>CM073002.1:37937355-42937355 GCA_037038555.1 Rhynchonycteris naso
CATGTGAAATGTGATTTATATATCATAATCTCTAATACTTCATAAATTCAAATTTATTAATGATATTTCAAGTGAAAATGGAAATGTGCTGATACTTTCCTGAGAAGCAGGTTGTGTCACTGAACAGGTATTTTTTCCTCTGAGAGGGACACCATAATAATCAAATACTGTTGCTCTAACAGGAAAACAAGAAAATCAAACCAGCCAAAGAAACAAACAAAAAAACACACAACAATCAAAATAATAATAATGTAACAATAATGTTCTTCAAATTCCACTGCTTATTACTAGAATTTTGCAGTCTCGAATTTATTTTTGTTTGCAGTATAAGAGGTACACTTGTACTGGACATGTGTATTTTTAAATATCTATCATACAGCTGACCAAGCCTTTGTTCATTTGGAGAGTTTATTTAAGGGTTTTCACTACAGAGCAAATTAACTCTTTTGAATTACCGGTATTTCTGAAGTTGTTTGCATCCAATGAATGATTTAGTTATATATATTTAAAACTGTTCTGCTCTTGATATACATTTACTTGTCTTGCTCTTTCACAGTTTTGTATTTACACTAAAATGCAAGATGATCACCTTACCTTTGAATACATTTTTCTTAGTAAATCTGAAAAAGTAGATGTTTGTTTAAATGATTACTCAATAATAGACTTGGCTGTGACTTTGGCTTTTACCCCCCTCAGAAGAAAATCACTGATCTGTAGAATCTATGTTTGAAAATGACAGTTTACATATTTATTATTATTTTCAAAATCCCGGAAACTTTCGCATACGAGGCAGTAAGGCTTATAACAGTGAATTCAACTTACTGATTTGGGATAATATTTTGATTTCATTGTTAATGCTAAATTTTAACTGATGCTTTTAATTCAATCATCATTCTTCTTTTAAAAATACTTTTAGTATAATAGCGCTTGGATTTTTTTAAAAGGGATATTCTAATTCATAACATTTAATTTTAAATCTACCTTTAAACAATTTAAGTTAACTGAACAGCTGTATGCAAGTCAAATTAATTAAAATTATAGTCCAAATTAACATTCATTTACATTTATATGTATGATCAATTTAAAAATTATGCTTTAAATAATATGTACTTTTAAAAGCAAGATTTAGTTATAGAAACAACAATTCAAAATTAGAATTATGCATATGGAGAATAAGACAATTAACTTTCATCAAAATATAAATCATATTTTGTCATTTGTTTATTGATACTCTAACTAAAAATTATTTTATTGGGAGAAAATAAAAGCTCTTAACGCACAAATTTTTCTGTTGAATAGTATAGAAATACTGAGGAGCTATAAATGTATTATTTTCTGCTGATTCAGATAACACTTCTGATATGAAAATATGTAGAGCCAGTTTTGGCTAAACACTAGCTGAATATGTTAATAGCAAACTTTTCACTATCGGCATCACTTAAAATTTTATTGCATTTTTTTTTTTACTACAGAAAATGTTCTATTACATTTTTTTCTCATCATTACTACCTTTCCTTTTCATTAAAGCTTTAAGCTAGCATTAAAATTTTCAAATCTTCAAAATTTCAAATAACAATATTTCCACATCAATTAAATTCACTGAACAAATAAATAATTTAAAGCCTATTTTAGATTATGAAACCATGTGTTGTTCCCATTAGCTTTCATTAAATATTTTCTTTCATGTTTCCTGTGTGAATTCTGGAAGTAGGGAGCTGAAAGGGATATGACACTTTTGCATTAGAGCCACTGGCCTTGGAGAGAAGCACAAACACTGTTCCAATGAGTCACCATTTTGAAGATGGGCCAGATGTGTGGCAGTATTATGGTGGGCAGGGAAATCTCAAAATAACATGCTGCAATCTGCCTATGACTCACCAGCCTATGTGTATGTGTGTGTGTGTGTCCCCAAGCAATGTTTTTGGCCAAATGGTGCTTTAAAATACTGACAATATTTTACCTCAGCTTGAATCCTGTGATTAGCAACTGTGGATTTTCAAGAAAGATGCAAAAAGGCAAATGACTAAAAGCATACATAACTAATTGAGGACTGTAGTCCTTAAGGAGTAGGAGTAGTTAGCTAGGAGCACAAATTGGGAATATTGCTGCATTAACTTAAATAGAACCCTGGGAAATAACCATTTAAACATATGTATTTGTTGAACTAGTTGGTGTAGTTAGATAATGGGAAAGACAAGCATTGACTTTTTGTTCTTTCTGCCATTGTTATGGCCCTCCTTACAATGATAACATTTTCTGGGATAACAAAGATATGGAAAAAGATATCATCCTCATTTTCCAATCTAGAGTGCTAAAAAGACGTCAGGGAAACAGACACATTAGACAGTAAAGTGTTTCAAAGATGGATTCACTTTTGCATTTTTCCGAAGCTCTTACTTTAATGCTGTATTTTACCATATTAGGAGAGATCTTTATTTCCCATGTGTTTGATTGACATTTTCATTTTGTGTCTTTACTTTATTGGGACAGTTATTGCCAGAGCTTGAACTGGGGTTCTGGCTTTCACAAAATAATTTTGAGGTAATCTCTATGGGGAAGTAAAGAGGAAGTATCTTGAGGAAGCAGGTCAAATTTGGGGCTCAAGTGCTTGTGTGAGAGAACAGAGAAAATGAGCGGAGCAGGTGGGGAGTGACTGATGTGGAGCATCTTTCCTGAGAGATGCCTGTGGAGCTGCAGCCGCAGAAACACACCCCTTTTCCTTCCAAGGCTGGTGTTGTGGACCTTCCCTGTGAAGACGTGTCAGATACATTTTGCTCAGAAAATTCTATACATTTCATGTACTTTTCAAAATTTAATAGACAAATATATTACATAGTCACATACCTCAAAATAAGCCACATAC
Source organism: Rhynchonycteris naso (assembly GCA_037038555.1). Lineage (NCBI taxonomy): Eukaryota > Metazoa > Chordata > Mammalia > Chiroptera > Emballonuridae > Rhynchonycteris > Rhynchonycteris naso. Next base: position 37,940,219 of record CM073002.1, read on the forward strand.
AAAAGGACAGATATTGTATAATTGCACTTAAATGAGCTACCCACGATAGGCAAATTCATAGAGACAAAGTAGAATAGTGGTTATGAGGGGTGGGAGGAAGGGGAAATGGGAGTTTTTGTTTCATGGGTATAGGATTTCTGTTTGAGAAAGTGAAAAACTTCTGATAATAGATAGTGGTGATTATACAACAATGTGAATGTACTTAATACTACTGAATTGTATACTTAAAAATGGTTTAAATGGTAAATTATAATATATATATTGTATTTTACCACAATAAAAAATTCCAAAATATGTAATAGTGAGCAACCATATTTTGCATGCATGGAATATATCCTCTTGATAAATTCATAAGGTATGCAAATATATGTGCATTTTGATAGTTATTTATCTTTTCACCAACTGTGTATTAGGTTGCCTGTTTCCTCACATCCTAACACTGTATTTAATTAAACTTTTCTCTTTCTAGCAACCTGAAAAGTGAAAAAACAATTGCTTCTTTGAAGAAGAAAAGGAAAACTTGTCTGTAAACTTCTTTAAGGGGATGGTGTTGGGATTCCATTGGTCTTATGTGTATGAGTGGGGAATGTGAGTCACATTAGAGCTTTTAACCCATGCTCTAATGAAGCTATAGTTGAGCTAATCACATGTCACCCAATCAGTGACAAATCATTCATTAAATTTTAAATGGCCTTAGCTATATAGATGGGTTAAAAAGTTTGCCCAAATGACATATATGGTATTGTTTTAATCTGTATACTTTTTAATTTGGGGGAATTTCAACTTTTTCCCTGCTTTGATTTAACAATCAATAAGATAAAATGTTTACCTTGAAGAACTGACAGTGTGGTAGGGGAAGCTATCCAAATAGGCAATTGCGATTGCCATGTGAGAGTGAGAGTAGATTGCTATAGAAATATGAGTGGCTGGGTCCTTACCCCAGATATGGGTCCTGAGGGGCGAGGAAGACTTTCTAGAGAGGCTTGCATGTGCATTAAGCTTTATGACCAATAGGATTTAGACAGGTGGAGTGGGGAGGGGAGAGATGAGAAGGGTGAATAACTTGATGAATCTAGAAAAGGGACAGACACATTCATTGCAAGGTCTTGAGGCAAGAGAAAGTGTGGACCCTTGAGAGCATTCCAGGTAGTTCAGGTGGGCTGCAGCCAAGAATGAGAGAATTCCTCTGATCAACAGTTTTTGTATTCTCTGTAATAAGTCTAGACCTTAGTCAAGCGTCAGACTCGGGTTTCTCCTGAATCTGGAGCTTGACAAGGGCTTTTCAGTTGCACTCTTGGGTCAACAACAAAGTCAATGATAATTCTTTCTCATATTTTTTTGACTTCAGGGCCATAGTATGTGGGGCAACCCTACCTTGTTATCTCCCATTTCTCTACTTCCCTTTTTTTTCTCCTTGACTTTTATCTTCTTCTTTTTCAAACAATCCTGAAATCCCAACCTGCAAGCCTTTCTCCAAAGTCTTTCCTATTTCTCTCCACTTCTTGCCTAAATCATTTGTTTCTTTTTTGATCATTTATCAAGGATTGTTTTTGTGCTGAAGACTGGGTAATGTGTTGTGCTTGGGATACAAGGATGAATGAGACCAATTCCTGTTCTCAGATTAATATTCTTTGAGTAGCCTGGCTGATGATGATGCAGTGGATAAAGCATTGACCTGGGAAGGTGAAGTGAAGTCCCAGGTTTGAAACCTCGAAGTCACTGGATTGAAGATGGGCTCATCTGGCTTGAGTGCAGGCTCCCCAGCTTGAGTGTGGAATCTTGGGCTTGAGCCCAAGGTCGCTGGCTTAAGCAAGGGGTCACTGGCTTTGCTTGAGCCTCCTGGTCAAGGCACATATGAGAAGCAATCAATTAAGAACTAAAGTGACGCAACTATGAATTGATGCTTATTATCTCTCTCCCTTCCTGTCTGTGTCTTTTACAAAAACAGAAAAAAAATTCTCTGAGTACTTCATTATCTTTATTATAGTGCTTGTCATAGCCTGCTGTGTATTACAGGGCAACCTAATTACTCTGAGAGCATTTTGATTTGTACAGGTAGCTGTCAGTCATAGAACAGTGTCTAGGACACACATGTGTATTGTCCAATCATTTCAATTTGGGATGGTGAGGGGGAAGGGGAAGAGAGAGAGACAGACAGTTATCGAGCATTTACTCTGTGCCAGGCACTAGGATAAGTGCTTTATTTCTATTACCTCATTTAAGTTTTCTCAAAAACGATGAAGCAGGAATAAGTACTTTATCCATTTCTAATGATGGGAAATGAGAAGCAGAATGCTTAACTAATTTCCCTGGGTCACACTGCTAAGAAGTGGCAGAGCCAGGATTCATTCCTATAGAGTCTGATTGCAGGGCTCTTCCTTTTGGCTACTGTTCTAGGCTGATTTTCTTCTTGGTCATCATTCTTCAACAGGTCACACAATCAACAGCACAATTGCGGTCTACAGGTAATTTTGCATTACTCATTTTGTTGCCCCCAAGATTCAGTGGCCTGTGATTGTGTGTTCTAAATGCGAGTTCACATCTAGGTTGTAGCACCCAGCCAGTGAGCTCCAGACATCAGGTAGCATCTATATTTATGTAGTTTTACGTGATGCTTGTAGACAGATGTCTGAATTTGTATGAGCCTTTAAATGCCATGTGATGATGATAATGAGACTGATTTATGCTGCTTACCAGATGGATCCCCAAGGCTGCTTGGAAACTGGCACACAATCAAAGGCAACTTGCAGATAGCTGTGATGTGACAGTAGATCTCAGGGCTCTGCTGGAACAAGCGTTTAGTGTGATTTAGAGCAGGGCTTCACAAACTGGTCCACTGAAGTCTCTGCTATCGCAGTGGACAGTGAAGTGTATACGTCTGCGAGCTGGTGATGAAGCATGGACTTATCAAGGCATGCCATGCCTTGAAGTCCCCAGGTTTTATCTTCAAATTTAATGCTGATTTGTAATAATCTAATAATAATTGAATAATATATTCATGCTTATTTGAAAATGTCAAGTAACATAGGTGCTGCAGGGGGTATGGTATTATTTTTTGCAACCCCAAGGTCTCTCTGGCACACCATTTTATCAGATTTAATTTGGAAGAGCACTGGTTAAATAAAACTGATATGGAGTATTTGAGGTGTGGCCATTTAAAACAGTGATGTCAGGGATGAGAGGGTGTACAAGGTGGACATGGCAGTCTTTGCCAGTCCACAGTCTAGGGCTGAATACCCGCTAATGGCTGTTCAGTCACGGTCATTGTATATTCCTATGTGGAGACAGGGGTGAGCTGTCCTACGAGCAACGGAGACAATGTAATGTTACTGAAGTGATCAGTGGTGTCTCCCTGCCCCTGGGATTCTAAGTCAACGTGACTTGAACCCCAGTCTGCAGTGGTCCCTATAATTTTTGATAGTCCTAAGGGCTTATTTTCTTGAGGCTTCCTCCAGTTTAGAGTTTTGTATCTGCAAGTGTTTTCAGTTTTGTTTTTTGTCCACCTAGATGCAAAAATCAGTACCTCTACTAGTTTACCATCCCAAATCCACTCACACTAAATATTCCCTAAGTTTGTTAACTTGATTGAATATCTGAGTACTTCAGTCTGCCAACAATTTCAGTAGCTCCCAGCTCTTCTCTCCTCACTCTGACTTTATTTTCTTTCTTCTACTCGTTCCTTCTTAGGAGCAAGCAAATTGCTCTCTTTGTATCATGACTAGTAGTTTCATTCACTCTCTCCTCAGAATCCTGGACCTCAGGTGAATTCCTGCCCTATCAGGCTCACCTACCCCCAAGTGGGACTACTAAAGCATTTTTCCAACAAAGGCAATTCTATTTCTCTAAGAGGAATTCTTATACTAGCTGTCAAGAGAATTAAATGTTCATCTAACCCTGCCCCCCAATAATAAAGTAACAAAAGTTGAAAGTGATTTATTTTCTTTTAAAAAATAAATTAGAACAGACTCAAGGTTATCTCAGTAATAACAGCACTCTCCTTCTGCCTTGCATTCCAATATGCTGTCTTGAATAGGAAGAAAGGCAGGAAGTTACAGCTTGCTCAAAGGGAATTGAGCCTGTAGGGGTGCTATCTGTGTATTGCAGGGGATAAAGGAGCTCTTCTACTTTGCCTGATTCCTGAGGAGTTGTTATCTAGCATCTACTTCAGATATTCCCAAAATTTGATTTGCAACCTCCTAGAGCAGCACATGTAGTTTGGGCAGTACTGACAATTTAGAAAATTATTCTTTTTATTGAACTATATATTTTCAGCTCTCTAGAACTTCCATCTTCATTTTCTAACCCTATTTACATAAATTCAGACCTGACTAACTTGATTTGAGTTATATTAGCTCAATATCATATAGTTTCTATCCTAAAATATCTATCAGAGAAACCATTTTCCTGCTCAAAATGTTTTGGTGGCCCCCCATTTCCCAGAGAATAAAATCTTACCTTCTTAGCAGAACAATCAATGTCTTTTTGATAAACTTGATCAAACATTTCTTTCATCTTAACTTCTGTTTCTCCTTTGTTTTACGTCTCCTGCTGTCCAAGTTACTCTAATTCCTCCAGTAGGTATGTCCTTTTGTTCTTGTTCTGCTTTCCCCCCACTATAAAGAACCCCCAACCTGCCTCATCTTTACTCATAAGCATCTTGGTTATTTTCCAATGGTGCTTTCACCATGAACCCTTCCTTGCTTTCTTTGGTCCAATGAATTGCTCTCTCTGGGTTCCTTATTGTTACTTAAGATTTGTGCTCATTCATTACAGTAGCCACTAGACACACGTGATACTCTTGAATAAATGCTTCAATGTTGCTAGTTCAAATTGTGTTGTATTTCAAATGTAAATTACATACTGAATTCAAAGACTTAGTATAGAAAACAATGTAAATCTCTATAGGTAGTTTTTTTTATATTGATTATATATTGAAATAAGATTTGGGTTGTAGTGGTTTATGTAAAACATATTAAGTTAATTTCACATTTTCAAAAAACTTTAATGTGGCTACTAGAAAATTTTTTTATTTTTAATTCAGTGAGAGGAGGGGAGGCAGAAACAGACTCTTGCATGCATCTCAACCAGGATCCACCCTGGCAAATCCATTAGGGGATGATGCTCTGCCCATCTGGCACGTTGCTCTGTTGCTCAGCAACTGAGCTCTTCTTAGCACCTGAGGCAGAGGCCATAGAGCCATCCTCAGTGCTGGGGGCCAACTGGCTCCAATCAAGCCATGACTATAGGAGGAGAAGAGAGAGAGTGAGAGAGGGAGAGAGAGAGAGAGAGAGAGAGAGAGAGAGAGAAGTGAAAGGGGGAGGGGTGGAGAAGCAGATGGGCGCTTCTCCTGTGTGCCCTGATTGGGAATCAAACCAAGGACATCCACACGTTGAGGCATGCTCTACTACTGAGCCAACCAGCCAGGGCCTAGAAAATTTAAAATTACATTAGTAGATCACATTATAATTCTATTGGACAACCCTTCTTTAGACCATTACATGGGATTTATTCTAGGCACCTTGCATTATCACCCTGTGTTCATTTTAGTCCCTGATGCTAGAGTTTATGTTTCCTGAGGTCAAGGACTTTTATAACTTATTATTTCTCACTACTCCCCCAAAGAGTCTTTCAGTGGATGTACAATAAATGCAAATGAAACAATAAAAGATAACATTTTATCGGAAGATATCAGAAATTCAAGTGAGTACAGAAAGCAGGCAGGGAGCACAATTATATGACATGAGCTGGGTTTGACAGGGATCTTGGTGTTGGGGATAGTAGGATTTGGGACTTGATTAGCAGGGACTGTGGTCACCTGGAGATTCATGGCTTTGTAAAAGAGGCAGCCACTTCTTCCCAACAGCTGAATAATTCCCACAAAAGAATGGAGGCCCAGGGATGTCAGAGTTTCAAGAAAAACTGGATATCTGAACTTTTATATGAATTTAATTGATTTTTATATATTGGCTTTATTCTTAAAAACTTTGGGCAGGGCACAACCTGAACAGTTTGGCAGCATGGATATATCCTGAAAATTATCAGTGTTTATCATCTCAAGAGTAAAATGAAATTTACCAGCAGTACCATGTTAAAGCAGAGTAAAATGAGATTCATTATTGTGACCTTGATCAAGAAGGGACTGGAATTTGGACCCTTGATTTACAGATTATTCAGAAAGTTATTGGTAGATGGTATTTCCAAACATTCCCAAATACTTTAAGTTAGAAAACATACCCCTCTGTAGAATTTTTCTACTCTTAAGTGGAAAAAAGGGGGAGGTAAGGATACGGTCAAAGAAGCTATTATTTTCTGAATTTTCAGAGCTCTCATGACTTGTGTTGACAGAGATTCTTTTGGTTGACTTTAGCATGCATGTTGTGTCAGGTTAGAATGGGCTGAATGCTAGTCAGCATAATGTTATTTTTAAGTGACAGTGTGCTGCTTCCAAGGTAGATTAGCAGTACCCATTTTTTTGGTTTACATTTCTTTGAAATCCAAAATCAGAAGACCAAGTAATGCAAAAGAACTCTGGCTTTGAATTGTATTACATGTTGCACAGGTTCTTATTAGTAATTTACATTTTTTTGTTTTGTTTTATAAAGCTCATTAACCTGTAGTCATGACAATATTATAATTAGCTTACCAAAGAGGTCATTATTCTATTGAGTAAGAAAATAACTGAAGATATATAAAACTGCACTTCAATTTCAATTATTTTATTTTGTATATAAACTGAACACCTGAAATCAAAAATTTTATTTACAATGTTGTCTTTGAAAGTTATCCATCATATATAAATGAGTATCTGAGAATTAAAAAAAAAATCTAAGCAAACAGAAAGGAGCATATTATGATAGGAAATCAATAAATCAAAATAATGCCATATTCTTAGCTTTTAATAAACAGTATAATTTGACTAAGTAAAGGGACCACTGTATTATCTTGATTCATTAATTGTTAAGTATCAGTGAGTTGTAAATTTATCCTGACTTGTGGTTAGCCTTTGAATAAGTCCTGGAATCTTTCTGTTCCTCAGTTTTCCCATGTACAAAGTAATTGTAATAACCCCATTTATCTCTCAAGCATAATCATATACTGGTTTGAAAAATGGTGCTACTCCTAGCAAAATGTTATGATATCACCCTGTCTGGTTGGCTCTGCAGAAGAGTGTTGACCTGTGTGTGGAAGTCCTGGGTTTGATTTCTAATCAGGGCACACAGGAGGAGCAACCATCTGCTTCTTCCTCCCTTCCCCTTCTCTCTCTACTTTTCTATTTCTCTCCCACAGCCATGGCTGGATTGATTTAAGCATGTTGGCCCTGGTGCCGAGGATGACTCCTTAGGGCCTCCACCTCAGGCACTAAAAATAGCTCAGTTGCTAGCCATTTTTGGCAGAGCATTGGTTCCAGACAGGGGTTGCTGGGTGGATTCCCGTCAGGGTGCATGCAGGAGTCTGTCTTTGTAACTCCACTCCTCTCACTTAAAAAGATAATGTTCTGAGATCTAGATCTAAGCAGATAGATGTGGTTGTCATTTCCACAGTATGTTAATATAGCAAATATATTTTATAAGAGCAGCCTGGGTTGCTTTATAGTATGTTATTATTTACAAATCAGCAATTAGCAGTTATATTATTATTTATTTCCACAAACTGGTTATGAAGAGTAAATAATCATACAAATGAACCATTACAAAAGATATAATAAAAACATTAATGGAAGCTTCTTAATGAGAAAAATACCCAGAATTCCTAACAGTGGAAAAAACCCTCACTTTTTATATTATCTACCAATCCTAGTCCAAATGCATTCCACCTTTTCACATAATTATAATCATAATAGAGATAAAATTTAGTATTGTCTTTTGTGACAATATACTCTATTTCCCCATATTTCTACATAGTTTTCAAAATTATTTTATATGTCTGTGTAATACTTCATTAAATATAGGTATTATAATTTACTTAACTATTTATTTTACTACTGGTAATCTGGCTTTATCAACTCTTTAAAGGTAGATATTCCAGAAAGAGTGAAAAGTTAAAAATGTTTCACCTTAATTGGTGAGAAAAAGGTTGATGAGGAGGAGAGATATCTGTCATCTCTCTAAGTCTAGGATTATCTGCATGGCTTAGTGGTTTTATAAATCCAAGAGTAGCTGAAGACAGTGGTTAGGATGCAGATTTGGGAGACATTGGCATGTAGATGGTCATCCAAGACATGGCACTCTGATGAGATGAGCCAGGTTTAATGTAATAGTTCAAAGGGTAACTGAGGACAGGACTCTAAAAGACAGTCACATTTAAAGGAAAAACTGAAGGAATAAAATACAAAGGGGACTAAGAAGGAATGATCAGAAAGAAAAAGACATGTCCTAGCAGTTATGACTCACACAGGGGCAGAGCTAACTCTGGAATCTAAGGCTATTGATATGTATCTAGGACTATTGCTAGCTCCACCATCCCGTGGGTGAGCACAGTAGTAACCTTTAACACTTTGCATTTCATGCACATTTCCAGTCTCGGACAGAATTCCTCCATCTACCTAGGTCTATTTGATTCTTTAAAAATGTTTTTAAAAATTTATTGACTTTAGAGAGAGAGGAAGAAGAGAAAGAGAGAAACATCAATTTGTTGGTACACTTATTTATTGACTGATTGATTCTTGTATGTGTCCTGACTGGGGATTGACTCACACCCATGGTGTAATGGGAAGAGGCTTGAACTGACTGAACTATGGGACCAGGGTTGATTTTTTAAAAATCGTGTTCATTTCTCAGTTTGAATACATTAAAATCTAAGATTAGAATAACTTGGTTAAAAAATGTTCTGTTTATTTCCACTGCTGCATTATACAGTGGTATTTTGATATACAAATTTAATTCATTCTGTAACCGAGCTCGTAAGTCAATCAACTCATATATTAAACAAATTTCTCCCATTTAAAATAACTGAAATAGATTTAATCTGTTCCAGCTCTGTGAAACATCCCCAAATCATCCTAAATTATATAAAAAGACATGTTTATAATTAAGAAACACACATGTATACATTACCAATGCATAACAAGTTATATGAAATAAAAGAAAAAAGTGTCATTTAGTACTGTACTGTATTCTTACCTTGGAGACAGGTGAGTGCGGCTAACGGAAGTGAATGGCAGAGGAGGAGGAAGGGAAGAAGGGATGCAGGCACTGTAGACACGTAAACTAAAACTGCACTTTCTTTAAATGTAAACTAAGACTGCATTTTCTTTACTTTAAACAAAACTAAAACTGCACTTTCTTTACTTAAAATGAAACCACAAAAACTTAATTGTAAAAAATGTACTTTCTTAACTTTAAACTTAACCTAAGCTTAACATTATGTATTTTTCATTTAATCATCACCTGTTTTTGCCTTTTGGGCTGCATTTAAGCAGTTTGCCATACCAGGGGATAAATAAATGAAGCATATTCCTAATTCACATGACAATTTATTCTCATAAAAAGTTGGTCCAAAGCATGCATATGTCTGTTGAACTTGTCCTCTGTTAAGAATATTGGGCAGGATTCTGAGGAAATTAAAAAGAAGACAGCATGAATGAATAATTGGATGCACTCAGGAACTATAGAGGGATCCCTAGATCAGTATTTGTGACAAGCAGTATGTGTCAAAGAGAATCCCAGCGGGTGGGAAAGGGAGAGTTGTATCAGGAGGCTTCCTTCCAGGGCTCCACACCTGTGTACTGCTTCACTTCTTGGCTCTCTTTGTGAGAACTATGTGTTGTAGTAGAAAGGGCCTTGGACTCGGTTTAGATGCCTTGGTTTGGAGGTCTGCTCTACCCCTTACCAGCTGAGTGACCCTCAGAGAGTTCTGTAACCTTCATGAACCTGGGATTCTTTTCTGTTAAACTTGATAACACCAGCATGAGAAATGGTTTGACGAGATAAATGTGAAATAATACTCTGAAAGGAACAATTTCTGGTGTGCTTGCTCCCATGAATATTTGTGAAATACCAACATCTAAAATGTTTAAAAATGATCATTTTTAAATATCCTTATATTGTTTGGGTGTGATGTGTATTTAAATTGGTGTTTTATAGAAGTGGTTCCTAAAAGCTGCGTTAGGGGCACAGAGTTCTAGCATGGCAGATCTGAACTGGGACCTTTTAGCCTGTGCTTTTCTTTTCTTTTTTTTCTTAATAAATTCAAAAATTTCACCTTCACCTTCTTTTTAAATGTTATATAAAATTTATAGACAAATTGAAACTCATGACTACCTATTAATGATTAACTTGGGGATATGCATTAAAAATTTTACCTCCCATTCTTTGTCCTGCTGAACATTGCTAGACTTTAAATTTTTTCTTTCTTTCTTTCTTCTTTCTTTCTTTCTTTCTTTCTTTCTTTCTTTCTTTCTTTCTTTCTTTCTTTCTTTCTTCCTTCTTCCTTCCTTCCTTCCTTCCTTCCTTCCTTCCTTTCTTCCTTTCTTTCTTTCTCTCTCTCTCTCTCTTTCTTTCTTTTTGAAAGAATGCTTGCCTTTAAAAAAGTCTTGAGTGAATTATTTCCTTTCATTCACATTTATTTCTTTAAGCTAAGCTAAAAACTTGACCATTTAATTGCCAGTTTTAATACCTATTTTTAAATCTTTTGTTCTAAAAGAGATGGCTTTGATTTTATTATAGAAGCTTGTGTGCTTTTTAAATCTTTTCTTCAGTCTTATCACTTCAGTCACTTCACTTTACCTAGCCTCTTTGAAACAACAGGTGTTTCTTTATTATAAGATTTGACTTAATTAAAATTGAATGAAAGGAGGGAAGGAACCCTGTTCTGTCATGTCAGGTTTGACTACACTCTGGAGGCTCTTTAGCAAGCATTGCAATGAACTGATCTTATCTTTCTTTAGAGACTCTGCTAGATGGGAAGGAAGAGTAGAAAGACTTTGCTTTAGACAATATCTTTTTTTATTTTAATTTTTAATTTATTGTGTTGACTTAGTTTTAAGTGTCCCACTCAATATACACCCTCTACACAATATCTTAAACCTAAAAAAGCTAATTCAAGTAACTGATATTTTTCCATTGACTTAGGGTGTAAATTTGTAAATAGTCTATCATCACTTTTTATTGATTGTGACTTCTTGGTGACTCTAGATTTAAGGCTTAGTTTTTTCATTTGTTTGAAGTCTCTGTCAGTTTGTCTGATACATGGTGAATGACAACAATTTTAAGCTTAATTTTAAGTATATGTTTTAATATATGAATAAAAACTACACTTGCTCCTGTCCTTCCTGATCCATTGGTGTAGGTCACTCCTAATGCATTTGGAAGTTGTTTGCTTACTTGTTTTTGTCCCTCTGCCTCCATAAAATGTGAATATTATGAGTGTAGAACCATTTGTTCACTGCTGTATCCCTATGCATAAAACAGTGGTTGGTGCTCAAAAATAATTTGTTGAAGGAATATGTGATTTGTTTTTTAATAGCAGGGCACACCTGTATCCTGGGTTATATGTCTTATTTTTTGACTAGATTTATTTTTCTTTTTGTAATCTGGTAATCTTCCTCCATTTTAAAGAGCCTTACCATCTGGTAGGGCTTGCTAAAATTCTGATTGCTGTCTATGTAGAAAAGCCAGCAGAAGCCCTATTGGCTGTGCTGGTGGTGGTACAGTACCAGGTGTTAGACTGGTGGAGTCAGACCAGACCTTGGTACTTGAGTTCTGGCTAAGAAAGACTTCAGAGTCAAAACTCAAACTAGACAGAAAGTTTATTTAGAAAGTCAAAGAGGTAGAAGAAGTGAGCTGTAAAAGGAATGGGCTTAGGAAACAAGTTACAGCAAAAAAGGACCTTTGAAGCTTAAGAGAAAGAGAGATGCATGGAAAATGCAGTAGGGGGGGTAGAAAAGAGGGAAGAGAGAGAGAGGAGACAGAGAGAGGGAAAGAGGGAGAAGGAGGGAGACAGAGAGAGGGAGAGAGGGAGAGGGAAGGAGGGAGAGGTAAGGGGAGAGAGGGAGGGAGGCAGAGAGAGAGGGAGCTCCATACTGGGTCCTCTGTCTTGAGGGTATTTATCTGGAGGTCTCAAGTGAGGATATCAGTAGATAATTCGCCAGTTCTCCAAGTGTGTCCTTACAGTGTTGATGGTTTCCACTGATTGGTCGGTGCCAGGGCAGGGCGTTCTTTGTCAATGCAGCTGGTCCTGGTGTCATCACATTGCTTGTCTGGTTTTGTTGCTTTTCTAGACTAGAAGCTGAAACACAACTGAGGCCTCGCTGTTATCCCCAGGGGTTAATGATTAAGGGAGTGTTTATGCAAGAATCTGCATGGGAGTTGCATGAGGCCACTGTTCAGTCCCTTGCTCCTCCCCCAAGGTGGTTTATAGCATTACTAGATACATGCCAGGGGAGGAAAGGTCAGGAGAGGGTCTGAACCACATCACCAGAGATATAAAATGTCAGGCACTCTAAACCACATGATCAGCAATATGAAAAGTCAGGGGGTTCTAAATGCATGACCAATGATATGCTAGGGGAGGAAAGGTTACCCTGTGGGTGAGGTCCTTGTTTTTCAGGTCTTGCCCATTGTTAGGCACTCAGGGCTTTTCGCCCTGGTGACCTTCTGTATCTGACCCATCATCCTACTCTGCTCCTGTCTAACTGCCTACCACAGGTGGCATTTAGCTATGTGGTTCCAGAAGCCTGAGTTGGTTGTCACAGTGACAACAGACAGAACATTCAGGAGAAAACATTAGCCAAACTGTAATACTGGTATATGAAGCTAGAATGCCAATTTGTAGAGTGATAATAAGAAATAGAGAACTAGAATTCTGTAAGCCTATCATTGCTATATGTTCCCTCAGCAAAACTTTCCCCTCTATCACAGCATTTGTCACTTTGTTGTATTCCACTTACCTGTTTACTTAGCTCAGACCACAGTGCAAGCAAGGTCTTTAAGGGCAGAAGCTAGGTCTATCTTGTTTGCCATTGAATATTCAGGACATAGTACAGTGGTGGGATTCAGCTGGTCACACTGGTTTGAAGGAGCTGATACCTAATTTTTTGTTGAGTTTCATGAACTGGTTGTTAAAACGGCACTTGCAATAAGGGTTCTCTCTAAGGTGGATGCCTGGGCAGCCACCCAATATGGAAATCACGAATTTACATTCCTTACTCTTTTTTAGTGTTCACCTGTGCAACAGCGTATTCTAAGCACCCATAGTAATGTTCATTACATTTATAAGTGAAAAAAATTTGCAAGTCAGGACACCAATCAAGAAACAATATGGAAATAGCTTAAATAACAGTTTTATTGTTTTTTTGTCAGGTATTATTTAACATTTTTTCATTAATATTTTAAAACTCTTTTAATCTAGTTTTGTGTACCTCTTATTGTTCTTATTTAAGTATTAAATGCATGAAATAACAAACTACCTTTTGTTATATCTTTTTTTTTACAGGGACAGAGAGAGAGTCAGAGAGAGGGATAGATAGGGACAGACAGACAGGAATGGAGAGAGGTGAGAAGCATCAGTCATTAGTTTTTCATTGTCGTTGCAACACCTTAGTTGTTTATTGATTGCTTTCCCACATGTGCCTTGAACGCAGGCCTTCAGCAGACCGAGGCAACCCGTTGCTGGAGTCAGCGACCTTGGGTCCAAGCTGCTGAGCTTTTGCTTAGGTGTAATTGTCGAGCACACACACGCACAGATTTTTAGGGCTCCTTAGGTAGCTATCCCGCATAGCCTCTACAGACTCATCACTGACTGATGGCCTACCAGAATGGGGTTTTTCCACCAAACTGCCGGTTTCCTTCAACTGCTTATACCACCGAGTAATGTGGTGCTTCGTTATAAATGCACTGATATTCATGTTGCACTTTGGTCATGGATTTGAATTTAGCGAGCCACAGCACACACTGAACTTTCCTCTGTAACGTCCACAGCTCGACTGGCATGGCTGTGGGCTGCTCCGCTGTATACACGGTGTTATGTCATCATCTGCGCATTCGCACATGCTGCCACATCATCCTACAGAAACTGGGAGGGTTTTCCTTTTATTTGGTGCAGATTTCACATTTCTATTGTCTTTTGTTGCTTTCCTGTGACCAGTCAAAAGTGCACCATGACTTTACCGACACACTTGTATTTGTATAATGTAGAATTATTTTTATTTTAAACAATACATATGCATAGTTAAAAATCAAATAGTTTTACTAGTGACCTTGTATCAAAAACAAGTAGCTTTTTTTTTCTTCTTCCCTGTTTACAGGCATGCTACCCAGAGCCAGTCACTTTAAACCCTTTAACTATTTTTCTGATATTTCTTAAAAATGTTCTTACATTGCCATCTCTTGATTTATCAATTAGACAGTCTATTTACTTCCTGCTTGATAGTTGGGAATTTGCTCCCCTACTTCTCCTATTGTAATTATACCACATTTTTTTGCTTAAGTCAATAGTTAGAATTTATAATATTGGGAATATATGAATATGCTAAATCCCCCCACTGCTAAACTAGAGAGTATACTCTGATTATATTTCTCTTATTTAAATGTTAGTTTTTCTCCTAGGTCAGGGGTCAGCAAAGTATGTCAAATCTGGCCTGCCATCTTTTTTTTTTTTCAAATACAGTTTTATTTGAAAACAGTCATGCTCATTTACATATTTTCTAGGCAGCTTTTGTACTACTACAGCAGAATTTGAGTAGTTATGATAGAGACTATATTGTCTGCAAAGCTTAAAATATTTACTCTGGTTCTTTATATAAAAAGTGTATTGACAATTACCCTAGTGAATAATTGTCTCACTTTTTTGCATGCTTAGTTTATACAGTATATTTCAGTTCAAACTACAGTTGGTTTTTGAATAACACAGGTTTACATTTTGCAGTTCCATATATGTATGGATATTTTTCAATAAATAACTGTTCTCTTATTGATTTGTGGTTGGGAGTCCACATATATGAAGGGCCAATGGTATGCATTGATCTACACCATTTTATATAGGGCACTTGAGCATCTGTGGGTTTTGGTATCTGTAGGGGTCCTGGAACCAGTCTTTGGGGGAAACCGAGAGACAATAATGGGTATAGTTAAGTTTGAGGAAGTCAGATTTTATATGAGAATTTTCAGCTGCGTGTGTTGGGAGGGTGCCCGTAACTCCACGTCGTTCATGGGTCAACTGAGGTTTTACTTTCCTTTGAAATTTATTTGGCCAATAATTTATCTAAGTATATTTATCTAATATTTGGAGATTTTCTAGTAACTTTATGGTCATTGATTTTTAGCTTCATTAAAATGACCTAAAGAATTTAACTATATAACTTCTATTTTTAAACATATATTAATATGTACTTTATGGAATGATATGTCTGTCATAGTTTGCATTTCTCTTGTTTCTTGTCCTATTTGGATGAATTCAGTATCTTTTTATTATTGCATTCCTCCCCTACTTACTTCTTCATTATAAATATTTTTCTGTTTTTCTACTGGTTACTCTAGAGATGAACACATTTGACATAAATTAGCATTTTTATCACTGCTTTCAATACTTTAACTTTACCTATTTTTATCTTTTCTATTATATTTTCAAGTATAGTGTTTAATTTTACACACTTTCTGGGGTCTGTGAGATAGTGTTAATTGTTTTGATTTTTTTTCTACAGTAAGTATGTATATAACATTTTCCACATATTTTCCTTTTCTAAAATTCCTCATGTTTTACATTTCTGTTTTTTCAATAATATATTGTTCTTCCTAAAGAACTCCATTTAGCGATTATTTTATTATGGTGTTTCTCCTGATGAATACTGTTACTTATGTCTATCTGGAAATGTCATTATTTTACCTTTATTTAGAATGAAATTTTTGCTGGATGTAGAATTTTAGTTTGTTGTACTGTTTTAGTCAGCTATTTTTTCATAGTTATATAGGCTAGAAATCCAAGGTGCCACCATGATTGGTTTATGCTGACCAATTTTTTTCAGTTTGCAGACTGTGGCCTTTTTCTGTGTCTTCATTTGGCCTTATTTCTATGTGTACATGTGGAAAGAGACCTCTCTGGAGTCTCTTCCTCTGCTTATTAGGTCCTTGGTCCTATTAGATTAGGTCCCCACCCTTATGACATCATTTAGCTTTAATTACCTCCATATAGACCTTTTGTCAAAATTTAGTCATAATGGGGTTAGCATTTTAATGTGTGAATTTTGAGGGGTACATAATGTAGTTGATAACAATTGGCAGTTATTTTCTTTCAACTCTTAACGGTGGTCATTCCATTATTTTTTGAATTTCATTGTTTCTGTGGAAAAAACAGTTGTCAATTTTACTGATGCTTCTTTGAAGATAGTGTGTTTTTTATTGCTGGGTGACATTAAGATTTTCTCTTTGGTTTTTATTTATAAAAGTTTTCTGTGATGTCCCAGGTATGCTGTTTTTTGTATCTATCCTTCTCTTAGTTGACACTTTTCTTCCCCATTTTCTTTTGTTCCTCTCCGGTACTCCATTTACAGATATGCTAGACTTTTGGACTACATCCAAGTATGTATTTTAAGTTTTTTCTGTATTTTCTATTTTTTCAGCTTTGATATTTTGATTTACTTATAGTCTCCTTAGCTATATCTAATCTTCTGTTATCTCATTCATGGCATTACTAATTTTAGTTAATTTATTATAATAAATTGCACTTGATTATTTGACGTAGATGCCAGTTCTCTTGGCATTTATGTTTCTAACACAATTATTTTAAAATGTTCAATAACTATAATACTTGAGTTATATGTGGATCTGTTTCTATTGTATATTGAAAAATTATAATCCTTACTCTTGGTATTAAAAATTGCAGAGTCTCTAGGCAATTTCCAGAGGAGATTTGTGTTTGTTGCTTCTGGTAGACATTTAGAGTAGGAATAGATCACTTTATCTATACTATTATCAATATGTTACTGGTATGATTGAAGTTTGAATTACAGCCTTTGTAAGGTCAGGTTATTTCCACTTTATCCTTATTCCTAGGATAGAATTCTATAGCAGTCTCAGCTGAAATTCTAGAATCCTTAGCAAAGTTCTTTCTCCAAGGCAAACTATGAACTCGAGTTTTTATTTCCCTAGCCTTGTGAAAATACTGAAAACTTTTCTTAACTTTTTAGCCTCTTTAAAACCACATTGTTTTCTGCTTTTCTGCCTCTTTACCTGTGTTACTTATGAACTGGTGAATGCCTTGGGAAGAAAAATGGCTTAAACTACAGTGCTCACTTCTCTGAGCTTCATTTATCTCTGGGACCTTATTTCTTTATGTTCTGATTGCCTTTGTAGCTCTGAGCTCTGATTTGTGTCTCCCAGCTCCTTGAGACTACAAAAACTTCTGATCACTCTAACCTTCCCTTCCACTTATTTGATGTTTTTGGCTAGGTTTCTCAACTTTTTGTCTATGTTATCCATGAATGCTGGCAGAAGACATATGACAGTTGGGTCAAAGGCAAAGGATGGTTTATTACTTAAAGAAATAGCAGTAGATAGAGTTGGATCATTTTCTTGTGCCAGTTCCACAACCTGCATTTCCTACAGGGCAATATGACAAGTACTCAGGTGACATCTACAGATGTGGATTGTATTACAGTAGAGGAATCCTAAACTTAGGGCATCCAAATATTTTATAATGAGCTACAAACAAATTTGTCCTTTGCCCCTAAGGAAGACATTATCTTTCTAACACTAGACAGTAAACAATTCTGCCCTTTGCTATGGAGGGAGACACCATCTCTGTCTTCATAGACGGTTTAATGCATAAACAACTTTAATAATATAGTACAAAAGTTGTAGGTGCTTCTACATATTCACAAGAATAAATAGCACAATCAGAAACAATCCCATAAACCAACAATTTTCAATCTTTTATTTTTTTATCTCATTGCACACATAAACCAATTGCTAAAATTCTGTAGTACACCAAAAAATATTCTTTTGCCAATCTCACAAAAATAGGTATAATTTTGATTGGTTTACAAAAATAAATACTTATCACCTATCTTTTTTGCTCCAAAGGACTTTTAAAAAAATCAGGTGCCTATACTTGTATATAAGGATTTCTGGTACCAAGAATTAACCAATCAGACACAACCTTATTAGGCAATATGACCAATAAGATGCAACTTCATTATATGACATATATTTGTGGTTTGAGACAGGACATTTACACTGGATAGCAATTGTTTTGTTAGCTGTTGTTATTTTTATATTTGACAGTCTAGGGAAAAGAGGTCAGTGTCCCTGGCTAAATAGTTAGGTACTGCATGTTTTAAAATTCTTGTGGTACACTAGTTGAAAATCACTGCCATAAGTCATTAAGCCATTCTTCTTAACTTTTTATATTGTCCTTTCTTTAATCAGGTATAGCAGGTTGCATTAATGAATGCACAGACTTCACCCAGACCCGCAGTAGAAGTCTAGGGCTGTTTTATCACCCATAAAAGTCTTGGCCAGTGAGTTGAAGCTGAACACTGAGGCAAGATAATGTCATTGATCATTTCAGCTAAAGTCAGGAACAGATTTTTAACTGGATAACTCCTGTTATTAAAAAAACTGCTTGTAGTGTGACTATAAATAATGAGTCAGTTATCTCTTTGGAAGCTTCTCAGAGCAACCAAGGGAAGTCTCATATTGGAGAGATAATACAATAGTTCTCTGACTGTTACAAGATCTATTGTTGATATTTCTTTAAATACTTGAAATTCTCTTTCACCTTAGGTACAATTCTCTGTGTGAGAGGCAAATTACTGTTTGGCTTCCACACAAGAAGTACAGTGCTGGGGACACACATGGTACCCCTGAAAAATAAGTGTTTCCACTTGTTGCCTCAGATGGCAGAGTGGCAATGAAATTTCTCCCAGATGGATAGCTAGTAGTTTTTCATGCACAGCTGAGATGCATCAATAGGCCAATAATAAGCTTGATTATACCAATTTCATTTGAGATGTGAGGCTGGTTTAGCTTTTTGCACCATGTTAGGTATTAAGTGTGAGGTGACTCATCTCAAAAAGAGACTACCAGGCCAGAGTTGCAAGACCTTCATGGGTCAGTAGTTCAGTTTGGACAAGATCCTAATGGCAAGTTAATAGCTGCTTTTCTGAAGGCACATAACTGTGATCTGTGTCTGGAGGCAAAGAGGCCAGAACCCCAGGAGGCACCTATGGGTGCAGGCTGCCTCCCTTTTCTTGAGATTCAAATAGGCAAAATCACCAGTCACAGAGCCTTGTAGCTCAACAGGTTCGGTAGGGTGGCAGAGTCCCAAAGGCAGAGAGTGTGCCGCTACATTTCTATCACTCAATCTCACTTTTTTCAGTTTCTAGGGTGGATGAAGCTTTTTTGTTGTCATAGAGGTCTTAGTCTGAGTAATAAGTTATGGAGGGCCATGAGCAAAATGGGACCCTAGAAAAGAGCATGGTGCTGGCAGGTTAGGCCATTCCTGGCTTAAGTCTTAAGTTAAAGGTATAAAATAAGTTACTGCATTTATTTCAAATCCAGGCCATCAGGTTTGAAGTAAATACATGCAGTGGAACCAAATACCCCTGCCAGAAATAGATAAGATGATATTATTTGCCTGCTATAACTTTCTTTCCTGGAGAGACCAGGAAAAGGATTCTGTCAGTCAAATTCTTTTATAGAGCACAAATATATACCATAATTTTATAAATTGTAAAACTATCATTGAGATAAATATATATATTTCCATCAGAGAAAGAACATTCCACAGATTGCATTTTGAAAATGCATTAGTGAACCTCTCACTCATAGTAGACTTTTTAATTTTTATTGTGGCATTTTAGTTATAAAAGTACTTTCATCCTTCTTCCTTTGAATAGTGCAAAAGTTTACTTGAATGGATTTCAAAAAATATTCCTGGGAATATTAACCTTTTTATTAGCCAGATATGTACACACAACCAATTCTGGGAAAGCAATGTTATTGTCATATTAGTTCCCATGCCACTCATGTTAGAGAAAACACAGTTTCATTTCTCTCTTTTTTGCTGATGTCTGGTGAATATTTTCAGTCCATGGGTCTCTCTTTAATTGCAGACCATTATTTAATTACTTGCAATCATTTAAAGCAGGACAAGTATTTCACAAGTGACATTAACAAAATCAAAAATACATTTCTCCACATCTTCCACCCCCACTTCTGCTTCTTCTTTTTTAGTCCTTCTCATCAACATCACCCATTTTATTACTCACATCAGAAGTTGGGTAGTCCAAATGCTTCCCATGTCCAAATTGGTCACTGAACCTTGCTAGTCTTGTCTCCTGATAATCTCTCACATATAGTCTCTCCTTGTCATTCCCATGGCCTTCCCTTAATTCACGCTCTCATCTGAACTATCTAATACCGTGATGGCGAACCTATGACATGCGTGTCAGCACTGACACGCATAGCCATTTTCTATGACACACGGCATCATGCGGCTGCATACCAGAGAAGTATGGGGCCGCATGCTGAGAAGGACGTTTCATCCTCGGCTCCTGCATGGCCAGGTGCAGGAGCCGAGGATAAAACATTTGCTGTAGTGTAGACACTCTGTGCCGGAGGTCTGTAGGTCAAAACAACAGAACTCCAGCATAGAGCGTCTAGTTCTGGGACTTCCTGTTAGGCCCTTTTTGCGAAGTGACACACCAGCCGAGTTATGCTCCATTTTTTGGTGAATTTTGACACACCAAGCTCAAAAGATTGCCCATCACTGATCTAATACTTGCTGGGATTACCCATCCCCATTCTACTATCCCTTTGCATACCAAGTGATCTTTCTAAATATATAATTGATAATTTTACTTACCTACTGAAAGTGCAATGACTTCATATCAGTGGAAGCATCAGACTTCACTTTCTGGCATGGAGCAAATGACCCTTGTTTACCTTTTCAAGTTATGTGCTAGTGAAGTGCCTAATGCTGAACTTGCTCCTGTTAACCCAGTGAACAATATGTTTGAAATGGAGTTTGATTTGTGAGAATAGGATATTAAGTTTTAAAAAAGATTTTATTTATTGATTTTACAGTGGGGGAGGGCTGGGAGTGAGCAGTATCAACACATAGTTGTTTCACTTTAATTGTTTATTGCTTGCTTGTCATATGTGCCTTGACTGGACTAGCCCAGGGTTTTGAACTGGTGGCTTCAGTGTTCTAGGTGAACTCTCTATCCACTGAGTAACCACAGGCCCGGCCAGGACACTAATTTATGTTTCTACAATTTAAATAAAAGGAAAATAGATGATTAAGAGAATATTTGAAATAATTCAAAAGTCTAGTAAAGGAACCTATGATAAAAAATAGCTGCAATTTTTATAACCGAATATAAGACATATATTCTGAAAAAATAGTATTTCTTCTGTTTTTTTATGCATTTTTAGAAAAATTATTGATAAGATATATCATTATTTTTAAAACAAATGTTTTATTAAAATGGTAAAAAATTGGAATTACCCTTCCTAGGAAATTCAAGATCTGTGATTATCAATCCTGAGGAAAGTTTAATAATTTAAGGCAAATGAGTCTTGTTGGAAGTATAAAACCTGATTTGGTAAGGATTTATACAAAAAATTATCAAAAGAAATTTATAAAATTCACATATGATTTTTTAGGATTTCTTAATGAAGACTTAACTAATTTTCTTATAGTTAGCCTAATAAAATTTGTAATTCCTAAGTTCATGTGGAATTTTATGTAGTTCAAAATTTCAAGGTATCATACATATAATTTAAAAAATTACTCAACTGATTTTTTTAAAAATGTATTTGTATGTTATACATTTTTCAAAATCAAAATATATAAAAACTTATATCATGAAGTCTCCTTCTGCCCTGGGTTTCATCTGCTCCGCCCCTTTTCCCAGCCCCAGTCAGGAAAGCAAGACTATTAGTTGCATATGCAGCTTCCCAAAGGTTCTTTATGTAAATACAAGTAAATACAAATATATATATATATTATCTCTTTCTAGTAGTATAATATATACATGGTGTCATGCATTCTGTGCTGACATATTTTCTGCACAGAGAATTCAGTAAATAAATTATTAATGGAAGATTTCATGGAACTATTAAGAAATTCTGAGATATATGTATTTTTTTAATAATTTTTATTGATTTTAATTTATTGTGTTTACATATATTCAAGTGTCCCGAATATATCTCCCCCCTCACCCACGTGTTCCCCGGAACATCCCTTTTTCCCCCATCCCCCCAAAGCCATCCCCCCTTCCCTCCAGGATTTGCTGTCCTGTTCTTTATAATGTTGTGTTATGTATATATAGTTTCACTAATCTCTTTCCCTTCTCTGATCCCATCCCCTCCTCCCCTGTACCTCTGACTGCTTTCCTCTAGTCCCTTTGATCCCACCTCTGCCTCTATTCTGTTTCTCAGTTCACACTGTTCATTAGATTCCTCAAATGAGTGAGGTCATATTATATTTCTCTTTGTCTGCCTGGCTTATTTCACTTAGCATAATAGTTTCCAGGTCCATCCGTGTTGTCACAAAAGGTAAGATTTCCTTCTTTTTTACGGTGGTGTAGTATTCCATTGTGTATATGTAAAACTGCTTTTTAATCCACTTGTCCACTGACAGACACTAAGACTGTTTCCAGATCTTGGCTGTTGTAAACAATGCTGCCATAAACATGGGGTTGCCTTTCTTCTTTTGAATCAGTGATATGGTATTCTTGGGATACATTCCTAAAAGTGGGATGGCTGGATCAAAGGGCAGATACATTTTTAATTTTTTGAGGAATCGCCATACTGTTTTCCGCAGTGGCTGCACCAGTCTGCATTCCCACCAGCAGTGCAGAAGGGTTCCCTTATCTCCACATCCTCGCCAGCACTTATTGTGTGTTGTTTTGCTGATGAGCGCCATTCTGACTGATGTGAGATGATATCTCATTGTGGTTTTAATTTGCATTTCTCTAATGATTAATGATGTTGAACATTTCTTCATCTGCCTATTGGTCATATGTATGTCTTCTTTGGAGAAGTGTCTATTCATTTCTTTTGCCCATTTTTTAATTGGATTGTTTATCATGCTGGTGTTAGTTTTACAAGTTCATTATAAATTTTGGTTATTAACCCCTTATCAGACTTATTGTCAAATATGTTCTCCTGTTGTGTGGTTTGCCTTTTTATTTTGTTCACATTGCTGAGGCTATTTGTGTTCTTTTTTGGTTCCATGTAGATTTTTGGAATATTTGTTCTATATCTTTGAAGTATGCTATTGGAATTTTAATAGAAATTGCATTGAATTTATATATTTCTTTGGATAATATAGACATTTTAATAATGTTTATTTCTTCCTAACCATGAACACGGTAAATGCTTCCACTTGTTTGTATCTTACTTGATTTCTTTTATCAATGTTTTATAATTTTTCAAGTACAAGTCTTTAAGCTCCTTGGTTAAATTTACTCCTAGGTACTTTATTTATTTTATTCTTTTGTTGCAATAGTGAAGGGGATTGTTTTTTTGAATTTCTCTTTCAGACAGTTCATTGTTGGTATATAAAAATGTCTCTGATTTTTGAATATTAATTTTATATCCTGCCACCTTGCTGAAGTCCAGTAGTTTTGTGACTGAGACTTTAGGGTTTTCATTGTATAGTATCATATCATCAGCAAATAATGATAGTTTTACTTCTTCTTTCCCCATTTGTACGCTTTTTCTTCTTCTTGTCTGATTGCTGTGGCTAGGACTTCCAGAGGTATGTTGAATAAGAGTGGTGAAAGGGGGCAACCGAGCCTTGTTCCTGATTTTAGGGGATTGCTTTTAATTTTTGCCCATTAATTATGATGTTAGCTGTGGGTTTGTCATAGATGGCCTTTATCATGGTGAGGTATGTTCCCTATATTCCCACTTTGCTGAGAGTTTTGATCTTAAATAGGTGCTGGATTTTATCAAATGCTGTTTCTGCATCTATTGACACTATCATGTGATTTTTCTTCTTCCTTTTGTTTGTATGATGAATCACATTGGTTGATTAGCAAATATTGTACCAGCCTTGCCTTCGCAGAATAAATCCCATTTGATCATTATGTATGATCTTTTTCATGTGTTGCTGGATCTGGTTTGTTAATATTTTGTTGAGAATTTTAGCATATAAATTTATCAGGAATATTGGCCTATAGTTTTCTCTCTTTGGAGTGTCTTTGCCAGGTTTTGGAATGAGGATTATGCTTGCCTCATAAAAGGAACATGAACGTCTTCTCTCCACTTGAATTTTTTAAAATAGCTTGCGAAGGATAAGAGTTAGTTCTTTGAATATTTGGTATAATTCGCCTGTGAAGCTATCTGGCCTAGGGCTTTTGTTTGTTGGGAGTTTGGGGATAACTGTTTCAATTTCTTTTGTTGTAATCGGTCTGCTTAGGTGTTCTGATTTTTCCAGAATTATTTTTGAAAGATTATATGTTTCAAGGATTTTGTCCATTTCACTTAGGTTGTCCAATTTTCTAATATACATTTCTTTATACTATTTTCTTATAATTCTGTGTTTCGGCTGTGTCAATTATTACTTATCCACTCTCATCTCTAATTTTATTTATTTGAGTATTCTCTCTTTTTTCTTGGTGCATCTGGTTTAAGGTTCATCAATCTTGTTTACCTTTGGAAAGAATCAGCTTTTGGTTTCATTGATCTTCTGCATTGTTTTTTCAGTCTCTATGTCAGGGATCGGAAACCTATGACTCATGAGCCAGATATGGCTTTTTTGATGGCTGCATCTAGCTCGCAGACAAATCCTTAATAAAAAAAAATAACATTAAAAATATAAACATTCTCATATATTACAATCCATTCATTTCCTACCGCTCATGTGCATGGTTGCAGGTGGCTGGAGCCAATCACAGCTGTCCTCTAGGATAACACCAAATTTTATTGGGTAATGCATAATGTACACAGGTTGTTGTGAGGTTAGTAAGTAAACTTCCCTCCTTTTAATCCAGTAGTCAACTAGCTAATTGCAGAAACACTTTTGACAAAAAAGATGGCTAAAAGACAAAATGATGAGGAGTATCGTATTTTTCAGCAGGAATGAACAGAGGAATTTGCCTTTGTGGAGAGAGCAGGTTCTGCAGTGTGTCAAATATGCAATGATAAAATTGCATTGATGAAATGGTAAAATATAAAGCGGCGATTCGACACGTGCCATACTACATTTGCATCGAAATATCCAGCAGGGAACAGCAGGAAGAAAGCATGTCAAGAGCTAAGTGCAGAGTGCAAGCTAGTCAGCAGCAACTCCGTGTTTGGACCCAACAAGGTGACTGGAATTTGGCTAGCTTTGCTGGTGCTTTAGCAATTGTGAGAAACAGAAAGCCATTCAAAGATGGGGAGTATGCCAAAACATTCATGCTTGATGTAGCCAATGAACTTTTAGATGACTTTCTGGGTAAAGACAAGATAATCAAATAAATAAAAGACATGCCTCTGTTGGCAAGAACTGTTCACAATCGTACCATCATGATAGGAAATCAAATTGAGGCAACACAAGTGAAGGACATAACTGAAGCACCATTCTTTTCTCTCGCTTTGGATGCGTCAACAGACGTAAGCCATTTATCCCAGTTCAGCATGTTTGCAAGGTAGGCTGTTGGTGACATATTATGTGAGGAATTTTGCTGTTTTGCCTATGAAAGAGACAGCAAGAGGGGAGGATTTATTCTGTCTTTCACTGAGTTTGCTAAAATAAATATCTACTGATGGATAAACTTATTTCGGTGTGTACTGATGGTGCTCCATGCATGGTGGGGAAAAACAGAGGTTTCGTAGTGCTTCTTCATGAACATGAAAAGAGACCCATCCTAAGTTTTCACTGCATCCTACATCAGGAGGCACTTTGTGCTCAGATGTGTGGCGAAAAGCTTGGTGAGGTGATGTTGCTGGTCATTCGGGTGGTCAACTTTATTGTTGCTTGGCCTTTAAATGATCGCCAGTTTAAAACACTGCTGGATGAAGTTGGGAATGATTATCCTGGTCTGCTTTTGCACAGCAATGTGCATTGGTTGTCAAGAAGGAAGGTGCTTAGCCATTTCGCAGCTTGTCTGAGCAATATCTGGACTTTTTGTGAAATGAGAAACATTGAGCATCCTGATTTAGCTAATACTGAGTGGCTCCTGAAGTTCTACTATCTTTTGAACATGACTGAACATCTGAACCAGCTCAATGTGAAAATGCAAGGTGTTGGAAATACAGTCTTATCCCTTCAACAAGCAGTGTTTGCATTTGAAAACAAGCTGGAACTCTTCATCGCCTACATTGAAACAGGTCATTTACTATACTTTGAAAAACTGAGAGAGTTTAAAGATGCATGCACAGCAAGTGACCCTGCTCAACATCTTGATCTTCAGCAGCTAGAGGGCTTCACATCTAATCTCCTGCAGTCATTCAAAGCACACTTTTGAGAATTTTGTGAGCGCACTCATCTTTTTAAGTTCATCACCCATCCACATGAGTATACAGTGAACAGAGCCGACCTGAGTTACATCTCCGGTCGGTATCTCTATCAGAGATTTTGATCTACAAGCTGCTGACCTGAAGGCCTCAGACATATGGGTGAATAAGTTCTAGTCACAATGAAGATTTGGTAGGACTTGTACAATAGCAAGTGAGTTGGCAAGCAAACACAAGTGGGGAGAAATGAAAAAACTTCAACCCACAGACCAGCTGATTGTCAAAACTTGGAACGTGCTTCCTTTCACATCTGTCACATACCACACACTACAGCGTGTGAGTATTGCTGTACTGATAATGTTTGGCTCTACATATGCATGTGAGCAGTCTTTCTCACATCTAAAGAACATTAAGAACAACGTACGATCACGTTTAATGGATAGAAGTCTCAACGCCTGCATGAAGCTTAACTTCACCACATATCAACCAGACTACAAAGCCATCAGCAAAACCATGCAGCACCAGAAGTAGCATTAATGGTAAGAAGTACTTTATTCATCATTGGTCAGCAACAGCGTAACAACGTTAGTAAAAAGAATTCAGAGACTTATTGTACTTTAAAAGTGTTGGTCTTACATAAAATGCACACATTTACTTGTATTTAGTGTTAAACATATTGTATGGCTCTCAGGGAATTACATTTTAAAATATATAGCATTCATGGCTCTCTCAGCCAAAAAGGTTCTAGACCCCTGCTCTATGTCATTTATTTCTAATCTGATCTTTATTATTTTCTTACTTCTACTTTCTCTGGACTTTACTTGCTGTTCTTTTTCTAGTCCTTTTAGATGCAGGGTTAGCTTGTTTATGTGAGTTTTTTCTTGCTTTCTAAGGTATTCCTGTAATGCTATAAACTTCACTCTCAGGAGTGCTTTTGCTGTGTCCCATAAATTTTGAGTTGTTGTATGTTCATTTTCATTTGTTTCAAGGAAAGTTTTTATTTCTTCTTTAATCTCATTGTTAACTCATTTGTTATTTAGTAATATGCTCTTTAGTTTCCAAGTGTTTGAATGTTTTTCAGTTTTTGTATTGTTGATTTGTAGTTTCATGCTATTGTGATCAGAGAAGATGCTTGGTATGGTTTCAATCTTCTTAAATTTGTTGAAATCCCTTTTTTGCCCTAACATGTGGTCTATCCTAGAGAATGTACCATGAGCACTTGAAAAGACTGTATATTGTGCTGCTTTAGGGTGAAAGGTTCTGAAGATATCAATGAAGTCCAGTTGATCTAGTGTGTTAAGTCTGCTGTTTCTTTGTTAATTTTATTTCTTGAGGATCTATCCATTGATGTTAGTGGGGTATTAAAATTCCCTACTATTCTTGAATTGCTGTTGATCTCACCTTTTATGTCCATCAAAATATGCTTTATATAATTAGGTGCTCCTGTATTAGGTGCATAGATATCTATAATGGTTATATCTTCCTGTTGGATTGCTCCCTTTATTATTATGTAGTGACCTTCCTTATCCCTTATGATAGCCTTTGTTTTAAGGTCTATTTTGTCAGATGTAAGTATTGCTACCCCAGTTTTTTTCATTTCCATTTGCATGAAATATTTTTTTCCATCTTTTTACTTTCAGTCTATGTGTATCATTTCTGGGTCTCTTGAAGACAGCATATGTACAGGTCCTGTTTTCTTATCCATGCAGCTATCTTATATCTTTAGATTGGAGTATTTAATCCATTTACATTTAAGGTTATTATTGCTATGTAGTTCTTTATAGCCATTTTGTTCTTTAAATCTACATTCCTCTTTTATTAGATTTTTATTCCCTTTGTTCTGTTTACAACCAGCCCCTTAACATTTATTGCAACATTGGTTTGCTTGTAATGAATTCCTTGAGTTTGTTTTTGTCTGGGAAGCTTTTTATTTCTACTTCAGTTTTAAACGATAGCCTTGCTGGATAAAGAAGTCTTGGTTGTAGGCTCTTGTTTTGCATTACTTTGAATATTTCTTGCCATCCCTTCTGGCCTCAAGTATTTCTGTTAAAAAAGTCAGATGTCATTCTTATGGGATCTCCTTTGTAGGTGATTGAGTGCTTTTCTTTTGAAACTTTTACTATACTTTATCTCTTAGCTTTGGTATATTAATTGTGATGTGTCTTGGTGTAGGTCTCTTTAGATTCCTCTTTAATGGGATTCTCTGTGCTTCTTGAACTTGTGTGACTTTTTCCTTCATCAATTATGGGACGTTTTCAGCTATGATTTCTTCAATCTGGTTCTCTGTCCCTTGTTCTTTCTTTTCTTTTTCAGGAACCTCTATTAGGCAATGTTGTTTCCCTTCATGTTGACACAGAGTTCTCTTAAACTTTCCTCAGACTTTTTGATCTTTTCTTTTTGCTGTTCTGCTTCCATGCTTTTGTTTATCTTGTCCTCTAAATCACTAATTCTATCTTCTGCTTCATCCAGCCTGCTTTTAATTCCTTCTAGTGTAGTTTTTATTTTTGATATTTTATTTGTCATTTCTGTCTGATTCTGTTTTATGATTTCAATGTTTTTTTCTGATTCTTGGTATTTATTTAGGTGCTCATTGTGTCCATCTATTGTTTCTCTAAGGTCCCTGAGTATTTCTTTTTAGACTTTTATTTTATTTTATTCATTTTAGAGAGGAGACACAGTGTGTGTGTGTGTGTGTGCGAGAGAGAGAGAGAGAGAAAGAGAGAGAGAGAAAGAGAAAGGGGGGAGGAGCTGGAAGCTCAACTCCCATATGTGCCTTGACCAGACCAGTGCAGGGTTTTGAACTGGCGACCTCAGTGTTCCCAGGTCAACGCTTTATCCACTGCGCCACCACAGGTCAGGCGGTCCCTGAGTATTTTAACAGTCATTATTTTAAACTCTGCATTCAGGATCTTGGTTATTTCCATCTCATTCAGTTCTTTTTCTGGATATTTATCTTGTTGATTCATTTGACTTGAATTTCTCTGTCTTTCCATTTTGTCTCTGTATAGACTGCTTCTTTGAATGTGCTGTTTGTGTAGTTAGCTGATTATAGGGTTGGTGTTGTCTGCCTCTAGCTTTCAGTTGTGTTGTTTCTACATCTTCTTGGGTTGGCTTTAGCTGTTGTTTATAATCCACTGTGGGCTACTTGTCTGCTGCTACTGCTCTTTTTGCTATTTGTGTCAGTGTTTTCTATGCCTTAGCTGTGTCAGGTGTGAGGAGCCCTTTCTTAAGATACCACTCTAACTAGAGTTGTTAGGTCCAGAACGGATGCTCTCCATATCTGGCTGCTGGGTGTGCCAACCCTGTACATCCCTGGCTGGAATCTGGTGTAGACCAGTTGGGGTCACTGCTTATGACTGGCCCTTAGCAACTTTCTTGGAGTTACAGGTGATCCAGAATTTGTGACTGCCTCTGCTGGGCCCAGATGCCATTGTAAATATCAGCTGCACTCCTATTCTGGCTTTTATCTACTCTTGGCCAGTGTATGTGGCCTTTTACCGAGGTGTGGTCTGTCCTACGACTTGCTGCTGCCTCCTCAGGTACCCAGGAACTGGCACTGTCTGGCACGTGAGTTTGCTCGCTGCAGCTCAGGCTGTCCTGCGGATGCATGGACTGCCTCACAGGGCTCTGCCCCCTGAGGGCGCGTGGGATGATGCCTTGCTAAGCTCCGCTCCCATTGCCATGCGGGCTGCCTTGTCAGGTTCTGCCTCCCACTATCACATGGGCCAAGCGTCGCGGCTGCTGCCACAGCTGGGCCCTTTCACCCTTTGGAAGGTACTCAGCAGTTTCAAGGGGTGTAGCACACACATCAGTACTCAAAACCTGTGTTTCTGATGTGCCCTCTGCTTTTAAGTGTCTCTCTGCACTGACTGGAGCAGTAGCGCCTCTGGTGTGCCAGGTAATTGCTTCCCTTTGCTGGTGTTAGTTCTCCCAGGAAAAATGGACACTTTAGGTTTGGGGAGTGACCCAGTACAGGGGTAAGGGTGGCTTTCTTCCACATTCTCTTCCTGTGCCCCCAAGACCACACTCTCCTCTTGCAACTCCAGTCCTCTTGGCACACCCCACTCCTGGAATCCCAGGTAAGTGGCTGTGAACAAGGTTTTCTGTGTGGTCCCTTTAAGATGGAACCTGAGTCTGAGGGTTTTGTCTTCCTCTTGCAAACAGTAACCTGGCTCTTCTTTCAGCTAAATACTGTCTGTACGCCTCCTCTAGTCTCTGGGGCTCCAGGCTAGGGCTCTGGTCCTGGGACTGTCGATCCACAAATCTCCAGGCAACCCACCCCACCTTGAGAGACCCTCTGAACCATCTCTTACTCCTGGGAGCAGGGCTGCTCTTTCTGTGTCTCCACCCTTCCTACCAGTCTCAGTGTGGTTTCTTTGGTTATGCTTAATTATAGATTCCTCTTGATTTAGTCCAAAGTTGGTTTTTCAAGATGATTGTTCCTAAGTTGTAATACGCTTTGGTTCTGGGAGGTAGGAGTTGTAATGTCTGCCTACTCTGTCACTATTTTCTCTTCTTGGGATATGTGTTCTTAAGATTGTCTTATCTATTTAAGGATTAACTGAGGCAAATATGGAACCAAAAGTTGGACTCTCCCAGCCCTTGAGCAGGCTTGTAAGACTTTCTCCCCTCTTACCTGAGCAGGTAGTGGTGCAGTGGATAGAGTATCAGACTGGAACTCAGAGGACCCAGATCTAAAACCCTAAGGTCACCTATTTGAGTACGGGCTTATCCAGCTAGAGTGTAAGCTCACCAGCTTGAGCACAGGGTCACTGGCTTGAGCCCAAAGTTCACTGGCTTAAAGCCCAAGGTCCCTGGCTTAAAGCCAAGGTCACAGACTTGAGCAAGGGGTCACTAGCTCAGCTGTAGCCCCCCAGTCAAGGCACATATGAGAAAGCAATCATTGAGCAACTAAGGTGCCACAACAAAGAATTGATACTTCTCATCTCTCTCCTTCCTGTTTGTCTGTTCCTATCTGTCCCTCTGTCTGTATCTCTGGCCAAAAAAAAAAAAAAAGAAAAGAAAAAGACTTCCTTCCCTCTTACCAACTTGCTTACATTTCTTGAATAGAGAGTAAGTGTAATATTGGCTCTAAGAATAAAACTGAAAAGATAACACCATGACTAAAAATAGCAAAGAACATTAATTATGAATGACATTTATATTACCTGTGACAAAGTGCAACTGTGGATACAATTAAGAATGTTCAAAATCTAATCATGTCAGGATGAATTTTATAAAACTTGGCCATAATCACTTTCCCTTGCCACTGCCACTCCTTCCACGCTACTCCTCCCACCTTCCTGTTTCAACTTGTGCTGCTTTTGAGAACTTTAATGTAGAGGGGCCAAATTTGTTCACCCAGAACTGCCTCAGGCACCCTCCCTTAACATGGCCCCAGAGTAGGTCACAGGAAACAGTACAGGGTAGAGAAGAAGGCTCTGGATTTAGAATCTGAAGCATGGATTCTAATTCTGGCTCCCCCTTGTCAATTCATTTAGTTTTTAAAAAGTTTTGTTGGATCCAACATTTTCATTTACAAACAGGGCTAATAACTTTTATCCTACCTTCCCTGGAAGGCAGTGGGTAATACCAAGCACAGGATGTGAAAATGCCTTAGGACCAGCACAATGCTATACAAATATTCTTGCCGCCATGACTTCATGGAATTTCTGAGGAGTAGATGATTTTCATAGTAGCTGTGTACATGCTTGTGCCCAGCAGTGGGAGAGGAAGAAATTTCTAGGAAAATCAGCCTGAGGGTTTGCCATTAGAGTTTGTTTGAAAATTAATAATATTTGTCTGCTGTTGTCCTCCAGTTATTATTTTTTAAATGTTAAGAACCACTGTTTTAATTTCTTTTTATTTTATTCATTTTAGAGAGGAGAGAGAGAGAGAGAGAGAGAGAAAGGGGGGGAGGAGCTGGAAGCATCAACTCCCATATGTGCCTTGACCAGACCAGTGCAGGGTTTTGAACTGGTGACCTCAGTGTTCCCAGGTCGAAGCTTTATCCACTGTGCCACCACAGGTCAGGCCCTCCAGTTATTTTTTTTAATTTATTTTTTTTAGGCACATACTGATCATTCCTTAAAAATCTTTTGGTGGTAAATTTATCTTGTTTGTAGGTTTTGATTTACATTAAATTTTTGAAAAAACATCTATCATACATTTACACAATGGAATACTACTCAATCATAAGAAAGAAGGAACTTTGACCAATTGTGACAGCATGGCTGGACCTGGAGAGCGTTCTGCTAAGTGAAAAAGCCCAGTCAGAGAAAGAAAAGTACCATATGATTTCACTCATTTGTGGAATCTAATGAACAAAATGAACAAATAAGCAAAATAGAGGCAGACGCATAGAGCACAGGCTGACAACTGTTGAGGTAGTTCAGAATTAGAGGTATGGAGAGATTAAACAGAAAAGGAAAAACTGTCATGGACAGGGACAACAGTGTGGTGATTGCTGGGGGTGGGGGGACACACAGAGATAGAGGAGGGTGTAGAGGAGATAAATGGTGATGAGTGGAGACTTGACCTGGGGTAGTGTACAGATGATGTGTTGTAGAATTGTGCAACTGAAACCTGTATAATTCTTGTTAACTAGTGTCACCCTAATAATTTTTTAAAAAGAGAGAAAAAATAGCCTTTTTTATATATATATATATTTTATTATTATTAATTCTAATGGGGTGACACCAATAAATCAGGGTACATATGTACAATGAAAACATCTCCAGGTTATCTTATCATTCAATTGTGTTGCATACCCATCACCAAAACTCAAATTGTCCTCTGTCACCTTCCATCTGGTTTTCCCTGTGTCCCTCCCCTCCTCCCTATCCTCCTCTTCCCTCCCTCCCCCCATCCCATAACCACCACTCTCTTGTCCATGTCTCATATTCTCACTTTTATGTCCCACCTATGTATGAAATCATGCTGTTCTCAGTTTTTCTTTTTTTCTGATTTACTTATTTCACTCCGTATAATGTTATCAAGGTACATCCATTTTGTTATAAATGATCCGATGTCATCGTTTCTTATGGCTGAGTAGTATTCCATAGTATATATGTACCATAGCTTTTTAATCCACTCATCTTCTGACGGACACTTGGGCTGGTTCCAGATCTTCGCTATTGTGAACAATGCTGCCACGAACATGGGGGCGCATTTCTTCTTTTCAAACAGTGCTATGGTATTCTTAGGGTATATTCCTATAAGTGGGAAAGCTGGGTCATAAGGCAGTTCGATTTTTAATTTTCTGAGGAATCTCCAAACTGTTTTCCACAGTGGCTGCACCAGTCTGCATTCCCACCAGCAGTGCAGGAGGGTTCCCTTTTCTCCACATCCTCGCCAGCACTTACTCTGTGTTGTTTTGCTGATGAGTGGCATTCTGACTGGTGTGATGTGATATCTCATTGTGGTTTCAATTTGCATTTCTCTAATGATTAGTGATGTTGAGCATTTTTTCATATGCCTATTGGCCATCTGTATGTCCTCTTTGGAGAAATTTCTATTCATTTCTTTTGCCCATTTTTGGATTGGGTTGTTTGTCTTCCTGGTGTTGAGTTTTATAAGTTCTTTATAAATTTTAGTTATTAACCCCTTATCAGATGTGCTGTCAAATATGTTCTCCCATTGTGTGGTTTGTCTTTTTATTCTGTTCCTATTGTCTTTAGCTGTGCAAAAACTTTTTAGTTTAATATAGTCCCACTTGTTTATCTTGCCTTTTATTTCAGTTGCCCGTGGAGATAAATCGGCAAATATACCACTGCTACAGATGTCGGAGAGCTTGCTGCCTATGTTTTCTTCTAAGATGCTTATGGTTTCACGGCTTACATTTAAGTCTTTTATCCATTTTGAGTTTGTTTTTGTGAATGGTGTAAGTTGATGGTCTAGTTTCATTTTTTTGCAGGTAGATGTCCAATTTTCCCAACACCATTTGTTAAAGAGGCTGTCTTTACTCCATTGTATGTTCTTTCCTCCTTTGTCAAATATCAGTTGTTCATAAAGCTGTGGGTTTATTTCTGGGTCCTCTGTTCTGTTCCATTGATCTATGTGCCTGTTCTTATGCCAGTACCAGGCTGTCTTGAGTATAATGGCCTTATAGTAAACCTTGATATCTGGAAGAGTGATACCTCCTGTTTTATGTTTTCTTTTTAAGATTGCTGAGGCTATTCGTGTTCTTTTTTGGTTCCATATAAATTTTTGGAATATGTGTTCTATATCTTTGAAGTATGTCATTGGTATTTTAATTTGTATTGCATTGAATTTATAAATTGCTTTGGGAAATATAGACATTTTAATGATGTTTATTCTTCCTAGCCATGAGCATGGTATATGCTTCCACTTGTTTGTATCTTCCATGATTTCTTTTATCAATGTTCTATAATTTTCCGAGTACAAGTCCTTAACCTCTTGGTTAAATTTACTCCTAGGTATTTTATTTTTTTGGCTGCAATAGTGAAGGGGATTGTTTCCTTAATTTCTTTTGCTGATATTTCATTGTTGGTGTATAGAAATGCCTCTGATTTCTGAGTATTAATTTTATATCCTGCCACCTTGCTGAATTCATTTATAAGGTCCAGTATTTTTTTGACTGAGACTTTAGGGTTTTCAATATACAATATCATATCATCTGCAAATAGTGACAGTTTTACTTCTTCTTTTCCAATTTGGATGCCTTTTATTTCTTCTTCTTGTCTGATTGCTGTAGCTAGGACTTCCAGAACTATGTTGAATAAGAGTGGTGAAAGTGGGCAACCCTGCCTGGTTCCTGATCTTAAGGGGATTGCTTTTAATCTTTGTCCATTTAGTATGATGTTTGCTGTCGGTTTATCGTAGATGGCCTTTATCATGTTAAGGAATGATCCCTGTATTCCCACTTTACTGAGAGTTTTGAGCATGAATGGGTGCTGGATTTTATCGAATGCTTTTTCTGCATCTATTGAAATTATCATGTGATTTTTGTCCTTCCTTTTGTTTATGTGATGAATCACATTGATTGATTTGCGAATATTGAACCAGCCTTGTCTCTCCAGAATACATCCCACTTGATCGTGGTGTATGATTTTTTTCATATATAATGCTGGATCCGGTTGGCTAATATTTTGTTGAGAATTTTAGCGTCTCAATTCATCAGGGATATAGGCCTATAATTTTCTTTCTTTGTGTTGTCTTTGCCCGGTTTTGGGATCAGAATTATGCTCGCCTCATAAAAAAAGTTTGGAAGTCTTCCTTCCTCTTGAATTTTTTGAAATAGCTTAAGAAGGATAGGAGTTAGTTCTTCTTTGAATTTTTGGTAGAATTCACTTGTGAAGCCATCAGGCCCAGGACTTTTCTTTTTTGGGAGTTTTTTGATAACTGTTTCGATCTCATTTGTTGTAATTGGTCTGTTTAGGTGTTCTGATTCTTCCAGATTGATTTTTGGAAGGTTATACGATTCAAGAAATTTGTCCATTTCACCAAGATTGTCTAATTTTTTGTCATATAGTTCTTCATAGTATTTTCTTACAATGCTTTGTATTTCTGTTGTGTCAGTTGTTATTTCTCCACTGTCCTTTCTAATTTTATTTATTTGAGTCCTCTCTCTTTTATTCTTGGTGAGTCTAGTTAAAGGTTCATCAATCTTGTTTACCTTTTCAAAGAACCAGCTTCTGGTTTCATTGATCCTCTGTATTGTTTCCTTAGCCTCTATGTCATTTATTTCTGCTCTAACCTTTATTATTTCCTTCCTTCTACTTGTCTTGGGTTTTATTTTTTGTTGTTTTTCTAGTTCTTTTAGATGCAAGGTCAGGTTGCTTATTTGAGCTTTTTCTAGCTTCTTATGATATGCCTGTAGTGCAATGAACTTCCCTCTCGACGCTTTATCCACTGCGCCACCACTTTTGCTGTGTCCCATAAATTTTGAGTTGATGTATGCTCATTATCATTTGTTTCTAGAAACTTTTTTATTTCTTCTTTGATCTCATTGTTAATCCATTCATTATTTAATAACATGCTATTTAGTTTTCAAGTGTTTGAGTATTTTTCAGTTTTTCTTTTGTGGTTACTTTCTAGTTTCATGCCATTGTGATCAGAGAAAATGCTTGTTATGATTTTAATCTTCTTAAATTTATTGAAACCATTTTTGTGTCCTAACATGTGGTCTATCCTAGAAAACGTACCATGAGCGCTTGAGAAGAATGTATATTCTACTGCTTTAGGGTGAAAAGTTCTGAAGATATCTATTAAATCAAGCTGATCTAGTGTCTCCTTTAAGTCTGCTGTTTCTTTATTAATTTTCTGTCTTGAGGATCTATCCAGTGTTGTTAGAGGGGTATTGAAATCCCCTACTATGATAGTATTGCTGTTAATCTCGCCCTTTATATCCATCAAAGTCTGCTTTATGTATGTCAAGGCTCCTATATTTGGTGCATAGATATTTACAATAGTTATATCTTCCTGTTGGATTGTTCCCTTTATCATTATGTAGTGTCCTCCTTTATCTCTTACTACAGCCTTTGTTTTAAAGTCCATTTTGTCTGATATAAGTATTGCTACCCCTGTTTTTTTTTCATTTCCATTTGCATGAAATATTTTTTTCCATCCTTTTACCTTCAGTCTATGAGCATCTTTTATTTTAAGGTGTGTCTCTTGTAGACAGCATATGTATGGGTCCTGTTTCTTTATCCATGCAGCTACCCTATGTCTTTTGATTGGATCATTTAAACCATTTACATTTAAGGTTATTATTGATATGTAGTTGTTTATTGCCATTTTGTTCTTTAAAGCTGTATTCTTCTTTTGCTCTATTCATTCCTCCCTTTAAACTGTTCACAAGAGGCCCCTTAGTATCTCTTGCAGAATTGGTTTGGTTTTTATGAATTCCTTCAGGCTTTCTTTTTCTGGGAAGCTCTTTATTTCTCCTTCAATTTTAAATGTTAGCCTTGCTGGATAAAGTAGTCTTGGTTGTAGGTTCTTGTTCTGCATTACTTTGATTATATCTTGCCATTCCCTTCTGGCCTCAAGTGTTTCTGTTGAGAAATCCGATGTCATTCTTATGGGGGCTCCTTTGTAGGTGATAGCCTTTTTTTCTCTAACAGCTTTTAAAATTTTTTCTTTATCCATTAGCTTTGGTATTTTTACTATGATGTGTCTTGGTGTAGATCTTTTTGGGTTTCTCTTTAATGGAGTTCTGTGTGGTTCTTGAATGTGTGGAGTGTTTCCCAGCCTTAATTTAGGAAAGTTTTCTGCTATGATTTGATTGAACATAGTTTCCATTTCCTGTCCTCTCTCCTCTTCTTCAGGCACCCCTATGATGCGAATGTTGTTTCTCTTCATGTTGTCACAAAGCTCCCTTAGAGTTTCCTCACATTTTTTAAGTCTCTTTTCCTTTTTCTTCTCTGCTTCTGTGCCTTTGTTTATTGTGTCCTCTAACTCGCTTATTCGATCCTCAGCGTGATTCATCCTGCTTTGAATTCCTTCCATTGTGGTCTTTAGTTCTGATACTGTATTTGTCATTTCTGTCTGATTCTTTTTTATTATTTCAATTTCATTTTTTATACTTGTTATCTCTTTATTTAGGTGTTCATAATGACTATCCATTGTTGCTCTAATTTCTTTGAACATCCTAACTATCATTATTTTAAATTCTTCTTCTGGTAATTTGGTTATATCTGGTTCATTCAGGTCCTTCTCTGGGGATTTCTCTTGATTCATTTGGTTTGCATTCGTCTGCCTGCCCATTTTTTCTGTGTATAAGCAAGTTGTGGCCACTGGAGTCCAGTAGGTGTTGCCTTTGTGTTCTCTAGGTGTGGTCTGTCTGCAGGCCCCCCACCCCCTCTTCCAGTGCCTAGGGTGGTTGGGTATGAGCGTTGCCAGTGCCGGCCCACTGTGGCTTTTGCTATGATTTCTGCCTCTCCTCCGTGGGAGGGGCTGTGACTGAAGCCACAAGATTAGCACCAAGGGTAGAGGTGAGCACCTTTGCTCAGCTGCGGACCCAGCCTATTTCTGGACTTCCGTCCAGAACCAGCAGTCGGAGCCTGCTCGCTACAGTTCTGCGGGTTAGGCGGGGCTTTTGACGTGCTCTCAACTGTAAGCTTTTGCCCTTCCGGAGCTTTAGCCCCGCCCTCGAGGCCAGGGCCCTTCTGCGCAGGGTG
Source organism: Rhynchonycteris naso (assembly GCA_037038555.1). NCBI lineage: Eukaryota > Metazoa > Chordata > Mammalia > Chiroptera > Emballonuridae > Rhynchonycteris > Rhynchonycteris naso. The sequence continues at coordinate 37,978,746 of CM073002.1, forward strand.
GAAACCAAGGTTTATTGGGGGGCGTGTTTGCTGGCTTCCGCTCAGCTGCGTACTTCTGCTCATCCCGGAGTCTACCCCGCCCCCGCGTTCGGAGCCCGCTCGTGTACGTAGGATGGCAAATCACGGTTTCTCCGGCCGGGCGAGGATAGTAGCATGGGCTCAGCTGCGAGCTTCCACTTGTCTCGGGGTCTACCCCGTTCCCGCGCTCGCGCACGTATACTGGCCAACTGCGGTTTCTCCGGAGCGGGGGGGGGGCCGTGTGGGGCTGGTAGCGTCAGCTCAGCCGCGAGCCCCTGCCCGTCCCTGGGCCCAACCCGGTTCCCGTGTTCAGGGCCGGCTTGCGCAGGGCCTGCCCGTTCCTGGCCTCCCACTTTGTCCCCGTAAGTGGGATTAAAGGCGGGCCCGCAGCTTCCGGACCGCTTTCGCGCGTCCCCTCCGACCCTCTGGGCTAGACCGATCTCCCACCGGCTTGGCCTCTGCCCACGCCGACAGAACCGCCTTTCAGCGTCCTGCCGCCCCAAACCCTCAAGCAGCCCTCAGCAGAGTAGGAAGGGACCTAATACTCCACACTGTAGGCCTGGGAGCTCCCTCACTTGTTTCACAGCTCAAAACTGTCCAAACGCCTCTTCTAGGCTCTAGGACTGCAGGCTGGGGCTTGGTTCCTGGGACCCAGGTCCCTCCCTCTCCGCCAAACTTTCCTCCCTCCCCGCGGGTCTCTCCCGGCTGCCGTTTGCTCCGGGGAGCTGGGCAGCCCTCTTCGCGTTTTCGCTATTCCTACCAGTCTCAATGTGGCTTCTTCTGTGTTCCTTGGTTGAAGAGTTCACTTAGTTTAGTTCATAGTTGGTTTATCCAGATGATGGTTCTTTAAATTGAGTTATAATCCACTTTGCTTCTGGGAGTTGGAAGTTGGTATGTCCGCCTACTCCGTCGCCATCTTGCTTCCCAAAAATAGCCTTTTGATCGGGACTCATAAATGTTTAGGTTGCTTCCAAAGGCTGCTACTCTCTCTATAATATATAATGCAGAATCTCAGGAATGTCAGTGGTACCCATGCTTCAGGTTCCAAATTTTTAGGAATGGAGTGCATAATGGTGCTACACTTCATCTAAGGCTGAGGCTGATAGTCAGCAAGTACCATACGGAAAGCTGAAGAAAAACACTTTGAGAAATATGCTCAATTCTTATGTTTGTATCTATATACTTATATGGCTTTGCAAGCTAAAATCTAATGTTACTTTATTGACTATATTTTGCTTAGTTTGACATTTAATTAAAGATATTTGTCTTATTTTACATTAAGTGTTGATATGTCTGGTAGCTCAGTTCAAATATCTTAAGAACTCTCATATGAAGACAATTAGATTTATTCCCTGGAGTAGGAGAGGGAAGACATAGGTGGTCAGTTTAATATAATGGGAGCTGTGTGGAGGTTTTATGCAGGGACTGAATGATTAAAGATGGACAGAAATGTTGGAGAAGGAAAGGCAAATACAGAAAATAATTGTGTTTATCTCTTTAGAGTAGCACTTTTTAGTTGGCGTGTAGAAAGAGGTACACTAGTAGTATGCCACATAAGTTTTTAAAACATGCATCCTGACTGATTTATTTTTTTTACTAAGTGAGAGGCGGGGAGGCAGAGAGACAGACTCCAGCATGTGCCCCAACCAGGATCCACCTGGCAAGCCCTGAACTGGGCAATACTCTGCTTATCTGGGGCTGCTGCTCTGTTGCTCAGCAACTGAGCTATTTTAGTACCTGAGGTGAGGCCATGGTGCCATCCTCAGTGTCTGGGGCTCAAACCATTCGAGCCATGGCTATGGGAGAGGAGAGGGAGAGGGAGGGTTGGAGAAGCAGAGGGTTCTGATCAGGAATCGAATCCAGGACTTCCACAAACCAGGCTGATGCTCTACTGCAGAGCCAACCGGCCAGGACCACATCCTAACTATTTAGTTAGGAGCACTGACCTCTTTCAAATAAAAAAAATGACAATATCAAACACAATAATAGCTAATAGCTATCTGGTCTGAATTAATCCAAATTATACCTATTTTATCAGATTGGAAAAACTATCTATCATCTATCTATCTATCTATCATCTATCTATCTATCTATCTATCTATCTATCTATCTATCTATCTATCTATCTATCTATCTAATCATCTATCTATCTATCTAGATGTGTGTGTGTGTGTGTGTGTGCGTGCTGCAGGATTTTAGTAATTATTTTATGTGTGTCATGAGATGAAAAAGGTTGAAAATCACTGCTTTAGAGACTAGGTTCCTAGAAAGGTTGATGAGCAGTGAGGGACCAGAATAGCTCTCACTAGATTCTCCTGAACTTTCCAGGACATTTGGGATTTTCTCTTACAGAGTTTGAACTTCCAGCTGCTTCCTTACCTTTGGAGACTTGGAGCACTTTCTGAAGGTCTTGGGACATCTAGTTGAAGCTTCTCAGGACATGATCTTGGGACCAACATGGAGTTCTGTCTTTGCCTGAATTTCACTAGGGCTTTGAGTTTGGAGCCCAAAAGCAGATACTGTAGACATTTGGCATTAATAAAGGTCTCTGCCTATTTCCTTGGGAGGTGACAGTAAGATAGCTCAAGATCTGTGGTCTGCAAAGTCACACTGCAGGCTCAGTGACCTTGCTGTGTAACTCTGCCACCAAGTCATAGGCTGTTTGAGGTCCAGAGAGACTGTGGACAGGGAGAGCCCATGTTAACATGGGGTGCTCCTTGAGGATGGGTTTTTCTGTTTTCAGTAAATACTATAGTATTTTGAGGCTACATTGAAGGGTAGGCAAAGTTTAGGGCCATCCAATGGGGGACAGAAGACTGGCTCTGTATCTACCACTTCCTTATAGAATCAGTGCAACAATACTTTTCATTAATATTTCTCTTCATTCTATAAGGATATTTTACACATCTAATCCTGAGAAGAATCCACACTATTGCCACACAGCAACCCTGACCACAACAATTTGCAGTGTTTTTGAAATTCTAACAAATGAAATCAGCTCTTCTCTATGGATATTTCCCCTGCTTTGTGTGTCTGTTCTCACTGCAATCCCTCCTTACTGGACAGATGCTGCTTTCATCGTATCAATGGTCTTTCAGGGTCTCTTTTCTTTACATTGGCTCATTAAGCAGACATTTGAAGCAATTATTCTATTCAGTTTCATTACTCTACTGTCTGTAGTAATAGCTATCTTGAAAGAGAGCCTGGCTATGGCAAAGTTTGTGTTTGCTTCCTAGTTCCTGGGATGACATCTTCACTCCCTCTCTTCTCTGCTCCTGCTACTATTTACCTGAGCTCTTTCTGTGGTGGGAAAGGAAATGGTACAACAAAAGCCAAGTAGTCCAGGTGGAGTCATTCTGTTAGTATAATAAATTTAATGGTCTACTTTTTAAAACTATCATTACAAAGAAAATTGAGACCATTCATTTTCTCTAAAACATCTTTAGTGTTCTAACAAATATTTACCATATCTTAGTATCTTATAATTTTGATAGATTTTGGCTATATATTTATAGAAGGTTATTTTTTTCCCCTGAAGAGAAATAAAACCTTTAAACATTTAATTTTTTCTCTTTGTTCAGGGAGTCTCTGAAGTAGTCACACTCACACATAAATGAATGAATAACTAAGAATGATTGTCCCCAGTGGGAGGCCACTGGAATTTTCTTGTTCTTTCAACTGTCTCTACTTGGTAGGGGTTTTCCTGTCCACCACTATAGACCCTAAAGCTACTTGTGGATCTTCCCTACTCTATGGGAGGCCAGCTCCTCCTTTCTGATCCAACTTTAATGTAATCTAGGGCAAGGTTGGTGGGTGGTAGAGGTATGGTCAGCCTGACAGTAGCAAGAAAGGAGGGAAGAACAAGCACTTGAGCTGCTGTTCTGCTTACCTGCTGCTTTGATCCTAGCACAGTCTTATTCTGAGCCTCTTCTCCCACAAAATCCCCTTCCTAGAAGCCCCTGCTTCATAACAAGGCACATCTGATGCTTTGTGGACTTGCTCAGCAGTGTAGAAATGCTTACTCCATTCATGGTGTCCTGCATGGCCAGTAGGTAATGCTAAATAGTCTATGTATTCTGTGGGTTTGGGTCTTCATGGACTTCTGGAAGTCCACAGAGCCACTGAAATTACATAAAATAGTTTTTTTGAATGTGCATCATACATGCATTCCTGTGAATGAATATTTTTCTGGATAGAGATCCCATAGCTTTTATCAGATTCTCAATGAGCTATATGACCCATATAAATAGTAGCAGGAGCAGAGAAGAGAGGGAGTGAAGATGTCATCCCAAAGAAATTTTAAATTGTCAGTAAATAACCACTGATGTGGTATTAGATGACACAGGGTCAGTGTTTAGTTCAACAATAAATATTTAGTGAGTATCTATAATGTGCCAGGTACCTATAATGTGCTTGGTACTTCATGAAACAACCTTACCTCTCCCAATCCTTACCTCATTAAGTTTACATTTCAGTTGGGAGGAGACAAATAGACAGTGTACATAACACATTAGAAACAGGGGTGGGATTCAGGTGGTTTGCCAGAACAGATACCTAATTTTTTTTTAAGTTTGGTGAACTGGTTGTTAAACTGGCACTTGTAATCACGGTTCTCTCTAAGGTGGGTGCCAGGGCAGTCGCCCAATGTGGAAATCACAAATTTACATTCCTTACTCTTTTTTAACATTCGTCTGCACAACAGCGTACTCTAAGCACCCACAGTAATGTTCATTCTGTCCATAGGTGAAAAAATAATGACGGAACTGTGCTTATAAAATTTAACTGTTTCTAATACAGTAGATCAGACACAATGACCATTATTAGTTTAATTGGCCTGCCTCTTAAGAAATGGGATCCTACTCACACAATGAAAAGATGATTTAGGATAAATCACACAGCCAAAGATGCTTGGATAAAAGTGAAGAAAATTGCAAGCGAGGACACCAATCAAGAAGCAATATGGAATTACCTTAAATAACAGTTTTATTGCCTGACCAGGAGGTGGCGCAGTGGATAGAGCATTGGACTGGGATGCGGAAGACCCAGGTTCGAGACCCCCGAGGTCGCCAGCTTGAGCGTGGCCCATCTGACTTGAGCAAAAGCTTGCCAGCTTGGACCCAAGGTTGGTGGCTCCAGCAAGGGGTGGCTCAGTCTGCTGAAGGCCCGAGGTCAAGGCACATGTGAGAAAGCAATCAATGAACAACTATGGTGTCGCAACGGCAACAAAAAACTGATGATTGATGCTTCTCATCTCTCTCCGTTCCTGTCTGTCTATCCCTCTCTCTGACTCTCTCTCTCTGTCACTGTAAAAAAAAAAAAAGTTTTATTATTTTTTGTTAGGTATTATTTAATATTTTTCATTAATATTTTAAAACTATTATAAATAGTCTAGTTTTGTGTCCTCTTTTATTGTTCTTATTTAAGTATTAAATGCCTAAAATAATAAACTACCTTTTGGTATATCTTTTTTTATACTTAAAATGGTCATTGGGGCAGAGAACCACTTTTTAAATTCTTTGAATTTCACCACTGATTAGAAACTATATTAAAGGATATAAGTGCCGCGGGAAAATAAGCAGGGTAAGAGAGATCAGAGATGTGGTGGAGAGAGAAGTGTTGCTATGGTTTCAGGGTAGATCTCATTGAGAAAATGACAGTTTAATGAAATGAGAGTTGAAGGAACCAGGTAGATGTCTGAGGGAAGAGTATCAGGTAGAAGAAACAGCTAGTGCAGTGTTTCTGAGGTAGGAGTAAACCTGGCACTCAGAGTGGTGGAGTGGTGTGAGTGAGGAGAGGTAGCAGTGAGTCAGAGGGTTATAGGATGTATATGGGTTTGTGTGCACTTGTGTGTGTGTGTGCGTGCATGTGTGCAAAAGAGGCAGGGTCTTATACATCTCTGCGCATAATTTTGGGGAGCCCTTGGAGAGTTTGCAGCTGAGGAGAGACATAACCTAACTTAGGCAATAAGAGGGTAACTTTGGCAGATGTGTCAAAAACAGACCGAGGGAGAAAAAGACAGGAACAGTCATCCAGGAAGGAGAGGAGGATCTTGTGGATCGGGGTTGCAGCAGAATGCTGAAGTTGGTTGTATTATGAATATATTTGGGGGTAGAGCCAACAAGATTTGCTGACAGATCAGGTGTAGATTGTCAGAGAAAGAGAGGGTCAAGATCAAGGATGATTTCAAGGCTTTTGGTCTGAGCAACTGAAATGGTGGAGGTCATAGGAAAAGGTAGAGCTTCTAGGTGAGATGGAATTTGGATCTCAGCTCTGCTACTTACCAGATAGCTGTATTGTGACCTGACTTGTGAGGAGTTAACCTCTCTGAGTCTTGGTGTTTTTATTTGCAGGATGTGGACAATCCATAGGGATCATATAGGAATTCTGATAACATGTCTGTTGTATATTGCATTCAACAGATGTTAATCCCTTTCCCCAACTTTTAGAAAGGAAAGGAGAAGGAAGACTTGGAGAGAGAGGGAGTATATGGGTGAGAGGTGGCCCCATCTTAGATGTTTGCTCAATAGAATCTTGTCTTTTTGGCCCTGGCCAGTTGGCTCAGTGGCAGAGCATCAGCCTGGTGTGTGGGTGTCCTGGGTTCAATTCCCAGTCAGAGCACACAGGAGAAGCACCGATCTGCTTTTCCACCCCTCACTCTCTCACTTCTCTCTCGCTCTCTTCTCCTCCTGCAGCCATGGCTCAATTGGGGCTAGTTGGCCCTGGGTGCTGAGGATGGCTCCATGGCCTCTGCCTAAGGCACTAAGAGTTCGGTTGCTGAGCAACAGAGCAACGCCCCAGATGGGCAGAGCATCACCCCTTAATGAGCTTGCCGCATGGACGCTGGTCCGGGTACATGCAGAGTCTGTCTCTCTGCCTCCCCTCTTCTCACTGAATTAAAAAAAAAGAATCCTGCTTTTGGCTCTATTGTTTAAATATGTTGTATAGTCTCTGAGGTTTTATCCTGACATCAGCTCCATATTTTCTTCTGCCAGGTACCTGGGCCTACTAACTTGGTGTTCAAATTACATATTATTTTTAATATATCATTTTATTGCTATTTATAAGGAAAAAAACATGTCTGTTACAGTGAAGAAGGAATTCTTCTCTGATGCTATTAACTTTGTGTACTGTCTACTAACAAGCCTAACTATTAGGGTTTTTTGTTTTAATGATTAGGTCATTTTTGTGTATTGAATATTTTATTTTGTGCAGAAATGCTTGGTGAGTTGCTATATAGCCATTTAATCGTGTTTTACTGATATTTGGGTGATTACTAAGGATTTTGGATGGGTTGGGCATGCATTATTATTTTTCTCATTTAAGACAATGAAATAGATCATCTACTATTATCTGACTCTTAGTTACTAAACATGCTTTCAGCAGTGGCTAGGATTTTCAATAAGGGATGCCAGATTAGGAATTTAACAACTGAGGGAGGAGTGAATTGAAACTGTTTGGATTATAAGAACGCATCCTGTTTTCTTTATTCAAAGAAATACTCCCAGCCATTTTAATGTTCCTGAAATTAGAGTGCATTTTGTGACCAAGATATACAGTTAATATGATAATATTTCCATTAGGATTTTTGATATACTTCAAAAAATGGCAGTCCTCTTCTCTGTCCCAATTTGAAGCCATTTGAAAAGTGAGTCGAGAGAATAAGCAGTAGAGAGTAAATGTGTCAGTTTTGTTGGTGATAGATTGGTTGACGTAACACTTACTTTGAGTATTCTGAACAGTAGCACTTTCCTAGGTTGATGTCTCCCACTGAGCTGGGTGGAGAAGAAAGGAAACAGATCCTATGCTCCATGCCTGGGACTTTGGTTACATGAGCTTCACTAAACTGAGAAATGAGGTCCAGTGGCTCTGGTCCTCCAAATGACCACTCACCCACCTCCAGGGTGAGAAGTCAGAGGTAGTTACAATCCAAGAGTATGAAAAATTTTCTCTCTAGCATTAGAGGACAGAGTAACTCTGTCTTTAAGAGAATATAAGAATTCCTCTTTCATGGGGAAATGGAGGGTCTAGGTTAGCCAGTTTTTGGCAAAGGGGTATTTTGGTATGCTATTATCTAGAAAAATTGATGCAATTCTTATTATTGTGTTTTGAATATCTAAAAGGAGATATTATTTAAGGAAGCTCTGAGAGAGAAGGTAGGGATAGCTGAGTACTCGACTGTCCTTCTGTCCTTTTGAAAACTAGTCTCATTCTCTTTTTATTTCTTTTTTTTTTTTGTGGCAGAGACAGAAAGAGAGAGAAGGACGGACAGAGACAGACAGACAGGAAGAGAGAGAGACAAGAAACATCAATTCTTTGTTTTGGTTCCTTAGTTGTTCATTAATTTTCTCATATGTGCCTTGACCAGGGGGCTATAGCAGACCGAGTGGCGCCTTGCTCGAGCCAGAGACCTTGGGCTCAAGCTGGTGAGCTTTGCTCAAACCAGATGAGCCGGCGCTCAAGCCGGCGACCTCAGGGTCTCGAACCTGGGTCCTCCGCATCCTAGTCTGACGCTCTATCCACTGCGCCACCGCCCGGTCTGGCTAGTCTCATTCTCAAAGTATATTTATTAGGAAATTATTGGCTCCCATATGTGTATGTTTGGGAAAGGGTTGGTGGTTGAAGGGGGAGATGGACAAAAATATAAAAATACTTCATATTTTAAAAAATGTAAAATGAAAGTGTAAATGATATGGCCTAGTGATTTTTAATTATTTTTAAAATAAGAGACAAATGCTCAAACAGTTCAAAAGAGAATAAAAATAAATCATTTTATTTTTCTCTCAAAGTTCTTCTCACAAAGGCAACTACCATCACCAGGTTTTTGTGAATCCTTCTAGATATACAGGGTGGGGCAAAAGTAGGTTTATAATTGTGAGTAGGTGAGTGCTTTATTCTTGTATTATTATTTGTTAATTATTGCATTATTTTTCATACAATTGTAAACTTACTTTTGCTCACCCTATATTTACGCATGATAAATATTTTGTTTGTTTTGCACAAATGATTATTGTCAATGCCTCCAGAGAAACACATTAGATGGACTTTACAGACATTTATGATATATAATCTATGTGATAGATGCCTGTAGGAAAAACCCTTTTAATTAGGTATGCAATTACAAATTGATGGCTTAAAATCTGTTAAAGAAGAAAGAACCAAAGTAATCCAAATAGAATGGTTTGTTTTATCTGCAGTGTCTCAGTGATATATGTTTCCATCATAACAAGTAATAGAAATAATAGGAATAAAAATGTATAAAGTACTGAAGTGGAATTATTATTGCAGATTTCCTCCACAGAGGACATTTATTGTTTCCACTGTTTCCTTAGGGTAGTTTGGAAACCAAGAGGCCCCATATATAAAAGGTAGTTAAATACATTCTTATTGGGTTGCTGGTGCTTTTCTCTAAGTATGTCTTTACGTATTTAGGAATTACATTATACTGTGTTCTAAAAACTGAATTTGAAAGGCAAGCACTGGAGTGAATTTCTAAGTAATAACATTTGTTGCATTTACAAAAAGTCTAAATTCTGGCAGAAGTACTATTAGAATGAAGTACAAATGCAGTCATATTAAAAAAGAAAATTAGGCCTGACCTCTGGTGGCGCAGTGGATAAAGCGTCGACCTGGGAACACTGAGATCGCTAGTTCCAAACCCTGCTCTGGTCAAGTCAAGGCACATATGGGAGTTGATGCTTCCAGCTTCTCCTCTTTCTCTCTCTCTCTCTTTCTCTCACTCTGTGTCTCCTCTCTAAAATGAATAAAATAAAAATAAATTAAAAGAAAAGAAAATTAGAACTTGTTCTTAAGAGCAAGTGAAGACAAAAGTTGCACAACTCCCTACTTTTAATATTCTTAGGTTTCAAAATATTTTTTTGACCATAACAACCAAAGCAGGTGTGGTGAGGAAGCAGCCTGGAGAAATGGATCATGTTCTGCACTAGGAATAGATGTGAGTTGTTTCCCCAGCTTTGCCTCTATATAGGTGACCTTGATTTTGACCAGTTAGTTATTCAATGTCTCCAGGTGTCAGGTTTTTTATCTGCCAGACTGAGTAGGTAGGTAATCTCTGGTCTTGCTTCCAAATACAACATTCTATTGTGTTAGAAAAGGGCTTCAGGCCCTGGCTGGCTGGCTCAATGGTGGATCATCCGCCTGGCGTGTGGATGTCCTGGGTTTGATTCCCGGCCAGGGCACACAGGAGAAACGCCCATCTGCTTCTCCACCCCCTCCCCCTCTTGCTTCTCTCTGTCTCTCTGGATCTCTCTCTTCTTCTCCCCTTCTGCAGCCATGTCTCAATTGAAGTGAATTGGCCTGGACGCTGAGGATGGCTCCATGGCCTCAGCCTCCAATGCAAATGGCTCTGGTTGCAACGAGCAAGGGCCCCAGATGGGCAGAGCATCGCCCCCTAGTGGGCTTGCTGGGTGGATCCTGGTCTGGGTGCAAGCGGTAGTCTGTCTCTGCCTCCCCTCCTCTCACTAAATTTAAAAAAAGAAAAAAAGGAAAAGGCTTCAAATGATTAATTCCCTCTTTGTCTCAATAAAATACTGTGAATTCTATATTGAGTTTCTTGCCTAATAATGTAAATTACATCTCTCTCTAAATGCTTAACAGCTGGGTGATCCTACTAGTAGTAGGTCTTAGTTATTCCTCAGTAACACAATTAGATAATCACAACTATTAGTAATTGAAAGGTTTTGGGTTACCTACTGAAATGACAGAACTTGTGTGAATTTCTCATATATTATATATTTTCTTTATCTTTTTAACAGCATGGATAAGTTCTGGTTAGGTTATAGACTGCTAAATTCTCGATATATCTTTATGGGTCAGAAAAAAGCAAGGGAACTCTTTGGGACCCCTATTATAAGGGTACTAATTTCATTCATGAAGGCTCTAACATCATGACCTAATTACCTCTCAAAGCTCCAACTTCTAATTCTATCATATTAGGGGTAAGATTCAACATACAAATTTTGGGGGGACCCAGACATTTAGTTCATTGCAGTGATTGTGCTAATTTACATAATCATAGATGGTATATGAGAATTTCCTTTGTTTCAAATTCTTGCCAGCATTTGGGATTCATAGTCTTAAATTTTAGACATTCCTGTGATTGTGTAGACCTTATGATTTTAATTTGCATTTCCCTGATTACTGGCAAGGTAATGTTATTTGGGTTCTGCAGAGAAACAGAACCAGAAGGGAATATATAATTATAATTATATGTATTTATTTATTATGAGGAATTGGTTCATGTGGTTATGGAGGCTGAGAAGTCCCATGATCTGCCATCCGTAAGCTGGAGACCTAAGAAAGACAATGGTGTAATTCAGTCTAAATCTGAGCATCTGAGAACTGAATTAATGGTATAGATCCCATTCTGAGGATCAAAGATGTGATGCCCCACTTAAGGGGATGTGGCAAGAAAAAAATGGTATATTTTTCCTCCATCTTCCTTTTCTATTCAAGCCTTCAAAGGATTAGATGATGCCCACTCACATTGGCAAGGGAAGTCTGCAGAGCCCACCAATTCAAGTGCTAATCTCATCTGAAAACATTCTCACCATCATGACCAGAAATGGTTAATTTGGACACTCTCTGTCTAGTCAATTTCATGCATAAAATTAACTTTCACAGTTAATTGTTGATTTTTAAAAGTTTATGGGCCATTTATTTTGAATTACACTTCTTTGTAACCTAATGCCATAAACATCAGAATCAGATACTTTTCATTTTTTCATTTAATATACCAATATTAGCTCTAACTGGTATTTTGTAAATGCTTAAATTAGTATTAGCCAATAACAATTTTAACATCTATGATAAATACTAAGTAATATTATATATTTTTTAAAAAGTTTATTGGTCATTTTCCTTTTCATCTTTGTGAAGAACCTGCTCACACTTACTGCTTTTGTTCAGCTTACTTTTGTCAGTTTTTGGTTTTGTACATACCTTTCCCGTTAGCCTAATTTTTTACTCTTGATGTGTTTTGATGAGTAGAAACGCTTAATTTTAATGTAGCCCAATTTATCCAATTTTCTTTTATTGTTAATTATTTTGGTAACCTGTTTAAGAAATCTATCTACCCAAAGGTCAGGAGTTAATTACTCATCTATTACTTCTAGTATTTTTATAGTTTACTTTCATATTTTAGCCCACCCAAAATGAATCTTTAATATAAAGTTTGAGGAAGGGGTCAAATTTCATTTTTTCCTACATGGATAGCCAGTTGAACCTGCATATTTTTTTTTGAAAAGTTGGTCATTTCCTCCACTGCTTTAAGTGTTTTATTTAATAACATTGAAGTATCTACATACATATGGATATTTTTCTATTTCTATTCTATTCTATTAATTCTATTCTATTCTATTCAACATATATAGATATGTTTAGACATGTACCAATTCTGCCCTATCTTATTTAGTATAGATTTACAATGTTTAGTATGCCACTGGTAGAGTTAAGTTCTCTCACACATATTGAGTTTCTTAGTTATTTTTGGCCATTTTTATTTCCATGTGATTTTAAGATTAACTCATCAATTTTCACAAACTGTTAGTATTTTGAATGTGATTTTACTGAACCTATGGGTGAATTTTAGGAAAACTGACATTCTGACGACATTGAGTCTTCCAATTTTGAACATTTTACTTCCTTTGCTTGCTCTTTTGTTCCATGTGTACTTGAAAAAAATTGTGTATTCTTTCATTGTTGCATTTATTGTTCACAACTATCAATTAGGTCAGGTTTGTCCATTGTATTCTTCAACTCTCCTATATTCTTTCTAATTTAATATCTGTTTGTTCTACCAACTACTGCCAGAGGTGTGTTAAAATCTTCCATTATGATTGTGATTTCTCCATTTCTCTGTTCTGTCAATTTTGATATATAAAATATAAATCATTTATATGCTAGGCTTTATATATAATATATAGTATGTTTATGTTAGGCTTATCTTTATATTATTATATCACATACATATTACCTCTAGTAATGACATTTGCATTAAGGTCTACTTTATTGACTGATTTACTGATATAATAATATATAAACTTTGTAAGTTTCTTTTTTGTCTAGTGTTTGAGCTATATTTTTACCCTCTTCATTGTTTCTATATTTTTATGTATAAGATGTGTCTTTTGTAAGAAGCAAATATTTGTGTTTTTTGAAGTTTAATATGACAAAACTTTTAATTGAATGATTTAGCTTATTAATATTTATTGTAATCACTGATATAATTGGGTTTAAATCTACTATCTTATAATGTATTTTCTGTTTGAACCATATATGGCAAGTTCCTCTCCACTCTTTTTTTTAAATTAATTAATTTATTTTTTTACAGGGACAGAGAGAGAGTCAGAGAGAAGGATAGATAGGGACAAACACACAGGAACGAAGAGAGGTGAGAAGCATCAATCATTAGTTTTTTGTTGCCGTCGCAACACCTTAGTTGTTCATTGATTGCTTTCTCACATGTGCCTTGACCGTGGGGCTTCAGCAGACCGAGCCACCCGTTGCTGGAGCCAGTGACTTTGGTTCCAAGCTGGCGAGCTTTTGCTCAAGCCAGATGGGCCCACGCTCAAGCTGGAGAGCTTGAGGTCTCAAACCTGGGTCTTCCGCATCCCAGTCCACTGCACCACTGCTTGGTCAAGCTATTTTAACCTTCTTTTAATGCACCCATATGTTTACCCCTTTCATTGTTATGTCTGAAGCTCTGCATTTTCATCTGGGATATTTTTTTCCTAAGAATACCTTTTAGTATATCTTTTAAAAAAAATTTGCTGGTGAAAACTCAGTTTCTATTTGTCTGTTAATATCTATTTCACTTTTATTCTTAAAGGATATTTTTTCTGGCTATAGACCTCTGGTTGCTAGTTAATATTCTCAATTTTCACAAAGTTGAGGACAAAAGGTAGTTGGTTGAAGTTGTGCCAGGGAGATTAAGGAAAAATTCTTGATGAAAACTTTTCTGACCACGATGCAGTATGTCATAGAGTATATTCTTCAAACTGCTTATTCCATGTGCTTCTCTAAAAAGAAAGGACTTCAAGACCTCATAATTTTGTGTAAGTATGCATCCTCCATTGTTTTTATTGAAATTCACAATGTGTTTTAAACAGTGAAGATGCTGCTGTAGTAAAACCCATTTAACTTTGTTAATTCAACATTTCCCCCAAATATTTGGTCAGTAAACAATTGTTCTAGGTAATCTGTAATGAGCATTTCAACGATTTGGTGATACGAAGCATGCATTTGGGGAAAGCCTTTTTAAAGGGTTTTATGGTTCTGGGATGTAAATAAAAATGTGAGTGTGAGATTTTATTTTTTAAAGATGAAGCTATTCTCTGTCACCAGACATACTCTTAAAATCTGTTGCCCCAATTTCTGGCTATGGACAAAATCTTTCATGGAACTCAATTTCATAATTGTATTAACAGCATAGTATGGCTAGTACATAGAAGCAGTTCTGTTGGAAGTAGGTAAAGCTCCTATAAACCAAGACTTGCTCTGGGTTAGAGATATCCATAATCTGTGCAGAGAGGGGCTTCCTAATAATCCTCATGTCACACTTTTATAAAATAAGGAAACAGGCAATTAGTCATTGCATTTTGAGGGCTTTATAAATTTAGGAAGGACATGGAAGAAGTAGTAAGTTAATCTTATCTAGAGATCTGATGGGATCCATTTATAGAACAATATATTGTATCTCTGATTTTATTTTCAGGCACCTGTGACCCTTTCATTTAAGCCTCTGTGAAGGACAGGACATTGTTTCTATCACCAATATGCCCAGCTGGCATTAAGATCTGATAGTAGAGATTATCACTAAAATGCCCCAAAGGGGATGTATCCATCAAATCCCACAGAGAAAGTGGAGGCTCTCACACTGTATGTACATGGACAATGTTGCTGGTGACCTTGAGTGATTAGAGGACCAAGGGAATGGCTTTTGGCAAGTCAGCCAACAAAAGAGATGCTTTGTGTGTTATCATGTGCCTGTGTGACAGCCACCAGCTTCCATTCTCTCCACTATCCTTGTGAATTTTCAAGGAACTCTAGAAGCAGACTCTTGTTGCAATCCCTTTCTTATCTTTGATGCTGCATACATGCAGCTCTGACACGCATTATATTATTAGTTTCTACTTTCTCAATTTTAATTAAAAACAGAAATGAATTATTTTAATCTACCATTTTTGAGAGTCAGCATTATTAAACGTGATTATCCATTGAAATGGAGTTGGCACAGAATATTAATGATATTTAAAATATTATCTCTACTATTTTAGTTTGCTGTACCAGCAAATCTTAATTTAGTCCAAAAATCTCTGAATACATGATCCTAAGTAAATAGGTATTTATACAATGGATTTAGAATCTAAATGTTAAACTCTCAAGTATTATTTGAACTGTTTTATATCATTAAAAACCTCAAAATATCCTAGAATATATAAGTGCACACTATATAAAAAAACCCAAATACAAATTATATAGTTAAGAATATTCAGTAAGTCTTCTATAAGTGGAATGACCATATGGTCTTCTATTTTGCCCAGAACAGTCCTGGTTTACTTCCGTTATGCTGGGCCAATCACATGTGGTAACTGCTTTCACTTTTAGAACTGTTGATTTAGAGAATAAATTATTTGGTAACTCTGTTTATTAATTCCAATTATAGAAATTATTAGAAACTTTTATTTTGATATTTAAGGAAAATAGGAGGTTTTGGTTGATCTAAAAATACAAATATCCTCTGCTAATTTTCTCAACTAGGTAATGAGATTCTATTACACATCAGAATCACATTTAAATCACTCATGAACCAATTAAATAAAAATCTCTGGAGGTGGAACACAGACATCAGTATTTTTTAAAACTTCACAGATCATTTCAACAGGTAATCAAGGTTGAGAACCACTGGATTACATAGTTTGTGCATTTAAACTGATTTACTTTGTTGTAAAGTGACCAGTGAGTTCCAAAGAGACACCAGAGTTATAGGAGAATTTTGAGGAGTTTGTTTCAAGCTAGCTGGCTGCAGGGGCTAACAAGTCCCAAATCAACAGCCCCAAGGAGCCAAGTTCTGGAGTTTATAAAGGCTTAAACCGCAAGCAGGTGCAAAAGCTGTAATACAGAAGCAGAACTAGAGGTTAGCTTGTCAGGAAGTCCCACTTTGCAAAGTTTCACTGACCTGTTAAAGCATTTTGCTTGTAGCACAACTTGCAGTTTAGCTCAGTTTGCAAGTTTGCACTTACAAAAATACAAAAATTTCAGAATTGTGAATACAGAAGGCATACAAAATGGCACTGCAAATGCTAACAGAATTACATTTTCTAGGTACCTTGTCATAACTTTGTAGGACTATTCAAAACAATTTTAAATAATTTTTTTTAGACAGCATGTCTAGCTAATGGTCTAATTCATGGTGTTTGAAACTTAAGAATATGCAATAAATCAACTCATTGAATGCTTTTTTTCTTTCTTTAAAAAAGTATTAAATTATTTTTATTACAGTTGACATACAATATTAGTTTCAGGTGTACAACATAGCAATTAGACATTTATATCACTCACAAAGTGAACACCCTGATAAGTCTAGTACCCAAATGAATGATTTTTGAACCAACTACCATAAACAAATCATCAAATAAGTCACTGGCCAATTTAATCATAAAGATAACTGTAATAATTAGGCCAATTTTCAGTTTCTTTATCTTTCTGCTTAATAGTTAGACAAAGTTTTGGGTGGTGAATATATAGCTTGGAACTCAGCTTGTAAATAGCTGATGCAATTGTTCTTTTTTATATATAGATAGAAGGCAGACGTTGAGATGAATATTGTCTGGGGAATTATTAGAGCCATTCCTAAGAAATACAGGGGTAGCTGGTGGTTTAGAAGATTTCCTAGGGAAATCTACAGTGATATATTTTGGAAATGAACCTGCATGTTCACCATAGTATAATAGTTATCACATAAGAATGAGATCTACAAAATTAGAAAGAGTTTGGGGGTTTCTGACTGTGGGAAACAAAACTAGCATGATAACTTTCATCCAGATATTTCCTATAAGATACTAAGGTTGGACCTCCCATCAAGAGAGACCCTGCAATAAGTTGGACAGGGGAGTTTTGTGCCTCCAGAAAACATTAGTTAAATAATTTAGAAAAAAGTGAGAGTCTTTAATAGTAACAAAATATTCAAATAAATTTTTATTGTTAAAAGCTCTTTTTATTGGCCCTCTCCTGCTGGTTCAGAGGATAGAGCATCAATCCCTGGTCAGGGCAAATATGAGAAGCAACCAATGAGTGTACAACTAAATGGAACAACTAAGTGGAACAATGAGTGATGCTTCTCTTTCATTCTCTCTCCCTCCCTCCTTTATCTCTCTCTCTCTCTCTCTCTCTCTCTCTCTCTCTCTCTCACACACACACACACACACACACACACAAATCAATAGAAAAAATATTTTTTAAAGTACAGTACTTTTATTGAATTTATGATAACTTCACAACCCTCGTGACTACCCTTATCCTGAATGTCTTCATTATATTACCATTTTCTTATATTTTGATTTAAAAAAGATCAAATTCTCTTCTAACTCTAACCAATTACTTTTAAAATTCATTTTAGAGAGGAGAAAGAGAGAGAGAAAGAATGAGAAAGAGAGAGAGAGAGAGAGAGAGAGAGAGAGAGAGAAGGGGGGAGGAGCAGGAAGCATCAACTCCATATATGCCTTGACCAGGCAAACCCAGAGTCCTGAATTGGCAACCTCAGCATTCCAGGTCAACACTCTATCCACTGTGCCACCGCAGGTCAGGCCTAACTCTACCCGATTTTTATACTTCAGAGGTACTGCCACATTATGTGAAGTTCTCCATAAGGAATCCAAGGCCAATTTGTTTTACAATTTTTTTAGAGTAGTTGATGTTCTATAATAAAATTTCTTCTGAGTCTTTAAGGTGAAAATATTTAGCTGTATTAAGATTACATGACTTCAAAAAGACACAAGATAAGCATTTGAAAGATCTAAAAACTCAAGATAATGTACTATATGTTAGAAGAAATTTATCTCAATTCAAATATACTTTTAAAAAAGATAGAAATGAACTTCTTTGAAGAACTTATTTTAGCAGCAGATACTTTTGGTAGATTAGTTTAATCTAAAACATATGAATGTTTATTTTAGTCTTTTTCATGTGTGTCTTGCTATTTATATAATCAAATACATAGGCCTAAGGATAATTTACTGGGCTCTAGGATTTTGAAAATAAATGTGTGTTATTGAAAAAATGAATATTCTAGGTCAGAGATTGGTCCCTGGACCAACAGTATCAGGATCACTTGAGAACTTAATACAAACACAAATTTTTGATTCCCACCCAAGATCAACTTAATCGGGTCTCTGGAATGACAACCAGCAATCTGTATTTTATCAAGTTCTCCAAGGGATTCTGATGCACCCTACAGTCTGAGATTTCTATACTTCATCCAACCTGCTATTAATTGCTTCTAGTGTAGTCTTCATATCTGATATTGTATTTGTTATTTCTGACTGGTTCTTCTTTATTATTTCAATGTTCTTTATGATGCTTGTTATCTCTTTATTTAGGTGCTCATTGTGTCCATCCATTATTGCTTTAAGATATTTGTTTATTCTAATAATCATTATTTTAAACTCTGCATCTGGTAGTTTGATTATTTCTATCTCACTCAGTTCTTTTTTTGGGGATTTTTCTTGTTGACTCATTTGGATTGCATTTCTCTGTCTTCCCATTTTGTCTGTGTATACAGTCCTCATTTGGGTGTGTTATTTGTGAAGCTAGATAAGTGTAGGTTTGGTATTGTCTGCCTGCAATCTTCAGTTGTGTTATTTCTAAATCTTCTTGTGTTGGCATCAGCTGTTGTTTGTAATCTGCTGTTGGCTACTTATCTGCTATCACTGTTCTTTTTACTGTTTGTGTTGGCATTTTCTATGTCTTAGCTGGGTCAGGTGTGAGGAGCTCTTTGTTAAGCTTCCACTTTAACCAGGGTTGTTAGGTCCTGAACTGGTGCTTTTTGTATCTGGCCACTGAATGTGCCTGCCCTGGACCTCCCAGTCTGGGGCCTGGTTCAGATCAGTGGGGTCACTGCCTGTGACTGGCTTTTATTAACCTTTATGGCTTAAATCTTGTGGCTGCCTCTGCTGGGCCCAGGTGCCATTGTAAATATAAGCTGCACTCACAGGCTTACTTTTATCTATTCTTGGCCTGAGGGAAGTTCCTTTAAAAGTTCAAGTTCCCTTGAGATCTGCTTTCTGTTGCCTTTTATTGCTGGCTACTTGTTTGGGCTCAGTACTGTAATTCAGTGATTAGGTATAGTATTGGATGTGGCCTGTTCCTTAGCCTCAGGTGTCATTCTATTTAGACATTTTATTTATTTATTTTGTTTTTCCTTCTTTTTCAGCATTCAGTAGGGTGTAGTCACAGGGGTCCGGTGGGTGTGGCCCCTGTGCTCCTGTTGTGTTTTCTGTCCAGTGGCCTGCTGCCACTGTTGCTGCCTGGGGTGTTTGGGCTCAGGTGTTGCCGGCTCCAGCCCACCCTCGCGGCTGCCCTGGCCTCTGTCGCCCCAGGTGGGCATGCGTGCCTGTGCTGGCCCATTAGGACCACTTCCAAGGCCTCCTCAGCCTCTGCTGCTGCTAAGTGTGGGCCTGCACCGGGCGCAGGTTTGCGTACAGGCTTGGGCCTCTGCAGCATCTGTGGTGGCTTCCGCCTCTGTGGGTGGGCTCGCACACACCTGCTCAGATGGCTTCCCAGGCTGCCTCAGCCTCCACTGCTGCCAAGGGCAGCTTTGTGTTGCTGGGGTTTTGCACATTAGCTTAGACCTCATCAGCAGCTGCCATGACTCCCACTTCCATAGCCGGACCTACGTGGGCCCACTGGGACCACCCCCAAGGTCCCTGGGCTTCTGCTGCCGCTTAGGGCGTGCCCTTACCATGGGTGGGTTTGCACGCCAGGCCTGACCTTAGCACAGTCACTGGCAGTCTTACGCACACCCACCTGCAGGGACCCACTCTGCTGTGGATCGGGCCTCTGCCCCTGCCAAGGGCAGGCCCACACCTCAGGAAGGACTGTGTGCAAGCCTGGACCTCTGCAGCAGCCACCATGGTTTCTGCCTCTGCAGGTGGGCCCACCTGCACTCACTCATTCTGCCCTGACCTCTGCAGTGGTGCCCTGACTTCTGCAGCCTGGGCCTGCTGCCTCCACCTGCCCACCCTCAGCGAGCACTCAGTAGCTGGGGGTTGGTGGTGTAGTTTAGACCTCTGCACTCACTACAGTGTGTCCGTAAAGTCATGGTGCAATTTTGACCGGTCACAGGAAAGCAACAAAAGATGATAGAAATGTGAAATCTGCACCAAATAAAAGGAAAACTCTCCCAGTTTCATACCTATTCAGTGCAGTTTGATGTAGGCTCCATTTGTTGCCCTACACACATCCAAATGATAGGGAAGTTCTTACCACACACGGGTAAGGATGTCTGGTGTAACAGAGTGAATAATGTCTATGATTCTCTGTTTTAAGTGATTAATGTCATTGATATGTTCAATGTACACATGTTGCTTCATATAACCCCAAAAGCAAAAGTCTAAGGGAGTCAGATCCAGGGATCATGGTTGTCATGGCTTGACAGAACCCCTGCCTATCCACCTCCGGGGGAATGTTCTATCCAGAAACTCACGAAAAATGGTGGCCTAGTGTGGAGGAGTGCCGTCCTGTTGAAAGATGACACCTTCTGGAAATTGTGGCACTGAATACAATTCCAACATGTCAAGATAGGTGTTAGCAATCACAGACTACTCCGCGAAAAAAAAAAAGGGCTTATCATCTTATCATGCATCAGGCCACACCACACGTTCACTTTAGGGGTGTTACGTTTGTACTCAACGTAGGCATGAGGATGTTCAGCAGCCCATATTCAGACGTTATGGCGATGAACATGTCCACAGATATGGAAGGTCGCCTCATCGCTAAACACAATCTTCTGCAAAAATCTTGCATCATTGTCGATTTCATGAAGCATATCAGTAGCAAACGCACATCGTGTGGGTCTATCCGCTGATTTGATAGCGTGCAACAGCCGCAATTTGTACCCTGTAAAACAGAGACGTTTCTTTAACACCTTATGAACTGTAGTCTTGCTTAGGTGTAATTGTCGAGCACACGCACGCACAGAGTTTTTAGGGCTCCTTAGGTAGCTATCCTGCATAGCCTCTACAGACTCGTCACTGACTGATGGCCTACCAGAATGGGGTTTCTCCACCAAACTGCCGGTTTCCTTCAACTGCTTATCCCACCGAGTAATGTGGTGGTGCTTTGTTATAAACGCGCTGATATTCACGTTGCATTTTGGTCATGGATTCAAATTTAGCAAGCCACAGAACACACTGAACTTTCCTCTGTACTGCCCACATCTCCACTGGCATGGCGGTGGGCTGCTCCGCTGTATACATGGTGTTACGTCATCATCTGTGCATGCACACATGCTGTCACATCATCCTACAGAAACTGGGAGGGTTTTCCTTTTATTTGGTGCAGATTTCATATTTCTATCATCTTTTGTTGCTTTCCTGTGACCGTTCAAAAGTGCACCATGACTTTAGCGACATACTGTATTTCTGTCCATAATGTGCTGCCTGCCTCTAAATGCCTCTTTGTTCTAAGTGGGGCAGGAGATCCTCCAGTGGACGGGGTAATTTCTTCCCTTTGCTGGTGATGCTGTTCCCAGGAAAAATGTTCACTTTAGATTTGGGGAGCTACTCAGCCCAGGGTTAGGGTGTCCATTTCTCAAGTGTTTCCCCCTGTGCCTCTGATACCAGTCTCTCCCCTGGCAACTCCAGGCCTCCCAGTGCTCCGAGAAAGTGGCTGTGAGTGAGGCTTTCCATGCAGTCCCTTTAATATGGAACCTGGGTCCGAGAGTTCTGCCTCCTTCTCTCAAACAGTGTCTAGGCTCTTTTCTCAGCCCAGTATAGTCCATAAGCCCCTTCCAGGCTCCAGGGCTCTAGGCTGGGATTCCAGTTTGGAAGCTGAGGACCCACAACTCGCTGGGCAACCCTCCCCATCATCACTCATTCCTGGGAGCAGGTCAGCCCTTTCCGCCTCTCCGCCTTTCCTACCAGACTCAGTGTGGGTTCTTTGGTGGCCCTTGGCTATAGAATCCTCTTAGTTTAGTCCAAAGTTGGTCTTTCAAGATGAGTGTTTTCAGAATTAAGTTGTAATCCACTTTGGTTCTGGGAAGTGGGAGTTGGAGTGTCTGCCTACTCTGTGGCCATCTTGTCTCCAAAAAATTGCTTTTTCTTAGACACTTTACTTTATGTTCATCTAATATTTTATTTTATTTTATTTTATTTACAGGGACAGGGAGAGAGTCAGAGAGAGGGACAGGTAGGGACAGACAGACAGGAACGGAGAGAGATGAGGAGCATCAATCATTAGTTTTTCATTGCCGTTGTGACACCATAGTTGTTCATTGATTGCTTTCTCACACGTGCCTGGACCGCGGGCCTTCAGCAGACCGAGTTACCATTTGCTGGAGCCAGCGACCTTGGGTCCAAGCTGGTGAGCTTTTGCTCAAGCCAGATGGGCCTGCGCTCAAGCTGGCGAGCTTGGGGTCTAGAACCTGGGTCTTCCACATCTCAGTCTGATGCTCTATCCACTGCGCCACTGCCTGGTCAGGCTTATTTTGTTTTTTAAATAATTAAAAAATTTTAAATTACAGTTGGCATACAATATTATATTAGTTTCAAGCTTACAACCCAGTGATTAGACATTATATAACCCACTAAGTGATCATCTCGATTAATCTCATCCCCATCTGACCCCATACATAGTTATTACAATATTAATTGACTATATTCTCAATTCTGTACTTGCCATCCTGATGACTTTTCTATAACAATCAATTTATACTTCTTAATCCTTTCATTTTCATCCATCCCTCAACCACCCTCCCATCTGGCAGCCATCAAAATAATCTCTGTATCTATGAGTTTGTTTCTGCTTTATTTATCCATTTATTTTGTTTTTTAGATCCAATTGTTGATACGTATGTATTTGTTGCCATTTTATTCATATTTTCTATCTTTCTTTCCCTTCTTCTTCTTAAAGGAGACTCTTTAACACTTCATGTAATACTGGTTTGGTAGTGATTAACTCCTTTGGCTTTTTCGTTTCTTGGGAGCTTCTTATCTGTACTTTGATTCTAAATAATAGCTTTGCTGGATAGAGTAATCTTGGTTATAGATCCTTGCTTTTTATCCCTTCGAATATTTCTTGCCACTTTCTTCTGGCCTGCAAAATTCTGTTGCGAAATCAGCTGACCATCTTTTGGGAGCTACCTTGTAGTTTACTAACTGTCTTTCCTTGTATTTTTAAGATTCTCTTTATCTTTAACCTTTGTCATTTTAATTATGATATGTCTTGGTGTGGGCCTCTTTGGGTTCATATTCCTAGACTTTATGTTTGTTTCCTTCACTAGGTTAGGGGACTCTACTCTCATTAGTTTTTCATTATGTTTTCAATTTTCTGCTCTCTCTTTTCTTCTTCTGGCATCCCCATGATGTGAATGCTGGTATGTTTGAAGTTGTCCCAAAGGCACTTTGGAACACTATTTTTATTTTTTGGATTTTTTTTTTATTTTTTGCTATTCTGATTGGGTGTTTTTTTGTTTTGTTTTGTTGGCTTCCTTATATTCCAAATCACTGATTTGACTCTTGCTTAATCTATTTTATTGTTGAGTTCCTGTAAGTTATTCTTTATTTTGTAATGTATCTTTCATTAAGGACCGGTTAATTTTTATGGTTTCTATGTCCTTTTTCATGCTGTTGAAGTTCTCACCAAATTCCTTGAGCACCCTTATGACCATTATTTTGAACTGTGTATCTGGTAGTTTGCTGGACTTTATTTTTTTAAATTCTTTTTCTAGAGCTTTCTTTTGATTTTTATTTGGGCCCTGTTTATCTCTGCATTTTTGTAGTTTCCCTTTGTTTGTTTCTAAGTATTAGATAGAGCTTCTATGTCTCTTGGTCTTGGAAGAGTGGCTCATATTAGAAATTTTAGCTGTGATTTAGGTTTCTAAATACTAGTAAGGAAATGACTCCAAAGTGAGCATCAGTCTAATTTTATACTGACTTTTAAAATATTCACCTTGTAGGATAAACGGAACATCTTGTGTTTATCTGACATTGTATTAGCTACTTTATTTATTTATAGGCCGAGAGATAGTGAGACAGACTGCTGCATGTGCCCCAACCAGGATCCACCTGGCAACCCCCATCTGGGACTGATGCTCAAATCAACCATGCCAGTTTTAGCACCTAAGGCTGATGCTCAGACCAACCTAGCTATCCTCAGTGCCTGGGGCCAGTGCTAGAACCAACTGAGTCACTGACTTTGGGAGGAGAAGAGGGGAAGAAAGCAGAGAGGAGGGGGAGAAAGGCAGAGTGTTGGTTCTCCTATATGCCCTGACCAGAAATCAAACCTGGCATGTCCATATGCTGGGCCGATACTCTATCCACTGATCCAACCAGCCAAGTGTATTAGCTACTTTAAAATATTTTCTTGAATTGTTCCTGAAAATTAAGTTTTATTATTCTCATTTTACAAACCAGTCTCTCAGCCATAGTTGTTCAGAAATCTTTGGAAACAACTTAATAAGTTGGAATTATTGGAAGTCCCTCCATAAAAGGCCCATAATTAAAAACTATTTGAATTCAGAATGCAATTCTTTAAAGGAACCAAGTTAGAAATGGCAGAAATTCTCAGATTAGCCTACAAATTTCTAAACTTTTTCATCTGTGATCTGGTTCCAGTTGTACTCATTTTCTAACAAGAGAGCAAATTGCTGCTATCCTAGGACTTAGTGAGAGATTTTTCTGTTTTACATTTTGATACTTGGGTAAATTAAGTCTATGAGGGGATTATGAGGCAGTAGGGGGAAATGTCTGGTAAAACCTCTGTTGTTATTTTTTCTTCATGTCTTGCATCTCATGACTTTTCTTTGATACAAATATATAAGTGGTGTTCTCTTCTTATGCTTATTTAAAACAGTTAGCCTTGTGTATTTATTTTTTTATTTTCTCATTTATTGAACAGAAAGTAGATAAGGTAGGAAGAAGAAGATAAATTTGAATAAAATAGCAGGGCAAGAATTGGAAAAGAATAGGGAAGGGAAATATAAAAAGGATGATTCCTGATATAGAGAACTTGAAGAAACATGGCCTTTAGCAGATTTGAAACCAGCCATGAGGTGGCACCATCATCTCAGGACAGCTTAGTTGCTTTCAGTCTGTGCTGAAAGCATGCTTTGGGTGCAAGAGTTAACATAGAGTGGAAAGAACAAGGTAGTGATATGTAAGTTGTGAAAATCTTATGAAGATAAACTTAGTGAATATTTATTAAATTAATAAATATGACTTATAAGTACCTATATTTCAGCAACCCCAATTAGCCTTTTATATTTCTTCCCTTTGGAAGAGGTTTCACTGTTTTAATTATCAATACATGAGTAAGATAAAAAAATTATAGTTGAAATCTCTCTGATTCTTTTTATTTGATTCTTTATCTGTCTTTATGTCCAACTTTTAAAAAGTGAAATAGCTTCATATAGAAAATACTTTTGTGAGAAACTGAAACACTACGCAAATAAGCAAAAAAACCAGAAAATAAAACTAGGTAAAGATTAGAGATAACAAGAGGAAGAAGATAGAAATCTTAAAATACAGATGGAAAGTCAGTGGAGAGTTTTAGGGGTGATAGAGACATAGTTAAAAATGTGATTTTTTTTCTGAAGTGAGAAGCGGGGAGGCAGACTCCCACTTGCAATCGACCAAGATCCACCCAGTATGCCCACTAAGGGGCTGATGCTCTGCCCCTCTGGGGCATTGCTCCATTGCAACCAGAGCCATACTAGGGCCTGAGGCAGGGGCCACAGAGCCATCCTCAGCGCCCGGGCCAACTTTACTCCAAAGGAGCCTTGGCTGCAGGAGGGGAAGAGAAAGACAGAGAAAGGAGAGGGGGAAAGGGTGGAAAAGCTGATGGGCACTTCTCTTGTGTGCCCTGGCTGGGAGTCAAAACTGGAACTTCACATGCCAGGCTGCTACTCTACCACTGAGCCAACTGGCCAGGGCCAAAAATGTGATTATTGGTGGTAACATTTGACTTTAAAGCTACTGAGACTTGAGGAAGACATGAGAAGATGTTTGCAAACTATTATGAGGCAAACAGGAATTTTTCTAACTTGACAAAGGAGACTGGATAGATTTTTACTCAGGTTTGGAAAGAAAATATAAGTACCTCTTTGTAAGTCTGCAACTTCTTGTTAGAATATTGAATTTTTTTGTGTGTTTATTTTCACTGTAATTTGTGTAAGACATGAAAATACAATATAGATATAAAAGAATTAATTTTGTAATTTAGTGATGCAGAATTTAAATTTGGCAAATGTTAACTTTTTAGCATTACTCTATTACTGAGTCCTGTTTTATAAATCAATGGATAAATAGCAAGTACAGTTAGAAATTGATGACAAAAACTTCCAAGAAAGGAAATAAAAGTTAGCATAAAGAAGTAAGTTTTTACAAATGTCTTTTTTAAAATTTATTTTATTTTTATTTTATTCATTTTAGAGAGGACACACACACAGAGAGAAAAAGAGAGAGAGAGAGAGAAAGGGGGGAGGAGCTGGAAGTATCAACTCCCATGTGCCTTGACCGAACCAGTGCAGGGTTTAGAACTGGCAACCTCAGTGTTCCCAGGTCGACGCTTTATCCACTGCGCCACCACAGGTCAGGAAAGAAGAAGTAAGTTTTTAGGTACCTGTACAGACAAAGAAAGGATGTGCCCTCATTTGGGTTTCAATTGATTGCAGAGCAGATTATCAACAAAAGAAGGCAAGATAATATAACAGCAGGAAAAATATAATTTTGTGCTTCTAACCTCAAACTTATGCATATTAGTGGTAATTCTTTAAAAAAAACTACTAAGTATTCTCATTAACTTCCAACTAATGTATTTCTTGAGTATCATGAGGACAAAAAAGGTCCCTGGATAGATAAGAAAGCTGTGTTTCTAAACCTGGCCTTTCTCTTGGGTCTCAGGCCCATCTATGCCCCTGCCTACTCCATGTCTCCACTTCAATGTGGCATTTCTAACGTATTATGTCTGAAACATCCCTCTGCCAAGGGTTTTTTCCCCTCAATGTTGTGGTTATATTCATTATTTTTCAAGGAGCAAACATGCCCCTTTGGGACCAGGTTCCCCATCCCAGAGCACCAAAGCTTGGAAGAGGCGTCCAATAACATCTTGCTGTGAAAATCAGTGGGGATTCTATCTGCTAAGAAGATACAGGAGTCTGCTAGAGATATAGGTGCCCTCTTAAAGGACCAACATACAAAATCTTGTTCACAGCAACTCACCCTGGACTCCAGCAGAGGGAGGGCAGAACAGACTAGAGTCATGGGAGGAGAGACTGGTGTTCAGGGTAGAGAGTTGAAGGGACAGCTCAGGATCCCTGTGCTGAGTTATTCTCCCATATTGCAGATGGCATTTTTCTTGGGTGGAGTACTTCTTTCCATGTGGCATCAGCCTTGGGAAATGCAATAGCCCCACCCTCTGGACTCCCTGTAGCCTCACCCCATGGAGCTTACACCCTGATGAAGAGTCGGCTGCCTGGGCTGGGGTGTAGAAGTCTGGGTAGACTTAGGAGGTATCTGTGACTGAGTGGTGTGTCTTTGAGGTGGTAACTATTCCCCACACTTTTCCATGAAAGTACCTCTCTCTCACAAGAGATCTGTTAACTCCACTCATCAGGCTCCCAGTGGCCCCACCCTCCTAATGCCTGTTGGCTTCAGCCTGCCAAGGTGTGGGCAGAATCTGGGATAGACTGAGTTGTGTGGCTCTGGACAGGGGCCACTATTTCCACCTTCCCCAAAGCCTGACAGGCACCTATATCTCTTCTGACTTCCAGTGGCCCTGCCCTGCTGAGATTGTGCTACAGACAGAATCTGGGACAGATTGAGTTGTGTGGCTCTAGGCCAGGGGAAATTTTTTCCTTACAAACCAAATTGGTGCAGAGCCCTCACTTCACATTACCAAATATGGTCTGTTTGGGCTTGATAAACTCTGCTGACCTCACCCTGACAACTCCCAGAGACACTGCCCTACCACAAACGTTTGCAAGTAGCCAGTGCATGACATAGACTTGATATACTCTGGGATATTTGCTGAGTGGTCTCAGAGCCATCATTGGCACTAAGTTTGAACCTGTATAGATCTGGTGAAAACCACTTGTTCCTACCTGGTGACTCATTGAGAACCTACATCATGCAACACAAATACGCTACCCCAAGAGGCTCTTTTAGTGACTGAGCCTAACAGGCAGCTGTCAGGTGGAGACAGGCAGAAGTGTATCTCAGGGTACCTTGAGACTTTTGCCCCCCTAACCCCAGGACTGATGCTGGTAAAAGCCAGCCTTGGTGTCTAGCTTGATCCTTTCCACACACACCCAGGCCCAGTAGAGGCAGCCACAAACCTTACTTAACTTTGTAGCTCTAAACCGGATGCCCAGAACTAGGCATGCCCAGAATAGGCAGCATCTGACATAGCCTTGCACTAAAGTCCCTCTTAAGAGGCTCCAGAATCAATACAACCAGTGGCCAGAGCAGGATCCAGTTAGCTTTACAAGTGTCATAGCCAAAGGGAGATCTTGGCAGGCACCAAATGCTGCTGAGATGAATTCTGCTTCATGTGGTCAGCATCTGCACTGCAGCTTGCATGCCATGGTTGGGGTTGAGCCTCACAGTCAGCCAGCCTGAGGCTTGGCCCCACACATGAATAGGCTAATAACAATCAAGAAGCAGTTACGACAGGAGGGTACACATAACCTACACAAAGGATATTGCTGAAGCACTCAGCTCAGGTGATCTGGGAGACTGTCTCACTGGGTCCTACAGAATACCTCCTACATGAGGCCACCCTACAAGACTGGGAGTCATATCAGATCTATCAAATACATAGAAACAAACACAAAGAGGCAGCCAAAATGGGGAGACAGTTAAACATGACCCAGAGGAAGGAGCAGGAGAAATCTCCAGAAAAAGCTAAATGAAATGAAGGCAAGCAATTTATGATATATAGAGTTTAAAAGAAGGATTATAAGGATGCTCAAGGAACTCAGAACTACAACAGCATTAAAATAGGGCATAGAAACCATAAAAGCAAACCACTCACAAATAAAGAATATAATAGAAGGAATAAATAGTAGGATGGATGAAGCAGAGAACCAATTAAGCAAATTGGAAGACAAAGTAGCAGAACACACCCAGCAGGACTAACAAAAAGAAAAAGGAATTTTAAAAAATTCCTGATTTAAAAACATTCCACAGCCCTGGCTGGTTGGCTCAGTGGAAGAGCATTGACCTGGTGTGTGGATATCCTGGGTTCAATTCCCAGTCAGGGCACACAGGAGAAGTGCCCATCTGCTTTTTCACCCTTCCCCCTCTTCTTTCTCTATATCTCTCTCTTCCACTCCCGTAGCCAAGGTTTCATTGAAACAAAGTTGGCTTGGGTACTGAGGAAGACTCTGTGACCTCCACCTCAGTTGCTAGATGGCTCCAGTTGCAGTGGAGCAACTCCCCTTTGGGATAATACGAAGCATATAGATATCTGATTATGGGGGTACTAAAAGAAGAGAGTGAACAAGAGATTGAGAACCTATCTGAAAATTAATGACTATAAAATTTTTAACCTGTTAAAGGAAAACAACACACAAGTCCAGGAAGTGCAGAGAGACACCCCCCCCCCCAAAATGGACATAAAAATGTTCACAACAAGACACATAATAATAAACATGGCAAAGTTTAAATAAAGGCCAAGAGAGAATCTTAAAAACAGCAAGAGAGCCTGACCAGGCGGTGGCACAGTGGATAGAGTGTTGGACTGGGATGCGGAGGACCCAGGTTCAAAACCCCGAGGTTGCCAGCTTGAGTGCGGGCCCATCTGGCTTGAGCAAAAGCTCACCAGCTTGGACCCAAAGTCGCTGGCTCGAGCAAGGGGTTACTTGGTCTGCTGAAGGCCCATGGTCAAGACACATATGAGAGGGCAATCAATGAACAGCTAAGGTGTCGCAATGAAAAACTGATGATTAATGCTTCTCATCTCTCTCTGTTCTTGTCTGTCTGTCCCTCTCTCTAACTCTTTCTCAGTCCCTGTAAAAAACAAACAAACAAACAAAACAACAACAACAACAAAAATATAGGAAGAGAAATACAGGTAGTTACCTAAAAGGGAGTTAAGACTGTCAGCTGATTTCTCAACAGAAACATTTCAGGCCAGAAGGGATTGGCATGAAACATTCAAAGTGATGAAAAACAAGGACCTACAACCAAGACTACTAGCAAGGCTATCATTTAAAATTAAAGGAGAAATAAAGCGCTTCTTAGACAAGAAAACGATAAAGGAGTTTGTTATCACCAAACCAATATTACAAGAAATGTTAAATGGCCTTTCTTAAGAAGAAGAAAAAAAAAGGGGGACATAATAGTTAAAAGAATAAAATGGCAATAAATAAATACGTATCAATAATCACTTTAAAAGTAAATGGCTCAAATGCTCCAGTCAAAAGATATAGGGTTGCTGAGTAGTTAAGAAAACAAGACATATATACTGTATACACTGTCTATAACTGAACTACCTCAGAATGAAAGATACATACAAACTAAAAGTAAAGGGATGGAAAAAAATATTTCATCCAAATGGAAATGTAAAAAAAGCTGGGGCAGGAATGCTTTTATCTGACAAAATAGACTATAACATAAAGGCTATAATAAGAGACAAAGGGCCCTATATAATGATAAAGGGAGCATTCCAACTCAATGGTAAAGGGATGTAACTCTTGTAATCATTTATGCACCCAACATAGGAACACCTAAATATGGAAAGCAAATCTTGATGGCCACAAAGGGAGAGACCAACAGTAATACAGTCATAGTAGAGGATTTTAATACCCCAATGTCACCAGTGGATAGATCTTCCAGAGAGAAATCAACAAGGAAATGGTACCCCTCAGTGACACACTTGATCTAATGGATTTAATTGATATCTTCAGAACACTTCACCCCAAAGCAGAAGAATATACATTCTTTTCAAGTACACATGGAACAGATTCTGGGATAGGCCACATGTTAGGACATGAAATTAGTCTCAGTAGATTTAAGAATATTGAAATCACATCAAGCATTTTTTCTGATTATAATGGTATGAAACTAGAAATCAATTATAAGAAAAACTGAATAACACACAAAGACATGAAGGCTAAATAACATTAAATAATAAATGAGTTAACAATGAGATCAAAGAAAAAATCAAAAGATACCTTGAAACAAATGAAAATGACACAACAACCCAAAATTTGTGAGACACAATAAAAGTAGCCCTTGAAGGAAATTCACAGAATTACAAGCCATCTGAAGAAAAAAGAGAAATTTCATTAAACTATCTTTAGCCTGACCAGGCAGTGGCACAGTGGATAAAGCATCGACCTGAGACACAGAGGACCCAGGTTTGAAACGTCAAGATAGATGACTTGAGCGCAGGTTCACCAGCTTAAGAACAGGGTTACTGGCTTGTATGTGGAATCATAGACATGACCCCATGGTGCTGGCTTGACCCAAAGGTCGCTGGCTTAAAACCCAAGGTCACTGGCTTGAACCTAAGGTCACTGGCTTGAGCAAGGGGTCACTGGCTTGGCTAAAGCTTCCTGGTCAAGGCACATATGAGAAAGCAAGCAATAAACAACTAAGGTGCTGCAATGAAGTTTTTTTTTTTTTTTACAGGGACAGAGAGAGTCAGAGAGAGGGATAAATAGGGACAGACAGACAGGAACGGAGAGAGGTGAGAAGCATCAATCCTTAGTTTTTTGTTGCCGTTGCGATACCATAGTTGTTCATTGATTGCTTTCTCACATGTGCCTTGACCACGGGCCTTCAGCAGACCGAGCAACTCCTTGCTGGAGCCAGCGACCTTGGGTCCAAGCTGGCAAGCTTTTGCTCAAGCCAGATGGGCCTGCACTCAAGCTGGCGAGCTCGGGGTCTCGAACCTGGGTCCTCCGCATCCCAGTCCGACGCTCTATCCACTGCGCCACTGCCCGGTCAGGCTGCAATGAAGAATTGATGCTTCTCATCTCTCTCCCTTCCTGTCTGTCTGTGCCTATCTGTTCCTTTCTTTATCTCTCTCTCTGATTCTGTCTCACTAAATAAATAAATTTATACTTAAAGGATGTAGAAAATGAACAGCAAACAAAGCTCAAAACAAGTATAACAAAGGAAATAATAAAATCAGAGCAGAAATATATGAGATAAAGTCTAAGAAACAATGCAAAAATCAATGAAACCAAAAGCTGGTCCTTTGAAAAGATAAATAAAATTGATAAATATTTTTTAAAAATACAATGCTCCCCAAAATTAGGGAATATTTAAAAATGAATATGAAATGATGAAAAATCCTCTAGTTTTTATAATCAGTATATTATGAAAACTATATGCCAACAAATTGGAAAATATGAACAAAATGGATAAATTCCTAGAAACATACAGTTTTTCAAACTGAATCAGGGAAGAAAGAGAGAATTCTAATAGACAGGTTACAACTAGTGAAATTGAAGCAGTAATAAAAAAAAAACTCCCAAGAAACAAAAGTCCTGGACTGGATGGCTTCACAGGTGAATTTTACCAAACATTCGAAGAAGAACTAACACCTTTTCTTCTCAAACTATTCCAAAAGAATTTAAGAGTACAGGAGACTTCCAAGTTCATTTTATGAGACCCTTATTCTTTAATTCTAAAACCAAATAAAGACATTAAAGAAAGAAAATTATAGCCAACATCCCTGATGAACATAGATGCTAAAATACTCAAAATATTATTGAGCCAAATTCAACAGTGCATAAAAAAGATCATGCACCATGATCAAGTGGGATTTATTCCAAGGATGCAAGGTTGGTACAATATTTGCAAATCAATAAACATGATACACCACATAATCAGAATGAAGGATAGAAATCCCGTGATCATATCAATAGATGCAGAAAAAAGCACCTGGTAAAATCCATCACTTGTTTATGATAACAACTTACAGGAATGTGAGAATAGAGAGAACATACCTCAGCACAATAAAGGCCATATATGACAGACCCACAGTCAACATCATATTCAGTGGGATAAAACTATAAGTGTGTCCCTTAAGATCAGACACAAGACTGTTATGTTCCTTTCCAAGACTCTTAATTAACATAGTATTTGAAGTTCTAGCTACCACAATCAGACAACAACAACAACAAAAAAATAAAAGGCAACCAAATCGGAAAGGAAGAAGTAAAGCTATCATTATTTGCAGATGACATAAGACTGAAAGTGGAGAACCCTAAAAATTTCATAAAAAAACTAATAAACTGATAAATAAATTCAGTAAAATAGCAGGACACAAAATAAATATCTAGAAATAAGTTGCATTTCTTTACATCAATAAGCTGTCAGAAAGAAAAACTAAGAAAACAATACCATTTGCAAATACATCAAAAAATAAATATATAAAATACCGGGCCCTGTCCTGGCAGCTTTGTGGGTTAGAGCATTGTCCCGACATGCCAAGATTGTAGGTTTTATGCCCAGCCAGGGTACATATAAGAATCAACCAATAAATGATAAATAAGTGGAACAGCAAATTAATGTTTCTCTCTCTCTCTAAAAATTAATAATAAAATAAAAGAGAGAGGCCACAGAATACACTAAACTTAGAAAAATAAAATACCTAGAAATACATTTAACCACGGAAGTAAAAGACCTGTACTCAGAAAATTATAAGACACTGAAGAAAGAAACTGAAGAAGATACAAATAAGTGAAAGAGTATGTCATGTTCATGAATAGGAAGAATTAACACTAAAATGTTCATCCTACCCAGAGCAATCTATAGATTCAGCATATTTTCTACTAAGATACCAATGGTATATTTCACAGAATTAGAACAAAGATTCCAAAGTTTATACGGAACCACAAAAGACCCTGAACAACTACAGTAATCTTAAGAAAGAACAAAGTTGAAGAAATCACGCTACCTGATATCAAACAGTATTACAAGGCCATAGTAATCAGAACAACATGGTAGTGGCATAAAAAACAGACATATAGATGAATGGAACAGAATAGAGAGCCCAGAAATAAACCCACACCTTATAGTCAATTAATATTTGACAAAGGAAGCAAGAACATGCAATGAGGTAAAGGTAGTCTATTCAAGAAATGGTGTTGGGAAAATTGAACATATACTGCAAAAATTGAAACTAGACCACCTTCTTACATCATACACAAGAATAAATTCAAAATGAATCAAAGACTTAAATTTTAGACTCAAACCCAAAAAAATCATAGAAGGAATCATAGGCAGTGAAATCTTGGACATTCCTTGTAGAAATATTTTTTCTAATAATCTCCTTGGGCACGGGAACCAAAAGAAAAATGTAACAAATTGGACTACATATACTAAAAATGTTTTTTACTGGAAAAGAAACCATTAACAAAATGAAAAGACAATCCTCTGTATGGGAGAACTTATTTGCCAATGATACATCTATCTGATAAGTGGTTAATATTTAAAACTGATAAAAAACTTATAAACCTCAACACCAAAGAAACAATCCAGTTAAAAAATGGTCAAATACCTAAATAGACACATGTCCCAAAAATACATACAGATGGTCAGTAGATATATGAAAAGCTGCTCAGTGTCACTAATTATTAGAGAAATGCAAATTAAAACCACAATGTGATATCACCACATACCTGTCAGAATGGCTGTTATTAATAAATCAAGAAACAAGTGTTGGCGAGGATGTGGAGAAAAGGGAAGCTCAGTGCACTGTTGGTGGGAATGCAGACTGGTGCAGCCATTGTGAAAAGCAGTATAAAGTTACCTCAAAAAATTAAAAATTGAACTGTTATGTTTCAGTGATTCTACTTCTGGGAATACATCCAAAGAAACCTGAATCACTAATTCAAAATAATATATGCCATCCCTATGTTCATTGCAGCATTATTTACGATAGCCAAGGTTTAGAAGTAGCCCAGGTATCTGTTAGTAGATAAAAATATTTGCGGTACATTTACACAATGGAATACTACTTAGACATAAAAAAGAAGGAAATCTTATCATTTATGACAGCATGGATGTACCTGGAGAGTATTATGTTAAGTGAAATAAGCCAGTCAGAGAAAAACAAATACCATATGATTTCACTTATATGTGGAATCTAATGAACAAAATCAACTAACATACAAAACAGAAACAACAGACTCTTAAATACAGAGAACAGATTGGCAGCTGTCAGAGTGGGGGTGTTATGGGGCTGGGTGAAAAGGGTGAAGGGATTAAGCAAAAATCAAAAACAACAAACTCACAGACAGAATACAGTATGTCTATTAACAGTTTTACCAGAGGGAAAGGGGGTTGGGGGGAGGCAAAAGCAAGTAAAGGGGGAATAAGTGGTGATGAAAGGAGACTTGATCTGGGTGGTAAATATGTAATACAATATACAGATGGTGTATTATAGAATTTCACACCAGAAATCTATAAATTTTATCAACCAATGTCACCCAAGTAGATTAATGTTAAACCACACACACACAGCATCACCACAAATAGCATAGCAAATACAAAAGTTAGGTCATATGAATCTTGCTGCGCCCCTAACCCCTCATTGCCCATGGGGAAAATGGTGGGGTGGGTGGAGACAGATGAAAAGTGAGAGGTGGGGGTGATGGTGGTATGCAGACAAATGAAATAGAAAATCAGCTCCTTTCTGGAGGGTAATGTAGCTCTTTTCAACTCTTCCTCCTCTTAGCATTCTCTCCAGTTCTAATTATCACCAGCTGGAGCCAGTTAATTTTAACCAGTTGCATATTACTAAAGCATCTGTAAGAGTAAAGCAGTAGAAGCTTCAGGTAGCATCACACTAAGCAATTTCTTTTCCTGGTTTGTCTTGCCATGCCTTGACCTTTTAAAATAGATTACTCTCAGGAATGGGAAAAATGACAAAGATCAGATTATTAATTAGCATTATAAGAATCTACCACCTTGTGTCACATCCCAGGAACTAGCCACATCTGGACTCATCCTGAATTGCATTTGCTACAGCATCATTATTTAACTTATGGATTTAAATTCCAAAAAGGTCAAGGACAAAAATATACATATGCACATCAGGATGTAGGTCTGTTATGTCCTCTTGGAGGAAACCAAAGGGGATTTGTGAGGATGTAATTCATGCTAAAAACAGTTTTGTGAATTAGAGAAATAGTGCCCAGCTTGTAGATTTGGACATTGGATATTGAAGATTTTAGAAGACATTACAAATTAGTTGATTTTCCCATTGTCTGTGTATTAACTTTTTTACAAATCATTTGTAAATGATCAAATGAATTAACCTACTTTTGTGTTTATCCAACCTTTCCTCTTCCTCATTTCCTGTGCCTAGAGTGCCTCCCCATGTCCTTTGCTTGGGTAACTTCTCTGTGTGGCCTGTAAGACTCACCTTACCCATCCCATGACTACTTCATTCCTGCCCTCTCTAGGCATTTCTTCAGCATCGTGTCTACCACACCCTGTGCTTTGTTGCCCTGATGCCATAGGTCTTCTCAACTAAGTCTTTTCAGAGACAAGGTTTTTTCAGAAAACAGCCTGAGAATTCTCTTCTACTAAAAAAGCTAGGTGGTGTTGGCTATTCCATAGAATGTGTCATTTATGCCCAGAGAGACTAGAGCTCCGTCCACTTCCTTCTGTTCTGTCTACTCTAGTTACCCTCTAAATCAGAGGTTCCCAAACTACGGCCCGTGGGCCAAATTGTGGCCACCTGAGGTCATTTATCCGGCCCCAGCCACACTTCCAGAAGGGGCACCTCTTACATTGGTGGTCAGTGTATGGAGTACTGTATGTGGCAGCCCTCCAATGGTCTGAGGGACAGTGAACTGGCCCCCTGTATAAAACGTTTGGGGACCCCTGTAAATGTTACATCCTCTTTAGTATTAAGATGTCATATATTGAATACAACTTGTCACAGGGAGTGAGCTTATGGTATTTTATCCTGAGAGAAGAGCATGCAAGCTGTTATGGACTGAATGTTTGTATCACCCCAAAATACACATGTTGAAGTCCTAACCTTCAATGTGATGGTATACAGAGGTGGGTCTTTGAGAGGTACATAGGTTAAGAGGAGATTCTGAGAGTGGGGTCTCTATGACAGGATTTGTGTCCTTAAAAGAAGAGAAAGATTCTAAAACTTGCTTTTTCACTGCCATGTGAGGACACAGCAAGAAAGGGACTATTTACAAGCCAGGAAGAATGCTCTTACCAAACACCAGATCTGCTGCCACCTTAATCTTGGACTTCCCAGTCTCCCAAACTGTGAGAAATAAATGTTGTTTAAGCTACCTAGTCTGTGGTATTTCATTATAGCAGCTTCAGGTGACTAAGACACAAGCCCAAGTTCACTTTTATAATGTCATTGGAATGCTGCATTTCAGGGCTACAAAGGCCTGGGATGGAATGCCTGCTCCTTTATTTACTATGAGAACTTGGGCATGTTTTCTAACATTTCTGTGTCTCACTTTCCTCATCTATAAATTAGATTGATATCTACTTCTATGGTTCTTATGAGGAATAAATGAACTAATGCATTCAAAACATTACCTAACATGCAGAGCTAAACATGTTAGCTGTCACTATACATATCCTACAGCTGAACACAGAATACTAATTCTGATGAATGTGACTGTTGCTTAGATCCAGGAATTCTGTGACTCTTGCAACCCGGTCTGACAGAAGCTTGCCTGCCCTTCCCATTGGAAGATGCCTGAGCTCCCATGCATGGCTGGCATTCTTGTGTCCTGGGACATAAAACAGACTCAGCATAAACCTTACAAGTCTTTTGCAGTGAAGAAGAACAGTTGACCTACACAGCTCTTTCGGATAGTTGAACCCCTCTACTGCCCACCTCTCTTTGCACACTTGTATCCTTAGCATCCTCTCACAGACCCACAGTGTAAAAATTTCTATTTTTTCTATTACAGTGTGTCCGTAAACTCATGGTGCACTTTTGACCGGTCGACCAGTCAAAAGTGCACCATGACTTTACGGACACACTGTATAGTAGAAAATAGCTGATTATACACAGGTCCCAGTTATTGTTCTAAAATACACATCTGAGCATGCCACTCACCTTGTTGAAAAAACACGTAATGATTCCTTCTCTCCCATGTGATAAAATACAAACATCCTAGAATGACTTTCAAAGGTTGTATCTTATGTTTCTGAAATCTTGTGTCTTTCCTTCCTATTGTCCTTTGTTTTCATGCCTGCAAACTTTGTACCTTCTTTCATACATCTCTGCCTTCTGCACCCTGTCCCCTCTACAAGAAAGTTCATTTTGACCTGGTGAACTTCCACCATACTTGAAGATTCAGCTCAAATATCCTCCTTTATGCATTCTTAGCTTTCATAGGCAAGGTTGGCTATTCCTTTTAAAATAGTCTTTACAACTCCTTATACCAGGTCAGAGGAAGCTTCAGTAAGAGACCTCCATTTAAAAATTGCCCGAAGCTTTTCTGTTTGGGAGGAAACAGCATATCATCTCGGAGAAATTTTTTTGTTTTCCTTTTGTGAAGAATCACTCAAAAGCCCATTTTTAGTTACAGGGTATTTTGGGGACTGACTTGTTTGTTAACTCTTGTGATAGATGGCTCTGAATTTTTTATGAAAACAAATATGTATATTTTTCTTCCTTTTCTATATATCCCAGTGTGGCAGTATTACTAAATGAGCTCCATTTTATTCAATTGGTAAATAAATTTTTGGAATGAGTAAAATGATTTCCCTTTGTGTCAAGCTGGTAAAATACCATTGAAAAGTACTGTTGTCTACAGCTTTTCTCAAGTGAAAATCTTGTCTTCCTGATGTATATTTCTCTGCTACAATTGTGGGTGTGCACTTTGCATTAAATTGTTGCATTTTATTTATTTATTGTGAAGATGCCTTTGGCCACACTTCTACACTTCTCAGGTTTCATACTCAATGGCTTTTTGTCAACCAATTTGGGATTCACAGCCTGTTACACAATTTATAACAATGTTGAGCATGTATTTTTCTTTTTATTTTCCATTTGAATTATACAGAATCCTAAAAATGTGCATTGATAAATAGCAGTACCCAGATATTTTATAGCAAAACCTGAAACCTCCATTAGGAATTGAGACATTGCGTTATAAATGGTGGCACCAGTTTTTGAAAAGTGAAAGTAATTTTTTAAAGTGCTATAATTTTCTAGACCTTCCCCTCAAAAAATGGTAAAAGACAAAAAAAAATTAAATTGATTTGAGAGAGAAAGTAAGGGAGAAAGAGAGAGAAACATTGGTGCGTTGTCCCACTTTTTTATGCATTCATTGGCTGATTCTTGTATGTGCCCTGACTGGGGATTGAATCTGCAACTGTGGCATATTGGGACAACACTCTAACCAACTTTGCTACCCAGCCAGGAAAGAAAAATGAAAATTGTGATAGTGGAAATGGAGACTCTCTATATAGGATAAGAACAATGGAATGATCAATTTTTCTTAGAGGGAGGCTCTAATTCATATTTCACATTTGGCTTAATGTCATTTGCAACAATGTCTACCCTACTGTATAGCTAGGTACCAAAGAATGTGTCTTTGCTAAAAGGGTACAAATTAAATAAGTGATGAGGGGTTCCATTAAAAATGCATTTGTGAACTGTTTAGTTGGAGATAATTAAATCATCTTTACATTCAACTTCTGGGAAGCTCTGGTGAGAAGAAAGGACTTAACTAACCCACCTCCTAAAGGAGTTTCCATAGGCAGAGGAAAGAAAGGAGGGCATTCTGAGTTTGCAGGGAGAGGAAGGCTATTTTGTGGGCAAAGTGCAGAGGCAGGAACTCATCATTCTAGGTGGGAGGATAGAAGATAGACAAGCAGTTTGATTGACTTGGAGAGCTTGGGAACTTGAGAGTTTACCTGTGGAGGGGTAGGTAGTATAAGTTGAGGCCAGATTGTGAAGTACATAACCTATTACCAGTATAAAATGTTTGGGCTTTACTCTGTTGGAACTAGGGAGGCATTGTTCTTAGAAAGGAGATGGTGTCATTACTATTTTTCTGTTCACTGTCTTTGTGCCTGGCCCAATCAAGGCATTCAGTAAGGTCTGAATGAAATAAGTGAAGGAAAAGAGCAGCTTCAATGACTCTTGAGTTTCCATCGCCAGCGTAGATCTCTTCTTTAGATTCCAGATTCATGTATTCAAGTGTCTTGATATCTTTACTTGTTGATCCAGAGTTATTTCAAAGTTGTTGATATGTTCCTCACTGATTTCACTTTCCAGTCAAAACCTGCACCTCTTTAGTTTTCTGTTTTAGTGAATGACCCCACTATCCATCTACTTACATTAACTGGAAATCCAAGAGAGTCGTCCTAACCTTTTATTCACCATACCCAACATACCACCAAATTCAATTGATTTATACTTACCAATTTATATATTTCACAAAGATTTATTGATTTCATCTGCTAAATAAATATCCCTCATATAATCTCACTCCACCTTCACTGGCCCATGCTACAAACCACACACCCTAGAACTTCATCAGTCACTTTTGGACTGGTCTTTTTGCACCACTCTGATCTTCCTTCAGAATAATTACTACACAGCAACAGAAGATTTTTTTTTCTAGGCAAATAAGATCATGTTCTTCCAAACTTACAATGCTTAAATGAATTCCTATTACTTGTAAGGAAAGACCAAGTGCTTAACAAGGGCTACATGTTTCTTTACACTGTGGCCCCATTTACATTCCAGGTATGTTCAGCTTTTACTCCATTACTGCTTGCTACTCTTTATTTCCACTTGGTCTCCATGTCTGAAATCGTACAGTTCTTAGCTTTTTCTGATTTACTTATTTCACTCACTATAATATTCTCAAGGTCCATCCATGTTGTCATAAATGTCACTATGTCATTGTTTCTTATGGCTGAGTAGTATTCCATTGTATATATGTACCACATCTTCTTTATTCAGTCATCTATCCAGGGACACTTTGGTTGTTTCTATGAATGGGGGTGCATGTGTCTTTACATACCAATGTTTTTGAGTTTTAGGGGCAGATACTCAGTAGAGGGATTGCTGGGTCATATGATAAAACTAGTCTTAATTTTTTGAGGAACCACCATACTTTCTTCTATAATATTTGTACTAATTTGCATTCCCAGCAGCAGTGAATGAGGATTTCTTTTTCTCCACAGCCTCTCCAACATTTGTTATTACCTGTTTTGTTGATAATGGCCAATCTAACAGGTGTGAGGTGGTATCTCATTGTAGTTTTGACTTGCATTTCTCTAATAGCTAGTGAAGATGAGCATCTTTTCATATAACTGTTGGCCATTTATATGCCCTCTTGGAAGAAGTGTCCAGTTTCTTTCTTTGTTTTTTAATTGAATTGTTTGCTTGTTTGTTGCTGATCTTTGTGAGTTCTTTATATATTGTGAATATTAACCCCTTATCTGAGCTGTTGTTTGCATATATCATCTCCTATTTAGTTGGCTGCCTATTTGTTTTGTTCAGTCTCTTTTGCTATAAGGAAGCTTTTTAGTTTGACATAGCCCCATTCTTTAATTGTTGCCTTTACTACTCTTGACTTTGGGGTCAAATTCATTAACTGTTCTCTACGGCCAACGTCCATGAGTTTAGTACCTATCTTTTCTTCTATGTAATTTATTCTTTCAGATCTTATATTTAGGTCTTTGACTTATTTTGAATTTATTTTTGTGCAGGGGGACAAGCTTTAGTAAAGTTTTATTCTTTTGCATGTGGTTTTCCAATTTTCTCGGCACCATTTATTGAACAGGCTTTCTTTTCTCCATTATGTGTTTTTGGATCCTTTGTTGAAGATGATTTGCCCATATATATGTGGTATTATTTCTGGGCTCTTGATTCTGTTCCATTAGTCTGTAAGTTTATTTTTCTGCCCATACCATGCTGTTTTGATTATTGTGGCTCTAGTATAATTTAAAGTCAAGTAGTGTGATACCTCTGGCTCCATTCTTTCTTGTCAGTATTGCTTTGTCTATCCAGGGTTTTTTATGGTTTCATAATGTGTATTATGTTGATCGATTTCTGTATGTTGAACCATTCTTGTGCTCCTGGGATGAATCCCACTTGATCGCGATGTATTATTTCTCTAATGTGTTGTTGTATTTGATCTGTTAGTATTTTGTTCAGGATTTTTCCATCTGTATTCATTGGAAGGTAGTGTGTGTGTGTGTGTGTGTGTGTGTGTGTGTGTGTGTGTGTGTGTGTGTGTGTGTGTGTGTTGTCCTTGCCAGGTTTTGGTATGAAGGTGACATTGGCCTCATAAAATGTGTTGGGGAGTATTGCTTCTTATTCTATTTTTTGGAAGACTTTGAGAAGGGTAGGTACCAAATCTTTCTTAAATGTTTGGTAGAATTCACTATTGTAGCCATCTGGTCCTGGAATTTTTGGGGAGGTTTTTGATAGTTGTTTCTATTTTCTCCCTGCTTATAGGTCTGTTTAAGTTTTATACTCCTTCGTGACTCAGTCTAGGAAGATTGTATAGTTCTAGAAATTTATTCATTTCTTCTAGGTTGTTGAATTTGGTGGCATATAATCTTTCATAATACTCTACTATGATCTTTTGTATACCTATGATGTCTGTGGTAATTTTTTCTCTTTCATTTTGGATTTTGTTTATATGAGTTCTTTCTCTTTTCTCCTTAGTGAATCTAGCCTGCGGATTGTCGATCTTTTTAAAGAATCAGTTCTTTGTTGTATTAATTTTTTCAATAGTTTTATGTTCTTTATTCCATTCAGTTCTGCTCTAATTTTTACTATTTTCTTTATTCTTCTGACTTTGGGTTGCCTTTGTTCTTCTTTTTCTAGTTTCTTAAGGTGTGATGTTGGGTCATTTACTTGGGATCTCTCTTGATTCTTGATATAAGCCTGTAATGATATAAACTTACCCTTTATTACTGCTTTTGCTGCATCCCAGAAAATTCAATATGTTGTGTTGTCATTTTCATTTGTCTGTATATATCTTTTGATCTCTGCTTTTA
This sequence comes from Rhynchonycteris naso, assembly GCA_037038555.1. NCBI lineage: Eukaryota > Metazoa > Chordata > Mammalia > Chiroptera > Emballonuridae > Rhynchonycteris > Rhynchonycteris naso. Next base: position 38,021,981 of record CM073002.1, read on the forward strand.
TTTCTTCTTTGATCCAATCATATTTAGAAGTATGTTTTTTAATTTCCACATTTTTGTTGCTTTCTTTACTTTCATATTGCAGTTGAATTCTAATTTCAAAGCCTTATGATCAGAGAATATGGTTGGTCTAATTTCAATCATCTGAAATGTGTTGATGTTAGTTTTGTGGCCCAACATATGGTTTATCCTTGAGAATGTTCCATGCACACTGGAGAACAATGTATAATCTGATGTTTTGGGATAAAGTGTCCAATAAATGTCTATTATGTCCATTTGGTCCAGAGTGTCATTTAAGGCCGACATTTCTTTATTGATTTTTGGTTTGGATGATCTGAGTAAAGCCATCAATCGTGTGTTGAAATCTCCAAGTATGGTTGTGTTTTGTCTACTTCTAATTTTAGATCAGTTAGTAGATGTTTTACATATTTTGGTGTTCCCTGGTCTGGTGCATATATATTGAGAAGTGTTATGTCTTCTTGATATAATATCTCCTTTATCATTATGAAATGTCTATCTTTGTCACTGGTTACCTTTGTTGTCTTGAAGTCAGCATTGCCAGATATGAGTATGGCTACACCTTCTTTTCTTTGGATATTATTTGCTTCAAGAATTATTTGCCAACCCTTCACTTTGAATCTACTTTTGTTTTTGCAGCTTATATGTGTCTGTTGAAGGCACCATATGGTTGGGTTTTGCCTTTTGATTCAATCTGCTACCTGTGCCCTTTATTGATGAGTTCAGTCCATTTACATTTAGGAAAATTATTGACACAAGGTTTTTCTACAAACATTTTATATTCTTTTTCCAATAACTTTGGGTCTTGTTTGGTTCTCTTTTTTGCTTCTATCAGTTGTTTTTGTTTTGTGGTATTCCATAGTTCTTTCCCCTGTTTCTTCTTTTTTTAAGCTGTGTGTTTTAGTAGTTGCTTTTTTGTGGGTTGTTACTGTTAGGTTATTAAGAGAAAAATGTTCATATTTATAAAAGTGCTTTGTTTTATGAGTGCTTCTACACTCCATCCTCCTTTGCTACTGCAGATCTTTATCCTCTCCCCTTTTGTGTTATTATTGTAACAGATTATCCTTATTTTTATTGTGATCCTATTGGAGCTTTTAAGAGACACTCCTTCCAAGAAGACATACAAATGAACAACAGATATATGAAAAGATGTTCATCTTCACTAGCTATTTGTGAAATGCAAATCAAAACTACAATGAGATACCAGCTAACCTGTTAGATTGGCTATTATCAATAAGACCAATAGTAACAAATGTTGGAGAGGCTGTGGAGAAAAGGGAACCCTCACTCACTGCTGGTGGGAATGCAAATTGTTACAACCATTATGGAAGGAATTATGGTGGCTCAAAAATTTAAAATAGAACTACCATACAACCCAGCAATACCTCTTCTGGGTATATATCCCAAAACTCAAAAACATTGGTACGTAAAGACATATGCACTCTCATGTTCAGTGCAGCATTATTCACAGTGGCCAAGACATGGAAACAACCTAAGTGTCCCTCAATAGAGGATTGGATAAAGAAGATGTGGTACATATATACAATAGGTTACTACTCAGCCATAAGAAATGATGACATAGTAACATTTAGGACAACATAGATGGATCTTGAGAATTAATAGTGAGTGAAATAAGTAAATCAGAAAAAGCTAAGAACTGTAAGATTTCACACATAGGTGGGATATAAAACTGAGACTGATGGACATAGATAAGAGTTCAGTGGTTACAAGGAAGACAGAGTCATGAGGGACGGGGTGGGGAGAGGGAAGAGGTTGTTGGTGGGAAGGGCATAAAGAGGAACAAATATAAAGTGACGGAAAATGATTTGACTTTGGGTGATGGGTATACAACATAATCAACTGTTCAAATGCTGTAAAAATATTTACTTGAAACCTTTGTAATCTTCTGGATCAGTATCACCATTATTTTTTTTTAAAAAAGTTACTGAGCCTGACCAGGCGGTGGCGCAGTGGATAGAGCATTGGACTGGGATGCAGAAGACCCAGGTTCAAGACCCTGAGCTTGCCAGCTTGAGCTCGGGCCCATCTGGCTTGAACAAAACGCTCGCCAGCTTGGACCCAAGGTTGCTGGCTCCAGCAAGGGACAGCTCGGTCTGCTGAAGGCCCACCGTCAAGGCACATGTGAGAAAGCAATCAATAAACAACTAAGGTGTCACAACGACAACGAAAAACTAATAATTGATGCTTCTCACCTCTTTCCGTTCCTGTCTGTCTGTCCCTATCTATTCTTCTCTCTGACTCTCTCTCTGTCCCTGTAAAAAAAAAAAAAGTTACTGAAAATAAATAAATAAAAGTCTTGAATTTCAGAATTAAAAAAAAGAAACAAGATCTGAATAGTAGGTGTTTTCATCCTATTGTAGTGTCATTTTCTTTTAGGTTAGGATGAATGCATAATGTCATTAACCTGTCAGTATGCAGCCTTCTCAGACTGGTGTCTTTTTTAAATTAATTTTTAATTTATTGTGTTTACATGGATTCAAGTGTTTCACTGAATATAACTCTCTCACCCCGCACCCTGTGTCCTTTTTTATATCACCTTTGCGCCCCTTCCTCTAACTCCCTCCTTCTTTCCTTTAGGATTTGCTGTCCTGTTTTCTATATCTCTGTGTTATGTATGTATAGTTTCACTAATCCCTTTACCTTCTCTGATCCCATCCCTTCATCCCCCTTCCCTCTGACAGCTGTCCCTCTGGTTTCTGTTACACTGCCTCTACCTCTATTCCATTCCTCAGTTCACTTTGTTCATTAGATTTCACATATATTGGAGACCATATGATATTTTTTTTCTTTGCCTGGCTTATTTCACTTAGCATAATGACCTTCAGGTTTATCCATGCTGTCAAAATAGGTAAGATTTCCTTCTTTCTCATAGCCACATAGTATTCCGTTGTGTATATGTACCACTGCCTTTTAATCCACTCATCCACTGATGGACACTTGGGCAGTTTCCAGATCTTGGCTATTTTAACAATGTTGCACTAAACATGGGGGTACATATCTTCTTTTGAATCAATGATTTGCTAATTCTAGGATATATTCCTATAAGTGGAATAGCTGGGTCAAAAGGTAGTTTCATTTTTAATTTTTTGAAAAAACCCCACACAGTTCTCCACAGTGGCTGCACAAATCTGCATTTTCACCAGCAGTTCAGAAGGGTTCCCTTTTCTCCACACCCTCGCCAGCACCTATCGCGTATTGTTTTGTTATTGAGCGCAATTCTGACAGGTGTGAGGTGATATCTCATTGTGGTTTTAATTTGCATTTCTCTGATGATTAGTAATGAACATTTTTTCATATGCCTATTGGCCATTTGTATATCCTCTGGAGAAGTGTCTATTCAGTTCTTTTTCACATTTTTTAATTAAATTGTTTACCTTCCTGGTGTTGAGTTTTGGAAGTTGTTTATAAGTTTTTGTTATTAACCCTTTATCAGATGTATTGGCAAATATGTTCTCCCATTGTGTGGGTTGTGTTTTTATTTTGTTCATGGTTTTTTTTGCTGTGCAAATCTTTTTAGTTTGATATAGTTCCATCTTTTCATCCTGTCCTTTATTTCACTTGCCCATGGAGACAAATCAGCAAAATTATTGCTATGAGAGATATCTGAGAGTTTACTGCCTATGTTTTCTTCCAAGATGTTTATGGTTTCACAACTTACATTTAAGCCTTTTATCTATTTGAGTTTATTTTTGTGAATGGTGCAAGTTGGTGGTCTAGTTTTATTTTTTTGCATGCACTTGTCCAATTTTCCCAACACCATTTATTAAAGAGACTGTCTTTACTCCATTGTATGCTCTTACATCCTTTGTCAAGTATCAATTGGTCATAAAGGCGTGGGTTTATTTCTGGGTTCTCTGTTCTGTTCCATTGATCTATGTATATGCCTGTTCTTATGCCAGTACCAAGCTGTTTTGAGTACAATGGCCTTGTAGTATAACTTGATATCAGGAAGTGTGATACCTCTCACTTTATTCTTCATTTTCAAGATTGCTGAGGCTATTTGTGTTCTTTTTTGGTTCCATATGAATTTTTGGAATATTTGTTCTATATCCTTGAAGTATGCCATTGGTATTTTAATGGGAATTGCACTGAATTTATAGATTGTTTTGGGTAATACAGACATTTAAATGATGTTTATTCTTCCTATCTATGAACACAGCATATGCTTCTACTTGTTTGTATCTTCCTTGATTCTTTTTATCAATGTTTTATAATTTTCTGAGTACAAGTTCTTTACCTCTTTGGTTAAATTTTCTCCTAGGTACTTAATTTTTTTTTTTGCAACAGTGATGGGGATTGTTTCCTTAATTTCTCTTTCAGACAGTTCATTTTGGTGGACTAAAATGCCACTGATTTCAGAATATTAATTTTATATCCTGCCACTTTGCCAAATTCATTTCTCATGTTTAGTAGTTTTTTGACTGAGACTTTAGGGTGTTCTTTGTACAATATCATGTCATCAGTAAATAATGATAGTTTTACTTCTTCCTTTCCAATTGGGATGCCTTTTATTTTTTCTTCTTGTCTGATTGCTGTAGCTAGGACTTCCAGAACTATGTTGAATAAGGGTGATGAAAGGGGGCACCCCTGCCTGGTTCCTGATCTTAAGGGGATTGCTTTTAATTTTTGCCCATTGATTATGATGTTTGCTGTGGGTTTGTCATAGATGGCCTTTATCATGTTGAGGTGTGTTCGCTGTATTTGTACTTGGCTGAAAGTTTTGATCATAAATGGGTGCTGGATTTTATCAAATGCTTTTTCTGCATTAATTGATATTATCATGTGATTTTTGTCCTTCCTTTTTTTATGTGATGTGTCACATTTATTGACTTGCAAATATTGTACCAGCCTTGTCTCCCCAGAATTAATCACATTTAATCATTACATATAATTTTTTTTCATCAATTGCTGGATTCAGTTTGCTAATATTTTGTTGCGAATTTTGGCATCAGGGATATTGTTTATAAGGGATATTATTTATCAGGGATATTGGCCTATAGTTTTCTTTCTTTGTAGTGTCTCTACCTAATTTTGGAGTGAGGATTTTGCTTGCTTTATAAAAGGAGCTTGGAAATCTTTCCTCCTCTTGAACTTTTTGAAATAGCTTGAGAAGGATAGGTGTTAGTTCTTTTTATACTATTTGGTAAAATTCGCCTGTGAAGCCATCTGGTCCAGGACTTTTGTTTGTTGGGAGTTTTTTGATGACTGTTTCAATTACATTTGTTGTAATTGGTCTGTTTAGGTTTTTTTATTCTTCCAGATTGAATTTGGAAGATTATATGTTTATAACTATTTACCTAATTCACCTAGTTGTCCAATATTTTGGCATATAGATCTTCATAGTATTTTCTTACAATCTTTTGTATTTCTGTGGTGTCAGTTGTTAATTCTCCACTTACCTTACTAATTTTATTTGTGTTCTCTTTTTTTTCTGATGAGTCTGGTTAAAGGTTCATCTATCTTCTTTACCTTTTCAACAATACAACTCTTGATTTCATAGATCTTCTGCATTGTTTCTTTAGCTTCAATGCAATTTATTTTCTCTCTGATCTTTATTATTTCCGTCCTTCTACTTCTTCTGGGCTTTACTTGCTATTCTTATTCTGGTTCTTTTAGATGCAGAGTTAAGTTGTTTATATGAGTTTTTCTAGCTTCTAAAGGTATACCTGTAATGCTATGAACTTTCGTCTCAGGACTGCATTTGCTGTGTCCCATAGATTTTGAGTTGTCATATGTTAATTTTCATTTGTTTTAAGGAAATTTTTTATTTCTTCCTTGATCTCATTGATAATCCACTTGTTATTTAATAACATGCTATTTAGTTTCCAAGTGTTTGAGTGTTTTTCAGTTTTTCTTTTATAGTTGATTTCTAGTTTCATGACTTGTAATCAGAAAAGATGCTTGATATGATTTTAATCTTCTTAAATTTATTATGATTTGTTTTGTGTCCTAACATGTAGCCGATCCTAGAGAATATACCATGAGCACTTGAAAAGAATGTATATTCTGCTGCTTTAGGGTGAAAGGTTCTGAAGCTATGTATTAAATTCTTTTGATCTATGTGTCCTTTAAGTCTGCTGTTTTCTTGTTAACTTTCTGTCTGGAGGATCTATCCATTGATGTTAGTGGGATATTAAAATTTCCTACTATTATAGTATTGTTGTTGTTCTCATCTTTTATTTCCATCAAAATCTGCTTTATATATTAAGTTGTTCCTATATTAGGTATTTACAATAATTATATCTGCTTGTTGGATTGCTCCCTTTATCATTATGCATTGACCTTTTTTATTCCTTACTATATATAGCCTTTATTTTAAAGTCCATATTGTCAGATATAAGCAGTGCTACTACAGCATTTTTTTTCCATTTGCATACAATATTTTTTTCCATCCCTTTACTTTTAGTCTATGTGTATCTTTTGTTCTGAGGTAGTTCCCTTGGAGACAGCATATGTATGGGTCCTGTTTTGTTATCCATGCAGCTACCCTATGTCTTTTGATTGGAGCATTTAATCCATTTACATTTAAGGTTATTATTGATATGTAGTTGTATATTGACATTTTATTCTTTAAATATACAATCCTTTTTTTCTTAATTTTATTTTTTTTTGCTTTTCTTTACAGTAGGCCCCTTAACATTTTTCTGCAGTACTGGTTTGGTTGTAATGAATTCCTTGAGTTTCTTTCTTTCTTTTTTTTTTTTTTTTTTTTTGTCTGGGATGCTTTTCTTTCTTCTTCAATTTTAAATGTTAGCCTTGCTGGATAAAGAAATTTGGGGTAGGTTCGTGCCTTGCATTCCTTTGAATATTTCTTGCCAATCCCTTCTGGCCTTTATTGTTTCTGTTGAAAAGTCAGATGTCATCCTTATGAGGGCTCCTCTGTATGTAATTAACTGCTTTTCTCTTGCAGCTTTTAATATTCTTTCTTTTTCTCTTAACTTTGACACTTTAAATATGATGTGGCTTGCTGTAGGCCTCCTTGGGTTCTTCTTTAATGGAACTCTCTGTGCTTCTTGATCTTGTGTTACTTTTTACTTCATCAATTTATGAAAATTTTCAGCTATGATTTCTTCAAACAGATTCTCTATTCCTTGTTTGTTATCTTCTTCAGTAATCCCTATGATGCAAATGTTGTTTCTCTTCATGTTGTCACAGAGCTCTCTTAAAGTTTCCTCAGACTTTTTGAGCATCTTTTCTTTTTGCTGCTTTGCTTCCATATTTTTGTTTATCTTGTCCTCCAAATTGCTATTTTGATCTTCTGCTTTCTCCAGATTTTCTCCTTCTAGTGCAATCTTCATTTCTAATATTGTATTTGTTATTTCTGACAGGTTCTTTTTTATGATTTCAATGTCCTTTTTGATGCTTGCTATGTCTTTATTTAGGTGCTCATTATGTCCATCCATTGTTGCTCTTAGATCCTTGAGCATTCTAAAAATCATTCTTTTAAACTTTGAGTCTGGTATTTTGGTTACTTCCATCTCATTCCATATTTTTTCTGAAGATTTCTCTTGCTGATTCATTTGGGTCTCATTACTATGTCTTCCCATTTTGTCTGTGTACTAGGTAGCACTGTCTGACTTTGAAAATTTGTGTGGTCTCTATGAAAAAGATGGGCTCAGTGATACTGACCTCCAGGCCACCTAGTTTTTCTGTCCTAGGAATGTTTCTTGGGGGTACTATTTTCCCCTCTGTTGTATGTGAGTATAGGATGCACTTAGTCTTTTCATGGGTACTTTTATCCCTTCAGGCTAGATGACTCTAAGGATCAACTTTGATTATATGTATTACACACTGTGCAATATCTATCCTATTGGGCGTATTTATTCTCCACAGTGTCTGTTGCCTGCTAGACAACACCTTTGGGCATGCTGCTTGTGTAGGTAGTTGAGTCTAGGGTTGTTGCTTTCTGCCACCCACTACCAATAGTGTTGGCTCTAGTTCTTCTTGGGTTGGCATAAGCTGTTGTTTGTAACCCGCTGTGGGCTACTAGTCTAGCTACTGCACTTTTTGCTGTTTGTGTCTGTGTTTTCTGTGGCTGGGTACAATGGGAATGGCTAACCTTTGTTTAAGAATCAGCTTCTTCCAGCTTAGAGATGACAACAGGTTTATAAAAGCCTCAAGCTCTATAAGATTTGTCTCCACTTTTCAGCTTTTCCTTTTCTTCTTGCAGCTGCCTGGTCTTCCCACAGAGTCTTCTGTAGTAATACCATAGTGTGAGCTCAGATTGGCCTCACCCAACCAGCTTCTTTACAGGTTGTACACTTGGTGGGTTAGGGCAGCTGAGGTTGTGAATACATGTGTGGGACCCTCTACTGCAGGAGTCTCTTGGTCAGGAGCTCAATACAGGGAATGTGGGCCCTACTCCAGAGCTTGATCCCTCAGTCTCTGATGGATACTCAAATTATATTTCTCCCCAACAAGGTGAGCAGTAGGTTCAGACCGAATGTGGCTGAAAGGCCCCTCTGTAGAAGTACTTTCAGCTGTAGAGACCCCGGTCTCAGGGAGCAAGACTGAGAGAGTCCTCTCCAGGGAATGACTATGCCCCTCCCGAAGGTGGCTAAGCCCCTCGACCAGATCCAACAACAGACTCACAGGTACCCACACTTTAAATGTCCATGCTCCAAGCCTCTCTCCCTTCCCCCTGTGGAATTTAGCCCAGCAGGACAGAATATCCAGTGCCCAGACCAGCTGAGTGTGAAGCTCCACTCTACCCAATGCACATGAGCCGCTGTGCCAATGCTGATCACGAAGAATGGAACTTACTTCAGCTGGGCCAGGTGTTAGTAACTTTTCCTTAGGATACCACTCCAGTAAGGGTTGTTAGGTCCTGAACTAATGCTTTCTTCAGTTGGCTCTTGGATGTGCCAGCCCTGGGCCTCCCAAGCTGGAGCCCAGTGCAACCAGAGGGAGACACTGCCCATGACTGGCCCTCAGTAACCTTCTTGGAGCTACAAGCAATTCAGAGTTTGTGGCTGCCTTTGCTGGGCCCAGGTGTACATGGGAATACTAGCTGCATACCTAGGCTGGCTGTTACCCATCCTGGGCCTGGGGTAAAGTCCGCTCAAACAGCCAAGTTTCCCTGAGTCTCGCCTCCTGTCCACTGGCTGCTTGTTTGGCTGCGCTGCTTTAAAAACCTCTGCTAGTGTCTAGATCCTGTGGCCATTCAGCGATTAGAAAGGGTGGTGGGTGTGGCTCCACCCTTTGGCCCAAGTGTCAGTCTGTTCATACTTTTTTCACAGTCCTCAGTAGGGTGTGGCTCCAGGAGTCTGGTGGGTGTGGCCACTGAGACCCAGAGGTGTGGTCTCCCCCCTCTCAGGATAGTTTCAGCTGAGTCTCTTGTGAGGTGGAAGCACCAGTCATAGACTCAGGAAAGTGTGAGGGAAGCTTTGGTCTCAACACCAGCAAACTGAGTCACTGACACACCCCCTGCTTCCTGGCCTCTCAGAATGACCCATCTGCCATCACTGGGGTTGGAGAGACTCCTGAGGGTTGAGCAGCTGCTTTTCGCCAGGCTAATGCCACTCAGAGGAGATTGCTCCACCCCCCCAAAATGGCGACTGCAGTACTGGAGAATGATTCAGCACAGGGGTTCCAGTGGCTGTCCCCCACAGTGTCTCTCCCTGGGCCTCAAACTTTACACTTTCCTCCCGCAACTCCAGTCCTCTCAGCTCTCCTCCACCAGAGCCCCAGATAAGTGGCTATGAACAAGGTTTTTTTGCGGGCCTTTTAAAACAGAATCTGTGTCAAAGAGGTGTGTCTCTTTCTTATGGACAGAAACATAGCTCTTTTCACAGCTAAATGCTGTCTGAGTGCCTCTTCTAGGCTGTGGGTCTCTAGGCAGGGTCTCTGGTCCTGCGGCTGAGGACCCACACCTCTCAGGAAAACCTACCCCACCATGAAAATCCCTCCAGGCCTCTACTCACTCCTGGGAGCGGGGCAGCCTTTTCTGAATCTCCGCCCTTTCTACCAGTCTAGGTGTGGCTTCTTCAGTGATCCTTGGTTATAGATTCCTCTTAGTTTAGTCCAAAGTTGGTTTTTCAAGATGATTGTTCTTAAATTAAGTTGTAATCCAATTTTGTCCTGGGAGGTGGCAGTTTGAATGTTAGCCTACTCCGTTGCTATCTTTCTTCCCTCAGACTGGTGTCTTTCACATAGCAATAAGGATTTAAGGTTTATCAGTGTTCCAATGTGATAATTCCTAAATCCATATTACATCGAGGTTTTTTTGATACTTGTCTCTTTAGACTGTTTTTATACCTACTATTTTAGCATGCCTTGTCACTTTTTGTTGAAACCTGAATGTAATGTGTTAGCTAATAGAATCTGTGTTCTGTAGTGCTTCCCAGTAAACCCACTGTCATTACCCTATAATCCTATTTATATGGTGGTACAGTATGGAGGTGGGGAAGCATTTTATAGCCTTAATGTTAAATCTCAGTCTTTTAATGAGCCTATGTCCCTTTGCTGTGATCTTCACAAACACGTTTCTGAACTTCTCTCCTCCCCAACCCCTCCATCTTCTAGGTAAGGCAAGAAGGCTAGAGAGTGCTAGAGCTGAGAAATGGCCCTTCCCCAAGTCAGATAAAGCTCTGGTAAAGTCTTTTCTCTTGGTGACTAGACCTTTTTTTAAATGGAGAATCTTTTGGGTTCTTTTATAACATTTATTTTTCCTCCCTGCCAGAAATACAAGGAAATTTTTCTTGTATCTTTATTTTGAGAACTTGCTGCAGTTAGTGGGGCTGAAACAGATGACAGTACGGAAGCCTCCCTCAGTCTGGGCCCTCAGGAGTTTCACACTCTGGAGCTAGTCCACATTCAGCCTCTAATTTACCAAAATTACCATTTAAGTGATCCTACCAATTTATGGCTACAGTGGCTTCTGTTTCAAGTAAGCTGATCTTGGCTGTGATTTGGTGGTAATTTACCCTGTAACCTTCCAGTTTTCTGATGTTTTCAAGATGTCGTTTATTTTTTACTCTGTTTAGCTTTTTTCTTGTTGTAAGGATGGAACTGACTACTTTGAAGCTCTTTATATGTTGAAGTTGAAACCCTTTACGTATTAGCGTTGAAACCCAGAGGTTGTGTTAATTTATTTTTAATTTGGCATTTTACTCCTTTTCCATTTTAAGAAACATAACCAAAACTTACATGATATTCACTACATATCAGGTGCTATATTAGATATTTATGTATTAACCAATTTTATTTCCACAATAACCCTGTGATGTAGATAGAATTATCATCTTCTTTTATAGATGAAAAAAGTGAGGCACAAAGAGGTTAAGTACTTGTTGGAGATCACACAGCTGATAAATGGGGATCCAGGATTCAAAATTTAGGTAGTCATAATATATAGATGAGTATGGAATTCTAGGTATAAAATTCTTTCCTTTTAGAACTTTGTAGACAATGCTTCATTATCTCATTGTTTTCTAAATGTTGGTTATGAAGATGAAAAGTCTGATGCCAATCTGATTTTTATTCTTTCACACATGACTTATTTTTCGTTTTGGGGAACTTTGTGAATTTTTTCATTATTCTCAGAGTTCAAATATTGCCTGATATGTCTCTCTTCTCCTCCAGTTTTTCTGTCTTGTATTTGGTTCATTTTTTGATTTGAAGACTCAAATCTTTCTTTAGTTTAAAGAAATTCTTCTCTTTTAATTCCTTGATTATCCCCTACCTATCTCGTTTTATTCTTCTGCAATTTCAGTTAGATGGCTATCATAGCTCTTAGGTCCACCTTCAATCTCTCTCTCTCTCCCCCCCCCTTTTTTTTATAGAGAGACAGAAACATGAAGGGACAGAGATGAGAAGTATTACCTTGTTTTTGCAGCACCTTAGTTGTTCGCTGATTGCCTTTACTGGGGGGCTCCAGCTGAAAAGTGACTCTTTGTTCAAGCCGGCAACCTCTGGCTCAAGTCAGAGATCTTGGGCTTCAAGCCAGTGACTTTGTGCTTAAGCCAGTGACCTTTGACCTCAAGACAGTAACCATGGGGTCATGTTGATAAGTCAACACTCAAACTGGCAATCCTGAGCTCAAGCTGGTGAGCTTGCACTCAAGCCAGCAACCTCAGGGTTTTTAACCTGGAACCTCAGCATCCCAGGTCAACTTTCTATCCACTGTACCACCACCAGCCAGTCAGGTTACCTTCTATTTCTCTTAATTTTTTTCGTATAATTTCTTTATCTTTTAATTTACTTTCTGGAGACAATAAACAAATTTCTCAGCTTTTTTTCTCTCTTATTCTGATCTCAGATCTTCTGTCTTTAAGCAGTTTCTCAGAATTTCTTGTCCATTTCTCATTTTCATTGTTTAATTGTTTTGGTCTCATTTTCTCCTTTGTATTCTTTTTTTAAATGGAATTTTGGGAGACAAAAGTTATTCTGTCATCTTGAATTGAAGATCTCAAAGGGAGTTTAGAATGTTGTAAACACTTTGGACTATACTCTTAAGATTAATATTATAGACTATTGGAATAATTGTGATAACATTCCAATAAAAAGATTGTTCAGTAGTTGGTTGGTGAATTTTTGTTTGCATTGACATGTTAGGAATAAAATATGGGCTAAAGAAATTCTTGGTTTGGTGAAATAATCCTCAACTTATGTTCTGACACCAGCATACATCCTCATCAGTAACAAAGGCTCCCTAATCCACCATATGTGGTACCCTGGCTGCCCTTTACCATTGCCTCCTGGAGTTGAAATCCCTTCTCAGTGGTTTGAGGAGGAAATTTGCAGTAAATATGTGAGGCACTTCAGTTCCTGAAAATTTCTTGTTTGCTAATAGATTATGTTGTTGGTCCTGGGTGGGTAACTAGGGAGGAGAATAGAAGGCTGTGTCTCAGGGCAGGATATCTTTGATCCTCCATTGATAGGCATTAAAAGAGTACTCAACCCCACACAACTGGATGTCAACAGATCAGGATATTAAACATGCCAGATTAGCAGAAGCAAGAAAGGCGTATTAGGGGTGGGGTCGAGAGGTCACACACTATCACACTAATGAATCTCCTTAGTGAAGAATTCAATAGACATAAAAGTACGTAAAATGGAAGAAGGTTTCAAGAGGGTAATGCATGTCACAGCAAAATAAAACAAAAAAAAAAATGAAAGCATAAATCAGAAAGGACTGTGAGAATATCCAAATACAGGAGTGTTTGATAGCAGAAGTTAAATGATCCTCAAATTATGACAATAGCAAGTTTTGGAATGCTTTTGTTTTTCTCTGAGGTTTTGGGGGAGTGAGATGGAAAAAAATTTTTTTTTCAAAATGTTTTGAATGGTTGTTGAGTTCTGAGGCCTTTGATGTACTTCAGGTTCTGAGAACCAAAGGGACGGGGTAAGGTTCAGAAGAGAATTTGTAGGCAACTGTATATTCTAGACTTGTTGATAAGAAAGAGGGAATGATAACATACTTTTCTTCATTGTCTGGCTAGATTGCTAAGATAGGAAAGGAGTCAGGAACCTCTTGGTCAGAAAGTCGAGAAATGAAAGCAAACATTTGGCAGAAGTTTCTGTGTTATAATAGAGTGCTGTTAAAAGTTTTCTGATCAGGAAAGGTCATGATCATAGATGTACTTTAGAAAGCATGACTGTCACACAGGTATAGGATGGGTCAGAATGAAGAGAGATATAATGTAGAGGAAACCGTTAAATGATTATTACGTCCATTCAGGTGATTAGGTAGTTGGCATTAGGGTGGTGAGAATAGAACTAGGAAGGCAGGGACAGACTTAAGAGATCAGGTGTTAAAGTAGACGCTAAGAAATTTGAAAAATATTAGATGGCTGGTGTGAAAGAGAAGCATAAAATAACAAAACAATACTAATAATCATAAACAGTTTTGGGCACTTTCTATGTCTCAGGAACTGTTATGGGTTTATTAAATGTTTTAATTCATTTAATCTTCTCAACAACCTTATGACATAGGTACTATTTTAGCTCTATTTTACATATGATTAAAAGAGGACACAAAGAGGTGTTGTAATTTACTCTGGTGACGAATCTGTGTCAGTATTCAAAAACTGAATTTTAGTTTAGTCTCTAGTCTCTCATAGAATGGATTTTTGTTAATTTCTCATCCACTTACTTATACAAATCAGAATGCTTGGAATCATTCTAGACTACTTTCTTAAACACATTTACTACATCATTTAAGTTCAGTTGATCCTTTCTGGTAAACGTCTCTCACATCTAGTCCCTGATCCTCCATCCCCACCATGATCTCTCTAGATCAGGTGCTCCATCTCTTACGTGGCCTGTTATGATAGCTTCCTGGACCTTTTATCTGATCCGAGTCTAACTATGGCTCCTAACCATTTCCTTCCTTGCCTCTAGAGCAGCGCTTTTCAACCATTCTCATCATATGGCATATATAAACTAATTACTAATATTCTGTGGCACGCCCAATATGTACATTTTGCCAGTCTAACAAAAGGTAGGTATAATTTTGATTCATTCACATTGGATGGCTATTGTTGGCTTGACAGTTGTCATTTTTCTTTTATTTGGCAATCTAAAGGAAAAGAAGTCAGTGCTCTGACTGAATAGTCAGGTATGGCATGCTTTAAATCCTTCCAGTACCCCAGTTAAAAATTGTTGTCCAATAGAATTAGAATGCATCCTCATATTTAACTTTATATTTTCTATATAATAGAACATTAAAAATAAGATTAAAAATTAATTTTAATAATATATTTTAGTTAATCCAATATGTTAAAAATATTACTATTTTGACATGTAATCACTATAAAACTCTTAATGAGATTTTTTTGAATATTTTTTTCAGTTACTGGTTACTTTCAGTATTATTTTGTATTAGTTTCAGGTGTTCAGTAGAGAGGCTAGAAGATGTTTTATATTCTTTTTTTTCCCTACTGACTTTACAGAGAGGACAGAGAAAGAGAAAGAAGGGAAGGAGCAGGAAGCATCAGCTTGTAGTAGTTGCTTCTTGTTTGTGCTTTGACCAGGCAAGCCTGGGGTTTCAAATTGGCAACCTCAGTATTCCAGGTCCACATTATACCCACTGTGCTACCATAGGTTGGGCTGTTCTTTTATTTCTTATCGAAAGCCAGTGCATAGTTTGTATTTACAAGATATTTCAAGTTAGACTAGCCCTATTTCAAGTACTCAATAGCCTTATGTGGCTATTGACTTCTATGTTGGACACGGCAGCTCTAGAGTGATCCTTCTGATATGCAAACCTGACTTTGTCACTTCCCTGGTCAAAAAACTCTTCATTATCTCCTCATCACCCTATATAATGTTCCAACTTCATGAAAGGACATAAATGCTTTTTATAATCTGTCCACTGGCCAGCAGTGTGGCCCCATCTTGTTCCTAGTTTATACTCCAAGCATACTGAACAACTTGCAGTTCCAGACCATTCTACCTGATACTTCCAGTGCCTTTGTGTGAGCTCCTCCCCCTGCTGGAATGGTTTCCCTTGATTGTCTAACTGGCAAGAGGCTACTGATCCTCCGGGTACCAACCCAGTATTATCTCCTCAGTAAAGTCTTCCCAGATGGGTACAGGCATTCCTTTAGCTAAGAACTTTGTACCTGTGATCATATTTGTACTGAAATTATTTCCTGTTTGCTTCACCAAAACAAAAGATCCCCTATGGCAGGGGTGTCTTTTCACATTTGTATTATTAGCATTTACTCTGGTTATCTGCCATCCAGGAAGTGTTCAGTAAATACTGGTTGAATGAAAGAATGAATAAAAATAAGTAAAAGTCTCCAAGATTTTGGGTTTGGGCAGATAGGAGAGGAATTTTGCCATCAAAAGAAAGAACTTAGCAAGGAATTTAAAAATATTATAATAAGTATTTTTAAAACCTTCTGTGTGTAGTGCACAACTACCATGCCAGGGTTATAGGATGAGAGTCATTAGCCATGGAAGAGCTCATCTGTGACTTATTGATAATAGGATAAAGAAAACTTGCAGCTAAAGCTTTAAAACTATTAAATTATTAGTGAAACTATTTTTTGATGAATATTGAAGTGTGAAGAAGATCCGAGGCACTTGGAGAATGAGTGCAAAAATGAGGTTCTATTGTCTATACTAATTTTTTCTTTTTAAATTTGGCATTATTCCTGGCAAAATTTATTCTTAAATGTGTAACTTTGTAAAGCATTATTAAAGTCAATTCCCAAGGCTCAAGTGTTAGGGATGATTTTCCTGTCATTTGTCACAGAGGAGCCTGCACTTCCAGTGCTGTGATTATTTCAAGGTGAAAGGTGTGAAGCAATGCTGCTTACAGTTTATTCAGCTGGGATGTCAGTAATGGTCATCTCAGTCGCTATGGTATTTTAGCCTGTTTGCTCTGAAAGGATTTTCTCTTTTGTACAAAGAGAGAGCAGAATGGTGGTGTCAAAGATAAAAAGAAATGAGATTAGAAAAAGTGGCTTTCTGTGTCCACAAAATAGCTTTTTATTCAGGGAAACTTTCATAGGAATTAGTAGTATTGTTTCACATTAAGGGCTAGATTTATGCAGTGTGATGAAAGAGAGGTGTATTTATAGTTTAAAAATGTATATTTCTCTGTTACATCATTTGGTGAATTAAAAAATCAGAGGTTAGTGTATAGCTAATCTCTGTGTTTAAACACACTTTACATTTATAAACACAGACATTTATTTTAAATCTTTATATATTAAAGATGATCACAGTTTTAAATCTCTATATATAGAAGGTCCCTTTTATGTATATAAGATTGTGGAAGAGAACAGGTCAATCCAGGCATTGAGAAACTAGAAGTAACTTTCTTTCTGTAATTTCAGTTAATGGCCAAATCTTTGTTTGACTACAACTTCTGAAAATGATCACACACACACACACACACACACACACACACACACACACACACCACATGGTGTTAAAGAAGATCAACGGCAGCTCATTATGCTTAGTGATATCCTAGCATACTGATCAATCCTACCAGAAGAACTCTGGCCAGCTGGGTCACATGACATCCCATTTGGTTGTGGGAGGGGTTGGCTATGTAATTGATGTCCTTACTTTGGGGGAGGAGCCTTTTCTGAAAGGGTAAATGCTGGACTAACACCATAAGGGAACATAATTGTGGCTCTAGGTCCTCTTGTGATCATGATTCTACCTAATGCCTGGGTGGAAGCAATCTATGAGAAATTATAAAGGGTCCAGTGTTACTTGAATATGTGCTCCTGGAATTTGGAATCAGTGAGACTTATTAAAGCAGTTTGAGGAACCAGGATCCTCTACAAATGTGACATTACATAATTTGAGTGCAAAGTCTCCTGTGTTAGGGAAATAGTTTACACAGGATGTCATTAGCTGAATTTAAGTGCCTACTAGGACCCCATTTCCCTTTGTCACTTGGTTGTCTAATCTATCCTTTATGACTAACTTAGGCATCAGTTCTTCTAGGAAGCCGTCCAAGTGCTGGAGGAAGGGTCTTCCATGGCTCCCATTCCTACAAATATGATCACATAATTTATTGTCTAAACTGGGACACACTTGAGATTAAAATTATTAATACTAATTTTGAAAATTATGCTTAAATAATAGATATGAACTGAAATTGTCTCAGGCAATGGGACATGTGGTCTTCCTATCTGTGGATGCCCCATTATGATAATTACTTACTTTTTTCTTCCCCTCTAACTGGTGAACCATTTGATGATTTTTTTTAATCCCAAATGGTCTATATGGTGCTTGATAAATGCTTTTTAATGTTGAACTAAGATCTCCCCTTAGTTCTTGGGGGACTGGCAGATTTACTTTGTCTAGAAGTAGAGGGTTAATACAGTCTTCAGATACATTTGATCAGTTCCCTTCCCCTGTTTATTCTTAAATGTTGGTACTTTTTGTATATATATAAAAGGTCTTCCTTCTGTATCTAATCAATATAAATGAGAGTAATTACATGATTCTATTTGTCACAGTCTGAAGCAGCAGAAAAGGGAATCAAACTGCTTCTACATGTGTTTAGATCCAGTAACTAACCCCTTTCTTTTGCTTTATTTGAAAATTCTTATTTCACATACATGACACTGTAAACCAACTGCCTAACTATAGTAATAGCTTAATTTATTTGGCTTTTTCATGAAGGTTTGTGTATAAATGCATATCAAAATATAATATTCTAAACTCGCAGATATTCATAATCATTTAGAAATGTTAAAAAAGTTTTCAAATACTTGTAATTATAGAAATTGTCACTTAAATTACAGGAAGCTTAGAACAGCTTTATTGCTGTTTAGTTTTGTTTGAATGCTTCTGAGTGTGTTATTGAGAGCTTTGATAAATCAAGAGAGCTGTGAGATGAAAATGGCCATAGTGTTTAAGTTAGGTTTCACTTAAATTGATTTAATTAACTATTTTCACAATCATGGTGTTCTTTTATAAGAAATATTTTTAAAATAATTTTCTTCTGTGCTTTCCTTTACAGAACTGAAAAAAATTATCCCTGCATGCTTTTGTATTTCTCATTCTTTGGTTTTCTTCCAATGCATGTATATAATTATGTGTTCATGTTGTCATGGTGATTCAGGGTTAGAATTGTGAGACTATTGTAATCACTTGCCTAAGCCTGAAACCTGCTGTCCAGCCCAGCTAAATCAGCAATGTAATGATAGATGGTCAATGGATTCTTTGCTGTGAATTAATCTGTTTTTAGGATATTTTAAAAAATATTTCTCTAAGCATCAGGATTAATTCAACATATAACCTCAATATGTATTACAGAATTTAAAATGTAGTTTTTCAGCTTCTTACATTTAAATTTCATTGTGATAATCCTTTTTTTTCAAAATCATATTAAGTCAGATGGCACATTTCTTCCCAGTTGTTTTTTTTTCTCCTAAATACAGTTTCTTCCAAAAAGGAACATATATTTTTAATTAAAAATTTTTTAAAGACTTTATGTATGTATTTTAGAGAGAGAGAAACAGAGACAGAGAGAGAGAAAGAGGAGGGGGAAGAGGAGCAGGAAGTCTTGACTCCCATATATGCCTTGATCAGGCAAGCCCAGGGTTTTGAACCAGTCACCTCAGTGTTCCAGGCCAAAGTTTTATCCAATGCGCCACCACATGTCAGGCCATATTTTTAATTTATGGAAGTAAGACATTGGCATTTAAAGTGTTTGAAAAATACATGACTCCATAAAATAAAAGCTTTCTCTATTTTAGCCCCCTGTCAGACTTATAAATACCACAAGATAAACACCATTTGTAGTTGTGTATATCCTTCCAATTATTTTTTCTTTTTACCATAACCTGGATCACATTTTGCATACTGTATATCAGCTGCCTTTTTTTACTCAACATTTCACTGACATCTTTAATGTCAATTTATGTTGATTTACTTGTTTTTTTTTTATGTCTGCTTTATTCTATTGTATAGATACAGTGTAATATCTTTGATAAGTCCCTCAGTGTCTGACCTTTATATAGTTTCTACCTTTTGAATTACAAATTATAATAGTATGGATGGACATTGAGTACAAACATCTTTTGGAGTTCTGTTTGTGTTTTCATGGAAAACATTCTTAGTCATCTTTACCTCCAAACTGAATTATAATAGTCCATCTGAATATGCTTATATTGGGTTGAAGAGGCATGTTCACCTAGAACCTCAAATGTGACCTTGACCTTATTTGGAATAAGGATCCTTGCGGGAGTAATCAAGTGAAGGATCTCAAGATGAGATGAGATTTAAGGTGGACTGATGCCTGGTGTCTTTAGAAGAGGAAGGAGAGGGAGCTTTGACAAACAAAGAGACACAGGAGAGAAGGCTATATGTAGACAGAGGCAAAGCAATGTGTCTACAATCCAAGAAACACCAAGTATTAAGTGCTGACAGCCACCTGAAACTAGGAGAGAAGTATGAAACACACTCTTCACAACCTCCAGAACCAACCCTGTGGACTCAGGATCTCCAGAACTGTGAGAGAATAAATTGATGTTATTTTAAGCTGTTACCACATTTGTGGTAATTTGTTACAGCAGTTTTGGGAAACTAATTCAATACCTCAATCAGTTCTTCAAACCCTTCATTGGTTTCCCTGCAGTCCTCACCAAGCCCCCAGGCCACAGTGCCCCGTGTTCCTCTCTGGCCTCTTACCTGCCCTTTTCCCACCTGGCCCCTGCTCACAAAAAATTAAGGGATATTTCAAAATAAATATAAAGTGATAAAAAAAGAAGCACTTGATTTTTTTTTTATTAAACATGAACATCAGAAACGTAAACGACAAGTCAAAGAAAGTTGTTTGATTCTGCAAATGAGATGCAAAACCACCTTTTATTTCATTGGTGAAAATGCACTATACAAAAGGCTGAAAGTACTGGAGTATCCACACATTCCCTGATCCCCTAATTTTTGTGAGCAGTGCACATATAGCCTCCCTAAGCTAATCCAGGGTTCTTGCCCATATGAAGATTGTTTGCAGTTTTTTCAATGTCTTCTCTCTTGTAGACCACACATCATTTCTACTTACCTTAAAGTAATTTTTACATAAACTGAAGTTTGTGTCTTTCCAGAAACATGTATGCCTTTCTATTGTCTTTGATAGGTGTGTACATATTCAGCATTCTCACTAGATTATGAGCCCTACCAGGTCCGTGTCTTAATCTATTTTTCATATCCTGTATGTGGCCTGTTGTGAACTGAATGTGGACCAAAATTTATATGTTGAAACCTTTACTCCTGTTGTGATGGTGTTTTGAAGTGAGGCTTTTGGGAGGTAATTAGGTTTAGATGAAGTCGTAAAAGTGAGGCCTCTGTGATTGAATTGGTGTACATATAAGAAGAGAAAGAACCATGAGAGGTCTTTCTTCCTCCATGCATACACAATGAGGAAAAATATGTGAACACATTAGCAAAAAGAATGCTGTCTACAAGTCAGGAAGAGAGCTCTCACTAAGAATCTGCCAGTACCTTAATCTTGGATGTCCCAG
The DNA here is from genome assembly GCA_037038555.1 of Rhynchonycteris naso. Lineage (NCBI taxonomy): Eukaryota > Metazoa > Chordata > Mammalia > Chiroptera > Emballonuridae > Rhynchonycteris > Rhynchonycteris naso. The sequence goes on from CM073002.1 coordinate 38,042,962, forward strand.
CTACCAGACTGTCAGAAATAAATGTCTATTGTTTAAGCCATTGAAGTCTGTGTATTTTGTTATAGCAGCTTGAGGAGACTCAGACAGGGCCTGACTTAGTGGCTGGAACACTGAAGTTGGTTAATGCATATATTTTTTTATGAAGTATAATTGACATACAATATTTATTTTATGTGTATAACATAGTGATTCATAATATATACTTTGCAAAATGATCACCAAAGTATGTCTAGTTTCTGTCACCATATAAAGTTAATACAATATTATTGACTATATTTGCTATGTTGTACATTATAGCCCTGTGATTTATTCATTTTATAACTGGATATTTGTATCTCTTGATTTTCTTCACCAATGCTCCCAACCCCCTCAAGCTCCCCTCACCTCTGGCAATCACCAGACTCCTCTATATCTATGAATGTGGGTTTGTTTTGTTTTTAAAATTTCACACATAAGTGAAATCATGCAGTATTTGGTTTTCTCTGTCTGACTTATTTCACCTATTATAATACCCTCCAGGTTCAACTCTGTTGTCACAAATGGCAAAATTTCATATATTTTTTATGGCCAAGTACTACAGCAGTTCTTTGAATAACATCACTTCCTTCAATGTTGTTTTTGTTATAACACTAATGAGAAAATTATTGTCCACCAAGGCCTCTGTTTGTGTGGAGTATGCATGTTCTCCCCATGTCTGTGTGGATTTTTCCTGGTTTTCTTTCATATTCCAAAGATTTGCATATTGGGTTAAGTGTGTCTAAGTTGTCCAATTATGAGTGAGTGTGGGTATGTATGTGGGTGTGCCCTGTGCTGCTGGGAGACTTTTTAAAAAAGATATATTTAACTCACATTTATTTCAATGTTTAATATTTAGAAGTGTTTTGAGTCTTTATGTAGAAGTTTGGTTATGTTTTGGTGACCAAAAATATGCTGTAGAAACTTAGCTCTTGTTTATATCTATTAGCCTATGATAAAATGGGTTTTGTTATCTATCATTTTAATTAAAGTCATAGTTTCCAAAAAACCTATTGATGACATTGAGTACTTACTGTATTCTATTATGTATATCACATCTTTATCTATTCATTTATTGAGGTTGTTTTCAGTATCTTGTCTATTGTAAACACTGCAGTGAACATAGGGGTGCATATATCTTTTTAAATTACTGGTTTTATTTTCCAGAAATGAAATTGATGGATCATTTGATAGTTCTATTTTTAATTTTTTGAGGAACCTCTATACTGATTTCTATAGTGGATGCACCAATTTCTATTCCATCTAATAGTGCATGAGGGTCCCCTTTCCTGTATATCTTCTCTAATACTTGTTGTTTCTGTCTGGTTTTAATAATACTCATTCAAACAGATGTGAGGTGTTATCGCATGTGATTTTTATTTTCATTTACCTGATTAGTGGTGATGAGTATCTTTTCATGTGCCTCTTCACCTGTGTATGCCTTCTTTGGAGAAATGTTTATTCAGATTCTTTGCACATTTTTATATCAAATTGTTTGTTTTGTTATTGAGTTGTATGAGTTTATATATATTTCAGATATTAACTCCTTATCTGATATATGATTTGCAAATATATTTTCCCATTCAGTAGGTTGCCTTTTTGTTTTGTTGATTGTTTTCTTTGCTGCACAGAAGCTTTTCAGTTTGATGTAGTCCCATTTGTTTATTTTTGCTTTTCTTTACCTTGACTTTGGAGTCAGATTCAAAAAATATCACTCAGACTGATGTTAAGGAGTTTACTACCTGTGTTTTCTTCTAGAAGTTTTATGGTTTCAGGTCTTACATTCAAATCTTTAATCAATTTTTGAGTTAATTTTTATTTATGGTGTGAGATAATGGTCTAGTTTTTTGTTTATGGTGTGAGATAATGGTCCACTTCATTGACCTATATTTTTTTCATAATTTTTTTATGATTCTTTATATTCTGTGGTATTAGTTGTGATTTTATTTATAATATTATTTATTTAATCCCTCTAACTTTTTTCTTGGTGATGTGCAAAGAAACAGAAAGTTGTGACCCTTATCACAGGAACAAAAACATTCAATAGACATTTTCTTTTCAGGGACCCGAATTTTGATAACTTGAGATGCATATTTTAATCACTAGAACAGCCACTAATAAAGTAACATAAAACGTGGTTTAAAAAAACAATGGAATTTCCAGTTTCCAGTTCAACATTAAAGGAACTTAGAAGTTGCCACTCCATCATAACAAATAAAAGCTGAATAAACAACAATAGTTCTTAGATCTGGCACAGAAGTGAGGACATAAGGCAAACCACTGCTTCTAAAATTGGAGAAGCAGGTATGCTGACACAGAAAATGACAGCTTACCAGAGTGAAATCAGTGTTGGTGTGAGTAAACCTAAACAGTAATTGAATTGCTGAGGCTCGATGTGAACAACTCTGAGAGTTAAAATTCTAAGGGGACTCAGTCATAGAGGAGCTCTGATACTTTTGTGATGTTTACTTCTGGGTACTGACTGAGAATGTCAGAGAAAAATCCCTTGGTGCTTCTGGAAAGGGGAGTGGAAAAGGAACTATTCTAAAATACAGAACAGAATTTTATTCTTCTTAATAAGGTCTATCCTCAAGAGAGACTGTCAGAGCCTAACTATACAGAGTTTTTAACCAGAGTTAACCTACCTGGAGGAAGTGAAATAGCCAACTTCAACCTCCTATAGCATTCCATATAGAGAAGGAAAATATGCAACTCCAGCATCTTGTAGTCATTCCATTTCACTTAGGAGGAGAGAGATGTGAAATTCTGGTAAAGTTCAGAGTCCAGGGGGATAGGCTCACAAAAAAACAAACAACTGATACCTAATTCTAGGACTAAAGAATATTCCTTTCACCCTGTACCTAACCACTACATCACTAAAGTCCTACTTATCACAGTTCCTTTTACCCAGTATGTCATGTTCACCTTTCAGCCAAAAAAAAATACAAAGTATACTAAAAGGAAAAAAGCATAGTTTGAAGAAACAGAACAAATATCAGAGCTGGAGTCAGATACTTTGGAATTTATGACAGGAATTTTGGAATTATTAGACCAGTAATTAAAAAAACATGATTAATACACTAAGAATTTTAATGAAAAAAGTAGACACTGTGCAAGAATACATGGATAATGTGAATAGAGAGATGGACATCCAAAGAAAGAATAAAAAAGAAATGCTGGAGATCAAAAACACTGTAACAGAAATGAAGAATACTTTAAGTTTATTAGTAGAGTAGATATGGTTAAGGAAAACATTTGTGAACTTGAGGATATGAAAATAAAATATTCTAAAAATGAAAAGCAAAGAGGAAAATAAAAGTGATAAAACTAAAAACCAGAACAGATATTCAAGAACTGGGACAACTACAAAAGTGTACCATATATGTAATGGGAATACCAAGAATAAAACAAAGAAAGGAACAGCAGCAATATTTGAAGCAATAGTGATAGAATTTCCCAAAATTAATGTCTGACACTAAACCATAGGTCTGTGAAGCTCACAGAACATCAAGTGAGATAAACACCACCAACAAAACAAAACAAACCTATACCTGGACATATATTTAAGCTATAGAAAATCAAAGATAAACAGAGTCCTTAGAGAAGCCAGAGGAAAATAGTCTTACCTATAGAGGAACAAAGATAATAATTATACCCTGACTTCTCAGAAACCATGCAAGCAAGATGAGAGTGGAATGAATATTTAAAGAGTTGAAAGAAAACAAATTACCAACCTAGAATTCTGTATCCTGCAAAATTATCCTCCTAAAGTAAAGGAGAAATAGACTTTCTTAGCCAAACAAATGTTAGGTGAATTTGTCACCTGTAATTCTGCCTTGCAAAAAATGTTAAGAGAGGGGCAACGGGGTCAGGGCGGGCCAAGAGGAGAGGGGGCGTACCCATATTCAGAGCAGGCCTCCAAGGTGAACAGTCTCTGGCATGTTGGAACAATAGTCACCTGTGGAGTGTGAGAAAGCAAGAAATCCCAACCCTCGAGAGGAGCAAGATGGCGACGGAGTAGGCGGACATACCAACTTCCAACTCCCAGAAGCAAAGTGGATTATAACTCAATTTTAAGAACCGTCATCTGGATAAACCAACTTTGAACTAAACTAAGTGGACTCTTCAACCAAGGAACACAGAAGAAGCCACATTGAGACTGGTAGGAATAGCGAAAACGCGAAGAGGGCTGCCCAGCTCCCTGGAGCAAACGGCAGCCCGGAGAGACCCACGTGGCGGGAAGAGAGTTTGGCAGAGAGGGAGGGACCTGGGTCCCAGGAACCAAGCCCCAGCCTACAGTCCCAGAGCCTAGAAGAGGCATTTGGACAGTATTGAGCTATGAAACAAGTGAGGGAGCTCCCAGGCCTATGGTGTGGAGTATTAGGGCTCTTCCTACTCTGCCGAGGGTTGCTGAAGGGTATGGTGGTGGCAGGATGCTGAAACGCGGTTCTGTCGGCGTGGGCAGAGGCCAAGCTGGTGTGAGCTCGGTCCAGCCCAGCAGGGGCGGAGGGGACGTAAGAAAGCGGTCCGGCAGCTGCGGGCCTGCCTGTGACCCCACCTGCGAGGACAAAGCAGGAGGCCAGGAAGGGCAGAGATCTGCTCTGCGACCTTGCACCAGCCGGCCCTGAGGGACGGGGCTAGGACCAGGGATGGGCGGGGACTCATGGCTGAGCTCACGCTACCAGCCCCGCCAGGCCAGAGAAACCACAGTTTGCCATTCTACGTGCACGAGCGGGCTCCGAGCGCGGGGGCAGGATAGACCCTGAGACAAGCAAAAGATTGCACCTGAGCTCACACTACTAGCCACTCACAGCCAGAGAAACGGTGGTTTGTCATCCTGCATGCACGAGCGGGCTCTGAATGCGGGGGTGGGGTAGAGTCCGGGACGAGCGGAAGCTCGCAGCTGAGCAGAAGAAAGCAAACACGCCCGGCCCAATAAAACTTGGTTTGCAACCCTGCGCAGAAGGGCCCTGGCCTCGAGGGCGGGGCTAAAGCTCCGGACGGGCAAAGGTCCACAGCTGAGAGCACATCAAAAGCCCAGCCCAACCTGCGAAACGGTGACGAGCAGGCTCTGACTGCAGGTGCTGGGCAGAAGTCCAGAAACAGGCTGGGTCCACAGCTGAGCAAAGGTGCTCACCTCTACCCTTGGTGCTGAGGCTTGTGGCTTGAGTGACAGCCCCTCCCGCGGAGGAGAGGCAGAAATCACAGTAAAAGCCACAGTGGGCCGGCGCTGGCAACGCACATACCCAACCGCCCTAGGCAGTGGCAGAGGGGGTGGCAGGCCTGCAGACAGACCACACCTAGAGAACACAAAGGCAACACCTACTGGACTCCAGTGGCCAAAAATTGCTTATACACAGACAAAATGGGCAGGCAGAGGAATGCAAATCAAATGAATTAAGAGAAATCCCCAGAAAAGGACCTGAAGGTACCAGATATAACCAAATTACCAGAAGCAGAATTTAAAATAATGATAGGAGGTTCAAAGAAATTAGAGCAACAATGGATAGTCATTATGAACACCTATATAAACAGATAACAAGTATAAAAAACGAACTTGAAACAATAAAAAAGAATCAGACAGAAATGACAAATACAGTATCAGAACTGAAGACCACAATGGAAGGAATTAAAAGCAGGATGAATCACACTGAGGATCGAATCAGCGAGTTAGAGGACACAATAAACAAAGGCACAGAATCAGAGAAGAAAAAGGAAAAGAAACTCAGAAAATGTGAGGAAACTCTAAGGGAGCTCTGTGACAACCTGAAGAGAAACAACATTCACATCATAGGGGTGCCTGAAGAAGAGGAGAGAGGACAGAAAATGGGAACTTTGTTAAATCAAATCATAGCAGAAAACTTTCCTAAATTAAGGCTGGGAAACACTCCACACATTCAAGAACCACACAGAACTCCATTAAAGAGAAACCCAAAGAAATCTACACCAAGATACATCATAGTTAAAATACCAAAGCTAATGAATAAAGAGAAAATTTTAAAAGCTGCTAGGGAAAAAAAGGCTATCACCTACAAAGGAGCCCCCATAAGGATGACATCGAACTTCTCAACAGAAACACTTCAGGTCAGAAGGGAATGGCAAGATATAATCAAAGTAATGCAGAACAAGAACCTACAACCAAAACTACTTTATCCAGCAAGGCTAACATTTAAAATTGAAGGAGAAATAAAGAGCTTTCCAGACAAAGAAAGCCTGAAGGAATTCATTAAAACCAAACCATTCTGCAAGAGATACTAAGGGGCCTGTTGTGAACAGTTTAAAGGGAGGAAAGAATATAACAAAAGAAGAATAGAGCTTTAAAGAATAAAATGGCAATAAACAACTACATATCAATAATAACCTTAAATGTAAATGGATTAAATGATCCAATCAAAAGACATACGGTAGCTGCATGGATAAAGAAACAGAACCCATACATATGCTGTCTACAAGAGACACATCTTAAAACAAAAGATGCACATAGAGTGAACGTAAAAGGATGGAAAAAAATATTTCATGCAAATGGAAATGAAAAAAAAACCGGGGTAGCAGTACTTATATCTGACAAAATGGACTTTAAAACAAAGGCTGTAGTAAGAGATAAAGAAGGACACTACATAATGATAAAGGGAACAATTCAACAGGAAGATATAACTATTATAAATATCTATGCACCAAATATAGGAGCCCAGACATACATAAAGCAGACTTTGATGAATATAAGGGCAAGATTAACAGCAATACTATCATAGTAGGGGATTTCAATACCCCTCTAACAACACTGGATAGATCCTCAAGAAAGAAAATTAATAAAGAAACAGCAGACTTAAAGGATACACTAGATCAACTTGATTTAATAGATATCTTCAGAACTTTTCACCCTAAAGCAGTAGAATATACATTATTCTCAAGGGCTCATAGTACGTTTTCTAGGATAGAACACATTTTAGGACACAAAAATGGTCTCGATAAATTTAAGAAGATTGAAATCATATCAAGCATTTTCTCTGATCACAATGCCATGAAACTAGAAATTAACTACAAAAGAAAAACTGAAAAATACTCCAACACTTGGAAACTAAATGGCATGATATTTAATAATGAATGGATTAACAATGAGATCAAAGAAGAAATAAAAAAGTTTCTGGAAACAAATGATAATGAGCAAACATCAACTCACAATTTATGGGACACAGCAACAACAGTACTGAGAGAGAAGTTCATTGCACTACAGGCATATCATAAAAAGCTAGAAAAAGCTCAAATAAGCAACCTGACCCTGCATCTAAAAGAACTAGAAAAACAAAAGCAAATAAAATCCAGGACAAGTAGAAGGAAGGAAATAATAAAGATCAGAGCAGAAATAAATGACATAGAGGCTAAGGAAACAATAAAGAGGATCAATGAAACCAGAAGCTGGTTGTCTGAAAAGGTAAACAAGATTGATGAACCTTTAACTAGACTCACCAAGAATAAAAGGGAGAGGACTCAAATAAATAAAATTAGAAAGGACCATGGAGAAATAATGACTGACACACAGAAATACAAAGCATTGTAAGAAAATACTATGAAAAACTATATGCCAAAAAATTAGACAATCTCAGTGAAATGGACAAATTTCTTGAATCATATAACCTTCCAAAAATCAATCTGGAAGAATCAGAACAGCTAAACAGACCATTTACAACAAATGAGATCGAAACAGTTATCAAAAAACTCCCGAAAAAGCAAAGTCCTGGGCCTGATGGCTTCACAAGTGAATTCTATCAAAAATTCAAAGAAGAACTAACTTCTATCCTCCTCAAGCTATTTCAAAAAATTCAAGAGGAAGGAAGACTTCCAAACTTTTTTTATGAGGCGAGCATAATTCTGATCCCAAAACTGGGCAAAGACAACACAAAGAAAGAAAATTATAGGCCTATATTCCTGATGAATTTAGATGCTAAAATTCTCAACAAAATATTAGCCAACCGGATCCAGCAATATATGAAAAAAATCATACACCATGATCAAGTAGGATTTATTCTGGAGAGGCAAGGCTGGTTCAATATTCACAAATCAATCAATGTGATTCATCACATAAACAAAAGGAAGGACAAAAATCACATGATAATTTCAATAGATGCAAAAAAGGCATTTGATAAAATCCAGCACCCATTCATGCTCAAAACTCTCAGTAAAGTGGGAATACAAGGAACACTCCTTAATATGATAAAGGCCATCTACGACAAACCCACAGCAAACATCATACTAAATGAACAAAAATTAAAAGCAATCCCCTTAAGATCAGGAACCTGGCAGGGTTGCCCCCTTTCACCACTCTTATTCAACATAGCTCTGGAAGTTCTAGCTACAGCAATCAGACAAGAAGAAATAAAAGGCATCCAAGTTGGAAAAGAAGAAGTGAAACTCACTATTTGCAGATGATATGATATTGTATATTGAAAACCCTAAAGTCTCAGTCAAAAAACTACTGGACCTTATAAATTAATTCATCAAGGTGGCAGGATATAAAATTAATACTCAGAAATCAGAGGCATTTCTATATACCAACAATGAACTGTCAGCAAAAGAAATTAAGGAAACAATCCCCTTCTCTATTGCAGCCAAAAATATAAAGTACCTAGGAGTAAATTTAACCAAAGAGGTTACGGACTTGTACTCAGAAAATTATAAAACATTCATAAAAGAAATCAAGGAAGATACAAACAAGTGGAAGTATATACCATGCTCATGGCTAGGAAGAATAAACATCATTAAAATGTCTATATTACCCAAAGCAATTTATAAATTCAATGCAATACCAATTAAAATACCAATGACATACTTCAAAGATATAGAACACATATTCCAAAAACTTATATGGAACCAAAAAAGAACACGAATAGCCTCAGCAATCTTAAAAAGAAAAAGTAAAGCAGGAGGTATCACTCTTCCAGATATCAAGGTTTACTATAAGGCCATTATACTCAAGACAGCCTGGTACTGGCATAAGAACAGGCACATAGATCAATGGAACAGAGCAGAGGACCCAGAAATAAACCCACAGCTTTATAGACAATTGATATTTGACAAAGGAGGAAAGAACATACAATGGAGTAAAGACAACCTCTTTAACAAATGGTGTTGGAAAAATTGGACATCTACCTGCAAAAAAATGAAACTAGACCTTCAACTTACACCATTCACAAAAACAAACTCAAAATGGATAAAAGACTTAAACGTAAGCCGTGAAACCATAAGCATCTTAGAAGAAAAAATAGGCAGCAAGCTCTCCGACATCTGTAGCAGCAATATATTTGCCGATTTATCTCCTCGGGCAAATGAAATAAAAGGCAAGATAAACAAATGGGACTATATCAAAGTAAAAAGTTTTTGCACACCTAAAGACTATAAGAACAGAATAAAAAGACAAACCACACAATAGGACAACCTATTCGGCAGCACATCTGATAAGGGGTTAATAACTAAAATTTATAAAGAACTTATAAAACTCAACAACAGGAAGACAAACAATCCAATCAAAAAATGGGGAAAAGAAATGAATAGAAATTTCTCCAAAGAGGACATACAGATGACCAATAGGCATATGAAACAATACTCAACATCACTAATCATTAGAGAAATGCAAATTAAAACCCAAATTAGATATCACCTCACACCAGTCAGAATGCCACTCATCAGCAAAACAACACAGAATAAGTGCTGGTGAGGATGTGGAGAAAATCCTTCTGCATTGCTGGTGGGAATGTAGACTGGTGCAGCCACTGTGGAAAACAGTTTGGAGATTCCTCAGAAAATTAAAAATCGAACTGCCTTTTGACCCAGCTATCCCACTTATGGAATATACCCTAAGAACACCATAGCACTGTTTGAAAAGAAGAAATGCGCCCCCATGTTCGTGGCAGCATTGTTCACAATAGCGAAGATCTGGAAACAGCCCAAGTGTCCGTCAGAAGACGAGTGGATTAAAAAGCTTTGGTACATATATGCTATGGAATACTACTCAGCCATTAGAAATGATGACATCGGATCATTTATAACAAAATGGATGTACCTTGATAACATTATACGGAGTGAAATACGTAAATCAGAGAAAAAAAAACTGAGAACAGCATGATTTCATACATAGGTGGGACATAAAAGTGAGAATATGAGACATGGACAAGAGTGTGGTGTTTACGAGGTGCGGGGAGGGAGGAGAGGTTGGGATAGGGAGGAGGGGAGGGACACAGGGAAAACCAGATAGAAGGTGACAGAGGAGAATTTGACTTTTGGTGATGGGTATGCAACATAATTGAATAATAAGATAACCTGGAGATGTTTTCATTGTATATATGTACCCTGATTTATTGGTGTCACCCCATTAGAATTACTAATATAAAATATAATTAAAAAATGTTAAAAGAAGTTGTTCAGAGCAAAAGAAAATGATAGTTCAGAAACTTCAATTTACATAAAATGAGGAGCTTCACAGAATGAGTAAGGGAAGGTAAAAATAAGATTTTATGTTTTTTCTTACTTGATTTGACAAATAATTTTTTCAAAATAATAACATTGCATTTTATATGTATGTGTACATATATATGTGTGTATGATAACTTCACAAATGGTGCTAAATATTTCTATAATTTTTCTTTCTGTTTCTACCATTGATGTAATTCATTTCACTTATATATTTATGAATGCTTGTATATAAGTGAAATAATGACAGAAATGATACAAGGGAGATATATATATATATATGTGTATATATATACAGATAGATATACATAAATATGTATATATATAAATTATATATATTATATATATAAAAATAATTTTAGCTTGACTAGGCGGTGGCGCAGTGGATAAAGCATCGGACTGGGATGTGGAGAACCCAGGTTTGAGACCCCGAGGTCGCCAGCTTGAGCGTGGGCTCATCTGGCTTGAGCAAGAAACTCACCAGCTTGAACCCAAGGTCACTGGCTCGAGCAAGGGGTTACTGAAGGCCTGCAGTCAAGGCACATATGAGAAAGCAATCAATGAACAGCTAAGGTGTCGCAACAAAAAACTGATGATTGATGCTTCTCATCTCTCTCCGTTCGTGTCTGTCTGACCCTATCTATCCCTCTCTCTGACTCTCTCTCTGTCCCTGTAAAAAAAGAATAATAATAATTTTGTGCCAACAAATTAGGTAATATAGATTAAATGGGCAAATTCCTTGAAAGGAACAATTTACTAAAACCTACTAAAGAAAAGAAAATATAAATAAACCTACAGAAAATATAAATATTGTATTAATAATTTAAAAACTCTATCTACAAAGGAAAGCCCAGGCCCAGATATATTCATTGGTACAGCCTTTAAAATATTTAAAGAAGAAATTATACCAACTTTTCAGAAACTCCTTCAGAAAACAGAGGAAGAAGGAACATTTTCCAGCTCATACTATGAGGCCAGAGTTATTACTCTGATGCCAAATACAAAGAAAGATATCAGAAGGATATAAAACTACAGACTGATATTCTTCATGAATATAGATACAAAAATCCAAAACAAAGTATTATAAAACCATATCCAGAAACCTATAAAAAGATTGTACCCCATGATCAGGACAGTGGCACTGGCATAAATTTAGATATATATTGATAGTTTGATGGAACAGACTTGAGAGTCAAATAATAAACTCTTACATTTCTGGTCAGTTGACTTTCTTTTTATTTTATTTAAAAAATTAAATTTAACAGGGTGACATTGATCAGTAAGAGTACATAGGTTTCAAGTAAACATTTCTATAGCATTTCAACTGTTGATTATGTTGTATACCCATCACCCAAGGTCAAATTATGTTTCCTCACCTTATATTTATTTCTCTTTACACTCTTCACCCAACCCCTTCCAAACATCCCCTTCCTCCTGGTAACCACTTCACTTTTATCTATGTCCATGAGTCTCACTTTTATATCTCACCTATGTGTAAAATCATACAGTTCATAGCTTTTTCTTATTTACTTAATTCATTCAGTATAATGTTCTCAAGGTCCTTTGGACAAAGGTACCAAGCTAATTCAGTGGTGGAAGCAATTGTCCTTTTTAACAAATGTTGCTGGGGTAATTGGATATCCATAAACATACCACTTAATTTAAAAGGGATTATGTTCTAAATGTAAAAGTCAAAATTATGTAACCTTTAGGAGAAAATATTAGGTCAAGCAAATAGTTTAGGGACAATACCAAAATCATGACCAATAAATTGCTAAATGAGACTTTATTAACATTAAAAATGTTTGCATTTCAATAGACATTAAGGAAATGAAAAGACAAGCTACAGAATGGAGTAATGTTTTGAAATTGTATATCTGATAAAGGGTTTGTACCAGAATATATAAAGAACTCTTAAAACTCATTAATAAGATAAAGCAACCCAGTAAAAAACAGATTTCGATATATATTGCACCAAAGAAGATATACAAATGTCTAATAAACAGGAAGAAGATATTCAACATATGAGCCATTAGAGAAACACAAACTGAAAACACAATGAGATATCTCTTTATACCTGATAGAATGGCTATATTTAAAAAACCCCACAATAACAAGCATTTATAAGATATGAAAAAAATGATAGAAATGTGAACTTGTACAGCCACTTTGGAAAACAATTTGATATTTCTACAAAAAGTTAAAAGGAAATCTTCCACATAACCCAAATAATTTTATTCTATGGAATCTACTCAAGAGACATGAAAACATATGTCCACATAAAGACATGCATGCAGACGTTCATAGATAGCAGCATTACTTATACCAGCCAAATACTAGAACCATTGAAATATCTATCAACTGATGGATGGACAAAAGTAATGTGATATATCTACACAATGAAATATTATTTAACCATAAAAGGGAATGAAATACTAATATATGCCATAGTGTGGGTGACCCTGAAAAAAATAATGCTAAGTGAAAGAATCCAGACACAAATGACCTGTAGTGTATGATTTAATTGATAGTAATGTCCCAGGAAAAGCTAATGTAAAGAAACAGAAAGCAAATCAGTGGTCATCTGGAGCTGAGGGTGGGAGTGAGGATTTACTATAAAAGGTTATAAAGGAAGAGACTTTCAGAGATGTGGGAGTGAGAGCTCTTCTTTTGAAAGCAAGACCTGTGTAGACATGTTATTGCTGGTGACTGCAGCACAGCTAGTGGCTCACAGTGGGAAACGTTCCCTCCCCACTACGTCACACTTTTCCTTTCCTGTAGAGTGAGGATAGTGGCTTTGGCCCTGCCAAACCAGGAGATATTCAAGTATGCACAAAACACTGTAGTATTGCTGTCATAAGTTGGGGACTCCAGGAAATAGACTCAAAGACACTGAGATTTGCATGCTGATGGTTTATTGGGAGAACAGAAAATGGCAATGGAGTAGACAAACATTACAACTCCCACCTCCCAGAACCAAAGTGGATTACAACTTAACTTGGGAACAGTCATCTTGAGAAACCAACTTTGGACTAAACTAAGAGGAATCTATAACCAAGGATCACTGAAGAAACCACACTGAGACTGGTAGGAAGGACAGAGATGTGGAAAGCTCTGCCCAGCTCCCAGGAGTGAAAGGTGGCCTGGAGGGTCTCTCACAGGGGGGAGGGTTACCTAGAGAGTTCTGGGTCCTCAGCCCAGGAACAGAGCCCCAGCCTAGAGTCCCAGAGACTAGAAGAGGTGTATGGACTGTATTTAGTTGAGAGAAGAGCCGGGTTAGTGTTTGCGAGAGGGGGACAGAACTCTCAGACACAGGCTCCATCTTAAAGGAACCATGCAAAAAACCTCGTTCACAGCCACTGACCAGGAGCTCTGGGAGTGGTGAGCGCTGAGAGAACTGGAGTTTTGAGAGGAGAGTCTAATCTCAGAGGCACAGGGATAGACTGTGGGAGACAGCCACCCTAACCCCCATACTGCTGAGTCACTCTCCAAATCTAAAGTGGCCATTTTTCCTGGGAGAAGTGACACCAACAGGGAGAAGCAGTTAACTCACCCACTGGAGGCTATTCTACTCCAATCATATCAAAGAGTTGCTTAGAAGCAGGGAGCAAATCAGGGACATGGGTTTTGAGTGCTAAGGTCTGGGCTACACTGCCCCAGCCATATGCTACTGAGTACCCCCAGAAGAGCGGGTGGGCTAGGCAGTGGTGGCAACTGTGCACTCGCAGCAACAAGGGAAGTGCCCTTCAAGGTGCCCTGTGCATCCGCAGGGGTGGCACCTGGCAAGGCAATCTGTGGAGGTGGCTTCCAATGAGGCAGATGATGTGGCAGAGCAGTGGCCTGCGCATCCACGCTCCCAGTGGTGCTTGTGCTTGAATGCCCAAGGAGGCGGTGATGGTAGGCCCATGGGAAGACCACACCTAAGAAATACAGTGGCCACACCCACTGGCCAAGTGTAGATAAAAGTAAGACTAGGAGTGCAGCTGATATTTGCAATGGCACCTTGGCCCAGTAGAGGCAGCCATAAGTTTTGGATCTCCTGTAGCTCTAAGAATTTTGCGAAGGGCCAGTCATAAGTAGTGACCCCCACAGGTCTGTGCCAGGTTACAGCAAGGGAGGTCCAGAGCTAGCACATCCAGCAGCCAGATATAAAGAGCATCAGCTCAGAACCTAACAACTCTAGTTAGAGCGGTATCTTAAGGAAGGGCTCCTCATACCTGATCCAGCTAATGCATAGAAAACACTGACACAAATAGCAAAAAGAGCAGTAGCAGCAGACAAGTAGCCCACAGCAGATTACAAACAGCAGCTGAAGCCAACCCAAGAAGATCTAGAAACAACACAACTGAAAGCTGGAGGCAGACAACACTAACCCTATCCTCAACTAGCTACACGAAGAGTACACCCAAAGCAGCAGTTTATACAGAGACAAAATGGGAAGACAGAGTAATTCAATCGAAATGAATCAACAAGAGAAATCCCCAGAGAAAGAACTAAATGAGATGGAAATAACCAAGATAATAGATGCAGAGTTTAAAATAATGATTGTTAGAATGATCAAGGATCTTAGAGCAAAACTGGACAGACATAATGAGCACCTAAATAAAGATAGCAAGCATCAAAAAGGAAATAAAATTATAAAAAGTAATTAAACAGAAATGACAAATACAATAACAAAAATGAAGACTACACTAAAAGGAATTAACAGCAGGCTGGATGAAGCAGAGGATCAAATCAGAGATTTAGGGTACAAGTTAAATAAAATCATGAAAGAACAGCAAAAAGAAAAGAGGCTCATAAAATCTGAGAAAACTCTAAGAGAGCGATGTAACAACACGAAAAGAAACAACATCCGCATCATAGGGCTTCCTGAAGGAGAAGAGAAAGAACAAGGGATAGAGAACCTGATTGAAGAAATCATAGCTGAAAACTTCCCTTAATTGATAACAGAAAAAGTCACACAAGTTCAAGAAGCACCAAGAGTCTCATTAAAGAGGAACCCAAAGAGACCTACCCCAAGAAACATCATAATTAAAATACCAAAGTAAAGAGACAAAAAAAGAATACTAAAAGCTGCAAGAGAAAAGCTGTCAATCACCTACAAAGGAGCCCTCATAAGGATGACATCTGACTTTTCAACAGAAACACTTGAGGCCAGAAGGGAAAAGCAAAAAACATTCAAAGTAATGCAAAAAAAGAGCCTACAACCAAGACTTTTTATCCAGCAAGGTCATTGGTAAAATTGAAGGAGAAATAAAAAGCTTCCCAGACAAATAATAATAATAATAATAATAAACCTCAAGAAATTCATTACAACCAAACCAATGCTGGAGGAAATGTTAAGGGGCCTGTTGTAAACAGCACAAAGGGGTAAAAATCTAGAAAAAAATGTAGATTTAAAGAATAAAATGACAATAAACAACTACATATTAATAATAGCCATAACTTAAATAGATTAAATGCTCCAATATAAAGATATAGGGTAGCTGCATGAATAAGAAAACAGGACCCATACATATGCTGTCTACAAGAGATTCACCTCAGTACAAAAGATACACATAGACTGAAAGTAAAGAGATGGAAAAAAATATTTTATGCAAATGGAAATGAGAAAAAACTGGGGTAGCAATACTTATATCTGACAAAATAGACTTTAGAACAAAGGCTATAGTAAGGCATAAAGAAGGTCACAACATAATGATAAAGGGAACAATCCAACAAAAAGATATAACCATTATAAATATCTATGCACCTAATATAAGAGCACCTAAAAATATTGAGCAGATTTTAATGGACATAAAGGGAAGATCAACAGCATATTATAATAGTAGGAGATTTCAATACCCCACTAACAGCACTGGATAGATCCTCAAGAAAGAAAATTAACAAGGAAACAGCAGACTTAAAGGACACAATAGAACAACTGAATTTAATAAATATCTTTAGAACCTTTCACCCTAAAGCAACGGAATATACATTCTTTTCAAGTGCTCATGGTACATTCTCTAGGATAGACCACATATTAGGACACAAAATGAGTCTCAGTAAATTTAAGAAGATTGAAATCATATCAAGCATCTTCTCAGATCATGATGCATGAAACTAGAAATCAACTACAATAGAAAAACTGAAAAACAATCAAACACTTGGAAACTAAATAACATGTTATTAAATAACAAATGGGTTGACAATGAGATTAAGGAAGAAATAAAACAATTCCTAGAAATGAATAAAAATGAACATACAACAACTCAAAATCTATGGGACACAGCAAAAGCAGTCCTGAGAGGGAAGTTCATAGCATTACAGGTATATCTTAAGAAGGTAGAAAAAGCTCAAATAAACAATTTAATCCTACATCTAAAAGAAGTAGAAAAAGTACAGCAAATAAAACCCAGAGGTAGTAGAAGGAAAAAATAATAAAGATAAAAAAAATGATGTAGAGGCTAAAAAAATATACAAAATATCAATGAAACCAAAAGCTGGTTCTTTAAAAATGCAAACAAGGTTGATGAACCTTTAACCCGACTCACCAAGAAAAAAAAAGAGAGGATTCAAATAAATAAAATTAGAAATGAGAGTAGATAAATAACAACTGACACAGCAAAAATACAAAGGATTGTAAGAAAATACTATGAAGAAATTTATGCCAAAAATTAGACAACCTAGGTGAAATAGACTAATTCCTTAAATCATTTAATCTTTCAAAAATCAATCTGAAAGAATCAGAAAACCTAAACAGACCAATTTCAATAAATGAGATCGAAACAGTTATCAAAACACTCTCAACAAACAAAAGCGCTGGGCCAGATGGCTTTACAAGTGAATTCTACCAAATATTCAAAGAACTAATTCCTATTCTTCTCAAGCTTTTTCAAAAAATTCAAAAGGAGGGAAGACTTCCAAGCTCCTTTTATGAGGCAAGCATAATTCTGGTTCCAAAACCTGGCAAAGACTATACAAAGAAAGAAAAATATAGGCTAATATCCCTGATGAATTTAGATGCCAAAATTCTCAACAAAATATTAAGAAACCAGATTCAGCAATATATGAAAAAAAATCATATACCATGATCAAGTGGGATTTATTCTGGGAAGACAAGGCTGGAACAATATTTGCAAATCAATAAATGTGATTCAATACATAAACAAAAGGAAGGAGAAAAATCACATGACAATATTAATAGATGCAGAAAAAGCATTTGATAAAATCCAACATTCATTTATGATCAAAACTCTCAGCAAAGTGGGAATACAGGGAACATACCTCAGCATGATAAAGGCCATCTATAACAAACCCACAGCCAACATCATATTCAATGGGCAAAAATTAAAAGCAATCCCCTTAAGATCAGGAACAAGGCAGGGGTGCTCCCTTTCACCACTCTTATTCAACATTGTTCTGGAAGTCCTAGCCACAGCAATCAGTCAAGAAGAAAAAATAAAAGGCATCCAAATAAGAAAAGAAAAAATAAAACTATTATTATTTGCTGATGGTAGAAAACCAAAAAGTCTCAGTCAAAAAACTATTGGACCTGATAAATGATTTCAGCAAGGTAGCAGAATATCAGATTAATACTAAGAAATCAGAGGCATTTTTATACACCAACAGTGAACTGTCAGGAAGAGAAATTAAGGAAACAATCCCCTTCACTATTGCAACAACAACAACAAAAATACCTAGGAGTAAATTTAACCAAGGAAGTTAAAGACTTGTACTCAGAAAATTATAAAACATTGATCAAAGGTATCAAGGAAGATACAAACAAGTGGAAGCATATACCGTGTTCATGGATAGGAAGAGTAAACATCATTAAAATGCCTATATTACCCAAAGCAATGTATCAATTCAATGCAAGTCCTATTAAAATACCAATGACATACTTCAAAGATATAGAACAAATATTCCAAAAATTTATATGGAATCAAAAAAGAACATGAATAGGCTTAGCAATCTAGAAAAAGAAGAATAAAGTAGGTGGTATCACACTTCCTGATATCAAGTTATACTACAAAGCCATAGTAATCAAAACAGCTTGGTACTGACATAGGACCAGGCATATAGATCAATGGAACAGAACAGAGAACCCAGAAATAAACCCACACCTCTATGGACAATTGATATTTGACAAAGAAGGTAAGAGCATACAGTGGATTAAAGACAGTCTCTTTAACAAATGGTGTTGGGAAAATTGGACAGCTACCTTCAAAAAAATGAAACTAGACCAAAAATTTTACACCATCCACAAAAATAAACTCAGAATGGATAAAAGACTTAAATGTAAATCGTGAAAACATAAGTATCTTAGAAGAAAACATAGGCAGTAAGCTCTCCCTCATCTCTCGCAGCAATATATTTGCCGATTTATCTCCATGGGCAAGTGAAATAAAGGACAGGCTGAACAAATGGGACTCTATCAAACTAAAAAGCTTTTGCATAGCTAGAGACACTATGAACAAAATAAAAAGACAACCCACACAATTGGAGAACATATTTTATATTGTCTGATAAATGGTTAATAACCAAAATTTATAAAGAACTTGTAAAACTCAACACCAGGATGATAATCCAATCAAAAAGTGGACCAAATAAATGAATAGACACTTCTCCAAAGAGGTCGTACAGATGGCCAATAGGCATATGAAAAAATGCTCAACATCACTAATCATTACAGTAATGCAAATTAAAACCACAATGAGATACCTCCTCACACCAGTCAGAATGGCACTCATTAACAAAACAACACACAAGTGCTGGTAAGGATGTGGAGAAAAGTGAACCCTCCTGCACTGCTGGTGGGAATGCAGACTGGTGCAGCCACTGTGGAAAACAGCATGGAGATTCCTCAAAAAATTAAAAATGGAACTGCCTTTTGACCCAGCCATCCCACTTTTAGAAATCTATCCCAAGAGCACCAATTCAACGATTCAAAAGGAGAAATGCACCCCCATGTTTATGGCAGCATTGTTTACAATAGCCAAGATCTGGAAACAACCCACACGTCCGTCAGTGGACTAGTGGATTAAAAAGTAGTGGTATATATACACAATGGAATACTATGGGGCCATGAAAAAGAAGGAAATATTACCTTTTGGGACAACATGGTTGGACCTGGAAACTATTATGTTAATAAAATAAGCCAGGCAGAGAAAGAAAAATATAGTATGACATTACTTATTTGAGGAATTCAATGAAGAATTTGAACTGAGGAACAGAATAGAGGCAGAGGTGGGATCAAAGGGACTAGAAGGAAGGTGGACAGAGGGAAAGGGGAGGAGAGGATGGGATCAGAGAAGGGAAAGAGATTGGTGAAATTATATCACATAACACAGCCTTATAGAAAGCAGGACAGCAAATCCTCAAGGAAGGGGGAAGTGGGGCAAAGGGCTGTGGAGGGGAACACAGGAATGGGGGGGATGTATTCAGTGGGACATTTGAATCTATGTAAACACAATAAATTTAAATCAATAAAAGAAAGTAGTATTACATGTCCACTTAGAAAGGTAAATAAATAGAGGCCTTACCTATTCCTCACCTAGAAGTAATTATTAACAATTTGTGTATTCTATCTGGCATTTTAACGTGGAAATAAAGATATGTGTACTGTATATATATATATCAGTTGTGGGATTCAGCCAGTTCACACTAGTTCAGCAGAACCGATTGCTGAGTTCAGTGAACTTGTTAAAATGGCACTTGTAATGAGGGTTATCTCTAAGATGGGAACCTGGGCAGCTGCCCAATGTGGAAATCACACATTTACAATCCTTACTCTTTTTTAAAAAACATTTATTTATTTATTTATTTATTTATTTATTTAAGAGACAGAGAGAAATGGAGGCAGATAGGGACAGACAGGCAGGAAAGGGAGGGAGATGAGAAGCATCAATTCTTCATTGTAGCTCCTTGGTCTCCTTAGTTACTTATGCATTGATTGCTTTTTCATATGTTCCTTGACCGTGGGGCTACAGCTGAGCAAATTACCCTTTGCTCAAGCCAATGACCTTGGGCTCAAGCCAGCGATCTTTGGGCTCAAGCCAAGGACCATGGGATGGTGTCTGTGATCCCATGCTTAAGCCAGTGACCCTGTGCTTAAGTTGGTGAGCTCAGGCTCAAGCTGGATGAGTGCGCACTCAGGCTGACCACCTCAGGGTTTTAAACCTGGGTCCTCTGTGTCCAGTCTGATGCCCTGTCCACTGCATCACTGCCTGGTTGGGCTTACATTACTTACTCTTTTTTAACGTTCATCTGAGCAACAGGGTATTTTTTTAAAATTTTTATTTATTCATTTTAGAGAAGAGAGAGAGAGAGAATAGAGAGAGAGAGAAAGAAGGGGGGAGGAGCAGGAAGCATCAACTCCCATATGTGCCTTGATCAGGCAGCCCAGGGTTTCGAACTGGTGACCTCAGCATTTCCAGGTCAACACTTGATCCACTGCACCACCACAGGTCAGGCGCAACAGGGTATTTTAAGTGCCAGTAGTAATGTTCATTCCCTCCATAGGTGAAAAATATTGCAAGTGAGGACGTCAATCAAAAGCAATATGGAAATATCTTAAATAACAGTTTTATTGTTTTTTGTCAGGTATTATTTATTATTTTTTCCATTTTAAAACTCTTTCTTATAACATAATCTGGTTTTGTGTGCCTCTGTTTTTGTTCTTATATAAGTATTAAATGCATGAAATAACAAACTACCTTTTGGTATATTGTTGATTTATACTTAAAATGGTCATTAGAGCAGAGCACCAGTTCTTAAAATTATTTGAATTCTACTGCTAATGTATATTTAATATAGTCAGGACTTATACTATATATACTGTCATGCCTCTTTCTCTTTTTACTTAATCTATCTTGCATAAGCTTTCATGTTAGTCCATAAGCTTCACCTCATTTTAAAATGTTCAGCAATAGCCACATGAGTGGAAAAGAGATAGAGGTTTCATGCTAAGCTTGAATAGCTGAAGTCAGAAATTGCTAAGAGTGGAGTTACCTATTTGCTAAGTTGTTTATTTCCCCTGCTAGAATTGTAACCCCATGAGGGCAGGAGTTGTGTTTATTTTGCTTAGTGCTTTATTTTCAGCAACTAAAACAGTCATAACGATAATGGCTAATACTTATTGAATGCTTATTTTATGCGTGTCATATATTTTCTCTCATTAAATGCATAAAACAACTTTTTGAAGTGGATACTATGAGGACCCCTATTTTACAGATTGGGAGATTGAGACATAAAGAGGCGGGGAAATTTGGCTCAAACCACACACTGTTAAAGGTAAAGCTATAATTTAAGCTCAAGCAGTCTGATTGGACCCATGCTTTTAACCACTACTCTAGACTTTTAGCTAAATGTTGCAAGGTCAAGAAGACATGTGCCTGGATCCAATGAATAAAAGTCCATGTCCCCTTCAGATTCTGAACTTATAGTTAGATGCAGAAACAGTATACAGCTTTAGGTTGTTTCCCTTGTAGGAGGAGCGAGTACTTTTCTTTTTTGTGTGTATATGTGAGTGCATGCAAGATAGCTGTGTTACAATAGATATGTGTGTGGACTGGCATAGTTGGCCTTCTGTGGTTTTTATCTGCCTGCACACCTTCCTCTCTTCTTTTGGTAGTAGTTTCCCCTTTGCTTTGAAGATTCTTCTCCCTCTTCCAACTAGTACAAGCTGTCCTTCCTGCTTATGTGGGCCTGTCAGTCAGAATATTTCTAGGATTCTTATACCTAGAGTAAAACAGAGAAGCCCTCTCTTTTTTATTCTGCCTAAGTGTCTTTGGATTGGCACTTGAACTTAGAATTCCATAAAGACAGCCAAGCACAGTTTTCATGATTGACTAAACCCATGTTATGGAATAAAATTAGATATAATTCAAAACAGAATTAAGTTAAGCAAAACTTTTATGCATTACACTACAATAATTATGCTGGCCTTAATATCCAATTATCTCCTCATTAAAGCATTAGAAAAAACATTAAGTATGATTTATTTTCTGGTCCAGGAGGAATTTATTTTTTTGCACTAAAATGTGCTGGTCTTCTGTGAGGTCGACAGTGTTCTTGTGTCTCTCTAGGCTATGCTGGGGTTAGCTGTTTCCTGTCATCAGAGCACTTTGTGCATGTGATAGGCTGAAATATGTCCCTTTCTCCCCAAAGATAAAAAGTCCTATTCTCTGGAACCTGGAAATATTAACTTATTTGGAAAAAGGGACTTTGTGCATGTGACTAAGTGAAGACTCTTGAGATGGAAAGATTAAACAAGTTCATCCAAGTGGACCCTGAAAGACATCAGATGTATCTTTAGGAGAATGCAGAGGGAGATTTTACACACACAAGACAAGGTGATGTGAGAACAGAGCAGAGAGATTTCACAATGCTGGCCTTGAGGATGGAAGTCATGTGGCCACATGTTGAGAAATGCTGGCAGCTATAAGCTAGAAGAGACAAGGAATGGACTCTCCACTTTCTAGTCCATTCTCTGGAGAGAATGCATCTATGTCCACACTTTGTTTTGAGTCCACTGATACTGATTTCAGACTTCTGGGGTCTAGAACAGAATAGAATTCATTTCTATTGTTTTAAGCCATCAAGTTTGTGGTAGTCTGTTATAGCAGCCACAGGAAACTAGTACAGTACTATTTCCTGATTCTTCCTGTTTACCTCAAATTTGTTTGAGTTCACAATATTTATCAGTAGTAATTACCACGGTGGCTTTCGTTTTCTCCAAAAAGGCTTTTGCAATACTTTGGCTGCCTGCTCTACATATGGACTCACCCACTAGTGCAAGTCTTTCCTTCTCTCTCTGTCTGGCTTTTTTATTCACATTCTGTATTCTAACTAACTGTTTTATTTTGGCCTATTTCTGTGCTGTCTGTTCTTCTGGAACGTATCAGGAGAGTCTCTCCTGGGAAAACTGTAGCAATTGTTGGAACCTAACTGATATATATTTCTCCAAGAAAAAGAACTGTGAACACCCCCCCTTGGCTGCACTGGCCTGGCCATTACTGCTTTGTCTCTTTATGCTCCATATCACGCAAGGTATACTTTCTTCCTGGGTTGTCCTAAAACATTATGTATACTTAGAAATGTTGGAAGAAAATTCAGAAAGCTTTATGTGATGTGCATATTTTATTTAGTGAGAAACAGAACTGGGGGACATAATAAAGAAACTTCAATGGAAGGAGGTGGTTGGAACTTCTTTCAGTAGTTACAGCTTGGTTTATAAAGCATGAACAAGTAAGCACGATGTTTTCTCTTGTGATCAGTTACTAAAAACGTGTAATCCTTTTCATTGTATAAACTTACTTGTTTGTACCTGATTAGCTATGAGACTGTCGGGACATGAAGAAAACTTAAGTTTTGTTTAAGGTAAAAGTTAGCATTTCAGTTAAATTAAGACAATTTAAGTTTTGGTTATGTGACTCCTCAGTTTTGGTTTAGTGATATATTCAAACAGTGACTCTATTTTGTTTTCTCTTTAACAGAAATAAATATGAGCATCTAGGATCAAAGTACCTGGAATTAAGTCTCAGCTCTTGCACTTCTTAATTGTGTGATGTTTTGTAAACTGCTTACTCCAACCTCTTTAAGCCTTGGATTTTTTCATCTGTAAAGTGGAGATAGCAGTAAGGTTGTTGTAAGGATTAAAGAGTTAATTAATATACGCAAAGCACTTGGAACAGTGTCTGGCACATAGCAAGTGCTTGACAAATGCTGCTCTCACCATCATTGACATCATCATCATTAAGATTATTGTCATTGTACAGTGTGAGGACAATGCTGTCTCATCTGTGTTTATCAGAGCAGGGCAAGTTTCCATCTCTTAACATTACCATCTGATTATTCTGGTTCTCCTGCTGTAAGTGGCAAATTCTAGGCAGGACATACCTTTCTGTTCACACTTGAGTAGGAGGAATTAATAAAAGAATTCCAGTTTGATGTGGGTCTCATTTTTATGAGTTATTACTGTCTGTCAGAAGCAATAATTTGGTTAAACTACATAAAATTTGAATTTCCCAGTTTCATTTTATAGTAGACAAGTTCTGGAAACATTTTCATATATATACATATATACAAAACTTTCAATCACCTTTGAAATCAAGGAATGACTATGGTTTTGTTATATTCTTTCCTTCCTTCCCTCCCTCCCTCCCTTCTCCCCCTTCCTTCCTCCTTCTTCTCTCTTTCTATATTTTAGCACATGCATATATATATATATATATATATATATATATATATATATATATATATATATATATATATACTAACGTTTATTGAGTGTCCTGTCCCAGTGTTAACTCCTGGGGGAATCATAGTGAATGAAGCAGACGTAGTTCCTTCCCCATGGGATTTATAATCTAGTGAAGACAGATCAAAATTAAACTAATAAAATAATAGTGGATTGAGACAGACACTATGAAGGCTACAAACAAGATTCTGAGATGGAGATAAGGAACAGCAAGGTTGCATGGGGGCAGAATGGGTGCTGGGGTCACTAGGGAAGGCTTTCTGAGGAGTGGACATTGAGGAGAAATTGGTTGGATATGAATGAATCTGACATAAGAAGAGCTACAGAAAGAACATTTTTGGTAGAGGCGACAGCCTATGTTTATGTGTTATAAGAAGACAAAAAATACCAAGGTGTTAAGATGGAAGCAGGCAAGGGAAGGGGCTGTAGGAGATGGTTTTGTAGGGATGGACAGGGATGATAGATCATGAGGAATTGACAACTCTTGAGAAGGAGTTTAGATTTCATCCTAAATACAGTGGGAAGCCTTCAAAGAGTTTTAAGCAGTAGAGTGTTAGGAGGATCAGTCTTATGGCTGTGAAAGGACTGAGGGGGGAGATGGGCACTGATAGAGGGAGGAAGGAAATGACAGAGGTCAGCTGAATGAACATTGCACCAGTTTGGGCCCAGATAATGTTGTATGGACTTGTTATTGAATGCAGGTTTGGCAGCTTGCTGTGACATGAATAGGCAATGTTCATGATACAGGTGCTGGTGAAAAGGAAAGAGGTTTATTCAAGGACCAGCCACCTGAGAAGATGGGGGAACTCATGTCCTCAAAAGCCCATCTTCCCAGCTCAGATGTTTTGGCCAGATTATATAGGAAATCAGGGAGGAATATAACTCCTAGAAGGAGGGCAGATGATCAGTTTCTTTCAGGAAAGGAACTTTTTTGTTTTTGTGGCTGCCTGGACTTCCACAGTCCTCTTGACCTTGCTACTGGAACTGAAGCTAGCAAGTAACTTACAAACTAGAATTATTGTTCTTTTACTCATCCCTGCCATCAGGTTGTCCTATTGACCTTATCCAAGGATGGAAGCTGTAAGCTTCACTGTGGTGGGAGAGTGGGCAAGGGGCTGAGGCCGAGCCATGTAGTTTCTGCTTATGTCCGTTTTTCCTGCTCTGGTGTCCTGTCTTGATGTGCGTCAGCCAGAGGGGAACGAGCCGTTGAACTGTGATAAGAACTTGGCCAGAGGGAAAAGAAAGGGTTGATTTTTATCTTTTGATTTGCTACAGAATACATAACTATGATTACTAGATTGACAACACTGGGGAACAGTGTTTTATTTTCTGTTGCATGAGGTTTTAGAGCTATTTCTATATATCTCTGCATCACTGATTCCAAATCTGAAATCCATTTTTTGGTCCATGCTCTATTTTTTTTTTAACAGGGACACAGAAAGAGAGACAGAGAGAGGGATAGATAGGGACAGACAGACAGGAATGGAGAGAGGTGAGAAGCAGCAATCATCAGTTTTTCATTGCCGTCGCAACACCTTAGTTGTTCATTGATTGCTTTCTCACATGTGCCTTGACCGCAGGCCTTCAGCAGACTGAGCCACCCCTTGCTGGAGCCAGCGACCTTGGGTCCAAGATGGCGAGCTCTTTGCTCAAGCCAGATGGGCCCGACGCTCAAGCTGATGAGCTCGGGTTCTCGAACCTGGGTCTTCCGCATCCCAGTCTGACACTCTATCCACTGCGCCACTGCCTGGTCAGGCAACATACTCTAATTTTTATGCAATTTGAATTTCTTTTTGTTACAGTTAATGGCAGGCATTGGTTTTTAAACTGGAGTTAAAGGGCAATGACTCTTGGATTGAACATAAACACAAGGCAATTAATGTTTTACAAACATCACTTTGACATAATTGTAGTTGTTTTTAATTGTAAAAAATTGTTATCTGATAAAAAACACCCTCTTCTTTTGTTTTAAGATTGAATCATGGCTTCTTCGAGTAGGCATATATGTAAAAACAGTCCTGACACCTTCTGTTATATATGTGGCTGCTACACAATTCAACGTCAAAGGCTCAATATTTCATCATTTGTGACGTGCATATATTTCCTATTTTCAAGTTCCCTTTGGCAATCAAGACAAGAATTGGGATCCTCATATTGTGTGTCATAATTGTGAGGAAATGCTTCATGACTGAGAAAAAGAAAAATGCAAAGGATTGCCTTTTGGTATTTTCACGGTTTGGTGTGAACCTAAGAGCCACAGCAGTGACTGTTATTTCTGTCTGATCTATACACAGGGTATCGGCAAGTAAAAATGGCATATGATCACATATCCTAATATTCCTTCAGCAATACGACCTATCCCACACTCTGAGATGCTCCTGATTCCAGTTTTCAATGATTTTATTTCTTCTAAGAACAAAGAAAGTGAACATGGTGATCAAGTGTATTTTGATAATATGCATGAGGAAATAGTTGTAGAATCTGAACGGTCTTCTTCTGATGCCAATCAGTCATTAACCCCTCAGCAGTTTAGCCAACCCAAATTGAATGACTTAGTAAGAGATTTGGGCCTATCAAAGAAAGCAGCTGAGTTATTAGTCTCCAGGCTTCAAGAAAAGAATGTACTTTACCAGTCAGCTAAAGTATCCCATTTCAAGAAGCGTGAACAAATTTTTGTGGACTTCTTTTCCGAAGATAAACACTTTGTTTACTGTCATGATATCAGTAGTCTTCTCACCCGGCTAGGTGTTAACACTTACAGTCCAACAGAATGGCAGCTATTTCTTGACAGTTCTAAACAGAGTCTGAAATGTATTCTCCTACAGAACAGTAATATTTATGCATCGGTTCCAATTGGTTATTCAACTCATCTGTGAGAAGATTATAATGACATAAAAATTGTCCTCGACTTTCTGAAGTATGAGGAGCATAACTGGATTGGATCATTAGTGTGGATCTTAAAATGGTAAATTTCCTGCTAGGACAACAGAGAAGTTTCATGAAGTATCCTTGTTTTCTGTGTTTGTGGGACAGCCGGGCTGGGGAGAAACACTGGACACAGAAGAAGTGGCCAAAATGTGAAGCCTTGGAAGTAGGGATGCAGAATATTGTGAATGAACCTGTAGTTAATCAAGACAGGATCATTTTTCCCTCACTTCACATCAAACTTGGTTTAATGAAGCAATTTGGTCAGGCTTTGAATAGAGAAAGTGAATGCTTTCAACATATTATTTCTGCTTTTCCTGCCTTGTTTTTTGAGAAGATAAAAGCAGGTGTATTTGATGGACCTCAAATGTGAAGCCTCATGTGTGACAAATTTGCCAGGAAGATGAATGAGGAGGAGAAAGCAGCATGGCAGTCTTTTGTGGCAGTTACAAAGAACTTCTTTGGCAACAAAAAAGGCAGAAAACTATGAACTTCTGGTTCAAAGGATGCGGTTTTCTTTCTGCAACATTGGATTTAACATGAACGTTAAGATTCACTTCCTGAATAGTCACCTTGATAAGTTTCCCAAAAATCTTGAAGCTGTTAATGATGAGCAGACGACCACTGGAGCATTAAATGAGATTGTCCCCAACAAGTATACAAACACAAGAGCTAAAAATGAAAATTTTTGCCTAAATAGAATTTAAATAAGTTTTGCGCAAATTTTATACTTAAAATAAGTGTTTTAATAAGTTCTATTTTGAAATTGTAGACTAATTCTGATGCAATCATATCTTTTAGTGTATTAGTGTATTTACTGCATTATACAAATTATTATATTTTCACAAAGGTGATACCCAAGAAGACATTCTACTTCATTATGTTGAACTAAATGTTGAAAATTTTACAATCAGATGGAAACCTAAAATCTTTAAATTTTTTTTTATTATTATTAATTTTAAATGGGTGACACCAATAAATCAGGGTACATATGTACAATGAAAACATCTCCAGTTTATCTTATCATTCAATTGTGTTGCATACCCGTCACCCAAAGTCAAATTGTCCTCTGTCACCTTCTATCTGGTTTTCCCTGTGTCCCTCCCCTCCTCCCTATCCTACCCTTCCCTACCTCCCCCCATCCCATAACCACCACTCTCTTGTCCATGTCTTATAGTCTCACTTTTATGTCCCACCTATGTATGAAATCATGCTGTTCTCAGTTTTTCTTTTTTTCTGATTTATTTATTTCACTCCGTATAATGTTATCAGGGTCCATCCATTTTGTTATAAATGATCTGATGTCATCATTTCTTATGGCTGAGTAGTATTCCATAGTATATATGTACCAAAGCTTTTTAATCCACTCGTCTTCTGACGGACACTTGGGCTGTTTCCAGATCTTCGCTATTGTGAATAATGCTGCCACGAACATGGGGGCGCATTTCTTCTTTTCGAACAGTGCTATGGTGTTCTTAGGGTATATTCCTATAAGTGGGATAGCTGGGTCAAAAGGCAGTTCGATTTTTAATTTTTTTGAGGAATCTCCAAACTGTTTTCCACAGTGGCTGCACCAGTCTGCATTCCCACCAGCAGTGCAGAAGGGTTTCCTTTTCTCCACATTCTCGCCAGCACTTATTCTGTGTTGTTTTGCTGATGAGTGCCACTCTGACTGGTGTGAGGTGATATCTCATTGTGGTTTTAATTTGCATTTCTCTAATGATTAGTGATGTTGAGCATATTTTCATATGCCTATTGGCCATCTGTATGTCCTCTTTGGAGAAATTTCTATTCATTTCTTTTGCCCATTTTTTGATTGGATTGTTTGTCTTCCTGTTGTTGAGTTTTATAAGTTCTTTATAAATTTTAGTTATTAACCCCTTATCAGATGTGCTGCCGAATATGTTGTCCTATTGTGTGGTTTGTCTTTTTATTTTGTTCTTATTGTCTTTAGGTGTGCAAAAACTTTTTAGTTTGATATAGTCCCATTTGTTTATCTTGCCTTTTATTTCATTTGCCCGTGGAGATAAATCGGCAAATATATTGCTGCTACAGATGTCGGAGAGCTTTGCTGCCTATTTTTTCTTCTAAGATGCTTATGGTTTCACGGCTTATGTTTAAGTCTTTTATCCATTTTGAGTTTGTTTTTGTGAATGGTGTAAGTTGATGGTCTAGGGAAACCTAAAATCTTGAATTGCAAAAGAAACTATAGCTTACAGAGAAAAACTAATGTCACTTTTGAGATCAGCACACTCAAATTAGGTAAGAACATGTGTTTTTGTGGTTGCAACAATTATTTTGTTTCCCACTGATTTCAAACCATAATTACAGTTAGAGTAACAGCTAGGTTTAATGTTTACTAAGGTTAACATGAGTAGCTTTACAGGAATTATATTAAAGACTTATTTTATTAGTATATTCTTATTTTAATTTTATTCTATGGCTAGTAAGACTAATATTAATAATATAGTATATTAATTCCCCAGTACGGACTTGGTCTCAGAAGCCTACAAGAGGGATTAGCCATATATTTGGAAGGTAAAGTTAAAAAGGCATGCTGATTGTTTGGATGTGTGGTCTGAGGGAAAAGGAGGGATCAGGAAATGTGTCAATGTTTTAAAGTAATAATAAAAGAAATGTAACTCATGACATTAGTCAGGATTCTTCTTCTTAGCGAATAGTTTTTTTCTAGGATTTATGCAGGGATGCTTAGTATATGCAGCTATAATGTCATATGGCTATTTGTGTTTTCAAATCAATTTGATTGTGCTCTAAAATCAAAATTGATTCATTGCTTAAATAACTCTGCCTTGATTAGTGCCATTAATAGCTATTAATATGAATAGGAGTGTTTTAACTTTTGATTAGGACAGTTAAACTCTGCTAAATCAGAGTGATTGTGCATTAGACTTAAATGGTTTGAGTTATGTAACATTTTCAAGGAAATCAGTTTTACAACTTTGAAATTCCTAGAGCATCTCAAACTAGACTGAGAAAATATTGCTAAGTAGAGACCCCAGAGGACCTACTTTAATGTTGATAAGATGGTTTTAATTAACATAGTAAGTGTTTATAATTTAATGTCTCTATAATTGAAATTTTTATTCTCTGGTACATTAAGCACATCCATTTTAGTTTTATTTACACTATTTCCTTGACAAGATCTTTTTAAAAATAGATAATAAAAATATTATTTTATGCTCAAAGTATTTCAATCCATTATTAATGGAGTACCAGTAACAGAGCTTTACATTTTTACAGCATTGGAGTCAATATTTAGATGTGTTCAAAGTATCCAATATTAAATAAGTCCATTTAAGAACTGAAGTTGAACAGAACTGCAAAGCATCTGTGAGCTTACTCATTGTACTTTCTGTGTTATTATCCTTAGAACACATTTCTTTTTTTTCCTTTCTTTTAGAAGTGAGAGGAAGGGAGATAGAGATACAGACTCCTTCGTGCGCCCTAACTGGGATATAACTGGCAACCCCTGTCTGGGGCCGGTGCTCTGCCCATCTGTGGCCATGCCCGCAAATGAGCTATTTTTATTAGTGCCTGAGATGGAGGCTCTACAGGGAAATGTGCTCAAACCAACTGAGCCATGGCTGCAGAAGAGGAAGAGATAAATAGAGGGAGAGAGAAGGTAGGGGAGGCCTGGAGAAGCAGATGGTTGCTTCTCCTATGTGCCTTGACTGGGAATGAACTTGGGACTTCCACACACAGGGCTGATGCTCTACCACTGAGCCGACTGCCCAGGGTCAGAAGACATTTCTTGTTTAACATCCATCATGAAATGGCAGCCTAACTTATCTTGCACATAGGCCATTCACAATTCTTGACAGATATCCAGATAAACTGAAACAATACTTGTGTTCTCTTTATAACCTTCAACCCAAATGATAGTTCATTCCCTGTCTGAACATTAAAGTGTTAGGGATCAACTCCTATTGAGCTCATTCCATCTCCTGACCATGTTAAATTAGAAACTTTTTCTATGGTGATAAGAAATTTTTATCTGTAGCTTTTCCTCGTTAGTTTCATTCTGACTTCTGGAACTACATAGGAAAGTCTATGGCCCTTCTCCACAAGAATGTGTGCATTTGCACTTATACCCATACCTAGATCAGCTCTACCTCTACCTCCACATGTGCAACACAAACTTTGTCTATGTCTATATATTTGTATCTATGTTTGTAGAGTTGTCTGAGAACTCATCTAAGTTAAATATCTCTACTTCCTTCAATTGTTCCTCATCTTAAATAGTTTGGGGCCTGTTTTCTGAAGACATTTTAATTTATTTTCTCTGTGTTGCATTAACTTAAATGTGAAGCAAAAGATTTCTTTTCTGAAAGGTGTTTTGGTTGATATTCTCTAGTTTCTAAAGCCTTTTCCTCCTGCGAATAAGCCTCAGGGAAAACACATGCATTTGCAGTTGTCCCCTGCTGGATAAACAGCATTGCCTTTAGGATATTTGGGGGCCTGTCACCATTTGGAGTTCTGCCAGCTCAGGTACATCAGGTTTGTGACTCTGCTATACTTAAGATTCGAAATTTTGTCTCTACCCTCAGGTTGGGGAATCTGACCTTAGGGGAATGGGGCCACTTCTCTTCCTCAATTGGGGGACATCACAACCTTGTACTTTCCCTTCTGAAACACTCAAGCATGATTGTGATCATGATCGCTATAGCCCTATTTAGTGTTGGCTTATACTTTTACACCAGAGAAGATCCCTAACTCCCTCTCAGGCCAGAAAATGTCCAAGATTGAAGAACAGAAAGGTTTAGCCAATAATTCATTTATTCAACAAATAAATCTTTAGTGCTTACTCTTCCTACTCTGTCAGGTTCTGTTGTAGGTGCTTGGTATATACAGTTTCCAAAATAGACAGCATTTCTTCCTTCATGAGGCTCATATCCTAAGAGAGAAGGTGGATGCAAACTAATAAATGTAATACAGGGTGGGGTAGACATAGGTTTACAGTTGTGAGTGTGTGAAACCCAGTTTATTCTTTTATTATTATTTATTAATTATTGTGTTATTTCCCAAATGAACAACTAAAAACCTACTTTTGATCCAACCTCTATATAAGTAAAGATTATGTATTAGTAAAAGTAATATGTGCTGTAGAGAAAAAGAATAAAGTAAGATATCCCCTGTGGAGAGCAGGGAGTTCCATTTTGCCTCTCAAATTAAAATAAGGTATTAGATTTTTCAATATGTTATTCTACCAGATTAAAAATCCCAATAAATAACCCAACTACAATCATAACTATTGTTCCTGAGTGTCTTCCTTGTGGCAGGTGTGTGGAAGATACTGTCATGTTGAGTTCTCATACTATAATAAAAATATTATACAGAGCACTCACTATGTTCTAGGTAATGTGTTAAGCAATTTATGCAACAGTATCTCATTTATCTTACTACTCAGAAAATTAAATATAATAACCCTGTTTTTCAGAGGAGAAAGTTGAGACACCAAGAGGTTGGTATGTTGTTCAAGGTGACACAGTCATAAGGGACAAAGTAGGAATGTAAAATTGAGGTCAATCTAGCTGAAGCCCACAGCCTTCTCTTGGACCCTGGACCACCTCCCAAAGGTATGATGAGCCTGTCCCTCTGTTGTCTCCTGCTTCAACACCAGCAACTACTTTTTGCCTCCTGAGTAATATTAGATATATTTCTTTTTCTTCTTTATTTTGTCTCATTTTATTTTAGTGAGAGGAGGGGGGGCAGAGACAGACTCACACATGCGCCCTGACTGGGATCCACCTGGCAAGCCTGCTAGGGGGCGATGCTCTGCCCATCTGGGGCCCTTGCTCTATTGCAACCGGAGACATTTTTTAGCACCTGAGGAGGAGGCCATGGAGCCATCCTCAGCACCCAGGGCCAACTTGCTCCAATTGAGCCATGGCTGCTCGAGGGGAGGAGGAGGAGAGAGAGAGAATTGATAGGGGAAGTGGTGGAGAAGTAGATGGCACTTCTCCTGTGTGCCCTGGCCGGGAATTGAAACCGGGACATCCACACGCCAGGCCAACACTCTACCACTGAGCCAGCTGGCCAGGGCCTTAGATATACACTGCTCACAAAAATTAGGAGATCAAGGAAAGTGCAGATACTCCAGTACTTTCAGCCTTTTGTATAGTGCATTCTCACCAATGAAATAAAAGTTGGTTTTGCACCTCATTTGAATAATCAAACAACTCTTTGATTTGTCATTTGCTTTTCTGTTGTTCTTATTTAATAAAACAAAATTAATGCTTCTTTTTTATCACTTCATATTCATTTTGAAATATTCCCTAATTTTTGTGAGCAGTATATTTCATTAAAGCTGTCATTTATTTTTTCATTACACAGAAATAGATTGTGGTAGTATTTGAATTTTCAAAGATGGAGAAGTTATAGCCCCCATCTTGAAGGAACTCATGATAGAGAAACAAACATGCAAAACTATTTACTTTCATAAAGTCTAATCAGTTTTATAATAACAGTATGTACACCATGGCAAAATCTGAGGCTCTTCTAACAACTTCTGAACTTAGAAAAGGCATTTTAAGACTTCAAGCTTTATTGGTTATTAGCTATAGTAAGAAATGCGTTTTAGGTCATTACCAGTATGCATTTACACACGCAATTGAAATAAAATTTGCAACGAAAAGAAGAGTTTCATGTAAAAATACTCATGTTGAGTACAGACTCTATATTCTAATATTATCTATTCTTTCTTATTCTTGAAATAAAACCTCTGATGTTAACACATTGGAATATGTGACAGTTAAGTAAAATCTTGAGGATTAGTCAGATATTGCCAAATAAAGTAGGAAAGGGTATTTCAAAAGCAAAGAATGGATTGTACAAAGGTCCTGAAGCAGGAAGGGCAGTATGGAACTGGGAAGATAGTTGGCCGTCAGTTTGTGAAGGTTGTATAGGGTCAATGAATGAGGCTACAATTGTACTTTATTCTTTAGTCAGGGGTCCCCAACTTTTTACACAGGGGACCAGTTCACTGTCCCTCAGACCGTTGGAGGGCCACCACATACAGTACTCCATACACTGACCACCAATGAAAGAGGTGGCCCTTCTGGAAGTGCAGCGGGGGTTGGATAAATGGCCTCAGGTGGCCACAATTTGGCCCGCACGGGCCATAGTTTGGAGACCTCTGCTTTAGATTAATGTTTCTCAGACCTTAATATAATATGAATCACCTGGAGATCTTATTGAAATGCAGATCAGTTTTAGTAGGCCTGAAGTAGGAGAGGGTCCCAGTTTCTGGATATCTAATAAGCTCCCAGATGATGCATTTTGAATAGCAACACTCTGTGTACTATGGGGTACCATTGAAGATTTTTAATCAGATTAGTGGCATGGCTAGGGTTCTCATTTAAGATATCATGGCCAATCATATACTTCACAAAATGTTCCCATTGATATTTCCAGTACCTAACTGGCACAATATGTAATTATCAGAATATTTGTTACTACATTCCCTATGCTATACTTTATATCCTTGTGACTATTTTGTAACAACTGATCTGTACTTCTCAATCCCTCACCTATTTCATCCAGTCCCTCAACCCTCCTCCCCTCTGACAACCACCAGTCTGTTTTCTGTATCTATTTGTTTCTGTTTTGTTTGTTCATTTATACTGTTCTTTAGATTCCGCATATAAATAAAAACATGTGGTATTTTTCTTTCTCTGACTGACTTATTGTATACCTGAAACTAATACAAAATAATATTGAATGTAAACTGTAATTTTAAAAAAATTAAATAAAAAGTAAATTTAAAAAATACATTGTAATACCCAGGTGGAGGATAAACCTTGACAATTAGAGTGAGTCCAGCTTGGAAAGTGTTTTAGTTCAAGTTAAAGCTACTTCAAATACAAATTAGAGCAATAGAAGTTTGAAAAGAAGGGGAAAACTGTGGAGAAATTTATAAGATGTAATTAAGAAAGTCTTGGTGGCTAATAGAGGCTGAGGCCGAAGGACTAACAGAGAAGGGCCAGGGATTTGTTGCTTGAGAAACTTGCTTTTTAGGAAGATATAAAGGGAATGTTCGTCTTCTCCTGTCTCCCCTTTTCTTCTCTTCCCTTTCCCCCATCTTTCTCCCTCTCTCTTGCCCTATCATCCCCAACAGGGACGTAGAAGACAGTGGGGTTGGTTTTTTAACATACTTACCTTGAACTTGAGCTGTCTTTTGGACTGGTGCTGCAGAGTGAATTTGAAAGTCATTAGCATATCGATCATGGCTGATCTTGAAGAAGGATAGCTGGTCAGAGAATGTGTAGAGAGAAGAGGATTAAAGCAAAAGGTTTTGGGGATAAGGGAGAATTCCTCATTAAAGTTGGTGGAGCCAGTAACAAGTGATTGGAGGGACTAGAGAGTCCAGAAGGTAGAGTCCAAGAAGCCACAGAGGGAAAGTTTCAAAAAGGATGAGTTAAGAATTTTGTAGACAGTGAATAAATCAAAGGAGAGAATTGCTGCTTCTAAATGAGGCCATAGAGAAAGAACACTAGAGGATCAAGTAAAGAACCTTGAGACATGATTATATTTTCAGAGTGATAAGGGACAATATCTGATCTTTAAAAGGGATGGAAGGTCAACATATAATATACCAATGAGTAAATAAACCCATATCAATTGACTGTAAAACATAAAGAAAAGGAAGGATTCAAATGCTTTTGATATTTTGGGGTCTGGGCACTCAGGGTAGCACATAAACAGAAATCAGAGAAGAGAGGAAGTTTTTTTTGTGTGTGTGGGATAGGGAAGTAGAGTTATGGTAATTTGAAGATTTAATGTCATAACCTAATAGAAATGTCTTGTAGCTTACCAGGAGTAATATGACATTAGTTTTGGTGGGAGATCAGGATTCTAAATGTAAATTTTAAATACCATCCACAAGAGGTAGTTGTAAGAATAGGGTTACCTGTAGTTATGAAAAGTGATGAAGCACATGTTTTAGACCTTGGGTCAATTTATCTTGTCTCATTTAGAGAAGTCTAATTATATATCACATACCATTACTCCAATTATGTATCACTAGAACTGTGTTGTTTGTTCATATGCTTCAGTAATGGGTGTATTGATAAAATGCTAGTTGTGTTGATGGTAGGGAAGAGCATGTGAAGAAGACAATAATGAGCTTGAAAGGCAAAAGCTCTGCTTCCCCAGGGAACTGGTGACTAATTCATTTACAAAGAGCACATAACCAACTCTACCATTCAGTCTAAAGGATCATTCTTAATCTGTCCACATGCCAGCCTGGCTCCCTTCCAAGGCCTGTTGACACATACTGTGCCATTTTGCAAATTAATAAAAGATGTTTCTTTTGGGCAGATGAATTACAAATGGCATCCTTTCCTCCCACTATTGAAGTTCAGCCAGGGTATACTACCTACAGGTCAGCATAGTTCTCACTGGAATTTACTCCCATTTGCCCCTCTGGCAGCTGGGTGAAATGTACCAATTATACAAATGACTGCACCTTTCCTTTCCACAATGCCTTTTCTTTCTCTATCTCCCTTCCTCTTACCCCTCTCATCTTGTCTCTTCCTTTCCCTTTCCTCTACTCCATTCCATTATTTGCTAAAATAAAAAAATAGAGGAGTTTAGGAAGCAACATTTTTGTATTCTTTTAAAACATAAGTATGGTAAAACATACATAATAAAATTTACTATTTTAGAGTATAAAGTTTAGTGGCATTAATTAAGTACATTCATATTCACCACCATTCAGCTCTAGAATTGGTCATGTTGCAAGACTAAAACTTTGTACCTATTAAACAGTAACTTCATATTCTCCTTCCTCCAGTCCCTTACAACCACCATTCTACTCTCTGTCTCTGTGAATTTGACTACTCTTGGTATCTCATATAAGTAGCCTCATACAATACTTCTACTTTTGTGTTTGGCTTATTTCACTTAGCATAATATCTTCAAAGTTCATCCATCTTGTAGCATGTGTCAGAATGTTTTTCATTTTAAGGTTGAATAATATTCCATTGAATGTATACACTACATTTTATTTATCCATTCATCTATTAATGGATAGTTGGGTTGCTTCTACCTTTTTGACTGTTATGAATAATGAATGCTGTTATGAACATGAGTGTACAAATACCTGTTTAAGAACCTGCTTTCAATTCTTTTGAATCTATATCCAGAAGTGGAATTGCTGGATCAGATGGCACTTTCATATTCTTAAACTCTGCTTTTTATTGACTAAAGTTTCTTGAAAAGTCTAGCACTTAAAAAAAAAAAGAAAAGTCTAACACTTAGTTTTGACATTTTTTTCTTTCTAAAAAGGAATAATACCCATGAAACTCATATACCACATAATCTGAATTCAGGCTTATTTCTCTACCTTCAGCAATGCTCTGTCATTTCCTGACTATTAATAACATCTTGTGAGATTTCATACCTTTACAGCCACTTTTAGTTATGAAAGACTGGTGCATCTCAATTAAACATTCTAGGCTTCCCCTCTTCCCCTGCCTTCTGCCAACCATGAGTCAAGTATTGACTGAGGGCCCAGCAGGGCTAGAAGTAGGGTCTGTACTTCCATGTACCTCCCTTGCTGTCCTCAGGTTAAAGCTCCGTGTGGGTAGGAGGAGGGAAAGGGACAAGTGCCTACTCTCTGGGTTTATTCCCCACTTCTAGACATTTCCTTAGCTGCAACCTACAGTCTCTATATTTGCCCCTGCAATTGATTAGATCATTACTCAGTCCTGCTGTTGAAACTTCTTGTGATTCCTTGGCGTTTTCCTTTACCCTTAATTGATTAGATCAAAGCTGTTTGTGTTACACATATCCTGTATATGCTCGTATGTGCATATCTTTGCAAGTTCATCCCTGCGTCACTTTGCTGGATTCTCCTATTGTCAGATGCCTTTGGTAAACTACATACTGACAGTTTCTTTGGGGTGGGACTTGATGAATCCATATGCTTGGATTTTATTTGTTTATATTTTAGAGCTTCAGCTTACTTCCAAGTTGTGATCTCATTTTCAGATCTTAGTGCTAAGCACTGAGGTGAGCTTTGGCATAGACTCTGACTTTCCCTTAGCCTGGCCTATCTCAGATACATACTGTATTCTGCTTGGTGTGCCTCCTAGTTCTTGTTCTTAATCATAAATTAAATCTTATAAGAATAAGAGTTAAAAATATTTTTTGAAATTTTAATAAAAATTTAAAATTAAAAATGTATAAAAATAAATATCCCTTGAAATTACATTTTCTAGGAATAACTACTGATTGCCACTTTTTTTAATGTCCATATATTATAGATACATATATTTGAAATCACATAATATATAGTTTTGTAGCCTGAATTATTTTACTTAGTATGAATATTTTATCTGTTTCATTAAGTAACATAATTTAAAAAAGAAATTATTTAGAAAATTAAATTTAATGGGGTGACATTGTTCAATAAGAGTATATAGGGTCCAGGTAAACATCTCTATATCATTTGAACTGTTGAATGGGCATATTGCATTCTGTTGTATTTATTTATCATAATTCAGTTAGTAATTTTCCAGATTTGGAGCATTTATAGTAATAATGCCTAATACTTATTTAGTTTGCTAGTCACACCTTAAATGCTTTACATATGTTGACTCATTTAATTCTCATAATACACTTTTCTCATCTCCATTGTACAGGTGAGAAAACTGAGGCATGGGGCAGATAGTAACCAAAGTCATGAAGTTATAATTGGAAGTTGGAAGTTGGTCAAGTTGTAATTGGTGCTCAGTGAGTCTGGTACTGGAACTGTCTGACTCACTGTATGATAAGTATATATATATATATAGTTTCTAGTGGGAAGATTTCTGGAGGTAGGAAGAGTTAGGAGAGCTTTCAGACTCTTGAAGCATGCTGCCCAGTTGCCCTCTGGAAAGGTTATTATCAATACACATTTACAACAATTGTGGGAAGAGCTTGCCTACACACTGCCTTCTCCACTGTTATTTAATTCCTCTCTTAATAACCTTAGATCTTAATAAGCCTCTCTGAATGGTTATAAGAGTAGAAGGATCCAGGGCTTCCCTAAAAACAAAGAAAGTACAATTTTATACAAATGTAAAGTCATTTGTATATATACCTCAGATAATATATCCTTGTTTTACTGATCTATACATAATTGACTTTCCTTACATCATTACTACTATTTGTGTAAGTGTGTGCTAAGATTACGTGTGTACATGGTTTGGGGGCCATTGCACCTGTCGAGGGTGCTTTTTCATAGTCTTATTTTGATAGCTGCTGTTATGGGTGATATTCTTGTTATTTTTCTCAAGCTTTTAGCAGTTGGAAGTCATTTTACATTGATATTCTTGCATGACTCTTTGGCTTTAATAAAAAGCACAGTAAAAATACATCTTGTTTACATGTATTTTTGCTTTGCATTAGCTGTATGTAATGATCATAAAGTGGTTCACTATGTCTGCATTTTCAGGT
Source organism: Rhynchonycteris naso (assembly GCA_037038555.1). NCBI lineage: Eukaryota > Metazoa > Chordata > Mammalia > Chiroptera > Emballonuridae > Rhynchonycteris > Rhynchonycteris naso. The sequence goes on from CM073002.1 coordinate 38,083,070, forward strand.
TATAATAACCTTTGTGAACCTGAGTTTTATCTCTGGAACATAAACTCCTTACTACATCTTGAAAGTCAACAAACACTAACCTAGCAGGCAGAAATCCTAATTATTATTATTATTCTTTTAAAGTTGAAATAAATTTTATAGAAATATGCCAGGGAAGAACATTTTAGCAGTTTCTTCAGTGATTTGGACAACTGCAATTGGGAATCTAAATTATTTCTTGTGATTGGATGAATATTAATCCCCCATCCTTCACTAGTTCTTTGGATTAGTGTCTTATCATCACTCTTTTCTGAAAAAATCTTCATTGAACCACATGTTTCATTATGCTTCATTAAGATTCTGTGTCTTTTAGTTGCAGGTACAGCTTAAGCTTTGAAATGCTTTAGGCTTTAATAAGTAAATATTTGAGAAGCAGGGGAGAGGCTGGCAACCCGGAACAAATAAATGCCAATTCTACTGTGTAATATCTAGAAAGCTGTGTTGCTTGTGATTCTTTTTGGTTTTTATTTTTAAGCATGACTCTTTGTAGAAGCTTTGTCTAGAATACAGTGCCATTGTTAATAAAGCATGAACAGACTGGAGTTGTGCTGAGGAAAAAGAATGTCGGCTGAGGGATTTAAAGCAGACCACTGCAAACCAAACGTTACAATTATCTGCAGCTGAAAACAAGTAGCTTTTAATGTGTTCATTTGGCCAAGAAGGGAGAGGAGAATTATAGACCATTGCTCTTTTCCTCTCTTACTCTCATACTGTCTTCTCCTTTATATAGTTTATCCATAATTTCAGTATGTGTTTTGCTTCTTAAAGCTATTTTATCTGTAGGCTTATGAGGTCACTCATGTGTGAATTCCTTTGTTAGTCATCTCACCTTTTGCCTTGATGATAGAAAATTGATCAGGCCTAAAGTACAAGTTCAATAGACAACCCCCTTGGTCCTTTGTCTAGGAGAATAACTACCATTGAAGGCCATGAGCAGGTTACTATTAATATGACAGCCTGCTCTATCTCCCACTGTAATTTATAATGAAATACCTAATCTCCATTATTTTGATCCAAGCAGGCGATCCCATGAAAAAGTCTTTTCATCCAGTTCCCAATGGCTGTTACATGAGAAATGGCAAACCAATAATTTTTGTCAAGTTTTTTAAGCCAACAGAAATGCTTTTCCACTGCTACAGTTTCAAAAGGCACAGATAAAGCTCATTCACTGAGATGAATGAAAAAGCCATCTGGGGTTTTTCTTTTTGACTTCCTTTCCTTTTCTCCATCCTTGTAATCAAATTTGAGCAAAATCAAATGGGGCTTTCTATGAAAGTACCTTTTGTTGATCTGAACGAGCTGGTAATTTACAAAATACCCTTCCTTTGTGAGGAAGGCTAAAGAAAAAAAGAATCAGTAGCTTTTAAAGCTGGGCCTTAGTGGGACTCTAAATGCAATGAAAGCAGTCTGTGTTGAGAGATTGAAATGCATTTCAAAGCCAGGCCTGACTGGGGTACAAGGAAGAACAGACCTATGTGCATTTTGTAGGAAGAAGAATGTGAATGAAAAAGGGAGAAAGGAAGAGAAACAAGAGGGAAATCTGGATAATACATTAAAGTAGCCACAATTTTGGAGATGCATTCATCTTACTGAAATTGTGTACGTAGTCAGTGATACTGAAGTAGGATATTTGCTCAAGCAGGATGCTCAACAATTTGAGTCTAAAGTTTGGAGCTGCGAGGGTTTGTGGAGAAAGTCGGCTCGTGATGTGTGTGATGTTTTGTTCCAACTTTTTCTTCTTCTTGGCATTGGGATCTTGTGGAAAGTACCTCAAGAAAGCCTGAAGACGCTAGTTTTCAGACAACTAATACTTGCTTTTCCCCCTCTTTTTGCTGCTAGATTTCCTCGTGACAGTGACTCTTCTTTATCCCCTTGGATTCAGAGGGATGGCATAGACATCTCAAAAACAGTAAGTAATGTATATATTTTCTTTAATTATTGGAAGAGTTTGAAATCATCATACATGGCTAGAAGGAAAGTAGATTTTGAGCACATTTGCATTGTTTGATGTGAATTACTTTTGGTTTGATTGAACTATAATAATATTACTATCATGATAATGATTGTGTTTTTCAGTACTGTTGTGTATTCTGTGAAAGCTAAGTGTTATGTAGCATGTAATACATGCATTCCTAGCACAACAGCTTAAGAAACAATGCAAATATTGTGCGGAACTGTCTTCAGATATGTTAAGTTTTCTTGTTTTACACACAACATAACCTGCCTTCCACATTTAAAATTTTGATTTCTAGTACATGTTTTCTGAGGACCTTTCTGTTTGTGCTTGAAATAAAATGCTAGTATAATTTGAATGAGCTTATTTCTTCAAAATAAATATCCACAGAGAAGCAAAAGTTGTTTTGATAATACAAATTTATCAAACAATTTTTACAGTGGTTTAAGCTGCATTTCTCATAATTTAATGAAACATTATAATTAAAATAACAAAGCTTTATTTAGAGATATTTTCTCCTTTTAATAAAATGAAAGTCCATTTTCAGCTTTCTAAAAATCATATAGACATGTGTTATCTGAAGACATAATAATACTTTACATGTCACAAGTATTTTTTAAATGCAGAGTCATCGTTGGCATTTCTAAGTAACCGTGGTGCAAGTTTGAAATACGTACATGCCTTAGTCAGAATGAAACAATATGGAGCAGATCTGTTCTAATGTCTCTGTGACTGTTGGAACAGTATCTGCGTTTGTGCCAGGCATGGCCAAGCAAGTGCAACCTGAGACTTCTATGTAGTCAACCATGAGATGTTTGTTTCTGGGACAAGATTAACCCTTGTTGTTTAACCCTTAAAGTAACTGTCAGAGTTGTTTTTTTTTTTTTTTTTTTTTTTAGAGATGCTGGAACAGGAAATGGGTCCAGATAGTTTCTCAAAGAGGGCCAAACCCTTTTTCCTTCTAACTGTTCCTTTTAGCAAATCTAAATTACTGGACGTTTGTGTGTCAGAAGTCTTGTTTTCTACGCTGTCGTATAGCTTTAGGTTCCTTTTCCAACTTCCCACAACAGTTATCTTTGTGGTTTTGAGCCGTTTGCTGCCTCCTAATGTCTAACTGTAAAATAGCACTGAGGGCATACTGCCAGGAAGGTGGCAGTGGGGTATTGGTTTGTATTGGTATTGAAGTTCCAAGGTTGTTGTTATACATAATTTACAATAATTGCTACAAAACAGATGATTAAAACATCAGGGCTGGGAGGGAGGGAGAAGAGTAAAATTAATTGGTACACATCTTGCTGGATCTAAGTATGGTTTCTCCCTGTGAGAACAAATTGGATTGTTGTGCTGTCCATCAAACATGATGTCCTAGATGATCTGTACAGTGCTGCTCTGATCACTGCCGACAGTCTTAGACTGATGGAGAAGCACAGTATGAAAGAGCTTTTCTCTGAGAGATGTAATAATTATACTAGTTATGCAGCATTCTTTCTCAGAATATTTATTTCATCCTCTTTTAATACATTAAGATTGTTGTTAAATTAGAATTGTTGCTATTTTTTAGTTCTTAAAAAAAAAGTTTATTATTTAGGAGCGTCATTTTTTATTAGTAATCCAAATTACTACCAGGATAATAATGCTTTGTCTTTTGCTTACTAGTTTCGTGTCTAGTCAATCTTGTAAGTATTTTGCAAAATTTCTCTCCTATGCTATTTTTAAGTTCTTTGATAAGAGCTAGAGGTACTTTTTCTTGGTGTAGTTGTAAAGAATCCCTGTAAGGGCATGTTAAGGAACAGAGATAATCAGGCCTGAAAATCAGCTAAGGTTTCTGTTTATCAGGATCAACTGTTTATCAGGATCAACTGTTCCAAAGCTCTTGTTAGTGGAGCCAAGAATGTTTCTTCTTGCCCACAATACAAGTATAAGTATTATTCTGTAAGCACCTGCATTTCGGGAAACTGGGGAGTTAGATATTTCCCACCTAACCACTGAGGCAAATGTAACCTTCTCAAATATTTTGCTTGCAAGCCTCATATTTGTGGATATAACAACTAATACGCTGCACACCTGACTCTTTGCTAAACTAAAACAAAAACAAAGACAAACAAACTAAAGACTGCTCTTGAAAAATTTAGAAACCTAGACCTTCGTGGTGTATTAAAAAATGATTAGAGGAAAGGAAAGGGGGAAAGCATTTCTAAATACTGAAGAGAATCTGAGATTGACTTTAAAGTTGTTTTACTTTTTATAAAATTAAAACTTCCTTGAGCTTTGTGTCAGGAACTGGGTGCTACCCTCCTATTGCAGGGATGGCATTTAGGTTTGAATGCTTTCATGAACTAGAAATAGAATCCAAAGCTGGAGATGAGGTTTGTGCAGCTTTAATTCTTCTGCCAACAGAACCTATTATCTGAAAGTTGTCTTTTAAAATCTTCAGCAGGATCAAGTAAATGTGCCCATGCTTTGATGTACTGACAAGTTTTAGACTGTTTGACTAATCAGTGTGCTTTAAGAATCACATTCTTTAGTGTTCAGAGTACAGGAAAGTAGTGGCCTCATTTCATTTCCAGTGTTATATTAATGTGGCTTTGGGCTGACTGATGGCATTTTAGGGCCTCACCTCCCACAGGTGTCAAATGGGAATATTAACTACATTGCTTGTTTCTTTTCTTGCCTCCTATGGGTTATCCCAACATTTTGATGTGAATATGATGGTTGGGGTCTGGTTAGCTTAGTTGGTAATAACATAATGACAAAGAAGACAAGACCAAGTTTTACTACTAATCCCAGATAGGAACCAACATTTGATGACAAAGGGGACAAGGCAAGAGAGTGCAAGGCAGGTTTTGATTAAAGTCAAAGTCATTCCAGAAATTGATTAGACAACTCCATGAAACAGTAAGCATGGAGCAACATCTGAAGTGGAAGAAAATGCACAACTCTTATCATGTTCTAACCTCAGTATGGGGAAGATAGGAGCGTGACAGAGAAACTCTACTTATGTAACACCACTTTTAACAAGGGCTTTGATGCAGGTTGTAATTAACCCAGTAGACATAAATAATGGCTAAATAGGAATAGAGAAAGTGTAAACTTAGGGAAAAAGAGCACCACACATGTGAAGGCTGTACATTTCAAAGTTGGTTTGTGTTTTGTTTTTGTTTGTCTTTTTTTAGTAAAGACTTGGTTCAAGGTCTTCAGCAGCTAAAATAAAAATAGAAATAAACTCATTTAAAGAGTAAATCCAAATAGTGAGCCATTTTATGCACGTTAGACATAATCCTTGCAACAACCCCCAAACCGTCTATCATTATTCTCATTTTAGAGTGAAAAAAGCATAGGATCAGAGGACTTCAGTGACAGACCTCTAGTTAACAGCGTGTGGCTTATGAGGGTTAAATCTGGGTCTCTCTTACACTTATACCCTGGGCCTTCCTTGAGTAACACAGATGTGAGTTGTCTCCGCAATTTCCTGCACATGCAAAACGTCTTTTTGTGTTTGTCAAAGGCCAGCTCACGACTGCAGACCTCAACTCTTCATTGAGGTTCTCTAATATAATCTACTTTCACAGAAGAGTGAGTGAAACATGTAGATTTTATTGAGGGAGAAATGGGGGCTGGGTGGGGAGAAGTTTGCCTTGCTTATCTTACATCAAACCACTTGAATGTCCCTAGTGAACATTCTAATCTGTAAATGCCTTAGTTTGCCAGTACTGGAGTTTCTCTCTCTGACCCTTCCCTCATGCTCCACCCAGCTCCCCTAGCTGTTTTTTTTTTTTTATTCATGGATCCCCCTTTCTTTTCTTTCTTCTTTTTTTTTTTGTGATAGAGACAGAGAGAGGGACAGATAGGGACAGACAGACAGGAAGGGAGAGAGATGAGAAGCATTAGTTCTTTGTTGCGGCACCTTAGTTGTTCATTGCTTGCTTTCTCATATGTGCCTTGACAGGGGGGCTACTGTAGACTGAGTGACTCCTTGCTCAAGCCAACGACCTTGGGCTCATGCTGGTGAGCCTTGCTCAAACCAGATGAGCCTGCACTCAAGCTGGGACCTCGGGGTCTCAAACCTGGGTCCTCCGTGTCCCAGTCTGATGCTCTATCCACTGCGCCACTGCCTGGTCAGGCTGAATCCCCATTTCTATGTCAGTCTTTAAAGTCCTCGTATCTCTATTATGTTTTTTCCCCCAGCTCTTAAAATGGGACTTTCATATCTAAGTCCAGTGCCATGTTTAACACACCCATAAGCCTGCTAGTAATGGTTCTTGTCATGCTTAACAGTAAGTGAGGATTATGTAGCAATTGAAGAAAAATATCCTACTACATGTTTGCCATCAGGGAAAACATATCAGCTTTTTAGGCACTTATGTAGTTCTGAAAGAGTATTTTTCAGTAGGACTTCATGGAGGGTACAGAAGACAGCATCGACATCAATCAGTGTAACAGAGTATTTGCTTATGCTTTTGCCTGTAGCTACTTCTGCTCATGAATCCAGGGTACCATAGCAAAACTTAGAGCGTGCTAGTTTGTGTGCGGCTTTGAACAGAAAGTTAAGGATGAAGGAAAAGGTGAAGTTAAATATGGGAAAAGGAATAAAGTTGAGAGAAATAATTTACCTAGTAACTTAATGCTAGAAATGAATTTGAGTCTCCTTTTTCAGTTGTGTCCCATAAATTATATTGTACACTACAATAGGAAACTATATGTTTAATTTACATAAAAATGAGCAATGTCACATATATTTAAATGATAACAGAATGCTAATGCCTAGAAAAAGAACATGGAGACTGATAAATGAAACCAGGTCTTTAGCATTAGTAGCACAAAGGCTTAGGCTTGTGGAAATACATTGAATCGTGATTGAATCGTGATTAGATATTTGGGCTTGTATTAGTTCAGCTTTTAGGCACTCTTGAGAAAATTTGAAGAGAGAAGTGCGGAATCAACTATAATGGCTCAACATATGTAATTTTTTGGAGTTTAGGGTATGGAGTCAAAATTGAGAAACATTCTTCAAAACTTTAGAAACAGGTTTAGAAAGCTTTTAGTGGGACATTTGCATACATAGTATATTTTTTGCAATGGTTTTCCTTTGAGTTACTTTTGAAGACTTTACTATGCTTTTTGGCTTTATTAGTTGATGTTATGAGGTTCTTGGAGCTGTGAACTTGATTATCAGCCAGTGTAGCTCTTTTAGGAGAGGATGTCCAATCTGCCAGCCATCTAAGTTGCCTATATTGTCATAGCTCTAATGAGTATGTACTACAAGAGTGAATGGGAAGCTAAAAATAAATGCCTTTCAATGTTCACAAACTACTTATAAAATGCTCTGAAACCAATATGAAAGGTTATAATTTTTTTTCCTCCCACTAAGGAGAGTTACAAAGGCAGATTTAATAATGTACAATTTCTTTCATTGGTAGGGGAAGCTCTCTTAACAAATATATGCTAGATCATTGGGGGTGAAAAGACATGGGTATAATGACAAAAAAATGTGCTGACAAAAATATACCACATAGCTATTTTCAATTACTTTTACAAACTGAAGGAAGGACAGAGTACTTCATCGAAGAAAGCAGTTTAGTATTCTAACAGTTCAAAGGTAGGAGCCAGCAGAACACAGTAAAATGAAGATGTGAACACAACAAAATTTAAGACAAGCTTATGCTATGCAGAAAGTTTGAATTCGGCTAGGGCTCATTCAAAACTTCAGGATTTCTGTTGTCTGTTGGGGAAGCCAGACCTGGAAATAAGGCTTGTTAAGCTCATAGCAGACTCCTCTTTTCAACCTTGCTTAGATGATGTCTCTAAAACAGTTTGGTAATTCTTTCTGTTCTGGATTACTAGGTATAGCCAAGGAAATGATTACTTGTCATTCCTCATAGAAAATTTTAATATGGACAGGTTACTTCTCTGGCCTCCAGAAGAAAATAATAATTCAGCTGCCCACAGCGATAGCACAATCTATGATCAATACGGTGAAAATAAGAAAATAAAAGGGAGAGAGGTTAGAAGTGTGAAGGGAGGGCAAAAGACAGAAGATGAGGAAAAGGAAAGGAAAATTCCAAGGGGTCAAAAACATTTAAAGATTTTAGAGCTACTATTTTAGAGCTACACTCTGTGTTAGGGAGCTTCTAATACTGGGTTTATCTGCCCACACCTAAGGGGCAGCAGGATCTCCAGGTTGCTGTATGTTATTTCAAAAAGCCTATGCATATATTTAATATTATAGTATAATTTTATATTTGGGAAATTAAAAAATACTCTATTGTTTTAATAATTTAAACCTCAGAAGCTAATGTTTCACAGAATCATCTTGGTCTGGTGTCTGATGAGAATGCAGAGGGTCAGTCATTCTCAGCCTGCAAAAGCCTCTGGATCAAGGGTGAGCAGCTATGTCAGAATGCATTGGTACTGGGGGGAAGAGCATAAGATTTTATGTATTTATTAAAAAGAGGGCATGGGATAAAATAGGTTAAGAAGCACTGTTGTAGACCAAGAAGAGCAGGCTTGGGGGATAGTCTTTATTCAAAAAATATTTATTGAGCACTCTGCTGGATTTGACACTCAGGTGAGGAAGTCAAGGACAGAACTGAACAGAAATGTGGAGCACAGCTGAATTCTGGGCTCAAGACAAACACTTGGAACCATCTTTCAATAGTATGTCAAGTAAATTAAAGAACAAGAAGGACACAGTGTATTTTAGTAACAAAGAGTTTGTGATAGACTTTCTGAGAGCATTTGGGTAGAGGAATGATGCAGAAGCCAGGTCACAGTGGGCTAAGGTGAGAGGGGAAGGTATGGGAGAGAAGGTTGCCTCTGTGGATGGTCCTTAGAGGCAGCTGCCCTGGGAAAGGCAGCTCTCTGCTAGGGTCAGAGCTGGAGTAAAACTTGGGAAATAAGAGAAAGATTTTTTAGATGACAGATAATTTGAATTGCAAAGTATTTAAATACATATGAAACATAAGTATTAATTCACTGAATGTTCATGAAAATGCATTATGAGGTAGAATATCAGATGAAGAATGAATAGTTCTTGTTTTCAGGGTGTTTGTAGATGAATTACTCATAAGACCAATCACTAATAACAGTAATAGGCTGGAAATATTATGGCTCATCAAAGTAGTAAAAACAGTGCTTTGTGGATCAAAAGTTATTCATCCATGTGGGACCAGGAAAGGTATTATGGAGAAGCAGAATGTTAAAAGATGAAAGTTAGCAACAGAAGGAGTTTGAGAACCAAAGCATAAAAAATGTGAAAGGTCATGTTGGGTTTTGGGTTATTATATATGTTAAGACTGTTGTCTTAAAAAATCATGCAGGACACATTGGACCTCTGTTGTTGGAGCTTTGAACTCCAAGTTCATAGATTTGGAACAATTCTGTGAGCAACTAGACAGTTTTTGAATAACATAAGAACATGACCCAGAGGTCTACATTAGGAAAATGAACTTGGCAACCATACCTACAAATGTTTGAAGCATAATGAAAGTGAGGAAGCTGGTTGGAAACTTGTGAAATAGATCAGGTGAGAGAAAACCAGAGGCTCAGGCAGAGCAGTGGCAATAGGAATGGAGTAAGATGGAATTCACTCACTCATTAATTCAATAGATATTAGAGCATGCCCAGCGATAAGACTTCACATAGGAGGGATATGTGTGTGAAGGAAACCACAGCTACTTAGCTTAGCTTTTGTAATAATGAAGGCAGTTATAGGTAATAGGTAAACAAATGAATGTGGCTGTGTCTAATAAAACTTTATTAATGTTGGGCAGTGAAGATATTCTGTATGATATTATAGTGATTAATACATGTCATTATATATTTGTCCAAACACATAGAATGAACAACACCAAGAGTGAACCCTAATTTGAACTATGAACTTTGGATAATAATGATGTGTCAATGTAGGTTTATCAATTATAATGTATATCCCACTACAGTGAGTGGTATTCATAATGGGGAGGCTGTGCGTGTGTCAGTGCCAGGGATATATGGGTACTATCTGTACCTTCCTCTCAATTTGGCTGTGAACCTAAAACTGCTCTAGAAACAGAAACTCCCTTAAAGAATGGCCTTCATTAATGGACACTGAAATTTAAATACTCACATGTCATGAAATATTCTTCCTCTTTTGATGTTTTTTAATCAGTTATAAATGTAAAACCACTCTTAGATTGAGGGCAGTACAAAAATCTACAGTGGACCAAAGCTGGCCTATAGGCAGTAGTTTTCCCACTCCTGCTTTAGGAATACAGATCCCTGGGTTTTACACTCAATCAGAATAATTGGGGGCAGGACCTAGGAATCTACCTCTTAAAAGGGTGTGATTATTATTCCACTCTGCTTAAGAACTGAATTAATAAGTGGGCAATGGTTGTACATGGTTCTCTGAGAAATGTAGTCTCCAGGTCTCAAATCAGAGTTTACAATGATCAGGAGCTCAGGACTGGGAGCCACAGAGGGCCATGTGGTCTGGTGCTTGGCATGGAAAGAATAACCTAAGATACATGGCTCAGAATTTCAGGCTGTGGTTAGTGCTTCAATGAATGACCATGGGCAGGGAGCAAGACTTGGCAGGAAGGCAAAGAAAGAGAGGAGAAGGCTGACGGATTCAAAAAATCAGAATTGGGAGGATTCAGGCTCATGAGAGTGGGAGAGAGATGTTTAAGATCAAGGGACCAAGGCACAAGACCAGATGTTTGTGGTTAGAGCAGACTTCCAGAACACATGTGAACTTTATTGTAGTATAAAACAGGGCTGCATCAGGACCTGACCAATGTGGGAGCGGTGGGCTTTGATGAAGATGAGAGGTCAAATGCTTGTAAACCAGGGGCTTAAGGAGAGTAAAGTCAACACAATTGGACAACACAACTGGATCAAGTATCCAGGATGAAAATGCAGATGGCCAGAGGGGTGAGAGAAGAGAATTGTTAGCTTGGGCTAGTCTGCGTAAGAAGGCCTGGAGAAGGGTGCATAATATTTAGACAGGTAGAGACCAATGGGAGGAGGAGGAGAAGAGATGTTCACCAGTCATCTCCTCTGTGCATCTTTGGTGGGACCCTATATGTGGAACTCACTTGACCTTGCAACAAACTGCTGAGGAGAGCATTACTCCACTTCTGTCCCAGCAGGGAAGAGTCTGAAGTTTATACAGTTAAAAGTCCAAAGTCATAGAGAGGATAAAACGAGAAACTGGTCTCTATGCCTGTGAAGCCCATTATCTTTTTCTTTGTTTGTTTTATTTTGTGTGTTAGCTTCAATAGGCTTGTCAGTCGTACCTTCTTAAAGCAGTGTTTTGAGAAAGGTTTTGAGGCGAATACCAAAGTCAGAAAGAGTTGTGCTTAATTAGTAAATTTGCTATAGACACAGGAGGGGAGAACTGTAGCTTCTCCTCTTTGTATTTGCCATCTCCTGTGCATGTTAGCTACCTGTCCAAAGGGGAAATACATTCAGTATTTGCAACTGAGTGAAGAAAAGAAGTCGAGAGGAGCAGGCTGTATTTAATAGACTATGACAAGACCAGGCTGGCTGGCTGGAGGACTCAGGGAGAGGCATGGAAGGGAAAAGCCTGGTGAGTAGGAGGACAGATTCCAAGTTTTGAGTTTAACTTGATCCTGGGAACCATAGAAGGTGTTTTGTTTTGTTTTGTTTTTCTTAAGACAGGAGAACCACATAATGAAAATGATGGTTAGAAAGCTTAGTCTGGTGGTTGAGATAAGAGGAGAAAAGGGAATTACAGAAGCACTGTTATCCAGGTGTGAAATTTTAGAAGCCTAGATCAGGGGAGTTAAATAGTGTATGAATAGCAATAACAGAAAAAGAAAGCAATATTTAAAAGGGTTATTAGGATTTGGTTAACTACTTAGATATAGAAAATAATATAAAAGAGAAGGAAGAATTAAGGATGACTAGGATGAGATTTTGTTGTGTGCTTTACCAAAGCTGGACCTTCTGTAGGAGCTTCCAGAAGTCCCACAATCAAGTGTATTTGCAAACAGTATATACTCAGTCCACATTTTGGAGATCCACAAAACGTGTTAGCATATAAGATACTTTAAGCAGTCCTGCAGAGAAGAAAGCTTTTTAATTGTATGTAACCCACCTTTTCTCCACTTTAAATGAATGAATAGCTCCTCTTACATGACAGTTTAGATCTACAATACGTATCTTGGAAAATGATGGAGAAAATTGTTATGCTATTTGTAAGGCTGGTGGTTGTGGCCATGCTGATTCACATTGAATTCCAGCAAACAGTAAAGGAACTGTGGAACCGGAAAACGGTGAGCCATACCAATTTATTGGAGGCTCGTAAAGACAGGCAAGCCAAAAGAAGAAAGAAAAGAAAAACAAAACAAAACAAAACAAACAAACAAACAAAAAACAAAGGGAAAGGAAAACCTGCTTTTCTCAGTGGAGGACAAGGGATCAGGAAACCAACCACACCTCAGTGCTGGGGCCTGATCTGATCTCACTGCCCCTGAAGAAAAGCTCTTACATCCTTTCAATAGGGCTGTCATGAGCTCCTGCACTAATTACACAAAGGGCTTGCAGTCAGTAAAGCTGCGAGCAAGCCTAACACAGCTCTTTTCCCCACACTGTGGTAAAAAAAATAAGGAGGTTCTTTGAAGATAACAACAAAATGAGTTTTCTTTGGAGCTATGCTGAATTTGAGAGTAAATCTCTTAGAGTGCAGACTTTCTAGAGATCGGTGAGGAGGTTAGGGTTGGAGGGACAGTCATAAATTTAGAAGGGATTGTTGAAGTTGAGACTGTCTAATAAAAGCTGTTTTCTGGGGTTGGGGGGGCATAAATGCTTGTCAGTTCTCCATGTTAGAGAGTGGGAGGTGGTAGAGGAGGCAGCTGAAGGAGACAGGAGATCAATGGGCAGGTAAATGGGAGGGGACTCTGCATAGGGCAGTGCCACAAAAAGGAAGGAAGTGATTTCAGGAGCTTGGGAGCGTGAGAAAAGTCCTCTCACTGCATTTGGCAAGAAGGAGGTAACTGGCTGTCCAGCAGTCAGTTTATGTTGGTGCAGAGCATTCATTCCGCAGAAGGGTACTGAGGGAAACAGTGTGGCTCTGCTCTTCACTAGGACATACTGTCTCCTGAGGAGACAGATGTCACACTTCACTATCACACTTAAGGGACAGCTGTGCTGCAGAGGTGTCCAATGCTACTGAGCATGGGGGAGGGAGAGGACATAAATGCCTTGTTAACAGAGGTGACTGGTAGAGGAGCATGTATGTGGTGGTTCCTGGGTCCCAACTCTCTTCCTCACTTGCTGGAGCTTCTCCAGGGTCCCCTTGCTCTTAGGCAAGGTCTAAATCACTCGTCCCCTCAAAGTCATTAGTGAGAGGAATTTGGATTGCTGCCTCTTTCTAGGCATTATTATATTATAAAAAGTGAACAAAGCCAGAAATAAAATGTCTAAACTTTTGGAAATGTGAGGATTTTCCTAAAAACAGGTTTGTTTGAAACTTAAAGTAAAAATGTTTAAATGACATTTTACCATATTAATAATACATTAGAAAGTAGTTAAAATATTATATATATAATATGTACATAGTATATATGTGTATAAATGTATACTAATATGTAAATTGAATATATATTTAATGTTTTTTGTAAACATGCTTTAAATTATACTCACCAGATGTCTGAAAGCCTGTCATCAAAATATTTAATCAATATTTAATCATTCCTAATACTTTCAAGGCATAAAATATAAAAATAAAATAATTTTCAGGATATTTATAGTTAATTATTAGAAAACTGAGGAGAGAACAGAGAAAGAAATAAAGTGAACAGCTTAAATTTAATGCAAATATTACATTTTATACTATCAATATTTTAAACTTTAAAATTGAAATGTGTTCTGGAAAATAAGCCATGTTTGTCTTTATACATGGCTCAACTGTATTATGTCAGCTTCAGGGAAGATTATGGTTTCATAGAGCAATCCAGAACAAGAAGACCTGCAGCTGGATGAGATCCTCCTGCCTCTGAAAAGTAAAAATCACACTAATAATTGTCATTTATGAGATCTACTATATGCCAAGCAATTTGCAAATGATAACATATACACAGTCTCATTTATAACAACTAGAAGGTAAATATTTATAGGTCATGAAACCAAAACTCATCCTGACCAGGCGATGGTACAGTGGCTAGAGCATCAGACTGGGGTGCAGAGAACCCAGGTTCAAAATCCTGAGGTCTCCAGCTTGAGCGCACACTCACCTGGTTTGAGCAAGGCTCACCAGCTTGAGCCCAAGGTTGCTTACTTAAGCAAAGGGTCACTCAGTCTGCTGTAGCCCCCCGGGTAAAGGCACATATGAGAAAACAATCAATCAACAACTAAGGTGCCACAACAAAGAATTGATGCTTCTCATTTCTCTCCTTTCATGTCTGTCTGTCCCTGTCTGTCCCTCTCTCTGTCTCTCTGTCACACACACACAAAAGAAATAGAATATAAAAAGAAGAAAAAGAAAACCCCAAAGCTCAGAGAAGACAGGAAACTTGCCCAGCATCACAAAGCTGGGATTTGAATTTAGTCCATGGAAAGCTATGTTCTTTCTACCTCTCCACCTATGAAGTCCTAGTGCTGTGATGAACTTACTGCCTTCTGAGTTGGTGTCGGTATCTTCACAAATGACCTAGGAAGTGTAGACTGTCAAAAGCTTATGACAATACTAGATTGAGCTCTCCAGGTATTAGTGAAGAGTTCATTCCTCTGTCATTTTACACTGAGGTGTTGAATTGTGTACTGTTTTGAAAATCCTTGAAGGTAGTCTAAAACTGAATAGGAATAAAGCCAGAAATGTGAGTATATACTGAAGGTAGTGGGGAAGGAAATTACTGTTAACATTGTAATGCTGTAAGTAGATGGTGAGCTTGTTGTAAGCTAAGCACCAGATGAAATTACACACTGTCATGAGAAGCAGTGTACAGGAATATCAGCCCTATGCTTCAAGCTATTTTAACCTATAGAAGAGAAATGTCTAACAAAGTCGTGGTTAAATTCCTTCTTGTTTCGAAATGACTTTACCAAGGGTAAATTGAACTCAACGACTTAGTGTTTCAGAGAAATTTAATCTCCCTTCTCTCTGCCCCAGGCGCACTCTCCCATGCCCTTGGTCCCTTACCTCTATTCACCATATAGACTTTCCCTTTTGTTTCCTGAACTCTCTTATTATTATTTTGTCTTCATGTTTACATTACCTACTTCTGCCTTTGGATTGTCATTATTGCATCCTCATGCTTCCATTTTGTTTTGCCCATTGTTCAGGCTGCATCTTCTGGGCATACACCTTCAGCAAAACAGCAAAAGTTTGCTCTTTGCTCTTGAGACTTTTGTTGTAATCTTGTAAAATAGCATACACCTATCCTGTTTTGTTTTTTTTTTAACTTTAGCCCAAGACCTTTTACAGTTTCCTCCAAATTGTTCTAGAAACTTTATAGATTTTATCCTTACTTTTGCTTCAGGTGCTTATTTAAGACATTAGTGTCCACATTCTCTAGATTGGTCTCTGTTCATTCTTCTCTTCACTGATTTTCTTTATTTCCTCATGTTGCCTTCTTTTTCTATCATGTTTCTTTTTTATCTTTTCTCTTGTTTGTGCCTTCATATCCATGTTTTTCTCTCCTGTAGAACTCTGGGCAGAATAAACTGCTCCCTATTGTGTTCTTTTTTCATAACTTTCCTCTGAAACTCTCCTTTATCTTTTAACCTTAATACTCTTTTATTAAATCCCTCTCCCCAAAATCCATTAACTTTTCTTCATTTTTCAACTATAAACCTCCCCTTCAATCTATTCCAAACCCATCAGATGTTTGAATCACTCCGTCACCCCCGACTTTCTTCTTGACCTTCTCCCAGCGACTTTGTCACTATCCTCTACACTGAAATTGTACTTACCAAAGAAGTTCTAATGACTTCTTCCTGGACAAATTGAATGTTCTTTCATCTGTGATCCTCAGCTTTTCTGGCAATAACTCTATCTGAAAGATGGTAGGTCATCTTTGAAATACTTCTGAAATAAGGTAGACTTCTTTTTTTATTTTTCATTTTTGAACTAATAAAACATCTTCTAGAATGTTCATTATTTTGTTTATTTTGCTTATGAGAGTCAGAGATAGCTTGTGTTTGCATTTCTAATGGCTGTCTTTAAAAAAAACTTGTCATTCTGAATTTGGGTAGGGATCCTCTCCCTAAAGGATGGACTTCTGAGTCAATGTTGTACCCACCCCTCACACACTGAATTTCTCTAAATCTAATTTGCAAGTATTTATCACAGTCAGGAAATAGAAATGAATGACTTTTCTTTGAAAATCATTCCCCGGGTCTTTTTTATTTTTGTTAACAAACTTCAGACCTCCCCAAGCTCAAATCCAGTTGAAAATTAGAATTTTCAATATTTTTGAATGAAAGTTGAAAGAATAAAAACTTCCATTCACAATTCTAATTAATAACAAAAAATACCTTATCCTTTATTTGGCTCTATAAATATATATTTTTGTAACTATTTTTTGTTCTTGACTAATTTTTATTATCATTATGTACAACAGGAGTTAAAAGTTCCAGTGATAAGGGTGAAGTGATTTAGAGATTATTAATGTGGCTCTGTAACAAAAGCCTTCGAGTTCCCAGTTCAGATTGCTGCTGTTTTTCCCTGAGAAGTGCAAAGGGAATGTAGCCTTAGACTTCTCTGATTCCTTCCTGCCGCTTTCTGTCACTCCTATTAACATTAGTTAAATATAGCTTTCTTAATTCCCGAAATGGTTCTGAAACTAGTGTTTTGACTAGTAACATGTAGTAGACAAAGAATCCAAAGACAAAGGCAAGATGTGCGCTGACTGATTTATGTCACTTTAATAACCTAATTGCTTGATGAGCACTTACACGATTTAGTTACTGATCTTCAACCTTTCAGAGCTGAAGAATGAATTGCTGATGTATTTCACCTAGGTACTGTAAAAAATTTTGAGCAATGGTATATTGTGTGGTATTTTAGGAAGCCTATTTCTGAGTTACATCATTAAGTAGTTCATCAGAGAATACAGGGCAGTTAGTGAAAATATTTCATAGCAGAATCAGACTGTTTTCTGAATTGGTGCTCTCCTTAATTTTTCCAGGCTGGGTACATTTTAAAGTAGAAAAGAGAATAATACAAAGTCTTTTTTCTGATTAATGAATAATGGAAAAATTTAGAAGCATGACCTATTCAATGTTCCACCAGGATAATACATCTGATAACATTCTCCAGAAAATCAAATTTAGGCACCACCTCTGCCTTGAACTTATACCACAGAACTATGTGTTTCTTGAACATGAAGAGGAAATACTGATGATGCTTTATAAGAATGAACATACTAATTAGTCTTTGTGCAGTGAAATTCTGGGCTTAGAGCAAACCACCCAATGTAACCTGTCCAATGTCTCTTATGTTGATGAAGTCAGGTTAAAATGATAATGATGGGCCGTGTCTAGGAGGTAAATGTCAACGTTTATTTATTCATCACCTTGTTTGTATTGAGACTTATTTGATGCAGCTACTCTTTCAGGTGTTGGGGATGAAGCAGTAAGCAAAATATTATCTGTAAAACTTTGGGGGGTAATTAAAATTACAGGTAGTTCTTGGTTTATGGACATTTACAATATAGTGGGATATGTGCTACATTAGTTTTAAGCCTAGGGTGCAATAGGAATACACAAGAAGTCAGTCTGGAGGTGCATGGAATGGTGGAAGAAGCAGGATCAAGCTGATATTAAAATAATGAACCGTGTTGGGCAGGTAAAGTGATGGTGGGCAGGCAGAATATTCTGAGAAGTGGAAACAGCATGTGCAAAGTCCCAAACGTGAGAAAATGTGACTCATTCAGGGAATGTTGTATAGTGAGAGGAATGGGGAGTAATGAAGACAGAAAGTAAAGCCCAAATTATGACCAGTTTGTGTCTCATGCTAAGGAGAGAGTATGATATTTATTCTAAGCAGGATAATAAGCTGGAAATATTATGGAAATATTTTGAACAGAGGTCGCATTCATAGAGGTCAGAGGGGCACATCACTCTTCTAAGTCACAGTGCAGAATCTCCCTTGTTGAAATTGAGCCCATGGTTCTAAGTCAGTTATCTGTTGGCTGTGAAATCCTTAATAAAGTCTATAAATCATGGCTTTGTATGCATTTTGGTTTATTGGCCTGTGAAACATCTGTCTCAGGGCAGTAAGAAAACCAGGGGATTTCCTGTGCAGAGGGCAGAGGATAGAGGACTCATACATTTCCATCATTGAGCATTCCCAGGTAAATGTGATATTTGCTTGAATTTCCAGGTACCTATTAGTTCTACATTTTTCTAAAACGTGTCACCTGCAGCAGGAAGCAACATGCACTGGTTGAGCCCCTTCAAGAAACTTTGGAGGAATGACTGTGGGTAACATATGTGAGGATCTGGCCAGGAACATTTGTGAGCATGAGTTCCACCCCCATGGAGTTGACATCAGTTGGTATAGCCCATTCCTTCTCTCCTGAGGGACACTTCCCTGGACCAGTGCCTAGACACCTGATCCCCTCAGCTGACTGGCTTGGGGCATTCCCTCTAAAGGGCCTAAGGGATATGCATTCTGCATAAAATGGCCTTGATTACATTTAGGCAGAAATCCTAAAGATGCGTACTGGACTTTTTTATACTTTCTAGCAACTTGCTTTTTTGGCCTTAGTGGGAATCTACTCGGGAGGAAATTCTGCATTTGCTGTTAGTGTATCACTGTGGTCTCTTGTCCTAGGGATTTGAGAGCTTTGACAGAAGGCGGGGTGATTAATGATGGCATGGATGGCCTATACTTGGATTGTGTCAGTGCACATATAACAGACCAAATAGGTTTTTGGCTCATATAAAAACAAAAACAAAAATACCTTGCATGCAGGGTTGACATGGTTATTGTAAAAAAGTTCCAAAAGGATGAAATTTCATCTGTTATTCATTCATTTCAGTGTTTTATAAATTTTATCCTCTGATGTTTTTTGTCACATAGACAGGGAGCCATGCTTAGAACATAGAATTAATTAAGATTATAAGGGGTGATAAAAATTAAAGTTTACTGGTTTCAGATTGTTGGGGGGGATGGAAATGGAGTTCTTATAAGGGGAGCTTGCAGGCCCATGACCCCATCCTGAAATGCAATATCTCTACTTCTGTCTGGACTGTCAGGTCAGAGTCCTTTGCACAGTGCACTTTTTGGCTAAAAGTCCAAGTCTAAAAACCATTATTTATTTTCTTATTTGGAGTTGTAGAAACCAGTCCTCAGAGTAATAAAGTGACCTGCTGAAGGCAGAATTTTGGCCTCCTTGCTCCAGTATGGTACCCCTAGTTGTCTCTAAATTCTCAGTATGGCCCCAGGGACAACCAATGACCTGAGTGACCTATTCTCACAAGGAGCATTAGACATACATTAGTTCTATGTGAATTTATTAGGGATTATGAAGAGAAAAATGTACTAATATTAAGTGAAGTTGGGAAATAGAGAATGAACTAGTCAAAGTTATACAGTTTTATCTGGTTTAGTTCTCCCCACAATTGTAGATATACTAATGTTAATATTAAACCTTTAATGAGGGGAAAGGGTATGTGCAATTCCTCAGATTTATTTGACTACAGATTCTTTTTATGGAGCAAATTAAGAGGCTAATTTTCCATGAAAAACACTTTGGAAAGCACACTGTTTCAATATGGTGTTACCAATGAAGATCTTGCATCACTGGCAATCTAAAATTATTTTAGATGTAGAGTGTTGTAAACAAAATGTGCTCAGGTTGAATTGCTTATATCATATCACTGAAAGATTAATTGGAAATTGAGAAGAAAGTTACTGAAGCAACCAAATAACTACAATTGTTGGAAATACTCTTTAGGGTAGTTGTATTGGACAAGGTAAATCCTGCCATGATACTGATTGTATAGATGTTGTGGATGATTATTTGGGGTGGGGAGAGGCACCACAAATCGCTTTTCTAATTACAAATGCTTAAGCACATCTTAAGATTTCACTATTATAATCATTCCTCTGGTTATTATCATTCTAGGTAAAAATACCTTTATAATTACCAATACCAAAGCACTAATTAATGTGCCACTCTAAAATATTGCTACTATTTTACTAGTTTGGTTAGTAGTCAGAAGAGACAGTACTGCAGATAAGTCAATAGCACAGGCTCCAACAGCAGACTTTTCTGATTTGTGCCTCTGCTTTGTTATTTGCAAGTTCTGTGATCTTTGGTAAGTTACCTAACTTCTCTGTGCCTCAGTTTCCTCATCTGTAAAATAGGGGTACTATTTAAGGAATGTGGTTCTGAATGTTACTGTGAAGATTTTTGGTTTTTTGAAGAGCTGTTTCCAAAGGGAAAAAGTGTTTCCAAAGGCAGGCACAAAACTCCATAAAAATAGAAACTATGATGTTTTGCAATTTTTCCTGCATTCCTCTGTCCCTACTGTGTGATCTGCTTTGAAATCTTCCTAGCCTTTATCTTACATGTACTTGGTAAATAAAATCTTTTTCTGTAGTTCTCAGAATGCTTTATTAGTATCTTAATCTTCACTTACACAACATTTTCTCTATCTTTGAGGTCATTTTTCTTTTGAAGCAGTAGAAAGATGTGATATGAGGACCAGACTGTCCCATACTATGATAGGAGATGACCATTTGTGAAAGGTCTAAAGTAGCATTGGTCAGTTGGGATAATTCAGTGTGCAGGGTCAGGATTAAGTTCAAGACAAATAGTTCTTTCTCTTGACCTCCTGTGAGCTCTTTATGCTCCAACTCCAGGAAAGGAGGGGTAAGGCTAAGAAATAGTAAAACATGTTGAAGATATGCTGTGGGATTGGACCAGACTGTTTCACAGTTGAGGCTATTTGTTAATGTCTAAAGACGACTGGAGAAATTATGACTGCTTCCTGAGATATTTTCAACAGAGAGGGGAGATTTGACAAAACAGGGATGAAAGGCCATTTGAGGAAGGAACAATTAAGTTGGTCTCTACTCTCACTTTTAGGAACCCAGCTTATCTAATGAGCAAGTTCTATTTACTGGTCTGTATCTTGCATCAATTCATTAGTAATTAATAACAAAGTCCAAACTATTTTCCTTATAATTTAGATTGAATTTGTGCATTCCACCATAGGTTTAATTGCTGTTGAGGAAAGTAGTAGTATAAGTTTCCAGTTCTTTTATTTAATATTCTATATTGGAATTGGGCCTCAAATGTAGAGGCATCTGGCTTTCTTCCTGAGACAGATTTGTATTCTGCTTTGACTTTCAGTACTGAGATGAAGCCTGGTCAACCACATATGAGTGAGGGGCAGTTCCAAAGTCTCCTGGTATTGCCGGCAGATCAGTTAACAGTAAGCACATGGCTGAATAATTCAGTAATACTGTCAGTTAATTAGGAGTCCTAGAAGAAAATTCTATTTTCCAACTGCTGAATAGTTATAATAATTGCTAGAGTATTTTAAATTGTTTTATAACAAATATTTTATAATTACATTATTTAAATTACTGACTGTTGGAAGAACTATTTTTGGATGTTTATCACTATTCTTTATTTTTGTCAAATAAGGAAATCTGTAAGAATTTGATTTATGACTTTTATGAATTCAAGGAATCATTTCTGCATTTCATTATCTATCTCATAACTTAAGATATTTTTAGAATTTGAAAGGGAAATAAAAAGGTATTTTACTGAAGCAGTAAGATATATGATAACAATTAACTCCTATTAATTTTAGGAAAATGTTCATGTAAAGTTCTTGGAAATATTTGCTTTTAGAATCAATATTTAGTATGGGCTGCCTGACCAGGTGGTGGTGCAGTGGATAAAGCTTCGGACTGGGATGCGGAAGACCCAGGTTTGAGACCCCGAGGTCGCCAGCTTGAGCACGGGCCTTTCTGGCTTGAGCAAAAGCTCGCCAGCTTGGACCCAAGGTCGCTGGCTCCAGCAAGGGGTGGCTCGGTCTGCTCAAGGCCCATGGTCAGGGCACATGTGAGAAAGCAATCAATTAACAACTAAGGTGTCACAACAAAAAACTGATGATTGATGCTTCTCACCTCTCTTTGTTCCTGTCTGTCTGTCCCTATCTATCCCTCTCTCTGACTCTCTCTCTCTGTCCCTGTAAAAAAAAAAAAATATATATATATATATATATATATATATATATATATATATATATATACACACACACACACACACACACATATATATATATAGTATGGGCTGGTGGAGAGTATAATTAGGGAAGCAGTCATATATTTTCCTGTTCATCATTTCTTTTGGGGTTTGTTATTTGTTAAACAGAGGTTAGAATGCATAGTACATGTACTTCAACTTTGTAAAATCGGAAAAGTAAAATTATATGAGTCTTTCCCTGCTTCACTGACTGTAATTAAGCAAATGTGAAGAAAAAATAAAGTCCTGAGTCTGATAGTAAACATTCAAAATAAGGAAGTAGTAGAGATTTATGTTTCATGTCAATACCCCAGAACTTTTATCAAAATATCTTGTCTTACTCTGTTGTTCAACATTGCTGTCTTTCATTTCATTTTATATTTATTCAATAGAAAATCAGAGCAAAAGAAACAACTCAATCAGTTACCAATATATATGGAGTGACTACTGGGGCCAGAACATGGTCCCCAGTGCTCTGGGGAATTGTGAAAAAGCCAAGTCTCAAGTCCTTAGCAAAAAAGTATCTGCTATCTAGTGGCGAGGTAGAGTAGGGTTGGATCAATAAACAGCAATCCTTAGACCTTCTATCTCTCTGGAAGGCCTGAGGTGTGATCATTTCATAAGGTAGGGACAAAAAAGGCTCAGAACGGGGAAGAGTAGCAGATTTAAACCATGGAAGGAGAAGCAGATAAATTGAGCCCAGGATGTGTGTATTAGTCTGACAATAAATTCTTTTCTAATTTCAGAAATGGAACTAGCATTAGAGTCTTGGCTCTTTCACTGAGTGGGTATTTAAGAAGAGACACAGCCTGACCAGGCGGTGGCACAGTGGATAGAGCATTGGACTGGGATGCGGAAAGACCCAGGTTCGAGACCCCGAGGTCACCAGCTTGAGTCCTGGCTCATCTGGTTTGAGCAAAAGCTTGCCAGCTTGGATCCAACGTCACTGGCTCTACCAGGGGGTTGCTCAGTCTGCTGAAGGCCCGCAGTCAAGGCACATATGAGAAAGCAATCAATGAACGACTAAGGTGTCACAATGGCAACAAAAGACTGATGATTGATGCTTCTCACCTCTTTCCATTCCTGTCTGTCTGTCCCTATCTATCCCTCTCTCTGACTCTCTCTCTGGCTCTGTAAAAAAAAAAAAAAAAGAAACACAGGCTCATGCAGTATGGACAAAGCATTGTTGCTAACTCTCATTTTCCTAGATAAGGAAGTTCAATAGTTTACAGTTTCTTACCACTCCAAATAGGGTTCTGTGCCCACCAGAGGTGAAGAAAGTAGGTAGAATGGTTCCAACAATTGTAAGAATCCTGAGAAAAACAAGTCTTCTTGCGCTGTCAGAGAAGGGAAAGCACTTCCATCAGCTGAGGAGTGGGTAGGTAAGCAGTGGTATAGTCTGGCCGTTTGCTCCTTATAAGGCTGGTTTATAGAGGAGGCCCTTGGGTATCTTGTCTTATAAGGCTAGCAGATACACTCCTGAGAATAAGTGACCAGATAGTCAGTGGCTGCACTGTGAAGATGAAAACCTGTCAGATTCCTTTAAACTTATAGGTAGATACAGTCACAGACATAGTTCAAATATTGCATTTGGGCTAAAATGCAGACTCATGAAATATAGTAATGTTGCACCAACTTGCAAGGTCTATAACTTCAACTATTTTGGGGAACAGTCCATTGACCAAAAGAAAGAATGTTTCATTACAAAACACCAGGGTTTTTTTTTGTTTTGTTTTGTTTTGTTTTGTGTTTGTGTGTGTGTGGGGGGGGGAGGGTTTGTCAGGGGAACAGTCTTTTAAGTCTGATAGACAATGTGGGAGGTGAGTAGATTTTTGCTGGAAGCATATGTCAAGAATTAAGAACAGTTAGGGAAAAGACAGACTAATTGGCAGAAAACAATGCTGTCCTTAGTTTTGAATTTTGAATAAATATTAGGAGAAATTTGGAGCTTTTGTTCTGGAAAGAAGTCAGACAGTGGCACTTGATAGAAGTAGTCTTCGCTGCTGTTTAAAGAGAGAATGGCACGTAGCTCTCCAGTTTTCCCAGCATCATCTATTGAAGAGGCTTTTATCTCTCCATTGTGTGTTTTTGGCTCCTTTGTCAAAGATGATTTGTTCATCTTTGGCTTTATATACAGCTAGTGCTCTACTTATGACCACAATTGGTTCCAACAGACCGGTTTAACACAATTTGGTAAGTTGAGTACGCTATATGTACAGTACTGTGAAATGATGTTAAAAAAATCTTTAAGTCATTTTTTATCATAATTTTCTTTGTTGATTTTATGCCATTTGTATCATCTCTACACCATTTTGTTTCTTATTTTTACATTCATCAGATTTAAGTAAAACACTGCATTACCAGTACAACTGGGTTAATATTTGCAAAACATATAAAATTACAAACTACAGATGCATACAAAAACTGCTCCAGATGAGGAGCAGTTGTGGCTAGCGATTGTGGTCATAAAGCTGAATGGTCGTAAGTTGCGTAGGTCATAAATCGATCAATACCTGTATGTGGCTTTATTTCTGGGCTTCAATATTATTCTATTGGTCTGTGTGTCTATTTTTCTGCCAATACCATGCTGTTTTGATTACCGTGGCTCTATAAGTATAATTGAAAGTCAGGTGTATGATTCCTCTGTCTTCATTCTTTTTCCTCAGGATTGCTTTGGATATTTGGGGTATTTAATGGTTCCATACAAACTTGGTAATTTTTTGTTCTATTTCTCTAAAAAATGACATTGGGATTTTGATGCAGATTGTGTCAAATTTGTATATTGCTTTGGGTAATATGGCCATTTTAACTATGTTGATTCTTCCAGTCTGTGAACATGGAATATTTTTCTATTTCATTGTCTTTTTCAAGTTTCTTTCAGTAACATTTTAGTTTTTAGTATACTGTATAGGTCCTTCACATCCTTTGTTTATTCCTAGGTATTTTTGTTGTTGTTGCATTGTAAAAGGAATTATTTTTTTTAGTTCAGTTTTCGATATTTCATCTTTGGTATACAGGAAAGCAGTAGACTTTTGTATATTGATTTTGCATCCTGTGACTTTTGCTCTATTGGCTTATTGTTTCTAATAGTTTTTTGGTGGAGTCTTTATGGTTTTCTGCAAAGATCATGTCATCTGCAAAAAGTGATACCTTTACTTTTTCTTTTCCAATATGGTTGCCTTTTATTTCTTTCTTTTGCCTAATCACTCTGGCTAAAACTTCCAAAATTATGTTGAATAAAAGTGGAGAGAGTGGAAAATCTTGTCTTGTTTCTGATCTTAGAGGAAAAGCCTTAATTTCTTTTACCATTTAGTATGATATTAGCTGATGGTTTGTCATATATGGCCTTCATTATGCTGAGGTACTTTCCTTTAATTCTGGTTTTATTGAGTATTTTAAACATAAAGAGATGTCATATTGTATCAAATGCCTTTTCATAAAACTGAAACTCATGGACATAGATAAAAATGAAATGGTTATCAAAGGGAAGAAGTAATGGGGGAGATGGGGGGAAGGGTGTAAAGAGGGACAAATATAAGGTGATGGAAAATGATTTGACTTTGGGTGATGAGGATACAACATAATTAACAGCTCAAATGCTATAGAAATGTTTACCTGAAACCTATGTACTCTTATTGATCACTGTCACAACATTAAAGTTAATTTTCTAAATAAAATTTAAAAATTAAAAAAAAGAAAAAAAATATCACAGAGAAAATAAGATAAAGAGAGGATAGCGGGTCCTGGCTAGGTAGCTCAGTTGGTCAGAGTGTCATCACACACACCAAGGTTGTGGGCTCAATCCCCAGTCAGGGCGTATGAAGGAATCAACTAATGAATGCATAAATAAGTGGAACAACAAATTAATATTTCTTCATCTCTCTCTCTCTCTTCTTATCTCTCAAAAATCAATTTTTAAAAATGTAAGATGGGCCCTGGCCAGAGGATCAGTGGATAGAGTGTCGGACCAGCATATAGACTTCCTGGATTTGATTCTCTGTCAGGGCACACAGGCGAAGAGACTATTTCTTTCCCCCTCCTTCTTCCCATTCTCTCTCTCTTTCCCTCTCACTGCCAGTGACTCAATTGATTCAAGTGTGGCCCTGCGCACTGAGGATAGCTCCGTTGGAGTGCATCAGCCTCAAGTGCTAAAAATTACTCTGTACTTTAGCATTGGCCCAAGATGGGGTTGCTGGGTGGATCCCAGACAGGGCACATGTAAGAGTCTGCCTCACTATCTCCCTTCCTGTCACCTAAAAAAATATTTTTTTAATGAAAAAAAAAAAAAGAGAGAATGGCAAAAGGAATGTCATACAGAGACTGCTTATCCAAGTATTG
Source organism: Rhynchonycteris naso (assembly GCA_037038555.1). NCBI lineage: Eukaryota > Metazoa > Chordata > Mammalia > Chiroptera > Emballonuridae > Rhynchonycteris > Rhynchonycteris naso. The sequence goes on from CM073002.1 coordinate 38,109,614, forward strand.
TTTTTTTGGATAGAAGGGAGACAGATGATACTCTGCTCATTTTACAGATGAGAAAACTAAAGCTCAGAGAGCTATATGTATAATTATGAAGGGTCTGGAGCTTAAACCAAAGTGTCTGACTCCAAATATATGCATTTATTTTTAAGACAACAAAGTAGATGTGATAAATATAACAGATGAAACAATTATAAAACCTAACAGTAGATTTAGAGACAGGGAATATAAAATTTGCTTAATTACCACCCAAGTCAAGTCTCCCTTTATCACCATCTATTCCTTCTCTACCTTCCTCCACCTCCCCCCCTACTACAATATATAGATGACGTATTGTAGTTATGTGCCTAAAACCTGTTTAATTTTATTAACCAATATCACCCCAATTAATTAAAAAATGTTTAAATTAATAAATAAAAGAAAAAAGAAAAAATTTGCTAGAGAAAATTGAAAGATAATGATGTCATTCATACACAACCCCAGGGAAGCGTTTCTCTGTGGGTCCCCACTATTATTGTTAGATGTTGACATAGTTTATATCAAGATGTTTTAATACTTTAATTCTCAACATTGAATAATGCACAGACTCCTTATTTTAATTATATAGTGTTGGGCAGATAAAATATAATATGCTCACTTTGTTAAAGATGGCACTGCCCACATGGAAGCCCGTCACCCAGGTGATATTATTTGCCCTTATGCTTGGGATGGGTGTGGGGGAAAGGCTGTAATGTAAGCAGGCTGGGTCATTATAGCCTAAGGCTTAGTTTTAAGAGTAAGCTTTTCTCCACACCCTTGACCAATTGGATGATGTAGGGTGGTGCACGCTCATGAGGAATCCCATTGTGCCTCAGATGAGTGACTTTGTATCAGAGACTTTCTTGTTTGTAGATTGGATTAAGGGTTTGGATTTCTACAGTATAAAGTGGGGCAGGCCGGGAGCTTGCTCTCTCGGTTCCTGGGATTAGTGTTAGAAAGGACAGCAGATTAAGGCCACGTGGAGAAGCGGAGGCAGCCAAGATGGCGGAATGCTGAGAAAGAACCCAGTTTGTGCAGAGTTTGTGTAGAGAGGAGATAGGAAACAGAGGTGAATAAGTCTGGTGAGCTAGAAACCTTTTGATTCTAGGAAACTCGAATAAGTCAGTAGCTTTGTGAGCACTGAATGAGTGGGTTTTGGAGCCCAGTGTGTGTTTTTGCTTGTCTGCCAGGTGCAAGCTAGAATTAAAGCTGATGGCTCACCAGTTCTTGGCTCCGTTGTTTCATCACAGACTGTCCGAATCTAATGGGAACCTGCATGGGTCAGGCGGCTGTGATGGTGGCTGATTACTGGCTTTACATATAGTAATTAGTAATTATTATTATTAACCTTTTTTTAAATTTAGTGGTAACAGGGGAGGCAAAGAGACAGACTCCCACATGTGTGCCAACCAGGATCCACCAGGCAAGCCCTCTAAGGGGCAGTGCTCTGCCCATCTGGGGTATTGCTCCATTGCTCAGTAACCAAGCTACTTTTAGCACTTGAAATGGAAGGCACCGAGCTATCCTTAGCTCCAGAGGCCAACTCTCTTGAAGCAATTGAGCCATGCCTGAGGGAGGAGGGAAGAGAGTGAGGGAAAGATAAAGAGAGAGAGATAAGGGGGAGCGGGAGGGATGGAGAAGCAGATGGGCGCTTCGCTTGTGTGCCCTGACTAGGAATCGAACCCAGGACATCCACATTTCTGCTGACGCTCTACCACTGAGCCAACTGGCCAGGGCCTATTAAACATTTTATTATGGAAAATCTCAAACACAAAGAAACTATATTATAAACTCTCATATATTCCTTTTCTACCTTCCACAATTTTCAACTTTTTGCCAGTTTTATTTCACCTATTTCTCAACTTTATTGTTGTTTCTATGAGTATTTTAAAGAATCAGACATGCTATTGTATTACCTGTAAATATTTTAGTATGTCTCTCCAACAATAATGGCTTAAAAAGTATAATGATGATATTATTACCCTTAATAAAATTAACAGTAACTTCTTAGTATCATTGGCAAACTCATTAGTCTACAGAGCCAAATATCAACAGTACAACAATTGAAATTTCTTTTCAGAGCCAAATTTTTTAAACTTAAACTATATAGGTTGATACATTGTTATTAACTTAATTAGGGTACTCCTAAGCTGGCTTTTGCTTAAACACTCAAGGATCCAAAGAGCTTCATGTGACTCGCGAGCCATGGTTTGCTAACCAAAGATCTAGTACCCAGTCCATATTCAGAATTTTCTGATTGCTTTAAATCATCTGTACACTGCATTGTGTTCACCACCCCAAGTCAAGTCCAAAGTGTCTTATATTTAGCTTAATTCAAGATCCAAACAATGTCCACACATTACATTTGCTAGTTTTATCTCTTAAATCTCAGATATTTTATGACATTTCCTGCCACTCTCCCCTCAATTTCCCATCTTGCATGCCATGAAATTGATGGTGAAGTGGGGTCATTTGCCATTTCCCATGCTCTTCTTTTTTAAAGTTGAAAAAAAATTTAATTTTTAAAAAAATATTTATATTTTACTTAGAAAATTAACTTGAATGTGGTGACAGTGATCAATAAGAGTACATAGGTTTCAGGTAAACATTTCTATCACATTTGAACTGTTGATTATGTTGTATACCCATCACCCAAAGTCAAATTATTTTCCATCATCTATACTTGTCCCTCTTTACATCCTTCCTGCCACATCCTTTCCCCTGATAACCTCTTCACTTTTATCTATGTCCATGAGTCTAACTTTTATATATCACATAGGCATAAAATAATAGTTTTTAGCTTTTTATGATTTACTTATTTCACTCAGCATAATGATCTCATGGTCCATCCATGTTGTCGTAAATGTAACTATGTCATCACTTCTAATGGCTAAGTAGTATTGCATTGTATATATGTACCACATTTTCTTTATCCAATCCTCTGTCGAGGGACACTTTGGTTGTTTCCATGTCTTGGTCACAGTGAATAATGCTGCAATGAACATGGGGGTGCATGTGTCTTTATGTACAAATGTTTTCGAGTTTTTGGGATAGACACCCAGTAGAAGGATTGCTGGGTCATATGATAATTCTATTCTTAATATTTTGAGGAACCATCATACTGTCTTCTAAAACTATGTTGAAGAAGCATGGAGAAAGTAGGCAGCCTTGTCTTGTTCCTGATATTAAAGGGAAAACCTTCATTTTTTCTCCATTTAGTATGATATTAGCTAATGGTTTGTCATATATGGCTTTTGTCATATTGAGTTACTTTCCTTCTATTCTGATTTGAGTGTCTTAAACATAAAGCAATGTTGTATCTTATTGAATGCTTTTTATGCATCTCTTGATATGATCATATATGACTTTTGTTCTTTGTTTTCTTCATGTTGATGTGATATATTACGTTGATTAATTTTCATATGTTGAACCATCCTTGTGCTCCTGGAATGAATCCCACTTGATTGTGATGTATTATTTTTCTAATGTGTTGTTTTATTAGTTTTGCTAGTATTTTTTTTGGGGGGGGGTGGATTTTAGCATCAATGTTCTTTAGAGACGTTGGTCTGTAGTTTTATTTTTTGTGTTGTCCTTGCCAGGTTTTGGTATGAGTGTTATGTTGGCCTCATAATATGTGCTGGGGAGTATTAATTCTTCCTCTATTTTTTGGAAGACTTTGAGAAGAATAAGTACCAAATTTTCTTTGAATGTTTGATAGGATTCATTAGGGTAGCCATCTGGTCTCGGACATTTGTTTTTGATAGTTGTTTATTTTCTCCCTGCTTATAGGTCTATTTAGATTTTCCACTTTTTTCTCACTCAGTGTAAGAAGATTGTATAGTCCTAGGAATTTATCCATTTCCTTTAGGTTTTTGAATTTGGTGGCATATAATATTTTATAATATTCTACTATAATTCTTTGTATACCTATCATGTCTGTGGTAATTTCTCCCCTTTAATTTCGGATTTTGTTTATATAAGTCCTTCCTTTTATTTCCTTAGTGAATCTAGCCAGTGGTTTGTCAATTTTATTGATCTTTTCAAAGAACCAGCTCTTTGTTGTATTAATTTTTTCTATAGTTTTTTATTCTTTATTTCATTTAGTTTTGCTTTCATTTTTACTACTTTTTTTTTGTTGACTTTGTTTTGCCTTTGTTCTTCTCTTTCTAGTTTCTCAATATGTGATCTTAGTTTGTTTACTTGCGATCTCTCTTGTGTCTTCATATAACCCTTAACTATTTGAGTAGTACATGTACAATGTTCATGTACATCCTCGTGCCTCCTGACCAGAGTACAATCGTACATGTGTAAAGAAACATTAAAAAAAGGCAAATGTATTTTTTTTTGTTTTCATAAATTGGTTATCAAACAAATGTGATTTTTAATTTAATAAAACTGTAACTGTAACTAATTTTATCTTTTGAAAAAAAACTCCTGGGGGTCGGCAAGCATGAAAAGAACTCACTATTCAAAGGATTAAATAATATAAACCTTTCTCTTATTACTGCTTTAACTCATTCCAGAAATTTTGATATGCCATGGTGTCATTTCCACTTGTCTGTTTATATCTTTTGATCTCTGCTTTTATTTCTTTTTTAACCCAGTCGTTTTTTATAAGGATGTTGTTTAATTTTCACATTTTTGTGGGGTTTTTTTTACTTTCATATTGCAGTTGAATTCTAATTTCAAAGCCTTGTTATCAGAGAATATGCTTGATATAATTTCAATCTTCCTGAGTTTGTTGATATTAGTTTTGTGGTGCTACATATGGTCCATTCTTGAGAATGTTCCATGCTCTCTGGAGAAGAATGTATAATCTGATGTTTTGAGAAGAAATGTCCTTTAAATATCTATTATGTCCATTTGGTCCAGAGTGTCGTTTAAGGGCAATATTTCTTTCTTGATTTTCTGTTTGGATGATCTATCTAAAGTTGTCATTGGTGTGTTGAAATCTCCAAGTGTGATTCTGTTTTTGTCTGCTTCTATTTTTGGATCAGTTAGTAGATGTCTTATATATTTTGGTGTTCCCTGGTTCAATGCATATATATTGAGAAGTGGTTTGTTTTCTGGATATAATGTCCCCTTCATCATTATGAAATGTTCATCTTTGTCTCTGGTTTATTTTGTTGTCTTGAAGTCAGCATTGTCAGAAAGGAGTATGGCTACAGCTTCTTTTGGGGGGGATATTATTTGCTTGGAGAATTGTTTTCCAATCTTTCACTTTGAATTTAATTTTGTTCTTGCAGCTTAGGTATGTCTCTTAAAGGCAGCAGATGTTTGTCTTTTGGTTTTTTTGATCCAATTTAGTACTCTGAGCCTCTTTATTTATGATGTCATTCCATTTACATTTAGAGTAATTATTGACATCTGTGGATTTTCTATAGCCATTTTTTTTTTTTTTAGTAGCTCTGTGTCTTGTTTGGTTCTTCTCATTTTTGTTTCTGTCAGTTGTTTTTGTTGGGAGTATTCCGTACATTTTCCCCCTTTTTATTCTTTTTTTGAGCCAAGTGTTTCTGTAGTGGCTTTTTTGTGGGTCATTACCATTAGGTTATTAAGAGAAAAATGTTCATATGTACAAGAGTCCTTTATCTTATGAGTGGTTCTACACTCCATCCTCTTTTGCTACTGCATATCTTTACCCTTTCCCCTTTTATGTTATTGTTGTCACAGATTATCCTTGCTTTTATTGTGACCTTGTTGGAACTTTTATTTGTAGTTTTGTTTTGTTTTGTTCTTTGTATCTGATCAAATAACCCCCTTGATTATTTCCTGCAGTGGGTTTTTCTGTTGATAAATTTCCTCAGCTTCTGTATGTATGTAAAAGTTTTTATTTCTCCTTCATATTTGAAGGATAACTTTGATGGATATAGTATTATTGGCTAGCAATTTCTCTCAGTACTTGAAATATTTGGTTCCAATCTTCTGGCTTGTAGAGTTTCTGCTGAGAAATCTGGTGATAACCTAATGAGCTTTTCTTTATATGTTGTGTTCTTTTCCCTAGCTGCCTTGAGGATTCTTTCTTTGTCACTAATTTTTGACAATTTTATTATAATGTGCTTTGGAGTAGATAGGTTTTGGTTGTGATAACTTGGTATTCAGTTTGTTTCTTGGATTCGAAGCTCTAACTCTTTTTATAGGTTTGGGAAATTCTCATCAATTATTTGTTTGAATAGGCTCTCCAATCCCTTCTCCCTTTCTTCTTCTTCTAGTATATCCATTATTCTTATACTGCTCTTTCTGATGGAATCAGACAATTCTGTAGAGCTCTCTCAGTTTTTTAAATCATGAGTCTCTCTCTTCTGCTCTTTGTAGCATCTCTAGTTGCCTGTCTTTGATGTCACTAATAGTTTCCTCTATCTGGCTTGTTCTATTAACTAAACTTGCTACCTCAGTCTTCAATTTATGCACTGAATTCTTCACCTCTATTTTTAAATATTCAATCTCCTTGATGAGGTATTCATTTTGTTCATTAATTTGTTTTTTAAGCTCATTAAGTTGCCTATTGGTGTCTTCTCACATGTTGAGTATTTTCAGAACTTCAATTTTGAATTCTATATCATTAACTTCAAGGTTTCTATGTGATTGGGATCATTTTCTGCACGTCTTTTATTATCTCTAAACTATGTCTCTGTGTTGTGTAGCCATGGTATTTGATTTCTTCTTCCTTGATGGCATTTGAGAGTGGTATTGTTAAGAACCCTGACAAAAATATAACAACATAAAGAATAAAAATTGAAATAAAATATACAATGAAAGTTTAAAAAATTATGACAAGTAAAGAAGTAAAATCACAGAAAAATGACACTGGGAAACAAAATTTTTGTTGCATCCACAAAAACACTTATTCTCACCTAACTCAAGTGTGCTGATCTCAAATTTGATATTAGTTTTTCTTTGTAAGCTACAATTTCTTTGCAGTTCAAGATTTTAGGTTTTTATCTTATTATAAAATTTTTAACATTTAGTTTAACATAATGAAGTAGAATGTCTTCTTGGGCATCATCTTTGTGAAAATATAATAATTTATATACTGTAGTAAATACACTAATACATTAGAAGATATGATTGCATCAGAATTTGTCTACAATTTCGAAATAGAACATATTAAAACACTCATTTTAATCATAAAATTTGCGCAAAACTTATTTAAATTCTATTTAGGCAAAATATTTGCATTTGTAGCTCTTGCGTTTGTGTACTTGTTGAGGACAATCTTGTTTGATGCTCCAGCAGTAGTCTGCTCATCACGAACAGCTCCAAGATTTTCAGGAAACTTATCAAGGTGACTGTTTAGGAAGTGAATCTTAATGCTCATCTTACATCCAATGTCGAAGAAAGCCAACAGCATCCTCTGAACCAGAAGTTCATAGTTTTCTGCTTTTTTGTTGCCAAGGAAGTTCTTTGTAACTGCCACAAAAGACTGCCATGCTGCTTTCTTCTCCTTACTCATCTTCCTGGCAAATTCTTTGTCACATATGAGGGTTCAAATTTGAGGTCCATCAAATACACCTGCTTTTATCTTCTCGAAAAACAAGGCAGGAAACGCAGAAATAATATGTTGAAAGCATTCACTTTCTCTATTCAAAGCCTGAATAAACTGCTTCATTAAGCCAAGTTTGATGTAAAGTGGGGGGAAAATGATCCTGTCTCGATTAACTACAGGTTCATTCACAATATTCTACATCACTAGTTCCAGAGCCTCACATTTCAGCCACTCCTTCTGTGTCCAGTGTTTCTCCCCAGCCCGGCTGTCCCAGAAACACAGAAAGCAAAGATACTTTGTGAAACCTCTCTGTTGTCTTAGCAGAAAATTTACCATTTTAAGGTCCACAAATGATCCAGTTATGTTCCTCATACTTCAGTAAATCAAGGACAATTTTTATGTCATTATAATCTTCTCACAGATGAGTTGAATGACCAATTGGAACCACTGCATAAACATTACTGTTGTGTAGGAAAATACATTTCAGACTCTGTTTAGAGCTGTCAAGAAATAGCCACCAATCTCTTGGATTGTAAGTGGTAATACCTAGCTGGCTGAGAAGACTACTGATATCATGACAGTAAAAAAAGTGTTTGTCTTTGGAAAGAAAGTCCACAAAAATTTGTTCATGCTTCTTGAAATGGGATACTTTAGCTGACAGGTAAAGTACACTCTTTTCATGAAGCCTGTAGACTAATAACTCAGCTGCTTTCTTTGATAGGCCCAAGTCTCTTACTAAGTCATTCAATTTGGGATGGCTAAACTGCTGAGGGGTTAATGACTGCTTGGCATCTGAATAAGACCTTTCAGATTCTACAACCATTTCCTCATGCATATTATCAAAATACACTTGATCACCTTGTTCACTTTATTCATCCTTAGAAGAAATAAAAGCATTGAAAACTGGAACCAGGAATGTCTCAGAGTGTGGGATAGGTCGTATTGCTGAAGGAATATTAGGATATGTGATCATATGCCATTTTTTTCTGCCGATGCCCTTTGTATGGATCAGACAGAAATAACAGTCACTGCTGTGGTCCTTAGGTTCACACCAAACCATGGGAATACCAAAAGCCATTCCTTTGTGTTTTCCTTTTGTCCAGTCACGAAGCATTTCCTCACAATTATGACACACAATATGAGGAGCCCAATTCTTGTCTTGATCGCCAAGGGGAACTTGAAAATAGGCAGTATATGCATGTGTCACAAATGATGAAATATTGCGTCTTTGACGTTGAAGTGTGTAACAGCCACATATATAACAGAAGGTGTCAGGACTATTCTTACATTTTTGCCTACTCGAAGAAGCCATGATTCAATCTTAAAAGAATAGAGTGTTTTTATCAGATAATAATTTTTGACATTTAAAATAACTACAATTATGTCAAAGTGTTGTTTGTAAAACATTAATTGCCTTGTGGTTATGTTCAATTCAAGATTCGTTGCCCTTTAACTTCAATTTAAAAACCAATGCATGCCATTAACTGTAACAAAAAGAAGTTAAATTTGCATAAAAACTAGAGCATACACCAAAAAAAGGATTTCAGATTTGGAATCAGCAATGCAGAACTATATAGAACAAGTTCTAAAACCTCATGCAATAGAAAATGAAAAAATAATTGTTCCCCAGAGTGATCTAAAGCAAACAAACAAACAAACAAATAAAACAAATTACCTGCAATAAGAATGAAGAACATAAGAACTAAAGATAATGAAATTCAAAAGAGAAAAGGAAAAAAGAATAAGAAGGAAAAAGGAGAAATTTCGGTTTTGAGACGTTTCTTCTAGTAGATGTTGCTGTATTATAACTTTTAGATCTGTGAAGTTCCTGGCTCTCCTCTGCTGAGATGTTTCTGTCACAGTGATGTAGGAGGGGCTGCAGTCACATTGATGGGTGAGGCATGTTGTGAAGGTTTTCAGCTTTAGCCTTACAGCTTTGGCCTTATGGCTTCAGCTTTATGGCTCTATTAGTGGCGATCTCTGGCTTCTGGGCACTCATTTCCACATCTCAACAGACCTGAGGACTGGATGTGGAGCACCTCTGTTCTTCAGGGGAGAGAGTGACTCTGGAGAGCTAGCTGTGGGGTTTGTCTCTGTCACTCTCTGTATTGTGAGGTGAGGGATGTGAGATCTGGGAGGGCGGAAGCTGCAGTTTAGTTTTCTCTGTCTCTGTTGAGTGCGGGTTAAAGGCAGACTGCAAGAACACTGGCCATGACCCTGCATTCTGGCTGCTGTGGTTTATCTTTCCCTCTGTCCCTCTATGTCACTGCTCCTCCTGGCAGAAGGAGACCCAGTGACTCTGAATTTTTCTCTTTGTACCCCTCAGGCAAAATCCAGAGAGTCCAAGCTTCCTTCCTTCCTGTAGTTCAGCAGAGAAAAACAAAAAACAGCCACTCCAGGGTTGTCTCCTCTTCTCTCCAAAGCCCACCACAAATAAGTTTTTTATCTTCTGCCCCCTTCTTACCCTGTCCCACTTTTAGTCCACTTGTTGCATGGATCTTTCAGGGCACCTGTGAGCCCAGCTGGGGTTACTTTACTGCATTATAATTGTTCAATTTGTTGAAGTTTCAAGGAGAGAGAGATCAAGAGTATCTCTCACACTGCCATTACTGTGATGTCATTCCTATGTTCTTTATTTGACTGATTGTGTTTTGATGGTGTAGTTTATCTTCTAGATATTATTTCTAAATCTACTATATCAACTATAAGCTGGTGATTAAATTTAGAAGCTTAATTAAATTCAGGTTCACTTTGTTTTTTGAAGAAGAAAGTGTTTTACTTCCTATTGTCTCACATCATGAATCACATTTTATTTGGTTGTTCAACTTTTAGTTTTTGCAGTGGTTGTGGTATGTTGGCCTGATCTTTTCATTATAAATGTTCCCGTCAACATTTTGTAATAGTTTAGCAGTAATATATATATATATATATATATATTTTATTTGATTGCCTAGATCAATTAAGTGTTAGAAAATGGTGATTTTATATATATATTATTTTACATCAGCTTGAATTTTTTGTAAATAATTCTTTCAATGACTCTTTGTTAACCTAAAAAATAGTTTTTACTGGTAGGGTAAATACATATTTGATTTCTTTATTTAATTTATCAATTTTCATTGTAATGAGTTGGTACTCTAGCAACCTCCAATGGTGGCCAATGAAACATTTTTAGCATTATTCTGAACTTGTGTGTATGTATAAAACTTAATGTATTTAACCCAGGCACAATTATTATTATTTTTAATGTTCAAATTGGCCCACTTAAGTGCAGTGAGAGCCCTTTAAGTTATTTCCTATGTTCTTCCAACATGACCACATCAGTCTGATAAATTACTAGTTTTTGTTATAACAGATTATGGATCTCTACCATATGCATTTTCTGTTCCACTTGGAATCATTATTTTTTTCAAGTATTCCTGGTTCCTTTTATTAGGAAAGGAATATTTAGAGATAACAGTCTAACAATTAGAGAAAAAACTTAGATGTTCCTGCAAATATTATAATTCAAATGGAAAACTATGAATTTTTTGCTGAATTTTTCAATATTTTATATGGTATTTTTTTTTCACTAAAAATCTTGGCACCAAACAATATTAGAATAATTTCTTATTATCTTTATGCTACAATGTATGTATAATAGCTACACTAATCATAATACCACTAACATTAGTGCTAAGAGTAAGACTAATGAAAGCAGTTTAAGATTCCTTTTAAGTTATTTTTGCCCTTATAATGTACCCCATGGGAGAGCTATAATCAATATTTTGTTTTGAAGTTATTTTAAGTATACCTTCTTTCTATAAGGTTATGCTACAACCATGATATACAGTTCAATCCAGTTGTTTTAATATATTTTATAAAGAAATGTTTTCCCCTTTTTGATTTAACTTTAATTATGTAAAACATTTACATGGCTTCAAATTCAAAACTGTATAAAAAGATATAGTAAAGTATATATTTTCATCCCTGCCCCATCCACGTTTACCTATTCCTCCCCAATAAAAATCAGTTTTTATTAATATTGGTTTATCCTTCCCTTATTTCTTCTTGAAAATATAAGCAAAACTGTATATTTACATTAATATTTCCCTTCACCTTTTTTTACAAAAAGGAAAAAGCATAACATAAACGTTGTTCTATACCTTGCTTTTTATAACTTAGGTATGTATCCTAGAGTTCAGTCTTTGTTAACATATAGTGATCTTGATTCTCTCTTACACTTGCATAGCACTTTACTGTGCGGTGATGCCATTATATATTCAGCTAGTCCCTTATGTATGGACATGGAGTTTCTTTTCGATCTTTTGCTGTCATAAGTAGCACCATGATAAACACCTTTATGCATAGAAGTTTCATATTTTGCTTGTTTATTTTGGAGATAGATTCCAAAAACTAGATTTGGGATAGATTTCGAAGGTTCAAGGCATAAGAAAATCCTCCTTTGTATGTGACTATATCAGTTTGCATTCCTGCCAGTAAGAGAGTACTTGTATCTCCCAGACTTGCCAATAGAATGATCTTGAGTTGATGTCAGAACACACCTCTTTTAAAGGGGAAAGTTATTGTAGAGTCCCAATGTGGACTTAAATGATTTTTATTATTTTATTACTTAAATATGAGGTAACATAAAACTATATATAAATTCTTTATGCTTATAGTTTATAAAACAAAAGCAAATATACATGCAGGTTAGGGGCAAAAGTTGGTTTACAGTTGTGAGTACACAAAACAGTTTATTCTTCTTTTATTATTTATTAATTATTGTATTATTTGTCATGTGAACAAATATAAACCTTCTTTTAACCTGCCCTGTATTAAACATAAACTACAACCTCAATACAATTTGTAATAACAAAATTAATTTAATAGGTTGAATGATGTTATTTTTCTGAAATGGTCACTTAAGAGTGTGGATATAGTATTGATTCTTGTAATGTGCAGGTTCTGCTACATTGTATATGGATATACTATTGTGTGCTAGGTATAATGGTCAAGGTCCTTATGGTTACAGGGACAGAAACCCAACTAAAACTGGCTTAAGCAAAGTACAGCAACAAAAAACAATTTTGGGGAATGCATTGGATCACGTACATGTAATTGGGAATATGAAACTAGCATTTAAGAAAGGAGTAGGACCCAGAGGTTACAGTTCTTTCATTTAAATCTGTCTCTACCTCTCCCCCTGGTTTCTTCCATAATAGATTCATTTTCAGACAGATTTCATCTCTCCATCCATCTGATAGCAAAAATGGCTCATGAGTAGCTCCAAGCCAAAGCCATCTTTCCAGATGAAGATCATTTGAGAAAAGAAAAAGATCTCCTGGTTCTTTCTCAGTATCTATAACCACTTATCAAAAAGGACTCTAATTGGCTTGTTTTGAGCACATGTTCTTTTTTTAACCAATAATTGAGTGCTTTGGTTAGCCAGTCTGGGCCACATGTACAACTCCAAGGAAAGAGGATAGTAGCTTTCTTGGTTTTCAGACCTACTAAAAGCCCCAAAGGAAAACCTACAAGACAGATAAAAACTTACAGATATCCACCCCATTATGAAATGACTCAATTTTCCTACTACTTTTATCTATAAGAATTATTGAAAAACTCTTTGTTTGGACATAGCATACCATCATGTGACTTGTTCTTCACAGGATAAAATTCCTCATTTATACATTACGTCTATACTATTGTCCTTTATTTCAGTCAGACTGTAACATGAAGAATTACTTCAAAGAAACATGATCACTGAAATGATACGGCAGCTATCAGTTCTAAGAGGTCATTCAGAAGATACTTACATGATTTTAATTTGAACTGTCATAACAATGAGAACCCAAGATTAAAATATTCTGAGAAAAAAACATACAGACACCTCCAACCTGATAATCCGTGCAGATGCCATTTGAGGATTAACACTTTAAATATCAAATTTGGTATTCAAGCTAGAACTTATAAAAGCAAATATAAACATACATATAAAATTTAAACAAATGTATATATATACTGTGCCCACAAGCAGTCCAGCTTAATTGAGTTGACTTCAAACTCAGTTTTATGAACTCTCTCCACTGTGTGGTAAGAAATCCAAGGTCTCTCTGAATATTTCTTGTAATTTTTGGGACTGAAGCAGTTCTATTTTCTATACCTTACCTCTTTATAATATGGATTTAATTGGGGCTGGGATTTTCAGAATAGAGAAATCTACTGTCTGCCTGAAAAGTTCAATCCCAGGAATTGAGAGAAAAAAATTGACTTTTACGTATTTTAAATGTTTGTAAATACTGTAAAGCTTATGTGGGCACCTGGAAAAGAAAAATACTATATTAAAAAAACAACAACTATCTTTGCCTGACCAGGTGGTAGTGCAGTAGATAGAGCATTGGACTGGGATGCAGAGGACCCAGGTTTGAAACCCTGAGGTCACCGACTTGAGAGTGGGCTCATTTGGCTTGAGCTCCAGCTCACCAGCATGAGCATGGGGTTGCTGGCTTGAGCATGGAATCATAGATGTGAACCTATGGTCGTTGCTTGAGCCCAAAGGTCACTGGCTTGAAGCCCAAGGTTGCTGGCTTGAGCAAGGGATCACTCGCTCTGCTGTAGCCCCCTGATCAAGGCACATATGAGAAAGCAATCAATGAACAACTAAGGAGACTTAAGGAGCCACAACAAAAAATTGATGCTTCTTATCTCTCTCTCTTTCTGTCTGTCCCTCTCTGTCTCTGTCTCTGTCACAAACACACAAGATAAATAAAATAATAATCCATCTTTTTTAAAGGTAGTTGTAACTTCTTTAGGATGACATAAAGATAAAAGAAGGCTCATGGCTTTGCTTAACTACAGAAGTCATAGTGCAGAACTGAGGTTATCTAGCTCATTCAGCAGGGGCTTCCTGTGTACCTAACTTGAGTCTACTTCTGGGCTATATCATCTCCACAAGTTACTGGCTTCATTAAGAATTTATATAAAGACATAGTCTTCGGTGCTGGAGGAATGAGAGAGAATGAATTAATATGGAGAGTAATGTAAGATATCAGAAAAAATTTGTTTCCCTATGAATTTTGACTTTTAAACAAAAATACCTTTTCCTCCCATAAGAACAGACATAGTACAGTGGTGATATATGGAAAATTAGTGGTGTGGCTAGCATGAAGCTATTAGAACCTTTGTTTTGAAGTACAAATCTTTTCTACCTAATGCCACAGGGAGTTCTTGCAGGAATGAAGGCATAGATAAAAATGAACTAGAACCAGTCTTTACAAAGTTTACTTTTTAAAAAATTACAGATTGTATTGAAAAAAGATCTCTAACTTTGATGACAGCCTTTATATTTTGAGAAAAAAAGTTCTTTTCAATGGGAGAAATTGCCACCAACAGTAGTACACAGACCAGACTGAAAAGACATGTGTCCCCTGTTGGTGAAAAGTGTAAGATAACCAAATCCTAAGGTAAGGTTGACTTTTTGAAGGAACCATTTCCAAGTAGACACCAGAATTTTTGTGGGTGAATATCATTAATGTAATGGGACTTAGGTGCATAAGTCCTTTTCTGTGTCATTTGGAGATGGGAACTTTGGTGTGCAAAGTTTCTGTTGAAATCAAAGGTAATTTGCGTAAGATCTGTGTTAGTCACTTAAAGGACAGTGTAACTAGCATTTAGTGCATGCTAAAAAGCAACCCAAAAACCCAAACACAAAATGGCTTTGTGCATTAATGCTGCTCAGTGAAGTGCTAGTTATTAACTATTTTCACAGTATTCAATGACTTGATATTTAATTTTAGGCAAGGTTTTTAAAATCACTTTTCACTCGCAGTTGATATGCAAAATTTTAACGCAATATTTCAAAAGGAAGTAAAATAATGTTACTAAACTGTTTATAAATGCTTCCATTTTCAATAGTTTACATTACATAAGAGTTAATTCCACCTCTGTTAGACTAGTAAAATGATCAAGTGGAACTGAATTTTAGTTTTTCAGCTTGCACACAAAAAATTCCAAAGCAGAATCAAAAATTGACTTGAAGTATAAGCAATGTGTTTTTAGTCAAAAATAATAACATAGAGCTGATGTTTTCAAAACTTGGCTATTTTATTGTTAAATTTATGTCCATTTTAAAGCTTCAACTGTGTTTTCCAGCAGGTGTCACTGTAAGCAAATATAAAATGATAAATACATAGTTCATACAGCTTGCTGTCAGTGGTTCCCTGAGAAAAGAGGAGGTTTATACTCAGACTTCTCAATTATTACTTTGGTTTTTTTGTTTTGTTTTGTTTTTTGCTCTTAGTATCAGTCTCATAGTATTATTTTCTGTTCCTATTGATGCATTCACCACCTAGTCACACTACTCAGTTGAATAAAGAGACACAGCAGTGTGTATATGAAATGATGAAATGACCCACAGCACCCATTTTGGGGGCGAGAACATGTATCATTTTATAAGAGAGAATCCTGAAATTTTGAAAAGTCAAATTAAAGCATAATGTTTTAATTCTGAGGTCTTTTGGAGATCTTCCCTGATAATAAATAATTTGACGTTTATAGTGTCTGTATAAGCTTTGTTACAAAAACTAAAGTTTCATCAGAAAGGAAAAGCTTTATCAGTATTCAACAAAAATACTTATTATTGTGGAATAAATGTAAGAAGGGAAGGTATGGTAATGAATTTATTGGTTTCTTAAAATTATGCATCAATAATTGGGTTAGAATTGAATTCATATTATTCATCCCACACAGAATATCTCATTAGACCCCAGAGAAACCATTTCTGAGCAACTTGTCACTAGAAATCCAGAAAATCCACCATTTCTCTTTCCTTTCTTTTAGTGTGCACATCACAGGAAAAGGAAAGCAGAGAGATAATGTACTGGCAGGAGAGTATCTCAGGTGTCATTTTTGCTGATTTAAATGTTTTTCTGTTTCCTAGTAGCTGCAAGCATTTTTGTTTAGCTTTCATAGCTTCTATAGCTTCTAAAGCAGTGTTTGGTCTGCACCTATAGACTAGATTCGGTGGTTGACAATTTGACATGTGTAGATAGAGTTTAAAAAGAAATGAACACAATAAAAAATAGTTTGAAGTACTCTTCTAATCCCACACCCAATGAAAAAGGCCCAGAAGATTGAAAAAATTGTTTTATATAATTCATTCTTAGGAGGACAAAGTTGTGTTCCATGCAGGTAACTGAAAAATAGTGGTTTTTCTATATTATAATCAACTCACAAACTCTCGGGGAAATTGCTGGTTCCTGTTTCTTCAGTCCTCAAGCCCAAAATAGGATCCATATTTCCTGACTCACTTCTTTCCTCTAGAACATGTTGCTAAAATAGGGTGTGGTGTTTTTTGTTTTGTTTTGTTTTGAATCTGAAAATGTTTTCCTTTTAAAAAATGCTGCAAGAGTTGATTGAGGCCTGACTCTGTACTGGGGCTGTTCTAAGTGTTGTGCAGATACAGTCTCCCAATTAGTTTTCCTCTCTCCCAGGAGGTGGGTGCTATCATCCTCACTACAGTACTCCCCTATTATCCATGGTTTTACTTTCCACAGTTTCAGTTACTCAAGATCAACTGCAGTTTAAAAATATTAAAAGGAAAATTCCAAAAATAAACAATCCCTGAATTTTAAATTGCGTGCCTTTCTGAGTGATGTGATGAGGTCTTGTGCTTCCAGCTCCATCCCACCCAGAGCTTGAATCATTCCTTAGTTTTGTCCAGTGTATTCACCTGCCTGCTAGTCACTTAGTAGCCCCCTCAGTTATCAGATCCACTGTTATATCACATGTTTGTATTCAGGTAACACTTATTTTACTTAATAGTGGCCACAAAGTACACAAATAGTGATGTAGGCAATTCAGATGTGCTGAAGAAACACTGAAAAGTGCTTCCTTTGAGTGAAAAGGTGAGTCTAGCAGAATAAATTATTTTTGAGAGAAAGACCACATTCACTTAACTTCTATTACAGTATGTTGTTATAATTGTGATGTTTTACTATTAGTCATTGTTCTTAATCTCTTACTATGCCTAATTTATAAACTTTATTATAGAATGCAGGTATTGGGATAATATAGTATATATAGGGTTTGGCACTATCTGAGGTTTCAGGCATCCACCAAGATCTTGGAATGTATCTCCCACATATAAGTGGGGCTACTGTATGATAACACAGGGACAGACTCAAAGAGCTCAACATGCACAGGATCCCGCAACCAGGGAGGACAGAGGAGGGGGCCTGGATTTGGTTCTTTCCAAATCCAAAAAACTTTGTTCTTCACTACGATACTCCTACAACAAAAGCAGCACGTTATTTAGGAGAATAACAAAACTATCATTGGGAACTTTTCTGTATTTTGTGTGCTTTAACTTAGAGCCAGCTTCATCATGTCCAAGGTGTTCAGCTATAGTCCTGTAGAGGGACCAGCTATGTTCAGAATAATAATCCTGCAATTCTTAATGTTTCTATGATTTTGCTTATGAAACAGAAGCACATATCTATGTGTTTCAGGCAAGATTCTTTTCTTTCCCCTTAAGTGAGAAGTGGGGAAGCAGAGAGGCAGACTCCCGCATATACACACCCCACCTGGGATCCACTCAGCAAGCCCCCTATGGGGTGATGTTCTGTTTGTCTGGGGCTGTTGCTCCATTGCTCAGCAACTGAGCTATTTTAGCACCTAAGGTGAGGCCATGGAGCCATCCTCAGCACCTGGGGCCAACTTGTTTTAAGTGAGCCATGGCTATGGGAGGAGAAGAGAGTGATAGAGAGGAGGAAGAGGGGGGTGGGTGGAGAAGCAGATGGTTGCTTCTCCTGTGTGCCCTGGCCAGGAATTGAACCTGGGACATCCACATGCCAGGTCAATGCTCTGCCACTGAGCCAACTGGCCAAGGCCTAAAGCAAAATTCTTAACAAAATCTGGGAAAAGAGAAAACTCAATACCTGTAAACTCTGAGCTTTATAATCTCATAGTATATCACATTGTAATAAAGTATAGTAAAAAGAATAAAAAGACCCTCAAACAACTAAGAACTACTCAGAATTCAATATGCAACAGGTTAGAACATTTCCATTTGAGGCCTTCAAGGAATTTACTCTGTAACTTCTGTAACTGTAAAGTGATTATAAGTTTCAGTGCATTAGAATCTTGGATTGAAATCCTGACTCACTTTCTGGAACCTCAATTTTATAATATTTGTAAAATGGTGATAATAACAAATAAGAGCAAGAATATATCCAGTGGATTTATATGCTAGGTACTGTTCTGAGTGCTTTACAGGTCTGTCTCACTTTATCTTTCAACAACCCAGTGGGATAGATACTATTATTTTTTCCCCCATTTTACAGAGGAAATCACTGAGGATAGTAAATAGTAGAAATGGGATTTCAATATAGCCTTTGTAAGAAATACCTTCTTGCATGGTTATTATGCCTTCTTATCTGATAATTATGAATATTAAAAGTTTAAATAAGGTAATTTTTGCAAGGCACTTTACACTATGCTTGGCATATCAGGGAAAGCCTGTTATTTTTGTTGTTGTTGTTTGTTTGTTTTGTCTGTTTTTGAATATGGAAGGAATTTTGACAAAATTATCCATATGATAATAAGAAAACTAAGATTCTGTTTTAAAAAAACAAAGCATCTATTTTAAGGAACCACTGGATTTTATGGTTTTATTTTCTCATTTTCCCATACCAGAGGCCATGGTAGGTATTGGGCATTCAAGGATATGTATCTTTGCCCATTGTTGGGGGTGGTGGCGGTAAGCTTAAACTATGACATAGTCTCAGGTTATATAATGTTTGTTGAATTGAAACTCAGAACTAAGTTTGTCTTTGTCTCTCACCCTTATTCATTTTCCTGTTCTTTTTTTCCCTCCTAAGACTTGGGTACTCATTTTCTAACCTTGTCTGTGAAAGAAATGTAGACCTCTGACACTTGAGAGGCATCTTTTTGGCTCTAAGTATGGTACCCAATATGTAGTCAGCTTTTAATAACAGTCTATTAAATAAATGAATAAATAAACAAATGATTATATCCTAAGATCTTTAGGAATCTACATTTGATAATATAATAATAGCATACTTTTCCTATAAAATCAATCAAAATATAACCAGTTGAAATAACTTCCTCAGATGGGAACAGATGGTGAATGTCAAGTTGAGAAGCCCTGTTATAATGACCTTTCTTTTCAACTTAGATCATTTAAGGTTTTTTTGCTATGTGTCACTCAAGGTTACCTCTGGGTGACTTCTCAACTCACTCCATCCCCTGCCACTTGTGACACACTGCATCTCAACCCTCAGCTCTCAGGCAGTTCTCATTCCTGAGCTCTAGAACATTCTCTTTCCATGGGCATTCTCCTCTCATCCTCCTCTCTCTACATGCATTCACTAGCTAAAAAATTATTTGTATTTATATGGCACCTTTCTATAGGGCAAACTTCAAATTGAGGCCTCCGAAAAATGAGGAATGACAATATGATGCTGGCCAGTCAGGGGACTACTATACTGCATGATCCAGGCTGACTTTTTGCTCTGGGCCTTCCTTTACTTCTGTCTGGATTTGACTATTACTTTTCAGCAGTCTGCCTTTATAGGAAACAATTTATAAAACTAATCCATTCTGAGATATGACTGATTGATAATGACTTAACCTTCCCCTGGGAAATTAGCCTTTTCAAATGAACTCACAGATTAAAAAATTACCCCAACACATTTGGTGGTAGAATTTGGGGTTCTGTAGCAGGCCAACGGGGAGATCTGTTTGAATATTTGCTTTTCCTGATGCTCTCCAATCAAGAACAAACAAAAGAGACAGCTTACATCTGAACTCATGGGATGGTGGCTCTATTCATACATTATAATACTTGTATAGAAGTCCTATTATGCACCAATACTACATTAAATTTATAAAGAGGGGGAAAGCAGTCCTACCTCAAAAAATTCAGAGTATAATAAGTGTTTTGATGCACAAACAGATCATTGGGCACAGCATATTAAATGGAGTGATAGAGACACCGCAGAGCACGTTGGAAGAGCGTCTGACCTATGGGTAGGAAGCAGAGGGTTGGGTAGAATGGATTATGGGCAAAAGGCAGTCAAACTTTTGAACCTACCCACACTTTTGCTATGGTGGACCAGAATGCTCAAGATCTGTCAGTGATTGTAACAGGATTCAGTGATACAACAGAGCATGTGGCAGGTAATTTGTTGAAGAAAATTTGATGTGGGAAAATAGTTACAAAGGTATTGGAAGAGCTGAAAGACCAGATGGGGGAGAGAAAAAGCAATCCAGAAATCTGCAACAAGAAGAAGCTGCCATCACTCCCAGGGCTAGAAGAACAAAGGATGAAGGTGTTACAAAATCCACAAGCCAGGACTGTCTGGGACCTGTGGGAACTGCGACCACAGAGGATATGTAGTTACTACCAAAGACACTCTGGAAACAGAGAGATGGGAGAAATTCCCTAGTCTGCTTTCTGTCTGCTCTTGAATTGGGATCTTGAATCCTATCAGGCAAACTAGGTGTTAGCCAGCTGGCAACAGTGCCTGAGAATGAAGTTTTCAGGTATTAGCCATTAGTGATACATAGCAGAGCAGGGGATATGTGAGAATGGATCTAAGAGTAATTAGACAAATGACCGGCGTGGTTATCTTAACTGTTTTTATTTTACCCACCAATTTATAGAGAACAGCAAGACTCAGCAATTATTTGCCAAGGTTGTCCTATTTGTTTTTCAGTAGATCCAAGTCTGGAACCTGGGTGGCAAGAAAAGTAATGATTTAAGGAGGATTTATGGAGGCATGATTATATTCCACATATGTTACGTCATTTAATTCTTCCAACATCCCTGAATAGAGGCTTTCTGACTGCCAGTTTGTTCCTAAAGCCAAATCTCATAACATTTAAAAAAAAGTCAATGTCATCTTTTTGATGAAGACTGAAGAATATTATGGTATTACAGTGATACTTCAGTTTTTGTCAATAATCCATCTGAGACCAATCGGTGAAATCCAAAACCAACGAAAACCGAGGCAATTATTTCCAGATGAATCAATGTAAATCCAATTAATTCATTCTAGACACTCCAAAATATATACTAAAAATGCATTTTATAAAGGAAACGTGTCATGTTTAATACTATAAACAATAAGAAATAAAAGATTAATGTAAAGAATAAATAAACATTTAACATGGCATTTTCCTTCCTGAAGACTCTTCTTGGCATATGGAAGGTGGCAAGGAGGAGAGTGAGGGGTACAGATATTATTGTTTGGAAGGGGGATCCCCCTCCATAAGGACCTTAGATGTCAAGGCACTATCTGGGGTCACTCCCCTTCTTGGTCTTTTGGCACTGGGACCAGCTTCAGAGTCAGTGGACCCATGTCACACAAGAAGGCTGTCCAAAGAGGTTTGTTTCTGCAGCCTCTTTAAGATTTGCCTAAAATGGGGCAAGACATTATCATAAACAAGCTGCAGACACAGCCTGCAACAGCTTTGTCTGGGTGGTTTTTCTCCACAAACCCCTGTACCTTACTCCTCATGGAGAAGGTGTCCTTAATCTCTGAAGAAAGCACATTATCCCCTGTCTCTTCCTCCTCATCTGAAGCAACCTCTTTATCTGCTGTCTGCTCCACTTCTAGGTGCAGGTCTTGCAGCTCTTCAGTGGTGAGTTCTTCACTGTGGTCATCCACCAACTCCTCCACACCCTCACCTCTCACCTCCAAACCCACAGACTTCCTCAAATCAACAATTGGCTGCACCACATGTGTAGGGTCATCGAAGGAAGGCTCAAAACCTTCAAAATCTCTCTCATCCTGGCCATAATTTCTTCCAGGCAGAGTTCATTGTCCTGGATGTCACTCCCTGCCAAGCCTTATCTCTGAGGCTAATGCAGTTGAGAATGTTGAAATGTTTTTTCCAGAACTCTCTTAAGGACAATTCTGTATCTGATGTCACTTCAAAGTACCTTTGAAACATTACTTTTGTGTCCAGTTTCTTGAAATGACATTCTGGTCCATGAGGTGGATGAGTGGTGTCGTATTAGGGGGCAAGAACCTTACTGTGATAAAACTGTACATCTCCGACAATGTGTCTTCCAAATATGGAGGGTGAGCAGCAGCATTGGCCATTACCAGGAGGCACTTAAGAAGCAACTGATTATCCTGGAGGTATTCTTTTACACTCGAGCCAAACACTTCATTCATTCACTCACATTGTTTCTGCTAAACACTCTAGGAGTTTCTGAATGGCACACCAGTAAAGGCTTTACTTTACAATCACTACTAGCATTACCACACAACAAAAGAGCTAGCCTATCTTTCATAGGCTTATGTCCTGGCAGTGCCTTTTCCTCCTGTGTAATGAACGTCCTCTTTGGCATTTTCTTCCAGAAGAGGCCAGTTTCATCACAGTTGAAGATTTGTTAGGGGGTGAATCCTTCAGCCTCTACATAATCTTTGAATTCAGGCCCAAATATTTTGGCTCCAGACAGTGAGCCTCTTGAATTTTTTGAACCAGCCTCTGCTGGCCTTAAAATCACTAAGTACACTAGCACTCATCCTAGGCATTTTCTTAATGAAATCAGCATACAACAGTCTGGCCTTTTCACATATGATGGTCTCTGAAACAGAATTGCCATCTAACTGTTTTTGATTGATCCAAGTTAATAATAACTGTTCAACATCTTCAATTGTTTGCAATCTCTGTTTAATTAGCACATTCATGACTTTCACTACATTAGCCTCCTTTATTGCTTCCTTTTTCGCCACAGTGGAACTTATCATGGATGGCGACTTCCCATACAATCTTGAAACCGCTCTCATAGTTTTCAATGATTTCCTTCTTCGACTTGATTGTTTTCCTAGTGTTCTTCTTCCAAGGGCTGCTGGCTCTGGAAACTTTCTTTGGTCCCATGATGGATCTGAAAGGAAAGGGTTAACTTATTAGGAAGAGAAACACTTAACAGGGACAATGAGATTTGAACACATGTGATTTTATCTTACATGTGTTATGTACATTTTGAAACTGAAAAATGCAAAATAAAGACATTACTCCAAATACTGTATATGCAGTAATCACATGTAATTGTAGTATTAGCACTTGCAATCAATAAAAAAGCACAAAAACACTGGAAAGCAATGGAATTGTTTGGCTAGATGCCCGGGGTGATGCTCACACAATGAGAAACAATGCCACACTGAGCAGGAGAACATGTGGGTTGCCCTTAGTTTTTGCAAAATTAGCAGCAAGGTCACATGGGCATGCTGATGAAATCCAAGGCTACCAATAAAAACTGAGACAATATTTTTGTGAAAAAATAGATGAAAACCAAAACCTATGATAACCAAAGTAAATGAAAACCAAGGTATTATTGTGTGTGTGTATGTATATATATATATATATAATATTATGGTATTATTTAGTATTTATTCCATACATTAGCCTAGAATAGGCTTAATTCCATACATCAGCTTTCTGATAGAAAAAGCCTCAGGGATGTTATGCAAGTGGATCCCAATGTGTGAGCCTGGAGCCCATGGGGCCTGTACATGCACATTCCTGTCTTCTCAGGTGTAGACTTGGGGCTCTGCTCTGTCTTCTGCTG
The DNA here is from genome assembly GCA_037038555.1 of Rhynchonycteris naso. Taxonomy (NCBI): domain Eukaryota; kingdom Metazoa; phylum Chordata; class Mammalia; order Chiroptera; family Emballonuridae; genus Rhynchonycteris; species Rhynchonycteris naso. The sequence continues at coordinate 38,133,697 of CM073002.1, forward strand.
TATTCTGAGATGGCAAATGAATATAATTGCTAATCTGTTATATACCTGTAAAAGCCATTGGCAGCAAACTATTAATATGCATTTTCAGGAATGTTACTTATATTTAAAAATACCATTTTAATTTTGGTGTTCTTTATAGGTAATGATAAATTATACATATATATTCTCATTTTCAGACTCACAATTATTATGTAATTTCCTTCACTTAAGGTAGAGCAAATTCTTAATAAATTGAGTAGTTAATACTTAAAGACTGTTTAAAAACTACTTCAAATACCATGGCAATCTCATCTTTACAGTAACACCAGATTGTTAATTAACTGAACTACCCAAATACAGAGATTATAGTTAAAATGATTTTGAGTGGGAGGTGATAATGATGCTCTCCCTGTTTTACAACATGCTCTGTGTGGTGCACTTCAACTTCCATTTTTTAAAATGAAAATTTCCAGTGCTATTTAAAAGCCTCTTAAGTGAGAGATTCCTATGAAAAACAAATGTTTTGGTAATTGAATATTTATATAAACAGCATCTTGTAACAGTTGAGAAACAGGTAAGGTAAAAAAGAAAAATGCTCAACACAAAAAATGTCATTGCTGTTGAAACTTTTGGAAATGTAAGTTTTAGAAAACTTAAAAATATCTTGATGGTTGAATTTTTAAAAATATATTTTTATTTGAAAAAGAATCATTTTTACTTTTCCATAGTGACCACCCTTGTATAATTATAAGCACAGTAAAGATCTCTCCAGTTTTAATGTCACACTACCCATTTCCAGAGAAGGACCCATGATCGTTTTGCTGGGAAAGAAGGACACATTGCCTTTGATTGTTTCCGCGTTCCCAGTGGCAGTGTGTTGAGCAGTTGTATCATATCCATTTCATTCCGTAGTCAAGCAATATTTGTTCTACAAACATTTTTCAGCATTTTCAATGTTTCAGGCTTGGGTAAGATGTGGGGGATGCATCCCTAAGTAAGAAATGGGCCCTGACAGAAGGAGCTACTAGTGTAAGAGAGGAGAAATTTTTCATTTCTGATATGTAAATGGAAAACTACAATCTATGGGGTATGTATTTATCATCGCAAGAGAGTGTCGTGGGAACAAAGGCAGAAACAATGGTCAGTGCTTTGTCTAGGGAGAAGCAAGGAAATAATGAAGTATTTCTGGCCAGAAGTTTTGCAAAGGAAATGATAGTTGAGCATCTGTAATGATGAGCAAGAGCCTGTTTGTTGGAGGTGTAAGGAAGAGCATTTCAGCTAGAAGGAAAGGCACGAAGTGTAGGTGAGGGGAGCTGAGAAATTGGACAGGCTTGAATTTGAGTTCTGTGCTGTGCAATCTAAACAAGCTCTCAGAATAAAATGAGAACAGTAATTCCCACTTTACAGAATTGCTGGTCAGATTAACGATAATGAATACAATATCCCTGGCCCAGTGCCAAGCACAGATCTCATGGAAGGCTCCTTCTCTTCATTTAGGTCATTCATGTACAGCTCTAATGTCACTCCCACACCTTTCTAAAGTTACTTCTCACCCCAACCACGTTCTTTATTTATACGGTTACATAATGACTACCAATCACCAATCCCCCTGGAATGTGAGATTTATAAGAGGAGGAATTTTTTTTGTTGTTATTGTTCACTGCTATATTTTCATCATCTGAATAGTGCTTGGCATATAGTAGGTGCTTAAAAATATTACTGTTACCACTAATGTTATAAAGCCATGAAAATATTTGTTTAGTCATAGAGATTGTGTGGCTGTGTATCAAGACTCATTGATGGGGTGGAGGAACGGAAGTTAGAGGCATTCTCAGGGTTTTAAAAGTAAGTTGCTAAAGGGTGTGGATTTTATCTGGCAGGTGTTCCAATTAGATCTTTGGACAAGAATCAAAGTTTACCTTGTCATTGGGCATTGGGAGGAGACAGTCAGCAAATTCTTGGTGTGGTTATTTAAGAGATGCTAAAACCTCACCTACTTTGACTATGATGAAATTCTCTCAATTTGTCTTCTGTGTTCCTTTGTCTTTTTTTTTTTTTTTTTAGTGAGAGACAAAGATGGGGGGGTGCAGACAGACTGGGACAGACAGACAGGAAGGGAGAGATGAGAGGCACAAATTCTTTGTTGCAGCATCTTGGTAGTTCATTGATTGCTTTCTCATATGTGCCTTGACTGGGGGGCTCCAGCCAAGCCAGTGACCCCTTGCTTAAGGTGGCAACCTTGGAGTTTCAAACCTGGGTCGTCAGTATCCCAGGCCAACATTCTATCTATTGTGCCACCGCCTGGTCTGGTTCTGCTCTTTTGTCTTGAGGCACTAAACTCCTTTGTATTTGTATTTGGGAGGAGTCACAGAGATTTCATATTCCAGTTAAATATTGTTCACTTTCTCCATCAAGAAAGTAGAATACTTATTATTTAGATAAACAGATCATTGAGAAGTTGTTTCATGTAGGATCAGAAAACATTGGAGTTGGATCCACTCTTAATTTTGTAAGGAGGGGACAGAGTCTACACAGATGGCTATAGAGCCATCAATTCTCCAGTCTGTGCTACTTCCACTGAGTTCCACTGTCTTTTACTCATGTTTTGCCTGCCTGTCTCCTTTTCACCTTCTAGGGGAGCTGTCATTCACAGGCTCATTACCGTAGACGCAGTGATTGGTTCAGGGATGGGGCAGAGCCTGTAAAATTCACCTCTCAGATGGATTTATGGATGCCTAGAGAATTACTTAGGTGTTTCAAATGAAATCATTTATTAAATGAATGGATTGAATGACCCATATTTATGTTTTGTCAAGTACAATTGCCAACTCACAAAATATGAATTTCCCAATGTTATGATATAATACCTTCCTAAAAACCTGGAATATTATAGAACAGAACAAAGATGAGCTATTTAGTTATTTGCTGGATGATGTTAAGTAGCAAATAGGATAGTGAAGCCATCAATATAGTAATGTTTGTTTGGCAATGGCAACTGAATAGAGCCAAGAAATGACACTCACACATTGAGTTTATTCTAGCCTAATTTATGCTCAGTATTGCCAATGGCGACCAAATGGTTTATGATTATATTAGAAAGATAAAACATTAAATTATCAAAACAATTTTATCTGAAGTTGTGACTCAGGGTGCTTTGACATGTGGATGTTTAACATTTATAAATATTATTGTGTACCTTTCTATGAACATACAATTAACCTTGTACCTTAACAATATGTATTTTACAAACATTTTCTGCCCTGCTTTTCTATACCATTAGCTACTGTAGTACAGATTAGACTATAAGAGGTTTATTTTCTCCCCCTGGGCTGAATAGTCCATTTTTCTGTGGTGTAGTAAGTCTCATTACACATATATTGTGGAAGCATAGTCCTCAGTATGTCTTCAAAGTCTCTGTGCCTGGTGCCGTATCTATAAAAATGATGAAGACGTCATGTCTTCCTGCAAGTTTATAGTTCAATGACCAGGTTATTAATTTAAAGACCCTCCTTCTTTGGAGACAAGTACTTTATATATTTAAGGGATACTTTTCCATGTTAATTTTAATAACATGTTATCTAGAGAGCCTACTGATGACTAGGAAAGTGTTAAAGCATTTGGTACATTACTCACTCTTTCTCCCTCTTGAGATTTGGATCAGTGGAGTACATATACAAAGACTCATGAGCACAAGAGAAATGAACTTTTGATTTATTAAATACAGATGCCTTGTGCAATTTCCCAAATAATTCTTCTGGCAAAGTTTGTTATAGAAGCTGGCCAAGGCTTGAAACTTAAGTGGGGGTTCTTTCCCACCAAATAGAAATGGCCAGGTCCAAAAGAGTCCTCATTCACTTAACCAACAGGAGAGAACCTGGAACAGAGAGAGACAGTGGGTGACCCTGTTCTGTTATAGGAAGCACAAGCAGCCTGCCATACCCCTACAGGGGAAGTGATGAAGTAGGCAAGAGTATACTTGATACATGAGCACTCATCCTGAGCACAGTGGTCCAAACCATTAGTAAAATGTATTATAATAAATGTCACATTTGTAACCTTGACATTTACCCCAAAACTAGGCTTTATAGACCCAAAGTTCTATGACAATTGTTGTTTTACACCTTTTTTTTTTCTTCTTTAACATAAAATGGCTCAGAACAATCAGGTTAGAAAATTTATCCTTCATAAGGAATGGGGAAGACACAAGAGGAAGGCATCAGGGATGCCTTCTATATAAAACTGTTGAAAAGGAAAAGAAAAAGCTCTCCTCCTCTGTGGGTCTAGGTTAACTCATGAGATGAGGGAGAAGCACAGAGTGTTCTTGGTGAGCCCCTGCAAGGGTCTAGAGGTGAAATAGAACAAGTCGAGTTTATTGTCTGCCTAGAACGTTAAAGTTCAAGGGCTGAACAAGGAAAGCAGAAAGAAACTAGAAATAAGCTGGAGTGACAAACATAGGATGGACTATAAAAAATTCTATGATCTCCCCACTCCAAATTTAGCCTTTTGTCCTGGAGCCTGCAATTTATCCTTGAAAATATAGAAGTAATGGAATGACAGGATTCTATTTGAATTTTATCAAAAATCACTTTGGTGGGAATGGAGAGAAGACAAGAAGGGATGTGTTGTGGGTTGAACAGTGTCCTATTTCAAAAAAATATAGCTGAAATTTTAACCCTTAGTAACTCAGAATGTGACCATGTTTGAAAATAAAGTCATTGTTGATCATCATAGATGTAATTAGTTATGATAAAGTCATACTGAAGTTGAGAGGTTTTCTAATTCGATATGACTACTATTCTTATAAAAAAGAAAGGGGGGGAATTTGGACATTGAAACAGACATGCAGACATGCACAGAGGGAAGACTGTGTGAAAAGACACAAGGAGAAGTTGGCCATATATGAGTCAAGGAGAGAAGTCTGGAACAAGTTGTTCTCTCATAGCCCTCATGAGGAACTAACCCTGCTGATACAGATTTTGGACCTTTTAGCCTCCAGAACTGTGAGACAGTATATTCCTGTTGTTTAAGCCACTCAATTTGTGGAACTTTGTTATGGCAGTCCTGTGAAACTAACACAGAACCCAAAGCTGCACACCAGTTTGGAAGGCTAATGAGAGCCTGAACTAAGGGGTTAAGATCAGGGTGAAGAGAAAGGATTTGAAAGATATTCAGGGAGTAGACTTGACATAATTTGGTGACCAATTAGATATATGGACTTAACACAGTGATCAAGATTTCTAGATTTTAGTTCTGGCTCTCCTACTGCTTAGCTGTGTGTACTTGAATGAGCCATTCATCTTTATGCTTCAGTTTTGTCATCTGTAGAGTATGAGTGGTGATAGTTATTAAACTATTGGGTTATTGTGCCAAACAAGAGAATACATGTTAAATTTCTATTACAGTGGTATGGTAAATACAATGTGATAACATTGGTAAATATAGTTAGTACTCGATAACTTTAAAAAATGTGGGCTGTGTGGAAAAATTTGAGAATGACTTATATTTCTGACTTGGCCATCAGGCTATGATATTATTCAGGAAGAAGAAAAATATTGGAAAAAAATAGGTTTGAGAGACTACATGATAAATTCACTTTTAAATATATCTAAGATATACAAGCAAATGAGCTGTTATTAAAAATATACTGCCTTGCCTTTTATGTTAGCTTCAAGTTTTATAGTTTAATTTAGCCAAAAGTTTGTGTTGTTTATTAAAGACAATCTCACATGGAAATGAAATGAGCACTATAACATGTTTATAGGTTATTAGAGAAAAAGAATTACAAAAATCATATTTGTTAAAGCCCTTTTAAAAAATCTGTATTGATTGAATTGACTGTTACAGTGGAGATAGAAGTATTGACTTTTGACAACTTGTCCAAGAATTAGTTCTTAATTGACCTCAGGTTGTTAACTTATGATCACCCTTTCTCTTGGATGAATGATCTTGGATGTAGCAATCTATAGCAAAGTAATTGAATCATTTGACAGAAATTACACTTGCCTAGATTTGGTTTTAAGGTTGCCATATAAAATACGGGACACCCACTTAAATTTGAATTTCAAATAATCAACATAAATATGTCCCAAATATTTACTTATACTAAAAAATATTTCTTGTTTATCTTAAATTCAAACTTAGCATTTTTATCTTCGAAATCTGGCAAGCTTATCTCAGTTCTTTATGATGGGTTGTGCTTTTGTGGAAATCTTTAAAAATAGCTTAGGTTCATAATCATCCTGGCTTGAGGTGTAGTTAGCTTAAAATTTGGTCTACTTTATTTCTCAAGAGCTTTTCTTGAGCTCAGAGTTTGTAATTAATGATTTAATGAAGAACATATAAATAAGTACATTGAGAGTAAACACTGCCAAAGCAATGCAGTATTTACCAGTATACAGATGTTGAGAGCATCAACCACATAAACAGTTTCTCAGAGTGATATTTCATAAGACTTTAAGATTAAGATATAATGAATATATCTATTTGTTTCATGATGATAATATACCTCTGTATTGACTTACCTTTGTATAATGTGTTTTCGTATACAGTTTAAATAATTGTACTCTAAGAAATAAAATCACAAGCTATTTTTTAAAATAATTAGAGTCATGATGACATTTTAAATGTCTAGGGGATGAGATGAGATGAGATGAGATAAGATGGGATTAAATACTATGTGATTTTAATTTGGGCTTTAAATCTGTCTATGGGGTCCTCTTTGCTTTTTTTCCCTAGCTCATCTGTTCCTATGCCTTTTGAGTTTGACTAGAAGCCATTACAGGACCCTTTACCTCAGTCTTGAACACTCACAACTGAAGAATGGTATATATATATGAGAAAACAAAAAAGTTTTGCTTATAAATCTGGGGATGTGATTTATTTGCAACAGAAATAATAGTAGTTAGTTTGTTCACTTAAAGTTAATCAGATCTTTTCCTATAAGGCATGCTACTTTGATTATTTAGAATAAGTTATCTTCTTACTTTCTGCAACTTACTATAATGCTTGTGAAATGATCATACGGAAATAAAAATTATACTTCCAACTTTCCCCAAATATTTACTTAATTATTTTTAAATGGCTATCAGTTATTGAAAGAGCCTGAGGTAAATTAAGAGTGCCAATACATTGAGTTTCACTCCTAAGAAGAGTAAAGTAGTATCAGTAGTTCATAGACCACAGATTCTCTGAAAATTTTATTTATAAAATTCTAACGTATATCTGAAAAAAAGAGAAGGCAATGAAAGGGGTTGTCCTCACCATTTTCTCATCAGCTCACAGTCACAGAGCTACTCAGACCTATCCTGCCCCATCTGGAGCACATCTGTGAGAAATATCCTCTTTTTCTTCAGCAAACAGGCACTTCTTTATTCCTCCACTATTTTCTTGTTGTTGTTGTTGAGTGATTAGAGGCTATGGGGAAAGATGGAGGGAGAAATTTACTATAAGAACCATAAGACCCTATCCTATATTTATTTGTTACTCTCTGGTTTTTAAATGAAACAATGCTGCAGAGGAAGGATGTAGAAACCCAACGTGCACAGAAACTTCGGAAGCATTTAAGAGGAGTGCCTAACTACTGCCATAAATCAGGGAAGTATTTTTAGAAGTGACTCCTAAGCTGAAAAAGAAAGGATGATTAGGAGTTGATGGTGAAGAGAGTATTTCGGGTAGAGTAAAAAACATGTGCAAAGGCCGAAGAGCTGAGAGAGAGTCACTAATTAAGGAATTGGAATTTGTCAACTAGAGGTTTTTTTTAAAAAAAGAAGATTTTATCCTGAGGGCTTTGCTGAAGAATCAGGGAGGGTTTAATGTTGTGGAGGGCATAATAAATTGTATAGTTTTTGAAAGCGGAGAATGGAGAATGGAGTATGAGGGGGATAACATTAGAGTCAGAAGAACTGTTACAGTGCTTTTCCATTAATCCAGGTGAGGTGATGATGAACTGAATAAGAAATTAAATGCAGTAATGGAGAACAGTTAATAGGTCCAAGAAATATTTAAATAGTAGAGTTGACTAAACTTGATGATTGATGGGTCATGGAGAATGACATGAGGAAGGTTGTAAGATGATTTTCTAAGTTTCTGGATCGGAAAATTATTTAGATAAACTATGATAGGATAAAAAGGAGAGAAACACGAGTATGTAGGGAGGTTAAGGAAGAGATAGTGAGTTCAATTTTAAGCATATTTTATGTACTTGTAGATACTGAATCAGTTTATTTGGTTATTATTTACAAAGCACCAATTACATGCCAGGCAGTATGAGTGAGGGTCCCAGGAGTAGATCAGCAAATATAATATTTTATATAGTATAGTTGGAGAGATGTACAGGAAATAAATAATAAATATAATAAATAAATATATATAATAAATCTGAGCACTGAATGTAGTGGAGAAAAACACAGTTATGAACTCATTAGTTTCTATTTAAAAGTATGATTATAGACATCAAGTAGACATGAGAGTTGTCTATTTTATTTTCATTTCAGCTTTACTGCAGTAGAATTGACATATAAAATTGTATGATATTCTAAATGTACATTGTGATGGTTTCATATACATTTGCATAGTGAAAGGATTTTCTCCCATCTAATTAACTAACACTAACTTTACTCCCCAGTCCAAGCTGCCACTGTGGATTAATTCTGTGTAGCACACTGTTTCATCTGTCTTCCCACTTCTGACACTTCTTACAATTCTGTCTCTACACGACAGCCAGGATAACCCAATAGCTTCTCATCATATTTGGAATAAAATTCAAACTGCTTACCATGGTCTATAAGGCCCTCTGTGACCAACCCTACCTACCCCTTCATTTTGAACCATTCTCCCCCTTGCCTTTCATAATTCACTGCAGAGAAGTGAAATTATTATATTTTAGAAACTTAGTTAACAATATCTGTTGATGAATTAGGTGTAAGTGGTGAGAAAGCAATGGATGAAGGACAATGCATAGGTGTTTGGTTCGAGCAACCAGTGGATTGTAGTTTGCAAAAAAGTCTGCCCTCAAAGAATGGAGGAATACTGTGAGAGGAAAACTTCTGAGATAAAAGAAAAATAATACATTTTCAGTTTCCATTTTTCATAGAAGAAGGTAAAGAAGCAAATTTAGGACCAAAATAACAGAATCTTTGATTTCTTGTTATTTGGATACTTAGTTAGTTGATTAATTGAAAAAGTCAAGTAAAGAACAGATTCGTTAAGAATTGTACTTACAGAACTAAAACATTTTATTTTAACCAAGAACATGTATATGTATATTCATCCATCAGTTCTTTAATGTGGGACCAAGATTATTCTTTGGGTATGGACCCATTGATTGAAGTACTCTTTTATTTTTCTTATATAAACCACATTCATAATACATGTGTAGTATTTCTACTTTTAAGTTCTGCAAACTTGAGCCGAGACTTAAATTCACATCTGAAGAAATCTTAAGGCAAAACACTAATGGAGTTTTATGATTTTCTTCAGTCTTTCACAATTGAGTTCCTCACATCAATTCAACGGGAATGACCTTTTAGTTACTTGCTCTTATTACAAAACATTTAATATATATTTTAGATTGTATATTTTTGTTTTTCACTTATATTTTATCAGATATATATTAATACTAATAAAAATTACAGACTGACAATAGCAGGTACAACTGAAATGGAAGAGGTTTGGAAACAAATTCAGCTGATACTTGCTAAGCTGGAAGGCACAATTCTGTTTATGTTTTCTAGGGAGTGATCTACTAGGGTGACCATTAAGTGTACCTTAGGCATAAGCCATAATATATTTTACAGTGGGACTGAAGAGTATAGGTTGAGCTCGTAAACTGAATAATAAAAGGCTATTTGAGAGAATTTCCACTGTGCATATGCACTAGATTGCACATACAAATAAATATTTGTATATGGACACACAGTGTACATATTGAAAGCCCTACCTTTCAGAAGAAAAATTCTCCCAACAGTTTTTCACCTCCTCACAGGGTAGTATGTGACAGGGATGTATACAATTTGGTAGGTACCAAGATAGCAGTAATCAATCTGAGCAGAATTTTACTAACTGCAGAGTGGTATCTTTAAAGAGAAAATATAAATAAAGAAGCTAAAATTGCTTTGTTGAAGTTCAAAGTCAATATTTTAGCAGCTCCAAAAACAGCACTTGGACATAATGACTATGTTTGGCAAGAAGGAGGATTTCCTGGGATTGAGAGCATCAGATGGTAAAGATAGCCCTGTCAAGCTTAAGAGCAGGGCTGTGTTCCTGTTTGGGAGGGCCCTGGTGTATGTACCAACAGAACATCCTTAAATGTCAGTGTTCACCAACACAAATGAAGTAGATAATAATTGTTAGTCAATGACTTGTGTTAGATAAATTAAAGCCTTAACTATTGTCTTTCAAGTCAACAAACATTTATTGATTGCCTGCTATCAGCTTGGCCCAGTGCTTTCTGCCAGAGATACACTAATAAAAAACATGCCTTCACCAAGTTCATACACACTCTGGTAACAAGCAGACATTTCACAACTAATTATAAATTAAACTAGAAAGTGCTAGGATGGCCATACCAGATTCTATTAATTTCCTTTCCAGAGAATTTTGAAAGTAAGTCACGCTTCTTACAATAAGGCAACTTACAAAACCACTCTAACTTGGTGTAGCTTTCTCATCTTTTAAATGGGTTAACCATAGTATGGGAAGTGGTTAATATCGAAAATGCTGTTTTCACTAGGTAGCTCTATTTAGGTGATACCAATAGATTCTATATTATCTATGGCTGAGGAATTTTTCTTTGGGATCAAACTTCTGTGTCTTTATCTGCCCCTTCATTCACTCAACTAATTTCAGTTGACTTTAAACTTAGCACAGAAACCACGTATATATTTTTTTATATTTTATTATTATTAATTCTAATGGGGTGACACCAATAAATCAGGGTACATATGTACAATGAAAACATCTCCAGGTTACCTTATCATTCAATTGTGTTGCATACCCGTCACCCAAAGTCAAAATGTCCTCTGCCACCTTCTATCTGATTTTCCCTGTGTCCCTCCCCTCCTCCCTATCCCACTCTTCCCTCCCTCCCCCCACCCCATAACCACCACTCTCTTGTCCATGTCTCATAGTCTCACTTTTATGTCCCACCTATGTATGAAATCATGCTGTTCTCAGTTTTCTTTTTTTCTGATTTACTTATTTCACTCCGTATAATGTTATCAAGGTCCATCCATTTTGTTATAAATGATCCGATGTCATCATTTCTTATGGCTGAGTAGTATTCCATAGTATATATGTACCATAGCTTTTTAATCCACTCGTCTTCTGACGGACACTTGGAATAAGTGCTGGCGAGGATGTGGAGAAAAGGGAACCCTCCTGCACTGCTGGTGGGAATGCAGACTGATGCAGCCACTGTGGAAAACAGTTTGGAGATTCTTCAAAAAATTAAAAATCGAACTGCCTTTTGACCCAGCTATCCCACTTATAGGAATATACCCTAAGAACACCATAGCACTGTTCGAAAAGAAGAAATGCGCCTCCATGTTTGTGGCAGCATTGTTCACAATAGCGAAGATCTGGAAACCACATATATTTTGATCTGCATCATTGCCTTAATTTTGGGACCATTGCTTAGCATTAGCTAGGTGAATTAAGTCCTACCCAAAGTCTTTATTTCCTTCCTGTGTTGACTCTTGTGGAAGGCATGGGGTGGAGGAGATGATGCTGGTGAAGCCGAGTTCTGTAAATTTGCCACCATCTTCTTTTTAGCATCCTAAACTTATTTTACTGAACTTTCAAAGGATTCTCCATCACCATTTATTGGGGAACAAGCCTGTGACCACATTACCCATATAATTAATTATTGTATAAATTTTAATCAAGTTCCCCATTAAACAGTTGCCTTTCCAGGTTGAAGAGGTCAGTGTTTCAATATGCTTCAGAAAGAAACACCCTAACCCATCTGAACATGTTAGTAGCTATTTTCTCTGTTGCTTGTGCCTTCTTTGGCTTCATTATTAATATTTTGATGTGTGATGACTATAATCTCACATGGCATTCAAGAAGTGTAAGTACTGAAGTTTTATAGGATGCTAATTTCCATTGGGCTTTCAGTATTCTTAATGCACTTACATTTTCTTCACTTTTCAACACTAATGTCTGATTCAGTCAGTATCCTCAGGGGGACTAATAGCGACTTCCATGTATATTCATTTTTTCTTTGCCTGAAGCTGATAGTTCAGATTTGTTCATTTTACACCTATTTCATTTGTCATAAAATGTTTTCTTATACTTATTAAGTTGAATTCTAGTTACTACTCTTCTAGCCATTTGTACAAATTGGTACGATTTCATACCCATATTACCTCTTTTCTAAGCTGCAAATTTGGAGGTTTTACATTGAATTAATTTGGGCTTTCTGAACATTTATAAATGTGTTCAATATTGGCATCGATGTTAATTTACAAAGAATTTCACTCTGGAGGAAACTGCATATATATCTCTATTCTGAGTAAAAGTTTTTCCTGATCTAAGCCTACCCATGACATAACTGCCCTATGGCACCATACTTCCTGTCCCATGGGGATATCTGTCTCTCTCTTGTTCAAGGATAAGTTGATATACAGCCAGCATACTCCAGTATGGCTGTGTTGATTACTTATGTCCATTCTTATTGGTTGAGGCTTCTTCTCTGATTCCTTGAATCCCAAGCATTCTCTGTTGTTAATATTTTGAATATCTAAGAGAATCACAAAATCATTAAATGACACATGATCACATTTTAGCTCTTGATCTTAGTGTATTGTTTGAAACTTAATGTATTGTTCCACTTCTCTTTCCTCGGTAGAGGACTAAGCCATAAAACAGGTTCAAGTGAAACCATCATTATAAAATAGAGGAACTGGATTATTGGCAAACTGTAATGAAGAATTAATGATGCACTGGTAAATCTGGCTTTAAGTCATACATCTGAGGTTTCTAAGAACTGAAAGTATTTTGAATCTTTCAGATGATGGGAGGACACATTTCTTGTCTTAGGGAAAAGGATTGGATTCAATATCTAGATTTCATTCCCCTTCTTTTCTTATAAAATAACAACTTTATGACATGTTTCTATCAGCCTGGTCAGAATTTACCAGAGCTGTCTGAAAAATCTAATGAGTTTAGTTTTTTTTAAGGGATGAGGCTATAGCTTCAGAGTCTTTGCTAGAGGTTCTCTATTTTTCAGTATTTAATTGGGGTCATGTAGACACAATGGTAAGAAGAAGAAAGCATGTCTCTAGACTGTCACAGAAACCATAGTGTGTATAAAGATACAGTTATTTATTTTGAATTCCGTAAAGTATTAGCAAGGAGGAATCTAGTTTGGATTGATTTCAATAGGTTGAGGTCTAGCCAATTATTTTTCAGTAATTTGGCTTAATTGCTTGTTAAAAAATTTTTTTAAGCTGATTGCTAAAGTTTCCTATGGTCTGGGCACTAGTTTCAGAAAGAACCTGAAAATTAAGATTACAATGAGTATGCAAATATCTTATTTTGGGGGGAGTTAGAATCGTCTCTGTTATTGGCCCCTTAACAATGTTCAAGACCAGGCTCGATGATCAGTTGGTGGGAATGTTATAAAGAAATCCTTGCTTTTCAAAGTGTGGCCCATCGACCAGCAGCATGGTTATGACCTGAGAGCTTGTTATAAAAGTAGGCTCCCTAAGGCCCTAGATCTACTCAGTCACAATCCACAGTTTGACAAGATGTGCAGATGATACATACATAAAGTTTGAGAAGGTTGTTGTAGAAACAATCTAATTAGGATGGAGTCAGAGAACCCCTAAATCAGGGGTCGGGAACCTTTGTGGCTAAAAACGCCACATATTTTAAAATGTAATTCCTTGAGAGCCATACAACGACCTGTGTACGTTACACATTATCCAATAAAAATTTGGTGTTGTCCCGGAGGACAGCTGTGATTGGCTCCAGCCACCCGCAACCATGAATATGAGTAGTAGGAAATGAATGGATTGTAATACATGAGAATGTTTTATATTTTTAATGTTATTATTTTTTTATAAAAGATTTGTCTGCAAGCCAGATGCAGCCATCAAAAGAGCCACATCTGGCTCACGAACCATAGGTTCCCGACCCCTGATCTAAATGATCTTTCAAGTCCTGCAACTTAAGGTTCTATGTTACACTAAGAAGGAACAACCTTCAACTGTATTTTATTTGGATCTTTCAGCATATGACTAAATGAAAGATGGTAGATGTTAAGTTCTTAGTTAAGGAGAGTTTAGGATGGCAATTTAATTTTCTTTTACTTGCTGTTCTTCAGTGTGTATTTGGTACTCTAACGGTCTATGGCATTACCAGTTTTGATTCTGGTTTTTAAAAACAACAGTGGATTTGAAAGCCCTATGAAGAAAATCCTGAACTGAATTTTGAATTTTTGCGATTTATCATTAGTCTATTAGCATTTGTATGTTCATAGCCATTTAATATCCTTTGTAGCTTTTTTCACAAGTGAGAGGTGGGGAGATAGAAAGACAGACTCCTGCATGCACCCCAACTGGGATCCACCCAGCAACCCCTGTCTGAGGCTGATGCTCTGCCCATCTGGGGCCATCTTCACAGCTGAGCTATTATGTTTTTAGCGCCTGAGGCAGAGACTCCACAGTGCCCTGGACTGATGTGCTCGAACCAATACGAGCCATGGCTGTAGGAGGGGGAGAAAGAGAGAAAGAGAGAGAGAAAAGGGGAAGTGAGAGGGGTGGAGAAGCAGAGGGGTGCTTCTCCTGTGTGCCCTGACTGGGAATCGAATTCAAGATGTCCACATGCCAGGCCGATGCTCTACCACTTAGCTAACTGGCCAGGGCCATGCTTTGTAATTTATTTAAAGCTGGCAATAATGGCCTGACCTGTGGTAGTGCAGTGGATAGGGCGTCGACCTGGGAACACTGAGGTCGCCAGTTCGAAACCCTGCACTGGTCTGGTCAAGGCACATATGGGAGTTGATGCTTCCAGCTCCTCCCCCCTTTCTCTCTCTCTCTCTCTCTCTCTCTCTCTCTCTCTCTCTCTCACTCTCTGTCTCCTCTCTAAAATGAATAAAATAAAATAAAATAAATTAAAAAAAAAAAAGCTGGCAATAATGTATAATATATTTTCAAGAAGTGATATATGCTTAAAATTAGATATTCTTTGCTCTACTGTCCTAAAGATATAATCATACTTTTCTAAAATTAGCCCCAAAGTCTTTCTTTTTACAGTGAGAATAATTACTCAAACATTTAGCTGTAAGCAGGTTTTGTTTTATTTTTTTCATGTGTGTGTGTGTGCTCTGAAAGCAGTTTCAAATTAGGGTAGTAGTTAAATAATTGCATTTGAAGAATTCAATTACTTGCAAAGCAAGCAAATATAAACTAATACACACACAGTCTTTCTAAAAATACTTTGAAAAGTCTTTAACAAATGAGTTGAAAATAAACATTTTCCTTACAATTGTTTCTGAACCCCTTTTCTCTTTAGTTTCTTCAAATCTGTTAGGTTCAATCATCTGGGGCGATTTGACATTGTAGCACAAATTTTTGGTTGTCACACCTGTGTAGGAGGTGCATGTAGTGGGTAGAGACTATGGATTTTGCTAAACATTCTGTAATGCTTAGGACATCCTCCTCACCCCATAAAGAATTAGCTAGCCCAAAATGTCAGCAGTGCTGAGGTTGAGAAGCCTTGTATTAAACTGAATTGATTAATGTGTAAACTTAGAGTTAACGCCTATGTACTACTGGGAAATGCTATTTATAAACGTGAAGCAATTTGACTTCAAGCATAAAGAAGTTTAAATACAATATCTTTTTTTTTTTTTTTTTTTTACAGGGACAGAGAGAGAGTCAGAGAGAGGGATAGATAGGGACAGACAGACAGGAACGAAGAGAGGTGAGAAGCATCAATTATTAGTTTTTCATTGCCGTTGCGACACCTCAGTTGTTCATTGATTGCTTTCTCACATGTGCCTTGACCGTGGGCCTTCAGCAGACCGATCAACCCCTTGCTGGAGCCAGCGACCTTTGGTCCAAGCTGGCGAGCTTTTGCTCAAGCCAGTTGGGCCCGCACTCAAGCTGGCAACCTTGGGGTCTCGAACCTGAATCTTCCACATCCCAGTCCGACGCTCTATCCACTGTGCCACAGCCTGGTCAGGCTAAATACAATATCTTTACTTTTACAAAAGTAATTGAAATGTCAAAATTCAGACTATAAGGTAATATGAGTCCAACAGAGTTTTTTAAATGTTATAAATGTCAGAAATAAGTTTGGGGGCATCTTCCCTCATTTTCCCCCTTCACCTCATCAGTTGAATAAGTTTCTTACTAAGGGAAACTAAGGAAAATACTGTCATGAAAATATTGGATATTTCAATTAATAAATTCCAAATAAAAGTGGCATTAAGCTAAAAATTATAATGAGTCCTTGAATGGCTTGTTGATTAGAAACTAATGCAACTCCTTGTCTAGGATAAAAACACCAAACAGGCAGCAGCTGCTGGTAATTTGGTGCAAGTAATTGTAGAGCCAATAAGTTGAAGAAGTGCTTATTAAAAGAAACTGCTTTCCTATCTGCTTGTGAGTTCAATTGAGTAATGCACTCTACATGTGGTCTGACACTGGGTAAATTATACACCTGATTTAAAAACACTCCATTCATAAGAGCTCCTATTTTGCTCATCCATAAAATTTTTACTTTCTTCATTACTACTTGCAGCAGTGTATGGCATAATATCTATCAAATTAGGCTTTGAGGACATCTCAGACTGGCACCCTGCTGACTTGAACATGTGCTTAATATTACTACAGTGCTTTTAACCCCATGAGTGCCCCGGTTAGCCCACACAGGCATGCAGAATCTGTTCGCCTCTCTCTTTGCTGTCAAATCCTCCACCTAATGAGAATGAGAAGCATCCAAGATAAAGGGGTGGGGATTGGAGTGAGGTTTAGTCACTGGGTAGGAGATATATAGTTGAAATTTATAGAAATAAGACAGACAACAAACTGTGTAATCTATTATTTCACAACTTACAAAAAATATGAGCTATATATAAACATTTGAAATCAAGGTATTCTATCTATTTGACTCAAACTATGAAAAGCAAGACAAAACACACAATAGCACTCTCTGGATAACTCATATAAAAGCCAACTTTGGAATGCATTTTATTTATATTTATAAATATCTGGGTGACTTTCATTAATTTTAATAAACATTTATTGTCTTCAGTCTACAAAGTGGCTGGCACTGTGCTTTATGTTAAGATATAGTGATGAGCACATGTGGCCCTTGTCATCTTGCAGCTCAGATTTTGCAAAGGGGTCAGGATTTCAACAAATAATATAATGAAATGGTAAAATATAAGTGATCTCAAGACCATCATTTAACATTCATTCATACATGGTATTTGCCCAATTACTTTACCCGCTGGGTTTCCATGGTAGGTATCGCCCTGTTGTGGATCTACATACACCCGTGAATCTCAGTCTAATTACCATACTTTAGCTTCCCACCTGGAATACCCACTGGGAAAAAAAAGTGCTTATAAGAGAATTTCAGTGTCCATTATTGATAATACCACTTGTTCTAAATTAATAAACTAATATATTGATCATAATTTAGTGTGTTATATAATGCTCTGAATAAAGGTCCCTTTGACAATTTACTTTTCATTTTAAATGAATACTTTATAATTACTCTTGTGATATTGCTTAATGTGCCTTTATACCTAAAGACAAGTTAGTTTGAGGCGGCACAACCAAACTAGTAGAAGCCAGTGGAGGATATGGGAATGCTTTTAAATTCAATGCCTGGGGAAGGAGAGAGAGAGAGAGAGAGAGAGAGAGAGAGAGAGAGAGAGAGAGAGACCAAGCTAAATCTTGAGAAATGTCAACCAACAAAGAGCAGAGGAATAAATGTAAAAGGAAGACAGAGAACCAGGATAACTGAAACCAAGCGAGAAAAGAGTGTAGAAACATTCTGGGAGAGGTGAATGGACCTGAGAAACAAGCCACTGGATAGGGCAGTTTAGTCGTCCTTCAAGAGAGTAGGGTTGGTAGAGAAGTGGGAGGCGGTAGGAACCAGGTTTCATGAAGTTATGAATAAATAGCTAGTAGAGAAGAGCTAAGAATGGGATTTTTTTCAAGAAATTTTATGAGACAATGCCAGCTTGAAGAGTTAACTTTTGAAAGAGAGAACCTCTGTGTTTGTGGACAAAATGCTAGCACTGGTGGAGAGGGAGAGGATAAACGATGAAGCAGAGTTCCAGGAAAGGCATTCATGAATGTCTTTATTTTTCACTCATTTCCTCTTTCAAGTAGAGAGAGAAAGCACAGCGAAGTGGTTAGGTACCTGGATCTTGGAGCCAAATGCAAATGGCCTGAGTTTAGAGCCCAGGTTTCACTATTATAGCTTTGGGCAAATTAACCTCTGTGCCTCTCTGCACCTGCCTCAGAGAGTTGTAAGGATTAAATAAATTAGTATTTATAGTGCAGTTACAATTGTATCTACTACATGGTAAGCATTTAAACATGTTTGATAAGTAAACAAGGGCAAAGGATAAGACACCTGATCCTCTGGGAATCCACGACAATTCTTTTTCTTTATTTCCTGAACCTCTCACAGATGTCTTTGATATCAGAAATTACTCAGAGCCTGCAGTGACTAAAATTGCTACATATATCAGTACAAAACATTCTGACAATGTTATTCCTAGGTACAAGTAGGTAAAATAGCAAAACTCTGTTAAGGAGTTAAAGGAATTTCCTGAAGAAATTACAAACTAACTTCTCTCACAGTTTTGTGGAATTTGGTAGATCTTACTCCAAGCTTCTTTCAAAATACCCATGGCAACCTTTGGCTTTATATCTTCCTTTGAATTGAACCTGTCATTCTTACCCTCTTTCCTTACTCTAGATAACAGTTGGAGCTCTAGGAAGTCAATCTGTAATATCTTTCCAAGTTTTCCTCTTATTTTATTCCTATGTTTCTCAATTGATATCAGCTCAGAGAGTGTAGGGTTAACATAATAAATACATCAGATGGCTCTTCCCTTAGGCATCTCAATTGATGGGTATATAATTGTTTATTAATTGGTTATAACATTCTACTATTAATGAAAAAAGATGGTTGACTAATCCACTGAACTCCTTCTTTTACTTCCCTTCACTTTAGACATATTGTTTTATTTTAGAGTATTATAAACATTGTTTACTTTGTTAGCGGCCCACTATTTTTAAAACTCACTATAGGAAAATAAATACATGGTAAAGTATCCAAGGTTTTACTCTTCAGAAAAACCAGTGAGGATTTATCAGTACAGCAAACCTATCTCCCTTTCCCTAACCTGTTGCCAATCTTGGTTTACTTTTCTCTCTAATGTTCAAGAAGAGAGAATGCTGGTAGTACATATTATTTAATTTTTAAATAGCATGTTAGAAAAGAATACTGATGGTAACCCTGATAGAGAACTGTCAGCAGAGGACTTTTCATCCTCATGTCTGTCTGGGGACTGTCTCTTAGGCTGTGGTTAAGGATTCTGAGTGGGCTCTCCCACACTTCATCTCAATGGCTAATTTGAGAACTTGGGTCTGGCAGTAGGTCTTGGACATTATTTTGATTGTGAATGGAAGCTGAAGGGACTATCTAGTAGGCAGAGTGTATACCATTTAAAATAGAGAAAGATTCAAATGGCTGCAAAGAACTGACATGCAGATTCCAAAGTTCCGCTCACCAGGATGTGAATTTCAGGCCATTGTATTCTAGGTCTGTAATCTGGTCCAAATAGCTTAACTTCCCTCACGTGTTGCCTTTACCCCTTATAAGGCTCAGGAAACTGCAAATGTTGCTGCTTCTATGTCCTATGCAGGGTTATACTGTGAATTGGATGAAAGAACTTTGTGTACCACACAGAAAAATCAAATATGCTTGAGATTAGTCTTAACATAAATATTAGTGTAGGTAGTTGATTAAGTTAGAACAATAGGTAAAGAAGTAGAACTTTACCTAAAAGCAGAGTTTGCTTTAGTTACTTGATTGAGTAGATTTCAAAAAGTGTTAACATCCTTCCTTTGAAGTTAACTGAATAGAACAGAGATATGGACCAGGGAAAAGACAGGAGGACTTAGAGCTCACCACACACAATACCTGACTCATGTAGACCCTTAAAATATGCAACTTGAATGAATGTGCTATAGTTTTCTACATTATTTTCATTTTCTCATTTTTACTTTTTGGGGTTTTTTCCAAGTTTAATACAAGCAGGTTATATTAGTTTTAAAATCATAAACACTATTATTTAAAAGAAAATACAACAAGAACAGAACATAAAATAATGTGAGTACTACAGAGAGAATTGGGAATGGTAGCAGTGATTGTTGGAGGAGACTTTGAAAATGATGAAAAGGGCTCTTTTTTTTTGACATTCCTGTTCTAGACACTGAGAAGTTCTCTGTAAGACTTATTGTATTCAATCCTCTTAACAAGTCTAAATGTTAGATGCCAGTATTGCATGTCAGAAAACAGATACAAGAAAAGCAAATAGATTTCCCAAGTTTTATATAGCTGTTTGGTGGCCAAGTCAGGATCCAAACCCAATTGGTGTGGCTCTAAAAATCTGTGCTCTTAACACTGAGCTATGTTTACTCGTGAGGTAATGTGGACAAGTTCCCATGTTGGAAGTAACTATCAGGAGGAGCTGCTGTTTTAAGTTTAAGCAAGTACAGAAATAGTTCTAAGTAGCCCACAATATTTAACTCACTCATTATTCAAATAACTGTGCCTGGAACACCAATATCTTTTCCATTTTTCTAAGTTACATCCTGTATGCCAGATTACTTTTATAACTTGCTAAATTTTCCAACAATCTGATGATTCTAGCTCAGGGGTTGGAAACCTATGACTTACGAGCCAGATGTGGCTCTTTTGATGGCTGCATCAGGCTCACAGACAAATCCTTAATAAAAAAAATAGTAACGTTAAAAATATAAAACATTCTTGCCTGACCTGTGGTGGCGCAGTGGATAAAGAGTCGACCTGGGAACACTGAGGTCACCAATTCAAAACCCTGCACTGGTCTGGTCAAGGCACATATGGGAGTTGATGCTTCTAGCTCCTCCCCCCTTTCTCTCTCTCTCTCTCTCTCTCTCTCTCTCTCTCTCTCTCTCATTCTGTGTCTCCTCTCTAAAATAAATAAATTTATATATATATAAAACATTCTTATGTATTACAATCCATTTATTTCCTACTACTCAAGTTCATGGTTGCGGGTGGCTAGAGTAAATCACAGCTGTCCTTCAGGACAACACCAAATTTTTATTGGATAATGCGTAACGTACACGGGTTGTTGTGAGGTCAGGAAGTAAACTTCCCTCCTTTTAATCAAGTAGTCAGCTAGCAAATTGCAGAAACCTTTTGATGAAGAAGATGGCTAAAAAAAAAAGAGGAGTATCACACTTTTCAGCAGGAATGGACAGAGGAATTCACCTTTGTGGAGAGAGTAGGTTCTGCAGTGTGTCTAATATGCAATGATAAAATTGCATCGATAAAATGGTCAAATATAAAGCAGCACTTCAACACACGCCATACTACATTTTCATCAAAATATCCAGCGGGGGACAGCAGGAAGAAAGCATGTCAAGAGCTACTGTGCAGAGTGCAAGCTAGTTAGCAGCAACTCCGTGTTTGGACCCAACAAGGTGACTGAAATTCGGCTGCTTTGCTGGTGCTTTAGCAATTGTGAGAAACAGAAAGCCATTCACAGATGGGGAGTATGCCAAAACATTCATGCTTGATGTTGCCAATGAACTTTTTGACAACTTTTCTTATAAAGACAAGATAATCAAACGAATAAAAGACATGCCTCTGTCGGCAAGAACTGTTCACGATTGTACCATCATGATGGCAAATCATATTGAGACAACACAAGTAAAGGACATAAATGCAACACCATTCTTTTCTCTTGCTTTGGATGAGTCAACAGACATAAGCCATTTATCCCAGTTCAGCTTGATTGCAAGGTATACTGTCAGTGACACACTACGTGAGGAAAGTCTTGCTGTTTTGCCTATAAAAGAGACAACAAGAGGGGAGGATTTACTCAAGTCTTTCACTGAGTTCGCTAAAGAAAAAATCTACCAATGGATAAACTTATTTCGGTGTGTACTGATGGTGCTCCGTGCATGGTGGGGAAAAACAAAGGATTTGTAGCGCTTCTTCATGAACATGAAAAGAGACCCATCATAGTATTCACTGCATCCTATATCAGGAGGCACTTTGTGCTCAGATTTGTGGCAAGCAGCTTGGTGAGGTGATGTTGCTGGTCATTCAGGTGGTCAACTTTATTGTTGCCCAAGCTTTAAATGATTGCCAGTTTAAAACACTGCTGGATAAAGTTGGGAATAATTATCCTGGTCTGCTTCTGCATAGTAATGTGCATTGGTTGTCAAGAGGGAAGGTGCTCAGCCGTTTTGCGGCTTGTCTGAGCAAAATCCAGACTTTTCTTGAAATGAAAAACGCCGAGCATCCTGAGTTAGCTCCTGTGTAGCTCCTGAAGTTCTACTATCTCGTGGACATGACTGAACATCTGAACCAGCTCAATGTGAAAGTGCAAGGCATTGGAAATACAGTCTTATCCCTTCAACAAGCACTGTTTGCATTTGAAAACAAGCTGGAACTCTCAAAACCTACATTGAAACAGGTCGTTTACTACAGTTTGAAAAACTGGGACAGTTTAAAGATGCATGCACAGCAAGTGACCCTGCTCAACATCTTGATCTCCAACAGCTAGCAGGTTTCACATCTAATCTGTAGTCATTCATTCAAAGCACGCTTTGGAGTACTTCGTGAGCGCACTCGTCTTTTTAAGTTCATCACCCATCCACACAAGTGTACAGTGGACAGCGCCGACCTGAGTTACATCCCCGGTGTCTCCGTCAGAGATTTTGAGCTACAAGCTGCTGACCTGAAGGCCTCAGACATGTGGGTGAATAAGTTCAAGTCACTGAATGAAGATTTGAAAAGACTTGCAAGCAGAGTTGGCAAGCAAACACAAGTGGGGAGAAATGAAAAAACTTCAACCTGCTGATCAGCTGATTGTCAAAATTTGGGACGCGCTTCCCATCACATACCACACACTGCAGCGTGTGAGTATTGCTGTACTGACAATGTTTGGCTCTACATATGCATGTGAGCAGTCTTTCTCACATCTAAAGAACGTTAAGACCAACCTATGATCATGTTTAATGGGTGGAAGTCTCAGTGCCTGCATGAAGCTTAACCTCACCACGTATCAAACAGACTACAAAGCCATCAGCAAAACCATGCAGCATCAGAAGTCGCATTAATGATAAAAAGTACTTTATTCATCATTGGTTAGCAACAGCATAACAACGTTATTAAAAAGAATTAGAGACTATTGTACTTTAAAATTGTTGGTCTTACATAAAATGCACTTGTATTTAATGTTAAACATATTGTATGGCTCTCACATAATTACATTTTAAAATATGTGGCATTCATGGCTTTCTCAGCCAAAAAGGTTCCCAACTCCTGTTTAAGCTTTTTTCCCAGCTGAGTGTGAGCTCTGGTCTCTCTTCCTAGAATTCCAAAAGGGCTAGCTTTTGTTTACCTCTCTCTGTGCTTCTGTCCTTCTCCCCAACTCAGGAGAGCACCAAAATCTTATGTAATTTGGGGGCACCCCTTTATAAAAATTATTACACAATTATTGATTCAAGGTGAAATAGTTATTTAAAATAAAAAGAAATGACAATAGATCACAATTTTTATAAAAAAACTGACAAATACCTCAGCACCTTATATTACTAAGATTGCTCTCAAGACTTTGCAAATGGCCTATGCAAGTGAGAATGCCTGAACTATGAGAGTCACTATCTTTGTCCCAGTTAGCCCCTCAGAGCAAGTAAGCAGTGGTGGGATTCAGCTGGTTCTCACCGGTTTGGCAGAACAGATACCTATTTTTTTTTTGTAGTATTCGTGGAACCGGATGTTAAAATGGCACTTGTAATCAGGGTTCTGTCTCAGGTGGGCACCTGGGCAGCCTCTCAATGTGGAAATCACAAATTTACATTCCTTACTCTTTTTTCATGTTCATCTGCACAGCAGCATATCCTAGCGTCCGTAGTCATGTCCATTCCATCCATAGGTGAAAAATATTGCAAGCAAGGATGCCAATCAAGAAGCAATATGGAACTATCTTAAATAACAGTTTTATTGTTTTATTTCAGGTATTATCAAATATTTTTCATTAATATTTTAAAACTTTCTTATAATAATCTAGTTTTGTGTACCTCTTTTATTGTTCTTATTTAAGTATTAAATGCATGAAATAATAAACTACATTTCGGTATAATGTTTTTTTATACTTAAAACTGTCATGAGGGCAGAGAACTGATTGTTAACTTATCTGAATCCCACCATTGCAAATAAGCATTGTTGCAACACAACCCCTGTTAGTCCTTCCAGTCTTAGAGGAAAGAGCAGTTAGTTATGTATGAAAGGCTTTTCTTTTGGTCTCACAGACAAAATGAAATAGAAATTAATAAATAAAAAGTAAACAAAACAAATGTAAACAAAGGCTGTCACAGCAAAGCTTGAAAAGATGTATTTAACATGAGATAAACTGGAAAGCAAGGGAAAGGTGGAGTAGCAGGTAAAATGCTACAGGCTTACTCCATGTTGTGTACCTTAGCAGTGTCTTCTAAGGAGTGAGTCTGGAAGGCTTCAGGGACAATGAGAGCTTTCGGTTGAAATCCTGTGTGTTACTGGACCTAGAAGAACTGTGAAATAGAGGAGAGTGTCTCTAGGCTTCTCTCTGTTTTGCCTTAATTCCTCCTGAATTAGCAGGGTAGTTCTTGATCTTTCCACTGCCCCTCTGCTTCAAGTGGTCCTACCTACACTGTCCTCATGATTTCGCAGGACGGTGCCCTTGCCCAGGCAGAGAGGTAAAGGAATTCCCATCTCAGTGCAATAGAAGGATATCAAGATTTTTTATTCTATCCTTTCTTTTTAAACAAACCACTCAGCTGCTTTGGGAATTGAGATATTTTGGACCAAGGTAAGGCCAAAGATTGAAGGCTCAACAAAAATCAGATGATACAAGCTTAGGCTGCTGCTGCCAACTAAAAAGATAATGTAATGATTTCAAATTTGGCATAGTAGTTTACTGATACAAAGTCCTTTAATGTGCTATCTTATTGCTACAGAAGACAACCTTGAGGCGGTAAGTGTTTCAGTCCAATTTTATTAACAACATATATCTCAAGCCCTTACTAGGTAAGTATAATATATTTTAAGTATTATGCTAACACCTTTAGAAAGAGTGTTTCACTCAATTTGTAATAAGCCCATGATGTCAGAGTTTTCTCCATTGCACACTGGGAAGCAGTCACAGAAGGGAAAATTATCCTCTACAATCACACATCTATAGGGGTGGGGGAGGGTGCTGGAGTTTGCACCCAGGCAGTCTGGCTTCATGGTTGGCACTCTTACCAACCATCTATGTATTGTCAGGGATTGCCCCAGGTAGTACTGCTGGTGAGAAAAGATAGAACTGTCTCCAAAACCCAGGTGGTCAGACCAAGTCCACTTAGTGTGTCTGAGAACAACAACAAAAAATAATGTCTAGTAGAAATAGAGGGGGAAATGAGATAATGGGCCAAATTCTAGACTACATCAGCTGTGTGAATTCCTTCTCCATCTGCCCCCCCCCCCCCCCGCTGCCAAGCTTTTTCAAAACTCAAGTGTAGTGATGATATTTTGTAAATAAACATCTCACCACAGTTTAAAATGTCTTCTTTTCCTTTATTTTATTAAGTGAGAGGTGGGGAGGCAGAGAGAGACTCCCGCATGTGCCCCAACTGGGATCCACCTGGTTAGCCGCCTACAGGTTGATGCTCTGCCCATCTGGGGCTGCTACTCTGTTGCTTGGCAACCAATATATTTTTAGTACCTAAAGTGAGGCAATCCTCAGCACCTGGGGCCAACTTGCTTAAACCGTTTGAGCCATGACTGAAAAGGGAAGAGAGAAAGAGAGAGGGAGAGAGAAGAGAGAAGGGAAGAGGTGGAGAAGCAGATGGTTGTTTCTCCTGTGTTCCCTGACCACGAATCAAACCCAGGACTTCCACACGCCGGCCCAACACTCTACCGCTGAGTCAACCAGCCAGAGCCTAAAATGTTTTTTCTTGAGTGAAGTTTTACACGGAATTAGTAATATTTAGGAGAGTCTTAAAGGAATGGGAATGCTTGAAATCTTACCTTCCTTATGTTGGTTGCCATACTGTATGCTGTCTTACTCAAAGATCAATGAATGAGCATTAGATGTGAAATGAATAAAAATAGTTTATACTACTTGTGCTCTTTATCTTACAAGAAGAGTAATTCTCCATAATCTATCTTCACTCAGAGTTATGAAAGTATCATTAGATGTAGGAAATTAATCTTTGGAAGTAGGCACTAAAATGATCCAGCATCTAAGTATATCAGATAAAAAGCAGAGATTAGATTTAAAATGCTTTTCATGAAGATCCTGTTTTATATTTAGCTAAGTAATGTATGGAAATATTTGCACCTTTTAGCACCAGAACAGTTACCACACTGTTCCAATGAAGGCTGATGCTTGGCCAGAACCTGCCATTGAACTGAATTAATTGAATTTACTTGTAGGCCCATTTTAGAAAAATAAACTTATTTTTGAAAAAGAATTACATATTTGCACATAATTTTTAAAGTTACCCATAAAAGTAATAAATTACCTACTACTAAAGACATATTTCTAGAATTATTGCATATTATTAGACCTTTTACATTTGCACAGAACATATGAAAGCAAAACTGGTAGCACTTTATAAATAAGAGAAAACATTTAATGGGTGCTTACTATATGCCAGCTCTTTGCTAATCACTTTGCCTGTGTTGTTTAATTCCTCTAAACAATGGAGGGATTACTATGACTGTATTTTTGCATAGAGGAAAACTGAGGCTCAGAGAGTTTCTGGGACTTATTCCGAGTGATACAACTAGTGAGTGTGGACTTGGACTAGAACTCAGAGTGTCCAAATCCTTTTCTCTCTGATTCTTCCTTTTATCATTAAGGAATGATGACTTTCTCAAGAAATGAGGGGATAGCTTCAGCTGTCTGCCCTTCTGTCAATGCCATGTGACTTAATATTGCTGTTCAGCATTTGTATGCTATAGGAGACATCTGATTCTTGAAATGGTCCTTTCCTACTCAAGTCTCCTTTCCGTTTTTTTTATGGGTAGATGGTCGTGAAAACTGAAATAATGAAAGTAATAAGAAGTTAAAAGCTATATATTCTGTGTTTGGGAATGAAGAAACAGGATTTTGTTGTATTGACAGCCCTATTGTAATTCAGAGGATGATTGTACTGAATAAAAAAAAAATGAAATCATGTTCTTTGTAATATTTTCATGTTTTCTCTATGTTCTGCAAATTTAGTTTATTCACAATGGAACCAAACCAAAGTTAGTAAGTGCACCAACAATAATTTTACATGTTTGTGCATACATATATACATATATACACATTGTTTAGATGCATTGGTTGATAAATGAGGTATATAGACCTTTTCTAGGATTAATGTGACAATTCTATACAGCATTTCTAATCTGTTTAATCTAATCTAATCTAATCTAATCTAATCTAATTATCTACTGATCCTGACTCTAAAGTCCAAATTTCTACCTGCAAAAGAATTTATTCTGGGATCTCATCTATAAATGGTAACAATAACAATAACAGCTGCTAACATTTAAGCAACAACACCTTGTGCCACATGCAGGGCTCATTGCTACATGCACTGTCCTGTTCTCACACCTACTTGTAGATGAGCACTTTCTAAGGAAAAGAACTCTAGCTGGCAAGGTCTCACTAGCCTGAGCCCTGTTCATGCCTACATCTGACTGACTCTGGAGCCTGACCCTTATTTAGTTTTTTGTTCCATGTGGCCCTTGGCCATCAGCCACCAATATTGACAATGCTTTATTTCTTTGAGTGCTGCTTTCCACCCTCTTGTGTCCCAGGTAGCCTTAGACAAGAGCCTTGAAGAAAAATGTCTTCCTGCCCTTTTTTTTTTTTTTTTTTTGGCTAAGAAGTAGTCAGATTTGTTGGTGCTCATCATGGCATTTGCTATGTACTGGGGCTTGAGGCATGTTAATGAAATGCCACCTGCGTGTGTTTATGTGAATAGTGTTTACCCACAAGCCTCTGATGATCACCTGCTAACAGCCTGCAGTGCCAATGGCTTTGTCCTTAGCTTCCAAAGGCAGTAACTTGTAGGCTGAGTAATTTTTCCTTCTAATCGGCAGAAAAGTGCAATACATAGATACAAAATATATCAATTTCTTTGATTCATCCAAAGTACTTGTCTAATCTTACTAAAATGTAATGAGAGACCTATCTGTGCATTTAATATATTTCTGTACATTACCAGAAAAGAAAGTTTGGTGCTACCTTCTTTCTGATTTTAAAAATTCTGTGAATTATTCAATGCTGCCAAATTGGTGAAATAATTCTGTTGTGACTTTGCAATCACTGTGCAAAATAGTTTTTTTAAAAAAGCAAAAACCAACATATGATAAATAAAACCTATACAAGGTATCAAATTACTATATTAGGAAATTTATAAAAGTTGAACACCAATGCCTTGAGTAAACTTTGGTACCCACTGATGGAATTAAAGCATTTTTTGAGTTTTTGTTTGTTTTGTTTTTATGACTGAATAGTTCTTTCCTGGCTCCACATTGAACTATTAAACTAGGGAAGTAAATGTCTAGAGAAGATTCTTGGCAACTTTTATTTCCTTCAATCAAGGACTGGAATGCTCTGTAGGGAGACTCTACGCAGAACACCCAAAGTAGAGTTTGGCTTAGCAGAGCCAAAGAGGTGGCTACCACCAGGCCCAGAGAGAGCAGCTGAGTCCTCTGGGTGGATTCCATAGGAAGGACCTTGTTTCATAGCAATACACTTGGGTTTTAGTCATGATGTGCTACCATTAGCTCTGTGCTCCAGTGAAAATTGCTTAATTCTCTGACTCTCACCCTCAGCATCTCTCATAAGAGATTTGCAAGAAATAATATTTAGGTCTTTCTAACTTGAAAAGGCTAAGAACCTTTCACCTACTAAAGTCTCTTGTGGAGTTGTGAGGTCTTGTTTATGAATGTCTTTTACAAGGGCTTCTCTGTAAAAGTTTCAACTTAGAAAATAACCAGTTTTACAGGTTGATTGGATGAAAATCCTTATTCATTTTTCGGGAGGAAAACCTGACCCCTATAGGGGCCACATATTTTTTTAAATTAAAAGAATGCATTAATTTATTATCCAATATCTTGTCTCCCTTGAGAGTAGCATGTAACTTTGTGAATAAAATACAGACCTTACATGACAAAGGCAGCTTCATCAGTATTTTCATCTGGGCATATATATATATATATTGTCAAATACACAAAATGGGAGTCATTGGATGAAATGCTTCTTAATATGAATGAAAAACTTAGCTTGATTGATTATGGAAAAATTAACAAAAGGTAAGAATAAGAAATGTCTAGCTCCCCCCCCCTTAATAATTTGTCTAGCATTTTGCAGTTGAACTTCTATAGGAGCTTTCATAAACTTTTCATTTTTTATTGTAAATTCACATTTTTATACCATTACCTACATTATACTGAAGTCTTGTCTTCTAAATAGCCTCTGAATTGTTGCCTGGTATTTCTGTTTGATACATAAACGTGTGATGTTTCTTGTGGAAGGACATTAAGGTAGCACATACACCTCTGTAGGTTTGTATATTTAGAATGGTAAAATTCCTTAATATATAAGTGACTTTTAAGTAGATACACATGGTCTTTTTTATATATGAGTTTTCTGACTAATGGAAAACTACTGTTGTGCCCTTAACACTTCCTTCTGAATAAAACCTCACAGAGTTTGGAAGAAAAATCCTGCTCCCTGACAAATATTTTTGAGGAACAATAGCTGCTATTCTGGTTGTGAAAGGCAAGCTGAAACTATACTAAAAGAGAAAACAGTGGACCTAGTCGAGCAACATTTTATACTAGAAAACACAGGCAGATTTATACAGAGAACTTTTAAAAAATAAAATCAAGAATTTAAAAAAATATATAAAATACCCTTCTTCAATAGTGAAAGCTTTTTTCCCCTCCTGTAAGAGGGTTAGAACTGTATAGAGATGGTTACATACACAAGGGTCTCAAATGAGAGGGCACCATACATACATGTAATTGGTTGCTTTTTCCTTTTCCTCGGCAGTCTGTAAAAAACGTGAAAAAGCTCCTGCTTCTGCCTGGCCATTAAAAGGCAGTGGCTGCACCATACTGTGATTTGGGAGCTGAAGAAAATGGCCAGAACTGACTGATATCTGATAAACAGTAACAGGAGTCAGTTTATTGCACCAATCGTTAAATAATGGTGCTGATTATAAGGCTGCTAACTGCAGATGCTGTAATTGTCTGTCATAAATCTTAGTCATTTGTGACAGGAGCACAATGAAAGGGAGCATCTGCTTGAGGGCAAATGACTTCTGATAAATATCAGCTCTACGAAAATGTACTTGGATGTGTCTCAATATTTTGGAGAGCCATTCATGTTGCTTCCACAAATGTGAAGTTATTATTGGTTTGTATTGATTTTGCCACCCTTTTTTTTTTTAAAGAGACAGAGTGACTCAAGGTTGAGTTGAATAGCATCTCAGCTCTTTATCTGATCTACTCATTTCTCTCAAATGCATGTTTGAGTGAAAAAAAATAATTGCACTTTTTTTCAGTAGATTGCTGTTCAGAAACACAGCCTGGGAAATTCAATATGCAGCTTATAAAAAAATAACAAAAGCCAACATTTGTTGAAGGAGGTGGAAGGCCTTTGGATTTTTACAACAGTTGTTCTTTCAGAAAAGAATTTAAGTTTTGAAATGCCAATCCCTAATAAATTTTAGCTACATGAAAATGAATTACACGTTCTATTATGCCTATAAAAATATTTAATGTTATCATATTCATTATAAAATTTACCCAAATAATAAAAATTATGTAACAAGAATTTCAAGTTAAAAAAATTTGGGAAAAGTTAATATTCATAAAACTAATATCTATGTTTTAAAAATAGCTTTATCCTAAAATATTTATTTTTTAAAAATATTTAATGGCTTCATTAAGGACAGCTTAGAAGAACTACCAAGCAAAGAGAATAAGGAAATTTATGTCTTACTGTGAAAATTCAACCTTGTGTTGAGTTCAAACTTAATGTGGTTTGAAGATCTTGAGAATCATTAGTAAGTGATGGCTGTATTTGTTTATGGCTGTCAGTGGTTGTCAGAGATGTGGGTCTCTCAACACATCTTTCCATGTGAAGAAAGTACAAGTTTTTCAGCCTGTTTCATGCAATTTCTCATTTGGTAAAGTTCAGCTGAGTGGTCCAGCAGTGGCTCAGGGCACGGGACTGAGCAGATGTGAGGACATATCAAGAAGGTAGGAAATCAAAGAACCACTTTCATGTGGGCTGCCTGGAGTATTTTTTCTGAACTACTTTGTTTCTATTTATAGTTCAGTGCCTTAGGCTGAAATGCCTGGATAAAGTTATCCATACATCAACAAAGATGCTAGGGATGGTTGCAGTGACAGTATTTATTGTTTCACCATCTTAGTCATAAGAAGATAAAAATATGCTTTTTCTAAAATGTTGATTCAGATACTCCACTTATTCTTGACCATAAACCAATTTGTGCTCTTTGGAATCTCTAAGGGCTCTAATAATTGTAGATAGCTAGAACCTCACGGTAACAAGTCCCGGGGTATGGGACTGCCTTTCATTAATCATTCCTCTTAAAAGAGTCTCTGATATTTTTGTAAATAAATTTCCTGGGAGAATATCTGAAACTGAGTGCTCTATAGTGACCCTATTTTTATCAAGGCAAATTTTGGCAAGTGAGGTAGTCTTTGCTGATATTCTTTAAGAAATAAGAAAGCATGTCTTAAATCTGTCTTGTATAAAGATGTGGGAGGAAGAGGGATATATACAGAAAAAAAGTATAGTTTGGCATTAGACCAAACTGGATTTGATTCATAACTCTACTAGGCAATTTCTTAACCTTTTATATCTGTAATTTTTACAAGGACGCTTTTTATTGATACGAGGGTTGTAAGATGTAGTACCTATAAATTATTCAGAACAGTGCTTGACATAAAAGAGATATACAATAAATATCTATAGTTATTATTAATTACAATGTTACTAATATTGTATATTTACTAATTAATGTATGTTAATAACAGTTATAAATTGTACAAGCTTGTCTGGGTTTGCATTTGCATGTTAGGCTTCTCCTTAATATTGTGATCTCTTGGAAATAAACTGCTTGGAAACTTAGATAAATGGTAGATTTCTATTTTTAATGTGTGTATTTCCATGAATAAGTACAGAAATGAATCAAATATATGCTACATGCCTAAGTCTTATCCTACTGGGGTTGAAGATGACAAAAGGAGTTTGGGAGCAAAAACTACTCTAACATTTATTCTTGCTTTCACAGAGCTTGTTCTATTATTGGGGAGAAAGAACTAGTAATTAATTATACATTAATTGTCTCACGTCTACTAAACAGTGTAGTATAATAGAAGGTTAGGAGGGACTAAAGTAATGGAGAAGGGACCTGAGCTAGGCTTTTAAGGCCCAATGTGATCTTAATGGAGATAATAACCTGATTTCATTGAGGCCATCAGCATGAGTAGGGATATGAGTAAAACTGATATATAGTATAAGTATGGCATATTTGGAGGTAGTTGAAATAATAGTAGAGAATAAGTGTTGGGACAGAGTGGGAAGTAAATGAAGTGGAATGAGTGGTAGTAGTTGAGGTCTTAGTAGTAGTGTTATCATTTTCATTCTAGTTAATAGCTAACAGTTATTAACTCTAAGTATGTGCCAGCCATTAAACTAAGGTCTTTCCTGTATTATATCAATTAAACACAACAGCAAGCCCATGGAGATAGGTATTATTAGTTCCACTTATTTAGGTAGAGAAATGAAAGCTTAGTAAGTTTGCACAAGAGTCAGTATGGTATGATGGTTAAGAATGTCAACACTGTAGCCAAACTGCCTGGGTTTGAATGTCCACTTTACTAATTATTAGCTGTGTGACCTTGGGTTATTGCTCATCCGCTATGATTGTTTCCTCATCAGTAAAGAGGAATAATAATAATACCCAGGTCATAGGGTTACTGTAAGGATTCAGTGAGTTTAATTTACATTTATATGTGCTTTCAAATATTACTCAGTATGTGTATGTCATATGTTATATGTGTTTACTCTTTTTTTTTTGAATTTTTCTTAAGTGAGAAGCAGGGTGGCATAGAGACAGACTCCCACATATTCCCTGACTGGGATCCACCTGGCAAACCCCCTACAGAGTGATGCTCTGCCCATCTTCAGTCATTGCTCCATTGTTCAGCAACGCAGCTATTTTATAAATTTTTTTTTTATAAATTTCTTTTTATTTTATTCATTTTAGAGAGGAGACAGAGAGTGAGAGAGAGAGAGAGAGAGAGAAAGGGGGAGGAGCTGGAAGCATCAACTCCCATATGTGCCTTGACCAGACCAGTGCAGGGTTTTGAACTGGCGACCTCAGTGTTCCCAGGTCGACGCTTTATCCACTGCGCCACCACAGGTCAGGCAGCAACGCAGCTATTTTAATACCTGAAGTGAGGTCATGGAGCCATCCTCAGTGTCTGGGGCCAACTTGCTACAGCCAAGCCATGGCTCAAGGGGGGAAAGAGAGAAAAAGGAGAGGGAGAGGGTTGGAGAAGCAGATGGTTGCTTCTTCGGTGTGCCCTGACCGGGAATTAAACCTGGCACATCCACACACCAGGCCAATGCTCTACCACTGAGCCAACTGGCCAGAGCCTACTCTTATTAAATAAATAACATATGGATGTCGAATTGAGAAACACAAAGAATCTTTTTATGATTATTTTTTATGTTAACCATCAGTTAAAGCTGAGAGGATAATATATACAATAATGTGTATTCATTATAGAAAAAAGAACATACAGATACGAAAATTAAAGATTTTACCTTATTTCTCATACATAATAATTCTATTGTATCTTTTTTCAGAATATATATTTATGAATATGTCTTATGAACTCACTTTTTGCTTAAACTTTTTTCTCTTAGAAACATTTTCTGTTTCAATACATACAGTTACTTATAGGTTTCGGTGGTCATGCAGTAATCTGACACATGGGTGTGGAACCGATCATCTGCCTTTATAGGATGTTTCCAGTTTCTTTTTGCTATTATAAACAATGTTGCAGTGAATAACCTTGTGTAGTTACGGAATTATGTTCTTAGGATAATCCCCAGAAGTTTAAGCCTAAAACAAAGCTGTGCCATTTGTCACATATATCCATATATGTTGCCAAAGCACATTCTAGAGATTTTTAACAATTTCTAGTTCGTATCATCATGTATGATATTTTTCATCTCTCCATACCTTTGCTAACACTAGTTATTGCCATCCTTTTAAATATGTTTTCAATCTGAAATCTGAAATGCCTTATTATATTTGGAATTGCTTTGTTATTATGGTGACCATAACATTTTTTTAATATGCTTATTAAACATTTATACGTTTTAATAAATTTTCTATTTATGTTCTTTCCCCAAATTTCAAAAAGATTGAAATTTTTTATTAGAAAGATAATTTTATAATTATTATATTAACCTTTTATTTGCCATATTTTGAACATATGTGTGTGAGTTATGTCTTGATCAGAATTTAAAAAGAGGAAAGAATAGATGAGTTTGGATACACTGGAGATTAACAAAGGGACTTTTTTAAAATTTAAATCTGAATGTTTTCTACCCTTGCTTTGAAATGTCTGATTGTTTCCCTTTGCCATAAAGTCTATATTTTTAAACCTGGCATGCTGAGTCGACCATGCTCTGGTTCAGTTGATCTTTCTTACCTCTTTATGGTCACTTCCTCATACATCAGAGGTGTGCTAGTGAACAGCAGCTTGTGAGAGCTGACTGCACACATCTCTTCCCAGCTTCACATTCGTGGGAGAGTATTTATATCATAGAAACTGGTAAACAATAGAAATTGGTGCTTCTTTTTATCTTTTGGAGACTCAATTCTTAAACATTTACCAGCATCCCACTATATATACCCTAAACTTCTTAGCACTTGTGATCCAGGGCAGGACTGAGACATGTGAGTCCCTCCAAACCAATATTCAGTCAGCACACATTAACAATGTGTGAGAAGCAGGGAAGGAGACCCTCTAGTGGCAGTGCTCAGCCTCTCTGCCTTTTGTATACACAACCAGTTCTGACCCAAAGTTACCCACCTTCTGAAGTCACACAAAGTCTGTAGTTAAGTGTCTGTCCTTCTTATGAAGCCTTTAGTCTGACCTTGAGAGTCACTTCACTCCCTTATGCCCACTTCAAGTGACCTATCAAAGCAGTTCCTCCAACCACATGTAGCACTTTATTTGAGGGAAATTATGCTCAATACAATTTTTTTCCATCTTATTTTAGTGTCTCATAAAATGGGATCTAAGGCAGTGGCATGGCTAGCCAATCCCTTAACCTGAATCTGAGCTCAAGATGCTTTCCTTCCCTCCTGTGGCTCTAGGTACATGTGCTCTTGCTTTCTCTCACCTCCCCCTACCCTTTGGTTCTTATGTTACTCACTCAATGGACCCTATTGATGGTGCACACTTTTCCTTGTATGCACCCTATAGCCTTGATAGTGATAGCACTTATCACCACAAGCTACTCCAAACAGTGACACTCAATCCATATCAAAAAACTTCACATAAGATCCAGATCACGCTAGACTGGATGGATGTTCTTGAGGAGACATTTCCACTAATGAAACCTTACATTAAAGTAAATATTTTGGCAACCATGTGCCAGGTGATGGAAAGAAAAGAAAAGCAATGACCATTGTTAGGAAGACCGGCTAGGGTGTTGAAATTTTGTAAAGAGCATCATCTAGTCAGAGGAGGTGGTGAAAATCTGGGTGGGTGGCAGTCGTGAGGACAGAAGGAAAGAGCAGATGTGAGATATTTTAGGCAAGGAACTGTGGAACTTGGTGAAAGATAGCCTAGGAGAAGAAGAAAGAGGACATTTTATTATTTATTTATTTTATTGAATTTATTAGGGTGACATTTGGTAATAAAAGTATCTATGTTTCAGGTGTACAATTCTATAACACATCATCTGTATATTGTATTGTGTGTTCACCACCCCAAGTCAAGTTTCCTTGAATCACCATTCATCCCCCATTTACCCTCTCCTACCTCCCCCACCCCTCTGGTAATCACCATACTGTTGTCTGTATCTAAGAGGGTTTTTTTCCTTGCTTAATCCTCCACTTTTTTTACCCAGCCCTCCAAACCCCCTCCTCTCTGACAGTTGTCTGTCTGTACTCTGTATCTGTGAGTCTGTTTCTATTTGGTTTGTTAGTTTATTTTGTTCATTAGATTCCACATATAAGTGAAATGATTTGGCACTTGTCTTTCTCTAACTGGCTTATATCAGCTGGCATAATACTCTCCATGTCCATCCAGGCTATCAGAAAAGGGAATATTTCCTTCTTTATAATGGCCAAGTAGTATTCCATTGTGCAAATGTAACACAGCTTTTTTATTCACTCACCTACTGATGGGCATTTGGACTGCTTCTAAATCTTGGCTATTGTAAATAACTTTGCACGTACATGGGAGTGCATATATTCTTTTGAATTTTATTCTCAAAAGTGGAATCATTGTGTTATAAAAGCAGTTCCATTTTTAATTATTTAAGGTAACTCCATGCTGCTTCGATAGTGGTTGCAACAATCTGCTTTCCCACCAACAGTACAGGAGGGTTCCCTTTTCTCCACATCCTCACCAACATAGGTTGTTTGTAGATTTATTGATGATAGCCATTCTGACAGGTGTGAGGTGATATCTCACTGTGGATTTAATTTGCATTTCTCTGATGATTAATGAATGGTATTGAGCATCTTTTCTTTTTCTTTCTTTCTTTCTTTCTTTCTTTCTTTCTTTCTTTCTTTCTTTCTTTCTTTCTTTCTTTTTAATTTAATGAGAGGAGGAGAGGCAGAGACAGACTTTCCACATGCACACCAACAAGGATCCACCCAGCAGTTCCATTAGGGGGCGATGCTCTGCGCATCTGGGGCCCCTGCTCCATTGCATCCAGAACCATTTTTAAAGCACCTGAGGAGGAGGTCATGGAGCCATCCTCAGTGCCCGGGGCCAACTTGCTGTAATCGAGCCGTGGATGCAGTAAGAGAGAAAAAGAGAAAGAAAGAGAAAAGCGAGAGAGGGAGGGATGGAGAAGCAGATGGGTGCTTCTCCTGTGTGCCCTGACTGGGAATTGAACCTGGGACATCCATATGTTGGGTTGATGATTGAGCATCTTTTTATATGTCTATTGGCTATCTGTAAGTTCTCCTTGAAGAAGTGTCTATTCAGGTCCTCTATTTCTTAGTTGGATTGGTTGGCTTTTGATGTTGAGTTTTATAAGTTTTTTATAAAATTTGAATATTAACCCCTTATCAGATATATTATTGTCTTATATGTTCTCTAATTCAGTAGATTGTCTTTTCAATCTACTTTTCAATTGTTGATGGTTTCCTTTGCTGTGCAAAAGATTTTTAGTTTAATATAGTCCCATTTGTTAACTTTTTCTCTTGTTTCCCTTGCCCAAGGCAATATGTCAGGAAAAAATATTGCAATAAGAAATGTTTGAGGTTTTATTACCTATGTTCTCTTCTAGGATTTTTATGGTTCTGAGCTTAATATTTAAGTCTTTAATCCATTTTGAGCTTATTCTTGTGTATGGTGTAAGAAAGTATAGTTTCATTTTTTTGTATGTGTCAGTCCAGTTTTCTCAACACTATTTATTAAATAGACTCTCTTTACCCAAGTGTATGTTCATGTCTTCTTTGTCAAATATTAATTGACCAGATAAGCATGGGTTGATTTCTAGGTTCTCTATTCTGTTCCATTGATCTATATGTCTGTTTTAATGCCAGCACCATGCTGTTTTGGCTACTATGGCCTCAAAGTATAGTTTGATATCAGGTAAAATGATTCCTCCAACTTTGTTCTTCTTTCTCAAGATTATTGGCTATTTGTGGTCTTCTGTGGTTACATAACATTTTTAGGAATCTTTGTTCTAGTTCTGTGAAATACACTATTGAGATCTTGGTAGGAATGACAATGAACCTATATATTGCTTTGGGTAATATGGACATTTTAATAGTTAATTATTTCTATTCATGAACATGGTATATTCTTTTTTTTTTTTACAAGGAAAGAAAGAGGGATAGATAGGGACAGACAGACAGGAACAAAGAGAGGTAAGAAGCATCAATCATTAGTTTTTTGTTGCCATTGCGACACCTCAGTTGTTCATTGGTTGCTTTCTCACACGTGCATTGACCGCGGGCCTTCAGCAGACTGAGTAACCCCTTGCTGGAGCCAGCGACCTTGGGTCCAAGCTGGCGAGCTTTTGCTCAAGCCAGATGGGCCCACGCTCAAGCTGGCGAGCTCAGGGTCTCGAACCTGGGTCTTCCACATCCCAGTCCGATGCTCTATCCACTGCACCACTGCCAGGTCAGGCTATTTTTCCAATTGTTTGTATCTTCTTCAATTTCTTTTATTAGTGTCTTATAATTTTCTGAGTAAAGGTCTTTTACATCCTTGCTTAAATTTGTTCCTAGATACAATGGCCTTGTAGTATAACTTGATATCAGGAAGTGTGATACCTCCCACTTTATTCTTCTTTTTCAAGATTGTTGAGACTATTGGTGTTCTTTTTTGGTTCAATATAAATTTTTGGAATATTTGTTCTATATCTTTGAAGTATATTGTTGGTATTTTAATTGATATTGCATTGAATTTATAAATTGCTTTGGGTAATATCGACATTTTAATGATGTTTATTCTTCCTATCCATGAACACAGTATATGCTTCCACTTGTTTGTGTCTTCCTTGATTTCTTTTATCAATGTTTTATAATTTTCTGAGTACAAGTCTTTAACCTCCTTGGTTAAATTTACTCCTAGGCACTTTATTATTTTTTTGTTGCAATAGTGAAGGGCATTGTTTCCTTAATTTCTCTTTCTGACATTTCATTGTTCATGTATAGAAATGCCTGTGATTTCTGCATGTTAATTTTATATCCTGCCACCTTGCTGAATTCGTTTATTAGGTCCAGTAGTTTTTTGATTGAGCCTTTAGCATTTTTTATATACAGTATTATATCATCTGCAAATAATGATAGTTTTATTTCTTCTTTTCCAATTTGGATGCCTTTTATTTCTTCTTCTTGTCTGATTGCTGTAGCTAGGACTTCCAGTACTATGTTGAATAAGAGTGGTGAAAGGGGACACCCCTGCCTTGTTCCTGATTTTAGAGAAATTGCTTTTAATTTTTGTCCATTGATTATGATGTTGGCTCTGGGTTTGTCATAAATGGCCTTTATCATTTTGAGGTATATTTCCTGTATTCCCACTTTGCTAAGAGTTTTGATTATAAACGGGTGCTGGATTTTATCAAATGCTTTTTCTGCATCTATTGAAATTATCATGTGGTTTCTCTCCTTCTTTTTGTTTATGTGGTGAATTCATTAATTGATTTACGAATGTTGTACCATCCTTGCCTCCCCAAAATAAATCCCACTCAATCATGATGTATGATTATTTTCATGTATTGCTGTATCCGGTTTGCTAATATTTTGTTGAGTATTTTAGCATCCTCTACTTCCTCTACTTTTTGGCTGCCTGTTAGGTTGAATCACTGAAAGAACCTCTGGCAGTACTCCTGTTATATGAGTAGGTTCTCAGTAAGTCAGCAGGTTGGGGCAAATGCTGTTTACCAAATTGACACAGGTTCATACTTAGTGCCAGTGCTGGGTCTGAGGCAACTCAGAAAATGTCCCAGGGTATATCAAAGCTGCCATCTGCTGGATGCTTGCACACCTTTGTGTTGGGTCAGGGTCTCAGGGAGTCTGAGTGTAAAATCAAAAAAGTTTATCAGGCCCAAAGAGACCAAGATTGACCATGTAAAGGGAGGGCTCTGCACCAGTTGGGCATGTGAGGCTAAAATATCTTCTGTTCTAGAGCCACACAACTAGTGTGTCCCTGATTCTGCCAGGAACCTGATCTCAGCATCATGGGGCTGCCATAGTTGAGAAAATGGGGCCAGTGGATCTCCTGTGAAGGTAGATCAGTCAGGCTGGGGAGATGTTTGGGGGAGTAGCCTTCTCACCAGAGCTACATAATTCATCCTGTCCTGGATTCTTCCCAGATCTTAGCAGAGCAGAATCACCAGGAAGCAGGAGAGTGGGGCTGCCAAGAGCTTGTGTGGAGTGGATTTTCAGAGGATGAAACAGTAGTCACTGGAATAGGGGGAGGGGCCACACAACTCAGTCACTGATATCCCTGAGTCTTCCCAGACCTCTATACCTTTGCCCAGTCAGCTGACTCCTCAGCAGGGTACAAGCTGTGCAGATGGATGACAGGGATTCTAGAGAGTAGGCCTATTGCATTCTTTTAGGCTGGTGCCTTATGGAAAGGTGTGCTCCACCCAAGAAAGATGAAATCTTTGGGCATGTGGGGGAATTACTTAGCACAGGGATCCTGGCAGCTATCCCTTCAGCTCTTCTTTCAGATCCACAAATCCCAGTCTCTCCTCATGTTACTCCAGTCTGCACTACCCTTTCTTTTACCAGAGCCCAGGGTGACTGGCTGCAAACAAGATTTTGTGCATTGGCCCTTTAAGAGGGTGTGCCCATTTCTCTAGCAGACCTTCATCTCTCCCTGGAGGACAGAATCCCCACTGATTTTCATGGCAAGATGTTCTGTGGGTACCTCTTCACAGCTCTGGTGCTCTGGGCTGGGGAGCTCAGCTTGTTTGAGAACTCACTTTTTTCAGGGAGAAACTTTGCTGCTGAGATATCCCTTTGGAATTTTAGCTGCCTCCTGTAGGAGAGAGGCTATCCCTATTCTGGTTTCCACCCTGCCTAGATGTGGCTTCTCTAAGTCCTTGGTTACAAAATTTCTTTTTAGCTAGTCTTTAGTTGGTTATTCAGGTTAATTGCTCTATATTTTGGTTATAATTTCAGTTTGGTATTGGAAGGAAGTGAGTGTAACATCTACCTACTCAGCTGCCATCTTGGATCTCTGTGATGTTTCTTAAGTAGGAGAGAAATGTCATGTTAAAGTTAGCAGAATGGAAACATTCATGGGATTATGCTACATGAAAATATCTCTTGTCATGTGTGTCCCACAGGAAGAAAACTTGAGAGCTGTTGCTCTAGCAGTTGGTGGAGCAATTACTGTATAGTCATTTTAGGCAGTATTTAAAAAAACTTACAAGGTGGAATGTTTTCTATAAAGCCATAATTTTTCTTAATTTAATTTTTATCAAAGTCAAACACAGACATAGTTTGAAAGTTACATGTTATTATATGATTCATTATAAAAATCATGTTTCAGGAGACCTCTTCCCCAACCAGTTTTTTTCCCCTGAGGCAACATTTGGATTAAATAATTGGTGTTTACATTATGATTATGCAAATTTCTTCATTATTGAGCTATATGGTACCCTATTTTTGCACATGATTTTTTTCTGTGTTTAATGATCGCTTCATATTTTGTTGGGTTTTTTTTTTCTTAAATTGTCTGTTAGAATTACACCCTGTTAATATGGTTGAGCATGGTAAACTTGCTATCAGTTTCATCTTGTCTTGGGTTATCCCTCCTGAAATCTTCTGCTCTAATTCAGACTATTTCCTCTCTATGCTTGTACATAAGCATCATCCCATGGCTATAATTCTAGTAATTTACTCACTTCTCTGTTGGGTTGAATTCCATGTCTAGTTTTTTTGTTTGATTTTACCTTTACTCTCTTTCTTGTGGGGATTATGTATTCAGATAGTTTCCTGAAACAGTGAGTAAAAGAGGTAAGTATGTTTGAATCCTTATAGGTCTGAAAATATCTATAGTCTATCATTATGCATGGCTAGGTGTAGAATTCTGTTGTGAAAGAAATGTTTCTTCAGTGTTTTGATTACAATATTTCATTGTAATTTAGCTTTTAAATTTTTTGAGAACCTTAAATTTGATTGCTGTTTCATTATATATGACCACCTATGTCTTTCTTTCTTTCTTTTTTATTTTCCACGATAGAAGTTTTTAGAATATTTTCTTTATTCCTAATGTTCTAAAAATGTGACAGTGATAGGTTCTGGCATACAACTTTTGTCTATTGTATAATCTTTAAATTCAAGTCTTCTGGGGATTAGACAAATATTGTGAGTTAATTCTGGTAAGTTTCCCCCTGTGTTTTCTTTTTCTGGAACTTTTATTTATCAGATTGATTGATCTTTACTTCCTGGATTGATTCTCTACTCTCTTATCTTTTCTCTTTTATTTTTCCATTTCTTTGTCTTTTCTTTCTGCATTCTAGAAGTGTCTTCAACTATAATATATTTTCAAATCATTCTACTGAATTTCTTCAAGTTTTGCTATCGCATTTTTTTAAATTTTAAGAATTCTTTATTGATCTGGTATTGTTCCATGATTGTAATAACTTTTATATCTTTTGGGATCCTAGTTATATATTTAATTGTTACTCTCTGCATTTCCTCTGTTTTCAGTTTGTGTGCTTAAATCTGCTTAAGTTTTTTCTTAGAGAATTATCTAAAATATCTGATTATATTTTATTCATTTTATATTTAAAACAGAAGGCACCAAGAAAATATTGTTAGCAGTGTGTGTGTGTAGCAGACAGAACAGGATTTTCTATTGATTGGACTCACTGGCTATTCCATTTGTACCCCTTACATGTCATTAGTTATAGGTCTTTAATCTTGATCAGGTCAGTTTCTCCAGAAAGAAACCATTTAGTATTTTGCTTGGAAGTGAAAACCTGACTGCCATCTTTTGAAGAACTTATCATAAAGTATTTAGGCTAGCAGTTTTCAGACTGTGGTCTATGGATTGATCCCAGGGGCTTCCCAAGACTCTTGAGGATTCTGGAGTCAAAACTATTTTTATAATAATATATTATTTATCTTTTTAATGGTATTGATTTTTCACTGGTGATACAAAAGCAACCATAGGTAAAATTGATGGTGTCTAGTACTAACCAGTGGTACCAAACTCTACTAGCAGTCTCTGTGTTCT
This sequence comes from Rhynchonycteris naso, assembly GCA_037038555.1. NCBI lineage: Eukaryota > Metazoa > Chordata > Mammalia > Chiroptera > Emballonuridae > Rhynchonycteris > Rhynchonycteris naso. Next base: position 38,176,966 of record CM073002.1, read on the forward strand.
TCACCACCACGTACTTGCAGTTAAAAAGAATAAATATAGCCAGCTAAACTTCAGAATGTCTTTAATGGAAAGTAAAAGTTATTATTTAATATTGACCTTTGAATGCACATCCTTTTGTGGTTCTCTGTGAGAAATGAGAAGTACACACAAAACACTTCTGCAACACGCCAAAGCATTATTGGTGTCTCAAGGAAAAGCACTTTTGTAATTGAGTTACAAGCCAAATTAACTGTTTTTTCTTTCATCAGAAAATCATTTTTACTGAGAATAATGACTTATAAGGGATGGTCATTCTGATGTGGCTATTTGGCAAACATTCTCTCAAAAATGAACAAATAATCTTGTCACTTCAAGAAAAATTATTGGTAGTATTTGTTGCCAATAATGGAATTTGAGTTTTCAAAAGAAAGTTAGAATTTTGGAAGACTTGTGTTTTTCACCACCACAAAATTGAAATCTTCCTAATAATATGCTCAGCAATGATATTCACCAATGTGATTTTTTTGATGTATTTAAAAATGAACGATTATTTGGAAGATCTATATTAAATCAGTAAACTGGCACTTTCCAAATGACCAGTGGAGAATATTATAAAATAATGCATAAGTAAAAAGGAAAGATAGACCAATGGATTGTAATGTAATTAAGTAAAAAAATTTCATTGATATGGTTTTACAACTTTAAGAAACTACCCCTTGTTGAGTTTGAGTGTATCAATAGAGAAAATGACTCACAATTTTCTAGAAAGATTAATGAAATACTCTTCTTGCTTGACAGGTGGTGGTGCAGTGAATAGAGAGCATCAACCTAGGGCTGAGAGCCCAGGTTTGAAACCTCAAGGTTGCCACCTTGAGCATGGGCTCATCCTGTTTGAGCTCAAGCTCACCAGCTTAAGTGTAGGGTCACCGGCTTGAACATGGGATCATAGACATGACCCCATAGTAGCTGGATTGAGCCTAAAGGTTGCTAACTTGAAGCCCAAGCTCACTAGCTTGAGCAAGAGGTCACTGGCTTGGCTAAAGCCCATGGTCATGGCACATATGACAAGCAATCAATGAACAACTAAGGGGCCGCAACTATGAGTTGATGCTTCTCATCTCTCTCTCTCTTCCTGTCTATCTCTGTCTCTCCTGCTAAAATACTCTCTTTCTAGCTACATATTTCTGTGAAGCTGAATTTTCTTGATATTTTTCTAATAAAACAACATATTATAACAAATTGAACGCAGAAGCAAATATGAGAATCTATCATTAATGCCTAAATTAGACATTAAAGAGATTTGTAAAAATGTAAAACAGTGCTATGCCTCACTTATTTTTGTTTTTGGAAAAAACGTTAGGTTTTATAAAAATGTTAGTTGTATAAATATGCAACAGACTTGGTATTAATATTGAAAGGAGTTGCTAAATAAATATTTTTTCAGTTGTAGTTTGTAATACAACAAATATTGTTATGTATAACTAATGTAAACAAAAACTCTGAGTTTCTTAGAATTCTTAAGAGTGGGAAAAAAGGTCCTGAAACAAAAATCTTTGAGAGTACCTGATATAGACAGTTATTTAACCCCCATATTTTCTGTATGGGTTCAGACCTTCCCTCTCTACTATGCCCAATATCCTTTGATATGGAGTTTATCTGATAAACCTCTTGGTTGGTACAGTGAGAAGAGGATCTGAGAATCTAATTATTCTTCAAACAGATTTCCAACAACCAAATCCTCGTTGATGCATAAATTATCAGACTTCTTGTTGCATCTCCTCAGGCAGATACCTAGGTTTTAGCTTTTTTCACTCTGCTAAATCAGTTACCACTTAATTCCAAAATGTTAGTCTTTTCTTTAGGCTTTGTGTCATTTCCTCTCCCATTTCTTTATTCATTTATGGGTTTATTAATTATTATTTTTCTGTCATATTAGTGAATATTTGAATTACAGGCATATATTGGGGAGTAAGCATACTTTGTGTTGATTTGGTATAATGATTGCTACCTATTTACAATAGGTTATTTAATTGAAAAATATTAAATAAAACAAAATTATACAAAGAAATTAGAAATATTTATTCAATAGAAAAAAGATATTTAGAATATCTGTTAAATATTTTCAGCTGAATATCTGCATATTCTTTGTTATTTAATTTCTTAGAAACAACTGATAAAGTTCTTGGAATTCTTTTGGAAAACGGTCCCTATTTAAAAAGTGAAAATCTGTAAAATGAAGATGTTGAGGTCAAAATCAACTGCATTGCTACTTAACCCATTTACAAACCAAAAGTGGACTGTGTCTACTTTGAGTTTACCTTATATGTGGCTTTTAACATAAAGATAGTGATGTATAGGGTTAAATAATGACCCCTACATATTTAAATCCATTTAATAACAGATTGCATTATTACCCAAATTTATGTAATATTTCTAAAGTATGTTATGATGAATTTATTGACTTTCTTACACCATACACAAACGTAAATACAAAAATGCCTGACTGGTGGATAGAGTGTCAACCTGAAGGGATGAGGTCACTGGTTTGAGACCCAAGATCACTGACTCAATCCTGGGGTTGCTGTCTTGAGCCTGAGGTTGCTGACTTGAGCTCAGGGTTGCTGGCTTGAGGCTGAGGTCACTGGTTTGATCCCTAGTCAAGGCATGTATGAGAATCACTCAATAGATGCACAATTAAGTGAAACAATGAGTTTATGTTTCTCTCTCTATTCCTCTCTCCTCCTTTTCTCTATATAAATAATAAAAAATATAAGCACAAAATGGATTGAAGACTTAAATGTTAGACTTGAAACCATATAATCCTAGAAGAAAACATAGGTAATAAAATCTCAGACATTTATTGTAGGAATATTTTTTCTGGTATATCACCTCAGGCAAAGGGAACAAAAGAAAAAATGAACAAATAGGGCTGCATCAAACTAAAAATTTTTTGCATGGCAAAGGAAACCATTAACAAAATGAAAAGGCAACTTAATGAATAGTAGAATATATTCACCAATACATCTGATAAGGGCTTAATATCCAAACTTATAAAGAACTTACAAAACTCATCATTCTCACACACACACAAAAACCCCCAAAGAATCCAATTAAGGAATGGGCAAAGGACCTGAATAGATACATCTCCAAAGAAGACATAAAGATGTCCAATTGATATATGAAAAGATGTTCAATGTCACTGATCATTAGATAAATGCAAGTTAAAACCACAATGAGATATCACTTTACATCTGTCAGAATGGCTATTATAAATTAATCCATAAACCAAGTATGGGTGAAGATGTAAAGAGAACCTTTGTGCACTGTTGATGGGAATGCAGATTGCTACACCCACTGTGGAAAGTAGTATAGAGTTACCTCAAAAAAGGAACTGCCATATGACTTGACAGTCCTTTTCTTGGGAATATATGCAAAGAAACCCAAGCACTAATTTGAAAGAACACATGCCCTGTATGTTTATTACAGTGTTATTTACAATAGCCAATATATGAAAGCAGCCCCCAAACCCATTGGTAGATGAGTAGATATAAAAGCTGTAGTATATTTTACACAATGGAATGCTACTCAGCCATAAAAGAAAATTTTCTCTTTTGTGACAGCATGGATGGACCTGGAGATTATTATGCTGAATGACATAAAACAGTCAGAGAACAACAAGTGCCAAATTATTTCACTTATATGTGGAATCTAATGAACAAAATAAAATAACAAAAATAAAAACAGACTGGTAGACACAGAGAACAGACAGCTGTTAGACGGGAAAGCGGTGGGGGCTGGGTGAGAAAGGTGAAGGGATTAAGCAAAGAAAAAAGCTCAGACACAGGCAACAGTGTGGTGATTACAGATGGAAAGGGGGCATAAATGGTGATGGAAGGAGAATTGACGTGGGGTGGTAAACAAATGGTGCAATGTGCAGATGATGTGTTATGAAATGATACACCTGAAAACGTATGTGATTTGATAACCAGTGTCACCCCCATACATTCAATTTTTAAATAATTAAGGAAATTTTATTGGCCAAAAATATTATTGTGGGAGAGTATACTGGATTTATGATTCATGCCCAAACACATTTGAAGTCAAGGAAACATAAAGTGAGAGATTGTTTTAAGTATTATTCATTTTTCAGATAATAACATGAGGAAAATTGTCAGACTAGAGACCAAAATTGTTTGACTTTGACACTTGTGGAACTGCAGGCTGGTTGGAGAGAGAGGTTAGGGTAATTTGAGTTTGCATCTTAGAAGATAGGATCAGAATTAAGACTCTTAAATTGGAAATAAACAACTGACAAAATATATACCTTCATAGAAATTGAGAGTTAGAATGCATCTCCAAAAGAATCTTTTCTGAGAGAGAATGTTAGAATAATGGCCACCTGAGAGATACTCCTGATCCCTTCCCTTGAAATTTCAACAAATTGAACAACAATAATGCAGCAAAAAAACCCCAGCTGGGCTTGAAGGTGTCCCTGAAAGACCATGCCCTGAATGGACGAAAGGTGGGATGGAATGAAAAGGGGGATGGAAGATAAAACACATTTGTGATGGGCTTTGGAGAGGATACAAATCTGGGATGATTGCTCTTTTTTTTTTTTTTTTTTTTCTGTGCTGGACTATGAGGAGGAGGTAAGCTCTGACTCTCTGGATTTTGTCTGAGGGATACAGAGAGGGAAACTCACAGTAACTGAGTCTTCTTATGCCAGGAGAAGTGGTTAGACAAAGAGACAGAGGGGGAGATAAACGAAGGCAGCTAGAGAAAGGGGTCACAAAAAGTGTTCCTGTGGTCTGCCTGCACCCTGCATCAGCAAGGTCAGAGAAAGCTAAAGTGTGGCTTCACAGCCTCCCAGATTCTGTGTGGTACAGAGTGACAGAGACAAACCCCAAAGCCAGCTCTCCAGAGCTACTCTCACCTCTGAAAAACAGAGTTTTTCCACACCTAATCTGCAGGTTTGATGAGACATGGGAAGGAGCAGCACCCTGAAGCCTGAAATCACCATTGCTAGAGTGTTTAAGCCAGAAAACCAAAGCTGTGAAGCCAAAGACATAAGATCGAAGCCATAAACCCTCACAACATGTTCCACCCACCAATGTAACTGTGGCCCCACCTACATCATTGCAACAGCAACAGCTCAGTGGACAACAGTCCAGAAACTTCACAAAGCTAAAAGTTGTAATACGGCAACACCTACTGGAAGAAACATCTCAAAACCAAATTTCTTTTTAATTTTAATGGGGTGACACCAATAAATCAGGGTACATATGTACAACGAAAACTTCTCCAGGTTATCTTATCATTCAATTATATTGCTTACCCATCACCCAAAGTCAAATTGTCCTCTGTCACCTTCTATCTGGTTACTCCCTGTGCCCCTCCCCTCCTCCCTATCCAACCCTCTCCTCCCCCCTCCCCCTGTAACCACCACTCTCTTGTCCATGTCTCATAGTCTCACTTTTATGTCCCACCTATGTATGAAATCATGCTGTTCTCAGTTTTTTTCTGATTTACTTATTTCACTCTGTATAATGTTATCAATGTCCATCCATTTTGTTATAAATGATCCGATGTCATCATTTCTTATGGCTGAGTAGTATTCCATAGTATATATGTACCAAAGCTTTTTAATCCACTCATCCACTGACGGACACTTGGGCTGTTTCCAGATCTTCGCTATTGTGAACAATGCTGCCACGTACATGGGGGCGCATTTCTTCTTTTCAAACAGTGCTATGGTGTTCTTAGGGTATATTCCTATGAGTGGAATAGCTGGGTCAAAAGGCAGTTCGATTTTTAATTTTTTAAGGAATCTCCAAACTGTTTTCCACAGTGGCTGCACCAGACTGCATTACCACCAGCAGTGCAGAAGGGTTCCCTTTTCTCCACATCCTCGCCAGCACTTATTCTGTGTTGTTTTGCTGATGAGTGCCATTCTGACTGGTGTGAGGTGATATCTCATTGTGGTTTTAATTTGCATTTCTCTAATGATTAGTGATGTTGAGCATTTTTTCATATGCCTATTGGCCATCTGTATGTCCTCTTTGGAGAAATTTCTATTCATTTCTTTTGCCCATTTTTTGATTGGATTGTTTGTCTTCCTGGTGTTGAGTTTTATAAGTTCTTTATAAATTTTGGTTATTAACCCCTTATCAGACGTGCTGTCGAATATGTTCACCCATTGTGTGGTTTGTCTTTTTATTCTGTTCTTATTGTCTTTAGCTGTGCAAAAACTTTTTAGTTTGATATAGTCCTATTTGTTTATCTTGCCTTTTATTTCATTTGCCCGTGGAGATAAATCGGCAAATATATTGCTGCTACAGATGTCAGAGATCTTGCTGCCTATATTTTCTTCTAAGATGCTTATGGTTTCACGGCTTACATTTAAGTCTTTTATCTATTTTGAGTTTGTTTTTGTGAATGGTGTAAGTTGATGGTCTAGTTTCATTTTTTTGCAGGTAGATGTCCAATTTTCCCAACACCATTTGTTAAAGAGGCTGTCTTTACTCCATTGTATGTTCTTTTCTCCTTTGTCAAATATCAGTTGTCCATAAAGCTGTGGGTTTATTTCTGGGTTCTCTGTTCTGTTCCATTGATCTATGTGCCTGTTCTTATGCCAGTACCAGGCTGTCTTGAGTATAATGGCCTTGTAGTAGACCTTGATATCCGGAAGAGTGATACCTCCTGCTTTATTTTTTCTTTTGAAGATTGCTGAGGCTATTCGTGTTCTTTCTTGGTTCCATATAAATTTTTGGAATATGTGTTCTATATCTTTGAAGTATGTCATTGGTATTTTAATTGGTATTGCATTGAATTTATAAATTGTTTTGGGTAATATAGACATTTTAATGATGTTTATTCTTCGTAGTCATGAGCACGGTATATGCCTCCACTTGTTTGTATCTTCCTTGATTTCTTTTATCAATGTTTTATAATTTTCCGAGTATAAGTCCTTCGCCTCCTTGGTTAAATTTACTCCTAGGTACTTTATTTTTTTGGCTGCAATTGTGAAGGGTATTGTTTCCTTAATTTCTTTTGCTGACAGTTCATTGTTGGTATATAGAAATGCCTCTGATTTCTGAGTATTAATTTTATATTCTGCCATCTTTCTGAATTTATTTATAAGGTCCAGTAGTATTTTGACTGAGACTTTAAGGTTTTCTATATACAATATCATATCATCTGCAAATAATGACAGTTTTACTTCTTCTTTTCCAATTTGGATGCCTTCAAAACCAAAATTTATTTTTTCTTGTTTGCCCCATTTATCTCCCCTTCTTTTTTTTCCCCATTCTTCTTTTTTCCATCTTATTCCTTTTTTCTCTTTTGAACTTTATTTTCTTTAGTTTTTATATATTTTATTTCTATTATTTGTGAGTGTTTTGTTTTTGACATTTCTTTGCTGTAGATTGTTTTTCCTGTGGTTTTCTATCTTGTCATAACATTTTAAACTTTTGTATTTTTATTTTATTTTTTATTTTAATTTTTAATTGTTTTAGGTTTTTTTGTTAAGGTTCTTAACAATACCACTCTCAAATGCCATTAAGGAAGAAGAAATTGAATACTATGGCTTCACAAGACAGAGACATAGTTCAGAAAGAAAATGAAAAATCTCTAGAGAAATATTTCAATCAGAGGGAAACCTTGGAATTAATGATAGAAAATTCAAAATTGAGGTTCTAAGAATAGTCAACAGCATGTGAGAAGATATAAATAGGCAACCTGATGAGCTCATAAAAACAAATTAATGATCAAAACAAATACATACCTAAGGAGATTGAAACTTCAAAAACAGAGATGAAGAACTCAATGAATAAATTGAAGACTGAGATAATAAGTTTAGCTAATAAAACAAGCCAGATAGAGAAAATAATTAGTGGCATTAAAGACAGGCAACTGGATATGCTACAGAGAGAAGAGGAAGAGACTCAAGAATTAAAAAACTGAGAGTACTTTATAAGAATGGTCTGACTCAATCAGAAAGAACAATATAAGAATAATGGGTATATAAGAAGAAGACAAGAGGGAGAAGGGAATGGAGAGCTAACTCAAATAATTGATGAGAATTTCCCAAGCCTTTGGAAAGATTTAAAGTCTTGAATCCAAGAAGCAAACAGGATGCTGACTTACTGTAACCCAAACAGACCTACTCCAAGGCACATTATAATAAAATTGTCAAAAATCAATTATGAAGAAAGGATCCTCAAGGCAACTAGGGAAAAGAAGAACATAACTATAAAGGAAAACCCATTAGGTTATTATCAGACTTCTCAGCAGAAACTCTACAAGCCAGAAGACAGTGGACCCAAACATTCAAAGTACTGAAAGAGGAATTATCAGCCAAGAATATTATACCCATCAAAGTTACCCTTCAAATACGAAGGAAAAATAAAACCTTTTACAGATATACAAAAGCTGAGAAAATTTATCACCAGAAAACCACCACTGCAGGAAATACAGTGGGATTATTCAACCAGACATAAAGAAAAAAATAAATCAAAACTACAAGTAAAAGCTCCAATAAGGTCACAATAAAAATAAGGACAGTGAGTAACAACAATAATATAAAGGAGGAGATAAAGATCAGCAGTATCAAAGGAGGATGGAGTGAAGAAGCACTCATCAGACAGAGGACTCTTGTACATATAAATAATTTTCTTTAACAACCTAATGGTAACCACCCACAAAAGAGCCATTACTGAAACACACATTTTAAAAAAAGAATGGGAAAAAAGTAGGGAATACTATCAAACAAACAACTGACAAAAGAAAAAAAGAGAAGAACCAAATGAAACACAGAAATACCAGAAAACAAAACATAAAATGGCTTTAAGAAATCCTTGTGTCAATAATTACCCTAAATGTAAATGAACTGAACTCACCAATAAAGAGGCACAGAGTAGCAGATTGGATCAAACAGTGAAACCTGACCATATGCTGCCTTAAAGAGACACATCTAAGCTGCAAGGACAACAATAGATTCAATGTGAAAGGGTAGAAAATGATTCTCCAAGCAAATAATATTAAAAAAAAAAAAACAAGTATAGCCATACTCATATCTGACAATGCTGAATACAATACAACAAATGTAATCAGAAACAAAGATGGTCATTTCATAATGATAAAAGACATTGTATCAAGAAGGCATAACACTTCTTAATATATTTGCACCAAACCAGAGAGAACCAAAATATATAAGACATCTACTAACTGATCTAAAAATAGAAACAGACAAAAAACACAATCATATTTGGAGATCTCAATACACCATTGATGGTTTTAGATAGATTCTCTAAACAGAAAATCAGTAAAGAAATATCTGTCTTAAATGACATTCTGGACCAAATGGACATAATAGACATTTATAGGACATTTTATCCCAAAACATCAGATTATACATTTTTCTCCAGTATGCATGGAACATTCTCAAGGATAGGCCATATGTTGGGCCACAAAACTAACATCAACAAATTTCAGATGATTGAAATTATACCAAGCATATTCTCGGATCATAAGGCTTTGAAATTAGAATTCAACTGCAATATGAAAGTAAAGAAACCAACAAAAATGTAGAAATTAGAAAACATATTTCTATTGGTTCAAAGAAGAAATAAAAGCAGAGATCAAAAGATATATACAGACAAATGAAAATGACAATATGACATATCATAATTTCAGGGATGTGGCGAAAGCAGTAATAAGAGGAAAGATTATATCATTACAGGCTTATATCAAGAAACAAGAGAGATCCAAAGTAAATGACCTAACATCACACCTTAAGGAACTAGGTAAAAGAAGAACAGAGGCAACCCAATGTCAGCAGAATGAAGAAAATAGTAAAAATTAGAGCAGAACTAAATGAAATAGAGAACAAAAAAAACTATAGAAAACATTTATACAACAAAGACCTCGTTCTTTGAAAAGATCAATAAAATTGACAAACCACTAGCTAGACTCACTAAGGAACAAAGAGGAAGAACTCATGTACAAAATCCCAAAATGAAAGAGGAGAAATTACCACAGACATTATAGACATACAAAGGATCATAGTAGAATATTATGAAAGATTATATGCCACCAAATTCAACAACCTAGAGGAAATGGATAAATTTCTAGAACTATATAATCTTCCTAGATCCCTGGTCAGCAAACTGCAGCTCTTTGGCCCCTTGAATGTGGCTCTTCCACAAAATAACACATGCAGGTGCTACCTCGATAAGGAATGTACCTATCTATGTAGTTTAAATTTAAAAAATTTGGCTCTCAAAAGAAATTTCAATCGTTGTACTGTTGATATTTGGCTCTGTTGACTAGATTGTCATGAAGAAGTGGAAAACCTACATAAACCTATAAGCTGGGAGGAGATAGAAACAACTATCAAAAACAAAGTCCAGGACCAGATGGCTACACTGGTGAATTCTACCAAACATTTAAAGATTTGGTACCTATACTCAAAATCTTCCAAAAACAATAAAAAGTAGAAGAAGAAGAAGACTACTCTCTAACACATTTTATGAGGTCAACATAACCCTCATATCAAAATCTTTCAAGGACAACACAAAAAAATGAAAATGACAGACCAATATCTCTAATGAATGCAGATGGAAAAATCCTAAACAAAATACTAGCAAATTGAATACAACAACACATTAAAAAAATAATACATCATGATCAAGTGGGATTCATTCCAGGAGCACAAGGATGGTTCATCATATGAAAATTGGTCAATGTTATATACCACATCAACAAAACAAAGAACAAGAGTCATACAATTTTATCAATAGATGCAGAAAAGGCACTTGATAAGATACAACATTCTTTGTATTTAAAACACCCAAATAAGAATAAAAGGAAAGTACCTCAACATGACAAAGGCCATATATTACAAACCATCATCTAATATCATACTAAATGGTGAAAAAATGATTTAAAGTTGCAGGGTACAAAATCAATATACTAAAGTCTACTGCTTTCCTATATGCCAATTATGAAACATGTGAGAATGAACTCAGAAAAACAATTCCCTTTACAATACAACAACAACAAAAAATACCTAGGACTAAACTTAAGAAAGTATGTGGAGGACCTACAGTGTGTCTGTAAAGTCATGGTGCACTTTTGACCGGTCACACGGTCAAAGTGCACCATGACTTTAGGACACACTGTATATACGGAAAACTACAAAACATTACTGAGAGAAATTGAAAAAGACACAATAAAATGGAAAAATATACCATGTTCATGAATTGGAAGAACAAACATAGTTAAAATGGCCATATTATCCAAACAATATACAAATTTAATGCAATTTCCATCAAAATCCCAATGCCATTTTTTAAAGAAATAGAACAAAACATTACTAGATTTGTATGGAAGTATAAAAAACCCCAAATAGCCAAAACAATCCTGAGGAAAAAGAATGAAGCTGGAGGTATCACACTACCTGACTTCAAATTGCACTATAGAACCATGATAATCAAAACAGTTTGGTTTTGGCAGAAAAACAGACATACAGACAAATGGAACAGAATCTAGAATCCAGAAATAAAACCTCATATATATGGACAAATCATCTTTGACAAAGGAGCCAAAAACACACAATGGAAAAAAGAAAGCCTCTTCAATAAATGGTGCTGGGAAAATTGGAAAGCCATAAGCAAAAGAACAAAATTGACTACAGTTTGTCCCCCAGCACAAAAATTAATTCAAAATGGATCAAAGACCTAAATATAAGATTTGAAACAATAAATTACATAGAAAAAAACATAGTTACTAAGCTTATGGACCTTGGCTGTAGAGAACAATTTATGAATTTTACTCCAATCCCAAGAGAAGTCAGGGCAGAAATAAATGAATGGGACTATGTCAAACTAAAAAGCTTCCGCACAGCAAAAGAAACTGAAAACAAAACAAATAGGCAGCAAACTAAATGGGCGAAGATATTTGCAAACAACAGCTCTGATAAGGGGTTAATATCCACAATATATAAAGAACTTACAAAGCTCTGCAACAAACAAGCAAACAATCCAATCAAAATATGGGGAAAGGACCAGAACAAACACTTCTCCCAAGAGGACATAAAAATGGTCAACAGATATATGAAAAGGTGCTCATCTTTACTAGCTATTTGAGAAATGCAAATCAAAACTACAATGAGATACCCCCTCACACCTGTTGGGTTGGCCATTATCAACAAGACAGGTAATAACAAGTTTTGGAGAGGCTGTGGAGAGAAAGAAACCCTTATTTATTGCAAATGGGAATGCAAATTATTACAACCATTATGGAAGACAGTACGGTGGTTCCTCAAAAAATTAACACTATAATTACCATATGACTCAGCAATCCCTCTACTGGGTATCTACCCCCAAAACTCAAAAACATTGGTAGGTAAGAAAACATGCACCCCCCTGTTCTATGTAACATTTTTCACAGTGGCCAAGACATGGGAACTACCAAAGTGTCCCTTGATAGAGGATTGGATAAGGAAGATGTGGTACATATATACAATGGAATACTACTCAGCAATAAGGAATGATGACATAGCGACATTTACAACAACATGAATGGACATTGAGAACATTATACTGAGTAAAATAAGTAAATTAGGAAAAGGTAAGAACTGCATGACTTGATACATAGGTGGGATATAAAACTGAGACTCATGGACATAGATGAAAGTAAAGTGGTTCCTAGTGGGGAAGAGGGATATGAGAGATGAATGGGGGAAACTTGTAAAGAGGGACAAATATAAGGTGACAGAAAATAATTTGTCTTTAGGTGATGGGTATACAACATAATGAACAGTTCAAATGCTATAGAAATGTTTACCTGAAACCTATGTGCTCTTATTGATCAATGTCACCCTGTTAAAGTCAATTTTCCTAATAAAATTTAAAATTAAAATAAAAAAAAATATTTTCTAATAGCACATTGCATGAATGAGGACATGAAAAACCAGAAATGTGGAGTGAACAGTCCAAGATTACACCACTAGTTACACTGGGGAACAATTTTCTTTTTTCATTTTATGTTGCATGGGGTTTTAGAATGTTTTCTATATATGTCTGCATGACTGATTCCAAATCTGAAATTCCTTTTTGGTTGCATGCTCTAGTTTTTATGCAAATTTAACTTCTTTTTGTTACAGTTAATGGCATACATTGGTTTTTTAAACTGAAGTTAAAGGGCAATGACTCTTGAATTGAACATAACCACAAGGCAATTAATGTTTTACAAACAACACTTTGGCATAATTGTTGTTGTTTTTAAATGTCAAAAATAATTATCTGATAAAAATACCCTCTTCTTTTAAGATTGAATCATGGCTTCTTTGGGTACACGTAAATGTAAGAATAATCCTGACACCTTCTGTTATATATGTGGCTGTTACACACTTCAACGTCAAAGGCACAATATTTCATCATTTGTGACACGTGCATATATTGCCTATTTTCAAGTTCCCCTTGGAGATCAAGACAAGAATTGGGCTCCTCATATTGTGTGTCATAATTATGAGGAAATGCTTTGTGACTGGACAAAAGGAAAACGCACAGGAATGCCTTTTGGTATTTCCACAGTTTGGCATGAACCTAAGGACCACAGCAGTGACTGTTATTTCTGTCTAATCCATACAAAGGGCATTGGAAAGAAAAAATGGCATATGATCATATATCCTAATATTCCTTCAGCAGTATGACCTATTCCACACTCTGAGACATTCCTGGTTCCTGTTTTCAATGGTTTTATTCCTTCTAAAGACAAAGGAAGTGAACAAGGTGATCAAGTGTATTTTGATAAGATGCATAAGGAAATGGTTGTAGAATCTGAAGGGTCTTCTTCTGATGCCAAGCAGTCATTAACCCCTCAGCAGTTTAGCCAACCAGAATTGAATGATTTAGTAAGAGATTTGGGCCCATCAAAGAAAGCAGCTGAGTTATTAGCCTCCAGGCTTCAAGAAAAGAATGTATTTAACCGGTCAGCTAAAGTATCCTATTTCAGGAAGCGTGAACACATTTTTGTGGACGTTTTTTGCTGAAGACAAACACTTTGTTTACTGTCATGATATCAGTAGTCTTCTCAGCTAGCTAGGTGTTACCACTTACAGTCCAATAGAATGGTGGCTATTTCTTGACAGCTCTCAACAGAGTCTGAAATGTGTTCTCCTACACAATGGTGATGTTTATGCAGCGGTTCCAATTGCTTATTCAACTCATCTGTGAGAAGATTCTCATGACATAAAAATTGTCCTCAACTTACTGAAGTATGAGGAGCATAACTGGATCATTTGTGTGGACCTTAAAATGGTAAATATCCTGCTAGGACAACAGAGAGGTTTCACGAAGTATCCTTGCTTTTTGTGTGTGGGACAGCCGAGCTCAGAAGAAACACTGGACACAGAAGGAGTGGCCGAAATGTAAAGTCTGGAAGTAGGGATACAAAATATTGTGAATGAACCTGTAGTTAATCGAGACAGGATCATTTTTCCCCCACTTTACATCAAACTTGGCTTAATGAAGCAGTTTGTTCAGGCTTTGAATAGAGAAAGTGAATGCTTTCAACATATTATTTCTGCTTTTCCTGCCTTGTCTTTCAAGAAGATAAAAGCAGGTGCATTCAATGGACCTCAAATTTGAACCCTTATATGTGACGAAGAATTTGCCAGGAAGATGATTATGGAGGAGAAAGCAGCATGGCAGTCTTTTGTCACAGTTACAAAGAATTTCCTTGGCAACAAAAAAGCAGAAAACTATGAATTTCTGGTTCAAAAGATGCAGTTGGCTTTCCGTGACATTGGATGTAACCTGAGCATTAAGATTCACCTCCTGAACAGTCACTTTGATAAGTTTCCCAAAAATCTTGGAGCTGTTAGTAATGAGCAGATTACTGCTGGAGCATCAAACAAGATTGTCCTCAACAAGTACACAAACGCAAAAGCTACAAATGCAAATTTTTGTCTGAATAGAATTTAAATAAGTTTTGCAGAAATTTTATGATTAAAATGAGTGTTTTAATATGTTCTATTTTGAAATTGTAGACAAATTCTGATGCAATCATATATTTTAGTGTATTAGTATATTTACTGCATTACCCATATAAATTCTTATATTTTCACAAAGATGATGCCCAAGAAGACGTTTTACTTCATTATGTTAAACTAAATGTTGAAAATTTTACAATAAGATGAAAACCTAAAATTTTGAATTGCAAAGAAACTGTAGCTTACAGAGAAAAACTAATGTCTGATTTGAGATCAGCACACTTGAGTTAGGTAAGAACAAGTGTTTTGGTGGATGCAACAAAAATTTTGTTCCCCAGTGTTATTGATCAGTGTATTAGAACCCAGACTTACCAGCCCACAGTCCAGTGTCTTTTCCAGTACATCCACTTCACCTGGTATATAGTGGGTATCATACCTGTGGAAGAAGGAAAGCACAGTGCCAAGTCTTTTTACCATTCTTTTCTCTATGTTTGTACGTCATTTCCCTACACCAAATTCCAGCAAAGCTTCTGAGCTGATTTCAATTTCTCCCTCTTCCATACCTTCCAAATGTAATGTTGTCTCCCAGCTAGATAATAGTGCTTCTGAAGGCAGGACACTGTTCCCATGTTTCCTCCTAAGTGACTAGGACTGTGTATTCAGAGGTGCTCAGCTGCTATTGCTGTTGGGTCACAGAAAGGGTTGGCTGGTTATACATAGGTGTAGAGAAAAATAAAAAAGTAAGTTAACACCATTGAAGATATACCTTAGAAAAAAACATAATATAGAAATAAACAGGAAAATGGCATGCTAAAACCAGAACATTTATGAGTCTTTTTAGTCCTTATCAGGCTGTTTTCAAGATTATGTTGAGCATTCGTTACACTATTTCTTTTTGTATTTTTCCAAAGTGAGAAGCAGGGGGGAGGCAGACAGATAGACTCCAGCATGCACCCGACCAGGATCCACCCGCACGTGCCAGACCAGGATCTACCTGCCATGCCCACCACAGGTGGCACCACAGGAGCTCGGCCACTCTGGGGCATTGCTCCGGAGGCCATGGAGCCATCCTCAGCACCTGGGGCCAACTTTGCTCCAGAGGAGCCTTTGCTGCGGGAGGGGAAGAGAGAGATAGAGAAAAAGGAGAGGGGGAAGGGTGGAGAAGCAGATGGATACTTCTCCTGTGTGCCCTGGTCGGAAATAGAATCGAGCCCAGGACTTCCACACACCAGGCAGACGCTCTATGGCTGAGCCAACCAGCAAGCACCCCCCCCCCTTTTTTAAATAGAAGAATCTGGAAAGGGTGTGATCTCTGAGAACAATTCTCTATGGCACATAGATACTAGAGAGCTAATCCTATTCTTTGAAAGACAAAGCTGTCATGTGTAGTTGTTCCTCTTGTGCAGTGTATAACGGTGGCTGACCAAGGACAAGGAGGAATACTTTTTTCTTATTCAAAATGGACCTTTCTAGTTGGCCTTTCTGTGGGGGGGGGGGTAGGAGGGAGATACTTTTATAAATAGTCTGCACAGAGGGTGGTATCATTTCTTCATTCTCACAATGGGACTTTAAAGACAGTCCTTTGAAAAGATGAGTCCTGAACTAAACAGGAGGAACAACAAGATGTAAATAGTGACTCACCCCTTAGGCTTACAAACTTGGAGAGGAAAGGCATAAGGAGGTATAAAGCAATAAAAAAAAAATTTAGAGGAACTGTAGAAGGAAATGAGATTAACTTATAGAAGAGAAGCAAATACATATTAAAAATGTTTTTAAAATAAAAAAGTAAACTCTCTTAAAAACACAACACTGCTTTTTAATTTCTTTCTGCATGTATCAATAGGGCTTTATTGGAGAAATAAGGACTTCCTGACAATGAAGACCATTCCCATTGGTGGCTGTGACATTTTCCCCAAGACACTTTACACATGCGATACATTCCCTTCTGGGAAGAATGTTAGTTGACTTGGCCTGTAGATGTTAAAGATGTTATTTCTAGGGAAAAGGAAGTATGGGAGGGACTTCACTTTTGTAGAGGCTGGATTCTTAAGTTCTTCCCCAATGGGAAGATTTGTAAGTGCCCACAATTGCAGTGTAGAGAGTTGCTGGAAATTCCAAGAGCCAAGGGTCCTGGCTTAGGAGATCATTCATGCAAGTATAAATATCTCTCTTTGCAAAAATGATACAGCCTTTTCTTTCTCTGCTCCCTCTTCTTTTTTCTTCAATCAAATCTAGTTTTACTGACAGTCTTATTTGTTTGAATGTTTAGTCGGCGGTTTTTATAAAAAGGTTGACTACCCCTGGTTTAATATGTAGTAACTATCCTTATTATCATGTGAATCCCCTTCTCTGGGCATGCGTTGTTCTTCTGTTTCCAGAACATGCTTCTTACCTTTTCTTACATTCATTTATTGCATTTAGTCAACAAATATTTATGAGAGTTGTGTATATATAATATATATTGATAATGTGCTGACCATTGAGGATTAAATGGTGAATTAGATATAACCCTTGCCCTCAAGAATTTCACATTTTAGTGAAAAGACAAGGAAATAAAACTGTTTTCTAGATTAGATAGTGATATCCTAAAGTGGTTTCTTGTATCTGTCAAACTGAGATTCTATCCAGTGCATCCATCCAGACACTCACTTTGGTCAACACATGACCCTTTTCATTTATTATTTTATATACACAGAGTATATGAATGTATGTGTATATACACACAAATTTTGTGTATATACATCTTGAGTATCTATATTTACTGAATCTATCTATCATCTGTCTATCTATCATCTATCATCATCATCTATCTATCTAGTATGTCAAGTTCCCAATTAAATTTTAAGCTAAATAAAAAATAATAGCTAATATTTTATTGGTAACTTATTAGACATCTGGTGTTGTCCTAATTGCTTTATATATAATCTCATTATTTATCCAGTGTTGTCTTAATTGCTTTATACATATCTCATTATTTATACTACTAAATTTGTTCTGTGTGTTATGCATGCTTATGGTTAATGAGAAGAAAATTCAAAATGAAGAATTTCATTGATATAGGTGACAGAATGATGGACAAATATTTACTTTTGAAATGTTAATCTGAAAATTTTATGCAGTAAATAGTAATTTAAAAATAATATCATTGACATTATATATTTTAATGCTATTTGTGCAAAATAGATAGCAATTTAAACCAGACTGTGTTACACATAGCTTATGCTATTTACCTGAAATAATGATGAAGGAATACCATCATAAATTGCAAATTATTTGCTGAGCTCCAGATAATCACACCTTGGATAAATAAGATTTTATTTTTTGTCTATGTCCTCTAATTTCTGAACTGAGAATTGGAAGGTATATCATTGGTCATATCTAGTATGATTCCCTCCTGCATCACCTGCTATAGAGTCTATCTCTTTTACATCTCAAAAAGAGTGATGTTATGGGTTGAATTATGTCCCCATCCAAATTCATATGTTGCTCTCACCCCTAGTACTTGGAGATAGGGCTTTTAAAAGAGTGATTAAGTTAAAATGAGACCATTAGAGTAGGCTCTAACCAATCTGACTGGTGTCCTTATAATGAGAGGAGATTTGGATATATAAGTGACACCAGGGATTTTGGGCACACAGAGGAAAGACCATGTGAGGACACAGTGAGAAGATTGCCATTTGAAAGTCAATGAGAGAGACCTCAGAAGAAACCAATCTTGCTTACACTGTGATGTTGGACTTCTAGCTTCCAGAACTATGAGAAAGGTCATTTCTCTTGTTTAAGACACTCATTCTTTGGTATTTTGTTATGGTGGTCTAGCAAACTAATGCCTTTATTTAAATGTCTCCAATAACAGAAAGCTTAGGACCTCCCCAAACCACCCAATTTTATAATTGGCCTGAATTAATTATTTTATAAATATTTCTAATATTGAACCAAAAAACTCTCCTTATAATTTCTCTTCAGTGGACCAAATTCTGACCTTTAGGGTCATATCAAACAAGTTTAGTCTTCTTCCAAATGATGTTTCTCAAAGAGCTGTAATTATTTTCCTAGTACAACTTGTCATTTTCCTTCTGAAATACCCCTTATCCTCAATTTCTTTCATTGTCTTCATATACTGTGTTTTCAGGATCTCTCTTCATGTTGTTCATGTTCTCAATCTTATAAGTATCCCTTTTAAGGACACATGGAAAAAAATTCCAGATTGCATATTTTGATCACTAATGTGCCAAATAGGCCTATTTATTTATTAAAAATTTTAATTTATTGTATTAACATGGATTCAAGTGTCCCACTCAATATAAGACCCTCAATCCCCCAGCAGTGTGCTCCCCATTACACCCTTTTTGCCCTCCCTTTCCCTACTTTCTCCCCCCTTTCTCTCTGGGACTTGCTGTCCTGTTATCTGTATTTATGTGTTATGTATATATAATTTTACTAATCCCTTCACTTTCTCTAATCCTATGCCCTCATCCCCTTTCCCTCTGACAGCTGTTCCTCTGCTCCCCATAACCCCACCTCTTCCTCTGTTCCATCCATCCCTCAGTTCACCATGTTCATTAGATTCCACATATAAGTGAGGTTGTATGATATTTGTCTTTCTCTGCCTGGCTTATTTCACTTAGCATAATAATCTCCAGGCCCATCCATGCCATTGCAAAAGGTAAAATTTCTTTCTTGTTCATGGCTGTGTAGTATTCCATTGTGTATATGTACCACACCTTTTTTATCCACTTGTCCACTGATGGACGTGAGCTATTTCCAAATCTTGGCTATTGTAAAACAATGCTGCAATAAACATGGAAGTGCATGTCTTCTTTTGAATTAGTATTTTGGGATTCTTAGGATATAGTTCTAAAAGTTAGGCCTATTTCTTTTAGAGAGAATGAACCATATCATGAAAGAAAGAGAACCAGCAATTTGTATAATCTCTTTTTCCTGAAATGTGTAAAACAAAGGAAGAATCATATGTTTAAAGTAGAAACATGGAGAATTAGCACTATGATTCCTTACTACCAGGCAAGATTGTCATTGAGTGTGTTTGTAAACAGAAACATACTTTACTCCACCATATATGATATGAATTTAAACTGTAATTAAGGACAATTAATATGTTTAGTGATATATATAATTTTAAAGTAATCTGTGTATATATATTTTAACTTTAGAAGTAATTCTAATAACCATAATATTAATTCAAAGTTTTTTGCCATTTTGAAGATTTATTTATTCAATTTGTTTTTCTTATACAGGGACAGAAAGAGAGTCAGAGAGAGGGATAGATAGGGACAGACAGACAGGACCGGAGAGAGATGGGAAGCATCAATCATTAGTTTTTCATTGCCATTGCAACACCATAGTTGTTCATTGATTGCTTTCTCACATGTGCCTTGACTGTGGGCCTTCAGCAGACTGAGCCACCCCTTGCTGGAGCCAGAGACCTTGGGTCCAAACTAGTGAGATTTTTGCTCAAGCCAGATGGGCCAACGCTCAAGCTGGCGACCTCAGGGTCTCGAACCTGGGTCCTCCGCATCCCAGTCTGACACTCTATCCACTGTGCCTCCGCCTGGTCAGGTTATTTATTCAATTTTTATTGAATATCTACTACATGGAACAGTTATTTCAGAGAAAAGTTTAGGAACCACTTGTATCCATGTGAATAGTCAGCAATTTGGTCAAATTGTTGAGCATGATACATTCATATTGTTTGCATCTCCTTTAACAAATGGTAACACAACAGTGTATTTTTAAATTAGATCCTAGTGGCCTGGCACCCAGGCCTGTTGCAGAAGGTGCTGGGAGTACAGAGAGCAAGCAATGAGATTGAAGGGAGAGTGCTTTAGAGGACTAAGCATTGTGGAATCACCCCATGCTAAAGGCAGGTACAGTTCCAAAGATCAGGCTTTTATTATCAGGTCAACTTTGATTGAACTAGCTCAGTAGTTGGGAGATGGTCTGACCCTGTGGATCAAAGGCCTTTTTTAACTACAGCTTTAGAAGCAGGCATGGATGTTTCAGTTAATAATAATGTCAACAAAAGTAATAATGGTAATAGCAATTATAACAGTAATACTGACAGTAATTAGGTGAAAGTTTATAATGTCCTAGCCATGGTTTTAAATGTTTTATATGTATTAGATAATTTATTATCCTCAAATCTTGTTCACTCACTTCATAAGCATTTATTGAATACATTCAGTATGTAAAGTGCCATGAACAAAATCCTTAAGAAGTTTATTTTAGTGAAGAAAGATAATAATTATTAAAAAAATAAGTCAATTACATAGTAAGTTAGGAAGTGAGAAATGGTATAAAAGAAAGAAAAAGTAGCTCACATAGGGGAATCGGAGTGCTGGGTGGGTGAGTTGGAGGTGGATCACTTTGCCTTTATTAAATTGAGGAGTTAGAGGAGGTCTCTGTGAAAAAGTGGGATTTAAGCAAAAACTTGGAGAAGACATATTAGCAGGCTGGTGTCCAAGGGCGGAGAGTTCCAAGCTGTGGGAACAGCTAGAGCAAAGGCCTAAATGCTGGAGCTTGCCTTTTGTGTCCAGGAACAGGAAGAAGATCGTGTGCTTAAAGCTGCCTGAGTGACTGAGGGGAGAATGAGGGGATAAAAGCAGAGTGTAATGAGAGAGAACAGTGTGGAGGGCATTGTAAGCCCTTGTGGGTATTTGAACTTTTACTCAGAATTAAATGCAAAGCGTTGCATGATTATAACTGGAAGAGTCAGTCGTTTAACCAAATCTGAAATGAGGCACTTTTGGCAGCCTTGTTGAGAATGGATTGGTAGGGCAGAAAGTTTGGTTAGTAGACTTCTGAGACAGTGGTGATAGGGACAAGGATGATAGCCACGAAAGTAGTGAGAAGTAGTCAAATTCAAAGTTTCTTTTATAGTGAAAAAGAAATTAAGGAATTTATCTAAGGTTACAGAGGTTATAAATGGCTGAATTTGGAATTCAACCCAGGGAGTACAGACTCAAGAACAACTGAAACACAGCATAACCTGACCAATAAAAAGAGATGCTGAGCAAACAGGAATCAACTCAGTAGAAGGCAGGTCTTTCTAATAATTATGCCTCTAAGGCAGTGAGTTTTCTATAATTAGAGGGGTGTTAAGTTAAACTGGAAAGACATTACAGGTATTTGTCTGTAATGAGTAAGGGAAACTCACATATGGGGGGAAAATAAAATGACTGCAATCCCCTTCTAACTCTAAGATTCTGTGATCTGAACACAGAAGGACACAGTGTGTACTGTTTGTCAGTAGAAGTGGACAACTCTAATAATCACTACTATTTTAAAAAACATTTTCTTTCCTTCATCTCATATACCAAGGTATAAACAATGCAAGATTTGACCTCTGTCCTTACAGAAAGGATGAAAATTTGATGTATCTGACACTTCTCTGTTATAACTCAAAACATACCAGTAAAACTGCCCTCTTAAATGCAAATTTAAAATATTTGCATCTTTACAGTACAAATGTAGAGTTTAGAGAATATAAAACCATCAAATAATAACTAAATTCATAAAATAATAGGTAAGGTCTTAGATTAGGGTTCTCTAAAGTCATTGAATAAAACCCTTTAGTCCTCCTATTGGGTCTTGGCTAAATTGTTCATAGATTCCTGGTGCTATACCCTGTATGTGTGTGCTGATGACATACCAGTGGAGAATTATACTTGTGTTACTGTCCATGAAAACTATCTGATTCTATTCCTGCTACAGCCAGGGGTCAATGCACTGGGAGGTCATCCAAATATATGACTTTATCTAAATATTTTTCAATGTTCCTTACATAACATCAAAATGTTCTGACCCACTCCGGCTGGGTGTGGTATTTCCCGCTGCAGGTGATATACTATTGTGAGTCTATAGAATCTACCAAGTACTCCCAGGACATTTGGTGGGACAGGACATGTGGCAATCTGGGAACAGCTTTCTGGAAGTATTTCTAGTGTACTGAGAAAAGATAGGAGAAGCTAGGTAAATGCATGCAGGTTGATGGAATGGAAAGAGGAAGAAAGAGAATGAGGTTGAAATAAATCCTGGCAATTGACAAAGCAATGCTAGGGCTCCTATTTTGGAAGAAAGGTTCTTGAAATTTAACCTATCTCTGAAGTCAGAAAATTGAAGGTTAGTATGCTTTACCTGAATTTGAGCATATCTGGAGTCCTTTTAATTTTTTTTTTAAAGATGGGAAACTAAACCCAAAAAGAAGGAAGAAAAAGTATACCCCCTCTCACTGCATATAAAATATAATCTTGGATAAATCCTTGTTCTTCTTGATACTGTTGTGATGTGTGTGTATGTGTGTGTGTGTGTGTGTGTACTTTAATCATGCAAATGTTCTAGACATAACCAGAGAAAGCCATTAGTAACTTGAGGCAATTTACCAGCTGACTGTAGAGGTTAGGTTCAGATCTTAATGGTGACTTCTTGTCATTTGGGACTGTTAGAGTAGCATATCAAAGGAAGAGAATCTCAAATAAGTTTTCTAAATTTAGCAAAGAAAGCTCTTTTCTATAGTGGTTTTGCTTTGTATTTCTTTTGGAGCACCAGAGAGATAATAGATAGCATTAAGAAATTCAGGCCCAATACCATACCTTTTGAAAATCTGTGACTTCCTTTTCAGGTTTCAACTGATGTCTGAAGCATGAAGTAAGACCATCTTATTCTTACCTGTTGCAATATAAAACTGCACTCTCACTTGGACTTTCACTGTTTAATTCATAATGCCATTTTAATGGGTTCTTTTTAAATTTTTGTTTTCTTTATATGTAGCATGCAGTCTACATACTCTATTAGAATTTTAGGTGAACTGTTATAATTCCCAAAAATTAACTGTGAATAAAGTTTTGCTTTGTAAATATGCACATGTAGAGAACTAGCACCCCCTAGTGTATTAAAAGCCCCCAAAGATTTGATCTGGCATTTAATAAGCTAATAACAACAAACAGGAATGTGGACAGGTTGTTAACTTTTATCAGTGGACGTATGATATAACTTGTTTAGGCATTAAACAAGCATGTTTTAAGTTAATATATAGCATAAATAAACTAAAAGGATGGAAGTCACATTTAAAATATTGAAACTAAAGTTGGAAAATTGTCATTGCCCATTTAAACTGTCGGTGATATTGTAAGGCTGTAAAATAAAACAGAATGATCTGTGGTCATGTTGCTAATTTTCTAAATTCTCTCTTGTGGAAAATTTTAGCAACATAGTTAGTTGTTTATGGAAGACTATAAAAATAAAAGTGTGTAAGATTTCTCTTCTTTTTGGTGATTGTAATACTATGTGTTGCCTAATGAAACTGTAAACTGAAAATTATAGCTTCATTCTAGAGAGTGAGAGGACTTATTCCAACAGATGGCATCAAAACACCGGTCTAAACTGTATGATCACTGATTGTTAATTGCATCTGTAAAACAATCCTTTTTAACAGAGTAATGCATTTTATCATACAGATTATAGTTTTACGCTTTTTGGGTTTTCAATGTGTGTTAACATTTTCTGCTCCAATGTAAGATTTAGTGCTTGCATAATTATCAGATTAAACCACAGAACAACAGTGACTCAATCATTTTTAAGAAGCACGCAAAGGGAGAAGGAGAATCGTGAATCACATGGTTTTTCTTGTTTTTTTTTTAAGGCTATGCTATTTGAGAAATGTTTGGGTTCTCATATAGTTATATAAAACAGGGAGAATGGGCAGAATCTCACCCTCCCCAAATTAAAACAGTGGAAACCTTTCACAGGGTCTTAAATATATGGTAAGCATACATTGTGTTTTAAAATATATCTCACTGTAAATGAAAATATGTTTCTTCTGCATGAATGTTTTGAATGAAAAGGAAAGATCTGAGACATGTAATAAGAAAGGTCTGTTCTCTGAAAAATGTAGAGATTAGGCACACAGCTTTTCTGAAATGGTTGCAGTGAATCCTATGTAGAAGCAGAGAGGTGGGATTGATGAAACCATGAATACACTTTCAGTGAGATATTTTCTGTGTTATAGATGGCATTGGCAGGATGGAGTAGGAAGACTTGATTCTTTGTCAGTTCTTCAGCCTGGGTGATTTGGGACTGGGAGCCTGAGTTTAAGGAACGGAGGGAATAATTGGCATTCATGTCATCATGAGGCAGCTTTTTGGTTTGTGTGTGTCACATCTAGTTCTACTCTTTACAAAATTAATGGCTCCAAAACTTCTTCTATTTTGATTTCTTGTATCACCAACTGGGAAGGGACTGTCAGAGTAAACTTGCTTGTTGAACAGAAAATATACATTTAGTAAATCAACTTGTTTTGATCCCATTTCTAAGTTTCTCTGATATCTTCATCTGACACTTAAGTGCTATTAAGTGTCAGATGAAGATATACTTTACATAGGAAGGGTCACATATGAGGCATTTTCAACAATGCAGACTCTAGAAAGAAAACATCAAAACCAAGAACATGAATGTAACAACAAAGGACGTCATGTAGCAAAAAAGATATATCTTTAAAAGTCTACAATAAACCCTGGCCCGGAACCTGCTATTTTTATTTTGAAAAGAATTCTGAGGAATGAGTTTTCTGATTGTTAAGTCTACAACAGCTTAGAAAGGCACATTACTAGTGGCAAGCACATGCATGCCTCTCTCTGAGGTAAGAGTTGGAAAAACAGTATTAACAAATTGGAAAAATATTTACTTATTACTGAGGGAAAAATACTAACTTGAAACATCCCAGCAAATACCTCTTTAGCCAAGTGATCAAGGTTAACATCACCAGAATCAGACATATGGCATCATAACCCCCACCTCCACGCTACCCGGATGTGATCCGCCAAAGAAGGGAACAACTTTACTTTGTGGTATTTTTGCCAAAAATGTGCCACCTCACTAGAATTACTAGAAAAGTCAGACAAATTGAAAGACATCTACAAGATAACTGACCAGTACTAATCAAAAGTGACAGAATCATGGCAGACAAGGACAAACTGTGGATCTGTCACAGATTGGAGGAGACTAAGGAGACAAAAATATTGAATTCAACATGAGATTTGGGGTTGATCCTGGAGCAGAGAAAAATTAGTGGAAAAATTGGTCAAATCTAAAAATTTGAATAAGGTCTGCAACTTAGTTAATAGTATTTATTGTACCAATGTTAATTTCTTGGTTTTGAGATATGAAATGTTAATTTCTGTGGTTATTTAATATAATTACATTAGGAAAGCTGAGTGAAGGATATATGAAAAGAGTTTCTATACTATTTTGCAACTTTAAGTATAAAATTATTTTAGGATAATATTTTTTTAATCCTACAGAACTCAGAGTATATAGTCTGAGGCCATTTAATGTAGGAAAAAGCCCTGTTGTATACCTGAGTTGTGTAAAATAATTGTTGACATTTAATAGAATGAACTTAGGAACTGTTATTTTCAATATCATTTGTTTAATTTAAATCACAAAACGTAATATTCTTTAGAAACATTTATATAATTTTTTTAAAAATAAAAAGCTTTAAAACTATAAATGAGTACATTTTAATTATTTGGGAAGTCTGCCTTTTGGAAATTTTTATTCATTAATGGAGCTGAACAATGAAACATTATTTTGCCATAAGAATTTGTCTGCCTGTGCCCGACACTAGAATTCTCCCTCAATCCTCTACCCAAAGATAGGTAAGGTATATATTTTGTAGAAACTGTGTGGCTATTCTGTATCATCCAGGTCTTAATCTGAACCTGTAATTTAACTGGATTTGAAAGCTGGGCAATAAATTGAAGGAATTCCATCAACCCTTGATCTTCATACCTGTGGAAATGGGGAATTCAAATGATTACCTTCAAGGTTTGTCTCTCATTTCTGCTTTATACATAGAAGTAAGAGATTTGAGTATTTATAGATCAGTTAGTGTTAAGCAAGATGTAATTCTAACCCACAAATCCATCTACTAATATTCTTATTTTTTAATAAAGAGTGGCAATCAGAATTTTCACCAAAACCCATGCAAGATGGTCATGGTTGGCACAAAGGGTAGAAAGCTCCACTGTTTTGGACACTTAATAAGCTGTAGAAATTTGCTTTTTCTTAACTTATCATATTGCAAATAAGCCTAAATATTTTTAAAGTATACCATTACACTTCATTAATGGAGGAAAACGTATAACAAATATTTTTGAACACCCACTACGTATTCAGTGCTGGATGAGGTATTATAGGATTCAGAAGTTTGGATTAGTTCCTCTGTACCTTATAAGAAACTATTTAAAGATTTAGCAGGAGTTTACAAGACTAAAGTACATGTACATTGCAAATCAACAAGACTATATGCACCTAAGTGTTTAGACCAATATTTTCCAACCCTGAGATTAAGATTCCTTTTTATCATAAGATATTTCACAAACTCTAATAGTTGATCTACGTTTATTACTCAGATTTGGGAAAATATATAATGGCAAAGAACAAACATGAATTATTTCAAATTAATGTATATTTTATTAGCCACCATAGTATCTACTTATTTTTGGAAAATAATAGCAAATACATGTGAGTTGCATATAATTTAGTGTGTGCTTTGGTATACAAAAGTACCCATAGCTCATGAATTCTTCCTCTGACCTACTCCAATCTGTGAGTGCTTGTCCTTAGGCTGTGAGTCACTATGTTCGAATGTAAATACTGTAAGAATCCAACTGAGAAAGGCTGGCATTGTCAGGAAAATCATCAGAACACCCTGGTGGGGCTTAAGGTGTTCCTTAGAGGTTGGGAAAAGCTTGAGTATACCCAAAGAAGCCATGAAGGAGCAGGATTGAGGTAGCCATATTTAGAGGCAATGAGGAGCAAAGGCTGGCTCCAGGAAAGGATAAGTTGGGGAGTTAGAAAAATAAAATTGATTAAATGAGGCAAAGGGAAATTATGGAGATTCTTGAAAGCAAGCACAGGAGCTAAAAACTTCTCTTAAGGCAAAGCATTGGGCCAAGACTCAAAGGACTGGGTTATTATCCTGACTCTTCAGTTTAAATTTGGGAGCTTCATTTTTGTCATTAGTATGACTGGGATAATAATACCTACTCCTCAGAGAAGAAAGGATCTATGAAACTTTCTCGTGGGCATTCGCTTCATTTTGGTTGCGTCTGAAATAGAGAACTATCTAAGATTATTGAGCAGAGAATCAGCGTGATGAAAGTGATATATTAAAGAAGATTAGTTTGGCAGCTATGTGCAGGTTGGATTAGAGTCAGAGAAGCCAGTGGGAAAACTGTCCCAGTAATCCAGACTCAAAGCCTTGAAAATAGGGAGAAAAGGAGGCTGAGATGAAAATCGGTTGGATTTTCAGTTTGATAAGGTATCAGGGAAGGGATGAATCAAATGATTTTGAGGTTTTAAACAGCTAGTGACTATGGAAGAATGCCTGAAATACTGAAAGAGAAAAAAAAAATGGAGAGGAAATTGATTTGAATAGAAAGGATGTTGGGTTTAAAGATGGTGATTAGTATGTGAGAGCCAACAGTCAAGTATAAATTGACTCTCAACTATGGTGTATATGCCATTGGAGTGAAGGTGAAGACTGTGCTAGAAATGGCAAGGTGCGAGTCATAGCTGAGTGGTGACAGCTGATCTGTGAAGTGGATATGTCACTTAGCAGATAAACAGAAAAGAAAGGACCTAGGATGAAGCCTGTATGGTAGGATCTCTTGAGGAACTATTCCCAAGGCTGATCAATTCATTATTCTGTAGCTAATATAAAATGCAATTGAGTTCTAATCATCTCATGGGAGTATTTAACGTATTTTTTGTTTTAGATTTTGGATGAGTCAAAGTACATAAACACATATTAAGGGAGTATAGCAACACTGCTAGAACTGTTGGTTGGCTGAGCCACTCGCAACGGGCATGTAATCAGTGGCATCTATCCAGCATTCAAAATTCTTCATGATCTGACTTCTTCCTAACCTCACTATATAATATTGCCCAGCTCTTTCAAGTGTCACAGATTGGGACCCCAAATATGCAAAAGTCTTGTGCAAGCTCTGTGCTCTCATGCTTGCTTTTCCTCTATATGAAATGCCCTTTTTATTATGTCGTTGAAGACCCAGTTCCAATGTCTTCTCTTCCCTGAGCCTGTGTCCCCAACAGGAAGAACTCCACCTTCATTGTGCTTTCACCTTTGCAGCACACTCCTTCCAGCCCATCGGAAGCATCCTTACTTGTTCACTTCTTTACGTCTTTGTCCCCCCACATGGCTGTGTGCTCCAGACAGCGGGGATGGGTTTGACCCGAGTACACACCCCACACGGCACCTAGCCTGGTCTCTCATTTACTGCTTGCCAAATTGAGAAGAGGATGACATTTTTTCCTAGCAATATTTTAGTAAAGCAAAAGAAAGAAAGCAGTCATTGGGAAGCAGGGAAAAGAAAAGTCCTGTGTCTTTAATTGGAAATTAAATTAAGAAAAAGAAGCCAGTGACTGTGGTAGGGTAATAGCCAGGAGGAAGATATAGGAGGTGCTCAGTGAATAAACAGGAGAGTTGGACTTCCTGTGGAGCCCTGAGTCTCTAAGAGTTGAGAGTACATGTTAAGAATGTGACTACTCCATGGAGAGTTTTAGGTAATGTGGTAAATTTTAGGAGGGTTCTTCAGTCAGGGTGACCAAGCTATACAACAGGTAGGCAATAGGTAATAAGGCCCAGAGAGGGGCAGTTGGGGGATTGTGAAGTAGTTTAAAAGGAAAAATACCTATTCCATGTGCAAAAACTAAATATTTGATAATTTGAAATGTCAAAATGGGCTGGAAGGAAAGTAAGGGAATTATTTTGGAAAGAGAAAAATTTATCTTAGACTTGATTAATCTACTCCCCAAATTATTAATTGAATAATAACTTATCACATTAATTTATTAATTTTAATTTATTGTGCTAACATGGATTCAAGTGTCTCACTCAGTATGATACCCTCACCTCCCCGCTACAACCACATGCCCTCATCCCCCATTACATCCTTTTTGTCTCCCTTCCCTCGGGGATTTGCTGTCTTGTTATCTGTATCTATGTGATATATATATATATATATATATATATATATATATATATATATATATATATATATATATATATAATTTTACTGGCCCCTTCACCTGCTCTGATCTCATCCCCTTTTCTTCTGACAGCTGTCCCACTGCTCCCTATGTCCCTGCCTCTGCTTCTATTTCATTTCTCAGTTCACTGTGTTCATTAGATTCCACATATAAGTGAGATCATATGATATTTGTCTTTCTCTGCCTGGTTTATTTCACTTAGCATAATAATCTCCAGGTCCATCCATGCCATCACAAAAGGTAAGATTTCCTTCTTTTTCACGGCTGCATAGTATTTCACTGTGTATATGTACCACTGCTTTTTAATCCACTTGTCCACTGATGGACACTTGGGCTGTTTCCAGATCTTGGCTATTGTGAACAATGCTGCAATAATCATGGGGATGCATCTCTTCTTTTGAATCAATATTGTGGGATTCTTAGGATATATTTCTAAAATTGGGATAGCTGGGTCAAAAGGCAGTTCCATTTTTAATTTTTTGAGGAAATGCCATACTGTTTTCCACAGTGGCTGCACCAGTCTGCATTCCCACCAGCAGTGCAGGAGGGTTCCCTTTTCTCCACATCCTTGTCAGCACTTGTTGTTGATTTGTTAATGAGCGCCATTCTGACAGGTGTGAGGTGATATCTCATTGTGGTTTTAATTTGCATTTCTCTGATGATTAGTGACATTGAACATTTTTTCATCTGTCTATTGGCCATCTGTATGCCCTCTTCTGAGAAGTGTCTAATTAGTTCCTTTGCTCATTACTTAATTGGATTGTTTACCTTCCTAGTCTTGAGTTTTAGAAGTTCTTTATAAATTTTGGTTATTAACTCCTTATCACATGTATTGGCCAATATGTTCTCCCATAGTGTGCGTTGTCTTTTTATTTTCTTAATGGTGTCTTTTGCTGTGTAAAAGCTATTTAGTTCAATATAGTTTCATTTGTTTATTTGGTACTTTATTTCACTTGCTCATGGAGATATATTGGCAAAAATATTGCTACAAAAGATATTGGAGAGTTTACTGCCTGTGTTTTATTCCAAGATGTTTATGATGTTGCAATTTACACTTAAGACTTTTATCCATTTTGAGTTTATTATTGTGAATGGTGTAAGTTGGTGGTCTAGTTTCATTTTTTTGCATGTACCTGTCCAATTTTCCCAACACCATTTGTTAAAGAGACTGTTTTATTCCATTGTATACTCTTGCCTCCTTTGTCAAATATCAATTGACCATAAAGGTGTGAGTTTATTATTTCTGGGTTCTCTGTTTTGTTCCATTGATCTGTATGCCTGTTCTTATGCCAGTACCAAGTTGTTTTGATTATAATGACCTTGTAGTATAACTTGATTTCAGGAAGTGTGATACCTCCCACTTTGTTCTTCATTTTCAACATTGCTGAGTTTATTCAAGTTCTTTTTTGGTTCCATATAAATATTTGGAATATTTTTTCTAGACCTGTGAAGGATGCTTTGGTATTTTAATAGAAATTACTTTGAATCTATCGATTGCTTATGGTAGTATAGATATTTTAATGATGTTTATTCTTCCTATCCATGAACACAGTATATACTTTCACTTATTTCTACCTTCCTTGATTTCATTTTCAATGTCATAATTTTCCGAGTAAAAGTCTTTTACCTCCTTGGTTAAATTTATTCCTAGGTACTTTATTTTTGTTGTTGCAAATTGTGAAGGGAATTGTTTCCATAATGTTTCTTTCTGACAGTTATTGTTGATGTATAAAGATGCCACTGATTTCTGAATATTAATTTTATATCTTGTCACCTTGCTGAATTCATTTATCAGGTCTAATAGAATTTTGACCAGGATTTTAGGGTTTTCTATGTATAGTATCATGTCATCAGCAAATAATGACAGTTTTACTTCTGTTTTTCCAATTTAGATGCCTTTTATTTCTTCTTGTTGTCAGATTGCTATGGCTAGGACTTCCAGAGCCATGCTAAATAAAAGTGGTGAAAGGGGCACCCTTGCCTTTTTCCTGATCTTAAGGGGATTGCTTTTAATTTTTGCCCATTGGGTATGGTGTTGGCTGTGGGTTTGTCATATATGGCCTTTATTATGTTGAGGTATGTTCCCTGTATTCCCACTTTGCTGAGAGTTTTGATCATAAATGGGTGCTGAATTTTATGAAACACTTTTTCTGCATCTATTGATATAATCATGTGATTTTATCTTTCCTTTTTGTTTATGTGAATAATCACATTGATTGACTTGTGAATATTATACCAGCCTTGCCTCCCCAGAATAAATCCCACTTGGTCATGATGTATGTGATCTTTTTACTGCTGGATCCAGTTTGCTAATATTTTCTTGAGAATTTTAGCATTTATGTTCATCAGTGATATTGGCCTATAGTTTTCATTCTTTATATTGTCTTTACCTAGTTTTGAAATGAGGATAATGCTTGCCTCATAAAATGAGCTTGGAAGTCTTCCCTACTCTTGAATATTTTGAAATAGCTTGAGATGGAAAGGTGTTAAGTCTTCTTAGAATTCTTGGTAAAATTCACCCGTGAAGACATACAGTCCAGGACTTTTGTTTGCTAGGAGTTTTTTGATAAATGTTTCAAATTCACTTTTTGTAATCGATCTGTTTAGGTTATCTGATTCTTCCAGATTGAGTTTTGGAAGATTGCACGTTTTTATAAATTTATTCATTGCGCCTAGTTTGTCCAATTTTTTGGCATATTGATCTTTATATTATTTTCTTACAATTCTTTGTATTTCTGCGGTGTCAGTTTTTACTTCTCCACTTTCATTTCTAATTTTATTTATTTGAGTCCTCTCTCCTTTTTTCTTGACCAGTCTGGGTAAAGGTTCATCAATCTTGTTTACCTTTTCAAAGAATAGCTCTTGGTTTCATTGATCTTTTGTATTGTTTTTTAGTCTCTATGTCATTTATTTCCACTCTGATCTTTATTATTTCCTTCTTCTACTTCCTCTGGGCTTTATTTGGTGTTCTTTTTCTAATTCTTTTAGGTGCAGGGATAGAAACTTTATCTGAGCTTTTTCTTGCTTCTTAAGGTATGCCTGTAATGCTATGTACTTCACTCTCAGGATCCTTTTTGCTGTGTTCGATAGATTTTGGGTTGTCATATGTTCATTTTCATTTGTTTCAAGGAAATTTTTTATTTTTTTCATTTCATTGTTAACATGGTATTTAGCTTCCAAATATTTGAATGTTTTTTATCTTTTCTATTGTAGTTGATTTCTAGTTTCATGCCATTGTGATCAGAGAAGATGCTTGATATGATTATTTCAATCTTCTAAAGTTTATTGAGACTTGTTTTGTGTCCTAACATGTGGTCTTTTATGGAGAATGTACCATGAGCACTTGAAAAGAATGTATATTCTGCTGCTTTGGGGTGAAAGGTTCTGAAGATATCTATTAAATTCAGTTGATCTAGTGCCCTGGTTGGCAAACTGTGACTTGCGAGTCACATGTGGCTCTTTGGCCCCTTGAGTGTGGCTCTTCCACAAAATACCACATGTGGGCACTACCTCGATAAGGAATATACCTACCTATATAGTTTAAGTTTAAAAGATTTGGTTCTCAAAAGAAATTTCAATCATTGTACTGTTGATATTTGGCTCTGTTGACTTAAAAGTTTGCCGACCACTGATCTAGTGTGTCATTTCAGGTTGCTGTTTCTTTGTTAATTTTCTGTCTGGAGGATATATCCATTGATGTTAGTGGAATATTAAAATCCCCTATTATTATAGTATGCTGTTGATCTCACCCTTTATATCCATCAAAATCTGCTTTATATATTTAGGTGTTCCTACATTAGATGCATAAATATTTACAATGATTATATCCCTTTGTTTGATTGATCCCTTTATCATTATGTAGTGACCTTCTTTATTTCTTATTATAGCCTTTGTTTTAAAAGCTATTTTGTCAGATATACGTATTGTTACCCCAGATGTTTTTCATTTCCATTAACATAAAATTTTTTTCCATCCCTTCACTTTCAGTTTATGTGTATCTTTTGTTCTGAAATGGGTCTATTGTAGACGGCAGATGTACAGTTCCTGTTTTCTTATTCATGCAGCTACTTATGTCTTTTGATTGGAGAATTTAATTCATTTACATTTAAGGTTATTATTGACATGTACTTATTTATTGCCACTTTATTCTTAAATCTGTAATCCTCTTTCTCTCAATTTCTTTTTTCCTTTGCTCTTTTTATAGCAGGCCCTTTAACATCTCTTGCAGTACTGGTTTAATTTTAATGAATTCCTTGAGTCTTTTTTTGTCTGGGAAGTTGTTTATTTCTTCTTCAATTTTGAATGATAGCCTTGATCGATAAAGTAGTCTTGGTTGTAGGTTCTTGTTTTGCATCACTTTGAATATTTCTTGCCAATCCTTTCTGGTCTCAAGTGTTTCTGTTGAGAAATCAGATGTCATCCTATGGAGGCAATTAACTTCTTTGTAGGTAATTAACTTCTTTTTCTTGCAGCTTTTAGTATTCTTTCTTTGTATTTTTTTTTTTTTAATTTTTCCAAAGTTAGAAGCTGGGAAGCAGTCATACAGACTCCTCCATGTGCCTGACAGGAATCCACTGGGCATGCCCACCAAGGGGCGATGATCTGCCCATATGGGGCATTTCTCTGTTGTGTTTGGAAGAGAGAGATAGAGAGGAAGGAGAGGGGGAAGAGTGGAGAAGCAGATGGGTGCTTCTCCTGTGTGCCCTGGCCAGGAATCAAACCCGGAACTTCCACATGCCAGGCCAATGCTCTACTGCTGAGTCAACTGGCCAGGGCTCTTTCTTTGTCTCTTAACTTTTATATTTTAATTATGATGTGTCTTGGTGTAGGCCTCCTTGAGTTTCTCTTTAATGGGACTCTATGCTTCTTGTATTTGTGTGACTTTTTCCTTCATCAATTTAGAAAAATCTGCTATGATTTCTTCAAACGGTTTCTCTATTCTTTGTTTGTTATCTTCTCATTCAGGAACTCCTATGATGCAGATGTTGTTTCTCTTTATGTTGCAGAGATCTCTTAGAGTTTCCTCAGTCTCTTTGAGCCTCTTTTCTTTTTGCTGCTCTGCTTCTGTGCTTTCGTTTATCTTGTCTTCTAAATTGCTGATTTGATCCTCTGATTCATTCAGCCTACTGTTGACTCCTTCTAGTGCACTCTTCATTTCTGATGTTTTATTTGTCACTTCTGACTGGTTCTTTTTTATGACTTCAATGTCCTTTTTGATGCTTGGTATCTTTTTGTTGAACTTCTCATTGTGGCCATCCATTGTTGCTTTAAGATCCTTGAGCATCCTAAAAATCATTATTTTAAACTCTGCATCTGGTAATTTGGTTACTTCCATTTCATTTAGTTCTTTTTTTCTGAGGATTTCTCTTGTTGATTCATTTGGCTTGTATTTCTTTGTCTATCCATTTTTTTCTGTATATTAAGTAGTGCTGACTTTGAAATTTGTTATGGTGTCTTTATGAGAAAGATGGTCTCAGTGGTACTGACCTCCAGGCCACCTGATTTCCTTGCTCTAGGAATGCTTCTTGAGGATAGTATTATCCTCCCTATTATATATGAGTATTTAATGTAGTTGGTTCTTTCATGGGTGTGGTTATTCCTTCAGGCTGACTGGCTCTAAGGGTCAACCTTGATCATGTGTATTAGACACCATACAGTGTCTGTCCTATTGGGTACATTTATTCTCCACAGTGTCTGGTGCCTGTTGGAGTCCTTCTTTGGGCATGCTGCTTGTATAGCTAGCTGAGTCTAGGTTTGGTGCAATCTGCCACTCACCACTGGTTGTGTTGGTTCTAGATCTACTTAGATTGGCATCAGCCATTGTTTGTAACCTGTTGTTGGCTATCTGTCTGGAGCTACTGCTTTGTTCATTGTTTGTGTCTATGTTTCCTGTGCCTGAGTAGTGTGGGAGGGGACAACCTGTGTATAAGGATTAGATTCTTCCTGCTTAGAGATAACAGCAGCTCTGTAAAATCCCCAAGCTCCAAAAGATTTTCTTCCACTTTCAGCTGTTCTACCTCCTCTTGCAGCTGCCTAGATTTCCCGCACAATTTTTAGAAAGACTGTAATATGGGCTCAGACTGGCCTCATCCAACCAACCCCTCTACAGATTGAAAGCTGGTTGGGTTAGGGCACCTGAGGTTGGGAACACAAATTTAGTGCAACCCCCTACTTCAGGGATCTCTCGGTCAGGAGCTCAGTATGGGGAAAGTGTACCCAACTTCAGACCCTAATCCCTCAGCTACTGCTGGATACTCAAATTTTATTTCTCCCCAACAAGGTGAGCAGTAGGTTCAGATTGAGTGAGGCTGAGAGTACCCTATGCAAAAGTTCTTCCATCTGGTGAGGCCTTGGTCTCAGGGAGGAAGACTCAGAAAGTCCTCTCCTGGGGCTGACTGTGCTCCCAGAAAGTGGCTAAGCTCCTCGACCAGACCCAATAAGAGGCTTACAGGGACCCACACTTTAAATGCCCATGTTCCAAGCCTTTCTCCCTTCCCCTTGTGGAATCTAGCCCAACAGGTTAGGATATCCAGGACCCAGGCTTGCTGACTATGAGTTCCACCCTGTTCAATGCACTATAGCCACTGTGCCAGTGTTGACCACAGAAAGCAGAACTTTCCTTAGCTGGCCCTGGTATGAGGAACCCTTCCTTAGGACACTAGCAACGGTTGTTAGGTACTGAACTGATTCTCTCTGCATCTGGCCATAGGATATGCCAGTCCTGGGTCTCCCTCAAGGGAACTTGGTACAGACCAGTGGGGGATACTGCCTGTGACCGGTTGTCAGCAACCTTCTTGAAGCTACAAGCAATACAAAGTTTCTGGCTGCCTCTGCTGGGCCCGGGTACACAGGGAAATAAAAAGTTGCACACCTAGGGAGAAGCAAGATGGCGACGGAGTAGGCGGATATACCAACTTCCAACTCCCAGAACCAAAGTGGATTATAACTCAATTTTAAGAACCATCATCTGGATAAACCAACTTTGAACTAAACTAAGTGGACTCTTCAAGCAAGGAACACTTCAGAAGCCACATTGAGACTGGTAGATATAGCGAAAACGCGAAGAGGGCTGCCCAGCTCCCTGGAGCAAATGGCAGCCTGGAGAGAGACCCATGTGGCGGGAGGAGAGTTTGGCGGAGAGGGAGGGACCTAGGTCCCAGGAACCAAGCCCCAGCCTGCAGTCCCAGAGCCTAGAAGAGGTGTTTGGACAGTTTTGAGCTAAGAAACAAGTGAGGGAGCTCCCAGGCCTACAGTGTGGAGTGTTAGGTCCCTTCCTACTCTGCTGAGGGTTGCTGAAGGGTTTGGGGCGGCAGGACGCTGAAAAGCAGTTCTGTCGGCGTGGACAGAGGTCAAGCTGGTGGGAGATCAGTCTAGCCCAGCAGGGTCGGAGGGGATGCGCGAAAGCGGTCCGGAAGCTGCGGATCCACCTGTAATCCCACCTACGGGGACAAAGCGGGAGGCCAGGAACGGGCAGAAATCTGCTCTGCGACCCTGTGCAAGCCGGCCCTGACCATGGAGACCGGGCTAGGACCAGGGATGGGTGGGGGCTTGCGGCTGAGCTCACGCTACCAGCCCCAACTGGCCAGAGAAACCGCGATTAACAATTATACGTGCGCGAGCGAGCTCCAAACACGGGGGCGGGGTAGGGTCCGGGACGAGCGGAAGTACGCAGCTGAGCGGAAGCCAGCAAACACGCCAGGCCCAGTAAACCTGGATTTGCGACCCTGCGCAGAAGGGCACTGGCCTCGAGGGCGGGGCTAAAGCTCTGGACAGGCAAAGGCTCACAACTAAGAGCACGTCAAAAGCCCCGCCCAACCCGCGAAACTGTGGTGAGCAGGCTCTGACTGTGGGTTCTGGGCGGAAGTCCGGAAACAGGTTGGATCCGCAGCTAAGCAAAGGTGCTCACCTCTATCCTTGGTGCTAAGGCTTGTGGCTTGAGTGACACCCACTCCTGCGGAGGAGAGGCAGAAATCACAGCAAAAGCCACAGTGGGCCGGCGCTGGCAACGCCCATACCAAACCACCCTAGGAGGCGGCAGAGGGGGTGGAGGGCCTGCAGACAGACCACACCTAGAGAACACAAAGGCAACACCTACTGGACTCCAGTGGCCACAACTTGCCTATACACAGATAAAATAGGCAGGCAGAGGAATGCAAACCAAATGAATCAAGAGATATCCCCAGAGAAGGACCTGAATGAACCAGATATAACCAAATTACCAGATGCAGAATTTAGAATAATGATAGTTAGGATGTTCAAAGAAATTAGAGCAGCAATGGATAGTCATTATGAACACCAAAATAAAGAGATAACAAGTATAAAAAATGAAATTGAAATAATAAAAAAGAATCAGACAGAAATGACAAATACAGTATCAGAACTGAAGACCACAATGGAAAGAATTAAAAGCAGAATGAATCACGCTGAGGATCGAATCAGCGAGTTAGAGGACACAATAAACAAAGGCACAGAAGCAGAGAAGAAAAAGGAAAAGAGACTCAAAAAATGTGAGGAAACTCTAAGAGAGCTCTGTGACAACATGAAGAGAAACAACATTCGCATCATAGGGGTGCCTGAAGAAGAGGAAAGAGGACAGGAAATGGAAACTTTGTTCAATCAAATCATAGCAGAAAACTTCCCTAAATTAAGGCTCAGAAACACTGCACATGTTCAAGAAGCACACAGAACTCCATTAAAGAGAAACCCAAAAAGATCTACACCAAGACACATCATAGTTAAAATACCAAAGCTGATGGATAAAGAAAAAATTTTAAAAGTTGCTAGGGAAAAAAAAGCTATCACCTATAAAGGAGCCCCAATAAGGATGACAACGGACTTCTCAACAGAAACACTTGAGGCCAGAAGAGAATGGCAAGATATAATCAAAGTAATGCAGAACAAGACCTACAGCCAAGACTACTTTATCCAGCAAGGCTAACGTTTAAAATTAAAGGAGAAATAAAGAGCTTCCCAGACAAAGAAAGCCTCAAGAAATTCATAAAAACCAAACTAATTCTGCAAGACATACTAAGGGGCCTCTTGTGAACAGTTTAAAGGGAGAAAAGAATAGAGCAAAAGAATAAAATGGCAATAAACAACTACATATCAATAATAACCTTAAATGTAAATGGATTAAATGATCCAATCAAAAGACATAGGGTAGCTGCATGGATAAAAAAACAGGACCCATACATAAGCTATCTACAAGAGACACACCTTAAAACAAAAGATGCACATAGACTGAAGGTAAAAGGATGGAAAAAAATATTTCATGCAAAAGGAAATGAAGAAAAAGCAGGGGTAGCAATACTTATATCTGACAAAATTGACTTTAAAGCAAAGGCTGTAGTAAGAGATAAAGAAGGACACTAGAAAATGATAAAGGGACCAATTCAACAGGAAGATATAACTATTATAAATATCTATGCACCAAATATAGGAGCCTTGACATACATAAAGCAGACTTTGATGGATATAAAGGGCGAGATTAACAGCAATACTATCATAGTAGGGGATTTCAATACCCCTCTAACAACACTGGATAGATCTTCAAGAAAGAAAATTAATAAAGAAACAGAAGACTTAAAGGAGACACTAGATCAACTTGATTTAATAGATATCTTCAGAACTTTTCACCCTAAAGCAGTAGAATATACATTCTTCTCAAGCGCTCATGGTACGTTTTCTAGGATAGACCACATGTTAGGACACAAAAATGGTCTCAATAAATTTAAGAAGATTAAAATCATATCAAGCATTTTCTCTGATCACAATGCCATGAAACTAGAAATTAACCACAAAAGAAAAACTGAAAAATACTCAAACACTTGGAAACTAAATAGCATGTTATTAAATAATGAATGGATTAACAATGAGATCAAAGAAGAAATAAAAAAGTTTCTAGAAACAAATGATAATGAGCATACATCAACTCAAAATTTATGGGACACAGCAAAAGCAGTTCTGAGAGGGAAGTTTATCGCACTACAGGCATATCATAAGAAGTTAGAAAAAGCTAAAATAAGCAACCTGACCCTGCATCTAAAAGAACTAGAAAAACAACAACAAATAAAACCCAAGACAAGTAGAAGGAAGGAAATAATAAAGATCAGAGCAGAAATAAATGACATAGAGGCTAAGGAAACAATACAGAGGATCAATGAAACCAGAAGCTGGTTCTTTGAAAAGGTAAACAAGATTGATGAACCTTTAACTAGACTCACCAAGAAAAAAAGAGAGAGGACTCAAATAAATAAAATTAGAAAGGACAGTGGAGAAATAACAACTGACACAACAGAAATACAAAGCATTGTAAGAAAATACTATGAAGAACTATATGCCAAAAAATTAGACAATCTTGGTGAAATGGACAAATTTCTTAAATCATATAACCTTCCAAAAATCAATATGGAAGAATCAGAACACCTAAACAGACCAATTATAAAAAATGAGATCAAAACAGTTATCAAAAAACTCCCAAAAAAGAAAAGTCCTGGGGCTGATGGCTTCACAAGTGAATTCTATCAAAAATTCAAAGAAGAACTAACTCCTATCCTCCTCAAGCTATTTCAAAAAATTCAAGAGGAAGGAAGACTTCCAAACTTCTTTTATGAGGTGAGCATATCTGATCCCAAAAACGGGCAAAGACAACACAAAGAAAGAAAATTATAGGCCTATATCTCTCATGAATTTAGACGCTAAAATTCTCAACAAAATATTAGCCAACCGGATCCAGCAATATATGAAAAAAATCATACACCATGATCAAGTGGGATTTATTCTGGAGAGGCAAGGCTGGTTCAATATTTGCAAATCAATCAATGTGATTCATCACATAAACAAAAGGACAAAAATCACATGATAATTTCAATAGATGCAGAAAAGGCATTTGATAAAATCCAGCACCCATTCATGCTCAAAACTCTCAGTAAAGTGGGAATATAGGAATCATTCCTTAACATGATAAAGGCCATCTACAATAAACCCACAGAAAACATCATACTAAATGGACAAAAATTAAAAGCAATCCCCTTAAGATCGGGAAGCAGGCAGGGATGCCCCCTTTCACCACTCTTATTCAACATAGTTCTGGAAGTCCTAGCTACAGCAATCAGACAAGAAAAAGAAATAAAAGGCATCCAAATTGGAAAAGAAGAAGTAAAACTGTCACTATTTGCAGATGATATGATATTGTATATTGAAAACCCTAAAGTCTCAGTGAAAAAACTACTGAACCTTATAAATGAATTCAGCAAGATGGCAGGATATAAAATTAATACTCAGA
The DNA here is from genome assembly GCA_037038555.1 of Rhynchonycteris naso. NCBI lineage: Eukaryota > Metazoa > Chordata > Mammalia > Chiroptera > Emballonuridae > Rhynchonycteris > Rhynchonycteris naso. The sequence continues at coordinate 38,218,311 of CM073002.1, forward strand.
AATCAGAGGCATTTCTATATACCAACAATGAACTGTCAGCAAAAGAAATTAAGGAAACAATCCCCTTCACTATTGCAGCCAAAAAATTAAATACCTAGGAGTTAATTTAACCAAGGAGATTATGGACTTGTACTCGGAAAATTATAAAACATTGATAAAAGATATCAAGGAAGATACAAACAAGTAGAAGCATATACCATGCTCATGGCTAGGAAGAATAAACATCATTAAAATGTCTATATTACCCAAAGCAATTTATAAATTCAATGCAATACCAATTAAAATACCAATGACATACTTCAAAGATATACAACACATATTCCAAAAATTTATATGGAACCAATAAAGAACACGAATAGCCTCAGCAATCTTAAAAAGAAAAAATTAAGCAGGAGGTATCACTCTTCCAGATATCAAGGTTTACTACAAGGCCATTATACTCAAGACAGCCTGGTACTGGCATAAGAACAGGCACATAGATCAATGGAACAGAACAGAGGACCCAGAAATAAACCCACAGCTTTATGGACAACTGATATTTGACAAAGGAGGAAAGAACATACAATGGAGTAAAGACAGCCTCTTTAACAAATGGTGTTGGGAAAATTAAACATCTACCTGCAAAAAAATGAAACTAGACCATCAACTTACACCATTCACAAAAATAAACTCAAAATGGATAAAAGACTTAAACATAAGTCGTGAAACCATAAGCATCTTAAAAAAAAACATAGGCAGCAAGCTCTCCGACATCTGTAGCAGCAATATATTTGCCGATTTATCTCCACGGGCAAATGAAATAAAAGGCAAGATAAACAAATGGGACTATATCAAACTAAAAAGTTTTTGCATAGCTAAAGACAATAAGAACAGAATAAAAAGACAAACCACACAATGGGAGAACATATTAGACAGCACGTCTTATAATGGGTTAATAACCAAAATTTATAAAGAACTTATAAAACTCAACACCAGGAAGACAAACAATCCAATCCAAAAATGGGCTAAAGAAATGAATAGAAATTTCTCCAAAGAGGACATACAGATGGCCAATAGGCATATGAAAATATGCTCAACATCACTAATCATTAGAGAAATGCAAATTAAAACCACAATGAGATATCACCTCACACCAGTCAGAATGGCACTCATCAGCAAAACAACACAGAATAAGTGCTGGCGAGGATGTGGAGAAAAGGGAACCCTTCTGCACTGCTGGTGGGAATGCAGACTGGTGCAGCCACTGTGGAAAACAGTATGGAGATTCCTCAGAAAATTAAAAATCGAACTGCTTTTTGACCCAGCTATCCCACTTATAGGAATATACCCTAAGAACACCATAGCACTGTTCGAAAAGAAGAAATGAGCCCTCATGTTCATGGCAGCATTGTTCACACTAGCGAAGATCTGGAACCAGCCCAAGTGTCCATCAGAAGACGAGTGGATTAAAAAGCTATGGTACATATATACTATGGAATACTACTCAGCCATAAGAAATGATGACATCGGATCATTTATAACAAAATGGATGTACCCTGATAACATTATACGGAGTGAAATAAGTAAATCAGAAAAAAAGAAAGACTGAGAACAGCATGATTTCATACATAGGTGGGACATAAAAGTGAGACTATGAGACATGGACAAGAGAGTGGTGGTTACGGGATGGGGGGAGGGAGGGAAGAGTGGGATATGGAAGAGGGGAGGGACACAGGGAAAACTAGATAGAAGGTGACAGAGAACAATTTGACTTTTGGTGACGGGTATGCAACACAATTGAATGATAAGATATCCTGGAGATGTTTTCATTGTACATATGTACCCTGATTTATTGGTGTCACCCCATTAGAATTAATAATAATAAAAAATATATATATAAAAAAAAAGTTGCACACCTAGGCTGGCTTTTACCCACTCTGGACCTGGGAGGAGGTCTGCAAAAGGCATAGGTTCCCTCAGTCCTGCCTCCTGCAGCCTCTGTCTGCTGGCTGCTTGTTGCGTTCCGCCACTGAAATAGTAGCTGTGGTAGAGTCTGGAGCCTGGGGCAATTCAAGGATTAGGAAGGGTGGTGGGTATGGATCCAGTGTCCATCTGTCCAGACTTTTTCACAGACCTCAGTAAAGTGTGGCCCCAGGAGTCTGGTGGTTGTGGCCTCTGAGACTTAGAGGTGTGATCTGCCTGCAGTCCCGAAAGTTTCCTCTGAGTCTCCTGTGAGGGTGAGGCAGAAGCACCAGTTATAGACTTGGGAGCATGTGGGGGGAAAACTCCGACCTCAACACCAGAAAACTGAGTCACCGATGCGCCTCCTGCTTCCTGGCTTCTCAGCTAGACCCAGTCTCCATGATGGGGCAGGAGAGACTCCCGAGGGTGGGACAGTTGCTTTCCTGATGCCACTCAGAAGGGACTGTTCCACCCACAAAAGATGGTGACTACAATATTGAAGAATGACTCAGACAGGAGTTCTGGAGGCCATCTCCCACAGTGCCTTTCCCTGGGTCTCCAACTTTACAGTATCCTCATGCAACTCTAGTCCTCTCAGCTCTCCCTTTGCTAGAGCCCCAGGTAAGTGGCTGTGATGAAGGTTTTCTCTGCGGGCCTTTTAAGACAGAGCCTGCATCTCTGAGAGCGCCTATCTCTTTCTCACAGACAAACCCGGCTCTTTTCACCACCAAATAGTGTCTGGGTGCCTCTTCCAGGCTCTGGTGCTCTATGCTGGGGCTCCTGGCCTGGGGCTGAGGACCCACACCCTTCAGGACACCCCTCCCCACAGTGAGAGTCCCTCCTGAGCCTCAGCCATCTCTTGCTCCTGGAAGTGGGTCAGCCCTTTCCGTGTCTCTGCCCTTCCTACCAGTCTTGGTGTGGCTTCTTCTGTGATCCTTCATTACAGCCTCCTCTTTGTTTAGTCCAAAGTTGGTTTTTCAAGATAATTATTCTTTAATTAAGTTGTGATCCAATTTGGTCACGGGAGGTGGTAGTTGAAATGTCCGCCTACTCCATCGCCATCTTGGAATCTTGAAACTATCACATTTGATTAAAGCTATCGTCTTCAATTAAACAGAGGCTGAACATTTAAATTTGATTAAGTAAGGTGACTTCTAATAATATAGGCAATTAGCCTGTGGAATGTGCAGGTGGAGAATGAGAAGGAGAAAATAATGCTGCATTTTGAAAGCTGGTTTAGTGATTTTTAATATAATAATACATTAAACTTTTGTAATGCTTTTCAATTTACAGTATTCCCTAATTTTCATTTTCTCAGTTGAGCTATACATTCACCTGTTGGGTAGGTAAAGAAAGCTGTGCTCACACCTGGGTCTTCTCACTGTAAGCCTGGACTTTCTGTGTTTCTTCTCCAGCACCTTACTACTTTTCTCACAGATGTGAAGATAGATCTAGTGTGTTTAGAGTTCTTAGCTGTCATTTAATTAATATGGCATTGTGGTTCGATGCAAGCTATTTGAATGTAAGACTTGTTTTATTTACTTTTGCAACTGTTCCACACACCATATGACACAGTGAAGTGATGGTAAATACCCACTAATGTTTGGGAAACAAATGAACTGTTAACAGTTTTGCAGGCACCCTAGTGTTCCTAGAAAGTACCTGAGTTAGGTAGCTTGATGGGCAAAGAGAAGCAATGAGGATGGCACAGGAGAAAAATGGGAGGATGGGCCTATGAGGCTGCAGCCCCTTTTATCCCAGCACTCTTTTACCTGTTGTATGTATTATTATGAGTTGAATTTTGTCCCACAAAAAAATTCATATTTTGGAGTCCTAACCTCCAGTATCTCAGAGTATGAATGGATTTGGAGATACGTAGTTTTAAAAGAGATAAGAAATTTAAAGTGGAGGCATAGGGGTGGGCCCTAATCCAATCTGACCGATATATCTTATAAGAAGAGGAAATTTGAACTCAGACAGCCACAGTGGCTAGCCCATGTGAAGGAAGACACAGGAGAAGATGGCCATCTACAAACCAAGGAGAGAGGCCTTACAAAATAATAACCCTACCAACACCTTAATCTCAGATTTCTAGCCTTTAGAATTCTGAGAAAACAAATTTCTGTGGTTTAAGTCACTCAGTCTGTGCTACTTTGTTACAGCAGCCTTAAAAATTTATTAAGGTTCTGAGCAGAGTTTAAGGGGGAAAGAGGCCGTGGGTGGACTTCATTCACATACTTATGAGAGTTATAAAACCACGATTCTGTGGCAGAAGATTATCATCCACCAGAGTCAGATAAATGCTTCTTTTATCTTTAAATTCCATAAACTTTAATAAATATAGGACTCTTTCTTTGAGGTGATCGACTCTATCATTTTATTTGCGGGGGGGGGGAGTAAATAGGTCATATCAGCTCCTAACTTTTAATTTCAGTCTCTAGAATATTAACAATGATTTATAGCATATACTACATCTTGCAGTATAATTAGCATTGTTGTTGAAAAAAATGTTAGTTTTTAACTTGTATGTGACCAAACCCATGGGTTTTCCCTGCCCTTTTGCATCAAATGCTTCAAATTTTGAGCATCTTCTAAGGTTGACAAAGAAAAAACTTGAATCATTTCACAAAAGCATGAAAAGAAGCAACATATGTAATTTGTTAAAGCATACTTTGAAATCTTGGGACAAGAATTTTAGATCTTTTAATACTACTATTTCTTTCAAAGTTATCTTGGCTTTCTTGGACCTGAGCAAAGTACCAAAAAAAGACAAGCTAGGATCATATGCTACAGGTACCATCAGGTGTCTTTTGCAGTAGTATCTTTGTGAAGAAAACTTATTACTGCAATTCGCACAAGGAAATAAGTAGGAAGAAATGAAATGAAATAGTTTCCTCACACCTTCTGTGGTATGATACTGAAACCACTCTGAAGGACCTATATTTTGTATCCTCAAATTTGAACCTAAATTTCAAAGAGGTTTTGAATGGAATAAAACATGAAACTTAGTTATTACTTAGTTTTATAAAAAGTAAAAAACAAACAAACAAACATAAAACGCCACAGGATAAAACCATATTCTTACTGCCTTTCACAATAAACATTGTGCGGCATATCTAAGAACAGAAGTGGTTGAAGCCTTTTAAAAAAACCATCTGACAATTGTCTAATTAGGAAGCAGAGAGAAAAACATTATTTGTTTTAGTTACAGTCTAGAAAAAATAATGCTTCACATGAAAACATTCTGAATGATCTTTTGTGTCAGTGTATATGGCAGATTTTTAAAATGAAAACAATTTTTTGTAAATGTAAATACAGACAGAAAATATATGTCCATTTCCTGGTGACGGAATCTTCAAACTGCTTGTCTCACAGAATTATTCTTCTAGATGACAACAACCGAAATGCATATTTGATTACCTCATTGGCCCTTAGAACCCTGGCAGTCTCTTCCTGTAGAAAGGCCTGTTTTTTGTAAAAGGTCATTGGTTAAAATGACTTTTAAGCCCAATATTGTTTGTTACTTACATAAGTATTGAAGCATATATGACCTATCACCTTGAAACCTAGAGTTGTGCAATGAGTGACAGAAGTTAACTGCTATGCAACAGACAAAAAGGAGCACATTTCTGTGTGTGCTTGGAGCTGGCAGCCTTGCAGGAAGAGTTCTGAATTGTCATTCCAAGTCCCTTTTCAAAGGCAGGGGTATTTTACAGTCTTGCTCTATTGCCACAGATCACATTAGGTTTGCATAATCCAAGCTGCTTGTGACTAGGACTGACTACAGTATCAGGACGAAATGCAGAAATTCATTTTACATGCAGAGCTAAAGCAAATTTCTAGTTCAGCATGAGTATGCAGTTCACAGTGTGAGTTCTAAATCAGCATCTCTTTATGTTTTCTAATATCATGCAATGTTCTTGAAATAACAAATATTCCCCAACTTTCAGTTTGGTTTTATACATTTGCATTTAAGTTGGTTTAGAATTCAGAGCATATTTTTTCCTATAAAAACATAGTTAATAAGGAAAAAAACATGGTTATAAATATGCCAATAAAAGCTAGTGCTTATTTGAGCTAATAATGTCAAAATATTACAAGCTTAAACTGTATTCTTCACTAATAAACAAAACTAGAATAGAATAATGTACAGTTAGAGTTTTTTTCTATATTTATCTTGGTCACTTGTGTCTAAGGAAAAGAAGGTTTAATTAGAGAAAGATGAGGCATGTAATGGGGACCTCTGGGCACTTGAAGGACCTTAAAAGGATGCAGGGCTTAATAATGTCAAGCCTAATGGTTGGGATGGATTTCCTTTCATTGATATAAATACATTGTTAACCATTCTCTAGTGCTTATCGATAATAATTAGCATTGTTCTTTGGCCTCACAATGGTGCATAAAGGGAGGGCCTGAGAGAGTAAGGGAAAAATATTGCTGAAGAAATGAGCAAGGATTAAATGTGATAGAAAGAGAAATTGGAGCAAAAGAGATACAAGTATATATGTGATGATTTTATGGTTGAAATACAAGGAAAAATTACCCAGTCTGTCATGTCCTCACCTACAGGGAAAGGAGCAGGGGCAGAGACTGGGGGCCTAATGGCCCCCCTTACCATTAGAATGGGTAATAGTAGCTCCACCTGGAGCGGTCAAGAGAATGGGACACAATGAGGAAGAGGGGCACCCAGCTGGCTGGCTGTACACACAGGGCGTTTGGGGCTCAAGGATGATTTATGACAATAAATTAATATACCGTTAGAAAAAGATACTATTTATGAGACTAGTACAATTTTGTGTTGTGTACTCACTATCTTCCAGGCTCTGTGTCAGTCAGTCTCTTTATAAACATTATCTCATTTAATCCTATCCACTTTGAGAGATATGATTATTCCCATTTTTTAGATAAAGATTCTGAAGTTACATATAAGTTAAATATCATGCCCAAGAGGGCAGAGTTAGTAGCTGGTGGCCCTGAGACTTGAGCCTTGAGCTGGCTGCCCTGGTGCTCTGGTCTGGAATGAGACATGACGCCCCTCTCTGACCCATGTGGAGGCATTCCATTGAAATCTAAGGGAAAAAAATGTACATTTAAATCAGTGCTTGGCACAGGGTAAATATGCACTAAGTATGATTATCATCTACCTAAGTAAAATATTTCTTGTTAAATAATTACAGGGCCAATGTAGGGTCTTGGTATTCATTCTTGTTTTGGTAATCTTTCCCTGCCCTGCAGACATCTCACAGTTACACATTTGTAACTTCTTGGTAATCCACTGATTTTCCTTTCATGTGTTTGCCACCTGACAAGCTCTTTAAGAACAAAGGACTATTCCTGACACATAGTAGGCAGGCATTCATGAAATGTTTGTTGAATCAAATCATTTAGTCCATTAACTAATCATTTATTTTGGACAGTGGGAACAATAAAAAATTTAGTTCCCCTGGGCAAGCATTTTTACTTTAATATGTTACAATTTTGAAGTAGAACATTAGAAACACAAGGGATTTATTTTGGTCCAAAGGCTATGCTAACACATCCCATAAAATACCCTCAAGCTTTCTAATATATATATATATATATATATATATATATATATATATATATATATATATATATATATATATATATATATATATATATATTAGATATAAATGGTGTGTTTGCACTAAACTAGTAACATGAAGAATCAAAGCATTATTCTTCATAGTTACTTAGGATACCTGATTTGAATTCTAGTGCACATAGCACTATGCTTCTCTTCCTACATTAAAAAAATAACATTTAGAAACAAGAGTGAATAGTTTAGCTAAGTACGTTCGTAATCATGTTTCTGAGATTTACAGTCTGCCTTCTTTGCTCTGGCTGTGTATCCACTCAGGGGTGTAGAAAACAAGAATATTTTATTCTTGTTTTGATATGTCCTACTCATACATGTTTATGGAATAAAATTGCCATGGTTATTAAAAGAGTCTATGACATTTTCTAAAGATTTGTGGGTATTGCCTGCATAGCCTGGCTGAATTCCAATTTAGGTAATTACATTCTGCTGTCTGGTTACCTTAGCGATCCTCTCTTTTGCTCCATGGGTCCTCGCGATGGTTGAGCTCAGCTGAGATATCCCTGTGTGCCATCCCTAGTTTCAAATAACAGGAGCTGAAGGGATCTAGTGCTTGGAAAGTCATGTTCCATTTATCTTGAAATTTTTTCAGTTGTGTACAGATCATGGAGTATATAGTAAAGCCTGGCTTTCTAATCTGAATTTTCTTTTAAGAATGGGCAATCTAATCAAGGAGAAGATTGTGATCTTTGATTCTCTCACCTATCTGTTCTTGCTTAAATGTATTATTTCTATGGAAATTGGAGAAATTTTCTTAATCTACTTAATCTCTCCGGCCTCTGAACCTTCATAACAATTTGCTGAGACTTCTATTACTGCTTTTATAGTCTGCCTTGAGGTAGAGCTGCTTATACTTAGGCTTATGACAAATGTTAAACTTCCAGACTATAGGAACTTCCATACTTTTGTTTTTCCATCCTGATGAAAACTTTCACAGAATTGCATTTTGTGGTTGTTCAATAAGTGATGGATGAGTGACATTTCCTTTTGGTTAACATTATTTACTTTTAAAGAATGAACTCATGTTTGGGACCCTGGCAGGGAGTTATTATGCAACCTAATGGGATTGTTTCAATTGAAATATTCCCATTTCTGTGTACTGGCATCAGTACATTGTATTAGGTCGACCATAGAGGCAGCTCCTTTCATTCCTGACCCCCTCCCAATTTACTCTTAGAAAGCTTAGGGGTCCCAAACCAGGATTATTATAAGATTATTTGTGCAATCACAATTTGCTCTGCATTAGAAGAGTCAATTTGCCCAAAAAGGACAATTTAGAGCAGAGTTTCCAAACTTTGATCCAGTATAAAGAAAGGAATGGAGGTTTAACTACAACCACCACGTGTCTTTGACACAAGCACATTATTTTTTCTTTTATTCAAAGAAGCATATTAGATACAAGTGCCTTAGAATGACTTTACTATAGGGTTCAACAAATTGGCTTTGTTTTAAAATGTAAGTAATTCATCAATATCAGTGCCTATAACAAAGAGTGAAATTTTTGCTACACACCTCTCAATAGATCTTCAGGTGTTGATGTCTAACTATAGGTTCAGTTTGTTCTCAGGGACCTGTAAAGAGCACTCTCTTCCCTTTTAAGCTTTATCTCAGGGAATTATTTGTTCTAAGCGTGGTACTTTAGTAAAACCAAACTGGTACTCACTCCCTGCACAGAATGAGTGTTTCTTTGGCCTGAGATGTCATGTTACTATCCGTGTCTGGCTGACACACAACCTTCAAGACTCAGTTTAGGTCTCAACATGAGTGAAAAAGCCTGGGGACAGGGACAGATCTTCTTCCTCTGTCATTCTGTAACATTCCAAGTATATCTTTACATTTATCCTCTTTGATAGAAATGGTCTGATTTGGCGTCTACCTTTTCCTTTACTGTTGGTAGAACAGAACTAAGATTCTATAGACATTGCCTGAACATAACAGATTAGATCAGTGATGGGCAATCTTCTGAGCTCGATTTGTCAAAATTCGCCAAAAAACCGAGCATAACTCGGGTGGTGTGTCACTTTGAGAAAAACGGCCTAACCAGAAGTCCTAGAACTAGACGCCCTGTGCTGGAGTTCTGTTGTTTTGGCCTACAGACCTCCGGCACAGAGTGTCTACACTACAGCAAATGTTTTATCCTTGGCTACTGCACCTGGCCATGCAGAAGCCGAAGATGAAATGTCCTTCTCGGCATGTGGCCCCATACTTCTCTGGTATGCGGCCGCATGTCATCAAAAATGGCTACACGTGTCAGTGCTGACACACGTGTCATTGGGTCGCCATCATGAGATTAGATCTCCTTGCTGAAGACAGATTGTTGTTATTGAGGGATAATTCTTGTCAGGACTCTAGTCTGAAAGGAGAAGGTAAGTACAAAGGGCATTGAAAACAAGATGCAGCCAGAGCAAGGAAGATTATGCTTACTTGTGTCTTTTCTTTCTCTTCCTCTGTGTTAAATGCAGTTCAGGTACTTATTGTTTGTTTTCTTTTTTAAAGATGAATTTGTTTTATAGTAAATAAGAAAAGAGCTTGATTACCTTCTAGTTCAGCTCTGAACTTCTTTCTAAAAGATTTAGCTCTAAACCCCAAATTCCTAGTTTCTCTTTTGCAATTGCTATTTCCGGGTATTTGGGAATTTTCAAATTAAATCTTTATGCCCTACCTTTAAGCCCAGCAGGGAATGAATCATTTTGGTAAATACCTCTATTATTTAAGTGTCAGAAGTTCACAGGTTTTACTTCAAGATTGACTCACAGCTGTGGTGCCATGGTGTCAATGAATACCAAATTAAAAATCTACATTGTACTTGAAATCTGAAAAATGATTTTTATATTTCCTCCAGAGGCAGTGTGATACTGTCAGAAGGGCACTGACACGGGCAGGAGAAGACTAACACTCCCGTTTCAGGTTTACCACTAGCTGTGTGACTTTGGGAAAGTCACACAATCTCTTTGAGCCTCAGTTTCCACTTTTGCAAAATAGTGGTGCTTGGAAGCTGGGCTGGGGATAACAGCAACAGCATAACCACAAACAAAACTAAAAAACTAGAAGACATTTAACTACTTTATACATAGAAACAATTAGAAGGAATCTAGACATTTTCTAAACATCCTCCCTTTCATAGGTAACATTGAGCAAACATATTTGTTTAATTTCCCTGACTTAATAAGGCTACCTAATGCATAAAAACACTGATGACAAGGTAAGGATTTAATTTTAAAACTCTTTTGTGTAGCCTGACCAGGCAGTGGCACAGTGGATAGAGCTTCAGAGTGGGATGCTGAGGACTCTGGTTCAAAACCTTGAGGTTGCTGGCTTCAGTGTGGACTCACCAGCCTGAGCGTGGGGTTGCTGGCTTGAGCGTGGGATCATAGACATGACCACATGGTCTCTGGCTTAAGCCCAAAGGTCGCTGGCTTGATTGAGGGGTCATTGGCTCTGCTGGAGCACCCCGATCAAGGCATATATGAGAAGGCAATCAATGAACAACTAAGGTACAGCAATGAAGAATTGATGCTTCTCATCTCTCTTCCTCCTGTCTGTCACTCTGTCTCTCTCTCTCCCTTCTCTCTCTCTCTCTCTCAAGAAAAATACTCTTGCCTGACCAGGCAGTGGTACAGTGGATAGAGTATCTGACTGGGATACAGAGGACCCAGGTTCAAAACCCCCAGTTCACCGGCTTGAGCACGGGGTCACTGGCTTGAGCATGGGATCATAGGGGTCACTCGCTTTGCTGTAGTCCCCGCAGTCAAAGCACATATGAGAAAAAATTCAATGAACACTAAGGTGCTGCAACAAAAAATTGATACTTCTCATCTCTCTCCCTTCCTGTCTGTCTCTCCCTATCTGTCCTTCTCTCTGCCTCTTTCACTGTCTCTGTCACACACAAAAAAAGAAAAAATGCTCTTTTGTATAAACCTAGTGTACCATATTAAAAGTCAGAAGATACATAGTCTGTTTCTTGTTGTTTGATGAAGTTTGGTGTTATGGCACCCAAAAGAAACTGGATGGGGATAATCAAGCCATGCCAATCAGCCTTGGCCAGATCTAGGAAGGCAATATCATCCAGTGATTAGGAACATGAAGTTTAAGTCCTGGGTTTGCTTCTTATTAACAGTGAATCTTTAGACAACTTGTTTAACATGGAAGTCAATTTTATGATTTCAAAAATGAAGAAATGTCTACCTATATAATTTTAGGAAAGATTACTTGTGTCATTATACATATATTAAAGATGTAATAAATGATAGTGTTTATTGTGAGATGGCCTATGTGAATCTCAGAGTCACATGGGAATTGGGTCCCATATTTGTTGGAGCCATCATCTCAGTCTTAGTAGCAAGTGTCCTGACTCCTAAGAATAACAATAAACATTTTTAGAACATTTAAAGACTTGCACACAGCTTTTCTTATTTTCTCATCATAATAACCCTGGAATCAAAGAAGGCATTAATCCATTTTATGGATGAGGAAACTGAATCTGAGAATTGGAATGCTATAGCTAAGATCATCCCACTAGTAAGTAGCAGAGCTGGGACACAAATTGACATCTTCTCCACCCTAATCGTTGTCTGTCCATTGTGATCTTAGTTCTACTTAGAGCTAATAATATGTAGCCTTAGGTTAGTTGCCAGATTTCTCTGTTTAATTAATTTAATTAACAAAATGACTAGAAAAGTTTTATAAAGCCCTTATATGATTTCAGAAAGTTTGAGGGCAGGTACTATGCCAATTCTGAAGAAGGTATTTTGAAAAATAACTACCTTAAGAAGGCATATGTGCTACTACTAACTATGTATATAAAAAAATTAGGGTAATTCTGACCTTTATTTGTGGGAATGGGGTAGATAGTGAAATTAAGGAAGGATTCATAAGGACCTTCAACTTTGGTAGTTAACATTTTATTTACTAAGCTGGGAGTAAATATACATTAGTTGTCATACTGCTTATGACAACTGTTTTGTCTAGTTGATATAGAAAATATTTCATAATATACTATTTAAAAAAAAGACTGGAAGAAAATCCAACACATAAAGAAATATATTGGTGTATATTAAAAGTAGTTTAATATTTTCATAACCTTATGTCAGAAAATTTTTACACTGAATGTTTATATTATAGGGAAAAGATGAAGCATTACAAGGAACCTGTTTATATTGCAATAGGAATAAGATTTTGCATCATTAGTCTCAACTTCAAATTTGGGGCCATAAATCTATATTTTTATTTCTCTTGGCTGGGATTGTGGGTTTGATGACAGGACTATTAAGAAAAACTAAGAAAATCAGAATATTTGAATAAGTTGCCTTATTGAGGAACAGCCTATTTGGAGGACGAGAACAAGTCCTATAAAGGCATAGAATAAATTGCAAGTTCCTACTAGTCCAACAGGTGCAAATAGACAGCATGTCTGCCCGTGAGTCAGAATCTTTATAGAGCTGCTGACAGAAACTGGAACTCATAATGACGTGGTACTTTACAGTTTACCAAGCACTTCCAAACACTATAGTGTGCTTATGAAAATAGTATGCTAATAGAAAATGCTGACATTGATAAGTGATTTTGCCAGTTGAAGAAACCCAGGGACTACTAAGTAGAGGATCAATTCACTGGTAAAGTCTAGATAGAGTCAGAACTGGAACCCCCATCTTTTTACTGCAAAGCCCAGGACTGTCTCAGTACACTGCGGTATCTTTCTATTTGCAGTCCTCCATCTATTTTCTTTCTGAGATAGTCACTTACACCAGGTTGCTATTACCTTGGTTTTAACTTTCACCTTTTTCCATTTCCAATGTTTGACCTCTTTTCTACTGAAATGATTAAATGTGACTAATGCACTCTGGAGGTTACCAGATGTCCATGGCTTTTGATGAGCCTGGGCTATTGTAAATACTTTACTACTGTTTCTTATAGCCTTTCCTTGTAGTAGCAGGAAAGGAAAGTTGACTTTTCCATTGATGTTTGGAAAGATAAGGATATCAAGACAAACACTCCAGCAAAAATCCTGCCAAAATATCTAAACTAAATAATACTCATGGTGCCTCTACTGGAGCCAGGACTGCATCAGTGATTCAAGTGAAGGCAAAGGATTCTCTAAATTTTTGTCTTGGCATTTAACACATTGGCTTATACAAACTTGGAATTCAATTGATTTGCTATATTTTTACTAAGTCATTATATTCCTGTTTCCAGCCTGTTACTTTGCTGAGGTAAAAAGCACAGTTGTGTTCAAATTCATCAAGTAATCATTAAATCATGAAATTGGTAGGATTATTTACATAGGGACTCATGCCTTTTTCTATCAATTTAAAAACTTTATGCCACATTATTATGAATTCAATTGCAAATATCCATTCTTAATGTGGGATTCTCTTTTGAGATAATTAACTCATATGCTCTAGTTTATTTTCTGGGAAATACCTTTTGCTTTTGCTACTAATATATTGAAAAGAGAAAATGTTTTATTCTTTCAAAAGATGAAACCCTATTAAGTGAACAATGATTTTGGTGCTTTTAGCTGGATGATTGCATTTAGTTCTCATCACTGACTACAATGTGATAGGTCACATTATCCCAATTTTACAGATCAGCAAAAAGACTCAAGGGGGTGAAATAACTTGCCATGTACATATTAATACACCAAAAAGTGGCTGAGCAGATATCTCTTAATCTTTCCATAGCATTACAGTCTCTACAAAGATGCAAGTTAAGGGGAAATAACTATTTTATATATCAATACTGCAGGAGTTTCTCCAAGTTTATCCTTTTGAATGATCAGCTACTGCCTTCATGAATTGCCTGGCTTTGTGGCCCATTTGAAAATGGATTGGACCCTTGATTCAGAGAAAAAGCATTGGCAATTTTCATATGCAATGATACAGCTATGGAGAGTAATCTAACTAAATGTCCTGAGAAATATATATTATCTTCGAGTGTTCCAAGATGAAACTATTTCAACTCAGCCAACATTATTTTGTGTGTGTATATAAACTTAGTAGGTGACAAACATTCATAATGAATATTAAGAGTACCCAAAAATGAAGATGATGTAATTTCTGCCCTTCAGGACCTCAAGATCTAATGAAGAAGACTGGATTATATAAATAGCTTTTCTAGAAGACAAAGCACTGATAAATGCTTTTCTTCCCATTCCTAAATGATCATCTTCACTAGAGGTTTATTCTGGGCTGTTGCCTTTTTATTCTTCTTTCTCACCCTAGGGACACTTATCTATTTTCTTTGTTTCAACAATCACATAGTAAGCTGGGAGTCCCAGATGTTTATCTCTCCTGGATTCTAACCTCCTATTGATGGCTGTCTTCTGGACATATCCAACTGTGTTCCTCAGATACTTTAAACTCCACATATACAATGTGGAACCTTTTCTCATTTTTAGCCTCTTTGTCTTGTTTGATGTCATCACTGTCCATCAATTTTTCAAACTAAAAATCACAAATGCATCATTTATCTCTTCATCAGTCTCCCATCCTTCACGTTCAATTGTTCTTCAAATCCTGTGGATTTTTTTTTCTTTTTTTTATTAACTTTAATGGGGTGACACCAATAAATCAGGGTACATATGTACAATGAAAACATCTCCAGATTATCTTTTTTTTTTCTTATAAACAACAGAAATTTATTTCTAACAGTTCTGGGGGCTGAGATCATAGTGCCAACATGGTAGGGTTCTGTTGCCAGCTGTCTTCCTAGTCACAGACTTAGGGATGTGTCCACATGCGGTAGAAGGGACGAGGGATCTTTCTGGGGTCTCCTTGATAAGGGTGTGAATCCCATTCACAATGACTCCATTCACATGACCTAATCACCCTCCAAAGGCCCCCACCTCCTAATACCATCACCTTGGGGGTTAGGTCCAAGCATATGAATTTTGTGGGGATACAAACATTCAGAACATAGCACCTCCCTGAACACATACATGTTCCCTTCTTCCCAGCAAAACCTTCCTTCATACAGTGGGACCTCCCTACTGGAGAAAAACCTGCTTCTCTTTATTGTGTTTATATATATATTAATTCTAATGTGGTGACACCAATAAATCAGGGTACATATGTACAATGAAAACATCTCCACGTTATCTTATCATTCAATTGTGTTGCATACCCATCACCCAAAGTCAAATTGTCCTCTGTCACCTTCTATCTGGTTTTCCCTGTGTTCCTTCCCTCCTCCCTATCCCACTCTTCCCTCCCTCCTTACATCCCATAACCACCACTCTCTTGTCCATGTCTCATATTCTCACTTTTATGTCCCACCTATGTATGAAATCATGCTGTTCTCAGATTTTTTTTTCTGATTCACTTATTTCACTCTGTATAATGGTATCAAGGACCGTCCATTTTGTTGTAAATGATCCGATGTCATCATTTCTTATGGCTGAATAGTGTTCCATAGTATATATGTACCAAAGCTTTTTAATCCACTCGTCTTCTGACGGACACTTGGGCTGGTTCCAGATCTTCGCTATTGTGAACAATGCTGCCACGAACATAGCGGTGCATTTCTCCTTTTCGAACAGTGTTATGGTGTTCTTAGGGTATATTCCTATAAGTGGGATAGCTGGGTCAAAAGGCAGTTCGATTTTTAATTTTTTGAGGAATCTCCAAACTGTTTTCCACAGTGGCTGCACCAGTCTGCATTCCCACCAGCAGTGCAGAAGGGTTCCCTTTTCTCCACATCCTCCCCAGCACTTGTTCTGTGTTGTTTTGCTGATGAGTGCCACTCTGACTGGTGTGAGGTGATATCTCATTGCGGTTTTGATTTGCAATTCTCTAATGATTAGTGATGTTGAACATTTTTTCATATATCTTTTGGCCATCTGTATGTCTTCTTTGGAGAAATTTCTATTCATTTCTTTTGCCCATTTATTGATTGGATTGTTTGTCTTCCTGGTGTTGAGTTTTAGAAGTTCTTTATAAATTTTGGTTATTAACCCCTTATCAGATGTGCTGTCAAATATGTTCTCCCATTGTGTGGTTTGTCTTTTTATTCTGTTCTTATTGTCTTTAGCTGTGCAAAAACTTTTTAGTTTGATATAGTCCCATTTGTTTATCTTGCCTTTTATTTCATTTGCCCGTGGAGATAAATCGGCAAATATATTGCTGCTACAGATGTCGGAGAGCTTTCTGCTTATGTTTTCTTCTAAGATGCTTATAGTTTCATGGCTTATGTTTAAGTCTTTTATTCATTTTAAATTTGATTTTGTGAAGGGTGTAAGTTGATGGTCTAGTTTCATTTTTTTGCAGGTAGATGTCCAATTTTCCCAGCACCATTTGCTAAAGAGGCTGTCTTTACTCCACTGTATGTTCTTTCCTCCTTTGTCAAATATCAGTTGTCCATAAAGGTGTGGGTTTATTTCTGGGTTCTCTGTTCTGTTCCATTGATCAATGTGCCTGTTCTTATGCCAGTACCAGGCTGTCTTGAGTATAATGGCCTTGTAGTAAACCTTGATATCCGGAATAGTAATACCTCCTGCTTTATTTTTTCTTTTTAAGATTGCTGAGGCTATTCGTGTTCTTTTTTGTTTCCATATAAATTTTTGGAATATGTGTTCTATATCTTTGAAGTATGTCATTGGTATTTTAATTGGTATAGCATTGAATTTATAAATTGCTTTGGGTAATATAGACATTTTAATGATGTTTATTCTTCCTAGCCATGAGCACGGTATATGCTTCCACTTATTTGTATCTTCCTTGATTTCTTTTATCAATGTTTTATAATTTTCCGAGTACAAGTCCTTAACCTCCTTGGTTAAATTTACTCCTAGGTATTTTATTTTTTTTGCTGCAATAGTGAAGGGGATGGTTTCCTTAATTTCTTTTGCTGACAGTTCATTGTTTGTATATAGAAATGCCTCTGATTTCTGAGTATTAATTTTGTATCCTGCCACCTTGCTGAATTCATTTATAAGGTCCAGTAGTTTTTTGACTGAGACTTTTGAGTTCTCTATATACAATATCATATCATCTGCAAATAGTGACAGTTTTACTTCTTCTTTTCCAATTTGTATGCCTTTTACTTCTTCTTGTCTGATTGCTGTAGCTAGGACTTCCAGAACTATGTTGAATAAAAGTGGTGAAAGTGGGCAACCCTGCCTGGTTCCTGATCTTAAGGGGATTGCTGTTAATTTTTGTCCATTAAGTATGATGTTTGCTGTGGGTTTGTTGTAGATGGCCTTTATCATGTTAAGGAATGTTCCTTGTATTCCCACTTTACTGAGAGTTTTGAGCATGAATGGGTGCTGGATTTTATCAAATGCCTTTTCTGCATCTATTGAAATTATCATGTGATTTTGGTCCTTCCTTTTGCTTATGTGATGAATCACATTGATTGATTTGCGAATATTGAACCAGCCTTGCCTCTCCAGAATAAATCCCACTTGATCATGATATATGATTTTTTTCATATATTGCTGGATCCGGTTGGCTAATATTTTGTTGAGAATTTTAGCGTCTAAATTCATCAGAGATATAGGCCTATAATTTTCTTTCTTTGTGTTGTCTTTGCCCGGCTTTGGGATCAGAATTATGCTCACCTCATAAAAGGAGTTTGGAAGTCTTCCTTCCTCTTGAATTTTTTGAAATAGTTTGAGGAGGATAGGAGTTAGTTCTTCTTTGAATTTTTGATAGAATTCACTTGTGAAGCCATCAGGCCCAGGACTTTTCTTTTTTGGGAGATTTTTGATAACTGTTTCGATCTCATCTGTTGTGATTGGTCAGTTTAGGTGCTCTGATTCTTCCAGATTGATTTTTGGAAGTTTATATGATTCAAGAAATTTGTCCATTTCATCTAGATTGTCTAATTTTTTGGCATATAGTTCTTCATAGTATTTTCTTACAATGCTTTGTATCTCTGTTGTATCAGTTGTTATTTCTCCATGGTCCTTTCTAAATTTATTTATTTGAGACCTCTCTCTTTTTTTCTTGGTGAGTCTAGTTAAGGGTTCATCAATCTTGTTTACCTTTTCAAAGAACCAGCTTCTGGTTTCATTGATCCTCTGTATTGTTTCCTTAGCTTCTATGTCATTTATTTCTGCTCTGATCTTTATTATTTTCTTCCTTCTACTTGTCTTGGGTTTTATTTGTTGTTGTTTTTCAAGTTCTTTTAGCTGCAGGGTTAGGTTGCTTATTTGAGCTTTTTCTAGCTTCTTATGATATGCCTGTAGTGCAATGAACTACCCTCTCAGAACTGCTTTTGCTGTGTCCTATAGATTTTGAGTTGATGTATGCTCATTATCATTTGTTTCTAGAAACTTTTTTATTTCTTCTTTGATCTCATTGTTAATCCATTCATTATTTAATAACATGCTATTTAGTTTCCAAGTGTTTGAGTATTTTTCAGTTTTTCTTTTGTGGTTAATTTCTAGTTTCATGGCATTGTGATCAGAGAAAATGCTTGATATGATTTTAATCTTCTTAAATTTATTGAGACTATTTTTGTGTCCTAACATGTGGTCTATCCTAGAAAACGTACCATGAGCGCTTGAGAAGAATGTATATTCTACTGCTTTAGGGTAAAAAATTCTGAAGATATCTATTAAATCAAGTTAATCTAGTGTCTCCTTTAAGTCTGCTGTTTCTTTATTAATTTTCTTTCTTGTGGATCTATCCAGTGTTGTTAGTGGGGTATTGAAACCCCCTACTATGATTGTATTGCTGTTAATCTCGCCCTTTATATCCATTAAAGTCTGCTTTATGAATTTTGGGGCTCCTATATTTGGTGTGTAGATATTTATAATAGTTATATCTTCCTGTTGAATTGTTCCCTTTAACATTATGTAGTGTCCTTCTTTATCTCTTACTACAGCCTTTGTTTTAAAGTCCATTTTGTCAGATATAAGTACTGCTACCCTGACTTTTTTTTGATTTCCATTTGCATGAAATATTTTTTTCCACCCTTTTACCTTCAGTTTATGTGCATCTTTTGTTTTAAGGTGTGTCTCTTGTAGACAGCATATGTATGGGTCCTATTTCTTTATCCATGCAGCTACCCTATGTCTTTTGTTTGGATCATTTAATCCATTTACATTTAATGTTATTATTGATATGTAGTTGTTAATTTCCATTTTATTCTTTAAAGCTGTATTTTTATTTATTTATTTATTATTATTATTATTATTTTTTTGCTATATTCTTTCCTCCCTTTGAACTGTTCACACTAGGCCCTTTAGAATCTCTTGCAGGATTGGTTTGGTTTTAATGAATTCCTTGAGGTTTTCTTTGTCTGGAAAGCTCTTTATTTCTCCTTCAATTTTAAACGTTAGTCTTGCTGGATAGAGTAGTTTTGGTTGTAGGTTCTTGTTCTGCATTACTTTGATTATATCTTGCCATTCCCTTCTGGTCTCAAGTGTTTTTGTTGAGAAGTTCGATGTCATCCTAATGGGGGCTCCTTTGTAGGTGATAGTCTTGTTTTCTCTATCAGCTTTTAAGATTTTTTCTTTATCTATTAGCTTTGGTATTTTAACTAAGATGTGTCTTGGTTTAGATCTTTTTGGGTTTCTCTTTAATGGAGTTCTGTGTGCTTCTTGAACATGTGGAATGTTTCCCAGCCTTAATTTAGGGAAGTTTTCTGCTATGATTTTATTGAACAAAGTGTCCATTTCCTGTCCTCTTTCCTCTTCTTCAGGCACCCCTATGATGCGAATGTTGTTTCTCTTCAGGTTGTCACATAGCTCCCTTAGAGTTTCCTCACATTTTTTGGGTCTCTTTTCCTTTTCCTTCTCTGCTTCTGTGCCTTTGTTTATTGTGTCCTCTAACTCACTGATTCGATCCTCAGCGTGATTCATCCTGCTTTTAGTTCCTTCCATTGTGGTCTTCAGTTCTGATACTGTATTTGTCATTTCTGTCTGGTTCTTTTTTATTTTTTCATTTCATTTTTTATACTTGTTATCTCTTTATTTAGGTGCTCATAGTGACTATCCATTGTTGCTCTAATTTCTTTGAACATCCTAACTATCATTATTCTAAATTCTGCTTCTGGTAGTTTGGTTATATCTGGTTCATTCAGGTCCTTCTCTGGGGATTTCTCTTGATTCATTTGGTTTGCATTCCTCTGCCTGCCCATTTTATCTGAGTATAAGCAAGTTGTGGCCACAGGAGTCCAGTAGGTGTTGCCTTTGTGTTCTCTAGGTGTGGTCTGTCTGCAGGCTTGCCACCCCCTCTGCCTCTGCCTAGGGCGGTTGGGTGTGGGCGTTGCCAGCACCACTGGCTCACTGCAGCTATTGCTGTGATTTCTGTCTCTCCTTTGCAGGAGGGGCTGTCACTCAAGTCACTAGTCTTAGCACCCAGGGCAGAGGTGAGCACCTTTGCTCAGCTGCAGACCCAGTCCGTTTCCGGAAGCTTACGCACAGCCCCCGCAGTCAGAGCCTGCTTGCCACTGTTTTGCGGGTTGGGCGGGGCTTTTGATGTGCTCTCAGCTGTGAGCCTTTGCCCGTCCAGAATTTAGCCCCGCCCTGGAGGCCAGGGCCCTCCTGCACAGGGTCTAAAACCGAAAACCGGGGATTATTGGGCCGGGCGTGTTTGCTGGCGTGAGCTCAGCTGCTAGCTTCCAGTCGTTCCGGATCCTACCCCGCCCCCACGCTCGGAGCCAGCTCGGGGCGAGTAGCGTGAGCTCAGCCGCGAACTTCCGCTGGTCTCAGTGTCTCCCTCGCCCCCGCGTTAGGAACCCACTCGCACACACAGATGGCACACCGCGGCTTCTCCGTCTGGGTGGGGTTGGCAGCGTGAGCTCAGCCATGAGCCCCTCGCCCGTCCCTGGTCTTAGCACCGTCTCTGTGGTCAGGGCCGGCTTGCGCAGGGTCGCAGAGCTGATCTCTGCCCGTATTTTTCCCCACAAGTGGGGTCACAGGCGGGCCCACAGCTAAAGGACTGCTTTTGCGCGTCCCCTCCTCCCCTGCTGGGCTATACCGAGCTCACACGGGTTGTGCCTCCGCCCACACCAACAGGACCGTGTTTCAGCGTCCTGCTGCAACCACACCCTTCAGCAACCTCAGGGGGCTAGAAGTGCCCTATGTCTCCACACTGTAGGCCTGGGAACTCCCTCCCTCTAAGCAGCTCTGCTCTAATTGCCGCGGGAGAGCTTGTTTGGCTAGTGTCCTGTCTCCCTTTGCTGGTATTGCTAGTTCCAGGGGAAATATTCGTTTTCGATTAGGGAAGTGACTTAGCCCACGGATCGGGGTGGCTGTCCCTCAAAGTGTCTCCATGCCTTCATTTCACTCTTTGTTCTCGCTGCTCTGTTCCTCTCCTCTGTCCCAGTTCGCTGGAACTCTGGGTACGTGGTTGTGAGAGAGGCTTTCTGAGCTGTCCCTTTAAAAAGATTTTTGGGTCCAAGAAAACTCTCTTTTTCACAAATAGTATCCTCACTTGCTTCACAGCTCAATACTGTCCAAATGTCTCTTCTAGGCTCTGGGACTGCAGTCTGGGGCTTGGTTCCTGGGACCCAGGTCCCTCCCTCTCTGCCAAACTCTCCTCCCGCCACGCTGGTCTCTCCGGGCTGCCGTTTGCTCCGGGGAGCTGGGCAGCCTTCTTCACGTTTTCGCTATTCCTACCAGTCTCAGTGTGGCTTCTGCAGTGTTCCTTGGTTGAAGAGTCCTCTTAGTTTAGTTCAAAGTTGGTTTATCCAGATGATGGTTCTTAAAATTGAGTTATAATCCACTTTGGTTCTGGGAGTTGGAAGTTGGTACTTCCGCCTACTCCATCGCCATCTTCCTTCCTCCCTATTATGCTCACTTTGTTAAAGATCCAAATCCTGTGGATTTTTATCTTCTAAATATTCCTTGAAGTTTATCATTTAGGCTTCATCTCTTACCTGGATTACTACAACCACCCAACTATTATCTCACCCTTTTATTTCTTCTCCTTCACAGTCATTCTCTATATAGTTACCTGGTTGATCTTTCCATAATGTAACTGATAACATAACTTGAACTCGTCTGAAACTTTTCAATGGTTTTCTCCTATATACTGAAATAAGTTCAAATGATTATCATAACCCTAAGAGTCTGTTAGTGACCTAGTCTCTTCTGCCAGTCTTTTTGGGCCAAGCACACTCATTGACTTTGTTTCTAAGCTGATATTTAGTTGGAATGCACAGGTAAAAATCACTGTCAGTTTTGATTGTTTAGTATACATGCTCCACTAGCTGTTAAATATTTTAAATATCACTCTTCCTTTAGCAACGTTATCATGTTTTCCATTTTCCAATCATGCATTTCTGTGCCCTTTGAATAGTTAGTTTTATCTGCCATGAACATCTTTTCTTCTTCTCTACCTGGCAAATTAATATTACTCTTATAAGACACTACTCAAATATCACTTTCTGTATTAGCTTCCCTGCTCTCCATCTATACAGGCAGAATTTTTATTCCCTCTGGCATTTTAAAAACATATTATGCATATGTTGATTATAGTATATATCATATTATCTTGCAAATATTATTTACAAACTTGAGATTTCAAGAAAAAAATATTTTAGAAATCATCAATGTCTAACAGTATTTGGCACACAGTGAAGACCCTCATAAAACATTTATTGAATTAGATAGATAGATCCAGAAGTTTCACAGAATGGGATTTAAGTTTGATTTTGAAGACTAGGAAGAGGACAGGCATTTCAAGATGGAAGACTAGGATATGCCAGAAGCAGAGAAGGTCAGTATATTATGGAACAGTGAACCTAAATTTAGGATGCAGTAGGTTATACGTAGTAGTTTGATATAAGTAGGTTGGGATCAAATTATGGAGGGCTCTGATAAACACACTGAGGAGTTGGGACTATATCCCATGTATACTGAAGATCAGATCTTCAGAACAGAAAACTGTGAACAGTAAGTGATGTTTTCCAAACTACATTTCAGCAGGACTTTTCTAATAGCACTGTGCTATGTATGGTACCTGAAGACTGGGATTAGGTGGATGGTCACTGTCCAAGAAGGGTCAGACGATGAAGACCCAATCTAAGTCTATGATAGTGAAAGGTGGAAATAAAGATGAGATTCATTTTGGAGACAAAACTGGCAAGATTTTTGTAGCCGATAAATTTGGGGGCTAAGGGATAGTGAGAGATTAACTATAATTACAATATTTCAGAATTGAGTGATTAAGAGACAAGAGATGATGCATCACAGAACACTTTACAGAGTTTTGTTTTTGTTTTCTTGTGAATCAAAACAGGACAGAAGAACATAGATGCTACCAGCTATAGACTCATTCTTCCACTCACCCTCAAAGCCCCAATTACTAGGTTTATCTCACATGTTTTGTGTTCATCTTAATTTCCAGTTGAAAAGTCACTGGAAAATTCAGAAGCAATGCTGATAAATACTTCTAATCACTATTGTGTAGGCTTGTTAAAAATAATTCAAGTAACATACATGATTATGAATATTTTTAATGGGGTTAGGAGAATACAAGCTCTATCTCAAATATATTCAGTGACAGAAGAATTTATTATATATATTGGATAATACTTTATTTTAATACCATCAGTGCACTGAAACATAATTAACTTAGAACATAAGAGAAGAGAGTAAATATAAAATTGACAGGGTCTAGGTTGTCTGTGCTATCCAATATGGTAACCACTAGCCACATACAGCTTTTTGTGCACTTGAAATGTGGTTTAGTCCAAACTGAGATGCAAAGTAAATATAAAATGCATACTATATTTTTGAAGACTTAGTACAAAAATGAAATAACATAAACCATCTCAATAATTTGTTTTATTTATTACATGTTAAATGATAATACTTTGGATACATCAGTGTGGGGAAAACAGCTGTTAGGCTTGTTTGAGGGTTTACCTTGTGCGTAGTCTACTTAAGGCTGCGGGTGCTTCCCCTGGACAGTGATTCTCCCAGATGGCTCCCGCCACCGCCACCGTGAGGTGCGGTTGTCCTTGCTCCCTTGCCCTTACTGCGAATAGATTTTCATTTGTTTATCAGCTCTTTCTCTTTTTGTTGTTTATTCTCTCGCCTGTCTTTGTGAGTGAGCCTCCGATAAATGGGTGTGGCCCGATGCTTTCCGGCTCTGCAGTTCCTCTGCCCTCTGCCTGAGTTCAATGGGAACCTGCCTGGCCTTGGCCACAGGCATTACAATTAGTTAAATGAACTATATTATCAGAATTGATTCCACCTGGTTCTTTTTACTTTTTTTGTGTTTCCTAGAGCATTTAAAATTACACACAAGGTTCACATTATGTTTCTACTGGACAGTGCTGAAATGTTCTTTTTTTTTTCTTTTTTTTTTTCCTGAAGTGAGAAGTGGGGAGGCAGAGAGACAGACTCCCACATGACCCCCACCAGGATCCACCTGGCATACCCACTAGAGGGCGATGCTCTTCCCATCTGGGGCCTTGCTCTGTTGCTACCAGAGCTATTCTAGTGCCTGAGGCAGAGGCCGTCCTAGGTTATGTTTGTAACAAAACTGTTGGGGATTCGATTTACAAGTTCCTGGAACCCTTGGGCTAACGGAAAAGAATTAACACATATCCACATATGGCTGGCCAGGATGCAGAGTCCTGGAATAATCACTATACTTAATCCTCAAACCATATTCAACATAACTTATTCTTTTTTTCTGAAGAGTTAGAAGATAGTTCCCAATGTTATAGACCTTGGAGTCATTCAGAATATTATCTGTTAGCTACAGTGCAGGTGAAGGAGGAGGAAGGAGTGGAAGGGAGGAGGAGAGGGAGATTATTTGCATTTTATAAATATTGGAGTTTTAGACAAAAGAGGATTTAGTCTGTGTTGATGGCTTTATTGATATTTTACTTGCACTACCCTTAGATATAAACCATGTGAATATCTGTGATTGTGCAAAAACAACTATTTTTAAAACAAAATTACTTGTCAATGGCCAATATCTTAATTTTTATATTTTGAGTAATGCACTTAGTTTTCCATTCCTTGGTTCCTTCAGCTTTCAAATGGAAGAGATTTGTATTCTTTGTGTTTTGTTTTTATGGGAATGAAAAGTAAATGCTTTGTGTTTTATAAAGTTAAATTTCTTATTATAATGGGAAGTGCTTCAATGCTACATACAACTAGATTGAAGTGGCAGAAAAAACGTAATACGGGATATGCAAAACATTCTCTGAAAATGGCAGTTTCATTTTAGAAGAATATTTGAGTGGGGTAGGGTAGTGCCTATGGAAATATATAAGTAGCTGAAAACCATTTATGAATTCCAAGATATGAATGCAGTTTAGCCTTGCAATTCTCAATTAATAGCATGTGTGTGGACATCTCTTATTTAAAAAGGATTGCCTGAATTGAGGTTATGTTCAGTTTCCCAAGTGCCAGTCTAGATGTGTTTTTATATTTTGATTACTAAAAAGGTTTTATTTTTTTAAAAAAGAGAAAATTTGCATCAGTTACTGAATAGTCCGCGTCATGGACTAAAATGTTCTAAAAGTATGCACAAACAAAGCAAAAACAGGAAAAAGCTTAGTTTTCAAATGAGTGATGTTCATTTTCAGGTATCAAGAGTTGAATTATTCAAGACTAGACTGCTTATTCAGATTTGAGTTACACAGTTTGACAAAACATTGTTAACATTCTGTTGACTATGAATAAGTATTAATGATACACAGAGTGTACCTGGGGTGCAATTTGTATGCTGGCTGCATAATAGCCCAGTGTACCGGTGTTTCTCTGCATTCAGAATGGGGTACGCTTTTGAGTTGGTATTAAAATGCATGCTACAAACCTCAGTGTCTACTCAGCTTCAAAAGAAAACATCTGTGGAAACGGTATTTTTTATTTTTTACAGAATTAACGTGCTTTAAAGTATCAATGACACCTAGCCATTTTGGTTGTTACTTACAGCCTTTAAAATGAAAGGAATTAAGCCATTAAAAAAAAAACCCACAAAAGTACTCACTGAGGCAAAGAATAGGCCAAGCCACCTCACTGGAGGAGAGCAGTAGACAGGTCTTCAAATATGGAGGAACTGTGCTGGCTGCTAAATACTGAGATGCAGCTGTCTTCTGTGCAACTTCCAAACCATGTCTTTATTTTGAGCTAAATGTTTAGTCATTGATTCAATAATTCTTTATTGAATTCTTATTATGGATCAGGCCTGAGCAACATAGAATGTTTATTGGCCTTATGGCGCTCACAGGCTAGTGTGTGTGCTGTGGGGGAGGTGGGAGTTGACAAATTGTGCTGAACAATCGTGCTGGTAAATATGGCAGTAACAAGTAGTGGCTACGAGCACACACTTTGGACTCAAACGTGGGTTTGTGTCCTGATGCCACCCCTTACTAGCTGGGAATCACCAGCAAGTGATTTTATGTTTCTGTGCCTCGTTATCTTCTGCAAGGCTGCTGTGAGGTTTTTTGTTTGGCTGCATAGTAGCCTGGAGCATGAATGCTTTATATTTGTTCCTGTTGTTTTCTTAAACTGTAATGAGGGCTATGAAGTTAGGTAGCAATAGCACATGATCTTGTCTGGAGCCAGAGGTGGGGGTAAGGTTCAGAGAAAGCTTTTCTAGGGAAAGGGTGCTTGAATCTGGATCTGCACACAAAAAAAGACGAAGGGTAGCACTGAAGTAGATTGAGGGGATGGAGGTAGAAAAGGGAGTGGGGTTGAAGTTGTAAGAGAACTTTCCAAACAGTGGGAAGAACCTGTGCTTCATACTCTGAGGCAGGAGGGAATGTGGTACCTTTCAGGCCCCCACATAGCCCTGGGGTGGCAGGAGTGCAGCGAGGGAGAAGCAGAATGACTAGAGAAGAGGAGGTCATGGTCTGTGTTCATAGCAGGAACTTGAGTTTGCTTAGACTTTTTTTTTTCCTTTTTGTAGTTTTGCTTTCTCTCCTCCCAGCCCACTCCTTCTCTCTCTGTCTTTGTCTCTCTGTCTCTGAAGCAAATGATGGGGTTGGAGTGTGGGGGGGGGGGGGGGCAAGTATTTCTTTGTGCCTTTTCTGCTCAGCATTGCAAATAAAAATAATTCACAAGTGGCTCCACATTTATAACCAAAATGCTACATTTTGTCTAAATACTAGATGTAAATTAAATTGCCTCTTGGTGTTCAACTTATCTTTTTGTATGCATTATAATCCTCTCTATTTGTGTCTCTGCTCCACAGCCGGAGTGCTGCAACTAGCTGGGGGCCGGGAGGGGGGGGTGGATTTACAATACTCCATACAAAAGAGGTGGAGTAGATGGGTACTAATTAAACCCAAGTAGTAAGAGACTTAAGAAAAAGGGATTTCTGTATCTCTCCTAATGGGATGGATGTCATGTTCCAATTCCTACTTTATGTAAAATCCATTATACAGTATGTAAAATGATTCTCCAAATCTTGATTTCCTCAGTTGAAAATGACCCTGGGCATAAACTATAAGTAGAGCAAGGTTTGAATTTCTTGATCTTTGCACTCTTTTGTTCTCTCGGTATGTGATGTCTTAAATCAGCAGAATAATTTAGGAATGGTAGATATTGAAACAACTAATTTTTCTTTTCTGTAATCTGCATAGATTTCAAAATGGCTACAAAGCACAAAGTGCCAGTTCATATAATTTGTTGGCAAGGATAAAAAGAAGAAAAAACATTTTTCCTAAGCGTGTGAATCAGCCCAGCTTTAACAGATATTTTTCTGTCATGTGCAGCCTAAGGGCTTATGCCTATCTGAGCTTTATTTGACAATTACCACTTGCCAGCATAATTAAATGATAATTTATAAATACTAAGAAAGCATAATGGAGAAGAGCAAATAGGTGCTTATCAGGGCATTGAATAAAGTTGATCTGCTTCAGTGGCAATTTTCATCTCTTATCTTGGTTGTTAACGGGTCTCACTTTTGTGTGTGTTTTGTTTAGGTCTGATATTTGTTACGGTGATATTATCTTCCTACATATACACATTTTACCCCATACAGAATTTGAATATTTCTTTTGCTGTTCTTATTGCAGTCAATGTATTTATGAAATAGTGCTTGCATTTTAATTCATAATGTAAATTTGGCACCTAAAACTGTACATATTACCAGAGAAATCCCAAACAGGTTAGGTGTTTTTCTGTTTCTCTCTCCCTCACCTTATTTTTTTTTTCAGTGAATAAGTTCTTTTCTATGTTGTGCCTGTGATTTTCTTTTAATCGGTTTTTTAATCACCTGGGCTTTGCAGTTAATTACATTCCACAGAGTCTCTTCATCTATTTCCTAGAATGCTGGCAGATTTTTTTGTAAGTAAGAGAGAAAGCACACATACATGTAAGGCAGGACTCTGGTGAGAAGGGCTTCCTAACCTTGCAATGATAAGAATGATACTTTATATGCAGCATGGAAATTTTGCTGTGTTCCTACTGAATATAGAAATTACCCAAAGAATAATTCTGTGGGTTAGACGGCTTTTGTCCTGTCAGTGTCTCTTCTCAAGGTTCCTTACCTATTATAAATATCAGGGCAGTCTCTGCAGAAGCTGTTGTTAGGCCATGAACAGAAACACAGATTTGTCCTGGGTAACCAAGATAAAGCAGTGCAAGAACAATCCTCTATTTGAATGAAAACACATCAGTAAAATAGCAAAAAAATATATATTATATTTCAACACCTTTAGAAAATCATCTTTGAAGAAGGCAAATAGTGGGGAAAGAAGACATTGTTAGTAGGTCATGAGGAGACAGAGGTATTTTTTTTCCTAGCCATCGTGAAATTAAGTAATTTAGTAACTACTAATTAGGGTTGTGGTGGTTTGAGTAAAGAGTGTGGAAATGGCTTATCAGGAGAATAACAAAATAAAAAGCTCTGGAGTTTAATGTCAATTCCTTGGATTACTCAGCATTTTGTCCTTATAAATAGCAATTATTTGCCTTTTTCAAAGCTGAAAAATTATATTTTATATTTAAATATTTAAACATACATTCGGGGAAAATCCTAATGTCAGAACAGATTTTTATACAAGGAATAATTTGAAAGTGGTGGATTAGTTTCCACCTTTTGAAACACAGTGCTTTCTATAATCTTCAAACATTATTTAGGATAATGGAAGCCATCATTCTGATTCTCAAATGTTAGCACTTCCATTAGAATTTGCAGCTACCTCTTATTTTTTATATTAAAATACAAGGCTTAAAAGGTATTATCTTACTAAAGGGGGGCAATTGTAGAGATGATTTGATTGAATAAAAGAAAAAGCTGTACAGGCCTTTTAAGATCAAGGATGTATTGATGGAAAGCTATCATTAGAGACAATTAATGTTCTCCAAGGGAAGAAATTGATTATGGACAAAGATGGACCCTAAGGAGCAGATATGTCTTAATGCTCTAAGGCCTTAAGGATTATGCATTTATTTTATTCACACCCTCTGTCTTTTAACCCTTTGTAGTGACTAGAATACTAGTTTATTCTGCAGAATGATACAAATTAAATTTTAAAAAATATTGTGTCTTATAAAGAATTTCATAGTGATGGGAATTTCCTTCTTTAAATAATATTAAAATAATTAAATTTGTAGTAGCATTTCTCCATATTGCCCTTTAGAATGGAGGTCGACATAAATATATAGAAGAAATAAAAGTAGATAGTCATGCTCAGTCTTCAGTCTTATGAAAGTGTGGTAATGCAAAATAGTTACATTAAAGACATGCTTCCATAAAGATCCCCTGAACTTCAGCTGCATTTATGTCTCCAAATAACATATTTCTTTAACTTGGTTGTTCTTCCTATAGATCTTGTACAAAGCATTCATCATGTTGTTAGCCAGTCCGTAACAGCCATGGATCACAATTGGGTACTTAATAAGGTGGCAACCCCACTGGGAACATTTCACATAATTATTCTTAGCAGAAAGAAGATTGTTATGGCTTTTTTTTTCCTTTTTAAGTTTGGCAGAATTCCAAGTGATTTAGTTTGGGCTCCTAAAATCCAGTTATGTATCACTGGTATGTTATACTTCATGTATCTAGTCTGTATCCTCACTTTTCTGTAGACTGTATGGCAGACAGCAGAGTCAGTTTAATCATAAAGTTGGCATCCTTGAATCTGGGACAAGCCCCAGAGCAAGTGGGTGATGTAAACTGTTTTTTGGCCACAAGTTTCCGAGGGTGTCAATGTAAACATAGGAGTGCTTTTAGAAATCAGTCTCTCCCAAGACTTTACTGCACACTTCAACAGTGTGTTATGATTACTGCTAAGTAAATAGGATAAACTCTCATATCAAAGCAGTAAATGGCTGATCTAGAGAGCTCTATAGTTTTAAATATCAGTTAAGGAAAGGGAGGTTAGACACTGGACTCTAACTCTGGTCTTATAGCACTTAAAAATAACAGCTCAATTCACTAAAATAGTTTGTACCTCAGTCCTCACAATTTAAAGGTAGATCTTGATGGTTTTGGACCTTAAAGATTATACATTTCATTCATCATTTGATTTTTTTCAAAAATTAGAAACAACTTTAAAATAATTGTTTTAAAGAACAGTGGGACAATATGCATTATACAGTATGCCTGTAAAGTCATGGTGCACTTTTGGCCGGTCACACGGTCAAAAGTGCACCATGACTTTACGGACACACTGTACATCATATTATGGTGCTACTGGATTATGAGTTTAAGTCCCCAGCTGCTGTGGCCAACTTTGTGAGCATTCAACCTTTACATCATTTCAAGTACATATATTTGGGTGACTAAGTCAGTGGCTTTGAGTAGCTTTTTCTAGTAAAACAAGCATCTTCACATGTGAGAAGATAGTTTCCTATATGGTTCTTCTAACAGGAAAAAAACAGCAGAAGATAGTATGTATCTGAAGGGCTAATTTAAAAAACGGTTATAGTTACGTTTTTATGTAATTATGAGGAAAAGAGGAAAAACATAGGGGTTGACTATCAGTTTCATTATGTTGCCAATGAGAAGTGGCATTATATTAAGGGCTCTTTAGAGAGGGTAGGTAGTTTATGCAAAGAGTGAGAATAATTAGATGCTCCAGACAAACTAAATGTCTCTGGAGTTTTGAATCTGAGTGTTTGGGAAATAGTGTGGCCATTAACAAAAATAAATGAGGGAGAAAAATGAGCTAGAGTGAGACATGTTGCTTTTAAATGTCTGTCATATCCAGGCATAGATGCCCAGAAGGTGATCAGAGAAAGTCTGGAGTTTAGGAGAGAGGCTGAAGTTAAGAATACGGGTATAGAAGTCTAAGAAAGAATCAAAATGGTAAGAGATAGAACAGGGTAATGCTGTGACATATAAACCCAGAGAAAACAAACTTCCAGGGAGTAGTTAGGGCCATTAATGGCCTAGGCCTTGGTCGGCAAACTGTGGCTCGCAAGCCACATGTGGCTGTTTGGCCCCTTGAGTGTGGCTCTTCCACAAAATACCACGTGTGGGCACTACCTTGATAAGGAATGTACCTATATAGTTTAAGTTTAAAAAATTTGGCTCTCAAAAGAAATTTCAATTGTTGTACTTTTGATATTTGGCTGTGTTAACTAATGAGTTTGCTGACCACTGGGCCCTAGGGAGACCAGAGAGAATGAGAACATAGATAAAGACCTTTAGGTTTGACTATTAATAGCTCATTTGTAGGTGAGAAAGTCAGATCTGCTTAAATTTAAATCCTAGTTCCTCAATCTTTAAGGGAATTGTGTATCCTTGGGGAACTTCCTCTCATGAAGTCTCACTTATTGACTCTGCACAGCAATTCTGAGGAGTGGTAAAAAGTTATTAGGACAAAACTGAGATTCAAAGGAGCAACTTTCCCCAAGGTAACACAGCTAGTCATTGCTGAGTAAGAATTAGAAACACAATTTCTAAGTCTCCTTCTGTTTTTACAGATCAGTAGTTGGAGATGCAGGAAGATTAAACAAACAGATTAAATCAGGGGTCGGGAACCTTTTTGGCTGAGAGAGCCATGAACGCCACATATTTTAAAATGTAATGCCATGAGAGTTATACAATATGTTTAACACAAAATACAAGTAAATGTGTGCATTTTATGTAAAACCAACACTTTTAAAGTACAATAAGTCTCTGAACTCTTTTTAATAACGTTGTTATGCTGCTGCTAACCAATGATGAATAAAGTACTTCTTACCATTAATGCGACTTCTGGTGCTGCATGGTTTTGCTGATGGCTTTGTAGTCTGGTTGATATGTGATGAGATTAAACTTCATGCAGGAATTGAGACTTCCATTCATTAAATGTAATTGTGATCATAGGTTGGTCTTAACATTCTTTAGATGTGAGAAAGACTGCTCACATGCATAATTAGAGCCAAACATTGTCAGTACAGCAATACTCACATGCTGCAGTGTGTGGTATGTGATGGGAAGTGCATTCCAAGTTTTGACAATCAGCTGGTCTGTGGATTGAAGTTTTTTTATTTCTCCCCACTTGTGTTTGCTCGCCAACTCTGCTTGCTGTCATGCAAGTCTTTCCAAATCTTCATTCAGTGACTTGAACTTATTCACCCACATGTCTGAGGCCTTCAGGTCAGCAGCTTGTAGCTCAAAATCTCTGACGGAGACACCGGGGATGTAACTCAGGTCTGCGCTGTCCACTGCACACTCATATGGATGGGTGATGAACTTAAAAAGAAGAGTGTGCTCACAAAATTCTCCAAAGCACACTTTGAATAACTTCAGGAGATTAGATGTGAAGCCCTCTAGCTGCTGGATATCAAGATGTTGAGCAGGGTCACTTGCTGTACATGTATCTTTAAACTCTCCCGGTTTTTCAAAGTGTAGTAAACGTCCTGTTTCAATGTCCATGATGAAGAGTCCCAGCTTGTTTTCAAATGTAAACGCTGCTGTGTTGAAGGGATAAGACTGTATTTCCAATGCCTTGCATTTTCAAATTGAACTGGTTCAGATGTTTGGTCATGTCCACGAGATAGTAGAACTTCAGGAGCCACTCAGTGTTAGCTAACTCGGGATGCTCGACATTTTTCATTTCAAGAAAAGTCCAGATTTAACTAGATAAGCCGCGAAACAGCTGAGCACCTTCCCTCTTGACAACCAACACACATTGCTGTGCAGAAGCAGACCAGAATAATTATTCCCAACTTCATCCAGCAGTGTTTTAAACTGGCGATCATTTAAAGCTTGGGCAACAATAAAGTTGACCACCTGAATGACCAGCAAAATCACCTCACCAAGCTGCTCACCACACATCTGAGCACAAAGCACCTCCTGATGTAGGATGCAGTGAAAACTTAGGATGGGTCTCTTTTCATGTTCACAAAGAATTTCTACAAATCCTTTGTTTTTCCCCACCATGCACAGAGCACCATCAGTACACACCGAAATAAGTTTATCCATTGGTAGATTTTTTTTGTTAGTGAACTCAGTGAAAGACTTGAATAAGTCCTTCCCTCTTGTGGTCTCTTTCATAGACAAAACAGCAAGACTTTTCTCACGTAGTGTGACACCAACAGCATACCTTGCAATCATGCTGAACTGAGATAAATGACTCATCCAAAGGAAGAGAAAAGAATGGTGCTGCATTTATGTCCTTCACTTGTGTTGCCTCAATTGGATTTGCCATCATGATGGTACAATCGTGAACAGTTCTTGCCAACACAGGCATGTCTTTTATTCGTTTGATTATCTTGTCTTTATCTGAAAAGTCGTCAGAAAGTTCATTAGCAACATTTAGCATGAATGTTTTGGCATACTCCCCATCTGTGAATGGCTTGCTTTTTGTTTCTCACAATTGCTAAAGTACCAGCAAAGCTAGCCAAATTCCAGTCACCTTATTGGGTCCAAACACGGAGTAGCTGCTGACTATCTTGCACTCTGCACAGTAGCTCTTGACATGCTTTCTTCTTGCTGTCCCCCGCTGGATATTTCTATGCAAATGTAGTATGGCATGTGTCAAAGTGCCACTTTTATTTGACCGTTTCATCAATGCAATTTTATCATTGCATATTAGACACACTGCAGAACCTGCTCTCTCCACAAAGGCAAATTCCTCTGTCCATTCCTGCTGAAAAGTATGATACTCCTCATCTTTTTTTCTTTTAGCCATCTTCTTCATCAAAAGGGTTTCTACAATCAGCTAGCTGACTTCTTGATTAAAAGGAGGGAAGTTTACTTCCTGACTTCACAACAACTCGTGTACGTTAAGTATTATCCAATAAAAGTTTGTTGTTGTCCCAGAGGACAGCTGTGATTGGCTCTAGCCACCCGCAACCATGAACATGAGTGGTAGGAAATGAATGGATTGTAATAAATGAGAATGTTTTATATTTTTAATGTTATTTTTTTATTAAAGGTTTGTCTGCAAGCCAGATGCAGCCATCAAAAGAGCCACATCTGGCTCATGAGTCATAGGTTCCCGACCGCTGGATTAAAGTATGGGACTGTGGGGCAGCTGTGTTAGGTTTGTTCACTGGTACTGGCTGCAAGCTCTTTGCCTGATTGGTGCATGAGTGTTCGGCTGTACCACGTGTAAATAAGGCTATGGGTGCTTGCACTTGAGAGAGATGGGGTATTGTGAATGGCAGATTGCCTGCCTGCCACTGTGAGGGACCATTTTGCTGTTTGTGTGCTGGAGAAGATGTTTCCCCTGCCTGTGTGCTTGTCTGCCTTTGTGAGACTTTATTAAACAGAATGGCCCTAATGTTTTCTGGCTCTGCAGTTTCTTTACTGTCTGTCCGAATCCAGTGTGAACGTGCCTGGCCTGGTTTACCAGCATTACAGGGACAGGTTCATGATCTGAACCATGTCTACCATATCAAGGGCTGGCTGGGAACTGCTGGTCTAAAATTGTGGTTCTCAAACTTGAGCATGAATCAGAATTTATGTGAAGAGCTGGTTAAGAGGCAAATCATTGGTCCCCATCGTCAGTTTCTAATTCAATATATGTTAGATAGGGCTAGGGACTTTGCACTTCTAACAACTTTCCAGGTGATCTGAATGCTGCTAGTCTGGGGATCATACCCTGAGAATTGCTAGTCTGGAAGTTAATGCTCACTTTGGGAGATGTGATGAATTGAGCTGTTAATTTCAGAGAGCTCTCATTCCTGCTTAGGCGGGGGTCCAGGCCAGTGTCCTAGTGATGCCTTCCCATCTGATCTCATTAGCAGGTGAGGCTTGGTCTGGAAATACATGCACCTGGGCAGTGCTTTGCAATATTTAAATAGTGCACAGATCATTGAGGGATCTTGTTAATGTAGGTTCTCATTTAATGGGCCTGAGATTCTTCATTTCTACCTGACTTTCTGGTGAGGTCGATGCTGCTAGTCCATGGCACGTGCTAGGTAGCAAGGCACTAAGGAGTGTTTCTCAAATTTGCCTGGTAATCCATATTATCTGAGGTGTTTTTACTACAGGTTTTTTGGCTTCACCTGAGTTCTACTGAATCAGAATATCCAGGGGAAAGAGCTGTATCTTTGTCTGTTAAGCAATTTATTAATTTATTCAAAAAAATATTTACTGAGCATTAAGTCTGTGCCAGGCTCTGTCTTCAATGTAAACAAGTAGATACGTAGTCCTGATCTTATGGGTCTTACACTTTAGTCAGAGAAGCAAATAATAAATGAGCTGTTTTAAAAAATAGATGATAGTGACAACTGCCTCAAAGCACTCAAAGCAGGGTCATGAATCCGAGTTCTGCAGTGAAGCAACATTGCATAGGATGTTCAAGACAGGTCTCCTAGGAGGAGCCATCTTGGTCAGAGGAGGATTAAGGTCGGTTGAGGCCTCAGGCACAGAAGAAAATATTGGGCTCCTTAAAAGAGAGAGAGAAACAGGGGAAATAAAAATACATGGTAACCATATTTTTAAATAAATAAAAAATATTATGTACTATTAATGTTAAAATTGCACATATGAAACCAAAATTGGTGTCATTAGAGAAAAGGGTAAAGTTGGGGTTTTGCGGGCCCTCAGAAGTCAGGTCCCAAGGCGGAGCGCCTGGTGCGCCCACCATTAAATCTGTCTGATCCTGGTCTCACTCTGTAGATGTGAAGGTTGTCGGGGAGCAGAAGCAGAGGCACTGAGCTTGGCTGACTGCCTGGAATTAGGGAGGAGTGGGCACCACAGGTGGCGCGATTGGGTGTCCTGCTGATTTTGTTACTTCCTCACATTTGGGAAACAGTTCTAAACGCTTTCTTATAGCTATTAGAGAGTAAGTGTAATACTTGCTTTGAAAATGTCACCAGTCATCACATCATTGGTCCCAAGAGGAAGAGTGTGGAAGCTGTTATATAGTAGTCCCTAATGGCCAACAGAAAGAAATTATCTCTGAAATTCATAGGGATAAACTTACAGAGATTTCCTGCTAATTATTTAACTATGAAGAAGTGGTCATGTGCACAGAAAGTAACAAAAGTTTCAAAGAGTTGTATTTCATTCAGAGACTGTTTTTACAACTTTAAGGTCCTGTCACATAATACTTCTTGGAGAGTGTAATGCCAGTGGCCGATGCCAGGCAGGTCCACATTAGATTCAGGTACATGGTAAAAAACAACCTGCAGAGCTGGAAAAACATTGCGCCATTTTGTTTAATAAAGTCTTACAACGGCAGACACGCACACAGGCAGGGGAAACCTCTCAGGCAAACAAACAGCAAAATGGCCCCTCACAGTGGCAGGCAAGCAATCCAAGCATCTGCAATCCCCCATCTCTGTCAAGTGCAACCACCCTTAGCCTTATATAGGCTGTGCACACGTTTCTCTGCCACGTACTCACACACTAATAAAGCAAAGAGCTTGCAGCTGGTACATCAGCGAGCAAGCCTAACACAGCTACCCCACAGAGAGTATGTGTGATTTCCTAGATAGACTAAAATGTGTTAATAAAAAGTGAGAAATTAAGTCAATAAAAGAATTGATAAACAAAGAATTAATAAGGGGTTTTCTTAGGTAGTAAGTGAGCTCATACATTTTTAATATTAAGTTATTAATTTGTTTTATGGCTACTGTTTACATAGATAATAATTTTAAGATACTACTTTTTGATATATGTTGCATTCAAGAACTACCTAAAATGGTAGAGAAAAAATAAATAAGAAGAAATCTTTGGGCAGAGTCAGATTTCACCTGTATTATTTGTTTTCAAGCTGTGAGCACTTTTTAATTATGAGTATTTTAAAAAAAAAAATCATTTGGGATTGGTAACATATGTTGTTGTCAGCATGTATTTAACACCTGCAGAAATAAATGAACATGAAAAATGTGACAGCGTATAGGTGGAACACCCACTGGGTTGACTGTGAACACTGTCAACAAATTTTACTTTGTTAATTTTTTCTAATTAAAAAAAATCCAAGAGAAGAATTTAATAGTGCAGGTGTTCAGAGCATTGCGGCAAAATGATGTAATGAAGGGGGAGGTTATAAACCTTTTACATGGAAGCCGGCGTCTGGATTTGTCGGTCATTTAGCTTTGCTTCTCACACACTTTCTTTTCCTTTTCCTTTTAAAAACTCTTCTTTGCTTGTTGATCTTGGCAGTCTCAGTTGTCCTATGAGGCATTTCCCCTCCAAATCATGCTGAGATGCAGCCAGGGCAGACCAGCTGACAGATAGGATCAAATGCCTGAAGCAGCCTTTTGTAGACGGTGGAGATTGAGGTGTTCCCTTTGCACCTGATTTTCTAATTATGACGTTGTAATAACTGTAGGCAAGAGGTTATTATCAGCTCCTTCCATAGCAAAGAACCAATGCGTGTACTTTCTGTCTTCTGAAATCTGTGGTCACTCTTCATTGGAGCAGAGGTCATTTCATTCAAGTACCGGCTTCCTCACAATGCGGCGCCAGGCAGGGAGCAAGCCCGAGGAACTATTTCATGAATGCTGCTGCGGTTGCTATGCCCTCTCCTGGTCTTATTGGTAGTTCCACTGCAGAATGACAATCTTGTAAGTTGCTTCTCATGATCTGCCCTCACTGATTTCATTTCCTAATTCTGTAAACCAGTTCACACAGTAGGAATGGTAATAATATTTTTCATGTGAAGAGACATTACCCCCCCGCAAAGAAATTGCCTGGGTTGAAAATAAATACCGGGTAGGTGCGTTAATTTCTACTTTTAAAAGTTTGAACTGCTGAAGTTTTCTAAGTGTCCACAGGGTCTTCCTCATTCTTCTAACCTTCCCTTTCCACGCTGTTGCACTGGCCTAACTACTCTTAATCCGTCATTCTGTTCGTGTATATAAAGACATTAATAAACTCGAGTCATTTCAGGGGCTCAAAATAGAAGGATCTAGGTTAAGTTTAAGTTCAGCAAGGTCTGTTTTCTCCCAGGCACATGCAGAGGTTCTTGATTAAGTCACGACTCTGGCTGCACGGTGTGGGAAACATTTGCACTTCTCACAGCTGAGAGAAGGCCCTGGAAATGATACATTTTACACCACTTAGATGAGACTGAGAGCAAGAAAGCACTTCACTCCCAGCCCTCTGGGAGGAAGAATCTGTTTGCAGTAATCACTGGCAGTGTTGACAGAATGTTCAAAACCATCTGCTCAAGGGCAAGTGTTAACTCTATCAAATCCTAATATTTTAAGCACACTGATCCCCAGGCCCAGGAGACCTCCTGACAGAGCTCTCCTTGGGCTGTGTGTCAGCCTGCCATCAATTATTATCCCAGTGCACAAAGACCTGAGATACCAGCCAAAACTCGCTGAGGAGAAGCCATTAGAATGAGAAATGCAGCAACGAAATCTACTTCAAGTCGTGTTAGTTATTATGAATACAAGGCTTTCTGATTCTTTAATGCAGGAGTTTTCTTTGTAATATATGCATACTGTTGTCTTTGAATGTTTTGTTTGCAAATGTTTTTTAAGCCCCAGTGCATACCATTTATAGTATGGATTTTATATATTTATGCAGATTTACTTATATGTATAATTACATCTAATAAGCATAAAGACAGATTATATCACCAAATTAAAATCCCTTATCAAAATAATAAAGCATAAAATTTAGCTGGTAGGTTTGGGCATATTACTCTTACAATGCTCATTAGCAGCCATCAGGTTATTTAAAATGGTCATAATGTTTATTCACTTAAGTGTTAATATACTTTGCCAGTCCAATTATTTCTCAGTGTTCCAGAATTAAAAGTATATAGAACAATTTAAGACAAAACAAAAAAAAACATGTAGCAGTTAAACCATTACACAGCCGAAAAAGCTGAAACCATTGCTTTCTCAAAGAAAGCCAGTTTAAAATATCAAGGACAGCCTGACCAGGCGGTGGCGCAGTGGATAGACTATCAGACTGGGATGTGAAGGACCCAGGTTTGAAACCCTGAGGTCGCAGTCTTGAGCGTCGGCTCATCTGGTTTGAGCAAGGCTCACCAGCAAGGGGTCACTTGGTCTGTTGTAGTCCCCCAGTCAAGGCCCATATGAGAAAGTAATCAATGAACAAATAAGGTGCTGCAACAAAGAATTGATGCTTCTCGTCTCTTTCCCTTTCTGTCTTTATCTGTCCATTTTTCTCTGTCTCTGTCACACAAAAAAATAAATAAATAAAAATAAAAGAAATTTCAGGGACATACCTGAGCCATTTCCCCAAGCAAGGCCCCCACTGGAAAAGAAATGCCTTGGCTTGAACTGTTTGTGAAAACATCTCCCTGCTTCTCCAGTCTTGTCAGAGACATTTCAGTAAAGTTAGTATGTGCCATCATATCTTGAAGGGGTTAAGGGAAATGCTGAGAACAAAACCCAACACTAAGAGAAAGTTCTCAGCCACAAACCCTCAAAAGTTCAACCATGATATTTTTATTTTAAATTTATTTTGGATGTAAGAATTTTATCCTATGCCACTTAACCAGGCAGGCCACTGTAGGCAATCAATAAATAATATGTGTGGAGTAGATGGATGTGGTTCTGCTGGATGATGGCCACTAATGTTATCTGGATTTTTGTTCCAGGTATACACAAGAATAATTGGGGGAATTCTCTGGTTACGGTCACTACCACCACCAATGCCATCGTACAGCTAATAGTCACTGCTTTGCCACCATATGCCAGGCACTTTAGTATGTTACCTCATTACCTGTCTATACCAGATATATAAGCTGGGTCTTGATTATCATTATAAGTCCCATTTCGAAGATAAGGAATCTGAAGCTTAGAGAGCTAAGTGGATGGTCAGAAGTCACTTAATAAACTAGTGGTAGAGTCCAGATTAGAGACTGGGCAGAAAGTTTCAAAATTTATCCTCTCAGCTGCCTCTGAATGATAATTATTTAATGTCCACAAAATTTTTGGAGAACAAAGAGCATAAATAAGACTTCAAGTTTTCTTCTAGAGTTTCACTGAATGCCATCCACTCATGTATTCTTTAGACATTTATTGTGACTAAGCACAGTGCTAATCAGAGGACATATGGAGATTGGCCTCAGAGCCTAGAGCAGAGATTCTTAACTGACAGTTGCATAGCTTTTAGAAAGTCTGGGGGAAGTTACTAAATATCCCAGAAAAATGCACAAATACACAATTTTGCATACATTTTAAAGGTTTTGGGGGGGGGGGAAGGGGATTGGTGCTGTTTGAGTGTAAACTATAGATTTAAAATTTCTAGGAGAGGTTGCCATGTAATTAAACTAATTAAACACAGCACAACCTGCAGTGGACATTTCTTCAGTCTAAGGGAGTAGAAAAGGAGGGTTTGGAAACTGCTTAGAGGAGTTAGGAAAATGAATTAGAGGTCTATGCACTGAACAATTAGACTAAGACCTACCTATAGGCTCCCCATCAGCTAGCACCTGGAGCTCCGCATTTTCATCGTTCCAGCTAAAGGTGACCTTCAAGATTTCTCATTTGAGAGTTTCTGAGCCTGATTTTCATGAGATGATGCAATATTTCTATGATTTTATATTATTTCTGCCATGCAGAGAACATTGTATGTTGCTCCCAGCAGTCAATGTTTTGTTGTAGTTCTCTTTCAGCGTGTGTGAGTGCCAGCTCATGTGAGAAAGCAAGACAGACAGAGAGACAGAGAGAGAGGGACACTTGGTGAACACATGCAGATGCAAATTTACTCATAATTAGGAGTCCTGGTTCACTGAAGTTCTTAGACTCTTAGATCATCTGGACCTCTTGAATCAGTTGCTTAAAGTTTTTGAGTTTCAGTTTTCTCATCTAAACAAGAATACTTAATTCTCAAGGTTATTGTAAAGATTAAGATATGGTGGAAAAATATCTCCTTTATTAGGCACGTTGTAAATGCTCAATGAATATGAATCCCCTACCCTATTCTCTTCCTCTCATTCTGGGTGTTTTTATTTGCTTTTTGTAAAAGGAAACAATGTTAGTAGCCTTGGTTCAGAGGCAGAATAAAGGGTGGGGGGGAAGTAATGGTATTCTCATATAAAACTCTTTGGAGAAAGGTCCCCTGAAAATTAAATTGTATTATGTTTGGATGTTGTGCTTTTTGTGTCATTATTACTTGAGATGAGGTTACCAAAAAAATCCTATAATTAGAATAATAACCTGGCATAATAATTACTACTTAAAGATTTTTAAAAGGTTGATTTTGCCTTTTGCCTATATCTTGAAAGCTAGCCTTTTAGAGTTCTACTGAAATATGTTGAGTTCTGCAGTGGAGCCCTCTTTAAACACCTATGTGGTGATGAAATGCACCTCTGTGCTGAATTGGCTTTCAGTAATTAGAAGAGCTATAGAATCAAGATAATACTAGGTAACATAAGCGATGATTTTTAAACACATATGTGTGTAGAGATAACAGTTGTTCTAAAGAATGTCCTGTGCCTCTGACAATGGAATTTAGAAATGGCATGCAAATTACTCCCTAAAATATAAGCTTTAAAATTTGAGGAAGATAATAAATACAAAACACATATTGACAGTAGACTGTAAAGTTCTATATTAATGCAAAGTACTATCATTATCTTAATTTCCAGGATGATCCCCAGGAATAAAATGAGGATCTTTATAAGTAGTGTGTTCTGTTTTTTCCTTATTTACAATGTTAACAATAAAGAAATTTAATGTGTTCTATAAACAGCAGATTTCAAAAAGTACAGAGCAGTCAGCTTTTTCCAGAGGGCTGCATTTTCTTTTGAAAGGTCTTCTCAGGAGTGTTAATTTGTTATTCACTCTTATTTACAAAATGTGTTTTATTCTGTCTATTGCCCAGGTTTCTGCCCTTTTAAGGATATTGACTCTTGGTCATTTGGATTTTCCTGAATGGCAGGATACAGGCAGCGGCATTCTCCCATGCAGGGTAAAAAGGGCAGGGTGAGTTCCTGATGCTGCTTAGAAGGGTAATAGTGCTGGGCAATTCCTCACACTGCTCAAGGTGAAGGCCTAATATAGATGAATGGATTTACCCTTGGGGAAATGAAGATACAATAGATGAATTGCCAAAAGGAATATGTACCTGAGTGGGCTTGATCACAGAGGCCATGAATGCCAGAAGGGGGCAAAGGGAATATTGAAATGTGTGTGAAATTTTTCTGTAGGCTGTAATGGAAAAGGGGAGATTCCCTGTGTCCCTCGGGAGTGTCTTCCTCACTCTGTCGGTATCGAGGGAACACAGCAAGCTGAGCTTCTCTGAGCACATCTTGTCTCCTGCCTTTGCGTCCCTGGGCTCCTTCCCTCTGGTGCTCCTTTCTTCCATCTGCCTCTGTAAACTCTCTTCATGGCATCTCGTCCCCCAGGGTTGCTCAGAAGTGATTCCCAGGGCCTCCCTTCCTATCCAGCTGCATCTGTTCACCTCCCCTGCTGATCGACCCACTTCTTTAGCTCAGGGACAGCAAGAGGAAATGATTCCAGCAGCTAAACAGCTTTTATTCAGAGAGAATATTTAAATATTCTCACTTTGCATGATTCCTCTTCACCTCATGCTATGGTCAGAGGTTAATGGAGACAGTTTGGGGCACTCTATGACAGTGTAGACCAGAAGCCTCCCAGAAATAAAGGCCAAGATCTTGTCAACATCATTCCCCATCCGTCCTCGAAAAACATATTTAAGAGAATAGAAATATTTTCCATTCAAACTCCTTCTTTTTAGAGAGTGGTTCCACCCTCCATTTTTACCCCACCTTTGGATAAGACTCCAGATAAATTAGAAGCTGTTATTAATGTTTATCATTTCTAGTGGATGGAATTTAAAAATGAGGACTGAATTCTAAATGTTTATATCACTAAAAATTATCTTTTGATATATAAAGTATATTTTATACTGGTACTTACTGGATATTTTAATATTTTGCTTTTTTTGAAATAGCTTAAGTTTAATAAAATAAACTTGTAAGAGATTGTGCAAAGTAATCTGCCTAATAAGCTTGTCTTGAGGATTAAATATGGTGGTGGCTTAGCAG
Organism: Rhynchonycteris naso; assembly: GCA_037038555.1. NCBI lineage: Eukaryota > Metazoa > Chordata > Mammalia > Chiroptera > Emballonuridae > Rhynchonycteris > Rhynchonycteris naso. The sequence continues at coordinate 38,262,124 of CM073002.1, forward strand.
ACTGGTACCTGACCCACAGCGCCCAGTAAATACTGACACATATGTATACATATATGTATGCATATATATCCTCCATGAATCTGTCCAATATACATTTTTATTTTCTAATTAATTGCATAGTGTCTCCCAATGTTGTTATACCAGTTTCCCTATATATTTTCTTATTCTTGGGCATTTTTTAAATTTAAATTTTACTTTTCTTAGCCCCCTCTCCTTCCCTGCCTGCTTTCTTTGTTTTTTCCTTCCTCTTTTTTCATTTCAAAATTTTCTTCTATTTTCATTATTTTTTCCTGTCCTTCCAACCTTTCTTCCTTTAGTTTTCCCTTTATTCTGTTACTCTGGGAGATATTAATAAGAACACTTTATGTATATTTTTTTAAATCTTTTTGGAGTCTTAAGTCATTGTATAATCTCCCCAAATAGAATGTGTAGATCAAGGATTTGAACAATGTATAGATTGTTTTTCTCCAAAGTTGAATGACATTTTCTCAGTAATGTATACCCTTATATATGCCAGCTTCTCGACAATTTTGCCAATGTTGTGTTTTCTTATTTTTCACTTCTTTTTGCATGTTTAGTAAGCTTTTTGAAGTTTTTTAAAAGATCTGCTTTATTAGCAAGGTTATTTTTCAGTTTAATAATTTTATATTTAAATTTTCATATGTAAACTATCTTTTTATACTACTTATACAGTGAAATGTGGGTAATGATACATATATTTCTTTCAAAGCATTATATATTTTGAATAGTAACTCAATCAGTTAATATTAATTGAGTGACTATTTTGTGCCAGGTATTGTTCTAAGAACAATAGGAAATAGAGGATACAGTAATAAATGACATGGTCCTTGGTTTCCAGGAAGTTTGATAAATTTATCTAGTGAACGTTGACAAGTATATAAACAAAGTACATCATAGTGTAACAGGTATTGTGATGGAAATTTATACAGCGTTCACTGGAGTCAGATAGGAAATCAAACCAAGGGTTAAAGAAAGTTTTCATCATGCAGGATCATAGAGGAAACTTTTACCAGTTACATTTATCATTTGGTTTTTTTAGATGTTCCTGGATCTGTGTCTCTTTTGATTGTTCACCAAAGCAACTCTGTTGCTCTCGTTTGCCTGGTAATACCACTGGCTTCTATGACTCAGTGATATTTAATAACATATGTGTGTGCTACACAGCATCAAGGTCCATATTACTATAATGGGATTTTCAGGGCTTAAGGTGAAAATTGAATATGGTTAATGCTGAAACACATAAGTGCCCAATTGGTGATCACGGTCATGTCAAATCTGAGGTTAATCATCTTATGCTTACTCTAATATACTCCTGCCAAGAATCCATGATGACCTCATGGAAGGGTGTCATAGGGAGCATAGTGGACTCACAAGTATCTCCTTTTGCCCTCCATCTGTACATGTTTGTACAGATGAGGTATGCAACTGTACAAACCTTCTTCTTTCTTGTATCAAGATCTTCAGCTGTTTCTGAATAACAGGACCTGTTTAGGTCCTGGGTTATGAATAATAGAGTTTAATTTGTTTAGTCTTCTGCTAGCTTTAATAATTACTGTTTGGGTGGTCCTATCATAGGCACTCAAGACCTACTTCAGTGCTTGCTTGACTGGTTGGATTTAGCATTATTATTATTATTATTTAAAGAACTCATATGAAAATGTGCATTGTTTTCTCCTTTGGAGACCTAGCTTCCCTTAATATCTGTTTCTTTTACCCATACTTACTTTTCTCCAGTGTGGTTTTGAGCTGCTTGAGGACATGGTCTCTGTTCTATTCATCTTGTATCCCACATGCATAGCACCAGTGCTGGCCCATGGTGGGCCCTCAACAGTACTTACTGTATGAATGAAGCATGACCTCCTTGTCTTTGAAATGGCCCTAGATGCTTTTTTTCTTAACATTCAATAATAGATGCCTTTATGTGCCCAGATTCCCAACTCCTGACCCCAATCCCTGGAGATTACGCAGACTCCGGGTGTTTGTGTATCCACTAGAGGGCACTGTTTCGTCAGAGGCTATTTCAGCCTTTTCTTCAATATTAAGATACCTTAACTTCATGGCCCACTTTGAGTTCTTTCTATGTTTGCTAATGAATGACTCTGAGCTTTTCATTGCAGCTATGTTTGCAGAAACAGAATCATGATAGTAAATTATGGTTAAAAGTCAATTGTGGTAAGGTTAGATGCAAACTAATATACTAATCAATATGATGCACATGTATTTAATAACATAAGGGCAGGTGCTAAATAAGAATATAAGAATGCTCATACACATTAAGGCCATTCCTCTGTTCTTTTTGTCCTTTGTTGTTGTTGTTAAGATTTTCTTCTCACCAAAACTAGAATGGCAAGTAAAGTTTTCATTTAGGCTTCAATTATATAATAAGGGATGGTATCTTGACTGAAAAAATTCTTTCTTTTTTTTTTTTAAAAAAAAAAGACTATTGATCGATTTTAGCAAGAGGAGAATGGAGAGAGAGACAGAAACATCACTCTGTGTCTGTATGTGTCCTGACTGAGGATTGAACCAGCAACCTCTGTGCTTCGGGATGATGCTCTAACCAAGTGAACCAACTTAACCTGAGACATTTCAAGCTAAACCTTATATCCAGATTTCAAAGATAACTTCAGTGGAAGTTTGTTTTGAATGTGAATGGCAGTACTGAGTCTGCTGCTACTTTATTGAAGTTATAAAAGCTACATTTTATGAAAAGTTTTTTTTCTTCCTCCATCACTTCTAATACCATAGAGCTATCTTTAGACAGAATCAAATGAGTTTCTTGGGCTTTAATGTCAAACAGTTCAAGTTTGCAAATATTTTTCATTTACATGTGAATCAACACAGGAGATACGTGAGAAGACAAAGCTGCTCTTACTGTCAGCAAGCTTCCAAACGCATCATTAACTCAGTGGTGACTCAAGAGACCCCACTGGAGCTGTCATAGGAAGCTGCAGAAGAGGGAGAAGCCAACAGGGAGGGTGTCTTTCCCAAGGTTAAAACCTTAAGTAGGATTTATGTCATGGAGTGGAAGGCGATGGTGGGTTCCAGTACCTGTTAAACATTAAGAAACATGACACACATAAGATCTCTTTGAGTCAGTCCTCAACAGAATCTTTGTTACCATCGGTTAGTAAACTCTCTTTTAAATTATGCTTAAAGACTTTTTAAAAAAGTGTATGTGTGTGTGTGTGTGTGTGTGTGTGTGGCTGCAAAGTCATTTTTGAAGTGTTTAGTTAAGGTAACTCTGATTAAAAATGTAGGCTTAAATATCTGTTGATTTTGTGACAAGCTATAAATGTCAATTTTCTATATTGATTTCATTTTGTTTTCCCAGGACAACGGTATCACATATGCCTAACTGTGGTTGTGGAAAGGGCACAAAAACATAATTTTTAAAAAGAAAAAAAATGTATTCCTTAAGTTAGCCAAATGCTACAAAACCTACATGTATAGGAGGCATCGAGCTTGAGAAAAAAATTTGAAAGACCTAGAAAAGAAATTGAAGTTCTCCTCCCTGAGAATTCACATCCGGCCAAAATGAACAATAGCTTTTCTTGTGAACTTTATTTGAAATCTAGATCCTGTCTAACATTCTTCCCAACAATCCCAGTATTTGGATATTTGTAAATGACACCATTTCTCTTAAATATTATACTTCTTTTCCGGAAGGCTTTATAACTTTTAACAAGAGGAGAAACCATTTCTTTTCACCTATTTGATGTAGCAGATTATTTATGGAGCCAACATGTTGACACACTGTAAACTGTAAAAAATGAGGCCTAATAAGGTTAATTGTCATCTGAACCTTCCTCTGTAGGCTGCAGTCTGTGGGCTTTGATTGTTTCCCCCGGGGAAACTCTGCCCAGATGGCGAAGTCCTCAAGGCCCTGACCCACAAGAGGCCCGCAGAGATGGAGAACAAGGTGCTTCTCCACAGACTAATTAATTTACTAGTATAGCACCTGTTCCAGGATAGATAGGGCTGGAAGGGAAAGCAGTCCCTGGGCACAGTGGCAAGCTTGCGGGCAAATGGATTTCAGCTGATTATATTAAGCCGCTGCTTTGATCATCTAAAGGCGTTAAAATGGAAATATGTGTTTTTCTGGCTGTTGGCCTCCATGCTTGTGGTTTGTACTATTTTTATAAATGTTGAGTAATAGAAAAGACTGTTTTAGATTTCAGCATGTCCTGTTTAAAAAGTGTGCAGTATATTTGTCTATGTCTTTTTCCAGTTTAGAAATGCATGTTGTCATAAAGCTGCACCTTTTAAACAATTCCACTTTCTTGTTTCCATTTTATTCCTGCCAAATTACTAGCTGGAAATATAACACCAACACAGATTCCTTTTAGCTAGAACATTTTATTATGTACTCACACCTTTAATTCAATGTGTGTAATTAGGCTTTAATCAGCTGAACACTATTTGTGAAAAAATATCAGACATTTGTTTAAATGAAATGCTGGTAAAGTCATGCTATTAAGCTTTGGTGACTAGTTACTGGCACAAATAAATCCTTGAGTAAACAGGCCTTGGTAGTAAATGGATTTACAATGTGAGTCTTTCTGCACTCAATTTCACTTTATTGCCTCTTTGATTCCCAAAAGGATTAGAGGTAATTTTTTCAGTCCTTTAGATGCCATAAAACTGTTTCCCTTTCCAAATTAACACTATGATCTTCCATGTAATGTGTCTGGCAAGCATTAGGACTTTATAAGACCACTAGACTTATGTTGCATAGTAATGGAGATATATATATATGGTCTTAGATTAGATGTCACGGCCTTAGAGTGGGCAGCTTTCACCAAGGTTTTGAGTGGTTAATCTTTTAAAAATAAACAAATATTCTTGGTCATATGGAAGCCAGCCTAAAGAATATCAGTGATTTGCTAAATCAAATGATTTTAACCATTATGTGTTAAAGACTTACATTGCAACAGTGAGGTGCTATTAACGTTAACATTACAATGGGTAAAATTTTTTAGGAAGGTATCACACAGATTATGAAAACAGAGCAAGCACACGAATGGAGCAAACAATCCAAGGGCTCATTTCTATGTTGTCCTGTCTGGTTATGTCCTTATAATCCTTGAGATTATTTGTGTGTTATGTGGAAGAAATTGAAAAACTCATGGCTGCTTTTCCTTGGTTTTCTCTTCTAAAACTCCAAATACATCTTTAAAATTTTTGTTTTGATGGATTTATTATTTTTAGTATACATTCTTTTTAAAAATAAAATGGTAGAAGAATGTAGTGAAAATAATGAATTCAGTGTTCCATTCTTGACCCTGGTCCCTCGCTCCAGCTGCCACCATTGACCAGTCCTTTGTGTGCCCCTCTGGACCAGGTATTTCCTTCTATAAATAATGCTTCCATACGCCTGGCCAGGTGGTGGTACAGTGGTTAGAGCGTTGGACTGGGATGTGGAAAACCCAGGTTCGAGACCTCGAGCTCGCCAGCTTGAGCGCGGGCCCATCTGGCTTAAGCAAAAGCTCGCCAGCTTGGACCCAAGGTCGCTGGCTCCAACAAGGGGTTGCTCAGTCTGCTGAAGGCCCACGGTCAAGGCACATGTGAGAAAGCAATCAATGAACAACTATGGTGTCGCAACGGCAACAAAAAACTAATGATTGATGCTTCTCATCTCTCTCCGTTCCTGTCTGTCTGTCCCTATCTATACCTATCTCTGACTCTCTCTCTGTCCCTGTAAAAATAATAATAATAATAATAATAATAATAATAATAATGCTGCCATAATATCTCTGAGCATGTATTTCTGGGCCCATGGTACAAATGCACCTTTATGTATTCCTAGAAGTAAAATTATTAAGCTTGCATGCATTCTGAATTTGGATAAATATTAAGTTGTGCTCCAAATATGATATATGAATGTGACTATTTCCCCAGGACCAATTTTGTTTTTAAACACTACCTGAAAGCTAAGTATTGTATCTTACTATTTTAATTTGAATTTCTTCCATTTTGACTGAGGTTGAGTATCTTTTCAAATGATTAAAAAACACTTTATTTTCTTTTTATATGAACAGCCTGTTCAGGTCCTCTGCCAATCTCTCTATTGGGCCACCAGTGTTATTCTTGTGGGGTTGAAGAGCTCTTTATGGAATAAGGAAATCAGCCGTCTGTCTGCCCGTGTGTAGCACTTGTCATTTCAGTGTCATTTCCCCTGTTGTCTCTCACTTCCCATGCCTTCTCTTCTTCTTCTTTTATCATTGACAGTCTGGATGTAAGGTTTCTTAATAACTCCTGGAAACTAAAATGATAATGTCATGGGAAAGGGGTTAATTTAGGTGGTTTTCTAACTTTGACTTTTGATGAAGTAGGAGGAGAAGGACTGAAAGGGCAAAATTAAAAAAAAAGGGGGAAAGTGACTTTTGTGCTTTGAAGAGAGGCTTTAATACTGACAAGGCCTTGAAAAAAATAATGTTTATATTTTAAAAAAGCAATTTATTTTACCCATAATTTTCTGCTTTCTTTTGCCACTATTACAGGTATTTGTGATAAAGTAATTTCTAGGTATTTTCACCATAAAGTCTAATATTTCTGTGTGTTGGACATCACAATTTGTGGTCATGAAATGGAAGTGATTGTAAGGCCACAAATTCAGCATAATGACCTTGATCCTGGATGAAGTAGAGAAGGGAGAGAACAGCAAGAATAACAGCTCTTAAGCACAAGTAACTTTTTATGTTCAGCTCCACATGATAACAAAGTAAATACAAAGACATGTTTTATATGTTGATAACTTTATGTCAAATAAAATATATTTGTGATGTCCCAGAGTTTTCATCATCATTATTTGCAGAGTAATAGATAAAGGTATGGCTTTGGAATCCAACAGGTTGGGTTCAGATTTTAAGTATTTTACTTCCTAGCTGCTTGACCTTGGTTAAGTTTTCATCTTTAAAATCAGGATAATTCATAGATTGTTATAAGGATAGAAGGTGATAATGCATGTGTCTGGCATAAACTTCATCAATGTGACCTCTTATTAGCTTTATTAATTATGATAGAGTTTTTGTAAAATATGATCTATTTCTTTTATATTGAATTTATTTGGGTGACATTGATTAATACAATTATATAGGTTTCAGGGGTTTAATTGTATAATGCATCATCTGTATATTGTATATGTGTTTATTACTCTGAGTCAAGTCTCCTTCCATCACCATTTATTCCCCCTTTATCCTCTCCTGCTATGAAATACTATCTAAATTGCACTACAGTGGAGATTTGTAAAACATACACATGCTATAAAATATATTGAAAACTTCATGAAACCACACACATTTGAATAGTTTCTGAGTAAATTTATCTCATGGTATTTCTTCTCTCTTTGAAATTCTTATAGAAACCTGGTTTAAGGGTAAAAACCTGATATTGTAGTTGTAATGATAAGACTGAGGTTAGCCATGGCAAAGGGTCTTCTGTACCCCTCACTAGTCTTACAGTGACTATTACAGCTTCCTCCACCTCAATTCCAATTGCTTTCAGTTATTTGGTCAGACTGTGACTTGTTTGAAATGATGTTTCTGCCTTTATCATTCATGTGGAAACACACACACACATATATATATATAAGTACTTATAAGTACGTATACAATGTGTCTATAAAGTCATGGTGCACTTTTGACCAGTGACCGGTCAAAAATGCACCATGACTTTACGGACACACTGTATATGCTTATATATAAGTACATATATGTGTGTGATTATATATATATATATATTTATACATATATATGCATATATTCATGTATTTGGCAAGGAAATTGGTTGCTAAATTTTATTCTAAGTCACTTCTGCTAACAAACAAGAATAATGGAAAGGAACACTGCTAAATTAAGTATAAATCTCCAGTATTAAAAGGGAGACAAGTGTGTTTATTTATTAGTTTTAAGTGAATGACTCTCAATCACTCCAGTCAACATTTCTGATATGAATATTTCACGTGAAATGATTGCTATTATGCTGGTTGGTTTTGCAAATCTGAACCTATTTGCAGAACAGTATTAGACCAATATATCTTATCATAATATTTGCCAGTACCGCAGGTTTTACAAATTAGTTATTGTGACTCTAGTTTTCTCTTAATGTGAATTTACTGATTAACTAATTTATTTACTTTAGGAGAATTCATATATCACAGCACCAGTGTTCCATGGCTAAGAGTGAGTGTGTGTATTAAAAACAACTACCGCCCATTGTATATTATTTTTCAGATTTAACATGCTCAAAAAGTGCCTTGTGAAAAAGATTATAAAGTAATTCCTTAGAAATTAATTGGTAACATTTACAGGCAAGAGCCTGAAGCAAACATACTCAATTTATGAGGGCTCCTTGAGGAGTGATTGCAACTTCATCAGAGGAAGACCTCTGTAATTGTAGTTTCTAACAACTTCTTCCCCTAGATGAACTAATGAAAGTAATAATTCAGTACCATTTCCACCTATCAGGTAGGTAAATGTTCCAAAAGTTGTAGTCAATTCTGCAGAATGTAGTGAGATGGGCACTCTCACCAATGGTTGGTTAGGCTCAGGGGTGGGACTCAGCTGGTTCACACTGGTTTCTCAGAACCAATACCTAATTTTTTGTTGAGCTCGGCAAACTGGTTAAGATGGCACTTGTGATCAGGCTTCTCTCTAAGGTGGGCACCTGGGATAATGTGGAAATCATAAATTTACATTCCTTACTCTTTTTTAACATTTATCTATCTGCGCAACAGCATATTCTAAGCACCTGTGGTAGTGTTCATTCTGTCCATAGGTGAGAAAACTTGCAAGTGAGGACGCCAATCAAGAAGCAGTATGAAAATCTCTTAAATAAGTTTTACTGTTTTTTTCAGGTATTATTTAATATCTTTGTATTAATATTTTAAAACTCTTTCTTATAATCTAGTTTCATGTACCTCTTTTATTGTTTTTATTTAAATATTAGATGCATGAAATAATAAACTACCTTTCAGTATATCAGTTTTTGTTTTTTTTTTTAACTTAAAACTGTCTTTAGGGCAGAGGACCAGTTGTTTAATTATTTGAATCCCACCACTGGTTAGTATGTGTACTAATACAACTTTTTACAAAGTCATTTGGCAGAATGATTAATGGAGCACATGCAGATAGCCTCTTTTCTCTTCAGATGCCCATTAAACATTTTATAATAATATATAAAATAGGGAAGTATCAATAGCTGAACTATACTACTACTACAACTACTAATACTAGTATTAATAATCTGAACCCAAAATCTCAAATAATAAAAAAGTTTGGAAATGGGTAAGTAAAGGATAGGAAGAAGTAAAATGTGTTTTTTTTTTCATATTTAATTCAAGAATCACTAGGTACTATTTGATTATGGGAAAAATTGTGTGTGTGTATGTGTGTGTTAAAGGTAATCACAAGTAAAACTATAATAGTATAAATGTTTTTCAAATTGCTAAAGAAACAAATATAAGACCTAACAGACATGATTTAAGATGCAAAAAATAAAAATGAACAAGAGAAAATAAATAATATATAATAAATAATAATAGAGAAAATAATAAGGCAGACATTTCAAACTTGAATTGAGGAATGTGGGTTACATGGACAATAAGACCAATTACATATAGGCAACAGTGTGGTGATTGCTGGGGGAAATGGAGGGGTGAGGTGAAGGAGGGAATGGTGATGATGAAAGGAGACCTGACTTGGGGTGGTGAACATGCAATACAGTGTACAGATGATGTGTTGTAGAATTGTGCACCTAAAGCCTGTATAATGTTGTTAACCAGTGTCCCACCAATAAATTAAATAAAAGAAAAAAATAATTTTATAATTTAATTTTTAAATTTTAAATGGTAGCTATGAAAGGGGATATAGAAGACATTCTGCATGTTCATAGGCATTTCATGGCTCTCACACTCAGCCAAGAGCTCTAGCTATAGCTAATCTTAGTTACCTATAATGAGTGGTTTCATACCTTTAAGTCTAGAAAGATTTAAAATTAATTAGCCTCAGTTAATTGCATGGAAATTGTAATCCTTTAATAAATATACATGTTTCATCCCTAGGAAAATTTGAAAATAAGTATGAAAATGTAAAGAGAATTAATACCATAATATTTAAATATTTGTGTCAAGAAGGTACATGCATGTATTTATTTATGTACTTGTAATGTTGAAATTAATAAATCTATTAGAGTCTGTTCAAAATTAATTTTTCTATTATAGCCTTATAACTCTAATTTAAATGTGCTAAATTTTTAATGTAATGTGTTAAACTGAGTAAAATATGTATAAGTATACTTTTAAATCTAACTGAAGTTGAAGTTCAGTATTGGCAAACAAATAACTATTAATTTTTATTAATAAATGTAAACATTGAACTTTTTATTTATGCACATAGGAAGGTTAGGTTTGTTAATACAAACAACTTAAATACTTGAAAAAGAAACCAAATATATTAAACATATAAATAGTTTTAAATGTTTGAAGGTTTTAGCTATGAATGTGATTGGTCAAATAAAAGTTCTTAATTACAATGATATGTGAACACCTGAACTTACATGCCAACTTTGGTGTGCCTGTTTGGAACCTTCATCAGCTTTATAAAGTACCTCATGTAAAAATAATAAAATTCAAATTAATTAGAATAAATAATATTTTGAGCATCTACAGACTGAATAACAACCACTAAAAAGTTTCCAAATAATTTAATAATATTAAATATTAATTTTAATATTTAACTGTTTCAAAATAATCTTAATAAATTTAATAACAATCCAGGAAAAGTGTTTGTATTATACATGGTGAAAATCAGCAGAAAACTCTGTACATATATAACAATTGAATAAAGCACACATCCAAACTCATTATAGAAAGAAATACGGATCTATATGGAAGTGAAATGGCAGGAAATTTGAGCTGTTTTCATCACTGCTATAGACTCAGCATCTAGAGTGGTATCAGGACATACATAGTAGGTGCTCAATAAATATTTCTTGAATGATTAAATGGAAATTCACCATAGTGTTAATAGTGATGATCTCTAAGTGGTAGGATTATGGGTGTTCTTTGCTTTCTTTACACATTTCCCAACTCTTTTCTAGAATGTACATTTATTTTATTTAGTATGACATAAAATATATATTTTAAACACTGGGTCAGGACTTCCTTAAGTCCTTTATACTAAGAAAAAACCATTCTCTTCTTACCCTCAGATTCCTTTTCCCAAGGGGGAGGGGGGTGACTGATTTGTAGTCCTCTCCGTCTGAGGTAAATCATATCAACCTGCTGCTTAGAAGACCTGAATATTTGTAAACCAAATTTCACATCTAAAGTTTAAAGTCTGTTCCCAACATACCTTTTCAGCTGAATCTTCAACTCTTACAAGTTAAAAAATGCTGTTACCATGTTCATTCTCTTTGTTTCTAGGGAGTTTCCAGGACCATCCCAGCCAATGGTCATCTGGCTCTGCTTCTATCATTATCTTTAAAATCCTACACATCCTCACACTCCCTCATGCTCTGTCTGACCCACCCACCCCAAAGTGAGTTCTGTCTTATGTCCGTGAGCACTTACTGCATCTACAGATTCTTTGGACTCAACCTTGCATCCTTCCTGTTTTTCTGAAATGTTCTGTAAGTGTTATGTGTTGGTTTCACCAAGGAGCTAGTAAAACCTCGTGGGATTGGGGTTCTATTCCCACCTCTGTTGATTACTGTTTAACTTTGTGACCTTACATTAGTAAATCTCTTGAAGCCTTTAATGGCAGTTTTCTGCAGGGATTTAACATTTTATTTTATCCTATTGGTTCTATCATTTACTAATTCCTTGACCTTGGGCAAATTATTCTGCTTTTCTAAGCCCCAGTTTCCTCATTTGTTAAACGAAGACAATAATATCAACTAGCTCATAAGGTTATCAAGAGGATTAAGTGAAATCAAGTTTAGGAAAGCCTTTAACATAGTTCAGAATAGTGATTAAGGCTTGCTTAAACAATAACCATTATTCTGGTATTTTTGAGGACAACAACAGCAAAAAATAATGACATTTCTGAATCTACTTAATAGATTTTCTATAAATGTTAAATAAGCTAATGCATAGAAAAGTGCTTAGCATGCTTCTGGCTCAATTGGTGCTGCTGATCATTATTTTAGTTTCAGATTCAATGGATTTTTAATACTCTGCATTGTTGTGGGTTGAATTTAGTTTGAAATTAGTAACTACATATGATTAATATATCATAATTTTCCTCTTTATCCTTCCTTATTTCTCTTTCTTTACCCCTACACCTCACTACTAGTTCTCGATCACCTTAAGACAAGTGCTAAACATGTGAAGAATGGTTGGGATACTCTAATCATGTCTGAAGTAGAAATGGTTTGTGGAGAAGTACTGATCCATACTGAGTTTCTCTCTGTCTTGCTTGTCCTCAGTGGCATTTACTTTGTATGTATTATGATGGAAGTGAAGATTATATTCAGACTATAGCAGTATGAGGCCAAATGGAATCACAATTCAATAGTTTACAGATACAAAAAGTGAAGCACAGAGAGGTTCTGGGATTTACCCAAGGTCACACAGCATTGTGCAGATCTACATTGCCCTCAGGACCCACACAGAGCTGCAAAACCTGCCTCAACTTCCACTGCACCTCCCAGACAATGCATTTAAATAAAGGTTTTCAGCTCTTATTCCCCCCCCAAAAAAGCTCAAGTTATTCATTAAAGAACTATTTAATATAAAGAAACAAATTAAACATGGGAGGGGAAGGAAAGCATTTCTTTACACTTGCTTCTTGTGCAGGTGGATTGCAGCAGGAGTCCCCTCTTCTGAAGCCCATCTGGGGTGTTAGTTTAGCTCTATTGATGTTTAAGACTCAGTCTTTCATCATAACCACATGCCAAGACAATAAGTAATTGAACCACATGTTTTGCCTTTTTAAAAAGGTGTAATCTCCCTTCTGAAGTGTAGAGATGTTTAGCAGGATTTTTCTAATTTATCTGCCATCACACCGCGCAGGCTGGGCTCCAAGCCCTGAGCGCCGTGTCTCTCTATCCCCGTCTTTTGATGAACACCTGTTTCCAGCATACAAATATATCTGCTGAGATGCAAAATTAAAATAATTTCAACAGTATAAGAATAATTAGGAACCTTTTTTTTAAAGGTCCACCTGTTCTAAATATCAAAATATCATATTTAGTTGCATGTTCATCCTTTTATCATCATATATTCTTTATGGTATATAAGTATATATTTGATAATAATTTTTCTTTGATATTCCATTACATAAAAAGAAAAAGAATATTTTTGTTTTTATTTATTTTCACAGGGACAGAAAGAGAGTTAGAGAGAGGGATAGACAGGGACAGACAGACAGGAACGGAGAGAGATGAGAAGCATCAGTTTTTCATTGCTGTTGCAGCACCTTAGTTGTTCATTGATTGCTTTCTCACACGTACCTTGACCGTGGGCCTTCAGCAGACCGAGCCACCCCTTGCTGGAGCCAGCGACCTTGGGTCCAAGCTGGCGAGCTTTTGCTCAAGCCAGATGGGCCTGCGCTCAAGCTGGCAAGCTCGAGGTCTCGAACCTGGGTCTTCCGCATCCCAATCCAATGCTCTGTCCACACTAAGCCACTGCCTGGTCAGGCGAATATTTTTGTTTTTAAATACTCAATTGCAAACAATGTTTAAAACAACCAGAGTTCTCTGTATTCATTGAGAGAAATAAAGAAATTATTTCAAAATTTTTTTTATTTTTTAAAAAATTTTAATTGGTTAATAAGATTGTATAGGTTTGAAGTGTACATTTCTGAGATACATAATCTGTTTATTGCATTGTATGCCCACCACTCAAACTCAGATCATCTTCTATCACCATATATTAGGCCTCCTTCACCCTATACTACCTTTACCCCCTTCCCTCTGGTAACCACCATACTGTTATCTGTGTATATGTTTCAGTTTTTTCTGTTGTTTTTTTGTTGTTGTTTTTTTACAGGAACAGAGAGAGAGTCAGAGAGAGGGATAGATAGGGACAGACAGACAGAAATGGAGAGAGATGAGAAGCATCAATCATTAGTTTTTCATTGCCGTTGCGACACCCTAGCTGTTCATTGATTGCTTTCTTACATGTGCCTTGTCTCCCATGTGCCTTGACCGCGGGCCTTCAGTGGACCGAGCAAACCCTTGCTGGAGCCAGCGACCCTGGGCCCAAGCTGATGAGCTCCTGCTCAAGCCAGATGGGCCCGCGCTCAAGCTGGTGAGCTCGGGGTCTTGAACCTGGGTCTTCTGCATCCCAGTCCGACACTCTATCCACTGCGCCACCGCCCGGTCAGGCTAAGTTTCAGTTTTATATCCCACCTATAAGTGAAATCACATGGCTCTTAGCTTTTTCTGACTGACATGTTTTGCTTAGCATAATATTGGAAACTTTTAAAATATTTAATTTTTTTCATTAATCTTACCCTTTATTAAGGATTTGAATTTTTCAGAAATACAGCAGTGACTATGTGAGCCTTCAGGTAGTTATAATAAATATTATTTGTTAAAGGAAAAGATATAAGGACCCTTATCACAAAAGGTTTTTTGTTAAAGTATGCTACATTAAAACACTTCAGTCAATATATTAAATAAGAAGAATTATTATTCTTTTATTATTTATGTCTATTTATTTATTTTTAAAGTTTAGAAGCTGTTTAATTTATTTATTTATTTTTTTTATGAAAACATCTCCAGGTGATCTTAACATTCAATTGTGTTGCATACCCGTCACCAAAAGTCAAATTGTCCTTCGTTACCTTCTATCTGGTTTTCCCTGTGTCCCTCCCCTTCTCCCTATCCCACCCTTCCCTCCCTCCCCCCACCCCATAACCACCACTATCTTGGCCATGTCTCATAGTCTCACTTTTATGTCCCACTTATGTATAAAATCGTGCTGTTCTCAGTTTTTTTTTCTGCTTTACTTATTTCACTCCATATAATGTTATCAAGGACTATCCATTTTGTTATAAATGATCCGATGTCATCATTCCTTATGGCTGAGTAGTATTCCACAATATATATGTACCAAAGCTTTGTAATCCACTCGTCTTCTGACGGACACTTGGGCTGGTTCCAGATCTTCGCTATTGTGAACAATGCTGACAGGAACATGGGGATGCATTTCTTCTTTTCGAACAGTGCTATGGTGTTCTTAGGGTATATTCCTATAAGTGGGATAGCTGGGTCAAAAGGCAGTTCGATTTTTAATTTTTTGAGGAATCTCCAAACTGTTTTCCACAGTGGCTGCACCAGTCTGCATTCCCACCAGCAGTGCAGAAGGGTTCCCTTTTCTCCACATCCTCGCCAGCACTTATTCTGTGTTGTTTTGCTGATGAGTGCCATTCTGACTGGTCTGAGGTGATATCTCATTGTGGTTTTAATTTGCATTTCTCCAATAATTAGTGATGTTGAGTATTTTTTCATATGCCTATTGGCCATCTGTATGTCCTCTTTGGAGAAATTTCTATTCATTTCTTTTGCCCATTTTTTGATTGGATTGTTTGTCTTCCTGTTGTTGAGTTTTATAAGTTCTTTATAAATTTTGATTATTAACCCCTTATCAGATGTGCTGTCGAATATGTTCTCCCATTGTGTGGTTTGTCTTTTTATTCTGTTCTTATTGTCTTTAGCTGTGCAAAAACTTTTTAGTTTGATATAGTCCCATTTGTTTATCTTGCCTTTTATTTCCTTTGCCTATGGAGATAAATCAGCAAATATACTGCTGCTACAGATATCGGAGAGCTTGTACCTATATTTTCTTCTAAGATGCTAATGGTTTCACGGCTTACGTTTAAGTCTTTTATCCATTTTGAGTTTGTTTTTGTGAATGGTGTAAGTTGATGGTCTAGTTTCATTTTTTTGCAGGTAGATGTCCAATTTTCCCAACACCATTTGTTAAAGAGGCTGTCTTTACTCCATTTTATGTTCTTTCCTCCTTTGTCAAATATCAGTTTTCCATAAAGCTGTGGGTTTATTTCTGGGTCGTCTGTTCTGTTCCATTGATCTATGTGCCGGTTCTTGTGCCAGTACCAGGCTGTCTTGAGTATAATGGCCTTATAGTAAACCTTGATATCCAGAAGAGTGATACCTCCTGCTTTATTTTTTCTTTTTAAGATTGCTGAGGCTATTCGTGTTCTTTTTTGATTCCATATAAATTTTTGGAATATGTGTTCTATATCTTTGAAGTATGTCATTGGTATTTTAATTGGTATTGCATTGAATTTGTAAATTGCTTTGGGTAATATAGACATTTTAATGATGTTTATTCTTCCTAGCCATGAGTACGGCATATGCTTCCACTTGTTTGTATCTTCCTTGATTTCTTTTATCAATGTTTTATAATTTTCTGAGTACAATTTCTTAACCTCCTTGGTTAAATTTACTCCTAGGTACTTTATTTTTTTGGCTGCAATAGTGAAGGGGATTGTTTCCTTAACTTCTTTTGCTGACAGTTAATTGTTGGTATATAGAAATGCCTCTGATTTCTGAGTATTAATTTTATATCCTGCCACCTTGCTGAATTCATTTATAAGGTCCAGTAGTATTTTGACTGAGACTTTAGGGTTTTCAATATACAATATCATATCATCTGCAAATAGTGACAGTTTTACTTCTTCTTTTCCAATTTGGATGCCTTTTATTTCTTCTTCTTGTCTGATTGCTGTAGCTAGGACTTCCAGAACTATGTTGAATAAGAGTGGTGAAAGGGGGCATCCCTGCCTGTTTCCTGATCTTAAGGGAATTGCTTTTAATTTTTGCCCATTTAGTATGATGTTTGCTGTGGGTTTGTCATAGATGGCCTTTATCATATTAAGGAATGATCCCTGTATTCCCACGTTAGTGAGAGTTTTGAGCATGAATGGGTGCTGGATTTTATCAAATGCCTTTTCTGCATCTATTGAAATTATCATGTGATTTTGGTCCTTCCTTTTGTTTATGTGATGAATCACATTGATTGATTTGCGAATATTGAAGCAGCCTTGCCTCTCCAG
This sequence comes from Rhynchonycteris naso, assembly GCA_037038555.1. NCBI lineage: Eukaryota > Metazoa > Chordata > Mammalia > Chiroptera > Emballonuridae > Rhynchonycteris > Rhynchonycteris naso. The sequence continues at coordinate 38,279,172 of CM073002.1, forward strand.
AATAAATCCCACTTGATCATGGTGTATGATTTTTTTCATATATTTCTGGATCCGGTTGGCTAATATTTTGTTGAGAATTTTAGCGTCTAAATTCATCAGGGATATTGGCCTATAATTTTCTTTCTTTGTGTTGTCTTTGCCCGGTTTTGGGATCAGAATTATACTCTCCTCATAAAAAGAGTTTGGAAGTCTTTCTTCCTCTTGAATTTTTTGAATACCTTGAGGAGGATAGGAGTTAGTTCTTCTTTGAATTTTTGATAGAATTCACTTTTGAAGCCATCAGGCCCAGGACTTATCTTTTTTGGGAGTTTTGATACCTGTTTTGATCTCATTTGTTGTAATTGGTCTGTTTAGGTGTTCTGATTCTTCCAGATTGATTTTTGGAAGATTATATGATTCAAGAAATTTGTCCATTTCACTAAGATTGTCTAATTTTTTGGCATATAGTTTTTCATAGTATTTTCTTACAATGCTTTGTATTTCTGTTGTGTCAGTTGTTATTTCTCCACTGTCCTTTCTAATTTTATTTATTTGAGTCCTCTCTCTTTTTTTCTTGGTGAGTCTAGTTAAAGGTTCATCAATCTTGTTTACCTTTTCAAAGAACGAGCTCCTGGTTTCATTGATCCTCTGTATTGTTTCCTTAGCCTCTATGTCATTTATTTCTGCTCTGATCTTTATTATTTCCTTCCTTCTACTTGTCCTGGGTTTTATTTGCTGTTGTTTTTCTAGTTCTTTTAGCTGCAGGGTCAGGTTGCTTATTTGAGCTTTTTCTAGCTTCTTATGATATGCCTGTAGCAATGAACTTCCCTCTTAGAACTGCTTTTGCTGTGTCCCATAAATTTTGAGTTGATGTATGCTCATTATCATTTGTTTCTAGAAACTTTTTAATTCCTTCTTTGAACTCATTGTTAATCCATTCATTATTTAATAGCATGCTATTTAGTTTTCAAGTCTTTGAGTATTTTTCAGTTTTTCTTTTGTGGTTAATTTCTAGTTTCATTGCTTTGTGATCAGAGAAAAAGCTTGATATGATTTCAATCTTCTTAAATTTATTGAGACCATTTTTGTGTCCTAACATGTGGTCTATCCTAGAAAACGTACCATGAGCGCTTGAGAAGAATGTATATTCTACTGCTTTAGGGTGAAAAGTTCTGAAGATATCTATTAAATTAAGTTGATCTAGTGTTACCTTTAAGTCTGCTGTTTCTTTATTAATTTTCTTTCTTGAGGATCTATCCAATGTTGTTAGAGGGGTATTGAAATCCCCTACTATGATAGTATTTCTGTTAATCTTGCCCTTTATATCCATCAAAGTCTGCTTTATGTATGTCGGGGCTCCTATATTTGGTGCATAGATATTTATAATAGTTATATCTTCCTGTTGAATTGTTCCCTTTATCGTTATGTAGTGTCCTTCTTTATCTCTTACTATAGCCTTTCTTGTAAAGTCCATTTTGTCAGCTATAAGTACTGCTACCCCGGCTTTTTTTTCATTTTTATTTGCATGAAATATTTTTTTCCATCCTTTTACCTTCAGTCTATGTGCATCTTTTGTTTTAAGGTGTGTCTCTTTTAGAAAGCATATGTATGGGTCCTGTTTCTTTATCCATGCAGCTACCCTATGTCTTATGATTGGATCATTTAATCCATTTACATTTAAGGTTATTATTGATATGTAGTTGTTTATTGCCATTTTATTCTTTAAAGTTGTACTCTTCGTTTGCTATATTTTTTTTTTCTTTAAACTGTTCACAACAGGCCCCTTAATATCTCTTGCAGAATTGGTTTGGTTTTTATGCATTCCTTCAAGCTTTCTTTTTCTGGGAAGCTCTTTATTTCTCCTTTAATTTTAAACGTTAGCCTTGCTGGATAAAGTAGTCTTGGTTGTAGGGTTTTTTTCTGCATTACTTTGATTATTTCTTGCCATTCCCTTCTGGCCTCAATTGTTTCTGTTGAGATTTTCGATGTCATATTTATGGGGGCTCCTTTGTAGGTGATAGCCTTTTTTTTCCTAGCAGCTTTGATAATTTTTTCTTTATCCATTAGCTTTGGTATTTTAACTATGATGTGTCTTGGTGTAGATCTTTTTGGGTTTCTCTTTAATGGACTTCTGTGTGCTTCTTGAATGTGTGGAGTGTTTCCCAGCTTTAATTTAGGGAAGTTTTCTGCTATGATTTGATTGAACAAAGTTTCTATTTCCTGTCCTCTCTCCTCTTCTTCAGGTACCCCTATAATGCGAATGTTGTTTCTCTTCAGGTTGTCACAGAGCTCCCTTAGAGTTTCCTCACATTTTTTGAGTCTCTTTTCCTGTTACTTCTCTGCTTCTGTGCCTTTGTTTATTTTGTCCTCTAACTCACTTAATTTATCTTCAGCGTGATTCATCCTGCTTTTACTTCCTTCCATTGTGGTCTTCAGTTCTGATACTGTATTTGTCATTTCTGTCTGATTCTTTTTTATTATTTCAATTTCGTTTTTTATACTTGTTATCTCTTTATTTACGTGTTCATAATGACTATCCATTGTTGCTCTAATTTCTTTGAACATCCTAACTATCATTATTATAAATTCTGCATCTGGTAATTTGGTTATATCTGGTTCATTCACGTCCTTCTCTGGGGATTTCTCTTTATTTATTATGTTTGCATTCCTCTGCTTTCCCATTTTATCTGTGTATAAGCAAGTTGTGGCCACTGGAGTCCAGTAGGTGTTGCCTTTGTGTTCTTTAGGTGTGGTCTGTCTGCAGCCCCCCCACCCCCTCTGCCGGTGCCTAGGGTGGTTGTGTATGGGCGTTGCCAGAGCCGGTCCACTGTGGCTTTTGCTGTGATTTCCACCTCTCCTCCGCGGGAGGGGCTGTCACTCAAGCCACAAGCCTCAGGACCAAGGATAGAGGTGAGCACCTTTACTCAGCTGCAGACCAGCCTATTTCCGGACTTCCGCCCAGAACCAGCAGTCAGAGCCTGCTTGCTACAGTTTTGCGTGTTGGGCGGGGCTTTTGACGTGCTCTCAGCTGTAAGCCTTTGCCCGGTCAGAGCTTTAGCCCCGCCCTCGAGGCCAGGGCCCCTCTGCGCAGGGTCGGAAACCAAGGTTTATTGGGGTGGGCTTGTTTGCTGGCTTCCGCTCAGCTGCGGACTTCCGCTTGTCCAGGACTCTACCCCGCCCCCACGTTCCGAGCCTGCTCGTGCATGTGGGATTGCAAATAGCGGTTTCTCTGGCTGGGCGGGGATATTAGCGTGGGCTCAGCTGCGTGCTTCCACTTGTCTCAGGGTCTACCCCGTCCCCGTGCTCAGAGCCCGCTCGCGCACACAGAATGGCAAACCTTGGTTTCTCTGGCTGGGCGGGGCTTGTAGCGTGAGCTCAGCCGCAAGCCCCCGGCCCGCCCCTCGTCAGGGCCGGCTTGTGCTGGGTCTCAGAGCAGGTTTCTGCTTGTTCCTGGCCTCCTGCTTTGTCCCCACAGGTCGGACTACAGGCGGCCCGCAGCTTCCGGAGCGCTTTCGCGTGTCCCCTCCGACCCTGCTGGGCTAGACTGAGCTCACACCGGCTTGGCCTCTGCCCACGCAGACAGAACCGCGTTTCAGCGTCCTGCCGCCCACCATACCCTTCAGCAACCCTCGGCAGAGTAGGATGGGACCTAATACTCCACACTGTAGTCCTGGGAGCTCCCTCACTTGTTTCACAGCTCAAAACTGTCCAAATGCCTCTTCTAGGCTCCATGACTGCAGTCTGGGGCTTGGTTCCTGGGATCCAGGTCCCTCCCTCTCCGCCAAACTTTCCTCCCGCCATGCGGGTCTCTCCGGGCTGCCGTTTGCTCCGGGGAGCTGGGCAGCCCTCTTCGCGTTTTCGCTATTCCTACCAGTCTCAGTGTGGCTTCTTTTGTGTTCCTTGGTTGAAGAGTCCACTTAGTTTAGTTCAAAGTTGGTTTATCCAGATGATGGTTCTTAAAATTGAGTTATAATCCACTTTGGTTCTGGGAGTTGGAAGTTGGTACGTCCCCCTACTCCGTCGCCATCTTGCTCCTCCCTCTTTGGTGCATCTGTCCTCATCTGCTGGTGAGTGGAAGCCACTGTGTGAGTGCCACATACATGCCCAAATCACCACGCAGCACTGTCCCGGCCGCCTCTCGCGCCACCGCCGCTGTCCCGCAGGCTCCGCAGGGTCCTCATGTCCATTTATTTTTAAGGCTCTATTTATCGTGTTTCCTTTTGGCTTTTCCATGAACTGCGCGGGCTTGGTGGTTTGAGTCTTCAGGGTGAAATTTAATAGTGACTGTAACCCTTCTTTATGGTGCCCTGTTCTCATCCACAAGAATTCATGTAAGTACAAACAGAAACAAAGATAAGCAAGCACAGATCTTAACTCTGAAGTTAATACCCTGGTGTACAGCCATCTATGTAATGCTTTCCATTCAGCATTAGCAATAGCTGTGTTCACTTTGGACAGAAGCGACTCCATATTTATCCAGACATGTCAACACAATGAAATGAATTCACAGGTAAAAGAAATAAACCCATTTCTTATAAAATTGTATTAGGGTTTGTTTCTATTTTTAGAACGAGAAATCTAAAGTTGCCCATCCCTTACATGCAAAGTTTGTCCACAAGGCATCATGTAGCTGGCTGCTTTTTAGCTGTTGGGGACATTTTGGGCAGTGGTTATATACACAAGACTAATTACACTAATTAACTCAGTCCAACGTGTGAGCAGTAAGCATGTTTTTACAATTAGAATGTAATTTTTTACAATTCTTTACTGGGAACATTTACAGCCACAGCAGTTTCAGGTTTACCCTACAATAGTAGCAGGAGTTATCAAAATTGAAGAAATGTACATTTGAGCTTGGGCAAATACATTGATATATGGCAAATGAAGCCTATAACGGTGTCACAAATACACACTTCCATAAAAATAATCTTTCTAAGCAGGTGTATGGATTGTAACTATTGTGGTCATTAAATTATAGGGATCTCAAATCACTTTGCTTAATATGATGTAGCCTTATCACATTAATTGTACAGCTTTTACGTCTGATGTAAATAGCAGTGTTAGGCAGAATAATAACCTCTCAAAGATGTATACATTTTAATCCCCAAAACTTGTGAATTTGTAAACTTACATATTCAGTAAAAACAACAACAACAACAAAAAGCAAAACAACACCTCAAAAACAACACTTGCAAATGTGAGATGAGGGGTATATCCTGGGTTTTCTTGGCAAGCCCAAAGTATTCACCAGGTACTTCTAACTAAGAGGGAAGGCAGGAGAGTCAGTGTCAGCATGAAGTGATATGAGAAAGACTCAGCTTTGAAGGTCAAGGAAGAGGCCATGAGCCAAAGAATGTAGGTAGCATCTATAAGCTAGAATAGGTTGCTCCCTGAGCCTCCAGAAGAAACTAGTCTTACCACACCTTGATTATAGCCCACTAAAACATCCAGAATTATAATATAATAAATTTGTGTTACTTTGAGTCACTAGGTTTATTATAACTGTTACAGCATCAATAGGAAACTAATACAGTTTTTTCCTGGCTTTGAATTCCTAATTGGGAAAGGGTTAATATCATTTGCTTGTTATTTTTAAATAAGAATTAATAAGATAATGCATGTGAAACTGCTTTAAAATGTTCAATACTAAAGAAGATATTTTGTAAAAGCAGTAAAACTATTTCCCCATTTTACAGCAACTAAGAGACTCTACCAATATAAAACTCAATCTTTTAAAAAATCTTCCCCAAATCCCTCTGAATTAAGAACTAGTGACTAGAGAGCATGGAATATGTCTAACTTCATTAAAAAGCATCTGTCAGAATGTATCCAGGCAGCCAGAGAAAAGGATTGATTAAATGACCTGGACAGTATAAAAAGTCAAGAACATAACTGATGTCAACAGGGCATTAGAGATTCAATGGACAGGAAATTATCCCAGGAAGGTTGAGGAAAACAAAAAATACTGTAACCCTTTAAAAGACTAGGCTAGATTATTTATAGAAAAAAAAAGCATAAATACCCCTTAAACAAAATTTTCTAAAAAGACACGTAACAACTTTTTTTTTGCTCAGGAATATTCAGAACTGAATTATTTAAAAATTGAAAACCATTTTAAATGTTCAAACTTAGGGAATGATTAAATAAAATATAGTTTAACAATAAGCTTAGGTAATGTAATTAAAAGTACTTATGAAAAGCTTTTAATTACCTTTGGGGAAAACAGATACATCCATGGAGTATAATAACAACTATTTTCTAAAAAATCCTTTTTAAAAAACTAGGAAGAAATTCACAAAGTAAAATGTTATTAGTGATTATCTCATAATGATAGAGTAATGGTCATGTTTTCCTTTCAATTTTTCTTTTTCCAGTTTTATAAAATGCAAATATATTACTTTCTATAATTCTCCCTAAACAACATTAACTTTAGAAAATTATGCCATAGTCCTAAGAGAATCTTCTAACTGGGAAAGTTTATTTACCCTTGCTAGTTCCTAATTAGTGACTATCTCACTTCCTACTTAATCCAGTGACATTTATTCATTGGACAGCTACGTTGTTTCAGGCACTTTGCTAAGCTGTGTAAAAAAATATAACAGTAAGTAAAAGATTGTAATTGACTGACCTCTGAGAATTTATAAACTAGTGTGCAGGAAATAAAAAGAAACATTACAGCCTGACCAGGTGGTGGCGCAGTGGATAGAGCGTTGGACTGGGATGCGGAGGACCCAGGTTTGAGACCCTGAGGTCACCAGCTAGAGTGTGGTCCCATCTGGCTTGAGCAAAAGCTCGCCAGCTTCGACCCAAGGTCGCTGGCTCCAGCAAGGGGTTGCTCAGTCTGCTGAAGGTCTGCGGTCAAGGCACATATGAGAAAGCAATCAATGAACAACTAAAGTGTGGCAACAAAAAACTGATGATTGATGCTTCTCATCTGTCTCCATTTCTGTCCCTGTCTATCCCTCTCTCTGACTCTCTCTCTGTCCCTGTAAAAAAAAAAAAAAAAAAAAAAGAAAAGAAACATTACAGTCCAGGTTGAAGGTGTGAAGTCAAGACTACAGAAGAACAGGGGAAGGAGTGATTAGTTGACTCATGGAAGAGGTAGGGTCTCCACAGGGTTTTAAAAGATGACAGGATGTGAATGAATGAAAGATTGGGGAGGATGGTCCTATGTGCGGGGAGAGATGCCATTGGCACCAGCATAGAAGAAGGAAAGGGGGAGGGCATGTTTGGACAACAGTGACTGTTCCCAGTTACAGTTTGAAGGAATCATAAGGGACTGGAATGGAGGGAAGACAGAATTAGAAAGAAAGCGGAAGGCCTGGCTGGGGAGAGCCCTGAAGGCTCAAGTGGTAAATCTGGATATCAGCTTCTTGACGCTAAACCACCAAGACAAAAACACTAAGAAGAAAAGGCAGAGAACCGCTGACAGCAAAGTGGTTGATTAGCTGTTTACCCCTCAGATATTTTAAGCTGTTGAAGACACACCCATAGGACTGGTGGATTTTTCTCATTGATTGTACCCACTGTTGCAGTATTTTAAAGAGGCAGTTCAGACTGGACTGCTCACTTGTCCCAGTCAGACCCCTGGAATGAATTTTAAAGCAGTACCGTAACTAGAATTAAAATTCAAGTCCAGAACCTTGAGACTGGCATCTTCCATATTCGGCATGTCCTCTCTCTCCCAACTTTTATAACTTTTTTTGTATTTGTATTCATGCTCTCTCCAAAATTATAGCTCTTCAGTAAGAATGTCTTTGTTTGTTCTCCTTTCTCCCAGATTTAGGCATAGAAGAATAACTATCAAGCATGTGTGTGTGTATATATATATATATATATATATATATATATATATATATATATATATATATATATATAAATAGATAGATACATATACAATATATGTATATATACATATAAATGTGTGTATATATATATGTGTGTGTGTGTGTGTGTATTGGAATTCTATCCATTTGTGTCAATTCCTGTGTGGCAACACCTGCTCAGCAGTTAGATTTTAAATATTTCTGTTGCATTCAGAAGCCATTGATTGAGATCATTAAAGGACCATTCCTGAATCCTCCATTATCTTACCTTTTTCTCTATTTCTGCTTCATTTTCTGATTGAGCATAATGTGTTTTGCATGGTTTATAATTTAATTCTTCTTCTTTTAAAACTACTGCTATAAGTGTCTGGACTGAGAAAAAAAAATATCTCTTTCTCTTTTAGGAAATTTCTTTCCCACACAGTATTTTAAAATCTTTTCTGGCTCCATCAATCATCTGATCTTTTGGTAGTTCGTGCTCCATTCTCTTATAACCTTTCTAAAGATGGCATGTTTTCCAAGGTTTTTGTCATTACTACCACCCTTTGGATTCTTTCCAAATTAGCATTCGTGTGTGTGTGTGTGTGTGTGTGTGTGTACACACCCATACATACATAGTACATATATGTAGAAAGAGCCAAAAAATTGCATGCAGCTTTCCCAACAGAGATTTTGAAGTGTAATGAATAACAGGGTGCTTGCTTCTCACATGAGCTTTGGTGACTCCCATATAGACCCATAGGCTTTCTCTTTTCCTTTTTTTATACCAAAAGATGATGTTCACCTAGAAATGATCAGAATTTTTATTGAGAAAAATTTAACAAGAAAAAGTTTTGCTAGGTAACACATTAGGTGATGCTTAAATACTGATAATTAGCTAAAAGATGACCCTTTTTCTTGGGAAGTATTAGATTTAGTAGAAATTTTAAGCTCCAACTAAGTAATATATTTTGTGTTTGGTGCAATAGTAGAGAGGGACTAAAGAACTCCCAAGGAGTGGTTTGGGGTGGAGGGGAATACCTCATTAACAGCACATTTAACCATGCAGCACTGGAACTTACATAAAATGTGGCCAGAACATAAGCAGAAATAAATTGGCATCAGTTAGCATTACATATTCCTGTAGATTTTTACATATGCTTATTAAACAACCACTCTGTGTTGGACACTATTCTATAAGCTATGGCTATAAATCTAAACAAAACTGTTTCTGACTATAAATCATATCATTTCACTTCTCTGCTCAAAACTCTCTACTGGTTTCTTCTCTCAGAGTAAATTCCTGACTCTGGTTTACAAGGCACCATGTAATCTGGGCCCTGCTCCCTTTTTGACCATATCAATCGCTCTCTCCTCCTCACCTCACTCCGTTCTAGTCACATGGGGCCATGGAGCCTCTGCCAGATCTGGGGCCTGTGGGCAGATGTCTGAGAATCATTATGTATTAACCTTTATTCTGCTATGCACTGTGCTTCATGCACTTGCTTTATAGATGCTGTTGCATTCGAGAGTTACAGCAAAGCAGAAAGATGGTTATTATTGCTTCTGTTACTTCTGTTAGTAGTATGTTAAATATTGCTAATAATATTAGTAGTATTAAACCATTATCACTGTCTTATTAAAGAAGAGAAGTTAGATAATCAGCTCATGGTCACTCAACTAGTAGCTGGTCGAACCAGATCACCATGCTCTAAGACCTCCTTGTCTTTGGATGTTCTGTTGAAAGATTCAGCTATAGAAAAGCTTGACACCAAGAAACTTGAAGTCTTATCCACTGGATCCTTTATTCATATACTCAACAGGGTTACCTTGAGCTTCTTAGATGCAAAAGCCCATGGGAGGCACTCATGTGTATAATAGGTAAAAAAAAAATCCTTTTTATTCAATAAACTTTTAATTTAGTACAGTTATTATATTGATAGCAATAATTGAGATGATTTCCTAAGTCTGAAGATTTAATTGTTCTGCAATTGACTTCCAGTTCAAGATGATTATTTAGACTTAAGTATTTAATACTCTTCCTTCCCAATTTCCCATTGAAATAAAAAAGGAAATATAAATTACGGTGATAAAACTGCTTCAGCCCTAAAAAAGATGGCAAACATTGACTAAAGGTCAGAAAATTGAAGTTCATATTATATATTGCAAATAAAATTGCATAACCCCCATGCTGTTTGTTGTCTTAGGGCTTTGGCTTAGGCATCTTCTCTCTTTAATTGTACATGGTGAATCCTATCTCTATTGCTGCCTTAAATTTTCCCTGGGACTCTAACTTGTATAACCAACTGACTACTAGATAGCACCCAGGAATACTCAATGCACATCTCAAATGTAAATTAACCAAAACAGAACTTGTAATACTTTTACTATATATCTAACCCATTCCCTCTTCCCCAAGGAATTTGCATTTCAGTAAACATTGCCATCTAACAAACTGACAAAAATAAAAGTCTAAGTATTATGTTTGATTCTGCTCTTGCCCTCATATTCCCCATCTGTCAAACTTAATCCATCTGCAAATCCTCTGATCTCAATATCCAAAACAGATTCCAAATCTGGTGACTTCTCTCTATATCCATCACCTGTTCTGGTGATGCTCTTGCTTCTCCTAGAATAGAGCCCCACACAGCACCAGAAGGACTTTTTACACTGGAAAATCAATTCATGTTACTTCTTCCCCACAACAACAACAAAAACAGAAACAAAATCCCAATTTAGAATCCTCCAATAGCTTTTGAGTGACACTTAAAGTCCACAATCCTTATGGATTTTCTGAATTCATACTTTATCTGGTAACTGCCAACTTTAATCACTTTCTTACTTACTTAATATACTCCAGCTTCTTTTAGATTTTAAAACTCATAACTCTTTCCCTCCTCTGGGTCTTTGTTGCATTAGGGCTTTCCTTTCCCCAATATCAAGAGGATCATTACTGATCTTTACACTACTGGATCTTTCTCATCATATGAGTTTCAGCTCTTTAAAAGGACCTTGCCTGTCCTCCCAATTTAAAGTGGGTACCTCTTCAGTTTTTAATAAGTAATAACCACTGGCTGAAACTTTTTCTGTATAATTGTTTGTTTATTGTTTCTTTTTATCTTCTAAAAAGAAAAATCCCCTGAAAACAAAAACCCTGTCTGTTTTGTTTGGTGCAGAATTTGCTCAACCTGTGTGATATGTGGTAAGTGCTCAGTTAGTAATTGAGTGAATGATTTCATTTTTATGGTTTTGAAATGTAACATAAATATAAAAAATTAACAATAATTATTATAATCTAAATATAAATATTATTTCAACCAAATCTGAGCAATATGGTGAATCTATATAAAAGAAAAAAAATACAAAACAAGAGGACTGAAACTACACCAAATGTTTCCATTTATAACCCGATAAGTCTGGACTAAACTCCACCTTTAAACTACAAGTATTTTCAAGTTGTGTCTCAAAATATAATTAAACTACTCAATGCTTAAATAAGACATGCTTAAAGCAAAAAGATATAGAATGGATAGAAATAAAAGTAAGGAAAAGAAAAATCTGAAAAATGCAAAAATGGAGGTAGTAATATTAGACAAAATAGAAATGAAAGAGACATATTTTACATTGTTTAAATGCAGATTCCACAAGGAAGCTTCAGAATAATACCCCGGTGCATTCACTAGCATAATATTGAAACACATAAATCAAGAAACTTAACAATTTTAAGTTTAAAAAAATCATAATCATAGGAGAAGGCTTCAATATATCTCTTTCAGACTTTGACTGATAGAACAAAATTCAAAGGAAATACCACTATCACTGAAAACCACATTCAACTATGTGTAGAACTTCATAATCTACTAATAGAGAATACCTACCTTTCAAACATCAAAGGATAGTTACAAAAGTTGATGTTATTCTAGATGCAAAAAAATTTTATTCTTTGACAATAATGCAGTGACTCTAAAAACATATATAAACAATATATTAATAAAGTATAATACAAATAAAAATATAAACATATCAACAAGCCAAAAGAAAACTAAACAGTCAATTAAAAATGTTTGTCAAAGAACTAAAAATTTCAGAGATTAATGAAATCAACATATATGAAAATTAATAAAATGCAGCTACAGATTTATCCAGAAGAAATTCAAAAATTTAAATGCTTAAGAAAGATTAATGAATGAAGTAGGCATTTGAATGAAGAATTTAAAAAGCAACCAGAGATGCATGAGAAAGAACATAGATTAATGAAGAATAAAGCAGAAATTATTTAATAAGTAAGGAGAAAAATGATTGAGTTAATAATCCTAGAATATATTCTTTGAAAGGGCCAATAAAATAAACAAACTTAAGTCCATGTTTATTAAGAAAAAGTAATTGGTAAAATATGAATATTTATATATAAATGGAAAAGAGCTTATAGTTGTAAAATAGACATTTAGGAATTAAAATTTTACAATATGAAATTCTATATTAATAAAAATAAATATGGGAGAGGGGGGATGCAGTTGGGGTTACCCTAGAATCTATGTAAACACAATTAGTTAAGTAAAATAACTAAATAAATAAAATTTTATCAAAGCTCTTTACAGATTCAATGCAATCTCTATCAAAAGTCCAATGACATTTTTTATGGAAATAGAAGAAGCAATCCTAAAATTCCTATGGGACCACCAAAGATTGCAAACAATAAAAACACTCTTGAGCGAAGAGAAACAAAACAACATAAAAAAATAAGTGGCGCAGTGGATAGAGCATCAGACTGGGATGCGGAAGACCCAGGTTCGAGACCCTGAGGTTGCCAGCTTGAGCTCAGGCTCATCTGGTTTGAGCAAAAGCTCGCCAGCTTGGACCCAAGTCGCTGGCTCGAGCTAGGGGTTACTCGGTCTGTTGAAGGCCCACGGTCAAGGCTCATATGAGAAAGCAATAAATGAACAACTAAGGTGTCAAAACGAAAAACTGATGATTGATGCTTCTCATCTCTCTCCGATCCTGTCTGTCTGTCCCTATTTATCCCTCTCTCTGACTCTCTCTCTGTCCCTGTAAAAAAAACAAATAAATAAAGTTGGAGGCATCATACTAGCTGATTTCAAAATATACTACAGAACTATAGTAACCAAAGCAGCATGGTTTGTCATAAAAACAGACATGTAGACCAATGGAACAGAGAAGAGAGTACAGAAATAAATTTATGCATTTGTGGTTAATTGATCTTTCAGAAAGGTGATAAGAATACAATATTTGCAAACTCATACATCTGATAAGGGGTTAATATCCAAAATAATATGAAACTAGCATGGAAACAACCCAATTAAACTTGGAAAAAGCTAGTCCCTTCAATAAATGGTGTTGGGAAACTTTTTTTATATGCCGAAGAATGAAAATGCACTCGTATCTCACTCCACGTACAGAACTCACCTAAAAAAGAATTACTGAAGATGCAAAACTTGACATTATTAAACAACTAGGAGAAAACACAGGAAAAGCTTTGTGACATCAATCTGGGCAATGATTATATATATATATAGATATAGATATATATAGATATATATATAGATATCCCAAAAGCACAGGCAACAGAAGCAAAACAGACAAGTGGGATTGCATCTCACTAAAAAGCATCTGCACATTAAAGGGTACAATCAGCAGAATGGAGAGACAACATATGGAATAGGAAACATTTGCAAATGCAAACCTTTAATTAGGGTTTATATCCAATATAAAGAAGAAACTCAATTCAATAGCAAGAAAACAAATAACCTAATTTTAATAAATGGGCAAGGAACTTCACTTGACATTTCTCAAAAGATAGTATACAAATCACCAACAGGTAGATGAAAAGATACTCAACATAACCAATTATCAGAGGAATGGCCATTATTAACATAACTAATCAATAGTGAAGCCAGGATTTCAATTCAAATTTGACTGACAGCCAAGCCTATAATCCCAACCAACACCCCACATCACCTTCTCTCCTCAGTGGCCCAACATTTTGACAGTGCAGCATTAGCACCAGCTATGTTCATCTTTGATATAAAGAAGACATTAAAGAGAGAAAGAAGGCTTTGTCTAGTCAGTTCTAATATACACCTTTTTCATTTTACAGTTAAATAAGCATTTGGCTCATTTTTAATTCTTAGAGGGTTTTTAAATTCCAGAGTTTTGGCTAGTGTAAAGCATCTCAAACTATAAGATGAATATACTTGAGAACATTGTTAAATAGCAGATTCTGTGTCAGTAGGTCTGGGATGGGGCTGAAAGTCTGCACATTGAACAACTTCCCAGATGATGCTGATGCTGCGGTTCCACAGACCAAACTTGGAGTAACAAGGGACTAGAGCAGGGGTAGTCAACCTTTTCATACCTACCGCCCACTTTTGTATCTCTGTTAGTAGTAAAATTTTCTAACCACGCACCGGTTCCACAGTAATGGTGATTTATAAAGTAGGGAAGTAACTTTATAAAATTTATAAAGCAGAGTTACAGCAAGTTAAAGCATATAATAATAATTACTTACCAAGTACTTTATGTCAGATTTTTGCTAAGTTTGGCAGAATAAATCTTTATAAAACAACCTACTATAATTAAATCTATCTTTTTATTTATACTTTGGTTGCTCTGCTACCACCCACCATGAAAGCTGGAATGCCCACTAGTGGGCGGTAGGGACCAGGTTGACTACCACTGGGCTAGAGGATCATCGCCAACTTATAATTATCTACATTCGGGGCAGTTATTAGGTATTAGATGAGGAGGATGAATGAGAGAAACCTCCAACAGGATGCATTGCTTTCTGGCAAAAGAAACTGGATGTAGAGACAAGTTTTAAAGGTCTTTATCATATATTTGCCAAGAAAATCTTGGCCGAAATAAGCTCACAACTGAAGAACAGGAACAAATATACTGCTCACAAAAATTAGGGGATATTTCAAAATGAATATGAAGTGATAAAATATTTCTTAATTTTTGTGAGCAGTATATTTACTGAGTGATCAGGGCCAATCCCTGTGCTGGATACTTATGTTATCTCTTTAATCCTTCCCGGACCCTTGTGCAGGCTGCCTGCCCACTCTGCTTCACCACACATGATAGAAATAGTACAATATGGAGGACAGTGGAGGGCAAGTGGAGAGAAGGGAGGAGAAATAGCTCTTGAATACCACCGTGTTCCTTGTATAACACTGGGCACTTTCATTTATGTCATCTAATTTTACCCTCATGACCACGAGACAGTGTGTTCTTACCTTTAGTTTTTCTAAATGAGGACACTTAAGCTCAGAATTGTTAATTAACTTGTCTGAGGTTATTAAGTTCTTAGGTGGCAAGGGTACGGTTGAAATCTAGATCTGTCTTACTACCCAGTGCCTGTTTTCTACCATTCTCTAATGAAGTATCAGACTCCACCTCACTCTTTGGAGATGCGGGAGATAACACATTCTATTATAATCAGGGCCCATGATTTATGGCTTGCTGCACACTTATTCTAATACATAAACACAGGCATGAAACAAGTCAACATGAGTACAGTCGGCCTTGTTTACTCATGTTGCAGAAATCTGGGCTTGAAGCCTTTCATCACCCAGAGGTTAGAAAAGGGAGGCTGCTATTAGTGATAAAGCTGTGGTTCATTGTCCAAGTTGGTATATCCAGTAATGGATTCCATAAGCACTGCACTACCTTTCCCCTTACATTGTCCTCACTGGGCTTTATCTCCTTTTTCCTGAGGGTGTTTGTGGCATCTTCAGTTCAATTGTTGAGCCCTAGGGTGGAGAGGGCACCACTTTTGACAGGTCTAAAAGGAAATCAAAACAATAAAAAATTGAAGTGGCATTATCACCCATTCTCTCCGTTGGAGACTTATTGCAGTGAATCCTTTTTCACTTCCTGGACTTTTGGCCCTCTGATATATGCTCTGATTTTTTTCCCTGAGGCACAGTGATGAGATCAAGATGACTTCCCCTGGCAGCCCTGCTCAGAGTGGTTTCACAGGTCATGACTTAGCTAATCTGGGGAGAGCACATAGAAAGTAAATGTTTAGAATTTTTAAGCTAGTAACTTAAAAATTCTAAACATTTTGTGTGTACACATGTATATAATATTATAGGATGCCCGTGATATGAGTCTTATGTTGATTTATTTGTTTAGAAGTAGGCTAAGGAAAACAAGATAGGGAAACAAAGTTCAAAGTAGTTGCTACAGATGGCTACTGATATGTGACAGTGTTTTCTGTAGAGTCAAATGATAAACGGGATTGAAGAGGCGGGAGGCAGAGGGTAAGGAGAGGAAAGAAAATCTTGCACAAGAAATGGTGACAGA
Organism: Rhynchonycteris naso; assembly: GCA_037038555.1. NCBI lineage: Eukaryota > Metazoa > Chordata > Mammalia > Chiroptera > Emballonuridae > Rhynchonycteris > Rhynchonycteris naso. The sequence goes on from CM073002.1 coordinate 38,295,281, forward strand.
AGTAACAGCCTTCTATTAGCCCCTCAAAAAAAGAGAAAGAGAAAGGTTGGTTATTTCAGGAACCTAGTATAAAAGGCTGAGGAGGTGAATGTATGAGGAAATTTGAAAATAAAGAAATGACAATTATTTCTCTGGAAAAGCAGGTCAAGTGCAGAGTTATGAGTGCCAAGGAGAAAAATATTTGTTCTGAGCAGGCTTGAGGTTTTGCCAACATTCTAAACATACTGAGTTGAGTGAGATACATTTCTGACCACTGCCGGTAACTTTCAGGGTCTCTTCATGTATGGTTTGCATTTTGTTTAGTTTAGAGTTTTGTGAATCATTGTAAAACATTCCATTAAAACATGAGCAGGGAATGGAAGGTGAGCATGCTCGGTAGAGAGATAGCAGGAGCATGGGTGAAGAAGAGAGTGAGAAAAGGGAATCAGAATTGTAAAGAAAACAGGAAGGCATTCTGATTCACTGGAGTATAGGATTCCTGTGTGCGTTCACACGCTCATGTGTGTCTGTCCAGACTTTATTTAAGATCACTATTTAAGATCAAAGTGATGAGTATAGGATACTTGATGTGGAATAGAACAGGAATTGTTGGAAATTAGATTATAATAGGATCAGAAGACTTAACTTTAGGAGAGTTTGAAGGTGTTCAATACATAGTTTTGTCTAAGAATATGCTGCCTTTTTTAATTTTTCTATCCGTGTATGACATACTCAAGGGTGAGTGGTAGTTCTCTTCCTCTGGAGAGAGGTCAAGATTAATAACACCAGTTTTAATGCCTTTTATATAAAGGTCGTATTTGTAACCTTGGGTGAGATGATGTAGTCCAGAGAGAAAATATAGGGAAAGAAGAGATCACTTAGAACAGAAGCTTTAAGAATGCTCACCCTTTTAGATAATCAGGATAAGAAAAGAAACCACTGATGAAAACAGAGAAACAGGAAAAAAATCTGACTATACATTGCCGTAAGAGCTGGATAACAAAGTTTTAAGAAATAGGATGTGTTTAACCATACATAAAGCCAAGGAAGGGGGCATGAAGGAGAATTTAAACAGAGAATTTTTTTAATTATTCATTTTAGAGAAGAGACACAGAGAGAGAGAGAGAGAGAAAGGGGGGAGGAGCTAGAAGCATCAACTCCCATATGTGCCTTGACCAGACCTGTGCAGGGTTTTGAACTGGCCACCTCAGTGTTCCCAGGTCAACGCTTTATCCACTGTGCCACCACAGGTCAGGCTAATTTTTGAGGCAGGAAAGTCCCTGCTTGGTTTAAAGCTGGAGAATTTTTGAAAATATATCATTTAGGTCTTTGGGGGAAAGGACTGACCTGATGCTACTCAGAGTCAGCAAGAGGCAGCAGGTAAGAAGACATGGATAGAGGAAAACATGGGGAGTCAGTGAATTTGTTCCTTTGTAGCCCCAGTTCTGATTTATTTTACTTGTAGTGTTGGGGTTTTAAAAGTCTTTAAAAAATATATAGGAGTGTAGCACAAGGGGAGAATAAGGAGATGGAACATTCTGATTTTGATATTTTTGCCTCTTGTGATCATAGCCAGGCCTAACTATGAGTCTAAGGCTTAATTTCCATGACTTCTTTGCCCTAAGAATTAAGGACAACATATTTGAAAGTGCTAAGCAACAGAAGAATCAAAAGAGAAAAACTATTTATTTATTTTTATTTTTTTATTAAGTGAGAGTCAGGGAGGCAAAGACAGACTCCCACATGCACCCCAATTAGGATCTGCCTGGCAAGTCCCCTATGAGGTGATGTTCTGCCCATCTGGGGGGTCACTGCTCCATTGCTCCAAAACCGAGCTATTTCAGTGCCTGAGGCAAGGCCGTGGAGCCATCCTCAGTGCCCGGGGCCAACTTGCTCAAACTGTTTTGAACCATGGCTATAGGAGGGGAAGAGAAAAAGAAGGGGAAGGGTGAAGAAGCAGGCGGTCACTTCTCCTGTGTGTCCTGACTGGGAATCAAACCCAGGACTTCCACACACCAGGCTGATGCTCTACCACTGAGCCAACTGACCAGGGTGAGACAAACTTTTTAGAACTGTCCCTTTCAGTGTGGTCACTTGGTTTGTGTTCAACTGTCACACCTGTCTAGGTTTCTTCCCATCATTTTTCATCAGCTAAGTACTGCAAGCAGTCTCCCTTGTTCCCTTCCCTTCGAGGAGTGTATCTGTTCCGATGTATTGACTTACAGTTGATAAATTCCAGAATGATGTTTAAGGTTGGGTCGGGTACTTTCTGAATCTAAACTTACAAAGACTATAGTCTTTTAGAGGCAAGAGGCCCATGATAAAAGATACTGCTGAGAAATACATTTAATTGTGTTAATAATATTTTAAAACACATTTCAGTTTGGAACACATTTAAAACCTATCTCAATATTATGTTTTTGTTGATTGAAATTTGCATTAGTTGTATATGTATGTGTACTTATTACCTGTTGTTTTTTTTACCACTTTTGTAGTAGTTCTCCATCTTTTCGTGATCATCTTGTAAAGAGATACTATTTTCCTAGTACCTTTGAAATTGGATTTGGCCGTATTGCTCACTCTGGCCAATTGAATATGGGCAAATGTACTATAAGTCACTTCCAGACTGAAGGTCTAAGTCCTAGTATAGAATCCACCCCACTCTTCTCCACCCCCCCATCTCCAACATGGCATCCAGTACTTCCCCAGGTGGTGGCTGCTTTATCAGCCTGATCCTGAAGTGAGAACCACAGGGAGTAGAGATCCTGGCCAATCTGTCATGGACATGTAGCTTGGGAGAGAACTATACTGAAATGTTTGTCCCTGCAGTACAGCTTCCAACAACTTGAATTGCTCTTATGGCTATAAAAGTGTTCTTGAACCCTGTGCCTGAGTCTTAGTCTTAGCAACCTGCCCAGCCTCCAGACTGCTACCTGCTAATACCTAACCACTGCCTGCCTTTTTTAGTCTGTTATTCTGCATAATTTGTTGCACAGGTTCTAACTCCTATGTCTTCCCTGTTTGGTGTTGTACTTAGCTGGCTTGTCCATCATCTATTTCTTGCTACTGCTGTCTTGGTTTTGGCGGCCTGGACTTCCCAAACCCTACAGGTAGATCTGTTTTCTAAGCATCTGGCCCACTCCAGTGTTCTGCCTTCACCAGTTTCTGTGGAATTAGTAATGCCCAACAATATCACATGATTGGATGAATCTAAATGACTCTAAACTAATTGAGGGTAAGATGATGTCAGATTCAGCATTGTAATAACCGCTCTCTTAGGACAGGTGTTCTATAAACATTAAATGAATAAATGCACACTTGTAGCAAATTTCATTAAAATTTATTCAATTTTATTCAAATTTGAGAAAGAGTACCACCTGTTAAATAGATTGGCTTCCATTTTGTTTCAAATTAAACTTAAGGTAGAGTATCTTTTAGTAAATTTCACCAAAATTGGTCAAATTTTTTGACAAACAGAGCAAAACCTATCAATGCTATTTGAATGGATACTAAGATGGAAAAACATTTTTTTGCATACTCTTGCAAGATACCATTAAAATCTTTAGTAATTTAATATGAATAACTGCTGTACCTACCTTTGGTACATAATAACCCATCTCATTGGCCCACCTCTGATCTCAGCTATGATTGGAATTGACTGCTCAGTTCAAGTGCTTGCCTTTTGCTTTTTGTCTCAGGCTACCCTCGGTCTGGGACCCTGTAGCTGGACAACAAACTAGGAACTGCAAACCTTTTCTGCCTCTGGGGGAACCCTCAGCCAGGGGATGAACAGAGTCTATGAATGCACAAGCCTCCCATCATTGAGGCATTTTGAACAATTTTCAGGTAGTCTGGCACCTGAAAAATTTCCACAACTGTAAATTTGATACTAAACCTTTATATTGGTCTTTCTTCTTTCTCATGTATCACTCCCCTGTTCTCTCACTCCTGCTTCCTTCACTTCAGTCTTTGCCCGAGGCTCTGCTTCTGAGGAAGCCCAGACTAAGACAGCAATACTCTCTATCCAGTCAGTTACACAAATGAGCCGGCCTTGTATAGATTTTATTTGTTCTTATTTCCAAGTGAATGTTTTCTAAGATTTCATTTTTTCAGCCAGTTACTGTATGCCTACTACATGTTGAACACAACAAAATCATGTGAGAGTGCACCCAGTGGGTGAAATGCACTCAGAAAATCTAGTTTCAATCTTGGCTTTGCCATATACTATCTAGTATTGGCAAATTACTTAAATTTCCTAACTTTGTCTATAGACTAGAGAAAGTATGAAATTGATCAACAAGAGTACATAGATTTTGGGTAAACATCTCCACATCATTTAAACAATTGATTATGTTGTATACCCATCACCAAAAGTCAAATTGTCCTCTGTCACCTTATATTTGTTCCTCTTTATACCCATCCTTAATCCCCTTCCCATCTCCCTTTCCTTTATCACCCTCCCCCTGATAATCCACTGCACTTTTATCTATGTCCATGAGTCATAATTTTGTATCCCACCTATGTGTGGAATCATAAAACTTTTAGCTTTCTGATTTACTTACTTCACTTAGTATAATGTTTTCAAGGTCCATCCATGTTGTCATAAATGATACTATGTCATCATTTCTTATGGCTGAGTAGTATTCTATTGTATATATGTACCACATCTTCTTTATCCAATTCTCTATCAGAGAACACTGAGTGTTTCCATGTCTTGGCCACTGTAAATAATGCTGTGGTGAACATGGGGGTGCATGTGTCTTGACACACCAATGTTTTCGAGTTTTTTTGGTAGATACCCCATAAGGGATTGCTAAGTAATATGGTAGTTCTATTCTTAATTTTTTGAAGAACCACTATACTTATATTCATAATGGTTGTACCAATTTGCTTTCCCTCCAGTAGTGAATGAGGGTTCCTTTTTCTCCTCAGCCTCTCCAATACTTGTTATTACCTGTCTTGTTGATAATAGCTAATCTAACACGTGTGAGGTGGTATCTCATTGTAGTTTTGATTTGCATTTCTCGAATAGTGAAAATGATGAGCATTTTTTCATATATCTGTGCCATTGTATTTCTTTTTGGGAGAAGTGTCTGTTCAAGTCCTCTCCCCATTTTTTAATTTGATTGTTTGCTTGTTTGTTGCTGAGTTTCTTTAGTTCTTTATATATTTTGAATATTAACCCTTTATTGGAGCTGTTATTTGCAAATATCTTCCATTTAGTTGGCTGCATATTTGTTTTGTTGTCAGTTTCTTTTGCTGTGCAGAGCTTTTTAGTTTGATATAGTCCCATTATTTATTTTTGCCTTCACTTCCCTTGCCTTTGGGGTCAAATTCATAAATTGTTCTTTATGGTCAAGATCCATGAATTTAGTGCCTATGTTTTCTTCTATGTAATTTATTGTTTCAAATCTTACATTTAGGTCTTTGATTTATTTTTAATTAATTTTTGTGCAAGAGAACAAACTGGAGTCAAGTTTCATTCTTTTGAATGTGGCTTTCCAATTTTTTCAGCATCATTTACTGAAGAAGCTTTTTTTTCTCCATTGTGTGTTTTTGGCTCCTTTGTCCATATATATGGGGTTTTATTTCCGGGCTCTTGATTCTGTTCCATTGGTCTGTGTGTCTATTTTTCTGCCAATACCACTTTGTTTTGATTATCTTGGCTCTGTAGTATAATTTGAAGTGAGGTATTATAATGCCTCAGGTTCAGCCTTCACTGTTTTTCTCAGGATTGCTTTGGCTATTCAGAGGTTTTATGGTTCCTTACAAACTGGTAATTTTTGTTCCATTTCTTTAAGAAATAACATTGAAATTTTGATGGGAATTGCATTAAATTTGTATATTGCTTTTGGTAATATGGCCATTTTAACTATATTTATTCTTACTATCTAAGAACATGGGATATTTTTCTATTTCATTGTGTCTTTTTCAATTTTCTTTAATAATGTTTTGCAGTTTTCAGTATATAGATCCTTTGCATTCTTTGTTATGTTTATTTGTAGGTATTTTATTTATTTTGCTGCAACTTTAAAATGGATTATATTTTTAGTTCATTTTTCAATGAACTAAATTAATGGTATATATGAAAATAATAAACTTCTGTATATTAATTTTGTATCCTGCGATCTTACTGTGGATTCTTTGGGGTTTTCTATATACAGGATTATGTCATCTACAAAAAATGAAACCTTTACTTCTTTTTTTTGGATATGAATGTTGATCTTCTCGATTGTTTATTTTCTATATCATTTTTTTCTGCTGTTAAACTATTTCTTTCTTCTTTCTATTGATTTTATTTTATTGTTTTTTTAACTTTTTGAGATAGAGGCATAGCTCATTCATTATCAATCACCCTTTTTTTTTTGAATATGTGCTTTTAAAGCTTAAAGTTTTCTCTAAGTATATCTTTAGCTATATCCCAGATATTTTGGTATTTAACAATCTTATAATCCTTTAGTTAAAAATATATTTATAATCTTCAATATATTCTCTTCATTGAATTGTGATATACTTAAATTTATATATTTTAAAAATTCTAAATTAATAAGAATATTTTAATAAAATATTTGTTATTGATATGTAAATTATCAATATTGTGACTCTAAAGTACTACTTTGTATTATTTTAATTTCTTTATAGATTCTTACTGAGTGGCCCATAATATATAAAATATATAAAATTAATTTTTGAATTGTCTGAGGTATGCTTAAAAAAATTTTGTATTACTCAAATTTTAGGTGTATTATTTTCTGCATGTTAATTAGGTCAGGTTTATTATTTGTGTTATTTCACTTTATCGTAACTGATTTTCTGTCTACTTGCTTTTATTATAAAGAAAAGTATGTTATAATTTTACACTATAATTTTGGGTTTGTCAATTTCTTTTTACTGTTAATGGATACTTTATTTAAAAGCTATGTCATTAGATGCATACAATGTATAGTTGTTACAAAATATCCTTCTTACTTTTTACCTTAAATTCTACTTTATCTGGCCTGACCTGTGGTGGCGCAGTGGATAAAGCGTCGACCTGGGAAAACTGAGGTCGCCAGTTCAAAACCCTGCACTGGTCTGGTCAAGGCACATATGGGAGTTGATGCTTCCAGCTCCTCCCCCCTTTCTCTCTCTCTCTCTTTCTCTCTCTCTCTCTCTCTCTCTCACTCTGTGTCCTCTCTAAAATGAATAAAAATAAATTCTACTTTATCTGATATTATAATTATATAATATTTCATTTGGTAAACCGTTTTCATCTTTTTTACTTTCTATTTCCTTATGTCTGTAAGTTTGAAATGTCTCTTATAAAAGAATATAATTTTTAATACAGTCTGATAATGTTTGTCTTTATCTTTTAATTGGTGTATTTAGTCTATTTATATTTAATGTAATTACTGATCTAATTGAATTTAAATCTACCATTTTATTATGAATTTCTACTTCTTCTGCCTGCTTTTATTTTATTCTTCTTTTTCACCTTTATTTATATTGGTAATAATTTTATTATTTCATTTTTCTTCTATTTCCTCACAAGTTTTACATTTACTATTCTTTTAGTAGTTATCTTAGAGATTACAGCATATATTCTTGGCTTATCAAAATCTAATATTAATAGGTTCTTTCAGACTCTCCCCAGACAATGCAAGTAGATCAAAGACATTAGAATAATTTAATTTAATTTACCCTCATTTTAATTAGAATGATTTTATTCCATTTATATATAAATACCTTTATATATATATTAAGCCCAACAAAACACTTTTATGCCTCACTTCCATAGTAAATAATAATAATAATTATTATTATTATTTTGACAGAGACAGAGAGTCAGAAAGAGAGATAGACAGGGACAGATAGACAGGAAGGGAGAGAGATGAGAAGCATCAGTTGCGGCACCTCAGTTGCTCACTGATTGCCTTCTCAGATGTGTCCTGACCATGGGGCTAAGGCAGACCAAGTGACCCCTTGCTTAAGCCAGTGACCTTGTGCTCAAGCTGGTGAGCTTGCTCAAACCATATGAGCCCATGCTCAAGCCGGCGACCTCGGGGTTTTGAACCTGAGTCCTCCGCATCCCAATTCAATGCTCTATCCACTGCACCACTGCCTTGTCAGGCATGAATAATTATTTTTATTTACTCACTTGTTTAGCTATTTTATTCACTCTTCAAAAATAGGATGACACTTCACCCAAAATTTGATTCAATTGTCAAAACTAATGATACCAAATACATATAAAGAGAATATAAAATGGTTTATTACTCACTTCCTAAAACTGTCTGGAGAGTGCAGGTGTGATCTCTCAAGATCATCTCAAAAACTTGGCAGAGTAGAAAAAGGACACCAGCTTGGGATTTTAATGGCGGTTAGAGGGTGTGTCTGGGATGAGGGTTCCTGTGCATAAGTAGGGGCTTGGTTTAAATTTCTCATTGGCACCAAAGTAGGAGGCACCCAGACTTTTTTATTAGCTTGATCAGATGTGGAAGAGATGGGGAAGAGAGAAGGGAGATATTTCAAAAGCTTTTAACAAACATCAAAACATACAGCCAGTCCTCATTACATCAGTCTTTGTATTGCTTTTCACTACTTCCTACATTTCTAAGCTTCCATCTGAGATCTTTTTCATTCTAAAAAACATTCCTTTATTTAATTATTATTAATTTTAATGGGGTGACACCAATAAATCAGGGTACATATGTACAATGAAAACATCTCCAGATTACGTCATCATTCAATTGTGTTGCAACCAGATGAAAGGTGACAGAGGACAATTTGACCCAAAGTCAAATTGTCCTCTGTCACCTTTCATCTGGTTTTCCCTGTGCCCCTCCCCTCCTTCCTATCCTACCTTCCCATTCCTCCCCCCACGCTGTAACCACCACTCTCTTGTCCATGTCTCATAGTCTCACTTTTATGTCCCACCTATGTATGAAATCATGCAGTTCTCAGGTTTTTTTTCTGATTTACTTATTTCACTCGGTATAATGTTATCAAGGCCATCCACTTTGTTGTAAATGATCCGATGTCATCATTTCTTATGGCTGAATAGTATTCCATAGTATATATGTACCAAAGCTTTTTAATCCACTCGTCTTCTGACGGACACTTGGGCTGTTCCCAGATCTTCGCTATTGTGAACAATGCTGCCACAAACATGGGGGCACATTTCTTCTTTTCAAACAGTGCTATGGTGTTCTTAGGGTATATTCCTAAAAGTGGGATAGCTGGGTCAAAAGGCAGTTCGACTTTTAATTTTTTGAGGAATCTCCATACTGTTTTCCACAGTGGTTGCACCAGTCTGCATTCCCACCAGCAGTGCAGAAGGGTTCCCTTTTCTCCACATCCTCGCCAGCACTTATTCTGTGTTGTTTTGCTGATGAGCACCATTCTGACTGGTGTGAGGTGATATCTCATTGTGGTTTTAATTTGCATTTCTCTAATGATTAGTGACATTGAGCATTTTTTCATATGCCTATTGGTCATCTGTATGTCCTCTTTGGAGAAATTTCTATTCAATTCTTATGCCCATTTTTTGATTGGATTGTTTGTCTTCCTGGTGTTGAGTTTTATAAGTTCTTTATAAATTTTAGTTATTAACCCCTTATCAGACGTGCTGTCGAATATGTTCTCCCATTGTGTGGTTTGTCTTTTTATTCTGTTCTTATTGTCTTTAGCTGAGCAAAACCGTTTTAGTATGATATAGTCGCATTTGTTTATCTTGCCTTTTATTTCATTTGCCCGTGGAGATAAATCGGCAAATATACTGCTGCTACAGATGTTGGAGAGCTTGTACCTATATTTTCTTCTAAGATGCTAATGGTTTCACGGCTTACGTTTAAGTCTTTTATCCATTTTGAGTTTGTTTTTGTGAATGGTGTAAGTTGATGATCTACTTTCATTTTTTTGCAGGTAGATGTCCAATTTTCCCAACACCATTGGTTAAAGAGGCTGTCTTTACTCCATTGTATTTTCTTTCCTTCTTTGTCAAATATCAGTTGTCCATAAAGGTGTAGGTTTATTTCTGGGTTCACTGTTCTGTCCCATTGATCTATGTGCCTGTTCTTATGCCAGTACCAGGCTGTCTTGAGTATAATGGCCTTGTAGTAAACCTTGATATCTGGAAGAGTGATACCTCCTGCTTAATTTTTTCTTTTTAAGATTGCTGAGGCTATTCGTGTTCTTTATTGGTTCCATATAAATTTTTGGAATATGTGTTCTATATCTTTGAAGTATGTCATTAGTATTTTAAGTGGTATTGCATTGAATTTATAAATTGCTTTGGGTAATATAGATATTTTAATGTTTATTCTTCGTAGCCATGAGCACGGTATATGCTTCCACTTGTTTGTATCTTCCTTGATTTCTTTTATCAATGTTTTATAATTTTCCGAGTACAAGTCCTTAACCTCCTTGGTTAAATTTACTCCTAGGTTCTTTATTTTTTTGCTGCAATAGTGAAGGGGATTGTTGTCTTAATTTCTTTTGCGGACAGTTCATTGTTTGTATATAGAAATACCTTTGATTTCTGAGTATTAATTTTATATCCTGCTACCTTGCTGAATTCATTTATAAGGTCCAATAGTTTTTTGAATGAGACTTTTGAGTTCTCTATATACAATATCATATCATCTGCAAATAATTACAGTTTTACTTCTTCTTTTCCAATTTAGATGCCTTTTATTTCTTCTTCTTGTCTGATTGCTGTAGCTAGGACTCCAGAACTATGTTGAATAAAAGTGGTGAAAGGGGGCATCCCTGCCTGGTTCCTGATCTCAAGAGGATTGCTTTTAATTTTTGTCCATTTAGTATGATGTTTGCTGTGGGTTTGTTGTAGATGGCCTTTATCATGTTAAGGAATGTTCCCTATATTCTCACTTTACTGAGAGTTTTGAGCATGAATGGGTGCTGGATTTTATCAAATGCCTTTTCTGCATCTATTGAAATTATCATGTGATTTTGGTCCTTCCTTTTGTTTATGTGATGAACCACATTGATTGATTTGCGAATATTGAAGCAGCCTTGCCTCTCCAGAATAAATCCCACTTGATCATGGTGTATGATTTTTTTCATATATTGCTGGATCCGGTTGGCTAATATTTTGTTGAGAAATTTAGCGTCTAAATTCATCAGGGATATAGGCCTATAATTTTCTTTCTTTGTGTTGTCTTTGTCTGGTTTTAGGATCAGAATTATGCTCTCCTCTTAAAAGGAGTTTGGAAGTCTTCCTTCCTCTTGAATTTTTTGAAATAGCTTGAGGAGGATAGGAGTTAGATAGGAGTTAGTTCTTCTTTGAATTTTTGATAGAATTCACTTTTGAAGCCATCAGGCCCAGGACTTTTCTTTTTAGGAGTTTTTTGATAACTGTTTCAATCTCATTTGTTGTAATTGGTCTGTTTAGGTGTTCTGATTATTCCAGATTGATTTTTGGAAGATTATATGATTTAGAAATTTGTCCATTTCACCTAGGTAGTCTAATTTTTTGGCATAGAGTTCTTCATAGTATTTTCTTACAATGCTTTGTATTTCTGCGGTGTCAGTTGTTATTTCTCCACTGTCCTTTCTAATTTTATTTATTTGAGTCCTCTCTCTTTTTTTCTTGGTGAGTCTAGTTAAAGGTTCATCAATCTTGTTTACCTTTTCAAAGAACGAGCTCCTGGTTTCATTGATCCTCTGTATTGTTTCCTTAGCCTCTATGTCATTTATTTCTGTTCTGATCTTTATTATTTCCTTCCTTCTACTTGTCCTGGATTTTATTTGCTGTTGTTTTTCTAGTTCTTTTAGATGCAGGGTCAGGTTGCTTATTTGAGCTTTTTCTAGCTTCTTATGATATGCCTGTAGTGCAATGAACTTCCCTCTCAGAACTGCTTTTGCTGTGTCCCATAAATTTTGAGTTGATGTATGCTCATTATCATTTGTTTCTAGAAAATTTTATTTCTTCTTTGATCTCATTGTTAATCCATTCATTTTTTAATATCATGTTATTTAGTTTCCAAGTGTTTGAGTATTTTTCAGTTTATCTTTTGTGGTTAATTTCTAGTTTCATGGCATTGTGATCAGAGAAAATGCTTCATATGATTTCAATTTATTCTTAAATTTATTGAGACCATATTTGTGTCCTAACATGTGGTCTATCCAAGAAACCGTACCATGAGCACTTGAGAAGAATGTATATTCTACTGCTTTAGGGTGAAAAGTTCTGAAGATATTTATTAAATCAAGTTGATCTAGTGTATCCTTTAAGTCTGCTGTTTCTTTATTAATTTTCTTTCTTGAGGATCTATCCAGTGTTATTAATGGAGTATTGAAATCCCCTATTATGATAGTATTGCTGTTAATCTCGCCCTTTATATCCATCAAAGTCTGCTTTATGTATGTCGGGGCTCCTATATTTGGTGTGTAGATATTTATAATAGTTATATCTTCCTGAAGAATTGTTTCCTTTATCATTATGTAGTGTCCTCTTTATCTCTTACTACAGCCTTTGTTTTAAAGTCCATTTTGTCAGCTATAAGTATTGCTACCCCGGCTTTTTTTTCATTTCCATTTGCATGAAATATTTTTTTCCATCCTTTTACCTTCAGTCTATGTGCATGTTTTGTTTTAAGGTGTGTCTCTTGTAGACAGCATATGTATGGGTCCTGTTTCTTTATCCACTCAGCTACCCTATGTCTTTTGATTGGATCATTTAATCCATTTACATTTAAGGTTATTATTGATATGTAGTTGTTTATTGCCATTTTATTCTTTAAAGCTGTATTCTTCTTTTGCTATATTATTTCTTCCCTTTGAACTGTTCACAACAGGCCCCTTAGTATCTCTTTTGCAGAATTGATTTGGTTTTAATGAATTCCTTGAGGCTTTCTTTGTCTGGGAAGCTCTTTATTTCTCCTTCAATTTTAAACGTTAGCCTTGCTGGATAGAGCAGTTTTTGTTGTAGGTCTTGTTCTGCATTACTTTGATTATATCTTGCCATTTCTTTCTGGCCTCAAGTGTTTCTGTTGAGAAGTCCGATGTCATCCTTATGGAGGCTCCTTTGTAGGTGATAGCCTATTTTTCTCTAGCTGCTTTTAAAATTTTTTCTTTTTCCATTAGCTTTGGTATTTTAACTGTGATGTGTCTTGGTGTAGATTTCTTTGGGATTCTCTTTAATGGAATTCTGTGTGCTTCTTGAACATGTGGAATATTTCCCAGCCTTAATTTAGTTAAGTTTTCTGCTATGATTTGATTGAACAAAGTTTCTATTTCCTGTCCTCTCTCCTCTTCTTCAGGCACCCCTATGATGCGAATGTTGTTTCTCTTCATGTTGTCACAGAGCTCCCTTAGAGTTTCCTCACATTTTTTGAGTCTCTTTTTCTTTTTCTTCTCTGCTTCTGTGCCTTTGTTTATTGTGTCCTCTATCTCGCTGATTCGATCCTCAGCGTGATTCATCCTGCTTTTAGTTCCTCCCATTGTGGTCTTCAGTTCTGATACTGTATTTGTCATTTTTGTCTGATTCTTTTTTATTATTTCAGTTTTATTTTTTATACTTGTTATCTCTTTATTTAGGTGTTCATAATGACTATCCATTGTTGCTCTAATTTCTTTGAACATCCTAACTATCATTATTCTAAATTCTGCTTCTGGTAATTTGGTTATATCTGGTTCATTCAGGTCCTTCTCTGGGGATTTCTCTTGATTCATTTGGTTTGCATTCCTCTGCCTGCCCATTTTGTCTGTGTATAAGCCAGTTTAGGCCACTGGAGTCCAGTACATATTGCCTTTGTGTTCTCTAGGTGTGGTCTGTCTGCAGGCCCTCCGCCCCCTCTACTACTGCCTAGGGCGGTTGGGTATGGGCGTGTCCAGCTTTGTCCCACTGTGGCTGTTGCTGTGATTTCCACCTCTCCTACAGGGGAGGGCCTGTCACTCAAGCCACCAGCCTCAGCACGAAGAGTAGAGGTGAGCACCTTTGCTCAGCTGCGGACTCAGCCTGTTTCCGGGCTTCCGCCCAGCCCCCGCAGTCAGAGCCTGCTCACCACAGTTTCACGGTTTGGACATGGCTTTTGACATGCTCTCAGCTGTGAGCCTTTGCCTGTCTGGAGCTTTAGCCCCGCCCTCAATGCCAGGGTCCTCCTGCGCAGGGTCGCAAACCGCGGTTTATTAGGCCGGGCGTGTTTGCTTGCGTGGGCTCAGCTGCGAACTTCCACTCATTCCGGGCTCTAACCTGCCCCCACGTTCAGAGCCAGCTCGCGCACGCAGGATGGCAAACCGCAGTTTCTCTGGCCAGGTGGGGCTGATAGCATGAGCTCACCCGCGAGCCCCCGCCTGTCCCTGGTCCTAGCCCCATCCCCGTGGTCAGGGCTGGTTTGCGCAGGGTTGCAGAGCAGATCTCTGCCCATTCCTGGCCTCCCGGTTTTTCCCCGCAGGTGGGGTTACAGTCGGGCCCGCAGCTAAAGGACCGCTTTTGCACGTCCCCTCTGCCCCTGCTGGGCTAGACCGAGCTCACATCAGTTGGGCCTCTGCCCACGCCAACAGAACTGCATTTCAGCGTCCTGCCACCATCATCCCTTTGGCAACCCTTAGCAGAGTAGGAAGAGCCCTAAGTCTCCATACTGTAGGCCAGGGAGCTCCCTCCCTCTAAGCAGCTCTGCTCTAATTGCCATGGGAGAGCTTGTTTGGCTAGTGTACTGTCTCCCTTTGCTGGTATTGCTAGTTCCAGGGGAAATATTCGTTTTTGATTAGGAAACTGACTTAGCCCAGGGGTTAGGGTGGCTGTCCCTCAGAGTGTTTCTTCCTGTGCCTTCAGTCCACAATCTCTTCATGCTGCTCTGGTCCTTTCCTTTCCCCGTTCCCCAGAGCCCTGGGTGCGTGGTTGTGAGGGGAGTTTTTTGCGCTATCCCTTTAAAAAGAATCTTGGGTCTGAGAAAACTCTCTTTCTCACGAACAGTATCCTCACTTGCTTCACAGCTCAATACTGTCCACACGCCTCTTCTAGGCTCTGGGACTGCAGGCTGGGGCTTGGTTCCTGGGACCTAGGTCCCTCCCTCTCCGCCAAACTCTCCTCCCACCACATGGGTCTCTCCGGGCTGCTGTTTGCTCCAGGGAGCTGGGCAGCCCTCTTCACGTTTTTGCTATTCCCACCAGTCTCAATGTGGCTTCTTCTGTGTTCCTTCGTTGAAGAGTCCACTTAGTTTAGTTCAAAGTTGGTTTATCCAGATGATGGTTCTTAAAATTGAGTTATAATCCACTTTGGTTCTGGGAGTTGGAAGTTGGTATGTCCGCCTACTCCATCGCCATCTTCAGTCTCCCTAAAAAAACATTCTTTAATATTTATTTTAGTTTCACAGTTCTTAGAATATTGTCTTATTTTGTTAATCTGAAAAGATTTACTTTTTACCATCAATTTCAGAAGATATAAGTTAGACAGTTGTTAAACACTTTAGAGATATAATTTCTTTGTTGGGTGATGTTCATTGCTTCTGCTGAACAGTCAGCTCTTAGTCTAGTTATTGTTTTCTTACAGGTAAATCTTCCTATGCCTGAATTTTATACTTTTTCTTTCCATTTTGGGGTTTTAGAAGTTTTACTGTTTAGTGCCTCAGTGTGAATTTCTTTTTCAGTAATTCTTTCTGAAATATGTGGTGCTTCTTGTAGCAATAGCATGATGTTTTTCTCCACTGTGAGGAAGTTCTCAGCTATTATCACTTCAAATTTTAAATCTGAATTAAATTTCACCTCTCATTGTGCTTCAAGCCTATTATTTTTCTCCTCTATTTTTTGGACTCCATTTAAATATTTTGTCTTTTTTTTTTAACTGTATCCTCTACATTTCTTGCTGTCTTTCCTGTATTTTTTATCATTTCATTCTTAGATGCTTCACTGAGGATATTCAAGGTAACTAAATATCTCTTTTTTTTCTTTTTTTGTATTTTTCTGAAGTTAGAAGGGCAGGTGGGGGCGCAGATGGAGGCGGACGGACTCCCACATGCGCCTGACCAGGATCCACCCAGCATTCCCACCAGGGGGCGGTGCTTGGCCCCTCCTGTGGCATTGCTCCACCACTACCAGAGCCATTCTAGCATCTGAGGCAGAGGCCATGGAGTGCTCCTCAGCACCCGGGCCAACTTTTGCTCCCATGGAGCCTTGGCTGCCGGAGGGGAAGAGAGATAGAGAGAAAGGAGGGGGAAGGGTGGAGAAGCAGATGGGTGCTTCTCCTGTGTGCCCTAGCCGGGAATTGAACCCTGGACTTCCATATGCTGGGACGATGCTCTACCACTGAGCCAACCAGCCAGAGCCACTAAATCTCTCTTTGACTGTGTGTGATCTACTAATTTTGCAGACCAGAGGATTGACAGGCAATATTTGAAATGATGAAAAGTAAGGGTTTACAACCAAGATTACTCTGCTCAGCAAAGCTGTTGTTTAGAATCAAAGGAAATATAAAGACCATCCAGAAAAGTAAAAGCCAAAGAAATTTATCACCACCAAACCAATGTAATAAGAAATATAAAAGGGTATTTTTTAAGAAGAAGAAGAAAAAAAGAACAGAAATGTGAATAATAAAATGGCAATAAATGCATACTGATCAATAATTAAGTCTAAAAATACCCAAAATAAACAAGCAGAACAGAAATAGGTTCATAGAACATTTTGACAGTTGCCACATGAGAAGGGGGTTGGGGGAATTGGTAAAAAAGGTGAAGGGATCAAGAAATACAAATTGGAAGTTACAGAGTAGTTATGGGGATGTACAGTACAGTATAGGGAATGTGGTCAATAATATTCTAATAACTATGTATGATGTCATGTGGGTACGAAATTTATTGCGATGCTCACTAAGTAAATTATATAATGTCTAATCACTGGGGTATACCCCTGAAACTAATGTATTATTGTATGTCAACTATAATTAAAAAATAAAAAATTCAAATAATTACAATTGATTGAATTTAACACTACTGGCACTTTCTACCATAACCTAATCAGTATCTACCATAACCTAATCAGTAAAGTCAAGCAACCATGGTACACAATGCAGAACACACTGTAAAGTAAAAAAGAGAGAGAGAGAGAAGAGAGAGGAAAAAAATGATTCCATCACATTACATATCACTGTTTTTAATACCTTTTGTCATTCACATCTGATTTCATTTCTTACATGTTGCTCTTTAATTTTTCTTTACTTCACTGCTTTGGGAAATTTTTATTTCTAAAAAATGATGTTAATATGATTACTTGTATAAAGAAAAATATATTTTTTTAAAGTGTTGGCATAACAATTAAGAAAAACACTTATAAATAACAAATGTGAGCACTTTTGACAGCGATGCCATCTTGTAAGTTAATTGCCAAATAAACTGTCTAAACTCTTTTTTAAATGTTCACAATTTGGGTGTATTTTGGAACATACTGGGGCAAACAAAATACTCCTTATGTTAGACACAATACAAACCAATCCTCTTAATTTCTTGAGCAATAAAATGCTAATTTATTGTTTCAATTGTTTTTACTTTTTAAAATAATCTTATTGGGGTGATATTGGTGAATAAAATTACATAGATTGCAGATATATGATTCCATAATACATTATCTGTACACTGCATTATGTGTTCACCACCCAAGTCAAGTCTCCTACTATCACCATTTATCCCCCCTTAACCCTCTTTTAATTAAAACATTAGACAAAAAAGGAATGAGTACCTTCTATTTTTATGTCCATGAAAGTCCCTAAGAGGTCCTTTCAATACTTCTACATTTATCTCTAAATTTTCTTTTAATTCTGTTCTTAAAGCACCATTTAAGATAAATAAGATCAATAGTTTATTTTTTTAAAGAAAGAAAAAGAAAATTTATATGAAGAGAAATATTCTTTAATCTTGAATTAGAGAACACTATAGAGTTCATAATCACTTCTGTGTTAAACTCAGGAATAAAAAGAAGCTTCAGTAAGAAAAGTACCAAAGAGATTGAAGCCATTTGAAAAACAAAGATAAGAATTCTCTGGTCCTAACTTATACTTTTTGTTTCGATGCAACCAAGTTGTTTTTCTAGGTATGTATCCTGTGACTTTGTTCATAATCACCATTGGAAAGAGTTGCATCAAAGCTTTACCCATCCCAGAGGCCTATGAATAATCTTAATTTTAAAAAAATCTATAGAAGTTGTATTGTAGGAAATAACAAAACAGGAATCAAATACAGATGACCAAAAAAGCCAAAAACTTTTTTTGAAAACATAAATGAAATACATATGCCTCTAGAAATATTGATCAAGAAAAAACAAAATGGAAAGGTAATAAATAAAATATTAGGCTTGAAATAGGATAAAACTATAGGTTAAAGAAATTTAAAAATAAATAAGAAAATATTATTATAATTTTATTCAAATAAATTTTAAAACAAAATAGGAAATATATTAAATTCCCATGAGAAAATTTAATATTTTTATGACCTTGGTGTAGACAAGGATAATTTATACAAAATAAAAAAACCTTTACCCATAATGGAAAACACTGATGGACTTCTCTGTATTAAAATTCAAAACTTCTCTTTGTCAAAGATACCATTTTAAAAATGGAAAGACAGGGGGGTGAAAGATGGCGATGGAGTAAGCAGATGTTCCAACTGCCACCTCCCAGGACCAAATTGGATTACAATGTAATTTAAGAAAAATCATCCTGAAAAACCAACTTTGGACAAAACTAAGAGAAATCTATAACCAAGATTCACCAAAGAAGCCACACTGAGATTGATAAGAAGGGCGGAGAGGTGGAAAGAGCTGCCCTGCTCCCAGGAGCAAGCAGCAGCCAGGAGGAAATCTCATGGCAGGGTGGGTTGCCCTGAGAGGTGTGGGACCTCTGTCCCAGAACTAGAACCTCAGACTAGAGCCCCAGAGCATAGAAGAGGTGCCCAGAAAGCATTTAGCGGTGAAAAGAACCAGTTTTCTGTCTGCAAGAAAGAGACACACCTCTCAGATGCAGATTTCGTTTTAAAGGACCTACATAGAAAATCTTGTTCACAGCCACTTACCTAGGGCTCTGGGGGGCGGGGGGCAGAGAGTACTGGAGTTGCAGAAGGAGAGTGTAAAGTTGGAGGCCTAGGGAGAGACACTGTGGGAGACAGCCACCGGAACCCCTGTGCTAAATCATTCTCCAGTACAGCAATCGCCATCCTTTTTGGGTAGAGCAACACCCTCTGTGTGGAATCAGCCTGCAGAAAAGCAGCTGCTTCACCCTTGGGAGACTCTCCTACCTCAGGGATGGCAACTGGTTGTTCTGAGAGGCCAGGAAGCAGGGGCATGTCAGTGACTCAGATTTTTAGTGTTCAGACCAGAGCTCCCACACACACACACACTCTCCCGAGTCTATAACTGGTGATTCCACCTCACAAGAGACTCAGCTGAAACTGACTGGAGAGGGGGCAGACCACACCTCTAAGTATCAGAGGCCAAACTCACCAGACTCCTGAGGCTGCATCCTACAGAGGTTTCAGAAAAAAAAGTCTGTGGCAGAGCCACACTCACTACCCTTCCTAATTGGTGAATTGCCACAACCATCTTCAGTGGCTCAGCCCAACACGCAGCCAGTAGACAAGCTTCAGGAGGCAAGACTCAGGGAAACTTGGCCACTTGAACAGACATCCCCCCAGGCCCAGAGTGAGTATAAGCCATCCTAGGTATACAGCTGGTATTTCCATGTACACCTGGGCCCAGCAAAAGCAGCCACAAACTCTGAATTGCTTGTAGCTCCAAGAAGGTTGCTGAGGGCCAGTCATAGGCAGTGTCTACCACTGGTCTGTGCTAGGTTTCTGCCTGGGAGGCCCAGGGCTGGCACATCCAGGGGCCAGCTGCTGAAAGCATTGGTTAAGAACATAACAACCCTTGCTAGAATGGTATCCTAAGGAAAAGCTCCTCACACTGGGCCCAGCTGAGGTGAGTTCCATTCTCTGTGATCAGCACTGGCACAGCGGCTCATGTGCATTGGGTAGAGTGGAGCTTAATAGTCATCCAGCCTGGGCACTGGATATTCTGTACTGCTGGGCTAAATTCCACAAGGGGAAAGGAGACAGGCTTGGAGCATGGACATTTAAAGTGTGGGTCCCTGTGAGTCTATTGTTGGATCTGTTTGAGGGCTTAGCTACCTTTGGGAGGGGCATAGTCAGCCCCAGGAGAGGACTCTCTCAGTCTTCCTCCCTGAGAACAGGGTCTCAGCAGCTAAAAGTACTTCTGCAGAGGGGACTGTCGGCCACACTCAGTCTGAACCTACTGCTCACCTTGTTGAGGAGAAATAAAATTTGAGTATCCCAGCAGTAGCTGAAGGATTAAGCTCTGGAGTAGAGGCCATATTCTCTGTACTGAGCTCCTGACCAAGAGACTCCTAAAGTAGAGGGTCCCACAAATGTTGTATTCGCAACCTCAGCAGCCCTAACCCACTAAGTGTGCAACCTGTAGAGGGGTTGGGTGGGTGAGGCCAGTCTGAGTCCATACTAAAGTCTTACTACAGAAGACTCTGTGGAGAACCAGGTAGCTGCAAGAGAAGGACGAGAAGCTGAAAAGTGGAGACAAATCCTACAGGGCTTGGGGCTTTTACAGAGCTCTTGTCATCTCTAAGAAGGAGGAAGCTGATCATTATACAAAGGTTGGCCCCTCCTACAGTACCCAGACACAGAAAACACAGACCCAAACAGCTAAAAGTGCTGTAACTGCAGACTGGTAACCCACAGTGGATTACAAACAAGTGATGCCAACCCAAGAAGAACTAGAGCTACTGGTATTGGGTGGCAGACAGCACCAACCCTGAACTCAAATACCTACACAAGCAGCACACTCAAAGGCTGAGTCTAGCAGGGACCAAACCCTGTGGAGAATAAATATGCCCAACAGGACAGACATTGCACAGTGTGTAATACACATAATCAAGGTTGACCCTCAGAGCCAGCCTGCCTGACAGGATAAATGTACCCACAAAAAGACCAACTGCATCTAATACTCACATATAACAAGAGGGAATATTGTACGCTCAGGAAGCATTCCTAGAACAATAAAAACAAGTGGCCTAGAGGAAAATATCACCGAGCCCATCTTCTACATCTTTATGTAGCAAAAAGAAATTTTCCACACAAAAATTTCAGTCAGACAGCACTACCTAATACACAGACAAAATGGGCAGACAGAGAAATGCGACCCAAATGAATCAACAAGAGAAATCACCAGAAGAAGAACTGAATGTGATGAAAGTAATCAAAATATCAGATGCAGAGTTTAAAACAATAATTTTTAGAATGCTCTAGGATCTTAGAGCAACAATGGTTGGACATAATGAACACCTAACTAAAGAGATAGCAAGCATTAAAAACGACATTGAAATCATAAAAAAGAACCACTCAGAAATGACAAATACAATATCAGAAATGAAGACTGCACTAAAAGAAATTAAAGCAGGCTGGATGAAGCAGAGTATCAAATCAGCGATTTAGAGGACTAGATAAACAAAACCATAAAAGTAGAGCAGCAACCTGACCAAGTGGAGGCACAGTGGATAGAGTGTCGGACTGGGATGCAGAAGACCCAGGTTCGAGACCCTGAGGTCGCCACCTTGAGCGCAGGCCCATCTGGCTTGAGCAAAAGCTCGTCAGCTTGGACCCAACGTCGCTGGCTCCAGCAAGGGGTTGCTCTGTCGGCTGAAGGCCCACAATCAAGGCACATGTGAGAAAGCAATCAATGAACAACTAAGGTGTCACAATGCCAATGAAAAACTAATGATTGATGCTTCTCACCTCTCTTCATTCCTGTCTGTCTGTCCCTATCTATCCCTCTCTCAGACACTCTCTTTGTCCCTGTAAAAAAAAAAAAAGAAAAAAGTAGAGCAGAAAAAAGAAAAAAAAAAGGATCAAAAAGCCTGAGAAAACTCTAAGACAGCTCTGTAACAACATGAAGAGAAACAACATCGGCATTATAGGGGTTCCTGAAGGAGAAGAGAATGAACAAGGAATAGCAAACCTGTTTGAAGAAATAATAGATGATAATTTTTCTAAATTGATGATGGAAAAAGTCGCACATTCAAGAAGCACAGAGAGTTCCATGAAAAAGGAATCCAAGGAGGCCTACAGCAAGACACATCATAATTAAAGTGTCAAAGTTAAGAGACAAAGAAAGAATACTAAAAGCTGCAAGAGAAAAGCAATTAATTACCTACAGAGGGGCCCCATAAGGATGACATTTGACTTCTCAACAGAAACCAGAAGGAACTGGCAAGAAATATGCAAAGTGATGCAAAGCAAGAACCTACAACCAAAATTTCTTTATCCAGCAAGGCTAACATTTAAAATTGAAGGAGAAATAAAAAGTTTCCAGACAAAAAAAAAAATTAAGGAATTCATTACAACCAAACCAGTACTTCAAAAAATGTTAAGGGCCTGCTATAAAAGGAGTAAAGGAAAAAAGAAATAAAGAGAAAGAGGATTGTAGATTTAAAGAATAAAATGTCAGCAAAGAACTACATATCAATAATAACCCTAAATGTAAATGGATTAAATACTCCAATCAAAAAACAAAGGATAGCTGCATAGATAAGTAAACAGGACCCATACATGTGCTGTATCCTAGAGACCCACCTCAGAACAAAAGATATACGTAGACTAAAAGGGAAGGGATGGAAAAAAGTATTTCACACAAATAGAAATGAAAAAAAAAAGCTGGTGTAGCAATATTTATATGTGACAAAATAGTCTTTATAACAAAGGGTATAGTAAAGTAGAAAGAAGATCACTACATAATGATAAAGGGAGCAATCAAACAAGAAGATACAACCATTGTAAACATCTATGCACCTAATATAGGAGCACCTAAATATATAAAGCCGATTTTGATGGACATAATGGGTGAGATCGACAACAATACTATAATAGCAGGGAATTTTAATACCCCACTAACATCAATGGATAGATCTTCCAGATAGAAAATTAACAAAGAAACAACAGCCTTAAAAAGCACCCTAGATAAACTGAATTTAATAGATAGTTTTACTTGGATGCCTATTTGGATGCCTTTTATTTCTTCTTCTTGTCTGATTGGTGTGGCTAGGACCCCAAAGCAGCAGAATATATGTTCTTTTTCAAGTGGTCATGGTACATTCTCTTGGATACACCACGTTAGGACACAAAACAAGTCTCAATAAATTTAAAATAATTGAAATCATATCGAGCATCTTCTTTGATCACAATGGCATGAAACTAGATATCAACTACAATAGAAAAACTGAAAAACATTCAAACACTTGGAGGCTAAACAGCATGTTATTAAATAAAAAACTGGTTAACAAGATCAAGGAAGAAATAAAAAATTTCCTTGAAACAAATGAAAATGAACATAAACAACTCAAAATTTATGGGACACAGCAAAAGCAGTCCTGAGAGGAAAGTTCATAGCATTACAGGAATATCATAAAGAGCAAGAATAAGCTCAAATAAGCAACTTAACCCTGCATCTAAAAGAATTAGAAAAAGAACATCAAATAAAGCCCAGAAGAAGTAGAAGAAAGGAAAAAATAAAGATCAGGGTGGAAATAAATGCTATAAAAGCTAAAAAAAATACCCAACAATTTAGAAGATCAATGAAACCAAAGGCTGGTTTTCTGAACAGGTAAACAGCATTGATGAACCTTTAACTAGACTGATCAAGAAAAATATAAGACAGGACTCAAATAAATAAAATTAGAAATGAAAGTGGAAAAGTAACAATTGACACCACAGAAATACAAAAGATTGTAAAAATATACTATATAATCTGTATGCTAAAATATTGGACAACATAGGCAAAATGGATAAATTCCTAGAAACATAATCTTCCAAAACTCAATCTGGAAGAATCAGAAAACCTAAACAGACCAATAACAACAAATGAAATTAAAACAGTTATCAAAAAAAACCCCAGAAAACAAAAGTACTGGACCAGATGGCTTCACAGGCAAATTTTACTAAATATTTAAATAATAACTAACAACTATTCTTCTCAAGCTACTTCAAAAAATTCTAGAGGAGCAAAAACATCCAAGCTTCTTTTATTGGGCAAGCATAATCCTCATTTCAAAACCAGGTAAAGACAATACATAAAAATAAAACTATAGGCCAATATCCCTGATGAACTTAGATGCTAAAATTCTCAACAAAATTTTAGCAAACTGGATTTAGCAACACATTAAAAAAAATCATACATCATGATCAAGTGGATTTATCTGGGAGCCAATGCTGGTGCAATATTTGCCAATCAATCAATGTGATTCATCACATAAACAAAAGGAAAGATAAAAATCACATGATAATATTAATAAATGCAAAAAAAAAGCATTTGATAAAGTTCAGTACCCATTTATGATTAAAACTCTCAGCAAAGTAAGAATATAAGAAACATCTCAACAAATAGAGGCCATTTATGACACATCAACAACCAACTTCATACTCAATGGGTAAAAGTTAAAAGCAATCCCCTTAAGATCAGGAACAAGGCAGGGGGCTCCATTTACCACTCTTATTCAACATAGCTCTGGAAGTCCTAACCACACCAATCAGACAACAAGAAGAAATAAAAGGCATCCAAATAGGAAAGAAAAAAGTAAAACTATTGTTATTTGCTGATAACATGGTACTGTACATAGAAAACCCTAAAGTGTCCGTCAAAAACTACTAGACCTGATAAATAAATTCAGCAAGGTGGCAGGATATAAAATTAATAATTAAAAATCAGTGGCATTATTATACACCAATATAAAATGTCTGAAAGAGAAATTAGGGAAACAATACCCTTCACTATTGCCACAAAAAATAATAAATAAAGTACCTAGAAATTAATTTAACCAAGGAGGTAAAGTACTTGTGGGCAGAAAATTATAATACATTGCTAAGAGAAATCAAGGAAGATATAGACAAGTGGAAGCATATACCATGTTCATGGATAGGAAGATTAAAACCATTAAAATGTTTATATTTCTCAAATCAATCTATAAATTTAATGCAATTCCTATCAAAATATCAATGGCAAGCATCAAAGATATAGAACAAATATTTCAAAAATGTATAAGGAACCAAAGAGAACATGAATACCTTCAGCAATCTTGAAAATAAAGAATAAAGTGGGAGGTATTACACTTCTTGATATCAAGTTATACTACAAGATCTTTGTACTCAAAACAGCTTTTTACTGCCCTAAGAACAGCCATACAGATCAATGGAACAGAACAAAGAACCTAGAAATAAACCCACGCCAATCTAGTCAATTGATATTTGACAAAGGAGGTAAGAGCATACAATAAAGACAGTCTCTTTAATAAATGGTGTTAGAAAAATTGGACAGTACATACAAAAAAAATAAAACTAGACCACCAACCTACATCCTTTACAAAAATAAACTCAAAATGGATTAAGGACTTAAATGTAAGTCGTGATACCATAAACTTCTTGAAAGAAAGCATAAGCATTATACTCTTCTATATCTTTCATAGCAATATTTTTGCTGATTTTTTTCCACAGGAAAGGGAAATAAAGGACAGGATTAACAAATAGGATTATATCAAATTAAAAAGCGTTTGTACAGCAAAAGACACCATGAACAATATTAAAAGACAACCCACACAATGGGAGAACATATTCATCAATACGTCTGATAAGAAGTTAATAACCAAAATTATAAAGAACTTCTAGAAGGAAGCATCAGGAAGGTAAACAATCCAATTTAAAAAAGGGCAAAAGAACTGAATAGACATTTATCCAAGGAGAACATTCATGGCCAATAGGCATATGAAAAAATGTTCACTGTCACTAATCATCAGAGAAATGCAAATTAAAACCACAATGTGATATCACCTCACACCTGTCAGAATGGTGTTCATTAAGAAATCAACACACAGTAAGTGCTGGCAAGGGTGTGCTAAAAAAGGAGCCCTCCTGCACTGCTGGTGGAAATGCATGAAAACTTAAAAAGGGAACTGCCTTTTGACCCAGCTATCCCACTTTTAGAAATATATCCTGGGAGTACAACATAATTTATTCAAAAGAAGATATACACCCACATGTTTACTGCAGCATTGTTCACAATAGCCAAGATCTGGAAACAGTCCAAGTGTCCATCAGTTGACAAGTGGATTAAAAAGCAGTGGTAAATATACAGAATGGAATACTATGCAGCTGTGAAAAAGAAGGAAATCTTCCCATTTGTGACAGCATGGATGGACCTGGAGATTATTATGCTAAGTGAAATAAGCCAGGCAGAGAAAGAAAAATATCATATGATCACACATATATGTGGAATCTAGTGAACAAACTGAACTGAGAAATGGAATAGAGGCAGAGGCGGGGTCACAGGGACCAGAGGAACAGATGTCAGAGGGATGAGGGGATGGGATCAGAGAAGGTAAAGGGATTAGTGAAACTATATATACCTAACACAGAGATATAGATAACAGGACAGCAAATCCTAGAGGGAAGGAGGGAGGGGGTTAGGGAAGGGGGGCAAAGGGGATATAAAAAAGGACACAGGGGTGGGGGTTGAGGAAGTTATATTCAGTGGGACACTTGAATCCATGTAAACTATATAAATTAAAAACTAATAAAAATTAAAAAAATAATTTTATGATGAATAAAACTTGAGTTCAATTTAAAAAATAAATGAAAAGACAAGCCTTAGTTAGGAAAATATATTTGATACACTTATAGCTAATAAAGGAATAGTATTGAAAATGTACAGTTTTAAATGCATCCTAAAATCAAAACAAATCTTACAAATAATCTAATATAAAAATGCTGAAAGATATTTAGATATTTCACAGAGAAAGGCCTATAAATGTCCTCTGTTGGGGGAAACATAAAATATATAAAGTGGAACATACAGATAATAAACTCACTGAGATTCCCACCTGATTGGCAATTGTCTTTTAAAAAAATCTGACAATACCAAGTGTTTAAAATATGTGAAACAGTAATTCTTAAATATTTTGTGCTTAAAATATAAATTGTTATAATCGCTTTAGAAAATAAGTTTGGCATTAACACATTTGAAGATGTATAAACCATATGACTCCAAAAATTCACTCCTTGAATATATTCCAGAAAATATTTCCATATGTGAATTGGAAGACTTATACAAAGGTTTTTAGCAGCACTGTGTAAAATAAGGGGAAATACTGGAAACAACTTTAATGGACAGATTCATTTTGGTTCATTTATATAATGGAACACTATAACAACTCTATCCACATTGTATGGATGAACTTCAAAAATTCAAGTCACAAAAGAATACATATTTTATGATTTTGTTTGTTTAAAGTTCGTAAACATTCAAAACAAACCAATATCTGTTCAGGGGTTGTAATAGGTACATTGTATTATTTATTCAAACTATTCTTTCTATCTTTGTCATGGATTGCACTTTCTACAACTCTGATGTCAGCACCAGCCTTATGACTTACATCGGCCAATTGAATGTGGGCAGAAATGATGCTCTGAGAACTTTAAGAGTCACCTTGTGGTTCCGCCATTACTGTTCTCCATCTGCCATATGACATGTCCCAGATAGGGGCTGTGTTTTTCACCCTGAAAGAGAACACAGGGACTAAAGCTTCAGTCAAACCATAGCCAATGTAGAACTGTGTAGCATGAACAAAATATAATTCTTTGTGTTTGTAAGCAATAGAGATTTAGAAATTGTTATTGCAGAAGTAGATGCTGCCATAACCAAACCCCTTAATTCTGCCCCCTGACTCTGTTGGCAGAGTGATGGTAATGATATGGGGGACTAGAAGGATGGAAGCCCATTATGCAGTAGTGAAACAAGTTAATGAAACCATAACTACAATATCATAAAAAGTAAATAATAAGTGGAATGACTATGTGACCTTAGCCAAAGAGATGGGGGGAAAGTACATTACTAGCATGTCCTGGTTGCTGTTGGCTGCATTTGACATGGTGGCACAGAAAAAGAAATGAGCTCACAAAAGAATTGGCCAGTTTGTAAGCAAAGATAAAAAGAAATAAAGTCAGAAATCAAGGGACTTAAAGGGTTGGAAAGTTCAATTTATTCTGATATCTAAAAGTAAAACTTAAGAATACCTCTGAGAGACAAAAGTTGATTAAAACATAGCTTTTGGGAGTCATAAACCAAATCAAAGATGTTAAGGGTGCCTTTTGTTGCACCAATGTTGGCGATAACAGGTTAATGTGTTTAGGTGCACAATGGCTTAAAAGATGGCATGTGTTATAGTTCTTCTACAGAAATCTTACAAGCTCAAAAACAAAAACAAAACATCTATGTCTCTATGTTTTAAGGAAAGAGAGGAATGTCTTGAAAAGAATTCCTGAGGTGGATGTTGGTAAAAAGCTGATGAAGTTGTTGGGAGAATTATACTGCCAAAATAGACATCAGCCTAGGTTAAAAGAGGTAGTGTCTTACTTAATCTAAGAACAGGAAGCAAGAAAATTTCAGTCCCCAAAGGAGCATATTCTCCAACACCCTTTGCAAATGTGGCCCAATAAGGATAATGGCAAAGGAAGAACTACCCAGAGAGGGTGGAGAGAAGAGTTGTCTATAATAATGGCTTGGGGAACTAGACAAAGAGAGCAGAGTGAGCCCAATGAAAAGGCATTTCTTCCCTCTTTCCATGGTAGAGGACCCTCACAACATTTGCCCAGTTGTATCAGAATTGCTATGCTCAGCAGACAGTTGTAGTTTTAGCTCATATCTGAACCTGATGTTAAGGTGATCACAAAATTCTGAAAACAGAATGTGATTTCATTTAAGCTGTTTTCCTTGAGGATGGGGGGTATGTTGTTATGAAGAAGAGTGAGATATGAGTAGGACCAAAAGAGCAGACTATGGCCAATCTTATTATTGTTTCTCCCTATTGACTTTCTTTTTTAACATACTATCATTTCCTGCAGGGGACCATACATCCCTGTCCTTTGCATGTATATTGTAGCAACCCTCCCTGTGATATATACTCCTCACTGATAATAGGTTTGTCCAATGAAATGCGAAGAAACTGATACATGCCACTTTTTCGTAGAAGTTTTAAGAGCCATCATATGATTTTACCACTTCTCTTTTTTCTTTGAAATGAGATAGAGATAGGGGCCTTTTAGCCAGAGTCCTGAAAGAAGAGAACATGGAACAGAGACAAAGCTGACTCAGAGACACATAGCCAACCTCTACCAAATGTGTACTGGAGCAAAAACATCAACATTTATTTGTGTAACTTACTACTGCAGCATAATTTAGCAAGCTGAAAGGAAAAACGAG
This sequence comes from Rhynchonycteris naso, assembly GCA_037038555.1. Taxonomy (NCBI): domain Eukaryota; kingdom Metazoa; phylum Chordata; class Mammalia; order Chiroptera; family Emballonuridae; genus Rhynchonycteris; species Rhynchonycteris naso. The sequence goes on from CM073002.1 coordinate 38,324,510, forward strand.
AGACAGTCAAACACGAATTTTAGGACAATGGTTATCTTTACTGGGTAGGCAGGAGAATACAGAAAGGAGGATCACACTTGTATTTAGGTGATTGGTGGATAGGTGTCCATTTTGTCATTCTTTCACTTTGCAATTATGATTGATCAATTACCTGATAAGATGGGTAGGGCAAGCATATTACACAGTACATATATACAAACTAGAAATGATACCTGCAAGTATAGTCTTCATAGTACATATTGATATATATGTGTGAGCACATGTGGGTATACATACATATATATGCCTAGGTATATTCTATAAACATTACTTTTATATGTATATGTATTATATTGTTTGTATTAAATATTTCCTACATACACAATACAGAAAGCATATTAAACCTATGAAACAATAAATTGAACAAATGCTTTGACTTGGGCTTCTTTCCCAAACCAAACTAAAATGACAGTGGAAGGACTAAAATAACACAAAGACAGGAAAAATGAAAATGGTAGAGGAGAATAGCAACAAAATCTTGATTTAATAGACCAGAGAAAACTGAAAACTAAGACTAGCAGTTTGAGAAGCCCAGACTCGAAATGATTCAAGTCCAATTACTCCAGGAAAGGTCATGAACTGTAGGCACAATGTACTTATAAAGATGGGTGTTCAGTTAATGCCAAAAACAAGTTACCTTAAAATCTTATAATTAATTATTGGACCCCCAGATCCACTTTCCTACCACAGGAAGACGAGGTCCCGCTTATTGTCTAAACTGAAGATTAGAGATTTAACTCTGAAGATTATGAACTTGAGGACATCAGGCAAAGCTGGTGACAAAAATATTACTCTAAAACACAGGGAGCTGAAATAAGAATTCATAGTTATTAGGTTTTTATTGTATCCAATGCCAGAACTACTCTGAAAGAAGAAGCAGTTAATGCTGCCAAGAGATTAACGTGATCATTCATTCTAGTAGGGCTGTTGCAATTTCTAAAATGTGGATATGTGAGCAACCCTCAATTCAATCACTCAAAAATATATTTCTTGAGTAGCTACTGTGTGGCAAGAACTGCCCTAAGCAGAAGAAATAAGAAAGAAACTGTACCTTGCTCTCTCAGGAGGTGAATGTTAGAAGGAATAAGGAGATAGTTAACAAACACACAAGTATTAATTTTTATTATAATAAATGAGTCATTGATGACCAAACATTCTGGTAAATATTTTGTAAATTGAAAAATAATATGTAACTGCTATGGCACAGGTACCAGCTAATCAAAATGGATACCAGTGTTAAATGGTTCCAGTGCCTCCCAGCTAAGTAGCATCACTGAATATACTATATATTCATAGTGTATATAAGCATATATATTTGTAATATACATGAATGATGAATATAGCCCCTCACTCAAAGTTGGGTTATTTTGCATTTATTATAAAAATTGGTACTTATGATACATACTTGTTTAAAGGCTATACCCATGATATTAAAAACAGTAGAATTATAATTACCTTCTTAAGGTCAGGCGACAAGTCATTCTATTTGTTTATTTTTTAAATTTTATTTATTTTTATTAATTTTAATTTATTGTGTTAACGGATTCAATTGTCCCACTGAATATAACACCCACACTCCCATGTCACTATTTGGCTCCTCCCCACCCCCACTCTGTGCCCCCTTTCCTCTGGGATTTGCTGTCCTGTTATCTGTATCTCTGTGTTATGTATATATAATTTCACTAATCCTTTCATCTGCTCTGATCCCATCCCCTCATCCCTCTTCCCTCTTCCCTCTGAAATCTGTCCCTCTGGTCCCTGTGACCCCACCTCTGCCTCTATTTTATTTCTCAATTCACTTTGTTCCTTAGAATCCAAATATAAGCGAGATCATATGATATTTGTCTTTCTCTGCCTGGCTTATTTCACGGAGCATAAGTTTCCAGGTCCATCCATGCCGTACAAAAGGTAAGAAGATTTCTTTCTTTTTCACGGCCCCATCATATTCCATTGTGTATATGTACCATTGCTTTTTAATCCACTCATCCACAGATGGACACTTGGGCTGTTTCCAGATCTTGGCTATTGTGAGCAATTCTGCAGTAAACATGGGGGTGCACATCTTCTTTTGAATCAATGATTTGCTATTCTTAGGATATATTTCTAAAAGTGGGATAGCTGGGTCAAAAGGCAGTTTCATTTTTAAGATTTTGAGGAAACCCCTTACAGTTCTCCACAGTGGCTGCACAAGTCTGCATTCCCACCAACAGAACAAGAGGGTTCCCTTTTCTCCACATCCTCGCTAGCACTTATTGTGTGTTGCTTTGTTAAAGAGCACCATTCTGACTGGTGTGAGGTGATATCTCATTGTGGTTTTAATTTGCATTTCTCGGATGGATAGTGAGGTTGAACATTTTTTCAGATGCCTTTTGGCCATCTGTCTGTCCTCTGGAGAAGTGTCTATTCAGTTCTTTTGCCCATTTTTTAAATGGATTGTTTACCTTCCTGGTGTTGAGTTTTACAAGTTCCATATAAATTTTGGTTATTAACCCTTATTAGACATATTGGCGAATATGTTCTCCCATTGCGTGGGTTGTCTTTTTATTTTGTTTATGGTGTCTTTTGCTGTACAAAAGCTTTTTAGTTTGATATAATCCCATTTGTTAACCCTGTCCTTTATTTTACTTTCCCGTGGAGATAAATCAGCAAAAATATTGCTACGAGAGGTATCAGAGAGTTTACTGCCTATGTTTTCTTCTAAGAAGTTTATGGTTTCATGACTTACATTTAAGTTTTTATCCATTTTGAGTTTATTTTTGGGAATGGTGTAAGTTGGTGGTCTTATTTTGTTTTTTTGTATGTACCTGTCCAATTTTCCCAACACCATTTGTTAAAGAGACTGTCTTTACTCCATTATATGCTCTTACCTCCTTTGTCAAATATCAATTGTCCATAAAGGTGTGGGTTTATTTCTGTCTTCTCTGTTCCGTTCCATTGATCTGTATGCTTGTTCTTAGGACAGTAACAAGCTCTTTTGATTACAAAGGTCTTGTAGTATAACTTGATATCAGAAAGTGTAATAATTTCCACTTTATTCTTCATTTTTAAGATTGCTGAGGCTATTAGTGTTCTTTTTTGGTTTCTTATACATTTTTAAAATATTTGTTTTATATCTTTGAAGTATGCCATTGGTATTTTGATAGGAATTGCATGAAATTTATAGGTTGATTTGGGTAATATAGACATTTTAATGATGTTTATTCTTCTTTTCCATGAACATGGTATATGCTTCCACTTGTTTGTATCTTCCTTGATTTCTTTTATCAATGTTTTATAATTTTCTGAGTACAAGTCTTTTACCACCTTGGTTAAGTTTACACCTAGGTCCTTAATTTTTTTAGTTGCAATAGTGAAGAAAATTGTTTTCTTAATTTCTTTTTCAGACTGTTTATTGCTGGTGTATAAAAATGCCACTGATTTTTGTATATATTGATTGTATATTCTGCCACCTTACTGAATTTATTTATCAGGTCCAGTAGTTTTCTGACTGAGACATTAGGGTTTTATATGTAAAGTACCATGTCATCAGCAAATAACGATAGTTTTTCGTCTTCTTTTCCAATTTGGATGCCTTTTATTTCTTCATCTTGTCTGATTGCTATGGCTAAGATTTCCAAAACTATGTTGAATATCAGCGGGCAAAGGGGGCACCCCTGCCTTATTCCTGATCTTAAGGTAATTGCTTTTAATTTTTGCTCATTGAGTATGATGTTGGTTGTCAATTTGTAATAGATGGCCTTTACTTGTTGAGATATGTTTCTTGTATTTTTACTTTACTGAGACTTTTTATCATAAATGGGTGCTGGACTTTATCAAATGCTTTTTCTGCATCTATTGATATTATCATGTGATTTTTATCCTTCCTTTTGTTTATTTGATGAATCACATTGATTGATTGGCAAATATTGTACCAGCCTTGCCTCCCCAGAATAAATCTCACTTGATCATAATGTATGATTTTTTTCATGTATTGCTGAATCCAGTTTGGTAATATTATGTTGAGAATTTTACCATCTAAGTTCATCAGGGATATTGACCTATAGTTTTCTTTCTTTGTAGTGTCTTTACCTGGTTTTGGAATGAGGATTATGCTTGCCTCATAAAAGGAGCATGAAAGTCTTCCCTCCTCTTGAAGTTTTTGAAATAGCTTGAGAAGGATAGTTGTAAGTTCTTCTTTGAATGTTTGGTAAAATACGCCTGTAAAGCCATCTGGTCCAGGATTTTTGTTGGCTGGGAGTTTTTTGATAACTGTTTCAATTTCATTTGTTGTAATTGGTCCATTTAAATTTTCAGATTCTTCCAGATTAAGATTTGCAAGATTGTATGTTTCTAGGCATTTATTAATTTCATCTAGATTGTCCAATTCTTTGGCATATAAATTTTTTTTATTATTAATTTTAATGGGGTGACACAATAAATCAGGGTACATATGTTCAAAGAAACATCTCCAGGTTATCTTATCATTCAATTATGTTGCATACCCATCACCCAAAGTCAAATTGTCCTCTGTCACCTTCTATCTGGTTATCCCTGTGCCCCTCCCACCTCCCTATCTCACCCTCTCCTCCCTCCCCCCACACTGTAACTACCACACTCTTGTCCATGACTCATAGTTTCACTTTTATGTCCCACCTATGTATGAAATCATGCTGTTCTCAGTTTTTTACTGTTTTACTTATTTCACTCCGTATAATGTTATCAAGGTCCATCCATTTTATTGTAAATGATCCGATGTTATCATTTCTTATGGCTGAGTAGTATTCCATAGTATATATGTACCAAAGCTTTTTAATCCACTCATCCTCTGACGGACACTTGGGCTGTTTCCAGATCTTCGCTATTGTGAACAATGCTGCCACGAACATGGGGGCGCATTTCTTCTTTTCGAACAGTGCTATGGTACTCTTAGGGTATATTCCTATAAGTGGTACAACTGGGTCAAAAGGCAGTTGGATTTTTAATATTTTGAGGAATCTCCATACTGTTTTTCACAGTGGCTGCACCAGTATGCATTCCCACCAGCAGTGCAGGAGGGTTCCCTTTTCTCCACATTCTCGCCAGCACTTGTTCTGTGTTGTTTTGCAGATGAGCGCCATTCTGACTGGTGTGAGGTTATATCGCATTGTGGTTTTAATTTGCATTTCTCTAATGATTAGTGATGTTGAGCATTTTATCAAATGTCTTTCGGCCATCTGTATGTCTTCTTTGGAGAAATTTCTATTCATTTCGTTTGCCCATTTTTGGATTGGATTGTTTGTCTTCCTGGTGTTGAGTTTTATAAGTTCTTTATAAATTTTGGTTATTAACCCCTGATCAGACGTGCTGTCGAATATGTTCTCCCATTGTGTAGTTTGTCTTTTTATTCTGTTCCTATTGTCTTTAGCTGTGCAAAAACGTTTTAGTTTGATATAGTCCCATTTGTTTATCTTGCCTTTTATTTCATTTGCCCGTGGAGATAAATCGGCAAATATATTGCTGCTACAGATGTCAGAGAGCTTGCTGCATATGTTTTCTTCTAAGATGCTTATGGTTTCACGGCTTACGTTTAAGTCTTTTATCTATTTTGAGTTTGTTTTTGTGAATGGTGTAAGTTGATGGTCTAGTTTCATTTTTTTGCAGGTAGATGTCCAATTTTCCCAACACCATTGGTTAAAGAAGCTGTCTTTACTCCATTGTATGTTCTTTCCTTCATTGTCAAATATCAGTTGTACATAAAGGTGTGGGTTTATTTCTGGGTTCACAGTTCTGTTCCATTGATCTATGTGCCTGTTCTTATGCCAGTACCAGGCTGTCTTGAGTATAATGGCCTTGTAGTATACCTTGATATTCGGAAGAGTGATACCTCCTGCTTAATTTTTTCTTTTTAAGATTGCTGAGGCTATTCATGTTCTTTGTTGGTTCCATATAAATTTTTGGAATATGTGTTCTATATCTTTGAAGTATGTCATTGGTATTTTAATTGGTATTGCATTGAATTTATAACTTGCTTTGGGTAATATAGACATTTTAATGATGTTTATTCTTCCTAGCCATGAGCATGGTATATGCTTCCACTTGTTTTTATCTTCCTTGATTTCTTTTATCAATGTTTTATAATTTTCCAAGTACAAGTCCTTAACCTCCTTGGTTAAATTGACTCCTAGGTACTTTATTTTTTTGGCTGCAATAGTGAAGGGGATTGTTTCCTTAACTTCTTTTGCTGACAGTTTATTGTTTGTATATAGAAATGCCTCTGATTTCTGAGTATTAATTTTATATCCTGCCACCTTGCTGAAATCATTTATCAGGTCCAGTAGTTTTTTGACTGAGACTTTAGGGTTTTCTATATACAATATTATATCATCTGCAAATAATGAGTTTTACTTCTTCTTTTCCAATTTGGATGCCTTTTATTTCTTCTTCTTGTCTGATAGCCGTAGCTAGGATTTCCAGAGCTATGTTGAATAAGAGTGGTGAAAGGGGGCACCCCTGCCTGGTTCCTGATCTTAAGGGGATTGCTTTTAATTTTTGCCCATTGAGTATGATGTTTGCTGTGGGTTTGTCGTAGATGACTTTTATCATGTTAAGGAATGTTCCCTGTATTCCCACGTAACTGAGAATTTTGAGCATGAATGGGTGCTGGATTTTATCAAATGCCTTTTCTGCATCTATTGAAATTATCATGTGATTTTTGTCCTTCCTTTTGTTTATGTGATGAATCACATTGATTGATTTGCGAATATTGAAGCAGCCTTGCCTCTCCAGAATAAATCCCACTTGATCATGGTGTATGATTTTTTTCATATATTGCTGAATCCGGTTGTCTAATATTTTGTTGAGAATTTTAGTATATAAATTCATCAGGGATATAGGTCTATAATTTTCTTTCTTTGTGTCGTCTTTGCCCAGTTTGGGGATCAGAATTATGCTCACCTAATGAAAGGTGTTTGGAAGTCTTCCTTCCTCTTAAATTTTTTGAAGTAGCTTGAGGAAAATAGGAGTTAGTTCTTCTTTGAATTTTTGGTAGAATTCACTTGTGAAGCCATCAGGCCCAGGACTTTTTTTGGGGGGGAGTTTTTGATAACTGTTTCAATCTCATTTCTTGTAATTGGTCGTTTAGGTGTTCTGATTCTTCCAGATTGATTTTTGGAAGATTATATAATTCAAGGAATTTGTTCATTTCACCTAAGTTGTCTAATTTTTTGGCATAGATTTCCTCATAGTATTTTCTTACAATGCTTTGTATTTCTGTTGTGTCAGTTGTTATTTCTCCACTCTCATTTCTAATTTTATTTATTTGGGTCCTCTCTTTTTATTTGTTGAGTCTAGTTAAAGGTTCATCAATCTTCTTTACCTTTTCAAAGAATGAGCTTCTCGTTTCCTTGATCCTCTGTATTGTTTCCTTAGCTTCTATGTCATATATTTCTGCTCTGATCTTTATTATTTTCTTCCTTCTACTGGTCCTGGGCTTTATTTGGTGTTGTTATTCTAGTTCTTTTAGATGCAAGGTCAGGTTGCTTATTTGAGCTCTTTCTAGCTTCTTTTGGTGTGCCTGTAGTTCAATGAACTTCCCTCTCAGAACTGCTTTTGCTGTGTCCCATAAATTTTGAGTTGATGTATGCTCATTATCATTGATTTCTAGAAACTTTTTTATTTCTTCTTTGATCTCATTGTTAATCCATTCATTATTTAATAACATGCTATTTTGTTTCCAAGTCTTTGAGTATTTTTCAGATTTTCTTTTGTGTTTAATTTCTACTTTCATGGTATTGTGATCAGAGAAAATGCTTGATATGATTTTAATCTTCTTAAATTTTTTGAGACCATTTTTTGTCCTAAGATATGGTCTATCCTAGAAAACGTACCATGAGCGCTTGAGAAGAATGTATATTTTACTGCTTTAGGGTGAAAAGTTCTGAAGATATCTCTTAAATTGAGCTGATCTACTGTATCCTTTAAGTTTGCTGTTTCTTTATTAATTTTTTTTCTTGAGGATCTATCCTGTGTTGTTAGTGGGGTATTGAAATCCCCTGCTATTATAATATTGCTGTTAATCTCTCCCTTTATATCCATCAATGTCTCCTTTATGTATGTCGGGGCTTCTATATTTGGTGCATAGATATTTATAATACTTATATCTTCCCGTTGAATTGTTCCCTTTATCATTATGTAGTGTCCTTTTTTATCTCTTACTACAGCCTTTATTTTAAAGTCCATTTTGTCAGATATAAGTATTGCTACTCCTACTTTTCTTTCTTTTCCATTTGCATGAAATATTTTTTCCATTCTTTTACCTTCAGTCTATGTGCATCTTTTGTTTTAAGGTGTGTCTCTTGTAGACAGCATATGTATGGGTCCTTTTTCTTTATCCACACAGCTACCCTATGTCTTTTAATTGGATCATTTAATCCATTTACATTTAAGGTTATTATTGATATATAGTTGTTTATTGCCATTTTATTCTTTAAAGCTGTATTGTGCTTTTGCTATATTCTTTCCTCCCTTTGAACTGTTCACAACAGGCCCCTTAGTATCTCTTGCAGAATTGGTTTGGTTTTAATGAATTCCCTGAGGCTTTCTTTGTCTGGGAAGCTCTTTATTTCTCTTTCAATTTTAAATGTTAGCCTTGCTGGATAGAGTAGTCTTGGTTGTAGGTTCTTCTTCTGCTTTTCTTTGATTATATCTTGCCATTCCCTTCTGGCCTCAAGTGTTTCTGTTGAGAAGTCTGATGCCATCCTTATGGGGGCTCATTTGTAGGTGATAGCTTTTTTTTCTCTAGCAGCTTTTAAAATTTTTTCTTTATTCCTTAGCATTAGCTTTGGTATTTTAACTATGATGTGTCTTGGTGTAGAATTTTTAGGTTTCTCTTTAATTGAGTTCTGTGTGCTTCTTGAACATGTGGAATGTTTCCCAGCCTTAATTTAGGGAAGTTTTCTGCTATGATTTGATTGAACAAAGTTTCTATATCATTTTCTCTTTCCTCTTCTTCAGGAACCCCTATGATGCGAATGTTGTTTCTTTACATGTTGTCACAGAGCTCCCTTAGAATTATCTCACATTTTTTGAGTCTCTTTTCTTTTTTCTGCCATGCTTCTGTGCCTTTGTTTATTGTGTCCTCTATCTCGCTGATTCGATCCTTAGCATCATTCATTCTGCTTTTAATTCCTTCCATTGTGGTCTTCAGTTCTGATACTGTATTTGTCATTTTTGTCTGATTCTTTTTTATAATTCAATTTCATTTTTTATACTTGTTATCTCTTATTTACGTGTTCATAGTGACTATCCATTGTTGTTCTAATTTCTTTGAACATCCTAACTATCATTATTCTAAATTCTGCATCTGATAATTTGGTTATATCTGGTTCATTCAGGTCCTTCTGTGGGGATTTCTCTTGATTCATTTGGTTTGCATTTCTCTGCCTGCCCATTTTGTCTGTGTATAAGAAGGTTTTGGCGACTGGAATCCAGTAGGTGTTGCCTTTGTGTTCTCTAGGTGTGGTCTGTTGGCAGGCCCACCACCCCCTCTGCTGCTGCCTTCGGCGGTTGGGTATAGGCATTGCCAGCGCCGGTCCACTGCTGCTGTTGCTGTGATTTCCACCTCTTCTCCTCAGGATGTGCTCTCACTGAAGCCATAAGCCTCAGCACCAAGGGTTGAGGTGAGCACCTTTCCTCAGCTGCCGACCCAAATTGTTTCTGGGCTTCTGCCTAGCCCCCGCAGTCAGAGCCTGCTCGCAAAAGTTTCTCGGGTTGGACAGAGCTGCTGACGTGCTCTCAGCTGTGAGCCTTTGCCCGTCCGGAGCTTTAGTCCCACCCTCAAGGCCAGGGCCCTCCTGCGCAGGGTTGAAAACCGTGGTTTATTGGGCCGGGCGTGACTGGTGACGTGCACTTAGCTGCACGCTTTCGCTCATCTGAGGCTCTAGCCCCGCCCCCGCATTCAGAGCCAACTTGCACATGGAGATGGCAAACCGCGTTTTCTCGGGTTTGTTGGGGCTGTTGGTATGAGCTCAGCTGCAAGCCTTTGCCAGTCCCTTGTCCTATCCCTGTCCCTGCGGTCAGGGCCAGCTTGCACAGGGTTGCAGAGCAGATCTCTGCCCATTCCTGGTCTCTCGTTTTTTCTCCACAGGTGGAGCTACAGGTGGCCCACGGCTGCTGGACCGCTTTCGCACATCCCCTCCACCCCTACTGGGCTAGACCGAACTCACACTGGTTGGGCCTCCGCCCCTGTTGACAGAACTGCATTTTAGCATCCCGCCGCCACCATTCCTCCAGCAACCCTCAGCAGAGTGAGAAGGGGCCCCGCCGCTCAGACCCTAACTCTCCATACTGTAGACCTAGAAGCTCCCTCCATCTAAGCAGCTCTGCTCTAAGTACCGTGAAAGAGCTTGTTTGGCTGGTGTCCTGTCTCCCTTTGCTGGTATTGCTAGTTCCAAGGGAAATATTCGTTTTTGATTAGGGAAGTGACTTACCCTAGGGGTTCGGGTGGCTGTCCCTCAGAGTGTTTCTCCCTGTGGCTTCCAATTTACTCTCTCTTCTCGCTGCTCTGGTCCTCTCCTCTGTCCCCGTTCCCCGGAGTCCCGGGTGAGTGGCTGTGAGAGAGGTTTTCTGCGCTGTCCCTTTAAGAATCTTGGGTCTAAGAAAACTGTCTTTCTCACAAACAGTATCCTCACTTGTTTCACAGCTCAATACTGTCCAAATTCCTCTTCTAGGTTCTGGGACTGCAGGCTGGGGCTTTGTTCCTGGGACCCAGATCCCTCCCTCTCCGCCAAACTCTCCTCCTGCCACGCAAGTCTCTCCGGGCTGCCATTCACTCTGGGGAGCTGGGCAGCCCTCTTCGCATTTTCGCTATTCCTACTAGTCTTAATGTGGCTTCTTCTGTGTTTCTTGGTTGAAGAGTCCACTTAGTTTAGTTCAAAGTTGGTTTATCCAGATGATGGTTCTTAAAATTGAGTTATAATCCACTTTGGTTCTGGGAGTTGGAAGTTGGTACGTCTGCCTACTCCATCGTCATCTTGCTCCTGTCCATGACACTGATTCCTGGAGTAACGGGTATGAGAGCCTTCAAACACACTTACATCCTCATGACCCATCAGCTCTGCCCCTTTTCACCACTCACTTTCGCATGTTGAAACACGACTGATCAATCACCAACTCTGGAGAAGCGCTCTCGCTCTCTCCAACGGCTCCGGAGAAAGGGCATATACATTTTTATACTATTTTCTTACAATATTTTGTATTTTGTGGTGTCAGTAGTTACTTCTCCACTTTCATTTCTAATTTTATTTATTTGAGTTCTCTCTCTTTTTTCTTGATGAGTCTGTTTAAAAGTTTATCATTCTTGTTTACTTTTTCAAAGAACCAGCTTTTTGTTTGATTGCTCTTTTGTATTGTTTTTTAGCCTGTATATCATTTATTTCCACTCTGAACTTTATTATTTCCTTCTTTCTATTTTCTCGGGATTTTATTTGGTGTTCTTTTTCTATTTCTTTTGTATGCAGGGTTAAGTTGTTTATTTGAACTTTTTCTTGCTTCTTAAGATATTTCTGTAATGCTATGAACTTCCCTATCAGAACTGCTTTTGTTGTGTCCCATATATTTTAAGTTATTGCATATTCATTTTCATTTGTTTCAAGAAAATTTTTGATTTCTTCTTTGATCTCATTGTTAACCCATTTATTATTTAATAACATGCTATTTAGCAACTAAGTTTTTAAATGTTTTTCAGTTTTTCTATTGTAGGTGATTTCAAGTTCCATGCCTTTGTGATTAGAGAAGATGCTTGGTATGTTTTCAGTCTTCTTAAGTTTATTGAGACTTGTTTTGTGTTTTAACATTTGGTCTTTCCTAGTGAATGTACCATGAGCACTTGAAAAGAATGTATATTCTGCTGCTTTAGGATGAAAGATTCTGTAGATATCTATTAAATCCAGTTTATCTAGTATGTCATTTAAGGCTGCTGTTTCTTTGTTAATTTTCTGTCTGGAGGATCTATTTATTGATATTAGTGGGTTATTAAAATTCTCTACTATTATAGTATTTCTGTTGCTCTTGCCTTTATGTCCATTACAACTGCTTTATATATTTAAGTGGTCCTATATTAGGCGCATAAATATTTACAATGGTTATATTTTCATTTTGAACTTCTCCCTTAATCATTATGTAGTAACCTTCTTTATCCCTTATTATAGCTTTTGTTTTAAAGTCTATAGGTATTGGTACCCCAGCTTCTTTTTCATTTCTATTTGCATGAAATACCTTTTTGCATTCCTTCACTTTTAGTCTATGTATCTTTATTTCTGAGATGGGTCTCTTGTAGACAGCATATGTACAGGTCCTGTTTTCTTATCCATGCAGCTACCTTATGTCTTTTGATTGGATTCTTTAATCCATTTACATTTAAGGTTATTATTGACATTTACTTATTTATTGCCGTTTTATTCTTTAAACCTACATTACTTTTTCTCAATTTCTGGGGGTTTCTTCCTTTGCTTTTTTTACAGCATGCCCCTTCACATTTCTTGCAGTACTGGTTTGGTTGTAATGAATTCTTTGAGTCTTATTTTGTCTGAGATACTTTTTATTTCTTCAATTTTAAATGATAACATTGGTGGATAAAGTAGTCTTGGTTGTAGCTTTTTGTTTTGCATGACTGAATATTTCTTGCCAATCACTTCTGGCCTCATGTGTTTCTGTTGAGAAGTCAGATGTCATGCTTGTGGGAGCCCCCCTGTAGTTATTTAACTGCTTTTCTCTCACAACTTTTAGTATTTGTTCTTGGTCTCTTAATGTTGACATTTTAATTATGATTTGTCTTGGTGTAGGTCTCTTTGGGTTCCTCCCTAATGAGACTCTATATGCTTCTTGAATTTGTGTGATGTTTTCCTTCATCAAGTTAGGGTAATTTTTAGCTATGATTTCTTCTAACAGGTTCTCTATCCCTTGTTCTTTTTTTTCTCCTTCAGGAACCCCTATGATGCAGATGTTGTTTCTCTTCATGTTGTCACAGAGGTCTCTTAGAGTTGCCTCAGTCTTTTTGAGCCTCTTTTTTTTTACTGCTCTACTTCTGTGCTTATGTTTATCTTGTCCTCCAAATCACTGATTTGATCATCTGCTTCCTCCCACCTGCTGTTGATTCCTTCTAGCGCAGTTTTCATTTCTGATATTGTATTTGTCATTTCTGACTGGTTCTTTTTTAAAATTTCAATGTTCTTTTTTATGTTTGCTATGTCTTTATTTAGATGCTCATTATGTCCATCCATTGTTACTGTAAGATCCTTAAACATTCTAAAAATCATTGATTTAAACTCTACATCTAGTAGTTGGTTACTTTCATTTCTTTTAGTTCTTTTCTGGAAAATTCTCTTGTTGATTCTTTTGGATCACGTTTCTATGCCTGCCCATTTTGTCTGTGTATTGACTCCTCCTTTGGGCATGCTGCTTCTGTAGCTAGCTGCATCTAGGTTTGGTGCTATCTACCACCAGCTACCAGTTGTTAGTTCTTGATTGTCTTGGGTTAGCATCAGCTGTTGTTTGTAACATGCTATGGACTACTTGTCTGCAGCTACTTCTCTTTTTGCTGTTTGTGTCTGTGTTTTCTGTGCCTGGGTAATATGGAAGTGGCCAACCTATGTATAAGGATCAGCTTCCTCCTGCTTAGAGCTGACAGCAGCTCCATTAAAGCCCCAAGCTCTATAATATTTGCCTCCACTTTTTATTTGCTATACCTCCTCTTGCTGCTGCCTGGTCTCCCAGAGTCTTCTGTAAAAGGACTGTAATGTGGGCCCAGATTGGCATCACCCAACCAACCCCTCTATAGGTTGCAAGCTTGTTGGTTTAGGCACCTGAGGTTGGGAATACAACATTAGTGGGACCCCTTACTTCAGGGGTCTCTTTAGCAGTAACTCAGTACAGAGATTGTGGCCCCTACTCCAGAGCCTAATCCCTCAGCTGCTGCTGGATACTCAAATTTTATTTCTCCACTTAAAGGTGTGCAGCAAGTTCAGATTGAGTGGGGCAACAGTCCCCTCTGCAGAAGTTCTTACAGCTGATGAGACCCTGGTCTCAAGGAGGAATAATGAGAGAGACTTCTTCTGGGGGTGTCTGTGCCCCCCAGAAAGTGGCTAAGCCCCTCAACCAGATCTAATGATAGGCTGACAGGACCCACACTTTGAGTATACATGTCTCTCTCCCTTCCCCCTGTGGAGTCTAGCCCAGCAAGGCAGGATATACAACACCCAGGAAAGCTAACTGTGAAACTCCACCTATCCAATGCACATGAGCCACTGTGCCAGTGCTAATCACAGAGAGTGGAACTCACCTCCCCTGTGTCAGGTGTGAGGAGCTTTTCCTTGAGATACCACTCTAGCAAGGGTTGTTAGGACCTGAACTGATGCTCTCCACAGCTGGCCACTGGATATGCTAGCTCTGGGCCTCCCTGGCAGGGAACTGGCACAGACCAGTGGGAGACACTGCCTGAGACTGGCCCTCAGCAACCTTCTTGGAGCTACAATCCAGAGTTTGTGGCTTTCTCTGCTTGCCCACAGCGCACATGGAAATACCAGCTGCACACCTAGGCTGCCTTTTACTGAGGGAAGGTCTGCTTAAAAGTCCAAGTTCCCCTGAGTTCATCCTTCTGCAGCCTCTTTCTTCTGTCTGCTTGTTGGGTTCAGCCGCTGAATAAACCTCTGCTAGAGTCTAGAGCCTGCAGCAATTCAGAGATTAGGAAGGTTTGTGGGAGTGGCTCCGCCCCTCAGCCCAGGTGTCAGCCTGTCCAGACTTTTTTCATAGAGCTCAGTAGGGTATGGCCTCTGAGACCCAGAGGTATCTCAGAGGTGTGGTCTGCCTGTCCTCTGGATAGTTTAAACTGAGTCTCCTGAGGTGGAATCACCAGTCTTAGAGTCGGGGGTTAGCATGTGGGGGGAAGCTCCGGCCTCAACACCAGAAAACTGAGTCACTGATGCACCCCCTGCTTCCTGGCTTCTCAGAATGACCCGACACCATGACTGGGGTAGGAGATACTGCTAAGGGCAGAGCAGTTGCTTTGCCCCAGAATGATGCCACCCAGAGGGGAAGCTCCACCCCAGAAAGATGGTAACTGCAGTATTGGAGAATGACTCAGCACAGGGGTTCTGGTGGCCATCCCCCACAGGGTCTCTCCCCGGGCCTCCAACTTTATACTTTTCCTCAGGCAACTCCAGTCCTCTCAGCTCCCCCTCCACCAGAGTCCCAGGTAAGTGTTTGTGATTGAGATTTTCTGCACAGGCCCTTTAAGATGGAGCCTGCATCTCAGAAAGCTGAGTCTCTTTCTCAGACAGAAACCCTTCTCTTTTCACCATCAAATGCTGTGCGGGCACCTCTTCTAGGCTCTGGGGCTCTAAGCTGGGGCTCCAGGCCTGGGGCTGAGCACACACACCTCTCAGGAGACCTTCCCCTCAGTGAGAGTCTCTCCGGACCCTCAGCCACTGCTCACTCCTGGGAGCGGGTCAGCCCTTTCCTTGTCTCTGCCCTTCCTACCAGTCTCAGTGTGGCTTCCTCTGTGATCCTTGGTTATAGGCTCCTCTTCATTTAGCCCAAAGTTGGTTTTTCAAGATGATTGTTCTTAAATAAGCTGTAATGCAATTTGGTCCTGGGAGGTGGCAGTTGGAACATCCGCCTACTTGGAATGTCACCATCTTGGAATTTCCCATGTCATTCTATTTAAACACAAATGGTTCTCCATACCTATAGGACAAATGAGGAGCAGTAGAAATAATCATGAAACCTTGGATTATTAGATGACTGAATAGCTCTACAGTGCTCGTCATGTTTTTACATAATATTAAAATAATTATTTTAGGGGATAGGAATGAGAGCAGTATTCCATAAAATTTCAAATGCAGCTTTTTAATTTTTTTTATTGATTTCAGATGGACAGAGACAGAGAGAAAGAAAGAAGAATTCATTTGCTGTTCCACTTAGTTGTGTGTCCATTGGTTATCTTGTATTTAGATGGTGGGTGGCTGGTATTCATTTTATAATTTTTTTACTTTGCAATTATGATTAATCAATTGATAGGGCAAGCATATTACATAGTACATACACGTGTGTATTCTCTAAACATTCCTTTTATGTATATTCTATCCTGACCAGGGATAGAACTTGCACCCCTGGTGTTTCAGGATGATGCTCTAACTGACTAAGCTAACCAGCCAGGGCAAATGCAGCTTTCTGAGATGACAGTATAAAGACTTGAAGCTATTACAGCTGTTAGGTTTTTTTCCCTTCCTTTACATACAGGATCTGGGGTCTTCAATTTGGATTAGGAAATTAAGACAAGGTAAGAGTCTAAAGGGTTTAAAGAAATCACCTACAGAATGAGGGTTAAAAAAGAGCTCCTCTTGATGTGTTTTGAAATTTCTGTATCTGTCTTGTACAAAGCAGGCTTGTTTCTTTTCTTACTCTGCTCTTTCTGCCTCCCTCATGCTCTTTTTCTCCCCTATTCCTCATTTCACACTTCAAGGTGACCTCCTCCTCTGGGTGGGTAACCGATGTATGAGAGACCACCCGGCTGGGCCTACCACACTGCAAGTGCCACCCTGGGTCCGGTAGGGTTCCGGAAGGCCCCCCCATTTAGAACGCTTTGTATTTTTTGTTACATTGTTCTCCCGGCACTGGATAAAAAACATGGCACGAACAATAGAGCTGTGTGAGATTTAAAATATCTGAATACATAATAATTTCACCCAGCTTTCAGAGAAGACTAAAAAGTAAATAACAAAAACCACTCATCAGAATGTGTGAACCTAAATTTTCGGTCACTTTGGAAGCATGTTCTTCTTTTTCTGGTTTTTCATTATCTAGGCCAGTTGGCAATAAAATAGCATTTAATTATACATGAACGTGAAAACTGTGGTGAGAGAATCTGGGTTGTGATCTAGTCATAACAAGTTTGGGGCCAGAAATTGTTCACTCTTGAGGCCTTCATTTCTATCTACTTTTTTCCTGTTTAATTTGTACTCTTATTTTCCCCTGCAGTTTTCCTTTCTCGACTTCTTTTTTCTGTGCATGGTCTTCATTTTTTGTTCCCTTTCATTATTTTTGCTCTTGAAAGTCCCACCTTTACTGAGGTACAGCAGTTTCCTTGCAGGAAAAAAAAAAGACAGACAACTATTTTGTTCAGGAAATAATTACCCCAACTTGGCAATTTTTTTTTACAGCAATGCAAATTGTAGTCACATTAATGAGATCACATCTTATAGTGAAAGGTACTTTTGGGGAAGGTATGGTAAAAACATGCTTTATTTAAACCTGCAGCTTCTCCTGGAAATGCGGTGTGAGCTGTATTTGAATAAAATTTATCCTGTGAATCTGTTGCTCCTTAAGAATTTTGAGAAAGTACCCTGTTCTTCCTGTCTGTGGCAGGCAGCATTTCTTTAATTTTTTTCCCCAATAATATTGCAGTACTCCAGTACTCATTTTGAAGATAGATGGATTTTTTTCTCTCTCATAAAGAAGAACATTGTGGGGGGGGGGGAATGCTGGATGTGATTTCAGAAAATGTCAAAATATGTCAAACGCAGATACCACTCAAGGGTTTCATTAACTGAAGCTTTGGTGATAAGTGTCATCTTGTCAAAGACCCACCCATCTCTTCCAATACATTACCAAATGTACTAATTTCCTTGCCGAGCTTGATGTTTATTGTATAGCTGAAATTGAAAATGGTCGGTAATGGAGTGAGCTTCAATCCAAGACCAATTCTGAATCTAAATTACTTGCTCTTTCAATAGCATCGACAGAGGAGAGCTTTATGCACCTTGTACCTAATCAACCCTTACTGTGACCCTAAATTCAGCAGTCTTCAGAGATTAATAATAAAATCCTCAGTTCAAACAATTATTTGCCCTGAACAAGTTGCCCATTTCTTATGCTGAGAATGAAAGAATGTGACATTATTTTTTAAAAGCTCTGCATGTTGTGGCCCACCATTTATTTTTGATCTCTGACCCCCCCATTGCAGCCTGATTGCAAATCACACATGCTTACTTGAATATTTTGGGGGGTGGGAGGTAGGAGTTGCAAGGAGGTTTCTTTGTTAGCATTCTAACATGCCTGCTCTCATTTCATATTCCCTCGTGGCTGTAGTTTTCACAACATAAATGCGATAGATTCTATCAATATTTATTTCTGAAGTTTTTAACGTAGAACTCTATTGATCATGGAAAGCATGGCGTAATTCTGGCTTTGTATAAAACTACTCAAAGCCTCCAGAAAATAAACATGAAACTATGAAAAAATCAACTATATCTCTACTTCCTCAAATACAAAAACCAAATTCAAAGAATGTTTCCTGAGACTCAAACCGTAAATAATCCTTTAATGAACTGTTTTTTCTTACTCCCTTCCATTTGACAGTATAGCGTATAGCCTTTAACTGAGACAAGCTGAGCAGTACCAAATTCTCTTACGCATATTTGTAATGAAAAATATTTCTTCATATTCAATAGCGGAATATTTTTATTTGGTTTTTTAGTTTCCCATGTCCAATTATTATTCATTATTGTGGTTACAGCGATGGAAAGGCTTAATCCTTGCTCTTCATAACATTAGGGGGTTGGGGAAAAGTTCTGAAGCAAAAAAGTAAGGAAATATTTAGACACCCTAAATGGCTCCTTTGATTCACCAGTGAGAGTCAGTCTTATGTCCAGGATCATGCTGGGGAGGGAAGAGACCCACGGTGCATTGCTGCCCTAGAAACTCTGCCTGACATTTGACATTGTCAGCATCTCTGGCTGTCTGCTTTTGGAGGAAAACTCTCCCTGTGGACTGCCCTGGTTGACAGAATGACTGTCTCCAGAAGATTCTCCTGCATTTTGAATGCATTTTTCATGCCCAACAGCAATAATGGCCATCACGTATTGATTATATAATATGTCTGGTGAGGTGGCAAGTACATTATTGTTGCAAGAGGCCAAGAGGATGAGAAACTAGGTTATCTATGAACTCTCTCAGCCACTGAGCATTTCTTCCAGCAAGTGTCAATATACAAAGCTGTCTGTGTACCTTATTTTACCTTATTCTTTGATTCCAATTAATAGATAATACAATGAGATGGCCAGCATGTTCCAAGTCTTTTGAAAATAGCCTCATGATTACCATGGAATGGGCATAATTTGTTCATCACCACAAGGGGACAGTAGTCTTATGAAGGTCTGATACATGAGGAAGGCTAGGGATTGCCCAGGGTGTAGCCCTGTTATGGTACCCGAATGCTAATTAGCAGCAGTGAATTGGTTAAGTAGACTTTGAAAGGCAGTCAGGATATAATCTAATACTTTTTCTTTCAACAAAAAATAAAATAAATACAATAGATGGTATATAGTAAGTCTGCTGTGTATAGTAACAGCAATAAGGGGCACTGAGCTTTTATTATAAACTGAATTACATCCCCTGTGTGGGGACACTAGGCAGTGTATCATGTATTAAGAATTCAGCTGAGATCACAAGCTTGCCTCACCTCAACCTTCTATAATGTGATGAGAACGACTTTTGGTTACCGTACATCAAAGAGGGTCTAGCAGGCTAAACAGTGATTGATCCATTCTCCTCTTTCAAGTCCTCTCTTCAAAAATAGCTTTAAAGCAATCATCTAATAAGTGTCAGAATAGAAGATAGAAATGTTAGTACAAGCACTAGGCATATGTCTACCCCAGTTAAATTTTCTGCAAGATATTCAATGACTGAACAAGGTTTTTAGAGTAAATGCTATCATTTTCTAAGAAGCAAGAAGTACAAAATGGACTGCCATTGGCAGGGAAACAATGCTGACATTTTAAGTGATTTTAGGTAAAAACTGTGATTTGCTGAACTAGCACATAATTCTGTTAAGAAAATTTTGGAATAA
Organism: Rhynchonycteris naso; assembly: GCA_037038555.1. Lineage (NCBI taxonomy): Eukaryota > Metazoa > Chordata > Mammalia > Chiroptera > Emballonuridae > Rhynchonycteris > Rhynchonycteris naso. The sequence goes on from CM073002.1 coordinate 38,344,407, forward strand.
TTGTATTTATACACAAAATATGGTAGAGGAGTAAGCTGCTTACTTATGCACACAGAAACAATAGTATTTTTATAGTAGTCATTCATACAGCTGCATGTATTTCATTTCCTTCTAAAATGAATGCTCAGTTAAAGGGACCAACCATGTGAGTTACCCAGTGTGGTGATTGGAGCTGCTCACAAATGTTGCAATTCTTTTCCTTTGCCTGTTTCACTGAAGTCAGATCTGGCCATATGATTTGCGTTGGACAATAAAATACGAGACAAAGTGTCCTGCATCATATCTTGGTGAAAGCTTTAAAAGCTAATGGAGAATTTGCCACATCCTTGTTTCCCTGTCTTGATGACTATGGAAACATGAGTCAAGATGGACCCTCCTTCGTCCTGGACCCATGAGTCATTGTTATGAGCAGATCTTCCTGCTGAGCTGCACTGAATGTATATCACGAGCAAGAAATAAACCTGCATTATGTTAAGCCACTGAGATTTTAGAGCTGTTTGTTACCACACCACAATCCAGCCTATCCAGATTGATGCATCCAGTGATACTAAGTAACAATAGGTCCACTAGATTTCTGAGTAATATCAAATGGTATAAAGTGAGGCATCATCATGGCTAGTATGCCTTCATTCACCCAGGCAACAAATATTCATTCAGTATATATTATGTGTCAGGCAGAGTATATGCGGGTGACAAATAATTACTGAATGTAGTCTACTGTGTTACCCTTTGTTACCTCTGCTAACTGCCTGAAGGGTAATGAGTACTCGGCCTCAAAGTATTCACTGTTATGTAACTAATCAAGATCATAATGTAAGGTTTGTGATGTTTTGACATTTTTTAATGAATAGCATTGTTTCATAGGACAATTTATTGGAGAAAAAATGGGCTCATTTTAGAAAATCCTAATAATGTTTCTTACATTGGCCAGAAATTTGTAAATCTTAACCCCTAGAATCCAGCCAGGCCCCAACCACGTCAGTTACTTGTCAGGTTTGTGCTCTTGCTCAGGCTGTGCTCTGTGCCTTGAACACCCTTCTTAGTTCCTTCTCTTCATCTTTCAAAAATCAGTTCAAATGTCACTCCTTCCATGAAATTTTCCTTTCTCTTCCTCCTCACAGATCAGGTACATACCTCTACATAGCAGTTATTTCATTAAGCTTTACAACGGGGTCCCCAAACTACAACCCGCAGACCCTCATGTGGCCCTCTGAGGCCATTTATCTGCCCCGCCCCCACCGCACTTCCGGAAGGGGCACCTCTTTCATTGGTGGTCAGTGAGAGGAGCACAGGATGCATCCGCACCCATAGTTCCCATTGAAATACTGGTCAGTTTGTTGATTTAAATTTACTTGCTCTTTATTTTAAATATTGTATTTGTTCCCGTTTTGTTTTTTTTTACTTTAAAATAAGATATGTGCAGTGTGCATAGGGATTTGTTCATAGTTTTTTTATAATCTGGCCCTCCAATGGTCTGAGGGACAGTGAACTGGCCCCCTGTCTGAAAAGTTTGGGGACCTCTGCTTTACAATATGATTATTGTTTGCAGAATATAACTTCCCGCTACAAGATTTGCTTACCCCTCCCAAAAAAGGCCATACATTTATTGTAAAGCCTTTGTTTTATTTTTCTTTATGTGTCTCCATTTCGATGTTCCTCTCCACAGCTCAGTACACATTCACTGATATTTGAATTGACTTGAGAGATTTGTGTGAGTATGATCATGGATTTCTTAAAACAAATTACAACTGTTCTGTTTTGGAATATTAGGGAATAAACACCCCAAAACAAAGAAATCTTTTCAACTCTAAGAAGGGCAGTTGTGGAGCTGATACTTTTGGCTACTCAGGGGGAATTAGTTCTCTTTTGGCTAAGTACCAAAGCCTGCCTCCTGAACACCCATCACACTTAGCTAATTTCCATTCTCCCCAGGGACCAAGACAGAAAGACAAAAGAGGAAGGAAGTAGGCATTTCAGAAGAGTAACCCACCCACAAAGAGCCAGTTGAAAGGAAGAAATGAGGAGGGGAGGAGGGAGTTGATGTTTAAAAAAAATTACCAAACGAATGCAGAATTTAAATTGTCCTTCATTATCCATCTTCTCTGCGTCATACCAATAACTCTCTTGACTTCCTCCCTGTCCCAAGGATAAGTCCTGACTGCTTATAGCTAGCTGCTGCTAGCGTACTGCTCAGAAACCCTCAGTGTTGTTGCCAAAAATGCCAAGCCAATCAGTCCTTCTCTCCCCCATTTCCATTTCCCCTTCTTTACATTGCCCAAGTATCCACCAACTAGACACCTGCTCTTCTCTCAAGGTTTAACTCCATGAGTATTAAATAAGAGAGAAGAGCACATGGATTTTCTCTCCTGGTTTATCAGCTACTGTGACCTCTTCACCACTCATTCAGTTTTCTAGCCTTTTATTCTTTAGCAAGATTGAGAAAATTTATGCCTTAAAACAGATGGAGGATTGAACCCTAGTTCTCCTACAAACTTGTTTAAGTACCTAAGAATGTTGCTCAACTGGTTAGCCTGTTTCCTCATCTTATAAAATAGAGTTAAGTGCAGGTGCGCAGTGATTGTTATAAGGATGGGTGAGATGGGGTTGAAAAGGTACATCGTTGGTGCTCAGTAAATCTTATTATTGTCATTACTAATAAATATTTCCCAATTGTTTCTTCTTTTCTCCATGATCTTTCCACTATGATGATCTTGGTTGTGTCCTGATGATCTCATGTCTAATATCGTTCAGTCCCTCCTAAGTTGGCTTTCTAAAACTAGAGAACAGAGCATGGCACCTTCACATATACTCCATCTGCACCACCAGACCTGTTAAAAATGTTCCATTCATCCTTGGGAACCTGTAAGAAAGAAACCTTGCGCCAGTTTAGCACGTGGAAGCTGCACAGATGCAGCCTGGCATCTGTGTACAGTCTCATTGCCCTTGTTCTCCTAATTGTAACAATGAGAGACAGTTTCTCTAAAGAATCCCAAAGAATCATACCTCCCAGGGTCCATGTGATAGTTTCCTTTCCTGTTGAGCCTAGACTTGGCTTTGTGACTTACTTTCAATGCCAATTCTGGTGTGGCTCATATGTGGTGTCATATAAATAACATTTTATAAGACCTGCATTTGGAGAAGCTTAGGTAATTGCAGCAAAATTTATTTGGGGTTGAAATAGAAGGTTGCTCGCAAACATTTTCAATATCTCATCTCTGTCTGTCCTGCTGAGAGGAAAGGCCACTCTTGTCTTTATTAAGCCTAATGCAAAAACCAAAGTCTAGATATTCTGCACCATGATTTAGCCATATTAAAGCTTAGTCCATGTGCTGCTCAGAGCCTGTATTTGGGAGACAGTCCCGCTGCCAGCACACCTAGCATGGGAGCAAACGGGGCAAGTCCTTCCCTAGCAGGAAGGCAGAGAAAGGGGCAAAGAGGGCAAAAAGGACCAGATCTCTTCAGAACCATGTGTATGTTTTCAAGGTGAGAAGAGCTAGCTTTCCTTTAAGCCAACCAATCAGTTTCTTTAAAATTTCGTGGGCTCGTGTTGATTCCTCCCATTAACCAATCAGTTTCTTCTCATAGGCTGGAATGACAAGCCTCTATGGCTGCCATTCTGGCTTCCACTGTGCATATCTTAGACTGGAAGAATTTCCCCCAGCACCAGACGGCAGCACTTTGGGGAGATTCTTCCTAAACAGCTAGAAATTGAGTTGGGAAGGCGAAGGGCACAAAGGATTCCCGGAATGTGCAAATAGACCTATGAATGCTTTAGCCTTCTAACAAATTCTGCTAAAAAGAATGTTGCAGCTTCTTACTGAAGCGGGCTTTCCAAGTCTTACAAAATATAATATCCAACTGCCTCTGCTCTTTCCAGTCAGTGCCCAGCTACCTGCCTACATGAACACTTTAACCACTAGAATACTAGCACATGTAGCCCGAATACAAGTTTGTTAAGTGTTTACTCCCCAGGGCAGCCCCTCTTGAAACTTTGCTGGCACCATGTGAAAAAGTGCAGCCTGGTGCAGCCTCTTGAGAGTGAATGACTTCTTGGAGAGGAATGCCAGCCATATTAGATATCCCATCTGAACCTAGCCCAAGCCTACATACTTCCAGGTCAGTGCAACTACAGGAGTTCACCTGGTCAACGGTGACAGCCCACCCCCGCAATCATGAGAAATATTGCAACATTGTTGTTTGCAGCCATGTTTCAAATTAGTTTCTTGCATAACAACAAATAAGTGATACAGTACCTTTTATCTCCAACTATAGTTCTATGGAAACATCCTATTTGTCACACACACATTGCTTTGCAAACACTGTCCTTGTGATTGTAATGCGCTCCCCTCTTGTCTGTTATGCTTTGTATCTCTGTATATACGATGAAGGCTGGCATAGACTACTGTTCAGGAAAGGCTGAATAAATACAGTTAAAATGTCAAAATATGCCAGAAAACCTCCAAAGGTGTACTCTGAATCTACCATTGTTCTGATTGGAATTTTAGATAGAAATGCATCCATGTTGCTGCTTTTATGAAAGAAAATAATGGTTTATTTGCAACTATAGACTCCCGTTGAAAGCTACTAGAAAAAATGTCTTAGGTTAAAGAGACTTAGGTTTTAATAAAAATGAAACATATTCTTTCACTTCTTAGCAACTTAAAAATTATAATGTCTAGAGCTAGTAAAGGTGCTATAAAGTAACACTCATTTATTGCTGGTGCCTGGTAAAACCACTGTGAAATTTGGGAGATGAATTTTGGTGCATGTTTTAAGAAGCATAAAATAATATGGGTTTTCTTTGATCCACTAATTTCATTTTTGGCAGCCTAACTCAAAGAAATAATCCAAAATATAGAAAAATAGTCAAAGAACATTGAGTATGGCATTGTTTTGAAAAGTGTAAATAAATTAGATTCCCATCACCAGGAACTTGGCTTAGTTTGGGTGCATCCATTCAGTGAAATGTCATATGGCCATGTCAGAGCTATGAAGTCCATCATGAAAAACACAAAAGAGCAAATATTAAGAGAGAAAAATAGAGACACATAATTGTATGCACCCAATGACGATAATAATATGAAAACATAAATGTGAAAATAATTACAGAGTTGTGGGTCATTTTCTATTTTTCTCTACCAGATCTTATATAATTAATTTTGTTATATTATTTTTATAATTTAAGTAGAATTTAAGAAGACAAAAAGAAATAATATATATAATACCATATAAAAATATAGCATTATCGAAATAATGTTGAGGCTGACTTTCAATTTAATTTACTACCTGAGACTGAACCCTTGTAATAATGCTATTATTTTACAGAATCCAGGAATCATGGTGTTCCACCATCTGGGTTATGCCATCTCTTTAATCAATATTTATAAATATGCTTTGCAGGGGTTAATGTCATTATGCTTTATAGAAGGTTTTCTTTTTGTTTTTAAATTAAGATATTTTGTGAACATCATTGGTACTTACTGACTTTTACATGGGCAGTTTATATTGATGATGAGGAAGATCTGTGCCCAAATGGATTTGCATATTTTATTTAAAGAGCTGCAGCGTGGACAGGGATTTTATCCTAGTCCCAGACACATATTCAAAGAAAATCACTGAAGAAAGACTCATGATGAATTCCCAAAGATTTCAACTCTTCCTTTTGGTTGGAAGACCTCCAAAACCTCTACCTCAGCCACCAGGACTTGCAGAAAGTCCAGTCACCACACTTCCAGATATATTCCTACTGGCATGATCTGCTTTCATCAAAATTCAATGCAGTATACAGATGTTGTATCATAGAATTGTATACTTGAAACCTCTATAATTTTATTAACCAATATCACCCCAATAAGTTTAATGAAAAAGAAAAGACTCAATGCACTTAAAATGAGTCTTCTCCTGACTTCCATATTTCTCACAATGGTGCCCACTTTCTAAGTCATTTAAGCTCCCCAAATCAGAAAATTAATGATGTTCCTCTCACCTTCATATGTATATTAAGTCACTGAGGTCAGTCTTGTTTTGATAATGCTTCTCAGATCAAAACCTTTCTCTTTGTTTTTCCCTTCCTCCATGCTTGTTTAGGTTTTACCACTATTTCAGAAGCCTCCTAATTAGTCTTTTTGCCTCTTCTCTTCTCTGTCCAATTCCATTGTTGTATCAGTATGTCTAGAATGGCTATCCAACTTCCAGGACACCAAAAAAATTTTGGTACATTCCTCATTACCAACTGTTTTAAATCAGCTACAGCATTTAAAGCTCTGCACAATTTAGAGTCAATCTACTTAGCTTCTTTCTCTCAAGGCTGCACACAGCTCTGAGGGCACCATTTAAAGGAGAGAAAACATCTACAGATCATGTCTCTGAAAGGGAGTAACCATACAACACAGTGTGAAGGGTGCTTCCTGGAGTTGTGCAGCATGGGGCTCTGTAAACTTGTTCTCTTCTGTACCAGCTGGACAGACCACACCCTCTGAAAAGGCCCCTTCAGCATCTGCATCTTTGGCCCATCTTTGTCTACCACTCTTGCCCACTTATTAATGTCCCCACTCTTGGAAGCCTTTCCAGGTTTCCCCAACCCTTTTCCTCTCTCCTGGTATTACTTTAATTACATTTGTTAAGTTCATGTGTTGAAATAGGTCAGATTATAACAGAAATAATTTTTAATCCTTCCTCATTTCAACACTATCTTCATGACCTTGGACAAGTTACTTTACTTCTCTAAACCTCATCTGCCTGTAAAATATTACCCATCCCGCAGAGTGTAGGGAAGATTAAACAAGATCATAAATGTGATGTCACACACTCAGCATGATTCCCTGCACATCGTCAGAGCTCCATGTACACTAATTGTAGCACTGGAGGTGGCCGCTACCGCTAAGGTGATGGCTGTGGTTGTTATCCTCCTGGTGGGGAGAGTGGAACCCAGGGGAAAGGCTGTGTGCCAGGCTCTGCTGCTTACAAGCTGCAGGTTCAAGTTCTCTGTACCTTTCCGAACCTGTTTTCCTTTCCAATGAAATGATAAAATAACACAATGGATAAGAAAATGCTTTGTAGACTAGGCAGGCTATATGAAGGTAAGGCGGTAGCATCCACATAAGCACATGAATGGCAGTGTTTACATTTGTCTCTTATTCCCCTCAGCGCCTTGTTCTGCTGTGTGCCTAAGTATGCTCAACCTACCACTATGCAAACAACCTACTGAGCATTTGAGCAAAGCTTTCATATGACCCCTAAGACTTAAGAAACATACTCATGTGCCTTTAGAGTTTGAAGAGATTTTAGAAATCATTTGCTTCAATGCCCCATCTCACACTCACCTAAAGTCATATCCAGGATCATAAAGAGATTTAGCAGCTTAATTCAAATCTGTATCCAATTTCTCAGGCTTTTCTTCCCATCCTTCACTGCTAGATTTTTTTTCTTCGTTTATGATCTCATAGATGGAAAAGAAAGTACACATTAGACCTGTGGTGACACAGTGAATAAAGTATCAACCTGGAATGCTGAGGTCACCAGTTCAGAACCCTGGGCTTGCCTGATCAAAGCACAGACAAGAAACAACTATGAGTTGATGCTTCCTGCCCCCCCACCCCCTTCTGTTTCTCTTTCTCAAATCAATAAATAAAATCTAAAAAATATATTTTTAAAGTACACATTTAACGGTATTAATATTTAAATTAATCCAAAACTTAGCAACCTAGTTAAGGAAATTGATGGAAAACTTTTAAAACTACAGTGGAAAAAATAGAAATAATGGCTGCTGGAATTTAGCACCATTTTTCTGTTAAATATTTTCTTTCCTATGCAAGGAGCAGTCATCACTGTGCCTTTGAGCCTGAGTTCTCTACAGAAGAGGTGGATGTGAATCAGTGGTGGGATTCAACTGGTTCACAACCATTTGGCAGAACTGATACCTAATTTTTTGTTGAGTTTGGTGAACTGGTTGTTAAAGTGGCACTTGTAATCAGGGTTCTCTCTATGGTGGGTGCATGGGCAGTTGCCCAATGCGAAAATCACAAATTCACATTTCTTACTCTTTTCTAACATTTATCTGCACAACAGCGTACTTACTCTAAGCATCTGTAGTGATGGTTATTCCATCCATAAGTGAAAAAAAAAATGCAAGTGAGGACGCCAATTAAAAAGCAATATGGGCCTGACCAGGCGGTGGCGCAGTGGATAGAGCATTGGACTGGGATGTGGAAGACCCAGGTTCGAGACCCTGAGCTCGCCAGCTTGAGGGTGGGCCCATCTGGCTTGAGCAAAAGCTCACCAGCTTGGACCCAAGGTCAATGGCTCCAGCAAGGGGTTGCTTGGTCTGCTGAAGGCCCACGGTCAAGGCACATGTGAGAAAGCAATCGATGAACAACTAAGGTTTTACGACAACAAAAAACTGATTGATGCTTCTCACCTCTCTCCGTTCCTGTCTGTCTGTCCCTATCTATCCCTCTCTCTGACTCTCTCTCTCTGTCCTTGGAAAAAAATTAAGTTTTTTAAAAAAAGAAGCAATATGGAACTACCTTAAATAACAGTTTTATTGCTTTTTGTCTGGTATTATTTATTTCTTTTCATTAATATTTTAAAACATAACATAATCTGGTTTTGTGTATCTCTTTTATTCTTACTTAAGCATTAAATGCATAAAATAATAAACTACCTTTTGGTATATATATTTTTTGTACTTAAAATGATCATTAGGGCAGAGAACCAGTTGTTAAATTATTTGAATCCCACCACTGGTGTGGATGATGACTGAGGTTGAGCAAGCAGGTGGAGTCAGACACTTGGGACAGGAATAGAGAGGGGAAGAGTTGAGGGCATGCATCCTCAAACTAGAAGGGTTTGTTTGCACTTCTTCAAAGCCATTCCTGTTGTTATCATACTAACTCCCCTCTTCCCAACCCTAATTTGTAGGGCAGTCATATGTGCCACCACTACTACCATCCCTCAGGCACTGTGAGTTCTTTGTGGTAAGGGATTCTATTATCTGTATCTTTGAATCTTTCATAACACCCAGCTATTCAGTATAGAGGCTTTGTAATGATGGATGAATGGATGGATGGATGGATGGATGGATGGATGGATGGATGGATGGATAACAAAAAAGGCAAGAAATACTGATAAAAACCCAGAAGGGGTAAGGAATAACAGCATAACACTATACTCCTCAGCTATCAGGTTCAAGCTCATTTTGGGGTGACTTCTCAGAGATAGCTTGGGTTAAATTTTAGCATCTTTTAATACAGAGATTACCAGCTGGTGCCCATGGACTAAATCCAACCTACGCACATATTTTGTTTGTCCTTTCCTATTAGCCCACTGTTAAATAAACAGAATGGATAAATTTATATTGTATTTAATTCTTTGCCAAGACTGAAAAATTGGGACATGTAACATTTTAAAAGAATCCAGATTTTCTGGAAAACTCAGCAACAGTCAACTCATTTTCACTCCCTTTGGTTAGGTCAGACGCTGACCTATGTGCCATAGTAATATTGACTAACATCGGTAATAGTCAGTTGCCATTTATCATTCATGTTCAAACTTTTATCTATCTATCTTTCTATCATCTATCTATCTATTTTGGTTTTTAAAATTTTTAATTGTGCTAAAATACATGTAACATAAAATTACCACCTTTACCATTTCTAGTTGTATAGTTCAGTACTGTTAAATACATATATTCACATCGTTGCACAAAGTCCAGGAACTTTTCACCTTGTAAACCTGAAACTCTATACCTATTAGACAACAACTTCCCACTTCCCTCCCCCAAGCCCTTGGTAACCACCATACTATTTTCTGTTTCTATGCAATTGACTACAGTCTAAGCAGAATCATACCACATTCATCCTTTTTGTAACTAGCTTATTTCATTTAGCATAATGTCCTTAAAATTCTTCCAGGTTGTAGCATGTGTTAGAGCTTCCTTATTTATTAAAGCTGAATAATATTTCATTATATGTATAAACAACATTTTGTTTACCCATTTACCTGTCGGGCATTTGAGTTGCTTCCACCTTTTAGCTATTGTAAATAATGCTTCTATGAGCATGGGTGTAAATGTATATTATCTTATAAACTGCTTTCTTCTTTTCAGTTACCAGTTTCTACCTTATATAGTAAAATTGTATGTTCCTTAAGGAATATTCAATTGTTATTCAATTTTTTCCAAATGTTCCAAAAATATCTTTTATTTGCCCACAATTATACCCAATTTAGTATCACACTTATATCAGGATACCATGGTTTTTTAAATCTCTTAATTTACCCTGTCTTTTCTTTTTTAAAGATACTGGCTTGTTTTCTCACCACTCATTTCCTAACCCTTTGTAAGTGGCCATGTTGTCCCTATCACTCCACTAAAATTGCCTGTAAATAATAGATCCCGGCATCTTTCTCTGTCGCCATCCTCCACAATATGCTGTGTCATTTGACACATTGATTCTTTAAAGCTTGCCTCTATTGGCCAGTATGGCATTAACCATCCCCTAAATCTGAACATTCCTGATAAACCTTTCCTGAACAGTTCACTATTCCAAGTTAATGTTATTTTCTGTTCCTTGGCTAATGCTATTTACTTCTATCTGCAATTATGTCCTTCACCTTAACTTCCTCTTTTTTCCATCTTTAATCTCTGTTAAAAGCCTGGCTATTATTCAAGATTCAGTGTAGCCTGACCTGTGGTGGCGCAGTGGATAAAGAAAGCATCAACGCAGAATGCTGAGGTCACCAGTTTGAAACCCCAGGCTTGCCCAGTCAAAGCATGTACAGGAAGCAACTGCTTCTTTTCCTCCCTCTGACCCTTCTCTCTCTCTCTCTTCTCTCTATAAAATCAATAAATAACATCTTTTTTAAAAATTCCATTTAAAGACTATATTTTCCTTGAAACTTCCCCTAATAATTCCAATCAGAAATTAGTTTTTCAGCCCCTTAATGTGTGTGTGTATGTGTATGTGTGCTTTGAACTTCTTTTTATATTCTTTGTGCAATGACACATTGTATCTTGTTTTGTAATTGTTATAGTGGCTGTCCTATTTATACTAACCTTAAATTTCATGGTCTTAAAACTTCGTGTTTTTCCTAAATTCTTATCCACAAAATTTATCACAATGCCTTATATGCCATAAGAATAATTATTCTTTGAATGAATAGGTGCTCGTTTTGGGGCTTTACATTTTTACTTTTACAACTAAATTTCATTTTTATTTTTTAACTTAAATCATTTTTTAAAATTATAGTTAACTTAAAATATTATTATATATCAGTTTCAGGTGTGTACCCCAGTGATTAGACATTATATAACTTATTAACTGATTTTCCCAGTAAATCTCATACCCAACTGACACCATAGAATATTATTGATAGGGAATATATTTCCTATCCTGTGCTTTACATCCCCATAACTATTCTGTAACTACCAATTTGTAATTTTTAATCCGTTCAACAATCTCCCCCAAACCCCTCCCATCTGGCAAACATCAAATGTTTTCTGTATCTATAAGTCTGTATCTGTTCTGCTTATTTTTTAAATTTGTTAGATTTAATTGTTGATGGATATGCATTATTTCAATTTTATTGTTCATATTATTTTTTCTTAAAGAAGACCCTTTAACATTTTGTGTAATACTAGTTTGGTTGTAATAAATTTTGTTGGCTTTTTCTTGTCTTAGAAGCTTTTTATATGTTCTTTTATTCCAAATGATAGCTTTGCTGGGTAGAATAATATTGGTTGTAGGTCCTTTCTTTTCCTCACTTTGAATATTTCTTGCCACTCCCTTCTAGCCAGCAATGTTTCTGTTGAGAAATCAGCTGATGTCTAATGGGAGCTTACTTGTAGGTAACTAACTGCTTTTTTCTTGTTACTTTTAAGATTCTCTCTTTGTCTATCACCTTTGGCATTTTAATTATGATGTGTTTTGGTGTGGTCCTCTTTGAATTCATCTTGTTTAGGACTTAGTTTACTTCATGGACTTGTATGTCTATTTCCTTCACCAGGTTAAGAAAGTTTTCTGTTATTATTTTTTTAAATAGGTTTTCAATTTCTTCCTCTCTCTCTTCTCCTTTTGGCATCCCCATTATTCCCAGGATGAAAATGTTAGTATGTTTGAAGTTGCCTTAGACGCTTCTTATATTATTCTTTCTGGGGGGGGATTCTTTTTTCTTTTCCTCTTCTAATTTGGGTTTTTTCTTTATTTGCTTTCTTTTATTCCAAATTCCTGTTTTGATACTCAGATTCATCTACTCAATTGTCGATTCGCTGTAAATTATTCTTCATTTGGATTAGTGTATTCTTCATTTCAAACTGGTTCTTTTTATGGTTCTATGTCTTCTTTTATTCTGTGAAGTTCTAAGTTCACCGAGCATCCTTAAAATCAGTATTTTAAACTCTGCATCTAGTAGATTGCTTGTTTTCGTTTTATTTAGTTCTCTTTCTGGAATTATCTTCTGATTTTTCATTTGGAACATCCTTCTTTGTCTCCGCATTTTGGCAGCCTCCCTGTGTTTGTTTCTATGTATTAGATAGAGCTGCTACATCTCCCGTGCTTGGTAGAGTGGCCTCCTGTAGTAGGTATTCTGTATGGTCCAGTGGGCACAGCCTTTCCAATCACTGCAGCTGCATCCCACTGTGTGGGATGGATACACCCTCCTGATGTAGCAGAGCTTTGATTGCTGTTGGCATGACAATGGAAGGAATTTACCCCCAGGTCAACTAGCTGCAAGGACTGGCTGCTACGTCTATGGAGAATCAGTGTTGCAGGGGCCCACCCTACATAATTGGACTTACTTCAGTAGGGCTCTGGTGCCCACTAAGTCCACCCCCTGAGTGTGCTGAAGTGGTGATTGGGTGATATTTTGATGTGGTCTGAGCTGTCTATTGGGTGCTCTGGCTCTGGGACCTCTTGGGAGGTGCAGGCCAATGTCAGCCGGCACCTGTCTTCTTCCTAGGGCTACCCAGAATGAGCTACAAAGTGATCTACACATGGCTACTACTTGTGCTGAACATAGCGGTGCCCAGGCAAGGCCAAGCTGTGAATAAAGGATAGCTGCTGCTAGTGCTGGGCCTGGGACCACTTAGTGAGAGGTAATGGGACATGCTGCTGTTTGAGAGATTTGGGGAAAGTCTGAGGCACGAACAGGCTATTCTTATGGAAAATCCATTAGCTTGGGTGGGCCTTCAAGTTGGGTTGTATGTGTGTGTGGGGGGAGGAGGGTCTAAGGAAATCACCAGGTTGGAGCAAACAGTATGAGCCAGGTTGATGGACTCAAATTTCGTGCCTGTCTGCTGGCAGCTGTTGGGGGTGGGGGTCTCAGAGAAACAACAATGGCCCCTGCCAGCATGTCTGTCTGGCAGAGAACTGCCCCTCCACCTCTTCGCCCAATGCCGGAAAATTCAGTTTCTCTCTGTATATTGCAGATGTCTTTTGAACTGCTGCCCCAGCACTGAAGCCCAGAGTGAGTGAGTCCAAATAAGTCCACGCATGGGCCCTTTAAGAGGAGCATCCTGAGACTCCAACAGCCTCATATCCCTCAGCCTCATTTCCCACTGGTTTTTATAACCTGAAATTTTCCTGGCTCCGGAACCCTGGGCTGGGAGGCCAGGTGTGGGACTGTGACTCCTTGCTCCTCAGGGGATACCTCCATAATCTAGCTATACCTCCTGATTTATATTCACCACACATGAGTGTGGAACCGAATTGGTCTGTGTCTCCCCCCTCCTACCAGTCCTATGTGGCTTCTTTTCTAATTCCCTGGTTGTAGGACTTCTATTCAGCCAGATTTCAAGCTGTTCTGAATGATAGTTGTTCTGTAGCTTAGCTGTAAGTTTAATGTGGCTGTGGGAAGATTCTATTATCCTGTTTACCTGTACTGCCATCTTGACTGGAATCTCACGTTCAAAATTTTAAACATCCTGACTCATACTTCTTACTTACATTACCTCATTAGGCTCCAGAGTTTACAACTCTGGCTTCATCCAGTACCACAGCTTTTATGCCACACTAAAGAAGAGGAAAAAGATCAAAGAAGAAAAATTTTAAGAAGCAATAATAATAATAATACTTACTAAGCTTTTGCTATGTGTATGGACTGTGCTATTTTTCCATATCCTCAGTGTGTACTCTATAGATCAGAAACTAGTCCTATCACCATTTTATAACTGAAGAAACTGTGGTTTAGAAACTGGGTAATTTGTCGAAGGTTACAGTTCATAAGTATTTATAATCCAGATATTTGTGCATCCAAAGCCTATCATTGGAACTATTATGCAGTTTTTGTACTCTTTTTTAACATATAAATGATGAAATCATCACTATAGTATACTTTTTTACATCTCTTAGGGAAAAAGCAAATAAATATTGATTAACTGCACTCAAGCATTTTTAAATTAGGCAGTCAGTTTTGAAGTGCTCCAAATCTTGCTTATTTGTGTTCATGCAGTGGTGGACTGACATTAATAATAAGCCTGGGCAAATTCCCTTAGTATCCAACATACAGGTGGGAGGATGTGTATAGCGAAGAAGTCACAGAAAATCTCTTTCTTTTCTTTTCAGCTGAACTTACTGTGACATGTGGGAATTCATTTTGAAAGATGGTGGGTTTCTTAAATGCTGGCTAATTCTGCTGCATCTGCAAACACTTGACTTGTTGGGTACCCGAGCTCCTTCTGCGCTTGTATGTGCAGAGGAGACATTACCACTGAATTAGAGGAATTAAAGGCATCCCAGACTTGTTTCGCCAAATACTCTGATCCTCTTGCAGCATGGGAAGGCTTCTTTTGCATTCTCTTTCCATTTAATAGTTCCTATGTCTTAACCAAATATATCTTCCTGGTTCAATTTTTTCCTAGTTACATTTTTTTTTCTCTTTAATTATGCCCTGGGAAAATTTTTTGAGCAATTCTTATCTAAACCAAATCTCTACTCTTACCCCCACCATTATGCAACATTACAGCTCATGCTCAACTTACAACCACGATTGGTTCTGACAGACTGGTCATAACACGATTTGTTCATAAGTTGAGTAGGCTATATGTACAGTACTGTGAAATGATGTTATAAAAATCTTTAAGTCATATTTTATCATAATTCTCTTTCATTATTGTTATATATCTTATTTTTTTTGTTCATTTTATGCCATTTGTATAATCTCTACACCATTTTGTTTCTTATTTTTACATTCGTCAGGTTTAAGTAAAACACTGCATTACAAGTACAACTGGTTTAATATTTGCAAAACATACAAAATTACAAAATGCAGGTGCATACAAAGATTGCTCCAGATGCGGAGCAGTCGTGGCTAGCAGTTGTGGTCGTAAAGTCGAATGGTTGTAAGTTGCATAGGTCGTAAGTTGATTAATACCTGTATAATGACAGATTTTATTAGCTATTCCAAGTTGTGCTGAAGGCACACTGGCCTTGTCTAATTGTTCATATCAAGGGCTATGGATAGAAAAACCCTAGCTTATGTGGTAAGACTGCAGTGGGGTGGGAAGTTGCTTCATTCAAGGAATAATCAAGGCTCTCAAAAGGATTTCTGCTTTGTTTTTATGTGAATGTCTTATGAGAACATGTGCCCATGGCTAAGACAAAAGGACATTTATTAAACCTATTTATTGCACAGTTCATTATCATAAAACTTCTAGGGAATCATAGCCTAGGCAGCTGCTTGGCCAAATGGGGACAAATAATCAATTAAACATAGTGGAGCCTGACCAGGTGGTGGCGCAGTGTATAGAGCATCGGACTGGGATGTGGAAGACCCAGGTTCGAGTCCCTGAGGTCCCCAGCCTGAGCACAGGCCCATCTGGCTTAAGCAAAAGCTCGTCAGCTTAGACCGGGGTTGCTCGGTCTGCTGAAGGCCCGCGGTCAAGGCACATGTGAGAAAGCAATCAATGAACAACTATGGTGTCGCAACAAAAAACTGATGATTGATGCTTCTCATCTCTCTTTTTTTCTGTCTATCCCTCTCTCTGACTCTCTCTGTCTCTGTCAAAAAAAAGAATTAGAAAGAGTTGTATGAAAAGTTACAAAGATGCATCTATGGGTAACACTTATGAGTAGTAAACTGTAGCTGCCTCGGAGGTAGAACCTCCTTCACAGAAGTTTTACAGACCCTGCAGAGCCAGAGGAGGGGTCTGCAAAGTCTGAAAAAGGAATTCCAGGTCTCTGTGAAGTCAACTGTAGTTCTGAGTGATGAGGAGATTTCAAGGTATCTGTGTTTGTTGGCAAACTGTCCCAGCATCCCTGGGAAGAGAGTTCCAGAGAGATTTTGGCTGCAGTGAATAACATCATGGCAAAGGACTGATGCATCAGCACAATCAGTAACTAGAGGAACCCACTCTTTCTCAGGACTGTTCATACACTTAGACAGAGAAGGGAATGGGTTTTGCATTCTAATGACTAGCTTATGATGCTGATGTGATATATAGTCTTTAATGTGATACATGTATATCAGGTTGACCAGAATGTCCATGTCTTCCGCTTGTATAAATTTCAAGGCAACTAGAAAAACATTCAGAGGCAACTGGTGTGTTTTGAGTAATAAATACACTTTCTTAAAAATATTTGTCTTTGATGATCTTCAGCTTCTCAAGGATAAGATACCACAGCGAATAGAAAAGGTCTCGTGCTTTGTCACAGCCATGTTTAGTAGAAGGTGACTGCTTTCTCTTACAGCTTTGGTTACTTCAGCAAACTGTATGAGATAATACTTTTTCAAAACCTCAATGGTTGGCATGTAATTCAACAGCACTTTTACTGGAAGTAATATATCAGAATCATCCAATTGTTCTTTTGACTTAAACAGTGGCAATGCTCACAGACAAAGGGCAGGTACTCCTTGGCTTGCCTAAAGTCACTCAGACATGGCCTTTCATTCTACATAGTACCTGTATGTCACCTCTGTTCCATCTATAATTGTCTTTCAGGGTTGAGCTGTCAATGGCTCTGATGAGGGGTTTACACAAATAGAGTTTGTTAATCTTAAAGTAAATCTTGAATAACCGATTCACCAGAAACAGCACACTTCCCACTCCTTAGTCTCCTCTATGTCAGCATGAGTGTCACTGGCACAGATGTGGAAACATCATCGACAATTCAGCTGCTTTTTCCAACCTGTCCCCTACTTTGATTTTTCTTTTCTTTACCAACTGCTGACCTGCATTAGTGGCAAACTCTCCAGAGTAAAATGCCACTGCATACGTGATGAGCAGAGGCCTTCAAGAGCCTGCAATGCCTGGAGGAGTGATGGACAATGACCGTCTGGCATTCGTGTGCATCTCTGAAGTCATGGTTCCCCACCTGCTAAGTCCACCTCAGTGAGCTGCAGACATCACTGTGACAGGGTTCCAAAACTCGTGGGAAATCCTGTTTTGGAGAGGCCACCTGAAGTGGGGGTTTGGCAACATCAAAATGCTTGAAAGACACTAGCTTTGCACAGGCAACCCTGCCTTTGGTGTCGATTGATTGCTTCATAGACCTGCTGCCAGCACTGGCTGATAGTGATTTGTGCCATGGTAAGCCAGTTCCGTAGGTTTTAAATAGATTTTCTCCTAGGGAAGAGTATGTTCTTATGGTTAATGTAGATGTTCAGGTACAATAAAAATTACATTTCTAAGATAATATTGAATGTAAACTGTGAATAAAAAATAAAATTCTAAAAAAGTAATTACATTCCTGAGACTATCCTGGCTTACATTCTATGTTAGGGTTTCAGAATGCATGTTAATGCCTCCTAAGTGTCCATTTCACTTGTTTGTGCCCTTTCCATTTGAGCTGCCACAAGAAACTCATTTTGGAGGTAGCTCTCTGGTCATGTGATTTCTGGGGCTGACATCTCTCAAATCCCCATCCATAACTGTGCTCCCCACAAATCTTTCCCTGGACTGTGAATTCCCACCAGTAGTCGTTTCTCTGGTAGTGGAAAGCCTTAACCTGGGAAGAGTGGGCCATTAAGATCTACTGAATCTGGCACTGCAAAATTAATACATTCAGGATTTCTCTGGACTTGCCATGAATTTTTCTACTTCTGTATCTAGGGCAGGAGACATTTGGAATGTTCTTACATCTCTTTGTCTCTTATCCGGTTGCTGCATCAAAGATCTGGCTTAAATATTATATTCCCCATAAAAATCATCCCTGATTGCTCCCAGCCAAAAGCAGTGCCTACCCATATTGATGCCTATGGTGCATATTTACCCTTTCACTAATTCATCATTAAAGAGAGGTTAGGAAGTTAGAAAAATGTTGAAGGTAGAGAAATAAACATGAGTGTCTAAATGATTATGGTTTCTCAATCATGGGAGTGATATAAAGATTGTTGTTGTTTTTTTAAGTTCATTTATTTAACTAAAAAAAAACAAGTAGAATTAATGGAAAACTTATTCAAATTAAAAAATGGTAAATACATAGATATAGGAAAAAGAAAAAAACATGAAAAGGGTACTCAGCATTTATAGATCTTAGAATAATCATTAAGGGAATATCTGAAAAATTAGAATTTAGGAAGTTGTTTTAGGAAAAACAGACTGGAAATAATCAAATGGTAATGCAACTTGGTAAAATCTATGATGGAGTTATGAAGATATGTCTTTAGGATCCTACTAGTTGTTGGGGATGAAGCATCAGACTTAAATTGGCTTGAGTACTTGCTCATTTGATCTCCCATATTTGACCTCATTTGAGAGTATGTCTTCCCTCCTTAGAAACCACACCCTCTGACCCTGAGAAGGAAGGATTCCCTGTTTCATCATCCCTCCATACAGTGGTACAGGCATGCAAACTAATTGTTTCTAAAGCTGATATCTAAGGGAAATGTATTGCTTTTCATGGATCTAACCAATAAAATAGGAATGTATGTGCATTTTAAACTTGTCATCTTCCCACTTTCCTGCTTTATAATCTTGCTAGCTCTTAAGTAGTAACCAAAATTTTCTCACTTTTTAATCAAGTATTCTGATAAATGCATTAAAGCTCTTGGGAAGTACCTTATGCTCAAAAAGATCCTGTTTAAGAATAACCAGGATCCTTCCCAATAGGGCTCTGTGTATAGGGTGGTATGAGGGAGATATATAATCCTGGGAACTTGGGAGTTATAGTATCCTAAAAGAGATCTCTATAGAACACCTGCTCTGGAGACCTGAGTGATTTAACCTGATGCAGGCAGGGCACAAACCCTCACGTTCTTTCCTTTCCGACTTCTGCTTCTTTGACTGTCCTCTGGAATCTCCATGGTAGGCAGAGCCCCTGGAAAATAGCAGAAGGTCTAAAAAGATCCCTGGTTTGTTTATCAAATATTTAGGTATGAATTCCAGCCCTGCCACTTGTGAGCGGTAATGACCTCCAGCATGTTACATGACCTCTCTCTATTTTCTCATCCAGAGAATGAGATTCATAGCACCTTATTCTTACTAGGTTTGCTATGAAGACATGAGATAAGGAATGTAAAGCACTTGGCATATAGGGTAGGAATCATTTCATAACTATTGTCATGTGAAAGAAAGTTTTCCTGAAAACAATGTTATTATAATAAAAGCTGGAGCACCCCTATTACCCAAAGTTCAAGGTGATGTTGGGGATAAAAAAGAGGAGTAAAGCAGTGAAGGAGTGGTCAGATCCTTGCACATCAGCTGAGATCTGCTTAGAAATCAGGCCACACCCAGACTGACTATATCACAATCTCCATTTCATCTCCACCCCCAGGTGATGCCTTTACACATTGGAATGGGAGAAGCATTGTTGTTAGATATTTCTTTCTCCTCTGCTCCTCTATTTCCTTACATTTCCACCCAAGAAAAGAGGACCTTGTCAGGCAAATGCAGCTGCAAACTTCTTTCTTGAAGCAGTTCACAAATAATGACAATAACAAAAGTAGTAACGGTGAGTGTCTGCCACACTGTTTTAAGCACTTAGCATGTGTTAATTTGTTTAATCCTTGCAACATAAAATGGGCATTATTATCATCCCCATTTTACAACTGAGGAAACTGAGGCACAAAGTAGTCAATTTACTTGCTAGGAGTTATCCAGCTAGTAAATTCAGGTTATGGAATTACAACTTTGACATTTTGATGATAGAGAACTTGCTCATAACCACCATGAGTTCTAACATCTCCTCTCTAACCCTACCTCTAATCACGGTTAAACTAAAACCTATGATCCAAGCAATAAATAATACACTCTTCTCTTCCCTCTAAGCAATATATTGCCCCAAAACTTCTTTGAGAGCATCTGTAAGTGAATCTAGGAGTGTAAGTTTGCAAACCTTGATCCCCCTCCGCTGTCTCTGTCAGAGTGCAAAGGTGAATTTCTTCTTCCTAGACTAAGGTAGTAGCTTCCTCAGCTGACCTGATGACTGTAGTCTTTCTTCCACCTCAGGCTGTTCAGATAATACAGCCAGAATTATTTTTCTAAAGGGCAGTCTGATCACCTGTTCCCATGTCAAAACTTCAAAAGCTTCTCCATTTAAATATAATTGACCAGCCTCTATTGGAAATTCCAGTTTCCTCCTAATTCCTGCTTCAAGCCTGCCCTTCCAAAACTATCTCCAACCATCTTCTCCAACACATGCAAGCTCATGAAGTGACCAGCTCCATGCTCACTTTTGGGGGCCATCCCTTTGTTTCTCTAGAATGCCATTTCCCATACTCGCCTCTCTGAGCCAGCCTCAGGCCTCACACAGATATACCTTCTCAATAGACAATTTGATGAGTACAAAGTCAAGATTTATCTTCCTCTCCCCTTGTTATCTGTTCAACTCTGACTTACAGAAATATTTTGCATTAATATTGGGTATGTGCCTGTACTGAGCTAGTTATATGTTCTTTGAATAAAAATATTGAACCTGACCATGCAGTGATGCAATGGATAGAGCATCAAACTGGGACATGGAGGACCCAGGATTAAAACCCTGAGGTTGATGGCTTAAGCACAGACCCATCCAGCTTGAGAATGGGCTTATCCGGCTTGAGGCCAGGCTCACCAACTTGAGCATGGGATTGCTGGCTTGAGTGTGGGATCATTAGACATTTCCCCATGGTCACTGGCTTGAACCCAAAGGTTGTTGGCTTAAAGCCCAAGGTCACTGGCTTAAGCCCATGGTCACTGGCTTGAGCAAGGGGTCACTCACTCTGCTATAGTTCCCCAGTCAAGGCACATATGAGAAAGCAATCAATGAACAACTAAGGAGCTGCAAGAATTGATGCTTCTCATCTCTCTTCTTTCTCACCTGTCTGTCCCTATCTGTCCTTCTCTGTCTCTCTCTTTATCTCTATCACACACAAAAAAAGAAAAAATATTGACTACAGGTAATGAATTCTACTCAATCTACTTTCAAACTTAGCTTTCTAAGGCACATTTATCCAGCTCTCTCTGCAGAGTATCTGGCATTTAAGAAATTATATGATGATACATTAGGGGAGGTAGTAGAAGTCCCGCTTGACCATGTAGCAGATCACTCTGAAAAATATGACTCACTGATTTCAACAAATGTAAAAAATCAATGAATCTTACATGAATAGCAATGAATACCAACATGGCAATCCTACCCCATTCACCTATTCTCCCTTAACTCCTAAGTTTATTTGCACACACACACACACGCACGCACGTCTGTGTGCTCTTTAAACATATATTTAAAAAAATAGTTTGAGGTCTAACCATTGTCCAAAGGAGTTCATTTTCTAAAAATATGTCTACCCTTTGATGAGACAGCTTACTTCTAGAAATTCTGAGATATTATTGTATATATATGCAAAGATTATGTTGCAAGAATATTCACTGCAGGATGAATAACAATAATTTTAAAATAACCTATATGTCCTAAATGGTAGTGATTAAATAAATCATAGTATGTCCAATCAATGACATGCTTTAGGTAAAATGATATAGAAATGTTTGTGAAAACAGTTTCATGAAATATTTTTAACTGAACAAAAGTATATGAAAGAATAGAAGACTCATAAATAGAGCCACACAAATATGTCCAACTGATTTTTAACAAAAGTGTGAAAGCAATTCAATGGAGAAAGAATGGTCTTTTCAACAAATGGTGCTGGAGCAATTGAAAACACACATAAGGAAAAAGATAAAATGAAATAGATAAGTCTTGACATAAACCTCACACTTTATAAAAATATTATTTAATAATGAATTATAAATTTAAATGTAACACTAGAAAATAGGAGAAAATCGTTAGACCCTAGGAATAGGCAAAGAGTATTTTTTATAGGCAACTGCACAGATGATACACAAAAGAAAAAAAATTAAAATTAAAAACTGGTACTCTATGCAAAACCCTATTAAAAGGATTGAAAAGACAACTGACAGCCTGGGAGAAAGAATTTGCAAACCACGTATGTAACAAAGAACTTGAAACTAGAATATGTAAAGAATTCTCAAAACTCAGCAAGAAAAAAAGAATGAAAAAGCCAAAAATCAACTTAGAAAACAGGCAGAAGACATAAAGAAACATTTTATTAAAGAGGAGATATAGATGGCAAAAAAAGAGTATGAAAAAATGTTCAACATTAGCCATTACTGAAATGCAAATTGGACCCACAATTACATTCATACTTAGCAGAATGGATAAATAAAAATTGCTAATACCAAATGCTAGTGAGGACATAAAGAAACTAAATCACTAATACATTACTGGCTAGAATGTAAAATGGCACAGTCATTTTAAAAACTATTTTCGAAGTTCCCTAAAAAAAAACAAAAACAAAACTTAAACATGCACTTATTGTACAATCCAGCAATTATATTACTGGGCATTTATCCCTAAGAAATGAAAACTTATGTTTATACAAACACCTGTATGTTATTGTTTATTTGTAACATTCACAAACTGAGGGGAAAACAAATATTCTTTAATGAATGAATGATTAAACGAATTGTGGTACATCCATACTGATATTACTCAGCCATATAAAGGGATAAACTTTTTCTGTGTGTGTGTGTCAGAGACAGAGTGAGGGACAGACAGACAGAAAGGGAGAGAGATCAGAAGCATCAATTCTTCATTGCCTCACCATAGTTGTTCATTGATTGCTTTCTCATATGTGCCTTTACCAAGGGGCTACAGGAGAGCAAGTGACCCCTTGCTCCAGTCAGCAACCTTAGGCTCAAGCTGGTGAGCCTTGTTCAAACCAGATGAGCCCACACTCAAGCTGGCGACCTCAGGGTCTTGAACCTGGGTCCTCCTCATCCCAGTCAGATACTCTATCCACTGCGCCACCGCCTGGTCAGGCTAAAGGGATAAACTATTGATGTATGTAATAATTTGGATTAATCTCAAGGGCATTATGCTGAATGATAAAAGCCAATCTCAAGAGGTTACTCATACTTGATTTTACTTATATATGTTTGCAAAATGACTAAATTAGAGAGATGGAGAATGGATTAATAGTTGCCACAGGTTAGAAATTGGGTGGAAGAAGGAAGAGGGATAGGTATAACTAAAAAGCGGTAACAGAGGGATCCTTGTCATGAGAGAATAGTTCTTAATTGTGGTGTTGGCCACACAACTCTACATGTGTTTTACTTACCCAGAACTAGGCATAGGTACAATGCAAATGAGTACATAGTAAAACTGGTGAAATCTGAACAAGGTCTGAGAATTGTACCAATATCAATTTACTGGTTTTGATATTATATTATAGTTTTCTAAGATCTTATCATTGAGGAAAACTGAGTGACAGGTATGTGGTACCTCTGTGTACTATTTTGTATCAGTCTTTGAGTCAATACTTATTTTGCAATTTAAAAATATTAAAAAAGAACTATTTTGTCACATGTGTTAAGTTGGATGAATTTCAAGGGAATATGCTGAATGAAAGAATTATATCTCAAACAGTTACATACTATATGGATACATTTATAGGAAGCTGTGTATTGATTGGTTGATGAAAATGTTACCAAAGATTCACAGGGACTTAACTTAGAATATCCCCTGGGAGAAATGAGCCTGTATCGGCTAATTCAGTGTTTTCACTGACTCTTCGGAATTTAACTATTATGAATAACAAGAATCAAGTATATATAATCCTCAAAAGGGCAGAATTATAGAAATAGAGAACAAATTAGTAGTTGCCAAGGAACAAGGGCAAAGAGGCTGGTGATGAAGGGGTAGAGTATAAAGGACTTCCACAAGAAAGTTTTATCTAGTGGAATAGTTTTATATACAGATTGTGGAGGTAGTTACAAAAATCTATATATGGGATCAAATTGCTTGGGAACACACACACACATACACTCTTATTTTAAAAGTCTACAGTACGTATAACACTGGGGAACAATTTTTTTTCATTTTCTAATGCATAACGTTTTAGAACTGTTTCTATATATTTATGCATTGCTGATTCCAAATCTGAAATCTAATTTTTGTGCATGCTCTAGGTTTTATGCAATTTTAATTTCTTTTTGTTATAGTTAATGGCATGCATTGGTTTTTAAATTGGAGTTAAAGGGCAACGACTCTTAAATTGAACATACCCACAGGCAATTAATGTTTTACAAACATCACTTTTACATAATTGTAGTTGTTTTTAAATGTAAAAAATTATTATCTGATAAAAAACACCCTCCTCTTTTGTTTTTACATTGAACCATGGCTTCTTCAAGTAGGCGTAAATGTAAGAATAGTCCTGACACCTTCTGTTATATATATGGCTGTTACACACTTCAGCGTCAAAGGCGCAATATTTCATCATTTGTGACACATGCATATATTGCCTATTTTCAAGTTTCCCTCGGCGATCAAGACAAGAATTGGACTCCTCATATTGTGTGTCATAATTGTGAAGAAATGCTTCATGACTAGACAAAAGGAAAACGCAAAGGAATGCCTTTCGGTATTGCCATGGTTTGGCGTGAACCTAAGGACCACAGCAGTGACTGTTATTTCTGTCTGATCTACACAAAGGGCATCAGCAAGAAAAAATGGCATATGATTGCATATCCTAATATTCCTTCAGCAATACGACCTACCCTATACTCTGAGACACTCCCGCTTCCAGTTTTTAATGATTTTATTTCTTCAAAGGATGAAGAAAGTGAACGTGGTGATCAGTGTATTTTGATAAGATGCATGAGGAAATGGTTGTAGAATCTGAAGGGTCTTCTGATGCCAAGCAGTCATTAACCCCTCAGCAGTTTAGCCAATCCAAATTGAATGACCTAGTAAGAGACTTGGGCCTATCAAAGAAAGCAGCTGAGTTATTAGCTTCCAGGCTTCATGAAAAGAATGTACTTTACCTGTGAGCTAAAGTATCCCATTTCAAGAAGCATGAACAAATTTTTGTGGACTTTTTTTTCAAAGACAAACACTTTGCTTACTGTTATGATATCAGTAATCTTCTCAGCCAGCTAGGTGTTACCACTTACTGTCCAACAGAATGGCAGGTATTTCTTAACAGCTATCTCTAAACAGAGTCTAAAATGTGTTCTACGCAATGGTAATGTTTATGCAGCAGTACCAATTGGTAATTCAACTCATCTGCGAGAAGACGATAATGGCATGAAAATTGTCCTCGACTTTCTGAAGTATGAGGAGCATAACTGGACCATTTATGTGGGTCTTAAAATGGTAACTTTCCTGCTAGGACAATGAGAGGTTTCACAAAGTATCCTTGCTTTCTGTGTTTGTGAGACAGCCGATCTCAGGAGAAACACTGGACACAGAAAGAGTGGCTGAAACGTGAATTCAGCTCTGGAAGTAGGGATGCAAAATATTGTGAATGAACCTGTGGATAATCAAGACAGGGTCATTTTCCCCCCACTTCACATCAAACTTGGCTTAATGAAGCAGTTTGTTCAGGCTTTAAATAGAGAAAGTGAATACTTTCAACATATTCTTTCTGCTTTTCCTGACTTGTCTTTTAAGAAGATAAAAGCAGATGTATTCAATGGACCTCAAATCCAAACCCTCATACGTGACAAAGAATTTGCCAGGAAGATGAATAAGGAGGAGAAAACAGCATGACAGTCTTTTGTGGCAGTGACAAATAACTTCCTTGGCAACAAAAAAGCAGAAAACTATGAACTTTTGGTTCAAAGGATGCTGTTGGCTTTCCACGACATTGGATGTAGCATGAGCTAACATTAAGATTCACTTCCTGAACAATCACCTTGATAAGTTTCCCAAAAATCTTGGAGCTGTTAGTGATGAGTAGACTACTGCTGGAGCATCAAACGAGATTGTCCTCAACAAGCACACAAATGCAAATTTTAGCCTGAATAGAATTTAAATAAGTTTTATGCAAATTTTATGATTAAAATAAATGTTTTAATATGTTCTATTTCAAAATTGTAGACAAATTCTAATGCAATTATATATTTTAGTGTATTTACTGCATTATATAAATTATTATATTTTCACAAAGATGATGCCCAAGAAGACGTTCTACTTCATTATGTTAAACTAAATGTTGAAAATTTTACAATAAGATGAAATCCTAAAATCTTGAATTGCAAAAATACTGTAGCTTACAGAGAAAAACTAATGTCAGATTTGAGATCAGCACACTCATATTAGTTAAGAACAACTGTTTTTGTGGATGCAACAAAAATTTTGTTCCCCAGTGTAATATAACCACATTTATATTATTTTACATTGATACCTGTAACTAAAAATTTCAAGCCCTAATTGCTGATCAATATAAAAGTTTCAGAAGAATACCAAAATCATCTGAGATGATATTGTGTGGGATATAAGGGCAAAGTACTTTTTAATTATATTTAGACTTGACTAAAATGAAATTTAACAAGCATTTAGACTTGATTTTATTAATGTAGAAATAATTTTTAACATAGCATAAATGTAACCCATAGTATTAGTGTTTTCTATAAATCTGGGAATCAAATGTAAATATTTGATGGTCTATCTTCATATAATATTTAGTTAATTTGGAATGTTAAAAGTTTATTTACCACATATGTGTATCTAGCAAATTAGCTTATGTTTTTAATTTAAAATTTAATAGACTGAAGGATTAGAAATTTTAACTTTGAATTGAAAGTAAAATAATTTTAAGATTATAAGTATTATTGGAATATAAGGAAACAAGATTCATCATGTTTAAAAGTTTAATATAATGGATTCACAAAAGTTAATTGAAACATTAGGGAAGATTTGTTAAACAATTGATGTGTTTAAAATATTAATTTCATTCACCATTTGTACATAGTGTGGGGCAAAAGTAGGTTTACAGTTGCTTGTATGAAAAACAATACAAGAATTAATAATACATGAATAAATTTCCATGTACTTAAAACTGTAAACCTACTTTTGCCTCACCCTGTAGTAAATTTATAAATGCATCATAAAGCTTAATTTCATTAAACATTTTTAAAAGTGGTAATGATGTATCAGAAGACTAATAACATTTGAAGTCAAACTTCAGAGATTAAGAAAAAACTGAGTTTATGAATGTGTGACTTTACCAAATAAAATAATATTTTTTAAAGTAATCTCAGATTATTTTTGTGTGTGTGTCCTACAAAATACCCAAATCTCATGTTTATACTATAGGATACATATACTCATTTCATTGTTGTATAGGCATTTCAAAAAAATGTATGAATCTATGTATTAACATGGAAAAATTATGGTAATAAAAAGCAGAAACAAAATAACATAATTTAGAAATTTGAGAATAGAAGATTATATAAAACCTTATTCATTTGAACTATGCTGTATTGATACCACCACATCTGCTGAATTTTCTGAGAACCCAGAAAGATGTTTTCACAACTTTTTTTAGTAAGAAGGTATGCAGGCCTGGAAAAAGTTTTGAAAAGGATGCTTTACCTGGCTTGTGGTGGCGCAGTGGATAAAGGATTGACCTGGAATGCTGAGGTCGCTGGTTTGAAACCCTGGATTTGTCTGGTCAAGGCACATCAAGAAGCAACTACTATACTATGAGTTGATGCTTTCTGCTTCTCCCTCCTCTTTCTTTCTCTCTCTCTCTCTCTAAAACTTAATAAATAAAAAAGAAAACGATGCTTTACTTTCTCCCCTACCTTCCTCTTGAAATGAAATGAGCATGAGTTTAATGTCAGAACTGAATCTGAATCCTAGCTCTGACTCTTACCAGCCACATAACTTGAATGAAAGTCACTCACCTACTCAGAACCTTTGTTTCCTTTTCTGTTAAATGAAAATAGTAATACCTGCCCATATAAAAGTATTTGTTACACAGTAGGCACTTTATTAAAGCTCCCACTCTTTCCCCCCTAAACTTATGGTGTCATGACTATCATGCCTGATCATGCTTCCTGCTTTTGTTTCCAGCCTGGAGCAACATCCCAGGGTACTCCCGTAAAATGGTTATGCATTTCTGTGTGTTTATCTCACCCTTGGTCTTTACTATTCGTTAATTTTATATTTCATATGCCTTACCTTCCACTGGTAAATGTATCACTCACATTATGTTTGGAGCCACCTTAAATCCTCTGTGAAAGGTATTGGGGTGGAAGGTACTAAATAAGTATGGGCTTGTTCCTTTCCCCTCCACCATGACTAGACACCAAAAGAGAGCTCCTCCCTCCCCTCGCTTGGCAGCGGACAGACCTTCCTGGGTTTATGAGAGCCCCCTCTGCTCCAAGAGGAGTCATAGAATTCTGTTTAGAACTCTAGAAAGGAAGTGGCAGTTGAAATCATCTAATACGTTCAGCACTTGATTATTCAAGTGACTATTAGCTGCTCTGTATAAAGCACACAGTAAATTCTTACTCCTCAACCAGATTTCATCTGTCCTCCAGCTATTTTCTGCTTAGGGAGTTAAAGTTGATGGTTACAAGTAATTAAGCAAAATACAGTTAGAAAGAAAATTTTCATTTTAAAGGAAGTGTATGGTGCATTTCAACAATGAGTTAAGTGTTTCAAATTATAACCTTTTTTGGTGTTTGTTTAATCTTAGTAGTTAATATATTGTTAAGTTATTAGTCAGGTCTTTGTTTCCATTGCAAAGCACTATCATTGAGAAATAAAATGTATTCCTTAAACTTTAAGAGTGAAAAAAAACATATGCAAATAAGTATAAAAATATTTTCTGTGGTTTTAAATGGGATCAGGATGTGTGTGTACTTTGTGTGTTTTTTAAAATCCTTCCGCCTGGTCAAAATGCTTTCAAAAGAGAAAAAATATCTGATGCCTCTTGTTCAGACTGGGAAGTATTGTGATTGCACTGAAAAGCATGGACCCTCTTGAAGTTTAATTTTTTTACTTCCTTTATTTGAGTATAAAGCAAAAAGGAGGTTTCTCTAAGATGTCCTAATAGAAGATTTGAGTGATGTGCAGAGTTGGCATTGAGGTGAACAGAGTCCATCAAGATATGCCAGAAGTATGAAATAATTATCGAAAGAATTCCATTAGAGACGAAAGCTACCTAGACTAGTAGAGACAGAAAGGGCTGACCCCTTTCTGGTTCTTAACTTTCTCTAATGGATGGCTTTAAGTTGAAATCAAGACTCAACTGGATCATTGATTCTTAAAAGAAAACTATTGAGCATATATAAGCAAAAGCTGGAGAAATAGATTTATCTTTTAAAATTTAGGATGAAAAGTATGTTTATTATTTGCTGGGGGGGTTAGCTTATAGGAATGGAAATTAAACAATTGGATATATTCTCATGAAGTAAATATTAGTGGGGTTTGTTTTGTGACAGAGAGAGACAGAGAAAAGGACAGATAGGGACAGACAGACAAAAAGGAAGAGAGATAAGAAGCATCAAAATTCTTTGTTGCAGCACCTGAGTTGTTCATTGATTGCTTTTCTTATATGTGCCTTGACTGGGGGGCTACAGCAGAGCGAGTGACCCCTTGCTAAAGCCAACAACCTTGGGCTCAAGCTGGTGAGCCTTGCTCAAACCTCATTAACCTGCACTCAATATGGCGACTTCAGGGTTTTGAACTTGGGTCCTCCATGTCTCAGTCTGATGCTCTATCCACTACAGCACCTCGCGAGGCAAATATTAGTTTTAATACAAAAAACAAAGGCTACCTCTTTTCTTTTGAGAGAGATTTTTTTATGATAGGTGCCATTATAATTTACCTATTAGGTAAAGCAGAGTGTTCTTTGGCTAGTAATTGACACATCAAATTCTGCTCTTTGCTCTGGGAAATCATGGAAGTGCTTCTCCCACACAGAGCCTTGGAGGTATATTTTGCAATGGATACTTGATAGTCACCATGTAACATATACACATGCCCACACACCTACCTAGATGAAATAGGTCAAATACCTGAAATTATTTAAAATTCCCTGTATTTTTTGAAAGCAATAACTCATGGCTTTGCCTGTGGTTATTGCAAAGCACTTCATGGTTTGCACTTCAACAAAGCTGGTTGAAAGTGTTCTGAGTGTCAGATTGGCAACTAACTGTTCTGTTATGGAGGAAAATTGCTAATAATAATTAAAGTTACTGCCATTGTCTGAGTGTAGGATCAACTGAAGTTAAGAATGTCAAGGAGAACCTGACCAGGTGGTGGAGCAGTGGATAGAGCGTCAGACTGGAATGCGGAGGACCCAGGTTTGAAACCCCGAGGTTGCCTGCTTAAGCGCAGGCTCATCTGGTTTGAGCAAAGCTCACCAGCTTGAACCCAAGGGATTACTAGGTCTGCTGAAGGCCCACGGTCAAGGCATCTCATCTCTCTCCATTCCTATTTGTCTTTTCCTATTTATCCCTCTCTCTGACTCTCTCTCTGTCTCTGTAAAAAAACAAAAAAAAGAAAAAAGAATGTCAAGAAGAGATGTGAAATTGTGGATGAGGCAGTTTGATTATCATTTAAGGAAATACTAAGTTGCTCTTGATAAGCAAAAGTGACCAGTAATATGAAAGTAGAAATAAAGACCTTATTTTAAAATTTCAAACATAACACTAGGATGAATTTTCAAACACTGTATCATTTAAATAGAAATTTCAGTATACTCAATATACTGGTTAAAAACTAGATCATTGATAAACTATATCAGTATTCAAATAAATACTCTGAGAGAATATAGGAAACCCGAGCATATAGTTAATGAATCTCCTTTCTTAAGAATCATATACAATTGATGTAATTTTACACTGAGGATAATAAATAATTCCATAATACATTTCTATCAAGATTTCTACTTTAGCTCATTGAAAACTACAAATATTTTAAATTATCACACAAAGTTATTTAATCAATTCATAAATATGAATAAATTACTATACATGCAAACATATATAAAATATAATATAATCATATAGTTGAAGTTTTATTAATAAAATAAAATGTTTTATGAAATATAAAATAATTTATTTTTAATATAATATGGCCCTAAATGTTACTTTGAGTTCTTCAACTTCAGAGGAACTTATGCCTCATCATGTGTTTATATCATAATATTTGTATTACGGTTATGCTTTCAAAACAAGCTTTTTTACATTATACATGTTTCAACTTCCCCTGTGAGTCTATGAAGAAGAACAAATATTATCATTAGCTTCATTCTACAGAAGAGAATACTGAGGCTTAGAAGGTTCAAGGAAGTGATTTACCCAAAATCACACAACAACAAAATGGCAGAGTCTGGAATCAAATCTGTTCTCTAATGACTTCAAAACAGTGAGGGGTGAGAATATGGATATGGATGTAGGTAGGACATGTGGCTATTATCATTACTGCTCATAGTTGAAGATGCTCATGTTCTTTGTGATAGAGGAATTTTCTTGGTGACAGGAGGGTGGGGGAGAGCAAAGAAGAGAGAAAATAAAAGAAACGTGTGTGTGTGTATGTGTGTGTGTGCGTGTGTGTGTGTGTGTGTGTGTGTGTGTGTGTGTCCAGTTCCCACAGTGCCTGTTTGGCAAATGCTTGACTGTTTGCTTCTAAGATGATTTTGAGTTTGTGACTCAGTAGGATGTCTTTCAGAGCACATGACACTTTTGTTCAAAAAAGGAGACACCACATCATAAAAAGTAGAAATTGTCATCCAAGTAAGTGTCAGCTAATGGAGACTAAGCTTTTTGCATGACAGCAGTACTGCAAGGATGGCCTCTGGAGCATGCCAGTGGTTAAAATTAAACCAGTGAAGGATACCAGGACTTGGTGTGTTAGGACGCTGATGTCAAAGATATTGAAATAACACCTATATTGATATTAGAAAATAAGATCAGAAGATTTACTATTACATGTTGTTGTTTTTGTTTTGCTTAAAGTCTCTTTTAGCCCTGGCCATGTAACTCTATTGGTTAGCTCTGTTGGTTAAGAACATCATCCTGAAACAACAAGGTTGAGGGTTCAATCCCTGGTCAGGGCACACACAGAAGGTAACCCAAAAAATACACGACTGAGTAGAACAACAAATGTTTCCCTTCCCCCTCCCCTCTCTTTCCTTCCTCTCTCGGTCTCTTTAAATAAATAAATAAATAAACAAACAAACAAACAAACAAAAATTAAGTTCTGGCCTGACCAGGCAGTGGCACAGTTTATAGAGCACATAGAGTTTATTCAGCCTGGGACAATGAGGACTGAGGTTTGAAACCCCAAAGTTACCGGCTTGAGCACAGGCTCATCCAGCTTGACTGTGGGATCATAGACATGACTCTGTGGCCGTTGGCTTGAGCCCAAGGTTGCTGGATTGAGCAAGGGATCGTTAGCTTGTCTGGAGCCTCCTTTCCACCCCTAGGTCAAGGTATATATGAGAAAGTAACTAATGAACAACTGTGGTGCTGCAACTATGAGCTGATGTTTCTCATCTTTCTCCTATCCTGCCTGTCTCTCTCTCGCTAAAAAAAAAAAAAAAAAGAAAGAAAGAAAGAAAAAGAAAAAATTAAGCCCTGTCTGAATAGCTCGGTTGTTTGGAGCATTGTAGCAGAGCACGGAAGTTGCCAGTTCGATTCTCGAGTCAGGGCACATACAGGAGCAGCTCAGTGTTCCTGTCTCTCTCTCAAAAAGAAAATCTCCTTTATGTATATCTGACTCATGAATAGGAAATATCCTCTATATTATGCTTTATCTAGAACTGTCTGCATGGACCTTTAAGTATGCAGAATCCTCTTATTTCCTGATACTATATAGTAGATTTTCATATAATAAACTTTATATTTCAAATAAAGTCGTTCTTGTTTTTTATATTTTATGTAAAGAGAAAGATTTTCATAGTACTTTACAGATTTAATATGTCTTAGTGGACCAGAGTAAATTTAATTACCTCTTAGGAATTTCTTAGGAGGTAAATAAATCAATGATCATGAAATGTTTTCTACAAATTTGATTCTTGCCATTAAGGTGTGACCCAAGGTAAGTGTCCAACAACATATCTCTATTGTTGGACAAATTCATAAATTGAGGATTTATCAATGATTTTAGGATATGGATAAGAAAATATTGAAATGGCTATTCAGTTCCATCAAAAAATTATAATGAAGATTTTTTAATAAATTTGTTTAGTGTACAACAGTCATAAATAAGGACCTTTTCTCCCCCCATCACAAATAGGTTTACAACTATAATTAGCTTGCAAGGAAAACTTAATGGAATCAGATATTTAAATATTGCACGCTTCATTTGTTGACAGAACTGACCAAGTCCAAATACTAATTTTGGTTATGCAGACATCACTGATGAATAATTTGAAAGGAAGAACAGTTGAGTATGTATGGAACATTCTGGAAATGATGAAATATTTTTAATATATATCAAAATATAAATCCCAGTAATTAGACATTTAAATTACACTCTGACCAAAAAATGTTTAGTTCCTCTTTAATATGTTTTTCAAGTTTCCAAGTGACTGAAATATACTAAATGGAGAGCCCAAATGGAGTGATAGGTCCAAAGAGATTAAAATATGCAGAGCAAGACACCTACCAATAAGAAGCTCTTTTTTAACATGAAGGGGGTTTGAGATTCCCCAGACATATAATAAGGGATAATGATACAGATTACAGATTCTGATAGTACAAATGCCATTTTAACCAATAAGCAACAATATGTAATAAATTAAACCAAGCTAACATTACTGGTTAACTTTAGGGTACAGAGTTATAATGTATACATTCTACATAGTAAGAAAGGAGACAAAGCATTTGGCTTGTTGATATAATTAACACTGTCAGAATCTTTTCAGGGCCAGGTATTTTAAAAAATTGTCATGTTACTATGCTTCTTTGCCACTCTAGTATATTTAGAATATATAGAAAATGTCCAGTTGAAAAACTCTTGGAGAAAATCTGCCTACTTAGTCAACTTTGCCTGGTCAATGTTCAAGGGCAAGCAGAGGAAGGGAGGGAGAAAGGTTCATTTAAATTCAAATTAATAATATAAAAAAAATTTGAATTGGGTTTGCATTCCTTCAAATTAAAAAATAAAGTGGTTCTTGTTTTTTATATTTTATGTAAAGAGAAAGAAAAACCTCTTAATATTAGCAAGACTTAACAGGTTCAGAGTTCTAAAGAAAGAGCTCATCCTCAAGTCCATAGCGTTACTTGAACTATTTTTAATTGAAAAAGTTTTAAATGCACTTTACATGGGAAAATCAGTTTAGGTTTCAACATTCATTTCAATCTGAAGCAGTTTGCAAAATGCAGCTATACACATCAGCTAAATATTTTGTTTATTTTGCTTTTGCAAATGATTTTCCCTTTCGAGTGAGAAAATAGCACCAATTTTTATTTAGAATTTTATTTTCTTGGCCCTGGCCAGTTGGCTCAGCAGTAGAGTGTTGGTCCAGCATCTGGAAGTCCCAGCTTTAATTCCCAGTCAGGGCACATAGGAGAAGCAACCATGTGCTTCTCCACCCTTCCTCCTCCTCCTTCTTTCTCTCTATCTCTCTCTTCTCCTCCCCTCCTACAGCCATGACTTGCTTAAAGCAAGTTGGCCCCTGGCAATGAGGATGGCTCCATGGCCTGCCTCAGCACTGAGATGGCTTGGTTGCTAAGCAACAGAGCAGCAGCCCCAAATGGGCAGAGCATCACCCCATAGGGAGCTTACCCGGTGGATACCAGTTGAGACACATGTGGAAGTCTGTCTTTCTGCCTTCCTGCCTCTCACTTCACTAAAAATAATTAATTAATTAATTAATTTTAGAAAAGAATTTTTTCTTGTCCTTATACCCTAAGTTCTTGTTTTAGTTGTTTTCATCTTGATTAAATAATTACCTTTATTTAGATTCTGTATGTTAGTGATCAGTCCCTGCCTCTTTTCAAAATCTACCCTCTGTCTGTTAAAGGTCTGCTTAGTTAAAGTCATATAAGCTCAATAGCCAGTTTACTAAATGCATTTTTCACACATCAGGTTTTGTTTTTAGCAAATAGAAAAGCAGCTGACATTTGTTTGTTTTTCTTCTTGTTTTTTTGAAAGAATCAGTCAAATAACGTGCTTAATTGGAGATAGGAGGAAAATGCCTTATTAATCTCTTTGTTTTGTGTCAACAAAGATATAGGTTACATAAATGTCAACATGAAAATAATTTGAAGTTTTATTTCAAAATGTTGATGTATGGAGATTTGAGTTGTTGTGTTGATAAAAAAATAAATGAAGTATTTCTCATGATAAATGAAAATCTTGAGGAAGACCTTGAATTTTTTTTTCAATTATAAACATTAGCATATGGTACATAATGTTGGCCAGACTATTCTCAAAAAATAGACACTTTCCTCCTAATTTTCCAGTGAGATGTCCAATGGAGGATTTACATACACAGGAATCAATCACTGGATGTTCCTTTAGTTTGATGCAATTGAAGGCAAAAAATAAAAATGTTCCATACTTGCTTTCACACTCTTAAGTCTCTAGTATTTTACCATTGTTTGAAACATTTAAACATTTTATCACATATTTAAATTATTGATGGGCCACTGAGTCGTTTTCTTTATAGGATATCACCCATTGTTTGTAAATTATCCATGACTGACATGAACTTGGGACTAACAGCCAGATGTGTATGGGATTTAGAGGAAGTTCTCTTCTTTCATTGTGGAAACTACTGCTTCTGTCTTACTTTATTCACTTGATTTAACACTTTAAGAACTGACTTCTTTTCCCTGTGCATGATTTTCTTGCATTTTTTTATACCTAGCAAGTAACCAGTAATGTCTTAAATTAAGATTTAATATCAGATCTGGATATAAATTTCCATAAAAAATAAAATGATTATATTTTAAAAATCATTCTTGAAAAATGATAACAGAACCCTGGCTGGTTGGCTAAATGGTAGAGCGTTGGCCCTGTGTGTGGATGTCCCAAGTTCGATTCCCAATCAGGACACACAAGAGAAGCACAGCACCCATCTGCTTCTCTACCTCTCCCCCTCTTGTTTCTCTCTCTCACTCTCTCTCCCTATCCATCTCTTCTCCTTTCTTTCTGCAGCAATGTCTCAATTGGTGCAAGTTGGCCCCAGGTGCTGGGGATGGCTCTATATCCTTGCCTCAGGTGCTAAAAAATGGCTCCAGTTGCAATGGAGGAAGGGCCCCAGATGGGCAGAGCATCACCCCCTAATGGGCTTGCCGGGTGGATCTTGATTGGGGCATATGCAGGAGTCTGTCTCTGCATAACCTCCTCTCACTAAAGAAAAAGATAAAGAAATATAATAGTCAGGATAGTAAAAACAAATTTTTAGACTAAGTTTTTTAGAATGAAAATTTGCTAAGCCAGTAGAATAACAAGAGTGTTTTTGTTTACTCACATATAGCCATAAGAAATATTATAGAATCATAAAATTTAACCTTAAAGATGATTTATTTCAAAAGCCCTATTATAGATTAAATAAAAACAAAACTCCTAAAGTTTGATGCCTTGCCTAAAATTATATG
Organism: Rhynchonycteris naso; assembly: GCA_037038555.1. Lineage (NCBI taxonomy): Eukaryota > Metazoa > Chordata > Mammalia > Chiroptera > Emballonuridae > Rhynchonycteris > Rhynchonycteris naso. The sequence continues at coordinate 38,381,194 of CM073002.1, forward strand.
ACAAGTGACCAGGAAAGTTAGCTATTCATTATCAAGAAATATTGTTGGATAATCTACTTAATGTATTTTAATATGATGAAAATCCAAATATAAAAAAGATCCAGACTATATTTGATACTCATAAGAAATGTATATGGTAGTAAAATAGAAGGAGACCTAGAAATAACTAAACTACAAAGAAATATGAGTTATATCATAAGTGATTTGTGATTTAAGTAATAGGAATTATGGGATTTAGGAGAAAAAGCAAAGTTTAGAATTCAAATGTTCTTTTTTCCTGGTTTATCTCTACCCCCACTAGAGTATAAACTCCAGGAAAGCAAGGACTTTCCCATACCTGACAAAGTGTTTAGAATTCAGTGATTGCTCAATGAATGGAGAAATGGATGTTCTTTCAAGACAATGATGCTGCCTCTTAAAAGTAGCAAATGTGTATGTTTCTCTGAGAAAGTGTTTCTTCTCCTCACAATGATTAGGTCTGCTCTCTCAGTGATCTTGACTAACACAGGATAACCACTATTCTGCTTACCTGCCAGAATATAATGGTTCTATTTTATAATATTTCAGTAATAAAGTAAATAATTATCTTTTAGCTTATGCAGTTTGCAAATCATGCATTCTAAAGTTTAACATTAAAAACATGGACAGAGCAAATCTCATTGTTTCTAATATATTCCCAGCCCGTGTAACACATGTGTCTTGTAACTAGTAAGATGGCTTTTTAAATATAACACTTGAAGAAAAATTTTGGACATTTTCCATTGTGAAACTTTTGGCTTCTAAGTAACAGATTGTTATTTAAATCCTCACATATATATGCTCACAATTAAAGAACTTGGGAAGATTTCTAATAAAAAAAATAGACATTGTTATGTGACCATGCAAAAAAAAATCTGAATGTTTTTAAATACCACAATCATTCGGGTTTAGAGAGGGGGAAAAGAGCAAAATGAAATGGCATCACTAAATCATGCATTTTAGTGTAAAAGGACTGGAATGGCTTAAAAAGAGTGACAACCTGTTTGGGTCTCCACATATAAAACAAAATAAAGAACAGAAAAAATCTTGTTAATTTTAGGCATAGGTGCTTGTTCTGGCCAGAATTCTGCAGATAATTTTCTTTGGTTCCTTATTTACTTTGGTGTATACTAATATGCTTTTAAATTTGTTTAGAAATTTTTATGAAAACCATTCACTTTACATGTCACATTCTTATTGAATATAAAGAGTATTTCTTGCAAGAAAAAAATATGTCAAATAGGGCAGTGCTAAGTCAGTATTTTTGATAGTGTAAAGTATATATTTTTTACACTAAGTAAAAAAATATAGATAAAGCCTTCTTTTTACTTTTCTTGGATATTTGATTATAGAACTATGTTAAAATTTGGGGGCCATTACTTAGGTTTTATCTCTGAATTATAAAATATAGAATAATATATAGTAGATTATAATCAAATTGCAATTCTGGGCATATCTGATCATTTGATAGAAAACAAATTTTCTTGCCTTTACACAGAAAGGGGAGAGAACATTAATTTAAATTTAGGGAAGGGTTAATTTGAATAATTACAGATCTCTTTGGTGTTCATATGTTGTGGCTTCCTTGAATAACATATGACTATTTGGGTTAAATGTGTGAATGTCATATACAAGCATCCATAGAAAAATTAACTGAAAAATTTTAAAAAGTATGTATTTAAAATTGAGGAAATAATAGAGATGACATAACATTTTATTGTGAGAAATACAGATTTTAAAATAATTCAGAGAATCTGTATTATGAAAAGTATTCTAGCACTTTTTCTCAATTTTACTGATTAGGTAAACAGATTCCATTTTAAAAATACATAATTATTCATGGCCATCAGAGCACTTTTGTGTCATGAAATATACAGGTAATTTGACTCGTTATTTACTCTTAAATATCCTAATCATAAGATTATTTTAAAATCACTTTAGATTTAGTTAATTTTAAATTATTACTACAACATGAAAAGAAGTTATCAAGTCTCCCAATGCTGAAAAACCATTAAAAAAAAAGTCACAACCAATGTAATGCCCAAATAAGTGTTTCTAACAGTGGTGTTAAATATTTTAAATTATGTTGGTTTGTGACTCAGTGTTTACTCTACGCAGTCTAGGGATTGTGCAATAATTGAAATTGTATGACAAGAAGAAATTCTAAATAATACCATAGAAATAACTGTTTAACATTTTATAATTTTGTAAAGAATGAAACAAAAACATACATGTTCTGGTTACTAAACAAAAGTCTAGTAAATGTACCTTTGCATGGCTGACTTTGAAGTCCTTATAAATGAGCAATGAATTTTGCATTTTTTGGTCATTTTCTCCAGGTGCCTTTCAGTTGTAAAAATCTGAGTTCAGTTTCCTAAGAAGCCCCTCTTTCTCATTTGTCACATCTAAGAGGTTAGAGAGTATGTTTAAACAGATATATTTTCTTTTCGTCTAACCTTGTCTGGAAGATATAGGAAAACTAATTTGCCTTATTTACATATGGCACAATCTATCCAGTATTCAAGGGTTTGTCAGAAACAGGAACCTTGTGCATTTCCATGGTAACCGATGGCATGCTGACAGTATCTGGCTTGTTGCAGCTTCGTCTAGGCAGGCCGGCAATTAATCAGCCATCTACATGCACAAAATTCTTTGTGAGTGAATGGCAGCGCGCCTCTGTAGTGCTGTCTGTGCTTTTACAATTTTGTATTCCTGCCGGGCAAAGTACTTTTTTGTCTCTTCTATTCATTTTCCATAGCTCCCCAAAATGTGCTAGAAAAGAGTATGAGGGGGTGGGGAAAAGGGAAATGCATCTACCTGTAATTTCAAAATGACATTATTTCTTCCTAGCATCGAATATGCCAGGGTGTTTCTTACTTTTATTCCATGCCTCATAGTGGGTTTGCCTTTTATTTTTTTTCTGAGTTTTCTTGGGTTTGTGCTACAAAGTCTCTTAATCTGTGTCGCAAGGTCCTCTATTGTTGGTGCAAGTAGGACATACCTACTACAGCAGGTCTATGCATTAATCATGGCTGGACCCGCATTGTGAAGTGCAGAGCCTACAGGTTCTTTTACACCCTGTATCTAGTTCCATCCGCTTGGCTACGTGGATGAATGTTATTCCCATTTTGCAGACTGAGATGCAAGCAATTAAATGATTTAGCCAGCTTTCCGTGACCAGTTTGGGAAAGAATGCTTCAGCGCCCTTGCCACTGTGCCAGTGCCAGCACTGAGACATGGCAGTTCCCTTTGCGTGTAGGTACAGAAATTGCTATTAGTTTACTTTAACATCCTGGAGCTTTCCTCCTCAAAAAATAGTGCCATTTAATTTATTCATTTGGAAATGTATATTGCCTAGCGTCTGGACAAGAACATGAGGAAGGTAACAGTTTGGGCCTCGCCTTAGATGGTTATTAAAACCTGTGCTTGAATTTTGCCTACAACCCTTAACTACTCTCACGCAGTCACGTGTGGGGAAGTTGCTTACCTTCCTTCTCTATAAACTGAAGGGAATGGATTCAGTTATCTTAAAGGGACCACTCAGCACTGAAATTCTATGGTTATTCTAATTTCCTAAAATGTTATTTTAGAGAGTTGTAGGTAAAATTTAAATCAATATTTCATTCAGTCTTTTGTCCTTCAAAGATGACAGAATGATTTTCATTGAATTGAATTTAATAACATTCTTTTCAATAAGGAAAAAGAAAGATTTGACATCTGGGTAGCCAACAAAAATCAGGTCAAAGTTCACTGAAATCAGATTTGGACATTACCTTTTCTGCAGGATCCCCACAGCCAAAATTTGTTTACCTTCAAAGTCAAGTTCAAGCAAAATATCTAAAGATAATTACAAGTATATTGAGGCACAGAGTAAGTTTCAGAAAAGTTTCATGCAGTAAAATAAAAGTTTTTGTTGGGAGAATTTTAATAAAAAAGAACGAGCAACATGCAGGTATTTATTCATAGAATGAAGGGAATTAAAGTAAAAACAATTTTTAATATTCTCTATAAAGTTAAATAATTTTATTAGTTTAAGAATACATAATTACATAAGTACATGTTATATATTACTGTGTTTTTAACAAGTTCATTACTTTTATTGAATTTATTTTTTCAAGGGAGAATTACTTACATAATTATCCTTTAAAATTAAAATATATAAAATAAAAATGTGACCTTGGTTTGAAAGTAAATTTCATTTCAATAATATAAAGATAAGGATGCTCTTTCATGTAAATATTTTACCATTGTCTGAATTCTGTTTTGTTTTGTGAATGACAAACTCTGAAGTATAACTGTTTTCTTCAATTTTGTCTTTCTGTTAAAAACAAGTTGAAGTGTGTGCATAAAGCTCTGTTTTCTCCAAACTAATGATTGTCCATCCTTTTGTAAGTTTATAAACACAGGGTTTCATTTTTTTTTTCATACTCAGTTTCTCTTACTTGTATTTTACTAATTCTAAGTAACTCACTCAACAATATCCTATCTCTAACATTCTAACCCATGTTAAACCGTCCTTCAGAGTCCAATTAAATTTATCAATGGTATTCCAGAATAGAATGTTGTCATTCTTACAGTTAAGTCCTCCCCACCTCCGATTTTTCAACTCTTATGTTTATATAGGAAATTTATCTATTTCCTTTTTTTAACATGAGAGAGACAGACAGACAGGAAGGGAGAGAGATGGGAAGCATCAACTCGTAGTTGCGGCACTTTAGCTGTTCATTGATTGCTTTCTCATATGTCCCTTGACAGAGGGGCTCCAGCTGAGCCAGCGACCCCATGTTCAAACCAGCAACGTTGGGTTTCAAGCCAGCGACCTTTGTCCTCAAGCCAGTGACCATGGGGTCATGTCTATGATCCCACACTCAAGCCAGTGACACGCGCTCAAGCTGTGAGCCTGCACTCAATCTGTTTGAACCTGAGCTCAAGCTGGTGACCTTGAGGTTTCAAACCTGGCTCCTCAACTTCCCAGGTTGATGATCTATCCACTGTGCCACCACCTAACTAGGCAAAAGTTTATCTACTATCTAGTATAGTATAGCTCATAGTCTGTGGTCTCTGTAATTTCTTGCTGTTTTAGAAAAATCATCAAAAATCTTTCTCGATATGCATAATGTTTTCATGGGCTTTTTCATGTTCTCCCTCAAAATTCTCATTATTTCATATTATCTTTTGTTAAGGAATGATTCATTCACTTAGTCAATAATTAAATATTTATTGACCTTCATTACTTGGGTCAAAAATGGTAGAAATATGAAGTATTTAAAACACGCAGGGGGAAGCAAGATGGCAATGGAGTAGGCGGACAGTGCCAACTTCCAACTCCCAGAACCAAAGTGGATTATACCTCAATTTTAAGAACCATCATCTGGATAAACCAACTTTGAACTAAACTAAGTGGACTCTTCAACCAAAGAACACAGAAGAAGCCACATTGAGACTGGTAGGAATAGCGAAAATGCGAAGAGGGCTGCCCAGCTCCCCGGAGAAAACGGCAGCCCGGAGAGACCCGCGTGGTGGAAGGAAAGTTTGGCGGAGAGGGAGGGACCTGGGTCCCAGGAACCAAGCACCAGCCTGCAGTCCCAGAGCCTAGAAGAGGCGTTTGGGCAGTTTTGAGCTGTGAAACAAGTGAGAAAGCTCCCAGGCCTACAGTGTGGAGTATTAGGTCCCTTCCTACTCTACTGAGGGTTGCTGAAGGGTTTGGGGCGGCAGGACGCTGAAACGTGGTTTGTTGGCATGGGCAGAGGCCAAGCTGGTGTGAACTCGGTCTAGCCCAGCAGGGTCAGAGGGGACGTGCAAAAGTGCTCCGGAAGCTGCGGACCCCCCTGTAATGCCACCTACAGGGACAAAGCGGGAGGCCAGGAACGGGCAGAAATCTGCTCTGCGACCCTGCGCAAGCCGGCCCTGAACACGGGGACCAGGCTAGGACCAGGGACGGGCGGGAGCTTGCAGATGAACTCACGCTACCAGCCCCGCCCGCCCGGAGAAACCGCGGTTTGCCATTATACGTGCGCCAGCGGGCTCAGAGCTCAGGAACGGGGTAGATCCTGAGACAAGTGGAAGCTCGCAGCTGAGCCCACGCTACTATCCCCGCCTGGCCGGAGAAACCACGATTTGCCATCCTACGTGCACGAGAGGGCTCCGAACGCGAGGGCGGGGTAGAGTCTGGGACGAGCAGAAGTCCGCAGATGAGCGGAAGCCAACAAACACGCCCGGCCCAATACACCTGGGTTTGCGACCCTGCGCAGAAGGGCAATGGCCTCGAGGATGGGGCTAAAGATCTGGACGGGCAAAGGCTCACAGCTAAGAGCACGACAAAAACCCCGCCCAATCCGCGAAACTGTGGCGAACAGGCTCTGACTGCGGGTTCTGGGCGGAAGTCCGGAAACAGGCTGGGTCCGCAGCTGAGCAACGGTGCTCACCTCTACTCTTGGTGCTGAGGCTTGTGGCTTGAGTGACAGCCCCTCCCACGGAGGAGAGGCAGAAATCAAAGCAAAAGCCACAGTGGGCCGGCGCTGGCAACGCCCATACCCAACCACCTTAGACAGCGGCAGAGGGGGTGGGGGCCAGCAGACAGACCACACGTAGAGAACATAAAGGCAACACCTACTGGACTCCAGTGGCCACAACTTGCTTATACACAGACAAAATGGGCAGACAGAGGAATGCAAACCAAATGAATCAAGAGAAATCCCCAGAGAAGGACCAGAATGAACCAGATATAACCAAATTACCTGAAGCAGAATTTAGAATAATGATAGTTAGGATGTTCAAAGAAATTAGAGCAACAATGGATAGTCATTATGAACACCTAAATAAAGAGATAACAAGTATAAAAAATAAAACTGAAATAATAAAAAAGAATCAGACAGAAATGACAAATACAGTATCAAAATTGAAGAACACAATGGAAGGAATTAAAAGCAGGATGAATCACGCTGAGGATCGAATCAGCGAGTTAGAGGAAACAATAAACAAAGGCACAGAAGCAGAGAAGAAAAAGAAAAAGAGACTTAAAAAATATGAGGAAACTCTAAGGGAGCTCTGTGAAAACATGAAGAGAAACAACATTCGCATCATAGGGGTGCCTGAAGAAGAGGAGAGAGGACAGAAAATAAAAATTTTTTCAATCAAATCATAGCAGAAAACTTTGCTAAATTAAGGCTGGGAAACACTCCACACATTCAAGAAGCACACAGAACTCCATTAAAGAGAAACCCAAAAAGATCTACACCAAGACACATTATAGTTAAAATACCAAAGCTAATGGATAAAGAAAAAATTTTAAAAGCTGCTAGGAAAAAAAAGGCTATCACCTACAAAGGAGCCCCCATAAAGATGACATCCGACTTCTCAACAGAAACACTTGAGGCCAGAAAAGAATGGCAAGATATAATCAAAGTAATGCAGAACAAGAACCTACCACCAAGACTACTTTATCCAGCAAGGCTAACATTTAAAATTGAAGGAGAAATAAAGAACTTCCCAGAAAAAGAAAGCCTTTAGGAATTCATAAAAACCAAACCAATTCTGCAAGAGATACTAAGGGGGCTCTTGTGAACAGTTTAAAGGGAGGAATGAATAGAGCAAAAGAAGAATACAGCTTTAAAGAATAAAATGGCAATGAACAACTACATATCAATAATAACCTTAAATGTAAATGAATTAAATTATCCAATCAAAAGAAAATAGGGAGCTGCATGGATAAAGAAACAGGACCCATACATATGCTGTCTACAAGAGACACACCTTAAAACAAAAGATGCACATAGACTGAAGGTAAAAGGATAGAAAAAATATTTCATGCAAATGGAAATGAAAAAAAAGCAGGGGTAGCAATACTTATATATGACAAAATGGAATTTAAAACAAAGGCTGTAGTAAGAGATAAAGAAGGACACTACATAATGATAAAGGGAACAATTCAACAGGAAGAAATAACTATTATAAATATCTATGCACCAAATATAGGAGCCCTGACATACATAAATCAGACTTTGATGGATATAAAGGGCGAGATTAACAGCAATACTATCATAGTAGGGGATTTCAATACCCCTCTAACAACACTGGATAGATCTTCAAGAAAGAAAATTAATAAAGAAACAGCAGACTTAAAGGAGACACTAGATCAACTTGATTTAATAGATATCTTCAGAACTTTTCACCCTAAAGCAGTAGAATATACACTCTTCTCAAGCACTCATGGTACGTTTTCTAGGATAGACCACATGTTAGGACAGAAAAATGGTCTCAATAAATTTAAGAAGATTGAAATCATATAAAGCATTTTCTCTGATCACAATGCCATGAAAATAGAAATTAACCACAAAAGAAAAACTGAAAAATACTCAAACACTTGGAAACTAAATAGAATGTTATTAAATAATGAATGGATTAACAATGAGATCAAAGAAGAAATAAAAAAGTTTCTAGAAACAAATGATAATGAGCATACATCAACTCAAAATTTATGGGACACAGCAAAAGCAGTTCTGAGAGGGAAGTTTCTTGCACTACAAGCATATCATAAGAAGCTAGAAAAAGCTCAAATAAGCAAGCTGACCCTGCATCTAAAAGAACTAGAAAAACAACAACGAATAAAACCCAAGACAAGTAGAAGGAAGGAAATGATAAAGATCAAAGCAGAAATAAATTACATAGAGGCTAAAAAAACAATACAGAGGATCAATGAAACCAGGAGCTGGTTCTTTGAAAAGGTAAACAAGATTAATGAACCTTTAACTAGACTCACCAAGAAAAAAAGAGAGAGGACTCAAATAAATAAAATTAGAAAGGACAGTGGAGAAATAACAACTGACACAACAGAAATACAGAGCATTGTAAGAAAATACTATGAAGAACTATATGCCAAAAAATTAGACAATCTCGGTGAAATGGACAAATTTCTTGAATCATATAACCTTCCTAAAATCAATCTGGAAGAATCAGAACACCTAAACAGACCAATTACAACAAATGAGATCGAAACGGTTATCAAAAAACTCCCAAAAAAGAAAAGTCCTGGGCCTGATGGCTTCACAAGTGAATTCTATCAAAAATTCAAAGAAGAACTAATTCCTATCCTCCTGAAGCTATTTCAAAAAATTCAAGAGGAAGGAAGACTTCCAAACTCCTTTTATGAGGCGAGCATAATTCTGATCCCAAAACCGGGCAAAGACAACACAAAGAAAGAAAATTATAGGCCTATATCCCTGATGAATTTAGATGCTAAAATTCTCAACAAAATATTACCCAACCAGATTTAGCAATATATGAAAAAAATCATACACCATGATCAAGTGGGATTTATTCTGGAGAGGCAAGGCTGGTTCAATATTTGCAAATCAATCAATATGATTCATCACGTAAACAAAAGAAAGGACAAAAATCACATGATAATTTTAATAGATGCAGAAAAGGCATTTGATAAAATCCAGCACCCATTCATGCTCAAAACTCTCAGTAAAGTGGGAATACAGGGATCATTCCTTAACATGATAAAGGCCATCTACGATAAACCGACAGCAAACATCATACTAAATGGACAAAAATTAAAAGCAATCCCCTTAAGATCAGGAACCAGGTAGGGATGCCCCCTTTCACCACTCTTATTCAACATAGTTCTGGAAGTCCTAGCTACAGCAATCAGACAAGAAGAAGAAATGAAAGGCATCCAAATTGGAAAAGAAGTAGTAAAACTGTCACTATTTGCAGATGATGTGATATTGTATATTGAAACCCCTAAAGTCTCAGTCAAAAAACTACTGGGCCTTAAAAATGAATTCAGCAAGGTGGCAGGATATAAAATTAATACTCAGAAATCAGAGGCATTTCTATATACCAACAATGAACTGTCAGCAAAAGAAATTAAGGAAACAATCCCCTTCACTATTGCAACCAAAAAAATAACGTACCTGGGAGTAAATTTAACCAAGGAGGTTAAGGACTTGTACTCGGAAAATTATAAAACATTGATAAAAGAAATCAAGGAAGATACAAACAAGTGGAAGCATATACCATGCTCATGGCTAGGAAGAATAAACATCATTAAAATGTCTATATTACCCAAAGCAATTTATAAATTCAATGCAATACCAATTAAAATACCAATGACATACTTCAAAGATATAGAACACATATTTCAAAAATTTATATAGAACCAAAAAAGAACACAAATAGCCTCAGCAATCTTAAAAAGAAAAAATAAAGCAGGAGGTGTCACTCTTCCGGATATCAAGGTTTACTATAAGGCCATTATACTCAAAACAGCCTGGTACTGGCATAAGAACAGGCACATAGATCAATAGAACAGAACTGTGAACCCAGAAATAAACCCACAGCTTTATGGACAACTGATATTTGACAAAGGAGGAAAGAACATACAATGGAGTAAGGACAGCCTTTTTAACAAATGGTTTTGGGAAAATTGGACATCTACCTGCAAAAAAATGAAACTAGACCATCAACTTACACCATTCACAAAAACAAACTCAAAATGGATAAAAGACTTAAATGTAAGCTGTGAAACCATAAGCATCTTAGAAGAAAACATAGGCAGCAAGCTCTCCGACATCTTAGCAGCAGTATATTTGACGATTTATCTCCGCGGGCAAATGAAATAAAAGGCAAGATAAACAAATGGGACTATATCAAACTAAAAAGTTTTTGCACAGCTAAAGACAATAAGAACAGAATAAAAAGACAAACCACACAATGGGAGAACATATTCGACAGCACATCTGATAAGGGGTTAATAACTAAAATTTATAAAGAATTTATAAAACTCAACACCAGGAAGACAAACAACCCAATTAAAAAATGGGCATAAGAAATGAATAGAAATTTCTTCAAAGAGGACATACATATGACCAATAGGTATATGAAAAAATGCTCAACATCACTAATCATTAGAGAAATGCAAATTAAAACCACAATGTGATATCACCTCACACCAGTCAGAATGGCACTCATCAGCAAAACAACACAGAATAAGTGCTGGCGAGGATGTGGAGAAAAGGGAACCCTTCTGCACTGCTGGTGGGAATGCAGACTGGTGCAGCCACTGTGGAAAACAGTTTGGAGATTCCTCAGAAAATTAAAAATAGAACTGCGTTTTGACACAGCTATCCCACTTATAGGAATATACCCTAAGAACACCATAGCACTGTTCGAAAAGAAGAAATGCGCCCCCATGTTCGTGGCAGCATTGTTCACAATAGCGAAGATCTGGAACCAGCCCAAGTGTCCGTCAGAAGACGAGTGGATTAAAAAGCTATGTTACATATATACTATGGAATACTACTCAGCCATAAGAAATGATGACATCGGATCATTTATGACAAAATGGATGTACCTTGATAACATTATACTGAGTGAAATAAGTAAATCAGAAAAAAAGAAAAACTGAGAACAGCATGATTTCATACATAGGTGGGACATAAAAGTGAGAATATGAGACATGGACAAGAGAGTGGTGGTTACGGGATGGGGGGAGGGAGGAAGAGTGGGATAGGGAGGAGGGGAGGGACACAGGGAAAACAGATAAAAGGTGACAGAGGGCAATTTGACTTTTGGTGACGGGTAGGCAACACAATTGAATGATAAGATAACCTGGAGATGTTCTCATTGTACATATATACCCTGATTTATTGGTGTCTCCCTATTAGAATTAATAATAATAATAAATATATATAAAAAAAACAACAAAAAAACCCACTCAGATTCATAGAAACAAAAAGTAGCATGGTGACAACTAGGGACTGGGAAAGAGGGAGAATTGGGAATGTATGCTTAATGTGAACAAGGTCTCCTTTGGGGGTGATGACAGTGTTTGAGAAATAGATAGAGGTAATGAATGCACAACATCTTGAGTGTACTGTAAACCATTATTCTGCACTTTTAATGAGTAAATTTATGTTAGTAGAAATATTTGACAATGTCATTAATGTATATTAGATCAAATCATATACAACCACTTCTGACCTACAAAAATGGCAACTTCATACAATTCGAGCTATCAGCTTATGAAAGTATCCTAATGTAATTAGAGTATGGCTTATTGATTTACTATTATATGTATTTGAATTTGAAACAAAGTGGACTTTTTTTTAGCTTATTGATAAGTCTCTACTTTGGGGCCAATACAAATCTTTCTGTTGTAATTGATTTCTGGCTCCTCAAATTTCTGGCTGTGTGATCTTCAGCCTCAATTTTTTTATTCATGAAATGAAGAAAAATAAATTGAGGCCAGGATTATATGAAATAAATTATGGAAAACACTAAACCCAAGATCTTGCACAATAGTAGCACCTCAACAAATATACTTCCTTTCCCCTGAATGGCAAAATATATAATAGTATGGCACAGTGGCTAAATTTAATTGAGTTAGACAGATGTAAATTCTAGATACGTACCTGTTTTAGGCAGATTACTTCTCATGTGCCCTTAGTCTTATCATCTGAGAGGAGCTACCTCAAACAGTTATGAAAATTAAATGTTTTCTCAGACATAAAGGACCTTACCCAGTTCTCAGAACATATTAGATGCTCAACAATGACCCTAACTATAGACTTACTATTTGTATTATCCCCCCTCCCCAAGTTGTTGATCTAGAGGGATGCAGAAAGAGGAGAATGTTCTTAGGAACTAATAATACATTCATCTCCTTTTCTCAGAATGTTTTGCTCGCTTTTATTCTTTTTTCTCTACCTCTTTCCCTGACCCCAGTCTCACCCTAATTCTATTATGCAAGCCAGGATTTAGCTCACTTTACACCTAAGGCCCTTTCCCATGCTCCCAGATCCAAGCAGAGGATGATTACAAGAAACACTGAAGTGGCCTATAGAGACCTGGGTGCTGGTTCTAGCTCCAATAGCCACTGATTTGTAACCTTGGTTAGTCATTACCCCTAATTTGTAACCTTGGTCAGTCATTTCCTCTCTGAAGAGTTTGGAGATCAGTGTTTCCTAAATTCCAGTTTTGACCATTCTAACATGAAATGAGGAAAATAGAGACAATGTTTTATGTAGTTATAACATTTTTATCTGTATCTATATTTGTATCTATATTTATATTGCTATGGAGTGGTACCTGTCCTTGCTTAGGAGAGGCTGTCCTTTATACTGAGGTGATGCTCTTTTTCCTTTTTTGGTTTCCAAATGCCTATTTATTTTTTGAATCACAGGTGAATAGATGGTAGGTTTTATGTAACAGCCTAATTTGGCAATATTTAGAGCTGGCAACCCTCCATTTTTTTTTCTCATAAAAATGGTAAAATCCAAAAGTCTGGTCCTTTGGGATTAACCAATTCTAAGGATTTTTCTCAGTTTGAGATTTAATTATTCTAATTAGAATTCACCAAAATTGTGGATCCTTAAGTGGTTTGTTGGCTTCAGAGAGGCAGCCCTCTCATTGTCTCAGTGAGATCTGCAATTATTGTCAGGTTTTGTCCCCGAACACCTTTGCTTCACTAACACAGCATGGACCCCTTAGGTTTTTAAGACTTATCTTTTTAGAGCATTTTTAGGTCTATAACAAAATTGAGAGAAAAGTATAGATATTTTCATATTCCTTTTGCACCCACACATTCATAATCTCCTCCATTATCAACATTACTCACCAGAAGGGTACATTTTTTGCCAAGAGTGAATCTGTTAATATATCATAATTACCCAAAATACATAGTTTACCTTAGGGTTTACTCTTTACTCTTGGTGTTATACATTCTACGAGTTTGTACAAATATAATACACACACACACACACACACACACACACACACACACTCTGCACTAAATATCCTTTGTGTTCTGCCTGTGCATCTCCCCAGTCTTCACCTCTGGCAACCACTGATTAGACTACTGTCTCCATTATTTTATACAAATGCATTGAGTTGGGATCATACAGTATGTAGCCTTTTCAGATTGGCTTCTTTATCTTAGTAATATGAATTTAAGTTTCCTCCATGTCTTCTCATGTCTTGATAACTCATTTCTTTTTTTAGCACTGAATAATATCTTATTGTCTACATGTACCACAGTTTATCCATTTACTTACTAAAGGACATGATTGCTTCCAAGTTTTAGCAATTATGTAAGGTTGTTTTTGTTTTTGTGGACACAAGTTTTTAACTCCTTTGAGTAAATACCAAGGAACACAATTGCTGAATTGTACGCTAAGAGTAGGTTGAGTTTCATAAGAAATTGCCAAACAGCCTTCCAAAGTGGCTGTATCATTTTACTATCCCACTATTATTGAATGAAAGTTCTTATTGATTTACAGCCTCACCAGAATTTAGTGTTGTCATTGTTCTGGATTTTGGCCATTCTAAAAAGTGTATACGTCTTGTATTAATTTGGATTTTCATGATGGGGAGCACCTTTTTATATACTTATTTGTTATCTGTACCTATTATTTGTTGAGTGTTTGTTAAGGTGTTCGGCCTATTTTTTAATTTGATTGTTTAGTGTCTTCTTATTGAGTTTTAAGAGGGTTTTTTTTTTTTTGCATAATTTGGATAATAGTCCTTTATCAGATGAGTTATTCGCAAATATTTTCTCCCAGTCTGTGGCTTGTTCTCTAATTCTCTTGATATTGTCTTTTAATATCAAGGGCAAACATTTTTAATCTTAATAAAGTCCAGAGTATGAATTCTTTTATAGTTGTATCTAAAACAAGCATCAACTTACCCAAGGCCATGTATGTTTTCTCCTATATTATATTCTAGGAGTTTTAGTTTTACATTTTACATATAGGTCTGGGAGCCATTTTGAGTTCATTTTTGTGAATGGTATAAGGTTTGTATCTATATGTATGTTTTTTGGTTTTAGGTTTGTTGGGGTCTTTTTGTTGTTGTTTTGTTGTTGTTGTTGTTGTTGTTTGCATGTGGATAGTTTTTCCAGCACCATTTGCTGCAGTGACTGTCTTTGCTCCATTGTATTGCCTTTAAATTTTTGTCATAGATCAATTTACTATATTTATAGAGGTTTATTTCTTGACTCTATGTTCCAACTTATTGACACCAATACCACACTGTTACAGTAGTCCTAAAGTTGGATAGTGTCAGTCCTCCAACTTTGTTTTTCTCCTTCAATATTATGTTGGCTACTCTGGATCTTTTGCCTCTCCATATAAATTTTAGAATCATTTTGTCAATATCCATAAAATAATTTGCTGGGAATTTTATTGGGATTGCATTGCATCTACAGATTAATTTGGCAAGAAATGACATTTTGACAATATTGAGGCTTCATGTCTATGAACATGGAATATCTATCTATGTATTTAATTCTCCTTTGAGATTTCATGCATCAGAATTTTAAAGTTTTCCTCATACAGATCTTGTACATATTTTGTTCATGGAAAAGTTTTGAGAAAGATAAACTTTCTTTATACAGGTTGGGGTCTTTTAACATCCTATTAAGTATGAGAAATGTGTTAGTTTATAGAGGGAAAGCCATTACCTAGAATTGTATTAATGGGAAAAATGTATGTGTCATCACTCATTATATTTTTACTTTTCTCCACACACTGCATAATATCAGCAAGTTTTCTCAAAGTACTTATGATAAATAAAATTATACCTTTACTAGTTGTATAGTTATGGGATTACCTTAGTAATAGATTTTAAGTTCCATAAGGGCAAGGATGATGTTGGTACGTAAACCATGGTGTGGCTGGCATATAGTGCAAGGTCTCCAAATATAAATAAAACAATAAGTGCCAAAAGAAAGGGAAGGATTTCAAGTTCTAAAGAAAAATCAGAGAAACCTTTTTGAAGAAATAGCAGGTAAACTGGCCTCAAATGGTGACCAATGTTTGGGCACACAGATATGAAAAATTATATGGTGCTCAGTATAATTATGGAATTGAATATACATACTTTAATGCTTACTAGTCCTTTGGAAATTGGTTATCTTTGTATATAAGGCAGCTTATAAATATTTAAAAATATAATGAAAGCCAATGTAGGAAAAGAGGAGTTTTCTTGATAAAAACAGTAACATAGAAGGGACTGCAAAGGTTTAGCTACTGAAGGATGTAAAGAGTTAAGATTTTTCTAAGAATGCTAGCTTGAGAGACCAACAAACACAAGCTCATTGTGATAAAGAACTGAGGACTGAGCACTTGGAGGGTTTAAATAAGAGTTAAGGGGCTTTTTTGCCAACTACCTGCAAAGTAGCAAACTTAGAGACAAATTGTATACAAAGGCAGAAAACCGTGTGGAGAGAGCTTTGGTGGTAGATAGATTCGGGCTTTCCCCTCAGCTCTATCCTGTGCTAGCTGGTAACAGGACATATTAGTTAAACTTACTAAATCTCAGTTTCTTCTTTATAAAATATATTACTCTGTAGAGTTTTTGTCATAGATAAAGGCATATATATGTAAAGGAAAGTAACACAGAATTTAAAACATAGTAGGTATTTTGGAAATACTTCCCTCTGCCCTTGGTCTACTTTGTCCACTTTAAATCTTCAGTTTTGCTTCTTTGTAGGAAGATACTAACCTATTTGTTGGCACCACGTAGGCTCTTTGTGTATTTCAAAACCTGGAAGCAAATATTTAAATAGAATAACAACCCAAAAAGTATAATAGTAACACCAAATTAATTTAATATGCAGAATCAAGCCTTGAAAATTAAAGTTTGGAATCTTTACTTCTGTAAAATGCTTTAAAAATTTATCCATTTATTCTGCTTTCTCTGTTCTGTGATCAAATTGAAAGAGAATTAAAGGTCAAGTTTACAACTCAGATGCAGATTACTGTATATCAAATTTTCTATTCAAGTTGATAAATTCAGCCAGGTCCTGAAGTGATGGAACAGACTTTGCAGTGGGAAGAGGTAGCTGGAAGGAATATGGAAGTTAAGTGGAGCAGGGGCCAAACCATTTATCACTAGGTCCTGAGAAGCAGCATGTTATACTGTTTAGACTGCTGGTTTTATAGCCAGAGGAACTCTGCTTGAGACCCTGATCTCTTGCTTATTAGCTTGGTGAGCCTGAACAGGCTGAGTCCCCAAAGATAAATCTGGCACTTCAATATTGCTAACCCAATATAAGTGCTCAGTAAAATTCTGTTGAATGACTAAATGATACAGAAAGTAACATCAGTACATAGTTTCCATATATTTGTTCTGGGATCTCTCTCTCTCTCTCTCTCTTTTTTTTTTTTTTTACAGGGACATAGAGAGAATCAGAGAGAGGGATAGATAGGGACAGACAGACGGGAACGGAGAGAGGTGAGAAGCATCAATCATTAGTTTTTCATTGCCATTGCAACACCTTAGTTGTTCATTGATTCCTTTCTCACATGTGCTTTGACCATGGGCCTTCAGCAGACCGAGGAACCCCTTGCTGGAGCCAGCGACCTTGGGTCCAAGGTCTCGAACCTGAGTCTTCTGCATCCCAGTCTCATGCTCTATCCACTGCGCCACCACCTGGTCAGGCCTGGGATCTCTTATTACTTTCCTTAAGCCCACAGACTATGTAAAACCAAATTTAGCTCTCCCCAACTATTTAGCCAGAAAAATGTGTGTGCCTATTATATAATGAAACTAACTAGCCTAGAAGGTTGACACATCACTTATCATCTTTAATGTTCCTTTATCATACAATCCCTCCATGGATTCATATATCACCTGTCAGGTAATCATCTAGAGAAGCTTGACCATAACTGTTATGTGGTTTGGATGATGAATGAGATGGGTTAGATCATTTAATTCACTATTTGACACCCATATGTTACAACTGAAGGAAAAAAATGTCTGACAAATTGTTTATTGTCATTAAGGTGTATTTCTCATATACCCTAGATGGGTTTCCCCACCTCATTCATTGTCCAATATACAAAGCCAACTATTATGAGGAAGACAGTACTTAATGGATGCTAGACAAATGATAGTTGAAGCTGTCTGGTACGTTTTCCAATATGTGAGAGCCAAATTATAATGTCATTAGATGGAGTGCCTCAAGTTAATATAAAGTTGTGCTTTCCACAGTGTATGTACTTCCTTTATCCTCAGCATGGCTCTTCCTGCCATCTGTTTTCACTCAGAAACTTCTTTTTTTTTTTTTATAAAACTTGAGATCAAGTTTTGAATCATCTATTATGCCAATTTTTAAATGCCTAAATGATATGCAAAATATACATCATATAAATATAAATTTAAAAACAGAGGAGCAGCCTGACCAGGTGGTGGCGCAGTGGACAGAGCGTCGGACTGGGATGCAAAAGACCCAGGTTCGAGACCCCGAGGTCACCAGCTTGAGCACGGGCTCATCTGGTTTAAGCAAGCTTGGCTCACCAACTTGGATCCAAGGTTGCTGGCTCAAGCAAGGGGTTACTCAGTCTGCTGAAGGCCCGCGGTCAAGGCACATGTGAGAAAGCAATCAATGAACAACTAAGGTGTCGCAACAAAAAACTGATGATTGATGCTTTTCATCTCTCTCTGTTCCTGTCTGTCTGTCCCTATCTATCCCTCTATCCCCCATGTAGGCCTGGAAAACAGCTATCTGACTCTCCCTCTGTCTCTGAAAAAAAAATAAAGAAAAGAAAAGTAAAAGAAGCTAGCATCACAGGGATTTTGGATGTATGTAAGTCTCCACTTTATCTCTGGGGCCTATTTTCTGCAGGCACAAAGTCTCTTCTCTGCCTTTGTATTCTTGTTTCCATTTCATAGCTAGTTCTTGGAACACTGGCACTCAGTTAATAAATGAAGAATGAGTGAATAAATAAATGTACATTAAAAAGTACAAATAGAGCATGCAAAATGCATGTTAGTATAAAATATTTTGCTAATAAATTGACTATAAAGAGAATGAATTCTACATCTACCACAGGGAAATTAATATTTCTTGGCATTTTTGTTTGCATTATACCAATTGTCTTGATTATTCTTTTAAAATAGGTTCGTGAGTTCATTTACCTTTCTCAGACATAAACACTACTTGACAAAGCTAGAAATTTATTTGTGTGTATGAACTATGAAAGAACAACTTCATTCTGTTTTGATATTAAGTAGAACACTAAATGGACTTAATCATTCATAATGATTACATAATATACATATTAATTATTAATAACTATTACACTATCTCCATCAGTAGAACTTAGGAAAGTACCACCACAAATCTCTTGTCATCTGAATGTTATCTAGTTTATTTGACTGAAAATTGAGAAAAAAGGAAAATATTAAAACAAAAAAGATCAGATTTTAACCCTAGAAATATATAAATTTGTATAATTCAGTCTATATAAAATGATGAAGTAATTCTACATCTCTTCTTATTTTGGTGCTTTGAATTATACATACAAACAGCAATTACAGGGACTTGATCATGTAACATGAAAAACATGTAGGCCTGGAAAACAGCTATCTGAAACCGTCGATGACAATATGTGAGTGTTAACACAAATTGCCTGAACTGAGAGAACTCCCAAAGCAGAGGCCTACAGCCTTGAATGAATGATCCACATGTAACTTTTCTTTTCTTCGCCCTCTTTTATTTCAATACCAGTGGCACATTTTCAGTATAATCTTACCATTTCACTAGTTTGAAACTCTGAAGTTAGATATATCTGGGATCAAATCCTGGCTCTCAGTTAAAAACTACAAGACAAGCTACTTCAACTGTATGCCTCAGTTTTTTTTTTATTTTACAGATGGAAAGAAAAATAGTATGATCACAGAATAGTTATGAAAACTGTTCACTTATAAAAAGTTTAAGACAGTGTCTGGTGCTTGGTAAGCGTTCGACAAATGCTAGTTATTATTGTAAGGTTGTCTATAATCTTAGTCTTATTATTTTTTAAGTGATAAAACAGAAAGAATTAAAAGCTGCCAATTTACATGTACCTCAGTTTCTGGCCCAGCCTGGCCCCTAAACCAATGTGGTCCGAAAAAAATATAGTGAGAGACACATATGTAATTTAAAATTTTTCATAGCATCATTAAAGAAGGTAAAAAGAAACAGTGAAATTAATTTTTAAAATATACAATGTGTCCGTAAAGTCATGGTGCACTTTTGATCGGTCACACAGTCAAAAGTGCACCATGACTTTACGGACACTCTGTTATTTTCTTTAACCATGTTTACTTAAAATATTACCATTTTAAGATGTTATGAGTACAAAAAATTTAATCAGGTGTCTTATGTTCTTTTTTTCTTTTTCTTTTCTAAAGCTTCAAAACTCTGGTCTGTATTTTATCCTAGAGCACATCTCGATTTAGGAGCTCCATTTTGATCTGGAAGATTTTATTCAGATTACATAAACTTACAGCTGAAAAAGCAAGCTCAAATATCCAAGTCGTTTCCAACATATTTAGGTTTCCTATTAAATTTAGTTTTTAGATTTAAATTTTATTAAATTTAGAACTCAGTTCTTCTTTCCACTAGCCACATTTCAAATTATCTTTTTTTTTTTTTTTTAATCAGTGAGAGAAGGGGAGGCAGAGACAGACTCCTGCATGTGCCCCAACTGGGATCCACCTGGCAAGCCCACTAGGGGGTGATGTTATGCCCATCTGGGGCATTGCTCTATTGCTCAACAATGAGTTCTTCTTAGCACCTGAGGCAGAGGCCATGGAGCCATCAGCTCCTGGGGCCAATTTGTTCCAATTGAGCCATGACAGCAGAAGGGGAAGAGAGAAAGAGAGACAGAGAGAGAAAAGGGAGGGGTGGAGAAGCAGATGGTCATTTCTTCTGTGTGCCCTGACTGGGAATCAAACCTGGGAAATTCACATGTCAAGCTGACACTCTATCACTCAGCCAACCGGCCAGGGCCTCAAATTCTCAATAGGCTTTTATTGCTATTGCATCCTAAATTAGACAGTGTGGTTCTCAGCAGTCTCAATCCGAACATTCCAAACTCTGCCACCCTATCTGTGGTGAAGCTGAGCTGCATTTCTAGCTTTAGTGTAGGATACAGGGAGGTTTGAGCAGGATGGAACCAAAAAAAGAGGCTGGGGCTGCATGACATTGCAGACCTGCTATGAAAGAGAAGAAACAATGGTAGGGTATATGGTTAGTGTTAAGTAACCCAATGGAGCTCCACAAACAGGAGCTCTGGCCATGCATGCCCTGAAGACTGCTTGGTCTCCCTGTGCCCATGTCTGTGCTTCCTGTCCTTTCTGGTTTCCAATGCACATATTGGCCGGTAGCTAGAATGCCCAGGCAGGTGTCACAAACTGCATCAACACAGTTCTTTATTAGGTGCCAATAGGTATAAATATTCAGCTATGAGAATGAGTATTCTTCAGAGCCAATGTATTGAGGCTTATTTGTTGGTTTATTTTTATTGTGTTTCACTAAAAATAATCTGATCTTATTTTATAATACAAAGCTTTTTTAAATAAAGGGGGCTTACCACCAAGTTCATTCACTCATACTTCAAGGATTATTTTTTAAGTACCGACTTTGTTTCAGGCTCACTGGTAAGTCCTAAGAACACCAGAGTAAATGGTAGTAGACAGGTGTATGTCTTCATAGAGCAGCATCCGGTGAGATTATAGATCAGTAAGTGGACAACATTGTCTCGGGGTAATACAGTCAGGCAATATGGCCACTAGGGGGGCTAAGGTGCAAAAAGAGAAGGTGGCTAAGCCCAAAGCAAAGCATTAGAAGAGGGGGTGAGAAAAACCTTCTAGAAGGAAATGATGTCTAAATGGAAAGAAGAAGAATGATGAAGAATAATTCAGGAAAGGAATATCAGTGAAAAGGAATAGAATGTGAGAAGACCTGGAAAAAAGGCAGAGAGGAATATGCAAGGAAAATGTGGTAAGGCTAAGCCATCATAATTGTGGCTGAGTCATAGTGATTCGGCTGGGCAGTGGGCAGATTATGTAGAGCTTTGGGAGTACAGTGGATAGCCAGTGAAGAGCTGGAAAATGGCAGGATCAAATTTACATTTAAGAACCATCATTGCCTGACCTATGGTGGCACAGTGGATAAAGCATCGACCTAAAATGCTGAGGTCACCAGTTCAAAGCCCTGGGCTTGCCCTCTCGAGGCACATATGAGAAGCAACTACTATGAGTTGATGCTTCTTCCTGCCCCTCTCCCCTTTCTCTCTTCTCTCTCTAAAATCAATAAATAAAATCTTAAAATAAAAGAAAAGAAAATAAGAAGAAGAACCATCACTGTGGCTGAGAATGTGAAAGATGGAAGTGAACAGGACAAGAGACAAATGGGATATCACACAAGTGATGAGGCCGGTCTGGACCGGAGCACTCACAGTGGGCATGGAGAGAAGTGGATGGTTGGACAGAAATTTAGGAGTTAGAGTTTACAGGATTTGGTAATAGATTAAGGGAAATACAATAAAGTCAAGAATTATGCCTAGGTTTTTAACTTGGTGGTATTTCTATTCCTTGGGTCAGGGGGAAAAGGAGATTGACTAGTTTGGGGATAACAGTTCAGATTTAAGCATGTTATGTTGACATAAACTATTATTGATTTTCAAATGGTGGGTGTAGCTGCAGGTTTAAAGCTCAGGTCAAAATTCAAACTAAAATGAGATTCCTAGTTTTAGCATTTAGAGAGTAATTGAAACTCTGGTAATATGTGAGGACACCCAAGGGGACTGAATGGAGGAGGAAGAGTTCAAAGGTCAGGGTAGATCCCTATGGAGTGCCCATCTTAATGGGACAGACAGAGGAAGCAAAGTAGGCAAAGGAGATGGGTAGCCAAACAGGTAGCCAGATGTCAGTCACACAGAGTAGCAAAAAAAGAAAAGGACAAAACTATTTCAAAAACAATGAAGTAGTTAATGATGTCATAAGGAACAAGATTGTTGGTAATTTTGTTTTGACTTGATTGTTGGTGAGGCCAATTTCATTGTTGTGGTGGGGACAGAAATCAAAATGCAGAGGGCTGATGAGAACGTAGGAGATGTGGACAGTTGCATTCTTTGGCTACTTGCCTAAATTTCTGATCTTAATTTCCAACCAAAGTGCAGTTTGGGAATGCTGAATGTCATTTTTTATGCACATGACCAGAGCAGCTCCTAGCACCGCATTTCTGACCTCAACTTCTGAACTCCAGTGCTACATCCTAGAGCAGTGTCAGCAGTCTAAGGTAGGGTGCCAAACCCTGGTTTAGTGCATTCTCTTCTGAACAAACTGGAAGTGGAGAGATGCAAAGGCTGGCAGTAATCTAGGTTCTTGGGAACCCCACACCGGAATGGAGCGTAGAAATGCACAATAGAGAAATGCCAAGTACTTTCTCCTCTCCATGCATTGCCTCCTTCCCCCTTTTGTGATCTCCCTTTATTTTTTCTTTATAAAATTCCCTGTTAAAATGCAAAGTCTTTGAAAGTTCTTAGCATCTCAATTAAAAGTTGAGTTTTACCAGAATTATTGGGAGATGGACTACAGACTGAGGGAGAAAGGGGACAAGGGCAGAAGCAAATGGCTACAAAACCTGCCTTTTGTTTGCCTCACAAGTTTCACTCAGTGTCAGTTATCTATTGGCCTCACAGTTAAACCAGTCATACTCATTATTTTTACACGAGAGTCATTTTTGGTACATACTCAATTACCCCTATTGCCATCTATGGAAAGCTTAGGTGGAGTAATATCAAATCTGATGAATGGACATATTCCAAGGGTCATTCCTAAGAAACATTGTGTAATAATAGTAGATCTCGAAAAAATTTTGAGTTCACTGATCATCTTTTTAAAACTAGAATTCACGCTGAAGTTTATGTGATGGATGGATGGATGGATGGATGGATGGATGGATGGATGGATGGTGAAAGGGAAGGGAGGGAGGAAAGAACTCAGAAAAGGCCCTGTGGTTATTGTTTTTTACCTTGCTTTAGGAGAACATATTACATGCCATTCACTACATTCATAGTGGGAAAAGCACAGATTTGGGAATAGGATGGCTATTACCTTCTGACTTGTGTTCTTATGGAATTCCCTTTTCTAGCCTCATTATCTCATCCATCAAGTGGTATGATAATGTGCACATTACAGGAATGTTATAAGCATAATAAATCTTTCCTGTAAAAGATCATGCATGTTCGCTGGCTCCAGCAAGGGGTTGCTCGGTCTGCTGAAGGCCCATGGTCAAGGCACATGTGAGAGAACAATCAATGAACAACTCAAGTGTTGCGACAGCAACGAAAAACTGATGATTCTCACCTCTCTCCATTCCTGTCTGTCTGTCCCTATCTATCCCTCTCTCTGACTCTCTCTGTGTCCCTGTAAAAAAAATAGTAATAAATAAAAATTAAAATTAAAAAAAAGATCATGCATGTAAATTGTGATGCACTTATGCATGCATTAGTTAGTATTTTACATCTGAGTACAATTTATCTTACTGGAAGGAGGATTGCCTGGATATAACTTATTGTGAACAAGTGTGAGAACTTTTAATACACTAATAGCCTTAGGCCTCAAATCCTGGAGAGTTTATTAGTGCTCATTAGAACCTATGTAGTAAGTCCTCACTGATTCCCTTGAGTGTTTTGTATGCTAAAATACTCTTTTCACACTGTTTTTTTTTGGTTATTTTCCCCCATATACTTCCCCCAAAAGTGCCCACGTTTTCTCTTACAAGCTCTTTCTCAATGCTCAGCTCTTCCATTTTAGGAAGTAAATATTCTTACCCGCTCCCACCCACTGGCATATTTTAATCGCCGCTATACTTGAGCATAGTTTTATGCTTCTACTTACTCTCTGGAACACTGCGACAAACCTACTCTGAGTGCTAATTAGGACCAACTTGAGCATATGTCAGCAGTCCTTTAACTGTTCTCTTTGAAACCATTCCAGTTAGTCCTTTTAAATGAACTTCAGAAAAGAACTCAAATTAATTTGCTTCTCAATGTCCTATGGTTCAGACATTGGATTTTTTCCCCCATAGTGACTTCTGGTTAGCAATCAAAGAGCTGCTTTCCTACATTATGATTTAAGTCAATGTCTTGAGAATGGAAAGATTCAGTCATTTCTTCAAAATCTTTAATTGTTTTTTGTCTTTACAATTTCAGCTTCCCCCAAATGTTTTTCTCTTTCCATTGAAGCTACCTCCTGTTCTTTAGGTTATCCTTTGAGGGTATATTTCTTATGAAGAATCTTACCAGAAGGTCTAAGACAAAAATACTTGTGTGGGGATTAAACTACCCATACTGTCAGAACCAGCTATATTATTTGTGGATCCTAGGGCAAAGGAAAATGCAGGGCTCTTTGTTTATAAAAATTATTAAGAATTTTGAGACAGAAACTGCAGAGCATTGACCCAACTACAGAGACCTTCTAACAGGGCTACAGGCAACTGCACAGGTCACACACTCAAGAAGTCCATCATTCTGCGGTAATACAAACTGGCAGTCTTGTTCACTTTGTGTCTTAATCATAGATGTCACATTTTAAAAAATATATGCTTTTGATAATCTGTCATAGGTTCCTATTAGATACGAAGCTCTTGGCGACTTTTGATAGCTCAGTTATTTACTTTTATGTGAATGTTCTAACACCCTTTGTCAATGCTTACGTTAGCTTTGTTTTTATTTTTTAATTTGTTATTTCTTTTATAATCCTTTTTTATTGAATTTATAATCCTACCTTAGCTTTGGATTGAAGATTAATTGGGCCATTTCGGGGAAGTTGAATTTTCAAATAGTCATACCTTAATGATGGCATTAAGCCAGAAATTGAATTTATTGCAGTTTCATTTGTTAACACAAGTACATTTATAATTTTGAGAGCTTTTCAAGTCCAAAAACAATACAAAGGTATAAACATGAAAGAGCATGCAGTCTGGTAAAACCCTTGGAGTATTTCATGCATGTTTGGGGGCATCCTATGGTATCACAACTGATTGTAAAATATGTTTAGTACTAAATTTGATGGCATCGTTATAATGCCTTGTGTTCTTGCATGCATATTTTCAGACCTTCTCCTCCTCCATCTGGGCTAGCCACCACTTAGCCCTGCAGGAAGCTGAGTTTCTAAGCTTATCTGCTAGACTAGGGGAGAGCAAGGGGTGTTGATTTTGCCGTATGTGGCCAATTTTGTTGACCTTTATGATAGATCAAGCCGTGGCAGGACCAGTAAGCTGAGTCTCCCTCCCATTTACATCTCCTTCAAGGGAGTGTAGTACATTGCTGTCGTGTCAGTTTGTGGCCTTATATTTCACTCCCCAGAAATGCACATCTTGAAATACTGTGATTAGCACCCCTAATTCCTAAAAATTGACTTGCCTTGTTATAACTGGAGAACTGTCGCCTAAATACTTCACCTACTGTTCAAAACGGTATTATTTTAATGCCTTGAGGATAAGAAAAGTTTTCAACCCACCAGTGTAGGGATTAGTTTTATTTTAAAGAATTTGAAGGGTTTTAGTTAACTTAGCTAAGAATGATCCAAGTTCAGTGGCCTCCCAAGAGTCTTTAAAAATGTGCTCTGAGTCCTTATTTGACAACAGTGTGCAAAAATGGCTACATTCTGTATATATTTGGACATCAAGATCTATCTTCTTTATATACCAGAGCACTTTCTGCATCAACTAAACACAGAAGGTGATTTCACTTGGATAAATAGCTTTCTCTTTGAATGGGATTTCTAACTGAATCATCTAGAATTAATCATATGTCTACTGAATAGCAAGTGCACTTTTCCTTGTTTTTCATACCTCTGTTCACTAAGCAAATAAAGGCACTTCTCCTTTTATTAATTGTGGTATTCATAATTGCTTGTATAATTTTAGAGAGATCCATAATTTTGTGATTCACTTAGAGTCAGATTAATGTTATATCTCCATGAGATTAAAAGAGCATCATCTCTTCAAATGATCTCTATTCACCAGCTTCTTGAACTGTTGATTAACTTAACCAGTCAGATTAGTTTATGAGTTTAGACTCAGTCTGAGTCAAATGACTAGTGCAAATAGATTGTTGTTGTTTTTTTAATCATTGAATTAACTATTCCATTCTTAACAGAGTTGACTAAAATAACTGGACTTTTCAGAGGGAATTCAGAGATGGTATATATTCTGTTTCATTTCTGTACATGTCCAATGCATACGAAGAAAATATGTATTTTCACTTTCTTTCTTGCTTCTTTACCTGGATAGGAAAGAGTGACATACTGTTCCCTCAATAGAAACGGCATTGATGACAGCTAATATTAGAGAGCTTCCATCCTCATTCATAATTGTGACTCCCTTTCCTAAGTCTCATTTTTCAGAGGGAGAAACTGAAACATAAAAAAATAAACCTGTATTAATAAAGTTAAACAGCTTAGTCAAATAGCCGTTTTGCTTCTGTGAGTTTCTAAGGTATTCTCTGATGCAACTTTTTAGTGTTTGCTCATAGAGCAGCTGCGTGGGTATTCAACATAATCCAACAGAGTTACTTTGCCAACTATTGCTTGAATGCCTGGCTTACTGTCTTCCTGTTTATACCTGCAAATCTTTACCTTTTCATGTGAAGTAGAATCCTTAGAGGATATAGTTAAAGAAGTCAGGTGTCATGATTTTGGCATGTCCAAGTCATAGGTGGCTAGTCTTTCTCTATAGACATGCGATTGGTGCATGTTGGTTAGAAAAAGGTGATGAACTAGAGAAACTATGTACTTCACAAAGCAGCTACTGTGGGTGCATTACTTGGGGTTTGATTTTAAAGAAAACTTAATAAGACACTGAACTATCAACACCATTGTTTCTGTTTGGGATGATGAAAAATTTTGGAACTAGGCAGTGGTGATGGTTGTAGAACTTGTGAATGTAATTAGTGCCAGCGAATTACACATTTTAAAATGGTGGATATGACAAATTTGGTTATGTATATATACCACCTCCTCAAAAAAAGCTTAAGGGAAAACAAATTTGAAAACCTAAGTATCTGAACAAATAAATAGACTTAGAAAACAAGCAATTAACAGAAGAAATATTAATGATCAATAAATATATGAAAATATAATATGATTATAATCATCCTTTCTTATAATAAAATAAATATTAAGACAAATAAGATATTACCTTTTCCCCTAAAATTAAAAAGAGGTAATAGATACCATGGAAAATGACAGACCAAGAATTGCCATCTTTTTAAAAGAATGCAAATATTAACAATATCCACCAAATTTTCATTATATATTATTAATATATAATGCATACAGTATTATATATAAAAATTTAATATATTACTATATACTTATTAATATTCCTTCACTTTGGCTCAGCAATATAAGTGCTAGCAATTAACCTGAAGGTCATCAGACTCATGTAAACAAATATATGTGTCAGATATTCTTTTTACAGCCTAGATGTCCAACAATAGCAAAGAAGTTATATCAGCTATTGGGGCATCTATAAGCTAGATTGAAAACTATGTTATCATTAAAATTTTTATTAAGGAGAATATATAATGGCAAAATACTTAATGGGCAAATGTTCATTGTATGTTGTTAAGTGGGAAAAGAAGTATACTAGAAAGTTAATGATGATTTTTAGAGTATGGAGATAATGAATGGTTTTATTTTCCTTTGTGTCTTTCAAATATCCTCTTTCCTGCAGTGAAAATGTATGATCAACAAAAATGCTATATAAAAATAAATGTTAATAAAACAAAAGCTAATGTGCTAAGAGGCACCTGAGGCTGTATTTAGTTGGGAACAGTACTGAGCATGAGGTAGAGGAAGCAAGACTGAGAGTAGTCCCTCTACCTGCCATGCGACCTGGTGGTACCTCAGGGCTGGGAGGAAAGTCTGCAGATCACAAGGAGCCTGAAAAGACCAGCTCACAACAAAAAAGATCACAGAAGCCTTAGGACTCTGTGATGGGCAACCTTTTTATAAAAACCGCCCACTTTTGCAGTGCTGGTCAACCTGGTCCCTACCGCCCAGTAGTGGGCATTCCAACTTTCATGCCGGGTCAATCGCGGGCTATATGGTTGCTCTGCTACCACCCACCGTGAAAGCTGGCATGTCCACTAGTGGGCTGTACGGACCAGGTTGACTACCACTGCAAAAGTGGGCGGTTTTTATAAAAAGGTTGCCCATCAGTGCTTAGATGGACATCTGGACTCAAGTTTAAAGAAAATGACTCTGCTGATGCTATAGTTACTCTTATTAAAAGTTCTGCACCCATTATTTTCCATTTGCTAGATGAGATAAAAGTGTTTGTCTTTATCTCTTTGGAGCTTATATACTTTCCTCAGCTGTGCTTAAGTCACATACAGGTTAACCATATAGGATTTTGTATATTTGTAGTCATTATATTTTGAATAAAAAGTGAATAGAAAAGGACTTTCTTCTAAAACCTGAGAATTGAAAAAAAAAAAAAAAAAAAAACCTGAGAATTGAGTGGAAAGCCTTATAAATATGCAAAAGTTACATCACATTTAGGTCTACATCTACTGAATACCTTGAAATATGAATTTGTGGCTTTTATCAAAAAACCCACTATATTTATGATTATAAAAAAAATAGTTTGTGCTATCATATGCTACAGAATTGTAAACTCCTTAAGATCAGGGTGCATTTTTCCCTTTATAAATCTTATTTTTCTAATTATAAAAAGTAATATCTGTTTACTTTAAGCACATTAGGAAATATAGATAAAATAAGTTAAAAAATTATTAATAGTTCCTCCACCCAATATACTGGTAAATACTGGTGGGGCAAAAGTAGGTTTACAGTTGTCCACATGGAAAATAATATAACAATTAATAAATAAGAATACAAGAATAGACTGTTTTGCCTACTCACAAGTATAAACCGACTTTTGCTTCACTCTGTATTGTCAAATATGTCATCCTTTCAGACATTTTTCTATATAAATTCTACACTTTTAAAAAGTATATTATAGCTAATGCACTTTATAAAATGCACTTTTTAATTTAATAACACTTTTAGAAAATATTTCTGTGTCATTAAATATTTTTTACAACATGATTTTTAAAAGAATATGGTTTCCTTCATTTGAGCAAATTATACTCTGCTCACCCATTCCTTGTATTTTCAGACATTAAGATTGTTTCCAGTTCTACCATTATAAACAAGGTTGTTATAAACATTTCTGCATCTCTACATATCCATGGTTATATCCTTGGGATAAATTTCTAAGAGTGGAATTACTATGTTAAACATATGAATGTTAATGCTTTTAGTTTATATTATAAAATTGCTTTCAAGAAAGATATTATTGATTTGCATTCCCACCAGAAGTATAGAGAAGAACTGATTTCTCATCACCTTCACCATTACTATTATCATTTTTTTTAAGCCACATTCATAGAAGAAAAATAGTATCTCATTATTCTTTGATATGCATTTTGTGGATTACTACTGAGGAAATATTTTTTAAGGTGAACTTTTTTATATGATAAGTAAGCACGCACTTATAATTTCTCCTAGAAGTTTTCTCTTCTTGCCCTTTGTTCATTTTTTCTCATGTTAATCTGTTTCTCACTGACTTATAAGGGCTCTTTTTATATTAAGAATATTATGGCCCTGGCTGGTGGCTCAGTGGTTAGAGTGTCAGCCCAGTGTATGGACATCCCAGGTTCAATTCCCAATCAGGGCACACAGGTGAAGCCACCATCTGCTTAATCCCTCTCCTCCTTCTCTTTCTTTTCCCCTTCCTCCTTCTTCTCCCCCGACAGCTAGTGGCTCAATTGGCACAAGCGAGGACCCCAGCGCTGAAGATAGCTCCATTGGAGTGCATCACCATTGGAGTGCATCATCAGGTGCTAAAAATAGCTCAGTCCTCAAGCATTGGCCCCAGATAGGGTTGCCAGGTGGATCCTGGTCTGGGTGCATGGAGGAGTCTGCCTCACTATCATCCCTCTTCTCACCTAAGAAAACAAAGGCCCTTTTCTTATACTTTGTACCTTCCACAATATCTAGTAAAGAGATAGTCATGGTGATACTTCTTTACAGGAGAACTACACTATGTCTATGATTAAATCATAAATAATTTGGTTAAAACAATGTGAAAATTGCATTATTTCACTTACTGTCTTTCATATTAAGCACTGGATGTGCTCATTTCAATATTTCAGAGGATAAAAATAGCCCAAAACTCATAGAAAAAAATTTAAAGGAATTAGAGCTGCTTAACAACAACAACAAAAAAAAGTGAGGGGGTTACAATACACTTTCAAAACTCTACAAGATGAAATCACTAATCTTCCATGAGGTCAGGTAGAGGAGAGAACTTAAATTGTAACCAAAAAAAAATGTGGTATAAAAAAAGAATGCTTTTGAAGAGGAGTGATTTAAGCACTGAGTTGGGTTCTTCTAGATAATTTTTTAAAATTAAATTTAATGGGGTGACATTGATCAATAAGAGTCCATAGGTTTCAGGTGAACATCTCTATAGCATTTGAACTGTTAGTTGAATTGTGTGCCCATCATCCAAAATTAAGTCATTTTCTGTCACTGTGTATTTATCCCTCTTTACTCCCCTCCCCAGGTAACCATTTCACTTTTATCTATGTCCATGAGTCTCAGTTTTATATCCCATGATGTCTTCTAGGTAATTTAATGCACTCTTTCTTTAAAGTTTTTAGCAAGAGCAACAAGAGAAGGGCAGAGACAGGCTCTTATATTTTTGTGCCAGCAGTAGCTGGACCGAGAATCCAGTGAGGACAAGGGAGGACACTGGGCCTCGCTCAGGCCTTGCCTCATGCTCACCAAAGGCCTCCAGTGGGCCAACATATTCTGTCACAGAGCTATTCTGACAGGTCAGGAAGAAAGGAGCTATTGTGTCCCGGGACCAGGTCAGGCCACCTGGAATGTACTGCAAATTGACAGTCTTATAAATGTATCTTTCATACAGACAATTATATAGCATTGAATATGTTTATAGCACTAATATGTTAGGCACTAGTGCTATAAATATAGCATTCTAAATGCTATATTTTAATTATAAAACAACTTTGGTAACTCTGCTTCAAAGCATTTTAACAAATCTGGAGCATCAAAATGTGAAAAGGCCTGGGCTTTGTCCAGCCTCTGACAGGCATTTATCACAGATTAACAAATTGGAAATCCTGAAAATCCCCTTACAGGGTTTGTCAATTTGCAGATTATTTACCTGGATATGTAATTGAGCAATACTGCAACTGGCCTACTAGTGTGATTATGGGGGCCTCCCAGGGGATCATATTAATACCAAAATTACTTAGCTCTTTATTAATCAATTATGAGCTGCTTTGTTTAGGGTATGTAGGGAGCTTGCAGCAGTAGAAAATCCGCTGGGGCTTTAAAATTTCTTATTAAATCTTCTGAAGGTTTTACCCCAAATGTGATTAATAACATAGTTCTGTGACATGATAAGAAAGCAAAGTATAACATTTGTAATTCTAAAAGAAAATTACAGGTAACTTAACTCCAAAAGAAGTAATAATTAGAATAGCAAGAGATACAAAGATAAAAATAATTAAATCCTTTGGGCATCTTGTGGTTATTTTGGAGAAATCATTACCTGCTTTAATCATTTGGATAATTTGAGCTGGGAATGCACTGGTGATTAGGGGTTTGATAGATGTGTAATTTGACGCTGGATCTCAACAGGATCACAACTCTAGATAGTAAATATTGCCAGTTACTGATGATGCCTGCATAACGAAGTGGAAAAATCTTACAAGTCATAACTTAGACTTCATCAATATATTTATGCTAATTGATTTCTTTATAGGAGAGAACATCATTGATTTCTCTTTGAGAGTTTACTTCATTTATTTTTCAATTTTTTTATTCTTCCCAGTGCAAATGAACTGAGATATAGAAAATTCAAACTAGTATTTTTGTTTGCCTGCTTGTTTTGGGTTTTTTTTTCCCCTTGAAGTTTAGAAATGACCGGGAACCACTCGGCATGCCCACCAGGGGGCGACGCTCCGCCCACCTGCCGTGCCACTCTGTTTAGGCCAGAGCCACTGGAGCCCCTGAAGTGGAAGGCCTGGAGCCATCCTCAGCACCCAGGCCAACTTTGCTCCAATGGAGCCTTGGCTGCAGGAGCGGAAAAGAAAGATAAAGAGGAAGGAGAGGGGGAAGGGTGCAGAAGCAGGTGGGTGCTTCTCCTGTGTACCCTGACTGGGAATCAAACCCCGGACTTCCACACGCAGGGCCAATGCTCTACCACTGAACCAACCGGCCAGGGCTGCCTGCTTGTTTGCTTTAAAATGGCTAGTCTTTTTTATTGGTTAATATCAGTGAAACAGAAAAATAGTGCATTGGTGTAGTGGTTAACAGAACCTTATTAACAGTATACCCACTGATTAAACCAGCCAAGACTCATACAAGGTAAGACTTAGTACTGAAGAGAAAGACAGAAGGACTCATTTACCTAATAGATATGCTTTGAGCCTACATGTGTCAGACATGGTGCCTGATATCTTGGGTGTGTTCTCTTAACTATCGTATGGCAAACACCAAGAATTGCTCAACTCAACTCTCAGTCTTCACTGGAAAGCTACAAGTTCAGGAATGCCTTTATTGGATTTGAAGTTAATTAAGATCAAGTGGATGACAAAAAACATTTTTTATATGAATTTCCCCATCTTTAAATCCGATCAGAAAAACAGTGTTAACCTTGTGGAAAATGAAACTACCTTAAACTAAATCAGTATTTTTAAATCTTTGCTATTTATAATAAAGATATTATAGTTTGCAGTAGAAGAGTGACTTACTCTTTACCTCGTAGAAAAATGACCAAAGTGGAAAGTGATGATACATTATACAGTGGAAAAAATTTAAACTTTAAATTTACCAGAAATTTGGAGAAATGAAGATGAAGCATGAAATGACTGGACTCGATTATTTCCATGCACAGAAACTAGATACAACTGCAGCAACAATACAAAAAAAAAATACGTTATAAACAACAGGATCTGACTTTTCACTTGCATGACTCAGCCTCACTCACCTCACCTTAATCCAGCCCTGCACATGTTTCCAGCCCACTAGCCTGCAAGATACAATATGTTCCAACCCAGGGGGAATTCTGAAGGCACGATCCTACAGAATAGTAGGTCAAAATCAGAATGAATAGTCCAGGCTGGGTCATTTTTTTTCAAATGGAACTAAAGGTGGAAAGACAGTCAAAGTATAAAGTTAAAGAGAAAGAGAAAGATACAAAGGTTGCTGCTGATTGAGGATGCAGGTGAGGTGATCCTGCAGTAATTCCTGAGTGGGCATCCGCGTGGTCTGTTCTTACCTGTTTTCCACAGCTGCTGTGAGAGCTCCATGAGCTTTAAAAATGATGGCCAGGGGCACCCTGTCTCTGTGGTGTAGCTTTACTATCATCTGACAATATACACAGCCAAATCGACATGTTTTCCCTGTCATCACCAGCCTAATACTACCTTCAGTTCAGTCTTAAGGCAAGTAAGCTCAAGGTACTGGCCACATGCTTTCCTTTCTGGAAGACCCATAGTGTGAGACACCCAGCAGGTACGACATTTACAATTGGGTTAAGAGTAGCTTCATTAATGTCCTGTACTGGACCCAGAAATTCCTTCCCTGAGGTTCAACAAGGCTGAGTGAATTAACCAAAAAACTGGTATAATTGTGAATGACTTCAACTTAGGAAGGCTGGTAAGGGATAGTTTGAAAACTTGAAGAGTCGAAAAAATTAGCAGTCTCCTAAACAACCAGAAATTTTATCTCTTCTGCATTTCCAAACCAACCTGACTCCAAAGCTGAGGCCTTCTTTTTTTTTTTTTTTTTTTTTTTTTTTAGAGAGAGGGGAGAGTGAGACACAGATAGACTGGAAGAGAGAAGGGGGAGGAGCAGAGGAGCAGGAAATATATCCACTCCCATATGTGCCCTGACCAGGCAAGCCCAGGGATTCAAACCAACCACCTCAGCGTTCCAGGTCACACTTTATCCACTGCGCCACCACAGGTCAGGTGAGGCTTTTTCTATTGCGCATGAACACGCAAGTGAAAACACAACCAAGGACATTTCACTCAAAAGAGTCTATGCATCCATATTGCTCCCTTCACAGCACCAGCACCTCCAAATCATAGGGGCGCACAGTGGTGGGACTCAGCTGGTTTGTAGCTGTTCGATAGAACCAATACCTAATTTTTTGTTCAGTTTGGTGAACCCGTTATTAAAATGGCACTTGTAACCAGGGTCCTCTCTAAGGTGGGCCCAACATGGAAATCACAAATTTACATTCTTTACTCATTTTGTTTGTTTGTTTGTTTGTTTTTAGCAAGAGAGACAGATAGCGACAGACAGGAAGGAGAAAGATGACAGGCATCAATTTTTCATTGCGGCTTCTTAGTTGTTCACGGCTTGCTTTCTCCTATGTGCCTTGACCCGGGCGGGCCAGGGAGCTACAGCAGAGCGAGTGACTGCTTGCTTAAGCCAGCAACTGTGCGCTCAAGCCAGAGACCATGGGATCATGTCTATCAACCCCACGCTCAAACTGGTGAGCCCACACTCAAGCCGGCAAACTTGGGGTTTTGAAGCTCAGTCCTCTGCATCCCAGTTTTATGCTCTATCCACTGCAGCACTGCCTGGTCAGGCTCCTTACTTGTTTTTAACATTCGTCTGCACAACAGCGTATTCTAAGAGCCCATAGTAATGTTCATTCTGTCCATTGGTGAAAAAAATTACACGTGAGGACACCAATCAAGAAGCAATATAAAAATATCTTAAATAACAGTTTTATTTGGTTTTCTGTCAGGTATTATTTAATATTTTCTCATTAATATTTTAAAACTCTTTTTTATTACGTAATCTAGTTTTGTATACCTCTTTTATTGTTCTTATTTAAGTATTAAATGTATGAAAAAATAAACTACCTTTCAGTATATCCTTTTTTATACTTAAAATGGTCATTAAGGCAGAGAACTGCTTGTTAAATTATTTGAATCTCACCACTGGGGGCACATTTCCCTAGAATAGTTTGTTGAGTGAGCTAATCACTCTGAAAACATAGGTTTCTTCTGGAAGTTTCCATTGCAGGGAAGTTTTCTGCTCCTGTGATAAAAACTGAGGCAGTTGATGCTCCAGAATCCAAATCCTCCTTGCTCCATCACTACATAAGAGGCTGAGTACAAGGGATAAATGAAAGAGAGAGAAAAGAAAAAGAAATATTTTTATACTTATATTATTTAATTTCTTGGTATTAATAGACTATACTTTCAGGAGAGGTAAATTAACTTTATACCATGTTTAAGGAATATTGCTTATATTGGGTGAAATGAGGGGAAGGGATAGTTTTG
The DNA here is from genome assembly GCA_037038555.1 of Rhynchonycteris naso. Classification (NCBI taxonomy): domain Eukaryota; kingdom Metazoa; phylum Chordata; class Mammalia; order Chiroptera; family Emballonuridae; genus Rhynchonycteris; species Rhynchonycteris naso. The sequence goes on from CM073002.1 coordinate 38,417,403, forward strand.
CCAAAGGCAACTGTTATCAAGGTTCTGAAATTAATTGGCTGCTTTAATTGAGGTAGATTACTAGCTAAAACTTGCTTGAATACAGTAATTCTCCTATTAAATTATCTTTGAATAATTACCTGAAATTTCTCAGCTGCAGGCACTGATGGCTGTTTAATTGCACAGTGATGTCGCTATATAATTACTTAACAAGGTGTCCTGTAATAGTTTAATTCCCTTTCTACTGAAAAAACAATGTAGATAATAAAGTAACTACAAATACCTCTTTCATATAAAATAAATCACTGTAGATTATTTCTTCAGGTTATTTAATATTTAAAAGTAAAGAAAATTATTTCTAAATTTATTATTTTTCTAAACCAGTGGTTCTTAACCTGGGTTCTACCAAACCCTAGGGGTTCGATGAGTCGGTCTCAGGGGTTCGGAGAAGCCTCTGGCACGGAGGCCAGAATAAAGTAATACCGTAATTTGTTGTGAGTTCATGCACTTTGTTGGTTTTGTTCTTTGAGCAAGGTGATGTTCATGCACGGCTCATTTTGTGCACCAGTAAAAAAACATATACCTATGTCTTGAGTTTGGAGGAAAAAAATTATATTTTATTTATCACTAAAGAAGTGTTCGGTGAATGCGCATATGAAACTGGTGGGTTCGGGACCTCAAGAAAGGTTAAGAACCACTAAACAAACCTAATTCAAGTACTGATGATTTTTTAAAATAGAGTATAGACTGTCTAACACATAATATATCAGATAACATTTCCAAGTGGAATTATCAGTTTTCATTTTTTCTTATGAGCATTTCATGTCTCATTATTAAATACCAAAAAACCATACCTTTCTCTTTACTTTTATTGCATATTTTATCTAAGGTTTTCAAATTAAGTATATAGTCATTAAATTAATAATCAAATATTGAAATATATAGCCCTATCTCATATGACAGAAATTATAATTAATTGCCTGAAGTTATGTAGCAAACAATCTGCAAAGTAGTTTCCACCAAGATGTCAACTTATTAACGTTTAGACTATTGTTACAAACATTATTGGAGTATTGACAACAAATATTATCTGACTCTTATCAAGTTTATCTCAATAATAATCTAATCTGATACTAGTCAAAAGCAAAGAACACAATGTATTTTGACAATTTAGACCATGTAGAAAGTAGTAAAATCTTAGGAAGTCATGGTTTATTGGAACGTTGACTTAAACCACAAATTAACATTAGTGCATTGCCAATCTTAACATATTAAATATACATCATGTGGCAAATGTAGGTTTTAATTGTTCATCTGGAAAATAATACAATAATGAATATATAATAACACAAGAATAAACTTCATGTTTCACTTACAACTGTGAACCTATTTTGCCCCACCCTGTATTTCCAGTATCTGACTTAATGATTTATTATTGTATAAATAACCTTAAAGTTAAAATAACGTGTTTGTTAAGCTTAACAATACCAACAATTTGTTGGCAAAAACTAGAATTGGAAATTGTTTTGAAAAATTAAGAGAATGGGCTATATTAAGAAAATGAGGTTTGGCAGATTCAAGGCAATTGCATTCATATGTATAGCATGGCAGGAACGGTGCTGAGTCATTGTAGAAAATAAGCTAAAAATGAGCTTCACTTTAGAGCTTTTTTCTAAGCAGACCCAATGCTAAAATACATAAAAAGCTCACCACCCTAAGTGTTGGTTGGTACCAAACTGGTGATAAATCCCAGAGTCAGTTTCTAATTTTATTCTTAAATCATAGTTCATAGATATGATATATGATTTTACATGGGCTAAAAACCAATAAACCCCTCAGTATCTTCAGGTTATTTGTCCTGGGTCCAGTATGAACAGTTTCATCCTACCTATGATAAAGTCTTGGATCAGGTGTAAATATGCCACAGAACACCTAGTGATTATTGTGCAAGAAATATAAGAAATGCAGATGACCCTTACTTTGATGAAAGTATCCTCCCATGTTAAAGCGACACAGGGATTCTCTGCCTGAGAAGTGCATACACCACAGAGTGAAATGAACATTTTGGCTTGAGTTTTTCCTTTCTGCAAGGAAATCTTAACAACCTTGCCCTATGGAAGTAGGTGTAACTAATTTAGCAGCTAGTGAAAACTATACAACCAATATTTTTTAACTTTTTATAATTAAAATAGAATTTTTAAGTTCTGTTGAATGAGTAAACTGAGCCAAGGCTTTTGGCCATTTCAGCCAAAGCCAACCAGAAACCGGTTACTACAGAGCCTGTCAGGAAGGAGGAAGGAGAAAGGAGGAGATGCAAGGTGAGGAGGGAATGGTGATGGGGCAGAAATAGTGAGATGGAAGTGAGGAGATGCAGAACATGAATGCTCTTGGTGAACCCCTAATGGTTGTATACCCCAACATGCAATCAATCCTTTGGTTGCTTATGATATTGCGATAGTAGACACTGTTTGGTGATCTATGTCACTCTTACATACTTCTGTTTTTAAGGAGACAAATGATTCTGCTTTGAACCTGTGACTAAAAGGGAAAGTAGTCAATTTTCCTTTTCTCGGAAACTCTTTCTACAATACACACAGTTAGCCACACTGAGTGTATACACTTATATGTGGCATAACCTCTAGACACTGTCCCCCCAGTATACAGGGACAAGACGATAGTGGCACAAGCTAACCCTCCTGAGATAGTGGGTCCATTAGCACTGCGTGCACTTAGTAATCAATTTTTCTCTTAAATAACAGTACTATGACCACAGTAATAAATAGCCTTAAAGTTTTCCTATAGATACTACACTCCTTATTTCTCTAAGTAGCAACTGTGGGATAAATCTTTTTTTTTTTTTCATTTAGAAATGTATCATGTGCTTCACCAGGAAATACAGTACCATTAGCTTTTTTAAAAGGTTTTAATTTTGTTTATTTAAAATTGGAGGTCCCAATCACATGATTTAATCAGTGGGTGTGGTGATTTAATACAACTATATTTGACTTTAGAACTACTGTATTCATTTTTATAAATAGAAGTTATCCTTGAATAAAATGAATAGTCTGATTTATTAAGAATGGACTTCATTCTCTTGTATGGCTTTTCCTCAAGTGGAAATATGAATCCCAGAAGTAATTATACAGGAAATCTACCCCCAACTCATATATCCGCTCACCCCTAAAATAAAAATTGAAATTTCTTCATGTGGTTCCAAAAGGAAGGAGACATAGTCTCTGTTCCCTGTCTTAATGATGCATCTTCTGCCAAAAGACAAATGTCAAATTAAATAGACAAGACAAAATAGAAACGTCTTTATTGGAAGCAAGCAGCTCTGTCCTGTAGGGTACAGACGTGTGTTTACAGTAGTGTCACTCACTGTTCAATGACTGAGATCAACTCTTCATTGGAATTCACATTTTCCCCATAAATGAGAGACCACGATTAGGTCAAACTTTGATCAATCTTCCTGCCAACAGATCTGGAATCAAATTTTAAGCCTGATATGAGCTCATGTTCCTCCTTTATCACAATACGAAAGGTTGGGACAGCAGCATCAATGAAGCATCATTGAAATCACTTGTGTTTCACTGGTGATGTGAGATATGGCCATTCTTTCATTCCACAGACTAGATAGTTTCTTTTTTTTTTTTTACAGGGAAAGAGAGAGAGTCAGAGAGAGGGGTAGATAGGGACAGACAGACAGAAAGGAAGAGAGATGAGAAGCATCATTCATTAGCTTTTCGTTGCCATTGCGACACCATAGTTGTTCATTGATTGCTTTCTCACATGTGCCTTGACCGCGGACCTTCAGCAGACCGAGCCACCCCTTGCCGGAGCCAGGGACCTTGGGTCCAAGCTTGCGAGCTCTTTGCCAGATGGGCCCACGCTCAAGCTGGCGACCTCGGGGGTCTCAAACCTGGTTCTTCCGCATCCCAGTCCGAAGCTCTATCCATTGTGCCACCGCCTGGTCAGGCTAGATAGGTTCTTTTCCCACTTTCATCTAAGGAAAATTACTTAACCTTTTATAACCTTGTTCTCTCATTGGCAGACCTGGGGTTGTAGACTATAATGAGTAGTTCCCAAACTTATTCATGTTGAATAATTACCTAGGAGCTTGATAAAAACGCATTTCCCTATAGGTTCTGGTTCTGTAGGACTTGGGTGGCACTCAAACATCTGCATGTTTAGCAAGCTTCTTGGGTGGTTCATATTTTGATGAGCGTAGTATTTAGATGATCTCTGAGATGCCATCCAAATTCTAACCTCTGAGTCAATTCATCAAATCCTAGAGTTTGAGGGTCTTCCAAAGATCCAATGGAATTACATATAAACTGGTTGCACACTACAGAAGAGATAGTATGTCAGATAACAATAATATTGAACAGCTAATACTTGTTGATCATTTTCTAAATTTAAGCTAGCCTTATTTTAAAGCCTTTATAAATATTAACTCATTGATCTACAAACAATATTAGGAAGAAAGTAACATTATTAGTCCATTTCACAGGTATGGAAGCTGAACCCCAGAAACGGTGGGTCATTTACTCAAGATTGGACAGAACTTGAGGAATGGGCAGACACTTGCCAAAATGCAAAGCACATTCTAGGTGGAGAGAGCAAAAGGGGCAAAGGCCTGGATTTAAAAAGCCCATGAATTATTCAATAATAGCAAGTGCCACTATGCCTGGGGCCCAAGTGGCTTTGGGGAGTGTGTAAGGAGGAAGTGGGAGGGCAAGAGAGAGTATAGGGAGAGAATTAGACAAAGATGAAAAGGTAGCTCAGTTTACAGAGGTCTATAGAAATTTAGGTTTATGGAAATTTAGGAAGATATTTAGCTTAAGAGTGTTTCCTCACTATTAACAATGAGGTACAAAGCCATAAGAGAACAGTGTGTATGCTCTGGGGTTAAGAGTTGTTTGTGGTGGAGGTAAAGGCAGTGGGGTATTAGTTTGTTTCTTCCTTAATTTTTGTCCAAACAATGTCGAAAGTAACTGTGGCAGTGGTAGCAGGCCACTTACACAACTTCACAAGGCACCTCTTGCCAAGCAGAATCGCACTCACTGAGAAGAGAGATTAAGAATTGTTTGCGGACCCTGGTGGCTAGCTCAGTTTGTTAGAATGTCATCCTGATATGCCAAGACTGCAAGCTCAATCCCTAGGCAGGGCACGTTCAAGAATGCATAAATAGGTAGAATAACAATTTGTTGTCTCTCTTTCTCTCTCTTCCCCCCTCCTTCTCTCTCTCTAAAATCAATCAATAAATATAAATTTTAAAATAAATTGATTACAAAAGTATCTTCCCTTAAAGTCTAAGGAGCTTTGCTCAAGAGTGACTGGTATCTGAAGACTAGGTAAATTTTTGAAGCATACAACATTTGGTTGGATGAAGGCATACTGGTCTACTTTGAATAGAATCTTTATAGTTAGAGAGCCTGGTGCTTTTCATTGCAGTGGCAGCATTCTGGGTGAGTTCTCCAGAACTGCTTCATGGGCTTAGCCACGTGGAGGGGGATAATTAAAATGGCAAACCCACACACTGCTTACTATATACTCCATATGTTCATCTGCCATATAATAGTCACAGTCACCCCTATGATGTATGTAACATTATTGCCCCCATTTTTCATGTGAAGAAACTGAGACATAGAGGGTTAGAAACTTGTCAATGATTGTCATATTATCACCATTTCTTAGCATCTTATATGTGCCAGGCCCTAGTGCCTCAATCGTCAAGCTGAAGCTCTAAGCTCTTTACACATTTTTAACTTCAATCCTTACAATCCCGAGAGGTATAAATATGTCCATTTTTTCAGATAAGGAAAGTGAGGTTCATTTAAAAGAACATAAAATGCCTAAGGGGGCATTGATTGACCAGGTGGGGAGCAGTGGTATGCAAGTGCCCCTGATTTTCCCCATACTGCTTCCACCTCATGGGCCCCAAGATATTATTGTGCTATTCCTTAAAGGCCAGACTCAAAGCACAGATTCAAACACTGTCAAGGAAGATTTACGTAGTTCTAGAGAAGAGGAATATGGGTCTCCAGAATTAGACAGAAACAGGTGAATTTTGACTCTGCCTCTTAATGGTAGTTTGACTTTGGGGAAGTTTTAAAACTTTTCCAGCTCTCATTTTTCTTACCTGTAAAATGAAGATTATGACGGTATTTACATCATATAGTGATGATAAGGATTAAATGAGATCATTCTTATAAAGCACTTAACAGAGTATATACTCAGCAAATAGTAACTAACAATAATAGTAATAGGACATTGATGTTTATTTTTTTCAAGATTTTATTTATTGATTTTACAGGGACAGGTGAGGGAAGTAAGAAGTATCAACTCATAGTTGCTTCACTTTAGTTGTTCATTGGTTGCTTGTCATATGTGCCTGACCAGGCAAGCCCAGGGTTTCAAACCAGCGACCTCAGCATTCCAGGCCAACAGTCTGTCTACTTCACCACCACAGGCTTGCAGGATGTTGGTTTTTAAGGAAATGCATCAATAGATCAGTATCAAACGGTGCTGCATGAATCACTAGTTTCTTGAGATAGTAATGAGACTCTATAAAAAGGAAGATGAGGGTAAAAAAAAAGCAAACTAAATGTAGGAAACTCTGCTTTAAACAAAATTAAATCAGATTTTTATTACTGACTCTTTCAATTCTTTACTAGCCAATATTGTTGGTGAAGCTACATATAAGAGGAAAGTGATGAAGACAAATTTTCCTAACCCATTTGAACATTTATTTTTTTCTGGGATCCATTATTCCTGGAGACCCTTTGAGAAACCCTCTACTAAACTAAATCCTGGTTATACCTGAATTTTTCAGAAAAATAAGAAATTCTAATAGCAAACAATATACTTCCATGTCAGAGACTTTATAATAAAGGCAAAAATGGTACATTCTGACATTTTCAAATTTATATAACATCCCATATGCTAGGAAAACTTGAGGCTTTGTGAGACATTAATCAATAATACTTGACATTAACTAGAATAGAATTGTACCTCAGCACAGAGGTCAAAGGTAGGTTTGAGAAATGGCAGAGACAGGGGAGAAGAAAGCCCTACCTGGTGAAGGAACAAAGGCCTGTTAGCAAGTGCGGGCAGAATAGGCTCCAGGTTACAGAGGAAGCCTTTACTGGAAAATGTCCCCGTAACCCTAGGGACTCAAGAAGGGAGATCTGGAGTATGCCAAACAGAGGGTCCTGATTTTGCTAAGCACCAGCTTGTTTACCCTCAGCTGTTTCTGTGTAACCAGAGGTAGTGTGTGCAGGAATTTTTGTCCTACACAAGTGCACTTATTTGCAAGTCAATAGAAACAGTACTAGTGAGAGTCAGCACTGCTTTGAATGGTTTATAGGTTTCTGTAGAAAACATGGTTGACTGTGTCCTAAGGGCAACTCCCAGGTGATGCCATGGAAGTATGGCTGCATGCTTTTTGAGGTGGAGTTGGTATACAGTGGTTGGTGATACGCAGAAAGATTTCTTTGAGAATCGGAAGGCCAGCTCACTACATGAACCCTGAGGAGCATTTAGTAGGGCAGCCCACTGCCTATCTCCTTCACACTGGCCTCCACAATTAAGTCCTCTTCACCACATCTACTTAGTTTTCCAAGTTGGAAGTCTCAGAAATATCTTTGATTCCTCCCTCTCCCAAACCATACATCCAAAGAGTCACCAAGTACAACTGATTTAAATCCAATGTAGTATTTTGTTTTGTTCTTAAATTATTAAATAGGCAAATCCTCATAGAAAATTGACAGGCAGATTAAAAGTTAAAGAATCGAGGCAGGGTATAGGGGAATCCCTCTTGATGCCACTATTAATATTTTCCAGTAGTTTTTCATGAAATTTTCTATCAAGTTCTGTATAGAGCTTTGAATCCAGGTTTGGTTTTTATTTTAGGGTGTTTTCTTTTTTTATCTATTCTTGACTCTCTTGCTCTCCCTCATTCACCAAAACTTTATTACAGACCTTTCCACATCTGAAATAAAGTATTTTTGTCTCTAAGGACATGGGATGATCAAAAACATGAACCCTGTTGTCATAGAGCCTATAAGCAATATATGTCAGTTTTTTCTTTCTTCTTTAACACAAGGATTTCCATACAGTTTATGTTCTTTTGTACCTTTCTCTTTTTCCTCTTAACAGTATATCCTAGAGATCATTTTATATCAGTTGCTCATTCTTTCTACATTGTATATTATTTTCTTATTTCCTTGCCTCATAGTAGAATCAGCCCCTATCAATGGGCATTTAAGATGTTGCCAATCTTTTACTATGCAAGCAGTTCTACAATAAACAACCTCATACACATGGTCTTTTTCACATGTGGGAACAGAGCCATAGGATAGATTCCTGGGAGCAGGGCTTGGAAGAATTGCCCTCCACCGAATTTTACCAAGTAACATTCCATCAACAACCTATAAGAGTGTCAGTTTCCCCACCACCTTGAAACCCTCTCTTTATTCTCCTCTGAAACCACCTAGTGGCCTAAGGAAACCCCATAGCTGATGGGACTGAAGGAGAAGTAGAGGTAAAGTATTCTTTTCCTCTCTGGCCCCTAAGGACCCTGCTTCATGGAAGTCCAGGTTTATTTTTAAGGCCCCTTTCTTCCTTAAAGAAAGAAAAAGAAAGCCCTACTGTGTTACTGGGTAGGTGCCACAAAGAGGAACGGATTTCTTTCCTGTGTTTTCAACTAAACCAACCACTTAAAAAGATACAGGGCACCGTTCAGGGCTGTTGGAGCAGTGGGGGAACACATAACTGAGCCGCAATCAAATGGCCACTCAGGAGAGCAATCTGTGTGCTCTTACCCACAGAGCAGCCGGTTTCAGCTGGAATATATGCAGGGCCATTTGGGGCCTCTTTGTGTGGTGGTTTCACTGCCTGTCTTAGCGGCTGGGGCAGGTTAGGACAGAGCGCCCATGTTGTACAACAGTGTATCTGAGCTGCCCTTTATGCCTACCTATTTCTTTCCCTGCTTTCACCCCTTTGTGTATATTTAATGGGGATAAGTGTGAGATGTACTGGAGTGCAATCACATGGTGGTCTTAAAAGGATCTCTGATGATAGAAAATATGTCAATTTATTATTTCCCTTGGGACAGAGAAAAAAGTACAAAGGTTCAATGGATGATGAAGATAATACTTGTGCACTGTATAGCATTTTCCAACAAAAGATTTTAAGGTGATTTTCCTTTAAAAAAATATTTTAGTCCTATTTTGTGAGTGGGAAGACAAGAAGATTTCTAGTGACTGAAAGTCCTAGTGGTGGGACCCTGCCTAGAGTCAGCATCTCTATGATCCCTCCCAAGCGCTTTTCACTCCCTCTAGTGGAATTTGGCTCACCATGTCAGAGTTTTGTATGGCAATAGCGAGCACTGGGCTATTGTGCATGATCTTTTGCATACCAGAGCCACAGTTTCATCAAATCTTCAACCCGATGGCTATGTCTGTGATCCAGGCCATGTCATGTACCTGCAGCTTGTTTCCTTAAATAACAATTAGACCAGCACATCCTAAGCTGCTCTCAAATGCAGGAAGCATTCTGGTAAGGCTCAGCAAGGAAGTGGCCGCTAGTTATTTGTCACGCAGGGTCATTCATAATGAATCAACAAAGCATTGACAATAGTTTTCTTGTAAACTGAACAAACCTTATAAATGGTGTGTGGTCTCCCATCCCCCATGAATTAGTTTCTTTGTCCTGAAATGTGTGGTTAGCACAGATATTCATTCTCCTCTGCTGGGAGAGTGGCACGGTCTAGGGAAGCACCCGGAATGTACAAGACAAGTTGACATTTTACATTTTAGTCTTCTGTATCAGAGCTGAAAATAATCTTATTTGTACCTTGAAAAATGAGAGATAAAACATAGGTGGAAAGCGCAGCAAACTTTCTGGTGTATCTGAGTGACTGATTTTGGAACATGAATATAATAGCTACTTCTTCTCCTTTACATGCACGAGGATGAAAGCAAATTAAGACCGTAGAACCTGTTTTTTAAATGTTTTGTATGACTGCTTGAAATTCACTGTATGGTTGCCTGTTTTTTAAAAAGCTAAATAAAAAGGATTAAAGTACTTAGGAGGAAACTAATTGCTTTAAGCTTTTCCTCCTCAATGTATGCTGTACTCTGCTGATATATAATCTTGAAGATTGAGCCACTGAATGAAAGAAACAGTGTCTCACTTAAAGTAAATGAGCAAACATAATTTTCTGCTGGCATCTTCTTTTGCTCCTGGAGGGAGGGGTGGAAGAGGATATTTCAGAGTTAAATTTACTATAACTTAAAGTTCATAATATCAATCTTATTATCAAAGCACAAACAAAAATTCACAGAATTGAAAAAGGCAAATCTTTGTGGAGGGAAGCTTTTTAAATCTTAAAATGTTCAAGTGCTGCTGTTTGTCTTTATAAAAAGGTAAATTAAGATGCCATAACTTCTTGCATGTTGTTACCAGATAGATTGTGTGCTGGAATGTATACTAGATAAAATTGATAGATCACCACATAGAACTGCAATATTCGCATTTGACATTATGTATAAAATTAGTTACAGGATCCTACCACATTAAGACCATCTATTTCATTTCAGATGTAATTTTACGTAATGGTAAATTTTTATTGATTGTGTTTTCCTCTTTCAAAAAGAATTGCCAAAATCATTGCTAACACACAAAAACAAGTCAATGATTAAGATCACATAAACCCATGTAATATGTATATTTAATCCAGAATTGTTTTAGGGTTATTGTAGCTATAGTGTTTTCAAATCAGTTATTTGAATATAAAAGTAGATTATGTATTTCCCCTGTGGCTGGCCAAATGTCTTTTCAACAAAGGGTAAAATAAAAAAAGCTATTTTTTGTGTAAAAGAGTGATCTTTTTAGTCATGCTTGGCTGCCTTTTCAGGACTGTCTCCATTTATAATGAGATATTCTTGAACTCATTTGAACCAGAAAGTTAAGTAAATTTGTGGTACATTTTTACATGAAATATTATGATTTGTTTAAAATGATCAGGGCTAGAGCAAACAGAATAGATTAATGATTGTTTTGATTTCTAGATTATAATTTTGAGTTGTCATTTAAATTGGACAAAATATAGAATATTAAAAATGTGTATTTATTTACTTTATTATTTTACTTTTTGCCAGTTCTAATCTCACCTTATTGTCTGCTGAAAGGTACACTTGCTATTCAAATCTCAGTTACACCTTCATTGAAGCTGTCAGAAAGGCTATCATAACAATAGTTTTTATAGTTGTAATTTTTCCGGGTTCCTGACATTAAGAAGTAGTGTTGGTCCTTCCCGAATAATGAGAAAAAGTGTTTCCTATAAATTTATGGCTCTGATTTGAAGTAAATTTGACTTCTGTGCAAATTTTTAAATATTGACATTTTCCTTTTCTTTATAAACATAGTAGGAAATTCCTGCGAATGGAAACGCACATGCGCAGGCACACAAACACCATGCGAGAGGGTGAACACTGAGAGTAAACTTTGACATGTTCATTAACATATGAAAAAATGTCTGTTATTTTCTAGTGTTTTAAGATTCTCTATTATTTTCTCTAACATACCTCAAGGTTATTTAGAAAACTAACTCATAGTTATCTATTTTTTGCAATTATAAGCAGGAAAATCTTAAGCTGATATCAAAATTAACTTATATCATACTCATTTCCAATCATAATTGTCCTTTGAAATGGACACATTACTTGTTTTGCATTATTTGTATTTCTCTCAAACCTTCTATTTTCTCTTCAACTCCTCTGCTACAAATGCTATTTTTTTCTATTCTTTTGCCTTTCCCTGATATTTACAGTAAATGATGTGTCATATCTCTCCTAAAATTGACCATTCTTTTCAAAAAAAATTTTTTTTTCTTTCTGGCCTGTGATGTTACACAGGAAAAGTCACCCAGCTGAAATGAGTTATTTCATTTCCAAATAAAAACAATAGTGTTTTTATGCCTGCACTTATTATTATTCTGAGAATGTACTAATTTGTTACATCCAAGATGACGGTTCGTTGGGTTTGTGAAAAGGGCAGTGTGCCAACTATCGCAGGGAAGTAAAAGGCCTTCTTTCATTGAAAGTAGTGGGACAGAAAGTAGCCCGCAGTTCAGTGGGTATCAGGAGGCACGCTGCCAGTGGAGTCATCCCAGTATCAGGGTTTCCTGTGTTGGGTTCTGAACCAAGCAAAAACTATGATTTCACTAAATGTCAGCCTGGGCAGCCAAATTTTCAAACCCACTATTGCTCTGAGGAGCAACTGATAAATGTTTTATCCCTGCAGGCACTAGCTGATGTGGCACAAGGGTTTTGAATGTGTGTGCTGCATTATTACTTTTGGCATTAAGCTTAGATAATTGTCTACTTACCCTGAGCCGGTAATAGCAAAATACAACTGGAGGATATTTTTATAAAGTAAAACTGCAAAATAGATTTATTTATACTACTATGGATATTTTCTTTTTGCCGCTGTTCTTCTCCCCTATTAAATTTGAATGATAATGAAGTTTGATTCTATACCTTTATTCGGCTCTAAACCAGGGTGGTCTCATAATTTTGTTTTACATGCATGACATTGCTTAAGGTCATTAGTTGTAAATCGTAGTATAAAAAGGCTGAAAATATATTCAGCACTTTGTAGTTTCCGAATACACATTTAAGAGCTGCTATGAAAAGTAGAGACCTACATGGCAGATTTTCTGGCACTGAATGGTCAATTTAGTGATGTAGATTAGTGAAACCAAACAGTAAGTGGAGAAAGACTATACTAATGCTTTGATATGCCCCTCTGTTGAAGCATACCCTGGTCGATCCATTTTCTGTTATTGTTATCTTTTTTTCCCCTATAGCAAAATGCTCTCTACTCTTATTTTTTAGGAATATAACCCAGATAAAATGATCAGTTTTAAAAATAATTTCCATCTGCTTTTGTACCACTGAACTAATAAGTGAAAAACAGATTTAGATGGACGAATTGAATTATATTTTGTTGGAGTTAAAACTTTCCTTGAAGAATGTTTGCTTGTTATTCAACATTATTTGTCAAGTTTTCTTTTATATGTAAAGTTTAAATTCATGGTCCTTTTTATTTTAAAGGGGAGTATACATTAAATAACATTTAAACAACCACCATTTTAATAATAACAATGTTATTTTATTTAAATCTTGAAGTAGGTCTTACTTAAAATTTGACTGACTTTATCATAGTGTTTTGAGTCCTATTTCATTTTTGTAACTATTCATGTTCCTGAGAAATGAAAAGAAGTCTGTGTTTTGTAATCTTTCACAGATTATGAATTTTATTTTCTTGACAACTTTCTTCAAAATTAAGGGCTATGTGTTATTCTTCATTCCAAATGAACACTGACTGAATTTGCAATGAAGACAATGAGAATTGGAATTGTTTAAAAATAAAAACAAAAATAAATCTTCATAACAGATTTTAAATGAAGTAGGTTATCAAGTGGATGGCTAATTTTGCCTTTCTAAAATGTTGGATATTTAACCCTCAGAATAATTAAATATTTGTAATAAAGCAGTTAATTCAAGCAGTTTATTGCTGTAATTTGCAAAAGTACATTGAGCTGCTTTCTTTTCAGCTCATTGATGGAGGAACAAACATTTCTTTAATAAGACTACAGCACATTTTAATTTTGTTGCAAAAGCTTAGATAAGGATCAGGCCCCCTCTGAATCACTGCATTGACCTATGACATTGAAAGTGCTGAAGCTCTTTGGCAAACGAAGAGTTAGACAGTCATTATTATTCACAGGACTTTCCAGTTCTAAAGGGGCTCTGTGCTTTCTCTCAGATAGACTTTGTTTGTTGGAAATGAGAACTGTATTTTGGCAGCAAAGGACCAGAACTGAAGCTACTCTGCAGGCAGACTCATTATGACATAATTCTTCATTAATCCTCATTCTCTCTTAGTAGATCATGCAGAAGTTTTGCTGTAGTTGATCATCTTGTTCTAGGAGCTATGCAAAAGCATTACCAGTAAAACACCCACCTCTGGTTTTAAGGTTGCTGGTTTATATTCATCTTTATTAGTTGCAAAGTTTAATGGTGAAAATAATCTCTTGGCCTTTGCTTCGTACACAAATGACATATGAGAGGACCTAAAAAAAAAATCTGATGTAACTGCATCTTGGTGTTTGAGGAGTAAAACTCACCTGGAAAGAAAATATACCATTTAACAATTAAAAAACAACAACAGAAGTTTATCAGACTAAGGTTTCCCCCTAGTAAAATAAAAAGTTTCTAGTGGTAAAAGTGTGGGAATAGTGGCTAGACAATCCAAGATTCCACAGTGCTTCAGAAAACAAGTTATACAATATATACATGGTAGTGTTACTAAACATATTGGATTAAACTTGAGAAGCTGAACTTCTTGAGCTGGGAGCACGAGGGAAGGTGTGTCTACTTTAGAAACACATGTGTGTGCTTGTTTTTGTCCCAGTTATCTGCCCAGGTCAATGGTTGGAACTGCAGCATTCTGTTGCTTGTATGATTTTCATCTCACTCATTTATAGCATTTTGGAATTTATGTGAAAATATATTTAGAGAGAATAAATAGATGTGCTTTGCTTGTGTTTTTTTTTCTTTGTTTGTTTTTGTCATTTGTTTTGTTTAATTTTGTAACACTCTTGGGGCCACTAGGGAGCCAGAAGTTCTCACAGCAGTCTAGCTCATCAGCTCAGCCTAACTACCCGCTGAGCACCATGGCCTCCTACTTTCCCTGACTCTGCCACCTGCACCAAGTCCTTGCTTAGCTTTGTTGATTGACCCAAAACCTCACTGTAAGGTTTGGTTTAGAAACATTAGGAGGGAATTCTAATGATATTTCTTTCATTATTAGCCCACAGAGATTGACTATTACAAAATAGAATGCTATCAATGGGGAGACTATCTGGTTAAACAGTAGGTACGTTTTTCAGAAGAATATGCCAGAAAACCTTTTTCTGTGATTGGCAAGTGATTGTTCTGATAGAAATTGCTCGTGGAGGTTGTGCCTCTACTGGAACTGGATGACAGCCCCCAGAAAAATCCCTGATAATAATGCCACTACTACTTGTTATATTAGAAAATCCACATGCTACAAAAAATATGTTGGGTTATGTTTTTATATCATCTTGCACTTATTTGTGCATTGAAAGAAACTCAGAGTTAAAGAAGTTGTCCATAAATGCACAAATTGTAATGGTTTAATTTGTCTTCTAATCCAGAACTTCCCATCTCCTCATGTTTTCATTTACATTCTACAGTAAAGAGAACTAAGGTTTATTAAATAATTATTATAAATAGACCACCTCCCTAGGTACTTTACATAAGTGATATAAATTAATTATGGGATGAGTAGTCTAAACTAATTGAAAGAGAATTACCAAGACTATACTTTCAGGGATTATTTCTATAGGTCGTCGAAAGAGAATTACCGTAGAACTTTAAGTCAAAAACTGCATTATTTTATTTTTGTGCTCTTGATATTCAAACTGTATTGGAATCTGTATTTGAATCAGACATGGTCAGATAACAGTGTAGTCAAAGCCTGAAAGATGGAAATATGACTGGGGGTGCTTTTGATCTGGGGGCTCTCCTTTTTTTCATCAGAAGTGGCTGGTGGTAGATGATAAAACAATATAGTCTACACAAAAGATCATATTTAGCCCCCAAAAGAGTGTTTTCATAATAGCAAATGTTCATACTCTTTGAATCTACCAATTAAGAACTTTGAAGTTACTGTGACCAAGCCAGGACCTGAAAACCTGAAAAGCTAGTCTGTCTCCCCATAGCGGGCAGTTTTTCAGAACTGTCTAGCTCAGGGGTCCTCAAACTTTTTACACAGGGGGCCAGTTCACTGTCCCTCAGACCGTTGGATGGCCGCCACATACAATACTCCATACACTGACCACCAATGAAAGAGGTGTCCCTTCCTGAAGTGCATTGGGGGCCAATTAATGGCCTCAGGTGGCCGCAATTTGGTCCGTGGGCCGTAGTTTGGGGACCTCAGGTCTAGCCAGGTTTATATTTACTTGCTTTAATCTGAGGTTTTGCTGGGCAATAAGTTATTTTGTCTTTAAGAAGACTCTATACAACAAAAGTATTGTTGCATATAAAGAAAATAAGGATTAGAAAATATTTTGAGAAACATTTAAAATTTTATAAAAATATATGTCACACCGATTTGACTTTTCTTGCTGATTTTTCTGGTATTTACATATCTAAGAGCCATAGAGCTCCCACTAGACCATTTCAAATTGCACTTGGACCAAATTCACCCTCCCCTACATTATTTTCTTATTGCTATGGTAATATAGTATTACAACCTTAGTGGCTCAAAAATAACACAGATTTGTCAACTTCCAGCATGGGAATCAGATGTCAGAAGGAGTCCATCAGGCTGCATTCCTGTTGGAAGCTCCAGGGAGAATTTTTATTGGCCTTTCTAGCTTCCAGAAGCCACACACAGCCTTTGGCTTGTGGTATCTTTATCTTCAGAGCCAAGTAGCATGGCATGTTCACATTTCTTTCTCTTTATCCCTTGGCTTCTTGTCATGTACCTTCTGACTGACTCAGACTCCTCCTACATCCCTCTCATGAAGACCCCAGAGATTGCATCAAGCTCACCCAGATAACCCAAGATAAACTTTTTCTCTCAAAGTCCCTAACCTGATCACCTCTGCAGAGTCCCTTTGCCAACAAAGGTAACCGGAACAGGATCCAGAGATTATGTTGTGAACATCTTTAAGGACCATCATTCAGCCTACCACATTCCTGACCGCCAGAGAAGAAGAGGGGACTGTTTTCCATTTCCTTGGGCAGGAAATAGTGCTGAGATCAGTGGTTCTCCACCTTGGCTTGGGAGCTTTTTAAAATCCCAAAGCTTAGGTTGCACCCCATACCAATTACACCAACTATCTAGGGATGGCTTGTGGGCATCAGGTATTTTTAAAGCTCTCCAGGTGATTCCAGTGTGCAACCAAGGTTGAGAACAAGATGTCTCCTTTTCTTCTTGAAGGCCCTCCTAGGGCATGGCCTGGATATATGGCAATACCTCAGTTTCACCAACCTGACTTCACAGTTTGTTGAGAGGTGGGTAGAAATGTTTAGAAAAATGCCTATTTGAATAGCTCAGTATTTGTTAGTTTAGATTAGCTTTAAAGTGCTTTAGTCAAGAGGACCAGATGAAGACAACCTATTCAATAATTATCAAGTTTAAGCACTAATGATTTAAATTATATAATATATAGTTGAATCTTATATATGCTGATTATGTAAATTAAAAAACACTTTCTTTTTAAAATATTTCTTATAATAGTGAAAATCCAGCACAACATCTCATATGCTGTTTGAGCTATAAATCACTGATAGTGAATGTAATCCATTATTCTGGAATCGAAACTGACTGAACAGTGCATTAAATAGTTTTGAATCCAAAATAATTCCTGCCTCTTGATGATTGCACTTTTATGTCTTCACTTAAAATGTACCTCTCTGCATAGCTAGAAGGACCTGGTGATTTAGGAGGGCTTATTTTTGTTGATATTTGGTTAGTCAATTAATATACAGTCACTGAATCAAAAGCTTTACCCATGGCACAGCCTTTATTCTCTTTCAGCTACACACATCACCCCCCACACACACACACACACACGCACCTCCAGATATTTACTTCTAAGAAAAGATAAAAAGTTGAAATTATTTTTAACTCCATTGATTGAATGCTTGTATTTTTCACGAATTTTTACTGGCTATTTTTATTTCCTATGATCAGAGAGCAATTAATACTAAGCTCCATTGAGGAAAAGGGTTTATGAACAGTTAAATGATGATATTAACATAAAATGATCAGTTGGTGTATGGTTGTGTTTTTCTGTGTGTGTGTGTGTGTGTGTGTGTGTGTGTGTGGCAGAGACAGAGAGAGGGACAGATAGAGACAGACAGACAGGAAGGGAGAGAGATGAGAAACATCAATTCTTCGTTGCAGTTTCTTAGTTGTTCATTGATTAATTTCTCATTTGTGCCTTGACCAGGGGCTACAGCAGACCGAGTGACACCTTGCTCAAGTCAGTGACCTTGGGCTTAAGCTGGTGAGCCTTGCTCAAACCAGATGAGTCTGTGCTCATGCTGGCGACCTCGGGGTCTCAAATCTGGGTCCTCCACATCCCAGTCCGATGCTTTATCCACTGTGCCATCACCTGGTCAGACTGTTTGTTTGTTCTTAAGATTTTATTTATTTATTTGGGAGAGAAGAAGTGGGGGAGGAGCAGGAAGCATCAATTCCCATATGTGCCTTGACCGGCAGCTAGGGGTTTCAAACTAGCGGCCTCAGTGTTCCAGGTCAATGCTTTATCCACTGCACCACCAAAGGTCAGGCTGGTGTTCATGTTTTGATGCTACAAAGACAACAAGAAATATAGTGTCTGCATTTTTCAGATAAGAACAAAAGGCTAACAAACAACTTGTGCTCTACTTTCAAGAAGAGGATGTATAGAAAATGTCTTAGACATACTAAATTACTGGATTGCAGAGGGCATTTTCTTCAGTTATGGTAGCAATGAATAAAACATTTGAAATAAAACTGTTTTACAGATTTATTCTAAAAGTAGATTTGGTTCATTTGTTTGATTTTAATTCATAATTTTAATAATATGAAATATTTATTAATAACAAAAACTAATATAATAAATAAATAATATATGTAGTATATCAAGTTGCTCATCTGTGTTGGACAAAGGAAAGTCTTCACTAGTGTTTTGACAAACACTAAAAACACACACAAAATAATCCCCCATGGAGCAAGCATTATATCAATGCATATATAGTAAATAGTAGCTACTTAATGCTCTTTAAGTAAATTATTTGTATTCATATCAAACAGTTAATCCTCACAATAACTGATATGAATACAAATAATATTCCATTTTACAGATGAGAAAACTTAGAACTAGAGGGGTTTACTAAGTTATCAAAATCATTCAAGTAACTGCTTGACTGGGCTGTGGTGCAGTGGATAGAGCATCGGACTGGGATGCGGAAGACCCAGGTTTGAGACCCTGAGGTCGCCAGCTTGAGCATGGGCTCATCTGGTTTGAGCAAAAGCTCACCAGCTTGGACCCAGATCACTGGCTCGAGCAAGGAGTTACTCGGTCTGCTGAAGGCCCACGTTCAAGGCACATCTGAGAAACCAATCAATGAACAACTAAGGTGTCGCAACGAAAAACTGATGATTGATGCTTTTCATTTCTCTCCATTCTGTCTATCTGACTATCTCTCTGTCTCTGTACAAAAAAAAAAAAAAATTATTCAAGAAATAAGTGGCAGAGCAAGAAGGCACACCTAAATGTGATTATTAAGGACCCTGGATCATGTCAATTCGAGATTGTTAAAGGTTTCTAAGCGCACTAGAGTCACAGTAGTAAGAGCTAAGATCCCAGAATGAAAGAAAAGAAAAACCACAGGCCAAAGTTAGTGGCCAGGTTGGTTTCTAGGATATACTGAGATTAGAGTGAGAAATTTGCTACAAAGGAAAGGTCTAACAGACTTGATTTTTTATTTGGCATTGTATCATGTGCTTGTGTGAACCATCCTCAAGATGAGATTGATTCCTATTTGTGTGTTCTACTTTGAAAATCCTGGTTATTTGGAAATAAATGTATTTGTTTCATTTCATTTTTAGCCTTCATATAAAATATCTAAATTTTATTTTCACAAGTCAGTATTTCTCATCCTGATCCTTAAATCACAAGGCTTAAAATCATCTGCTTGTTAAAAATATACTTCCTGGCCTGACCAGGTGGTGGCACAGTGGATAGAGCATCAGACGGGGATGCAGAGGACCCAGGTTTGAAACCCCGAGGTTGCCAGCTTGAGCGTGGGCTCATCTGGTTTGAGCAAGGCTCACCAGGTTGAGCCCAAGGTGACTGGCTTAAACAAGGAGTCACTCGCTCTGCTGTATCCCCCCACCCCAGGTCAAGGCCCATATGAGAAAGCAATCAATGAACAACTAAGGTGCCGCAGTGAAGAATTAATGCTTCTCATCTGTCTCCCTGTCTGTCTGTCTGTCCCTATCTGTCCTCTTTCTCTGTCACTAAATAAGTAAATAAAAATGAAAAAGATATTCTTTTAAAATATATATATATATATATATATATATATATATATATATATATATATATATATACTTCCTGAATCCCACTTTAGATCATCTGAATCAAAATATAAGGTCAGAGTCTGAGGAAGCTGTCTTCTTTTTACAAACCCATCCAGTGATTTGTAGTGGAAATTAATTTCATTTGCTCAAAATGTAGATTCTGAAATCAGTGCTCATTATAATGATTTAGACAGACAGTACAAAGCTTCAGGGAAGTAGGACAATGATAATGATACTCCATATTCTATTTTTTTCTATCCCCATTTTCTTGAGTTGACTTCCACTGCCCTTTTCTTTATTCATTAGACATTAACTGAAACTTCTGTACCATGTAGCCATAGCTGCCCTGGGGTACCAGACAATTGTGAAGCCGTTTGGGAGACTGAATACTTCTTCATTCCTTCTGCTCTTGCATATAAGAGAAGTCCTGCCATAAATAAACTTGTTTAATCCAGCATTTTTCAAAATTATTTACCCACCTATTTATCCTAATATCTGTCCTGGGGAGCATCTTTAGAAAAAATGAATATGATATGATAATGACATATATGTTTTACATAATTAAACACAATCTGTAGTTGGTGGGATTTGCTGGTTATGCATTCCTTGCCTTTTTAGAACAACCAATGCTAAAAGGGTAAAAGGCAAGGGACTGCTGGTAGACCTGCACTAAAGGAAAAAGGCAAACTTGAGTCTTTATGATTATACGACACCTTACATAAGAATCCTAACTTAAATGTTTCTAATTCTCCTTAGAAAAGCACATACATAACCAACTCAATTAATTTGTCATAAATTTAGGTAAATGACTCAGTAAGGTCAGCGTGGTCTCTGTTTCATTGATATTTTTTAGTTTGTCTTTATTTGCTTTTATTTTGGGGGGTGTATTTAATTTATTGTGTTTACATAGATTCTAGTGTTGCCCCTATTGCATTCCTCCTCCCCCGTATCCCCTCAACATATCCCTTAACCCCCTTCCAACAGCTCTCTCCCCCCTTCCACTCAGGTTTAATTTTGTTCCTCAGTTTGCATTGTTCCTTGGATTCCTCAAATGAATGAGGTCATATGATATTTTTCTTTCTCCGCCTGGCTTATTTCAATTAACATAATAGTTTCCAGGTCCATCCATGTCACAAAAGGTAAGATTTCCTTCTTTTTCATGGCCCCATAGTATTCCATTGTATATATATACCATGCTTTTTAATCCACTCATCCTCTGACGGACACTTGGGGTGTTTTCAGATCTTGGCTATTGTAAATAATGCTGCCAAAAACATAGGGGTGCATTTCTTTTTTGAATCAGAGATATGGTATTCTTGGGATATGTTCCTAAAAGTGGGATGGCTGGGTGAAAAGGCAGTTCTATTTTTAAGTTTTTGAGAAATCTCCATACTATTTTTCACAGTGGCTGCACCAGTCTGCATTCCGACCAGCAGTGCAGGAGGGTTCCCTTTTCTCCACATCCTCGCCAGCACTTATTCTGTGTTGTTTTGCTGATGAGCGCCATTCTGACTGGTGTGAGGTGATATCTCATTGTGGTTTTAATTTGCATTTCTCTAATGATTAGTGATGTTGAACATTTCTTCATCTGTCTGTTGGCTAACTGTATGTACTCTTTGGAGAAGTGTCCATTCATTTCTTTTGCTCATTTTTTGATTGGACTGTTTGTCTTCCTAGTGTTGAGTTTTACAAGTTCTTTATAAATTTTCGTTATTAACCCCTTATCAGACGTATTGTCAAATATATTCTCCCATTGTGTGGGGTGTCTTTTTATTCTGTTCATATTGACTTTAGCTGTGCAAAAGCTTTTCAGTTTGATATAGTCCCATTTGTTTATCCTGCCTTTTATTTCATTTGCCCATGGAGATAAATTGGCAAATATATTGCTGCAACAGATGTCGGAGAACTATGTTTTCTTCTAAGAGGCTTATGGTTTCACGGCTTACATTTAAGTCTTTTATTCATTTTGACTTTATTTTTGTGACTGGTATAAGTTAGTGGTCTGGTTTCACATTTTGCAGGTAGCTGTCCAATTTTCCCAACATCATTTGTTAAAGAGACTGTCTTTACTCCATTATATGCTCTTACCTCCTTTGTCAAATATTAATTGTCCATAAGGTGTGGGTTTATTTCTGGGTTCTCTGTTCTGTTCCATTGATCTATTTGCCTGTTCTCATGCCATCACCAAGCTGTTTTAAGTACAATGGCCTTGTACTATAACTTGATATCAGGAAGTGTGATACCTCCTACTTTATTCTTCCTTTTCAAGATTGCTGAAGCTATTCGTGTTCTTTCTTGGTTCCATATAAATTTTTGGAATATGTGTTCTATATCTTTGAAGTATGTCATTGGAATTTTAATTAGTATTGCACTGAATTTATAAATTGCTTTGGGTAATATAGACATTTTAATGATGTTTATTTTTTCTAACCATGAGCACGGTGTATACTTCCACTTGTTTGTATCTTCCTTGATTTCTTTTACCAATGCTTTGTATTTTTCTGAGTACAAGTCTTTAACCTCCTTGGTTAAATTTACTCCTATGTACTTTATTTTTTGTTGTTGCAATAATAAAGGGGATTCTTTCCTTAATTTTTCTTTCTGACAGTTCATTATTGGTGAATAAAAATGCCTCTGATTTCTGTGTATTAATTTTATATCCTGCCACCTTGCTGAATTCACTTAGCAGGTCCAGTAGTTTTTTGACTGAGACTTTTGAGTTCTCTATATACAATATCATATCATCTGCAAATAATGATATTTTACCTCTTCTTTTCCAATTTGGATACCTTTTATTTCTTCTTCTTGTCTGATTGCTGTGGCTAGGACTTCCAGGACTATGTTGAATAAAAGTGGTGAAAGGGGGCACCCTCTCTTGTTCCTGATCTTAGGGGGATTGCTTTTAATTTTTGTCCATTAATTATGATGTTGGCTGTGGGTTTTTCATAGTTGCCTTTTATTATGTTGAGGTATGTTCCTTGTATTCCCACTTTGCTGAGAGTTTTAATCATAAATGGGTGCTGGATTTTATCAAATGTTTTTTCTGCATCTATTGAAATTATCATGTGGTTTTTCTCCTTCCTTTTGTTTATGTGATGAATCACATTGATTGATTTACAAATATAGTACCATCCTTGCCTCCCCAAAATAAATCCCAGTTGATCATGATGTATGATTTTTTTCATGTATTGCTGGATCCGGTTTGCTGATATTTTGTTGAGGATTTTAGCATCTAAATTCATCAGAGATATTGGTCTATAATTTTCTTTCTTTGTGTTGTCTTTGCCTGGTTTTGGGATCAGAATTATGCTCGCCTCATAATAGGAGCTTGGAAGTCTTCCTTCCTCTTGAATTTTTTGAAATAGCTTGAGAAGAATAGGAGTTAGTTCTTCTTTGAATATTTGATAGAATTTACCAGTGAAGCCATCAGCCCAGGGCTTTGTTTGTTGGAAGTTTTTTGATAACTGTTTTGATCTCATTTGTTGTAATCAGTCTGTTTAGGTGTTCTGATTCTTCCAGATAGATTTTTGAAAGATTATATGTTTCAAGGAATTTGTCCATTTCACCTAGGTAGTTTAATATTTTGTCATACAGTTCTTTATAGTATTTTCTTACAATATTTTGTATTTCTGTTGTGTCAGTTGTTACTTCTCCACTCTCATTTCTAATTTTATTTATTTGAGTCCTCTCTCTTTTTTTCTTGGAGAGTCTGGTTAAAGGTTTATCGATATTGTTTACCCTTTCAAAGAACCAGCTCTTGGTTTCATTGATCCTCTGTATTGTTTCTTTAGCCTCTATGTCATTTATCTCTACTCTAATCTTTATTATTTCCTTTTTTCTACTACCTCTGGGCTTTACTTGCTGTTGTTTCTCTAGTTCTTTTAGATGCAGGATTAGGTTGTTTATTTGAGCTTTTTCTAGCTTCTTAAGGTATGCCTGTAGTGCTATGAACTTCCCTCTCAGTACTGCTTTTGCTGTGTCCCATAAATTTTAAGTTGTTGTATGCTCATTATCATTCATTTCTAGGAATTTTTCATTTCTTCTTTGATCTCATTATTAACCTACTTGTTATTTAATATCATGCTATTTAGTTTATATGTGTTTGAGAATTTTTCACTTTTTTTGGTGTGGTTGATTTCTAGTTTCATGTCATTGTGATCAGAGCAGATGCTTGATATGATTTCAATCTTCCTAAATTGGTTGAGACCACTTTTGTGCCCTAACATGTGGTCTATCCTAGAGAATGTACCACGAGCATTTGAAAAGAATGTATATTCTGTTGCTTTAGAGCAGTGGTTCTTATCCTGGGTTCTATTGAACCCTAGGGGTTCAATGAGTCTGTCTCAGGGGTTCAGAGAATCCTCTGCTGCGGAGGCCAGAATAAAGTAATACCGTAATTTTTTTTGAGTTCATGCACTTTGTTAGTTTTGTTCTTTGAGCATGGTGATGTTCATGCACAGCTCATTTTGTGCACCAGTAAAAAAACATATACCTATGTCTTGAATTTGGAAAAAAAGTCATATTTTATTTATCACTAAAGAAGGGTTCGGTGAATGCACATATGAAACTGGTGGGTTCAGTACCTCAAAAAAGATTAAGAACCACTGCTTTAGAGTGAAAGTTTCTGAATATATTTATTAAATCCAGTTCATCTAGTGTGTCATTTAAGTCTGCTGTTTCTTTGTTAATTTTCTTTCTTGATGTTAGTGGGGTATTGAAATCCCCTACTATTATGGTATTGCTGTTGATCTCACCCTTTATATACATCAAAGTCTGCTTTATATATTTAGGTGCTCCTATATTAGGTGCGTAGATATTTATAATGGTTATATCTTCCTGTTGGATTTTTCCCTTTATTATTATGTAGTGACCTTCTTTATCTCTTACTATAGCCTTTGTTTTAAAATCCATTTTGTCTGATATAAGTATTGCTACCTTAGCTTTTTATTCATTTTTCAGAAACCCCTATGATGTGGATGTTATTTCTCTTCATGTTGTCACAGCACTCTCTTAGTGTTTCCTCAGACTTTTTGAGTCTCCTCTTTTTGCTGCTCTGTTTCCATGCCTTCATTTATCTTGTCCTCTAACTCGCTGATTCAATCCTCAGTTTCATCTATTTTGCTTTTAGTTCTTTCCATTGTGGTCTTCATTTCTGATATAGTATTTGTCATTTCTGACGCTTTTTTATTATTGCAATGTCCTTTTTTATATTTGCTATCTATTTAGGTGCTCATTATGTCATCCATCTATTGTTGTTCTAAGATCTTTGAGCATCCTAACAATAATTATTTTAAACTCTACATCCAGTAATTTGTTTATATCTGACTCATTCAAGTCCTTTTCTGGGGATTTCTCTTGATTCATTTGGGTTGCATTTTTCTGCCTTCCCATTTTGTCTGTGTATAAGAAGGGTGAGGCCACTGGAGTCCAATGGGTGTAGCCTCTGTGTTCCCTAGGTGTGGTGTGTCTGCAGGCCCGCCTCCCACTCTCCTGCTGCCTCAGGCCTTATGGTATGGGCCTTGCCAGTGCCGGCCTGCTGCCGCTATCCCTGCGGTTTCCACCTCTGCACCAGGGGCCAGGCTGTGTTCACATGCCCCAGCTATAAGCTCTGGTAGGCCTAGGCCTTTGCCCCGCCCCCTCAAGTTGGGCTGCGCTTCGCGCTGGGGCCACAAGCCTTGGCATGGCAAGTGGGGCTGCACACTTATGCTCAGCCACGGGTCTCTGCCCGTTTCCAGCTTTTACCCCATCCCCGCAGGTGGGCTGTACGCGCAACATCTGCAAGCCCCGGCTTCCCGGCAGGCTGCACACCCTCGCTCAGCCAGGGCTCTCCTCCTGTTCCCCGGCTTTTGCCCTGCCCCCAATGGTGGGGCGGGGCTGGGCTCGCACACCAGGCCACAAGCCCCGGTCCTGGGTGGGGCTATGTGCCTCTGCTCAGCCTCAGCTGTCCGCGGGTTCTCTGGATTTTGCCTTGCCCCTGTGGGCTGGATTGCAGGCGGTACCGCTCTTGCTCATCTGGCCTGCAGCTGGGTCAGACCACTTTTTTGCGCCCCTTCCACCCCCACTGGGCGAGATTGATATCATGTGGGGCCTCAGTCATGGCCAGCCCGGCTTTCACAACCACCGACTGTACCGCGCTTCTGCGTCCCACCACCGATGCCCACCCTCTGGTGAGCCCTCAGCAGTGTGGGTGGGGGCAATGCAGTTCATACCCCAGCACTCAATACTGTATTCCTGATGGCTCCCTCCTTCTAAGCGACTCTGCTCTGAGTGCTGCGGGAGAGCTTGTTTGGCTGGTGACCTTCTTCCCTTTGCTGCTATTGCTGGATCCAGGGGAAATACTCACTTTAGATTTGCGGAGTGACTCAACCCAGGGATTAGGGTGGCTTTCCCTCAAAGTGTTTCTCCCTGTGCCTCCTAGATTACTCTCTCTTCCTGCTACTCCAATCCTCCCCCAGAGTCCCAGGTAAGTGGTTGTGAAAGAGGTTTTCTGCGCAGTTCCTTTAAGAAGAATCTTGGGTCTGAGAAATCTCTCTCTTTCTCACAAACAGTATCCTGGCTTATTTTGCAGCTAAATACTGTCCATATGCTTCTTCTAGCCTCTGGGGCTGCAGGCTGGGACTTTGTTCCTGGGGTTCAGTACCCTCCCCTCTCTGCTAAACTCTTCCCACCACGCGAGTCTCTCTGGGCTGCCGTTTGCTCCCGGGAGCTGGGCAGCCTTTTCCGCATTTCTGCTTTTCCTACCAGTCTCAGTGTGGCTTCTTCAGTGTTCCTTGGTTATAGAGTCCTCTTAGTTTAGTCTAAAGTTGGTTTATCCAGATCATGGTTCTTATAATTAAGTTGTAATCCACTTTGGTTCTGGGGGGTGGAAGTTGGTATGTCTGCCTACTCCATCGCCATCTTGCCTCTCCTCTGTCTTTATTTGCTTTTAAATTATTAAACAACATGTGTATTTAAAAAACACACAAATCAAACAGAAACATTTAAAATATACAATAAAATATCAAAAATGACTCCCTATTTCTACCAAATCAGTCTCATTTCTTTTCATATCTTTTTCTATATTATGTTTGCATGTACACACACACGAAGAATGTATAGAGAAATAAATATATATATCATATATAACATAAATATGTATTTTCACACAGATGAGATCATGTGTTGTTATAAACTTCACTTTGTTAAACATATTGCATCAGGTTTCTAAAGTGCCCAGGAAATAAGGGTCTTAGTTCCAAATGACCTTTCATAATTTTAAAGTGCAAGAAAATGACACATGACTATAGTTTGTCCCATGCACAAAAATTAATTCAGAATACATTAAAGACCTAAATATAAGATCTGAAACAATAAGTTACATAGAAGAAAACAGGCACTAACCTTATGGACTTTGGCCATAGAGAACATTTTATGAATTTGACCCTAAAGGCAAGGGAATTAAAGGCAAAAATAAATGAATGGGACAATATTAAACTATATTCTCCTCAGCAAAAGAAACCAACAACAAAACAAAAAAGCAGCCAACAAATGGGAGTTGATATTCACAAACAACAGCTCTGACAGGGGGTTAACATTCAAAATATATAAAAAACTCATAAAGCTTAACAACAAAAAAACCAACAATCTAGTTAAGAAATAGGGAGAGGAAACTGAACAGACATTTTACTCATGAGGACATACAAACAAATATATGAAAAGATGCTCATCCTCACTAGCAATTTAGAGAAATTCAAGTGAAAACTACAATGAGATATCACCTCATAACTGTTCGATTGGCTGTTATCGAGACAGGTAATAACAAGCATTGGAGAGGCTGTGGAGAAAAGGAACCGTCATTTACTGCTGGTGGAAATGTAAACTTGGTACAGCCATATGTAATACAGTATGGTGTTCTTTAAAAAATTAAGAATAGACCTCACCTGTGGTGGTGCAGTGCATAAAGCGTGGACCTGGAATGCTGAGATCGCTGGTGCAAAACCCCTGGCTTGCCTGGTCAAGGCACATATGGGAGTTGATGCTTCCTGCTTCTCCCTCCTTTCCCCCTCGCTTGCTCTCCCTCTATCTCTCTCTTCCACTCTCTAAAATGAATATATAAAAATTTTAAAAATTAAGAACAGAGCTACTATATGACCCAGCAATCCTTCTACTGGGTATCTGCACAAAAAATTCAAAAATATTGGTATGGAGACAAACGCACCCCTCCATGTTCATCGCAGCATTATTCATGGTGGCCAAGACATGGAAACAAAGTGTCCCTTGGTAGGGGATTGAATAAAGAAGATGTGGTACATACTACTCAGCCATAAGAAATGTTGACGTATTGCCATTTATGACAATATGGATAGACCTTGATAATATTATGCTAAATGAAATAAGTACATCAGGAAAAACTAAGAACTGTATGATTTCACATAGATGGGATATAAAACTGAGACTCATAGACATAGACAAAAGTGAAATGTTTGCCAGACGGAGAGGCTGTGGGTTGGGTAGTAAAGAAGGACAAATATATGGTGATGGAAAATAATTTAGCTTTGGGTGATGGGCATACAACACAATCAACAGTTCAAATGTTACAGAGATGTTTACCTGAAACCTATGTGTTCTTGTGGACCAATATCACCCCATTATATTTAATTTCTAAAAAATATATAAATATAGTGCATTGCATTGAATATAACTTCCTCACCCCCACCCCAAAGGAAGTATAAAAAGGGTCACAGGGACTCTTTTTATACCTCCTTTGTCCCCCTCCCCCTAACTTTCTGCCCCCTGCCCTCTAGGATTTGCTGTCATGTTATCTATATCTTTGTGTTATGTATATATAATTTCACTAATCCTTTTACCCTCTAACCCCATCCCTCATCCCCCTTCCCTCTGACAGCTGTTCCTCTGGTCCCTGTGACCCTGCCTCTGTCTCTATTCCATTCCTCAGTTCACTTTGTTCAATAGATTCCACATATGCATTCTATTTTACACTTAAGAATCCGATTGAAACATAAGTAATTGCTCCCTATTTCATGAGTTTGAGTAACATAGACTTTTATAAATCAAACGTGGAGTTTGAGAAGACTTTACAATACCCCAAAATGACAAGTTAGTGGAATTTTACTCTTGCAAGGTCTATGTTCTTTTTCTTTACAAAATCATAATTAATAAGAAGGAAAAGCTACATCTTTTTAAATTTATTTTTTAAATTTATTTTTTAATTATAGTTTACATACAATATTATATTAGTTTCAGGTGTACAACATAGTGATTAGACATTTATATACCTTACAAAGTGATAACCCTAACAAGTCTAGTACCCATTTGACATTAGACATAATTTTTATAATATTATTGGCCATATTCTCTATGCTATACTTTACATCTCTGTGGCTATTTTTATAGCTGCCAGTATATACTTTTTAATCCCATTTTACCTTTTTCACCCTCTTTGACCCTCCCATCAGGAAACCCTCAGTTTGTTTTCTGTATCTACAAGTTTGTTTCTGTTTTGTTTATTTTGTTTCTTTTAGATTCCACATATAAGTAAAATCATATGGTATTTGACTTTTTCTAACTTATTTTAGTTAGCATAATACCCTCTACATCCATCCATATTGTTATAAAATGGTGAGATTTTACTCTTTTTATGGCTGAATAATATTTCATTCTGTATATGTACCACATTTTCTTTATCTAATCATCTATAGATGGACATCTAAGTTGTTTCCATATGTTGGCTATTGTAAATAATAATGCAGTGAGCAAAGAGTGCATATATTTTTTCAAATTAGTTTTGTATTTCTAGAGATATATACCTAGAAGTGGAATCGCTGGGTCATAAGGCAGTTCCATCTTTAATATTTTGAGAAAACTTCATACAGTTTTCCACAGTGGCTACACCAATCTACATTCACACCAACAGTGCAGGAGGGTTCCTTTTTCTCTGTATCCTCACCAACCCTTGTTTGTGGATTTATTCATGATAGCCATTCTGACAAGTGTGAGGTGATATCTCATTGTAGTTTTAATTTGCATTTCTCTGATGATTAGTGATGTTGAGCATCATTTTGCATGTCTATTGTTTATCTCTGTGTCCTCTTTGAAGAAGTGTCTATTCGAATTCTCAGCATATTCTGTGCTTCTCAAATGTTAATGTTCATACAAATCATGAGGTGATCTTGTTAAAATGTAGATTGCATTTCTGTAGGTCTGAGTGGAGCCTGAGATTCTGCGTTTCTAACAAGCATCCAGACTATGCAATGTTGCTAGTCCTCACACCATACTTCATGTTGCAAAGGTCTATAGTATCCTATCTAATACCAACATTGTTCAGGTCACTTTGCTTCGTGATACTTTATCAATAAGTTCTTCCTTTGGGGACAAAATGAAGTCCAGAATGGTTTCATTTTCTAAAGCTTTTTCAAGTGATTTAACAGGAAATAAATAAAATGGATAATTTATCAAATGCTCTACTTTTAGTGAAAATTTATCCAGATAGCTAAAGTTGCCTATCATAAATATATCTTGTCATTGTGCCTATTTTATACTCTTTACAATGCTCACAAAAAATTTATAGAGTCACACATAGCAGTAGTATGAAGCTGGTATAATTATCTTCATTTTATTGAAGAAGAAAAGCAGGTTCAGAGCGAATGTGTAAGTTGTCCCAAGTCAAACAGTTGGTTACTGAGTAGTAAATGTTGCCTTCCTGATCTGGATTGATCATCAGACTCCGAGCTTTACAAAACTAAAAGTAAAAAAAGTCCTAAGGATAGTTCCTAAAACAAGCATTGCTAATCACATAAAACAATATTCCAAACATAGAGCACCCTAAAGTCTGGGAAAATAAAACTTAAGGAAATTTCTGGGTATTTGGAAAAACAAAACTATTTGGGCATGATAAAGATTATTCTTGATCCATTTCTTTTGCCAGCAATAGATAAAGAAATATTCTCGCCACGTTCAGTTCTCCAAATAGCTATGATGACACAAGCAACCTCAAGTCTCCCCTTCCTGAGTCCCCCAAGAACAGGCTTAGGTGTAGTGATGTATTGATGGCATTGTCATGATGAAGTTGTATTGAGAGCTTTTCTTCTTTGTTGAACATCACAAATCAGGTCTGGGGGAAAATCTGTAAGTACTATAATTAACTTCAATTTTAATTTCTGGGTGTCTCTTTTCCTCCCAGCTGCTGCCAAGCTTCTCCTTCAGTCCCATCAGTTAGAGCAGCATTCATGAAGCTCAGGCCAGACTCCCCTTGGCAATCCTTATGAGGTTTTAGGATGATGTGCTTAAGCCCCCTTGGAAACTTAGAGCCAAACTAAAATGTGGGTTGACTCAAAAAAAAAAAAAAGGACACCAGTTTCCAGAAGCCAGTTTATGTTTCTCAGTTTGGGAAAACTTTTTGAAGTTGGATTTTTAATACTTCTTGGTTTTCAAATTGTTTTGGATACATTTAGCCTTTAGTTCATTTCCTTTGTAGTTTATTTTTTTACTATTTCATCCTTTCTTATTACTATTACTTTTCTTTGAATATGGTTATATATGGCTCTCTATTTGTTCTGTTATGAATTTGGAGCACAGAAAGGCCCAGACAATTGATTCCTCTAATGCTGTTTCAAGTAAGGTCCTCACTTCTTTTAAAATTCAATTTACATTACTTGAGAGCCACATTTCACATTATTCATTATAATGCTTGTTTATTTACAAATCAGTGGTGTATTAGATAGAACCAATGGGGTATTTGAGGAGTTAGACTTTAGGAATAGGAAGGGCCTACTGTGTAAGCACTGTATGGAGATGGCAGGACGAGCCACTGCTGACTGACTAAAAGCCCTCCCGTTCTCATTAGACATTTACTGAGGAGTAAGAATGTGCATGATGTACTAGGCATTCTGGGTCTTAATAACATATAAGACATGATTTCAGCCTTCAACATGCTCCCAGTCTACACAGGGAATTAGATAAGAATATAGAAAGCAAAGAACAATGCTTTTTATGACTGAATAATGTAAGAAAGACATTTCTTTCAATGGAGGTAGAGAAGTTTGGGGTAAATTCATGGAGATTATTGCATTTGTGTCAAAACCTAAAAGATGGACAGGAATTAAATAAACATGAATAAGGATTGATAGAGAGAAAAAATAGCTAATACTATTATTATTCACAGTGGTGGAAAGGTGACAGGCATGTACAAAGAATGTGTGATTAATTTACAAATGTGCATGAAAGACTATATTGAAGCTAGAAAAGCAACCCCCCCCCCTTTTAATCATTTTACCAGTGTCATATATCCTCTAAAACCAAGGCTTCTCACTTTTTTTTATAAGCACACTTCCTTTCCATAAAGCCTCTTGACTGGGAATCAAAATTGAGAATTTTCAATTTGTTGATAGATATAAGGAAGAAGGGGTTCCCCTCACCTTGGTCTTCATAGCAGTGTGTTCCCTACATATAGTCTCCCATCGCTTTTCAGGCATGTTCGTATTCTTTTAAAGTGTAGACATCTAAGCCACTTAAAGATAAGTTTTTGTGTTTGTTTGTTTCTGGGTTTTGTTTGTTTTTTTGTTCTTAGTGAGATTGAGACAAAGAGAGACAGACAGGAAGGGAGAGAGATAAGAAGCATCAATTCATAGATGTTGCACTTTTAGCTGTTCATTGATTACTTCTCATATGTGCCTTGACTGGGGAGCTTCAGCTGAGCCAACGACCCCTTGCTCAAACCCAAGAGACCTTGGGTTCAAGCCAGTGACCACCAAGTAATGTCTATGATTCCATACTCAATCCAGTGACCCAGCACTCAAGCTGGTGAGCTTGTGCTCAAGCCTGCAACCTCGGGTTTCAAACCTGGGACCTCAGCCAGATAACTTTTTATTGTGAATATGAGATCAATAACACAATTTATTTAGTTCATGCTTAGTGAAAGTAGAATATAACATTGACATGTCTTTTCTGTTGTTTCTCAGTTTACTTCTAATTTTATTCTTGTTTTTAATATAGGATGTTTCCACTGCTATGATGAAAGCTATTGAAAGATACTAATTGAAAGAACTTTCTTTGAGTTAATTTGAACTTAAATTGTCGTATTCTGACTTTTCTCCAGGCTCAAGTGTGAATCTCTCTTTCTGTTCTATAAACATTGTTAGGTTCAAACTCAGCACTACTACTTTCTCAGTAATTCTGACTGACTTGTATCATCTGATCTAAGTGTATACAATTCTCTGGGCTTCAGTTTCTTCAAAGGTAATGTGGACATCATGGATTTTCAGGAATGCCAGACATTCTAAATGTATGAGGAGTGTCTTATTCTTTCCATTTGTCTCCTTATAGTGTATTTTACAATAATTTCACCTCTCAGAAGATTTTGAAGGAAACTTTGAACAGGATAGGAATTGAGGGTCATCCTCTAGCGTCTGGAAGCTCCTTTACTCCCCACCTTCCAAATCCTACTTTTGATAGCAAGATAATTTTACATGGCTGAAATATATGTATTTGGTATTCATTTAATATTTAGTTCATTCTCTTTGTAGTTTATTTTTATTAGTCCTTTTTTATCCTACTAATATTACTTTTCTTTACATGTATTTATACATAGCTCTGTGTGTATTTGTTCTATTCTAAATTGAGAGTGCTGAATGGCCCAGAAAATTTATCTAAAGAGCCAGAAGTCCTCATTTTTTAAAACACGTATCATTATTTTTTTGGACTATAAAACCATAGTAGTTTACAGTAGTGTCTGATTGAAACTGACTTCGTGCATACTGAGCATATTGCGGGTACAGATACCGTTTCATCCACCTATTTACTGAAGAGGGTAGCCGGGTTTGTTTTCACTTTCATTTATACTCTGTTTCAAGACGTGAAGGCAATATATTTTTCTCTCGCCTCCATCTGCTTCCCTCGCCCCCTCTGCCTTTGCTCACAGCATGGCAACAAGAGTTACAGCTTAGCCTGTTTTGCTTGTGGAACTGTGCCAGAAGCGGTTTTGAAGGTGTTTTAAAAATGAAGACATCTGGCAGCTGGCATACTTACAATTCATTTCCCAAAGACAAGTTGCACGCTGCTGGAATTTTCAACTGAAGGTCACACACCAGGTAAGAAGCAGTCAGGTGGAGCTGGTGCGTAGGAAGCCACACACAGAAAAACTGTGAGCTCTGTGAAGTTGGGTGAGCTAAATCAAGAAGCATGCTTATTTCCTTTTTCAACCCTCACCCCTTTGTCACCAGAACCATTTAAAAGAAGGAAAAGGGGGGAAAATCCAAGCCAAGGAAATTGATGGGTTTTGTTTGCCAGTCAAGTACCTATCAGATGAGGCCAATCTGAAATCCCTGCTAAATTTTTCATTCATCACATAAAGCTTTGCATTCAGACCTTCTGATATACAAAACCAAACCTAAGGAGTATGAGTTCTTCATAGAGGATAATATCTCTAAAATGATTCTACAAAGTAATTCGTATTGCAACATTAGTTCTCATTCTCTTTGTGCGTGACTTTAGGTTGTTTTTATTTATACAGAATTCCATTACTAAGTAAAAGAGAAACAGAATATAGATTATGGACAACATTTATAATCTCCAATAAGAAATATCAAAACTGAGTTGAGAAAGTGAAAAATGTAGATCATTGGAAATAGTTGCATTGTCAAAAACAGTTTGTGTGTGTGTTTTGGTAGCAGAGGGGCAAGGACTTAATTTATTCTTTCTAACATTCAATTTTTAAAATTAAATAACGGTGCTTTGGAGGTGAAATAAAATTAAAGTGAACAAATGTGAGGAAATATGCATATAAACATATTAAAATATAACCTAACAATCTGGCAAGCAGGGCTAGTTACACATTTTTTTTAATGGTGGGAATATTCTTAAGATTTTCTCAATATGTTTTTTTGAGCACCTACTACAACAAATTTTATGGCACATATACTATAAATAAGGTACTCCAAGTATAAAAGGAAATTGCAATGAAATTCCTTAAACTCCATTTTAATTTTGTATTGAAAATGTGCATTATATTAATATTCATTGATAAAAACAATTAAATGCCTGACATTTGAATAATTATGAAGAGTATACGAATTGCTTTACATTTATTGTGTGGGGGTTTTTTCCCCTTGAAAATAGTTTTGTAAATTACATAGCAAGGTGAGTATTGTTGCTGCTTTGTGAATTATAAAGGGTTAGTGACTTATCTAAGCATATATAACAAATAAGGGATAGAAACACTTTCCTGACTCAATGCTTTGTCTAACACACATTACTGGAAGAGATGGTTATGTGCTCTTTGTTATTACTATTGATACTAAAATACAGTGTGTCCGTAAAGTCATGGTGCACTTTTGACCATGTGACCGGTCAAAGGTGCACCATGACTTTACGGACACACTGTGTAATAGTGAACTTAGATGGCATAATCTAGGGCTTTAGTTTTACATTTTAGGTTTTAGGTTATTCATTCACTCAACTAACACTGAGCAAATCTATATGCTTAATACTAAGATAGATGCTGAAAGTAAATCATTATATAGTAAAATAAGCATTAAAAATTATCACATATATATGCATTTGAGGAACATATCAGGCATGGTCTTGTTTGGAGCATTTAAACTGCAGTTGTCTTTGCTTTGACTACTCTTCCCCAGAAATCCACATGGCTCATTTCCTCACTATCAAGTCTCTCCTCAAATGTCACCTTCTCAGTTGAACAATGCATCATTCTAAATTCAGCCAAATGAACACCAAATGTGAGAATGGGATGAAATGTTAAGAAATCCATTCAGAAAGAAATATTTAAGGAAGTACTCCAGGGAAACAAGAAAAGCCTGACCAGGTAAGGTGGTAGCACAGTGGATAGCACATCAGACTGGAACGTGGAGGACCCAGGTTCCAAACCCCAAGGTCACCAGATTGAACGCAGGCTCATCTAGCTTGAGCGTGAGTTCACCAGCTTGAGTGCTGGGACGCTGGCTTGAGCACAGGGTTGCTGGCTTGAGCAAGGGGTCACTCAATCTGTTATACCCCCCCCCAGGTCAAGGCACATATGAGAAAGCAATCAACGAACAACTAAGGAGCCACAATGAAGAATTGATGCTTCTTATCTCTCTTCCTTCCTGTCTGTCTGTCCCTATCTGTTCCTCTCTCTGTCTCTGTCAAAAAAAGAAGGGGAGGGAACAGTAAGAGTTTAGGAGAAAGAAAGACTTTGAATACCAAAAATAAGTGAAGAGACCAGTAAGATATATGGCTGAGTATAAATCCTTAAAGTTATATAAAAAAATTTTAAATACTAATAATATGCAACTAAATCCCAAATATTTTCAACATAAAATTTTAAGGTGAAGCCAATGTCAGTGAAGGGGAAATAATAGAATGCTGCAGTTTATTCTCTTTTACTAGGGAAAAAGAGAATAAACTGAATAATAAATTTTTTTTAACTTCTATGTTCATTTGAACATAGAAGTTAAAAAAAATTATGACTAACCAATACAAAAAAAAAAGACAGAATATATAATTTTTAAAATCTTTGGGAAAGAAAAAGAATGGAGAAAACTCAATCAACTCTCAGAAAATATGAAGAAAAAATAAATTATTTTTTTAAATGGTAAATATTAAATATTTAATAGTGGAAATATTTGCAAACATTTTAATAATCATAATAAATGCAAATGGTAATTGTTCTATTAAAAGACAGCGATTATTAGATTATATTTTAATTTGACTACTTACTATTTGCCAGAGACTCTTCCAAAACAAAATGACATAACATAATTAAAATAAAGGGATGGAGAGCAATATTTCAGAAAGATGCTAATTAATAAACAGAAAGACCAGTAAAGGCAATTTTAACATAACACAAATCATATTTGGAGGCCAAATGATTAACTTGGGCAAAGAGGAAAATTTCACATTATAAACAGAACAATCTATCAAGATACAAAGATCACAAGTTTTATGTACCAAGACATCCAGGTTTGACATATATGAAATAAAAACTATTAAAAATAAAAGATGTTGTTATAATCTTAGAGAATTTAGTATATCTATCATAATTTGATAATGTTACATAAGGTTTTAATAATATAAAAAATATGTATCTATGCATATGCATATCTAACAAATAACAAGTATATATTTATTTCAAATAAAAGTACATCTTTTTAATATACCATATATTATGCTTTAGGAAACAATCTGAATAAGTTTCCAAGAAAAACTAAAATTACACAGACATGCATTGACTTCAGCAAAATCAGAAATTCATGAACTGATAACTAGAAACAGTCTAAACCATGTAGTTAGAGTTTTTAAAGTTCTTTAAGTAATTCATAGGTTAAGAAGAAATTACAAAATATATACAAGTGAATATATTGAAGACACACTATGTTAAAATGTGTGATATATTCAGAGATAAATATGTAGCAAAATATTAAAAGAATAGTGTTTCAAGAAAAAATAATTTAACGTATAGAAATCTATGTAATTCACTCTAGTAACACTAAAGAAGACAATAATATGGTCATCTCAATACATTCTAAACTTGTTAAAAAATAAAATTAGGCCCTGGATGGTTGCTCAGTGAATACAGTATCGGCCAGGCTTATGGACATCCGGGGTTTGATTTCTGGTCATGGTACACAGAAGAAGTAGCCATCTGCTCTCTTCTCCTCCCTCTCCCCCTTCTCTCCCTCTTCCCCTCCTTCAGCCAGTGACTCAGTTGGTTTGAGCATGGGCAGGATAGTTAGGTTGGTCCAGCACATCAGCTTCAGGCATTAAAAATAGCTTAGTACTCAAGCATCAACTGAGTTGGGGTTGCTGGGTGGATCCCAGTTGAGGTGCATGTAGGAGTCTGCCTCTCTATCTTCCCTTCTCTCACCTAAAATAATAATAATAATAAAATTAAACGATATGTTTTTGTTAAAATTTTTAACAAGCTAGGAAAAGAGGTAAACCTCCTCACTTTAATAATGAATACTTCTGTCTGCATCTCACATAATTCAAAATTAGTAATGAAACACTGGAAGTATTCCCATCAAAGTCAAGAGTAAGTCTCATTGTCCAAGACTTTACTGGCAGCCCGAGGCAATGCAATAAGAAATAATAATTATAATACTTATAATAATATATTAAATAATAGATAAAAGTTAGAAAATAAGAAAATAAAATTATGATCTATAAATAATATGATTTTATACTTTGAAAGTCCAAAAGAAATAACTAAAAAAGTTATTAGAACTGATAAAAACAGTTTAATACACTAACATGACTGAAAAATGCATAGTTTCTCTATACACAATAATAACCATTTAGAAAATATCTTGAATAATGTTCACAATTACAAAAAAGGAAAAAACCTACAAAATATGTAGGACGTTAACTTCTGTTCCTGTATGTACTCTGACTGGGGATCAAACCAGCAACCTCTGCACTTCAGGTCCATGCTCTCACCAACTGACCTAACTGGCCAGGATGACATTAACTTAATATACAAGATTTATATGAAGAAAGAAAGTAGTAAAACATTGCCTCAGTAATTGATGGAATTACTCAATATAGTAAGTCCGGCAATCTCCCTCAAATTAATCTATAATTCAATGCAAAGCAAAATAAAAAGACTTACAAGCTCATTCTAAAATATATCTGGAAGTAAGAATACTCAATGAGGGAAAGAAATGAAAGTAAAATATTTTCTAAAACCTTATAAAATATCACAGCATGTTATGAAATTAAAAGAGCTTGATATTGAGGCAGACAAATAAATAATAGCAAGGATGGAGAGTCCAGGAACTGAATTTAAAATATCATAAAGGGTGTATTTTAAACCATTAAATATGAGAATATATATATATATATATATAATTTTTTTTTTTTTGAGAAGCAGGGAAAGAGAGACAGAAACATCAGCCATCAGCTGTTCCTGTATGTGCCCTAACTGGGGATCAAACCAGCAACCTCTGTGCTTCCAATCAACGTTCCAACAAACAAAGCTATCCAGCCAGGGCTTAATTTTCTATTGATTAATTGATTGTTAGAGAAATAGAGAGAGAAAGGGAGAAAGAGGAGAGGGAGTAGGGAAACATTCATTTATTGCTCTACTCAGTGGTGCATTTATTGGTTGCTTCCCATGTCTGTCCTGACTGGGGATCAAACACACAACCTTGTTGTTTGGGGCCATGCTCTAACCAACTGAACTAACTGTCCAGGGCTGAGAAATTTCTTTTATAATATTAGAATAAGACAGACCCAGTTAAGATAAAACATAAAAGTTAAAAGCCAAATAATTGATAGACTTGAATACATAAAATTAAAAACTTACGTATATCCCAATAAAAATCCGCAGAGAAAGTTGTAACAAGCAATAGGTTGGGAGAAAATATTTGGATTATATATATAACAAAGGATTTTATAAAGAATATATGA
This sequence comes from Rhynchonycteris naso, assembly GCA_037038555.1. Classification (NCBI taxonomy): domain Eukaryota; kingdom Metazoa; phylum Chordata; class Mammalia; order Chiroptera; family Emballonuridae; genus Rhynchonycteris; species Rhynchonycteris naso. Next base: position 38,456,961 of record CM073002.1, read on the forward strand.
AGAACTAATAATTAACAGGAAAAAGATAAACAACCCAATGGGCAAAGCATATTACCAGGCAGTTTCAGAAAGAGGAAGCATAAGTGGTTAATTAAAAAATAAAAATGTTTCACCTCCATAGTTGTCAGAGAAATGAAAATTAAAACAAAAATGAGATATAATTTTTCAGTCATCATATTGGTAATTTTTAAAAATTACTAAATTTTAGTATAGTCAAGAGAAAATGAGGAAATGAGTAATCTAATATAATCTAATATCCTTACAACCAGCACTTCCAATTTGAGATGTCTGTAGTGAGCACTGTTGGCCACCTGACCAGCATTTCCTCCCTCTAGAGCAGTGGTTTTTAACCTTTTTTGAGGTACCGAACCCACCAGTTTAATATGCGCATTTACCTAACCCTTCTTTAGTGATAAATAAAATATGATTTTTTTTCCAAATTCAAGACATAGGTATATGTTTTTTTACTGGTGCACAAAATGAGCCGTGCATGAACATCACCTTGCTCAAAGAACAAAACCAACAAAGTGCATGAACTCACAATAAATTACGGTATTACTTTATTCTGGCCTCCGTGGCAGAGGCTTCTCTGAACCCCTGAGACCAACTCATCGAACCCCTAGGGTTCGATAGAACCCAGGTTAAGGACCACTGCTCTAGAGCCGCATTTCTTCAGTATTGCTCCTCCCTTCCACCACCCTTGTGCCTCAAGGGAAACCAATCTCATCCTCACCTCTAAAATGGGTCTGATTGAACCAGTGGTCATCTCAGCCCCTGATCTCTCATTCGGTGATTGGTCAAAACTCTGGACCATGAGAAAGGCAAGGAGAATTTTGCTTGAAGTTTTCAGAAAAATTCTTCCTCGGTCCTAAGAAAATCAAGAAGCCAGTCTTACTTTCTCCCACAAGACATGAGCAAGGAAGAAGAGAGCACCGACACTTCTCCCACCACTGGAATTCTTCTTATATGCACTAATAATTTTCCTACCATGTGCCAGGTAATGTTCTAGGAGCTAGGAACACAGAATTTATAAAACAGAGAGAATTCACTGCTCATGAAACATTCTACTTGGAAAAAATAGGAACAAAAAGAACAAATAAATAAAATAGTTTGACAAATACGAAAGCAGGAAAAGGGGATTAGAAATGTTGCAGTACAATTTATATGACAGTCAGGACAGGGCTGCCTGAAAGGAGGATGCTTGAGCAAATTGTTGAAGGAGGGAGAAAAAAAGCCATGTTCACATACAAAAGGAAAAGATTCCAGAAAGCTGAAAAAGTCAGTGCCAAGGCATAGAGATGCTAGCATGCCTGGCAAGGTCAAGGAAATGAAAGAAGCCCTGTGGGGCTAGATCAGAGCAAACAAGGAATAGAAGAGTGGGTGATAAGGTCAGAGAGATAAGAGGGGGCCAGATGTGTGGGGCCTTGTAGAACATTATAATGGCTTTGGTTTTTTACTCTGAATGAAATGAGCAGCCACAGAGGGTTTAGAGGGGCAACATGGTCTTAGTTTTTCATTATAGCAAGATGTCTGGTTGCTAGTTTGGCTGAACTATGAAGGAACAAGGAACGAGCTAGAGCAGGGGTCGGGAACCTATGGCTCGCGAGCCAAATGTGGCTCTTTTGATGGCTGCATCTGGCTTACAGACAAATCTTTAATAAAAAATAATAATAACGTTAAAAACATAAAACATTCTCATGTATTACAATCCATTCATTTCCTACCGCTCATGTTCATGGTTGCTGGTGGCTGGAGCCAATCCAGCTGTCCTCCAAGACAACACCAAATTTTTATTAGATAGTGCGTAACGTACACGGGTTGTTGTATGGCTTTCAAGGAATTACATTTTAAAATATGTGGCGTTCATGGCTTTCTCAGCCAAAATGATTTCCAACCCCTGGGCTAGAGAGAGTAGTTAAAGAGTTCACTGTGGTAATCAGGAAGCCTTGACTGCGGTTCAGACCAGCGTGGTTCAGTGGAGTGGGTGAGGGGTGGAAAATTAGTTAAATTCTGGTTATATTTTCAGGGTATGGCCAGCATGATTTGTTGGTAGACAAGATACAGGTTGTGAGAAGAAGAGAAAAGCCAAGAAAGACTCCAAACTTTTGAGCCTAAGCAACTCTTGAGAATGGAGTTGCCCTTACCTGAGAAGGGAAGCTGGTTTGACATGAGCGTGGGGGGAGATCTGAGGTTTGGTTCCATGCTGCTAAGTCCGAGATACTCATGTCTCAATGTGGAGACATCAAGGAAGCATTCAAGTCTGGATTTCCTGGGAAGATTGGTTTGGAGGTAAATATTGGGAGTTGTCAAAATTCACTTATCACTGAAATTCCTGAGAATTTTGATGAGATCACCAAAGGAGAGAAGAGAGAAAGAAAATAATTCAAGATTTAGGAAACCCAGCATAGAGGAACAGGTAAGAAGACTGGGAAGGAGCAGAGGAGAAGAGAAGGAAAAAATCTGGAGAAGCTGGTGTCCTGAAAGCAAGTGAAGAAAGCGTTTAAGGAGGAGGGAGCAGTCAATTGAATCAAATGCTGCCAGTGACTCAGCAGTACTTACTGGCTAAGGCAAAGGCCATTCTGCCAGCCTTCATCCATCCATAAAAGGCTCCTGTTCATATGGTTATTGTGTGGCCTAAGTGTCTAAATTCCTTCAACACACTTAGAATAGTACATGCAGTACAATAGTGCCCAATTCTGTTTTTTCCTTTTTTTTTTTTTTTCATTTTTGGATGACATCGGTATGCAAAACTGTACAGGCTTCAAGTGTACAACTCAATATAACACCATCTGCACACTGCATCGTGCACCCTCCACCCCAGGCAAAGTTTCTTTCCATCTCCATTCCCTGTCTCCTCCCTTCCCCTCTCCGCCTGTCCCACACCCCCTCTCCCTCTGGCTCTCCCACCCCGTTGTCTGTGTCTGTGTGCTGTGTATCTGTATATTTGGCATCAGAGGGGAGAGGGGTGAGGGGATTGGATGAAAGAAGGTGAAGTGCCCAGTTTTAATGGCAGCTGTAAATATTATCTTTTGTTGGAAATTTTTATTACTTTTTTCTTCCAGTTTTACTGAGCTGTATTTGATATATAGTACTGTATAAGTTTAAGGTATACAGCATAATAACTTGACTTACATATATTGTGAAATGATTACATAGTTAAGTTTAGTTAGCATTTATCATCTCAAAAAAAAAAAACCGTGTTTTTTCTTTGTGATGAGAACTCCTAGGGTCTTTTCTCTTAACATTCAAATATATCATCCTTGTAAGGTATTTTTCCCCGCCGAGAAAGAGGGAACAGGTGGCCGGGAGCCACAGTGTGGAATAAAGGCTTTATTTAAGTACCACGCATCCCACCCAACGATGTCCTCCGGTCCCGGGGTTCAGGGGCTGGACTAGTCGCAAAGGATTAAACAACATGGAGGTATTTAAAGGGGTCCTCTAGGGTGGGTGAGCTAATATGATGTAGTGGAAGTCTCATTGGGTGATGGACAGTCGCTTTTCTCCCAAAGGGCCCCTGGGCCATTTCTTTTGGTGCGCAAGAATGTGGGGCGATTCCAGACAAAGACGGGGGCCTGGGTTCCCCACATGACTGTTCCCATTGCTAACCACCCTACAATACTAGCTATGCATATTATTACCTTTAATAGTGACAAGAAGTAGGAGGAGGAAGAAGAATAAGGAAAGAACTGAGATTTGACTACTGACTTTAGCAAAGTGGAGGTCATTTATGACATTGACAAGGAGCATTTTGGGTAGAATAGTGAGAGCAAAAGCTGGTTTAAGGTGATGTCAGGTCCAAAGAAAATGGCAGAAGATGAACTGTAGACAGGTAAGTAGAACGGTAAGAGGAACTTTTTCTTCAAAAAGTAAAGGGGAGCAGAGAAATAAGTAGTTATAGACAGAAGTTTGATAAGAGGGGGTTTGTACTTATAGGAGAAATACCAGGTTTTAAATAGTTAAGTGTATTCATTTTAAACATACCTGAATCAGAGCTTGGTCTCAGAGGTGTCAGTTTACATGCTTGCTAGTAATAAGAAGGTGGAGGAGTGTGGAGCACTGTAAAGGGACTGTGCTCCTGTCACCTCACATCACATGTACCTGTTTGTTAATATGTATCTCTCACGTATATGTCCTTTAGAAAAGGTCCTTGTTTTATTCTCTGCTAGATCTTGTATTACCTGTAACAGTACCTAGTACACAGTAGGCATTTAGTAAATATTTGTTAAATGAAAACTTATTTCCAGTGAAAATTTGAGACCTAGGAATGTTAAATAAATTGTTTGCCTAGATCATTATGTTATAGAGTTGGATCTAATACTGGAATCTCTTGGTTCCTAGTACAGTGAACATTCCAGAATCAGAAAATCCTGGGTTTTAGCATTTACATCCTTCAAATGCATATTAAAGACAGTTACAAATGCGTATTAAAGACAGTTACACCTATTTCAAAGGCTGTAATGAGACAGAAGAAAATGAAAGAACTCCACACTTCTTTTCAACTTTATCCTATGTCACTGCAAACACTATTTTTTTTCTGTTGAAAAGTTGAATTTTGTCAATGTGGTTCTTAAATAATTAAAACTTAGAAGACAAAACTAGTCATTTTTTGAACAATACAAACAAGAATAAAAATTTTTTAAATCTCTGCAAATCTTGACCTTTTTCTATTGCACACATTATCTAGGTATTTTCCAAGATTGCAACAACTAAAAACTTGCAAATATGGTTCCTTGTAGGAATATGCTATGAAAATATGCAGAGTTAGGATGACAATTAGAGACAGTGAGCACCCTAGGGCAAAAGCCCTGAGCGGACGAGAGTCCAGAGGCCTCTCTGACCCGTACTGGAAACAGTGCATGCTAGAGACAGCAAAACTGCAGGATAGGATTCGGCAACGAAAAAAGCTTTAGCCTGACCAGGCGGTGGCGCAGTGGATAGAGCATCAGACTGGGATGTGGAAGGACCCATGTTCGAGACCCCTAGGTTGTCAGCTTGAGCGCGGGCTCATCTGGTTTGAGCAAAAGCTCACCAGCATGGACCCAAGGTCACTGGCTTGAGCAAGGGGTTACTCGGTCTGCTGAAGGCCCGCAGTCAAGGCACATGTGAGAAAGCAATCAATGAACAGCTAAGGTGTTGCAACAGCAATGAAAAACTAATGATTGATGCTTCTTATCTCTCTCCGTTTCTGTCTGTCTGTCCCTATCTATCCCTCTCTCTGACTCTCTGTCTGTCTCTGTAAAAAGAAATAAAAAATAAAAGCAGCTCAAGTGTCTATCAGTGAATGAGAGGATAAAAAGCTGTGAAAAAAAAAAGGTTTAGGCTCTCATAACAGAGATTAGAAATCAGCATGTTCCTTGTCCTATACTTCACCCCTTAAAAAGTTCTTATTTCTGCTTCCTTGAGTTATTTATATTGGCTAGTAAATAGCTGAGTTAGGCTGGAAATGGGGCTTCAGTCCTTGGGTCTGTTGACGGGGAGGCTGTTGCCTCCCCTCAGTCCCTCAGAACAATTCATCTGGTTTCTGGGTAATTCATTGTTGCCACAACAAATAGGAATGGGAGGAATGGGAACCAAAATAAGGTTTGCTATTCCAAGTAGTTCATTGTTCCCACGACAATTTCTTGAGGGAAAAAGTTAAAGTATGTGTAAATGTAGAAGGTATTTCTACAAAACTCACCAGGAATAGTACCTTTTATGGAATTAGAAATGACCTTGAACATCTTGTTTCTTGGTTTAATAAATTATATACAATATAGGATTGAAAGGTTAAAAGAAGAATTGTATCTCTCTGTAGTATTTACTCCTTGATGTTTAGTGATATTATTAAGTAGCAATAACCCATCTTAATTCATACATAAAAATTTCACTGCATATGTGTGTGTGTGTGTGTGTGTGTGTGTGTGTGTGTGTGTGTATATATATATATCTTTCATACTATGTAAAACATGGTAAAGGTTTTTTTTGCACATATATAAATTGGAATTTTTAACACTAGATAAAAGATGGTTGATTTTGCTTTTCTCTTTATTACATTGAATTTTATAGTTCTGTTATAAATGTTTTATAGTTCTGTTAAACTTCATAACTACAAAACTGAAATATAGAGCTACTTCATATTACTTGAAAAAGTTTTATAGTTCTGTTAAACTTCATAACTAACTAGAATTAGAGAACTATTTTTAGAATGGCCAGGAACTATAAAATAAAACTAATTCGCAGACGTCTCCAGTTAATTATAGAGATTACAAAACTATTTCTACAAAAATACACAAAATATGCCTAAATCCACATAAATGGAAAGATATAATGTGCCTTGCCTATATATGGAAGTTAAAAATTGGGTCTCCCCTCATGGACATGGACAAGAGTGTGGTGGTTACCAACGTGACGGGAAGGGAGGAGAGGGAGAAGGTGGGAGGAGAGCACAAAGAAAACCAAATAAAACCAAATAAAAGGTGATGAAGGACAATTTGACTTTGGGTGATGGGTATAGAATGTAATCAAATGTCAAAATGATCTGGAGATGTTTTCTCTGAATCTATGTACTCTAATTGATCAATGTCACCCCATTAAAATTGTCTAAATAAAATTTTTAAAAAATTGGGTCTCCCCAATCATGTGTCCCTCTCACTAAGTTTCTGAAAAGCATAGCATTGTAAAATAAGACAAATAGTTTGCTGGATTTTTTTTTTCATCTTAAAAGTGGCCTCATTCTTTGACCCAGGGAAATCTCACTTCTGGAAAACTGCTACATGGAAATAATAAAAAGGAAGAAAAATGCTACATGTTTGAAGTGTTCATTGCTGTGTTTTTTTATATAATTGTAGAGCTGGGGGAAAACCTAGATGTCCAACAATAGGGAGATGTTTAATATAATTGGAGTCTAGCTACTTAATACAACATGTAATCATTAAATGCATAGTATAAAATATTCATTGTATAGAAATATGCTTTTAATCTGTGTGTGTGTTTCATTTAGCAGTTCGATCTCAATTTAGTTATTGTCATGCTCATATATATATTTAACTGTGTAAATGCTACCGGGACTTAAGGGTAGGAAAATAGACAAGTAGCACCTTTTATAAAATTTTATCTTAAGAATGCTTAATTCTGTCTGACTGAGCCATGTGATACATTGATAAAGACTTTTAGACTCCCAAGGTAATTATAAGTCACTCCTAGCAATCACTATTCAGGCTTTGTCATTCATTGAAACTAACCTTATGAAGCAGAGAAATTTAGTTTATTGATAGTGGGTATTTTCCTACCCTTTTCAAGTCATTTAGGAATTCTTTTTCAAGCAATATGAAGTAGCTCTATATTTCAGTGCACATCTTTGCTATAGAAACATGATTTTTGGCTTTGCCGCCCAAGTATGCGTTCCATGTATGAATAGGAGTCTTTGTGCAGCAAGAGTAAAGTCATCAGCTTCTATGCTATGAAGAAGAAATGTTCATCTTCTAATGTGCATATATGTAAGCCCTTGCTTTAAAATCAGTCCTCTTAAATGGCACTGAGTATGCTTCTGTGTATTACACATCAATGTCCATTAATTGCATGAAGAGAACCAAAATTCCAATGGCAAAATCTGTAAAAGTAGATACAAAGAAAAGTGGAAGCATCTGTTTAATATATACGACATTAGAATTTAATTTTACCTCTATGATGCTTTTGTGTGGCTGCAGTGTTAGAGCGGAGCACATCAGCATAGCCGTGCAGTGTCAGCAGGTGCATGCCACCAAATTACTGCTTTTAATTTGCATATTCATCTGCTAAGAAGCATGTCATTATCATATCAAAGGGATACTAAGCAACATCTAACTTGGAGAGATGTGGCATAGTTTCAATAGGAGCAATTAATGCAAGATGAGGACTCTTTCTGTCATGTCTCCAGGGCTAGCTGTAATCGGGCTGATTATTGGATACCAATAAGACCAGGCCCAGTTGGCACAGAATAAGAAAACTGGAAAGGGAGCCTGCTAGTCCTCTCCACTGTATACTTGATGGCAACTTGATGTTCTGGTCACTCAAACAAATCCTGTTCTTATTATAGACACTGTTTATATGCACTCATCTATTTCAGTTGTCAGAAAATGACCAAATACAGTCCAAATGTAATCATGTATTTAAAAAGAGAGAGAATGATCTTGACTCTGAACTTTAGAAAGCACGTAAAGGCAATATGAAAGACATTGTGTTCACAAATATGGATTTTAGTTAGTACTTTGGTAATTTAATTTAAACAAATATCTTCCTCCTTCAAACATTTATTGATCACTTATGTATATATCAGTGTCAAGTGATGAAGATGCAGACACAAACTAGTCACTGTTCCTAATCTCAATGAATTGCAGTTGAGCAAGGGAGACAGTCAATCGTTGAAACCAAACAGAACATGAATAACATTCTCTTTCTAACTGAACTTAAAAATTGTCACCAATGTTCAAAGCCATCTTTAGATATGACAGTAAGGGCATGTGGTATCATCTCTTTTATAGGAAAGCCATTAAGAACAGGATTATTTTAGTTTAGTTTTAGAAATGATCTCATTTTTTCTCCTCTTGATGGTACTAGTTAAAAACAATGTACAAATTTGAACATTTGGACATTGGAAGTATAGATTTTTAAAATTATCCTATTATTTCTCAATTTTTCATTGGATGCATTGGTATAAGTAAATGCTTTTAACAAGCAGAACCATTAGTAGGTTGCTTGGCATGGTGTCCAGGGTGGATGGTACACACATACACCTTTATTAACTTATTCAAAAATATTTTGTGAAAACTCACAATGTGCCCAGCACTGCTCTGAGCGCTAGGAATACAGCTGTAAACAGAATGGGTGAAGGGGGTCTGCCCCCAGGTTTATATTTACATATGCTCCTCTTGGTGAGAGTATGCACCACCACAAGCCTAATAGAAAGCTCAGACATTCATTCAACAGGAATTTATTTAATAAGCACCTTACATGTACCAGACTAGGGAAATGAAAGGGATATGTAGAAAGTTTACCTCAGAAACTACAAACCAGCAGTGAGTACAAAAAAAAAAAAAGCCTCCAAATGATCAACTGGCTTATGTGAAGCAAAAATTAAAAATAAAAAAATATCCACCTGACCTGTGGTGGTGCAGTGGGTAAGGTGTCAACTTGGAATGCTGAGGTCGCTGGTTCAAAACCCTGGGCTTGCCTGGTCAAGGCACATACAAGAGGCAGCTGCTGCAAGGTGATGTTTCCTGCTCCCCTTCACTTCTCTCTATCTCTACTCTCTCTAAAATCAGTAAATAAAATTTAAAAAAATAAGACTGTATTCTTTTATGGATGTTCAATCTTCCAAGTAGTTTCAGACATCAACCAGTTAACTCGGTTTATTTACCAACCCTCTTCTTATCAATTCTATTAAAATTTTAAGGATACAGCATTGGACTATAGTAAGCATCAGATCCGACCAAGCACTAGGGGTACATTGTCTTATATAATACACAGAGATATCCTCTAAGATGTGTACCAATACATTGAATTTGCTGATAAGGAAACCATGGCCCCAAGAGTTAATGTTTCCCAGGGTCACAGTTGATAAATAGTTGGTAGGATTGGAACTCATAGTTTTCTGCTGCCAAATATGGATTGTATTAACAATTCATTATAACTCAGCATTCAATATCCTAGCCTGATCTATTTTGTGGCAATGAATTTGAATGTCAGAACTAACTTACATGATTAAAGCTAATTATTTTGAGCAATAACAATAATTTCCAGTATGACTTTTTTACTTTATTGTGGTGGAAGATATGGGTTAAATGTATATTATATCAAAACTACTGGTTGAAAATGTAAACAAATGAACAAAAATAGTATTTTTTACCTATATGTTATTATTCTGGTTGACTTTTTCACCAAGTGGAGAGAACCTCTTTTCTTTTTAATTTATGCTGAGAATTTTGGACTCAGAGTTTTTGTTTTGTTTTGTTTTGTTTAAATAGACTGTTCGGTAGAGTTGAAAGAGCTTGTTGACTTGAGTAAGAAGACCTCAGTTTAAGTTCTGGTTGTCTGTGGAAGATACTTAGCTGGTAAGGGCTTCAGTCTTCTTTTCTATAAAATGCGGAATTTAATCTTTATGCTAGTTTAGGTTGCTTCAAGGTCTAGCTTTTTATGATTCTATGCAAAGGTGCTAGCAAGGGTTCTACTTCAAATTTGGTACAGATAATATTTGAATTTCCCAAGCATCTTCAATTCTTCTTTCCTATGAAAAAATAAAATTGTTCATGTTTTTAGATAATACATTTAGGCAGAGCATCAGTAAATGGTAATTATTAAGTGTTACTACCTTTTCACAAAAGTTGACTGTATTAAAGCACTGAATGTTTACTTATTTCTTGTTACAAGGAAGGAGAGAGGGAGGGAGGGAGGGAGGGAAGGAAGGAGGGAGATAGAAAGAAAGAGAGAAAGGAAGCCAGACTTGGATGCATGTATGTTATGAAGTTTCATATGTAACAGTCATAGGTATATGATGTAACAAATACACACACAACATGTGTTACATACACATACAAACATGCATGTATGTTACATATACACAAGTGATCATGTTGACAACTTCTTTAAGTTTTATGATTTTTTCTTGCCTTAGAAAAATGAGGAAATGTTACCCCTCAACAAGTTCATATTCCCAGTAGTTATGGCGTCCTTCCTCTGAGTGAAATGGTGGATTCTACAAATGCTAGAGTTAATATAGAAAGTTTATTTATTTAGTTCTCCTGTTCTGTTAACAGGAGTCAGCTTTATGAATCAACTGTACATCGACTGAACTTATAGCTATTTATATTTTTAACTGTAACTATATCATGTATCACTGTTAAGTCAAATATCATTGAATTATCAACTGCTCTGGGCATTTGGAGATTTTCTCATTGATTTATATAAGCCTGCATTCACAGGAGAGGCCTTCAAGATCACTCTGTTATTTTCAGGAGACTCTCATTCAGATCTAAACTTTACTCTCACTAAGAAAAACTTCAATCACACCCCTACTCTCTCCCACAGTCTGGATACAACTTCCCAAACTTCAATACAGTAATTGTAGGCATCAAATAAATACTAAATATTTAAAAGTTTTTAAATTGTTTTTTTAATTCATAATTGATGAAGAAAGTTTTTGTGTCACCTATTATCATAATGACCTTTAGTGGTAATGAGTTTCTGAGCAAGTCCATTCACAAAGCTGTCACCTCCATGTTGAGCTGCTGCAGTGCGAAAATGGGAACCTCGACGCTCTTACTGGAAAGATTCAAAGCACACCTCCACCTGATGTAAACAGGGGATGTTGTTGTAATGTAAGAGTTTTAGAATTCTTAGGAAAGATAAAGCCATTTCTATTTATGTATATATGTATGTGTTAGCAACAGTGAAGCTATTATTGGATACAAGAGAATAAGAAAATGTGGTGGTGTCTAGAAGAAACTAAGCTTTATTAGTACAATTCAAATGGTCAAAGATAACATTCATTTGTCCCGAAATGAAAAACCAAACATTAAAAATATTAAGTGATCACTCTAATAAATTACTGAGGTTGAAATTGAAGAAGGAATTCTAATATCACACATCATATTTACTATTGGTAAGAGGAGGGCAGACATGACTAGAGCAAGATCTGAAAAGATGCTCAAAGTCACTGATCATCAGAGAAATGCAAATTAACTCCACAATAAGATATCACTTCACACCTGTCCCTATTATTAATAAATCAATAAACAAGTACTGGCGAGGATCTGGAGTAAAGGGCACCCTCATGCACTGTTGGTGAGAATGCAGACTGGTGCAGCCATTGTAGAAAGCAGTATGGAATTACCTCAAAAAATTAAAAATGGAACTGCCCTCTGACCCAGTAATTCCACTTCTGGGAATATAGCCAAAAAAACCTGAAACACTAATTCAAAAGAATATATGCACCCCTGTGTTCATTGCAGCATTATTTACAATAACCTAATTTGGGAATCAGTCCAAGTGCCCATCAGTAGATGAGAGGATAAAAAAGCAGTGGTACATTTCCACAATGGAATACTACTGAGCCATAAAAAGAGGGAAATTTTACCTTGTGCAACAGCGTGGGTGAACCTGGAGATTATTATGCTAAGTGAAATAAGCCAGTCAGAGAAAAACAAGCACCATACGATTTCACTCATAATAAACAAAATGAACCAACAAGAATAGAAAGTTGGTGGCATATATATACATATGGAAATTTCTCACTTAAATTCTCCAGATTTCTTTTTTTTTAAAAAAAAAAAAAAACCTAAAACAAACAAAAACAAACCAAGAAAGGTCTAGAAGTACTAACCTGTATTCCTACCTGACACTTGGCAGGAACTAAGCAGTGGGTGTCCTCTTTAGATTTTAGATTTTAGTCTCTCCTATTTTGTCATTGTCCCCACCAACCCCTCTATATTACACCCAAACTGCTTAGGTACATGATCTCTTGGTAGCTTTTGAGTGTTCAATCCCTGATGTGCTAAGCATTACTCTGGGCCATGTCTTTTATCTTGGTAATCCTTGGAAATATCCCAAGAGACAGGTAACATATTAACATTTTGCAGACAAAGAAACCAAAGCTCTGGGTGGTTAGATAATTTGCAGAACTGCTCACGTAAGAAGAGACTACTGCACTCTTTATTGCCTTCCTCGGTAAATAGTACTTGAAGGATTAGAAAAGTTTAGACCAATTCTTAAACTTAACTGCATATTAGAATCACCCGAGAAGCTTAAACAAAAAGTGTGGGCTTTATCTCAGGCCTTATAAATCAGAATCTCTTGAGGTGGCATGGGTAATTTCTTTTTTAATTTCTCAGCTGATTTTGAAATATAGCTAGGGATACAACCCCCTTGTTTAGGTATCAAAAGTCAAGATGATTTCCAGTCTGTTCTTAATTCTAATTTTTAATTACTTGTGTCCGTGAAAACAGAGTTAAGCACAAATGGCATTACAAAAAAAAAAGAGAAAAAGCACTTATTTAATAATGTTTTACTTTTGAAAATGCATATTGTATTGTATGGACAAACCATTAGCAACCCTCCTAAAATGAGTTTGATCTGACCAAATGCTACTCGAAACTTGGATAGCCCTGTTTGTTAAGGGACTGAAACAAAGCAAATATTTGCATTCTGGTGCCTGTGTGCTGTGGGTGTCAAGTATCTTCACACAGCTAAGTTTAAACACTGCACATAAGAAGCCCGGCCAAGCCTCTAACTGCCTTGAACAATTAAGTTTTAATATAGGTCTCATAGGGAAAGCTTGTTTCTTTCCTGATTCCTTACTCCCGTTATAGGTACAACATGCAAAGCTCAGTTTGACCAATCAGTCCAAAAAATAATGAAACTGGTTGTTTGCTTACTTTTTTAAAAGTAAAGAATTGGACTTTGGTCTGATTTTCTCAGGTGGATTGTATGTGTACGCCATCTACAATGTTAATGCTATTATTATATTTTATTAAATGATTGAAAATTTTTGATGTAATATTTCTGTAGATCAATTCAGATATTACCTAAGCCTGGAGAGGTGGAAGAAAGTGGAAAACATAATTATTTACCTTTAGCAAAATGTGACACTACATTTGCGTTAAAATGTACTCTGTGCATTATAGATGAGCATTTGTTTTTAGAGGTGTCATTAGTCAAAAACAAATTGCAAACTACTTTCTGCTTTGGGAATATGTCATTACTAGTAAGTATACTAGAAATGATTCTACATTAAAGTGTTCTGATTGAAAAACCCAACACTATCACAATTAGAACTTTTACTTCAGACATGATGTATTTTGATACATCATATAATTTTTGTGGAGAACAATTTTGAAGTAAAGTATAAGATAGCAGTGTTCTCTACTTTTGTGAATAGAGCACTGGACAGTATATTTTAGAATTTGAATAGTCATCCAAACTTAGACGCTGAACAAGCACTGGGTGTGTGGAGGCTCAGGGACCTGCTCTGGACAGGTCACTCAACATCAGCAGGTCTATTAGAATCCCCTGACTCAGCTAATTTAGCTCATTCATTCTCAAAGCATCTTCATACGCATAGTAATAAGAATGTATTTAGCCTGACCAGGCAGTTGCCCAGTGGATAGAGTATCAGACTGGGATGCAAAGGACCCAGGATCAAAACTCCGAGATCACCAGCGTAAGCATGGGCTTACCAGCTTAAAAAAGGGTCACTGGCTTGAGAGTGGGATCATATACATGATCCCATGGTTGCTGGTTTGAGCCCAAAGGTCACTGGCTTGAAGCTCAAGGTCGCTGGCTTGAGCCCAGCATCACTGGCTTGAGCAAGGGAACACTAACTCTGCTATACCCCCTGGCACATATGAGAAAGCAACCAATGAGCAACTAAGGGGCCGCAACGAAGAATTAATGCTTCTCATCTCTCTCCCTTCCTGTTTGTCTGTTCCTCTTTCTGTCTCTATCTCTCTCTCTCTGTCTCGGTCACACAAAATAATGTATTTTACATATAGAATACAGAGACAAAGAATATGCCTTGCTCTAGGTGAGGTTGAAATTGCATAGTGCTTAGGATGCTGTACTGAGCACAGTATTGTAGCCTGTGCGAGATAGATATATTACATAGATAGATAGATAGATGATAAATGATAGATAGACATATGACAAACATATACATATACATAGATACACTAAATATATCTATGCATATATTTAGATAACAGAAATTTTAGTCAGAAACAAGTTTATTGTGAACAACAAAAACCAAATGAATCCAAACAGTGAATGGGATTTATTAGCTAGCATACTATAAATCCAGCTGGCTTCATTCAGTGGCAAATTATGTCATCAGGGCTCTATCTTGATTTCTTCCTCAGACTGTTTAGACTTAGCAGCAAGATGCTGAAAAGCCTCCCACTGCACCTCCACTTCCAGTCCAGCAATAGCTCCAACAGAAAATCCTAGGGCAGCATGCTGATTAGCCTTGCTTGGGTCAACCTGCCTGTTCTGTGCAATCACTATAGCCTGAGGGATAGGGTCCTCTAATCACCTAGGCTTAGGTTATATATCCACTCTTGTATCTGGGTGGGGAATAAAGAGGCAGGGTCATTCTGCCTTGCCAGCCACATGAAGAGGGTCCTCTCCTGAAAAGGTGTTCTGTTACCAGGAGGATGTGGAGAAGGGAGATGGCTAGACAAAAACAACATATGCTTCATTTCAACATGCAAGGCCCTTTTATCTGGCACCTGCCTACCAGTCTCACCTTATTAGCTCTCATTACCCATAATGCATTAGCTCTAGCCAGAGCCAATTACTAGAGTTTCCTAAATTTGATGTGTTTGTTGAGTGAATTAATGAACAATGTTAACAGTAGTGGTGCCTCTGTGCTATTACTGGGTGTAAAAAACTTGAAGCCTCCTGAGTTAACTGAAAATTCCAGATAACTAAAGATAATGAATAGTGCTCTTCAGTGATCTGGATTATTCCATAGAATGTTGAGTAAATATCAAACTGAGATTATTAATGATGGCTTTATGTGCTTATTTTACTTCTGTCTGTTTATGGATCTAAATATCTGTCTTCTCTCCAGACTGAAGGCAGGAATCCTATTGTTATTGCAGCCTTCAAAGCACCTACTATAATGCTGTGCAAATACCATTTGCTTAGTAAAATTTTCAGAACTGAAATGAATGGTTGAATCTGGTTCTTAGGCAGGATACTTTCTGCATACTAAAACCAGAACAGCTATTTTCCTTTAAGGAGCTATCAAATGTTATAATTTACATGTGTATATTTGATAAAGAGACACTGCCCTAAGTATAAACATTCTGACCTTATAGTAGTTGTGCAAAGCAGCCTGAATAATAAGAATTGTTGCCTGGTTTCTAGATGGAAGTTGAACACTGGAGTGTTTTAGAAATATTAAAGCCCACAGATAAGAAACCTCCTACTTACAGAAATTTGCCTCTATTATTGGCAAGCGGATTGGCTTAACTTTTTTTAATGGTATGAAGATTTTAAAAGGAAGTAAGACTGTTCAATTAAAATTTATTCTGTGAACTTTTTTTTGCTTTAACTATATATAGGTCAAATCTTCGATTTATGATATTATTTAAAAATCACATTAGTACAGTAGTTTATAGCCTATAAATTGCTTTCACATCCATAAATTGCATAATTCATTTAAAAAAAACACTTAGGGTTTTAGTTGACAATAAGTATAAAATGAACTTCTACATGCTTGGTTGACAAGAAACATAATGTGATTTCAGACTACATTAATAGAAGTAAAGAGTCTGAACAATGAAGGTGACAGTTTCATTGCAGTCTGTACCAGTTAGGAAACACCTGGGGCATTGTGTTCAGCTCCATGCTTCCTTGAGTCTTAAAAGGGACCTTAAGTGACACAGTTGGAGCTTACCCAAAGGAAAGCAACCAAAACATGGGAGATCTGACGCCAAGTCTCATGAGGAGCAGCTGAAAGAGCTGAAGATGTTTGATACAAAATAAAAAAGCAATTAAACCATAGCAACATCCTTTAAATATTAATAAGGCCATCAAATGAAGTATGAATTAGATCTTTCCATATGTTTACTGAGAGTACAGAATTAGGACCAAGAGCTGAAAACTACATATTTCAGTTTAACATTTTAAAAAGTTCTAACCCCAAAAATGTTGTTTTGAAATGAAATGATGGTTTGCCTATCACTGGTAGTGATAACTCAGTGTCTACATGGTCACTTATCAGAGATCTCAGCTCCACCATATATGGCTATGTGGCTTTGGACAAGTTGCCTTACCTCACTAAGACTTTACTGGAATCTTGAAAATAGAATTATTAGGATTTCTATAAGGGTAATGCAAGTCAGACCATCAGTAGTGTCTGTTCATTGTATGTGCTCACTGCAGGAGAGCGTAATCAGAGTAGCTTGAGAAGGACATCTACAAACCATCCAAAAATACTAGGGAGGGATAATAATGTCAGGGTTCAACTCCCGAGGCTTTCCTACACAGTCAAAGTTTGACAAATGTTGATGTGCAAACCTGTGTCCTAATTAAGTCGCACAGTGATTGAGTATGATATATTTTTGTCTTGAATTTTATTAGAAATATTAGCCAAAGGAATCACAGTTTTTCTGAATAATCAAATAATGTTTTTGGAATAGCTCTCTAATTTTATTTTTTTATTTATTCATTTTAGAGAGGAGACACAGAGTGAGAGAGAGAGAGAGAGAGAAAGGGGGGAGGAGCTGGAAGCATCAACTGCCATATGTGCCTTGACCAGACCAGTGCAGGGTTTTGAACTGGCGACCTCAGTGTTCCCAGGTTGACGCTTTATCCACTGCGCCACCACAGGTCAGGCTAGCTCCCTAACTTTATGAAATGCCATGGAGTATTATTTTTAAGCACTTGAAAAAAGAGTGACCCAAGAAGCGGCAGCAGAGATTGAACAGGATGGTCATTGAGCCAAACAATGACCTATTTACAGTTTGCGGTACACATTATGTGTAAGGAATTACTTAGGACACTTGAAACAGAATACAGAGAACATAAAGGTAATATGCAGCCCAAAGACAACATGGGTTTATAGAAACTGACTCCATTCAAATTGCAAACACTTATGGAGCACCACGTCAGCCTTTGAAGAATAAAAGATGAACATAGGAAATACAGAAGTAACTACAGGAAATTATCCCTGCCCTCGGGAATTTATAGAGTGTAGTCTGAGATACAGAAATATACAGAACTCATCATAAGTAACAACAAAATAATTTAAACCAAATGTGGGAAAAGAGCATAGGAGCAATGAATATAAAGGAAGTATCATTTAGGTTTGGGGAGTCAGGAGAGTTTTGCACAAATGATACTGACACTGGTCCTACCTTTCTTTATATGGAGAAAGAAGGTCATGCACTCAAGGTCTCAGGAGTACCATTAGTCAAGGTGAAGAGATGTGGAAGAACATCAGCCTTCCAGGGATGGCAAGCTGTCTGGAGTTGCTCCATTCAGTGGGGAAGGAAGGAGTGGCAGGAAATGAACCCAGAAAGGCAAGTGTGGTCAGATGTTAAGGAGTGCACAACTAGGCTAAGGAATTGAATGAAGAAAGAAGTGTTGGCAGAGAAACTCCATGATAACATATTTCCTATCAGGTATCCCCTATGGGCCCACTGATGGCTTCCTTGGGCCACTCAGTAACAAAACATCTCATAAAGGTTGCTGAACTTGTGTCGAGATGATTAGTAGAGGTCTCAGGCTGAGGAGGTGAGAGAAGATATAACTTAAAGATCCATAAAGGTTCTTAAGTGAAGAGTGAAATAATAAAAATTGTGGTTGGTGAAGGCTGGAGAGATAGTTGTGAAGATTAAAGAAGAGAGAGACTAGAGGCAGAGAACTGTGGTATGAGACAATGAGGAGGAGCCCAATGTATGCATTCTGTCCAAGGAAATGGATAGGAAGGAGTGGGCCAAGAGACAACATTGAGAAATAAGTGGAAGGATTAGAAAAGAAACATGTAGGAAAAGAGAACAGTAAAAATTGCATATAAGTATGTTTCTGAAGTTCACGCTGTATGCATATATATTTGAAAGATGCTATGGCTCAGGTTGTCTATTTGGTTCCTATAGTCTATCACTGTCTTGCTTTAAAAACATACACTCAATCTTGTTGAAAACCTGCTTGCTTATTTCCCAATTTTTTTTGGGGGGGGGGGGGGGTTCACTTACAGTTTATAGTCAGTATTATTTGCATTGAAAATTCAAGAGGAAGGAAGACTCCCAAGCTCATTTTACAAGGCCAGCATTATCCTAATTCCAAAACCAGATAAAGGCCCTACAAAGAAAGAAAATTACAGGCCATGATGAACAAAATGCAAAAATCCTCAACAAAGGATTGGCAAACTGAATTCAGCAATACATTAGAAAGATCATACACCGTGGTCAACTGGGGTATATTCCTGGGATGCAAGGTTGGTACAATATCCACAAATCAATTAATGTGATGCACCACATAAACAAAATGAAGAATAAAAACCCTATGATTATTTCCCAATTTCAGTTCTATCCAGTCACAAGAACTTCTTAACAAAAAATATAGTTTCTGCACTAAGAAAGAGAATTTCTGCATAATGGAACTGAAAAGGAATAGCTACTGATTATGAATTTCCCCATTATATTTGTAAATAGTAAAGCAGGAAATAGCATTTTAAGTTTTGGAGCTTTGTGAACAAATCTATAATATAATTTTTGCTATTTACAATTTGCATATTCTAATGATGACTGTGAAGCAAGCTTTGTCGTGTGTGCATGATACAGCCAAGCCATTTTTTTTTAAGTGAAAGGAGGGGAGATAGAGAGACAGACTCCAGCATGCACCCAGACAAAAATCCACCTGGCAAGCCCCAACTGGGACTGATGCTCGAATCAATGGAACTATTCTTAGCACCTGATGCCAACGCTCGGACCAATTGAACTGCTGGCTGGAGGAGATGAAGAGAGAGAGAAAGGGGAAAGGGAAAGGAAAAGAAGCAGATGGTCACTTCCCATGTGTGCCCTGACTGAAGAGCAAACCTGGGACATCCACTTGCCAGGCCAACACTCTACCCACTGAGCCAACTGCCTAGGGCCCAGGCCACTTTTTAACCTTGTGAATTAAGATTGCAGTTTCTTCTCAGTTTATTATCTTAAATTGAAAATGTATCAAAAGTCATGATTTTTTTCAATATCCTTTAACACAATTTCCTAAGAATTTATCATTCAAATTTTTCATGAATATATTCAAAAATTTGATTGCATGGATATTTTGTCTTCAGTAGCAAGAAGAAGGAAATCTAAATATCCCGTAAAATATAATTAAATACATGGACACATCTATATGATATACAATGCAATACTCTATAGCCTAATAATGTTTCTTAATAGAGTATAATTAAATAATGCTTAATGCTATAATGCTCACAACAGTGTTAAGTGAAAAAAGCACATCACAAAATAGTCTGTATTATATAACCCTGTTTTTGTAAATATAAATACATATATATTTATGCATAGAAAAAGAATAAAGGATATTCATAAAAATGTATCAGTAGTTATCTCTGGTAGTGATTCCTATATTCTTCTTCGGTTCTTCTGTATTTTCCAGAATAAATATATAGAAAATAATACTTTTTAAATAAAGGGAAAATACTTAAAAGGTATTATTTTAATGATATGTAAGTAAACTTTTATTTTGAAACTTAAGACATCACTAAATTGATGGGTATTTGTCACACTCAGTTGGTGGCTAAGGCATTTTTTAAATAAGTTAGTTCTTGCTTGACCAGTGGTGGCACAGTGGATAGAATATTGATCTGGGATGCTGAGAATCCAGGTTCAAAAACCCAGGGTTGCCAGCTTGAGCACAAGGTCACCGGCTTGAGTGTGGGATCATAGGCATGATCCCATGGTCACTGGCTTGAGCCCAAAGGTTGCTGGCTTGAAGCCTAAAATCTCTGGCTTGAGCAAGGGGGTCAGTGGCTTGACTTGAGCCCCCAGTCAAGGCACAGATGAGAAGCAATCAATAAACAACTAAAGTAACACAACTACAAGTTGATTCTTCTCATCTCTCTCCCTTGCTATCTGTTTCTCTCTCTGTCTCTGTTCTCTGTCTTTCTCTCTTTTGCTAAAAAAATAAAACAATTCAATTATTTTTCATTCTTCACTTTTGTGAAATTCATTTTATAGTGAGAATAATATTGTCTGGGTCTCCAAAAGAAAAAAAATGATGAATAGTTTAATTGTAGTTGAGAAATAATTTTTACCCTGTAACTATATTGTTAAAATAATTTTTTTGACTTTTTGGTTCAATCTGAAAGTCTCAGATCCACATTTATTGGTTGTATATGTGTGACCCATATGTAGTAAGTTTAAAAGAAGCCATGGGTACAAAGTGATAAAGGAGACTTTCTACTTGGTTAGTGTCCTTTCAATGCTAATACACTGTGACAAGAAGAAAAATACCTTTTAAAGAATCAGGAAGGCTCTTGGGAAAGAAAGAGAAAGATAAGAGATCTCTGTTGTTAGAAGGAAAACTTTATAAAAGCATGTTTTCATGATAGAGTTGAAAAAAAATGACTTCCAAAAGAACTAAACTGAGACTGTGAAAAGACTGAGGTGTGACTTTCAGAGTGTCCTGGGCAATGTGATGATTGGGTGAAGCATGGCCAGTGTGTGGCACAGGGTCAGCAGGACCTGAACTGGTCACCCTCCCTTTACTGTATGACTTGGGTAAGAAGTTTGGGACCTACCTGGGAAAGTTGTAAGGGGGATATAAGGGAGGAAAAGAAAGACAAATCTTGAGAAACACATGCAAAATAATGGCAAAAGAAAAGAGCACAGAAACATGTAGTTTGATGTGGTATAATAAGCAAACTAGAATGCTTAATAAAAACCAGTTATGCTTCTACCATCAGTCAACCCAATGAAAGATAAAATAATGCAGATTAAAAATAAGAGAGTAATGGCAATTCTACTGACCACAGGAGCTACTTTTAGAGAAAGATAATGCTACCAGAGAAAGTGAAAGTGCTCTTGCATACTATACCAAATTTAATATTCTATTGTACAATTCTATTTCCTCAGAAACATTTCATGTGTCACCCTACCCCTGTATCTATGAGAGGAAGCTCAGATTTCCTGGTCTGGCATTCAAAGTGTTCTCTGATCCGCCTTTAGCCTCCTCTACAACTTGACATCCTGGAGCTTACTTTCACTCTGTGCTCCAACCAAATAGGATTATACACCTTTCTCACTTTCCTACCTTTGCACACACTGTTTTCTCTATCTGAAGGCTATTATTCCTGTTGGATAAATACACTCAGCGGTGTTTCAGGGTCCCATTTCAAGTGCCATAGTCTAAAAAGCTTTATTCTTTCCTCTGTTGCAAGTAATTTTTCTCAACTCCAAACTCCCTCATTTGTGTTCTACTCTTAAGACTCTTTCAATCCAACCAGAATTTATTGACCACATATCATGTATGAGGTACTCTCCTAGATGTTAGAAATATAACTACACACACGTGCGCACGCACACACACACACACACACACACACACATTCCATGTCCTCAAGTAACTAATAGGATAAATGGGAAATAATGAGGTTATTGATGCATTGTGAATCAGTGTAAAAAAATCAAGAAGAGAAGTGTATACTAAATATGCCAGCGTCGCAAAGAAGTGGTCATTCCCATCTGAGTAAAAAGGCCGCATCAATCACCCAGTTGCTGGAGCTAAAAATCCTGGAGTTCATCTTGAAGTCTTCTCATTTTCTTGGCCTCCACATCCAGTCTATCAGCAAGCCCATAAACTGCACTTCCAAAACATACCCTGAATTCATCCACTTATCTCTGTTTCTACCACTATGACCCCCTCTTGCCCTATCAGTCTCTCTATGAGACTCTCTGCTTCCTTCCTGTCTTACCTTTCTGCAACCCATTCTGAACAGAGAAATCAGGGTCATCTTTCTAAAACATTAATCAACAAAAAATTCTGAAAAACCACGCCCTCCACAGTAAATAAATAAAACATTAATCAAATCATATCCCTTCTCTGCTTATAACTTAGTCAAATGGTTTCCAGCTACATATAAAACCAAAACTTTTCATGGCCTACAAAGTCCCTGCAAAATCCAACCTGTTTCCCCTCCCCAAGTTCACTTTCTACCTCCCTTCTTCCCTCCACTATTTTCTACTTGCACTGGTTCCGATTTTGTTCTCAGGCACACCAAACTTGTTCTGATCTTGTATCTCTGCAGTTAAATTTACCTGTCCAAAATTATGCACCTATTAAGTGTCAGAACTAGGAAGTCAACCCAGAGTCCAACACTAGAACCCTTGCTCTTAAACTTTACAAAATGCTACTTCTGCAAATGAACACAGTGTTGAACTCTGCTTATATGGAAAGGATAGTTGCTCAGAGGAAATAATGCTATACAGTGGAGCTTTGAAGGACAACTAAGAGTTTGTCAAAGAATAAAGGAGTGAGAGGTATTCTAAGTTGAGGGTGGAGTGTATTCAAAAGCATGCATTTTGTAATAATAATTTGTATATATCTTCCTTATATTTGCATATACCCTACATTTCAAATAACATTTATTACATACCTACATTCCCTGCGTGGTGCACATACATCTTTGTCTAGAAAGGACTTTGAACAAGAATTCAGAAAAAAATTAGTTTCTAACCCCCTTTCTAAAATTATGAATCTCCATAACCTCTGAAATGCTCTCTGAGCTTTGATTTCCCTACCAATGAATGAAAATGATAATCCTTTATCTCAGGATGCTGGGAGCTCACAAGAAGATTATAGATGTGAAAAAAGGGTATGGACCATAAAGCATAAAAGAAGTGGCATGTCCTTCCCCTCTATAGTTTAGTTTAGCTTAATAATTTTAATAGTTTTCCTACCCCTTAAGGCTTAGATTTTTCAATATTAAATTTCCTTTCTTGACTCAGCTAACTTAGTAGAACTAGCTGAATCTTTTGGGGTGTTCAGCTCAGCTTTCTTTGATGAGTCTCAGTTCTTTACTAACCCTAATGCCTGCCCTAGTGCATGGCTGAGATTTTGACTGGGATTGTATTAGTATGTGAATCAACTTGGGGGCATCTTATTAGTAAGTCTTTCAATCCACAAATATGATCTATCCCTCCATTAATTTGATCTTTAAATTTTTTCCCAATTATGTATAATGTTTTTTATAGAGATCCTATACATCTTTTCTATGCACTTAATAATTTCTAATGCTATTGTATATGGTATTATTTTTTAATTTTATTTTCTAGTTGCTTTTTTTAGTTTATAGAAATATAATTTATTTTTATTTATTGACTTTATATCTATTCTTTTGAAAATTACTTATTAATTCCACAAGTTAACTATAGAATATTTTTCTTTTCTAGTTGAAGTTATATCAGTTATAAATAATAGTAATTTTATTTATTTATTATTTATTTAATTTTTGTGACAGAGACAGAGAGAGAGAGTCAGAGAGGACAGACAGACAGGAAGGGAGAGAGACAAGAAGCATCAGTTCTTCGTTGCAGCTCCTTAGTTGTTCATTGATTGCTTTCTCATATGTGCCTTGACTGAGGTGGGGAGAGCTACAGCAGAGCGAGTGATCCCTTGCTCAAGCCAGTAACCTTGTACTCAAGCCAGAGACCTTGGGCTTGAAGTCAGCGACCTTTGGGCTCAAGCCAGCAACCATGGGGCCATGTCTATGATCCCATGCTCAAACCAGCGACCCCACGCTCAAGCTGGTGAGTCCATGCTCAAGTTGGTGAGCCCACACTCAAGCTGGATGAGCCTGTGCTCAAGCTGGCAACCTTGGGGTTTTGAACCTGGATCCTCTGCATCCCAGTCTGACACTCTATTCACTGCACCACCACCTGCTCAGGCTAAATAATAGTAATTTCAAATTTTATTTTTCTTTATAAACATTATATATATTTTTTACCCTATTGCATTCCTGAGTCCTCCAATAAAATGTTAAGTAGTAATAGAGGACATCCATGTCTCATTACAAATTTCAAAGAAAAGGCTTTCAATATTTTACCATTATCATGCTTACTGTAGGACTTTTATAGCTGCCCTTTCAGCTTAAGAAATTTCCCTTGTATTTCTGGTTTACTAAGAATTTTTAACATGGGTTGATATTGAATCTCACCAAATGTTATTTCTGCACCTACTGAGATGATATATCTCTTCTAATTATTTCATTAATGTGATTTAGAATAAATGATTTTAGAATGTTAAGTCAACCTTCCATTACTGGAATAAATTCAACTTGGTCATGGTATTCTTTTATTTGACATTGCCTAATTTGGTCTGCTTATATTTTGTTTAAGATTTTTGCATCTATGTTCTTACGGAAGAGAGGGAAAAAGAAGTAAAGACAGAGACAAGGAGAGAGAGAAGAGAAAAATTAACTTGTAGTCTCAATTTTTGTACTATTATTAAGTTTGTCATCAAGGTTATGCTGTCTTCATGAAATGAGTTAGGTTTTTCCCTCTTTTTCTTTTCTCTGGATAATTTTGTATAATTTGGGGTTCATTTCTTTAAAAATTTGGTAGAAGCCATCTGGTTCTAGATTCAAACTATAGATTCAGTTTCTTTAATAAATATGAGATTATTCCGATCTTCTGTTTCCTCTTGGTCAGCTGTATTTTTCTAGGACTGCATATACTTCATCTAAATTTGTAACTTATTGGAATAAATTTTTTTTCAAAATGCATGTGCATTTTTTAAAGATTTTATTTATTCATTTTATTTATTTATTTATTTATTTATTTATTTTAGAAAGGAGAGAGAAAGAGAGAAGGAGGGAAGGAGCAGGAAGCATCATCTCCTGAATGTGTCTGGACCGGGCAAGCCCCGGGTTTTGAAACAGCAACCTCAGCGTTCCAGGTCAAGTTGTTATTTTCTGCATCACCAAAGGTCATAAACTGTTTATAATATCTTTTCATCACTTTTACATCTTTGAGAACTGTAGCATTGTCATGATAATGCTATTTATAATAGTTATTTTGTACCTTCTCTCTCTTTTTTTCTTAATCCAGTCTTAGTTTCCATAGATTTAATGTACTTTTTATTTTCTAATTACTTGAAGTCGATGCTTAAATATTTTATTTTTAATCTTCATCCTTTAATATATGTACTGTTTCTCTAAACTTACCTTGAAACATAGCTTTATTTGCATTGCAAAAATTTTGAAATGAAGTATTTTCGTTATTATTTAATTCAAATATTTTCTGACTTTAAGTGATATTTTTCTTTGATCTCCTTGTGAAGTTTATTGTCTAACCACCTAACCTTGTGACTTTTTTAGCATTGTTGTTGTTCATATCTAGCATATTTTCACTGCAGTCAGATAAGATGCTCTGAATTATTTTAATTTTTGAAATTTCTTGTGACTTGTTTTATAGCTTAACATATGTCAATTTGGATAAATTTTCCTTGTGCACTTACAAAAATAGTTTGGAGGTGAAGTGTGCAGTTTGTTAATTGTCTTATTCAGTCTTCTATATTTATACCATTTTTGTCTGCTTGTCCCATCTATTATTGAGACAAGTATGGTAAAATGTTCCATTATGGCCCTAGCCAGTTGGCTTAGTGGTAAAGCATCAGCCTGGCATGTTTCCCAGATGTCCTGGGTTCAATTCCTGGTCAGGGCACACAGGAAAAGCAATCATCTGCTTCTCTACCCCACCCCCTTCTCTCTCTGTCTCTCTCTCTCTCTCTCTCTCTCTCTCTCTCTTTCTATCCTGTAAATGGCTCAATTGGTTTGAGCACTTCGGCCCCAGACACTGGGAATGGCTCAGTGGAGCCTCCACCTCAAGTGCTAAAAGGAAGCTCTGTTGCAAGCATTGTCCCAGATGGGCAGAGCATCGGCCCCAGACTGCTGGATGGATCATGTTCGGAGCACATGCTGGAGTCTTTCTCTCCATCTCCTCTCCTCTAACTTTGAAAAAAAATACTCTGTTATGATTGTGGGTTTGCCTATATCTTTTTTTAATACTGTTCATTTTTGCTTTATATATTTTAAGACTACGTTATTAGCTGCCTACAGAGTCAGAATTTTTTATCAGTTTGGTGGGT
This sequence comes from Rhynchonycteris naso, assembly GCA_037038555.1. NCBI lineage: Eukaryota > Metazoa > Chordata > Mammalia > Chiroptera > Emballonuridae > Rhynchonycteris > Rhynchonycteris naso. The sequence continues at coordinate 38,483,574 of CM073002.1, forward strand.
TGAAACTTTCATTGTTAAGAAATGCATAAATGTGATGTCTTATTTTCTGGTTTTGTTTGAGAATGCCTTCATCTTTGAAATGTATACTCAGTGAGTTAGAATTTTAAGTTGACAGTTATGTTCTTTCAGTGCTTTGAAGGCATAATTCCTCTGTGTTTTGGCTTTCATTGTTTCTTCTGAGAAAAAAAAAACAAAAACATCTTATTCTTTTTTTTTTTTTTTTTTTTTTTTAAGAGGGACAGAGAGAGAGTCAGAGAGAGGGATAGACAGACAAGAAGGGAGAGAGATGAGAAGCGTCAATCAGTAGTTTTTCGTTGCCGTTGCGACACCATAGTTGTTCATTGACTGCTCTCTCATATGTGCCTTGACCACAGGCCTACCGAGCCATCCCTTGCTGGAGCCAACGACCTTGGGTCCAAGCTGGCGAGCTTTTGCTCAAGCCAGATGGGCCCACGCTCAAGCTTGCGACCTCAGGGTCTCGAAATGGGGTCTTCTGCATTCCAATCCGACGCTCTATCCGCTGTGCCACCACCTAGTTAGGCAAAAAAACATCTTATTCTTGCCTCTTTGAAAGTAATGTTTATTTTTTCTCTTTTTTAAATTTTTTCTCCTTGACTTTGGTTTTCAGTTTTTTCAATATTATGTGCTTAATGATGATTGTCTTTGTAGCTATTCTGTGTAGATTATATCATGCTTCTTTAAAATGTACCTTGATATCTTTAGTAGTTTGGAAATTTTTAGTCATTATCTCATCAAATATGACTTCTTAGCTTGCCTTTCTACTATCTGCCTACAAATACAGGGCGTGGCAAAAGTAGGTTTACACTCTGAGCATACAAAACAGAATTTGTTCTTGTATTATTATTTATTTATTATTGCATTATTTCCCAACAACTGTAAATCTACTTTTTCCTTACTCTGTATATTTAATATGACTTTTATACCCTTTCTGCTCTTTTCTGTGTTTTCCTTTCTTTTGTCTCTCTATGCTTGTCTGATGATTTTCTGAACTGTATTCCACTTCATCAATTATTTCTTAAGCTGTATCTAATCTGCTATTAAACCCAATTCTTAAATTTCTTTTTATTTCTAGAATTTTTATTTAATTTTTTTTTCTAAAGATTTTATTTATTGACTTTATGGAAAGGATATATGTAGAGAAAGGCAGGGGGAAGAGCAGGAAGCATCAATTCATAGTAGTTTCCTCTCGTATGTGACTTGACCTGGCAAGCCCAGGGTTTTGAATCAGCAACCTCAGCATTCCAGGTTGACACTTTATCCACTGTGCCACCACAGGTCAGGGTAATTATTTTTTATAGTTTTCTGTTCCCTGTTGAAATTCTTCATCTTGTTTCTAATTCCTTGAGCATATGAAGCATAGTTATTTTTAAACTTATGTCTGATAATTCTATTTTCTATATCTCTTGTTTGTTTCTAGCATCTGCTTTTTTCTTTTGTCATAGCATATCTTTTCATTTCCCTTGTTATTATTATAAAGATATTTTGAGGCTTTGAATCATAGTATCTTTCTTGAGAAAGAATTTTCTTTGGTTTCTGGTAAAAAACTTGGCTATTACCACCACCAATTTCAGATCATCTTATTTATTCAAAGTTGGGTTTTAATCCTGATAAAGAATAGCTTATTTTCAGATTATTTTTACTCCTATAACAAAGACCTTATGCTCCACACACCAAGGCCTGGGTTATTGCTACTACAATGCCTCTTCAGTGGACTCCAAGAATCCCAAAAGCTTTGTACAACTTCTCAGCCTTTTTCACAATGCTTTTAGAATTGGCAAACAACCTAAAAGAAAGCCAAACAAATTCTAGACTCTGCTCTCTAGCTTTCTTTTTTCCCTGGATTTGGACCTACAAATCTCTATTTTTTTGAGAGCTTTTTAAAATTTTTGCTACAGTTAAAACATATATATTTTCTTAATAAATTGTTCTCAGCAGAAAGGTTGATCCTAAACGATGTACATTGCCATTACAGAAGACTAAATTCCTATAATCTCTTATCAATTTTATTTTGATAGCCTCTTAACTATTCTTCCTTTTCCACCTCTGACCCCTTCCTGTCTTCACATCATAGCAGTCAAACAGACTCCTTTAAGCATTTGTTATATCATGTCATTCTTTTGCTCAAACTCTGCTAATGATTTTCTATCTCACTAAAAGAAAATGTCAGAAAACTCCTGATAACCTATAGTGTCTATATGATTTAGCCCCTTTTAGGAAAACAGCCTCATCAGAAGAAACTGATAAGATAAAAATAGAATTTTAACCAAAAGACATTAATGGGGATAAAGAATGGGATTACACATGATAATAAAGGAGTAATTCAACAGAAAAATATAACAATCGTGAACTTGTATTATCCAGCATCATAACTCCAAAATATTTCAAGCAGATTACAAATAAAATTTTACAAATCCACATTCCTAGAGTTATATTTTAACATATTTCCTTCAGAAATTTACAGATAAAACATTAACTATAATATAAAAGATTTGATGCCAAAAATAATAATTGTGATCTAACAGATACATAGAAGACAGGGCATATATAAAATATGTTTAAAGGCATTGAACATTTATAAAAATTTTTATATACTAGGTCTCAAGACAAAGCTCAAAAAAATTATAAAATAAATATCTTGCTTATCTCTGACCATAATGAAAACAATATATACATATTTAAGTATATTAAAAAACTTGAAATTATACCCTTAAATATTTTTACAAAAGGCATAAATCACCTATGAATTTCAAAATATTTGAGGCCAGCATTTCTAAAAATACATGGAAAGAAAACAACAAAGTAAGTCTAACAAAGGTTCTAAAACAGATATACAATTGACAAAACTATTAATGAAAATTGACAAAACTAAAATCTGATTCTGAGCGAGACAGATGGGGACAAGGGAGCAGGGTAGAGAGCCTAAGCAAAAGTAAGCCATTGTATAGACTAGTTCTGCCAAATCTTTAATGAATAAATAGTCTCTGTTTAATACAAACTGTTTCAAAGAATAGAAAAGAATAAAAGTTACTTTTAACATTTGGGGTCCAGTCAGGAAACAAATTATGCAGTAGGCAAGTTAATATAAAAATTATTAACTATTTGTGGGATATTAACTACCAGAGGGAATTCTTAAAACTACTTATACAGAATACTCAGGAATAGAAAAAACTTGGAAAGGTGAGGGAAGGGATCTTTCCCAAATTGGGATCCCGATCTCATGAAAAAGGAGTAGTTGCCATCTCCTGGATGGAGGTCAGTTTAGCTGGGTCGATCTGGGCCAGAGTAGGCTCTTAGATAGCAGGCCCAAAGTACCTCTGATCTTGGGGTGGGGTGCTCATGAACCTCACTAGAAAGCTTCCCATAAGGGGTGCTATGAACTCTCTGGGAAGCTAGCCAAGGTGCCTGAGAACTAGCAGCAACCTGCCCACTGGGGCGGCTGCTGCACTTGCTAGAAGCCACCTCATATCAGAGGGAGGTATTTCTGAAATTCATTGGGTATACAAAAGTACCCACTGAGCAGCACCATAGCAAGAAGGAAGAAAAGCACACTAGAACCCAGGAGGACAAAGGTATAAAACGGTGCATTGCCACATTGTTTGCATTATTAAAGAACTGAAAAACAGTAATGAAATAAATAAAATATATTTATAAAACAGTTCAATACAAAGTTAACTGGCTCCTACATGTATCAACATAGACATATCTCAAAATATAATATTTAGTGAAAAATTACAGAAATAGTATACTGTATTATATACTTTGTAACAACTTTAAAAATACACAAAACCAGCCTGACGAAGTGGTGACATAGTGGATAGAGCGTTGGACTGTGATGCGGAGGACCCAGGTTCGAGACCCTGAGGTTGCCAGCTTGAGCACAGGCTCATCTGGCTTGAGCAAAAAAGCTCACCAGCTTGGACCCAAGGTCACTGGCTCGAGCAAGGGGTTACTCGGTCTGCTGAAGGCCCGCGGTCAAGGCACATATGAGAAAGCAATCAATGAACAATTAAGGTGTCGCAACAAAAAACTGATTATTGATATTTCTCATCTCTCTTCGTTCCTGTCTGTCCCTATCTATTCCTCTCTCTGACTCTCTCTCTCTGTCTCTGTAAAAAAAAAATACACAAAACCATACAAATGCCTATAGTGATCATATATGTAAAACTGTATTAAATTCAGCCTGACCTGTGGTGGCACAGTGGATAAAGCTTCTATCTGGGAACACTGAGGTCACCAGTTCAAAACCCTGCACTGGTCTGGTCAAGGCACATATAGGAATTGATGTTTCCAGCTCCTCTCTCTCTCTCTCTCTCTCTCTCTCTCTCTCTGTGTGTGTGTGTGTCTCCTCTCTAAAATGAATAAAATTAAAAATTTTAAAAAAACTGTATTAAATTCAGAGTGTTGGTTACATTTGGGAAAAGAAGAGACTAAGATTGAAAAGAGGGATACAGGGGAATTTAATTATTTCAGTAATATCTTAAAATAGGAAATGACTGAACAGAGTTGAATAGTATATACCCACATTTTTATAATTTATAATTATGTTTATAATTTTCTGTCATATTTTACAATAAATATTTTTATAAGGAAGAACAGGGTACAATCTCCATTATTTGTCTGCCACAGGTAGTCATGAGTATAATGTTTCAAGAAAGTCATTCCTGTCGGGATGAAGGTGTTCTGAGAGTTTCCCAACCTATGTTCTGGAGGATTCCAATAGATATCCTATGCTTAAAAACATCTCTATGCTTAAATAAATTAACTCTTGATGAGTTACTATATACAGAGTGGGGCAAAAGTAGGTTTATGTTGTGAGTATGCGAAATGGAGTTTATTCTTATCTTATTACTTATTCCTTTTTTATTATATATTTTATATAATACTCATTGATATCTTACTGAGCCCTATTTTATGTAGCACATATTAGATAAGTGCCGATTTGCTCAAATAAACTGTGTTTGTAACAGACATAATTCAGTCACTAACTATATGAGAAACAAAGAATTATGCTATTTAAGAAATCATCCCTTTGTTTAAGCTGAGTCTGATTTCTCAAATGATAAACACAGTTCTCCCTGTGTTTGATTTTTCGGTGATACCTTATCAACTCATTTGTAAAACATTAGTTTAAGGTTTGATTTTCAACTGAAGAATCATTTGTAGTAGAAAATATTACAAAAGAAAAGCAGTGTGACCTATATGACCATTCCAGTCCCACCAATTTTCCTGATTCTACACAAGCTCAATCAGTTGTAACAGCCTTTAATTATCCACTAAAATAGTGGTTTTCCAGTTCAAAGCATTTAAACCTACAAAAGCTTATGTTTGGGGCAATGATTGACAGTACTGTTTGGGGGGTGGGTATCAGGGAAATGCCACTAAGTCTTCCTTATTTCTTCTTATGAGTGTCCTCATAATTGAAAAGCACAAACTTAGTTTTGGTAAATATCACTTGTCTTGTCAGAATTTTTGATTCTTGAGTAAATCAAGGAATTCACAAAAGCAATCTAAATGAAGATATACCATCAGGTCACTGGCTAGTGTAATTTGCTGACCTCAATAATTATCAGTTGTTCGATAAGTACATAAATTTCAATGTAATCTTAATTTGTAAAATTGTAAGAAAGGCTTGGCAGGGGTGACTTGTTCAAAAGTTGAAAGTTGGCAATACATTAAATCTTTGAAAAAGGATTATCTATTCTCTTTTAAAGTTCTGCTTTTCATATATGAAGTTGACTCTCTTTTTCTGGTTTCATAAAAAATGTTCATTCATTCATTTACTCAACGAAGTTCTATTCTTTTTAACCTGTCAGGTGCTGAATAGGTGTAAGCCAATGTTGGCCAATTCAACTCCTCTATAAAAGTGACTAGTGAGATTATAGAGACAGATGTATGACTTTAGAATGGTGTTGTTCCTTCATTTAATAAGTCCTCATTGAGCAATGACTATATGCCGAACATTGGTCTAGACACTGATGATTATAACAGAGGTGAACAAGAGAGACACTAGTCAAGTAATTATAATAAAGTATAATGAGTATAACTATAGGGAAAAACACGTTGCTCTTTGTTCATTTATTTAACAAATATTTTTATTGCCTAAAATGTGCTTGGCATTGTTCTAGAAACTGGAGATACAGCAAGACACAAGTCAAAGTATCTGTTCTCACAGAGTTTCCATTTCCATGAAAGTCAAACCTGCAACACTTTCCTTATCAGTACCATGCACCAAACCAATATTCCCCAAAGGGTGGAATGCATATCAATAGTGAAATATGAAATTATGTAGGTTGTATGCAGACTAACACAATAATAGTATTTATATTTATGAGTATATTTTACTAATGGCTCATGATACAGGTTTTTCATTTGTGTTAGTATAGATAATCTCTTCCAATTTAATTTATCTAATTCTAAAAAGCTAAGTTCAGTCAAAGAAAAGCACTTAGTAAACCAGTATAGATTGCATTTAGACTTGAGAAAAAATGTTATGACGATGGACCTATTACTAAAGAAAGGAAAACGGCTCGCACCTAAAATGTGTTCAGATATTAACAGTGTCGTTCCATTCCCCAAATTCTCAAGATAAATTTGTCATTATTTTAAAGTTTTATGACTCTATGACATAAACTTAATTCAAGGGAAGAGGAAGAAAACGGATTGAAAATGTTCTTTATGCCACACTTCTGTAAATTACTTGGAAACAAGGAAAATCTTATCTTATTCATAGTTCTCAACATAGTGTCCTACACTAGTTGGTGTTAAATAAGTACTGGATGAAGGAATGAAAGAATTAACTAATGAATGCTCACACTATTGCACCATTCAAACTACAGTGAGTTCCCTGGCCCAAGTGAATATAATTAGCCACAGGGCATGAGAAAAGGAACAGTCTCTCCAAACTAGCCTACAAGAACAATTTAGGACTCGGCCATGAAGTGTTAAGATCAGCCTTTCTAAGGGAAGGAGCATAAAATACATTAACCTTTCTGCTTTGTAACTACACATCAATTGGTACAGCTTGGCTATATCACTGCTGTGGAAGAGATAATGAAAAACCTCACCAAGTTATATGTACTCTTTTAGAGGACTAATTTAATTAAGATACCAATGAGTAATCTTTTACTACCTCCAGGGTCTTTATATTAAGCTAACAATACAAAGTGAACCCATAGGAACTATAAATTAAGGACAGAGTTCTCTTTGAACCTATAGAAACTAAAAGGGGAAGGCAACCTTTGAAAAGTTGCCTCCTGACAATTTTGTGAAGAAGAAAAAGTATCATAATGCTGAAATATGGCTACCTTCCTTATTTTTTGCAGCTTGAGAATAAAATTTATTTCCCTTATTTCAAAATGTTAATTTCTCCCATCTTTAGCCACTGAGGAAACTATTTTCTATTTTGAGACCCTGAAGAATTAAAAGGTCATTAGATTTTTTGCTAATAGAAAAATCTTAAGAAATAGTTTAATTTCAAAGAACTCAAGATTAATTATAATGAACAGTCCATATTTTTTAATTTTGCTGTGATGATTTTTTTAAGTATAAAACTACATAATTTTTATTCAAGTGTCCCACTCAATATAACTCCCTCACCCCCACCCCTTTGCCCTCCATTGCCCCCCTTCCCCCTTCCCTTTGGGATTTGCTGTCCTGATATCTGTATCTATGTGTTATGTATATATAAATTCACTAGTCCCTTTACCTTCTCTGATCCCATCCCCTCATCCCGCTTCCCTCTGACAGCTGTCCCTCTGCTCCCTGTGTCCCTGCCTCTGCCTCTATTCTGTTCCTCTGTTCACTTTGTTCATTAGATTCCACATATAAGTGAGATCATATGATATTTTTCTTTCTCTGCCTGGCTTATTTCACTTAGCATACTAATCTCCAGGTCCATCCATGCCATCGCAAAAGGTAAGATTTCCTTTTTTATTTTCTCCTTTTTCTGTTTGTTTGTTTGTTTGGGTTTTTTGTTTGTTTTTTTTTTGTATTTTTCCAAGGTTAGAAGCAGGGAGGTAGTCAGACAGACTCCCACATGTGCCCAACTGGGATCCACCCAGCATAACTACCAGGGGAGTGATGCTCTGCCTATCTGGGGCATTGCTCTGTTGCTGCCCGAGTCATTCTAACGCCTGAGGCGGAGGTCATGGAACCAGTGCCCGGGCCAACTTTGCTCCAATGGAGCCTTGGCTGTGGGAGGGGAAGAGAAAGAGAGGAAGAAGAGGGGGAAGGGTGGAGAAGCAGATAGGCGCTTCTCCTGTGTGCCCTGACCTGGATTCGAGCCTGGGACTTCCTCTAGCTGGGCTGACGATCTACTGCTGAGCCAACTGGACAGGACAAGATTTCCTTCTTTTTCATGGCTGTGTAGTATTTAAAGAATAATTCTACAGTTGGTAATCTCTTCCAGTCACATGAGTTAAGAAGGAATTATTCTCTTTTCCTTCCCAAATTGTAATTACCTCACAGGGACTAACACCCAGATGAAGTCAATATTCTGGTTCTGTTGATGTCCTTCTTGGGTTTTTTTGTATACTTTTATGAGAAATTTTCCCAGTAAGCAGGTTGGTAGATGCCCACTGCCAAGTCCTCTTGCCTCATTCAACCAATTTCATAAGCCTTTCTGAATCTATTTGGTAGAAGTGGAATTCAAACATCCGTGTCTGAAATGAAAATTTCCCAGCAGTTACACCTCAAACAGCTGTCATCTTTTTGCTTTCAGTTTTTCTTGGCTGTGGTATGAATTGAGTAGGACAGGATAAAGATGGACTGCTCAGCTTTTAAACTCTCCATTCTCCAAGAAACATGCATATAGTATCCTCAATAGGAACAATTACCAGGAGCAGGATTCAGTCCCTGGTCCTGCCTAACTTCACTGTCAATAGCTTGATAAGGGAGAAAATGGCTTTTTTCCCTCTTACTAATACCTCTTCAATATACACTATGTCTAGATCCACTTACAAGTACTTGCTATGTCAGTCCTTTGACTACCCTTGCAAATCAATCAAATGGTTTACTATTTCTCTGTAACAAAACAGTTTCTTAGTGCTGACTGACACTTCCATGATAAAAGATCCTTTACAGAAGATGCATTTTGTAAATCAAAGTTATAAACACACACAGAGTGTGCTTTCTTTCCCATGACCAAATAAGCAAAAAATATTAATTCATTTATTTATTTGCATATTTACATTCACATTTCTGTTTGGGGGCATGTCAAGTAAGAGATTAGAAGGCAATTTTCACTCAAAAGCCCCAAAGATGCAAGATGTTATTTTGTGGAAGTTATTTGATTGTTCTCCATAGTCTTTTCCTTTCAATTGGCATTTAGAGAACTAGCCACACAAGCTGCTCTGCACCTTCCCGCAAGATACCGTTTCTTCCTGTTCTCCTTATCTGTACCTGCGAGGATGCACAGCTTTCTCTTTTTTCTTTCTTGTGGGTCTGTGCAGTTTCTTGATGTTTGTGACAGGCCACCATAGGGGAAGCTTTTATCACCATGGGGTTTGGAGGCCTCAGTAAATTGAAAATTGCAAATGAAATCCACTGGGCTTGAATTCATCAGCTATTATGTCAGATGACCTTTGGCAGCTGCTGATAAAAATGAGAGAATGTTAGCTCTGATCCAATTTTCAGCACTAACCATTCCTTTTCAAATCCATTCACAGTCAGGCAGCAGACACATGGGAAGTGAAAATGATAGGGTTTCAAGAGAACGGCATTGTGTTGCAGATTAAGATTTTCTCCCTCTATTTCTAGAGGTCGGCCCCCAGGCCCCTGTCTGGTATCTACCTATTGTCCAATCAGTTTCAATATCTGCTTCAGAGGACATGTTAGCCATCCTTACAGATAAGTGCTTACAGGAGAGAATGTTGGACTTAATAGTTTTGCTTAGGAGGCATCAAGGGTCGCAGTGTAGCAATATTGACTGGCACATGTTAGTTTAATCTGACATTCTAAGGAATGTGACACTAGATTCTTTCAGAGTTGTTGATCTCTAGGTGATTTTTGTTACCAGCTCTGGTTTTATAAAATTTATATTTGCACAACTATTTATATTCATGAGTCAGAGATATTCCAAAATGTCTATCATAGCCAAGCGAAGGCAGCCTAAGCTTGTCTAAGTAATGTACAAATGCCAGAATTATGAAACTGAGAGTCAGTTCCCTTGTGCATTCTGTTCTTAAAACCCAGTTAGAGGTAAATGTCAGCAAATAGTATTCCAGGAGCTAGATTATCCTGAAGTAAATGAGTTCCTACAGACTGGTATGTTCCTCAATAAATGTAATAGATTTTTATCACGCAGGGGGAAAATTAGACTTGTTATTTTCCACTGAGGTAACATGAGCCAGCAAAATAACACTATAGATGGTTGAGTCATCGGTATGATCTTTTCATCTCTGAAACACAGAAGCCTTCTGAAAATAAAGAAAACTAAAATTAATGTTCTTTTCTAATTTGACTGTTCAGAAAGGAAAAAAGTCTCTTCCAATCTTTTTGAAAGTACTGAGTTTATTGAGGGGACAGTGTTAAACAAATGTAAAGTCAAGAAATATTAAATAATTGAAATCCACATTTCATTATAAAACTTTTTCAAAAGACTAATAAACTGAAGAATATTAAATCTGTACTTATTAGGTTTTGTTGGTATGCAGATTTCCTTTCATGTTTTCCCTTGACATTCTGTTGGTTAACATTACAGTAAAACAGGTGTTTATATTAATAAGGTTGCAAAAATACTTTCCATGGCATAGCAGTTGCTTTTTCTCTGATACACCAGTACATATCATATAGAATTACAAAGACACTTAGATGACGTTTCTAAATGCCACTCCCTGGGGCAGTTGGCACAGGGGAAAGAAGGAGAAGAATATGGTTCTATAAGCTTCCTGTATAAGAAAAGCCAAGTAAGTGCATATATAACTATAAGATATATACTATCCATATACTATATCTTACTTTCAAAAAGTAACTACTTATAGCTACTATCTCACTATTGTTTTTCTACTTTTACCTGGTAATCTTAAATCCTTTTAAGAAAAGACAATTATCTGTTGTCCAATGAGCATGTATTAATAAAATACCAAAAGGTGTCAAAAAAGCTATATGCACATTAGAAGTCAATTATTATTAAATACCATTTTCAAAGTCAAGTTGTAACCAATGATTGGATCTAAAATGAAGAGGAACCACTCAACCAAAAGATATGGATTTGGGGTTGCCTTTGATTTACCCAGGGGCTGCCTTTGATTTACCCAGATGATTGATTTTCTAGACTTTTTCTTTAAATAAAAAAGGCACACATTTTAGACTCATAGATGTAGAAAGCCTTAATACATGGTTTCCTGGCCCTACCCACTTTTATACATTGGGAAGTGATAGCCTGGTTAGTTCTGTGAAAACACCACTTCAACTTTGAGTAATTTAGCTAATCCATCCTCTGACAGCGCAGACAACAGCTCTTATAAAATAAAATAAAAAAAGCTGAAGTTTATACCTGTACAAATTTATCAATGACTGCTGTCGCACATTGCTCAATTCATCTGCATTCATGTATCAGAACTTGCCTTCAGTGTTTTCAGTGGATACTTCCACTACTTCTAGAGAAGCAAATGGATTAAGAATGAACTTGTTCTTGGGGGACTGCAACTGTGATGAGCTGAAGCCATTCAGCTTGGCCCCAGTCAGCTAATAAGTCCCTGCTAGAAGAAACAGCAGCACCCACACTTGGCTGGGCCCTAGGGCCTGACTTTCGGCCACTGTGATCTGCATGCTCGAATAGATGGAGCAATTAGATAGGCCTGTTACGTTTTCTGTCTTCATTATTGATTTATAGTGTGAACTCAGCATGATTATTGAGCTAGACCAGCTAGTGAAACAACATAGGCATATAGTTCCAATTTATACTTGGGGAGGAAATACATGGGTATATCATTGTTTCTGAGCTTTTGTGCAAGGGCTTCAGCAGAAATTTGGGAAACTTATTCTTCCCACCTCCTGATCTTTCATTGCCCTTTCTTCTATAGGAATGCTGTCCAAAAGAACTTTCTGTTATGATAGAAGTGTTCTTCTCTATCCTGTTCACTACTAACCATATGTGGCTATTCAGCATTTGATGTGTTACTAGCATGACTGAGGAGCTGCAGTTTCATTTAATTTTAAATGTAATGGCCACATGTGGCTAGTGACTACTGCACTGGACAGTGAAGCAGCTTTATAGTATACTACAATTCTCTTCTCCCTTCATCAACAGTACTTGTCAAAATTCTATCTCTGTTTCAAATCCCTGTTTAAATACTACCTCTTTTATAAAGCCTTTATTGATTTCCATATCTTTGCATCTCCCTATCTCTCTCTGAATACATATAATTTTGTACCCTTGCTCATTTTCTGCCTTGCAATATAATTACCTGCTCTACTATCCTAGGAGCTGCCTGAGGACATCCACCCAGTGATGAGCTAGCTACAAGAAATATTTGAGGAATTAAACTGAGTTGTAGGTTTTATAAAAAGAGAGGACATTATTTTGGGATTTTTTTATATACATGCTAATTAGAAAAGCATGGACACTTTGTCATTCTTGTTTTCATGCCCTCTTTTTCAAATGACATTAGGAAAAGCACTATCATTTTCTTTTCCTGAGTTATCAGCAGTGGGGTGGAAATATAAAACAAAACCGTTATATTTTCTTTTTTTGAGGATAAGGAAACTTGGAGATACTTGTTTCTTATCTTCATAGACAACAACACAATGCTATTCATGTAGGAAAAACTCACTAAATACTACCTGAGTCGATGAATAAATAAATGAGAATTATTATCTAAGTTTCAAATAATTTTTTAAATCCCTGAACATGGAGTTGTGCTTATATTATCTTCTAATGTTAGAAAAATTTCTCTTAGAATAGTCACATAAAATTCTACTCAATAACAAACCTTAAGAACTGTGCTATACTTGATTGTGATAGTCATTACACAACTGAATATGTTTGTGGATATTCAGAACTATATATCTGAGAGGGTGAATTTTACTACATTTAAAGTTTTCAAAAGTAAATAAAAATACTATGTACTTTAATATATGGTTATAATTTTTAAGTAGCTGTTTAGCATTTAGCACTAAATTAATGATATTTATATAATAAATAATAGTAATTTTATTCACTTATATGGTTCTCTGATACCAAAAGACACATAATTACCATTTGGGGAATGGTGAGGTTAATCTAATACAATTGTGCTATGATGAAAAGTTAGAAAACTGTTTTAAAAGCCAAATTCTCCTACTTACTAATTAGAAATACAGCTAATCACTACCACATTATATTGTAATAGCTTACACTTATTGAATACATGCTATATGCCAGGCACTGTTCTTATACTCTATTCAGGTAAACTCATTTAATCCTCCAACAACCCTATGATGTCAGCATTATTATCCCCAGTTTAAAAATGAGGACTCTAAGGCACATAAAGATTAAGGAACTTGGCAAAAGTCACACAGCAATTAAAGTGGCACTTGGCCATAGTAGGTTCTCCATAGTTTTTGGTACCCCTGAATTATTAGCATGGTAGAGAGAGATGGGAGACAGATATGAGCAGCATGTACTGGCTCTTCTCACCTTACCATCTCTGAACTTCTAGTCTCTTCAATAAAAAAAGGTAACACTATTTTCTTCCTATCTCACAAGGAAGACCACTCTGAGGTCAAATGAGATATTAATATGACACTGTGAATACCCCTTGACTAATTGCGCTCGGTCCTTGTGCTTGGTGTTTTACGTTAAGATTGGTGTGCCTTTTTATGTGTAGGAAAGTCACCGACCCCACATATGCCTCCATATTTGCTGACAAGAGGTCCTCACTCCCACTTTTGTAGTCAGTCATGATCACACTCGAAGAAACCCAAGGAAAGGAATAATAAAGACTTCAGCCTGCTGACACCTAATTATACAGCAGAGCTCTTTGGGCCACTTTTTCCTTGCGAAAAATCTGGGAAAGAGAAAAGGGAAGAGCAGAGGAGAAAGGAAGGAAATGAAGGTTGAAGGAAAAGATGGGAGAACCCCCAGAACTCACCGTGTTAGCACTTTCCTTTGCCTGCTACTCCCTTTCCTTCACTCAGCTGGGGACTGACGGACTCACAGAACGCTGGCCACTGAATAGACTCAAGTATAAAACGTCCTATCTGAACACTTTTAAATTATTTCTCATTCCTTTAAATATATACACGAGATATGTGGGGCTTTTAAAAATGAGGTTAAATTGTTCCGCCTAGTATTATCACTTTAGAAATTTTATACCTATTCATTGTCTGCAAGTAAGCTACTTAACAAGATCTCATGTCTATGCCCTTAAGTCCATTAGCCTAGAAATACTCCAAATTGTGTCCAAACAGATTTACAACCAGAAATCAAACTTTACCAGTCAGTACTTCCTACCAACATATTGCATTCATTTCCAGTTCATAAAAGCAGGTATTCAAATGCATAAGAGATAGAGGCTTTAAGGAGTTCAGGTTAGGTAGAGACCTTAAAGAAATGGGACTGATTATATTAAAATAAAAAATACTTACAGTATTTTTTTATACTTATACAAACAGCATCCTGAGGATACACATTTTTATTTTAAGTTGGCTAAGGAGAGCTTTCAGAGTAAGAAGGAAATTGTTTTAGTCAACCTGGCCAATGAATATTAAGTATAATTTGAGTCTAAAGCTGACATTAGCTATTTCTTTTGATTGTAAATAATAATGAAAGTAATAGCTTTAATTTCTTAAATGTTTACCATATGCAAATATAATACAAGGTACATAACTCTAGCTGGTACAATCAGCTCCCAAGTCCCAGTTCTTAATAATAATAAAAAATGTAGATTTGATAGCTATCAATAGCATCTGCTATGGGTCAGGTGGCTCTTTTTTGTGGCTTTCTTCTAAGTGATGATTTAAAGAACCACCTTCTTTCCATGTTCAAATTTGTCATCTCAGGATCTCTCACTTCTGACAATGTGGGCGAAGCACAGAGAACTCTTACCCGCCGCACCCTGCAAATGACATCATCACTTCTCCACATTCCATTGCTGAGACTTATTGATATGCCCCTACCTGGATTCTCAGGGAGCTGGGACATAGAGTTTAACTCTATGCCAAGGATGGTGAATCTTGCCACAGCCAGGCACTATGCTTTACATATATTAATTTATGTTTATAAGAACCCTGGAAGGGAGCAAGATGGCGACGGAGTAGGCGGACGTACCAACTTCCAACTCCCAGAACCAAAGTGGATTACAACTCAATTTTAAGAACCATCACCTGGATAAACCAACTTTGAACAAAACTAAGTGGACTCTTCAACCAAGGAACACAGAAGAAGCCACATTGAGACTGGTAGGAATAGCGAAAATGCGAAGAGGGCTGCCCAGCTCCCCGGAGCAAACGGCAGCCCGGAGAGACCCGCGTGGCGGGAGGAGATTTTGGCGGAGAGGGAGGGACCTGGGTCCCAGGAACCAAGCCCCAGCCTGCAGTCCCAGAGCCAAGAAGAGGCGTTTGGACAGTTTTGAGCTGTGAAACAAGTGAGGGAGCTCCCAGGCCTACAGTGTGGAGTATTAGGTCCCTTCCTACTCTGCTGAGGGCTGCTTAAGGTTTTGGGGCGGCAGGACGCTGAAACGCGGTTCTGTCGGCGTGGGCAGAGGCCAAGCCAGTGGGAGATCGGTCTAGCCCAGAGGGTCGGAGGGTAAGCACGAGAGCGGTCCGGAAGCTGCGGGCCCGCCTTTAATCCCACTTACGGGGACAAAGCGGGAGGCCAGGAACAGGCAGGCCCTGCGCAAGCCGGCCCTGACCGCGGGGACCGGGCTAGGACCAGGGACGGGCAGGGGCTCGTGGCTGAGCTGACGCTACCAGTCCGCCCCCCCCCCGCCGCCCGCTGGAGAAACCGCGGTTGGCCAGTATACGTGCGCGAGCGGGCTCCGAGCGCGGGAACGGGGTGGACCCCGAGACAGGCGGAGGCTCGCAGCTGAGCCCACAGCTGCTATCCCCATCCGGCCGGAGAAACCCCGGATAGCGTTAATACGTGCACGAGCGGGCTCCGAACGCGGGGGCGGGGTAGAGTCCGGGACAAGCGGAAGTACGCAGCTCGGCGGAAGCCAGCAAACACGCCCGCCCCAATAAATCTTGGTTTCCGACCCTGCGCAAAGGGCCCTGGCCTCGAGGGCGGGGCTAAAGCTCCTGACGGGCAAAAGCTTACAGCTGAGAGCACGTCAAAAGCCCCGCCTAACCCGCGGAACTGTAGCGAGCAGGCTCCGACTGCTGGTTCTGGGCTGAAGTCCGGAAATAGGCTGGGTCCGCAGCTGAGGAAAGGTGCTCGCCTCTACCCTTGGTGCTAATCTTGTGGCTTCAGTCACAGCCCCTCCCACGGAGGAGAGGCAGAAATCACAGCAAAAGCCACAGTGGGCCGGCGCTGGCAACGCTCATACCCAACCACCCTAGGCGCTGGCAGAGGGGGTGGGGGGCCTGCAGATAGACCACACCTAGAGAACACAAAGGCAACACCTACTGGACTCCAGTGGCCACAACTTGCTTATACACTGAAAAAATGGGCAGGCAGAGGAATGCAAACCAAATGAATCAAGAGAAATCCCCAGAGAAGGACCTGAATGAACCAGATATAACCAAATTACCAGAAGCAGAATTTAGAATAATGATAGTTAGGATGTTCAAAGAAATTAGAGCAACAATGGATAGTCATTATGAACACCTAAATAAAGAGATAACAAGTATAAAAAATGAAATTGAAATAATAAAAAAGAATCAGACAGAAATGACAAATACAGTATCAGAACTGAAGACCACAATGGAAGGAATTAAAAGCAGGATGGATGACGCTGAGGATCGAATAAGCGAGTTAGAGGACACAATAAACAAAGGCACAGAAGCAGAGAAGAAAAAGGAAAAGAGACTTAAAAAATGTGAGGAAACTCTAAGGGAGCTTTGTGACAACATGAAGAGAAACAACATTCGCATCATAGGGGTGCCTGAAGAAGAAGAGAGAGGACAGGAAATGGGAACTTTGTTCAATCAAATCATAGCAGAAAACTTTCCTAAATTAAGGCTGGGAAACACTCCACACATTCAAGAAGCACACAGAACTCCATTAAGGAGAAACCCAAAAAAATCTACACCAAGACACATCATAGTTAAAATACCAAAGCTAATGGATAAAGAAAAAATTTTAAAAGCTGCTAGAGAAAAAAAGACTATCACCTACAAAGGAGCCCCCATAAGGATGACATCGGACTTCTCAACAGAAACACTTGAGGCCAGAAGGGAATGGCAAGAAATAATCAAAGTAATGCAGAACAAGAACCTACAACCAAGACTACTTTATCCAGCAAGGCTAACGTTTAAAATTGAAGGAGAAATAAAGAGCTTCCCAGAAAAAGAAAGCCTCAAGGAATTCATAAAAACCAAACCAATTCTGCAAGAGATACTAAGGGGCCTCTTGTGAACAGCTTAAAGGGAGGAAAGAATAGAGCAAAAGAAGAATACAGCTTTAAAGAATAAAATGGCAATAAACAACTACATATCAATAATAACCTTAAATGTAAATGGATTAAATGATCCAATCAAAAGACATAGGGTAGCTGCATGGATAAAGAAACAGGACCCATACATATGCTGTCTACAAGAGACACACCTTAAAATAAAAGATGTTCATAGACTGAAGGTAAAAGGATGGAAAAAAATATTTCATGCAAATGGAAATGAAAAAAAAGCAGGGGTAGCAATACTTATATCAGACAAAATGGACTTTAAAACAAAGGCTGTAGTAAGAGATAAAGAAGGACACTACATAATGATAAAGGGAACAATTCAACAGGAAGATATAACTATTGTAAATATCTATGCACCAAATATAGGAGCCCCGACATACATAAAACAGACTTTGATGGATATAAAGGGCGAGATTAACAGCAATACTATCATAGTAGGGGATTTCAATACCCCTCTAACAACACTGGATAGATCCTCAAGAAAGAAAATTAATAAAGAAACAGCAGACTTAAAGGAGACACTAGATCAACTTGATTTAATAGATATCTTCAGAACTTTTCACCCTAAAGCAGTAGAATATACATTCTTCTCAAGCGCTCATGGAACGTTTTCTAGGATAGACCACATGTTAGGACACAAAAATGGTCTCAATAAATTTAAGAAGATTGAAATCATATCAAGCATTTTCTCTGATCACAATGCCATGAAACTAGAAATTAACCACAAAAGAAAAACTGAAAAATACTCAAGCACTTGGAAACTAAATAGCTTGTTATTAAATAATGAATGGATTAACAATGAGATCAAAGAAGAAATAAAAAAGTTTCTAGAAACAAATGATAATAAGCATACATCAACTCAAAATTTATGGGACACAGCAAAAGCAGTTCTGAGAGGGAAGTTTATTGCACTACAGGCATATCATAAGAAGCTAGAAAAAGCTCAAATAAGCAACTTGACCCTGCATCTAAAAGAACTAAAAAAACAACAACAAATAAAACCCAAGACAAGTAGAAGAAAGGAAATAATAAAGGTCAGAGCAGAAATAAATGACATAGAGGCTAAGGAAACAATACATAGGATCAATGAAACAAGAAGCTGGTTCTTTGAAAAGGTAAACAAGATTGATGAACCTTTAACTAGACTCACCAAGAAAAAAAGAGAGAGGACTCAAATAAATAAAATTAGAAAGGACAGTGGAGAAATAACAACTGACACAACAGAAATACAAAGCATTGTAAGAAAATACTATGAAGAACTATATGCCAAAAAATTAGACAATCTTGGTGAAATGGACAAATTTCTTGAATCATATAACCTTCCAAAAATCAATCTGGAAGAATCAGAACACCTAAACAGACCAATTACAACAAATGAGATCGAAACAGTTATCAAAAAACTCCCAAAAAAGAAAAGTCCTGGGCCTGATGGCTTCACAAGTGAATTCTATCAAAAATTCAAAGAAGAACTAACTCCTATTCTCCTGAAGCTATTTCAAAAAATTCAAGAGGAAGGAAGAATTCCAAACTCCTTTTATGAGGCGAGCATAATTCTGATCCCAAAACCGGGCAAAGACAACACAAAGAAAGAAAATTATAGGCCTATATCCCTGATGAATTTAGACGCTAAAATTCTCAACAAAATATTAGCCAACCGGATCCAGCAATATATGAAAAAAATCATACACCACGATCAAGTGGGATTTATTCTGGAGAGGCAAGGCTGGTTCAATATTCGCAAATCAATCAATGTGATTCACCACATAAACAAAAGGAAGGACAAAAATCACATGATAATTTCAATAGATGCAGAAAAGGCATTTGATAAAATCCAGCACCCATTCATGCTCAAAACTCTCAGTAAAGTGGGAATACAGGGATCATTCCTTAACATGATAAAGGCCATCTATGATAAACCGACAGCAAACATCATACTAAATGGACAAAGATTAAAAGCAATCCCCTTAAGATCAGGAACCAGGCAGGGTTGCCCACTTTCACCACTCTTATTCAACATAGTTCTGGAAGTCCTAGCTACAGCAATCAGACAAGAAGAAGAAATAAAAGGCATACAAATTGGAAAAGAAGAAGTAAAACTGTCATTATTTGCAGATGATATGATATTGTATATTGAAAACCCTAAAGTCTCAGTCAAAAAACTACTGGACCTGATAAATGAATTCAGCAAGGTGGCAGGATATAAAATTAATACTCAGAAATCAGAGGCATTTCTATACACCAACAATGAAATATCAGCAAAAGAAATTAAGGAAACAATCCCCTTCACTATTGCAGCCAAAAAAATAAAGTACCTAGGAGTAAATTTAACCAAGGAGGTTAAGGACTTGTACTCGGAAAATTATAGAACATTGATAAAAGAAATCAAGGAAGATACAAACAAGTGGAAGCACATACCGTGCTCATGGCTAGGAAGAATAAACATCATTAAAATGTCTATATTACCCAAAGCAATTTATAAATTCAATGCAATACCAATTAAAATACCAATGACATACTTCAAAGATATAGAACACATATTCCAAAAATTTATATGGAACCAAAAAAGAACACGAATAGCCTCAGCAATCTTAAAAAAAAAATAATAAAGCAGGAGGTATCACTCTTCCTGATATCAAGGTTTACTACAAGGCCATTATACTCAAGACAGCCTGGTACTGGCATAAGAACAGGCACATAGATCAATGGAACAGAACAGAGAACCCAGAAATAAACCCACAGCTTTATGGACAACTGATATTTGACAAAGGAGGAAAGAACATACAATGGAGTAAAGACAGCCTCTTTAACAAATGGTGTTGGGAAAATTGGACATCTACCTGCAAAAAAATGAAACTAGACCATCAACTTACACCATTCACAAAAACAAACTCAAAATGGATAAAAGACTTAAATGTAAGCCGTGAAACCATAAACATCTTAGAAGAAAACATAGGCAGCAAGCTCTCCGACATCTGTAGCAGAGGTATATTTGCCGATTTATCTTCATGGGCAACTGAAATAAAAGGCAAGATAAACAAATGGGACTATATCAAACTAAAAAGTTTTTGCACAGCTAAAGACAATAGGAACAGAATAAAAAGACAAACCACACAATGGGAGAACATATTTGACAGCACATCTGATAAGGGGTTAATAACTAAAATTTATAAAGAACTTATAAAAAGCAACACCAGGAAGACAAACAACCCAATCAAAAAATGGGCAAAAGAAATGAATAGAAATTTCTCCAAAGAGGACATACAGATGGCCAATAGGCATATGAAAAAATGCTCAACATCACTAATCATTAGAGAAATGCAAATTAAAACCACAATGAGATATCACCTCACACCAGTCAGAATGGCACTTATCAGCAAAACAACACAGAATAAGTGCTGGCGAGGATGTGGAGAAAAGGGAACCCTTCTGCACTGCTGGTGGGAATGCAGACTGGTGCAGCCACTGTGGAAAACAGTTTGGAGATTCCTCAGAAAATTAAAAATCGAACTTCCTTTTGACCCAGCTATCCCACTTTTAGGAATATACCCTAAGAACACCATAGCACTGTTCGAAAAGAAGAAATGCGCCCCCATGTTCGTGGCAGCATTGTTCACAATAGCGAAGATCTGGAAACAGCCCAAGTGTCCGTCAGAAGACGAGTGGATTAAAAAGCTTTGGTACATATATACTATGGAATACTACTCAGCCATAAGAAACGATGACATCGGATCATTTATAACAAAATGGATGTACCTTGATAACATTATACGGAGTGAAATAAGTAAATCAGAAAAAAAGAAAAACTGAGAACAGCACGATTACATACATAGGTGGGACATGAAAGTGAGGGTATGAGACATGGACAAGAGAGTGGTGGTTATGGGATGGGGGGAGGGAGGGAAGAATGGGATAGGGAGGAGGGGAGGGACGCAGGGAAAACCAGATTGAAGGTGACAGAGGACAATTTGACTTTTGGTGATGGGTATGCAACACAATTGAATGATAAGATAACCTGGAGATGTTTTCATTGTACATATGTACCCTGATTTATTGATGTCACCCCATTAGAATTAATAATAATAAAATATATATTAAAAAAAAAAAAAAAAGAACCCTGGAAAGTAGATATTATTAACTTTACATCATAGATGAGAACCCAGAGATGCATCAAGGTTAAATAATCAGCCCAAAACACACAGTTAGTGAATGATGAAACCAAGATTCAAATACATCAAACACAGCCTGTCTTTAATAAATTAAATTTTTTAAATGAACATGCAAAAAATATATACAAAGGATATGTATAATAAAACAGAGCTAGCAACTTTGTTATAAGAAGTGTTCAGGCTCAAACATAGTTAAAGAAATAAAAATTTATTAGGAAAAACACTTACCTGTGAAATTATCAACAGCAACAGAAAAGCTAATGCTTTCCCTAATATTGACAAGGGCGTGGCAAAGAAATATTGACAGGAACATCACTGAAGTGTTAATGGTGGTGGTTTCATTGCAGCGGATTTATGGGTGTGATTTCTCACTAATTTACCTTTTAAATTATTTCATTTTGAGAGAACACACATACATCTGTATATGTATACTGCTTTACAAGAAATTTCAGTTTGGGCCATGGCTTGGTGAGACATTTCTTGTTAGTCCTAACTTCAAAGGAGAATTATACCCATATGAATGAACATAGTAGTTTAAAAATATAGAGAGCCATTTACAGTACTAAAAACTTTCACCATCTCAAAGCAAAAGTTTGATTTTATTATGATTGTGAAAGAATGAGACTGATTTATTTCTGTGGCTTATGAAATCTGTCAACATTTTATGGTCATTCATGAAACTTATGTCTCTTGAATTCATTTTTATAAAGAAATATTGATTTTTGCATTTATAAAGCTATCAAAACATTTGTAAGAGAGAAATTATTATGTAGTAAAAAAATAAACTAACATGGGTTACCTAATAGTATTATCAGTCATATGGAAAGCATGTAAAAAACTATACATGCAGAATAAAATAGTTTGAAAAGACCAGATCTTGAGAAATTGGATGGGAGCAGGGGCAGAAGATGAATGTTTTACAATGCTCAGGTTTAGGACCATTTGAAAATCTATTTTCAGTTCAACAACCAACTCAGATATGACTCTTTTGCCCCCAAAGGAAGACTTCAACCATCTCTCTCCTTCATCACAACATGTCAGCAACACAGACTCAATTTGCGTATTTAAAGACAAGTCTTTTCTCATAATTCCTGTATTAGAAAGGACAAACTTTCATGAAAATCAATTGATAAATAATTGCTCATTTAAATGAATTTTGAGAGATTCCATTAGTAGAGTTCAAAAATAATCTACAAATAATAAAATGTCCCAAAAATAAAGAAACTGACTAAAGATAACATAGACCAGCATAAGACCAGAAGAATATGGGGAAAGCAAAATAAAATTTCAAAAAATAGAAAAGAGATCTCTATAACCTGAAGAAAAAAAAAATCTAATTTGGGTACTATTTCCCTGATCAGGGCAGCGTAAGATTTCTAAATTTAAGGCCATTTCACTAAATCTAAACAATGGGTCTGCCTTGCTAACTAAGTAAGGGGCTCAGAAACAAGCTTCCAGGGTGACACTAGTCAAAGAATCTGCCATCAAGTTCTTCAGTAACATGTTTTAATCATTTAATGCAACATTTCCTAAAATATGGTTAAAACCGTATCCATTTTCAGATATAGTAGTAAAATATTATGCAAATGAAGATCCTGTGCTGGGTGAAACTTACTATGAAAAGATTTATTTATGATAAAACTTATCAGACTTCTTCACACTAGACTATGGGTCTGCAGTGGGTGGGGGAAGAGCTAAGTACACAGTTCAGCATTTCACCAGTGGGCCCTATTCTTTTGCCATGAAACCTATTGAGGTGCCAATGTCTTTTAAATCATCCTTTGGAAGCACTGATTTGACAGCACTCGTCTCCAACAACAGGGGCCTTTATCTTTAGTTGTGAAAGGGAGGCTATGCACTGGTTAGGAGTATGGCTCCTGCAGCCAGACTGCTGGCATTTAATCTCTGTGACTGGACGTGGCCTCTTGGGCAGGTTACTGGACCTCTCCTTGCTTGCTTTTGCATTTGCAGGGTGGGCATAATTGCAGCACCTAGTTAAGAGAAAGTTGTTGTGAGCATTAAGTGACTTTATACATTTAAAGAACCTGGAACATTTCCAAGCATATGGTAACCTCTCAGTATTAGCTCTCGGTTACTACGGCAAGTAAGCAGTCCTACCAAATACAATAGATACCCTTCTTTACTAAAACAACTGCAAATCTAGTTTGGGTTACACTGTATGGGACATCTTTATTTTGTAGGGAGGATTTATCCCAAGACTGCAGATCATAAATTTATTTTTTTAAGTCTGAATTTGTGATTAAAACTAGGGAGATTTTTCTCTGTTTTAACTTAAAAGCATGACCATTTGAACCTTTATTTTTTTATTTTAAGACCCTAATATTTACCCTGTTGCAGTGATAGTGATAAAAGAGGTTATTTTTACTTTTGTTTTACTATCAGGCTCTGAAAAGGATCAAATCCTACCACTGAAGACTATCTCTTAAATTTCACATCTATGAATAATCAGAGCACTAAGCTTTGCCTAGTGCTCCATCCCTGACAATACATTTTCACTTACATAAGAGTACTTACGGTTCTTCTGGTACCATGTTCCTTTAGCTCAGACTGTCTCCTCGCCCTTATCTGTAGGTTCAGCTGTGTTTATGTTCAACCCTAAGCATAAGAATGAATTACTTATGACTTAGTTATTTAAATCCATTTGTCTCCTTAAAGAGGATTTCTGACCAATCACAAGAGACCGAATATCAATTTAGCTTTGCTACTTATCACCCTGGGATCCCCAGCAAGTGACCTACTGCCCAGCCGTCCAGTAGCTGTATCGGGCCCGTTGCTCTCGCCCACAGAGCTCACACTGCCACTGTCGAGAGCCTGTCTTGCTAGCCCCAAAGGCCTTTTATTCCAACTCTCAGGTCCCAGACAACCAGACTTTCCTAGCCCTTCTGAAGAACTCTCTTTCACAGGCCCTCTTGGGAAAAAAATAAGAAAAACTGTAAATTGGTAATATTCTCAAAGAAGTCATGTCCATTTTCATGTTGACTTTGCTCAGAAAGAAATATTCACATTATTGAATTCAATGCTTGCAACTGTTTTTCTGTGGAAAATCTTTGTCCAGAAATAGTTTAGGGTATTATATAAAATACCCGAACCCCATGACTCCTGAACTGTGTGCACAGGTGCCGGTGCCATGAGATATTTTCTGGTTTTGAGAAAAACACAGACTCTGTGCAAACTACCAGCTCGAGGTGGTTCGTAGTTTCTACATTAGATCGTTCTACATTCCTTTCAATGATTTCATCTCTTTACAAAGCTGAGTTTTCAGGGTTGTTTTGATGAAAAGCAAGTACCATACTAACCACTGTGGAACAGGAAATAGGGTGGTCAAAACCAACCTGATTCCAAGGATTGAAAAGTTTTGCCGCAGCCAACAGGTGCACACATTCTTATTAGTAAGTAATTGTGATTATTTAAGAATAAATTACAAATATTTTCTATCAATTTATGTGCATTATTCTTTTTCAAAGGCTACTGAGCTATTAAGACATAAATATAAGTCCTTTGGACCTTACTACTTCATAACTGAAACTATTAAATACTTCCTGAAAAAAAATACTGAGAAAATTGAAGGAACTCTGCCCTGCTATATACTACCTATTTAACATATAGTAGGGCAGAGTTCCTGACAAAAAACCTATATTTAACATAACAAAAAGATAACTAGATCAAGTAACACAAACAGCCAGGAAAATGGTAATGACTATAAAAAGTATTTTATGGTAATGACCATAAAAAGCATTAATTAATGAGAACATTATTGCAATTAATATTATCTCCATTTTAATGTAAATATCAGAAAAACTTTAAAAGGTATAAAAATTAAATCAAGAAAGTCTCAGAACAAAGTCAAATACATTAATAAAACTATTAAACTTATTAATGAAACTTATTTGAGATACTCTGGTTAGTTAAATATGTCTTGTTAGCAGAATGTTAATGAAAAATCCTATTTCAGCTTACACAAAAGCATGTTGGCCATTCTTCTGTCTTGGTACATACAATATCCTGTGTATATATTTCATTTTTCTTTTGATGATTAAGTGACTTAGAAAGAGGTTAAACCAGTGGTTCTTAACCTTTTTTGAGGTACCGAACCCACCAGTTTCATATGTGCATTCACCGAACCCTTCTTTAGTGATAAATAAAATATAATTTTTTTTCCAAATTCAAGACATAGGTATATCTTTTTTTACTGGTGCACAAAATGAGCCGTGCATGAACATCACCTTGCTCAAAGAACAAAACCAACAAAGTGCATGAATTCACAACAAATTATGGTATTACTTTATTCTGGCCTCCACGGCAGAGGCTTCTCCGAACCCCTGAGACCAACTCATCAAAGCCCTAGGGTTCGATAGAACCCAGGTTAAGAACCACTGGGTTAAACACTTGCTCAGGGCTACAGTTGCAATGAACAGCAGAACCAGCATCTGAAAACTAGATGTTTAAACTCAAGCACTTGGGAGATCAATAGAGTTTAGTAAGTTTGAGAAATACTATTATTGTACAGTATTGGGAAATACTAATATTGTATTTCACCTTAGAGAGTCGATGTCCAACAGCATATTCAAGACTGAGAAATCTTGTAAGAAGAAATTTTCAAAATTTGGTTTACTCTAGATTTCCAAGTTCATTGACCCCAACATGCTTTTCCACTAAGAGCTGTGCTGTCCTGATTAAGAGTGTGAGCTCTGGATCAGAAGGCCCAGTTAAAATTCCAGCTCAGCTGCTTAGCCTTGTCACTTACCTCTCATCCTCACTTCCATCACCCATTAGATAGAAATAGTGCTGATGCCATTTCAAAGAGCTGTGAGCATTTGATGAGACAAGGCATGTAAAGCACACACGAAGCACTCTACAGATTTACAACTGCTCAAAAAAATAGGCTATATTTTATAGCTTCATATTCATTTTGAAATATCCCCTAGTTCTGCTCACAAAAATTAGGAGATATTTTATCGCTTCAGATTTATTTTGACATATCCCCTAAATTTTGTGAGCAGTGTACCTAAAATTGTTGTTGTTGACATTCTTCAACATTAGTGTTTGTAGAACTTAATTTGAAAATGTCATCATAAGTATTCAAACAAAAACATTAAAATGCATACAGAAGTCATTGCTGCAGGTCTGTAACATGCCACTGAGTACACAGAATTTATTGTCAGGCTTTAGGGTAGCATATGTTTGTGAGAAAGACAAACAAACAAAACATTATTTGTAATCCTGGCAAAGTTTGGAGTTTTCATTCAGGGAAGAAGGACAAGGCAGTGTTGTGGTCACTGCTGGGACCTGATGCCTCTCTAAATATTGTCAGGCACACAGATGGTCACAGGTTAGAGGGGAAGCTGGTGCACAAGGTAGACAAAGAAAGGGCAGAGAGAGAAAGGACCGCTGATTAGTGCTGCTCCTCTTACCCCAGTCAGTAGAAAACGAATATCTACCTTTCCATTAATTTAACCCTTTTATGCAACTCACAAAGAGAAGAGATGCTCTTCTTAGTCGTTGCTATTTCCAAAAAAAAGATAAATCGTGTTCTCTTTCTTTGAAACAGAAACTGGAGAGTTATGTTGAGAATATACCAATTGGTTCTCTTCTAAAACTTAGGGATGTTAGTTGAAATCACAAAAGACAATACAGAGTGAATACAACAGGCTTGATTTGGGTTGCTATATTTGAAAATTCCTGGGGAGACATTAGACAACTAATGTTATCATTGTTTATATATTTGTATAGCTATCACTTTTCTACACAGCAAAGTATTGAAGAACTTTCATTACCTAAAATCACTCTGATGTGGTCAGTAACAATTTCATCACATTTACACAGTGGAACAATGGAAAATTTATAAATATTAATGTACAATTGGGGAAAAAATAGCTACACTTGACTCTAATGACTGAATAGATTCTTTTGTCAATAAAATGAATGAAATATTATGTTTTCTAAAGCATTGGCCACATGCTTTCCTATGATTAAGCTGTCTTAGTCACACAATGCATTAGTCACACAATTTATACCCAGATAGGGTTGTATGGCTCATCAAAAAATCTTTATGTGACACAGCGTTACATAAGTAGACTGCCTAATGTGTTATTCCTTGTAAAAATATTTATCTTTCCTGAGTGCAATGATGAGCATTTTATTCATTTGTTCATGTCTCTCTGAGGATGATGTATCAATGTTAATGATACTTAGAAATCTATGAGCAATTAATGTTGCTTCAAGTAAATTTAATATGGCAGCCCCACTGAAGTTATCTAGGGAAACATTGATTCTTAATGGTTACTTTATGACTGAAACTCTAACAAGTCAACCTCTAACAAGTTTGTTATATTTGAGGCAAATTAAAGAAAGAATATGGAGTGCATACAAAAAATATCTCCCTCTGTTCAAATATTACCTTTATACAAAATTAACTAGCAGAGCCAAGCAGTTTAATGTTTTATAGTGACAATTCAGAAATTTAAAGTACTATTTGTTGTGCAAATTAAAATGTATCTGAACTGTGGCATGTTTCTGAATTCATCAAAATCATCACATATTATGCCATCCTCTGATAATTCTCGGCTTTGATCAGATGAATCTCAAAACATTGCTCTTGAAAAGTATCGGCAGAAAAGAAGCCAAGTCTTTCAGCAGGTTCTGTCTGGCTGCCCAGCCCTCTGATATGAGGCTAGGGGTGAGCAGGTGGGGTGTAAAGAAGTCTCTCCTGGTGAGAGGGGCAGGAAAGTACAAAATGGCGTTGTTACAAGGTACAACTTCGCTTAAACAGAAATTGGAATTTGATGAGATTGCACAGTAAGAAGACAGTGCTTGTGTTAATTTTTTTTTTTAAGTGAGTGTAGGAGGGATAGAGAGACTGACTTCTGAATTCTCCTTGACCAGAATCCACCTGGCAACCCTTGTCTGGGTCCAGTGTTTAAACCGAGTTATCCTCAGCGCCCGGGTTCACACTGGGACCAATTGAGCTACTTACTGGCTGCGGGATGGGAAGAGGTAGAGAAGGAAGGAAGAGGGGGAAGGGAAGAGAAGCAGATGATTGCTTCTCATGTGTGCCCTGACCAGGGATCAGGATTGAACCTCGGACTTCCACATGCTGGGCCGATGTTCTACCCACTGAACCAACCAGCAGGGCCTTAATTTTTTTACTGGGAAGTTGGTGCTACATGCAGGCTATCATGGAACTATATTGATACCTATTCAATTTTCATTGAAAAATAAAAGTGTGCTTATTGCATCCTTCTGACCTGTAGATTTTTCAGCATGTATTTTGATAGGGCTGAAAAGATGTGAGTGATTTTTTTCACTCTCCCTAAATGATCAGTATATTTTATTTATTTTTATTTCTTTGGTCTGTGTGTTTCAAATAGCTTGTGCTTCAAAAAGTCTCAATATATTTCTGGGTTGAGGAAAGTTGGCCCCATACAAAAATTAAAACATCTCATTCTTCACTTCCAAAGCAACTGCATTTATCTGTAGAAAAACACATAAAAGTCAGGCTTCTTTGACACTTAGGAAGAATAAAGGGATAAAAACCTTCAAATGACATGAAGGACTCCCATGGTCATGTGTTGTTACAGCATATTAATACAGAACTCTTCAGAATCTTAATTTACTTGAACAGCCCCTATAAAAATTTATGCCAGAGAGTGGGTAAGAGGGTTGGCAGCCAGAGCACTAGATGCCAAATGCCTCCTCTCTGGCAGTGGCATCTGGATGGGAGGTTGGCCTGCCTCCGAGACTCTTGGCCAGCAGCACTGTTGTCTATACAGACGGCTGTGTATCTGTTCAAGAGTCCAATAACTACGTGTGTGTATTTTGGTAAGCTATTATTTCTGGGCCAAAGATTTCATTTTTGCATCTGTTGGCACTAATTCTATATCCACCACCCCCATCCCCACCCACTGCTGTATTTTAGTTCTCTGATCAAAAACATTGCATGGAGATAGAACTGTATTAGAGAAGAAAATGTTTCTTAATATTTCTCTTAAATCTAACAAAACATAGTTACAGTATTAACATGATGGTTTGTCTTCATTTCTGCAAGCCATGAATAATGTGTATGTTCCAATCTCTATGAAAAAAATCTCAATTTTTGCAGGATTTTGACAGAACCTAATTATAGAACTATCAGGAGTTACTTTAATTATCAGAAATATAATGAGCCATTAATAAATTTAAAGTCAAATTCCTCTTTCAATGTTTCTAGAGTAACAAAATTATGTTCTAATTTTATAAATGTAGTTACTGCAATATGATACCAGGAGTTGCCACACATCCAATCAAAGTCATGCTTTATTGTGCAGGGTTACAACCTCTCAACCTTTCAAATTCTGCTACCTCAAAGTTATTTGCTTGGAGGGCACACCCACCTAATTTAATTGAAACATCTATCAGATGGCCCCTTTACACAAGATGCTGGGAGATACAAAGTCTAAAAAGTTATCTACCTTAAAAAGTTCACAACATTTTTTCCATTTCGATGAAGGAAACTTGGGGTACTTTTTCTTTTTTCTTTTTCTGTTTTTTTTTTTTTTTTTGTATTTTTCCAAAGTGAGAAGTGGGGGGAGGCAGACAGACTCCCGCATGTGCCCTGACCAAGATCCTCCAGGCATGCCCACCAGGGGGCGATGCTCTGTCCATCTGGGTCGTTGCTCTGCTGTAATTGGAGCCATTCTAACTCCTGAGGTGAAGGCCATGGAGCCGTTCTCAGCGCGGGGGGGGGGGCCAACTTTGCTCCAATGGAGCCTTTGATGCGGGAGAGGAAGAGAGAGATAGAGAGAAAGGAGAAAGGGAAGGGTGGAGAAGCAGATGGGCCCCTCTCCTGTGTTCCCTGGCCTGGAATCAATCCCAGGACTTTCACACGCCGGGCCAACGCTCTACCACTGAGCAAACCGGCCAGAGATGAAACTTGGAATACTTTTAAACAAGTAACAAGAAATAAAAGCTAACTGGAGGTTCAATGTACCTTATGGAATGGGCATAAAGAAATGAACCCTAACTTTATGTCTACCTTGCAGAGACATTTCAGTTGAGCTTAGCGTTTTAAAACTGAAAGGCTCCATGGAGATCGTGTAATCTAATATCCTTCTTATAGATTTTGGATGAGGAAATGGATAGCTAAAGAGAAGTAATTTGGTACCATTCATACAGTAGTTAGTTCAAGGACACAGATTTGGTACTTTCTTAGTACCACTCCTCATCATTTTAGAGCTAAGATATGACTTTAAATGAAATTTGCAGGGAAATCCTATCAAATGTCATGGCATCATTTCATGAGATAAGTAAACCAAAATTAGGGAATTACTGTGCAATGATAATCAGAGGAATAATAAAGCTACTGCCATTACAACCAACTCTCTTTGGCCAAAGTAGCTATGGCAGGATTCCCAGGAAGATAACTAAAAATCAGTCTACAGGTGTTTCAGTTAATCGTGCAAAAGGCATCTGCTACAACTTCTCTCTCTCTCTCTCTCTCTCTCTCTCTCTCTCTCTCTCTCTCTCTCTCTCTCCCTCTCCTACAGACAGCTTTACAGAGAAAGGAGATATGTCCAGAAATTTATAGATGACCACAATATCACCTCCAAAACACCTCTCCAATTTGGTAGTGAGCAAAATGAGATTGTTTTTTGAGCTAAATGAGGTAATCTACATGTGATGGATTGGAGTCATATTGAATTTGATAATCAACATACAAAATCAATTAAGAGAGGTCAGAGGACTTCTTCACAACCTAAAAGAATTAGCAGTTCTGAAGTAAGAATATGTCAAGTAGAATGAAAGTTGGTCAACTATATGGGCAGTGTCTATCCCATAACCATCATGGGAAAGGCCCTGGCTCAAGGACACAGGTCTGGTATTGATCATGCCTTTTTATTTTTCTGGAGTTTTGACCTTCTAGGGCCAGCTATATGCTAGAGATAGCAAAGAACTCAAAGTGACTACTACATTTGAATGCAAGCCTACCAATTCTAAACCCATACCCCCAAGTTCCTCCCATATCTAGCTTTTATACTCTGGGCCACTATCCACCTACCCTAATCACTCCAGGGCCAGGTATCCAACAACTAGAAACAGCTCCTAAACCTCAGAACCTGGTGAAATTTTTCACACTAAACCAGCTTACCCTACTGGTCTCATTCTTTTCCTCAACAACCACAATTAATGCTCGTGCCCATGTTTTCTCCTCCCTCCTCTGCCTCCTGACCAACCTTGGTGCCTCCCTGAGTGGACCCCTAGCATAGAGTGCTATGCCTCCTTTCTCTGGGGACCTGGGAACATAAGAACTTCCTCCTCTACAGCCACCATTCCATGCTGGTGTGTTTTACCATACCCAATTAAAACAAATCCAGGTACACTTGATACCACTCTGGTGCCAGTGGTGTTGAACTAGTACATCTCTATTAGCCTGAAGTCTCTGAACAATTGAAGCACACAACTATCACCTATTGTTTCCTTTTCATTCTTATCACATATCCTGCTGCTCTGATTTTAGTTCATCAGGTGGCATGGCATGTCTATAGGGCAGTGGTTCTCAAAGTGTGCTCCAGGGTGCAATAATGCACCCCAGAAGATTTCCAGATGTGCTCTCCGGTATTCCAGAGAAATATGTGCCTGTGGGGGACCAAAACACCAGCAGGGTTTTGGAGTTTAGATTTTTGGGGGACAGAGGTGTGGGGAACTGGCTGTAAACTGACAGTCTGCCCAAACCCCCACCTCACTTGCCTGATTAGGTTGCAAAAGGCTGTTAAGCTGTGGTGCTGGATTGTTTACACTACCCCCCATGTTCCCCTGAAAGACTGGAGGCAAGTTTCTTCTATCCTTTGTTTGGTGTAAAGTTAAGATGATATGTATGGTGGGGGTTTTGGATTTATGATTAAACATAAGGGGTTGTCTCTTGAAGCCTTTTGAATTTCTATAAAAGAAGAATATGTGGCAATATCTAAAAAAAACTTTGAACAGTTTACTACAATTTTCAACATTCTATTTATGTGAATTAGGATTTTCTACCCTCAACACAATTAAGAATAAAAAGAGAGGAATTCTTCAATGTATTGACAAGGAAATAAAAATTTGCTTTTCAAATATATGCCTGAACATTGAAGAAATCACTGAGACACATCAGGCTCAGGTTTCTCATAAACACAAGAATGGAAAAACTTAACACATTTGTACCTGGACCTGCCAAATTTACTAAATCTTACTAAGAATGTATCTATATATATAAAAAGATAACTTTTTTGCCTTTTTTTTATTTTTAACCCCTCTTTCTTATGAGTTCTAAAAAGCATTAACTCAAAAAATGTAACATAAAAATGTTTTTTAATGTCAGAATAAATTTAATTTTGTTGTATTTATTTTGTTTAAATACCATAAAAGCACGCGTGGACTTTATATTTTTTGTTTAATATTTGACTTAATTATTATAACATATTTCTCAGAAATTTGTATATAGTGCACCTACAATTATTTGTAGGATTTTAAATGTGCCCTGACTTCAGAAAGTTTGAGAACCACTGCTATAGAAACGGATGATTCTAGGTAGGTCTCTATCACATTTCTCATTAACAGACTAATAAATTAGATTTCTAAGTTTCTGTATTGATCTTGTGAGCTTAGTTCATTCCTGATCAGCTCTTGATCAGGCTGACATCAGTCCTATGTATGGTGAGGATCACTCATGGTCTAGAGCAGTGGTTCTTAACCTTTTTTGAGGTACTGAACCCACCAGTTTCATATGCGCCTTCACCAAACCCTTCTTTAGTGATAAATAAAATTTTTTTTTTTCCAAATTCAAGACATAGGTATATGTTTTTTTACTGGTGCACAAAATGAGCCGTGCATGAACATCACCTTGCTCAAAGAACAAAACCAACAAAGTGCATGAATTCACAACAAATTACGGTATTACTTTATTCTGGCCTCCACAGCAGAGGCTTCTCCGAACCCCTGAGACCAACTCATCGAACCCCTAGGGTTTGATAGAACCCAGGTTAAGAACCACTGGTCTAGAGCCTTGCTTCTCAAAGTGTAGCCCTGTGGACCAGCAGCATTAGCATGGGATAGCTGGTTAGAAATGTAGAACTAAATCTCAGGCCCCACTCTAGACCTACTGAATCAGAATCTGTATTTTAACAAGATCCTAGGTGATTTGTATGCACATTAAAATTTGAGAAACACTGCCTGACCTGTGGTGGCGCAGTGGATAAAGCGTCGACCTGGGAACACTGAGGTCGCCAGTTCAAATCCCTGCACTGGTCTGGTCAAGGCACATATGGGAGTTGATGCTTCCAGCTCCTCCCCCCTTTCTCTCTCTCTCTCACTCTATGTCTCCACTTGAAAATGAATAAAATAAAATTTTTTAAAAAAATAAAAAAAATAATAATTTGAGAAACACTACTCCAATGCAGGGAATAGCAAAAAAAAAATTTTTAAGATTCTATTTATTTATTTTAGGAGGGGAGAGAAAGAGAAAAAGAGAGAGCAAGAGAGAAAGGGTGAGGAACAGGAAGCATCAACTCCCATATGTGCCTTGACCAGGGAAGCCCGGGGTTTCAAACCATCAGGGAATAGCAAATTTTTAAATATTTTTTAAAAGAATCAAGTAGGAAATATTTTAGGTTTTGTGGGATACATGGTCTTTCAAGCAACTAACTGATCGGCTTGGCCATTTTAATGCAAAAGCAACCATAGACAATATGGAAGTAAGTATGGCTAGGCTATGGTCCAAAAAAACTTTATATATGGACACTGAAATTTGAATTTCATTTAATTTTTACATCACAAAAATTTTTTTAACCACTTAACATTGTAAAAACCACTCCTATTTTAAGGCCTTGCAAAAATAGGTGGCAGGCAAGATTATCCTACTGGCCATAGTTTGCCTACCCTTGCTCTAGACCAGTGTTTTTCATCTACTGGTTCACGGACCAGTCCACCAGGAATTTCATGCTGCTCTGTAAAAGAGTTAACCATTCTGATGTTGTATGAAGATTACAGACCCAGTGATCTTAGTTGAATTCATTTGTGGTCAGATTTTCTGCCTTAGCAGTCCTTGACATAATTATCTTATTTTCACTGGTTCCCAAGTGTAAAAATGTTTAAAAACCACTGCTCTAGACCATAGAAAATTCAATAGGATCAAGTCATTCTATGAAGTGGGGCATTCCCTGTTGAACCACCTCAAAATCTCATCTGCCAAATGAGTCTTTTTTTCTCTAAATTTTCATAAATGGATTATTTTGTTTTTTTATTTTAGGCAAACTTGATAAATTATAATTAAGTTTTTTTAATAATGAAAATTTAAATTAAGACTATAGGACCACAGGGATCTTAAAATATAGATGTAGAAGCTAACTGATGGAATTGTATCATAATTTGAAATATCAGTGTTTTAGTCAAACAAGCAATTTCTGACTTATTTTGTGTGGTTGCCTCGGTCATCTGACTGTGAGAAGCAATGAGGAAGTGATAGACCAATGACCCCTCCTACAACAGGGCGCACATATCTAATAAGATCAAAGCTCATGTAACAAAGTGCAGACATAAATAAGGGTATAGTATCTATTACCTGATTTTTAATCTATGTTTATATGTGCAAAATGGCAGAGACATTCTGGTCACTCTTTGTGCAGGATATCTACTTGGAAGCAGGCCACAATCGCCAGTCAGTCCTGTCACTTTTTAGTTAACCTGTCAGCCACAGAAATGGCCTAGGTACCCCACTGCAATTGCCAGTACAATTCTAATTAATGGTGTAAAGTGAGTTGATGAATTCAGAATATCATTTTACTGTTTGGGTTACTAAATATTTTTCTCAGATTGGGTTAACTAAGAAATAAAGCATATTACTCATGATGCTTTAAATAGTGATTTTAGATAACTAAAACTCCTACATTGACACAATAAAATTTCTAGGCATCCATTTTGCAGTATAGTTTTATAACATGAAGGAATTTTTACTTTATAAATTAAATTTCTAAGTTTATATATTGATCCCTAGTTCTAAAGCTTGGATACCTATCAGAATCACCTTCGGAAATCTTTTCTTAAAGTCAAAACCCAAGGCACTCTTCCAAAGACCAATAGAATAAGAATAGCTGGTAATAGGTCCTGATATCTCTATTTTAAAAAAAGAAAGTCCTTCCAGGTTATCCCAGTGTGTATTGGTTGAGAACACTGCTTTTGTAATTATCAAACAAGAGTGATACTTTTTTATTAGACATTTCAATTTTTTTCTGAAAGGTTTTTTAAGGCACACTTTATATAATTTTTTTTTTACAGGGACAGAGAGAGAGAGAGTCAGAGAGAGGGACAGACAGACAGGAACGGAGAGAGGTGAGAAGCATCAATCACTAGTCTTTCGTTGCCCTTGCGACACCTTAGTTGTTCACTGATTGCTTTCTCACATGTGCCTTGACCGTGGGCCTTCAGCAGACCGAGCCACCCCTCGCTGGAGCCAGCAACCCTGGGTCCAAGCTGATGAGCTTTTTGCTCAAGCCAGATGGGCCCGTGCTCAAGCTGGCGACCTCGGGGTCTCGAACCTGGGTCCTCCGCATCCCAGTCCGACGCTCCATCCACTGCACCACCGCCCAGTCAGGCCATTTTATATAATTTAAAAGTGAATTGCAAGCACTATTAAAAGAAAATTTTTCACCTGACCAGTGGTGATGCAGTGGATAGAGCATCAACTGGGGACACTAAGGTCCCAGGTTTAAAACCCAAGGTCTCCAGCTTGAGCATGGGTCCCGGCTTGAGTGTGGGATCATCAACAAGCCCAAAGGTCACTGGCTTGAGCAAGGGGTCATTGGCTCAGCTAGACACACACACACACACACACACACACACACACACACACACACACACACGCCCTGTCAAGGCACATATCAGAAGCAATCAATGAATAACAAAAGTGACACAACTATGAGCTGATGCCTCTTATCTCTCTCTCCCTTCCTGTCTGTCTGTGTGTTGAAAGAGAAAGAAGAAAGAAAGAAAGAAAGAAAGAAAGAAAGAAAGAAAGAAAGAAAGAAAGAAAGAAAGAAAGAAAGAAAGAAAGAAAGAAAGAAAAGGGAAGGGAGGAAGGAAGGAAGGAAGGAAGGAAGGAAGGAAGGAAGGAAGGAAGGAAGGAAGGAAGGAAGGAAGGAAGAGAGGGAGGGAGGGAGGAAGGAAGGAAGGAAGGAAGGAAGGAAGAGAGGGAGGGAGGGAGGGAGGGAGGAATGAAAGAGAGAGAGAGAGAAAGAAAGAAGAGAGGGAGGGAGGGAAGGAGAAAGGAAAGGAAGGAAGGAAGGAAGGAAAGAAAGAACGAAGAAAGAAAAAGAAAGAAAGAAAGAAAGAAAGAAAGAAAGAAAGAAAGAAAGAAAGAAAGAAAGAAAGAAAGAGGAAAGAAAAAGAAAAATTTTCAAACCCTGGTCCGGTAGTTCAGTTGGTTAGAGCATCATCCAGCTACACCAAGGTTGCAGACCAGTCAGGGCACATACAAGAATCAACCAATGAATTTATAAATAAGTTGAACAACAAATTGATGTCTTCTCTCTCTTTTTTCCTCTCTCTCTAAAATTTAATAAGTTTTTTAAATTTATCATTGCGATTCTTCATAGAAACAACTTCCAGAATCTTCTCAGGATCAGTGTAGATACAACTGAAGCTGTAAGCCTCCTTTCTTTTTCCTTTTTTATCTCAATAAATTAGCTTTAGACATTAATTAAATATGATTCAACAAGCACATATGCCCTAATGTCCTAGAAACATGCAGTTTCTTTTTTATTATTATTTAGAAAATTAACCTTAACAGAGTGACATTAATCAATAAGAGTACACAGTTTTCAAGTGAACGTTTCTATAGCATTAGTTCCATTACTTCCCAACACTGTTGGAGGAACTATGATTGCACTGTACTGCCTCTCTCTTTACTTTTATTACTTTCATTCTCTTGGATAATTAATGCCAAAACAATTATATATAAATTAGAAAAATAAACTTGCTTTGATGTTATTTTTGTTGCTGTTCATGCACGGTTTTTTACTATCTCAATTCCACCACAATATAGGATTTTGCTAAACAAATATTGCTCAGGTCTGTGTCTGCCATCACTTCAGAAGTTTTTGAATACCTCTCATGGAGACGTGGGAGGACTAAGCAGTCCGCCCTCCTCCAGCCTCTGCCCCTCCCTGTCAGTTCTAAATTTTATGCCTATGAGAAGCATCTGAAAATATCAGAGTAGCACCTTAGGGCATCTAATACCCAGAGATATCACTCATCTTTTCTCAATTTTCACTCAGGGATAAGTGAGTATTATGTTATTTTTAAATAATTTTTGTTATTATTTTGGATTGTGTGGAGGAAGAAAGATAATTAGTTGTTAAAGCTTTTTATCTTGAGAAACAGAAACTGAAGGTAATCTGACTACTCAAACTTCAAAGAGTTGTGTTAATAATAACTAAACTGTTAATTATTGAGTGCTTTCTATGCTAGGCACTGCTAGGATGCTTCACCTATATATATTATCTCATTTAATCCTAACAGTGACAATATAATATAGGTTGGAAATGCTCCCATTTTACAGTTAAGAAACTAAAACATCAGATTAACTGATTTACCCAAACTCACACAGCTAGTTAACAGAACCAAAGTTTGAAAGCAGGTTTTTAGGATTCCAAAGCCCACAATCCTAACTGTTTTATACACACTCCAAAACTAGCATGGTGAAAGCAAATGACTTCCTGTACCTGGACTTAAAAAATGAAAAAGATGGCCTGCATTACTTCCATCATTCACATTTCACTTGCTTATGCACAAAACTTGAGTCTTGGTTAGTAATTTGTCAGCTACAACAGGTTAACCACCTCCTGACCAGTCTGTTTGTAACGAGGCGATCCAATTGAAGCAACCACACCAGCCACTGGTTTTGAAGAGCTTCCTCAGGAAGCCGTCCCTTCCGTTTGGGATTGAGACATGAGATTAGGACCACTCAGACTGCCAGTGTTTTCAGGAAAACTATCCAACTCAGAGGAAAACAAGCAAGTTAAAAATATTTTAAATAAGTGAACATCACATACCTTAATCATGTGTCTGTGTTATTTTTTGGGGGGGAGCATGAACATTTCTTACTATTACTGTACCTACCTGTAAACGAGTCTAATGAATGTATGCATGTGTGTGTACATGTATGCAGACTACTAGTAAGTGAACATAAATTAAACCAAGGGTGAATACTGTTATTACTTAGTCTTTTCTTCCACACCTGGCAGATGTAAACTCCTACAGGTCATCTTGTCAAAATACAGTTTTAGTTCTGATAAAAATAACAGAAGAGAAACATATACAATCTATTATAACTCGCTGCCAATGTTGCCAGCTAACTACCAAAAAAAAAATAGAGTGTCTCAGACAGAAATATCAATAACTTTAATGCGAGCGATTTGTTAACAGGGGAGAAAACAAGCAAACTTGCTCTCTGCTGACTGTCACTAATATTTATTCGTCCAGTGACTGTTAATCAAACCAAGTTTACAGTCCCGTACAGCACCTGTCACAGGTGCTGATCATTAATCAGCTATTGCAGCAGTTTATTCTGCTGCTGACAACTCGCAATTTTCCACTGATTCAGCTAGTTTGTCAGGTGGGAATTATGGCATAGCACATGTGACAAAACACATCACCCTTTTTTTTTTTTTTTTTTTTTTTTTTGCATTTTCAGGCTTCTCTCTCCTGCTTTCTCCCCCTTTTTAGACAAACAATATCTGGGAACTCAGAAGTAATAAGGCGGAATGCATAATTAATTACCCAGCTTGCTCTAATTAGGGATGAATAAGTTGTGTCCCTCTCATCATCACAAATGTGGTGATGGGTAATACCAGTTTATGCTGTATTAACTGCAAATATGCAATCCTTCTGAGAGCACTTTTGTTGATGAATTTGATGAATGTGACAATAATTAGCAGAGACAGATGAGAGCTAAATTACTACTGACAATGTAATGCTATCCTGCTCGAGGGCCTGGGAACATGGCAGGATAACATGGCAGGGACCTGGGCCTCGTTTCTAATTAATAGTCTGTTTTTTTTCTTTTCTTTTTTTTTTTTTTTTTTTTTTTTTTTGCCAGTGAGGGGAAAAAGGAGGAACGGTAATTGTTTTCCTCAAAGGCTGCAGGGAGTTATCAGGGTAATAAAGTTAATTAGCAGAACAAACATCCTTTCACTGCCTTACCAGTCTGAGAAAAGAGGGTAATTCAAACTGCAGAAAGATATGACTAGATGGGACGATAAGAAAAGAAATTTTACACAGGAGGCTAACAGAGAAGAATGATTTTTCTCCCCTCATTTCTTTGGCTTGATACATAGAAAGAAATTAAACAGCCCCTTCTTTCAGTTCACAAAGTTGCTCGTGCAAAGAACTTTATAGTTATGGTTTTGAGTTTGTAAAATAAAGTTGGCTTAGATTAAAGTCGCTGTTTAGTCCTTTTATTTTCTAGGTAGTGATTGGTTTGTTCGATTTCACCTTTATTCAAGGAACATTTTCATAGTGTCTCAGACTTAGAAGGAAGTTCGAACATTTGCCAAACACACCATTTAGCTGCATTTTGTCCCACAGGAATCGGATTTAGTCTCTGAATTTGGGGGGAAAATAAGAAATTCTTAAGCAATTTCCACCAAGTGTTATTTGTTCATACTTTTGTGTAAATTAAAATTAACCCTTTGAGTAGTACGAACGTTCCTCGTGCCTCCTGACCATCCAGAGTACAATTGTAACAAAAATTTTTATTTTAAAAATGTGTAAGGCAACATTAAAAAAAGGCAAATATATGTTCTTCTTGTTTCCATAAATTGGTTATCAAACAAATGTGACTTTAAGTTAATAAAACTATAACTGGAACTAATTTCACTTTTGGAAAAAGAACTCACTCCCGGGGGTCAGCGAACATGAAAAAAAACTCACTACTCAAAAGGTTAAAATGGGATTTAAAAAAACCCATGCTAGGCCTGACCTGTGGTGGTGCAGTGGATAAAGCGTCGACCTGGGAACACTGAGGTCGCCAGTTCAAAACCCTGCACTGGTCTGGTCAAGGCACATATCGGAGTTGATGCTTCCAGCTCCTCCCTCCTTTCTCTCTCTCTCTCTCTCTCTCTCTCTCTCTCTCTCTCTCTCATTCTGTGTCTCCTCTCTAAATATGAATAAAATAAAAAGAAATTTAAAAAAAAAAAAACCCATGCTATTTTATTATATTTTTATTGTCACAGATAAATCAGCTTTACTAAAATGTAGCCAACACTTTTCCCTTTTTCATTGCAGCATTTTACATATATGAGTAACTGGTCAAAAGTTGAACAATTTAATGAATCTCAGTTTCACATTAGAGTTTTATTCAATTTGGTAACATTGCTTAACATAAGAAGATAAAACATAAGAAAGTACTTTGAAAATCGTTAAATACCCGACAAGTTCTGCGTCTTTACCATGCATATATGTGCACAAATTTGTTTGTTGTCAGAGATCATTAAAACAGCTTACCATGGTGACTCTGGTAGATTCTAAGTTAGGAACACAAGGAGTTAGTGAGTGGCACTTCTGTTTGATAGCATGGCACTGGGTTGACTTTATAGCACAAAACCCTAAAAGAATAGACTTCAGCTAAACATGGGAACAGACTTACCTCCCAATAATTACACTTTAAAAGTGTTATGCTTGTCACAAAAGATAAGAGCAGTGTAGGAGTGGAGGAACATAATGTTAAACTAAGAAGCAGAAAGCCTGAGTTCTTTACTTGCTGTACGACTCACATCTATGCAATTGTGAGCATTTCCGCTCCTGCCTCTGGTCCTCTCTTTGCTCATCTGTACAGCTGGGTACCTTCCCTACCAACCTCATAGTATTGCTATTGACCCAAAAGAAATCAGTTTTGTACTTTGGAAGCTACACAATAATCTATGAGTATGCTGTTAATATTATTATAGTACAGTATTAAAAAATCATGAGAAATAATCTTGAAAAATTCTACCTCCTTTTAATAGCCATCCCATGTGCCAGAAACCAGAGCTAGAAGACTTGATGAGCAGTTTTTATAATAAAAGGGACAGAAATATAGCCTTACTTTGTGATTTTGCTGCTAAATTTGCCAGAGAAATTATCATTGTGAAAATACCCCCAAATTCATTTGGTCAAAGCTGCCTATCTTTTTAAGATTTTCTTAATCTCTTGTTAGAAGAGCCTATTAAGGTCAAGACTAGAAGAAAACTAAACTACTCATTAGTCAATATAGCAAGATCTATTAGGCTTGTCAAGTAAACCTCCATTTGAAAACACCCACGTGTCCTACAGACAGAGACAGGCAGACACACACACACACACACACACACACACACACATCAAATTGAGATTACTCTGCTTTACTTTGTATCCTTAGGAACATTTTAAAGTTTTTACCATACAATCAAACTTTATCTTTAAAAGAAAAATCTGGAAATGACAGAAACATTGGCTGCTACTTTCAGCAAATTGTAACAGTTCTTATTTAGCTGCTATGTGAGGCAATAAATTTCAATATAAGTTCACTTACAGAGAGAGGGCGAAAGGTTAAGAAACTATGAAAAAAATGACACAAAAATCCAAAGGTGAAATTTTGTTTTGTTTTGTTTTGGAACTGTGAGCAAGTAATAAGGAGCACGTTTGCTTGTTTCCTGGGTGATCACTGAATTTATTAAGTATTCTGACCTCTCCTCTCTAGCCACTGCCTCCTTCATTAGACCACAGGTATGTCTTTTTTGAAAAGTAATGGAGCCTTGTCAACTTAACTTTACTGATCTCCAAGGACTTTTGAAAATTATAAAACTTTTTGTGGGATCCTAATTTGCCAGAAGCCACTAGAAAAGAAATTTAATATTCATAACCTCATCAAGAAGTTCTCCTCATCTTTATGTAGAGACCAAATGATATTTTCAAGTAAGTAATAATTTCCAATGTTAGCCTTTTGGGTGGCTAATAATGCTTAGGGAAAAAATATATTGTAGTTAGAGATTCACCAGTCAGATATTATAGGCACTGGCTATATGTACTGTTGGTGTTATTATGAATATTAAGGAAATGTAATTCACTGTTTCCCTTTTTAATCTGCATTGCTTGGCCATTGTTTTAGAGATCAGTTTGACAAATTCTCAGTTTTTAAGAGCTCTAGGGCATTTTTGCTTCATATATGAGTGTAGAAGAGTGTTAGCTGGTTAAATAATTACAAAAAGCTAAAAATAAACCATAGTTCACTTATTTCAGATCTTGAATTAAAAAATTATTGAAATGTTCTCTGTAATCAAAATGCTACATTACTATTAATGAAATTACAGCACTGCTTAATGACATTAGGAAACTGCATGCAAAAAAATATTTGTACACAAGGTGGTGATGTTAGCAACCAAC
Source organism: Rhynchonycteris naso (assembly GCA_037038555.1). Classification (NCBI taxonomy): domain Eukaryota; kingdom Metazoa; phylum Chordata; class Mammalia; order Chiroptera; family Emballonuridae; genus Rhynchonycteris; species Rhynchonycteris naso. Next base: position 38,526,727 of record CM073002.1, read on the forward strand.
TACAGTACTTTTATTCTGTGAAAAACCACAATAAATAACAACAGACTACTTTCCCTCAGTGCTCTCCAAAAGGCATGTTCAGGTGTTCTTATAACGATAGTATGTAAGGGCACAGAGCACATAGAAAACCTGCCATTGCATGTCATTCAATGAGCAGGGAAAGAAGAGAAAAAGAACAGATAACACACAAAAAAAGAAAGTTAGAAACATCTAAAGAATAAAATTATATTTACATGTAGTAAGAATTTGAATATTCAGCTTTTTATACCTAGGTTTCTATTGACACCTATTTGAATATTAAAGTCCAAAGATTAAATCTTAAATGTAAAATTGTTTCTGTGGTTCTAATAAAATATTCCCACATCCCAGAAAGAATTCTCCAGAAAGCCTTTGCCCCTCAACTCTCCACTGCCTTTCCACATAGGTTTTCTTATCCCAATCCCGACTGCAGTGTTGATCCATGGAGAGCCAAGTCTGCCTCTGTTCATGTCTCTTATATAGAGATTCAAGGTTTTAGATTTATATCAGCATAGTTAAAAACAATTAAAAAGTGAAGCTGATAATAAGTTACGAACCTTATTTCTCTTGAAATATTGGACCCATTAATTTATTATCAATACTACAATAATAATTAATATATTCCAACACTTAAACCAGTTCATATTTTGTGTATTGGTACATTAATAATGACCTCTAAGACATAAATAATTTTATTATTTAACCCCCCAAAATCCAGTTATTTATTACAGTGAAGTATATTTATTCTCAGAAACTTCTTTTTAAAGTAAATGATGTTATCATCAGAAATACAGAACTTGTTGGTTACAAGGTGGAAAGCAGTGTGCAATGAATCAAAAAGGTAGGCAGATGTGTTTTCAATTTTAGGATTCTTTTCCCAAGATGAAAAGAGCAGCAATTGGTATTTGCAAGCTAGAAAGAAAAATATCTGTTCTTGAATTATCTAAGGATGAGTCAGAAACTTAAACCCAAAGAAAAGTAACAAATAACAACAACAGATGTTTGTAAACCTGTGCTCCCCTGTTCAGTGTGTCTACGTGTTGTTTGCCTTGAAGTGCTGTCAGCCGCCTCTCACCTGGGAGTAGTGATATCTTATCAAAGCCCAAACAGTTCCTCTTCACAACAGACAGATAATAGTGCCTTTCAATTTATCATACTGGAAGTCTAAAGAACCATGGGAACGATTGGTCAGGTGACAGCTTGATGGACAGTTTGACAGCCCTTAAAGCATCATGGGAAATGGTTGTCACCTGGTTTTCAGAGCAACTAGGGAGATAACCTTCAGAATGATGAGGAAAACAAAACAATCTGAATATTTGTATAAGATTCAGTGGCAGCATGAGTGTTCACTTAAGTGATAATAAGTATGAATTTAGATGATTCAGAATGTTATTATTAAACCTGAGGTGTTTCTCCAAGTCCAGAAGTACCTTTCATCTCTTCAGATGTGTTTTACTTTATGATTCAAATGCCATTGAAATATATATATATATATAATACAGGGCTTTTGATTTTTAAAGAGACAATCAAACATGTTAACTATTTAACCATATGCTAATATATTAGCTGACCATTCAGAGTCCCCAGCTTTGAAATCTACTTTCCTTTTGACAGACTCCTAATACACCTTTTCTTAAATATAGTTTGCACATTACAGTTCTAATTAGAAAGGTTGTCATAAAGATTATGTGGATCAAATTTTACACTGTGGGCTGATTCACCCTAATGAATATCAGTGGGGCCTTGGTGGGAAAAACAAAGGAAGAAAAATCAATTTGAAAATCTTTGGCACAAAAGTATTTGAATCCATATTTATTCATTCATACAGCCACCAAACATGAATTGAGCACTTACTACACACAAGGGTCTCTACAAGACATACAAAGATGAGAAAGAGAAAACTCCAGCTTACAAGTTGCTAATAGAGAGTATGGAGGAAGATAGGGGGATAGAGGGAGACCTGACTTGAGCTGGTGAACACACAATGCAGTGTACAGATGATGTATTATGGAATCATGCACCTGAGACCTGTATAATTTTATTAACACATGTTACCCCAATAAACTCAATTAAAATTTTTTTCAATTCTAAATTCATAGAAGATGGCAAGAGATATCAAGAGATCAGTCCAAATCTATTGCCTTTTGTTGGTGAGGCTTACACACAGTGGTTTACAAATTTTTTTCTTGCAGGTTGTACATACAGTTTACAATAGTTCTGTGGTCTAATCTGAAGAAATTCTGCCTGAAAATTGGGATTCCAGAGAGAAAAATGAGCACTTCATGTTTATATATTTATTGAATGTCTCCCAGTTTCAAAGAATAATTCTAGAAACCATACAGAGATAAAAGAGACTTCAGATGTAATTGCTATAGCTGAGGAGTTTAGGCATCACAAGCCCTCAGTCCCTTGCATATTTCAGCTACTGTTTCTTTTGTGTGTTTGCTTGTTTTTTGTTTTAGAGAAGACACTCAATAACTTTTTATGTTAAAATAATATCTAACATACAGAAAAATTATAATCGTACAAAGAATTCCCTTCTACTCATCATTTAAATTTGTTTTTTATTTTGCCAAATTTGTTTATCACTCCCATTCTTTCACATCTTCCCTCTCTCCTTCCTCCCTCTCTTATTTAGCTATCTCTATATATTCTATAGTTTTAAACTATTTTAAGAGTTAAATGAGATTAGTGTCTGATCACCTCTATACTCTCTCACAAAACCTAGCAACTGCCTTGCATATACTTAATAAATATATATATATGAATGAATGACAAATAATATTCAACCTAAACCTAGTCCTTGATCTCTTAGATGTATATTTATACATAATATGACAAGTACTATATTATTTGTTTAACACATATATAATATTTCAAAAATTATGAATCTTTCCCAACTATGTCTTATTAATAAATTATTTCATTTAAAAATAATATAATAAAATAAGGAAAGTGCAGAAGTGGTAGGTGACTTCATAAAGAAAGTAAAAGATAAATTCTTCAGGTACTGCTTGCTCTTTGTCTCTCTTTGGAACAAATAAATCAACTATAAATGCTGGACAAAAAAACAAAGATTTAAACAGAAACTGTCTTTCTGAAAAACACTCTGGCACCATTGTTGAAATTGGTACCATTTGGCTGCTGACACTTTTGGGATAACGTTTGGATTCACATTCCAACATGGATTTCCAAATCCAGTTGTGCCAAAGCCAGACAAGCCAGACAAATTGTAAGAGCATCCTTAGTGTTTATCCAGGGGACTAAAATAAAAAAAACAGTAAATAATTTAAATGACTATTAACAACAAAATGTTCTTCATATAATTATTCACAAGAAAACACAATCTTTGGGAAAAAAAGAAGCTACAGTTTGAAAATGCAAAACAAAATGCTCTTCAATGCCATATGCAAATTCAAATAGAGACTGATAAAAACACATTTTACTTATTTCAGATTGGGAGGGCGAGATGTGGGAGGAAGACATGTAGTAACTGGTACATGGACGAGGTCTAAATGCAACAGGACAACTGAATTCAGAATCATTTCTGAAGCAAGAGCTGTGGTTAAAAATGCTTTTTCTTTCCTTGTTGAAATAAACCCAAGCAGCATCAGGTCATAACAGGTCCCAGATGTAGTCCCTAGCTCACCTGATATGAATTAAGTTTCATTGTTAACAACTAATGTAGTCCATTTAAACCAACTAAATACACTAAATATAAAGCCAGAACCAAAGTTTTATAACATATTTCATAGTAATGCCACAGTTTGTGGTCTGGAAACTTAACAAATACTAGGGTTGAATTTTTAGTTGGACTAAAATTTTGACAAAAAGAAATAAATGATCTATTAGTTAAGGCATAAAACCATTTTAAAAATATGACATGAACTTTTCCATCATAAATTTTAACATATAAAATCAGCTTGACTCTTATGCAGCATTTAGAAGGGCACAAAAGTCTCACATTATTGTTCAATGTAGGTTAAATGCATCATGGACTTTTAAACACTGTGCTTACTTAGAGTTATAAAATTGGTGATCTTTTAGCTCAAAAAATGGACCACATCTGAACTCTTCTACTAAGGTACAATAGAGTCTCTGGTGTGAGATCCAAAGTGATTCTTGAGTCTTGTGACACAAATTAGAGTGTTAAAGTTATTTCTGTTAGCTCTTTCTCCCTTCAAGGTATGTACAGTATGCTTCAAATGACTACACCTTTGCAGATGTTATAGTTCTTGGTTTTCAAAACAAAAAATTTTCCTTTAGATCCCTTATTTAATAGAGACATTTGTTGTTTATTTACTTTTTTTTATTTTTTTTTCCCAGTGACAGAGAGTGTCAGAGAGAGGGATAGACAGGGATAGACAGACAGGAATGGAGAGAGGTGAGAAGCATCAATCATCAGTTTCTTGTTGCCGTTGAGACACCATAGTTGTTCATTGATTGCTCTCTCACATGTGCCTTGACTGCGTGACTTCAGCAGACCAAGCCACCCCTTGCTGGAGCCAGCAACCTTGGGTTCAAGCTGGTGAGCTTTTTGCTCAAGCCAGATGGGCCCGCGCTCAAGCTGGCGACCTCAGAGTCTCGAACCCAGGTCTTCTGCATACCAGTCCGACACGCTATCCACTGCGCCACCGCCTGGTCAGGCTTGTTTATTTACTTTTAATGAAAAATATACATGTAGCTTGTGCTCTTAGAAAATAGGTTTAAGCCTGACCTGTGGTGGCAAAGTGGATAAAGCGTCGACCTAGAATGCTGAGGGCTTCGGTTCAAAACCCTGGGCTCACCTGGTCAAGGTACACACAAGAAGTAACTACTATGAGTTGCTGCTTCCCATTTCTCCCCCCCTTCTCTCTCTCTCTCTCTCTCTCTCTCTCTCTCTCTCTCTCTCTCTCTTACTCTCCCATCCCTAAAATCAATAAATAAAATCTTTTTTAAAATGTTGAAAATAGGTTTAAGGGTTTAAAATCTGAGCTCATCATATTTGTTCTGCACCTTTCCTATAAACTGGAGACTTGTCAGAGAAGTGAGTCAATGAGTATATTGATTTTTTTTAAGGTTTTTAGAAAAGCTGTCTTATTCTTCATAATGCCAGAAAGTAACCACTGAAGAATCAATTGTACCTAAAGTTACCCTGTCATTATGACTTTTAGAACTTTACAGCTAAATTTTTTTATTTCATTTTTATCTTTTTTTTAAAAAATTTATTGTGTTGACATGATTTTAAATGTCTCATTCAATATAACACCCTCTATACACTGAATTGCTTTTTACAATAAAAATGCAAAACTTCAGGGGAAGAGGGAAATGTGATACCATATCTCACTAATACTATTTTAAACATTTACTACTAAGTTATTTAAGCTGCATATTTATATTTCTAAAACTGGGTTTTGAATGTAGAAAGGAAATTGATTCTAGTTTTCTGTCCAACTATTCTCAGAGTTCTGATTTGTGATTATCCAGAGATTCATGAAAAACTTCCTGAACCTCACATATGCTGAAAAATCCCAGGATTATAAAAATGTCACCTTTCATGGTTCAACTTTCACTTCTACTTATGTAATTTATTCTTATAAATTTCTTTAATTATTTTGAAAAATGTAAGAAGAAAATACATGTAGTTAGATTATAACTAATTCTTAGACTCCAAGTGGTATTAGTACCTGCAATAGTACATTTATTTTTCTGAGATGTAACTGAAATACAGAAAGCCCAAAGTGGAAAGTGAAATTATTGCTCAACTAAGTAATTAGTCTATAATAACACAGTTTGGCTGTTTTCACTGAGTATGCTTACCTGGTAGTTGTGTTGGAATTTTATAGGTGCAGCCATAGTGTTTTAACAATCAAAGAGCAAAGCTTCTCATTATTTATTCTATATGGCACTTTATTTTATTTGTTTGTTTGCTTGTTTATTATTCAGTGAGAGGAGAGGAAGCAGAGACTACTGCACATGCTCCGACCAGGATCTACTTGGCAAGCCCACTAGGGGGCGATGCTCTGTCCATCTGGGACCCTTGCTCTGTTGCCACTGGAGCCATTCTTTGGTGCTTGAGATGGAGGCCATGGAGCCAACTTGCTCCAATTGAGCCATGGCTGTGGGCAGAGGAGAGACAGAAAGGGGGAGGAGTGGAGAAGCAGATGGTCTCTTCTCCTGTGTGCCCTGACTGAGAATTGAACTTGGGACATCCACATACCAGGCTGACCCTCTACCACTGAGCCAACTGGCCAGGGCTTTATATTGCACTTTAAACCCACCACATTCTTTCTAGCCTTACAGTTAATAGAGAACAAATAAACATCACTACTTTCCAACCTTGTATTTGAAACTAGCTCTCTTTTCTTTTTTTTTTCTCTCAGTCAAAAACGGCTAAATTCTTTATTTCATTTCTCTCACTATCTTAGGAAAGTTACTTACAGTTCACAGAGACTGTTTTCTGACCTGTAAAGTGGAAATCATTATATCTAACTCTTAGATTTATTATGAAGATTGGAGATTACTACAAGTAACTGTGTAGGACCTCCCATAACACAGTCTGCTCCCCCTGAGAACTAATTGCCTCCTCTTAGATTGTTGGATTCTCTTAGGTGTTGGGATCCTTATTAATTGACTTATATCAAAAGACAGGTTATTCAAAGACAAGTCAATAAAAAGATTGGCAAAGGAACAAGCACTTTACAAAAGATATAAGAATGACCAATAAGCATACAAAAAGGGATTCAACCTCATTAGTAATTAGGAAGTGCAATTTAAAACATTACTGAAATATCATTTCATACCCACTAGAATGACTCAAATTGTGAGTTGGGAAGGCTGTGGAACAACTGGTGCCAGTGTGAAACTGTGTGCGGTCGGGGTACACAGCATAAAACACAGAGCTGTGCTGTGGGACTGGGCACCTGAAACCTGTATAACTATGTTAATGACTGCCACCCCAATAAATTCAATTAAAAATAATTTAAATTTTTATTCCTGTTAAATTCAGTTCAAAATAATTGGATTCACATGATGTTTTTCTAGAAAATATTTATTAATACATGCACTTGCCCAACAATTATGTGTTTAGAATTCATGATGGGTAAAACAAAGTTTTTGCCTTCAATGAACATGTTTTCAAACTGAAACCTTGTTAATTTAGTCACAATATAACTAGTGTTATTTACTATAGTTTTTTATTCTAAAAACATGAATTGTATTACAACTAATTTCAAAATAAATTTGACAATTGACTGCTGTAAAAAAAAAAGGTTATTCAAAGTCTTAAATTAACCTCTTTCCTTTAATTACAGTGAAGTATAAACCAATGTGTCAGCAGATAGTAATCTTTCTTCTGGGTTGATTCATTAAAAAGGACTCTGCACAAAAATAATTCTAAAACAGAAGATTCAACATTGACAATGCTCAAAAAATACCGTCCTTTCCAAAGACAGGTAAAAGATTCTTTACTTTACTAAAAGCCAGTTCTCCATAAGTATTTTCCCTTACAATTTTGTGAAGCAATAGTAGAATAATATTTATTTGGATTATGTTTTCCAGCACATCTGTATAGATCTTTGAAAACTTTAAAAGATACACAAAGTGTTAGTCACATTTTGTTACTATGAAATCAAGGAGGGAGCTTATACAATGATAACACAAGAAATACTTATTCAATGACAGGCATTGTGTTCAAGTACTTAACATGGATTATCTCATTTAATCCTCACAATACTACAGAGGTAGGTATTATTATTATTATCATCATCATCATCATCTTTTAGAGATGAGAAACTTGGTCATGGAGAGATTAAACAGCTTGGTCAAAGTTATATAGTCTATAAGTGTTGGGGTTGAAATTCCAAATGATTTATACAAAATTTGTAAAAGAATAGCAGTCCTTTTATTTTTTAAAAAAGAAAATGCAATATAAGTATTATTTTACTTTTCATTTCTTAGGCAATAATAAAATCTAATTCTAACTACACAAAGCATTCACTTAGACTTTTGTTCTCAGATTATGTTGGCCTCAGAAACCTTTTACATTCTTAAAAATTACTGAAGACACCAAAATGCTTTTGTTTATGTAAATTGTTTCTATCAATATTTACTATATTAGAAGGTCAATTTGAGAAACTTACACAACTTTTAACAATTTCCCTTAAAATAACAATAAAGAACCCAGTATATGTGAATATAACTAATACATATATTTTAAAAAAATAACTGTATTTATTTAAAAAGTGGCATTACTTTGCATTTTTTCAAATTCTATAATATCTGGCTTAATAGAAGAGAGCTGAATGCTCATATCTGCTTCTGTACTCAATCTATTGTGACTTTACTATGTATCAAGAATATTTGACCTCTTACAAATGTGTAGTTCAAAAAGGAAGGAGTGTTTTAATAGCCTTTCATATAATTATGAATATTATTCTTTGATACAATACCAGAACTTGACAAGTATGGTTTTTAAAGGTTGTTTTCAATATGGAGTTTGAGACAATATCTTGGAACTTTTTGTACACTGATATATTAAGATCCATTGGCACTTTAAATGGATCTTTTACCTTGTATGGTTTCGAAATATCACATTAGTCTTGTGAAAAATACCAGTTCTCACTTCAAATCTTCCAAATGTGGACACATTTCATTACATATTACTTAAAAATCAAACCATAGTGAATAATATCACCACTGATCTCATCCGAAAGTCAGCTTGCAGCTCAAACAATCACAGTAGAGCTTTTTCTGAGACAGCTATCGAACTACATCCAGCACACAGCAGAAATGCTCTGCTTATTTCTCATTTTATTACACAGAATACTAAAGAAGATGTACTGAAGGAGCAAAATTTAATAAAAATAATAATTTACTGTTTAATCAAGAAAACTCAAGTGAAACTGGATTTTTTTTTCTAGTGTGCGTGTGTGGAAATGAATATAAAGACTACTGGTACAGTTTCCTTAAGCACCAGCAGCTCACCCTCTGTGGTCAGTGCACAGTCAGTGCAAAAGGCCAAAACACTGAAAAAGGAGCAACATTTTAGGATTACCATAAAAATTGAGAAAATAAACAAATAATAATATTTCATCAGTCTGGAAATTAGTTACTGTGCATAAAATGCTCAGCAGGTAAAGTCATTCAGGTCAACAGGGTATTTTTTACTAATCAAACTCTACATTAATGTATTAACTTCACCTATACCTCCCTAAGTGAGAACTCTATTCAGATCTGTTGTCTGTGTTTTCTAATTTTAATATATTATGATGCAATTGAAGATGCACAGTTTGTACATGTTAGGTCTTTTCCATAACTAATTCTAGAGTGAAATAATATATGCTGTTGAGAAGCCAGTTGTCATAACTAAATGATAGAAGCTGCCTCTAAATTGAGCCTTATGTGAACACCTTTAGTCTGGGACCTTGTAAGTTATTTAATTCTGAAAATAAATTTACAATTTTATCTCAACTAATCCTTTATGAATTCAGGTTAAAGACTTAATCCTATGATTTTATAAATCTACGGCCTCTAACAAATTGCATGTTTATTTTACTTTATTTTCCAAATCCATTCATACAAGTTCTGAAACAAGAAGAATTCATGCTTACATACAAGATAGCTTGTGATCTGTGATCTGTAAATGCTTTGATTTAGAGTCATTTCAGGTTTGGGATATGTCACTAATCTATTATTTTCTTCCTTTACCTGCTTGTAATCTAATAATAAGAGATAATAGAGAACTTTTACCAAAACTTCTTACTTTTTCTCATTTTAAAGAACTTTATTTTGAGTAAAACTAAAACTGAAACATTTATCATAGGACTGGGACGGGGGGGGGGGGATAGAAGGAAGGAGGTATGTTTTCCTTAAGCTCTTGAGTACCACCTCCATTTTTTCTATTGAGGCAGTGCTGACCAGGGGCCCAGCTCTGGCTTTCAAATTGCCCACTTTCCCAGTATGCTAATACCCCAAGCCCCTCTATCTTTCCCTTTAAATGCTTCTCATTCTTCAAGGTCCTCCTCAATAAAGCCTGGTGACTTCAGGTTCCATACTTCTCCCTCTTGTATATTTTCTTGCATTTATTCAGCATTTTCTCTAGTTTATTACCATAGTGCTCAGTTTTTGTTTTTATTTTTTTAGAGAGATGGTGGAGGAGAGGGATGAAAAGTATTAGCTCATAGTTCCTTCACTGTAGTTGTTTATTGAGTGCTTCTCACACATGCCTTAAAGGGGGGTGGGGGAAGGGTACTCAAGCCAAACCAGTGACCCCTTGCTCAAGCCAGTGACCTTGGGTTTCAAGCCAGTGACCTTTGGGCTCAAGTCAGTAACCATGGGGTCATGTCTCTGGTCCCATGCTCAAGATGGTGACCCAGTGCTCAAGCTGGCAAGCCTATGACCGCTGTGGTTTGAACTGTGCCCCTTAGCATCCTGGGTTAATGCTCAATCCAGTTCACTACCACCGGTCAGGCCGTACAGTCCGTAGTGTTCAGTTCTTAATAGGCATTTAGGGAAAATTGTTATAATCAGGTATAAAAGGTCAGGAACAAATGAATGAAAGATTATCAGAAGAATAATTTTAAGTGATTTGCCATATATTATAATTTTGGAAAATTAACACAAATCTAGAGATGAACACAATGAAAAATTCAGAAAAACCAATTTCCCTAAGAAAGTTATACACTGTTTTATCCTCTAAGCACTGAAAAAATTTGAGCAGTATGCATTTTGTAAAAGAGTAAAATGTTAACATAAAACTGGATATGGATATGGACTGAATAGTATTTTTAGTAGAGAGAAAAACAAACAATGTTGCTTGCCTAACTTTCTCAAAAGCCCAAATAGTTAGAGGAACAACTCACGTCCGACGGGTTTGGAGGAGCAGGTACAGCAGGAACATGCTCGGTCCAGCTCTCTGGGCTTGAACTCCACAAAGGAGCATGGGCTCGTGTCTGTAACAAGAACTAAAAATCTCTATTTCCGCTGAAATATGAACCTCAAAATGGTTTACCATAGTATCATCACTTTCTCAACTGTGTGATTGGATTTAAAGCCAGAAATAGGAATTATAAATACTGGAGAACCCAGTTTCCATTTTTGTAGATGTAAATTTAGAAACTCCAGAAAAATAAATATTCAATATATTATATATTGAATATAGATAATTAATAGCATACCTGAAAATTGACATTTTAAATGGGATTCTATTTGCAAAAGAAAACAAAAAATATATTTTAAAATCTCTGAATAGTTTTATAAAAACCTTCCCAATGAAAGTATATAACTTATATGAAGAAAACAAAAATATATTGTTAAAAAGATATATTAAAAAACTTCAATAAATGTACAGTACACAAAAACTTTTGAGAAGAGATGGCACCACTTTTAAAAACATATTTAAGGCTCTGGGCAGTTAGCTTGGTCGGTTAAAGCATCGTCCTGAAACAACAAGATTGTGAGTTCGATTCCCAGTCAGCACAAACATGGGAAACAACCAAAGAATGCATGACTGAATGGAACAACAAATGATTGTTTCCCTTCTCCTCCCCTCTCTCTTCCTTCTTCTCTCTGTCTCTCTTAAAATCCTGGCCAGATAGCTCGCGAGTGTCATCCGGGAGCGCTGAGGTTGCCCGTTCAATTCCCCAGTCAGGGCACATACAGAAGCAGCTCAATGTTCCTGTCTCTCTCTCTCTCTCCCTGTCTCTCTCAAAAAACAAAAAAAATAAAAAAAAACAACCATACTTAAGATGCATTAATAAAAATGTAAGTGCTGAAATAATAATTAAGCATTAGGATAGAATAGCTCAAATATTATATATTTAAAATACGTATTTATGTCTATATACATATATATCCACATATGTATTTCTTAATTTCTACTCCATTTAATTTTTATTATATATAACAATTTAATATATGAAAAAATAATGTATACCATAAGTAGTTAATAAGGAAAGTAAGGTTCATTCAGCAAGTAGGAGTAGAAGATTAAGGATTTGAAAACTTGCCTATTAAGATGGCCACTTCTTACTACATGAACAAATATAATATGTATGTTGTGAGAAGAGCTAAAGGAAAAAGCTGCTATTGGAACTCTGGCGTTTTGCAATAGGGAGGGCTAAATATTACCTATTTGTCCAAAGAGTATCTATTAGATTTTTAAATGCCAATGGTTTTTGCAATGTGTGTACCTTTGTCACTCTCACAACTAACACTGAGCTTTCTACTTTATAAGTATGCAAATTATTTTTTATAAGTAGTTTATAGATTTATTCATTCATCTTCTCATTCAAATAGTATTATTTAAAAATATTTGCCACATTCACTCCTTTCCTCTCTAAAAAGAGTACGTTGTGATTTATCTTTTTAGCAGTAACACATGCATATCCATTTTGCTTTACCTGTACTTTCTTTTAAAAATAAAAGCAGGAACAACAACTAAAAACAACCTCATGCCTTTAGTTTTTAGCTCATACCATGTTTTTTATGAATGGAGCAGTTGGTTAAATCAGGTTTATAGAAACCTGAATTATAGAAACCTGAAGAGTAGAACCTTTCAATGACTTCCTTCATGCCATAATTCAAACACACTAGGTTTGACTTCATTTTTCCCAGAATGATGATTTTGGTCATGAATAATTTGTAACTGAGGTCTCCATATTGGAATTGGTCTCATTTCAAGATGGAAGTAAGATTTATATGAGAACAGCAAAATGATGGTCAAAATAACCTTTCAAAAATCAGGAGATAACCTTATCTCAAGAGTAAAATACTGTCCAGCGATCGTTGTGTTCTAAAATAAGGGTCTTGCTCCTGATCCCAATTATTTATCATGGAAACTGTAAAAATATGATAAAATAGAAGCTATTACTTGAGTTCAGAGGAAATTGGAGGTATTTCATTTAGATGTTACTCTTTCCTCCAGTGTGCTTTGTGTTGTTGATTTTTTTTACATGACATACTCTCATGGTATTTTGGTAGACTTTTATACCTGAAATAAATCTTAATCTGATTTGTATTATTAACCTGAGAGTTCAGAGGCAACATTAGCAAATAGCAAGCAATATCTGAGTAAAGTTTTATTATTTATAACAAAGGTATCTCTAATATTTCAGGACATGTTAGTCAATTGTGTTACAAATGCACTCTCCAGTGCTTTATAGATTGTATTTATTTCTTCATGTCAGTTTCCTGTTCTTTTAGAAAACTTTAGTCTATGGATTTTTTTCGGTTCATGTAAGGACTACATTTCTTTTTTCCTAATTCTAGATGATTGCACAGTTCTTTTCCAGTTTGATAAATTTATGAATGTTTCATATAAAGTTAAATGTGATATAATTCTTTATAGCTACTCATGTATTACTTTGAATTTCCAGAAGCATTTATGGAAAAAAGAATTGATGATGTTTACTACCCATCATGTATGGGGCACTTACTTTCATATACTCTATTTTGCTGTATATGTTAGGGCCTATATTACTGTATTAAATGCTGGTGTTTTTTTGATAGACCGACAGATATATTTAGATAGTTGGATGGATGGATGGATGGATGGATGGATGGATGGATGGATGGATGATCAAGGAGATGAATATATACTGTATGGTATGGTCTCTTCCTGATGAGGTCAAAGCTTTAAGCTATTCTCCTCCCAAAGTCTTTGTATCACAGACATCATTTGTCTTGCTGAGTACTTCTGTAGGTTTCTGTCCAATTCTGTTCTTTTATGAATGGCCACTGGGATGCTCTGAAACTATGCCAGAGTTTCAGCCAACTTAGATTATTACCCAAGAAGATCCTTCCAAGCTTTGGTTATTAGCATGGCTTCTCCCTTGAAATAGTAGTGGACTGATCAAATAAGATAACTCTTTGGGTGTTTTCTTTTCCTGAAATGAGCTAAAGAACATTTTCTCAAATTGTATTTTAAAAATTACATAAGGTGGTCCTGGCCAGTTGGCTCAGTGGAGCATCTGCCTGGAGTGTGGATGTCCCAGGTTTGATTCCCAGTCAGGGCACACAAGAATAGCACACATCTGCTTCTCTACCCCCCTTCTCTTTTTTTCTCTCTCTCTCTTCACCTCCTGCAGCCATGGCTCAGTTGAAGCATCTTGGCCCTGGGCACTGAGGATGGCTCCATGGCCTCTGCCTTGGGCGCTAAGAAAAGCTCAGTTGCTGAGCAATGGAGCAATGTGCCAGATGGGCAGAAGATTGCCCCCTAGTGAGCTTGCCAGGTGGATCCCAGTCGGGACGCATGTGGAAGTCTGTCTCTCTGCCTCCCCTCCTCTCACTGAATAAAAAGAAAAAGAAAAATTATACAAGGAATTAATAAAAGAAATGTTACTGGTTTATTAAACAAAATAAAATTAGTTTGTTTTTAAAGGAATTTATCTTGTGTAACCAAATGAATGAGCAAAATAATGACTTATAGGAATGGATTTATTTTTCTGTACAAATATTTCATAAGCATTTTGTAATTTTAATTTTCTAGATATTTTATTTATTTAGAAATTAAATTTACTGGAATGACATTGGTCCATAGGAACACACAGATTTCAGGTATACATATTCTTTATTATATTAAAGAATATTATGTGTATAAAACAATATAATATATATATTTTACTGTATATATATATAATATAATATAAAGGACTTCATGTTATAAGAACACTGTTACAAATAGCTAGTTTGTATATGATTTACAGATACTATACCTACTAGTGGAAAAGTCCTAAGTATAATTTACATATCAGATGTTACATGATTTCAAGACAATAATTTTCATGTCCATATGAGCTTGTTGTCAGAATAAACCATTTGATAATTGATGAAACTAAGAAATGCGAAGAAGTGGCTGACCAGTATATGGTGCAGTAGATAGAGCATCAGACTGGGATGCAGAGGACCCAGGTTCAAAACCCCAAGATCGCCACCTTGAGCATAAGCTCATCCAGCTTGATTGTGGGCTCACCAACTTGAGCGCAGAGTCTCTGGTGTGAGCTTGGGATCATAGACATGACCCCGGGATTGCTGGTTTGAGTCCAAAGGTCACTGGCTTGAGCCCATCATCACTAACTTGAGCAAGGGGTCATTCGCTCTGCTGGATCTCCCCCACCTTCCCATCAAGGCACGTATGAGGAAGCAATCAATGAACAGCTAAAGTGCCACAATGAAGAACTGATGCTTCTTATCTCTCTCCATTCCTGTCTGTCTGTTCCTATCTGTCCCTCTCTCTGTCTCTGTCTCTCTCGCTATAAAAAGAAAAGAAGAAGAAATGCTTAGAAGTAATTATGTACTTCATTCTCAAACCATTTTATGGGTATTTTATACATATATATTTTTTATACATATGTATATATTTTATATATATATATTTTTTATTCACATGTGTACATATATACAGTGTGTCCATAAAGTCATGGTGTACTTTTGCCCTGTGTGTAACAGCTATTAATATCATAAGATAAGAATATTAAAAAATGGCTAATACAGTGATACAATAACCTCCATCTTCATAATTCAAGATATTCACCAGCTATGCAGTAAATTCACATGTTCCCTATAGCAGGTATGATGGTGCCTTAAACACAGTTAACACACAAATGAAGGTTTAATTTAAAATCACTAACATTAATGCATACTCGGTAATTTTCATAAATTATTTTTTATCTTCATATCCACCCTGTAAGGTAGGTGAACTTTTCAAAGTAAAGAAACTGTGGCTCAAAGAGATTAAATACATATTTTGCCCAAGGTTACAAGGGTAATACATAGCAAAAACAGTATGTGAACCCAGGTTTGTTCCACTATACAATTATCTAATAGCAGGTAACACTAATCTTCACACCCATTTAATAAGGCATGTTCTATTATCATCCTAAACTGACAGATAAGGAAACTGAGACATAAAGAGATTGTCACATATCCATAGCTGCACACTTGGACTTGGGGAGACTTAAATAGGAAGGAAATTGGACCAGATCTCATGTCCTCACCTCTGAGTTCATTGCAACCACTATGGTAGAAAAGAAAGATACCATGTCATATGCAAACTTTTCCCCAGAAAACCAAAACAGAAACCTCTCTGAACAGCAAGCCTTACTTTCTGAATTTGAGTGGCCTTTAACTGCCCTTTGGCCTCTTAAGAGTGGACAGGAGCTCCCATGTAGCCCAGAAGACCAAAATCCACAGCAATAGACACACTAGAGTTCAATGCCCCATTAAAGTGTGGTGAGACAAGAATCCCCCGAAAGCTCTCTATATCCCTCCTTCTCCTGTTTACAACCAGGCTTCTAACATCAAAGTTTATTGTTAAAAACATCCATAATAGAAATATTACTGTGTATGTTTTCACTAGAGAGAAGAATGTCAGGAAAATTTGTCATGATAGATGTTTACCGTAACTTTGACGTGCATTGTTGTTAGATCATTCTGGTCTCCATCCGTAATTTTTCTGTGCAGTTTGTTTATGTGCATGTTTAAATAATGTGCCTCTTAATTGAAATTATAGTGTGTTCAAGCCAGAGTCGACACTGACTAGCAGTTGCTGTTAAGGAATACTTGGAACCTATGAACAGGTCATTTTCCAAATAGTACAGATGTAACCATATTATTCAGTAGAATATTTCAGGAAGTTAAACAACCGATGTTGCCAATACAAGTCCCTCGTTCATTCTGGGCTGGGTTATGTCTTGGTCACCTTTATAGCCTACCACCCCAGAGCCACAGATGACATAACAGATGGTTGTACCACTAGCTTCTTCCTACATAATAAAATACTGCCTACAAATAACTTGTAAAAAATTATTCAATCCTCAGAATACTTCTAAACTGTAGATATATGTATTTTATTCAAATAAAAATAGTATTTCATTGTTTTCCATAGTTTTCATCCAGATATGTATTATTATAAAAGTATAGCCTATAGCAAAGGAAATGAATCCAAAGTGTTACAGAGATGTTTCATGGGGCAACACCCCAAACACTTCCAGGAAACAACACAAACAACAAATAGGTTTAGATTTTTTAAATTTTATTTTATTCATTTTAGAGTGGAGACACAGAGTGAGAGAGAGAGAGAAAGAGAGAAAGGGGTGAGGAGCTGGAAGCATCAATTCCCATATGTGCCTTGACCAGACCAGTGCAGGGATTTGAACTGGCAACCTCAGTGTTCCCAGGTCGACACTTTATCCACTGCGCCACCACAGGTCAGGCCCCAAATAGGTTTAGATTTTATTTCTAGATTTTAGAAAGGCTAAAATTTTATAAAGAGCAACAGATACTTTATCTTCCTTTTTCTTCCCTTTTGTCTTCTATTCTACACATCTCCAGAACTCGGGCATCACATGGCCCCTCTGTGCTTCCATTTCTTCATCAGTAAAATAGAATAATAATGATAATAATAATAATAATACCCTTCTCTTTGGGCTGTTGGTTTCTTCCTCTCATATGATTAGTCAGCTCAGAGGTGGTGGATCAGAGTCTAGAACCTGAGTTTATCGGTCTCTCAAGTCTATTCTCTGTATACTGCACAATATTATGTTTACTGTTAGAAGCTACTTTTGACTGGCTACTCTTTAGAGTAGCTGATAACATAGTTCTCCAAATTATCTGAGAATCACCTTTAGAATATTAGGGCAGTGGTTCTTAACCTAGGTTCTATCGAACCCTAAGGGTTCGCTGAGTCGATATCAAGGGTTTGGAGAAGCCTCTGCTGCAGAGGCCAGAATAAAGTAATACCGTAATTTGTTGTGAGTTCATGCACTTTGTTGGTTTTGTTCTTTGAGCAAGTTGATGTTCATGCACGGCTCATTTTGTGCAGCAGTAAAAAAACATATACCTATGTCTTGAATTTGAAAAAAAAAATTATTTATCACTAAAGAAGGGTTCGGTGAATGCGCATATGAAACTAGTGGGTTTGATACCTCAAAAAAGGTTAAGAACCACTTCCTTAGGGGAAATACTAACAAAATGTAATTAAAAGGATTCTAGCCTGACCAGGCGGTGGCGCAGTGGATAGAGTGTCGGACTGGGATGCAGAAGACCCAGGTTTGAGACCCCAAGCTCGCCAGCTTGAGCACAGGCCCATCTGGCTTGAGCAAAAGGTCGCCAGCTTGGACCCAAGGTCACTGGCTCCAGCAAGGGGTTGCTCGGTCTGCTAAAGGCCACGGTCAAGGCACATGTGAGAAAGCAATCAATGAGCAACTAAAGTATTGCAACGGAAATGAAAAAGTAATGATTGATGCTTCTCACCTCTCTTCGTTCCTGTCTGTCTGTCCCTATCGATCCCTCTCTCTGACTCTCTCTCTGTCCCTGTTAAAAAAAAAAAAGAAGAAGAAGGATTCTAATTAAAAGAATATTTCTCTTTAGTTGGGGGGAATCCTAGCAACATTTCTAGAGAGAAAGGGTTCCTAGGTAGCAGCTGTTGAAAAATCTCCATGAACATTTCATTTGATATTCTCATATTTCACATTAGTGCAAGTGTTTTTGCACACCCAGGGATGGGAAATGTACTATAAGAAATTCAGTGAGCTGCTAGTCAATGCCCTGCAGGAGCATTTATGAAATGGAGCCCTACAAATGTTGTTTGTTTCTTTTTAACCCAAGCTGCATGAATTATTTGAACTAGATCGGGGGGTGGGAGGGTCAGAGTGGATGAAGGGTACAGGAAGCTAATGCAGAGCTCTGCACCCCACTGGATGCTGAGTAAACACTTGTGGCCTGAATGACAGATACTACTTATTGCAAAAGTCTAAAAAACTTTTTGTTTTGAGATTTGGATTTTATGGGGCTCTTGTGGTTTTTGGACAATTACTCCAATTATCATCATCATCATTTTTAAGTGAAAGCCAGACTCTACTCCTTGAGTTGCTCTTCTCCTTACTGCCAGTAGAGAGGCTGCTGTGAGGTGCCATATTCTTTATTCTGCTTGGACTCACCTTCCAAGATGGAAGGAAAATGGTTAATCTCAGAGGATGGGAGGAAACACCATGGTTTCATGGGAAAATTGGATCTTTTTAGGGCCTGAGTTTTACTCACACCTCTTCTGCTTTCTAACTGTGTAACTTGGGCAAGATTCGGTTACTTCTCAGACACTCCACTTTCTCATCTTTAATCTGAGAAAATAATATGAAGATTAAATAAGATAGTGTTTCCAAAACACCTAGTACATAGTAAGCATAGCACTTACTAAATAGCAGCTGTTATTACTTCCATTATTGCTGAGACAGTAGCGCAAAATAGCATTATGTCCTGAATACATGCTAGTAAATGTTCGAGAAATTCTAGAGCATCTTTTGTGCAAAGACTTTTTTTTTTTACTCTGGATATCATAGACCAGTCCAGTAGTGTTCCCTTTTCACTTAGTGGTTGCACATACAGTTTGAATGGAAACTAATATCCTCTCCTATATTTCCTCTTCAGCTGTCTTATTCTCCCACAGTCCAGGTAGTACATTGCCTCAGATAATCTTGCTAATTACTTAAAATCTGTTGTCTAAAGATGAGGTTGTAAAATCCTCATCTACTTCGAGATGTGAAGAGTAATATACAATGTGAATATATGGTCAAAAGAATCTATCTTCAGGAGACATTTTATCCAATATGTCTAGAGAGCCAGTTAGACCCAAGTGGAACTATTACTATTCTCAAGAGCTATACTACCCAGAATTAATGTTGAAGCATTCCATTTTCAAGAACTGGACAACATGAAATATTCTTTTCAATTCCTCTTGGGCCATCCTATTTCATTATTTTTGAGAGTGCCAAGTGTTTAAAAATGCAAAGCACAAAAATCATCTTGAGCAGTGGAATGTGTCTTAGAATATTAGAGAATGTTTCGTCCTTAGAAGGAGAAGGGGCTTTTTCATTTACTTTGCCTTAGTAAGAAAGTTAAAGTTGTGTGGTCATGAATTAAAACATCATATAATAAAACAGAAGTAAGTAAATAAAATTTCAGTAGATTCTATGAGGCAACAACACAAACAAAAAAGGAGTATCACCAACATTTCACATATGAAAACTCAAAATTTCTGTCACTCATCCCAGTATTTGTTTCAGAGAGCCCCAAACTTCTATATATTTGACTCGAACTAGATTACTGTTTCCCAAAGTGTTGAATGAGATATTAGAGGTGGATTGGTGAAATTTATTTTAATATTTATTTGTTTTAGTATGTTTTCAGAAATTTAATTAGAATATTAAATTATAATGTAAAGTTTCCTTATTAAATAAAATTGCTTTGGTAAAAAGGGGCAATGAAAATAAAAGTATTAAGAAAATAATATAGGCCTGACCAGGCGATGACGCAGTGGATAGAGCGTCGAACTGGGATGCGGAAGACCCAGGTTCGAGACCCTGAAGTCGCCAGCTTGAGCGCGGGCCCATCTGGCTTGAGCAAAAGCTCATCAGCTTGGACCCAAGGTCACTGGCTCCAGCAAGGGGTGGCTAGGTCTGCTTAAGGCCCGCGGTCAAGGCACATGTAAGAAAGCAATTAATGAACAACTAAGGTGTCGCAACGGCAATGAAAAATTGATGACTGATGCTTCTCATCTCTTTCCGTTCCTGTCTGTCTGTCCCTATCTATCCCTCTCTCTGACACTCTCTCTGTCCCTGTTAAAGAAAAAAAGAAAGAAAATAACATAGGAGTTAGTGTGGAAATGTCAAAAATTATAGAACTAAAATTCAGTAAATACTGATCTAAGTGACTAACTGAAAATGTGTTGGCACGTGCTAACATCGTTTGGTATGAGTTATTTTGTTGGGTGGTTTCGCGATATTTGAGGGTAAGCACTGATTACTTAAAGAGACAAGGTTGTGCCATTCTGCTTCGGAGTCTTGCTGACTAAGTTAGCAGAGGAGTGCGGTACCTGCGTTTCCCTCTATCCCCCCTTACACTGAATAAATCCCATATGCGGCAAAGATCTAAGGAGAAAGAAATCATTTTGTTTTGCAATCTTGAGTAGGGAAGGGCTTTCGAAACATGACATAAATTTCAGAAGCCTTCAGTGAAGAACTATCAATTTAGCCAATAAAATATTTTTAAATTTTTGCATGACAAGATATGTGAGTAAATAATAACTAAATAAAATCAAAGGCAAAATTAAAGTTATATGCAACATGTATGACAGACAAAAGCTAATTTTCACAACATATTAAAAGTCCTTACAACATACTAACATAAAAAATAACTAAAGGATAATAGAAAAACAAAGATTATAAATACAGGTCAGATTATAAAACATAAATGGCTTTTTAACATATAAAAAAATGTGCTTATACTCTCTCATAATAAAAGAAACACAAAATAAAACAGACATTTCTTTTTTACCTGCTTGGCAAGAATAAAAGTTCAATAAACATGTTGATAATTACATTGTGTATTGATGTGCTCAAGATCAAGAGTAAATAACATTAAATAAGATATATAAAAGAAATAAGGAAAGAAAAATAACCTTTTGTTCTTTATAAACTTTTAGCTTTTCTAAGTTCAAAATTAAAATCTGAGGCTAGTTGGTGTTTTTGTTGATTTCTTGAACTTGTTTTGACTGTCGCTCTACCAAAAATCTTTTATCTGTAATAGTCTGGATTTGTTTCCTGTTGCCATGGGCAGTATTTTTAAAGTACAAATAACTACATGAAAAATACAGAAGACTGAATCAATGATAGGGTATATTATGTACACAAAACAAATACTAAGATTATTTTTAAAAGAATTTAGAGGACTGTGTAATTTTAAGTCATTTGCAGGGCCCCGGGATTTGTATGCAGAACCTTGTTATGAGAAGATGAGGAAGCTAATGGTACTGCTATCTGTTTATGCAAGTCCTCATTAAACACTCCATCCTAAGGCCCATGCTAATGCGAGCATGGCTGGAACAAATGATCAAGGGACAGAGTGGTAGGAAATGAATTCTGAGGTATAACCAGAGGCCGCATCTTTTAGGCCTTGCAAGCAAGGTAAAATACTTTGGACTTTATTCTAACCGTGATATGCAACCACTGGAGTATTTTATTTTTGATCATGTTATTTTTTATGTGACCTGATATATTTTAATTAGAGAACTCTACGATAGTCATTTTCTACCTATGGACCTGTTAATCTTTATAGCAACATGTATTTTACTTTTATAGCACTTACTGCAATTTTTAGATTATGAAATTTATGCTTTTATCACTGCAGAAAATTTAGAAAATATGGAAAATTATAAATACATCTGTAAATCTAACCCAGAGTTCAGCAAATTATGGCCAACAAGCAACTGCTTGTTTTTGTGAATCAAGTTTTACCAGCGCAGTAACCCATGCATTTGTTTACCATTGTCTGTGGCTGCTTTCCACGTCACAACAGCAGAGCTGAATAGTTCTAAGGGCAACAAGATGGCCTGCAAAACCCAAAATGTTTATTTACTACCTGGTCCTCTGAAATAATGTTAATTTATTACTACATTTTTCAAAGGTATGCTCTATAAATATTTAGAGCCAAACTCATACTATAAGCGCAATTATATGTATTGCTGAGTTCATTTACCATTATATCATCTGCACGTTTGCATGTAATTAACATTTATTCATTATGAAAGATAGCCAGAAGCCAAAATTTTTAATGCTTGTTTATATTCCATCTTATAACTATATCATCATCTGCTTAAATAAATCCTTACTTATTCTCCTATTTCTGACATGTAGATTTTCCAAAATTTGATTTATAAATAATGTTGCAGTGAATACCTTTGTTTATAATTGATTGCATTTTTATCATTTCCTTAGTCTACATTTCTTAAGGTGAAATTATGAGATCAAAGGTATCAACATTTTTAAGACTCCTCATTAATATACTGAGATTTTAAATCATTGTTTCCCAAAACTTTGGACTTCTTTAATGTTGTATACAGTGGTCCCTCATTTATTGTGGGGGTTAGTTTCCAAAACCCCCTGCCATAAGCAAAAATCCATAAAGTAATGACCTTATATTTATTTTATTATTTATATATAGGCTTCATAAACCCTCCCCACACTCTCATAAACCTTTCCCACACTGTTATTAACTTTTCCCAAACTTATTTTGCTTATTTTACCACAAAAATAATTAAAATAATAAATTTATAAAAATGTCTACATACCACAAAATTCAGCAATATAGCAAAAAATTAACGATACAAAATTAGATATATACAATTTTAATATCCGTGATACAGTGAGACCACAAAAAGTGAACCACGAAATGGCAAGGAACGACTGTAATATCATTTGGGTCAACTATAACAGTGGAAATCACTTTGGAGTGTCTCGGGGAAATTACTGGGTTTTTTTATATTTTAAATGTGAGTGAGGATAATTGTAAAAATAACCTTTATATTGGATAGAGCATTGCTCTAAGTGACTTACATACATTGATTTATTTAATTCTTAATGCAACCTTTTGAAATAGGTGCTCTTATCTCTATTTTAAGGGTGAAATCTAGACAGTGTGACCTCAGAGTTCTTGCATTGTGCTAACCTGTTTGAGTATTCCTGCATCTTGTTTCTTTTTTTTTCATATTCTCTCCTATCATATTCTACCACTATCAACGATTATGTCCTGTGCTAAGTTTCCAGGAAATATGTTTTGACTTTAATGGTCTGTGACTTCAAAAAAGTTGGGAACCCATTCATTTCAAGCAGTGCTTCCTGTTGGCAATAGAGTAATTAATTCACATTAGGCACTTACTTCTCCTACCATTTTCTTGGACTTCCTCAGTGTTTGATTTTTCATTTTTTTCTTGGTACTTTTTTGTCTTGTTGACATTTATCTCTTCAAAGTTTAAAGTTTACATATCATGCTGTTATTGAAAAAATAGTTTGGTGCTATTTTATGTTATTACTACCTCCACACAGAAGCAAGCAGAAACAGTTTCCAGAAACTTAAGGAAGATTGTGTCTCCTACTTTTAAAAATGAAAAATGCAGACACAATTTTGGTTTGATATTATATTTACTTCTTACTGGTTTCTAGATGTTTTTACAACAAATTTACACCATGTCGTGCTTGTGAGAAACCTTAAGGATAATAATGTCCAAGAAATCCTCCAATTATTTTTCCAATGCGTTAGCTCCACCTCCCATTTTAATTAGCAAACCATGAAAATTAATTAAAATTGACATCATATTTCCAAAATTGCATAGCTCTGGCTACAGAACATAAAATCTTAATCAAAACATTGAAAAAGCTTGAATCCAACTACAGTATTTTGTCTGACATGCTTGCTCAAGGGGGGAAACAATGAAGTGAGTGAAAAGAACATGCTTGTTTCAGGGAGTCTCCAGGACCTTTCAAATGGAGGCTTTAAGAAATAATGATGCTAATGATGGTGCCAGTTTTTGTTCCCTTCTACCAAGATACAGGGTTTATTCCAGTAAAGGTGTCCACCTGATCAGGGGGAAGCAAATTAGTGACAGTGGGTCCCCAGAAGTTTTGTGTGAAGACCAAACACAAGTGTGGCCCAAGGGGCCTCAACTAGGGCTCCAGCAGATCAAGGAAGGGGACAGAAAGAGGAGCAGATAATCTGGCCGACAGTCGACAGTCAGACAGTAAGCTGGTGCTTCTGCTGACTGCCACGCACCCCCCGGTGAGGCACTTTTCCAGAGGCTACCTGTTGTTTTTTTTTTTTTCTTTTTCCTGAAAACAACCTGGCCAAAATTTATTATTAACCTCAATTTACAGATAATGAAATCAGATTCAAAAGGTTTAAGTAAACTGCCTAAAGCCATACAGAATGCCTGAAGCAGCACCTGTTTTCTTGTCCATCTGCTCTCTCTCCCTAGGAGGTGCATCTGCTAAGTCTATATGGTCTGGCTCAAGTCTCCCCTTCAAGATCTAGCCCAAATTCCATCTCTTCTATGGCCACTGTGAGGCGGGAAATGGCTATTTGAGCTGTCTGCTGAATAGGAGTAGGTAAAAAAATAACAACAAAAGAATGGCATTAAAATTTTTCTTCGTGTTTGTGTGTGATCTGATAAAGGTCTAGGGCTCATGCATCTTTGGAGAGTAACTATAAAGATATAAAAATTACATGTTATGAATATAATCTGGGGTATTTGAATAATAATTTCACAGACAAATATAGCAAAGGTGACATAGAAGATGATGAGTTGATTTTTTTTCTTTTATTAATTTTTTAAAATATATTTTATTATTATTAATTCTAATGGGGTGACATCAATAAATCAGGGTACATATGTACAATGAAAACATCTCCAGGTTATCTTATCATTCAATTATGTTGCATACCCATCACCCAAAGTTAAATTGTCCTCTGTCACCTTCTATCTGGTTTTTTTTTTGTACCCCTCTCCCCCCTCTCCCACCTTCTCTTCCCTCCCCCCACCCCTTAACCACCAAACTCTTGTCCATGTCTCATAGTCTCACTTTTATGTCCCACCTATGTATGAAATCATGCTGTTCTCAGTTTTTTTCTGTTTTACTTATTTCACTCCATATAATGTTATCAAGGTCCATCCATTTTGTTGTAAATGATCCGATGTCATCATTTCTTATGGCTGAGTAGTATTCCATAGTATATATGTACCGAACCTTTTTATTCCACTCGTCCTCTGACGACGGACACTTGGGCTGTTTCCAGATCTTCGCTATTGTGAACAATGCTGCCACGAACATGGGGGCGCATTTCTTCTTTTCAAACAGTGCTATGGTGTTCTTAGGGTATATTCCTAAAAGTGGGGTAGCTGGGTCAAAAGGAAGTTCGATTTTTAATTTTCTGAGGAATCTCCAAACTGTTTTCCACAGTGGCTGCACCAGTCTGCATTCCCACCAGCAGTGCAGAAGGGTTCCCTTTTCTCCACATCCTCGCCAGCACTTACTCTGTGTTGTTTTGCTGATGAGTGCCATTCTGACTGGTGTGATGTGATATCTCATTGTGGTTTTAATTTGCATTTCTCTAATGATTAGTGATGTTGAGCATTTTTACATATGCCTATTGGCCATCTGTGTGTCCTCTCTGGAGAAATTTCTATTCATTTCTTTTGCCCATTTTTTGATTGGATTGTTTGTCTTCCTGGTGTTGAGTTTTATTAGTTCTTTATAAATTTTGGTTATTAACCCCTTATTAGACATGTTGTCAAATATGTTCTCCCATTGTGTGGTTTGTCTTTTTATTCTGTTCTTATTGTCTTTAGCTGTGCAAAAACATTTTAGTTAGATATAATCCCATTTGTTTATCTTTTCTTTTATTTCATTTGCCCGTGTAGATAAATCGGCAAATATATTGCTTCTACAGATGTCAGAGAGCTTGCTGCCTATGTTTTCTACTAAGATGCTTATGGTTTCATGGCTTACATTTAAGTCTTTTATCCATATTGAGTTTGTTTTTGTGAATGGTGTAAGTTGATGGTCTAGTTTCATTTTTTTGCAGGTAGATGTCCAATTTTCCCAACACCATTTGTTAAAGAGGCTGTCTTTAATCCATTGTATGTTCTTTCCTCTTTTGTCAAATATCAGTTGTCCATAAAGCTGTGGGTTTATTACTGGGTTCTCTGTTCTGTTCCATTGATCTATGTGCCTGTTCTTATGCCAGTACCAGGCTGTCTTGAGTACAATGCCCTTGTAGTAAACCTTGATATCTGGAAGAGTAATACCTCCTGCTTTATTTTTTTTTTTTAAGATTGCTGAGGCTATTCATGTTCTTTTTTGGTTCCATATAAATTTTTGGAATATGTGTTCTATATCTTTGAAGTATGTCATTGCTACACTAATTGGTATTGCATTAAATTTATAAATTGCTTTGGGTAATATAGACATTTTAATGATGTTTATTCTTCCTAACCATGAGCACGGTATATGCTTCCACTTGTTTGTATCTTCCTTGATTTCTTTTATCAATGTTTTATAATTTTCTGAGTACAAGTCCTTAACTTCCTTGGTTAAATTTACTCCTAGGTACTCTATTTTTTTGGTTGCAATAGTGAAGGGGATTGTTGCCTTAAATTCTTTTGCTGACAGTTCATTGTTGGTATATAAAAATGCCTCTGATTTCTGAGTATTAATTTTATATCCTGCCACCTTGCTGAATTCATTGATCAGGTCCAGTAGTTTTTTGACTGAGACTTTAGGGTTTTCAATATACAATATCATATCATCTGCAAATAATTACAGTTTTACTTCTTCTTTTCCAATTTGGATGCCTTTTATTTCTTCTTCTTGTCTATTTGCTGTAGCTAGGACTTCCAGAACTATGTTGAATAAGAGTGGTGAAAGGAGGCAACCCTGCCTGGTTCCTGATCTTAAGGGGATTGCTTTTAATTTTTGCCCATTTAGTATGATGTTTGCTGTGGGTTTGTCGTAGATGGCCTTTATCATGTAAAGGAATGTTCCCTGTATTCCCACTTTACTGAGAGTTTTGAGCATGAATGGATGCTGGATTTTATCAAATGCCTTTTCTGCATCTATTGAAATTATCATGTGATTTTTGTCCTTCCTTTTGTTTATGTGATGAATCACATTGATTGATTTGCGAATATTGAACCAGCCTTGCCTCTCCAGAATAAATCCCACTTGATCATGGTGTATGATTTTTTTCATATATTGCTGGATCCGGTTGGCTAATATTTTGTTGAGAATTTTAGCGTCTAAATTCATCAGGGATATAGGCCTATAATTTTCTTTCTTTGTGTTGTCTTTGCCCGGTTTTGGGATCAGAATTATGCTTGCCACATAAAAGGAGTTTGGAAGTCTTCCTTCCTCTTGAATTTTTTGAAATACCTTGAGGAGGGTAGGAGTTAGTTCTTCTTTGAATTTTTGATAGAATTCACTTGTGAAGCCATCAGGCCCAGGAATTTTCTTTTTTGGGAATTTTTTGATAACTGTTTCGTTCTCATTTGTTGTAATTGGTCTGTTTAGGTGTTCTGATTCTTCCAGATTGATTTTTGGAAGATTATATGATTCAAGAAATTTGTCCATTTCACCTAGGTTGTCTAACCTTTTGGCATGGAGTTCTTCATAATATTTTCTTACAATGCTTTGTATTTTTGTTGTGTCAGTTGTTATTTCTCCACTCTCATTTCTAATTTTATTTATTTGAGTCCCCTCTCTTTTTTTCTTGGTGAGTATACTTAAAGGTTCATCAATCTTGTTTACCTTTTCAAAAAACCAGCTCCTGGTTTCATTGATCTCCTGTATTGTTTCCTTAGCCTCTATGTCATTTATTTCTGCTCTGATCTTTATTATTTCCTTCCTTCTACTGATCCTGGGCTTTATTTGTTGTTGTTTTTCTAGTTCTTTTAGATGCAGGGTCAGGTTGCTTATTTGAGCTTTTTCTAGCTTCTTATGATATGCCTGTAGTTCAATGAACTTCCCTGTCAGAACTGCTTTTGCTGTGTCCCATAAATTTTGAGTTGATGTATGCTCATTATCATTTGTTTCTAGAAACTTTTTTATTTCTTCTTTGATCTCATTGTTAATCCATTCATTATTTAATAACATGCTATTTAGTTTCCAAGTGTTTGAGTATTTTTCAGTTTTTCTTTTGTGGTTAATTTCTAGTTTCATGGCATTGTGATCAGAGAAAATGCTTGTTATGATTTCAATCTTCTTAAATTTGTCGAGACCATTTCTGTGTCCTAACATGTGGTCTATCCTAGAAAATGTACCATGAGCACTTGAGAAGAATGTATATTCTACTGCTTTAGGGTGAAAAGTTCTGAAGATATCTATTAAATCGAGTTGATCTAGTGTATCCTTTAAGTCTGCTGTTTCTTTATTAATTTTCTGTCTTGAGGATCTATCCAGTGTTGTTAGTGGGGTAATGAAATTCCCTACTATGATAGCATTGCTGTTAATCTCGCCCTTTATATCCATCAAAGTCTGCTTTATGTATGTCGGGACTCCTATATTTGATGAGTAGATATTTATAATAGTTATTTCTTCCTGTTGAATTGTTCCCTTTATCATTATATAGTGTCTTTATTTATCTCTACAGCCTTTGTTTTAAAGTGCATTTTGTCAGATATAAGTATTGCTACCCCGGCTTTTCTTTCTTTTCCATTTGCATGAAATATTTTTTTCCATCCTTTTACCTTCAGTTTATGTGCATCTTTTATTTTAAGGTGTGTCTCTTGTAGACAGCATATGTTTGGGTCCTGTTTCTTTATCCACACAGCTATCCTATGTCTTTTAATTGGATCATTTAATCCATTTACATTTAAGGTTATTATTGATATGTAGTTGTTTATTGCCATTTTATTCTTTAAAGCTGTATTCTTCTTTGGCTATATTCTTTCCTCCCTTTGAACTATTCTTAACAGGCCCCTTAGTATCTCTTGCAGAATTGGTTTGGTTTTAATGAATTCCTTGAGGCTTTCTTTTTCTGGGAAGCTCTTTATTTCTCCTTCAATTTTAAAGGTTAGCTTGCTGCATAGAGTAGTCTTGGTTGTAGGTTCTTGTTCTGCATTACTTTGAATATATCTTGCCATTCCCTTCTGGCCTCAAGTGTTTCTGTTGGGAAGTCAGATGTCATCCTTATGGGGGCTGCTTTGTAGGTGATCACCTATTTTTCTCTAGAAGCTTTTAAAATTTTCTCTTTATCCCTTAGATTTGATATTTTTACTATGATGTGTCTTAGTGTAGATTTCTTTGGGTTTCTCTTTAATGGAGTTCTGTGTGCTTCTTCAACATGTGAAATGTCTCCCAGCCTTAATTTAGGGAAGTTTTCTGCTATGATTTGATTGAACAAAGTTTCTATTTCTTGTTCTCTCTTCTATTCTTCAGGAACCCCTGCAATGCAGTTGTTATATCTCTTCATGTTGTCACAGAGGTCCCTTAGAGTTTCCTCACATTTTTTGAGTCTCTTTTCTTTTTTCTGCTCTGCTTATGTGCCTTTGTGTATTGTGTCCTCTTACTCACTGATTCGACCCTCAGCCTTATCCATCCTGCTTTTAAATCCTTCCATTGTGGTCTTCAGTTCTGATACTGTATTTGTCATTTCTGTCTGTTTCTTTTTTACTATTTCAATTTTCTTTTTTATACTTGTTATCTCGTTATTTACATGTTTGTAATGACTATCTATTGTTGCTCTTATATCTTTGAACATCCTAACTATCATTATTTTAAATTCTGCATCTGGTAATTTGGTTATATTGGGTTCATTCAGGTCCTTCTCTGGGGATTTCTCTTGATTTACTTGGGTTGCATTTCTCTGCCTGCCCATTTTGTCTGTGTATAAGAAGGGTGTGGCCACTAGAGTCTAATGGGTGTTGCCTTTGTGTTCTCTGTGTGTGATCTGTCTGCAGGCCCGCCACCCCCTCTGCCGCTGCCTAGGGCGGTTGGGTATGGGCGTTGCCAGCTCCGGCCCACTGTGGCTGTTGCTGTGATTTCCGCCTCTCCTCCACTGGAGGGGCTGTGTTCTGGTGCCCAACTCTACAAGCCTCAGCCTGCCTGGGCCTTCGTCTCACCTTCACAGGTTGGATTGGGCACTGCACTCAAGCCACAAGCCTCAGCACCAAGGGTAGAGGTGAGCACTTTTGCTCAGCTGCGGAACCAGCCTGTTTCTGGGCTTCCGCCCAGCCACTATAGTCAGAGCCTGCTCACCACAGTTTCTCGGGTTGGATGGGGCTGCTGACGTGCCCCACCCATCCTGAGCTTTAGCCCCACCCCCAAGGCCAGGGCCCGCCTGTGCAGGATCACAAACCACAGTTATTCAGGCCAGGTGGGGCTGCTATCATGCACTCAGCTGCGAGCCTCTGCTCATCTGGGGCTCTAGCCCCGCCGCCTCGTTCAGAGCCAACTCACGCACGCAGGACAGCAAAGCGCAGTTTCTCCGGCTAGATGGGGCTACTGGCAGATGAGTTGTTTTTTAAGAGAAGAAAATTTATTTAGTGCTAATCATCATGTGAAAATATATAATTCTATCATACATGTATACTTACATAATGTGCATATTATTTCATTCTGCAATTATTTCTTCCTCTATATCCCATTTTCCCAAATAAATTATCTATTTTTGCTGGGCAGGCTCTCGTCTCATATTTCTCATACATTATAGAGCCTATCACCATAAAGAACATGAAGGGACTTCCGGTCAAGATGGCAGTGTATGTAAATGTGATACTCACATCCGCCCACAACCACATCAATATTATAACTAAACTACAAAACAATCATCGAGAACTGCCTGAAATCTACCTGAATGTAAATCCTACAACTAGGGAATTGAAGAAGAAGCCATATCAAGACTAGTAGGAAGAGTGGAGACATAGAACAGGATGCTTTCATACCCACATGTGCTGGATAAAAATTGGGGGGAGGGGTTTCTCAACTGCAGAGGTCCCCATTTAGGATCAGGGGTTTCAGCCCCACACCAGGGTTTCAGTACTAGGACGAGAAATACCCTTTACTTCTGGCTATAAAAACCAGTGGGGATTGAGGCTGAGGGAGACAGAAGGCTGTTAGAGTCCTAGACAGTTCTTTTTAAAGGGCCAATGCACAGACCTCTATGGACTCACTTACTCTGAGTTCCAATACTGGGCCAACACCTTGAAAGGCACCAGAAATATATGAAGAGGAACTGAATTATCCAGCATCAAGGCAAGAGCTGGGAGGCAGCTTTCTACCATACCAAAGACCTGGCAGACACCATTGTTCCTTTGATGGTCCCTACCCTGACAGAGCTAGCAGGTAGACACCATACCTGAGTCTTCATCAGCTTGGCTCTCTTGTTTAATCAAATGTTTGCCACACACTGGTGATTTCCTGAGGCCCTGCCCTGCCCAACTTATATGCCCACCTACACTGTTTCCAATGGCTTTTCCATAAGAATGGGCTGTCCTGGTTTATACTTCATGTTTTCCTAAAATCTCTCAAACAAGCAGCATCTGGACTCAATATGCACCATAATTCTCACTAAGTGGCCCCAGCACCAGCACTAGCAGCAGCTGGCCTAGGTTTGTAGCCTGGCCTTGCCAGGGCACTGCCAAGCCCAGCACAAGTAGCAGCCATCTTCAGATCCCTTTGTAGTTCATGCCAAATGGCCCCAGGCAGAACAAAGGTGGTGGCTGACCTTAGCCTGAACCTCTCAGGAGACCCCAGAGCCAGTGCACCCAGTGGACAGTCTCAGACACATCAAAGCACTGCCACCTAACCCCCTCCACAAGCAACACATTCAATGGGTCCAGCAGGCAGCAGAGCCCCACTGAAGTAAGTCCTACTCTATGGGGTGGGCCCCAGCACAGCTGATCTTCCACAGTGGTTGGAGGTTGCTGGTCAGTGGTGACAGCAAGTCCTTGCAGCTGATCACCCTGGGGGTAAATTCCTCCCATTGATGCGCCAACAACAAATAAGGCTCAACTATAACAAGAGGGTTTATATAGTTTACATGATGCAGGGAGCACACCTGGAGTCCCCAGCTTGGGTGATCGGGAAAGACATGCCACTGGACCCTACAGAATATTATATTAGGCCATTCTACCAAACCTGGGAGATGCAGCAGCTCTACATAATACACAGAAAAACACAGGAATGCTGCCAAAATGAGGAGAAGAAAATCATGTCCCAAATGAAAACTAATCTGCAGAAAAGGAGCTAAATAAAATGGAGAGAAGCAAACTACTAGATGCAAAGTTCAAAATACTGCTTATAAGGATACTCAAATAACTTAGTGAGAACTACAACAGCATACAATTGGACCAGTCAAAAATGAAGGACACATTAACTAAAATGAAGAATAATTTATAGAGACTCAATGGAAGAATAAAGAAAGTAAGAATCAAATCAGTAATTTGGAATATAAAGAAGCAAAAAACATCCAATCAGAACAGCTAAAAGAAGAATAAAAAAAAATGAAGATGGTGTAAGGAGCCTTTGGATCAACTTTACGTGTACCAACATTTGCATCATGGGGGGTGCCAGAAAGAGAAGAAAGAGAGCAAGAAATTGAAAAACTATTTGAAAAAATGACAGAAAAGTTTCTCAACCTGGTGAAAACAATAGATATATAAGTCTAGGAAGCACAGAGAATCCCAAACAAAATGAACTCAAAGAGGCCCACACCTAAACACATCATAATTAAAATGCAAAAGGTTAAAGACAAAGAGAGAATCTTTAAAGCAGACAGAAAAAGTCAGTTAGTTACCTGTAGGGGACCTTCCATAAGACTGTCAGCAGATTTCTCAGCAGAAACTATGCAGGGCAGAAGGAAATGGCAAAAATATTCAAAGTGATGAAAAGCAAGGACCTACAATCAAGATTACTCTACCCAGCAAAGCTATCATTTAGAATCAAAGGATGGATAAAAAGTTTTCCAAACATGAAAAAACTAAAAGAGTTCATTACTACCAAACCAGTATTACATGAAATGTTAAAGGGTCTTCTCTAAAAAGAAAAGGAAGAAGAAAAGAAAAAAAATATGAACAATAAAATGTCAATAAATATGTATTTCTCGATAATTGAATTTAAAAAGCAAAGTAAATGAACAAGCAGAACAGAAACAGACTCATAGATACAGAGAACATTTTGTCATTTGCCAGGTAGAAAGGGTGTTGGGGGATGGGTGAGAAAGGTAAAGGGATTAAGAAGTACAAATTGGCTGTTACAGAGTAGTCTGGGATGTATAGGGAATATAGCGACTCATATTCTAGTAACTATGTATGGTGTCCGATGGGTGTGAGATTTATTGGGATCATCACTTAGTAAATTGTGTAATGTCTAATCACCTGGGTATACACCTGAAACCAATATAATAATGCATGTGAACTATAACTAAAATATTTTTAAATTATTTAAATATAAAAAAATATAATTTTTTTTTGTTCAGGTTCTGAAATATGTCTATTTCTATATGATAGCTTTATAGGCAGTCCAGTTGCTACTTGTCGAGAGAGTCTTATAAAAGTATGATATCCTACGTTGAAATAAACTTTAAACTCCTCAAAAAATAAATAACATAAAGTTGGCATTTAATAAAATTTTATTATCTGGTCATAATAACTGAGTTTTCAGAATTATCAGAAAATTAGCCTAAGTCTTAGATGGAGTTGGCAGTGAATAAGAATGGAATCCACTTTCCTTTATTGCTGTATGACTTCCTAATACTGACAGAAGGGAAAGTCCCAAACAGTGCCCAGTCATTCTAGACAGTAAAAGTATGGTTCAGTTAATCTTGTGATATTCAGTAGAACAAATTGTATGGGTCTAAGAGAAATAGTGAGAAATCATGTTTCCTCTCTACTGGGATGTGGTTTTTTTTCACTTTAAAAATGTGACTGTAAAATGAGGGTGAGGGAGGCGGGAATGAGAGTCAATCAGTGCAATCATTCATGGCAGCATGTTTACATCACCAGAAAAAAAAAATGACTTTAATTGAACAGAATTAGAAAAAAAAATGTTTGAATCACCTTCTTTCAAAAATTCAGGGCTTTCATGTAAGAATAAAATACACATTTACAGTAACTTTAGATTTGGGGATAGAATTTCAAACCCTTGTCCATCAACATATATCATAATAGCACTTGTTTAAGCAGTTTTAGAAAGAGCACAAGAATCTATGCAGTAAGGGAGTTTACCATTTTAAGGATATTTTTACTGAGAAACAACACTCAAAATAAATTGGCAAACCCATGCTCAGAATGTGCGTTGTAACTGTAATGTTCAGGAACAGTTAAGGAAAGAGAGAATCTCAAGGTCACTGGGAACAGTCTTCAGGGTATTCTTAAGGCTTATCTGTGCTCACATGCCTAATTTTTTTCCAAGTGCAGAGAATGGCCACTTGCTTGAGACAGGCCCAGTGCCATCCTTTATTCAAGTTCTTTTATATTCCTCTTTTTAAAGAAGCTGTCAAGTTCTTTTTTTTGCAGCTGACAGAAAAGGCCAAATCTGTGGTACAGGAAAGGAGGAGCAAAAAGAAACTTTTTTGTGTTGATGTTTTACTAAGTGAGCTAAGGAGAATTTTAGAATCCTGTAATTTACTCTGGAGGCATTTACTGTACATAGCTATAGTGATGGTAATTTCTTTCATTGTTGAAGTGAAAAGATAACCATCAATCAGTTGTCAATTGGTCAATTGCAGAAGTGATGAAAAGAAACTGGTAGGAACAATCACTTCTGTGGCTACCTAGATCATTTGTTAGGCCTAAGAAAAGTATGGGAACTGGATTGGGTTTTAAAAAGGATCGGACCAGATTTTCAGAAAGGTTAGCAAGCATAGCTTCCTTGTAAAGAATGGCTTTGCAGTTATAAATAATAAGAAAATGCATTTTAAAAAATCAAAAATTAAGAAGACGTGATTAGTCAAAAGAGAAAAGAAATTTTTTTATTAAAGTAGCTATCAGATAAGTAAGCCCCCAAAGACCTTGGATTTCAGTGAATTCTTGAGGAAGGAAATATACATAAGGTTACTATTAATCCAAGACATATATTTGAAAACAAATTAATGAAAATCACTTGTGCTTAGGCATTAGTCTCCATATTGGGCACTTTGAAACAAATACTTCTCAAGTATTTATCATAAGAAATTGAAAGTCCAAGTTACTTGTGAACACTATTAAGCAAATCTCTACAGATAATATCATTTCTTAAACCTATGGAAGCTCACATAAAGGTTAAGAAAAGTTTGAAAATCACTGTGGCTTAAAAGGCAAATGACACTTTGGGCTTTTGTGTTCTAAGCAACATTTCATTTTAATTTATCCTATTTTTCTAAAAATAGCAATGTTATTGATTTCTTCTGAAAGAGTTTCCCCCACACACAGTGATTTTATTTTACTGCGGTAGGTAAGAGAAAGGATTACAGGCCCCCAGAAGGACGAGATAGCATCAGTTTGTAATCCAGCCCATGGTTTCCTA
The DNA here is from genome assembly GCA_037038555.1 of Rhynchonycteris naso. Taxonomy (NCBI): domain Eukaryota; kingdom Metazoa; phylum Chordata; class Mammalia; order Chiroptera; family Emballonuridae; genus Rhynchonycteris; species Rhynchonycteris naso. The sequence goes on from CM073002.1 coordinate 38,562,546, forward strand.
GATACCGTATTGTCTATTCTGTTCCGCTATGTGAAAAATGTTGAATATCAACAATGGGTTTCAGTGCTGCATTGTTGAGTTTTGTATGAACTAATCTAGCTTCACTAAGAAAAAAAAAAAGAAAGAAGAAAAAAAGGGGGAAAAAAAAGAACCACAGCTTTGGACAAAAGTCTATAGTCAGTGCATTTGAAACTCCCCTTGCACAAGGGCTGACTGTAGCCGGGGGAAGACAGTTGACTCATTTGCTCTCTCCCTTCACACAGTCAGCTGGCCCTCTTCTCAGGTGTACATCACCTAACCTATTATCATTTTACCTGTTTTGATTCTCTGATGAGGAAAGTCCCAGGACATACCAGCTGGGACAGGCCTAAATTACAAGACAGCTCTGTTCAGTATTTGGAAGGTAAGCTATTTGCACAACTTCTCTGCTGTAGTTTACTGGCCTAGCTCTAGAACTTTGAAGCATATCAATTATTTTTTAACTTTCACTTTTTCTTTTCTCTTCTTCTTTTGGAGAAAGAAAACCTGGCAGGTTTTTCCGGAAAAGTGGCCATCCATGGAATGAATGAAATGTTCCCTTTCTATTCCAGTAAGTAATTGACTTGTAACTAAAAATTGAACTGACTGCTATGTCAACTGCAATGTGAGCTGCTGCTGACACAGGTGTTGCTTACTCTTTAGCCTGGAAAGAAAAGGGGCTTAACCTGTGATTAAATTTCTAGTCAATTGACCTCAACACGATAGTACATAATTCTCACTTGCGTACCAAATGGCCTGAGTTCTGATTTTGACCCTGATTCTGGCACCTGTGTTTTTAATGTTGGGTGTAACTAGAGCTGCTCTTTTGGATAGAAATAAAGTGGGTGGAGAACAGTTCTAAATAAACAGCAAATGATGGTCAGCCAACTACGTGTTTAATCCAGTGCTTGATATGTTCTATTTCTTTAATTTGTGAACTCTAAGTCCATGTAAATTATATTTTAGACTTTTCTCGTTAAATATATGGATTCATAGACAACCATTATATTACTAGAAATGCACAGGAAATCCAAACCTATAAATTAGAAATAAGCAAAGGATGTGAGGATTATGATGCTAAGGGTTTTCAAATGCTGAACTTTGAATATGTCACCTATAAGCTTTTTAAATATGTCTTGCACTTTAATGATATTTTTTTAGCCCTAGAAATAAAAAAGCAGCATTGTTTTTCCTAGTTTCTGTAACTAAAACAAAAATTGTTTAACTTTAGCAAGAAGGTGCTATTTGAATTTTGGAGACAAACCTGTATCTACGTCCTAAAAGCAAAATAAAAGTCAATGACATCAAAAATTAGCATTTATACTTGAGTCTATTTGCATTTACTTTATGTAAAAAGTACTAAGAATTGGTCTGTAAGATGAGAGCAGCAAAGACTGTTGTTTTTTCTTCCTCACTTTCCTTTTAACCTGGGAGTCAGAAGAAAGTGCTGATGATGCTTGCTTAACCCTGCTTTTAGTGCCAGGCTGTGATCAGCTCTCTGTGAAACCATTTCTGACCCTCTGCTTACAGTAGCGAGGCTGAATTTTTCCCCTTCCTTGCCCATCACTGTCAGTCAATTATAGGATTGAACTGAACCAGAAAATCTGGTACAGTCTGGTAATTAGTACAAAGGGTTTCCAGTCTAGTGTAAAGACGGAGATGCAAGAGCCCCAGCAGACACAGAAATCGTTTTGATTGGCCATGGACATTGCCTTTTAGTGCTGCTTGGTGACTTCCTAAAGATATTGCCTCCTACCCTACAGGTCTTCTCCTTCAAGTATATTATGGACCTTTTTAAGGTCGTGTGTATATGTGTGTGTGTTTCTTTTTTTTAGATCCAACTTCTCCCATTTTTAGTCTGTCATTTTTGCTTATCAAACAGACACATTTTGACTTGCCCAACAAAGAACCAAGTTATCAACACTCACAGAAACTGACATTTTTAATTCAGGCTTCATTATGTCTTTGAATTATGACAGTGAAGTACAAAGACATTTTAAGAGTTTTTTCATTATATTTTTTAATCCAGCATTGGGATGTTTATCTTTCTTTAGTATTCATATTTCCTTTTCTACCTTTATCATCAGTAATATATAATTAGCATTATCAAAACCATCAGCTATTATCCTTTATGACTTTTGACCTTTTTTTAAAATATGTCTCAAGCTAGCATTTCTTTAAAATAAGTAAAAACTCCATGGGAGATTTTAATGAAATTTTAAGGTTATAAAAACAATGAAATAATTTAAAATGTGAGTCTTTTAAACATCAACATTACATGACTAGCCAGGTAATGAATTATATGATAACTATAGCAAGAAAGTACATTTCAGAAAAAATATTTTGTGAATCAAACTTGCATTTGATACTAAGGTCAATTTTATAGGTTATATTTTTCATCATGCATTTTTAACCACTACTTTGGAATTCCTGGTTATCTATGCTATTTTTTGGATAAATTATTATTATTTATCATTTTGCAGAAGCGAACATCCTCTTTGATTATAGATTACTATCACTCATTAGACACACATTAGATACAATGAAAACATTTGGTAGCTTATCACCATAGCAAATGTCTGCCCCCGAAAGATAGGTAACGGTATATGTATATAGCTAAGGGCAAATTTAATTCTACACCCTGTACGTACAAAACTACAAAAGCAACAGAGCCCAAAATAACAGAAGCAAAAGAAAGCAAAAGGTTTTTCATTTCCAAGAATGCTTTCTTTAGAATAGTCCACATCATGATTTTAGTTGTGACACACGTATGTTGTGAATCTTCTGAAGGACTCTTATTTACCCCCATCTTAGTGTAGCTTTAAATATATGTGCTATCTTATGTACAATCTTAAAGAAAACAATTATGTTACCATGTCTGGTACTGATTTTTAGATGTCTGACTTTATTATTAAATTTTAAGAAGGTTAACGTTGCTTTGGTAACCCTGTCATGAGTAATGCATTTTCCCAGTAAACATCTCACAATTTTAAAGGCTGTTCAAGAAACAGTGTTTCTGTTGTAATAGTTTTTTCATTCATTCGTTTATTGTTTTCTAACCATAAAATAGTTTAAGGCTTTGAAAAGACTACACATGTTTATATAATCAACACTTTCTGTGCTTAGCAAAACCTTGCCCACTAAAAACTAAGAGGGTCTCAGAAAATTATCAGGCAACTTTTCAGTCACCACATTTGCATTCCATTTTAATTCACCATCAAGTCTGTATCTTGAAATATGTCTATAAAATGACTAAGGGAAGAGTACGTTCTGTTAATATTTTTTTTCTTTTATTTTTTAATCTAAAATACATGTTGAGCAAAAGGTGCTTGACCATTGTATGGCAGTGTTCTCTGTTCTGTAACAGCTGAGAGCTGTGTGGTTCTGTGTTGAGTGACAAGGTTTCGCAGGCTCTCATGAGGACACAAACGTTCTTTTCTACCTCAGTCTTACTCCTAGTGGCAGAATTAAGGCTTGGGAAGAATCCTAAAGATTACTTAGTCTTGTGATTTTCAAGTTGTGTTTCCTTAAGCTTTTAGGTTCTTTGGGGATACTCAGGGCCATTGGGAGGAGAGGATAAGTGGTCCCTTACCTTCATGAGATTGGAGCATCTCTGCCGTTATCTGCTTTGTCTATAGAGTTTCATGAGATGTAAATCCCAAGCTGGAGGGAGAAAGTTTAAAAAACTGTGAACTGAGGCCATCTTATAAATAAGGAGAGCAGGGTTTACTTAAGGTTGGCACACTGAGTCAGTGACAATGTCAATTGTGTAATCTGATCTCTTCTCTTGATCCTAAACTCAGTCTGCTGAACTATATAATAAACTTTCCCTACATAGTCATGGCTCTTTTTGTGTAATCATCCTAAACTATATTATTAAAAACACACACAAATAAATTCATAGCCATAGGTTGCAAATCATTATACATATTGAAGATACAGTATCTCGGTGGTAAATATAAAAGTAACCTGTTGTTGACAAAAACCAAGTCCTTTATTTGGCAATGCCACTAAGTTGGGGTACATTATCACAGCCCTTAGGTAAAATATGGATTCAGTTATTACTTAGTAAAGTAATATCTTGGGAGAAATTTAAACAATCTTAATTGTAGTGAAAAAAATACATACCAAAATTACCATCTTAACTATTTAAAGTGAAAAGTTCAGCTCTGTTAACTATGTATATCACATTGTTGTGGTTGGGGGTGTTTTTTATAGTAAAAAAAAATTAATTTGGACGTAAATCTAAAAGAAAAAAAGAGAATACAGCAAATTAAGAGCTACTCTTTTCAGCACATGCTTTATGAATGCTATTCCCATAAGCTGTGTCATGTAAAAAAGTAAAATGGTCAATTGCATTTGGAAATGTATGCTATATCTCTCTCTAAGAAATTCAAATAGAGGGAGTATAAGCAATATTAGCTGTTTCTGGCACTCAAAGCTTCCCAGGCTATGTTTGCTTTGTTTTTCCTAATTTTAAAATGAGAGAAGAGAGAAAAAAAAGAAAACAGAAGAAAAAAAAGCAGAACATCAGTACGGAAGTTTAGAATCTGCTCTTTGAATAGAGATATTCCATGTTTTCTTGAGATGTTCTGATGCATCAACAATTAGATCTATGATCAAATTCTCTACTAAGCAAAATATGGACTTCTAATTCTTAGAAAGAGAAAATTAGAAAGGAAAGAAAAGAAGAAAGCAACAGAGGGAAAAGGAAGGAGGAAGAAGGAAGGGAAGAGGAAAGAAAAGAAAACAATGTTCCCTGGACTCTCTTCCTATTGTAACTCCTCAGCTATGTAAGAAGATTCAAGTGTCAGCTAAAGACCTTGTTTGGTCAACTGGCAGCATGCCTTCGTTGTCTTCCTACTTATTCAAAGTATGTCTCTCAATCCGATTCAACTCTTGGTCTTAATCATAGGTCCTACCTCTGTCAGAAAATATCTTTAGCTATGTAACTTTTTCTCTCAGGTGCTGCCCTTTTCGCTGGGGAATATGTCATCATGTGAACAGAAGATGTCTCCTAAGCAAAGGAAAAGATAGGCCCATGGGTGTAAATAGTGCATAATCTCCAGAGTTTTCCCATCCCTAGAATACCTACACAAAAATATCAGAAAATGTCTCAAAAAGATCCTGGTTTTCCTATTGGACAATTCCCTTATTTCTCATTTGAAGTGATGGAACTGAGTGACTTGAGGGGTAGGCACTTGAAAATAAATATTGTAGGTTACTGACCTTTGGTAACAAAGACTTAGGAGGAAGAAAATATTGTAAAATTTAAAAGAAGAAAAAATAGCTTATAACTAAGAGAAAAAGAAGGAAGAACCAGGCCAGCCGTGGTCCTTAGCTGCATTTGCTCGCATCATGTGTCCCAGGTGATTCGGGCCTGAGCTCAGCCCTCTGGGATAGTGTGCCTTCTGTTTGCTCTCTCCCTTCTGCCCCTCCCTGCATTCCCTTTCATGTGAATAACATGGGATAAGATCATTTTGGGAATACTATAAGGACTTGAAAACGAATTTGGAATTTTTCAAGTCAAAATTAAGAGCAATGTTGGTTTGTTTTCTTCTTCTAGTCAGCTGGGAATCAATTTTCTAATTCATTCTGCTCTGTCATTTGCCTATTGATAATATGCTAGGCCATGCAGTACTTGTCCCCTTTTATTCCTTTTAATTAACTTTTAAAATCAATTATGATTACTTGTATGAATTTCTGTTCTCTCTTCTCATCAAATTTGTTTGGCTTATTTTTTATTTACACAGCACTGCTCACTGCTTTGAACTAACAATAACAAAAAATCGGCACTCTTCCCTTCTACCTCTTGAACTGGAGAAACAGTTAGCTAATAAGAGGCTAAATGAGCCTTAGAGTATAGAGAAGCTGGAATCCTTAAATTATTTAAATTGAAAAATGGCTGGTTTTACAATCAGAAAAACTCAAGTGGACCATAAGCCCTACTTGATTGTCCCCCCTTATCTGGATGATCTTGTAATGACAGCTGGAGTTATCTGCCATCGGCATCACTGTCCACAAAAGCTTCTCTGCTCTCTGCTCAACTCCCTAGCAGCCCTGGGGAGCTGGAGCTATTTTAGGGGAGAGAACCCTACAGGATTGAAAACTTTATTAAAATTCAAAGCTGTCTCTAGTGACATAAAAGCTCAGTAAAAAGTGACAGATCTAAGACCCCAGAGCCAGAAATTATCTGTGGAATAAAAAACTGAAATTTTATATACTGCCACCAATAGGCTAGGGGTCAGTGGAAAATAAAAAGCAATGTGAAATAAACAGCACTTTCAAATAAAAGCAAGAGATGGAGGGAAAGGAAAATATATTGTTCAACATGAATAGTGCAGCCAACGTCATGTATCAAACTAGCCCTGGCAGAATTCTCTCTCAGGAAACAGCCCTGTGGAATTTATTGTGGGATGTCAGGATACCTGTCAGCTTTGAAAGATTAGGAAAGTAGACCTAAAACATTCCTGATTTTCTTTTGGTAAGCAACTAATTCTTGAGCTATCATACATGACTTTCCTGAAACTCTTTGTTACTAACAGAATTAGTAATAATAAGATAGTAATAGAAATTCGCCTGACTGGTGGTGGCACTGTGGATAGAGCATTGACTTGGGATGCTGAAGTCCCAGGTTCTAAACACCGAGGTCACCAGCTTGAGCATGGGCTCATCTGGTTAAAGCACAGGGTTACCTGCTTGAATACGGGATCATCAACATGATCTTAAGGTCACTGGCTTGAGCAAGGGGTCACTGGCTTGGCTTGAGCCCCCCAGTTAAGGCACATGTGAAACACAATCAATGAGCAACTAAAATGATGCAACTCTGAGTTGATGCTTCTCATCTCTCTCCCTTCCCCCCTCCTCTCAAAAAGAATTATAGTAATAGGAATCCATCACACTTTGACTTGAAGTCTGAAAGTGGTCCTTCCCTTTTCTTGCCATACACCCATAAGGAATCTAATCTTCAAGTATATTGTAGGTGCATTTGCCCAATTTGATCCATTGTACTGTAAAATAACAAAAGAAGATCTTAAATTTATTTGACACTGTCCACTCAACTCAAAAAACTCCACATATATTACTCACTAATAAGCTGAAATGTTGAAATGAAAACCAAGGCACTAAAGCATAGAACAATTAAGTAATTTGTTATAAACAAGGGAAATTAAGAACAGGGTCCAAGTGATTTCAGTTTGAATATACTAAGTTCTTCATAAAGCCCTCTTTATTTTGTATTTAAAATTCTTTACTAAAAAAAAAATAATCACAGTACTCATAAAAACCAAAATAATGTAGACCCCTTTCACTGCTTTGAAACAATCTCTCGGGAAAGATTTATTGACAATCTTATGACCACCATTGCGACTACCAACAACCCCGTGCTGAGTGCTTACTGTCTGCCCAACTCGCCGTCCCCTACTCCAAGCTTCATCCTCAAGCCTCATTTTCCCTTCTGCTCAGGAACCTTGAAAAGGGGGGGGGGGATCAAAATGTTTCTTTTATTTTTACCTAACGGATAATTTCTCTTTTTATGCAACTAGCAAGTTTAGATAACAGATGAAAAGGTGAAATAAAGTGCCCCATTTCTTTATCTTCAACAGAAGACATTAAAATTACTGGTCAGATCAAAATTATTCCAGATACCAGGAGAACCGCTTCAAATATTTAATGCTTTTGTTCTTATTTTTTCTAAAAAAATGTGTTTATTCTTGACATGTTTATAAACTGAATTTTTTGTAATGAACAAAGGTTGGCAGAATTACTTGACTTTTATTCTTCCATTTTCAGTTCAGAGATGGCTTAAGTTGTGATCTTATAAACAAGCTTCCTTCTCCAATGGAAGAAAACAAGGTCCTCTCTCTCCCCCAAAGGAAACTGGGCACCTGAACTCTGAGGCCCCTCTGTCCAGCCCTCCTATCCACCCCCACTAGTATGCACTGCTGCACACCTGAGGTCCAGTGAGCAACTTCTTTGACTTGGGAAGCTGGTTCTTGCAAAGCCCCAACCGTTTTTCCACGGGGGCACTCACATCAAATGACAGTACCCTACTGTAATTGGAACCATGTTCTCCCATTCAAGACAGTGCATCCAAGGGCAAGTGGAGTGAAAACAATGCCATTACAGGGAAAACCTTGAGTTTTTCTGGAATTAATTCTTAAAATGTTGTCTAAAAAACCCAGGACTTTATTACTTCACATTTCTTGTTATCACAGCTGATCATAACACACCAGAGTCTCATGACATTGGGGTTGAACACTATCCATTTGGCGAAATTGGCAGCCCACCTGGGAGAGCTAATAAATATCAGTCATCCTTAGATCCTGGGAGCTAGCCAGAGACCCAAGAGGACAGAGTGGAGCAACACAGACTCTCAAGAGCCTTTCAGCAAGTGCTCGGGCCCCGTCGTCCTGCTCTGCTCCCTTTAGCCTGGCGCCCCTCACTCCAGGCCGGCTCCACCACCTCACATTTATGGGGCAGTTCTGGACAGTGTGTTTACATTAAGCTAGAATATTTTCTTCTTCTTTTTCCAAGTGAGAGGAGGGGAGATGCAGAGACAGACCCCTATATGCACCCCGACCAGGATCCATCCGGCAACCCCACTCTGGGGCCGATTCTCTGCCTATGTAGGACCCTGCTCACAACCAAGCTATTTTTAGCACCTGAGGCAGAGGCTCCACAGAGCCATCCTCAGTGCCCAGAGACAACATGCTTAAATCAATCGAGCTGTGACTGCAGGAGGGGGAGGGGATCAGGGGGGGAAAGCAGATGGTCGCTTCTTCTATGTGCCCTGACTGGAAATCGAACCCAGGACATCCACATTCCAGGCCAATGCTCCACTGAGCCAACCAGCCAGGAAACATTAAACTATAATTTAAATTAGCTTAAGATACCTAACTACTAATAGCATGAAATCAATTTTATGCACCATGATTACATTTCTTCTTATTAATTGTATTAATGTCATATGTTAAGTTGTACTTTACATTGAAAACAAAATTATTTTTAAATTTTTTAGTGTTTGAAGGGCAATTTTGATTCTCTGGAGATCTTTTAAAAAGGCCAATACTGAGACTATACCCCAGACAAGTTAAACCAGAACCGCCTAGAAGAGGCCTCAGGCACCAGTATTTCTCAGAGCTCCGCAGGTGATTCCCATGTGTAAGCAAGATCAAGAATCACTGGCCTCAGGGAAGAAAAAGCACAGGAAAAGGAGATGAATATAAGGAGTATTAAGAAACTGTGGTCATACAATTATAATTGCTGTTCTTTAGATTTGTCAACTTGATATTCTGAGAGCTGCCAACGATACTAGAAGTGAACACAGGACATTCCCAGACATCAGTCTTTCTCTGCCTCTATCTGCACATCTGTCCTTGGAGCCTTCTATCCCTGAGAGCCGAGGACAAAAAGGAAGTGGTGACTTCTTCATGGCGGCAACATTTTCTTAAAATTGATTCAGTAAAACCTTCCTCTACTTCTCTCTCCTCAGAGGTAGATAGAAATAGAGTCCTAGGCCTACTGCAGACTTCCCTAGAAAAGACACATTCAGCACAGAGTTTAAAAAATAATATAAAATGTTGCCTGACCAGGCAGTGGCACAGCGGATAGACTGCCGATTTGGGATGATGAGGACCCAGGTTCAAAACCCCAAGGTTGCCAGCTTGAGTACAGGCTTACCAGCTTGAGCTTGGGGTCACCAGCTTGAGTGTGGGATCATAGACATGACTCCATGGTCACTGGCTTGAGCCCACAGGTCACTGGTTTGAATTCCAAAGTCGCTGGCTTGAACAAGAGCTAACTGGCTCAGCTGGAGCCCCACCCCACCCCCCGCCATCAAGGCACGTATGAGAAGCAATCTATGAACAACTAAAGTGCTGCAACTATGAGTTGATGATTCTCATCTCTCTCCCTTCCTGCCTATCTGTCCCTGTCTGTCCCCCTACCCTCTCTCTCTCTCTCTCTTTCAAAAACATTTTTTAATAAAAATGTGAAATGTTTACTGGGGGCAAGGTGCTAACTTAACCCTTACTACAACCCCATGAGGCAAGTGTATGTGCCTCCATTTTACAGATGGAGACACTGAGATACAGAAACACAAGAAGGTTGCCCAAGATCATGCAGCTAATGTGTGCCTGTGTCTGGACTTCTTACTCTAAGACAGATGGAAAACTGACCAGGGGTCACCCAGCTATTCATAGACAGCTGTCTGTGTCAAAAGAATCTTCCATTCTTTAAGTAGAGAATCAAATTAGTATGCTAATTGTGTTCTTTGCTAGTATGTATAAGCAAGCATTATACTCACAGACATAGAAAAGAATCTTAGTATTCAGACACCAATATGGCATTTGTCCTCTTTTGAAACATCATCGCTAGTTCTCATGACCAATTTAAGTCTATTGGAGTTTCTTTGATTTAAAAAAATTTTTTTGAATAATTAAGAGAACTCAGCATAGGCATGTAAGCTCAAACTTATATGGAACCTTTGAAAACAGAGTATGACTCCTTACAACATTTCTGAAAATGGAGTAGCATTTGAATTCATGGTGGTAGAAAACAAAGAAAGAATCTATTTTGTGTGTTCTTTCTATGAAACCCTAGAGGGTAATAGTGAAATTGAGATTTGGCATCACCCCCAAATGGCTGGAGCCATCTGTTTCTTATTTTGTAAACTTTTCCTTAACCAGAAATTGCTAGCTACCTAAAGACACAGGTTGGGACCAGCCTACAACCAATTTGAAGAAAGCAGTTTATCTTTTATTTACTCACCAGGCATTGTCCTGTATTGATTGTGTTAGGCGCTGTTGCTCTAGTTATGTCATTTTTATCCCTTTCCCAACTTACTGGCACTCCTGTTCTTATTCCTCTCACACTCCCAATGGCCTGTCCTGCTCCTCTACTCTCTGAGCCAAAACCTATTCTCCATCCTTCATTCATATAAAGGTAAACATGGTGGATAACAGCTAAAAAGAGCTTTGCTTTCCAGGGTGATGTGCATTTTAACAGAGAGTAAATCCTCTCAGCTACAAAGGCAATGCTCTTGTGATATAATTACAGGCCGTGGGTCTCCAGAGACCGAAGAAGGCGGCTCCGATCTTGCCTCTCAGCGGCCACCTACTGCTCTCCTGAGGTCAGGTCCCTGTCTTTTCATGTTTAGATCCCGAGTGGCTGTCACAGCGACCAGCATATTTGGCACTCAATAATGAAGGATACTCTAGCCTGAGAAAAACAAATTACAACAATAAAGATGCCCTGACACAGATGCATAGAAGGATGCTGGAGTCGTTTTGAGCCAAAATGCCATGAGGAAAAGCCGGGTAGAGCAATAAGAGAAAATAACCTGGTCCCATCGTTGGAACACCTCTAGAAGCCAGTGTCAGTTTTGAGAGACTTCTGGGAGTAGTACCACTTAGCTCTAGAATCTACATATCTGGTTTTCCTCAGCATCTCTGCTACATTTTAATTTGTTGCATTTGAGTTGCACTGAAACTGAGAGACTAACTGAATAGTTTAAAAATATATATTTATTGAGCTCCTACTATGAACTGGGAATACTGCAAAGCATAATATACTGTAGATAGCCAGTTCCTGCCCTCGTGAACCTAACATTCTCCTTCAAAAACCTGATGTGAAAGCATTAATTATATAACTCAATATTTAATTGGAGTCATATAAAGTGCTGCAGAGGAAAGTTGCTAGGTACTGAAATAATATTTTAACAGACCCCCTGACCTAAAAGGATAAGTAGGAGTCAGCCAGAGAATACATAAAAGGAATTGACATTTCAAATAAACACCTTTAACATGTGATACCCAGAGCTAATCCTGAGAATTGTCTTGATTCCTTTTCTCGAGGTCTTCGTGATAAGCTGCCTGTTCAAGAGTCTAAATTCGGACAATAGAAAACATTGGCACAGAGAAAGAAATTTCCATAGCTGTGGACCTCTCCATGAGGCACACACAATGTGCTTTGGTCTTGTCCACTCTTGTTTCTCTGGGCTCCTGCCTCCGTCATTAGCATGAACACCCCTTCCACATTTCCTATCAGTACACACTAGGCCAGGGGTCCCCAAACTTTTTACACAGGGGGCCAGTTCACTGTCCCTCAGACCGTTGGAGGGCCAGACTATAAAAAAAACTATGAACAAATCCCTATGCACACTGCACATATCTTATTTTAAAGTAAAAAAAAACAAAATGGGAACAAATACAATATTTAAAATAAAGAACAAGTACATTTAAATCAACAAACTGACCAGTATTTCAATGGAAACTATGGGTGTGGATGCATCCTGTTCTCCTCTCACTGACCACCAATGAAAGAGGTGCCCCTTTCCAGAAGTGCAGGGGGCGGATAAATGGCCTCAGTGGGCCACATGCAGCCCGCGGGCCGTAGTTTGGGGACCCCTGCACTAGGCCAACAGCTTTGTCCTGAAACCTTGGGTAAAAGAAAAGGAGTTAGGAAAAAAGGAATGAGTCTGGAAACTGAAAACCTCAGAGAGAGCTGGTCTGTGTAAGGGATCCTATAACCATCCTACCCACACTTCTTTTAATATGGAGTCAATACTCTGTAAATTTGCAAAAAGATATTCCCAAATTCATCCTGCTATTTTATACATCATCATATTTTATGTCACCTTCCCTTGACCCTCTTTTTTAGAAAATTAAATTCTTATTCCTAAAAACTCAGTTCTGGCATCTTACCCTCTTATACCCTACTGTTCCAACCTAAATTAGATATACTTCCTTTGTGCTGCATTTTTATACCTTATCACAGCTAGCCGATGGGAATCGGTTTACTTTACTGTTTCATCTACTTCTAAAGGGAGTAAGTTCCTGAAAGAGAAGGCTCATGTTTTAGTCATTTTTGTGTCCCTGGTCCCTAGCAGAATACCTTAAAAATACACTGACTGGCCCTGGTCATTTAGCTCAGATGGTTAGATCATTGTCCTGAAACAACAAGGTTGTGGGTTCAATCTCTGGTCAGGGAATATAGGGGAAGAGACCAGTGAATGCACAATTAGGTGGAACAAGAAATGAATGCTTCTCTCTCTCTCTCTTCCTTTCTCTGTCTCTAAAAAAAAAAAAAAAAAAAAAAAGCAATAATTATAAAAAAGATTTATCTCTCTCTTTAAAAAAAATACACTGAATTAATTAATGTTTATCATGATAGTTACCTTCCCTTTCTTGGCCTCTGGAGAGATGTGGAAATTTAGATGTTTGCATATCTAATAAACAAGGCTGGTTTTGTATGTAAGAAATTTTTGACCATGCCAGTCAGATATCTTCTCTATTTATAGGTAGTCCTGTTATAGTTACCTAAATAATACTTTTTATAGTCTTCCTTTGGAAACATTTTAAGAACTAAGTAGGCCAATATATATAGTCCCACTGACCAATATATCAGTCAAGAACAAGATTGGTTTGATGTTCAGTACTGAATAAGAAATAACCATTTGCACGTCTGATCTTTTAGTCAATGCATTTTAAATAAAGTTCATGTTTCATATTAGGAATGGCATAATTTCCAAGATAGAAGCAAGGTAAGAATAAACTATATCTCGAATAATATTTATCAAGCACTCAAATATGTATTTAATGACAAAAGGAAAGGATACATTAATAAAGAAATAATTGGGTGTATGTATAAATATAGTACAATCCACAGGAATCATCAAGCCTTAGTTAAAGTAAGGGATGTAGCATTGGCAAAATGACAAAGCCATCAAACAAAAAGTAAAAGCTACTGGAAGATCATATTTTCCAACCAAACAGGTTCCAAATATTATTCAGATAGTGGAAAAGAAGAATGTGCTTTAAAAAAAAAAAAGTACTACTCACCTGAAGGAGGCAAAAGTTTGATATATGGAAAAATATTAGGAACTAGAGAAATCCCCATGCCATCCAGTCTTTCTCCTCACAAATCGCCCCCTCACACACAAACCATCTTCACATATGCACATCATGGTAGTCTTGTCTACCTGCTTTCCTGAAATAATCATGATTGGAAAACAGGAAGTTAGAGACAATAGTAGAGTAAGAAAAGTTCCTGTCAACTGAAATACTCCTTCCTTCTCTGCCCGTTATTCTTCAAGATAGGCATAATTGTCACTTCTTCTAAGAAAACCATTTTTTACCCACTGTCTCCCTTTCAAACTACACCTTTCCTCTGCACAATCACTACAGCTTAACTCTTTCCATCTCTTGCACCTGTTGCACTATCTTTTATTTTAATTGCCTATATCTGTCCGTCCTCTAGAATAGGAGCTTTGAAAGAGGGGTTGTGCCCTGGCCAGTTGGCTCAGTGGTAGAGTGTTGGCCTGGTATGTGGAAGTCCCAGGGTTGATTCCTGGTCAGGGCCCACAGGAGAAAAGTCCATCTGCTTCTCCACCCTTCCCCCTCTCACTTCTCTCTCTCTCTCTCTTTCTCTCTCTTCTCCTTTCCCCTCCTGCAGCCATGACTTGATTGGAGTGATTTGGCCCTCAGCACTGAGAATGGCTCCATGGCCTCCACCTCAGGTGTTAAGAAGAGCTCAGTTGCTGAGCAACGGAGCAACAACCCAGATGGGCAGAGCATCGCTCCCTAGTTGGCTTGCCGGGTGGATCATGGTTGGGGCACATGTGGGAATCTGTCTCTGCCTCCCCTCTTCTCACTGAATAAAAAATAAAAAATAGAGATAATTTTAATTTTTTTCTAAAAAAGAAAGAGGGGTTGTATCTCATTTATCTTTGTATTCCATTCTCTCTCTCTCTCTCTCTCTGCTTTCTCCATATCTAACCCAAATCCAAGCAAACAAAAATGTTTGTTGGATGGCTGGAAAGAAAGAAGAGAAAAAGAAAAAAAGGAAGTTAATTCTTAAAGAAAAGAAGAACGTTTGTCTTCTTTCTTTTGTTATGTATTTATGTATGTATGTATGTATGTATGTATTTATTAAGTGAAAGTCAGGGAGGCAGAGAGACACATGCACACCAACTGGGATCCACCGGGCCAGCCCCCTACAGGGCCATGCACTGCCCATTTGTGGCTGCTGCTCTATTGCTCAGTGACAGAGCTATTTCAGCTCCTCAGGTGAGGCCATGGTGCCATCCTTAGTGCCCAGGGCCAATTTGTTCAAACCATTCGAGCCATGGCTGCGGGAGACAAAGAGAGAGAGAGAGAAGGGGGTGGGGTGGAGAAGTAGATGATCACTTCTCTTATGTGTTTCACTGGGAATCAAACCCAGGACTTTCACACTGCAGCTGACGCTCTACTGCTAAGCTAACTGGCCAAGCCCATGTCATTTTCTTCAAAAAGATTTTATCTTTTCAAAATCAAGGGACAGCCTTTTTTTCCTCCAAGGTGTTAGGGTATATGCCCTTGAACACCTCGCTTTGGCAAAGAGCCCAAATTTCATCTCTAACCAGCTGAGTCATTTTCAGTGTCTTTGCGGTTCATTCATGCTTTTCCCCTTCATTGACACATTAACATTTCATGGTGAGTGGGTCCTGTTCAGCTAGCAGACCTGCTCAGCCCTACACCTCTAAGCTGTCCTCACTTCATTAGTTCCCAATTGCCTGCCTCTTGGGGAGTCCTGTCATTGTCACCTATAGCTAGAGGAGCTGTTCGTTTGCTATTAAGTTTTGATAATTAACAATGTGACACAAACTCAGAGAACAAGAGACCTCTGCTAGAGGCCATCTTCTGTTTTCTTTTTGAAAGCACCTCATTTGTTTTAAGAAACAGATAATAAAGGAACTGAACAGATCTAATATCTGCTTAATTTGATATCTAGTCGAAATCTCTATTTTTTTCCCCTCAGATACCTATACATCTCTTACCTCCAGGCCCTCTGTAATAGTGATTCCCAAAGAGTTTCTAGTTCAATCCTGTTTTATAGGTCAGCAATTTGTACCTAACCTTAAAACTAGCAGATTAGTAATTAAAAACTAGCATCTCTGAAACACGGCATACAAGGGTTTCTGTTTATTGACTTCCAAAAGGGAATTACACACACACACACACACACACACACACACACACACACACACACACACGTTTGTTACAAGGTTAGCATTTCAGGAGTTACTTGTGGGCCTTAAGTCCTTAGTAGGTGCTCAATAACTCCCTGCTGACCCACTGATTGGTCTGAGTAACTCCCTGTTATTTCCAAAAAGACAGCATTCTCTAGACTTTTCTGAACAGCAGATGAAACTTACGTTTTCTTAAAGCTGTGGAAATAGAATAATTCATATTGTGAGGTTATTTATCAGCAGCCAGATTCTCATGCTGCTCTATGGGACTCTGATAATCACCTGTTTCAGAAGCCATTAGCCTTCTGTGTGTGGTAAAGCACTCTTCACTGTAAAGGTTCTGTGCCTTTGTATTCAAGGGGGAGGAATGGTGAGTGCTGAAGGAACAGACCTCTGTTGACCAAAGAAGAAAGTCTTTGATGCACAAATAGTACATTAAACTGCTTTCGTTTGATAGTGTTGAAATTAAACAGTGTGTGGAATCCCTACCCAGGTATGGCAACATATAAAACCTTTGAGAAATTGTACATTAATTCAAATGCTTACAGATTCAAACGTGTAAGAAAAATACATATCGCAAGATGGTAACAATTGAGGCATACGCACTTACAGGAGGACAGCAAGAGCTGGATTTAACTTATTGATTTTAGAACCACTGTTTTTAAAAAAAAAAGAAAAAAGGGGGAAAGATTGCTTTTACTGTTTTCAGATAATAATGATGGTTGTGGCAAATTATAAAATTTAATTAGCTGTATAAATGCCAGAGGAACAAATAGTATGCTATTGTCTTGATATCTTTCCAGAAATTAGTCTTTTAAAATAAATTTGCCATATTAATCATCTAAAAATATTTTTGATCACTGAATTAATAGTTTGCAGCCTGTTTTCAGGTGCTCATTGCCATAGGTGATTGCTTCCTATTCACTCATATTAATTCATGTTTTCTGGCATAGTCCCAAAAGGCAGCCTTGCCCTATATCTTCTAATTACTTCTATAATTGAATTTGCCCACTTTTTCTAACCTATTTTTTAAACTGACTGTGTTTGTTCATGGTTTATTGTGTCTTTTTTGTGTCAGTTCTCTGCAAGCAGAATGTACATTGATTCTTTCCTCGTTTCTCATTAATTTTCAAGAGCTTTGCTGCATGTCTGTTTTTTCAGTCTGTCAGACCTATTGCTAGACCAAAAAAAAAAAAGACTCTTATTATTAAAGGTTAGGTAAAATAGACTGAAGTTAATTAATTCATTAGTAACTCTGAGCCAATTACTGAAGCCTTCTCTTATTTATATACTTGTTAACAAGACAGAAATAAGAAAGGCCAATTACAGGCCCGTGTCCTTCAGAAGTTCAGCAAAACCAGAGCTTATATATTTACTGACACCCCATCACACACACAAAAAAATCCATTTATATATCAGATATGTGAAATTGCATTTAAAAATTGTTGGCTAATACTCCTATTCTATTCTATTAATAAATATTAAAGGTTTTCCGCCATCCAGATAGCTTTAATATGTCTAATATTATTAAAGTCTTCTAAACTTATCTCCAGGAGTACTTCTGAGCCTCAGAGCAATTACAAAACTAGAAGAAATTTTACTTATAAGCTGGTCTTTATTTATCTCTTCCTTCTAGGCTATTAAGTTTTTAATTCTTGAAATGAGATAATTGATTAGCAGATCTCACAAATGAGCACCTTTTAAAATATGTTCTACTTGATTTTTATTGAACATGCCAAAATCTTACACATGTGGAAAGGCAATTTTTTGTGCATTTTTTCTTTCACTAATACAGAAAATTGTAACCACTCCATCCATATAAACTACCTGCACAATCCCTATTGCACGTTTTACTTCCCCTCTCTGCCTCAGAAATATCATGGTAATTTAAAAGGGGTGGGGAGGAAAGGGGCCCGTGATTGATCAGTTTTCTGTACATACATTCTCTTCACATGCTGGTGTCAGCATGGGACCGACAAGTCAACAGAGTCAACTGACACTAATGTCTCAATAAATTGACTGGTTGTTTGAATTAAAACTAATTTGAGTTAGTTTAGATTTTGTTTTTACTTTTTTAATATGTGAACTAGACTTTCATAGTTAAGTGATGCCAAAATAATGTCAGGGTTACTGCTGCCTCGTTTTTTAATTTTTTCTAAGTCTCAAATGTATTAAAATTCA
This sequence comes from Rhynchonycteris naso, assembly GCA_037038555.1. Lineage (NCBI taxonomy): Eukaryota > Metazoa > Chordata > Mammalia > Chiroptera > Emballonuridae > Rhynchonycteris > Rhynchonycteris naso. The sequence continues at coordinate 38,580,754 of CM073002.1, forward strand.
ATCAAATACTTTATGAGATATTAATGACAACCATAGCATTGTCAAATGAGAAATAATCTCAACAGACAATGAGTCCAGGGCCCTGGTTTTAGAAGACCATAGAAAAGGAAAAATCTTTAAAATGTGTAGTGTACCTTTGCAGAAAACCTTTCATAGCACTTCCAAACTTCCATCTCCTCTGCTTTATGTGGTTTTATTTTTAACTCTTTACTTTTTACCCTGAATTATAGTAAATTATGTATTTTTCTCTGTTGATTTATTACCTAATTGAAGAGGTAACTGTATTGTATATTCCCGATATCCCCAGCGTTTAGCACAATGCCTCGCAAATAGTCCTTCAATAAAAATATGTCAAAAGAATCAGGAATGAGGAGGCTATAATCTCTTTTTAACGTGTTTGGTGTTTAACTTCCTTCCCTGTCTAGGTTAGCTAAAGAATTTCATGCTTGAAATCAGTTCATATATCTTAATTTTCTGTGATAACTGCAATAAATTTGTACCAAATATTTCATTATTAACTCATTATATAAGCTTCTCTGCTCCAAGATTAAAAATCTATACTAATTTTTCCTCCTTCAACTGTTTTTTATTCTCTTAACTATACATGACTTTTTTTAAGGCTTTACCCACCTCAAGTTTGTTACTTTGAGCGAAGACCACACAGGCGCTGTTACTCTCCCCAGTGCCACGTGCAGCGCAGCCTCTGTAGGTTCAGAAACACCTGTGTGAAACAGGTTAGATTCCCGGGACTCCTTGGCACCCCAGGGTGTCTACCCGTTGCTTCTTCACACCCCTGCTTCAACAACAGGTTTTCCTTAGGGGAACTTTTGTATATTGTCCCTGCCTTTCTGTTTTCTCTTTCTCTCTCCCTGCCCCATCTCCTCTCCTCCCCCTCAGTACTTCCCTCCCTCCCTCCCTCCCTTCATCTTTCCCTCCCTCCTCCCTCCCTCCCTTCCTTCCTTCCTTCCCTCCCTCCCTCCCTCCCTCCTTCCCTTCCTCCCTTCTTTCCTACCCTTTTTATTCCTCTGTTTTTTGACATAAGGTCTTCTATAGCTATGTCTCCTAACAATGGCACTACATATGTGTTTATAATGATTCCCAGTGTACAACCTCTTTTCAAAGATGCAATCTCATTTGATCCTTACAGACTATTATGCAGATGAAGAAACAATAGTTCAGACAGGTTAAGTGGCTTGGCCACAAAGCTAGTTACAATCTGTTTCTTTTGTTTTGTTTTGTTTTGTTTTAGCAAAAGAGAGACAGACAGACAGAAATGAAGGAAGAAATGAGAAGCATCAATTCTTTGTTGCAACACCTTAGTTGTTCATTGACGGCTTTCTCATATTTGCCTTGACCGGAAGCTACAGCTGAGCAAGTGACCCCTTTCTCAAGCCAGCGACCTTGGGGCTCAAGCCAGTGGCCTTGGGCTTCAAGCCAGAGATCTTTGGGCTCAAGCCAGCAACCATGAGGTCATGTCTATGGTCCCATGCTTGAGCCAGCACCCCGTGCTCAAGTTGGTGAGCCTGTGCTCAAGGCTGGCAAACCTGCGCTCCAGTGACCCTCCGGTGACCTCAGGGTTTCAAACCCAGGACCTCAGCATCCCAGGTCAACTCTCTATCCACTGAACCACCACTTGGTCATTCTACAATTTGTTTTTAAATTCTAGACTTGTTTACTTGTGAGAACAAAATCCAGAAGATTCCCTTTTTTCAGTTGATTCTTACCTGTTCTATGAGGACTACCTATGTACTCCCCAAACAGCTGAATTTGTAGTCATCTGAAGAATATTTCCAGAAATTATACTGGTCATTATAAGGAAGAAAATGAGGCTTAATATGCACATATCATCCTGTGAAAATTCAGATTCTGACTGAGTAGGTCTGCATTTCTAATGAGCTCTCAGGTGACTTGGAAGGTGGAGAGATAGAATAATGCCATTACAGGGACCAAGTGGACAGAGTGAAAAAAGTGTTGGAGTTGAAAAGACCTGATTCAAGTACTGACTCTTCCATTTACGATGACCTTGGGTAAGCTATTTGGCCCCTGTGAGCCTCAATCTCATCTTTTATTAAAATGAGGGTAATATAATCTTAGTCACTGGAAGCCGAAAGAGCTATTAGTGAATTGTCCTGCTTCTTCTCCACTACTGCCTGATTAATCTTCCTAAGGTCTCCCTCTACTCAGAAACATTCCAGTGAGCCTCACCACCTGGTGAATTATGTACAAACTCTGCCCCTTGAACCTCAGACCTTCAATGTTAGAGCCAAAGTTACCTTTCTAGTGTGCTCTCCCCCTACTTCCTACTCCTGTCCTACATGTAGCTAACACATCAGATTTTCTCTATCTGGTTCATCTTTGTCCTGCTCAATCCTCACCGTATCTGAAGAAATTCTATCCTACCTTTAGACCCCTTCTCCCATCCAGACTCTTACTGGAAGCATTTTTCTTAATATCTATCCCTTGTCACTCCCCATTCCCCACTAGACATATCTCCCTAGCATTTGAATTCTCAAAACAGTCTGCTGTCTTTGGATGGTTTCTTTTGTATTTCATCTTATGTACTAGTTATTTTTGTAATTATCAATTCTCCTATCAGACTCTAAGTTCCATGAGGGTGGGGATCAGATATCACAGTGGTAAGAACATAGCTTTGGAAAGCATAGACCTGGGTTTGTACCTCAGTGCCACCATTTGCCAAGACAAGTCCCCTAACCTGTCTGAGCTCCTGTCTTCTTATCTTTAAAAGTGTGTGCCAATAAGCAGTTTGCAAAGTTACTTAGAAGAAATGTTGTATATAAAGTACCTCACAGGGGATCCACCATGTGTAAGAGCTCATGTCGGTGAAATTGAATAGATTAAAAACTGACTACGTGATCCCATCACAATGCAGACATTTATTCTAGTGTGCAAATAGCTGGACCCAAGCCCAGCCCCCTAGTTGTGTGACCATTTTACCATTTTCTTTTCTGGCCATGTTTATGTCAGTGTTAACTCTTATCAGAATAATCCATGTTCAGCCCTCTTCAAATTAAAGTACATTTGTTGATCCAGTTTAAAGTATTAATGAAAACTGAACATAGTATAGTTTAAAAAAAAAAGCATGTGGTTTATAGCTAACAATGGGTCTGAATCCAAACTGCTGACACTAGCAATTTCCCTAACCTCTCCAAACTCTGATGATCTCAGAAGCCAGATTTGGGATGTTTTTCATTTTCTTCGTTATTTGTCTAAATTTTTTTTAATTTTTAAAAATAAAGAGTATGTTATTTTTATTTCCCAGAAATAATAATATTATTAACATGAGTGACAGCAATAACTTATCAGTGCCCAAATCTCCACTTTGGTACGTTGAGTTTATAAATTTTGCTTGTTCAGCACCCTTGTGAATTTAAATGTTTTGTTTATTTCAGCAAATGCTGAGAAGCAGGATATTTCTCTTTTAATTATTATTTACTAATTTATAAAATAACTAAATTAATTAGTAAACTTTATCACCATTCAGTTTAAGCTTTGGGGGATTAAGTTTTTCTTTAATAACTAGAAGTTAAGTGCTGTTCATGTAACCAAGTTCACTCAGAACCTGTATACCAAATAAGAGATGGATCCAAGTTGCATCTAAACTTTGGGCACTCAAAGCCAAGTCATGGCTATAGTCAGTAGGTTGTTTTGTTAATATGAGTAGAGATGGTTTTTAACCCTTTGAGTATTATGAACAAACGTTCATGTACATTCTCGTGATTTTAACAAACGTTAAACTTTTTTATTTTAAAAATATATAGGGCAACATTAAAAAAGGGCAAATGTATATTTTTCTTGTTACCATAAATTGGTCATCAAACAAACATGATTTTAAGTTTATAAAACTGTGAAAGTAAATAATTTCATTTCTTGAAAAAAAACTCACTCCTGGGGGTCAGCGAGCATGAAAAAAATTCACTACTAAAAGGGTTAAAAGGAAAATAACAAAATGGGGCAAGCCTTGTTTTAATCAGGGAGTATAAGGAAAGAAAATTAAATGCCTATGTTACAACTTATTCTTTCAAACTACCAATAACATTTTCCCTTAGCCTCAAGAGACAGTCATAAAACAATGGCTCACAGTCCTTTAGAACAGGAACCACAGTTGTATACTGGGCGCGCACGGAGTCCTACGTAAGAGGAAGGCAACATTTAAAGCTGCTGTTGCCACCTGGAAAAAAAAGAGGAACAAAACATGGCATTCTGAGTTGAGTATGTATGCATTTTCTGTTTTCTGTCTTGTGGCTCTTTATTGCTAAAAATATTTTTATGAAATCACTCTGTGCATCTTTAAGCTTCATGTGGTCTTGCTTGCTTGTTCTCAGATCTCAGCTCATGACATGGCTATGAAACATCTTGAGTTATTAAAAGTAGAGAAACTGCATTTTATTTGTGAACTGAATAGCAGAGCAGGCAGTGTCTTCAGAAAGATTTTATTTTCTAGGGAAAAATAAAGTTCTTTTTCATTATAAGCTAAAATGAGGCATAATATCAGCACAAAAAGAGAGAAATTGTCAGCTTGAGAGCTGTAACGTTGAAGCTGTCTACATAGCCGTGAATGAAGCAGAGATTGGTTTCTTTTTCTTGACTTACTTGGCCAGTGGAAAGGATCTTATTGGGTGATCAAATCATGACAAGTCATCTTGAGATTTAAGTTACCAGTCTGCAGCATATCAATGGTTAGATTAACAACAACAACAAAGAGATATTTAGTTTTATGTCATGCAACATAAACAAAGGTTGAGACATGCTCTATCAAATATACAGTTATAGGATGGGCTTCAAATCTGATTAACCTGAGTGTGAGCCCTGGGTTTCCCACTTGCTAACTATGTGATAGTGGGCAGCTTAACCACATGAAGTCTGTTTCCTCAACTACAATGTGGGGATTATGACATATTTCATCAGAGTTAAGATGCTCATTCTTTAACATTTTATCATCTCTAACATCAGAATGCATCTTATAACTGATGGTGTATCTTGGTTTAATTAGCAACATTCTTTTTTCTTTCTGACTAGTACATAAATTGTGTAATTTACAAACTACAGCATTTGCTATTCAAGTAAATAATGTATGTATACTGCATAGAGTTGTTTTCAGATATAAATAAAATAATGATGTAAAACCTTATGCCCTAGAACCTGACCCACAGAAGACTCGCAATAAAAATACCCATTAATGTTGTACAGAATGATTTTTGTAAATGCTGGCTTTTTTTTTTTTGTCTTTTTAGTCATAATTTTCATTTGCCAACATTAGAAGTGAATTTCTTTGCAGAATCCTTATTGGAACAGTCTGCCTACCAAATTGTTCATCAAATTTCCTCTAATATCTCTGGCAGAAAGGTATTAACCCTAAGGATTTAAATCTGAAATGGGGTCAAAATAAAATATGTGAAAGTCTACACTAATTTACCAGATTGAGTTGTATGCAGACAAAAAATGGGGTAAGTAGTGGGCATACTTTCACGGTGCCTGGCCCATGGTAAGCTCTATGGGAGTGTCCTTGAGAGGTCGCAGCCTGTGGGAAGTGGTTCAGTAGCATAGATTCTGGAGCCAATCTGTCTGAGTTCAAGTCTTGGCTCTTCCTCTTACAAGCTGTGGAACCTTGGACAAGTTATTTCAACTCTCTGTGGCTTCCATGCGCTGCTGAGGTTGTGCAAATTAAATGAGCAATGTCCTTAGAAAGTGCTTTAGAAGTTTGCTATTATAATTTTAAAAAAACACCCTTATGTGTTTAAGTTCCTTAATAAAGGTCTGAGTTTTCTGATACTGAAAGGGAGTATTACCATCAATTTACTTTTCAAGCAGGTGATTGTTGTAATTCTGTTAGCACTAAGTACCATATAAAACATATAATCTACTAACAATAACTTTGAGAAATTGTGATTATGTGACCTAGCTGATAAAACTAACCTGTATCAGTGGTTTTCAACCTTTTTACTTGGGGACCAGTGACCTAGCCAACCAGAAACAGAAACACACAGCGAATAAAGTTTTATCTTACTGAACATAACAGTGCGACGCAGTACAGCTGGAGCTTGATTTCCAAACTTCAAATGTACGATGCATTGATACTACATGTTTGTCCAAAAGCTTTTTTATCTATTGCGCATGATTTGTAAAGGCTCTGCATGGTGCAAAAGGTTGTTCCATCAAACTTACGAATTCCAAAGATATCCAAGACAACCTCAGTAGTATTTTCATTGATGATAGAGGCTGACAACTGGCAGTCACCCTGAGCATAAGCAAATTCGACAAAGATTATTGGGTCTCTAATCTTCATACGACACCAGGGTGGTTAACATTTTTTGCAGACCAGCATGAAATTGCAAATCAGTCTAGCTTTCTGTTGATCCTTTAAATGCTGCCCAGCCTGTCAGGAATGCAGGACTCAAGGCAGCTGAGATGCTTGGCCATGGGTCTTATATCACAATAAACATCATACCCCAGGGGCTGATATCAATAAAGGGAAAGCAAAGCCAGGAAAGGACATTGAGAATGGGTTCTACGTTCTCTAGGACATTTGGAAGGGAAGACTCTGAAGGAATAAATTAAAGAAATGGAGGGTAGAGGAGAGAACTAGTTGTGCGAACTTGTGCTTGATATGGAGCCCCAAATCCCAAGAGAGCAGCTGCACGAAAGGGGGAAATGAACATATGTTGAGTACTTGCAATGTAGCAGGCATCATGCTGGGGCTTTCACACAAGTAACTTCATTTAATTCCCACAAGAAACCTTGGGCAAGAATCATTAGTCCCAGTCTTCAGTACTGGTAAAGTAAGTCAGCCAAGCTTACACAGTGAGTAGGCAACATGGTTGGGACTGGGTCTTCAAAGTCCGAGTGTGGCGTTCTTTGTACTTCACCACTACTCGCCATCTCCCAGTGATGCGGGGTTGTGCTGAGGACCCGAAGACCTCAGAGAATAGACAGGAAGTTTATTCTCCCAAGGGGAGCAGGAAGTGAATGATTTCCCTTCTCATGCAATCCCTCCTAACCCTACTTCCCACATGACCAGAACAGCTTAACTCAGAGTGAGCCTACAGGACAATGTATAATCAGTAGACCCCAGACTCACACAAATATACCCCTATCTGCTTGCTAATGTTTGAAATAGATTTTACTGAGAGAGGCAGTGAGTGTGTGGATGGCTTTCTATTAACATATATGTGAGAATAGTTTCTTTTGGGAGCATAGGGAGGATAGAAGAATTTTACTGAGTAGAGAGCAAGGAGTTAAATAAAGAAAGCTTATCAAACAAAGGCCACAACTCTTTGATTTCATAATCTGACAGCCTGTAAACCAAAAACGGCCCAGCAGAAGTTTTGAGTCCTCTGTAGCCATCCAGGCCTGGAATATGGTGGGAACTAACTCCACAGAAGTCTCATGAGACAAACCCTGAGAGCTCTGCCATGAAGTGCCCTCAGGGTATCCAAATATACCCGGGAAAACTTAAGGGATTTGGAGCTTGGCGTTTTAGGAATAGTATTAAAAGAACTATAACTGCAACAGGAGCACTGAAATATATATAAGACTGGGTTTTTCTCCTCTGCCAAAATAAATTTAGTTGTAATTGTGAGCAGCATAAACTTTATCAGTTCCAGCCTCTTCCTCTATCTCTAGCATATGTGAGAATTCTACCCACCGCTTTCAAGTATAAGAAACAGTTTATGACCCAATATATCTCTCATTCTTTGACTATATCTTCAGACTCTTCATTTCTATGAAATGATGTCTTTCTAACCATTAATTTTCATGGGTACTACGTACTTAGAACAGGGTTTTCATAATCCATGTGTTACTCAGAGGCAATACATTGCAGTGGTTAGTAGTTAAGGGGCTGAGCTCTGAGCCAGAGTAACTTTGATTCATTATGTACAAGCTTATCTAACTTGGAGCAAGTTACTCTTGTGTGCCTCAATTTCCTCACCTGTCAAACTCAGAAGTTACTAGTGCTACCTCATAAGTTTGTTTCAAGCGTTAAATAATTTAATATGTATAAAGCACTTAGCATAGTGGCTGGCACATGGTAAGAGCCCAGTTCTCTAGCAAGGACCTCAGTAATGAGGAAAAGGGCCCCGGGGAAAGAAGAGCCAACCTTCAACCCCTGTCACCAGTGCTTCTCCAGTTATAATGTGCTTATGAATCACCCGGAGATCTTGTTAAAATGTAAATTAGGTCCAAGGTGCAACTTGAGATTCAGAACATCTAACAAGTTTCCCGAAAATGTTGGTGCTGCTGGTCTACAGACCTCATTTTGAGGAACAAGGGTAGAGAACAAATACTTCCCAAATGCTAAGTAAGCTTTTTCTTTAGGATGAGAAAATTCTCCAGGGTTTTACCCAGCCTCTTCTGTCATTGGACATGGTCAGGAAAAAGTTTGAAAATAAGTATTGCTTCATAGGAAAATACCTTGAATTACATAAAATATTTTATATTCTTAAGCATTTGAGGATTTCCCCCTTACCATTCAAAATTTTCTTCTCCTTTTTGCTCATTAATTACAAATGACAGAAATGAGATTCTTTCTGAGGTAAGCAAAATGCCCCCCTCTGCTTTCCAGATAAGGATGAAAGCAGCAAAACTAGGCATCCCCTCCTCTTGTCAAATGATGACCTTGGTCAAGCAACCAGGTCTTTTCATTTTAACCTCATGCATATTTCAAGGGAAAGTTAAACCACATGTTTATGTTCCATTGACACATAAATCATTGATTGATATTTCCACATAAAATATTTTTGGCCCTCGCCAGGTAGCTCAGTTGATAAGAGTGTCATCCTAATATACCAAGGTTGCGGGTTTGATCCCCAGTCAGGGCACATACAAGAGTTAACCAATGACTATACAAGTGGTCAACAAATCTCCTGTCTCACACTAAATAAATAAATAAATAAATAAATTTTTAAAATATGTTTTTGATTGTTAAGGAGCTTTAAGTTATCAGACAGGGTTTTACTAAGATCAAAGTTGGGCCTTAGCAAAGAGCTAAATTAAGCAGCCTTCAGATCAGAAAGTCTAAATCCACTCAAATGATTTCCCACATACAGGCTAAATTAATGTTTAATCGTTTAGTCAATTTCTGAACTATCTTCTACAGATATGTCCTCAAAGAAACTCAGACTATGCAGAGATTTGAAATGTGTCTGCATTTTAAAAACAAATTCACAAGCAAAATCAACCAAAATTAAGCCAGGGCCTTACAGCAGGAGTAGGCAGACTTCTGTAAATAGTCACAAGTAGTATTACAAGTTGTGTGGGTTGTATGATATCTTAGTTTGCTGGAGCACCTGTAACAAAGTACCACAAACTGAATTGGTTAAAAGGCGGGAATTTATTCCCCCACAGTTCTGGAGGCTGCAAGTCTGAGATCAAGGCATCAGCAGGGTTGGTTGCTCCTGAAGGCTTCAAGAATCAGCGCCATGTCTTGCTCCTAGCTCCTGGCGGCTTGGTGCAACTTTGGCATCCCTGGCCTGCATCAGCCTGGTCTCTGCTTTCACCTTCACGCAGTGCTCTCCCTGTGTGTGTGTGTCTGTCTGTGTCCAAATTTCCCCTTTATAAGGATGCGAATCATATTGGGTTAGAGACAGAGGCAGATTAAGTTCGGTTGAGGCCTCAGGCACAGAAGAAAATATTGGGCCCCTTAAAAAAAGAGAGAGAGACAGGGAAAATAAAAATACATGTTAACCATATTTTTTAATAAATAAAAAATACTATGTACTATTAATGTTAAAACTGCACATAGTGAAACTGAACTTGGTGTAGTTAGAAGGAAAGTATAAAGTTGAGGTTTTGCGGGGCCCTTCAGAAGTCGGGGCCCAAGGTGTGTGCCTGGTGCACCCACCCACTGTTAAATCCACTTCTGGTTAAGGACCCAGCCTACTCCCATATGACTTCAATCTAACTTAACTAATTACATCTACAGAGACCCCATTTGCCCAAATAGGGTCACATTCTTTGGTGTTGGGGTTAGGACTTCAATATATCAATCTGGGAAAGGGGAGAACACAATTCAACCTATAACATACAATTTCTGTTCCAACTACTCAACCCAGTGCTTGTAGTACTAAAGAAGCATAAGCAAATGGGCGTGGCTGTGCTTAGTAAAGCTACTTAGAAGAACAGGCGCAGGTCTGGCTACAGCAGTTGGCAGATCCACATCTTAGAGCACCTCTCATGCCTTCTGAATATGAAAGAAAAAGGGAAAAGATTTGGCACTTTGCAAAAAAGAGAAAAAAACACTTTGCAAGTTTTGGCAATACCTACTTTATATTTTGTATTCTAGTCACAGTGTTTCACATTTCGCTTTAATATGTCTTATGTCTACATTCAGATATAACCTGAGTGAGTACACACAGTTTCAATTACTGATACAAATTTTATAATGCTGACTTTAGTTATTATCATACCCTTTTGGGGAGGCTCTTACTAAGTTCTAGAATGACAGAGAAATAAACTTTTTCATTTAACATTATGCTGCAGGCTTTTAGTATAAATGTGTCTACAGGCACTATATTAGGCTGTATACAATTACCTCTGGATAAGACACAAGATTGCCTCCAGGGATTTACTCTGGCCTGGAAGATATATATGAAGAAAATAGATAATATAGAAATATATATTCAAACATCGTTCAAAGATTTACTGCTTTGTCCTACTTGGGTCCATAGACATGCATATACGTACATACGGATCTTGTATCTTCACCTAATGGAACCAAATTAGAGAGTTCTGTATAGGGTTACAGGTGTAAGTGCCTACAAAAGCTTTCTCTAAAAGCTTGAAAGCTGACTATGCAGTAAGAAAATATGTCAATCAGGCACATACTATATATTTTGCAATAGTAGCAGAGGCCATGCTCCCACTTACATTAAAACATAGACTGGGCTTATCAATATCCTTTTATTTAAATTGTTAGAGATTTGGAAAACCCTGGCACTCTTCCTCCCTATGGTTATAAAGGTGGCCAGCGTCAGAGGCCAGCACCTGCTTTAAAGTTTAAAGCAATAAATGTGCAAGTAGTGAGTGGTCTTATTGAGAATGAAATGAACCTACTCACAGGTATCAGGATTGGATGTTGGAGGCTCATTCATTTTCAGCAGAGGTACCCCATGAAATCACTTACTTGGAGTGCCCTAAGATTGGCCCTGTATTTAGGATCTGAAAGAAAACAACCACTGGATTGTACCAATTATAAAACAGGTCAAATTTGGGGGCCAGAAAGCAGACCGTATGCCTTTAATCAAGTTTGCTACTTTAAAAGTTTTCAGTTCAGACAGAGATTTCCAGAGAAAGTGTCAGCTATGATGATATATGTATCAAATACTATATGACCTAAATTGTCAGATATATGTGGCTTTAAAATTTTTAACCATTTTAGGCTCAAAGAAAACTTCTAAACTCATCACTAAAATGTGATTGTTCTTTTTATAGTTATAGAAACACTACCACATTTCCTGACTACTACACGCATGACCTTCAATAATACAAGCTAAAATCTGCCTTTACACATACAATGGATCTTAGAACCACATATAATTATCTTGGTAGTTTCTGAACTAAGGTTTAAGCTCAAAGAATAAAACTAGAATTTATTTTACAAATAAAATGATTGAGCATCCCTAAATATTTTCTTTAATCTGGAAATGTTTTTAATCTCTTCGATTCTCTGGTCTGCAGTTTAGAAGCGACTGTCCTATGCTGAGAATCTTGGACACATCTGTTTGGATATGGGCAGGTTCTGTCTTTTCCATCTACTTTTACCAAAATAAAGGCAAAGGCTTTCCATCTTCCCACAGAACTAGAAAAAGGTGATGGAACTAAATGGCTTCTCTCTTCTCGACATTTTGCAAACTTTAAGAAATGAAGCGCTACAGCATGTCAATGCAGAATAATGATAATATTAATAATGATGGTGATGATGATAATAATGATGAGTTAGACAATATAATTCTCTTCTTATTCTAAGTGTGAAAACTGAAGCAAAATGATGAAGTGCCTTTCCCAAGACCAGTGTCTCCACAATTAGAACTCAGGCTTCTCCTCCCTTCATACTTCTTCAGAGGAGAACAAATATCACTAATGCTCAGCCTCACCAGGAGAGAACCACACTGGCCCATTCAATGGCCAATTAGAATAAATTGTAAATTAGGACAAATATCATAGGTAATACAAAAATCAAAAGCTCTCTAAAGAAAAGGAACAAAAACCTGAATAAATAAGCTTAACGGTCCATTGTTTGTGAGGAAAATGATGAAATTATCATCAAAATATTCAATGAATCAAAGACAAATTTTTATATGGAAAGATTTTATTTTTTATTTTAAAAACGTCTACCTAGAAAAAATAAGACTTCTATGACAGGTATTAGTTTTCATAAAAGGGGCATTAGTCTGTCTGATAAGAGATAAAAAGTATGCTTTGTGTGAATCTTAGTAAACTGGTCAACTAAAATTCTTCATCCTAACCTATATTTTAAAGTAAATGTTTGTGACTATGCTAAGCATTTCAACATTAAAACCATGTCTACACAGGACCGGGTTCTCATTATCCCAGAATCAACCTCGCAGAGTCCGAATCATTCGGGTGAAAACACCCTTTTTCTTTAAGAGCAATTTTAGGGACACACACTAACAGCAAATACTACAATACTTCTTTTGCCCTGAAAAATACAAACCTAGTCTAAATATCAATGTGCAGATGCCAAACCTGTCTTTAAACAATGTGCCAATCTGCTTCCCCCATCAAAACTCTGGGTAAGGTATTTTATCCACATTCAGGGACACTGGTTCAGCACTGCCGGGGGGCGGGGGGATCTTCATTTGGACAGTGCATCCTTCAGACATTCCCTTCTTTTATTGATTTGTTTTCTCCTGTCCTTTTTCTCCTTCTTTTGTTTCCTTATCATAGCTTCAGGTTATTACGTGCAAAGTATTGATGGGAATGGATGGTTTTGGTCGATGGAGAGCTAATGCATCCCTAATCCCACTATTGTTACAGAGTTATGCTTTACTCTGGTCTCTGATGGGGGAAAAGGTGCAAAGCTGTTGATCCTAGTTTTATTTGTCACAAACCCATCCATCAATCAAGCACAAGCATGTCTGAATGCTGAGTGACGTGTGGGTCTCAGCTGAAAAAATTCGATAACACTGTATTGTCAGTTCTCTCACTCTTTTTTTGATAAGAAATACATTTGACTGAAATAGATAAGCATGCAACTAGTAAAGACTTGAAGAGAGAAAGTGACATATTGGCACCAAGGGTTATACAGCTTTGGTATTAATGACATTATAAATAAATAAAATGGGAGGGGCAGCTACAGTTAAAGACAGCATCCCAAAGGTTTGATTATGTTTAACTATCATCGCTCTACTATTATTCACATTTTAAAATATTAATCTGACTGTATTTCACAGTTGGCCACCCAGGTTTTAAAATGCAAGCAAATGCACAGTTGGTGAGAGTGATGGGGTACAGGAAGTCAAATATCACTGTTTATACTGCTTTGGACAATACAAACAGATATCTTTTTGTTGTATATGGTAGGTAGACCCTGAAATATTTTTGTATTTTTATGAACTCACAACTTCACAACTGTCTTCTCTTGTGAGCGAAAGCATTTGGTGCAGGAAAAGCTTTCATTATTTTAAACTGGAAATATATATACATGTCTTTTTAATAGTGACTTAACTTATAATTACAGTTTCAAAAATGGTTTCTGTGTGTCCCTTTTATTCCAGTTCCCAAATTAGCTACTTTAATACATTAAGAAAGCCTATCTCTCCAGGTATATACAATTTTCTATTCATAGTCATTTCAAGATAATTGCATTTGGAAATAGTTAAAAAACAACACTACTAGTATAATATAATTTTAGGGGCAAAATTAATCAACAAATCAGAATATTTTAAAAACCATTTTATTTTCTTGTCATAACATTTTAGAGAAGACAAGTATTCTTTAAATGACCTAAAAAAGCCCATCGAGAACAGTAACAAAAAGTCCTGAATTAGAAGGCACTAAGATGAACGTGTTGTAACTGTATCACCATGCTACAAAAGTAAGCCAGTTGTTTCTCTGTTCAGTGACTGGGGGCTAAAAAAACTGCAGAAAATCAATGTGGGAGCGCTTTAGATTTGTGGGGTAAATTACATGTGCTTGGCCGCTCCATTGTATTTGTCCTATATTCTATACAAGATACTTTAGATGGAGCTGTCACATAATACATATACTTCATATTGATTTTTATAGATTTAACAGAACTTAAATTGAACTCCATAATAAAGCAAGAAGAGAAGCTCTATCTCCTTCAGATCTCTAATACCTGAATTATTTTCAAAATTAACTAAATGGTAGCTCCCAATTCTGAATTTATGATAGGATTTAAAAAAAGAAATCAAGATTGACTCCAATTCCCCTCACCTTCTGTTTTTGTTTCTCTTATTTACATTTTATCGTAACTCCCCATCTCTTTAAAAACATGCTAATTCTCTTTTTAAAAATTGTTACTGAATTTCTAGGGGTGACATTGATTAATATAGGTTTCAACAGTACAATTCTATAATACATTATCTGTATATTTTATTGTGTGTTCACCACCCCAAGTCAAGTTTCCATCCAACTCCATTTAACCCTCCTTCACCCTCTCTAACCTTCCCCCATACCCTTCTCCCTCTGGTAATCACCATACTGTTGTCTGTGTCTATGATGTTTATTGTTTTTTGTTTCGGTTTTCTTTTTTGCTTAATTCCCTCACTTTTTTCACCCAGTTTCCCTACTCCATCTCCTCTGGCAGCTATCAGTCTGTTCTCTGTATCTAGGAGTCTGTTTCTATTTTATTTGTTAGTTTCTTTTGTTCATTAGATTTCACATATAAGTGAAATCATGTGGTATTTGTTTTTCTCTGACTGGCTTAGTCCACATAACATAATACTGTCCACTCCTATCCACACTGCCCTCAAAGGCAAGATTTACTTCTTTCTCACAACCAAGTAGTATTCTATTGTGTAAATGTACCACAGCTTTTTTTATCTACTCATCCACTGTTAGGCACTTGGCCTACTTCCAAATCTTAGCTATTTTAAATAACTCTGCAATAAGCATAAGGGTGCATTATTCTTTCAAATTAGTGTTTCGGGTTTCTTCAACTATATTCACAAAAGTAGAGTTGGTGGGTTGTAAGGAAGTTTCATTTTTAATTTTTTGAGGAATCTCCATACTGCTTTCCACAATGGCTGAATCAGTCTGCATTCCCACCAGCAGTGCAGGAGGGTTCCCCTTTCTCCACATCCTCATCAATACTTATCATTTGTTGATTTATTAATGATAGCCATTTTCACAGATTTTAGGTGATATCTCATTATGGTTTTAATTTGCATTTCTCTGATGATTAGTGACACTGAGCATCTTTTCATATGTCTATTGGCCATCTGTATGTCCTCTTTCTAGGAGTGTCTATTCAGGTCCTTTGCCCATTTCTTAATTGGATTGATTTTTTCTTTTTTTGGTGTTAAGTTGTATAAGTTCTTTATAAATTTTGGATATTAATTCATTATCAGATGTATTATTAGCAAATATGTTCTCTCATTCAGTGAGTTGTCTTTTCATTTTGTTGATGGTTTTTCTTGCTGTGCAAGAACTTTTTAGCTTTATATACTCCTATATTTTAATTATTTTGTTTCCTTTGCCCAAAGAAAGATATCAGAAAAAAATTATGCTACTAAATATGTTCAAGATTTTACTGCCTATGTTTTCTTCTAGAATTTTTATGGCATTGAGTCTAATATTTGTCTTTAATTAATTTTGAGTTTATTCTTGTGTATGATATAAGAAGGTGGTCAGTTTCTTTTTTTTTTTTTTTTTGCACATAATCTGTCCAATGTTTCCAACACCATTTATTGAATAGACTATCTTTACCCCATTGTATGTTTTTGCCTCCTTTGTCAAATATTAATTGACCATAACAGTGTAGGTTTATTTCTGGGTTCTCTTTCTGTTCCATTGATCTATATGTCTGTTTTTATGCCAATACCATGCTGTTTTAATTACTATGGCCTTGTAGTAAAGTTTAATATCAGTTTGTGTGATTTCTTTAGCCTTGTTTTTCTTTCTCAAGATTGCTGTGGCAATTCAGTGTCTTTTGTGGTTTCATATACATTTCTGGAATATTTGTTCTAGTTCTTTGAAATACACCATTGATAGTTTGGTAGGAATTGCGTTGAATCTATAGATTACTTTGGGTAGTATGGCCATTTTAATAATATTAATTCTTTCTATCCATACATGCATTATATGCTTCCACTTATTTGTATCTTCTAAATTTTCTTCAGTGTATTATAATTTTCTGAGTATAGGTCTTTTGCATTCTTGATTAAGTTTATTCCTAGTATTTTATTTTGAGGGGCATGCAATTACAAAAGAGATTGTTTTCTTAGTTTTCCTTCCTGATAGTTTATTATTGGTGTATAGAAATGGAACTGATTCTGAATATTGATATTGTAACCTGCTACTTTATTGAATTCATTTATCAGTTCCTATAGTTGTCTGATAGAATCTTTAGGGTTATCTATATATAGTATCATGTGACCTGCAAATAATGACAGTTTTACTTCTTCCTCTTCAACTTGGATGACATATTCTTTTCTTCTTGTCTGATTGCTATGGCTAGGACTACCAGTACTATGTTGAATAAGAGTGGTGAAAGCAACCTGACTAAGTGGTGGTGCAGTGGGTAGAGCATTGACTTGGGCTGCCAAGGATTCAGGTTCAAAACTGTGAAGTTGCCAACTTGAGCATGGGCTCAGCAGCTTGAGAGCAGGGTCACTGGCTTGAGTGTGAGATCATAGATATGACCCCATGGTCTCTGGCTTGAGCCCAAAGGTTGCTGGTTTGAAGCCCAAGGTCATTGGCTTGAGCCCAAAGTTACTGGATTGAGCAAGGGGTCCCTGACTCAGCTGGAGAGCCCAGTCAAGACACATGTGAGAAAGCAATTAATGAACAACTAAAGTGCCACAACTACAGGTTGATGCTTTTCATCTCTCCCCTTCCTGTCTGTCTCTCTCTGTGTGTCTCTCTCTCGCTAGCTTAAAAAAAAATAATGTGCTGAAAGCAGATATCCCTGTCTTGTTCCCAATTTAAAGGAAACACTTGTATTTTTTTCCCATTATGATTTTGGCTGTAGCCTGACCTGTGGTGGTGCAGTGACCGGGATTGCTGAGTTCACCAATTTGAAAACCTGGGCTTGCCTGATCGAGGCACATATGAGAAGCTACTACCAGTTGGTGCTTCCAAATCCCCCCTGCCTCTTTATCTCTCCCTCCTCTCTCTAAAGTCAATAAATAAAATCTTTAAAAAAAAATAAGTAAAAAAATTATGTTGGCTCTGGGTTTGTCATATATGGCCTTTATTGTGTTGAAGTATGTTCCTTCTATTCCCACTGTGTTGAGAGTGTTGATCAAAAATGGCGGATAGATTTTATTAAATGCTTTTTCTGCATTTGTTAATATGATCTCATGTAATTTTTATCTTTCATTTTGTTTATGTGGTGTATCACATTTATTGATTTGTGGATATTTCATCCAAGGAATAAATCCCACTTGATCATGGTGTATGATCTTTTGAATATATTGCTATATCCAATTTGCCAATATTTTGTTGAGGATTTTAGCATCTTTGTTTATCAGAGCTATCAGCCTATATTTTTATTTCTTTTCAGTGTCTTTATCTAGTTTTGAAATTAAACTAATGCTGGCCATGTAAAATGAGGTTGGGAGTCTTCCTTCCTCTTGAATCTTTAAAATTATTTTGAGGAGGGCCTGACCTGTGGTGGCACAGTGGATAAAGCGTCAACCTGGAACACTGAGGTTGCTGATTCAAAACCCTGCACTTGTCTGGTCAAGGCACACATGGGAGTTGATGCTCCCTGCTCCTCCCCCTTTCTTTCTCTCTCTCTCTCTCTCCTCTCTAAAATGAATAAATAAAGACAAAAAAAAAGAAATAAAATTATTTTGAGGAGAGGTGTTATTTCTTTGAATGTTTTATAACATTCACCTGTGAAACCATCCAGTTCAGGACATTTCTTTGTTAGAAGTTTTGGGTTGTGTTGTTTCTTTCTTTCTTTCTTTCTTTATTTGACAGAGACAGAGAGAGAGAGTCAGAGAGAGGGATAGATAGGGACAGACAGACAGGAAAGGAGAGAGATGAGAAGCATCAATTCTTCATTGCAGCTCCTTAGTTGTCATTGATTGCATTTTCATATGTGCCTTGATTGAGGGGGAGGGGCGCTACAGCAGAGCAATTGACCCCTTGCTTAAGCCAGCAACCTTGGGCTTCAAGCCAGCTACCATGGGGTCGTGTCTATGATCCCACACTCAAGCCAGCAACACCGTACTCAAGCTGATGAACCCACCCTCAAACCAGCAACCTCGGGTTTTTGAACCTGGGTCCTCTGCCTCCCAGTCCAATGCTCTATCCATTGTGCCACCACCTGGTCAGGCATTGTTTTTTCTTTTATTTTTTTCTGTTTGTTTGTTTTAGTGAGTAAGAGAGAAACAGACAGGGACAGACAGACAGTTGTTCATCAATTTCTTTCTCATACATGCCTTGACCTGGGGACTCCTGCCAAGCCAGTGACCCCTTGTTCAAGCCAGCAACCTTGTGCTCAAGACAGTGGTCTTGGGCTTCAAGTCAGTGACCTTTGAGCTCAAGCCAGCAACCATAGGGTCATGTCTATGATCCCAAGCTCAAGCTGGCAACCCTGCCCTCAAGCCAGGGACCTCAAGGTTTCAAACCTGGATCTTCAGCGTCCCAGTCTGATGCTCTATCCCCTGCACCACTGCCTTGTCAGACAAGAATTTTTTGTTTGGTTTTGCTTTTTTAAATCACTTCTTCAATTTTTTTTGTTGTAATCTATTCAGAGTCTCTGATTCTTCTTGATTCAGTTTCAAAAGATTGTATGTTCTTTGGAACTTATCCAATTCATCCAGATTGTTCAATTTGTTGGCTTATAGTGATTTTTAATATTTTCTTACAATTCCTTGTATTTTTGTGGAGTCAGTAATTACTTCTCTTTCTTTTGTGATTTAATTTATTTGGGACCTCTCTCTTTTTTTCTTGATGAGCCTAGTTAAAGGTTTATCAATCTTATCTTTTCAAAGAACCCACTTTTGGTTTCACTAATCTTTTGTGTGTGGGAGAGGTACTTTTAGATTCTTTCATTTATTTCTGCTCTGTTTTTCTTTGTTGTTGTTGTCTTAATTTCCTTCCTTCTACTCACTTTGGGCTTTGTTGTTCTTTTTCAAGTTTCTTTTAGTGTAAAGTTAGATGATTATTTGAGGTTTTTTTATATTTTGAGGTAGGCCTGTAATGCTATAAATTTCCCTCTTATGACTGCTTTTGCTGTGTCCCATAGATTTTTGGGTTGTTGTGTTCTCATTTTCATTAGTTCCAAGATGTCTTTTGATTTCTTTCTAGATCTCATTGTTAACCCATTTATTACTTAGTAATATGCAATTTAGCCTCCTTGTCTTTGTGTGTTTTTCAGGGTTTTTTCTTGTGATTGATTTATAGTTTTATACCATTATTATCAGAGAAGATACTTGATATGACTTTAATCTTCTTAAATTTATTAAGACTTGTTTTGTGTCCTAACATATGGTCTATGCTAGAAAATGGTCCATGTGCAATTGAAAAGCATTTATATTCTACTTCTTTGGGGTGAAATGCTCTGAAGATATCAATTAAATTCATCTGATTTAGAATGTCATTTAAGGCCACTGTTTTCTTGTTGATTTTCTGTCTGGAGGATCTATTCATTAATGTCAGTGACTTTATCCCCTACTATGACTATATCGTTATAAATTTCTCTTTTTATGTCAAGATTTGCTTTATATATTTAGTTGATCTTATGTTGGGTACATAAATACTTACAAGGGTTATATGCTCTTGTTGGTTAGCAATATGTTAATTCTTTTTTATTTTATTTTATTTTATTGATTTGAGAGAGAAAGAGGACCATTGATCTGTTTATGGTGCCTTGTGTGACTTACAGTGACTTGCCCAGAATCAGGTACTTAATAAATGCTAGTAGCTCTGGCTGGTTGGCTCAGTGGTAGAGCATCGGCCTGGTGTGTGGATGCACACTATAGAAGTGCCCATCTGCTTCTTCACCTTTCCCCCTCTCCTTTCTCTCTATATCTCTCTTCTCCTTCAGCAGCCAAGGCTCCATTGGAGCAAAGGTCCGGACGCTGAGAATGGCTCCATGGTCTCTGCCTCAAGTGCTAGAATGGCTCTGGTTGCAACGGAGCAATATCCCAGATGGGCAGAGCATCACCCCCTAGTGGGCATGCCCAGTGGATCCTGGTTGGGCGCATGCAGGAGTCTGTCTCCCCACTTCTCACTTCTGAAAAATATGAAAAAAATGCTAGTTTACTGAGAGAACTGACTCCTAAATTCTTCCAAACTTCTAACACTTTATCCATACCCTTTTGAACAGGTAAACCTACATTTAACCTTGAAGCAAACACTTATTTCACTGAATTTTCTTTGATCCCTACTAAAATAAACTAAGTACCACAGAGTTTTCTTCTTAGCTATCTTTGTTCTAGGGCCTTCCTACTCAAAGCATGTGCTGCAGATCAGCAGTGTGTGTGTCCCCTGCCAACTTGTTAAAAATGTCAAATCTCAAGGCCCACTCCATACCTACTGAATTAAAGCCTGTATTTAAATACAATCCCCACCTCCCCCTCAAGTAATGCATTTACACATTAACATTTGAGAAGCAATCTTCTAGGGAGCCTGTTGCTACTCTTAATCCTGCTAATGTGAGTTTTATAATAAGTACATTTTGGTATTAACATTATGTAACACTCATTGACCTAGCCATTCAACAGATATTTCTTGAGTACCTACTGTGTGCAGGGATGGGTGATATGGAAATACAAGAATGAAGAAGACATGGTCACAGATTCTTAGAAGAATGTATAGTTAATAAAGGAGATAGTGTACATCAATAGCTATAATACCAAGAAGGATATGGTAAGAGTCTTTTGAGTGGTCTATAATATTGGCATTCATAGAGGGCAGAGAATACTCCCTTGTAGTATAGAAAAAGATAAATAAGTCATTCAGTTTGAAATTTTGATTATAGTATAAAAATAAGAAGTTTATAATTCTAGCAACCACTTTAGAAAGTCTTCATCTAAAAACAGGGCAGATTGTAGTAGAAAAAGCATCTTCTTTGAAAACAGAGATGCCTGATTTCAAATCCAGCCAGATAATTTTGGGAAAGTTACTTAAACTCTCTGAAGCTAACTTCCTCATCTACAAAAGAACATAGTACCTATGTATTACAATTGTTCAGAGGATAAGTAGGAGTGTAAGTACAGATCCTGCTACACTGTCCAGCACATACTAGGTACTCAATAGCAGTATTATTGTTGCTGCTCCTATTCCCAAGATTCTTTGTGACTTGTAATCTGTCCCCCTTGATCTCAGGTACATGACAGGGGCTACTTGAATGTGGTCACACTTGGGAGAGGCTGGATCTGGCTAACAAGATTCCACTAGTTTTTTTTTTTCTGAAGAAGTGGGGGCAGCAGACAGACTCCCACATGCATCCAACTGGGATCCACCCAGCATGCCTACCCAGGGGTGATGCTTGGGCCATCTGGGGTGTTGTTCTGCTGCAACCAGAACCATTCTGGCTCCTGAGGCAAAGGCCATGGAGCCATCCTCAGCGCCTGGGCCAACTTTGCTCCCATGGAGCTGTGGCTGCAGGAGGGGAAGAGAGAGATAGAGAGAAAGGAGAAAGGGAAGGGTGGAGAAGCAGATGGGTGCTTCTCCTGTGTGCCCTGACGAAGAATCAAACCCGGGACTTCCACACACCAGGCTGAGGCTCTACCACTGAGCCAACCGACCAGGGACCAGCCACTAGTTCTTAATCATCCCTTGGCAGTCCTTTTGTATAGTTCAGTCTTGAGTGCTACACAAAACCTGGAAATTAAGTGCATTCCTGTGAAAAAAATCACATTGATTTGCACAAAACTATGAAAAATCACTTATTGATCTGCACACAACAAAGAAGGAACATCAAGTTAATTTATGCTTATATAATAAATCTGGTTACTTTGAAGTAATATGAGTCTGGAATCAGTAAGCGAGCCCTTTATAGAATAACTGGTATCAAGCACACATGGTCTTCATTCCTCTTGTTCCATGTAGGCCAATTTGAATCTAAGCTCATCTTGTGTCTGGTAATCCCAGAAGTCATCAAGTTACAGAACTTGGGATGAATTTTTTCCTTTCCTCTCTACTTCCTTTTCTTCCTCTTCTACTTTCTCATCCACTTCCGCTTCCTCCTCCTCCTTTTCATTTACTTCTTCATTTTTCTTCTTCTTCCCCCCACTAAGCTACTGAATTTTTCATCCACTTCCCTTAAGAACTAGACCTCGCTCCTGCCTTGTGCTGCTAAATAAATGACAAGATCATCTTGACATCTTATATAAATGATAAGGCAGCCAGAATAGTGGTTGTCTAGTGCCTATCTCAGTCCTTAAGAGGTCTTCATAATCAGTAAGAGAAAGCTGACAATATTTTTGAACATTCAAGACTCGTAAAATGTAGGTGTTGTACGCTGCTATATCTTTAAAGAAAAAGAAAGTATTTCACAGCCCAAAATATTCTAAGAAAGAAGAGAGCAAAGAAAAAATCTTACCAATTACTTTTGGAATGCCAAGGTCTTAAAGCTCAAAGGGGTCTGGCTCTCCAATGGACAGATTCACACAGAGCAAGCCCCTCCCAAACAGCGTTACCATGAAGCTAGGGTGATCAGAAAGCTGTTTGCTTCTAGCTTTTTTAACAATTACAGAAATGCTATTAATAATTATTATGTTAATGATCCTGGGAAAATAGTCATCCTATCTAAAGGCAAGCAAGGATAAGAATAAGATTTAGAGCAAAGGCATTGAGTGGTAGGTAAGGAGATATGGGTAAATATTTTTCTGCATTTAACAGATAATGTTTGATGAGATAAGTACATTTTTAAAATCTGCTTCCTTTGCTACAGCTTTATAGGACTTTGATAAACTGCTTAATAGCATACCTCACCTCCCTTATTCAGCAAGCTTAGCTACGTGAAACATAGCCTAGAATTGAGCCTTGCTTGACAAAGCACACTCGTTAACATTAACCTGCTTAAGAAGACACAAAAGATCCATCCATGTTGTTGTAAATGATCCAATGTCATCATTTCTTATGACTGAGTAGTATTCCATAGTATACATGTACCACATCTTCCTTATCCAGTCATCTATTGAAGGACTTTTTGGTTGTTTCTCTGATTTATCAATGTCACCCCATTAAAATTAATTAAATAAAAGAAGACAAAAGAGAAACCCCTCAAACCTTCCCTCGCAGTTTACTGAATCCTTAAAACTCAGCTCAGTAACACATTCAGTTAACTAATACCAGCCCTAGTTATAGAAATAAAAAGTTGTGTATCAGAATATATAGTGGGTGTGGCACACTTATAAGTAGCAGGGGACCTGAAAGCCTCATTAGGAGAGAATAGATAAACAGACAGCAGAATTCCAAAGCATAGTCTCTGTGGCCTATAAACCTGTGGCCTCTGAAGATGCCACTGGTCACATGCACACTCACTGTACATCATCGTGATCTTGAGTCATCAAGAAGAAAGTTATGATTTAAGTAGAGAAGCAGTGTAGTGACATAGTAAAAACAATGACAATGGAATCAGAAAGACCTAGGTTAGAGACCTAACTCTGCCATTCACTAACTTTGTGACCTTGGGTAAATTATTCAATCTCTCCAAAATTGATAGCACTCACATCATCTACAAAATAGGAAGAATACCTACCTAAGGAGGATAATAATGATGAAGTGTGATCATATTTTTACAAGGTCCAGCACTGTGCCTTCCATATGGAAGCTGCTCAATCAATGGAAGTTATTATTCATAGTAATAAAAAGTTCAGCCTGGAATGCTGAGGTGGCCAGTTCAAAACCCTGGGCTTGCCTGGTCAAGGCACATATGGGAGTTGATGCTTCCTGCTCCTCCCCCCTTCTTTATCTATCTATCTATCTACCTATCTATCTATCTATCTCTCACACACACACTCTCCTCTCTAAAAATATGAATAAAGTCTTTTTAAAACTATTTTAAAAGTCCTGTGTGTTCTATTTAATAAAAATGTTATCCTGAATGGTAAGATTATCACTTTTGGGGTCTCCCCCTAGGGGGTGCTAACTGAGCCAGTTTAGAGCAGCAGATTGCCATGGCTTTCTTAGGCATGAAAATCAACCAGGTATAGTCATATTAGTAAGAAGGGGATATGAACCTGACCTGTGGTGGCGCAGTGGATAAAGTGTCGACCTGGGAACACTGAGGTCGCCAGTTCAAAACCCTGCACTGGTCTGGTCAAGGTACATATGGGAGTTGATGCTTCCAGCTCCTCCCCCCTTTCTCTCTTTCTCTCTTTCTCTCTCACCCTGTGTCTCCTCTCTAAAATGAATTAAAAAATAAAAGAAGGGGATATGAGTAGTAGACACTCATAGACTGGCAGGCCAGAAGGTGGTTGGGGGCAGGCCAGAGGTGATATCTCAGGGGCTGAGTTCAGGGAGTAATAGAACACCCTGGATAACAAGTCCTTTTCCTAGAGTTGGCCTAGATTCAGTGGCAAACCATCTGACCAGTTCATAAGTTTTATCAAGAAAAATTAAAAGAAAAGATTATTTTGGTAAAATATTAGGTTTAGAATATCTCAGGGTAAAAAATGTTTATAACTGGATTATACTGCCTTGAGATGTATGAGTTTTCCATCCACAAAAGAGTGTTCAAATACAACTAAAAAGCTTCTTGATATGGGAATTGTTGAATGGATTGCAGCATTGGCTGAAAAACTGAATTAAATTACCTTATGATGGTCTTTTCCAAAACTAAAACAATATTTCACTTATGTAGAGTAATTTTGAGATTCATAAAAATGCTAAGTAAATGAGATGCTATTTTAATAGTGCATTTTTTTAGAATATAAAGTTATGTAAGTAAATTGAAGAAATTCATAAGGTATCAGAAAACACATACAAGAGAAAAGTCTACTGTTACAGAGAAAACCATAATAAACATTTCCTTTTAGTCTTTCTTTCATAGATTTTTTCCCCAAAATTGAGAATATATTGCACATACAATTTCACTTTACATTTTTTTTTGCTTTACTCTATCATAATCATTTTGGTATCATCAAAAAATGTTTTAAGCAGTATTTTAAAGTTGCAAAATATTACTATTACTATTACTCGACTATTACTGACTTTCAGCACACTCACAAATGTTGTACACTTTGCCAATATGTTTCCAGGCCATTTTTCCCAAAGGTAGTCAAATATAATGTATAGAAAGGAAGACAGAAAAAGTAAATGTTATTAGACTTAAAATACCACTCATAAAAAAGGAAAAATAAGTTCCTCATTCTCAAATTTCATTAGGAAATCATTAGGTCCAATCACCAAATGATAACCACCTTAAATTCTTTGTAGTATATACATACCTCTTACAACTTTAATTACCTATATGTGCGTAGTCAGGAAGAGGACAGCAGAAAGGGCACCAGCACTTAAAGAGTCCCATTACAGGTCAGGCACAGTAGAAAATGGTTAATGTAAATTACCCTGTGTAGTCATTACAAAGACTACAAATTATAACTATTAATCTCCATATTACAGATGAGGAAACTGAGTCTTGGAGATGTAAAGTAATTTGCCTAAATTTACATAACTAAAATGTGGCAGAGATGGGACTCAAACTCAGATCATCCCGATCCCCAAGTTCCATGTTCTTTTCATTATATCACACTACTTTGTTGTCATAAGTGTATAAAATTATGCTAAGAGAAAGAGATTTTTTGAAAGTTACAGCAGAAATGTCAATAACCATCTAGACAGAAAAGTGTAAGTCTCCAAACCAGGGAATCCAGCTTTTATAGCTTTTCTTGGTTGATACAGTTCTAACATTTCATCCTCCTCTATTACTGTCAGTTTATCACCTGGATAGCTCAGCATCCCTGAAAGGGTCATTCTGGGGGGATTAGGCATTGGTACTCTCAGTTCTATGCCAAAACACACACAGGGTTATTGACCCAACAAGAAACTGCTTGTAGAGCAGCTTTTCATAAACTGAAATCACAGCTTTCTCTCTTCTTATAACACAGTTTTTTATTTCAAAACTGACTATCAAGAAGAAAGGGAAAAGAAATTGTTCTTCATAGAAAGAGTCACTACAATTTATTGATCGAAATTAGCAGTGAAAAGTAGAATGTTCTGTTCAATCTCATTCAGTCCAGAGCCTTATTTTTTATTTGCTCGTGTTCTTAGGTATTCTGTGATGCTTAATTTCTCATTTGCAACTCAGATATCATTTAAAACATGTGGCTCTGAAGCACATAAAATTATATTCATAGAGCACTTTGCTTTGAAAAGAGTTAGAAAGTCGTAAATTCAAGTATGGAGCCCCTAACAATGCGCTAAGCACAATTAAGGAGAAATACTAATCCTGAATCGGAACCAACTGCCTTATGAACACGGTTTCCTCCTCCAAGCCGCCCTGAATGTATGTAATGGCTGCTGAGTTCAACTTTCCTGACACTAATATAACTGGGCTGCAGGAATGTCTACAAACCAGGGAATCCAGTTTTTGGAACCACTGTTATTGATTGGAAGCCACTAAACTTCTAATTATATTACATATTAAATAGTTGTACAAATAGACTCATAGATAC
Organism: Rhynchonycteris naso; assembly: GCA_037038555.1. NCBI lineage: Eukaryota > Metazoa > Chordata > Mammalia > Chiroptera > Emballonuridae > Rhynchonycteris > Rhynchonycteris naso. The sequence goes on from CM073002.1 coordinate 38,607,558, forward strand.
AGAGGACAGACTGACAGCTGTTGGAGGAGAAAGGAGTAGGAGAAGGTGGAAGAAGGTAAAGGGGGGAGAAATGGTGATGGAAGGAGACTTAACTTGGGGTGGTGAACACAGTACAATGAACAGATAATGTATTGTAGAATTGTACACATAAAACTTATATAATGTTATTAACCAATGTCACCCTAATAAAGTCAATTTAAAATAACAATAAATAATAATAAGTAGGTTATATATTTCTGCCATTCTATTTCTCTCTTCCTGACATTTTTATATAGAGGTCCCTTACTGCTTCCCCTGCTCGTACCTTACTTTCATTGCACCCCTCACCCCCATCCCACCCAGACCTTCTGTGACACTGTAGGATCTTCCTGAGATATTACTAACCCTCTTAAGGGTGAAATAAAAGAGCTTGCAAATACTATAAACCTTAGGGGGAAAATATCCTTCCTAAGTAACCATGATTGACTTACTTAGTCCTACTATTTAGTCTAAACAGAAATGATCAAATTTAAGTTAACCTTCAACTTTTAAGAGGGGTCAGAGGTCCACACTCCTGTGTCAAGCTCAGTGCTGCGGGAGGAGGAGCAGCATGTGTCCACAGAGCACAATATTCTTCTTTACAGAGTGACATCTGTCTGCCCAGACAAAACCAACTCCATCAGCTGGAACAAGTTTACAAAACAATGAATGTGTGAATTCACAATGAAATCTCCATTAAAATCTAAAATCTTCCAGGGCATTTTAACAAAAAAAAAAAAAAAAGAAAGAAAAACTGTAAAGAATTAAGTTTCTCTTTCCTGACTTCCTCATCTCCTCTCCTACCCTCCCCAAAGTGAAATCCATATTCTGTGTAACTTTCTAATGTTCCACATGTTATGATAGTAAAAAGGCCATGGGATACCACTTCAGAAAACAGAAAGTATCAGAGAGGCATTTTATAGTTTATCAAGATTTGAATACTAGTAACTAAATATTGCAACAAAAATAAGTAAATAAGGCATTGGGTATGATTATCATACAGAAAGCCTCTAAGGATCACTTCAATGGCATTATGACCGGCTCATGACTCCTGGGTATTTGGACTGGTAGGACACTCAGTGCTCCCTAAGCTCCTCCTCGGACGTGGTTGCTTATTCCACATTACTGTAAGTTCTACTTTCTAGGGTGTGACTACAGAATAGAGAGAACCAGCTCATAGAATAGTTTGAGTCAAGTGAATAGTTAAGAAAACAATCACTGAAGCCTATCCTTTATGCAATTTGGAAAATATCTATCAAAATTATAAACGCATATACCTTTTTTTATTACCATTAATTTTAATGGGGTGACATTGATAAATCAGGGCACATATGTTCCAAGAAAATATTTCCAGGTTATTTTGACATTTGATTATATTGCATATCCATCACCCAAAGTCAAATTGTCCTCTATCACCTTCTATCTGGTTTTATTTGTGCCCCTCTCCCCTCCCTACCCCTCCTTCACCTCCCCCTCCCCCCGGGTAGCCAGTACACTCTTGTCCATGTCTCTGAGTCTCATTTTTATGTCCCATCTATGTACAGACTTATATAGTCCTTAGTTTTTCTGATTTACTTCACTCAATATAATGTTATCAAGGTCCATCCATGTTGTTATAAATGATCCGATGTCATCATTTCTTATGGCTGAGTAGTATTCCATAGTATATATGTACCAACACCTTTTAATCCACTCGTCTTCTGACGGACACTTGGGCTGTTTCCAGATCTTTGCTATTGTGAACAATGCTGCCACGAACATGGGGGCGCATTTCTTCTTTTCAAAAAGTGCTATGGTGTTCTTAGGGTATATTCCTATAAGTGGGATAGCTGGGTCAAAAGGCAGTTCGATTTTTAATTTTTTGAGGAATCTCCATACTGTTTTCCACAGTGGCTGCACCAGTCTGCATTCTCACCAGCCATGCAGGAGGGTTCCCTTTTCTCCACATCCTCGCCAGCACTTATTCTGTGTTGTTTTGCTGATGAGTGCCATTCTGACTGGTGTGAGGTGATATCTCATTGTGGTTTTTATCTGCATTTCTCTAATGATTAGTGATGTTGAGCATTTTTTCATATGCCTGTTGGCCAGCTGTATGTCCTCTTTGGAGAAATTTCTATTCATTTCTTTTGCCCATTTTTTGATTGGATTGTTTATCTTCCTGATGTTGAGTTTTATAAGTTCTTTATAAATTTTGATTATTAACCCCTTATAAGACATATTGTCAAATATGTTCTCTCATTGTGTGGTTTGTCTTTTTATTCTGTTCTTATAGTCTTTAGCTGTGCAAAAACTTTTTAGTTTGATATAGTCCTATTTGTTTATCCTGCCTTTTATTTCATTTGCCCGTGGAGATAAATCGGCAAATATATTGCTGCTACAGATGTCGGAGAGCTTGCTGCCTATGTTTTCTTCTAAGATGCTTATGGTTTCACGGCTTACATTTAAGTCTTTTATCTATTTTGAGTTTGTTTTTGTGAATGGTGTAAGTTGATGGTCTAGTTTCATTTTTTTGCAGGTAGATGTCCAATTTTCCCAATACCATTTGTTAAAGAGGCTGTCTTTACTCTATTGTATGCTCTTTCCTCCTTTGTCAAATATCAGTTGTCCATAAAGCTGTGGGTTTATTTCTGGGTTCTCTGTTCTGTTCCATTGATCTATGTGCCTGTTCTTATGCCAGTACCAGGCTGTCTTGAGTACAATGACCTTGTAGTATACCTTGATATCCGGAAGAGTGATACCTCCTGCTTTATTTTTTCTTTTTAAGATTTCTGAGGCTATTTGTGTTCTTTTTGGTTCCATATAAATTTTTGGAATATGTGTTCTATATCTTTGAAGTATGTCATTGGTATTTTTATTGGTATTGCATTAAATTTATATATTGCCTTGGGTAATATAGACATTTTTATGTAACAATTCTACATCTAGGAATTTATTCTAATGAAATGCAGGCATACAGAATGACATATACACAAAGTTATTTATGGCATTGTGAGGAAAACAGCTGTGTTAGGCTTGCTTGCTTGTTTACAGGCTGCAAGCACTTTGCCTAATCAGTGCATGGGCGCGTGGCAGTGCCACGTGTGTGTGGTCTGTGTAAGGCTGTGGGTACTTGCCCTCCGTGGCAATTCTCCCAACTCGCTCTCCCACAACCTTGAGGTGACTTGCTCCCTTGCCCTTCACTGCAAAAAGCAGATTCTCCTTTGTTTGTTAGCTCTTTTCCTTTTGTTGTTTATTCACTCGCCTGTCTTTGCAAGCCCTAATAAACAGGTATGTTCTGAGCTTTCCGGCTCCGCAGTTCCTCTACCGTCTGCCCGAAACCATTGAGAACCTGCCTGGCCTCAACCACCAGCATTACAGACATCATTGTTTGTAATAGTAAAATATTGGAAATAAATGTTCATTAATACGGAACTATTTAAATAAATTATAGTAAATCCATGCAACAGAATATAAAGCCATAAATAAGAATGAAGAAACTCTATATGAATTGATATAAAAAGTTCCACATGAGCTAATATAACAGCTAATATAAATTAGCTATTAAATGTTAGAAACATAGCCCTGGCCGGATAGCTCTGGGAGCATCAGCCTGAAGCACAGAGGTTGCCAGTTTGATCCCCGGTCAGGGCACATACAGATCGATGTTCCTGTTTCTCTCTCCCCACCCCTGGCTAAAATCAATAAATAAATTTTTTTTTAAATTAAAAACATAAATTACTTCTGGAAAACTACACAAGAAAGGAATAATGTCACTTTGAGGAAAGTGATATAATGTCACTTGGAGGTACAGCATGGAAGAGATATTTTTCCATGTTTTGAATTTTGAACTATAGGAAACGTTTTGTCAGTTAGATCAAAACAGTTGATGTGCACAAGGCCTCAGAAAGTAAAACATTACAATTCATGTATCTTTCGAACTGCCATGCAACAGAGAAACTGCTGAAAATAGTCCTCTTGTAAATGTTCTCAGACTCCAAGATAAAAAGCTTAGTAAAAAATAAGATAAATAGACAAATTAACAATAGAAAGGCTTTAATTATATAGTTTGTAATATATGCATATACACGAACACAATGGAAGGCACTTTAATTTTTTGCCTGTCACATACTTATAATCATACCATGTAGGCATCACTATTTATTTTATCAATTAGGAGAGCAACGATCATTCTTTATTCTCTTAAATATATTTTACACACCTACAAGGCACCAGTACCAGGTTGGATTCTGGAAATTATGTGCTGAATAAGACAGACACGGTCTCTGACCTCCTAGGCAGTTCTGGTACTTTAGCTATTAAGGACAAGAAATTTTTCCTTTTTTAGAATGATACATACAACACTCAATAGCTGCTTTCCCAGCTCAGTAAAATAGTAAACATTCAAGTATGAAATGAAAACAGCTGGAGCAGATGGTTACAATTTAACTTTACAAGAAAAAAATCGTTAGATACACACTAGTTCCAATCCTCTGCACACACTAGTAACTCCTGTTCAGGAGGCTCAGTGCGTAAGGACAGAGTGGAAGACACTCCATCTTCCTTAGGTCTCTGTCTCCTTCCTGTTCGTGCACAACCTCTCAGCCCTGATAGAGGAAAACACAGGAGTACTTTTAACAAGGTGCCATAATTTAGGATTGGATTAAATGACAGTTTGGGGCATGTAAGCTGTTAGTGTAACATGTGCTCTATTTTTAGAGAGTCTGGAGCCATGTTGCTTAAAACTTACGAGAACATGATTGCACAATCTGTATTAGGATCATTAGCATACTTGATCTTTTTTATTTTAACACACCATTATTAACCTCTCCAAACTAGCCAAGCATGCTTTGGTGAAAGATTTTCACAGGGGATGGTCTTCATGGTCTTCAAAAAAAGCAGCAGCAGCCTGACCAGGTTGCACAGTGGATAGAGCATTGGCCTGGGATGCTGAGTACTCAGGTTCGAACCCTGAGGTGACCAGCTTGAGCCTGGGATCATAGGCATGACCCTAAGGTCACTGGCCAGGCACAAGAAAGCTGACTTGAGCAAGAGGTCATCGACTCAGCTGGAGCCCCCCTCCCCGCACCAGCCCCAATCAAGGCACATATGAGAAAGCAATCAATGAACAACTAAGGAGCTGCAACAAGTTGATGCTTCTCATCTCTCTCCCTTCCTGTCTGCTCGCTCTCTCTCTCTCTCTCTCTCTCTCTCTCTGTCTCACACAAAAGGGAGAAGATGGAGAAGAGCCTCCTTTGCGCATGAGAGACAATACCCTGCAAAAATAAGATCTCTCCCACCTGAGACAACCAGAGTCAGGGGAGGGGCGTGGTCCCCACTGAGGGAATTACCACAAGGCCTGAATGACTAACTGATGTACATTCCATTCAAACCTGAGTAAATCACAGGAAGGAGGCATCAGTGAGATCCATGGCCTGGGGAACACCTGGACTGCAAAGGTGGAAAAATAGCATAACCACAAATAGAACATCAAAAACAAACTGGTGTCATCACTGATAATTTGATCGAGTGAATTTCCACCTTTGCTTCCATGATTCCATTTAACAATTATTGGACATAGACACACTTCTCTGGGTATATACAAGTTTTACAAAGAAGAAGACTTCAGGAAAACAGTATATACTTTGCAAACCCAAGTTCCTCTGCTGAATGAGAAAGGTCATCTTCTAAGTGTTTTCTGGGAACCTTTAATTATACATAGAAAAGAAACAGCCTGTGTTATATACCCTTGCATTTTTTCTGGCTACCAGAATAGCGGATACGGTTTGAAGCAACTGTAGGTAACTAACTTTATGTTAGAAAGAGTTCCAAACTGCCTCATAGTTCGCAAGACCACACACTTTCAAATGTCAAGCACACGCAATAGAAATAATTAGTGAGTGCTGCACCTCCTGCGTTGAGATGGGGATGGGGGTGGGGGTGGACATAAATATGCTAACATTGAGATGAACTGGAATGTTTTACTGTTGAAAATTCTAACGTCCCCCAGAAACATTCCTGTGTTGTCCAGTTATCACATATATATTAGGCACCAAAATGTGTTATTTATTAGGACCATGTGGGCTTTTGTGTATTTGAGGATTAAAACGTTAAGATGGCAATGCAATTCTCTTATGGCAATATGCCACCAAGTGGCATGTATCTCTTTTGGTTATTAGGAAATTAAGTCCTGTAAAGAGAAATGAAGACTAGATCCTATATTTAATCATTTTTCCAAAAGTTAATCTGACAAAACAGTAAATTTTCATGAGTCTTATTCTTATTCCTTATCAAATTTTGACTGACAAAGTAAGTTCTAAGAAACAATAATAAGCAAATTGTTTCAATAAGTAGAAGCGATCTAAAACTAGGCCTGATGCAATACAGTGCAGAATGTCAAGATTTTTGAAAATTAGATTTTATAAACAGAAAAGATGATACAGATTGTCTTTAGAATCACTTTTCAACTCTATTACTTAATGATCTTAAGAAGTTGATAATGATTTTAGATCCCTAAATATGTGACTACAAATGAAATTCTTTACATAAAGAAAAAGTTTACTAGGTTTACAATTCCTAAGTGATCCATTTTAAAGCACAAATTATATAATCTTCTAGTTATCATGTAAATTCCAGTAGCAGCAGTTGATGGCCAATACAAAATCTTTCTAAATGAATAATTTTGAGTATCACCATCAATATTGTGGTTGATAAAGCAATTGAGAGCATATAAGATTATAGTGCCTGATTATGAGGCCTTCAAAAATCTAAATTTACTAGCTGTTGCTAAAATTCATCTTCTGAGTGTTCTGCACACTTCTCCACTGTTACTTTCCTAGCAGCTACCTTCTCTTTCTTCTTTAATGGTCTTCATTCACTAAATATTTATGGAGCACCTACTCAGCACTAGGACCAAAGCAGCTGAGCCAAGCAAAGGTTTTGTAGTCCAGGTTTAAATACCTTTGGGCCTTCATTAATCACCAGCTACTCACTCATACCATTCCTAATTCATCTTCTTTCAAATCCTATATTTAATTGACAAAACATAAAATCTCATTTCTTTCTTTTTCTTTTTTTTTTGTATTTTTCTGAAGTGAGAAGTGGGGAGACAGACAGACTCCCACATGCACCTGACTGGGATCCACCCGACATGCCCACCAGGGGGCGATGATCTGCCCATCTGGGGCATTGCTCCATTACAACTGGGGCCATTCTAGCACCTGAGATGGAGGCCATGGAGTCCTCCTCAGCGCCCAGGCCAACTTTGCTCCAATGGAGCCATGGCTGCCAGAGGGGAAGAGAGAGAGAGAAAGGAGAGGGAGAAGGGTGGAGAAGCAGATGGGCACTTCTTCTGTGTGCCCTGGCTGGGAATCAAACCTGGGACTTTCACACGCTGGCTGTCACTCTACCACTGAGCCAACCAGCCGGGGCCAATCTTATTTCTTAAAGCCAAACCAAATAAATAATTTCAGAGGCATGGCAAGTGTGACTTTTTAGTCTATTAGCTTCTTTCTTAACCTATCCACCCAGACCACAGGCACTTCTCATTTTTTTTAACTCCCTTTTGAATTCATCCCTTATATATTGACCATTTGAATATCTATTCATTAGTTAATTTTTGTATATCAGACTCTATTTAACTGTTAATTTAAAGCAAATGTCTCAATGCCCTAATAAAAAGTGAATTATTTGGTAAATTAAATGGGTTTTTTATTCTGCACTAATTTCTGAATTTTTTACTTTTTTTTTTTTTTTTACAGAGACAGATTCAGAGAGAGAGACAGATAGGAACAGACAGACATTAAGGGAGAGAGATGAGAAGCATGAAGCATCAATTGTGGCACCTTAGTTGTTCGTTGATTGCTTTCTCATATGTGCCTTGACGGGTGGGGGGGTGGGGGGGTGGGCTCCAGCAAAGCAAATAACCACTTGCTCAAGCCAGTGATGTTGGGTTCAAGCCACCAACCTTGGGTTTCAAATCAATGACCTTTGGGCTCAAGCCAGAAATCACGGGGTCATGTCTATGATCCCATGCTCAATCCTGCGACCCTGCACTCATGCTGGTGAGCCCGTGCTCCAGTCGGTGACCTCGAGGGTTTGAACCTCCATGCCTCAGTTCAATGCTCTATTCACTGCATCACCTCCTGGTCAGGCTGAATTTTACTTTATAGGTAGATGTTTTAATATTCTAAAAATATAGTACCTATATTTCTGGATTTCAAAACTAATAAAACTTTTCCCAAAACTACAGAGATCTACAGAAAACCGCCACCAAAAAGAGGTTTAAAGCAATCTATCACCACCATTATGTAATAAAAGGATGAACTTAACGTTTAAAAGTAAGAAATGACATAATCCCAGTGAAAAAGATAGTCCTAACTTAAAATGGATCTATTTAATAATGAAAAATTTACTATGTTGTTCTCATATTTCTTTTTCACCATAGATGGCTGAAAATTTAATCATGATTCCATACTTAGGTGCCACTGGTGTATAGATAAGGCCATGTCTAGACATACCAATTACTTTAGTAATTGCATTTGAAAAGTTTGTGAAAAATTTCCTAACCTTGTTCTGGATAAAATAAGCTATTATTAGGCTTGGCTAACCAATATAAGTTCTTAAAACTTAACAAAAAAATCTACCTCTGCTTCTACGTGAGGTTTTATTATAGCCACTTTAGAAATTAGGGAATCTTTGCGATTCTGAAAAAAGCAACTTCTAACAGCTTCCAGCACTTCTTAGGATAAGCCATTTTGGGGTTTTTCAACTGTATTGGAGAACTTTGAAGATCTGCTGCAGTTGTATCTAAGACCTCAAGATCAGTCTGTAGGGGAGTAAAATTTTTGTTACCTTTTCAATAGTTTGATCCACATGTACTCTCAAAAATGACATCTAGATGTAGAAACCACAAGTTTCCATAAACATTCTCAAGGGAAGCAGACAATATAATTTTTCTATTAAAAATGAAAAAAAAATTGACAGACTACTCCATAGCTGGGCTTCAGCTCCTCCCTGCGTGAATGGGAGGCAGTCCCTGCAGGGGAATTCTCATCCTAACCATATGTGAAAAGAGAGCAGTGATGCCTCCAAGTTAGAAATTATGCCATTGCCATATATTTCTATACAACACAGTAAAGATAAAAATTAATTCTGCACCTATTGGAATCATTTCTGATATTTTTTCAAATATAAAGTTTTACCTCCTACTTCTCCAAAAATAAAATTTATTTTCAATAAAAGTGAAGTAATTTGATCTCATCATGTAGAATAAATTTAAGAGAATTCATTAGTTATCAAAGTCTATAGGCTAATAATTCTTACTTAGAAAAATAAGGAACAATTTAATGATGTAGTGCTATATCAAAAATGAATACCTACAATTATGTCATTTAAAAATACATGTTTTTATTGACATTTCATTTTTCATTATGAAATCTTTCTTAAAAGTGGTAAGTGGATTGCCTAACCAGGTGGTGGCCCAGTGGATAGAGCGTCAGACTGGGATGCGAAAGACCCAGGTTCGAGACCCTGAGGTCGCCAGCTTGAGCGCGGGCCCATCTGGCTTGAGCAAAAGCTCGCCAGCTTGGACCCAAGGTTGCTGGTTCCAGCAAGGGGTCACTCGGTCTGCTGAAGGCCCGCAGTCAAGGCACATATGAGAAAGCAATCAATGAACAACTAAGGTGTCGCAATGACAAGGAAAAACTAATGATTGATGCTTCTCACCTCTCTCCGTTACTGTCTGTCTGTCCCTATCTATCCCTCTCTCTGACTCTCTCTCTCTGTCCCTGTAAAAATAAAAGTGGTAGTGGATTATTTTGTATCAACATATGTATATGCCCATTAAGATATATGTACAACTGTGAAATGCTTCATCAAACAAACTAAATTGCATCTTTGCTGTGTTTCCCAATTATATGTCAGAAGTTTGACATCATGTAAATGTATTCTGAACCTCTGTTGCTGATAGTAAAACAAAAATAGAGAAAATTTATGGCATTATAGTGTATGATAAAAGGAGCTTATACTAATTATTTGTATCATGTATAATAATTCATGAGAGTTTGAGAAACAATGAGCTTTCTTCTGTTATTACTCACATATTAAATATATATTTATTCTATTATATTATATTATTATTATATTATAGTAAATATGTATTTTGAGTTACTGGATTCTAAGTTCTTATGAGATATTTTATATATTTATTTATTTATTTAGCATGAGAGAGAGGCAGGGACAGACAGATAAGGGAGAGAGATAACAAGCATCAACTTGTTGTTATGGCACTTTCATTGTTCATTGATTGCTTTCCTATATGTGCCTTGATGGGGGGCGGGGTGCCCTCCAGCTGAACCAGTGGCCTTGGGCTCAAGCCAGTGACCATAGGGTCATGTCTATGATCTCACACTCAAGCTGGTGAACTCACGCTCAAGCCAGAGACATTGGAGTTCGAACCTGGGTCCTCCACATCCCAGTTCAATGCTCTATCCACTGTGCCTCTGCCTGGTCAGGCCAAGTATTTTTTATTTTTAAATGTTATGTTAACATTTTATGGTTTTATGATTTTTTTTAATTATTAGATATTTCAGTTTTTAATTTTTAATATAGTAAATAACAGAAGCTCTTTAAGATTCTCAACAATTTTAAGAGTATAGAGTGATTCCTTTAGCAAAATGTTTGAAAGCTAATGGACAGAATGAACAGAGTTTGTCTCTCAAATCACTGAAACTTCAGAACAGTCAGGGAGCCCATATAAACACCCTGAATGTTTTCTAGACTCATAACTATAATTTTACCTCTGGCTGATATACCATGAGTTTCCCTTAGGAAAGAATAGTGCTAGAGGAGATAGCCCAAGAATGTATAGTACAAAATTTTTTTCATTAAAAAATGATATATAATAAATATAGCAGTTGTAGCAGAAGATTGAAAACCACCTAAATTTTTGGTTTATTATTGTTGTTAGTTTTTGGTCCTCAGATGCAAAGACTACAGACTGATTTCACTGTGGTCTTAATTTATCAGCATGTTGTCATCTTAGGACCATGCAATAGCTCTTTCCTTCATTCTATTTTGCTCTTTCTTCATATTTCACTGTCATTTCCCTCTTGTAAGAACCCACCCATTTTAAAGATATTGGTATGTATCTTTAAACATGTGTAGTATTATAAAATACATATAGTTGTTCTGTAAAGAATTATATGTGTTCTATTTAAATAGTATTTGTGCTATAACTCATCTTTTTTTATGATTATGCTTTGTAAATTTCTCCATGTTCAGTTAGTTTATTGCTTCTTACTGCTTCATAGCATTTCATAGTATGCATCTACCATATTTTACTTATTATTTAAATTTATTTATTGAATAACATTGGACACCTCAGATGTATCTAACTCTGTACTTCCATTAGTGATAACAAAACATCCATGAATATGTCCCCAATCAAGTTTCTGCAAGTACTCTGTAAAAATATATTCATGAGTGGGATTGCTATGTATATGATGATTTTCCAGAGTGATTGTATAATTTATACCCCCACCAGCAGTGCAAAAAATTCCACTCTCCATGTCCTCTCCTACACTTTGTATTAGCCATCTTTCTAATTGCTGCCATACAAATAATTGTAAAGTAATATTTCATTGTTGCTTTAATTCGTATTTCACCTCTTAATAATGAACTTTACCAACTCTTCATATATTTGCTATTTATTCATATCTGTTCTGTGAACCACTGTCTACCCTTTTATGAAATTTATGAATGTTTCTCTTGGGTTTCCTAAGTTTTCTTGTTGCTTTAAAGAGTATTTGCATATTTTGGTTATTATCCCTTGCTGGTTTTAAACATTGCACTGATAGGGTGTGGGCAAAAATAAAGTAGGTTTACAGTTGTGAGTTCATGGGTTTATTTCTGTATTATTATTTATTTATTATCATATTGTTTTCCATATAAACAACTGTAGACCTATTTTTGCTTACCCCTACATTTTTTCCTATCTAGCATATGGTTTCTTAATTTCATGTATGATATACTACTCTGAACAAAAATTTTAGCCCTAGCCAGATAACTCTGTTGCTTAAAGCATCACCCTGAAGTGCAGAGGTTGCTGGTTTAGTCCTGGGTCAGGGAACATGCAGGAGCAGATCTATGTTCCTCTCTCTCTCTCCCTTTCTCTCTCACTATTTTTTAATTTTGATTTTGGTGTAACTAATTTTAACCACTCTTTTTTTATTTATAGTTAGTGCTTTTGAGATTCTGTTTTTAAAAACTTTCCCTAGTCCTTGGTCACAAAGATCCTATTTCATATTTCCTTCTATTATCTTTAGAGAGGTATCACTTACATTTAGGTCTTTAATTTATCTAGAGCAAAGCTTTGCGTAAGTTAGAGGTTTTTATTTTTCTCCAATAATGAGATAGTTATCTTAACATCAATTTGTTTTTGCTTTTTTAATTTTTTTTATTTTTACAGAGAGAGTCAGAGAGAGGGATAGATAGGGACAGACAGACAGGAACGGAGAGAGATGAGAAGCATCAATCATTAGTTTTTCATTGCCATTGTGACACATAGTTGTTCATTGATTGCTTTCTCATATGTGCCTTGACCACGGGCCTTCAGCTGGCTGAGCCATCCCTTGCTGGAGCCAGCGACCTTGGGTCCAAGCTGGTGAGCTTTTTGCTCAAGCCAGATCGGCCCACGCTCAAGCTAGATGGGCAAATGGGCCTGCACTCAAACTGGCAACCTCGGAGTCTCAAACCTGGGTCTTCCGCATCCCAGTCCGATGTTCTATCCACTGCGCCACCGCCTGGTCAGGCCAATTTGTTGTTTTTTCAAGTGCTTTTTTTAATACAAACCTCCATCATAAAACAAATTCTTACATATAAGTTGAGAGCTATTTCTTAGCTCCCAATTATTTCCTTTGTCTATTTAAAATTGCTGAGACAACAGCATTATCATCAATGGAACCATCACAATTTATAGTATGTCTTAATATCTGATGAATGAGAGTGACAAGTATTTAGCTAATCTTTTTCTAGGTACTTTTTTTTTATTTTGGGACCTTTTGACATCCATTTAAATTTTAAATTTTGTTGTGTTTCTCAAAAATGCAATTAAAATTTTCATTAGAATTTTCTTTACTTTGCATGTATACTGAATTAATAACTTTACTAGGATAAATCATACCAACTGTGAACACAGTATATCTCTCCATTATTCAAATCTTATTTTACGTGCTTTTCTACTTTTCCACTAAAAAATGAGAATTTATATTTCTTAAAATAATGTATTATTTTGCCTGACCTGTGGTGGCACAGTGGATAAAGCCTCGACCTGGGAACACTGAGGTCGTCAGTTCAAAACCCTGCACTGGTCTGGTAAAGGTACATATGGGAGTTGATGCTTCCAGCTCCTTCCCCCTTTCTCTCTTTCTCTTTCTCTCTCTCTCTCTCTCTCTCTCTCTCTCTCTCTCTCACTGTGTGTCTCCTCTCTAAAAATGAATAAAATAAAATAAAAATAATGTATTATTTTTATTGTAAGAATAATTTGTCTAAAAGGAGTGCTTTAATGAGATGATTTATATATTTTTATTAATCTTGCTAAACTTTTATTAGCACCATAGTATGTTTATTCAGTTGGATTTTTTGTATAGATAATCATATCATTTGCTAATAATAATTTTTATCTCTTCTAGTCCTAACATGCCTTATGCCTTTATCCTGACTTAAAAGATAGGACCTCTTTCTTTTTTAAAAAAAGTCTTTATTTTTATTTATTCATTATTTTAGAGAAGAGAAACAGAGAGAAAGAGAGAGAGAGAGGGGGGGGGGAGGGAGAGGAGCAGGAACCATCAACTCCCATATGTGCCTTGACCCAGCAAGCCCAGGGATTTGAACTAGCAACCTCAGCTGCCAGTTCGACGCTTGATCCACTACGCCACCACAGGTCAGGCAGTACCTCTTTCTGAGTTCCAGAAGTTGCTCCCTCTCCTCATTCTGTTGGGCCTAAGGATGTTAACAACCTCTGTTGTTGCTACTGAGATACTACACTAATCCTGCAGTTTCCCAACATCTCGTCCACAGTTTGTAAATAGTCTCTTTACTAAACCTTTCTTGATTATCTTAATTTGAACGTGCCATCTGTTTCCTTCTGGGATCCTTCTGGGATGGGGCCTTATATACTTGTGTAGAGAAAATCTATCCCCCCACTCCTCCAGATTAGCAATTACTAATACTGTAGTTCAATGTGTATCCCTCCAAACACAAAACATCTTTATGAGATATATGACACAAAACCATGTGGATAAAACAAAAACTATACTTTTTAAAAGAGAACTTTCTTTAAAAGAAAGTTATCATTTCTGGTTGCTATTGACCATCTTATTTATTTTTCCTTTTTCTTTTGACAGAGACAGAGAGAGAGTCAGAGAGAGGGACAGATAGGGACAGAAGACAAAAGGGAGAGAGATGAGAAGCATCAATTTTTCATTGTGACATCCTAGTTGTTCATTGATTGCTTGTTCATTAATTGCTTTCTCATATGTGCCTTGACTGGGGGGCTATAGCAGAGCGAGTGACTGCTTGCTCAAGCCAGCAACCTTGGGCTCAAGCCAACGACCCCGCACTCAAGCTGGTGAGCCCGTGCTCAAGCTGGATAAGCCTACTCTCAAGCTGGTGACCTCATGGTTTCAAACCTAGGTCCTCTGCGTCCCAGTTGGACACTCTATCCACTGTGCCATCACCTAGTCAGGCAACCTTGCCTTATTTTTAAAATTCTTTCTTTTTTTGATCCCTGTACCTCTTCATAATTCTGGTTGTTCTTTAATCTTTTCGTTGCCTGTATCTCTGTCTCCTCTCGTGGGCTTATCTTTCAGGGTTTGAGTGCCCAGGTTCTGCCCAAAGTTCTCTTCTCTCACCACCCTCTCTCTCTCTTTGAGACCTGTTCCCTGAGGAACTGAAATTATCATTGCAATGCAAATAATTCCAAAATTTGTCTTTAGTCCTGACCTCTCTCCCAAGTTCCCCCATTTTCATTACTCTCTGATGGCTATCCCCAACCTGAGTGTACTAACAGCAATTCAAATCCAACAGGATCAAAAACAAGTCCATATCTTTCCCACCACACCAGTCCTTCCATCTGAGTCTCCTCTCTCCTTTCCTAATAACCCCAGTTTTCTTGTCTTCCCAGCTCAAAATTTTGGTGTCATACTGGATTCCTCTTCATTACTTCTATTTAGAACAAGCTTTAGCAGCTTGAATAGCTACAGCATTCATCCAGTATTCATCTTCTTTCAGTCACCACAGCCAAAATCCAATATGATATTTTTATCCCAGACTCTCACAACCCTCTCAACTCAGCTCCCACTGCTAGTTTTTCCTCCTGTTGCACCTAGCCTCCAATAGACTGATAGCCTAATTTTCCTAAAAGAAAACAACCAAAAAACTTCTATTTTCTGCATTAAAAGATAAAGGAATACCCAGTATTCCCTCAATTTAAGTCTAAACTTCATGGTTGGTATTCACATGTCTCTGTTATATGACCTTAACCTACACAAGGCTTTATCGTAATACTTCCACCATGCTGCAGTCATGGAGCCCTGGCATGTGTTGTTTTCTCTGCTTATAAAGTATTCCTCACATCTCTGCTGGTTTAAATTCTTCAAAGTGCAACTGAACCCCTACTTCTTTAATGTGCCTCTCTTGAGACAGTAATCATATTCTGCTTTACCTTATATTACATGTGTACTGTCATTTTGTTTACCAAATTAAAAGTTCCCTGAGGGCAGGGACTCTTTTTTATCTGCTATTTTTACATTTTACATTTTTATTGATTAAATTTACTGGGGTGACATTGGTTGATGAGATGATGTAGGTTTTACATGTACAGTTCTATGATACATGATCTGTGTAGTGCATTGTGTGCCCACTACCCAAAGTCAAATCATGTTTCATCACCATATATTTGACCTTTTCTTTTACTACCCCCATCCCCCTTCCCTCTGGCAACCACCATGCTGTTGTTTGTGCTTATGAGTTTTTGTTTGTCTGGTTTTTTTATTTGTTTGTTTGTTTGTTTGTTTAGGTGAGAGGAGGGGAGATAATGAGGCAGACTCCACATGCATCCCAACCAGTATCCACTCAGCATCTCCCATCTGGGACCGATGCTTGAATCAACCAAACTATCCTCAGTGCCTGAGGCCAATGCTCTAACTAATTGACCACTGGCTGCAAGAAGGGAAGAGAAAAAGAAGGGAGACAGGGAGTGGAATAGAAGCAGATGGTTGCTTCTCATGTGTGCCATGGCCAGGAATCGAACCTGGGACATCTGCATGCTGGGTCATTACTTTATCCACTAAGGTAACTGGCCAGGGCCTGTTTGTTATTCTTATTTGTTCATTTGTTGTTTTCAGTTTTATATCCCACATATGAGTGGGAGCATATGTTTCTTGACTTTTTCTATCTGACTTATTTTGCTCAGCATGATATTCTTAAGATTCATCCATGTTGTCATAAATGGCAATATTTCATCTTTTCTTATGGCTGAGTAGTATTCCATTGTATATATGTACCACATCTTCTTTACCCAATCCTCTATTGAAAGACACTTTTGTTGTTTACATGTCTTGGCCACCATGAGTAATGCTGCAATGAACATTTGCAAATAAATGTTTTCAAATTTTTCAGGCAGATATCCAGAAGAGGGGTTGCTGGGTCATAGTGACTGTACCGGTTTACATGCGAGTTCCTTTTCCTCCACAACCTCTAGAACACTTATTATTTGTCATGTTGATAACAGCCATTCTAACAGGTATAAGGTGGTATCTCATTATAGTTTTGATTTGCATTTCCCTAATAGCTAGTGAAGATGAGCATCTTTTCATTTATCTGTTGACCGTTTGTATGTCTTCTTGGGAGAATTATCTGTGTAGGGCCTCTGACAATTTTTTATTTATTGATTTGAGAGAGAAAGAGGAACATAGATCTGTTCCTGAATGTGCCCTGCCCAGGGATCAAACTGGCAACCTCTGCACTTGGGAACAATACTCTAACCAACCAAGCTATCCAGCCAGGGCTTGACCATTTTTTAAGTGGATTGTTTGTCACTTGGTGTTGAGCTGTATGAATTCATTATATATTTTGGATATTAAACCCTTGTTGGAGCTTTTGTTTGCTAATGTCTTCTCCATTCAGTTGTTTGCCTTTTAATTAATTTTGTGGGGGTTTTTGTTGTTGTTGTTGTTCATTTTTTATTTGTTTGTTTTGCTGTGCAGAAGCTTTTTGTTTGATACAATCTCATTCATTTATTTTTGCCTTTACTTCCCTTGCTTTTGGGGTCCAACTTATAAAATCCTCTCAAAGACCAAGATCCATGAGTTTAGTACCTATGTTTTCTTCTATGTAATTTATTGTTTAAGGTCTTTTACTTAGGGCATTGGTCCATTTTGAGATAATTTTTATATGTAGGCACAAACAAGAAGGTTTGATACCTACCCTTCTCAAACTCTTCCAAAAAATTTAAAAAGAGGCAATACTTCTTTCATTTTTATTTCCTTCACAATTTCTACATAATTCTTTCCACAAAATTGGTGGTCAATAAATATGCACTGAATAAATTATCAGTGAAAATATTAGAAAGAAAGAATCAAGTTTTCTTTTTCTTTTTTTTGACAGAGACAGAGAGAACAGAGAGAGGGACAGATAGGAACAGACAGACAGGAAGGAAGAGAGATGAAAAGCATCAATTCTTCATAGCAGCTCCTTAGTTGTTCATTGATTGGGATATAATATGTGCCTTGACTGGGGGCTACAGCAGAGCAAGTGACCCCTTACTCAAGCCAGCAAACTTGGGCTCAAGCCAGTGACCTTGGGCTTCAAGCCAGCAACCTTCGGACTCAAGCCAGTGACCATGGGGTCATGTCTATGATCCCACGCTCAAGCCAGTGAGCCCACGCTCAATCCGGTGACCTCAGAGTTTCAAACCTGGGTCCTCTGTATCACAGTCCAATGCTCTATCCACTGTTCCACTGCTTGGTCAGGCAAGAATCAAGTTTTCTTAATGAAGATTTATAAATCATTTGCTTTTTGTTTTTAAATAATTTTTCTTTCTTTTTGAATATATGGATAACTATATTTTATAACAGTTATTTATTTTATACTTTTAAAAGATTGTAAATCAACCTGACCAGGCAGGGCACAGTGGATAGAGCATCGGACTGGGATGTGGAAGACCCATGTTCAAGACCCCGAGGTCTCCAGCCTGAGCACAGGTGCATCTGGCTTGAGCAAAAGCTCACCAGCTTGGACCCAAGGTCGCTGGCTCCAGCAAGGGGTGGCTCAGTGTGCTGAAGGCCCACGGTCAAGGCACATGTAAGAAAGCAACCAATGAACAACTATGGTGTCGCAACGGCAACAAAAAACTAATGATTGATGCTTCTCATCTCTCTCCTTTCCTGTCTGTCTGTCCCTATCTATCCCTCTCTCTGACTCTCTCTCTCTCTGTCCCTGTAAAAAAAAAAATTGTAAATCCTGTAAACTATATACAGAAATCCAACACAAGGTCTGATTGATTGCAGCATAACCAATAATTTTTGTATAGTGTTGAATCAAAAGTAAGTGTGACTTGGCACAAGCCAATTTTTCTTTAGAAAAATGGTAGAATAAAAAACTGTCACTCTATTGGGCCTTTAATTAAAATATCCTTTGTGATTATTTTCTCCTTAGCAACACTACTATCTAAATTTATCCAAATGGAATTGTCTTAATTGTATTTTTGTAGATAATCAGTGCAAACAAAAAAATAAATATGGTACCTCTGTCAGAAGTTGAATGTGTTGAGTGACCAGGTCATCTTAAAAGCTAAATTATATATGTAGTGTTATATAGTATATAAAATAAAAGAATAACATGTTTCAAAGATGGAATGACACAGGGGACAATAGATCTGTGTACTATTTCATTATAAAAAAAGATTTAACACCTTTCCTCTTTCCTTCTCCCTTTCCTTCCTTCCTTCTCTCTTTCCTCTCTTCCTAATCCTATCCTGTGTGCCAATCAGGCATTGGGAATATCAGGTAGAATAAAGACTTAACCCCTTCTTTAAAGAAGAGTCAGGATTATAAGCCAATGACACGAAAATAACTTAAATGTAAAGTTTGTGTCAGCTATAACAGTAGCACCAGAAAAGAAAATATTACTATACAAATGCTTTTTTTATCCTAGAGAACTTATGCTAATCTGGTTTTCTGTAGCTTACTATAAAATATTACACACCAGACAGAACCAGAAAAAAAGAGAACATGTTGTAAGACTTAAGTATTTGAGTAATTTTATAATGGCTACACTGCTTAGAAAACTTCAATTCATTTTGGCCACATGGTGAGATCACTGGTCTCAACATTGAAGAAAAAGCATGCAGTTTTACAGGGCCTGAAAAGAATATATGATTGCATTTAAAAGAAAGTGCTAGTCATTATTATTTTCTCTAGGCAGACTATTTCCTGTTCATCTTTACATCTGATGCCTAAACACAATTCCTGGCAAATAGCAGCAATAGATACTTGTTTTTAAAAATGTAAATATAGGCTTGACCAGTGGTGGCGCAGTGGATAAAGCATCGACCTGGGAACACTGAGGTCGCCGGTTCAAGACCCAGGACTTGTCTGGTCAAGGCGCATATGAGAGTTGATGCTTCCTGCTTCTCCCCCCTTTCTCTCTCATTCTCTCTCTCCTCTCTAAAATGAATAAATAGTAAATAAATAAATTTAAAAATGTAAATATAGACCTTTAGATCATTACTAGCTTTCAATATTTGAATTATATAGCCTGACTGGTGGTGGCACAGTGGATAGAGCATAGACCTGGGATGCTGAGGTCCCAGGTTTGAAACCTCAAAGCCACCTGCTTAAGCATGGGCTCACCAGCTTGAGCATGGTTCTTCAGCTTGAGCATGGGATAATCAAAATGATCCCATGGTCTCTGCCTAGAGCACAAGGTCGATGGCTTGAGCAAAGGGTCACTGGCTCAGCCTGAGACCCACCCCACCCTCTCTGTCAAGGCACATATGAGAAGCAATCAATTAACAACTAATATGAAGCAACTACAAGTTGAGGCTTCTCATCTGTTTCCCTTCCTGTCTGTCTGTCTCTCTTACACACACATACAAAAAAGAATTATCTAATACTCCTCATTTACACCTTTTCTTATCGTCTTTCTGCTAATAAAAACAAGAACAAGGGAGGATTTCTGAACAGCCTAATATATAGTGTATGGGTGTTTCAACAAACTAAAGCCTCATGACTTACCAGGAAACATTAATTCTAAGAGACAGGGTCAGAGAGAGAGAGAAGAAACCTTCTTATTTATATTTGAACTCAAAATTGTATACTTTCTAAAAATATTCCTGTTGTTCGATATTTATGAGAAGCCTCAAGCAAATAGAAAACTGCAAACATGGCCCTAAACTTCACTTAAAATGATTGTACTTATTATTTTTATTTTTCACCTCACTTTTACTGTAGTTGCTGTGAATGGCTTGGAACATGCAAAATATGCTAAGCAAGAAACTCAGCCTGTACCTGAAGAGTTAGCAGTTGAAAGGCACAAAGAGGTACAATGGATTTAAAAACCTCTTGAAGAACAGCCTTTTGCTGCATAGATGCCAGGCAAGACAGTTTGTGGCAGGAAAAGAGTTGGGGAAACTGCGTTAAAAACCCATTAACTAGGAATGTGAAAAAGCAAGGAACAATCGGGAAAGGAGGGAGGTGCTCGCTGCTTAAAAGGCTTTTAAACATCATGACCATATTTTTGTTGGCTTTTTGCCTGCGACATAAAATGCGGATGGAGGACTGAATAGCTCTGGGCAGCCGAAGGTGGAGTGAATGGAAGCAAGGCTAGGAAGTCGAGGCTGAATTTTGAGACGCCACTCTGGCCCGTGTGCAGCTGGTGAGACAACTCTCAGCAATGATTTACTGCCATAAAGACAAAATTTAGTCAGCCTGCTCCATCACCCTTTCACTCTAGTGTTTGTCTTGATACCATAAATAGCTGTCTGTGTGATCCTTGCTGCAGATATTAAGGAGTTAATGAATTAGCCTGCCAACAGGCAGAAACAGAGAAAAGCCACAGAACTTAGACTTGAACAGCTGACAGCAGATTCTGCAGGTGTGAGACGGGAGTCAGCTCTGCATTTCCCCTGTACAGTAGCACAATTTTCTCTGGGCTGTGGCTTCATTCTCTAGCCCCTTCAAGACAAGCTGAGTTATAAGGGAGAGAATTCCATAGGGTCTTGCTCTGTGATCCTATGAACTCTAACCTTTAAAAAGGAAGTGATCTCCCTCTATGTTTAGACTGATAATAATACATACTGGTGGTGGCCTTGTAGGATTTTAGTTTCATATTAGGGAAAGAAAAAATACTCTAGAAGCCATCCTACTTAAATAAGAGATGGTGGATTAAATTGCATGACACAATAAATCAGCCTTCTTCAATTGGTGTCAAGGGGTGAGCCCACGAGCTTGCATGTGCGTGTGTGCGTGCATGTACGTGGGTGCATGCGTGTGCGTGCGTGCATGTGTGTGTTTGAGGAGAAGGATCACTACTTGTACTGAATATATAAGTACCATAGCAGATACTAAGGTCAAAACAGAGTAGGGAAAAGTAGAGAAATGGATGGCATGAAAGTGCATATTGCTTATCGGCTAGTTTATCATATTCTTCTAATCCTTCCATTTGCTGGTAATGGACATTCAAGGCTAAACACATTGTGGCAGTTCTTCCAAACCTTTTTGACTTACAATGGTAAAAATACTAATTATGTAACACTTAGAAGTGTTCAATATGATCACTTGATTAACAGAACAGTCTAGTGTTTCTTCTGCAAAGGGCCTTGGGTTGCTTGCAAAAGTGATAGTGACTCATGAGATTAATAGAGAGAAAATTAATTTTATTTCTCTTTGTGACAGTGAATATGGCCTATACATTCAAACCTTTTTGACCAAACCCTATTACGAAGTACGTATTTGGAATAAGGATAGAAAAGCTCGGAGATCTGAGAATTGTTTCTAGACAGATTCGAGGAAGGACAGATAAATGCCTTCTGTTATTGACAGAATGGAAGCAAGTATCTATTATTCATCTGAGTACCTACTATTCATCTCATCTTGGGTCTTCTCTTCCTCCAAGGCCACTACATGTCTCTACAATCCTATGCTTCCAATTTCTCCTTCTAAAATCAAAAGATCCTATGATTCAGATAGTAAAAGATTAGCTACTTTCAAACCTACAACCTGTATAATTTTATTAACCAGTGTCACCCCAATAAATTCAATTAAAAAAGTAAAGATTGGCTACTTTTAGAAATACTTGTCTTATAGAGCTCTGAAAAAGTCTGCCTAATCCAAAAATATCTTCTTGGACTTTTTTTTGAGGGTATAAAATTCTACCATTTGAAATTTGGGTATTTACAATAAGCCTTTGTCTTTTAATGACAAATTCAGTTTCAAAGCACAGCAAAAGTAAGTGAACATAAAAATCCAAAGAGATGTATACTACTTAATTTTTAAATAAGTGCAGGCCAAAGATCAGAAAGGAAAATGGAAAAAATATTTAAGTTACTTATAATGTTATTATGGTAGTATTATAGATTCATCTTCTTCTTTAAATTTCCTTTTAATGTACCTGTATTAAACATCAGCAAAAAAAAAATTAATATCACTTTGAAAGACTCATTCTGCTTGATAACAGTATCTTGCTATTAGGACCTAAAATATAAATACATAAAAATTAATAATAAATGATTACTCTAAGTGGTACAGATAGACTGATTGATTGATTGATTGATTGATTGATTGACTTTGGGAGAAAAGTATAAAACTAAACAAATATTCATTTACAAGTTAATGTTTATTATGGGAAAGCACTTTGTTGGGTGATATAGAAGATACAAAAATTACCAAGACCTATGCCCTTCTCCCTTTAAAGAGCTTCTGGCATAAAGCTAGCAACTTTGAAGAAAGAACACATTGTTATTATCTGTCATTAGTACATTATAGTGTATCCATTTGTTAGCCATTTGTTTCAGATTTGGGAGAGTGGGAGGATGGGCAAGCCTGGCACACTACCTAGGGAAGATCAGCCTGGATTAAGACCCTTAATGAAGGAAGATGAGTGCAGTGGGCACAAGCCAGGAGAAGTGACAGCACAAAGGAGAGAAGAAGATGAGAGCTTGCTGACTGCAAACTATGTCTGTTTCAGAAAGTCAGTCAGAGCCAGCTCTGTCTGACTTTTGGAAGTGATTTTCATCATATAAAATGAACCCTAACAAAGTATTATTTCCATCAACCAAGGAATGCCGAGTAATCAAGGAGGAGTACTTATAGGCAAATATGCCTTCACATTCACAATATAAACTCTGAAATAGTATGTATTTTCTTATAAGCCACCACTGAAGGGAAGATTATTTTAGTGTAATAATTTTTGAAGCTCACACTAATATCTGATGTTGCAGGTATCTTTGTTTGATTATTCTGTTCCAAACGTTTAAAAACGGGTGGAAAAAATAATGCCCTTAGGGAGTCTTCATCACTTTTTTAAAAAAAGCATTTTTAAAAAAAGCATTTTCCAAATTGTTTGGGAAATGAGTTACTTTCTACTTCTTCCCACCTTTTCTAGACATCAAAATATATTGATTTTTCCCTAACTTGTGAAGAAATATGGCGTTGAGAAGTATCAAATGAACCCATTTTAGCAGACTTTGAAACAATACTACACAGCTATTATTTTTAAATGTTTTTTTCCTACACTTATATCTTACAGCTGATCACTTTCTTTAGGAAACACTAACACTCACAGGCCTGAAATTTTCATTTGGTCTCTAACACTCCATTTAGTAATCAATACACTCTTTCACTCTCCCCCCACCCCGCCCCGCCCCCACAGCCTTATTCCCAGTTGGTATCTCTCACACGTTTTTTTCTTTTAGTCACTTTCTTTCATTTTTAATCCTTCCCTTTGGGCCAAGTTGTCTGCCTTTAACATCTATATTTACGTCCTCCTTCTCCTTCTCATTGAACCTTTCCTAGACCGTTAGATTATGAATGTTGAAATTTGCAACTCATTTATTTTGCCATGGTGATCTCCCATTAATAAAATTTCTTTTCTCCTGAAGATTATTCTAAGAAAGCATAATTTCAAGCATCCACAACTATTGCCCAAATAGAGATTCACTTCATTTTATTCTTCATCTGTATTATATCAAATGTGTTCAAGAATATGATTTCTTGTTATTCTTACTCAGTATTTTCTGTGAGTCTCCTTTATTATACCTTTCTATTGCAATGTGGAAATTTTAGCTTTCTGTGGTCTACTCTGAACTGTATATGGGACAGTAATAATGACCTTCTGACCCTACAGTTCTTCCTGGCTGTAGGTAGAATTGATAGCACTTTTTCAATTTCTCCCTTGTCTTTGCTTGAACATACTGGAATTACAACCTCTGACAAAGGTAACATCCCTTTTGTAGTGGAAACAAAAGGAGTGTGTAATGAATTGGTTAAGATTACATTGCATGTTTAGATGATGAAATCCAATTGCAAGTCAACTCCTTTATTTTCTCTAGCTGGGCTTGGTCTTTCAATAAGACATTATTGACTGGCATCTTCCCCAACTCAGGTGCTCTGAAATATAGTGTTGCTGATTCAAGTTCTTTAGACTGAAAAACCACTATAGTAATGTCAAGGGAATCAGACACGAGACAGTAATGCCCGGTATCTTAGGATGAGCACTGTAGATGATGCATATCTAGGTGGTACTAAAAGAATGAAGGGCCCTTATATTTATGTGATGTACTATCCCTTTTCAAATTAACTTTAGTACTAAGATGACAGGATGTGAATTATAGTTTTCTATCATTTCTCTGCAAAACTCTAGGGCTAAGAGGAGCAAAGAAAAGGAAGAAAAATTTTTATAATTCATCACTAAGAATTTGGTATACGGACATTATAAAGTGAATTTTTAATCTTTATGAATGTGGAATCAGTCAATGACACAATTGTGTGGTATTCCAAACTCTATTTTTTAATTACAACACACACCATCTTTGGTTGCTCCAAACAGCAAATTAT
Source organism: Rhynchonycteris naso (assembly GCA_037038555.1). Taxonomy (NCBI): domain Eukaryota; kingdom Metazoa; phylum Chordata; class Mammalia; order Chiroptera; family Emballonuridae; genus Rhynchonycteris; species Rhynchonycteris naso. Next base: position 38,632,667 of record CM073002.1, read on the forward strand.
TGGCCTCTTTCTAGCTTTCCCCTTATTTTATGTGTACTTATATCTTTATTTTAAAAATATCACTTAGAATATTCCTTTTCAAAATGGTATAAGAGTGGTACTGGCTGCAAAAAATATTTAAAATGTGTGTTTTTCAAAAAATGATCAAATCATTTATTCATCTTTTAGAGAAAAATTATCCTATTCAACTCAATTATTTTTGCCAAGGACTATAACACTAATTTTACTCTTTCTAAAAATTAAAATAGCTAACAGTTTATGTAAGGTGTTGATAATTACCTATATTATTGTACTGCTATGACAGATGTTGGCAAAAAAAAAGCCTAAAATGCCTACAGCTGTGCACTCCATGACATCTAGTTTATACTCAGACAGAAGGCTAACAGATGTTCTGAACTGTCACTTTGCCTAAATGTTTTTTAAAGTCTAAGGACCTGCTTTATAATTCACCAGGGTCTGGTTTGGTTTCACAGAGGTCCTCAGAATTCCCATCTGTGACAATTAATGTTAAAGACATTGATAAATCAAGCCGTGTTTTCCTTCTTCTTCAACAAATAGGCATCAGTTCATAGATGAACAGTGGATTGTAAAAGCTGTTTTTATATACATCTTAGTTGTGAAGTTCTCTCCTTAAACACAAATAGAATTGGGCCACCTGAATTCATGATTTGTTCTGAACTGGGTATATGGAAAGAGCCATGGAATCACCCATCCTTCTTTTTTTTCCACGCCTTGAAAATAATCTTAACTATTTCCAATAAGATATATTTTTCCTAGTAAATAGAAAAGTGATGTGTTGTTTTTATTCAGCATTTTAATAACTCGGTTTCTAACAATAATGACTAATTGTGCAGCCTGTTAGGATAATAGAAGAACAAAATAAATAGCATTCACAAAGCATACAGCGCATCTCCTGCTTGACACCCTAATACTTCCTCTTCCCAAACATACCGTCAGATCCTTCATACAGAATTACTGCCCCATGCAAAGGCCATCAATGCTTTATTTGCTGTTGTTCTTAATTTTAACAAGACGGATTCCTGTAGTACACTTGCTTAATAGTTTAAACATTCTGTTAACAATCAGGTGTTTGGCCTATCCTGTTTCTCCTCCATTCTGTATAGAAATATAACTCCAAATAGTACATCTTTCTGGGTTTGTTTCTAAATTAGTCCCCACACTTAATTATGAGGATGAGAGGGATGCCTTATTCCTCTTTGTTATAGGCTAAGCTCTCAGTAATCCCAAACAAAAGAGCCAGTTCTGGAAGATATAGGATTTGCTAGCAGGATTATGGTCTCATAGATAATGATGTGCAGTCAGCAGAAGCGAAGCTTTATTTTAATTCAAATAAGCTAGTAAACAAACCACTGACAAGTCTGCTGGTGAGAGTAACTGGCTGCTGTTGCCACATTGGCAGCTAAATTATAGAAAATCTATTATACCCTGTTCACCATATGTTTAATTTAATACAAGATACAAATTAAACCATCCACAATGTCTATTAAAATAACAATACATTTTTTTTATATTTGAATGTCTTAAAATAATTTCTACTGACCTTTTAAAAGGTGGGTTTCATATAGGTGATTATCTGTAGGGGGTAATTAATAGAAGAAAAAAATTAATTGCCTTTTCGAGAAAATAAAAATATAAATGCTCACTGGTTTGCAGTTGTTAATAAGGTTAATTAGTAGTCATGTGTTTTATTATATTTCCCTACCACCCTTTTGGTTTCTGAGGCAGGGGTTTTAGGAATGATACTTAGTTTGACCTATGCATCAAAACTGTCCTCATGAAATCATTATCCTGATCAAGTCAGCCTATGGGTAACCTTAAACCTGATGCCAATTGAAACCTATATTAGGAAAATTCGCTTTAAACTCTAAGTCCAACTTTGGCACAGGAACAAGACATAGACTTTTATATTCTAGCCCCAAATCAATCTTTTCACAACCAAAGATCCTAAGGAGAGCCAGAATTAAGAGGCTACCTTTCAGGGGAAGGAGAGAAGAGAAAAACAAGGCCACACCTGTTCACAACCAATTCCCTTCTGTATCCAGTATAGCCAGGAACCAATGATGCTTGCTTGAGTCCACTTGGACTCAGTCCACCACATTCTAAAGACCAGGCTAGGTTTTAGAACTATAGAGCTAGAATTGAAACCAAGATCTACTCTTTCCCAGCTGTGTAACCAGAGCTATTTAACCCAGCTGGATAGTTCCTTTACTCTGTTAAATGAAAGCAAGGGGGTGTGGGGTCATATCTCAATTTTATAGAATTATTTTGAAAATTAGATAAGAAAAGGTATCTAGTACATAATAGATGTTCATTAAAAGTCTGTTCTTTCTTCTTTTTTACCCTCAAGCAAATAGAATGTTGCTGTTTCTTTAAGAAAGTATGTTAGGGGAAGGGATTGGAAGGGGAGGTACAAATAGAAATTCTCACTGGGCTCAGTTTCCTTGGATCATTAACTTCCTTCCACAGGGAAAATTCAAAATGGCATTCTCCTTGTCTCCCAATATTCACCATAATATTTTCTCTCTTTGAAGAATGTATCAGTAAGCCATCCAGAACAAGTGCTTATCCCTGGGCCTCTGAGAAGTAAACAGTAATCACTTCAGTATACCTTTTCAAACTTTTATCTGCATACAGCTTTTGCACTGGTTCTACAAGTATGTTCATGGGGTTGCACCATGTGAATTTTGGTTCATATACATATCTATCAAATCCAACTGTGTACTGGTAATTACAATATTGGATAAGGTGGACATTTGGAAAATGTACATGGTTATTCTTGAAGTCTAGAAGATGATAATATCTTATCCAAAATGCAAGTTAATTAATCTTAAATTAAAAGAGGAAATTTTGGAAGCATGGTACTGGAAAGCATATACCAGAGGGACAATCACAAGACAAATATCCCATGGTCTTTCCCCTTACTCCATCCACTACTCTGCTATTCAGAGGCTGAGAAACGAGATATTTTCACTTACTGAGATTCTGACATATTGATAAAGTGAGAAATTGAACAAAAAGAGTCACAAAACTTGTGGCATATTTAAACACTTAACAGTTTAAAATTAATACTGTTAACACATAAATACAAAACATGTGATTTTATGTATAACTTCATTTTATATATAACAAAGAAATGTAACAAGTCCGTTGATGAACGCTCCGCATCAGCCTTGCTACCCCCTCCAACTTGCCTCTTAGTTATAAAAGGACAACCTTCCCGCGTCCCAGGTGTCAGTCTTACCATAAAACAAAGACTGAGGGAGCCTCAGAGAGTTACAGAAGTTTGAACACGGGTGGGAAAGAAGGCCATGCTGGGTATTCGGCCACTAAGAAACTAAGAAAGCAGGCCACCTTCGACGTTCACTCCCACCTTCAGTACCTCGACGTTAGTCCTGGCTCACTGACTTCCTTGCCATCACCCTCCTCTGCCCCCCTCTCCCCCCCCCCCCCGGGCGCACATCCCTAGCTCCTGTAGGTGACTCCGGCGCAGCCTGGTAGGACGCATCTTCCCCGCGCTCCCCAGGGCTTCAGGGCCACGCAGGGCTTGCGTTTCCGCAGGCGGCAGCGCAGCGGGAACAACCAGCTGGCCTCGCTGGGAGCAGCGGACCAGCGGTTCCCGACGTCCTTCTGGCATCTGAGTCTCCTTGGGGAGCCCTTGCCAGCCTGCCTGCGCCTCCCTCGGAGCAGCCAGAGGCCGGCAAAGATGCGTGGGCAAGGGCGGCCTGGAGAGCCCAGCCTGCAGGCGGCCGGAGACCCGGTTTCTCCTGTCGGAGCCGGCCGGTCGCGCAGGCCTCACGGGGCCGGACCATAGCGGCGCGGGGACGTGCGGGTCGAGAGGGCGGGAAACGGGGCGGCGCGCGAGGGCCGGCGGGCTGCGTGGGGCGCAGCTCCTCCCGGGCCCGGGGCACCGCCGGCCGCCCAGCCTCCGCTTCGGGTGGCGTTGGGTGGGGCTGCCCGCCCGTGTGGGGCTGCCCGTCCGCAGGGCCGCAAACTAGAGGCCGGCTGGCGGCTCTGAGGACGCGCTCATCCTCAGCCCCTGTCCCCTCGGTTTCCCCTCGCGAGGCAAGAGTAGGTGGGTGCCTAGAAGGTTCGCCCCAGGGCTTTGCGAAAGGACGGTCCCGGTCCCTTCACACACGCGCGCCCCCCCGCGAGTGAGGTTTTAGAATCCAAAGAGTTTGGATTGAAAGCCAGTCCTTCCCTGGCCTGGCTGCGCTCCCAGTAACTTGGAATTGCGCATCAAGTGGCGGTGTCCTGTTGTGTCGTTTTGTCTAAGTGGATAACTGGATGGTGTTGAGTTGAGGGACCACTACGTTCACGGCCTGCACAATAGTCCCGAGTGCTCGCGGCCATAAGCCCCATTGCTTGGGGGAGTAGCGCCCCTCCGACCCGGCGGCGCGGGCCGCCCCGCTCCGATCCCCACACCTGGCAGCCGGGCGGCGGCCAAGCAGGGAACGTGAGGGTCGGCCACCCGCCCGGCGCGCCAGCGCCCCCAGAGGAGTTCCCGGGACTCCAAGCACCCCCCCGGGAGGCGGTGGCCCGAGAGCCGGCAGCCAAGCCCACAGCGTCGGGGGCGCCGGCCGAGTCCGACTTATTTCCACTTGGAGCGGATATAGCGGCCAGTTGGTAAATGCTTGATTGCTTAATGAATGGGAAGATACAGCTTTCGCCTTTGCTGATGACTAAAGCATGACACTGTGCTATCTCGGTGGAACTCGTATTTGTATGGTCATTGGTTTGCTGGAACATCCGGACCCTGATCGTGCGTATACTGTTTCCTTATGAGAAGCACTCACCAGTTTAAAACCAGGTCCAGGGTGTCCCACTTACTGAATCCCTTCAGCCTTTAGTCCGCTTGCATCCTCTTTTTTATCCCCTCTCGACCTTTCCTTTCCCTCCCTCCCTTCATTTCTTCTCACTCACTCCTCCCCTCGTTCCCCTCTTCCCTCCTTTCTTTCCTCTACCATCTTGAGTGGTTCCTGCTGAATGCCACTCACACAACCACATCCCCAGTCTAGGAGTGGCCAGATTAACTCCCCACATATCCCAGTGTGGCTAGCACTTGTGAAATTGGAGAGCTCAGATTTGGCCCCAAAGCACTTTTGATTGGAGAAGTTTCCCATTCAGACAGATGTTCACAAGGATTTCCCCAACTGGTCAGAAAGCGTTTCTATAGCCTAGAATTATTTTTTTATGTATGTTTGCTCCAATGAGAAAGGAGCTGACTTTTCAGCTTAGTTTCTAGATAGAGCAAGGCTATTTTAAAAGTAGTTTTCCCATTGCAGACAACTAATTCTTGATTCCCTCACCTACCAAGGCCGTTTGTCATTTTGGCCCTTCACTTTAACACATTCCACACTTTTTCAAGGCTCAAGTCTTCCCCTATGTCAGATAGAATGCATTAGAGCTTTTGAGTCAACTTTTGGACACTTGCCCACAAAATTTTCCTGATCCTTCACAAGAGAATGGGGCCAACTGAGAGATTTTAGACTTCCTTATGTCTGGGATTAAACGGATTCAATTGATAAGATGTATAAGGTTTACTCACCTTTAGTCACATTTGACTACTCACTGATGCCCTCCTATCTTATGGACAGATTTAGATTCAGCCCAAAAACCCTCCCACAGTGGAGAGCACAGCAGTTCAGATTCTTATTTCAGTTCATCAAAAAGAAAAATAGCTTTTAATCAGGTTGTGCATCCTTTATAAATTTTTCTGTTCAAGGAAAGAAATATGACAAGGAAAGCAGGAAGAAATCATTCCATTATTTCAGTGGACTTCATTTTGGTGCAAAGTTAAGAGACACAGATTAAACATTTTAATTTTCCCTCTCCCACTCCACCTTTAGTGAAGAGAAGTATTTCTACTATTGACTTCCAATTTTGCAGAATGACTCCCACCTTTCCTACAATACCAGAAGTAAGAAAAACATATTCCTCAGCCTGCTCTATTAAAGGTCACTCTTGATTTATAGTTATGTTCCCCTCCCTCAACACACTCACACTTATACGAGCACATTTTCTTGATCCAGACAGTGTTGGAATATGTGTAACTCTTTTAGTATTGCCCTGACTTTCACTCTTTTGAACTGACAAAGTGTCCACTGTTTTGTTGTTTTGTATTTGTTTTTCAAATTTCACAGGAAAGGTTTTAATTGGTGTCAAATAATAGTCACCGACAATCCGTTATTAGATGACTTCCAGACCAGTTGTAAACCAATAATATTATTGTTGCCAAAATGGAAAATGGAAGCTAAGGTCATTTTTGTCAAGGGATTCATTTGAGTAGTTATCTTCCTCTTACTTTGGATGGTTTGTAAGAAGAAAGGGAGGATTAAGTAGGGCAGGGGACAAAGATAGAGACCCAATGAAAACATCTTTTTAAAATTAAAGCCATCTTCTCAGACCGTTGTCTGGCTACAAATGAAAACACACAGAGAAGATGTCATGAAAGTGGATTATTATCACTCTGGGCTATTGGAGGCCCGGAGAGCCCTGGCATTAATTCCTGTAGAACGGTAGATAAACCTAGACATCTTCCCCTTCCCCTGACTGCCTAACGGTGCAGGACTCTCAAAGTTGATATCAACCTCAGCTAAGTCTAGGTGGCAGTGCTTCTCCTATGAAGGGAAGCAGATGCTTCCCATGGAACTGAGGAAAAAGGGTGACTGGAAGAACAAACCTGAGGAGGTAGGGTGCTATAACAGGAAGGCTGTGGCCACCAATCCCCTGGTGGGATAGTGATCAATGAGTCCAAACTAGCTAGCAGTGTGTGAAAGACAGCCAAGAGTAGGACTCTTTGGGTGCTAGAGACTAACCTTTAGCTTGTTCCACTCCTCCTTCTGGGCCCTCATCCTAGGTTTTCTGGGATTAGAGACCTAACCAGAGGAGAAGGCCAGTATGGTAAGGAAACATGCCTAGCCCCTGTCCAACACAGGCATGGGTGGGAGCTTGCAGCGATCAGGAGACACACTTCAAGTCCTTGGTGATCTGTGTGTCTGGCTCATGCAGTTGTGCATGGTCAACAAGAGATGGGAGAGGAAAACCTTACTAGTTTTCCTCAGTTGCTCTCTCTAGGGTATGTGTCTCCTCTCTCCTAAACCTCCACCTCTCCCCATCAGGATCAAATAGAACTGAAACTCCATTGCCTTTGCCTGCGCTGAGCCTAAATATTCAGGATTTGATAATGTTGCTGCACCATTGATACAATTGCAGATTTTTTTAAAGCCTTCTCAAAGAGACAGATGTTTGGGTTGATTAAGAATTGAGGAGAAAACCTGCAGCTGCACCAAGGAATAATCTAGTGGACAAATATTTTAATAAAAAGATATGAAGAGATCAGCCCGACCTTGCAAGGTCTTCTGCTTTAAAAAAAAAAAAATCTTTATCAAACCCCTATTCTATGGCTTCAATAAACAGAACCCATTACCTCACGGCATCTTTTGTTGGCCCCGTACAAGAGAGAACAAAATGGTTATTCAGGGGAACGCTTTCGATTTTTATTGTGGGTAGACTGCACAAAGAGCCGTGTTATTGTATTTAAAAGAACCATCTGTAGCAGAAACAATGGCATCAAATTATCTTTGAATACCCACTGAAAAAACATAAAGCTTTTTTTTTATTCTTCTTCTGTACGGTGGGGGGGATAGAGCAATGTTAGGATAACTGACTTTTTTGTTGTTCTCTGGGTGCATTCTTCTCGCTCCCCCTCTCTCTCCCCCTCACCCTCTCACTCCTCTCTCTCCCTCTCCCTCTCTCTTTTAAAAAATCAGCCATTTGGGGTTTTAAGCCATAAACGATTTTTCTTGTTGCAGGGGATTGCAGTGGCAAAGCTAGGCTAGGTCTTGGAGGCTGGTGTAAGGCGAAGCGGGTGAAGGCAGGAGGCTGATGGAGAGACTGGGGGGAAGAAAAACCGAAATGGATTCACGGTGCCTTGCATGGAGGACGAAAGGGGAATTGCAAGCTCCTTCAGCTGTTCTGTCCGGTGAGAAGTGATCTAGCTTGGGCTGACAAGAGGCTCGGGAGCTTTCACGTTCTTTCGCTTTTTTACCTGCCAATCAAACTGCTACAAGACAACACCCTGATCTGGCATGGACATGTAAGTAGTTTGCAACCCAACTTTGACATTCACTGCTAGCTCACTTCTCTCCACCCACCCACCCCAACTCACTTTCTTCCCCTCTCATTCTTTTTTTTTTTTTTTTTTTTTGACCTTTAAGAGATCTGGAAATATACCCTTTGTGGCAGTCAATTTACACAGGCAGATTTAAGTCTGAAAGCATTAACTTTTGGAATTAAATGCTAATTTTGATATTTTTTAACCAATGCAGAAATGAAGTAACATTATTTTATTCTATTCTGAACAGTTTTAATGCTGAATATAAGCAGTTTCCTTGCAAGGGTGTGTTTGTTTCTTTTTTGTGTGAAAATGAAGAAATCTGTGAGCCCCCAGAGAGAAATACAGAAATGAAAAATTCAGGCTTCCATTTTAACAATGTTAAATTCTAGCATTTGGTCCCTACAAAGAACCTTCTCTAGACCGAGATTACATAGAATGCAAAGAGTGATGTGAGCCGAAAGATACAGGTCATTAAGGGGTTGCTACTATTTCACCTAGCGTCTACCTATTTTGGTAGTGGCTGGGGGCGGGGGACGGCGGAGGGCGGTGAAAAAGAGAAGGAAAAGCACAAGCAACACCTCGTTCTTATGAGACATTGTTGTTGACATCTAGAGATGCAAGAGGGCAAGATAAGCAGGAAATGTTACCTGAGGAATTACAGACCCTGGCGAAGCTGGAAGCTAGGGGGTCTTCTCTGGGAAGTTGTGTGAGGGCTGTTAGGGGCTTGTTCTCTGGCGCCCTCTAATGGCAACTTGAACCTATGTTTTACTTTCTTAATTCAGAACTGGGAAAAGCAGCTGGGTTTTTGTTGCTGCTGTTGGTGATTTTTTTCTCCTCAGACTTAAAAACTAGACACTATTAGTGGAGTAAAGGATTGTTTTCACCCCCAGAAACTTATGTATAGGCCTTAAAATTATCAATATTTTCTCCTCAAGCATTCCCTCCTCTCCCAAAATTTTGTTATACTAATACAGAAGGAGAGGCTAATGGTAAATTGATTTAGGAAGGGTGGCCCGTGACCAATTAGTAACTCGGGTAAAGGGATTCCTTTGCTACCTGGACATCATTCTAACTCTTCTAATATACTCGAGAGACATAGGGGGTGGGGTAGAGGTAGGGTGGGGAGGGATGATTTGGAAATTGCAGATTCTGACACAGGCTCATTATAATACAATTTAAAGGGGGCTCTTAGGAACCTCTGTTATTACGACATGTGGTGGTCAGGGGGCTTTCCTTCCCGCCTCCTTTTTCTTTTCTCTTTTTCTTCTTTCTTTCGTTCTTATTTTTTTCTTTTAATTTGGTAGATAAAGGTTAATCTTGGGCTGAATGATAGAGCTATGATTGACAAGAGAAAAGGTGTTGAGGGCAGGTCGCGCTGTCTTATTTACAGCCCACTGCTTGCTGTAGAGTCTTTGTTAGGACTGGAAAGCTAATTTAGTGCTGATCAAAAGCACCACAGAGTTAAAGGACTGGTAATGACGGCTAATTTCATTTCAGCCTCATGCATCCCCAACTGCTGTAATTAAAGACACGCTATTTAAATACAGGTGAAGGGTTTTTTTTTTTTCTTGTTTTGTTTTTCTTTTTTTTTTTTTTAGTTGGGGAGGAGGTAGGTGGATACAATTTTATTTAGATTTCATCTTATACATGGGTAGTATGTAGTCCAACATCAGATTTTTTTGTAAGAGCCGCTTCGTGTCAGTTATACCTGGCTTTGCAGAATCGGCAGTGTGAAACGTGTCAGTCACATAAAAGCTCCTGTTTAAAGAAAGAAAAGGGGAGAAGGATGCAGAGGGGTAACTGTTTGGGGGGGAGGGGATTTAAATATTTGGGTCTCTTTTTTCCCCCCTTCAAATTAATAGAAGGGCCTTCGAAATAGCTAAAGTATTTGAAACTTGGGGCAGGGTTAACAGGCCAAAGGGATCAGTGTCAGCTTTTAAGACTTCTAAAAAGATCATGTGAACAGATGGAAAAATATATTTTTAATTAAATAATTTCCCCCACACTATAGCTGCAGAGTTGGCTCAGAAACCGTGTAATTCCTCAACCGATAGGAGTTTCTTTATGAGAACATCAAAGCATAAAGAGCTCTCCATTTTCGTAGTTGGTTAAAATTGATAACCACCCCTCCTTACACACACACACACACACACACACACACACACACACACACACACACACACACACACACAGAATTTAGCCTTTAATCTCTTTTTATCCACGAAGACTAAAGCTCTGTACTCGACCCCGCGAGCGGCTTTCGCTTTCCGGGGTTGAAATCTGGCTCAGATGTGAAGCGGCGCTGAGCCGCTGCGCTGGTTCGTGCCCAGCGCCCCCTGTTGGACACAGTAGGAGCTGCGCAGCGCCAGTCCTGGAAATCGCTAGAACCTTGCTTGCTCTGGGGTTAGATACAACTCTTTATTACCCTCCAAAAAGAGGATGGGGCGAAGAAACAAGTTTTTATATTCTTTAAAGGTAATAACTTTAATCCAATAAATATTAAAAGGAGATAATACAATTTTAATTCAGTTTAAAAGTAAAGACTAACCTATTCCTGCTACTTACATCCCAGCCATTCCCTATCCCCCCCCCTTTGGGATTGGGACTCTTAGTATAGATTCTGCGACAATAAAACAGGTAGAGAAGTATGATTTAAATAAAATATTTCTTCTGTAGCAGTGAAAAACCAAGCAAAAGTTACATCTCACATTCTGGTCGCATTCAAAATATCAAACGGAGGGTACTGCTTGCCGTTTTGACATTGTCAGCAGCATTTTGAAGGCCATCAGAGGTCCTTCAAGTATTACAACTGAATCTCTGAGTAAACGAAATATTTGCTCCTTTATATATATTTTTTCAAAATATACTTTAAAAGCCAGTCTGTTCTTTGAATGTTTTCCATCCCCCAAACCAATCTTGATCAAACTTTCCCTTTCCCAGCTAGCAGATAAATTCCAGATATTATTTAAGAAACAGGTGCCAGACAAGTTTCTTCTTTTATCTCAGACTTAGGATTTCAGTGAAAGTGTACCCATGATAAAGAGTATTTTCTTTTGAAATTCATCATTTTATTGACCAGGAATTCAAATTATCCTAGGGAAAAAAGGACTATTTTTACACTACCTGTCTACATAAGAAAGAGCTTTGACTTTTTCTTTGGTCGGCAAGTAAAAACAAAAGTACACGCTGCATTCTTTCGGACAGATAAACTAAAAACGAGACATTCTTTTAACTTAAAACAATGGGGAAATAATGGGTTTATTTAGGTATTTAAAATACAGTAAAATTGAAACAGCTCATGTGTTAAATGAGCAGATATGATCTCAGCAAGGTGTTTTATGATTGTGATCATCAGGGATGAACTTACAATTTTCATTTTTAGAATTTTTAGGTAAAAACCTTAAGAAGTTTAGAGCTCGCTTTTTTTTCTTTGAGTTTGCTAATTGAAAGAAACCAGCTAAATGTTCAAACATAATTACTTTTTAAAACATTTTTACTGTGGCTACGAAAGTTGTTCATGTTGATCTTAGGTTTATTTCTCCCACCTTCCCAACTCAGCAGATCCGAGACTGAGTTTTAGGGGGGGATTGCTGAAAACAGTTCAGTGCGATGAGAGATGACTTTTTCATCTGATTTCAGAGTGGAATCTCAGTTTAAGTCTCTCAGTAAGTTAGTTCTGATATTGTGGCAGGAAAAGAATCAAGGTTTTTTATTTCAAAATTCTAACGAAATGAGCAAGCGGGATTCCCTGCTACAGACACACCCCTACCCCTTGTTTTACCAAAGACTGGTACCATAACAATAATATTAAGTCTGGGCCCGCTTTGGAACCAGCGCCAACTCCGTAAGGTAACAAGCGAGACAGTGACATCCGCGGTCCAAGGCTGCCCGCGGCGTGGGGAAGCCAAAACCAGCCGAACCTCTGAAGCGACCCATAAAATAGGATATACGCGGAAATGATGTAGAATTTGCAATAGCAGAGGCCGGGAGATTTCGACCCCGTTCCGCCCCCTCGGGGGTTCCGACCTGTAGGGAGAAGCCAGGGGGGAGGAGCCGCACCTGGCTGCGGGCGGGCGGGCAGTGAGTCCCCAACTTCCAGGGACCCGAGGAGAAAGCGCAACTCCTACTTTAGAAAAGAGAAACAAACAAGTGGGTGGCCTATGCCTGGGAATGCCACCCGGCTCTCCCAGAGCAGGGTCATTTCTGTGGTTTCAAGCGGCCTCAGCCCCAGCCGGAATCCTCCGCCCCACCTCCCGCCAGCTCCAGCAAGGCAGCCGTCCCATCCTCGGGGATTGGGGAGGAGGCAGAGAGTGACTGACTCCTTAGTAGCAGGCGAAGCCGTGGCTGGCAACCGGCAGCGCTTTTCCGCCGCGGCAAAGAGCCCTTTTAGGGGTGGGGCGGACGTTTTTTGGTCTCTTGTCCCAGCGTCCAGGCCTGAGCCCACGCCCGTTGGCTGGGCGCCCTGTTTTGTAAGCAGTCAAACTTGCCCAATTCTGAGGGCGATCCAAGGGGATGGGCCAGCTTAGCTTGGGCGCACTGTGTCGTGCCAAGTCCTCAACTCCTTCTCTCCATCACATCTTTCCTGGTGAACCCAGCCTCACTTTGAAAAGCCAGTCTATTTGGCTTGGAGTTTGTTAGCTATTGGGACGTGGAGAAAATGATTATCAGGACCGAGATTCAGGGATAAACCCTCATTTATTAGGTTTTCTGTTTTACTTTGTTTTTAAACTTTGAAGATACTTTAGTTTCTTGACCCAACCCTGAGATAGATGAAGACACCAGGGAGAAAGTGCAGCCAGGCGTGAAGGAGCAGAGATATAGACAGAACCTTACCGCTCCACCACTCAATGGGCAGATGAACACTGCCAGACTGTGGGTCCTCATCCATGGCCCAGCTGCTACGTGGGTTGCTGAAAGGTGTTGAAACCACAAGTACAACTTGACACAATTGAGCCCATGGTGATTGTCAATAATCTGTGAATTAGGTGCAGAGATTGTCACTGTAGATCATAACAGTTTCTTAAGGACTCATTACAGCCTATCGTGTCAATGATCTTCAAATTAAGGAGGGGGGGTGGGAGGGAAAAGGAGTGGGGACAGCCTACAAAAAGGGAAGAGGGTTGGAGGGGAGATAAAAGTCAGAGCCCCAGCTTGCAAAGAGCCTTTAAAGATTATCAGGCTAGCGATCTGAGAATTCTATTGGGATGGGTTTGGAAGCCCAACTCTATTTGAGCCAGAGTTGGAAGGGGGGGGAGGCGTTAGGGGGTGAGCAGAAGTGGGCCCCTGGGAAGGCAGACTTCTCAGACATTTCTTTTGAGGCCAGAAGAGCTTTTGGGAGAGGGCTCCAGATGTCAATGGGAGGCCTTGAGGATGCCAGCCCGCCCAGGATGGATGTACACTTTGATTTAGAGTACTTTCCAGGGTGAGCCACAGCTGCAAATCTTTGAAAAAAGAAAGTGGGTAATAGTTTTATATAGGGCTGATGGTGATTGTAGGGTGATTATTATTTTTTCAATGACTAGCTTTCAGCTTTTCATGTAAACAGGTAAAAATCTTTCTCCCTTTTCCTTTGATAGTATTCCTATCCCTTAAGCAGATCTAATTTATTTCCCCAACTTACTTTTTGGGGTTCCAAACACCTCTGCCCTCTGAGATAGTTAAGTTTTACCACTTTGTGTGAGTTTTTTTATTATGTCCAATTATACTGCTCACAAAAATTAGGGGATATTTTATAGCTTCATATTTATTTTGAAATATCCTCTAATTTTTGTGAGCAGTATATATACTTCTACAAAAGAATACTAAATTCCTATTGCTGCAGCTTGGAAGGGGCCGGGACAAGGAAAACACAGTCTCCCTGCCTGGTGGGAGGGGTTGCCGGTGCAGTGATTGTGCAGCCTGACATTCATTGGGGTGGCATTCATGCGTCATTTACGTTTCTTTTCCCCACAAAAGTTGTGGTCACAACTAAATGAAATAACCACAGTTGGAGAATTTAAAACAATCTTCTTTTTCCTAAAATGAGAGTGACAATCTTAGTCACTGGGAAATTAGGATTCTGAGGAAGCCCCTTTCCTTTGGTATGATTAATTGCACAAGATAGTGTGGTCAGTCAGGGAGATATGAATTTAGACTTCCAAGCAATGATTTAGAGATGTGAACTGGCCCATGGTTTTGCTGGGCCAGTTGTGGATCCTGGTGATCTATTTGCCAGGTTTTCATTCCCTTTTCCTAATTTTTAAAATAAAAATAATAGGTTTTTTTCTTTTCTTTTTTAATGAAGCTGAAAAGCACGGGTGACAGTTCTTTAAATGTTTAGGTTGTCTTTTTATTTCAAAGGAATTTCTATTTTAAATAATTAGATTATTTAATGGCCATGTTGTTTTTTCCCCCTGGACAACTGCAGAGCACAAACAGAATTTTATGTTAAAATTACTTGGTAATTCAGAAATGAAGTAAAATTGTGAAGTATAAATCACTTTTTCCAGAAGTTATGTCAGCTGGAATATATGTAGGATGGACATATATATGTAATGTTATAAGCAATATGATGGTTATTAGATATAGCCCTGTAGATATACATAAGTGATTACATATTATTTTTGTTGCTATAACTTAAAAATGGGAATGTATTTAATTTTCTAACTACTGAATTCTTTTTAAAATGTGTTTGTTTCATCAGTGGAGATTAGATGAGAGAGAATGGGTATAAAAAGGAGCTGAATGCAGAATAGCTCTGCATTCCTTAGGTTTCAAGGGTCCTTACAGCTCTTGAGTGAAATTATTTGGTGAAATTGGGTCTGGACTGACATAGCATTTGTTATCCTCTTGTTCATTTGTTATGTGTAATACCACTTCTAGAAATTAAAGGCAAGGTGCTGAAGGGACAGACAACAAAAATATATATATAATTGAGCAATTTTAAACTGCCAGTCTACTATGCATCCATATGCCTATCTATGCCTTAGTAAATAAAGAGGGACAGAGGTATATACTTGTCTTTGTATCACCTAGAAATATTTATTACAGTTCCCGTCAATAACCCTTCACACTTCCAAAATCTGACAAGTTTGGCAATGGGAAGAAAATGAAGGAAATGTAGATGAAAGAGTTTCTATCATTTTGAAAATGGCTCTATAAAAATGGAATTGTCCCCTCTGGGATTTCCTGGGAGGGATCCTTTAAAGTTATCTAAAGCAAATGTAGTTTGGTCACAGTACAATTCTATTCTAATTTTTGCTCTTACTTTTCAATGTTCTTTTTCCAGCGTATGTCTTTTTTAAAAAAAAAATAAGATGCTTTCTTAAGGAAAAGAAATCCTCTAATGCCTTTCTTTATCTCCATTTACCTGTGTTTGTTTCATAAATCTTGGACAGTCGAGTGTTGATCATTCTGGAAGTCTTGTGGCATGCTCCAATTTGGAATGACTGAAATGTTTTGCGATTTAGTTTGGAAAAGGAAACATTTTTAAAATTGGCTTATACCAGTCTTCCTACTCTGTAAGTCTCAGTTTTCTTGTGTTAGGGGATAAATATCAATAAAATCTCATCTTACAAAAATGCCCCAGTGTTGTCCTAAACATTGGAATTTTCCTTTATTTTTGGCTTTCAAATCAGGAAATTTTCTTGACTTGCTGTACTTCTTCTCTTTTTAGTTTTAATTGCCTCTGACGTATCACATTGGTATGATCTCTCTCACTGTAGTATGATCATTGCTGTGGTCAGTTTCAGGGGAGGTAGTTGGAAGGTTAGGATCTCGAGGAAACGTGAAAAAAGGGAAGGAAAAAAAAAACTTCCATTTGGCCAAATCTGGCTTCTCATACATTTAACTACTTCCAGAATTAGAAAGCCTTTCTGTACATTTTCTTCTATTTTTTTCTCTGTTTTTCCTTACGTAATGAAATTAAAACTTTGGGAGCCCACAGTTGACATTTTTCAGAAAATTGAGTTATCAAGGCAGTAATTATTTCACGGGGAGATAAAACTCTCATAGACCTAACTGTCAAATAGGGCCCTTTTCAGATTTTAATTACAAAATAAAATTAGTCTGCTCTTCCTCAGAATGGTTTGTGAGTGGTTAAACAGAGCTTTTCCCCCCCAATACTGGTGGTCGTCCTCAAACTCTGCTAATTAGCAATGCTGAGAAATTCCAGTTAACAAGGGCATTCTCCAAGACTCTGCAGGTTCCCTGCCGTTTGCCTTCATTTCCATAAGAAGATTAAGAGAGGAGGGGAACACACTCAAATGCAGATGCAGAAAAGAAGCGTTTTTTTTAACAAGCATCATAATAGTAAGATGCTTGGCTAGTTCTCACCTAATTACTGCAAGTTAAACCTCTATTTGCCACTAAGGAGAAAAAATAAGTCTACAGTCCCCTATCCACAAAATTATTAGTTGGTTTTAGATATAATACTTCAGAAGGGATGAAGGGAGTTTAGGAGAAAAATATCAATGCAAAAGATTTTTAAGTAAAATTGAGCTACACTTAATCAGTCAAGGGTTTTTGACTGGGGCCTATAGTAGAACAAACAAAATCAAATCCGAATATCCCAGGAATTAGGCATTTTTATTCTTAATTTCTAATCTGGTTCTTAAAGTGTGCCGTTTTTTGCTGCCCATGGAAGGGAGGTGTCACACTCTCTTTATTAAGCTCTTTCAGTTTTCATAAATTGTGCCAGTGGCAACATGTAAAATTTTTGGAGGATGAAGCACTCTCTTCCAAGTCTTATTTTGACTCCCTAGTAGTCAATGGTACATTGTTATTAGTACTGTGGCCATCTGTTATAAACCTAAAACAGTACTGCTTCTATCATCTATTGTGATTGTTATAGTTATTATTATATTTAGGAGCCACTGATGATGCTGGATTGAAATGGAGTGGCTGGTGATATGGTTTTTTAAATGCATATGCTCTTAAAAATCTAATGAGAACATTTTTTCTGCTATCACCATCTTCTTAATCTTATTTTTATAGTGTGTTATTATGCATAAACACTAGACACAGTTAGTTTATTGCCTTGATAAGTACAACAGGCTTAATTAAAATAGAGCTGTAAATAAATGCAACTACTGATAACACAATTGTAATATATTTCCATAGCTTATTTATATGATAAAAGCAATTAACAAAAGACCTAGCCAGCCCCTTTAACCTCTTAAATGAATTGTCTTACAGTTCAAGCACAAACACATGCATCTGAAAATGTATAAAAGCTTTTATATGTCATCCCAAGGAAAAATTTGTGCTTCTTACTACTACTCCTTGAGAAAGATTAAAAACATTTGCTTCTATAACCATCTGTTATTAATATTTATTTTAATACATATATCCCACCATTATTCATACCAACCCCTTGGTTTTATCTTCAAACTTAATTATCTATAGCTTCCCCCTCCCCTCGTTTTTGGAATAATGCTTCTGAGCACAGACCAATTGCATACACAACCATCATGTGAATGTTTGGCCTACCTTTCCCGGCGTCTGGACAATCATGATTCATTCATATGTCGAAACTCATTATTTGTATCCCTTTTACCCCTGGTTTAACCTCTCACTTATCTTGAGGTTATATATGTACATTTCTAGTTAAGCAAATTAAATCTGATTCATATGATTTGGTTTTATAGCTTATATAATATGTTAACTTTTCTTTTGTTTAGATTACGTGTAATTAATTTGATTTCCTCCCATCCCCCTAATGTTCTTTGCTTTATTTCCAAACACCTTCTTTTAAAGGTAAAAACCATAGTCTTGGAAAAGCAAATCTACCAGTAGGGGGCGCACCAGCCACGTCCCTGAAACCAAGACTCACTGAAAAGCCAGTGGCCGCCTTCTCCAGATCCACGCAGCCTTTTCTCTTTCCTAGTCTCCATGTCCGTGATTAGTTTAACATTACACCTCAAATAAACAGAAGACATTGCTTTATTTTTGAAGAGTGACATATGTGTGCGTTTCGCGAAGGCAGTCTCTTCCTTACAGGGTTCCCAAGAACTAAAACCATAAATAACTTAAGCGGAAAAGGAGAACCCGCGGGATAGTAGTTGGAGGTGTGTGTGTGGGGGGGGGGGGTGATTGTAAATAATTTATTAAGGAAAGTTTGCTGCAGGACTATTTTTCTCGACTTTTCTGGGTTTCCAATGAGCATACTTATCTTGAGTTTGCCAAGAACAGAAAAGCTTAGAAGGGCAGAGATTGAAGAAGTTGGAGTGGGGGTGATGACGGTTATGGGAAGGTTAGTAAGGAACAAAACAGTGCAAAGTTTTGTAAAGATAATAAATGGAACGTGGCCGACAGATACTATTCAGTACATTTTCTTAGGGTGAGTAAGGGTGTATCGGGAGGAGGGACGGAGAGAGAGTTACAGAAGAAAGAAAATAAGAAATCCTGATGGTTTAAGCCCTTTATAAAAAAGAAGTGGCGTCAGTTTTTTTTTCCTCTCGCCCCCCCCCTCCTTTGTAGTCAAGTGCATTTTAGCCACAAAGATCCCAACAAGAGAGTGGAAGGAAACTTAGACGGGGCTTTGTTTGACTCCGTGTAGCGACAACAAGAGAAACAAAACTACCTATTTGTAACGGACGTGCTGCCATTGCTCTCCGCATTGAGCGCCTACCTATTGAAATCTTTACGTCCGGACAATGGGAGAGCGGCTAAAATTACCCTCTTGGGTCCTGGGCCGGCAGGATTTCTGAGCCCCTACCCCCGCCCCCAGCCCATCCTCCTCCAGCCCGGGCCTTGCTTGGCTCCCCCTTTTCCCAGTCGTGGTCGCTTTCTTCCCTCTCGCACTGCCTGCACCTGTGCCTGGTGAACACCACCCAGACTTTCAGGCCTAGAGCGCCCTCCGATCACAGCCCCAGACCCGGGCAAACCCGGCAATGAAGTCACTGGAGGGAATGCCAAGGCTGGTGCTGCTTGAGTCCTGGGAACTCTGCGTGGGAGGGAGTTTGTGAGTGCGGCCCAAATGCCCCCTTCATACAGTGCCACGGCATGCCAGAAGTTGAGCTAACGCTTCCCTATAGCCTGCACTTCTGAGCGTCCTTCGGCTGAGCTCTTTCATCCCCCAGCCTCCTTTTGAAACTGGCACAACTAAAATCCTTCTTTGGGAGAGGCTCAGCAGGAATATGGGGAGAGGACAAGCATCCCCTTTGCACAGACTGAATGGAGAAAGCCTGGTGGGAGATGTTGCTGGGTGTAAGCGGACAAACTGTAGATTCCTACGCCTGAGCTGAGTAGGCAGGGAAGAGTGTGGTTGCAGCAGCTTACCCGGGGCCTGACTGGCCTCAGCTCTGGACTCGGCCTCATAGTCCTAACAGGGTTTGTTTTTAAAACAGAGCAAACTACGTGGAAGCTAGGCGGGTTTTGAGGACAGAGCACTCCGTTTCCTAACTTCTTGTCCGGACAGGGTGAGGAGTGAGGGAGTGTAGGCACCTGTGGAGAAAGAGGGGCAAGGGGAAGAGCAAGGGTAGGGAGAAGAAGCACTAGAGAGGCTTAAGTTGGGGGGAAATGTGTGGAGGAGCCAAAGAACACACTAACGCAAGTATTGCCTGTTTCCTGAAATACTGGTAGGATAGTCGCCCTGAATCACTCACTCTGCCCTGCCCCCCCCCACACACACACACACCTTAGTGGCTTCCCGCGCCCCTTCCTCATTTCAGCAGCCCGCAACAAAAAGTAAATCAGCATTAAGTTTAAAGGAAAAAATCGCAGGCTTAGTGCTGTTTATCCACTTCCTTCGAAAAGGCGTGTGGTGTGACCTGTTGCTGCGAGAGGGGATACAAAGGTTTCTCAGTGGCTGGCAAGCTGGCTGTGAGAGCCGCCTCCCCCTCCTTGCTTCTCCTCCTCCCCCTGCTTCCCCCGTGCGGCCCGCGGCGCGGCAGGCCCCGCCCCCTTTCATGCAAAACCCGGCGGCGAGGCTGGGCTTGAGTGAGGAGCCGCCGCACGCTGATTGGTCGCTGGAAACCCATTTATTCCCTGACAGCCCCCGTCACATGGATGGTTGTCTATTAACTTGTTCAAAAAAGTATCAGGAGTTGTCAAGGCAGAGAAGAGTGTTTGCAAAAGGGGGAAAGTAGTTTGCTGCCTCTTTAAGACTAGGACTGAGAGAAAGAAGAGGAGAGAGAAAGAAAGGGAGAGAAGTTTGAGCCCCAGGCTTAAGCCTTTCCAAAAAATAATAATAACAATCATCGGCGGCAGCAGGATCGGCCAGAAGAGGAGGGAAGCGGATTTTTTTATCCTGATTCCAGTTTGCCTCTCTCTCTCTCTCTCTCTTTTCTTCCCCCAAATTATTCTTCGTCTGATTTTTCCTCGAGGAGCCCTGCGCTCCCGACACCCCCGCCCGCCTCCCTTCCTCCTCTCCCCCCGCCCGCGGGCCCCCAAAGTCCCGGCCGGGCCGAGGGTCGGCGGCCGCCGGCGGGCCGGGCCCGCGCACAGCGCCCGCATGTACAACATGATGGAGACGGAGCTGAAGCCGCCGGGCCCACAGCAAACTTCGGGGGGCGGCGGCGGCGGCGGCGGAAACTCCACCGCCGCGGCGGCAGCGGGCGGCAACCAGAAGAACAGCCCGGACCGCGTCAAGCGGCCCATGAACGCCTTCATGGTGTGGTCCCGCGGGCAGCGGCGCAAGATGGCCCAGGAGAACCCCAAGATGCATAACTCGGAGATCAGCAAGCGCCTGGGCGCCGAGTGGAAACTTTTGTCGGAGACGGAAAAGCGGCCCTTCATTGACGAGGCCAAGCGGCTGCGAGCGCTTCATATGAAGGAGCACCCGGATTATAAATACCGGCCCCGGCGGAAAACCAAGACGCTTATGAAGAAGGATAAGTACACGCTGCCCGGCGGGCTGCTGGCCCCGGGCGGCAACAGCATGGCAAGTGGGGTAGGGGTGGGCGCCGGCCTCGGCGCGGGCGTGAACCAGCGCATGGACACCTACGCGCACATGAACGGCTGGAGCAACGGCAGCTACAGCATGATGCAGGACCAGCTGGGCTACCCGCAGCACCCGGGCCTCAACGCGCACGGCGCCGCGCAGATGCAGCCCATGCACCGCTACGATGTGAGCGCCCTGCAGTACAACTCCATGACCAGCTCGCAGACCTACATGAACGGCTCGCCCACCTACAGCATGTCCTACTCGCAGCAGGGCACCCCTGGCATGGCGCTTGGCTCCATGGGCTCGGTGGTCAAGTCCGAGGCCAGCTCCAGCCCCCCTGTGGTTACCTCTTCCTCCCACTCCAGGGCGCCATGCCAGGCCGGGGACCTACGGGACATGATCAGCATGTACCTCCCCGGCGCCGAGGTGCCGGAGCCCGCCGCCCCCAGCAGACTTCACATGTCCCAGCACTACCAGAGCGGCCCCGTGCCCGGCACGGCCATTAACGGCACACTGCCCCTCTCGCACATGTGAGGGCCGGACAGTGAACTGGAGGCGGGGGCGGGGGGGGGATTTTCAAAGAAAAACAAGGTAAATGGAAGGAGAGTAAGAAACAGCATGGAGAAAAACCCGGTACGCTCAAAACAAACAAAAAAGTCATCACCCACAGCAAATGACATCTGTCTGCAAAAAAGAATATCAATTCATTCCATCTAGATTTAAAAAACAGGAAAAAAGCCGCGATGCCGACAAGAAAACTTTTATGAGAGATCCTGGACTTCTTTTTGGGGGACTATTTTTGTACAGAACAAAACGGGTGGGTGGGTGGGTGGATGGGGAGGGCGAGGGAATGGACCTTGTATAGATCTGGAGGAAAGAAAACTACGCAAAACTTTTTAAAACTTCTAGTGATACGGTAGGAGCTTTGCAGAATGTTTGCAAATGTCTTTACCAATAATATTTAGAGCTAGTCTCCACGCGACGAAAAAAATGTTTTAATATTTGCGAGCAACTTTTGTACAGTATTTATCGAGATAAACATGGCAATCAAAATGTCCATTGTTTATAAGCTGAGAATTTGCCAATATTTTTCAAGGAAAGGCTTCTTGCTGAATTTTGATTCTGCAGCTGAAATTTAGGACAGTTTCAAATGTGGAAAGAAGAAAATTGTTCAGATTTGGACATTTTATTTGTTTAAACATTGTACAAAAGGAAAAAACTAGGATAAGTACTGGTAAAAGTATCTCCGTGGTCTTTAAAGGGACAAAAGTTTTAGATTGTACTAAAATTTTTTTAACTTACTGTTAAAAGCAAAAATGGCCATGCAGGTTGACATCATTGGTAATTTATAATAGCTTTTGTTTCCCAGCTTTCCATTTTGTTCAGATTTAAAAAAAACATGAAATTACTGTGTTTGAAATATTTTCTTATGGTTTGTAATATTTCTGTAAATTTCTTGTGATATTTTAAGGTTTCCCCCCCCTTTATTTTCCGTAGTTGTATTTTAAAGATTCGGCTCTGTATTATTTGATCAGTCTGCCGAGAATCCATGTATATATTTGAACTAATACCATCCTTATAACAGGTACATTTTCAACTTAAGTTTTTACTCCATTATGCACAGTTTGAGATAAATAAATTTTGGAAATATGGACACTGAAATTATTCTGAGTCTTTCATTTATTTGGATAACACTGATTATACATAACTCCTCGGGGAATATGATGTGCCCAGCCAGGAAAGAAAAACACCTAAATAAAACCTTGGTGTTCTATTCCAGTAGCACGTGAGAATGTTAACAGCAACAAATAAATGGCTGGATGATTAATTGAGTAAGTACTCGAAAACTTGTGAAATGCTTATATTATTTCTAAAATAGAAACTAGAGACATATATTGTAAATCCACCCCCTCCTTTTCTAAGCAGCATGAATAAGCATGATGGGGACTTAAACTGATTAACACCACTTGTTGCCAAAAAGAGGAGTCAGTTCTGAAATTTTTCAGGTAGCTTAGCAGATGGGATATTGATCCAGATCAGAACCAGGATGGCTTGTGTCGTTTTCGTTTTCTTGACAGGACAATGGCCCATGGGACACCTGGTTATAGGGGGAAATGATGCTTTTTGTATCGGAATAATTGCAAACTAGATTGTTCAAAGTGCTCATCTGCTGGGCGGGTGTTTGGATTACTCCAGCCCTGCTATTTGTGTGAGAGAAAACAAGTGGCTTGCTTTCTTTGTTACTTCATAAACTTTCTTCCCTACATGTTCCTGTTTAGGGGCGAGGGAAAGCGAAGAGAATCTTGCAAAAGTCCCTGACTTATCACGGCTATAATAATTATTATTATTATCATTTATTTTCTTTTTTCCTCTCTCTCCCCCCACGAATTCCATTTCTTAAATTGGCAGCGCGGGTCCAAGCCTGTAACCCCAAATCGGATAATCTCTGCAGCTGATAACAAGCAAAAGAGAAGCCAGGCAACAGCCATATTAAAGAAGAAAAAATCAACTCTGAGGTAGATATTTTACTTTGTCCGGTCTAATCACATTTGGAGATTATTATGTTTTTGATTTGTTAACAATGTTTTACTACAGTGGTGGAGAGGGAGGGGGAGGGGAAGGGGTGGAGAAACAAGATTGGATTTGTTGTTTTCTTTTGCCTTAAGAAAGGTAAGGAAAGGCTATAGTTGTCCTCAGTGGGAGCGGAAAAGTTGGGGAGTCGAGCGTCTTTGTAGTAGCGATGTTTCTGCATCACAACTGATTCGCGCTTTGGCGCAGCCGATGAATCCTGTAAAACCAACGCAGGGACTTTTCTTCCTTATTTACTACTTACCTCGCTCATCTTCCCCCACCGAAGGGGACCAGAAACCAAGAGTCAGGCATTCTTAAGAGCATGGTTTGCTTCCCACAATTTCAAGGGCTTGTTGTGTCAACTTGCTACAACTTTGGAGAACTTGAAATCCGGCAGCGCCTTCCAACCTTGAGTAAAGTACCGGCTGCAGCCGCTAAATTAGCTCATCCAGATGATTTGCATCTTCTCGTTTTCCAAGAAAGTATTTTTTACTCGTGGTGTTGCTAATGTTAGTTCTGGGTTCTTTTGGGGATATATCCTCATATGTTCTATATTTTGATCTCAGGTGGCTTGCTTTATTTTCAGTGTATATTTATTGTTATTCCTTTTCTATGACCATTTTTAGGATATATTGTACTGGGAAAAAAATAATTATGCCAGTTCCCAATTCTAAACCAGGCACCCCCCCCCCCCGTAATTAATGCAGAGACTCTAAAAGAATTTCCCCCGGCCTGGCCAGCTATTGTAATGCATATACGGATTATTCACGTGGTAATGAGCACTTTCGACAGTTCTTGCTCACACATACGAATAAAAGAAACTTTGAATAAAGATCCAAATGATCTTGCTGGGGGGTGGGGAGGATATTCCCGGATTTTGAGACAATCAACTAACTATATGAAGTGTATGTTTTTTAAAAATAGGTAAATATTAGAAATATGAATTTGGGTTTAGTGTAATTGCGCTGCACTAACCTCCCTTTAAAAAACAATAAAAATAGCCCACAGAATCAAACTAAAAAAAGCAACAACTTTTTGGCAAAATATTCAGGTTTAAATATTTTGCAAAAGGAAAGAGCAAAGTTTGGGAAGTTAAACTACTTTTGAATGATTGTCACTGCAGAAAAGAGAAAAATTCCCATTCCCCCTCCTTTTCCTCTATATCTCCTAACAAAATGAAAGCCAAACTATTTTATTTGGAAATATAAATTGTTTCTGATAAACTACATTTTTTAAAAAGATGATACGTTTTATTGTTCATTTGATTGAGTTAAATTGTCCTCCAAGATGTATATAGTTTTATAACTAGAGTAATATTAAATATACAATGTTTTCATTATAACATGATTTTCAAGAAGGGGATAAACTCTTAAATTTTACAGATGGTTATGCCCCAGTGCTGAAGTTAGTTGCTGAATGTTCATTTCAGTTCCTTCCTCGGGATATTATTCTGCTCACTCAAAATATTTAATTTACAGTCTAAGGTGTTGAATTTAATGTTTTGTTAACCTATACATCGAATAGAAATGTGTAGAAGGATGAGATTACAGTGTGTTCCCTCTTTGATTTTTTTCTCTCCCCCCACCCCCTCCATACTTTAAATAAAGAGTGTTAAAATATTTTGCTGAGCTGTAGTAGATTAGCAAGGTTTCTTGCCAATACTGGGAAGCTGGTATTACAGACGGTCCCAGGGGGAAATGGCTCACATTAACCACTAAATGAATATTTGACAAGGGCTCATTCGAAGGTATTATTACTATAAACGTGTCCCTACTGGACTTTTCAAGGGTCAAAGAGCAACACTTCAATTAATTATTTAGTCTGCTAGTAGATTTGGTTGTAATAGCTGTACTTATTTCTAGAACCAACACATTCTTACACTAGGAAATCTCAGGAGAATCTTCTCTAATCAGCAATGCCCTGGATTGAAATACACGCAGAGCCCTGGTATTCCAAAGATGACTTTTTTTTATAAAACCTTTCTCAGGCTGGGGGAGGGGGATATCATCTCTTTCACTATTTTATTTACTGGTTTTGTTTTAAAAGAAAAAAAAATACCAAGAACGTAAGTTATCTTAATTTCTACATGTCTGGAAAGGTCTTGTAGGTTCTTGCAATTGGGGGGGGGGGGATTTATTTATAACCTTTGCTTTCCTAAGTGGAGATGTCACAGGATTTCAGAGACTCAGGCAGGGTCTGAGTTTAGAAAGGATACACATTTCTGTTTACAAATAAAATTCAAGTTTTAAAATGGAAGGCTGAGTATTCTGAGTTCTAGTAGTCTTAGAGTAAATTGGGGTACAGGTAGACCTTCCTCCCCTTCTTCCCACCTATTGGTCTGAACACTTCCAGGTGTGGTGGGGAGGGGGTGACTTCCATTTTCGTGTGTCATAAATTCCCCTGCGGCCCTAGGTTAAATAATAATGCAATGATTTTGAGAGTAAGATTCCTTAACAATAATATAAAGTGAATGAATAAGAGATAAGCTGAAGGGGGTGGGGGAATGAGAAGCAGTAGTTACAAACCCAATTCATTCAGCTTTTCAGAACTTTTGTTGTGGGAGCTCCATTGACAGGTTTTGGGCTGCCAGTTTTCTCACATTAAAAAGAACTGATCAGTGCCTCAGGGAAAGAAGAAATACTGCTTAACTGCATAGTGATGGGGTCTTCATTTAGAACCATTACAAGGAGAAAATTAAACAGTGCCTTGTGTGCACAAGTTTTACTTTTCACCTGCTAACACTTTATACCTAACTGCTCTGAGATTGAAGCTTGACTGTGATTTGTCACCTGCTAGTTGGCACTGTTTGTTTATTTATTTATTTGTTTATTTATTTATATTTACCTGTTGTAATTAAAAGAGCTTTTTATATCTCCACTGCCCTTTATTTCTTGCTCTTGAGAAAAATTTTTTAAACAAACCCTCATATTTGGCTTTGTGGGAAGTTTTCCTTTACCATAAACTTTAGCAAAGACTTAACATTCTCCAGTACTCTTCCCTAACCCCACCCCCTGCCCACTATTGCATTAAAACAATTTGCATCTCACTGCTTTTCATGCTGTCCCCCCCACACACCTTTTTTTTTTTTTTTTTTACTTTCAAAGCAAAGGCTGCTGCTTTTCAGGACAGCCAATTGTGAAGCTAGGGATATGGGGTTTGGTTTATTTCTTTGCTTTGGTTTCTTTTTTGACTAATGTTGGAAGATGGCCGAGTGGATTTCCTTTGGGATCTGTCTTTGTGGTGGATCTTAAAGACAGTGAGAGAAACTCTTAACCTTTACTGTGAAAAATATGGATAAAGTTCAAAGGGACACAGCCT
This sequence comes from Rhynchonycteris naso, assembly GCA_037038555.1. NCBI lineage: Eukaryota > Metazoa > Chordata > Mammalia > Chiroptera > Emballonuridae > Rhynchonycteris > Rhynchonycteris naso. The sequence continues at coordinate 38,659,558 of CM073002.1, forward strand.
CCGGAGTTCTAGAGTGAGCAGCTGTGGAAGAAACTTTCCAAAGATTGAGAAATTGCCCAAGCCAGGGAATTGGTTTGGCGCCTTTCATAGTTATTTTCTATTAAAACGTTTTCTGGAAACATGACCTCTGATATCACCCAAAGAGACTTGTAACCTCTCTCCCTTTTCATGATGCTGTCCATTTACAATTCTTATTTTCAGTTTTTGTTTTGCTTTCTGTGGCCTTTAGGAAATCATGGACTTGACTTTCTTATTTTAACTAAGAGACTTCTCTTTGGGAAGGGTGGATTACTAAAACAAGGCCAAGGTTTTCCAGGGCAGAGAGCCCTCTTTCTATATGCAGGTCTAGATGGCTTTTATTTTATATTTTTGTTGTGATGTTTTTTGATTCCTGGACTTCATTTCTCTCAAAAGCAAATAGAACGTCCTTTCTGGACGAAAAGATGTTTGCTGCCTTGGGGCTTTGGGTTTGAGATACTTGCTCTACTTTGCAAAGTAATCAGGTGATTTAAAAGCTCCAAGGAGTCGTTCGTTTCATTACTCTCCTCTGCCTGCATGTAGAGAATGCAGTGTGCACTATTAGTAAAGATTTCGGCTCTCTGAACTATCACTGGCCTCCCTCTCTGGGCTTCGGTGCTGGGCGCAGGGCGTGACACCGGGCAATGAGCGCACGGGCTTCTGGCCAGCCCTAGGGAATGCACGGTGCCCAGCGCCTGGAGCGATACTCGGGCAGCTGGAAGCTGAAGCCGGCTATCATCGGGCCAGGGTCCTGGTGTCACCACAGCCCTAACCAAGGCTCCCACACGGCTCCCTGGGAAGGTTTTCCCGTGGGGTTCAAGTTCCCTCCGCTGGGTCCCTGCCAAAACGACCCGATTTCTTCTCTCAGCTCTGGTGGTTCCCGCGTCCTGCGAGTCTGGAAAATCACCCGAGATGCCGTGGGCCCTTACCCCTCCAGAGGTCTCTACCTCCAGCACTCCAGCTCCAATCTCCTGTACGTTGACCCCGTGAACCTGAAGGCGGTTCTAAGACCGAAACTTCCCAAAGCGCAGGTTGTCCGACTTAAGCCCTGCCCTCCTCTTGCCTTTCACCCCAAGCCTTCCTTTTAAGAGATTGTCCTTGTTTGGTGCCGAGGCTCAGCATTAGCAGTCTAGCTCCTAGTCCTTGATGCCAGCGGCTGCGGATGGCGTGTCTGTAGGAAGCCAGGGAGCTGTCTGGGCTCCTTGGAATATTGGACCCTTCTAGGATCAGAGCAAGTAGGGATGGGAGAATGCAGACTCTTCACTCTCCCGTTTGAAAAACAGGGATAATAGATATTTACGTTGCAGAAGATGAGTGTAAAGCCACTGGCAAAAAAAAAAAAAAAAGGTTGACAGCCATTACTTTTCTTACTGTCTAATGTAGTTAGGTGATAGGGAAGGCGAGAGATTCTCATTTGAGACATCAGAGATCAACACAAAAATTTTGGCCCTTCCTCTCCTTTCTGGTCTTGGGGAGTGTTCTCCCAGGTTTAGGGTTTGCCTAGGAAGTTATCCTGCAAACTTGCCATCCCTGGGCATCTTCCCGAAGGGAGGGATGCCGCCATTCCAGGCAGAAGCAGCCCCCACCCGCCAAAAGCAGAAAAATAATTACTGTATTAAAAGGAATGGTGAATTCTTCTTATCGCTGGTGGCCAGGCCAGAAGCAGAACTGCGCCCCCACCCCCACCTCCTGACGTCACGTGCAGGGCCTCGGGGATAAAGTGATTCGTTTGAGTGTTCCAGAAAGGGCAATCCGAACAGTTGCAGGGCAAGGCCGGCAGAGCCGGTCTCCATCCCCACTACCCAGCCCCAGCTTATGAGGCTGCGGAGGCTCTGCCCCAGAGCATAACCAAACACAAAGCTTCAGCGCACGTACATTCACACACGCAACCCCCACCACCATGGCTCCGGAGCTCAGAGGCGGGCCCTTCTTCCCTGTATATATTTAAAGTTATTTGATTTGCTAGCTAGAGTTTGTTGTCAGGTCTGAAGGAGTTGTTTTTTGTTTGTTTTGTTTTGAGCCACTGAACAAATTACACCAAAAGCCTTTACAAAGTACACCGTAACTTGATTTTATTTGGCCCTAGATAAGTTTCAGTGGTGAATTAAGAATTGGACTTCCAAGAGTTTTCTTGTTCTGATATGGAGTTAATGGTTAAGATGGTTGCTCCCAGCTCCGTCCATTTTTATTTTCCATTTCCCCATCTCCTAATAAGTTGTATAGCTAGCTGTGTGTATATATATATATTAGAATTGAGAAAGTATTGCTGAGAGAACTCCTTGAAACCAGGATTTAAGCTTTAGATAAGGAAGACATTTGGTCCATGTTCTTTGTAAAACAGAAGTATTTGTTGGTTTAGAGCACCTCAGCATTTCTAGCAGATGCACTTCCCAAGTTTTCTTTACAGATCAATTCAATTCACTGAATACCCCCATCCAGTGGGAGGGGTCCTGGAAACCAGGCCTTATGTTCTAGGATCTAACAGACTCATAATTTGCTGAGAAGTAGCCAGTAGTTCATATGCAGTCAATTTAGTATCAGCTCATAGCTAGGTTATTCTATAACTTTACAGTTTAGTAAGTCTGAGATTCTAAATGGCAAACCTGTTTTCTCTTGCTGAAAACCTTCTTCCCTTTCTTTGTTTTCGCCTTCCTCCCACCTCTGAGGAAAATATCTTAAAACCAGGTTTTCCTTGTGAGAATCTGTGTACCTCAACTTCTATTAAACCAAACTAACACTCTCTCATGAGGTTTCTAAACACTCTCATCTGTTTTGTGAAACGGTGTAAAAACATCTTGGAATCTAATGTGACTAAATAAACCTGAGCATATGGAGGAAGACTTCGTTGTTAGGAAATTTATTTCAATGTTTAGTTCACACTTCAGCCTCCTTGCCTTCCTTACCACCCTCTCTTGCTTTGCTCACTGCCCGCCCAGACACTCTTGGGTACCCCATCTCTATTAGCAAGCTGTTTCACCAGCATAAATTATGAATGCATTTCAAGCCGCCCCTCCTGATAAGATAAATCAAGGGCTTTTCTCTTTTACATGTTTCTGCTTTCATTCACATTGAAACTTTTCCCTGAGCCAGCCACACCGCAGTGTCTCTTGACAAACTTACTATCTCTGTGTAAACTATGGAAGTATGTTTTCAATAGAAAAAAAGTCAGGTAATTTTTTTCAAGAACTCTTACAAGTTAAGAATACAAAATATTTCATGGTTAGCTTCCAAACTGGCTGCATATAAAGTATTTTAAGATTTTTTTTTTTTTTTTGGCTGTCATGGCTGGCAATACTCATTTTGTGTGTGTGTGTTGGTTTGAAAAGCAGGAAGAAATGTAATGAATTGAGTGCTGTCAGAGATGTCTTCTGTTTGAACAATCTGCGATGGGCTGAATGGCAGGGACTCCCTCATCCAGTGCAGGTGCAGTAGAGCTGGGGAAGGGGGGAGGGGGCTCCCTCTCTCTGTTCAGTCAGAAAGCACCATTCTCCACAATAGACCACACACTGACAGCCAGCGTGACATCAACTCACACTTTCATACCCCCCCCCTCCATAGTTCTGAGTTCACAAAGTGGCCATACAGTAGCCTTGGTTAGGTTTCTTTAATGAACATTTTGTGGCTCCTATAACCAACATTAAAATCTGCTGAGCTCTGGGAGGAACAACTCGATTGTTGATCTTGAGTTCCAAATCAAAATGTATAGCTATAGATTAAAGTTAATCTGTTCTCTCTACTCTCTCCCAATAGCAGTGCCCACAACAGACTCCAGATGATATGAAAACTCTGAGTTAAAAGTTCTTCTAAGACTTACTTGGGTCCCAAAGCACTATTTTCTCATGTCCTGAGAGAGGTCAAACAGAGGAGAGAAGGAACAAATTCGTGAATTTATTTAAACTTAAAAGAACCTCTAGTATTTTATTATGCTGTGTGAGAGGGTTAATCCTGTAAATGAACAGACACTAATCTTGTGGAGTGGAGTCTGTCCCGGTTTGAATTGGTTTTACTGGGGAGAGGGGTGGGAGATAGAGAAGGGGGTTAGGAAAGGCAGTAACTGTTTTTAAAGTGGACAAAGATGCGACCGCATTTTGTCTGCCCTATGGCTGCAAGGGCCGCAATTTTCGGAAGATTTCATTTTACATTTGTTTAAACTCCGACTTTGGTGCCTTCTTTTTAAATGGAATTATTCAAAGGAGGGAACACTATCAGAGAAACTATTCTAGTCCATTCCTTCTCCCTCCCCTACAACCGCTGCTCCCACCGGGTTCCTACTCCTCTTTGTCCCCACCCCCTTCGCCACTTCTTCATCTGGGATCTGACCCTTTAGGAGAAAGAGGGAGGAGCGAGGAAAGGGCAGTGCGGGCAAGGAGGGTTCCCCCAGCGCTGCCCTGCGCGCGGGCCACGGCCCTGCTGCTACTGCCTGGTTTCCCTCTGGGCCGACACTTGCTGGACACTCGCTGGAGCATCGTGCCGATGAAAATTGCTCCGTTTGCTTATTTCAAAGAAAAGAAAACGTAACCATATACGTTTTTCACCACAGCAACAAAAATATCAACTTTATAGCCCTCGGAGTGAAACCTTTTTTTTTATCATTCGCCTAAATATTGTTCAGTGGTGGGGGGGGGGGATAGGGTGACCTCCGAGGGCAGCGGCCACAGCATTGATCCTACACCCTCCCAGGAGGCATGGAGTCAGGGGTCTGGCGGTGCACGGGGCAAGTGGATTTGATGTGCAGGCCGAATAGGGGCAAGTTCTTTAAAACCTCAACACTGCAAGAGATGGATCTTACCCGCTCCGTGCCGCCCTTAGCTTGTGATTGTGAATTGCCAGGTGGCCTGCCTTAAGTATTCCTACGGCGCCTACTAAAGCTGGGCCTAGGACGAGAGGCGTCTCCCTCCCCTCTACCCACTGCCCGCCGCTACTTGATAGCTGCCACCGTCTTCCGGCAGGTACACACCCACAATTAATCTTTCTTATTAAAGCCTCCATTCTGTACCCAAGGGGCGACTCAAACCTATTTAGATTTTCTTGGTTGGCTGCACAAATTTAAGTGGGCAAAGAGTTATAAACCTAATAACAGAGGGCGAGGGAGAGTGATTTGAGTAGAGAAAACGGAAGATTTCACTAGGGGTGTGAGCATGCTTGCGGGCCTCTCCCACCCCAGTCACCCGCGTCGGGACACACGCCAGCCTCTGGGAGAGGCAGTGAGCCGCCCGCCCGTGCACACTCCGCACGCAACCTCCATACACATACCTACTCCCCTACACTGTCGCTCACCGGTACACATGCAGTGAGTTGACATGTTCTGGCTTTCTTATAAACCCCTCCCAGAAAGGCGGAATTCTCTGAGCATCCCAGACCAGGGAATTTCCGGGGAGCCAGAGAAGGTTTGCCTTGTTTGCGATTAATTGAGAATAATTAACACTGGAGACCGTTAATCACCACTTTGCTGCTTTCTTCCTTCTTTTGGGTCTGCGGCTACTGCCTCTTCTGCTCCGCAGAAGCGGGTGGGTTCGCTGGTGAAAGTGAAGACGTCGTGGTAGCTGTCACCCAGTTCAGCTGTACTTTTTTAAATGCTCACATACTGTTTGATTACTAATTTGAGTTAATATGATCTTTATGGCAACATAACAGTGGATAATTGGTCTTTTTTTCTGAACAACAATGTAAATCACAATCGCTTTATTATTTAATAACGTCAAACGCTTCGTTGGATTGGCCCCGACCGAGAAGACCTTTTCTTTCTAGACAGTGTTGTGGAGGAAGAACAATGAAGATCTAATTGTGGAGATTTCATAAGTTGGCTCCCGTAAATGAACAGCTTAGATATTGAAGTTCCAGCAGATGTGGACACTATTCGCTGTAGAAATTCTACCCCCACCCTCATACATGCAGCCCAAACACTCTATTAGAGGTTTTCTGTAGTAGTGGTGTTGGTGAGTCCTCAGATCCTAGCAACCACCTAAATCTTCCAGTAGCAATTAGAGCGTTTATCGGGCTTGCTTTTCAGCCCTTTATACTGCGGTGTAGCAATGAAGCATTGAGTCCGCACACCAAATTAGCGCACCTCTCAGATCCGCAGCCACTGATGCGCCCCTTCGGTCACTTTGCTTGTTAGACATTAAGAGCACCGGCCTGCGCTTTTTAAAGTCTTATTTTGTTTTGATTTGATTTTTTAAATGGAGTCACCAACGCAGTGTCTTGGCGTATACTTGTTTTAGGCATTTTTTTTTTTTTTTTTGCAAAGGACACGAGCCACTATTTTGCAAATGCATAGAAGAGCAGTTGAAACCTAGAGACCCCTCAAATGCAGATGGCAACGCGCTCAGAGGGAATGTGTCCCCACTGCTCGAATTACATTAGTCCCCAAAGCCTTCTAACGGTTCTCCATCGCGGCTTTTGCTGTCACTGGGGGACTGCTGGCTCTGGCATCCTAAGACTTCGAGTTCTTTGCAAATGAATCTCCACCATTTGGAATTCGGGTCAAGGAGAGAGACTCCGAATCTACAGCAGGTTTTGTTTTTTGCGTGTGCCCGCCTCTCCGTTTTATTCAACTTCTATTGCCTGTCAGGAGACAGAACAATTCGCTGCCCCCCTCTTCTAAGACAAACCCCTCGCTTCTAAGACAAACAGGAGGTGCGAAATGCTTCGCCTGCACACGCGCCCTCGGGGCCCCTCTCCCCTCATTCCTCCTCCCTCCCGCGCCTCACGGAGGCTGCAGCTGCCTTCCGCCGGGGTGAGACATCTCCCCCCCTTTCTGCCCACCGCATTTTCAAACCATTACATCGACGGTTCTAGAGTCATATTCACATTTTCAGCCACCTTCCAATGTCTTTCCGGTCCACTCTCTTCCTTTCTGAGAACCTGAAAAGTGTCAAGGGGAAGACTTGAGGAATTGAGAGAAGGCAGTAGATTTTCAAATCCTCCCCGTTCCCCCTCTGCCCCGTGAAAAGTGTATTTTACCACAAGGAGTGCACTGGGAAACTTTCCCTAACAGGAGTTGAGAGCAGTGTTATTCTTCTCTGAGGGCCCGCTGGCCTCCCCGCCCCCGCTGGACAATGCGTGCTTTGAGGCTCGGTGGCCTGCAGGCAGCGGGAGACTAGGGACTGGGCGGCTCTCCTCCAAGGGGCCCGCAGCTGGGGAAGCGCCGGGCAGGGATCCGGGCTGGGGAGGCGGACCACGCAGGAAGCAAAACCGTAAAAGTACAATTACCCGCCCCCCAGCTCTCCAGAGAGGCAGACTATGAGGACCTGGGGCCAGGGAGGCAAGAGAGGGGAATATAAGAGGTTTTCTGTTTTGTTTCTTTCCTACACCCCATCCCACCCCAAACCTAAATGTTTTATTTCGACACAGAATTATGCATTCTAGATTTTCTGGTCTCCTTGTACTCAATCTTGGGCACCTAGTCTCTGGTTGATAATCTCAACCCGGGTCTTTTAACGGTCAAATCGCCCCTGTCTAGTGACAGTCTCCTCAACGTCCCTCCTCCCCCCACTCCCTCATTCGAAGTGCTGTGAACAGGAAAAGCTTCCTGGCCAGGCACTCTGGGACACTCTATTCTAGTTTGAGTTTGGTGTGGAGGATCTTCCAAAGAGAACACTACCACCGCCCTCCCCTCCAGGCACCCTCTAAGATAGGACCTTTGAGTTCAGCAGAAGCCCTCAGAAGGTTACCATCTTGGTGTAAGCATTTGTGTGATGTTTTAAAACGTATAACAAACGGAGTGTCAGGGCCACGTGCCATGCCTTCGAAACGCCACTGCGAGCCCTGGCTTTCAGAGTCGCGGAAGCCGGGGCTGGCGTGGAGGGGGCGCTGAAGCCACAGGCGGGTGTCGGGGGCCTGCTCTGCGCCGCAAGTCTGGCCGCAGCACCGAATGAAGCGAATTACGTATCTGGAGTGTGTTTGATCTGGGGCTGTATAGTCAGATTCGGCTTTGTTTGTTTGTTTGTAATCTCATATTTAGCAAGCCGCGACGATGGCAGGAAGAGAGAAAGAAAGGGACGTATGACGGAACTGCGCGGTAACCACACCCCTTCCTAATGAGTAATTTCCATATGTGCGCCTCCCGCATCTAGCGCCCTCTCTTTCCTGACGCTGTGGTGGTGCTGGTGCGTCTTGCGCAGGGCAGACGCCTCCACTCTGGATTGAAATGAAAAAGCTCGCAGTGGGAGCAGAAAATTGGTCTATTGATACATTCACTCCGAGTGTTGATCTTGGCATAACCGGCAGTGGGTTATTTCTCCCCCGCCCCCAAATGGGGAGCACACGGATTGTTGAGTTTGCGGATACGCAGGCAGGCAGAGGGCAGAAACGACATTCCTCCCCCTTCCCCTCCTCCAGTTGTCCAGTTTCTTTTTACCCAACTCCAGATTCTTTTTGTCCTCTCCAGGTGAGGACAGTGAGGGCAGGGTAGTCATAGAAAGGGGGGAAGGGTATATAATCCCAAACGAATAAATCAAAAGTGAAAGTTTCAAATTAGATCCAGGTCCTGTTTGAGAAAAATGTAATCCTGCACTCGAGGGAGAGTGTTAGCCCGAGTGTATGTGTGTAAAAGAGGGAAGATGAGGAACTGAGGTTGTGAGATGGTGTCCATAATTTGAGTCGGTTAAAAATTGTGTCACAGACAGTGAAGTTTTGAAGGAGTACTCAGTAGAAAACTCGAGGCGGTTTTCAGCTGCTTCTAACCGGGTTTCGTGTGTGTGTGTGTGTGTGTGTGTGTGTGTGTGTGTGTGTGTGTGTGTGTTCATTCTGTTCGGGAAAATTGAAGAAACATTTTTACAATTACTCACCTCCCTGTTACCTCCACTACAACACCCTCCTAACCTCACTGTGCACACTAGGGTGTGGGCTCCGGTTTGAGCTCCAAAATAGCTTGCTTGTCAGTTGCGAGCTGTAGGTATATCAAAGTGAACTGTCCCAAGTAACTCTTGTCTAGAAGCTGGGAAGCTTAAGCAGCTCGCTTTAATGATGATTTGTAGCTCGGGAGGGGCACGGACAGCAAACACCCCGCAGGTGTGTGCCGTAACACCACCATCCGGACTTGAATGTAGATTACTCTGGCGATCGTTTGATCGGCCCTTTGAAACCCTTTACAACTGCCTGTGACGAACGGCCAGTCTCAGTTTTTCTCCAAATAATGCCTTGAGGGTAAGTCCTCTGGGCTTTTAAAGAGCTCCAGTGCTTAAAAAAAAAAAAAAAAGGAAGAAAAATGTTCGATTTTAGTTTGGACATCGTCACTATTTTGTCGCTAACGGGCATCATTCAAGTCCTTCAGTACTTAATGACCATTACCTTTGCTGTCTTCCCAGGACACACACACACACACACACACACACACACACACACACACACTACATTAATAAAAAGGAAAACAAAGTTATTAATTTCATTTTCTTTAGTTCCAAACTGCCCTACCTGTTTATAGATGTTTATATGGGTGTTTGTTATAAACATGCATTATTATTAATGCCATTGCTAATCTTGTTTTAATGCCTTCTCTGTACTCTCTGAATTATAACTGTTCATTCAGTGGGAGTTTAATTTAACATTAAGGATTTCCAAAGTAAAACTAGAGTTTAACCCCCTCCCCAACACCTTCACACCAACACGCATCACCAAAATGAAAGAGGTGGGGCTGTTCAACCTTTAATATTTACTTAGAGTGTTTACATAAGCAGAGGAAAATGAACTTTTGTCTGAAATGTGCAACAAGCAGCACTCTGATTTCATAAAACTCATAAGCTCAACAATTGCAAGAACATATCACACTGAGGTGGGGGTGGGGTGGGAGTGCGGTTGAATTCAAGGCCCATTCCTGCCACTGCAGACTACAAAGGGTTACACATAAATAAGTGCCACATTTGCCTATTGCAAAAGTTTTCTCAGTGCCTTCTAAGTCACAACAGGGAATGGGGAGAAACTGTCATTTATTATCCCGCTCTGGGCAGGAGCAGACCCCAGTACCAAGAGGCTCTCTTAGCTTTGGCCGGCAGAAGAGGGGTAGCCTTTCAACAGCAGCCCCCTTTGTTCTCCTGATCTCTTTCCCAATTTCAAGCTTCACTTGCACATCCCAAGTTTGTGTGTTAATGACGCTATTACCATCTGGCTCGCCCTACTTTCCAAAAGATATAAATCTCCTAGCCCCATTGCCCGCATTATCATTTAAGTGCCACCATAGCCAGAAGAAAAAGATGCTTTCAGGACTCCAGATTCTCTTGCACTGACTACCCCTGACATGACTCTCCCACTATATTTATAGACTACACATTGGGTGCGGGTGAGCTCCTTGATGGAACTAATTTCCCAAGAGCTGTCCCTCTAAGCAAAGGCAGACATGATTCTGAGGGAAAGGGAGCCTCCAAATGAATTTCTCCTTAGCATATGCTTGTTTCGTTTGCAGCAGGCATATAGTAAGCCGCAACATACTTGTGTGTGTCTGTGCCTTCCTTTCTTTCTCTTGGGTTTGTGAAGATTGCAGTGCAACTCCCAGACCTTCAGGGTGTGCCACTTTTCAAACTCTGTTTTGAGGGGGTGCCTAGATTGGCCTCTTGCCGGAGGAGGGGGCAGCAAGAGCTAGGGGGGATAAAAAGAGCCATGGGAGGCAACTTTGGGAAGCTGGCCCAACTGAATCCCTTCCCTGACACCCTCACAGTGCAGAGCTGTAGATGTGGGGTTTACACACTGTTAGTGGTAGCGCTAAAGCCACTTCTCTCTATTCTTTCCTGAGCAACCCGTGATTTGTGTGTTTTGGGTGCAACAGCTGAGAACTGCAAAAAGAGTTGGGCTGGTTTGTGAATGGGCCCACAATGACTTCATTTATCTGGCCATGTCTGAGTGAATCAAGCAGAGCAGAGTGTAAGCATGGGCTTTTGGTTTAGGCCCCTCGCTCATTTGAACAGCTAATACCCCTTTGGGGGCTCCTCCTGTTTGTGGCCCTAGACTGCCCTATCCAGGTGACTCTTTCTCCTCGTGATGCTCTCCCCTTCCCAGTGCTATCTTCACAGAGGTGAGGTCCACTAAGATAAGCCAGCCTAACAGGTTGGAAGAAGAATTGGAAAGGTAAGCTTCCCAGCTCCCTAAGAGAAGCTTTTAAAATCATCAGGATTTGAGCAGACTTGACTTCTCTCTTAAAAATAATCTTGCCAGACAGAAGAAGACACCTTTAATAAAATACATCCTTTTTGAGGGATGAAAGAAAATCACCTGTATAGACAGTATCGCTAATACTTTGAACGAAGCACAGAAGGTACCTGAAATGGTGATTATTTATATGACAGCCGTGTAGCTGTTTGCATGCACAGGGTACTTTTTCTTTCTTTCCCGTTCACTTTCCTGCTTTTTCTCCCAAGTTCAAAAAAGATCTTGTTTAGAAATTTGAATCCCTATTGTTTTTCCTTTCAAGAATATTATCGAGTTGATATGAACAAACTGCAGAGGATACATCACTTAAGATGCACTTTTAATCACTGATCATTAAAATGGTTATGTTAAATATACTCAATTACATGCATGAGTTAACTCTAACAGTACTTTCTGTTCTCCCAGCTGCTCACGTCTTCTTTAACGATAGTCTGCAGTAGAAACTTGATTATGCTGAATTCATACATTTCGATGGATTTCATCAGCCTAATTAATGCCTCAGTGTGATCCTGGGGTCTGAATGAACCCTTTACTATGTTTGAGGTTACAGACAGTATTGGAATGTAGGTTTTTCTTCCTTAGTTACTCAGGACGTACTTTGTGATTCCTCTAAGCAAGGTAGGTAGCATTTATTAAACCAAAAGACTATGCAAAACAAAAAAAAAAACAATCCCAATGGTAGAAAAATGAGACTAATTCTTCATTCTTATTACCCCGTCAATATGCTTGGATTCAATATACAATCTCCAAATCTTTAGTAAAGAGGAAATGACTATCTCTCCGTTGCATCTTAAAACTACACTGAGAAGGAAAAGTTAAAATAGATTCATGACTGGTGGCTAAATAGATTTTCATGAACTCATCAAGGCGGTCTCATTCCCTTTCTTCTTTCTGTTACCATAACTTTTAGACTATTTTTCCTTTTCATTTCAACTTTCATCTTTTGCAAGGAAGCACTGATGGCCAGTATTCATGATAAACTTCAGCCGTGCCCCACCCTTATGGGTGACTGCATTCAGTGTTTTCAGGTGTAAATTAACATCTGAATACGTCTGGACTTTACTGACCCTTCCCGCCACCACCGTCAGGCCTCTGCAGAGTTGTCAGTAATCTGCACCTCCACAACTTGCACTGCAGACTGAGGTCGATTTCCCAAGCCGAACCGCAACAAAAGCACCCAAAAGTGCTTGTATTGCCTAAGATGGAAGTTCTAACGTTTGCCAAAGTCCAAACACCTGTGGAAGAGTATCATTTAAGACATATTTTCTTGGAGATCAAGGATACAGGAAGAGGAAGAAAAAAAAGGAATGGAGGCATCTTGGTTTTTTAAGAAATGTCCCAACTTGGGTAGGTGAAACTTGAAACTTTTACCTCACCTTCAGTTCCCAAAAACAAAGTTACCCCTGCAGAACTTCCCTTATGCAGGAACTTGTCTGACCTAGATTCTAGTCCTAGCGGGAGCAACCTCATACCTCGACATCGATCTAATAGAACAAGAAGCATTTCAGATCTATAACCAAATTACCACCTTGGAACTTGGTGCTTGTTATGCTAATGTATGACTTCTGCAGTAAGAGTATATTTTCAGGGTTAAGAACTTAGGTTTCTAGAATGCTTTGTGTAATGACAGACATTAGACAGACAAATGTGCCAGCAATGGTGGCACAATACTTCTGGCAAACACCCTGGGCTATTTTAACAGATAAATGGAGATGCATATATGTTTGTAAAAATGAAGCAGAGTGGTGCCGTGCTGGGGGAACTGGGTGAGAAAGCAGGTGCTGGTGACCAGACCATTGCAGTGGTGAAGATTCTCTTGCAATCCCCTCCCTCTTTTCTCTCAGACCTAGTTGAGTGGAAGTTTAGTGCATTACTTAGTCCCTTGGGCTGGATGCTTGGGGAGGAAAAAAGGAGAGAAGTGTTTCATAAATCGCACTGCAAACAAGTAGTTACCTCTTGCTCATGGTTTGTGCAACTCTTTTTCTTTTTTTAATTGACTTTACAGAGAACAGAGAGAGGTGGGGAAGAGGAGTGGGAAGGAAGCATTAACTTGTTGTAATTGCTTCTTGTATGTGCCTTGACCAGGCAAGCCTTGGGTTTTGAACCAGTGCCCTCAGCATTCCAGGTTGATGCTTTATCCACTGTGCCACCACACATCAGGTGATTTGTGCACTCTTAAGTTTAGATTACAGAGAGTAAGGGGAAAAAATATTTGCTGGGGAACAGGTGGTATACGCAAGTATAGAGAGAAATGAACACTTTTGAGGTTTAAAGCCATACGGAGGAGTTGTCCAGAACCTCCTCCATATCTAGTGTATGTTATCTCTGCATCGTGTGACTAAGGATGTAAGCAAATCTATCTGAAACTAATAGTATTGAATGTAAACTGTAACTGAAAAAAAATATTTAAAAAGAATTCAGGCAAATCTTCAAATTTGTGATTTATGTCTTGAGAATCAAAAGTGAGATGGTTTAATGCACCATATTTCTAACAAAAATAAGGCTCTTCAGTGTACAGGGCTGGGATGGGGTTAGTCATTTTCCATAATTGTAAATAAGGTAAATTCACACTCTGATGAAGTATCCAAGAAAAGGACTCTTTTTATCAGTTACCTGCCCTCGATTGACATCAGGGCAAAGTCATTCACAGCCCGGTTGTTGTGTGCCTAGTTCTTTCCCTCCCCTCCTCTCCTGCTCCTACTATCCCCACATATCCTGGGCAGTTACTTTGGAAATAAGTGACTTGGTTCCTGATGGGTTTTCACCCCTTCTGCATAATGCAGGTTCTAAATGTCAACTTGCCACTATGGAGAAGCCTGTGAAGCCTTTCCTGTGATAATGGGTAAATTCTACTGTGTTAACAGTCTTGTTTGGGGCTAGAGCAAGGTTGCCAAGACATAGTCTGAATGAGTTGGGGGCTTCTCAGATGTAAAATGAGGCCAATTTGAAATGTTGGCACGAATGCTGAGCTCTCGATAATAGCCCGTGTTGTCTCATTTTCTTCTAGAGTTGAATAGGAGCAAAATACCTGGCTTGATACAGTGATGCCCTGATGACAAATGAATTAATTAGAGTTTTGTAGTTCATCCCAAAGATTTTAGCGATGGTAGATGTGGGAAATGCAAGCTTCAACAACTTGAGTTTTAGGAAAGACAACTTTTATGCATTCATGCCTTAAAGTTATAGACTGAATTTGTCTCACTTAGCTTGCTACTGTCTGATCTCCTCTGTCACTTTTCTGAACTGTAATGTTTAATACATCTATTCACTGACAGAGCAAAGTCATGAATCAGGTTAACTTTCACCTTGCTATGTAAAGGACACATAGCATGGCAAGGTCATGAGGCTTTTTAACATGGTTCTTCTAAGATAAATTAATGAGTTTATTACATAATCTAATTTACCAAGAGGAATAGATTCCCCAGTGGGTCTGCCCAGTACCACTTTTTAAAAAAAATTCCCGTGGTGAAAAAGTCATTAAGTTAAAAGTACAGAAGAATACATCATAGATAAAAGAAGAGAATACAGATAAGGACGGATTACATCTTCTTCATGCTCTGGGCTGACGTGGCAGCGTTTGTCTGTGGCAGATTGTGGAGAGAAGGCTGAGCATGCAACAAGAGGCAGTGACACTAAGGCAGAGAAAGAGCCTGCTGGAGATTTACCAGTTCATGTTACTTATGATCAGCTGCCATTCACTTACTTTCAAGCTAGAGGATTTATATACTGCGGAAATCCTGGTCACATTGATGGGAATAACCTAGGACGTCAAAGGATTGGTTTTGAAATTGTTGGACATTTAGTTTCAGATTTTAATTCTAAAATCCAAATCTGAATTGCCTATTGGTCTGGGGAGGAAACCACCTTATTTGAAATTCTGTTATAAACGTTATGAGAGCAAGCCAACACAGATGAGCTTAGACATGCTTTGAATCCCAGATCACCCCACTGTTGTGCTACTTGTTTTTGGAAGGAACGGGAGCAGGCACCTGGTCTCTATCCAGGAGAGGAACCTATTTGCAGTATCTCAGCAAATCTCAGCAGGCCGGTCCTCGTGGTTCATAGAGACCATGGACCTTGAAGCCAGCTGGGTAGTTCTGGTCTCATTTCATCCAAACAGCATATTTCTCAAACTTAGAAATGCCAGATCGTCTTATTTCTGTGGCAAAGGGTTGCTAAAGATCTCTGACAGCTGAGTTTTCCCTATCGATTATATGATAATGCAGTTCATTTATAGAGTTCAGGGAAATGAGAAAAAGTGGAAGAATGAATTAAATTGTGAACCCAAATATTTGTAGCTAAATCAACCTCCTAGGAGGGCAGTGACTGATCATTTAATGTGAAGCCTTATGACTGGGTAACTGAATTTGTAAACCATACAAGAAATTATATCTTACACAGAAAATTTATATTTAGCTCAACGTATGTGTTTAAAGTTGCTCCTAAATTTAAAACAGAGAGTGAACCCAAAGTGTAAAATACAAATCAAAGGGCACCCTTGTGAATGTGGGGGGGCGCGAGAGGGGTGTGAGGCTGTTTATAGGGGCACTACCCTACAAACACTTTGAAAGATCTTTTTCAGATTTAACAAGTTCTGAAATAATTAAACATGCATACATTCTTCCAATGCATCCACAGGTTAAAAAAAATCATTGTTATTTATCTTGAGCGTCAATTCCTAACAGTTTTCTCTGTCACAGGATACAGACAGGCATGCAGAAGTAACTAGAAACACAACACATGCCAAGGTCTTGCAGGCCCAAGATTTCAAACAAAGGAAAACTCTGGTAACATGACTGTAAATGAAGAGTGCTTGAGACCATAGACAGGCGCACCCAGAAGGGGTAATTGGAGAACTGGGAAGAGAGAGGCTTCTCCGTGCAGTCTGACAGGAAGAAAGAGAGCCAGAGCTGGAGTGGCTGGTAGGCTCCCTGCAGCCCCCCCCCCCCAAGCACATCCCCCTATTGGGGGGGGGGCAGGCTGTGGCTGGTGGGTGGTGGTGGTGGTATGGACACAAACAACCACACTCAGGCCTGTTCCCTGGCCTGAAAGCCATCCCAGCAGTTTGAAGTCTTGATTCTTGACAATTTCTCAATTTGTCATTGGCAATAAATAACTTTTCCTAAAGTTTTACTCTTGGGTACCTGAGTTTAGGAAGATGGCCTTGTTCTGTGGCTTCTCATCTAGATACGGCCCAGTTAGGCAGAGGAAGGAAAAGGAACATTAACTCAACTGCAGTCACTCCACACAAGCCCTGGGACCCAGGGGAGAAACTTTTTTTCTCCTACACACCTTGCGCCTTCTCTCCACACCCTTCACAGACTCAGTGTCCAGACTCCGGCTGTGCGGAGGCGGCCCCTCCTAGTGGGTGAGACGCCAGGAGGGGGCAGGGCTTCCCTACCTCCCCTCCCACCCCATATCCTTCATTACACAAAAATTGTGTTCTTGGGCCCACAATTCATTTGAACAACCTGGGACTGAGACCTGAAGTTTGAAGTTTTGCTTCGGGGTTTTTGTTTGGTTTTGCCTTTTCTTTTGTAATTGTGGGTGTCGATGATTCTCAGATGCCCAGGGCCAGGGCTGCCACTCTAATGTTGAAACCTTCCCAACTTTGCTCCTTCTTTTCTCCTCCTTTTGTTGGACTGGTGGGTGTGGTGGCCCAAAGGCTGGCCTGTCAGGCTGGCTAGAGCAGCTGCTGTGCCTCACTCCTCTGACCATCATTAACATTCAGTTTCAAATCTTCCGTCTTTAACAACTTTCTGGGGAGCATATGAAAAGCACCGAAAGAGAGCCTTTTTTCAAGTGGTCATGACGTGGCAGCAGGCAGGTACTGGTCAGGTTGCACCTGTCCGTGTCCTTCTAGGAGCCGTCCCGTGGGTAAGTGTCTACATGGGAGTGCTGGGTCTATTGGGACGGAGAGAACAGCTCTGAGAAAGTCTAAAGGCAGGCCGAGAAGTTGGGGTGGGCAACAACCAGCTCTTCTTTCCTCCACGCTGTCCTGGAGCACAGCCTGTCTGGTCCTGGCGGTGGAGCTCACAACCAAGCAGAAAGTTCTCACTTTTTAATCTCACCCTTCCTCACTTGCGTCTACTGCTCAGCTCTCTGGCCTCTCCTTGATTCCAAAAAAAAGAAGAAAAAAGAATGTGTATCAGAAAGTTTCCTTCTGCCAAGAAGTTTCCTTTAAGAACTTTGTTTTGGGGAAAGAAATCTGCTTCTGGGTCAAAGGGAGACTGCTAAAATGTTCCTAGAAAGGACAATGAACGCACAACCACTGTGTGGGGTAGGTAGCTAAATGTCATCAGGAGCTTTGGCCGCGAGGTGCCATGCAAACATTCTTAAGAACCAGCCTCAGAGTAGTTTTCTATCCCCTGCTGCAAAATGTTAATGTGATTACCACCAAAAAAATGCCTCTTTTAACTAACATCCATGGGAATCTATGGAAAGGATATAGCATTTCTTTGAAATTCTAGATGGGAGTTAAGGACTACCTGACTACAACTTCCTTCACCTCTTAATCACATGTCTTCCACAACACCAGCCTCCTATCCTATGAAACCATGGGTCCCTTAATAAAATATCTCTTTATTTTCCAGTCCCTTCAGTAAAAGTTTATGTAGAAGCCTGACA
Source organism: Rhynchonycteris naso (assembly GCA_037038555.1). Lineage (NCBI taxonomy): Eukaryota > Metazoa > Chordata > Mammalia > Chiroptera > Emballonuridae > Rhynchonycteris > Rhynchonycteris naso. The sequence continues at coordinate 38,677,342 of CM073002.1, forward strand.
GAAGCGTACCTATCCTCCTCCCTTTAGATTCTTATCCCTTACTTGTTTTGTCCTCTGGGTCCCTGAGCCAAATTCTCAGAATTAAATTATGATCTCCCAAATGCCATGACAATTTAGAAGGAAAATTTGGGGACCACACTGAAAATACATGATATAGAAAATAAATGTTAGAGCTGAATGCAGTTGACAAGTGGCAGTTTGGGGTATCAGCAATACATTCCACGTTTTTTTTCTACAGGCCTTTTTTTATTATTTCATTTTCAGGATTCACTGATCCTAATGGATACAAGTTCAAACTGAAATAAATTAGAGAAACGCTAAAGAGAGACCAGATTAAGCCCTTCCTGGACTGGCAGCCATCGTAACCTGTACTCGTGATTATTTGGACAGACTCTTTCATCTGCTGGAAACCCAGATGGACTAACACCCAAAGACCTGCTTCTCGGTATTTAATTACAAATCTAGCAGAGTAGAGACTCAGCACAGATTAAAAGAAAATCAATCAGCGCTTATTAGCCATAACAAGTCAATAAAAAACATTTAGCTGGAGAAGCAATATTAACACACCCTTGTTACCATCAGCCGTAAGTGCCTGTGAATTTTGAAGCTTCTGCAACACATAGTATTTTATTGTTTCACTGCCTGACTTGAGGGAATTTCTGCTTGGATGGTACCTAAAGTTGTTTCCTGGAATTGTAACTTGAATGAGTTTTACAGTCATTGTATCCCGGGGTCCCAGGACAACTTCACCAAGGTCTTGTATATGTCTAGCGGTGTGGTAGATATAGAATTTCTTTGCCCTAGAGAGAAAGGCCTAATGTGGTAGTGGAGAACACTGGGCTAGAAATGCCAAGCAGGATCTAGGTTCTAGTTGAGGCATGTAATTAATGGTGTGAATGTGAGGCAGTTTGTTTCTGGGCTTCAGATCTCCCACATGTAAGGAGATAGAACTGGATAATCTCCTAGGGCTCCTTCAGTCCCTAAATCAGTGGTTCTTAACCTTTTTTGAGGTACCGAACCCACCAGTTTCATATGCGCATTCACCGAACCCTTCTTTAGTGATAAATAAAATATGATTTTTTCCCCAAATTTAAGACATAGGTATATGTTTTTTTACCGGTGCACAAAATGAGCCATGCATGAACATCACCTTGCTCAAAGAACAAAACCAACAAAGTGCATGCACTCACAACAAATTACAGTATTACTTTATTCTGGCCTCTGTGGCAGAGGCTTCTCCAAACCCCTGAGACCGACTCATTGAACCCCTAGGGTTTGATAGAACCCACTGCCCTAAATCCTATAGTTTTGTCACATATTTGTGAATTTTCAACATAAGAAATCCAGATCTATGAGTTACTGAATAAAATATCTCTTTATTTTCCAGTCCCTTCAGTAAAAGTTTATGCAGAAGCCTGACAGAAGTTTTATGGTCTTTTCCTGGGAAAGAGCCTAAATTCAACTAGAGGAAACCAAACGAAGAGACTTGGCCTTGTGTTCTTGTGTACAAATGAACCATTGTCTTAAACTTTAACTCCAGATCCAATTTAGACATAATGTTTCACTCAAGATAAGGCTTGTGGTTTAGGAGATTCTGGTCTGGCTTGCCTCATTTTAAGACTTTTGTCATCTCTTTTCAAAACCTAAGGAGTACCTCATTTCCTGTTGGAGAGTTCCTCAGGCTTAGCCAGCCACCAGCCAGGTCTTTAAGGAAGCTTGCCAGGAGTTCCCGGCTGAGAAGGACAGTCTGAGTTCATCCTAGAGAATGAGCTGGCATCACAGTGTAGTGACTCACCAACCTGCTTGCCCACTCTGTGAAGGCAGGAACCACACTGTCTAATTGAAAGACTCGCATGCTTTAGCAAAGTACAGTTGGATTACATGGCAAAACCATCTCACACTATCTCTGATCTTCCCTTCCACTGGCTGTTTTGAGCACAAGATGAGAAAGAAAATTATATCCTGAATTACATTTTGTTTTAAGGTTAATTAATAGATCCTGGGTATTATGTCCATTCTGTTCTAGGAATGTAGTGGTGGTTACAAAACAGTGAAAATAGGTCACAGCAAAATGAACATTCAAGATTATTAAGTCAAAATATTCCTCTAAAATTTCAGTATTCATTTTTGAAATGTCAGTTACTACATTTCTGTAATTCATCATTTTTTTTCTTGGCTTAGAGTCAAGATGATAAATGATATTTTAGGTCAAAGACATTGTTTTGTCATATAGCCACTGCTTTTTATAATGCAAATCCACCCTCCCCTCACCAATGCTTGATCATTTGTAGTGCTCATGAACTTCTGGACTCTCTCCCTCCTCTCTCTCTCTCTCTCTCTCTCTCTCTCTCTCTCACACACACACACACACACACCACCCAAATTCTAGAAAAGGTCTTTTCAAGGCTTGCATGAGAAAATTAAAGGAGAGCCAGAGCAATAGTGACACTAGAAGTTGATGATTTTACTTTATAAAGAGTCATTATGCAGTACAGAGGTATTTTTTAAAACAATTATTACTATGATTAAAGAATATTAAACCTCTTAATTATTACAATTTTTGTCTAATTTCAAGTTACATACAGGAGACATTTCAAAGTATTTTGTATCATAATCTGTCACCAAAAAGAAAACAAAAAACTGGTAGAGGTTTATAATGTGCGTAGGTTTATACCATAGAGAATTAAATTTTAAATCATAAGTATTTTCATTGTTGTAAAACTTGAGGACAAGATAGCATTTGGTATTAATATAAGAAAACATTCAATAGCTAGGTATTTTCGCTTCAAAGTGCACTGCACTAAAATAAAGTACACATTGTATTTTTTTCTCCTGGTGTTCTTTTGTTAAATATGGAATATTTTTAGTACGTTATTATTAATGTATGCATTATTTTTTATTAGGTCATTTGGTAAAAGATAAAATGTGTAATGGTAATGACCTTTTGCTTTTCTCCTAATTTTATTATTTCAAGTCAAGCAAAAATGGATTCTTTTCTCTTAGGGAAAAAGATTATGAGTATGTTTCTGATGCAAAAATGATTATTTAGTTACAGTTTATTTCCCTAATAGATTAGCATTTATACTGGATCTTAGTTCAAAGCTGATTATTCTCAAGGAAAAGCAGAGAGATATTAGAATTTCCAAGTAAATTAGATTGTTTAAAAAGTATTTTAATACATCATCCAGATTGTTGTCAGCTATTGGTTAACAAACAAAAGCCATGTCTGTTGCAAATGTGAAATCTTGCTGTTGAAGCACCTTAGCAATTCCAGCTTCTTTAGGATAGAAGTAGAAATTCATATCAAAGAAATAGACAATTTAAAGCTCCCTCAATTCTTTTTTTTTTAACTTTAACTGTGATGGGCATTTCTGCAAGATGGGTTTTAACATATTTTTTCCTAATTTTTTTTCCTCCTTTCAGTAAGAAGGATAAGCTTTTAGAGTACCCAGTCACCGTGGTAACTGCCAAAAAAATTCTCCTGAAGTTTGAAGAGGTCAGCTAGCAGGGTCAACAACTCTGGCCTCTCTCTGAGCTCGGTCTAGCATGCCCCAGCCTGCGGTTGGAGTGGCAGGCCAGATCTGACCCTGGGAGGTGGACTATTTCGGCTCTGATATAAATTTTTTGAGTCAGTTCATGGCCTGGACTCTCCAGGTGGCCTCCAAAATCGATTTTGACCCCCTGACCCTGTCTCACGGAGGCGTAGCATCCACCCTAAGTAAGGATTTAGCCAGGAATGACAGCTTCCACTGAGTGTTATTGGGGACAGTATAAACAGCTTGGAAAGCAAGTAAGGAGGTGTGAGTCCTAGAAATCATTAAAAGCACATTAAAAAACAATTTAACAAAATTATCTTTTGTAGAAAAAAGTTTAAAATGTGTATTTGTTACAGAAATCTTATTGATTTGTAAGACTTTTAAATCAAAGAATAGTTTTGAATATAATCAGTAAACCCATACATCTTTATCTTTTTATATACTTTGTTACAAATATGCAAATAAATAGCCTGGCTTGCAACAAAATAGGTACAACAGGGATGTAACATGTACAGAAAAAGGAAGCTAGTTCTTAAAAATACATTAATGGATTTTCAATATTTTAAATACTAAATTTTGTGTGTGTGTCTTAAAATGTTTATAATGGGAAAATAAAACACCTTGAAAAAATCTGGAATGAAAATAAACTTGTGCTGCATTCCAAGTACCTTGCTACTTTGTAGAACGAATAGCCAGTGTATTCGTTTGGATACAAATGAGATAAAAATTGTAAAGATAGAAAGTTAAATCTTGCATAGAGAAAACAGGAAGTTAATAGTGTCTCTGAATTAACCTGAACAATAAAAAATGATGTAGATAAATCATCAGTGACTTTTTTTTCTTCTTTCTTTCTTTCTTTGTTTGTTTTTTTTCAGGATGCCACCCCGAATGCTTTATTTTCTCCAGGAAAGTAGAGTTCTCTTTGAGAGTTCTAGCCTGTGAGCTCAGTATGTAAATGTGGTCATCAAGCAAGAATGAACTGCCAAGAGGGAAGATTTTGAATGTTTCACTTTCTTAAAACCCTTCACAGCATTCCTTATTCCAGTGGTACTTTACTCAAAGTTTTCTCCTTTTCCCAGCGCTGTTGAAAAATGGTCCAAAGCAACAGTGCAATAGCTAAACAAATTTTATTATGAAGTTGTTGAGATGGCATTTTTATCTGAATCCTTTATAAAAATTAGATTTTAAGTAGGGGTGAATGTCCTTTTGGGAGAGGGGGCAAGGGAGAGTGGAAGCAGAGGGAGAGGGGACAAAGCAGTTTATGTATATATATATATACCCTTTGTGTTTGAAGGCCTGTGTCTTGGCTTCTCACTATGTTAAATCCCTATTATAAAACTTATCTTCACAAAGCCTATTATAGTATTCTGAGAACAAATTGGACCATGAATAACTTAGTTGGAAGTGTAGATTATTTTCTACTCAGGGAAAGTTAGAGATGACAACAGCTTAACTAAAAGAATAGTGATTAATCTTAAATAGATGGATTTCAAAGTTTCACTCTTGATAAAGAGTACCTTTGATGATATTTCCCCCACTTCAGACTCATGTTTCCACTTTCTTTGTATTAAGAGTTGCCCTCGCGATTACACTGTCCACCTACTACAGCATGGCTCTAACTCTAGATCGTTTTCTTTCATGTTGTTAATCTGTCACGGGGTGACCAGAGTGACACTCTGCTTCCTATTGGTTAAATATATGGTTGCAAAGTGGTACTTGTACTTAGACATCAAACTCCCTCTTAGGGAGGATATCTTACATAAATCATAATTAGATAAAATTATTATTCAAAAAAATCTTAAATTTGTATAATACTCTATAGTTTACAAAGCACTTCTCAGCTCATAATTTTGTTTGATCCTTAGAATAATGTTATGAAACAAATATCATTAATCCCATTTTACCAATGAGGAAGCTGAGTGATTTGCATATTGTGATCTGGCAGATAAATAGAAGAACTGGAATTCCAACTCAGATTTTATAAAGCTTCTATTTCAAGTGATTAACCTGTAGCAATAAGCTCTTTTTTTTTTTACAGAGACAGAGGGAGTCAGAGAAAGGGATAGATAGGGACAGACAGACAGGAAAGGAGAGAGATGAGAAGCATCAGTCATCAGTTTTTTGTTTTGACACTTTAGTTGTTTATTGATTGCTTTCTCATATGTGCCTTGACCGCAGGCCTTCAGCAGACCAAGTAACCCCTTGCTCGAGGCAGCGACCTTAAACTCAAGCTGGTGAGCTTTTGCTCAAACCAGATGAGCCTGTACTCAAGCTGGCAACCTCGGGATCTCGAACCTGGACCCTTTTGCATCTCAGTCCGATGCTCTATCCACTGTGCCACCGCTTGGTCAGGCACAATAAGCTCTTTATTATTTTAAAAATAATTTTAATACAAAATATTCCTGAAAAGGGAGATTTTATATTAAAAAGCAAAAGTCTCTATGTTTCAGATATTAAAAAAAAATGTTAAAAGGCATGACTGAAAAATTCTATTCACTTAAAAGTGAATATGCCAACTGTTTTCCTTTGTGTGTGTGTGTGTGTGTGTGTGTGTGTGTGTGTGTGTGTGTGTGTATTTGGATGGTCTTTCCTAGATAAAGATCTTAATTTCTAAAAGTTAAACATGGGCAACCCTATATACATTAAATAACTACCTGAGACTTTTTTAATGTACATGAAAACAATAGACTGTATGTTTCAAAATAAAATATAACAATAAATAAGCCTGTAGAAACAGGTTCGGCATGTTAAGTAATTATTTGAGTACATGCAAGTGATTGTTACAGAGTGATATAAATGAGTTTCCATCTAGTGTTTTTTTTCCCAGCCATATTGAGGTATAATTGGCCAATAAAATAAATATTTAAGGTGTACATCATGATGATTTGATACATATACACACTATGAAAGGACTTCTCCCATCTAGTTAATTAACATCAATCACGTCACATATTTATCTTTTTTGTATGTGAGAACATTTAAGTTCAACTCTCAACAAATTTCAATTATTTAAAACAGTATTATCACCTATAGTCACCATGTTTTAACTTGGATCCTCAGACCTTACTCATCTAGTTGAAGGTTTGTACAATTGACCAATATCTTCCTAACTTCCTCACTGCCCAGCCCCCGACCTGCTAGTTTTCAGACAGGTATCTTTTAACATCTTAGTAAGTCTGCATGAACAAAGTTGTATAAGACTGCTTTGGGGTTTTTATTTTCCATATTAAAATAAAGTTTACAAAATACTCTAGAAACAGTCTGACCAGGCGGTGGCGCAATGGATAGAGTGTCGGACTGGGATGCTGAAGACCCACATTCGAGACCCCGAGCTTGCCAGCTTGAGCACAGGCCCATCTGGCTTGAGCAAAAGCTTGCCAGCTTGGACCCAAGATCACTGGCTCCAGCAAGGGGTTGCTCGGTCTGCTGAAGGCCGACGGTCAAGGCACATGTGAGAAAGCAATCAATGAACAACTTTGGTGTCGCAACGACCACGAGAAACTAATGATTGATGCTTCTCACCTCTCTCTGTTCCTGTCTGTCTATCCCTCTCTCTGACACTCTCTCTGTCACTGTAAAAAACAAAACAAAACTCTAGAAACAATAAGTGAAAGGTTTAGTTAAACTGATATTGATGTAATCTACGTAAACATACAGAAATCAAGAAATATAAAAGGATAACACCATGTAATTCTTCTTTGGTTTTCAATTATGTTGTTTTAATTATGTAATATTGGTAGTGTAGGTGTTAATGTGGAAATTCTAAGTTTTTTTTTAAAATAGTATACAATTAAATTAGTCATTTTATATATACTTAAATTAAGGCTTTTGCTCCTGAATTATGCTGGCAGCCAGACAAATGAGGTCAAGTTTTTTAAAAATGAAGGCATCCAGAAAAGGAAAATCAGGTGTTCTGGTTGGATGTTGCATTTGTGAGGTTGTATTGATAATGACATAAACCATTTCCGTGCTAAGGTTTTTCAGTTACAACATGGTATTAGACTGAGATTGTTGTTGATTGATTTGGATATAAATGATCAAGCCCTAAAATTCACATTTCTAGTGTCTTCTCTACTGATATGCAAATTAAGAAAATACAAAAATAAGGATTTACATTAACATTGATATGTTTGTTTAGATGCTTTTTGAAATCTTTAATTTTCTTTTTTTATTACCAACCTCATTCATTTTATTCATGTGTGTTTTTAACAGCTGCCACAGGTTCCTCCTTGCCTCTCTTCCTTCTTTTCTTTCTTGTTTTTTCTCTTTTTCTTCTCTATCCTCCCTCCCTTTCTTCTCTCTTTTGCTTCCCTCCTTCCTGAGTTGCTAGGTAGTTTTGTTTTAAAATGTAGAGCATCTTGAGTTAAGGGACTTGTCTAATGCAATATATTATGCAAAACTGATATGCTGTACACAATAAAGCACTCACTTCAGTTAAACTTACAAGTCAGAGACCCCTCAAGTATAAGATCAAGACTTCTTGACAACCAAAATCCAATCCTGAGAGGTCAACTTTCTTTTTTTTTCTTTTGTGACAGAGACAGAGAGAGGGACAGATAGGGACAGACACAGACAGGAAGGGAGAGAGATGAGAAGCATCAATTCTTTGTTGCAGTACCTTAGTTGTTCATTGAATGCTTTCTCATATGTGCCTTGATCAGGGGTCTACAGCAGAGCAAGTGACCCGTTGCTCAAGCCAGCAACCTTGGGCTCAAGCTGGTGAGCTTTGCTCAAAGGAGATGAGCCTGCACTTAAGCTGGCAACCTCGGGGTTTCAAACCTGGGTCCTCCATGTTCCAGTCCAACACTCTATACATTGTGCCACCGCCTGGTCAAGCTGAGAGTTCAACTTTTAATGTAATAGATTCTGGCCATTTCTCTCTTATTTTCTTTAAGTCTTTATAAATCATCTAAGCTATTATTTTTCATGTAAACTTCATAAGTTTCAAAAGAAGAAGAAGAAGAAGAGGAGAAAGAAGAGAAATTATTTCAGAAATTCGAAAAAAAATACTGTCAAAGTGCTACATCTGATTTGTATGTAAGTATGTAGAAGCATCATGCTACATTGAAAAGCATAAATAAAAATGAGCAATTCTTTATTTTTCTTTTAAGTCATCTTGTACAATATATTGTTGTATCAAAGATGTGTTTGTTCTCTCTCTCTCTCTTTTTCTCTTTCCTGAACGTATTAGTATAGACAGATTAATATAATTTTGGCAAAATAAGATTATATCTTAAATGGTAGAATAATTTTTCTTAATGACATTTTTAAACAAATCAGCCAGGTATATAAATATTTTGTATTCTTCTGAAAGGAAAAGTATAGTTCCATGTCTATTTAGAAAATCACAATGCAACCTGACCAGACGGTGGTGCAGTAGATAGAGTGTTGGACTGGGATGCAGAGGACCCAGATTCGAAAGCTCATCTGATTTGAGCGTGGGTTCACCAGATTGAGTGCTGGATTGCTGGCTGGAGCGTGGGATCATAGGCATGACCCCATGGTCACTGGCTTGAAGCCCAAGGTCACTGTTTCGAGTAAGGGGTCACTCGCTCTGCTGAAGTCCTCTGCAAGGTACATATGAGAAAGAAATCGATGAACAACCAAGGTGCTGCAATGAAGAATTAATACTTCTCATCTCTCTCCCTTCCCGTCTGTCCCTATCTGTCCTTCTCTCTGTCTCTCTCTGTCTCTGTCACAAAAAAGAAAGAGAAGAAAAGAGGAGAAAAGAAAAGAAAATCAGAATGCATAGTGAAAAATTTAGTCAACTATTTGGCTGCTAGTTTCTACAATAGTAGGTTTTCTTTCTTATCTCTTGATATTATGAATATATCTGGTATATTTTGTGTTGATAAGTATAATTCATGATTACAGAACTTAATGTACTAGAGAAATCAAGAGTCATCCTGTTTGTGTTGAGTATTGTTAACTGCCTGCTATTCATCAAATGAGCACACTTGACTACCTCTACAATAGATATGAGGCAGTCCTCCAACTTGTATAAAGACAGAAAGACTAAATCTGTGACATTGCGGAATTTTGTGCTGGGTCTTAGGAGAAGGATTGGAATTAAAACACACAAAAATGCTCAAGATTTGGGCCCAGCTCCTGAGGAAAGAAATTAACATGTACACAAGTATATCTTTAGAGTAAGCCATGGTAAAGGTATGAACAATATGAACACAAATATATAGAACAGCCTGGAGAAGCTTATTGGAGAAGGTAGGATTTGAAGAATTGATAGGGCTGTGATAGATATGGGGCCATGTTCCAGGTGGAAGGGAAAGGTGGAAAAGTGAGACTGTACAGTGTACCACAGAAAATTATTCAATGCATTAAAAGAAAGTTTCTAAAACAACACAAAATGAGGCCTAATGTCTACTTAAACAGGCCATTCTATAGCTTTATTTATTCAGGAAATACTGTCATAAGTGTCATGAAAACATTTCACTAGTAATAAAAATACTTCTTTTAAAGGTAGTTAAAATTCAATGAAGAGAAGTATAAGCAAGTTAGTGTTTCTTACACTAAATTACTCCTATATCTAAGTACCTCTGTGTTTCTCAGTATTGTCATCTGGATATCTATTTATCATATTTATGACACAGCATTTCAAATATTAAAATGAAGACTTAAGAAAAATCAGTCATTCTTTTCAGAGATCACTCATGAATTATTTTGTGCATATCACTTGCTCATGGAGTTCCATTATAGAGTTACAACTAAAAACTGCATCTTAAAAATATACTTTTAAGAGAATGATACTTCAGCCTGACCAGGCAGTGGCACAGTGGATAGAGCATCGGAATGGGATGTGGAGGACCCAGGTTTGAGACCCCGAGGTCGCCAGCTTGAGTGTAGGCTCATCTCATTTGAGCAAGGCTCACCAGCTTGAGCCCAATGTCACTGGCTTGAGCAAGGGGTCACTTGGTCTGCTGTAGGCCCCCCACCCTCCATCAAGGCACATATGAGAAATCAATCAATGAACAACTAAGGTGCCACAATGAAGAATTGATATTTCTCACCTCTCTCCCTTCCAGTCTGTCTGTCCCTCTCTGTCCCTCTCTCTGACTCTCTCTGTCTCTGCCACACACACAAAAAAGAGAATGATACTTCAGTTTAAAAAAAGAAAAACATCACTTTTAATTATGCCATTCTGAAGTTCTAAATTCATGCTTATGCAAATCTAGAACTATGTTTAAATATATTTAAAGCCCACAGAAATATTTTTAAATCAGGAAGTATCAGCCAATTATATAAACTACCTTAGAATTTTTGATAAAAAAGACACTAAAAGGCAAAATAAGCAAGGAATAAAGGCACACTAAGTAAATTCTAGCAACACCGGCATCATCCTGTAATAATGAAAATATTGAATGAATACAAATGTTTTTGTCAATGTGAAGCAGAAGAGTCCAGGAACAGAATGTTTGTTATAAGAGTTAATCCTCCTAATATGAAACCTCAGGTCAAGTGCAAACTAAACCCTAGATGTTACCCTAGATCTTAAATCCAGGCCCAAAGAATATTTTACGGGAGAAATGGGTTGAAATGTATTGAACACAAATTGTAATGAAATATGAGCAAGTAATGTAAATGGATGCAAGTGTTTGCAAGGGTAAAAGAAACACTCATTCTAATCTATGGCTGGTTAAGCACATTGGATAAAGCACTGGTCAATTGTCTAGAATCAAATATTTAATTTCAATTTAACTTTGTTCAATCACATAGCCTCAAACTATAATCCTGCCCTAATAGAAGTCTTTCAATTATAGGTTTTTTCCATCAGTAAATAAAAAGTTTTGAGTGCTCATGGGGATATTGTAGGTGCTACTGAAAGAAAAAAGTGTTCAAATTAAAAGGAAAAGATGTAAAGATGTCATGCCCCCTGCCCTCAATCATATGAACAACATTCATATTTAAGGCCCCACCCAAAGTAAATTATTGACATTGCTTTCAGTACCGACTTAAAGACGACTTGTTTATAAAGCTTTTCCTTTGTAACTCCTGCCGCTGGATATCAGATATCCCCAGTGCCAAAGTTCTAAACTTGACTGTGGCACTGCAAACAATACAAAAGTTTATAGAGGCTAACATGAAAGTGATGTGTAGAATAAAAATAGAGAGTGCTCTTTGTCACTTGCCCAGAAGTCTGAATCCTTCCAGATCTCAGATAAAAAGAGATGTATTGGTGGATGGGAAGATAGGTAGATAGGTTAGGTAAGTAAGTAAACAGACAGACAGATAGATAGATAGATGATAGATAGATAGGTAGATAGATAGATAGATGATAGATAGATTGATAAATAGTTAAGAACATAGACTTTGAATCCAGACAAAGTCTGAGTCCCAGCCTCTACTACTTACTACATCCTCATCTATGAACATGGGGATGACATAGTACTATCTCATTAGGTTGAGTGAGTGGCTTAGAGAGCAGTTCTTGGCACAAGGCACAGAGTAAACATTTTACAAGGGTTAACTATTCTTATTATGAATATATAGATATACTTTTTTAAAAAATAAAACGAATGAGATTTTACTGTATCTAATTCCTCACTTCGTAACATGTCTGGGAGAATGTACTCACAACACAGAGGCCTGTTTCCCTGTGTAACTGCTGCACCATATCCCACAGTCAGGTTGGGTCAGAACTTCTTTAACCATTCCCGTTGGCCATCTAGGCTATTTCCAGGTATTTCTGCTTCAAAACAACTGCTGATAGCTTATCCTTGATTATAAAACAAGGCATGCAGAAGGGACAGGCATGTATATATCCCCTTTTGATAAATGATCAAAATGAAGTGCAGAGGAGTTTAATGAATTGCACGAGGTCATAGAGCTAGTAAGTAGCAGTTCAGAGAACTAGTTTAACACACTGTCTTACCTCAAATTCTCCCATTTGATATAGAATTGCTTTACAAATACAGTGGTGTTTATGTCATGTGTTACAATAAGACTTTTCTGCTTTCTGAAATAAGCATTGGGCAACCACATGTCTATGTGCTTCTAAAGGGGACATCCATCAAGAGATACAAAGGCCTATACTAAAAGATGATAATAAGCCTGGCACTGGCTTAGGTATTAAAGAGGATATTTAAATTATGACACCAATCTTAAATGCTTAAGTGGTTTGAAATCAGGATAAATAAAACATAGTGGTAGGAGGAAAAACAGAATGAATTGCTATTTGACTATATGAGAGAATTTTATTTGAAAAACTACCACAGTTGACATTTGGTCTTCCCAGATTGTACACCCTTGATTAACTATGATCAGGCCCTTTCAGACTGATACTTATACTCTCCTAACACACACTCTCTAACCCTATCCTACTCTGTTAAATAGTATTAAGATAATCAAAACTTCATGAGCTACAAATATATAAAAGCCAATTAAACTGATGTTAAGTTATTGTGAACTCAAAACATGTAATTCTTTTGTATACAGTAAAAGCTTTAGCCAAGTATAGTTCTTCCTCTTTCAGACAAGAGACTACTGTAAAATGACTTCAAAATGTGCAGGGCTCATTATGGAAATACCTTTTGAATAACCCGTGTTTCTAATTTCAGCATTATTTGGGATCCAAGAATAGAAGGGGAATGTTTTAATATCATATTTGTTGTTGCTAGTCTTGCTATACTCCCAGTGTTGGGAAGGAATTTTAATTCTCAGCTAGATCATTCAATGACTTTAGGACTGGGGCAAATGACTTCCCCAAATTGAAATTTCCTCTGAGGTAAAACAGAGTCTGTGTATTTGTTTTGCTGGGAAATAGGCATGTTCATTTGGTTGATGTTTATCTGAATATTTGTCAAAACGTGGGAGATGCAAATTGTAAAACTGCACTGCAGTGAAAGAAATACTATAATTTAGACACATTCAGGACATCATGTAACTTTAAAGCAGAGGACAGAAAACAATGAATCACCATGGCATTTTCCAGACAGATTTCTTAGATAGTACTAAAGCAGTTTATTTATCAGGTTGTTGCTTAGCTTCTGACTCTGTTTCTGAGTTATGGTAACACATAAGATGTTTATAAAAATACTTATCAAAATCAATGGGACACAATGCGACAGTTTAACTCCTAATGACAGCCACCTTTAACTATGAATGACATATAATAATTTATGTTTGAACTGGATTTTCAGCTGCAGATCTTTATTCTGCCACCCAGACAGCCCTATAAAGTTGCACTTGTGGCCTTAATCCCACTTGGATGTGTGCCCCACTGCCTCTACTTTCCATCATTCTGGTGCTTTAGTCTTCTTGAATAAGTGAACAATCTTTGTTTCTGTACCTTATTAGGCCAAAGACCATAACAGCTAGTGATGGCATCGGCAAGCCCTGCGGGCAGGATTCTCTGCAGACCCAGCCAACCTCCAACAAACCCCTTTTTATACTCCTGTTTCTAGGAAGAATTATGATGGCAGTGCCCTGCTGTTGATCAGTCAAATCTGTGGTAGGCCTAGAGATAAGTCCTGTAAGTGTGGTGTACTGTAAAACAGCGGCTCCCATTCATTAGTAGCTTGTGTGTAATAAACCACCAAAAAGGGGGGTGGGGAGGGGTGGCAGCTGCAGTGTGCAAGAGCAAACAAGGCATCTCATTCTTGGGAGCCAAAACTTTGTAATTTGCTACTGGGCAGCCTGCTCTTGCTGACATTCTTTCTGATAACATAGTAGCGGCCTATCTATATTTATAGTTTGACTACTAACCCAAAAAGATTCTATTTGGTAACAATGTATGTATGTATATATGTGTGTGTGTGTATATATATATATATATATATATATATATATATATATATATACTCATATACACATACATATCTCTCTATATATATGCATACATATTTTATACATATATAATATATATAAAATAAGACATTGCTATTAAGAAAGAGGTGAAAAAATACCATATTTCTCCAAGTATAAGACACACAATTTTCCAAAAAATTTTGGGTCTAAAAACTGGGTGTATCTTATATAGTGGTTGTAGAAGTGTGGCATTTCAGCCTGACCAGGCGGTGGCGCCGTGGATAGAGCGTCGAACTGGGATGCGGAGGACCCAGGTTCGAGACCCCAAGGTCGCCAGCTTGAGCGCGGGCCCATCTGGCTTGAGCAAAAGCTCGTCAGCTTGAACCCAAGGTCGCTGGCTCCAGCAAGGGTTTGCTTGGTCTGCTGAAGGCCTGTGGTCAAGGCACATGTGAGAGAGCAATCAATGAACAACTACGTTGTTGCGACAGCAACGAAAAACTAATAATTGATGCTTCTCACCTCTCTCCGTTCCTGTCTGTCTGTCCCTATCTATCCCTCTCTCTGACTCTCTCTCTGTCCTTGTAAAAAAAAAAAAAAGAAGTGTGGCATTTCAAATGCCATAGATGGAACTGAGAACGAGGCAATATATGAAGACAGTGATTCGTCATCAGACACAGATGAGGACAAACTAATGGATGGGAGTTTTGACAGTGATGAGAAGTTGTATGAATTTTATGATGAGTAAAACTTGAGTTCAATAACTTTATGTAATACATTTTTTTTTTTCAAAATTCAGGCCCCAAAATTAAGGTGCATCTTAAACATGGGAGATACAGTACTGTCAAATGACTACCAAAAAAAATTGCTGGGTTAAATTGACATTTTTATTTACCAACTATTAACCTTAAAATAATTTATGCTAGCCATTGTTTTATAGTACTGGTTTTATAAGGATGGCACTTTAAAAGATACCAGCTAAAATTCACAGTGAGAATGTTCTCTAGGAATGAATAGTGTCTCTTTTGTAATATATTTCCTAGACATAAAAATGTTCATCAAAGAGAAAAGTATTTTGAGGGGATGCTTTTCTTTTTAAAATTAAAAGTATAAACTGGCCTGACCAGGCAGTGGCACAGTGGATAGAGTGTCAGCCTGGGATGCAGAGGACCCAGGTTCAAAACCCTGAGGTCGCCGACTTGAGCGTGGGCTCATCTGGCTTGAGTGCTGGGTCACCAGCTTGAGTGCCAATTTATTGGCTTGAGGATGGGATCATAGACATGACCCCATGGTCACTGGCTTGAGGCCCAAGGTTGCTGGCTTGAGCCCAAGGTTATTGGCTTGAGCAAGGGGTCACTTGCTCTCCTGGATCCCCCCCCACACACACCGTCAAGGCATGTTTGAGAAAGCAATCAATGAACAACTAAGAAGTCTCAACAAAGAATTGATACTTCTCATCTCTCTCTCTTCCTGTCTGTTTGTCCCTGTCTATACACTCCCTCTCTCCTCCTCACTTAAAAAAAAAAGTATAAACTAAATCTTATTTTTTGACTATTAAGTATCTAAGAAACACTACTTTGCAACAGTACTGCAAATCATTCATCTGTCCAACCAAAATGTGGAAAACAATTATATTGTGAAAAGAAGACAATATATCTGTTGGAGAAAATAATTTTAAAAACTGTCAATAGACCCTTTTAATTCAGGATGGGTCAACTGAATGAAAGGGAAACACACTTGAATTTTTTCACAACTGCATAATAAGATGAAAAAATGCTGCAGTTTCTGTTATAAACTCTTCCTTTTTACATTCAAAGCAGGTGCATGGCATTGTGATATCAACACTGTACTTGTTCCTCATCAGCCCCCTACTGCTCTTCCATACGGAAATGGAATACTGTACATTCTAGGCATTTTTCCTTTGCTATTTGGAACTCGGGGTCAGAGAGTGGCTACAGCAGAGTAGAAGGCATGCCAGTTGTTTTGGAATTCTTGCAGGTGTTTAAAAACCAAAGGATTCTTTTGAGAAGCACATCTGCATTTGTCATATGCCATTTGTGCTAGAGCCTGTGGTGTTTTTGTTTGTTGGTTTGACAGATTGACATGTAATGGCCAGCACCATTGAGTGGCTGCTCCCAACAACGTCATTCTGATAGCTGGAGTTCTCTAGAAATCAACTGGCCTGAATTACCCAAGATTTTTCTCTGCCCTTCAAAAGAAAATGCATTGTTCTAATGTTCTTTTTGGCTTTTTGTTTGCTTTCACAATTCTTTTTTGTTTCTTGTTTTAAACTCAGTTAATATAAAATAAAAACTTTGATAAGTTAATAATATCTACAAAACCAACTAACTAGTCCTTCAGATGTACTTAGAAGTGGCTAAAGAGATTTATGGCATTAACATAAATATTGGGATATCATAAAATGTAAAACTTGAGAACACATCTGTATCAATAATGATTGAGGGAACAAATATAGGCAAAAACTGCAATGTTAAAACTTTCGCATTTAAAATATTTCTCTATTGGTTTTTAGAGAGAGAGGAAGAGAGGACAAAAACATCGATGTATTTCTGTATGTGCCATGACTGGGAATCAAACCCAAAACCTTTGCTTATCGGGAGTATGCTGTAACCAAACTAGCTAACAAGCCAGGGCAAAATATTTTCACTTTTCTTTTTAGTGAGAGAGAGAGACAGAAAGAGGGACAAATAAGGACAGCCAGACAGGAAAGGATAGAAATGAGAAGCATCAATTCTTTGTTGTAGCATCTTGGTTGTTCATTGGTTGCTTTCTCATATGTACCTTGATGGGGGGGGGGGGGAGAATACAGCTGAGCCAGTGACACCTTGCTCAAGCCAGCAACCTTGGGCTCAAGCCAGTGACCATGGTGTCACATCTATGATCCCACGCTCAAACCAATGACCTTGGGGTTTTGAACCTGGGTTCTCTGTGTCCCAGGCCAACACTCCATCCACTGTGCCACTGCCCGATCAGGCCATATTTTTACATTTTTAATGTATCTCATCAACCATGTTGCCACAAAGCCAATTAAATATGCGTGAAAGCAAACTTTAGTATGGTGTCTTTTGTTGACAAAGTGGAATCAGAAATCCTTATTAACATTCTCTATACATAGGGAGTGTCTCATGGAATTAAAAGCTCAAAGCTCATGCTTCTAGCATTCACTTGATTGTTGATATAACTTTCTGAATTGTACTGTACTGTGATAGGCTTTCACCCTGGCATGAAATAACAAAGAATACCAAGTTCAATTAGGTAAATGCAAAATGTCATAGATGAGTTCCTAATAGCCTTCACTTTACATTGACCTAAATATAAATAATTCATCTACCTAAACATTTCCTGGACATACACCTTCCCTTACCTGCATAATAATACATCTGAACTGGAAAGGCCCATTCTCTTGACCAGCGTCTCAGTTTGTTTGTCTTATTTGTCAGCATGTTATCAGCTCCACAGGTCTTTCTGCATAACCAAGTTTCCCTGGAGCCCTGCACTGGAGAAAGAGAAAAGGCAAAACAAAACAAAACTCTTCAGGCCTGGTCAGAGTTGGTCAGAACTAGCCAGAGGAACCTAGAAGCAGGGGAAGAGATTATTAAAAACCAAAAGCCACTTGCTAAACTGTAAAATGGGAAAATGGTAGTTGATTTTTCCTCTTAAACGAGCAAGTTAAGCTCTGGGTATTTAAAAATTTTAAATAATGATTGTTTATTAATTTTTTAAAACTCTCTTAAATAAGGATTCCTTTCCTGTTCCTTCGTAGAACTTAAATATACTGTTTGTAGTTAATTTGCCAGATTTAGAAAGTGGAAAATAGGATGAATGACCAGCTAAAGTTGAATTTTGGATGAGCAACAATTTTTTAGTACTAGCACATAAGATATACTTACACTAAAAATATTTGTTGTTCATGTAACTGGGTGTTTTATAGGCAACTTTATTGATAGTAGAGGTTGATAGCAAATTCATGATCAGAAGCCTCATGGTTTGAAGCGCTTAACTTTTTTACTAGGTTTTATTTTCCTGAGGTTTACAAAGGATTTTCTTAAGAATTTCTGTTATATAGCCTGACCAGGCAGTGGTGCAGTGGATAGAGCGTGGGACTGGGATGTGGAGGACCCAGGTTCGAGACCTCGAGCTCGCCAGCTTGAGTGTGGGCCCATCTGGCTTGAGCAAAAGCTTGTCAGCTTGGACCGAAGGTCGCTGGCTCCAGCAAGGGGTTGTTGCTCAGTCTGCTGAGGGCCTGCGGTCAAGGCACACGTGAGAAAGCAATCAATGAACAACTATGGTGTCGCAACGGCAATGAAAATCTGATGATTGATGCTTCTCACCTCTCTCCGTTCCTGTCTGTCTGTCCCTATCTATCCCTCTTGCTGACTCTCTCTCTCTGTCCCTGTAAAAAATAAATAAATAATAAGGAAGAAAAGAGTTTCTGTTATTGCCCTGGCTGGGTAGCTCAGCTTGTTAGAGCATCTTCCCCATATACCAAGGTTGTGAGTTTGATCCCAGGTCAAGGCACATACAAGAATCAAACAATGAATGCATAAGTAAGTGGAACAACAAACTGATGTTTCTCTCTCTCTAGATAAAATTTTAATAAAAGTTTTGTTTTCTATTTAGAGTAATGTGATTAATAATAATAACTATGATGATTGAGCACCTGCCCAAATACACAGCAACCAGGGGAGACAGTGATCTTATCCTCATTTCACAGATGAGAAAACTGAGGCTTAAAAAGAAAGAACAATTTTTCTTGAGTTAGACATATAAACAAATGGAAGAACTAGATGGAAAACCAGGTCTATAGATTCTAGAGTTTAGGCTTTCCCTTTTACCTATACTAGCTTTTGAAATATAAAAGGTCATTAAAATAGTAAGTTCTTGAAATCAGCTGATTATAACTTCTATTAATGTCAATTGCTAGTCATCTTCAAGAGTACGTGTGTATTCTTTCTTGCTAGCTTCAATGTCAGTGTCTCGTATTGCTTAGTGTCCTCCCTTAATCAAGCTGTCACATTATGTTATAATGTCACATTATTGAGGATTATCAGAAGTCTTTTTGATTAAACCAACTGTGTTTTTATTATTATTCAAATGTTAAGCATATTGTCACAATAATCCTCACTTGGTACACAAACTCTGACTCTGTTTACTCTCTGCCTATTTGTATGTTGCACATCCAAAGTTTCACTTGCTTTATAATCTATTCACAGCCCTGGCCAGATAGCTCATCCTAATATGCCAAAGTTAGAGAATTTAATCCTTGGTCAGGGCACATACAGTAATCAACCAATGAATGCATAAATAAATAGAACAACAAATCAATATTTCAAAGAATTAAATTAAACTATGTAATCATCTTCTAAGTAATATCAAAGAACCATAAAAGGACTAGGGGGAGGAGCATTACTGTGTAATAGCATTTCCATCAGACAGGGAACCACAGGCAAAGGTAAACCAGAGGTTGAAGCCTTTCCTGGGAAAGAAGCCAGTTAGAGAATCATCCTAATATTCCAAAGTTGTGAATTTAATCCTTGGTCAGGGCACATACAGTAATCAACCAATGAATGCATAAATAAATAGAACAACAAATCAATATTTCTCTCTCTCTTTCCCTTCTTCTCTAGAATCAATCAATAAATACAATTTTTAAAAAATAAACTCACAAACCTCCCACATCAGCATTTCCTTGCCAAAATACCAAAATAACAACTATTGCTTCAATGCCTTACCCTTTGTTGTTTTAGATCAGGGGTAGTCAATCTTTTTATAAAATCCACCCTCTTTAGATCATGGCCATAAAGTTATTGAATTTGGGGCTCTTCTTTCCCAGGAAAGGCTTCAACCTCTGGTTTACCTTTGCCTGTGGTTCCCTGTCTGATGGAAATGCTATTACACAGTAATGCTCCTCCCCCTAGTCCTTTTATGGTTCTTTGATATTACTTAGAAGGTGATTACATAGCTTAATTTAATTCTTTGAATGCACAGGTTTCATGGTCATTAAAATAATCACAGACTCATCAGCTCTCCCCAGGCTCAAATGAGATCAATACAAACCAGAACAAGAGGCTTCTTCACTCCTCTGGCCACCAGGATTTCTCTTTTCCTTCTCTTTCACTCCCTCTCACCCTCTACTTCTCTAATCCCTTCTTCTCTTTCCCACTCTCAAACACAGTATCGAACAGAATACAATAATTTTTTATAGTTCTTTCTGTAATGATTCATAACATTGATTGAGCCGTTATCCCAGACTTAGAGAAGTGTTGCCTTTATACAAACTATCAAGAGGCAGCTGTAGCTATTTTGGTGTTTGCTAGAGTAAAAAGCCTGCTGGCCCAGCCTTAAAAACCAGCTGAGCAATGAAATGGTTAATAAGATGAGTAAAGGCTATTTTTAAGTCTGACTCCCCTCTTCGATGCACTCTTGAAAATTCACCCAGTACTGCAGAAATCCTAAATTGCAGTGCCCTGCACCCCACTGGAACTCTTCAGTCTGCTGTAAGTAAGCCTCAGCATGGGCAAGATTGGGGGTGAACAGCTGGAGGAGGGGCTCAAGCCCTGGGCCTTTGTAATGGAGGGGCGAAACACTGAGACCCTGCAGAGAAGGAACACAGAAACCCTCAAGGCACAGAGAAATAGACCCAGACAAAAGCCCCGTTACATGGTTGCAAATCACCCCACTGCTGTTATTTTATTTACTGTGGTCGGCAGGAGGATTGTTTTCTCTTTGCAAAATTTTTAAGCTTCATGGGTTTTTCTGCTCCACACCAGCGGTCACTTATACCACAGTGCCACATAGAGACAGTCATCACCTTCAGCTTTCTTAAGAAAAGGGGAGGGAAAAAAACCTTGCCTAGCCAGGATGCAATAGACAGAATGAAATCGATGAATTTCCAGTCATCCAGTTCTTTTCCTGGGACAAAAAGATTGAAGTACTGTGTATCTTAAATATTGACTTAAATCAATTCTACTGATGTGGTTTTGTTCCACATTTTTCAGGATTTATTTGATTATTTTCTTTAAAGATGACACCTACCTGCATGCGTTTGGTCCTAAATTTATCTGGATGTGTGAAGGAAAGAAAAGGCATCAGAATTTTGTGTAGAATCAAAGATATAAAAATGAATAAACATTTCCCCCCTGTAAAATAATCTATATTTATTTATTTGTTTGTTTATTTATTTTCAGTTTCAAAACTATTGGGAATATCATCCCATCTCTATGGCAAGATATATGCCATGACTTTGAAGGTTTATAGTTGGAGAGTTAAGAGAGGAGGGAAGCTGATGAAACAGCTATTTTAAAATCTAAAAGAAAAATAAATAAAAAGGAAAGAACTGTTTGCAAGTAAGTCCCTTTTGTGCAACTTTCTTCAGGTATCTGTAAAAAGGGGCTCTTGCCTCCCTGCAGAGGGAGGGAGAGAGGTCCACGGAAGGAAAAGCAGCTCACTTCTCTGAATAGAAATATGTGGCTGATGTGGGTAAACATTTCTCCATGACTGGGCCGGAGCTGCAAGTGCGAGGTGGCTGAGGAGTGAACGTCCTGTCACTCTAACCAGGGCAACAGAAGGCTGGTCTGTCTGCTCCGGAGCCTTTCATTGTCATGACTGGGGAGTTGAAACGGGAACTTGCAATACGTGTGCTCAATTGAAGAAAAATAAAAAAGTGAAATTTTCCTCTGACAAATACACGGAGGTATTTACAAGTTGTTTGAGTAGGTAATTAGCACCCAAACCAGGTTTCAGAAAATAGTCCTGCTCACCTCGAATGAAGAATATATAATGAGCTGAAGAGCTGGATTTTCAATGGATGATTTATCCGGGACAATAACGCAAACAGAACCAGGTAAAGGGTTTACAAATGGTAACTTGAGAAGCGGTGGGCTTCCTTCCCCGGAGCTTAATTCTGTCCCCTTCTGCTACCCTGTCCTTCCTCTGCAACCCCTCTCATCCTCTTCCATCACTTCCACAAAATACATACATATCATAACTTTTCTTGAAAAATTGAACTTTGTCTTAAGAAAAACCTGAAGGTGCAAAAAATTGTAAAATTGTCCTGTTGGCACGTAGGTCTTACTATGTAGTTCTGAGTTATTTTAGGCCGAAACTTTCCTCTGTCTTAGGCTTACCCTGCCGAGATTCACTGTGGAGTCTTCCCATTGGAGTTTTGCACCGGAAAACAAACAATGCTGAAAAGATTACCCGTTCTTTTCAAAGTCTTTTCCAGAAGACTGACAGCACGGGAACCAAAGATGACCACATATAAAATAGTTTAACATTTCTTAACTGACAATGTTACATGATTTTGTTGATTTAAGAAAGGATCGTTACCCATAGGCGCAACAGCTTGCTATTCTACAAGCATGATCATTTCTAGGAAACTAATAGCCTCTGCCATAGTCACACTGGTACCAAATGAATGATAGCAGTTAACTTTCACCTGCTGAGCCTCTTATCGTATATTGAAAGATGAATTTCACTGTATCGTGATCTAAAATGTCTGCATTATTCTTATTTTGCTCATTTATGCTTAAGGCAGTGGTTCTTAACCTTTTATGAGGTACTGAACCCACCAGTTTCATATGCGCATTCACTGAACCCTTCTTTAGTGATAAATAAAATATGATTTTTCCCCCAAATTCAAGACATAAGTATATGTTCTTTTACTGGTGCACAAAACGAGCCGTGCATGAACATCACCTTGCTCAAAGAACAAAACCAACAAAGTGCATGAACTCACAACAAATTACGGTATTACTTTATTCTGGCCTCCGCAGCAGAGGCTTCTCCGAACCCCTGAGACCGACACATCGACCCCTAGGGTTTGATAGACCCCAGGTTAAGAACCACTGGCTTAAGGTCCTCTTCCACCGCACCCCACCCCCAATTGCTTCAGGTACACATTAAAGTTAAAGAAGGTAACTTAGACATCATTTTACAGACTAATAAAAAATAGTTTCAGAAAGTTCAAATAATTGCCCAAGGTCACCAGTGTCAGAGCTTGGACTGAAACAAAGGTTTTCTAATTCCTAATTTTGACTTTTTCTCTCAGTGCATTAGACCATCTTCTTATGCAGTTAATAATATAAGAACTGTTAAGAACACTGATTTCTACTGAGGCATGCTGTCTGTCATTAAGTGCTCTGGCAAACTATTAATTAAGATTGTTTTGAGCTGTTTACCAATTTTGGTGATATCAGATACTTCTCTTGGATCCTGTTAGCCTCTTGGGATAGCAGAAAAATCTCTTGATACTGTTGCCTGTGGTTTGGCCATCTGTTCTAAATCATTATTGTGCTGCCATTTGGAAATCCGTAATCTGGCGCCGTTATCATAATTGTGCACTTAAAATGCATTAAGCTGGCCCTGGCAGGGTACCTCAGTGGATAGTGCATTATCCTACACATCAAGGTTGCAGGTTCCATCCTTGGTCAAGGCACATAGGAGAAGCAATCAATGAATACACAACTAAATGGAACAAGTTGCTGCTTCTCTCTCTCTCTCTCTCTCTCTCTCTCTCTCCTTCTCTTTCTGTCAAATCAATGGAAAAGCTAAAAATTAATAAAACGCAATAAGCTCCTTGAGCGTCTCAAGCCCTTCATAAGCTCTCTTTAATTTTCTAGGCTGTCCACAGAAAGCACTTAATTTTGGAGTTGGAAGGTACAGGTTAAAATACTGAGGCAGTCCTACTCTTGTTTTCTTCCTCAGGCAGTATAGAAGCTGTTTTGTTAAAAGCATATGAAATAGAAAATAAAACACTGGAAGGTTCAATGAGCCCACTAAACATAAAACAGGCAAGAAGGGTTGGAAGTAGGAATGCAATCATAGGATTTCCAGTCACCCTAGCAAAGTTTCCCTGCAAGGCACACTGGGGACACACAGGAGATGACAGACTCGACTCAATGCGCACAGGACTGCACAAGGCTTTCAAGTCATATTCTGTCCTGAGATAAATGTTTGCTTTAAAAAAAAAAAAAACCTTATGTCATGCTTTGCACTTTTCAGAGTAGTTTTTAGTACCTTAATATCTAATATCCTTTATCATTCAGGCTAACTATTATGTCCCTAAGTACTATTTTTTTTTTTTTAGTATTGACTTACTGCAAAGAATATTCATGCACAATGCCTGATGCACAGTAAGTACTCTGTAAATGTTTGCCAACATTACTCGTTTGTTCATGAATTGTTTACTGAATGCTGATTCTAGCCGCTGGACACATGCTGAAGGTGAGGGTCATGGGTCCTGCCCTCAAGGAATCTATAGTCACCTAAGAGAAATAGATAAATTGGTCATAAC
The DNA here is from genome assembly GCA_037038555.1 of Rhynchonycteris naso. Classification (NCBI taxonomy): domain Eukaryota; kingdom Metazoa; phylum Chordata; class Mammalia; order Chiroptera; family Emballonuridae; genus Rhynchonycteris; species Rhynchonycteris naso. Next base: position 38,701,951 of record CM073002.1, read on the forward strand.
AGAGATACCTGCAGAAGTATTAGGAGATGTTGGGGAAACAGGAGAGACAAACAGATTTCCCGGGCCCCACCCTAGATCTGCTAAATCCCCGCATTAAGTGGTGAAGCCTAGCAATCTGCTAGGCTTTTGAAAAGCTCCTCAGTCAATTCTAAAGTAGCTGTTGGGGTTTCTGTCTAAGCTAAAGTAGGCTGGAAAAAAATTCTGGGAAAGCATTTCTAGAGAATGTTAGGGTTAGAACCTGGAAGAATGAAAGGTATCCTAGGTTAAGTGGAAATTGCTCAAAGAAAGGCGTGAGAGCCTATCCCATTTGGAGAGGTGCTGGTAGCGAGTTCTGGCTGAAATTAAGGCCTGTGGAAAAGGTTATGATATAGGTAAAATGACCATCTATGTCATTACTCAAGCCAGAACACTTTTGAGAGTGAAAGGCAGTATTACAAATAATTATGCACGGGTACAATTATCCTCCATAGCAAATGATGCTGGGGGCAAGCAGAGCTCTGAAGAGATCCTAAGGTCCTTCAGAGGGAAGCTGTTATTTAAACTCTGTGAGTCTGTTTCCTCACCTGCAAAGCGGTAGCAATATTGCCAATCTTACAGGGCTTGTCTAAGGCTTAAATAAATGGCATTCGTGAAGCTCTCTGTCAGTAGGTTGTAGATGTTCAATAAGTGTTAGACTTTCTTTCTCTTGAAAAAACAATGCTGTGGGAGTAACAGAATTAGGAGAATAAGGTTAAAAGAAGTGGAGATGCTAAGATGCCCTCACCTTCCTCAAGGGTGCTCCACTTCTGGACCACAGCTTCCTCCCAATTGGAAGACTCGGCTAGGAGGTAGGAGAGACAGGTAAAGGCCAGATCATGTGAAACCTTGTAGGAAATGTTATAGAGTTAGAAGTGACCTGATTAGAAGGGGATTTGAAGTTCTTACTGTTCCTCCTGCTCACTAAGCTTGTTCCTACCTCAGGGCCTTTGCACGTCCTGTTCCCACTGCTTAAAATATTTGAACCTCAGGCGGCCATTTGGCTTACCCCCGTACTGCATCCAATGCCTCTCCTTCAAGGAGGTAATCTACAGTGTGTCCGTAAAGTCATGGTGCACTTTTGACCGGTCACAGGAAAGCAACAAAAGATGATAGAAATGTGAAATCTGCACCAAATAAAAGGAAAACCCTCCCAGTTTCTGTAGGATGATGTGGCAGCATGTGCGCATGTGCAGATGATGTAACACCGTGTATACAGCGGAGCAGCCCACGGCCATGCCAGTCTAGATGTGGAAGGTATAGAGAAAAGTTCAGTGTGTTCTGTGGCTCGCTAAATTCGAATCTGTGACCAAAGTGCAACGTGAATATTGGTGCGTTTATAATGAAGCGCCACCACATAGGAATAACATTACTCAATGGGATAAGCAATTGAAGGAAACTGGCAGCTTGATGGAGAAACCCCGTTCTGGTAGGCCATCAGTTAGTGACGAGTCTGTAGAGGCCACAATTTCCAGAAGGTGTCATCTTTCAACAGGACAACGCTCCTCCACACTACACCACCATTGTTCATGAGTTTCTGGATAGAACATTCCCCCAGCGGTGGATAAGCAGGGATTCTGTCAAGCCATGGCCACCCCGATCCCCGGATCTGACACCCTTAGACTTTTACTTTTGGGGTTATATGAAGCAACATGTATACATTGAACGTATCAATGACATTAATCACTTAAAACAGAATCGCAGATGTTATTCACTCTGTTACACCAGACGTCCTTACCCGTGTGTTGCAAGAACTTCACTATCGTTTGGATATGTATAGGACAACAAATGGAGCCCACATCGAACTGCACTGAATAGGTATGAAACTGGGAGAGTTTTCCTTTAATTTGGTGCAAATTTCACATTTCTATCATTTTTTGTTGCTTTCCTGTGACCATTCAAAAGTGCACCATGACTTTACGGACACACTGTATATCTGAATTAATTAAAATACCATTTCCCAAACTACTAGTCACTCTTCAACCTCGTAACCCCTTATCTTGATTGGATTTTTTGTCAATACTTAAAAATGCTTAATATTATATTGCATACTTATTTAATTACTGTTAATCTCTGCTAGAATGTAAGCTCCATGAAGATAGGGGCATCATATACCTTATTTGCTGTGTTTCCCCAATACCTAGAGGAGTAAATGGTAAATACTGTGGTTGTAGTTTATTATAAGATGATTTCCGTTCTTATACTACAAAACGTCTTTCAATGCCTTGGCACCATAAGTCACATTAAATAGGTATGCCAATAGTACATTCTACCTAGAAGTCAGTTTCTGACAGCAGCTTCAAGGCACAGTTTGTAGTATAGTACTTTTTTAGAGAAAATATCAAAGACTAAGATATAAACCTTGCATATAGTATAGTAAAAAAAAAATACATAAAAGAAATGCTCACAGCAAGAATAAAAGCCAGGATTCTAACTCTAATGCTGCAACTAATTATCCCCATGATCTTGGTGTGCCCCTTTGAGTCAAGTACTTTGATCTGCAAAATGGGTGTTATAATGTCACTCTAGCTCATGTACATGTAAAAGTGTATTTGACCAGTAACAAAATGCAGTATGGAAGATGTGTTCAATTATTGAGGTTTAGAATATTAAACCACACATAACTGTTAAAGTGATAAATACCTATAAACTTCTCCCTATTAGCTAAATAAGGTCTTTATCATTCTTGAACTTTAAAGACTGTCTATAGAGAGAATAAGAAACTGTGTAGGCTCCTACCAAGTGAAATGAACTGTGAGATGCCTTCTTTTCAGGCACTCAAAAGAGAATAGTTATTTCAAGAAACTAAAAAGGAGACAGAGAAGGAAAGGGAGAAAGAATGGAGAGCAGGTATAGGAAAGAAAAGTTTCAATTTACGTTTGGCCATGCGGCATTCTCTAGAGTGGCTTAGTTTTTACTCACCTGGTTTTGACCCATTATGGTCTAGTGATGCTATAGTGAAGAAGTAGGCACAGTGTATAAGAATCCAATTCCTTAACGCCCTCAAAATCTTAAAGGGTCGTCTGTTCAGGGCTGCTTAGCAAAGAAGACTTTAGCAGGCCCTTGGAATCCTAAGTTGACCTTCTGTGTATTATCACCATTTTTCCTGCAGTTCAGGGAGGGAGGCGGGACTGAAAGCAGGCACAGTTCACTTAGGATGAGTGAAGTTTCAGGAAGGCTGTAAAAGGTAGGGCTGGTGTGGAAAAACCAGGTAAGCTAGAGGGTGGCTGTCATCTTTCAAAACAGGGTCAGTAAGGTGTAACCTTTCGAACTTTTTGATTCACAGTTGAGTTTTAAACTTTTGTATGGTTTCCTTTCCCAGAAAAGCATCAGTGCTATTGCAAGAAAGGAAAGGAGAATCAGTTATCTAAAATGTCCCTGTCAACAATAATCTTTTAGATTTGCATAAGGAAGGTTCTACCTAGAAGAGCTTAAATGGAAAGGAAGGAATCGTGCTCTAATCGTGCTCTACTATTCAGAAGCTTGAGCAAGAAGTTAATTACTTGAACCTTTTTCTTCTCAGAAATTTCTCTTTCTACTTTAAGACGATTCCAGATATCTCTAGTGTGTTTAGATAAGTGTAAAGCCAGTAGCTGCAGCCACCATCACAGCCACCTGGCCCATGCAGGTTCGCATTAGATTCGGACAGAAGGTAATGAAACAAGAGAGCCAAGAACTGGTGGGCCATTAGCTTTAATCTTAGCTTGCACCTGGCGGGCAAGCAAACACACACACTGGGCTCCAAAACCCACTCATTCAGTGCTCACAAAGCCACTGACTTATCCAAGTTTTCTAGAATCAAAGGTTCCTAGCTCACCAGACTTATTCACCTGTTCCCCATCTCCTTCTCCCTGCACAAACTCTGCACAAACTGGCTTCTCCTCAGCATTCCACCATCTTGGCTGCTTCTCCTTGCCTCCTCCATGTGGCCTTTCTCTGCTCTCCTCTCTAATGCTAATCTCAGGAACTGAGAGAGAGCAAGCTTCCAGTCTGCTCCACTTTATAGTATAGAAATCAAAACCTTTAATCTAATCTACAAACGAGGAAGTCTCTGATACAAAGTCACTTATCTGAGGCATAATGGGATTCATCATAAGAGTGCACCACCCCACATTAAAAAGAGTGGTAAAACTTTAGTCTTAAAACTAAGCCTTAGGCTATAAGGATCCTGCCTGCTTACAGCCTATATCCCCATATCGAATACAAACTATAAGCAAGAAAACATATATATCATATTTACAAACTTATTTGACCAACAATAAGAATTCAAGATTTCTCCCCATAGGACTTAGCAGGTGGCAGCTGGTGAACAAGAGATCGTGCTGTACAAGAGTGTGGGCTCAGAAATCCCATCCCCTGGTTCAACTCCATCCTCTCCACTTCCTACCTTAATGACCATGGTGAGGTCACTGATTCTCCATGAGCAGCAGGATCTCCACTTAAGATTTGAGACTATTAATGCCTGTATAGTAATTAGAATTTAATGAGATTTCAATGGGAACAAAGATGAAAATCATTAAGATCATACCTTTAGTGAGTTAATGTGTTCATTCTGTCCCCCTTTCTTCCTTACTTGGCAAAGCACCCACCTGTTCTTAAAAGCCAATCAACAGGAAAGTATTTTAATTTGAGATCTGCACAGCTAAATTTGGGTAGCATCCCAAATTTTCACATCAAAAGAAAATAGATAGATAGATAGGTAGAAATTTTAGAATAATAATTCATAGGCTGTAAATCCCTTTAGCATTTAGGAGTACTTCTTATATATTTTTCTATAAAGCTATGCCTTCTTTATTTATTATGAGCCAAGAACTGGTTTAAAGTGATTTACATTTATTCTTTCATTTAATTCTCACACAGCCTAAAACAAAGGTCTCTTTTTCCATTTTAGTGGCTAGAAAACTAAGGCTTAAACTCTTAAGCACTGTAAAGCCTCCTCAGAACCTCATGCATAACAGATATTCTATGACTAGTGGATGGTTGAATAAATAAATTCTAAGATGACCAATCGTCCTCCTTTAGGGAGGACAGTCCTTCTTTTGTAAATTCCATCCTCCCTCAAAAAGTGTCTTTCTACATGTCCTCCTTTTTGATATTGGAAGACTAATCTTTAAATGTCCGTATTCGATCGATGCAGAGTCAATCCAGTGCGTGTGATGTGACGTATTTGTATTTGACATGACGATTCGTCAAGAATCAGTACAGTGCAGCGAGACGTGATTATGAGATGCATGCACTCTACACAGGAGACCTTGAGAGAGCATGCAATATACTAGTGTGCAAATGGCTTTGTGTACTTCCTACTGAAACACGACACGGCACATACGACACTGTAGACTCACAATTATTTCTTTCTCAGTGAATATTCACTCATAGACAGGTAAGCACAATTCATGTTTTATTAATTCATTATCTATTTAATAATTTCCAAATCATATAATTTTATTTACAAGTATTTTCCCGAAATTCGAGTTTTAAAGTAGAAATCTAACCTCAAACCATATCTATTAACAACACATTTTGATTAAATAGTTGCATAAAACAGATGTTTTTTAATTAGAAAATAATAAATACACCCGAATATCACTCCCAATTAGTGGTTTTGTTTGATATTTAGTTTTACTAAATGAGTACTTTTTCTTACAATTATTATTAAAAATTAATAGGCTTGTAAGCATAATTACAATATAAAATATTACAAATGTTTTTATTATGCATTTATCATATTATAGTGTATTATTGTTGCAATGAATGTTTCTTTTATTTACAATATTGTTTTCTTCGATTTATTTTTGTCTTCCTTTTCATTGTAAAAAAGTTGGTCACCTTACTGTTACATTGGCAGAGCACTTTCAATTTGCACATCCTTTTCACACATCAGATCTTGTTTTATCCTTTATTCAGGCAATTATTCTTTCTTTCTTTCTCACATCATTCTTCCTTTCTTCTCTTCGGAATTGGGAGCTACATTATTGCTTTTAGAGATAACTAAGGGCCTTAAAATATTAGTGGTTTTAAACAGAGGCAGAAGTGTTTTCCAGTTCTGTCGTTCTGACTAGTAAAACCTTCCAAAGCGAGCAGGGAGAAACTGACAGGAGCACGCCCAGTTCCAAACAGCCCAAACCTGCTGCTTACTGTGCTCGATTCCTTGCTAAGAGTGGAAAGCCAAATGACAAGACAAAAGATGAAAGTCAGTTTTGATGTTAACGTGTGCTTTGGTGCCCTTTGGTGTTTTTGTAATCTTGTCATAGATCATTTATATTAATTTAATATAATTACTTTAATAGTAGTGCGCATTATATATACTAATCTTCCTGAATGCAAATTGTAGAAATTAAATTAAGTGTTTAGCTCGAAGGGTTTCTTTTTAAATTTCTTCTCTTCTTCTTCTTCCTCCTCCTCTCCTTCTGTGTCTCGTCCTGAACACAGGCAGCCAGAGATCCAGGCCCCCAGATTTCTCTCTGCAGAGTGTACTTTACCTTTTGGATGGGACTTTAAAGACTTTAAACAGCTTGAGACTTATAGTTTGCCACGGGAGCATGTAGCAAATTCCTGTTTCTACTTTTTGAACCCGAAGCTGGAGTATAAGAGCCCCGCGCAGGAAGTCGCAGGTGGTGGGAAAGGGGAAACAAGGTCATTTTCAACCATGTACATTGAGGTTGTACCTTTAAAGTCAATTCTAAATTTAATTGAAAGCCGAGGGCAGAGAAGCCAAGATCGGAGCAATGTGGTGATTTATTCTGAAGCCTGTAAGAAGTCATGCGGCTGAATGTGGGATGAGCTGGGGCTTTAATAAAAATGGCACTGGGGAAGCCAGCGGGAAGAGGCACAAGAATGGAACTGGGTTAGATGAAGGATCTCCAGGCCTGAAAGGGAGCGGGGGTCTGAGAGAGCAGTGTTTGCCCAAACTCTGCTGTTTTTACCACGATGGATGCACATAAGTAATCCGCATCAAAAGGAAAAACTGGGATCAGACAGAAGCCACCAAGACTCTTTAAACAGTGAATTTTTGCATGAAATCATTAAGGTGTCCAAATTGCAAAAAGGCTACAGAATGAATGGCAATGAGAACTCATCTAATATTATTTCTAGCTGAAATTTAGCTGAAGAAAAAATGACACGTTCCTTTATTAAAGCACTACAGGACTTGACAGCAAAGCTCCTACACATTTCTATGGGTGGTATTGTCTACTAAATTATATTGGACCACTGCAACAGAAAATCCATAACATGTTCTCAGAACAAAATCTTCTCTGTTGACAAATGGTTAAGGAACTATCTTTCCAAACTAAAAAAAAAAAAAAAAAAAAAAAAAAGATATATTTTTTAAGGAAACAGAAGCTTGTTAGCAGCCGTTATATTAGAAAGAGATCTGAACTGGGGTAGAAATTGTACTTCCTGGGTTAAGGGCTTGTTGTCCCTCCACTAGTAGGGACTATGTGATCTGTCCCTGTGACTATAATTTTTATAGGCTCTTCTCTTTAGATAAACTTATCATATTCAGCATTACTATTATTATTAATTTTACTCTTATACAAATATATTACATATTCATTGCAGAAAACTCAGAGAATGCAAAGAAGAATCAAGATGAAAGTAGACATTACTTGTAATCTCACCAGAGATAACCACTGTTGACATTTTGGTTAATATCATTCTGATTAAGATAACAGTCGAAGGACTAGGAAGGTTCCACATCAAATAACTAGGCACTGCTTTCCGTTGAGGAATAATTATCATATTCAGAATTTGGATGTGGTAGTGGTGACTCTTCCAGAAATCTTTAGAGGAGTGATCACTGGTTTTGAGAAGGTCTTTCCCTCATTGAATCTCTTTCTAGTTGCCTGGTTTATGATGTCAAGATCTGTGCTTTCACAGAGGAAGAACTACGTACAAGGCTCTGCTTGATTCTGTGACTCCTGTGCCTGTGACCACAACTTTTAATCACCACCACGTTTTTAATACTTTCCTACAGCAATGTGTGTGTGTGTGTGTGTGTGCGCGCACACACACGCTGCGCTTTTCTGGTGATATTTGGATAAGAACTACTTAGCAGTGATAGAAACTTAAAAATAATTTATATGTTGGGGGTACTGGAATTGTAAGTGAACATTTTTCTAACTATGTCCTTTATTTTTGTTACACTATTTGTGCAACAAATAAAAATAGTAAGGAGAAAAGGTGAGGGGCCGATGAGAAGGAGGGAGTGGGCATGAGGCCTGTCCTTTAGAAACAAGCAGTTCTCTGTATGGTAGACTTGCTGCTTGTTAGGTTCAAGAAACTCACAATAAAAGTGCTTTAGCACTTACATTTACTTGGTTAGAAAGTAAAGACCTGGTTCTAATTCATTGTTATTCGTGGCTCAGTTTCTCTGGGCTTTGATCGTCTCATCTATAAACGGGATCATAGCAATTCTCTTTCGTAAATTCTTTTGCAAAGATGTAAAAGGAAAGTTCAAGTGAGGCATTATGTGAAGAAAATTTTATCTTAGGATTCTAAGATATTGCATTTTGTAATTATAATTGACAATTAGAATTACTCTGATTAGCCATAGAATTTCCAAAGGTTCTAGGAAATTTCCTTCATGATACTATCGGTTCTATTACAGCTGGTGGTGGTTAATTTCTTTCTTTCAGGAAGTCAGGGTAAAGCACGCATTTAGGCATAGATTTTGGAGTCAGATAGCCAGATATCATGCATATTTTGGGGGGGGCACTGGACAAGTCACTTAGGCTCATTGAGCCTTAGTTTCCTGTTCTGTAAACTGGGGAGAGTAAAACCTACCTTGCAAGGCTGCTAAAAAGTTAGGGATAATGTGTGTAAAGCCCCAAGCATTGAGTTAGCCACACATAGGTACCCACCTATAGTGGCTGTTATTGTTGTAACAGGGTTGATTTTTAAAATATTCTTACTCAGCTCCCCACTCCCACAGTTCCTATATAAAAATACAAGGACAAGTGGTTTAGAAACTCCTGACATGCTATCCTTCTAGTCCTAGAGAACATTTTCTAACTCAATACTCTAAGAGCAAGGCCAATACCTTAGTCTTCTAAGGGATGCTGCTTGCTGATGATTCTGTTCTTAAGAGTCATTTAACAAACACAGTCAAGAAAAAGTTTTGTTTTACCAGCAAAGTGGGACTTTCTATAAACCATCAGTCTGGAGTTAGGACTAGAGAAAAACAAAACCATGTACCAACCCATACCGGTAGAAATATACTCATAAACAAAAGATTTCTGTCAGCATATGATGCTTCTGGTTGTTTATTAAAAAACACATCTTGGACATTAATTATGCATTATCCAGAACTAGGCCAGGTCTAGGGTACAACACTGAGAGTCCATGTTCACTGTGGTAACTTCCAGTTTCAACTTTCAGATTGGGCATTAGAGGGACGTAGATTTGAATCCTCAATTTATCAGCAGAAGTGACCACTGCTCCACTTACTAGCTGAGTGACATTGTACAAGCTGATCAATGTCTCTGAAAATCAGTTCTTACACTGGTCCATTAAATAATAACAAAGAGTCTGTTTCATGGACAAAGAATGAACTGAGAAAACGAATTAAAGGGCCCAGGTCTAGTAGATAGTAGGTACTCAGAAAATGATGGTTGCTATTGTTAATGATGGAAGTCTTCATCTTTGAGGAGGAGTATGCAGCATAGCAGCAAAGAGAATGTATACAGTCCTGAGTAAAAGTTATGTGCTCATAGTGCCTCCCTATTATAAAGGCAGAAGCACTGCCACCTGTGTGAAGAGTGTGTGATCAGGGGAGGCTTCAAAGAGCAATGTTTGAGCCTCACCTTGATAAGATTGGTAAAATTCTTCTGAGAGGAAAACAAGAGTGGGAAGCACACAGCAGGCATTCAGGCACAGAGTATAAAGGCGGGGGAGGGATATTGTCCTTGTCCAGTGTTCTGAGAGTAGTAATGTCACGTGGTTAAAAATGATGGGAGATGGGGTAGAAAAGTAGTCCTGCTTTAGACTGGAAATGTCTTTGGACACCCAGAGACACAGGTCTGGGTTACTTGAGCAAGAGACAGAAAATGAAGTTGGCTAAACATACTCCATTTGCCCTCTGCGTCACCCATCATTCACCTCATTCTGCTCCTGATCCCGGGGCTGACCTGCTGAGGACCACATCAGTGAGCTCCTTCTGCCTCTGGCTTCTGGAAGGGTTTGGCCAATAGGACACAGGAGCCTGACCAGGCTTCTCACCTCTCTCTCTGTTCCTGTCTGTCTGTCCCTATCTATCCCTTTCTCTGACTCTCTCTGTCCCTGTAAAAAAAAAAAAAAAAAAAAAAAAGGACACAGGGAAGAAATTAGAAAGAAGGGAACTGAGAATGGGGTATTTATCTCCTTGACAGACAATCATAGCACTAGTCAGGTGGCCTTCACACACAGCTCTCTCCCTGCATCATAGATCACTCCTTGTCCCATGGCCTCCCATTGATGCTGGCACCAAGGTATGGAACCATCTCACTCTCTTTAAAATTGATTTTAGATAGATAGAGGAAGGGAGAGAGAGAGAGAAAGAAAAGAAATATTGATTTATTGTTCCACTTATTTATGCATTCATTGGTTTAGTCTTTATTTATATTCTTATTTTTTTAAGTGAGAGGTGGGGAGATAGTGAGTCAAATTCCCACATGTGCCCTGACCAGGATCCACCTAGCAACCTCTGTCTGGGGCCAACGCTCGGACCGACCAAGCTGTCCTCAATGACTGGGCCGACACTTGAACCAGTCGAGCCACTGGCTACGAGAGGGGAAGAGAGAGAGAAGGGAGAGAGGGAGGGAAGAGAAGCAGATGGTTGTTCCTCATATGAACCCTGACCAGGGATTGAACCTGGGACATCTGCACACTGGGCTGATGCTCTATCCACTGAGACAACCAACCATAACCTATTGGTTGATTCTTGTATGTGACCCGACAAAGATTGCATCCCCAACCTTGGCATATGGGGATGATGCTCTAACCAACTGAGCTCTCTGGCCAGGGCTGAAACCATCTCTTACTGTTTACAAATAGTCCTTTCATTACCGCCTTGTAAATTACCCAATTTGAAGTACAACATGTTCCTTGCCAGCCCCTGACCAATACATAACCTAAATAAGGACTAAAATCAAAGTGTGTATGGGGGAAAGCGAGGGCAGGGAGACCATGACACTCATGCCAGAAAGAATGAAGTTTCGGGGTATATAATTTATATAAAGAGCAATGGTTGTTCATTCCTTGCAGCTGGTGGTCTGGAGCCACATGGAGACATGGCCTGGCTCTTGGAGAGTGTCCTCAGCTTGTGTTTAAGTGAGCCACTTGTGATGTGATTCAAGGAGAGCACCCTAAAATGCTGTTTCCCATCTCAATGGGTGGACTGACTTCCAGAGGAATGCCTTGAAATACGCTCTCATGTCAAGATTGTTCTTGCCAGGATAGTTATAGAGAATATAAAGAAGGTGGTTGTGAGTAATGAATGCGGCAGACTTAGGAAGAAAAGCTCCCTTTTCTAGGCCTGTTTTTCTTTACAAGGAGTACACAGAGTTTCTCTTCTGCACCTCCACCCTTCCTCCTAACAGAGGTGTGGAGGAACCATATACTCTCTCTTTCCACCCTGTCCTTCCTGTGCTCTGGGAAAGATGGGATGCAACCATTTACTTTTTATGGCTTTCTCTAGGGGGTTGAATTTGAGCTTGTGCATTAATTATGGAATAAAAACATATGTTTCCTAATGCCATAATTTTAGACCACAACGAGGAGGAGGGAGAGATGGCGGGAGGATGAAGGGTAGAGAGGACAGAGTGACTTCCACTGAGCAGTAATTACAATGGAGAGAGGAAGATGATTCTCAGACTCTGAGGCTCAGCTGGAAGCATTTCACTCAATAATCATTTAGTATTGAGAGTTGTGGACGCAGGGCACTGCGAGGTTTTGCGGGAAGTGGTGACGAGGGGGGGATAGTGTGGGAAGAAGGATGATACCTGGACACAGATATGTGAGTAGATGAAGGAGCTGGGTGGGGATTTAGAACCAGAGATGAAGATTGGGTTGTGGGAACTGGACCATAGCAATAGTGTTTGACTTGGGTTTTGAAAAACGGTAGTCATGGAAGTAGCAGGGGCTTTCTGGACCTTCTTTCCCTTCCTTGCCACCTCCCTTGCCCTGCCCCTCTGAAGCAACACTAACACGGCTGCTTCATTGTGTGTAGAGAACAGTTTCGAATTTTGATGAGGAAGTATTACCTAGATAAAACTTACCCAGGATAGGCTTCAGGATGTTATGTGCTCCAGGACAAATTGTATTTTGCATAAGCTGTCTTCACCATCTGAACCACAATAGCAGTAAACAAATATTTGCTTCTAATTACAGCATTAATAAAAATACATTACAGAATTTTTCTTGATTGATTTTAGCTGAACAAATACTTTTTTATCATAAAATAATTCATGCATTATCAGCACAACTAAAGTTCCCTTTGAAATCACCACCCCTAAGTCCATATTTACTTCTAGAAATATATTGTTCTGTGTGTGAGTCTGTGGTGCATGACCGCACCTGACTGTGCGGTGCGAGCGGTCATTCTGCAGCCTGCATTTCTCACTCAGTCCATCGGGGAGCTCATTCTCAGTGGCTTCACAGGGGTCCACCCGCACTCTTTCTAATCCTGCCTTGCACTTGTTTGTTTCTAGAGATCGTTTTGGAACCAATGTTTCTTAACTTTTCCAGAAACTTTCCTGGTGATAAAGTCAACCTGCCCCTTAAAATTCATAGATATTAATTATGTCAGCTTACTGATTACAACCCTTCAGTGCCTACCATTTGTCACCCAAATCAACATTAGACTAGAGAGTTGGCAAAGAATGTGAAATCAACCACTTTTTGCTCAAGTCTTATCAAAGTCCTGCTTAAAAGAAATACTATCTATGAAGACGTGTTGGAAGGACAAGCCTATACATTCTTCTAGCTATTCTGAATTGTAGTCATTTAAAACCCATAATCGATACTTGGTCAATACTATTTCAGAATTGCATTTAATCAGTTATTATTTACTTTGAATACATTCCTTTTAAAAAGCACTACAAGACCCTAGTCCATTGACTCAGTGGCAGAGCATTGGCCCAGTGTGTGGATGTCTTGGGTTTGATTCCTGGTCAGTGCACACAGGAGAAGTGACCATCTGCTTCTCCACCCTCCCTCCTCCCCCCCTCTCTTCTTCTCCCGCAGCCATTGCTTGATTGGTTTGAGCACATTGGTCCTGGACACTGAGGATTGCTCAGTGGAGCTTTCACCTCAGGCACTAAAAATAGCTCTGTTGCAAGCATGGCCCCAAATGGGCAAAGCATTGGTCCCAGACTGGGGTTGCCAAGTGGATCCTGGCTACAGCACATGCAGGAGTCTGTCTCTCTAGCTCTCCTTCTCTCACTTGGAAAAAAGAAGAAAAAAAGTTAAGAAAAAAAAAAGTACTACAAAACACTCTCTATATCCCCCAAATCTAGCACAATGCTTTTATTTACATAAATATTGTTATACACGTATATCTATTTATCTATCTATACACACATACATGCACACATCAAATTGAAACCAATAAGAAAAACTCAAATTTAATCACCCACTCTAGATGACTTTTCTGGTTATTTTTACCTACTACACATTATGTAACGCCAGACCTACTTATTCTTCTCTGCATGAGCCAAACTTTGTTATGCCTCTGTGCTGTGTCCTCTTCCTGGACTCCTTCCTCTACCCTCCCAGCTCTTGCTAAGCTGGGGAACTCTAAGCCAGCCACATGATCAACTCAAAGTTACTCCAGGTAAGCTGAATTGCTCCTTTCTCTGTGATCCCACAGTCCATTATAGACTAAACTCAGCACTTCTCACACTGCTTTGCAAATAATTTTGTTTTTATGAATCTATCCCCTCTTCTAAATTGTGTGTTTTCCTAAGGCAGGATGGATGTCTTCTTCCTCTTTTAATCCCTCACACTCCTAATAGAAACATGGGACCTCACATTATTGTTGTTTAGTGTTTACTGAACTGATGAAAACATAGCCTTAGGTCTTTTTGGTGTGAGCCAAGATGACTTATTTTAACCTTCCTTTCATTCATTTTACCAACCTGGAGCCCCTAAAATGGCCAGGATTGCTCAAACTGTCATAACTCCTATACACAGCTGTGATTACAAATGTTTTACTCGCCGGCCTTTGGCACAGAACATATGTGGCTGGGTGGGGAGAGAAAAGATGGTGCCTGCTGACTGGAAAGGCCCCACTCTTGACTTTGAGTTTGGGGTTCCCAGGCAGCCTTAATCAACCACCATGGAGTTTCATTCAGTTCTCCATGATTTTTAATTTAGGGTTTGTCTATTTTTGAGCCTGAGTATCTGTTCATGATTGAATTGATACTAAATTTTGTCAGTTGACTTTCCCAGCTAACAGGAAAAGATCATGCTCTGGCTGGATAGATTGGTTGGTTAGAACATCTTTCGGAAGTATAGAGGTTGCCAGTTCGATTCCCCATCAGGGCACGTACAGGAACACCTTGATGTTCTTGTCTCTCTCACCCATCCTCTCTCACTAAAATCAAGCAATAAAAATACACACACAAAAAAAAAACAACAAGAAAAGATCATGGGTAGAGTTGATGCACAGGAGGTGTACTGGCACCATGCAGAGGCTGTGGGGTCCCACCTCCAGGAGTAAGAGGGAGATTCACAGAAAAGCAGTGAGAGAACCAGTCATCAACTAGCACTCAGTGTCCTGGGCACAGACCCATGAGAACCTGCTATAACATACGCTCCTTAAGAGTTGTGATTCAGTTTCCGCCAAATGGCACAAGATTCCATATTAAATTAGAAATCATTTGAATTCTACTATTTTTTTAATTGGTTTTCATTTAGATTTATTTTTATTTTATTGTTCCTTAAGTTCTATGTATATGATGGGCAGATAAAATATATTATGCTCCCTTTGTTAAAGATGGCGCTGCCCACATGGAAGTTCGTTAATATTAATGTGTGTTCTGGAACAGGCTTGGGCAGGCTGGGTCGTTATAGCCTAAGGCTTAGTTTAAGAGTAAGCTCTTCCCCACACCCTTGACTGATTGGATGATGTAGGGTGGTGCACTCTCCTGAAGAATCCCATTATACAGAGACTTCCTTGTTTGTATAATTGGATTAAAGGTTTTGATTCTACGATATAAAGTGGGGAGACCAGTAGCTTGATCTCTCTCTTGGTTCCGGAGGTTAGTATGAGAAAGGAGAGCAGATTAAGGCCACATGGAGGAGAGGAAGCAGCCAAGATGGCAGAGTGCTGAGGAAGAGTTTGTGCAGGCGGAGATGAGGAACATAGGTGAATAAGTCTGGTGAGCTAGAAACCTTTGATGCTAGGAAACTCAGATAAGTCAGTAGCTTTGTGAGCACTGAATGAGTGGGTTTTGGAGCCCAGTGTGTGTTTTTGCTTGCCCGCCGGGTGCAAGCTAGAATTAAAGCTGATGGCTCACCAGTTCGTGGCTCCTGTGTTTCATTACCATCTGTTCGAATCAAATGCAAACCTGCACGGGTCAGGCAACTGTGATGGTGGCCTTGACTACTGGCTTTACAGTATATAAGGAGTCAATGCATATATAAATAATAATATAATATTTAAAAACATGATAATAAAAATAGTCTAAGTCAATGCTGGATCCCTAAGAGTTTGTTGTTTTGTTTCTCTTTTGAGAGGAGTCTGTACCTTGTTGAAGACTGAGAAACACTGATCTAAAGTCTCCCTCGGCAGACAGGTGGCATTGGTATAGTTAGAACTCTGTGCCTTGGCCAGATAGCTTGGTTGGTTAGAGCATCTTTGGTAAGCACAGAACTCTGCTCTAAGGAGATGAACTGGCTGTGAGTCTCCTACAATGGCCAGGGGAGACAGTGGGAGCCTTGGTCAACTGACAAGGTAACTGATGTTATCTATCTGTAAAGCCAGTGGCCTTGGCCACGTAGGTTCTCACTGGATATGAGCAGATTGTAAAGAAACTGTGAAGCTGGAAAATGGTGGGCTATTTCATTTACTAGAGTCTCAACAGGCAGGGAAAACCACCCCCCTCTCTCTCTCAGGGCTTACTAGCAAACAGCCTGGGGTGGGGTGGGAGTGGGGAACCCCTTTTCCCTCAAACAATAGCAAAAGATGGCCCCTCCCAATGGCAGCAGGCAATCAACAATCTACAGTCTGCTGCCCTGAGGGCAAGCACAGGCAGCCTTACACAGACTATACACATGTGGATCTGCCCTGCTCATGCACCAGTCAGGCCAAGTACAAGCGAGCAAGCCTAACACACCTGTTTGCCCAATACTGTCCAATAAGGGCAAAGGACCTTAAATGACACCTCTTTTAATCCTCACAACCACCATTGTCCTGATTTTACCAATGGAAACAAATGCCCTCAGAGATGATAAGGAAGTTCGTTTCAGCTTGGTCAGACCTCAGTAAGTGCCAAATGGGGTTCTAGCCCCAATATGCACAGCTCTAAAAGCCAATTTTGCCCTTCCTTTTCAGATGTTTAGTGTTTGTTGCTATTCTTGTATCACAGTTACCTATGCCCATAGTTGAAGGAATACAATGGTTCCAACAGGGTGTAGTCCTACCTCCCTGACCCCTCTCTCCAGAGGCGAACACATTCACATATTATTAGCTGCTGCTTTTTAGACTCACCTCCATGTTTCTACACAGCATGCCTACATTGAGAACATCTGGGTTTTCGTGTCGTAGGTGAAGGGAAGTTACACCCATCCTCACGGCCCCACCGCACTGAGCACACCACGCCCCTCAGCCCCTCAGCACTCACATTAACATGACAGTGACTCTTCACAGCTGAGTCATTTGTAAACCATGACATTGTATTTCTGAGGGGTCAGAATTTGAATTTGTTAAATTCTTGTATATACACACAGTAAGCATTTGATAAACATTTGTTTGCTGAGTCAGAATCCAGTTTGGGGTAGTCATGCATTCCTAAGAAAAGAGGACAGATGGAGGCACCAGTCCTGCCCTGAGGGGGCAGGCAGTTATTAGGGGAGACAGACTCGCAGTTTCGGGGCAGGGAGATAAGCTCTGGAGAAGTGCCTGAGTGCCCGAGTCGGAGCACCGGAGCACCGGGCAGGGGTCGAAGGGAAGCCAAAGAGGGTGGCCCAGAAGTGAGCTCTGAAAGTCAGGAGGAGTGAGCCACATGAAGGTGACAGGAAGAGCCTTCCAGGCCAGAGGGTACAGTCTGGCAGCTGGCTTTTGGTTGGCAGATGTGTTTTGATTACAGGCAATCCTCGGGTTACAAATGGGATAGGTTCTGTAGGTTTAAAAATGTTTAAGTATTTAAAGGCACACAGGGGTAAATAAATAAATACTATCTTAACACGAACATCTAAATTTCATTTAGTAGATAAATGTACCTGTTCTAACTTACATACACATTTAACTTAAGAACAAACCCACTGAACATAACTCCATCCGTAACCTGGGGACAGACAGCCTGTGTTCACAATAGAATTACTTGCCAACATTTAGAAATTGTGAGATTTCACCTAAATATGAAAATTTCTGAGTTGTCTTGAAAAATTGGGAGATCTGGCGACCCTGGGCCCACCTCCTTTCTGCCTGTCCGCAGCTGCTGGACCTGAGTAAGGGCTGCCCCTCTGGGTGGGAAGCTCACTAGTAGTGTAGCTGGCCAGAGTTTCCTACCCTCTCCTGTTGAGGGGCTTGAGGGACAAAGAAACAACATGGTGTTTGTGCTGACAGCTGTTTGCAGTTCCTTGGATGTGAAGTTTCTGACACAGAGCTTCTGAAGAGGGGCCAGGTAAACTGATGAAAAATCTTAGTTGGTGTCCCAGTAGAGCCCAAACTCTACGTCCATCAGGCGTCCCTGATTCGACTTCCCTGTGCTGTGGGATCCTCCTGCTTATCAGCAGGGCTGGCAGCCTCTTCGAGACTACTCTTGAGGCGGCTATGAGAATGCTACTAATCAGTGCCAACACTAACTGCCACCGGAGGAAAAGCATGAGACCAACACACAAAGTTAGTTGCAGCAATAACACAGGCAATTTATTACCCACAAATCCTCTTGGCATGCCTGGGTACATTTTAAGGGGGCCCTGTCGGTGTGCTCCTCTTGGCTATCTTTTTTTTTTTTTAAACTTCTTTTTATTTTATTCATTTTAGAGAGGAGACACAGAGTGAGACTGAGAGAAAGAGAGAAAGAGAGAAAGGGGAGAGGAGCTGGAAGCATCAACTCCCATATGTGCCTTGACCAGACCAGTGCAGGGTTTTGAACTGGCAACCTCAGTGTTCCCAGGTCGATGCTTTATCCACTGCGCCACCACAGGTCAGGCCCTCTTGGCTATCTTTGGTCAGAGCTCAGAGCAGCATGGAGACAGTCCACATTCACGCTGGAGTCTGGGCGACTACCTCAGCAGGGGGCCTCTCGATTTTAATACCTTTTCTGGCCAACGCCTTCTAACAGGTGTCAATCTGCAGGATTATCACCTCAAACCACCTTTATGGGAGTTCCTCGCAGGGAGCCCTTTTTATGTTAATCTACTGAAATGTCACATCAAGCCACTTTTAAGGTGTTCCTAGGGAAGCTTCTTTGTTTATGTTAACTTAACAGAGTTATGACATCAAGCCACTTCTTATCTATGTATAACTTCACACACACACTAATGGGTCCCTGCTTGAAAGTCCTTCTGTTTACCACATCTACACACACTATATTAATTCCTATACAGATGGCATAACTTTATTTAATTTCCTTAATTAATTTTAATATTATATCTTAATTACTTTTATATATCTTCCATATTTTTTATATTTCCATATATTTAATTACTATAACATTATATTACTACAATGGTTGGTTTATAGATGGGCCATTTGATTATATTAAATGACAAGAGAATAATTATGGGGAATGGAGGTAGAAAGAACTATTTTCTCTTTCTTTTTAATTCTTTACCTCACATGAAGGGGAGTTCCTTTTATCTTAATTTAGACATGCTAAATGTGAAATCTGTATACTTTTAAACAATGATCCTTAAGCTTTGCTGTTTTTAAAAATACTGAGGCCCAGGCCACATCCCAGGCCAATTATATTGAACCCAGACAGCTGAGTGGTTTTAAAAGCCCCAGGTGACTCTACTGAGTAGCTAATTTTGAAAATGAGAGGTCCAGTATCTGCTTTTCACTCTTACTTCATCGGAAGCACTGGCTCATCTGCACTGACTTCAGGTGTCAATTTCCAGAGTTCAGGAAAGAAGCTCCAGCTTGAAGTACCCACGTGTTTGTCCCTCTGATTCAGAGGAAAGCCCAGGGAGAAACAACACCTCTGCTTGATGAAGAGACTTGCCGCTATTGGCTCGTGAAGCATTTTTACCTGAGGGTTCTGACAATTTACATAATTGGTATGCTATAGCCATTCTAGCCGACAGGACAGAAGTGTGATTTAATGCCCAAGAGTTTAAAAAACCTGTAACAAACAGGCTTTAAACCAGTGGTTCTTAACCTGGGTTCTATCGAACCCTAGGGGTTTGATGAGTCGGTCTCAGGGGTTCGGAGAAGCCTCTGCCACGGAGGCCAGAATAAAGTAATACCGTAATTTGTTGTGAGTTCATGCACTTTGTTGGTTTTGTTCTTTGAGCAAGGTGATGTTCATGCATGGCTCATTTTGTGCACCAGTAAAAAAACATATACCTATGTCTTGAATTTGGAAAAAAAAATCATATTTTATTTATCACTAAAGAAGGGTTCGGTGAATGCGCATATGAAACTGGTGGGTTCGGTACCTCAAAAAAGGTTAAGAACCACTGCTTTAAACTAAGAAAATCTGGATAAGAAAGAAAGAAAGAAAGAAAGAAAGAAAGAAAGAAAGAAAGAAAGAAAGAAAAGAAACAGAGGAAAGAAAGAAAAGAAAGAGAGAAAGAGAATAGAGACATACAGAAGGAAAGGAAGAAAGAAGGGAGGAAGGGAGAGGGAAGGAGGGAGGGAGGCAAGAAAATAATGAGGGAGGAAAAAGCAGCAAATAAACCAGCTCCCTCTATTTCACTGGCTTATTTAACATTTTAATTAGGTTTCTTCCTCCAGGATAGCAGTTTAGTGACTATGGCCGTGGTTCCAGATATCTGGGTTCTTTTGGATTACTGACTTTTACAAAACTCAGTATGCAGAATACCTTGTTTCAGCATAAACTAAAACAATATTTTATAAAATTATTTTTTTTCTTAAGCTTTTATTTATTGATTTTTAAAGAGAGGAGAGAGAGAGAGAGAAAAGGGGCAAGGTAGCAGGAAGCATCAATTCTTAGGAGTTGTTTCTCATATGTGCCTTGACCAGGCAAGCCAGGGTTTTGAACAGGCGACCTCAGCATTTCAAGTTGATGCTTTATCCACTGTGCCACCACAGGTCAGGCTATAAAGTTATTTCTGTGAAAAAGAATTGTTAGAAAATATCTCCAACTATCTAAATTCAATCTATATTTTGACCAAAGCAATGAATTCTCTAGTCCCCAAGAGGAAATACCAGTGAAAATGATAGTCTGCTTGCATATAGTAATTTATTGTAACAGAACTTTTTGGCCAACATACAAAATGGATCTAAAAATGATGAAGAAGAAATATTTCCTGAACTTTTCTTTCCTCTCAATCATTTTATGTCTTGGAGTCAAAGTATCTTTCTGTGATACTTAAAATTGAAAATGTAGAGTTACAAATTCAGCAGCTCTAACATCTCTGGTAAGACAATGTTTGGATGCAACTCTTTTCTGGGGCAGATCACACACTTGTTTGATGCTTAAAGAAAATGAGGCTGGATAACATCTTACATCAGGGAAGGTTGGCAGCCGTTGGTTGAAGAACTTTTGGAGCTAATTGGGATATTGAGTTGTCTTCAGCTTTAAAAGTGATTTGTTTTAACTTATGTTAGCTGAAGCAAAAAATAATACAGTAGGAGTTATGTGTCTGTCAGAGTGATTGACATTGAAATTCTCTAGAAAAATAGATTATTTTCCCTCAAAGAGAGTAAAGTTTTGATTTTCAAAGTCAATCAGAAAACTAACAATTTGGACAGGAGAGGAATCAGCTTCTCTTTTTGAGACAGTATATTTCTAATGATTTTTATGGAGACTATAATAAGGATAAGAAACAAAAGTTTGATATGGACATGTTTTTAGCTAGCAGATTGAAAAGAAATAATGACATGAAATAATTTTTTTTAAATACAAACAAAGCTTTCTTTTTTAAAATTTGTCTGAAATAAAATGGATAATGAAAAAAAATCTGTAAGAGTTCAGTGCTCTAACAGTATGCTTTTTGTGGTTAAAACTTTATCATAGATATGTTCATACATATTTGTTATATTTTGGGAAAGACTCAAGTTTATACAGCCATCTTCCAAATACCCAGTATTTATGACATGCATATATATAGTATTAAAATTAAATTTAATGATAAAATTTCCTGATACTCATGTTAACACAAAATTTAAAATGTGATAGTTTATTTTAGCAATGCTGCTTTTAAGATACTTTAAATATTTATATTTGTAACATATAATATATATTTGTAAATATATATATATATATATATATATATTTGTAAAGAAAGGGGAAAATCCTTCACATATCTGCCTGCCTCATAGTCTTTAATTCCGTTCTGTAAAAGGCATTTATGGGCTCTAGACAAAGATAGGTCAGCATTGGAAGAAAGCTTCAGATGCAAACAGCACTCTTTCTCCTTCTTCTAGTTGTAGTCTCTCACCCACGTGTGCTCTGGCACACCAGCAGACTTGTGTATAGCTTCCACAGCACCCTTCCTCAGAGCCTTTGGGGATACTACCTTCTTTCTCATCCCTGAGAGAAACATGCATTTTCTAAGCGATGATGCTTTTATACTCATTTTGTAAAAAGTTTTTGTCATGTCAAGCCTTAACCCCAGCCGCTCTTCTCCAGCTGGTCAACTCCAGGCTCAACTCAGGTGTCATGGACTCCTTTTCCAGAGAGCCCTCCCTGACTGACCCCCCCCCCCCACACACACACAAAGTCTGGATTAGCTTCCCTCGCTAGACCCCACAGCACCTGCGTCTGGCCAGCGTCACAGTCTGTAGTTACCTACTGTATTCACAGTGTCCCAAGCAGTGCCTACCAAATAGTAGCATTTAATTAAGATTAGTGGAATAAATAAGTGCAATGTCTAAAGAAGGATTCTTAGATGATAGAGGTCTAACAGAGCCATTGATAAGGAAAACCTTAGTGAAACCTGGTTAGTAGTTTGATTAGTAATGCCAATTGACCACACAGCGTCCTGCCACGGGAAATGGGAAGGAAGATGTCAGTGGTCTGCACATTTATCTTTGGAAGCCACTTCCTTTAAATGTCTCTCCCTTTCATCTCCATTAGAGAGCTTCCATGGATCTATAGTAGACAAGAATATAAAAGCATCATTCTCTTTCTCATCCCATCCTGTTTACTCAGTCCCCGCCTTCGCCTCAGTCCACATGTTCTCTATTAATAAGAATTAGGAAAGGCCAACCTCATCCAGCAGTACCCTCCCCCGCCCCCACTTTCTTTTCTCCCTGAGAAGGCCTCCGCCAACTGCCAGAGCTCATGAGTGAAGGGCCTCGCCTGCTGTAGGAGCTTCTGGGGGAGGGTGAAGACAGAAGACAGAGCTGACATCTGGGCCTCCAGTTTCTCAGACCCAAGTAACCTCAAGTGTTCTCAAACCACCAAGCTGCTCATTTAGAATTTGGTGATAAGCCATGGTACTTATTTAGAGAAATTTAGAGGCACATTTTAAGGAATAAACATATTTACTATAACTGGAAATAAAGCCAAATTCTGTGCCTTTGGAAAAGTCAGTAAAGCAGACACACCCTGTTGCTTTCTAAGTGAATTAATGTACTGTATTCCGTTTGAGAGTCATGTCTCCCTTCATCTTTAATTCCTGCCCCGAGGATCCATCTGTACTTGGAGGGTATGTACACAGGGTAACGCACTGTGGACTGAAGAGGACCTTCGTGCTCAGCCTTCAAGAATGACCCTTTCATACTTTGGGGCTCCCTCTGCTCTTTTGACTAGCCAGGATTTAACAGGGAATAGTAATTTTAACAGCAGAAAGGTTCACACAAATGTAAAAGTAAAAGGCAATGGATGAATTTTCTACATTTTGTTGTTGAAATAGTATTAGTTTTTTAATTCATAAATGCCACATATTAATCCACAGTATAATATTACTTTCCTGAGGATCTCATGCTAATCTTTGAAAAAGATAGAGTAAAAGTTCAAGTCTCTTTAGGAATTTGGGGGCAGGGTGTTGCATGAATTCTTCCATCAGTAGAGGCAAAGTTTTTGAGTCCAGAAAGAGTTAATGCTTTCATAAGGTGAATGGTATATTTTTTTCTTACCAAAAGTTGAGGCCCAATGCTTGATTTAAAAAAAAAAACCTGAAGTCATGCTGTCCATCAATATGATTGGCAGTCAACTGTACCAATCAATGGATTTACATACATTTCAATCTCTTATTTGTATAGTCTTTTGGAGATTTGTTTTCTTTTAGGATTTTTACTTTATTATGTTCTCTTAATATGTTATATATGTTTATTGTAGAAAAAGATTAAAAGTATTAAAGAAAAAGAAGCGTAATGAAGGGGAAAAAATCCCACCATGTTACCACCCAGAGACATACACAGATCATTACATTAATATGAAGGTCTGTTTCCTTGGAGAATTATTTCAAGCCCACTTTTTGATTCCTGCCTGCCCTGCTTCAGAAATGCTTTTTTCTTTCCCCAGTATTTTTGACAACAAAAGAGTCTTGTCATGGCCACATCTGAATGTGAATAAAAATGTCCAGCTGCTGGTTCTCATGTGACACATAGTAGGAATGCAGGAAAAGCTTGTGTACTGTGACTGACTATTTCCAGAGTCCCGGTGAACTAGTTCTTGACTAACTGAGCTACTCATCAGCTAGACCACAGAGATATAGAGTTGAATGCATTTAGAAAGAAAAACATGCTATAAAAATGTTAATAGGGCCTGACCAGGTGGTGGCGCAGTAGATAGAGCATAGGACTGGGATGCAGAGGACCCAGGTTTGAGACCCCAAGGTTGACAGCTTGAGCGCGGGCCCATCTGCCTTGAGCAAAAGCTGGCCAGCTTGGACCCAAGGTCGCTGGCTCCAGCAAGGGGTGGCTCGGTCTGCTGAAGGCCCGTGGTCAAGGCACGTGTGAGAAAGCAATCAATGAACAACTATGGTGTCGCAATGGCAATGAAAAACTAATGATTGGTGCTTCTCACCTCTCTCCATTCCTGTCTGTCTGTCCCTATATATCCCTCTCTCTGACTCTCTCTCTGTCCCTGTAAAAAAAAAAAAAATGTTAATAGGTATGGTTTTTAATGGTTGCTGAGCAGTTGGGTTGAAGAAACTAAATTAAAGAAGATGCAAATTACTAAACTCTTCTATTCTTGCCAGAACATTGTAAAGGGTACAAAATCTGGGAAGCCAAGGGACCCCAAATTGTTCTGAAACTAGCTTATACATTTGATTTCTGCATTATATATCACCTAAACTTACTCAAAGTCTCCCTTAAGTACCAAGAAAATAGTCCTTATTTTATAAAGAATAAAATTTGGGGTTCTGAATTTCTAATTTCTAATTTATGCCTCTTATTTAAGTTCCCACACAAAACCTAGCATTCAGTTTTTGCAAGCACCTCCACTGTGTTTCAGCATATCCTTTTCAGATCACTCACCAGACAGCATCCTACAGCTCTCATTCATAAAGTCCAATTATAAGACAAGAAATGTCAGGAATATACACTTTGAGAGTGGGAGGCAAACAGAACAGTACATTGTGACTTTGTAAGAACAGCCATGCATTTCCTCTGGGCTTGTTTTCAGTTCCTTTGTCAGCTGATTACATGGTCTTTTATAATTTCTCATCTATAGAATGGAGCTATTTGCTTGTGGATTATTTGAAAGACCCAGACTTACGCAAAAGAAAAACGAAATCATCATGAGATAGAATGATATTTCTGGCTAGATGTTTTTACTTTTCTTTCTATTTTTTAAGCATAATTGTGAGAGTATAATTTATAATAGTGACTCTTTAGAGGTATGAAACAAGTAAATATTAATTCAGTCTTAATGCATATATAATGCTATATATGCTTTTGTTATTTGTATAATTACATTTATCAATAATTTTTATATAAAGAAGAAAAATGCTGTCTTATATGCATTTTGTTTTCAAAGCATACATATACATTGTGCCCCTAGTCTTTTTGTTTGTTTGTTTGGATAGTACTTTATTGTTTACAAAGTGCTTTCCTTTTAGTACATTATGTTACTTAATTTTGTAACATTTCCTAAATGTAGAACTGGTCAAAGTACTTTGGCCTTTAAATCCTCATTTAAACTTACCCTACCATCCAGCCACACAGATAAATGTCCTTTTTGCTCTGCCTTATAACTCTTTATTTGTTTACCTTTGCAGACCTAGCACAGGGTTACCTCCCTCAGGAAGCCTTTCCTCTAGTAAGTTAAGTTGAAGTGATCTCCTATCTTCATGATGTCCTTTCATTATACTATAAATTCACTTTTTATGGGAAGTTGTTTAAAATCTAGTAATTTTTTTAAATTTACATAGCACATGACTATAATCTTGTAAAATTATTATAAAACTCTTTTAGGCTTATGAGTCCATAGCTATTTAAATGAAAAGTTAAGACAAACCAACAAAAAACTTGTACCTTTCCATGCCAGTGTAGATAGATCTTTTGGATTCCTTTAAAATATTGTATAATATTTCATAGCATGAGTATTCTATAACAGCACGGTTCAACAGAAGTTTCTGTGATGACGGAGATGTACTTACTATATCTGGCCTGACCTGTGGTGGCACAGTGGATAAAGAGTTGACCTGGAATGCGGAGGTTGCCAGTTTAAAACCCCGGGCTCGCCCCATCAAAGCACATACAGGAAGCAACTACTATGAGTTGATACTTCCCACTTCTCCTCTCTCTCCTTTATCTAAAAATTTTTTTAAAAAAGAAATGTACTATATCTGCACTGTTCACTATGGTCATCACTAGTCCCTAGTGACAACTGAGCGCTTGAAATGTGACTAACGAAACAGGAATTTTTAGTTTTGTTAATTTTAAATTTAGTCATATGTATGTGGAGGTTACCACAGTGGACAGTGCAGATTTATAGTTTATATGAAAATCTATTGTTAGTCATTTAAATTGTTTCCAATTCCCCGCAATATAAATAAACTAAGTGTTATCAACTAAGTAAAGCATAAAAACAAATAAGAATTTTGCTTTCTTATGTGTATGGATTCTTGAGAAGCTCGTATGCTTTCTAATGCAGGATTCTTTGAAGTTCTACAAGAAATTATTCCATCAAGTGAGAAAAAGAGCATTTATACTAAAAGTGGTTTCTATATAAAAATGCTTTAAAATATACAGCAAATAAAAATGTTCATATTTTTATAAATATGAATTATAAAATATATACATTTATAATTTTAAGAAATATTATAAATTTATGTTTATTAAATAGTGATATATTGGAACCAATCTTATATCTAACAGTGAGAAATTGGCTACAGCATATGTTTCTCCATATAATGAAGGGCAGTTATTAGAAATGATTATGATAACTAGTGTCACCCCAATAAAATTCAATTAAGAAAAAGAAATGATGATGAAATTATAATTTATTGAGATGTAAACAAGTCTATGGTATATTTTTATAGTAAAGAAAGTAGGTTATCCTGGCTGTGTAGTTCAGTTGGTTAGAGCATTGTTTTGATATGCCAAGATTGTGGGTTTGATCCCTGATCAGGGCACATACAAGAATCAACCAATAAGCCCTGGCTGGTTAGCTCTGTGGTGGAGTGTCGGCCCAACATATGGATGTCCCAGGCTCAATTCCTGGTCAGAGAACACAAGAGAATTGACCATCTGCTTTTCCACCCCTCCTCTCCTGCAGCCATAGCTTAAATGATTCAATCAAAGTTGGCCCCAGGCACTAAGGATGGCTCCATTGACTCACCTGAGGTGCTAAAATAGCTGGGGTGCCCAGTTGCTGAGCAATGGAGCAGCAGTCCAGCTGGGCACAGCATCACCTGGTAGGGGGCTTGACATGTGGATCCTGGTTGGGGGGCATGCAGGAGTCTTTCTCTGCTTCCCAGCCTCTCACTTAAAAAAAAAGAATCAACCAATGAATGCATAAATAACTGGAACAACAAATCAAGGTTTGTCTCTCTCTCCCCTTTTTCTCTCTCTAAAATGAATTAAAATAAAATAAATAAAATAAAGAGTCTATCCCAAATCCAAAAAAACCAATTGGTTATTCTCTTATGCATAGTAAGTCCTGTTTTCATAAATATATATGCACATATTTATAAAAGTTTTGGTTTAGTAGTAAGTCAGATACCTGGTTGAGAACATGGTTGTTGGAGTCAGACTGATCTGTGTTTGAATCCACATATCATCTGTATGACTTTAGATGAGTCTTTTGCCTTCTTGAATTTTGGTTTGCCCATTGCTAAAATGGCATGATAGTATTTATATCTTGGGGTTGATGTGTTAAGTAACATATGTAAAGCTCTTAGTACATGTTTATTTAACAAATTGCAGTTGTTGTCTTTCTAAGACTAATAAGTATACGCATAAGAAATGATATCACAAGATGATGTTCCAAGAAATGTTATTTTAATATATTGGAAGTGGTCATCTCTCAGTTGGAAAGTTATGGTTGATGATGTTAATTTAATTAATTAGATAAAATATTGAAATCTTGAATATAAAAAAGTCCATTAAAATTATGTATATATGAAACTACAAAAGTGAGTAAATGCTATATGTAATGTAGAAAGATGCTAAGATAATAAATTACAGAGTAGTATAGATACCGTGATCCTATTTGTGTTAAAAAAAACTGTTTTTTTAAAAAACAAAATATTAATTTGCTTTTGGTAAATGACTTAGGATGACCTAGCAAAGAGGGGCAGAGAAATTTTTTAACTTCTACTTTATGACTTTTGATTCTGTTTAAAATTTTACATGGTTTATTTATAATTTTTTATTAATTATTGAAATAATAAGTGCTCTGAGATTTTTCTTAAAAAGGAAAGCTAGAAAGAGAATTTTTTTTGTTTCTTTTTATTCAAGTCTACCTAGTCTGAAGAAACATGCTTTTCATAGCTATAAGGACTTTACATTTCTTCATTATTAGCAACTTTCCAATTCAGATGAAAATTGATAATTCTGCCACTGCATTATATTTCTGTAATGTGTGCTTTTCTTTACTAAAATACTACTAATATTTATTGAGAATTTATTATGATAAAAAATGAGCCGGACTTGTGGAGTTTCAGTGGATAAAGTGTCAACCTGGAATGCTGAGGTCACTGATTCAAAATTCCAGGTTTGGCTGGTCATGGCATATGTGGAAGTTGATGCTTCCTGCTCCTCCCCCCTTCTCTCTTTCTCTCTCTCTCTCTCTCTCTCTCTCGCTACTCTCTCTAAAATGAATAAATATAATCTAAAAAAAACCAAAACGTTGTTTTTTAGAAAAAGTTTAAAAAAACCAAGATAGGTAAAAGATAACTTTGTTGATAAATATATCTAACCTTTCACCATTTTATTTATTAAAAAAAATTACACAAGGCCCTGGCAGGTAGTGCAGTGGATAGAGCGTTGTCATAGAGCACTGAGGTCACCAACTTGATCCCTGAGTTACTGGTTTTACTCCCAAGGTTCAAACCTAATCAGGGCACATATGAGAAGCAATCAATAGCACAACTAAGTAGAACAATGAGTTGATGCTCTCTCTCTCTCTCTCTCCCTCTCTTAAAACAAAATTACAAGAAAACAAATATGTCACTTTATTCATGTCTTTTTGGCCTCTTCTCATAAATTTCTACCTTTCCCTTTATTTATTTATTTTATTATTTTTTTTACAGAAACAGAAAGAGTCAGAGAGAAGGATAGATAGGGACAGAAAGACAGGAACGGAGAGAGATGAAAAGCATCAATCATCAGTTTCTTGTTGCGACACCTTAGTTGTACATTGATTGCTTTCTCATGTGTGCCTTGACCACGGGCCTTCAGCAGACTGAGTAACTCCTTGCTCAAGCCAGCAACCTTGGGTCCAAGCTGGTGAGCTTTTTTTTTCTTTTTTGCTCAAGCCAGATAAGCCTGTGCTCAAGCTTGGGGTCTCGGACCTGGGTCCTTCGCATCTCAGTTCGACGCTCTATCCGCTGCACCACCGCCTGGTCAGGCATCTACCTTTCCCCTTTGATATAACATTCTACAGACCAAGCTCAATAGACTTTAAATTTTTATTTTTTATTAACATATTAGTAATAAGTGTTCATTATAGGAAAGAAAAAACACTTCTAAGGCCTCCCGAAAGACAATCATTGTTAATACACCAATGTGAAATTACACCAGTATTTTCCTCTTTATTTATTGATTTTAGAGGGATAGGAAGAAAAAGAGGGAGAGAGAGACAAGAACATCGATCTGTTCCTGTATGTGCCCTGACCTAGGATTGAACCCACAACTTCTGTGCTTTGGGACAACGCTCTAGCCAACAGAGCTGTCCGGCCAGGGCATCAGTGTTTTTATATGTAAACTATATTCTCTTATAGATTTTCTTTAATGGCTGTATAGTATTATCTTTCTTGAAACTCCATAACTAATCCCCTATTGCTGGATAGCTAGATTGTATCCAGGTTTTTGCCTTTGTGATAAATATTTTTATAGTTGATAGTTTTGTACAACTATGAGTGTTTTCTTGAAATAAATCCCTAGTGATATGACTGCAAAGTCAAAGTTCAAACAAGAATTTAAAACTTTGATATGTCTCAATAAATAAGTGCTGAAAATAATTAGTAAATGGCCTGACCAGGCGGTGGTGCAGTGGGTAGAGCGTCGGACTGGGATGCGAAAGACCCAGGTTCGAGACCCCGAGGTGAGCGCAAGCCCATCTGGCTTGAGCAAAAGCTTGCCAGCTTGGACCCAAGGTCGCTGGCTCCAGCAGGGGCTTGCTCAGTCTGCTGAAGGCCCACGGTCAAGGCACGTGTGAGAAAGCAATCAATGAACAACTAAGGTGTCACACTGAGAAACTGATGATTAATGCTTCTCATCTCTCTTCATTCCTGTCTGTCTGTCCCTGTAAAAAAAAAAAAAAAAAAAGAATTAGTAAATGGTTGTGAGCTTGTGGCAAAGAGGAGACAACTATAAAGAA
Organism: Rhynchonycteris naso; assembly: GCA_037038555.1. Classification (NCBI taxonomy): domain Eukaryota; kingdom Metazoa; phylum Chordata; class Mammalia; order Chiroptera; family Emballonuridae; genus Rhynchonycteris; species Rhynchonycteris naso. Next base: position 38,732,241 of record CM073002.1, read on the forward strand.
GGTATCCATTGTCAGCCTCGGAAGGTGAGTTAGTGAATGGGCTAACTAGGAAAGTTTCTTAAGACATTTTTTTGGGTCAAGAGAGTAAAAAGGGTGGAAAAATTCACATTTTTAGGAATATGGTATATTAACTGCTCAAGAAAGAAGATTTAACCTTTCAATTACAGTCAGCTCTTGGTGTGGCTCTACAGAGTATCTTGTAAAAGAATATTTAAAACAGAAAAAGAACAAGTCTTTATTCAGCCTCTCTTCTGCAACTGTGACTACTCAGAATCTACTCATTTTTCAAGGGGTAACTTAAATCTTACCTTCTTCCTGAAGCATCCCTGACTCTGAAGGATTTCTTCCTTTATTAACACATGCCAGGTCTTGTCTTCATTCCCATATTCAAGAGTCATTTTGAAACCACTTTGTAAAGGCACTAGGCTTATTTATCACATTAATCTTCACAAATATCATGTGAGGTGGTTATTATCATTCTCAATTTACAGATGAGGGCACTGAAGCTGGGGGCAGATTAGCAACTTGTCACTGTGGTACAAGAAGAGGCTAACCCAGAATGAAAACAAGTATTTCACTCTCTCCAACTTTGTCTAAATCTACTTTTCCAAAGAGGTAGGTGAAGGCAGAAAAAAAGGCATGTACAAAAGTAAAGGGAGAGTGCCCTGGCCAGGTATTTCAGTTGCTTAGAGCATTGTCACAACATGCCAAGGTTGCGAGTTCGATCCCAGGTCAGGGCACATACAAGAATCAACCAATGAATGCATAAATAAGTGGAACAGCAAACTGATCTCTCTCTCTCTCTTTCTCCCTTCTTCTCTCTCTGAAAAATTAATAAATTAAAAATATTTTTTTTAAATGTTGAGGGAGACTGAAAATGAAAGTAAAAACAGAAACAACGATGGGTTAGGAGACTGATGGGTAGGGTTCACTGTGTCCACTAGCATAGAAGGCCCTGGATGAAGAGGTAGGAGATGAAGCTGGGAAGGAAAATTGAGACTGGGATCTTCATCAATGAAATACAGTGAAATTCAATAAAGGCAATTGAATCTTACAGGATGTTGAAGATTTAAACTGTCCTTGTTCAACGGTTTATCTTTCTAGCTAGACTGTGAGTCCTATGCGGACAGTGGTTGTTTTCACTGAGTTAATCTTTGCATTTGTACGTCCAGCACAACAACTGGTGTATAGTAAAGGTAGACAAGTCTCTGTTGGATAAATTAATTGATTCAAAAACATTCTCTTGGGAGGCAGCATAGACAAAAAGGAACCAAAACTAAGCAAAATACTGCTTTTAGAATTAGAAGACCTAATTTTAAATACCTTTCCTCTAGCTTACAGGTTATGCGACTCTGGGTAATTTTTTTTTTAAATTATTTTTATTTTTTTATTACTTATTTGTTTAGAGAAGATAGATAGAGAGAGAGAGAGAGAGAGAGAGAGAGAGAAGGTGGGGGGGAGCAGGAAGTATCAACTCCCATATGTGCTTTGGCCAAGCAAGCCCAGGGTTTCAAACCGGTGACCTCAGCATTCCAGGTTGAGGCTTTATCCATTGCGCCACCACAGGTCAGGCAATTCTGGGTAATTTCTATAATCTCTTTGAATAGTCTATTCACCTGACAATATTCACCTCAAAGTGTTATTATGAGGATTAAATGAGATTATACTTTTGAATTGGTTAGCACAATACAGTACTTGACAAATTTTGTGTGTGTGTGTGTGTGTGTGTGTGTGTGTGTGTGTGTGTGTGGCAGAGACAGAGAGAGACACAGAGACAGGGACAGACAGACAGGAAGGGAGAGAGATGAGAAGCAGCAATTCTTCATTGCGGCTCCTTAGTCTCAGTTGTTCATTGATTGTTTTCTCATATGTGCTTTGACTGAGGGGCTACAGCAAAGCAACCCCTTGCTCAAGCCAGTGACCTTGGGCTCAAGCCAGGGACCATGAGGTCATGTCTATGATCCCACACTCAAGCTAGTGACCCAGTGCTCAAGCTGTTGAGCCCATGCTCAAGCTGGATAAGCTCGCGCTCAAGCTGGCAACCTCAGGGTTCTGAACCTCGGTCCTCCAGGTCCCAGTCCAACTCTCTATTCACTGTGCCACTGCCTGGTCAGGCCAGTACTTGACAAATTATAGATATTCAACAAATGTCAGTTTCCGACTTCTATCTTCCTACTATCCAGAATTGAATTTTGTACTAAGAGAGTTTATATCAGATTTGAAGGATAGCCCATTTCTAATATTTGGTTCTATTTTAGGTCATGGGTCTCAGTTTAATATTTTATAAAGATTACCACTGTTTCAAACATGTATTACAAAGTATCACATATAGGTTCTCAATAAATGAAGAGGGCAGGGTAAAAGGATACATGGTGATGGGAGGAGACTTGACTTGTGGTGGTAAACACACAGTACAATTTATAGATGATGTATTATAGAATTCTACACTTAAAACCTATATTTTATTAATCAATGTCACCTCAATAAATTTGATTAAAAATGTAAATGAATAAATTAATTGAAATAGATTAAATACAGTAGTCCCCTTGTCATTGTCTTGCTTTCTGTGGTTTCAGTTACCTGTGGTTAATTGTGGTCCAAAAATATTAAATGGAAAATTCCAGAAATAAACAATTTATAGGTTTTAAATTGTGTGCCGTTTTGAGTAGTGTGATAAATCTCATGCTGTTCTATTTCATCGTGCCTGGGATGTGAATCATTCCTTTGCCCAGCATATCCACACCATATATGGTCTCTGCACATTAGTCACTTAGTAGCCATCTTGGTTATCAGACCAACTGTCCCAGTATTGCATGCAGTTCTTGTGTTCAAGTAACTTTTGTTTTATTTAATAATGGCACCAAAGTTCAAGAGGAGTGATGCTGGCAATTTGGATATGCCAAAGAGAATCTGTAAAGTATTTAATTTAAGTGAGCCTGACCAGGAGATGGCGCAATGAATGGAGCCTCGCCTGGCATGCTGAGGACCCAGGTTCAAAGCCCCCAGGTTGCTGGCTTGAGCACAGGCTCACCAGCTTAAATGTAGAATCGCCGGCTTGAGTATGGGATCATAGATGTGACCCCATGGTCTCTGACTTGAGCCCAAGGTCTCTGGCTTGAGCTGGGCACCACTGGCTCATTTGGAGTCAGCTGGTCAAGGCACACATGAGAAAGCAATCAATGAATAACTAAGGTGCCACAACTATGAGTTGATGCTTCTCATCTCTCTCCCTTCCTATCTGTCTGGCCCTTTCTGACTACCCCTCCTCTTTCTCTCTCTCTCTCTCTCTCAAAAAAAGTATATATATCTGGGGAAAGAACATAGTATATATAAGGTTCTGTACTATTTGTGGTTTCAGGCATTTACTGGGGTTTTGGAATGTATCACCTATGGATAAGGGGAAACTAATGTACTTGGAATTTTGTCAGTGCCTACAGCACTCTCAGAATCTGAGCTATATAAATATCTCAGGTTCTAGTTGATTGGGTTGGTCTTTAGTTGATTTGAAAGACCCCTCAAAACTATTAAATATTTTCTGTTTTCATTCTGTCTGCATCCAAACAAACTTGTGATGACAAAATCAGTTTCCTAGCTATCCTGATACCAGATAAGAGCACGCTGGAATCAATGAAAAGAAATAACATTTATTAAAAATAGCCTGTCCTGGCCCAGTAACTCAGTAGTTAGAGCGTCGTCCTGATATGCTAAGGTTGTGGGTTTGTTCCCCGGTCAGGGCACATACAAGAATCAACCAATGAATGCATGGATATGTGGAAAAATAAATCAATGTTTCTCTCTCTCCCACTTCCTCTCTCTCTTTAAGAAAATTTAACTAAAACTATTAAAAAAATTTTTTTAATTTTATTTTATTCATTTTAGAGAGGAGACACACACACAGAGAGAGAGAGAGAGAGAGAGAGAGAGAGAGAGAGAGAGAGAGAAAGGGGAGGAGCTGGAAGCATCAACTTCCATATGTGCCTTGACCAGACCGGTGCAGGGTTTTGAACTGGCGACCTCAGTGTTCCCAGGTCGACGCTTTATCCACTCCGTCACCACAGGTCAGGCTTAACTAAAACTATTTTTAAATTAAAAATATAGCTTGTGACCTAGCTTAAATGTCAGTTTCTTTCTTTGTTTTTAATTTCACCAGCTTTATTTTTATTTATTTATTTTTTATAGGGACAGAGAGAGTCAGAGAGAGGGATAGACAGACAGGAATGGAGAGAGGTGAGAAGCATCAATCATTAGTTTTTCGTTGCTGTTGCGACACCTTAGTTGTTCATTGATTGCTCTCTCACACCTCGGGCCTTCAGCAGACCGAGCCACCCCTTGCTGGAGCCAGCAACTCTGGGTCCAAGCTGGCAAGCTTCTGCTCAAGCCAGATGGGCCTGCGCTCAAGCTGACGAGCTTGGAGTCTCGAACCTGGGTCCTCCGCATCCCAGTCCGACGCCCCATCCACTGCGCCACCGCCTGGTCAGGCAATGTCAGTTTCTTTTTTAAAAAACAGCTTTATTGAGATAAAATTCACATACTATACAATTCACTCAATTAAAGTGTACATTTCAATGGTTTGTAAGATATTCACAGAGTTGTGCAACTATCACCACAAATTAGTTTTAGATCTTTTTCATCGTCCCCTAAAGAAACACTATGCCTAGTATCAGTCACTATCTATCCCCCTCTCACCTTCCCAGACCCAGGCAAACATTAAATTACTTTCTGTCTATAAATTTGCCTATTATGTACATTTCATGTGAATAAAATCATATGACATAAGTTTTTTGATAACTGGTTTCTTTCATTGAGCATAGTGTTTTCAAAGTTCATCCGTGTTGCAACGTTTATAAATTATTTATTGCTTTTTATTGATAAAAATATTTCATTATATAGATAAGCCACATTTTATTTACCCATTCATCACTGACAGACACTTTGGATGGTTTCCACTTTTGGCTATTATAAAATGACTGGGTCTGATAACTGAATTGGTTAGAGCACCTTGCTGATACACAAAGGTTGCAGGTTCAGTCCTTGGTCAGTGTACATACAGGACAAGAACAATGTTTCTCTCTAAATTAAAAAAATATATAATAATAATAAAAAAAGAAGTTGTTATGGCCATAGCCAGTTAGCTCAATTGTTTAGAGTAGGGGTAGTCAACCTTTTTATCCCTACCGCCCACTTTTGTATCTCTGTTAGTAGTAAAATTTTCTAACCGCCCACCTGTTCCACAGTAATGGTGATTTATAAAGTAGGGAAGTAACTTTATTTTATAAAATTTATAAAGCAGAGTTACAGCAAGGTAAAGCATATAATAATAATTACTTACCAAGTACTTTATGTCTGATTTTCGCTAAGTTTGGCAGAATAAATCTTTATAAAACAACTTACTATAGATAAATCTATCCTTTTATTTATACTTTGCATACATAAAAATTACATTAATTGAATTATTAGTGGGATCCCTGAGACTGATGCTGGGAAACATTGAATATCCGGTTCAATTTTTGTGAGGAACAAACGAAAGTCTCCCCTTTCAGAAATATTCAGGCGGTTTCTTTCCTTCGTCATAATATGATTAACAGCACTAAATCCTGATTCCACAAGATATGAGGTAGGGAAAGCTATCAATAAACTGAATACCATTTTCCACATATTTGGATATAAGACCAGCATTTTAAAATTTTGCCCTAGGTTTTCATATCCACCAGTGTCGAATTTATGTTTACTTTCTTCATCATATCTAATTTCTAACAGTTCTTCTTGGCAAGTTATATAAGCCTCTTCAATATTTGTGGTAAAAGGATTTTTCATCCAGTCATATACCTTCAATTTCAAAATATCTTCAAATTGTTTTTTTATGTCCAATTTAAATTTGTTGAGGTGGCTACTGAATCTGTCAATATCCTTTGGAGTTACATCATCTTTTATAGATGATAATTGAGGAAACTTGATGAAATTCTCTCTTCAATAGATTATGATGAAGTAGTTCAAGTTTGTCAATAAATAATAACACAATACTTTGGCAACCTATAAGAGTTTTATTAGCTCCTTGAAGCTGCAAATTGACATCGTTAAATCTCTTGAAAATATCTGCCAAGTAAAAGACATCATTCTTTACTGTTTTTAACTATTGACACAGATTGGTCTCATTATTACTTTCAAACAATTGTATGACACTACCATATAATCTAGCCAAAGATGTACCCTTTGGCAGCCACTGAACTTCTGTGTGCAAAGTAACTTAATAAAATCTTCATTATTGTCCTGGCAAAGCTGCCGAGACATTCTATCATTCTTTGCATTGTATTTGATCTTGTTTATGGCTCGAATTATTATAGTTAATGATAAATGGAGACTTGTACTTAGATGTTTTCCTACAAGATGTTGTCTGTGCACCATACAATAAATACATAAAACATTTGGCACTTTCTGCTTCAAATAAGCAACAAATCCACAATAGCGACCTACCATTGATGGTGCTCCATCAATAGCACATGCAACAATATTATTCAAAGGAATATTATTTTTTGTAAAGTATGTTCTCACAGTATTAAATATAGATAATCCTTTTGTATCTGTGATGAGATTTATTGTGAATAGCATTTCTTCTTGTAATCTATAGTTTTCATCAAAATAGTATACATATGCCATCAATAAAGCATCATTATCTGCAATGGTAGATTTGTCCAATTGCATGAAAAATGAAGAGTTTCGGAGAATACTTGTAAGTTTGTTTTCAACATTAACTGCCATTTCATCAATTTGTTGCTTTACTGTGCTATTGCTTAGAGCAGTGGTTCTTAACCTTTTTTGAGGTACCAAACCCACCAGTTTCATATGCTCATTCACCGAACCCTTCTTTAGTAATAAATAAAATATGATTTTTTTTTCCAAATCAGACATAGGTATATGTTTTTTTACTGGTGCACAAAATGAGCTTTGCATGAACATCACCTTGCTCAAAGAACAAAACCAACAAAGTGCATGAACTCACAACAAATTATGGTATTACTTTATTCTGGCCTCTGTGGCAGAGGCTTCTCCGAACCCCTGAGACCGACTCATCGAACCCCTAGGGTTCGATAGAACCCAGGTTAAGAACCACTGGCTTAGGGGCAACGTTTTTAAAATTTGAGGTATATCCTCATGCATTACTGTTGAGATAAATTCTTTTATAGAGGGTATTATTATAGTTCCTCCAATATTATAGCATTTACCACTCTTTGCAATTTGTGAAATGTGATAAGTGGCAATTAATCCATCTTCATCTGTTGTATGTTGTTTCTTAAATGATGCAACAAGAGTTGAACAATTTTGAAATTTTTTATATATTTCCTGAAAATACTCAATGGGCTTGTCCTTGTCATTTGGATGCTTTGTAGAAAGATGTCTCACAATCGACTTGGCTTCATTGCCGCATTGGATAATGTTTTATGGCACAATAAACACATTGGATGTTGTTTATTTGTAACAGATTCTATGAAACCCATCTTCAGATACTCTGGCGAATAGCCGTGTGCATATTTTCTTTTTTGAGACATGGGCTCCCGATATTTCACAATATTTTGTTTGAAGCTGTAAGCACGTGCTTGCTCTCAGAAATCTAACTACATATTGATTTTAGTTTCGATTACGTAATGATTTAGCTTCACTTATGTAACATGAACAAAACTTATGCGCTTGAAGTCTGTTGCGTGGTCGTGATGTTACAAGTGTCATGGTTGAGCGAGAGTCTGTCCAGACAAGACTAAGTTAGTGAATATCCGTGGTTGTGCGTTTTATAATATTTTATGTAGCAGGTGTTGGCCAATGACATCACTTCTTTGCTATTGGGATGAAGTAAGTAAGTAGTGAGACATTGGCTAGTTTTGGCAGTCCAAAGGGGGATTCCTAGAATGTCACCATATTACCCTAAAATCCGGGAATTGAGACGAAAATATGACTTAATTGGTGTCTCCATTGTCCGGCAGTTTCTGTCATGGAAAGAAGTGTTGAACCATGGAGTTCTTTGTCTATGGGGTAATAAAATGAGGAACTGCTAGTTTTGGGGTGACCATAGCAGTCATAAACTGCCCGCCAGATCTGGCAGCAGGTGTGGACCTGGGGTTAGGTACCTGGCCGATTGCGGATGCGGGCCAGGTGGTCGTGAAAGAGGTCGGGTGTGGCCCCAATACAAATGCCCTGTAACAGAGTCTGACCACTGTCCTGATCTTGACTGGTCAACAGTTAGTCGATTAGCATGTAATTGTGGCGCCGTTTGGTTGCTCTGCTACCGCCCACCATGAAAGCTGGAACGCCCACTAGTGGGCTGTAGGGACCAGGTTTAGAGGTCTACCACTGGTTTAGAGCATCATCCCCATATGCCAAGGTTGCAGGTTCAATCCCCGGTCAGAGCACAAGAATTAACCAAGGAATGTGTAAATAAGTAGAACAACAAATTGATGTTTCTCTCTCTCTCTCTCTCTCTCTCTCTCTTTTTCTCTAAAATCAATCAAAAATTTTTAAAAGAATACTGTTATGAACATACATATTTTTAAATATTTTATTCCTTGATATTTACAGAGAGGGTGAGAGGTGAGAAGTATCAACTCATAATTGTTTCACTTTAGTTGTTCATTGCTTACTTGTCATATGTACCTTGACTGGGCAAGCTCAGGTTTTGAACCATAGACCCATGTCTCAGGTAAATTTTCTAGCCACTGTGCCACCACAGGTCAGGCCATGCCATATTTTTATAAACATAGGTCTTTTCTCTTCTCTTTAGTTCCCATCTAAATTCACCTTGCAGCAGCATTTGACTTTATTAGTCATTCCTTCCCACTGAAAACATGCTCTTAATTTAACTTTAATGATATGTTTTATTCCCTTTTACTCGAGAAATCCTTCTCGGTCTCTTTTGAAGATTTGTTCTCCTGGCCATTAAAGGTTGGCACTTTGTAATAGACCCCTTTCTCACTCTGTAATCTTCCCATATGCAACCTTATCCCTTCTTATATGAAGCTACAGTTACCACTTCTACATCAATGACTCCCAAATCTCAGGTCCAATCTTCTGAATTCAACCCCATATATGCAAATGCTTACTTGATAACTCTGCTTGAGTAGTACCTCAGTCACCTTACTGACTTACAATCTTCTTAGTCCTCTTCCCATATTATTTTTTTATACGAAACATGGGGTGCCGGGGCCCACATTAAGAATTTCTGGAAATCTTGGAGTCATTCCAATCATTCTTTATTAACCTACCCCATATATGTTTGCTCCTAAAATATTTGTTAAATCTATCTGCTTTTCTCCATCTCCATTTCCACTGGCTCAGGGGAAACTACTGTCATTTTTTGTCTAGACTCCTACAGCACCCTCCCCCCGGCCTCCCCACATTCTCACCTATTCCCTTCAACAGCTTTTCATATACCACCCAGAGTGATATTTGTACAACACACAGTATGTTAACCTTCACCCCAGCCCCCGCTTGCCATGTTTAAAATCTCTATCCCTTGTTCTTTGTGCTCTATCCACGCCATCATTTTGTCACTTCTTCAAAAGAGCTATTTCAAGCTATTTGCATGTGTTTTTTTCCTTTTCCTAGAAACCATTACCTTTTTTCAAACCTGTCTGTCTCCTCCCCCACTTAGTTAATTCCAGTGAATCCTTCTTATCTGAATTCAAATATATTCTCAGAGAAGCAGTGTCTGAAATTAATCTCCTCGTCCCTCCCCCACCTCACATCCCACCTGGGTTAGGTTCTCTGTTTTAGGCCCTCTTAGCCCCATATTCCTTTCTTCAAAAACATGTATCTCGCCTTATAGTTATGCATGTTTTTGTGTGAAAATTTTGTCAATGTTCATTTTTTCATGTAAATAAGTGTTGAAAATGGTTCACCCCTATTGTCTGCCTAACAATAAACACAGTACCTAGCCTTAGTAGATAATAAATAATTCTTTGCTGACAATATAAATAGAGACCAGTAAATTTCTGCTGTGCATAACTGACAGGTCATGAAACCATTAACTAAGTTAAGGAATGCAAGATGAAGCACATACCTGACTGGGACCGGGAATAAGGAGATCATAAGCACTAGGGAAGTTGCGGTTGAGGAAGTCCCAGCAGGCAGTTGGACTGTGGATGTAAAGCTGAGAAAGAAATCTGGGATGGAAGTACAGCTTCAGAGCATACAGTTTTCAGTTAAGATCTTGGGAATGGCTGAGTTTGCCCAGCTTGAAAAGAATGGAAGGCCACCCCAGCCGGTGGTGCAGTGGGTAGAGCATCATCCTACTGCACCAGGTTGCAGGTGAAAGTCTGAGGTCCCCAGACATCCTGAGGCACTAGTTCAAGCCCCAGGGTTGCTGGTTCCAGCTCCAGTCCAGGCACACATGAAAAGCAATCAATGGCACAGTGAAGTAGAACAATGAGTTGATACTTCTCTCCTTTTTCTCCTTTCTTTTATCTCTCTCTTCCTCTCTCTCTCTCTCAAAAAAAAAAAATAAAATAAAATAAATGGAGGTCAGAATATACCCATATATTTAAAAAACAGGCAAAATAAGATTTAGAATGAGATTTGAGATAAAAATCAAAGATATGGAAGAAGAACTTGTTGGGCAGATAAAATATATTATGCTTACTTTGTTAAAGATGGCACTGCCCACATGGAAGTCTGTTGATATTAATGTGTGTTGGGGGACAGGCTGTGAGCAGGCCGGGTCATTATAGTCTCAGGCTTAGTTTTAAGAGTAAGCTTTTCCCCATACCCTTGACTGATTGGATGATGTGGGATGGTTCACTCTCATAAGGAATCCTCCCATTATGCTTCAGATAAGTGACTTTGTATCAGAGACTTTCTTGTTTGTATATTGGATTAAAGGTTTTGATTCTACACTATAAAGTGGGGCAGGCCAGGAGCTTGCTCTCTCTGGGTTCCTGAGGTTAGCATTAGAGAGGATAGCAGATTAAGGCCACGTGGAGGAAAGGAGAAGCAGCCAATATGGTGAAGTGCAGAGGAAGAAGCCAGTTTGTGTAGAGAGAAGGAGATGGGGAACAGAGGTAAATAAGACTGGTGAGCTAGAAAGAAAGCGTTGATGCTGGGAAACTCAGATAAGTCAGTAGCTTTGTGAGCACTGAATGAGTGGGTTTTGGAGCCCAGTGTGTGTTTTTACTTGCCCGCTGGGTGCAAGCTAGAATTAAAGCTGATGGCCCACCAGTTCTTGACTCCGTTGTTTCATTACCGACTGTCTGAATCTAATGTGAACCTGCACAGGCCAGGCAGTTGTGATGGTGGCCTTGGCCATGACTCCTGGCTTTATAGAACCCTATCAAATGCTTCAGAAGAAATCATTGAGTTTGATCATTTGGGAAAGCTGGTGAATATCACATCTTTCCATTTTAAGGGATTTTTGAGTATCCTGTTCCTCAACAACAGTTTTTTGCCAAATAGTTTTAGCATCCATTAGCAATCCTTAATTGAATTAATAGTTTCACTGGGGATAGTTGAATGGTGATTTTTAAATTTTATCATTTCTTCAAAAAAAATTGCTATCCTTCCCTTTCCTCTCTGCTTTAAAAAATTCCTATGTTTCTCTCAGGGAAAAGGTTCCCTGGGTACTTCACTTTTTTACTGACCCACTGTTAGGTAATTTTACCCATGGGCCCTGAACAAGAAAAAGGCTCTTTTGTGAGAAGGTTGGAAGGGAATGGAGAATGTGCCAGATTGAGATTTGATAAGCTTTTGGAGAGTATAGCCAAAAAATGAAGACTACTCTTTTGGTAAATAACATGAACCCTTCCAGCCTTACATCTATCTCACCAACAAAAAATGCAGAAAGAGATGTGATTTGCACAAGGTTGCACCTATACCCATTTAGAGCTGTTCTAAATACTATAATATTTTTAAAATTACAGATTGATTGATTTGAGAGAGAGAAAGAGGAAAGGAGAAACAGATAGAGAAAAAGAGAAACATCTTGTAAAGCCAGTAGCCAGGGCCACCATCACAGCAGCCTGACCCGTGCAGGTTCCCATTAGATTCGAACAGATGGTAATGAAACAACGGAGCCAAGAACTGGTGAGCCATCAGTTTTAATTCTAGCTTGCACCCGGCGGGCAAGCAAAAACACACACTGGGCTCCAAAACTCACTCATTCAGTGCTCACTAAGCTACTGACTTATCTGAGTTTCCTAGAATCAAAGTGTTGGGCAGATAAAATATATTATGCTCACTTTGTTAAAGATGGTGCTGCCCACATGGAAGTTCGTTGATATTAATGTGTGTTCTGGAACAGGCTGTGGGCAGGCCGGGTCGTTATAGCCTAAGGCTTAGTTTAAGAGTAAGCTCTTCTCCACACCCTTGACTGATTGGATGATGTAGGGTGGTACACTCTCCTGAGGAATTCCGTTATGCCTCAGATGGGTGGCTTTGTATCAGAGACTTTCTTGTATGTATAATTGGATTAAAGGTTTGGATTTTCTATGCTATAAACTGGGGCAGTCCGGGAGCTTGGTCTAGCTCTTGGTTCCTGAGTTCCTGAGGTTGGTATTAGAGAGGAGAGCAGAGTAAGGCCACATGGAGGCCAGGAGAAGTAGCCAAGATGGCAGAGTGCTGAGGAAGAAGCCAGTTTGTTAAGAGTTTGTGCAGGAGGAGATGGGAAACAGAGGTGAATAAGTCTGGTGAGCTCGAAACCTTTGATTCTAGGAAACTCGGATAAGTCAGTAGTTTTGTGAGCACTGAATGAGTGGGTTTTGGAGCCCAGTGTGTGTTTTTGCTTGCCCGCCGGGTGCAAGCTAGAATTAGAGCTGATGGCTCACCAGTTCTTGGCTCCGTTGTTTTATCACCGACTGTTCGAATTCAATGCAAACCTGCACGAGTCAGGCGGCTGTGATAGTGGCCGCGACTACTGGCTTTACACAAAGGTTTCTAGCTCACCAGACTTATTCACCTCTGTTCCCCATCTCCTCCAGCACAAACTCTGCACAAACTGGCTTCTCCCTCAGCACTCTGCCATCTTAGCTGCTTCTCTTGGCCTCCATGTGGCCTTCATCTGCTCTCCGCTCTAATAACTCAGGAACCAAGAGAGAGCAAGCTACTGGTCTGTCCCACTTTATAGTGTAGAAATTCAAACCCTTAATCCAATCTACAAACAAGGAAGTCTCTGATACAAAGTCACCCATTTGAGGCATAATGGGATTCCTCAGGAGAGCGCACCACCCCACATCATCAAATCAGTCAAGGGCGTGGTGAAAAGCTTACTTTTAAAACCAAGCCTTAGGCTATAACAACCCGGCCTGCTTACATTACAGCCTTTCCCCCACACATTAATATCAACAAACTTCCATGTGGGCAGCACCATCTTTAACAAAGTGAGCATAATATATTTTATTTGCCCAACACATCTATTTGTTGTTTCACTTATTTATGCATTCATTGGTTGAATCTTGCATGTGCCCTGACCAGGGATTGAACATGCAATCATGGAGTATTGGAACATACTGAACTAGGGCTAATCGAATTTCTTCAGATAGCTTTCTAAGACCTTTTAAATCTTGGTAAAATGTCTTTTCATATTCATTCCTAAAGTACTTGGCTGTTCCCTCTTGTTATTACTCAGCACCCAGAATTGTAATGGCCACTTTGCTCACCTAAACTTTCACTAGACTTTTAAAGTCTTTGATAGCCGGGGTTGTGTCTGTACGGTCCCATTGCATTCCTAATATTTAATCCAGGTCCTTACTCAACCAGGGACTCAAAACATTTTTTTTTTTTTGCTGGGTGAATGAACACCTAAAGGAGACACAAGTGAGGACAACTGTCTCTGGTGAAGTACAAGTGGCATTTTGTGGCTGGAGCCCGGAGACTGAAGCTTGTGGGAGGGGCGCTGGGTTGGCATTCCAGGGGGACTGGATTTTACCAGAAAGACACAGAAGAGCCCTGGGGGGCCGAGGAGCAGTAAAAGTCAGCTTTCTATTGCATTTGTGTTTCAGAAAGATCTCATGTAATCCTCTTAACAACTTGATGAGATAACTATTCATATCTCTATTTTACTGATAAGGAAATGGGTCTCAGAGAAATGAAGCTACTCTACTGTTCAAGGACACCCAGCTGGGAAGTGAGAGGAGACAAGAATCCTGAACTTTATCCTCTTTCTACCTTAGCTTGCCACTCGGACATAAACTCAGTTGGTTAGGACTTTCCAAGCCTGTCCTCATCACCCTGCTCCCCAGTACTGTACTCAGTTCCTTCAGTGAGACAGACACGTGCACTTTGTTTTGCGTGATGTACATGCTTAGAACACTGCTGCCCATTTTAAAGTTTTCTCAGTATTTGCACCTTGCTGTATGTTCTCTATCTGAGATCACAAGGTGTAAGTAAGGTTTCCCTCAGCACAAGGTCAGAGAGGCAGTCTGTGTACTGCCATTGCAGGTCCCCAGGGGAGGTGGGAGGGACCTCTGAGTTCTGCACTGAAGAGAGAGTAAAGACCATCCATCTCCTCTTCCTGAAACCCTCCACTAAGGCTGCTTAGGAAAAGCAGCTACATGTAAAAAAAATAACAATTACTTGACAAGCTTTTCACTGTTACTTCACTGGTCTTGGCTCTACTGCTGGCTAGCTGTGTGGTATCACTCTCAGTTTATTCAACTGTAAAATAGAGCCCGCCCCGCCTTTCTTTGGTGTGAGGATTAACCAGGAGAATTACACATAAGCAGTTTAACACATTAGAAATATTCAATGCATATTTGCCATTATTATTATTATTATTTTGGTGCTTTACCCATAAAACAACCATTTCATGAGGCAAATGGTATTATTACTCCCTTTTACATAGAAGGAAACAGACTCTGAAAGCTTTGACCGGCTAATAAAGCAAAATTGCTAGGATTTAAATTTAAATCTGATTTTAAAACTTAAATTTATTTATTTTATTTTTTTTAAACTTTTCTTTTTAGAATAAATCTTTTTTTGTTTGTTTTTTATTTATTTATTTTAGAGAGGAGAGAGAGAGAGAAAGAGGGAGGAGCAGGAAGCATCAACTTCCATATGTGCCTTGACCAGACAAGTGCAGAGTTTTGAACCGGCGATCTCAGTGTTCCAGGTTGACGCTTTATCCACTGCACCACCACAGGTCAGGCTAAAACTGTTATATTTATTTTTCCAAGGACAGAGAGAGAGAGTCAGAGAGAGGGATAGATAGGGACAGACAGACAGAAATGGAAAGAGGTGAGAAGCATCAATCATTAGTTTTTCATTGCCGTTGCGACACCTTAGTTGTTCATTGATTGCTTTCTCACATGTGCCTTGACCGGGGGCCTTCGGCAGACCGAGCAACCCCTTGCTGGAGCCAGCGACCTTGGGTCCAAGCTGACAAGCTTATGCTCAAGCCAGATGGGCCCGCGCTCAAGCTGGCAAGCTCGGGGTCTTGAACCTGGGTCTTCCGCATCCCAGTCCGATGCTCTATTCACTGTGCCACCTCCTGGTCAGGCTGTTATATTTATTTTTAATGACTATATCTCATTTCTCTTAAAAAAAACAATAATAATGAGAAGTGCTCAGGGATTCTTAATTTGAGGAAATATAATGAAATACCTTTAAGTTTCTAGTTCACAGTCTCTTGCTTAAATTTGAGACTTCTGACAGACTACCTGGGCTATGAATCCTTCCTTCAGCTCCTGCTCTGCCCCAGCCATGTGGCCCTTCTCTGCTGCAAAGAAAATAGCAGATTCTGTGTGACCAGGCAGTGGCGCAGTGGATAGAGCGTCGGCCTAGGACAGTGATGGGCAATCTTTTGAGCTTGGTGTGTCAAAATTCGCCAAAAAACCAAGCATAACTCGAGTGGTGTGTCACTTCAAGAAAAAAACATAATTTTGCGATATTTATAGTTTAAATAACAAAAATGTTTTGGCCTACAGACCTCCGGCACAGAGTGTCTACACTACAGCAAATGTTTTATCCTCAGCTACTGCACCTGGCCGTGCAGGAGCGAGAATGAAATGTCCTTCTTGGCATGTGGCCGCATGTCATTGAAAATGGCTACGTGTGTGTAAAGCCAGTGGTCAAGGTCACCATTACAGCCGCCTGGCCCATGCAGGTTCGCATTAGATTCAGACAGTTGGTAATGAAACAACGGAGCCAAGAACTGGTGAGCCATCAGCTTTAATTCTAGCTTGCACCTGGAGGGCAAGTAAAAACACACACTGAGCTCCAAAACCCACTCATTCAGTGCTCACAAAGCTACTGACTTATCTGAGTTTCCTAGAATCAAAGGTTTCTAGCTCACCAGACTTATTCACCTCTGTTCCTCATCTCCTTCTCTCTATACAAACTCTGCACAAACTGGCTTCTTCCTCAGCACTCCACCATCTTGGCTGCTTCTCCTCTCCTCCACGTGGCCTTACTCTGCTCTGTTACAGCATGAACTCCTCCTAGAACGCAATCACTCTTCTCACATTACTTACACCTTATGGATCTCTCTTCCTTTTAAAACCTTTTGGCGTGAAAGCCCTCCCCCAACACGTATTAACATAATCACGCCCATTCCCAAACAGGAAGGGCAACTAATATCATCACCGGAGCAATGGGCCTCCACGTGGGCAGTGCCATCTTTAACAAAGTGAGCATAATATATTTCACCTGCCCAACAGTGTGTCAGTGCTGACATGCATTCATAGGTTCGCCATCATGGGTTTAGGACAAGGAGGATCCAGGCTGGAAACCCCGAGGTAGCCGGCTTGAGCCCAGAGGTCACTAACTTGAGTAAGGGTTCACTGACTCAGCTGGAGCCCCCCAGGTCAAGGCACATATGAGAAAGCAATCAATAAAATATTGAGGTACAGCAAAGAAGAATTGATGCTTCTTATCTCTCTCCCTTCCTGTCTGATGGTCTCTCTCTCTTTCTCTCTCTCTCTCAAATAAATAAATAAATAAATAAATAAGGCAGATTCCATGTTCTCTTGGATTTGGCCAGAGCTTTTTCTCCAAGAATCAGAAGTAAATCATTATTTCAGCTAAAATGTTTTTTTTTAAAATATAGCATTAACTTTAAATATGCCCCTTCTTTTAATATGGGAATGAAGAGAAAAAATATAGTCTTGTTCCTTGTCTAATTTCTTTCCTTTCATACTATTTGAAGACTTAATATTGGTATTAAAGATTTATTTAATTTTAAGTCAATAAGTCTTTTAAAAATTTTTTTATTTATTGACTTTAGAGAAAGAGGAAGGGAAAGAGAAACAGAAACATCTATCTAATCCCGTATGTGCCCTGACCAGGGATCAAACCATCAACCTCTGTGCTTCAGGACAATGATCTAACCAACAGAGCTGTTCAGCCAGGGCACAGTAAGTCTTTTTAATTAATTAATTATTTATTTTTAAAAAACTTATTTATTGATTTATTCATTTTTAGAGAGGAGAGAAAGAGAGAAAGGGGGGAGGAACAGGAAGCATCAACTCCCATATGTGCCTTGACCACACAAGTGCAGGGTTTTGAACCGGCGACCTCAGCATTCCAGGTCGACGCTTTATCCACTGCGCCACCACAGGTCAGGCAGTAAGTCTTTTTTAAAGCCCTGAATCAACCTTTTCTATCCTCTGTTACTTTCATTGATATATCAATTAATTCATGTATGAAGTACTGTTTCCAGGCTTAGATGATGTGCCTGTACATAAGATAATAGAAAAAAATCAGGGTTTGGAGCAGTGGTCCCCAAACCATGGCCTGCGTACCGCATGCGGCCCCCTGGGGCCATTTATCTGGACCCCGCCACACTTCCGGAAGGGGCACCTCTTTCATTGGTGGTCAGTGAGAGGAGCACAGGATGCATTCACACCCATAGTTCCCATTGAAATACTGGTCAGTTTGTTGATTTAAATTTACTTGTTCTTTATTTTAAATGTTGTATTTGTTCCCATTTTGTTTTTTTACTTTAAAATAAGATATGTGCAGTGTGCATAGGGATTTGTTCATAGTTCTTTTTATAGTCTGGCCCTCCAACGGTCTGAGGGACAGTGAACTGGCCCCCTGTGTAAAATGTTTGGGGACCTCTGGTTTGGAGTCATAATAATAATAGCTTGTCCTTATGTCACAACCAGGACACGTTATAATTCATAGCCAAGAGATGGCACTACTTACGTTAAACATGTCAACTCATTTAAGCATTAGAATAAGCCCTTGATGTAGATACTGTCATCATCCTTATTTCACAGATAAGGAAACTGAGACAGACAAGGTCATCTAGCTCAAGTCAAGGGTGAAGCTGAGGTTTGAATCCAGGCAGTGTTGCACTAAGCCCATGCTCCTATCCGGCATCTGAAAACACCAGGCTTAGATCCTGGCTCTGGATGTCACCAGAGTAACCTTAAACAGGCCTCGTAACCTCTCTGAGCCTTCTTTCCTCATTTGTGAAATAAACATCTGTGTACAAACTTTTGTTTTCAAATCTTTTGGATGTATATTTTGTAGAGGAATTTCTGAGTCATATGGTAAATCTGTATTTAATTTATTAAGGAACCACCCAAAGGTTTTACATAGTTGCTGCACCATTTTATGTTCCCACCAGCAATCAGCAGTGTAGGGTTTCAATTTCTTCACATCATTGACATCTGTGTTTTCTTTTTTCTTTTTCTTCTCATTCCCCCCCAGTCCCCTGCCTCTCTTTCAATCACAACTATCCTAATGTGTGTAAAGTGCTATTTCATTGTGAGTTTTTTTTCATGGTGGTTTTAATTTGTATTTCCCTAATGACTAATGAGGGCAAGCATCTTTTAACATGCTTGCTTGCCATTTGCATCTTGGCCTTCGGAGAAACGTCTACTCAGGTTTTTTACCCATTTTTAAATAAAATATTTTGTCTTTTTGTTATTGAGTCATAAATGTTCTTTATATGTTCTGGACACTGGACCCTTATCAGATAAATACATAATTTGCAAATAATTTCTCCAATTCTGTGGGTTGACTTTTCACTTTGTTGGTAGTATTCTTTGAGGCACAAAACATTTTTAATTTTGATTCCTATATTTTTTTAATGTGCCATTGAAAATAATTTTAATGTTGTGCAACTAAACCTTATTTTTCCAAAGCCTTGTGGTTTTCATTGCACAATTTTGCATATCATGGTGGATTTTAGGACACATACATCTCCTTAGAGCAGAGCTGGGAAAAGGTCCAGTGGAGGAAAAGCTTGGCTCATTTGGGTAATTGGAAGTGGTTCAGCGTTGCTGAGGCCCCTCCCCTGACAGAAGCTCGGGTGAGTGCTGGCCCTCCGTGAGCTCTCACTGTGTGTCAGGCAATGTTGGAAGCACCCGCCACACACATTAACTCAATAAATCTTCATGAAAATACTTGGAGGAAGGTCCTATTTAAAATTTTTATATAGATTGGAAATTGTGGTATAAAGATTCAAAGGAAACGTTTCAAGGTCACACAGGGGTCATCATCGTTAGAGACAGTGTCTGAACCCAAGCTGTCCTGGAGTGAATGTTCTTAGCCAGACCCCAGGACAGAGATTATTTTGTTTCAGTTTATTTTTCTTTCTCTGGAGATTGTGCTGCTGGGGAAAGAAATATTCAAAGAACAAAAATTATTCTTCTTTTGCTGTCTCTTCCCAAATTGTTTGTACTTATTTTCCAATTATGTGTGAAAGAAATAATTGCTAAATCACCTGTACAGGAGAAGAGGCTGTTTAGCTTAGTGCAGTGGTTCTTAACTTTTTTTGAGGTACCAAACCCACCAGTTTCATATGCACATTCACCAAATCCTTCTTTAGTGATAAGTAAAATATGATTTTTTTTTCCAAATTCAAGACATAAGTATATGTTTTCTTACTGGTGCACAAAATGAGCCGTGCATGAACATCACCTTGCTCAAAGAACAAAACCAACAAAGTGCATGAACTCACAACAAATTACGGTATTACTTTATTCTGGCCTCCGCGGCAGAGGCTTCTCCGAACCCCTGAGACCGACTCATCGAACCCCTAGGGTTCGATAGAACCCAGGTTAAGAACCACTGGCTTAGTGCTTATGAGTCAGCTGGGCTTGGGTGCTTTTAAGACTTGGAAGCTTTATCCCTGTTTTTCAGCCTCAGTTGCCTTTCAGTTGTTTACTGATCCTTGGCAGCTTTTCTTGGATGTCTAGCATACACCTCCAATCAAAACGGAGCTCTTGATTTCTGGTCTCTCCCTTAATTGACCACACAAAGCTCAGTCCCAACTGCTTCTTTACCAAGCCTCCATCAGTTCAATCAATACCACCGATTTCTACCCTGATGCTGAAGCCAAAGCATCGGGTCATCCTCGATTCCTACATTTCCATTACCTCCCCCTAGCTCACATGCTTTCAATCCATCACCAAAGCCTTTTTATTTGACTTCCAAATGACATCTCTGACATGTCGACTTCTCTCCATCTGTCTCCTTTGCTCTCCTATCCCCAGTCTCAGTTATAATCTCTGGCTAGTACCCTGATCTCTCTCTTCTTTAATCCATTCTCTGTCTATAGGGTCTAGAGTAAGTGTCTTAAAATTTTATTCTGATCAAGTCAAATCCCCACTTAAAACACTTCAGCCTTCTGGCTCAGAGTAAAATGTTCATTCCTGCTGTACCCTAGTGAGGTCCTATATACGAGAGCCTATTTTTCTCACTTTATTTCACACCACTCAGACCTGCTCATTATGGGAGAATTGGTTTTATTTTTGTTACTAAACAGGCTAGTTTCTTTCTTCTTTCTGCTTTTCTCATGTTTCAGGTCTCAGCTCAGATGCTATCTTCTCAGATAGGACCCTTCCAATCTTCCTAAGGAGGGAGGATGACCACCCCTAGGGAGGCTCTGTCTCATCAGTCTGTTTAGGTCTTCCATAGTAATGACCTCAACATACAATTATCTTGTTTATTTACTTGTTTTTTTCACCCCACTTGTTTGTTGTCTGTCTCCCACACTGTAATATAAGCTCCTTGAGGACTGTGACCTTGTCACTAGATTCCAAGAGCTTGAAATAAGATGATGCCCTGTATTCTGAGAAACACAAATAAAAAACAATGTCTTCCTGCTTAAAAAAAAGAAAAAGATCCCCATGAATAGATGAATAAGTAAATGAATGAATGAGAGTCTCAACTCAAAATATTGATATAAACAATGAACTGTTTCCTATATGTGGTGTGCTACACTAGTTGCTGAGATAATGAGGATTCACAAAATATTTTGGTAAACTAATAACCATATAAAATATGTATATAAATATGAATATGAACTGAGAGAAGGACATGATAAAGGAGTAATTATATCTAGTAGAAGAGAAATGCCAGAGAAAATACAGCAGTGTGTCCGTAAAGTCATGGTGCACTTTTGACTTTTGACTGGTCAAAAGTGCTCCATGACTTTACAGACACACTGTATAGGGAGATAGTGACATGAGCTGAGCTCTGAAAGATGAACATGCCAGGTAGACATGGAGGAAGAGTCATCCTAGGGCAAAGGCAACAGCATGAGCCAAGACCTAGAGGTGTAAGAAAGGTTCATGGTGTGTCTGAGGAGCAGCACGGAGCCCAGAGTGGTGAGGTTTAGAATGATCTAGAGAGGATGGCTGTAGGAAAAGGCAGGAGTATAAGTCAGACCCAATTATAAAAGGCTTTGAAGTTTCAGCAAAGTACTAGAATTTGTTGTATGTGGCAATGAGACAATCTCCTGGAAACGCAGGAATGGCATCTCCATTTTAGAAAGGTCTCCCCAATAGCAATATGGTGAGAGCCAAGCCTGAAGACAGGAGGCTCAGGTAGGAGGGGGCCTGAAATATAGCAAAAGGTAGGGCAAGGAGATGTGAGGTGTATTTCAGGGATAGACTCCTCAGGACTTCGTCCAACTAAATATACTTAATGGAATAAAAAAATTAAACAACAAAACAAATTAAAGAACAGCCTGTAGGTTCTGGCCAGGGTAAAAGGTGATGCTGTTAAACATGGAAGTATGATTATAGTCCAAGGCCAATAATGTCCACTCCACCTACCCCCCACATTAGAGATGTGAACTTGTACTCCCTGAGAAGTAGTTGTCCATATAGATAGTTGATGAAAGAACAATAGCTAGAGCCCAAGACCCCTGAATTTTGTCTAGTGCTCCTTTATCTACTAGTGCTTCTCAATCTGTGAGGAATCCAGACCTTCAAATTTATTTTCTAATCCTCAGTTGATATATACTTTTATAAAATAAAAATGAAATTAATTATTAGAATGATATGACTGAAACAATAAGCTTAACATGTTAATAATTAGATATAATATTACTTTGTTGGATTACTATGAATGCTTCTAAAGGCTCACTCCACATTTTTATACTTATGGTTAATAAGTATCTATCAGATTGCAAACCAGCACTGGTCCCCAGATCAATATTGAGGTCTCTGGTCCACACAAGTCTAAAGGAGAGGTGGGATCTGAGTTTACAAGGGTGATAAGACTAAAAAAAGTTAAGATTAGTTGGGCTGGGCTACCACAGAAAATGATACAGCTTGTCCAGTTTACCAATTACTATTTTATTCTCTAGTAAAGTGTCTTTTGCACTGCTCCCTCTAGTGCATGGGAGGTCTTACTGTCACAACTGAACTGAAAGGAGCCCCTTGAATGATTTTCTTCATAAAGAAAAAATTTCCAGTAAATCCTGCCAGAACAGTTAGTGGCCATCCTGAATTTTAGTCTGTAGGTTATTGGACATGTTTTATATATGGACTGGCAACTTAGCAGTCTTCTCAGTTCAGTATTTCTGCCTGCCAAGAGAGAAACAAGTATGACTCTTTGCTTGCTCATTCTATCCCTCTGTACGGAAGAAGAAGAAGAAAGAAACAACCTCAAACACTGATACTGTATTAACACTGGAGGGAAAGAGCTAACGTGCACTTACATAACCCACGTTATACTTGCGTAACCTACTGAAGGAAACGGCTGAGTGACATTTGCACCTAATCCTTCCATGGGGCTATGACTAAGACTGCAAACAGCAGGGGAAAGCACAGAGTTGCCTGGTACATGGGGACAAATGACAGTTATGTGATAGGCAAGGGGCACTTACAATAATAACACTTCTTTTTAAAACTCTGTAATCTTCAAATAAAAACACAATAATAACCCAATTGGTGGCAGAGCTGGAATGCGAGGAGCAGGGTCCAGGGCTTTAGAGGAGATGTAAGATGATGGGAGGAGGGAGAAGTTAGGGAGCAGGATGTCACAAGGGCGACAAAACCATGTGAACCTGGCAACACAGGGTTGTGCTTATTTTACACAAGTGACGCCGAGGCTTCTCTACTGACATCCTGTTAGATCTTATATGTGGTATTTCCTTGTTCCGTATTCAGATGAGAAAGGGGGAGGGCAGTGGCCCATGTGTAACAGCACTCAGCTCTGTGAAAAGCAGGTGTGAGCCCACAACTCATCGCACTAGGATCCTTATTCTGCCATTTGCCATTTCCATTCTGAACTGCCACTGTATTTTTGCTGCTCTTTTGAGTGCCCATCAGTTTTGATGATTCTGGGGAAAGCATTCAGATTTTGGCTTTTTTGGTATTTACCATCAGTACCCTTTGGGATTCTAATATTTGTGTATTTCTTGTGTAAACCCAAGCTAGCTGTCACTCTCTATTTTTTATTTTAAAATTTTTATTTTTATTGATTTCAGAGAGAGTGGAAGGAAGAGAGAGACATTGGTCTGCTGTTCCACTTATCCATGCATTCATTGATTGATTCTTATATGTGCCCTGAACAGGAATCAAACCCACAACCTTGGCGTATGGGACGATCCTCTGACCAATGGAACTAGCAGGCCAGGGACTACTCACCAACTGTTATGACTAGAATAAGCTTCCAAGGGACCCTATCTGCCATTCCACGTGCACCTGCATGAATCGGTCCTCACCATTTTCCTAATCCTTTGCAACCTCCTTCTCTAAATGCAAGTGCTCTCACACCAAACACCCGTCTGCACACCCCTACCTTACCTACCTGATTATCTAAGACAGAGACAATGAAGGGGACAGAATGACTATTTCCTTTTCTTAATTTCTGTCTCCATACCCATATTCAATCAATCACAGTTTTATTAATTTATCCTTTATATATTTTTGATAGCTACTGCAGGATTTCTTTCTTTTCGTTGTTATCTCTTGCCTGAACTATTACATTTTCTTCCCCTCCCACTTCCCCACACTGGTCTCACTACCTCCATTCTTTTCTGCCTCAGATCCATTACCTCTAGGTTAAAAATGATCCAACAGCTCCTCATGGTTAAGGGAGTAAAGCCTCGGCTTTCAGCATGATAGCAGAGCTTTTATTTATTTATTTGTTTGTTTGTTTCTTTATTTAATTTTAGTGAGAGGAGGGGAGGCAGAGAGACAGACTCTGACATGTGCCTTGACTGGGATCTACCTGCTCTGCCCATCTGGGGCTGTTGCTCTGTTGCAACCTGAGCCCCTTTTTAGTACCAGATCTTAAAATTGGTAAAGCAGGACACCATTGACGGGGGGGCGGGGGGGGGGCGGGGGTGTTTCTTGAGGTTCTTGATTAAAAATTTGATCTATATGGAGCAAAAAAAATTTTTCTTAGAATGCAAAAATAGTATTGTAATATATTTTTTTAAATAGGGACTTTTTAAAAACACCGTGGGCTGCGGGACAAATTGTTAAAAATCAGGACTGTCCCGCCGAAAGTGGGACGTCTGGTCACCTTATAGGTGGAGGCCATGGAGCCATCCTCAGTGCTCGGGATCAACTCGCTCGAGTCCATCAAGCCATGGCTGCAAGAGAGGTAGAGAGAGATAGAGAGAAAGGAGAGGGGGAAGGGTGGAGAAGCAGATGGGCACTTCTCCTGTGTGTCCTGACCGGGAATTGAACCTGGGACATTCACATGCCCGGCCAACACTCTACTACTGGACCAACCGGCTAGGGCCAAGCAGAGCTTTCTTTTACCTATTTTCTGCTCACCTCTGTGGAGTCTTCTCTCCAGACTCTTTGCTGATGCTTTGTGACACAGCAGACATGGGGCTGCTAGGTGTGCCTGCTCCTTCGCTTATCTTATCCCCTTTCTGCCTGGCTGCCTTAGCTCACAAGCTCCCTCTGACATCCCTAGACTGGGCATGGGAGCCTTGTGTTCTGCTATTATATTTTACAGAAATTATCTGTACACAGTCCATTTTGTCTGCTGGGCTGTGAAGTCCTTGAGGGCAGAGTTTGTGTTTTCTCCAACTCTGTACTTGACTACTAGGTACTAGTATTCACTGAAGTAAGTGCAATCCACATTCCTCTGTTTTTCCTCATTTCCTTATATTATGTTTATTCCCCTGCATAAGCCAAGTAAACCAAAACATTTTTCTTTTTTTAAAAAAAATTATTATTATTATTATTATTTATTCATTTCAGAGAGGAGAGACAGAGAGGGAAGGTGGGGAGGAGCAGGAAGCATCAACTCCCATATGTGCCTTGACCAGGCAAGCCCAGGGTTTCAAACCAGCGACCTCAGAGTTGCAGGTCGAGGCTTTATCCACTGCACCACCACAGGTCAGGCTACATTTTTTCTTTTCATTTAATAAGAGCATTTGCTTATAAGAAATGATAGGAAAGGGGAGAAGCAGCTGCAGTGAAAATAATATGTGGGGTGGGGGTTGGGGATGGGGGATGAGGATGCTGAGAGAGTGAGCTTCCAGGGGATCTGTGGGCCCATAACAAACTGAGACATCACCCAAGAGACTTCAATTATTCTCTTTTGTTATTTAATTTAATTTATTATTATTTTTTTTAGAGAGAGGTAGAAATAGAGATAGGAACAGATAAGACAGGGAGGGAGATGAGAAGCATAAGTTCTTCATTGCAGCACCTTAGTTGTTCATTGATTGCTTTCTCATTTGTGCCTTGACGATGGGTGGGGGGTGGCTCCAGCTGAGCAGTGACCCCTTGCTCAAGCCAGTGACCTTGGCCTCAAGCCAGCGACCTTTGGGCTCAAGACAGAGACCATGGGGTCATGTCTATGATCCACGTTCAAGCTGGTGAGCCCACACTCAAGCTTGCAACCTCAGGGTTTCCAACTTGGGTCCTCAGCATCCCTGGTCAACTCTATATCCACTGCGCCACCCACTGCTCAAGCTCTTTTGTTATTTTTGGTTTATTAATAACAATGAACAATTATATAATATTTTAAAAGTATTTTTCCATATATTTTCTTATTTGAATTTCACACTAGCCATATAATGTTACTCTCCTCATTTTAGAGATGAGGAAACAAAAAGATGAAATGTCTGTCCACTGTCACTTAGCTAGTAGGCTAAGTATTCTGATATAAGATCTACTGTTTTTACTGCTTTATGATGCCAAAAACCTCTTCACAGTTAGGGGCTAGAATGATGAGCCCCCTGCTACTTGGCAGGTAGAAAAATCACAGGGAATTAAAACAAGTGAATATTTTTTGGCTTGTTCTTCTTCTTCTCCTTTTCTTTTCTGGTAAAGCAAAGGGAGACCTTACCAGCATGGTGTTTTAGACTACCTAGCATGGTGTTTGGCACATGATCATTGCTTATAAATTTTAGCATATAGTGGACCCTTGAACAACTCAGGTTTGAACTGCATGGGTTCACTTATACACAATTTTTTTCAATAAATATTGTAAATGGGTTTTCCTTATGCTTTTCTTCTTTTTCTTTTTTCTTACTTATTTATTTCTTTATTTGTGTGACAGAGACAGAGACAGAGAGAGGGACAGAGAGGGACAGACAGACAGGAAGGGAGAGATGAGAAGCATCAATTCTTCATTGTGGCTCCTTAGTTGTTCATTGATTGCTTTCTCATATGAGCCTAGACCAGGGGGTTACAGCAGAGTGGGTGACCCCTTGCTCAAACCAGGGACCTTTGGGCTCAAGCCAGGGAACCTGCGCTCAAGCCGGCAAGCCTGCGCTCAAGCTGGTGAACCCACGCTCAAACCAAATGAGCTGTGCTCAAACCTGATGAGCCCACGCTCAATTCAGCAACCTCGGGGTTTTGGACCTGGGTCCTCTGTGTCTCAGTTCGATGCTCTATCTACTGTACCACCACTTGGTCAGGCCCTTATGTTTTTCTTAGAATCATTTTTTTTTCCCTCTAACTTTCTGTATTGTCAGAATACAATATACAATACATATAACTTATAAAATATGTGTTAACCAAATTTATGTTATTGGTAGGACTCTGGTCAACAGTAGGCTATCAGTTAAGTTTTTAAGGAGTCAAAAATTATACACAGATTTTCAAATACATGGGGGTCAGCACCCTTAACCCTGAGTTGTAATCTTGTTTATATCTAACAAAAATCTTGCTGAGACTTTGATAAGAATTGTGTTAAGCCCCTATGTCAATTTGAGGAGAAGCAACGTCTTTACTATGTTGATTCTTTTTAACTCATCAGTATGGTATGTTTGCAACATCCTTGATTTGTTTTATCAGTGTTTTGTGATTTTTATATACAAATTTTTTAAAATATTTTGTTAGATTGACACCTAAGTATTTCTTTTCTTTTGGAATGCTTGTAAATTGTATTTTTAATTTTGGTGTTTTTTCATTGCTAGTTTAAAGAAATATGATTTTTGTAGTTGATCTTATATCCTGTGATCTTCCTGAGCTTTATTAGCACTAGGAGAGTTTTTTGGGGGACAGACTTTTACGATTTTCTCTATAGGAAACCATGTTATTTTCAAATAATAGAGGCTTTACCTCCACCGCCTCCCCCCACCCCCGTCCCAATTTCTAAGCATTTTATTTACTTTTCTTAACTTTCTGCACTGGCTAAAATTTCTAGTGTATCTGGTGAGAGTGTATGTCTTTCATCTGTTCCCCATCTTAGAAAAAGATCATTGAGTTTTTCTGCATTAAGGTATGATGTTACCTATGGGTTCTTCGTAGATTTTTTTAAAATCAGGTTGAGGAAGCTTCCCTTTAATTCTGTTTTTCTAAAAGTTTTACTCAAGAATGGGTGTTAAATTTTATCAAATTATGTTTCTACATCTATTGATATAATCTTATGATATTTTTTTCCTTAGGCTATTAATATGGTAAATTATATTAATTGATTTTTAAAAAATATTGAACCAGTCTTGCAGGGCTAAAATAAACCCCACTTGGTCATGTGTAGAATACTTTTTATATATTTATTTTTATTTGCTAATAGTTTGCTAAAGTTTTTTTATGACTATATTCATGAGGTATATTGGTCTGTAGGGTTTTTTGGTTCGTTTGTTTTTGTCTAGTTTTGGTATCAGGGTAATTTTGACTATATTTTTATTTTCATTCAGTTCAATATATATTTTAAATTTCCCTTGAGACTTTCTCTTTGATTCATGGATTAGTTAGAAATATCTTGTATATTTTCTAAGTGTTTGGAGATTTTCTTGTCATAGTTCTGTTATTGATATGTAGTTTGATTTTATTTTGGTTGAAAAACATACTTCGTATGTTTCAATTCTTTAAAATGTGTAGACGTTTTTAAAGCTTGGGATATATTCTATCTTATTATGTTGTCCATGAGGATATGGAACAATATTTATTCTGTTGTTGGGTTCAGTGTTCTACAAATGATGATTAGATACAGTCGGCTAATGGTGTTGTTGAGGTCTTCGGTATTGTTGCTGACTTTCAATTCTTGAGAGGGGGTGTTGAAGTCTGCAACTATAATTGCATATTTGTCTATTTCACTTTTTCGGTTCTATCAGTCGTGCTTCACATGTTTTGCAGCGCTGTTGTTTGGTGTAGGATTGCTGTCTCTTTTTGGTGGTTGTGTTGGGGGGGGGTCTCTCTACAATCTCACAAAGATGGAATTCTAGGCTCCCGATTTGACTTTGTTGACCTGGATGGAGATGAGGCTATAGTTTTTTTTCCCCATGGTATGTGGCTGGAGTAGAATAATTACAGTCTAAAAGTTTTTCATTTTGCTAAGCTGTCCTTTTCCTGGTTCTTTGGCTAAGGTTTTGCTGGTGATGTTTTGTCTGTACCCATTGACATTTCTGGGTTGCCAGCTTCTACATCACCAAGTCTGAAATATATAAAGCAAAAAAAAAAAAAAACCCAGGGAATTCACCATTGTGTTTTCCTTTAGGTTTCCAAGTTCCTGGCCTTCTCTCTTCACTTTTCAGAGTCGTTTTAGGTTTTTTTATATACAACATCCAGAGTTTTTATTGTACTTAGCAGAAATAGAAGAAGAAAGTATGTCTATTTTATCTTTCCAGGAGTGGAAAATATTTTTTAAAAGATTTGAGATAGATGTCCATATTTTACAAAGATAATTATTCAATATAAATGGTGAAAATAATAATATAGAAAGGTGATATGAAAAGCTTCTTGAGTTGGTGAGAAAAAATAAGATTCAGAGAATAAGAAGAGTTGCTTCTCTTATAACATCAGGACACTTCTTCCATTGACACAAAGGGAAGATATATATTTTTTCTTTTTCTTTTTTCCCTCAGTTCAAGTTTTATAGCAACTACGAAAGATCAAAGGTGTGCTCCACTACTATACACCTCAGTTGGCTGCCCCATAAGTTCAAACCATTTCCTCCAGAGAAAGAAAAGCTGGCGTCCGCAGACCTGCAGGAAAGTCCTGTCCTATCTCATACAACATCTGGGCTAAGTCTAAGATCTTGTGTTTTAAGCATAACAATATTAAAAGAGAGGTTTTTTTCTCATAGCTGTACACTGCTGCAGGACCCTTTAATGGCCCAGTGCTCACTTCTGCCTGGAGAAATATTCTTTGCTCTTTCAGACTTCAGGGTTGATGGTATTACTGCCAGGTTCTCAACCAGCTAGACACACTTCTTCATGTTTGTCATTGAACTAGAAAGCCTGAACTAGTCTCAGAGTCTCATCCACAGAGTGGCCAACAAGAAGGTCATTTATGGTGATCTAGCAAAAGATGCCTTTATTATCAATGATAAAGAAGCCCCTGAATGATATGCCTTCATCAGACTTTAAGACTCCATAGTTTTGAGCGAAGGTGCACCCGGGGTCTGACACCAAGGGCATGTTCATGGGTGCCAGTCCTCCTTGTTTCTTAGGTTTGTTGATCCATGCCAGGTGACAGAAGTGAGAATCCACAGAAACACCAATCACTTGGCAGTTGAGTTTCTTAAATTCTTCTGCCCTGTCACTGAGAGCAATGATCTCCATGCGACACCAAAGGTAAAGTTGCGAGGGTAAAAGAAGAACATCACATTTTTTCTCTGTAGTCAGACAGGCTGATATCTTTGAACTGACCATCTGGCATAACAGCTGTAGCTTTGAAGCTGGGGGCAGGGTACCCGATTTTAGCATTTCCTGAAGACATCTTGCTATCAGCAGGTCTGAGACAGAAATACTAAGACCAGTCAGGAAGAAGATTCAGGAAGCGTGCCAAGATAGATAGGTATATTGCAGACAGGTCTAAAAGTCAGGGTTGAGTAAATGAGGGAATTCTGCACTAGACAAGAGGTATTTAATAGATATTTCTGAGATGATGGAATCATCATCTATATCTGCATTGTCTGGTATGGTAGCCACTGGACAAATGCAGTCACTTAGCACTTATAATGTAGCTCGTACAATGGAGGAACTGAAATTTTAATTAATTTAAACCTAAATAGCCATATTTAGCTAGTGGCTACCATATTAGACAGCACAGCTCTAAATGAGTGGTGAGGTTAATTCTTCAGCTGAGAGTAAAACTGGAAGCAGAGAGTGCAGAGAGAAGTTAGACATTTGAGAATAGATTATATAAGTTCTCTTGATTTGTAGTCATGACTGGTCAGAATTCTGCTGCAGGAAAATCCTATCATAAAAATATTATGACACCAAAGCTGAAAATCCCTTAAAAAGACAAACTCCACAACCTTCTAGTCTTTGGTTGATAAAACAGATGGCTATGAAAAATAATAACTAAAGTTACTGACCCGAGGGATCATGACAACGACCTAGTATAACCATGTCCTTTGGCATTTTGTTCCCTCAAGATTATACTGTTTCCCTAATTCATCTGCCCCTTCTTGACAACTTCTGTCTGAACAACTAAAGGCCACAAGCAAATGCTTTAATATTCTCTGAAATCAGACCTTCTCTGAGACCCAGACTGATCTCAGCAAAGAATGTGATTCCCAATATTACTCATGTATAAAATGTAAACAGATACTTGCTTTTCTTCACGTTATACCATTTTCCTGCCTGAACTGTGGTAGCACAGTAGATGGAGTGTTGACCTGGGATGCTGAG
The DNA here is from genome assembly GCA_037038555.1 of Rhynchonycteris naso. Taxonomy (NCBI): domain Eukaryota; kingdom Metazoa; phylum Chordata; class Mammalia; order Chiroptera; family Emballonuridae; genus Rhynchonycteris; species Rhynchonycteris naso. The sequence continues at coordinate 38,763,454 of CM073002.1, forward strand.
GTTGTCAGTTCAAAATCCCAGGCTGGCCCCGTCAAGGCACCTACAGGAAGTAAGCAATGAATAACTAAAGTGAAGCAACTAGGAGTGGATACTTCTTGCCCCATGCCACCATAAATCAATAAATAAAATCTTTAAAACATTTTTTTCCTTTGGCTTTTTATGTGCCTATGCAGAGTTTTGCTACTTTAACAGGGTGAAAAAAACTGCAAGTAGTTGAATTATACAGGAAAGCAATGCCTAGGAAGTGGCAAGTACAATTATTCAACTGCTTCTTCATAGTTTCTAAAACCTGCAAGATAATCGATTGTGCTCTTTTAATTCCCTGATAATTTGGACATTGAGTCTTCCATTATGACCCAGTCTTGTGGGGAGCATGTTGTAGAGGAAACTGTGCCCATACCTGCCTGTACCACCATGGGTCATCTGAAGAGAATCTTTCGTGCGTGGGAAAAGAGCACAAAGGTGTACCTCCTCTATTTTTGTCTAAAGTTAATTATTTGAGCAATTTTTTATGTTCTATGATAGAAAGATTATTAATTCTTAATAAAAAAGAAGTAAAAAGAAATAAATGAACCTTTATTGAGTTTCCACCATATGACAAGTGCTATCACATGAATCATTTATTTATTCAACAGGTAGTGTATACTGTACATACTCTGATTAAATGAATGGAGGACACATAGATGATGACAAGGAGCTTAAAAGGAGCTATTCCTGTGCCAAGAGAGACAGATAACATCTAAGGAGAAATAGCAGAAAAGGTAATACCATAATAAAGCTTAACAACCCTGGGAGGTAAGGATTTTTATTCCCATTTTACAGATTCAGAAACTGAGGACACTGGAGGGAAAGTAATTAATTCATGGTCACAGAGTTAGAACAAGGATTTCAACTCATACCAAATCATACCCAAAACACCTCCCATTGGGAAAAAAAAAAAAGACAACCCTGTCAGAAAATACATTTTAAAATTTATTTCAAATAGGCTTAGTATGTAAGATATAATCAACATATATCATTACATTTCTTTCTTTCTTATGCCTTAACCACTAGCAAGAAAACTGATCAGCTTTGAGTCAATTAAATTTTAAAAGGCCCAAGAGTTGGAGTCATGTAAAATGACCAGCAGTACGGGGTCAGACAGGAAGTCACTGAAATTTACTCCTGACTCTGGACATTCTAGCCATATGAACATGGACTTGCCATGTGATGTGTGCTGCACTTGAGAGCCCATATCTCTAAGGTAAAGGTAAATAATACCTACTCCCGTGGGTGAGGATTACACAGGATCTGTATGGGAATGTAGCGAACACATGAAATGTTGGATGACTTTGAATCAAGCAATTTTATTCTGGCTATTCTTCAGATTTTGACTTGACTTTATTTGGTTTATTTACTTGCTAAAAAAAAAATAGTCAAGAGGATGGGTAAAGGCATGATGCAGTGGGGTAGGAAAAGGAAGGAGGAGCCTTCACGTTGGGAAGGTGATTATGGATCTGTAATTCATAACGGTAAAGTTTTAACTTGAGGATTGCTAGGTGGACTCTGATGGTGGAGCCCCACAGTGCTTCACAGCATGGCACCTGGGAATGACTTCCCAAGCATCTACAGACTTAACAAACTAAAACCACTGTCATCTCTAATGTCATTTCTAAGCAGCATATCCTACACAGTCATATGAGGCCTTTATGTTTATGCTTGGAACCACTAGATGAGCTACAAGATGACTAAAATTAATTGACATGAGGCAATTTTGGTTGAACCAAATTGACCTGGTAAAATGCAAAAGCTTCCTAACAGTAGTGCTGTTTGTACATTTCACTTTGGGGGGCCCGAATGCAGCGGGAGCTCCTGCACTAATGACATCTCTGGGTGCTGCTCCCAAATCAGTATGTTCCCAAATGATAAAGCAGCACTAGAAAGTGCTGAATGGCAGACCCTGGGAAGCCATTGCGAATGACTGCCTCCAGAGAGTGATTGCTTCTCAAGGATGCTAAGCCACAGCTGAGACACTTTTGGGGGGCTGCTCGCAGATATTTGGTAACTCGAGAACACAAAGGTCTCCACAAAGCCTTAGGGAAGGCCACCAATCTGCTCAAATCTAGTCATTTGGGCCCAGGTTAGCATTGCCTTGAGTAGAAAAGCACTAAATTCATACTTTCTCCATCCTGGCACAAGGATGATTTGTGTGGCAGAAAATCTGCAACCATAGCAATGCCCTGTGTGGGACCTGACCTCTCCATCCCAGTTGACTATGGAGGGAAGCCAAAGGAGGCAGAAGGGGTGTTGGTGCATTTATTTGCATTTGCCATTTTTATTTGCCTCAAGGACATTAGACTACAGGCCTTCTTAAGCATGAACTGTTTGTTAAAGTCTGGTGTTGGCTTTTGTGGACTGGTCTAGCCAACAGTTGTTTTAGCCCAAATGGGGAGATGGGGGTGGGGCTAGGGTGCGGTGAGACATCTGCAGAGCCCAACAACCGTTACCAAGGCCTACCCAGGCTCTGCCTCTACCTGCCAAACAGTAAACAAAGCCCCTGGGAGAACTCGGGGGAGCTGAACACCTTGGTCAAACACTAAGCAAACCACCACCAGGTGTGCTTGCAGAACAGACTCTCCATCAGCGTCCTGTCATGCAGAAAATGTTTATCCAATTTGTCAAGATAATCTTTCCTCAAATAAGCCTTGGGCCTACTCCTTGGAACAGCCTGAATTTAGTCAGTATAATGTAACTCTATTTTTTTCACCCATTTTTGTTTAATCGCTGTGTCAACTTTTCGCTGGCTTTAAGCAAACTGAAAGTAATTATATCATCCTTAAGTGAGTAATCTTTTGACTGGGTTAGCTGATTTGTGAGTTACTCTGAAATTCTTCTAAACCGTGCAGTCCTTTTCCAAACACATTTTCTTAGATGTTTCACAGAGTTCGGCTCATTGATGACCCACGGATGTGTTTATTCTGTCACGTTTTGTGGCTACGTTATGACTATATTACGACATTTGAAAAGAAGTTGGGTGTAGAAATTCGAGAGAGGGGGAAAAGGTAACTTCATCCACTGATTTAGGTATTTCTTGGAAATCTTACAGTCATTGTAAATAACTCGCAGGGTCAAGCATGAAGAACGTTTGACTAGTGCTTTGAATCATGGTGTAATAGGAAAGACTGGGCTTGAGGTACTTAAAAACATTCACTTCTTTCATTTCATTATATCATTTCTTTGCTATTTGAAATCCTGTATGATATTGTTTTATTTAAAAAAAACAACAGAAACACTCAAGGTTACCACATACTTCTTAGTTCTACTCATTGATATACTCCCACGGAACTCATGATACATTTAAAAATAGAAAGCTCAGCCATCTGGCTATCTGATGGTTTTTATTTTTGTTTCTCTTTGCATCCACAAACTCTGTTACTTTAGAAATTCCCTGTGTTCTGCCCTATATATAATTGTGTATATATGCACACATACTTTCTCATTTAAATTTAGCCATTATCAATCTGAATTTGTTTTACCGACCATAGCAGCACTTAGGTAGGAACACTAACCTTGTTTAAGCTATGCATTAGAAAAATCTGCATTAAATTCTGACTCTGACGATTGTTACCCAAAGTCTAGAGGATGCCAAATCAAAGGCATTTTTTATTAATATGTAACCACCCATGTTTACTCAGAGGTTTCATTAATAGAAATATGCTTCTTACCTTGGCTTTGATGGAAAAGATGGAACCACAGGACCAGAGGGAACTTTAAAGCTCATTTAATCATCCTCTTCTTTTTATATCAGAGGAAACTGTGGTCTAGAGATGGGCAGAGATCTGTACAAGGTCACTTAGCTAAACTAGCAGAATTCCCTTTAGAACCCAGATCTCCTGAGGTTTTTTAATGCTCTATTTATTCTCATAAAACTAGACAAGAACTATTAAAGATATTTTTATGATGCTCACAAACGTCCCTTTTCATTACATTCATTATATATTTATCACTTTTTTATTTATAGAATTGTGTTTATAAGCAAAATTTAAGTGCATCACTGTGCTTTGATAGTCAAAGAAAAGATTTCCTCACCCCTCATGTGCCATGACCTTTCAACCTTATTGCATGCACGAATGGGATGGTTAAAAGGCAGATTCCTGAAGAGAATTAGAAGACATGCTACAGACTGAGAGACAACATTTGCAAAAGAACTGTTATTCAAAATATACAAGAACTCTTTTTTTGGGAGAGAGAGAGAGAAAGAGAGGATGGGAGAGGAAAGAGAGAAAGAGTGAGACAGAGAGAAGCATCAACTCATTGTTCCATGTAGTTGTACACCCACTGACTGCTTCTCATATATGCCCTAATGGGGGCTCAAACTGGTGACCTTGGGGTCCAGTCAGCACTCTCGGGATCAAAGCAGTGAGCTTGGGATTGAATCAGTGATCTTAGTGCTCCTGGAGGATGCATTATTCATAGTGTCACAAGCCAAAGCTATATAAGAACTACTAAAACTTAGCAATAAAAAAATGAACAACCCAATTAAAAAATGGCAAAAATCCTAGATAGACACCTCACAAAAGAAAATAAACAGATGGTGAGTAAGTGTATGAAAAGATGTTCAGCATCATATGTCATTAGGGCAGTGTGGTTCTCAAAGTGTGCACTGGGGGCGCCCTAGAAGATTTCCAGGTGGGTCCTATGGTATTCCAGAGAAATATGTGCCTGTAGGGGACCAGAAAACCAACACGGTTTTTGGAGTTTAGATTTTTGGGGGACAGAGGTGTGGGGAATTGGCTGTAAGCTGACAGTCTGCCCAACCCCCCACCTCACTTGCCTGATTAGGTTGCAAAAGGCTGTTAAGCTGTGGTGCTGGATTGTTTACACTATCCCCCATGGTCCCCTGAAAGACAGGAGGCAAGTTTCTTCAATCCTTTGTTTGGTGTAAAGTTAAGATGATATGTATGGTGGGGGTTTTCTGCACTCAACACAATTAAGAGTAAAAAGAGAGGAATTCTTCAATTCATTGACGAGGAAATGAGAGTTTGCCTTTCAAATATATGCCCAAACATTGAAGAAATCACTAGGACACATCAGGCTCATGTTTCTCATAAACACAAGAATGAAAAAACTTAACACATTCGCACCAGGACCTGCCAAATTTATTAAATCTTACTAAGAAAGTATATATATATATAAAGGTAACTTTTTTTGTCGCATTTTTTAACCCCTCTTTTTTACAAATTCTAAAAAGCATAACTCAAAAAATGTAACATAAAAATGTTTTTTAATGTCAGAATAAATTTAATTTTGTCATATTTACTTTGTTTAGTTACCATAAAAGCACACTTGGACTTTATATATTTTTCTTTAATATTTGACTTAATTATTAAAACATATTTCTCAGAAATTTGTATTTATTGCGCCTATAATTATCTGTAGGATTTTAAATGTGCTCCGACTTCAAAAAGTTTGAGAACCACTGCCTTAAGGAGTTGCAAATTAAAACAAGATATCTCTTATCTACATATGAGAATGGCCAAAATCTACAAGAGTACCAACACTAAATTCTGGCAAGGATGTGGAGCAACAGGAACACTCGCTCACTGCTAACAGGGATGCAAAATGGTACAGCTACTTTGGAAGACAGTTCAGCAATTTTTTTACAAAACTAAACATGCTCTTACCATATGATTTAGCAAGCACGCTCCTTTGTATTCACCCAAGTGAATTGAAAACTTATGTCCACACAAAACCTACACGTGGATGTTTTGAGTAGCTTGATTTACCAATGCCAAAACCTGGAAGCAACCAAGATGTTCTTTAGCAGGTAAATGGGTAAAGAAACTGTTGGACATCCACACAATGGACTAGTAGTGCTAAAAAAACAAAACAAAACAAGCTATCAAGCCACAAAAAGAAATGGAGGAATCTTGACTGCATGTTTCTAAGTGAAAAATAAATAAATAAATAAATAAAAAGCCAACACACTGCATGATTCCAAGTACAGTATATGGCATTCTGGAAAAGGCACAATTATGGAAACAGTAAAATGATCAGTGATTACCAAGATTGGGGGAGGGAGGAGGAACTGGCAGAGCACAGAGGATTTTTAAGGCGTGGAACCATTCTTACCACTCCACCCCTTTACCTTTCCACCCCCATTTCCAACCCACCCTTTTATCCCTTTCAACCCCCCTCCCCCATGCTGATTCAGCTACTCTGAAGTGAGGCCCTGGAATCTGCATATTCAGCAATTCTGCAGAGGGACAGGAAACTGCATTTTCGGAATTCCTGGTCTCTATCTTCAAGCCTGCTGAGGACCCGGCTCAGCTAAAAGGAGACACACTATTTATTCAGCCTGAAGACAATGCTAGCTTTCAATATGCATTTGTTAACTCACAACCTCCTGAAGCAACCTACTGCTTGAGAATCCTTATTTTGCAACCAAGGTAGTTAAACCAGAGGTCAAAGTGTTCTAAAAGGAGCACTTTAGTCAGGACCTCAGTGTGGCCATACTACCTGCTGGAGGTGAGGACTTGTGGGGAGTAGGGGGGGTGGTTGGAGCTTTTCCACCAACCAGACTGTTCAGCCAGCACTGGTTGGTTGCACCAGCTTCTGGCCTTTGCTTTCCTGTCCTGTGATAACAGAACAAAGCCTTCAGCTGAGGAATTGCCTGCTGGGATTGAGTAAGAGAGCAAAGGATTCCTCAAAGAGTTTGGTCCTAATCAGAGGCTGAGAGAACCTCTCAGCTGCAGACAAGGTCAAGCCGAGCAGGAAATTGTACATCAGCTGTAAAATTTGTGATTTCTTAGCATTTCTGAGTCATTTCTCAGAATATCATCACTTGCTCTGTGAGTAATACTCTTCCAGGTGGTGGGAATACATTGGAGAGCAAAGTCTTTGCCCTGATGGAGTTTATATTCTGTCTGTAAGTGCTAACATGTGTATAGTGTCTACTCTGTGTTCTAAGCACTTTACATGTATTAGTTCATTTAACCCTTACAGCACTACAAGTCAGGTGGTATTGTAGTCCCTGTTTACAGATGGAGAAACTGATGCACAGAGAGGTTGAGAAATTTGTGCAAGGTCCCAGGAATCCTGATCCATGGTTGAGTTCCCCCACAAGCGTTACTTTCCTTTGGGTCTTTAGGCCCAGAGTCCTTATTAAATGTTCATATGGAGGAAAAAGGGACTAACAGTGGTCAAATACAGGCCATGTGCCAGGGACTTTCTGCTAGTGACCTTATTTAATTCTCATAGCAACCTAGGAGAAAAGTTGCAGAGCTGGTGGGTAAAGGATATATGGATGTTTCTTATTTATTTTTTTAACATTTTGGAAGTTTAAAATTATTACCAAGCAAGAAGTGTAAAAATATACATAAATATTTCTCACTTCCCCTCCTGAAGCCAAGGCTCCATTGCAGCAAAGTTGGCCCGGGCACTGAGGATGGCTCCATGGCCTCTGCCTCAGATGCTAGAATGGCTCCAATTGCAACGGAGCAACAGCCCCGATGGGCAGAGCATCTCTCCCTAATGAGCATGCTGGGTGGATCCTAGTTGGGTGCACGCGGGAGTGTGTCTCTCTGCCTTCCTGCTTCTCACTTCAGAAGAAATACCAAAAAACAAAACAAAACCAAACTAAATTGTTCAGGAAAATAATTATATATATAATTAAAAAACACACACTAGGACAGAATGAGAATGATTAAGCTAAAGGGATCAAATGATAAAACAAATGGTGGCCCTGGCTGGTTAGTTCAGTTCGTTGGAGCATCATCCCAATACACCAAGGTTTCAGGTCTGATCTCTGGGGGCACATACGGGAGGCAACCAGTGAGTGCAAGGTAGGTGGAACAGCGAATCAATGTTTCTCTCTCTTTCTCCTTTCCCCTCTCTCTAAAAATCAATAAATAAATTAAAATAAAAGGCAAATGATGTTAATAGGTGAGTTTGGGTAAAGGATATATGGATGTTTCTTATTTATTTTTTTAACATTTTGGAAGTTTAAAATTATTACCAAGCAAGAAGTGTAAAAATATACATAAATATTTCTCTGGATGTATGCATGAACGTTTTTACAGGGAAAGGGTCCATAGTTTTCTTAGTTTCTCATAAGAATCTGTGACACTAAAAAATGGCCCAGGCCCAGATGTAGCATCTTAATTTGTGAAGAGCAGTTTATCCTTCACTGGAAAGAAATTTGTCCTTTAAGAGGAAGACACATGTAGATTCCAGTTTTCAATACTCAGATCTACTTTTCACCTTAGCAACCCAGACGTATAGAATAATTGGTCTGCAGTATCTGGTTGACCTCTACTTTTGGTTTATAGAACATTTATTGAGAACTTGCTATGTAATATGTATTACACCACAGATATACAAAGATAAAACTGATATAATTGTTAGTGATTCTTTGTTTTTTAAATACATCATCTGATTTTAGTTAGAAAGTGCTGATGTCCCCAAACAGGTGTGAATACTGTAATTACATAAAGATTACATAAAAAAAGATCCTTGTGCCTGACCTGTGGTGGCGCAGTGGATAAAGCGTCGACCTGGGAACACTGAGGTCACCAGTTCAAAACCCTGCACTGGTCTGGTCAAGGCACATATGGGAGTTGATGCTTCCAGCTCCTCCCCCCTTTCTCTATTTCTCTCTCTCTTTCTCTCTCTCACTCTGTGTCTCCTCTCTAAAATGAATAAAATAAAAATAAAATTAAAAAAAAAAAAGATCCTTGTTCTTAGGCTGAGAGATGCTAGGCTATACGAGAAAAGAGTCATTTGAGATGGAATTTGCAGGATAAGGAGTTCTGCAAAGGTGGTGTGTGTGTGTGTGTGTGTGTGTGTGTGTGTGTGTGTGTAGTGGACAAAATGTGCAGATAGGTGAGTCTGAGTCTGCTGCTTTGGGAGGATTCTCTCTTTGAGCTGGGGTACTTAGCATATGTTAGAACGTGGAGATGAGGTTGGTAACAAAGAACACTGAAGTCCTGGCTAAGGAATTTGGATTAAATTTCTTAGGAAATAAGATGACTGTGGATTTTTTTAGCTGCTCAGGGACATGGAATGATGCTTTGGGAAGACTGACCTGGTATTGATGTGGAGGTGAGACTAGATGCGGGGAGAAATCAGAAGGGAATGAGAGTTTGACTCCACTGCTTCATTCTGACTGCCAAGGTCCCCGAAGTCCTGCCAGAATGCAGAACGGCAGCCAAGGTTCCCAAGGAACACAGACGGAAGCACGCAGATTCCCTCTAAGGTAGGATGTGTAGAGGTGATGGCTAAGTGGACATCAAACACCCTTCTTCAGCCTGGACATCAAAGTAGGAGGGCTCCTGGGCAGAGATGGGGGAGAAAGCTGCTCCCAGAAAGCTCCCTCCTTCCCCACCACAGATCTGTGCCACCCCTGTGAGCATACCTGGCAGAGGACAAGGACATCTGTGTGGGAGCACAAAAAGGCAGTGCTAAGGCTTATAGCCTGCCCCAGGCACTGGGTGACATTACAGCAACCCTAGAGGAAGTCTGTTTGAAGGATTCTCAAGGCTGCAAAAATCTGAGGGTCCACAGAACCAACCTTTTTGGTCTTCAGCTGTCACTGCCCCCTAATAACTCATGAACACTTCTGCATGGCACTCCTATAAGCTTGTTTCTTTGCCATGGAAATAAAAACACAGCACCAATCATCCAGGAGGAAGACAAATGCCCACTCACCTGATGCATCCAGGCCTTTTATTTCAAGAAGCGTTCAGTGAGTGTCGAACCTAGACTCTCACTTAGTCTTCTGAGGGTAGAGCTGGATGGGAATTGCTAACATTTCCTGACACTCAGACCCTGAGTAAGTTTCCATTTCTCTTACTCTGAAGGAAGGGCCCATCAGCTCACTCTGGGTCCTCCTGCCATGGACCATAAAGAATTTCTTGAGTAAGAATTTTAGAACCGAAACAGACATTGGAGGTCATCTACTTCAATTCTGTCCTTGTACAAAAATGATGAAATAAAGGTCCCTAAAAGTTGGGTGACTACTCTCAAGTCATCTGGAAAGAGCAGCATACAACCAGAATCCAGTTCTGGCTCTATGTGCAGGGTTAACCAGGTGCAGACCCACAAAAGTCTCTGAGGAATTCTTAGAGCTCTTCCCAACCGCCCTGGAACTTTCTATAAAGGGTGTCTCATGGGCTGCAGATCTTGGGGATGATTTGTCAAGGTGTTGCCCCAGTGGGATTGGAGAACTAATCAGGGCAGGATGTTCAGGTGTGAAGACATGGCTTGAATCTCCAAAATCTTAAAGGAAATAGAAAGATCTGATATTTTACAAGACCTGAAACAGGTGTCTTGTTTGTTTTCAGAATCTTTTCAGATCAAGCCATAATGTATCCTGAAAGAGAAAAGTCATAAAGTTCTAAACAGATTAGATAGTTGAGATTAGCTTTTTGTGATCTTGAAATATTTTCATTTATTCCCAAATCATATAACATGGAGCATTTTGAGCAATCAGGAGAAAAATCACATGCAAACAGTCTAAGTACTGATAAGAATCCTAAAAGTAAACAATGAATTCCTACTAATGGCTAAGTCACTAAGGTAAGATCCAGTCTAAATACACACCCTTAGTTAAATAGGCTTCATTAGCTCAGGTTACAGTGGCTCAGGGAAAGTTTTCCTTTATGCTTGTCAAGTAAAATTAATTATATATGATCCATCAATCATTCCTGCCATAGAAGTTCTATGGGAATATTAAGGATTTCACAGTGGCTTCCTCACTAGGCCCCTGCCCACTCTCCTTATCCCTCCGGTAGCACCCTAGGGCATATTTTGGTGCCCATAGCTAAAAGTTCCTGGGATTTTCTGGGAAGTCACAACTATGGTTTTTACTGATAACCTATAAAAGTTTCCTTTTACAAATTTTGACATTTGGTGTGTGCTTCAAGTTACTGGCAAATATTTGATTTTATAGAGTGTATCTCAGACTGCATAACAAATTAGATTCTCGCAAGTTTCTGAAAATAATTTTGTTTTAATAGGATAAATAATACAGATAATTAAAAACATTTGAAGATAGAGAAAATAATTTAAAAAATAACTCATATTCTTACCACCACATTAAACCATTGTTAAAATTTTAATGTATTTTCTTTCGTTTTTTTCTTCTTATTACAAAAACAGTGCATTGTAGTATAGAAAATATGGATTAAAAACCCCATAAAATTGGCCATTAACTCATTTATTCTGACATAATCAAACTTCATAGTCTTTTAACATTTGTGTTTTATTTTACTTAGATGCAATTATATTGCAATGTTGCTTTTTCACTTATCTAGTGAAAAAGTATGTATATAATTTAAAATTTTATTTCTTATCAAAGAAATATCTGTAATGCTTAAGAAACAAATAGCACATAGTCATTTCATTGATAGTTTAATAGTCTCTAGCTAGTGGATTTTTAACAATTATTCTATTATAGAGAGATAATTTGATTTTATTGTCTTTAATATTTAAGGTTCTTCCCCCCTCCATTCTTTTCCTTTTAGTATATAACTCATCACACGCTTAGTAAGCATATTTCTGGTTCAGGCACTTGGTTAGTATAAAAATGTTTATTTGTTCATTTTTAAAAATTACTGAGTATCAGCCTTGGCGGGATAGCTTGGTTAATTAGCACATTGTCTCTATATGCAAAGGTTGTGAGTTCAATCCCCGGTCAGGACACAGACAGAAACAAATCAATGTTTCTGTCTCTCTCTCCCTTGCTCTTCCTCTCTCTCTAAAATCAATAAATAAACTTAAAAGATTATTGAGTATCTAATGTGTGCCAGACTGTGTTTGAGGCATTTAGAATACATCAATAACCAAACCAAACAAAAATCTCTGCCTTCTTGAAGTTTAAGTTCTGGTGGAGATGAGTAAGGGATAGTCCTTACTTCAGAGGTAGTCAACCTTTTTATACCTACCGCCCACTTTTGTATCTCTGTTAGTAGTAAAATTTTCTAACTGCCAACCGGTTCCACAGTAATGGTGATTTATAAAGTAGGGAAGTAACTTTACTTTATAAAATTTATAAAGCAGAGTTACAGCAAGTTAAAGCATATAATAATAATTTCTTACCAAGTACTTTATGTCATTTTTTTGCTAAGTTTGGAAGAATAAATCTTTGTAAAACAACTTACTATAGTTAAATCTTTTTATTTATACTTTGGTTGCTCCGCTACCACCCACCATGAAAGCTGGAACGCCCACTAGTGGGCGGTAGGGATAGGTTGACTACCACTGCCTTACTTAGATCAAAATATAACATCTTTAGGAAATGAGGAGCAAAAATTGGTATCCATTTTTAATCCTTATGAGAATCTACTCTATTAATGAACATCTACTCAAGGTGATTAGAACACAACAGTGAACAAGACATCTTCTTTCCTCAGCAGGCCAATAGTTCAGTGTTTCTAAGAGGGCAGTTGGGGATCCTGGGAATTAGCATCCTCAAATGTACATAGTGATACTTGTCCTGCTGCCCCATTGGATAAGTGTGAAATCAAATGAAATGAATCTGCAGGTACTTTGAAAGCTTTAAAGTGAGATAGCTGGTAGTGCATAACTCCCCCCCCCCACGCCCAAATAAGAAATAAATAAAGTGAGATACGTGGTGGAAGAGTTGGTGTGGGAGGTCGTAGCAGTGGAAATACTGGAACACATTTGAGAACAGGAGATAATAGTACTGTTAAGGGCCAGGTGGTTAAAATGCCTACTTGGGGGGGGGGGGTTCCCCAGTGCAGAAGATGTTTTTACCAGTGGGCAAAGACCTGACCATATTAAGAATTTATCCTTTCCAGAAGTAAAGTTGTTGGATAAATAAGGCCTTATGATTAAAAAAAAAAAGTGATGTTTTAGTAACACTTAACCTTTTACTGTACCATCCTACTAATTCTCACAATAGCTATGTTTTCAAAAATCTCTGCTCTCTCATTTTCCCTAATTCAACGGTTCTCAAACTTTGGTGAGGAACAGAAATCCCCAAAGAACTTGATAAACATGCCAGGGCCTCTTCTCCGTGCTCTCCGTTAGCTCTCCAGATTAATCCAATACACACCAACACTGAAAATTAGTATCTTTCAATTTACTTAGAGTCAGACGGTTTTTGGAGCTGAAAAATACCTTGGAACACATGCTGTGGATTCCTTCATTTGACAAGAAAGAGGACAGAGTTCAGCTATGTGAAGTGGCTTGTTCAGGGTTCCTCAGCCACCAGTGTCTGAGCCATCACCTGAACACAGGCCTGTTGACTAGATTGACCAGTGTACTGCACCTGCCTTTCTATTGTTTGGGGCCTCAAAGTGCAAGAGTGTCCATGTGACAGTGGAGTGTTGGTGGCACACTGCCACCAGTTCTTGTGTTAGAAGCAAGTTTGATTTCCCAGAGAAAAGCCACCCTTCAGAGAGTTTCTAGTACTGCCTTACCTAACCACAAAGTACTTACTGTGTCAGATAACAATGTAGTCTATGTAGTGGCCCCACGATAAGATCTTAGAGCACTATAAAATTCCCAGCTGAACACTAGAGCATTTCCAAATTAATCTTTCCAAACTAGGGTGAACATTTTCTATCAAAAAGCGTTTCTTTATCCATAAAGGTCTTTTGCTTCTTTAGTCTCTTGCCTCTAACTCATCTTCCTTGGTTCATTCTGAGTCTGATGCCTGAGTTCTGACTAACAGCCCCATCATTGGAATCTACACACTGTACGGGATATAGCTGCAAGATGGCATCTATTAACATGCTGTTTCTGTTTTTATTTTCCCTGGGGGACAAAAAGGGTAAGTTATAATGTGTTTTTCTGTTTTGTGGGAACACACAGTTGCTCTTGTAAAATTTTTGGCCTCCTGGGACGCCAGCAATAAGAAGATTTCTGAAATGCCCACTGTGGGCCCTTTCTCCTCTAAAGATAGTTGATTGGTCTCAGTTAAAAGTGATTGCTTAGTGAGCAGGGTGTTAATACAGTATCTGGTGTTATGAGGTAGAGGAGAAGGAGACATTTTTCATCCACTTAGAGTGGTTTCGATATCAATTCAAATAATGATGGATTCTTGAAGAGTTCTTTAAAGAAATTATCCCACAGCCTTATTAGCACAGCTGTACAAACATGTACATGCAACGATGTTAAACACAGTATTTTTATAACAGCAATAAATAAATAAGTCAATGCATAAATAAATAATTGAGAGAAACCAATTATTTATGGATGTGAGATTTGATATGCAAAATAGGGTTTGCATAGACCAGAATACTATAAGGCATTAAACATGAGTAAAAGCTACATTGCGTCTGACCAGGTGGTGGCACAGTGGATAGAGTGTCGGACTGGGATGTGAAGGACCCAGGTTCGAGACCCTGAGGTTGCCAGTTTGAGCGTGGGCTCATCTGGTTTGAGCAAAGCTCACCAGCTTGAGTCCAAGGTTGCTGGCTCGAGCAAGGGGTCACTTGGTCTGTGGTAGCCCCCTAGTCAAGGCACATATGAGAAATCAATCAATAAATAACTAAGGAACCACAACAAAGAATTGATATTTCTCATCTCTCTCCCTTCCTGTCTGTCTGTCCCTCTCTGACTCTCTGTCTCTGCCACACACACACAAAAAAGCTACATTGCTTGGTTATAAAAAAAGTGCTAAACAAGATGTATTGCTTATTTGTTTATGTATGTGTGGGTTACTGTCACTTATCTACCTCCCTCTCTATCTCTAAAAGTTACTCAGAAGTGATACATACCACATTGCTAACAGTGGTTATCTTTGGAGGATTTATTCTCCATAGTACTCTGTTTATATTTGCTTATTGCCTTGTAACTTGTAATCAGGTAGAAAAAAATACTACTTAAGCATATATTTTTCTTAAAGAAAGAGTGATTTCTTACATTAAAAAACAAAACAAAACAATTTTTGCTGTTCAAGTTTTATACCCAGGCAATGCAATGAAAGTTTTATCTTTCTTCAACCTTCTCAGATGACAGTTATATTAGAGCAGCCAGAATCTTGGGAAGGCCACAAACAGAGGAAGTCAGCCTGAGGGAGTTAGTGTTAATTGAATGCAAATAGATAGATTGATTTAAGAGGAATATTTCCAAACAGAGATTTCTGGTTCTAGGAAGAAGTTAATATGAATAGGAATGCAGATTTCTGGTGAGAGGTGATAAAGGTTTAGCACTTAGGGCCAAGAGGGAAAAGAGCCTTGGGGTTGGGAACTGAATTGCCTACCCCTCAGCTTCCCGTCTCCAAGGTCTTCTTCACCTTCCCATCTGCTAGTGTGAACTTGATCTGTTGGGCTGGTGTGGCTTTTGTCAGATTCTCCTGTGTTTTGCGTGTGTGCTCTACCGTCCTCACCAGATAAACACACTGAAGGCAGGACTAATCACGTTTAGACTTAAACAATTAGTTTTAAAATTTTTATTGATTTGAGAGAGAGAGGAAAGGGAGGGGGAGAGAAACATCAGTATGCTGCTTCACCTATCTCTGCACCATTGGTTGGTTCTTGTATGTGCCCTGATGGGGATCAACCTTGATGTGTTGGGATGATGCTCTAATCAACTGAACTACCCTGCCAGGGTGACATACAATTATTTAGCTCAGTTGTTTAGAGTGTGGTCTCTATATGCCAAGGTGGCAGGTTTGATCCCCCACCAGGGCACATATAAGAATCAACCAATGAATGCATATATGAGTGGAATAACAAATTGATATTTCTCTCTCTCCCTCCCTCACTGTCAAAATCAATTTTAAAAAGTTATATTGCCAAGTACCTGTGACAGTGTTTTTCCAGAATGGGTGTCCAGTAACTACTTAACTGGTCGTGTCATTTCCTTGCTCAACTCTCTGTTTCTCCATTTCTTACCAAGTAAAGGACAATTTTCTGGTATCAGGTTCCAACTATCTTTTAGTTTTATCTTGCTTTGTGCTCTGGAAAAATGTGACTGTGAGCCAATCTTCAAATATAGTCAGGATCCTACCTCTAAGCTAGAGTCTGACACATCATTGCCTTCAGAATAAAATCCAAATTTCCAACTCAATGCCTTTCCTTGAAGCTCTGCAGTGCTAACAAGGAAAAAGGTAGGGAGGTTCATCACATGGCCTCCAGCTCCCCTGCTGGGAACTTGACTTTGGGTAAATTACTCATCCTGGGAAATGGGAATAAGAATAACACCTACCTGTAGGTTGTTTAGGTGTAATTAGTTTAGCATAGTTTGGGGGCATGAGCTAAATGCTAGATATTGTTATTATTATTTATTTAATGGTTTATGTTAATTATTTCTCTTCCTTCCGCCACTTAAGGCATTTGAGTTTGCTGCCTTGAATTGGGAAGAATAAAACTGTTGGCTATATGGGAGTAGGGATTAGGAAAGAGTAACCTACAGTAAATGAAGTTTGTACTTCTTTAAAAATTAGGTTAGAATTAAAGAATGGAGGACTTTGAATATCTTGCTGAAGATTTTAAGTTTCTGGTATGGTTAATTAACTTTGAAAAGCAAAGATATATTTTATTTTTTTTAATGTTATTCAGGTTTTTTTTTTAGAGAAGAGAGACACAGAGAGAGAAGGGGAGGAGCAGGAAGCAGCAACTGTTATATGTGCCTTGACCAGGCAAGCCCAGGGTTTCAAACTGGTTACCTGAGCATCCCCAGATCAACGCTTTATCCACTGAGCCGCCACAGGTCAGGTCAGAGAAAAGCTATATTTTAAACATTTTAGATAATTAGCTAATATCTGCAATTCATTAGGTATTTTTCTTCCATTTCTTCTCAATACATGATGACAATGATAATAACTATTATGAATAATAGCCACCTGTAAGGCCAGTAGTCGTGGCCACCATCACAGCCGCCTTGCCAGTGCAGGTTCACATCAGATTCGAACAGACGGTAATGAAACAATGGAGCCAAGAACTGGTGAGCCATCAGCTTTAATTCTAGCTTGCACCTGAAGGGCAAGTAAAAACACACACTGGGTTCCAAAACCCACTCATTCAGTGCTCACAAAGCTACTGACTTATCCGAGTTTCCTAGCATAAAAGGTTTCTAGTTCACTAGACTGATTCACCTCTGTTTCCCATCTCCTTCTCTCTGCACAAACTCTGCACAAACTGGCTTCTCTCTCAGCACTCCACCATCTTGACTGCTTCTCCTGGGCTCCACGTGGTCTTAATCTCCTCTCTTTTCTCTGCTTTCCTCTCTAATACTAATCCCAGGAACCGAGAGCGAGCAAGCTTCCGGCCTGCCCCACTTTATACTGTAGAAATCCAAACCCTTAATCCAATCTACAAACAAGAAAGTCTCTGATACAAAGTCACACATCTGAGGCACAATGGATTCCTCAGGAGAGCGCACCACCCCACATCATCCAATCAGTCAAGGGTGTGGGGAAAAGCTTACTTTTAAAACTGAGCCTTAGGCTATAACAACCCAGCCTGCTTACATTACAGCCTTTCCCCCACACCCATCCCAAGCATAAGGGCAAATAATATCACCTGGGTGACGGGCTTCCATGTGGGCAGCACCATCTTTAAGAAAGTGAGCATAATATATTTTATCTGCCCGACACCACCATTTATTAAAGACTTATTTTGTGCAATTCTCTACATGAAGTGCTTTACATTTTCACTTATTAATTCACTCATTCACTTACTCATTCAACAAATACTTTCAGGCTTTTTGGGATCGTGGTAAATAAGACTGATGAGGTCCCTCCATAGAGCTTTCATTCTCATGGGGATTCGAATAATAGACAAGGACGCATGTATATGTTATTAAAGAAAGTGTTGGGCAGATAAAATATATTATGCTCACTTTGTTAAAGATGGTGCTGCCCACGTGCAAGTTTTAAGAATAAGCTTTTACCCACAGCCTTGACTGATTGGATGATGTGGGGTGGTGCACTGTCATGAGGAATCCTCCCATTATGCCTCAGATAAGTGATTTTGTATCAGAGACTTCCTTGTTTGTAGATTGGATTAAGGGTTTGGATTTCTACACTATAAAGTGGGGCAGACCAGGAGCTTGCTCTCTCTTGGTTCCTGAGGTTAGTATTAGAAAGGAGAGCAGAGTAAGAGCACATGGAGGAGAGGAGGCAGCCAAGATGGTGGAATGCTGAGGAAGAAGCCAGTTTGTGCAGAGTTTGTGCAGAGAGAAGGAGATGGGAAACAGGTGAATAAGTCTGGTGAGATAGAGACCTTTGATTCTAGGACTCTCGGATAAGTCAGTAGCTTTGTAAGCACTAAATGAGTGGATTTTGGAGTCCAGTGTGTGTTTTTACTTGCCCACCAGGTGCAAGCTAGAATTAAAGCTGATGGCTCACCAGTTCTTGGCTCCATTGTTTCATTACCGTCTGTTCGAAACTAATGCAAACCTGCATGTGATGGCTCTCGACTACTGGCTTTACATTTGGAGTAGTCTGTGGCAGGATTCTATACAGATTGCTATGGAGCCATCCCCACCTTTGAGCGGTGGAGTAGAGGACTGGCTGTTGTTATGGTTCCCTATGGCTGTTTTTTGGGGGACTGTTGGCTGGCTGTCCTTTACAGCCATGTGTGAGGAAACCAAGAGCTCTGTGGAAGAGGCTGCCAGGGACCTGCAAACTGAGCAGTGGAAGGAGCTGGAGGAAATGTGGTAGAAACAGATGTTGACCCTGGAGCTGGAGGAAGCACTGGAGGAGAAGGTAAAACAGGTTCAGGAGATTTGCCTGAAAATGGAGCAGCTGCCGGAGAAGGAATCACAGGTTCATGAGCTGCAGATTGCTCTGGACATTGTGGAGAGCCAGCAGCAGCGGGAAACTGAGGCCAAGGCTGAGGCTGGGGCTGGAGTTGCAAAGCCTGCTGAGCAGAAGGCAGCGGTGGCCCAGGGGTCAAGCCCAGCAGTGGGAGCTGGCATTTCTAGCTCCCATCTGGAAGATGAGGAGAATTGGATTGGAGTTGGGGTTCACAGCCTTCAGAAGGTAAACGGCGCAGGAAGATGAACAGACATCCCGGGAGCTAGGCATGCATATCCGAGTAGCCACTGGGACAGCAGGGAGTGCCTGCTAATCTGCTGGTAGGTCTGTGATTTTGGAACATAGGGGTGGATGCCATCATGCTCCCCAGAGCAGAGATGGTAATGCTGACTGCCATTGCCACATGCTTCTCTTTAGGACAGTGTGAGACTTGCCATGATGGCAGGAATGAGGGGGGAGGCTAACACCCCATGTGCGTGGACTGATTTCCTGGACTATGACCGGAGTAAGCACAGGCTCCTTTGTTGAATGGACTTATGGATTTTGGACAATGTGAAATACCCTAATGGGGGTGGGGGTGGCTTTGCTGGAGGCCCTCCTGCCCCAGGAAGCTTTTCCCATGGCTAGAAAGAAGGCTGAGGACATTTTTGCACTTTTGGCAAAGTGCTCAGAGACTGATGAAATGTACCTTTGTAATTGTTGAAATTGTATGATTTATCATGTATTTGTAATTTGTGTAATGTGCCTAATTTTCTTGTACAGAGATGTGGGTGGTGTAGATTGTGGGTAGTAAAGTGAGCATAGGGGTGGATTGTTGGGCAGATAAAATATATTATGCTCACTTTGTTAAAGATGGCACTGCCCACGTGCAAGTTTTAAGAGTAAGCTTTTCCCCACACCCTTGACTGATTGGATGATATGGGGTGGTGCACTGTCATGAGGAATCCTCCCATTATGCCTCAGATAAGTGACTTTGTATCAGAGGCTTCCTTGTTTGTAGATTGGATTAAAGGTTTGGATTTCTACACTATAAAGTGGGCAGACCAGGAGCTTGCTCTCTCTTGGTTCCTGAGGTTAGTATTAGAGAAGAGAGCAGAGTAAGGCCACGTGGAGGAGAAGAGGCAGCCAAGATGGTGGAGTGCTGAGGGAGAAGTCAGTTTGTACAGAGTTTGTGTAGAAAGAAGGAGATGGGAAACAGAGGTGAATAAGTCTCTCGAGCTAGAAACCTTTGATTCTAGGAAACTCGGATAAGTCAATACCTTTGTGAGCATTGAATGTGTGGGTTTTGGAGCCCAGTGTGTGTTTTTACTTGCCCGCCAGGTGCAAGCTAGAATTAAAGCTGATGGCTCACCAGTTCTTGGCTCCATTGTTTCATTACCGTCTGTTCGAATCTAATGTGAACCTGCACTGGCAAGATGTCTGTGATGGTGGCTTTGGCCACTGGCTTTACAAACAGAATTTGGCACATGTCTTGTCCTAGTAGAGCCCAAGCTCTATGTCGATCAGGCGTCCCTGATTCGACTTCTTGGTGCAGTGGGATCCTCCTGCTTATCAGCAGGGCTGGCAGCCTCTTCGAGACTACTCTGGAGGCGGCTATGAGGATGCTACTGTTAAGTGCCACCGGAGGAAAGACACGTCCAAAACACAAATTAGTTGCAATAATTACACAGGCAATTTATTACTCACAAATTCTTTTGGCGTGCCTGGGTACAGCTTAAGGTAAGGTGACCAGACGTCCCACTTTTGGTGGGACAGTCCAGATATTTAACGATTTGTCCCGCGTCCCGCGGTGTTTTAAAAAAGTCTCGATTTTTGGAAAGAATGCATAAAAAGCTAGGGAACGGCAGGAGAGCAGGAAGGGAATATATGGTTTTTGGCAGGAGACCCCGCCTCGACCTGGAAATGCCCACACTGCCGCAAGAGCTGGCTGCCCTGTAAGGGGTCCCAAAACAAAGAACTTTGGGCGGGACGTACATGCTGGGGCGGTGGCTGTCAAGTCCCCTAACTACCCATAGGCCCGCATCCTGGACACCCGTGTGCGGCTCTGGCCTCTGTGAGGTGCCTTCGGTTTCGGGAGCCTGTAACCCGATCCCTCTGACTCACTCAAAATTTCCCATATAGTAATATTTCTGAAAATGATCTTTTCAATGAGGTATCATTATTAAAAAAAATAGATTGATAGGAAATGGTTCAATCTTGGGCATCAGCAAAAATCACAATAGAAAACAATTGGTTAAAAATATTTCATCATTTTGAAACAAACCATGTTCTATACAATAATGGACTAAAAATTGTGGAATACACGCTGTCTTTATCAGGAACTAATGCTGCGACTGAACGCGTTTTTTTCTATGATAAATAAAGTGTGGACATCAGAAAAATCACAATTAAGTGTTGAGACTTTGAAAGCCATTTTATATATGAAATATAATTTAACAATTTTTTTTTTTTACAGGGACAGAGAGAGGGATAGATAGGGACAGACAGACAGGAACGAAGAGAGGTGAGAAGCATCAATCATTAGTTTTTTGTTGCCGTCGCAACACCTTAGTTCAGGAGTGCCCACACTTTTTCAGCTTGTGAGCTACTTATAAGATGACCAAGTCAAAATTATCTACCTACAATAAAAATGCAAAAAATAAATTTATTTCTTCTATATTATCATTATTTAAGTTACTATTATTACTATTTAATATTGTGTATTCTTCTTTCACTTTTCTCCTTCTCAGCTCTCTTTTTGGAGGAAAGTCAATGTCATAGTTTTTATGAACAGTCCAAAAAAGCCGCTCCACATTTCCCTTCTTTGGAATAGCAATGGCACACAGACAGATGAGGCAAACACACTTAGAATATGACATAGTGAAAAAAATCCCCTCCCATTCTGTATGAAAGTGGTAGGTTTTAGGCTTCTTACTCGGACCAGCTACTGCACTCATTTTTATACCCTTTGTTGTATTTAGTTTAAATAAATTGAAGGCTAACTACACAGCAATGTAACTGAACAAGTTAGCACGGTTTAATGCACATGCATAGGGTGTCAAAATTCAGACGTCAGATTGGCTATCCTGTATGCCAATCAAAAGACAAATGTCTTTTTAATGTCATGCGATCTACCCACAATTCCTTCGTGATCGACATATTGAGCACCCCTGCCTTAGTTGTTCATTGATTGCTTTCTCACATGTGCCTTGACCACAGGCCTCCAGCAGACTGAGCAACCCCTTGCTGGAGCCAGCAACCTTGGGTCCAAGCTGACAAGCTTTTTGCTCAAGCCAGAGGGGCCCCCGCACTCAAGCTGACGAGCTCGGGGGCTCGAACCTGGGTCTTCTGTATCCCAGTCCAACGCTCTATCCACTGCACCACCGCCTGGTCAGGCTAATTTAACAAATTCTTGTGAAAAATTTCATGACCTTTTAAACAATGACAGCAATCTACTAAAAAAAAATTCACTCAAATGAGAAATATGCCAAAGAATAAAATACTATACATAATTTTAAAAATGTATTATGTTGAAATTTAAATATATATATTACAATACCATTTTTCCATTCTATGAAAACTTTTTTGTTCCATATAGATCAAATTTTTAATCAAGAGCCCCCCCCCCCCAATCAATGGTGTCCCGCTTTACCAATTTTAAAATCTGGTCACCTTAGTTTAAGGGGGTCCTCTCAGCGTGCTCCTTTGGTCAGAGTTCAGACCAGCGTGAAGACAGTCCACATGAACATTGGAGTCTGGGCCACTACTGCAGCAGGGGACCCCTCAGCTTTAGTACCTTTTCTGGCCAACGCCTTCTAACAGGTGTCAATTTACAGGATTATTACCTCAACCAAACCTTTTTGGGAGTTCCTCGCAGAGAATCCCCTCTATGTCATTCTACTGAAATGTTTACATTAAACCACTTTATAAGATATTCTTATTTTCATTAATTTACAAAGTTAATGTAAATAACACTAAGCCACTTCTTATCTATGTATAACTTCACACACATACTATCTGGGCTCTGCTTGAAAGTCAGAGTCTGTTTATCACATTACAGAGTTATAGCACTAAGCCACTATATTAATTCCTATCCAAATGCCATAACTTTATTTAATTTTAATAATTATTTTAATATCCTTTCAATTACTTTGATATATCTTCCATATTTTTATATTTCTATATATTTAATTACTATAACCTTATATTACTACATGTCTCATTCCTGTTACTGTTATAATCAGTATTGTTGCAGTAATATAAGGTTATAGTAATTAAATATATAGAAATATAGAAAAATATAAAAGATATATACAAATAATTAGGATATAGTATTAAAAGCAGTTAAGGAAATTAAATAAAGTTATGCTGTCTGGATAGGAATTAATATAGTGTGTACAGATATGATAAACAGACTCTGACTTTCATACATAGTGTGTGTGTGAAGTTATACATAAATAAGAAGTGGCTTGATGTCATAACTCTGTAGGTTAACATAAACAAGAAGCTTCCCTAAGAACACCTTAAAAGTGGCTTGATGTGACATTTCAGTAGATTAACATAAAAAGGGCTCCTTTTGAGGAACTCCCAAAAAGGTGGTTTGAGGTGATAATCCTGCAGATTGACACCTGTTAGAAGGCGTTGGCCAAAATAGGTACTAAAGCTAGGCTCCATCCCCTGCTGTGGTAGTCACCCAGACTCCAATGTTGAATGTGAACTGTCTCCATGCAGCTCTGACCAAGGAAAACCGAGAGAAGCATGTCAGTGGGGTCCCCTTAAGCTATACCCTGGCACGCCAAAAGGATTTGTGAGTAATAAACTGCCTGTGTGATTCCTGCAATGAACTTGTGTGTTGGTGTGTTTTTCCTCCAGTGGCAGTTGGTGTCAGCACTGATTAGTAGCATCCTCATAGCGCCTCAGGAGTAGTCTTGAAGAGGCTGCCAGCCCTGCTGATAAGCAGGAGTGTCCCACTGTGTGGGGAAGTCGAATTGTGGACTCCTGATTGACATAAAACTCGGGCTCTACTGGAACAAGTATCCGATCCTAACTCATTTTTCCACCTGGTTTCCTATGACGTACTCACACACACCATGTCCTCCAGTTTTATTGAACTTTCCTCTGGAGTTTTCTGTCTTTTTGCCTCTGCCCACATGATTCTGCTAACAAAATATGCATCCTTCACCTTACTATAAACCGAATTAATTTTAGACTGTAATAAGGAATAAGAAGCATTTATTTAACCAAAAAGGAGGTGTAGCTAGGGAGACACAGATGCAGGTAATGATGTAAATTGTGTTACTGAGACAAAAGGAGGGGTCACTTTTATAACAAATTTTTTTTTACAGGTTCTCATTTAAGTCCATTTTATGTAAATGAGGCATCCAAATGGTTCAGTTCTGATTGGATGGGGCAGGTCTCAGTCCACTGGTGGACAGACAAAATCAGAGTTTCCCTGCAATGGTGACTCTTACGATAGAAACAGCAGGGCATAGCGTTGGTGGCTGAGAATTCAGTCTGAGGATTCATGGTACACAGAGTATGTGAGAAGCCACTGTTGGCAACTGTCTGCTAGGCTTTTATTATTCATAAAATTTGAACCTTCTGCTGAATTTCTTCTTGGGGTTCTTATCAAATGAATCTTTTCAGGTTCCACAGTACATTTCTTTTTCTTTTCTTTTCTTCTTTCTTTTTTTGTCAAGTGTGTGTGGGGGAGATAGAGAGAGAGACTCCCAAAGGTGCCCCATCTGGGATCCACCTGGCAACCCCTGTTTGGGGCCGATGCTTAATCATCCTAGCTATCCTCAGTGGATGCAGGCTGATGATCTATGCACTGAGCAAACTGGCCAGGGTCCACAGTACATTTCAGATAGCACCTTCTCCAGAGCCTTTTCAGTCCTCCCAGTTGGGACCAGCTACTCCTTCCTCCACGCTGCAGGTTTAGGCTTTGGACTTCACCCCACCTGAACATTTAACATAATTAGTTGTACGTAGTGATTATCTGTTTTCCTTCTCTGCCAGACGGTCAGCTGCTTCTCTCCCACCTCTGTTATTTGCATCACTTGCCTGTATTAAAACAACTGGTCTGATGTAGCCAGACTAAGTTTTTTTCCAAACCAGGGATCCTGAATCATCCTTTTTGCCCTTTCCTCTCCAGCTGACTCCATCCCTGTGTTTGAGTACACAACTGAGAACAGCAGAGGACAGAGTGATCTTTCTGAAAGGCAATTCTAAAACGTTCACTGCCTTATTCAAAACTTGTCAGCAGTTCTTACAGTGAAGATAAAATCCAAATCCTATGGCATGGCACACACATGCCCTTTTATAACCTAGACCAGGCTTATCTCTCACTCTCTGCCCCTCCGGCTAGGCCCCACGTGTCCCCAGCTGCGCACCAACCATCTATCTCTAAGGCTCCATCAGGCAGTGTCCTCCTCTGGAAACTCTCTTCTAACTCCTGCTAATCTTCCAGGTCTCAATTTAAATGGTACCCCCTCCAGAAAGCCATCCTTGACTTCTCTTAGACTTCCTACGTGCTCCATCAAGACCTAATGCTTATTTTTAGCCAACGTGCTATCATTCCTTATTCTAATCACATGTTTAATGGTCTGTCTTCCCTGCTAGACTATAATCTCTATGAGGGAAGCTCCCTTGATATTGTTATTCGCTAGTGTCTACTTAGTGTCTTGATGCTCAGTAGAACCTGAATAAATATTTATTGAATGAACTCTTTGTATCTTCCAAAGTTCTCCCTCAACTTTTAGATATTTAAAAAAAAATTATATATATATATATATATATATATATATGTAATGTGAAGACATGTTTATTATAAACAGAATTCAAACAAAACAATTTTTGAGTGCAAACATAGATTCTCATTCATGACTGGGATGCTAACTGTTTAAAATGTATCTTTTAATTTTTTTAAAATATTGCACACACACATAATACGTCCCCTGCTCCAAACCCATGCAGAGTACTCTAGTAAACAGAAATAGAGCCTGACAGGCGGTGGCGCAGTGGAGAGAGAATTGGACTGGGACACAGATGACCCAGGTTCGAGACCCTGAAGTTACCAGCTTGAGTGCAGGGTCTCTGGCTTGAGTGTGGGGTCATAGACATGACCCCATGGTCACTGGCTTGAGCAAGGTGTCACTTGCTCTGCTGTAGCCCCTGGTCAAGATACATATGAGAAATCAATCAATGAACAACTAAGGAACCGCAACAAAGAATTGATGCTTCTCATCTCTCTCCCTTCCTGTCTGTCTGTCCCTATCTGTTCCTCTTTCTGTTTCCATCCCTGTGACAAAATAATAAAAAAAAGAAATAGAATATTATAGGTGGCATTCTACTTGTCTGCTTTTTTATTTAATATATTTCAGACATCTTCCCACTCCCCATGAAGATTTACACCTCATTGTTTCAGTAGCTATATGCATTCCATAGTGAAGTTAATCATAGTTGATTTATTAATTCCCCATCAGTAGACTTTGTGTGTTCATCTTGTGCTCACAAATGCCAGCATAGTTGTAGGACAGGTTCCTGGAAGTGGAATTACTAGCTCATGGAATGTATACATTTTAAAGTTTCTTCAGTTCTTAGCTATCTGTTCACATAGTTCTTAGTGGAAGGATTACAAGTTCTCAAAATGTTTAATTTGTCAATGTGGCCCTTGGCAAAACTGTGAGAAGGCAAAAACTTATCTTTACATCCCTTTGACCCTTTAGAACTGTACTCCTCTGCCCCACCTTCTTTCTATCCCTCCCTTCCCACCCAGCCACACCCTACCTGCCCCATGTGGGTGATCAATCTAGCAATTTTTAGTAGCACAACATTCCTTGCCTACTGTTCACTACCCTCTGCATGATAGTTTGTTTCAGTGAGTGAATCCACCATCCAGCCACAGAAATAGCACCCGTGACCTAGATAGATTTTCCTAGACTCTTCCCTCTTCTAAGCTATGCTCGTGCAAATACCAAATCCTTTTATTCTCCTCCAGGTTCACCTGGAATGTAGCCTCCTAGCTCCTATCACCCTCATCCTCAGCCAGAGTCCCATCCACGGCCTTGGTCTTGGAGAAGCCAGTTACAGCCAGAATAATTTTTCTAAAATTCAAGTCTGATTTATTCTCCTGCTTATAATCTTTCCGAGGTTTCTACAGGACAAACCTAAGCTCCTTAACGTTCTGAGGACCTTCTCCCTTTGGCTCTAACCTACTGGTGAGCCTCATTCCCTAGCAGACGTCTTCAAACTTTTTATAAAAACGGCCCACTTTTGCAGTGCTGGTCTACCTGGTCCCTACCGCCCACTAGTGGGCATTCCAGCTTTCATGGTGGGCCAATCGCAGTGCTGTTTGGTTCCTCCGCTACTGCCCATCATAAAAGCTGGAACGCCTACTAGTGGGAGGTACGGACCAGGTTGAGCAGCACTGCAAAAGTGGGCCGTTTTTATAAAAAGTTTGAAGACGTCTGCCTGGCATTGCTCACTGTACCCGTCTCCAGCCCACGGGCTTCTCTGCTGCGATTGTGTATCTGTGCTGTTGTTTCCTGAAAAGCACCAGAGCCCTTCTCTCCTTATATTCTCTGCTCCCACCGGCTGCAATGTTCTTCCCTCTGACCCACCTTTGCTTCCCTAATTCTCCCTCATCCTCTAGGTCTCAGCTGAGATGGCACCTCCTCGATGGCCCCTCGGGCTGCTTTAGGGACCTGTCCCAGTGTCCCTACTCTGTGCTGAGTAACTTCTTGCTGGCTGTTCACATTCCTGGTCAGACTTTTGGTGCCATGACCCATTTACTGTCAACTGCTCCTCAAATGTATGCCCCTTGTGAGGGAGGAAATCATCGTGTTTATTTATTTATTCTTTTCATCATGTTCATTATTATTTTTTTGGGGGGTGAGATTAACAATTTTTATCTGTAACTTTAGTAAAGCAGATTACCCTCCATAATGTGGGTGGGCCTCATGCAATCAGTTGAAGGCCTAAATAAAACAAAATATTGGCTCTCCCTCAAGCAAGAGAGAATTCTTCAGCAGACTGCCTTTGAATTTCATCTGCAACATTGGTTCTTCCTGGTTTAGAGCAGATGGCCTTTGGAGTTGAACTGAAACATTGGCTCTCCTGGGTCTTCAGGCTGCCAGTCCACCCTGCAGATGTTGGACCTGGCATCCTCCATAATCTAATCATGTAAGCCAACTTCTTATCATAAATTATATATATTCACACAACACACACACACACACACACACACACACACACACACACACACACTCCTATCTGGAGAACCCTGACTAATATAGATGGCCATAAGGATTAACTGAAATTGCAATGTAAAAGTATCTGGTACAGTACCCAACCTTTGTAGGAGCTCAATACCTGCTACTCTGTTACCTGGATCGTGTTCATTATTGAACACTCTGTGTCTGGCACAGTTCTTGTCACAATACAAATTTGTGGATTTGAGTGAAGACATACATGAATGAAGTGTTTTTTTGACAGCTTATACATTTAAACTCAGACTTATTAGTAATTATAACAACAATTTCCATCTTAAAAATATATTCTATGCCAGGCTTAGAGGTTTGTATGTATTATGTAATTCAATCCTTACCATCGCTCTGAGAAGTAGGTCTTGTTAGCACCATTTAATGGAAATGCCAAGATGAAGAGAAGTTAAAACTAGTTTTCCTCAGTCACAAAGCCAGTGAGGGGCAAAGCTGGGCCTGTAAGTTTGTCTGATTCCAAGGTTTGTGCCCTAAGCTATCTCAGCTGCCTCTGGACTCTGCCTCTGCTGGTTCCAGTTGTCCCTCACTGGAAAGAAGGGCTCACTGACTTCAACATCAGCATTCTGTTTGGTGGAGATTTCTATATTTTTGTTTTAATTTGACCTGGGATCAAACCCATAACCTTGGTGAATCAAGATGACGTTCTAACCAGCTGAACTACCCAGCCAGGCAGATTTCTATATTCTGCAACCTGCACAGTGTAAGTACTTGTCACCTTCTCCTTAAGAGCAGGCCTAGTCAAGAAGGGGTGATGGAAGTATTTTTGATCCATGGACCTGCATAAATATCCAGAATATCTAGTTTTAAAAATATTTAATCATGTTTTATTCTGAAAAGATTTCAATTTACAAAAGAATTGCAAGAACCATACAAACAATCTCTATATACCCTGCACCCAGGTTCTCCAATTGTTAATGTTTCACCAAATCTGTTTCATTTCTTTCTCTTAAAAAATATAGTTTCTTTTGAACCATTCAAGAACAACTTCCTGCCATTATGTTTCTTTACCCCTAAATACTTCGGTGTGTATTTCCAAAGAACAAAAACATTTTCTTACATAACCATAGTAGTTTTCAAATTCAGAAAAGTTAGCATTTATTAAACACTAATACTGATACTAAAATTTTGAAAATTATTCCAGCAATGACCTTCATAGAGTTTGTTCCCAATTCCCAATCTCATTTAGTGCAGTGGTGGGATTCAAATAATTTAACAACCAGTTCTCTGCCCTAATGACCGTTTTAAGTATTAAAAAAACGATATACCAGAAGGTAGTTTACTATGTCACACATTTAATACTTAAATAAGAACAATAAAAAATTGTACACAAAACTAGATTATGTTATAAGAAAGAGTTTTATTTTATTTTATATTTTTGTGTCAGAGACAGAGAGAGTCAGAGAAAGGGACATATAGGGACAGACAGGAAGGGAGAGAGATGAGAAACATCAATTCTTCGTTGCGGTTCCTTAGTTGTTCATTGATCGATTTCTTATATGTGCCTTGACCAGGGGGCTACAGCACACCAAGTGACCCCTTGCTCGAGCCAGCAAAAGCTGGTGAGCCTTGCTCAAACCAGATGAGACCACGCTTAAGCTGGCGACCTCAGGGTCTGAAACCTGGGTCCTCAGCATCCCAGTCTGACGTTCTATCCACTGCGCCACCACCTGGTCAGGCAAGAAAGAGTTTTAAAATATTAATAAAAAATATTAAATAATACCTTACAAAAAACAATAAAAAAGTTATTTAAGATATTTCCATATTGCTTCTTAATTGGCGTCCTCACTTTCTCCTGAAGTAACAAATGGGAGGAAATTAAAATGTAGTATTTCATCAAAGGTAAAATAAATTTTACAAAATGAATAAATAAATATTACAAGCATAGTTTCTCCAAATTTTTTTCACCTATGGACAGAATGAACAGTACTACTGGCGCTTCGAATACACTTTTGTGCAGATGAACATTAAAAAAGAGTAAGGAATGTAAATTTGTGATTTCCACATTGGGCAGGTGCCCACCTTAGAAAGAACACTGATTATAAGTGCCACTTTAACAACTGGTTTGCCAAACTCAGCAAAAAATTAGATATTGTGTAAAGCCAGTATTCACGGCCATTATCACAGCCGCCTGGCCAGTGTAGGTTCACATTAGATTCGGACAGTTGGTAATGAAACATTGGAAACAAGAACTGGTGAGCCATCAGCTTTCATTCTAGCTTGCACCCAGCGGGCAAGTAAAAACACACACTGGGCTCCAAAACCCACTCACTCAGTGCTCACGAAGCTACGGACTTATCCGAGTTTCCTAGAATCAAAGGTTTCTAACTCACCAGACTTATTCACCTCTGTTTCCCATCTCCTTCTCTCTGCACAAATTGGCTTCTTCCTCAACACTCTGCCATCTTGGCTGCTTCTCCTCTTCTCCAAATGGCCTTAATCTGCTCTCTCTTTAATGATAACCTCAGGAACCAAGAGAGAGCAAGCTCCCGGTCTGCCCCACTTTATAGTGTAGGAATCCAAACCTTTAATCCAATCTACAAACAAGAAAGTCTCTGATACCAAGTCACTTATCTGAGGCATAATGGGAGGATTTCTCATGACAGTGCACCACTCCACATCATCCAATCAGTCAAGGGTGTGGGTAAAAGCTTACTCGCGCCATCTTTAACAAAGTGAGTATAATATGTTGGGCAGATAAAATATATTATGCTCACTTTGTTAAAGATGGCACTGCCCACGTGGAAGTTTGTTGATATTAATGTGTGTTCTGGAACAGGCTGTGGGCAGGCCGGGTCGTTATGCCTAAGGCTTAGTTTAAGAGTAAATTCTTCTCCACACCCTTGACTGATTGGATGATGTAGGGTGGTGCACTCTCCTGAGGAATCCCATTATACAGAGACTTCCTTGTTTGTATAATTGGATTAAAGGCTTTGATTCTATGGTATAAAGTGGGAGAGACCAGTAGCTTGATCTCTCTCTTGGTTCTGAGTTCCTGAGGTTAGTATTAGAAGAGAGGAGAGCAGAGTAAGGCCATGTGAAGGAGAAGTAGCCAAGATGGCAGAGTGCTGAAGAAGAAGCCAGTTTGTTAAGAGTTTGTGCAGGAGGAGATGGGAAATAGGTGAATAAGTCTGGTGAGCTAGAAACCTTTGATTCTAGGAAACTCGGATAAGTCAGTAGCTTTCTGAGCATTGAATGTGTGGGTTTTGGAGCCCAGTGTGTGTTTTTGCTTGCCCGCCGGGTGCAAGCTAGAATTAAAGCTGATGGCTCACCAGTTTTTGGCTTCATTGTTTCATTACCGACTGTTCGAATCTAATGCGAACCTGCATGGATCAGGTGGCTGTGATGCTGGCCTCGGCCACAGGCTTTACAAACATATTTTATCTGCCCAACATATTGGTTCTGCCGAACCAGTGCAAACCAGCTAAATTTCAGAACAGGTTTACTGCATTTACTTGTCATGTCTTGTTTGTTAAAAATCTTGAAGTTTTTCCTGAACCTTTTGAGCACAGCCCTTTGAATCAAATTCAGGGGTGACCATATGCTTGTTGTGATCTGGGGCACTAGATCCAGAGTTCTAGACTGTGCCCCTTGGTCTCAACTTTGAAAAGTTTCTTCTCTGATCAGTGGGGAAAGGGAAAGGGTGGGATTAGGCATATCCAAAATCCTCTCTAGTCCTAAAAGCACCAAAATAAATAAACAACAAAAAATTGGTTTTAAATGATTTTTTTTACTTTAAAAAAATTTAGGTGGGAAGAAACCTGCCTCCTTCAGAGCCTGTCAGTTCTGAAAGCCTGCTAAATGATTTTATTTTCTGGATGTCTTATTTCTATGATGTTCTCTTTTCTCTGCCATTATCTTCTGCAAATGCTTGGCTGACAGTCGTTTTCATCTTAGAAGTATTCTGAACTTAATATGACTGTGTATTTAATGTCTTGTGCACTTCAGAAGATAATGACTAAAAGTAGGAACTGTTTACCTATTTTTTTCAAGCATTATAGCTTCCTCAGTTCTGTATTTTCCAGAAAGCCTACGTTAGTTTGCCTTTTCTTTGTCAGCTGAAGTTAGATTAGCACTTGTGGGCTTTTATTCTCTCTCTTCTGAAATCTGATGTGAATTTGTCACTCAGGTTTCTTAGCATTTACATTTTACTTTCATGGGTTTCACTGCCCAGATACAAATACTTTGCCAGGAACCCCGCGAGGTGGTGGCAAAGTTGTAAACTAGTGAAGATGACATTTTAAAGTAATTTTTATTTTTTCCTCCGTGCTATACTTAACTACTTATTTCAACGAGTTCGTGGCACATTTTAAGGTGGCAGACATTTGTTATTTCAAAAGCCTTTGTCCCTGGTAGATTGAAGGATCTGCTCCCAAGGAGTGTTTGCAGCTCGCCCGCTGTGCACAGGAACTGGCCGGGGGTGCAGCGTGGAGTTGGGGCGCTGTGTTAGATGGTGCCAAAATAAGCCCAAAGGGAAGAAAAGTGCTCTGCTAGAGACATGAACATGGTACACCAGCATACTCCAGGGCAAACGAGGGAGCGATCACCTCTGCCAAGGGGGGTGAGATGAGGCTATTCTTGTATGTTTATTAGCTTTAAAATGTTACACTTTGCTCTGTAGACAATTTGTGAATTACTCCCCAAGGGATGTTTCTACTCCATCTGCTCATTTAATATAGACCTATTGAATTCTGAGCTCTTCGAAAAAAGCAGCTTAATTTTATTTTGGGGGGAGTTTTCAACAAATCAGGATGTCCAAGCTTGAAGCTGGACATCCTGTAGGCTCACAATAAATATTTGCCAAAACCAGCATTTGCATTGATATTAATAGTTGTCTAATAGGGGCCATTGTCTTCAGTATTGCCAGAAATAGAACTCATTCCTCTGGCAGCTGGATACGAAATATACCTTGAGAATGAACCTAGGGTGGTGACATGTAAGACAATCCCCAAAAGGCTGTGAACCTTTTGAATTGAGACAAAGCCATGAATTTCTAGGGTAGGCATGGCTGATCTAGCCCAGACTTCCGAAGTAAGTTTTTAAGTGAGTTTGTGTGAGACAGGAGACCACGTGGATAGAGGCTTCTTCTATAAGGTAAGGGGTTCCAGAGGGTTCCAGGCGAGTTGAAAACTGTATGGTCTTAATTCTGCAAAAATATTGTTTTGTTTGTGGGTTAGCAAATATTTTCTGTTTATCTCTATGAGCCTGTGTGTCTTTATTGTCTTCCCACATTTTCTACACAGAACTTGTCCTGCTTTGAAAAACGTTCCAAAAAAACCCCACCCCCGTTGATGTTTGGAATGATGAACTAAAAACAAAATGTTCTGGCCTCTGGGTAGAGATGCGGTTAAATAGCAACAAGTGAGAAAACGAGGGCTATTTTGGTTGACTGAGAGCTCAATGTGAGTAAGTAGTATGTTCAGGCTGTTGCCCAAATGCTGATATGCTCTGTGGTTTGACACCAAGGCATTCTAGACTTGTAGCATAGTATCTTGAGGAAATAATCAGAAACAAACACACAAATTTATCAACAAAGATGTTCATTGGCATCTTATTTATGACTGAAAAAACAGAAATAAATGGGATGTTTGACAATGGGAGCTCATAAGTAAATGATGATACAGTAAGAAGCTGTGAAATTTTGTTTGAAGAACAATTAGTAATATGGTATTTTTTATATTAATAAATTATATTTAAAAGTATAAAAGTAGAAGGCGTCTGCTTATGTTGGGCAAATGAGTTTGTAAAATTTGTATCTTTTGAGTTTGCTCACTTTTAGTGTTAAAAAATGGTGCTGGGCAGCGCCAGGTATGTGATCTGTGAAATTGCAAATTACCTTCTTGCTTGGGAAGGGCCGTTGTCTTGCTAATGCTTGCTTGAGGAGAGGTTTTCATGCCAGAAAGTATTGAAAAGAGAGAGGAGGAAGCCATGTTTTTGCAGAGTTGTGCAGAGAGAAGGGAGGAGGTGTGCAGACGGGGAACGAGAGTGGAGGGGCTTTTGTGAGCTCCACTGAGACTGTTTGGGCCTTTGATTTCAGGAGAAAACAGAGAAGATTCTCCTGATTGTGGAACCGGAGAATGTGTCAGTGGCTTTGAGAGACCTGAGTGAAAGGGAAGTGTTTTTTTTCCTTGTGCATCTGCTCACCATCCAGTGTGTTGGGCAGATAAAATATATTATGCTCACTTTGTTAAAGATGGCGCTGCCCACGTGGAAGTTCGTTGATATTAATGTGTGTTCTGGAACAGGCTGTGGGCAGGCCGGGTAGTTATAGCCTAAGGCTTAGTTTTAAGAGTAAGCTCTTCTCCACACCCTTGACTGTTTGGATGATGTAGGGTGGTGCACTCTCATGATGAATCCCATTATGCCTCAGATGGGTGGCTTGTATCAGAGACTTCCTTGTTTGTATAATTGGATTAAAGGTTTTGAGTCTATGCTATAAAGTGGGAGAGACCAGTAGCTTGCTCTCTCTCTTGGTTCCTGAGTTCCTGAGGTTGGTATTAGAGAGGAGAGCAGATTAAGGCCATGTGGAGGAGAAGTAGCCAAGATGGCAGAGTGCTGAGGAAGAAGCCAGTTTGTTAAGAGTTTGTGCAGGAGGAGATGGGAAACAGAAGTGAATAAGTCTGGTGAGCTAGAAACCTTTGATGCTAGGAAACTCGGATAAGTCAGTAGCTTTGTGAGCACTGAATGTGTGGGTTTTGGAGCCCAGTGTGTATTTTTGCTTGCCCGCCGGGTGCAAGCTAGAATTAAAGCTGATGGCTCACCAGTTCTTGGCTCCTGTGTTTCATTGCCGACTGTTCGAATCCAATGCAAACCTGCGTGGGTCAGGCTGCTGTGATAGTGGCCCAGACCACTGGCTTTACACAGTGCAAGACCTGAATAAAGGAATGACCCACCCTTTATTGGGTCCACTGTTTCTTTATTGTCTGGCTGAATCTAATGGGAACCTGCATGTGAATGGCCACGTCAGTGGTGACCACTGGCCATACAGCTTAGAACAGTTTCCTCTAAACGGCAGAAACAAAGGTGTAGGAACAGATGTAAAGTGTTCTGAGCAGAGCAGAGTGCTTTAGTCTGTTTAGGCTGCTATTACAAAATACCACAGACTGGTGGCTGATAAAGAACAGAAATTTTTTTCTCATAGTTCTGGAAGCTGGCACATCACCGGTTCCAGCACGGTCCAGTGAGGGCCTTCTTCTGGGTCACAGACTTCTCAGTGTGTCCTCACAAGGTGGGAGGGATAGGATATCCCTGGAACCTCTTTGATAGGGCACTAATCCTGCTTGTGAGAGATCTACCCTCATGATTTAAGTACCTCCCACAGGCCCCACCTACTAATATCAGCATCTTTGGGGTTTAGGATTTCAATATGTGAATTTTTGGGGAACTCAAATATTCAGACCACAACAGAGAGGATATTAGGTTTATTTTTATATGGCATAAGAGGACCTCAGTGGATTTTATAGATGGAAGTTATGATCCAATATAAGGGTGAACTTTTTTTTGGCTTTATTTTAATCTTTATTTACAACATTGTAATAACAGTAACAAAATTTATTTATGGGAAATAAATTAGCCACAATTAGATTATGTGTAATGCCTTAGCTATTAAATTATCTTGTTTTCTTCTGGTATTTATCAATTTGCACAGATCCTTTTATAGTTGCAGTTATAGTATAGTGCCCAAACGTTTGTAGCCATGTGCACCTGTGTACTTAAAAAGTTGTGGGAAAATTATAAGCATTTATTTATGCAAGTGATAGAAAGCAGACTGTAAAATGTCATGCAGTTTGATCCCAATTATGTGAAATATATATTCATATCAAAAAGACTTGGGCATAGCCTGACCAGCTGGTGGCGCAGTGGATAGAGCGTTGGACTGGGATGCAGAAGACCCAGGTTCGAGACCCCGAGTTCGCCAGCCTGAGCGCGGGCCCATCTGTTTGAGCAAAGCTCGCCAGCTTGGACCCAAGGTCGCTGGCTCCAGCAAGGGGCTGCTCAGTCTTCTGAAGGCCCGCGGTCAAGGCACATGTGAGAAAGCCATCAATGAACAACTATGGTGTCACAACGGCAACGAAAAACTAATGATTGATGCTTCTCATCTCTCTCCATTCCTGTCTGTCTATCCCTCTCTGACTCTCTCTCTGTCCCTGTAAAAAAAAAAAAAAAAAAAAAAAAGACTTGGGCATAGACATTAAAATTTTTCTCTGGGTGGTGAGATTCTTTTATTTATTCATTTTTTTCATATTTCTAGATTTATTAAGGTATATTCAATGAATTAGAATTGTATTTAATGCGTACAACGTGATATTTTGATGAGTGGTTGGATTCTATGGTGAACTTGAATTTCTTTATCATCATCATCATCATTATTTTGTATTTTCCAGAATTAACTTTTCTGCACATTACCATTCTAACAAAAAAATAAAACAATACAAAAATAAAAGCATCAGTAAATATGATCTAAGGGAAAAGCAGGGCCCTTAGTTGTCAGACAGACTGACCTCTGTTGAGGTTGGGAAGCCTACACCTTCTGACCAGAACTGCCCTCTTAGGATGTTTTTCTATACACACATTACTGTAATGAGGGCACCTCTGCAAACATTTGCCAAGTCCTGGACTTGTACAAAAATAATTTTACTTCCTTCTTTTTTAATCAAGAAGGTAGTGACTACCCTGGGAATATGTGTCATTTCAGTGTTCCAGTTGGCTCTGGATCCTGAATTGTTGCAGCCTGTTTGCCTGGTAATCTCCTTGTCTGTGTGAGTTGTTAGGGTAACCGAAGGCAGCTGATTACTTAATTGTTGAAGGCCGGAAACCAGCCTCTTTCATTAGTTCCCATCAGGATCTTGAGAACTACGAGGATTTGTCCTAGTAAGGTTTCCCATCCTTTCTAATTAAAAAGATATATAATATTTTTTCCTGGTATACTCACTTAGGTTTTTAGCTTGGTGAGTTGTATACAGAATCAGCTGCACATTAAAAACAAATAGAAATATTTCTATTGCTGAAAATAGATAATGATTTAAAGCAGGTCAGTGAAACTATTTCGGTGTTATTGTGATACAATTCAGGGTTTTCTTTGCTTCAAAATAGCACAGAAGTGTTCCATGTTTCCCATTTCATTTTTATTAGATCATTGATTGAAGATACTTAAGTGTACGGAAGCTGTCAGTACCCAGGATCCATATCAAGCAGAGATTACCTCTTAACGGGTCTGTTTTCTTTTTCAACTGCCATAGGTCCACCAGAAATTGCATGTGGCTCCAATGATAATAGATTCTATAATTTTCTTAAAACATTCACAGACTGGCAGCATCTTCAGACTGGTGGTTGAAAAACACTGGTCTAGAGTATTGGTTGTTACTGGCAAGTACAGTTAAATCTAAGGGCCAGATTCAGTTTTATATATGGGTAATATAGGGTGTATGGCCAGTAGCCGTGGCCATTATTATAGCCGTCTGGCTCATGCAGGTTTGCATTAGATTCGGACAGTCGGTAATGAAACAACGGAGCCAAGAACTTGTGAGCAATCAGCTTTAATCCTAGCTCGCACCTGGTGGGCAAGTAAAAACACACACTGGCCTCCAAAACCCACTCATTCAGTGCTCACAAAGCTACTGACTTATCCGAGTTTCCTAGCATCAAAGGTTTCTAGCTCACCAGACTTATTCACCTCTGTTTCTCATCTCCTTCTCCAGCACAAACTCTACACAAACTGGCTTCTCCCTCAGCATTCCGCCATCTTGGCTGCTTCTCCTCTTCTCCACGTGGCCTTAATCTGCTCTCCTCTCTAATACTAACCTCAGGAACCAAGAGAGCAAGCTCCCAGTCTGCCCCACTTTATAGTGTAGAAATCCAAACCCTTAGTCCAGTGGTTCTTAACCTGGGTTTTATCGAACCCTAGAGGTTCGATGAGTCGGTCTTAGGGGTTCGGAGAAGCCTCTGCCGCGGAGGCCAGAATGAAGTAATACCGTAATTTCTTGTGAGTTTATGCACTTTGCTGGTTTTGTTCTTTGAGCAAGGTGATGTTCCTGCATGGCTCATTTTGTGCACCAGTAAAAAACCATATACCTATGTCTTGAATTTGGAAAAAAAATCTTATTTTATTTATCACTAAAGAAGGGTTCGGTGAATGTACATATGAAACTGGTGGGTTCAGTACCTCAAAAAAAGTTAAGAACCACTGCCTTAGTCCAATCTACAAACAAGTCTCTGATACAAAGTCACTTATCTGAGGCATACTGTGAGGATTCCTCATGAGACTGCACCACCCAACATCATCCAATCAGTCAAGGGTGTAAGGGAAAAGCTTACCCTTAAAACTAAGCCTTAGGCTATAACCACCGGGCTGCTTACAGCCTGTCCCCCCCACACAATAATATAATTACGCCCATCCCAAGCATAAGGGCAACTAATATCACCTGGGCGATGGACTTCCACCTGGGCAGCGCCAGGTGAGAATAATATATTTTATCTGCCCAACATAGGGTTTTGAGGAGATGAATTTGCCTTTAGAAAATAAGATTTTCCTTCTTTTCCCCTTCAACCATCCCCATGTTTGGTATTTTTTAAACACAGAGGCTATGTGAACCTGATGCCAAAGCAACCAGTTGAAAAGGGAAACATCCACATAATTACTGGTTGTTTTGTCTATATAGTGTGAAACCAGAAGTTGGCATGATTTTTATTTTTCACGTAGTTGACAGTTTGGTTTTGTTTCATTAGCTTCTTTGGACTGAGATGATTTGTTGATTCAGTATTGTGTAAATCAACCCCAATTCCACAGTACCTCTGTGACTGTTAGGAAAAAAACAAGAAGAGTGAAAAGAATCATTAAACTGAAAGCTATGTGTGCCTGACCTGTGGTGGCGCAGTGGATAAAGCGTTGACCTGGGAACACTGAGGTCGCTGGTTCAAGGCCCTGCACTGGTCTGGTCAAGGCACATATGGGAGTTGATGCTTCCAGCTCCTCCCCCCTTTCTCTCTCTCTCTCTCTCTCTCTTTCTCACTCTGTGTCTCCTCTCTAAAATGAACAAATAAAAAGAAATTTTAAACTGAAAGCTGTGTGAGACTTTGTAATTTTGTTCCAAGCTATGTCATCAACGAGATACAGTGACCTTGGGTGTGTCATTCACCTCCTGAGGCCTCCATTTCTTTAAATAGGTAATGAGGAAGTTGGACAAGGCAAATCCTCAGGTGCCTGGAAATTTCACCTCTTAATCCTTTGACCTGGGCAATGCAGAATAGGGCTCCAGTGTGATCCTGGAGATCAGAGATCATTGATGACTACCATTTTTGGTTGGTTCAGGGAAAGAATCAGTCTCCTAGTTGATATTTAGAACCAGATCACAGTTTCTGATGGATTTTAAAACTGAAAAACATCCCCCCCCCCCAATTTCTTATTATAAATTAATACATGTAGCCTGAAGGGAATTTAGCAAATACAAATTAGCAGAAAGAAAATGTAAATGATTTATAATACTATACCAAGACAAAACTAATGTCAACATGGTGAACATGTTTTCAGATTCATAAAGACTATATAAACATAGTGAGCTCTGTATACATTATTTTTGAAAAACGTAAATCTGTCTCAGCACATTAACGTTACGGTACAATCTGAGTCAGTTTGTGCTTGCACACTTTTTTTCTGGGAGAAACACTAGGTAAATGCAAAAAACTTTATGCAGCTGAATTGAGCCTCACAGAACACATATAATACGTGCGTGCGCGCACACACACACCCTCATGAGGACAATGGGCCACAGTCACTGACATCTGGTGTTAAACTTTCTGTCCTGTTTCTGACAGCCTCCTTCCACCTTTTGCCATAGCCCGTAACCTGTAACCCTCCCACCCAGCACCCTAGCCCAGCCAGTGCCCTCCCTAGCTTTAATTTTCCCTCTTCCCTCTCAGCCTATTCTGTATATTCACTTTTATTTTCCTCTCCTTATCGTACTTCTCTCACTCTTTTTCTCTCCATTGCTTTTGTCTCTTTCATAGAGGGAGGTGAGTGTGGGACTCCACCGGACAGCCTGGCCACTGGCAGACACCCGCCTCCACAACCGTGCGTCCCTTTCAAGGTAAAGCATCATATTTGTAAAATGCATATTTAACATGTATAAAACTGTGCTGTTGCTTTTTGTTAAGCCCCCCCCCTTTTTTATTTTTATTGTGTCACTGACAAAAAGTTTTTGAGTGCTAGGTCTCAAACCCATTTCCCCATATGTCTTGTAGATTTTATTGCCTGATTTTGCATACTGCTGTGAGGAAATACTACATAGCAATTAAATAATGACTAATAAATAAATAATAACTGGAGAATAAAAATGAGTGAAACAACAACTTATTTAAATATTCATCTAATTGTTTAATTGAATAATAAATTATTAATTTAATTTTATTTCAACCCTGAATACACACCCTATTAATATGATGTAATGAAAAGTACTCAGAAAGCACTTCTAATTAATACTGAAGTAACAATGAACATCTGCAGGAAAAGCCCTTGAGCAATTGTTTGAGTTTCTAGTTCAATTCCTTAGTTCAAATCTCTAATATAGCAAATATTAATAGATACAACCTATGTAAACAAAAGCTCTGTGGAGTACTTGATAATTTTTAACAGTGTAAAGAGGTCCTGAGAGCACTTCCAAATCTACTTTTCTATAACTTCAATCCCATAGTAAAAGTATAGAATTTCTTTAGTGTAGATTCTTAGAAATGCAACTTCTGAGTCTAAGAATATGAATATTTTTAAAGGTTTATCTATATAGTGCCAGATTGCCCTTCAGAAGTATCCTATCAGTTTAGAGTCTTATCATTAGCATATTTTATTTAATTTTGGCTAAATGTTGCTAACATTTCGGGTCATTAAATAACATGTAGAGTGCAAAAATGGGAATTGTGATTGAGGTATCTCAACTCTTTAGAAATACTTGGCATGTCTTTATTTTGAAGTTTAAGACGACTTTATACTTACTGCTATATTAGTTCATTTCTAGCCAAACATGAAACTTCTTTTCTGGCCCTTTCTGGGAGGACAACACTGACAGGGAATAATACGAATAGTTTTGTGATCTAATATATATATAGTTCAGGGCTTGGTAAAAAAAAAAACAAAAGAACATACCTCTAGATATTGTTGTGACCCAAAGTTTTATTTTCTTAAAATCACAACCTGTAGAAAATACTACCATGAAAATTCTGCTTATGAAACATACAAAAATGCTCTCCTGGAGTTATCTTCCCACGGGCTTCCCTTTACCTAACCTCTTCTCTGCCCCTCCTAAGGAGACCACTTGAGCCCACATTCCCCCAGGGGCTTATCAAATGAGCCCTGGTCTCTCCAAGTACTGTGAGGAGTTTGACGAAGTTGAACAGGAGCTACAGAAACAAAGCCGGTCTTCTTTCCCTCTTGTTTTTCCTTCCTTTACCTTAATTAACCCAGATTTGGGTTCTAATTTTCTTCTGATTTCTCTCAGATGCTTTCTGGTTGCTCTTATTGTATGATGTGACAAATAAATAATCTTTTGTAATTTTATGGAACAGAATGTATTTCCTAAATCACATCCATCTGAGGACCTCTAGAAATCCTGCAGGTCCAACTTCACTGACACTCTTGGTGTTCCTGGGCCTCATTAACGTTCAGTTATCTGAGACCAAGCCATTTATTTCACTGTTGGGGATGAAGACCACAAACAAACAGTTTCACTACAAATTGATGCATCCTGTAATGGAATACTATGCAGTTATAAATAAGAATAAAGAGGCCTTCTTGGTACCAATATGGAAAGCATTCTAAGATACATTTGTTGAGTGAAAAAAAGTCAAGGTTCTAAATAGAAAACCTCGGATATTATCTTTTGTGTAAAACGTGAGAAAGTATAAATGGATATTTACATTTGCTTGTTTTTGCATAAATTCTAAATGCAGTGACAATGTTTGTGCAGAAGGCAGGGAACTAGGCAGATGGGAAACAAGGGTAGAAGCTGGATTTGTCCCCTTGTGTCTTCTTTATTTTGAAGATATGAATGTATTGTCTTTTTAAAATCTATAATAATGATAACAATAAAGAATTACACTTGTGTTTGGGAAACAGAACCATGACATATAAATAGCATGTGAGAGAGCCCAGTCCCTGAGAGAAAAGAGGCACTTTCTCACAGGTTTATATTTTTTTCATAATTCTGGGATTCTTTCCACCATTAATGTGTGTGACAGGCTTGACCTTGGGTCTTGGCAGCTCTTCTTAGTTGGAGGGCATCCCTGGGGAGGAGGAAGTAAGTCTTTTCCTTACTCCAGCCAGAGACGGGACCCTCTTCTGCCTTCCTGGTATTCTTCAGCTGTCTGGGTCATGCTGGAACTGGCACAGGCTACTTTGGCAGGCAAGGAGAGGAGGCAGCCATGGATGCAGGCACTGACCCCAAGGTGAGCTGTTTCTGACTGCAGGAATCATGGAGACAGCTTTGAAGAGCTGGCAAAACCAACCCCTTTCTTTCTTTGCAAGGTGATGAAGATGCTAATACTGGGGCAGTTGAAAGCAAACTCCAAAGGTTCTTATTCAGAGACTATGCTCAGACGACATGCTATTAATGATCCCAAGCCCAAGTTTGTTCATATTCCAAATACCTTAGAAGAGTTCAGCAGCACATGTCAAATTCGAACTAATTTATTCTGTTAATATTTTGGTTTTCTGCCACCAGAGACTCAGGGCATATGGCATTCTCCTAAGAGATGAAGAAAGAAACTGTTATGGGTGATAATAAGAAACGCACATTCATTGATATGTTTAACATCTTGGCTTGAAGATGAAATTCTAAGCTGTGAATCCCAGTGGCTTTCCAGCTGTGTACAGGTTAAAGTACATTTTCCCATGACTGTTGTACTTATTCCGATGATGTGATGAATCCTCCTATGAACTTCTCGCAGTAACTTTAAAAATCGCACCCACAGTGAGTGAACTTTTGACTGTTAACAAATGGGTTTATTTTGACGTGACTTAACTGATCAGGAGAACAGACAAGTTAAGTAAAAAACAATTTTTTAAAAAAGGTCTCATTTCTTTTTCAATGAAAATAAAAATAAGTAGCCAAACAGGTTGTTCGACAAATTTTTGTTTTTGATCTGTCAACATTGTGTCAAATCAATCAAAAT
Source organism: Rhynchonycteris naso (assembly GCA_037038555.1). Taxonomy (NCBI): domain Eukaryota; kingdom Metazoa; phylum Chordata; class Mammalia; order Chiroptera; family Emballonuridae; genus Rhynchonycteris; species Rhynchonycteris naso. The sequence goes on from CM073002.1 coordinate 38,806,579, forward strand.
GGCTGAAACATTTATGAGACAAAAAAGTAGTTCATTTTAGCCTGACCAGGAGGTGGTGCAGCATTGGCTTGGGACACAGAGGACCCAGGTTCAAAACCCTGAGCTTGCTGGCTTGAGCATGGGCTCATCAGCTTGCGCATGGGGTTGCTGGCTTGAGTGTGGGCTTATACACATGACCCCATGGTCACTGGCTTGAAGCCCAAGGTCACTGGTTTAGCAAGGGGTCACTGGCTTGACTGGAGTCCTTCCCCCCCATCAAGCCACATATAAGGAAAACACTCAGTGAATAAATAAGGTGCTGCAACGAAGAATTGATGTTTCACATCTCTCCCCCTTTCTGTCTGTCTGTCTCTCTCTCTTGCTAAAAAAAGAAAAATAAATGAAGTCATTTGTTTTAAACTCAATACATTTTCAGCAAATTTTACTGCATTGACAGTAGAACTCTCTTGACCTGTCTCAGTCAAGGCACTATGATTGTTCCACTCATTTGTTTATACTTTCTCATTTTTCACTCAATTACCCTTAAAATTTCACACCTTATTTTCTCATTTCTTTTTAATAAAAACAAAACTTCTTTCTTCCAGCCCTAAAAAGAAGGAAGAAGGAGATAAGGGAAGGGAAGGAAGGAGAAAAAAGGAAATTCATCTCAAAATACAAGGGTGATGCTGGTTTTATTGGATTCAAGACTTATTGCCCTCTTTAAGAGAAAGAATGCACAAAGATCTCACTTCTTTAAATTTTATACAATCATATTGTCCGGTAGTTGCCTCTGGGTTGGGTAGTGAAACCCTCCCTTGCCCTGAGCTGTCTGGCAGTTGTTAATCTTACTCAAACCGTCTGGCAGTTGTTAATCTTGCTCAAACCGCACACACCCAAATTCTTGAAACTGTCTGTCCCCAAGGCTGTTCCATGAACTGCACGCCCCACCAAACCGGTCGACCGTTACCATCCTTCCCCTCTGCAGATATAAAAAACCCAAAAACCCTCCCCAGGCGCGCCTTCACAGACTCACATCCCAGGGTCAGTGAACTCGCCCGGAGTCCTCCCAGTAAAGCCTGACTTTTGCTCATTTGGCTGTTTCGGCTCTTCATTCGTTCATCGGCGGCACCCGGCAATCTTTCATTTGGTGCCGAAACCCGGGAGAGGGGTTTTTGTGACTCACCTCGGCCTTCTGGCTGGGGCAGGAGTCCCCCCTCTCTCCCCCTTGCCTCGTGCCGCCCGTCGTTTTGGACTCTGGGTTCCCTACGACCTCGATCGCCAATTGTGAGTAACCTGGTTTCTCTTCTGCTTTCTCTGGTCCTGCGTCTCCACCGGGGTTTCTCGTCCTAGACTCGGCCGAGCCGAGAACCCTCCATCCGCCGACTCCTGGAGTCTTTATAGGGGTTCAATCGGAAGGGACGCTTTTCGGCTGCTCTCCTATCTCTGTCCTGAGACCTCTCATTTAGGTCTCCTGTCGGGAGACGGGTATCTGGAAGGGACACCTCCCTTATACTCTCTCTCTCCTCCGACGCCTAGGACCAAAAAGCCGGCCAAATTATGGGGAACTCCAAATCCAAAACAGACCCAAAACTCCTCTAGGATGTCTTCTTAAAAATTTTTCCAAATTGGGATACACTCAGACACTTCGCAGGAAGAAACTCGTCTTCCTGTCACAGGTTGCCTGGCCTCAATACACCCTAGATAAATGGTCTCACTGGCCGCCTATGGGTACTTTTGACTTCAACGTCCTCCGGGACCTAGACAATTTTTTGCCGGCACACTGGAAAAGACTCTGAGACCCCATATATTCAGGCTTTCTGGGATCTCCGTTCCCGCCCCATCTCTGCTCCTACTGCTCCACTCTCCAAATTCTTCTAGCCCAGACCTCCCCTCCTCCCAAGGCTTCCTCCCAGCAACCCCCTCCTTACTCTCAACCCGATGACCTTCCTGACTACCTATCTCCTCCTCTGGCTCTCCCCCGGGAGAACCACCCAGACCAGGGCCAGGCTCCGGCTCCTTCCGCCCCTCTGGTTCCATCTGCCCCTCTGGTTCCTTCTGCCCCACCTCCCACCGACCCTCTCCCCTCTCCCATTGCAGCTCATACCAGGTCGCACAGCCCCCAATCGTCATCTGTTGTCCTTGCCCCTCTCCGTGAGGTAGCTGGGGCAGAGGGCCTAGTTTGGGTACATGTCCCCTTTTTCCCTCCAAGACCTTTCACAGATTGAGAAACGGCTAGGATCTTTCTCGGCCGACCCCTCAACCTACATTAAGGAATTCCAGTACCTGACTCAGACATAAGACCTGACCTGGCATGACATTAAAGTAATTTGTACCTCCACTCTCACCCCCGAGGAACATGAACGTATCCTCACTGCCGCCAGACAGCAGGCAGACAGGGACCATCTAGTGGATGACCAAATCCCCCTTGGCACAGAGGCGGTCCCCGGGGAGGACCCCAATTGGAGTTACCAACCTGGCCAAGGGTCCAACATCCCTCGTTGAAACCTTATGCTCCAATACTTAATCAGAGGTATGGATGCAGTTTCTAACAAGGTTGTAACTTATGATAAACTGAGGGAAATTACCCAACTCCCCGAAGAAAACCCAGCCCTTTTCCTAAACCGCCTTCAAGAGGCCCTTTCTTGTTCGTTATATCCGCCTAGACCCGCGGTCCTGCAATGGGGCCACAGTCTTAGCCTCTCACTTTATCTCTCAGTCAGCCCCGAATATTAGAAAGAAACTTAAAAAGGCTGAGGAGGGCCCTGAGACTCCCATCCAAGACCTGGTAAAAATGGCTTTTAAAGTGTTTAACGCCCGAGAGGAAACGGCTGAAGCCGCCCGCCAGGAGCGGACCCAAGCCTTGGTAGTAGCCCTCCGGCCGGTAGGGGAACTGATAAAAAAACCAGCCTCCAAGGGAGGGCAACGCACACCACCGGGTGCCTGCTTTAAACGCGGCAAAGAGGGCCACTGGGCCAAGGCTTGTCCGCAACCAAGGCCCCCCACCAAGCCTTGCCCACAGTGCAAACTAATGGGCCACTGGAAGTTGGACTGCCCGACCCTGGCTCAGCCTCCGGCACCTCAATGCCGGGGAACTGAGAACCAGGCATTTCCAGTCTCAGAACTGCTGGGCTTGATGGACGACTGAGGGGGCCCTGGCTCTTCGACTCCAGTTACCCTCACCGAGCCCAGGGCTACGCTACAGGTAGCGGGTAAGTCTGTTTCCTTTTTAATAGACACGGGGGCTACCTACTCTGTCCTTCCCTCTCATTTGGGCCTTACAGTTCCTTCCCAGGTCTCGGTCATGGGAATCGACGGATCACCCTTGACCCCACGGCGGACGACCCTCCTTAATTGCCTATTTGAGGGTCACCCATTCTCACACTCCTTCCTAGTCATACCCTCCTGCCCAGTTCCCCTCCTGGGGAGAGACATTTTGTCCAAACTCTGGGCAAGTATTTCTTTTTCCCCCAAGCAGGTCTTTTTATTAGCATTAGTGCCAGATCCCGACCTCGGGCCTGACTCGGACCCCAGAGTCCAGCTTCTACTTGGAGTCGACCATAAGGTCTGGGATACGGATACCCCCACTGTAGCCTCCCTACAGAGACAAATAACTTCTCTTGCCCAAGTCTCGTTACAGAACTGGCGAGCCCTGGACCTGTTTACGGCTAAGCACGGGGGCACCTGTGTCTTCCTGTGGGAAGAATGTTGCTACTACATCAACGAATCCGGCCTTGTAGAGACCAGGGTAGAAGCCCTCCACAAACTCAGCTCTGATCTCCAGAAGCAAAAATTCTCAGCAGAAGCCTCATCTTGGTGGAACTCCTCCATGTATTCTTTATTAGCTCCACTCATAAAACAAATTTTCATAATTAGACTAATCTTACTGATTACCCCTTGTCTTTTTCGCTTCCTGCAGACCCAATTTCAGGAAATCACCAGGATAGCGGTCAACCAGATGATGCTGCAACAGTACCAACCCCTGCCCACCATAGCGGATACGGACTGCTCTGGCTCTTTCCTACCCTTCCCCTAACGATGCCCCCATTCAGCAGGAAGCAGCCAGAAAGACCACGTCACCCCACTCCCTATACCAAAGAGCCAGGAATGTCCGGTAGTTGCCTCTGGGTTGGGTAGTGAAACCCTCCCTTGCCCTGAGCTGTCCGGCAGTTGTTAATCTTACTCAAACCGTCTGGCAGTTGTTAATCTTGCTCAAACCGCACACACCCAAATTCTTGAAACTGTCTGTCCCCAAGGCTGTTCCATGAACTGCACGCCCCACCAAACCGGTCGACCGTTACCATCCTTCCCCTCTGCAGATATAAAAAACCCAAAAACCCTCCCCAGGCGCGCCTTCACAGACTCACATCCCAGGGTCAGTGAACTCGCCCGGAGTCCTCCCAGTAAAGCCTGACTTTTGCTCATTTGGCTGTTTCGGCTCTTCATTCGTTCATCGGCGGCACCCGGCAATCTTTCACATATGACCACATAAACTCATTGTAGGGCCCTCCCAGCATCTTGGAAGGAGACCCTGCTTATGAAGGACTCTTAAACTGAAGCTTTATCAGCTTTATTTAAAACCTGTGTTTAACTTCTTGTCTTCTGAATTAAAACACTATCAATTAATTTTTTTCTACCATCAAAAATTACACATTGCTGAATGAGTGAATCAGTAAAGGTATTCCATGCCCAAGTAAAAGGTATTTTGAGAGATGCATGAACAAACTTGGTGAAGAGTCTCCTGAGATACTAATGGGCTCCAGGACCAGTCAGCTTTTCCTTTTCCTCTTGTCTTCTTAGGACCTTGCAATTGTGTGCATTTCTGTGACATTCTTACTTCTTTTTTTTTTTTAATTTATTCATTTTTTAGAGAAGAGAGAGCACGGAATAGAGAGAGGGAGAGGGGAGAGAGAGAGAGAAGGGGGGAGGAGCAGGAAGCATCAACTCCCATATGTGCCTCGACCAGGCAAAACCAGGGCTTTGAACTGGCGACCTCAGTGTTTCCAGGTCAATTCTTTATCCACTGTGCCACTACAGGTCAGGCCATTCTTACTTCTTTTTGATGGGACAGAAAGAGCCCAGGGCAGAGGCCAGGAGGCCTGGGTTGCAGTTCCAATGTGACAACTACAGAGAGGGTTAGAGCGCAGGGAGCAGCAGTTGAGCTGCATAAGCCCCTAGCTGGGGAGGCAGAAGCTGGGAGAGATGGGGCTGCTGACGCGGGCCGGAACATTAATTCCCTGGAAAGCAACGAGTCCCAGCCCAGTGCTCTTTCCATGCTGTTCTTCCTCTTGGATCTCCCTCTAACCCGCATTTTTAGAAAAAGAACTTCTGATCCTTCTGATGCTTGATCTTCTCCTCAGTACAAGGAAAAGCTGTGTTGGGCAGATAAAATATATTATGCTCACTTTGTTAAAGATGGCGCTGCCTACGTGCAAGTTTTAAGAGTGAGCTTTTCCCACACCCTTGACTGATTGGATGATGTAGGGTGGTGCACTCTCATGAGGAATCCTCCCATTATGCCTCAGATAAGTGACTTTGTATTAGAGACTTGCTTGTTTGTAGATTGGATTAAAGGTTTTGAATCTATGCTATAAAGTGGGACAGACTGGGAGCTTGCTCTCTCGGTTTCTGAGATTAGTATCAGAGAGGAGAGCAGATGAAGGCCACGTGGAGACCAGGAGAAGCAGCCAAGATGGTGGAGTGCTGAGGAAGAAGCCAGTTTGTGCAGAATTTGTGCTGGAGAAGGAGATGGGCAACAGAGGTGAATAAGTCTGGTGAGCTAGAAACCTTTGATTCTAGGAAACTCGGATAAGTCAGTAGCTTTGTGAGCACTGAATGAGTGGGTTTCGGAGACCAGTGTGTGTTTTTACTTGCCCACCGGGTGCAAGCTGGAATTAAAGCTGATGGCTCACCAGTTTTTGGCTCCGTTGTTTCATTACCAACTGTCCGAATCTAATGTGAACCTGCACAGGTCAGGCGGCTGTGATGGTGGCCTCGGCTACTGGCTTTACAGGCGGGAACCAGATAATCCATAATTTCCTTTGAATTTAATATTTTCTGATTATTTGGCTATGTTGTTTTTATGTTTTGGTTTTTTTTTTTTTTTGCTTGTCATACTTAGGGACTGTCTAGCTCTAGTACCTGGCACGGGTTTTGTTGAATGCTTTGACTGGAAAGGAGTTTTTGTTTTTGTTTTTGACAGAGACAGAGACAGAGAGTCAGAGAGAGGGACAGATAGAGACCGACAGGAGTGGAGAGAGATGGGAAGCATCAATCCTTTGTTGTGGATCCTTAGTTGTTCATTGATTGCTTTCTCATATGTGCCTTGATGGGGGTGGCTACAGAAGAGCGAGTGACCTCATGCTCAAGCCAGAGACGTTGGGCTTCAAGCCAGAGACCCTGGGCTCAAGCCAGTGACCTTTGGCTTTAAGCCAGCAACCACAAGGTCACTTCTATGATCTCATGCTCAAGCCAGCGACCCCACACTCAAGCTGGCAACCTTGGGGTTTCGAAACTGGGTCCTTCATATCCCAGTCCAATGCTTTATACACTGCACCACAGATCAGGATGGAATGGAGATTTTATAATGTAGGACTTCAAGGTTGGACAGTGAACAATGGTGTAAAGCCAATATTCGTGGCCACCAACAGGTTTGCCTGGCCAGTGCAGGTTGACATTAGATTTGGACAGTCAGTAATAAAACAACAGAGCCAAAACGTGGTGAACCATATGTAAAGCCAATAGTCGAGGCCACTATCACAGCAGCCTGGCCCATGCAGGTTCTCATTTGATTCGAACAGTCGGTAATGAAACAATGGAGCCAAGAGCTGGTGAGCCATCAGCTTTAATTCTAGCTTGCACCCGGCGGGCAAGCAAAAACACACACTGGGCTCCAAAACCCACTCATTCAGTGCTCACAAAGCTACTGACTTATCAGAGTTTCCTAGAATCAAAGGTTTCTAGCTCACCAGTCTTATTCACCTCTGTTCCCCATCTCCTCCTGCACAAACTCTGCACAAACTGGCTTCTTCTTCAGCATTCCGCCATCTATCTTGGCTGCTTCTCCTGGTCTCCATGTGGCCTTACTCTGCTCTCCTCTCTAATACCTCAGGAACCAAGAGAGCAAGCTCCTGGTCTGTCCCACTTTATAGTGTAGAAATTCAAACCCTTAATCTAATCTACACACAAGGAACTCTCTGATACAAAGTCACCCATCTGAGGCATAATGGGATTCCTCAGGAGAGTGCACCACCCCACATCATCCAATCAGTCAAGGGTGTGGGGAAAAGCTTACTCTTAAAACAAAGCCTTAGGCTATAACGACCTGGCCTGCCCACAGCCTGTTCCCCATTACACATTAATATCAACGAACTTCCATGTGGGCAGGGCCATCTTTAACAAAGTGAGCATAATATATTTTATCTGCCCAACACCATATCTTTAATTCTAGCTTGGACCCGGTGGGCAAGCAAAAACACACACTGGGCTCCAAAACCCACTCACTCAGTGCTCACAAAGCTACTGACTTATCTGAGTTTCCTAGAATCAAAGGTTTCTAGCTCACCAGCCTTATTCACCTCTGTTCCCCATCTCCTTCTCCAGGTCCTTTAGGAACGGCGCTTGCCCATCTCTCAGAACTGACTGACCCATGTTCAACTGCTGTTCACATGTAACCCTTCTCCAATGGCCTTTCTCTGCTCTCCTCTCTAATGCTAATCTCAGAACCAAGAGAGCAAGCTCCCAGTCTGCCCCACTTTATAGTGTAGAAATCCAAACCTTTAATCTAATCTACAAACAAGAAAGTCTCTGATACAAAATCACTTATCTGAGGCATAACGGGAGGATTCCTCATGAGAGTGCACCACCCTACATCATCCAATCAGTCAAGGGTGTGGGGAAAAGCTTACTCTTAAAACTAAGCCTTGGGCCATAATGATCCTGCCTGCTTACAGCCTGCCTGCCCCTACAATAATATAATTATGCCCATCCCAAGCATAAGGGCAACTAATATTACCTGGGCAATGACTTCCCCATGGGCAGTGCCATCTTTTACAAAGATAAAATACATTTTATCTGCCCAACAAATGGCTTTCACCTTGGCCCCCTGCTGACCTCATGAATGTTGCTAATTTGATTGTTGTTAAGGAAGTACAGGGCTAGAAGGTCCCTGAATGGACACTCGTGGCTCTATTTCCTTATAGAAATGAAGAAATAGTCCCAGAGACCTGCCTAAGGCTGCTTCACAAACATTAATGACAAAAAATTAAGACTTGGGTCCCCCGATTCTCAGTCTGATGTTTTTTCCACTACATTATTCTTAGCCTTTGGATTGTTTTAAGTGGATACTACTGATCTATAAATGCCTAAATTTAGTTATAATACAACTGCTTCTGAGAGACCCAGCTGCATTGCCCATGGAATAGACCATCTAGTAAAGCTTCTGAATGGGATCCACGTAGAGATTACTGTTGTTTATTTAAAATAGTCTCTATTGTTTATATATTTAAATTACAATATGACTTAGTTTAGTAATATAATTTATTAAACTTTCCTCAGATCTGTAATTCTTTCTGGCTGCTGTCATGAACATAAATGACATCAATTATTTAATTTTGATTCTAGAATGTTCTCCTACCACTAGGAGATTATGAGTACTTTAGGTACCCTCTCTGTGGGTCCTTCTATAAAATTATCTTCTTACCCATCTTCCTTAACAACCAGATTGTTTCCTTTGAAACCATCTGTTGGGCAGATAAAATATATTATACTCACTTTGTTAAAGATGACACTGCCCACATGGAAGTTCGCTGATATTAATGTATGTTCTGGAACAGGCTGTGGGCAGGCCGGGTCATTATGGCCTAAGGCTTGGTTTTAAGAGTATGTTCTTCTCCACACCCTTGACTGATTGGATGATGTAGGGTGGTGCACTCTCCTGAGGAATCCCATGATACAGAGACTTTCTTGTTTCTATAATTGGATTAAAGGTTTTGAGTCTATGCTATAAAGTGGGAGAGACCAGTAGCTTGATCTCTCTTTCTTGGTTCTTGGTTCTTGAGGTATTAGAGAGGAGAGCAGATTAAGGCCATGTGGAGGAGAAGTAGCCAAGATGGCAGAGTGCTGAGGAAGAAGCCAGTTTGTTAAGAGTTTGTGCAGGAGGAGATGGGAGATAGGTGAATTAGTCTGGTGGGCTAGAAACCTTTGATTCTAGAAACTCGGATAAGTCAGTAGCTTTGTGAGCACTGAGTGTGTGGGTTTTGGAGCCCAGTGTGTGTTTTTGCTTGCCCGCTGGGTGCAAGCTAGAATTAAAGCTGATGGTTCACCAGTTCTTGGCTCCGGTGTTTCATTACCGACTGTTCGAATCCAATGCGAATCTGCAAGGGTCAGGCTACAGTGATGGTGGCCTCGACTACTGGCTTTACATTTGGCGTAGTCTGTGGCAGGATTCAATACATATTGGCATGCAGCCACCACCACCTTTGTGTGGTGGAGTAGAGGACTGGTTGCTGTTTTGGTTTCCCATAGCTGTTTTTTGGGGGACTGTAGGCTGGCTGACTTTTACAGCCATGTGTGAGGAAACAGAGCTCTATGAAAGAGGCTGCCCAGGACCTGCAAACCGAGCAGTGGAAGGACCTGGAGGAAACGTGGGAGAAAGAGATGACGACCCTGGAGTTGGAGGAAGCACCGGAGGAGGCTGAGCAGGTTCGTGAAATTCGCCTGGAAATGGAGCAGATGCTGGAGAAGGAATCACAGGTTCGTGAGTTGGAGATTGCTCTGGATGTTGTGGAGAGCGACCAGTGGCATGAGGCCAGGCCTGAGGCTGGGGCAGGGGTTGAGGCCGGGGCTGGAGCTGCAAGAACTGCTGAGCAGAAGGCGATGGCAGCCCGGGACTCGAGCCCAGCTGATGTTTTTAGTTCCTCTTTGGAGGATGAGGAGAATTGGTCTGGAATTGTGATTCGCAGCCTCCAGAAGGTGAGAACCCAGCAGCAAGGAGTAGCTACGCTGCTGGTAGGTCTGCAATTTTGGGACATAGGGGTGGATGCCATCATGCTCCCCAGAGCAGAGATGGAAATGCTGACTGCCATTGCCACATGCTTTTCTTTAGGACAGTGTGAGACTTGCCATGATGGCAGTAATGAGGGGGGAGGCTAAAGCCCTATGTGTGTGGACTGATTTTCTGGACTACGACCCAAGTGAGCACTGGCTCCTTTGTAGAATGGACTTACGGATTTTGGACAATGTGAAATACCCTGATGGAGGTCGGGGGTGGCGTTGCTGGAGGCCCTTCCCCTGCCCCGGGAAGCCTTTCAAATGGCAAGAAAGAAGGCCGAGGACATTTTGCACTTTTAGCAAAGTGCTCAGAGACTGGTGAAATGTATCTTTGTAATTGTTGAAATTGTATGATTTGTGCTATTGCTGTAATTTGTGTAATGTACTTAATTTCCTTGTATAAGAATGCCAGTGGTGTAGATTGTGGGTAGTAAAGTGAGCATAAGGGTGGATTGTTGGGCAGATAAAATATATTATGCTCACTTTGTTAAAGATGGCACTGCCCACATGGAAGTTCGTTGATATTAATGTATGTTCTGGAACAGGCTGTGGGCAGGCCGGGTCATTATGGCCTAAGGCTTGGATTTAAGAGTAAGTTCTTCTCCACACCCTTGACTGATTGGATGATGTAGGGTGGTGCACTCTCCTGAGGAATCCCATGATACAGAGACTTTCTTGTTTGTATAATTGGATTAAAGGTTTTGAGTCTATGCTATAAAGTGGGAGAGACCAGTAGCTTGATCTCTCTCTCTTGGTTCTTGGTTCCTGAGGTATTAGAGAGGAGAGCAGATTAAGGCCATGTGGAGGAGAAGTAGCCAAGATGGCAGAGTGCTGAGGAAGAAGCCAGTTTGTTAAGAGTTTGTGCAGGAGGAGATGGGAAATAGGTGAATTAGTCTGGTGGGCTAGAAACCTTTGATTCTAGGAACCTTGGATAAGTCAGTAGCTTTGTGAGCACTGAGTATGTGGGTTTTGGAGCCCAGTGTGTGTTTTTGCTTGCCCGCCGGGTGCAAGCTAGAATTAAAGCTGATGGTTCACCAGTTCTTGGCTCCTGTGTTTCATTACCGACTGTTCGAATCTAATGTGAACCTGCGTGGGCCAGGCGGCTGTGATAGTGGCCGCGACTACTGGCTTTACACCATCCTTGATAAAGTGCATGTCCTCAGGCTTTTCTGCCAGGTCCAGCCTTAGGCAGTGCTTTTGGTCAGCCCACCACTGTCATAGATGACCTCAGCTAAACTTCTAGGCACCCTTTGAAGTGGCTATGTAATTTCTCCATTTGTTGAGATAAGGAATTATGATGTTCCCACAGTTTTACAGCTTATAGGCAGCAAGATCCAGATTCCAACCTAAATTTTCTGAATCAATTTCTAATATTCTTTTTGAACTTTCCAGCCACCTGCAGGACAAAATGTGAGGAATGCCATTAAGACCTTGAGCCAACACGCATGAGAAGTTAGAGGAGGAAGGCACACCATCTGTTAGTGGAGGGAGGGACAGGTTAAATGTGGAGACACAGACACACAGCACTGCCTTGGTTTGGTAGCTGCTGAGTTGTGCGTGATGATTCTCTCATTTATCCCTGTGAAGGCACATGGCCTTTGCCTTTGACTCCTCTTGCTCTTTTTTTATCTGTGAATAATTTATGCCTCTGTTCCCCTATGTATGCATTTCTCCTTTTTACTCTTTTGTAGAAATAGCCTTTGTAAAGCATGTATCATAAAAGATAACATGAATTAGTTATGTAACTTGAAAGGTAAAATTCCACCATTTAGCAGCTAGTCTCAGTCTACATGTTAAGAACTCACTTAATGGGCAAGAACATTTTCTCCTCATTATCACCTCCTTAAGTTGAATAGAACTAGGAGGCTTTGACTTGGCCTTGGGGGGTTATCCAAGGTGATAATGAGAGAGCATTTTGTCTGACTTGTACCTTATTTTAGTTCTTGGGAGATTAGCTTTATTATCTCTACTAAATTTTAAGTTGTTTGAGCAGGGACTCTCATTTCAGTGTTGAATTCCTCCCTATGCCAAGCTTATGCCTGGCACATAGTAGGTACTCAGACAATCAGAGATTCCAAGTGGGGTTTTCAAAATTTTTCTGATGAGAGAATCAGAGGGAGGTTAAGAAAATAAGGATAATTTTACCTTATGGATATCTGTAACTCCTTGTTCAATAAAAGTAATTTCTATATATTTATAATGAAAAACAGTCTTTCTAGGGCCAGAAATATTTCTGTGTTTTCTACCTAGATACTCTTTGGGGATCTCAGTGTTAATCAGAAGGTGAATATAGAATCTGAGTAATAAATGGTTGAGAATCATGAGGAGTATTTCATCCAGGTTTTGGTAAAGCCTTAACAAGCACACTGCTTTAGGGACAACTTACCATCACTCAGCTCATCTACCTACCTGTTGGGCAGATAAAATATATTATGCTCACTTTGTTAAAGATGGAGCTGCCCACATGGAAGTTTGTTGATATTAATGTGTGTTCTGGAACAGGCTGTGGGCAGGCCGGGTCGTCATAGCCTAAGGCTTAGTTTAAGAGTAAGCTCTTCTCCACACCCTTGACTGATTGGATGATGTAGGGTGGTGATGTAGGGAGGTTCCTTGTTTGTATAATTGGATTAAAGGTTTTGAGTCTGCTATAAAGTGGAAGAGAACAGTAGCTTGATCTCTCTCTCTTGGTTCCTGAGTTCCTGAGGTTAGTATTAGAGAGGAGAGGAGATTAAGGCCATGTGGAGGAGAAGTAGCCAAGATGGCGGAGTGCTGAGGAAGAAGCCAGTTTGTTAAGAGTTTGTGCAGGAGGAGATGGGAAACTGAGGTGTATAAGTCTGGTGAGCTAGCAGCCTTTGATTCTAGGAAACTCGGATAAGTCAGTAGCTTTGTGAGCACTGAATGTGTGGGTTTTGGAGCCCAGTGTGTGTTTTTGCTTGCCCGCCGGGTGCAAGCTAGAATTAAAGTTGATGGCTCACCAGTTTTTGGCTCCGGTGTTTCATTGCCATCTGTTCGAATCTGATGCGAACCTGTGTGGGTCGGGCTGCTGTGATAGTGGCCCTGGCTACTGGCTTTACATTTGGCGTAGTCTTTGGCAGGATTCGATACAGATCGGCATGGAGCCACCACCACCTTTGAGTGGTGGAGTAGAGGACTGGTTGCTGTTTTGGCTTCCCATAGCTGTTTTTTGGGGGACTGTAGGCTGGCTGACTTTTACAGCCATGTGTGAGGAAACTGAAAGCTCTATGAAAGAGGCTGCCCAGGACCTGCAAACTGAGCAGCGGAAGGAGCTGGAGGAAACGTGGGAGAAACAGATGCTGACCCTGGAGCTGAAGGAAGTGCTGGAGGAGGAGGCTGACCAGGTTTGCGAGATTCACCTGGAAATGGAGAAGACGCTGGAGAAGGAATCACAGGTTCGTGAGTTGAAGATTGCCCTGGATGTTATGGAGAGCCAGCAGCGGCATGAGGCCGGGCCTGAGGCCGGGGCCGGAGCTGAGGCCAGGACCGGGGCTGAGGCCTGGGATGGAGCTGCAAGGCCTGCTGAGCAGAAGGCAGCGGTGGCCCGGAGATCAAGCCCAGCAACAGGAGCTGATGTTTTCAGTTCCTTTTTGGAGGATGAGGAGAATCAAGCTGGAGTTGCAATCCGCAGTCTCCAGAAGGTGAGAGCCCACCAGCAAGGAGCTTCTACTACAACGCTGGTAGGTCTGCGATTTTGGGACATAGGGGTGGATGCCATCATGCTCCCCAGAGCAGAGATGGAAATTCTGAGTGCCATGGCCACGTGCTCCTTTTTGGGACAGTGTGAGACTTGCCATGATGGCAGGAATGAGGGGGGAGGCTAAAGCCCTATGTGTGTGGACTGATTTCCTGGACTATGACCCGATGGGCACAAGCTCCTTTGTTGAATGGACTTATGGATTTTGGACAATGTGAAATACCCTGATGGGGGTGGGGGTGGCTTTGCTGGAGGCCCTCCTGCCCCGGTGGTGGTGCTTTTCCCATGGCTAGAAAGAAGGCTGAGGACATTTTGCGCTTTTGGCAAAGTGCTCAGAGACTGGTGAAATGTATCTTTGTAATTGTTGAAATTGTATGATTTGTGCTATTGCTGTAATTTGTGTAATGTACTTAATTTCCTTGTATAAGAACGCCAGTGGTGTAGATTGTGGGTAGTAAAGTGAGCATAAGGGTGGATTGTTGGGCAGATAAAATATATTATGCTCACTTTGTTAAAGATGGAGCTGCCCACATGGAAGTTTGTTGATATTAATGTGTGTTCTGGAACAGGCTGTGGGCAGGCCGGGTCGTCATAGCCTAAGGCTTAGTTTAAGAGTAAGCTCTTCTCCACACCCTTGACTGATTGGATGATGTAGGGTGGTGATGTAGGGAGGTTCCTTGTTTGTATAATTGGATTAAAGGTTTTGAGTCTGCTATAAAGTGGAAGAGAACAGTAGCTTGATCTCTCTCTCTTGGTTCCTGAGTTCCTGAGGTTAGTATTAGAGAGGAGAGGAGATTAAGGCCATGTGGAGGAGAAGTAGCCAAGATGGCGGAGTGCTGAGGAAGAAGCCAGTTTGTTAAGAGTTTGTGCAGGAGGAGATGGGAAACTGAGGTGTATAAGTCTGGTGAGCTAGCAGCCTTTGATTCTAGGAAACTCGGATAAGTCAGTAGCTTTGTGAGCACTGAATGTGTGGGTTTTGGAGCCCAGTGTGTGTTTTTGCTTGCCCGCCGGGTGCAAGCTAGAATTAAAGCTGATGGCTCACCAGTTCGTGGCTCCTGTGTTTCATTGTCATCTGTTCGAATCCAATGCAAACCTGCGTGGGTCAGGCTGCTGTGATGGTGGCCTCGACTAATGGCTTTACACTACCTCCCCCTGCCCTGAAGTCTGCCTTTTTCTCTGAACCCACCAGACCTTCCTGGCAGCTTGGTGTCAACAAAGTCAGATACAACTTATTTGTTGACTAAATCTAAGATACAACTATTGATTTCTTCAATTGTTTACTCAGAGGTTAGTCTTATTTCTATCTGGACTGCTGGACAGTATCCAATTAAGCAAGTATGAATAAATTTAAGAAGAGAAGATAGGTGTCATTTACATCATATCTCATTTAATTCTCCTGACTGTCCTTTGAGGTAGACTGAGCTAAGATTCGAGCCCTGCTGATTCCAAAGCCCTTGTTCTTTATACTACATTATACTGCCTCCCCATGGACACTCAAGGCCCTCCATAATTTCACTCCCATGCATCGGAACAGTCTTACCTCTCTGCTCATGCCTTGCTCTAGGATTGCCAAACTGCTCTAAATCCCTTGTGTGTGCTGTGCTATATCTGCTTCATATGCAGAATGATCTGGTTGTACTATACCTGTGTATGGCCAGTAGCAGCAGCCACCATCACAGCCACCTGGCCTGTGCATGTTCGCATTTGATTTGGACAGATGGTAATGAAACAATGGAGCCAAGAACTGGTGGGCCATTACCTTTAATCCTAGCTCACACCCCGTGGGCGAGAAATACACACAGTAGAAAAACACTTCCTTTTCCATTCAGGGCTCCTAAAACCACTGACTCATCTGAGTATTCCTAGAATCAAAGGCCCCACCAGCCTTATTCACCTCTGTTCCCCATCTCCTTCTCTCTGCACAAACTCTGCACAAACTGCATAAACTGGCTTTTCCTTTAGCACTCTGCCATCTAGGCTGCCTCTCCTCTGTAGTGCTGATGGCAGGATCTGAGAGAGAGCGAGAGCCCCTGGTCTGCTTCATTTTATAGTGTAGAAAATTAAAGCCTTTAAGCCAATATATAATTAAGGAAGTATCTGATACAAAGCCCTTATCTGAGGCATAAATGGAATTTCTCATAAGAGTGCACAAACCCACATCATGCAATAGTCAAGGGCGTGGGGAAAAGCTTAGTTTTAAGAAAATCTTAGTATTAGAAGGATGTTGAAAAAATCTTAGTATTAAAAGGGTGGGAAAGACTTAGTCTTAAAACTAAGCCTTAGGCTATAAGGACCTTGCCAGCCTACAGCCTGTCTCCCACACTCAATGCAAACTATAAGCAAGCAAACATATATCATATTTACAAACTTATTTGAGTAACAACCTGTTTGGCTAAGACTTGAATACTCAGACTAGGAAAATAACAATATTACAATGGTAATAGGTAAAAGAAAGTATACATTTATTTATGCAATGCATATTATGTAATAGATCATTAAGATAGGTTGTTTTATTTAATATTCATAATTATCTCATGCAGTATCAGTGAGAAGACATGTTTGTAAGTGTCAAGAATTTAGACTCTGGAGACAGTTTTCCCAGATATGAATTCCAACTTACCCTGTCTCTGCCTTAGTTTGCTTCTCTGTAAAATGGAAATGATAATAATTGATCTTGCCTCACTAGTTATAATGAAGATCAAATCAACAATGTCTGGCACATGGGAAACTAGTTCTATGTAAGTGTTAACTGTTATTAATGCCCCAATTTAAAGGTGAGGAATTTGGGTTTGAAGAGGTCATATTCACTTGTTCAAGGTCACACAATTAACAAATGATTGAACTGATTTTTAAACCTACATCTGCCCACTTCCAAAGAGCATGTTATTCCCAGTACACATTAGGATACTGACAACTCATTAGGATAAAGACAATGAGTTTTTCAGGATGAGGGACTATATCTTTGGTACAGACTTATAGGAACAAGGTGAAATATCAGGGAGTTAGAGAGAAAGGGTTTTAAGGTAATTCACAAAAAGTTGTCCCCAGTTTACCTACTTTTTATAGTCTAGCATCATCTCTTAGAGTCATGGAAATACAGCTTGGTCATCCGGGAGCAATTACTGGTTGTAAACATGTTAATTCTACATAAGAACTGCTATCAATAGAGTATGCCAATTTTACCATGCTTAAAGAAGTTCACTTGGCTTGAAAGAAGTTTAGTGCAAGCCCCTGATGGAATGAAATGCTCTACAGTGAGAAATGCATGTGCAGTACACACAAAGAGAAAGGAGTTTTGGTGGGAGGTATATTGAATGAATCAATCTAGAACCAACAGTTTAGCTTGGGACTGGGCTTGGCTGCTTAGAATGCTTGCATTGGAAGAGGACAAAGAAATTGAGGGTGACTTCAGAGAATGGGGGGCTGTAAAAGGAAAGATAGCAGTTATGGTAAAGGTAAGAGCTTTCATGGCTGGAGGTTGTGTCAATGACAATGTCCTTTCTGAATCAGGAATATGGCGCCATGTAGCAAATCACTTAAAAATGTGCATATCTTTCTTTACTTTTAACATTCTCTCCTAAGACATAATGAATTATGGCCAAAAATTTGTATTCATCAGTGTTATCATAATTATAATCTGTTCCAAAATAGAATGGCATATGGTAATTAATGGTAATTTTAGAAATAGTTTTTAAACTCGATGGGTACAAGAATTCTTTACAGCTTGTTTAAATATGTGTATTTCTTACTTAAAATAATATCTGGCACATAATAAAAATTCAACTAGTAAGAAATAAATACAATATTAAGTGGGGGTGGGTGGAAATCGCCAAAGAAAAATAAATTGAATCTCTTGTTTTGAAAAGCATTCTGACCACAGAGAAGGGAGTGTGAAAAATACCTCCATAGTAAATGTGGTTCCTGAATTGAATCCTGTAATAGAAAAAGGACATTCATTAATCAAGCCATGTGCACCTGGGAGACTCTTCAAAGTACATCGCTAAGTGAAAGACATCAATCTGAAAAAACTACTTGCTGTATAATTCTAACTATATGAGATTTTGAAAAGGATAAAATTAAAGAGATAGTTTAAAAATCAGTAGTTGTTGGGTTCTGGGAGAGAGTAGGGAACTAGTATGTGTATCACAGGGCATCTTCAGGGCAGTGGAAATACTCTGCATGATGCTGCAATAATGAGTAAATATCGTTAGGCATCTACAGAACATACAACACAAAGGGTGAACTTTCATGCAAACCATGAACTTTAGTTAAGAGTAATGTATCTACCCTGGCTTAATAGCTCAGTTGGTTAAAGTGTGGTCTTGAAGCACAGAAGTTGCTGGTTCAATCCCTGTTCAGGGCACATATAGGAACAGATCGATATTCCTGTCTCTCTCTCTCTCTCTCTCTCCCTTCCTCTCTCACTAAAATCAACAAATAAAAATTAAAAATAAAACTTTTGAAAAAAGAGAATAATTTAATAATGTATCAATATTAGTTCATTATTTTAACAAATGTACCACACTGATGCGAGATGTTAATAATGGGGGAAAGTACATATGTGCTAGGGGTGGAGGCTCAGGGATGGGAAGAGTATGTAGGACATACCTATACTATCTGCTCAATTTTTCTGTAAATCTCAAGTTATACTGAAAATGTCTATTAATTGTTTTGAAAAAAAGTACACAAATGGAAAAGCCAGTAGAACTTGAATCAAATCGGAATTTTAGTTAATAGTAATGTATCAATGTAAATTTTTTAGTTTTGATGAATGTACCATGATTATACAAGATGTTAATATTATGGGAAAATAGGTGAAGAATATAAGAGAACTCTCTGCATTATCTTTGTCACTTTTTGGTAACTCTAAAATGAACCTGAAATAAAAAGTTTATTTAAAATAGAAAGGTTCACAGCAAATGATGTTCAGGCCTCCTGGCTGACAGCCCCCAGGCACTGGTGCTGTCACCTAGCAGGGCACTGCCAGGGACACTGGGGCTGATGGGTGGACCGAAGTAGATGATCAAGGAGAATCAAATGCTCACACTTCAATTCTGGACTTTAGTGACAACCATGGCTCCCAAGTTCCTAAGAGATGAAGGTAAATGTGGTATAAAACACTGAAGTACAACTCAACAAAGAATTTATACAAATGCTGTCATCTATTTTTGGAAATAAATAAAAATGGCAAAGGAACAAAACTTGCAGTGGTCCCTTCTAAACTTAAGACTCATCTTTCTCCTGGGAACGTCTTCCTTTGCTCTGTCTGTCCACATCTGAGTGACTAAGTTAGACTCTGCAGAGTCTTCTAGGAACAACACAGAAGTGAGCTCTGCCCGCAAGAACACCAGAACTTTTCTTTCCATAGTCAGAGGCGGTGTTTACCCTGAGCTTGGTACACAGTCTCATTTTGAAAGACCCCAGTGTTTGTTTTAATTATATTTATTGTTGTTTAACACACTCTCCTAAGTCACAAGAAGAGTTGCCAATACCACTTTGTGCCATTCCACAAGACTTCAGACTTTCTTATCTCTGCTTCATGATATTTTATCAATGGCTGCCACCTCCACAACTGGTGTCTTAAAGACTTCTTTTTTTTTTTTTTTTTTTTTTTTTTACAGAGTCAGAGAGAGGGCTAGATAGGAACAGACAGACAGGAATGGAGAGAGATAAGAAGCATCAATCATCAGTTTTTTGTTGTGACGCCTTAGTTGTTCATTGATTGCCTTCTCATATGTGCCTTGACTGCGGGCCTTCAGCAGACCGAGTAACCCATTGCTCGAGGCAGTGACCTTGGATTCAAGCTGGTGAGCTTTTGCTCAAACCAGATGAGCCCGCGCTCAAGCTGGCGACCTCGGGGTCTCAAACGTGGGCCCCTCTACATCGCAGTCTGACGCTCTATCCACTGTGCCACCGCCTGGTCAGGCAGGACTTTTTTAAAAAAAAACAAACATCAACATGTCATTATCTTTCCTTTGAAAAGAATAATAGCCATGATGAGAAGTTCATAGAGGTAGGGAGGAGCAGTCAATTGGCTTGCGGCCATATAAATTGTTGAGTTTCACACTAGGACTCATTAGATTTGGTCCACACCAAACCACCCTGATATTGGCTCATGGAAATTCAAAGAGGAGAATTTTTTTTTAAGTTACAGAAATAGTAGAAGTGAGCTATAGAAGAAATGGGCTCAGGAAACAAGTTACAACAAAAGAAGGGCCCTTGGAACTTGGGGTGGGCAGGATGGGGAAGTGAGAGAGACAGAGAGAAAGATAGCGTGTGAGTGCACCCTGGGGAAAGCAGGGGCTGGGAAAGGGTGCAGGCCTGTTCCATAAAGAGAACAGCCTGAGGAGACTTCTTTATGGGTCATCACTCTTAGCATCTGGCTCTTCCTTATCTGCCTATATATACTGCTCACAAAAGTTAGGGGATATTTCAAAATGAATATGAAGTGACAAAAGCATTTGATTTTTTTTATTAAACAATAATATCGTAAAAGCAAACGACAAGTTAAAGAAAGTTGTTCGATTATGCAAATGTGATGCAAAACTAACTTTTATTTTATTGGTGAAAATGCACCATACAAAAGGCTGGAAGTACTGGATGGAGTATCTGCATGTTTCCTGGCACCCTAATTTGTTTCACTGGAGTAGCAAGGGCAGGATATTTATTCATGAAGTTTGTTTTATTTGATTGGTCGATGAGAGTATTGGAGAGAAAAGCACACTATTTCCCAGTCCTTACCTGCTACCTCATCTGATAAAAAGGCAAGAGATCCCTCTAGGGACTTTTATAAAGGCACTAATTGCATTCATGACCAAGATTTCCACCTCCTAATACTATCACTTTGGGCATTAAGATTTCAACACATGAATTTTGAGAGGACACATTCAGCCCATAACCAGTCCTGTTCATATGCAATACTTGAAGAGGATCAGACAGAAAGAGGTTCAACTTTGGGCTTGGCTCCTTGCTATTAGAAAGGTCATGAATGAATCCTGACTTAAATCTGGAAACCTTGGTGTCCTCATCAGTTAAATGGGGATACTTTTCCATTACAAAAATATTTAAACGAGAAAAGATAGTTAAAAGAACTAGCTTAGTGCTAGGCACACAGTAGATATTTTGCTATCTATGCATCCATCCATATATCTATTTATTTATCCATCCACCTATCTATTCATCCACCTATTTGTCTAACCAGTGAGCTACCCAACCATCTATTCAGATAGCCAAAAACCATTTACTGCTTGCCTATTTATACAAGGCAGTAAGCTAGGACCTCTTTGGGATACAGAGTTGAAGAGAATGTGTTCTCAGATAGCTTATAATATAATAAAAGAGATAGCACCTCTCCCTCCACAAGAATCCTGAACAACAGAATTTAAATAGAGTACACATTGGGAACTGGTTATTATTTGCTGGGATAAGGAGGAAGAAAGAGGGAAGTCAACTGTAAAACCTAAGAATGAGAAGGTTAAGTTCGTAACTTGGGGTAGTCTGAGTCACAGAGAAAAGTTAACAGAGAGCTTTGACAAGTGTAATCTCATTTGAACAAGCACCCAGGAGGGAAAGGGTAATAACATTGTGAGGAGAGACAGATGAGGAAGTCTAGGGAGGGAAGCGGCAGAGTTATAGTTCTAAGAGCAAGAAAAGAACAACACTGGGTCCAATAATTGGCTAGAATACAAAATTGATCCCATTGTCAAACCAAGTAGCAGGTTTAAAATAATAACAGATTTCTGGTTTTAACCACAACAGCTTTTATCAGGTTTAAGAATGAAATCAGACTAGCAATGCACATACATGGGGAAACTTACCATCTTGGTTTAATAAATGAGTTTATGTGCTGTGTTGAAACAGTGCAACTTCCTTAATCCAATATCTGATGAAGGAGCAATAATAGAAGAATTAATTTACCACGCACTAATTAAAGAGGGGTATGCACTGTATATACGGTGCAAATATCTGAAATGAATATTTGATAAACAATATCTGCTAAATTAAAAATCTGAAATGTTAAATTAAATGCAAATTAAAAATCTGGAATGTTAAATTAATTAAATACAGAAAACTCATCAAATAACATTACAGGTCTCAGTTAGTTAAATCAGGGAGGAAAAGAAGCCAAGTTCTTCAGCATCACATCTTGCCAGCATGTACTGCTGACTCACCTGTTAGGGGCAAATGAGAGCAACAGGAGCTTTGGCTTTATCCATGCATTTTCATGTCACTGGCACAGAAAATAATGGGTGCTTTTTACTTGTGAAGCTAAAAGAGGAATAAGATGAACTTTTTTTTTCTTTATCATGGAAACAAGTGTTAGGAGATTTATTCAAATCATTGGAACTTCTAGCTTGAGATAAGGACAGCCAAATTGTTCAATAAAAGGACCCCGCTCAGACAGAGTGGTTCATACTGTGAGGGGGCTGAGTTTAGGTTTGATGTGCTCCAAGTGAGCTTGGAGAATCGAGCTCAGGATGTTCCTGGAGACCTGCCTCTTTCTGTGGCTTTGCTGCAGACAAAAAACTGAGATGTCCTGCATGAATGAACCCCATTGCTCTGTAAAGAAATCTAATGTATGGGATCAACCATATTTTCTTGTGCTTCTTGGGAATAGCAGATGCCTCTACACCGTCACCCACAACCACTGATTCTTCATGTGAATCAAGGTCAATCCTAGTGGGTTCTCTGTATATAAAGTTCTGACTATTGAGCTCTTCTGGCAAAGGTACTCGTTTTTCTTTCCCCGTTCCCTCACCTGTTGGATGAGGCTCACAACGATGACATCACAGAGAGCTGGCAACAGGAATAAGTAATCAAACTGAATGCTTCATAGTTTTGGTCTTAACTTCTTCAAATTAGCCAAGATTCTAAAGTTATCCTAAACAACCATAGTTTTTCCTTGTCTAAGTTCCTAGATGTCTATGTTATGAAAACTTGAGTTATATACTTTATTTCTGAAAAACAGAAAGAATAAAGGTATATTTATTTAGCACTTACTCTGTATTACAATTATTTTTAATCTATTAACTGTAAACACTTATTTAAAATAGCACCCATAATATATGACAGAATTCTCTTTAAAATATCCAAATAGTACAGGTAAAGATAAAGCCTCCTGAACCACAACTTTCAACCCAGGTGCGCCCTCTGTCATTAGTATGGTATATGTCCTTTTAGGCTTCTTTCTTTCCATGTACTTACAAATATATAAACATATAATTTTAGTAAAAATTTTTTATGTATATAGTTTTGTACAGTATCTATCAATTGGCAAGTTGCCTGTTAAAAATCTGTATCATGTCTTCGAAAGTCTTATACCATTGAATTATAAATGTATTATTTTTAATTGTTGCATAGCATACTGTGTCTGTGTCAAAACTTATTTAATTATTCCCGTATTTTTGCTAACATAAAAAAAGCTGCACTTCTTGGCAGTCCTTTTGTCCAGAGTTTCTCAAATACTTCATTCTACTTATTTCTTGTTTCTAGTGCTCAGTACAGTGCCTGGCATGTGTAAGTGTCTAACAAATGTTTGTGAACAAATGAGAGAATGAATAAGTGAGTAAATTAATTCAGAGAGAGTTTCAGATTTATGAACATGTTTACCATAAGGCTTTTGATTGATAGTAGTGAAATAGAGCAAAATAATAATATTGTTAAGCACATTAAAAGACACTGAAATGAAAGATTATTATAGCAAAGTTTCTACCTCTGACCTTATTCTGTTTAGCAGTTTACAAAAAAGAAATTTGTGTGAAATCATCACAGGTATAATCTGGAAATTTGCAGAATATAAAATATAAACAGCTAATGTAAGCATGATTAATTCAGTGCAAAGTAATTTTATTAGTTAAAATACCGGACAGGAGAAAAAATTCTCCCAAGACCAAAATTTCTGGAGCACCTACAATATCAGGTACTCACTGTGTCCCTTCAGTATACACTAAAAAGATTAATAGATACATTCCTGCTGTCAAGATGCTCATAGGGAAATATTTTTTAATTTTTATTAATTTTAATTTATTATGTTTACATGGATTCAAGTGTCCCACTGAATATAACTCCCTCACCCTCACCCCTGTATCTCTTTTTATATCACCTTTACCCTCCTCCCCTTAACTCCCTCCCCCCTCCCTCCGGAAATTGCTGCCCTGTTATCTATATCTCTATGTTATGTATATATAATTTCACTAATTTCTTTACCTTCTCTGATCCCATCCATCCCTTATCCCTTTTTTATAGGGAAATTTCTAAATTTAGTTATGTGTTTATTTTATGCAGAAATGCATGTCAGGAAATTCTTAGATGGGGAAGAACTCACAGAAAGAAAATTTGGGGGTTTCAGTGGACTGCTGCCTCAGTTTGTGCCAAAGATAGAAGCAAATAAAGTTCCTCTGGCCTAAAATAACATTTGTAGAACTAATATGCACATAACCCAGAGTATGAATTCCTCTGACTTTGGAGTATGTCAAATGTGGTCCGTCCCCGGACAACCTCTGCATTCGGTGGCAGATACAATCATATCTGTTGCATGAGTCATCCTCCAGGTGAAGGGCTCGGGGGTGCTCTTTGGAAGGGACGCTCATTTGAACTGAGTCTTTAAGGAGAGAAGAGGTAGCAGTGGAAGAAGCTTAAACAAATGGCTGTAGGCTGGTAAAGGATAGGGAGCCTAGTGAGCTCTGTTTAGCGTTCTCTCAGTAGTATAAAACTGGATAAGGAAGGAGTAAGAAAAAGTTTGGACTATCCTTACCCAGACTATGGCCTGTTCCCAATCTCTTCTCCAACACCCTGTGAGCAGCAAAAGTCAATATGGTTGCAGCTGGGAGTCAATGAATCCAGAGATGGGTGTGATGGTGGTAGGACAAAGGAATCAATGGTTGAAGGCTCATTCACTTACATATCTGGTGGTTGATGATGGCTTTCTGCTGAGAACTCACTGTGTCTATTGGACAGTGTAAGGTATTTTTCCCCACTAAGAAAGAAGGAAGGGGCCAGAGCCACGAAGTATGGAATAATAAAAGGCTTTATTTAATATAGAGTGCATCCCATCTGACGAGGTTCCCTGGTCCTGGGGGACAGGGGCCAGAGAAGTTGCATGGGATGATCTGCGTGGGAGATATTTAAAGGGTCTGTAGGATGGGCAAGCTAATATGACGTGGCGAAATCTCTCTGGCTGATGGACAGTCGCTCTCTTCCGAAGGACTCCTGGGAAGTTTCTTTTGGTGCGCTTGGTTGTGTGTGACTCTAGCCAAAGTTCCTGGGTTGGAGTTCCTCACGTGACCTTCCCCCATTAACCACCCACCTTACATTCTGATAGTTTTATGTTAATTAGGGGCACCACTTATTCGTCTGGCTACTTCCTGCTGATCTGGGGCATCATGGAGTGGTGGAGATCAGCAGGTGATGGCTTTGAGGGGTGTCAGGAGGAACATCTGTTTGGCCGTGAGTTGAGAAAGTTCGCGCATATAGTCTTTTTCTCACAGACGGTTGAGGAGATTGAAGCTTCTTTCATCAGGCCAGTCTATTTTTTTTTTTTTTTAGATTTTATTTATTCATTTTAGAGAAAGGAGACAGAGAGAGAGAAGTGGGGGGAGGAGCAGAAAGCATCAACTCCCATATGTGCCTTGACCAGGCAAGCCCAGGGTTTCGAACCAGCAACCTCAGTGTTCTGGGCTGACGCTTTTACTCACTGCGCCACCACAGGTCAGGCAATTAGGCCAGTCTTACTGAACAGCATTGCTCCCTGCTTCAGCTCACTCTGGCGGCAGGTTCCTGGTGGGAGGGACAGGAGCAACAGGAAGGTCTGCAGGGCCCAACCTTTTGGTGAGCCACAGACAGTAGGGCCCAGTGGTTCTGTCAGTGGTCTTGCATGGGAGTAAGCTTGAGGCGAGAGACATGGTTAGAAATGAGGGTAGCATTGATTATGGGGGAGCCCTTGGTAGTGAGGAATGGCAGGAGTAAGTGGGAAGATACTGTCAGCTGGATATTGGTTCTGAGACTGTAGAATGTCTCAACCCAGAAGGGGTACAGGGCACAGTGGCATAACTAAGAAGGAGTGCAAAAAAGGGGATTCCATCCAAACTGCATGTCAGGGGTGGCATGCGGAAAGGAAAAGAAGGGGTCCCATCCATTCTCATAAGCGAGACCTGTGAGGGAATTAGAGGTCTAGAGTGTGATGGCAAAACAGAGAAGGTAACTCCCGTGTCCACAAGAAATGAGATAGACTTACCAGTTTCTGCAGCATTACCCTGAAGTTTGGTGAGGATGATGGTGGTCTCCAAGTCCAGGGCGTCAGTCCTAGGAGTTCAAGCAATGGGCCCACCTGGCTGGCTTGTCCTCCACGTGGAGACGTTGAGGATGAGCCTGCTGCCCAAAGGGGCAATTGCTCTGCCAGTGACCAGGCTGCTTGCAGTCAGGGCAGGGTTCAGTGGGTAGCCATGGGCAGGGGCCTTGTTGGGTACAGTGGTCCTGCTTGCCAAACTTAAAGCAAGCTCCTGGTGGGATTCCTTTTTGTGGCTTGGACTTAGGTCGAGCACTTCCTGTGACTTGCCCCTGTTGCTCTGCCGGCCTCAGGGCTGCCACAAGAGTCTGGGTTTGGAGCGTTATCTTCTGCTGCATGCAGGTCTGGCAAATAGCCTCGGCCTTTTCCTACAAGCTGTGAGCATTGAAAACTTTAAATGCCATGTTCACAGGTCCCAGACAGGGGTTTAGGGGTTGACAATTAAAGAAGGAGTGTTCCTAGGGAGTCCAGCACCCAGATCCAGCTAGAAATGCTGGAGCCAGAGGCAGGACAAGGCCAGAACTTCCTTCAAGCAGATTGGAGTTGGGAATCCTGCAAACTGGTGTAAGAGCCAATGGCAGGCTGAGAATGGCCTGACTTAAGAACACAGTGGAGAAAGGAGGGGCCCCTGGCCAGCAGGGGAGGAGAAAGAGAGATTGGTATTTGCAGGTGAATGAGAAATAGGATCCTGCGAAGGGAGGGGAGGGGGCTCTCTGGAGGGAAGAGACCTGAGCAGAAGAGGTCCACAGAGGGACCAGAGAGGGGCGCCCCCAGGGGTCAGGCAGGAGGGGGAGAGAGTTGGGAGTCTGCAAAGAAGGAAAGATTAGGAACTGAGGTTTTAGATGAGGTTTATCTGGCCTAAAAAAGATCCTGTGTGTAGAACAAGTGGCACAGAGGTTCGGGACGGGTGCACAAAGAACTAGAAACCCTGAATGTAGGGTATCTCCAACCAGCTCCCAGCTTTTTTGGCGATAGTTAAATTGGTGAGGGTGTTAAAACCGAAAGTCCCTTCAGGAGGCCACCTCGTTCGATTATCCAGTGGGTTCTGTGACCTGGCCACAGTGGAGAAAAAGAACAGTTTTTTCTTCTTTAGGGAGGGAGAAATTTCGGATAAGGCAACTCCAGGACTGTTTTGGGGTTAGGTTTAGATTCCTGTGCCCCCATGGTCAACCTCAGTTCTCGGAGTGGTCAGAGTTGAGAACTGGCATCCCAAAACTCAAGCTCTGGCCACGAATGGATAGGGAAAGTGGATGTGCTTGGGACACACACGCACTTGGACGAAAAAGACTTCCCTGATGCAGCTGCGGTTTCGGACAGGTAGTCTTGGCGGAAAGAACTGAGGGGAGTTTGGAGGCAGGGGACTTACCACACGTGTACTGAAGTGGGTGGAAGGCCGGAGATCCTGGTTCTTTCTTGGAGGGGAAGGGAAGAGGAGCGGTCCTTGCGGACTTCAACTCCTCCCAGGTTTTGGCACCAAATGTGAAGTATTTTTCCCCGCCGAGAAAGAAGGAAGGGGCTGGAGCTATGAAGTATGGAATAATAAAAGGCTTTATTTAGTACAGAGAGCATCCCATCCAACGAGGTTTTCTGGCCCTGGGGGACAGAGGCCAGAGAAGTTGCATGGGATGATCTGTGTGGGAGATATTTAAAGGGTCTCTAGGATGAGTGAGCTAATATGATGTGGTGAAATCTCTCTGGCTGATGGACAGTTGCTCTCTTCCCAAGGACTCCTGGGAAGTTTCTTTTGGTGTGCTTGGTTGTGTGTGACTCTAGCCAAAGTTCCTGGGTTGGAGTTCCTCACGTGACCTTCCCCTATTATCCACCGACCTTACAGACAGAACATCTTCATGGAACCTCTCTGGCTGTTTGGGCTTCCTTACAGCATGGTAGCTAGCTCCCAGGAGTGAATATTTCAAAATACAGGGGGGAAGCTGTATCACCTTTTTAGATTAGTCACATAGTATTATCTCTGCAATAAACAACGAGACAAATTTAAGGGAAAGGAACATAAACCCCATCTTTTGATAGGAGGAACATCAGTATATTATAACAAGAGCATGTGGGATGGGAGATAGTGTTACAGCCATTTTTAGAAAATACTGTCTGCCAGAATATTTTTTCCATAAAGGGACACTGAAATTTTTATGAATAAAGAGTGATACCCTAAATAACCTAAATAACTTTTAATAGGAAGCTTGATGTATAAGATATTTCATCATGGAAATAATCTGGATAAAAAATATGCTAATGTTTAAATTGATCATTTAAATTAGCTCAAATAGTTTCAATTCATATCAGATTAGTTCTTAAACTAACTCAGTATGCTATGAAATGAGATTCTAAGGATCATTTTCATAGAATAAAATTGGACCATTTGTGTGAAAAGAGGGGCAGCTGAATTAATATTAACTTCATTTATAGTTTGTATTTTTTAGTAATCAATTTATCCCAGGCAGTAAGCAGCATAAGCCTATGTTCTCAAATTAATACATCACATGAGACTAATGTTTAAATTAGGAAGAACTAGTTAATTAAAATTCAAGGAGAGATAAAGAACATAGACATGACTTTGGCTAAATAAAATAATATATTTTTATTTATTTATTCATTTTAGAGAAGAGAGACAGAGAGAGAGAGAGAGAAGGGGGAGGAGCAGGAAGGATCAACTCCCATATGTGCCTTGACCCGGCAAGCCCACGTTTTAAACTGGCGACCTCAAGTCCAGGTTTTGAACCGACAACCTCAGCGTTCTAAGTTGACGCTTGATCCACTGCACCACCAAAGGTCAGGCTAAAAGGATTTTATATGTGTATATACCATGTATTTGGGCATGTACATATTCACATATTTGTTTATGTATACAGTACATACATATGTGTGATGCATGCATATTAATCATGTTTTGGTTACATAAACTAGAAAAATGAACATGATACAAAGAAGCAAATCCTCAAATGGATGATGGTACCCATTAAAGGGTCAAATTAAATGTGATTTAAAGAACAACATCAAGGGTATGATCTGTTTGGTAAGCAATCTTGTGTAAGGAAATAAAACAATGAAGACTTGTCGGATTAATGGTACAGCCCTCTCTCAGAGTGCGCAAGTGTACACAAGCAGACACACATGCATGTTCTCAATGAAAGAATTATCAGAATTAATATTAATCCATTGGTTTCCTTTTCTCTTTAGTACTAACCCAATTCTACCTTGAGGTTTTTATTCAGGAAGAAAAAAATAGGTTTACTTATAGTGACCACACTCTTCCCACTGATGCCCAACATGAGATTGATCCAGAAATAAAGTTGCAAATCTGTATTTTGTAATAATTAACAAAGAAACTTTCTATATATCAGTAGCATTTCCCTGTAGGTCTAGTTAATTTCCCACAGCAATAGAAGATATAATTATACTGATGTAAATCACAGGGAGGTGCCTGGAGGGGACTGGCCTTTAACCTTCTTTAATTCATTGAAAGATCTTATCTTTTTGACAGGTACCTTACCGTCAGGCAGAGCAAGGGGCTGGGAGGAAGGATATTCTGTCCTCTCCCACACCCTAACTAATTTGCTTGGAGGAAAAAAACCGTATTTATTGCAAACACTCAAAAGCAGTGTGATAATCCAGGTTTAGCAGAGAACTCTAAATCTCCCCGCACCCCCAAACTTAATAATTGTCCTTGTGTGCCCTGCCCTTTCCATCTCTCCATCCCTAGGTCTCTCTCATGCTTCTCCCGTCCCATAAAACATTGGCTATTCCTTCAGACCTCCTGTTTTCAAAATATTTGTAAAGAAATGTGTATATATTTATGCACATACACACATGCTTCTCCCGTCCCATAAAACATTGGCTATTCCTTCAGACCTCCTGTTTTCAAAATATTTGTAAAGAAATGTGTATATATTTATGCACATACACACATGCGATTTCCACCTTTAAAATAAATCCTTGCTGCCAGCTTTTGTGCTTTACATTGTTTGTACAGAAAAATCAACGCTGTGCCCCGCCAGCATTCTGGGAAGGACTTTCTACCCCCACAAGGTCTGACTTACTTTCACAGTTGCTTCCTGGTTTGCTGCTTTTGTTCACGAGGCATTCCCTTTTGGACAAAAGCACCTAGGACAGAACACTGACTGTCAAGTATTGCGTGAGAGTCAAACAGCTCTACTGACTGACGGGGTTGGTGCGGAGAACCCCAGAAGCGGAGGGAGATGTAGCCTCAGCCACCCAACTGGAAATAAAAAGATGCCTCAAGTTTGGTCGTGTCTGTTACCCTCCCCCACATTCATTTTCTTCTTGTGGCAAAACTGGAAACAAAGCTAGAGAAAAAGTGCTTTTCATTCAGTGGGTGGTGGAGGTTCTGACTCAGGCTTTGCAAACATGACATTGCTTGAACCTCACGATGAACGCTCCCATAGGATTCCGGAGAGACAAAGCTGCCTGCTCCGTGGTGTGGCATCACCCACCTTGGGAATTCCGGCGAGCTGGGGAGGCGGCAGCACAGGTGCAGGTCTTCTGAGGCACATGAATGGTATCGCCCGAGTTCAAAGAGATTTTGAACTTTAGTTCTAAGCTTTCTTGGTTGCATTGAGCTTATTTGGATAATAGGTTTAGGTCTGGAGCTACTATAGCAGAAATTTCCCAAACTCTCACTAATATTTATTATTTTAAGAAATCAGGTTATGCTAAAAAAGATTAGAAGTACCCTAGTACTCAATAAAGAAGATTGTTAAATAAATTATAATATGTTTATATAATGAAATAATATGTAGTTATTAAAAATGTTAAAATACTAGCATTAGTTATTGATGGATGGTGGGATAGCAGAAAATTTCATTTTCTTCTCTTGGTTTATCTGAATTTTAAGATACAGAGGATATGTATTACTTTGGTAATGATGATAATATAATTTAAGAAAGGAAACAGATTATATAGTTTTCTTGGCACTCCCCAATCTTGTGCTTGGCAATTGGCACTAATTTAACAAAAAGAACAAAACTTGTGGCATGGTTGTGGAAGGATCAAGTGATAGGAAGCATTCAGAAATTCCCTTAGAAAACCATGACCTTTAGGACTGCATATGTTGGAAGCTGGCATCCATGTTCATTCTAGTCCCCAGCCCACATTACAGTAAATAAATAAATACATTCATTGGCTGGGTACCCACATATGGGGGCATGAGGTTTCATCAGCCAAAGTGAAACGGACTTTATTGCAGAAAGGAAATACATAGTTTTGCCAAGCACTTGTTGCTGATGACTGTTCTGAGGATACCAAAATTTTAGCCCAAATGTTTGAAGTCATGTAGTGCACTTATTCCCAGCCAACACGCTAGTCATTTTAGTCTTTAGAGACATTCTGGATTTGCTTGTAACTTTTGCCAACTCTTCACCCTATAGACTTGCAGTAGATGAATAGACAGTTGGGTGGCAGATCCCATGGATGACTGGCAATGTTTCAGATAAGTCATGGAACCATGAATGCAGGACCCCTACTGTTCATAGGTGAAGCGATCTCTCACCTGATATCATTGATCTTTTTTTTTCTTTTATTAATTTTAATGGGGTGACATTAATAAATCAGGGTACATACATTCAAAGAAAACATCTCCAGGTTATCTTATCATTCAATTATGTTGCATACCCCTCACCCAAAGTTAAATTGTCCTCTATCATTGATCTTTCGATTTTCCCTTGAGTCAGCCAGGCCTGTGGCCTCACTAGACAGAGAGGCAGGCTCCTGCTTACTCATGGCCCACTGTGGACCAGGCATGTAATGTACCTTTTCTCATCTCTATGAGAACTCTGCAAGGTAAGTGTGATTATCTTTTCTTTTATGGATAAGAAAACAAAAACTCAGAAAATTTAAGTTATGAGGCCTGAAACTTGCAGCGCTTAAGAAGCCAAAACTGTCTGAGTGAAAATCTGTTGCTCATTCAATCAATACCATAATTTCATTATAAACAGAATTTCACAGCCTTACTTAATAATTTTCAAGTGTTCTATTCATATCTAGATGCTAGTGTATATTGTTCCCTCATCATGCCCACCCTGACAGTCTCTTTCTTCTTTCCCCCTTCCTTTCAGCTATTCCCCCCATATCTTTTAAATAAAGAGAATCAACATTTAAATTTTAGAAGAAGCAGCAGGTGATTTCATTCATTGTTCTCTACTCTGTAGCATACCAAAGATTATCTTTTCAAAAAGTTATGCAGCTATAGCTTTTCTCTTTCAGTCCAAGCTATCACATTACATTTTTACTGTACTAAGGGGAGAAGGAGAAGAAGGAAGCTAACACTTATTGGTACTATCAGTTTTTAAAAAAGACTTCTTTATTGCCTGAGCAGGTGGTGGTACAATAAATAGAGCATCAGCCTAGGACGCTGAGGACCCAGGTTAAAAACCCCGAGGTTGCTGGCTTAAGCACAGGCTCATCTGGCTTGACATGACCCGATGGTTGCTGGGTTGAGCCCAAAGGTCACTGACTCAAAGCCCAAAGGTCACTGACTTGAAGCCCAAGGTCACTGGCTTGAGCCCAAAATCACTGGCTTGAGCCCAAGGTTGCTGGCTTGAGCCCAAGGTCTCTGGCTTGAGCAAGGGGTCACTGGCTCAGTTGGAGCCCCTGAGTCAAGGCACATATGAGGAAGCAATCAATTGAACAACTAAGGTGCTGCAACAATAAGTTGATGCTTCTCATTTCTCTCTTTATCCATCTGTTTATCTTTGTCCCTCTCTCTGTCTCTGTCACAAAAAAAAAAAAGAAAAAGAAAAAATGATGCTGTCCAACACTAAATCAAAGAATGCAAAATTACTCTTGGTCCACAGAATCTGGGATACTTGAAAAACTCCATGCCAGGTAGGAGCCCGGCCTTTGATGGGCAGCCTTTGTATAAGGTGGGACCTTTTTCGGAAGTGGACCTTCAAGGACTACCAGGGCACCTTAAAGACTGATTTGGATTAAAACACTTCACCCCAGAGACCGGAACAGTTCTAAGCTGGAGTAATCATTCTCCTTGAGATAAACTTAAACAGGCACTTTTGGGAAAAGACACTGGAATAAGGATCAGGGGGCAGACTTGGTTCAAGCCTTAACACTGCCATTTTCTAGAAGGTTCTCTAGATAAGACTGGAATCTCTCTGAGCCTTATTTTCTCCATTTATCAAATGGAGAAAATGGCAATGGATATGCTCTTGCCACCTCTCCAAGACTGTTGTGAATATCAAATAAAGCCAGTGTTTTGATAGCTTTAAAGTCCTATTCAAATGAAAATATTTACATCACTATTTATTATTTTTTTGAGAGAGGCGGAGAGAGAGAGAGAAACAGGAGCATCGAGCTGCTCCTTTATGTGCCCTGACCAGGGAATTGAACCAGCAACCTCTGCTCTCTGGAATGATTTCTTACCAACTTTTAGAAAGACAGAGAGAGGAAAGGAGAGGGAGAGGGGAGGGTGAAGGGAAGCATTTGTTGTTCCATTCAGCAGTGCTTTGCTTTTTTTTTTTTTTGGTTGCTTCCTGTGTATGCCCTGATGGGGGATCAAACCTGGAACCTTTTTGTTTTGGGACGATGCTCTTAACTGACGAAGGTGACCAGTCAGGGCCCATCACTATTTCTTTAATTGTGTAAAGTAGCATAGCTAAGAAAAAATATATCTTGCCTTCTTAACACTTTATTTTTATTTTTGCATATTATTTCTGGTCATTATACACATAGCAAATTTTTACAGACTTAAAGTCATGCTGGGGCACCATTTTATATTTTGCACTTTTAGTTTAACATTTCATTATTACCACGGGTCTAGTTGCTGCATTATCTTTATAATAATTTATTAGCGTGGTTGAACATTTATGTGATTTCACTTTTACGTGTGAAAGAAACTGCCATGAACATTTTTGTGCATGAATTATTTCCTTAGAATAAATTCCCAGGGGTGTGATTACTGGGTGAAAATATATGGGCATTTTTATGGCTCTTAATAGATTTTGCCATATTGCTTTCCAAAGGTTAGTAACAATGAAACTGACACCAGCAATGAATATGTGTCATTTCAAGTGATTATTTTAAATCAATTATTCACCAGCCATATGTGAAGGCATGTCCCTGGATCCTTGTCTGCCAGGACCTTCCATTTCTGACTCATTCATTCACAAGAAATAGCTAAATGAAACAAGGAGACTGTGTATGATGAATGAATGAAGAATTCTATTAGTTAAAATCTGGAAAAGCTAGGGAGCTATTGTTGTAGCTTGCTTGCCGATTTGATTTTACAGATTTAGTGATTTTTTTGCCAATTATCTGGAACATACAGTGTAACAATACATACTGCATTATCTGAATCTTTTATAAAAGCATATATAGAAGCAGTATTTTTTTTTCTCATGCTAGTTTTCAGGAACTTAACTTTTTTATACCGGTCAAGGCTTTTTTTGTTTAGTTTTGTTTGGGGTCTATGGGTTAGGTAGGTTATATCTCAAAAGCATGACTGAACTTGAGTAGAAATTTATATGTATAATTTCAAACTATGAAATTGTAATAACATCCATCATTTGTGCATATAGATCTTTTCATTTTAAAAGCTCTTCCATGTGATTTTCTCATTTGATCCTGACCAAATGGCGTGGGCTGGGCTGGGAGGGCATCACCAACTGTTTCCAAGGCCAGAGGAGGTCAGGCACGGTAAGGGCACTTTGGATGTAGACTATAATCTCAGTTTGACCGACAGGGAGACTGAGGTGCAAGAAGACTCATCTAAGATTGGACCATTTCTCAGAGTGGCTAGTCTCCTGTCTCTAGGATTCTGGTTCTTTTCACCCAATTCTATAGTTTTTTAAAAACATCTTTTGTACCATGCTTCTCACTTGACATTTAAAAAAGAATGGTTGTATAAAATTAGCTTGTCTTTTAAAAATGCTCTCTTGCGTAATGGTGTTGACTTATTCATTTACTATTTTTTTGCAAGAGTTGTGGGATGAAAGAAGTTTCTTAGTCAATGCACTGGCTTTAGCTGCCACATGCTGAATGGCTGGTATGGATCGGGCACTTCTTGCTGGTTTGATCCCCATCACAACTCTGTGACAAAGAAGACGTTATCACTCACATGTGATGGGAGGACATTGCAGTTCAGAGAAGTTAAGAACTTTTACAGTTTCACAGAGCTCAAAGGGACAGAGCTAGAACTTGAACCTCAAGCCATCTTAATTAGAATCAAATGACCTTCATCTGTACTGCACAGCTTTTCTCAGCGGTCACTTTTCAAATAGTTGATATAACAAAAATGAATTTTTTTCTTATTATAAAAATAAATATAGATTACCAGCAAGAACATAAAAATATAAAAGTTACATTTAAGCAATGTCAGGCTATGCTTTTTCATGTGGAGTACCTAATGTAAGATATTGTAAAGACTCATGTTTCATCCCAGAGATGAAAGCATGGAGCTTAAGCCTCCAGTCAGCAGATTTTTTTTGCCTCTCCCTTCTCTCAACCTCCCTCTACCCCCAGTCTAGCTTTCTGCAAAGCTTAAAGGTTTAACTCAATTGAATCCCACCTACCTGGTTTGTGTACTCTCTAGTTTCCGGTCTTATACTTATTTTGTTTGTTCACTTGGGAAGAAAGCAAACACCACAAAAAGAAATCAAGCCCTGACTTGGAACAGTAGCTAATAGAGCATCTTAAATCAACACAGCCAATATAACTTGTACTGATTCAAGTAATTATTTTTGTCTCTAGCATTTCACATTGTCTGTACTACTAAAACTTCCTGATACTTAGCCATGGAACAATAGGAGGCCCACATGTTTATTGGTATAGCGCTCATCTTTGCTTTATGAAGAGATGCAATTGACAGTCCTGTCTCCTGGACCTCCAGATCACACCCTGTCTTTTGACTACATTTAAGTGGTAGCAGAAAGCATTCCTTGAGACACAATAGAGCAACTTAGCAGTCAGCCCAGAACTGGAGTTGGTATTAGGTTACCATTCTGTATTTTTTTTTTCATACCATACCTGTTTACAGGAAAGTTGGGACAAGGTCAGGGAAAGTGCGTAGTTGTTATCAGCTTTGCTGAGGCCACACCTGAATGAAAAGTTAGGTACTGAAACAAGATCAAACTTGAGTGCTATTTGGAACTTAAAACAGCAAATGTCACTGTGGAAATGAGACTGCTTCATAGAGATGTTTTAAAGGAGACTAAAGCCCAGCCTCAGCGATTAATTTCAATTTGGCTGACATTTCTTGTGGGTCTATTACTACGTGCAGCTTTGTGCTACAAGGTTCAGGGTGTGCCTATAGAACCCAGACTGGCCACAGCTGAGTGTCTCATCAGTTAAGCAGCATAGATTCTAGTTGCACAGACTCTCATAGAATTCTATTTACCACACTGATTATTCAGATCTAAAACAGATTTGCTCCGATTCTCAGAAACAAATTCCAAATAGGCAAAAGCTTGACAGCATAATTAACCTATATCCTGTTCTGTCCCCTGACCTTGGTGATATACAGATCTTCTTTAATGTTTTGTTCATATTCTAGCTGCTGGCATGCTGACTCTTTTAATGAAATTCATATCTGGTCAGAGAAGCTGTCATTAGATGAAAATTATTACTGAGCCTGCAAGCATCTCTCAGATGATTTTGAGAACCTCCAGAATTAATTATGTTTAGAGACACTGCAAGCTGCATTAGGTCAATCTGTTTCTTCTCATTTCCATATAATTGAATGTACCAAACATTCATTGTATTCCTACTATGTGCCATGCACTGTGGTTACAAAAATGGATGAGACATGTTTTGTGCCCTAAGGAGTTCTTGATGGGGCAAGTTTGAAGTCTATCTTTCTCCCTTGCTTATCTTATAGCTGTATTCTACTCCTCCACCCCCTTTTCCTAGGGGGAGAAGTGTTGTTTCTTTTCTTTCTTTCTTTCTTTTTTTTTTTTGACAGAGACAGAGAGTCAGAGAGAGAGACAGATAGGGACAGACAGACAGTAAGGGAGAGAGATGAGAAGCATCAATTCTTCATTGTGGCACTTTAGATGTTCATTGATTGCTTTCTCATATATGCCTTGACCATGGGGCAAAAGCAGACTGAGTAACCCCTTGCTCAAGCCAGTGACCTTGGGTCCAAGCTGGTGAGCTTTTTGCTCAAACCAGATGAGCCCATGCTCAAGCTGGCGACCTCAGGGTCTTGAACCTGGGTCTTCCACCATCCCCGTCCGATGCTCTATTTACTGCGCCACCGCCTGGTCAGGCTGTTTCTTTTCTTTATATCATATGTACGTGGGTTTTTTCTCCTTCTACAGTGTATGAGCTCTCTCTACCCTTGTTCCTGTTGTTGTTGTAGTCTTTCTAGTTCTTGGGCCATAGCAGCTTTGGGAAGATGTCCTGTGCATCTGGGTTTGAAGAAGAGGCCAGTTGCCATAATCAGAGAAGTGGAGCCAGAAGTTTGGTGAACCATGGATTTGTCAGGGGAAACAATAGTGAGACTGTGTTTTTCTGAATTATGGGAAGAAAAGTGGCTATGCTTTTAATTCCCCTGAAGTATTTGTAGGGAAAAAGAAAATATGCAGAAGTCTCCAGTTTTTTCATTCTGGGCTTCATTTAGAAGATTCCCCACGTCCTCACAGACCACTTGCTGTCCTGGCTAAGGATGGCTGTTTAGAAGTTTTAATTGAAACTTTGGCTTGGATCTTTCAGTTTAGACCTACCGATGAGAATTGACATTTGGAGGCACATTGCAAAATGAG
Source organism: Rhynchonycteris naso (assembly GCA_037038555.1). NCBI lineage: Eukaryota > Metazoa > Chordata > Mammalia > Chiroptera > Emballonuridae > Rhynchonycteris > Rhynchonycteris naso. Next base: position 38,844,341 of record CM073002.1, read on the forward strand.
CAATTTGCCTTGAAAACAGGCATATTTTCCAGCTTCCTATGACTAATGGCACATGAAGGGAGCCTAGTAATCACATAATTAGTTTGCCGTTACTAAGAAATCATGCTCAGAGTCCATGAGATGTGGTTTGCAATAGCTTCAGTGGTTCTGCACCAACAACCGAGACTTTGGGGGCCTACATTTGAGGACAAAGGCCCAATTTTCATTGATAGAGCTATGGGGAATTCTTCTAACTGGGGGATAAAGCTCAGCTTAACAATTTTCTTTGTATTTTGTATAGAATCCAGCCCTAGGACCAGGTTCAAGGAAAAGCTTCCCAGAGGATTTGTAAACTTTTCACAGATCTCAGGCCCTACTCAAGTTCACATACTTGCCATGATTCCACGAGGAGTTTGAGAAACTGATGGATCATACATCTTTTGTAAAATTTTTGCAGCATGTAATATTATAAACCATGGATCCAAAGGACTGGGCTCTTTTTTTTTCTCTTTTTAAATAAACTAAAGGGAAGTAAATTGTGAGTAGCACTGATACATTTGAAACCAATTCCTGGAGTAATTGAGATTTTAATAAAAGAAACACAAGTGATCTTATATCTAACAAGTAAACCGAAGAGGATTTTTTCTATCTAGTGTCAGCTTTTAGAAGATTAGCTACAAGGTAATAATTGTTGAAGCTGGGTGATGTCAGTTTACACATCAACAGATGGCAGATTATCCACAACCAGAGCCCAGGTCCCGGAGTGCAGCTATTATTACCTCCTAAAGGGTGAAGATGCTTGGGTGAAAAAGAACTCTCTTTAGAGTTGTGAAGGTCTTTCTGTAAAACTATTCACCAACATGCAGTGAAAACACTTTGGGGTTAGACTTTCTTTCTCACCTTGAATCCTGCCAGTGTAGCTTATGGCTATGTGACCTCAGGCAGCGCTGAGCATCTCTGGGTTCTATTTCCCTCACCTATAAAACACAGCACATAGTAGGCATAAGAGCTCATAGTAGGTGCTGAATAGAGTACAATGATCAATTCTTGTCTGGCTCTGTTCCAGTGAGCATACATGCTGTTCAGGTTTTCATGATAGAAGAAGCCATGTTAGACGGACTTCAGAATAATTTTTTAGCAATGAGAAGAAGAGGCTTAAAAACTAACCTCACCTAGCCCTGGCTGGATAATTTTGATGGTTACAGCATTGTCTTAAAATGCAGAGGTTACTGGTTCAATCCCCAGTCAGGGCACATAGAGGAACAGATGTCCTGCCTCTCTCCTGCTCTCACCCTTTCTCTCTCTAAAATCAGTAAGATAAATATACCCCCTCACCCCCCAAAACCCCTGACTTTGCCTTTATACAAACAGAATATAGAGTCTAGGACTACTTACATTTTATTTCATCAGCTTGACCTCTAAACTATTATTTTTCAACCCCCCCACACAAAGGTATTTTTATAATTGCTTGTGAGACAATGGTGAATCATCTTATTACTATTGAATCATCTTTCCAGCACTGGGAGAAAGATGAGCAAGGGCTCCTTGGGGCTGATCTCAGCATTCCGTAGAAGTCTGGGAGTTCTTTGGGTTGGTTTGATTATATTCCTATTCTTCCTGTGATAGTACTGGGAACATAGTGAGTGTTACCTGCTCAGAGCCTAAGTCTATTTAGACTTACTATTCCAACGAATTAAAAAAAAAACAAAAATCTAAATTAGTTAAATCAGTAAAAAATTAGATTAGCCAAAAAGTTGTTTAAAAGATATCGCTAATTTAATCAAGATGATAACTCAATAACCCCTAGAAACCAGACCAAGTAAAGTAAATTAACTTAGTATTCTTAAACGTGTCATGTCATATGCTGAACTGATCAGAATATGCAGAAGAAGAGCATGTGAAACAGAGATGAAAGTTTCTAAGTGCACCATGCATGTGTCTAACAACATCATGCATCTTTCTTGACATTCCTTCCTCTACCACTATCTGCCCCCTTCCCCCCCACACCGTAATTAGGATTGTGTTACTTGATTATGAGCTCTTGAATATCTGACTTCAAACCTCCTTGAAGGCATAGAGAACTTACTGCTATGAAACATTTTCATAGACTTTGCTAGACAAGCTTTCTTGCTATATAATGAAAGCAATACTACCCCTGTGTTCATTGCAGTGTTATTTACAATAGCCAAGATTCGGAAGCAGCCCAAGTGTCCATCAGTAGGCGAGTGGGGAAAAAAGCTGTGGCACATTTACACAATGGAATACTACTTGGCTATAAAAAATAAGAAATTTTTTTCTTTTGTGACAACATGGATGAACCTGGAGAACATTATGCTAAGTGCCATAAACCAGTCAGAGAAAGACAAGCTCCATTTGATTTCACTGATATGTGGCATCTAATGAGCAACATAAACTAACAAACAAAACAAACACACAAACAGAAAAACAATACTTATTTCCAAGTGCTACAGTTAATTTTAATGTCAAAAGTTGGCTTGTCAGAACTGTGGCCAAGGATACTGTGGCCTAGGGTAATAGGTCAAGTCCTTAATTAAGTTTGTGATATCCCAGGTAAAGAAGCTAGGGAAAGAATTTATTTCAGCTTTTATTTCTCCTATAGGAAGGCTTTTATATTCTAAGTCATTTATATTATAAAACAGCCTTTTAATTACAGCTTCACTATTAGAAGTTGACAGAGTCAGAAAGGAGACAAAATAAAACACTATCAAGTAAAAGCTCATGGTGCTTTTAAAATATTATTCAGAGGTTGTAAAAATTTAATCTTTCTGTCTGACCAGGTGGTGGTGCAGTGGATAGAGCGTTGGACTAGGATGCGGAAGACCCAGGTTCGAGACCTTAAGGTCGCCAACTGAGCGCGGGCCCATCTGGCTTGAGTGGAGGCTCACCAGCTTGAGCGTGGGATCATAGGCATGACCCCGTGGTCCCTGGCTTGAACCCAAAGGTTGCTGGCTTGAACAAGGGCTCACTCACTCTGCTGTAACCCCCTCCACCCCAGTCAAGGCACATGAGAAAGCTATCAATGAATAACTAAGGTGCTGCAATGAAGAATTGATGCTTCTCATCTCTCTCCATTCCTGTCTGTCTGTCCCTATCTTTCCCTTTCTTTGTCTCTCACTCTGTCACACACACACACACACACACACAGAAGTTTAATTATCCTGAGACGGGAGCTTTTTAGTTACTTCGTAGAAACCACTCTAGTTTGCAAATTAACAAGTAATGCATTTTGTCTTTGCAGCATGATTCAGTAGCTCCTTACTAACTTGATCAAATTCCTTTCAGCATCACTGGGGTTATGTCTGAATAGGCTTGGGCTCAATGCAGATTTTTGAATGGACAAATTCTAGATAATGGGTGGAAAGTGTTGGTGTCTGTGTCAGGTGGGGGTGAGGGAAGTGAAAACTTCAGGGGGTCAGATGCTAGTATATATTTTATTTCCTTCTTCCATTCGGTGAGACTTCCAGAGAATACAGGGAACTACCCTGTGGAGGCCGCCCATTGTTCTATGGATGAGTGCGACTCTGACATGTGCGAAATCCTGAGAATTAGCTTGAAAATCTGTTTTCAGAAAAAACAACCCTTTAGTCAGCTGCCCTTCCGATACAGGTGGTCTCCCAGGCAGCCTTTCCTATGTGAACAAATGAACAAGTGGAGGAATCTGACTGTTCCATTAGTGAATAAGCTGCTTTTGCAGAAAAATGCAAACTGGATTAAGGCGGGATTTTCTACGAAAAAGGATAGGATCTAAGACCTGAAGATTGGTATTTGGTTTTGACGTGCACAATGCCTTTTAGCGATTGGTCAAACAGTTGGCAGTAGATCTGGGAAGGAAGTCTAGCCAACTCTCACTCACTTGAGGGGAGGACCTGAAACCTGCGTCTTGGGAGCCTGGATGGGCTTGAGAGCTAAGTGATGGGCTGGACTAGCGCAGGGCAGAATTAGGAAGAAGGGAAAACTGGATTTTCAGATGCACTCACACCCCCAACCCAGGCATTCAGAAACTTTCAGTGGGGTTACCACAGCTGTCATATCCTAGATTGATTGGTTGGAATTCATATTTTAAAAGAAACAAGAAAATAATAAAGCAAACAACAAAAGCCAGTAATTTATGTATTTATTTATGATGAAAAGTTAGTAGATACTAATTGCAGAAAACTTGGAATATTCAGTAAAGAATAAACACAATGAATTACTCTCCACCCACCATTCAGAAATAACAACTAATTACTTTTTCTGATTATTCTATTTTTATCATATATCACACATATTTTGATTATGAGTGGGGATATTACAGTTGACTCTTAAAATTAACTTTTACCTCTCTCCCCATCAAGACTTATTTGTTCTATGTCTCATTCCTTTAGGGTCTTGTTGAATACTAGAGGTACAGTCAGTTCTGTTATAACTATGTACTACTGAGAATATTCATGCCCTGCCTGTTTGCACAGCAAAAACCACAGTGTCTGTGGGGAAATGCGATTAAAGGGATAATACTCAAATACTTCCTCAGCGACACATACCTAATAAAAACTGACACAAACCTAATGAAAACGGTAGCACAGTTGTATCAATGTCGAACGGTTGTGAGATATATAAATACTACAATGAATATGGCACTTTATCTTGAAAAAGAGCTGATGCTTACTTGTAGAAGTGGGCACTGGAGGCGTAACCTCTTAGGGGTTACTGTGAAGTGCCTGAAGGAGGGTGAGCTGCAATCAACAAAAATTGCAATAATTGATATGGATGGGTGTAGTTCATTGTCCTCAGTTTGGTAGGCACCAAAGATCACAGTTGAGTGATCATTCACAGCCTTAAACCCTGGAGGATGGTTTTCTGCCTTCAACACGTAGATCTTTCTAAGCATTTGTTTACGATAAATGTTTCATCAAAATTAAAAATTTGACTTCATGTATAGCCTTCTTTAATTAAAGTTTGTATCATGGCTAAAAATTCTTTCATAACTTTCTCATTTACTTGCAGCTTCTCTGAATAGCTGAAAGCTTTGAAAATTGTAATAGTGTTTGAAGCAACTGGAAAAGGGAGCACTTTTACAGGGTTTGGCAGTTTCTGTTTGAGGTTTTCGCATGTAGATGGTGCTTTTCTGTATGTGTGCACTGCTTGGTGTTTTGAAGCAGGATTCTGAGATAGGTTTGGGAAGCTGAATGAGTATACAGAAACGTTTGCAAATGTGACAGAATAGCAAAACACAACCTTATAGGGTAGCATGTGGTGCATTGAGGTAGCTGGTAGTGTAAGATGTGTGTGTGTGTGTGTGTGTGTGTGAGGTTTGTGCATCCATATCCTTGTTGGTTCAGCTGGATACAGTTTCCTGTGTTCACCTAGTATTTTCTGCAGACAAAGTTGTACATAAGCACATGTGAGCTGTGAGTTATACTCAAATTGTTGTCTAAATATATCAATAGTGTTGGAAATAAATCAATGTTTGTATAACAAGTGCTATAGCAAAATTAACTGTAGTCTGACAAGCACTTTTATAGCAAGGCATGGCCAGGTGGTAGAGACCGATGTTCCTTAATTACAATTTTGAAATTCATAAAGTTCTGAAATTTTTTGTTTTGTTTGTTTTGTAACTCAGCTTAGATAAAGCTTGATCCATTTTACATTCATTTTGTTACCACCTGGCTTAAACTGATGTGAGGCTTTTTATTTATTTCACTTAGTGTGAATATTTATACATTTTGCTGCAGAAATTTTTTCTTATTTAGTCATTTTAGAAATGAGGGAAAGAAAAAAAATGGGTGAGAAGCAGGAAGCATCAATTCCCATATGTGCCTTGACCGGGCAAGCCCAGGGTTTTGAACTGGCAACCTCAGCATTTCAGGTAGACACTTTATCCACTGTGCCACCACAGGTCAGGTGCTGCAGAAATAGTTTTGCATTTGATAATTAGATGCTATCTCAGGCCTCAGTAGAGATTTAAATAACATATGATATAAGCAACCTTGTAATACCCCCAAATTCTGAATTCCTAAACATATGATTCCAAAAGTTTTTGATAAAGACTGGATCTATAAGGGCTAAAAATGTGTGAATCATTTTAAGTAACACATTTTCACTTTAACAGGGACCCTCAGTGCCATAGCATGTAGGGGGGACCAAGGACAGGCAGGCTGGTGGAGAGAATGGCGAATGGTGTGACTGACCACTTACTCCTCCCTTGTTAAAGTTGTCTTCTGTGGCTCCAGAATTCCATATTCTATTCTTTCTCCTTCCACTCTAGTTGTTCTTTCTTAGATTTTATTAAGTGTTTCTCTTCCCCTGTCCACCTCTAAAATCAGTATGTCTAAAAGGCATGGTCCATAGTTTGTCTGCTTCAGAATCATCCAGCAAAAGCCAGCTAACTTCCAGGCCTCTCATCAGACTTTCTAAACTAGAAACTCATAAGAGGAGGTCCTGTGTTTTTAAGAATTTTCCCCATGATTCAGATGCATTTTAGAATTTGGAGTCCACTGCCTTGAATAATAGTATTCCTCAATATCCTTCTCTATATTCACTGCTTTGTCTCACTTTGGACTCAATCAATGGCCATTTTATTATATATCACATATCAGCACATTGAATCTTTATTTTTCCTCCTAGCTTCAGATGCTCACATAACTGTTAACTGGGATGTCCAATGGGCATTACAAAGCCAGTGTATTTAAATCTAGACTCATCTTCTTAACATTTCAATGAGCGGGACCGTAGTCATCCCTGTTTCCCTAGACAAAACTCTCAGCTTATCTTTGTTCTCTCACTTGCAACTTCCACACCTTTTACCCACTCTCGAAATATCTCTCCAACCTTCACAGTTCTTTCCTTCTCCAAACATGGGCCACTGTCACCCCCTGCCTAGCATCCTGCAGAAGCATGATCTTCCCTTTTCAGACCCTCTTTGTACCATCTAATCTCTGTGCTGGAGCCTAACTGACCTTTGTAAAATGCAAGTCAGAATGTGTTCCTTCCCAGATTCAAAATACTTAAGAGCAGACAAGGCCCCGTGTGTCATCACTCAGTAGAGCCCAAACTCCTTAGCAAGGCCTGAAGGCTCTGCTTAGCCCTCCAGTCTCATCTCCATAGGCTGTGTACCCTGTGATGCTCTGCCCCCCCCGGACACCCCCAAATTTTATTTAGGTTTCTTTACCAAGTGCCCCTGTGCCCCTTCATACTAACTTCTTGGAGCACTGCTGTACTATATGTGGTTACTTGCTTAATTATCCATTTCCTCTATTATCAGACTTGACGCTCCATGATAGCAGGACCCTGCCAGTCTTGCTTATTATTGAGTATGCCTATGGAAAGTGCTCAATCCCTATCTGATGAACAAATGAATAAGTTATTTTGGCACGTGTGGATGTAAAGGCAGGGGTGAAGACCTTTATGCTTCTCAAGCAATACCAGTGAGGATGGCTGGCCAATTCGATTTAGTTCAAGACAACTTAATGTAACAAACAGTTATTATTGAGTATTTATTATGCTCCATTGGGCATGTCACAAAGTGGGTGAAAACAAGGCCTCTGTCCTCAAAGACCACTGCCCTAACCTAACCTGTCACTGGCTGGCACCCTGCTGTTTGTGGACAGATGGCTCAGAATCACAATGCCACTGATGCCCTGACTTCAGGAACTGCCTCTACTCTGCCCCTTGGTGCCCTACCTGTCCCCACTTCAGATGCTTAACCAAATTATGACTGAATTTGCCACATTCATTAGCATAAAAAAGAACTGTGTAATGACTGGATTCTCTAAAGGACAGTCCAGTCCCCCACTGCTATGTGCTTATAGCCTTTGGGAGACAAGCAATTTCTGTATAAGATTATATATATAGCAGAAGTTACAGCAGAAATAAGAGTTGGGCAAAAATCTCAGTATCACCATTTAATAGCCAGTTGACTTTGGCAGGTCTTGGTTTGATCATGTATAAATAAAGATAGTAATTGCCAACTCATATGTTTTTGTGAGTATTAATGCCATTAACACAAAAAAATAATAATGGCTAAGATTTATAGACTACTTACTCCATGCTGGGCTCTGTCCTAAGGGTTTATCTCATGTAATCTCTGCAACAGTCCTAAGCAGAAGATACTAATACTGTATAATATTCATGTTACAGAAAAGGCTAGCGAGGCTTAAATAACTCTTCTGGGCTGCCAGTGAGTGAGTGGAAAGGCTAGAATTTCATTCAGGCAGCCCTGCTCCAGAATCCATTCCCTCTGTCACTATGTTACCTCCTTGGGGTTGAGTTTAATTGAAGATAAGGATAAAATTTCTATTCTGTTATTTGGGAAAAGATAGCAAAATATTTTTTAAAGGGACTTATTTTATTTTACTTTAATTTCAATTCTTGAGCCTAGTGGCTGTCTTCAATCTATATTTCTGCTCTATTTAATATTTTATTCTTTTATTGCATGGTATAACAAAAGTAATTTTACATCATGAGAAGAGCTTTTGTCTAAGTGCTTGCAGACAAGCAGTGACTACAAAGGAACATTACAGTTTACATTGTGGTCAAAAAGGAATTATTCCAGTTCATTTTTTAAAAATTACTTTATTCATTTACAAATATATACAATATCTACTGTGTGCCAATGATTTCTACATCCTAGAAATCTGGAGACAGAGGGTACAGTTAGTGACTGAATGTGGCTAACATCCATTCTTCTAAGATATTCCTGCAGACTTATTCTTACTTCTGTGGGGTTCAAGCTTTTAAGGTGTTTTTTTTTTAAACAAATAGGGTTCCACTGTGATGAGACACATTTAAGGGAGATAAACATTCAGGTCAAAGATCCAGTCTATGGTGTATAATTGACCTCACTCTCTGAAGGTCAAATAACCAAATTTCTTTAGTTATACCTGGCTTAAGATAACTGAGGCCATCTATGTACATACTTATATTGTTCTTTCAAAGACAGATTGAATATAGTCGCAGTAATATAAGTAAATATAATGTGACTTCATAAATTATGTATATTCATGCTTATTGAAACCTAGATTAAAATATGACTTAATGCAATAAATAGGCCCATTAGCAGAAAGTACCTTTTGTGAAGTACCTGTTGCATTTAAAGAGGTTAAACACTTTATGATTCATATTTGGGCTTCAATTCCCTTGAAGACAAATTCTGAAGAATAGTTATAAGGCTTTAAATATGTATATGAAAAAATATGTGCATTAAATAAATAAAATTGCAAAGTTAGTGAGATTAAGCCTGAGCATTTAGAGAAACTGACATTAAAGGAGCACAGGCAATCTGTCGCTCAGAACACAGAGAGAATATCTAAGTGTTGTTCTGGGATAAATTGTGTTTCCCTAGAATACATACATAGAAGCCCTAACCCTAGTACCTCAGAATGTGACTGCACTTGGACATAGAGCCTTAAAAAGTTATATAAGTTAAAATGACATCATTAGGTGAAGCCCTAATCCCATGATGGCGAACCTATGACACATGTGCCAGCACTGACACGTGTAGTCATTTTTGATGACACACGGCCGCATATGGTCGCATACCAGAGAAGTATGGGGGCGCATGCCAAGAAGGACATTTCATCCTCAGCTCCTGCACGGCCAGGTGCAGTTGCCGAGGATAAAACATTTGCTGTAGTGTAGACACTCTGTGCCAGAGGTCTGTAGGCCAAAACAACAGAACTCTGGCACACAGTGTCTAGTTCTGGGACTTCTGATTAGGCCGTTTTACTTGAAGTGACACACCACCCAAGTTATGCTTGGTTTTTTGGCGAATTTTGACACACAAAGCTCAAAAGATTGCCCATCACTCCCCTAATCCAATATGACTAGTGTTCTCATAAGAAAGGAGATCATAATACAGACATGCACAGAGAAAAGACTATATGAAGACAAAGGAATAAGGCCATTTACAAGCCAAGGAGAAATGCCCAAGAAAACCAAACCAACCAACACCTTGATCACAGACTTCTAGCCTCCAGAATTGTGAGAAAAGTCAATTTCCAATTTTTTAAGCTCCCCAGTGTGTGGTACTTTATTATGGCAGCCTGAGCAAACTAATGCAAATGGTTTTACCACTCTCCACCCTCTGACCCTCTTTCCTTTGTTTGAAGATACTACATCTACTTGATTTAGCTCTGAATATGAGGTGACTCTCAGAATAACTGACAAGTCACAAGAGTTTCATTTCTGCATCACAGTGTTCGCTGAGTCAAGTTTGATGCTGAGGGACCCTATATAAATTTTCAAGTTTACCTTTGGGAACAAAGAAAGGATGCTTATTATATTTGTAGATGACAAGAAGACCAGCAGTACTGTCAACCCAAATCATCTTGATTGGTTGAACAAGGAGCTGAGACTGATGTAGAGGAAATGTTGAAAGAGATAAATAGAAGCTCTTGAACTTGGATTTAAAAATGTCAATTACATAAGTGCAAGGTGGGCGAGAAATTGTTAAATAGTAGTATGTATTGAAAGCTTATTATGAGTCAACTGAAGGAAGAAAATGCCCCAAATCCAGTGTGCTTATAAGCTATCATTTGTGGAGTCCTTGTTTGCAGGGGTGCCTGATAGAAAGATGTGCCTTAGTAAGCAGGAGTTTCCCATTGCTGGAAGTGTCCAAGCAATGCCTGGGTGATCACTTCTTAGAGATGTGGCAAAGGGTACATATTTCAGTTAAAAACATGCCAGTGATTGAGATTAAACCCACACTACTTGTTGCCTGAGCAATTGAAGACCACCTGCCCCCACATCATTCTGAGGTTTTGTGATTGTTATCTTTTAAATATTAGTATAGGGGGTCCTTGGGTTATGACATAGTTCCGTTCCTATGATAGTGATGTAACCCAATTTTGGTGTAATTCAAAATACACCCTAGCCTAAGTTACTTACCTATCCTAATACAGTTGTAAAATCATAAAAATACAACTAAGCCACAGGAAAAGGAAAAGGACATAAATATATTGCACTGTACACTGTACTGTAGTAACAGAAAAAATGACAGAAAAGTTGAATGTAATAAAATTCCTTAACTTTATTCCTATGCTTGGCTTGTACACTGAACGGGGAATTGCAAGGTGGGAGAGAGTGACCTATTGGGAGGAGAAAACTGGAGAGGAAGAAGAACCTGCAGAAGGTGCAGGAGATACTGGGTCAGGTGAATCAGGATTGCCTAAGGAACATGCAGGAGATGCTGGAGATGATTCTACCTGTACCACAGGTGTTTCATCTTGAGAAGCAGCTGATGTAGAGGGTACAGGATCTGTTGCAGGCCTCTCTACCTTCTTAAAGAATAGTTTTATGCTAGTCTGTAAGGGTAATGACTTCTTCTTTTCCAAAATCTGCCCTAACACTCATGTCTCAATTTTTTTTAAAGTTTTTATGGGAGTGAATGTCATAAACTTGAAACATCTTATGTCAAGACTGTCATAACCCGAGAACCCCTGTACTTAGGAAAACCAAGGAAAGAAAATAGAGATAGTCCTGAAAGCCAATGACACCAATATTAATTTGTTTTTAACCTTCATTTATTTACATCTTCCTTTGAGAGAAATAATTTCTTTAAATGGGGATTTGGAAACAGTGGACTTTGGTTGTACTGAGAGTCTGTCTAGCTTGATAACAACAGGTATTGATTGAATTTGATTTATTTTGAGATTAATGTCTTAAATGATGATGTGTTGATCTTGCTTTCACTCTAACTTCTGTGGCTTTAAAGATAACAAGAAACAAATTGATCTACATGTGTTGACTATGTGTAGACTAGTAAAATCTTACGCTGGGAAAAGTCCCTATTTTAATAAGCTTTAAACAAAAAAATTCCACCTTAGGTGCTAATTAGAATCTAAATTCAGGTGTTAACCTCTTTGACTGAAAGTACATGTTGAGTAATTGCAGGAAAGGGGCCAATTTCAGGCACAGCAGTAATTACTGAATTAGTAGAAAAGTTCAAGTAGGGCTTCAGATTTCAGATCATTACTGAGCTTTCTGAGGAACAGCTAATCCTGGGGTGATTGGGCTTCTCACACCTGTGCGTGTGCCCGTGCTGGTGTGTGTATGAGCAGGAATGAGTGTGAAGGGAGCCCACTTCCATTTCAAAGAAATAACCCATTCCATTGACCACAGAATTAGATACCAGTATTTCTTGTTATTTCAAAATACAGTTGTAAGGATCTCTGAATTGATCTTTAATGCTTTTCCCTTTTAACTTCAAAAATAGGGAGAAAAGAGAATGTTTTATCTGATGAAATGGTTTCATTCTTAAGATTTAGTCTCTTGCATTATTTACTTCCGAATGTCCTGGGAATTAGCTTTTAATGAGCCAGGGAATATTCCCCTCTGATATATATGCTACATTTGGGGCCTCAGTTGTTGCGAAGGGTGACCAAGCCCTTAAACCTACTGCAGTGACATTCTCCAATGTTGTAGAAGAGGAAAACATAAGGGAAACTATAGTTACTTTGTTTGTTGTTACATGGTATACTGTTCAATGCTGATGTTATCTCTCATCTTCAAACAAAATCTAATAGCCCTAGGGAAAAACAAGGCCAGGAAAGACAAAACCAACTCACATTTTCAGGGCACAAAGTTGCCTATGTCCTCCTTCACTATGGTGACTATTTCTTCACTTCTGAGTGTAACTTCAAGTGTTGGCTCTGATTCACGAAGTGTTAAATGGTCTGTAGTCTTGTAAAGAGCTCTTTGCTTACCCTAAGAACAATGATGAATTATTATTGTCTATTTATTGATTTACCTCAAAAGTAAAACTGTAGACATTTGCAGCACCAGAACTGGTTATGGATATTTTCAAGGAGCCTTTCAAACTGAGGGCAAAGCAGACACCATCACTGAGGGATACATTATTTTCTAGGGCTTACTTACAGTGTGTGACATGAAGAAATGTGAATGAGCTTCATGTCCTAATGAACAGTTCACAATCAAATAAATTATAAACATCTGTAACGTTAAATAGTAATACCCAATAGACAAAATAGCATAAAACAGGGCTAGCTATTCATCAATGTGAAACTAGGTCAATAATACTGTGTATCTATTAAAAAGAATTAGGTAGCTCTCTATGTATTGGTTCATAAAGAGCCTCAATATATATATTTAAGATTAAAAAAGCAAAATAATAGATATAGCATTAACTTACTTACTTGTGCAATTAAAAAACTGGATATCTATGAATATATATGTACACTTAGATAAGCATACATTTTTTAATGTTCTACAAGAATATGAGAACAGTTACTTTTTGGAATACAGACTGCTGATAATTATGGAAGGTTGGAAAACTGTGAGTAAAGAAAGAATTACTTTTATATGTACCTTTTGGAATGTTTTGATTTTTTTTAATATATATATATATATATATATTCTATTTTTAAAGTTAAAATCAATTTTAAAAAGGCACACAAGAGGCAGACAATATTGAAAACAAAATAAGGTAGTATATTATTGATGATCAAATGAATGGTATAGGCTGTGGGAGTCACAGAAGTTCAAGGGAGTAAGAGAGACGTGCTTCTCAATAACTACTATACTGATTCCATTTTTGGAACTGTTTGAGGGCTATATTTGCTATTTCTATTCATTGCAGTTATTACCCTTATTGAGGCTCAATTACCCCTTTCTCAGCCAGTAGAAGTCTCTTCAAGTTGATGCCGAGTTCTTTTTATTTTATTTATTATTATTACTATTATTACTTAATTTAGTGAGAGGAGAGGAGACAGAAACAGACTCCTGTATACGTCAGGACCAGGATCCACCCAGCAAGCCCACTAGGGGGCTATGCTCTGCCCATCCCAGGTCCTTGCTTGGTTGCAATCAGAGCCATTTTTTACACCTGAGGTGGAACCCGTAAAGCCATCCATAACACCCAGGACCAATTTGCTCCAATTGACCCATGGCTGCAGGAGGAGAGGAGAAGAGAGAGAGAGAGAATTGAGAGGAGGAGGAGTGGAGAAGCAGATGGGCACTTCTCCTGTGTGCTCTGACTGGGAATTGAACTCGGGATATCCACATGCTTGGCCGAGGCTCTACCGCTGAGCCAACTGGCCAGGGCCCCCTTTTATTTTTTTAAAAAATTCTTTTCTTATTTTTTTTCAGTGTTTCTATGACTATTTCTTTCTGAGTACTTTTTATACAGCCTTAGTAATCTTTGATAGCTTCTTTGCTTTATGGTATGACAAGCTGTTTCAGGACCATCCTGTACATGTCCTATTTCAGATCTGGAGTCAGACATTTCTCCAAAGAGCACTGGACCTTTTTGATGGGAAATGGTATTTAAAGAGCATGGTCTAGACCAGGCGTGGTCAACAGTTTTTGCCCCCGGACCAGATTAGGAAAAAACATTTTTCAGGGGCCAGACAAAATATTAAAATTAAAAAAAATTTAAATACAAAAATGATTTAAGTAAACAAAATTTTATTATGTAATTTGTTTATAAATAAATGTGAGTGAAAAAAGTTTTTAATATATAGTATTATTTTAATAAAAATATAATTACATACCATATAAATATCCAAACTGTATTGCAATCAAAACAATATTTAATTAATAGAATGAGCTTGAAGGGGTTATATAGCAAATAAAACAATTATTTCATTTTACAAACAGCCTGGTCACGTTTTCAGTTATCAACTGCAGCTATTGTCTATGCTACAATGCCACTTGATTCAGCACACTTGACCACAAAAATAACAACTTGTTTGACCTTGGGTGTGCACTGGCAAACTCCGCCTAAAAGAATGTGGATTTCACATCGCTGCTAAACATCAAACAGTTCATATCGAGTACAGACGAGTACAAAAGTTGTAACTTTTTATAATGGAATTTTTTTTAAAAATAAAGAAGTATCCCAAATCCATTCGACCAATTATTGGAAGTTAACCCTAGATTAGTGACACGTAGAAATCTTTTCCGCGTATTACTATCTTCTTAGATATCTCGATTTCCAATAATCAAAGACGCTTCCGCTTCTGAGTAGCTGAGATTTTAAAGTAGCAGAGAATATTAAGAATTTAATCGCAGGCCACATAAACTCATTATGCAGGCCGAATCCAGCCTTTGGGTCATATGTTGTCCATACCTGGCCTAGACACTAGTGGCCTTTTCAGTGAGTAGACCTAGGAGCTCTGTGTATGTGTATTTAGATGATTAAATATCTATGAGTTCATACTGATATTTTTAATTCAGATTCAGAGGTTTTTTCTGTTAACATCCTTGATTTTACGCATTTATCTCTTAGTCACTCTGAAAATTCCAGTTCTCAAATATATCGGGATGATTATACAACAGTCTCAGAATAACAACACCAACACTACTGCTACTGATACAATTACTGAAAACTGTTGTAATTAGTGAAAACAGTTGTGCTTAGAGTGTATATCCTGCTCAGAACATACATACAAATAACTATATTCTAAAAGTCATATGGAACAGTTCCTCTAAGGGAGGTTCTGCCATCAACTGGCCATATACTGAGGGTCATTTGTCTTATGTTACTTTTGATTAAAAAAAATTATTTTTTATTTTAAAATTCAGTTATGTAAACTATTTATTACCTTGGTTCCAAATTAAAACTATAAAACAATATATATTAAAAAATGTCTAGCTATTCTGTCCCTGGCTCTATGGAAAATATTTCAACAATTTTATTTTATGATTTGCCTTTCTCTGCTTTTTTTCCCCCTTTTAACATGATTAAATGAGTGTTCTCAGAGAGATGGAAGCACTTAACACCATATCATGGAGATCACATCATGGTAGCAGGCAAAGACCCCTCCACTTTTTTTCATAGAATCTTTCAAACTCTGTTTTCTCTGAAGCTAACAGTTGTTGCTTTCAATTTACTGATTTTTTTCTAGTTAGGTTTTTAAAATATATTTATTACCAATTTATCTTCACACACTCTCCAGTCTTCTAAACTTTTTCTCAGTAAGTTATTTAAGCACATCAGGTAGTCAATCGAGTTCATCTTCTTGGATTCATATTCCCAGAGTCTGCTGCCTACTATAATCTGGATGGATAACTCCTCTGGCCTACTGCACAACTATCATTTCACCCTTTATAATCTCCCTACACTACCATTCTGGGAATTTCCTCCCTTTTATTGAATAAAATCGCCCACTTCTCGGTTCCCCTGTCACCTCGCTTAACTCCCTCATTTTGATAAAGCCTCGTTAACTATTTAGTCTGATCCCATAATGAGGATCATCGTTCTTATTCAGTTGTCTTCTCTTTCCATCACCCAAAGATGGGAAAATCACTGGGGCATCTTCCAATGACTTGATATTACACAGTGTGTCCCATGCTATTTCATATGGCTCCTACATCATGTAATGTACCAATGCTTCACAACCTGACTTAGATTCCACCATTACTCAAGAAGGCTGTGTCTTAAGGCTATCTCATTGACAAACTAGAGAATCATTTGCTCCAAGGTTGTATAGTTCCTTTGCCTACAGCAAAGCAGTTTCTGACATAATAGAAGCAAAAGTCTTGCAGCAAACTGAAAAGACTGGAAAGCTATTTTGTGTACAGGGTAGAAGAATAAAACGTAGCCTCAACAAAGCCTTGAATGTGTCCGAATATCTCAGAGTGTGATTGTTTGCATCAGATTAGCAGTGTTATTTGTGGGGATGATGAGTTTATGACAGGCATGATAGCTTGATGTCAATAAAACATGATTCTCTAATGCAGGTAAAATAAAATTCCCAGGATCAGTTTAAAATAATGAGGGGTGTAAGTTACTTGTGTCTAAAGTAAGCAAGCAAGGAAATGAACAATGAACAGAATCATTGTTAAATGAGAGATGCATGCATGTATGCATGAATGGATGTAGCAGGAAAAAGAGACGAGAAACTCATGGGGAGGCTTCTGTGTTTCAGTAATGTACAAGGTTTATGGTTTATAACATCATCAGCGTTGTACAATAGCATTATATCCCTGAGAGTTGTGCAGTTATCTCTCCCTCTCCCTTTCTTTTCTTTGCACACAATGGAGGATCTAAGCCTGGATCCATGCCCTACCCAGGACATTTCCTCTTTGTGGCATATGAGCCATTCCCAATGCTAAGATTTACTGCTTTGGGGATCGGTTCAGAACAAATGTTCCAAACAGCCGTCTGCCTCGGGCAAGGTAATTTTGGACAAATTCAACAAGACTTCAAAGGAAACCACCTACTACAATGCCTAAGGAGGATAAAGACCTGATTTAAATGAATGTATTGCAATTAGTGGGTATTTACTTTATATGTTGCCAAGTTCTGATAGCTTTCTCTAACCCTCAGGGAAATAATATATATGTCTCCTTCTGGTGAGCTGAAGAAATAGGATATGGGCTTCCCGGAGAGACAGGTGTTGTGAACATACTCAGATCTAAAAGACAAAAGACAAAAAGTCCACGAGAGCCAGAGACAAAGAATAAATGCAATATTTGTCTTAAAACCAAAAAATAAAAGGCCAGTATAAGTTCTGTTCACTCAGCGCACCCCTCCCTCTTCTTCAAAATTCTGTCTTCTTTGAAAATAGCTTGTGTTAATTAAAGAAAGTAAGGAGGCAACATCTAATATTGATAAATGCAGAAAATCCATTTATCAATTAAAGGAATCTCAGACCACCAAGCTGACTTAGGTACCTCCTGAAGAGCTGCGAGTTTAATCCAATCATTCAGCATGAAGCATTCCAGAAGTAGAGGAAATGAAGGATTAAACAGTGATGGAAGAACGAGAGAGTAAGACCTTGGAAGTATACTGTGAGTGGACTTTAATCAAATCAAGCAAGAAACAAGATGGAAACCTAATAGCCCGGTGTTCTCATATTTATCTCCACGGTTTCATTTTTAGATATTACACTTAAAAGTGAGGGTTAGTGTAAAAATTGTTGCAGGAAAAGACCAGTGTGTTCTCAGCATTTCTCATAGAAGAAATGAATGTTGAGAGAAACAGCCCCAAATGTAGCCAACAAGTCCTGTATGGAGACTTCCATTTGTGGCGAGGAGTGGGCAGAAGGAACCGAATGCCACAAAGCGTTCTTATCTGACTTCTTTTTGCCCTGTAAAGATCCTAGGAGAAAAGGCAAAATGTACTCACTGTAATCTGTGCCCCTGTGTTTTTCTTCAGACAGTACACAATTGAGCAAATAATCTCTCCGTGAAAAATCTAATCCAAGACACAGATTTAAAAGCAGGTCGAATTAGTAGAAGTTTATTAATCAGCAAGACTGTTTTACTCAGATTTTAAAACATGATTTATCTAGATAATTGCCAACCTATTTTTCAATTGGAGACACAACCATATACATATTTCCATCAAGGACATCACTGACCTCTTTTTGAATTCTAGACTCAAATAAAATCATATTTGATGTTTAGAATTTAGCTGACAGATGAAAATTCTAAAACTAACCTCTATAAAAAAGCTGCTAAAATATCTTTTTGATCATGTCACCATCTTTTTCTGTCTGAAACGATTTTTCTAATCTTTATCACTAGAGAGTCTGTGAGCCAGTAAAATGTTTTACGGTTGTTGGCATATTTTCTCGCTGGCATCCTGCAGCATTTTAGTCCAGCAACTTGGCCACTGGCCCCTGTATTTCTGGAGTTCCTGAGACTTGCTATCTGATTACTGGTGTTTTTAAGGAAGTGAAGAAAGAGAGACTCATTTAGGGGTGGGGAGTGGGGCTCATGACCGTATTGAGACTATTTTAGTCAATTTTAAACCATTGTGACATGTGCTAATGGTTGAAATGTAGGTGTCTGTTAGGTGTGTGGCCTGGCGTGCCTCTCCCCTGCTGTTTACTTTAGCAGCTTGTCTGTCTGAAAGTTATGATACCACAAAGCCTCTTCAGGGTCTCAGAGCAGGACGCAGCACGCAGACTGGGAGAAGCAGCCCCCAGGGCTGGCCCTCTAAGCCGCTGAAGGTAGAACTACAGAAGTGCGGGCAGGTAAGCGTTTAAGAGAACAATGAGGGGAGAAGCAGGTGAGCACAGCCTGGCTTCACCTGGATGTCCTGAAACAATTAGGCAACTTCTATCCTACAGGGCTCCCCTTTGGAAACAGAAAGGGAGCTCTGTTAAGTGACTACTGTCACATTCTGAAACACCAGGTGACAGGAATTTTTCATTTCCTGGGCCTGCCATTCCACCCAAATCAGATTTTGCTCAGCACACTTGTTAACAAAGTTGATCTCGTTGATTGGTGACTTTTAAGTAAGGAAACTTTCTAATTTTTAAAAACACATTAGCAAAGGAATTTATCTCAGATAAGGCAGAGTGAAGTGGCAGTGTAAACATAGTGGTCTAAAGGGAAGCAGCCTTGAAATCACACACACACACACACACACACACACACACACACACACACACACACATAAGAGTTTTGAAATAATCAATTTTATCAATCTAGTGGTCAGACTTTGGCAAATGTTTTTGCCGGTAAGATTTCTAAAGTAATTATTTCTAACAAAATTTTGTTTATTCCCTCTTTGACAGTCTATTTTTTAAAATCTTTTATTATGTTTTACATAACAAAATACACATATACAGTATTATAAATGATTCAAAGAATACTTTTATCCCCACCCCTCCCAACCCACCCCCACAGCCACATCTGTCTTTCCCCCCTTTTAGAGGTCAGTGGCTACTTTCAGAAGTTCGCTCTGTATTCTTTTAAATTTTCTTTCACCATATTTACATACAAATATACATTTTAGGTCACTTTACTTTGGGCTTTGCTAAGTGCTCAACAGGAAACATTTTATTTAACTTCTAACACATTCTGATGAGGTATTACAATTTCTTTTTATAAATAAGAAAATGAAACCTGATATGAAGTAGACAGGTCAGCCACAAAGCCAATAAAGGTGCGCGGCCCAGGAAGTGGTCTGTTCAAAGGGCAAGACACACATGTATGGGAGGGCATCTGAGACAGGTGGAGTGGAATGTTGTCAGGTAGCGGAGGGCCTTGAACGACCATGCTGGGAGGTACTGGGGAAATGCCTGAAAAATGTTTGAGCATTGGAGTATATATATGATAAAATCCTTTTTATTTTTATTCACAAGCTCTCCCCCACCTCTGATGAGAGGTGAAGGCCCCATATCACTCTAGGCAGTGTTGGGATCCAGCTGGTTTGCATAAGTTTGGCAGAACTGATACCTAATTTTTTGGTTGAGTTTGGCGAACTGGTTGTTAAAATGGCATTTGTAATCAGGGTTCTCTCTAAGGTGGGTGCCTGGGCAGCCGCCCAATGTGGAAATCACAAATTTTCATTCCTTACTCCTTTCTAACGTTCATCTGTGCAACAGTGTATTCTAAGTGCCCGTAGTCATGTTCATTCCGTCCATAGATGGAAAAAAATTGCAAGTGAGGACGCCAATCAAGAAGCAGTATGAAAATAGCTTAAATAACAGTTTTATTGTTTTTTGTCAGGTGTTATTTAATATTTTTCATTAATATTTTAGAACTCTTATAATCTAGTTTTGTGTATATCTTTTATTATTCTTATTTAAACATTAAATGCATGAAATAATAAACTACCTTTTGGTATATCTCTTTTTATACTTAAAACAGTTATTAGGGCAGAGAACCAGTTGTTAAATTATTTGAATCCCACCACTGAGTCTAGGTTTGCACATGTGTGCGATCCTGGTGTGCAGTGATTGGAAAGGACAAGCTGAGCACGTGGCTGCCCTCCTGTCATGCCTGCCTTGGAAGCCCCATGCTGAGACCCAGAATGACCCAATATATCTTGAACACATGCTTAGGAACAGCAGTGCTGTTCTGAGTCCTGAAACCAGGAGGACCTGGATTCCCATCCTGGCTTTGCCACTCTCTAGTGTGGAGCAAAATCCTGAATGTGAATGTAGCAGCCCAGTGGCTCCCTGTAGGGTGAGACTGAGGCTTGTTCATGCTGGGCAGCAGCTCATGGGCTCTGTAAGAGTTTTTGGAATAACAAGTGAATGGAGCTTTCTGAGCTTTCATTCTTTATCTGTAAAATGCAGATTAGCAAACCTATTTCATAGCGCCCTGCCTCCCATAAACCAAGGAACTGCAAACCCTCAAGGCCCACACTGGAGAGAGACCTGTGTTTCTGCTGCCTCAGTATCCAGCTCTATGGTGAGCTCTGCTGCTGAGGGGTGGAGGTGCGGAAATTATATTCCTTGTTTGTTGTTTCAAAAGGTATTTTTTTCCTGTTAAAGCAATACATGTTCATTTTATAGAGAATTTGAAAATATTCAGAGAAGTTAAAAATAGAAGATAAAATATGTTGCTATAACATAATAAATATCGATGTTCCTGTTTTGGACAATATTTTTTCAGTCTTTTTATTTCTTTCTACATGTATTTTATGAAATAAAATTGTGATTATACTGAATATGAAGCTGTTAAACCCTTCTTCAAGTCCTGTTTTGTCATGAGAATATCCCAATCTTAAATGGTTTGAAAAAATAGGATCTTGAATGACTGTAGAGAATTTCATTATATATACTACCCTTACTTCATTAGTTTTTATTATTATTATTGAACAGTTACTTGTTTGCAATTCTTCAGCATGGTAAGAAGCACGGCAGTGACCCACCTCACGAGTGGTGCCCTGACGTTGGTTCCAGGCTGACAACATCAGTATCACCTGGGGAAACTTTTAAATGGAAGATTTCTCCCTTCCACCCAGTGGTCCTGCACAGTAGGGAAGAGAGGCACTGTTAAGAGGGAAGAAATGTTGGCCATCAAGGTGATCTTGATGAAGGCAAGGAGCCACTGACCTTGAGCTCCCTGAGACCTGAGCTTGTGCACAGCTGGAGTCCCGTGTCCCATGCAGTGGCCTCTCACTGCATACATGTTGACTGACTTGGTAAATCTTATATTCTATACCAGTGGTTCTTAACCTGGGTTCTATCAAACCCTAAGGGTTCGATGAGTCGGTCTCAGGGGTTCGAAGAAGCCTCTGCCGCGGAGGTAAAGACACACTTGTATAAAGTCGTGATGACACGCCCCGCTTGGCCATCACTTGCTGCAGAGGATTATGTTACATTGCTTGGCCAACCAGTGCTGCGGGGAATTTAGTGCGCGCAGTAGTCAACGGCTGTCATAGTTGTACGTCGTGTGGTTTCTTTCTTAATATTTTAATCCATACTAAATATGTCGAGCAAAAAAAGAAAGTGGTCAGACGAAAATGTACAACATGGATTCACATGTATCATGGAAAGGGATGGAGTCAGCGTCCTATCTGCATGATATGCAATGCCAAGTTGAGCAACTCTAGTCTCGCACCGGCAAAACTAAATTTGGAAAAAAAAATCATATTTTATTTATCACTAAAGAAGGGTTCGGTGAATGCACATATGAAACTGGTGGGTTCGGTACCTCAAAAAAGGTTAAGAACCACTGTTCTATGCTATAACCCTGGTTCCTAGCTTCTCAGCATAGAATCTTGCAAGGGAAATTACTGGGTTAAAATTTTAATTTTTAAAAGGAACACGATGAATAGATTTATAGTGTCTTCTTAAGCAATCAACACACTATTATCTTTTTTTTACAGGGACAGAGAGAGAGAGTCAGAGAGAGGGATAGATAGGGACAGACAGACAGGAATGGAGAGAGATGAGAAACTTCAATCATCAGTTTTTCGTTGCGACACCTTAGTTGTTCATTGATTGCTTTCTCATATGTGCCTTGACTGCGGGCCTTCAGCAGACCGAGTAACCCCTTGCTTGAGCCAGAGACCTTGGGTCCAAACTGATGAGCTTTTTTTTTTTTTTTTTTTGCTCAAGTCAGATGAGCCTCAAGCTGGCAACCTCGGGGTTTCGAACCTGGGACTTCCACATCCCAGTCTGACACTCTATCCACTGCACCACTGCCTGGTCAGGCAACACACTATTTCTTTTAAAATAAAACGCCCCATAATTCTACCTTTTGGGAAGTATATGTATAGGGTCGGTCACGTGGGGAAATCAGAGCCCCAGTCTTTGGGATTGCCCACATGGCCAAGCACGCTGGAACTACACTTCCCAGAAATCTTTGGAAGAAAAGTGACTGTCTGTCACCCAATGAGACTTCCACTATGTCATATTAGCTCACCCACCCTAGAGGACCCCTTTAAATACCTCTATGTTGTTTAATCCTTTGCAACTTGTCCGGCCCCTGAACCCTGGGACTGGAGCACATCGTCAGGCAGGATGCGCAGTACCTAGTAAAGCCTTTATTCCACACTTTGTGGCTATCTGCCGCCTGTTTCTTCTTTCTCGGCGGGGAAAAATACCCTACATTTTTGGTGCCAAAACCCCGGGAGGAGTTTGAAGTCTGCAACGGACTGCTCCTCTTTTCCCGCCCCCTCCGAGAAAGAATGAGAACCCAGATTATCCTACTGACCTCCCACCTCGGCGCAGGGTGTGGTAAACTCCCTGCCTCCAAACCCCCCTCAGGTTCTTTCTGCCAAGGCTCCCTGTTCAAAACTATAGCTACATCAGGGAAGCCTTTTCTGTTGGAGTGTGTGTGTGCCCTGGAGACGTCCGAGCACATCCACTTTCCTTATCCGTTTGTGGCCAGAGCTTGGGTTTTGGGACACCAATCCTCAACTCTTGACCATTCTCCGAGAACTGAGCCCAACTGTGAGGACACAAGAATCCCCAAACACTCCAGGAGTTGCCTTTTCTGAAATCTCTCCCTCCCTAAAGAAGAGGAAACTGTTCCTTTTCTCCGCTGTGGCCAGGCCACAGAACCCACTGGGTAATCGGACCAGGTAGCCTCCTGAAGGGACTTTTGGTTTTAACACCCTCACCAATTTAACTATCACCGAAAAAGCTGGGAATTTGATGGAGACCCCTTTACATTCAGGGCCTCTAATTATTCGTGCACCCGTCCTTAATCTCTCTGTGCCACCTATTTCACCGCACAGGCCGTGTTTTTGCCAAAGAAACCTCCATTCCTAATCTTTCCTTCTCCACAGACTCTTTCTCTCTCACCTGCCTGACCCCTGAGGGCGCCCCTCTCTTTCCCTACTCTCTGGTCCCTCTGGGAACCTCTTTTGCTCTGGTCTCTTTCCTCCAGAGAGCCTCCTTCCCCTACCTTCACTAAATCCTGTTTCTCATTCACTTGCAAATACCTCTCTCTCTCTTCCCCTGCTGGCCAGGGGCCCCTCCCTTCTCTACTGTGTTCTTAAACCCCTCCTCCTTCAGGCCATTCTTTGCCTATCATTGGCTCTTTCACCAATTTGCAGTATGCCTAACCCCCAGACCCTTACCCGGGGCCTGTGAACATGGCATTTAAAGTTTTCAATGGTCGCGGCTGGTAAGAACAGGCCAAGGCTGTTTGCCAGGCCTGCATGCAGCAGAAGGTAATGCTCCAAGGTACAGGAAGTGCCCAACCCAAGTCTGGACCACCACCAGGAGCTTGCTTTAGGTGTGGCAAGCAGGACCACTGTGCCTGACAGGGCCCCTGCCTGCAACTGCCCACTGAACCCTGCCCTTGACTGCAAGCAGCCCAGTCACTGGTGGAGTGATTGCCCCTTTGGGCAGCAGGCTCATCCTCAACGCCTCTATGTAGAAGATGAGGCAGCCACGGGGTCCCATCACTCAAACTCCTAGGACACGACCTGGACTCGAAGAATCCAGAGTATGCTGCAACTAGTGGGTAAGTTCGTCTCATTTCTTGTGGACATGGGAGCTGCCTTCTTTGTTTTGCCACCACACTCTGGACCTCTAATTCCCTCACAGGTCTTGGTTATGGGAATGAATGGGACCCCTTCTTTTCTCCTTTGCACTCCATCCCTGAGATGCAGTTTGAACGGAATCCCCCTTTTTGCACTCCTTCTTAGTTATACCATCATGCCCTGTACCCCTTCTGGGTTGAGACATTCTACACAGTGTCAGAGCCACTATCCAGCTGGCAGCATCTTCCCACTTATTCCTACCATTCCTCACTACCAAGGGCTCCCCCATAATCAACGCTACCCTCATTTCTAACCATGTCTCTTGCCTCAAGCTTGCTTCCATGCAGGATTGCTGGCAGTTTGAAACCACTGGGTCCTACATGTCTGTGGCTCACCAAAAGTTGGACCCTGCAGACCCTCCTGCTGCATCCTGTCCCTCCCACCAGGAACCTGCCACTGGAGTGAGCTGAAGCAGGGAGCAATGCTGTTCAGTAGGACTGACCTGATGAGAGAAGCTTCAATCTCCTCAACCATCTACAAACAAGAATCTCTCCTACAACCCGTTATCTCCTAATAACAGCCACCCATTCTCACCTAGGCTGCCCCTATCCTAAATCTTCTAATTATCAGCGTATAACTTATATGTGTTTCTTTTTTTCAAAATTCTTACAGAACCACATCCGCAAAGTTTCTCAACTCACAGCCAAATGTTGCTCCTGACACCCCTCAAAGCCACCACCAACCGACCTCCCCTCCCCAAGACACCCCTAATCAGCAGGAAGTAGTCAGACGGATAAATGGTGCCCCTTTTCTACTTAACCAAAAAGGCTGAAATATAGGATTGGTGACTAAGAGGGGTGGTCATGTGGGGAAATCAGAGCCCCAGTCTTTCTCTGGGATCACCCACATGGCCAGGCATGCTGGAACTACACTTCCCAGAAATCTTTGAAAGAAAATTGACTGTCCGTCACCCAAAGAGGCTTCCACTACGTCATATTAGCTTGCCCACCCTAGAGGACCCCTTTAAATACCTCCATGTTGTTTAATCCTTTGTGACTCGTCTGACCCCTGAACCCAGGGACCGGAGGACATTGTCGGGCAGGATGCGCAGTACTTAATAAAACCTTTATTCCACACTTTGTGGCTCTCGGCCCACCTGTTCCTTCTTTCTTAGTGGGGAAAAATACCTTACAATATGTATATATAATCTCCATCCAGTTCTTTTCCTCTATATATCTGTGTGTAAAAATACATGAAAATATATATATTAGATACATATCTAATCATAATGTCTTATCATCTTTTTTTTTCTGTTTGTGGGTACTAGAATCAGAATTGTAATTCCTGCTTTAGTAGTTTTTATAATTATGTTTTTAGCCTATTAATAACTGATTCTTAATTAAATCTGTGTTCATCAAAGATCTACTTTCTGGCTAAATTTAAATATTACCAAAAGGATTAGTAAGCACAATTCAAAATTAAGCAGCAAAATGTTTTGTTTGGTGAGGTGTAGATTGGAAGTTTTCATACTTTTTGTACTGTAAGAACTGGTAGTAAATTATCTTTTGGGAACTACATAGTACAAAATTGACATATGAGGAAAGGCATTTAGATAACCTAACTACACCTAATACCACAAAAAGAATGGAATTTCACTGTAAATAATTTAAATTCAGGTATATTTATTTTAATGAAATTTTAAAACTTATTTTTATTAAATTTTAAATTTTATGTTACATGGATTCAAGTGTCCCACTCAATATAACACCCTCACCCCCCTAAAAAATGCCCCCTAATATACCCTCTTTGCTTCCCTCCCCCTGACTCCCTCTTCCCTTCCCTCTGGAGTTTGCTGTCCTGTTATCTGTATCTATGTGTTATGTATATACAAATTCATTAATCCCTTCACCTTCTCTGATCTCATCCCCTCATCCCCCTTCCCTCTGACAGCTGTTCCTCTGCTTTCTGTGACCCCACCTCTGCTTCTATTCCATTCCTGAGTTTATCATGTTTTGTTAGATTCCACATATAAGTGAGATCATATGATATTTTTCTTTCTCTGCCTGGCTTATTTCACTAAGCATAATAATCTCCAGGTCCATCCATGCCATCGCAAAAGGTAAGATTTCCTTCTTTCTCATGGCCCCATAGTATTGCATTGTGTATATGTACCACTGCTTTTTAATCCACTCATCCACTGATGGACACTGGGGCTGTTTCCAGATCTTGGCTTTTGTAAACAAAGCTGCAATAAGCATGGAGGTGCACATCTTCTTTTGAATCGGTGTTTTGGTATTTTTAGGATATATTTCTAAAAGTGGGATAGCTGGGTCAAAAGGCAGTTTCATTTTTAATTTTTTGAGGAAACGCCACACTGTTTAGCACCATGTCTGCACCAGTCTGCATTCCCACCAGCAGTGCAGGAGGGTTCCCTTTTCTCCATACCCTCTCCAGCACTTACTGTGTATTGATTTGTTAATTAGTGCCATTCTAACAGGTGTGAGGTATCTCATTGTGGTTTTAATTTGCATTTCTCTGACATTGAACATTTTTTTCATATGCCTATTGGCCATCTGTATGTCTTCTTTGGAGAAGTGTCTATTCAGATCCTTTTTGCCTATTTTTGAATTGGATTGTTTACTTTCCTGGTGTTGAGTTTCAGAAGTTCTTTATAAATTTTGGTTATTAACTCCTTATCAGATGTATTGGCAAATATATTCTCCCATTGTGTGGATTGTCTTTTTATTTTGTTAATGGTATCTTTTGCTGTGCAAAGTCTTTTTAGTTTGATATAGTCCTATTTGTTTATTTTGTCCTTTATTTTACTTGCCTGTGGAGATATATCAGCAGAAATATTGCTATGAGAGATATCAGAAAGTTTACTGCTTATGTTTTCTACCACAATTTTATGGTTTCATGACTTACATTTAAGTATTTTGTTCATTCTGAGTTTATTTTTGTGAATGGTGTAAATTGCTGGTCTAGTTCCCTTTTAGCAGGTAGCTGTTCAATTTTTCCAACTCCACTCTTTTTGTGTGTGTGACAGAGAGAGACAGGAAGAGAAAGAGATGAGAAGCATCAATTCTTCATTGGTACCTTAGTTGTTCATTGATTGCTTTCTAATATGCGCCTTGACCAGTGGGCTGCAGCAGAGCAAGTGACCCTTTGCTCAAGCCAGTGACTTTAGGCTCAAGCCAGCGACCTTGAGTTACAAACCAATGACCTTTGGGCTCAAACCAGTTACCATGAAGTCATGTCTATGATCCAATGCTCAAGCCAGCAACCCTGTGCTCAAGCTGGTGAACCTGTGCTCAAGTCAGCAACCTTGGAGTTTTGAACCTGGGTCCTCTGTGTCCCAGTCCAATGCTCAGCCACTGTATCACTGCCTGGTCAGGCCAAACACCATTTATTAAAGAGACTGTATTTACTCCATTGTGTATTCTTGCCTCCTTTGTCAAATATCAATTGACAATAAAGGCATGGGTTTATTTCTGATTTTTCTCTGTTCTGTTCCATTGATCTGTTTGCCTGTTCTTATGCCATAACAAGCTGTTTTGAGTACAATGGGCTTGTAGTATAACTTGACATCAGGAAGTGTGATACCTCCCACTTAGTTCTTCATTTTCAAGATTACGGAGGCTATTCAGGTTCTTTTTCAGTTCCATATAAATTTTTGGAATGTTCTAGATCTGTCAAGTAAGCCATTGGTATTTTAATAGGAATTGCATTGAATCTATAGACTGCTTTGGGTAGTATAGACATTTTAATTATGTTTATTCTTCCTATCTTTGAACATGGTATATGCTTCCACTTGTTTATATCATCCTTGATTTCTTTTATCAATGTCTTATAATTTTCCAATTTCACTTCCATGGTTAAAATTACTTTTAAGTACTTTAATTTTTGTTGCAGTAGCAAAAGTGGTTGTTTCCTTAATTTTTCTTTCTGACAGTTTATTGTTGGTATATAAAAATGCCACTGATTTCTGAATATCAATTTTATATCTTGCCACCTTGCTAAATTCATTTATCAGGTCTAGTAGTGTTTTGACTGAGACTTTAGGGTTTTCTATGTATAGTATCATGTTATCAGCAAATAATGATAGTTTTACTTCTTCTTTCCCAATTTGGATGCTTTTTATTTCTTCTTCTTGTTTGATTGCTGTGGCTAGGACTTCCAGAACTTTGTTGAATAAGAGTGGTGAAAGGGGGCACCCCTATCTTTTTCTGATCTTAAGGGGATTTCTTTTTATTTTTTCTCATTGAAAAAAATTTCATCATTGTTGGCTGTCAGTTTATCATATATGGCTTTTATTATGTTGAGGTATGTTCCCTGTATTCCCATTTTGCTCAAAGTTTTGATCATAAATGGGTGCTGGATTTTATCAAATGCTATTTCTGCATCTATTGATGTAATCATGTGATTTTATCCTTCATTTTGTTTATGTGATAAATCACATTTATTAATTTGCGAATATTAGTTGGACTGAAGGTGGTGGGTTATTGTTAAGCTGATTTGCAAATATTGTACCAGCCTTGCTTCCCTGGAATAAATCTCATTTGGCATGTGTATGATCTTTCTAATGTATTGCTGGATCTTGTTTAGTAATATTTTGGAGAATTTTAGCATCTATATTAATCAGGGATATTGGCCTATAGTTTTTTTGTTTTTCTTTTAGTGTCTTTACCTGGTTTTGAAATGAGGATAACGCTTGCCTCATAAAATGAGTTTGAAAGTTTTCCTTTCTCTTGAAATTTTTAGAATAGCTTGAGAAGGATAGGTTTTAATTCTTCTTTGAATGTTTGGTAAAATTCACATGTGAAGCCATCTGGTTCAGGATATTTGTTTGCTGAAAGTTTTTTATAACTCTTAATTTCATTTGTTGTAAGCAGTCTGTTTAAGTTTTCTGATTCTTCTAGGTTGAGTTTTGGAAGATTGTATGTTTCTAGGAATTTATCCATTTCACCTAGGTTGTCCAATTTTTTGGCATATAGATCTTCATAGTGTTTCTTACAATCCTTTGTATTTCTGTGGTGTTGGTTGATACTTCTCCACTTTTATTTCTAATTTTATTTATTTGGGTCCTCTCTCTTTCTTTTTTTTTTGTATTTTTCCAAAGTGAGAAGTGGGGGGTGGCAGAGAGACAGACTTCCACACGAGTCTGACTAGGATTCACCTAGCATGCCCACCAGTGGGCAATACTTGGCCCATCTGAGGCCTTGCTCTGATGCAACCTGAGCCATTCTAGTGCCTGAGGTGGAGGCCATGGAGCCTTCCTCAATGCCTGGGCCAACTTTGCTCCAGTGGAGCCTCGGCTGCGAGAGGGGAAGAGAGAGACAGAGAGAAAGGAAAGAGGTAAGGGTGGAGAAACAGATGGGTGCTTCTCCTGGGTAACCTGGCTGAGAATCAAAAATGGAACTTCCACATGCCAGTCTGATGCTCTACCACTGAGCCAGCCAGCCAACCAGGGCCTCTCTTTTTGTTGATGAGTCTGGTAAAGGTTCATCAATCTTGTTTACCTTTTCAAAGAATCAGCTCTTGGTTTCAGTGATCTTTTGTATTTTTTTTTTAGCTTCTATGTCATTTATTTCCACTCTGATCTTTATTATTTCCTTCCTTCTACTTCCTCTGAGCTTTATTTGCTGTTTATTTATTTAATTAATTATTAGTTCTTTTAGGTGCAGAATTAGGTAGTTTATTTGAGTTTTTTCTTATTTCCTAAGGTGCTTGCAATACTATAAACTTCCCTTTGAGAACTGCCTTTGTCCCTGAGATTTTGAGTTGTTATATGTCCATTTTCATTTGTTTCAAGGAAATTTTTTATTTCTTCGTTGATCTCATTGTTAACCCATTTATTATTTAATAACATACTATTTAGCCTCCAAGCATTTGAATGTTTTTCAGTTTTTCTATTGTAGTTAATTTCTATTTTCATGCCACTGTGGTCAAAGAAGATGCTTGATATGAATGTATATTCTGCTACTTTGAGGTGAAAGGTACTGAAGATATCAATTAAATCCAGTTGATCTAGTGTGTCATTTAAGGCTGCTGTTTCTTTGTTGATATTCTGTCTGGAGAATCTATCCATTGATGTTAGTAGGGTATTAAAATCCCCTACTATTATAGTATTGCTGTTGAGCTTGCCTTTATGTCCATCAAAATCTGCTTTATATATTTAGGTGCTCCTATATTAGGTGTATACATATTTACAATGGTTTTATCCTTCTGTTGGTTTGCTTTCTTTTCATTATGTAGTGACCATCTTTATCCCTTACTATATCCTTTGTTTTAAAGGCTATTTTGTCAGAGATGAGTATTGCTACCACAGCTTGTTTATTTTCATTTCCATTTGCATGAAATACTTTTCTCCATCCCTTCACTTTCAGTTTATGTGTATCTTTTGTACTGAGGTGGGTCTCTTGTAGACAACATATGTATGGGTCCTGTTTTCTTATCCATGCTGCTACCCTATGTCTTTTGATTGGAGCATTTAATTCATTTACAATTAAGGCTATTATTGATATGTACTTATTTATTGCCATTTTATTCTTTAAAACTTAAATACTCTTTCTCTCTATTTTTTTATTTTTGCTCTTTTTATCACAGGCCCTTTACTGTTTCTTGCAGTACTGGTTTGGTTGTTAATAAATTCCTTGAATTCTTTTTTGTCTGGGAAGCTTTCTATTTCTCCTTCAATTTTAAATGATAGCCTTGCTGGATAAAGTAGTCTTGGTTGCAGGTTCTTGTTTTGCATCACTTTGAGTATATCTTGCCAATCCCTTCTGGTCTGAAGAGTTTCCATTGAGAAGTCAGGTGTCATCTTGATGGGGCTCCTTTGTAGGTGGTTAACTGCTTTTCTCTTTCAGCTTTTAGTATTTTTACTTTGTCTCTTAACTTTGGCATTTTAATTAGTGTAGGCCTCCTTGGGTTCTTCTTTAATGGGACTCTCTGTGCTTCTTGTATTTGTGTTACTTTGTCCTTCATCAATTTAGGAAAATTTTCAGCTATAATTTCTTCTAACAGGTTCTCTATCCTTTGTTCATTCTTTTCTCTTTCAAGAACCCGTGTGATGCAAATACTGTTTCTCATCATGTTGTTGCAGAAGTCTCTTAGAGTTTCCGCAGTCTTTTTGAGCTTCTTTTCTTTTTGCTACTCTGCTTCTGTGTTTTCATTTATCTTGTTCTTTATATTGCTGATTTGATCCTCTGCTTTATCTAGCCTGCTGTTGATTCCTTTTAATGCCGCCTTCATTTTTGATATTGTATTTGTCATTTCTGACTTGTTCTTATTTATGATTTCAATGTCTTTTTTGATGCTGCTATCTCTTTATTTAGGTGCTCATTATGACCATCCATTGTTGCTCTAAAATCCTTGAGCATCTTAAAAATTATTATTTTAAACTCTGTGTCTGATAGTTTGGTTACTGTCATTTCATTTCGTTCTTTTTCTGGGGATTTCTCTTGTTGATTCATTTGGGTCGTATTTCTTTACCCATTTTGTCTGTGTATTAGGTAGCACCATCTGACTTTGATATTTTTGTTGTGTCTTTATGAGAAAGATGGGCTAAATGGTACTGACTTCCATGCCACCTGAGTTCCTTGCTCTAGGAGTGCTTTTTCTTTTTTATTTTTTTGGTGACAGAGACACAGAGAGAGAGAGAGAGACAGAGAGAGGGACAGATAAAAACAGACAGACAGTAATGGAGAGAGATAAGAAGCATCAATTCTTCATTGTGGCTCCTTAGTTGTTCATTGATTGATTTCTCACATGTGTGAGTAACCCCTTGCTCAAGCCAGCTTCCTTGGGCTCACGCCGCAACCTTGGGCTTCAAGCCTTCAACCTTTGGACTCAAGCCCATGACCATGAGGTCATGTCTATAATCCCATGCTCAAGCTGGTGAGACCACACTCAAGCCGGCAAACTCTGGGTTTCAAATCTGGGTCGTCTGCATCTTAGTTTGATGCTCTATCCAGTGCACCACTACCTGGTCAGGCTAGGAATGCTTCTTGAGGGTAGTATTCATCCTCCTATTGTATGTGAGCACTGAAAGCAGCTGATCCTTTTTTGGGTGTGGTTATTTCTTTCTGCTGGCTGGTCAAAGGGTCAACCTTGATCTTGTATATTATACACTGTGCAGTGTCTGTCCTATTGGGCGTATTTATTCTCCACAGTGTCTGGTGCCTGCTAGACTGACTCCTCCTTTAGGCATGCTGTTTGTGTAGCTAGCTGTGTCTAGCATTGGTGCTGTCTGCCACCCACTACTGGTTGTGTTGGTTCTGGGTGTTCTTGGGTTGGCGTCAGCTGTTGTTTGTAACCTACCATGGGCTACCTGTCTGGAGCTACTGCTCTGTTCACTATTTGTGTCTGTGTTTTCTGTGCCTGGGTAGTGTTGGAGGGTCCAACCTCTATATAAAGATCAGCTACCTCCTGCTTAGAGATAACCATAGCTCTGTAAAATCCCCAAGCTCCATAATATTTGCCTTCACTTTTGAGCTGCTTCACCTCCTCTTGTAGCTGCATGGTCTTCCTACAGAGTCTTCTGTAGAAAGACTTAGCTGGGCCCAGTGTTTGATGAACCCTCTCTTAGGATGCACAGCCAGCAAGGGTTGTTAGGTCAGGAACTGATGCTCTCTGCAACTGGCCACTGGATGTGTCAGCTCTGTGTCTCCCAGTCTCGATGTGGCTTCTTTTGTGATCCTTGGTTATAGACTCTCTTCATTTAGTCCAAAGTTGGTTTTTCAAGATGATTGTTCTTAAATTAAATTGTAACCCAATTTGGTCCTGGGAGGTAGCAGTTGGAATGTCTGCCTAATCTGTCACCATCTTGAAATCCTGATTTTATGAAATTTAAAACACACCCTTTAATGAAATGTAGCGACCTTATGTCACCCAAGAACTGTGGACTTGTGTGCTGAGATGTCATATAGCAATTACCAAGGATGAGTTGAGGATGTGAAGGATAAAGCTGAAGAGAAGTTTGCTTTTTGCCCTAGAATTAACATTGTTATTAACTAGCTCTAGCCCTTCAGTATCAACAAAACAAACCCACGTCTTGCTTTTTAGCCTTTTTATTTTTGTTTGCTTATTTGTGGGCTCCTAGAAGGTAGAAACCACATCCAATTTATCTTTGTGGCCTTAGTGCTTAAAACTACCAGTGAAGTGAATGAAATAATGGCTGAGGGGACCTGCTACACAGTGGATTTCTGTGAGGAAATGTACCGTATTTCTGAACTCTTTCTTTCTCTTTATCCCTCAAGTTTCCCTATGTTGGTCTTTAAATTGGTGTCTACTCTTTGAGGAAAAGACTTTGGTCATGGACTTAGAGAACAGGCACTTTTTATGTAGCACAAATTCCATTTTCAAGCTCTGAGAAAAATATTTAATATACATTATCTTTATAACATACATTACTTCATAGCAACTTAAACCATGAAGAAAAGGACATCTCTGAGAAAACACAAACATGTTGCTGTTGCATAGGTACGGTTGAAACTACTTTGTAAATGTGGTCCCTGTTGCTTGTACAACTTAATGTCTCATTACTATTTTGTTTGTGTTTCCTCTGCCAGACGGTCCATCCTCTACTTGCTGAACAAAGACCAACTCACAGGCCTCTTCCTCTACACAGCCCTTTCCTCCCTCCCTTTCAGTGTTCCCAAACTGGGCAGAATTAGTCATTCTCATCTTTGTGCTCCCATAATGCTTTGTTCACACTTCTGTTTTAAAACATTATTTTGCTTTTTTTCTTAAGCATATAGTTGGTTTGGTCAGGCTGCTATAACACAATACTATAGGCTGGGTAGCTTATAGACAACAAACATTTATTTCTGACAGTTTTGGGGGCTGGAAGTCTGAGATCAGAGTGCAGCATGGTCAGGCGATGGCCCTCTTCCACGTAGCAAGCTTCTCATTGCATTCTCAGATTGCAGAAAGGAGGAAGGGAGCTCTCTGAGGTCTCTTTTATAAGGGCACTAATGCCATTCGTGAAGGTTCTGCCCTTATGACTTAAGGTCCTCCCTAATACCCCATTTCCTATCATCAGCTTGAGGGTTAGGATTCAACATATAAATTTTGGGGGAGTACACAAATATTTAATCTAAAGCATTATATGTGGGTCTACCTCTGCTGCAAGGTGGAGTTTCCCAAGGTCTGGGGAGGGTTATTATTTTCTTTGTATGCTCAGTATCTGGTATAACACATGATCTAGGGTAGGGAGTCCTGAACTTTGACGATTCAGGGCCCTTTTATTCAGCCTCGCCAGCTGTAAATACACTCAGGTCCTTTTTTTGTTCTCACTGGCTGCCAAGCTGAATCAGTGATGATACACAGACTCAGGATATCTTTTGTGAATAGGCTGTATTGGCTGGGTGGCTTCCCAGGCATCTTCAGCCCATTGTTAAACCCCATGAGAAGGCGCTGTGGGTGGGGTAGGATGGGACTCTTGAGGCAGATGCAGTACTCAAAGTCTCTCTCCCCACACTTGGCATAGTGGCTTGCCTTTCCCCCATTGGTCTTCGAAACCCAAATGTGTTTAATCACCTACAAGTACCACTCATTAACTGCCCCTAAAAACAATAATTAGGTACCACATTTTAATGTGAAGTGATCTATATTACTATTGTTTCCTCCACATAGCAACTCTCCCACTGCTGGTATTGTGACAGCTAAGTAAAAAGGCCAGTAATACGTGGGTTTCTGTTTTTTGTTTCTTTACCTTGAGGAAACAAAGACTTCCCTGATGTAATGAGATACTAGGCATCTCAAAAGAGCCAAACAGAACAATACAGATTCTTTAAAAAATTTTAGCTATTATAAAGCTACCAGGGAGGAATTATTCAGTAATATTATATGGGAGACTGGTTATTGTTAGAGCTTACAACCAATCATGGGGAGAGAAACCAAGCTGTTTAAAGCAACCTGTGAGGGGTAGGTGACCACAAAGGCACAGCAGTTGTT
Organism: Rhynchonycteris naso; assembly: GCA_037038555.1. NCBI lineage: Eukaryota > Metazoa > Chordata > Mammalia > Chiroptera > Emballonuridae > Rhynchonycteris > Rhynchonycteris naso. Next base: position 38,879,919 of record CM073002.1, read on the forward strand.
AGAGTTGACACTGTCTCCCAAAGAAAGACATTAAAAAGCAACAAAATGGAAATAAGAATTGGTTAATACACCTTTTCAACAAACTTCTTTGGTATTAAACCAAAAATTTTAAAGAAGATGGCCAATATACATATGAAAGATGTTCAACATCACTAATCATCAGAGAAAGGCAAATTAAAACCACAGTGAGATATCAACTGACACCTCATTGTCAGAGTGCCTATCATCTATAGATTAACAAACAAGTGCTGGCAAGGATGTAGAGAAAAGGGAAACCTCTTGCACTGTTAGTGGGAATGCAGACTGGTGAAGCCACTATGGAAAGCAGTATTAAATTCCCCCCCAAAATTAAAAATGGAACTGCTTTATGACCAAGAAACTCCACTTCTGGGAATATATCCAAAGAAACCCTAAAGAATATATGCACCCTTATGTCCATCGCAGAGCTATTTACAATAGCTAAGATTTGGAAGCAGCCCCAATGTCTCTCTGTAGATGAGTGGATAAAAATGCGGTGGTACATTTACCCAATGGAATATACTACTCAGCCATAAAAAAGAAGGGATCTTCACCTTTTGCGACAGCAGAAATAGCATGCAGAGTATTATGCTAAGTGGAAGACATGTACTATAAGATTTCACTCATATGTGGAAACGAATGACCAAAACAAACTAATAACAACAACAACAAAAGAAACAAAATCCTAGATACAGAGAAGGAGAGACTGACAGCTGTCAAAGGAAAGGGATTTGGGGTCCGGGTGAAAAAGGTGAAAGGATTAATTAAGCAAAGAAAAAAACACATAGACAAGAGGGAAGGGAGTGGGGGAAGTTGAAGAGGGTAAAGGGGTAATAAATGGTGACAGAAGGAGACCTGACTTAGGGTGGTAGATGCATAATACAATATGCAGATGGTGTATTATATACAATTGTACACCTGAAACCTATATAATTTTATTAACTAATGTCTCCTCAATAAATTCAATTTTTAAAAAAGCAGCAAACCTCTTTATTTAAGAAGTGTTCTGTCAAGAGTTACCTTATACACTGTAATTCTTATAATCTCCACTGAAACTCTATCTACCCTAATTTTGCAGGAATTTCTCCACTCCTTGGTTGAAAGGTTTGGAATATATCATCACTAAGATTCTAATTTATTGGCCCAAGGAGTATACCCTCCTCTGTCAAAGGTCCTCCCTGTGTGGAAAAAAACCCTCCTAACTTCCATAGAATGCTCAGGGTGATAAAATGACATCTCACTGTTGGCTTGGCTTGGTGCCCAGGGGCACCATGGGAAAGAATTTGAATGCTCTCGGCAGTTGGTTTTCAGACTTTGACAGTTGTAACTGATGGACTGGACTGGGGCACTCTTGATGACGTCACATTCCTGAAAGAAAAATTACCCAAAGTAAGGAATTTTGCATAGTAGAGACAAGACTCAGAAACAGATATTGTTAGTGGGAAGATACAGTGTTTCCAAGAACAGGCATTTGAACCCACCTGGAGCACATGTCCTGAGAGGGCTCTGTGCCTTTTAAATGACAGGATTATAAAATAAAACTGAAAAACAAAATAAATATTATTTGGGGCCCCTGTTACTTTAGTTGGGCATTAGAAGGGGAAATGTTTCTTTGTTGGATGGAAAGAAATATTAGGATTGGAGATTGGAAGGTAGGTGATGAGGAAATACAGGTAGGGGTGAGAACAGATATATAGAGTTGTTGGAGGTCAGGCATGCGTCAGTGCTCCCCATGGGGCTCTGAGTTGGTACTGAGCATCACATTACCAGGCACTGCTCTGTGGGCTGTGGAGATTTTTCAGAATCAAGAGAAGGTTCTTAATTTTTCATGTGTGCTTTTACTGGGGATTGAACTTGGGATGTCTGCCTGCTAGGCGGACGCTTTATCCACTGACACTCTAATCACTGAATTTAGGTCAGGGCCTAAGTTCTTAATTTTAAAGAAAGAATACTTTATGTGGAAGTCTGTAACATAATGTCAATACAGGATAGTGATATTTTGAAATAGTAACAATAATAAGAACACTAGTGATTCAGAGGAAGGAAGAATTTCTGGGAAGGTGACTTGAGGGAACTTAGAGGAACCTTAGTAGAAAAGGCTTAGCCCTGGTCAGGTAGTTCAGATAGTTAGAGTGTCATCCTGATATACCAAGGTTGCAGGTTTGATCCCCAGTCAGGGCTCATATGGGAAGCAACCAATAAATGTATGGATGGGTAGAAAAACAAATTGATGTTTCTCTTTATCTTCTTTTTTCTCTCTCTCTAAAATCAATAAATAAAGTAAAAAGTTTTAAAAGAGAGACAACATTTGGGTAGCTGCTGAGAGAAACATTGGCAGCAACAAACCTTCTTGGGAGTTAAGATGTTCCTTGATTTTGTCAGCATGTCCTGACACCGTTTTTTGACATCTCACCTATTATAACCATTATATATTCTTTGGGTTTTTCAGTGTCTTCTCCAGCTTTCTAAAAGTCATTATAAGGGGCCCTGACGTACTGCAGAGACTTACACAAAACCCTGTCCTCACAGCTAGCTACTTCATCACCATGCTCCTCCAAGATGGCCACCCCTGAAGATTGTCACTGGGCCTCAGAGAGAAAACCAAAAAGCCATTAAAAAAAATTAAAAATTTAAGTTGAAAGGTAAGTCTAAAGACTTGAAGCATTGTATCTAGTGTCAAGTTATATAAATAAAATTATTTATTATTTATTAATATAATAATTATAGTTATTTATTAATATATAAATGTTTTATATATATAAATATACATATATATATTTAGAGAAAGAGAGAGAGAGAGAGACAGGTAGACAAGAAGGGGGAGAGATGAGAAGCATCAACTCATAGTCATGGCACTGTAGTTGTTCATTGATTGCTTCTCTTATGTACCTTGACAGGGAGTGCTCCAGCCCTTGCTCAAGCCAGCTACTTTAGGCTCAAGCCAGTGACCATGGGTCATGTCTATGATCCCATGTTCAAGCTGGTGACCCCATGCTCAAGCCAGATGAGTCTGCACTCAAGCTGGTGACCTCAGGGTTTCTAACCTGGGTCCTCAGCATCCCAGTGAGTACTCTAGCCACTGACCCACCACCTGGTTAGGTTCAAGTTATATTCTTAAAAGAAATGAATGATATCCTTCTTAACCTTCCTTCTTCCCACCCTTTTCCCTTCCCTTCCCTTCTTTCTCTCTCTCTTTCTCTCTCAAACACACACACACACACACACACACACACACACACACACACACACACACTCCACAGGAAATTGGGATTCCCCTGGGATCACTCTGGGATCATTCCCCTGGGATCACCTAGCCTGAGGAAGGTTGACCCTATGAAGGCCCTGTAAGGGTACATCTCTATGAGGCATTCAGAGTAATGTATCAACTGTCACCTGGACCTCCTGGCTCTGTCCCATTTCAGGTGGGCCACCACATGAGCTGTAGGTATTGGGAGAATCTTTGCTTTCTACTCTGTTTCATGAACATAACTTTCCAACCCCCACTTTCCACCCTTCAAACTTTTCCATCCATCACTTGGTAGTCGGATACAGAACGTCAGGGGTCAGAGACTAATGAATCAAGCCCTTCTTTCCTCTCCATTTCTTTCCCCAGGGACATCATTGAGAGCCATGGGAGAATTGCGTCCTAGGAATTACCTTGGACTTGAAAATCATAGGATTTAAGGCGTTTAAGGGATGGGTAACCTACTGATTTCTCTGGAAGTCTTTTCCCCTCAGGGTGTCCTGGAGAAGTGTTGAGGGAATGTGTACATGGAGCTGTAGCCACAAGCTTTAAGCTCTGCAGAGAGCTATTGGCCCAGGAGATTGGTGGTGGTTAAAAGGTTAAGAGAAACGGGCAGTTTAACATGGGGTGATGTGCTCACTCACATAAAGAGGAATACATACTGACTGATAAGAGACCTGAGTAAACGGAAGTATTCACAGATGCGTGTGAGATAGTCATTGACAGTTTTGTTTATATCTTTGCACTTCCAACTCACAAACAGCATGTACTATTTTTTTTTTTTTATCAATAGAGGGGGGAAAAAGCCTGCAAGAGGAAATAGTGTAGGAGTAGGTACTATGCTTCTTTCATTTAATTGTGTTGTTAATGACTTCTCCAGGGGACACCTGGCCTAGCACCTGGATCATTACTTCCTAACCCGGCAATCAAGAGTGTCCTCTAGCGTTCCTTGGGTGGCAGAAATAGTGGGTTTGGGAGACCTGGAAATGAGCTGTGGAATAAGTCCCCCAAATGAATTCCTAACCTGTAAAATCTCGTGGGCTTGTCATAGTAATCGTTACATTGCCAGCTTGCTAATTTGAGTAACAGAATCATAAAGTTTTAGACTTAGAAGGCTCATGAGGAATCATCTATTTTGTTTTCTCATTTTTTTGTGGCAGAACCAGGATGAGCGTTTCATAGTAATAATATCTACTTTTTATAAGCATTTAATATGGACCAGGAATGGTAGTAGAAACTTTATGTGAATTAATTTTTAATCACACTATCAAGGTAAGTATGATCCCTACATTGATTTTATGGACGAGAAAGTTGAGTCATAGAGATTATCCCAAGTCATCCAACTAGAGTCCAAGGTAGGTTTTGAATTCCTTTCTGTCTGGTTCTAAAATGGGCTCCCACTATGCATAATCTTGCCTCTCAATTTCCAGCATGGGCTATCTGATTCCAGTCTGAAGAATATTATCTCATGTCTTAACATTTAAAAGTCAGGTCTGTTTCAACCTATGTTAGTTGAGCACATCAACCCCAAATTCCATTGTTGGAGCTGGGGTCATCTGTGTTGTCATGAAGTCCACTCCCAAGGTTAAAAGCCCACAATTTGCTCTTGCTCAAAGTAATGTGGTTGCAGGCATTCAGCCTGGGCTCACCCCTTGCTTTCATTGCGAGTGTTCCCATTCACAGGCTGTGGGAATGCCCAGCCACAACGAGGGTGTGGCGACGGGGAGATTGTCACCAGCCTTCCAGCTGTAGGAGAGAGCTGGGAGGGGCGCCTCCAGACTGCAGCACCCTGAGGCCTCTGCTGGTGGCCTCTCAGGCCAGCTCCTCCGGATCCTTTTGCCCCCCAGCTGTGGGAAGGCTGGGATGACTGCTCTTAGGGGAAAGAGGGTTTTCTGAGGACTTTCGAGGTGACAGTGGAGGAGAGTCAGTGCGCAGGCACCTTCTTTTTCACAGAAACATAAAGACTCTAAAAACACGAAGGAGGTCACTTTAGAGTGATTTCTCCACGTTTCAGCCTGACCAAAGGTGTTCTGGTTAAGCAGGTATTCTTAATGGCTGAACACTTTTCCAGGAATTATAACTAGACAAAATATGGGTAAGACCCAAACTGCACTAAATGTAATTAAATTCGTGTTTGAGCACTTATGAGGCCTTTAGGGTGCTGTAGTGCCACAGGGTAACCATTATGTTTATTGTCATCTTTGGTGAGGCAGGTAGCTGAGGAAAGACACCAAATTACAAGTTATAGGCCTCTCCCCCCATCTACCTGGGTGGCCTTGGGCAGGTGAATTGACCTCTTGAGCTTCAGCGTCCCCTTCAAAACAAGGTTGGCAAACTATATGCATAAAAATATTATTATTCCCATTAAATTTAATTTCTAAATAAAAACAACTACGTGTTCTTAGGACCAATGCCACCCCATTAAATGTAATTTTTAAATTAAAGAAATATTGTTTCTATTAAGCTACCAGAACAGCAAATAACTGGCTCATAGAGAATTTCTATGTTTTTTTCAAAGTAATTTAGTCTCCTATTATGAGAAACCTGACTTCCTGAGCTGCAGAAATTGCTGAGAAGTGATATTTAGCCAAGGGTCCGTAAGAGTGTTTAAACAGTATTTTTAAACTGCAAAAGTGGTACATGCTTTTTGTGAAAATATCCAAATATAGAACATATAAAAAAGTAGAGTGCCCTTCTGTCCTTATTGTAGTTTAGTGTGTGTATGTGCATGTGTGTGTGTTGGATTTGAACCATACTGTTCATTATTGTTCTGTAACTTCACTTTTTTTTCCACTTAGTGTATTTTGGGGATCTTTTCATTATTTACAGCTGCATCTGCATAGTTTTCATAATGTGGATAAGTTTTACCTTGTTTAATCATTGCCTTATTGATGAGCATTAGACTATTTCTAGGCTTTCTACAGCAAACAATGCTACAAGGCAGTGTGGGGTGACATTTGTGTACTAACTCAGGAGCGATCACTCAAATTTATTATTAGCTCAGGTTGCTTCGACACATATGTCCAAAAACACATTCTTTTTAATTTTATGATTCCCAAAAGAGATAGCAGCAAATATGAAAAAAAAAGGGGCCCTTTACAGTTTGATGATTCCTAATAAATTTATACATTTGTTTAACTATTACCACAACCCTGTTTCAGAGCATTTCCATTACTCCCCGAAGTTCTCTTTCGTATCTCTTTGAAGTTAAATCCTGTTCTCACCCTATAACTAGGCAGCGACTCTTAGTGATTTCTATCTGTAAAATTCTGTCTTAGCAAGAATTTCATTAAAATGAAATCACATTATCTGGTCTTCTGTGTCTTAGCAAAAATTTTCTGAGGTTTAACCATGATGTTGGATGTATCAGTTATTGCTGAATGGTGTTCCGTTACATAGATGCACCACATTTTGTTTAGTCGTTTGCATTGTTTCCAGTTTGGGTCTCTTTTCAGTTTTTAACTATTATAAATAATGAGACTGAGCATTTGTGTACAAAGTTTTATATGGACATACATTTTTATTTCTCTTGGGTAGTTATGTGTAAGTGGAATTAATGAGTCTTATGATAAGTATATGTTTAATATTTTGAAAAAATATCTGTTAAATTATTTTCTAGAGTGGTTATTTTATTTTACATTTATACCAGCCATGCATGCATGAGGGTTCCAATTTCTCCACATTCTTATCAACACTTGGTGTTTTTGTTGTTGTTGTTGTTATAGCAATTCTAGTGGTTGTATAGTGGTGTCATTTTAATTTTCACTGTCCTAATCACTAATGATGTTGGGCACTTTTTTATGTAGTCATTAGCCATTCATATATGTTCTATGGTAAACTGCTTAATCAAATCTTTTGTTCACTTTTCACTGGGCCATTGCCTTGTAATAAGTCTTTATATATTATGAATAAAAACCTTTTATGTATATGTATATATTGTTAGACATATGATTTTTATATAGATACATGATTTACAAATGTTTCCTACCATCTGTAGCTTGCGTTTTTATTTTCTCAGTGGTGAATTTTGAAAAACAAAAATATTTAATTTTGATGAAGTCTAAATTTGTAATTTTTTTTTATTATGGATCATGCATTGGATGTCATATATAAGAAATCTTTACTTCACTCAAAGGCATAAAGATTTTCTCTTATGTTTTATTCTAGAATTTTCATAAAATAATGTGACTTTATAAATTATTTCAAAGGCTAGATGAAATTAATGTTCTCCAAAGGCCCTTCCTATGTGGAAATCAATGGGTCCATGTAGTTAAAGCTACAAATCAGATCTTTCCTCCATTCCAGTAGTTTTCACCTGTCAGCTAGATTATGCACCCATAGAACTAACAAAAGTGCTCTTTGTTCCTGACTCCTCGAAATTATTTCCTAAGGAAAAATGTGAGATCATGTTCATTCAGAAGGATCAGAAAAGGTTTTTTTTGAGGAGGTCACATTTATTTCCTGTCCCATGAACAGAATATTCTCAATATGTTATACCATTTAGCAAATGGAGGGCTTTAGCTCTCAAAACCAAAGCAGTAAAGAGTCATTTCTCATTACAAATGGTTTTGATATGAGCCTGCTTCCACCTGCTGCTCTTCACTGTAAATATCACGTTTTCTCTATGAGGCCTTTACGTGTGCATCTTTGCATGCATGTGTGTGTGTACTCAGGCTATTTTGTGTGCATGTGCGCATGCATGTATGCGTGTGCTCTGGAGGCTATGATTTAGTAGCCTTTACTTGTGCATGTGTGCATGCATGTATGCGTGTGCTCAGGAGGCTATTTTGTGTGTATGTGTGCATGCATGTGTGCGTGTGCTTGGGAGGCTATTATTTAGTAGCCTTTACTTGTGCATGTGTGCATGCATGTATGCGTGTGCTTGGGAGGCTATTATTTAGTAGCCTTTATGTGTGCATTTGTGCATGCATATGTGCGTGTGCTCGGGAGGCTATTTTGTGTGTATGTGCGCATGCATGTGTGTGTGTGCGCAGAAGGCTATTTTATGTGCATGTGCTCGGGAGGCTATTTTGTGTGCATGTGCACATGCATATGTGCGTGTGCTCGGGAGGCTATTATTTAGTAGCCTTTATGTGTGCATGTGTGCATGCATGTGTGTGTGTGCTCAGGAGGCTATTTTGTGTGCATGTGCACATGCGTGTGTGCATGTGCTCGGGAGCTGCATTGTTCTTCACTATTGGGAGAACTTGAATCTCATTTCTTTCAAACCTTCATTGATCATAATAAATACAGGTCCTGATTGCTTATTTGAAACTCTTAGAGCCAGATATGTTTTAAATGGATAATTTTTTCTTAAAAGAAATATAGCACAGGGAATATTCGGGATGAATATAAATTTTCCAAAGAGTCAAGATGACTAGTATTTCATAATATGGATCTTATTAAAGTTAACATTAATATTGTTAAACATACTGCATAATTTATACATATATACATGAAATAAAGGCTATAAATAGCTTCAATCAGTTCAGATCAGGTTTTCTACAACAGGAATTAAGGTCTGATTTTTATATAGATACATGATTATATGATTTTTATCATATAAAAATTAATGGATCCATGTAGTTAAATCTACAAATGAGGGGTAGATTGAGATTTAAAAACCTCTATTAGGGGGTAAAATGAGATTTAAAAAATCTCCAGATATAGCATTTTGGGATTTCTAAATTGCAAGTAAAGCCAGTGAATTTGCATGTCTCGGTGAGAACAGACCATGCCAGTGCTGACTGTGGTGCGTGGGTTCCTCAGTTTAGTTGACCACTGCTGGCTTTACATGTGGGGCCACCGGGAGCGCCTGTCACATTCCAGGAGACCCCTGGACACAGGCGTGGGCAAGCCTTGGTGAGGCTTTCAGAGAGTTTCCTAAATGAATTTTTTTTAGATTTTTTTTAAACTTATTCATTTTTATAGAGAGAGGGGAGAGAGAGAGAGAGAGAAAGAGTGAAGGGGGGGAGCAGGAAGCATCAACCCATATGTGCCTTGACCCAGCAAGCCCAGGTTTTTGAACCGGCGATCTCAGCGTTCCAGGTTGAAGCTTTACCCACTGCGCCACCACATATTCATTCACCTGAATGAATATTTTAAAGAAAGATAACTTCCACAGCATACAGTACTATGGTTTAGATTGTTTTCTAGGGGAAGGCAATTTGCCATTCAAAATCAGTATATGCTTTAAAAAACCCCTTCCTCAGCTCCCACTAGTTCCAGTGCACTAATTCTGCCTGCCTAGTGGCACAGCTCGCAGATGCAGATGCCCAATAAAGATCCGGCATCTAGGGGGCCGAACTCCTGGCTTGGGGTGAAATTATATCCTATAAAATGGAATTGAAGCAAGCTGTGATATATTTGAATCCCATTGAGAGCTAGATTATACGGTCAATGGCAGCTCAAATGCACGTTTTAATCACCCAGCACCGTGGTGCTGACCTGATGGCACTAGTGGAAATCTCTGGCCTACATGCCTGGGAAAAACGAGAGCTGCCTCGCAACCCACGATTTCTTTCCTCAAGAAGGGGAAGCATCTTGGCAATTCGCCTACTGGCACTTTATGACCAAAATTACTGAAGCGGAATGTACTCATCATAAAATATTGGCACAAGTAAATTATATGCAGTTTACCTAAGTATATAGAGTACTAGTCTCCTACTCCATTCCTGCCACCCTCTTTAAGAGGTCACCACTTATTTGGTGTGTGTCGCTCTGTGTCTTTTTCTTGATAGCCTGTATGTGCACACAAATATACTTGCACAGTCATATGCCTAAGCAAATGGGTCATGCTTTCAAATAGTCCTGTCACTTGTTTTTCTTATCTTGTCAGATTCACGGTTCTTGGACAGCACTGTTCCCGGGATAGTCACGGAGCTCTACTGAGAAGGCGCTCAATTAGCCTCTGAGAGAAAAACCTGAAGGTGATTTTGGGGGGTTATTATAAACTGTGCTTCAATGACTTTCTTTATTTAGGTATTTTTGTGTATCTATGTCTTTTTATAGATTAGATAGTAAAATGTTAATGGTTTTTGATTTATCACCAAGGTCTTACCTCTGACAATTGCTTTTAGTTAGTCTGAATTTTAGCATTCTGCTCTATCTTTCATTTTTAATCTAGAAAGCCATTTGGGACACTGATCATCTTTGCTGGGCACATGGTGTCTCTTGGGTTGAGGATGGGGGATATACAAAGAGCAAGGTTATTTATGTTTACAACTTTATTCACTTTTGATTTTGCCTGCCATCTATTAACTTAATGTTATCTATAGGACAGATCAGATAAAATAAGAGTTTGCCTTGTACTGGTTAAATTTTTACAACCATTTTTGGAGCTCATCTACTGAAATTTAAAATGTTCGTATCTTTTGATCCTGCAGTTCTACTGCTACATGGTATTACAGAAATATCTTTATTTTGAGACCTGAAAGATTTTGTTTAGATATGTATCAGTAACTCTTAGACATTTTTTTAATTGAAATAGTTCTTGCAGTGGAGTGAAAGTTTGTATCTTCCCACAGACTTCATGTGTTGAAATTCTAGCCCTCAATGTGGTAGTATTAGGAAGTGGGGCCTTTGGGGGTGATTAGATCATGAGTGTTGAGCCCTCATGAATGAATTAGTGGCATATAACAGGATCCCAGAGAACTTTCTCCTCCTTCTGCCATGGAGGAGACAACGAGGAGTCAGCAGTCTACAACCTGGAAGAGGGTCCACACTGGAATCCAATCGTGCAGGCACCCTGACCTTGAATTTCATCTCCTGAACTGTGGAAAATAATTTTCTGTTGTTTATAAAGCAATAGTTTATGATATTCTGTTAGAGCTGCCAAAAGGCAGTGCTTTTCATGCAAATGCTGCAAAACCTTTCTTTTAATTTACAATATCAAACCTGAGAGCCCTAGTGTTTAAAGCTCTACAGAATTTTGGACACTGTAAAATGAGAGGATTAGATAAAAATGATCTCAAATTTTCTCTTTATCTTTAAATTTTATTTATTTATTTGACAGAATTGGAGAGAGGGACAGACTGACAAGAAGTAAGAGAGATCAGAAGCATTAATTCTTTGTTGAGACTTCTTAGTTGTTCATTGATTGCTTTCTCATATGTGCCTTGACTGGGGAGTCTATAGCAGAATGAGTAACCCTTTGCTCAAGCCAGTGACCTTGGGGCTCAAGCCGACGACCTTGGGGTTTCAAACTTGGGTCTTCTGCATCCCAGTTCGTTGCTCTATCCACTGCTCCACCACCTGGTCAGGCTAAATTTTATTTATTGATTTTAGTGAGAGAGGGATGGAGAGAGAGAGAAAGAAAAAAAAAACACACAGAGAAACATCAACCTGTTTCTGTATGTGCCCTGACAGGGAATCAGACCTGCAAACTTTGTGCTTCAGGACAATGCTTGAACCGAGCCATCCAGCCAGGGTTCACATTTTCCCTTTAAATTTAATACTCTGTGGTCCTGCCTGACCAGGCAGTGGCACAGTGGATAGAGCATCAGACTGGGATGCAGAAGACCCAGGTTTGAGACCCCGAGGTCACCAGCTTGAGCGTGGGCCCATCTGGCTTGAGCAAAAGCTTGCCAGCTTGGACCCAAGGTCACTGGCTCCAGCAAGGGGTTGCTCGGTCTGCTGAAGGCCTGTGGTCAAGGCACATATGAGAAAGCAATCAATGAACAACTAAAGTGTCACAATGACAATGAAAAACTAATGATTGATGCTTCTCACCTCTCTCCATTCCTGTCTGTCTGTTCCTATCTCTCTCTCTCTCTCTGAGTCTCTCTCTGTCTCTATAAAATAAAACAAAAACAAAAGAAAACAAACTCTGTGGTCCTCGGGTCTCAGAAAAAGATGAAGGTAAAGGCAGAATGATGGCAGTGATCAGTGTAGCACTAAGGTAGGGACCTTTACATTTGGACAGAGATCTTTTATTGCTTTTATTCTTAAAGTAGAAATTTTCCCATTCCATTTTTTACTATTGTACAGTCTTTTGTGTATGTAAATCTTTTCATCAGCTTTAAAAATTCTTTGACCTGGCCTTATTTTCATAATTTTACTAACAAAGGTCAATTAGTAGAGATGTAATCAAACTAAGAAACAGGTTATCTTTTGACTCTGAAGGATGGCTATGTGTTAGCTTTTAAATGTGACTATGCTGCATCTTTCTATGGAGTTGATGCTACCTGTTATTTAAGACAGTTCAACATTTGTTGATCACCAGAGTTAGGATGGGAATAATGGATCCAGAGAAAAATAATATAGAGTCTTTGCCTAAAATAGTAGGTCATATTTTTGGATTAAAAAAAATCCAGTAATTCTGGGAACAAAATAGGATCAAAGGATGAAACATGGAGATTGCTTTCAGTATAATTTAAATATAACTCAAACTCAGTCAGCCCTTGAGTATAAACAAGGTTCTTATTAAGATTATGGTGACCGTTTTTTTGTCCCCTTACATGATTATAAAACCCCAGCTCCCCTCAACATCTCTTCTAGGTTCCAGAGAGGGAACAAGTTTATGCATGTTTTCCCAGACTGCTGACCTGTCATGTCACCTTGCCCTCGGCCCTGCCATGGGTCTCTGTGACAACACTGCTTCTCAACACAGGTTTCCTGGGCTTTTGGGCTCCCAAAGAAGTATAGAGTCTGTGTCCGAGTAGGGGGGAGGGATGGTGCTCTCTCCAGCTCTATGAGCACCTTGTCCCCTGGGATGTACAGATGCCCTGCTTGTGCCTGAAGTGTCCCAATGAGGGGCTCTAGTGAGAAAATGTTCAGCTTCTCACTCCACAATTTCTCTCATCATGATGAATCTAAACCAGTGCCTTAGGCTGTGTGAGAGGCAGATAGACTGATCAACTGACTTTTCGTTGTTTCTATCTGTTTTTCCCCATTTATCCTCTCCTCACAGGCACTCACACTCTTTAGAGAAAAACATGTTCTCTAGCATGTCTCCTCAGATAGATGCCCAGGAACATAACCAGCCAGCCAGTTCCCCCAAAACCTGACACTAACATATCTTGTTTGGTTTTTTAGTCCTAGTGTCAGCTCAGTGCCTGCCACAAAAAAAGACCTTGACTTGTTGAATTAATGAATCAATATTGTTAAATTAATGAATTTAATTTATTTCATTGTTGATTAAGGAATCAATGGTGAATTAATGAATCAATATTGTGAAAGGGGAATTTAAATATAATCTAGGGAGATGAAACAGAAGACGCCCAACTTCATGGTCATGCCCATGAGAGAGGCTAATAAATGTTTAAGTGAATCAATAATTGGTATCTTTCATGTTTCAGACTTAATAATTTCATGATTTGTGCTGACCTGTCCTTATATTCTTATATTATCAGCTTTGTCTCCAGAAGAATATATTTGCAAGACATTTTTCTACAATGAAAGCTACATCTTTGTCTATATCTGTAAAACAGTTAAAAAAGATGAATAAGAATCAATTAAGAAATATATATGCAATCTAAATGCAAAACAACTATAAGGCCTAAGACCTTATCAGTGTTTTGGAGAACAGCAGATACATGGGATGAAAGGAGATAGGGAACTTGTGGTGGGGTGTGTGTGTACGTGTGTGCAAAGAATAGGGGGAGGAAATAGAGAGGAAAAGTGGGAGGTGGGGCAAACAGAGATAGGACCATCTAGGTTCCAAGCTCTGATACTGCACTGAAGTGAGCAAGTTAACTTTGAGGTGTTTTGTTTTTCTTAATTAAAAATCTTTTATTTTTAGATGAGTTGGTCAAGAAAGACTATTTATTATTCAATTGCTTAAAATGCATGATAGTATTATTGTGACTATTTAAAAAATATTTTATTTAAATATGTAGTTGGTATACAATATTAGTTATACTAGTCTTAGGTGTACAATCTAGTGATTTGACATTTTTATACCTTACAAATTCTGGTAATCGCTTTGCAAACTTATCACAATATTATTGACTATATTCCCCTTCACTTTTTCACCCATCTCCTCTTCTCCTTTCCCCCTCCTATAACCCTCCTTTGATCGCTGTTTCTATGCATCTGTATTTTTTATTTTTAAAATGATTTTTTAAAATAATAGGTAATGGATTCACATGGTTTAACAACTAAAAGTTCCCAAAGTAAGAAAATATTCCTTCCCCTCATTTCCTCTAGTCACCTGAATTCTGGAACATTTTATGTCTCCCAATGCAACTTTCCCTCAGATTGGGGTCCAAGAGACAATACAGAGAAACTTAAAATAGTTTTGTCCCTTAGGCAAGGTCAAAGCTGACTGACTTGTTTAAGGAAAAATGTCTGTGACCTTGGACTTATGAGCCCTATGTTCTATGACACCAAGCTTATTGGCCTGGACAGGAGCCCTTAGTTGTTCACAAACCAGCAAAGCTTCAGAGGTCTTGCCTTCTGCTTTAAAATATTTTAATGATATTTGATTCTGGTGGTTGGATTCTGAGGAGGCTGTGACCACGCTGGGGACCTCCCCATGATGGTTCAGAAGTGAGTCAGACCAAAGGCCTGGAGGGAGAGGGAGACCAAAACACTGGGACACTAAGCACTGACAACTGGTGCAGAGGGCCCAGGCATGAGTGGACAAGTGTGTGTACCCAGATTAGATTCAAGGGTCAGAGGTCTGTGGGGAAAATATACCTCTGACGTTTAACTCAACCAACCTTTTTTGTGATCTCCTCTCCCCCAAAATGCAGGCTTCTATAACTAGCTGATTTTATGCAGTAATGTAGCAACATGATTGATTAGAATTAACACTATTGGCAAAAAGTGAGTGCTATTCATGATTTTTTTCCTAGTGAATACTTGCTTTTTTATTTTTCTATGAAACATCTATTGGCCCTGAGTTATTTTCTGCAATACAAATTGATTTAGATATATAGTGACCTTATTATATTTTATAATCTCATTTAAATGTTTAAAAATTTTAAGTTCAGTTCATAAGAATTGTTATGCTCTTGCCCTCATGTGAATTATAGAATTACCCTCTATCTTGTCCTCCAGGCACTTGCCACATCTGTGAGTAGCTTATTTTGGTTTTATGTGTGATTTTCTCACTAGACTGTCAGCATCGTCAAGACAGAACTATATTGCCTGACCAGGCGGTGGCGCAGTGGATAAAGCGTTGAACTGGGATGTGGAGGACCCAGGTTCAAGACCCCGAGGTCGCCAGCTTGAGCGCAGGCTCATCTGGTTTGAGCAAGGCTCACCAGCTTGAGCCCAAGGTCACTGGCTTGAGCAAGGGGTCACTTGGTCTGCTATAGCCCCCCGGTCAAGGCACATATGAGAAGTTAATCAATGAACAACTAAGTAACTGCAATAAAGAATTGATGCTCCTCATCTCTCTCACTCCCTGTCTGTCTGTCCCTGTCTGTCCCTCTTTCTGACTCTGTCTCTGCCACCCCCTCCAAAAAAGACAGAACTATATTAATCTTGCTCATTAAAAAGAAAAACTAGCAATTTGTACAGTGTCTGGCACACAATAAACATTTAATATTTGTCAAATGACAGAATAAAGAAAATCAGATGAAGTAAAGCAGTTAAGCCAATAAACAACACTTCTTTTACTACAGGCTTTCTGTTTCAGTCTTATCAATTTAAGGTTTTTATGGGACATACAGTTGACACTAATATATAAGACTTTTGGTGGGTTATGTACTCATTATTTGTGTATATATATTATCTATCTATCATCTATCTATCATATCTATCTAATCAGTTGGAACATAGAATAGTCTAGAGAAATAAGTTTAGAGAGTTATTATCACACAGAATGGCTGAAGTAAGGAGGTAGCAAGATGACCTAAAGATCGCATATAGTGAGAAGCAGGATAAAGAGAGAATCTGGGATGACTGTCATTTAGCATGTGACAGAGGAAAAGGGAGGATAAAAGATAAGAGTGTCATCCTGGAATCCCAAGGATGAAAGGATTTCAAGCTGGTGGTGTGTACAGGTGTTATCTGCTGCCACAATGTCCAGCAAGATGAGAACAAGGAAGTACCCATTGGTCTTAACAACTCTGAAGCCTTCAGTGACCACAGTAATGTGAATGTTAGTGTGATGGTGGATGAAGAGGTGACTCTGAGGGTGACAAGGGAGATGCCAAGGTCAGATGATAGTTTAAAGAGGCTTGCTTGTAAAGAGAAAAAGCACATAGCCACAGGGGTATGTCAGGGTGTATAGAGTAATGCAGGGTTTTATTTTTAAACTCTTCCTCAAATTATGGGTAGAGTATATGCTCATTGTAGAAAATTGGGACAGTAATTAAAATATATTTAGACTATAAAATAAAAACAAAAATATTATCTCTAATCCTACCACTCTAGAATCCAAACATGCTGCCATTTTTTTTTGTTATTCTAGTCTTTTCCATGCATTTTAACCTAGTTGAGAAGAAACCAAATGAGTGATTGAATAAATGAGAAGTTTTACCTCTGTCTAATTAAATAACTCCACACGGAGAAGCACCCAGGGAGCAGTGAGGGAGGAAAGGGTCTTCTAGCCAATTAGGTCATCCAAATTCACCTCGGTGGTTTCCGCAGGGAAAGATGCTTAAGCCAGTCCTCTGTATGTGCGAAAGCAGAGCTCACAGTCATTCATTCACTCAGCAAATATTTACTAGTTGTCCACTATGTGTACTGTGTTAGTTGCTGAGGGATAGAGCAGTGATGTAGACAGACACTTATCATCTTAGGATATTTGAAAAGTGTCATTTATAGAGGGACATCACTTCATCATCTGCTAGATCTTACAGACAAACTTTCAATTTTATTTGTATAACTGTCTTATTTGATTATTTCCCCCAACATTGTAACTCGTCAGAAAAGTTCCTGATGTTAAATGTTTAGTTTAACATTTAATAACACTGTCAGAAATAGCTTGGTCTATATTTTGTGCTATTTTCCAAAAACTGATTCATAGAAGAGGTATTTATCTGGGCAACGATCTGAACTTTTCTAAGGCATTCAGGTATCTATTATCAGATTGCTTTCCAGAAAGGTCCTACTAATTTAAACTCATATATGAAGATGCTTTTCTCACATGAGAGAGGGTTCATTTGCTTAAATGTAGAGTTGACTGAAATAGTACAAAGGGAAAGGCTGAAGATAAAGAAAATGGAACAAGGTCCCGAGAAGTAGTATTGAGGAGATCTGGAGAGGGTGCTAGAAGGTAGTTTTGTAAAGGAAAACAGAAAACTCTCCTATTGGGAGAGGAGTTAAAGAGGGTGCAGATACAAAGAGTATTTGTGTGTGCTGAGAGGGGAGCAGAGGATTTCCTACCTCATGGCCTCCATTTCCTTCATATGCCAAGCTGCAAGATCATCTTGACAGGCAGGGGGTAAGATAAGAGGAAGTAGGTCAATAACTTGAGTAGAATGAAGATGTTTTGGAAAGGCTGTGTAGAACATAGGACACCATGTAAAAGTTGCAGATGCCTAGATAATGTAATGTTGCATTTTGTTTATAGTTGTAAGTGAAAACTTGATCATTGATACTGGAATCTGTTTACATGGTATAGTAAATTTGAGACTTGACGATTATCTAATTAATTTGATGAATGTTCCAAATTAGGAACACCAGGTCAGGGTATGTTTCCGACCTAAATTATACAGTGCGGTTGTCTACAGTGATCAAATTAACCAGCTGATTGCCAAATCTCTACTTCTCTCTGTCCCCCATGGACATAGCTTAAAGAACTAATAAGTGAACTGGACTCTGCCCCAATCTATTTTGGGATAATTGATGTCTTTGTACTCGTATCCCAGCAGCTTGTTATTAAACACTGAAGCTTTGTGGAGAATATGTCAGTAGGCGACTTACTACCTCAAAAAACAGTCTTTCTCTTGTAAAGCTTATCAATAAGGACTTTGCAAAGTTTTTCAAACTGCCTAAAAGAAATTCTATTTTATTGTTATGGAAAAATATTTGATTTCATGTTTTTTGCTCCATAAAATGAATTTATTTTTGATTCTGAGTACTTACAATTTTTGTTTGTCTTCGTGAATTACTTTAAAGCAACTTCAGTTTTACATTAAAATGGTTTTGATCTTAAAAAAATTTATGCTTACTGAAAATTGGCTTTTTACCCCCTAAATGAAACGTGTCAGTGATTTTTAACCTCTTCAAGAATAAGAAAAATCAATTATGGTGAAGAAACATTTTTGTCCTTACTATTTAAATATTTCCTCTCTAAATTGCTTGTTGATGGAATGTAGGCTGTGAAATGAATAGAGGCAGTTACAGAGGTAACTTGGGATCTGAAACCTATTTTGCAAACCTGCAGTGTAATCAGAATATTTTTAGGTGGTGACCTCAATGCTTTGAGCTTCCTTTGTATGTTCTTAAATGATGCCGTGACATGTCATTTACTTACATACAAAGGTGAAGGTAACAAGTGGTTTTACTCCAACTTTGATACTTCCTTGCGCAGATTCAGCCCTCCCCTCTTGTTCAAGTGTTCATCAACCCACGGGACTGTGATAGCGTGAGATGATGATGGGAGAGGGCCTGGCCTAAGATTTCGGTCTTCTCAAAGAACTGACAACCTGTCAGAGTTTACCAGCAGACAAAATGATAACAAACAACAACCCTGCTTCAATTTGACTATTGTTCAAATACAAGTGTGGACATGAATGCTAAAAACAACTTTTGACATTAGAGATTTGTCACATGCTTTCACCAACTGTAAAACGGATAAACAAACAAATTCAAAATAGCAGAATGATATCATTTTGCATGTAGATTTCAGTCTGTTCTTGGTCCAAGTCTTAGGATTGGCAAGAATGATTAAGTCAGACTTGGCCAAGTTACTTCAACAGCAGCGTGGAGGAAATGTGTACTTTTCTTCCCCTTGTTTCAGTATCTGCTCCCTACCCCCGGGTAGGGAAACCTCTAGGTCCAAGGAGCCCATAACCCAGTTTTTTTGAGAAACTAGAAATCTAAACTTTTCACAGGAAATTTATGATTTCTAAATATGTACATGTTTGGCTGTGACACTGGGCAGGTCAGCTTGAGGCTGTGAATGCTGACTGAAAGATTCCAAAGTTCTGAAGTTTTAGTTAAAAAGCCAGTTAGTTAGTTTAGTTAACTTCACCATTTTTCTTAGACGACCATGCTTCTGTCACATGAGGATGAACACATTTTATTTCATCATTTAATCTGCTCAGCCTTCTTTTTCCATTTTAAAGAAGTAAGAAACTCGTATTTGAATGGAAGGAAGAGAGGACTAAAACTAGACTTACTGCATTGCTTAATTTCCTCAAATCCCCCGTTTCAGCTTTTCTGGCTAGATTATGCTTTAGAAAGAATTTACTGAGTATTTTATGACATTTCCTCTCTAGTGAAACGACTCTGATTTTTATTTGCTGGTTTTGAAAGTCATATATTGCCTGTTGTTTTAGTTAAGAGAAAGGAAATAACTTATTTTGGGTAGTGTCTTTCTAAGTCAGGGGTCCCCAAACTATGGCCCACGGGCCGCATGCGGCCCCTGAGGCCATTTATCCGCCCCCGCCGCACTTCCAGAAGGGGCACCTCTTTCATTGGTGGTCAGTGAGAGGAGCACAGGATGCATCTGCACCCATAGTTCCCATTGAAATACTGGTCAGTTTGCTGATTTAAATTTACTTGTTCTTTATTTTAAATATTGTATTTGTTCCCGTTTTGTCTTTTACTTTAAAATAAGATATGTGCAGTGTGCATAGGGATTTGTTCATAGTTTTTTTTATAGTCCGGCCCTCCAACACTCTGAGGGACAGTGAACTGGCCCCCTGTGTAAAAAGTTTGGGGACCCCTGATCTAAGGAGTAGTTAACTAAATGTTGACAAAATGTTGCAAGGTGAGGTCTTCATTCATCATGGGAGGTGTAGGAAGAAACTGCTCTTTGATTTAGGTGTGAGTAAAATGGTTTTAACAGTAGGTTCAAATCATGCTGGAATAGAGTCCACGGTGACTGTCCTGTCTGAACCGATTCAGTTCCATCGCTGCTTCTGTCAGGGGCAGGTCAAGAGATGTATTTGTTTCAGGTGATGAATACCTTATGATATTTGTTTCTGTCTTCATAAAGTAATATGAAGCAATTGTGGTACATGCAATAAATGATATTAGTTGTGTTGATGAGTGAAATCTGCTTTATTGATTTTTATTCATTTATTTAAAAAGCACTCATTGGGAATCTGTTATTATTATATTGAGATGCAAAGATAAATTAACCAAGTAGTTAATAGTCATTCAATTTATGGCACATATGTAACAGTAAAATAGCATTTTCTCCCCTTTCCCATCTTTGAGGTGAATAATTTGAAAGTGATATAAGAAATGTTTTTTCCTTTCTAAACCTGCTGAGGTCTGTAAATAGTGTCTTTCCCTGTCAGTGAGGACCTTATTACATACAGGCTTGTAAGGAAGTGCCAAGGAGGTCTTAGGGAGAAATTTGAGAAGAATTACTATGAGGTGTCAAATGAGCTCAATCTGGGTGTAAAAATTTATATAACATTGATAGCTGTGGAAAGAAAACCAGTGAATAAATTCTTATTAGTTAAGGTTAATGAAATTTTAATGTTCTATTAATTGAATTTTGAGTGTTTGCTTAAAGTGCTATAAGCATTTTGATTCCCCAGTCAGCATTTCAGTGTGGATACAGAAGGAAAACTAGCATAGATCAAGTCAGACGGAAGGAAAAAAAAAGGTGGTGCTCGATGATACAGAGGCAGACAGCAGGAGGAGAAAACCCAGACCTGGCAGAAGCTACATCTTCCAAAGAGCGTTAGAACTTTTACTCATGATCTTCTTTGTCTGTTGTCATATTGAATCCTTATATAGAACTTAGTATGCAGCTGGCAGTTCTAAACCTTAACATATAATAAGTCATAGATAGATGTATAAGAAACAGATACACAGACAAGAGAATTTTTTTTACAAGGATTATTTTTATTTTTTTCAATAAACTTTATTTTCACATCAGTTAAGACTTCATTCATGTGTCATTGGAAAAAGAAGCCTCAGTCCTCAAGAACTAATGGACATTTGGTCACAAAGCCAGTGCCTAGATGGAATTAGCCAGGTTAACATCCTTTAGGCAGGAAGTGCTAACTTTCACTTGATTCAAATCCACTGATGACTGAAACTATTTAGAAATGATTAATCTTTGCTATATCATGAAATGCATTAATGCCTTGTAATGTCAGGAGTTGATAATATGAATACTAATGATCACAATGTTGTACCGTGAAAAAAAAAATTGGTTGTATGAGATTTTTAGACATTTGATACTAGAGAAATGGACTTTCAGCACATATCCATGTGTATACATCTGCATGTAGTTGATTACTCTGCCAAAGAGACAAAGATGAGAAAACTACTGTATGCTTCAAATAAAAAATACACATATATCAGGAAAATTTATACATTGATTTATTGGTTCATAAATATTTTCTCAGACTTTGTGCTAAACACAAGGGACATGTCTGTGAACAAGTCAAGGGAGCTAGCTCATGGGATCTACAGTCTAGGGGAGAGTTAACTTTCTAGTCCTATTCTTTCACAGGTTCCATCAAGGAAACTATTTGAATCAACCTTACATGTTATTTAGATTCTCATATGAAAAGTTCAAAAATTCAGCTGGGAGAAGCAATACTAGAATTTGCATTTGTCTCTGGATATAGTCACTCACAGAATTCCCAAATGTAGTGTCTCTTTATGACAACAAGATAAGCTTTCAGGACCAGATGTTAGTGTTGATAAACCAAGAGGCAGTGGCTCAAGACAATGTCTTTCATATCTGTTGGAGAACATAAATGTTATTTTATTTTTCCATTTTAATAAATTCCATAAAATTCCAGAATACTTTAATAAATAAAACAAAAATTATTTTTCTGCTTACCTCAGATTTCATTTAAAAAAGTTTAGGTAGTTTTTATCAACTACATTTTTCAATGATTTGTATGCTTCTTTCTATTTTCTAATTTCTTTCCTTCTTTTAGATTGATTACATTTTTAAAATTCTTAACTGGGTTAAAATTTTTAGACTCTATTTCTAAAATTTTAGTAAGTGCTTTAAAAATATTAACAAAAATTTGTATGCCTTTAGTTTACCTTTTGCATCCTGCTTCTTTCTTTATTTTTTTGTAGCTCTTTCAGATTCCTTTAGCATTTCCTTCAGTGATAATTTATATATATATTTTGATCCCTCTCATTCTCATTTGTTATTGAATGACAGTTCATTTGGTTATAGAATTCTAAGTTGACAACTATTTTCTTTTGACTCTTTGATGATATCATTCAATGATTTTCTAGTTTCTCTGGCTACTGATGAGAAGTCCATATAGTGCTTTCTAGATAAGATTTTTTTCCTCTGGTTGTTTTTGATAGTTGAGCTTTTAAAAAAATATCCTTCAGTTTTATTCTGAACTGTTCTGGGTATAGATTTGATTATGTATTTATGTTTTTAATAAAATACTCTGCTATGTTAACTATTTTGACATCTCCCACCAATTACTAAATAATGATATGTCAATAAATATTCATCTATTATGTCAATTTAAATAATTGCATTTTTATATAGTTTAAGATTGAAGTATATTTAATCTCATTTTTTATTTGAATAAAATCCTGTGCACACATATGCAAAGCAAAGGAGTCAGAACCCTATGTGTAAGTACTAGATACTGCTGTTGTTCTGACTTATTCACTAATGCACTGAAGCTGCTCATTCTCTCTTAAGTATTGTCGACTGTTCACATCCCTCCCAAACTATGCACTGTTGTGTAATATGGAAATTTTAATTATGTTAATTTTTCCAATTCATGAACGGGGTATATGCTTCCACTTATTTGTATCTTCCTCAATTTCTTTCTTTAATGCGCTATAATTTTCTGACTACAGGTCTTTTATCTCCTTGGATAAATTTACTCATAGGTACAATATTTTTGTTGTTGCAATAGTAAATGGGACTGTTTTCTTAATTTCTCTTTTTGATAGTTCATCATTGGTGTATAAGAATGCCACCAATTTTTAAACACTAATTTTATATCCTGCTACTTTGCCAAATTCATTTATTTGATCTAGTAGTTTTTGGTGGAGTCTTTAGGGTTCTCTATGTACAATATTATGTTATCTGTGAATAATGATAGTTTTACTTTCTCCATTCCAATATGAATACCTTTTGTTTTTTCATCATGTCTGATTGCTATGGCTAGAACTTCTAGAACTATGTTGAATAAGAGTGGTGAAAGCAGACATCCCTGTCTTGTCCTTGCATTAGGAAAACTCAGCTATATTTCTGAAGCCCAGTGTCCCTCAACCTACTTTTTCTGCATTATGATATCTATATCAACTAAATAGGGAGAAAATATGGCTGGACACATGGCATGGGTTGGTGGCTTTTGTTTATAGACATGCACTTCTCTTAGCAAATACAGCTTTAGCCTTCTAAAGTAGATAGTAGCAGAACCATTGTTTATTTATAAGCTTTAAATCTCACTCAGTGTCTCTAAATAAGAAATTTTAATTGTTTTCATCTATAGAATTATGCATTTTGAACTAAATTTTAAAGGTTTGGAAATTGATTCCTACTTACTAAAATTTCAAGAAAGTGACTTAAAATTTTAAGTTTGGGGACAAAAGCAGGTATTTCACTCTTATATTTTTTTTTTTTAATATATATTTAATTATTATTAATTCTAATGGGGTGACATCAATAAATCAGGGTACATATGTACAATGAAAACATCTCCAGGTTATCTTATCATTCAATTGTGTTGCATACCCATCACCAAAAGTCAAATTGTCCTCTGTCACCTTCAATCTGGTTTTCCCTGTGTCCCTCCCCTCCTCCCTATCCCACTCTTCCCTCCCTCCCCCCATCCCATAACCCCCACTCTCTTGTCCATGTCTCATACCCTCACTTTCATGTCCCACCTATGTATGTAATCGTGCTGTTTTCAGTTTTTCTTTTTTTCTGATTTACTTATTTCACTCCGTATAATGTTATCAAGGTACATCCATTTTGTTATAAATGCTCCGATGTCATCGTTTCTTATGGCTGAGTAGTATTCCATAGTATATATGTACCATAGCTTTTTAATCCACTCGTCTTCTGACGGACACTTGGGCTGGTTCCAGATCTTCGCTATTGTGAACAATGCTGCCACGAACATGGGGGCGCATTTCTTCTTTTCGAACAGTGCTATGGTGTTCTTAGGGTATATTCCTAAAAGTGGGATAGCTGGGTCAAAAGGGAGTTCGATTTTTAATTTTCTGAGGAATCTCCAAACTGTTTTCCACAGTGGCTGCACCAGTCTGCATTCCCACCAGCAGTGCAGAAGGGTTCCCTTTTCTCCACATCCTCGCCAGCACTTATTCTGTGTTGTTTTGCTGATAAGTGCCATTCTGACTGGTCTGAGGTGATATCTCATTGTGGTTTTAATTTGCATTTCTCTAATGATTAGTGATGTTGAGCATTTTTTCATATGCCTATTGGCCATCTGTATGTCCTCTTTGGAAAAATTTCTATTCATTTCTTTTGCCCATTTTTTTTTTTTTTATATTTTATTATTATTAATTCTAATGGGGTGACATCAATAAATCAGGGTACATATGTACAATGAAAACATCTCCAGGTTATCTTATCATTCAATTGTGTTGCATACCCATCACCAAAAGTCAAATTGTCCTCTGTCACCTTCAATCTGGTTTTCCCTGCGTCCCTCCCCTCCTCCCTATCCCATTCTTCCCTCCCTCCCCCCCTCCCATAACCACCACTCTCTTGTCCATGTCTCATACCCTCACTTTCATGTCCCACCTATGTATGTAATCGTGCTGTTCTCAGTTTTTCTTTTTTTCTGATTTACTTATTTCACTCCGTATAATGTTATCAAGGTACATCCATTTTGTTATAAATGATCCGATGTCATCGTTTCTTATGGCTGAGTAGTATTCCATAGTATATATGTACCATAGCTTTTTAATCCACTCGTCTTCTGACGGACACTTGGGCTGGTTCCAGATCTTCGCTATTGTGAACAATGCTGCCACGAACATGGGGGCGCATTTCTTCTTTTTGAACAGTGCTATGGTGTTCTTAGGGTATATTCCTAAAAGTGGGATAGCTGGGTCAAAAGGGAGTTCGATTTTTAATTTTCTGAGGAATCTCCAAACTGTTTTCCACAGTGGCTGCACCAGTCTGCATTCCCACCAGCAGTGCAGAAGGGTTCCCTTTTCTCCACATCCTCGCCAGCACTTATTCTGTGTTGTTTTGCTGATAAGTGCCATTCTGACTGGTCTGAGGTGATATCTCATTGTGGTTTTAATTTGCATTTCTCTAATGATTAGTGATGTTGAGCATTTTTTCATATGCCTATTGGCCATCTGTATGTCCTCTTTGGAAAAATTTCTATTCATTTCTTTTGCCCATTTTTTGATTGGGTTGTTTGTCTTCCTGGTGTTGCGTTTTATAAGTTCTTTATAAATTTTAGTTATTAACCCCTTATCAGATGTGCTGCCGAATATGTTCTCCCATTGTGTGGTTTGTCTTTTTATTCTGTTCCTATTGTCTTTAGCTGTGCAAAAACTTTTTAGTTTGATATAGTCCCATTTGTTTATCTTGCCTTTTATTTCAGTTGCCCATGAAGATAAATCGGCAAATATACCGCTGCTACAGATGTCGGAGAGCTTGCTGCCTATGTTTTCTTCTAAGATGCTTATGGTTTCACGGCTTACATTTAAGTCTTTTATCCATTTTGAATTTGTTTTTGTGAATGGTGTAAGTTGATGGTCTAGTTTCATTTTTTTGCAGGTAGATGTCCAATTTTCCCAACACCATTTGTTAAAGAGGCTGTCTCTACTCCATTGTATGTTCTTTCCTCCTTTGTCAAATATCAGTTGTCCATAAAGCTGTGGGTTTATTTCTGGGTTCTCTGTTCTGTTCCATTGATCTATGTGCCTGTTCTTATGCCAGTACCAGGCTGTCTTGAGTATAATGGCCTTGTAGTAAACCTTGATATCAGGAAGAGTGATACCTCCTGCTTTATTTTTTCTTTTTAAGATTGCTGAGGCTATTCGTGTTCTTTTTTGGTTCCATATAAATTTTTGGAATATGTGTTCTATATCTTTGAAGTATGTCATTGGTATTTTAATTGGTATTGCATTGAATTTATAAATTGCTTTGGGTAATATAGACATTTTAATGATGTTTATTCTTCCTAGCCATGAGCACGGTATGTGCTTCCACTTGTTTGTATCTTCCTTGATTTCTTTTATCAATGTTCTATAATTTTCCGAGTACAAGTCCTTAACCTCCTTGGTTAAATTTACTCCTAGGTACTTTATTTTTTTGGCTGCAATAGTGAAGGGGATTGTTTCCTTAATTTCTTTTGCTGATATTTCATTGTTGGTGTATAGAAATGCCTCTGATTTCTGAGTATTAATTTTATATCCTGCCACCTTGCTGAAATCATTTATAAGGTCCAGTAGTTTTTTGACTGAGACTTTAGGGTTTTCAATATACAATATCATATCATCTGCAAATAATGACAGTTTTACTTCTTCTTTTCCAATTTGTATGCCTTTTATTTCTTCTTCTTGTCTGATTGCTGTAGCTAGGACTTCCAGAACTATGTTGAATAAGACTGGTGAAAGTGGGCAACCCTGCCTGGTTCCTGATCTTAAGGGGATTGCTTTTAATCTTTGTCCATTTAGTATGATGTTTGCTGTCGGTTTATCGTATATGGCCTTTATCATGTTAAAGAATGATCCCTGTATTCCCACTTTCCTGAGAGTTTTGAGCATGAATGGGTGCTGGATTTTATCAAATGCCTTTTCTGCATCTATTGAAATTATCATGTGATTTTTGTCCTTCCTTTTGTTTATGTGGTGAATCACATTGATTGATTTGCGAATATTGAACCAGCCTTGCCTCTCCAGAATAAATCCCACTTGATCGTGGTGTATGATTTTTTTCATATATTGCTGGATCCGGTTGGCTAATATTTTGTTGAGAATTTTAGCGTCTAAATTCATCAGGGATATAGGCCTATAATTTTCTTTCTTTGTGTTGTCTTTGCCCGGTTTTGGGATCAGAATTATGCTCGCCTCATAAAAGGAGTTTGGAAGTCTTCCTTCCTCTTGAATTTTTTGAAATAGCTTGAGGAGAATAGGAGTTAGTTCTTCTTTGAATTTTTGATAGAATTCACTTGTGAAGCCATCAGGCCCAGGACTTTTCTTTTTTGGGAGTTTTTTGATAACTGTTTCTATCTCATTTGCTGTAATTGGTCTGTTTAGGTGTTCTGATTCTTCCAGATTGATTTTTGGAAGGTTATATGATTCAAGAAATTTGTCCATTTCACCAAGATTGTCTAATTTTTTGGCATATAGTTCTTCATAGTATTTTCTTACAATGCTTTGTATTTCTGTTGTGTCAGTTGTTATTTCTCCACTGTCCTTTCTAATATTATTTATTTGAGTCCTCTCTCTTTTTTTCTTGGTGAGTCTAGTTAAAGGTTCATCGATCTTGTTTACCTTTTCAAAGAACCAGCTTCTTGTTTCATTGATCCTCTGTATTGTTTCCTTAGCCTCTATGTCATTTATTTCTGCTCTGACCTTTATTATTTCCTTCCTTCTACTTGTCTTGGGTTTTATTTGTTGTTGTTTTTCTAGTTCTTTTAGATGCAGGGTCAGGTTGCTTATTTGAGCTTTTTCTAGCTTCTTATGATATGCCTGTAGTGCAATAAACTTCCCTCTCAGAACTGCTTTTGCTGTGTCCCATAAATTTTGAGTTGATGTATGCTCATTATCATTTGTTTCTAGAAACTTTTTTATTTCTTCTTTGATCTCATTGTTAATCCATTCATTATTTAATAACATGCTATTTAGTTTCCAAGTGTTTGAGTATTTTTCATTTTTTCTTTTGTGGTTAATTTCTAGTTTCATAGCATTGTGATCAGAGAAAATGCTTGATATGATTTCAATCTTCTTAAATTTATTGAGACCATTTTTGTGTCCTAACATGTGGTCTATCCTAGAAAACGTACCATGAGCGCTTGAGAAGAATGTATATTCTACTGCTTTAGGGTGAAAAGTTCTGAAGATATCTATTAAATCAAGTTGATCTAGTGTATCCTTTAAGTCTGCTGTTTCTTTATTAATTTTCTTTCTTGAGGATCTATCCAGTGTTGTTAGAGGGGTATTGAAATCCCCTACTATGATAGTATTGCTGTTAATCTCGCCCTTTATATCCATCAAAGTCTGCTTTATGTATGTCGGGGCTCCTATATTTGGTGCGTAGATATTTACAATAGTTATATCTTCCTGTTGAATTGTTCCCTTTATCATTATGTAGTGTCCTCTTTTATCTCTTACTACAGCCTTTGTTTTAAAGTCCATTTTGTCTGATATAAGTATTGCTACCCCTGCTTTTTTTTCATTTGCATTTGCATGAAATATTTTTTTCCATCCTTTTACCTTCAGTCTATGAGCATCTTTTGTTTTAAGGTGTGTCTCTTGTAGACAGCATATGTATGGGTCCTGTTTCTTTATCCATGCAGCTACCCTATGTCTTTTGATTAGATCATTTAATCCATTTACATTTAAGGTTATTATTGATATGTAGTTGTTTATTGCCATTTTATTCTTTAAAGCTGTATTCTTCTTTTGCTCTATTCATTCCTCCCTTTAAACTGTTCACAAGAGGCCCCTTAGTATCTCTTGCAGAATTGGTTTGGTTTTTATGAATTCCTTGAGGCTTTCTTTTTCTGGGAAGCTCTTTATTTCTCCTTCAATTTTAAACGTTAGCCTTGCTGGATAAAGTAGTCTTGGTTGTAGGTTCTTGTTCTGCATTACTTTGATTATTTCTTGCCATTCCCTTCTGGCCTCAAGTGTTTCTGTTGAGAAGTCCGATGTCATCCTTATGGGGGCTCCTTTGTAGGTGATAGACTTTTTTTCTCTAGCAGCTTTTAAAATTTTTTCTTTATCCATTAGCTTTGGTATTTTAACTATGATGTGTCTTGGTGTAGATTTTTTTGGGTTTCTCCTTAATGGAGTTCTGTGTGCTTCTTGAATGTGTGGAGTGTTTCCCAGCCTTAATTTAGGAAAGTTTTCTGCTATGATTTGATTGAACAAAGTTTCCATTTCCTGTCCTCTCCCCTCTTCTTCAGGCACCCCTATGATGCGAATGTTGTTTCTCTTCATGTTGTCACAAAGCTCCCTTAGAGTTTCCTCACATTTTTTAAGTCTCTTTTCCTTTTTCTTCTCTGCTTCTGTGCCTTTGTTTATTGTGTCCTCTAACTCGCTTATTCGATCCTCAGCGTCATCCATCCTGCTTTTAATTCCTTCCATTGTGGTCTTCAGTTCTGATACTGTATTTGTCATTTCTGTCTGATTCTTTTTTATTATTTCAATTTCATTTTTTATACTTGTTATCTCTTTATTTAGGTGTTCATAATGACTATCCATTGTTGCTCTAATTTCTTTGAACATCCTAACTATCATTATTCTAAATTCTGCTTCTGGTAATTTGGTTATATCTGGTTCATTCAGGTCCTTCTCTGGGGATTTCTCTTGATTCATTTGGTTTGCATTCCTCTGCCTGCCCATTTTTTCTGTGTATAAGCGAGTTGTGGCCACTGGAGTCCAGTAGGTGTTGCCTTTGTGTTCTCTAGGTGTGGTCTATCTGCCGGCCCCCCACCTCCTCTGCCGATGCCTAGGGTGGTTGGGTATGAGCGTTGCCAGCGCCGGCCCACTGTGGCTTTTGCTATGATTTCTGCCTCTCCTCCGTGGGAGGGGCTGTGACTGAAGCCACAAGATTAGCACCAAGGGTAGAGGTGAGCACCTTTGCTCAGCTGCGGACCCAGCCTATTTCCAGACTTCCGCCCAGAACCAGCAGTCGGAGCCTGCTTGCTACAGTTCCGCGGGTTAGGCGGGGCTTTTGACGTGCTCTCAGCTGTAAGCTTTTGCCCGTCCGGAGCTTTAGCCCCGCCCTCGAGGCCAAGGCCCTACGGCGCAGGGTCGGAAACCAAGGTTTATTGGGGCGGGCGTGTTTGCTGGCTTCCGCCGAGTTGCGTACTTCCGCTCGTCCCGGACTCTACCCCGCCCCCGTGTTCGGAGCCCGCTCGTGCACGTATGAATAGTATCCGGGGTTTCTCCGGCCGGGCGCGGATAGTAGCGTGGGCTCAGCTGCGAGCCTCCACTTGTCTCTGGGTCCACCCCGTTCCCGCGCTCGGAGCCCGCTCGCGCACGTATACTGGCCAACCGCGGTTTCTCCGGCCCGGGGGGGTTGGGGTGGGGGAGTGAGGGACTGGTAACGTCAGCTCAGCCACAGCCCCTGCCCGTCCCTGGTCCTAGCCCGGTCCCCGCGGTCAGGGCCGGCTTGCGCAGGGCCTGCCCGTTCCTGGCCTCCCACTTTGTCCCCGTAAGTGGGATTAAAGGTGGGCCCGCAGCTTCTGGACCGCTTTCGCGGTCCCCTCTGACCCTCTGGGCTAGACCGATCTCCCACCGGCTTGGCCTCTGCCCACGCCGACAGAACCGCCTTTCAGCGTCCTGCCGCCCCACAACCTTAAGCAGCCCTCAGCAGAGTAGGAAGGGACCCAACACTCCACACTGTAGGCCTGGGAGCTCCCTCACTTGTTTCACAGCTCAAAACTGTCCAAACGCCTTTCTAGGCTCTGAGACTGCAGGCTGGGGCTTGGTTCCTGGGACCCAGGTCCCTCCCTCTCCGCCAAACTCTCCTCCCGCCACACGGGTCTCTCCGGGCTGCCGTTTGCTCCGGGGAGCTGGGCAGCCCTCTTCGCGTTTTCGCTATTCCTACCAGTCTCAATGTGGCTTCTTCTGTGTTCCTTGGTTGAAGAGTCCACTTAGTTTTGTTGAAAGTTGGTTTATCCAGGTGATGGTTCTTAAAATTGAGTTGTAATCCACTTTGGTTCTGGGAGTTGGAAGTTGGTACGTCCGCCTACTCCGTCGCCATCTTGCTCCTCCTCACTCTTATATTTTGATGAGTTCAGAATAAATTAATAAAAAACAGATGAATGAAATGATTCTTAGAGTTCATAGGTTTAAAAATTAAAGCTAGATTTTGACAAAATATATTTTGGCTTTTGCCAAGCCCCCAAATTTTTAAAGCATTTGAACATTTTCTTTGAGCTAAAAATGTGACTGATACTATTAATATACTATTTAACTAATATAGTGTCTGTTAAAACAATATAAAATTTTAAATTTCAATTGAATTGATTATTCTATTTTTATGTAAATATGATAATTAGTATCTTAGATTTACTAATCTAAAAATGACAAAGAATTATATATTCTATAGTTTAATTCTAAGTATCTTTTCAGTAAAGCAATGTGTAAGTAACATGAAAGCATTTAAAAATAAAATCTAAATTCAGTTATTGATAAAATCTTCTTATAAGTGCTTCAATATATTTAGATTTTATGTAAATTATTGCATAAATTAAAACATGCAAATTCCAAGATACATGTTACAATAGTTCCCAAACATTCATAAAACTATGAAGCAAATATATATTTTGTATTCAAAGTGGTTTGAGACAGAAACACAAGATTACATGCCAAAATCTTAACAAAGTCATTCAAAATATTTGGGGAGGTGTGCAAAGAGAGAAAAGTGATCAGCCAAGGAATTCCTTAATGAGCTCGAACATTAAGGAGCCATGGGAGAATGGCTATATAAAAGAAGGTAAGTGCAAAAGAATGGTACAGTCTTGTTTAGTGGATGTAAGAAAGGTTAATTTAAAGATGCAATAGACCTCATAAAACACCAAAATCCACAAAAGGAACATTCAAAGGAAAAGGAAAAGGATGTACTATTTAGGAAAGACAGTGTAATATTAATAGAGAGTGGAAAAAAGACAGACATAGTCAACCCCTTTCTTCTCTGGTGAAGATCATGGTATCCAGACTCTAATATATAAGGTAAACATTCTAGTCAGATACATTTGACTAAAATAGAATGAAAACTTTACAAGCTAAGTAAGTCCATGCCAAATAAATTCAAGCCTCCAATTTTGAATGACATATATAAGATGCTGACAGAGTTAATGGATGTGACCGCCCAATCCACTGTCAGTAAAATTTAGCAAGATGTTGCCAACAATGTGAGTGGGGCCAGTAGACAGGAAATGAATATATGCTATTGTTGTTCACAAAAGGAGAAACAGTTGAACTACTAAATTTTAATCCCAATCCTAGGCAATGCTCAAAAACAAATTTTAAGTCCAGTGATTTCTAAGTACCAGAAGAAAAGCAGAGTTATTAGTGTTTATTGGTTTGGTTGAAGGACCAAATGCATTGACAAACTATACCTTATTCTCAGCAATGTGACAACCTCTAATAAAAACCTGGATGGCAGAGTGCTGGATGGATTAACAGCACGCCTCTGTGATCAAAAAGAGAGATTATTTAGAAGAAGGAAGGGTCCTAACCTTGATTCTATTCTGTTCAATCTCCTTATTAATGACTTAACTTAGGACATATATAATCATTAAATTTACAGAGAAGTCCAGATTGTGAAAGTTAATGGAACCAGTGAAAAATGTAAAAAGATAACCAATCCTTGGAATAATGTGTGTAAACTAACATGATAAAAATTAACAGAGGTTACTATAAAATTCCAGATTTAGGTTAAAAACTGAACTAAAATTCAAGACTATAGGAGAATTGGGAGTCTGCATGGAAACAATTTGTGTGAAATGTTGATGGACCATCTTGGCTGCTCTACTTCCTATCTCATGAGAAGTAAAAACTCATCACACATTATGATGGTCAGAAAGCACATTTTGATCATAGAATGTTCACTTTTGGGAATAAAGCAGTGAAGATGGTGACAATTCTTACAGTTTCCTAAAACTGGTGACTGGTTAAATGTTTAGACCTAAATCTAACAGGCCAGCTTATCTGCAAAGTGTGGGACAGGCAAAGGTTTTTTCAATTAGTAACATCCATGAATGAATTCCTGCCACACTGTTGGGTGTATGTGTATGTGTGTTCAGAGAAATCCCATAATTTCTGTAAGCCTCTGTTTCCTTGGCTGAAAAGTGAGGATATAATTTTCTCCTTTGGAGAGTTGTCATGAGGATTATAGATGCATAAGAGACTTAGCCAGGGCCTACCACCTAGCATATGCTTGGTACATGGTGGCTCTCAGTATGATAATTATCATCTTATCAGATCTTGGAGATAGAAGCATGTACAGACCTTACAGATGAGGACTTCTTTATGGTTCACTGGTCCCCAAGAGTAAGATAAAGAGAGTGTGAGGACGTCATCTTTATGAAAACTGCACTCAGATTTTTAAATTTGATGAAGTGGACTCTATTAGAAGCAAATGTTATTTGATTCACACATCTTGAAGGAAGATAACACCCAGGCTCTGGGGTTTAAGGCAACTTTTTCTTCCCAGTTATACATATACTATAGCAGAAATACTATAGATGAAACAGAGGAATGTAAACAAAATCTTATATTTACTTGGTGCTTTACCCTTAAAATAATTTTACAAACAATGTGTAGTGAGGCATAAACACTGACAGAATAAGACAGTGGAAGAAAGCCTTGGATGAGGCTTTTGGGTTGCTGGGTTTTAGACTGTGTTCCTCTCTTACATACTGTGTGCTGTAGGCTGAATTATAGCTTCTAAAAAAGGTAATATTAAAATCCCAATACCTCAGAATGTGACTGTATTTAGAGATAAGTAATGAGCCTTTAAAACATAAATAATGTTAAATGAAGTCATTAGTGTAGACTCTAATCCAATATCACTGGTAACTTTAACAGAAGAGATCAGCACATTGACAGGTACAGAGGAAAGACCATATAAAGACACGGGGTCATTTTCTTATATATTAAATGTTAAATGGAGATTATGGTATAAATGTAAGAGATATTTTATTTATTTATTTATTTATAATTTTTTTTAGCGAAAGAGAGAGACAGGAAGAAAAGGAGATGAGAAGCATCAAGTGTAGTTACATCACTTTAGTTGTTTATTGATTGCTTCTCATATGTGCCTTGACCAGGGGCTTCCAGTGAGCCAGTCACCCCTTGCTCAAGCCAGAGACCTTGGGCTCAAGCCAGTGACCTTAGGCTCAAGCCAATGTCCATGGGTCATGTCAATGATCCCACTCTCAAGCTGGTGACCCTGCACTCAAGCTTGTGAAGCTGTACTCAAGATGGTGACCTCAGGATTTCAAACCTGGGACCTTAGTGTCCCAGGTTGATGCTCTATCCACTGTACCACCACCAGTCAGGCTATAAGAAGTATTTAAAAATAAATAAGTTAAATAATATATTTCATATTGGGGGAAAGTTGACAAAAATCTACTGTTGAATCACAGTAGGTTTTTAACTTTGTTTTTTTCTATAAGCCTGAGAGAGAAGACATAGGTATATTCTGACTTAAAAAGGCCCAAGATGTTACATTAAAACTAACTAACTAAATGAATGGATAATTAATTACAGGAAATATTTGCAATAGCATAATGCCATCAATTAAAATCCTAAGAATAACAAATCACTGATTCAAAAGAAGAGATGCACTCCCATGTTTATTGCAGCATTGTTTACAATAGCCAAGATCTGGAAACAGCCCAAGTGTCCATCAGTAGACGAGTGGATTAAAAAGCTGTGGTACATATATACAATGGAATACTATGCGGCTATGAAAATAAAGGAAATCTTACCCTTTGTGACAACATGGATGGACCTGGAGTCTATTATGCTAAACAAAATAAGCCAGGCAGAGAAAGAAAAATATCATATGACTTCACTCATATGAGCAATCCAATGAACAATGTGAACTGAGGAATGGAAGAGAGACAGAGAAAGGGTCAAAGAGTCCAGAGGGAAAGCAGACAAGGAAAAGGGGAAGAGAGGAGGGGATTAAAGAAACAAAAGACATTAGTGAAAATATATACACATAACACAAAGAGATAGAGGGCAGGATAGTAGATCATGGGAGGACAGGGAGAAGGCGGTGGTAAGAGTGGGCAAAGGGGATAGCAAGGAGAACAAGGGCGGGAGGGAGGGAGATATATTTGGGGCTACACTTGTAATGGTGTAAACACAACAAATTAAAATTAATAAATAAAAAAGAGTGCTCCAAGAGAATTTTTTTTATCAAATTATGTTTTTTAAAAATTGTGTTTACATAGATTCTAGGGTCACCCCGAATGTATCCCCCCTTCCCCATATTCCCCTCAACATCTCCTTTGTCCCCCTCCCTGCAGTGCCCTCCCCCCTTCCCTTCAGGTTTATCCCATCCTATCATCCCCTTTCCCTCTGTCCTCTTTTCCTCTGGTCCCTTTGATCCCTCCTCTGTCTCAATTCCATCCGAAAAGAATTTGAAATATAGTTTGACTCCCTCCTGCCCAAAATTTCAATTTGTATCAAATATCTAGAAACACTGCATAAATTAGGACACACCCATACATCTTCAATACTTAACGTTGATTTAATATGAGATTTCAGGATGCTGAGAGCTGCGGAGGCCTGCCGTTATTGTAATGTGTGCATAGCTGGCTGATAATCAGAGCTGTATTGGGCATTCCACTTTGCACCTCCTAGGGCACCAATTTTCAGAAACTGTTAGAGCCCAATAGAAAAATCTCGCCTAAGCTTCATCTGTGAGCTAAATGACAGCGGAAGCCATTATCATTCATTTTACATGCACTCTTTGTTCAGGTTGGCTGCCAAGCACTCCTGGGTCACAGGGAAGGATTTTGTTAGTTTTGAGAATCCTGAGAATTAAAATGGTCAACTGAGGTATTTAATTTTTCTTCTGATCAAGAATAATTTTTAACTGAACCAAAAGGATATATTGAGTTCCCACTAGATGTCTATCTCTGGGTGCCGAAGTTCTGGAGTGGGAATGGAGGAGTAAAAATGTAAAATCTAGTTGAAAGGGATCAAATACTAAACAACTGAAAATTAATGAAATGTTAAACAATATGGAGTTAAGCGAGAGGGATTTCAGTGGAGGGTAAAGACTGAGTTTGAAGACATGGGTGAGGCTGAGGGAAAGGAGGGAAGGGTTTGGAAAAGGAAAGCTTAAAGGAGAGGATGCACTGAAGGTTATTTTGGGGTAGATACCATTTGAGGAGAAGGGTGTGTGTGTATGTGGTGTGCATATTTGCTTATGCACCTCTTTCTTAGGGGAGTGTTGAGAGGAGATAAAGAGCAAGCAAAGACATTTAAGTGTAGAAGAAACTAGACACTATGCACAAGGCACACAGAGAGATCTGGTTGTAAGAAAAAGATATGCAGTTCCACCCATTTGCTGTCAGGATTAGGAATGTGTTCTTTCTAAATCTTGAAAATAACCTTCAGTATTAAGTATTACTAACTTCATTTTTAGATAAAAAATTGAGGTTTAAAAAAATTAAGTGACTTAACTTTAGTCACACATATTAAACACTCAGGCCTTCAAAGTCTTCATGAGATTGTCTAGGCACAGTGGGACATCCATAGGTTCACATAAGGTATCACAAATTGATAGATGTTGTGGTGCCAGCATCATTATCCACTTTATCAGCTGGTGGACCTAACCCTCAGTTGCATTAATTCCAGGGAGGATATAACCCTCCAGATCTTGGCCAGTGATAATTATGAATGGTGTACAAATGGCTAGCCCATATGCTTAAGCTGGGGCTTACTTTGTTTTGTGCTTTGTGTTCCAGAGCTTGCCCAGACTGTAGCTCACCGGAAGCTGAGAATACATTCTTGCTTAGCTTCTCCCCGTTCCTCCCATATGCACTATCCTGCATCCTTTACTCCTTCTCTTCTTAGAAAACTCCCTCAATAAATCAGATCTGGATATTGCAAGATAGCAAGAGAGTAAGCGGACTTTTCAACTGTCACCTCCCAGGACCAAATTAGGTCACAAATTAATTTAAGAACAACCATCTTGAAAAACAAACTTTGGACTAAAGGAAGAGCAGTCTATAACCAAGGATCACAGAAGAAGCCACACCGAGATTGGTAGGAAGGGCAGAGATGCAGAAAGGGCTGCCCCGTTCCCAGGAGCA
Organism: Rhynchonycteris naso; assembly: GCA_037038555.1. Lineage (NCBI taxonomy): Eukaryota > Metazoa > Chordata > Mammalia > Chiroptera > Emballonuridae > Rhynchonycteris > Rhynchonycteris naso. The sequence goes on from CM073002.1 coordinate 38,917,209, forward strand.
AGAGGCAATGGTGGAAGGTCCAGAGGGACTTTCACTGTGAGGAGAGTTGCTCTGAGAGGGGAGGGTCCTCAGCCCCATGCCAGGAGCACAGACTAGAGCTCTACAACCTAGAAGAGGCAGCCACACAGTCTTTGGCGGTGAAAAGAGCTGAGGTTTCTCTCTGAGAAAGAGATGGAGTTCTCAGAGACTCAGGCTCCATCTTAAAGGGCCAGCACAGAAAATCTTGTTCGCAGCCACTTACCCAGAACTCCAGCAGAGTGAGGGCTGAGAGGACTAGAGTTGTATGAGGAGATTGTGAAGTTGGTGGCCCAGAGAGAGATACAGTGGGGAATGGCCACTGGAAACCCTGTGCTGAGTCATTCTCCAATACTGCAGTTGCCATCTTTCTTGGGCAGAACAGTCCCCTCTGAGTGGCATCAGCCTGGGATAGAGCAACTGCCCACCATCCAGAGTCTCTCCTGCCCCACCCGTGGAAACCTGGTCATTTTGAGAAGCCAGAAAGCAGATGGCCCATCAGGGACTCAGTTTTCTGGTTTTGAGGCAAGAACTTTCTCCCACATGCTCCTGAGTCTATGACTAATGCTTCTGCCTCATGGGAGACTCAGTAGAAACTGTCCAGCAGGTAGATCACACCTCTGGGTCTTAGAGGACACACCCACTAGAATCCTGGGGCCATACCCTACTGAAGTCTGTGATAAGTCTGGACAGACTGACACATGGGCTGAGGGGTGGGAACAACACCCACCACTCTTCCTAATCCCTGAACTGCCCCAAGCTCTAGACTCTACTAAAGGTTTTTTCAGTGGCTGAGTCCAACAAGCAGCCAGCAGATAGAGACTGCAGGAAGCAGGACTCAGGGAACTTAGGCCTTTTAAGCAGACCACTGGACCCAGGTCCAGTGTGGGTAAAAACCATCGTAGACATGCAGCGTGGTATTTCCACATGCACCTGGGCCCAGCAGATGCAGCCACTAACTCTGAATTGCTTGTAGCTCCAAGAAGGTTGCTGAGGGCCAGACATGGGCAGTGGCCCCCACTGGTCTGTGCTGGGTTTCCTCCAGGAAGGCCCAAGGCTGGCACATCCAGTGGCCAGCTGCAGAGAACATGGGTTCAGGACCTAATGACTCTTGCTAATGGTGTGTCCTAAGGAAGAGTTCCTCATACCAGGCTCAGCTGAGGCAAGTTCCATTCTTGTAATCAGCTCTGGCACAGTGGCTCATGTGCATTAGACAGGGTGAAAATTCAAAGCCACCCAGCCCAGGTTCTGGATCTTTGCCCCATTGGGCTAGATTCCACAGGGGAAGGGAGAGAGGCTTGGAACATGGAGATTTAAAGTGTGGGTCTCTGCAAGCCCATTGTTGGGTCTGGTTAAGGGGCTTAGCCATTTTCTGGGGAAGCACAGTCAGCCCCAGGAAAGGACTCTCTCAGTCTTTCTCCCTGAGACCAGGGTCTCACCTGCTATAAGAACATCTAAAGAAGGGACTGAACCTGCTGCTCACCTTGCTGAGGAGAAATAAAATATGCATATCCAGCCGTGGCTGAGGGATTAGGCTCTGGAGTAGGGAACACTTTCCCTGTACTGTGCTTCTAACCAAGAGACCCCTGAAATAGGAGATCTAACTAATGTTATATTCCCAACTTTAGCTGCCATAACCCACTAAGCTTTCAACCAGTGGAGAGGTAGACTGTGTAAAGCCAGTCAGAGCCCAGACTACAGTCTTTCTACAGAAGACTTTGTGGGAAGGCCAGACAGCTGCAAGAGAAGGTGGAGCAGCTAAAATATTGAGTCAAATATCATGGAGCCCGGGGCTTTTATGGAGCTACTGACATCTCTAAGCAGGAGGAAGCTGATTCTTATACACAGGTTGACCCCTCCCATATTGCACAAGTACAGGAAACGCAGACACAAACAGTGAACAGAGTGATAAATTTAGGCAGGTAACCCATGGCAGGTTAGAAACAATGGCTGACATCAACACAAGAAGACCTAGAACCAACAAAACCAGTAATGGGTGGCAGAGAGCACCAACCCTAGACTCAGCTAAATACACAGGAAGCATGCCCAAAGGAGTAGTCTAGCAGGCACCAGACACTGTGGAGAATAAATATGCCCAACAGGACAGACACTGCACAGTGTCTAATACACATGATCAAAGTTGACCCTTAGAGCCAGCCAGTAACAGCACCCATGAAATGACCAACAGCATCTAATACTCACATACAACAAGAGGGAAAATATTACCCTCAAGAAGCAGTCCTAGAGCAAGGAACTCAGGTGCCCTGGAGGTCAGTACCACTGAACCCATCTTTCTCATAAAGACACCACAACAAATTTCAAAGTCAGACAGCTCTATCAAATACACAGACAAAATGGGCATGCAAAGAAATATGACCCAAATGAATCAACAAGAGAAATCTCCAGAAAAAAGAACTAAATGACATGGAAGTAACCAAACTACCAGACACAGAGTTTAAAATAATGATTTTTAGGATGCTTAAGGATATTAGAGTAACAATGGATGGTCATAATGAGCACCTAAATAAGGAGATAGCAAGCATCAAAAAGGACATTGAAATAATAAAAAAGAACCAGGCAGAAATGACAAAAAAATGACAAAAGCAATATCAGAAATGAAGATGGCACTAAAAGGAATCAAAAGCAGGCTGGATGCAGCAGAAGATTGAATCAGCAATATAGAGGATAAGGTAAATGAAAGCACAGAAGCAGAGCAGCAAAAAGAAAAGAGGCTCAAAAAGACTAAGGAAACTCTAGGAGACCTCTGCAACAACATAAAGAGAAAGAACATTCACATCATAGGGGTTTCTGAAGTAAAATAGAACAAACAAGGGGTAGAAAATTTGTTTGAGGAAATTGTAGCTGAAAAATTTCCTACATTGATGAAGGAAAAGTCACAGAAATACAAAAAACAGAGAGAGTCCCATAAAGAGGAACCTAAGGAGGCCTAGACCAAGACACATCATAATTAAAATGCCAAAGTAAGAATACTAAAGGCTTCAAGAGAAAAACAGATCATTACCTACAGAGGAACCCCCATAAGGATGGCATCTGACTTCTCAACAGAAACACTTAAGGCCAGAAGGGATTGGCAAGAAATATTCAAAGTGATGCAAAACAAGAACCTATAACTAAGACTACTTTATCCTACAAGGCTATCATTTAAAATTGAAGGAGAAATAAAAAGTTTCCCAGACAAAAAAACCCCCAAACAAAAAAACCTCAAGGAATTCATTACAACCAAACCAGTACTGCAAGAAATGTTAAGGGGCCTGCTGTAAAAAGAACAAAGAAAATAAACTGAGAGAAAAAGGATTTAAATAATAAAATGGCAATAAATAAGTACATATTAATAATAACTTTAAATGTATATGAAATAAATGCTCCAATCAAAAGACATAGGGTAGCTGCATGGATAAGAAAACAGGACACATACATATGCTTTCTACAAGAGACCCACCTCAGAACAAAAGATACACATAGACTGAAAGTGAAGGGATAGAAAAAAGTATTTCATGCAAATGAAAATAAATTAAAAAAAAAACCAAGCTGTGGTAATAATACTTATATCTGACAAAATAGCCTTTAAAACAAAAGCTATAGTAAGGAATAAAGAAGGTCACTACCTAATGATGAAGGGAGCAGTCCAACAGGAGGATATAACTATTGTAAATATTTATGCACCTAATATAGGAGCACCTAAATCAATAAAGCAGATTTTGATGGACACAAAGAATGAGATCAACAGCAATACTATAATAGTAGGGGATTTTAATATCCCACTAACATCAATGGGTAGATTCTCCAGACAGAAAATTAACAAAGAGACAGCGACCTGAAATGACACACTAGATCAATTGGATTTAATTAATATCTTCAGAACCTTTCACCCCAAAACAACAGAATGTAAATTCTTTGCAAGTGCTCATGGTACAATCTCTAGGATAGACCACATGTTAGGACACAAAACAAGTCTCAATAATTTAAGAAGATTAAAATCATATCAAGCATCTTCTCTGATCACAATGGCATGAAAATAGAAATCAACTACAATAGAAAAACTGAAAAATATTCAAAGACTTGGAGGCTATATAGCATGTTATTAAATAACAAATGGGTGAACAATGAGATCAAAGAAGAAATTTAAAAATTTTCTTGAAAGAAATGAAAATGAATATACAACTCAAAATCTATGGGACACAACAAAAGCAGTATTCAGAGGTACGTTCATACATTACAGGCATAATTGTGAAGCAAGAAAAAGCTCATATAAACAACTTAACCCTGCACCTAGAAAAACTGGACAAATAACAACAAATAAAGCCCAGAGGAAATAGAAGAAAGAAAATAATAAAGTCAGAGTAGAAATAAATGACATAAAGACCAAAACAAATAAACAAACAAAAAACCCAGAAAACAAAATATCAATGAAACCAAGAGCTGGTTCTTTGAAAAGGTAAACAAGATTGATGAACCTTTAACCAGACTCATCAAGAAAAAAAGAGAGAAGACTCAAATAAAATTTGAAATGAAAGTGGAAAAGTAACAACTGTGACACCACTGAAATATGAAGGATTGTAAGAAAATAATATGAAGACTTATATGGCAAAAAATTAGAAAATCTAGGTGAAATCGATAAATTCTTAGAAACATACAATCTTCCAAAGCTCAACTGGGAAGAATTAGAAAGCCTAAATAGACAAATTACAACAAATAAAATTGAAACAGTTATAAAAAAATTTCTAGCAAACAAAAGTCCCAGACTGAATAGCTTTACAGGCAATTATATCAATCATTTAAAGAAGAACTGTTAACATCTAGCCTTCTCAAGCTACTCCAAAAAGTTCAAGAGGAGGGAAGACTTCCAACCTCATTTTATGTGGCAAGCATTATCGTCCTTCCAAAACCAAATAAAGACACTGCAAAAAACAGAACAACAACAACAAAATAAACTATAAGCCAATATTTCTGATGAACATAGATGATAAAATCTTCAACAAAACTGGATCCAGCAATACATATAAAATATCATACATCATAACCAAGTGAGATTTCTTCTGGGGAGGCAAGGCTGGTACAGTATTCACAAATCAATCAATGTGATTCATCACATAAACAAAATGAAGGATAAACATCACATGATTATATCAATAGATGCAAAATAGCATTTGATAAAATCTAGCACCCATTTATGATCAAAACTCTGAGCAAAGTTGGAATACAGGGATCATACCTCAGCATGATAAAGGTAATCTATGTCCAACCAACAGCCAACATCATACTCAGTAATAAAAAATTTAAAGTAATCTCCTTAAGATCAGAAACAAGACAGGGGTGCCCCCTTTAACCACTCTTATTCAACATAGTTCTAGAAGTCCTAGCCACAGCAGTCAGACAAGAAGAAGAAATAAAATGCATCCAAATTGGAAAAGAAGAAGTAAAACTATCATTATTTGCTGATGACATAATACTGTACATAGAAAACCCTACAGTCTCAAAAAACTACTAGACCTGATAAATTAAAAATGAGAGTGGAGAAATAATAACTGACACAACAGAAATACAAAGGATTGTAAGAAAATACTATGAAGAACTATATGTCAAAAAATCAGACAACCGGTACATATATACTATGGAATACTACTCAGTCATAAGAAATGATGACATAGGATCATTTACAACAAAATGGATGGACCTTGATAACATTATATGGAGTGAAATAAGTAAATCAGAAAAAAACAGAACAGCATGATTTCATACATAGGTGGGACATAAAAGTGAGACTATGAGACATGGACAAGAGTGTGGTGGTTACGGGGTGGGGGGAGGGAGGAGAGGGTGGTAGAGGGGGAGGGGAGGGGCACAGGGAAAACCAGATAGAAGGTGACAGAAGACAAGGTGACTTTGGGTGATGGGTATGCAACATAATTGAATGATAAGATAATCTGGAGATGTTTTCTTTGAACATATGTACCCTGATTTATTAATGTCACCCTGTTAAAATTAATAAAAGAAAAAAAATCTATACTACCCAAAGCAATCTATAAATTCAATGCTATTTCTATTAAAATACCAATGATATACTTCAAAGATATAGAACAAATATTTCAAATATTTATAGGAAACAAAAAAGGACCTGAAATACCTCAGCAATCTTGAAAATAAAGCATAAAGTGGAAGGTATCATAATTCCTGATATCAAGTTATTCCACAAGGTCCTTGTACTCAAAACAGCTTGATATTGGCATAAGAACAGGCATACAGATCAATGGAACAGAACAGAGAACCCAGAAATAAACCCACACCTTTATAGTCAATTGATATTTGACAAAAGAGATAAGATCATACAATGGAGTAAAGACAGCCTCTTTAACAAATGATGTTGGAAAAATTGGATAGCTACCTGCAAAAAAATGAAACTAAACCACCCACTTACACCATTCACAAAAATAAACTCAATATGGATAAAAGACTTAAATGTAAATAATGAAACCATAAACATCTTGGAAGAAAACGTAGGCAGTAAACTCTCCTATATTTCTTGTAGCAATACTTTTGCTAACATACCTCCAAGGGCAAGTGAAATAAAAGAGAAAATGAATAAATGAGACTATATTAAACTTAAAAGCTTTTGCACAGCAAAAGACACCATTAACAAAATAAAAAGAGCCTGACCAGGTGGTGGCGCAGTGGATGGAGTGTCTGATTGGGATGCAGAAGACCCAGTTTCGAAACCCCAAGGTCACCAGCTTGAGCGCGGGCCCATCTGGCTTGAGCAAAAGCTTGCCAGCTTGGACCCAAGGTCTCTGGCTCCAGCGAGGGGTTGCTCAGTCTGCTGAAGGCCCGCGGTCAAGGCACATATGAGAAAGCAATCAATGAACAACTAAGGTGTCGCAATCAAAAACTAATAATTAATGCTTCTCATCTCTCTTCGTTTCTGTCTGTCTGTCCCTGTCTATCCCTCTCTCTGACTCTTTCTCTGTCCCTGTAAAAAAATAAATAAATAAAATAAAAATATAAAAAATAAAACGACAACCCACGTCATGGGACAACATACTATATATTTCCCCATGTATCTCCCATGTATAAAATGCACCTTAATTTTGGGGCCCAAAATTTGATAAAAAATGTATTACATAAAGTTATTGAACTCAAGTTTTATTCATCATAAAATTCATACAACTCCTCATCACTGTCAAAACTCCCATCCATTAGCTTGTCCTCATCTGTGTATGATGATGAATCACTGTCTTCAATAATGAGTTGCAAAAACAAATGTGATAAAGTGAAAAATGCAAGTAAAAAATCTGCAACCACTGTATAAAACACATCCAGTTTTTAGACCCCAAATTTTTAGAAAAAAAATGCATCTTATACATGGGAAAATATGGTATATTCGCCAATATGTCTGATAAGGGGTTAACCAAAATTTATATACAACTTCTAAAACTCAACACCAGCAAGATAAACAATCTAATTAAAAAATGGGCAAAGGACCTGAACAGACACTTCTCCAAAGAGGACATACAGATGCCAATAGGCATATGAAAATATGTTCAATGTCACTAATCATCAAAGAAATGCAAATTAAAATCACAATGAGATATCACCTCACACCAGTCAGAATGGCACTCATCAGCAAAACAACACAGAATAAGTGCTGGTGAGGATGTGGAGAAAAGGGAACCCTCTTGCATTGCTGGTGGGAATGCAGACTTGTGCAGCCGCTGTAAAAAATAATATGACATTTCTAAAAATGAAACTGCCTTTGGACGCAGCTCTCCCACTTTTAGGAATATATCATAAGAATCTCAAAACACTGATTCAAAAGAAGATATGCATCCCAATGTTTATGGCAGCATTGTTTACAATAGCCAAGATCTGGAAACAGCTCAAGTGTCTGTCAGTGGACGAGTGGATTAAAAAGCAGTGGTACACATACACAATGCAATACTATGGGGCCATGAAAAAGAAGGAAATCTTACCTTTTGTGATGGCATGGATGGACCTGGAGATTATTATGCTAAGTGAAATAAGCCAGGCAGAGAAAGAGAAATATCATATGATCTCACTTATATGAGGAATCTAATGAACAAATTGAACTGAGGAAGGGAATAGAGGCAGAGGCGGGGTCACAAGAAGCAGAGGGACAGCTGTCAGAGGGAAGGGGAATGAAGGGATGAGATCAGAGAAGGTGAAGAAATTAGTGAAATTATATATACATAACACAGAGATACAGATAACAGGACAGCAAATCCCAGATGAAAGGCCAGGGAGGGAGTTAGAGTATGGGGGTCACATGCTTGGGGAGTAAGGGTGTTATATTGTGTGGGACAATTGAATCTATGTTAACAGAATAAATGAAAATTAATGAAGAAAATAAATCAGATCCTACTTATGACATAAACATTTTCTAGATATGCCTTTACAATTGCAATCAATGTGTAGATGTATCATTGCTGCAAGCGAGAACACTGTGTTGTGAAAAGTTCAGCATTGTACTGAGCAGGTGGTGGGCGCAGGTGATGATATATATGATAAACATTTATATGGTAAGCACTTCACCTGTGTCTTCTTACCTCAAGCTTATGACTAATTCTATCAGTTAGGTTCTATGATTATCTCTACACTTAATGATGAGGAAACTCAGGTTGACAGAGAATATACTTTTTGCTCATGATCATGTAGTGTGTAAGGCACAAAGTCAGGATTCCAGCAAACCTGTGTTGAATTTCAATCACCTTCAAAAATATCAGAACATGTAAGTTAATAAATGTACAATTTACTGGAATGTTAAAGAATGATGGTTCATCACAGTCAGGGCAGTAAATAGCTCTATGCAGTGTTGAAGTGAGTACCAAGTAATAACGGTGGATCCAATTTAATCCCTTCAGTGGGTCACCATGAACAAAAAATGATTTGAGAACTACTGAGCATAAAAGAGAATGTCAAACTGGGCAGAGGAATTTGAAGTAGGTAGAAGATACAGTAACCAAAATGTTATCTAAATTGGAACACTATTGAGGATGATAGGAGATGCCATTAGTAATTATACAAGGATAGCGATTGTAAGCCAGGACTATTAGCAAACCAGGACATATGATCACCTCAGTAGTAAAAGGCAATTGGGAGCTATCATAAGTTCTTAAGCAGTGGTATGAAATAGTTTTTCTGTCAATGATATGCAACATGACTTAGGAGAAACCATGGAGGCTGAGATAATAGTGGACAGGAAATTGTTCTAGAGACACTAGTGTGTGATCTGTTGGAGTTCCTGTCCTCACCTTTCTTTTTCCCACTAGTTCATTGCTGGAACTGGTTGACCTTTCTGGACCTCAGCATGCTTGTCAGAGGCTATCAGCCAAACTTTTTGTCCTAGGGGATCAGAACTTAGTCCAGTTTCCCCCAACCACTGGTTAGTTTAATACAGAAGGATGTTGCCTTGGGACCAAACTACCCTCGGTCTGCTGGCTCTGCTCTCCACAGAGTATCTACAACCCCATGGGGTATCTCGTTCCCCATGGAGCCTTGTGACTTCCCCATGGACACTTCTGGATGAACAGAGGGTAAGGATGTGCATCTGCCAGTAAGACACTCAGTCATTCTGTCTTGAAAGAATTGTCTTCGAGGTCATCTCCCTCCACCTAATGCAAGAGAGTGAATGAAAAATGCTTGCTTAGGAGGTCCGTTTTTTCCCCCTTATTCTCCTCAGAGTTTGTGGCAGTTCTGGGTTAAATGATGAAGCCTTCCGTCCTCACATAGGGCTTATGGCCACCAGTCTCCTTGTGTTTTAAACACATTGCATTACTTTTACAGGGATAAGATTAAGGGCAATAGTTCTAATCATGCGGGTTTTAGAGGAGAAAAGAACAGAGGACCTACTATTATCAATGAATAATTGCTTTGTAAAATGGTAAAGTATGGACTTGCAGCATGAGAGGAAGAGAGAGAAAGAGAGAGAGAGGGAGGGAGAGAGAGAGAGACAAAGAATGGTGTCTCCAGCAAAACTCCAAGACCCAGAGATCCAAAGAAAAAATTAAACATGTAGCTTGTGTCTTTTTATTTTTTCTTTTTTTTACTGGGAAAGAGAGAGAGTCAGAGAGAAGGATAGATAGGGACAGAAAGGAACGGAGATGAGAAGCATCAATCATCAGTTTTTCATTGCGACACCTTAGTTGCTCATTGATTGCTTTCCCACATGTGCCTTGACCATGGGCCTTCAGCTGACCGAGTAACCCCTTGCTCAAGCCAGCGACCTTGGGTCCAAACTGGTGAGCTTTTACTCAAGCCAGATGGGCCTGCGCTCAAGCTGACGACCTCAGGGTCTCGAACCTGGGTCCTCCGCATCCCAGTCCGACGTTTTATCCACTGTGCCACCACCTGGTCAGGCATGTCTTTTTTTCTTGAACTTATTGGGGTGGATAATTCTACAATAATCATCTACGTATTGCATTTTGTGTTCAGCACTCCTTGTCATCTCCCTCCATCACCATCTATCTCTTCTTTACCCTCCTTTAACTCTCCCAACCCCCTTTCTCTTCTGCAATCACTACACTGTTGTCTGTGTTTATAATTTTTTTTCTTTGCTTAATCCCTTCACCTTTTTTCACCCAGGGCCCCAATCTCCATCCCCTCTGACAGCTGTCGGTCTATTCTCCATATCTATGAGTCTGTTTCTATTTTGTTTGCTCATTAATTTTGTTCATTAGATTCCACAAATAAGTGAAATCATATGGTACTTGTGTTTCTCTGACTGGCTTATTTTACTTAATAGCTTATGTCTTGGAATTAAAATACAAGTTTTTTCACGAAGTAGCAGAATGTCCTCCAGAATCTCTTGGAAAATACTGACCCTTGGTCTGCTTGTGTGGGGGAATGAAGAAAACATGGAAAAAAGGGGAAAAAGTGAAGCAAATTTAGAGAAAAACCCTTTGCTATGTGAATGTGAGAATATGTTTCTGAATGCAGATTAATTGTCCAGTGGTAAAGAACTCACACTTGTGAAATGAATGGAGAGTATATTTTTGAGATACAAATGGAGTGAAAAGCACCCACACTTTGGAATCACACAAACCTGGGTTCAAATCCTAGAGCTATCATTTAAATAGTTATGGGACTTTAGATAAGCTCCCTAACCTCTGAGCACTAGCTCCTGTGCCTACAAAAGGTGTGTGTGTGTGTGTGTGTGTGTGTGTGTGTGTGTGAGAGAGAGAGAGAGAGAGAGAGAGAGAGAGAGAGAGAGAGAGAAGAGAGAAATAGTGCCCTCTGAGATTGTGATGCGGTATAAAGGAAGTACTAATTATCAAAGCTCAGGCATGGAGCCTGGCACTCAGTGAAGGGCAGCTGACGCTGTGACGCTTCTTGCTCACGGCTGATTTCTGCCCTCTCTGTGTTGCTGTACCACTTTGCACCGCCCGCTCTCACCACATGTCACATCATCTTATACTAGGTTGTCCATGTGCTCCCCCCATCAGATTAGCTTCTCTTTGCATTCTTCACAGGTGCTCAGAATATGGTCATTGGATAGAATTTCCTTTTTTATATTTTTGGTAGTAACAATAATAGCTTCAAGGCAATATTTTCTTTAAAATCTTGACAAAGTTTTTAAGTTCTTTTTTATTAAAAGCTATTTGAAACTGTGATTGCATTTATAAGTACCTTAAAGATATACACTTCCAAGTGTGTTTTTTCATCAGGAAAGTGGAGAAACTCACAGAAGTCCTTTTTTGTGGAGTCACTGTGAGGGGAAAAATGACTCAGGTCCATGCAGGGCTCGGCATAGGCCTAGAACTGTGTAGGTGCTTAACAAGTGCTTACAAGGATTATGTCCAATTTGCTGTGTTTGCTATTATAAATCACCTCAAACTGATTTATTTTTAGTTTGTAATTTCTATTTTCTAAAGAAATATATTTATATTACAAAACTAATAACAACCTCATTGCTGAAAATTTGAAAAATACTAATTCCTCGGGGTAATAATCCTTTCCGAGGCTTCTGTGGGACAGTTTTGAGTGTCACTCTCTTTGGAAGACATGAGAGAGCTGGACACCAGAACTGGGCTCCCCAGACAGACCTACAGATGTGGAAATCCTCTGGCGTAGGGTCGCGGTCTGGGCCTGGAGCACATTTCCTCGTTCTGAATCTGTTGGAGGACATGATCAGTCATGGCCCCAGGCATGTGGCATATTTCGTTTCAGTCTGTGTTTGTGAAGCTATCTTAATGAGACCAGAGTGTCACTCTGGAATCTCTGGCATGGGCCTGACTGTTATATGATGTCTATGGTCCACAAAGTACTTACTGTCTACCTGGTCCCAGACCATATGTCCTATCTCATTTCCTGGAAGAAGATGTGGCCACTATCCAGCTGCTCCAGAAATTTGCTGCCCAGGAATCTAGCACAATCAACCAAAGTCCATGTCATTCCAATGCTGTTCTCTTTGCCTTGAATATTTTCCTGTTTGGGAAAAGTCCTGATCATCATTTTTTGCTTATTCAGAATGTTATTGCAGTGACATTCTTTGTTGACTCTGGAAAATGGAAATTTATCCACTCCCTTTCAATGCTCTCAGAGCTGTTTTGTCTCTGTTACAGCCCTTATGGCGTGCTGTAATTATCCATTTACACAGCTGTCTCGTCCCACTAGACTGTGAGATGGGACAGCAGAGAGAGCACATATTTTAGCAGACTGTCCCTAGAGGCTAACACAGCAATTTTCAACCTTCTTCATCTGATGGCACACAAAAACTATTAAAATTCCGTGGAATACCAAAAAACGTAGTTTTTGTAGACCTGACAAAAAAATAGGTATAATTTTGATTTATTCACAGTGCCAGGCTATTGTGTTGGCTCTTGTAATTTTTTTATTTGACAATCTAATGGAAAAGAGGTCAGTGCCCCTGACTAAAGAGTCAGGTATTACAGGTTTTAAAATTTCTTGTGGCATACTGGTTGAAAAATCACATAGTAGGCATGCAGTGTTGCTTGGACAAATAGTGACTGGATGAAAAATTCTTTGCTGTTGTAAAATGGCCTCTAGGCTGCCGTGCTTCTGTGACCTAATGTAAAATGATCAAGCTTAAAGTGGAAAAACTTTTCTAACCTGTTGCAACATACAGCAAGTGATTGTATTGCTTATTTCTGTTCTCATCTGCCATATGGCTTTCCATTCACATTCTGCTCTAGTGAGAATTACTTTTGCAGGTAATTTTCTAATGATTGTCTTGGGATAAACAAATGTATCAGACTTGTTTGGCTAATGTATTCATGGAGGTTCACAGGGGAAAAGATTAATCATCTAAGAAACAAGCCGGTGTCTGTCATTAGGCGGAAGGGTCCAGAGACGATCAGAGCTGAGCTCGTGGTTGCTATGACTGCAGATACCTGTCTCTTCCTTTGTGAGGTCAACGGCAGCTCCCAAGTTGATTGGCTAAAATTAGATTATCCTACTGACCATCCATGGGGAGTTAATTTCATTAGAAAGAGAAAAATTGTGGGAAATCCTGCAGTGATGCTACAAAGGAATATTCTTTCAAAACCCACAGAGTCCAAGTTTGCTTTCATTATAATTAATATGTTTCTTGCAATAAAATAATTTAAGGGAAGCAGACAATAGCATTAACCTACTATTTTATAGATCCGTATAAGTTTGAATCTGGTTTGTCCTACAATCAACTCTCAAAGTAACATATATTTTCCTGTAATACCTCCATAACCAAAGACTGTCATCATTATGTAGGTGTTTATATAATTGGAGATAAGCTAATTGTGAAAAACATAAAAGAAGCTGGCACAGTTAAAGGTATTGGCTTGCAGGGCTTCTGCTCAGTGGAAACACGGGGCATAAAAACTTCAAGAAGAACCTTTGACCTTGTGTTGGGAGCATCATTGGTATTGAATTTGAAGGGAGTCCTGCCTTCCAAAAGTTTTCTTTTTTACAAGTCATATATGGTTTATGCTCTGGCTTTCCATTTGATACATACTTTGTCCTAAGAATTAATCACCATTGACCTCACTTATTTATTTATTTCTGTCAGAAAAGAAACAGAATTTATTTAAGAACAAATATGTGTTTATCTATAGGCTCTGCTGAGTGGTATATCTAAGTGGATGTGCAATATACACCCAGGAAAACCAATCCAGATGTTCTAGTTTCTTTAGCTCCTGTGTGACTACAGAAATAAACTGTGATTAAGGAACAAATGGAAAAACAGCTAACATCAATTCAATTCTGGACATCCTACATGCTTCTATCTATAAGATCGCCAAATCATTGTATTTAAATATCAAATTTGTTGTGGTGCATTCATTTGTGTGCTGACAGGCCCGTGAAGAGTGACTCCAATGCCCTTTTCCTGAGAGCCATGTGGGAAGAGTCAGGGATCAGTACTTATGCCAAGCACCATAAAACATGTCAAGCAATCATTTCAAGCAGAAAGCCCAACAGGAATTTCTAACAGGAAGAGAACAAGAACCCCACTGGCTGAAGCAATCCAGGTCCAGATATTTCTTCCAGGGGAGGGGGAGGAAGATGAAGAGGCCACCATCATGATGCATGTAAAATCACTGAGGGGCTAGGAAACAAAGACAAAGCGCCGCCCACCAGTCCATTACCCTCATAACAGCCGTGATATGAAGCATATCTGTTGAGTGCTTCTCCTCTCACAGCCACAGCATTTGTTGACCTCCCTACAGCACTCCTGAAAAATCAGTTATGTACAATTGTCATCATCATCACATTATAATTAGTGTGAGAAAATTAGGCCACGGGGATTAACCCACCAAAATTTACACAATTTATAAACTGGGGAGCCAGGATTCAAATCTAGTTTTTTTTGTTAGCAATTTCTGCATAGTCTTTGAATATTTTACATAGGTATATATTATCATGATGTGCATGTTTTTTTTTTACTTGTTATCGTATTATATAGATTTAATCATTATTTTTGATAACTACATACTATTCATTGCCTGTATCACCATTTACTTCACATTTCATTATTGCTGAATTTTAAACATTTGGAAACATTTTCTATATAAAATTTTTATTTCTGTCCATATTTAGGCTAATTTCTTAGGGTTGATTTCTAGAAATGCAAGGATATGAAGGCTCTTTGAAAAACTATGTTGTAAAATTTCCTCTTGTCAAGAACATGAGAGTGCTCATATGTGGAACTAATGAAAAAATGAACTAACAAGCAAAATAGAGACAGACTCATAGATAGAGAGCAAATTGACAACTATCGGGTGGGGTGGAATTGGCGGACTAGGTAGGGGTGTGAAAGGCGTTAGCAAAAAAGAAAAAGAAAGAAAGAAAACTCATAGACACACACAACAATGTGGTGGTTGCAGGTGGGAGGAGGGGGGAGGTGGAGGAATGTATGGGGGGATAAATGGTGATAGAAGGAGACTTGACATGAAGTAGTCAACACACAATACAGTGTACAGCTGATGTGTCATAGACTTGTGCACCTGAAACCTGTATAACTTTGTTAACCATTGTCACCCCAATAAAGTCAATAAAAAAGGAACATAAAAGGGCTAATTTACCACATTTCTGTCATCACTGGGGAAAAAGCCATTTAAAAATACAAAACCAAACATACCAAGAACAGAAAGCAAAAAATTTGGATTGATAGGCAACAAAAACTTCCTATTTCAATATGTTTTTCTTGATTATGAATTCATTTATTTGTTAATAACATGTATTGAATACCTATTCATTTTGGAATATATCAGTGGGCAAAAGAAGTGATGACAGATATGTTTACTAATTCTATTTAAATATTTTTATTAAAAATACCACTATAGAAGCATGTGGGAAAAAGATTGGTTAGAGGGGAGAAAGATTTGAGGAAGGGCGACCAGGCTTACATGCTATATTAGTAGAATGACTAAGGTAACTAGTCCGCAAGTCAGTCATTTAAAAAAGTGACACAGAATCTTTATTTCTCTTGGAATTTCTTTATAATGATGTTAGCAAAAATCCCCATCCCAGACAATTAAATTTGTTAAGAACTTTTCATGTAAGAGTAAGACTTTCAGAGCTTACCTTCACATGTCTTTTCTAACAAACTTTAATACTGTGACTGTTGTGTTGTCATATTGAACAGCTTCAAATGTAGGTAGCATTTTCAAGAAGGAGTGACATGGTTGTAATGAGAGATGTTGAAATTCAAGTTTGGTAGCATAAAAATAAAACAGACAGCTTTGTCTCGTGGCTTCCTAGGGTGGGAGGGGAGATGGTCAGCCATCCTCTCATTTCTGGCTATAGAACAGGGGTAGTCAACCTTTTTATACCTACCGCCCACTTTTGTATCTCTGTTAGTAGTAAAATTTTCTAACTGCCCACAGGTTCCACAGTAATGGTGATTTATAAAGTAGGGAAGTAACTTTACTTTATAAAATTTATAGAGCAGAGTTACAGCCAGTTAAAGCATATAATAATAATAATTACTTACCAAGTACTTTATGTTGGATTTTCGCTAAGTTTGGCAGAATAAATCTTTATAAAACAACTTACTATAGTTAAATCTATCTTTTTATTTATACTTTGGTTGCTCCGCTACCGCCCACCATGAAAGCTGGAACGCCCACTAGTGGGCGGTAGGGACCAGGTTGACTACCACTGCTATAGAGCAAGAAGCATCATTTAGCCAGACAGTTTGTTCTAGAGTAGAGCTGTTCGGCAGATAAAATATATTATGCTCACTTTGTTAAAGATGGTGCTGCCCACATGGAAACCCGTCACCCAGGTGATATTATTAGCCCTTATGCTTGGGACGGCTGTGGGGGAAAAGCAGTAATGTAAGCAGGCCAGGTCATTATAGCCTAAGGCTTAGCTTTAAGAGTAAGCTCTTCTCCACACCCTTGATTGATTGGATGATGTAGGGTGGTGATGTAGGGAGGAATCCCATTATGCCTCAGATGGGTGACTTTGTATCAGACTTCCTTGTATGTATAATTGGATTAAAGGTTTGGATTTTCTAGGCTATAAACTGGGGCAGTCTGGGAGCTTGATCTCTCTCTCTCTCGGTTCCTGAGTTCCTGAGGTTGGTATTAGAGAGGAGAGCAGAGTAAGGCCACGTGAAGGCCAGGAGAAGCAGCCGAGATGGCAGAGTGCTGAGGAAGAAGCCAGTTTGTTAAGAGTTTGTGCAGGAGGAGATGGGAAACAGAGGTGAATAAGTCTGGTGAGCTGGAAAGCTTTGATGCTAGGAAACTCGGGTAAGTCAGTAGCTTTGTAAGCACTGAATGTGTGGGTTTTGGAGCCCAGTGTGTGTTTTTGCTTGCCCGCCGGGTGCAAGCTAGAATTAAAGTTAATGGCTCACCAGTTCTTGGCTCCAGTGTTTTATTACCGACTGTTTGAATCTAACGCGAACCTGCATGGGTCAGGCTGCTGTGATAGTGGCCTTGGCTACTGGCTTTACAAGGGCGCTATTCAAATGTCACCTATTTAATCTTACACTATTATAAGTAATACTTAAAAGCAGTCCGGTGGTTGCACAATCAGTTACTTGTGTTGAAACCTATCATGATCTCTGTTTCTACACATCATTATTTGAGACAAAAATTGCTACAAAAAAGAAAAACTCATTTATTCTGAGATCATGGGTGTTAGGTATGTAACTCAGTGCCTGGCACAAAGTAAGTGACTGTAAAGCCAGTAGTCGCGGCCACTATCACAGCAGCCTGACCCGTGCAGGTTCACATTGGATTCGAACAGTCGGTAATGAAACACAGGAGCCAACAACTGGTGAGCCATCAGCTTTAATTCTAGCTTGCAACCGGCGGGCAAGCAAAAACACACACTGGGCTCCAAAACCCACACATTCAGTGCTTACAAAGCTACTGACTTATCCGAGTTTCCTAGAATCAAAGGTTTCTAGCTCACCAGACTTATTCACCTCTGTTCCCCATCTCCTCCAGCACAAACTCTTAACAAACTGGCTTCTCCCTCAGCATTCTGCCATCTTGACTGCTTCTCCTGGCCTCCATGTGACCTTAATCCGCTCTCCTTTCTAATACTAACCTCAGGAACTCAGGAACCAAGAGAGAGAGATCAAGCTACTGGTCTCTCCCACTTTATACCATAGAATCAAAACCTTTAATCCAATTATACAAACAAGGAAGTCTCTGTATAATGGGATTCCTCAGGAGAGTGCACCACCCTACATCATCCAATCAGTCAAGGGTGTGGAGAAGAATTTACTCTTAAAACCAAGCCTTAGGCTATAACGACCTGGCCTGCTTATATTACAGCCTTTCCCCCACACCCATCCCAAGCATAAGGGCAAATAATATCACCTGGGTGACGGGCTTCCATGTGGGCAGCTCCATCTCTAACAAAGTGAGCATAATATATATTATCTTCCCAACAGTGACCAATAAACAGTTGTCACTTCTGTTATTTATATTTTATTATTAAATTTGCTGAAGCGAGTTTTTTTTTCCTCTTCTATTCCAAAGGCAGCAGAAGTGAAAGGGAGAATGGAATAGCAGCACAGATGAAAGAGCAGGATGGATCAGGGGAAGCTAGTCTGAGGACAGGGATCCATCTCTCAAGTGCAGAGGAAGGAGCAGGAAGATTAGAGGCAGATGGGGAGGGCAGAGGGGAGAGCAGTGGTTAAATAACTATGTGGAGTTGTGGGAGCAAATGAAAGATCCTGGACAGGAAGAGCAGTTCAGTGGGAAAACTAAAGAAATGTTAGCAAATCAGGGCTCTGAAATCCATAAGGAATTTAGCTGCTGCAGGCTAAGCCCTGCTCGATTTCTAAAATCATCCAGTACTGAAGGCCAGGTTCACAGCTGCATGCCAAGGGGTGTGCGGATTTGCAAATGAGAACAAATCACTCTATTGCTTAGGAGAAATTAAAGACTGAATCTTGGGGAAGTTGGGTTGATTGACCATTATTTTGTTTCCTTTAAAGTGAGAGTAATAACTAAATGTAGAGCTTCAGTTTGTTAACTGTGCAAACGGGCCACAGTCACTGTTGCATACTAGAATCAAACTGAAATGTCTAAGATCTGGACCCTGGTCTGAGGAGGTGGGGCACGGAGCATGTGAACTCCGTTTCTGTGAGCTCTTCCACAGGAGGGAGAGGGTGATGTCCGTCTTCCTGTGGCAAGTTTTACTGCATTTTGCCTCAGCTGAGGAAGGAGTAGGCAGTGTCTGACTGGTTTGTGAGTGTACAGGTTGGTGTGGACCCCCAAAGAAAATTGGAAAGTGAAGTCTCCATAGACCAAACGGTGTACCCAGACCCGAGCACACCAGAGTCACTGTGTTTGTGGTGGTGCCAGTGTCTGTCAGTGGAAGGGACACTGGTCTGTGCAGACTTTGATTCAGGACACTGCCAACTGCCATGTGACCTGAGGCAGGTCCCTTCACGGGGCTGCACTTCAGTTTCTACATCTGTAAAGGGAGGCAACTGAGTAAAAAACTCCTGGGCACTAAGTCACAATCTGAATACACCTGCAGCACGTGGCCCAGAGAGCCATTGGTTCCACAGGGATGTTGACTGAAATGGGAGGAATATGATCCTTTTCAATTGTATTATAGCTGGCACAGGACCGAGTATTTGTTTAACTACTTTTTTACCTCTGTGCTATGGCCAGTTAGATATTTTCAATGATCTCTTTCCCCTTGTCCACTTGTTCACCTGTTCTGACAGTGAGCTATTCAAGGACAGGAATAATTTTGAACAGTAGTGGACTTACATGATTCAAACAGTACATAGAGAATACAGTGAAGCTTGCTTCCTCTAGCCTTTACTTCCCTTTCTCCTCGGCAACCAAGTGTTACTGTGTCCTTCTGTTTCCTTCGAGTTATCTTATGCACACACAAATATATACATACATTTTTTCCTTCCCCCTGCTACCAATATCGTATTTGAGAAAAGAGTGTAGTATATATACTGCTTTGCATTTTCCACTTAATGCTGTACCTTGACACTCTTCTTACATAATGTATACAAAGTGAGTTTCCTCAGCCTTTTTAATAGCTGCGTGGTATTTCATTTTATACATATTTCATAATATTTTTAAACAGTTCCATATTAATGAATATTTAGATTGTTTTTAAACTTATGTTATTATAAATAATACTGTAATGAAGAATCTTTTCTATAAATGATTTTGCAGGTGTGTGTGTGTGTGTGTGTGTGTATATATATATATATAATATCCAGTAGTAGAATTTTGGGACCAAGGTATACATGTATTCACAATTTGGATAAAAATGAGGGAATACTTTGTATACAAATATAAATTCTAAGATTTCTTATTTAATGAAAAAGAGCAAAGTACAAAAAATGCCTAGTGGACTACTCTTAATGTTTAAAAATGGGGAAGAAAAGCTTATATACATACTTACTACTACATGTATACATACAAATGCATAAAACAGATATATTGAAAGAGAAATTAGAAATTTTCTACTTTGTACCATTTTGTTATATTTGGATTTTGAATCATATTAATTTATTGCCATTTAGTTTTTTAAAAACATACTTACTGCATTCTGTTCTCTAATATAGCCATTGAATTTAATGTAAAAATGTGTCTAATGAAATACTGAATAATGCAATTGCTTAATTCTATGCCTCCCGACTCCTTTTCTTTTTGACACCCACCAATCTTTGAATAAACTTGACCCCCAGGAAGATACCACGGGTTTGCCCTATAGCTCCCTACATTCTTAGAGTCTTCAGTCACGTACTGCTGGACAGACACTGGGCATAAGCCAGGCGTTGGAGGACACAGAGCTGAGTTTGCATCCCGTCCATATTACTCATGGTGTATATTAACGTGGTTGAGTTGGCTTACCTTTCTAAACCTCAGTTTCTTGATCTGTAAATGGAAATAATAATTGTTTTTGTTGCATCATGAAGGTGACCTTGGCTAATGTACCATAGAGTTTCAATTATTTAGGATCAAACTCTTTAATAGCAACAACCTTATCGTGGCATACCGCATCTATGTCCCAACTGGCCTCTGTCAGTCATGGTTGACCTGGCCAAATGCACTTCTGTGCCTTGTTTCACTAATTCACTCAGAAATGACTAGGCCCACTGTTTTCTGGTCCCTGCTGTCTCCCTGGAGTTGGTCTCTCTTTCTAGCTCAGCCAGTTCTTCCTCTAAGGTACCCTTGACTTAGCCTTAAGAATGCACCTGTTATCTTCTTTCATGTCCCAAGTTTGTGGTGGTTTTTTGGACAGTCTTAGTTATTTTGTCATGGTTGAGAGAAAGGGCCTTCCTTTAATATTGGGGTTGTGGGGCCATTCTCTGGTGTCAGGAGAACCAGGGACATGGTGACAGTTCCACTTACCTTGTGATGATTTGTTCCAACTGTACCAGAAAAGGCTAGTCTGTTCTCTCTCTCTCCTCCCTCCAGCCCCACTTACCTGAGGTGAATTTCAGACCCCTATGCTAGCTCTTCATCAGCATGAGCTTGGCTTGCTGTGATTTACAATCAAATGTACATAAAATGTATCTGTGTCTTGCCAGCTGTTTACTTAAGCAACTACCGGGACCTGTTACCAAGTGATCTCACAGGCTCAGAGGTGGATGTTTTATAGTCAGTCTAAGAAATGGTAGAAGGCTCAGGTTTGTATGTGCTCATGTACTTTAATGGGAAAATTCCTATATGGTGAATAGATTAGTTGCTATGGTAAGGTAGAAAGCTTTTTGAAAATGTTTCTCTTTAAAGTCAAAGATTAATCACCTTCAAGGCAGAGGGAAAACAAGGAGGAAAAAACCCCAGACTGTCTGTGGTAGGCTAGATTTCCCCCTGATATTACTGTGGCTTCTGTCTCTACCACCGAACATAACAGCTGGTGAGTGGGGAAACTGGAGAAAGATCTTTTTTCGCCTTTAATCCAGTATGCCGTTTTCCTGTGCCCGTTTTACTGTAATTCTCAGCGTCTGTGGGACAAAAGCTGTTGACTGATACATGCAATTACCTTCTCTAATATTGCTCTCAACTGTCGGCCCTGACTGACAAAAGTGGATGAGGTTTAGTTAAGGTCTGGGAAAACACTCTTTAATAAAAGCCATTCCCATCTCTCTGATCACTTCCCTCCCTCAGACCTTTTTATCTGTTTTCTGGAAAGATAAGGCCTGGTGATGGAAAGTTAAAAAGTGCTGCTGAACTTGGACATTCATGCCGCCGCCATTTAACTCACAAAATTTCTCGTGTATGTGTGTGTGTGTGTGTGTGTGTGTGTGTGTCTGTGTGTGTGTGTGTGCGTGCACACCAGCAATTTATGTCTGAAATGAAAAAAATTGGTTTGTGTTTTTTTGGGGAGGGGTTCTCAGAAAGAATAGGAGGCTATTTTAGAAAGTTAAACCAGACTCTTACTGGTTTCAGCCCTCACTGGGTGTCTGTAGGCAAGAGAAAGCCTCGAGGAGGCATTCCCCTCACTGCTGGGCTCAGGGCTCGTCCTAGAGGAGGGTGTGAGCAAGCAAGCCCGGCTTTAATGGGAACCTCCTTCCTCTGAAGGTGAACTACATGCTGTACACGGACAGAGCAGGGCAGCCAGAAGAGGGGAGGTAAGTCCCCATGGGGGGCCCCTGTGCAGCCCCAAGGGAAGAGAGGGGTGTGTCTAGAAAGAAGCCCATTGTCACCTCCCCTCTGCCCGTGCTTTGTCTAGAGCAGTTCACAGTTCACACAGAATGAAGATGAGGGTGGTGCCCCATTTGCAAGTGTGGTTTGGAAGACTGAAGTGGAAACTATGGGAAGATGTCCTTATAAAAAGTGAGAACTGTGTGGACTGAGCTGCAACCCTGTCTCTGAGTGCAAACTGCTGGCCTTGGTGCCGATCCAAGTGGTTCTTTAGGAAGGCCACACAACACTTGGCAGAAGTCCTCGCTGATTCCTTTGATCGGTGTGAATGTGTTGGGGCTGAAGAGGTGGCAGTTTATTCACAGGCCCAGGACAGAGCTGGCTTAGGTCAAAAGAGGTCTGCTTCCTTATCAATGGAGTGAGGGATCTTTGTCCTATCAGTTTTTCCTGCGTTGGCACTCAATTTTCGTAATACAGTATGTACTGTGATAAGGACTACACATTATTAATAGTAGCAATAACGTGGCAAGGTTATTCCTATGCAATTTCAATGAAGAACAAAGGTTCACACTGCTGATGAAGTGACTTACCTAAGATTTTCGAACCAGGACAGGACACAACATATTTCTCTCTTTCAAGTATCTGCAGACTCCTTACTAAAAACTCTCTTAGAAATAAACCTGTCTTCTTCCACATTCCCTCACCCCTACCCCCACCGTTTATATGGAGACTACGCACCAAGTTCACAACCCCTTTGCTTTGCTTTCTATAGTGCTTTCAGGGAATGTCAGCTGCAGTTAGATGGGAAGGACATATTTTGTGCTCCTGCCGTGTGCCAAGAACTGCATGGAAATCTGGGAGTGTGTGGCCCCGTGAAAGAAGAGACCCATTGCCAAGGAGCCCTCGCCTAAGAGGAGAGCGCACATTTCAGCCCTAAGTGATGAAACGCTGCGATGCTGCAAGGGAGGCGAATGCTGTGGGTCCAGGGAGAGGAAGAGGAGACAGGCAAGCACAGCTGGTCCAGGGGCGGATTTCTGGAAGGAAAGATGCCTGATGAACAGTCTGAAATGGAAAGTCTGTATTTTCTACTCAGAAAATGCAACAAGTAGCAACTAATTAATTCTGGAAGGGGAGAAGAATAGAAGTGTGTGTGTGTGTGTGTGTGTGTGTGTGTGTGTGTGTGTGTGTCCCTACTCAGGGTTTCAAAAGAAATAGCAAAAGGCTAAAGTTGAGTCCTTTATGCATTCCCCAAGGCACGTTTGCGATCTAGCTGGCCCCAGAAGAAAGGCTAGGTGGAGGCCATTTGGGGGAAATTATAGTGGCTGCTGCAAGGTAACTAGCTCTTCACCCTAGGACTTGATATCACTACTATTCTGTTGTAGTTAACCTCCTGTGTTTCAGCACTACCTGTAAGGCAGGCTGGGCATTTTAACTAGGTGGCTCCTTCCTTGGGATACTGTACAGGTATGCAGGTTGCTCTATGTGCAAGGGACAACAAAAATTAAATCTTTGGCAGTGAAGCTTGAGCATCTAAATTTTTTGATTTTTAAAAATGGAAAATTTAAAAAATGAGATTGCATTTCTAATGCCCTAGGAATACAGACAGACATATAAACAAATAGTGGAATTATGGTGAGATTCCATAAGGACAGGAATGTGAGTACCAATGGGATACCAAAAAAGAGAATTACCCTTTGCTTTTCCCATACCAGGCCTGGCTTGAAGTACTCCGGACATAGCAACACATGTCATTGTCACAAACCTACATGAGAAAACAGCATTCTGGCCTTTCCTGTGGGGAGGTGGCTTTCTGAGTCCACGGTTTCATCTGGCTTTTGGGGAGGAGAAGGCAGGGGAATTTATGACAACAGGGTATACTGTGAGCAGGATCTTTTTTTAAGCTATAGATTCTTGCTTTCACCCTCTACTCTGCCACACACAATCACAGGTGCACTCACCTACACAACACACACACACACACACACACACACACACACACACACACACACACCTTTTCCTCTAGTTCCATGGGTCCTAACTCTGCCTTTGCATCAAAATCACCCAGATCTTTATTAAATACAGAGGCTGAAGCCCCTTTCCAGATACACTAATAATCATGTCTGGCAGCAGATCATGAGTATCTAAACTTTTGCTTTCTCTTTCTTTCTTTCTTTCTTTCTTTCTTTCTTTCTTTCTTTCTTTCTTTCTTTCTTTCTTTCTTTCTTCTTTATTTCTCTTCTTTCTTTTTAAATTTTTCTTTATTCATTTCTATTCTATTTTATTTTTTTAATTGATTTAAATTTATTGTGTTTACATAGATTCAAATGTCCCACTGAATTCATTCTCCCACTTCTGTGTTCCCCTCAACATCCTCCTTGCCCCCTCCCCCCAATGCCCTCTCCTCTTTACTCCAGAATTTGCTTTTCTGCTCTTTATAATGCCTTGTTATGTATGTATAATTTCACCAATCTCTTTCCCTTCTCTGATTTCATCCTCTCATCCCCTTTCCCTCTGTCTGCTTTCCCTCTGGTCCCTTTGATCCCGCCTCTGCCTCTATTCCGTTCCTCAGTTCACACTGTTCATTGGATTTCTCAAATGAGTGAGGTCATATGATATTTTTCTTTCTCTGCCTGGCTTATTTCACTTAACATAATAGTTTCCAGGTCCATCCATGTTGTCGCAAAAGGTAAGATTTCCTTCTTTTTCATGGCCGCATAGTATTCCATTGTGTATATGTACCCCTTTCTTTCTTTCTTTCTTTCTTTCTTTCTTTCTTTCTTTCTTTCTTTCTTTCTTTCTTTCCCCTTCCTTCTTTCCTTCCTTCCTTCCTCTTCCTTCTCTCCTTTTTTTCCTCTCTTTTAAAACTAAATGACATACACACCCACAGTAAAATATCACAGTACAGAAAATAAAGTCTTCATAGCCATTTCACCAAACCCTTAGTCCTTCTCTCCCAAAACAAACACTTCTCACAGTTCCTTGTGATCGTCTTTCTTCCAGAAGGCAATGTCCTCACATACCCATCTGTTATTTTTAAAAACCTTTGTAGGTGATTGTGATGAGAATCTCTGACCCAAGCCCTGCCCTGTCCACCTTGAGGTATACCTTCTATAGGAAAAGAGGGCCTGAGGGGGAGATATAGGGAGCAGGAACTTTCTGGGCAGGCAAGCAGATGGAGGAGTCCAGGGACAAGCTGCTGGGGTAGCAGACTGTGTTATGAGAGAAAAGAGGTGATGATTTCTTTAATACACATTCATACAGACAGGCTAAGAAAGGCACAGTGGTTGACATGGTTAGAATAGAGTGAGGATCAAAGGGAATGCCTTCCAGGGGAGACTTGAGAAGTCTTAAAATGAACAAAAAGGGTATTCTGGCTAGAAAAAATGTTATGAGGGGTGAATGCTCATTCACCCATTTATTGCTGGGACTTTTTCTTTTGGTCATTTGAGGGGCAATAAGTGTAATCGCAAGAACATGCACTTACTTTGGTATCTGGCTCTTGGGGTGGAGGGGGTTTAAATATGAAGTAGGAATGTCATACAGGAAGAACTGTGGAGACAAAAGTAAAGGCGACATGTCTTTATGTCCAGTCTCAGGGGTAGACAGACATGCAGAAAACCAAGTGCAACACGATGTTTTCCTAATGGTAGGTAAGTGTGAGGTGTGTTGGAAAGGTGCAATAGGACCAGAATCTCCTTTCTTTTAAGAACCAACTTTCTTTTGAGAACCAAATCAGGACCTCTTTAGCCAGAGTCTTGAAATAGGTCATTAAGTTTTTGGTCACCAGATTCTAAAAAAGGTTCAAGCTGACCTATCACAGACAAGACTTGGGGACATTTGAGGTTTGCTTGACTTTGGCAAACACTTGGTTATCGTTCTGTACTCTGTTTGCTTTCCAGAGTCTCCGTGAGCCACACGAAGAAGCAAGTATTGTGCTGCATATCAGAGCGATAGCCCTTCCTCTTCGAAATGCCGGTGACGTCTGAGTTAGAAATCAAAGGCTTACTTGAGTTTTATAGCTCTTGGGACATTTACAATTGCTTTCCTAGCTTCCTCATAATACATTTACATTTTCTGAAGACTTGTACCTGGAAAAGAGCCTTATGTACTCAAATCAATTATTTTGAAAAATGGATCGGAAAGAAATTTTCATATTGTATATCAGGTTGGGTTCCAGAATTTTTTTGCTGAATGGTCATTTCTGCACTAAAAAAAACTGTGAATCTTTTTTTTTTTCTTTTTTTAAGAAGGAAGAGCTTTGACAGCCACCATTTTTCTCTTGCTCTTCCTCTCTAAGTCCCACCGTGTGCCAAGCATGGCTGTCAGCCGGCTCTGTAGCAGCAGTGCTATGGAAGTGTTCTGCTCCTGTCATCATTTTACAGATGAGGGAAATGAACAGAGCAAAAATTTTAGTATGTTGCCTAAGGTCTTTTGTTCTGATAAGTGGCCAGGCTGGTATTTGAACTTGGGGGACTCCACACAGAAACCCCTCATTTTGCAGATTGAAGTCCCAAGGTCATTTGCCTCATTGGTTGCAGATAGGGAGCTCATTCCTGAGGAGCAGCCTCTGCCTTTGGTCTCTTCCCTTTTCTAGTGCTTCCTGATACAGTCATCCTAGAACTTGCTTCCCCTACCCCATGCACTTAAATCCATGCTTGCGGTTTCCCCAAAACTAGATGATGATCCCAGACTCTGCCCATCCTGATCTCTAACATTCCTGGCATGGATCTCACAATCCAGTCAAATAAAGAACCTATGGTCCCCTGCATCAACAAAATACATGCTTTCCTGTCTCTACTTTTATTCATCGTTTCCTACATGTCGGTACACCTTCTTCTTGCCATATTCCTGGGTCCAAATACTACCTGTCTTTCAGATCTATCACAAATGGCATCTTCTCAAAGCTTGTGATGTCCCAGAGCTGTGAAGGCTCTGTTGCTCATGCTGAGCATTAAGGGACAAGGTGGGGAAGAAAGGAGAAGGGAGGAAATGATTGGAACTCAGGACAGTAGACATGAGGGTTAGAGATGGATGCAGCAATGGATGACCCCAAGGCCAATCTATAGCCACAAGCATTATCGGATGCTTGTTGTATCCCAGAGCAGTGCAATGTTATCATCTGAAATTCTCACAGCAAGTCACCAGGTTTCTGCAGCTGTAATTCAAGTCTCAGTCTGCCTGATGTCAAAGCTGTGCTCACCTCACTATTGTGTTGTACCCTAAGATAATTGGGGGCAGAAAAAGAATGGAACAATTCTTAAAATGGAGAATTAAAGACATAAAACAAAATTGGGGTCACAGATTGAGACAATGCAGTGAAAGACACTAGAATTAGAAGAAATGAGTGAGGGCCAGGGCCAGAGTGAAGTTATTGTAAGTCTGTGGCCTTTGCCCCCTGGATGCTTTGTCAGAGAAGGTAGTGATCATCTGGGCACGGGGACTCCCATCATGCTTTGCGCATCTTGCTTTGTGTTTTAGGCTTTGGATTCCCAAGCTCCCCGAAGGCAGAGATTGTGTCAGTGCCTTCTGTAGTAGAGACACATTCTATCCTATCAAGTGGTCACATGGGAGGCTCAGCAAGGCTAGCACCTTGGTCTTCCCAGGGATGTGGGGAGGCTTTGTAGAGAGCTAAAGAGTGCAGGCAGAGAGAGGAAACTAGATGAGGTAAATTCAAGGCAAAGGGCAGGCCACATGTTCAGAGAAGAGGCCTAAAATGGTATGGGAACTGAGTTTAGGGATTTGCTTAGAGGGTAAGTCCAGAACAAGGAATGGGAGGAAATAAGGCTGGAGAGGAAGCTTGAAGCTGGGCAAAGATGTAAAAAGCCTATCCCTAACTCATGTGCCTCCAACCCACCAACAAAGACTACTCCCAGCTCCCTGTCATTTGACCTGTTGCTTTATTTCTGAGCCTTGTCAGCCCAGAGTACCTGTCCTTACTCAACTAAGGAATTCTACTCATCTTTCAAGGCATGTGTCCTGCCAGGCCTGTGTCAGCACTCAGAATTTGTTGTCTCATGGAAGCATCTTTTTTGCCTCTCTGTTTTAGCACAGGTCATGCTGTTCGTCCTATTTGTCTTCTTTGCTCTGTGAGAACTTCTTTGGGGGTGAGAAATTTTGCCTCTCTTCGCATTCCCAGTGCTAGCACATAGTAGGTACTGAGCACACTTTGATAACTGAATAACTCCAGTCTAGCATTCATGTGTTTTTCAAGCAGACAGAGTGAGCAGTCAGTGGGGACCAGTGACTCTGGGATGAGTAGAGGGGAGTATCCCTATTTGCTCTATGAAGGCTGATGGGGGCTGCACAGTGTCATGGCAGGCCAGCCTCCTGCTCACCCTGACTCCCTTCAGCCTCTGGTAGTTACCTACAAGGCTATGTAATTTCCCTGCATTTTTCCCCTTTGTCACTTTTTTATTTTATTTTATTTTAAATTCGTTTCCTGCAAGGAGTGTAACAACCCATCAGAATTTTGATTATATTGTAAAGTGAGTAAGATATATGAATTGTGCTATTTAAATGAGCCATCTCAACCCTCATGTAACTGTTCACCCCATCTCACTAAATGTGATCTAAATTTCCAAAGCCTGTTTTTGGCCTGAATAGGAAATGGATGCAATTGTTGGGTGCCAGTACTTTGCAGCTTATTATTTGCATCAAAGGCTGTGTCTTTTGTTTCACATCTGGGCAGATGTGAACTTTAAAAAGTATATATTTATTAGGCAAATGTATATGTTTATTGAATTTATTGAGGTGACACTGGTTAATAAAATTATTCAGGTTTCAGGTGTACAATTCTGTAATATATCATCTGTATACTGCACTGTGTGCTCACCGTCTTAAGTCAGGTTTCCTCTGTCACCATTTATTCCTCCTTTACTTTTACTCTCTCTACTTCCCTTCTCTCCTTTCCCTCTGGTGACAGTATTTGTATAAGGTCTGTATTTTCTTTTTATTTTCCCTCTACTAAAATATTATTTTATTGTTGGAGATTTACAAGGTCCCTTTTTTTTATTGATTTTAATTTATTGTGTTTACATAGATTCTAGTGACGTTCCGAATGCATCCCCCTCCCCCGTATTCCCCTCAATAATTCCCTTGTCCCCCTCCTTGTAGTGCCCTCCCCACTTCCCTTCAGGTTTATCCCATCCTATTATCCCCTTTCCCTCTGTCCTCTTTTCCTCTGGTCCCTTTGACCTCTTCTCTGTCTCAATTTCGTTCCTCAGTTAACATTGTTCATTGGATTCCTCAAATGAGTGAAGTCATATGGTATTTTTCTTTCTCTGCCTGGCTTATTCCACTTAACATAATAGTTAACAGGTCCATCCATGTTGTCGCAAAAGGTAGGATTTCTTTCTTTTTCATGGCCCCACAGTATTCCATTGTGTATATGTACCACTGCTTTTTAATCCACTCGTCCACTGATGGACACTTGGGCTGTTTCCAGATCTTCCCTATTGTGAACAATGCTCCCATAAACATGGGGGTGCATTTCTTCTTTTGAATCAGTGATATGGTGTTCTTGGGATATATTTCTAAAAGTGGGATAGCTGGGTCAAAAAGAAAGTTCCATTTCTAATTTTTTGAGGAATCTCTATACTGTTTTCCACAGAGGCTGCACCAGTCTGCATTCCCACCAGCAGTGCAGGAGGGTTCCCTTTTCTCCACATTCTCGCCAGCACTTATTCTGTGTTGTTTTGTTGATGAGCGCCATTCTGACAGGTGTGAGGTGTTATCTCATTGTGGCTTTAATTTGCATTTCTCTAATGATAAGTGACGTTGAACATCTTTTCATCTGTCTATTGGCCATATGTATGTCCTCTTTGGAGAAGTGTCTATTCATTTCTTTTGCCCATTTTTTAATTGGATTGTTTATCTTCCTGGTGTTAAGTTTTACAAGTTCTTTATAAATTTTGGTTATTAACCCCTTATCAGACATATTGTTGAATATGTTCTCCCATTGTGTAGTTTGTCTTTTTATTCTGTTCCTATTGTCTTTAGCTGTGCAAAAGCTTTTTAGTTTGATATAGTCCCGTTTGTTTATCCTGTCTTTTATTTCATTTGCCCTTGGAGATAAATCAATAAATATATTGCTGCGAGAGATGTCGGAAAGCTTATTGCCTATGTTTTTTTCTAAGATGCTTATGATTTCAGGACTTACAGTTAAGTCTTTTATCCATTTTGAGTTTATTTTTGTGAATGGTATAAGTTGGTGGTCTAGTTCCATTATTTTGCAGGTAGCTGTCCAAGTTTCCCAACACCATTTGTTAAAGAGGCTGTCTTTACTCCATTTTATGCTCTTACCTCCTTTGTCAAATATCAGTTTTCCATAAAGGTGTGGGTTTATTTTTTGGGTCTCTGTTCTGTTCCATTGATCTATATGCTGGTTTGTATGCCAGTACCAAGCTATTTTGAGTACAATGGCCTTGTACTTGATATCAGGAAGTATGATACCTCCCACTTTATTCTTCTTTTTCAAGATTGCTGAGGCTATTTGGGTTCTTTTTTGGTTCCATATGAAGTTTTGGAATATGTGTTCTCTATCTTTGAAGTATGTCATTGGTATTTTAATTGGTATTGCATTGAATTTATAAATTGCTTTGGGTAATATAGACATTTTAATGATGTTTATTTTTCCTAACCATGAGCATGGTATATGCTTCCATTTGTTTGTATCTTTCTTGATTTCTTTTATCAATGTTTTATAATTTTCCAAGTACAAGCCTTTAATCTCCTTGGTTAAATTTACTCTTAGGTACTTTATTTTATTGATTGCAATAGTGAAGGAGATTGTTTTCTTAGTATCTCTTTCAGACAGTTAATTGTTGGTGTATAAAAATGCCTCTGATTTCTGAGTATTAATTTTATATCCTGCCACCTTGCTGAATTCATTTATCAGGTTCAGTAGCTTTTTGACTGAGACTTTAGGGTTTTCTATATACAGTATCATATCATCTGCAAATAATGATAGTTTTACTTCTTCTTTTCCAATTTGGATGCCTTTTATTTCTTCTTCTTGTCTGAATGCTGTGGTTAGGACTTCCAGAACTATGTTGAATAAGAGTGGTGAAAGGGGGCACCACTGCCTGGTTCCTGATTTTAAGGGGATTGCTTTTAATTTTTGCTCATTGAGTATGATGTTGACTGTGGGTTTGTCATAGATGGCCTTTATCATGTTGAAGTATGTTTCCTGTGTTCCCACTTTGCTGAGAGTTTTGATCATAAATAGGTGCTGGATTTCACCAAATGCTTTTTCTGCATCTATTGAAATTATCATGTGGTTTTTCTCCTTCCATTTTTATGTGATGAATCACATTGATTGATTTCCAAATATTGTACCAGCCTTACCTTCCAGAATAAATCCTACTTGATCATTATGTATGATATTTTCATGTATTGCTGTATCCGATCTGCTAATATTTTGTTGAGGATTTTAGCATCTAAATTTATCAGGGATATTGACCTATAATTTTCTTTCTTTGTGTTGTCTTTGCCTGGTTTTGAAATCAGAATTATGCTCTCCTCATAAAAGGAGCTTGGAAGTCTTCCCTCCTCTTGAATTTTTTGAAATAGCTTGTGAAGGATAGGACTTAGTTCTTCTTTGAATATTTGGTAGAATTCACCTGTGAAGCCATCTGGCCCAGGGCCTTTGTTGGCAGTTTTTGATAATTGTTTCAATCTCATTTGTTGTAATTGGTCTGTTTAGGTTTTCTGATTCTTCCAGATTGATTTTTGAAAGATTATATGTTTTAAGGAATTTGTCCATTTCACCTAGGTTGTCTGATTTTTTAAAATTAATTTTAATGGGGTGACACCAATAAATCAGGGTATATATGTTCAAAGAAAACATCTCCAGGTTATCTTATCCTTCAATTATGTTGCATACCCATCACCCAAAGTCAAATTGTCCTCTGTCACCTTCTATCTGGTTTTCCCTGTGCCCCTCACCTCCTCCCTACCCCACCCTCTCCTCCCTGCCCCCACCCCATAACCACCACACTCTTGTCCATGTCTCATAGTCTCACTTTTATGTCCCACCTATGTATGAAATCATGCTGTTCTCAGTTTTTTTCTGATTTACTTATTTCACTCCATATAATGTTATCAAGGTCCATCCATTTTGTTGTAAATGATCCTATGTCATCATTTCTTATGACTGAGTAGTATTCCATAGTATATATATACCGGTTGTCTGATTTTTTGACATGTAGTTCTTCATAGTATTTTCTTACAATCCTTTGTATTTCTGTTGTGTCAGTTATTATTTCTCCACTCTCATTTTTAATTTTATTTATTTGAGTCTTCTCTCTTTTTTTCTTGGTGAATTTGATTAAAGGTTCATCTATCTTCTTTACCTTTTCAAAGAACCAGCTCTTGGTTTCATTGATCCTCTGTATTGTTTCCTTAACCTCTATGTCATTTATTTCCAATTTGATCTTTATTATTTCATTCCTTCTACTGCCTCTGGGCTTTTCTTGCGGTTCTTTATCTAGTTCTTTTAGATGCAGGGTTAAGTTGTTTATTTGAGTTTTTCTAGCTTCCTGAGTGTGCCTGTAATGCTATGAACTTCCCTCTCAGGACTGCTTTTGCTGTGTCCCATAAATTTTGAGGTGTTGTATGCTTATTATCATTTGTTTTAAGGAATTTTTTTATTTCTTCTTTGATCTCATTGTTAACCCATTCATTATTTAATAACATGCTATTTCGTTTTCAAGTGTTTGAGTATTTTTCAGTTTTTCTGTTGTGGTTGATTTCTAGTTTTATGCCATTGTGCTCAGAGAAGATGCTTGATGTGATTTCAATCTTCTTAAATTTTTTGAGACCCGTTTTGTGCCTTAATACGTGGTTTATCCTAGATAATGTACCATGAGCTCTGAAAAGAATGTATATCCTGCTGCTTTAGGGTGGAAGGTTTTGATGATACTTATTAAATCCAGTTGATCTAGTGTGTCCTTTAAATCTGCTGTTTCTTTGTTAATTTTCTTTCTTGAGGATCTATCTAGTGATGTTAGTAGGGTATAAATATCCCTTCCTGTAATAGTATTGCTGTTGATTTCACCCTTTATATCCATCAAAGTCTGCTTTATATATTTAGGTGCTCCTATATTAAGTGCATAGATATTTATAATGGTTATATCTTCTTGTTGGATTGTTCTCTTTATCATTATGTAGTGATTTTCTTTATCTCTTACTTTAGCCTTTGTTTTAAAGTCTATTTTGTCTAATATAAGTATTGCTACCCCAGCTTGTTTTTCATTCCCATATTCATGGAATATTGTTTTCCATCCTTTTACTTTCAGTCTATGTGTATCTTTTGTTTTGAGGTGTGTCTCTTGTAGACAGCATATGTATGGGTCCTGTTTTCTTATCCACACAGCTAGTGTATGTCTTTTGATTGGATTATTTAATCCATTTACATTTAAGGTTATTATTTATATGTAGTTGTTTATTGCCATTTTATTTTTTAAAGCCACATTTCTCTTTTACTATATTCTTTCCCCCCTTTGTTCTATTTACCTCAGGCTCCTTAACATTTCTTGCAGCATTGGTTTGGTTGTAATAAATTCCTTGAGGTTTTTTGTCTGGGAAGCTTTTTATTTCTCCTTCAATTTTAAACGATAGCCTTGCTGGATAAAGAAGTCTTGCTTGTAGGCTCTTGTTCTGCATTACTTTGAATATTTCTTGCCATTCTCTTCTGGCCTCAGTGTTTCTGTTGATGGAGAGAGGCTAAATGAAAATACCTTTGCTAAAAGTTTTGGGGCTTGCTTATTAGGAAACCCCAAGTTTACAAGTTTTTATACATATATAAAATGTTATAGAATGCAGGTTTTTCAAGCAAGGTGAGTGGTCTCATGATCCCTTTGTCTAGAGGTATACATCAGTCTCAGGATTCTAGGAGGGGAGAAGAGTTAGAATCAGTGTAGGAATTTTTAATTAAGATATGTATTCACTGTCTTCTAAAGGATGTTAAGGAAGGGGAAGAGGAAGTTTTCAGATAAATTTTATCCTTTCAGAGAACTATAGTTAAACTATGACTAGATGACCCACTCCTTGTAAGCAGGGAAGCTTCTGGGTTCTTCTCCCTCCATTCTCCAGAGAAAGAAGGGGGCAAGAAGCCTGACGTTTTTTCTTTAAAATGGCATTGCCAATACTAAGTTGTTTATTTTTTCTCGCCCCCCCAACCTGTATGTAGTCAAAGGGTATATAACCAGCCTCTGAAATGTATTCGGTGTGCACAATTTGAGTCTGCTATGCCGCGTGTCAGCCATATGTGGCCGGCATGTTTAACAAATCTCCTCATTTGATAAAACTCTTAAAAATTTATCTAACTGGGTGTCTCTACATACACCCAATGGAGTGAGGGGCAGTGCCATTCAGAATCGGGGGCACAGTACTTTATAACACATATGTCCCTTTTTCATATTTTTTTTATTATTAATTTTAATGGGGTGACACCAATAAATCAGGGTACATATGTACAATGAAAACATCTCCAGGTTATCTTATCATTCAATTATGTTGCATACCCATCACCCAAAGTCAAATTGTCCTCTGTCATCTTCTGTCTGGTTTTCCCTGTGCCCATCCCCTCCTCCCTATCTCACCCTCCCCTCCCTCCCCCCACCCCGTAACCACCACTCTCTTGTCCATGTCTCATAGTCTCACTTTTATGTCCCACCTATGTATGAAATCATGCTGTTCTCACTTTTTTTTTTTTGATTTACTTATTTCACTCCGTATAATGTTATCAAGGTACATCCATTTTGTTGTAAATGATCCGATGTCATCATTTTTTATGGCTGAGTAGTATTCCATAGTATATATGTACCAAAGCTTTTTAATCCACTCATCCTCTGACAGACACTTGAGCTGTTTCTAGATCTTCGCTATTGTGAACAATGCTGCCACAAACATGGGGCGCATTTCTTCTTTTCAAACAGTGCTATGGTGTTCTTAGGGTATATTCCTATAAGTGGGATAGCTGGGTCAAAAGGCAGTTCGATTTTTAATTTTTTGAGGAATCTCCATACTGTTTTCCACAGTGGCTGCACCAGTCTGCATTCCCACCAGCAGTGCAGGAGGGTTCCCTTTTCTCCACATCCTCGTCAGCACTTATTCTGTGTTGTTTTGCTGATGAGTGCCATTCTGAATGGTGTGAGGTGATATCTCATTGTGGTTTTAATTTGCATTTCTCTAATGATTAGTGATGTTGAGCATATTTTAATATACCTATTGGCCATCTGTATATCCTCTCTGGAGAAATTTCTATTCATTTCCTTGGCCCATTTTTTGATTGGGTTGTTTGTCTTCCTGGTGTTGAGTTTTGTAACTTCTTTATAAATTTTGGTTATTAACCCCTTATCAGATGTGTTGTTGAATATGTTCTCCCATTGTGTGGTTTGTCTTTTTATTCTGTTCTTATTGTCTTTAGCTGTGCAAAAACTTTTAGTTTGATATAGTACCATTTGTTTATCTTGCCTTTTATTTCATTTGCCTGTGGAGATAAATCGGCAAATATATTGCTGCTACAGATGTCAGAGATCTTGCTGCCTATGCTTTCTTCTAAGATGCTTATGGTTTCACGGCTTACGTTTAAGTCTTTTATCCATTTTGAGTTTGTTTTTGTGAATGGTGTAAGTTGATGGTCTAGTTTCA
Organism: Rhynchonycteris naso; assembly: GCA_037038555.1. Lineage (NCBI taxonomy): Eukaryota > Metazoa > Chordata > Mammalia > Chiroptera > Emballonuridae > Rhynchonycteris > Rhynchonycteris naso. The sequence goes on from CM073002.1 coordinate 38,953,433, forward strand.
TTTTTTTGCAGGTAGATGTCCAATTTTCCCAACACCATTTGTTAAAGAGGCTGTCTTTACTCCATTGTATGTTCTTTCCTTCTTTTTCAAATATCAGTTGTCCATAAAGCTGTGGGTTTATTTCTGGGTTCTCTGTTCTGTTCCATTGATCTATGTGCCTGTTCTTATGCCAGTACCAGGCTGTCTTGAGTATAATGGCCTTATAGTAAACCTTGATATCTGGAAGAGTGATACCTCCTGCTTTATTTTTTCTTTTTAAGATTGCTGAGACTATTCGTGTTCTTTTTTGATTCCATATAAATTTTTGAAATATGCGTTCTATATCTTTGAAGTATGTCATTGGTATTTTAATTGGTATTGCATTGAATTTATAAATTGCTTTGGGTAATATAGACATTTTAATGATGTTTATTCTTCCTAGCCATGAATATGGTATATGCTTCCACTTGTTTGTATCTTCCTTGATTTCTTTTATCAATGTTCTATAATTTTCCGAGTACAAGTCCTTAACCTCCTTGGTTAAATTTACTCCTAGGTACTTTATTTTTTTGGCTGCAATAGTGAAGGGGATTGTTCCCCTAATTTCTTTTGCTGACAGTTCATTGTTGGTATATAGAAATGTCTCTGATTTCTGAGTATTAATTTTATATTCTGCCACCTTGCTGAATTCATTTATCAGGTCCAGTAGTTTTTTGACTGAGACTTTAGGGTTTTCTATATACAGTATCATATCATCTGCAAATAGTGACAGTTTTACTTCTTCTTTTCCAATTTGGATGCCTTTTATTTCTTCTTCTTGTCTGATTGCTGTAGCTAAGTCTTCCAGAACTATGTTGAATAAGAGTGGTGAAAGTGGGCACCCCTGCCTGTTTCCTGATCTTAAGGGGATCGCTTTTAATTTTAGTCCATTTAGTATGATGTTTGCTGTGGGTTTGTCGTAGATGGCCTTTATCATGTTAAGGAATGATCCCTGTTTTTCCACTTTACTGACAGTTTTGAGCATGAATGGGTGCTGGGTTTTATCAAATGCCTTTTCTGCATCTATTGAAATTATCATGTGTTTTTTGTCCTTTCTTTTGTTTATGTGATGAATCACATTGATTGATTTGCGAATATTGAACCAGCCTTGCCTCTCCAGAATAAATCCCACTTGATCGTGGTGTATGATTTTTTTCATATATTGCTGGATCCAGTTGGCTAATATTTTGTTGAGAATTTTAGCGTCTAAATTCATCAGGGATATAGACCTATAATTTTCTTTCTTTGTGTTGTCTTTGCCCGATTTTGGGATCAGAATTATGCTCGCCTCATAAAAGGAGTTTGGAAGTCTTCCTTCCTCTTGAATTTTTTGAAATAGCTTGAGGAGGATAGGAGTTAGTTCTTCTTTTAATTTTTGATAGAATTCACTTGTGAAGCCATCAGGCCCAGCACTTTTCTTTTTTGGGAGATTTTTGATAACTGTTTTGATCTCATTTGTTGTAATTGGTCTGTTTAGGTGTTCTGATTCTTCCAGATTGATTTTTGGAAGATTATATGATTCAAGAAATTTGTCCATTTCACCTAGGTTGTCTAATTTTTTGGCATATAGTTCGTCATAGTATTTTCTTACAATGCTTTGTATTTCTGTTGTGTCAGTTGTTATTTCTCCACTGTCCTTTCTAATTTTATTTATTTGAGTCCTCTCTCTTTTTTTCTTGGTGAGTCTAGTTAAAGGTTCATCAATCTTGTTTACCTTTTCAAAGAACCAGCTTCTTGTTTCATTGATCCTCTGTATTGTTTCCTTAGCCTCTATGTCATTAATTTCTGCTCTGATCTTTATTTCTTTCCTTCTACTGGTCCTGGGTTTTATTTGCTGTTGTTTTTTTAGTTTTTTTAGATGCAGGGTCAGGTTGCTTATTTGAGCTTTTTCTAGCTTCTTATGATATGCCTGTAGTGCAATGAACTTCCCTCTCAGTACTGCTTCTGTTGTGTCCCATAAATTTTGAGTTGATGTATGCTCATTATCATTATTTTTTAGAAACTTTTTTATTTCTTTTTTGATCTCATTGTTAATCCATTCATTATTTAATATTATGCTATTTAGTTTTCAAGTGTTTTATATTTTTCAGTTTTTCTTTTGTGTTTAATTTCTAGTATCATGGCATTGTAATCAGAGAAAATGCTTGATATAATTTCAATCTTTTTAAATTTATTGAGACCATTTTTGTGTGCTAACATGTGGTCTATCCTAGAAAATGTACCATGAGCGCTTGAGAAGAATGTATACTCTACTGCTTTAGGGTGAAAAGTTCTGAAGATATCTATTAAATCAAATTGATCTAGCGTCTCCTTTAAGTCTGCTGTTTCTTTATTAATTTTCTTTCTTGAGGATCTATCCAGTGTTGTTAGAGGGGTATTGAAATCCCCTAGTATGATAGTATTGCTGTTAATCTCACTTTTTATATCCATCAAAGTCTGCTTTATGTATGTTGGGGCTTCTATATTTGGTGCGTAGATATTTACAATAGTTATATCTTCCTGTTGAATTGTTCCCTTTATCATTATGTATTGACCTTCTTTATCTCTTACTACAGCCTTTGTTTTAAAGTCCATTTGGTCAGATATAAGTACTGTTCCCCCAGCTTTTTTTCATTTCCATTGGCAGGAAATATTCTTTCCATCCTTTTACCTTTAGTCTATGGTCATCTTTTATTTTAAGGTGTGTCTCTTGTAGACAGCATATATATGGGTCCTGTTTCTTTATCCGTGCAGCTACCCTATGTCTTTTGATCAGATCATTTAATCCATTTACATTTAAGGTTATTATTGATATGTAGTTGTTTATTGCCATTTTATTCTTTAAAGCTGTATTCTTCTTTTGCTCTATTCTTTCCTTCCTTTAAACTGTTCACAATAGGCCCCTTAGTATCCATTGCAGAATTTGTTTGGTTTTATTGAATTCCTTGAGGCTTTCTTTCTCTCGGAAGCTCTTTGTTTCTCCTTCAATTTTAAACGTTAGCCTTGCTGGATACAGTACTCTTGGTTGTAGGTTCTTGTTCTGCATTACTTTGATTATATCTTGCCATTCCCTTCTGGACTCAAGTGTTTCTGTTGAGAAGTCAGATGTCATCCTTATGGGGGCTCCTTTGTAGGTGATAGCCTTTTTTTCTCTACCAGCTTTTAAATTTTTCTCTTTATCCCTTAGCTTTGGTATTTTAACAATGATGTGTCTTGGTGTAGATATTTTTGGGTTTCTCTTTAATGGAGTTCTGTGTGCTTCTTGAACGTGTAAAATGTTTCCCAGCCTTAATTTGGGGAAGTTTTTTGCTATGATTTGATTGAACAAAGTTTCTATTTCCTGTTCTCTCTCCTCTTCTTCAGGAACCCCTATGATGCGAATGTTGTTTCTCTTCATGTTGTCACAGATCTCCTTTAGAGTTTCCTCACATTTTTTGAGTATTTTTTCTTTTTTCTGCTCTGCTTCTGTGCCTTTGTTTATTGTGTCCTCTAACTCGTTGATTCAATCCTCAGCATGATTAATCCTGCTTTTAATTCTTTCCATTGTGGTCTTCAGTTCTGATACTGTATTTGTTATTTCTGTCTGATTCTTTTTTATTATTTAAATTTTGTTTTTTATACCTCTTATCTCTTTATTTAGGTGTTCATAGTGACTATCCATTGTTGCTCTAATTTCTTTGAACATCCTAACTATCATTATTCTAAATTCTGCTTCTGGTAATTTGGTTATATCTGGTTCATTCAGGTTCTTCTCTGGGGATTTCTCTTGATTCATTTGGTTTGCATTCCTCTGCCTGCTCATTTTGTCTGTGTATAAGCAAGTTGTGGCCACTGGAGTCCAGTAGGTGTTGCCTTTGTGTTCTCTACTGTGGTCTGTCTACAGGCCTGCCACCCCCTCTGCCGCTGCCTAGGGCAGTTGGGTATGGGCATTGCCAGCGCCGGCCCACTGCGGCTGTTGCTGTGATTTCCGCCTCTCCTCCGTGTCAGGGGCTGTCACTCAAGCCACAAGCCTCAGCACCAAGGGTAGAGGTGAGCACCTTTGCTCAGCTGCGGACCCAGCCTGTTTCCAGGCTTCCGCCCAGCACCTGCGGTTAGAGCCTGCTCGCCACAGTTTCGTGAGTTGGGCGGGCACCAATACTAAGTTTTTTAGTTCTTTGGTACCTTATTACAGTTACAGTTTGCCTGGCTGTCTTTCCAAGTTCTTTCTTGCTTGGATAGGAAGAAGCAATTATTATGGAATTTTTTTCAGCCTTGTGGACATACAGTTGCAGCCCGAATGCATCCATTTTCTTGAAAGTTTTCTGGGTTCTCTGTTGATCCAAATATGCTGAACAATATTCAAATGATAAAGGCAAGGCCTCCACATATTACACATGATGCGACTAGTTTATTCTTTGTTGCACTATCTCCCCCATTGAACTGCCGTTCCGTGGGCTGTGCTCCACGGGCTCCCACTACACTGGTTTCTGCTTGACGGTCTCCATCCATCCAAACACTCAGCTGCTATTTCTGCCATCTTCCATGCGCTAATGGGGGAAAGATTGGAGGGGTGCATCGGTGGTCTCAGTTGCCAGGATAATTCTCTGACAGTTTCAAGAGGCAGGTAGGTCTGTATTTTCCTTCTTGAAAATCTTTAACTCAGAAATTTGCTGTCTAGTGTTTTGGTATACATTATTCTTTACAACAAGAATGGTTCTCCTGAAGAAAATGACTAATAAAATAATTCCCAAGGAGACAGTGACACATGTAGGCTTCCATGTTAGTCCATAATGATCAGGCTCAGGATGAACATATCCACGCAATGTAGAAGGCAGTGTCTTAGTAAATAAAGCATGAATGCATATATTAAGAAAATTGCATTTTCCAAAAGTGGGACACTTGCTGGCTCTTCGCATGTATTTCTAGTTGCTTTTTTCTATCAACAGCATTGCCAGAAGTGTTTTTCATTATAAATATCCTTGGGTGGACATCTTTTTCAGTATTTGGGACACATCTTCTGTGACACTTCTAAGGTACTCATGCTGGCGGTGATGAGTTGATCTGGGTGGCTGGACTCTTCAGGAATCTGTTTTCTCTGTTCTATGTTCCAAGGGTGGGTGTATCTCTCCTTTTCTGAACTACAATTTAAATCTGTAATCAAAATAATGGGAATGTAGCATTACCCCGATGTAGCCTTTTAAATGGTCACTCACTAGAGCACCCAGAACTAGCTGCATCTATTTACAGAAAAAAAAGTTGAAATGATTTTCAGTGTGTATATATCTGTGTAGTGTGTGGGGAGGGGCAGAGAGAAGCAGCAGAGTGCAGGGTGCTACAGAGGGGATGTCTGATTTTGGCTAAGCAGTTTCTCAACAGATAAGAGAACTTAAACTGGACAGATTTAGATTTTAGATTTGTGGTCTGAAATCTCCTTGTTTTACATTTCTGTTTGGAGCGTTTTGGTGGCTCTGAAAACTAAACCCATGTGGCTTTCTTTTGCTTTAATAGATCTTCATCTTAGAGCTGAGTGGTAACTCAGAATTTGTAACACTGTCCAATTGGAATAGGACACATAATTTCCCTTCATTGTTTATTTCTTTTGATGAAGAGGACATATTTGATTGTCAGGCTGTCAAACATAACTCACTCCAAAACCACCTCACTAAGTTTGTGAAGGTCTCAGGAACTAGTAGTTATGTTGTCTCTGAAACTTCAGTTATTCACAATCTGTGAATTTGAGTCATAGCCAACTGGAAGAGGTACACACTGAGATAAAAAGAAATTGAGCCTTCCAAATTAAGGGTGAGTAGTATTCCTAAAGTGATAGGTAAAGTCAAGTGTTACATTTATCCAACAGATATTGATTGTGTGCCCATGAATCAAGCATATGCTGGAGGGCTGGTAATTCAAGAGAAATGGGCCCTTGAGTTCCCTGCCCTCAAGAAATTTATAGTTTAGTGCGATTGACGTGCACACACATGGTTACACCATAATGGAGGCATGTAAAATATGCTGTGGGAAATTAGGATAGCAGAGCTGGCCCAAGAAGATTGGGCAGAGTTTTAAAAAGAATAAAGTATGTTTCTTGAAACTTGAAGGATGAGTATAGTTTTGTTTACCAGGGTACACAATTTTGGGGAGGGTATTTTAGCAAAGGTTAGTGTGACTAGAACTTGGTGTATGATGATGGAGAAGAGGCAGTTAGAACATGAAGAACTTTGTGGGCCAAAAAAGTATGTTAGTTTTACACTGTAAATGTGTTAATAGTACATGTTCAGTGACAAGGAACTGAAACTCCTAACACTACTGACTTACACACTACAAACATCTATTAGCATGTTTAATATACTCAAAGGCTGGGAAGATCCAAGATGGCTGAATCAATGACTCAACTTTGTCACTACTTAAACTCTTTCCATTTTTTCTATCTGCTCTTTAGTATGGTGGTTTGTTCTTCTCCTGATTACAAGATGACTGAAGAAGAAAAGAGATAATCTTTTCTGTCTTGATATGTGTCTTTTTTTTTCTTTTCTCTTAAGTGAGAAGCTTAGAGGTAGAGAGACAGACTTCTGCATGTACCCTTACTAAAATCTACCCAGCAAGCCCCCTACTGAGCAATGCTCTGCCCATCTGGGGCCATTGCTCAGCAATCGAGCTATTTTAGCACCTGAGGCAAGGCCATGGAACCATCCTCAGTGCCTTGGGCCAAGTTGCTCCAATGTAGCCCTGACTGCAGGAGGGGAAGAGGGCGAGTGGTAGGGAAACAGTTGATCACTTCTGGTGCGTGCCCTGAGCAGGAATCAAAGCAGGACATCCACACATGAGACCGATGCTCTACCACTGAGCAAACTGGTCAAGGCTTGATATGTGTCTTTTTAATCAGTGAGAAAAACCTTTAAGAAACCCCCATCAGTTTCATCCTTGTCCCAGTGGCCAAAACAGCATCACATGCCCCGTCCTAAATCATTCACTGGCAAGGTGAATGCAACCACCATGACTGCCTCAGACCAACCTCCACTCATTCTCTAAAGGGGATGGACACACTTTTTTTGAAGTACATGACCAGGTAGAAGATACTGGAACAAAATTGGGCTTCAGCTAGAAGGTGGGGGAAAGGCAACAAATGTTTGCTGAGTTGGGAACCAACAGTGTTTGCTTCAATATGTGATGAAAAACTATTATAGGTGATTCAGCAGGAGTCAGCATGATCAGCTTTTCATGTTTTTTTTTTTTTTAAATCACCCTGTAAGTAAGGTAGAGTGTAGTTTTGTACATAGAAAACAGAACAAATAAAATAGTCTTACAATAGGTCGAGCAGTTGATCAACATATATATGGAACTAAATGTAAAACTTTCCTTGAGCCATATATTCTACCTTACGAGTGGGAGGGGCATTGAGGAATAGGGAGGTGACTAGGGCAGAGTAGAGGCCTTTCATTCTGGATTTACCAAGAAGTCCTTTATGGTACTGTGGCAAGCATGCAACCTCTTTTAAGTCCAGATAACAATGCAGTCCACTTGGAAGGACTGTTGTAATCCTAGCATGTTGGAGCTGGAAGTGACCTTAAAGTCCTGTTGTTCAAAACTTTTATTTTATAAATGAAGAAACTGGGACCCAGACAAGAAAAGTGACTTGTTAAATTCCTATGTCTGATACATGGCTGAGCAGGAACCACACCCACAGGTTTTCTTAACTCCCAGCCCTATGCTCTTTGTAATGGGTTTTCAGGGTGATCTTTTATGGAAGCTTCTGTGTACATTCAAGGAGTCCACAGGCCCTCTTCCTATATGTCTATTATCCTTAATGACAATCTTATTGTTGATATATTTTTTTAAAGTAATGTTTTGGTTTCTATAAAAATGCAAACAATACTGGTAGGTATAATATTTGAGCTGTCTTCTTATTCATTTATAATACAATCTTAGTGTGCATATGTCTCTCTTGCTTTTTCTTTGAAGTAATTTTAATGGGAATTGAGGATAAAAACTTTGGGGCATGGGGAATGTGAGAGAGAAGAGGAGACCTAAGATGATGCCTTAAAGTGTGTAATGGGAGACTCCAGGGCTCATTACTTTGTTAAGGGCTTTTCCTGTGATTCCAAGACAAATATGACACTAAGTAAGAGCCTTAGTGACTGAGTGGTATTTGGAGTGAGGTGTGAGGTTCATTTTTTTTAGCAAGTTAAACATATATCCACATTGACCCATCACACTCTGTCTCCGCTCTTTCTTTTGTCCTTCAATGTATATATGCCCATTCTTCCACACACCCCAAACATACACTTATCCTGGCTATACTTTCACCCAGAAACCTCTGAAAATGCATCATTGTACACAGAGCAGTACTTCAAACAACAGGCGTGCGCACACACACATGCACACACACAAAAGTTTAATAAAAACTAGAAATAGTTTTGAAATCAAGATTTTACTGATAAAGTGCTATGTGAAAAATTCCAAGCTTAATGAAAGACTGATCTATAAAATCTGTTTATTTCAACTTTGCTTTCAAAAGTATTTCTAAAGTATATTAGCTTATTTTGTTGGTAGTATGCCTTATATTATAAATCTTTTATTTTTTTAACTTTAATTTTATTATTATTTTTTAAATTAATTTAAATTAATTTTTTAATTACATTGATAAATCAGGGTACATATGTTCATAGAAAACATCTCCAGGTTATTTTGACATTTGATTATATTGCATACCCATCACCCAAAGTCAAATTGTTCTCTATCACCTTCTATCTGGTTTTCTTTGTGCCTCTCCCCTCCCCATACCCCCTCCCTCCCCTACCTCCCCCCCTCCCAGTAACCACCACACTCTTGTCCATGTCTCTGAGTCTCTTTTTTTATGTCCCACCTATGTATGGAATCATATAGTTCTTAGTTTTTTTCTGATTTACTTATTTCACTCAGTATAATGTTATCAAGGTCCATCCATGTAAATGATCTGATGTCATCATTTCTTAAGGCTGGGTAGTATTCCATAGTATATATGTACTACATCTTCTTTATCCAGTCATCTATTGAAGGGCTTTTTGGTTGTTTCCATGTCTTGGCCACTGTGGACAATAATACTGCAATGAACGTGGGGCTGCATGTTTCTTTATGTAGCAATGTTTTTTAAGTTTTGGGGGTACATACCCAGTAAAAACTTTTAGTCTTAGATGTAGATGATGGGTAAAGATTGGGCTGCAGGTGTACACACAAGAGCATCCTTGACTGTTGTGTAAACGATGACCTGTTTTTGTAAAATAATCAAAAGGGGGAGGGGGAAACCCTGTGTATATGTGTGTGTCTGTATAAGATTATTTATGCCTGGTAAAAAGATATGGAAGGCTATCTATGGAGATGTTGCCCCGGGTACTTTGTTGGTTAGTTATAATGTGGGTAGATGAGGAGGAGCAACACAGGACAAGCCATACAAAGTGTAAAGGAAAAAAGAGAACTGTAAAGTTATGTATATAATGATATTTATATAAATTTATCTTTATGAGTGAATATATAATATATACAAAAAATTGAATAAAATATTTTGGAAAAAGTGATCTGGGAAATGAGAAAACAGAAGTGACTCTAATTCTCATGTATATTAAAATTATAATATGCCTCAAATATTTGGTTAGATAGCATAATCATTAAGGAGACTTCAAACTTGAAATTTCATAGTTGCCTAAATTAAAGGTGCTAAAATGTGGTTGGGAATACTGTTCTACTTTAATTTACATTTCTTACTATTCTCATCTACTAGTTATGTAGTTTTTCATCTCATTTCATTTCACTTTTGCCACCTTTGAATCAGTAAAGGCTAAATTATAATTTAAAAAATATATATTAGATGTTATATCTGAGTTTACTTCAAAATTGTGTACAGTTTGTTCTACAATGAATTTGGTCATTCTTAAAAAATCCTCTAGTATTTAAGTGATGTTCTAATTTACCAGACTTGATTCTTCCATGTTTGATAAACTTTGAGAACATCTAGCCAGATGTTCTGAGTGTGATCCAATGGCTAACAGCTAGAGAGTGTGTGGCAAAAGAAACCACATAGAAAGGCCCAGATCAAAATTTTCATTTGTGATTGAACAATTTTAAGATAAACTGATGCTTAAAATATTGCAATCTGATGTTTGACACAGTGTTACTCTGTGTATAGTCACAAAATTATGTTTTTTTCTGTATGTGATTGCTCATATAATCTATAAAAAATTTGGAATAAATACCATTAAAATGTATCTCTCTGAATTTTTAGCAGAAAAATTATATTGACACAAATTAATACAAATTAAATATAAGATTAGACTATGTGTAGTTGTTTTGGGTATATAATCCTAAGGGTTCTGCACCGAATTCCAAAGTGTGGGTTTTTTCCGCACGCCAATCAAAGCTCTGACACCAGCTGGGTCTCCAATAATAGAACTCAGTACATTTCTAATGCTATCTACCTAGAGACAGCATTAGATCTCACTGGTTAAGGGCTCAGTCCTAGAGAGAGTCTTCCACTTCAATCAGCAGTTAGCAAATTCAGGTTGTTACCTTTGCTTTTGACCAACTGGGTATGCATCAGAGATTCCCATGACTGCCTCCTTGGATTCAATTTAATTTCCTGGAGCAGCTCATAGATATCAGAGAAACATTTTACTTATTAGGTTACTACTTTATTGTAAAAGGATATAACACAGGAATAAACAGACAGAATAGACATAGGGCAGAGTATGGGAAAGGGACTTAGAGCTTCCAAGTCCTCTCAGAGCTGTCACTTTCCCCCAATCTGCCTGTGTTCTCCAACCCAGAAGCTCTCCAAACCCCATCCTTCTAAGTTGTTATGAAAGCTCTATCACATAGAGATGATTGATTAAATCATTGGCCATAGGGAGAATTTGAGATCTTGCTCCTGGCATATCTCATCAGTTTGGCTCATATAAATTCTTATAAAAATTAAAAAAAATAAATTATTGGCTATTGGTCATTGAACTTAATCTCCAGCTTCTCTTTTCTCCCTTGGGGTCAAGAGGGTGAGACAAAAAGTTCCAGTCCTCTAATCATTCTGTTGGTTCATCTGGCAAAAAGCTCCCATCCTAAAGTGTGGTCCCAAAATCTCATCATTAACATAACAAAAGACTAATTACTCTCAGAATGTAGGAAATTCCAAGTGTTTTAGGAGTTTTGTGTCAGAAATGAGGATGAAGACCAAATGTGTATTTCTTATTATAAATCATAGTATCACAGATATGTACTATCTGCTCATTTCATACTGAAATAATAAATTATAGCTCAGACATTTTGAAGGACAAGAGAATGATAAACTGAGATATTTCAAAAGGCAGTGTCAGGAAAAGAAATCAAAATCTTCAGTTGCTTTCCTTTGCCTTTTGTTTGGTTAGGCATCTCTACTGTCTTTACCCAAGGAAGCTTCAACCTTCATGTGACTAATATCAAGGTATTGTGATCTGTTGCTCTCTAGTTATGAATATGCTCTCAACAACTTCTCAGACACTGTTTAGCATTAAACAAATCAGGAAAATTGAAAACAGTAATCTTTCTACTCTTAAACTTCAAGGAAACCAATTAATAGCTAATTTAAGGTAGGGAAAAAATAGCAGAGATGTTCACATTTTTTTATTGATGAGAAAATAGGGGCAACTGGTACCAAAGTTTATTCAACCAATCTCCTAATTTCTGAATTTGTCACTCAGTTATATGCCAAAAATGGAGCATTAGAGCTTTTGAATAAAATTTTTATCGAACCTTGCTTCAGAATTTGTTCAATTGGTATTGCTTCTAAATTATGAGCCACAGAAAATAACATACTTCTTATTTTTTTATTTAGATGTAATATATACCATAAAATTTACCCTTTTAAAATATACAATTCAGTGGTTTTAGAATATTCTTATTATCATTTCTCCAAAAGAAACCCCATATTCATTAGCCATTACTCTTAATTCCTTCCTTCCCTATGCTCTGGCAATTGCTTAGCTACTTCTGGTCTCTATGAATTTGCCTGTTCCAGAAACTCTTGTATTTTTGGGTGAACTAAATTATAGTTATTATTCTGGTCCCACCATTTCTGCCAAATAGTTCTTTGCACTCTCCTAGTATGCACAATTTCCATGCTGAAAGGCTCTCATCCGCAAGTGTCTGTATAAAGAACTTATTATGATTTTATCATTGTCTTTTTGTTCCATCCAGTATCTTAAGATTTACCATTTATTGAACACTTTCTGTGTTATTGGGACTCAACTGAGGTCACATGCTTATTGGGTACCTATTTCATGCTAAACAACTGTGCTGTGCTAGGGATATAATCTCTACCTTCTAAGTATTCAATCTTCACTGCAACTTTAGATGTTTTATATTGTATTTACAATCTTGTAGACAGTGAACTTAAGGTCTAGTTAGCTGATAAGTGAAAGAAGAAAATATAAAGTCAAGGTTGGACAGTCTTTCCAATTTATACTCTCCCTAGTATAAGCCCCTCGGAATCATCACATAAATACTTGCACATAGACCTAATTCAGTACCTAACACTCACTGGGTGTTTGGTCCATGTTTGGTGTTGGTGTTGATGCTCTTTACACATACCTATTGTAGAAAATTTAAGAGATAGTAAGCATGTTTTAAAAAATAAGAAAGGCCCTGTCCAGTTAGTGTGTGGAAGTCCCAGGTTTGATTCCTGGCCAGGGCACACAGGAGAAGCATCTATCGGCTTCTCCATCCTTCTCCCTCTCCTTCTTCTCTCTCTCTCTCTCTTCCTGTCCTGCAGCCAAGGCTCCATTGGACCAAAGTTGGCCCAAGTGCTGAAGATAGCTTTATGGCCTCCACCTCAGGCACTAGAATGGCTCCAACCGCAACGGAGCTACAGCCCAGTTGGGCAGAGCATGGCCCCCGGGTGGGCATGCCGGGTGGATCTTGGTCGGCGCATGCAGGAGTCTGTCTAACTTTGGAAAAATACAAAAAAAAAAAAAAAAAGAAGAAAAATGTTTACCTTCACCAATTATTAGCGAAATGCAAAACTAAAGAAAAAGGAAGCATGGTTATAGTTGCTATATTCTTACATCTCAGATGGAAGTGTTAATTCTTAAAGTCCTTTGAAGTATAATTGCTGTCCAAAAAAGAGTTTAGTGGTTTAGTGCCCTGACTTATTGAAGAAATTTAATGTAAAGAACTAATCCAAAGAGAGAGAAGAATTTATGTACAGAGAGATGTGTACTACAGTATTATTTCCAATGTCAATACATTATTTAAATTCCCAAGAATAGTTTAATGAATGTACAGTATGGTAAATATCCTTAAATAGAACATTATGCAGGCACCAAAAAAATGGTAACTATGAAGACCTAAAAAATGTTTGGAAAAGAAAAGAAAAAATTTAGATGTAGACATGTTTAAGCCTTGAATAAAAATGTATAGCAATTATATTTGCAAACAAGTTTTAAAACTTAGGGCAATATCTAGAATACAGTAAATAAGTATTGGTTGAATGAATGAATGAATGACTGAACAAGAGTAGAAAAACATCTTGCATGGTATATAAGTCTCATCCCCAGAAGTTACAAGATGTATACAATATATTATGATTAAAGCAAGATATTTTTTAACAAGACTAAAGGTTATATAGCCACTCAGGAATGCCAATTGTTATAAAAGATCATTGTATGTCTAGACAATTTTTAATATTTTTGATAATACATGCATGTAAATGACTTATAGTGAATAAAACTTTTGAACACTTTTAGAGAACAGTAGTGATTATGCCAACAATCATGGTAGCCTTATTAAGATTGTATAATAGCATTGTTTATGTACTTTTAAATTTATTATCTAATTTAAAAATACTATAGATTGAATAATTATAATTACAATTTTAAAACCACTATTTTTAGATAAAGGAACCATGTGGGAAAGAGGAACAGAGACAATGGTGCAAGCTCTGGAGTTGAGCTGGTTACGACAATTGGCAGTGACAACCATGGGGGAGAGAGAGACCCATGGCAGTTTTATAACCATTTCTACCATTTATTGTATAATGTCTGAGCCTACCCTGTGTAAGAAACATTCCATATACTGTCTCATATCATTGCAGAAGAGGCTAGCAGCCATGGGGCTGTCCAGAGCCAAACTGTTGAGGGCTATATTCAGCTCTACCACTTACTGTATAGGCTTGGGTAAATTCTTTAACTTTCTCTGTAAAATGAAAATTATAGGATCCACCTCACAGTGTTATTTTAAAGCCCAATGGTAGGCACGCAATAAAGTGCTCAATGGTATTTATTCTCAGAAAAATTTTATAACTCCTTTCTTATAGAGCAGTAAACTGAAGTTTTTTAGGTATTAGACAAGATTCAAACCCAAACATACCTGCCTTCAGAGCCCAAATGCTTCCCACCATACCTGCAGTGCATACGACCGACAGAAGAAAGTGATTATTTTAATAAGACTTCAAAGAAAAATTCTCATAATTTTATGCATTTGATGATTGGAAAGCATTTCCACACACCACCTTTTAGTTTTGTACATTTTAAATTGTATTCTTTCAATATTACACATATACTTCCAGTGCTAAGTTCTACAGAACACATTTATATCACGGTACACCATTTGTCTTATACTGGGTGAATCAGCACAGTGTTGATAGGCACAAACCAGGAACACGCTCTTTCTATTGAGATGTCTAGCAAAGCATATAGATATAAATACCACTGAACATAAACTAAATGAGTCCCCTGATTAATTTCCCCATAATTGGATTTCAAAACTACATCTAGCCTAGGCGAGCTGACACTGTAGAAGCGTGACAGAAGGAGGAGGTCTAAGTGGAAGGAGATCAGCGTGTTAACTGGTTGAGATTAGATTTCTTTCTCTTAAATTTCCTGAAGCGTATGACCATTTGGGCATATTGCCAGGGCCAGTTCCAAAGCCTTGGAAAGGGTCTACACAAGCGAAGGAACCTGAAACAAGCTTCATTAACTTCATGATGGAAGCACCTTGGATTGTCACATTCCCTATGTAAAAGTTAACAACAACTTTTCACTTTCCATCTTCTCATCACTTAGCCAATACTTAAATGTGATGACTAATAGTACAGTGTAAAGAGCTTACATATATATTCATGTACAAATTTTACCTAAGATACATACAAAAATAAAACCTGTATCTAATGAAAAAAACAAACATTTTAAAAACATTTGTAATTTTGCGTACTATAATCTAACAATTGTGTTTGTAGATATAAAAATCATATACCTATAATGCACATGCCAAGGACAGTGCCTTATTTTCAGGGTACTAGGAAGGTTATAGCATAATAACTAGCCCTGGCAAGAGGAAAAGCTTACTGGTCATCACAGCCTCTGGTTTTTTAATCCTATATCTTGGGGTCTACTCCTGAGCCTCTCCCCACTGTTGCCACTGAGGTCCGTGTCTTCACATATCTTCAGAACTGCAGCTGCCCTTGCTAGGATACTCGGCATTCCGCGGTGCCTCAGTCACTGGAAGTAGCCATGAAGAGATTCTGCCTGGCTTTGCCATGGCACTTCTACCTACCCAGGTCTACCTCAATCCATAGCTTTGCCTTAGTGCCTTTGCTTCTGACTTTTTTCCAGAGCAGAAATTAACTCAACTTGTTAGAGGGGAAGAACTGTAAATTGTAGCACAAAAATAGGCTGTCAAACTAAAGGGAAAAGAAGGTGTTCTAATTTTGGGCACTGCAAATACATTAAACTACTTATTGAAGTTTTCTTGGTGCCTTAATATTACATGGCCTCATGGCCTTCACTCCAGGCACCTGAGATTAATCAGCTTTGTAAGGAAGACAGAAAGTCTCAACTAAACAAGAAATAGGACATCCCAAATCTGGGAACAGTCACTGTGAGACTAGGACATAACAGCACATCTGAATTTTATAAGGTCACAGAAAAGGCATTTCTATTCAGGAATCCTATAGTAACAAAAGAAGGCTGTGTGTCACAAGTGGAGAAGGAGGATAAAGTAGATAAGACTCCTCGCTTATATTAATTGGCAAGACATATGGACTCTGGGAGTAAGACATGTCTACAGTAGCTTTTGAGGGGGATAGTTATGTCTCCTAAGCTATGGCTTGGGATCAGTAGGAAGTTTTGGCTTAGTTATTGGTGAACAAGTAGCAGTTAATCTTGGCATTTCTTATATCTTGAGAGTTATCTTAAAGAGAGAATTTTATTTGTATTTAGTTATTCTTAAATGCAAAGTAGCTTTGCCCTTTACTGGAGGGCCTTAATTAATCAATTATAGGTATTTTATTTTTTCTCTGCTGCCGGATAACATGAACACTCTTAAAACATAAACTCTTTGGCTTCAGCTCTGATCCGGGTTAGCAGGGGAGATATTTTCAGTAACGTCTAGCAGCTGCTCAGGTAAGCACATATACCTTTGCTCCCTGCCTCCCTCCCATCACCCCAGAGGAAACACTTAATTAGATTCGCCTCTAGGGTTTGATGTATGAACATGCAGCTCTAACAGGTCTGGGGGACCCACAGTCTGCTCGGTTCCTAGAGGAGCACACCATTAATTCAATGTGGTCTCCACCAGCAGGCTTCAGAAGATTGATGATGTCTCCTCCATTCGAAGGCAAGCATTTTGCTCTTCAGAGCTTCATCCCACAGCATGTATATAGCACCCTTATTTCTCATGCCAGCTTCTTGTACCCGTCAAACACAAGAAGCCTCTCCTACTTTAAGTGTCAAAGCAACATTTGCATGCAGCAATTTCAGCATGATTGATGGTTGAACTAAAAATGACACTGGCACCTGACCAGGCAGTGGCACAGTAGACAGAGCATTGGCCTAGGACGCTGAGTTCTCAGGTTCAAAACCCTGGGGTCACCATCTGAAGTGCAGGACTGCCAGTTTGATCATGAGATTATCAACATGATCCCAGGGTCACTGACTTGAGCCCAAGGTCACTGGCTTAAGGAAGGGGTCCCTGGCTTGGCTGGAGCCCCTCAGGCAAGGCATGTATGAGAAGCAATCAATGAACAACTATGGTGCCAAAACTATGAGTTGTTTCGCATCACTTCACCCACCCCCACCCCCCCAACAACAAGAAGAGACACTGGCACTCTCTACCCTCTCTATCAGCTATATCCATGGGGGAGCATGATGGCACGCACTGTGCCTGACAGGACAACATGTTCTCCATGTCAGTTCATTCATGTTGACCCCATGTATAGAAGGAATGTCTAATAGTGGTGGATGGTCTGGAGCACACTGTGTATTAAGGATACAGATTTTTTTATCGTATGTTCTTACTGTCAGTTTAAACTCTTGCAGCAGACAGCTCCAGCAGAATTTGTTTTTTCTAAATTGGCCCATTTGGCCATTGAGGCAGCAGAAAGAAGTCAGCAAGAGGAGAGGTGAAGAAACTGGTGTTTCCTGTGTGAAGGTACCTGGGTATGTGTACCACAGACTGGACCAAGGATTATTATCCTTGGAGACTTAGGACAACATTTGATGAATTCAGGGGAAGGTCAGATCTGTGAATTCAGGGAAAGGTAAATGGTAAGTTGGAAAGACAATGACTCTTGGGGATGGTGATGGAAACTTTGAACTAAAAGGTAATATGGGCTTGTTGTACTCTTTATATTTCACCCTGAAACTTTATACAATATTTTAGTGGTTTCTGTTCAAGGAATCTTATTCTTCTTTCATAAGCTTCATTGCTAAGCTGTTTGCCAGCATTCTCTGAGTATTGACATTAGGATCTAGTAAGGGGAGACAGCTGCAATTGTTATGCATGAAGAGAGAGAATTCAGCTTCTACTGTATGTCTAACCAACAGAGTAGTGCAGTCCAGCAAATGTGGTGTGCATTAGTGGAGGCAGAATTTCCAATGAAGGAGAAGAGACAAAATGATAATTCAAAGATCAGGGTCCCCCGCACCACCACCCATGACATTGTCATCTTAGAAGGAATAGCCCAAACTTGGATCTGAAGGCTAGTTCTGTTTACAAATGCTAATATTAATACTAATAATCTCTTTATTCTTGAAAAAAATGCTAATCTGAGTTCTCTGACTTCAGAATGAAAACAACAGGCATGAATCGAGTCCACCTGTTCACAGTGCCTACAGGTATTCTTGATTTTGTATCTCTACCTTCATACCTGTCACCTATCCTAGAACTAGCAAAGTTGAGAGGGAGGCCTAGACTGATTTGTATGTTTGTAATCTTATGTCTTCCTGAATTTGGGATAAGGGAGAAAAAATTATATACCAATTACCTCTATTTTTAATTTAAATCACACACTTAAAAATTCTGGGTGAAAATGTCACCAATCAAAAAATTTGTTTTTCTGATCACAGTTTCATGCTAAGTCTCACCACTCCCAGGATTTTTATTGGTGTATGAAAGCCCTGGGGTTGTGAAAAGGAAGCAGAAGGTTCTCACTGCAGAGCTACAGCCAGAGTTGCTGCTTCGACAGAGTAGAAACTATGTTTGGGAGTATGGAGAGAAGACACAGTTATCCCAGTAACGAGTGGTCAGAACTATGATGGGAATGCACAATTCCTGTCTGGGACTAAATTTATAGCATGTCTCGTGGAAAGAACATAGGCTTTTAAACCATAGTTGAATCTTAGTTTCATTACTTAAAAACTGTAACTTCAGGCAAGTTGATTTTATACAGTTGTTCTCAAACTTTAGCGTGTATTAGAATCCCCCGGAGGGCTAAATGTACACAGACTGCAGGGGCCTGCCCTGAAGTTTCTTTCTTTCTTTCTTTCTTTCTTTCTTTCTTTCTTTCTTTCTTTCTTTCTTTCTTTCTTTCCTTCCTTCCTTCCTTCCTTCCTTCCTTCCTTCCTTCCTTCCTTCCTTCTTTCTTTCTTTCTTTCTTTCTTTCTCTCTCTCTTTCTTTTTAGATTGGAGAGAGAGAAAGAAAGGGAGAGACAGAAACATTTTTTCTTTCTCTCTCTCTCTCTCCCTCCCTCCCACCTTCCTTCCTTCCTTCCTTCCTTCCTTCCTTCCTTCCTTCCTTCCTTCCTTCTTTCCTTCTTTCCTTCCTTCCTTCCTCCCCCGTCCCTCCTTCCTTCCCTTCTTTTCTCTCTCTCTCTTTCTTTCCTTTTCTTTCTTTTTTTTCCTTTCTCTTATTTATTTATTTATTAATTTTAATGAGGTGACATTAATAAATCAGGGTACATATGTTCAAAGAAAACATCTCCAGATTATCTTATCATTCAATTATGTTGCATACCCATCACCCAAAGTCAAATTGTCCTCTGTCACCTTCTATCTGGTTTTCTTTGTGCCCTTCCCCTCCCCCTCTCCCTTTTTCTCCTCCCTCCCCTAATCCTTCTTTTTTGATTGGAGAGAGAGAGAGGAAAGGAGAGAGAGAGACAGAAATAGACAAAAACATTGATCTGTTCCTATATGCGCCCTGACAAGAGATCAAGCCTGCAACTTTCACATTTCAGGAGAATGCTCTAACCAACTGAACTGTTTTGCCAGGGCCTGAAGTTTCTGATTCAGTAAGTGTTAGGATTTTGCATTTCTACAGTTTGCATTTCTAGCAAGTTCCCAGGAACCAGACTTAGAGAACCATCAGATTAACCCACTCTGTATCTCAGTCTTTTTATCTATGAAATGGTGCTAATATTACCTACTTCATGGGGTTGTTATGACAGTGACACTCATATTGAGCACTTACAGTATGCCAGCCAGACACTATACCAGCATGTCAGAAGCATTATATCATTAATTTTTCACACATCATAGGGGAGGATTTGCTCTCACAAAAGAAGCAGTTGAGACATGGAGAGTTTTCTTAAGGCCAAACAGCTAGAAAACAGAAGAAGCAGGACTTGAACCCAGGCAGTCTTGGAACCAGTTCCCATTGCTCTTAACCATGTCCTTATGACACCTTTTGAAATTAAAAGAGGTCATGTGCAAGGTATTTATTTTGGTGTCTGGAATTTAGCTGTTAATACATGAAGTGACTGGTGGTAATTTTGAGTTATTCTTTCTCAAAATAACTCGGGGGCGGGGGGGGTCGAAAGGAAGGTATAGGAAGGGGATATGCCTGAGTTTCCAGCGGCTTCTTCTGTCACACTGCCAGGCTGGGGGTTTGGCTCCCTGAGCCTCTTTGCTTCCTCTGCTTAACAGGAACAGGTATGTCAGAGAAAGGGGAGACCCAGTTTGCAGAGGTTTCATCCAATCATTCTGCCTTGTGTGATTAAAGCCCTAGATTTTATTCTCTCAGGTTGAGACAAACACCTCTACCCCAAAGCAGTTTTTACACATCATCAGCATTGGCTCAGGAATTGGCCAGAAGGGAGTGTGATTCCAGAGCCAAGCTTTAGCATTCTCACTGGAACTTGAAATCCCTCAAGTTCAAATATATCCCTTTGAGTCAACTTTGACTATCTGGCTAATGTAATGATGACACTTAACAAATATCACAAAATGAGGTATATAACTGCTCTGAAGAGAAAAGGAGAAAAGGCACGAGAAGATCCTGGTTATTTCTTGCACATTTTGCCTTTAATGAAAGTCTTTGGATTGATTTTGTGGGGGAGTGGAAGTAATTTTCAGGACAGCTGCCTCAGGTTGTCACTGTCTTAAGAAGTCAGAGCCTTTGTGTATATACGCTTAGAAGTCTCAACAAGCCCCAAACCAAACCTTGAATTAAAAATAAATTACCTGCTTCAATGCTTTAATGAGTATCATCAGCAGCAGGAAAAATGGTGACTTATTATGGAAGATATTGTAATAGATAGCTCTTGTATTTGGTTCTATTTATAAAATGATATCTTTAAACTCAAGACCTTCAACTTTGTCTTTCTGAATTTTCTTTATTTATACTTTGGAAAACATTAGTCATATAGATTGAACAAATTCAGTAAAACTGATATTGCAAAAATCTGACACTTAGAAAAGTGGGAGGGCTTTTTTATTTTCCAAAGAAAAAAATAATGCAAAATCTAATTATTTATGGTTATAACTGGAACTATTCCCATTTATCAGGATTAAACTATGTACTAGTCCTTTCAAAAGGCAATATGGGTTACCGTGGATAAGGGGAATGTGATGAGTGGGGACATGACTTGTACTTCTGTGACTATGATCATTAAAAAACCAAACATACATGCACCCATATATTCATACACACATATACTAATGTATATGTGCATTATACATTTTCTATTAGTTATTACATATTAAAAACTAAGAGAGGAGAAATTCAGAATAGAACACATAATTGAAAAATTGAACCTTTTTTCAAGAAGAAGATATGATATGCATTTTTCTGGCCCTGCTACAATGCTCTGAGCAAGTCTGCCTAGCCCTGCATGGACTTGCATTATTCCGTCCACATCCCTTAACCCCAGGAGGAGATGTTATGAGGATTATCAGGCCAATGTTAGCAAATGGATCTGGAGCTCGCTGGAGGGAGGCAGCACTGGAAATCAAAGCACAATTATGTTTGGCACTTTTGATAATCGAAGGTGTATCTAACTTCTCAAACTAAAGCTTCCTATACATAAAAACATGAATATCAGATCTCAGTGCCTGTAAAAATTCCATCGCCAGTTACTGCTCTGTACTCATTAGTTGGGACCTTTGATGTTTTCATTTACAAAGCTTTTAATCTTTCTGAGAAGTAGATGAAGCACTCATTCCTTTACCATTTACATTTGTTTCTTTAATTTTGTAATTCCACCTTGCCCTTCCCCCTTCCTTCCCACTTTGCAGATCTCACAGGTGCCTGGTCAGACCTGTCAGGTGGGTCTCTGTTTGCCTGTCATTTGGGAAGCTGAAGGTCTTACCTGGGCATGGCTGATTGCACAGAGCGGAACAGGGGTTAGTTTGAATTGCAGGTGTGAGCAATCAGTGTAGATCAGCTCTAATCCATCAGATATTAGAACTGCCAAGCTGCTGCAGACAGGCAAAAAAGAGCCAAATGCTGTGTGACTAGGTGTCTGTGTGTGTAGCCAATGGTTTCCAGCGCTGAGGGATTTTGTGTGTTACAGAACACGGTCTCCCCGACTCTTACAATGCCACTACCTTATTAAGGCCCCATTGTGTTCAAAGCTGTACAAGAAATCTTGGGATGGAACACGAGAAACTGATCACCATCTTCAGACAGCTTATAACCCAGAAGAGAGACAAGGATATACAGCTTAAGGGGTACTAGTTCAGGCTATAGAATTCTGGGCCCAAATATCCATTCTGTCATTTGTTGTCTGTTTGATCTTGGGTAATTTATTGTTCTCACTGAGCTTCATTTTCTCATGTACAAAATAGGGATAATACCTCCTCAGAAGACTTATGTCTCTGGGACATAATAGGTGCTAAGTACATGTTAATTGTATTATTGTTATTCTTACTTTTCTCATTAAAAAGTGGCAAATAATCTGAGTGGCATACAGTGAGAACAGGCAGACAGCACTCCCAGTCTGAACTGCGAAGGAGGATTCTAGGAGGGGTGGGATGTGAAGAACCTGAGCCTTGAAGATTCAGACAAGATCACAAGAAAACGGCATTCAGAAAATAAAAAAGAAGACGGTTGGTGTGTGTGTTCTGGGACCAGCAACAAATTCATTTGGGTTGGTGTGACAGAAATGAAGTTCCAAAGGGTGTCTAGGACTGTGCTCTTAGGGATTTGTCCCTCCAAAATGAATTCTGGGATATAAGAATCTTAGTGGAAATTTATCAAAAGGTTCTGCTGTAAATACTATCAGTGTGACCCACTTGTGCAAAAAGCCAGGAAACACTTTTCCTTCCTGCCAGTGAGTTTGACTGACGAGGAATGCATTCCTCAGTCAAAGAATGTATCAGAAGTAACTGCTATATCTGGGAGCATGGCCTTTGACCAGTTTAACATTGCAAACACGAGGAAGAGTCTTCAAGCTATGAGGAGATTGCCCTTAGGATCCTTTAGTGTGTTTATGCTGTGTATCAAAATGTGGGTCCGTAAGCCTGTGAGGTCCAGAGAGCCGAAGGCTGCTTACTTACGGCTGAGATACATTATATGAGATGATGAATGCTAACTAAACTTAATGTGGTAACCATTTCAAAATATATGTAAGTGAAATCATCATGGTATACCCCTCATACAGTGCTGTATGTCAATTATATATCAACAGAACTGAAAAAAATAATAAAAAAAAGACATACACAAAAGATGTCTCATGAGTAGAGTGATGGGTCGTATTGCCTGGTGGAAAGTAGCCCATGAAGTTGGGAAACCTCTGTTGTTATTAGTGAGGAGACCCTTGGGGTCATCCACCTCATCTTCTGGGGCCTCAGTTGCCCTACTTATAAAATTAGGATGTCACCCTTATCATGAGTGGAAATAAAATTTTTTATTCTAAATCTTTGTTAGGAGGCAGCAAAGCCTGTTTAGCTCTATAGATCCCATGCAGACCTACAGCATATAAAAGCAGAGTAGCTCTGCTGGGTGAAGGACTCTGCCAAGGACTTAGGGTCCTCTCCCTCCTGCCTCACCTTCCAGTCAGGCAGAGAAGGACACTTCACCCTCTTTGGGGCATGATTTCCAAACTGATGGACTGCGAGGTCACTGAGATCCTCCTGCTTCCAGCATGCTACAATCCTAACACAGCTAAAACTAATGAAAAAACAAGAGTTTGTAGTTTTTGTTAACTTGACTGAAAAGTTTTAGAAAACAAACTCATCTCTCCTTAAGCCCCACTTTTAGCAGATTGCATAATGTTTATTTATATGATATTTTTTATTCACAAGACATATTTTATCAATAAATGCCAGAGTAAGTACCAACACCAAATGTCCTGATAGGAAGGGCATTAAAAATTATATCTTCCTGTCAGCTGGAGATATTATTCATATGGGAAGCTATCTTTGTTAGGAATGATTACTAAGTGTTTGCAGTAAAAATCTTGCTTGGCACTGAAACAGAGGCGAGAAAACTCGAAGGCAGAGGTTTTTTCTCAGCAGCAGAAGAGGCTTCCCCTGGAGTTGGCTGATGCTTGCCTATTGATAACTGGCCAAGTGAGAGCAGTGTGCCATACAGAAGGGCAAATGCTCTGTCCCTGAGAAGTCTGAGCACAAAAGGGAAGCAGCTGAAAGAGGCTGACATCCTAGCCCTTCAAAAGTTCCCAGTCAGCACTAAGCTGGACATGATGATGCTTTAAACCATGCATTTACACACCTCCTAGCATGTCATTCCCCAGCAGCAGACTTTCAGTGGAGAAGAAAGTCAAAGCCTTGACCGTCTCTAATGCTCCAAAAACTTGGACTGTCCTATAAGCAGGATGATTATGCGCACACCCCAGAATTCATGCATCACAGACTTAGAAGTCACACCCTGTACCAGTCACCAATTCTGTCATAGAATGCCTGTTGCCATTTGACGTGCTCCATCTCAGGGCAGCAGTGGTGATTCCCATGGCCTCTGGAGCCTCTCAAACTTCACCCCTGCAGCTGGGAACCTGGCAAAGGGGCATGGCATTCCCCCTCTATGCCTCATGTCTGTCATGTAGTCAGTGAGTGGGTTTTATTCTGAAAGCTTTATCGTCAAGTCCCAGGTTCACCAATAATTCCCTGAAAGTTAGGCTTGAAATTCTATGCTAATTTCAAAGTCTACACTAATATTGAATTACTATGCTAATTTTTCATGCATCTGTTATACATATTATAAAAAAAATAACAAAGAAACAAAACCTGGCAAACAAAAAAAACCAGTAGCAAGCTAAATTCTCTGTGTTGGTTCTACCAGAAAGGATTGCTGTGTGGCTATATTATTCTTGCTGTGTAAAGATGCTCTAACTCAAACCTTAATACTTTGGAGAGTTCCTTAACCTCTCTAATCCTCAATTTCTTCTTTTTAAAAGTGGTTCAATAAAACTTACCTTGCAGAGCAGTTATGATAAATGGAAAGTATATTTTTATCTTCCTATATGGGGCATGGCCCATAGAAAGTGATAAATGGGAACTTCATTATTGTCATTTTTAGCCCCTATTTGTTAATAGATTGATACTGTTGATCACTGTGTCTGTATTTTGAATTCATTAAACACAAATTACTTATGTGATATTCTCTAAGAGATTTATTCTGTCTAGGACTGGGAACCAGACAGCTGTGCTCATACCAAGAACACACATGAGAGATGACCCACAGTCAATCAGCTCATAATGCAATGACATTCTATTAAAGGGACTTCATGATAAATAAATTTATTATACATTCTAAATACATACTAAATAAATTCTTATAACAAATAGTTTAAGATGTTCCTGAGGCATAATTTAGCCTTTCTTGAGGCAATTATAATGTGTTCAGACCAATTTCTAAAACACAGGAGATTAATATTGAATAAACACTTTGACAAAGTGATAGGAATTAAGTCACTCTCCAGCCTTGCTAGCTTAATGCTAATATAGACAGAGCTTAAATGGCTAATTCCCCCTAGAAAGGCAGGTTTGAAGAGTTATCTTTTGACCCCTTTGCTGACTAGGGTGTTTTCCTCAGCTTGTATGGAAAAAAAAAATAGCTGGAAAAAGACTGCTAGGTATTTCTTTCCTTGGTTTACTTTTTCAGCCAGAGTATAAGACCTTACTTAGATGACTAGCAATTAAGGAATTTTTGTGGTTTATTTCCTGATCCAACTGCTTACTTCTGAAGAAAGCAATCCTGACAAAGCTTATGCTAACTTGAATCTTACCAAAACTGTAGAGCCAAAAATATTTTTGAAAAGTTTGAATAGAAAAGTCAGGCTGAAAATTTAACAATAAAATGCTTCGTAAGATTGTTTTTCCTAGATCCCACTGGCTTTAGTGTTCCCCCCTTAGATACTGATTTTTCCAAATAATTAACCTCATATTTTAATAATGTTGGAGACCTGCAGCGGAACTAGGAGAGTAATCAAATCAATGATGGTAATTTTACTTACAATAATCCTTTGAATTAATAAAACCCTTTACTTACAAAGAGTTCACCACTTTTTATATAAATTTGACTTTATTGCTCTATAAGCATTGGTTGAACATGGATTTGAATTTTACTTCTTTTCACAGCAATATTACAAGGAAAGAAGAACTTTTTTTTTTAAAATAAGAACTTAAAAAAATCCATTTTCTGGGAGGAGAAATTCAGAGATGTTCCCTTCAGTGAGAAGATACAGAAATGCATCTTCCAAATGATTGTTACTGCTGGGTAGTGCCAGTGGCAGGAGAGGCATGAGTCAGCCGCTGAGAATGCCTCCAAGGACCAGATATTTTCATGTCTCTGTATGCCATCCCTAGGAGGCTTTACTTGTTGTTGTAGGATGAGTGCCAGTAGCTGCCAGGGCTGTTTGCTGACTGACTGGCCCAGCAAATGAGTGTGGCCACCTTTGCTCCATATACCCTGGAGAGGTTCTGAGCTTCCCTCTGATTGGACTGGTTTCGTCACAGCTTAAAGATGCCCACGGACCACGTCCATTGGCTACGAGAACTCAGGGTGCTCATGGACCTAGTTAGAGACACAGCCTTCATATTTGGGGTCCTGGGGTAGAATGAGCTTCACCCAGAGCACATGACCCAAGACTTGGAGAAAAGAAGTTTCTTTGTGGCAAAATCAGAGTGGCTACCAAGCTGAAAAACCCCAGCTGGAACATAGAAATGATAATAGCTTGAACACCAATTCATAAAGTCATGCTTTGGGAAACACTGCTGAAAGTGGAAGGCTGGGAATGAGGCTGGGAAAGTGAGAGAGTGGAGACTGGGGGCTTTTGAGCAAAAATGCAGCAGTCAATTTAGGCATTAACTAATAATGATAATGATAATAACAATATCTTGTATAACTAGTGCTTTCACTTACCTGAGCCCTTTGGATCTATCCTCTTGTGAAGTAGGAGGGTTAGGTATTATACTTATATTGCAGATTAAATTGGGATACGGAGAAATTATATAGAAGAAATTAGAGAGCTAGGATGGTGATTCAGGCCTCTTAACTATTGGTATATTTTTCTTTTTACTGTGTTATCATTTATAATTCAAATTATTATTTGATCAACTTCATTAAGAAGATTACTCAATTTTGAAAGGTTTTCCTAATTCACTCACAGAATATTAATTGAGTGCCTGTTATGTGCTGGGCATAATGTCAGGTGTTGGGGCATAAGGAATCTATAAAGAGTTAATAACAAACCACTATTTTGATTCATTAGCTAAATGAAAGTAGAGTGGCACAACATGAATCTAATCTTGAGACGATGGAGGGTTTTCAGGGAAGATTTATGGAGAAGATAATGTCTCAACCAAAATCTTAAAGATAAGTAGAGGTGAGCCAGATAGAAGGATGAAAAGGCAAGAATGGGGAGGATGTAAAGCTTTCCAATGCAAGTACAGCATGTGCAAAGGTCCTGGGGTGAGAACAGAGCATGTAGAAAAGCTGCACAGAGTTAAATACTATGGCTGCAGCACCAAGTACCAGAGGTTGAGTTGTGGAGATAAAGGAGCACATAGAGATTGGCTGTGGGTACACCATGAAGTGTCTTGAATGCTTCAGACTTTATGCTGAGAGAATAGAAAGCTCACTCAGCTGATAAATAGAAAATAGGTGGAAGCAGGAGGGAAGAAGTAGGGAAAAGAAATGAGACAGAAAGCCCAATATGCTTGTTTCAATCACTAAGGAGTAAAGTGATAATGGTCTGAATTAAGAAAATGTCAAAGGAAGGAAAAGAAGTATTTGGATTTGCACAATATTAAAATTGCAAACTTATAAACCATTATTTTACCCAGAGAAATAATAAATGATGACTAATCAGAACTCTTAATTTTATCTCTTCATCAAGGTGCACTTCTTTAAAAAGTTACATTGCGCTTGCTTTATACAGCAAGCAGTCATTGAGCACCTACGGCAAGTCATGTAACACTGTTCATATGTTGACATTTTTGTCAGTTTAAGTTGTATGAAATACAACCTTAAATACATCTTTTAGATATATTATAAAGTCAGCCAGTTTCTGTCAACTTTATTTTTGAATTGTTCTGAATTTATATCGTTTTGAGTGTAAAAGAAAAGATTTTCAAAGAGAGTTGTGGGATAATTTGTTTTGTTAGTACCTTTCCTAAGCTCAAAAGTCTTGTTTATTTTTTCTGATAATATCTGGGGAAAAAGGCAAAGTTTATCAAACAGATCACATTACCAATTTATATAACTGTGTAAAATGGTTACAAAAATCAATACATCTTGTGGGGCTTAGTCAAATTTCAAAATTAGAACAATTCTATATTCCCACAGATGCACATGAGGAAAGGTATTTAGCTCCTGTGTGGAATAAAAGGATTTAGGCAAACATGCAGTATGTTTACTAATTAATTAAGCAAAAATTTGATGAAGTCTAATGCTTAAAAACATTCTGTTTGTGGAATTAAAAGTCCATCCACGCCTTCATTATCAGCAGGCTGGGCACAGTCTTCATGCAGGTATCAGCTCTTCTAGTAATCTCTGGGCTGTTGCAGAGCTTTACAATTCTGGCCAATATAAGAAATTCTAATTTAGTGTTCATGGTAATTATCAGTAATATTAGATGAATATATTGGAGCTATTTACATGTGTCAGTCATAGTTACTGTATTCTAAAGAAAATGATTATAATTGTTCTAATTTATTAGTTAACATATTTCATGCTCCTGCAGTGACATTTTGGGGGGAGGGTTGTTTTGGGAATACCTTAATGAGGAAAAAGGCTTACAGTATTTTAAAATGTTCTCAAGGCACCAAATAGCACTTTCTAATTCATTAGTCATATATTACTAGAAAATTCCTTTGTGTTACTTTATTTGTTTCTGAGCATGTGGAAACCAGATTAAAAACAAAACAAAAAATGAGGCAGTCAGTCAGTCTTCTCTGATAACTGACAAAGAGATTATAATACAGAATGAAAAACAGAATTCGTCTGAGATTTCAAAGAGTTTACTCTGTGTTTTGCTCTTAGTTCTATTAGGGACTGAAATTCTGTTGCTTAAGTGTTACCAGGTTAGAATCCTGACTCTTGGGAAGCCTTTAGGATAACTTGTTTTCATAGTACCTTTTCCTTAAAGTGAAAGCATTTCACTCTACCTTATATTGAATAAAAATTGTATTTCTAATATGCAGATGACCTGCCTGAAATAGACACCTGATTAAGTTCTAAAGTTGATTCAGTATTCAAAACTTTGCTCTGACAATAAAAGCTGCCAGATGTTCACTCACAAAGTTTTGACTTATATATAATAGCATAACGTGTTGTCTGGTGCAATTGGAGGAATGAGGTGTTTCAAAAAATGGATTGTTTCCAAATAGCTGCAGTTCAAAAATTTAAATCATTTTCACCCTGAGCAATCCTATATATCATCTAAGGATCAACTCAACATGGCCTCTGGAGACCTTTCCTAATCTCTCTGCCAGCTCTGGTCAGAGTCTGTGCTCCCTTTTTGTATTGTAAGCATCTGTCCTTAGCCTCTTTCCTCCTTCTCCTTCTCAGATTATAAACTCACTGAGAGTTGGGACTCTGTCATCCTCGGCTTTATTCTTTCAAGGCTTTAATGCCATGTCTTATACACAGTAGGTAGATTCTCACCACGTAATGAAATAAACCATACCTTTCCTTACCTTCTTAAATAAAGCTTACCCAAGATAATAAAACATTTTGATCACTTAGACCAGGGGTCCCCAAACTTTTTACACAGGGGGCCAGTTCACTGCCCCTCAGACCGTAGGAGGGCCAGATTATAATAAAACTATGAACAAATCCCTATGCACACTACACATATCTTATTTTAAAGTAAAAAAACAAAACGGGAACAAATACAATATTTAAAATAAAAAAACAAGTAAATTTAAATCAACAAACTGACCAGTATTTCAATGGGAACTATGGGTGTGTGTATATGGCCAGTAGCCAGGGTCAGGATCACAGCCGCCTGGCCAGTGCAAGTTTGTATTAGATTCGGACAGTCGGTAATGAAACAATGGAGTCAAGAACTGATGAGCCATCAGCTTTCATTCTAGCTTGCACCCGGTGGGCAAGCAAAAACACACACTGAGCTCCAAAACCCACTCATTCAGTGCTCACAAAGCAACTGACTTATCCGAGTTTCCTAGCATTAAAGGTTTCTAGCTCACCAGACTTATTCACCTCTGTTCCCCATCTCCTTCTCTCTGCACAAACTCTGCACAAACTGGCTTCTTCCTCAACACTCCACCATCTTGGCTGCTTCTCCTGACCTCCATGTGGCCTTAATCTGCTCTCCTTTTTAATGCTGACCTCAGGAACCAAGAGCAATCTCCCAGTCTGCCCCACTTTATAGCATAGATTCAAAACCTTTAATCCAATCTACAAACAAGGAAGTCTCTGACACAAACTCACTTATCTGAGACATTGTTGGGCAGAGGATGAGAAGGCTCAGGCTGAAGCTGCCATACGCACACTGAGAGCCCGACCAGTGGTCGCCAAGAAGGTAAAAATCCAGCAGCGTAGAGTCCCTCAGGGGCAGCCACAGCCTCCTGCCCAGGTAATGGAACACTCTGTGGTCCGGCCCTATACCCAGGCAGAGCTGATGGAGTTGGGGGCACAATTTAGGCAGAAACCTACTGAATCCCTGGTAGCCTGGTTACTACGATTATGGGACATAGGGGTGGATGGCATCATGCTCTCTGGAACAGAGATGGAGAAATTGGCCGCCATTACGACACACTCCTCCTTGAGGCAGCGTCTTCAGAACTGCCATGGCAACCCAGGAGACCATACCCTATTAGAATGGGTGATGGCTGCCATTCGTATGGTCTGGCAGAATGCTGGAGAATTGCCAGGGGCAATGAGTCGGTGGCAGTGCTACAGCGAGTTAGTAAAGGTCCTTCGGGAACTAGGTATAAAGAATGCTGTTTTCAACCCTGGGTCCCGTGGGCCAGATGAGGAAGTGTTTACGGCAAAAATGAGGGAATTTATTCTTGCTAGCGCCCCATCAGCCCTTTTTGGGTCACTTGTGGCTATCTTGGGCCCCTATGTGGGGCAGCCCATCAGTGCAGTTACACAGATGGTAGCAGATTTGGGAGAGTTGGAAGCCGCTAGGGATCATAAAGCAGTGAGGGCTGCTGCCCATGTTGCCCACCCCCAACTAACAAGGGAAACGGGCCTATAAAGGTTACCCGAACACAGATGTGGGTAGATTTAATTGCAGCTGGAGCAGATAAGGGGAAATTGGATGGCCAGTCTAATAAAATTCTTTTGGAGCTTTGGCAGCAGCTTAAACCAGAACAGAAGTTCCAGCCATTGAGACAAAGGGCCCCAGCAGCTACCAATAAAACATTTGGTGCGCGGGCAGCTCGGTTACAAGATTATATGATAAAGACAGCCGAGGGAGAGGACAACTCCCAAGACCCATTGTACCAGTTTGAATAGGAAAAAGGCCGAGGGACCCGTCTAACGGGGATGGGCGGGGACCGGAGGCCACACGTGAAACTGGCTA
Source organism: Rhynchonycteris naso (assembly GCA_037038555.1). NCBI lineage: Eukaryota > Metazoa > Chordata > Mammalia > Chiroptera > Emballonuridae > Rhynchonycteris > Rhynchonycteris naso. The sequence continues at coordinate 38,984,854 of CM073002.1, forward strand.
TCCACTGGTCCCCTTCCAATGTACAACGGGTGTTGGCCTTGGTTGATACAGGTGCAGAATGTTCCCTCCTCTACGGGAACCCAGAGCGGTTTGCTGGGACCCCAGTGGCCATTGATGGCTATGGGGGCCAAACTGTTCAAGTGAAGCCAATAACTATTCCATTGGGGATAGGAAGACTGCCTCCTAAGCCATATAAGGTGTATGTATCTCCTATTCCTGAATATATTTTGGGGATAGATGTCTTGCAAGGACTAGGTTGGAAACTACAGCCGGGGAGTTCCGGCTGCGGATCAGGGTTGTGAAGGCAGAGTTGCGGGGACACGCATCACATTCCCCTTTGCAATTGCCCATCCCTCGGCGTGTGACTAACACCAAGCAGTACCACCTGCCAGGTGGTTATGAAGAAGTCACAGGGACAATCCTCGAACTAGAAAAGGTGGGGATCATTCGGCCAGCACACAGTCTTTATAACTCCCCGGTATGGCCTGTGCGCAAACCAGACGGAACCTGGAGAATGACAGTAGATTACAGAGAACTTAACAAAGTTGTTCCACCTTTGCACGCTGCTGTTCCCTCAATAGCTAACATGATGGATTGGTTAAGCCATGAGTTGGGGACATACCACTTTGTGGCAGACTTGGCCAATGCTTTCTTCTCCATTGATATAGCTGCAGAGAGTCAAGACCAATTTGCCTTCAGTTGGGAAGGGAGACAATGGACCTTTACAGTATTACCCCAGGGCTATTTGCATAGCCCCACCTTGTGCCATGGGCTGGTGGCTGCTGACCTGGCTAAATGGAAACAGCCAGAGGCAGTTCGCATGTATCATTATATTGATGATATTATGTTAACTAGTGATTCTCTTCCAGAATTGGAGCAAGCAGTCCCTACCCTGCTATCCCATTTGAAAGCATTAGGCTGGGCAGTCAATGAGGACAAATTACAAGGACCTGGGTTATCTGTTAAATTCTTGGGAGTTGTCTGGTTGGGTAAGACAAAAGTTATCCCTGATGCAGTTACAGATAAGATCCAAGCATACCCCGTGCCCACTATGGTAAAACAGTTACAGGAATTCTTAGGTTTGTTGGGGTATTGGCGAGCATTTATACCCCATTTGGCTCAGTTACTACACCCCTTGTACAACCTTATTCGGAAGGGGGTTCGTTGGGATTGGACTGAGCAGGCACAAGGTTCATTTGCAGCAGCTAAGAGAGCTGTCAAGGTGGCACAGGCCTTGAATGTGTTTGATCCTGCCAACCCCTGTGAGCTAGATGTTCATGTAACCTCGGAGGGGTTTGGATGGGGCTTGTGGCAACGAACAGAGCGCTTACGGCAACCTATTGGGTTTTCGTCCTAATTGTGGAAAGGTGCTGAAGTTCGTTACTCATTAGTAGAGAAGCAGCTGGCAGCTGTGTATGCTGCCCTCCTGGCCACTGAGAGTATTACAACCACAACACCAGTTACAGTCAAGACAACATACCCTATTGCAGGATGGGTGAGAGATTGGGCGACCAAACCACGTAGTGGTATGGCCCAAATGTACACCCTGGCCAAGTGGGGTGCCTACCTGCAACAACGCTGTGCTCTTAGCACCAGCCCGTTGAGGGCAGAACTGCAGGAAGTCTTGGGTCCAGTCACCTATGCAACCTTAGAGTCAGGTGCAGCTGGGGCTCAGGAGGCAGAACCTGAAGTCAGTCCCTACCAGGAGGGGCGGGTGCTCATCCCTGAGGATGCCTGGTATACTGATGGTTCCAGCAGGGGCCAACCTGCCAAGTGGACGGCCATAGCCTTCCATCCGGCCACTGAGACTATTTGGATGGACACGGGTACAGGCCAAAGAAGCCAATGGGCAGAATTAAGAGCTGTTTGGCTAGTTGCCCACAATGAACCTTCATCTCTGGTGATCTGTACTGACAGCTGGGCTGTATATCGTGGACTGACCCTTTGGATTGCTACTTGGCATATTAACCAGTGGATGGTAATGCACCGTCCACTATGGGGTCAGGCCATGTGGCAGGACTTATGGGAAATAGGACACCAGAAGCAGGTGACAGTATATCATGTCACGGGGCATGCCCCTCTGGCCCATCCTGGGAATGATGAGGCAGATACATTGGCAAAGGTGCGACGGTTGGAGACTGCACCTGCAGGTGATGTGGCGCAATGGCTCCACCGGCGCCTGCTCCATGTGGGACAGAAAACTATGTGGGCTACGGTTAAGGCGTGGAACTTGCCTGTGTCCTATGCAGAGGTACTTGCAGCATGTGAGCAATGTGCAGTGTGTTCCAAGGAGCACCCTCGGAGACCACTGGTGTCACCTGGACAGATCCAGAGGGGTCATGTTCCACGGACACAATGGCAGATAGACATCATTGGACCCTTACCAAAGTCAGAAGGGTACCAGTATGCAGTCACTTGTGTAGATACTGCCACAGGTCTGCTTGTTGCTTATCCCTCCCGTAATCCTGACCAGAGGGCAGTCATACAGGCTTTGGACCACCTGAGTGCTGCATATGGGCGACCACTGGTCCTTGAAAGTGACAATGGTACCTACTTCACTGGTTCAATGGTGAGGCAGTGGGCTCAAGAGCTGGGGGTGGACTGGAAATACCATGTTCCCTACCACCCCCAGGCTGCTGGTATCATTGAGCGGTATAATGGACTCTTAAAGCAGGGACTGCGACAGGAGGGGGGACAGTAAGGACAGCTCCCTTACTGGATGGACACGCCGCTTATGGACAGTACTCCCGATTTTGAATGAGAGACCTCGACGTGGGAGCCCAGCTTCAGTGGACACCCTCCTGCATCGGGCAGCTGCCCCCATTCAGTTGCAGATATACATCAAGGACATTTTACTCAAGCCAGGCTTTGGACAGCAGGGCAACGTGATCTTGTCTGTCCCAACAGCCCTTCTTAAAGGCCAACGGCTTCGATGGACTTGGCCCTGGACTGTCCAGGCCCCCCATCTGAGATGGGTGGCCTTGTTGGCACCATGGGGAAAGGGGCTAGAGGTGGACCTCCAGTTAACTCCTTGGGCAACCAGCACCTGGCCACCTAAGGTAGAAGTGTATTATCCTTTGAATGCTCAGGGGGACAGCATAATGAAGGGCACCTTTGTAATTTCTTTATGGCCGATAATGAGTTCTCCTATTTTACTACACATAGAACCAGCAGATGCTGGTGTATTGGCCAATAAGGTTTGGTATGCCCTCTCAGGGCGGCCTCTGGTACCAGCTACGGTGCTGTCTGCAGATAAAACTCTGGCCTGTATTCTGCCAGAGGGAAAAGATTTGCCTCTCTTGGTTCCGTTGACAGCTCTGTCATTTCACCCATAGCTTTTGATTTGTTAATCCTATTGCTGTAGTTGGTACTGTTTCTGTTTATGCAATGTACCTTTGTAATTATTGAAACTGTATGATTTGTGCTATTGCTGTAATTTGTGTAATGTACTTAATTTCCTTGTACAGGGATACCGGTGGTGTAGATTGTGGGTAGTAAAGTGAGCATAGGGGTGGATTGTTGGGCAGATAAAATATAATATGCTCACTTTGTTAAAGATGGTGCTGCCCACATGAAGGCCCATCACCCAGGTGATATTATTTGCCCTTATGCTTGGGATGGGTGTGGGGGACAGGCTGTAATGTAAGCAGGCCAGGTCGTTATGGCCTAAGGCTTGGTTTTAAGAGTAAGTTCTTCTCCACACCCTTGACTGATTGGATGATGTAGGGTGGTGCACTCTCCTGAGGAATCCCATTATACAGACACTTCCTTGTTTGTATAATTGGATTAAAGGTTTTGATTCTACGGTATAAAGTGGGAGAGAACAGTAGCTTGATCTCTCGGTTCCTGCTATCGCCATTGTAGGGGCCTCCCTGATCCCTTGCCCTCCATGGGAAAAGCTGGTTTCCTGCTTCTCCCTTGTCTTCTCTTGTGGCTTGCCTATCTTGGTGAGACACCAATAAACAGAATGGCCTACTGTTGGGCAGATAAAATATATTATGCTCACTTTGTTAAAGATGGAGCTGCCCACATGGAAGCCCGTCACCCAGGTGATATTATTTGCCCTTATGCTTGGGATGGTTGTGGGGGAAAGGCTGTAATGTAAGCAGGCCAGGTCATTATGGCCTAAGGCTTAGTTTTAAGAGTAAGCTCTTCTCCACACCCTTGACTGATTGGATGATGCTACAATTAAAGCTGATGGCTCACCAGTTCTTGGCTCCGGTGTTTCATTATCGACTGTTCGAATCCAATGCGAACCTGCACATTGTTGGGCAGATGAAATATATTATGCTCACTTTGTTAAAGATGGCGCTGCCCACATGGAAGTTCATTGATATTAATGTGTGTTCTGGAACAGGCTGTGGGCAGGCCGGGTCGTTATAGCCTAAGGCTTAGTTTAAGAGTAAGCTCTTCTCCACACCCTTGATTTATTGGATGATGTAGGGTGGTGCACTCTCCTGAGGAATTCCATTATGCCTCAGATGGGTGGCTTTGTGTCAGAGATTTTCTTGTCTGTAGATTGGATTAAGGGTTTGGATTTTCTACGCTATAAACTGGGGCAGTCTGGGAGCTTGATCTCTCTCTCTCTTGGTTCCTGAGTTCCTGAGGTTAGTATTAGAGAGGAGAGCAGAGTAAGGCCACGTGAAGGCCAGGAGAAGCAGCCGAGATGGCAGAGTGCTGAGGAAGAAGCCAGTTTGTTAAGAGTTTGTGCAGGAGGAGATGGGAAACAGAGGTGAATAAGTCTGGTGAGCTGGAAAGCTTTGATGCTAGGAAACTCGGTTAAGTCAGTAACTTTGTGAGCACTGAATGTGTGGGTTTTGGAGCCCAGTGTGTATTTTTGCTTGCCCACCGGGTGCAAGCTAGAATTAAAGCTGATGGCTTACCAGTTTGTGGCTCCTGTGTTTCATTGCCATCTGTCCAAATCCAATGCGAACCTGCGTGGATCGGGCTGCTGTGATGGTGGCCTTGACTACAGGCTTTACACACGGGTCAGGCTGCTGTGATGACGGCCTTGACTACTGGCTTTACACCTACCATCCTTTGACTCTGCCATTTCTTCACCGTCAGCCCGAATCCAATGGGAACCTGCATGTGAATGGCCATGATGTCAGCTCCTGGCCTTACAGACATACTGGGAAGATTCCTCATGAGAGTGCACTACCCTACATCATCCAATCAGTCAAGGGTGTGGGAAAAAGCTTACTCTTAAAACTTGCACGTGGGCAGCGCCATCTTTAACAAAGTGGGCATAATATATTTTATCTGCCCAACAATGCGGATGCGTCCTCTGCTCCTCTCACTGACCACCAATGAAAGAGGTGCCCCTTCCGGAAGTGCGGCGGGGCCAAATAAATGGCTCAGGGGGCTGCATGCGGCCCGCAGGTCATAGTTTGAGGACCCCTGACTTAGACTTACTATGATGAGCCACAGATCTTCGTAAACCCTCCAAATATGTGTGTGTCAGTCTCGCTATGCATGGCCGAGCTGCCTACGGTTTGTGTGCCCTTTAACGAGCTCCTCAGAAAAAGTGGACTTTAGGTGGCATGTTCTAGAGCTGTAGCAGAAAATTTTGAAGTCCTTTGGGCCGGCCCCTAACTTCAGGGTGTCTGTCTGCTCCTCAGTGGTTTCATTGACCTTCAGCTCTGTGTTATCTGGCTCTCAGCTAATTGATGGTGATGCTATCAGTTCCACATGCCTGGGGTAATCCCTTTAACTTGCAGCGAGCTCCACCCCCAGACATTTTCTCAACTGAACCAATGATGGCTTTCAGCAAAGACCATCAGCGAACTTGGAGGAACAAGATTGTGGTGAGTACATGCCCAAGGGAAGAGAGAGAGAGATGTTACAGACAGGGCTCTCTGCCTTTATGGTCAGAGGGCAGGTGTGTAGGGTTTCAAAGATTCACTTTTATTCTTTTTTTTTTTTAAAACTTCTTTTTATTTTATTCATTTTAGAGAGGAGACACAGAGTGAGAAAAAGAGAGAGAAAGAGAAAGAGAGAAAGGGGGGAGGAGCTGGAAGCATCAACTCCCATATGTGCCTTGATCAGACCAGTGCAGGGTTTTGAACTGGCGACCTCAGTGTTCCCAGGTCGACGCTTTATCCACTGCGCCACCACAGGTCAGGCCAAAGATTCACTTATAAAAAAAAATTTTAGACAACTAATTTTAACAGGGTGACATTGATCAATTAGAGTACATAGATTCAGAGAAAACATCTCCAGATCATTTTGACATTTAATTATGTTTGTTGGACAGATAAAATATATTATGCTCACTTAGTTAAAGACGGCACTGTCTACGTGGAAGCTTGTTGATATTAATGTGTTTTGGGGGCGGGCTGTGGGCAGGCAGGATCATTGTAGCCTGGGGCTTCGTTTTAGGACTGAGCCTTTCCCTTTTTGATATGGGGTGGTGCACTCTCAAGAGGAATCCCATTATGCCTCAGATAAGTGACTTTGATCAGAGACTTCCTTGTTTGTATATTGGATTAAATGTTTGAATTTCTACACTATCAGTTCCTGAGTTTAGCATTAGAGAGGAGAGCAGAGAAAGGCCAGGAGAAGCAGCCAAGATGGTGGAGTGCTGAGGGAAAAGCCAGTTTGTGCAGAGTTTGTGTAGAGAGAAAGAGATGGAAAACAAAGGTGAATAAGTCTGGTGAGCTAGAAACATTTGATTCTATGAAACTCGGATAAGTCAGTAGCTTTGTGAGCACTGAGTGAGTGGGTATTGGAGCCCAGTGTGTGTTTTTGCTTGCCCGCCAGGTGCAAGCTAGAATTAAAGATGATGGCTCACCAGTTCTTGGCTTCGTTGTTTCATTACTGACTGTCCAATCTAATGCGAACCTGCATGGGCCAGACATCTGTGATGGTGACCTTGGCTACTGGCTTTACATTTGGTGTAGTCGGCAGGATTCGATACAGATCGGTATGGAGCCGGCACCCTTGAGGTGCATGGTAGAGGACTGGTTGCTGTTATGGTTTCCCATAGCTGTTTTTTGGGGAACTGTAGGATGGCTGACTTTTATATCCATGTGTGAGGAAACCGAGCACTCTGTAGGAGAGGCTGCCTGGATCCTGCAAACCGAGCAGTGGAAGGAGCTGGAGGAAACATGGGAGAAAGAGACACTGTTGGGCAGATAAAATATATTATGCTCACTTTGTTAAGGATGGTGCTTCGCACATGCAAGTTCGTTGATATTAATGCATTTTGGGGGACAGGCTGTGGGCAGGCCGGGTCATTATAACCTGAGGCTTAGTTTTAACAGTAAGCTTTACTCCACACCCTTGACTGATTGGATGATGTGGAGTGGTGCACTCTCATGAGGAATCCCAATGTGCCTCAGATGAGTGACTTTGTATCAGAGACTTTCTTGTTTGTAGATTGGATTAAGGGTTTGGATTTCTACAGTATAAAGTGGGGCAGGCCAGGAGCTTGCTCTCTTGGTTCCTGAGGTATTAGAGAGGAGAGCAGATTTAGGCCACGTGGAGGCCAGGAGAAGCAGCCAAGATGGCAGAGTGCTGAGGGAGAAGCCAGTTTGTGCAGAGTTTGTGCTGCAGAAGGAGATGGGGAACAGAGATGAATAAGTCTGGTGAGCTAGAAACCTTTGATTCTAGGAAACTCGGATAAGTCAGTAGCTTTGTGAGCACTGAATGAGTAGGTTTTGGAGCCCAGTGTGTGTTTTTGCTTGCCTGCTGGGTGCAAGCTAGAATTAAAGCTGATGGCTCACCAGTTTTTGGCTCCATTGTTTCATTACCGACTGTTCGAATCTAATGTAAACCTGCACTGGCCAGACGGCTGTGATGGTGGCCTCGACTACTGGCTTTACAGATGCCGACCCTGGAGCTGGAGGAAGCGCTGCAGGAAGAGTCTGACCAGGTTTGCGAGATTTGCCTGGAAATGGAGCAGATGCTGGAGAAGGAATTACAAGTTTGTGAGTTGGAGATTGCCCTGGATGTTGTGGAGAGCCAGCAGCGGCATGAGGCCAGGGCTGAGGCAGGGGCCAGAGCCGAGGCCGAGGCAGGAGCTGTGGCCAGGGCTGGAGCTGCAAGACCTGCTGAGCAGAAGGCGATGGCAGACAGGGGATCGAGCCCAGCAACAGGAGCTGATGTTTTCAGTTCCTCTTTGGAGGATGAGGAGAATCGAGCTGGAATTGCAATCCGCAGACTCCAGACAGTAAATGGTGGCAGCTGCGGCGGGAAGATGAACGACATCCCGGGAGCCAGGCAAGCATCACTGAGTGGCCACTGAAATGTACAGGAGCTCCTACTATACTGCTGGTAGGTCTGCGATTTTGGGACATAGGAGTGGATGTCATCATGCTCCCCAGAGCAGAGATGGTAATGCTGACTGCCATTGCCACATGCTTCTCTTTAGGACAGTGTGAGACCTGCAATGATGGCAGGAATGAGTGGGGAGGCTAAAACCCCATGTGCGTGGATTGAGTTCCTGGACTATGACCGGAGTGAGCACTGGCTCCTTTGTTGAATGGACTTATGGATTTTGGACAATGTGAAATACCCTGATGGGGTTGGGGGTGGCTTTGCTGGAAGCCCTCCTGCCCTGGGAAACTTTTCCCATTGCTAGAAAGAAAGCTGAGGACATTTTGCGCTTTTGGCAAAGTGCTCAGAGACTGGTGACAGGTACCTTTGTAATTGTTGAAATTGTATGATTTGTCATGTATTTGTAATTTGTGTAATGTACGTAATTTCCTTGTACAAGGATGCTGGTGGTGTAGATTGTGGGAAGTAAAGTGATCATAGGGGTGGATTGTTGGGCAGATGAAATATATTATGCTCACTTTGTTAAAGATGGTGCTGCCCACGTGCAAGTTTTAAGAGTAAGCTTTTCCCCACATCCTTGACTGATTGGATGATGTAGGGTGGTGCACTCTCATGAGGAATTCTCCCAGTATGTCTCAGATAAGTGAGTTTGTATCAAAGACTTCCTTGTTTGGAGATTGGATTAAAGGTTTGGATTTCTACACTATGGAGTGGGGCAGACTGGGAGCTTGCTCTCTCGGCTCCTGAGCAGAGAAAGGCCATGTGGAGGAGGTCAGGAGAAGCAACTAAGATGGTGGAGTGCTGAGGGAGAAGCCAGTTTGTGCAGAGTTTGTGTAGAGAGAAGGAGATGGGAAACAGAGGTGAATAAGCCTGGCGAGCTAGAAACTTTTGATTCTAGGAAACTCGGATAAGTCAGTGGCTTTGTGAGCATTGAATGAGTAGGTTTTGGAGCCCAGTGTGTGTTTTTGCTTGCCCGCTGGGTGCAAGCTAGAATTAAAGCCGATGTCTCACCAGTTCTTGTCTTCGTTGTTTCATTACCGACTGTCCGAATCTAACGCAAACCTTCATGGACCAGATGGCTGTGATGGTGGCCCTGGCTACTGGCTTTACAGAGGTTAATAAGTCTGGTGAGTTAGAAACCTTTGATTCTAGGAAACTTGGATAAATCAGTGGCTTTGGGTGCCCTGAATGGAAAGGAAAGTGTTTTCCCATTGTGTGTATTACTTGCCTGCTGGGTGCAAGCTAGGATTAAAAGGTAATTGCCCACCAGTTCTTGACTCCATTGTTTTATTACCTTCTGTCCAAATCTAATGTAAACCTGCACATGCCAGGCGGCTGTGATGGTGGCCGTGGCTACTGGCTTTACAATGTTGTATATCCATCATCCCAAGTCAAATTTTCCTCTTTCACCTTTTATTTGATTTTCTTTATGCCCCTCCCCTCCTTACACCCAATTCTTCTCCTCCCTTCTCTCCCTCTGCTAACCACTGCACTCTTATCCATGTCCATGAGTTTCAATTTTGTGTCCCTCTTATGTACAAATCATACAGTTCTTAGCTTTTTCTGATTTACTTATTTCACTCAGTATAATGTTATCAAGGTCCATCCCTGTTGTCATAAATGACCCTATATCGTCATTTCTTATGGCTGAGTAGTATTCCATAGTATATATGTACCACATCTTCTTTAGCCAATCTTCTATTGAAGGGCTTTTTGGTTGGACTACATCAGACTAAGAAGCTTTTACACAGCAAAAGAAACTGACATCTAAACAAACAGACAGCCAACTAAATGGGACATGATATTTTCAAACAACAGCTCAGATAAGGGCCTAATATCCAAAATATACAAGGAACTCACAATCCAATAAAAATATGGGAAGATATAAAGCCAGGAGTCAGAGTAACAATCACAGTCACTTGGCCAGTGCAGGTTCACATTAGATTTGGACAGTCGGTAATGAAACAATGGAGTCAAGAACTGGTGAGCCATCAGCTTTAATTCTAGCTTGCACCTGGTGGGCAAGCAAGAACACACAATGGGCTCCAAAACCCACTCATTCAGTGCTCACAAAGCTACTGACTTATCCGAGTTTCCTAGCATCAAAAGTTTCTAGCTCGCCAGGCTTATTCACCTCTGTTTCCCATCTTTTTCTCTCTGCACAAACTCTGCTTAAACTGGCTTCTTCCTCAGCACTCCACCATACTGGCTGCTTCTCCTCTTCTCCACGTGGCCTTAATCTGCTCTCCTCTCTAATGCCAACCTCAGGAACCCAGATCAAGTAAGCTCCGGGTCTGTCCCACTTTATAGTGTAAAAATCCAAACCCTTAATCCAATCTACAAACAAGGAAGTCTCTGATACAAAGTCACTTATCTGAAGCATAATGGGAGGATTTCTCATGAGAGTGCACCACCCCACATCATCCAATCAGTCAAGGGTGTGGGGAAAAGCTTACTATTAAAACTTGCACGTGGGCAGTGCAATCTTTAACATAGTGAGCATAATATATTTTATCTGCCCAACAGAAGAGAACATGAATAAACACTTCTCCCAGGAAGAAATACAAATGGCCAACAGATATATGAAAAGATGCTCATCTTCACTAGCTATTAGAGAAATGCAAATCAAACCTAAAGTGAGATACCACTTCACACCTGTTAGATTAGCTATTATCAATGAGACAGGTAATAAGTGTTGGAGAGGCTGTGGAGAAAAAGGAGCCCTCATTCACTGTTGGTGGGAATGCAAAGTAGTACAACCATTATGAAAGAAAGTGTGGTGGTTTCTCAAAAAATTAAAAATAGAACTACCATATGACCCAGCAATCCCTCTACTGGATATATACCTCATAACTCAAAAACACTGATACGTAAAGACACATGCACCCCACATTCATCGCAGCATTGTTCACGGTGGCCAAGACAAGGTTCACTCTTTATTGGCCAATTTAAAGCATAAGAAATGGACTTAGGGTATCAAAGGGGAGAATTGTGCCCACTCCGGGCTTTCAGAAAAACAGTGCTTTGTGGGTGGGCAGCCGAATTACTTATCTGGTTGGATTGCTAGCAGCCATTTCATACAAGTGGCAATATGTTTATTCAAGATGAATGTCTTTTGAAACTGATGCCTTAGCAATTAAAAGCAAAGGGCTTCTGAGCCATGGCTGCAGGAGGGGGAAATATAGAGAGTGAAGCAAGAAGGGGTGGGTTGGAGAAGCTGATGGGTGTTTCTTCTGAGTGCCCTGACCAGGAATCAAACCCAGGACATCTACATGTCAGGCCAACATTCTACCACTGAGCAGGCATTTACACCACACTCTGCCACAGCCAGTGGGCCCTATCTCTCTCCTCTTCTTATTTTAGTGTGAGCAACTGTTGTCTCTTAAACCAAATGCCCTGGTTTTCACAGTAATCACCAACCTTTCCTCCAATATGTAAGCCAACTCCCATCACATCTTATAGCACCTTTATGGCTAGTTTCATTACTGTCTGTTTTTCAAATATTCAATTACTTCTGTCCCCTCTACCCCCTGCTGCTTTTTTCTCTACTGACAGAAAATCTCTCATTTAAAAACAAAAATCAAATACTCTACACTCAATTTCATTCTGAATGCTTAAGTCAAATATTTAATGTTTATAGAAAATGGCTTTCTAGAAGATAGATGTGTCACTAGAATTGAATCATATGTTAAATGATTCCTTAAAATTTAATTTTGTATCTAAAGGAAAGACAAACATAATTCAGCTTTGCAAAGTAAAATAGAATATTGCAAAGGTACCAAATTCATATAAAGAGTCTGTAAAATTTACTTTAGATCACCTTAGGATGAGCAATTTGTCCATTTCCTTTAAATTCTTCCAAGACTCACCTGACCTGTGGTGGCGCAGTGGATAAAGCATCGACCTGGGAACACTAAGGTTGCCAGTTCAAAACCCTGCACTGGTCTGGTCAAGGCACATATGGGAGTTGATGCTTCCAGCTCCTCCCCCCTTTCTCTCTTTCTCTCTCTCTCTCTCTCTCTCTCTCTCTCTCTATGTCTCCTCTCTAAAATGAATAAAATAAAATAAATATTTAAAAAAATTCTTTAAGACTCCCATTAGTCTATTTTAATATCTCATGACTTTTTCTTTAGAACATGCTTCTAATAGTTAACCTAAATATTTCCTATAGAATATTTTGCTTTTTCTTTACTGCACAATTTGCAATGGAAACACATTCTTCACTTACTACCAATCACAGTTTATTCTTTTAAACACTTAGTGATCCTCTTGTCTATTATTCTTTGACCGAAAACTCACTTTTTAAAAAACTTTTATTTTTAGGATATATATACACAAACCTGCTATTCTTTTGCTTCCCCCTTAATTGTTGCATCTTCCCAAGGTGCATATTAGAGCAGCATTTTTTTTTTAAATTTAGTTAGAGGAGGAGAGGCAGAGACAGATTCCTGTATGCACCTGGACAAAGATCCACCTGGAACAACCACTAGGGGGCGATCCTCTGCTCATCTGGACTGTTGCTCCATTGCTCAGCAACCAAGCTCTCCTTAGTGCCTGAGGTGGAGGCCATAGAGCCATACTCAGTACCTGCAGCTAACTCACTCCAATTGAGTCATGGCTGCAAGAGGGGGAAATATAAAGAGTGAAGCAAGAGGGGGTGGGTTGGAGAAGCAGATGGGTGTTTCTCCTGTGTGCCCTGACCAGGAATCAAATCCAGGACATCTACACGTCAGGCCAACATTCTACCATTGAGCAAACCGGCCAGGGTCAAGCAGCATTTCTTAAAATAAAATCGTTGAACCACTGGCATCAGAATCAGAATTATTCAGTATTTATTGTAAAGGAAATGTACTTCAAAATTACACTCCATATATTTATTCAGTTTCCAGTATCTCACTTTGTATAAAAATTAAAGTAACAACAATAATAAGGTGAATGTTCTATTGATAACTAAATTTGGATTGTGGTCCACTATGAGCCTCTGATTTTTCCTTCCTCTCTCTGTCAATGACAATCTGTATCAATATGAGTTGTGGTATTGAAGAGACTCTATAGAGGTCAAAGAATACTCAGTTACTTTTGAGGAATTCTGCTTTTCCAAACTCAGTTTGGATCTCTTGTCCATTCATATTTTCTCCAGATGGATGCATTCAGTCTTATAATTTTAAATGACATCTATAAGCTGATAGTTTCAAAACTTATAAGTATCCTGGCCTCTCCTCTGCATTCAGACCTATTTATTCAATTATCTACTTGTCATCTCCATCTGAACATTTAATGGGCAGCTCATATTTAACATGACTGAAATTTAAATTTTATTTCCTTCCCAACTTCTAATACCCATACTTCTTTAAGTCTTCCTTATTCAAGTGAGCGGCATTACATTTATTCTTATACTCAGCCAGAAACCTAGGTGCCATTTCTGATTCTTCTTTTTCTCTCATCTCTTATATCCAGTTCTTTAGCATGTCCTGTTGGTACAACCTCCAACATATATTCTGAATCTGAGCCCCTCTTACCCCTTCACCACTACCGTGCAGGTTCAAGCTATCATTATCCCTTGGCTAGTTCTATAATAGCTCATCACTGTTTTCATGATTTTTATTTCTACCTCCCAACCAGCAGCAGAATCACCTTTGTATAGCTCCAGTCAGATTGCATTACTCCACTGCTCAAAACCGTCCAGGGGCTGCTAGCCATAGGCGGAAGAAAACCTCAAGTTCCTACCATAGCCTGCAAGGGTTACACGATGTAGCCTGCCTACTTCTCCCACCTTATTTCCTACCACTCTGTCCTAGCATGTTTCTATACCAGAGTCTTTGCACTTGATGTTTCTTTGGTCTGGAATGTCCTTCCCCCACAAATCCATCCCACTTTCTTCATGACTTCTTTAAGGTCTCTGACCACAATCACTTTATTTTTCATTTCATTTTACTTTAATTTTTTTTAGAGAGAGAGACAAGGACAGAGAGAGACAGAGAGAGGGACAGATAGAGACAGACAGGCAGGAAAGGAGAGAGATGAGAAGCATCAATTCTTTGTTGCAGCACCTTAGTTGTTCACTGATTACTTTCTCATATGTGCCTTCACCTGGGGGCTCCAGCTGAGCCAGTGGCCCCTTGCTCAAGCCAGCAACCCCGTGCTCAAGCTGGTGAGCCTGTGCTCAAGCTGAATGAGCCCATGCTCAAGCCAGCAACTGCGGGGTTTGGAACCTTTGTCCTCTGTGTCCCAGTTCAATGCTCTATCCACTGTGCCTCTGCCTGGTCAGGTGATTTGATTCCTTATCTAAACTGCAGCCCTTTTACTGGTCTTTATTTTCCTACCCTGCTTCACTTTCCTTCCCATGTATACTACCTGGTGTTATATTACGTAGTTATATTTCATGTGTGTGCTGTATTATTCCTGTCTGTGTTAGTCTACTGGAGCACCACTTCCTCCAGGGCCGAGAGCAGGAGCAGCACGTAACATGTTGAACGTAAATATTTAATCCAGGTCTCTCTTCATGCAATACTTTAAATTATGACTGAGAGTTTGGAAGAAACCACTCTGAAATTGTTTTCATGACCTGAAATGACAATGAGATGATTCAGCTTTGGACAATCCCCCAAAGCATGTTAACCTTTCCTTTTCTGTTTGAAAGTGCTTCCTTAAGTCTGATCAGCTTTATTCTCATATTATGAGAAACTCCCTTCTTCAAATTGGCTGAGGACTCCTACAGTCTCTTAGCTGGGCCCTCCACTAATCTAACCCCAAATCTATATTGTAACACAGTCATAATTGTTTTCATTATTTAATATCACTGTGAAGCTGTGAATACAAGTTATTCACAGAATTTCCTTATAGGCATTTCTTGATCTTGTTCTCTGATTTATAGTTTAGATGTGTTTTGGGGTATATTTAGTCATATTTTTACTCCCTGGAGTAAAATATGGTAGCAAGGAACTACGTTAAATTGGATATCAGAGATATTAAAAGCTTCTTATTTCAGTGTCATCAGCCACGCTTTTATTGGTAGTTGAATGTATTATGCCCAGAATTTAGTATATGTATTAAATATGATCAAGTTCACTAGGAAATGTAAAAATAGAACAAAATACAACACTTTGCTTGCAGATTGGAGGTGAGGTGATTGGTATGTTAATTAAAGGTGACCTCAACACTCTTAATATTAACCTCCTGATTTTCTCCAGTGTTTCAGGTAGGAAAAAAAATTATTCTTCAATATTCCTAAGAATGAGATTGGATAAAGGACACAAATTAAGTCTAGACCAAGTACAAAAACACGAGCTCCTTCTCCTGGCTGCTCCACTATTGCAGACTTAGTCTGGGGATGAGATAACTATCTCAACAGCCATTCCATCACTCAGACTTCAAATTATAGTAATTATGACAATTTGTACCAATAGCCACGAGGTGGGATTTTTGATGTGGTTAAAAATAGCATCTGTAAAACCCAATAAAAATTACATTTTGCTAATTTTCTGATAAGATACTGTTTTAACTATCCTGTGTCTTCTGCTGCCGCCAGTTTTCAATTAAAGGATTCCTCAAAAAAAAATTTCTTTAACCCATTTTGTCTCCTGGATTCAGTTTCATCCTCAGCAATGCATTTGTTTTAATGCTCTTAATTAATTGTTTTGTGTGAATTTCACCTTTCAAACTGATACTAATCTTTGAGACTTTATTAACTCGCTGATTGTTAAATCTTGATACAAAAGAACCAATAGCAGGACTCAGTTTGTTCTTTCTGACTTAGAAAACAGTGTTCCCACAGAGGCTTGCTCAGCCACGTCAGTGCAGAAAAGGACAATGATGAAGTGCATAATCGGGTTACTGAAGAAGGCTGGGTCTGCATTTCTGTCCAGCTTAGAAATTGTTAGCTCTTCATGGGGACACAGTCACTGGGGACAGCTCCCAAACAGCTGCCTTCAAGTTCATTTTAACTGTGCCTGCATGTCTTCCTATGCTGTGTGTCTTTAAACACCTTCCTCTTGGTTACTTTTCAATGAAAGAAATTACATAATTTCCCATATTTTGATTGCATACATGATAAAATGATGTTTGGAAAGTTTGCTCAGTTGGTGAATGAGTACCAAAGGCAAAGCTAGCACAAAGGCCTATGATTCTCCTTCTACTGGTCTTTCAATCAAATTATGTGATATCTAAGCTAATTAATTGTGTGTGGGGAGGACCCATCCCTGGCTCCTCAGAAATCATTTTCTTTTCATCATTGCACTCTCTCTGTTCCTTCTTCCTTCTAAACAAACAAACTCTCCTTTGATCCAGCAGCCTCCTCCAACCGCCACCCTTTTCTTTCCTTTCTTTGTCTTCACATCCATAATTTATTTTGAGAGAGAGAGCATGAGAGAGGGAGACAGGACAGGGAGAGAGAGGAGAAGAGAGATGAGAAGAATCAACTCATAGTTGCGGCATCTTAGTTGTTCACTGATTGTTTCTCATATGTACCTTGATTGGAGGGCTACAGCTGAGCCAGTGACACCTTGCTCAAGCTAGCGACCTTGGGCTCAAGCCAGTGACCTTTGGGCTTCAAGCCAGTGACCTTGGGATCATGTCAATGATCTTGCAGTTAAGCTGGTGGTCCTGTGCTCAAGTTGGCAAGACTGGAGTCAAGCTGATGAGCCTGCATGTTAGCCGGTGACTTTGGGGTTTCAAACTGGGGCCCTTGGTATTCTAGGTCGATGTTCAATCCATTGTGTTGCCACTGGTCAGGCTTCACATCTATAATTTTTAAAGGAATTGGCTACTTTGTTGATTCTACATTCTCACATTGAGCAATAACACACCACCACTCAACTGAGATTAGCAATATATATTTTTAAATTTTTATTTATTTTTAATATTTTTGTGTTTACATGAATTCAAGTGTCCCACTGTATATAACTCCCTCAACCCCACCCCTGTATCATTTTTATACACCCTTTACCACCCTCCCCCTACTTCCCTCCCCCATTCCCTCTAGAATTTGCTGTACTGTTATCTATATCTCTGTGTTATGTACATATAGTTTCACTAATCCCTTTACCTTCTCCGATCCCATCCCTTCATCCCCTTCCCTCTGACATCTGTCCCTCTAGTCCCTGTGACCCCGCCTCTACCTCTATTCTGTTCCTCAGTTCACTTTGTTTCTTAGATTCCACATATATGTGAAATCATATGATATTTTTCTTTCTCTGCTTGGCTTATTTCACTTAGAATAATAATTTCCAGGTCCATTCATGCCATCGCAAAAGGTAAGATTTTCTTCTTTTTCACAGCTCTGTAGTGTTCCATTGTGTATATGTATCACTGCTTTTTAATCCACTTGTTCACTGACAGACACTTGGGCTGTTTCCAGATCTTGGCTATTGTAAACAATGCTGCAATAAACATGGGGGTGCATATCTTTTTTTGAATCAGTGATTTGGTATTCTTAGGATATATTCCTAAAAGTGGGATGGCTGGGTCAAAAGGCAGTTCCATTTTTAATTTTTTGAGAAATCTCCATACTGTTTTCCACAGTGGCTGCACCAGTCTGCATTCCCACCAGCAGTGCAGGAGGGTTCCCTTTTCTCCACACCCTCTCCAGAACTTGCTGTGTGTTGTTTTGTTAATAAGAGCCATTCTGACAGGTGTGCAGGGGTATCTCATTGTGGTTTTAATTTGCATTTCTCTGATGATTAGTGACATTGAGCATTTCTTCATATGCCTATTGGTCAATTGTATGTCCTCTTTGGAGAAGTGTCTATTCAGTTTTGTCCATTTTTTAATTGGATTGTTTACCTTCCTGGTGCTAAATTTTATAAGTTCTTTATAAATTTGGGTTATTAACCCCTTATCAGACGTACTGGTAAATATGTTCTTCCATTTTGTGGGTTGTCTTTTTTATTTTGTTCAGGCTGAATTTGCTCTGCAAAAGCTTTTTAGTTTGATATAGTCCCATTTGTTCATCCTGTCCTTTATTTCATTTACCCGTGGAGATATATCAGCAAAAATATTGCTACAAGAGATATCGGAGGACAATATTTCTTAATTCTAATCTTTCCTTTCTATTCCTGTCTTTACTCTTCTCTTTCTTATTCTCATCATCTCTCCTCTGACCAAGTCAGTATTGGTGATATGGGAAACAGTGTTTTATTTACCCATTTATCAATTACTGTAGGTATTAAAGTTAGCAAGACAAACACCATTCTTGTCCTCACAGAGCTTATAGTATTTGGGGCCTTTTCAGTCTGAGGTGAATGACTAAATGTCTTTCTTACTTCCTCTGATTTCCTCTGCTTCTCCCTCAAGTATGTGTATGTACACCGTCTTCTCACTTAAAAAATAAAATTTTGTTTCACTTTAAAGACCATAAGTCAACACTTGTGTTCTTTTATACATATTAACTTCTAAAATATGATGGCTAAAATAATAGCCTAATTACTGAGTATTAAAACACAAGTTACATTCTCTAGCAGTATATGTGGTTGTTGTTTTCTTAGCAAGTGTCATGTGTGTGTGCGTGCACATGCATGCACAATCAGAAATTAGGTGGAATATTTCATGTGATATTTATACACAAAGACAATTTCTTACCATGCCATTGTTGATTAGTTTCAAATATTCAAGAACTTGTTTTTTAAAAAATCAAGATTCAGGGTTCAACTTTTCATCCATTTTCTCCTACTTGCAACGAATAATCTCTTGCTGACTGGAAAACACATTGATTTCAATACGTTGCATTATCATCTAATTCCTCACCAATCCTTTCTGTTAACTAATCCATTCCCTTTATTTTAAACTTTCTCATTGGAAATAGAATAGACATTTCCAGGTTTTTTTGTTTTAAGTAAAAAATACTAACATTCCCATTAGAGTGACTCAATATTTTGCTTCATTTCTGTTTTGCTTCATTTCTGTTTTTGCTCATTCTTCTTATTAGAGCTTGAAGATTCAGACATGCTAAGAAATCATGCCTTTCCTGAACACTTGAATGAATTGTTGGGAAACCTGACTCTGTTATGCCTGGGACATGAATAAATAGGCCTGAACAGTCTGGTCATCGTAGGTTCCACCACAGAGTCCCAAAGGATCATTCCATATCAGTTGTAGAAAAGGCTAAAAAGAAACAGTCATCTTCAGTTATTATCTCACTGCCCTGTCACACAGATTTTTGATTTGAGAAGGAACAGTGAATAAGGACCATGTTCTTCTACTAAATTCAAACCATGGCTCACCTGAACCTTGCAGAAGCAGAGTGAAATGGATGGAAGGAGACAGTGAAGGGTAGTGGGAAGACAGTGCTTAGCCATTCAGTCCAGTCCTCCCAGATCCACCCGAGAGATTCTGTCTTGAGGGTAGCTAGGCCACAGAGCTGAGAGGGCAGAGGCCAGAGTTGTTTTACTTACTGTCATGGTCCTTTTATTTGGTGAATGTTCATTAGTGAAAATTGTTTCAGGTGAATGTTTTTGCTCCAATTGTTCTGAATTGCAAAGTGAGTAGAAAGTGAAAAGATGAAGAGAAATGTGGCCTATTCTTTCAAGAATTTTGGCCGAGTAGGGATGTACTGATTGATTTATACAAGTGTTGATTCACGTTGTTCCAGTGGAGCAAAAATTGGAAAGAGCCAGGGCAGTCAAATATGCATAAGGTTTTTAGTAACTTAATATAACACCCTACATTTATCTTTTACCTTGTCAATAAATTTTCATATAGCCTTTGTTTCACAGATATTCAAGAACAGCTTGGGATATATTAAGGTTTTTTTTTTTATTAGAAGGGCAAAGTTAAAAGTAACAAATTCATTTTACGAGTCAGTGTATACTGAGAAAAAGTTATACCATAAGTCAGTGTTTTCAACCACTGGTCCATTAGACTGGTCCACCAGAAATTTCATGCTAGTCCGCAAAAGATTTAACCACCCTGATGTTGTGTGAAGATTGTAGACCCAGTGATCTTAGTCTAATTCGCTTATGCTCAGAGTGGTTTCTGCCTTAGTGGTTTCCAAAATAATTCTCCTATTTTCACAGATCCCCAAGTATAAAAGGGTTTAAAACCACTGTCTTAAGTCTCCCATTTACTAGTTCCATGCTATGCCATTGAACATATTGAATTAGTTGTATATTACTTATTGCAAATTATGCAATGTGCTTTGATCTAAACTCTACGCAATATTAGTACATCTAAGGATTTAGCTAAGTCAATCTAAATTCCATTCAATTTCAGGTATTTGTTAGTGTGGGCAAACGATTCATTGGTTTGACATTAATTTTTATTTGATTTCTGATCAGATGTTTATCACATTATCGATTTGGCAATTGATGGTGATAAATAGATGTGAAGTGATTTGATAGGATCCAGTAAACAGAAGGTAAAACTGTTATCTGAAGACTGGAATGTGGTGATAATAATATCTTTAACTTCCTTTATTACCAGTTATGGTCATACCGTAGAGAATCAAGCTGACACCCTTAGGGTAGGCAGCAAAACAGTTCCATTTTCTACTAGACCATCTGGAGAAAGCTGTTGGTTGAATGGTGTTATATATTATGTACAAGAGACTAATGGAAAAGCAAATATTTTATTAAAGTTTGAGTTCTCAGAGCTCCTCAGGCCACCATCATCTTCAAATATTGTTTCCTCAATGGCTTTGGGCCAATTACATAGCCTCTTTACCTCAGCTTCTCAATTGGTGAAATGGGAACTGTTATAGTGTGATTAATTTATCTCCTAAGGGGGTTGTTTATATTAATTAACTGCTGTTAAGAGCTTTGAAGATGAAAAGTGCTAACTGCTTATGCCATGATTAGCCATGGAATAGTGGAATATGATAACTACTTCACTAGACAAATGACTAAACCTGATATACACAAACTGTGAAATCTGTGGGAGGAGTTAAGACCCAGGGCAACAAGACAGCTGAGGAATCAATCTCATCAAGGAATATTAGTTACACTTGAGCCTTGGCTTAAATGGTTCCAACTACTTTCTAAAATAAATGTTTAAAATGTCATAACACTGGCATTGCATTTTGCTTTGTTAGTGCCCATGACAACATTTCTTTCCTGGGCATATTTTCCCCATAAACCCAACTAAGTTTACCTTATATATTAAAAAGTATCGATTATTCTCTATTACTCTTTGCACGTGCACTCACATATATCCACAGACAAGCAAATTGCTATGGTTGACACGGTAGAACATTCTGCTTTTTATTTGCATTGTTTAAAGCAAACCAAACACATTAGTGGAGCATAAATGGCCATTTCTTTAAGCCAATGACTATTTAAGAATATTAGTTTACTTCCTCTAAGAAATTTTAAAAATAAACATATAGAACAAAGAAACAAAATGTCAGACTATAAGCTTGAGTTCCCCCTGAGGACTGTGTTTTGCAGTTGACTGTATTATTAACTACCTAGTTATGAGATCATATTTCTGCACAGTTTACTAGAAGTTGTCTTTAATATTACAGCAAACCATATCTGCAAAGCCAACATGTCCTGGCCAATATTTATTGCACTGGTGCATTTAGTTCAAAGGTATACATTAAAGAAAACTAAAGAGACAGTGTTTCCAAAATTCTTTGGATTAAGATTTTGGGAAATATTTTAAAATGACATTGCATTGAAGATCATTTTGGAAACCTTTTCTAGCATTCTAAAGATTTCGTTTTGTTTTGAGAGAATTTATGAACTTCTTGTTATTTGTATCAATTTTTATTTCTTTGTTTTTGTATATGTGTGTCTTCATTTTAAACTTCTTTTTATTTTATTCATTTTAGAGAGGAGACACAGAGTGAGAGAAAGAGAGAGAAAGAGAAAGAAAGGGCGGAGGAGCTGGAAGCATCAACTCCCATATGTGCCTTGACCAGACCAGTGCAGGGTTTTGAACTGGCGACCTCAGTGTTCCCAGGTCGATGCTTTATCCACTGTGCCACCACAGGTCAGGCTGTGTGTCTTCATTTTAAAAGAGACTTAATACATCCTCCTTTATTAGGAAAAACACATTCTTTCTCTATTACAATTTAATCCTTAAAGCTTTTTATGGCGTGGGATATTAAAATGCTCAAATTTAAATTAATTTTATTTCAAAGCAACTACTGAAATATTTAATATTCGTGCCTGAGAAGTGTCACAATGTAGTGAAAAGAATGCCAGATGTCCTTACCCTGACACATTTTTGGCAGTACAATTTTGACAAATCATTTGACCTCAGTATTTCTAGCTATAAACTGGGAATAATAACACCTTCATCATACGTTTACTCTAAGGATTAAATGATCAATGCTTATGAGAGAGTGTTTGGTATCTAGCAGACATTATATAACATTTTATTTATTCTTTTTGGTCAGTAGAATCCAGAAGACATCCTGCCAAAGGTTCATAATAGAGTTTCACCTAAAAGTTCATGTTGCATGATTTTTATGTTTCTGAAAACAGTTTATTCCTGAAAAATTTTCACGACTATAATATGGCTGTAGCTTTCTTATGCCATGAGTCATAACTTTCATATTAAAAGTTAATTTGCTATTGAAGCATTTAATCTTAAGGAAAAGAGTTTTATTATAAATGATTCTTCAAGAAAGAATCCAATGATATAAAATCTCAAGGGCATTTTATTTTTATTATTAAAAAAGAAGATAAGTTTTCAGAATGATGAGCTGAGGATATGACTACATGACTTGGATTTGTTCAACTATTTAAACTTTTACAACCTTGAATTTATGTGTCCCTGAACCCACCATTTTGATTCTAGCTACTGTTTCAATGAACAAAAACATCAGTCCCTATTAAAAGAAATGACAAGAAAATCCTCATATAACCTTAAAGAAAGTGAGGAATGGGGAAGTGCCTGAACCTAACAGGAATGAGTCTTCTTAGAATGCAAGCCCAAATAAATATTTGAGCAGGAATGGTATCCTTATCGTGGTGAAAAATAGGTCCATTTAGGCTGCATATTTTGGCATGCTGGTGTGTTGACTTTATCACCTCGGGATCACTGGGGTTTCAGACATGCCTTCCCTTCAATGTCACCAGCACATGCACACACCCCTACCCCTGTTCCTGAGGCTGCCTGCCAGCCCAGTCCTGTGAGCTACTCCCGGGAACACCCCTGGCCCAGGCCGCAGGGGTGCCCAGGTGCCTCTCTTAGACACTCTGCCCCCACCCCCACCTTCAACTCCTCCACCTTGTTTTTGAGTCATTTTCTATCACATGACATTTTAGTTACATCTACTTAACATTCATGGAATTCAAATTCTATGCACAATAGAACTGACAATATCTCTAAACCCAAGATGAATTCTGTGTTCTTCATCAGTTTTATGATAAGATTCCACCTATTTGGGTTGAGAGGAGAGGCAAAAGGACAATTAAAGTTTTAAAAGTTTGGATTGCAGGCTATACTAAAATTGGCATAGACCTTAGCTGCCTGATAAGTATAGATCTTCAACAAGTTCAGTTTGTTCATATAATGCAGGGGGAAGGTTAAAATGCTGGATTGGAGGTACCTCAATCATCATAAATGTAGATGCTGCCCCAGTTGCCTTCTTATTGGTTGACAAGTACAAGGAGAAAAGAGACTGGCTCAAGGGATTATTTCTGAGGGCAAAAGGCCCTTCTCGGTGCCCAGGACTGAGATGTCCATAGCCAATGGCCCCAAGTCCATAATCAGATATGACAGATGCCCAAAAGTTCTGAAAAATGTCATTACACTGTTATATGAAGTAAAATGCCAAAATAAATTACTGTCCAAATGGGCACCATCTGTTGTTTATAAGTATTTTAGGTATTTGCGATATTTACAGAAAATAAGTAGCTTTGCTTGCTTTTTGAAAGTCACTCTACGATGAAAATGGTTATGTCATGTTTCTTTTTTACCTCACCTGTACCTTTCATTTCCAGAGGTTAATAATTCTAGTTATTATGATTACTACTTTAAAATAAGATGACAGTCATTGTGTGTTTTTAGCAGCTTGATTGGCTTGCCTACTTGAACTGTATTCCTATACTCACCATATAGTTTGTTTTTCCAGGCTGATTTTGGGAGAGTTGACAAAGCCTAGGTTTTCAACAAACAGTCGTCAAGGAAGTAAATATTACTTTTCACACCAGTACCCAGCTTATTACTCAGAGTGAAACCTGGAATAAATAACCAATTTTTTTTCTTTTTTTTCTTACAGGGACAGAGAGAGAGTCAGAGAGAGGGATACATAGGGACAAACAGACAGGAACGGAGAGAGAAAAGAAGCATCATTCATTAGTTTTTCCTTGCCATTGCGACATCTTAGTTGTTCATTGATTGCTTTCTCACACGTGCCTTGACTGTGGGCCTTCAGCAGACCGAGCAACCCTTTGCTGGAGCCAGCGACCTTGGGTCCAAGCTGGTGAGCTTTTTTGCTCAAGCCAGATGAGCCTGCGCTCAAGCTGGCAACCTCGAGGTCTCAAACTCGGGTCTTCCGCATCCCAGTCCGACACTCTATCCACTGCGCCACTGCCTGGTCAGGCTGGAATAAATAACCAATTTTGAAATGAGAGTGGTTTAATTCTTGAAAAGCACTCATCCAAATATTCAAAGGTAGGGTCTGAGAAATCTATCCTTGACTTCATGGACAAATTATGAGCTTTTTTTCAAGGTTGATAGAATTAGATAATGCCTATAAACTGCTGGGCACAGAGTTTGGCATACGGGAAGCACTAAATAAATAAAAACAGTTATAATATTCTAAATCAAGCCTCCAGATTTTATTCAAATAAAAAAAAAAGGGAGAACTAGCCTGACCTGTGGTGGCACAGTGGATAAAGCATCGACCTGGGAACACTGAGGTCACCAGTTCAAAACCCTGCACTGGTCTGGTCAAGAGACATATGGGAGTTGATGCTTCCAGCTCCTCCCCCCTTTCTCTCTCTCTCTCTCTCTCTCTCTCTCTCTCTCTCACTCTGTGTCTCCTCTCTAAAATGAATATAATAAAAAAGAAATTTAAAATTCCACATTTTTTTTTAAAAAAGGAGGGAGAACTAGAAGACTGTGTCAATCATTATTTACGTAGCTCTTCTACTGTGCTCCAATGTGTGATTCATATTGTACTTTGAAACTTCTTGGATCACTACTGAAAGATTACCCTCTTTAACCCTCAAATTTACTCTGGAGAGACAATCTAGCACAGCACTCCTCAAAGGGCATTGACTTGCCTTGTTGTGGCACCAACTATATGCCAGTAAGAACAGTGTGAGTTTAGCTGACAGAATGGAAAAGGTTTAGGAGCATGTCATCATTTGGGTCCCCCCAAAGACAACTGTCTAATTTTTCTTAGCTGGTAACTTACCTCTAGGTTCAAGGATACATTCTGGGTTTCCCAGGATATTGTCATTAGTTCACTAATCACTTCATTGCCCTGACTCTATTCTTGACCAACCTGCTATGTAAGAACCATGACTTCCAGTGGTTGTCCAAAACTTGGCAGGTGAGCTGAATGCCAAAATGATGTTTTGTAAGAGGGCAGCTCTTATTCTGGCTGGATTTGTATGCAAAAGTTTCACTAGGGAGGCAAATTGTTCAAATTTGAGTCTGTGCAGGGGAGAGGAGGCAGGAATATGGCTGGCCAGCCTAAAACTGGCTCATATCCCAGAATGCCATTAACTTTTCTAAAACTTCAATTTAATGACCAACAACTTCAAGCTGACCTTTAGGACTTAGCAGCAATAACAAAGCACTAGGTTCTACCAGGACCTGAAACATCTCCAGAGACATTTGGCTTGAAAACTCAGTGAACAGCCATCCATCCTATGTTTGTGGCCTTTCTGATTTCAGGAAACAGCGAACCCTGAAATTCCATTATGCTAAGGTCTTAGGAAGTCAGATGCACCCAACAGCCTCTTGTCAAAGAACAGCTACAAGAGAGTCCTCCTCTGTCACTTGTGTGTTCTGGTTTTCTGTCTACATGGATTGATATGGGGAAGTAGAAAGTGAGTGTGTGTGGAATGGAGGTAGAATTGGGGGTGGGGAGCAGAGATTAGATAGGGAGAAAATGGGTTCAAATGGAGTATGGATTTCATGAGCTGAAACCAGGACAAGTAGGGCAATGAGGCTGACCTGGGGCAACTGAAACTGCAAACTTCCAATGGAGACTTTAGCATCCTGGTTATGGCAGAGGCCAGCTGACAGCAAGTTGGTAGGGGTGGCTCTCCCACCTTCTTTCCCGAACCTTAATCTTTTTCTTCCTGCTTCAATTCCTCCTCTTACACCATTATCTTTATATTTCTTTTGTGGCTCTAAAAAAGATCCGAAATAATGTACGTGCACCAGGCTGCTAACACTGTCATGTCTTATTGGGAGATATTATTCTCTTTAAAAACCCTGTGTATTTTCAGATTATATTGCTTGTTGTCTCAAGAACTTATTACTTTTGAAATTAAAAAAAAGATAATTACATTTTCTTTTCCTTAATGCTACCTTCCCCCACATCTTCTGCCTCAGAAGTGATTCTTTCTCTCATGCCAGCCCAATAAAAATTCTTATTTCCCAAATACTACCTTTTTAGCAAGATAGTGATCAAACCATTTGGTTAAAGTAATTCCACTAATGTGTGTGTGAGAAGTGTTGTTGGGTGATGTTGACATTAACGATTACCCAAAGAGTGGCTGGAGGGCATTTGAAGAGCAGCTGGACTGGCTGGTAATTCTGCTACCACTGTTAGCTTCATTCAGGACTTTGAGCCTATCACTTTGGATGCTTATATATTTGCTCTAATTTTTCATCTTACATAAAAAACAAAAAAGATAATGCTACCATTCTTGCTAACTTCACAGGACTCTGAAAGTTTTGAAAATACATTTTTTTTTTGTCTGTGATTATTCACTGTGTTTTCTCCTGGGTCCGGTGGTGATGGCGATGATGGCAGTGAGGTACAGGGAAATGGAGAGAGGGAATATAATTTTTCTTTACAAAGGGAAAAACATGAATCCCTATTGATCTGGGTGTCATGAGTATTTTTTTCTCATAGGGATATTCAGATTCAAGAAGTACCTTGTAGTTGGTAAACAGTGAAACCTAAAAGACAAAGTACTCTTTATAGACTGTTATGACCTAACAACAGTTCTCTTACTGTCACTCCACTTTCCAGAGAGCATCATGATGGAAAATTGGCTTCATCAAGGACATGCTTTCCTTTGTCACACTAAGTGCCTACCTTGTCCTTAGATTGTGTTCTTGGATTGAGCTCTACTTACAAAACACAACTTCTTAAAATGAGAACATTTAAATGCTCATTTAATAAAAAGAAGTAAAATAAGAATGAAATTTCAGTCACAAGCAAAGTCTATTATTTCAAAGAGCAATGACTAAAACAAGGGAAATTAAATCATAACCTTTAGCTGAACCAGTTCCTCCTCTTTTTTTAAACTTTATTCCTCTCGAAGGAAACTAATTCGTCCGGCCTGACTGTGTTCGTTACCACATAGCTGGCATGGTTGTCTCACGCAAGCACCAAGAAGATATGAGGCTAAATCAACAGACCCCGATTTGTTGGCTCAATCAAGTATAAACTAGCTAAGTTGAAAACATAGGACAAATATACGAAAGAGACAAGCCACAGCTTGCAGGAAAGAAAATGTTTGCAGAAAACTCCAGCATTACAGGTTTATCTAAGGTGTGGTCTCAAGTAAGCCACAGTAATTACCCAGGATACCACAGCTAGTGGCTGAGAAATGAAGGAGTTCACAGACTTAACCCTTTCACCCCTCCTCCCCCTCTAAAGTTTCTTAGAGAAAAATCACACTAGAGCCAGGTTATATCAAACTAGAATAATTGTTTTTATTGTAACTGAAACTGTTTCTCTTTTCTACTACTATCTACTAACGAACTTAAGTTTATGAATGGACAGCCTTTCATCTTATGATGCATCATAGTTGACCATCTTACACCACTTGGGGGCTTTGTGGTTTGGGGATGGTATGGTTTAAGAAGTCCTAAGAGGTAAAAATTATAGGGCTCTTCACAACTTGTTCCCAGTTTTCACATCCTTTACATGGGGTGACATTATATGGTCACAGAAGTCCATTTTAGCTCTAAGTCTCCATTGTTCTATTTTGTATAAACGTGACATTCAAGAAGCAGTTTTTTTCCCAGTTATTTCACAAAAATATGTCTAAATTATTGATTAATTATAGCATCTGAATTTAGAAAAGGCATAATGTTTTGAGGTTGCTTCATTTTTATTATGTAATGAGAAAATATAACAAACACTTGTTTTAATTTAAATGGTACTCTAGTTTTAAAAAAATCCACCTGGTTTACTTTCCTTGAAAATGAACTGATTATACTTATTTTGCTATATGTTTTGGAATTTCACATATTAGCATTTTTATTTCCCATGAATTTGTTTTCATGCTTCCTTTTCAAGTGGATTTAGCTCTGCATCAGATTTAGAGTTTGAGAGAGAAAAACATCTATCTTAACATTTGTATTCCTCATAGAATCTGTCATGTCATTTTTCATTTTGCCTTTACACTCTTAAACAGAAACTATGCAAACCTAAACGTATAGTCTATCAAATCCTTTAGTTGGAAAAATATTTAGGTATTTAATATTATCTGGCCTTTCATTTTTTTAATGATAATAATAGTATTACTGTATTTCCTCATGTATAAGATACTCCCATGTATAAGACGCACCTTAATTTTGGGGCCCAAAATTTGAAAATAAGTATTACATAAAGTTATTGAACTCAAGTTTTATTCATCATAAAATTCATACAAATTCTCATCACTGTCAAAACTCTCATCCATTAGCTTGTCCTCATCTGTGTCTGATGACAAATCACTGTCTTCATATACTGCCTCGTCCTCAGTTCCATCTATGACATTTGAAATTTCACATTTCTTAAATGACTTGACAGTGATCTCAATCTTGATATTATCCCAGGGTCTTTTCACCCAGGTACAAACTTCTACAGTTGGTTTCTTCACTCTTCCTGCTGTTGTTAAATTGTCTACAACAATGAACACAAAAACAAACGCAAAAAAGCAGGAAATGCAAGTAAAAGAATCTACAACCACTGTATAGGATGCACCCTATTTTTAGACCCCAAATTTTTTGAAATGGGTGTGTCTTATACATGGGGAAATATGGTCTAATAATTAATAGCTTTCACTGTTTGAGTGCTTACTATAAAGCCAGATGTTATGCTGGGTATAGTATGTTTGTTACTCATTCAGTTCTTAAAACAGCCTTGTAAGGTAGAAGTTATTATCTCTATTTTGCATATTAGAAACCCAAAGCAAAGCAAGTTTAAGTGACTTGCTTCCAAGTCCATACACTTAATAACTATTACTACTCAAACTCAAGGTCATGTCTGTCAGATACTAAAATTCTCTAATTTTCAACTCTAGAATACAATGAGAAAATCAAAACAAGAGACATGAAATACAGCCCAGGGTAAGAGAACTTCGCACATTCTGTTCCCTTTGCTTAGATTGCTCTTCTTCTCCTCTTCTCCATCCCCTTCTTTAAGCTCCAACATCTCTTTGAGATAGCACCGCCCTTTTCAGAGCTGCTTCCCCTTCTCACAGAAGGGATTAGGGTTCTTTCCATGATTTTACTCTTTCATGGCTCTTACCATTGTCCATAAGAAAACATTCTTTTTGTGGAACTATTTGGCTAGTGTCAATTCCATAAGGAGAAGGACAGTCTCTGACAATCATTTTTATAGTTAAATTTAAATACACTTTTTATTTTACAATATTCTTAGATTTACAGAAACATTGCAAAGATAGTACAGACAGTTCTTGTATATTCTGCATTCAGTATTTACTGTTGTGAACAGTAATTATTATGATACATTTGCCACAACAAAGGAACCAAAGTTAGTACATTATTATTAACCAAACTCTGTGCTTTCTTCAGATTTTATTAGTTTTTACTTAGTGTCTTTTTCTGTTTCAGGGTTCCATCTAGGATACACATTAACTTATACACACAAGTGTATATATACACATTTAGATATCATGTCTCCATAAACTCCTAGTTTTTGATAGTTTCTCAGACTTCCATAACTTTGATAGTTCCTTAAACTTCCATCAGTTTTGATGACCTTGATAGTTTTGGATAGTGTTGATTAGGTATTTTATAGAAAGTTTTTCAATTTCAATTTATCTGATATTTTCTTATGGTTATACTGGAGTTAATGTGTTTTGGGGAGGAAAATCTTTAAGGTGAAGTGCCTTTCTCATCATATATCAAGGGTATATGCTATTAACATGACTATCACTGACCATGTTAAATTGGATGAAATAGTGTTTGACAGTTTGCCACTGTAAGGTTACCCCCGTCTCCTTACATAGTCCAATCTTTGGAGGTAAATTACTAAGTAAAGTATACATTCAAGCTGTGTGTGGCCAGTGAGGGGAAAATAAGCTCAGCCTCTTTGAAAGGGATTCTTCTGTACGGGATTTGTCTCTTCTCCCTCAATTATTTATTTATATCAGTGTGGACTCCTTAATATTTATTTTATACTTTGGGCTATAATCCAATATGATACTATTTATTTTATTGCTTAAATTGTTACAGCTTTGGTCATTGGGAGTCTTTCAGGTCATTCTCTGTGTGTCATTGACATAATCCCTTCTTTTGTCTTTTAATTATTTCCTTACTTGTTGTTCAGGTTCATCTTATAGATTTCCTGCTTCAGCCCTAGAATCAGTCATTTCTCCAAAGAGTCCTGGTTGCCTTTATGGGAAGTGTTATTAGAATTCAAGATCTAGCCTGACCAGGCAGTGATGCAGTGGATAGAGCATTGGACTGGGATGCAGAGGACCCAGGTTCAAAACCCCGAGATTACTGGCTTGAGCACAGGCTCATCTGGTTTGGATGTGGGCTCACCAACTTGAGCGCAGGCTCCCTAGCTTGAGTGTGGGATCATAGACATGACCCCATGGTCACTGGCTTAAGCCCCAGGTCACTGGCTTGAGCAAGGGGTCACTTGCTCTGCTATAGCCCCCCAGTGAAGGCATATATGAGAAAGCAATCAATAAACAACTAAGATGCCGCAACAAATATTGATGCTTCTCATCTCTCTCCCTTCTTGTCTGTCTGTCCCTGTCTATCCCTCTCTCTGTCTCTCTTCTCTCTCTGTCAAAAAAAAAACAAGAAGCAAAGAAAGAATAAAAAAGAAAGAAAGAAAAAGAAATCAAGATCTAAGTCATAATGTGTTTTTTGTTCCTGGGGTATCATCACTTCTAGGTCCTCTCAGTGGAAATATACGCGTCTATACTAACCCACATATATACATCTACAATTATTTCTATATATCTACCTATATTAACTAAAGATAAGTTTATACTGATGTCTCTGAATCTGATCCAGTACAACAAAGTTTATTCTAGCTTTTCCTCCTTATTTATGTTTAACCTTCTATCTAATCCAACTGTGAAGAATCTGGTTCCCATCATGCATTAACTATTTGCTCATTTATTCAATCTTGGCATACATATATGGCAATTTCAGAATTGCTAATCAATGCCCCCATGAGAAAATTGACCAATAGGAGTACAGTAAATACAGTTTAGTTTCATTTGTCCTTAGTCTTATAGTTTCAATTTAAGCCAAAAAATCATTTTTTAAAAAAGATTTTAGCCTGACCTGTGGTGGCGCAGTGGATAAAGTGTCGACCTGAGCACTGGGTCACTGGTTTGAAACCCTGGGCTGCCTGGTCAAGGCACATATGGGAGTTGATTCTTCCTGCTCCTCTCCCCCTTCTGTTTCTCTCTGTCTCACCTCTCTGAAATGAATAAATAAAATCTTTAAAAAATAAAGAAAATGCAAAATATTTTATTTTTTTATTTTACAGTGAGAAGGAAGTGAGGGTACGAGAAGCATCAACACAGAGTTGTTTCACCCTTGTTGTTCGTTGATTGCTTTTCATATGTGCCTTCACTGGGTAAGCCCAGGGTTTTGAACAAGTAACCTCAACATTTCAGGTTGACACTTTATCTACTACGCCACCACAGAACAAGCCTTTTTTTTTTTTTTTTTTTTTTTTTTTTTAGAAAGTGAGAGAGACAGGAAGGGAGAGAGGGAGGAACAAGATAACAAAGAAACATCAACTTGTAGTTACTTCACTTTACTTATTTATTGATCACTTTTCATATGTGCTTTAATGGGGGTGGCTCAAACTGAATCAGAGACCCCTTGCTCAATCCAATGACTCTGGGGCTCAAGTGGTGACCCAGCACTCAAGCCAAGCTGATGAGCACATGCTCAGGCTGGTGATCTCAGGGTTTTGAATTGGGGACATCAGCATTCCGGGTCACTCTATCCACTTTATCACTATCTGTTAAGCTAATTATTGTATTACTTTTCATACAAACAGCTGTAAACCTACTTTTGTTCACTCTGTATTTCATATTTTTACTTTTCATTTAAAAAATTCTTTCACCCACAAAATCTTATTTAATCCCACAAGACCCTGTGAGGTGGATAGGATAAAATGCTTGTTGGTGATAAATTGAGGTTTAGAGAAATTAAATAATGTGTCTCAGATCACACAGTTTACCAGTGTTGAAGTTGTGATTATTTCTTAGCCATTATATCTCCTGTGGGCTTGGGCAAAAGGTATCTGGAGTTCATGGGGGTATGAGTAAGAATGCACTGATTGAATGAAGTTAGACATGGTAACCAGGGCCCTGAGACCCCTCCCCTCTTCTCTCTCTCTCTCCCCACTGGGCTCCATGGGGGAGATCCTGTTACTGGGATAGAATGAGCATGGCTTCATAAAGAATAAATTCATGCTTTTGATATAATTTGCCTCTCATCAGTGGCAACTATGGCTGTGATAAAGAGAGAAATGGGTGCGAAAGATTTCATACTCTGAGCTATTGCTATTGGGAACTCACTCTAGAGCAATTTATTTTCCATAAGCCTACACAGTTTGGCCATATTCTCTTCTATGGCAGGTAAGAAGTACAAGCTGGGACAAGATGACCATTTTAGGGGACTGTCATGAGAGAAATTTATCCAGGGAAGGCATAGACAGAAGAAAAGGGGGAAGACCAAGTGATCTTAAGGAGGCTTTACTTTTCTTTTCTTTCTTTTTTTTTTACAGGGACAGAGAGAGAGTCAGAGAGAGGGATAGATAGGGACAGACAGACAGGAATGGAGAGAGGTGAGAAGCATCAATCATTAGTTTTTCGTTGTCGTTGCGACACCTTAGTTGTTCATTGATTGCATTCTCACATGTGTCTTGACCGCAGGCCTTCAGAAGACCGAGCCACCCCTTGCTGGAGCCAGCGACCTTGGGTCCAAGCTGAGGAGCTTTTGCTCAAGCCAGATGGGCCCGCACTCAAGCTGGCGACCTCGGGGTCTCGATCCTGGGTCTTCTGCAACCCAGTCCGACACTCTATCCACTGTGTCACCACCTGGTCAAGCAAGGAGGCTTTACTTTTAAGGTGAGTTGTGTTGGTGTTGGAGAGCAGGGCTGGGGAGTAAGTGATAGAATCATTTGACTAACAGTATATGTTCAAATACGTGCAATGATTATCTTGCCTGTTATAAGGCAAATTTGGATTCAGTGTTGTAAAGCATATTAATTAATAAATATAACTTTGTTCAGACTTTTATTATGTAATTACTCAAATGGTATTTGAATTGGCTCCAGTGAGAAGATATTGTCCTTAAAAGCTCAGATTTCAAATTTAAATTATATCTCTCCAACTTCCATAATACTCCTCACCTTTCCATGCAAATAAATGCCTTTAAGAAGGATTATAACTATTTTATATTAAAACATTTTGAAAAATTACCTGGGAAATCTAGGCCTGATCCAGAGTTCCCGTCATCCTGACAAAGATTGAGCATGGACTTTGACATACATAAACTGCTAAGTTTCTTGAGTAGCTTCCTTTAGTTTTCTCTTCAAGATTATGTGCATGGTAACTATTTACTTGCTTAAAGAGGCAGTAGTGAGAAAACTGGGATACTATCGGACACACACTATATTCTGGTCTATATTTACTATGCATATTACCTCACATTTCTTTGGCCAAAGGCCAGAAGGCTGGTTGATGGTAAAGGAAGGGAAAGATGAGAAAGAAGATTTAAATAGTCATTTCTCTCTTAGTCTTGGAATATTAGTAAACTATTGTTACATAACAAAGTGCCCTAAAATTTAGCAGCTTAAAACAATAAATGTTTATTATCTCAGTGTCTATAATTCAAGAATTCAAGAACAGCTCATCTGGGTGGTTCTGGCTCTTAGGAGGTTGTAAACAAGATGTTGGTCAGGATTGCAGTCATCTGAAGCCTTGATTGGGGCTGGAGAATCCACTTTGAGATTGTTGACTTACATGGCTTCTGTATTACTCTGACTGATAACAGGTGGCCTCAGTTGTTTCCATGTGCTTCACAGAATTGTTTGAGTGTCCTCTTGATATGGCAGTTGGTTTCCGCTAGTGTGAGTAATCCAAGAAGGCAAGGCAGAAGTCGCCATGTCTTTCATGATCCATTCTTGGAAGTTATTCTCAATATTGTGACATTATTCTGTTGGTTATACTCGCAGTACTATTGGATGTGGAAGGAGACTACTTCAAGATGAGAATAACAATAGCCTGATTACTCCTCAGAGTTTATATATTCATAGACTTAAGAAAATAGCCTGTTTAATAGTGCTATCGTGAGAATCACATGACATAATGGGTATTAAAAACTGAACATGAAAGAATATAGATGTATAATGCATTATTATAAATGTTGTTTTGAACATACTGTGGAGGAAATAATTCCCGAGTACCTGTCATATCCCAGGCCCTGGGAAACAGTTGTGAAGAGATGGGCATGGCTCTGTCTTTAGACTACAGTCTGATAGAAAGAATAGACCATAAGAAGTAAAAGAACAAACAATAATTATGAAATTATGCTCAGTTTCTATGTAAGAAAACAGCAGCATCCTTTGATAGTATGAAATTGGACTCCGAAGCTCACAGGTGGACTATGAAAAGCCCCTCTCAGAATCTAGCATTTCAGGGGAGAACTACAGAATAAAATGGCCACAACCACATGATGAAAGCTCAAACCTTACTGGAACAAGTCTCACTACTGCACAGACTTGTGTAGCTCCTAGGGTGAATCCCACAAAACACCAAAATGTGAATTGTAAAAGCCCTAAGGGCACGCCATGCCTCTGATGCAGGACGCCAGTAGCTAGTTGTTGACTCAAACAGTAGAATTACAAAGTGTTCCCATTGTGCTTCTCACTCAAGAAAAACCTATTGACCTGTCATTTGGAGGGATGGCACCTAAAGGAAACAACCCCAAAGGTAGTATTTACAGAGTTTAAGAAACATCTGATGATTCACAACTCCTCACCCCCATCTTTGCTCCACCACAGTGTTGCCAACCTTAGAGTTTGCCAAAAATAGACCAAGCTCAGGAGGGCCTCATGGAGAAAATGATGTCTTTTCTGCTCCTTTCACTTCTGTTTCAGATCTTTAGGAAGCTGGCTGAGGACTGGGGAAGGAAGATTAGAACACAGACAGTGGAAATTCAACTCCATGACAGACTTCCTTGCCCATTTATTCAGGGTCAGCCTCCAACCCAGATTTTTATATCTTTTAGTATGTTAAAAAAAATCTTTCAGAGCTGATAGAACCACCAGACACAGGGCAGGCTTATCCCAGCAGTGTTGGTTTCTAAGTTTTTTTGTAGTTAATTTTAAAAACCATACTCTTGCTTTAATTATTCTGTTATTTTTGGATCTGAGCAATTGGGGTAATTCTTCCAATTCTCGGCTTTGCTAAGTAAGCATTGACCTGAATGGAGATAACTAGGCCACCCTTAGTTTGGAGAATATTAAAAGATAAAATGAAGTACCTTTATCAAGTCTTGGCTCAGAATCCTTTTGTCTGAAGTCTAGCAGAAATGTCCTTTGTATGAGGAGGTTTAAAAAACAAATCACTGAAAGCAGAAGACATTTTGGGGTTCCTTGTGAATGTGTATTCCTTCCTGGTCACCTCACCTGTATCACAACAGGCTGCATGATACTATAATACAGCACCCAAGCAGCTGGCAAAAGGCAGGCTTTGGGTCCACAGAGGCTTTAAAAAGAAATGCAAAAGCCCACAAACTCCCCCAAACCATTTTGTTCTAAATATGTTTTTAATGTTAATCTCAGTCACAATAGATTATCTAAATCAAAGGAATGCATAATGGAAAATCACTGTAAAGCACAACGGGAAGGGTGCTCCTTGGCCAAGAAACACACCTGAC
The DNA here is from genome assembly GCA_037038555.1 of Rhynchonycteris naso. Lineage (NCBI taxonomy): Eukaryota > Metazoa > Chordata > Mammalia > Chiroptera > Emballonuridae > Rhynchonycteris > Rhynchonycteris naso. The sequence continues at coordinate 39,021,370 of CM073002.1, forward strand.
AAATTGCTTCAGGATCATGCTGGATGAAGCCTCATTGTGGTTATTAAATGTACAACATAGGGCGGTCATATGCCACTTTTGATCCAGACCACTGCTGTCAGTGTTTTCAAACAGAAGCTCAGGCATTGCCACGTATATCCCAGAGCTCACTTTTTAGCAGCTCGGAAGTCTGGCATTGTGGTTATGACTGTGGGCATTGACGTCAAATAGGTCCAAATATCAGCTTTCCTGCTTCCTGTTTTAGGGCAACTCAAATCTTTCTGACACTTTTTACTGAGAGTAAATTAGTGTGTACTTCCCAGGCATGTTGAAGATTCACTAAGATAATGTTTATAAAACATTTTTCATACTAAGTGCTCAATTAATAGATATTATTTGATATTTATTTACATAATAGTATTACTATTACATATTTATTATATCTTTCTGCTCACTTCCTATATTTCAAAGGGCCAGTTATAGCCTATAGACAGGTGGATGCTACATCTACTACCAATTGCTTTTCTAACACTCCTTTTCCATATGGATTTTATTATTTTCTTTTTGGATTTCACCGTAACAAATCATCTAGTAAGACACTAGTACTGACTCAAGCCTGTACTCAAGAGATCATAGTTCTGAGTTTATACTGCTACTGTCTATTGGCACAACCTCAGCAATGTTCATTATTGAACACAAGCCAGTGCTGAAGTTAAGTTTTAGGAGTCCCATTTAAGTGGAATGTTTTTCAGGCAACTAATGTACAATTTTGTGAAGTCATTTCAGTCATGAAACAATCTTCCTATGAGCCATTGTATTATTCTAGACATCCTTTTTAGAGACACTAATTAAAAATTTTTGTATTATTTAATATTCACCTTAGAAGATCTGGGAATAGTTGAGCTGATTGGAAAAGGCAACGGGCACTTAAAGTTCAATGTAAATTATCAATGTGGTTTAGACAAATTAAAGATTTCTTTAATTTCTGGTGCTTAATATGAGATGCTTCCAGGCTAACACAATAGGTCACACTTAAATGATTCTCTCCTTAAGAATGAAACTGTCTTTGCACCATGCATTCGTGGCAGAAGATAATAAAATGCAGCTCTCTAACTGACTCTTTCTTAAAGAAACTGACCAGGTAAAAGAATAGTTACCGTGCATGAAAAAAGAAAATACAAAAATAATTTGGCCTGCTAAAAGAATCAATTTTTCTGTGTAGTGGAGCAAGACGCTAACCAGCATGGCAGTGAGCCCTCTGGCTATTGAAACACTCTATAAAGGTTTTACTTCTGCATGGAAGGCATTGGAGGACCCCATTTCAATGTGGAGATGAATCTAGCGGCCTAGGTCTGAATTCATAAAGAGTTTTAGGTCAGATATGTCTGTAACTACCAGGCCTTGGCATTAGTTACAAATTTATATTTGTGGGAAAAAAGGGATTATTAGACTATTAAGGATTTAACCCTCTAGATAAACCAAATACTTCTGAAACTGCCAACCACCACCGAACACTTCCCTGTTGCTCAACTTTCATATTTTGAAAAAGTGAGTACTTTTCTTAGCTTTAGCACAGAAAGAGCAGAGGACGAAATGGAGTTAAAACAATTCATTTTGTCAGAATTAGGTGGTATTTGCCTGAATCATGTGGTAGCGCCTGGCAATGGAGTTGGGAAAAGCCTTCATTTTTGTAGTGAGTTTACATAAAACTGCCTGCAAAGCTCTATCATATTCTTTGATGAATAAGCCATTTAAGGTCTTCATAAACTTAAATTATTTCATTCTAGCAAATAAATTATAGCTAAAGTTCTAATTGAATATATGAAAGACACTCTTCTCTACATCCATTTTTTTACTCGATGTCTGTAATAACCCTCTAAAGTAGGAATTATTAACAAACGAACAAAGTAAGGCTCCAAGAGTAAGTAACAAGGCCAAGTTCACACAATAGTAAGTGTAAAAGTGTGGTTTTAAACCCAGTCTGTCCAATCTAGATGATTTCATGATGCACTTAAGTACTATGTGGTCATCTCGGCTCTACCTGGTCTTGCTTATTCCCTGGTGAACTGCAGGACCCCCACAGCAGGACCGGAAAGTAACCCTGACCTACTTCTCAAGGGAGAGTACTTCCTTCACCTTAGGGTATGATTCAGTTTAAAGAGCTATAGTGGGTCTTTTGTGTATGTGTGTGTTTTGAATGTTAATTATAAATGTACTTAAAGAAGAGCTCAGTTTCTGAGCAAGGGAGCAATACCCTAGATGGGCAGAGCATCACCCCCTAGTGTCTCCACTGGGTGGATCCTGGTCAGGGTGCCTATAGGAGTCTGTCTCTGCCTCCCCTTCTCTCATTGAATAAATAAAAAATATATATTTCATATAAGGGGCAGGTGCCAGAAATAGAGAAATCAGAGACCAAAGTGAGTAAGATTGAGCCTAGTATTTTAATGTAACATTTGTTTTGAAAAATGCAGATTATTATGACAAAAGTCTAGAAAGTGATAATGACTAAGTGTTGCAAAAAGAAAAAAAATATATATAAAGCACTCTGAAAAGCAAACTAGAATCTTGAGGGTGACCGAGAAAGTCAAACTTCTCATACTTTTGATTTCAATGATAGTTAGGAGACTTTCTGCATTTAATAAGAATTATGATTCAATTAATCTGTGAGCCCAAGTATGAAAATTTGTTAAAGACTGCAAAAGAGCAAGCTGGTCAACCAGTAAGAAGCCAAAGGCCAGATATTAGAAAAACATACTAGTCCAGGTTATAGTTATGGACTATACAGCAATAGAGATGCTGCCAGCAAGTAGCCATAAGTTCAGAAAGGTGGGCATACATAAAGGAGCCAAAAGAGCTCCAGAGGCCATCTAAGCCATCCTCCTGCTTTTAAATTAGACAAATCTCTCTCTAACCTGTTACTTGCCATAGCATTCATAAGCAGGGAGCTGTATACCTCTTTCTCTCTCTTTTTAAACATTACTAAAAGCAGTATCTGACAAGGTGAAACTGTAAGAAGCATCAGGGACTTGACAGGTACAGAGCGAGCACCTTCCATGGATCTAAGAAGGAATCTGGGGGTGACAAGAAGCAGTGTGGCACCCGAGAGGCAGCTGTGACCAACGGGAGACCACCCTCATGCTATAGGACTAACAAAATGGGTAAGAAAAAAAAGCTTCTTTACTGAACTCTTCACAGTCCAGATGCCAGAGTGATAAACCAAAATAATCTTAATTAATGTGTACTAGTGGGGAATCAGCATAATTTTCTTCCACTTTGCTGAGTCCACCTCTAAAATGGTGGGGAGGTGGGGGGGTATCCTTTATGCCTGAGGAGCAAGTGTCACCATGAAGGACATACTTGCTTGATACAGGTCATTTTAGTAAATACAGATTTATCTTAGTAAATGTAGCAAATCATTTTATAGATCCTGAAGTTTGTAATAAAATAACTTTCCCTATCCTGAGCACAGAAGAAAGAAAGAAAGAAAGAGAGAGAGAGAGAGAGAGAGAGAGAGAGAAAGAAAGAAAGAAAGAAGGAAAGAAGAAAAGAAAGGAGGGAGGGAGGGAGGGAGGGAGGGAGGGAGGGAGGGAGGGAGGAAGGAAGGAGAGAGAGAGAGAGAGAGAGAGAGAGAGAAAGAAAAGGAAAGAAGGAAGGGAAAGAGGGGAGAAGAGAAAGAAAAAATATATGATGACAACACAATGGTGCCATGAACCATGTACTTTCAGCCAGTTTGTATCAAGTATGCACTGGGTTAAATCTGCATTGGCAGCTAAAGATGTTGCATTACAATACATTCAAATGCCTTCAGAATTTGTAAGCTTCATGGCAGAATCTTGGAGGGAGAAGGAAATTAACTGAAGTTATTATTGTCATTTATACTAAGTCAAATGTTAGAGACCAACACAAATCTCTGAAAATAGACTGGATTTGCTTAAAAGCAAATGGTTTTTGTTAGAGGTTTATTTTTCCTGTGTCAAAAATATGGAATTACACTGTAAAAGGAAGTGGTAAAACCTACATCACTCAAAGCCCTGGGGATGTGTCCACGTGTTTCCACATGCTCAATAGTTATTGAAAGTGTGATTCTCATTTTACCTGTTAATCCAATACTTGGAAGTATTCAACAAGAAGCTTAGCCTTCTCCTCAGTTCTGATTTCTGAACCACTGCAGAGAACACATTTCCATTGGGGTGGGGGGAGAAAAAGACCATTTCAAATGTTTACAATTCTGGAATTCATTTTATAACCAATAGTGTTTTATGTACCTCATTCATTGTTAGAAAGAAGCACCAACTTCTGATTAATATGCATTGTCTGACATAAGGTTTTTCTGGAGGGAATTCAAGAAATATTTAATGAATTTATACATTTCTGAGAGTCTGTGTGATACATGATAATAATGAAAGGAGTTTTCTCTAGAAGAAATGTCTGAATAATGGGAAGAGTTCTGACAATGGTGAGAAAAGCAACTTTGGTCTGAACCTTTCCAGTTAATATCCAATTCTATCATTCTCCCTCTCTCTGCTGTAATCTCACCATTTTAAATTTGGGCTCTTGAATAGAAAATGAGAAAAAAACATGTACATTTTTATTGCAGCATAAATGATTGCAAAATAAAGTTGATGTTTGATTATTTTTTTTAGTGTGCACTTGTGCACACTAGAGAGAAAGAGAGAAACAGAGATAGACAGGAGCAGACAGGAAGGGAGAAAGTTGAGAAGCATCAACTCATAGTTGCAGCATGTTAGTTCCTCATTGATTGTTTTTTCATATATGCCTTGACGGGGCTGGGGGGTGGGGGGAGGGAGTAGGGTAGGGGTTTCAGCCAAGCCAGTGACCCATTGGTCAAGCAAGTGACCTTGGGCTCAAGCCAGTGACCATCTGGTCATGTCTATGATCCCATGCTCAACCCAGCTACCCTGTGCTCAAGCTGGTGAGCATGCGCTCAAGCCAGTGACATTGGGGTTTCAAACCTGGGTCCTTAGCATCCCAGGCCGACACTCTATCCACTGTACTACTGCCTCATCAGGAAATGTTTAAGTTTTAAATGGTACTCTTTTAAATGTTTAAATCTATTAGAATTTTTAAAATATTTAAATATAAAATATGGTATTAATTACTTCTAAGTATAAGAAAAGCAAGAACATTAAGTAACTATATCAAGCTACTTTTAACATTTTATATCTAAATACACACACATTTATGTATACATATGTGCATACGTGTATATATATATTATTTTTAAGGCAGTATGAGGGAGCAATTGATGTCCTCTGAAATTTGAATATAGTCAAAGCTTGTTGACTACAGGGGTCACAGTTGTCCCTTACTTGCTGATTTCCTGGGTCTGAGATTTTAGGGCTAAGTGAAGCAAAGGCTCATTTTAGCTGGAGATGAAGGTGCCAGCAAGACAGGGCTGCTCTGGCCCTTACCTGAATCTTCTTCCGACTTGAAAGGGAACTTTAAGTCTGTTGAGAGATAGCAATGGCACTGATAATAGCAAAAGTTGTTAATTATGTTTTATGTGATGTATTTCTCAGAAATTCTGGGGGCTTGCATTTGCATTTGTTATCTAATTTCTGAATCCAAGTGGCAGCAGTGTGCCTTAAACTATCAACATCGTTGCAAGATAAAACCAAAGAGAAAAAATAATCACCAATCGTCTTGAACCATCCTAACTGAATTTCAGTTTTCTTCTGGTGCTATGAAGCAGTGGTGAATGGGTGATGCTTTTTGCATTTCATTTCTTTAAGAGATAAAATAAACATGGTCATTTCTGCTTATTTAGGGGCTTTGTCATGGAAACATATTATAAAAATAGCCCCTAACCACTTGGGACCAATCATCCCACATGGATGTGCTGAGTACACTGTTGATTCAGGCTGAAGCATTCACTCAGATTAGTGATTATCTAGCATTAGCTCAGTGGATAATGTTTTTAATACTACATAACACTTATTATGGCATTAGTGGTTTCATATTAATAAGATATTAGTTTTGTTACTTAAGCAATCTAATATATGAAAATAAAAAAATCAATTTTAAAGTCTATGTTACCCAACAGTTTTTTTGTTTGTTTGTAATTTTTCTATTGATTTGAGAGAAGGGTAGGGAAGAGAGAGAGAGAAAGAAAGAAGCATCAACTTGTTCCATTTAGTTGTACACTCACTGGTTGCTTCTATGTGCCTTGACTGGGAAGGAACCCATAACCTCCATGTGGAGACAAGTCTATCCACTGAGCAACCAGACCAAGGCCTGTTTAGTAGTGTCAAAATGTTTTTCCTTAATTAAATAATTATTTGAGCTTTCCATGATTTTTTCTCGCTCTTCTTAGTGTTAATATATCTTATTCTTTGGCAATTTGACCCTTCTGACTACCATACTTTGCATTTGGCTATTGTTGATCCACGAAAAAATGTTATATTATCTTATTTTAATTTTTTACTTAGTTTTTAAATAAAAAATGACCTGATCTTAATGCTTATCTTTCATGCTGTGCAAATTCGTTATAAAATGTGCTGTAGTTCAAAAAGCAAAATTTCAGTGATAGTATCATTATATTTGAGACCCAGTGGCTTTCAAAGGTTATGAATTAACAGAAAGTCCTTTAATATAATATCAGTCATCTTGTTCTCATGGTGAAGCATGGAAATCGACCCAGGAGAGTGTTATGTCAGAGTTTAGGAAAGGTCTGGTCATGTAGATGAGGACTTTTACTGCTAAGATGGGAAAATTGCCTGAGGATAAGTCTTCCTTTAAAATCATGTTTTCCAAGGATTTTTAGCTTATTGAATTTAATCCCAAAACAAGAAAATAAGAATATGTTAAAATTTTGGAAGAAAAATATACTCTGTGTAGTTTAAGTAAGGAGATAATCTAATAATTAGGTTAAGATGTCTAGTACACTATTATAAGTAAAAACAGAACTGATTCATTCATTCAGTGAATATCTGTTGAGAGCTTGCTGTATGTCTGGTATTAAGCTAAAAGTTAGAGATAGGAATACAGTTAAGAATAAAACAGAGTTCCTACCCCAAGGAAATGCTTATTCATATAGTTACTTAACATATCTCACAAAGGTAGACCTAATTTTTCAATATAAATGATAATTGCAGACTTTAGTCTTACAATAAACACAAAATAAAGAATTTGGATGGCAGAAAGTCTGACACAGAAAACTATACTGTTAACAACCCCTTTGAATTATGATGGCATGTGGAAGATATGTTAGATCTATTCTTTCTCATAAAATTGGACAGTAAAGAACTGATGCTTTTGGAAAATGTTTTGGAAATGCATTTAATGCATTTATAGTTTCATAAAACTAATTTTGTTATTTTGATTTTCCTCTCTAATTTCTTATTTTATCTATTTCTCCCAATTACAATGAAAAAATATACTCTCAGGGAAATTTGATTCTGTTATGAGTGATTCATGATGGAGCCTAAGGGGACTTATAAAAAGGATTTATTTTTTCAATGCATTTTTTTTTTTTTTTTGGCAACTGAACCAAAAGCTTTGAAAATGCAGACTGAGCAACAAATTCAAACTATGAGGGCTGAGGGGAATACCACCAACTCAGAAATGATGGTTTTTAATTTCTTACATTTGGGGAAAACTGATTTTTAGAGGACTTTAGTGTGTGTAAATGACAAAAACCATTGTTGATGGTGGTATTTTACTGAAGAATGTAAAGTAGTTTTTAAAATACTGACCTTTGTGGAAATCAATGTTTTTTAGTTTGTTTGTTTGTTTTTAATTGTGGGACTTGTGGAAACAAGGGATGGGCTAAAAAAATTGGTAAAAGTTATTTATGTCATGGAAACTTTAAAAAGGGGTGAGGATTCTAAATTTATCAGCAGATAGTCCTTGATATATTAAATGCACTTCAGAGATCATACTATAGCACACTAAATAAAGAAAGCTGGGTACTAAATATTTTCTGTAGCATTTTTGCTGGTTTCTCAGGCTACATTGAAGACATTATAAAGATCATACCGATTCAAGAGCATATGAGAGCAGTAATATACTCCAAGATGAGTCCTAGAATGAATACAATTCACTTCTTTTGCAAGTTTAAAGTTACATATATTAGACATTGACGACTTCTGGACTTTTTCCACTAAACACAAGTGATCTTTGAGGTGAACTGATGCCACGCAGTACTTCAAAGTTACTGGACAGTTTTTAGAGTCCTCACACAAAGCCAGCCTAATACCACCAACAAAAGTGCACTATGTTCTCCAGTGTCTAGTGGGCCCAACAACAAGATTTGAAAATTCTGTGTGATTCACAGAGATTGCAATGTGGCTTCATTTCTATTTGTAATGTAGGCTCTAATTTTAACATCCCCCCCTAGATTTTAGTGTGAACCTGCTGACAGAGAAAAGGTATATTTTTATTCTAGTGATATTAACTCTTTTAGTGACCTCAAAACTTACACACACACACACACACACACACACACACACACACACACACACAAATGCCCAATAATTTCTGCCACCTGGAAGTCTCCCAAAGTGTTTCTCTTAACACCAAAGTAAATGACCAGTCTGAAGAATACTGCCCTTTTATACAAATGTGACAAAGCCCATCTTTGCAAATATAACAGGCTCTCATTTATGGCATGCAATACAAAAGTTTTCTGTACATGAAATACAGCAGGATGACATTATGAAAAATGTAAAACTCTACATTAGTGCCAAATCATCCCTTTGCCTACAATTATTATAACCAAACCTCAGAATTAAATATGTGGAGATTCAGTTTCCCATTTGCGGGGAAGAAGCAAAGACATCCAAGGGGCAATTTGTACAACACATGCACGAACAAATACTCCCTTACTTCCTTGTAGTTATTTTTCAAATGTCTTCCACATTAGGAGTAATAAACATATATAAGAGTGAGCCCTGAAATCTAAAAATTAGGTTGCCCTTTGCTATTGGAAATCAGTGACAATAATGTGGGAATTATGCCATAAGAATATATCGTTCCACTAAGCAAACCTGGCTGCCAAATTCTGATCTACTTGCAACCCAAGCTCAATAGCTTGGAAAATAGCAACCAGCAATTGTGTGAATCCAATCAGGGAACAAAATCACAGAATATTTCAGTAAGTAAGAAAATGGAGTTGTAAATATCAGCCTTGTTTATTTCCCATTACCACAGCTGGAGGCAAGAAAAGAACATGGTTTAGTATAATACAGTCAGGTAGGAATTAGCACATACAATGAGGTTGAAAATTCAAGAGAAATATTGGAAAAAGAAAGAACAGCAGCTTCACAAAACATACCTGAATGTGACGTGACTACCCTGTCCCACAGCTCCATTTACAATCACCTCTTCTAGTTTAAGACAAAGTTATTTTGAAGTTTGCAGTAGTAGCAACCTACTTTTTTTTTTTTTTTTTGCCAAGAATAAATTATCAGAATGTTTCTGTAAGCCAGTATTATTTTTTAAAGGGGGATATCTTTTCCACACTATATGTCTTGATGATACTTTTTTCTAAACACTCTAATGGCCAGGCTATTAATAAACAACAATAGCGATGGTCAGGGGACTACTTTTGTATTACTCCGCAACTATCTTCGGAAAAATGTGTAACAACTCATTATGCTGTGTACCATTCACGAATGCTGACGCGAGGTAGCCTGCATTAGCAAGTTTGACAGCTAGACTTTGTCTGTAAAGAGAGCTGTCAGGGAGTGTCCCCTCTGTGACTGCAGCGCTTGAGATCTCTCAACATACACACGGGATCTAAGAACTCCACTTCCCCTGCAAGCCTCCCTAAAATCTTCTATCTCTTTCCTTTTTTTTTTCCCAGGGACAGAGAGAGAGTCAGAGAGAGGGATAAATAGGGACAGACAGACAGGAACAGAGAGAGGTGAGAAGCATCAATCATTAGTTTTTTGTTGCCGTTGGGACACCATAGTTGTTCATTGATTGCTTTCTCACATGTGCCTTGACTTCTGGCCTTCAGCAGACTGAGCAACACCCTGCTGGAGCCAGGGACCTTGGGTCCAAGCTGAGGAGCTTTTGCTCAAGCCAGATTGGCCCGCACTCAAGCTGGCGACCTCCGGGTCTCGAACCTGGGTCTTCCGCATTCCAGTCCCATGCTCTATCCACTGTGCCACCACCTGGTCAGGCAAAAGCTTCTATTTCTTAAACCCTTCCTCTTATTTCACCTACTGAAATGACTGTCTCATTACCTTTGTGACTCTCAAAACATTGACTTCTTACACTTCTGAGGAAAAAAGACTGACATACATCTTCCTAGAAATAATAACAATTAAAAGCTGTTTCAAAGATGATGCTTTAGTTTAGCACTGACTGTTCACCTTTTACTAACAATAAAGCAGTAAGAATAACAATAGGTAGAATAACAGAGTCATGTAAAGATGACATTAGGACATTTGATATAGAGTGTCCAAATTCATCTTATATAAGACTTAGCAAGAAGTTCCACAAACTTCTTCATATGCACCAGGGTTCCTGGAATATCTAATCATTGTAGTAAATACCAGAAATCTGAGAAAAGAGTCCGAAAGTCTAAGAGGCAGTTTATTCATGTTTGATTATGGCCTTTTTACTCCAAAGAATATAAATTGGCTCACACAACTATATAGAATGCTCTAAGTTAAATTAATGTAGGTGAGAAAATGAAATAAAACAAAGATATGAACATGTCAAAACCACAAAACAGGAATGAGGCCAGGATACTTGTTAAGGATGGAGCTTATAAGTCAAGGTTCTCAAAGAAAAGAAACAGAGTATATATGTATACACACACGCACACATGTCTTTTAAGGAACTGGCTCACATGACAATGGAGGTGGGCAAGTCCAAAATCTGCAGGGTGGTTCCGGCAGGCTGGAGACCTAGGGAAAAGCTGACATTCAAATCCCACATCTTCTTCCTTCATTTTATTCCATCTCTGTCCCCCTTTAGTACAAGCTGGCAGTGTTTCTGCTGGTCTATCTCAGCTTCGTTCTTGGCTTCTGCTGAGACGGTTGTTTGGACCCCCGAGTCACACCCTTAGTCTCTTCATGGAGTAACTGTCCAGTAACACTGTTGGTGTTCTCTCCAAAGCATACTTTCTCAGTTTTGGTTTGTATGTTTATTTTTCAATATAGATAGGTTAATCTTCTAATGTCTCAAGTTTTGTTTCCTTTTTGCTTAACAATTCCTTCAATCCATTTCTCTTTTTTTGCATCTTACTACAAGCAGTCAAGAGGACTCAAGCCACCTTCAATACTTTGCTTAGACATCTCTTCAGCTAAATATCCAAGTTCATCACTCACAAATTCTACCTTCCACACCACAATAGATCACAATTCAGCCAAATTTTTTACCATTCTATACCAAAGATTGTCTTTCCTCCAGTGTCTGCGTTCCTCATTTCCATGTGAAACCTTACCACAATCACCTTGAATACACATTGTGTACCAACAACCCTTGGAAGGCAAGCTTGGTCTTTACTAACACGCATCTCAAAACTCTTCTAGCTTTTCTACCCATTATCCAGTTCCAAAGCCACACCAACATTTTAATTTTAGTTTTTTTATTATTGAGTCTCTAAAATAGTTTTATTTTTAATTAGAGTTGACATAAAATATTATATTAACTTTAGGTATACCATATAGTACTTCAACATTTATATACCTTACAAAGTGCTCACCACAATAAATCTAGTAAATCATTCATATATATATATATATATATATATATGAATAGCTTTAGGGATATTTTAATAATATATAGAATATATTATTGACTATTATCTATGCTATACATTATATCCTGTGACCTATAAGTGGAAGTTTGTACTTTGTAATCTTTTCCCTCTTTTCTGCCCATCCCCCAATCCACTCCCTTCTGGCAACCATCAGCATGTTCTCTGTATATGTGCAATCTAAAAGACAAAACAAAGAGACAAGCAAAATGAAAAAAACAAGCTCACTTTCACGTCTTTTTTTTTTTTTTAATTTTATTTTTTTTAATGAAAACATCTCCAGGTTATCTTAACATTCAATTGTGTTGCATACCCGTCACCAAAAGTCAAATTGTCCTCTGTCACTTTCTATCTGGTTTTCCCTGTGTCCCTCCCCTCCTCCCTATCCCACCCTTCCCTCCCTTCCCCCACCCCATAACCACCACACTTTTGTCCATGTCTCATAGTCTCACTTTTATGTCCCACCTATATATGAAATCATGCTGTTCTCAGTTTTTCTTTTTTTCTGATTTACTAATTTCACTTCGTATAATGTTATCAAGGACCATCCATTTTGTTATAAATAACCCGATGTCATCGTTTCTTATGGCTCAGTAGAATTCCATAGTATATATGTACCATAGCTTTTTAATCCACTTGTCTTCTGACAGACACTTGGGCTGGTTCCAGATCTTCGCTATTGTGAACAATGCTGCCAGGAACATGGGGGCATATTTCTTCTTTTCGAACAGTGCTAAGGTGTTCTTAGGGTATATTCCTATAAGTGGGATAGCTGGGTCAAAAGGCAGTTCGATTTTTAACTTTTTGAGGAATCTCCAAACTGTTTTCCATAGTGGCTGCACCAGTCTGCATTCCCACCAGCAGTGCAGAAGGGTTCCCTTTTCTCCACAACCCCGCCAGCACTTATTCTGTGTTGTTTTGCTGATAAGTGCCATTCTGACTGGTGTGAGGTGATATCTCATTGTGGTTTTAATTTGCATTTCTCTAATAATTAGTGATGTTGAGCATTTTTTCATATGCCTATTGGCCATCTGTATGTCCTCTTTGGAGAAATTTCTATTCATTTCTTTTGCCCATTTTTTGATTGGGTTGTTTGTCTTCCTGGTGTTGGGTTTTATAAGTTCTTTATAAATTTTAGTTATTAACCCCTTATCAGATGTGCTGTCGAATATGTTCTCCCATTGTGTGGTTTGTCTTTTTATTCTGTTCTTATTGTCTTTAGCTGTGCAAAAACTTTTTAGTTTGATATAGTCCCATTTGTTTACCTTGCCTTTTATTTCATTTGCCTGTGGAGATAAATCGGCAAATATATTGCTGCTACAGATGTCGGAGAGCTTGCTGCCTATGTTTTCTTCTAAGATGCTTATGGTTTCATGACTTACATTTAAGTCTTTTATCCATTTTGAGTTTGTTTTTGTGAATGGTGTAAGTTGATGGTCTAGTTTCATTTTTTTGCAGATAGATGTCCAATTTTCCCAACACCATTTGTTAAAGAGGCTGACTTTACTCCATTGTATGTTCTTTCCTCCTTTGTCAAATATCAGTTGTCCATAAAGCTGTGTGTTTATTTCTGGGTCCTCTGTTCTGTTCCATTGATCTATGTGCCTGTTCTTATGCCAGTACCAGGCTGTCTTGAGTATAATGGCCTTATAGTAAACCTTGATATCTGGAAGAGTGATACCTCCTGCTTTATTTTTTCTTTTTAAGATTGCTGAGGCTATTCGTGTTCTTTTTGATTCCATATAAATGTTTGGAATATGCGTTCTATATCTTTGAAGTATGTCATTGGTATTTTAATTGGTATTGCATTGAATTTGTAAATTGCTTTGGGTAATATAGACATTTTAATGATGTTTATTCTTCCTAGCCATGAGCACGGTATATGCTTCCACTTGTTTGTATCTTCCTTGATTTCTTTTATCAATGTTCTATAATTTTCCGAGTACAAGTCCTTAACCTCCTTGGTTAAATTTACTCCTAGGTACTTTATTTTTTTGGCTGCAATAGTGAAGGGGATTGTTTCCTTAATTTCTTTTGCTGATATTTCATTGTTGGTGTATAGAAATGCCTCTGATTTCTGAGTATTAATTTTATATCCTGCCACCTTGCTGAAATCATTTATAAGGTCCAGTAGTTTTTTGACTGAGACTTTAGGGTTTTCAATATACAATATCATATCATCTGCAAATAATGACAGTTTTACTTCTTCTTTTCCAATTTGTATGCCTTTTATTTCTTCTTCTTGTCTGATTGCTGTAGCTAGGACTTCCAGAACTATGTTGAATAAGAGTGGTGAAAGTGGGCAACCCTGCCTGGTTCCTGATCTTAAGGGGATTGCTTTTAATTTTTGTCCATTTAGTATGATGTTTGCTGTGGGTTTGTCGTAGATGGCCTTCACCATGTCAAGGAATGCTCCCTGTATTCCCACTACTGAGAGTTTTGAGCATGAATGGGTGCTGGATTTTATCAAATGCCTTTTCTGCATCTATTGAAATTATCATGTGATTTTTGTCCTTCCTTTTGTTTATGTGATGAATCACATTGATTGATTTGTGAATATTGAACCAGCCTTGCCTCTCCAGAATAAATCCTACTTGATCATGGTGAATGATTTTTTTCATATATTGCTGGATCCGGTTGGCTAATATTTTGTTGAGAATTTTAGCGTCTAAATTCATCAGGGATATTGGCCTATAATTTTCTTTCTTTGTGTTGTCTTTGCCCGTTTTTGGGATCAGAATTATGCTCGCCTCATAAAAGGAGTTTGGAAGTCTTTCTTCCTTTTGAATTTTTTGAAATAACTTGAGGAGGATCGGAGTTAGTTCTTCTTTGAATTTTTGATAGAATTCACTTGTGAAGCCATCAGGCCCAGGACTTTTCTTTTTTGGGAGTTTTTTGATAACTGTTTGTTGTAATTGGTCTGTTTAGGTGTTCTGATTCTTCCAGATTGATTTTTGGAAGGTTATATGATTCAAAAAATTTGTCCATTTCACCAAGATTGTCTAATTTTTTGGAGATAGTTCTTCATAGTATTTTCTTACAATGCTTTGTATTTCTGTTGAGTCAGTTGTTATTTCTCCACTGTCCTTTCTAATTTTATTTATTTGAGTCCTCTCTCTTTTTTTCTTGGTGAGTCTAGTTAAAGGTTCATCAATCTTGTTTACCTTTTCAGAGAACCAGCTTCTTGTTTCCTTGATCCTCTGTATTGTTTCCTTAGCCTCTATGTCATTTATTTCTGCTCTGACCTTTATTATTTCCTTCCTTCTACTTGTCTTGGGTTTTATTTGTTGTTGTTTTTCTAGTTCTTTTAGATGCAGGGTCAGGTTGCTTATTTGAGCTTTTTCTAGCTTCTTATGATATGCCTGTAGTGCAATAAACTTCCCTCTCAGAACTGCTTTTGCTGTGTCCCATAAATTTTGAGTTGATGTATGCTCATTATCATTTGTTTCTAGAAACTTTTTTATTTCTTCTTTGATCTCATTGTTAATCCATTCATTATTTAATATCATGCTATTTAGTTTCCAAGTGTTTGAGTATTTTTCAGTTTTTCTTTTGTGGTTAATTTCTAGTTTTATGGCATTGTGATCAGAGAAAATGCTTGATATGATTTCAATCTTCTTAAATTTATTGAGACCATTTTTGTGTCCTAACATGTGGTCTATCCTAGAAAACATACCATGAGTCCTTGAGAAGAATGTATATTCTACTGCTTTAGGGTGAAAAGTTCTGAAGATATCTATTAAATCAAGTTGATCTAGTGTCTCCTTTAAGTCTGCTGTTTCTTTATTAATTTTCTTTCTTGAGGATCTATCCAGTGTTGTTAGAGGGGTATTGAAATCCCCTACTATAATAGTATTGCTGTTAATCTCACCCTTTATATCCATCAAAGTCTGCTTTATGTATGTCGGGGCTCCTATATTTGGTGCATAGATATTTACAATAGTTATATCTTCCTGTTGAATTGTTCCCTTTATCATTATGTAGTGTCCTCCTTTATCTCTTACTACAGCCTTTGTTTTAAAGTCCATTTTGTCTGATAAAAGTATTGCTACCCCTGCTTTTTTTTCATTTCCATTTGCATGAAATACTTTTTTCCATCCTTTTACCTTCAGTCTATGAGCATCTTTTGTTTTAAGGTGTGTCTCTTGTAGACAGCATATGTATGGGTCCTGTTTCTTTATCCATGCAGCTACCCTATGTCTTTTGATTGGATCATTTAATCCATTTACATTTAAGGTTATTATTGATATGTAGTTGTTTATTGCCATTTTATTCTTTAAAGCTGTATTCTTCTTTTGCTCTATTCATTCCTCCCTTTAAACTGTTCTCAAGAGGCCCCTTAGTATCTCTTGCAGAATTGGTTTGGTTTTTATGAATTCCTTGAGGCTTTCTTTTTCTGGGAAGCTCTTTATTTCTCCTTCAATTTTAAACGTTAGCCTTGCTGGATAAAGTAGTCTTGGTTGTAGGTTCTTGTTCTGCATTACTTTGATTATATCTTGCCATTCCCTTCTGGCCTCAAGTGTTTCTGTTGAGAAGAGTGATGTTATCCTTATGGGGGCTCCTTTGTAGGTGATAGCCTTTTTTTCTCTAGCAGCTTTTAAATTTTTTTCTTTATCCATTAGCTTTGGTATTTTAACTATGATGTGTCTTGGTGTAGATCTTTTTGGGTTTCTCTTTAATGGAGTTCTGTGTGCTTCTTGAATGTGTGGAGTGTTTCCCAGCCTTAATTTAGGAAAGTTTTCTGCTATGATTTGATTGAACAAAGTTTCTATTTCCTGTCCTCTCTCCTCTTCTTCAGGCACCCCTATGATGGGAATGTTACTTCTCTTCATGTTGTCACAGAACTCCCTTAGAGTTTCCTCACATTTTTTAAGTCTCTTTTCCTTTTTCTTCTCTGCTTCTGTGCCTTTGTTTATTGTGTCCTCTAACTCGCTTATTCGATCTTCAGCGTGATTCATCCTGCTTTTAATTCCTTCCATTGTGGTCTTCAGTTCTGATACTGTATTTGTCATTTCTGTCTGATTCTTTTTTATTATTTCAATTTTGTTTTTTATACTTGTTATCTCTTTATTTAGGTGTTATAATGACTATCCATTGTTGCTCTAATTTCTTTGAACAGCCTAACTATTATTATTCTAAATTCTGCATCTGGTAATTTGGTTATATCTGGTTCATTCAGGTCCTTTTCTGGGGATTTCTCTTGATTCATTTGGTTTGCATTCCTCTGCCTGCCCATTTTGTCTGTGTATAAGCAAGTTGTGGCCACTGGAGTCCACTAGGTGTTGCCTTTGTGTTCTTTATGTGTGGTTTGTCTTTAGGCCCCCCACCCCCTCTGCCACTGCCTAGGGTGGTTGGGTATGGGCATTGCCAGAGCCGGCCCTCTGTGGCTTTTGCTGTGATTTCTGCCTCTCCTCCGCGAGAGGGGCTGTTACTCAAGCCACAAGCCTCAAGACCAAGGATAGAAGTGAGCACCTTTACTCAGCTGTGGACCAGCCTATTTCCGGACTTCTGCCCAGAACCCGCAGTCGGAGCCTGCTCGCTACAGTTTCGCGGCTTTGCGGGGCTTTTGATGTGCTCTCAGCTGTAAGCTTTTGCCCGTCCGGAGCTTTAGCCCGCCCTTGAGGCCAGGGCCCTTCTGCGCAGTGTCGGAAACCAAGGTTTATTGGGGCGGGCGTGTTTGCTGGCTTCCGCTCAGCTGCGTACTTCCGCTCGTCCCGGACTCTACCCCGCCCCCGCGTTCGGAGCCCGCTCGTGCACGTATGAATGCAATTCGCGGTTTCTCCGGCCGGGTGGGGATACTAGCGTGTGCTCAACTGCGAGCTTCCACTTGTCTCGGGGTCTACCCCATTCCCGCGCTCGGAGCCCGCTCGCGAACGTATACTGGCCAACCGCGGTTTCTCCGGCCCAGGGGGTGGGGGGCTGGTAGTGCCAGCTCAGCCGCGAGCCCCTGCCCGTCCCTGGTCCTAGCCCGGTCCCCGCGGTCAGGGCCGGCTTGCGCAGGGCCTGTCTGTTCCTGGCCTCCCGCTTTGTCCCCGTAAGTGGGATTAAAGGCGAGCCCGCAGCTTTCGGACCGCTTTCGCGCATCCCCTTCGACCCTCTGGGCTAGACCCATCTCCCATCGGCTTGGCTTCTGCCCACGCTGACAGAACCGCGTTTCAGTGTCCTGTCCCCCCAAACCCTTAAGCAGCCCTCAGCAGAGTAGGAAGGGACCTAATACTCCACACTGTAGGCCTGGGAGCTCCCTCTCTTGTTTCACAGCTCAACACTGTCCAAACGCCTCTTCTAGGCTCTAGGACTGCAGGCTGGGGCTTGGTTCCTGGGAACCAGGTCCCTCCCTCTCCGCCAAACTTTCCTCCTGCCCCGTGGGTCTCTCCGGGCTGCCGTTTGCTCCGGGGAGCTGGGCAGCCCTCTTCGCGTTTTCGCTATTCCTACCAGTCTCAATGTGGCTTCTTCTGTGTTCCTTGGTTGAAGAGTCCACTTAGTTTTGTTCAAAGTTGGTTTATCCAGGTGATGGTTCTTAAAATTGAGTTGTAATCCACTTTGCTTCTGGGAGTTGGAAGTTGGTACGTCCGCCTACTCCGTCGCCATCTTGCTCCTCACTTTCACGTCTTTAGGTTTTGTTACAGCAATGCCCCATTTTTTGGAACCAAAACTTTTAATAATTTGCTAGAGCTGCCGTAATGAAATACTACAGACTGAGTCACTTAAACAGCAGACATTTATTTTCCTAACAGTTCTCAAAGCTGGAAGCCCAAGGTGACAGCCAGGTTGGTTTCCTCTGAGACCTCTTTCCTCGACTTGCAAAGGACACCCTCTCGCTGCCTCTTCACACGGCTTTTCTCTGCTCTTGTACAGCTCTGGAGTCTCTCTGTACGTCTTAATCTCCTCTTCTTGTAAGGACGCCAGTCAAACTAGATTAGAGTTTACCCTAATGGCCTTATTTTAACCTAATTAGTTCTCTGGCAGCTCAATCTCCAAATATACACACATTCTGAGGCACTCGGGGGGTTAGGCTTCAACATGCGAACCTTGGAGGAATACAATTCAGTCCAGAACATGGAGGTTGGGAGAAAAATTGGTCTTAGCTTTCTTGCCTCTAAAATGAACAGCAAAAGCTGATCAATTGCACAATTACATGTGTCTGTGAGACAAAAACAAAACAACTCTTGAGGAGAGCACAACTCTTCCTGCTTTTAAGTCTTGGCCAAATTATAGTACTGTGAACAAGCAGTCTGCAGAGATGCCTCAGTGGACCAAAGAAGGGAGCAAACTAGGTTACTGGTTTGCAGCAAACACTCCAAGATACACTATAGTTTCTGGGTGTGCTGAGGAAACTCGAGGCAAAGAAAAGTGTAGAATTTTAATTTTACGCAGATGTGTTAATATTCTAGCTAATGTCCTCTGAGAAATAATAATGGGTTAGAGACCCGGACAAAGAAATGGGACTCTGTGAGAAAAGGGGCAGAGGAGACCTCCCAGGGGAGCAGATCTTCTCCCTTTAGGAGAGGGATCAGATCTCACAGACAGGAGCTTTTCAAGGTTGAGTGGGAAATCTTGATTGAAACCAGAGGTTCAGCTCAGAGGGCTGAGTAAGGTGACCAAACAGGGCATCTCTTCAGATGGAGTCTAAGGCCAGCAGTTGAGAAAGTAGTTCAGGACGCTGGAACCAAGGTAAGTGTGGTCTGAAGCTTAAGGTAAAACCCTTTAGATCAGAAAAAATTACTTCTTTCTCACTCACCCCCTCCCCCCAGGAAATATGTGTGTGAAAGGTAGAGAGAGAAAGAGAAAGGGAGAGGGAGAGGAAGGTTGGAGGAGCTGACTGTGTTTAGGATCATCCTTCAAAAAGCGGAGTCCAGAATATTGGATGGAAGTTGACTGGGAAATTGATTAATACTTTGATTTGGAATTCCTAAACAAAAGCACAGAAAGCACAATAACAAACATTGGGCTTAACAATTTTGAGCATGTAGAATACACATTGGCTTATTTGCATCTCACTCAAGTTTTTGAGATCTGCTGAGCAGAGAGTATTTTCTTCAATTCACATTTGAGAAGACTGAGACTCAGTGGAGTTAATGACTTGGTCAAGATCCTAAAATTGATGGTAGAATGGATCTCTGAGCAGACTAAGTCTTATACTTATAAGGCTGCATACGATGGTTCCTCTGCTGTGCTCAGCCACAGCTTTTTTGAGTGGACTGCTGGCCATATTGTGACTTATATCATAGCAGCATGTCTCAAAGAGAGTAGGTGTGGCTCTTGAGGAGAACAAATTATTTTACCTGTATCTTTTTTTAATATTTGGTGACAACAGAAAATAACCCTAAATGAATGGCATTTGGAGAATGGCTTAAGGGTGACTGTCTAAGGAGGCCTTGCTTCATTACAAGGACCACACTGGAAAATAAATAAAACTAATAAAGTAAATCTCTCTCTCTCTTTTCTTTTGGCCTGAAGAAACAGGGAAGCAAGAAAAATCAGATTCAACTGTTTAATAGTGATTTATAATAGATGTATGTAAGGGTAAATTCTCCTCTTGCCTTAACAATAACAATAAAGTAGAAACGAATAGCTTTAGGGATATTTTAAATTCACTGCTCTATTTTTAAATGGAATTATTTTCTCAGGGCCCTGGGCTCAGTCCATTGTGAAATAGTCCAGCATCAAGCAATAAGAAGACAGTATTAAAACTACAGATTTAAAAAAAAATTATTAGAACTTCTTTAAACCCACAATCATAATAATCTTGTATCTTTGGAGAAGAGAAAAAAGAAAGACTTTTAAACTATTAATTAATTTACTCCACACTTGGGTAAAGTTATTCACATTTAAAAGATATGTAGCTATAAGGAGTAGTAAAACCAACCAGAATGTCAGACATAGAGTATAGATTAGGTTAATTGCATGAACTTAACCCTAAATTCTGCTATTTCTCTTAAAGGGGTGATCTTTATACAGTCAATGGAGATTTAACAAACTTGGAATAAAATTAAATATCTGGATGAGGTATACACCATTCTTATTTACATGAAAGAAAATTACTACACTAAAACAAAATCCTGATGGCACTAAAAATATTAGAAATGTGTAGGTTTTCTGTTTACAACAGTCATATTTTCCCTCACATTCTGCTACATCATGGCAGATTAAGTAGTGGGGTGGGTGGGTTAAGACCATGTGCAAGGTGAAGACCTTGGTTTTAGGATCACTTCATCTCTCCAGGGTTCTCTTGCCTGGTTTATCAGCGAGTGTTCCAAAAGGAAGCAGATGGCTAACTCAAACAGAGGAATTAAGAAATATATAATAAAGGGAATACTCACCAAAGTGTGGACAAGATGTAGGGAGACCCATAAAAGATGGTGTAGAATCTTGGAGTTAACAATCGTAGGGGAGCTCTTATCACCCCTACACACGAAGGGGCAAGCAGAGGGAACAATTCCAGGACCCCAGAGAAAACTCTGGCTTTAGCAGCAGCCTGAACATATAACTCCGGCAGCCTTGGCAGGAGGAAACACAACACTTTTATACTTAATGCAATCTTTAAAGTAGTCATTCAAGTTAAATGCATAAGATTCAAGCCGACTTAAATGTTATAGAAGGGTTTCTATTTTTTAAGAACTAAAATATAAATGTGGACATAAATTTTAGTGTTGTAATTTCTAGCATTTCACATATAGTTAAGGTGACCAGACGTCCTGCTTTTGGCGGGACAGTCCTGATTTTTAACAATTTGTCCCGTATCCTCTGGCGTTTTTGTTTGTTTGTTTTTTCCTTTATTTTTTTTTCCTCTGGCGTTTTAAAAAAGTCCCGATTTTTGAAAAGAATGCATGAAAAGCTAGGGAACAGTGGGACAACAGGAAGGAAATATACGGTTTTCTGCGGGGAGACCCCGCTTCTACCTGGAAGCGCCCACTCTGCCACAAGAGCTGGCTGCCCTGTGTGGGGCCCCAAACCAAAGAACTTCGGGCCGGACGTACCTGCTGGGGCGGCAGCTGTCAAGTCCCCTTACTACCCATAGGCCTGCGTCCTGGATGCTGGCGTGTGGCTCCGGGCTCTGCGGGGCACAAGCCGCTAGGTCTCCAGCATCGGTTTTGGGACCGTGTAACCCAATCCCTCTGATTCACTCAAAATTTCCCATATAGTAATATTTCCAAAAACGATCTTTTTAATGAGGTATCATTATTAAAAAAATAGATTGATAAGGAAAAGGTTAAATCCTGGCCATCCGAAAAATCACAATAGAGAACAAATGGTTAGAAACATTTCATCATTTTGAAACAAACCATGTTCTATACAGTAATGCACTAAAAATTGTGGAATACATGCTGTCTTTACCAGGAACTAATGTTGTGACTGAATGCGTTCTTTCTAGGTAAATAAAGTGTGGACATCAGAAAAATCACAATTAAGTGTTGAGACTTTGAAAGCTATTTTATGTGTCAAATATAATTTAACAAATTCTTGTGAAAAATTTTATGAACTTTTAAACAACAACAGCAATCTACTAAAAATAATTCACTCAAATGAGAAATATGCCAAAGAATAAAATAATACTATACATAATTTTTTAATGTATTATATTTATAAATTATACTTATGTTGAAATTTTAAAAAATATATTACAATACTATTTTTGCATTCTATGAAAAATTTTTTTGCTCCATATAGACCAAATTTTTAATTAAGAATTCCCCCCACCCCACCTCCCACCCCCGTCAATGGTGTCCCGCTTTACCAATTTTTAAATCTGGTCACCTTACATATAGTATTAATTTTGTTCATTTCCTTCACAGTTGAGTGCTTTAACTCCTTTACGTATCCAACTGAATTCAGGGATTCCTTCTCTTTGACATGCCTCATGATCTCCATCTTTTTTGAATTGCACTTATGAAATCTACACATCACTAGCATCATCACTTCCACTTTTTCTACAGATTTCTAAATAAAATTGTAAGTGAAAAATATAATAAAATATTCAAATAATTGAATAAACCCTACCATAGAACAATATCAATGCTGCAGAAACTCAGTTCTCTCTTAGTAGGCAATATTACCACATAAAAATAGTCATTTGCTACCTGAAGGACAAAAGTTCAGAGAGAGGACCACCAATATTTGTCACCCTAATTCACAGTTTAGAAATAAGAAGTAATAACTGGCAGCATGGTATTAGGGGCTGAACAAGATACTGCAAAATCAAACATTAAAAAAAGCAAAAATTGTATCAATCTAGGGTCATTTTGTAGAGAAAAATTCTTGTTCAGATCAGAACCATCTCTGAGGGCAGCTCTAATAACTGTTTGTAAGCGTAATTCTGTTATATTAAAGCAGTGTTAATTATTTTGTTTGTTTAACCTAACATAGAACTGTATGTTTATGTTGAGAAAACTTCTCTTTAATACCCTCTGTTTTAAAATGCTGTATAGAAAGATCTCTGTCAAAAAAAGTAAATTAATGAGATTGGTCTCCTAAAAAACAAATTCATGTAGGCAGGAGGGGAAAGAGAAGAATATGAAGTAATTCCTAGGATTGCTATTCATACCTTCTGCATACAGATAGATGCTTCTTTCTAACAAATTGACTTCTTATGTCTCAAATGTCTGAAATATATAAGAAAACATTAGTTTGGGACCACTCATGTAGAGTTATGAAATCCAACTTTGTCCATAATGATTTTCCCCATCACAGAAATCAGCAAACACTATAAATCAGGTCCCCCTCCTCTCACTTGTGAGTCAGTTAAAAATTTACCGGCATATCGCAGATTGAGACTTCTTCATGTTCTTTCCTGATCTCAGCACAGGGATGAGCTAAGAGGTGAACGAGACTGTTTTCTTTATTTCTTTTTCAGCTATTTTATCATTAATGCATAAAAATGCAACTGATTTCTGTATGTTGATTTTGTATCCTGGAAATTTACTGAATTCATTGATTAGGTCTAACGTTTTTTATCATGAAATTTATAGAATATACCAAACGTAAGGCCATATATGTTCAGCCCTGGCCGGCTGTCTCATCAGTAGAGCATTGGCCCATCCTGTTGAAGTTCCGGGTTTGATTCCTGGCCAGGTCACACAAGAGAAGCACCCATCTGCTTCTCCATCCTTCCTCCTCTCCTTTCTCTCTATCTCTCTCTTCTCCTCCCTCAGCCAAGGCTCCATGGGAGCTAAGCTGGCCCGGACACTGAGGATGGCTTCATGGCCTCTGCCTCAGGTGCTAGAATGGTTCTGGTTGCAACGGAGTAACAGCCCTGATGGGCAGAGTATTGCCCTCTCGTGGGCATGCCGGGTGGATCCCAGTCAGGCACATGTGGGAGTCTGTCTCTCTGCCCCCTGCTTCTCACTCAGAAAAAAACTAAAATAAAAAAAAGACCATAAATGTTCATATATGTTCTGTATATATCATATCCTCTACAAAGGCAGTTTCAGGTGTTTTATTTTCTGATTTGTATGTCTTTAATTTTCTTGCCTGATTGCTCTGGCTAAGATTTTCAGTACAATAATGAATAGGAGTAGTGAGAATGAGTACCCTGTCTTGGTCCTGATTTTAGAGGGAAAGCTTTCACCTTTTACTATTGAGTATGATGTTAGCTCTGGGCTTCTCATATATAGTTTTTAATATGTTGAAATATGTTCCTTATGTACCCAATTTGTTGAGAGTTTTTATCATGAAAGGATGTGGCAGTTTGTCAAATGCTTTTTCTGTACCTTTTTAGATGATCATATGATTTTAAACCTCATGGTAGTAATGTAGTGTATCATCCTTATATTGTAGCATTCTTGCCTTGCAGGGATAAATCTGACTTGATTATTGTGTAGAATTCTTTTAATGTGTGTTGAGTTCGGTTTGCCAATATTTTATTGAGAATTTTACATCTATATTTATCAGGGATATTGACCTGTAGTTTTTTGGATTTTTTTTTGTAGTGTTTTTATCTGACTTTGGTATCAGGGTAATGCTGGCTTTATAAAGTAAGTTTGGGAGTTTCCTTCCTCTTCAAATTTTCTGAAGACTTTGAGAAGAATTGGAGTTCATTCTTAAAATGATTGGTAGAATTCACCAAAAAAACAGTCTCATCCTAGGATTTTCTTTGTTGAGAGATTTCTGGGACTATTTATTCATCTCTTAACTTGTTATTGGTCTTTTCAGATTTTCTACTCCTTCATGATTTAGTCTTAGTTGGTTGTATGTTTTCAGGAATTTATCCATTTCTTCTAGATCAGTGGTTCTTAACCTGGGTTCTATCGAACCCTAGGGGTTCAATGAGTTGGTCTTAGGGGTTTGGAGAAGCCTCTGCCGCGGAGGCCAGAATAAAGTAATACTGTAATTTGTTGTGAGTTCATGCACTTTGTTGGTTTTGTTCTTTGAGCAAGGTGATGTTCATGCGCGGCTCATTTTGTGCACCAGTAGAAAAACATATACCTATATCTTGAATTTGGAAAGAAAAATCATATTTTATTTATCACTAAAGAAGGGTTCAGTGAATGCGCATATGAAAGTGGTAGGTTCGGTACCTCAAAAAAGGTTAAGAACCACTGTTTTAGATTATCCAAATTTGTTGGTGTCTGTTCATAGTGGTCTCTTATGATCCTTTGTATTTCTGTGGTATCAGTTTTAATGGCCTCTCTTTCATTTCTGATTTATTTGTTTACACTTTTTCTTATTTAGTGTAGGTAAAGGTTTATGGATTTTGTTTATGTCTTTAGAAAAACTAGCTTTTGGTTTTATTGATATTTTCTATTGTTTTTTGGTCTCTTATTTTATTTATTTCTGCTCTAATATTTATTATTTTCTTCTTTTTATTAATTTTGGGCTTAGTTTGTCCTTCTTCTAGTTTCTTGAGGTATAAAGTTGAGTTGTTTAATTGAGATCTTTCTTTTTTTTAATGTAGGTATTTATCACTACAAAGTTTCCTTTAGAATTGTGTTTGCTGCATCCCATAAGTTTGATGTTTAATTTTTGTTTGTTTTAAGATATTTATTTTCTTCTCATTTCTTTTTAACCCATTAGTTATTCTTGAGTATATTGTTTAATTAGCACATATTTGGTAATTTTTCAATTTTCATTCTATTATTGCTTTCTAGTTTCATACCATTGTAGTCAGATAAGATTTCAATCTTCTTAAGTTTGCTAAGACTTGTTTTATGACTTATCATATGATCTATCCTTGTGTACTTGGGAAGAATATGTATTACGCTGCTACTGAATGGAATGTTCTGTATGTTTGTCAGGTCCATTTGATTTAAGGTATAGTTCAAATCCAATGTTTTCTTACCGATTTTCTGTCTGGAGACGCTATCTATTGTTGAAAGTGGAGTATTGAAGTCACCTACTATTATTGTATTATCTATTTGTTCCTTCTGATCTCTTAGTATTTGCTTAATATATTTTGATGCTCTGATGTTGGGTGCATGTGTTTAATTGTTATAATCCTTTTGATTAATTCACTGCTTTTTCACTATATTATGATCTTCTTTCTCTCTTGTTACTGTTTTTGGCTTGAAGTCATTTTGTCTGACTCCTTCTCGCTTTGGTTTCCAGTTTCATAGGATACATTTATTCATCCCTTTACTTTGAACCTTTGTGTGTCCCTAAAGGTGAAGTGAATCTTTTGTCAGCAGCATATAGTTGGATTTTATTTTATTTTTTATATAGCCAGTCACTCTATGCTTTTGATTAGAGAGTTTAATCTATTCACATTAAGAGTAATTATTGATAACTAAGGACTTATTTATGCCATTTTATTGCATCCTGACTGTTTTATATATTTTTTTCTTTGTTTCTTTCTTGATGCCTTCCTCTGTAATCATTTTCCATAGCAGCATGCTTTGATTCCCCTCTTTTTATTTTTGTGTATCTATTATAGCTTTTTGCTCTGTCATTACTCTAAGGTGTACACAGTCATAATTACAGTATTTCACACTAACAATTTAAATTCAATTATATTAAAAACTATCCTTTTACTTCTTCCTTTTATGTTTTTGATGTCACAATTTATTTCCTTTATATTTATTATTCATTAACAAATTATTGCAGTTATAGTTATTTTTAATATTATTGTCCTTTAACATTTATAATATAGTGTTTAAAATATTACCATATTATAGTATTGGCATATTCTAAATTTGATTATATACTTACCCTTACCAGTGTCTTGCATGTTTTCACACATTATGTTATTTATTTGCATTCTTTTATTTCAGCTTGAAGAATTCCTTTTACATTTCTTATAAGGCAGATCTAGGGGTAATGAACAATTTCAGCTTCTGTTTGTCAAGAAAAGTCTTTATCTTTCCCTCATTGCTGAAGTACAGCTTTGCTAAATTAGAGTATTCTAATTTTTATTCTAGCTTTTATTTCCTTGGCACTTCAAATATAGCACCCTTCCTTTTCTGGCCTGCAAGGTTTCTGCTGAGAAATCCACAGGCAAACTTGTGGGGTTCCCTTGTAAGTTATAAGCACGTTTTCTCATGCTGATTTAAAAATTCTCTTTGTCTTTGATTTTTGACAGTTCTATTATGATATGTCTTGGAGAAGATGTCTTTGAGTTTATTTGGTAACTCATGAGCTTCATGAACTTAGATATTCAAATCTTTCCCTAGATTTGGGAAGTTCTCAGTCAATTCTTTATGTAAGCTTTCTGCCTTCATCTTCCTTTTTTTTCTTTGTG
This sequence comes from Rhynchonycteris naso, assembly GCA_037038555.1. Lineage (NCBI taxonomy): Eukaryota > Metazoa > Chordata > Mammalia > Chiroptera > Emballonuridae > Rhynchonycteris > Rhynchonycteris naso. The sequence goes on from CM073002.1 coordinate 39,048,753, forward strand.
GAACTTAAATAATTCAAAAATTGTTTCTTTTTATGGTATTCCAAAACTCACATAGGTTTTCTTTTCTTTTATTAATTCTATTTGTTTGTTTTCTTCTGACTATATAATTTCAAGATTCCTGTCTTCTAACTCATAGATTCTTTCTTTTACCTGATCCATTTTGATGTTGATACTTTCTATTGCATTTTTAATTTTATTCATCTTATTCTTCAGCTCCAGAATTTCTATTTTTTAATTAATTTGCTATCTCTTTGTTATACTTTTTTTTCCTTGTATTATTTTCTTAATATTGGTTTACTTTTTTTGATGTTTTCTTATAGTTCTTTTAACTTCTTTTAAAAAATTATTTTGATTTCTTTATTAGGTAAATTATAGATATTCATGTATTTGGGATGAGTTACTGGATTATTTTTGTGATACTTTGGTTATGTTTCCTTAATTTCTTATGTTCCTTGAAGTTTTGTGTTGCTTTCTTCATATCTGAAGTAGCATTCACCTTCCCCAATTTTTACTAACTGCCCACTCCAACGCATCCAAAATTATATACTTTTTGTTCCATTAGTGTGCTAGCACTTCTGTGCTGGATACCTGGACTTCCATAGTGGGTCTCTCATCCATAGGTGATGGTCGAAGGTGCTGTTTTCCAGGGGCTCCAAGATCATGGCCAAAAGGATATAATGCCAGTTCGTGCACTACAGGTTTCACAGCTGCGGCTGAGATCTGTATGTCCATAACCTTCCACATGAATGAGTGAAACTCCTCCCACAGCTCACATTAAGGCACTTTTGTCTATGGATAAATGCTAAACCATGGTTGTTGAGGGAAATGACACAATAAGGGACATCTTAATCATTCGTGTTGCTCAAATAAGAACTTTTTAAAACCATAAGCACACGTCACTATCATTCTAAAATATAACATTAATTTTTAATATCCTTTCAATGTTAAAATCTTAAATGCCTCATGAATTTTCAATTTAAAAATACAGTTTTATATTTAATAAGAAATGAAAAATAATGTTCACACATTGTAATTTTTTGAGTAAATTTTAATCTATAAATTCCCTCTTTGTCTGTGCTTTTATTTTTTTTTTAACCTCCCTTGCCTCTCTTTATTGAAGAAACTAAATTGTTTGTCCTACAGTTTTCTACAGTTAGAGCTTTACTGATCATATCCCTGGAGTTCTTTGTGCTCTATATTTTCTTTAAATTCGTAGTTGAATCTAGAAGCCTGATAAAATTTTTCTTATATTTTTTGTATTAAGTATACTTCAAAGAGTGTACATTTTTTTATCAGAAGTCATATAATATCTAAATAGTTGCCTCTCTTTTGATAACATAAATTCATATGCATATTTTTTAATTTTTATTTATTGAGTTTAGAGAGAAATAGGGAGAGAGAGGAACATTATTTTTTTTCCATTTATTTATACATTCATTGGTTGATTCTTGTATGTGTGCTGACCCAGAATCAAACCTGCAACCTCAGTGTGTTGGGACAATGCTCTACTGAACTACCAGACCAGGAATCATGTGCATTATCTAAATTTGCAAAATGAATGTTATAATTATCTTATTTATTTTTCACTTATTAGCTGAAATATCTCTATACAGGGATATTTGTCCTCATTTGGTGATTCAGTGGTATAATTTATTTAGGAAAGGCAAGATTCTACCCAATACCCTTTTAAAAATTTTTACTTAGATAATTAAGTTTAACAGGGTGACATTGATCAATAAGAGAAGATAGGTTTCTGCCTGACCTGTGGTGGCGCAGCAGATAAAGCATGGACATGGAATGCTGAGGTCGCTGGTTTGAAACCCTGCACTTGTCTGGTCAAGTCACATATGGGAGTTGATGCTTCCTGCTCCTCTCCCCTTTCTCTCTCTCTCTCTCTCTGATTCTTACTCTTGCCCCTCTCTAAAATAAATAAATAAATAAATAAATAAATAAATAAATAAATAAAATTGCCAACAAATTGGAAAATATTTTAAAAAGAAAGAGTACATAGGTTTTAGGCAAACATTTCTATAGCATTTGAATTGTTCATCATGTTGTATACCCATCACCCAAAGTCAAATTATTTCTGTCATCTTATATTTGTCCCTCTTTATATCCTTCACCCTCTCCTTTACTACATCCCTCTCCCCCTGGTAACCATTTCACTTTTATCTATGTCTGTGAGTCTCAGTTTTATATCCCACCTATGTATGAAATCATGCCATTCTTTGCTTTTCCTAATTTATTTATTTTACTCAGTATAATTTTCTCAACGTTCATTCATGTTGTTGTAAATGTCACTATCTCATCATTTCTTATGGCTGAGTAGTATTCCATTGTGTGTCTGTGTGTGTGTGTATCACATTTTCTTTATCCAATCCTCTATCACGGAACACTTTGATATTTCCATGTCTTGGCCACTGTGAATAATGCTGCAATGAACATGGGGTGCATGTGTCTTTATGTACCAATGTTTTCAAGTTTTTGGAGTAGATACCCAGCAGAGGGATTGCTGGGTCATATGGTAATTCTAGTCTTAATTTTTTGAGGAATGACCATACTTTCTCCCATAATGGTTGTAATAATCTACATTCTCACCAGCAGTGAATGAGGGCTTCTTTTTCTCCACAGCCTCTCCAACACTTATTACCTGTGTTCTGGATAATAGCCGATCTAACAGGTATGAAGTGGTATCTCATTGTAGTTTTGATTTGCATTTCTCAAATATCTAGTAAAGGTGAACATATATTCATATATTTGTTAGCTGTTTGTATGTCCTTTTGGGAGAAGTGTCAGTTCAGGTCCTCTCTTCATTTTATAATTGTATTGTTTGCTCGTTTGTTCCTGAGCTTTGTGAGCTTTTTATATATTTTGGATATTAACTCTTTACCAAAGCTGTTGTTTGCAAATATCATCTGTCATTTACTTGGCTGCCTATTAGTTTTGTTGTCAGTTTCTTTTGCTGCACAGATATAGTCTCATTCATTTATTTTGTTTGATATAGTCTCATTCATTTATTTTTGCTTTTACTTATCTTATCTTTAGGGTCAAATTCATAAATTGTTCTCTACAGCCAAAGTCCATGAGCTTAGTACCTATATTTTCTTCTATGTAATTTATTGTTTCAGATTTTATAATTAGATCTTTGATCCATTTTGAATTAATTTTTGTACAGGGGGACAAACTAGTCAAGTTTTATTTTTTTGCATGTGGCTTTCTAATTTTCCTAGCACCATTTACTGAAGAGGTTTTTTTTGTCTCTATTGTGTGTTTTTGGCTCCTTTGTCAAAGATGATTTGTCTATATATATGTGGTTTTATTTCTGGGCTCTCAATTCGATCTCATTGGTCTATATGTCTCCTTTTCTGCTAATGCCATGCTGTTTCGATTATCAAGGCTCTATAGTATAATCTGAAGTCAGGTAGCATGATATATCCAGCTTTATTTTTTACCCCTCAAGATTGCTTTGACTATTTAGGGTTTCTTATCGTTCCAAACAAACCTGGTAATTTTTCATTCTAATTTTTAAAAAAATGACTTTGGGATCTTGAAGTTTACCCAATAGTTTATCCTTCCCAGTGCTGAGTAAGCTACTACCATTTCTATTAACTTGTTCAGCTCAAAGGTGTGCCATACTTGTCTTGTTCCACACATACTTTTTTTCTAATTTAGTCATATAACCTTCTCTTTTGATTGATATTCTTTAAAACTTACCAAACCTCTTTACCTCTTTATTAAAAAATCATGCCCAATTGCCCAATTTTGAGGAATATATATATATATATATATATATATATATATATATATATATATATATAAATTGTGACTGCAATAATTACCTCAAAGTGAAATTGCTTATCTATAACTTGCAAAAATCATTTGATTAGAGAAGACCAGAAACTACATTGGATAGAAAGAAGTAATTCTGAATTGATTTGACCTATTTTATGATTATCAATATATTGAACAGAAAAACTTAAATATAAGGAAGTAATACTTCAACTTAATGCTTTTAAAATTTTGGTTTTAGTAGGAATATGTATATGAAATTCATTATTGGTAGGAAATTTGAGGCAAATTTTTTGAATTGGCATTTTAATTTCTAACCATGAGATAGAGACTATTATTTTGAGAAGAAGCCATTGTTCTTGCTTCATTCCAACATCTTCTCATTTTCAAGCTTTGTACAAGGAACTGACCAACTTGACCATTTGAGAACCTTTCCTGTTCTGAATGTTGATTCTTTGTATACCTGTGATTCAGAAACAGTATAATTGAATTCAGAAATTATGGTCAGATTACTCTAAACATTAACTTCAATTTCAACTTTTGTCCTATTATCTCATGGTTTTCTTTTTTAAAATTAAAGTACAGTATATGGTAGAGGTAGGTATAAATACCCGGCAAATAATAAAGAAGCTATTATTACTGTTTGTCAAATTATTATCTATCTTTATGATGTTTCTGTGTATATTTGTATGTTAGGTGTGTGGCTTTTCTTTTTTAAAGAAGTTTTTTCTTAATCTCACCAACCTGCATATTTTAAGGAACTGTAAGTGGTGTCAGACCAAATAGCATTCATATAAACCCTTTAAAGATGAAGAAGTTTTATGTGATTAAAAAAAATTTTTTTTGAGCTTTGTAAAATCAGTTTTGACACAGAATAAGTGCTCAAAAATACTTATTGACTGAATACAATTTGGAAGCTTATTGATTTCCTGTATAACGTTTGGAGCAACTATAGCTGCGGAAGTGTCATAATAGACATGCAGTTTTGAAGTGCATAATTCTCTCTGTTTCTTTTCCACTCTACCAACACACACCCATCCTCCTCAACCCCCCATCCCAATTCATTTCTCTCTTTAAAAAAGTACACACTTAGGAAGAAAAACAACCAATAACCAAATGCTGTTCGAGTCCTTTCCCAGCCTACTGTAGCTTCGTATTTCATTAAATGTTATCCTTTTTTACTTTCAAAGAGGTTTAGCCAACAGTGTTCAATCTACTTTCCAGCAGATAAACTTTGCCCACCCCCTAACCTTTAGGTCATTCCAATCATGTTATTTCTTCTATAATGCCAGATGTAATGGAGTAGACAGAAAGTGAAAGTAGAAGTTACATAGCTTGGCTTGCCTGTCTTTTGTTTGTTTGTTTCTAACTACCTTAACCTCCTTCCTTCACGTCTTTATAACAGTAAGACAAATGGTTCCATCTAAACAGCCCCAAAGCCAGCCCAGACTTCTGTTACCTATTATTGTGACTGTTTTCTCATCAATAATCATTCAGCAATCTGTCCCTAAAGAAGCCTTTTGGCCTTACTGCCACATAAGATGAGGTGAGAGTAGCTGTGGAGATAGCTATTGCCACACACCAGGATGTTCAGGTCACTCAAACGCAAGAGGCTTAGAATTCTTTAACATATTTGAATAGTGAAGTGTTGAGCATATTGTTAAACTTCATTTTAATAAGTGTCTATTCATGTATTCTTGATCTCAGCTTTGTATCTATTATGAAGGTGTCTTTTGGTTAAAAACAAAACAAAAAACTCAGTTAAGATGTTTTATGCATGTTTGGCAGACCTTGAGAAATAGCAATTCAAAAAATAAAAAGAAAATAATGAGAATGGAGAAGAGGTGGAAGAGGAAACACCAACATAAAAACACATGTTTGTGTTGATCAGTTTATTGCAAATCACATCCTGTCAATAGTCATTGTGTAGGGACAATGTGGAGCAGGCACCAGCAAGCAGCAGACACAGCATTTACAAAAGAAGTTTTCTTTATCTTTGTGGTCTTTGAGTGCTTCTCTGTATTATTCCTTTTTCACATATCTCTTACTGCTATTACATTCTCTCATAGTTAGAATGTTAAGATTTATTATGTCTAGAGTAGTTTTATAAACTAAGTGGACATTTAATAAATATGAATTAATGATTGTGATGTACTGTGTGTTGTGGACTGTTGTGTTTCTTTTGGCAGCCTGCTCTGAGTCATAGAGAACTTACAGAAAAGCACAAAATTACTAATAATAGCAGGCCTTTCATTAATTAATTAGTTAATTAATTAATGTTCAAACAAGATTATTAACTGAATGGATTAAGGCAAAGCTGAAAATATCTCCAAGTTAGAAAACATTGTGGGTTGGGACATTGTAAGTAAAAATAAAAAACAACAGGAAACAGTGGTGGTGGCAGTGGCAGTCAAAAAGATCATGAGCTGGGTTTTAGACACCTTAAAATTAAGACGCTCAGCACAACATTCAGATGTCTGTCAGGCAAATGAATTTGCACATTTGAACCAGCGACCTCAGCGTTCCCAGATCGACACTTTATGCACTGCGCCACCACAGGTCAGGCCTGAATTTGCACATTTGGACGGACCTTGAGAGATACAGATAGAGGTAACATGTGACACCAAAGCAGAAGATAAGACTACAGAGAGAGGCCAAAGAAACGCCAGTCTGAAGAAATAAAATAATTAGAAAAAGAGAACAGGTGGAAAATTCCAAAAACTTCTGGAGGATGGTTTTTTGGAGGGGAGGACTTTTTCATTGAACTATGTCTCTCTCCCTGGTGGAAAATCACTGCCACTGATGGAGGTGTGCCGTACCTTTCGGGTATGCTGGGCCAAAAGGACAATTGGGAAGCACACAGCAAAGTTATGTGCCATGAAGACCGGTCAGATGGGATCACTGGACGGGACAAGGGGACTTGATCACGGGTAAACCTAGGTCAAGAGTTAATCTAGTGCACCAAACTGGAAGTCGCGTTATGTAAAAAACCAATTCTTAGCCAGGCCCCAGCAGGCCCATGAACCCTGACCCTTAAAGACAGGGCTGCTAGAGTCAGAGCATACAGGGCCAAGAGCTTGATGGAGTCAAGGTTTGACAGGAACCTACAGCTGCAAGGAGCTTGCTTGTTGGGCTTGAAGTGGTGCAAATCAGGGCTCAGGTCCGCGGCTTAGGTCCGTGGCGCAGGATACACAGGTGACTTCAAGGGCATGGAAGCCTCCGTACTGGGGCATGGGAGGAAGCAGTAAGCAAAGCGGGCCCAAACGTCTCGCCTCCGCTTGCCCCAGCAGAATGCATACCTTGCTATCTGTTCATTATATTTACTCCCAGGTCGTGAAAAAAGCAAAAGCAGCCAGAAAATTGTTTTTGAAGCTGCAAAGGTTTTTGTACCAGTGTTTGAGAAAGCAGGCTGTGCACCCCAAGGGTATGCAAAATGATGCAGTAGTAGACCTTCTGCTCTAAGGTTATTTTAACTCTCTTAACTCTTTATACCTTTATTCTGTGTATGTTTTCTCTTACATGTACTACTTTAGTAGTGTAGTATATGTATTAGATTTATTCATCAAGCCATCAATCAATAAACAGAAAGGTTTTGAGACTTCAGGGCAAGACAATACAATATGATAGAAAGTGAGTAGGTAAGAACAGTGATGAGATTCAAGAGAGAATGAGATAAGTTTGTTAGATCCAAAATAAACAATCCTTGTTCTCTTGAAACCTGAGAGTAATTTACATTGTATTTATACTCATAAGAAAAGGAAAGAGAAGGCAGCCGACAGGGTCCATTTTCCTTGCTTTTATTCTGCCTAATTTAGTACTACTGGCTTTTCTTTCTTTAAAACGGATTTTAAAATATTTTTTAAATTATAATTTACATTCCATATTATTTTGTATCAGGTGTATAGCATAATGGTTAAACAATCATATACTTTGCAAAGTGTTTCCCCTGATAGTTCCAGTTCCCACCTGACACCATGCAGTTATCGCAATATTATTGACTATATTCCCTGTGGTGTACTTTACATCCTCGTGACTGTTTTGTAACTACCAATTTGTATTCCCTAATCCCTCTACCTCATTTAACCAGCCTTGCCCCCCAAACCCTCTCCCCTTTGGCAACTGTCAGTCTGTTCTCTGTATCTATTAGTCTGTTTTTGTTCTGTTTGTTCTTTTCTTCTTTGAATGGTAAGGCATGCTTACTCTTAACAAGATAAAAAACAATCTTCCTTCTGCAATTAGGTCTAGCTAAGGTGAGTGCATTATAGCTATAAATGTGATTTTTCATAGACTCTCTGAACTCTTTGACAATGTAGAAAGTACTTAAGGATTTTTAATCCAAAAATACTCACAAATAAGAACCAAGCCATGTTTTATATGTGGAGATTTCAACTTTGACGGCATTAATGACCCTGAAAAAGCAGGACACTTTTTCTTAGTCTATTATTCACAATGTTTGTGCATAGCTTTGAGATGTTTTACCAGAATTACTTGATCTATCATATTCAACTAAATGAATGTAAGATTGCTGAAAGTACTGATGAGTTAACTGAAAGATTTGAAAATAAAGTAGAGCTAGTCAAACAATTGAAAGTGGGCAGAAAGTGGTGATTGTTGCATGTCAACATGGGCTGAATCTTTGTCCAAATGAATCATTTTAAAGGACAAACAGTGAATCACTTAAACCATAGTAATTATATGAGTAAAATAATTAGGAAAAGAATTGTGTTGAAAAAGCTTTTGAGGAGGTAACTAGGCAGCAAGTTTCAAACCAGTCTAAGCAATAAGCAGTTGTTAACTATGTACCCCAATACATACATTTGTATTTATTTTTATATGTTACACACACACACACCAATCATAAGCTAATATCTCAGAAAAATTACACTTGGAGAAGAACAATATCAGATCTGATAAAAATATTAATTTCTTTTCTTTGTATTGTGGTCATTAACGAGCTTATTCTAAGAATGGGAGATGTGTCATCTTTGCTATCTTCTTGTTGTTTACACGGGGTTAGATAATATTTGTTTTTTGATCACAGTTTCTTCACAGAAAAACTTTAAACACCGCATGTCTATTTTGAGAGGGTTAGTTTAAACAAACAAACAAAACAAGTCGTATGCACTACACTGAGTGTACAGACTTCAGTGAGTGGCAGTGTGTTGGAGGAGGTAAGAAGAGAGAGGGTACCTGGGTAACTTCTCCACACTGCATGCCTTCCTTTAAGACATGCAGGACAAGAAAGGAGGCAGGTATCAATCTTTTATTAAATACTTACTAGTTAATATCAATTCCTTTTGCTTTTTAAGGTAAAAATATTTGGCAATAAAAGTTCTAATAATTTACTCCTGCATCTCAGTGGATCATCTTTTACACTCTAAGAGATGCACGCATTATTTTGGAAACCCTTGCCTTAAAAGAGCAACATGAATGTCAGAAATCTATTGGCTTCATATTAATTCTGAAGAGGGTTAAGTTCATTCAAGAAATTAAAGGTTAAAATGGTGATAAAACCTTTGGTAAGCCTTTATTCCAGAGATTAAAAGCTTGTGTGAAACTGTAACATCAATGTTTGGATACTGAATAATAAAAGTACTATGGGATTTTCTATAACAAGAACTGGGAAAGATGACACCTGCCTTAATATATTTTGCTATATGTATATTTTTAAAAATTTTAGATGGTAAGACTCAAGGAAGAGAAGTATATGACTTGTTTTAAAGTGTTGAAGGACAGATTTAATCTCCTACCTGGTGGAAATTCATCATAACTTCCATATATAGCAGCATAGCCAGTTAGAGATCCTGACTGGCTCTCTTGTTAAACTAGATAAGTGCTGTATAAAATGTATATTAAAATATTTTCAAAGGTGCTGATGAGCTAGTAAGAAGGTAAGGATTCCTGAAAGGTCAAACGCAACTGAAAGTAGGAACCCAGAAGGGCAAGCCAAATACACTGAAGCTGGTTGATCTTCAGTGACTTAGAGGTTCAATTTTCACATCATGGACAGGAGGCAAAACACAAGACTTTCTCACAGAGAGAATTTAATTAGGAGACCCCTGACATAAGTCTAAAACCTCAAAAGAGTAAAGGTAAAAATATAAAATCCTGAATTCCCTGGAGAAAGTAAGAAAAATGACCTCTTTCAAGTCTTGGTGATGCAAAGAGGAGAGAAAAAAAAATCTCTTGCATATTCTCAGCTACTAATAAGATCTTGCCTAGATCTGTAGACCAAAAACATGCTATCTGGGTGAGCTAAAAACCCTAATCTCAATAATAAGGTGTAAAGATACTAGGTGAGTTGTGCTCATGTGTCTAGGACAAACAACACAAATGTATGGGAAAACCACCTAATACTCAGACCCAAGTAATTCCCACAGATTGAGCTTACAATAAGCATGATCTCATAGCCCAAAATCAAATAACACCCATGGTGTTAGATACTATGAACAAGAGCTGATAGACTTAGACTTGCAAAAGCTTCAGATTTAATTGGGAATGTCTGACCCAAATGTAAAACAAATGTGTTTATATATTTAAGAAATAAAGGAAGAGAATATAATTAAGGGTAAAGAGCAAAAAAACTAAAACATTTCCAAACAGATTTAAGAAGAAACAGATATAGTAATTGAAGTGACAAACTCAATGGATGGAATTAAAGAAAAGATTGGACATAGCTAAAAACTGAATAATGAACTGGAAGAAAAATCCAATGAAATTAAGTAGAAGGGAGCACAAAGAGCTATAACAATAATGAGTAGTAAAGAAACGTGTCAGTAGATTTTCAGAAGAGAGGGGAGAGAGAATGTGTGGGAGAAGCAATACATAACAGATGGCTGCAATTATGAGAAACACATTCTTAAATGTGAGAAGCCCAGAGAATACTAAGAACAATTGTTTCAATGTAATTAATATCTAGATGAGTTTTAGTAAAATTGCAGAACAATGAAGACTAAAAGAGGACCTTAAAGGTAGCTAAAGAGAATAGAAGTGTTACCTATACAAGCACGACAATTAGACTGCCAGCCAAATTCTCAGCACAGCAATGGAAGCCAGAAAACGATGGAATAACTACTGTCAAGGTGCTGAGAAAACATCGAATTATAGATCCTTCAAAGATATTTTCCAGAAACAGAACTTTAAAAAGTCCTTTTCAGACATATACATATTGAGTGAGTTTGCTATCTAAAGAACATACCTCAGGCAGGAGGAAAGTGATCTCAGGTAGGAAGTTTGAGGTGCAATAAAAAGGGTTTTTAAAAAGTGGTAAGTAACAAGTAAATTAATGCAAACATTGACTGAATAAAAAACACAATAATCAATTTATGAGGTTAAAAAGTAGAAGTAAAATATTGGACAGTTAAGAACATATAATTTGGAAAATTGTTATTAGAGTTAGTGTTCTATGGTTTACACAGTTATAACTTAAAAGAATTATATAACTATGTAATTATATAGTCTAAGAAAAAGATAAATTTATTAACTGTAGGCTTTGATAAAGTAAAAATGCATATTTAAATTATTAACTTAATTACTAAAAAATAGAAATAAAATATACAGCATCTTAATTAGAAAAATGGATAATGGCAAGAGAAAAATACTTAACCTAAAAAATGTCAAGACAGGAGAAACAAAAAGGAACATAAAAACCAACAAATAAAAGGTACAAATAATATGGTAGAAAAAAATCTGAATATATTAGCAATATAAATATGTTAGATTTGGTTTTTTAAATACTCTAAATGTATGGTGTTTGCAAGACCCTTAATAAACAGAGGGACATAGAAAAGTTGAAAGTGAAGAGATTCAAAAGAAACTTTCTGTAAATGTTAACAAAAAGTAAGTAGGCAAAATGTAGCTATCCAGAAAAATAAACTTTAAAGTAAAGGTAAAGAGGGCAAGTTGTAATAATGAAGATAACTTTATTATGCTAAGATATTCAATGAACGGGAAAGAAATAATACTTCTAAATTTGTATATATAATACTATAGTCTGAAAATGCATAAAGTAAAAACTGATAAAACAGAAAGGAGATATGAATAAATCTGCCTTCATAGCTGGAGAAAAAATGTATAATTCTATATAATTATGATCAAACAGACAAAAAATAAGTAAAACTATAAACAATTAGAAGTTTCAATAAGCTATTCCCAAAGGATGTGTATAAAACATATTCAACAAATGGGATATACATAATCTTTTCAATCGCATACATTCATAATACCTAAGTAAACCAAATACATTGTAGTTTATAAAACTAGTTCATCAAATTCTAAGATTGGTATCAGACAGATCACATACTTTGGATGTAATGAATTTAAGTAAGCAATTCAAAGAAACTAGAAAATCTTCATTAATTTTGGGAGTAAGGAATATGCTTTGTATACTATCTAGGTGAAAGAAGAAATTATAAAAAATATTAGATAAACAGAGAACTGAAAAGCGATGGAAATGATATAAAAATAACTGCTTGCATTAGGAATAAAAAGAAAGGCTAAACATTAATAGGTAACCAGCCAATTTAGGAAGTTAGAAAAAAATGACGAGAATAATAAAGTGAAATTGGAGAAATTAGAAGGAAATAAATAATAACAGGAATAAGAGCAGAAAATTAATACATTAAAAATAAAGATGCGGGCCCATCTGTCCGTCTTTGTGGGAGACGTTCGCGAAGCTGTGGAAGTCGTATTTGAATTTGTGGCGCGTAGGGTTCGCGAGATGTGGAAACGAGCCGGGAGACTTGCCGAAGCCTGCAAGCTCGGTGGGAAGGAGGCTGCTGTTCTACTCTTCCCATCTGGGCACGCTGAAGTCACGTGGACAGCAGCAGCTGAAAGCATTTAAGGCGCTAGAGAAATGTGGTATCTTCTTCATTCTACAAATGAGGAATCAAGCTCAGAGAGAGACTCTGTCAAGAAAGTGAAAAGAGAAGACTTGAGAGGAGCAAGATGGCGACGGAGTAGGCGGACGTACGAACTTCCAACTCCCAGAACCAAAGTGGATTACAACTCAATTTTAAGAACCACCACCTGGATAAACCAACTTTGAACAAAACTAAGTGGACTCTTCAACCAAGGAACACTGCAGAAGCCACATTGAGACTGGTAGGAATAGCGAAAACGCGAAGAGGGCTGCCCAGCTCCCCGGAGCAAACGGCAGCCTGGAGAGACCCACGGGGCGGGAGGAGAGTTTGGTGGAGAGGGAAGGACCTGGGTCCCAGGAACCAAGCCCCAGCCTCCAGTCCTAGAGCCTAGAAGAGCGTTTGGACAGTATTGAGCTGTGAAACAAGTGAGGGAGCTCCCAGGCCTACAGTGTGGAGTATTAGGTCCCTTCCTACTCTGCTGAGGGCTGCTTAAGGTTTTGGGGCGGCAGGACGCTGAAAGGCGGTTCTGTCGGCGTGGGCGGAGGCCAAGCCGGTGGGAGATCGGTCTAGCCCAGAGGGTCAGAGGGGATCGCGAGAGCGGTCCGGAAGCTGCGGGCCCGCCTTTAATCCCACTTACGGGGACAAAGCGGGAGGCCAGGAACGGGCAGGCCCTGCGCAAGCCGGCCCTGACCATGGGGACCGGGCTAGGACCAGGGACGGGCAGGGGCTCGCGGCAGAGCTGACGCTACCAGTCCCGCACCCCCCCCACACCCCCGGGGCGGAGAAACCGCTGTTGGCCAGTATACGTGCGCGAGCGGGCTCCGAGCGCGGGAACAGGGTGGACCCCGAGACAAGTGGAGGCTCGCAGCTGAGCCCACACTACTATCCCCATCCAGCCGGAGAAACTCCGGATAGCATTCATACGTGAACGAGCGGACTCCGAACGCGGGGGCGGGGTAGAGCCCGGGATGAGCGGAAGTACGCAGCTCAGCGGAAGCCAGCAAACACGCCCGCCCCAATAAACCTTGGTTTCCGACCCTGCGCACAGTGCCCTGGCCTCGAGGGCGGGGCTAAAGCTCCGGACGGGCAAAAGCTTACAGCTGAGAGCACGTCAAAAGCCCCGCCTAACCCGCGGAACTGTAGCGAGCAGGCTCCGACTGCTGGTTCTGGGCGGAAGTCCGGAAATAGGCTGGGTCCGCAGCTGAGGAAAGGTGCTCGCCTCTACCCTTGGTGCTAATCTTGTGGCTTCAGTCACAACCCCTCCCACGGAGGAGAGGCAGAAATCATAGCAAAAGCCACAGTGGGCCGGCGCTGGCAACGCTCATACCCAACCACCCTAGGCACCGGCAGAGGGGGTGGGGGGCCTGCAGATAGACCACACCTAGAGAACACAAAGGCAACACCTACTGGACTCCAGTGGCCACAACTTGCTTATACACAGAAAAAATGGGCAGGCAGAGGAATGCAAACCAAATGAATCAAGAGAAATCCCCAGAGAAGGACCTGAATGAACCAGATATAACCAAATTACCAGAAGCAGAATTTAGAATAATGATAGTTAGGATGTTCAAAGAAATTAGAGCAACAATGGATAGTCATTATGAACATCTAAATAAAGAGATAACAAGTATAAAAAATGAAATTGAAATAATAAAAAAGAATCAGACAGAAATGACAAATGCAGTATCAGAACTGAAGACCACAATGGAAGGAATTAAAAGCAGGATGGATGATGCTGAGGATCGAATAAGCGAGTTAGAGGACACAATAAACAAAGGCACAGAAGCAGAGAAGAAAAAGGAAAAGAGACTCAAAAAATGTGAGGAAACTCTAAGGGAGCTTTGTGACAACATGAAGAGAAACAACATTCGCATCATAGGGGTGCCTGAAGAAGAGGAGAGAGGACAGGAAATGGAAACTTTGTTCAATCAAATCATAGCAGAAAACTTTCCTAAATTAAGGCTGGGAAACACTCCACACATTCAAGAAGCACACAGAACTCCATTAAGGAGAAACCCAAAAAGATCTACACCAAGACACATCATAGTTAAATTACCAAAGCTAATGGATAAAGAAAAAATTTTAAAAGCTGCTAGAGAAAAAAAGACTATCACCTACAAAGGATCCCCGATAAGGATGACATCGGACTTCTCAACAGAAACACTTGAGGCCAGAAGGGAATGGCAAGAAATAATCAAAGTAATGCAGAACAAGAACCTACAACCAAGACTACTTTATCCAGCAAGGCTAACATTTAAAATTGAAGGAGAAATAAAGAGCTTCCCAGAAAAAGAAAGCCTGAAGGAATTCATAAAAACCAAACCAATTCTGCAAGAGATACTAAGGGGCCTCTTGTGAACAGTTTAAAGGGAGGAATGAATAGAGCAAAAGAAGAATACAGCTTTAAAGAATAAAATGGCAATAAACAACTACATATCAATAATAACCTTAAATGTAAATGGATTAAATGATCCAATCAAAAGACATAGGGTAGCTGCATGGATAAAGAAACAGGACCCATACATATGCTGTCTACAAGAGACACACCTTAAAACAAAAGATGCTCATAGACTGAAGGTAAAAGGATGGAAAAAAATATTTCATGCAAATGGAAATGAAAAAAAAGCCGGGGTAGCAATACTTATATCAGACAAAATGGACTTTAAAACAAAGGCTGTAGTAAGAGATAAAGGAGGACACTACATAATGATAAAGGGAACAATTCAACAGGAAGATATAACTATTGTAAATATCTATGCACCAAATATAGGAGCCCCGACATACATAAAGCAGACTTTGATGGATATAAAGGGTGAGATTAACAGCAATACTATCATAGTAGGAGATTTCAATACCCCTCTAACAACACTGGATAGATCCTCAAGAAAGAAAATTAATACAGAAACAGCAGACTTAAAGGAGACACTAGATCAACTTGATTTAATAGATATCTTCAGAACTTTTCACCCTAAAGCAATAGAATATACATTCTTCTCAAGCGCTCATGGTACGTTTTCTAGGATAGACCACATGTTAGGACACAAAAATGGTCTCAATAAATTTAAGAAGATTGAAATCATATCAAGCATTTTCTCTGATCACAATGCCATGAAACTAGAAATTAACCACAAAAGAAAACCTGAAAAATACTCAAACACTTGGAAACTAAATAGCATGTTATTAAATAATGAATGGATTAACAATGAGATCAAAGAAGAAATAAAAAAGTTTCTAGAAACAAATGATAATGAGCATACATCAACTCAAAATTTATGGGACACAGCAAAAGCAGTTCTGAGAGGGAAGTTTATTGCACTACAGGCATATCATAAGAAGCTAGAAAAAGCTCAAATAAGCAACCTGACCCTGCATCTAAAAGAACTAAAAAAACAAGAACAAATAAAACCCAAGACAAGTAGAAGGAAGGAAATAATAAAGGTCAGAGCAGAAATAAATGACATAGAGGCTAAGGAAACAATACAGAGGATCAATGAAACAAGAAGCTGGTTCTTTGAAAAGGTAAACAAGATCGATGAACCTTTAACTAGACTCACCAAGAAAAAAAGAGAGAGGACTCAAATAAATAAAATTAGAAAGGACAGTGGAGAAATAACAACTGACACAACAGAAATACAAAGCATTGTAAGAAAATACTATGAAGAACTATATGCCAAAAAATTAGACAATCTTGGTGAAATGGACAAATTTCTTGAATCATATAACCTTCCAAAAATCAATCTGGAAGAATCAGAACACCTAAACAGACCAATTACAGCAAATGAGATCGAAACAGTTATCAAAAAACTCCCAAAAAAGAAAAGTCCTGGGCCTGATGGCTTCACAAGTGAATTCTATCAAAAATTCAAAGAAGAACTAACTCCTATTCTCCTCAAGCTATTTCAAAAAATTCAAGAGGAAGGAAGACTTCCAAACTCCTTTTATGAGGCGAGCATAATTCTGATCCCAAAACCAGGCAAAGACAACACAAAGAAAGAAAATTATAGGCCTATATCCCTGATGAATTTAGATGCTAAAATTCTCAACAAAATATTAGCCAACCGGATCCAGCAATATATGAAAAAAATCATACACCACGATCAAGTGGGATTTATTCTGGAGAGGCAAGGCTGGTTCAATATTCGCAAATCAATCAATGTGATTCATCACATAAACAAAAGGAAGGACAAAAATCACATGATAATTTCAATAGATGCAGAAAAGGCATTTGATAAAATCCAGCACCCATTCTTGCTCAAAACTCTCAGTAAAGTGGGAATACAGGGATCATTCCTTAACATGATAAAGGCAATCTACGATAAACCGACAGCAAACATCATACTAAATGGACAAAGATTAAAAGCAATCCCCTTAAGGTCAGGAACCAGGCAGGGTTGCCCACTTTCACCACTCTTATTCAACATAGTTCTAGAAGTCCTAGCTACAGCAATCAGACAAGAAGAAGAAATAAAAGGCATACAAATTGGAAAAGAAGAAGTAAAACTGTCATTATTTGCAGATGATATGATATTGTATATTGAAAACCCTAAAGTCTCAGTCAAAAAACTACTGGACCTTATAAATGATTTCAGCAAGGTGGCAGGATATAAAATTAATACTCAGAAATCAGAGGCATTTCTATATACCAACAATGAAATATCAGCAAAAGAAATTAAGGAAACAATCCCCTTCACTATTGCAGCCAAAAAAATAAAGTACCTAGGAGTAAATTTAACCAAGGAGGTTAAGGACTTGTACTCGGAAAATTATAGAACATTGATAAAAGAAATCAAGGAAGATACAAACAAGTGGAAGCACATACCGTGCTCATGGCTAGGAAGAATAAACATCATTAAAATGTCTATATTACCCAAAGCAATTTATAAATTCAATGCAATACCAATTAAAATACCAATGACATACTTCAAAGATATACAACACATATTCCAAAAATTTATATGGAACCAAAAAAGAACACGAATAGCCTCAGCAATCTTAAAAAGAAAAAATAAAGCAGGAGGTATCACTCTTCCTGATATCAAGGTTTACTACAAGGCCATTATACTCAAGACAGCCTGGTACTGGCATAAGAACAGGCACATAGATCAATGGAACAGAACAGAGGACCCAGAAATAAACCCACAGCTTTATGGACAACTGATATTTGACAAAGGAGGAAAGAACATACAATGGAGTAAAGACAGCCTCTTTAACAAATGGTGTTGGGAAAATTGGACATCTACCTGCAAAAAAATGAAACTAGACCATCAACTTACACCATTCACAAAAGCAAACTCAAAATGGATAAAAGACTTAAATGTAAGCCGTGAAACCATAAGCATCTTAGAAGAAAACATAGGCAGCAAGCTCTCTGACATCTGTAGCAGCGGTATATTTGCCGATTTATCTTCATGGGCAACTGAAATAAAAGGCAAGATAAACAAATGGGACTATATCAAACTAAAAAGTTTTTGCACAGCTAAAGACAATAGGAACAGAATAAAAAGACAAACCACACAATGGGAGAACATATTCGACAGCACATCTGATAAGGGGTTAATAACTAAAATTTATAAAGAACTTATAAAACTCAACACCAGGAAGACAAACAACCCAATCAAAAAATGGGCAAAAGAAATGAATAGAAATTTTTCCAAAGAGGACATACAGATGGCCAATAGGCATATGAAAAAATGCTCAACATCACTAATCATTAGAGAAATGCAAATTAAAACCACAATGAGATATCACCTCACACCAGTCAGAATGGCACTTATCAGCAAAACAACACAGAATAAGTGCTGGCGAGGATGTGGAGAAAAGGGAACCCTTCTGCACTGCTGATGGGAATGCAGACTGGTGCAGCCACTGTGGAAAACAGTTTGGAGATTCCTCAGAAAATTAAAAATCGAACTGCCTTTTGACCCAGCTATCCCACTTTTAGGAATATACCCTAAGAACACCATAGCACTGTTCGAAAAGAAGAAATGCGCCCCCATGTTCGTGGCAGCATTGTTCACAATAGGGAAGATCTGGAAACAGCCCAAGTGTCCGTCAGAAGACGAGTGGATTAAAAAGCTTTGGTACATATATACTATGGAATACTACTCAGCCATAAGAAACGATGACATCGGATCATTTATAACAAAATGGATGTACCTTGATAACATTATACGGAGTGAAATAAGTAAATCAGAAAAAAAGAAAAACTGAGAACAGCACGATTACATATATAGGTGGGACATGAAAGTGAGGGTATGGACATGGACAAGAGAGTGGTGGTTATGGGATGGGGGGAGGGAGGGAAGAGTGGGATAGGGAGGAGGGGAGGGACGCAGGGAAAACCAGATTAAAGGTGACAGAGGACAATTTGACTTTTGGTGATGGGTATGCAACACAATTGAATGATAAGATAACCTGGAGATGTTTTCATTGTACATATGTACCCTGATTTATTGATGTCACCCCATTAGAATTAATAAAAATAAAATATATATATTAAAAAAAAAAAAAAAAAAAGAAAGTGAAAAGACAAAAAAAAAAAAAAAAAAAAATAAAGATGCAATAGAGAAGACATAAGAGTTACCTCAGGAAGAATCAATCAAAAAAAAAAAGGGGATGACACAATGTCAAAAATAAAAAACAATACAAAAATTAATAGAACAAAATTACAGTTTCTTAAGATATTTAAACAATAACAAGCCATTATGAAATTTTTATACTAATTAATTTTAAAATTTATATGAAGTAGAAAAATATAAGAAAATATCATTTTCATGATTCAAAAGAGAAAGAAATGACTTGAGTAGTCCAAGAAAAAAAAAATGAACCAGTAATTAAAACCTTTCCACAAAGAAAATGCAGGACATGATAGCTTTTCTGGAGTATTCTATTAAGATTATAAGAAACATATAAATTCAATCTTATGCAAATTATTCCAGAGTAAAAAATAAAAAGAAATAGTTATAAACATTTTATGAAATTAACATAAATTCATACTAAAAAATCAAAATGATAGGCCAACCTCACTTAGAAACATGGAGGCAAAAAATCTTAAATAAAACAATAAATCCAGCAATGTAAAAAATAATAAATCATATTTTATTCTGAAATTTTAAAATTGGTTTGACATTAAATTAATTAATGTAACTTACATTAACAAGAAAAGAGAAACAAAAATAATAAAGAGAAAAACATACTATCTTAATAGATGCAGGAAAATATTTTAGAAAATTTGTAATAAAAATTTTTAGCAAATTAAAAATAGAAGGGAACTTCTTTAACCTAAACAAGAATATCTACAAAAGACCTCAGATATCATTACACTCAATGATGAACTAAAAGCTTTTTCTTTAAGATCAGGAATATGATGACAGGGTCTAAATATCAATGAGACTATTAAAATTATCCTGAAAGTTCTAACCTGGGTAATAAGGTAAAAAGATGAATAAAAAGATGGGTATAAAGATGGAAGGAATGAAACAAAATTCTTTATTTGCAAATGATATGATTATCTAGTAGAAAATCATCTATCATAAATCAATAGTTAGATTAGCCATAGATTCTAATAGATACAAAATTAATATACAAAAATTATATACTTATGTATATGAGTCAACAGTTAAAATGCAACTAAAAAGTTATCAACAATAACAAATATGAATAACAAAGAATAAAAAAGAAAATATAAATGAACAAAGAATAACATCTGGCACTTTAAAATTTTCAGAGAGGAGACGACAACTTGACTAAAAGACATAGAGAAATATACTAAGCTTATATGAAGGAAGACTTCAAGTTTTAAGGATATTACTCCATGAATTGATATGTAGATTCTGATTTGCGGAAATTCTTATAGGAAATTCCAACTTTAATTTCCCATGGAATTTATCAAACCGATTTTTATATTATGTGAAAGAGCAAAGGTTATGTATAACCAAGATGCTCCTAAAAAAAAAAAAGATGAAAAAATTTACCATACCAGAATTCTAAGTTTTTAAAATATTTTTTATTAAATTTTAAACTTATTGTGTAAATGTGGATTCAAGTGTCCCACTCAATATAACACCCTCAAACTCCAAATGTGCCCCCCATTACACCCCTTTTTTCCTCCTCCCCCTGATTCCTTCCCTTGCTTCCCCCTGGGATTTGCTGTCCTGTTCTCTGTATCTATGTGTTACATATATATAATTTTACTAGTCCCTTTCCCTTCTCTGGTCCCGACCCCCCACTCCCTTCCCTCTGACTGCTGTCACTCTGCTTTCTGTGTCCCCGCCTCTGCCTCTATTCTGTTCCTCAGTTCACTTTGTCCATTAGATTCCACATATAATTGAGATCATATGATATTTGTCTTTCTCTGCCTGGCTTATTTCACTTAGTATAATAATCTCCAGGTCCATCCACAAAAGGTAAGATTTACTTCTTTTTCACGGCTGCATAGTTTTCCATTGTGTATATGTACCACAGCTTTTTTTTATATATATACATTTGTCCACTGATGGACCCTTGGGCTGTTTCCAGATCTTGGCTATGATAAACAATGATGCAATAAGCATGGGGGTACATGTCTGCTTTTGAATCAGTGATTTGGGATAGTTAGTATATACAGGTATTCCAAAAAAAAAAGTGGGGTAGCTGGGTCAAAAGGCATTTCCATTTTTATTTTTTTTAGGAAACCCCATACAGTTTTTCACAGTGGCTGCACAAGTCTGCATCCCCACCAGCAGTGCAGGAGGGTTCCCTTTTCTCCACATCCTCACCAGCACTTGTTGTGAGTTGATTTGTTAATGAGCACCATTCTGACTGGTGTGAGGTGATATCTCATTGTGGTTTTAATTTGCATTTCTCTAATGATTAGTGATGTTGAACATTTTTTCATGTGCCTACTGATCATCTGTATGTCCTCTGTGGAGAAGTATATATTCAGTTCTTTTGCCCATTTTTTATTTTTTGTGTGTATGTGTGTGTGACAGAGAAGGTTAGATAGGGACAGACAGACAGAAAGGGAGGGCAATGAGAAACATCACTTCTTTGTTGTGGCTCCTTAGTCTCCTTGGTTGTTCATTGATTGCTTTTTCATATGTACCTTGATGGGGGAGGGGCTACAGCTGAGCAAGTGACCTCTTGCTCAAGTCAGTGACCTTGGGGTCATGTCTATGATACCACACCGAAGCCAGTGATCCTGCAATCAAGCTGGTAAACCCACACTAAAGCTGGATGAGCCTGCGTTCAAGTGGTGACCTTGGGGTTTAGAACCTGGGACCTCTGCGTCCCAGTTCTAGGATCTATCCACTGTGCCACCACCTGGTCAGGTTCTTTGTCCATTTTTTAATTGGATTGTTTACCTTCCTGGTGTTGTGTTTTAGAAATTCTTTATAAATTTTGGTTATTAACCCCTTATCAGAAATATCAGTGAATATGTTCTCCCATTGTGTGGGTTGTCTTTTTATTTTGTTAATGGTGACTTTTGCTGTGTAAAAGCTTTTTAGTTTGATATAGTCCCATTTGTTTACTTTGTCCTTTATTTCACTTGCTTATTGAGATATCTCAGCTAAAATAATGCTATGAGAGAGTTTACAGCCTATGTTTTCTTCCAAGATTTTTATGGTTTTGTGACTTACATTTAAGTATGTTATCCATTTTGAGCTTGTTTTTGTGAATGGTGTAGATTGTTGGTCTAGTTTTATTTTTTTTCATGTACTTGTCCAATTTTCCCAGCACCATTTACTGAAGAGAATGTGTTTACTCTATTGCAGCGGAGTCAACCTTTTTATACCTACCGCCCACTTTTGTATCTCTGTTAGTAGTAAAATTTTCTAACCGCCCACTGATTCCACAGTAATGATGATTTATAAAGTAGGGAAGCAATTTTACTTTATAAAATTTATAAAGCAGAGTTACAGCAAGTTAAAGCATATAATAATAATTACTTACCAAGTACTTTATGTTGGATTTTCACTAAGTTTGGCAGAATAAATCTTTATAAAACAACTTACTATAGATAAATCTATCTTTTTATTTATACTTTGGTTGCTCCACTACCACCCACCATGAAAGCTGGAACACCCACTAGTGGGCAGTGGGAATCAGGTTGACTACCACTGCTCTATTGTATACTCTTTTTTAAATTGATTTTAATTTATTTTGTTTACATAGATTCAAGTGTCCCACCAAATATGTCCCCCCACCCCCTTGTTCCTCTCAACACCCTGCTTACCCCCTCCACCCAATGCCTTACCCTCTTCCCTCCAGGATTTGCTGTTTTGCTCTCTATACTTCTGTGTTGTATATATATAATTTCACTAATCTCTTTCTTTCTCTTATTCCATCCTCTTCTCCCCTTTCCCTCTGACTGCTTTTCCTCTGGTCCCTTTGATGCTGCCTCTGCCTCTATTCCATTCCTCAGTTCATATTGTTCATTGGATTCCTCAAATGAGTGAGATCATATGATATTTTTCTTTCTCTGCCTGGTTTATTTCACTTAGCATAATAATTTCCAAGTCCATCCATGCCATTGCAAAAGGTAAGATTTCCTTCTTTTTCACAACTGCATAGTATTTCATTGTGTATATGTACCACTGCTTTTTAATCCACTCATTCATTGATGAACACTTGGGCTGTTTCCAGATCTTGGCTATTATAAACAATGCTGCAATGAACATGGGAGTGCATATCTTCTTTTGAATCAGTGATATGGTGTTCTTGGGATATATTCCTAAAAGTGGGATGGCTGGGTTACAAGGCAGTTCCATTTTTAATTTTTTGAGGAATCTCCACACTGTTTTCCACAGTGGCTGCAACAGTCTGCATTCCCACCAGTAGTGCAGAAGGGTTCCCTTTTCTCTACATCCTCGCCAGCATTATTGTGTGTTGCTTTGTTAATGAGCGCCATTCTGACTGGTGTGAGGTGATATCTCATTGTGGTTTTAATTTGCATTTCTCTAATGATTAGTGATGTTGAGCATTTTTTCATATGCCTATTGGCCATATGTATGTCCTTTTTGAAGAAGTGTCTATTCATTTCTTTTGCCTATTTTTTTAAATTTTATTTTATTTTATTTTATTCATTTTAGAGAGGAGACAGAGAGAGAGAGAGAGAGAGAGAGAGAGAGAGAGAAAGGGGGGAGGAGCTGGAAGCGTCAGCTCCCATATGTGCCTTGACCAGACCAGTGCAGGGTTTTGAACCGGCGACCTCAGTGTTCCCAGGTCGACGCTCTATCCACTGCTCCACCACAGGTCAGGCTCTTTTGCCTATTTTTTGATTGGATTGTTTACCTTCCTGGTGCTGAGTTTTACAGATTCTTTATAAATTTTGGTTATTAACCCCTTATCAGATGTATTGTCAAATATGTTCTCCCATTGTGTGGGTTGTGTTTTTATTTTGTTAATGTTGTCTTTTGTTGTACAAAAGCTTTTTAGTTTGAGGTAGTCCCATTTGTTCATACTGTCCTTTATTTCACTTGCCCATGGAGATAAATCAGCAAATACAGTGTGTCCGTAAACTCATGGTGCACTTTTGCATGGTGACCGGTCAAAAGTGCACCATGTCATTATGGACACACTGTGTATTGCTGCAAGAGATGTCAGAGATCTTACTGCCCATGTTTCCTTTCAAGATGATTATGATTTCACATCTTACATTTAAGTCTTTTATTCATTTTGAGCCTGTTTTTCTAAATGACATAAGTTGGTTGGTCTAGTTTCATTTTTTTGCAAATACCTTTTCAATTTTCCCAGCACCATTTGTTAAAGAAACTGTCTTCACTCCATTGTATGCTCTTACCTCCTTTGTCAAATATCAGTTGTCCATAAAGGTGTGGGTTTGTTTCTGGGTTCTCTGTTCTGTTCCATTGATCTGTATGCCTGTTCTTATGTGAGTACCAAGCTGTTTTGAGTACGATGGCTTTGTAGTATAACTTGATATCAGGAAGTGTGATACCCCCCACTTTATTATTATTTTTCAGGATTGCTGAGGTTATTTGTGTTCTTTTTCGGTTCCATATAAATTTTGGAATATGTGTTCTATATCTTTGAAGTATGTCATAGTATTTTAATAGGAATTGCATGAAATTTATAAACTGCTTTGTGTAATATAGACATTTTAATGATGTTTATTCTTTCTATCCGTGAACACAGTATATGCTTCCACTTGTTTGTATCTTCTTTGATTTCTTTTATCAATGTTTTATAATTTTCTGAGTATAAGTCTTTAACCTCCTTGGTTAAATTTACTCATAGATACTTTATTTATTTTGTTGCACTAGTGAAGGGGATTGTTTTCTTAATTTCTCTTTCAGACAGTTCATTGTTGGTGTATAAAAATGCCTCTGTTTTCTGAATGTTAACTTTATATCCTACTGCCTTGCTGAAATTATTTATCAGGTCCAGTAGTTTTTTTACCAAGACTTTAGGGTTTTCTATGTACAATATCATATCATCAGCAAATAGTGATAGTTTTACTTCTTCTTTACCAATTTGAATGACTTTTATTTCTTCTTCTTGTCTGATTGCTGTGGCTAGAACTTCCAGAACTATGTTGAATAAGAGTGGTGAAAGGGGGACACCCCTGCCTAGTTTTATCTTAAGAAGATTGCTTTTAATTCTTGCCCATTCATTATGATGTTGGCTATGGGTTTGTCATATGACCTTTAGCATGTAGAGGTATGTTTCCTGTATTCCTACTTTGCTGAGAGATTTGATCATAAATGGGTGTTGCATTTTATCAAATGCTTTTTCTATATCTATTGTCATGTGATTGTTCTCTTTCCTTTTGTTTATGTGATGAATCACATTGATTGGTTTGCAAATATTGTACCAGCCTTGCCTCCCTGAATAAATCCCATTTGATCATGCTGTATGATTTTTTTCATGTATTGCTGGATCCAGTTTGCTACTATTTTGTTGAGAATTTTATCATCTAAATTCATCAGGGATATTGGCCTATAATTTTCTTTCTTTGTAGTGTCTTTCCCTGGTCTTGAAATGAGGATTATGCTCACCTGATAAAAGGAGCTTGATATTATTTCCTCCTCTTGAATTTTTTTGAAATAGCATGAGAAGGATAGGAGTTAGTGATAATTTGAATATTTGGTAGAATATGCTTGTAAGGCCATCTGGTCCAGGAATTTGTTTGTTGGGAGTTTTTTGATAACTGTTTCAACCTCATTTGTTGTAATCGGTCTGTTTAGGTTTTTCTCATTCTTCTAGATTGATTTTTGAAAGATTCTGTTTCAAGGAATTTGTCCATTTCACCTAGGTTGTCTAATTTTTTGGCATACAGTTGTTTATAGTATTTTTTACAATCCTTTGTATTTCTGTTGTGTCAGTTGTTACTTCTCCACTCTCATTTCTAATTTTATTTATTTGAGTCCTCTCTCTTTTTCTTGGTGAATCTGGTTAAAGGTTCATCAATCTTGTTTACCTTTTTAAGGAACCAGCTCTTGGTTTTATTGATCCTCTGTATTTTTTTTTTTTTAGCCTCTATGTCATTTATTTCTGCTTTGATCTTTATTATTTCCTTTCTTCTACTTCCTCCGGGCTTTACTTACTGTTCTTTTCTTTAGTTATTTTAGATGCAAGGTTAAGTTGTTTATTTGAGTTTTTTTCTAGCTTCTTAAGGTATGCTTGTAATGCTATGAACTTCCCTTTCAGGACTGCTTTTGCTGTGTCCCACAAATTTTGATTTGTATGTTCATTTTCATTTGTTTCAAGGAAATTTATTTCTTTCTTGATCTCATTCTTATCCCATTTATTATTTAATAACATGCTATTTAGTTTCCAAGTGTTTGAATGTTTTTCAGTTTTTCTATTGTAGTTGATTTCTAGTTTCATGCCTTTGTAGTCAGAGAAGATGCTTAATATGATTTCAATCTTCTTAAATTTATTGAGACTCATTTTATGTCCTAACATGTGATCTATGTTAGAGAATGTACCATGCATGCTTGAAAAGAATGTATATTCTGCTGCTTTAAGGTGAAGGGTTCTGAAGATATCAATTCAATCTAGTTGATCTAGTGTGTCATTTAAAGCTGCTATTTCTTTGTTGATTTTCTTTCTTGAGGATATATCCATTGATGTTAGTGGGGTATTAAAATCTCCTACTATTATGGTATTGCTATTGATCTTACCCTTTATCTCCATCAAAATATGCTTTATATATTTAGGTGCTCCTATATTAGATGTATAGATATTTATAATGGTTTTATCTTCCAGTTGGATTGCTCCCTTTATCATTTTGTAGTGACCTTCTTTATTTCTTACTATAGCCTGTTTTTTAAAGTCTATTTTGTTAGATAGATGTATTGCTACCCTAGCTTTTTTTTTAAATTTTCATTTGCATGAAATATTTTTTCTCATCCCTTCACTTTCAGTCTATGTTTATCTTTTGTTTTGAGGTGGGTCTCTTGTAGACAGCATATGTATGGGTCCTGTTTCTTATCCATGCAGCTACCATATGTCTTTTGATTGGAGTATTAAATTCATTTACATTTAAGGTTATTATTGATATGGAGTTGTTTATTGCCATTTTATTCTTTAAATCTACATTCCTCTTTTTCTATATTTTTACCTTTTTTTCCCTTTGTTCTGTTTACAGCAGGCCCCCTAACATTTCTTGCAGCATTGGTTTGGTTGTGATGAATTTCTTGAGTTTATTTTTGTCTGGGAAACTTTTTATTTCTCCTTCAATTTTAAACAGCAGCCTTGCTAGATAAGGAAGTCCAGGTTGTAGGCTCTCATTTTCCATTACTTTGAATATTTCTTGCCATTTACTTCTGGCTACTAGTGGGACTCTGTACTTGTTGAAATTGTGTGACTTTTTCCTTCATCAATTTAAGGAAGTTTTCGGCTATGATTTTTTTCTTTAGGTTCTCCATCCCTTGTTCTTTTTCTTCTCCTTCAGGAACCCCTATGATGTGGATGTTGTTTCTCTTCATCTTGTCACTGAGCTCTCTTAGAGTTTCCTCAGACTTTTTGAACCTCTTTGTAGTGCCTTTATCTTGATTTGGAATGAGGATATTGTTTACATCATAAAATGAGTTTGGAAGTCTTCTCACCTCTTGAATTTTGTAGAATAGCTTGAAAAGGATATGCATTAGTTCTTTGTGTGCTAACATTCACCTGTGAAACCATCCAGTCAAGGACTTTTGTTTGCTGGGAATAAATTTAATTTTAATTTTAGAAATTAAGAGAATGTAGTATTGTCACATTGTTAGACAAATCAAAGTACAGAATGGAGAACCCAGAAGTAAATATGTATATTGAAACTTGATTTGTGATAAAACCTATAATAAACATCAGTTAGAAAATCATGGGCTTTTCAATGTATGGTGATCTAAAAATTTACATAAAAATGAATTAGAAATATACTTAATGTGAAAAAAACTTTAGAAGAAATATAGGAGAATATCCTTCAGATAAAATTTTTGTAAAATCAGCAAAAAAAAAAAAATCAATAAAAAGAAATTCAGAAACCATCCTGATATTATGTCAGAGAGAAACTTCTGATCTTTCCCCTTTAAATTTCAATAGATTGAACAACTATAATGCAGGAAAAAAGCCCAGCTGGGTTCACAAGCGTTTCTAAAATATCCACGCACTGAATGGACTAAAGGTGGGATGGGGTGAAAAGGGGGGCAGAAGATAAAACCTAATCTGTGAGGGTTCTGAGGAGGAGACAAACCCAGTGTGACTGAATTTTTTTCTCTGCTGAACTATAGGGAGGAGGAAAGCTTGGGCTCTTTGGATTTTGTCTGACAGATATGGAGAGGAAAACTCAGAGTGATCGAATCTCCTTCTGCCTGGAGGAGCAGTGAGACAGTGGAGCAGAGGGGGATATAAACCGAAGTGGCCAGTTTGCATGGTCACAGCCAGTGTTCCCACAATCTGCCTGCAGTCTGCACTTAGTTGTTTATTAATTGCTTCCTAATATGTGAGCAAGCTAAAGTGTGGCCCCTAGCCTCCCTGAACCTGCTTCCCTCACCTTACAGTATGGAGAGTGGCAGAGACAAACCCAAAGCTAACTCTCCACAGCTGCTCTCTACCCTGAAGAACAGAGGTGTTCCACATCTAGAGCCCAGATCAGTTGAGATGTGGGAAGGTGTGCCTGGAAGCCTGGGAATGCCATTACTAAATCCATAAAGCCCTCACAACATGCCCCACTAACCAACACGATTGCAGTCCTACCTACATCATAGTGACAACATCTCAATGGACAGCCCAGGAACTTCACAGAGCGAAAAGTTGTAATACAGCAACACCTACTGAAAGAAACCACTAAAAAAGGAAATTCATATTTCCTCCTGCCCCTTTTTTTTCCCTTTTTATTTATTTTATTTTTTAAAATTTTCATATTTTTATACTTATTATTTTGGGGATGTATTGTTTTTTTATTTTTTTCTTGTCTTTGCTTTTGATCATTTTTCCTGTGGGTTTTCTTCTTTGTCATGTTGTTTTCTGAATTTTTATACCTTTTATAGTTGTTTTTTAAAACATTTTTCAATTTTTTAGTTAAAGTTCCTTTTTTTCCAACAGAGCTAGAGAGAGTCCCCTTTACATATATATTTTTTAATCTATGACAAAAATCCTACAGAGTAGTATCTTTTTGTGTGTGTGCAGAGACAGAGAGAGAGAGACAGATAAAGAGAGGGAAAGGGAAAGACAGACAGGAAGAGAGATGAGAAGCATCAGTTCTTCATTGCCACACCTTAGTTGTTCATCAATTACTTTTTAATATGTGCCTTAACTGGGGGGCTACAGCAGAGTGAGTGACCCTTTGCTCAAGCCAGCAACCTTGGGATCAAGCCAGTGACCTTGATCTTCAAGCCATTGACCTATCGGCTCATGTCAGTGGATTTTGCACCTGGGTCCTCTGTGTCCCAATCTGACTATCCACTGTGCCACCAGCAGGTCAGGCTTTAAGTTTCTTAACAACATGACTCTCAAATGCCTTCAGAAAAGAAAAAATTGAACACCATGGCTACCCATGACAGAGATGTATTTCAGAAAAAAAATGATAAATCTCCAGGAAAAAAAATCTCAATTACATGGAAGCCTTGGAGTTAAATGATAAAAAATTCAAAATTGAAGTTCTGAAAATACTCAACAAGTTGCAAAAAGACACCAATAAGCAACTTAATGAGCTCAGAAAACAAATTAAGGGCAAAATAACCTCACCAAGGAGAGGTTAAATTAAAATTTTAAAAACAGAGATAAAAAATTAAATATGTAAATTGAAAACTGAGGTAGGAACTTTAGCTAATAGAACAAGACAAATGGAAGAAAGAATTAGCGACATCAAAGACAGGCAACCAGTGATGCTACAGAGAGAAGGAGAGAGACTCAAAAATTAAATAAAACTGAGAGCTCTATAGCAATTGTCTGACTCCATCAGAAAGAGCAATATAAGAATAATGGGTATAATAGAAGGAGAAGATAGGGAGAAGAGAATGCAGAGCTTATTCAAACAAACAATTGATGGGAATTTCTTAAACTTGAGAAAAGAGTACAGCCTTAAATTCAAGAAGCAAACAGAACACCGAATTACTGCCAAAACAGACCTACTTAAGGCACATCGTAATAAAATTGTCAAAAATCAATGACAAAGAAAGAATCCTCAAGGCAGCTAGGGAAAATAAAACCATAACATGTAAGGGAAAGCCCATTAATTTATCATCAGGCTTCTCAGCAGAAACTCTATAAGCCAGAAGAGAGTGGACCCAAACATTTAAAGTACTGAAAGAGAGGAAATACAAACCAAGAATACTATATCCTTCAATTAGCAAAGAGAAGTGAAAAATTTTACAGACATATGGAAGCTGAGGGAATTATTCACCAGAATACTCCCACTGTAGGAAATACTCAAGGGTGTTATTCAACCAGACACAAAGAACCAAACAAATCAAAATTACAATAGTAGAATATTATGAAAGATTATATTCCACCAAATTCAACAACCTAGAGGAAGTGGATAAATTTGTAGAACGATATAATCTTCCTAAACTGAGCCATGAAGAATTGGAAAACCAAAATAAATCTATAAGCAGGGAGGAAATAGGAACAACAATCAAAAACTTAGCCAAAATCAAAAGTCCAAGACCAAATGGCTACTCTAGTGAATTCAAACAAGATTTGGTACCTATCCTTCTCAAAGTCTTCCAAAAAACAGAAGAAGAAGCAATACTCCCAAACACATTTTATGAGGCCAACATAACTCTCATACCAAACTTGGCAAGGACACCAAACACACAAAAAAACTACAGACCAATATCTCTAATAAATGCAGATGCAAAAATCCTAAACAAAATATTAGCAAATCAAATACAACAACACATTAAAAAAATAATACATCATGATCAAGTGGGATTCATTCCAGGAGCACAAGAATGGTTCAACATATGGAAATTGATCAATATAATATACCACATCAACAAAAGAAAGAACAAAAATCATATGACCCTATCAATAGATGCAGAAAAGGCATTCGATAAGATACAACATCCCTTTATGTTTAAAACACTCAATAAAATCAGAATAGAAGGAAAGTACCTCAACATAATAAAGGCCATATATGACAAACCATCAGCTAATATTATACTGAAATGTTAAAAAATGAAGGCTTTTTCTCTAAAACGAGGAACAAGACACTGCTGCCCACTTTCTCCACTCTAATTCAATACAGTTCTGGAAGTTTTAGCCAAAGCAATCAGGCAAGAGCAAGAAATAAAAGGCATTCATGTCGGGAAAGAAGAATTCAAGCTATCACGTTTTGCAGATGACACGATCTTGTATATAGAAAACCCTAAAGACCACCATAAAACTATTAAAAACAATAAACTAATACATTATAGTCACAAGATACAAATCAATATACAAAAGTCTATTGCTTTTCCATATGCCAACAATGAAACTTCGGAAAATGAACTAAAAAAAAAAGAATTCTTTTTACAATTGAACAACAACAAAAATATACAATACCCAGAAAAAACTTCACAAAGGATGTGAAAGACCTATATACTGAAAACTATAAAACATTATTGAAAGAAATTGAAAAAAAGATATAATAAAATGGAGAAATATTTCATGTTCATGGATAGGAAGAATCAACATAAGTTAAATGGCCATATTACTCAAAGCAATATACAAATTTAATGCAATCCCCATCAAAATAGCAATGTCATTTTTTAAAGAAATAGAACAAAAAATTACCAGATTTGTATGGAACCATAAAAGACTGAATAGCCAAAACAATCATGAGGAGAAAGAATGAAGCCAGAGGTGTCACACTACCTGACTTCCGATTATACAATAGAGCCACAATAACCAAAACAGTATGGTATTGGCAGAAAAAAGACATAAAAACAAATGGAATAGTATTGAGAGCCCAGAAATAAAACCATGTATATAGACTAATCATCTTTGACAAAGGAGCCCAAAACACAATAGAGATAAGAAAGCCTCTTCAATAAATGGTGCCAGGAAAATTGGAAAGCCACATGCAAAAGAATAAAACTTGACTACAGTTTGTCCTGCTGCACAAAAATTAACTTAAAATGGATCAAATTTCTAAATATAAGACCTAAAACTATAAATTACATAGAAGAAAACACAGGTACTAAGTTCATGGACCTTGGCCATAGAGAACAATTTATGCATTTGACCACAAAGACAAGGGAAGTAATGGCAAAAATAAATCAATGGGACTATATTAAACTAAAAAAAGCTTTTTCTATACAGCAAAAGAAACTGACAACAAAACTAATAGGCAGCCAACTAAATGAGAGATGATATTTGCAAACAACAGCTTTGGTAAGGGGTTAATATCCAAAATATATAAAGAGCTCATAAAGCTCAGCAACAAATAAGCAAACAATACAATTAAAAAATAAGGAGAGGAACTGAACTGACACTTCTCCCAAGAGAACATACAATGGCCAACAGGTATATAAAAATTTGCTCATCTTCACTAGTTATTTGAGAAATGCAAATCAAAACTATAATGAGATACCACCTCACACCTGTTAGATGGGTTATTATCCACAAGACATGTAATAACAAGAGTTGGTGACGCTGTGGAGAAAAATAAACCCTCATTCACTGCTGGTGGGAATTTGCATTAGTACAAGCATTATGGAAGAAAGTATGGTGGTTCCTCAAAAAATTAAGAATAGAACTACCATATGATCCAGCAATCCCTCTACTGGATATCTATTGCCAAAACTCGAAAACATTGGTACATAAAAGACACGTGCACCCTCATGTTCATCGGAGCACTATTCACAGTGGCCAAGACATGGAAACAACCAAAGGGTCCCTTGATAGGGGACTGGATAAAGAATAAGTGGAATATATATACAAAGGAATACTAGTAAGCCATAAAAAACAATGACATAGTGACATTTATGACAACATGGATGGAAATTAAGAACATTATACTTAGTGAAATAAGTAAATCAGAAAAAGTTGAGAACTGTATAATTTCACACATAGGTGGGATATAAAACTGAGACCTATGGACAAAGATAAAAGTGAAGTGGTTACTAGGAGGGAGGGAACATGGCAGAATGGGAAGGGAATGTGGAGGAGATCCAAGGAGACTTAAAAGAATGGGGTCAGGGGGTGAGAGAAAGGGTGTTAAGAGGGACAAATATAAGGTGACAGAAAATGATTTGACTTTGAGTGATGGGTATACAACATAATCAACAGTTCAAATGTTATAGAAATGTTCACCCGAAACCAATGTAATCTTATTGATCAATGTCACCCTGTTAAAATTAATTTTCGAAATAAAAAAAGAAATTTGACTACATGAAAATTAAGATATTTTGTTCATCAAAAACACAGTAAATAAGGTGAAAAAGTAAGCCATAAAGTGAGACAAGATATAAGTAACACATATGATTGACAAAGAATTAATAGTACAAAATGCATAAGAACTCCTAGGAATTAATTAAAAGGCAAAAAACATTATAGAAAAATATGTAGAAGGGTTAGAAAGGTGCCTCACAGAAGTAGAAATGGAAATGCCCTATAAACATTTGAAAAGATGCTCAAATTCCTTAGTATTAGAAAACATATTAAAATCATAAGTCTCCATGTATCCCTTATCATATTTGCAGAATGTGATACATCTGATAGTACAGGGGTTCAGGAGAATTTGAAGACTCAGGAACTTGTATACCTTGGTGGGAGCATACACTGGTAGAACCATTTTGGAAAACAAGTTTGCCTTGTCTAATAAATGAACGATGTGCACAATCTAGGAAACTTTCCCCCTGATATCTACAAGACTACTGCCTCATCTCCTTTAAAGTTTTATTTTGGTCAGCTGACACTTTGTACTTCCTGACCATCCTAATTAAAACTGAACATTCCCAAGCTCTTCCTGTCTCCTCTCCTTGCTTCATTTTCTGCATAATATTATCACTTTCCAACTGATATTATTCACATTTTTTAAAACTATTTGTTTCCCTTCGCTAAAATATAAGCACAAGAAGGCAGAGACTATTGTTTTTTTTTCATAGATGTATGCTTGGAGTCTGAAATAGTGCCTGATATGGAGAAAAAGTTGTTGAATTGGATATCCTATGATCCAGCAATGCTAGTCAAGGCATGCATCTTAGAGGCATTCTTGAAACAGGGGACATGGACAAGAATGCTTATAGCAACACAATTTGTAGTGGGGAAAACATAACCCAACAAGACAACAGTAAAAAGTTTTAAAAAGCTCTTAACTGTACATTAACAGAAGATATTGGTCACATTGTGAAATATTCACATATAAGAATGCTACATAACAATTAAAATTGAAAACCTAATGGTAGGCCAAAAGTACACACAATATGAATTTACTTATTGAAAGTAAAAACTTGCAAAACTAGATAACATTATTGGGGCTAAAAAACAATATGAAATTTTAAGGACAAAAAAGCGGTATAAATCCACACTTCAGTGATATTTACGCCAGAGTGAGGAGGGAGGGAAGGCTGCTCAGACTGTATTGTTGGTCCACAGATGCTCATTCTCCTGGAACTCTTTTAGTTTACACTCTGCATGCGTGTAGTTAAGGCAACAAGTACATCCGAGCCTAAAAGCTTCTCAGGCTTGGTTTTTAAAAAAAAATGGATTTCACCCACGGGTCTTGTAACCTGTTTGGAAGAAGAGTTGCTTCTGTACTATATAAATATTCCTTGTGGAAGGGAGCAGTCTTTAAGATATCGAGTGACCATAAGGTTACTTCTTTGGGATGCCTATCACCTCTAGATCTTGCACTTTGGGATCAAAAAGCCTGAAAAATTTAAATCCCAGCTCTAACAATAACCAGTTAGTGCTAGGTTGGTAGGACGCACTTTACATGAAATCTTACATGATCCTACTATAAGGTAGTATAATCATGCTCGTTTTACAGATACAGAAACACAGAAATTGAGACTTGCCCATTACCCATAGCTGCTAAATTGTCAAACTGAAACTCTTGCCAAGGTTTGTCTGCCTGAAGACATGCTTTTTTCTCTGTTACTCTGCCCTTTTGGCCCCCTGAGCCTTAGCTCCTTCGGTTTATAAATTCCCTCTGTACCTCAGTAACGTTCCACATATAACATGTTTTACGAATTAGATCCAGAGCAAGAAATTAGGTAGAGAGGAAATCCGCTGTTCCTGCAGGAGCCGGCTGGCAACACACCCCATCTGTTGTTTACTGAGGAGAAGGTGCTGAGCGGTTCCCAGCAAGCAGCGTCTGCCTCCTGCATTTGCCTTTTTGGAAGATGTTTCTTGTCCTGCCCCTCACCACTCACTCGCTTTGGTCTGGTTTCTCTTGTGCTGGCCCCTTTCCCATAGCAGTTCATGTTTGCCCTGCAAGTGCCAGAGCATTCATCCTTTCTTCCTTGAATGGTGTGCCTATTTGCATATCATGCAAACAGCCCAGCTGCTAGAGACCCAGTTGGAGTAAATAACGGTCACGGGTGTTTATGCTGATTCCTCCTGGGGCCTTCTGGAACCTGCTGCACAACTCCAGGGACAAAACAGTTTAGTTGGAATCTCTGCTCAGCTCTCCTGACATCACAAATGAACATTTGGGCTAAAAATGCACACGTAACCCTTTCCAGTAAGTATGTGCTTTAGAGGCTGAAGGCCGGGGGAGGTTTGTAAATGGAGAGAAAAGCGCACTATTGTTTTTATCTTTTCTAATTCCATTTACTAGCCTTTAAACTTTGAATATGTTCTCTAAGTAATATATACTTATTAAAACAACCTCAATGAGATAGTGAAGAATTTAACATATTTCTTCAAATGTATTATTTTCAAATGTAATGAGTTATAGTCTTCATACATCTGTACCAATTGTCTAACATCTTAGGAGAGAAATGGCAATGAATAAAGTACACTGAGACAGACTGTCAGGATTTTAACACCATGGATTTATTTTTTCTTCATTTTAAAAATTCTTATTCTTTCAATTATTAAAAAAATGTTCTTTTCTTCTTATTTTTTTTTTAGGAGTACAATTCACTCTTCAAACCCAGAGTCAGAGTTACTTTTCTAGACCAGCTGAGGCTGCAGATTACACAGGGGGACACATTCCCTTTTATAGTTACAGTGTCTGTTACAATAGAAACTCTGGCTCTGAGTCATTCAAACAGATTTTGATTTTTGTGACCTCCTCATCACTTGTTTTGAGACTCTTATTTTTGTAATATTTTGCAATTTTATGTGCCCATTAAGGTCTAGAGCAGGGGTCCCCAAACCTTTTTACACAGGGGGCCAGTTCATTGTCCCTCAGACCGTTGGAGGGCCGTACTATAAAAGAAACTATGAACAAATCCCTATGCACACTGCACATATCTTATTTTAAAGTAATAAAACAAAATGAGAACAAATACTATATTTAAAATAAAGAACAAGTAAATTTAAATCAACAAACTGACCAGTATTTCAATGGGAACTATGGGTGCAGATGCATCCTGTGCTCCTCTCACTGACCACCAATGAAAGAGGTGCCCCTTCCGGAAGTGCGGCAGGGGCCGGATAAAAGGCTTCAGGGGGCCATAGTTTGGGGACCCCTGGTCTAGAGTTCCATAACATGCACATACATACGAATGCATTGAATATTTCTATATTTTTTCACATCACACATGCTTTTTTAAAAACTAATTCATTTAACAAGCTTCTAAAAATCTGATCATTAGTGATTAAGGGTCAGCCTAGGTGAAGCTGACCTGATTTTCAAAAAAAAAAGTAATCAATGGTCAGATCACAGAAGTTATTGAATCCCTGGAAAGCCTAATGAAGATATCTAATTATTTTACACTTTAACGTTCTGGTTTACGTAAAAGTCATTGCACAAGAATGATTTTACCAACAGCTGTTTTGAATTCCAAGACTTGAAATATAAGAATTTCAGGTGGAAAGAAGTAAAGTTAAATCATAAACTGTATGACATTTATTGTGGCCAATTCAATTCATTATTTAATGCTTACAATGTCTCTGTGCTAGGCCGTGTGGGAGAGGTAGGTGAGTCAGATTGGTTACCTACTCACATACAGCCTATTTAACACCCCTGAGAAAAATACTAAGAAGGTACACATGCCAGCCGACAAACCACATGCACGGAAAAATACTTTTTTTACAACTTAGTTTCTGACTTCACTCTAAGGTTGGTATGTCCTCCTTGGTCATCTTCCCCATTGAAGCTCAGTCTTATGATATTCTCATCAAGCATAAAGTCTAATGGATTTATGTACCATCAATATGCTTATAGCTCCCAAGCATAGCTCTTTAGTCTGAACCACTCCCCTGAACTCCAGACCTGTATGTTCAAATGATCGAAATCTCCATTTTAATGACTTAACAGGCATCTCATATCAAGTTAGTATAGGATGGAGCTGCAGCTCATCACTTCCAGACCATCTCCTGTTATAGTCTTCATCTCAGCTAATGGCAACCCCATTCCAGTAGTTCAAGGTAAAGTCTCAGTATCATCCTGGGCTCCTCTTTTTCTGATCTGTGTGCAGATTCTCTTGACCCCATCTTCAGAACAGATCCAACATTCATCCACTTCTCACCACTCCACTGAAGCTATTTAAAAGTAGATCTTCCTTTTAATTGCTTGCATAAAGCACTATGTCTCATTTACTCTCATTTTATTTCACTAATCTTTCTGCAGAAGTTACAATTTCTAAAGTGCAACTTCTGCAGAGCATTTTACGGCCAAGTATTTAGAAATCTTCTCAGCACTGGTCATTTGGCTCACTGGTAGAGCCTTGGCCTGGAGTATGGATGTTCCAGGTTTGATTCCCAGTCAGCGCACATAGGAGAAACAACCGTCTGCTTCTCTACCCCTTTTTCTCCTTTCTCTTTTTCTCACTTCCTCTATCTCTCTCCCCCCTTCCACAGCCATGGCTTGAGTGAGTTGATACCTGGTGCTGAGGATGACTCCGTGGCCTCTGCCTCAGGTGCTAAAAATAGCTTGGTTGCCCAGCAATGAGCAATGGCCCACATGGGCAGAGCATTGCCCTTAGGGGGCTTGCTCGGTGGATCCCAGTGGGGCATATGAAGGAGTCTGTCTCTGTGCTTCCCCTTCTTTCAATAATTAAAAAAGAATAAATAAATAAGACAGTTTCTCAAAATTTGGTTTATCTTACTGGAAGCAATAAAGAAAGAACACGTCTTATCTGGTTCATGAACTTCAGGTGCTGTGAGAAAAAAGGCAAAATAATAGCCTTTAATTGACCAGAAGACATCACCATGAGAATGGCTTGGTTCCCAGTTTTATTAAACATTGTCCTTCTTTCTATACAAGAGAGCAGTTCACTTATTAATAAGCTCTTCACTCAGAAGAAAACAGTTTTAGTCATGATGGAGCCATTAAGAAGTAAGTCCCCTTTCTGATTTTGGATCAGAGAGGAGGGCAGAGGTAACCCTACAAGTTAGTGGCCATATATTTTTGTCTAAACTGGGGCAACTCCGTGAGCGAAAAATGGCATTATTATTAACAGCATAGTTCAGAATGACAGGTATAGATTGGGAGTGGACAAACTGGCACCTATACTCACCTCCAGAACTAAGGAGACAGATTTTGCACAGACAATCCCTGAGGAGTTCCTAGAGTCTGGTTTCAAGAGATATAACTGACATCATCTCTTGCCCACTCAACCTCAGGGAGAATGTCTGGATCACTAGAGAATCCTCCCTTGGTCAGGGGTAGGGTATAAAAAGAGTTGGGTCATTGGAACCATCTCCATGCTGTTTAGTACATTCAATTTTCCAGTTTCATAATATGGCTGCATTTGATCCGCAAAGCTGAGAGGGTTAGGAGAATTAGGTTAAACTGTTTTTCTCTGTTCAGAGGTCACCTGAATACCTTAGGACATACTTACTAAATCTGTACTTCTCAAACCTATCTGAGCATAAAAATCAGGTTGCAGGGTATAATTGTTAAAAACATTAATTCTTGGAACCTCGATCTTACTGAATTGGTTCTCTTGTGGAAAATTTTGAAAGATCTCTATGTTTTAAACAAGCTCTTTTTTCTATTAAATAGGCAAGGTTGAGAAATGCTATTTTATATAATTTTTAAGTAGTGTGGAGACTACAATAATAAGGTTAATGTTGAGAAAGAGATGATGTCTGAGATAAGGAATTATGTTCTATTCACTTCTGTATTTTCTATAATGTTTACAGTGAGTTATAATCAAACATAAACAAAAGAATTATGTTAAAGTTATCTCAAGCTATTACTTAAACATCATTGCAAACCTGGTTTATTTTTTTTTTCCTTTACATATGAGTGAAATACTTTGTATTATGTGGACTAATGTTTCTCTGAGATTTCTTTGACGCATAGAACTTCATGCAGCCATTCCAGTTTGTACTCTACAATGCCAGGGGTGTCATTTACATTGTGTTTCATTGAATGGTGCTTCCTAGACTTATGCAAAGTGTAACTCTGCTCCATTATCTGGAAAGTCATTTACATTGGATTGATACTTGACATTGAGACTATGTGTAGAAAAGCAAGGTAAGCCCCAGTTGGCTCAGTGGTAGAGCATCGGCCTGCCATGTAGAAGTCCTAGGTTTGATTCCTGGTCAGGGCACACAGGAGAAGTGAACATCTGCTTCTCCAACCCTACCCCTCTTCCTTCTACCTCTCTCTCTCTCTCCCCCTCCCACAGACATGGCTCAAATGGTTGAAACAAGTTGACCTCAGGCGCTGAGGATGGCTCCATGCCAAGCAATGGAGCAGTGGCTCCAGATGAGCAGAGCATCGCAGAGAGGGGGCTTGCCAGATGGATCCTGATTGGGGCACATGTGGGAGTCTGTCTCTCTGTCTCCCTGTCTCTCACTTAATAAAAAAAAAAAGAAAAGCAAGATGATTTATCAAGGTTTATGCATACATATTAAGCTACTTTTGAAGGAGTAATTAGCAAAGACATCACTAATGTGAATGAGTCTTAATGATCATACAAGAAAAATTCTTTAAAAAAAAATAAACAAATGGGACTACATCAAACTAAACAGTTTTTGCATAGTAAAGGAAATCATAATGGAGAGACATCTGACTGGTGGTGCAATGAAAAGAGCCTTGACCTGGGATGCTGAGGTCCGAGGTTCAAATGTCTGAGGTTGCCGGCTAGAGAGCAGGCTCATCTGCCTTGAGAACAGGCTCACTGGCTTGAGCACAGGATCATCAACATGAGCCCAAGGTCACTGGCTTGACTTGAGCCTCCTGGTCAAGGCATGTATGAGAAGCAATCAATGAACAGCTAAAGTGATGCAACTGAGTTGATGCTTCTCATCTTTCTCCTTTCCTGTCTCTCTCTATCTCTCTCAATAGAAAAAAAGACACAGACACTCTCTACTATTCCCCAGCTGTATCCATAGAGGAGCATGGTGGCACTCTACCTGTCTGACTGGCTGTCTCTCACATGCACACACACAAAGAGAAGAGGAAGCCTACTAAATGGAAGAATATATTCACTGATAATATATCTGATAAGGGGTTAAAATATAAAATTTATAGAGAATCCATACTACTCAACACCAAAAAAAGCAAACACTTCAATTAATAAATGGGCAGAGAACACTTCTCCAAACTTTCTCTAATTATCAGAGAAGTGCAAATTAAAACCACGATGAGATATCACCTCACACTAGTCTGAATAGCTATCATCAATAAATTCATCAGTGAGAATTCTGGTAAGGATACGGAGAAAACGAACCCTCGTACCCTGTGGATGGAAATGCAGATTGGTATAGCCACATGGAAAGCAGTATGGAGTTTCCTCAAAAAGTTAAAAATAAATCTGCATTGTGACCCTGTGGTTTCACTTTGGGGGTTTATCTGAAGAAACCCAAAGCATTAATTCTAAAGAATATATGCACTCCTATGTTCATTGCAGTGTCATTTACAACAGCCAAGCTATAGAAGCAATCTAAGTGTCCATCGATAGATGAGTGGACAAAAGGTTCTGGTGCACAAACAATAGACTATCACTCAGCCATGAGAAAAGAATGAAATGTTACAATTTGCAACAACATTGATGGACCTAGAGGATATTATGCTCAGTGAAATATCAGTCAGAGAAAGACAAATACTACATAATTTCACTCATATGTGGAATCTAAAGAACAAATAACCTAAGGAACAAAGTTAAAGCAGACTCATAGACACCCAGAGAGAAATGGTTGTCAGAAGGGAGGAAGGTAGGGCACTCACTGGGTGAAAGATGCGAGGGTGGTTGGGCGGATGGGTGAAAAAAGTGAAGGCATTAAGAATTACAAATTGGCAATTATAAAATAGTCATGGGGATGTAAATTACAGCATAGGGAGTATAGTCAATAATTCTATAATAACTATGTGTGGTGTCAAATGGGTACTGGATTTATAGGGGTGATCACTTAGTAAGTTATATAATGTTCAAATCATTTGGGTTATATACCTGAAGTTAATATAATGTTGTATGTCAACTGTAATTGAAAAACAAAAAAAATTTTTTTTTAAAAGAAAAACTCTTTCTATGATGGATTTCAAATTAAAACACTCTGATTATTTTAATTAAGGAATTGTTTAAAGCAAGTACATTGCTGCAAAGCATATTCTCAAGCTTCCCAAGGCCTACA
Source organism: Rhynchonycteris naso (assembly GCA_037038555.1). NCBI lineage: Eukaryota > Metazoa > Chordata > Mammalia > Chiroptera > Emballonuridae > Rhynchonycteris > Rhynchonycteris naso. Next base: position 39,090,512 of record CM073002.1, read on the forward strand.
GAAAAAAATAACATTGATGTTAAAAAAGTCCTTCAAGCAGAGGCGGATTTAACAGCGGGTGCACTGACCTCTGAAGGGCCCCACAGAACCCCAACTTTACACTTTTTTTCTAATGTAAGGGCCCAATATTTTCTTCTGCGCCTGGGGCCTCAACTGACTTTAATCCACCTCTGCCCTCAAGCCCCGTTGTTTAAATTGCCATCATGTCTACCACAAATCCTTCTCTTTCTTGGTGTATCATGTGATTTTGGTTTTACCCATTTTTAGTGTATTGTAGTTTGAAGTATCTAAAGTGAGAAGAAATGAGAGGAATTTATTCACTAATTCATTCATTTAAGTAACTAAGAAATATATGGAGAGAGAATCTACCACATGCTAAGCTCTGCATGGAAAGCAAAATGCGACTGGCCTGAATCTTCCTACCAAGGAGTTAACAATGCGGAGGTGAGGAGGAAATGAGGTTTGTATGTGACTGATGAAAATGCATGGAAGAAAATAATAAATCCCAAATTAGGAAGAATTCAAAAGAGGAGAAATTTACTCACAGCTTGAAATAGGTGTTAACGGGAATTAGGAAAACTTTTCCGAGGGGGAGCCAGTGCCAGAAGGTCCTTGAAGGATAGATACATGGAGTTTGATGACTCTGGTCATTTCAGGACATGCAAGAAGCACTAGGTAGAGCTCAGGCCATGGAGAGAGGCCCAGAGGCGGAGAAATGTAGAGGACAGCATCAGTGGCTCTTCTGATGGGCGTGAGGGGCAGGTGCCCTGGCAGCAGAAGCTGACTTCAGGTGATCTGGGCACAGTAGCAAAGAAGCCAATGCCTGAAACATTCATCCCTGCCTGGAAAGGTCACAGTTGCTCTGCTCATGTGCTCAAAAAGGGACCCAGCTCATTCCAGGAAAAAGTTTTATGGTCACAGTTGAACAGCTTGTCTAACCTCTCAGAGGGTAAAGCCCCCTTACATTCTTAGTCATTATAAATGAGGGCCAAACATTTTATATTACAGAGTGAATGTGACATTAAATAACCAGACAAAGCTGTGTTGCATAGGATTATTTTATTATTAATATATAATTGGTAACATTAAGATTTGAAAAGAATATTGTTGATATAGGCTATTGGATGAAGACATAACATGCTTTTTAAATAGACTCTTCCTTTGTTTGATGTATTTATCATAAAAGTATCTTACCTGCCTATCAGAGAAAGACTTTTCACTATTTACTAGATGTCCTCAAAGAGCAAGATGATATAAGTCCAATGTGCATAGAACTTGTGATGCTGGTGGAGGTGGGTGGTGCGCTGTGTGTTATTGCTTCAGTTTTTTTTGTCTGTAGCGGGTCAAGGGGTATGGAAAGTTGATGAAATATGAGTAGTAGTGATTAAGTCTGATGCTAAATGTGAACGATAACAGCCAGCAGGATTTGAGGACATCAAAATTTGGGGTCTGAGTGAAAAGAAAGAAATAAAGAGGCTTTCAGATTGTTGGTCATCTGGCAAAGAGGCAAAGAAAATAGCTGAATATTATTACCCTGATCCCAGAACCGGAAGCTGGCAACCTAACTTAACCTCAATAACTCTTTACCACTTTGAGCGCCACTTTTTCCTCTCTAAAATGGTCATCATAGAATTAACAAGAGGATAAGATAATCAGTCTAAAAATAAAAGTGCTCTGTAATGCAAAATGGCAAGAATTCTTATTATCCATAAAGTACCTAATATATGTTGGGAATTGTGTCGGTGCTCTAATTATCTTAAATCTTTAAAATATGTTTGTTTGTTTTGAGAAAGAAAAAGAGAGAGAAGCATCAACTTGTTGTTCCACTTGGCTGTGCCATTGGTTGCTTCTCATATGTGCCGACTGGGGCTCAAACTGGCGAGCTCAGGGTCAAGCCAGGGACCCAGGACAGAATCAGTGACCTTGGTGCTCTGGGAATACGCTCTATTCACTGCACCACTGGTCAGGGCTTAAAATTATGTTTTAAAATAGGTATTATTCATCTTTTACAGACAGGCAATAGGTTCAGAGAGGTTGTGTGATTTTCCCAAGGTCACAAAGCCTAATAAATGTCTGAACAAAGATTTATACCCAGGCCTATTTGACTCTTAAGCTTTGCTTCTTAGCATTTGAACTCTTTTTGATTTATTTTTTTGCTGTCATTAATCACTAAAGGTTCTTCTTGGAAATAAAATAACAACAGCAGCAGCAACAACATTAATAATAACAACAAAATATTTACTGACTACTTACTATGTGATGTACTAGGCACTTGACATGTAATAACACCCTTAACCTGTATAACCCTACAAGGTAGGTTATATTATCTTCATTTTATAAATGAGAAAATTGAGGCACTGCATTTACTTAACTTGTCTAAGCTAGTACATAGCTGAGCTAAAATTCAAATGCAGGCAGTCAGGTGATTATATTATTTAGAAAATAAATATGTTATTGGAAAGCAACAGGGACGTCCTGACTTTTCCCTGACATAATGCATGATGTGATGCTTTCCTAAAGGGTGCAATTTATACAGAGATTAATGTACAACATGTATTTATGTTCCAAAGCCTTGTCAAAAATGTTTCTGTTTGGGGGCCTATATTATCTATCATGAAATGAAGTTGAAGAATAAGCCGTATCTATGAACATTTGTGTACACTTAACTGTAAAAATGTGCTTTCCTGAAGAATACTGTAAATCTGTAGTTACAGAAATTATAAATTCTCTTTGTATTTTGGTTTCAACTTAAAAAGCTATAGAAATAAGTTTTCCTTCTTCATTTTCCAAAAGTGTTTACGATTTGGTGGCTTGCTAAAACAAATCTTTTTAGCAAGATTAATTTAAGAGTTTACATCATGAGTATCAAATTGAGCTGTCAGTCTCTGAAGTGGTACTGAGAAGGATGGCTACAACCACCCCGACCCCAACCTCTGCAGAGATTGGTAAGGATGAACAGGAATACGAGAGGCCAGGAATCACATTTTAGTCATTCTTTTCTAGTTATGTCAGATTTCTAGTATGCTGTTAGAGACACATGTGTCATCCTCACCATCAACCAACATATCACTGCTGTTTCAAACTGTTACTAGAGCTGTTGACACAGAATATTGTGTCTGTCGACAGCTCCAATTAGCTGGCATGTCTGACTGGTGACAGCATGGTCTACTTTTGTTTATGGGGACGGTGGGAGCTGTATCTCCATCTTCCAACCTCCCATGGCAGACAGATGAAGAGAGCTATATAATCATCAACGGAGCCATGTGATATTCCATCTTCATAAACCATCATGCAGAGCAGAACCAGTGGTCTTTTGTCTGCTTTTGGAAATGACTGCAAGATCCTTCCCATCTGTCAAGTTATGAGGGCAAATATGTATAAAATGCATCATATGTACGTACATAAAGAACACAACAGACTAGAGTATGAGGAGGAAATGAACATTGTTTTAAAAAGCCAGTGTGATATTTAATTCGCCTCGTGTCAGCATCCAAGATATTTTTGTGTCAGCACTAAGTTTATAACAATGTCTACTGAAAAATTTTAAAAATAAACAGATAATTGTTTTACTATTATTTACTTCACCCCAGTAAGAATTGTTAAGTTGCATTTTGTATCTTTTGACATTCTCTACTGTGAATGGCTTTTCTTTTGACATGTGGTATAATCATTGGCTTGGAATTCCCTGTGATCTATTATCTTCTCCACTAGTTTCCACCTTTCATCCTAGAGACACATGTAAGAGATGATGTTCACAGGCACAAAAACCCACTCCGTAACCTTATCCGATGCGTACAATCACGGAATACACAGAGGCTCATAACACTAGTCTTTCTTTTTTATTTTTAAAGATTTTTATTGATTTTTAGAGATAGGAGAAAGAGATATGGGGTGAGGAGGACCAGGAAACATCTACTTGTACTAGTTACTTTCCAGGCAAGCCCAGGGTTTGGATCTGACACCTTCAGCATTCCAGGTTGAATGTTCTGCCCACTGAACCCCCAGAGGTCAGGCAACTCTATTCTTTCCAACAGAATGAGGAGGAATGCATAGCAGGTAATTAAGAATAATAAAATTGTAAAACTAGTTTGAAATTTAATCTATCTAAAAATGTAAACCATTCTTAAACTTTACTGGCTTTATTTTTAAATATGAGTTGTAACTAACCATTATGTGGTTGGAACCACTGACCTAGTTGATCAGTTCATCTCCTATCCTCAGTTATCTACAACTCATCCCTCAAGTTTCAGTTCAAATGCCACTTGCCTAAGAAAACCTTTCCAGGAGCTCTGGTATACCACTCACAACACTAGGCTTTTCCTTTCTAGAACTTATTGCAGTTTGGAATATCCATTGTGTAATTAGTTGGCTAACACCTGTCCTCTCCTGAGGGCACAGAACAGGTTGGTTTTGCTCACCATTGAGTGTATGGTGCACAGCACAGTGCTTCATACCCAGTTGGGGCCCAATATGGATATGCTGGATGAATGTGTTCATGTGAACTCATATTAGAATTTTTAAGATTAAAGAAATACTACCCTTTTTATTTTCTAAGACTATAACTTATTATTTAAAAAAAAGTGCTTCTTCATATTTAATTTATACCCGCCAACTAAGTCCATAACTAGAATTAGGTTGTTGGAAGGGTGAAGGCTGGGGAAGAAGGGTGCTCCAGGCAGAAGGAATAATATGCATGAGGCTTCTAAGAGCCCAGTTCTACACATGGCAGGATCAAGGGAAAGGTCTGAGTAGACTGAGAGGGAGATCCTTCAAGAAATGAACCCCTTATAGCTACAAGAAGCCAACCTGAAACTTTGACTTGGAAGTCCTGTGAGATATTTCTTCTCACCTATATTCATGGATAGTAAGTATATTAATATTGGTCTTATATGTGCTGTGTCCCAGCAAATATGGAGATGAGACTTATCCTCCTGAAACCTGGTTTGATAGTGATATCCCACATGAAGTAGATAGGTGGCATGTAAAAGAAGTGAGCATTTATTATGTCATGAGACAGAAATTGTGGGGTTGTTTGTTATGGCAGCATAATCTAGCCCATCCTTACTGATTTAAAATCTTTACATTACTCCAAAGTAGTTCAATATTTTTATATATCAGATTATATGGTGAACAAAAACTATGCTTTTATTTTTATTGTTCCACATTTAACAAGTTGTTTGACCTTTGGTAAAAACTTAAAACCTTTTTTCTGAATAAATGTTTTGAATTTAAAGATCACCATTCACTCAATAGCTCATTGAGAGCAGAGGCCATGTCTTATACATTCTTATACGTCACATCAAGACACACACATTATTAAATAGTAAACATTAACTGTTTGTTGAATGAATGGATCACCTCCTAAACATTTCTTTTCATGGCTGAAACCTGTCAGTTTCATTTTTCTGTATAGATTTCACTTTCCAAAACTTGCATATTTTTCTCCAAGTTCTCTATTCTTTCTGAACTGTAGGCCTCACAACAGATCCTGGTATGAATACCTACAAGCAATATCCCTGAATTTCTGAATTAAGTCAGGCATTATATGACCCCCGGGATTCAGTTTTGTTGCCTTTGTTCAGCCAGCTGGTTCTGTTCTATTATTTCTGCAGTTCTTTTTTCATGTATGTTGGACTTCTGGAGAGACATTTAAGAACTTCCGTTTGTTTAGCTTTCAGTCTCCAAGACATTTTCACATTTTTCTCATTTGATCCTCCCTAGAAACTCTAAGAAAACTAGATAGGGCAGGTATTTCCCCCATCTGATAGGTGGGCAAAGTAAGTAAGGATCAGAGATGTCACCCAACTAACCAATGAAGCATGTACCATTGTATCACTGGCAGGAAGGTTTATTGTACTGAAATCAGAAAATTAGATCAATACCTACCTTGCTGTTCTTCATCACCAATTTGATCTTCCAGAAGGTAGAGGATACTTTCTGCTCTGAACTTAATTTTTATTAGTAAGGTGATGCCTATGAAGGTGTTGGGGATAATGGGTGAAAGTGAGTACATTTTTTAGAGTTAAAAATAGTTAAAGGAGGGAAGGCTGAGCACAGTCAAATGTGTTCTTTAGGCATTCAAAATGCATTTTTTCACTAAATCAAAGAAATGATTCTCAAGAAATGGCATCATTCTATGGACAGACTTTAAAAGGGAATGTAGCTCAAAGGAGATAGGGGAGTCTGAAAAATGTAATTCTGATCATATATTCATGAATAATCGCCATGTGAATAAAGGTAGACACATCTAAGGAAGCTTTTGTGACTGCCAAGGGGCTCTCTGATGAGCTTATATTTAAAAGCACTCAAGAGAGAGATGGAAGGAGGAAGGCACAGAATGATGGAAGAAATTAGCTGGTCAGTGCCATGCACAAACCCAAGAGCGAGAGGACTAGACCCACAGGCTCCTCAGCCATATTACTTTCAATGGGCTAATCTCTGTTCTTGAGGGACTTGGGGTAGACAGTCTCTCAGGTTTAAGATTTAAGATTCACAAATACTAAACATGCAAAACAGAGATTCTAAACAGAGTGTATTCAAATGAGACCAAGTTAGAATGAGCTGCAGGTAGTAGCAAATGCTAAAGAAGTCCAGAGTTGCTTTCAAGCAAGAACAATAAGAAAGAGAGCTGTAAAAATTAAAATAGCATGGGTAAACAGGCCTTGTATATGTAGGGAGATATATAATGTGAGGAGGACTGGTTATAATTAATGTTTGGCTCCTTGCTTGGGGAATCTTTTGCCTTATTACCAGGAATCACTTCTATTGCTGGTGGACTGATATAACAAGAATAATCTTCAAACTGAGAAGGAACAGCAAACAATGCAAAGAGGAAACAGAGCCAAGAGAGATGAAGGGTGAGTGTATCAAGGGCCCTTAATGAGAAAATGTCTATATTCGGAAGAACTGCATCCCAGGACACTGAAACACCTTAAAGATGTGATCAAAGATCCCGTCTTGCTGCTCTTAAGAAACTACAGAGAACAAGAGAAGAGTCACAAGACTGAAGGACAAATGCTATCCCATTTTTCTAAAGAGATAGAGAGATAAAGCATTAGTTTGATGAAATAGTGTTGTTGTTTTTTTTGTTTTTTGGTTTTTTTTAGCAAAAATAGAGTAGATATTTAAACTGGAGGGTTTGTGAGCACGTTGTGATGAAAGCAGCAGATGCTGAGAGTTAATTTGTTCTCTGAGAACAAATTCTAGTTATTTATAACACACACACACACACACACACACACACACACACACACACACATACACATCATTATTCTATTGGTGGATACAGGCAGAATAATAGCCCTCAAAGATGGCCTCATTCTCGTTTCTGAACCTGTGAATAAGTCAGGTTACATGGCAAAAAAAAGAACTAAGATTATAAATAATATTAAAGTTGCTAATCAACTAGATTTGAATGGGGAGATTACCCGGTATTATCTGGGTGGGCCAAAAAAAATCACAAGACTCCTTAAGGATGAAAGAGGGAGGCAGAAGAATCAATGTCAGAGTAATGCTCTGTGTGAAAAACTCCACCAGCATTGCTGCTTTTGAAGACAGAAAGAGGCCATAGCAGCCTGTAAGAGCTGGAAAAGCAAGAAAATGATTCTCCTTTGGCTCCTCCAGAAGAAACAAAACCCTTCAGAAACCTTGATTTTATCTCAGTGAGACTCATTTTGGACTTCTAACCTCCAGAACTGTAAAATAATAAATCTGTGTTGTTTTAAACTCCTACATTTGTGGTCATGTGTTATAGCAGCAGTAGAAAACAAACACCATAGGCAAGGGGAGTATCTTGAGTCCACAAGTCCTTAGAAAAGTTTTCTTATAAACCTGGTGGGAAAATTGATTAGTGTTATTGTTTAGATGGATTTCTAGTTGCTTGCACAATCATTGTACATCACTCTGAGAAGATGCCCCGTGACCTGCCTGCCACATGATCTTCCCTGGGCTCATTCATTCATTCACTTATTCAACAAATATTTATTGAACATCTTTTATATTGCAGGCACTGTTGTAAGCACCGGGATGTCAACAGGGAGCAAGAAAGCAAGGTCCTCACACTCAGAAGTTACATTTCAATGAAACAGACAAAACCTATAATTTCCAGCTGTGATGTGGGTTTTGGAGGAAAATTAAGCAAATTAAGGGAATAATGGAATTCAAGGGTAGTCTTTTTTTATGATAGAATGGTCAGAAAATGTGTCTTTGGGGTGATATTTGAGCAGATAACTGAAAACCCCAAGAAGGCTTCATGAAAGAATTTTTCTAGGAGAGCAGGACAGACAATACAAAAACTCTGAAAGGGGTCATATTCTCAAGACAGCAAAGATTGGACCAAAATTAAATGAGCAAAGGGAAAGTAATAGGAAACAAGATAGGAAAGGAATTGGATCATATAATGTTCGAAGAGGCATGATTAGTCTTTATCTTCGGTTCCCTACCTTGGATGCTTAGATAAGAAAGAAAAATAAATATGTTTTGCTTTGAATCTCATCTCTTCTTGATCTGTGTGGCCTCTGTTGCTCTGGCTTGATAACTCATACTCCAATACTGCTCACTTTTCTCTCCCTGACTTGAAGGGTGGATGATATAGAATATAGTAATTACTCTTCTGAAATATAATTTTAGTTAATCATTTGGCCATATGGCCTCTTAAGCCTCTTTAATTTTTATGATTGTATGTTTACAAATTAGTACTTTTACAGGACCACATTGTTATTGGGCCTTAGTTTCTCACATATGAGAGTAATATCCAATCTCCCTTTCTGAAAAGGTTACTGTGAGGATAGACTATGATAGTACATCTTGAAGTATATTGCAAAGATTAGAGTTGTACAGATGTAAGTTGTTATCATTAATAAATTAGATATGTTAATAAATTATATTTTTTTGTTTTTTATTCACTTTTTCTTAACCATGATCATTTTGAATTTTTATCTAATACTCTCAGTGGACACCTTTTTACTTAATAGCACTTACAAAGTCAAATAGTATTTGAATAATCAAAGTGAGAAAATTGGACAACAACAAGTGATTCCTGGAAAATTCCCAATGAATATCATGTACTGTTTTATGCTTGAATGGGTGGTCATTGATATTCTGATTGCAATCTTCTAAATGGTTGGTATTGGTGTAATAACTAGGCAAAGTGAAAAGCACTATAGTATAGTGATTAAGAGTGTAGACTTTTAGGTTTGGATCCAAACATTTTCATTTATAAGGTGGTTATTCTTGAGCAAGTAACTTAACTGCTTTGTGCCTCAGATTTCTCATCTGTAAAATGAAAATAGAAAAAAAAATAATAATGATAATAATAATAAAATAAATGAGTTAATTTTTAAAAATCATTTAAAATAGTACCTGGCAAATGAAAAACAATTAATGTAAACTATACTTATTACTTATACTGTTTATCATCACATTACAGTATTACAACAAACTTAGTGCTTCAAACCACACATTCATTGTCTCACGGTTTCTGTGTGTTGGGAGTCCAGGCATGGCTTAGCTGAGGTCCTTTGCTTCCAAGTATCACAGGCTGCAGTCACGGTGCCTGCTGGTGCTGCAGTCTCACCTAGGCTTGACTGCCTCTGAGATTGCACGATCATGTTCAGCATCCAGTTCCTGGCATGTTGCTGAACTAAGGATCTTAGTTTCTTTCTGGCTGTTTGCCCAAGGCCATTCTTAGCTACCTGCTGTATAGATCTCTCCATATAGAAGCCCACATCTCAGCAGCTTGCTTCCTCAAACCCAGCAAGGGAGGAAGAGTCACATACATTCAGTTGCATACATTCTCTTATCTCTGCCATATTCCATTAGCCAGAAGCAAGTCAGGGGCTCTGCCTCCAATCAAATGGTGGTGGTGGTAGTGGTGGGGACATGGAACCACACAAATGTCTGACTCTAGGATCACAGGGTGTCACAATAGAGTCTGTCTGCCATGTTACCCTATTCCAGTGGTTCTTAACCTGGGTTCTATCGAACCCCAGGGGTTCGATGAGTCGGTCTCAGGAGTTCGGAGAAGCCTCTGCCGCGGAGGCCAGAATAAAGTAATACTGTAATTTGTAGTGAGTTCATGCACTTTGTTGGTTTTGTTCTTTGAGCAAGGTGATGTTCATGCATGGCTCATTTTGTGCACCTGTAAAAAAACTTATACTTATGTATTGAATTTGGGGAAAAAATCGTATTTTATTTATCACTAAAGAAGGGTTCGGTGAATGTGCATATGAAACTGGTGGGTCGGTACCTCACTAAAGGTTAAGAACCACTGCCCTATTCTCTCAGTCTACTAATGAATGTACTTTTTTATAAGGTTCACTAAATTTATTTTAAAAATCATAAACCGTTTCTTAAAAAAGAGCATGATAACATTCTGTACAATGCTCTGAGTAGATGCTAGGGATATATGGACTTTTGTTACTTTCCCTCCCTGTCCCATCCCCCTTCCCCAAATGTTATAGTGACCACAAAGCAAAGTGCTCACAATAATTACATAGGGAGGATTTTCTTCTTAAACCACCGACCATGAACAAAAATGAAAATTCACTCACTCTGCTGTTGTTTCAAAATTTCAATGTTAATTTTTGCACACTGCTGCCCCTACCCTGTTTATAAGGAACTAAAACATTACATCTGATTTCACTACACCTTATATGCAGAACACATTTGAAGCAGAGGAATGTTGGCTTTTTAAACAGAAGCAGATAAAAAAAGATGCAGGACTCCTTTAGTTCCTCACTAGTCTTAGAAAAACTTTTCAGAATACTTCTTCACACTATGAAAAAGAAAAAATATCTTGCATTAGGATCCTTCAACATCTGCATACTGCTTCACACTGTTTTGTGGCAAATACTGTGTATTCTGTATCTGGTCCTGTGTTCCTGTAATGGTAATGATCTGATCTTCGGACCCTTATAAAGGCTCATCAATTTTGATAGAAGCTCCTGACTCATGATGAATTTGTTTAATCCTTCTTAAGCAGGAGATGTACACTCACAGCCGCTCCTCTGGGAGGTGCCAAGAACTTAATCCAGCTATTTTATTGGAATTGTGTTTATCAAAAATGGTGAAACACACTGCTAAACTTGAGTCCCATCTAATCATAAACTTCTTTCTCAAGGGATAACAAACCTTTGGTTGATACCAACATTGTTGAAATATTAACCACAAATTTTCTGTTACCATACATTATGTACAGTGTAACCTTATGATGAGAAAATCCTACATACCCTCTCCCACCTAAGAGTCCATAGTTCTGTTGCTACTTTTCAAGTGAATCAAATTAAAATAAATTGACCCAGTTATGTATAGTTAGTATTTATGGTATATACAAGCAGGTAGGTAAATGAAGAGAGAAACAGAGGCTCTTATTTAGAAAGAACCCCCATCTCTCTTTTAAGTAAAGATTTCACTGGTGTAGAGTCCTTGACAATTTGTTCTCTATTGCTGTGTGCAGACTGCTTTTGCTTCTTGGATTTTCTTCTACTTTTACAACCATCTGTTTTAAGACCTGCTTCTGCCTGCCTATTCACATGATCTCTTGTCACTCTTCCCCTCTCTCATGATACCCTGGCTACATTGGCCTTCCTTCTGTGCCTCACACTCACCAAGTTTTTCGGCCTCAAGGTCTTTGTTGTACTGTTTCCTTTTCAGGGAAAAGGCTCCTCCAAGTTGCTTACATGTCTAGCCTCCTCTTCATATTTAGACTCCAGGCTAAATATCCTCAGAAAGGTCTTTCTTAAGTTCTCATTTCAAAGCTCCCTCTTGTCCTACCACCAACCCACACAGGTTTTCTGAAGCTTTGTTGTGCATTAAATCCCCTGGAGAACTTCCTAAAACACAAGATTGCTGAGTCAGAGTTTCTGATTCTACGGGACCCAAGAATTTGTGTTTCTAATAAGTTTTCAGAAGGTATTTCAAGGGCCATACTTTGAGACCCACTGGTCTACCACATTATCCTATTTTATTTTTCTCAATGTACTCATCACTTATTTTCTATGTATTGTTTTACTTAGTTGTTAAATTTTTAGGTTCTTTGAATATCAAGGATGATATATCAATGCATTAGTGCAGTGCCTGGATGCCTGACATGTAGCTCCTATTGGATGAGTGAATAAATAATAAAGAAGTTGGAAGGAAATTTTACTAAAAAGCATATCAGGTTTTGGAGCTAATTTAGAGGATTCATTTGTACTTGTAGTTTCACAAAGAGATATTAAAAATTATAGATAAGGTACACTTTAAGTTACAGTAATTAAATATTAAGCTATGTGGCTCTATTCACATATAATGTTAGGTTTCTATAATGCCCATGAGGGCAAATACAATATTATTATATATATTATATTATATCATATTATAATCATTACATTATAAATATAATATGAGGGCAAATATGACATTAAACAGGTTAATTTGATAAATGGCATATAATAGTACAACGTTTCAATGAAAATGTTAAGCTTAATATATTTTAAACAAAAGAGGATAGGTTTTAATTTTATTTAATTATTTTATTTCATTTTGCACTTTTTTTCTTTTTCCTTGTCTCACAATAATACCAAAAATTATGTTTTTTTTTTTTTTTTTGTCAAAATGTAGATTAACTACATATCCATCATTCTATCCCTGGAGTGTTTCTGTCATTTTCTTTCATTATATTAGAACTGTGACATTTTTGTTAACATACATTCATCACCAATTACCTGTGACACCTGTGGATACCACATGCAGAATGGAACTCTTTTAAAATGAGCAGTCTGATTAAATAGAGTGGTTATATGCTAATTATGAGGAATACACCTTCTAAAAAAGGAGAAACCAGATAATTTCACAGTAAAAAAATTATATAGACAGAGACCCTAAAGCTTTGGCCAAAGAGTGCCGTGTGGGTTGTGTACACATATCATGAAATGAATTAGAGATTGGATACTCATCCCTGTGATTTCAGTTGTGACTGCCCAGATAACATGCATGACACCTGATATCTCTCAGTCCTCACCTCCATCTTATAATGAAGAGACATTGCTATTGGAAACAATGCAAATATTTATGCTCAGGTCTAATGATTTCAGCATATAGCCAAGGCTTGTAGCCTTCTTTACCTCTGAATGAATAGCTTTTAATTGACTAAACTGTAAAAGTCACAAAATCATAGGTGTCATTGTTAGAAATGGCAGACTATTATTTTTTTAAAAATCTCTCCTTTAAGAGATAATTATATCAACATATAGATAAGTAAAGTGATTTTGCCAAGGTCAAGCAAGAGGTTAACAGCAGAACTAGGACCATAGTCATATATCCTCAGCACTCTCTGTTGTGTCACACTTTCCTCCTCTTGTTTCAGATTTATTGCAAAGTGACTTAGAGGAAATCTACTTGACATAAACTAGCACAACATTTAAACAATGTCAGAAATTAACTAATAATAATATACATGTATGTAATATTTTCATATTTTTATGTAAATAGTACTAAGGCTTATTACAGGCTAAATTGTGTTCCCCACCACCCAAATTTCTACGTTGATGCCTTAATCCCCAAAGTAACTATATCTGGAGATAAGGCCTTTAAGGAAGTTATTAAGGTTAAATGAGGTCACCAGCATACAGCCCTAAGTCAACAGAACTGGTGTACTTATCAGGTGAGAAAGACATTGCAAGTTCACAAGCACAGAAGAAAGGCCATGAGAAGACAGAGCGAGAAGACAGCATGTGCAAACCAAAAGTCTCAGGACAAATGAAAACTGTTAATACCTTGATCTTGGCCTTCCAGCTTCCAGAACCATGAGAAAAAAGGTTTCTGTTCCTTAAGCCACCTTGGCCATAGTGCTTTGTTATGTCAGCCCTGATGTAGACTAATGCAAGGCAAGTTCAAGATCAAGTATAATAGTAGAGAAAGCTTTAAGAATGAGCCCAATTTTTTCCTTGCTTCTGCCACTAAATGTAAGCAATAAAGATATCACATTTTGGTTCTAGTAGGATTGTTGTTTTGATAAATAATAACTAGAATTCTAAAACATTCTTTTTAAAAAGAAATACTATTATATTTGGCTAGACTCACACATCCTAAATGAATTACTGCTACCATGGTAGAAATGCCACACCCAACAGTGCATATCTTCAGACCAATCCATTCTCCCACCATCTTTCTCCAGTCTCCCCACATTGCAGTCATTTTAACCATATTTTCCTTTAAGAGGAAAAGGAGGTGAGGACAGATGTAGAAGTGGATGTCTGTGTTTGTCAAAGAGAAATTGTAGTTGTGGGTAAAAAGGAGCGACAGAATTCCACTCCATGCCTGGTTTGAAAAATGACCACCAATTTCAGTGCCCTGGTGTGTGGGATATTGGATTTGTAACATCATCCTGTTTACATCATCATCCACACAGCTCATACTTTAATTTCATGAGTGATTCACCAGAATGAATGTGGTGGGAGAAAGTTTTGAGATGAGCTGGCTGCAGCCTTCCCTCTTGGCTGTGAGTAAAAAGAAATATCACAAGCACTGAGGTGCACTGAGTTAAAGTCTCCATGTGATTTTGGCTCCCTTTTTCCTACCCATGATATCTAACACTTTTGTCTGTTTTGTTTTTTATTTATGTTCCTCTGCTTGTCTGTCCTACTTTAGTCACCCAGACTGATGACACAGTCTTCTCAGCACCAATTTTTCCCATTGGGATCACTGCTACTAATCCCTTTCTCAGAAATATCTCCTTTATCTAAATTCCACCAATTTTCAAAGCTCACCTTAATCACCCCCTTCTCTAAAAAATCCATGAAGATCCTTAGTCATCTCAATCTCCGCTTTTCCCAAACTGCTTTTGCAACTTGTCATTACCACATTATTAGTATCTTGTTATACTCTTTGATCAATACATTGCATGTTTTTAACTCTATGCAATGCTGGTAGTTATAAGAGACAGTCCTGCAGAGGAGAAAAATTATGGATTTTAGAAATAGACAGAACTGAGTTGAAATCCCAGATCTGCTATTCAGTGACTTGGATAAGTTACTTAACCTCCCTAAGCCTTAATGGCTTTTCGTGTAAATAAGGATAATAGTAATTACTTTCTAGTGATCTTATAAAAATTAAGCTAAATGAGATCATGGAAATGGTGTACTTCCTTCATGTATATTAGTCTTTTTTCCCCTCCAACTCTTAATACCATTAATAGCTATATAGACTTTTTTGATCTACAAAGCACTTTTCTTATACATTTTATTATTTATGAGCTCTTTCCTCTGTGGGATGACTCTAAAGACTCTCTGTGGATGGGAAGTAAGTTGACTATGTTTTTCATACTAAATAGCTAGTGGCAAACAGGAAACACCGTCATAATCAGGGCAGTTTTGAGCATATGACAGGCTAAGACACAAATTACTTTGCATAGAAGAAAGAATGGGGAAATTAGCAGCTCTGGGAGAAAGCTGGGGAAGCTCATGAGCTTTAAGAATGGCTCCTGAGGCCCTCAGTTTGCCCAATACATAGTGTGTACCGAATCACCATTTGATCAAGGGACAGTACTCTAGCAAGGTATAATGTAGTGGGTGAACATCAGAAATTAGAGTCTAAGGACAGTTGTCACTTAAAGTCATTTAGATGACAGCATGCTTTCAAGACATCAACCTACTTAAAACATTTGGCATGAGAAGAAGATCTTAGTAATAGGGTCCCTGCAGACACCCCCTGGAAGATTTAGAAAGCAAATCAACTGGGCTCCAACCAAGGGCTCTGAGACCCAGGACAGAGTCCCATTTAGAAGAGAATAGAAGCAAAAAGCATGGCCAAGGTGCTGAAGACCAGAAAAGGCTAGAACTCAGAGGCCAGATATGTGCAGAGGTTCTTGGTAGACAAATCAGAAAATAAATCCATGGTAACAGACTAAAATGAGGTCCCACCAGCTGGTTACCTGGACTCTGCTCTTTCCCTTCTACCTGTGTTCCTTTGAAAGCAGCTGACCACCTGGTAACCTTAGCTTGAAGTTCAAGTGAAAGTAATAAGCAATATAGCATTTGACTCAAGAATGTACCAGACTCCTCTCTCACTTACCACTTTGTTCTCCTTGTCTGTCCATGCCCGAAAGCTCCACCTCTGCATATCTACTTCTCTTTCACCTTTAGATAACTCATTTGAACTGCCTGTTCAGGTGTAGCTCTTTCACACATATGTACATTCAAACATGAACCTTGACCTTGCACACATACACTTAACTTAAAGCTTTGTCTGCCACTCTTGGAAAACCTTGGAAAAGGTTTTTGCAGCTTTTGCTTCCAGCCCTGGCCATAAGGCCCTCACCCTCTAATTAGAGCCAGCCTTCTGGACAGGGCAATGCTTGCACTATTCTGATTTGGCCCAGGGACTGCACGGGGGCTGGGATGAGGCTTGGCTGAGCCCACTGTAGACAACATTAGTGACTCCAGATAAGAGAGCCAGGGCAAGGTTGCAATTGACAGGCAGAGAGAAAGCCATCTTGATTCATTTGTTGGGAGACAACCGTGTATTTAGGAATAATTCTGCCCTTGAGAATGGGGGAAAAGGGTGGGAAGAAGGTTAATTTTCAATTTCAGGCTCTTGCCTCGGCTAGCTTCCTTAGCAACTAAAATGGGCCATCTGCTTAACTTTCTCTGCCCACTTGCAGTTGGAGCAATTGTATGTCTACCCTCCAACCTGAATAAAACTTACAGAGAAAAGAACTAAAGATACCCAGTGTTTTTCCCAATCTATTCTAAAAGAATCAAAAGATTTCACTATCTGGAAATGCATTTTCTGTCTTAGGAATCCTTAGTCACTTTTGGAAAACTTTCCAACATTTTCATTGGCTTTATTTTCCACTCAGTAAAATGGAAATGTCCTCCTCAGTTTCACAGTATAGTCAAAAAACCCTTCCAGTTACCCTGAGCTCATATTTAAAGTCGAACTGAGGGATATATATCCTTACAGATAAGACTTTCAAAGTAATAGCGCCATACTGGAACACTTAAAGAATTGCTCCCCTACTGATCTGTACTGAAAATAGCTACTCCCGTACTTCCTGGAATGCTAACCACTTTGCCGTTTTATAGAGTACTTCTAGCACATTTGAACTGTGTCCCAAATCTTTAATTCTACAAATTCTAAATGAAAGCCATGACTTTACCACAGTACAGCTGGAATAGGATAAGGAAAATGACTCTTCAACACAAAAACCTTCAATGGCTTCCTATTCCGCATTGCATAAAATCAGAATTTTCTCACCAATATTCTTCCTAGTTTTCCCCCAAGCTAACCTAACTGTTTCTTCCACTACCCTCTGAGTAATTGTATCAAAATACCACACCGACACCCCAGGGAAAGAAGAGAAAGTGCCCCCTGCCCCTAAACCACACATTTAAGTGTAGTGGTTCATTTCTTGTTGATGATATTTTAATGTATCTATACAAACTATATAAACTTCACTCTGAAACCAAGAGTTGTTTCTAAGTGAGACTTTCCGGCATGAAAACATTCTAAGATGCTGTGCATTGAGAAAAAGTCTTGTCCTGGAGCAGAAGGAGCTACGCAAAAAAACCCTGCAAAAATGCTTCCAGTTTTCACAGGGAAAACTCTATAAACATCTCCTCCTAGAATTCTCATAGAATTCTATGAGAACAGAGCATAAAGCTAGCTGCTCATAGGACTTCTCCTTCTGACATCAACCTCCTTCACCCACCCAAGTTCCAAACTCAGAACTAAAATATACTGAAGTATTTAATGAGTTTTTAAGACCTTTATAATATTTGGTTTTGAAAGTTTGAGTCCCCCTTTGTTAAGGTACAGTTACCAGTATGTGTACAATCTGTGTGTATGTGTATGTATGTATATGCATGTGTGTTTGAGCAGTTGTGTGTGTGTGTGTGTGTGTTCATTTGGAAGGTTGGTGGTTATGTTTTCATGCATTTGGCCAGAATTTCATAAACTGTATCTGCCATATTGCCTGCTGTTTCTAATCCTGGGACCTACCCTAATTCTTAGAGTTCTTGCCCCATTTTTCATTGTGGGATAACAAGTATCTTGACTGTAATCTATTAATTGAATAATTGAATAAACTTGTTTCCCTCTGGCGTGAGCATATTGTTTGCACACAGTGTCATCCTGGGCCCCCCAGCCATGGAAGGCCTGCCAGATATGTTTATTAAACCCCCTGTGCTTGGAAAGAACACAGAAAACTGTCATCTAGAGCAATACAAAAGTGCCTATCTCAGCTGGAGATCTCGCTGTTATGAATAAAGGAAGAGTTTGTGGTACAGTTTTGAGATGTAAAGAGAAAAAGCTTCCCCGTGGTGCAAATGTGTTGTAACCCTCAGGCAAGAAAAAAAATATTGAATTGTTGCTGGCAGTACAATGTAATTATTGAGTTAGTGGCAGCTATGTTTCTAAGCTTCTTAAGGTAAAAAATCACATTAATTTGGCCTTCTCCAAAGGACATTTGGGGTTGTTAAATGGAACCGTTGAAACATTTTTCACTAATGAACCTAGCCAATGAGCAGCCATTTCCACTTAAGTCAAACGCTGGACAGATTGGCAGTGAGTAAGGAGATGTGCTGCTGCAGAGGCTGCCTTTGTCAGCCCAAGGCCCCACTGCCTTGAGATGTGTGCTTTCCAAACTCCTGAGGAGGAAATGGAGTGGGAAGCATCTTGAAAATCATAGTGCTATACTCAGAAAATCCAGAGAGTCAGAACTTGGCCTCCTCTTTTAGAAAGACAGAACTCATGGTGCACCCTCTGGGATGACAGGCATGAATGAGGCCATGAGCTCTCCAAGATGCTATCTTCTAGACAAACAAAACACTCAGCTCTTGAAAAGTAGCGGTTTGTGAGATACTGTCAACCTTGCCCTTGAATGGCATCATTTCTGCCCAGCAGGGGCAAGCATCAATGGTACTCTGTAATCCAAACTCAGCTTTGAGGTCATCCTGGAGGTCAGGTATCACTCACTGTACATTATGTAGGAACCTATATTCTTACAGTGGGTCCTTCCCTGAAATATTGGGGGGGGGGATCTATGCTTCTTGTTGATAATTCAAGGCGAGGCTACGTGGGCCTGGTAGGTTCAATTGGTGTGCTTCCTCTTAGGATAATGACAGGATAGTTTTCTTCACAAGCAAGTCACATTCCTTTGTTGCTATCTCCTCCTTATTCTACTGGGTGGGTTCAAGACAATGTGCTCAACAAAGAATAAGGAACAAAGTGGGTAAGGAAGTAAGGTTGAGAATTCCTTGACTTACCATGCTTCAGTATTAATGTACTAATTGATTCAAGCAGTGTGGCATGGTATAGTGGACGAAGCCAACTTTAAAATGACACTTAGCTAGATTCATACTCCTTAGTCCTGTAGACATGGGCAAGCCACGTATCTTCCCTGAGCCTCATTTTCAACATCTATAAACTCAGTTTCAAAGCACCTAATTTGTAAAGATTAGCTATAGTATCTGTAATAAGACTAAAATTGTATCTGGCAAAAGCAGAACCAATAAATTTGGTTGGTTATTGCTTGTTCTTTTTTGCTTAATTGATAAAAATGAGTATCTAAAAGACTCAAATGAGTGAATCCAATTTGAAAGGGTATTTACCCTACAAGGAGTCTCACAGACATGTGGTTTGGAGGAGTCCAACATGTTCTGCCTCAGCTTAGAATAACTGGAACCTTGATTTTAAAGTTCCTCCTGCAGCTGGGCCTACCAGGGACACTTAACCTGAATGGGAGTCCAGCAAGATGACTATTCAACAGACCTTGAACCTCAAAGCCAGGCATGAATCCCATGTTGTATACAAGATGCTTAAAGTGCTTTCAAAATACAAAGTCTTTAATACCAAATGTGGACTGGATAATTAATGTTGAATTTTTTTCTGTTTCTATGGTTAATTTTATGTTATTTTTAAAAAATTTTCATAGTTGGTATACAATATTATAATCATGTTTTAGTTGTATAATATAGTGATTCAACATTTTTTACATTACAATATAATCACTCCACTAATTCTAGTAATTATCTGTCATTGTGTAAACTTATCACTATATTACTGATTATATTCCCCTTCAACTTTTCATTTATCTCCCTCACTTTTTCATCTGGCAACTATCCCTTTGGTCTCTGTTTTGATGAGTCTGTTTTTGTTTTGTTTTGTTCATGTCTTTTGTATTTTTAGATTCTACATATAAGCAAATTGGTGCAGCCACTATGTAAAACACTATGGCAACCCCCCCCCCCCAAAAAAATGATAGGCCTATCATATGACTCAGAAATTTTACTTCTGGGTTAGAGGTTTTACTGGGGAGAGCCCCATGTATTCAGGATGTTCCTCTGGACAGGAGGAAGTAGCTGTTCAGAGTTCTAAGACAATAAGAGAAAGAGAGAATGGCAAAGAAATGAATATTTCATTTGTGAAAACAACTTCTTCAGAACTGCAGACAATTGAATTTCAATACCCAGTCAATTTTGTTAAAGGGAGAGAAGCACTTGGTCTTCTGGTACTATAGGCTACTTTCTTGGAAGGTAGCATCCTGAATAACATTAACTATATCCCTATTTTAACAATGGACAAACTGGGTTTCAGAGAGGTGAAATAATCTGGTCACTTTCACACAGCTCTTTATGATTGACTCTAAATTATGACCTTTCCCCAATATTGTACTGCTCTATTAGAGCACAGAAGCAAGTGTTTTCTCTCCTTACATATTAGTCAGGCTTCCCAGCATGCTTTGCGGCATGAATGTAACAAAAGTCCACCCTCAAGGAAACAAAAGCTGGGATAACTGGGTTATGTACCTTGGTATTATTTGCATGGCCAAATAAAGTTAGGTTGCTACAGATGTAACCTTCGATAATTTATTGATGTAAAGTGGCCTCAGGTACCAGGTTTTTGGCAGCTGTTACACTGTGAGAGTACACTGTAGAACATGGCATCTATGAATATTTTATGTGGAGAAGAAATGGAAAAATGTACCTTTCAATATATCAGTTCCAAACCCTGATCTTCATTACTGAAGTATGAATTGAATCCCATCTCTGAATTTGATCAGCCAAAACTGTGCAAACTGAGCTCTCCTTAAATTGGGTTTCAGCAATAAATTAATTTGAACCCTAATTTTTGTTGAGCACATCAGCTGTTTATGGCAGCCAGTCCTGCAATAGTGGGTTAGTGACATCAGTGATATGTTGGAAGTTCCAGACTTAACTGTCAATAGGATTGGCTTGGCCCTTTATCCTTCAGCGGCAGATAAATAGAGCCCCATTCAGTAGGTTCATTGTGTAGGGATTTATTAGAGTTTTATTTATGCAGACTTGGAAGCAGTTGGAGATCATCAACATCTAATACACCCTCTGTCAAATATTTCTCTTCCATTGTTGGGTTATTAAAATATGGGTTGGGAGGTTGGGGGATTCTGTCCTTTTTAGAAGCAAATACTTTTAAAAATAATCAAAAGGGCATTTTAAAATTTGTATTATTTATTTATTTGTTTGTTTGTTTGTTTGTTTTTGGTATCCAGGCTACTTCCAAGTAGCAGATTTTTTATATCTAGCCCATCCTCAAAACTGAAAACCAATCCTCCATTTCTCCAAGGCTTACCTTTTCATCACTTGAAGACCAATGGTTGTATGATTTGGACCCACTGAGGAAGGTAGAATGAAATCAGCTCAAAAGTATCGGACACCTTTGGAGCACTTTGCAAGATATTGCAGGATTCTGGGGGCTTTGTGTAGAACTACACAGAAGTACTTTGCAATATAAATTCCTACAATTTGCCACGCTTTTCAGGTGATTATACTAGGTAAGTGTTTCATTTTTATCTCAATTGGTTTGATTTTGTGCTTTATTATATTACTTGCATACTTGGTTTTGCATTACTTGGGGGTTTTATATTTCTTAACTGATCTTTAATCCCATCTCCTCTGATGAGCAGCTGACTCAGCCTAGCTATAGCTTTAATTTTGATGCTCTCTTCAACTCTACATGTTACATTGCAATTCCATGATCTATCTAAAAAATAGAGAGCTTAGTCAATGTACAAGTTACTTTACTTACTTTAAATAAATGCCTTTCAGACTTAGTAAACACCATTAAGGGAAACATGGATGGTTTAGAATAAGGTAAGTGATTTATGTTTCCTCGAATGAAGCCCTTAAACTCATTTACCTAACAAAATACTTATATGACCCTTAGAAAATTTATTTTTGTGTAAAGTATATTTTTGTTTTCAGAATTTCATAATTGAACAAGATTACTTTCAGACCCTTGATGGCAGCTGTTAAATCTGGAAATATACTAGAGTTCTAAATTTAGAATCTTAAGACAGTACCCTCCCCTCATAATATTTGCTAAAACCTAAAATATGTTTTCAAAAGGGAACAGTTTAATAAGTATTACATTTAGTATTTGAGAACTAAAACTCTGTGTCCCTTTTTTAGACATAAAGGGAGTATCAAATAATTACTGTTTTATGGATAAGCCTAATAGCTTTAATTACATTTTCCGAGCTACCTAACCTTGGAGCCACAAATGAAAGTAGATGTTGGGAGAATAAGGTTTATCACACTTCATTCCCCTCCCCCCTGCCCCTACACTTTTGCTCCATTCCAATGAGAAGGAGATAACTTTCTGTTTCACTTTGTTATGCCCAAGTACTCATAACTAGCTGGTACAGTGTCAGAATTACAACTAAAGTCTTCTGATTCTTAACCCAGAGGTCTTTCCACAATTGTGCTTCTGGAATACTCTACTTGAGCACTGATATGAACTGAACAAATCAAACAGGAATATCTAGTCTATTCAATTTTGGAAGGAGAATAAGGACACTCCTTCTTTCCTACCAATTGGTGAGCATGGGTTTTCACACTAGAATACTAGATAGAGTACTTGGTTGATTAGGAGCAATAAAGCCTTAAGGTATTATGAAAAATCATTAATTACTAGAGTTTCTTTTCCCAAAAGAATAATGAACTGGATTTTTCCTGGGAGTCCCAACTTTAATATTTCTTTTTCTTGTTCCCATATATGTACTGGTACTGCTCAGGTAATGAGTGTAAACTTTTTATCTTAGAAATATAGTGTTTAGCTATAGGATTTCTTTAAATGGCAAAAATACTTAGTAAATTTAAACTCTGATTCAGAAAAAATCACAAAAATATCTATCTCCAGCAGCCACAAACTCACACCATTAGTCAAAATTGGAGTTAAGTCACTGAAAAGCTCTCCTTTAAATATCAATACAATCATAATAATAATTACCATTTGTTGAATGCTACTGAGGAGCAGACTAGGTGCTTTACATACATTATATCTTTAATCCCATGGCTGTCATTCATAGTCTGCCTTATTATCATTATTCTAAAGACAAGGATAAACAACTGCCCAAGGCCACACAGCTAGTAAGTCCTAGGGCTAAGGCTTGAAGCCAGGTCTCTGTTTCTGAAGCCTTTTCATTTTCCCCTGTAAGACAGAGTAATGAATGCATGAAGCTATACTAATCAATGACACGGCATCCCCATTACTTTAAGACTAATGGAGGTCCTAAAATAACGGCCCCAGGGAAGATGCTACAAAATAGACACTACAGTAAAACTGTAAAAACTTGACTTCATTTCCTTCATGTTTTTATCTCAAATCCAATGGATTTGCCTTCCCTACTCCGGATGTTTTATCATTTGGTCTGCCAGGGTAGAACTGGCTCTCTTGGGTTACTCAGTCTATTTCCTTTCATTCAAATATATGCTTTGATGTAAAACCAAAGTCTGAGAATTCCAGCAGCATCTGGTGACAAAGAAGGAGTAGCTAGCCAATCACCACCTGTCAGGCAGACTCAGCTAGAAGAATGACCACAGCTGAGCCCCCACTGGCCGTATGTCAGCATGCCCCCTTCCAGGCTGCATTGCCTTGGGGTGACCAGGACTCCAGACTTCTGGGCAGTGATTCTGTGTAGGACATAGTGTTTTCCACCAAACTTGTATCAGATTTAACAAGCATGATCAGAGTTCTCTTGTACCCTCACCCTGTATCCCAGTAGGGCTGAGGTCATTTGGGAGCATTTTGAGCATTTTGCAGTTTATGCCACATGGTGGGTGGATGGTTACTAATGATCATATCTTCAGTACTTGCAGTCACCCAGACCTGCCTCTGGATCTTTGCACATACTGTTTCCTCTTCCCAGTATGTCCTTTCTTCCACTGTTCACTAGGTTATGCCTGCACATCCTTCAGGACGCAGCTTAGAGGCTGCCTCTTCTGACCTTCATGTTGGATTTAGTGATTTTGTATATGTCCCCATAGTAACCCACTGTCTGCTTTTCTTGCTGCAGTTACCACTGTTCTGAAAATGGCATCTTACATGATCTTTCTCTCCTAGAAGACTAAGATCACTGAAAGCAGGCACTTAGGACAATATTGTAACTAGTTAAGATGGACTCTGGAATCAGACAAAACTAGTTTTAAATCCCAACTTCAACATTTATTTACTTACCTAACTTTGGGTAAGGTTAAGCTTGAATTAAAGAATCACCCAGAGTGCGCAGCTAAAGTTTCCAGCTCTAAGGCCGAAACCTGCTGTTCTTCCAAAACCAAACCATACCATAGGGCCTGCACCTCCTTCTCAGGGCCCAACAGAGAAGTCTTGCACAATGCAAAAACCACTGAGCAAGAATATACAGGGAAGTGATATATATATAAAAATGGATTAGTGACAAAAGTCAACAATCTATAACTTTCCTTAGCTTTGTGCTTATAACTGAAGATCTTCTGGCTTTTCGATCTATGTTTTCGTATGTAATGTCTGAGACTAGCTAAATCACATGAACATTTGTATTTTTTAATTTCATTTATTTATTTAATTTTTTTAGTAACTGGATATATGTCATTTTAAAGATAAAAGAAACACTTAGACTTAAAACAAAAAGAATCACCCAGAGATTCAGTTTTCTTCTCATCAAGACTATGATAATAATAAAAACTATTTGTTGAATTGTTTTGAGGACTGACTGAAATAATGAATATAAAGTACGTAAGATGGTGTTTGGTATATAATAACATGCAGTACAAGGGTACAGATATCTTACTATTGCACCACATTTCCTACTATAATACCCACTTAATAAATGTATTTGGAATTCAGATTGTATTAGAGAGCTTGAAAAAGATAGAGCATTTAACTTAATTCAATGTGAAGTCTCACCACTGGATGTTAGAGGGGTCTCAGGTCATTTGTTGTCTGTTTCAGTGCTACTATGAAAAGTTGATCTTTGTTTGTTTAGTGCAAAAGCCCCCTATTCAACATCAATAGCTTTCTGCTTTTTTGTTCCAAATTCACAGGAGAGGGAAGGTTAAGACTTACAGAAGCTGCAGTTAAAGACCAAACCCAAGGTCCAGTCAGGGCCCAAAGGACATATCAATGAACCCATCTTCCTCACTGTAAGTTCCAAAAGACTGAGAAATGTGATTTTTGTTTACTACGGCATTACTAGCATACTTACAGATATGACACATAGTACACACTCAATAAATATTTTCTGAAGGAGTAATAAACACATCTAAAAGTTCTGAATCAGCCAGATTTCTGTTATGAACCACTTAGCCCTGTAATTCACAAGTTTGGTCTATTTTGAAACATTTTTCTTACATTGGCATTAATTATACTTAGTGTGATACACAGATGACTTCCTATGGAATCTATATTCACCTCATTCAACTTCTAAAATGTTCCCCTTGTTCTCTTATTTTTCAGAATTTTGTGAACATGTTTACATTAACCATGTTAGCTGTGATTTATAGATTTTGTTTATGTACCTTTCTGTTTGACCTTTCTGGGTTGAAATGTCTAAAATATTTAGCCTTGCCCATGCATGGCATTGCTATATTCATTTCAATTACATATATTAATTCAACTCTACACTTATGTGGCACACTTAACAATATCTCTAATGCTAGGCACTGTGCAAAGTGCTAGGGATACTAAAACCATGCTCTGGTCCAATGAAATCTTCCTTGCAATTGGGTATTGATCCAAGCTTCCCTTCAAGTGAAGCACAGTTTAGGATAAGGTCATTGTTTGCTTGGGGGTTTTGTTCCTAATCACCTTCTTGGAGATGGTGGGATTGTATTGGCTTCTTGAATGTTTCTGTATCGCTTTCTTGCTCTGACACTTCTCCCATTGCTCAAGACTATTTCTCTTATCCCCAAAAGTCCTACAACAGGAGGCAACTTTATCTCAAGAGTCTCACTGTATTTTTGATCAGTGTGGTTGTGCAGCCCCTGGTTTTCTAAGAGTCAAGGGACTTAGGCCTTGCTCTATTTCTTCATGATGTTACAGGGAGCACCTGGTTTGGAGTCAAAATGCTCAGGTTCCAGACTTAATTCTGCTGCATCCTTCTTGCATGACCTTTGGTATTTAAATGCATGTTTCTTTACCTGAAAATGAGGTTAAAGCCTATCTCATAAGTTTTCTGTGAGGATTAAAAAAATACTACATATGATAACACTTTATGAAAGGTAAAGTACTCATACATATGAATTATTCATTATCATCTGCAATGACATTTAGACAATTTATGTGGGTATCCTGGGCTATACAATTTTCTAGAACCTCAACGAGTTGGGCAACTATAGCTCAAACTTCCTAATCTCTCAGTGAGAAGTTACATTAAGAATGTGTATATGTATAAAGGTCAGTGGAACTGCCTATGAAAAACAATGTCAATTTCTTAGAGGCAAGGAGCTCTTTTTCATGAGTTTATAGTTGGCAGTGAAGAAATATTAAAGAAAGAACAGAAGAGATCTAAATCAACAGTTTGATTTGATCTCCCCCAGTTTGCTGTAGCTAAGCTAGGAAAGAATAAAGAATGGTGTCTCTTAACAATCCTTTAAATGTGTGACTCAGTCAACATTCTAATCAACAAACATTTATTGGATGTTTGCTTTGCAGGGGCTATGTTATTTATCTGTGTATAGCTTTCTAATTGTTAAGCTGAATTTATATATATATATATATATATATATATATATATATATATATATTCAAAAGCATCAAATCAAATTCTCAGTCTTTAAGGCAAAAATACAGAGTTAAATACTGAATATGGAAAAATAAATAAGACATGCTCCCTGTCTTCAAGGAATTTATAACTTAGTTAAGGAGAGAGATAAGTAAGTAACTCATGATAATACAAGCCAGAATAAAACTTAAAAATAAAACTTCAGAAGCAACACTATGATATCATGGAGTAAGTTATTATAATCAGAGCACTTGGGAGGTGGGAAAGAAAGATAAGGAGAACTCTGAAGAACAGCATGTCTTGTAGGAGAGTTAGACAAAGCAGGAAATTAATACAATGTTATATGTAAATTATTGCTTAATAAAAAAGAAAACATACTTAAAATAAAAATTCTTGTGTTTTAAAAAGGAAAGATATTAGACAAAGTAATTCCTATTTTAATAATCTCTCCTTGGTTAGTGATTTTTTATCTTATTTTCAAGAAAGTATAGGGTTATTGTATTTGGAAGAGAGTGAGGAAAAACATTTACTTAAAACAAGGTGAGGAAGAACATTCGTGGCTGAGAGTGAGGCTCACCCTTCGCAGGACGAGTTTGGCAGAAGGGTTGGGGCACGTTAGGGGAGTGGTGAGAAGTGCTGTATGTAAGACACTTCGAGGCTCATTTACACAGTGTTCTTTTTAAGCAAAAAGAGAGATAAATTTTATTCCTTGAATGATGAGGACATAAAGAGATTTGGAGGAAGAATTAAAATATAATTCTGGAGAAAGAAACTCTGGTAGCAGTTTAAACATTGGATCTAAGAGGCAAGGTGAAATGTCAATTGTATGAAATTATGAGAGATGAGGAAGATGATTAGAGATCATCAAGGCAAGCAGAGTGATGAGGCAGTTTGTGGTTTTCAGATTAATGGACCTAACTGGTGGATCATCATATGCTGATAGGGTCATCATCATATCAGTATTTGCTTCTTATGTCTCAATTTCAAACCAGATCAGACTGTCTGGTGCTTTATAAAGAGGCATAGAAAATATAAGTCACTTTAATAGTCTTATCTTAAATGAGCTGACTTTAAATGAGAAATGTTAAAATATAAACAATACAAAAATGAAGGAAACTATTTTGAGAAAGTGGGAAAGCAACTGATATATACATGCATGTGTGTGTGTGTGTGTGTGTGTGTGTGTGAGTGTGTGAGAGAGAGAGAGAGAATGCGCAATCACTGTTCTTCACTAGAAATAGGGCTTGTAAAGATGTCAATGGTGAAAGAATAGGACTTAGTAGATAGGACTCTAGAGAACATTTTTGGCTAAATCACCCACAATTGATACTTAATGTGCAATGAAAATCTCGTTAGTTTTATTTTTCTACAATATTATGTACAATAAGGATAGCCCTATAGTCGGTGCATAACTAAACTATATATTTCTACAACATACATTTAAAGTACCAGTTTAGAGAAGGAATTGTTTGGGTAATACCAATTAACCACATAAATATGGCCCCCAAAATGCTTTTAATTGTTTTTGCTTTACCTTCTGCTAAGCATTTCTGTCTTATGGATTAAAATACTTAAAAGAGCTGACTTGACATAATTGAAATATTTAAATCAAATATCTGATAGTTGATTTGTTTAACTATAAGTCTTCAACTCTAAAGGTCAGGAGTGTGTTTTCTTATATACAGCTGTCTATTTTCTATGCTTCAACTCCTTAGTTTAAGACTCTGGACTTTAACCTTCCTTGGACCATATCTACTCTTAGGAAGAGAGAAGACACATCAGTCTACAGTTAGTTTACTATTCCAACAATACCACTGATGAATGAACCATTCTCGATAATATATGCAAATGCTCCAATCTCATTTAGTGTGACTTAGTAGTGGTGGTTATTAGTACTGAGCATACAGGAACAGACCAGAAGAAGGGTGCCCTTGGTCTGCCAATAACTGATTTTGTGATCTTGAGACAGTCACCTGAACCCCAATTTTCCTATTAAAGAAATGAAAATGAGGACGTCTCATTCATAAAGCTGTAATGGATCCAATGGAATGACCCATGTAAACCACTAAGGGTGTACCCAGCATGTAGTAAAGTCCAAGATATTTAGCAAATATAAGTTATGGTAAAGTGCTTTCAAAGCAGTACAAAGCTGTATGTATCAGACCATGACCATTATTAAATGTGGTGACTAATCAGTGAATAGCAACCTATATTTGGGTAAATAAGCTTGAGTAAAATGGTTGCAATCTGTATATGACTATAGTACTGTTTTTACTGGAAGTATTTCTTTACAATATTTATAACCAGGCCTTTAAATCCCTAGTTTCTCTATGAGGGATTTTATAGATATGTATTATAAAATTCATAAATAATTGTTTTTAAAGAAAATTCCTCTAGATAGAATATTCTCCCCAAAACGTAGAATAGGTTCTTTTTAAACCGCAAATGACCAGACGTTCTCTTTAGTGCTCTTTCAGAAGCTGCTCAGTTGCAGGAGACAGTGTCTGTGCTGGCAGATTGGGGACCAGCAGCTCCCAGCTGTGAACCAGCTCGGCCTCATTTAGCTGTCAGCACCCATTCTCTCGGGGCTGAGTGTTGCCTTTGGTCCTGTCAGGTGGGCCTTGCTCTCCTGGTTAGGGCAACCTGGTTGGCCTCCAAGCCAAGTGAGCTTGGCTCACTGTCAGGTTTTGTCTATTGCTTAACTGACAAATGTAAATGGAACAGAGGGTGGGTACAGTGGGAATTTGGGGGAGGGGTGAGGAGGGAAGATAAAAGACATCAGCAAAGTAATTGCCCTAAATTACACACTGTCTGCTAAATGGCCATGAGGAAGAACGTAAGTGAAAACTGAGCTCTGGGTGCTGGGGCGCTTCCTGGCTCCCTGGGCCCGGGCAAAAGGGAAGGGGCTCTGCTACTGCTGGACAGAAATCCTCCCCTGCGATCTCCAGGGGGTCGTGTTCTGAAGACACATTGTTTGAGGGGCTGTAGATTCAGATCTTTGGGATGTAAAGGAGAGGAATTAGTTTGACAAACTTGTTCCCTCTACCCTTCAATAATTAAGGGAAACTGACACCTTTTACATATCTGGGTCACTCATGCTATCACAGAAAGAGGAATTTCTAAGTAATTTGAATTTGTACTAAATTCCCTTAAGCTTCTTGACAAAATATGCCGTACTCTTTTTGTTTCAAGATCATGTTATCTGTCAAAACCATGAATTTCCAGTATGAGAAAGGAAAAATATGGTTGGTCCCCACCTAAATTAATTCTAAGATATGAGCTTCAGTTATATACATCTGCCTAATGCCAGTAAACCCCCAATCTGAGAGGGAGTAGGAAATATTGGGGAAATCAGGGAACTCTCAGACCTGGGTTTGAATCTTTACTAAGACACCCACTGTCTGTGTAACCTTTTGTGACACAGGCCACACTTACTTTGCCTTTAAAATGGGCATAATTGTAGTGTTAACTTTAAGAAATAGCTAATAATGTAAAGCCCTAAACCTTGGGTTTTATCTGGCTAATGGGAAGCATTTACTAAATAATATCTGTTGTTTTATGAGTGAAATTGGCATGAATTTAGTTGGAATAAATATATCACAATCATAAAAGGCTCAAACATGATGCATATATTTTTAAAAATATGGAAATCACATACTGCCATCGACATAGAAAGCACTTTGAGCTCACAGGTTGCAGATAAGGTCTTTACAACCTGTTTAGTTTTTGTATTTGCTTTAATTGGGGTTTATTTGAGCTTGAATGACAAGAGGGATATATTGGAGCAAATCTGACACTATGAGCAGCACAGCCCTTTGTTTCAGCTCCCCACTTTGGATTCCTGAAGAGATCATCCCTGTCAGAACCTTCTGACTGCAGCACAAAGCAGGTTCTGATTCTGAAGAAACTGTGCAGCCCTTTAACCTGCACAAAAATATTTCAAGGGCAACTAGAAAGTACGTGAGAGAATTCAGTCATTCCATGACATACATTTAAAATTCCCCACTTCTAAATGAGAGCACCATAATATGCAGAAGCAAAGTGCATCAAAAAGCTGAAGGTCCTTTGAGGCAGGCGTTTGGAGAGCTGTGTAAGTATTATTTGAAAAATAATCCTCAAAGAAGGATCAGGAGAAGAAAGCATGTAAGTGTGGTGCACAGAGGCTGAGGCTCTGTATTTGCAAATGAGATGCAATAGGAACTTGACCTTCTCAGGTAATTTTACCATATCCTAACCCCCACACGGAGTTCCCAGTTACCCAAGCCTTTCACTAAATGCCCGTGAAAGCACACTCACCTCCAAGCAGAGCAAACACCCAAGAGCCGTGAAGCTGCTTTCTGTTTGCTTGGGTCGCAACTGGAGAGTTAGGAGCTTAGTGCGGGCATTGCTCTAATGGGACATTCGACAGAAAGACCTACCTACAGACAGACTCACTCAGTTCACTCAGAAAGTGAAATGGCAGCAATATCGCAGCTGAATCAACAGTAACAACACTGCCAAGCTACAAGTCAAAGAAGGACAATAATAATTGAACAATAGCTCTTATACAGGACACAGCCCACTATGAACCGAGCACCACTTGAGTTTATGTATCATTTTGACTTTTGTAGCCACTCTGTAAGAATACATCTGGTATTATTGCTCTTTCATAGGCGGGGAAATTGAGGCTCAGAGGTTTAGTGACTTGCCCAATGTCATAGCAAGTCAGTGGTGAGGCTCCAATTTGAACTCAATTCTATGGGCTGCAAAGTCTCTGTTTACTGTATAAGCATAAAAATGTCATAGCAAGAGGAGAAATAAAATGTATGATCAGAGGTTCTCGCCTTTGACAGCAAGAGTCTTCTTTGTGTTTTAAGGCTCAACCGGTCTAAGAGCCACCCCTGACTTTAAAGAGATCCTTGAATGGGCCTCATCATTTTTTTTCTAAATTTTTCAACACTCGTCTATCTTTGGAATATACTTGAAAGGCAGTATAATATATCATCCCTTTATCTTCCTCCGTAAATGCTATTTTAAAAATATGTAATCTCCTACTAGAGCTATTTTCTTTTGTTCAGTCCAGAACTAAGAGTATGTGAGTTATGGTATAGGCTAAGCCATTGGAATAAAGTATCTGTGATAAACAATGGCATAAATAAGGTAGAAGTTTCTTTATCTCTCTCTCCCAACAGTCCAGAAGACAGTAGTCCCTGCCTGGCAGGCAGCTCCGGCATCCTCAATACCTGTTTACAAGATTGCTCACCACTTTTCAGACAGCAGAACAGATAAAAGAGAAAATGCGTGGCAAAGCGGGGGTTCATCAGCGAAGAGATGACCCAGAGGGGCACACATAACTTCAGCTCTCATCCCATTGACTTAAATCAGTGGTTCTTTACCTTTTTTGAGGTACCAAACCCACCAGTTTCATATGCGCATTCACCGAACCCTTCTTTAGTGATAAATAAAATATGATTTTTTTCCCCAAATTCAAGACATAGGTATATATTTTTTATATTATTTTTAGACACAATTATAGAATGAAAAGTCTAGTGATAAGTATAGTGAATGGAGTCATCAGATATTGCTTCAATTTATACTCATATTTTTTAAACAACTTTTTTCAGTGTTTGGTCTTCATGACTGGGCTGTTTTACAGTGTCATTAATCCAGTGGTTCTTAACCTTTTTTGAGGTACCGAACCCACCAGTTTCATATGCGCATTCACTGAACCCTTCTTTAGTGATAAATAAAATAGGATTTTTTTTTCCAAATTCAAGACATAGGTATATGTTTTTTTTTTACTGGTGCACAAAATGAACTGTGCATGAACATCACCTTGCTCAAAGAACAAAACCAACAAAGTGCACGAACTCACAACAAATTATGGTATTACTTTATTCTGGCCTCCGCGGCAGAGGCTTCTCTGAACCCCTGAGACAGACTCATTGAACCCCTAGGGTTCGATAGAACCCAGGTTACGAACCACTGACTTAAATGCAGCCTCAGGAGCATACTAGGCTGCAGGGGAGTCTGGAAAATGCAGACTTCCAGTTGGGCAGTCAAGTGCTTATCTCAAACTCAGGTCTTCTTCTGTTACTAAAGGGAAAATGAGAGACTGGACACTAGGGACAAGCTGCTGACTCACCACAGTCTGTTCTAGCCTGGTTTCCAGTCTAGTTTTGACTATTACTGAGTGATGGAAGTATTAAGTAGCAAGTCTTAAATGCTCTGCTTCTAAATAGAGAGCTCACTGCCAGAAATTGTAAAACAATGAGCAAGTCAAACTAAAATCATCTGAGGATAAATTTTGTGGGCCTTTTACTGACAAAATTTCATGGTACGTTCTGAATCAGTCGCCAGTTAATAAAATAATAGCTACTAGGGAGAGTTTTTTATGAAGAGCTGCCAAATATATTTCTTTACCAACTTAGATGAATAATATATTGATGTAAATGTCTATGTCATGAACTGAGGGTTTGTTTTAGAAATTATAGAAAAAAAAATCACTGAAAGAGTACCTATCCAGTTTTATATTTTAACAGATGAGGAAACTAAAGCTCAGAGTCATTAAATGACTTCTAATTTGAACAGCTGGCTAAAGGAAAAGTACTGTGTGAAAGTGCTGATGTGCAGTCATGCCTATTTCAGCGCTAATGGAGTGAGCAAATGAATGAATGAATGTTTGACTGAATATTAAATAAATCTGAAAGGCAGAACAAGAAGTCATGGAGAAGACTGTACGTGAACAAAGAAATTGTCATTGATGGATAAACAGCAAATATGAGAGATCATGTGGCATTCCTTCTTAAATTTCGTGAGATGTAAGTTTTAAGTGGGCCACCCTGAACTAGATATTTATATTAATATTTTCCCAGGAACTGTTTTGGTTTTGCTTATAAACACATCGTGATGACAGCGAGCAGGTTCCCTCTTCTGAAGCTCTGTTTGTTCCAGAATTCAATCAGGTTAGGGCAGGTACCTTGAAAATCATGAGCAGAGTCTTCAAAAGAAACCTAGCGCAACTCTTTGAAAAATGTATTTTTCCTATTATTAAGACAGGGCACTGTCTTGCTGAGCTGTTTTTTCCTGCACCTCGACAAGTGTTGCATGAGTCACCTTTGCTCAGCCTGACAGCAGAACAATTCAGAAGGTCACAGCTTCTTTCTGGCTCCAAACCAGGCTTACTGGAACAAGGGGTATTGTTTCATTGGGGAAAAAAAGCCAATTAGGTTAAGAGATACATTAATGAACTCTGCAGTAGTCTATACATAGTAAATAAAGAAGAAAAGAAAGGCAAGAAAGGAAGAGAAAGCTAAAACGCATAATCAAAGCCTCAGAAAGTTGTGTTTTTACACATAAAACTATCGGAAGAAAACCAGCGAGAAAAATTAATTTGCTTCTTCAGTGCTTAGAACACTGATTCCCAACCTTGGTTTTGTGACACTCCAGAATGTCCCCAATTATCTCAACAAGTGTCATGAAATGTTCCAAAGAAGTCTCAAAATGAAATTAGTTTTAATGTCATTTAAAAAGAGATGGCAAAAAAAGAAAAAAAAAGAGATGGCCAGTGGCTCTCCTAAGAGTAAGGGGAACAAATGAGCCATGGCTGCCACCAGCCCAGAAGGTTTTCACCTCTAGGTCAGGGCTGATGAAAGCTATGTGGCCATTTTGGAAGGAAAAATTTTAATACTTATCTAGACATTCTTATCCCTCAAATTCCTTGATATTAATAATGTCATTGTTGAGATTTACTTCATAAATTGACCACAGGCAGTGGGGGTGCTGGGGTTTGACGAGGGGGCAGCAGAATACACTGGCTCTGCCTTGGAATCTGGCTTGGCCACTTCATCGTGGAAGGATCTTAGGTTCTCTTACACAATGGCGACAATAGTAAGGACCAACTTCTTAGGGGTGTTGGGGCAAGAAATGTAATATATGTAAAGTATGCAGCAATGTGGAGAGCTACGAGCCCGGCTGAGTTGTTTTCTACCCATTTCCCATTAGTGTGTGTGGGACAGCAGCCTCCTCATACCTCAGAGATATTTCTACTGCACTTTTTAAAAGGTGGAGAAGCCAGTGATCTCCAAATATATGCAGAGATTGAGGCAGCAGCAGAGGAAGAGAGAGAAGTGCTTTCTCTTGGGCAGAAGATTCTTAGAACATGAGAGCTTTGGCAGGTCAGTGTTACTCAACTCCATCCTTTAGAGAATAAGGAACAATGTTACTCATCTGTCTCGATAAGGAAACTGAGGCCAGGAGAGATGATGTGGCTTATCTGAAACCATGAAGCAAGTTAGGGACTGTGGTTTCCCGTTGAGCGGCACTGCTGTCCTCTACCGGGCGGGATGTGCAAAACTCAGACTTGGGGGGGGGGATTGAATTTAACCAGTCTAAATAAGTGTCCTTGCTTTGATTTTTTTTTTTTTACCAAGAAAGACAGGTTTCAAATATCATCCCAATTTTCAAGTACAATATTTGAGTTCTAGGTGGCTGAAATCTGCCTAACACACAGAAGTTTAAGAAACGGATTTGTTTTCCAGTGAGCCTTGAAGTCATGGCGAGTAGAGAGCTATAGTAAGACATGAGCATATAGAAAAATTATACATAGAAGTCAAGACTAAGGCATGAATGAGCAATTAAATATATATGAAATTTTATTTACTTGAAATCTGACTACACTGAGAAGGGTCCATGGAAGCCCTTTATATATATAGAAACTAAAGTCATGACAGAAACTAAGGTGCTAATGAACACTACTAGTAAATTATTTGCTTAGAAATATTAGTATTGTTCTACTTGGTGCTATTTTATAAACCTTTGCCAAAGGTTTTAGAATTATTTAAGTGCTATAAATATCTGCCTCTCTACCCTTCCCCATAGTCATAGAATTTCTGGATTTTAAAAGGTCATTTAGTTCAACCTGTGACCCAAAGCAAAGATCCCTCTCTGTGCATTCCAGCCAGCCAGCCTCTGCTTGGCCACACTCACTAACAAGGGGATGCCTGAACATAGAACCATCTCTAATGGAAAAGAATGCAGAGAAGTAGGGCTCTGAAAAAGAAGGCAGGCATATGCACTTGCCACATCAGGGTCCACTGAATAATAAGAATAACACTCCCACTGCAACTCTGCATACCAGGCAGCAGTCTTGAGGGTTTCCCTTCACAGATGCTGTTTACAAGTCAGAGAAGAGGCCGTGCCCATGGTAGAGTTTTAGCTGTGTTCAGTGCAGATACAGCGGTGTGGGCAAAACAAACGACAGAATAACAGAGGACAATGTAAACAAATGGGGTTGGCTGCCCATCTCTGAGTAAAATGCCTCAGGTATGGAAGTGCCTGAGAGGTTAGAAGGTCACATCAGCCTTGTTAGTCCACTCCCATTAAAAGGGTAGTTGTGACAGGTGTTGGGTACATTTACATTTCAAGGAAGAATATAACCTTACTTAATGTATACACTATATGAATCAAGATGTAGCTGAGAAATCCAAATGGCTCAAATGAAATATTTGATTAAATACAATGTTTTACTATGTCATGGTCATAAACGTGACCCCAAAATGTTTCTCTCGGGTACCATTGAGGAGCTTCCTGAAGACTCAGCAGTTTGAACACCTTGCAGCATGTGCGTAAAGAAGATACTGAGGATGGATAACCAAGGGAGGTGCTCAGCTTACACTGTGAACCCTCTTGAACACTGGGGATTATATTTTTCTCAGTTCATTTATTCAACACTCTAAATTATGTTTGAATCTTAGCATTCCTCGGGGAGTAATGTAACAATGTTTTTGGATTCATAACTTACAATTCACAACACGGTCCTGTTATGAGACTCCTTTGTGCCAGGTGCTAGCATATAAATACAAATTAAAATGATCTCTGGTCTCAAAGACCGTGGAAAAGGTAGAAATGAAGAGATGAAAATAAAAATTTTTTTCTTCCTCTTTTCATGTAAAAAATCAGATACTCTTAAACAGATTATAAGTGTATTTGCTGTAATACCCCATGCTTCTTCAGACACATAAACACTATATATTATATTAACTGCTTTTATTTGTATTTAAATAAGCAAACAGACCAGGGTTTAAATGTGGTTTTATTATTTACTACCTGTAACTCTAAACAAGCTCTTTGACATTTTGAATCTGTAAAATGGAGTTTGTAACTTGAAAGCTTGCTAAGCCCAGAAGTGCATGTACCACCTAGGGTCATATTAGACACAAACTAGGTGTTCAATAAACGGTAGCTATTTATTATTCACAGCTTCCTGATAGTTCTGAGACTTGTCCAATTGCAAGTGCAAAACATTTAGACAATATTTTAAATAACTTTTGGTCACAAAAATCTGTCCACAGACAGTTTTCTAATGTTTTCTGTTACCACTATATATTTCTTAAATGTGGAAACATACAGAAGGACATAGATAACATACACATGTCATGAAACCTATAAAACATGTGAACCAACCATCTAAGTTAGAGGATTAAAACATCCCCGATAGTATTAAATGTTTTCTGATAGCTCTTAATATTAAGTATCAATAGTTAGTATAAACTTTTTCTTTTATTACTAAATTCATATTTCTTTGAATCCCAGATAACGGTTTTGGGAGAATGTTAAAGGAAGTGGCAGAAAAGGTGAGTTGCTTAGGCCTGAGATAGAGAAACTGGAAGGAGGGAGACTATTTCTTCATTTAATATTAATATTTACATATGTACTGGATACCATTTATTGGGTGTTTAGGCTGAATCTGACTGTCTCTGTGGGAACCATTTTTGCTGTATAGTTTTATAAAATATAATAAAAATTGCATTTTTATTAGCACTTTGTAAATTTAAGTACACCAGGGAAAATTGTCTTATTTAGCATTCTTGGTTACCTAAAAGACCCAATGTTAGAAATTAATATTTTTACAGAAGACTGACATTAATGATGGGTTATACTCCCCTTAAGAGCTTAATAATCCTTGATGAATAAACTATTCTCTTCTGAAAAAGAAATAAGAAAATATTTTGGAGAGTAAACAACAGCTAAGGACTCTTTCCCTGTCTAGTAACCCAAAATGACCATCATAATCATCAATTAATGTCTACAGAAGTATCAGTCACAGAAGACAAGTACATCCAACAACATAACATCTCCTGCCAATGGTACATAAAATAAGCTTTTTTGAATACAGTCAACAACCGCTATCATAAAAAGAAAATTAAGTAACAAATGTAAAAGTAAAATATAAATATAGAAAGAGTCTTATATTCTATTTAATTTTAATGTTAAAAATGCAGAGAAACATTAGTTTTGAGTGAAACATATGTATATGTTTGCTTTTTGGTTACCAATTGTGAATGCTAATTAAAATATTTGTATTTAATATGTTCTCCTGACTTCCTTAAAATTTTTCTAAAGTTATTTCAGTTTTGGTTTTGCTTTGCTTGGTTTTTTACAATTCCAACACACAGGTACAGATAGTGTGCTCTTTCTCAAACCATAAGCTCGGGGACAACGAAAGCGTTATGTTCTGTGTAGTCATGTAAATGCCAAGTACTGCCACGCCTGAGCAGCAGTAATAATCAGATGTTCAAATCATGCGTTTGGGAATATTGTAATCAAAAGTGATCCCTATGAAAATCAGTGCTCTCTAAAGGGGCAAGGAGCTGTGCACTATTTGTGTTTTTATCCTAAGTACTAGTCATTGTTTTAATTAGGGGATGTAGATATAGATGGAGATGTTGTTGAAGAAAACCCTTAAGAGCAGATAGAAAATTTTTTTTGCTTTTAGTTTTCCTTAGAAATCGTTCATGTACTGCATTTTCATGCCATCCCCGTACACCCCACCCCCATCTCTCCCTCTCTCTCTCTCTCTCTCTCTCTCTCTCTCTCTCACACACACACACACACACACACACACACACACACACACATCTCTAGTTTGGCTTACTCTGCCTTTGGGGGGGGGGCTTCTGGGGCAAGCGTGATATCCTGAAGGGTGTGTGAAATTGAAGACAAACATTTTTACTAGGAGTTTACGGCCTTAACAAAGTAAACTGTAACCCTCCAGGTGTCCCTGATGGTAGAAACAAAGGCCTGTGATGTAGCAAAAAAGAGACCTGGAATTTAAATTAGAAGGAGCTGTGTTTGAATTCCTGCTCCAAGTTCATGAACGGGGTGAACTCGGGCAATCACTTTCTCTCTCTGATGCTGGGTTTCATCATGGGTCAAATGCGGGAGTCAGACCAGATTACCTCTAAAAGTCTTTATCTAGTGCTGGGAGTCTATGATTCTAACGTTTGCTTTACCTTTTATATTTTATTAGTTACTTTCCCATAATTAAAAAAAGATGTCTTAAGTACCTAGAAACCAAAGAATGAAATTAACATTTTAAACAGAATTATAAGTGCTTTGGGTGATTTTTCCCTCTCTTATTTTATTAATTAAAAGTTACTTTTAAAAATAAATAAAAAAGTAAGACAGGAGTTGTCTTTAGATTTCTCCATTCAAGAAGCCAAACAGGGATGGTGGTATTTTGGTACCTCTTCAGAACAAAGAAATTTTTATTTTTTTATTACTCTAAGATAATGCATTTTTCAAATATTTAATTAAAAAATCCTCCTAAGCCATAGAGATTTTGTGCAATAATCATTATTAATTACAACATTTTGTATCATGCATTTTAGTATACAAACCATGTTTACACGCAGGATCACACTGCCTACCTTACCCAGCACTAATCCCACTCTATCGGAGAGGCAAGGGAGGTACTAACTGCCCCCTCTGACCACAGGGGAAACAAGGCTCAGAGAGGCTGTGACTTTGCCAAGGCTGCAGAGAGATCCACAGAGCCAGGACCTGAATGTAGATATTTCTTGTTGATGAGTCTCATGTACATGTTAATGTGATGGAACTAAAATTATTTATTTCCAGGCTACTATAAATGTCAATTGCCATTTCACTTGCATCAGGCTAAGAAATTTATTTCATTTCTAGTTTGAAGCTTAGATTCCTTGACTCTTTAAAATGGTTTAACTACTGATCATCGTTCAAGTTGAAAGGGCAGTATATTAATTCAAAGTTCGGAGTGGCTTTTGATGAATAGTGTAGAACCCAAAAACTAATTCATAGGGAAAGAAATAGAGCTGAATTTTGGAGTCATTATCTCCTGATTGAAGAACCTGGATGCTGGATGTGATGGGGAATGAACTTGGACTTTAGGGTCAAAACCCTGGCTCTGCTTCCTCCTGCTTCTTACACATTTGGCAATACATTCATCAGAAGTTCATTTAGTTGTATACTAAAATGGCATTAATATGAATATTTAACTTGCAAGGTTGTTTGTAAGCATTAGAAATAATTTTATAAAACACCTGTTATGTACTGCTTGAAGAAATAAGCAGTTCACAAATAGTGGTTATTATTAATAGGATTTATTTCTTTTCAAATTGTTGTTGGATCTGCTTTGTGATGCATTGCACTATTCAATTCAAGAAATTCCATGCAAGTATAGTGGGAGTTCTATTAATGGGAGTGCAGTTGAACTAGATAAACTGTAATTCTGAGGAGCATTTATTGTTAGGATTCATAATTTCTAATGTGTGACACTATTGTCTAATACATGCAATCTGTTATCTGAACATATAGATGTATACATATGTAGCAGACAACTTTCAAAATACAACCTACCCACATGCACAAAGGAAAATGCTGGATTTCAGTAAAAACAGTGCCAGAAGGTGACCTGCACTAATAACGATAGTAATAATAGCAATAATCATTTCTAAAGCATCTACTGTACTTGAGACATTATAAGCCATGATATGAAAATTTGACCGTATCCTCAGAACACTGGATATCATGACTCCCTGATGGTGCCAGGAATGGGTGAGACTTGCTATGCACTATATCTGTACAGCCAAAGGTGCCCATAGAAGGTTGTTGTCCTGTTGGATAGCTTGGTTGGTTGTGGGTTTGATTCCCAGTCAGGGCGCATACAGAAACAGATAGATGTTTCTCTATCACTTCCCTCTTCTCGCTCTAAAATTAATACATAAATTAAGAAAAAAGACTGCAGAACTTTTCTAATCAGCAGGTATGTCAAGGAAAATATGTTGTGATTGGCATCATAAGATCAGAATCATTTTTCATTAGTTCTGGGTGACTTGCACAAGTCCCAATCTTCCTAGCCTCAGTTTCCTCAACTATTAAAAAAATGAATAATTTAATTTTCTTCCAAATCTAGCATTCTATGCCTTGATGTGGTGGTATTTGGTAATTGATATTATTTTATAATTAGTCTCACACTTTGTGTTCCTATAAGTGTATGCAACATATAGGTGTATACAATTCATTAATTCTTTTTCTTTTTACCTCCTTAAAACAACATTAATATCTATTGTTCAGCCTGAATTAGCTGGAAGATCACACAGTTGTATGAATATTTAAATTGACTCACAAATAAGTTTCCTAATTAAGTTTTAAGTATTAAAGTTTACTTGCCGAATGAAGTCCATCAATCTTCTGATGTTTAAATAGTATTTTAAAAACCAAAGCTTGGAACTAAGAAGGACAATGGAGCAAATTTTTTTTTTGTCCACTGTTCATTAATTTCTTATGAACCAACATTGTAGCTTTCACAAATATCAGAATGATCAGGCCCATAGGAATGAAAGTATAGTGGCTATCAGAGATCCAATTACTATATAGTTAAAATGTTATTTTGAACTTTTGACTCAGTCCTTTACATTCTTCCTAAGTGGCTCCTAAGGAGAGTGGCCTATTAAGGAAATATTTAAATATTAGATTGATAAAAAGAACGGTGGGAAAATAACAGTACCAGGCAACTTGGGTTTAAAAAAAAAAGTCTCTATAAATGTGACAGATAAAAAATAGAAAAAGAAAGGAAAGTTAAAAATTACCATAGGGCAGGCAGGACACCTGTTAAAGAACCTACAACTGCCAGTCACAGCTGGACAGAAAAATGAAAGAGATGCAAACAACTGTCCTGGAAGCATGAAATCATTCTGTTGTCTTTTTTCTTGTGAACAATTACAGTATGCAAAAATCAAGGGGGGGGGGATCTCAAAATCTTGGGATGAAAATTTCAGCACACTATGCATTGAAATACCAGAGGCATGGAAGTGTGCCTCTTTGAAAACAAGCTGTGTTCGGGGAGGCACCCAGTGCATTGAAGAAAGTGGTAATTAATGCATAGTGAATGACTTTGAATGAAAGATGAATAGGGGGCATAACAATGGGTAGGTATTTTGTTCTTTCTTCTTTTTCTTTCTTTTCTTCTTTTTTCCTTTTTTTTCTGTCTTTTTTTCTTTCTTCCTTTTTTTTTTTTAGGATAAAGCATCGAAGAAAAAAAGCTATTAAAAGATGGCTACTGTGAGGCTACACTTCAATGTCTGTCTTGTACAGCTTCCCTTTCGAGGCTGTGGTAGGAGGTTGTTTTGTATTGCTCTCCAATCACAATGGACTTAATTTGCACCAATTTCATTTTTGT
This sequence comes from Rhynchonycteris naso, assembly GCA_037038555.1. Lineage (NCBI taxonomy): Eukaryota > Metazoa > Chordata > Mammalia > Chiroptera > Emballonuridae > Rhynchonycteris > Rhynchonycteris naso. Next base: position 39,132,985 of record CM073002.1, read on the forward strand.
GTGTGCTCCTCAATGTTTGCCTTTCTGCTGGATTTTTTTTTTTCAAAAAAAAAAATTTATTTTGGCAGGGCTTGGTCCTTTGATGATCCTTTTGAGCAAATGGTTTGCCCAAAGTTCAGATGGTGCTGGCTCCGTCTTCTTTTTCATTTACAACATCAAGAGGATTACAGAGAATAACTTTGTTGCCCAACATCAATGATATATCTTCACGCTACTAGAAAGGTAGTTCTCAGAAAGTGTGTCTTCTAATAGTTTAGAACCTCCACAGGCTTCAGATAAAACAAGTATTAAATACAGAAAGCTCACAAGGATACCAAGGAAGGTTAAACTCACGCAACCTCCTTCATCTCAAACACCTGAAATATATCTTTTTTTTTTTTAACTGTCGAAGTGTGATCATGGTGAAGACAGCAGTAAGATCTTATATAACAGAAGACAGAAAAGGGCAAAGAAGGAGTCACGTGGAGATGCACACACATATTAGTGAGAGAACACAAAAACAATCTTGTTAAAAGACAAGTCATTTATTCTGAGCCCAAAAGTAAATCTATGTGTCAATTCAAAAAAAGATAGTGCAAATAAGGTGTTCATAGTGTGATTTTTCTCTCATTGAAACCATCTGACATAAGCCACGATTTGGTTTTAAGGAAATTTTAGAAATTCTCACAATTTAAACCATTATGAATGTGCAGAGGAATTCCCAAACAAGCAGGCAACTTGAATCTCTCCCCTGGGCTCCAGTCACTATTTCAGCAGCGGCTGGACATTCAAATGTGGATAACTCATAAGCTCCTTGAAAACCTGTCATTTCCTCTGCGCCTTCCCCTTGAACTAGCATCTCTCATCTTCTGTTTACAAATTCTGTGGACAACTATAAGGGTTCATAGGAGGCACCTGGTAGGATCGTGGTAATTAGCCATCCCAGAATTTGGCCATAGTCTCAATGTCAGGTAATTGTGTTCTTTTTAACAATCAGTTTTATTGACTGCATAACTAAACGTGATTTCGACTTTATACCTTTATGTGTTTTCTCATAAAAATAAATTCAAACTCAGAACAATTTCTTGGTGCGATTATGAACATGAAAGGTTTGTCAATTGGCTTTAAAAAAGTATTACATGTCTCAAATGCCACTAAAAGCTTTTGCTTAAAGGTGTCCTTTCTGTTTTGTCACAGTGCCTGAAATTCCACAATGGAAAAGAAATTTCTTTTTGTTTTGGGACCTCAAAGCCCCCATATTAAAGCAGCAACCCCTGAATTGGGAATCACTGTCAGCTCGGGATGCAGAAGTGTCTGAGAGAAGGTTATTGGGAAACAGAAAGTGCAAAGAAGCCAATGAAATTCTAGAACATCACTTACCACCTATTTTTCATTTCCATTTTTGTCCTCTTAAAACAACCAATTGCCATTCGATGCTCAACTGTTTTAATATCTCTAAACAGGTTCCCAGAATTCTTTATAATACTACACCAATTTATCCTTATAACGCCGCCAAAATAATCTTACAAGAGCATGGCTTTGTTCGTTAGCCTACTCCAAACCTTTGGGCTTCCCTTTGGTCTTATCCAAAATATTGAAACCTCTAGCTGAGCATTCAAGGACCTTTATAATCTCGCTCTCAACTGCCTCTGCAGCCTCAGTTCCTGCCACTTCCCCTCGGTGCTCCCTGGACGTCAGCCTCACTGGAATATTTGATTGTCTAAACATGGTTATGCTTACACACCTTCATGCTATTTTCATCACCAGATGTCTTCTCCCTTCTGTTAACCTCCTAACCACCACTAAGCCCATGCCAAAAATTCTTTTAATTGAAACATTGTTTAAATAAATGTCACCCATCTTTGATGAGGTACAGAGAAATGGACAGTTTCTTGTCCTCTGGGCGAGTAGAGATAGTTACAGACATTCTGGAGCAGAGGTAGTTCATCACTATCAAAACCTGCAAACTTTATACTCTGTGTGATATCACAGTTATACTTCTAAGATTTTTTCCCTAAAAACATATATATGGAAGTAAATATTTGACAAGAGGGGTTGTACTGTGTACAGTAGTAGAAAATTTGCAACAATCTTAATGCCCCCAAATAGAGATTTAGTTAAAAAAAGATGATACATTCAGAAATGGAATAATCTTCAACCATTACAAGTAATTTTACAAACTGACATTTAATAATACAATATTCTTAATAAATTATTGAGTAACAGTATGGATTTTTAAATAGTATAGATAGTACGATCATTTGACATATGTCTGTCTATGAAAAAAACTGTAAAGAAATGAATAAAATTGTTCATAGTGCTCATATCTGGGATTATATTGGTGATTATTTTGTATTTGTAAACAAATGAACATGGCTATCGAGTCATGAAAAGAGATAGGTGGATCTTAAATGCATATTGCTAAGTAAATAAGACCAATTTGAAGACATTACATACTGTGACTCCAACCAAATGACATTCTGGAAAAGTCAAAACTATTGAGACACTAAAAAGATCAGTGGTTGCCAGGGGCTTTGAGGCAAGGGAGGGAGGTATGTGTAGGTGGAGCACAGGAGATTTTTAGGGATTGAAACTATTTTGCATTATATTTTAATGATGAACAGATCACACTATGTATTTGTCAAAATCCAAAGAACTGTACAACACAAAGAGAACCCTAATGTAAACTATGGACTTCAGTTAATAATAATAATGCATGAATATTGGCTCATCAATTTTAATAAATGTCCCATATGAACACAAGATGTTAACAGTAGGGGAGACCATCTGGGAGAAAATAGGTATATGGGAACTCTGTACCCCCTTCCCAACTTTCTGTAAACCTAAAACTGCCCTATAAATAAAATCAATTAATTTTTAAAATATGGTCTATTTTATAATAAAAAGAAAAGCATTCTAAAAATACTTTTAATTGAAATATTACTAATATTCATTCAGAGCTCAATTTAAGGGCTCACTCCTCCGTTGAGTTTTCTCTTATTTTTCAAGCATGTACTGACACCATAGCTGATGGCTCATAATGTTCCTACAGCACATGCACAGGCCCAGGGGTGTTAGGGATAGTGCTAAGATAGTTCCCACAAGCAGGAACCACTTCATGTCCTTTATCCTTATGCCCAGCACAATGCCTATCATAGAGAAGAAAGACTACCCCAAATCTCATACACACAGATGCAGACACACACATGAACACAGAGAAAGGCAAAAAGTTAAAAAAAACAGGTAACAAAAAATATATGCAATGTATGTTTCACATGTTGACTGGTTAAATTTTGAAAATATTAATTCAGCCTTAGAAATAGCTAGTATCTACATGTGTGGGATTAATGATGACAGGTCATTTGAGGAAAAAATAAAGTATTCACATAATAAATATTTCTCAGTATTTTTAGTAGACACTATTAGTTGAAAATGTTAGTGCTTTAAAGATTGAATAACCATCAATATCTTACCAAATATACTTTATTTATTATGAGCTTGACCTTGCTATAGCCACTGTGTAGTTTTTCCCCTACCAATTTCCCTTAAATATATAGTCCAGTGCTTTCAACATGTATAAAGTGATAACAAATCATTAAAGCTTTTAAAATGATATAAAATATTGCAATTTAAAAGTCACATGTTTATTTTTCATTTCATTTTTGGATTCCAATGGCATTTTGTAAATACAGTTTGACCCACACACATCAGTTCTAGAAGGTATGCATGTAATAAATCTGAATTTTATAAGACGGAGTAGCAATGGGTAATTGGACAAAGAGGATAACTTTCTGTTGTAATTTTTTAAAAAAGGAATGTATATATAATATATGCCATAGTCCTTATATAAACCTACTTTCTTTCAAGAAGAAAAGACATTATTCAATGCATTACTTCTTTGGATCTGTCCATCACATTAACGTAGATACTCTTAAAGTATATGGTCTCGGCTGAAAAGACAGTTCAGCATTTTGGACTCTTTTCATTATTTTGCTTCTAGTAGCACTTTAAGTCTCTGGTGTCTTACCTCTACTGAGACCTGGCATTTCTTTGTGTTGGAGAGGCAATTTAATCCATTTTTACTGTCTGCAAACAGACTTTCAAACAAAACTTCAAACTCTTTGAATGTGCCCCAAGGATTCCACCAAACCTATAATCCTTCACTCTCTTCTGGGGCTGTGGAGGGTAGTGACTGGAATAAAACTGGCACCAACCAGGGAGCCTCATTAGTGTTTGTGATTTTGATTTTTGTTACCATTCTGCTCTGCAGCCATTTCAAAATTGGAGCAATAACTACCCTCACATCTCACTGCACCCCTCCTCCTGCTCCCCCAAATTCAAGCTACCTGGAATGATCTGGTAGGGCGGAGGAGGCCAGCAGAACCGCTTTCTTGCATGGAGGCAGGGGTCCTGATTATAAATAGATGAGTTTTCAGCATCTGGATGTTGACAATTTGAGTGATCAGCTAAAGCCAACCCCACAGTTATCACCTGATGTTCTACATGCTCTGACCACCTCTGAGCATAGAGAACAAGACAAGTATACAGGTAAAGCTTAGACAGAGATGAATTAGAAGGAGAAATAAAAGAAAAAATGACCCTGGTTGTCTCTTTCTCTGTGAGAAATCACACTTACTGTTTTGGAAAGTAGTAATTCTGAAGGTAGTTTTTTGAAACAATTGAGACCAGTGGAATGAAAGGAACCAGAGGCAAACAACATTTAACAAATGACTGCCATGTGCCAGGCAAGCAATCTCATTTAACTCCTTCAACCATCTAGGTATTATCATCTCGTTTCATTGATGAGAGCACTTAAGTTCAGAAAGATTAAGTAGCTTCTATATGAGACTGGGCCTGTCTGATCCCGAATGCCTGCTCTCAGCTGCTATATAGATGAACTTCTGGTGGGAGCTGGCATGTACTTCCTGTGATAAGCTCGAAGATGTCTTTCCCACCTCTTCAAAGATCTTGTACACCCTCCCCTTCCTTGTTGGATTTGTGATTAACTGTTAATTTTAAATGTAAGTAAAGTTTTTAAAGTACCTCAAATGTAAACACTTAATATTTATAGGTGCAATTGAATTCTTTGAGTTTATGGGAACAGTCTTTGTAATGTTATGTTTGAATTTATGTATTAAGAGGTTTAACTGAAGACAAACGTCTCTATAGGAAAAAAAAGTATAACAAAAGCATTGCTCAAATAAATCCTTTCACTCTAGCTGAATCTTCTACTTGAAGAGTCAAACTCCTATTTGTTAATGCAGAGACTTGGTTGCTTGATATTGACTTCTTTATTCTAGCTACCTCTATCACACGCATATTCCTGAGCAAAGCAGAGGTGGGCAACTCACCAAAAAGGAAAGGCCCCGCAATGTCATGGAAAGAGCAGAGACTTAGCACTAGCAAGCTGTTGGTTTGAATCCTAGTTGCTCTATGCTGAGTATATAACCAGTTACTTATCTCTCTGAGCTTTACTCAGGCATACGCATGTGAGAATACGACACCTTTTACTAGCACTTTTATGTTTTATTTATCAGTGGAGGGGTCATTGGATGAGTTATACACTGGCACAAAAATATGGTTTATACAACCAAGACATGGACAAGTGTGACTTCTAGCAAATGTGTTAGTGTTGTCAATTTATCTGTAAAATAAGAAATACATACATTGTAGGGTACAGGGTTAGGAGACATAAATACGTGAAATTGCTTCACTATCATTCATGATTCAGATTGATGGAACTCATCTGTGCACCAACAAAGACTCAGGTGAGTGGAAGTAACTAATGCTAGATTCTAATCCTTTGAAAGGAATGAGACTGGATCTATGTAAATAGTTCCACAACCACGAAATAGGCTGTCTAGTCAGTCATAAGCTCAAACAGTTTATGTATCTATTTATAAAACATTTGTATTAGCTAATCCCTTTCTTCATATTTTAATCCTTTTCACACTTCACATCAATTCCTTTCAGGGGCTGATTTTTTTACATATATTATAGGTGCACATATGAGGTTTCTTTAGGGCAGAAATATGTTATTGTAATTTTTAGAATTTTACCTCACGCATTAGAGTAATAATCATAATGGTTAGTGAGTGCTTAGGATGTCCCCCAAATTGCCCTGACCATTTGATATGGACTATCCCAATTAATCTATAATCCCATTTTACAGATGGGGCAGCTGGGCACAAGGCGCCTAAGGAAGCTAAGTACTGTGTTTTAGCCTTGCTACATAAGGTCAAAGGGCAAAAACGTGGTAGAGTTAAAGTTTGAAAACAAGATGCTTGAACCCAAGTGGACACTTTTAGTCACTTCGCTGTATAATCTCCTTGGAAAGTACTCAGTAAATATTTACAATGAGTTACAAGAGATACAGTAGTATCTAAGATAAGACACCAAACTCCTTAAACTCCTCTTCCTTTCCTTTTTTCCCAATTAAATTTTTTTTTTTTTTAATTTTTATTTTCTCTTTTGAGGAGGCATCTTTTTCCAGGAAGCAGGACTGTGACAAGACAGCCAGATGTAAAATTCAGGAGTCCAGCAGACACACTCTTTGTGTACCAATCACTAAGAGCAGGATTCCGTTCCCAGTTGGAAAACGCCAGTTCCACTCCTCTGCTCCGCTCCCGCAGCATCACTGCTTATCAAGAGAATAAACCTGGGGCTGCGACAGGGACCAGGTGACAGGAGATGCACTCCCTCTCGTCTTCTGTGTTATTCGTTAGTCTATTTGAAAGTTTAAGCAGTGTAATTATTTTACATTAACCAACCTTTTATTGGCAGCTTTCCTTCTAGACACAAAACATTTTACCACTTTTTAATATGAATTTCTAGAAAGAGCTTTAATTCCCAAAGATTCCCACAAGAAGCTCAACATTTCAGGTCCTCGTTACTCCCTGTCTGTACTTTTCTCTCACCCAATTGTTTTCCTTAGTGCCTGGGCCTTGTATTCTGTCATAATTTATACTTAAGACCAGAGGACACAGAATGAAATTACGCTTGTCTCAGTATTGGAACAGGAAAAGAAAGTAAAAGGCTGGGGGCCTGCGCTTTATACATTCTAGAAAGGTACTGTATAAGTGACAACATGAACTGGTGTTTTTTATTTTTCTCTCCTAAATTATTTTTGGAATATTTAGCCCATTCAACAAGAAAAGTTAGGCAGTTTCAGACCAGGTTACAAGTGGAAAGACATTTGTCAGGGCTGCTTTCACTGGCAATATACTTTAATGAGATGGCATTGAGAGAAGATGGTTAAAGAACAAAGTCAGGTTTGTTGTGAGGCCATCAGTAACCCAAGAAGCTGTACTGCTCGGGGGCAGAGACTGTGGAAAGGGTAATTGCAGGGAGTGCCAATCACACGTACATGCTACCCAGAAACAACTGGCCATTGATGGTCCACACCGATGGAGGGGCATGGAGGCAGGGAGGATGGAAAATTGCAGATACTTCGGAATTCATTTCCGTTTGCCTTTCGATTACACTATGTATGTTCCATTTCTAGGAGAAAAACAAACGGAAAATGATGACAAGAGCAAGGAAATGCAGCAAGGGAGATTACACAGCCAGAATTGTGAAATAAAAAGAGTTGAGTTCCACTTCAATTTGGTTGAGTCAAGTTTCAATTTGGTCTAGATGTTCTTATTGGGAATAATGAAAGGCTTGTGAGTTTAGGGAAGGTCTGTCATCCACAAAAGTCTGATGAAAGGACATCCATGGATATGGATGCAGATCCTTGAAGTCAGGCCTAGATTACAATACTGCTCTAACATTTATAATGCAATTCTACAACTGAAGTCTGTGCCTATGAGGCCATGGAATTACGGACCCCACTGCCATCGTCAATGGTAGACTTTTTACTTCTTCCCAGAGACCAGGAAAGGATGGCAGTAAAATTCAAAAGTCATATTGCATTACAAGAGAGATTCAGATGAAACACTGGGAGTCCAGGAGCTAAAAGACATTCAAGCCAGTGAAGTGACCATCTTTCAGATAGAAGCCATTAGAATGCTTGATTCAAAGGAAGAGAAAATAGAGGGAGAAACTGAAGACATGCTTTCAACAGTGCTGGGGCCAGAGTCTATTAAGTGGCAACTGCTATTGAAGGAAAGCTTCTTCTATATCAAGCCACTGGGCAGGAAGGGTTGGAAGTTGTTCTAATGGCAAGAGTACTTCAGAAATAGGATAAAGTTGCAATACTTATTAGGGATTAAACAGAGAGAATGAAGAATAATTTTGATGAGCACAATCATACATGATTGATTTATTTAAACAAAAATCCTCTGATCTTGATTACACACTTTGGTATATAAACCATCTTCCCTGTTTTAGAGAGCTTAGCCCCTCTAAATAAATTGAGCTCATATTTCTAATTGTTATAATGCCAAAATGAATTCTAAGCATCATATTATAAATTAATTTTTTATTTATTTGTAATTTTTATTGTTCTTTCTCTATTTGTTTCATATTTGTCTTTCATCTAGCAGGTGACCAATAAATATGCTGATTTGTTTGGTTTAATTGGTGTTTGTGATTCTTTTCAACATCGTATTGTTGATGGTATAGATTGACCTGATTTGATAGTGTTTTTTTAGTTTGCTATGTCCTATGGATATTTTGATATCTTATTTTAATCAATTTCACCTAGAATTTTACACTTTTCTTTCCCTTCCTTTTTCTTTTTTTCTTTTTGTGAAGCTGTCTCTTGTTTTATCTTGTACCTCTGACTATCCTTTTGGTTTTCTGTTTAGATCTTTCCCCTTGTCTTCCAAAACCTTTAAATGCTGCTATTATTTGGTGGCCCTTATGTTCTGATGATCCCCATTCTATCTTTCCAGCTTAGAGTGGTTTACTGAGCTCAAGATAAATATATCCAACAGCTTACTAGAAATCTGTACCTGAATGTCCCAGAGATAATTAAAAATCAAGTTTATCTCTTTCCCCACTAAACCTCTTATATTCTTGTCTTGACAAAAGGTCCAACTTTTATCCAGTTACCCACAACAGGAACTTAAAAATTGTTTTAGAGTTTTCCCTCCCCATAGCTCTGATGTTCAATCAGAGGACTTCCTAAATGTCCTCATCATACCTACAACCTCTGCTAGAGCCCAGCCTCACATAATTTCTTTCCTGAAGTACAGCAGCAGTTGCCCTTTGGATAACTAAACTCATAATTTTCTATCTCCAATACAGCCTCAAGCCTGCCTGTAAGATGATTTCTCTAAAACAAAACTGTTGGGCAGAAAGGGTACAGCTGCACCTCTAAGAGAGGGTATCATAGGGCACCACACAGTCCCACACCAAGTTGTGGTGTGGACTCATCAGTTATGAGTCAATGGCACCCACCACCTTCACTATTTTCCCCACTTAAACCAGTTTTAATTGTTTTTTTTCTGTCACTTGCAACCAAAGCAGACCTGATAGACACATCATTATGTATAAAGAATAAAAATCAAACTTTCTTTCCTTAAAGGTTCAATCTTGTCCCACTTATCATTCCCTACTTCAGTTCCCCAGCCTAGCACATTCTTATTCCTTTACAACTCACATTTCTTCCCTCATTCAAAAGTCCACTGTTCTTCAGACCTCTTCTATAAATCCTTCTTTGACTCTTTCTGGCTGAAATAGGTATTATTAAGATGTCCAGTGCTAAGTAGGATCACTTACAAAGAAATCTCAATCAATGGATGATACCATCCATGGAGTGAACTGCTAAATACTTTTCAACAGCATTTGAGTGAATCAATTCAGAAGAAACTTCCCTACTTGTCAGGAGACCCTCTGAACTCTTAGAACCTTTTTTCTGCCTTTCAAGAAAGGGATAAATGGAATAGTGTTTTGAAGTGAGAAGATCCTTGACAAATATCTCATCAGGTCACGAAAAAATAATCTCGGTGTCTCCATGACAAGGGAACTATGAGAGGGTGGGTAGAAGTAAAAAGTTCCATCTCTTAGGTAGTAAAGTCAGTGAACCAGTGGCTTTAGAATATTACACTAGAATAAATAAATATGTAAAACATCCTACTAAATTTTCCTAATCAATGAATAATTTTTCTGCCTTCATTAAATCATTAGTTATATTTATTTATTTGATTTCTACACTAGCATATTTAGTAAAAATTAATTTTAGAATGTAATATTAATATTTTATGTATATAGAACATGTTCCCTCACATTGCTTTTGGATTCACATATTTGCAATCTTCATAAGGAAAGTCAAAGGACAAGGCAGAAGCTTGTGTTAAAACACCTACTCGGTGTGCCAGTCCTTTGCATGTATTATGTAATTTGATCTTCACAGCCTTATTTCTCTGATATGGTAGTATTGGTTGAGAACAACTTTTTGTATTTTCAAGAATGCCCTTCAGACAGATCAGGCTTCATAGGGTTTCTACAACTTAGAGAAGAAGAACTTTATCAAGGGTGGAATGATGGGTTTAAAACCCAGCTCTACCCTTGACCAGAAGCGTCACTATGGGTAAGTTGCTTAACCAGCCTGAGCCTTGGTTTCATCATCTTTAAGATGATGGTATTTATAGTACCCACATCATAAGATTATTCTGATGATTAAATGAATTAATATTTGAAATGTGCTTAGAAGAGGGCATGGTACTTGGTAACTAACAAAATATTTGTTAACAAAATTAATAAAAGTGTCCCAAACATTAACTCACATATTTTCAATAGAATAGCAAGTCAATTCCTTCAGTCCAACCAGCATTTATAAGATTTCCAGGTCAATTTTCTAAAAATATCATCAAACCCATCAAATCTTCTGAGACTTTGACTCTCTTTGCAAATCGCACTAGGTCATTGTCTAAGAGGATCAATCATTGGTGCACCTTTTATTCCCCTCTTATAATCTGAAATATTAAACCCAAATATTCTCTAAGAATCTAACTTAGAGAGATTTTTGAGACAGAGACTGTATCCCCAAAGTTATTTTAATGATGCATCATCTACATGTATATATCGAGGATAGTATAGTATACTAAGGATTTTGTAGACATTTCCAGGCTCATCAGGAAAGAGCATCGTATTCAGCTAGTGATGTCTCATGGGCACAGGAGGGGAGTGGCAGGTAGCACACCTCTTACAGACCTGCATTCTCATCTTCTGGAAAAGGAAACAAATACCTAGAGATAGGGAGTGACTTATTCAACATTAAATATGGACTAGGTAAAGGGTACAAACTTACGACCCGTGGTGCAGTGTGTGTGTATTGGGGGTGGTGGATAGAGATAGAGTTAAAGACCATGTGTAAATGTTGTCAACCTTTTCCCCAAAGTTGGGACTTTCCTTTAGACCAGGCTCATGAAAAGGAAAGCACAGCTTACATCTTGACTTAGGGCTGACATACCTAGGCATCTGCAAACAAATAAAAAAACCTAACAACATAATTAAAGGTAGACTCACCCAATAGGATTGTCTAGGATGACAGAAAAAGAGATCCAGAGTTCCACCCCAGGAAGCCTCAATGACAAGTATGGAATGACTCATCCAAAACGCAAAGACAAGAATGACGAGCAAGAAATGTTGACCAAAATCTTGTCAAGGAGAAAAGCCATGCACAACTAACTGCAAACTCCTCGTGGAGCCACAGGAAACAAACAGGTCATGCAGGATCTGGTACCTGGGTGATCCTTTTGCCCCGGTAAATGCCCTCCAAATACCAAGAGGCCACATCAAGACACACATACTATTTCATCTCCCCCTGGTGGATCTCAAACAGTTTTGGAAATGAACAGATCGGTGTAGGCAAATATTTAAACATTAACAATGCTTTCATCTGATAATGATGTGTCACTTTGTCTGGAAGATTTAGGGAAGACTTTATGCTTGAGTTGCTGAAGTGTCACACTTTTCAAAGGATATCAAGTATAAATAAGTTCTATTACTTACAACAAGATGCAGGCTTTGTTTAGCTACAAAGGAAGCACAGTGAAATTCTAATTTAAGACAAATAGCTTACCGAAGAGGACATGGCAGACGTTATTGTCTCCAAGTTGTCAATAACCAGCTTTATATTGGCTATCGTGACACAGGAAAAAGCTTTAGTAATAATTGGGTGATTTGGGGTTTTGGTATTCTGTGGCGTTGCTGCAGGTGAATGCAAATATCGGTGTTTGGTAAGGATGGGCACAATGGTAGCAGACAAAGGGTATTTGCCACAACCCATAGGAAAAGCATGCCAGTTGTTTCAGAAGCCCTGCTGGCTTTCCTGTGTGTCCGTGGGAAGTCATGAGTCAATCATAACATCTTCATCAGCAGGGCCAAGAATAGAGCACGAGTTTGTAAGTCAAAGGTGCAAGCAAGGTTCCTGTCTTGGTTTTGACACCACCAGCTGAATGACCTTGGCAAGTCACTCTCAGTCTCTCTACCAACCCCAATTTTCTCATCTGTAAATGAGGCTAGCATAGCCTATTCCACCAGCTTGTTCTGACCACCCCCATATAAAAATGTACGTACAAATGCACAGCACAACAGGGTATGTATAGTATGTGCATTATATAAATTTGTTGAACATGAATCTAAGGTGCCTTATTTTCATTTGGAACTTGCTGCCTTCTAATAAACTACTTTAAATTGACCAACACACGTGCATGTTTTGGTTTGTAGATAATCTGTAATCATACTCAAGTGCTGCTTCTAGTTGGCCAGAAGACTGTTCTGTAAGGCTAATGGTCACCTCCAAATTTAATATAAGTAAGAGTTTGGATTGTGCCATATCCAATAGTCTACAAGGAGATATCTTCACTTGCATGTAATTAGCCAAATGGCAAGATTATTTTATCATTAGAAATGAGAGACTACATCATTCTGTTATGTGTTTTGAAAACATTTCAAACATCTAATCCCAGGTCCTTTAAAAACTGAATATACTTTTTTTCTTCATTGTATTTTAAAATAAATTTGTTTTTGTATAAATAATTTTTATAAAAAATTAAAATACCACATCAGTTTGCTTAAGTAAAAAATAAAATTCCTGTATTTGTTTTCTAGCCCCTAATCCTCTCATTAAAAGCAAACACTGTTTGCTGTGTTCATCAATATAGTTTTTCAATGCATGCATGCATTGATTAGATCAGTATTTTACAGTACAAAATGGGATTATATTGAGCATATTGTCTTGAAATTTGCTCTCCTTTATGTAATAATGTACTGGGGCCATTTGCATGTATCACCATCCCTTAACAGTGACTGTGGGTATGTTACTAGAAGTGACTTGAGGTTCACACTTGAATGCAATTTCCATGATGACATATGCCATAAACTCGTATAGATTTAAAAATAAAAGCATCCATCTAAAGAGGGGGAGGAGTGAGCCCAGAGCTGGCAAGTTGGAGAATAGATTAGGCTGAGCAGGCCAGGCTTCCTGGAAGCTGAGGGCCTTGAACTGGGCCAGGTGAAGGCAGGAAAAGGAAACCAAAGTGAAATCACAGGGCAGACCTCTGGAACCACGTGGAAATAAGAAGTCTGAAAGAGAAAGAAATATAAGAAGGGCTAATGTTTTCTACATAACCATCACATAAGCATGAAGCTAGGTTCTTTTTCATACAACGCTATGTGCAATTCTCATCTATTGTCCTCAATTCTACGAGGGGTGCTATGAGGAGGTGCTATTGTCCCCAATTTACAAATAGTCACCAACAACACACCTAATAAACATCAGGGCGGGGATCTAAGCCCATATCTCTAAATCCAAAATCCCAGCTCCTTCTGTGGTAATTGGGAAGAGGAGCGTGTTTAAATAAATGACAAATACAAAACTGATTTCAATGCTTAACTCCTATATGTTGCTCCTGAAAATGTAGTCTCGCCACCTCAATATATAGATCTCTTTTGAAAGGTTTGTGTATCTGAAATTAGACACATATGGCAGGAGAGAAGTTTTCCTTCATATTTATTACCAAATATGTTATTACATAATAGTACTCCTATTGATCTTTGCAAAGTTGGAGGACCAAATTGATACTGGCTATAATGTGTTTGAATTTTTTAAAAAGAATCTATTGTGATTCTATTTACTTATTGGTAAAATGTGAGGGTCTTTACTCTTTCAAGTCTTAATAACTATGACAGAAGAATCTTGGATATCCAGTCTTCTTGTCATAACAGCCCAATAGGTATTTGAACTCCCAATGAGTCAGAAATGTGAGTTGAAGTTCCCCTGAAATCTATGGTGAGAAAGTACTTATGTCAGCTTCTGCTATGCTCCCACTAAGCACTCTGCTGATTGCAATTATTCAGAAAAGTTTGCTCACCGACATGTCCTGCAGGTCAGTCAGGTTCTTGTGCAATGATCTAAGGAAGAGCTTCTAACCCACAGCTATGACAAAGTGATCAACAATGCCACTCACATGGGAGCTTGTTCTGCTTTACTCATGACTAAATCCTAAAACTTCAGAGAGAGCGTGGAACCCAGGAGACCCTCCATGACTATTTGATGAATGAATGAATGTATGAATGAATGAACTCAAAACCAATATGGCAATCTAAATGCCAGTCTCATTTGTGCTACTAATGACCATATGTCAATGAGCAAGTATTCAACTTCTCTGGCCTTATTTTTGTCGTTAATGTAATGAAAATGTTGAACATGGTGACTTGCAATGATCCTTTCAGCTCTTAGCTTCCTTGCTTTTCTTATTTTTAAATCCTACTTGAAAGGATGTACTTCCTAAGGATCTTTGTATCTTTCTTTACACACTCTTCTGGCAACATTTCCTGGGGAAATTCCTTAAATCTGAGTTTCGTTTTAACTCTCTCTTGTTAGAAAAATGTACAATGAATATACTCACTGTTATCATGGCTCCACAAACCTGAGCAAAACACCTTTAAAGAAGATTAATTAACCAAGCACTGTTAGCTCTAATAGAAGAATAAGCTTTTGGAGGAGATTCTAGCTCTAGAATAATTCTGACTAAAATTCTATTAATAGGAGTAATAAACTTCACTCCATAATAACTGTTAATAGCTTCATACAAATATATTGGAGAAGAAAGATGTTAAAACTTATACTCAGATATGAATGACTGTTAGAGATTTTTTTATTTGAATAGGTTTTTATTACATGCTAGAAAGCAGAAAGGAAGTAAGAGAGGTGGTAGAAAACTCAAGGTACCTGAATGAGAAAAAGGGGAAAAAAGGTGACTTAGAGATGAGATAAAAATAAGTATGACCCACTGGGGTCCCCTGTCCAAGCTTTATAAAAGGAGATTCTATAGATGAGGGGCAGAATTTTTTAGGAAATTGGGAACTTTATATTAATTTTTTGATAACGTTTTCTACTTCAGATTTCCCTTTTCTTTCCTGATGTTCTTTTTTTCACTGAAATCTTCAGTAAATAAACTCATACTACTGAGAGTTACTATTCTGCTTAAAAAAATAAACCTTGGAAGATATAACCTAAAACTTTTTCTCATAGCATCTATTAATGGGGAAGCTGCTATGAATAGTTCTTAATAGAACAGCGCTATGTTCCGATTGAGCACACATGAATCGTAACTGTAATTAGCGAGCTCCTGAGTTCCAATTCTATACAGCCAGTATTTCGTAAAATAATTTTCTCTATTATGTTTAAATCCAGTTTTTTTCCATTTCTAAAACTCTGTGATTCTAAATTTTAATGGTAAAAAAAAATCCATTTGTAAGAGGCCTGAATACATGCAAGAAGTCAAAGGTCAATTTAGAATCCCTACTCAGAATGAACAAACATACAAAATTATGACCTTGGCTAGTTCAAGGCTTCTGCAAATGCCAACCAGCTTCATCTGGGTTTCTCAGCACATACAGAAACATATCTGGCTTCATTTGCACTGATGGTGAGATGTGTAATCTGAATTATTTGACAAATGCTTCTTGAACATTGTAGGACTTCAAAAAGTGGTTTCGTAGTGAGGAAAAAACCTTATCCAAAACACCATAAATGCAAATGTACAATGAAATAAGTCTCTGTGTCACAGATTCAAAAGATATATTGATAGGGTATATTATTGGAAAGAAATAATTTAATTTCATTTATCAGGAATAAGTGTAAATCTATCTGAATTAAAAAAAAATCTGTACCAATATAACATGGTAGAGGGCATCCAAACAATTGGAGATTTTGGTTGACTTTACATTTAATAAGTTAATAGTATGTCATGGCTTCCATTGATAGGCAGATAGATAGATAGATAAATAGATAGCAGATTAAAAAGAAGCCTAGTTTGCATTACTAGCAACATGATGTCCAAAATTAAACTTGCTAACTATGCATCCAAATATACTTTTTATATCATTCACTCAAAAAAAAAAAAAAAAAAAAAAAAGGAAAAAAGAAAAACCCCTTGGCTCTATTTCCCAGTTCTTCTGTCCCATTTCTTTGCTCACCCTTTCTGCACAAACCCTTAAGAGTTGCCTCTAACTGCTTCCACATCCCACCCTCACCTCCATACAGTGGTAGGCTTTCTCTCCACCACTCCCCTGAGAAGCTTTTATCAAGGCCACTGATATCTTTCACTGGCAAATCCTTGGTCAGTTCCCTGTTCTTACTCTATTGGATTCTCCTTATCATTTGACACTAATGATTACTCTTTCTTTTTAGATCCTTTTTGTAATTTTTTTCTTTTTTTTAATTGAATTTATTGGGGTGACACTGGTTAACATGATTATACAGGTTTCAGGTGCTCAATTCTACAATACATCTCTGAACACCACATTATGTGTTTGTTCCCAAGGCAAGTCTTTTTCCATCACCATTATCCCCAATACCCTCCTCCACCTCTCCCCCACCCCAGCAGTCACTACACTGTTGTCCATGTCCGTGAGGTTCTCTCTCTCTCTCTCTCTCTCTCATTCTTTAATTCAATCCCTCCACCTGCCCAACCAGCCCCCACCCCTGACAGCTGTCAACCTGCTTTACCCTTTCTTTCTTGACATATGATCTTCTGAGGTATATTCTCTTGCTTTTCCTCTGGCCTCATTGGTCACTCCCACATGTCCTCTGCTGTCTAATCTCTTAAATCTAATCTCTAAGTATTAGAGAACTACATGCCCCTCCTCTCCTCTTCCCTTCACCTCCTTTTCTCCCTCCTATTCTCCCTTCCTCTTCTCATGCTCTCTCTTCTTTTTCTCTTTTCCTCCATCTACTTGATTTTATCCAGTCCTATACTTTTCAAAACTCTATTTCTCCAATCTTGATATCTCCTCTGAGTTCTAGAGTTCTCTTTCTAATGGTATACACACAAACCCTGCCTGAATGTCTGATAGAGTCAGTAACTTAATTATGCCCCAAACTCATGCTTCCTGCCCCCAATTTCCATCTGCTGCTCCTTCAGTCTTGACCACAGGTACAAATGATAGCACTACCCTTTCCCCATTGTTAAGGCCATAACTGTGGCATCATCACAATCTATCAGCAAGATCTATCACTGCTACTTCCAAAATATAACACACAGCCCTATCTCCTCCTCCCAATCTTCTCTGCTGCTACTATAGTTTAAACTTCATTCTTTTTCTTTCTCAGTCTTGTGCTCCTAATTGGTCTGTTTCCATTCTTGCCTCATGACCACCCTGCAGTTGATTCTATATGCACAGTAGATACAGTGATCTTAAATCAGACTCTATCACTGCTCATCTTAAATTCTCTGATGATATCCAGCTCTTTACCATGAAGCACAGTGGAGCTGATCATTGATTAACTGACTACTGTACTCATTATCCTCCCCCTCCCCCACTCTACTTTAGCAAGTTTGGCCTCTTTGAAATCCCTTGAACACAACAAACTTTCTCGGGACCTTTGTTCTTGCTGGTCCTCCTGTTGGGAAAACTCATCTTTCTGTAAGCTGTAGGGCTGACTCTTGCTCAACCTTAAGGTTTTAGTTCAAATGTCTTCTCTGCAAGAAGGCACCCCACCTACCCTAGCTAAAGACAGGCACTCACATCCCTACAACAGCATTTATTCTCTATCCAACTGCCCTATTATATTTTTTTCATCTCACTTAAAAGCTTTCTTACATGATAAGAATTTTCTGTTTCTCCCCTCTAGAATGTAAACTCCATGAGTAAGTAACTTTGTCCATCCTGTAGATGTAAACATAATAGTAATGATAGTGTTGATACATAGTAAGCCCAAAGTGAGTTGAATGAGTTTGACTAGTCTAGGGGAAAAATGTATGGTTTAGAATTTACATATTTATTGACTGGGATCACATAGAATTTATAGATTACTACAGGGAGGCATGACATTCTTAACTTATTAAATCCTGACTAAGAACATTAAATGTCTTTCCAATTCTCCAAATGTTGATTTTTTAATCAAGTTCTGGTAGCCCTATTTTAGAAGAAACTTTTCTATTTTGGAGGGATATTTATCTCAAAGAAGCAAATACTTGAGGTTATCACATTTGTCTCCAAATGTGATGTCTAGTGTGGAAGAGAGAATTGATTGATTCACCATATTTCAAGGATTAGAACTGTATGGGAGTTACAAGGCAAGAAAATCCTAGTTCAAGGAAGAAGTTTCAGAGGATAAGAATTATCCAATATGGTCTGAACTGCCTCATTGAGGGTGTGAGCTCTCCATCACCAATGCCGAAGCATAGACTGCACTATTATAAAGGAGATTCATATATTATAGAGACGATTAGACTACAAGCCACCTAAGGACTCTCTGAACCTTCTGCAACTCTGATTCATATTCCTACTACAAGTTTCTACAATTTTGATGCATTCTAAGAAATTAGATTCATCCGGATCTAATTTGGATTACATGAAATCACTCAGCTTCAGAACCCCCTAAATATCTTTGGCTCCCCAAAGATATTTAGGGGGTTCTGAAGCTGAGTGTTTTCATGTAACTCCAAATTTAATTCATGTATTTCTAGCTCTGCCCTATGACTTCTATCTCTTTTCACTAAATAAATATTTAGGACTGCATTCTCCTAGGCCCTAACTTTTCTAAACTGTTTTACTTTACTAAAGCAGCCTGAAACAGAGGGTGTTAAAAATGCCAAACTACTTGGTGTTTTCCTTGAGAAATCAGATGACAAAGCTGAACAGCTGACAAGTTTTGTAAGATGTTACTTGTGTCTCTCTGCAAGTTATTGCTTTCAAATAGGCTAAGTCAAATAGTGTGAAGATTTATTGAAGAAGTTTTGTTCAAAGTTGCTACTACTGACCTGCAAACCTGGATTATTTTTTTCTGCTTCCAAAACCTTGAACCAATCATAGAGAGAGAGGGAGAGAGAGAAAGAGTGAAAGAGAAAGTAATAATGATAGTAGCCTTACTTGCTATTATCTTCATTTGAAAGAAATGATATTGTTTGCAAAAGGTCCAAGGCTGTGGAGCTAAACCACAATTCTAGATAGCTCAGCAAAGCTCACCAGAAAGCTGAGAGTGAGCCTCTTTGTTCCAGGGCTCCATGGAAAGGGCTCGTTTCACAGCTGATATGGATTCTGCAAAGGCCTCAAGCTTAGAAATGTAAGGAAAGTATGCAGGGGTCACTTGAATTATATGAGATGTCTCTTCAGGCTGTAGGATTACACTTAGTGCTCTTAAAATGTGACTGTCACTCTGACCTTCTTGCCGCTCAAGTCCAGGTATCTTAGGAGATAAGAAAAAAAATCCCAAACCAATCCACACTAATATGGCACAATGTCACTCATTTGTCAATCCAAGGTTCAAACAGGAAAAACTATCCATTCTCAAAAGAGTTTTTAGGCATTTGAGTCCATCAAAGCCATAATTTCTACTACAGAATCTTCTCTTATGAAGTATGTTGTGATTTTAGTCACTGTCAGTGGCCTAGAAAATCCCCCAAGGTGGCTTCTTGAAATTTCTAGCTCATTCAGAGCTTTGGGTGCCATTTCTATATGTGTATACCACAGGCTATTGTTGTTAGTCACAGTCAGGATTATAAGAAATCCCCTTCGAAATCCACGGACCATGGATGCCTGATACCATGCAGGAGACACAAGTCAAATGAGACCCAAGGAGCTTGCCTTAATTATTTGTTTGATGATTTTTTATTTCAGAAAAAGCAGGGCTAATGTAATGCTCCCTAATGCTAACATATATTCAAAAGAAAAACCCATTTGATGGCATTCTGGCTTCAACACAAGATTCCAGGGACCATGTCTCCTTCTTCTTTTCAAGTTTTACTATGCAATTTTTGTTTTTTCACTTATAAAATTGGAATGATATTACTCTCTTCTGTACCACACAAGGATAATGGAAAAAGCTAATGATGCAATTTATGTAAAAATCCTCTAAAGAATTTTAAAGCACCATTCAAATATAGATTAATATCATTACTTAAGACCTATATTTAATTGTAGAAGGTTCTTTTGTTGTTGTGTTTGTTTGTTTGTTTACTTTCTTTGTCTATAGATAAAAAAGGGCAGTAGCATAAGACATAAATGACCTGCTATATTCTATTCATTCTTAACATATGACTTTTTTTGTGGACAGGAGGCCATGATGTATAACATATGACAAGGCTTCTTTGGGTGTGGATTTTAGAAACTAGTCTCACTACTTTTAGGCATACCTATATATAATAAATAGGTACATAAAGCTAATAAATGTCTCAGAATTTAATTGTAAAGACTGTAAAATGCATTGGTTGCTCCAAAATTTCCCCTACAAGGTACTTACAACTTATAAAAAAAAGATATTGTGTTTACCTAAAAATTATCACTTTAATTTCTGCCACCTCCCTGACATTAACAGCTGTTTGAAATGGGCAGGCAAAATTAGATAGTACCTGTGGAGGAAACCTCAATAGAGCATCATCATATTAACTGATTTACTGATTTTAACCACATTTACTTAGTATTTACAGTACATTTTTCTATCATGATTTAGAGTACAAATTATAATCACAGACTAAAAAAAAAAAAAAGCTCAAGGCAGAATTTCAGAAATAATCCAATCTATTCTCTGAGTTGTATGGAAGAAAATACCAAGCCTCAGAGATGGTAAATGATTTGACTGAAGACACACAGCTAGTGCTTATGGAAAAGAGATTAAGACTCACTTCTTCTGGTTTGCAGCCCATGGCTTATTTCATCTAGTGCTACCTTAGCCCAGGGTAAGAAATATTTAATCAAGGGCTAATGATGAAAGACAATGAAGACATATTGTATTTCTTCTTGGATTTCTTCACATATCAGTGCAGCACCTAGGAACTCAGATAATTATACTGTGAAGAGACAAGTGACAGGAGAGCAAAACACCTCCTCTAATTCCTAGCCCTCTGTCAGATGCAGAGGATGTGGTAAATTGCTACCTACGGGCTTCGGGAGAGGTGCATTACTTGTGCAAAGAAGCAGTCTTGGCACCTTCCTTTGTAAGATGTAAATCTAAGATTTTGGTAGATTTGGGAGATGGGGGGTTGGAGAGGGAAAGCCCTTAGCCTCAGGTCATGGACTCAAAATCTTCTTTTCCCAGTTTCTATCAAATTAACTTGAGCCCCGAACAGCCACCTCACCTGGGTAGCAGAGCCGGATGAGAACACGAGGCTGATCCTCTGCTGCTTAAATTCTTCAGGTCCTCTATTATCTGACTTCGCTTCCCTCTCCAAATGAAGATCAAATTATATCCAGGATTCTGGTTTGCTGAAAAGAGAGGGAGATCATAGGGACATATCATTTTACAGAGGACAATACCAGCAATTTCTGAATGAATATGGCAGCTAAGCCCAGCAATTATTTGGACCAGCAATCACCAGTTCTCTAGGGAAGGACTGCACTCCCTGGCTTTAGAGGGAGCAAAGCTGTGGAGGCATTCAGTCTTTAGTAGCAGAGCTCATCGCTCCTCACTGGTCAGTATATCCCATTAAGTCACAATACTTTCCAGAAATTTCAACATGCTAATGTGAAAAGAATATAACATCAAATCACTACATTCAGAAAAATGCTAATTTTCTAGCCTTTTAAAAAAAAACCTGCCTTACCCAGAACAAGAAACCATTGGAACATTTTCTACATGAGGATGCTTCAAAATTTTTGTTTCTAAGGTGAAAATATGGGGTGCTTTTTAATTATGAAGAAATTTTGTTCCAGTTAGAAAAAAGAAAGATTTGTGAAATCACTAATTCAAACCAGATGTCTGGAGAAATTGAGTTCACTGTTCTTTCCTCAACAATATTTCAGTGGAGTAAGTCTGCGGGGCCCACTGCAAACAAAAGTGTTGCCAATGGACAGAAAATAAAGGTGAGTTCTGGTCCCATGTTAGGAAGACATTCCTAAATATTCAAGCCGTCCAAAGATGTAACGGGCTGTCTCGGACGGACCCTGTGGCTGCAGATTCTTATGAGGGGAGGGAATGAGGCTGAGATGATGTAACACAATATGTGACCTCTCCCGGTCAATGCAGAATTCTCTAAACCTTTTCTTTTATCACTAAACAACACGAACTTCTCCATGTCCATGGCTTTTGTAATTTAAAAATCATAGATTCTTAGAAATGAATAGTCAACATCTTTCCATATACAATAAGGAAAAAATGGGATCTGAAACAATAGCTTTAGTGAGGGAGGTTATTATTTAAAAAAGAAAAGTCTCATCCATGTATCTATTCTTTTCAAGGGAGTTTTCTAAAATGATTCCACAGTTTGAATAACTACTGAGCATTCAGTCCCACTGTCCTTGGTTGGTTATGGCCTTGAGGTGAGGGTGCCACCCCTTGCCTGAAAGCCAGCATAATCACGTTTCCATAATGGAAATAGTTGATGTGGTCAACCAACCCTTTTGCCATGCTTCCACAGAGCAGTGTAAATGTTATAGACACAATGAAATAGACAAAGAGAATTAGACAAGCAATCTGTTTATTCTTCAGATTATAAAACTGCTGTCAGGGACACATTAAAATAACATGCACTTGTCCAAGAGAAAGAAGCCATCATTTGGTACAGACAGAATAGGAGCTTTTCCAACAATCAGGAGAGCACTGGTGAGTTGTCCCCTTTCCAGGGGGTGAGAGAAAGCAGAACTTCTGTTTCAAAGGTCAGTACTGCAAACACAAAGAACAAACTTAGGATGGAGAGGGGAGGTACAGAAAATGCTCTTCAACATTTATACTAGTTAATATATATATAAAAGGAAGCAAAATCAAACAAAAAGAAAACATTCTGGCTCTTGCAGTACCACAGGCCATTGTAAGGAGGCCATCTCTTAAACTGCACACACCCAAAGAAACCTCTGAAAGATGCAGAATTAATCTTTGTCTTTAGCTATTTTGTTGGCATTTGAAAAATACCACCAATAACTGCCATTTCAGATGCATTTTACATCTGTCTGTCTTTGTCTGTCTCTCTGCTCCTTTTTTTTTCAGACCTCTTCACACATGCTGTTCCCTCTGCCTGGAAAACTCATCCTCTTTCAATTTACCTGCACTAACGCCATCTTATGCTTCACATCTCAGCTCACTTGTTATTTTCTCCTTCAGAGAGGCTTTCCTTGATGCTCCTCTTTTTGTTTTCCTGTGTAACGGTCTCTTTGCTTTATACAGTGTGCCTGTAAAGTCATGGTGCACTTTTGACCGGTCACAGGAAAGCAACAAAAGACGATAGAAATGTGAAATCTGCACCAAGTAAAAGGAAAACCCTCCCAGTTTCTGTAGGATGATGTGGCAGCATATGCGCATGCACAGATGATGACGTAACACCATGTATACAGCAGAGCAGCCACGGCCATGCCAGTTGTGATGTGGACGGTACAGAGGAAAGTTCAGTGTGTGCTGTGGCTCGCTAAATTCGAATCCATGACCAAAGTGCACCATGAATATTGGTGTGTTTATAGCGAAGTGCCACCACATAGGAATAACATTACTCAGGATAAGCAGTTGAAGGAAATGGGCAGTTTGGTGGAGAAACCCTGTTCTGGTAGGCCATCAGTCAGTGACGAGTCTGTAGAGGCTATACGGGATAGCTACCTAAGGAGCCCTAAAATATCTGTGCATGTGTGTGCTCGACAATTACACGTAAGCAAGACAACAATTCACAAGGTGTTAAAGAAATGTCTCTGTTTTATGAGGTACAAATTGTGGCTGTTGCACGCTATCAAACCAGCGGATAGACCCACACAATGCGCGTTTGCTACAGATATGCTTCATGAGATCGACAATGATGCAAGATTTTTGCAGAAGATTGTGTTTAGCGATGAGGTGACCTTCCATATCTGTGGACATGTTCATCACCATAACGTCCGAATAGGGGCTGCTGAACACCCTCATGCCTATGTTTAGTACGAACGTAACACCCCTAGAGTGAATGTGTGGTGTGGCTTGATGCATGATAAGGTGATAGACCCATTTTATTTTCACGGAGCAGTCTGTGATGGCAAACACCTATCTTGACATGTTGGAATTGTATGCAGTGCCACAATTTCCAGAAGGTGTCATCTTTCAATAGGACGATGCTCCTCCACACTACGCCACCATAGTTCGTGAGTTTCTGGATAGAAGATTACCCCGGAGGTGGATAGGCAGGGGTTCTGTCAAGCCATGGCCACCATGATCCCTGGATCTGACACCCTTAGACTTTTACTTTTGGGGTTATGTGAAGCAACATGTGTACATTGAATGTATCAACGACATTAATCACTTAAAACAGAGAATCACAGATGTTATTCACTCTGTTACACCAGACGTCCTTACCCATGTGTGGCAAGAACTTCACTATTGTTTGGATGTGTGTAGGGCAACAAATGGAGCCCACATCAAACTGCACTGAATAGGTATGAAACTGGGAGAGTTTTCCTTTTATTTGGTGCAGATTTCACATTTCTATCATCTTTTGTTGCTTTCCTGTGACCGTTCAAAAGTGCACCATGACTTTATGGACACACTATAGAATTTACCAGATATTGCAATTATATTTTCATTTATGTGTTTGCTTGGTGTCTGATTTCAGTAAGTTCCTGGGACTGCGGACCTTATCCTTCATGTTTCCTAGTCAGTTGCTGATGTCCTGCATGTGCCGAAAGGAATGATTCTGATAAATAAATGTCAGAAAAAGATTAGAATGACAGTAAGCAAGGTAGGGTCCTCAGCAGCAAGTGTGAATGCTGGGGAGGGGGAATGCCCACTTTTCCCTTTGGTGACCCAGCCTGTGGGTGCCATGGGGCATGATGTGCTATTCCAGAGTGCAGGGTTAAGGTCACAAACTTTTCTGATTTCCAAGTATCAAAACTGTACAATATTTCTTCATTCTCTGAGCCCAGGTAGACCCACTCCCAGGTAGCATACTCCCCTGGCAAAGCTGAAAGGAAAGAAGATTCTAGGTTATTGATAGCTACCCAATGAAATGAGATGTTTTGCTTTCGGAGAAATACTTGTATATAAAAGTATCACATAAATAGGCAAATAAATAAAAGTTTGTAAACATAGTGTGATGTCTTCTTTTTTCAAAGAAGCAGCTTGATTGAAGGATTTCCTGACCATTCATGACCTAGCCCTAAGTACCTCTTCTTCCCAGCACTTACTACAGTTGAAAGTTTAAATTTATTATTATGATTAGTTGTTTAATATCTGTCTCTTCCAAATTGACTATAAACTGCCTGTGGGTAGGTACATTGTCTGCTTTTGTTACCACTGTCTTCCCAGCACTAAGCTCAGTAGCAATTCAATGAGTGAATGAATGAGCAAAGAGGACATATTATTCCTACACTTGATGTATCACAAGCTGGCCGGGGATCCTTGTATAAGTCATTGTATTTTGCTAGTGTTCATTCTTTCATTTGAGAAAACAGTGAGGTTATTTTGATCCCTTCTCAGTATGCTTTCAAGTATTAAATGGCATAAAAATGGCATGAATGTTCTGAAAATCATAAAATTTTATTAAAATGTAAGCTACTATGCAAGGCTGTACTCTTGCTCCTGGAGCTGAATACAGGTGATGGAGCAAAAGCAGATGAGACCAAGTATGACCCCCAAAAGTAAGTATGGAGCTTGGAAAGGGAAGGTCCTGAACCTAAATACTAACTTTAGGAATTTTGAATGATCAGAGTCACCCAGTGGAAGCTCTCTTTGCAGAGGGACTCCCTCTGTCACTCAGGGGAGGAAGGAAAGGAAACATGGAAGTTTCAGATAGGTTGATATACCAGAGTAATTGGGAAGAGAAAGACCAACCAGGCCTTCATGGGAAGGATGTCAAGGAGACACAGCAAGTCTGGACAGCTCAGCCCTGTTCAAGGTTGGCATGAGATTGTACTTGACAATGTCCTGGGTACTATGCAGCTTGGTCATTAGGAAAACTAACTTGGGAGAAGTGTCTTAAAGCTATACTTACTTAATAATAATTAATAAATTAAAAATAGCATTATTTAGCTCTGGCTGGATAGGTCGGTTGGTTAGAGCATCATACTGAAGCATAGAGGTTGCCGGTTCACTCCCCAGTCAGGGCACATACAGGAACAGATGAATGTTCCTGTCTCTCACTCACCCCTCCTCTCTCTCTAAAATCAATTAAAAAATAGTATTTATTCTAATCTGTATTATAAGCTTTATACATGTTCATTTTTAACATTAGCTCTGTAAAGTAGGTGATTCTATGTATACCTAGTTTACAGATGGGAAACTAAAACTTGCTCACAGAGCAAGGTGGCAGAGCTGAGACTCAAGCATGGGACTGCCTGACTTCGAATATCATGCTGTTTTCACTCTGCCTTTCAGAACAAGGCCCCAGCTGGAGACCAGACCACCAGGACCAGCTACATAATTTGCAAGGCCCAATGCAAAAAGAAAATGTAAGTGTTCTTTTTCAAAATTTCTTAAGAATTTTAAGACAGCAAGAGCAGAGCAATAAGCCAGGCATGAGGACCTCCTGCACATGGGGTCCTGAGCCACATACATCATAGGTTTACAAAGCTGGGCCTGCAAACCAGTCAAGAATGGCTTCAAAGGATCAAATAAACTAGAAAACCCCACCCCTTGCCACTTCTGAGGACCCCTCAGAACTCCCTGTGGGTGAGTGTGCCCTGATGGCAAGGCAGGGTAGAGGACAGTGAATGAGAGAGGCAGAGGAAAGGGCTACACAAGTGAAACAAGTTATCACTTTTATGCCTTCTGGGGACCCAACCCATCCGGGACTGGCACCAATGGAAAGGGCCTAGAGGGGTTCAACATCCCAGAAGCAGCCTCAGGGAGACGCTGTAAGCGGGCACCATGGCCATCACCACCCATACCCTCATTCACAAGACGGGTCCTCTGAGTAAACAAGATAAATAACTATGGCACAAACATACAAATATTTCAACCGAATGAAGAGAAAAAAATCCATGAGAAAGCAAATAAGAAACATTCACTGGTAAAACTCAAGTTACATGAAGACAGAATCAATAAAATGGCTTTTCCAGTCTGGTTTCAGACACTGCCATGGCCCGGAGAACAGGACAAACTGAAGGGAAGACACTGTCTTGAGAACACGTGAAATCAATCTGGTGGAATGCAATATTGAGCGACCCAAGTGTGTGGGCTCTGACAATACAATTTAGGGAAGGATAGCTGTAGAAATTCTTATTAGAATGTATTTATTTTTAATACCAACAGTAAAATCATATATGCTAGTTCAGAAAACTTGGAAAATAGAAAATCACAGTGAAAAAAAATTACTTAATTCTCCCACTCAGTGATGACCATAGCTAATTTGACCTTTTGGTATGTGTGCTTTCAAACATCTATTATATACTAATACACACACACGCAGTTGTTTTCAAGTATGAAAACCTTAGTAATATATCATGATATTTTTCCCTTGTTAAATATTAATTTATGTGATTTAAAAAAAAACAGCTGTACAGAAGCTTATCAAATACCTGTGCCAAGTTTCTCTATTTTTGGTATTTCTAAATAATGATAATTTAAATATTTTTTGCCCCCCCCCTTTCACCAAAACATTATTTATCCTAAAGTTGCTCAGAAAACATTTTCACCCGTGGGTCATTTTTCTGTTTCTACTCTTCGGAAAAGCCCCAGAAAGGAAGTGTTAATGATAGCATGACAGAAGCCGAACAGGCAGCCTTCTCTGGGTGCACACGCTACCCTAGTCCTTCACCTGCTCATCTGTTATGGCACTTAACACCCTCTGCCTTCCTGTTATTTATGCTGTAACTGGATACTCCTCGAGGGAAAGGGCACGCGAGGCTCATCTCTGTCTCCCCAGGGCCTTGTCCACATTAGGTACTCCATAAATGTTTATGCAAGAGCTGAACAAGGTTCTCAAATCCTGCAGCCCAGTCCTAATTTCAGCTCTCTGCCAACTTGCCTCCATAATTGATGTGACATTTCCTTCTCCTCCGAGGGATTGAAGGTTGGGGATATGTCCGAAGGGGGTCAGTTAGTTTCTTTGATGCATCTACCACCAGATGACCAGAGGTTGATCTTTCTGAGATATTCAGCAGGAAAAGTGGTTTCCAATTTCCTAGGTAGGTACGGAAGAATTAAGAAGCTGAGATTTATACTAGAGTCTATGCTCTCTTAAAATGACTTGGTGTTTTACACTCAAAATTAATTATAGTTTTTATATCCAGGAAGGCACTGCTTTACTTATTTCTGTAGACCATTCAATATTGTATGAAAGAAAAAGAGCATCTTAAGCACAAATGGCATGCCGCCTCCTCTGAGATGTGAGGAATCTTCTGGTCTCAGCTTTGCTGGGCTTGCTCTACTTTTCTCAAAAAGCTGCCCTGTGCTTTCCCCTTAAAATATTCTCAATTGTTCCTATCTGTTAAAAGTGCTAAATCTGGCCCTGGCCAGTTGGCTCAGCAGTAGAGCATCATCCCGGGTGTGGAAGTCCTGGGTTCGATGCCCAGTCAGGGCACACAGGAGATCAGGGCACACAGGAGAAGTGACCATCTGCTTCTTCACCCCTCTCCTTTCTCTTTCTCTCTCTCCTCCCCTCCTGCAGTCATTGCTTGAATGGCTCAAGCAATTTGGCCCCTGATGCTGAGGATGACTCCATGGCCTCCCCTCAGGGGCTGAAATAACTCAGTTGCCGAGCAATGTTGCAGCAGTCCCAGATGGGCAGAGCATCACCCTGCAGGGGGCTTGCCAGGTGGATCGCCATGGGAGTCTGTCTCTGCCTCTCTGCTTCCTGCTTCTCACTTAATAAAAAACAAACAAACAAGAAGGTGCTAAATCCCATTCTATCACATAGGAGTAATAATTTCTTTTAATCACCTCTCATGGTTGTTCTGTACTAATTAATTTCAATAAGATCTTCTTCCCTTGGACTGGACTTCTTCTAATAGTGTTACACTCTGTGCTTCCCACTATATACTGAGTTTATGTTAGGCTTGGGGATATAAACGTGAATGAAGCAAGGTCCCTGCTTCTTATAAAATAATGGAAGAGACAGAGTTAGAACAATGGCAAGTGCCTTTGAGGGCGCCCTACAGGGTTGAAAATCAAGTGAGTTAAACCCACAATCTTAGGTCGCTGGTCACTTTTCTACCCTTATTAACCCTCCTTCCCCTGAGCCTCTACACTGAACAAGCATCATACTGCAAGAAAAACAGTTGGGGGGAACTCTAGCTTTAAATTTTGGCACAATTTGTTATTAGGCTTGGGTCTTGTGTAAGTCACTTTGCCTCTGAGCGTCCTGAAACTGGGACAGAGTAGTACTAATAAATGTGATTGCTATTGCAATCTGTACCCAGATTACTTGGGGTCAAATCTCTTTCAGCATTGTAAGTTGTGTAACCTTGGGCTGGTCATTTCAGTACTCTGGGTTTCAATTCCATCATCCGTAAAATGGGAATAAAAATAGCGCCAACTTCATAGGATTATAAAGTTTAAATACATTAATCTATATTAAGTGCTTAACTCATAATAACTTGATACTTTCTTCTAGTTGAAGTCATAAGAGTGATGTTGGGGGTTGATAGTTTTAAGAATCTATGCCCAATCACAGCCCTAGACTCTGTCTGGTTATATTCCATTTCTTCTAGTTATTAGGATTTGAAGAACCAAAATACTTTCATCTTTCTTAATTGTATGAATAGTAATGATATCAATATTTGTTGAGTACTTTTCATGTTATACAAATTCTAAAAGGATTGAAAGCATTGAGTTACTTAATTCTCACAATAATGCCAGATATTATTATTATCTCCATTTCACAGATGGGCAACTGAGTTACAGGCTTGTACAAGAGTAAATAGCTAATCAGAGAGCTGGTTCCATGCTCACAGACTAACTCTCAGGTGGTAAGACAAATCTCACCATGCTCACCACTGAATCCTACTAAAGCTTGATTTTCTCCTGTGAATAGCCAATAGCTGTCCAGTACTATTCACACTTCCAAGTGTCAGCTGTTCTATTATATTACATGTGCTGTTCTAAAAAGTACTCACAGAAATGGCCAGTTTTTGCCAGTGACAGTCATGGTATTTTGAGAATTTGGCTGAGCATTTCTCTCTGGTCCTTGTGTTGGGGTAAAAAGGAGTGCTCCTGTTTGCATTGGCCATAGAAGGATTGTGAACTATTATCTTACCTTGTTATCTGAGCTGCTGCTGCACAAGGAAGTTTCCTTTGCTAATGGTTGAACTGCTCTTCAGATAAAGGCCTCCCCTGGATCTCTGCGGCACTAATTAATCAGCTGTTAAAACAGTAGTTGATAAAGATGGGCTTACTTAAAGTTGGAATTGCCTGCAATCAGAGATAACCAGCGAGTCCCTTTTGGCAGTGAGATATGAAAGCAGGAGAATGATCTTTTATCAAAGTGAACATGGCACTCACATGAAAAATGAGGCTCAAAAAATAGTTAAAGCAATGTTCGAATTGGGAAAAAATAAATAACATATAGTTATTTATTTTAATCTGTGTGGACGAAGTGAAAATGGATGACACACACAGACACACATACAAATGCTAAAACCTGATACCATGATCTGCATTAACACTTCAGGGTAAATTCAATGAGCAGGTTTCATAAATGTGGTTACACAAAAAGTGTGTAACATGGAGCCCCCTTTACCTTTGATGGTTTCTTATTTGCTAACATTGATCATTTTAAAAAATAAATAAAAAAGTTGATACCCTCAGAGGTAAAGGACATGATTTAAAAATATATTTATTTATAGAAAAAGAAAAGAAGGTACAGAAATGACAGTTTCAACCATGGAGCTTTACTATAAAGATAAGTTCTTCCTGGAGGACTCTTGTAATACCATAGTGTCCGAGTCCCTCCCATAAGCCCTAGCTCCTCCCACAGACCCGTGTTCTAAAAGCACCTGGCCATGTTGGTTCGCTGGGCAGTGTGTGCATGTCTCACCATGCCTGCATGCATTGGGTTACAAACTTCTTTTTCCCAAATAAGTCCTTTCTGGTAATGAAAAAAAAATCTTATTAAAGAAATTACCTAAAGCATAAACATATGGTGGATAAATGGAAATAGACTTTCCTGATAAAATGCTTAGATGAAATGCAAAAAATAAAACACGAAGAAATAAATTTTGATTTTAAAAATGCAATGGTAATTTGTAATAATTAAGAAATGTTTTGATAGAACCTACCCTACTTACATATTTACATAATGCTGGCACAATGGGAATTAGATATCATTGAATTTCCATGCCAGTAACCCTATTTTGCATGCTTGACATTGCTTTCTGCCTTCTGGAAGCTTTTTACCCGTCTACTTGATATGTATTGTAAAGCCAGTGGCCAAGGCCACCATCACAGCCACCTGGCCAGTGCAGGTTCACATTGGATTCAAACAGTCAGTAAAGAAACAACGGAGCCAAGAACTGGTGAGCCATCAGCTTTAATTCTAGCTTGCACCTGGTGGGCAAGCAAATACACACAATGGGCTCCAAAACCCACTCATTCAGTGCTCACAAAGCTACTGACTTATTCAAGTTTCCTAGAATCAAAGGTTTCTAGTTCACCAAATTTATTCACCTCTGTTCCCCATCTCCTCCTGCACAAACTCTGCACAAACTGGCTTCTTCCTCAGCACTCCACCATGTTGGCTGCTTCTCTTCTCCTCCACGGGCCTTAATATACTCTCCTCTCCAATACTAACCTCAGAGACCACGAGAGCAAGCTCATGGTCTGCCCCACTTTATAGTGTAGAATTCCCAACCTTTAATAATCCAATCCACAAACAAGAAAGTCTCTGATACAAAGTCACTTATCTGAGGCATAATGGGAGGATTCTTCATGAGTGCACCATCATGTATAAATTCAAGGAACCGCCTGACCTGTGGTGGTGCAGTGGATAAACTGCCGACCTGGAATGCTGAGGTCACCGGTTCAAAACCCTGGGCTTGCCTGGTCAGGGCACATATGGGAGTTGATGCTTCCTGCTCCTCCCCTTATTCTCTCTATCTTTCCTCTCTCTCTCTCTCTCTCTCTCTCTCTCTCTCAAAATAAATAAATAAAAATCTAAAAAATAAAAATAAAAAAAAATTCAAGGAACTGTTATTATATTCTACAGGATGATTTCTTTGTAACCTAAGAAAGAACCAACTATACTTGACCAAGCAGTGGCACAGTGAATAGAGTGTTGATCTGGAACGCAGAGAACCCAGGTTCATATCCTCAAGGTCACCAGCTTGAGCGTTGGTTTACTGGCTTGAACGTGGGATCATAGACATGACCCTGTGGTCACTGACTTGAAGCCCAAGGTCACTGGCTTGAGCCCAAGGTCGCTGGCTTGAGCAAGAGGTCACTGACTTGGCAATAGCCCCCTGGTCAAGGCACACATGAAAAAGCAATCAAGGAACAACTAAGGTGCTGCAATAAAGAATTGATGCTTTTCATCTCTCTCCCTTTCTGTCTGTCTGTCCCCCCCCTCTATTTCTCTCTCTCTCTCTCTCTCTCTCTCTCTCTCTCACACACACACACACACACACACACAAAGAGCCAATTGTGGCAAGAAACAAACAAAATATGATATAAATATCTCTTAACTAGTCAGCAAAAAGTAGCTTTTGAGAAAAAATAAGTGCTCAAAATTATTTTTCCAAGATTGACAATAGAGAACCCATAAAGTAGGGTTGCTATGCCTAGAAATGATTAATAAAAAACAAACATACAAAAACAAAGAACAAAACTCTAAGCACTTCTGTGTGCCAGATAGTGTACTGTCAGTTTACACCCAGCATCCCCGTTCATCCTCACAAACCCTAGAAAGGAGATATTACCATCCCTATTTCAGAGATGAGGAAATGAGGCAGAACAGTTGAGTAAGTTTCCCAAAGTCACAGAGCTAATAAGTTTCAGAATCTGGATTTAGAGCCAGAGCACCTGGCTCTAGAACCCCAGCTATTAAACACTATGCTGGAGTAGAGAGAACCAGTACAATGCAGTAGTAATTCGCTTAAGGTTCCATGGCTGTAAGTGGCAGGCCTATCAACCCATAGTAGTTCTTCTTCAAGCAGAGCCCTCAGGTTACCAGCATTCGTGCCTCTATACCCACTCCCCCAGTGGCTTGGGTTCTTCCTTCCACCCTCAGTAGACACGTGAGGTGAAGTGGATAGTACCATCACACCCTCCTCATCTCCCATTCAGGGTAAGTCAAGGCAGAGCCTCAGAGACATGTGACAAGGTGACTCCAGATGATGAAAAGAAAGAAAGAAAATGTGAAAGGGGACAGGAGCAGCTGCAGGCCAAAAAACTAGGAACAAGGACACAGTTCTGTCAAAAGCCTCTGTCATGTCTACTCCATTCCTGTCCTTCACTGTTTCCTAGCCAATGGCCTGCCAGTACCCTTCCTTCCTCTTTCCCTCCCTCTCTGCCCTCTGTGGGCACAGGGTGGACTCATCTTGGTTTTTAATATGACCACTAGTGGTGGTGGACAGTCACCTTCTGCCAGGAAATAAAAAACTTTAATCTATGTAATACCTCCCCTTCTTTTTCTTCCTGCCATATACCTATAAAATGGATAATCTCCACCAAGGAGTATCCATCTATTCCCAGTCTGTTTTAAATTCTCACTCATATTTGCAAGTAGAAGACTCTCAATGGAATGCCATGTTCCATTTTGGGGTATTGTGATGTGTGCTATTTAAGAAATGCCATCGACCCTCTTGAGATTGCTGTGAGCAATTCAATATATTTCCTGGACTACTCACAAGTTCTCAGGAACTCAAAAGTGAAATGCTTTCTTCCCAAATTCAATGTGCAAATTCCACCCATTCACTAATTAAATACCAAAGCCATTTGCCCTTATAAAACTACAGAGACACAAGTCATACTTGCCTGGATTAGTTTCTGGCCCAGTTCTCTTAGAAGAATTTTCTTTGCATTATTTGCTACATTTTTGTTCCCATTGCTCAACAATAGGCGATAAGTGAAGCCAGATCTTCACATGATGCCCTGAATTTGGCTGATGTCTCCTTGTTCGCAAGCACCTGCCTAAACAAAAGGTATGAGTTTCCCTGACTTTCGATATTATTCATGGTGGCATGCTTTTTTAATTGGTTTGGGGCTGGATGCATGTGCACGTGTCTATCTGCGCATGTTCAACACAGTATTTGCTTGGTTCCTTTTTTTTTTTTTTAACTTCCATCTAAATGCTTAACTCAGAAGGAAACAATAACCAAGGCACATATTTTATGTCAGGGTAGAGGGGAAAGAGGACTTAGAAAGGTCCAATTGAGGACAAAAGCCTTTTGTCAGGAAGGTGTCTTAAAATTAGTGCAATGACTTCTGAAGATGAGATAAGGGAAGGAAAGGTAAGATGGGGTGAGATTAGATAAGAATAGGTGGCAACATCAATAAGTAATGCAGGCTTAAGAGTATAAAATGTGAACACACTAAAAATGTTTGAATCTGAAGAAACTGTACATTTACAGGCTCTAAATAAGCTCAATGTTGTTCTAATCTATGTTATAGAAATCCAGTAACTGTCTATAATCTCCAGAAAGACTTGTTCTTCAGAATGTTGCTAGAGGAAGCACCAGTTTAGAATCTCCAGCCTTGCAGACACTCTTAAAATGGGACATCTACTACTAAGAAATGTACCAATCCCACTTTAAGGTGGTACATTAATTCTTCTAAATTCTGTGTTCTTTTAGTAAATGTCTTCTCATCATTGGGTTTAAAAGGTCAGTGACACATTGGAAAGGTAAAATCAGACCATGTTAGCTTTTTCTTCTTCCTTCCCTAATGAAAGAGTATAAATGATAAGATAAAATTTTTTTAAATTAAGATATAATTCACATACCATAGATTTCACCCTTTTAGAGTGTTCAGTTCAGTGAGATTAAAAACTGTTTTTCTTTTTTTAACTTATTGATTTCAGCAAGAAAGGAAGGGAGAGAGAAAGAGAGAGAGAGAGAGAGAGAGAGAGAGAGAGAGGAACATTGAGCTATTTCTGTCTGTGCCCTGATAGGGAATCAAACTGGCAACATCTGTCCTTCAGGACAATCTTCTAACCAACTGAGCTATCCAGTCAGGGCTAGGATAAGATGTCTTTTTGAAGCACATTTATATAATCATTTTCATTTTATTTATTATAATGCTCATCTTAGACACAATAGTTGAGAACTGGGTTATATAGTCTGACTCCTCTTGCTGTAGCTAAGGACACTGAGATGCAGAGCTGGCATGACTTCCTGAAGTCCATGTGATATTATCAGAAGCGGCATCCAGCTCCCAGGCCTGCAGAAACTCCTTGATCATTCTGTACTGCCTACCATGTCTTTGGGTTAATATTGTTGATGGAGATTTTGTCTTTTGAACATGTTATATTCCGAGTGCTGCCCAGGAAACTTGAGATGCAGTTCTCTTATTCTATATAAAATGTATTTTCAATGTGAAATGACTTGGATTTGACTGAGATTAGTAGAGAGGGGTCTGTTGCTGCAATTATCAGCCAAATTCCTATGTGGTTAGAGCAATAATCTGGGAGTCCTATGAGCTTTATCCCAAATTCAGATTTGTGTTACTTTCTAACAATCAATGGGTAAGAGCTTAGCTATACTGTTTTGGTTTTGGTTTTAGAGACAGGAGACAGTAGAGAAAGGGAGAGAGAGTAAGAAGCATCAACTCAGTTGCTTCATTCTAGTTGTTTATTGATTGCTTCTCATATGTGCCTTAAGAGGGGGCTTAAACCAAGCCAAGTGACCTCTTGCTCAAGCTAGTGACCTTGGACTTCAAACCAGTGACTTCTGGACTCGAGTCAAAGACCATGGGATTATGTCGATGATTCAATGCTCAAGTCAGCAACACCCCGCTCAAGCTGGCATGCCTGTACTCAAGCCCATGAGCCCATGCTCAAGTCAGTGACCTCAAGATTTTGAACCTGAGATCTTATTGTCCCAGGCGGACACTCATTCCATTATGCCCTAGATATACTTTTTTAAAACTCACTAAGTCTTCAGGGGTTAGGGAAGGGTAGGGTAGGAGATGAACAGAAAGCAAAGAAAGCCTTCTCAAATTATTTATTTTTCTCTTTCACCCCTTCCTTGCTTCTTTCCTCACTTCCTTCCTTCTTTCATTTTACTTGAACAAGTTTGCCTTAATTCAAATTTGCTTCTACTTCATGTCCTTCCTTTTCTGGTTCTGTATTTTTCCCCCAGACTGGAGGAAACAGGGGTCCAGGGTAAGCAAAACAGACTTTTAAGGAGGGATATTTGTTCTTTCTTTTGCAATAAAGAATGCCTTGGATTGAAAGTTAGTTACAGTTATAATTCTAAGTCTTGCTTCTGCAGGTCCCCTTTAGTTGTTCATATTGTTTGGCTTCATAAAATACAATTGTGGTTTTATAAATCCCTTTAAAAAAAAGAAAACCAAGCCAACTTTCAAATCTGAATTTAACAATAGAAAACATGAAGGCAAGTATTTATTCACCTATATCTCATTAATTTGGTAACAGTTTAGGAGCAGATTTACATGGAAAAAACCTTTATACAGTTACACATGGTCAAAGGAAAGCTAAAGATCACAGGGAGCATAAAATTTTAATTTGGAGAGTTAACAGCAAGCATGAATCTTATTCTTAGCTACATTTAAGACAATCTGCTAAATGGGAATTGGGGAAACCACAACTATCAATAAAGGGCATTAAGTTTGCTATCAATTAGGTATGGATTCTATTCCTGGCTCTTTTCCTTAAAAGCTGCTAATCTTAAAAATATTTCTTTAGCTCTCTGTTTTTTCATCTTGAAAATGGAGATGAGGGTGTTGGTGATAACATTTTGCAAATAGGTTTGTTGTAAAGATTAAACCATATATGTAAAACTTTGTAAACTGTAATTCACCATAAAATTATTTACTATTATTAGCATCATCTTCATTGTAACTAACTAATACATGGTCCTTTTAGAATTCTGACATTGTACATGTGGGTGTGCTCCTACTCATGCTGACAGCTAGACAAGAATGACACCCAAATTGGTTTGTCATCCAAAAGTCATTCAACTGTGACTGTGTCAAGGAAAAGGGATTGGAGCTTCTGGGAAAACTAAGAAAGTAACATCCCAAGATCGTAGAGTTCAAAGGCAATGATTTTCAAAATGATCAATTTACAGGAAATGGTGAACTAATTAATACCTTTGGAGAATACACAGTGGGCCAGAGTCAACAAAAAGTATACACAGATCAAAGAATTAGAGATTGAATCTAACACTTCAGCCTACACTGCAGATAACCTTGGGTACACTCCTTAGGCTTTCTAGACCAGTATATTCATAGTTAAATGTGAATAGTATTAACAGCCTGTGAAACCTTACAGGATTATTAAGAAGGTAGTATGAGTGTTTTGCACACTACTTGTCTCACACAGTGGCCCCTCAATAAACACTTGTTGAATGAATTCGAGTGAGAGGAAAGGAGTGTGAAGGGAGAGAGAAAAAGAAGTATAAACTCATTGTTCCACTTAGTTGTTCCATTTAGTTGTATATTCACTGGTGACTTCTCATATGTGCTCTGACAAAGGATTGAACATGTAACCTTGGCCCACCGGGATGACACTCTATGCATTGAGCAAGCTGGCCAGGGCCTCAATAGTTTTAATTATCATTTTTTCATATTTTTAATTTAACCTATGTGTGTCTTTATATTTAAAATATTTCCTACCCCTTGTGTCTTTCTGTTTTGTTTGTTCTTTAGATTCTACATATAAGTGAAATGATATGGTATTTGTTTTTCTCTGTTTGAATTATTTCACTTAGCATAATACTCCCTAGTCCCATCTATGTTTTCATTAAAATAAGATTTCACTCCTTTTTTTATAG
The DNA here is from genome assembly GCA_037038555.1 of Rhynchonycteris naso. Classification (NCBI taxonomy): domain Eukaryota; kingdom Metazoa; phylum Chordata; class Mammalia; order Chiroptera; family Emballonuridae; genus Rhynchonycteris; species Rhynchonycteris naso. The sequence continues at coordinate 39,171,136 of CM073002.1, forward strand.
CTGAGTTATATTCCATTGTATGCATGTACCCCAACTTCTTTATCCACTCATTTATTAATGAACTCTTGGGTTTGTAAGCAGCATAAAGTTGTCCTGCTTTTTAAAAAATTCAATCTGATAATCTCTGCCTTTTAATTGAAATGCATAGACCATTTACATGTAATGTGATTATTAATAAGTTAGGTTTACATCTGTCATCTTGCTATCTTTTTTGTTTGTTGTTTTTTTTCCCTCCTCTTCTGCTTTTCTTTGGATTAAGTGAATATTTTTAAAGTTTTTATTTCTTCTGTTGACTTTTTTGCTATAACTCTTCATTTTGTAATTTTAGTGACTGCTTTCATATTTAAATAATTATAGTCAACTTCCAAGTACCACTTTATGTATAGTATACTACCCTTACAGTTATATGTTTCCATTTATCTCCTTCCAAGTATTATGCTATTGTTGTCATATATTTTACTTCTACATGTATTATAAACACCACATTATAATTAGTTTGTTTTTAAAATTAGCTTTTAAATTAGTTCTTTCAATAAGAAAAAGTTATATATTTACCTATGCAGTTACCATTTCCAGTACTCCACATTCCTTTGTGTAGGTGCATATTTCTAACTGGTATGGTTGTGCTCTGTCTGAAAACTTCCTTCCACATTTATTGGAGTGTAGCTCTGCTGGTGATGAATTTTTTTCAGCCTTTGCATGTCTGAAAAAAGTTTTTATTTTGCCTTTGTTTTTAAAGATATTTTAACAAGACATATAGAATCCTAGCCTGATAGTTTTTTCTTCCAATACTTTAAAGAGGTTGTTGCTACCTGTCTTCTCATGTTGCTCAAAGAGAAATCTCCTGTTAGCTCTCTCTGTTGCTCTGTACATAACATGCTTTTTTCCCTCTACTTACTTTTAAGATTTTTTTTTTATCACCAGCTCTGAACAGTTTGATTATGAACTGCCTTGGGAAGTTTACTTTATGTTTCTCTTGTTTGGGCTCATTGAGCTTCTTAGAGCTGTACATTTATTTATCTTTTTTATCATACTGGTATATGGAAATTTTTCAACCATTATTTTTAAAATATTCTTTTCTGTTCATCTTCTTTTCTCTCCTTCAGGGAAAGAAATTATATTAATATTAGGTCTTTTAAAGTTGTCTCATAGTTCAAAACAACTGTTCTGTTTTCTGTTTAAAATTCCCTTTGTGTTACTTTTTGGATAATTGTGATTGCTGTCTTCCAATTCATTCATCTTTTCTCCAACAATCTATATGCTCTCATCAATCTTCTCTAGTATATTTTTATATCATATTATAGTTTTCACCTATAAAAGTTTGATCTGAATTTTTAAGTGTTTTCCATTTATCTTTTTAACTTTTTGAACATTTGGAAAATTGTTATGTTTGGGAAAACTTTATTTTTCTCTTCTACTTTCAATACTGCTAAAAACTAGGTGCTCGGGGGTTTTTCCACACCTAGCAATTCCTCAACTGTCAGTGGACATTGACTGAGTGTCCTACAAATTTAACTGATATTTGATACTGTCTACCTGGAGACATCATTAGATCTTACAGGTTCAGGGTGCAATCCCACAAGACTGGCACCACTCAGATACCAATTACATGTCCAGTTTGTCACTTGTACTTCTGAATGACTGGCTGTAAGTCTAAATTCCCACAACCTTTTTCTTGGACTTGATAATTTGCTAGAATGGCTTACAAAATTAGGGAAACACTTACTAGTCGATCATAAAAGTATACAACTCAAGAACAGCCAGAGAGACGAGATACATAAGGTAAGGTATGGGAGAAGGAGTATGGTGCTTCCATGCCCAAATCAGGTATACTCTCACCTGTTTACCTATAAGAAGCTCATTAAGCTTCCTTATTCAAGAGTTGCCATAGAAACTTAATCTCCAGCACATCTTCCTTTCCATTCCCAGTGGTCAGGATGGGGAGGGGTCTGGAAGTTCAAACTCTAATTACTTGGTCTCTCTAATGACCAATTCCACCCTGAGACTACGTAGGGACCACTTCCAAGTCCCTTCGTTTAGTATCAACTTAGATCAATGATTCTCAAAGTTTTTGAAGTTGGGGCACATTTAAAATCCTACAAATAATTGTAGGCACAGTATATACAAATTTCTGAGAAATATGTTATAATAATGAAGTCAAATGTTAAAGAAAAAAATATAAAGTCCAAGAGTGCTTTTATGGTAATTAAACAAAATAAATACGACAAAATTAAATTTATTTTGACATTAAAAAACATTTTTGTTACATTTTTTGAGTTATGCTTTTTAGAATTTATAAAAAAAGAGGGGTTAAAAAATAAAAAAACAAAAAAAATTATCTTTTTATATATATAGATACATTCTTAGTAAGATTTAGTAAATTCGGCAGATCCCGGTGTGAATGTGTTAAGTTTTTTTCATTCTTGTGTTTATGAGAAACATGAGCCTGATGTGTCCTAGTGATTTCTTCAATGTTTGGGCATATATTTGACAGGCAAACTCTCATTTCCTCATCAATACATTGAAGAATTCCTCTCTTTTTACTCTTAATTGTGTTGAGTGCAGAAAACCCCCACCATACATTTTATTTTAACTTTACACCAAACAAAGGATAGAAGAAACTGGTCTCCAGTCTTTCTGGGGAACATGGGGGGTAGTGTAAACAATCCAACACCATAGCTTAATAGCCTTTTGCAACCTAATCAGGCAGGTGAGGTGGAGGGTTGGGCAGACAGTCAGCTTACAGCCAATTCCCCACACCTCTGTCCCCCAAAAATCTAAACTCTAAAACCCTTGTTGATTTTTTGGTCCCTAACAGGCACATATTTCTCTGGAATACTATAGGGCACACCGGGAAATCTTCTAGGGTGCACTGGTGTGCCCTGGTGCACACTTTGAGAACCACTGACTTAGATGCACCTAAAAGGAGGTTTCTATGAATAATAAAAGATTCTTATCACTTAGGAAATTCCAAGGGTTTTAGGAGTTCTGTATCAGGAACCAGAGACAAAGACCAAATATATTTCTTTTATACCACAAGTTTAAATAGCTGTTTTAATGTCTTTGTTGACTAATTTTATTATCTGTCAGTTCTGGATTAGATTTAATAAGTTGATGTATTTTCCCCTTTATCCTTTTCTACTTCTTTTTATGCCTGCTAATTTTTTATTGGGTTCTAGACATTGTGATTTTAATTCTCTGGGTGCTGGATATTTTTGTATTCTTAAATATAATTTTAAATTTTATTTTTCTATGTGGTTACTTGGAAACAGTTTCTCTCTTTGGGATCTTACAGTCAAGATCTGTGAAACAGGAGCAGAGCAGTATTTAGTCTTAGGCTAATTATTATCCATGACTGAGTTAAGACACTTTAGTATATTCTGCCCAGTGACTGTAAATCATGAGGTTTTTCAGTCTGGCTGATGGGAACAGAAAACCATTATAACTTGGGTTGTTTCTCTCCCAAGCCACAACTAGCTTTTTCACATGCATGCACTGATCAGGGTTGTGCTAATTTTTGAGGAAAATCTTCTACAGATAAGTGGTTTTTCTCTCTAAGCAGCTCTCTTCTCTCTGGCACTCTGTCCTGTGAATTCTAGACACCTTGGTCTTGCCAGATTCTCAGAGATATTTTCTCAACTCAGGAAGTCTGCTCGACTTCACCTGGGTTCTTACTCCCCCTTTCATAGCCTGGGAACTCTCTTGAGGCAGTAAGAAGGGGGGCAATAATAGAGCTTACACCATTGTCTTGAAATAGACTCTGGTACAGAATAATCAAAGGCCAAGAAAATCAAACTTATGATTTGTTCCAGTCAATAAAAGTAATAATTAATTTAATATTTAATCACTCTGAGGAAGATTTTTTGCATTTTCCAATGTCATCCAATCTTATATTTAAAGCAAAAAGGAATCTCACTATATTTATGGGTCAAAATGATCCTGCATGTTTGAGGTTTGGCTAGAACTAGCATTAGATTAGTTATAATAGCATAAGCTCCCTGTCTTTTAAAATTTGAAATACAGTCTGCTCCTTCCATTCTTTCCCATCCACCTTGTCTCTTACTTTCTTGTCTATTTTTTTTAACCTCAGGGCATTAGATGCTATAAATATATCAATTTCTCCATTTCTCTGCGATTCAAGACTTACACAGTTGAGTCTTTCAACTCTCTGCACATCCAAGTATGTCTATTTCTAAGTTAGTGATACCTACAAATAATGACTAGGTTCAGAACTGCTTCCAACTTCTTTGTTTTGCCTTCTATTCCTATTGTGGCACTAATTACTAGCAATATGATTAATGCACTACTTACTGGTGGCTTTGTTCCCTTTGTTTTTCTGATAATGCTAATTAATCCAATTTTGAAAAAAAACTTTCAGTTCTGCTCACATATGTCAGATTATAGGTGCTTTTGAAATCACTTTTTTCCTTCTTTGGTTTTAAATTAAAGCAAAAAGTAAGAGTAGACCAATTTGTGACGTAGCTGAAAACACTCTTATCAAAGTTGTTCATTGGAGAATGCCTAAACCCAGCTGTATTAGAATGGCTCTTAAGTAAAAAAGTTACCATTTACTAAAAGTTATTTTGCCCTTTACTCATTTCTTAGTTAGGTGTGTGTGTGTGTGTGTGTGTGTGTGTGTGTGTGTGTGTGTGTTACTGTGGCGGGGAGGGGTGGAGGTGCTGGTTATTACTTAAGTTTGGGTACAAGAGACTTGATATTTTCAAGTGAAAGCATAGTTGAGGATGGATACCTAATATATGGCAGCAATCACATTTAAACCAGAAGCCATCTACCCCCTCCCATCTAAATGCATGTCTTCCCACAGTTCTTTCTTAGCACGTGCTTCTTCAGTTTAACATGAGGCAGCTCAGTTTTAAAGCTGTAGTTGGCACTCACTGAGCAGTTTGATTTGACAGATCAGTAATATTCAATGGGACTCCTTCCTTAAACTTCTCTTAGCACTTTTTAAAGCTTTGTTAAATTACACTAACATATACAGTGATTTTTGTTCTAAGAAGTATTATTTAAAAAGTGATTCCATTTCTCCAAAATAAATAAATATCTAGTTTTGTACTTTTGTATAGATTAGTAAAAAGAAAACACTCCACAACTTTCAAATCACTACAGAAATAATTATATTATTAACATTTTCAGATTCAACTTACAGAATTGTATATGGCATATAAAATTTCAAGATATTTTTACATAAAATTAGAATGTTTATGCACAATATAGAATAAGAGTGTGCTGATTTCCTCTTATATGAGGTGTTTATCACATATTACATCTGATTTTGAATATATGTACTCTTATCTGTAATTTGTGTTTCATTTAAAATGCCAGAGGGTTTTTAGAGTATCCCTGAGAACCTCACTCCTCACCCCCACTTTTTTTGTCTTTCTTTTCCTAAGCAATGTAGCAGAGAAAATCTGTTTAAATTCCCTCATTCACTCAGCAGAAATAGGTTAAAAATGAGCACACTGCAGATAGTTAAAATATTTCTGTTGAGGTTCAAGGTTGTGTCTTTAATTTTTAAAATTAACTTTAAATTAAATTCAGTTCAACAAAAGGAAGGTAACCTGGTAGTCTCTCCCCCCTTGCAAAATTGGTTTGAAGTGCTAATGCTTTTTTTTGGAAATATCACTTTTGACTAGTTAATTCATTTTGCCCTTGACTGAATTGATTAGAAACACCCAAATATCTTTTGGGAGAGAGCTGTATACCTTACCTTGACCATCTCTCACTTCCAATCACATCTTTATTTACTATATTAAAACATGACACTCTGCCTTAAAACAAAAGGTGAGAAAATTATGTGGGTTGAGCGAATAGTTTCCCCTTATGTTTATAGTTCAACAATTTAGAGTTGTACAACAGAAATATTGTTGTTGTTTTTTTGTGTTGTTGTACGTCAGGTAGAAAGATAAATGGACCCAGGTAAAAATGCCCTTGTTCTTTTCTCTTTTTAACTTGTTTGTTGTATTTCCAACCTATTAGGCTATAGCAGTGGTTCTTACTATAAGTATAAATTATAATATAAGACAGTTCTAATATCTCATCTTTTTATACGAGGCCTTTTTAACTGTTTTCAAAGGTGGTTAAATGCAGCAGGCATTACACTTTTTTTCTATAAGGGTAGAAGTGAGATTCTGTTAGGTCAATACAGTGCTCTCAAAGCATCTTTTAAAATATCAGATGCTTTTATGCCAGAGCTCAGAATACTTGGTTAAGTGTTTGTGACTGTTTGTGTGGGCTTCTTTTTCACAGCTAATTGTAATTTTTATAATATTTTATCAGGCCTTTGATTTTTTATTTCTTGATCACTTTTAAAACATAAAATGTGTTTCATAAAATAAGACTTTGTTGTAAGTTTTAGAATTTCTAGGCATGACTGCTTGTCATCTTACTTCTATACAATTTTCTGTAATAACTAATATCAACAAACATGCCATATGAGAATTAAATGTATTTACTCTGAGTTCTATAACAGTCCTTTGGTTACCCAGTGCAACATAAATGAGCATTTAGACAATCTCCCAGCTCAGTACTGTTTGTACCATACATACAAGGCATACAAGAAAATGATATATTACGGGAACCTATGGCTCGTGAGCCAGATGTGGCTCTTTTGATGGCTGCATCTGGCTCGCAGACAAATCTTTAATTAAAAAAATAAAAATGTTAAAAATATAAAACATTCTCATGTATTACAATCCATTCATTTTCTACCGCTCATGTTCATGGTTGCGGGAGGCTGGAGCCAATCACAGCTGTCCTCCGGGACAACGTCAAATTTTTATTAGATAACGCATAATGTACACGGGTCGTTGTATGGCTCTCATGGAATTACATTTTAAAATATGTGGCGTTCTTGGCTCTCTCAGCCAAAAAGGTTCCCGACCCCTGATACATTAGATAACTGACAACTACCGTTTATTGAGCACTTGCTATATGCCAGGCACTCTTCCAAGGGCTCTGCAGCTTCACTTTATCTGTCCATCAACCCTCTGAAGAAGGCATTATTAGCATTCTTATTTTACAGAGGAAATCAAGGGTTAGTGAGGTTAACCCTAGCACCTGTGAAATGATTATTATCTCTAATTCTGGAGCAAGGACACTATGCTTTCTGGGATTCAAAAGTTATTTTGATTAAGAAGCAATTGTTTTATTACCAATTCAGTGAGAAATGTTCAAAGGGCTTGTCTGGAAATCTCTATTAAGTATGCTTACAGAAATTTCCACAAGACAAAAGTATGAACAATTCAGATTGTCTATAGTTTGACTATAGGACCCTAGGACACTCAGAAAATTCCGTGAACTTTGTTAAAAACAAAGAGAAAGAAGAAAGGGAGGGAAGATGGGAAGAGGGAGAGAGAAAGGAAAATAGAAAGGAAAGAGACAAGGAAGGGAAAGAAAGAAATCCATTAAATTAATACCTAGTTTTTCAAATTTCTTTCACTTTTTCAACTGCTAGAAGTGGCCCTGTACAGAGCGTAGAACAGATTAAGCACTTCAGCATCCACAAACAATCTTAGCTTTTAATATATTCTGTTGTTGAAAGACAAAGGCCTGGTTTTATTAAAAATCCAGAATCATTTAATTTTTTTTTTTAGGAAAGTTAAAACAAATGCAGTGAAATTATCCAAACATTTTGTCTCAACCAAACTATATTTCAGTTGACTAAATTTTTAAAAAGTTTTTGCTATTTTTATTTTAATATGTAGGTAATCAGACACAATTCATATAATTAAATATAGAAAATAGATATATACATATACATGTGTATACATACACACAAACATATATACACATAGAAAAACACCTCTTAAATTTTGTCCCTTTTTTGATTTAAAATAATTATAACCTTAGCACAAAGTAAATGCTTTATTGAGAATGTTATGTATGAGAAAACAGGAATGATATTAGCAACACTCTTTTCATAGCCAGTTATCATCTCATTTTTTTTCATTATCATTCTCTGTATAACAGCTTGTGCACAGGAATAATTCCATGAGGCTCTGACTGGTTGGCTTAGTGGGTTAGTGCGTCATCCTGAAACACCAAAGTTGCGGGTTCAGTCCCTGGTCAGGGCACATATGGGAAGTGACCAATGAATTCACAACTAAGTGGACCAACAAATGAATACTCCCTCCTTTCCTCTCTCTATCTCTCTAAATTTTTTTGTTTTTCTTATTACTTATTATTTTAGAAATTGTCTTTTATTTTAGAAATTTAGAATGAAAATTGTCATGTAAAAGTTAGCCTTCTTTTTCAAAGATCATCTTCACTAATGCAGAAATATATTTATAAAATAATAACCTACTTTACATGCTAGTAGTCAACATTAACATTAGAAGCAATAAGAAATTGCAACTTAAAAATGATTTATTAAAATTTGTACCCACAATTAACATTTATTAATATTTTATATAAAGTGCAGATAATATTTATATATTATATCTGTTTTTAATCTGTTTTCCTCTTCCAGTTACTGTAGTCTTGGGTTTTATTCATTTTTTTTTATATATGAAGTGAGTATTTGGGAATACAAAATATCTTTCATCCAGATATAGTAAAATTCAGAGGATATATTAGTCACTGAAGAAAAAGAAAATACAATTGGTTTTTAATTATTTATACTATTCATATTTCTCATTATAGTAAAGAGTTGACTATCTTTCCATACTTAATCTTATATTTATCTCCCTTATCTCAAGGATTTTGGATTTTGGTACATGTGACAGTATACCACCATCCACCAGAGAGATTATTATGCCTCCACAGAAACTGATGCTTAGGAAATATTTATAATAAGAATTTATAGCCTGACCAGGCAGTGGCACAGTGGATAGAGCGTTGGACTGGAACCCGGGTTTGAGACCCCGAGGTTGCCAGCTTGAGCGCGGGCTCATCTGGCTCAAGCAAGGGGTCAGTTGGTCTGCTGTAGCCCTCTGGTTGAGGCACATATGAGAAAGCAATCAATGAACAACTAAGGTGCCACAAGGAAGAATTGATGCTTCTCCTCTCTCTTCCTTCCTGTCTGTTTGTCCCTGTCTCTGATTCTTTCTGTCTCTGTCACATACACACACACACAAATATATATATATATATAAACATGGACAATGTTTATTGTATTTATGTTTAGGTAAAAATAAAAATCTGGGTACAAAATTACTCACGCAATATGATTACAACCACGTAGAAGAAAAGTCAGGAAAATAATAGAGGGTAATATACTAAAATGTTAATAGTGATAATCTTGGGTGACAAAATTATGAGTAATTTTTTTGTTTATTTTCAAAATGTTATATATATTATTTTTATAATAGAAAGAACTTCATGTAAAATGAATAGTTGGAGTCATATTTTCAAGTAGTGTTTAAAAACATTCTTTTATTTCACTGGAGTTAATTTGCATGTAGACGTGAGCATCCTGTGTGTATGTCAATAAAGAAGGCTGACCACTAGTTAGTAGGTGTGCTGGTGGGAAGAATGATATGGATGCAAAACAACCAATGGATAGGAAGGAAAAAAAGGAGGCAAATGGTTAGGATAACCAGACAATAGAAATAATGGAGCATTGATTATTTTCATATTAGGGTCCTATCAACTGATTCTAGCTTGGGCCTCACTGACTTTTACCGATTGTTAGTAATTGGTTTACAAGCTTTCTCTCTGTACCCTACCAAGTAAAAATATGTTTCTCCCTAAAACAAGTCTTAAAGAACAAGATTATAAAATAAAACAAAATAGTAGTGTCTAAACTACTTGACTGTTTTTAATTTTTTTTGCTAGTAGTTATGGGACAAATATTGGCTATGGAAAAAATGATTCTGACTGAGACCTTCAACAATTAAGTTCAATTTTCCTCATCAGTAAAACAAAGATACTAATATGTATTTTGCAAAGTAAACTACCTTGAGAAGTGGCCTCCAGAATCAGGTATGCTCATCCTAGAAGGTGAAAGAAGAAAAATTTGATGTACTTTTATTATCTATGTGTGTATATATAATATGCATTGTAATATAATATACTAATATATTTATTTATATACAACTTTGCTGAGATTAACACTTGATGCACGAATTGGTCCTGAGGCCATCACTTGACCCATGTGCCAGGTAACCATAGATCTCACATTGTTCAGGAGGAACCATATCTCAGGAGGCTGATGGGGCACCCTCACCTGTCAGGCTGCTTTGGACATATTGGAAAACATTACAGTAAGGGAATTGAAGATCAGATTATATAGATTTTACTACAGTATCCCTCAGAAAATAGACTAGTGGCTTAAAGAGATCACTACACTACAATGAAACCAAATATTGAAATTAATATTAATTTATGAGTACAATGAACAAAAAATGGCATGGCAACCCTGACACTTTTCCTCCCTCTTGTATGAGCTCTTTGATAGCTTCATTGAGCTGAGAATGATGACAATCTGTGTAAGCTTTGGCATTATTAAGAACAAGCATAAAAATAAGGGGAACTCAGAGACAGACCTTTGAATCACACAAACCGCTAAGTCAGGATTTTCACAAAACATGAAACATGTTCAATTATATTGTTCTCTTTAAAATAATATTAGTTATATTTTTATTGAGAGCAAAATATTGTGCCTTTAAGAACTAAAGTAATTATTTATTTAAACTAATGTTTGTTTCATATTTTCTGATTATTTTAAATTTCCTATTTTTGTACACATTTTATAATGTATATAATATAGTAATGGTGCGGTGAATGTATATGCTAAATAAGTGAATATACATGTTTTAGGGATATACCAGTGGTTAATTAAACACACTAAGGGGATTCTGCTGAGATGACTGTCAGTGAAAACTAAGATATATAAGATATATTGTTTAATTCATTTCCATTTATACCAGGTGTTGATGAACAACCTCATTCTTATTGGTATATTTATATCACAGTTGAGGGCACCTGAGGGTTACCCAGTGAAACATGAGTTAATGTTGCTTTTGTCCTTATAGAGAGAGAATGCAAGAAGCCTCAGGAACTTAGTGGATTTGAGGCTGGTGACCATTCATTTCTGACTTCTGCTCAGCTTAATTTATCCAAGAAGTGATAGCAGTCTTATTTTCAGGGTCTAGAGAAATGGATAGTATAAAATAAAAATATAACAACCAAACTTAGATAAGTCAAAAGGGTTCAAGAAATTTAGATTTGGGCAATGAAAAAGTTTAAGTGTTTATAATAATCTCAGAAAAATGTTTTTTCTCACAATGAATTAAAAATACTATTTACTGATCCTACATCCTCTTAGTCTGAGTAATAAAATTTAGGAGGGAATGCAAAAAAAAAAAAACCTCACAAAAATCCTTATTCATCTTTGGGTGGTTGGTATAAATACAGGATTGGAGAATTTAGCATAAAATTTACATTTTACAAAAGATTTTCTCTAGCTTTCTCACAGGGTCCTTTTATTCAAGGTACTGTTACTGTTACTTTGAGGTAGACTGTGTGTGTGCTTGTGTGTATGTGTGTGAGAGACAGACAGAGAGAAAATATTAGATGAGTTTTTAAATGTTCAGGAGACACATTTCAACTTAATTCTTGAAATATCTCATTTGAAGATTTTATGTTTGTTAAGCATTCAAATTTGTAATCTGTTAAGAAAAATCAGAAATACTGTCTCTCTCTTCCTTATCCCCTCCCTATTTTTAACTCAACATATGTATGTTTAAAATAAAACTATTATTATTATATATTTTTTATTTTAGTGAAAGGAAGGGAGGCAGAGAGACAGACTCCCACATGAACCCTTCCAGGATCCATCTGGCAAGCCCACTAGGGGTGATGCTCTGCCCACCTAGAGCCGTTGCAACCTGAGCTATTTTTTAGCACCTAAAGCAGAGGCCATGGAGTTATCCTCAGTGCCTGGGGCCAACTTTTTTGAGCCAATGGAGCTATGGCTTTGGGAGAAAGAGAGAGAGAGAGAAAGAGAGAAGGGAGAGGGGTAGAAAAAAGATGGTTTCTTCTGTGTGCCTTGACTGGGAATCAAACTTGGGACATCACATGCTGTGCTGACACTCTACCACTGAGCCAACCAGCCAGAGCCAAAATAAAATTCATAAACAAAAATAATTAGGAAAATACCTGCCAAAATATTATTTTGACCTGGTGAAAATTCCCTTTATCTTTTCTTGCTTCCTGTCTTTCTTAGACTCTCCTCCTCTCCATCTACTGGAATGCTAATGAAAGAAAATTCTTTGGCCCATAGATAGTTGACTCATTTAAATTCTGTATGCATTCCGCTGTGCAACTAGAAAAGACCTCTGTTTTGTTGGTGCTTTGGGGAAGCCAACATTTGATAAGTAAAATTATTGGAGGTGATATTTAAAACAAACAAAGAACTGAAGGGTTGGGACCTAGAACGAAGTAGTGGTTGAGAGATTTAAAAACATTTCTTCTCACAGTTTTGTGAGAAGTGTGGATTCAAAATCACAATTCACTTGTCCTTTCTAAATACAGGACAGTGAACCAGCAGTGGACCCCGCTCAGGGTCCACACACTTGTGGAGCATGTGACTGAATTCAGCCTTGCTATTTTTCCAGTTCTGATTTCCTAGCCCTGTGAGAACATCCAGCCATTTAAGGGAGTGTCACTCAAGCTTATCCTTTTAATCGGAGCCCTTAGAAGAAATGCCAGTTTGTTTTTGGAGACAGTTAATCTGACGGAAGTAAATTCAAGTTTTGGCAAAGATCTGTGGTAAGATAGATTGAAAAGCTGCCAAACAGTATTATTAGAAGAAGAAAAAAAGACACGACCTCCCCAAGTCAAATGCCAAGCACACCTACATCAGTTTCAATCAAGCTGTAAAACAATAAGATATTTTTAGATAAAAGTGCTTCTTTGCCCCAAGGGCTGTTTTATTACTGCAAAAAGAACTTGTAATCACTTTTTTGTGAGGTTCTTGTAATATGAAATGACCTTTTAAAAGAACTACAAAACAAATCTAAACAGTTACTCCTCTGCACCACCCCACTGACCCTGGATGCTTCTCTCAGCTCTCACTTGGCTTCATTGCAAGACCCCTCTGCGTGGTTCTCCAGACGTCTGTCCAGATCTGCAGATGCACCTTCAAACTTGGGTCCCCTAATCCCCATTATGCTGGGTGATTTATTGTGACTCTGCTGGGCTAATGGCTAAACTAATACACGCAACTAGCTTGTGACATCCTAGTGCAGAGCTGAAGAGCAAAGCAAAACCTTCATTATCAATGTTACCCATAGATGGGATCTTGGAAGAATTCTTGTTTTATGTCCCCTTCTGACAGATGAGGAGATTGAGGTTTAGCGTGGCTGCAATGGCCCAAGTCATACAAGCAATTATTAAGTATAGAGCATGCGTCAGAGCCCTGGTCAAGCCTACAGGTTTTTCCAGTTCCCCACTATGAATTTCTTTCTTTCTTTTTTTTTTCTCATACAAGAAAAATAGGAGTGTTAGTCCAAGGAACGGAAGTCGTTTCTCCTCCTCTGACTGCCTCTTCATGCACCGACAGGCCATAGGAGTCCATACTGTGCCATGAGGTAACCTGTGATTTATCACTCCTTGCAGTACCGAGGAGAATGCTGTCATAGCCTTCCTTTATAGATTTTCCTCTGGATCATGTGGCAAGGGTGGGGAAGAAAGTGCTCAAGAATGCCCCCTCCCTCAAAAGAGATGGGAGTGTCAGTGATTAGATTTCTTTAATCCCATCCACAACTGACTCCATCAAATGGAGCTGGGTATGCTCACAACAACAGCTTCTCCTGTTTGTCAGGAACCATAATTGGGACCATATGAAACTACCCATAGTCAACCATTTACAGCCTCATTTCACTGGTCAGCAGCCATGTGTCAGGAACTCTGCCACATACCAAGCAGAGGGTCAGCCCTTCAAATGGCCTATGAGTTCATTATTTCAGTTCCTCACATGCAGATAAGATAACAGGGCCTCTGAGAGGGCATGTGATTCACCTAAGGCCATAGGTCTGGAAGTGAGGATGGAAGGAAGTAGCCAACTTGATTCTACTTCATATTCCCATTCTTTCATGTTTCCTCCAGAGGAAGAGAAAGAAAAATATTCTGCCACTCTCTTCTTCCCTGCCCTCCACCTCACCTACCTGAAGCCCTCTTTGTCAGGCACCAGGTCCCCCTGGTGTGCAGGATCCTCACAGGGGACTCATGCCCTTCCCTCCCTCCCTCCCTCCTAGAGTGTGATCTGCCAAGCCCCAGGTATCACTCCTTTCCAGGGGTGTTTGGAAGCCCATACCCTATCAGTCAAGGCAGGGCTGGGGTTATGGGAAAAGGGAGCTGCAAGGACCCAGAACCTGGCCATAGCAGGACAGCGCAGCTGGCTTAGGAGTCGCTAACCTGGAGCTACTGAAGAGAATTCAAGTGCCTTACAAATTTGAATAAAGACATTTGAATTTTCACTAACTTTTAACTAAATAGAGCATTTTCTTCCATGTTGAGTGAAACAAAACAGTTGTATTAGTGGTACGTATGATTTTACCTTCAGCAGAAGTCACACACGTATTTTCATATTCTATTATAGCTGTTGTTGATATCTCAAAATATTGTTTACATTTATTATGACTTCCAAATTATAATCTGCTACCAACTCATATTATTTAACTTATTAGCAAAAAAGCACATGTTGTATGTAAAATTATTGCTTTTTAATATTCTGGTGTATGGCCAGTAGGCATGGCCACCATCACAGCCACCTGGCCCATGCAAGTTTGCATTTGATTCGGACAGACAGTAATGAAACAATGGAGCCAATTACTGGTAGGCCATTAGCTTTAATCCTAGCTTGCACCCGGCAGGCAAGTAAAAAAACACTTTTCTTTCCATTCAGGGCTCCAAAGCCACTGATTTATCCAAGTTTTCCTAGGATCAAAGGTTTGTACTTCACCAACCTTATTCACCTCTGTTCCCTATCTCCTTCTCTCTGCACAAACTCTGCACAAACTGGCTTCTCCTTCAGCACTCCACCATCTTGGCTGCTTCTCTTCTCCTCCATGTGGCTTTTCTCTGCTCTCCTCTCTAATGCTAACCTCAGGAACCGAGAGAGAGCAAGCTCCCAGTCTGCCCCATTTTATAGTGTAGAAATCCAAACCTCTAATCCAATATACAAACAAGGAAGTTTGATACAAAGTCACTTATCTGAGGCATAATGGGAGGATTCCTCATGAGAGTGTACCACGCCACATCATGCAATAGTCAAGGGTGTGGGGAAAAGCTTAGTCTTAAAACTAAGCCTTAGGCTATAACAACCCTGCCTGCTTACAGCCTGTCCCCCACACCCAATGCAAACTATAAGCAAGCAAACATATATATCATATTTACAAACTTATCATATTACAACTTCTGGTAATTAAATTTTAATATAATTGGTTTTCTTTGTCAACCTACACATCTTATTTTATATATTTAAAACATTTTTCTTGGAAGTAGTCCATAGGTTTTACCAGATGCCCAAAGGGGTGGATGGCACACAAATAGTTAAGAACAGTATGCCCATGGTTAAGAGGGTAGTCAGAGACAGTGATATCTGAATCCTGACTCTACCCCTTGCCAGCTGAGAACCTGAGAAACATTTCCTCACTTTTCTAAGACTCAATTTTCCTGCCCTCTAAAGATGAATACAAACCCTAGGTTTTCTGTGAAGATAAAATGAGCTGGTCTATGTAATACACAGACAATAGTGCCTACCAGCTCAGAGCAAGTGTTCATCAATGCCAATCCTCATTATTAGAAGACCTTCCTTCCCTTGTGGTGTCACATGCCTCCAGGGTCCTCCTTTGTTCAGAGTAGACCTGGCCCAGAGGACAGTTTGTGAAACACATCCACTCCTAGCTCCTAGTGGTGTCGGGGTCCTGCCAGGTATACACAGAACTTCTTGAATTGTTGCCCTCCCAGAAGCAAGGGATGCATCATTTGCTCCATCCAAGCCACCAGTCAGCAATCAGCAAGGACTGACTGATTTCACAGGGGCCCTTCATTGCTGTATCCAAAGAGCATGTTTTACTTGTGGACCTGGAGTCAGGTCTCAGATCTGTTGACAGTCACGGTAATCTTTCTGCACCCCAAGGAAGTCAGCAGATAGTCTCTGCCTTGCCCTCCTCACCCAAAACAAGTGAGAGGACCAGTGTGAGGGTCCTTTGAAAATCATAAGGTGTGATATATTCACTATACTCCCCTTCTACACTGCCTCCTCCATGCCTTTGCACGTATTTTCTCCTTGGCCAGGAGTGCTTTTCCTGCCATTTCAGGGCCTGATTCCAATGGCACCTTCTCCAACAATCCACCCTGACTGTGTCATCTAGAAGATGGAACAGAAATTTCTTTTCTCCTATCACCTCTTCATCTATATCAGTTTTTCAGTGATTTTCGCTTTCCACTTCATTCTATAGCAGTTTGGGTCACATCTTTCCTGCCAAGTAAAAATTCTGAGGGTAGGGCCATTGTCTAATTTTACTTTGTATAAATAAAACTTGTTTTATTATAGTCCTCTATCCAAATACTAAACACTCATTAAAAAATTTTAAAACAGCCTGACCAGGCGGTGGTGCAGTGGATAGAGCGTCGGACTGGGATATGGAAGACCCAGGTTCGAGACCCCTAGCTCACCAGCTTGAGCGCGGGCCCATCTGGTTGAGCAAAAAGCTCATCAGCTTGGACCCAAGGTTGCTGGCTCCAGCAGGGGTTGGCTCAGTCTGCTGAAGGCCCGTGTTCAAGGTACATGTGGGAAAGCAATCAATGAACAACTATGGTGTCGCAACAGCAATGAAAAACTAATGATTGATGCTTCTCACCTCTCTTCGTTCCTGTCTGTCTGTTCCTGTCTATCCCTCTCTCTGACTCTTTCTCTGTCCCTGGAAAAAATAAAAACAAATAAACAAACAAACAAATTTTAATACAATGTTGCAGACAATTTCTGCTCTGGAAGGAGTTGATAAGGAGGTAATAAATAAAAACATGAGCAGCACAAAAGTCAATACATTATCCAAGCATTATGTTTGCTCTGAAGAAAGATTAAGCAGTGGGCTCTGCGGGCTGGGAATGGGAGCAGCTAGATTGGAGAAGACTCGCTGTAGGAGGTGAATATATTGCCCGAGATAAGTAAATGGTGAGACTGGTGACCTGAGTAAACCAGGGGGATGGGTACAGTACTAAGCATGAAGAATGACACAGAGAACAGCAGTGAAAGCTCATCCATTGATTCCTGTAATTCCTTCTTTCAGCAGCAGAGCTTAGTGCAGACCTGTTCTGTGTCGGGCACAGTGCTAGGCACTAGATAAACACAGATAATGGAGCATGACTGTGTACCATGAGAACTATTGATGTAGAAAGATGCAGTCATGTCCCAAAATGCAGACATGTCCCTAATCCATATTAAGAACATCAGCGATGCAGGAATTCTGGCTTACCAAAGCCTGGTGAGTACCATTTTCAGGAGGGAGCTTCCACTTTTCAGCAATACTGCTAAGTGGTCACACGTGGCACTGTCACACCTTTTATCTCTCAGTGACCTATAGCACACAGGGAGATTACAAAGGTTAATGGTCACTGGCGTTTTAGTGTTGGACACAGCACCTGTGGCAGGCAGTTTTGGATTTCTTTGAAGAAGGAAATACTCTTTTTTATAAACTTTTTTTTAATCTTTAGTCATCCATTTATGTAGCCAAAAGTTATTTCCCATTGTTCCAACAATTATGCATATTTTCTGTTTATTATGTCATTTAAAGTGCTCACAGACCCTTTGAGAAGTATAGTTCCCCACATTTTACTATTGAGGGAATAAGAAAGTTGAACTTGCAAAGTCAGTGGTCTTTTTTGTCTTTTATTTTATTTTTACACTGGGTAGTGTTACACCCATATTTTTTCAAGTTTTACATCTCAGTGAACTTTCTGAAAATGCAGTGGTGGGTCAGAGATGCATTTCATGTGGACATCCTTGTCACACTCAGAGAAAAGGCTCGAAAACTAAAGAAAAATTCTGATCAACTCTGTGCTGGAAAATGTAACGTGAACCTAACATTTCAGATTCTTTGGAATTCAAAATAACTAATAATAAATATGATGTGGCCATTATTTTTGTGAGCAATTGGAATAGCATTATCTTGACAGAATTGAATTCTTATTAATGGAGTAGGAAGAATACTTCAGAATTTGGCACGTCTTTGCTTTCATGTTTGAAGTAGGCACTGGAAACAATGTCCTAAAACCTTCAAAAGCCCACTTACTGTTGGAAATTTGTTCATGGATCTATGTAGCTATTCTTCAGCACTTTTTTTTGTTGGATGCTTTAATATTCAATTTCAGAGCATCCATTTACTCACACATTTAAAAATGTATTTAAGTTAGTGCAAAGAAGCATTTGAAATCCATAGGACTGTGGCTCAGCTCACTGAGTCTTGAATATGCTGGTATCGCTTACAAGGATGTGTTCTCTGAACTGCATGTGTGCGTGCCGAAGGCTGCTGTGGATGCAGGTCTATGTGTGCATGTGTGTACATGACACATGCACTTTTGCACTCATATGTACACATGCTGTGGAATTGCCTTCAGAAGGTTCATTGATTCATTTATGAAACAAATATTACCTAGTATACTGCATATGCATCTTTTCTAGATAACTGCATGAAATTCAAGAATCTCCAGAGTCAGTCTATTAAGAGAACAGAAGTCAAAGCAAAATGAGATGTTAACTACCTAAGTAAAAAGTGCTAGTAGTAACCATACAGCCAATGAGTAGTCAGAATTACAGAAAGAAAAAGGATGGTACTCATGGCCTCACACTGGCAGAGCTGCCAGTGATAGCTGACATCTGCTGAACTCTCATCATGTGTCAGACAGATCATAGGTGTTACCTCTGGTTCATACCCCTGTTTCTGAGATGAGAAAACAGACCAGAAGGGACTGATTCACAGGTCCATGGAAGCCAGGGAAAAATCCAAACCCTATTCTACAGGCTGTAAAGTCCTCATACTTCTCCCTCCATCTACTGTTTCTCTTCTTTACTCATCTGTGCTTCCAGGTTTTCCTGTAATGGAACAAACCAAGGCTCAGTGCCAGTGCTATATCTTCCTTGCTGTCATCTCCATGGGGCATGCATCATCCACAGGGAGACAGGGCCCAAACACCCAGTGCCAAAAATGGGCAGAGTGGGCAGTCCCAGAGGCTGTGAAAGCTAAGACAGAAATTTCAGCCTGGGAATAAGTGGACATCAGGGACTTGCAGGCTATGTCAGGGACTTCACCCTGTACAGGTAAGATTGGTGGGTACCAGGCTCTCCTTCTGCATTGGACCTTCCAAATATATGCCCTGCAGGTCCCAAGAGAAACTTGGACTCAATGCAGAGTAAGATAAAACATAGGGCCCCTTCACAGGGTGATAGACCAGAGCCTGTCCAGCAAAGGGTGGCTGTCATATTCCCTAAATGCACACCCCTCAAAGATAGCATTACAGTGTATATGAACACACACACACACACACACGTCCTATATATGTTTTAGAGATATGAATGGTTGGCATCACTAGAGAAACATTTATTTATAAAACAAGACTTTTCTGATAAATTCTCAGTGTTAAAAACTGGCTTTAGGAGTATAATTTATTGTTTCTATTATTAAAATCAGATATAATGTTAATTTTTCATTGTTACAATACTTGCTTAAGTGCCCTTATTTTATTTTAGGTAAGCATCACTTTTTCTTTTCTTTTTGCCTTTTTAAAAAGATGGGGGAGTTGAATTATTTCAGAGAATTATTGATGTACTTCAGATTATTGTTTGATGTTCTGTCATTTCAGAAAATTTAAAGCTCAGCAATCTAAGATAACACTTAACATGCTAAGGTGAGATCATTGAAGTGATTTTCTTAAGGTGCCCAGTCAAATTGGGACAGAACCTCCTGACTCCCACCCGGCTGGCTGGGGTTTCCACACAACCACAGCCTGAACGGAAGCATAAAGAAGTGTAGGTTTCTTCATCTTCCTTCTCCTCCTCCACCTCATTCTTATTCTCCAGGTAAAGCAAAGCACTAGACTTTTATTTTTTTAAATAAAATTTTTATTTAGAGAGTTTTAGATTTACAGAAAAATCATGAAGATAATACAAAGAGTTCTCGTATAGCCTACATCCAGTTTCCACTATTACTAACACCTTACATTTGTATAGTACAGTTGTCACAATTAATGGACCAAATATCAACACATTATTATGAACCAAAGTCCACACTTTACTCAGATTTTCATTGTGTTTTACCTTATGTCCTTTTCTCTTCCAAGATCCTATCTAGGACAATGTGTGACATTCATTGGCCATGTCCCCAAGGCTCCTGTTGGTTGTGACGATTTCTCAGACTTTCTTGTATTTGAAGATCTTGATAGTTTTGAGGATTTCTGCTTAAATATTTTGTTGAATGTCCCTCAATAGAGATTAGTGTGATGTTAGACTATAAGTAGATTTGGGGAGAAAGTTCAAAGATACAAAGTGACACTATCTTCACAAAATGAAACTTTTTTTTTAAACATAGGTAAAACACCTGGCACATAGCAGGCACTCAATAAAGAACAAATTCTGCCTGACCAGGTGGTGGCGCAGTGGATAGAGCATCAGACTGGGATGCAGAAGACCCAGGTTCGAGACCCCGAGCTCACCAGCTTGAGCGCGGGCCCATTTGGCTTGAGCAAAAGCTCGTCAGCTTGGACCTAAGGTCGCTGGCTCCAGCAAGGGGTGGCTCGGTCTGCTGAAGGCCCGCAGTCAAGGCACATGTGAGAGAGCAATCAATGAACAACTATGGTGTCACAAGAGCAAAGAGAAACTAGTGATTGATGCTTCTCACCTCTCTTCGTTCCTGTCTGTCTGTCCCTATCTATCCCTCTCTCTGACTCTCTCTCTCTGTCCTTGGAAAAAATAAAATAAAAAAAACCAAAAAACAAATTCTTTCTCTCTTCCTGCCACTAGTTCAGTTTAGTCATCAGAAAACAATCTGTATATGAAACATCTCTACTATATTTCAGATGGAAAGCATTGCCCTTCCAGGACTTCTCTCACCCTGCCCTGTGCTCCAGAAAGGTGACCTCCACAGCCTGTCTAGCAGACATTCTCTTTGCTGTCTAGATTCTGTGGACTTTGGTCAGTGGAACACCAACGGGAGTTCTGTGTGCAGAAGAAGGAACTT
This sequence comes from Rhynchonycteris naso, assembly GCA_037038555.1. Lineage (NCBI taxonomy): Eukaryota > Metazoa > Chordata > Mammalia > Chiroptera > Emballonuridae > Rhynchonycteris > Rhynchonycteris naso. Next base: position 39,192,336 of record CM073002.1, read on the forward strand.
TATAAATTGTCCCTTTATTTGTCCATTTTGAGTCTCTTTCTTTCTAAGATCTTGATTATAAAAACTTGGAATACTACTCAGCCATAAGAAATGATGACATCGGATCATTTACAACAAAATGGATGGGCCTTGATAACATTATATGGAGTGAAATAAGTAAATCAGAAAAAAAAAACTGAGAACAGCATGATTTCATACATAGGTGGGACATAAAGTGAAACTATGAGACATGGACAAGAGTGTGGTGGTTACGGGGTGGGGAGAGGGAGGGGAGGGTGAGATAGGGAGGAGGGGAGGGGCACAGGAAAAACCAGACAGAAGGTGACAGAGGACAATTTGACTTTGGGTGACGGGTGTGCAACATAATTGAATGATAAGATAACCTGGAGATGTTTTCGTTGTACATATGTACCCTGATTTATTGGTGTCACCCCATTAAAATTAATAAAAAAGTTAAAAAATACTTGGAACATATTTAATCTACTACAGAAATTTAGATACAGAAAAGAGTCCAAAGGGCTTTAGACAGGTCAGGTGGTCAAGTAGCATCCACTGAATCATGACCTAATAGTGTGGTTTCAGATGTTTAGAAAGTGAATCACTATATCAGGCACATCTACATAACTGCTCGCTGTTGATCTAACGCTTGTCAGAATGACCTTTGCAAGTTTATACATTTATTTTGATGATGCTGACATTACACAAAATATTTTTGGAATTTTAGAACCCCTGTTTGAAAATGGTCTTTAGAGACAGTTTAATTTACAGTCTTCTTACCAAATGTGATTCCTCCTTTCTTCACCAGCCTGGATTTTAATGACTTTTGACTGTTTTCAAAAATTAAACCTGACCTCAAAGAGTAAAACTTTAATTGATGATATTTAGAATAAGCTACAGCCTCTGAGAGAAATTTAAAAAAGAGAAAGAAAATGTAAAAGAAGAGTTCTGAATTTGATGAACCATGGCAACATTTGGAATAAGTATGGAGTACACATAGAAGATTACTTTGGAGTGGGCAGTATTCATTTGGATATATAGATTCTGCTGTGTTGGTTTAAAGATCTGTCATTAGACCCTAATAACATAATGTTTTACAGTGAAGGCTCTAGGGGCTGACAGACTGGGTTTAAATTCTGGCTTCTTCATTTATTATATGTGTGTGACCTGAGGCAGTTTATTTAATTCTCTCTGCCTAGTGTTTCCTATCTGTAAAACAAGACAGTAGTAGTACCAATGGTATAGGGTTGTTCTGATGATTAAAAGAATTAGTATCTTTAAAGCATTTTAAATGGCACAGGAACATAGAAAGAACAAACGTTAGCTATTTATTACAACTGTATACTGTGTTGTGTCATAGATCTGGATTCACCATCACTTCTCAGAAAATTTATACATTGCAGCTATATTGCTGAATTCTTCAATCCTGTTTCTTTGTTTAATTGATGGCTCTTATCTTTGTTAGTCACTGCCACCTTTTGAAAAAGTGAGATCTGTTCAAAGATTAACGAAGAAAAGAAATATATTTGTCTTTATATTTATATTTACTTGGTTCCATGGTGGGAGGTGGCAGGGAGATCATAGTCCCTCAAAGTCTCTGATGTGCTAAAGTTTCTGAAGATACTCAAATAAACTCCAGGGATGAAAAAGGAGTTAGAATCTGCTCAGTCAGCAGCTGCTGATGAGCTCTAGTCTCCCACGTGGCCCAATGAGGGAGAGAAAAAAGGGAGGACTATCATTACCAAAGAGTGTTTTGTAACAAAAATGACATACGTAAGAATTATTTCTCTTTCCATAGATATTTTTTTTCTTTTTTTATTCAGTGTGAGGAAGGGAGGCAGAGAGACAGACCCCCACACACACTCCCACTGGGATCCACAGGGCAAATCCACTAGGGGCAATGCTCTGCCCATCTGGGGTGTTGCTCCATTGCTCAGCAACCGAGCTCTTCTTAGCATCTGAGGCAGAGGCCATGGACCCATCTCAGTGCCTGGGGCCAACTCACTCCAATCACTTGCTCTGATTGAGCCATGGCTGCTGGAGAGGAAGAGAGAGAGAGAAGCGAGAGGGGGAGGGGGGAGGGAGAAGCAGATGGTGCTTTTCCTGTGTGCCCTGACGGGGAACTGAACCCTGGACATCCACATGCCAGGCCAATGCTCTACCACTGAGCCAAACGGCCAGGGCCAAAGATTTCATATTAGTACTATTTCTAATTACTCAATGACAGGTTTAATTTTTTAATTTATATACACACACATGCACACATAAATATGCATACATACATGTACATATATACGCATACATGTATTTTAAGCTATCATACAGTAAGATTAAGTTGGATAGATCTACTTACTGAGTAACCCCATGAACTAATGAAGTAAATATTTGCCCCTGCTGGGATGTGGAAGGCTTCCAGGATGCTGAGCATACACCTGCAGAAATCAGTGATTCACCCCTGAGTCACTCGGCAAGCGCGTTAAGGAGAAGCTAGCCAGCATGCAGAGGGTACACTTGGCTGCCAGTTCTCTCCTGCCCTCCCAGAATAATGACATTAATGACACTTCCAAACAGCTCACCCAGTCACAAAGTGGGATATTTCAAAATCCATATGGCAGCTGGTTTCCTAATAGGATGCATTAAACAGGACATTGCATGTTTTATGGGCTGGGGTTGATTAGACCATAAGACTTAAAAGATGTAGCTAAAGTGGTTGAAAAATAGGCCTTGGAGGTTCAGATCAAAGCATTACAGGGGGGTGATTAGATAAATAAAAAGTTTAAGCCTAACTGAGCAAATAATTGCACATCCCCTGAAAAGCTTGGTTCACAGGGATTGATCAAATGTGAGTCACTCAGGCACAGATGTCTTTCTAAGAATATTCCTTTTAATTTTTTTTTAATATACATCAAAAGGAAAAAAAAATCTGGGTACTGACCAGCAAATACTCCTGTTTGTATAAGAAAAGTCTCTTTAAGAAACCGACAAAAAAATATATCCCTCATTGTTTGAAGAGGCCAGTTTCCCTGTTCTCTCCTTCTCAGTTGTAAAAGGTTTTTGCTTAACACAGACTAATAGAACACACCTAAAAAAATCCTAAAAGGTTTTCTAGTGCCTTATCTGGTCTATTATTCTATAGAAGTCACATTCAGGTTTATGTTAAAAGCATGTATTGCTATCTTTCTAAAGAAATATATGTCGGGGTGAAGATTCATCTTTGTCTAGTTAAGACAACAAAAAAGCCTTTGCAGAACTTATTTGTGCATTGGTATGTGTCAGACACATGTTATCTCATTTAATCCTCATGGCAAAGCTTGATGATAGATTTTCATATTCTTCATTTATATGTGAGGAAATTGAGGCACACGTGTGGATTAGGGAACTTGCCTCAAGTCACGAGGCTTGAAAGTGGCAGACTAGAGGGTGAAGCCAGGGCTAACGCTGGACTCTTTCTACCTGAGAGCACTTCCAGCTGACGGCCATTCCTTAGTGACCCAGGGCTTTGCAAATGCACCTTGATTTCAGTCATTTCTATGAGCTAACCTAGGCTGTTTTCTTGAGGCAAGATCTGGCATTATCTCTTACTTTGAAAGTAAGCCATCAGAGATTGAGATCATGGGATTCCTACAACCACATAACACAAGGCAGATGGGTGAGTAGAAATTCACTCAGAGCTGCTACGTTCGAGTCTGTGATTTGGTCACTAGTCCTCTGTGACCAGATGGTGACCAGGCATGATATCCTGGTAGCCAGAGTTGTTGGTGAGCTCTCGTTCATGTCTCAGAATAAGCAATTTCTTGGGAGCAGCATTTATCCCTTAAGCATCCTAGGAGCTGGTGATCAAAATTAGGGAGAAGGATGGAAAACTGGTAGTATTAATGCCTGTTTGTGAATCAGTACAAGTTTTAGTCTCCAGGTCTGCCTGCGACCTGCATTATTGAAAATATTTTTACACCTTAATTTACACTCCATTTATAACTAATACTCTTTTGATCTTTGCTTACTCAAATATTTCTGCAACAGGGTATTGCTTTATGTTTCATTTCCCCCTCAAGCAGCAGGGGGCAGGGAAACAGGTTAGCACAAAACAGGTTACCAAACTCCATTCCCTCAAAGAATCAGACCACCCTGCTCCAAATGCAGGCTGTGTAGCTTCGAGAAAGTTGTTAAGCTCTCTGTGCCTCAATTTCCATATTGATAAATAGTATTAGCTTATAAGGACTGTCCTAAGCAGCTCAAGCTGCCAGAACCAAATACCATGGAGTGGGTGGTTTAAATAACAGAAATTGATTCTCACAGTTTTGGAGCCTGGCAGTACAAGATCAAAGTCTGGCTACTTAGGTTCCTCGTGAGAGTCCTCTTCCTGGCTCTTCTCCCTGAGTCCTCAAATGATGGAGAGAGCAAGAGCACACTAAGGGCACTAATCCCATCATGAAGGCCCCACCCTCATGACTTTATCCAAACTTAATTACCTCTTAAGGGCCCCACCTTCAAATACTCATTTTACAGTGGGGGTTGGGATTCAACGTATGATTGGAGGAAGGGGGTGGTGGGACACAAACGTTCAGTATATGACAGGTACTGTCTGTAAATCAATTGGCAAGCACTTGATAAATGTTACCCATCATTATGGTTGCTCTAAAATCAAAGAAATATGTGAAATTATGTTAAAATGTACCTGTATAGACATTTTGATGAGTATAGAGGAACAAGCATTTATTGTGGTAGATGCGGGGCTACATGAGCACAAGGGACACAATCAAGAAGATTGCTCTCCTCCAGCTCCTGGTCTCCTTACAAAACTTCTCCAGAAGACTTCCTGTCTTCTTTGAGCCCCACCCTGTTTTGCAGAGGAGGTGACCAGCCATGGCCATGGAGAGACATCGCTAACAGACCTGGAGCACAGTCTGTTGCACAACTGTGCAAGCCTTGGGATGGAAAGTTACTAGACAGATGTTCAAATACCAGCTGTTGTTGTTAATTTGTGCAACTTTGAAAAAGTCATTTAGCCTACAGCTTTCTCCTTTGTGGAACAGGAAAAACACTCATTTATTTGTTTTCACTTTAAGGTATTAATGTGTCTATGATTGTTATTTCATCAAAAGAAATCATGCTTACCTTGCACCTTTGAGTGCTGCTCAAGGAGGAGATGAGACAGCTGTGCAGAGCATCCGGGCTTCAGTCCTTGGAGCAAATGGAGAACGATTATTGTTCGCTTCACAATCATAGGTCATAAAATGTAGCAACAGCCCTCATTTGCAGTTCTGGTGAGAAGTACATAAAATATACAGTGTGTCCGTAAAGTCATGGTGCACTTTTGACAGTTCACACAGTCAAAAGTGCACCATGACTTTACGGACAAACTGTATTTAAAATCAACAGGCTGTAGTTATCACATACAAGTACCCAGTCAGTGTTGTTAGAACAAACAAAACAAGATCAAGCACAGTCCCCCTTGTTAGGAGTGTATGTGAGAAGAAAGGCTGGGTACTATTCAACACATTTATCTTCAACAACAGGCCAGAACTATAATACACTTAGAATGTAGTTGCACAAAGTGAAAACAAGCAAACAAATGTACAGACAGTGTGGCCGAGTGCCACACTGGCCGTCATCCTCAGGAATCCACTGGCTGTGAGTCTTCCAAGTTTCAGTGTGAAAATCTAATGTGCGTTAGCACCGAAGTTGAAGCACATGATAAAACCAAAGGTTTTTCCATAGTGTCACTTAGGTTTCCACTGACTAGTTTAGAACTTACCTGTTCAAAATCAAACCAAAGGAAACCCCACAAGTTTCAAAAAGAGCCAGTTGCTTCTCCTCTAGAGCAGCTTTCCACCTAGGCTTTGTCTAGTGGAAATGCAGTTCCAAAGAAAGGTTTAAGAATTATACATGCTCATTTTCTCCCTAGATTTACATTTAAATCTCACTCAATATTAACGGAGAGAATGAGCCAATATAAAACAGTGTTTTTTATCGTCAAAGTATCCTTCTCAGAATTAACCGAAGTTCTTGCTAAAAATTCAGACTCCAGCCAGTTACCTTGACCCTCTGGAATCCATGTGTTGAACAGGCTTTCTAGAGGGCTCTAGCACATGGACTTTTGAGAATATCTGATAACTGGAGATAAAATTTTCTGGATTTATTTTGCATTCAGGCAACATCTACCATTTACACACACACACACACACACACACACAAAAAAAAACCAGGCTGGTTTTAAATTGACAAATGAGAAGATGGAGCATCTATCCTGAAGAGTACCAAACCCCAATATTAAAACACAGCAAATAACCTCTTTACAAAGTTCAATGCTAGGGCTGTTCTAAGCTTACCAAGTATTAATTAGGAAGCGCGCGCGCGCGCGCGTGTGTGTGTGTGTGTGTGTGTGTGTGTGTGTGTGTGTGTGTGTGTATGTGTGTGTATTAGAGACCAAATGTTAATAACCAGGACAGAGTAGTGTTACTAATTACCTCTCTTTGATACATAAAATGTGTCACAAATTAATAATAGTCAGTACTAAGAAAGACCCACTGCATGTCTACCAGATTATGTACCAACTCTGCAAGACCCTGACCTAGCCCTGGATGCACAAAGAGGAAGCAAACACAGTCCTCCCTCCATGCCCTCCTGCAGGGTTCCTTCAACAGTTCAGGCTCTCAGAACCCTTTGGCTTTCAGCCCTGAAAAATAACACTATGCACAAACACTTGATTTTGAGTAAGGTTTCAGGAGACTGGTGGAAACCTCACTGTAAGAACCCCTCATCAGTGTAGACAGAGAGTACAGTGACTTGAGTCCTGCTGGTTGGGGTGTTCCCTTCACACATGTAATTCAAACTTCAAGTTAAATGTTTTAAGGACACAAAAAGTGAAGTGTTCTAAATTAAAATTACTTCTTTCCAGAACTTCTAATTGCTGTTTCTGTTTTGTAGTTGTTTGTTTGTTATTGGTGCTGGTGTTTTTAGTAGTTTATTTTGTTGAATGCCTCTGCTTTGCCAGAACCCTAAGTGTCTATCTCATTTGCCTGTGGATAATTCAGCATTACTCTGGAGGAAGGCACAGCCCCCAAACACATTCGTCACAATACAGGATGCCTTGACCTCTGTGATGACATCGGCGTACAGGGCAGACTGTGCAAGGAAGAACCTCCCATCTCAACACAGTCATCCAAATACAACTTTTGAGCTCAACTAGAATGTTCTATTTGTGATGCTATGGAGAGGAAGTGACTCTCAGTTAAAAGGCAGGGTCCTCAACAATCCCTCCAACTACCTGATTAGGAAGGGCTCATGTGGAGAGGAGAAGGAGGGGGCATTTGGGTAGCATCGCACGCTCTGACATTCTCCAACGAAAGATGCCATTGAACATGTACTAACAGTGAGGATTAGTGGCAAGGTAATGTGACAGCCAATATGAGTTTGAGGGCAAGTAGAGGAAGGGGAGAGCCAAGGCTGTATCAGGAAGATGAACCAGGTGAGAGAAGAACCCAGTGCACAATAAAGGAATGGAAAGGGAAATGGATAAGGGGATGACAGAGAAAGTAGTCAGGCCGGGACTGTGCTCTACCAATTGCCTTCATGTTGATAACAGAACAGAGAAACTCCCAGAGCAGCTCCCCAAGTGACCTGGGCTTCTGTTCAAGGAAGAGCCCCACAATTACTGTTCAAATTGTTTACCTCCTAAGACACTTGCTTTAACTCTCACACACATTGACCCACGTCTCCTCAGCTGCCACCTGCTCTCAACCAAACATCTAGGGAAGAGTTAACTGTTTATTTATTTAGGTCCTGCCTATTTTCAAAATAGATGGAAGGCAACGGAACACAAGAGGTAAGTCAAATTTCAAGGTTAAAAATTCATCACTGTAAGAATTTTCCATATCTTTAAGCCAGATAATATGGAAAATATGTCGACATTGTTTATATTCAAGCATTTCTTTCTGCCTATGTAATAGAGAAAAAAGCCTCTTGCCCTCAGCTTTGTACTTGTTCCTTTTGACTATTTCAGGGCAAGGTGTCAGGAACCATATTTCCAGATGGAGAGTCAGTGTAAAGGTCATGACCATCGCCACTACCATTTCAAAGGTGCCTGGCATTTTACATATAACCTCATTGAATCCTCCCAACAACATTTAAGGAATTTATTACTACTACTAATGCTACAGAGAATGAACTGAGGACCAAAAGAGATTTTTACTCACTTACCTGAGGTCATATGACTAATAAACAATTGTGACTGATGTCAAAAGCTCCCTGCTTTCCTATAGCCTGCTCCGCCTTCTGGAAATGGGGAGGAAGTGGGAAAGGGATGAAGCATTGGGGGGATCACTCAGCTGTCTGTGGGAGAAAACCAAGGACCAGTGGCCCTAATGTAGACATGGATACTTTCCACACAGCATTCATCTTTGCTTCTGAAACACACCTTTTGCTACTAATTTGTTCTCAGAGCTTGATTCATATTTTCCACCTAAAACAAGAGGGTTTGCTTTAGTATCACGTAATGTAAATATCGTCTTTCCCTACGGCAATCTTTTTCCTGTTTGAGGTTGTGGGTTTGGGCCTGAATCTGTACATCTTTTGCCTGGCTGATCATCACATGAGCAACTTAAGTGACCCTGTAAGAGGAAAGCTAAACCTACTGTTTTCAAACACCACTGCAGAAGTCAGACGTAGTTAAGACCCTCAGCTACAATTTTTGTCTTTTATACAATAATTTAAAACTTTTAGGGGGTCGAGGAAAAGGTTGGATTTAAGTCAGAAAGAAAGGTGGATTTAACAATCCAATCAGGAGTTAATTAGGCATATCTGTTCCCAAGAGTCCTAAAATAGCTTTGCACTAACCCCTGCTTCTTGGACTCGTTTCAAGAAGGATATTGGGGCCAGGGTAGAAGTCGAAGATGCCACCACGATTGTGAGACAAGTACTCAAACTTGCATTTAAAGTGAGCTCTTCCTGTGTCCAGATTAATTGATCTGGCCTTGAATTTAATCAGCCCAGACCTGAGTTCTTTTAAGAATCAGTGACTGAACGATGGCTTTCAAACTGTTTCTGATAACTGCAAGGCACCTAATGAGTCTTTTGCACATTACGTGTTTAAAGTTCTCTTTGTGTCAATAAAAATAGAGGTGTCTCCAACAAAATAACTTATTTGTGTTGCTAACCATCACCAACATCAACTCAAAGTTCACTCCCCATGGCTGTGGGCCTGGATCAAAAACGCTTTTTTCAAAAACAGATCACCAAAGTCTGCAACCAACGCACATAGGTCGACACGGTTGTAAACTTAAAGACAGGTGGGGCAGCATGTATAGACAGATGGTCCATCAACAGTTTTGATGATAAACAACTAAGACATAGATATATACTGAATGTCATTTTCTTAGATAATTTTTCATTTATTTTTGGTAGAACTTTAATACAAAAAGCAATACGTGTATCCTATAGAAAATTTAGAAAATGTAGATGAAGAAAAACATAAAAATCACATGTAATCCTACTACACAAAAAATAACCACAGTTAAAATTTGGTATGGAAACTTCAAGTCTTTTAAAAAATGTGTAGTATATGTTTTATATAAAAATAGATCATGATATAGGTGATTTTTTAAATCTAGTTTTATTACTTAGGAAAATACAAGGCTCTTTCTATGCTATTAAACCTTCCTTCCAATATCATTCTTCTGTCTTTATAATATTTCATTGTAATTATTTATTTTCAAGAAAATAACTTTTAAAAAACTAATATTAAAGGTAACACATGCTCATTGTTTAAAAAATACATCAGATACAAACAAAGAAGAAAATGTTTTTTAAAATCTGTAACAATTCTATAACACAAGGTGGAACTCCTGCTTCAGAGATTTGTATATTTATCAAGTTTTATTTATGTGTTGATAATTCAGATTATGTGATGATCTAATCTAGAATCCCACATTGCATTTACTTGTCATGTCCTCTTAGTCTCCTCCAATCTGTGACAGTGTCAGTCTTTCCATGGTTTTTATGACTTTGACATTTTTGAAGAGTACTGATTATGTATTTTATAGAATGTTGGTCAGTTTGGGTCTCTCTACTCGAATGTTACCATTTTTTTCTTTCCATACTCAATTTTTAAAAAGGAGTCACTAAACCTAGCCCATACTTCAAGGGAAGATGGGCTAATCTCTACCTCTTAGAGGGGAAAATATAAAAGAATATGTGGACATATGTTAAAACTGTCAAATTAACCCTGGGTGCATAGCTTAGTTGGTTAGGGCATCGTCTTAATGTGCCAATGTTGTGGGTTTGATCTCTAATCATGGCACATGCAAGAAGCAACCAATGAATGCATGGGTGGATGGAGTAATGAATGAATGTTTCTTTCTCTCTTTCCCTTCCTCTCTCTCTGAAGTCAATGAAAAAAACATTTAAAAACTATCAAATTAATAAATATTTTGGGGTAGAGATATTTTAAAGCTATGCAAATATCTTGTTTCATATTAAAGTTTCACCAACAAATTTTAGCGTTCGGGGGAGACGGCAAAATGGCAATGGAGTAGGTGAACGTACCAACTTCCAACTCCCAAAACCAAAGTGGATTATAACTTAATTTTAAGAACCATCATCTGGATAAACCAACTTTGAACTAAATAAACTAAGTGGACTTTTCAACCAAGGAACACTGAAGAAGCCACATTGAGACTGGTAGGAATAGCGAAAACACAAAGAGGGCTGCCCAGCTACCTGGAGCCAACGGCAGCCCGGAGAGTCCCGCATGACGGGAGGAGAGTTTGGCGGAGAGGGAGGGACCTGGGTCCCAGGAACAAAGCCCAGCTTGCAGCCCCAGAGCCTAGAAGAGGAGTTTGGACAGTATTGGGTTGTGAAACAAGTGAGGATACTGTTTGTGAGAAAGAGACAGTTTTCTCAGACCCAAGGTTCTTCTTAAAGGGACAGCGCAGAAAACCTCTCTCACAACCACTCACCCGGGGCTCTGGGGAACGGGGAAAGAGGAGAGGACCAGAGCAGCGGGAAGAAAGTGTGGACTGAAGGCACAGGAAGAAACACTTTGAGGGACAGCCACCCTAAACCCTGGGCTAAGTTACTTCCCTAATCAAAAACGAATATTTCCCCTGGAACTAGCAATACCAGTAAAGGGAGACAGGACACCAGCCAAACAAGCTCTCCCACAGCAATTAGAGCAGAGCTGCTTAGACGGAGGGAGCTTCCAGGACTACAGTATGGAGTGTTAGGGTCTGAGTTGCAGTGCACCTGCCCACACTGCTGAGGGTTGCTGGAGGGACGGTGGCGGCGGGATGCTGAAACGCGGTTCTGTCGGTGGGGACGGAGGCCCAGCCAGTGTGAGCTCGGTCTAGCCCAGCAGGGGTGGAGGGGACGTGCGAAAGGAGTCCAGCAGCTGTGGGCCCTCCTGTATCCCCACCTGCGGGGGAAAAGCAGGAGGCCAGGAACGGGCAGAGATCTGCTCTGCGACACTGGACCCTACGCAAACCGGCCCTGACCGTGGGGGCGGGGCTAGGACAAGGGACAGGCAGAGGCTCACAGCTGAGCGCACACCAGCAGCCCTGCCCAGCCGGCTGAACAGTGGTTTGCAATTCTGCGCAGGCGGGCTCTGGCCTCAGGGGCGGGGCTAAAGCTCCAGACGGGCGGAGGCTCACAGCTGAGTGCATGTCAGCAGCCCCGTCCAACCCGAGAAATTGTGGCAAGCAGGCTTTGACTGCAGGGGCTGGGCGGAAGCTGGGGAACAGGCTGGGTTCGCAGCTGAGCAAAGGTGCTTACCTCTACCCTTGGTACTGAAGCTTGTGGCTTGAGTGCAGTGTGCAAACAAACCTGTGGAGGCGAGGTGAAGGTCCAGGCAGGCTGAGGCTTGTAGAGCCGGGCACCAGAGCACAGCCCCTTCCGCAGAGGAGAGGTGGAAATCACAGCAATAACCACAGTGGGCCGGCACTGGCAATGCCCATACCCAACCGCCCTAGAAAGTGGCAGAGGGGGTGGCAGGCCAGCAGACAGACCACACCTAGAGAACACAAAGACAACACACATTGGACTCCAGTGGCCACAACCTTCTTATAAACAGACAAAATAAGAAGGCAGAGAAATGCAACCCAAATGAATCAAGAAAAATCCCCAGAGAAGGACCTGAATGAACCAGATATAACCAAATTACCAGATGCAGAATTTAAAATAATCATAGTTAGGATGTTCAAAGAAATTAGAGCAACAATGGATAGTCATTATGAACACCAAAATAAAGAGATGACAAGTATAAAAAGGGAAATTGAAATAATAAAAAAGAATCAGACAGAAATGACAAATACAGTATCAGAACTAAAGACCACAATGGAAGAAATTAAAAGAAGGATGAATGAGGCTGAGGGTCGAATCAGCGAGTTAGAAGACATAATAACACATAAAGCCACAGAAGCAGAGCAGAAAAACGAAAAGAGACTTAAAAAATGTGAGAAAACTCTAAGGGAGCTCTGTGACAACATGAAGAGAAATAACATCCACATCACAAGGGTTCCTGAAGAAGAGGAGAGAGAACAAGAAATAGAAACTTTGTTCAATCAAATCATAGCAGAAAACTTCCCTAAATTAAGGCTGGAAAACATTTCACACATTTAAGAAGCACACAGAACTCTATTAAAGAGAAACCCAAAAAGATCTACACCAAGACACATCATAGTTAAAATACCAAAGCTAAGGGATAAAGAGAAAATTTTAAAAGCTGCTAGAGAAAAAAAGGCTGTCACCTACAAAGGAGCCCCCATAAGGATGACATCCCACTTCTCAACAGAAATACTTGAAGTCAGAAGGGAATGGCAAGATATATTCAAAGTAATGCAGAACAAGAACCTACAACCAAGACTACTTTATCCAGCAAGGCTAACAGTTAAAATTAAAGGAGAAATAAAGAGCTTCCCAGACAAAGAAAGCCTCAAGGAATTTTTTAAAACTAAACCAATTCTGCAAGAGATACAAAGGGGCCTGTTGTGAACAGTTCAAAGAGAGAAAAGAATAGAGCAAAAAAAGAATACAGCTTTAAAGAATAAAATGGCAATAAACAACTAGATATCAATAATAACCTTAAATGTAAATGGATTAAATATCTAATCAAAAGACAGAGGGTTGCTGCGTGAATAAAGAAACAGGACCCATACATATGCTGTCTATAAGAGACACACCTTAAAACAAAAGATGCACATAGACTGAAGGTAAAAGGATGGAAAAAATATTTCATGCAAATGGAAATGAAAAAAAAGCCGGGGTAGCAATACTTATATCTGAAAAAATGGACTTTAAAACAAAGGCTGTAGTAAGAGATAAAGAAGGACACTACATAATGATAAAGGGAACAATTCAACAGGAAGATATAACTATTATAAATATCTATGCACCAAACATAGGAGCCCCGACATACATAAAGCAGACTTTGATGGATATAAAGGGTGAGATTAACAGCAATACTATCATAGTAGGGGATTTCAATACCCCACTAACAACACTGGATAGATCCTCAAGAAAGAAAATTAATGAAGAAACAGCAGACTTAAAGAATACACTAGATCAACTTGATTTAAGAGATATCTTCAGAACTTTTCACCCTAAAGCGGTAGAATATACATTCTTCTCAAGCGTTCATTGTACATTTTCTAGGATAGACCACATGTTAGGACACAAAAATGGCCTCAATGAATTTAAGAAGATTAAAATCATATCAAGCATTTTCTCTGATCACAATGCCATGAAACTAGAAATTAACCACAAAAGAAAAAATGAAAAATACTCAAACACTTGGAAACTAAATAGCATGTTATTAAATAATGAATGGATTAACAATGATATCAAAAAGAAATAAAAAAGTTTCTAGAAACAAATGATAATGAGCATACATCAACTCAAAATTTATGGAACACAGCAAAAGCAGTACTGAGAGGGAAGTTCATTGCACTACAGGCATATCATAAGGTGCTAGAAAAAGCTGAAATAAGCAACCTGACCCCGCATCTAAAAAAACTAAAAAAACAACAGCAAACCACGCCTAGGACCTGTAGAAGAAAGGAAATAATAAAGATCAGAGCAGAAATAAATGACATAGAGGCTAAGGAAACAATACAGAGGATCAATGAAACCAGAAGATGGTTCTTTGAAAAGGTAAACAAGATTGATGAACCTTTAACTAGACTCACCAAGAAAAAAAGAGAGAGGACTCAAATAAATAAAATAAGAAAGGACAGTGGAGAAATAACCACTGACACAACAGAAATACAAAGTATTGTAAGAAAATACTATGAAGAACTCTATTCCAAAAAATTAGACAACCTAGGTGAAATGGACAAATTTCTTGAATCATATATCTTCCAAAAATCAATCTGGAAGAATCAGAACACCTAAACAGACCAATTACAACAAATGAGATCAGAACAGTTATCAAAAAACTCCCCAAAAAGAAAAGTCCTGGGGCTGATGGCTTCACAAGTGAATTCTACCAAAAATTCAAAGAAGAACTAACTCCTATCCTCCTCAAGCTATTTCAAAAAATTCAAGAGGAAGGACACTTCCAAACTCCTTTTATGAGGCGAGGATAATTCTGATCCCAAAACCAGGCAAAGTCAACACAAAGAAAGAAAATTATAGGCCAATATCCCTGATGAATTTAGACGTTAAAATTCTCAACAAAATATTAACCAACTGGATCCACCAATATATGAAAAAATATCATGCATTATGATCAAGTGGGATTTATTCTGGAGAGGCAAGACTGGTTCAATATTCGCAAATCAATCAATGTGATTCACCACATAAACAAAAGGAAGGACAAAAATCACATGATAATTTCAATAGATGCAGTAAAGGCATTTGATAAAATCCAGCACCCATTCATGCTCAAAATTCTCAGTAAAGTGGGAATACAGGGAATATTCCTTAACATGATAAAGGCCGTCTACGACAAACCCACAGCAAACATCATACTAAATGGGCAAAAATTAAAAGCAATCCTCTTAAGATCTGGAACCAGTCAGGAGTGCCCCTTTTCACCACTCTTATTCAACATAGTTCTGGAAGTCCTAGCTACAGCAATCAGACAAGAAGAAGAAATAAAAGGCATCCAAATTGGAAAAGATGAAGTAAAATTGTCATTATTTGCAGATGATATGATATTGTATATAGGAAACCCTGAAGTCTCAGTCAAAAAACTACTGGACATTATAAATGAATTCAGCAAGGTGGCAGGATATAAAATTAATACTCAGAAATCAGAGGCATTTCTATATACCAAAAATGAACCGTCAGCAAAAGAAATTAAGGAAACAATCCCCTTCACTATTGCAGCCAAAAAAATAAAGTACCTAGGAGTAAATTTAACCAAGGAGGTTAAGGACTTCTACTCAGAAAATTATAAAACATTGATAAAAGAAATCAAGGAAGATACAAACAAGTGGAAGCATATACCGTGCTCATGGCTAGGAAGAATAAACATCATTAAAATGTTGATATTACCCAAAGCAATTTATAAATTCAATGCAATACCAATTAAAATACCAATGACATACTTCAAAGCTATAGAACACAGATTCCAAAAATTTATATGGAACCAAAAAAGAACACGAATAGCCTGAGCAATCTTAAAAAGAAAAAATAAAGCAGGAGGTATCACTCTTCCGGATATCAAGGTTTACTACAAGGCCATTGTACTCAAGACAGTCTGGTACTGGCATAAAAAAACAATCCCCTTCACTATTGCAACACCAACTAAAAATAAAAGCACCTAGGAGTAAATTTAACCAAAGAGGTTAAAGACTTATACTCAGGAAATTATAATACATTAATAAGGGAAATCAAGGAAGATACAAACAAGTGGAAGCATATATCGTGTCCATGGATAGTAAGAATAAACATCATTAAAATGTTTATATTACCCAAAGCAATTTATAAATTCAATGTAGTTCCTGTTAAAATAGCAATGACATACTTCAAAGATATAGAATATTCCAAAAATTTATATGCAACCAAAAAAGAACACGAATAGCCTCAGCAATTCTGAAAAAGAAGAATAAAGTGGAGTGTATCACACTTCTGGATATCAAGTTACACTACAAGGCCATCCTACTCAAAACAGCTTGGTACTGGCATAAGAACAGGCATACAGATCAATGGAACAGAACAGAGAACCCAGAAATAAACCCACACCTTTATGGACAACTGATATTTGACAAAGGAGATAAGATCATACAATGGAGTAAAGACAGCCTCTTTAACAAATGGTGTTGGGAAAATTGGACATCTACCTGCAAAAAAATGAAACTAGACCATCAACTTACACGATTCACAAAAACAAACTCTTAATGGATAAAAGACTTAAATGTAAGCCGTGAAACCATAAGCATCTTAGAAGAAAACATAGGCAGCAAGCTCTCCGACATCTGCAGCAGCAATGTATTTGCCGATTTATCTCCACGGGCAAATGAAATAAAAGGCAAGATAAACAAATGGGACTATATCAAACTAAAAAGTTTTTGCACAGCTAAAGACATTAAGAACAGAATAAAAAGACAAACCACATAATAGGAGAACATATTTGACAACACGTCTGTTAAGGGTTTAATAACCAAAATTTATAAAGAACTTATAAAACTCAACACCAAAAAGACAAACAATCCAATCAAAAAATGGGCAAAAGAAATGAATAGAAATTTCTTCAGAGAGGCCATACAGATGGCCAAAAGGCATGTGAAAAAATGCTCAACATCACTAATCATTAGAGAAATGCAAATTAAAACCACAATGAGATATCACCTCACACCAGTCAGAATGGCACTCGCTCATCAGCAAAACAACACAGAACAAGTGCTGGCAATGATGTGGAGAAAAGGGAACCCTCCTGCACTGCTGGTGGGAATGCAGACTGGTGCAGCCACTGTGGAAAACAGTTTGGAGATTCCTCAGAAAATTAAAAGTCGAACTGCCTTTTGACCCAGCTATCCCACATTTAGGAATATACCCTAAGAACACCATAGCACTGTTCGAAAAGAAGAAATGTGCCCCCATGTTCGTGGCAGCATTGTTCACAATAGCGAAGATCTGGAAACAGCCCAAGTGTCCGTCAGAGGATTAGTGGATTAATAAGCTTTGGTACATATATTCTATGGAATACTACTCAGTCATAAGAAATGATGACATCGGATCATTTTCAATAAAATGGATGGACCTTGATAACATTATATGGAATGAAATAAGTAAAACAGAAAAAAACTGAGAACAGCATGATTTCATATAAGTGGGACATAAAAGTGAGACTATGAGACATGGACAAGAGTGTGGTGGTTACGGGGTGGGGGGAGGGAGGAAAGGGTGGGAGAGGGGGGAGGCGAGGGGCACAAAGAAAACCGATAGAAGGTGACAGAAGACAATTTTAATTTGGGTGATGTGTATGCAAAATAATTGAATGATAAGATAACCTGGAGATGTTTTCTTTGTACATATGTACCCTGATTTATTAATGTCACCCCATTAAAATTAATAAAAGAAAAAAATGTTAAAAAAATTTTTTTAGCGTTCATCAGTGGATCTTGTTTGGAGCAATTCTTACTATGATGTGTTAAGGTGATTTTCTATTTCTCTTATTGTTTCTACATCTATTATTTGTAATCCTCTTTAAAGAACATTTGTTCCTGCTTCCCCATAGATATGGTAGGCTTTCATGGCTAAACAGTGTGATCAAGGGCCTGATTTCTTTGTCTCTGCTCTGCTTTCTGTGTTGTTAGTTTTACTGTAATGGTGAAAGACTGTTGATTGCTCCTAGACTGTTAATTATGTATTAGTTTCCTCTTGCCACTGTAACAAATTATTATAAACCTGGTGGCTTAACAATATATAAATTTGTCTTTCTGGAGGTTAGAAGTCTAAACTAAGTTTCAGTGGACTGAAGCCAAGTTGTTCGCAAGGCTATATTGTTTTCTTGAGGCTCCAAGAAAGAATCTGTTTGGTTGCCTATTCTAGCTTCTAGAGACCACCACATTCCTTAGTTCATGGCCTCCTTTTTTATCTTCAAAATCAGCAAAAGACCTTGTCATCTTGCAATATATCTGATTCTCTCTTTTTTACCTTCTTCTTCTACTTACAAGGACCCTTGTAATTACATGGGGCCTGTCTGGAAAATCCAAGATAATCTCTCTGCTTCAAGGTTAGCTAAATAGCAACTTTAATTCACCCTTGCCATATATACAGTTTTGTGGAGTAGATGTAGACATCTTTGAGGACCATTGTCTACCTACCACACAGGTCCATAGGCTTATTCATCTACAGGCAGAGAGTGAACACGTAAAAGAAAGGGAGAGAGAGAGAAAGAACCATTCCACCAGCCTCAACAGGTGCAACACAACATAACTGGTTTTTACATGGGTCCTAGATGTATAGCATTGGGCCCTCTTTATTTTGGGTCCAAATGAGTATAGTCTTCAAATGACTAATGCTCGAATTAGTCATTCTTAATAACTCAGGGACTTCAGGTTCTCTAATGGGCTCTTCAAGTGCAAGTTACCCTGAGCCAAAATTTAAACTGCTACAATATCATCCATCCTTCTATTTAAGGCCTAAAAGTTAATTTAGGTAACAAAGAAATAAAGTGGCGTTCCAAATTGACCATCAAAAGAATATTTTTGAAAGGAGACCCTATGAATTCACCTAACCACCCTTGATTGCATATCACTCATTCCAACGATCTCTTGAACGAAAAGGCAGGGCTTCAGAAACTGACTTCCTCTCAAATTAGTTGTTTTGACTTTGTTAGGCGTTATAAAGTTTTATTCTCCTTTGGACTAGGGATTTCTCCTCCCCTGCTAGGTTTAGTGAACAATAAAGTAACAGTGGCTTGTTTTTGTTTGTTTTTAATTGTGAGTCTATATTCTCTGTAAAGGCCCACTTCTCGTAGGTCCATCTTCTTACTTCTGTAAATACCATTCCTGTTACTGTTAGGGGCTCCTCCTTCACTCTGCTTCACACAGAACTAAAGGAAATGTTTTATTATTAACACACACACACACACACACACACACACACAAACACCAAAAATAAAAAAATAAAAAACAGGCCTCACCTTCTCTATTGCCAAGAACTAGCCTCCTAGCCTCAGTGGAACAGCTCTCAGTATTTGGAAAGAACAGGTCTTTAGAGCCATCTAGTCCTGATTTCAAGGGGTGAACAACTGTGTGCTTTTTGAAAAATGAAATCCTTTGGAACTCTGCGTCTTCACATATTCATGGTTAGAGTGGTTATTGTCTTTGCCCTGAGGGCTAGTTATCACCAACAGCTTCTCATCACTTTTATCTCTTATTCACTCACTGAGCACCCAATACATATTAGGCAGGTACTCAATATGAAAAACACAGAGGTGAACTTAACATGGTACCCGTTCCCGCCAGTCTAAAGGGAAAAACGTCTTAAGATCCAAGAACAGGATGGGGAGCATGGTGCAAGGGTGAGCAAAGGGTTCAAGAAAGGAATCAAAGACCTCTGTAACTCTGTTAGAATTTTGTTGCAGTTATAAGTGCACATGTCTGCCTCTGCTGGACGATAAGCTCTGTGAGAGCAAGGACTGAGCCCTCTTCAGCTGTGCAGGCTTCTCAACTACACAAAGCAGGTGCTTAAAACCCTGTTAAGCTCAAGTCTTCATGGCAAACATGAAATAGTCTCAGTTGGTCATCACAGAAGGACTAGACTGTGGGGTCCTCAGAGCAGCACTGCCTCCTTATCAATCTTGACTCCCTTAGTATCTTGTCTAGAGTTGGGTGCAGAGTAGATATGCAAAACATTATTGCTAAATAAATGAACAAAACTAGAATCTAAAAGTACCTTTCTACATCACTAAAATTTTCATTTAAAGGAAAGAAAAGAAATATACTTTTTGAATGTAAACATAACCCTATCATAGTATGTCCTAAATATGCCCTGAATGAATAAGGTGTGAGTTTTATAATCTTATTTGCTCTAAGAAAAAGCTTTCTATTTGGTTTCAAAGTCTTTAACTTCATAGCAAAATTTCATTATGTCCCAGTTGAGTTCTGTTTAATGGAATTAAATTTCACCCTTTCTAATTATCTTTTGGAACAGACAATCTTTACAGAATAATTAGTAATAGAAGAACATAATGGATCATTGTCTTTATTACTGCAAAGAAATCCTAGATGCTGCTCTAAATCTTAAAAAAAGATCTCATGAAATATAAAATATATCGAATCATTCCTCTTAAATTATGTAACATTTAAACTTTGTCAACATAGCTTAAAGATGATGAGAGGTAATTATTCTCCTGTTTCACCTTAAATTATATTATGAAACTACCTTAATGATCACACTCAAATTAATTATGCTTACATTTAATTTCTAAGATTTTTATTGGTAGAACATTTTATTATCAAACACAATTTAATTCATATTTTTCTTGCTCATTTCAATATCTATTTAGCTTTCCTATACATTTTTTTCTACACCCTACTTAAGTTTATTAAATTGTTTGTGTGGAATAATATAAGAGAATATTTGCTAAAAATATAGCTAATCTAATATAAAAAATGAATAAAGTCTAATTAAAAATTATTTCACTTACTCATCTAAAAACCATAATGTCATTGAAAAAATTTTATAAAACACAGCTTAGTGAAAAAAAAATGGGCAAACATGGGCAGTTTTGTTTAAATTGCCAATAGATAAAAATATTATTATTTTTTATAAATATAAAAATTTAAGCAATTATAACATACCTTTAAAAATGGTAGATAGAAAATGTGGTGGAAAAATGAATAGGGTCCTTCTTGGACGTCTAGTGTATATCGTTCAATTTGTTGAGAATTTAAAATTACAGTAATTGCCCTTAAATAACTGACATTATTTGACACTACAACAACAGAGAAGTGGAAATGACTGACAAACACACAAAAGACTTTTGTTATCTTTGTTTGTCTGCCTGAATAAATCTCAACAAGTATTTCAAAGATTTAAATTTATAGCATACTTAATCACCATTAGATGGTCAATCCTTTGGGCTTTCATCTAAGTTTCATTGACACTCAACATTTTTGATATCAACTTTTTTTAACACATCTAGTTTGTCTTAGCAGCTATCTTTAAACTAAATTATTACCTCCAAATTAAACGTTTTGATAAAATATGTGGAAATAAATAGAATTGACTTCAGTTAAGTAGAACCTCTTCTTTTTTTCCTATTCCTTACTGAATGAAGACTGAATTGTGAGGGGAAAGAAATGGGTTGAAACTATAATTTTTAAAAAATGTAACAGACTGCCTACCCTTCGTATATGATGGTAAGTTAGTTAATATTTGGTTTAATGATTTATTTCTTAACAAATCAAATACATTTAAGAAATTGATACCTTAAACGTTTTATTGTGACTTAGATATCAAACGAAGGTCATGCAAAGAAAATCAGGACTGCCATATAATTTAGAATTCCTACAAAAAAATTAGAATCCAAATGACATGGATAAAAAATAGGGGTTCATTATTTTATTTAAGTATTTGGTTCTTAGATTTTTCTATTTCTAAAATAAATCATAATCTATGAATAGTGTAAAATAAGAGTATCTTCTTGAAAACCCTATTTTAATTTCTAGTAAAAATAAACATTTAAGGAAAACAAATTGCAATAATGCCTTAATTGGTATCTCACTTCACATTTTGCAAACTTTTTCCCTATATTCACTTGACATTTACTTGCCTTGTAAAAATTCAGCTCACTTTTCTGTTATGACTTTTATATCAAGTTCCACCCATACCAAAACAAGAGACACAACTCATTCTGGGTGCATTATAATACAGTGACTTTCTGATTGATAGTAAAGTAAGGAAATACTATGTACCATGTAGGAAAACAGTCTTCTGGGGTGTGAGCATGAGTGAAATAGGAAATGTATTAGGTTTCTAAGAGGTCAGAGGGGTCAGGTCAAGAGGATGAATGGGGCATAGGGAGCTTTAAGCTCAGTAGTGCATGGTTTACTTCAGAAGATTGTTTTTCTTTATAGATGTGTTCCACTTTGTCCTTTATTACATTATCTTAATAGATTAAAAGATCCTAGCTTATTTAGTTATCAGAAAACGAATTTGTGGTTTATACTACTTGAGACTAAGTTTGCAACATTATAAAGACACATTTTTTTTTCAGTCTTCCTCCAATAACTTCAAGAAGCCAAGCACATCCTGCTTACCCTCGCTCTAAGGACTTTTCTCCCTGGAGCTGTTTGGTTCATACCAGCTATTTATACTAATTGCCTAATTAACTAGAAGACATTTAGATTCATTCTTCTTGAAAAATAAGGAATTTTCTTCTCTCATCATCACCCTGTGCTGGTGGAAAGCTCCCATAGCTTCAGATCTGATATCACCATTGCAATGGGCCTATTTCCCTTCCTCTCTTGCCAAATGATAAAGCCTGGGAACATCTTTTTTCTTGATGGCTAATGAAGATATCACCCAGTTTCACAGGAAACCAGTTTCCTTTCAAATCTGCAAGTATTTCAACAACTTCTAAATGTGAAATTACTGAGATTGTTTATGTCAAATGGAGCCATTGCAGTCCCATTCTTTGACCTGAGGTTGGTCAAAACTAGAATGCTGAATTCAAAATTCGGGATTGGTCTCCTCTCAGAGACCAGTAAACTTTACCTTAATTTAGAATTACTCTAATATATGAGCCAGCATTTAAAGAGAGGCAATGGGTACAAGGTAGAAATGATATTTTAGCAACTCAAGGCTGAAATACTAATGGACCTATCAGCTCCCAATGTCTACTTATTTTGTCTCAGTGATACAGCAATGACAAGCAGAGTGTCTGAGGTCTTCACCTGGATCTCAGAAAGGAGACAATGATCCTGGGGGCTAGGCCTTCCTGTGGATGCAGCAGCTTCTAAACTGATAGGATCAGCAAATGTTGCAAAGCCTACAGGGGATCAAAGAGTTGTTTAGGAAAACAAGGGAAGTAGACGGTCCTACTCTTTGGGGTAGAAGAGAAGAGTAAGGAGAATGTTTTTAAAAACCTGCAACAAGGGGTTGTTCTCTTGTTGATTCTATTCTGACAGGAAATAGAATGGGTTTGTTCATTGTTTTTCTGTTTAAAGATTTGAGGCAAGTCTTCATTCAAAATGGAGCTGAGCAAACCGGACACATTGGTCATGTGAGTGGTAAACACAGAAACATCACTTGAGGGATAATAAAGTGATTTAATTTTAGACTCTCTGTGGGCAATTATTTGGCTACAATTATAACAGATAATTCTTAATTTTAATATCAGTGTTTGAATATGTGTGATAGTGATAGAATAGTTTTACCACTTTGACTCATGCAGACTCTCGTAACAACATTAATCTGAAAAGTGATGTGCAAATGGACTGCTTTGTTGTACTGTGGCTTATAAAATCTCTATTCATTTGCATTTTATTTAATACTGTTTTGATGGTTTGAGTCTCTTTGCTAGTGACATCTTGACTTTCAATTGAAATTATTTGAAAGATCACTTTACAACATAGTTTACTTTGTTCTTATCACACTTATGAGAAATAAAACCAGCTTCCTTTTATAGTCACAGGTCAAAAAGATTGTTCCTCATCATTATCTCCTTCTTTATTTTATTTATTTTTTTATTAAGTGAGAGGTGGGGGGCAGAGAGACAGACTCCCACATGCACCCCAGGATCCACCTGGCAAGCCTACTAGGGGGTGATGCTCTGTCATCTGGGGCTGCTGCTCCGTTGCGTCGCAACTGAGCTATTTCAGCACTGGAGGCAAGGCACTCAGGGCCAAATTGCTCAAACATTCGAGCTCTGGCTGTGGGAGGGAAGGAGAGAGAGAGAGAAAGAGAAAGAGAGAAGTGGGAGGGGCGGGGGAGGGTGGAGCGGTGGAGAAGCAGATGGTTACTTCTTCTGTGTGCCCTGACCAGGAATCAAATCTGGTACTTCCACATGCCTGCCAATGCTGTACCACTGAGCAAACCAGCCAGGGCAGTCATTATCTTCTTTACATTATTACAGATTCTCATGGTGAAAAAAGAAAGGTTTATTCACAGTTTGCTTGATATCTGAGTTTAAGTAATTTGATTATTTCTTTCTGGTTTAAACAATTTTTTAATCAACAAATAGTAGATAAAACAATTAGTATTCATATGATTTTTTGCATTATGCTATACTAGATGAGTGACATGTCAAGACCTTTGCATGCATATATATATATATATATATATATATATATATATACACACACACACACACACACACACACACATACACACATACATGTGTTTGGAAGCCTGTTCATTTATAATAATTTTAGTTTAAATAATATTTAATGTCAAAATGTTCTGTTTGAAGACATTAATTTTTTTTTCAAATTTTATGTCCACAGCTGTCCCCCACTGCTACCAAATAAATTGTACGGTGGGAGTAATAAGAAACGCAACATATCTTCCTGCTACTGAAAACATTTAACAGCCAAGGTGAACTTTATATTAATATTTTTATGATAAAAGTTAGGGAAGAAAAGCACAAGTAAAATTTAAATCAAATGAATATTCTGTTCTTGCCTGCCAGGAGGTATAAACATTTTCGTACTATTTCCTCTTTTTTAAGTATACTCAGTAACTGCAACTTTTCCCTCCTCACTTCTATTTGGTTCTTTTATCAATTAATTAATAGTCTTACCTAAGTAGAGGACCACACAAACATACTAGTATTTTACTAAGTTGCAACAGCAACATTAGAGAGAAATAGTAATTGATCTGCCAGTTCCAGGATATCTAGCTTTTGATCTCAGTCATACACAGAGATTGTCAGTCATACCCAGGAAACAAAAGGTCCAGAACAGTAGGGCTTTCTTTTGAAAGTAGCTGTATAATGGCTATTAAATGTTAAGGCTGGTTCTATGCAAGGCAATAGTTTTATTTGCTCCTCCAAGAAAACCCCTTGTATTTGTAGCACTTGTACACTGAGAAAAGCATTCTGGTGCTTTTTAAGATAATCACATGCTTCTCAGGGTTTTGTTATGATTTCCTATTAAGCCAAACTACACATAATGTTGGTAGGGATGGCTCAGATGGAATCAACCTTGTGGTAATGCACAATAACATCTAAAGCCTTTTTAATGCCCTGCTGCAGTAACAAGGTTATGAAATTTCGTTTACTGAAGACTTGCATGTATGGCAGGCACTGTGAACACAGCAGAAACTGCAAATACATTACATGATTATCCCACCACAACAACCTCATGCGATACATTTTACAGATAAGGAAGCTGAGACTCAGAGGTGGTAACTTGCCAAAATTTTTGGATTTAAACATTACAGAAATCTGATAAACTTTTCAACCAATATCTCAAAATGAAAGCCTATGATGGGCCGAAAAGCTTGGCAGGGCATTTTCACTCAGGACAGCTCAACAAGCTAGTGGAACTGGAGAATAATCCAGTTAGTTTGACTTAGTCACTTGTTTAAAAAATGGGTTGTTCCTTGACCTTGCTGAAAGCATTTAATAGAGTGGTTGCCCTCTGATTTCAGTTGCTACATCAGGCAAATGGAAGGCTATTCATCACTTACCATGCACATCAGTGTGTTTCTTTCACTGTGGAATTTTATTTTGATGCTTCTCTAAAACTGCATCTCAAAGTGTAAGCAGAATAGAAATATAAAGATACAATGGTGTTTTAAGAAGCATCATATTTTTTTTGAAATGTCAAGAGTTTTTTTATGGATCGTAAATGTGGCATGTTTTGCTAAGTCTTCAAGAAACATTCAAGCCTGACCAGGTGGTGGCGCAGTGGATACAGCATCGGACTGGGATGTGGAGGACCCAAGTTCGAGACCCCGAGGTCACAAGCTTGATCATGAGTTCATTTGGCTTGAGCAAAAAGCTCAGCAGCTTGGACCCAAGGTCGCTGGCTTGAGCAAGGGGTTACTCGGTCTGCTGGAGGCCCGCGGTCAAGGCACATATGAGAAAGCAATCAATGGACAACTAAGGTGTTGCAACAAAAACTGATGATTGATGCTTCTCATCTCTCTCCATTTTTGTCTGTCTGTATCTATCCCTCTCTCTGACTCTCTCTGTCTCTGTCTCTGTAAAAAAGAAAGAAAGAAAGAAAGAAAGAAAGAAAGAAAGAAAGAAAGAAAGAAAGAAAGAAAGAAAGAAAGAAAGAAAGAAAAACATTCAAGTACTGGATTATTTATACATTAAGACTGGTTCTCTACAAGCATATATATTTTATTCGATTCATCAGTCAGTGAAGAAAAACTTTCGTCTACCTCATACAGAAATCTTTTGGCATGTAATTCGAAAAATTATTACTCTTCTCACATTTTATGTTTTTTTCTCCCATTAAACCAAAGTGCACAAAATGTTGAAGGGGCTTGCTATAATCCAAACAAACACATAATATAATTTAGCAATGCAAGCTATTAAAAATCACACAATAAAAATATCAAGATTCCTGGAGACAGATAAAACTCAGACTGGGTTTAGTCAAGCAAATTATTTGTATTATTTTTGTCACAGCTTTTTTTTAAAAAAAGGTTTTCTTTTTGTCTGCCCACAAGACTTCCCTGAACTTTAAAGAGCATTATTATTGTCATGATCATGTGATCTAAGTGACACTGGTTAACTTTTGTAAAAACATTAATGATGTAGATAAGTTGATCTCTGACTTTTGGAGAAAGTTATTAATAAGTCATTTGAAATTAATAAACTAAAAAATAACTTGTGGCCTATGTAAGTGACAAGATGCTGTCTCAAATTTGAAGACGTTGTTATTAATAGCTGTTTGGGAGCTGAGTACTCACATGCTCTGGTTATCAATGATATTGAATACAAATGCAATGACAACAGCTAACATACAATTCTGGTAACGGTACTAGCTTACACTTATTGAGGGCTTAGTATTCAGGAGGTACTCTACAAAGAGTTTACACACATTACCTCATTTAATCTTCACAACAATCCCTGTGAGAAAGACACTATCATTCACCCCATTTTATAGATGGTGAAGCTGAGGATTCTAGAGATCAGGCCACTTGTTAAGTGCTGAGATTTAAACCCTGATCAGTTTAACCCCAAAACTTGTAGGTTTAACCTAAAATGCAACCCTGCCTCCCAAACTCAGCATCCAAAAACATGCCATCTGAACGCAATGTCTGAGATGGCAGACCAGCCCCTTTCTTTTACAGATGAGGAAACTGAAGTTTTAAAAAGTAACTATGTCTTGCCTCTCATCTTAACAACAAATTAGAGACTGAGAAGGACTAGAACTCAGGTCTCCTGCTTTCAATTCCAGACAGGACACGCTTCTATCATATAACGATATTTACATGACCCAGGAGATTAGAAGACTAACTTCGCAGTTTTACACACCAGATAAAATACCAAAGAGCCAAATTCAGGTAGCTTCTGTGTTTTCTAACTTGCAGCTGCTTCATTGCGGGATCATACAACACATGATGCGACAGGGATTTACAGCCACACATAAAACATATTAAATGTAGTCAGCAATGATGAGATTTGGTACCAAATAAGAAGCTTTAATTAATTTTAAATGGTGCTTTTCATAGTGTCAAAAGCTCAGTCCACTGAAGTGGAAAAGGGGGTTGGAATGGCAAGATCCTAGCAACCCGGCTAATCTGGGCCCTTCTGAGCAAGCTCATTTGAAATTCTTACATCAGTGCATCGGCACGCTGAGGTGGGGCTCATGGAGACAAACAAAATAGCAACCCCAACTCCAGCACCACTCAGAATCCCGCATCCCCGGGGAGGCCTGAGAGCTCAGCTGTATTAAGGGGCTGTTGGAGTTTCCCTGTTATTTGTCTACTTTTTGAGGATTAGAACTTCCGCTGGGCTGTGTTCATCTGTGCTGAGAATTTAAACTCGGTGCATGCAACAACAGGAACTGTGAGATCTGCGAGAAATGTTCAAAAAGAAGTCTGTTTTGGCTTTTAAAAGCTTTTTAGGTGCACAATGAGAAGTAAATTGAGGGGTTTCTGATTTCTTTCGGGAGTCTACATTGAGTGGTGGCTTCTTTCTTTTTTCCTATTTCTTTCCCCCACTTTGTCCGTCTTTGTTTTTAAAAGTGTGATCATGCAAACATTCACCATGCAAACCCATTTGAGTGGTATTATGTTGGGTCGGCTGGGAAGTTCGTGTGGTTCTCACACATACTCACACACACAAACATTTCCTCCTCATGACAGATGAATGGAAACTATCTTAAAGCTCTTCCTTGTAGAGACTGTGGAACCATGTAGAACCATATAGTAAGCATCAAATTGTAAGAACTACTTGAAGTTTTCTATGTAGCACAGTTCCTGGGTTTTACAGCTGAGGAAACTGAGGCTCAGGATGCCAGGACAAGATTAAGGTCACATATTCAGATTTCTGCATTTCCTTGTTCCTTTCTTTATTATACAGCTCATCATTTATAGATATTGTTTATAAGAGTAGTATATAAATAAGAGCCAAGTGCCACTTGCAAGTGTGACAGTTACCATTTTTAATGCATCTATGCTATGCAAACATAACAATGAAATATATAATAAAAATCATGATTAGCTCTTAACAAATGAAGCACTCATTTGGGTCAAAAATCATGGATTAGAAATATTTTATTTTTCCCTGTTCTCTTATCTTATGTAAAGGCAGACCTATTACCATGAAAATGACTAACAGCAAAATAATTCTTTTTCTGAGAGCCATTCTTTTATTAATGAAATAAATAAACCTTTACTTTTCCAAACTCAAACTTGTTTCTGTTTTGTCCTCTACGGAGAAAGAGGATAAAACAGCACCTATTCCCTACTTATGTCCTCCGTTCCTTTTGTAAGTATCAGGGGTCTCTAGAATCAGAGGGCAGTTCTGCAGCCTAGGTGAGTTGCTATTAGTGATAGCAACTGGAGATAAAACAATTTAGGCAAGCTTCCAAAAGTACATGTCTATTCAGTGGTCCACACTCTGACAAGGAACTAGAAATCATTAGGTTTGCATCACAGGATTTTTAGAAACTTGATATTTTGCAAGAGAAAAAATATTTTGAGGAAATCCCTTCTTAAGGTGTCCCTGGCTTTGTTGTTGTTGTTGTTGTTTTATTTTTTGTTGGTTTGTTTTTAATTTCTAGTGCAGATCCAATTGGAGTGAGGAAGTAGATGAAGAGCAAATAGAATAACAATTGTACTTTGTATTAAGTTAAGAAAAGATCACGACACTGATTTTCTAGTATTAATTTTAAATATTTTATTAATGAAAAATTATAAGAACTTGGGTCAACTTGTTATTGGGGTTTCAAACTTTTTTAAAATGAGAATATTTGAGATATTCTTTACAGTTATTTAAGTCATTCCATTTACTCTGCATTCAGTATTCAAATGACTCTTTCCTGCCCCCTGAAAACAATTAGATTTTCTTTTTCACTTGACCCTTTACCTCCTTAAATGCAGCACAAATATGAGATGTTGGCATTAATGTGATTATAGTAAATTTTTAGATTAAATATATTTTATATTCAGTTTTATGTTCTTGGTAGGACCTATCAAATCAGAAGGAAAAATAAAATTGAAGTGAGACAGTTTATCTTGTTTTATTAGTAGCTCTGGCCATAGAATTTTTTTTTATATTGTATGTATTCAATATCTTCTTGGATATATATATATATATATATATATATATATATATATGTTCTTGGCATACACGAACTGTAAAACTAATAAACATTAGAATAACTGAATCAATAGAATTTATAAATAGGTGTCTGCTTTGCCCATCTGTATAGCTAAAATACAAATAACGTATTAATTAGAACAGAATAAAAATGAAGTTTAAACACTGATCTAAAAACATTCTTTTTCACATGTAGAAATGTAGAGTGTAAGACTACCTCCCTCAACTACCTAGTAACAAAACGAGTAGTAACATAGCAGGTAGTAGATCTAGTAAATACAGAAAATGGAAGGCCGTGTGGGAGTGAGTATACAGAGAGGAATCCAAAAAGCATTAGCAGAAAAACAGTAACTTTGTACAGATTTTTAATCATTGCTGAAAAAAGGATAAAGAACTTCTGTTAGCCTTATATAAGTTCAATGACAAGAGAGTAAAGGTTAAGAATCCTACTTTCAGCCCTAGTGTGGAAGTAGCAGTCCATTCTCCCATCAATACACAGGGGATTTGCACACAAGAATGGGAGTTACATGAGCAAATCCTCTGGGGATCTGTGAGAAAATAAACTCTAACAAGAATATTTGAACTACATTTTACAATAGACTGATCACCAAAAAAGACATGCATACAGAAACTTCAGTATTTCAAGAGCAATCTACAAATACATGTCTAAGTGTATAGACATGTACATATATATGTACATGATGTGTATATATATATACACATACACACATATACACATATCATATACATATGTATTTGAAATCCATGTCAATGCGATTGTGCACTAACTCTAGGCAGTGAAACTAACTAGCTCATTAGGTGCTCCAACTGTTTTATGCTATTGTGCTCTTTTGAGGAAATGAGCACAGCATATAAAATTTCATTTAAACATATGAAATACTATTATGGGAAAACTCAAAAGCATTTCATATAAATGTTTCTTTTACTTTATTTTTCTATTTTGCAGTCACTTCAACCATAAAATACACATATGTGTGCTCACTGCAGTTTTTCTCAGTTGAGCCTTTTCAGACAATAGATATAAGCCTCTCTGTTTTTCTTTAAAAAGATGCAAATTTTTCATTTTCTTTTTGCAGTAACTCTTGGGGTTTTAGCATCCAGATTGCAGCGTAAAACATTTCTTCATTGTGGAAAAGCAGTGCACTACAATAAAATTATGATAGACAATTCCTATATTAAAGTCCATAAGAACCTGGGTGACAGGCTAGTGTGTTTAATTAGATTATTTCAGTTCTTCACAATCTGTTTGCTCACTCCTGTAGCAACTTGTTGATAACGGGAAGTCTTTTGTGAAAAACGGCATGAAAAACAATGAAAAGCATCAGATTTAATAAAGTATCTAAGGAGAGTCTTAAAATGACACCCACACTCTGAAGGCAAAGCCAAATTTGCTGTTTCTGAGGGGAATTTGTGTTTGTCAGGAAGGGTTCCCGGAGGCTTTGTTTGGAGGCCTTGATGTGTGACCAGTGCGCTACACGCCGCGCTTCACCCTTGCCCTCCCGCTACCACCGCTCTGCCCACCCATACTGACACCGCAGGGGGACGGGTTTCAGAGGAGAAAGAATCAAAAGCTGAGGGACGGGGAAAAAAAGTGCTTTTCAGGGTCTGATGTGTGGGAATCAAATGAGAGGCCTAGCTCAAATCCTGTCGCCAGGCAACCAAAGTGATATGCTGAGGGAATATCATTAAAGTTGGAAAGTAAGCAGTCTCTCTGAATTAGTAAACCAACCACAGGATCACCGATGTACCAGAACTCTATCAGCGCCTGAGTGCGATTTCTCCAAGGAGGACAAGCGGGGGCTTTGCTACGTTAAAGGGAGGATGGAGTGGGAGAGAGAGAATGCAGCTGATTTGTAGAGTTGTTGTTTTTTTTTTTCATTAAAAAAAAAAAAGACAATGGCTGTCCAGACATGGAGTTGGTGGTGAAATATGGTAACTGCCACGGCTGCAGCTGGCTCTCTGACACAAGATTAATAAGTTGCCGTTTCCTAGCCGACCAGAACCTAGTGGGAACTATCCAGCATTTTATCTTGAATTGTGGGTAACAGCCTTACTGCAAGCTGGCCTAGTTTACTGCTCTGTTTTTTCCAGATCTCCCAAAGTGCAGCAAACATCTGTGACTCTAATGAGGTCATCATTGAGGGTGTCCAGAGAGCTGGGCCCTGAGAACTGACCTCACCTCTGCCTGAACATAAAGTACAAGTGCCGTGGGGAAGCAGGACAAGTTAAATGGGAGAGCTGGCACTTGGCTGTAAGTTAAGCTCTTTAGAAACTTTTTGCTCTGATTAAAAAAAAAAAAAAAAAAAAAAAAAAAAAATAGGGAGAGGGAGAGAGAGAGAGGAGGCTGAGATTCAGAAACGACAGTACAACAAAGCAGTAGCACGCCTACAGAATTAGATTTAGGCCTCACTGATGAATATTATCACTGACATGAACAAGCAAAGCTTATCTGGGCCTTCCTTCTTGAAAGGCTGAATGAAAATTGCATTGCCAACTTCTGCATTTTACCACATTTTGGTGGAAATGGCTCAGATATCTACATGATTTAAAATGAAGCCTTGGTGAGTTCAACCAAGAGCATAGATATGTATTTCTGACAGCAGAATTTCAAACATTATGCAACAGGGCACATCATTCATAAGTAATTTCATTACAGACACAGAAAACAAATCCAAATTCTCCAAGTATGTATCTCCAGTTATTTTCAATAGAACCATAGTTTTTATAAATCACACCACCAAACAAACATGTCAACAACCCCAAACTGCATTCAAATCAGTAAAAATATAATAATTCTGTTTGGTTATCTAAGGAAAGAATATCTAAGAGTTTACTCTAATTACTGCTTTCTTTCAAAACTCCATTCTTATGGGGTGATAAATATAAACTTAAAAAGGAAAGAACATGTTTTAAGTTTGGATGGGAAAACCATATTTCTAAAAATTGTTCCTATCATTTAATTTATAAGTTCATTAGCCACATGTTGATTGTGAATTTTCTTTATGTTCCAGCCCACAGTGAACAATCAAGTCAGTGCTGTCTTCTTTGCTCAAGAAGGAAATGGCTATATGGATAACCTCTAAAAGGAAAAGAAAAAAGATGGCAGTCATCTTCATCCCTCTTCTAGAAACTTTAAGTATTAACTCACTCTGTATGTAGATGTATTTATTCGTGAGATAAAAGCACTGAGATTTAGAATGTTATGTCCTGATACTTTATAAGTTTGATTTTGGAAAAGTGGGAATTTTATGATGGGATTAAATTCGCATTTAGATTTTATTATTCTTATATCAGTATTATTTTTAGATTAGATCCAATGTAAGAATAACAGAAGACTAGTTATAGAGAAGCAAACACTTTCTCAAAAGTCAGTAAATGTTGCACAAAACTCTCATTTGACCATGTAGAGAAGGTGGTCAGAGAACGAGAGGGCAGTAGCAGACAGCTAGCCATGAGAAAGTGCTAGCCATTTCTGGTCAGTACTGAGCCTTTCCACTGTGATAGCAAGAGGGAAGTCAAGGTGCTGTCCTAAACTTAATTTATGAGTGATTAATACTATGGATTGGAGAGGATTATGAATG
The DNA here is from genome assembly GCA_037038555.1 of Rhynchonycteris naso. NCBI lineage: Eukaryota > Metazoa > Chordata > Mammalia > Chiroptera > Emballonuridae > Rhynchonycteris > Rhynchonycteris naso. The sequence continues at coordinate 39,225,612 of CM073002.1, forward strand.
TGTGCTTTAAATGTGGGATATTCAAGATGAAGTGTCTAAAACAGTAAGTCTAACGAAAAGTTCTAGTGCTACCTGCAGGTCCCTGGATAAAGAAAGTTTCACCTTAGAAAAGGAAAAGGAAAGGCTGCCGCTCATTGTTCAAGTTCTTGAGCTAGAATTTAATGGAAAGAGAGGCCTACAAAACAAAGCAATCTCTCCCTGCATGTGAATTGGGGAGAGGAGCATTTGGGGAGCAGAGATCTCTGCCATTACATTCTTGCTCAGTTTTTAGGAAGGGCTTGGCTAATGCCCATTTCAAGGCTGAGTTTATTTTTTAAATGCAAATGAAGAAAGTGTTGCATTCAGCTTTGCAAACAGTTTTCAGAAATCCTGTTGGCCTACATTTAGCTGGGAAACAGCACTGGGTACCAAGTGTAGGGGCTCAAACAATCAAGCAGTTGTTTGCCTCACTCACATTCCTGAGGCAATCTGGTTCCAGCTGAACTCCTTGGGAACAGTCTGGGCAATGTACCCCTGGGGCATCTGTCCCAATTAGCACTGACCCTTGGGGGCCTCCTTGCTGGCCCTAGGTCACTCTCAACTTCTTGGACTCTGTGTAAACTAGATTGATTTAGGAGCCTCTAAGCTTTTCACAGCTCCAAGATGAGCGGGACAGCCAGGCTTACCAACAGAAATATAGTTACCTTGGAAAGCCCAAATCAACATGGCCTCCTTCAGGTTCTCCAAACCGGGGAAGAGACGCATCCAGTGGGATTTTTGCAGTGGCTATGGAACAACAGGAAAGCAGACTCAGAGAATGCTCCGCCAGGTGAAACTCGGCAGTGCGTGGAAAGAGTACAGGGCCCTAGAGTCTCACACAACTGGGTTTGGGTCCTGGATCTTCTCTAACTGGGTGATCAAACTTCAGTTTTTTCTTCTGTAAAATGGAGATGATAATATCAGTTCCATAGTGTTTTCATGAAAATCCAATGGCTTAATGTGTGTACCCTGTCCAATAAAAGGCCCAGCTCATAGACAGTCTTCAGTCAATGGGAGTTAATTGCGAAAACTGAAACTTGTCATGTCTGACCAAGACAATAACGCTCTCGAGAAAATCAGTGGTCACATAATTCTTTCAACTTTTTTGTTTTGCTGTGGTTCGTGATCAGTTTTTGACTAGTCTTTTATTTCTAAGAAAGCAAACAACCTACAACTTCTTTTTTTGTGTCACTGTCTACCCAGCACTTCCAGGCACTGTGAGGGTGATAAAAGGAATACATGGCATAATCTCCAGCCTTGAGGATCTGACTGCCAGAACGGCACTGACAGAGCAGAAACCAAATCAAGAACAATTTAGATATCAAATGGCACAGTCCTGAGCAGTGTGTTCAGTGGGAGTTGAAAGAAGGGAGGAATTAGCACGGACTGCCATGGTCAGAAAAAAATACTCAGAGTTGTTGGGCTTGGTCAATATTGACTGAGTGTCTACTATATGCCAGGTACTGAACAGAGCCAAAAAGATCAAGTCTTTGCTCTAAGGCATTTAAAACCAAGAGTGGAGGAAGACATGTTAACATACCATTCAAATTGGGATAGTGAGTGGTAAGAATAAGTTTTAGAGAGGAATGTGCTGTAAGATCATGAAAGAAGAATGGTTTAAGTTAGTTTTGGAGGAGGAATTGGGTTTCAGTAAGTCTTAGGCAGGTGGGTCACAAGGAACAAAGATATAACAGTGGGGAACAATCAGGGTGCTGATGTGTATGTGTGTGTGTGTGTGCATGCATGTGCGCATTTGTTGGGGGGAGTAAGTGTAGGAGAGGAATAGGATATATAAATGGAAGAAAAATAGAACTTCTAAAATTAGATACAATATTTAAAAGAGAACCTATTCTAAATTATCTCTAGTTTTTTATTTTATAGATGTGGTAGATTGATATCACTCTAAGATGCTAGTGTAGTTCATCACTAGCAGGTGATAAAAGCCCAGGATTCTTGGATATGGCTTTAGTGAGCTCACTCACTCACTATGAGCTATGAGTTTATTCACATTTGAATCCACTCTTATTTTCATAGAAAAACTTCACAGGTTGGTGGGAACAACTAGAATAGGACTGGAACCAATGGTGGTATTGTGAGTTGGTTTTCTGACCAAGGCCTTCTCTTAGAAATTAGCCAGGAAAGCAGAGATCTGGGCCTGGGGTCCTTCAGGAGAATCAACTGATCAAATCCTAGCTAGAGTAAGAGTGAAGGGACTATGAGAATTGAGACACAGACAGTATTTATGAAGCTGACTGAGAGGAAGGAACTAGAACTAGACATAACCATGAGACTCTGTGAAGATCCCTGTGTCCCACTCCAATTCCCAGCAAGTTCTTCCTGCTTCTTTGTCCTGAGTCAGCTATTACCTTGACTGCTTCCTGCTGGTTTGGCTGTCTCCCCAGTACACTGGAGCCAAGAAAGAAAAAGTATTGAGGGCCTGAGTCATTCTTAGCTGGGTCATTTATGACTTTATTTTATGGAATTATCTATATTGATGAAAATCTCTGAGCCATGGTAGCCCAGAAGGTCCAGTGCTATAACAAATGCTCCTTTGAGGAGAAGTTTGAGTAATTATGGGCTTCTTCCCTTAGCAGCAAGAGGCCTAGAGACATTTAGTTTCTCCCATCATTGGGACTGGATATAACCAAACAGTAATTCTGCTGTTCTATTAAGAAACAGCAGGAAGATCAAACTACTGAAATACAACCACTTTATACAGCCTAAAAGTCATTTAGGTTTTTCCCTCCTTCTTCCATTAAACATTTATTAAGCACCTAATAAGGTGACCAGATTTTAAAATTGGTAAAGCGGGACATCATTGATGGGGGGTTCTTGATTAAAAATTTGGTCTATATGGAGCAAAAAAAATTTTCATAGAATGCAAAAATAATATTGTAATATATATATTTTTAATCGGGACTTTTTAAAAATGCCATGGGATGAAGGACAAATTGTTAAAAATTGGGACTGTCCCACCAAAAGCGGGACATCTGGTCACCTTAAAACTAAGTACAATTTCCATCCTGAAATGCCTACAGCCAAGTGGAAGAGACTAATAACTGACAGGTGCTCATAAACATAAACACAAGACACTGAGGGCGCCAAGAGTGGGCGTGGGGATTGGAAAAGGAGATAGAAGACAATATGGCATAGTTGGCCTAGTTGTATGCAAGGGACATGTTGTTAGGGACAGAGAGAGCTAAAGCAGAGTAGCCAGGCAGGTGTCAGGTCATGGAGGGTGTTGCACAGTAGGCTAACAAGTCAGGGTTTTACAATAAAGGTTAGAGCATTATTAAAGGTCTTAAGTGAAGAAATGGCACAATCAGTACTGTGCTCTATAGCAGTCTTCCACCTTCAGAAGTGGGGGGTGGCACAGGAGGTTGCTACTAATCTGTGTGGCAGACAGTGAAAGTATTATTAGTTACCCTTCTACAGGTGATGAAATTGAGACTCCAGTTACTTTACTTGATGAAATTTTCATGGCTTTCCATTGGAGTTTCTGTAGGACAAGGACCCATGTCTCATAGTTCGGTGTGCTGTCCTTTGTCTGGATAATTGCCTGGTCCATAGCAAGCCCTCTCAAAATGTCTGCTGAATCCATGACAAATTTATTTCAAGGAACTGGGTTTTCAGTGCTCTGAATCTGAGCTCGTTCTACTACCACACACTAGTTTCCTGAGAGAGTCTAATTTTAGAAATGATTAAAGGCTGGGGTACTGTATATGTGGTACAGCAGTTCCTGCTTATCCAAAGGGAATAGATTCCAAAACCCACTTGATGCCTAAAGTTATGAAGGTACCAAACCCTATATATATGATTTTTTTTTCTATAAATGTATATTAGTATGTATAAAGTTTAATTTATAAATTAGAAACGGTAAAAGATTAACAATAACTACTAATAAAATAGGACAATTATAACAATATACTGTGAAAAAGTTATGTGAATGTGGTTTCTTTCTTTCTCTCTCAAAATATTGGACTGTACCTATCCTTCTTCTTATGATAATGTGTTGATGGTGGGTAACTGAGACCACAGAAAACAAAGCCGGATGAGGATAAGGATGGGGGACTACCATGTACCAGGGCACTCTTAGGCACTTGGTGAACACTGAGCTGAGCAGAGGAGTGCTAAAGAAGTGAAGACCAAGCATCCCTTCCTGTCTCCAGGCAGTTGTAAGATTGTGCAGCACTCTGACAGGAGCTGCAGCCATTAGGTTACTGAAGGGGGGGATTCTGGGCCAATCCAGAGTCAGAAAGAAGTCTCTAAGCTCCTTGGGTGGGGGAGGGGCAGGGAGGTAGAGAAGTTTTTAAGAGCCAAGAGAAACTCAGGAAGAAGAAGGGAGTTCTATTTTGACACTGGTTGCTTTCCTGGTTCTTCTCCACTCTTCTACCTGAAGACTTAGTGAGGAAATTTTGACCTCTTGTCCTTTGTTGGGTCAGTTCATTTTGACACCAGGCAACTAACAGGTCCTGACTGCTCAGAAAGGAAAGGTGACGTGAGAATGTAAGGGCAGGCTGCACAGTACAGTGGCTTCAGAGACTCTGCAGTGGCTTCAAGGACTCTGTGGTCTAAAGTAAGAGACCTTTGGGCCTCAGTTTCCTCATCTGTAAAATGGAAACTTCATTAGGTTGCTTTGAGGATTTAATATATGATGTTTGTAAAGAGTTTAGAACAATGTCCAACACAAGGTAAGTTCAGAAAAAAGGATTAGCTTTGTTTATTTACACGAACTGGGAAAGTGAAGTCATGGAACCAATAATTGGTTGTCCCAAAGATGCACTTAACTATCATCAGCTACATTAAACTAATTGGCCAGCCCTAGCAGGGTAGAAATGTTGGTTAGAACGTTGTTTAGAATGTTGTTCTTATATGTCAAGATTTTGAGATTGATCCCAGGTCAGACACATCAACCAATGAATGCATAAATGGGTGGAAGAACAAATCTCTTTCTCTCCAAAATCAATAAGTTAAAAGAATAAAAAAAACCTAATTGGCCACTGGATGGCTCTTGAGAAACTTTCTTTCTAGCCATCACTGCTCCTCAAAAGCCTGCAGGATCTGGCCACATGTGTCCTGTACAGACACCTGAGACAGTGTGGAGGGAATACCCCATTAAAGAGGGAGTGTGTGAGATTAATATGGGCTCCTCGGGAGCCCTCTGGTCAGTGCCCATGAGAGCAAGAATCAGTTGCTTAAAGGCATACTTAGAATTTATCTGCATAAATATTTTTGAATAATACTAACAAGCTAAAATTGGGAAGAAAAAAAATATGGTCATTTCTTTAAATACAGCCAGTCAAGAGTACTGACCCTAATTCTGACCCAGGAATGACTAAGGAGTTGAAATACAAAGGAGGCTATATTGCTTTTAATTATTCTATTTATTTTTCATGGTCATAATGTAAAGGAGTAAATAAAGCATTAGAAAAACAATAGGAAAAACAAGCAAATTTTAAATAATTCTTAATAACTCAAAGAATCTGATTTTATCAGAAACATTTCTGATTGAAATATTTACTATAAGCATTTTCACTGATACATTTCCCCAATTATTATAATAAGCTTGGTATTTTTTATAGACACTAAATCAGCAGAAAGACCAGTAGAGAACATATATAAAATGTGAAATGGTATATAAGTAATACATAAAAAAATTAAAACAGAACTAAAATTTCATGTTTTTTAAAAATAAAATATTTCCACTGAGGAATCTAGCATAAGCCAATGGACAAAAACTAAGCCAATGAGTTATGTACAAACATTTATTACAGAATTATTATAAAAGCAATAATTGAAAATAAATTATATGTCCAATAACAGGGAACCAGTTAAATCCAAATGATGGAATAATATGTCATTATTATAAATGATAAGTGTTAACATTTTAAAGATATGAGGAAAATGCTCAAGATATAATAATAAATAAAAAAATACGGAACTACAAATTTAGGGTGATAGCAAATATATATAGTAGTAAGACTAAAAGGAAGTATGCTAAAATGTTAACAATGGTTATTTTGAGATAAAATTATGGTTTATTTTTATTTCCTCTCTATTATAACATTTTCTAATTTTAAACTGTGTATGTAATATTTTATGATTGGTTCAAATAACACAATAAAATTATCCTGCACAGTTAAAGTTGTTTTAGACGTTACAAAAGGAACAAATTATTTTTGTTCATAACAAATACCACTTAATTTTTCATAGAATGACTTAAAATTAATTCTGAATCATGAGTTTTAAACACTTTCCGTTTCCACCTCCAGATCTCCTAGTCCCCCCCCCAAAAAAAGTCTTTTTAAAGTCAGAGTTTCTGATCTCTGAGATAATTCTCAAAATTTCACCCCCTCCCATCTGTTTTCTTCTCTTCACACACTGGTGAGTTCTACCTCAGACCTACCTTAGTCTTTCTTATATTAGCAAAAAGAAACAAATGAAGATAATAAACATTGAGAAAAAAGGTACATATATGCCTAGTTTTGAGTAAAAAAATAAAAGTATATATTAAAAAGCAAAGTGGTAACCCCTGGCCAGACAGCTTGATGGGTTGGAGTATAGTCCACATGCTCAGAGGTTGCTGGTTTGATCCCCATTCAGGGAACATGTAGGCACAGATTGATGTTTCTGTCTGTCTCTCTCTTAAATCAATAAATAATTTTTTAAAAACAATGTGATATAATAAATTCACCTTTAGAATCTACTCTAATGTATTTGAAATACAATATGACTGGTACAGGTGTGAGTTTTCCCAACTTCTCAGGAAGCGTCTTCATCCCTTCAGTCTCCAGGTTCTCCTGAGACTCATTCACCTGAGCCTGTGGCATACAGGGGCCCCGGCAAGGCTGGAGGAAAGTAGCGTGTTAGAGTTTGATTTTTAGACTAGGGCTAGACTAAGGCCAGCAAGGCACTAGCTTAAGCAACAACATTTAAAAGGGGCACAAAATAAAAAACTCAAAATAAAAGAAATACTATTTTAATGTAATATTTTTAAAAATTAGATTGATGCAAAAAATCCATGATAAAAAAAATGTTAAAATTTTGAAAAGACCAGAACCATGCCAAACCACAGGGGAGCCGGCAGTAAAAAGAAAAATGTGTGTCCTTAGAAATATGTTCTTCTGCATTTTCCAATAATCCATTTTATCTAGAACATTAATGTTGTATAAATATATTGAAACATTTAAAAATTGGTATATGATCATTCCTGAAGAAATGAAATTTTGTAAGAATCACTCCTCAAAATTTGTCCTTACCTCAAAACCAGACATAATGAAAAGGCCCAGGGTTCTGGGTCAAACATTGAACAAATATGGGTGCCTTGGGTCCACTTAATTGTGGGTTAAAGTTCCTAGTCCAGCTTAGGGTCTGAGGGCTTAGGTTCTGGGAGTGGATGTCCTCTACCTACAGACGCAGTCACAGACATTCATTGAACTTCCCTGTAGGCAACTCATTTTCTAGACTCAGATGCTATACTGGTGCGTCACACAGACCAGAGCCCGATACCATGGAACTCACATTTTACTAAGTCTTTAATTAACTGGTTTTGCTTGCTTATTTGCTTGCTTTTAATGGATGTTTATTTCTTATTAGGCTTTTCTTCTCAAGCAGCTCTAAACAGACTCTGCTCACTGTCTCACTCATTGGGTTACCAAAATGGGCTGCCTTGTGCTAACTTGCATTTGGCCCTGGACCTCTACTCATCTAGTAATGATTTTTTCCCATATGTGGAAGTCTTCTCTTCCACACTGCCTTTGCTTTTCTTGTTTTCTTCTTTGCTAATCCCAGTGCTTTGCACATAGTAGATGTTCACCAAATATACGAAGTTCACTTTGTTGTTGAATGAATGAATTGATAGAAGAAGAATGAACAAGGAAGGAGCAAATGAACGAATGTACCTGGTCTCTAGAGAGGTGGGAGGAAGGGAGGCAGAATCACCATGAACCACTGCTTTTTTTAAAAAAAATAGATTTTATCTATTTATTTTTAGAGAGAGAAGCAAGAGAGAAAAAGGAGTGGGGGGAGGAGTGGGAAGCATCAACTTGTAGTAGTTGCTTTTTATATGTGCTTTGACTAGGCAAGCCAGGGGTTTCAAACCAGCGATCTCAGCATTCCAGGTCGATGCTTTATTCACTGCACCACCACAGGTCAGGCCACCTTGCTGTTTTTATATGCTTCACATATGAATATGTTATTGTGTACGTGTTGTTTATGTGTTGTGAGGAGCATTCACAGATGGGATAGGAACATAAGATTAAGTCCTTTTCAGCTGTGGTGTTTCAGAAAGAGCGCTGGCTGAGAAGATGTGTTATGCTGAGTAAGTTACTCCTCACTGAACTGGAGTATGGGTCTTTATCATCTATAAAATAAGGAAGGTGAATTGTGAAGTTGAAAGTAACTTTCAGCTCTAACATGGGTTGAATTCATTCTTCTAATGCTATAGGTACCAGTTAGTGTGGGTTCCAGTAAACACTGCCTGGGACTTTTCTGGGCTTTTGGTGTCCATAGAAATAAAATGCCCTTTAATTCTACAATATAAATGCAATGCCCTTTAATTCTACAATATAATCATTAGCCAGGAGAAGGGGGCAATTGTTTCTTCTCAATGAGGATTTCAGAAAATAACTGTGTGATTCTATCTGATAATCAGTTATTTTAATGTTAAACTGAGGAAAATTCAAAGAATCAGGGTCCCTTTTAGGAACAGTGTTTCTGATTTAATATGTCCTACTTTGTGACTTTTTTTGTACTTATGTGTGGTTTGGGAAGGGAGGATATTTTTTTATTTAATTTAACCCTTGAGAAAATTAGTAAAGCTAATGTCAGCTCCTGAACACTGTCGGCAGCAACTGACATTTGTAGAGTGTTCTACAGTTTATACAGGCATTTTCCCATTTGTATTCCCATTTAATCTTCATGACAGTCCTGTGGTATGGGAATTTATTATTATAATCCTTTTTCTATGTGAGGAAAATGAGCCTATGATGCCCATCTTTGAACCCCAAACCTCTATCTCTTTTCAGACACAGAGTTTTCAAAACCTCTTTCATGAGAGAAGGGCCCCAAATGGAACAGGCATCCAGCAGAGCCTGTGCCATTGTCCCTCCCAGATTAGGGGAAAGCTTCCTGCTTGGGGGGACAGAATGGAATAAATCAGTGGTCCCCCAAATCTGGTCTCAGCCTGGTGCTGAGGAATCAGACTCTCCAGGGGGTGATTTACATTTCAGTTAGGAAAAAAATTCAGAGTTTCATAATTTTTTGTATTAAGAATCTTCTATATGAAGTTAAAATAAATATTTACTCAGTGACTATTAAATGTTTATTTGCTTTCATTTCTCTAGTTGACAAAAGAAAAAGTTGTAACACTGTATTTGGTTCCCCCCACTTTTATTTATTTATTTATTTGTTTGTTTGTGTGTGTGTGTGTGTGTGTGTGTGTGTGCGCGCGCGCGCGCATACCTGGAGGTCTATGGATTTCTCAGAACTTCTTTAGATGGTGAAATTCAAAAGTCTATAAAAGAGTGATGTACATCCATTACATTTATCATATTATTTTCCCATACAGAAATCTCTAGTGGTCCTTCATTACTATCAGATTAGGTATAATTCCTAAGTCTAACTTGATTACAGACTGTCTGTTTGATCTCAACTGCTCTAGGTTTTCATTTTTAAGCTGTAAATGAGGTTGTTTAATTAGTCTCTGAAATGATTCTCAGTCTTTATATTCTATGGATTTATAAGTATCACACACATGAGTCCGATGGCATTCAAAGCGTTCTCAGGGAAGGCTCATCTTGAGGACAGAGCAGGGCTGGCTTGGGGAACCCCCACGTCCCCTGAGTCTTTTGGGTGTCAACTCTTAGAAGCAAGAGCTCTACCCATTTCCATCAGGATAGTTAAATAAAGCATTCTTCCACTGAATTTAACCATAATGCATGTTTATCAAAATATCATAATTGAAGAGAACATAACAAATAAAAGGTAAAAATTAATCATAAAATTAGTCATTTTAAATAAAGTGTCTAGATGACAATTCAATGTTAACTTATCTAGTATATCATCACATTTAGGTCTTTTGAGATTTTTGTTTTATATATGTTAAGAACCTATTTCACTATAGAGTCAACTAATTAAGTTCTCTTTTCTCTCTTCTTTCTACCTTCTTTCCTTCCTTTCATCTGTACTTCCTTTTTTTCCTTTCTTATTCCATTGTCACCATTAACAAAAAAATGAGCATCTCCATGACTTATTTTAATCCAGATCTCATCATATGCATGGAAGGAAGTAAATCAGAACAATGAATGTGTGTTGTGAAAATGGATAATAAAGTGGTGATAGATGACTATTATTGTGGTTGTTACAATATTGTCAAATTAAATTCATGTACCATATGTCCATTCAGAAATCCAGCAAAACACAATAACTTTTCTTTTTTGCCTTTTTTAAAGCTTTGTTTTAAAAAGACACCTTCCTGTCACTGGTGCTTGTAAGTGAATAAAATGAAATTGATGCCTAGCAGGGGACGAGAAAAGGAAAATACTTCTTTACTTTGTATTAAGAATATGTGACATCTTTGCTGTCAATGACAGTGAAGTGAAATACATACCAAATATGTCTTGACATAACTAGACAGGAACGTATGTCTTCTTTTCTCTCATTTATTTCTGTGATAAGAATATGTGATTTTGCTGCCAAGGAAGCTTGTAATGTTGTAGAGAAATGGAAATGAAATTGTGCTGGGTATGTCCAATTTCCCCTGACAGAGTGGCATGAGCTCCAGCACTCAGGCAGTCAGGGAAGTTAACAACAGGCCTCAGCCAGCAAGACCCAGGCACTGACATTTGTCAAAACAACCTTCCTCAACATAGCAAAATGTTCCTTTCTCTTTTGTGTGATTCAGATGTGTTCATGTAACCACATTGTGGAAAATGGCGACTGTCAGAGGATCACAGCCATCTACATGGCGATGATATCAAGAGAAAATATCTTATCTTTCCTACTCAACTATGAACCTATTCCATTTTAACTCTCCTTAATCCATGAGTATCCTTTAAAACCAGTCAATCTAATAGAACTAAAAGCGTTGCCTTTTTGTTTTGTGTTTTAATTTTTCTCCATAACCTGACAAAAATAAATGACACAAGTCAGTTCTTATTTCATCCTTTTAAAGAATGACACAAATGGATGTTTGTGTTGGTGTGGGTTTGGTCTATTGTTCTTGAGCTCATTGTTTTTTATAGTTGATAGATTTCTTAGAGAAGAACTCAGATCATTTGGGTACCACTGGCCTTTTAGAAAGAGTTCCATTCTTAATTTCTTACTCTATTATTATGGAGCAATGGCTATTAAGTGAGATGGGTATTAAGAACAACAAAGTAGTATTTTAAGTGAACTTCCAATTGGGACACATACACACCATTTCTAGAGCCCTAGCAACAATTTCTATGATAAATGGTGTTTGAAGCAAGAAGCCCTTACCTAGGGCAGACAGAAAGAGATTCGGCCCAGCAGTGTAATCATTGCTCTGCTGTTTGAAGGAATATTGAGCTCAGATGCCTCCAGAAAGCCCACCAGGCCCAGAGGCACTGGACAATAAAAGGGGAAAAATAATAGACGCCAATGCTTTATTAAGTATACTTTTTCTCACTTAGGTGTCCATTCCCTGGTCAGACAATTAGTTGAGGTTCTTTCCTAAGAAAGTGTTACCCACCAAGAAAAACTCTTTTAACCTTTCGAAATAACAAATATCTTTAATGACTTTTATCCTCTTTCCATTGACATCACAGATACAATGTGGCCTGTCTTGAAGTCAAGCCCAAATTGAAATCACTGCTGGCAGGGACAGGAAAAAAATAGAACATTTGACAATAAGAGTGGCAGATGAAGCTTTGGGGACCTTAAAAGGGAGAATAACTCAAGCTATGACCTGGGACAGAAATACTTCACTTAAGTAAAATACCTGCCCAATCTATAAGTTAATAGGCAGGTACATTTGCACATGATAACAGGCTAAATCCAGGGCTTGATAGAAGTTGGTATTATTTTCCAGGTACATGTTTAAAAAGAAAGCTGTACATGCTTTCTAGCAAGAACCTTTTGATTAGAGACTAGCTGTTCATCACCACACTCCCTGGGGAAACATTTTTATTTGGTTGTATGAAAGAATAACGTTTACTAGAAATATTTCTGAAGACAGGACTTCCTAAATTTGCTTAATTCAGCTACAAATGACTACTAAGCACTTAATAGGGTAAAAAATATGCCTAGGTATATTATGCGCCCCCCCCCAAATAAAAGCAACTTCTTGTATCATCCCTTGATTTATTTGCAGGAGAAAGAAACTTTATATTTCATGACTTATAACATCTCTTAGTTGTATCCCAACTTTCATTTTGTTTTATTTTTATTGTGCTACATTTCTGAATGATTACTTGAACTAGGGGGAAAAATTCAAGAGGATCTGTCAATTTCTAGTGATTTCTTTCAATGATTCCTAATTACCTGTACTTTCCTTGGCTGTTCACCTTAGATTCCTTCAAAAAAATTATTTTTTTTACAGTTAATTCATGCCTGGTTTGGTAATTGGTAGTCAAATTATTTTTTACCTCATTGCAGTAAAATTTTGCCCCATGACGGTCATTGTAGGTCTTTTATATCAAGTATATTTTACTTCAAGAGCTGCGAGAGAAGAATTAATTTCAGTAATTAATTATTTGAGATAAATTTCCCAAGGAGTCTTTAGTTTCTACTTAGGAAGCACTGCCTTCTATTCAAGCAATATGGAACCTTTTAGGTCATATGAATAATTAAGTTTGTGTCATTGCAAAATAAACACATAAGCCTACATTTTCATTGAAGTTTATGAGTCCATGGTTGAGAAGCAAATATAGCGAAGCTGTGTCTCCCTTTGTGGCTAATAATGGCAGAAAGTCATAATGTTAATTTGCCTTTGATATAAATTTAAATCCAATAAGTAAGGTTAAAGTGGACACAAGGAGGGTCTGATTATATCCCTGGGTCCATCAGCATCTTAACTTGTCTTTCACATGTTTGGGGGCTTTGCAAAGCCTGAAACATGCTTTACCCTGCCCCTTTTTCCTTATTTTATAAACCAATGTGATTTTAAAGAAAAACTTAATCCATATGTTTCTGATTAATCTCTATTAAACTCATCAAAATGGTGTTTTGTAAGAGTGATTTGGTGTCCAAGAAGTCTTTTGAATCTCTCTGTAACAGTCCTTCATAATGCCATTTCTCTTTGAAGCAGGAAGTTGTGTTTTGCCAACAGTAAAGAAATTTAAACCCCCAAAGGGCTGAGATCAGTTTAAAACTTCAAGCCTGAGGGCTCTGTGGGGTTCTGCACTTGGCAAATAGGCTAGGTTCTTACTGACTCTGAAATACCTATTTCCTTCCCACAAGAGGTACCCTGTTGATTGTTTGCTAAAATATGTGTCTAAACTATCTTCAGATTCTTCAATAAATAAAAGTGGATGAGCTAGAAAGCCGGGCCTAATGTCTAATTTACTCTTAAGCAATTTTATCTGATTGTCCATTTGGATTCTTCTTCAAGTCCCCTCTTTCCTGGCCCCACACACCTTTGTAATTTGGGTTTACCCAAAGATTTATCTGAAAAGTTGGTTCTGAAGATCTAACAAGCTGAAAATAAGAGCTGGGCAACCAGTGGCTTTTCCTCCTGTGTTGCCCTGTTGCCCAATAAAGACATATTTCTAAGCTAACATCTCATGCTATATTTTGTGCTTTTATTTATAGTGACAACCAAAAATTCAGTGAAAATTTCCAATAATGTGTTCTACGTCACAAGGTGACCCATAATTCACAGGTGTAGATGTTTGCTAGTTTTTCAATGTAGTTTATTTCTATTTATATGTTTAAAGGAAGACCTGTATAATTTCACTTTGTTTTTTTATACAATGGGTGAGAAAAGGGAGGAGAGAGTGAAAAAGAAAACAATTAGGTACGAGTTAAGCATCCAGACCACTATGGTCCTTTGTCCTGGCTGCCTCCTGGCCATGAAGTGGGAGTGCCCTCTAGTGAAACTTTAAAATCATTGGAAGGTATGGGGTATAACGTGGTTAAGATTTCCTCCTAAATTTTTGTTTCAAAAATCTGTGGACATTATAATTTGCATAAGTTTTAAATGAGAATTAGAGAAAAACACAAAATACTATGAAGTAAAACTACTTCTTTAGAAAACAAATAGAAATGAATATACTACTCGAAATACCCAAATCTATATCTATCTCTTTTTTGGCTTCTATCAATCTATCTATAATCTATCCATCCATCCATCCCAAGGACTCGTAAGTAGCATATAACTAGAAGCTATGGTTATCTAAATAAACACTTATATACAAACATCATTATCTGCCTCTCAAGGAAATGGATAGTAAATAAATCACTTTGAAATGTGAAAGTAAACTACAGTATTGGTAGCAGCACACACAAGTAAACAAGAAGTGAAAAATACATTGTGCCGTCTGTTATCGTTCCAAAGCAGCATATGTTTATTGTGATGAAATCTGATGTGTTCTGGAAAAAGTACAAGACTGGAAGCCCATGTTCTTACTCTGGACTTCACTTATTAGCTGTGCCAGCTTGGGTAAAAACTTTACCTCTCTGAGCCTCAGGGTCATCATCTGGGTAAAGAGCTTAAGAACACCTGCCCCTCCCATCTCGTAGGCTAGTACTGGAGGAGCTAAAGTGAGGGAAAGGGCTTTGAAGGTAAAGCACTATATATATTGTGAGGGTACTATTTTTATGACTTTTCTGTCTTCCTATGGGGAAGATTTTAAACAATCTCATCCTTCAGGATGAAAAGGGAAAGAAAGAAGATAATCCTGAAATCCCACGGAGTCAGGAATAATTGACAAGAACTGTCTTTTCCAATCAAGAACGATCAAAGAGAAAGAAGCAGGCAGTGTGGCATTGAGGAAGGATGCAGAGTTAGAGACCAGTGTGGACCCAGGGACTCTCCTGGATCCGGCTGAGCCCCAGTGTGCCATGTGGGCGCAGCAGCTGGTGGGGCATCAGGAATTGTCTTTGTGGGTCTGCAGCAGGAAGTGTCAGTCTAATGTCCACCTTACAAATAGAGGAGCCCAACAGAACGGATGCTCTCTGCTTCTGGGTTTTCAATCTCGATGTTGATTACCATCCATACAACACAGTTCCCAATTTTTGTTGTCTTTTCAAAATTGAAAATATTTTGGATTTGTTTATGCCAACAGTAATAAACTCTTCATTTAAGCAAACAATCTGGTTCTTCCTTTCAGTTGTAGTTTATTTTTAGTTTGCTCTTTTAAAATGTTTTATTCTTTATTTTTTTAATGTCTATTTTATTGATTTTGGAGAAAGAGGAAGGGAGAGAGAGAGAGAGCAAAAAACACAGGAACATCAATCTGTTCCTATATGTGCCCTGGCTGGGGATTGAACTGGTGACCTCATACTCTTCTTTATATAAAGCTTGTTTTTAATGAGACATGTTTTAAAAAGAACTTTTAAAAAAATTTGAAATCAACTTATATAGGTACTCAAAGCCCATATAGTCAAATTCCAGATATCTCTCAATATTTCTTCTTTTCAATAACACAAGTATCTTCTATGTTTTTATTGCCT
Organism: Rhynchonycteris naso; assembly: GCA_037038555.1. Lineage (NCBI taxonomy): Eukaryota > Metazoa > Chordata > Mammalia > Chiroptera > Emballonuridae > Rhynchonycteris > Rhynchonycteris naso. Next base: position 39,241,266 of record CM073002.1, read on the forward strand.
GAATTTTCACCATTTATCTTCTGGATGTATGTCTTCTTTCTTTTGTCCAGAGTGAGAAACTGTTTCTAGTTTCTTTACTCAGAGGTACTTCACATTGTCAGATATGCACAATCAATCTTGTACTCAAACCTTTGTAAGGAAACACAACAGATGGATAATGGGAACATGGTTGCCATTCGGGCTCTGGTGAATTTGTAAGCTGCCCCCACAGCCATGACTCCAGTAGTAAAGGAGAAAAACCATAAAGTTAATCTCTAAGGTTATCTGATGTGTTCCATACCTGCAATTCACATCTTCCCTCCCATCTGACCTAAACAGTTGGCATGGAGGTAGAGGGGTGTTATTTCTTCCTTAGAATAAAATTAAATAAGACACTCAGCAGGTCTTCAACTGCTCAGGAATTGACCCAAATTAAGTGACCAATTTCAGTTGAATGACTGGGGTTTCCATGTCACAACACAGCTCTTCGCTAAGCCTGGAATTTACTTTGTCAAGGCTACATGCTCACGCATTAGTGGAACACCACGACTCCTCACTGAAACTTGGGGTTCCTTCTGTATTAGAACCTTCCTTGACCTTTGCTGAATATCACAAAAAAACCAACTGCTAACCTCTGTTTGTCTCAAATTTTCCCCTATTAATGTTTGGTCCAAGTCTACATTTCCAGCCAATCTTTCATTTAAAAACACAATCTCATTCAAAACCGGCATGGTAACTTAATCACCGGAGTAACTGTCACCTATGATGCAGGGCTGACCCGGGTCCTTGTAGCACTTGACATCATCTTTTGGACAGGTTACAGAGCCTTTTGAGGGAGTTGTTAGAAGCAGGCTCACCCTGCAATGCAGAACTGGTCACAGAAGAAAATTAGTGCATTTATCTGTCAGCATTAGACTAGATTTTCAATCCAGTTCACTAGTCACAGGGTCTGGTTTTCTCTTTCTCTGGGAGATGAAACCGATATGATGGTAGGTAGTAAAAAGGTGTCAGTTATAAATTGGACCGTTGGAGCACGCACACACACGAAAAATAGACGAGAAGACATTAAGGCCATAAATTTAGTTCAAGGCAAAGAATTTCCCTAAAAATAGTCCAGCTTGTTAAACACTGTAGGAAGAATGTATGTCAGGTAACTGTAGGCATGATCAGTACCAGTTCACATATTCTTTTATGGGAACAAGTGTTTGCACTTCTCTCTCCAACATGCTATTTACTTTAATTGCTTGAGGGGATAAAGGATCTTGCTGACTCTGGTACTAAATAAATAAATAAATAAATAAATAAATAAATAAATAACTCAACTGGTTTCCTCATCACCATCTCATTCATGTATGGGGTGGCAGCAAATCTGAGTTGCAAAGGGAAGGAGCAAGTTTGGCCGATACCATCAAGCTTTGCCTTGTGTTCCACTTACTGTTTACCTATCACTTAACTAAATGGGGTTCCAATCCTGACCCAGAAGAAGCATGTTGTTTTTTTCTCAACTCAGTGAGTGACCCCGTCCTAAATAGGTTGTCTCCTAACCTCAATCCTATAATGAAATAATCCAGGTGGAAACCCGGAGGGCCAGCCTCATGTTAATGACCAATTACTGAAACATAACACAAACTAAACCTTAAAATAAAAGTCTTTAGAGGGCCCTGTGACTCCCATACTTTCTACCAATAGGGCTCATCCATGTGTCCACTTGGCTCAATTAATATTGAGTGTATGTTGACCCTGAAACATTGCGTTGAGCTGTGTGGGTTTGCAGATTCGATGTCTTGACGCATAGCATAGAGCTTATAATTTAGATTGAGAAATGATATCCAGCAACCCACCGCAGAATAAACCAGAGTCGAATAAGAATTAGATGGAGCACACATCAGTACCTGTCATAGGAAGCACAAGGGACAGAATCCACAACATATTATGTAGGTAGTAGTTTAATTCATTTATTATTTAAACCTTCATATATGTCACCTACTATGTGTCAGCATCAGTGCTAGACATTGGGGATTTTTAAAACCCTGTCTTCATGGAGCTATCTCTCTAGGGTAACAGAAATAACCACAATCCATCTTTATACTCAACCTATTCCCCTGTCATTATATTATAGTCTTCTCAGAGGATGGTCTCATTTTATTTATCTTTGTACCTTTGGTTCCCTAGAAAAACACGTGAAACAGAGCAGGTGCTCAATGCATGCATTTTAAAGGGAAGAAAGAATATTAAAATGTGTGATAGATTTTTCTAAAATGTTTTCTTTTTCTTGGATGATGGGGAAAGATTGTTAAAAAAAATAAACGTGAAAAATGACTTAAATTTTGAACTGGGCACATGGTCAATGGGGATGCCATAACTAGAGGCAAAGGACACAGAAGAGGACTGGTCTGGGAAAGGGGAAGGTGAGATGCTGAAAAAATACGGGACAAATTGCTTTAGGGCACCGGTTGCAGGCTGTTCAGTTAGAGATGTCTAGCAGATGGTTTAGAGAGTTGGTTGGGAGCTCAAAAGAGAACTTGGAGCTAATTCATCAGTATGTTGAGAACATGTAGATTATGAAGAAATTTAAGGACTGAATTCAATTTGATAAGAATTTATCGAGCACTTACTATATTTGCATTTCTGTGGGGATTTCACATTTGATTAAGAAAATAAAACTTAGACTCAAAATGTTTAAAATCTAGTAGAAGCCACAGATCTAATAATACCTAAGTATGTTGGAGACTAGTATGAATGGCTGTATGTAGAATGAAGAACTGACATAAAGCAGTGGCATAGGAAAGCATGGAGGCTCTGAACTCAGACTGCCTGGGTTTGAAGCTTAGATCTGTCACTTATGACCTGTGTGGCCTTGGGTAAATTATTTAATTTCTCTTGATTTTGTATTAAATGCAAAATAATTGTATCACCTATTGGGATTCTTATGAGGATTAAATAAAATAACATGTAAAAAGTAGTTTCTTAGTAAAGATTAGGTGCTCAAATATTAGCGATCGTGGGAAGCAACATTATTAGTTGATGAATACATTTTTAGTCTTTTATTTTCACATCTCCTTGGCTAAGATGAAGACTTTTTTTCCACATTATTCAGAGAGATCAAGGGATAGTGATATCATAACTGAAAAAATAAGAAATACCAAATATCAGAAAAATTTATATCAGCCTTATTTCTCTCAATTGGTTCTAATTTCTGATTTAAAATTTAGTAAACAGGAAAACATCCAGTGAAATTCAAAAGGTGGTTTGGAAGCCCTAGATCCCAAACCCTTAGCAATTGGATAAAAGAAGAAAAATAACACAAAACATTTTCATAACTGTGATATTGTTGCCACAAAACTAACAGCTATAACCACCACCATAAAGTAATATGAACTTTAAAACCCATAGTTTTAACTGGATGATAGCTGTGCATACTACCCCTTAACCTTTGTTTTTGCCACTGTCTGCTTTGAACTTTGGTTTTTTATCTATGCTGACCCTCATCCCTCTATTATGTGTAAATTCAATATTTATTAAACAAACCAAATAAAAACAGTGGAGTCAATAGCAAAATTTCCTTGGAGACTCTTTTTCCCACTTAGGGGTCAGATGGAGTGCACTAAAAGGCGTTTGGCACAGAACACAAAGACTGAAATGTTTCTTACACTGGTGTATGTGCAAAATGATGAACTTGGCCAAAGTCCCCTCCTTTCAATGGAAGCACTATACACAGGAAAGGTACAGTGTTAGCAAGTGCATTCTCTCTTATTATGGAGACCTTTGAAAACAAGGTCACCATCTAAATGCATGACCATCTAGTTTTGATGAGCTTTCCTGGGAATTTTTACCTCAAATGAGGCTTAAACAAGCCCACCTTCCATTAGGAGCCACCAGGCCCCCATGGCCACCTCCCTGTTGTGTATGAGCTGGCATGCAAGCTAATGGGACTCTTTTGCCTAGTAAATCAGCCAAATTGGCCAAACTGGTTCCAAGTGTAGGTACAATGATCATAACATTCAAAGAGAAATTGCGAGAGAGACACATTCATTGAAGGAGGGAAGATATTGTTTCCTTAAGAGTGAATCAAAACTCTTCAGGGGGTGATATGGAAAAAGAGATCATGAGATTTGGGAGCACTGAGGAGTTCTCAAACTCTAGATTGTAGGAATTTTTGAGTAGAGATTTTGTTTTTGCTTATTTCAGTTAAAGTTTTCTTATGAATGGCTTTCTGAACCAGGAGTTAGGTGAGGTGAACAATCCTCAAGAGAGAAATTCTTTCTGACTTGTTTTTCCCAGAGACATTATTTTATTAGTCTATGGTACCACCCTTCTTCTTCTCACATCTAACTGGTCAACAGAGCCCAAAGAACTAATTTGTTGGTAAATTAATCTACAAACTGACATTCTTACCACATGTTTAACTACATTTAACAAAATAAAATGAGTTTTTCACATCTCATTTTACTAGGTAATAATGCTATTAAAAATAAAACAAATAAATTTTATAGTATAGATTTAAAAAATCTCTTTCCTTCTTTGAGAATGACTATTAAGGACTTTCTTCCTTTTCCTTTCCTCAGCAATTTAGACTTTAGATTATATGGCCAGACATCCATGAGGCTCACCAAGAGGGACATAATTGTCAAGCCTTTTTGTTTAATGTAGTCTCCTCTTCCATGAAGTCTTTCAGGATACTTTAGAAAATTTCCCTTTCCCAATACAGCTCCAACTGTGTATCTTTCCTGTTGTGTCACTTGATTGACCCAATTTCATTTAGTCACCATCTAGTATGTGTCAACCCTATTATGACAAGTGCTTGAGGTACAAGGCAAGGTAACAGTTCAGACTAGTCCTCAAGAAGCTGGAAAATAAGCAGTCTCAACACCATTTGCTGTTTTTCTTCCCAGTACCCAAGGTCGTTTAAACTAGAACTTGGCATGAAAAATAAAATCCATAACACAGATCCAAAGGTTCTCAATTAAATAGTATAACTCACTTATTGTTGACCCATTTGGCTTCATGTTACTTTGTTTGTATAGGTATTGACTTTCTGTGGAACTGTATTAGGTTATTAACTTGTTATTAACTTGCAGAGACAAAGATGAGTTCTAGCAGCTTTTAGATGTCTGTTTGGACAGTTTTTTTAGCCTGCCTTTACAAGCAATTTGTTTCTTAATAAATAATTCATGATAATGATAAAAATGCAAATGAGATGCTGCTTCTTGGGAAGGCCATTCTACAATATTCTCACTTATATCTTTTGGGTAAAATTTGAGAGCACTTAAGAGTAAAATTATCCTTAAGGGAAGAAGTCCCTACTGCAGATGAAGAATTGTCTTTCTCCAAATCATTTTCAATTCCATCTACAGGTCCAAGATCCTTGACTATACAAGAGCATTATAATAATGCTATTTGTCTTCTTCTGATAGTGAATTACAATAGCTTTCTCAGAGTTTTTCTCTCCCATTTCCTTTGCTTAGAAAATCTTATTATTATTATTATTATTATTATTTTCTATTTTATGTTTCTTGCAAATATGAAACACACTGTGTTTAGAAAGAAAAATTGAGATTAAGTCTTAATCACATCACATACTACTTATATGCATTTAGGAAGCCATTCACTGTTCTGTGACTCAGTTTCCTAACCTGTGAAATGAGAAGAGTGTATAATTTCTATCTATCTCCCATGATTGCTGGGAGTAAACCACAGGATGTAATACATATAACAATGTCATCTTTTTCTTCTTCTTTTTTGTCTTTCTCTTTTTCTTCTTCTTATTGAAGCTAACATTTACAGATTAGTTTTTAAGAAACACTATGTAAAGATGCAGACAGTACAGTATTCCCCCATTATCCTTGGGTGATATGCTCCAAGACCCCCAGTGGATGCCTGGAAGTACAGCTATACTGAATCCTATGTATATTTGATGTTTTTTCTTATATGTACACACTGTTTCACTGAGAGGAGGCATGCTAAGGCTTCTCTCTGCCAACAGCACTGCTCTCACACTTTGAGGCTATTATTGAGTAAAATAAGGGTTAATGAACTCTGTATTGCTAATATTCAAGATGGTTACTAAGTGGCTAATGTGTGGGGAACATATATAGCATGGATATACTAGACAAAGGGATACTTCACATCCCAGGTAGGATGAAATATGATTTTATCACACTAGTCAGAATGGCACACAGTTTAAAACTTTTAAATTGTTTATTTATGGAAGGTTCCATTTAATGTTTTTGAACTGCGTTGACCATCGTTAACTGAAAGCAAGGAAAGTGAAACCACAGACAAGGGGGGACTGCTCTGCTCAGAGTGAAAAGTAGCATACTCAGTGGCCCCTTTCAGTGGTTCTGCTTCTACATCTAAAACACCCGTACCATTATTTGGAGATGCTGCAGTGATACAATTCATAATGTTAATCACTTCTAGAGCTCCTTTTCTGGTGGGATGCACAGTATTCAGCTCTTTGCATGGATTATCTCATTTAAGTTTTACCCCAGTGCTGACATTATAGCATTATTATTCTTTATCTTTCCCAGAGGTGAAGGTCATGACTCATGACTTGAAAAAGTTGCAATTTTGTTCATGGAAAGACAGTGGATGAGGGCTAGGCAGTCTGGCTCCGGAGTTCATTGTCTTAAAAGCATTTTTAGGTGGTGACAAGGCTGTGAGGCAAAGTTTGATCTGGAATTTGAAGGTGAGTTTCTCAGCTCTTAGTTAAATGTACAACATCGAGCTCCTAAAGAAGAGTCAGCATTCACATCTGCAGGTCTCATATCGTTGTCAGCACCTAAGAGCAATGGAAGGGATATAAAGACTAGGGGTGCTCAGGCCAGCGTGAACATCAGACAGGACATGTGACAGTGGCCAGGGACAGAAAGAACTCATCAGCTAAGTCCTGGGGTCAGACATACCAGTCATGTTCCAACATTCTGAAAAGCAAAATCCAATAATCAGCCATGGTGCCTAATGGGCAAGAGCAAATTAAGCCACTCTGAAATAAACTATTAAATTATAGAAACTATACATATAACAGCTCATGACCTTTAGCAATGATCTTTGCTAGCCTGGAAAGTCCATATGTGGCACGTGGTTATGAAAGGGTGATCACTTTTTTGAGCCATATCTTCAAGTGAGATCATTTACATCCCTTCACTGGGTTCTCTCCACGCATGGTTTCTTGACCAGCCTGCGTCTTCTTGAGTGGGTAGCTTGAGGGTCTCCCCTGTGACTGTGGGGACTCGCTCCCTTTCTCTCACTCCTGTACTGAACACGACTAAATTCACCTTTCAATATGAGCATATTTCTCTCCTGAGAGCAACATCCAGAGGATCCTTGGCTTTCTTAGAACGAATATAACTTCAAATAAAACCTCACTAAATCCAGGCAGGTACTCCCTTTCCTTCAGCAATAAAGGAGCCTTCGAGCCTCCTCACTTCAGCATGCGATTAAGACTCAGGACTGAGTTCAGGCTGGCACTAATGAGCCCACAAACATCCTCAGAGCAGAACGGAGGAAGAAGACACAGGTGAAACAAATCAAACAGAACAATCAGGGGTGAATTTTCAGTGTGGCCCAGCGTGGAGATTTCCTGGCGGGATTTCCATTAACATGAATGAGAGTTGTACCACTAAATCCCTACACACTGTGCGGAAAATATGCCTCTAAGTGCTCGGCAGCATTACGTCTGATGGAACAAAAACACAAACTACCCAAACCCGGCGAAGTGCTCCTGGTGCCAAGGGACCAAGATTCACAGCGGAAGGTGTCTCAAGTCCTAACTGTCCTGGGTGAGACAGAATGGACCCCTACTTGGCTTGACACAGTGTACTGGAAATAGAAGGGCTCTCCGCAACCTGCCCGGTGATGCTTCTTGCTCCCCTCAACACAGACTTTGATTAGGAGTTGATTTGGTCTTCCATTAAAATGACCTGTGTTTGCTAAAATGACTCCCTTCCTGCTCTGATTACCTAAAATTTCCGTAAGCCTCAGCATTGCATCAGGCCTGCTGGAACCAGAAACTTGGGGGATGATAGTGCATGATGTGGTTTTATGGCCTCTGCAAAGTAAATGTTGCAAAGGATTCTTCCCCTAGGATCAAAGAAAATAGTCAAGAAATCACTTAGCCTGCTTACTTTCACAGGGCAATTTCCTTCTCATATCATGTCCAGGGTGGCTCTGGAACACAAGTCTGGTCATGCTGCCATCCTTCTCAAAAATCTTCACTGGTCTCCTTCCTCCTCTAAAATAAGGTTTTAAGCCTCTCCATAAATTGTTTACTCTCTCATCTGCCACTATATCTCCATATGTTATATCTTCCAAGTGTATTTTATTTGCCACTCCTCTAAACAAAGTCACCTCTGACCGACCTTACTCACACACCCAGAATAGCTCTCTTCAGTGATTCCTCTCCTCTGTCTACTTATCTTTCAAAGTCAAAGTTGTATCTGTCATCTTCTCTATTAAACAGTTCTTATACTGACTTACCCAATTGCTCTGCCGTGCTACCTTTGAACTGTATTGTGGAATTCATTGAATTCTCTTCTTAGGCATCTTAATTTCACTTATATATTGCTGTTTATCTGTTTCCTCAACTACCTTGTAAGTGCCACCAAAAAGTTCTTGAAATCTTTGCATTTCCCCAAATACTTTGCTCATGTTAGGTATTAATAAACATCCTTTAAGTGAGTAAAAGTTAGGAGAAGGGCCCATTATTCCTTCTTGCCTTACTACCAAATTCTTCATCTTCTATGGGCCATGATGATGAAGACATTAGTAAAACAAAGTCCTTACCAACACTCCTCTAATTGTTCTTCTGTACAAGCATTCATAGAATGCCTCACATATGTCAGGGCGCCAATATGGCAGCCCTGATGTGAGTAGGATACACTTCTTTCTTGCCCTGGAGCAGCTCACAGTCTAGACCACAACAGAACAAAGAGTAAGTGTTAAGGAGCATCACTCTGTGTAATAAAATGTGTTGCAATTGTGTTCATTTGCAAAGAAAGGCTGTCATGAGGGGCATGTGACATCTAAGGGGTTCTCTCCTGAGAAGCTGCGTTGCAGCATCAGGCAGCAGCATGCTCACCTAGAAGTACGCTCGGCAACAGCCAGGTGCAATTATGAATGAGGAAAAGTGTCTCTTCCATATTAGGCCACTTCTCCTCTTCTCCTCCATCCATTCCCTAAAACCTACCACCTGCCTCTCTTCTTCATACTCTCTATCTTGTTCCAGTTTGCCAAGTGATTAGTGTTTGATATACTTATCAAGTAAAGGTGCAACTGGCTTAGGATTTTTCTGGAAAGGGTTAAAAAGGAAGTATGGTTTCATAAAAAGAGTACAGGCTTTGGAAAATGACATCCCTCAATTTCCTGATTTACCATTTCTTATCTGTGTGACCTGGGACAAATGATTTAAATTCTCTGAGCTTCATTTTCTTCCTTGGGCAAGTTCCTTGAACTCTAAAAGTCCACAGTTGCTTCTTCGTAAAATTTAGATATTAATACTAACCTGGTAAAGTTATTTTAAGGATTAGATATATTGTATAAAAAGTGCTTAGGCAACACATAGTAGATACTCAAAGCACAGTGGTTATTAATAGATTCTTTAAAGGGGGTTCTTGCAGAGATATAATAACTTGTTCAAACACTTGTCTTGCGAGTGGTGGAAATGCAAGGCATGTTAACAAGCAAATAGTGGAAATGTTTGAGGGCTGAAAGCCACGAGTTCTCAGAGTGTCCAGCCAACTCCTGTGAGGTGGCCATCCATTCAACCCACAGGTCATGGGACAAATGGGGTGTTGTGAGCTCCCAGCTCTGCAAATGGTATTAGCATGGGAATCTGGGTAAGTTGCTAATCTTCTTGCCTCAATTTCCTCCTGCTTAATATGTATCCTGAGATCGCCTCCCTTGACAGGGCGATTTTGACTAATGTACAATTGAGCTTCGAGCTCCTTGGTTATAGGGGAGCTATACAAGCCAGAGGTATTACTATTCATTTCAAGGCTCCTGTATCTGCCGTGAGACTCAAAGAAGTGGAGTTCCTTCCCCACCCTCCTTGTAATATTTAGTTTCTCTGAGTTGCTTCATCAGAAGAAATACTGAGTTCTCCATTTCCCTGGCTCACTTTCCCACTGACGAGGGCGATGTTAACATCGAATCCTGAATCGCGGCTAGATCAATATTATAGCAGCGGGGAGAGAAGGGCACTAGCCCTAGAACACAAACACACTGTCTTTTCCAAGAAAGGCTGCAGTTCCCCTAGTGTTAACTTCCCGTTGTTCCCCTCCATGCGTCCCCCGCCACCCTCCCCTCCTGCCACCAGCACGACCCAGATCACATTAGAGTCCCAGAGCACAGGGAACAGTTCTCGTCTATCCGTCACCAAGGAGGCAGACGGGACAGGGGGAACAACAAGTCATTTGTACCTGATGAGGAGGACACTCCTGGGAAACAAACAGATGAGCCACCCCATGAATCTGAGCCATTCTCTGAGGTAAACAGAACTGCATGAGAAACCACCAATTATCTCCAGCATCGCCCTTACCTCGCTCACTGCCCTTCTGGCGGTCGGGTGGGAGGCATGAAACTGTAGCTTGGACCAATATCTGATTCTGAGAAAGTTAACCCTCGCAAAGGTGATTTCTTTTCCCGCAGTCCCTTGGCGTTGAATAACCATCCATTTCTATTACTTTGTTGTCAATTCTATTTTTTATTGGAGAAGCATATTTTCATAGACAAGTGGCAAAAATAACTTTCTGAGTGTGACTGAGTGCTCAGACAGGCAGGACCAACCTTGAACTAACCAAACTAGTACAGAGTGAAGGGAAAATGGAATATATACTTCAAAACATTTTTAGAATTCTTTTCTTAAAAAGAAAACGAAACAAAGCAAAGCAAAACAAACTTTGAAAAGACCCAGCTGCTTCCAGGACAGTTGGACTCGATCCTCTAAAACATTCTTGGACACCAGTCTATGGTACCACAAACCACTGCTGTTTCTGATAAACACTATCATTATCGCCTAATTTCACCAACTGTAATCGCGAATATTAAGGAATACTGATGATGGCTGAAGAACTGGGTCTGCAGGTCAGGCAGCCTGCCCTAGCAGTTGCAAAACACACACTGGATAGCAGTTTATGGGAAAACTATGTCTGTGATACTAAAAACAGAGAAAGAAGGGAAGCAAAACAATAGCTGAGGATTCATGAACAGGTTTTTAAAAAAGGCAAGCTTGGTGGGACAACGTGGCATAAAGCCCCATTTCTAGCTTTAAAGTGTGTAATCTTTTTAAAAATACGAAATCCATGCTTAAACTTTGCAGAATTTGAGCAACTATAACACAATTCAAGGGACTGTTTTTACCTGTATTTCATTAGTGCTCACTCACCGAAAACATGTCACTGGAAACTCTAATGTGATAAAGTTTGTTTAATTCAATGCAAACTGTCCTAAAAATTATTGATGAACCCCAAGGACAGGACACAGAGCTAGTCCCTATGTCCACTCTCCCAAAGCCCAGCTGATGACCTATTCCTCTTTGGTAGGAACGGTTATCTGGTCTTCCCCATTCCCATACAAAAGAAAAGTTAGGAAATTAATGAGTTGAATTAATACAAAGCAGAGCAGATTACTTAAGACAACAACAACAACAAAAAATTAAAATGGAGACATTAGCCAACAACTTCTTATGGGACAAGATAAGCTGCTCCTATGTTCATTTTTAAAAGTCATTAATAATTACATGGTACATCTGAGCACCTATCAGACATTAACATTAACAAGGGAAAAAAACTAAAAGGAGGGAGAATGAGCTAATAGTTATTAGGCTTCTATTTTATGGGAAGTCCTGGGCTTTGCATGTATCATTTTACCTTATTTGCATAACATTTAAATTAGGCATTATTTTAGACAAGGAAATTGTGACACAGAAAAATTAAGTAACCTGTCTTCTCAGGTTTTTTTATGTTTAAAACTTATGAAAAACTCAGAAAGCTAGAAACACTAAAATGCATGATTTAGGATTATTTTTTTTCCTGATGATCCTTACAACTAATGATTTGAAAAGTCACCCTTTGGTTTTTCAGAGAATGGAATGTAAGTTCTTCTACAGGTTCTCATAATACCAAGGGTTGGGAGTTTTAAAGAGGATTCACTGGAATGTATGCAGAGCAGGGTTACTGGAGAAAGTGAATCACCCACAGTAGTACCTGCTCACTCATGTTCTTAGGTGAATCCTATGTCAGGAAGAGAAGGATTCAGGGGAGTCTCCACCCATGGAGACATTGCAGAAAAGAGTGAGGAGGGCAAGATCACCAGTGGAGGAAATGTAGCTGTCATAGCATAAGGACTGATGCCAGAGAAGCAAACTTCAGACCCGAAGTCAGGAGAATTGGGTTCAAGCCCATTGAGTCTATTAACCGGCTGTGACCTCAGGCGAGTCACTGCCATTTCCCAAACCTCAGTTTTCTTATTTATTAAAAAGGGAATTGGGCCCTGAAAGGTCATTACCAAGGTCTTTTCCACTTTCAACAAACCTCTTGAGAAAGAAGAGCCATGTCCTACCTGAGCTCTTTATCCTGTAATGGTTTAGGGCCGGCAGCAGTTCTCAAACTTAAGGACACAGCAGAGTCCCCCGAGGGCCATGCCCACAGAGTTTCTGAAACAATAGTTTGGGTGGGACCCCTGAATTTACATTCTAAATTCTCAGGTGATGTTGGTGCTACTAACCCAGAGACCACACTTTGAGGACCATTGGACCAGTGCACTATGGATAAAAATAGACACCTTCAAAGGTTAATTCATTTTGGGTTAACCTGAATTGGTTTGAAACATATCAGACTAAATGACAAGCTGGGAGACTCCTGTGGTTGGGAACATGTTCCTTTACCCTAGGAAGGTATCCTGTGACAGGTGGGTGCTTTCTTTTTCTTGTACATAACTTTTCAGATGTATTCTACCAGATATTTCTGAGACTGATCAAAGGTGGATATTATCACATGCCCAGTGGGCATGGGTATATTCAGGCACTTGACCAGACTGGGTTTCTGAGTTTGGGAAGACATAAGCCAGATCTTTCCTTTTCTAGGCTCTGACCTACACCACCAAGCAACCAGAACCATATTCCTGAAGTCACTACAACACAATGGAGTCAGACCGCCTACTTTCTCTTCCTTATTACTTAACAGCTCTTTAATCTTTAGCTTCATGTGCCTGTTTATGTCATCTGTAAAAAATGAGAATGACAGCCTCATAGTGTTGCCGTGAAGGTTAAATGAGATAATACATGTAAGGGTGCTTAGAATGTCTGGCACCTAGTAAGTGCTCAATAAAAGCTGAGCTGTTATTTCACTTCTTGCCAAAGAATATAATACAAAAGTCTCTACTATCCATCTTTGGACAAATGCACAGGTACGAAATATGATATTAAAAGAGGATAATTTGAAGGATATGTTGTCTGTCCATTTTTCTAAATCAAACCATCATTTCAAAGGCTACCTACTTAGACCAACTCTCAGGGGGCTGGGGGATTGCTTTCATTCAATTTAACTTTGATCTTAGCCAAGAACTGAGAGGCATTATGAGAAATAATTAAACAAAACTCCCTAACTGAAGTAGAGATGGAAAGTGTCTTTTTAATTGCACCATGCTCTCTCTATAACGATAAGGTGACCAGACGTCCCACTTTTGGTGGGATAGTCCTGATTTTTAACAATTTTTCCCGTGTCCTGCAGTGTTTTAAAAATGTTCCGATTTTTGGAAAGAATGCACAAAAAGCTAGAGAATGGCGGGAGAACGGGAAGGGGATATGTGGTTTTTGCGGGGAAACCCCACCTCGACCTGGAAGCGCCCACACTGCCGCAAGAGCTGGCTGCCCCGTGCGGGGCCCCAAAACAAACAACTTTGGGTGGGACATACCTGCTGGGGCGGTGGCTGTCAAGTCCCCTAACTACCCATAGGCCCGCGATCTGGAAGCTGGCATGTGGCTCCACAAGCCGCTTGGTCTCCAGCGGGCGGCAGTGCTGGACTCCGGGAGCACTTGTGTAGCTCTGGCATCGGTTTCAGGACCGTGTAACCCGATCCCTCTGACTCACTGAAAATTTCCCATATAGTAATATTTCCGAAAATGATCTTTTTAATGAGGTATCATTATTAAAAAAATAGATTGATAGGAAAAGGTTGAATATTGGCCATCAGAAAAAATCACAATAAAGAACAAATGGTTAGAAATATTTCATCATTTTGAAACAAACCATGTTCCATACAATAAATAACGCACTAAAAATTGTGGAATACGTGCTGTCTTTACCAGGAACTAATGCTGTGAGTGAACATGTTTTTTCTATGGTAAATAGTGTGGACATCAGAAAAATCATAATTGTGTTGAGACTTTGAAAGCCATTTTATGTGTGAAATGAGAAATTTCTCAAATGAGAAATATGCCAAAGAATAAAATAATACTATACATATTTTTAATGTATTATACTTGTAAATTGTACCTATGTTGAAATTTTAAAAAAATATATTACAATACTATTTTTGCATTCTATAAAATTTTTTTTTGCTCCATATAGACCAAATTTTTAATAAAGAACCCCCACCCACAACCCCACCCCTCCTCAGTCAATGGTGTCCCGCTTTACCAATTTTAAAATCTGGTCACCTTATATAAGGATCCACTGGAGGGATTTCTCCTAAGTAAGGCTTTCTTGTCATTCCTGAGCCCAGTAAACTCAGGGCTAAATCTATGCTTGCCTCCAGCTAGTGCTGGAGAAGACACAATGACATGTGTTAACCCTGGTTTCATTTCCGTATTACAACCTTTTCATTTGCAGAGGACTCAGTTTAATTTGGAGGAAACTAATTTTTCTCCAGAAGGTGTCTAATCTTAAAATTCCCACCAGGTTCTAACCCAGAGTTTTCTTAAAATTGAGAAGTATAACTTGAAAATTTTTATGTCATCTAGTGTTCAATTTCAGTGTCACTAAGGCAGTGGATGGGTGGATGGTATTAGTTTGGATGACAAGAAATTTAAAAGTCATAACAGCCAAATGTAATGTGTAGTCTGAATTAATCTTGGTTTAAACCAATGCAGCTATAAAATATATATTGGGTAAGTTGGCTGTGAATTGGGTTTTAGGCAATATTAGGAAATATTTGTTAATTATATTAGTTATGATACTGGTATTATGGTTTGACCAAAAATTATAGCTCCATATTAAGATGTTTAGAAGAGAAATGTCATAATATCTGTAATTTAGTTTGAAAGATTTCTGCAGAAACAAAATATATGAAACAAATATGGCAAGTGCTAAAAATTATTACATCTAAGTAATGGGTACATGGGTATTTATTATAGACTTCTCTATCATTTTATTACATGCTTGAAAACCTTAACGAAAGGACAAAAATTATTTTTGATGAGCAGTAGTAATTCAAATTTTTATTTCTATCTTGTTTTAATTCATATAAAATATGCCCTTTCATTTCTTCACTGTATTTCTTCAAGTTTAAATCAGTGGGTAGATGAAAACCAGAGAGCCAGTGAGGCTGCAGTAACATCTTAAAATAAGTTTTCATTTAACAAATACACAATTTATAATATAATCATAATTGGCAATTTCTTACTCCAAATTATTATCCAGCGAGCAACAGCTGGTCGTGAAGCAAAGAGAAGATAATAGATTTAGATTTCAATTCATACATTCTTTTGCAAAAGCTGCAAGAATTTCAGCCATTAAGAATTTTCAAGTCATCTCTACTTGTTTCTCCAATATTATGCAACACAACAGAAAGTTTATTTTACATGAGCAATTTCTGTTCACAATTTTCTAATTATGAGTATCAAACGGAGTTTCACCTTCCACCACCCCAGTGATTCATAGCATTCTTGTTAGCTAAGTTAAACTCTGTTTTGTCTGGTTATATGATTTGAAATTTTGCACAAACAGATCCCAACTTCTTTCTTCTTCATTTACAAAGGGAGTCTCCTTTGCTCCTTGCGGAGTGGTATTAACACAGGTCAGCCCTTCTGCTCTGTTCACCAGCTGGTCTGCCCTCTTTTCCTCCAGTACATTACCTTTGTTTCACCACATTCTGCTGTTTTAAATTCAGAGGGCCCCATGGTCAAAGACAGTATGGTTCTTTACATACAGTGCCTTGCTGGTGGTTGTTGAAGAAAGGCACTCACTAGTGATTAAAACAAGAGGGATATGGAGGAAGAGTATGGTTCAATGTTACAGTAATATAATGTTATAGTAATTAAATAAATAGAAATATAGAAAAATATGGAATATATATATAGAAATAAGTTAGGATATAATATTAAAAGCCATTAAGGCAAGTAAATAAAGCTATGCTGTCTGGGTAGGAACTAATCTAGTCTGTACAAATATGATAATCAGACTCTGCCTTTTGCACAAGGCCCAGTAAGAGTGTGTGTGAAGTTAAAAATAGATTTAAAAAATGGCTTGATGTGATAACTCTGTAGGTTAACATAAACAAGAAGCTTCCCTAGGAGCACCTTAAAAGTGGCTTGATGTGACATTTTGGTAGATTAACATAAAAAGAGCTCCCTGCTAGGAACTCCCAAAAAGGTAGTTTGAGGTGATAATCCTGTAGATTAAAACCTGTTAGAAGGCATAGACCAGAAAAGGTACTAAAGCTAAGGGGCCCCCTGCTGTGGAAGTTGCCCAGACTTCAACGTTGACTGGACTGTCTCCATGCCGCTCTGATTAAGGACAATCAAGAGAAGCATGCCGATGGGGTGCCCCTTTAAGCTGTACCCAAGCACGCCATAGGATTTGTGAGTAATAAACTGCGTGTGTGATTCTTGCAACTAACTTGTGTGTTGGTTGTGTCTTTGCTCCAGTGGCAGTTGGTCTCGGCACTGATAAGTAGAATCCTTACAGCCACCTGGAGAGTAGTCTGGAAGAGGCTGCCAGCCCTTCTGATAAGCAGGAGTGTCCCACTGTATGGGGAAGTTGAATTGGGGATGCCTGATCACATAGAATTCGGGCTCTACTGACCCATTCAAGTAAGCATTTGTTGGGGCTCAGAACTGTGCTAAGGTCTCTGGTAAGGGCATCAGGGTATGGGACAAAGAGTGCATTAGAAAGTTTTGTCATATCAAAGGATGGGAGCTTTTTACATTAACTGCTGTGTGACCTTGAGTAAGGCATTTAACATTTCTGAGCCTCAGCTTCCTCAACTGCACAGTGAGGAGTTCAGAGAAAATGACCTCCAAGCTCACATAAATTCTCATATTTAATATATTTTTTTAAATTTCTTTTTATTGTATTCATTTTAGAGAGGAGACACAGAGTGAGAGAGAGAGAAAGAAAGAGAGAAAGGGGGGAGGAGCTGGAAGTATCAACTCCCATATATGCCTTGACCAGACCAGTGCAGGGTTTTGAACTGGCGACCTCAGTGTTCCCAGGTCAATGCTTTATCCACTGTGCCACCACAGGTCAGGCTCATATTTAATATTTAATGACCCCATAAAACAAGAGGTTTGTTGGATTTCTCTGACCAGCAAAATCTCCATTAACAACTTGAGGAATTGAATCAGTGAGCAGGACCATCTCAAGTCAAATGCATTTTTGCAACAGCACAAGTGGTAAGAATGGGACGGACCAGATCCACATTCAAGTGTCTCATCATAGCTGGGCATTCCCTCCACAGGGTTGCTTTCATCTCTCATCTATTTGTATTCATTAATACTCTCTCATTGTCCCGAAATTTCTCCCTATTATATATTTTAAAAAACTAGAAACAGACACAACAGATTAAGGATGTAAAGTTGAATAGCACAGAGCATTAGTCAAAACAGACCTTTGAAATGGCACACAATAGTCCCCCGAGGTGGTTTGTTTTATCTCTTTTCAGAGATGGGCTTCTCCCTCACTCCACCTTTCCTGTCTTAGTCAGGTTTATACCAACCAACTCCCCTCTGCATGGACCAGGTAAGGTCAGCTGAGGGTGAAGCCTTAGTGGGGCAAAGGGAGATGAAGGGTGCTGCCTGGCTACGTGACCGGGCTCTCTTGTGGGATCATTTCGAGGTCATGGTTTTCATCCCAGCAGATTTTCATAGGTTCCTTCATTAAAAATTAAGATTCAACTACATTACAAAACAGATTGGCAGGCTGCTAGAAATTGCTATAAATAATTTATCAGCTCGCCCATTCTGATTTCTTCCAAATACTATCTTTGTTATTTTTAGCACAAAAGAAATCATATCTAACTATGGAGCTCAGTGGAAGTGGAAGAAAAATGCCACCAAGTATGCCACGTAACCATATTTAATGGACAACATGTTATTTTCATCTCTTATTATGCTGATGAATGATAAGACAATATAGGATAGAATTTAGTGCCATAGAGCATGTACTTAACAGAAATATGTCATTTGGATGAGGAGAAAGCACACTACTGAAGTGATGAGGTTTAAAAAGTTTTTTCAATCTCAAGATCATATTCACTAAAATAGATGATCCCTAAAATTATGTGACTTAATTCAACCAACATGAAGTGAGTCTGTCTTATGGAGTATAAAATAAGTGAGTCAAGTTCTTCTCCATTTAGGCCTCTCAGTCTGCTGAAGAAGGTAGTTGATTGGAATACAAACTTTATAGTCCCGTGAGAATGATATAACCAATGTTATAAAGGTTAGATCTCAACAAAACAACTTAGGCTATCCTGCAGCTCGTCTAAAATTCTGAGAGTTCTTCAGAAGCTACACATCATGAAAAACTTTGTTTCCATGAGAAAAGAGTTTCCTTGTTTTAACTCAGGACAAAAGGATACCTCCTTTTAGGGTCATTTCCCCTTCTTTCCTGGCATAAGTATGAAGAGGGGGCCTGACTTGTGGTGGTGCAGTGGATAAAGCATCAACCTGGGAACACTGAGGTCGCCAGTTCAAAACCCTGCACTGGTCTGGTCAAGGCACATACGGGAGTTGATGCTTCCAGCTCCTCCCCCCCCTCTCTGTGTGTGTTTCCTCTCTAAAATGAATAAATAAAAAGAAATAAAAAAAAAACAAGTATAAAGAGGGAAGAATAATAGATGAAACCAGAGTCAAAGAGGAGGGAGAAAAATGAGGTGACTTTGGATCAGCATGCATTCATGGTGATCCTGATGGCAAAGGTGTGTGAGTGAGGTTGGATCACAGGAGGGGTTAATAAGTGGGATTAATTATGTAGGTATAACCTATGGTTCCCCAAGCTCTGGAGAGGGGTTTGAGAGAGTTACATTAATATAATCAAAAAGCATTTGTCTGGCCTAGTCTCTTCCCATAGAATAGTGGCAACTCCAATCTTTCTCAAATTCAAGGTATCTTTAGAGTGCATTTCATGTCTGCCCTTGAGTATAGATCCCTCAGCCACCACAAGGGCACTGCCCCATGGGAGCTCAGAGATGACTGGGTATGTCCCAGGGCACTAGGTTAACTCCCTTGCCACTGTGGCCCTCTTCTGCTTCTAACACTGGCCACATTAGTCTCATATCATACCAGGAAAATCACCAGTTTCTTCTGATTATAGTAAAACTTCTAATTCTTGGTTTAATTTGGCTTTTTGTAGTCTCTGAACTATAGAGGAAAAGATACTAAGCCTCCTCTTCCATCCATTACACTGTTAGTGGGGCCACAAAGCAGTTCTGAACTTCCTTTTCTTAGAATTTTTCTGTACTAATTCAGCTATTTTAATATACTTTACCTGTTAAAGTGGCAGTATGGGGCTTAAGCCAGAATACTATCTGAATAAAGACAGAATAATGTACCATCATAACTGCATCCACTCTGTAAACTCCATTCCCTTGGCTAGTGAAGTTTCTTCCAGTGAGGTCCCTCACAGTCTCCTCCTAAGAGATCTCCAATGGCCCGTTCTGCCAATTTTCTAGACCCTGCTTGAATTTGTAATGCTACATAGCTGAAATCCTTGTTAAGAATGAACTATTCAGAGTTGGTGTTTATACATTAGAGACTTTCTTCACACAGATATTTCATAGCAAAGTAACAATGTTTAGAACCTAAATTGAACTAGAAATGTTTTTAACCTATTAAATATATAGTCAGTTTGTAAAAGCTCTGGAATACAACCTTATGAAGCTGTTCCAGTTTTTCTGTTCTTCCAATTCTTCTAAGTTTTACTAGAGAAGATAGAACAGGTAATCTGGAGGACTGTTGGGAAGGATGGAATGATAAATAGTGCTTCTAGAATGTCATAAAATGTGACAAGGAGAGAGAAAATGGTGCCAAGCTAACACTGCCTCATCATCAGGCTACCTACACTAACGGGCCACCAAGAGTAACTCCAGTGATTGTGTACGCACAGTTGCTTTAGCACCAATCATAATAACTGACATTGCCATAGGCTTACAACTAATGAAATCCTAGCACATTTCTTATCTCATTTAATCCTCCTAATAGCCCAAGGTAGTGACTTAGTGTTATTTCCAGTTGACAGATAAAAAAATGAGCTTTAGAAAGACTAAACAACTTGTCCCAGATTTTCCCAAGTAAGAAGAAAAGCTGAGACCCAAACCCAGGTTTTCTAAGTTTAAATCTCATTCACATATACTGCTTCAATGTTCATTCATGGATTTTCCTCCACAATCCTTACTGAGAGCATATAGTTTAGTGCCAGGTACTGTCCTGAGCCCTTGGTGGTGGGGGAGGCATGAGGGGCACTGGGATGTATAAAGATGAACTATAAAGATGAATATATTCAGAGAATTTTTTAAACTAACCTGTTTATTTTGAAGAAATTATGGGTTCACTTTAAGTTGCAAAAAAAGAGCTCAGGAAACTTTTTTTTTTTTTTTTTTTTTTTTTTACAGGGACAGAGAGAAAGTAAGAGAGAGGGATAGATAGGGACAGACAGACAGGAACGGAGAGAGATGAGAAGCATCAATCATCAGTTTTTTGTTGAGACACCTTAGTTGTTCATTGATTGCTTTCTCATATGTGCCTTGACTGCGGGCCTTCAGCAGACCGAGTAACCTGGTGCTCAAGCCAGCAACCTTGGGTCCAAGCTGGTGAGCTTTTGCTCAAGCCAGATGGGCCCGCGCTCAAGCTGGCGACCTCGGGGTCTTGAACCTGGGTCCTCCGCATCCCAGTCTGACGCTCTATCCCCTGTGCCACCGCCTGGTCAGGCAGGAAACTTTTAATCTAAAGTAAGAAGAGCATTTATCCATAGGTGTCTATAATGCAATACAGAAGGTATTAAATGAGGGACTCAGATATTTGGGCAGAAATGATCACATTTGAGTAAATGGGCGAGGTTTCTTGGAAGAAGTGGCATTTGGGGTCACCTAGAAAAGACAGTATGATTTCTATAGTGGATGAGACACAAGGGGTGGGGGGAGGAAAAGCATTCTTGAGGCGGACACTCACTTGGGCAAAGGTGCAGAGATGGAAAAGTACAGGTAGGTTTGGGAAAAAATCAAATATTCAAGGGGGAGAAAAAAGTTTTAATAAGCTCAATGCCAAGTTATTCTCCATGGCATCTTCCGTTCAAAGGTCAACATGGATGGAGAGAGATGGACTTGATTCCTTTTCTTGAACATCCACCAGGTGGGCCCAGAACTGTCAGGGCCAAGAAAGCCACAGCTTTGTATTTTTGTCTGGTACAGTAACCAAAACACTTTTCATATGTAGAGTGAAGAAGGTATATTCCAAGTTTTTCTTAGAAAAGTAATACTGTACAGTGAGACTGAACCAATACTTAGAAAATCATAGAATTGGGGTTCCAGCAGGCTAGGTCTCTATTTCCTAATTCCAACAGGTCTACTTTTTATCTCCTCACTTGTCTCAACCTTGTTCCAAACAAATTTGAAGGTTTTACAATAATGCATGCAATTCAGCAAGATAGTTTAAATCAAAAATAAGAAAATAAGGCAAAGGATATTTATCATAATGACACTGTACAGGTACTTTTTTTCCTATAGCTCAGAATCTTTTCTAAGAGCAGCTGTAGGAGACATTTCTCTCTAGTCTCAATATCCATATTGTTGTTCTTTGCTTGGGACATTGCTTTATTTTTGCTTTCATGTATACACTGGCTCTTATAACTGGCTGTGTTTCCCTCTTTTCTTCCATTGGCTGTTAGAAATCACAGAGCCAAATTAGTATTTCATCTTTTGGAAGTCCATAGGATTTAATGGTTTTAATTTTGTGTAGCAACCTCACTTCTCACTCTTTGGCCATGAAAAACATCCCCCCTCTGATTAATTTAAAGTTAAGAACATGGAAATGATTCTGACTTACCTTTGAAGGTTTTTCCTTAAGAAAATTTGCAAGAGTGTTTTCAAGCAGGGCAAATATAATTTCACTAAGAAAATAGAATTTTGGTATTTTTACTATGAAAAGCTAGATATGAGTCAGAAAATGGCAAATCCATTGTGTCCCATTATAAAAGGAATCAATCTCTTTGAATGTTCTCCAACAGTTTCCCACCCACACCTTTACTCCACCCTGAATAGTCTTCAAATGAGCATTTTGGAAACAAGTGCTAATATAAAACCAATCTTTTCAGGCACCTTTGCACATACAACACCTCTGTCAGGTTAACTGTCCTTAATAAAATATATTGAATATGTACATTATATGGCATTGGCTCTATTGAGCGTCAAAACAATATCTTGTTCAGATTAGGTGCTCAATAAATATTTGTCAGTTGTTTTTAATATGTGTGTCCACTATATTGGAGCCCCACACACACAATAAAGAAAGGATTTTTGAATTGGAAACTAGCTTTAAACATTTATTTATAATCACTCAATGTCATCCTTACCTCTAGTATGGCTATCACTGAACCTAGTTACACAGCAAGCAGAAGCTTTCCGTTAATCCAGGTGCATTATAGCTTTGATTACTTTCAGTGCATCCTGCCTGCTACTTGTTTGTGTAACCATTGCCCTGACTATGGGCTCTTGGCAATAAAGTATTTATGGGTCTCCCGACAGGGAAAAGAGCATGGAGCTACAGATGCAGCTCTCCTGGTTGTTCCACCACCTGATCTGTTTCAGGGTGAGGAAGAGAGGGAGCTGAAACCCACAAAAGGCTTCAGTCCCAGGTGTTCAGCAGGTGGGTGCCAGGTGAGCTCCAGACTCCCAGGTTTAGCAGAGACACGGCTCCTTTGCTTGATGATCAGTTGCTTTCTCTGCCTGTTTGTTTTTCTGGTCCAGTTTTCTGTCCTGTTCATTAGTCAGTTAGTTCTTCCTTGTTTGTTCTGTCTCTCTTGTGTGGTCTGCAGGTGACCTCACTTCTCAGCACAGGAAGGCTAATGTCTTTGTTCCTCGTAATTTGCTTTACAGTAGTGGCAGGGAGTGGTTAAACACATGTATACATGTTTGGTGTATAAGGGAGGTTATAGAATCACCTGGGAGTATGATCAGTTTGTAGAAATGGTCAAACCGTTGGTAAAGGGGTCATTCTCATCTTCCTCCTTGACCCTAAGTCTTCAAAGTGATTTCAAAGGAGAAACCTTGGGGATGGGAGGTTGACTTTTTCAAAGTAAGCTTGGTATGTTATACTTTGTGTTTTATTTGTCTGTTGGTTTTGTTTTTTAGTTAATGCAACACTCTCTTTACTAGGTAAATATATACCTGTAATATTTAGAAAGTCGCACATGCCCACAAAGCAGTATACAAAACTGCTTTCTAGATAGCAGTTCCTGTAACCACCTGCAAAAGGAGTGAGAAAGATTTCTGGGGTCCCAGCTGACATAGAATCATATGCTAGTGGTAAAAACTATAATTTAATTTGTAATCATTTATAAAATATTGGGACAAAAGTTGAAAAAGATGCTTTTTTAAGTCTCACTGTCTCTTATTGAGCTTTTGTTTAAATTCAATTTGAACAGACCCAGGCTGCTTAAATCAGATAATTTGGCTAACAAAAGAATTCTAATTATTATGAACTGTCATTAATTTGGAATTTTTCAGTATTTGGAATCATTCTGATGTGCAAAGCTAGAATGTACCTTGTATAATCTGAGAAAAAAAGCAAATTTATCATTTTGAATATAAGATGTGGCTCTCAAAGTGCTTAGATAAAACTGCTTCAAACCCCATGTATAGTATCCCAAACCCCTTACATCATAGGAGAAAGAGGTAGAAATCCCCATTCCTGGAGAGTCTAATGCCATAGGTCTGGGGTAGAAACAAGGGAGCTAGAGTTTTAGCAGATGCTCCTCAGATGATTCTCACTCAGACAAATTTTGGAAACCCTGCTTTAGAGGCATTGATAATCTCTATAAAAATTACAAACTAGTAGCCTCTGTTGAGAAAACCAACTTCCTTTTATCCCAAGCTTATTATAGTTATTGCTTCTACCTGAAAGTAACAATTCAATCCCCGTGGCAAGCATTTCTGTCAACACCTCAGGGTGTAAAAGATTTCCCTATGTATTGAGGATTAATAAAGAAGCCAGATAGAGTTCTTGTCCTTGAAGAGTTAATATTCTAATGATAAAGTGCATTTATTAATCAAGTAATTCTGAAGCATCTTGAATAAAATTTTACTGACTTATGTATTCATTAAACCAATTATACTGAGAGTTTCTATTCAATGCCAAGCATTGAGCTAGGTGCTAGAGTTGTGTGTAAATTAAAATATCTCCCTGTCCTCAAAGAGCAAGCATGGAGGAAGTCAAGTAGGGTGACAAGTGTCAGTACAAGCTTCACCTGCTGTGACTAAGGCAAGTCCAGAGTGCTGTGGGAACAGAGACATAAGTCCCTGACCTAGCCAAAGGGGTGTGTGTGTGTGTGTGTGTGTGTGTGTGTGTGTGTGTGCGTGCGCATGTGTGTGCATGCATGTGTGCAGGGATACCTGGGGGTTAATCAGGGCCTAGTGGATAAACAGAACTTACTGAAGTAAGACAGGCAGGAAAGAGTGTTTCTAGCAATAAGGCATGACATGGGTAAAGGCATGAGACCTGTGCATGGGGTGGTGTCAAATAGCTGAGTAAGACTAGAGGCGTAACACTCTTCCTACTTAGGAATATTCACATGCATCTTTATTTTAGTATTTTGATATTAGCCTATAGGGGACAGTCCTAAACCAAACCCAACTAACTGTATTTCATACAAATTGTTATCTGTGCACTTGTATGTCAGTATTTAATTCCATGTTGGAATTTGTTGTAAAGCTAGTGTTTCAGATAAGAAGGTAGATCTAATATATAATCAGATAAATTGACAAGTTAGGGGGAGTCAAGAGGGAGGAGAGAGAGAGAGAGAAAAAGGAAGGAGGAAAAGATGAAAGAGGAGGAGGAGGGGAAAGAAGAGGAGAGGAGAGGTGTTATATACTTTTACACTTCCAGAATTCAAATTATTTTACTACTTCTGTGACTTAAATGTAGCACTAATAGTAGAATTTTGCCACAATTATCAATAATATTAAAAAAATTATGATTCTACACCTGCCTATTAGTTATCGCTAAAGTTGTTTTCTTTTTGTATTTAACAATTCCTATGTAAACTTGTTTTACTAATAAAACAAGTATCATTTTAGTTTCACTCATTTCCACTTTTCCTCAGTTTTTCCCCTTTAGATCACTCATGATTTTAGTTGGAACAAAAGGAAGTGTTTATGTTGGAAATGACTCTAATATACCTTAAATATATAGTCCAAAAGATTGAAAAAGTATCCAATTTTATTATAATTATTTTACAACATATTGAGGTAATATAATTTTTAATATTGGGGTAAAAGTGTTTAGGAATCAACCTTTTTACATATTAAGAGTTTGGAATTATTAATCATAATTTATTACTATAAATATCTGTCCAGAATTACCCTTTTTTCATCAGCTATACATAATATATCTTAAATCACCCTTCAGAAATTAGAGCCAAATAGTCGGGTCTCTCCCAAAAAGCTGCCTCAGGAAGCTATTAGAAGAAGGATGTATGTACTTTTATTTCTGTGTCAATCAATTCCTACTGTAGATGACATCGTGGTCTTTTCTTTATAAAATCAGACATTTCCTGCTACAATTATTCTTTAACAGAAAATAATAGTAATACATCACTTTGGATTTTCTTCAATCAGGGAATTAATCAAACATTACTGAAATACAAATATCTATTGAACCCAATAACTGATAGAAGGTTCATATCCTCAATGGTCTTATCTGTTTGGTACCTACTTTATGCTGTAATCAATGCATTGGGAAGTTTAGAAGACATGGTAGATGTAGCCTTATTTTTATTTTTTAACAGAGACAAAGAGAGGGACATATAGGGAGAGATAGACAGACAGGAAGGGAGAGAGATGAGAAGCATCAATTCTTTGTTGCAGTTTCTTAGTTGTTCATTCATTGCTTTCTCATATGTGCCTTAACTAGGGGGCTACAGCAGAGCAAGTGACCCCTTGCACAAGCCAGCAACCTTGGGCTCAAGCCAGTATGGGCTCAAGCTAGCAAACCTGCACTCAAGCTGGTGAAACCATGCTCAAGTCGGATGAGCCTGTGCTCAAGCTGGCGACCTCGGGGTTAGAACCTGGGTCCTCTGAGTCCCAGTCTGAGATTCTATCCACTGTGCCACTGCCTGGTCAGTTGATGTAGCCCTATTTTTTAAATGCAAGTAATCTGGTTGAAAGGATCAAACCAACACAAATGGAATTATTATCAAGAAGAATAAGCTGGGTACCGTGTGGCTTTGATATGCTCTGGAATGGACTATTACTGTTGGTAAATTGTAAAAAATTAGGCTAGACACAGAGGCTGTGGATGTGGATTACAGACTACTTTGAAAGTTACAAGGAGATGCTTATTAACAGTAGGGAGCCACTGTGGGTTCTGAGTAGGTAGTGACATAGTGACATGGCATGTTAAGGAGACTTTTAGGTCTGTAATGATTTCTTCTCACCTCTCATTCATTTGGGAGCTAAGGAATAGTATAAATTACATATCTCAAAAGTTGTCATTTGATCTAACTAATGGACTGTGAAACGTAAAACACAGTCCTTGCTCCTTGCCATCAAGTGGTGCAGGATTTTAAACCTTAGACTCACAGATGGTGAAGCCAATGGCTCATGGGATTTAGGTCTAAATAAAAAAGGCCTGAGATGACTTTAGACCTCAGACAGATAAACTTTAATCTACTGAAAACGGCTGCAATTAGTAATAGTAGCCCAAACCAAGAAAGCTGCTTGTTTCTGTAATCAACTTGTCCTTTTAAAAAGGTTAATAAATATATATTAAATGCAAAAAATGAAATAAAATAAAAAAGGTTAATAAATATCTATCAATCCTGCCTAACTTTCATGCCCTTGGTAAGCATCACTAATCGATAACAGAGTCCTTCTTGGTGTGTGCTGATAGGCCTTGCAATACTTCTCAAAAGCTCTATAGAAAGCTACTACCAGTTGGTTGTAGTTGGTCCTAGAGAGAAAACTGTTTGCTACCCTAAATTAGCAGGTGATTCTGCCTAAGATGGTGTTCTCATGTATAGAAGAGGTCTAATATATTGTAAGAGTGATTTGTGACACTCATACAGTTCATTATTCAAAGAAACAGGCACAGAAGATTTAAAAACACCTCACTGGAGAACTCTAGAATGCAAACTAAGTGACAAGGGACCACAGCCAACACCCATCTTCTCCTGTCCTTCCAGTATCTGCTGAATGAAAATTAAAGAAGCATACAATGCCTTCATGTACAACACAATGTTCACTGTGGAAAATGTTGATGGCAGTCCAGAATTGCTGAGTGTTTATCATGTGCTACATACTCACCTAAAAACCATCCCAACATTATTTTATGTAATCTTCATGTGGCTCTATGCATAGCTATTATATTCCTATTTTTCAAATCAGGAAATTGATTTTCAGAGAAATTAAGTAACTTTTTTAAAATCATTCAACTATTAAGTGTTGGAACCATGGTTTGAAGTAGTCTGCTTGATTCCATCCCCCATATTGCTGAATGAGATTTTCTGTAATGATGGAAATATTTTTTCTATATCTATGCTGTCCAATACAAGGCCACTAGCTGTATGTGGCTAATAAGCACTGAACTATTAACTAATTAACTAAGTTTTAATTTCATTCAATATAAATATAAAGAGCCATATGTGGCTTGTGGATACCACATTGCGTGCGTAACAGTATTAGACTATGAACTTCATGAGAGCAGGTACCACGTGTTTTTTTTTTCCAGTTTGTTTGTTTTTGTTTTGTTTTTACAGGGACAGAGAGAGAGTCAGAGAGAGGGATAGATAGGGACAGACAGACAGGAACGGAGAGAGGTGAGAAGCATCAATCATCAGTCTTTTATTGCCGTTCTGACACCTAAGTTGTTCATTGATAGCTCTCCCACATGTGCCTTGACCACGGGCCTTCTTGGGGTCTCGAACCTGCATCCCAGTCCAATGCTCTATCCACTGCGCCACTGCCTGGTCAGGCAAGGTACCACGTGTTTTATTAATTACTGTATCCTCAACATTTAGCACAGTACCTTAGTGTATATTCTATACACAATAATATTTTTAAATAAACAAGTAATTTTAAAATCTGTGCACATAATTTATATAAAAATCATGTCCCTAAAATGCCAGCCCATTGGTAAACTCACTCAGGTTCTTCATGCTCTGAGACTCACCATCACCAACCAGATAATATAGGATAATAATAAAGATAGTTACTTACCTATCTCAGTATATAAGGAAGAAATAATGAAAATAAACCAATTTTGTAAAGAAAAGTTTTACCTGTAAATCATTGGTCAGCCAGAGGACAAAACCTCCTTCTTTTTTTCATCTACCTCAACAGGAGAAAATGAATTTTTACTTGATATAAAGAAGCCAACTAAAATTAGCAGTTTCTTGACCTTTTCCCCAAATATAGTAGTGAACCATCTGTCTCAGTAAATATTTATAAATATGGCAATATTCATCATAGTATCCAAAAGGAAACTAAGATGAAATTTAAGTGTGTGTGAATAATTCCAAATGTACCTCTGAAATAGAGAAAAATGCAATGCATAATTGTTTTTGCTTGTATGGTGCCAAAAAGCTAGACTTATTCCACCCTCCCTATAAAATTATATATATAAAATAAATTTCTATATAATAAATGTTATATATAATAATAATAAATATAAAAATATATAGTATCGATAGCTTTAATAAAAGATTTTAACATTTTACAGAGATAAAATAAGGTCCATTTTAACATCAGTTGTAAGTAGGATGACAACTATTGGTAGCTATTTTTGTTCAAGACAGTTTGCAAAGGTACTGTAAGAAACTTTATTAGATCTTTAAAAGGCAAGAAAGTCTCCTAATACCTTTACCTTTGAGCAAGTTTCTATGAAATTTTATTCTTAAATAGTCATAAAAACCACACAAGAAACTTGCTAAAAATGCAAATTTCCATTTGCCACTCACAGAAATTATGATTCAGAAAACCTCAGGAAGGGTCCAGGAATCTGCATTTAAGCAGTTCTTAAAAATTTGGTCTTATAACTTTGAGAAATACTGTAAATACTTCTAAGATAATTCCATGTAATAAGGAAGCAGGGAAAACATCTCCCTGATAGGATGTCTCCCTTCTCAGGACCCATGTAGAATTGATATGCTTGGCTAGTGGTACACATGATGAAATGACCTGCCACATCTGTTCCATCACTCTTCCCCTGCCACCATTATTCTGCAGTTTGAGAGTCATCATTGATCTTTTATCCCCAATTCCTGATGTGAGCACTGAATGACTAATCAGTTTTGAGCCCATTCCCATTACAAACACAACCCACCCCTCTCTCTCCCTCTCTCAACATATAAGAGAAAGAATGTAGTCACAGGAGCTGTTGCCAGCCATCTTGCAACTATGTGTGAAATGAGACTCACGATAAAGCTGCCACCATGAACAAAAGGCAGAGCAAAGGGGCAAAGGCTTGAGAAGCATTGCTGAGCTAGATCAAACCAATCTTGAAGCCTGTACTACCTCTAGACGTCTCAGTTATGTAAGTCAATAAATACTCCCATTGTTTTTAAACAGTTTAAGTTTTGTATTCAGAACATTGAAAAACCTAATTGACAGAGGCTGCCATTATTTTATTTCATACAACCTTTTTTTTTCTTAGTTTTGCTCTTTGTGCCTCCAAGATGTTTTGCATTTCTTCTCTGGTACTGCTGTAAGCATTATGTAAAGGCGTGGCTGCATGTTACGTTCTCATTACTCATTTACCCCCACTACACAATTGCTACTAATACTCTTGCTATTCCTCTTCTTCCTTTGCCACTTTCTCTCCTCACTAGAACTGAACCATCAGATATACAAGTACTTCTACCTCCTGGGAAAAGAGAGCTATTAAAACCCTTTGACTGATTTAATGAAGTCCATATCTTTACAAGAAACTGCCTTTCCAAAGGCTTGATGAATGCATTAACTCTCTCTCAGAACCCTCTGTGCACTTTTATTCTGGCTGTTCTAGCATTTTAGGTGCATTTCAAAAGCATTTAGATGTTCTTCACCCTTTGGTTCTTTCATGCAATATCTTTTCATATTTTGTCTCGTCACAGTAGAAAAAGATGAAGATGCAGAGGAAACCACAGTGGACGTCCAACAGAAGTCAGGCGGCCCCTTACAGGGGCCTCAGGCAGTTGAATAGATGAGCCCACCAAAGAAAAACCTGGGGCTGTCAATCCATCTGTGCAAGGAGTAGCAACTGTGGGGTCCTCTGCTCTGAAGACAGAAAGCAGAAAAAAAATCTACCCTCTTTATTTCCCTTTCACTTAAGGAGATGTGAGCATATGAAATTTAAAAAATCGGTAATAGAAACTGAATTCAGGAAGTTTGCAAGGCAGAAAAAAAAAGTCAAATAGAAATTCAACCAATTTTTTCTTTTCACAGCTTTGGGACTACAGATGGAAGAACCTTTACTAAAAACCTCCTTCTAATTATAATTACTTCATGAGCCAGAGAGGAATTGAAACAACTAAGGATTACAGAATATTTTCATTAATCTTCTATTTCCAAAGAAAAGACCAAAGAAATCAAGTGTTCATCTAGGGAAATGTTATCACCACACTTATTTGTTTGTCTGTTTATTTAGTTGTTGCTGTCTGCTTTATCGCTTATATAATGTTAACATTCTTTTAAAATGGGCAGATGGACTTCATTCAAGTTCTGACAGTAACTCTTTGTTATTGGTACAAATGGCTTCAGAGGTATTTAATTACCATTAGTAGTCATCCGTTTGCTCCTGGCTGGTGACATTTGGAATAGTAAGCAGGCAGAATTCTTTGTGTCCAGTGAGTTCATAGAAAGTTAAACCTACTTTTGACAACAGACTCAAGCTTAGCTACCATTAACTCCCCTCTTCAGTTACTGGATGATGTGTTTGAACAGTATGAATGATTAATGAAGGCTAAATAGTCCAGTTTCTATCTTAAAACCTTTTTGTTAACTGCCAGATAGCTGAGTGACTGGCAAGGTGAGTTGAGCTCAAGTAAGTATTTATGCAATCTGTTGCTTGTACTATAAAACAAACAAACAAACAAAACATTAACTTGTCAATTGTTTTCAAGAGATGTAATAAATTAGAAACTCTCACTTTTATGTTTTACTCTTTCATAGACTGTATTAGGCACCATGAGTTTTTGCCAGTTAGGCATCAGAAAGCAAATTTTACTAGTATATCCAAATACATAATTGTTTCAAGGAAGCCAAGATAAAATGTTGTCAACTGGTAGCTGACACTAAAAGGCTCCTAAAAGTACCTCTCAAAGCTCCTAAAAGTAGCATGTGAATTTTCCTGCAGCAAATTCTAGAATTGTTCTTAGGGAAAAGACAACATATCATCCATTAAGTTGAGAAAACCACTTATGTCTGATAATTTATTAAAGATAGGTTGATATATAAAGATGCTTGGGCCATTTGTTGGTTGATCTGTAAGAGGCATCCGTACTGCTAACTCCTCTGGAGACATCTCTTACAAAAGAGATTATGGAAGAGGCCAGACAAAGCTGGAGGCTGAGATTAAAAATGCATGCAGAGGGCCAAAAATTGAAGATGACCATTAAATGCAAGAAAGGGCAAGGAAGCGGGATTTGTAAAGAGATAATACAATTTGGGAACCTAGTTAAAACATACATTTTTACACACGTTCAGCGACTTCTTTGGCTATGCCTTAAATTTACTCTCCTTCGTCTTTACAACATTATGGCTTTTAGGACATTCCTTATGACATACCTGATCACCCAAACATCCCAAAATTTGATATCCTTAGCAAATGACACAGACACATCTATCCAACAAGATTTGCTAAAACAAACAAATAAATTCCTGTCATTTCTTGTTTGATTGTATATTTGACAGGTATTCCCAACAGTTTAGAAACTGTTTCCAAATGAAGTACCTTGAGGTATTTAAAATTAATTATTCCATACCACTTATTTTGTAATGTGCTTTATCCATCACTTTCATTAATTATGTATTGTTACAGCCTGGGCATCTCCTTCCAAAGAGAAGAAAGTAAAGTAAGATCAGAACTAGTATTTTCTAAAGAGAATTCACAGGCCCACTTCATTCAGTTATTGACTCAACAAACCTTTTGGGAACACATTATGTGCCAGAAAATGTGCTTGGCACGAGGGATACAGAGATGTTGAATACACAGCCTTTGCCCACAAGGCTCCTACTGTCTCTTTTGGAGAGACAGATGAGTCAGGGTACCAGTAGTAGAGAGGGTGATGTGGGAAAGCAGAGGAGGAATTTTTTAAGCCAGCCTGGAATGGGGACTGTGGGTTTGAAGAAAGCTTTCCAGAGAAATCAATATTAAGCTGGATTATTCAGTGTGACCCATCCCTAGATTTCAGAGACTCCCTGGGCTGTACCCATTTACCTAGGACTCAGTCTTACCTGGAGGACCTTGAGACTCCTATTCTGTAGCTGCACAAGGACGGGCTGTCAGAGGAAGCCAGGACCCACAGCAATGCCCAGGATCCAAAGGAATACTATTCTGATGTCAGATTATCTTTAAATTCCAAGTGTGACAGCAGTGGAAACAAGCAACAGTTGAATGGGCAGGATAAACAAAATGCAAGAGAGAAAGATGGAAGGAAGGAAGGGAGGGAGGGAAAAGGAGAAGATGAAGTAAAACATGTCACTCTGAAAGGAGTGAAGGGAAAGGGGAAACGACACCACCCAGATGATCTAAAACATCAATCTTGAGCCAAGTTTGTACATGTTAATAATGCTTGACATAGCTCAGGGCATGCAGATAGAGTCCAGAAACAGCACATTGTGAATGTGTGGTGGGTTAGAAAGAGGATTGTGCAGAACCAGCAAATCATATAAATTCTGATGAAGGCCTGATTAGCCTCCAGTGTGGGAATCTTCCCAGTGGATTTGTGGCCGACTGGGACAGCTCAGAAGGTAAGCTGGAGGAAGGGATCCCCCGGGGTCAATCCTCTGAAACCTGACAGCCACTAACGGGGATGAGGCAGCAGGGGAAGGAACCAGCGGGCTGAGTCTGTGAAGTGGAGGGAGGGCAGGTGGCCACCCAGAGAGTAGAAAGGGCACCCCCGTCTCAGCACACTGCTGACCTGAGATTGGACGATTTTACTCTTGGCGGAGGCTTTTGTCTCAATGGTTTCTCTTTCAGACGCTTCAGTATTAGCTCTTACAATAACTAA
Source organism: Rhynchonycteris naso (assembly GCA_037038555.1). NCBI lineage: Eukaryota > Metazoa > Chordata > Mammalia > Chiroptera > Emballonuridae > Rhynchonycteris > Rhynchonycteris naso. The sequence continues at coordinate 39,274,880 of CM073002.1, forward strand.
GGATCTCATCAGAAAGAAGAAACCCTTATAAAATCAAAGGAGGTTTAAATTTGGATGCAAAAGTTTGCCCAATACCATTAACCGTAGCTTGGGGCTGGCTTCTGAAAAAGAAAAAATTCTGGCAGGAAGAAGTGAAGTGGTTTCTGACTAAAATGGACCAGTGCTCAGAACTTCTACAAGGAAGGCAGAGAACAAGGCTCAGGAAAAAGGAGATGCCCGGGGTGGGTCACAGGGGCGAGCCTGAGCCAGCTGGGCCGCCCAGCCCGTACCCCGGCCCCTGATCCATGTCTGGACAAATGGAGTCAACAACCCTGCTTTCAGCTCCTCTCTACATTGCATTGACTGTATGACTTTCAGTTAGTTATTTGTTCTTGTCTATGCTGCAGTTTGCACAGCTGCAAAATGGGCAAAGGAGGAAAATATGGACCTCATGCAGTTGTGAGATAATCTACTTCAAGTGTTGGGGCCATAGTATTGTGTAAGTGTTCAGGAAGGAAGCCATAATATCTCCAAACCTTAAAACCCTCCTGCAACATCAGTACTGTGACCTCCAACAAAGAGATCAGAAAACTGAAAATGAGAAGGTCTGGAGGAATTACGAAAGGTCACAGAGCCATCCAATGCCAGAAGCAGAATTTTCACCCACATAAATGGCTATGTGTCTCTGTTCTCTTCCATTAACTCCACATTACATGCATTGATTTTTTTCAGTTGATCCACTTTCATTGTATACATATAAATGTGTGTGTGTGTGTGTGTGTATGCTCTTATTTCCCAGAAACGTTGCTTTGATCTACAACCATAAGGATCTACAATGCAAGGCAATTCTAACATTTCTCATGTTTTCCTACAAACATGCCCAGAGCACCTCCATAGCAGTACCTGGGAGTGTGTGTATCCACTTTACTTAGAAGAGCTGCAATGACCCAGATCAACCTTGCCAAGGACCAGGGACCCACAAAACTGGTTTGAAGGTACCACTTTTAAATAATGGTAATGTTATTTACTCTCTGATCTGGGCCGTGCACACATCACAGAATGTGCAGGCAGGAAGGGTGGCAAAGCATGTTTCCGGCTTGGCTAATTTATACTCCTTTCTTCAAGTCGGACCCATTCCAAAAGGTTGCTGGATTCTGTGAGGGGAACTAAGGACCAAAGAGAATACATTCATCATAACTGACCCAAAACAAAGGGCTCCCTCTGCCTTAGGTCCCTTAGAAGGTGGCATTAGAGGTGAAACATGCAGTTGGTGTTAAGCCGTTGGCCCAGCGCCCTCACTGTAAATATGCTTGTCACTTTCCTGTTCAACTATCCTTTGCTGTTTTAAGATATCTGTCTCCTCATGTGCCTTGGACAAGTTCATATTGCCAGTGAATGATCTCAGGCAGCAGTGTTCTGTTTTGTTTCTAATTCAATCTCGGTTTTGTTGAAGAGACATGAAGTTTGTATCTGAGACTAAAAGTAGCTGCAAGACTAAAAGTAGCTGAAGCAAAAAAGAAAATGTGTTATAGCACATAACAAGAGGCTGGGGAAGTCAGCCATTCAAGTGCACTATCATAGACTCAGGTACTGCTCACCTTTCCTCCCTCTTAATTGCAGCAGGTCAAGTATATCACTCATGATTACAGGTGCAACAGTATGCCAAAACCAGAGGATGTTTCTTTTTTATGCACCTATTTTTAAGAGCAAGAGGAATCTTCCCAGAAACCTCTAGAGCAGACTGCCCTTCATGTTTCATGGGCTAGGTTTGGATCATTGTCCACTCTTAAATTCATCACTGGCAAGAAGTTACTAGACTAGTCAAGGTTGACTCTCTGGGACTGGTAAGAAGCCTAGAGTGGCAATGGATGTTGATAGCTGAAGTCATACACACCTGGGTTTGAATCTAAGCTCACCATTTACAAACCAAGACAGTTTTGCCTCTTGAAATTTTAGTAGCCTCCCTTGGAAAATGTGCTTAAAAAATATCTACTTCCAAGGTTGTTGGTGAAGATTAAATAAGAGGCACAGTGCAGTGCATGACACGTAACAGTTACCTAATGCTTGTTGCTTTCTCCTGGCTTCCTTGTTTTTCTTCCTTTTGGAAGGCTGTCAGCATACGTGCTTTCCTTAGAACTAGAGGACTTCCTCTTGTTTCTTCATGTCTGCAGCAAGTTCTCCTGCCTCTTCTTGTGATTTCGGGCTTCACAACATCATCTGTAATGCTTTTAAGAATGTGATTATTACTTGTTATTAATACTACTATTGGAGTAATTGATAAATGTGTAGTATAAAATGATATTGACCCAAAGTTCACATCTGTTGTCATATTTGACCCTGGTAATGTGGTCAATTGGGGGTGCTACAATTAAAGGTAATGAACCAATTCATTTCCTTGTAATTTGTTATGTTTAATAAGAGTCTTCCATGCACTTTGTCCAGTGAGTATACCCACACATTAATCTTGATCAACTGCCAGCAAGTGTTTAATGAGGCCTTTGTTGCATGGTTTAAGGTGTCTCTTTGCTATATTTACCATTTGTGGAGAAACTTAAGAAAGTAAAATGCATATATTTTGTCACTGGAGAAGTTTTCTTGCTGCCCTGAGAAAAAGACAAGTATTGTTTGCATAACAGAACACAAAAAGAGCTAATGAGGATGCATTGGTTTAAATTATTATTAAGAGACACATTTATTTTTTAAATAATTGAAGATAATCTCTAATATGCTTGAATTGTAACTACTCTCAGGTAAATGCTACAGAAAATATTCTGCATTACAGCAGAGCTGATGATCTATTTTTTTTAAACTTTCTTTACTATTTCTAAACAGTTTTTTGTCGTCCGAAGAGAAAATTCATTAGTTTTTAGCTAGTCAGCCATGGGCTGAGAACTTACTTTGTGCCACACTGTGCTATCTGGAGCAGAAGACATGAAAGTCAAAGAAGCCTGGGTCATGGCTTTTGAGTGAGACAGTCCAGTTTGACACATACAATCAGTTTGAACACCACAGGAGAGTTACATGGAGTGGAAAGAGAGCTGGGATAGCTTTTGGCACTGTCACAGCTAGCTGATGGTCTTGGACAAACTACCTATCTTCTTTGCGCCTGTTTCCCTCCTTCATAAAACAAGTGATTTTAACTAGAGAATGCCGAGGTGGTCAAATTCTAATATTCTGTGGTTCTCAAAGGGGTTCAAAAAAATCACGAAAGTCTGGACTAGTCAGCAAAGGTTCATAAGATGAGCTAAACTAGAGGGAAGAAGACAGGGCTGTGGAAGGGAACCTGGGCGGACACAACAATTCAGGGCAGCAGCAGAAGGAACGAGCAATGATTCTGTGGTCATGAGTGTCATCCTGGCTGGAGTAAGAGAATGTGCTGGACAATCCACACAGGAAATACAGGTGTCCAATAAATGCACCCCTGGCCTGGGGTGGCTTAGTGGATAAAGTGTCAAACTGGAACGCTGAGGTTGCCTGTTTGAAACCCTGGGCTTGCCTGGTCAGGGCACATGCGAGAAGCAGCTAATGCCGGTTGATGCTCCCTGCTCCTCTCTGCCACCCTTTCTCTCTCTTTCTTTCTTCTCTCTAAAATCAATAAATAAAATCTGTGTGTGTGTGTGTGTGTGTGTGTGTGTGTGTGTGACAGAGACAGAGAGAGGGACAGATAGGGACAGACAGACAGGAAGGGAGAGAGATGAGAAGCCTTAAAGCCTTAGTTCTTTGTTGTGGCTCCTTAGTTGTTCATTGACTGCTTTCTCCTATGTGCCTTGACCGGGGGGCTATAGCAGAGTGAGTGACCCCTTGCTCAAGCCAGTGACATTGGGCTTCAAGCCAGCAACCATGCGGTAATGTCTATGATTCCACGCTCAAGCCAGACACCCAGCACTCAAACTGGTGAGTCCGTGCTCATGTTGGCGACCTCGGGGTTTTGAAGCTGGGTCCTCTGTGTCCCAGTTCAATGCTCTGTCCACTACACCACTGTCTGGTCAGGCTCTATAAATCAACTCTTTAGAAAATAAAAGAAGTGTGAAGCCAGACTCAGGCTGAAGCAAGTTAGCCTTGATGTTACTACTACACAGGAGGCTTCACCCTCTTATCTGCTTTTTTATTTTCATCCATTTTCTCTTCCTCCTCTTCTTTCTCTCCTGCCTGATTTTTTTTACTCTTTTATGTTGATAATTTTCTTGCTTCCCCCCCTTATCTTCTCCATGTTTCCTTTTATTATAATGTTTACAGTTTACAAAGCATTTTTCTCAATATGATGACTTTAACAAGAAAATAATTCATACCATTGTCAGACTTCTCAGAGTTCAGACTCTGGAGCTAGAAAACCTGAGTTTGAGTCCCTGGTTACGGCTGTTACCTGCTGTCTGGTCTTAGACAAATTCTATTCTCTGTACTTTAATTTGCTTTCCTGCAATATGAGGATAATAATGATACCCACCTCGCAGAGTTGTGAGAATTAAATGAATAACTAAAGCACTCTTAACAGTGCAGGGCACTTGGTTGATTCTGGGTGTGTTAACAATTGGGAAAAGACATATCAAGTCATTTTCTCTTCTGCCTTTGTGGTCATGGAACATGCATGTTTTTCTGTTTTTGTAACCCACTGACAACTTTTACTTGAGCAAGTTGGAGCACCATCTGAGTTAATCATTTAAATGTGCTAACCAAAATTTCCAGATTTTAAAGTTTTCTGAGCAAGGTCACAGCCTCAAGTTGCAGCTGTTTTAATTAGTTTCACCCTTTCTGCCCCGTGATCCAGAAATCTTTAACTGCACTGTGGCAGCCTCCCGCTCCATCACATCACAGATTGGGCTTTACCTGCTACTATGTAAAGTTTACAAATCATGCTCCTTCTGAAGCCTCTGAAACAAAATGAATAATTGTCAAGATGCAATTGTCACAGTTTGTAAAAGATACTGTAAAAAGATTGTTTTTCCATTTTCTATGAACCTGGTCTATTGTCCATCTGTCTTCAATTTGAAGCTACAAGCCTGAAGAAAATGTCAGTTCTACCTTTGATGAACAGAGAAAAAAATTCTTAGAATCAAGAAACCTGACATCTGATAAGCGAACATTTTCTTATTTCAAAGGTGGTTCTGGCGACCTTTTCGGGGTACTAACTTTAAGGCTTGCCTGAGTGTCCGGTTCATACATTGCCATAGTGGGAACCCCTGGCAGGATTGTCAATGAGAAAAGAGCTAGTGGTGGAGGTTTTCAATAACACAGTGAGACTGCTTCTCAATGCTCTTAGTAATGAGCTCTTTCCTTCAATATCCTGGACATATTCTGATTCTTTCCACTTGGGGAAAGATTAGGTCTAATTCTGCAGGCTATAGAGTCATCAGACTTCACATATAAAATAATGAATTGAGGAAACATTGAAATAAAAGCAGATCAGTCTTAATCTGTTATTTCCTCTCATGTTTTATTTACCATTGCATTTTTAAATTTCAGAGAGGGACAATCCACTCCCTACCTTCAAAATTCTTTCCTCTCCTAATATCCACAGTCCTCATTTTTTACTTATTCATTCATTTATTTATTCAGAAAGTAAGAAGGTGCTTAAAAAATAAGCTGATCATGCTCTCCTTTGCCCTCCAACAAAACAACATGTCAAATATAAAATAATAAAACTCTTTCTATTCATTTTTACTTTTAAGATGATCCAAAGTTCTTAGCCTGACACATTGAGCCCTTCACAATTCCTCCATAAACCACCTCTCCAGCCTCATATCTCACTACCTTGGCCATTCCCAGCATGTGCCACAGTGACCATTTCCTCACTAGTCCCCAGAAGTACCAGGCACTTTCAGGTCATTACACATCTATTCACACATTCCTGATTCTTCAAATTGTTCTTTGTTCATAAACCCCTGCTATACGTTACTGCCCAACATTCTCTGACTTCCTAGACACTTCTAGGAGTGTGTATTCCTGTCAATATTTTTAAATCTCTCATTTTATTATGAATGATCCATTCATGTATCTGTTTCTCCTTCTAGGATGGAAACTCCTTGAGTGTTGAGAGCATGTCTTAGTCATCTTTGTATCCAAAATGCTGTGAATAGAGCCTGGAACACAGCAAGTTCTTATTAAGTGTTCATTGCATAAATGGATGGATAAATGCATAAATGAATGAATGAATGATTTCTGTTGCATCTTTAGTAGGGAAAGGATTAATATTACAAAGTTTTAACTTTATGTATAGGGCTGGATTCTTTCTGCTATAGATGAAAATGGATCTGATTCAGGCTGACCTAAGCAAATATCTGGTTCACATGGTTGAGAAGTTTAGGGATGCAGCTAGGCTCAGAGACGGCAAGGAACTGAAAAGTTGCCATTATCTCTTTCTTCCTCACATACATGCATGCACACTCACTCTCTTTTCTCTTCATCTCTTGTCTCTGTTTTTTCCCCCCTTCTCTTGGTTATTGGTGTCATTCTCTCCTGTACATGATAAGCATCCTTCTATCACTGGAACCAGAGAGGCTGGTCAGCCTTGTAATTCTATGATTGCATTTTAATGACCCAAGGAAAAAAGAGTGAGCTTCTTCCCCCCCCCCCCAGAAGTTATCTATAAAATCCCAATGAAGAATTCTAGTTGACTGTCCGATGTGACCAGTACAATGGGCCAGGCCTGGAACACTTTCTCAACCTGTTTTGCCTAGAAAAGAGGGGGCAGTGCCCTTTAATGAGAAGTCCACAGAAGACATGCAATGAGAGACAATGACTCAGAGAATAGTTATATAATTTCATAAAGGGGGAAAGCCATCCTGAGAGGGTAAAAAATGAATTTGCCCCACACCTTGGAGTTTTTTTATGCATGTAAGCTGCTTAGCACACTTTAAAGTGTGGTGATGGTACTTAATGTTTAAAAGATAGGCATTTAAACATTTACCAAATAAATTATATAAATAAAAGTAAGGAAAAGCATTAAGTATTAAAAAAACCAATATCATTTTTACTTTTGTTTTTGAAAATTATACATTTGAATTCATGCCTTTGTTCTAGAATAACTCAAATAGAAGTGTCAAAATGAGAATTTCCCCTGAATCTTCTTTCCTTCATCAGAAACTAAATACAGTGTGTCCGTAAAGTCATGGTGCACTTTTGACCGTGTGACTGGTCAAAAGTGCACCATGACTTTACGGACACACTGTAGAGTCAGGAATTTCACCAGTAGTCCTTCTCTCTCTCAATTTCAGGCTGGTGTCCATCTGCAACATGTTATTGGACACATGAGAAGTCAGAGCCGCTTCTCGTTCTCTCAAACTTGGCAAGTTACAAATCTCATCCTCAAATGCATTCTCTTTACTTAATTCTTCCATGCTACATGCTTGGTGGCCCTTCCATTTGTCCATTTTTGGCAGAACAATGCATGGTCTATTTTCAGGACTTTTTTTTTTTTTTGAAGACCCAGATGATTGCTATTCCAAAGGCAAGGGGTCCCTGGATCAAAACAGAGCCACAAGTTCCATTTGGCAACACTGAATCAACCTTATCAGCAGAGGCCAGGGGTATTTTTCTCTGAAATCAGGGCTTTTATCGAGACCACAGAGCACAAGTGAATCCTGCAATCTGCATTTGCAACATTTGTGATGCAGACACTAGCCCCAGGTAGGCAGGAAGACTGACCCTTTTCACTGCTGCAAAACTCCCGGCTTGATGACTTTCTAATCTCCCATGACATGTCTTAAAAATAGACTACATTTGCTGTTTTTTAATTACTCATGTTTAAACTGCATCTTCCAAATTAGTCCCTAAGTTACATTAGGGCAGGAACATACAGTGCCTTTCTGTGTCTTGCACAGTGTTCGTGAATCCTCACAGAATACTTACATCTTTTCACATTTTTTCAATTCTATCAACACACATAAGATAGCTGAAGAGCAAAACTATGGGAGAATATATCCTTTATTCCAGGACCTTTAAGTGTAGTGAACCTGGCTCCAGATTGATGAGTACATGGGACAGTTCTTTGGAGCTCTGCCATACTGTTGGACTGTTTTCACTTTGAGATCTTGACTTTCTAACAGTAATAGAGCTTGGGAGGTTCTCTAATTGCTAAAAAGATAACCATTTAGGACAATGAGTAAATGATAACCAATCATACTTGCAATGTCTCTGCATAACTGGCAACTGCCCTAATTATTTCCATAAAAGGTGAATTGCCTTTTTTAAATTTCTGAAATATGGCCCGTGGTGTCTCATATAACAGTAGTTAGCTACTAGCTGGTCAACTATGCACTATATAAAGTATATTTTGCTATATTTCAGTGAGGTAATTAAAAGTGGTATAAATTTTCAAACTTTTTATTAATTATATCCTATCAGTCTTGTTCTCAAGAAATACTAATAAGATTCTTCAGTTTAGACAAACTAGCTTTGGTTCACATTGTATTAAATTAGTAATTTTTAATATATGAGCTTTTGTAAATAATTAGAACTCACACATGGCTTCTTTTCGTAATCAGAAATTTTAAAATTGCACTATATAATTACAATATACTATAAAAAACTGTCTGGTGCATAACTTTGTTGAACTGAAATGCTTTTGCTGTAAACAAGTCTATCTTTTAATGAAATATTCGTCAGTGCATGTATTCAAAGAAGTACTCTCAAAGCATGTGCTCAGAAGTTGAGAAGTAACTATATTTCCAAACATAATCTTTTCTAATCGTATCATTTTGTTTTACTTAAAAATAACCTGGGGGTTTCTAAAACAAGTACAATTATCTTTGATCTCAGCTATAAGGTTTCAACTTTCCAGAAAATGATTTAGGGCAGAGGGAAAAATAAACCCATAGGTTGACTTTTCTCTTTTCTTTCCCTGATAATCCTCAATATAATTACAAATAGATATACTAGCAAAAAAGTCTAAATTTAGCCTCTAGCTTTTTAAAAATAATAATATGGAAAGCACTGAATTCACAGTAACATTTAAAACCCCATTCATGCGGTTCTAATATATAGTAATATTCACTGGTATATAGACAAAGTTCAGTTCAGTTCAACAAACTTTTACAGAGCCCCTAAATTACAACAAGAACTCTTCTAAGTTTGAGGGTCATGAGGATGAAGATGACAGACAAGGTTCTTGACAGGTAGCTTATTATTTGTGGAGGGGGGACAAAGAGCAAATATGCAATTCTAATACAATGACATAAGTTATACCCAAGGTGATATGGGAACACAGAAGAGAAAGGGGTGCTGATGGAGTTCTTAGGGGAGCTTCTGCCATATGTGGTGCCTGGGTGGAGCCCTAGAGAAGTGTTTCATAGGTGGGAAAGTTAATGAAAAAAAGGATTAACAAAAACAGCCCGTCCATTTGGTGCAGGGAGCAGCCTGATGTTTCTGCAACATCTCCTAGAGTGGGGTGGGGTAGGGAATGAGGCCGGCAGGTGTCAGGTCCCAAGGTGTCTGTGCACCACAGTTAAATAAGAACCTTGCTTTGCTCCAACTAAGAACTAGTCTCTGGCCAGGTCCTGGTCTGGCAGGATGTTATATCCATGGCGCCAACTCCTCACTGAGTTATTGAGTATTCTTTGAGAACCTCTTTGTCATTTCTCCTCAAGCACTCAGAACCCTACTTTACCTCACATGTAAATTCCCCAGACTGAGCTTGCAACTGTCTTTCTTGCCACCATCTTATTTAGAGAAAGATTATTGAACACGTGCCACATTTCAGTGACTAAAGAGACACATGATAAAGAATCAGATGTTGTCCTCAAGGGGATCACAAGCAAGTATTTATTTTGGGTCCCATCGCCTCAGGACCCTGAGGGCAGGCATCCCAGATGCCAAACAAAATTATAAAGTGTTAAGAGAAAGAGATTTTGCAGTCCTCATTCCCCTTCCAAGTAACACATGTACATTATGTTAGCAGTCCTCTTAAAGCAACAACCCCTGCCTTCAGTCCACTCAAGAGAAATACAAGAAATACAATTTTCGTATTACCTAGAGGTATTTTCATATTAGCTTTTTTTTTTTTAAGTGAGAGTAGGAGAGACACAGAAACAGATGTTCTGCCCATCTAGGGCCACTGGCAACCAAGTTATAAAGCACCTTCCTCAGTGCTGGGGTGATGTGCTTGAACCAGTCAAGCCATGGCTGCGGGAGGGGAAGAGAGAGAAAAAGAGAGAGAAGAAAAAGGGAGGGGAGAGAAGCAGATGGTTGCCTCTTCTGTGTGCCCTGACTGGGAATGCAACTCAGGACATCTACATGCTGGATCAACGCTCTACTGCTGAGCCAACCAGCTTCTTTTTTCAGAAGCTTTCAGAGAATTTTAATACTTTAAAAAATATATTCAGATTAGTTTATTTTTATCCTAAGGTACGATAAAAAGAGAGATCTACAAAATATGCCAGCTTTTGGCAAAGTAAAAAATACCATTCTGTTGGCACTTATCCCAGCTGGAAGCAGGGAATGGCATTGGCATCAGAGGTGGGGACAGTTTGTTCATAAATGTTGGCACCATCAATAAATAATTTCTGAACATCTTCCAGGGACAAGAAGCTGGCGACACAAAGGAATCTGAGAAGAGCTGTGAGTCCGCAGCGGGAGACAAGTAAGGCTGAGGCAGGTGTGCAGAGGTGGGTGAAAAAGAGAAAGCACAAGCTGAGATTTGAGAGGTTTAGCTGACAAGAGGGTTTGTGTCTAGACACTGAGTAGCAGTAGCAGGCCTGAGTGACGTAGTGCAATGAAGAGGGTGCCGTGTCACCCGGAGAATGAGCCCCACCCACTGTACATTACCGCGCAAAACTCAAGACCCTCCAGGGACCTGCCAAGGCCAAGGTTGAAGAAATTCTTACTGTTCTGGCAGAAGTCAACTGCTCTCTAAAGGACTTCTGCTGTGAGGAGAGCCCCCAGGCTCAGCTCTAAGTGGGAAGATGCTCAAGGGGAGGCAGTGACATGGAGCCAGGGTGCTGAGGGTGGCCCTTAAAGCTCCTCATAGTGTGAGGCCTGGTTTCCAGGCCCTCAGGACTTCCCATGATTCAGCTCAAGTTCTGCAAAGTCATATTAGCTATGGTTAGGATGATTCTATAATGTAGTGATTTAAACTGGGACTTTCCCAGTTTGGGATATGGTGTCACCCTAACTATTAACCTGGAACATCTAATGCATGCCTGTGTATGACGCATGATGCTGTTTTAGCTTATTTCTGTCAAACACCCCTTAATAATTAGAAAAATCAGAGATTTTTAAGGAAATGACTAGTAAATCCTGAGATTGGAAAGCCAAGTTTTATAGCTAGAAAGAATCCAAACAGAGCGCTATTGCTAAAATAACACAAGATGTTATAGAATCACTATTTTTAAGTAAATAAAATGCAACTGGAATTCATCCTAGACCACAACACACAGAGCTGTTCACATGAGAAGCAGTTTATCGACAGTCCCACTTGCTCCTTTGCAGCTTCTGGACTGGGGCTCCTACAGGCTACCCACTCTGTTTCCTTTGTCCTCTGCTAGCTGCTGGTCACACAGGCTTTTCCTGGTTTCCCAGCTTCAGTTAATCCACACATTCACTGCCTATATCTTTTGCCCACACCAGCCCTCCAGAAATTTCTTTATATCATTAGTTTGTAAATCAAGCCAAATAATCCCAAACATATTCTCCAAGTTTAGTAAAAGAAATATTCCTAACCATTTTTATCTGATGTGATAAACAATAAACAGGTGGCAAATCAATATAATTTATAGAGATTATTGGAAAGTTAAAAAAAAAAAGATTCTTTCCCTGAGATCACTGATTTGTAGAGAGAAAATTTGTTTTAGGGGCAGAGTTTAAGTATTAAAAATTAAAACTTTAGATAAATGCCAGATAGCCCTTTGATTTATTCATTTATTTATTTCTGAGAGATGACCTAGTGTGATAAAACCACTTAGATTTTGGAGTCTGACAAATTTGTGTTTGATGGACGTAGCTGCATGACCTTAGAAATATTTTTATTTATCAAGGGTCCCAACATATTCTGGGGGAAGAAGGTGTGACATTCTCTACCTAGTTATTTTATAATTATCCCAAAGAGAGTTCTTCTAGAAAAATTTCACTTGAAGACATACAATTTAAATTTATAACACTGCTTTAAGTGCAAAAGTTTGTTCAGACGAGGTATTTAGAGGATCTTGTTAGATGGCTAATTAGAGCCATCTTTGCTGAGACATAAGTCATCAGAACCTTCCTCTTATTAAGCAGTTAGACACTGGTGTTACCCAACTGAACAAAAATAAGGAATATTCTGAAAGTCACTGTGCCATGTCACTTCCTGCATGGTGGAGCCCCTTCACGGGCCAGGCCGACACAATGAGGACTGTGAGAGCCACAGAGGCATGAAAGCACACATTGTTTCCCCAAGTCCACGGTGGCAGCTGAATAATGGCGTTTTCTGATGGCAAGGGGCAGGTTTGCTTTCAGAGTGTTGCTCTGTATTTTCCTTGGATCCAGGACTTGTCAGCAAGGACACAGTAAAACCCAAGGACAAGACTCAATCAGCAATAACTCAAAATTCAGAGGAAGGGTGGTTTTCAAAGACAATTAGAAAGCTGTTTGTAATTTGAGCTTCTTCAACCCCTTAGGAAGTCCACCCCATTAGAGAGGAGTGTGATGACCCCTCTGTGAGCAGGTTCCACAGTGCTGCAGACAGCCCCCAGTGGGGAGTGCCTTATTCATGACATTTCATGTTTGGTCCTTATGTCCAAAATCCAGCATGTTTCGATGAAAAGTACCCTAAAGAAGGTTTGTAGTTTATGTGATTAGCACTCACATGCTCCCTCCCCATAATTTAGTTCCTCCAAAAATTTTATTTTTCTTTTTTGACAGAGAAAGAGAGTCACAAAGAAGGACAGACAGGGATAGACAGAAAGGAAGAGAGATGAGAAGCATCAACTCTTTGTTGTAGCACCCTAGTTGTTTATCAATTTCTTTCTCATATGTGCCTTGACTGGGGGGCTACAGCAGAGCAAGTGACCCCTTGCTCAAGCCAGTGACCTTGGGCTTCAAGCCAGCAACCATGGGGTCACATCTATGATCCCATGCTCAAGTCAGCAACCCCATGCTCAAGCTGGTGAGCCCACACTCAAGCCAGCAACCTCAGTTTCGAACCTGGGTACTCCACAACCCAGTCTGATGCTCTATCCACTGTGCTACTGCCTACTTAGGCAGTTCTTTCAAATTCTAAAGAGGGTCAATGCTTTTCACATTATTAAAAGTAGTAAAGTTTTACCACATGTCCTGAGTGTTTCTGATTTAAATTATACATAAATACTTTAAAGTTAATAACGGCTTCTCATCAATAGCATTTGTTCTTCACCAATCCTAAGAAGTCATAGATAGGAAGATATTATTATTAATAGTTTTCTTATATCAAATTGTTCTGGTGGATTACTTAGCTCTTGTTATAGAAGAATAAAGAAATCAATGATAGAACTGGAGTTGAAAGGGAACATATAGAAAAGATTCAAAGTAAAAATAATTATGTCCCTTAAACTAACAACTATACTTCTGGGAATGCACCCTACACGAGTACTTGTCCAATTCACATGAGGCCATTCACCCCAGACAAATAAGGATATGCATGTAACAATTCTCACCACAGTCGTGTTTGGCATCACAAAAAACTAGAAACAAACCAAGAGTGATAAATAAATTGTGGTAAAAATGAAACAAAACCAAACAAACAAAACACCAAACCAAAAAAATAAAAATAAAATAAATAAAAAAATAATAAATCATGGAGCACCTACAAAATGAGATAGCAAAGAACATTTGAAAAGAATAGAAACTGTGAACTGTAGGCCACTATGTGTGAAGATGTTAAGAATAAATTACTTGTCATAATGTATAGTATGACCTCATTTGTGATTATAAAAAATGGGGAGCTAGCTATCTAGCTAGATCCTTGGATATACCAGGAGAAATTTCAGAATAGGACTAGAAGTTACCTAGGGATTAGACCTAGAAGTTTGGAAGCAGAGTGAGAAGTTGGAGTTATACTTTCCGTTATGAACATTATAAACACATGTTTGAAATGTTTACATATGGTAAAAACTTTACTCTTGAAAAAATAAAATAGAAGTCAATGTTTAAGGGTGTGTAAAGTTTTATATGAAAGGAAGAAGGAGGAGGAAAAAGTCACAGAGTGCTCACATGTGCCACATACCCAACTCCGCATATGTTACCTCATCTACCTTTATGACAACTTCTTGATCTGGGCCAGTTCTTTGTTTTGTGAGTGAGAAGTTGAGGCCTCATGAGGCTGATTCATTATCTTCATGAGAGATGGGAATGGATTCAACCCAATTTTCTTAGATCCCCCAATGTCCACGTAGGCATTTCCATAGGCCACACTGATATGGGAGGGTATAAAAGTAATGAGAAGAACAACAAGCAAATGCAAAAATATTCTAACTTCTGGAAACTAAATCATAAGATTTGTCTCACAGGGTCAGCCCATGGTTCTATAATACCACACCTTGATCTCTATGCTAGCAAGTAGTAATTGTGGTGATGCATTTGACCTCATTAATTGCTTTGAATATATGCTCCTAGGATTGTTGCATTGGAAAAAAAAAATCAGAATGCAGTGAATCCAAAGAACAAAGTGGGGAAGAAGGATTAAAGAGGCAACAAGGAACACTAGCTTTGCCAGGTTTCAAATATCTTCTGTTATTCCACTCAGGATTCTAAAATAAAAACCAATATTATTTTTTCTTTCAAGGCTAAATGGTAAAATGAAAAACTAATTTAATATTTCCTTTGTATTACATTCAAAATTAAATTAAAGTCACCCTTTTATAGAAATGGCTTACCTGACCAAGGTTAAGAAATAATCGAACAAAATTCTATGACATTATTTGTTATGCTGTGATATTTTCCCCCTCTTTTGTTCTTCTACTGTTCAGAAAGCTTATAGACTTGTAGGTGACTCTTCATGCTAATATGCACAATATTTATACATCTATAAGTAATACTCACTTGCCCAGTGGCATTCTACACAGAAAAAATAGAATTTCATGTATCATTAAGCAGTTTCCAAGGTGTCAGCAATTTCATGGAAAGCATCAGTATAGATCGAGGGGGCCAGATGGCGATGGAGTAGGCGGATGTATCAACTTCCACCTCCCAGAACCAAAGTGGATTGCAACTTAATTTTAAGAACAATCATCTGGAAAAACCAACTTTAGACTAAACTAAGAGGACTCTTTAACCAACAAACACTGAAGAAGCCACATTGAGACTGGTAGTAAAAGAGGAAATGTGGAGAGGGCTGGCCAGCTCCCAGGAGCGAATGGCAGCCCGGAGGGACTCATGAGGCAGAAAGTGAGTTTAGCAGAGAGGAGAGGGTCCTGAACCCCAGGAACAAAGCCCCAGCAGGAAGAGAAAGTAATCTAGGAGGCACAGGAAGAAACACTTTGAGGGACAGCCACCCTAACCTCTGGGCTGAGTCACTCCCCAAATCTAAAGTGAATATTTTCCCTGGATCCAGCAGTACCAGCAAAGGGAAGCAGGTCACCAACCAAACGGAAACTCTCCTGCTGCACTCAGAGCAGAGTCACTTAGAAGCAAGGAGCCATCAGGGATACAGTAGTTAGTGCAAAGATCTGAGCTGCATCACTGCCCTCACACTGCTGAGTGCTTCCCAGAGGGTGGAAGCTGGGGGCTACCTGTGGCTATGGCCCAGGCATGAGTGCAGTTTTGCCTGCGGGTGCAAATGTAGTAGCTGGCCTGGTGCAAGCACAGTCCCACTTGGTGGGGGCAGAGGCCAAGGATAGCTGCAGCGGTGGAAGGGGCACACAAAAGCAGTCTGACCTGCAGTTGCAGGCCAGGCACATGAGAGCAGTCACATCTGCAGTCCCAACTGCAGGGGCAAGATGAAAGTTGGGGAACCACCTGAGACTTGCAGCAGGGCACAGGAGCACAGCCCAGCCCACAGGGCCGAGGTTTGTGGCACCAGTGCACCAGTGCAGTCTCACCCACAGGGCAGGACGAAGGCAGGGGCCAGCCAGGGCTTGCAGCTCAAACACATGAATGCAGTCCCACCAGCCGGGGTGGGGAGAAGGCCAGGGGTTGGCCAGAGCTTGCAGCTCAGACACACAAGTGCAGTCCCATCCTTGAAGAAGGTTGGGAGGCTGAGCCAGCCAAGGCTTGCAACCCCAATACATGAACACAGTCCCGCCCATGCAGGTGAGGCAGAAACTGCAGCGACCGCCACAGCAGTCCAGTGCCAGCAACACCCGTGCCCAAAAACCAGAGTTGGCAGTAGAGGGGATGGCTGGCTTGCAGACAGACCACAACTAGGGAATACAGGGGCCACACCCATTGGACACACCCCTCTTATACACAGACAAAATGTGAAGGCAGAGAAATGCAACCCAAATGAATCAACAAGAAAAATCCCCCAAAAAATATTTGAATGAGACAGAAATAACCAAATTACCAGATGCAAAGTTTAAAATAATGATTGTTAGGATGTTCAACTATTTTAGAGCAACAATGGATGGACATAACAAGCACCTAAATAAAAAGATAGTAAGTGTAAAAAAGTACATTGAAATAATAAAAAAGAATCAGTCAGAAATGGCAAATACAATATCAGAAATGAAGACCACACTGGAAGGAATTAAAAGCAGGATGACAAAACTAAGGATAGAATCAGCGAGTTAGAGGACAAGATAAATGAAAGCACAGAAGCAGAGCAGCATAAAGAAAAGAGGCTCTAAAAGTCTGAAGAAACTGTAAGAGAGCTCTGTGACAACATGAAGAGATATAACATCTACATCATAGGGGTTCCTGAAAGAGAAGAGAAAGAACAAGAGATAGAAAATCTGACTGAATAAAGCATAGCTGAAAACTTTCCTAAATTGATGAATGAAAAAGTCACACAAATTCAAGAAGCACAGAGAGTTCCATTAAGGGTAAACCCAAAAAGGCCAACACTATGACACATTATAATTAAAATACAAAAATTAAGAGATAAAGAAAGAATACTAAAAGCTGTAAGAGAAAAGCAGGTAATTACTTACAGAGGAGCACCCATAAGGATGATATCTGACTTCTCAACAGAAACATAGAAGGAAATAGCAAGAAATGTTCAAAGTAATGCAAAACAAGAGCCTACACCCAAGACTTCTCTATCCAGCAAGCCTATCACTTAAAATTGAAGGAAAAATAAAAAGATTTCCAGACCACAAAAAAAAAAAAAGAAAAAAAAAAAACCTCAAGGAATTCATTACAACCATACCAATGCTAGAAGAAATGTTAAGAGGTTTACTATAAACAGAACAAAGGAGAAAATAAAATCTAATAAAAGAGGAATGTAGATTTAAAGAATAAAATGGCAATAAACTACATATCAACAATAACATTAAAGGTAAATGGTTTAAATAATCCAATCAAAAGACATAGGGTAGCTGTGTGGATAGGAAAACTGGACCAGTACATATGCTGTCTACAAGAGACACAACTCAAAACAAAAGATACACATAAACTGAAAGTAAAGGGATGGAAAAAAATATTTCATGCAAAAGAAAATGAAAAAAAGCTGGGAATAATAATTATATCTGATAAAACAGACTTTAAAACAAAGGCTATAGTATGGAATAAAGAAGGTCACTATATAAAGATAAAGGGAGCAATCCAACAGGAAAATATAACCATTATAAATATCTATGCAGCTAATATAGGAGCACATAAATATATAAAGCAAATTTTGATAGGCATAAAGGGCGAGATCAACAGCAATACTATAAAAGTAGGGAATTTTAATACCCCACTAAGATCACTGGATAGATCCTCAAGAAAGAAAATTAACAAAGAAACAGCAGACTTAAATAACACACTAGACTAACTGGATTTAATAGATATCTTAAGAACTTTTCACCCTAAAGCAGCAGAATATACATTCTTTTCAAGTGCTCATGGTACATTCTCTAGGATAGACCACATGCTAGGACACAAAACGAGTCTCAGTAAATTTAAGAAGATTGAAATCATATCAAGCATCATCTCTGATCACAATGGCATGAAACTAGAAATCAACTACAATAGAAAAACTGAAAAAATACTCAAACACTTGGAAACTAAACAGCATGTTAATAAGTAATGAATGGGTTAACAATGAGATCAAGGAAGAAATAAAAAATTTCCTTGAAATAAATGAAAACGAATATACAACAACTCAAAATTTATGGGACACAACAAAAGCAGTACTGAGAGGGAAGTTCATAGCACTACAGGTATACCTTTAAAAGCTAGAAAAAACTCAAATAAACAATTTAACCCTGCATCTAAAAGAACTAGAAAAAGAATAGCAAGTAAAACCCAGAGGAAGTGGAATAAAGGAAATAATAAAGATCAGAGAAAAAATAAATGACATAGAGGTTAAAAAAATAATACAGAGGATCAATGAAACCAAGAGCTGGTTCTCTGAGAAGGTAAACAAGATCGATGAACCTTTAACCAGACTCACCAAGAAAAAAAGAGAGAGGACTCAAATAAATAAAATTAAAAATGAGAGAGGAGAAGTAACAACTGACACAGCAGAAATACAAAGGATTGTAAGAAAATACTATGAAGAACTGTGTGCTATAAAATTAGACAACCTAGGTAAAATGGACAAATTCCTAGGAACATATAATCTTTCAAAAATCAATCTGGAAGAATCAGAAAACCTAAACAGACTTATTTCATCAAATGAGATTGAAACAGTTATCAAAAAACTCCCAACAAACTAAAGTCTTGGGCTAGATGGCTTCACAGGTGAATTTTATCAACTATTCAAAGCACTAACTCCTATCCTTCTCAAGCTATTTCAAAAACTTCAAGATGAGGGAAGACTTCCAAACTTCTTTTATGAGGCAAGCATAATACCATAAGATTTCAAAACCAGGCAAAGACAACACAAAGAAAGAAAACTATAGACCAGTATCCCTGGTGAACTTAGATGCCAAAATTCTCAACAAAATATTAGCAAACTGGATCCAGCAATACACACAAAAAAATCATACATTATGATCAGGTAAGATTTATTCTAGTGAGACAAGGCTGGTACAATATCTGCAAATCAATCGATGTAATTCAACACATAAACAAAAGAAAGAATAAAAATTACATGATAATATCAATAGATGCAGAAGAAGCATTTGATAAAATCCAGCAACCATTTATGATGAAAACTCTCAGCAAAGTAGGGATACAGGAATCACATCTCCACATGATAAAGGCCATCAATGATAAACCCAAAGCCCACATCAAAATCAATGGGCAAAAAATAAAAGAAATGACCTTAAGATCAGGAACAAGGCAGGGGTGCCCTCTGTCACCACTCTTATTAAACATAGTTCTGGAAGTCCTAGCCACAGCAATCAGAAAAGAAGAAGAGATAAAATGCATCCAAATTGGAAAAGAAGAAGTAAAACTATCATAATTTGCTGATCATATAATACTGTACATAGAAAACCCTAAAGTCACAGTCAAAAAGTTACTGGACCTGAAAAATGAATTCAGCAAGGTGGCAGGATATAAAATCAATATTCAGAAATCAGTGCCATTATTATACACCAACAATGAACTGTCTGAAAGAGAAATTAAGAAAACAATCCCCTTCACTATTGCAACAACAACAAAAAATAAAGTACCTAGGAGTAAATTTAACCAAAGAAGTTAAAGACTTATACTCAGGAAATTATAATACATTAATAAGGGAAATCAAGGAAGATACAAACAAGTGCAAGCATATAGGGTGTCCATGGATAGTAAGAATAAAGATCATTAAAATGTTTATATTACCTAAAACAATTTATAAATTCAATGTAGTTCCTTTTAAAATACCAATGACATACTTCAAAGATATAGAATATTCCAAAACTTTATATGCAACCAAAAAAGAACACGAATAGCCTCAGCAATTCTGAAAAAGAATAAAGTGGGGTGTATCACACTTCTGGATATCAAGTTACACTACAAGGCCATCCTACTCAAAACAGCTTGGTACTGGCATAAGAACAGGCATACAGATCAATGGAACAGAACAGAGAACCCAGAAATAAACTCACACCTTTATGGACAACTGATATTTGACAAAGGAGGTAAGAGCATACAATGGAGTAAAGACAGCCTATTTAACAAATGGTGTTGGAAAAATTGGGAAGGTACTTGCAAAAAAATGAAACTAGACCACCAACTTATTCTATTCACAAAAATAAACTCAAAATGAATAAAAGACTTAAATGTAACTCGTGAAACCATAAACATCTTGGAAGAAAATATAGGCAGTAAACTCTCTGATATCTCTCGTAGCAATACTTTTGCGGACTTATCTCCATGGGCAAGTGAAATAAAGAACAGGATGAACAAATGGGACTATATAAAATTAAAAAGCTTTTGTACAGCAAAAAACACCATGAACAAAATAAAAAGACAACCCACACAATGGAAGAATATATTCGCCATACGTCTGACAAGGGGTTAATAACCAAAATTTATAAAGAACTTGTAAAACTCAACACCAGGAGATAAACAATCAAAACAAAAAAAGGGCAAAAGAAATGGACACTTCTCCAGAGAGGACATACAGATGGCCAAAAGACATATGAAAAAATGTTCACCATCACTAACCATTAGAGAAATACAAATTAAAACCACAATGAGATATCACCTCACACCTGTCAGAATGGCGCTTATTAACAAAATAACACATAATAATGCTGGAGAGGGTGCACGGAAAAGAGAACCCTTCTGCACTGCTGGTGGGAATGCAGACTGGTGCAGCCACTGTGGAAAACAGTTTGGAGATTCCTCAAAAAATTGAAAATGGAACTGCCCTTTGACCCAGCTACCCCACTTTTACGAGTATATCCTATGAATACCAAATCACTGATTCAAAAGGAGAAATGCACCCCCCTGTTTATTGCAGCATTGTTTACAATAGGCAAGATCTGGAAACAGCCCAAGTGTCTGTCAGTGGATGAGTGAATTGAAAAGCTCTGGTACATATACACAAATGAATACTATGGGGCCATGAAAAAGAAGAAAAACTTACCTTTTGTGACAACATGGATGGACCTGGAAATTCTCACGCTAAGTGAAATAAGCCAGGCAGAGAAAGAAAAATATCATATGACCTCACTAATTTGAGGAATCCAATGAACATTGTGAACAGAGCAATGGAACAGAGGCAGAGGTGGGATCAAAGGGACGAGAGGGAAAGCTGTCAGAGGGAAAGTAGAAGAGAAGATGGGATCAGAGACAAAAAAGAGATTATTGAAATTATATATACATAACACAGCATTATAGAGAACAGGACAGCAAATCCTGGAGGGAAGGGGGAAGGCATTGGGAAGAGGGGGTATAGGGGGTGAGGGAAATAAGGGTGTGGGGGAGATATATTCAGTGGGACACTTGAGTCTATGTAAATGCAAATTAAAATAATAAATTATATATATGTAAATCTAAATGCAAGGGAAAAAAGCATCAGTGTAATGACTAGTAGCAATATTTGCTAAATAGCAGAGAGGTTGGAAATTTTTATACCACTGTTCTGAATACACCTGAACTATCTGAATGAACTAAATTCTCTCCCCCCATCTCCATGGGTTACACAAATATGAGCAACCCCTGGCCCCTTTCCAATGATTTCTCTCCAAGGAAGTGGGCCTGGGAAGGGGAATGAGGGTCAGAAGTCCGAGCAGTCTCACTGGCTGCCAACATGGCACTGAATGATTGCAAGACCCAGTCCCAAATGAAAATGCGGAACTCAATCCCTTGCTTAAAAAGCTAAAAAAAAAAAAAAAAAGATGTCATTAAAGCTATTATAACAAATTTTTAAAGGTTTTCTGTGATCTCTTTCACTCAATGTGTCATGGTATTTTTATTTGCTATTTAATGTCTTTCTAAGTGAAGAACAAAATTTAAAATTTAAATTATTATCATGAATTTTACAATTCATCTTTATATTGTGCAACACCAGTTCTATAAAGGAGCATTTAATTCAAATGCAAAATCATTGAAATCACACAATTCCTTTTTCTTAGCTCATACATGCGTGTGTATACTGTTCTTAACAGAACAGTGAAAACATTACACAATAACTAATTTGACTGCTTTTATTTCATTTCTTGATTTGTTCACAGTCTACCAATACTTCACTTGGCTTAGAAGTAAGGAAAGACTGAACTAGAGTTGGCCTACTTTTCCTTTTCTTCTGTCATCACCTCAGCATTAGTGGATGCCTAATACAAGAGGGTAATACAACTAAGAAAGTATTTGATGAATTCCTTGGTCTTTTATGGTTCTTAGAGTGTCATTGCTTTGTTTCTGGATTAGAAGCAAGTTCTGTACTCAACCTGACGCTCACTGAAGTCTCCCACATAATGGCTCCAGCACAATTCTTTGTTTATGGGAAATTGTGGACCCTACACACGAATGAGGAGGAAAGGAATGGTGACACTATATTGTGTGTATTTCCTTTGCTTAAGCTCATGTTCTGTTGCCCTGCTGGTTTAACTTAGAAAACACAGTTCAAATATAAAATTATTAAGAACTTAAAGATAGTAACAGGAGAGCATTAAGCCAAGCACTGCCTCTTCTGAATCAGGAGGTTGGGTTTCTGTGTGACTGCCCAAGTCATATAATCATAAACCTAGTCCTGTTTTTTGAATCAACAAAGGTAAAACTACGTCTCTTCCCATAACAAAATGTTCTTGGGGTGCTTGCTGTGCAAGGGAAAGTTTGGGGGAGCAGAGTAAGAGAAGAAAAAAGCCCCCCCCTTCAGGAAACACATAAAAAATCATTGTAGTCTAATTCCAGCCTAGGCAAATTAAGTTGGCCAATATTTCACCAGAACATTCAAATGCTTTCTGGTCCTTCACAAAATAATAGTTTGTTGTCAATGCTATTTCCAGCATATATATACAAATACATTTTTCAAGCACAGGAAAATATTCCTATGTGTTATAATCAGTGGCAACAATTCTCTTCTATCCTGGGATGACAGTTATACTATGTGCTAAAATGCCAAATATGTATGTGAGACCCTCAACCTTTATGAGGGATAATTCCCAAATCCCTATAATTCCACACTGAAGAAAATGGAAATGTTTTTATATGACTCTGGATGTCCCATGAATTATTTTCTGTGCATATCTTCACACCACAAATTTATTGCCTTTTCAACTGTCACTAAATATATTCCTCATTTACTGGGTACTGTTGCGTAAATAAAGTTTATTGTTAATTCTTAAGAGTTTTTATATTAAATAATGAACAAAAAAACAAAAATGATTCACTTTCACAATTCATGCATAGCTCATGTGACTAAATTTTATGCCCCCCAAAATTGCAAAATATGACATAGACCAGGCTGACTTACTGAATCAACAAGTGCTAAATTTTCAGGTGGCCAGGACATGCTCTCTATATTTGTATGCCCATCACACCTAAAGAGTTCTCAAAAAATAAAGAATGCTTGTTACTGAGAGGACTATAGGCTTTTTAAAATTCATTTTTCAATTATACTTGACATGCAACATTATATTACTTTCAAGTGCAAAACATAATGAGACAATTTATTTAATTTACAAAGTGATCACCCCAGTAAGTCTAATACCCATCAGATACCATACATCATTATCACAATAGGTTTTTATAACAGTTCTTCTAGAACCCACATTCTTTTCTATAGAGAATGTATAGAGAACTTGACTCTGGAAATCCTAAATGATGCTTATAAAAAAAATTTTTTTTAACTTTAGTATTACTAACTTTTAACTGAGGTAGAAAATTTAAGCCCCACATTATGAATACTGTAAACATCACATAGACACTATTCAGTCATATATTCTTTAGTTAAACAACTATTTCCTGGCAGTTTGATAGGCAGGAAGAATGAAACAATGAATAAGAGAGTTGTGGCATCTGCTTTAAGGAGCTTAGGGATCCGTGGGGAAATTAAACATTTAAGACTATACTGCTGGCAGAAGTACTTATCTATGTGTTCTTGCATGCATGTGCATCAGATAGGTGAAGAATAGGAGGTAAAATTAAGTGATGCAAGCTGTGTCAGGGAAGGACCTCAGGGAAGGCATAGAGGAAAGGAAGAAATCACAAGGATGGGGTATAGGATGAGGAGCTGGAGATTTTTCAAGGTCAAAGTAACAATGTGTGTCAAGTCTTAGGCAGAAGTGATGAGCCACTTTTAGAGTGTTGGACTTCACCCCAGGCAGTGGGGACTCAGAAAGCAATCTCAAAGGAGGCGGTACTATTGATACACCATGACTTGCAAAATGGTAGCATAACAAATACATTGTAATTCACAATGAACTGGACCAAGGCTCTCAAAGCCTGTCATCGATGCTGGAAGAGTTTCCACAATCTCTGTCCTTTGGTATCTTGGTTTTTCTCTTTCTAAAATGGAGCAACTATCAGCTGCGTGTTCACTCTTAAAAGAATACCTTGTGCCACACATAAGTTTCATTGCCTGTGAGCTATAAAACTGCTTAAACTGAAAGGACAAAACTTTATCAGAATACGTTACTAATATATTATGAGTTATAAGCTAGTGATGTAAAGTTATACAATAATTCAGCTCAGTTCATATTCTCCCAGATAATATACATTCAAATTAACTGAATAAAAGCCAAACAACAGCCACATTTCTTAAGATTTATCTCTTAGCTCTTACTTGCATTGGGAGTAAGACTGGGTATCTGTCATAGAAGATTCACTATGATGTAAAATTCATCTGTCTCTTCACTCCTTGAAGTGTAAAGCCATCTTTCATAAGGTTTCTGGAGTTCTCTCAATCTATAATCTTTTTCAGTATACCTGTTCTTCAGTTGTCATTATCAACCAGATTCTGCCGGATTCTAATGGAAGAAACCTGGGCACTATCTAGCTCTCCCAATTATAACCAGTATGATCTTTCGGTTATAATATATAGTTAGTACCACACTGTTTAATGGTCTCTAACTGCTCTGTTTGTGTTGCTTTTAACTCCTTAACCAGATTGTTCTCATAACTGTTGTAAGCCTGGATGTCTCACTATGCCCAGAATGACACTCATGGATTAATTTCAAGAGACCCTGCCCAGATCACTGTAGCCATTTCTTACTAGTGTAATCTGCTCACAGATGCTTCCTGATCACATGATCATGGAAGGCAAACAGCACTAGATCACATTCAGTATTTCCAGACCCAGATGAAATTGTGAAAAATAAATTACTGTAGTGCCCACAAGTGTGGGTCTACAGAAATTTTCAGCAACAAGCTGGTACAGGTTTTCCCTAATTTCATAGTTAAATAAAATAATTAGTAAATGAATCTTTTTTTTATTCCAATAAATTGACTATTAACAGATTCTGATATCAAACTGTGAATTGAGTGAATTCTGTATTTCACAACAGGATGATAAACACAATTAGCATTTTGCTAGGATTAGAGCAGGAAGTATGTTTAAATACTGTCTTTCTGATGATCGGTCTGAAAAAGACAATCAAACCTTTGCTAATTATTCTTCCTCACCACTGTCTTTGGTCCTGTAACAGAGCCAGAAGAAAAGCCTCCACTTTATTATCCATTATGATTTCCACTGAAATCTTTTGCAAAATATAAGCTTTCTCATAACTCTAGTCTTAGAAGATGCTCTCTGAAAAAATAGTTTCATGAAAAAAAGAGTTTCAGTATCTAATAAATTAGGGAAAGACTACAGATTATGTCACTCCTTGGGTATTCACAATAGACATTAGCATACTAAAACCACTGAGAAGTCCTAGGGTGGGAAATTTAAGTAATTTCATTTCATCCATAGACACTCCAAACTACCTGACCACAAAACCCTGTTTTCAAATACAACTTACTAACATCATGTGAAACAGTTATCCATGGAATATCCTTTGGAAAGAATTTGTTTGAGCAAGAAGACATTTTCTAAACTTCAACTTTAATAAAGCAATGCCACACTTCAATTGCACCCATTCAGTTATCTAAATTATAGTTCATTTTATATTTTTATTTAAAAAATTTTAATTTATATTAAAAGTATACACATTTGTAACATTCACTATGTTACACTAAGGTTCTAGTCATTGGGTACAGGAGCTCTATCAATACCATATTCACCCTTAGAAGCTTATAGTATTCTTGGAAAGAGGAGATATATCTCCTTAAAGGAAGTTGCACAGAAAGGCCAAATGTGATTGTGTAAAAATTAGTGGGGCAGAAATAAGTGCTATGGGAGTTGAAAGGAGGAGGGCAGCTGAATGGACTTTATCCACTTTTAGAGACAATGGCAAAACATACACACCCTTTGTTCCCTTCTGTCTGTCGTTTTCTTCTCCTCCCAGAGACTCTATGAATACAAACTGTGTTATTTGTTCTATGCCCATGGCTGTGGCAGTTTAGTACACCTGCATTGTTAAGTCAAAAGACATTCAATATTAGAGTTTATTGTCAGGAAGTCATAGATCTTAGAGCCAGGGTGGAAGAAAACTGTCACCCTCATCTACAAGAATCCCTAATCTGGCCCCCAGTGGTCCCCCTTGCTTCTAACCTAGCCCTTATACACGGTTCCCTAGGCAGCAGCCAGAGCTATGCTTTTCAAAGGTAAATTTGACTGGGTCTTTTCCCAGTGGCTTCCTATCACACTTAGACTGAAAACCAAATTCTTTATCACAGGCTAGAGAAACCCTATGGGGATCTAGCCCTCTGACTCTCCCACTGTGCTTCCAGCCACTCTCCACTCGCTGGGCTCCAGCCTCACTAGGCCTCAGGGCCTGTGAACTTGCTACTCCTCTTCCCTGAGTCATTTTCCCTCATTTCATTGGGTCCCTGCTCATCTGCTTCCTCCTGAGAGAGGCTTTCCCCAGACTCCCCACCTCACTCCCACTGCATCCTCCATTCCCCTTGCCCCCTTTACTTTTCTTCAATAGGCTTATTGCTATTTAAAAATAATATATTTATTTATCTACTTGTTTATCTCTGGAAAGGCAGAGGCATTATTCTGCATTTCTGTTTTTGCCGCAGTCTCTATGCCTGGCATATTTTTGATGCTCCATCAATGTTTGTTGATTGCATGAGTCAGTCTGTGAATAATTGAATGATAAATTCACAGTAAAATAAACCTGGACAATATAACAGGATAGATGTCAAAAAACAGCTGAATGAATTAGAAATTATACATTTTCTTATCAAAAGAGTGCAGGTATTAAACTGGCAGCACAGGAATTTTAATAAGTTTTCTGGAGAGAATCTGTCACTTAAACCTGGATGGCCTTGAATAAGTGATGCAAATTCTGCGTATCTCAGCCTCTTATCTGTAAAAAAGGAACAATAATATCTACCTCACGGGATTGTTATGAGGATTAGATGAGATAACAGATAAGCCTATGAGACAAGTGACTTCCACAATAGATGGTAGCTATTATTAATTCTCCAAAACTCTTTTATAAATTTTTTTAAAACAGAAGGTACCTTTTATTATTTCTAAGAGGAGTTTGTTTGGCCTGCTAATACATGAGAAATACAATATGATACTCATGAAACTTATAGAAAATACTAAGCAAAGACATTTTTTAGATTATTGTTTTGAACTATCTAGACAAATAATCCTCAGCTTTCTACGGATATGAATATGTGATACATCACCCTTCCACTAATGTTTTTGACTTCTTAGATTTTTAGGAAAAAGCTATATGAAGAGTTGTTTTAATTTTTTTTTAATGATGTTAATTTTAAAATAGTTTAGGACTCTAAAGAAGTTGCAAAAAGACTAGTTTTCATATAACCTTCACCCAGCTTCCACCAACAATTACATCAGTCATACCCATAGTAGAGTTTCAAAACTAAGAAATCAACACTGGTGCAATTCTAGTAACTCAGAGACATAACTTATTTGAATGTAGATGAAGGATTTTTTTATAGTTTTAGGATTAGGAACTAATTAGGATCATATATTGGCTCCATTAATCAGGCAAATGAGGCACACGTATTAGTGTACAAAAACTGTAAATGATACAATTTCTTTTCAACGAATTTTAAAATGTAAAAAGTTATTCATTCCAACCTACCTGGAATTCTACTTTTCAGGGTTTCAAAGGGATACAAACGAGAATCCCTGATTTTAATTTCCAAGGTCAAAGCCGCTTCTTCCCTGAAAAACTAATTCTTTCTTTTTTATTAGTTCTGGATATTGCTGTGCTTTAATATTGAAGGGATAATAAAGTTGACAGCAGGCCCAATATTGAAGAAGCATTTAAACTTCTGCTAGATGAGTATTAGGGCAGAGAGGAAGAGGAAATCCCATCACTGGTGGAGGGAAGCCATCCCTCTGCCTACAGAAGGCCTGTGCTCAGGAGGCATCAGCACTCATGCTTGTTCAGCCTGTGAAGGTGCTGGAGGCGCAGCCACTGGCAGTCCAGCTGGTCACACATAAGGGAACATACGCTGGCTGTCCCTCACCCAAACCACACTGCCTTTGCCCCACAGACTGCCCCCCACCCAAACCACACTCCCTCTGCCCCACAGACTGCTTCCCACCACCACTTTTAGAATGAACACTTTAGAACAGTGGTTCTTAACCTGGGTTCTATCAAACCCTAGGGGTTCGATGAGTCGGTCTCAGGGGTTCGGAGAAGCCTCTGCCGCGGAGGCCAGAATAAAGTCATACCGTAATTTGTTGTGAGTTTGTGCACTTTGTTGGTTTTGTTCTTTGAGCAAGGTGATGTTCATGCACGGCTCATTTTGTGCACCAGTAAAAAAAACATATACATATACCTATGTCTTGAATTTGGGAAAAAAAATCATATTTTATTTATCACTAAAGAAGGGTTCCATGAATGCGCATATGAAATTCACTGTTGGGTTCGGTACCTCAAAAAAGGTTAAGAACACTGCTTTAGAACAAGGAGACATTTCTCAGCTCCTAATATGTACAAATTAGTTAGCATCAAGTTAAATTAGTTCATTTGATGGAGTAGAAAGAGGTACAAAAATGTTCCTTAGAGGGAAAAAGAGTCCAGAAGTACAAAAATAAAATTAGCTACATGGGTAAGACACTGACACTTTTAGTTGTTTTGTTAACTAAATACTTTTTGTTTTTTACAGTTTTAGGATTAGGAGTTAACTCTCTTCTGTGGAATAGCACTCCACAGGGTGGTCCACCTGGGATAATAAAGTGTGGCTTTAAATACATCAGGTTTGAGATGACCCACTCTTTGTAATCAGAGCATCCTGAGAGTGAGAACACAGCTTTCCATGGTAGGTCTATCCTGGTTGAATTTTTTTTTTATATGAATTTCTTTTTATTTTATTCATTTTAGAGAGGAGACAGAGAGTGAGAGAGAGAGAGAGAGAGAGAGAGAGAGAAAGAGAGAAAGGGGGAGGAGCTGAAAGCATCAACTCCCATATGTGCCTTGACCAGACCAGTGCAGGGTTTTGAACTGGCGACCTCAGTGTTCCCAGGTCCTTGCTTTATCCACTGCGCCACCACAGGTCAGGCTATCCTGGTTGAATTTTTGGTTCTT
Source organism: Rhynchonycteris naso (assembly GCA_037038555.1). NCBI lineage: Eukaryota > Metazoa > Chordata > Mammalia > Chiroptera > Emballonuridae > Rhynchonycteris > Rhynchonycteris naso. The sequence goes on from CM073002.1 coordinate 39,304,381, forward strand.
TATAAGACTTTCCACAGTGTGATCATCTTGGTCCAGAGAATAAAATAGGTTGAGCATGGCAAAATGTCAAGGTACCTCCTTTTGCATGGAGTAAAGAAAAACAGAATTTGGAACCATCTAGGGCATGGGGTTGAGCCCTAGATCCACAATTTATCAAATGTATGAACCTGAGAAAATTTACCCTTAGTTGCCTTATTCATAAAATAATATAACAACAACAGAAATAACAATAAAGTTTTCTCACCCACAAAATGAGTAATATAATAACAACAAAACAATAATAATAACAACTATCTATAGTGTTTGTTTATAGAATCAAATAAGATTATAAACGTGAAAGTCCTTTACAAATGAAAGAGCTCTGCAGGTATGAGTTACTGCTACATCACCTGAAAGAAATACATGATCAAAAATCCTATTTAAATCCAGTGGGATATTTTTGTAACAAAAGTTAAAATGCCATCTTAATGAAATGATTTAACAGATGAGCTTTTTCTGTCCTCTCTTTTCTTCTTTTTAACTGTAGAGTGAAAAGAATGCATAGAGAATGGGCAGAGGTTCTTCATAAAGGTTTTCATAAAGAAATCTTCCAAAAAGTTTTTCTTCACAAAGTTCTTGAAGTTTTTGAAATCTGGAGTGTTATTTTTTCTCTTCATGAGTATTCTTTACAAAACTGTTTCCTGGGTCTTGCTCTTATGGAAAATCTGGAGGGAAAACCTAAAGCTAGTCTGCAAGAGAGTTTTCCTGCGTCTTCATGGTAATGAGAAAAATAACCACAAGTCGGTGAGCTAAATTAATTAAATTTACGTGACTGTCATTTATCCTGAGATTATGTCCTTCCTACATTATTTAGTGTAAAAATCCCCCTTTCTTTTCTGAAATGATGGTGATAGTGGATGGCAACTGTTTTGTTGGTTTTCAGTGTCCTTACTCGGCAAAATAAAAAGTTGGCTACCCCATGTCAGGCCACTATTAGTTTTTGAAACTGGACTGGCCCCTGACACGCCAGCTTCTGGGAACCCTTGGTTTAGGAGGTTAATTGGAGATGGCAGGGATGGCAGTAGGGAAGCCAGTTCAGCTGCCTCTGTTTTGCTCCCTTCCCCAGAGTCGCGGGGGCCCACTGCCCCACATCCGGGCTGTCGCCAGTCCCTGGCTGTGTATCTGTGCCCCAGCCCCCCTGGCTCCTCATCCCTGTCTGCTTCACTCTCCCAGCCTCTCTGAGCTGGTGTTATCCAGACACAGCTCCCTAAGTTTGCCATGTGCAGTGACCCTGTGCTGACCCGGAGCCATGATACAAACTATGGGATTGTAATGAATCTCTAATTACCCGCAGTACCTCCATGAGTCGTGAGCCCTGCTGCTCAGCTATATTTTTTCACCAATTTGGTCATCACCAAGCACACAGAATGCAGCCAAACTGTGCCCGGAAGCTGAGAGCCCCCACAGTCTCTGCCAAATGAGGCTGGCTCTGCAGTCTTCTGGGAATGACAGGATGATTTCCTCCCTTGTTATGAATCAGAGAGGGCGTCTGCACATGAATCATTCCGCTCTGTGTGGGGGCTTTGTCCTGACTTTTCTTTTTCCAGTAGGTCAGGCTGAGTAGCTGCTCAGAAACTCAGGGGATCGCCCTTAGGCAGAGGGGCTAGCATTTTTAGTTTCATGTGATAATTCTGAAATCCTATATCTCCTCAATCCAAAAAGGGATACTTGCTATATTTAATAAAGTAAAAAGCAGCTGGTCTCTTGATTTTTCAGCAGAGTATGTCATATACCAGAGGGGGAAAGGGCTTAGTTCATGACAATAATAAAAGCTCCCCCGAGTGCCAGGCATTGTGCTAGATAGAGGTTTTATGCACATGCTTGCTGTCTAATATTGATTAAAACAAAGGAATTTTACAAATTAAAAACAAACAAGGTTCGAGAGGTTAAATAATGGTTAAGGGTCTAAGGGTAGATGGACTTTCAATTCATTATCAGAACCCAGGTGAAGAATTACTCCTAGTTTTCAAAATAACTCAAAAAAGTGTCTTTTTTAAAAGTTAAATGAGATAATCAGGATGAAAATACTGACTTGAGAAAAAAAAATAGTAAAACACTTGAGAAAGTACTCTGTTAACTCAAGAAATAAATCCAATTTAAAAATCCCTGACACAAATATTAAATATTCTCTTCAATATTTAAATATCCTCTTGCTTATTAAAGGTGCTAAGTAAATAAAGATAAATAAGACAATCATCCTCCCCAACCCCTTCAGGAAATCAGAGGTCATTACTGTTATTCTTATTTCCTGCTTACTGTATTTAAAAGGTGTATTTATAATAGTACTAAATTCGTGATGTTTTAGAGTAGATTACTAATATTTTTCTGGCTTCTTAAATGCAAGTCTTGTCACAGCATGAATGATGTCATACTGTTCAACTTGTGTGAGTGAAGAATGCTTGTTAGTACTTGATACCCAGGTTATGTCCAAGCAGTGTGGAAAATATTTTTCATGGAATAGATGCATGTGTTGAGAGGTTGTGCCTTGAAACAGAAATGGAGGAGCCACAGAAAATGGTTATATACTGTGTTTCAGAAGGCAGCCTGTTTTCCAGCTTCAGATGTTCTTAGTCTTAGATATTTTGCAGCCCAATTAATTCCTCTAATTTGCAGGTAATTTGGTCTTTTGTTGTACAACAAAGCTTTGTGGTTAAGATAGTAATACTATGTTCTTGAGACTGACCGCCTTTTCCTACCTCCTAGAACAGATATGAGATAGTAAGTTGCCCCTTAGGGAACAATTTCATGATAGAACTCCATAGTTCCTAAACCCAGAGTCTCTGGTCCACGTCATCTCTCAACTCATCAATAAACCAATCGGGAGCTTGAATTAGAAGAGAATTTGGAGATTAACACCCTCATTTTACAGATGAATAAAACAACACACAGAAAAGTGAAATGACTTCAAAGACACATTGGCACACAGGGTGCTAATGGGATGTACACATATTCTACTTGGGGTAAGAAGTTGGCATTACCCTGTTTTTGAAGGTTCGCTCCTGCTGTGATATTTCCCACATGTCTCTGCAAACACAATGACAACCTCATCTATCTAAGGACAAGCCATTTCCCAGGAAGTCTGCAAACATTTTGGAAATATGGATCCAAATGACAGGATAAATTAAGACATATCTACATAAACTGAATATAATGTAGGGTTCCTAATACCTTCTAAGCATTACATTTAACAGTAATAGCTACCATTTACAAAGTGTCTTTTATATGTCATGTATCACACATCTTCACAACAATTCAGAATGTATTATGAATCCCATTTTATAAAATAAATAAGTAAAGTGCCAAGAGTCACACAGCTTGTATGTAAAGGCAGCTTTCATCTGCCTATAAAGCTCGATTCCACCCCCACCCCCACAGGTGAACCCAAGTGCCGAAATAAGGAGAAAAATAATCTCACCTCATTTTCAAAGCAAATTAAATGTTTGTATCCTGAATTTAAACCTGGGAAAAGGTTAGACAAAAACATCCTTAATTAAGTCTCTACCTGCATGGGCTTCACCCTGGATCATGGTCCCCTTTGACTCAACACACCCATTGCATCAACAAAAGTATTCTTCTCCAACTCAAAAAGATGAAGGACACCAGTTATCCCTCCAATCCCACTTCCAGATCAGCTGTAAAGGAATAAGGAGTAAGCAGCCATTAGGAGTATTTCTTCAGGAAAGTATTTATCTTTAGTATTATTTTCTAGCCTGCTCTTATTATGTTTCCACTTGACATTTGGAGCCTAACTTCAGAAAGTACTTATTAAAATTCACACATATATCAGAGAGCTAAAGAGGGTTGACTGTTCCATTTTTAGTCCCTCTAGCACTCACCTGCAGCTGAAGAAAAGAGACAATGGGCCTTCCTACAACTCTGCTGGGAAAACAAAAGAACACAACTTCATTGTTAAAGAAGTCAGATAACTGTCTAAAGCAAAGCAGTCTACAGAGGGAACCAATAGCGTAGATGTGGGTTAAGTCTGTCTCTGTCGCAGTTGTATACAAAGTTTTTTATAAGGTTTCTGTAAATTTCTCTGTGTTGTCCAGTACGTGTGCTCATCCTTAAATAACTTTTAAAGGAGAAATGGCTGTTTCCATACATAAGAAAAGTCTATCTGTAATAAAAAATAGTAATAACCAAAATTTGCATAAGATTTGCATGCTTAACAACTTTCCTAGATGAGGTAGTGGTATGCTGAAGCAACCGGAGCCAGACTGCCAGGTCTTATAAGAAAGCACTAGACTGCTGATAAATAAATTGCCTGCCTTTCTCAGACTGCCACAAAATGTACTTTTTGTTGTTGGTTGGTCTTAAAATCAAATTGGACCCAGTCAGCTTTGCAGTATACATTTTGGTTTTGAAGGTTTATTTTTAATAGCCTGATTTTTAAAATATAATTTAACATAATATACATGTTAAAGCATGTATAACTCCTTCGAAGAACTTATAAAGAGGAGGTTAATTGTTGTCCATCAACAGAAGCTGCTAACTCAAGGTCTAGGAACACTTAGAACATTAGGTAACATATAGTGGCTATCACCAGGACAATGGTATATGATCACCAAATCTTATTTTATTTTCTCTTTTCCTGGCTTCCCAGAAAACTACACTTCTCAGTCCCGTTGAAAATGAGGAGATTGTGCACCTGCTGATGATGTGAGTCACTTCACAGCTGAGGCAGTAAAATGCCTCGTGTGGTCTCTCTTCCGTTCTTTTGCTTTAACAAATGGCCAAGTCATGAGCCCGGATGGCAAAACCTAAATCAGCCTGGGTCTCTAGGTGATTCCATGGAGCACAACTCTCCCCTTAATTGCTCAAGACAGGCGTCACAAGCAAGTAAAACATTCAGAATTAATTTATTATTGCAATAGCACTTAACCTACTCTGACTAAAAGTACCCACCAAAAATAAGGTATTTTAACTCAATTCTATTAAGCTAGAAAGGAGGGAAGTTTTAAAAAACTTGGATATACTAGCCTAAGACCTCTACAATGTAAGACTTCAAACGAATGGCCTCTGCACAAACATGAAATTGCCTAACAATGACCCCGTCAGTCAGTGAACTCAGAAAACATGTGCTCCATGTAAAAAGATGTTGAAAATACATACTCATTGTGGCCTTGGCTCTGGGAGGAGCAGAAAACAAAAGGAAAGTAGGGCCCTCTGACAAGTCCTATCTATATCAGACTGCTCTCATGTAAGTTTGGGGCTGGAATTTTTCCATCTGTGCAACCACATCAATTCTCCCAGCTGAAAATTCAGTTAAAGGTTTTCTAAATTAGTAATCACCTCAGACACTTCGCAAAAACAAAAGCAAATCTTTTTAAAATAAGTCAACTATAAAACCAGGTCTTTAAGAATTCTATCAGGTAAAGTGAAAAGCACAAATGCATGAAGAAATAAGTTTGCATTAGTGAGAGTCATCAGATATTACAATGATCAAAATGATAGAGTATTACACCCCAAACTGGATAATACATATTTTCTTCTGTAAACACGTAGTATTTTTAAGAGTTTTCTATGTTCTAATCTAGACCATAAAACAATATTCAACACAATTTAAAAATCCATATTACATAAAATATACCTTCAGAACAAGATATGATTTTTAAAAATCAATAACAACAGAAAATTTTAACATACATTTAGTAATTTTGTGTCAATTTAGTCACATTTTGTAAATTTTGGTTGGTAGTAATTTTATTTTTTTATTTTTCTTTATATTTTTATTTGGCCTATCAACCAAAACTTAGGAGATGCAGCTAAAGTGGTACTTGAAAAGAAATTTATTATCTAAATATTATTAGAAAGAAAATAGGCTGATAATAGATAAATTGAGTACTCTACTTAGATTAATGGCAGAATAAATCAATTGAAATGTGAAGAGTAAAAATAAATTCGAAGAAATTAAAAGGGAGGAAATAGTAAAGATAACAGAAAAGCTCAATGTAATAAGAAAAGAAAGATAAAAAAAAAGTGGATCTCAAGAAAATTAGAGGACAAACTGCCACAGACTGGGAGAAAATATTTGCAAAAGACATAGATGATAAAGGACTGTCATCCAAAATATACAGCAATAAGAATACAAACATACTGAATAAAAAAATGGTCAATAGACTTGAACAGATACTCATCAAAGAAAATAGATGGCAAATAAGTATGTGAAAAGATGACATCATATGTCATCAGGGAATTGCGAACTAAAATAACAATGATATACCACTACACTCCTACAGAATGGTGAAAATGCAGAATACTGACAATACTAAATTCTGACAAGGATGTGAAGCAATAAGAACTCTGATTTATTGCTGGTGGGAATGCAAAATGGCACAGTCATTTTAGAAAATAATTTAGCAGTTTCTTTCAAAACTAAGCATACTTTTACCATAAAATCAAGCAATTGTACTCCTTGGTATTTACTAAAATGGGCTGAAAACTTATATGCACACAAAAACCTGCACTTGGCTGTTTACAGCAGCTTTGTTCATAATTGCCAAAACATGAAAGCAACCAAGTTGCTTCAGTAGGTGAATAGACAAATAAACATTCAGACAATGGAATATTATTCAGCACTAAAAAGAAATGATCTATCAAGCCATAAAAAAATGGGAAGAAACTTACATGCATATAACTGTATGAAAGAAGCCAATCAAAAAGCCTACATACTATAAAATTTTAATTATATGACATTCTGAAAAGGGAAAAACTATAAAGACAATATAAATTTCAGTTGCTGCCAAGGGAGCGGAGGTGAGAACAAAGGAATAAATAGAGTATATTTCTTTATGACATTATAATGGTTGATACATATCATAATACTTTTGTCAAAACTTATAGAATATTTAATACCAAGAGTAACCTGAAATATCAATTGTGGATTTGGGTTAAAATGATGGGTCAGTGTAGGCCCAACAATTGTAAGAAATGTACCATGTAGTGTGGGATGATATTAGTGGGAAAAAGTGTGAATGTATAGTGACAGGGAGTATATAGGAACTCGCTGTACTTTCCACTCAATTTTGCTATGAACCTAAACCTACTATAAAAACATAAAGTCTACTTAAAGGATAAAAGTAGTAACAGGGCTGAATATTAGTTCTTTGAAAAAAAGGTAATAAAATATTGGCAAAGCTCATCCAGACAGAGAGAAGGCCTAAATGCATAATGCATGAACAAAGACATATAACTAAAGATATAACAGCACTTAGAAGTTAAAAATTAAGTTTGATGTAAAAAGATAAAAATATATAAACAAATACATGAAAATCATTAGTATATTATTTTTTATGTTAGAAAATGTAGAAATTGGGTCATCTAAAAATTAAGCTTCCAGGAGCAAAATATAAACTCCAAGTAATTTTTATAATATTTTCAACTGAATGATAATAAAAACACAAAATAACAAAATTTGTGGGATACAGCTAAAGCAGTGCTTAAAAAGAAACTTATAGCATATATTAAAAAATAAAATTTGTGATTTAGATTTTCACCTTAAGAAATTAGAAAAAATAATTGAATTAAAGCTTTCTAAGAAGGAGAGGAAAATAAAAAAATTTAAATAATAATGATAAGAAAAAATAGAAATAGAAAATATACCAAAAATAGCAAAAGCTGACTCTTTGCAAAGAGTAAATAAAAGAGGACATTAATTTAGATCCTAAAGACATTAAAAGAACAATAAAGGACCACTAAGAACAATTTTATGCCAAACAGTTCAACATTAAAGATGAAATGGACAATTTTTGAGAAACACTAATTATTAAAACTAATATAAGAAGAAATAGAAAACTTCAATAGCTCTTTATTTATTTTTAAAAATTACATTTATAACTAAAAAGAAATTCTTATAAAGAAAACTCTAGACCCAGAATTTATTTCTATGAAAGAAATAAAGCTGATTTTATGCCAATTCTTTCAAGAAATGGAGGAGGCTATGTGTCCCATCTCATTTTTTAAAGTCAGCACAACCATAATAAAACCTGAAAAAAATATTATACACAAAAACACAAATTGCAGGCAAATATATCCCACAAATAAAGGAATAAAAAATATGCAACAAAATAAGAGCAAAACAAATCTAGGAATATATGAGAAGAATAATACATTATAACCAAGTGAAATTTATCTCATCAAGGCAAGGTAGAATTAATATTTAAATTCTATTATTCTAATATTTAATATAGCAAATTAACAGAATAAGAAAAACATCATATAAACATCTCAAATAGAAATAGAAGATAAGTATTTGATAAAATTCAACACTCATTCATAATGTAAACTCTCAATAAACTAGAAAGAATGTAACTTCCTCTATCTAATAAAGGACATCTATAAAAAAAAACTCCTCGCCTGACCAAACAGTGGTGGTTGGACTGGGAGGCTGAGGACCCAGATTTGAGACCCCGAGGCCACCAGCTTGAACGCGGGCTCATCTGGTTTGGGCAAAGCTCACCATCTTGAACCGAAGATTGCTGGCTTGAGCAAGGGGTTGCTCAGTCTGCTGTAGCCCCACGGTCAAGGCACACATGAGGAAGCAATCAATTAACAACTAAAGTGCCACAACAAAAAACTAATGATTGATACTTCTCATCTCTCTCCATTCCTGTCTGTCTGTCCCTATCTATCCCTCTCTCTGACTCTCTATTTCTGTAAAAACAAACAAACAAACAAAATTCCTCTAACACCATACTTAAGATAACATTTTGAAGGCTATTTCCTAAAATTAAGAACAAAGAAATGATATCTACTCTCACCACTTATTTTAAAAATACATTTTAGTGGAGATCTTGAAAATGTATTAAGGCTACAAAAAAGGTAAACAAACAAGCAAATAAATAAAATAAGTAAAAAAAACGAAAGGAAAAAGCAAAGTTGCCTTTATTTGCACACAGCATGATTTTGTATATAGAAATCCAGATAAAAAAATTGCTGGAACTAAGAAATTTAGCAAAATTGTAGAATACAAGTCAATATACTGAAAGCAATTGTATTTGTATGCTTTAGCAACAAACAATTAGAAATAAACTTTCAAAAATATAATTTGTTGTGGTCTTACCAAGGTGGCTCACACCATGAAAAAAACAAACAAACAAAATGTTAATTCATGATATCATATATCTGAAATAAAGGCCATAATTATAAAACTGATAGAACACATAGGAAAATATCCTGACAATTCTGGGGTAGGTGCAAAGATTTCTTAGACAAGGCCAAAAAGCACTAACTCAAAATAATTGATAAATTATAAATCAAAAGACAATTAGGCAAATGAAAAGACAAGCCACAAACTTGGAGAATACATTTGCAATATATTTGCCATTTATATTTTTGACAAAGGACTTGCATTTAGAAAAATATAAATAATGGTAAATCAATAAGAAAAAAAGAAAAGGCAACTACACTATGTTAAAAAAGAAACCTTTAGGCACTGCATAAAAGAACAAATATACGCATGAAATGATGCTTAAAATAATTAATCATTAGGAAGACACACGTTAAAACCACAGTGACATAATACTACACACCCACTTGAATGGTTAAATTGAAAAATCTGCCCTGGCCAGATGGCTCAGTTGATTAGGGCATCGTCCTGAAGTGCAGAGGTTGCTAATTTTACAACCAGTCAGGGTACATATGGGAATAGATCTATGTCCCTGTCTCTCTTTTGCTCTCTCTAAAATCAATAAATAAAATTTTAAAAGAAATTGACATAATATTTTCAAAGTGGTTAAAAAGAAAAAGAAAAACCTAACAATACCAGATATTGTCAAACCAAGTAATGCATCAGAACTCTTCTATTTGCTGATGAAACCCAAAACAGTAAAACCACCTTGGGAGATAAGTTTCTTATCAAGTTTATCAGCCACCTATACTATGACCCAGCAATTCTACTCTCAGATATCTATCAAAGAAAAGTATCCATAAACAGACTTGTACAAGATTGTTTAGAGCAGCATTATTTGTTTGTTTGTTTGTTTATTTTTCAATTACAGTTGACATATAATATTCTAATGCAGTGGTTCTTAACCTTTTTTGAGGTACCGAACCCACCAGTTTCATATGCACATTCACCAAACCCTTCTTTAGTGATAAATAAAATATGATTTCTTTTCCCAAAACATAGGTATATGTTTTTTTACTGGTGCACAAAATGAGCCATGCATGAATATCATCTTGCTCAAAGAACAAAACCAACAAAGTGCATGAACTCACAACAAATTATGGTATTACTTTATTCTGACCTCCGCAGGAGAGGCTTCTCTGAACCCCTGAGACCGACTCATCGAACCCTTAGGGTTCAGTAGAACCCAGGTTAAGAACCACTGTTCTAATGGTTTCAGGTGCACAACATAATGATTAGACATTTTATCCTTATGAAGTCATAATCCCAATAAATCTCCATTTGTAATATTAAAAGTAGAAACAATGGAAATGTCCATTAATAAGAGAATAGACAGGCTGTGGAATAGTCATACAATGAAATGTTACTCAACAATAAAAAGGAACAAATCATTGATACATGCAGCAATATGAAGAATCTCATGTTTGAAAGAATTCATACTCAAAATAGTGCTCAATATATAATTCAATTTCTGTAAAATTCAAGAACAAACAAAATGAATCTATGATTGACATCAGAACCAAAAATGTTTCTTAGAGGTAAAGGACAGGATTTCCTGTAAGTGGCATAAAAGAATTTTCTGAAGTCATGAGAATATTCTATATATTTATGGATGTTCTTCCAACCATCTGCACATTTACTACATATAAAATACACCTCACTAAGAAAATTAAAAACTTACAAATCAGGCAAAAATCACTAATTTCTAGGAAAAAGTAAACAATTGAAACTGACCCAACAGTTACTAAAAACTTCAGCAGTTCTAAAATAATGGGGAAATGAATTAGCAGTTCAAAATATTCTCAGAAACAAATTACAAAGCTCTTTCAGAATAAGGAAAGACTGGGCTGAGATTAGTGACATTGTGCCAGGGACAGATAGGACAATAAGAAAAAGTTAAATTATAGGACAAACTCATTGGTGAACTTAAATGTAAAATCCTTAAATAAAATATTATTAACGTCAAATCTAACATTTTTAAAGGTACTGTTTTGTAGCATATTGAAAGCAATGTGAGTTCAAAGAAAAAAATTCTTTTTGTAATTCTCTGTATTAACTGGCTAAAGAAAAATTCATGTGGTAATTTCAATAAATGCAGATAAAAAGCATGGCCAAAGAACAAATGAAAAGATGCTCAAGTTTATTAATAACAGGGAAATAAAAGTTAAAACTAGAGTAAGATATCATTTACAAATATTGATTTGCCAAAAATTAAAAATAACAAGGGTTTGCTAGAATGTGGAGCAAAGGGAAGGTACACACTAATGATAAGAGTATAAGTTGATAAATTCACTTAGGGAAACAATTTGACATTACCTACAGAAATGGGCTCATTTTCTGACTCAGGAATTTCATTCCTAGGTATGTACCAAGAAATGAAAGAATGAATGTGACCATTAGAAGTGGGTGTGTGTATTGAAATAAATGGGAAGAGGCAGTTATTTCAACCATTGGAAAAGAGAGACCTCCTAGAAACAGACATTGGTAGAATTTACCCACATGCTGTCATTGCAAGCCGAATCTTGCAATGTAGGGTTTGGGAATATATCTGGTGCCTAGATTGAAGATAAATCAAAATCCCACTTTTAAGAATACATCCTATGAATACCAAATCACTGATTCAAAAGAAGAAATGCACCCCCATGTTTAATGCAGCATTGTTTACAGTAGCCAAGATCTGGAAACAGCCCAAGTGTCCTTCAGTGGATGAGTGGATTAAAAAGCAGTGGTACATATACATAATGGAATACTATGTGGCTGTGAAGAAGAAGGAAATCTTACCTTTTGCAACAACATGGATGGGCCTGGAAACTATCATGCTAAGTGAAATAAGCCAGGAAGAGAAAGAAAACTATCATATGACCTCACTCATTTGAGGAATCCAATGAACAATGTGAACTGAGCAATGGAACAGAGGCAGAGGCGGGATGAAAGGGACCAGAGGGAAAGCTGTCAGAGGGAAAGGGGAAGAGAAGATGGGATCAGAGAAGGGAAAGAGATTAATGAAATTATATATACATAACACAGCATTATAGAGAACAGGACAGCAAATCCTGGAGGGAAGGGGGGAAGGCACTGGGGAGAGGGGACAGAAGAGGGGTTGAGGGTAATAAGGGGGTGGGGGGAGACATATTCGGTGGGACACTTGAATCTATGTAAATACAATAAATTAAAATCATAAATAAATTTTAAAAAATCAAAGCAATCGCAAGATTATTGCTTGTATTGGATAGATATCTCAAGCTGGTTTTGCCTAGTTCTTTTAAACATTTTGTTAATATAAAACTTCATGTTCTGACTCTGTGTTTTTCAAACAATCTTGTATTTCCCAAGCAATCTGCCTATAGGAAGGGGATATGCCATTCATCTAGGTTTAAACTGTTTCTGATTCCTGAGGATAATTTCTGGATAAATTCAAAAGCGACCTCTCCTGATTTGGCTTCTCATATACTTTGATTATGGGAAAAGAATTTTATGACAACTTGAATGGCCAGGTTATATTTCTCACTGAATTCATAAAATAGGCATTCTGATTTGTATGACTACAGGTGCCCTTGAGTCACTGAGAGTTCCTCCCTTCGGGACTAATCATTCTGAGGCTGCTGCACAAACATGCTATCCAGGTCTTCAACAGAGTCCAAACCCAGCTGTTCTCATGTTAGGTGACATTGCTATCTGACATCCATACTCCAACTTTTGTTCTTGATTCCTGCATGGATTACATCAGTGTTAAACCATAATAATTAAAGGTTGCAAGTTAAAACTATAGTATATAAAGCCATTCCTGAAACCCTACAAATTTTGAAAAGTCTACTAACTTGTTCTAATTTATAAGTATATTCAAAATTTGATATAAAGAATTGCTGAACACAAACAAAAGCATGAGTACATGTAAAATTGTGTTTCAAGGTCAGTTTTATGAGAAAGTTATGATTTTTTTGGAAAAATATTAAAACCTAACAAAGATATGCATACCATAACTGAGCACTGACCCGTCAATGAGCTAACTGTGTGCAAATTTACCTAGTGATGATTTTGTTATGAGATGGAAAGCGGCTACCTAAATAGCCACATAAAACCAGTGGAACCCATTAGGACTTGAATGTGATAAACATGTTTCTCAACAACCACACCTTACACCCCCTTTGGTTGACCTTTGTTTTTTTTTTATTTTTAATCTGACTTTTATTTTTAACCTGTCAACAAATAATACCCACTCAATGCTGCCTCTGGTCCATTAATTCTGCTTGGCTCTCTTCGAAATTTTGGACAACATGCTTCTCAGGTAATTGCAATATGAGTCTAGTAGAAAAAGAGGTTGTCAACAGTCCCAGTGAGGTCCAAAGCCCTGGCAGTGGGTTTCATGCAAGCCTGGTGCTGTCACCACATCAATCAGATCTGGAGCACACTGTTATTATCACACACAACCAGTCATTCCCACTGCCATCACAACAGGAGAGAGGAAAGCCTTCTTTTCACAACTGACTGCAAACAGCTTGATCCCTATAACCTTGAGAAGTACAGAATGTCACAGGTAGGCGTTGCCCATGGTTCATCTATAGATCCTTTCCTCCCTGCACTGTCCCCTCCCTCTCCCAAGTCTTCACACTTCTTGAACTGGAAGATAGTCATGAATGAGACTGTCTGAGCACAAGGATTTGGCTACAAGCCAAAAGGAGAAACTAAAAGTACCACAGAAGTGAAGCAAAGGTTTAATTTTGGACTGCTGCAGAAGAGATTGCAAAATTCAGAGGCAGTCTCTGGGAGCACTTGACAGGGCTCTTTGTGAATGAAAACTGATCACTACTTCAACTAGCGATTCTTAGCTGGACCTGTTTCTGGGCAAAATAATAGAGAAAGTAAAGTTTATCATCTTTGCTTACCATTTCCACTTCCTGCTCTTCTACCCTGCCTGCTAATAAGGACTTTTTCTCTCCTAATGATTGAACTGGCTCTTGATTCTGGTTGATATTGGAATCATCCATATTATAAATTCATGCAAATGATTTAGGGACCACTATACTTTACTGGGATGCTTTTCCTAGAGGATTTGAATATGAATGGGAGTTAATATATCCATTCAGAGAAATAAGGCTTGATTAGTGAATGTTTGCTCCTCTTAACCCAGGCTCCTTTCTGCTTGGTCAGTCTGGAACTAGATGTCATTTTCTCATGTGTTGGTGAGAACAGCATGTGAACTAAGCTCGTTTCAAGCTAACAACAATCATAGCCACTGCTATCTTTTAAGTGCCTACCAAGCCCTCTTGCCAGATGCATTACATAAGCTATCTCACTCAGTCATCACAGAAATATTAAATGGTTACTATTATTTCTATTTTACAGATAAGAAAACCAATGTAACTAATTCTAAGCAACCAAATGTTAGCACTAGTGAAGGGCAAAGTTGGGCTTCACAAGCCCTTGATCTCTCCACTATACAGTATCTCATGAAGCAAAAACTGCAGTGGAGTTTTAAAATTAAAACATTTAAACTAGATCTCCAACATAGCAACAGAACACACTCATAACACTGAAAGAGGTGATTAGAGCACATCTACTGTTTACCCATCTACCACAAAGGGACATTGTGATGATTAAAGAGCTCTCCAAAAATCTGAGCTTTTTTCTAAGACAAAACTATTAGACTAAATCTCTGTTTCATTCTTTTTCTTTTTTAAAATTATATTTCTATACTTGAACCACAAAGAAAACCTCAGTGTCTTCTAAGAAGAAATAATACAAAGAACATTCTCTGACTAAAATGCAATAAAACTAAAATCAACAACAAAATAAAAAAATAAAAAAGAACTTCCACCTAGAAATTAAAAACATGTCAAATTACACACAAAATAGTTACACTGAGTGGAAGAAGCCTGACACTGAAAATACATCCAGTATGATTTATTTATATAAAGTTAGCAAGCAAAACTAATCCATGATGATAAAGATTAGTATAATGGTTACCTTGGAGCATTGTCTGACAATGGGCACAAAGAAACTTCTTGATGGATGACAATAGTCTAAATGTTAGTTTCTTGTGTATACACATATACAAAAATTCATCCACCTATACACTTAAAATTCATGTATTTTAATGTATGTAAACTTATCTCAATTCAAACTTTAAATCAATTACATTTTACATTAAAAATTAGAATATTATATTATCAGTCCATGGTGAGAGTGAAAAAAATTTGATAAAATTCATCACATGTTCATTAAAAATAAAATAACAGAAACTAGAAATAGAAAATTAGGAATAATAGAGAACTTCCTTAATCTGATAAAAAATGTAAAAGAAATCCTATTGAAATCGAATACTTAAATTTGAAGTGCTAAAACTTTCTTCTGAGATCAGAAATGAATCAACGATATATGGTATCACCCCTTTTATTAAACATGGTACTGGAGGTCCTAGCCAGGGCAATAACACATTGTCATCATTTACAAAAGGTATAATTATGCATGGGAAAATCTAAAATAATTTAGAGATAAGTTACTATACTTAATTATTGAATTTAGTTAGTATCTGATCAATTTACAAATATCAGCTATATTTTTATAAACAAAAGTATCAGAAAAATAACATTTACAATAGCATTAACTTTAAATACCTTAAAATAAATTCAATAAAATATGCACAAAACTTCAACACATAATTTTAAAATATTATTGAAATTATAAAATCCCTAAATAAAGAGATATTCCTTTTTTTTAATATAAATTAGAGGAGTAAGTAATGTTGTAAACATGTCAATTATCCAAAAACAATTGATAGACTCAATGTAACAATCAAAATCTCATCAAGGTAGATTTGAAGAAAGTGTTGGCTAACTTATACCACTGGCTATCAAGCTACATTAATTAAGACAGTGTGACACAAATTCAAGTTTAAGCAAATGCAGCAGCAAAATGCAAAAGAAAAGCCAAAGACAGATCTGCCATGAACCACCTGATTTATGGCAGAGGTCACATTACAGAATCATGAATGATGCAGAATTATAACAGATCATGGCAGGTCAGTTGGATATCCAAAGGGAAAACTTAATCTTGACCTCACATAATACCATTAACCACATAATTCAATTCAAGATAAACTGCAGATGTAAATATGTAAGGTGAAAACAATTATGCTTTCAGAACATGATGTAAGAAAATACCCTCATGACAAATATACAGTGATGGAAAATGATCTGACTTGGGCTGATGGACACACAACACAATCAACAGTTCAAATGCTATAGAAATGTTTAACTGAAACCTATGTACTCTTATTGATCAATGTCTACCCCATAAAATTTTATTTTCTAAAGAAAAGAAAAAGAAAATATCCTCATAACCTTGTCATCAGCAAAGACTTTTTGAATAGAAATTTTAAACCAAAAGCACTAACCATAAAGGAAGAAAAGGTAAGTTTGGTTACATAAAAATTAAGAACTTCTGCTCATCATAAAACTCATTTAGAGGCTTAAAAAGCTAACACGTAGAATAGGAGTCCATGTTTGCAATTCTTACATCTCACAAAAAATGACATATGTATCCAGAACAATAAAAGAACCCCTCTAAATAAATACGTAATACAGTCTAATAGAAACATGGCTAAAGACTTGAATGATCATGTTCCTTCTCTCCAAAGAGCTAAATCAATTTGGCACATTCAATGAAGTACTATGCTGCTGTAAAAAAAAAAAAAGTGGAGTACCTCTATTCACTCCTGTGCTATGCTAGGAGAAAAGGGAAAGTGGGAAAGAGATTTTGCATGCAATAGTAATAATAATAACCGCTTATTTCTTAGCTCTGTCCACTGAAAATGCCTACAAGCAGTGACCAATTCAAAAACAATAAGCACCCCTATCATCCAAATGACAATCTTTAGATAACTACTTCCCATGAAAAGGATCAAGGAATCCTTGGAAAAATAGCTGATTCTAGGTGTGGGGCAGGGAAGCTACAACTTGTCATACCAGAAAGCAAGAAAAATATTAGGACATTTAGAATTTTGTCAGATGAACTCATTAGCCAACTTGTAAAGTTCTCTATTGGTTAAAGATAGAATAGTATGGCCCTGATAGGTTGGCTCAGCGGTAGAGCGTCAGCTTCTCCACCCCTCCCCATCTCCCTTATCTATCTATCTATCTATCTATCTATCTATCTATCTATCTATCTATCTATCTATCTATCTGTCTGTCTGTCTGTCTGTCTGTCTGTCTGTCTGTCTGTCTGTCTGTCTGTCTGTCTATCTATCTATCTATCTTATCTATCATCTATTTATCTATCTTATCTATCATCTATCTATCTATCTATCTATCTATCTATCTATCTATCTATCTATCTATTATCTATCATCTATCTATCTATCTTCCCTTTCTGCAGCCATGGCTCCAGGCACTGAGGATGGCTCCATGGCCTTGCCTCAGACGCTAAAATAGCTCAGTTGCCAAGTAACAGAGCAATGGCCCCAGATGGGCAAAACATTGTCCCATAGGGGACTTGCTGGGTGGGATCCCCGTAGGGGCATAGGCAGGAGTCTGTCTCTTCCTCCCGGTTTCTCACTTAAGACAAAAAAGAAGAAAAATTTGAGCAGCAATAACAATAATATCTAATATGAACTGAAATATAAGTATGTTTCAATTTGTGAATTTATAATGATACTTTAAAAGTACTGGTTAATTTTGGGAAGTGTTAGAGATTTAACTCATTATTTTGAAAGCTGATTAACACAAAGAAACATTTATTCTGCTGTTATTATTAAATGGGTACCTCAAAGTAAATAAATAGTTGATAAGGAATATTTCTTTAGAGAAGTGTTCCAGCTAGTAAAGGAAAAAGGAATAATACAAGAATGCATTTTGCAGCTTTTATTGAATTAATGGATCTAGGCAATGATCATTAATGGCTGTTAACATCTCAAAAAGAGAGACAACTAGACATTTTATACCTCTTGATGGATGTACACAAAATGAAATATTCTTGCTCCAACACACACACACACACACACACACACACACACACACACACACACACACACGTCAAACCTGAATCTGAGCAAGTCTCTATATCCAGCTATTGATTTATGGGAAGGAGAGGGACAAGAAAACATCCTCAGCAATACCAAGGGTTTATGAATAGCAAAATGCACAAACGAAAACTACAGGAAAACTTTAAGAAGAAAAAAGATGAAAGAGAATATATAGATTAAAAGAGGCTTAAGCTATATATAAATCAATTGCAATTTATGTACCTTACATCAATCCTAATTTAAACAAACAATATTTGTACAAAACAGCCAGGAAATCTTTTAACTGACCAGATATCAGGGATTGTATTAATTTTTAATGTCATTTTGTGATTATGTTTCCAAAAGAGTCCTTATTTTTTAGAGACATATATTAAAATATTTATAGATAAAATTATAGAATATCTGAATTTGCTTTAAAGGAACCAAGTGAAGGGATAAAACAAATGGAGATGAAACAAGATTGGCCATAATTTGATAAATTTAATCTGGGTGATGGATCTGTAAGAGTTCATTATTCTATCGCTCAACTTGCTAATGTTTGAAATTTCTAAAATAAATATTTAAAGTTTAAAACATCATTGTTCATTTTCATTCATTCACCCACTCATTCAAAATTTATTGAGCAACGACTGAGGATTTGAAAAGAACAACAATAAAACCATTGAATTTATATAAATTTATGGGGAAAGTTGAGTATTGAAATAGGATGAAATAGAAAAAAAATAAGAGCAGAATCAATAAAAATTCTCCAGAAGAATAACAATAAAAATCTTCTATTGGCCTGACCTGTGGTGGCGCAGTGGATAAAGCGTCGACCTGGGAACACTGAGGTCGCCAGTTCAAAACCCTGCACTGGTCTGGTCAAGGCACATATGGGAGTTGATGCTTCCAGCTCCTCCCTTTTTTCTCTCTTTCTTTCTCTCTCTCTCTCTCTCACTCTGTGTCTCCTCTCTAAAATGAATAAAATAAAAAGAAGTAAAAAAAAAATCTTCTATTGTATCAGGATTTGGATAAACCCCTTTGAAATTGCCATGTGCCCTTTCCTCATTTGAAAAAAACAAACAAACAAACAACAACAAAACACACACACACACACACACACACACACACAACCTCTTGGATGAGATTGAATCCCACTCCTGCCCTGGGTTAATTGATGAAGTAGGTGAGTTGGTTTTCATTAGTATCAAAATTTCAGGATTCCTTTTTTTTTAATCTTTATGAAGATGCCTTTCACACCTAACATAGCCCTACTCTTATTTAGTAAACTTACCTGTAAGTGTAATGTGTTATCTTAATGTAATTATTTGATTAAGGCTCACAATGCAGTATATTAAATGTCTTGTTAAGTATTCAAGATACATATTTTGAGCCTGACCAGGCTGTGGAGCAGTGGATAAAGCATCGGCCTGGAATGCTGAGGACCTAGGTTTGAAACTCCAAGGTATCTAGCTTGAGCACAGGCTCATCCGGCTTGAGTGTGGGATTATAGACATGACCCCATCCATGATCACTGACTTGATCCCAAAGGATGCTGGCTTGAGCCCAATGTTGCTGGCTTGAGCAAGGGGTCACTGGCTCAGCTGGAGCCCCCAGTCAAGACACATATGAGAAAGCAATCAAGGAACAAGTAAGGGATGGCAATGAAGAATTGATTTACCTCATCTCTCTCCTTTCCTGTCTGTTTGTCTCCCCCCTCACTTTCTCTCTTTCTATCATTTAATAAAAAGATACATATTTTGAAATACATATAGCTGTATGATTTCTATGTAAAATCTCAGTTATTATGGTTTTTAAATTAAAATGGCTTCTGGAGCATCTGATATAATTATAGACACTTGACCAATATTTCAATTAATTCCAGTTATGATTTATCTTTTATAGTATATTCTAAAAAGAATGTTACTTTTTTCCAAAGAACCCAGCTTGATTTGGTCACTTATAAATAGTATTATTTTATATATTATTATTTTTTAAAAACTAAACAACAGTTCAGGAAAGCAAAGTACATATTGAAGAAGACTTAGATTTAAAATGGACTTTTTAGACATTTTAATTGAAGAAGACAAAATGATGAGACTTAGGTCAAATTTCTTAAAGAAAGGAACTAGATAACATCTTCATGAACAAAAAATATATACTCAGTTAAGGTGGCTCTAGTCTGCTTTGTGTAGCAGGAAAAGGTCTGCAGAACATTGGACACAATATGTGAAATGTGTCAAGTGCAGAGCTAGTTAAGTTATAAAAAGCAATTCTGTATGTTGCATATGTATAGGGATATAGATATATGTGTATGAATATAAAGATATACATATAGAGATGTAAGAATGGAGCATGGAGAATATTTTGAACTACTGGTTTTGATTATTTAGTACTGGGGGGTGGAGAAGTAGGTGGGCATATCATCCGAATCCATTGGGTGACCCTTGGGCCAGCATGGAGCGGGAATAATAATGCAATCCAATTGAAACAGAAATAAGAAGTCTGTGCATAAACAGGCAGTGGGAAAGAGTATTGGCGTTCATTTAAGATACGTGAGTGAGAATTTTGAATCCGAAATACTTCTGGCAGTTGTTCCCAAACTTTTGAGTCTCAGAGACAGTTAAGAAAATGGACAATGACATTGACATACAGTTGCCAACTTTCTCTTTTTTCAAGGAAGTGTATTTTAAATTGCCATCTGCTATCATTGTCATTTTCTTTAAAGTAATATTTTAATGAAGGAAGTGGGAAAGACATAATTTTGAAAAGAAAAGAAAGAGTCCACCTCAAATCACGTAGAAAGATTAATGACAGGTATCAGTCTGGATGTCATTTTGTTTTATTTATTTATTTATTTATTTATTTATTTATTTATTTATTTATATTTTTTGACAGAGACTCAGAGAGAGGGATAGACAGGACAGACAGACAGAAAGGGAGAGAGATGAGAAGCATCAGTTCTTAGTTGCGACACTTTAGTTGTTCATTGATTGCTTTCTCATATGTGTCTCGACCATGGGGGCTACAGCAGACCGAGTGACCCCTTACTCGAGCCAGCGATCTTGGGCTCAAGCTGGTGAGCTTTTGCTCAAACCAGATGAGCCCACGCACAAACTGGTGACCTCAGGGTCTCGAACCTAGGTCCTCTGCGTCCCAGTCGGATGCTCTATCCACTGCGCCACCGCCTGGTCAGGCTGGATGCCATTTTAACAGAGCTGGGTTTTCTTTTATTAAACTCTTTTAAAACTCAAATTATATAAATAACCGATATGCACAAATACAGAAAACTTAACCAGAAACAGAAAATCACTGAGAAAGTTTGAATCTCCCCATCCATAGATAACATCAACTTGGTATGCATGTACTTGGCATTTGTAATGGATAATTTTCATTAACCAAAAGCTATTTTCTGTATTTTTTTCTTATCTTTTTTTATTTAGCACTATTATCATGAATATTTCTCAAGAAAATATATATTCTTCCACATGATTTTTAATAACTACACAATATTATAGTTGTACAAGCACAGAATAATTTATTTAACCAATTCTTCCATTGTTGAACATTTGTTATTAGTTTTTTATGTTTCAATTTTTTCTCTATGATAAGCAATACTTGAATTTCCTCAGGTCTCTTCAGCCAGTGAGCACAGCCAGGGTCTACTTAACAGCAGTAACATACCTGTCACCATCTCTTGTCCTCCACCCCATTCATGCAGACTATCAGCCTGAGACATTTATAGAAGTCACTGGGGATGGAAATTTCATATGAGTTCACTAACAATTTGGCTCTGAGCACATTGGTATCCTCTGGAAACCACTGGTATCCCCAATGAGCTTTAAGTGGTCCACATTCTGTTTCATATGTGGGAGTAGCTTAACTCTCATGACCATTTGTGTTATGTTGTGTTAGAGAGATTCAGACCACACATTGCTGCTTAACCCAAAAGTAACCCACACCCACCTCCTCAATGAAAACAGCTCCTTCAGCTTGTGCCTGTAGGCCCTCTTTCTACAGACCTCAGGTACTAATGTCTGGATTGGTCTGTCCGGGGAAGACAAAATGTGGTCCTAGAGGGGCCCTCCTTCCTCAGGCTCACCCAGACAAAGGTTTGAATGCCTTTTTCAGCACAGACAGGACTCCTTTGTGGAGCACTTTAAGCACGTCTTTCGCTTTACCTGGAATAAATTTCTAGAAGTGAATTCCTATGTGCCTTTCTAAAGGTTTTTGATGTTGCTATAGGCTGAAATGCATCCCCACCATTGAAACCCTAGCTCCCTGTAACTCAACATGTGACTGCATTTGGAGATTGGGCCATTAAAGAGGTGATAAATTAAAATGAGATCCTCAGGGTGAGTCCTAATCTAATCAGACTAGTGTCCTTACAAGAGGAGATTTGGACACAGAAAGAGATACCTAGTGAGTACATATTATGCGAGGACACAGAGCAAAGGTGGCTATCTAAAAGCCTTTGGCGGCTTCAGGAGAAACCAAACCAAATCTGCTGACACCTTGATCTCAGATTTCTAACATCCAGAACTATAAATGCCTATTGTTTAAGTCGGTTAATCTGTTATATAACAGCCCTAAAAAATGCAATACAAATGTATACTCTAAAATTGGGTAAAGCACTTTCATTTCCCATATTATTTTCTTCTTTTATTGTTACCATAAAATTGAAGAATGTCAAATTCTGAAGGACTTGAAGACCCATCAATGGGTTCTCCGTGGGCTGGATTGCAGAGCTTTTTACGTAAAAGTGCTGAAGCCTCACCCAGACTTCTGATTCATTCCCCAGGAATGGGGTCCAACTTTGTATATGTACAAAAGCCTTGCCCAGTATTTTTAGAAACTTCCAATTAAAAAGACCACTGACAGCTTTCACTAAATAATAAGAACTGAGGGAAATAGTTATCATCCCCAATTAATGGCTGAGCAGGCGTTAACACAGAGATCTGCTGAGGGCTCTTTCCAAGAAACCGCACCACCTTTGTCTCTATGCGATGTGAGGTATGAGCCAGTCCTTGCCTCCAGTTTGTATCAATAAGAATTTATCATCTATCCACCCCTAAGATATTACTTGCCCTAAAGTGACAGTTACAATAATGAAAATGTTGATGAAGATTGTTTCTGACAGGTGCTAGCATTTATTGAGCACTTTTATGCTAAGCACTCTGAAACTCTGATAAGAGAATAGCATAAATTAACGCATTTGGATCTATATCACAACCCAGAGAGACAGTTACCAGTCTGGATGCCATTTTAGCAGAACAAATTATTTCCATTTTTCAGGTAAGTAAATGAAAGCATAGACTTAGGTTCATAACTTAATATCAGGAACAAAATACAAACCCTGAATTGAAACTATGTCAAAATGACTCATAAAAAGAAACTTTAACTTCTAAGGGATTCTCAAGAGAAGGGGGTCATATTTCAAAACATAGGTGTGTACTCCCCACATTGAATGAGACCAACTCTGGAAATTAGGGATAGATTTAGACCCACCTATTGGAGAAGGCAGGTACTGAGTGTGGGTTCTGATAGGTAGCTCAGGTCATAGGAAACCCATGGCACCCAAAGTGTTTGACAACAGATAAAAGATGGTAGTACCTGCAACTTGGGGTGTTAGATACACCAACAGCAATAAGGAGCATCTATAAGTCAAGGAGAGCCAGGGCAATGCAGACTCTCATTCTAAAAACAAAACCAAACCGTGGGATAGACTGATGGTTAGCACTAGGGTTTCAAAAAGGAAAATGACAGGGGTCAAGAGTCCATGACCAAAGCACCAGGTAAAATTAAATTAGCTGCAAGAATGGCCTGTCACAGTGTCACTAAATTATTGAACTAAGACAGCTTGTCGTGTCTTTTTAGGTACAGGTCTGAATGTGTGAGTGTGCATGTGCATGTGTGTATGTATGTGTATGAAGAAAGGACAAAAATATGACTAGCCTGACCAGGCGGTGGTGCAGTGGATAGAGTGTCGGACTGGGATGCAGAAGACCCAGGTTCGAGACCCCGTGGTCGCCAGCTTGAGTGCGGGCCCATCTGGCTTGAGCAAAAGCTCGCCAGCTTGGACCCAAGGTCGCTGGCTCCAGCAAGGGGTGGTTCGGTCTGCTGAAGGCCTGCAGTCAAGGCATGTGTGAGAAAGCAATCAATGAACAACTATGGTGTCGCAACGGCAACGAAAAACTAATGATTGATGCTTCTCATTTCTCTCTGTTCCTGTCTGTCTGTCCCTATCTATCCTTCTCTCTGTTCCTGTAAAAAAAAAAAAAAAAAAGAATATGACTATAAAATATATATTACCTCACCATTCCTGATAATGGTATATTTAGCCACAGGAGCTCACTGATTAAGCAATCCTGGGGTCATCGCACAGGGACTTGAGAAGTGTATGTCCTTTGGAATCAGACAGAAGTAAATGTGAATTCTAGCTCTTTGCTTACTAGCTTTGTGACTCTCACAAGTTATTTAACTAATACTGAGCACAGGATTTATAGGAGCCTGTAGAATTTCACACTGGGCTTTCATCAAAACATACATAATTAAAAATATCTATAGTTGTATTGCTAGAATCTCACTTTAGAAAGCTTCTCATTAGTTAAAGAGTACATGTAGTATGATAGGAACTAAAGAAAGAATGTACTGAAATGGATAAATGAATCAATGCATTATTAGATGAACATAGAATCAAACATTCTCCCTATATGGAACTCAGACCTGGCTTGAGGAGTCACAGCGATGTCTTTTTTTAACATACTGAAATATAGCTCACTAAACTCTAGATTTTATTCCTTTCCTTTCTGGTAGGAAGACGCTGCACCCCTTCCTCCCAAAGTTCCTCTCACTTCCATTCCATCAACTCTTTCTTTCCCTCTGACTTCTTTCATCTTCATTTCAGTTAAGAATATAATTGGCGGCCTGACCTGTGGTGGCGCAGTGGATAAAGCATCGACCTGGGAACACTGAGGTCGCCAGTTCAAAACCCTGCACTGGTCTGGTCAAGGCACATATGGGAGTTGATGCTTCTAGCTCCTCCTCTGTCTCTCTCTCTCTCTCTCTCTCTCTCTCTCTTTCTCTCTCTCTCTCACTCTGTGTCTCCTCTCTAAAATGAATAAAATAAAAATTAAAAAAAAACTTTTAAAAAAAGAATATAATTGGCATGAAGAAAGTTTGGAATAAATTCCACTTCTTATAATTACAAGAAAAAAAATCTCACAGATTTTTAAAAAGATATATTAGAGAAAGCATTATTATTATTAAAATGACTATGTTGTCTGTTTCTGGCATAAAGTTCAGAGATTGGGAATAAAAATAGAGCCAGTCACAGGACAGGTACTTAGAGCACTATACTTCATCCATAGCCCTGGGCAAGCACTAAATGCCACTCTAATACAAACTATCTCATAATATCTCTCCAGTGAATTTCTTCTCATCATAGGCAGTCTTTTATGCAGTTCATGCTTCTGTATGTCACACACTAGAATGAAACAAAGACTAGCCAAATGCCATAAACCACCCAGAAGCCTCTTTGCTCCTTTGAGAAGACCAACAAATCTATTCTTATTGGTATTCTTGTTAAATCCTTATAAACAGTGGTTAGTCTTCCATGGCCATTTAAGCGACTTTTATATGATTTTTGAAATGCTCTCCAGCCATATTGCTTTTATCTTTTTTTTTTCTTTATTGATTTTTCTCCTTAAGACTTTAATTCACTCTTCTGAGGTTGCTACCGTCAAGAGAGAAATTCTGCAGATCATATCGTGATAACATTCTAACCCAGACTGGGTCACATGCACCTCACATAAGAATACCAGCTTCCTGCAGCTAACTGATCCTTTCCTGCATTTCAAGCCCTTTCGGTCTCTCTTTTCATTTTAGTTTCTGCCCCTTAGTATTTGAGACTTAAATTTGCTTCAGTTTTATTCTTCACGCTGAGCTCATCTAAAATATCCCAATAATTGCTACCAGCTAAATCTGGTCTCATCATTCTGAAAATTCCTCATTGAAACCAGCCCTGTAGAATCTGATCATTTCCACAGGTTAAAGTGACATTTAGGACGTAGCTTTGCCAATACATTATATTATAAGCATAGATAGATAATTTCTGGGTGAATTTGATAATATTTCTAAAAGGTGTACAACATTTAGGTAACAGCTTTAACAAAACACCATTTAACTTGATTAAAGCATCATCTAACTGAAAATATATATTTTTTAAATCATGTGTTGAGTAAACCTCTATAAAGTTTATACTTAACTGAAAAAATATCTTTGGTATTGATTGTTAGAGAGACCAAATCCTGGATGCACTGGGAGAAGGATAGCTTTTTTTATTTTATCTTCCAGATGTTGTATTTATTAAATTCAACAAATATTTTATGAGTTCCTGTGAGGTGCTAGGAATTCTGTGAGGTATTGAATATACAATTTAAAAGAATATCAAGGAATATAAATATGGATATATTCCAAATAGACAAACAAATTAATTATATCATAATAAATATATATTTGAAGTATGTACAATGATTGAAATTATCTGGGGAGTCAGGGAGGTTTTCTGAGGGAGGCAACATTTGAACATTAAATTCAAATACCTTTGAGGGAGACTATGAATTTACTTATTTTTTACAAGTTTTGCTTTTATCCCTTAAGCTGAGGTCATCACCATTATTACCATCACATTAAATCACTTATAGTCCTGTCATTTAGAAAGTACTGACTACATTTCATAACTTATTCCAATTGTCCTCCCAGTATTAGGGATAAAAAGGAGTACAAGACATGTCTGCAAAAAAATTAAAGTCAATTTAAAAACTTATTTTCCTTCCTCTTGGTATCCTATTTTTTCCCCTGGCCCACTGGCATCCACCCTGTGTCTTAATCTGGTTAAACCCTATTACAGTACAAATTGCCAAGTAAAAATCTAACTTCTGTTCTCCCATATGTTTGAATTTTAACAGGGCAACAGAAAAACAAAAATGACTAGGAATTGCAAAGTAGTAAAGCTATAATGAAGGAATGATTGGCAGTAAGGTTGACATCTAGGGCCACTTCTACAGATTAAATAATTTAAGAAGCCATGGAACACCATTCTTATAAAATTAGTGATGGGATAAACATCTCTATTCCAGTTTAATGGGTACATTAATTTTCCTCAAGGTCACAGAACAAAACAAATGCAGTTGTCAGAAATCTAAGTGCCTTAACTTCTCTGTTCCTAGTTCTCCTTATTAGACAATCCTACATTCACTCTTTTTTTTTTCTTTTCTTCTCTTTCTTTTTTTTTTTGTGGCAGAGACAGAGAGAGTCAGAGAGAGAGACAGATAGGGACAGAGAGACAGGAAGGGAGAGAGATGAGAAAGATCAACTCTTCACTGTGGCTCCTTAGTTGTTCATTGATTTCTCATATGTGCCTTGACCAGGGGGCTGCAGCAGACTGAATGACTCCTTGCTCGAGCCAGTGACCTTGGGCTCAAGCTGGTGAGCCTTGCTCAAACCAGATGAGCCCTTGCTCAAGCTGGCGACCTCGGGGTTTTGAACCTGGGTCCTCAACATCCCAGTCGAATGCTCTATCTACTGCGCCACAGCCTGGTCAGGCCCTACATTCGCTCTTATTATTTGTTAATATTATTAGTTTAAATAGCTGAAGTATAATGATTTCCACTGTGCAATGATATATAATTTCCATTCTTGTTCTCTTGTATCTTATTGAATCCTTAAAACAACCAGGTGAAAAAACTGAGACACTTAGGAGTAAAGAGGCTTGCCCAGAAGCACATAACTGGTGGTAGAATTGGTACCGGTCTGATATGTGAGGGCCCAGGGTCTGTGTCATTGTCACTTCTCCTTTGCCTGAATGGATGCTGCTGATCTGTTTGACCTCAGTATAATCCTGTCACTGTCTATTGTGCAGCCAATTAAAGAAACCAACTTTCATACAGAGGCAGTCCTTTCTCGATCAAGGACATGAAAATAGCTGTGTTCCCACCCTGGCCGGTTAACTCTGTTAAGAGTGTCAGACATACATAAAAGTTGCTGGTTCGATTCCCGATCAGGGTACATACAGGAACAGCTCATTGTTCCTGGCTTTTACTCTCTCTCTCTCTCTTTTCCTCTCTCTGTTTCCTTCCTTTCTTTCTAAAATTAATAAATCTGGTGTGAATGAATCAAACAAACAAAAAAAATAGCTGTGTTCTGAGGCCAGAACTTCCCTGAAATCCTCTTTTTTTTCTTTCTTTTTTTTAATAGGGAAAGGAAAGAGAGAAAGAGAAGGAAAGTATCAACTTGTTGTTTCATGTAGTTGTGCATCCATTGATTGCTTCTCATATGTGCCTTGACCAGAGATCGAACCAGTGACCTTGGGCTCCAGCTAGTGACCTCAGGTGCAAGCCCACACTTCAGCACTCTGGGTAGACACTATCTACTGTGCCACCACTTGACAGACTCCCCAATTCCTCTTAAGGTCCATTCTAAGAACATATTATTTATGAAGCCCAGATATTCAAAATAATTTTATTATTTTGCATTTAGTTTTTGTTTATAGAAAGAGTATAGAACATGTTGCATATCTATGACATCAAAAGAGAAAGCATACAATGCCCAGTGCAACCAGTAAGTTCCAAGGCACAGAGGCTCCAGAAACGCCAAATACAACAAATCCTCACCCTACCCTCCCTTCTCAAGTGGTATTAGCAGGCTTCCTGTATGATTCTGACGTGGAGTCAGCTGAAGTGGTAAGAGTTGACAACCAGCTCCCCTCCATAGACGGCATTCATTAGAAAGCATGACTGGTGGTTTCATACGATTGGAGAAAAGGGGGAGGGGAAGCCAAAGAGAGGAGGAGGAGCCCTTGGCAGAATTCCAAGTTCCGTGGCGCTGGCCCCACAGAACTTTGGAAACAAGAATCAGGCTTGGGCTGCACAGGTTCCAAGTCACAGGGCTTCCATGGCTGGCAAGCGTCGAGCCGGAAATTCAGTTGAATAGAGCCCTAAATGTTTTTTTGTTTGACATTCATGCTTAACAGAAAATGATGAATCCATTAGCAACTCCTTCCGTTGCCAAAAGAAACAGACTTGCACTTGTAGATTGCTTTCATTCTGCACTATCAAGCCACTGCATGTGCTGCTTTCACAAAGCTGACAGTCATCTATCATTTTTAAATGGGTTTAGAGGTACAGTCGTCTTTGTCTGAAGTGTGTGGATGTGTCAGCGTGAACGCGACTCATTAAAACAGACTGATCCAAACAGTTTAAATAGGATTCACAGTAGGGGGAAAATGTTTTATTTGAGGTTTGTTTGGAATTATTTTGAAGTTTGTCACTAATTTTGAAAAACAATGGGCTCATTTTTCTAACTTCTTTTTTTTTCTCCCTGAGATGTGTTCAAGAGAACAAATAGCTATATTATATATGCTGTCTCAAAAACATGCTCTTTTGGAAATGAAGACAGATTCTATGATTATGAAATTTAAGCGTTCCCTTGTGCTCTAGAACATTTCACATATTTAAATGACTTCTTGGAACTCCTCCAAGTTTTTCTCTCTCTCTTCAGCCCCTGAACTCCAACCCATAAATGACATCTATGAGCATAATCTTTAGACCCATTTTTCATCATTTCAATTAGCCTCTCAAGAAATACCTTTTGAAGTCAATGATTTAACATATGGATTAAATCTTCCATAAAATGGGTTCAAATATTAGGATGAGGGCACCTGTCTATATGCTTATATACATCTGGGTTCCATAGGATGTTATTTGTTTTAAATGCTTCAAGATGTTCAATAAAATTGAATATGGCCAAACTCATGCCCAGTGTAGCCTGTGGGCTTTCAACTTGCTTCTCAGTGGCTCTCTTCTCTCTCACCCTCTCTCTCTCTCTTTCTCTCCACACCATTATTATGTTCTGAAAGCAATAATGGAAGTGAAAAGTGCCAGTATTAAGGTCCAAGAAGATGTGCACATATCAATAAAGATGAAAGTAATTTATCAAGAGTTTCGATGCAACTAGTACGGTTGATTTTTTGAGTTTTTATGTGGTTACAGAGAGTTATTCAAAATACTTAACACCTGTAAGTCCTAGGCACAGCCAATCAGAATGGTCACCAGGGCAGAGTCCTGGATCCCCCTTACTAGGGCAAGTGTTAACCATTAGTTTGCTGGATGCAGGGGAGTCAGAGAGTCTCAGAGTTGACATCAACAAGGCTAAAGCAGTATATAGAGGTGGGTGAGTAGATGAGAACTGAGGGTAGTTGCTATTTATAAACCAGTAGAGAATTATTTCAACTTTTTAATGCACCACTATATCAGAGTGTATTGGTTGAATTCCAGTCCCATTTTTACCATCTCTTGTTCTTCATTGCATAGATTCCTTGGATTAAGGAAGAAAAAAAAAGCAAGAAAACCCCCACAATATTTCGGCATTGCTCTATAGTCTACTACTTTCTGTGTAGCACCAAATCCACCACACCTGCTAAGTCACCAAGTGCTGTTCAAGTTGCTCCCACAGGACTGAAAGGTTGTTGGAAAATGAGGGATTGCCTAACCTGGGGTGGCACAGTGGATAAAGCATCCACCTGCAATGCCGAGCTTACCAGTTCGAAACCCTGGGCTTGCCCAGTCAAGGCACATATGAGAAACAACTATGAGTTGATGCTTCCTGCCCCCCACCTTCTCTCTCTCTCTTTAAAATCAATAAATAAAATCTTAAGAAAAAAAGAAAGTGATGGATAAAGAATAGACCATAAGAAAAGGGTGAAATAGTGAATATGATATTATAAAAAACATTTTAAATAAGAATAATTCCTTGTCTTCACCCCAGTTTTCCCAAAGACTTCTAGATTTTTAGCACTGCAAGGCCCATTTATAGAATTAAATCTGTAGAAGATATATTTAACTTGTGCCTTATGTCCTTTACAGATCTAAAATAATTGGACATAAATTAACCTATTCAGTCATTTCTTACCACTACCATTCCCACAAAAGGTAAATTCAAGGCAAATATTTTGATATCCATTTTGCAAGTGAAGAAATTAAAGCAAATTTTAAGACTCTAAGGCTTGAACCAACCAAGGGCCAGTTGAGGTCAAGTTTCTTGTATCCGAGACTGCTTTGATGAAACTGCCAAGTTGTCTGACAAGTAACATCCATATATAAAGAGGAAGAGAAAATGTAACAATTCTAAGCCCTCATTTTTTACAGAAATGTAATTTAATGTCTCTAGTGTAAACCACTTCAGAACCTGAAATACACAGCAAATATAAGGAGGAAAAAGATGAATATATCACTTTTATAGAAAAAGTACTGATAAACAAATTTCTACTTATATGGAAACAAGTATAATTAAAAGCTTTTGACAGAGAAAGAGATCATAGAAAGACTGAAAGAGAGGGATGAGGTACTACATTCCTTAAAAGTTACTGGGAGCATGAATGTGGCCATTACGTTCAATTTTCCCAGGAGGCATACACTATAGCAGAAGGTGGCATTTCTGATCAAAATCTCAAAGCTCAAGTGCAAAACATTTTATTCAAACTATGGATTTATATGTTTTATACAATTATGAACTCAATAATGTTTATGTAAACAAATACATGCTTTATAAAGATTCAAAAATGCTGAAACTGTAAGAACCTCATGCAGTTTGTTTAATAACAGAGGATAAAGGGCAGGCTACCCAAGTTTGCAATTTAGCATTACCATTTTGTGACTGTATAACCTTGGATAACTTATCCCCTTTGGCCCGGCTTGAAAAATAGTGATATTAAAAGCTCATGGTGAGGTGGTGATGATTAAATGAGATATGTTTGTCAAGTTCCAACAGAACAAAGGGTGAGGAGTAGATGTTTCAGTGCTTTCCTCTCGCTGATAAATCCTCCTCTTTTTCAGTGAATATTTCCCTTTAGCAATCAAAGACATTGGTGACTGCATTATTGGTCTTTCTGCAGCTAGGTTAGAATCTCCTCAAATGCAATGCCATGCAGCTTTGTGAAAATATGGCCCCTTCTCTCTTCCTGGTCCTAACCAGCCTAAGTCTTTCTCCATCCTGGATACTCTGCCTAGTTCCCACTGTCCTATTTCCTGAAAGATCCAGAACATGAGCCATTATTCCCTGGCACACTGTTGCCACCTCACTAATCACTTGGGTTTTCTATCAAGTAGAGAAGATGTACCCAGGCCCTCTACAGAGGCAGGTATGAGCTGCCAAACTACCCCCTCCAACATTTATTCATATCTTATAAGAAAGAATAACATGTCTTTTTAGTTTAGAGTGAGCAACTACAAGGAAAGACAAGGCAGAAAATTATCAAATAAGGGAAAATTTCATAAATTATTTATAAAATCCCATTCATTAAGAGTGAATTCTGCTCTTGCCTGAATTGCAAATGAAACTAAAGTCTTTCTTGGCTCTCACATTTTTTCTTTCATAGTTTAGGCTCTCATCATCTCTGACTTCATTAACTGATTCAGCAAGTAGGTATTGAGTACCTTCTACATGCCAGGCGCAGAATCATTTAGATACAGTTCCTCACCTTGAGAGATGTCGAGTCTAGTCTTGCTGCCTCCAGTCTATTGGTTCTTACACTTGAGCAAAACAGAATCACACTGGTGACTGGGCTAGTTCCTCAGGTTCTGATTCAGGTGTGGGTAGGTAGGTGTCTGAGAATTCGCCTTTCTAACCTGAGGGTGCTGGTCTGAAAAAAACCTTGAGATCACTGCTCCAGGTTATGCCTGAAATTTATTGTTTTTACCATCACATGTGTAAACTTTCTAAAATATAATCCATCACTTTATAGAGCAAAAGCCCTATTTGTTTCTCCAATAGAATTAAACCTTCACATTTCAAGACTGCTGTTCAAAGCTGCTTCTTTTTTAGCCTGTTTCTGATGATGATTAAGTATAAGCAAGGATTCTATACTCTAACTTACTTAGTTAAGTTTAACTCCTATTCCCATCAAATAGTGTATACATCCTTTTGAATAATTAGCTTCTCCGGAAACTTAAAGTCTTGGATTTTCCATTTATTAAAAAAGAGAGAGAGGAGCAGCCTTACTTTGTGAGTGTATTGGCTCATTGGGCACATGGAGAAGGCCTTTAGGAGTAGAAGGATTAATGCAGTGGTTCTTAACCTGGGTTCTATAGAACCCTAAGGGTTTGATGAGTCGGTCTCAGGGGTTCGGAGAAGCCTCTGCCACGGAGGTCAGAATAAAGTAATACCGTAATTTGTTGTGAGTTCATGCACTTTGTTGGTTTTGTTCTTTGAGCAAGGTGATGTTCATGCATGGCTCATTTTGTGCACCAGTAGAAAACATATACCTATTTCTTGAATTTGGAAAAAAAAATCATATTTTATTTATCACTAAAGAAGAGTTCAGTGAATACACATATGAAACTGGTGGGTTCGGTATGTCAAAAAAGGTTAAAAACCACTGGATTAATGACACTGAAAAATAGCCCAGTCATGAAGGTCAAACATTGAAAAAAGTTGTTTAAAAAATATGAGTTTAAATTGAAGCAATATCTGATGACACCATTCACTGTACTTATCACTAGACTTTTCATTCTATAATTGTGTCTAAAAATAATATCAGGACAAGAGACATCATTGTGTAAACATTCATATGGGGAGCAACTACATCAAAGACAAACAGGGAACACTAGCTTTCATTCTTATTCAGTAAGATTAACATAAAATAACTGACTTGTGGTTTTGTTTGACTTCACCAGGTAAAGTTTCAGTATGTGGTAATTCTTAGGAAGCAAAGTTAAAAGTATTACACCCCGTTTTGCTAGGAATTAAACTTTCTGCATTCATATACTATATGAGAAATATTGTTTGTTTTAGAAATATACACCAAAATAAAGCATTTCTACACAACTTAAATAAATACTCAAGTATCTCAAAGACATGGACTGTGTTATTGGATTGCTAAAATTATTTATTTGAGGAATTAAAAGTAGGAGAGAAAGAGAATGAGAATGAATAGCACAAAATTAGGCTGTTTATAATAATTACCATTATCTTCCTGTCTCTAAGAATGGTTGGGTTCATAGATGTTATTTTTTAAAATATCTTGCATGTGAACAAGCTTCTGACTTAACACTGTAGAGAGGTGGAAGAAAATATGACAATAATAAAGACAAATTTAGTATAAGTACTCCAGGTATATGTGTATATATAGGAGGCTGAGGGGTAGGGAGCCTGAGCCACCGCTGTTCACACCTGGTCTGTTGGGGTGCCTGTATTTTGTTTGTGCCCTTACATCTGTAACTATAGAGTCAAAGGTAGTTTTCCAATTCTACCTACTGTATCAGTCAGTAAATTGGCCATTCTCCACCCAGCTACCCTTGATGAGGTCTCATATGGGTTCTAGAAGGAAAGAAGGTTCCACAGGGTTTGTGACTGACTGTAGTCACACAGCACACTTGCAGCATTAGTGTACAAATACCACTGAATGACATTTGATGGCCACTATGTCTTTAAATCATTAGAAAAACAGCTTAAAAAGACAACCCTGAAATTCAACTTTTTAATCATTATTTACATTAAACATATACATGTGAAACAGCAACAGAAACCAAAGGCTTTTTAGTGGTAGCCCAGTGTGTGCACAGACACTGGATTTGAGTCAAGCACACAAGGGTGTGAATCATAACCTCAGAGCTGTGACTTTAGCCTTGTTTGCCACTTCTGTTCATTGTAAAATATAGTGTTGTATTGTGAGTGATGAAGCGTGCTAACATATACAAAGCACTTGGGACAATGTCTGGCACACAGTAGGTACATAATAAATAACAGTAGTGGTACAACAAAAGTGAGTAACTTGAACTTTTGGGTACAGCATTCCTTGGCCAGAAGGTCAAGGGCAGGGCTCCAACTCCACAAACATTTTTTGTTAACCAAGGTGGCTCAGTGCATATGTGCTCTATAGAGGAATAAATAGATGCAACAAATAACTATATTCTCTAAAGATTATCTGACAGAATAAAAGATTTTGCAACAGTTGCCATGCCAGATGTATAATAAATATTTTTAAACTCCTACTAGGTGCAAGATACTGTTCTTAAGTCAGAGAAAGATAAATAAGACTGATCTTAACCTTCCAATGACAGTGGCTTAATCTTCTTAATTGTGGTAGAGATAGAATCACCTAGGAAGATTTCAAATACCTTGCTACCTAGGGTGCATCTCAATCAAATCAGAATCTTTGGAGGAGGGATTAATATACAGTATTTTTATATTTCTGGTGATTCCAATATAAAGCCAAGAATAAGAAGCAACGGTCGGCAGTAGGTGGGGAGACAACATGAATACAGATACTTAACAACAATGTAATGTGATAAAGGAATATTAGTGGGGGAAATGAATGTAGTGGGAATTGGAAAACATCTAGCAGGAGAGGTATACATACAGAAGTTTCATAGAGGAGGCAGTGTTTTAGCAAAATCTTCAATGTGTTTGAGCAAAACTTTCAAAGATCATTCATACAGGTGGAATAGACAGGTCGAAGGCCCATGATGGAGAAACAGCAACACCTCCTGTGAGAGAGAGGGATGCCTGTGGTGTTTGTGTGCACAGGGCATAATGATGCACCAGGCCTTTCTTCATAAACTTACATTTCAACACAACAACCCTGACCCATTTGACTTTGATTTTACAACAATTTGCACAATCCTAATGGCCCACACTTCTAAATTTATCTTTAGATTTTAAGGTTGAAACACATAAATTATTTTAACAACTCATACATATTTTAATTTAATGTAGAAATTAGACTCTTCATAGTCCCACAAAGGATTTGAGGTGACTTACAATTTTATAGTCCCTGTAAACTGGCAATGTTTTTTAAGGCAGAACAGAAATCTCCTAGGGAAAAAGACATAATTGTACCAGGAAGCTAGAATGAAATTGTTTCTGAAATTAACTATTAAATATAGTCCTAAAATTCCTGGCAGTCAATGCAACAAGAGAACTGTGAGATTTTATTGTCTGATAAAAGAAAGTATGTAGGTTTTTTGCAGAGGCAAATTCTATCTTATTGCTAATGTGTGGGAGAAATGTGTTCCATATGAAAAGCACATTGCATAACATAACAAGAAATGCCTTTAGTTCTCTTGTTTATCCACAGCTTTGTCCTCAACTACTTGGAGAACTTTGCTGACTTCAACTCACTCTGGAACTACGGTCTTCCTACCCATTTTACATTCACCTCTGTTAGTCAAGATTAGTCAGACCAAATCAATGTGCCCATTCTATTTAGAGAAATGCATTCTCTTTCTAATCACTTGACACAGGAGAAAATACCTACACTGATCTTTCCGCTTTCTAGTTTTGTTGATGTATTAGCATTCACAATCTGTGCACCTTATAGTTTAATTCCTCTTTGGTGCCAAGTGTAATGCTTAAAGAATCATTTGTTCACCTATATTGTTCCAAATGCATGACGTTCTTAAAAGAAAACATAGGTTGTAAAACCTTCTTAAAATTTAAGGCATTTGAAGGAGTTATATTCTTAAGGCATTAAGTCACTATATTAAGGTATATACGCAAATTCTTATAAGCTTTCACACACCCAATTTGGCAAGGGATCATCTATATAAATAGTCCTTTGTTTTCACTCCCAAGATATGTACAGGTTTTTACAGAACTCAAACTGATTCTAGCAATTATTTAAAATTCCTCAGAAATACCTTAAATCTCATATCTTCGTATCTGAGTAGGGACAATTCCAAAATGCTAACAGCTGAGTACATTTAGATTAAAGGCAACATCTCTTTTGACAGGCTTTCACACAGACACAGGCAAGCAGCAATTAATATATATCACACATATCTAGTGTCTCACTTTATGTATCTTGATGGGGGATCCTGTGGTTGACTAATCTAAGACATGAACCTAGGCCATAATTTCTTGAGACTGATTTAAAGCTAGAAGAACTCAAAACTACACCACCATCGACAGGTCATGTTTTAAATAGAGGGTTGTACATTTTGGTCTATTATCGCATTGCCTTGCAAGATCACATATCAACTCCTTTTTCACTTTTAATTACAGTGATAGCAGCAAATTATCTCATACCAATCTAAGTGTCTACATTTTTAAAGCATTGCCCTTTGAGAGATGCTGATGATAAATATAACTGAGTTATTTTCTGAGACCTACTTTATGCCGAACCATGCTCTCTTATTCTTTCTTCAGACTAACGGCTTGTCAGGCACAATAGCTGGATGGGTTCAAGATTTAGTCAGTGAACAGAAAACTATAAAAACAATTTCATTTGAAAATGCAGGTCACAGAGGAAAAGAATACAGAGGGAAAGAGGATGATAGAATGGGATAAACCTGAAGGGAAGGGGGGAGGGTGTGGTGAAGAGGGGGGCAAAAGAGATGCTGAGGGGAATATGGGGAAGGGGGATGCATTCATAGTGACCCTAGAATCTATGTAAACACAATTAATTAAATAAAATATAATGGGGAAAAGAAAAAGAAAAAAGAAGAAAATGCAGATCAGAATCAACTTATTGAATTTTCTAGGACAGGATGGCAAGCACAGTCAAACACCCTTACAATTTTTATAGAAAAGTGAACATTGACTAATTGATGACAAGCATATCTCCTGAAGAGCTTGGACATGGGCTCAGAATTCTTTTCCACTAAGGGCATTATGTAGATATTATTAATTGATCATGGGGACACTTTGTTGAAACTTATTTACCATCTCTCTCCTAGGACTTCAGATTGGCAGAGATCTTGAAGGTAACATAACTCAACCCAACGTCTGATGATCTGGTGTTTAAACCCTCTCTCAAACATCATTAGCAGGTGACCATTCAGCTTCTTCTTGAATACTTTCCTCAATAGGATAAGTAAACAAGCCACATACAGAAGGGTCCACAAACTCATGTGCAAAAAAAGACTGAATAGTTAATTGATTCATAAATAAGTAAAAACAGCTAGTTTATTAACTGTCTTCTAGGCGGTCTTTCATTGCTGTGACCTATTATTCACTCTAATCACAGCTCTTTGAAAATGAAGGTGAAAAAAATTTCTTTTGTGCTTTATTTCCTAAGAAAAGTATTTTATATTCAAGAGTGAACTCTCAACTCTCTGGCAAAAGGGGACTTTGCATTCTAAGGAAGAGTTTGTAGAGCTTTCCAAGAAGACGTCCATCTGAAAATTCTCACAATAAAGAGAAAGGTAAGTTCGGGAGAGCCAGGGATAGAAGAGTCTGAGGAAGGGGCAAGAGTCTGATTCCTTGCGGCCTAGAGCTCAAATGGTTCTTGACCATTCATGCTCTTTTCCAAATATCCATGCAGTCAAAATCTCTACCTCTCCTCCCCATTCAAAATATTTACTCTAATTGAGCTAATTAAAGAAATTTACACTAAAGAATAATTTGCCTTTTCAGAACATATTTGAATCCAAAAGAAAGACTTGTTAGTGCAAATGAAACTAATTTTGAAAGGTACTTATCATATAGACTATTATTCCTTACTTTTCTACCTGAATCAATTAGAGTCCTAGGAAATAAAATTCATGATATTTGTCATCATTTCATAAATTGCAAGTAAATGACAGGCTTTTCTAGAACTTTTAAAGTTACTACACTTTCTAGCATTCTGGTATTCAAGAATACCTGAAAACATTTGGAATGCTTATGTTAAAATATTCTACCCAAGGAACTATAAACTTGAACAAGTCATTACTGGTGGGAGGTGGGCATTAACTATTCTTCATCTATGATAAATCTTAACCAAAGGTTAGTCTTTAACTGCAACACATACACATGCAAAAGCTAACACACACACAAAAGGAACAATGCAATTCTAAATGATGTTACAGGGTACTTTCTTATTGTAGTATAGGCTAAAAAGACCACAGTAACTCTTCTACTGTCCATTGAGAAAGTTATTGGCAAAATCACACTTTTTGTAAGCAGAGCATATTTGGAAAATGTTGCTGTGAAGATATATTAAAGGTTTTCATAAATATGGTATATATACTGTCTCATCTGTTAGCTGTTCCATATATTTATAAGGGCAATCCTTTCTTTAAGTGATTCAGTGAGGCATAATTATTGATGTTCTTTAAGACTAATATAAAGCAGGGAAAGTGGAACAAAAGTTAAATCATACACCCAATATTAAATCTGGAGTTGATATGTTTTATGCCTACAATTTCACTCAGCTCCTTAGATTGATAATAATAATTAATAGCATGCCTCAAAGGATCAGAAAACCAGCTCTTCTGCATCTCAAATAAGCCAAGTCTTACAGAAGTACAAAGTATGAACAGGTAATTTTCATCATAAAAACATTCATATATTTCTTTTTGCACAAATATAAAATGATCACATCTCATGTTGAGTTGATTAGGACATATCAGTCTCTGATCAGCTAGCACTTTAAGCAGATTCTAGAGGACTTATACATTCAACAAGTTTGTATGCATGGTATAATTTATAACTTTATTTTTCCCCTGAACCCTGAGGCAAAATGTCACCTTCTACTACTCCACTAATTCAAAAATAAGAGGTGGATAGTTGTCCCTATGGTAACAGAGGCTCATTTTACCCCTAGCCCATTTCCAACCTGTTGCTAAATTACTAAGCACTGGAGTGATGCCTCAGAAAGCACAGGCAGATGCTGTTAAGGTAATGAAACCAAACACCATCCACTTAAAACATGTTGTGTCAGCTTGGAAATAAGGACGGATAACCCCTTACTTTCCATATCCACCCTTATACTGACCACCTAGCAACTGTTACATTTTCTAAGTTACAAAGTCAGGTCCTCCCTCTACACAACAAAAATTACTTCCCAGTGGCAGAACTGACTTTCTAGAGCTCTTGTGGTTTGAGCATAGGAATATTTTTTATTATGCTCAACAACATGTATTTTAACTTTTTCACTTCTTTATTATGCTATATTAATGAGAAACAATTAGATTTACTTCATTGGAGGCCATCTGTAAGTGTCTAGTAGCTGCAAAAGGCAATTACATTTCTTTAGAGCATCCATGAGTCCATGAGGCCAAGAACAAGATTTTTCTTCAGTCAAAGTTTTCAAAGGGTCAACCAAAAGAATTGAAACAGGCTGTTCAATTAATGGTGCACCACAACATTCTAATATCCTGCTGGGTAGAATCTTCACTATACAATTTAAAGTCATCTGACAGAACCCATGCCTGCAGGAGCCTCACTTTATTGGCTCTAGAGGAAGAACATTGAAATCCAATCTGAGGAAATCCAAATCTTTGCTTCCATGTGAGGCTTACAAAAAGATACTGAACATTCAATTCTGTCCACTATAGTTATAGGTATGAGTATATTTAAGAATCTAACCTTTAGTTAGAACAAAGGCACAGAAAACATCAGTCATGTCTGCAAGTAGGGGCCAGGCCATTGTGGAAAGACATTGTGGGTATGTACATTGAAAGATATTGGGATTGTGTGCATATGTTAATGTGTCTAAGCAATGAAAGGGTTGAATTAGATGATCTCTTGGGTCCATTTTATGTCTACACTTTAAACTAAGAGGTTAGCTAACTCTGTGACATTGATCAAATCACTCAGCCTCACTAATGTGTGAGTTTTCTTCTGGTTCTAAAACAAGTCCACAAATTCCTATATAATTTCAAGAATTATATTTTCCCTTAAATTTAACAGATAATTTTAGAAATAAGATTAGTATTCTACACTCCATCTGAAATTAAGGGGGGAGGTAAAAAATAGATAGTAACGTTTTGTCCTAGGAGTCAATTTTATTGGGTAATCAGATGGGAAAATAACTAACTAAAAAAGGTGTTTAAGTAAAAAGTGCTTAAGAATATAAAGTTGTGATAATGAATCAAAGAATGACAATTGATGAAGAGCAATATTTTCCATTAAACTGATGTCAATAGAGCTTCACTTATTTGTCCTTTTTATGTCAAAAATCTCTTCCCTTCCAGCTTTAAGTTTCTCAACAATACATAACAGGCTTTTTTGAGAGCCATTTCTTGTAATGGCCCCTCTACCGAGTTTAGTTAGATCTGAGTCCAGTGTGAGATTCCTTTATTGATTTGAAGATACATTAATTGATGTAAGGCCCTTACAACAGAATAAAATCCCTGAAAGCAAGGTAGTATGAGATAATGAAAAAGATATAGGATTTGGGTTGAGAAGATCCAAGCAAAATGAGCTTTGTATCTTATATCTGTCCCTTTTTAGCTGTGAAGATGGGCAATGTTTTTAATATCTCTGGGCTTTAGTTCTATCATATATAAAATTATGATACCAATACTTTCTTCAAATAATTTTCATTAGCGTATGAGATAATGAGAAGAAAGTGGTAGGATCTCAATAAATGCTTGAACTACCTGTTAAATTTATGCAATTTCAACTCAATAATAATTTACTGATGGCCTACTAAGTGCCAGACTCTACATAAAAGGCTATAGATCAAATTATGGAAAAGATTTATCCCTACACTGTTGGTATACTTTGAGTAGAAATGATCCAACATGGCCTTTGGAGACCGAAAGACTGATTTTCCTTAATATTAGAGATTAAAAGATGGGCTGTTCATCTTTGCCAAGCAAAAGGTTTGAAGAAAAAACAAACAACTGCTCTTAAATCAGTCACACCCTTTTCAGAGGCATGGTATTCTCATTTTCTCAAGAAATGTAATTGATCTGCTCTATGTGGAACACAACAGTCTTATAGTTTTTGCTAAAATGTTTATAATCTCATAGATAGAGAAGACATAAACCTTTGCCAAGTTAAAGTTGAGACGAAGAACTAATGAATTAAATTTAGAAAATACCCACTATAGCTTCAGAATCTTGCTTGGTCTTCTAGAGGAGAGAGAAGTATAAAATATTTATGGTTCCTGATCCCAAGATAGACACAATCTATTAGGAGAAGAACACTAAATGACATAAATTGCTAGTTCAAAATTGTACATGATTATATGTTAACTGAATCCAGATGTCCAGGTAGAAGTTCTATTTGACTCTGTAGAAACTATGAGTTTCTCTCTTCAAGAAACGCTTGATGGTACCTGACCAGGTGGTGGTGCAGTGGATAGAGCATTGGCCTGGGATGCTGAGGACCCATATTTGAAACCCCAAGGTCACCTGCTTGAGCACAGGCTCACCAGCTTGAGCATGGGGTCACCAGCTTTAGCACGGCATCATAGACATGACCTCATGGTCACTGGCTTGAGCCCAAAGGTGGCTTGCTTGAAGCCCAAGGTTGCTCGTTTGAGTCCAAGGTTGCTGCCTTGAGCAAGGAGTCACTCGCTCTGCTGGAGCTCCCTCCGTCCCCGGTCAAGGCACCTGTGAGAAAGCAGTCAATGAACAACTAAGGCACCATAAGGAAGAATCGATACTTTTCATCTCTTTTTCTTACTGTCTGTCTGTCCCTATCTGTCCCCCCCACTTTATGTCTCTCTCTCTCTCAATCTAGAAAGAAAGAAAGAAAGAAGAAAGGGAGGGAAGGAGGGAAGGAAAGAAAAATGTTTGAAGAAGGTGGCATTCAGTTTAACTTTAAAGAATGGGTAGGATTTAAATACATAGAAATGAGATAGAGGAAAGTTCGAATTATGAGAACTTGTATTTCAAAGTCTTAGTGGAAGAGAAAAATGAGCACAGAATGTTCAAGGGTCAAGGAGCAATATGAGATCAGGATGGAAAGATAGGACACCATAAAATGGTAGAGCATCTAACAAACAGTTGTTTCTCTTGGTCTCATAGCAGATGGCAAAGAGACCCACTGTTACTGAGAGTTGCAACTCTACTCTTAAACCACAAATCACAAGTCATAAAGTGCATCAAATTTTCTCTTACTAAGAACACAGCCAAAGTTACAACTTCTCTGTCCATAAAAAAAACACTATTATAAGGCACAACTTCAGCTGACAGAGAGTCAAGTCAGGATATATTCAGATGAGGCTGAGTGAATATTGGATGAGCTACAAGGGATTTGGGTCCCAGAAGTGGGTTGTTATTACAGTACTACTTTCTATATCAAAGCAAGAAATAGTAGGCAATATTGGAGTCAGGGGTAAGGAGAGAGTAAGAGTGGACTTAGAAATATGGGTGCTTCTTCT
Organism: Rhynchonycteris naso; assembly: GCA_037038555.1. NCBI lineage: Eukaryota > Metazoa > Chordata > Mammalia > Chiroptera > Emballonuridae > Rhynchonycteris > Rhynchonycteris naso. Next base: position 39,347,641 of record CM073002.1, read on the forward strand.
GAACACTCCAGCTTAGTCCAGCACATAGTCTACTACTTTCAAGCTTTGTCTTTAGAGATTGCCATCTTAACAATATATGCCTTTGTAAGTTAACTCCTAAGTGTATATTAACTGAAAACAAGTGTAACCTTTTCATAAAAGAATCAGTGATACTTGTCTGAATAGATGAACCCAGTTCGGATTACAGATAAGTGCATGTATTTATTGATGTTTTGAGTCAGTGAGAACCTTCAAGTTCTTATAGAGTGGTAGCAAATGCCCAAGGCTCTTCTACTAACTACCCCACCTCAATGAACTGGAAATGTCAGAGATATAGAAATAGAGAATATATAGGAAAGTAGAAATACTTAATGTAAATAATACAACTTATTTCACTCTTTCAGTGTCTAATTTCAGCACTTTAACTTTATCGACATTGTCACTAATATGATTTGGTTTAGGCTCAATTTGACTTAAGAAGTGAATTCTATTAAATCTATCTATCCTGGAACCTTTAAGCTAAATATTGCTGAAAAAAGTATATATAAAAGAAAACCTTCATCTGTTTGTAAAATGAGAAAATTGTATTGTAATTTGAAGACTCCTACAGGTCTTTATCCCCAACACAGCTACCTAAAAGTATCAGGAGATAGAACCAAAGAAACAATAATTTTAGCTAGGTAATATACTAGTTCTAGGTTTCTTTCTACAACTAAAATCCAGAATTTAGCTTTTAAATGGAATCTAGTTCTTCCCTACCTCTGCCTCCTCATTGGCTTTGCTGTTTTTGAACAAGTCCTTCAGTTGATTATTCTTTAGTGGAATTTTACAGTCTCCTTGCCTATAATTCTAATTCATTTGAGATAGTTTTTTAGGACTGTCATTTTAAAGATGAAAATGTTTTAGTCAGATGGGTTCTACCATTTTGTTATTGCTGCTGTCAAAAGATTGGAGGGCAGGGGGACAAAGAGCACATGCACCATATTACAAAGAAAAAACATGTGACATGTAATTTCCATACTGGATACCTAAATCAGAGAGCTGAGCATATGTCCCAGATGCAGGATAGAGTTCAGGTCCATGTCATATTATGTCTTATTAAGGGTTTTAAATTATATCACTGGAATTCAAAATTATGATATACCTCTTTTGGATTAAAAAGTACTGCTACATTGGCAATACAGAATAATATTCAAGACTGCTTACCTTCAACCCTGCAATTCCAGAACTTGGTATATTTCCAGAGGAATATTCATACTTATGCACAATGAAACATGTGAAATATTTTAAACTAATATAAACAATGCTGTGATGAACAATTAAAAAAAACACAAATGCTCATCGTTAACAGAAGAATAGATATATGTCATATTTCTATAACTGATGAAGTATTTAAATAAATTAAATACAGCTATGTGAATCAACATAGGAAAAAGTATTACTGATACAATTTATAGCAAAAGAAATAACGTGTACAAGAATATACTCAATATATTACCTTGTATGCATATAACTTTAAAATCATACAAAACAATACTATCTCATTATTGATACAAACATATGCAGTGAAAACATAAAATCATTACAGTGTAGTAAATGCAATAGTAGGAGGATACACAATAGACTTTTCCTGTATCTGTAACAGTATATTTCTTTAAAAAGAATTCCAAGCAAATATGGTAAAATATTTACAAGGCTAAACAGTGAGTTTATTGGAAATTAGTAATATTGTACTTCTGTATAGGGTTATAATATTTCATTTAAAAGAAAATTGAATAAAACAACAAAAGCCTACCTGCTTTTGTTGAATTTTTTTTAGGTTTTGAGAAATTTTACCTGCCACATTACTGTCTTTCTTTCTTTTTTCTCTTCTATTTAGGTTTTCACAAGGATATGTGGAAGTTTTTGAAAAAGATTCCCTAACAATTATTCAAAGAAATTGTTAAGTACTGAAGCACAAACTAAAGGAACTTCTACATTCTCATTGCAATTATTATTCTCTGCACTGAATTTTTTAAATGAGAGGTCACTAATCACAAATGTTGAAGTTGGATTTCAGTTTCCCTAAAATATAGAGCCCAGAACCCTATGAGACTGGTCCAAGTATTTGAGAGGATCTGTTTGCTCCTCAGTCACCTGTAGGGGTTTTAACTTCTTGAGGTTGGCTAAACGCTCCCATCAATGTTCCTCTGGGTCCACATAATATTTTCTGTGGTCACATGTGTAATGTTCATTTTTAACTGCATCCACTCTTGAGAACTTTCATTAATTGCTCTTGGGGCTACAAGGTACAGGTTGCCATTCTTGTTCACCTGTGGGATTAACAGAATCCAGGTAAAACATCTTACAAATGGCTGATTTGAAGCCTCTCTCATCCACCCCAACCATAAAATTTCCATTTGCAGATAATGTTTTCTATCTAATCAATATGAACTTTAGAAATAATCAAAGCAAGCCATCAGTCTAGAGATTCCTCTTAGTAAACATGTATTTTTTCCATGGTTTTAGTCATCTATTCTCTTATTTTTGTTTCTGAGGAGTTCAGGGTCATGTTCTCTTTAACAGAACTAAAAATTCTCCAACCAGCAATAATCCAGGAAGACATCAAAAACACCCAGACAGAATAAGGCTAATATTTCCTCACCAGGTGTCTAGCCTCTTAATCTAGTGATAATATCACATTCCAAAGGAAAAGGCACCAGATCCTTTCAACCAGGGCTCTAAGCACTTACTTCTCCACCTAGGATTAGCAGCTTGTTGAAGCAGCAAACATTCTCACCTGCATCAGAGGTGGGGGCTGATCTCCAATTGCTGAAAACAGCAGCATTTAAGGAATAAATAAAAGTTCAGGCAAAACTTTTCTTTAGAAACCAAACTCAGCAGCAAATTTACAGGTGCAGGTGCCAAATTATCTGGGGTTTCATTTATGCTCCCTGAGACTGTGGCCCTTCTTGGAATTTAAAAGGTAGTCTTCTCTATAAGGGATTTTTTATTTTTCTTTTTTATTTTCTTATCAGGAGAGTTGGGGTGGGGAGAGAGAGAGAGAGAGGGACAGAGAGAGACAGACAGACAGACAGACAGGAAGGGAGAGAGATGAGAACTCATAGTTGTGGCACTTTAGTTGTTCACTGATTGCTTTTAATGTGTGCCTTCAGAGGGGGCTCCAGCCAAGCCAGTGACCCCTTGCTCAAGCCAGCAATTCTAGACTCAAGCCAGAGACCTTGAGCCTCAAGCCAGTGACTGTGGAGTCATGTTAATGATCCAGCACCCAAGCCAGTGACACTGTGCTCAAGCCAGTGACCATGGAATCATGTTAATCATCCAGCACCCAAGCCAGTGACACTGCACTCAAGCCAGATGACGTGTGCTCAGGCAACCTTAGGGTTTCGAACCTGGGACCTCAGTGTCCCAGGTCAACACTCTATCCACTGTGCCACCACCAGTCAGCCTATAAGGGCATACTTTTAGAATGCTGTGTTGTATAGGTATGTTTCAGGTTTGGCGATGAAGAGGAAATGACCCATATTTCTTGTTGAAGGAAAATCTGGAGATTCCTCTGTTGATGGTTTGATCCCAAATGCTGAGCAGTGTCAAGGGTCTTAACTGACAGAATGCTTGATTATGAGATGTGTAGCAAGAAAGAAAAAGCAAAGGACATATTTTGGATCTGAGTTATCATCCTGTTGCCATGAACTCACCTTAAACAATTCAGTTTGCTCTCTGAAAACATGGAGTGTGGTTGTTAGAAGATCCTTCACGGTTTATGAGTGACTATGCAGACACTGTGAGGAAGTGCTGGTTCTAATCACAATTCAGCCACTAAACTGCTGTCCACAGCATCCTTATCAATACTACTACTGGAAGGAGGGAGTATGCCACTTGGGGAAGTTAAAAAGCTATCACAACAAGGATGCCCTGCCTGACCTTTCCCTGGATGGACAGAATCAGAAACTTGGAAGATAGTGCCTTGCAATATTTGTAAAATCTCCCAAGATGATTTTAATATAAAGCCAGACTGAGAACTAGAGTAGTTTTTCTCATACTTTAATGTGCAAGCAAGTCATCTGAGAGCTTATTAAAATAAAGATCCTGATTCCACAGGTCAGGGATGAGGTTTTTCTGACAAGCTCCCTGGTGATGCGGTGCTGCTGTTCCACAGAGCATACTTTGAGTAGCAAGAAACTAATGATTTCTGAGCGCCTTTTCAGCACTGCAATTCTGTGAGTCTGTTAACTTTCACTTTCAACAGAATCACCAATTTCCCACCTAAGCACACCCATTGCAGAGCGAAATGCCTTTTATAATGCGATGCGCTGTGCAGGGCTCTGTGTAATAATGGTCTTTGGAAGTTAGGAGGTACTTCAGAATCTTACAGTGTCTGGCGCAACACCGCGGACATTAATTATCACTGAATGGTATGATAGGTATAAAAACTACAGGGGGTTTGTGGGGGGTTCACATAAGTGAGGGATTCCATCGCGATGTGGAGAATTGAGTACGGTGTGGGGACGTGTACCGGACACCTCAATCGGCAATGTGTGCGCACGTGCGTGCCTGGGCTAGAGGTGCTGGTTGGAGTTTGGAGTGATTTAGGGAAAGCTTCCTGGAAAAAAAATTACTTTCAAGCTGAGCGCTAAAGATGAATAAGATTTGGGAGTTGGGAGCGATGTCCAGATAGAGTTGTGATGTAAATACCTGCATGTGTGTGGGAAAGAGAGGTTGAGGAAATCAGAGGACTGAACATAGCTTCATTTCTCAGGAGCATAAAAAACGCGAGGAATGAGCTGGTTGAGGGGGTGAGGGTGGGGGAGGGTAGGGAAGGAGTGGCCGGAGGCAGGGCTTAATAAACCCTATGCAGGAGCTCCCTCGTTATCCTGAAGCAAGCGAAAGTCTTCAAAGTATTTTACACAGAAAAGCAATATGATTTGCATTTTCAGAAATAACTTTTTGTGTGCTGTGTGGGTAATGGGTCATGGAGGGAGGTGTATCTGTGAGAGGGGTGTTTCTATATGCAACTAATGGTTGAGAGTGAATGAGACCAGCTATTCTACTTCCAAGAAATTCTTCTACAGAGACTCCTTTGCTTAGACTGATATTTGGGCAAATATGTTCATTGCACTATTGCTTGCAATTACCCAAACTTATACACCTAGGTGATGCCTATAAATTCTATAGTATCTGGCATATCTATGCTATGAAATATTATTGATGGCCATTAAAAAGAATATAGTAGATTTATATGTAAAGATATGCCAGACATACTGTAAAGTAAAAAAAGCAAGTAAAAAAATAAGTTATGTAATATGGACCCTGTTATATAAAAAACAAAAATATATTCTCTACTATCTGGCTAGTTATATCTGTATGTAAATTAATAGAAAAAGGACCCCAGCATGACCATGGCTTCCTTTAGAAAAGGAATGGAAGACAAAGAGCAACTTCTCCTCTCCATACTGCTATTTGAAGATATTTTCAACCAGAAAGTGCTTGTGTGTCACTTGTGTAACAGAAAAAAGAGAAAGATGAATTGCTGCATTACACATCTTTTTTTATTCATCAATAGCATAAATTTTGCCTTCATTTAGTCTAAGAATTCCTATAATTTTAAATCAAAATTTCTTTAAAAAATAATAAAGCTCAAAAAATATTTTAAGAATTTAAAATTTGAAAAATTCCTTGCCTCTCCCCTGAATTGCCCTAAGGTCACCTCCTTCACCCCGCCACAATCTCCCTCATTTAATATTTCCTCTCGTTCTCACTATGCAGCCACCCTATACCTAAGATAGCTCCAGACACAATCTAAACTTCTAGTGGTTGAAAGTCATTAAAAAGATTAAGTAAAAAGCAGAAATCAACAGGGTTTGAAAAAAAGAAGATTTTCTTTTTACCCTTTTGGGAAATGAGAATTTTAGGTGCTGCCATAATTTTCTAGAAAGAGCCTCTGATGACCTCTGAAAACAATCCAGGACCCCCCACAGCTGCTTTTGGATCCCAGTATAACCAATTCAGGCGTGCACTAAAGGGAAAGTTATAAATTGCTTAGAGAAGGAGGTTACAAAAAGGAGCGACCAGCTTGGCTTTTGTTAGGGTAAATCTGGGCTCCTCAACCTGTTAAGATGCTTTGAAAGAGGTAACAAAATGATCTATAAAGGCAAACCAGTGGGTGTCATTTCTTAGATAATCAAAACCTTTTGATTGGGGAATACACAAAAGGCTAAGGAAGGTTAGCAACCCTGGGATAAAAGAAAAATTTTCTTCATCAATTAAAAAGCAGTTATGGAAAAATAGGAACTAAAGTGCCAATTTCCCAAATGGAGGAAGACTAAAATATTGGCATCACTCAACAGTTATTATATTTAATGTGCAATTGAAAGGAGACCTCCTGTAAGAAATCAATTTTTGAAAATTGATTTAAAATGTTATAAATAAAAACAGAATGGAAAAACAAACTTTTACAATTAATTAATAAGAGTAACAGATATTTAGTTTCCCTTCCAGTAAATGCTTTTTGGCGTGGTACCCTAACAAGTACTCACAAGCACTGATACAGTGTCACATTCTAATGCTGTCGTACTTTCCTCACCAATTCTTAATTTTTCATTTGAATTTTATTTTAAATAGTATCGAGGCTCTTTCTGATATGTAACCTGGGTTATTTTGCTTTTTACCTAATTCAACGTCACTAGATATTAATCCTATCTAAAGAAAGTCAACACAAAACAATAGCAACGCTAAGTTTATTGTAAATGACATTTATAATCTACTTTTCTCCAAAGAAACTAAAAACTCATTAAAAATACTTGCTATTTAATTATAATTAAATATGAATGATGTGTTGACATGATACATGTATTAGAAAGAGAATAACAACATCTGTATCGTACCAACTTAAAACTACAAGTCCCTAGGAACCCTCCAAGTTGATGAAGCATCAAGCCACAGAAGAGTTGTATTTGCATTGGGAACTTTGAATTGTTTGGCTGGCAAAGGAGAGCAGAGCAAGGATATGCCAGCCATATATAAAAGCAGAATTGACAGAGTAACAGTAGAGCAGCATGCCCAGCTCATCAGCCTCCTCCACAATACCAAGGCAGGGCATTGGAGACAGCATCTTGAAGGCCAAAGGACTCTATCTTGATGCTTCAGTGGTAGTCAACCTGGTCCCTACCGCCCACTAGTGGGCATTCCAGCTTTCATGGTGGGTGGTAGTGGAGCAACCAAAGTATAAATAAAAAGATTTAACTATAGTAAGTTGTTCTATAAAGATTTATTCTGCCAAACTTAGCGAAAATCCTACATAAAGTACTTGATAAGTAATTATTATTATATGCTTTCACTTGCTGTAACTCTGCTTTATAAATTTTATAAAGTAAAGTTACTTCCCTACTTTATAAATCACCATTACTGTGGAACTGGTGGGTGGTTAGAAAATTTTACTACTAACAGAGATACAAAAGTGGGTGGTAGGTATAAAAAGGTTGACTACCCCTGCTTTCCATTGTTGTATACCGAACAAAATGGAAAAAACAACTGTTCAGCCAGGGCTGAATGATAAATAATGGACAAGGCTGCCCCAAATAGATCAGGTACCATAAAGTACCTGTGTACTGGAAGGTGTTACACTAACCAGGACAACGATGACAAGGGCTGGAGCTTCTTTGCAGCATGTTGAAAACTCAGAGTTGTCCAGCAGTCAGAGCCTGATCATGGTTCAGCAGCTAACTGCACACACTGGATTTGTCATGTGTGTCTCATACATTTCAAGCCCCAATTCAACACCTAATAGCAGCCCCTGTCCAATGCCTGTTTGTATCCCTGTTTTTGCTACTCCATAGTAAAATATGAAAAATATGGGCAATGAGGTGAGGCTTTTTAATAAACCTATATTTATTAATTTTAAATATTTTTAATATTCCTACCTTTATAAAATGATGGTTATAAGAGATACTGAAGAAGTGGTAGCAGTACATGTACTTTATTGCTCTAATAAAATGGGGGGAATCTATTGTTTCCATTTAAAAAAAGTATTACTTTGTTAAATTTTAAAAATCTGGGGACTTCTGATATAATAGTTCAAAGTTCTGGCTGAAATAAAATAGACTTGGTTCCATTCCCAGCTCTACCATAAACTGGCTATGTGGCCTCTTCTACACCTCAGTTTTCTCATTTGTTGAATAGGAATAGCAATAGTGCCTTTCTAATAGTTTATCACAAAGATGATGAAAATAATGCAGAAGTGGCTTAGCACAGGGCATGGTACATAGTAACATTCGAGTGTTAGCTTAGTGTCACAGAGAGGTTACTCATTAGTTACCATCAGTTTGCTTATCTCTCAGTTAAGCCATTTGACCTCAGAAACTTCTACATCCCCTCTAATTATAACATCCTACATTCTATACCAAAATTCTAGTCCTTCTACTCCTTCTAGGCTATTCAAGTGCACGTTCAAGTTAAACAAATTATCCTCCATCCATATAATGAACTATCATCCAGCCATGGAGTGACATCTGTATATATTACTGAGTTAAACATAGTTACAAACTAGTTATTAACTGAATGATTCGATTTTTAAATATATAATACATAACATACAAATATATACATAATAGTAATTTCTAACTCAGCCTAGTTACTGTAGGCCAACTCTGTCCAACAGAAATATAATGTGAGCCACAATGTAAGCCATATGGGAAATACTAGATTTTCTAGTAGCCACATTAAGAGAAACAGATAAAATTTGTTTTAATGATATATTTAATCCAATTTAAACAAAATATTCTCATTTCCACATGTAATCATTAGGGATATTGTACATTTTTTGTATTAAGTCTTTGAAATCCAGGGTGTATTTTACATTTATGGTACATTTGAATATGAATGAGCTGCATTTCAAGTGCCACAGGCAACCATTGGCTACCACATCAGACAGCACAACTCTAGGCAGTTAGTCCCCTCCTCACACTGAACTAGAATTATTAGACTGAAAGGAAACTTGTCTTACTTATATGCCCATTGCCTAAAACAATTTCTGATACCTATTGGGTACTCAATAAGTGTTAGTTTGAATGAATTTCATTCAAAGTATTCTTGAGTAATTTTGCATTTTTAAGTGCTGTGTGAATCATAGGATAAAAAGACATTGCACCACTCCCAAAGAAAGAACACAAAAATTTTGGAAAGCAGTCTCCCAGAAAGCATCACATCTCACAAGCGTTCCCCTCCATTGTTGAGGGGCAAAGTCAGCAATTCAGAAATGTAAGATACCCCCCTGAATTGACTAAAATATTTGAGAACTAAAGCTAATGCCAAAAAGCATATTATAGATAATAAATGTTAAATAATAGCAGGACTGAGAGAAATGGATAATAATAAAAACTCAATTAAGCACCTGCTATATCTGAATACCTTGCATACGTTATTTATAAGCTTCCCTACCACTGTATAAGATAAAGTGGAGGAATGACACAGGGAAAAACATTTGCTGTGGAATCATTAAAGCAAACAAACAAACAAATACTCTTTAGATTTCAATTATATCTTTGTCAATTTCTAGCTCTATGACCCAAGGTAAGTTTCTATGTCTCTTCAGGCTTAGTTTTCTCATCTGTAAAATGGGCATTAAAGGAACTACCCTTGACTATTGTGAGGATTAAATTAATTGATACATAAACTCTGAAATAAAATGACACCTAGAATTATAACAGTAACATATTAAAACAGGAGCAATCATTGTTGTTATCCTTGGTTTACAGAAGGGAAAATTGAAGTTCAGAGTAATTAAACAATCTCAGTGTCATGTAACAAATAAATAGATGAGCCGGATTTAAAGCCAGGTCTGTCCAAATGAGCTAGCCCATGCAGTTTATACCTCTTATGCCTGGGAAGGCTTCATTGCAGAGGCCACGGTATTTGGATACAGAGAAAACATTCTGCAAGGGTAGCCACATGGCAATGGCTGCAGATAAACACTATTTGAGGAGAAAGCCATCTCACTCAAGCAGACCAGATCAGAAGAATGTAAAACTGCTAAAGGTGAGTCAATACAGGGAATTTGGCTAACAGGAGGCATGGAGCCAGCTGGAGGAGTTGAGACTTGATTATTGCCTAAATCCTGTCATAAATCTGTAAAAGAGTTGATCATTTTCTGGGCAATTATGAAGCTCTTCTTTTTTTAACTTAATTCTTTAGGCTGATAGGAACATTCCTTTACTCAAGTAAAGGCTAAACATACTCCCTTCTATACTCCTCAAATCCTACCTTAAATTTGTCTTAATCCTTTGAGTCAACGTGAGGAGTGGTGTTCATGTTCCCATATATTAACTGGGTTGTGAAAGAAAAACCAACCAAACTCTTATCTGTGGTTAGAGCATTGCAACAGCTTTACTCAAGTTAGATCCACTAGCAGGCCAATTAAAACAACACAGTCGCTCACCACTGGTTACCCCCTCTCATTTGGCTGTTTGCCTGAACCACCTCATCAATGAGCAATGAGCCACCACACCTGGCATGCTCAAGTTGGAACCAACTCACATGAAGAATGTTATCAAAAACATTTTTTAAATGAATAAATTGTACTAGAATCTGTACACAAGCATGCATGTCCATATGTACATATAGTTAACGTGTTTACAAAACACATGCCACTAGGAATTCTCTCCAATTAAAAATGCAAACAACAGATTATTTACACAAAAATTCCCCTAATTATTTTTTTCTAAGGAAACTACTCTCTTTTTAAAAAATGTGTAATCTTTTTATTTTTAAATTATTTTTTAAAATTTATTATGTTAACATGGATTCAGGTGTCCCACTGAATATAACACCCTCACACCTTCCCCCATGTCCCCATTTACATCTCTTTTGCCCCCCTCCTCCAAACTCCCTTCTCTCTTCTCTCTGGGATTTGCTCTCCTGTTTTCTGTATCTCTGTGTTATGTATATATAATTTCACTAATCCCTTCACCTTCTCTGATCCCATCTCCTCATCCCCCTTCCCTCTGACAGTTGTCCCTCTGGTACTTGTGACCCCACTTTTGCCTCTATTTTGTTCCTCAGTTCACTTTATTCCTTAGATTCTACATATAAGTGAGATCATATGATATTTGTCTTTTTCTGCTTGGTTTATTTCACTTAGCATAATAGTCTCCTGGTTCATCAATGCCATTGCAAAAGGTGAGAATTCCTTCTTCACAGTCATGTAGTATTCCATTGTGTATATGTACCAAATTTTTGATCCACTCATCCACTGATGAACACTAGGGCTGTTTCCAGATCCTGGCTATTGTAAACAATGCTGCAATAAACATGGGAGTGCATATCTTCTTTTGAATCAGTGATTTGGTATTCTTAGGATACATTCCTAATAGTGGGATGGCTGGATCAAAAGGTAGTTTTATTTTTAATTTTTTGAGGAAACCGCGTACTGTTTTCCACAGTGGCTGCACGAGTCTGCATTCCTCCCAGCAGTGCAGGAGGGTTCCCTTTTCTCCACTCCCTCGCCAGCATTTATTGTGTGTTGTTTTGTTAACGAGCGCCATTCTGACAGGTGTGATTATCTCATTATGGTTTTAATTTGTATTTCTCTGATAATTAGTGACGTTGAACATTTTTTTACACGCCTATTTGCCATCTGTATGTCCTCTTTGGAGAAGTGTCTATTCAGTTCTTTTGCCCATTTTTTAATTGCATTGTTTACCTTCCTGGTGTTGAGTTGTAGAAGTTCTTTATAAATTTTGGTTATTAACCCCTTATCAGGCTTATTGGCAAATATGTGTGAGGTGTCTTTTTATTTTGTTCGTGGTGTCTTTTGCTGTGCAAAAGCTTTTTAGTTTGATATAGTCCCATTTGTTTATTTTGTCCTTTATTTCACTTGCCCATGGAGATAAATCAGCAAAAATATTGCTACGAGACATATTGAAGAGTTTATTGCCTATGGTTTCTTCTGAGATGACGATGGTTTCATGACTTACATTTAAGTCTTTTATCCATTTTGAGTTTATTTTTGTGAATGGTGTAAGTTGATGGTCTAGTTTCATTTTTTTTTTTTTTTTTTTTGCATGTACCTGTCCAATTTTCCCAACACCATTTCTTAAAGAAACTGTCTTTACTCCATTGTATGCTCTTACCTCCTTGGTCAAATATCAATTGACCATAAAGGCATGGGTTTATTTCTGGGTTCTCTGTTCTGTTCCATTGATCTATACGCCTGTTCTTATGCCAGTACCAAGGTGCTTTGAATACAATGACCTTGTAGTATAACTTAATATCAGGAAGTGTGATACCTCCCACTTTGTTCTTTATTTTAAAGATTGCTGAGGCTCTTTGTGTTCTTTTTTGGTTCCATATAAATTTTGAAATATTTGTTCTGTATCTTTGAAGTATGCCATTGATATTTAAATAAGAATTGCATTGAATTTATAGATAGCTTTGGGTAATATAGATATTTTAATGATTTTTATACTTCCTATCCATCAACACGGTATATGCTTCCACTTGTTTGTATCTTTCTTCATTTCTTTTATCAATGTTTTATAATTTTCCAAGTATAAGTCTTTTACTTCCTTGGTTAAATTTACTCTTACGTACTTTATTTTTTGTTGTTGTTGCAATAGTGAAGGAAATTGTTTTCTTAATTTCTCTTTCTGACAGTTTATTGTTGGTGTATAAAAATGCCACTGATTTCTGAATGTTAATTTTATATCCTGCCAACTTGCCAAACTCATTTATCAGGCCTAGTAGTTTATTGGCTGAGAATTTAGGGTTTTTTATGTGCAGTATCATGTCATCAGCAAATAATGACAGTTTTACTTCTTCTTTTCCAATTTGGATGCCTTTTATTTCTTCTTCTTAGGACTTCCAGAATTATGTTGAATCAGAGTGGTGAAAGGGGGAACCCCTGCCTTGTTCCTGATCTTAAAGGGATTGCTCTAAATTTTTGCCCATTGAGTATGATATTGGCTGTGGTTTGTCATGGATGGCTTTTTTCATATTAAGCTATGTTCCTTGTATCCCCACTTTGCTGAGGGTTTTGATTATAAATGGGTGCTGGATTATATCAAATACTTTTTCTGCATCTATTGACATTATCATGTGATTTTTAACATTCCTTTTGTTTATGTGATGAATCACATTTATTGATTTGTGAATATTGTACCAGCCTTGTCTCCCCAGAATAAATACCACTTGATCATGATGTATGATTTTTTTTCATGTATTGCTGGATCTGGTTTGCTAATATTTTGTTGAGAATTTTAGCATCTAAGTTCATTAGGGATACTGGCCTATAGTTTTCTTTCTTTGTATTGTTTTTACCTGGCTTTGGAATGAGGATGATGCTTGCCTCACAAAAGGAGCTTGGATGTTTTCCCTCCTCTTGAATTTTTTGAAATAGCTTAAGGACAGGTGTTAATTCTTCTTTGGATATTTGGTAAAATTCGCCTGTGAAGCCATCTGGTCCAGGACTTTTGTTTGCTGGGTGTTTTTTGATAACTGTTTTAATTTCTTTATTTTTTTATTTTTATTTTTAAAAAATAATTATAAAATGTCAATGTTAAATATTGACTTTTTGTAACCCAAAGGAAGAGGTTATCAAGAAATCTTTATTCTAAATCTAACAATTTCTTTGAGCAAGAGATCAATGATATGATCATAATGTTAACATATTTAGCTGTTTAGAATTATATCAATCTTTTTTTAAAAATTTTAATGGGGTGACACCAATAAATCAGGGTACATATGTACAACGAAAACATCTCCAGGTTATCTTATCATTCAATTATGTTGCATACCCATCACCCAAAGTCAAATTGTCTTCTGTCACCTTCTATCTGGTTTTTCCTGTGCCCCTCCCCTCCTCCCTATCCCACCCTTCCCTCCCTCCCCCCACCCCGTAACCACCACTCTCTTGTCTATGTCTCACTTTTATGTCCCACCTATGTATGAAATCATGCTGTTCTCAGGGGTTTTTTTTATTTACTTATTTCACACCGTATAATGTTATCAAGGTCCATCCATTTTGTTGTAAATGATCCAATGTCATCATTTCTTATGGCTGAGTAGTATTCCACAGTATATATGTACCAAAGCTTTTTAATCCACTCGTCTTCTGACGGACACTTGGGCTGTTTCCAGATCTTTGCTATTGTGAACAATGCTGCCACGAACATGGGGGGCGCATTTCTTCTTTTCGAACAGTGCTATGATGTTCTTAGGGTATATTCCTATAAGTGGGATAGCTGGGTAAAAAGGCAGTTCGATTTTTAATTTTTTGAGGAATCTCCATGCTGTTTTCCACAGTGGCTGTACCAGTCTGCATTCCCACCAGCAGTGCAGGAGGGTTCCCTTTTCTCCACATCCTCACCAGCACTTGTTCTGTGATAACTGTTGCAATTTCATTTGTTGTAATTGGTCTGTTCAGGTTTTCTGATTCTTCCAGACTGAGTTTTGGAAGATTATATGTTTCTAGGAATTTATCCATTTCAGCTAGGTTGTCCAAATTTTGGCTTACATATCTTCATAATATTTTCTTACAATCCTTTGTATTTCTGTGGTGTCAGTTGTTACTTCTCCACTTTCATTTTTAATTTTATTTATTTGAGTCCTTTGTTGGTTTGTTTTGTTTTTTGATGAGTCTACTGAAAAGTTTATCAATCTTGTTTATCTTTTTAAAGAACCAGCTCTTGGTTTCATTGATCTTTTGTATTGTATTTTTAGCCTCTATGTCATTTATTTCCCCTCTGATCTTTATTATTTCCTTCCTTCTACTTCCTCTGAGCTTTATTTGTTGTTCTTTTCCTAGTTTTTTTATATGCAGAGTTAAGTTGTTTATTTGAGCTTTTTCTTGCTCTTAAGGTATGTCTGTAATACTATAAACTTCCCTCTCTGGACTGCTTTTCCTGTGTCCCATAAATTTTGAGCTGTTGTATATTCATTATCATTTGTTCCAAGAAAATTTTTTATTTCTTCCTTGATCTCGTTGTAACCCATTCCTTATTTAATAACATGCTATTTAGCCTCCAAGTGTTTAACTTTTTCGGTTTTTTTATTGTAGTTGATTTCTAGTTTCATGCCATTGTGATCAGAGAAGATGCTTGATATGATTTCAATCTTCTTAAATTTATTGAGACTCATTTTGTGTCCTAACATGTGGTCTATCCTAGAGAATGTACCATGAGCCCTTGAAAAGAATGTATATTCTGCTGCTTTGGGGTGATAGGTTCTGAAGATGTCAATTAAATCCAGTTGATCTAGTGTGTCATTTAAGGCTACTGTTTCTTTGTTAATTTTCTGTGTGGAGAATCTATCCATTGATGTTAGTGGGGTATTAAAATTCTCTACTATTATAGTATTGCTGTTGATCTTGCCCTTTATGTCCATTAAAAACGGCTTTATATATTTAGGTGCTCCTATATTAGACACATAGATATTTACAATGATTATATCCTCCTGTTGGATTGCTCCATTTATAATTATGTGGAGACCTTCTTTATTCCTTACTATAGCCTTCGTTTTACAGTCTATTTTGTCAGATATAAGTATTGCTATCCCAGCTTCTTTTTTTCATTTCCATTTGCAGTAAATACTTTTTTCTATTCCTTCACTTTTAGTCTATGTGTATGTTTTGTTTTGAGGTGGGTCTCTTGTAGGCGGCATATGTATGGATCTGTTTTCTTATCCATGCAGCTACCCTATGTCTTTTGATTGTAGCATTTAATCCATTTACATTTAAGGTAATTACTGATATGTAGTTGCTTATTGCCATTTTATTTTTTAAATCTATAATTCTCTTTTTCTAGATATTTTTTTTCATTTGCTTTTTTTTATAGCAGGGCCCTTAACAATTTTTGCATTACTGGTTTGGTTGTAATAATTGCTTGAGGTTTTTTTTTGTCTGGGAACCTTATTATTTCTCCTTTAATTTTAAATAATAGCCTTGCTGGATAAAGAAGTTTTGGTTGTAGGTTCTTGCTTTGCATTCCTTTGAATATTTCTGGCCAATCCCTTCTGGCCTCAAGTATTTCTGTTGAGAAGTTGAATGTCATCCTTATGAGGGTTCCTCTGTAAGGAATTACCTGCTTTTCTCTTGCAGCTTTTATTATTCTTTCTTTGTCTCTTAACTTTGGCACTTTAATTATGATGTGTCTTGGGGTAGACCTCCTTGGGTTTCTCTTTAATGGACTCTTTGTGCTTTTAAACTTGTGTGACTTTTTTCTTCAACAATTTAGGGAAGTTTTCAGCTATGATTTTTTCAAACAGGTTCTTTATCCCTTGATTCTCTGTTTCCTCAGGAACCCCTATGATGTGGATGTTGTTTCTTTTCATTTTGTCACAGAACTCTCTTAGTTTCCTCAGACTTTTTGAGCCTCTTTTCTTTTTGCTACTCTGCTTCTGTGCTTTTGTTTAGCTTGTCCTTTAATTTGCTGATTTTGTCCTCTGCTTTATCCAGCCTACTGTTAATTCCTTTTTGTGAAGTCTTCATTTCTGATATTGTATTTGTCATTTCTGACTGATTCCTTTTTATGGTTTCAATGTCCTTCTTGATTCTTGCTATCTCTTTATTTAGGTGCTCATTATTTCCATCCATTGTTGCTCTAAGATCCTTGAGCATCCTAAAAATCATTGTTTTAAACTCTGCATCTGGTAGTTTGGTTACTTCCATCTCATTCAGTTATTTCTCTGGGGATTTCTCTTGTTGATTCATTTGGGTTGCATATCTCTGTCTGACCATTTTGTCTGTGTATTAGGTAGCACTGTCTGACTTTGAAATTTTTGTGGGGTCTCTATGAAGAAGATCAGCTCAGGGGTACTGACATCTAGGCCACTTGTTTTCTTTGTTGTAGGAATACTTCTTTTGGGTACTATTCTCCCTCTTGTTGTATGTGAGTATTAGATGCAGTTGGTCCTTTTGTGGATATGGTTATCCCTTCAGGCTGGCTGGCTCTAAGGGTCAGCCCTGATTATGCATATCATACACTGTGCAGCGTCTGTTCTCTTGGGCGCATTTATTCTTCACAGTGTCTGATGCCTGCTAGACTCCACCTTTGGGTGTGTTGCTTGTCTAGTTAGTTGAGTTTAAGGTTGTTGCTGTCTGCCACCCACTACTAGTAGTGTTGGCTCTAGTTCTTTTTTGGTTGGCATCAGCTATTTTTTGCAACCCACTGTGGGATACCAGTCTGCAGCTATTGCACTTTTTGCTGTTTGTGTCCACATTTTCTATGCCTAGGTATTGTTAGAGGGGACAATCTTTGTGTAAGGAACAGCTTCCTTATGTTTAAAGACGATAGCAGCTCCGTAAAACCCCAAGCTCTGTGACATTTGTATTTAATTTTCAGCCGCTCCTCCTCCTCTTGCAACTGCTGGTCTTCCCACAGAGTCTTCTATAGTAAGACTGTAGTCTGGGCTCAGACTGTTCTCACCCAACCAACCCCTCTACAGGTTGCACACTTGGTGGGTTATGAAAGCTGAGGTTGTGAATCCAACATTTGTAGGACCCCCTACTTCAGGGGTCTCTTGGTCAGGAGCTCAGTACAAGTAATATGGCCCCTACTCCAGAGCTTGATCTCTCAGCCACTGCTGGATACTTAAATTTTATTTCTCCCTGACAAGATCACCAGCAGGTTCAGACTGAGTGTGGCCAATAGTCTTCTCTGCAGTAATTCTTTCAGCTGGTGAGACTCTGATCTCAGAGAGGAAGACTAAGAGGGTATTTTCCTGGGGCTGACTGTGCCTCTCCCAAAGGTGGCTAAGCCCCTTGACCAGATCCAACAATAGACTCACAGGGACCCACACATTAAATGTCCATGCTCCAAGCCTCTCTCCCTTCCCCTGTGGAATCTAGCCTAGCATGACAGAATATCCAGCTTCCAGGTCTACTGACTGTGAAGCTCCACCCTATCCAATGCACATGAGCCACTGTGCCGGTGCTGATCACAGAGACTGGAACTTGCCTCAGCTGGGCCAGGAGTGAGAAGCTTTTCCTTAGGATACCCCTCTAGCAAGGGTTGTTTGGACCTGAACCAATGCTTTCCACAGCTAGTCCCTGGATGTGCCAGCCCTGGGCCTCCATAGCAGGAACCCAGCACAGACCAGTGAAAGACACTGCCCGTGACTGACCCTCAGCAAACTTCTTAGAGCTACAAGCAATCCAGAGTTTGCAACTGCCTCTGCTGGGCTCAGGTGTAAATGGGCATATCAAGCAGCACTTTTCTGTGCTTATGTTTATATTGTCCCCTGTATTGCTAATAACTGATTTGATTCTCTGCTTCATCCAGCCTGCTGTTGATTCCTTCTAGTGGAGTCTTCATTTCTAATATTGTATTTGTTATTTTGGACTGGTTCTTTTTTATAATTTCCATCTCTTTTTTCTTGTGATAGAGACAGAGACAGAAAGGGGGACAGATAGGGACAGGCAGACAGAAAGGGAGAGAGATAAGAAGCATCATTTCTTCATTGTGGCTTCTTAGTCTCCATAGTTGTTCACTGATTGCTTTCTCATATGTGCCTTGACCAGGGAGCTACAGCAGAGTGAGTGACCCCTTGCTCCAGCCAGCAACCTTAGGCTCAAGCTAGTGACCTTGGGCTTCAAGCCAGCAACCTTTGGACTCAAGTCAGTGACCATGGGGTCATGTCTATAATCCCACACTCAAGTCAGCAACTCTGCACTCAAGCTGATGAGCCGGCACTCAAACCAGCGACCTTGGGGTTTTGAACCTGGGTCCTCTGCATCCCAGTTCAATGCTTCATCCACTGCACCACTGCCTGGTTAGGCTCAACGTCCTTTATGATTATGATGTTTGCTATCTCCTTGTTCAAGTTCTCAGTGTGATCATCCATTGTTGCTTTAAGATCCTTGAGCATCCTAAAAATCATTATTTTAAACTCTGTGACTGGTAGTTTGGTTACTTCCATTTCATTTAGCTCTTTCTCTGTGGATTTCTCTTGTATATTCATCTGGGTCATGTTTCTTTGTCTGCCAATTTTGTCTGTGTATTAGGTAGCACTGTCTGACTTTGGAATTTGTTGTGGTGTCTTTATGAGGAAGGTGAGCTCCCTGGTCCTGACTTTCAGGCTACTTGAGTTTCTTGTTCTAGGAATGCTTCTTGAGGGTAGTATTTACCCTCTTGTTGTATTGAATGCAGTTGGATCTTTCATGGGTGTGGTTATCCCTTCAGGCTGGCTGGCTCTATGGTCTACCCTGATTATGTGTATTAGACACTGCACAGTGTCCGTCCTATTGGGTGTATTTATTCTCCACAGTGTCTGGTGCCTGCTGGACTCCTTCTTTGGAAGTGCTGCTTATGTAGCTAACTGAGTCTAGCATTGGTGCTATTTGCCATCCACTACTGGTTGTGTTGGGCTGGGTCTTCTTGGGTTGGCGTCAGCTATTGTGTGTAAATCTCCATGGGATACCTGTCTGGAGCTATTGCTCTTTTCACTGTTTGTGTCTGCATTTCCTGTGCCTGGGTAGAGTGGGTGGGGCCAACCTATGTATAAGGATCAGCTCCCTTCTGCTTAGAGATGACAGCAGCTCCATAAAAGCCCCAGGCTTTGTAAGATTTGCCTCCACTTTTTAGCTACTCTACCTCCTCTAGTAACTGTGTGGTCTTCTCACAGAATCTTCTGTAGAAAGACTGTGGTGTGGGCTCAGACTGGCTTCACCTTACCCTCTTCAGGTTGCTCAACCCTCTTCAGGTTGCAAGCTTGGGGGGTTAGGGTAGCTGAGATTGGAAATATAATGTTAGCAGGACCCCGTAGTTCAGGGGTCTCTTGGTCAGGAGCTCAGAACAGGGAAAGTGGCCCCTATTCCAGCAGCTAATCCCTCAAACACTGCTGAATACTCCAATTCTATTTCTCTACAGCAGAGTAAGCAGGAGGTTCAGATTGGGTGGGACTGACAGTCCCCTCTGCAGAAGTTCTTCCAGGTGGTGAACCCCTACTCTCAGGAAGGAAGAATAAGAGAGTACTCCACTGGAGCTGACTGATTTTCCTCAGAAGTGGGTAAGTCCCCAACTGGACCCAAGAATAGGTTCAGGGGGACCCACACTTTACATATCCATGCTGCAAGCCTCTTTTGTTTTCCCCTGTGGAACCTAGCTTATTGAGGCAGAATATACAGCACCCGGGCTGGCTGACTGTGAAACTCCACCCTGTCCAATGCTCACAAGCTGCTGTGCAGATCCTGATCACAGAGAGCAGAAATTGCCTCAGCTGGGCCTGGTATGAGGAACCCTTCCTTAGGACATCACCACCAGCAAGAGTTGTTAGGTCTTGAACTGATGCTCTCTGCAGATGGCCATAGGATATGCCAAACCTGGGCCTCCCAGGAGGGAACTCAGTGCAGACACTGCCCATGACTGGCTCTCAGCGACCTTCTTAGAGCTATAAGCAATCCAGAGTTTGTGGTTGCCTTTGCTGGGCCCAGGTACACATGGAAATACCAAGCTGTAAACCTAGGCTGGCTTTTACCCACACTGGACCTGGGGGAAGGTCAGCAAAAGGTCAAGGTTCCCTGAGCCCCAAGTCCTGCACCCTCTGTCTGCGGACTGCTTGTTGCGCTCAGCCACTGAAATAAAACCTCAGGTAGAGTCTAGAGCCTGAAGCCATTCAGGGATTAGGAAGGGTGGTGGATGTGGCTCTGCCCCTTAGCCCCAGGTGTCAGTCTGTCCAGACTTTTTTCACAGACCTCAGTAGGGTGTGGCCCCCAGGAGTCTGGTGAGAGTGGCCTCTGAGATCCAGGGATGTGGTCTTCCGGCAGTTTGGACAGTTTGTACCGAGTCTCCCGTGAGGGGGAAGCACCAGTCACAGACTTGGTAGCCTGCAGGGAAAGTTTTGGTCTCAAACATACATCAGAAAACTGAGTCACTGATGTGCTCCCTGCTTCCTGGCTTCTCAGAACATCCCAGTATCCAAAGGGTGGGGCAGGAAGGACTCCTGAGGGCAGGGCAGTTGCTTTTCCCCAGGCTGATGCTGCTCAGAGGGGACTGCTCCACCCAAGAAAGATGGCAACTGCACTTTTGGAGAATGACTCAGCACAGAGGTTCCGGTGGCCATCCCCCATAGTGTTTCTCCCTGGGCCCCAACTTTACACTATCCTCCTGCAACTCCAGTCCTCGCAGCTACCCCCGCCAGAGCACCAAGTAAGTGGCTGTGAATAAGACTTTCTGTGCTGGCCTTTTAAGATGAATCCTGAGTTTCTGAGAACTCTGTCTCTTTCTTGCAGACAGAAAGCTCATCTCTTTTCACCTCTAAATGCTGTGTGGGTGCCTCTCCTAGGCTCTGGGGCTCTAAGCTGGAGCTCTTGGCCTGGGGCTGAGCACCCACACCTCTCAGGGTGACCCTCACTGCCGTGAGAGTTCTGCTAGACAGTCAGCCGCTGCTCGTTCCTGGGAGCAAGGCAGCCCTTTCCAAGTCTCCACCCTTTCTACCAGTCTCGGTGTGGCTTCTTCTGTGATCCTTGACTATAGAGTCCTCTTTGTTTAGTCTAAAGTAAGTTTCTCAAGATGATTGTTCTTAAATTAAGTTGCAATCCTGTTTGGTCCTGGAAGGTGGCAGTTAGTACATCTGCCTACTCCGTCACCATCTTGGGATCTCCTGTGTAATCGTTTTCTCAAATTATTTACTTTGTCATATGTTAGTTATGCCATACACAAAATAAAACAGAAAATCTACTAGCAAAAATGACCCGTAAAAGGATAGAGAATTAAATTTTAGGGAAATTGTCATTAACATTGAGAAGGAATAATTATTCCCTATGATAACTTCATAGGCAATTATTTCCCAATCCTTTCAGAAAAAAAGTACACACACACATATATATATATATATAAATTTAAATGAAACTGCATGGAAGATTAAACTGGCATCCTGAAATCTTTTGAAACTTTCCAGCGTTCTCAATAAGTAAACAAACCAGTCATTACTGATAAACTGGATCATTGCTGGAAAACGGAAAGGTGTTGTCATAACTCAAGACACGTTGTCCTTCCCTGGCCCAGTAGAGTCCCAGTGGTTATATTTTATGACACTTTTCAGCACTTTCAACTGGTTGGTGGCACAAGCTCTCCAAAGAAATATGAAGAGTAATTTTCGAAAGGAACTTTTATTTTTAATATAGATTGATTTTTTTCTTAAAGACAGCTCCAAGTGGCCCACTATATCAAACAGCAACCATCACATCAATCCCATCACATCAAGGAGGAATTTTAGCAAGTGAGGTTTGTTGTTTCTAGCAGTTATCTGTGTAGCCAGAGAGGTCAGCACTCAGCAAGGTGCTTTCTTTCTGGTGTGTAAGAAAAGAAATCACTAGGAATAAGGGGGAAAATGGGCTTGGAAAACAGAAGAGGACCTTGTCAATCTCCAAGATGCTACAAAATGACTGTGGAAGTCTTTTGTTAGGGAATACTATAATGGTATTGCTGCTCCTCTCTTGTGGACACGAACAGCAAGCAACTAGCCTAAGATGATGAGGGCAACAGAGGATTAGACAAATTGTGAAAAGGCCTTAGAAAGAACATTACTGGTGTTTGGAATCATAAAGGCCAAAACTGTATCATTATTTACCTTTAACAGCAGTGTACTTATAAACAGGATGTCTTAGGGAAAATAAAAACCCAAAGGCATATATGAAATATTTATTATGAGCTTATGTGGATCAATTATTTTACAAATGAAAAAATAAAAAGGCCCTATAGAACAATTGTTTATTTTATGGGTAATGCACTGATTCCTTTTTATATTAAGAATTTATACTACTTCCAAGAGAAAGACATTCAGCTTCTTACCAATCCTTTTTATTTTAAGCATATGAATCAGTGAGAAGGTTAGCATTGTGCTGAAAAAAAATTTTGATGCATATAACAAAGCTATAAAAAAAACAATAGGAAGAGATGGATCAATTGTGAGGTTTTGAGACAGCGAGTAGGATTGTAAGATCAAATGGCAGGGTTCCTGGCATTATCCACTGGGCAGGATAACAGAATATTCCTGCATCTTGAGTTTTAGAAAACTACATTGTGAAGAGCTCAAGTTTTTAAACACACAAGTCAGTCTCAGTGCATGTCTTTCTCAATCCTTCCACAGACACTTTAATGAAAAAGAGACTCTTTCATCAATGTTTATATAGCTGTTAGAATCCCAGTTTTATTGTTTAATAAAGACAAGTACATTTGTGAGTAAGATCAAACAATATGTCATTGACTAATTATATCTTTTTCCACCTTGTATTTCCTCTAAATTGGTTGTTATGGACAATCAAAATTCATAATATACCAGTAAGTTAGATAGCTGTTCCTTCAGATAATAATGGTAAAAGCAAAGGCAATATGGTTACAATAATAATCATGAGTGTTTGTCTAATGATGTAGATAGCCACTTATGATGTGCCTGGCACTGTACCTGAGCCACTGTACTTGGGGAGCTGGGAAGACAGGTGTAATAGAGAGGAAGTAGTCCCTGCCCTCACAAAATACAGACTAGTGTGGGAGAAAAACATGCACATAAACGATTATGACTTAACTGGATAAGCAGGCATAGAGTTAGCCGCAAATGCTCGAGGTGACCAGGAATACTATATGTGTAGGAAATATTTGTTAAATGTTTATTGAATTAATGAAGTGGCCTTCTGCCTGCCCAACCTGCAACCTGAACACTAGTATTATATTCTTGTCCTCTCTTAATTGGACTCAACTTATAGCTCGTCTGACCTGTAGCCCTGCCCCTACTTTTGGGGGCAGGGCCAGCTGCTAATACTCTGTATCAGAGAGCCATAATTATTTCTCCCGAGGTTGGTAGATCTCCCAGCCTAACCCATTCCAGCTGCTAATACTCTAGTATATCAGAGAGCCATAGTTATTTCTCCCGAGGTTGGTAGATCTCCCAGCCTAACCCATTCCAGCTGCTAATACTCTAGTATATCAGAGAGCCATAATTATTTCTCCCGAGGTTGGTAGATCTCCCAGCCTAACCCATTCCAGCTGCTAATACTCTAGTATATCAGAGAGCCATAATTATTTCTCCTGAGGATAGCCAAACCAAATCTCTCCTTAGTAGCAATGAAATATGTCAGAAATCACATCGTTTCTTTATGATATATCAGAAAGCAGTGCAATCTTATTATTAGACAATTAGAAGAGCCCTGGGCTTGGATTAGCAGACCAACCCATGGTATGACTACAGGCAAGCTGTTTCATGAAAATCTCCTTGAGATTTATATCACCATCGAACTTATCTGGGTTGACAAGCCTTTCTTCCCATGCCTTTATGTTGCATTTAGGATAGGAAACCATGAGGCCTTTCTTGAGCCTTTCTTATGGCCTCATGGTCCAAACAACTAGGCTTCCTACAGGTATGATTCACAAAGAAATATAGATTTCTTGTTACCCTATGAAAATAAAATTTTTATTAAGACAGTTAAATGAAAATATTAAAAATACATAGGCACTGATTTCTAGAAAGGACACACAACATAGAGCAAGACTTGGAGGAACAACACCACCATAGATTTTTAGAGCTAGAAAATCTTTCTTCCAATTCAAACTCAGAAATGATGGCCCAGAGTGGTGTAGTGACTTTGCCTTGGCTACACAGCCAATCCTGGGGAGAGCTTGGAGGGATCCCTAACTTGCATGCTCCTATTGGAGTCTCTCCCAACTGAGCATATTCTGCACTTAACTCTTCTCAGTGACTCTAATGTCCACCAAGGATTCTCTTTACACTTGAGTGAAGTAGTAGGGTGCCTCCTTAAGGTCACCTTGAATCTCTTTACTCTAAGTCTGTACACAACTTTGGGACTTTTCCGGACACTCCAAGCCCTTGCACAAAGACCCCAGGCTTTAACTCACTCTCAAGACAGCTCTAAGCTTCCTACTAATGATTTCTTCAGAACCATCCCAGTTGCCTACATATGCTCCCTGCTCTTTGTCCTTATTTCTGAGGCAGTAATGAAAAAGGTAGGTGTAATAATATTTGTACATACGACTTTAATTGTCTGAAGCAAATGGAGGAGGTTTCATTTCTTTTCAGCAGGATTAATTTACCCCCAACTTCTCCATTTTCTTGCTTTTTGATACTTTCAAATATAACCAGATTGCTTACTTTTACTCATTAAGCTTTTGTTCCTTGGAGAGAAATTTATCAAGCGCCTATTATGTGCCAAGGAGGCACACTGGGTACTGGATATATTGTAAAATCGCACCAACCTGGCCCTCACAGAACTGACAGTCTGAAGGAACTCAGCAAATCACACCATTGCATACATTAGGTATGTCCTCCTTATATTAAGCGACCAAGAACACCAAGGGGCTGTGAGAACAAATATTGTGAAGACCTGAGTTAGATTGGCATTGGGGGGAAATGACTGCTTCCATCCTGTTTTCTAATTTGTCTTTTGACAAAAAAAGGAAAGAAAAAGGATGATATTTATTTTCTAGGAACAAAGTTTTCAGCAAAAGTAACAAAATCATTTCTCCCCATTGCCTCACCATCATCCTCTATCACATGACCATCGTGACGCTCACCCTACTCACTCCATACAGACACTGTGTGAACAAAACCAGACCATTAATGAGAGGTTGCCTCCAACATTTCACATGGGAGGTTATATCTTTGAACATAGTTTTCAAAAATGGTAAGAATAACAGCAATACTTTTGGAAACCTTTTGACAAACTGAAGCTTAAACATTTCTCACCACAGGTTTGATGGTAATAAGAGATGCCAGCTTTCTAAAAGTGTAACAAAACTTAGGTTTTTCAAGTGGACCAGCCAATATGCCCTGTTAGCTCCTGTGCCAGTATTATAAAATCTGCCTTTAATTTTGCTTAACAGTAATAAAAGTTTAAAAGCTTATCATGCAGCCAAATCCCTACAGCAATGTTCTCAAAGGTTCTACTTGTGGAAGCCTGCTGCCTTTCAGCTTCCCCGTTAAACACCTGTTCTGGGCTTGGGCCATGCTTCTGGTTTCTCACTCAGGTAGAGAGTCTTGCTTAAGGGGACAGGCAGGTATTTTTGCTGTCACCAAAGACAACTAATTTGGGAAGACTAATCTTGCAAAGGGGCCAAGTTTCAGTTCTCAGAGTGTTGGGTTTAGGGCAGAAGGAACTCCGCCCAGAAATGCAACCTGAATACTTCCTGATTGGCCCCCCTCTCGTCTTTGGTCTTTGCCGAGAATCCCCTCAATAACTGACACGTTTTGTAGATTTCAGACAACCTGGTCCACAGTAGTGTCTCCCATTCTTTTCTGTCACCTGGCTAATTTAATACTTTCCTTCTCTGATGGATAGAGCAATTCCTGACAAGTGATTGCCTTGTGGTTTATTTCAGTTAATTCAAACACAATTATAAGTTAAGAAATTAGTTATGGGGATTGGAGGAAGGAGAGATTTTACGGGTGTGAATACATAGCCATTTCTGATCCAAATATTTCCAAAGGAAGCCTAGGCTAAGCAAATACCATCTCCCAACTCTCAAGGCCCCTGCCTCACTTAATCAAAAATGTATTTTACAGGCTATAATTTTGCAATTTCTTCTAACTCTAAGGATTAATCTTTGCTTGCCCTCCTTTCCAAAGCACTACACAAGAATGAAAAATAACTTCCATTCAAAGGTTATTCTGAAAATAAAGGGCTGGTGATGCCAGTCAGTGATTTTGTTTCAAAACTGTGACTTAAAATGTACAGTGGTGCTAGTGGCTGCTGGTTGTCTTAATGCTGGTCAAAAACAAGAGTAGCTACCCTCTGTCCCAGAGGATTTTTATTTTAGAAAGGAAATTCTGCGCATAATGCATTAGCTTGCAACATTTTGTCATTAAAGTTTTGGACAAAGGGCAAATAATTTCTGCTCACCTGATCATAATCACAATTGCACAAATGGGGAAATGCAGGGTCAAGAAGTTACACATAATTTTTACAGTTCCAAGGAAATTCTGCTGGAGAATTTGCTCTGAGAACAATCACAATTGACAGCATGGTTGAACTCCTGGCTATTCATTTACTCAAAGAATATTTATTGAGCACCTACTATCCTCTGGGAATTCTGGATAATCAGTGAGCGAAACAAAGGTCCTTGTCTTCATAGAACCTATCTGCTAGTGGTTGTCAGACATAATGGCCATACATTTTGGTTAAGTTTGTCTCCATTTACTGTTGTTTTGGTTCTACTGTACTAGAAGATAAAACCAACACACCTGAAACTAAGACAAAACATTTCCATGAGCATGTTTGTAAGAATTAGAATAAAACTGGGAACAATGAGAACCTCCTGAGATTAATCAGGAAAAGCCATTGAGTTTAGTCAGCCTTAGGCTTGCTTTGAAGGAAAGATGATATTAAGTGTGAGGGAAAGAGGGAAAAATGTCCCAGATAGGGGAAGCTAAAGGAAGGGCACGTGGAATGGGAAGAGCACAGATTCCCAGAGACAAAGGAAACTATTTACCTATAAGGCTGGGATTCCAAACAACCTGTGGACATTTAGTGGCTCTGCCTATACTCTTTGCAGAAGAATCAATAGTAACAATGTGATATAATATATTGACATGCTATAAAATGGCCTAGGTAGGATGACTTCTTTTTATAATGACACATAATATCATACAAATATAATACATGATACAATGACTTTTGAAGAGAGAAATGTGCTTCCAAAAGAGCAGCCGTGGATGAAACCATAGGTGAAGGTCTAATCTCAATACATCAAAATCTTTTCTAAAAGAGGTAGCAAATCTTTCTCTAGCAAGTAGAACTCATCTTCTCATTATTGACCTCAGTTATTAAGTGGAAAAAGATTTAATATGCAATACAAATATTTAAGTGTGAAATGCATTTGTTGCAAGGAATGTTTTGATAAAATATATTGAGGAGTAATATCACCAATAACTAGAGAGATACTTTAAAAATGGTGGTCTGTCAAAGGTATCTCTAGAGCCCATTGTGCTGTATTGCAGATGGCCCCTGGCCCTAGAGATTATGGTTAAGTAAGTAGGTATTTGAAAAAGTTCCAGTGATTCCCAGTGTTTGCAATATGCAAATCCTTCTTAATACTGAAAAAAAGTATCTTCCAAATGGTTGTTATTCTTTCATTATTCACTATGAAGGCAATACGTGGTACTTGTGCATACCCCAGGAGCCCCACGATTCTGAGGTATAGATATGAAACCCCACTTTTCTGGTGGTGGCCCCTCACCAATCCCACATGGCTTTCTGGTGATCACACCATTAGCGCAATGACATAGTCAGCTTAAACTCGTCTGTGTTTATTCTGCTCACTGCTAACACTTGCAGTAGCCAGAGTAAAGGTTCATTGAATAAGAAACTTGATTTATTTACCCTCAATTAGATAAACATCTGTTGAATAAAATACATATTCCTGACCCAGGTTTTGGATTTAAAAATAGTATTACAAAAAATAACCCAGACTGATGGTTTATTCATTCTAAAAAATGTCTGAAGAACATTTGTGTTTCTTGTACATATGTATTTCCAATTGGTTTTACAAGGTTATCTCAACTGTTGAAAATGTTAAATCTTCATATATTCTTCAGATAGGCTTCAATGCCATCTAACCAGACTTTCATTGGTATTTCCAATTACATCCTAGAAGGTGGAGCAATGCATGGAATGCCTGTTAATGATTAAAAGAACACAAGTATTTAATACTATAGCTCTGCTTCTCTCTCTAATATATGCCACTGTGCTCATTGTACTCATTGTAGAAGGCAGCGCCTGATGGACAGGATGGGAAGGCAGGGGCTGTGGTCTGACTCCCATGGCTCACTCCACTACTTATACACATAATGCCCCCCACTATTACTTTTCAAATGAAACCATAGTGAATTTAATTTGAAGCTCTTTCCATCGCTGCTGCACAACCTCAGTGTACATCTATCCTGCCTGATGGAGTGGGAGCTGAGGATTTCTATCTCCAGCCTCACCATTCCTGGCTCTCTGCCTGAAGGGCAGAAGAAAACTCACCTTGGTGGGAGGAAGTATCTACCTGCCTACCCCTCCCATATCTCCCTTGATAATTTGAAACCAGGAAGTCTAGTAGAAAAATTTTGAAGAAATAAACAATAATACAAGGGATGACCCATCTTGTCAGCATTTAATTCTAAACTTAAGGTAAGTTGCATTGCATTGAATCCCCCAGTTACTTGAATGGTTTTAACTTTGCAATTGTTGCAGGGAAGCAACTCTATTCACACCGCTGGACACACCTGGGCCTCAGCTTTTTGGACCATGTGAGTGCAAGCAGACAGCTGGGCCGTTTCTAGTGGGGAACCATTGTTGTCTCCTCAGAATTACATTGCTCTGAACTCACTTCCCCAGCTCATTACAAAACTGAGGAGAAAAGGGGGTATCAGGCCGTACCCCAGCCATGTAAACAGGTTGTTCAAAACATCTTCAAAATCCAAGTGAAGGAGAGTAATGGAGAACCATCTCCTGAGACAGGAGAACTAGCCACAGCCTTACCTCACAGACTGGGTTTATATGACTGTTTGGAAACCACAGCGTTCATGGGAAAATTGTGAGTTTAACACAATGTCCAGCCAAGTGCTCATTTTTATGTTAAGTTCAAGAGTGAACATTTTTTTTAATAATATTGTTTGTCCCGATTCCTTTTATGTTGCTGAAGAAAACTCACCCTGACCAGGTAAGGATCGGTGGTCCTGTTCTGATATCTTCTGAGAAAGATATGGAAATTGCACATAATTGCTCTCCCCCTCCTCCCACATCTTTAACTAAGCTTTAATTTTTCAAAGCACATCGTGACTTTCCTTCTCTTCCAGGACATCCTCTTAGTAAGTTGTCACACCTCCGAAGAGGCTTCTCGGCACAGTGTTAATCCAGGGATTGGCATCACACTTTGTTCTTTTCAAGTTCCTTAGGAATACGGCTGTTTTCCAGGCCCCTGAAATTTTCACACTGCCACTGACGGCCAAGAGAGCTCAGCCTCGCTCTGTGATCCTGTGATCAGGAGGACTCGCCTCTCCTACAGCAGAGCATCAATCAGGCGATGAGCAGCTACAGTGACTGCCACAGGATCTGTCCCGCTAAACAGAGTGAGGAAAGAGATGCCCCAGCCTGACGCAGAGTAGAGTTTTGACACAATCTAACAGAGACCCATCGCCCATGGGGTGTGAGGCTGGTGACAGGACATATCGTCATGCCCACTTGAGGGCCCCAGCTAGAACATCCAGAACTGTGCATACCATTCTCAGCCCAGATCTTCAGGCTGATTTCTTTAGTCTTTCCTTAACCAAGGCTGCCTACTTGAAGGGGGGAAAAAATGGATGAAATATACCAAAGACACAATAGGTTCTTATAAAACAACTGTCTTATGGTTAAGAGTGAATTAAATAATAGAGCACGTGGCTGATAATTTTTCTTAATACACATACAGGTTTTACAATTAAGTTCTCCTGCAAAACACATTTTGCATTTGGGTTTTTGCCATGGTCCAAATATTTGCAACAGAGTGAAGATTTCAAAACATAGTTTAAAACTTTTAAGAAACTCAGAATTGGACTCAGCTCTGGCATCCTGGTATTTATCATTCTGCCACCATTCCTTACACTGCGGCACTGAAGTGATATTCAAGAGGCTTGCTAGGATTCATTATGTAATTGAATTCATTTATTTATTTTAACAAACTTTTACTGATTACCTACTATGCGCCAGGTACTATATACTAAGCTTTTTCTTTCAGGATGTATTAGATAACATTGCATTTTAACAGTAATTTGGTACTGGAATTAGCTCTGAAAAGAGTAAGTCCAAAAAATGTTCATTAAATACTGTACAAAATTTCATAGTGGTAGAGGTTGTGTTGTTCTGAGAAACTTTTAGCATATTTAGTAAGAATCTGCTAGGTTAGAGGTAAGGAAATGGCAAACTTGCATTTTCTTCTTCACTAATTACTTGTGTGAGCTATGACAAGTAAACAGATAACTTTGTGCAGTAATCACAGAGATACACCACTCAAACTCCCTTCAAGAAAGTGGTCAACACCCATTTAGGGTCCCTTGGGACCAGCCTCAGTGTTGGAGCCACAGTCACATTTCATGCCAGGGGCCTTTGGCCAACAACTGAGCTAGGCAGTCACACAGGGGCCTTAAGCGGTAGGTCATAGGCCAATGCGGTCTTCCTCTAATGGACATCTCCACTCCAGAGCTCCCTGTTGGGTTGACAGAGACCTGTCAGGCCTGTAGCACAGTCTGATGGGTCCCCTCAACCACTCCTGCCTCTGCCCTTTCTTTTCCCAGATGTAACTAAGGGTCAGCCTCTTAGAAAACCCAACCTGTGGCACTTCCTAACAACAAAGGGAATGATAGTTAAGGTCAAAATTCCAATGAAGGTCTTCATTTAAGAAAATGTCATTCCCTACACTGTAAATTACTACTTTCCTACATTGAAAAATAAACAGTACATATCTAGACATCTGCTACCTGTTTGATAGGTTTCTTTCTTTTTCATTTCTCTGTCATGGAAATTTCAAGTCAGGCATTCCAAAAATTCAACACTAAAATAACCAGCAACAATGACCACATGGGCATCTTAATAAAGCATAAGAACCAGATAAACCTCTGTATTATTTTCCACATATTACAACTTACAGAAGGAAGAGGGAAGGAGAAGGGAGGAGGTTAGTAGAAAGGGAGGGAACACACGGGTGGTCAGGGATACAAAAACCTGTGTTTTTCTTCTTATTTCAACCACCAACTACAGAACTCATATCAATTAGTTTTTCTTTTATTGTCTTCATTTCTTAAAAGTGAAAAAATCTGCACCCTAATTATAAAATGTAACTAGAGAGTTAGACATTTTGGCTTTCCAGGAATAGGTATTTTATACACGTAAGATTTCTTAAAATATTAAACATGAGATTAAGCCTTTTAAAAGTGTCCTTTAATGCCACCTTGAAGTCATGGAACTTATACTAATCACATTTATATAGTTTTCTACCTTTTGTTTAAATTCTTCAGGTATAGTAGCAATTTGTGAAAGACCATTTGGTTGCTTGCATGATGCATAATACTTCCTTATTTACATTCAAATGATTAAAACAGTAAGTAACTGACATCTCCTTTTTTCTCTTTACTTTCTCTTACATCAGTGATTTTTCTCTATTATTAATTGATTTTAGATACAGAGAAAGAGACATCATTTTATTGTTTCACTTATTTATGTATTCATTGGTTGATTCTTGTATGTGCCCAGACCAAGAATCGAACCCACAACCTTGGCATATAGGGATGATGCTCTAAACAATGGAACTAACTGGCCACAGCTCATCAGTGATTTTTCTTTTTCTTTCTTTCTTTCTTTCTTTCTTTCTTTCTTTCTTTCTTTCTTTCTTTCTTTCTTTTTTTATCAGTGATTTTTCTTAACTTTTGCATATTAGAATCACCTTCAGGGGTGGGGAGGCATCTTAAAAAATATATTGGTGCTTTACAAAACACTTGAAAAGACATAAGTACATGAATAGATGCTCATTAGTCATTAGAGAAATGCAAGTCAAAACCACAATGAAGTATCACTGTATAACTTTATACCCATAGACTATCTGTAAGGATTTTTAAAAAAGGAAAATAACAAGTGTTGGTAAAGATGTAGAGAAATTGGGATCCTTGATACATTGCTGGTAAATTGCAAAATAGTTCAATGCTGTGGGAAACAGTTACAGGTGCTTTAAAAAATTAAACATAGATTACCATAAGAGTCAACAATTCACTCTTAGACATATATAAAAAGGTATTAAAAACAGGTATTCAAACAAATGCATGTACACGCATGTTTATAAAAGCACTATTTACAATATCCAATATGTGGAAAATCAAAGATGAATGGATATCCATACAATGAAATATTATTAAGTCATAAAAAGGAATGAAGAATTAATGCACCTCAAAAATGTTACGCTAAGCTAAAGTAGATAGACACAAAAGACCACATATTGTTTGATTCCATTTATACAAAATAGGTAAACCCTTAGAAACAGAACTTATATTGATGATTTCCAGGGACTAGGGAGAGGAAGAGAATGGGAAGCACCTATTTAATGGGAGTGGGGTTTTCTTTGGGGATGATGAAATGTTTTGGAACTAGATGGAGGTGGTGGTTATACAATATTGTGACTATATTAAGTGCACTGAATTGTTCACTTGAATAGTTAATTTCATGTTATGTAAGTTTCACCTTAAGTTTTAAAAAGGTATAGATATCTGGTTGCTTCCCTGAGCTGAGTGAATCAAAATATCTTGGAGCCCAGGATTTAATAGTTTTTAAAGTTTCTTCAGGTGATTTTATTCTGCAGCAAGGGTTGGTCCTGTGGTTGTATCTTTATTAAGATGAATAATGATTCAATAATTTGAACTTTGAAAATTACTTTTTAGATTTCTATTCAGAAAATGAACAGAACATCGACAATGTGCATTGCACTGTCTGTTACTTTGCGCAGGTATTTATAAAGAAATGCAAGGAAGTTACTTTTATTGAGAGCCCTTATCAAGCACAAAAGCTCTATCAGACATTATCTCAATGTGACTCCCGCAGCTGCTTTGGGAGGTTTACACTGGACTCTGTACCCATGAAAAACAGGAGGCTCAAGGAAGTTACATAATTGGACTAGGGTTGACCATCTGTTGAGGGGCAAAGCAGGGATCATGTTCAGTACTAGGTATGTAACTGGTATCCTGAGATTCCTGACATAAAAGAGGTGTCAACCTCATCAGGAAGTTGGGCAAATCCACATGAATGGTGGGTGAGAGTAAATGCTTTGGATGGGGATAGACCTGCATTCCAACCCCAGCTCTGCCACTACTTTATCGGTCATATGGCAGGATCCCGGCTAAATAACACAGGCTTCGTCATCTGCACAAGGTAATGATTCTTGCCTCCTGTAATTATTGTAAGAGTTATGTGAGAGAATGTCTGCAAAGCATTTGGCATTGTGCATTCCCCAAAGAAGCATTCAATAAATGGTAGCTCTTATTAATTTTTATTTTATTTTACTAATACTGCTAACAGGAACAGATGAATTGCGACCAACTAGCCATCTCTTTTTGTGCTGGAAGTATATGTCACCAGTCCTGGCGCCCCAACCATCCCCTTTACTCTTCTCTGAGCAGCCTAATACTTTTGTTCTCTACTATTGTTCTATCCAAATGCTAATTTTTGAAAGACTTAAAATTTTTTAAATAGTGGTATTTACTGGCACAAGTTGATCATAAATTCAACAGACAGAGGAACTAAAGAAATGCAGCTATTTTAGGGATAAACAAGCTAATTCTTGTCTAATTTTGTTCATCTTATAAGCACACTTTTTTTTGTAATATGAACAGATGAATTTTACTGCACAACGCAAATTTTTTCACATTAAAGTGTTTTTTTAAGATATGCTAAAGGACACATTCCAAGAAGCAAGAGTGTAATTATAGATTGAGCATCTCCTATATGGCCTGACAGAAGTCTACCATCACTTAAGAAGCCATTACAGCATATACTTAATGTCAACTTGATAGAAAAAAACACTTTCCTAGATTCTCGTTGATTGACACATTTGAAATGACATCAGTTTCTAGCTTTAAAACCTACTGTTATTAGTTCTCTGTTGCTATTTATGTTAGAAATATGTGCACGTGTGTCAAAACAATATATCAACTTTGCTGATTGGCTGCATCTAGATTCTGTTGCCAAGGGTAACAGAACAATTGCTTTTAATCTTTCCTAAATTGCTCCTTGTTTGGTTTTTATTCCTAAATACTTGGGGTTTTCAGAGATTTTTTTTTTTCCACTCCAGAATAAAAATAAAGGAATTTTATGTAGGGAGAAAACAAATACATATAGTCTCCATGTATTCAAAGGAAAATTAAATTCAACAGGCATCCTTGGAACGTATGTTACTTTGTATTGCCATCTATTACAGACACTGTGATAGTACTGATTCTTAAGGCTGAGTTGGTTAGGAAACCACCATCTCCACTCCCAAATGCTGCAGCACCCAACCATTTGCTCTTCATGAGCAAGGTCTTCTCTCTTTTGGCAAAAACGAACTTCACAGATTCTTCTTAGAAAGGCAGGAATAATTAAGAGAGAATATAGTGTCTTCGGAGCTTTGCACAATCTTTCCTGCCTCGCTGGGTCATGAGCAAGTCCTATTGATTATGATTCGCAGACCCAGCTTTAGGATTTGAAAGATTAAGAAAACAGATCTGCATGCTCACGTGTGTACATGATATGCCTATAAATGAAGCAGACAAGCTCCTTTGTGTAGTCTGTTTTATTTTATGTTAACATCTCTCAAGCATCGTTAGGGTGCTTGTTAAAAAGGCCCTGGACAACACCCTCAGAGATTTGGGTTCCTTAGGCCTGGGCTAGAGCCCTAGAATTTGCCATTTAAACACCCTCAGAGATTTGGGTTCCTTAGGCCTGGGCTAGAGCCCTAGAATTTGCCATTTAAATGATGGTTCTGAGGCAGGTATGCCAAGGTCCACAAATTAAGAAATATTGCTTTGTATGTACCTTCCAAATGCTGCATTCTTCCCTGAAAGAGCAGAATCTTCCTTAATGGACAGTCCTGCGTGTCCCCTAGTCCTTAACCCTGACCCCTGCCCTGCAAAATTAATCAATTATTTAATTAATTATAAACTAAGTATCCCCAAATATACCCCACTTGATGTTGTCTTCAATCAATTTTATTAAAAGTTAAAACTTTAAGAGAATGCCAGTATCCTTAGCAATTGTAACACCCCAAGCAGTGATTTACCACCTCTCTCGAACGCATTGGTTTTGGTGCAGCCAGGGAAGAAGAGGAAAAGAATAAGAAAAACTGGTTATTTGACGTTATTGGTTGAATTGTGTGCCCCCTCTCCCCCATTCACGTGTTGAATCCTAATCCCAGTACCTCAGAGTGTCACATCCTGTAGAAATAAGGACGCTGCAGATGTAATTCATTAAGGTGACCTCATTAGGATGGACCCTCCTCCAACATAACTGGTGTTCTTATGAAAAG
Organism: Rhynchonycteris naso; assembly: GCA_037038555.1. Taxonomy (NCBI): domain Eukaryota; kingdom Metazoa; phylum Chordata; class Mammalia; order Chiroptera; family Emballonuridae; genus Rhynchonycteris; species Rhynchonycteris naso. Next base: position 39,383,619 of record CM073002.1, read on the forward strand.
GAGAAAGACACACCCACACACAGAGAATGATGGGGAGACACAGGAGGAAGCCACCAGCAAGCCACAGAGAAAGGCCTGGGGCATGTTCTTCCCTCACAACCCTCAGAGGGTACACCTTGATTTTGGACTTACAACTTCCAAAGATGTGACCCAATACATTGCTGTAGTCTAAGCCACCCAGTTTATGGTACTTTGTTAACAGGAATCCTAGAAATAGAACACACCAGAGCTAAAGAGTCAACAAAGGAAGAATGTCGCCTGGCCTGTAGTGGTGCAGTGGATAAAGTGTCGACCTGGGAACACTGAGGTCGCCAGTTCAAAACCCTGCACTGGTCTGGTCAAGGCACATATGGGAGTTGATGCTTACAGCTCCTCCCCCCTTTCTCTCTTTCTCTCTCTCTCTCTCTCTCTCTCTCTCTCTCTCTGTCTCCTCTCTAAAATGAATAAAATAAAAATAAAAAATTTAAAAAAAAAAGAGTCAACAAAGGAAGAATGTGGCCAAGAGTTAGTGTTTCCAAAATAAACTCTTCCTATTTATGTGTTTCCCTCTGTCTGTAGCTGTCCAATTTAAGAGAGTAAAACAAAATTTGTATTCCTGGTTAAATTCGATCCTATAATCCTATAAATTGTTTTCTAAGTGCAATCCCAAAACTTAACTTTTACAAGTTATATGTGCTCCGGAGGCCAGTCACTGACCACCACTACCACCCAATGCAATATTCCGAGGAACTGGTAGCAAGAGTCTCATATAAAAAATAAAACAAGTTATTGTTTAAAATTTGGTGAAGAGATGGAGAAGAGATATAATTGAAATCACTCGCTGTGGAAACAGCTTCTCGTGGCAAACACTTCATTTCAGCAAACAGTGAAAGGAATCATTCGGAGCTTTCTAGGCTAGCTCCACAGGAATCAAATTTCTATGAAATTGTTGTGGGCCTTGCCAAGTCTGTCTTTAATGTTGCCTCACCACTGCTTCTACTTTCCACCCAAAGATGCCTGTTATGGTACAACACTTGGCCAAGAGCTGATATAATCTCAATCAGGCTGCAATCTATCTGCATAAAACTACAGACAGCGGGTTTCAGGAAAAGCTGACTGGGGGAAGGGGGGAAGCAACAAGAAAGCAGGGTATTGAGTTATGGACTTAAAAACAAAAGAGGGTGTGAAGTACGCTGTCACAAATTTCACCAGGGAAATAATCAATGTGCAAAGCTCTTTATCTAGGACAAAACAAGGTAAAAGCGCTATTGTGGTAGACTTTCAGCAACCTAGGAAAAACAAGAAAGCAATATAATCAGATCAACATGCAAAGAGCAACAATTAAAATGTAATAACACCATGTTCTTTCTTTATAATGGGAAGAGTCGAATGACGTAGAGGACCAGTTATATGTGCAATCGAGAAGTAAAAAATGGCAGGCTTGGAGAAAAAGAGAATTCAAGTCTCATAAAAAGAAGGAAGTGATGAGAGGTGAGAAATACGCTGAACAATCTGTTTAATTTCATAACCGTAAAGTAGTTTACAGCCTTTTTATTATACCTCTAGATGTAATTTAGTATTTGAGGGTCAGGAAAACAAGTTAGTTTCGATGTTCAACACATTTACACCATTGACTTTCTATATATTTATTTATTCCAGCGAGAGAATGATGAAGCCTGGTGTTTAAATTTTGTCCACTTCTGAAATGCAACGAAGTAAAAAGAATTTAACCCTTTCCCACTACAGAATTATTCCTAACTAGTTCCCCCTTTTCAGCAATTACCTTAAGAGATGAAAAAAAGGCAAAACAAAAGAAAGATCACCTGGAGGCACCTCCTGTTACAATCAATTTGATTTTGTTCCTCATTATGACTTATTATAGAACAAGATCTAAATTGCTTTTTTGTTCAAAGGAGAAGCCAGCTTCCTTTTTACAATTCTTTGACTTTATTTCTTTTCTCTACTTGTCAGTCTCTTTCTCTCATTTGTTTCCCCAAATCACTTTCATATTTTAAACTTACCCAAGCTCCCAACATCATGAGGGACAGACATCACAGCTCAGGGTTGTTATGAGGATTAAAGTAGATAACTAGTTACAGCCTGCATCACACTGCTTATACAGTAGTCAGCTCTCAAGAATTGTCATTATTCTTTGGAGTTCTGCTTCTCCAATTCTCAGGTTCATTTCTTCAGATCCAAGTTTTATTATGACTGCCTGAAGACTGGAAGGAGAGGATTTCAAGTCAGTCACATACCCAGGGAGGACTGGGTTGAGTGATCAGAAATCTCAAACCTGTAGACAGGAGCAGCCAATTCAACTGTGTGTTTATGTTGGGGTAGATGGTGGAAAGGAGGCTGAACAAAGATTTAGGCATGCAGAGGTGGTAATCAGCTCTGAAAGCATAAAACAGAACTTAATCAAAGTAGTTATAGGTGCATAGGGGCAGGTGTGCAAGTGAGGAACTGACATTGGGACCCACTGTTCAGGAAGAGCCCTTGGAGTCTGAAGGGCTGGACATAGTCATTCACTGGTGGAGGGGGTAAAGGAGGCAGCAACAAGACTAAGTTTTGAGGTAAAGGCTTCAGCCTTTTTTTAAAAAGAGGAATTGTGCCAAAATACAGTCATTCCAAATGCCACCTTTAAAAAAAATGAAAGGGGACTTCTTGTGGCCACCTGCTCTCAGGATAGAGGTCTGTGCTCATCTTCACTACCTACTGGATGTCTACTTCCAGGCATGTCCGGTCTGATGTTCTTCAACTGTACTAAACCATAGCACTTCCACAGGATGAAGCACAGACTCTGTTGGAGGCAGATGAAAACAGAGGATGCCAAGCACACTGCCTCCTACCCCATACCCCATGCCCTGGACCATAAAATAACTGCTTTCCTCATTCAATGCTCACAGTGACTGCTCATGACTGACTCCTAGTGGTGTACAATAAATGTTGTTTGATTGGGTAAAACATTAAGCATTCATGGGGTCCATGACAATAATCCTTTCTCTGTCTCCCTTCTTTTGACAAATCTAACATAACCTCCAAAGCATGCTAAGCTTCAGTTCAAGAATAGAAGAGCTCTTTCTAGGCTCCTCTCTGAGTCCCAGAGAGAAAGGTGGTGCAGGTGAGTGGAATGAGCAGACACTTGGATGTTGACCAACTTGGATGTTGGTCAAATCTGGGCTACAATCATAGTTCCACTTTTAAGAACTTCTCTGAGCTTTGCACTTTTTCACTGACAAAATGGAAATAAGAACTTCCAAGACATCACTCTGAATGAGATCTGTTTAAGTTTCTGGTGTAGTCCCTGAAACATAGTAAGTACTTTGTAAATATAACTCTCATCCCTTTGTAGCACTGGTATTTAATCATATCACTATCTCTCCAATATTAAAGATTGTGCCCATTTTTGCTAATTAGAAAATGCAAGAAAAAAGAGATTAAGTAAATTGTTCAACTTGACACAGTTCATGGTAGAGCCCTTGGGAAGTAAAATGGTGAGTCTAATAAACTATATTAGCTCATTGAAGATCATGTCATATATCAGAAACAAATACGTTTAATCAAGGGACAAAGAGGCTTGCTTGCACCAGAAAACAGAACCAATATTACAAGGACAGAAAACAAACAAAACAAGAATTACCAAATAGGTTAACAGAAAACAAACAAAACAAGAATTATCAAATAGATTAGTTTAAAATGAATCTAGACATTGACTTTACACCTTTGACAAAAATTAACCTAAAATGAATCATAAGTATAAATATAAAATGTGAAAGGATAAAATTTCTAGGAGACAACATACAAAAAAATCTGGATGACTTTGGGTATGGCAATGAGTTTTTATGTACAATAGAAAAAGCACCATATATGAAAGAAAAATTGAAAATTGGATTTCATTAAAATTTGAAACTTCTGTTCCACAAAAACACTGTTAAGATAATGAAAAGACAAGCCAAAGACTAGGAGACAATATTTGCAAAACACATAGCTGACAAAGGATTTGTACCCAAAGTATACACAGAAACTCTTAAAGCTCAACAGTAAGAAAACAAACAATCCAATTAAAACCGGGCAAAAGACCTGAACAAACACCTCACCAAAGAAGACATACAGATATCAAGTAGGCATGTGAAAAGATGCTCAACATCATAGGCCATTAGGGAAATGCAAATTAAAACACAACAAGATACTACTACATACCCATTAGAATGGTAAAAATCCACAACGGAGACATCAGCAAATGCTGATAGGGATGTTGAGCAGGAGTACAGCCACCTTGGAAAACAGTTTGGTAGTTTCTTAAGGAAAAGGTAAACCTACTCTTCTTATATGACCCAGCAATCACACCCCTAGGTGTGATTTACCAAATGAGTTAGAAACTTACATTCACATAAACACCTGCACACAAATGTCTATGGAAGTTTTACTTACCGTTGCCAAAACTTGGAAGCAACATAAATGTCTTTTAATAGGTGACTGGATAAACAAACTGTGGTATTTTTATATACAGTGTGTCTGTAAAGTCATGGTGCACTTTTGACCTGTAACCGGTCAAAAGTGCACCATGACTTTACAGACACACTGTATTAAAATATTATTCAGCAATAAAAAGAAATGCTCTGTTAGAGCAATGAAAAGACATGGGAGAACCTTAAATGCACATTGCTAAGTGGAGGAAGCCAATCTAAAAGGCCACATACTGCCCTGGCCAGATAGCTCAACTGGTCAGCATCATCCCGCAGCACAGAGGTTGCTGGTTCAATCCCCAGTCAGGGCACATACAGGAATAGCCTCAGTGTTTCTCTCTCTCACTCTCTTTCCTCTCTCACTGAAATAAATTTTAAAAAATTTAAAAGGCCACATCCTGAATGATTCTAACTATATAACATTCTGGAAAAAGGAAACTACAGGGACATTAAAAAAATCAATGGTCCTCAACCAGTCTCCATCTCCACGTATCCTTCCTCTATATTCTCTTCCTATTGAATTAACCTGATTCCAATTATGATCCTCCAGGATTTGGGAGGACGGAGAAGGAAAAATAGGAGAGCACAAGGGACATTTAAGGCAGTAAAACTATTTCACATAATACTATAATGATGGACACATGACACTATGTTTTTTTGGCAAAACAAAGAATGAATCACACTTTATGCACTTTGGTTTATAACAATGTATGAGTTGTAACAAATATACCACACTCATGCAAGACACTAATAATAGGGGAAATTGATGGTATGGAGAGGGAATACATGGGAGTTCTCTGAACATTCTGCTTAATTTTTCTGTAAGCTTAAAACTGCCCCCCCAAATAAGCTAAGTAACATTGGTTTATTAAATAATAACTTTGATAATTGTTGGAGATATGGAAAGAGGAGAAACATCAGGCTTGAGAATCTCATAGTCTAGCAAGAGAGGCATGTTAATTACAGTGGAACAGATACTAAGTGTCATAAATAAGGTAAGAGAAATCTCTTAGAACCACAATAAGCCAGTATTTTAAACTCTACAAGGCATTTTGAAACTATATTAACCCGTTGAGTAGTACGAACCTTCATGTAAATCCTCGTGCCTTCTGACCATCTAGAGTATGATCATACATGTGTAAGGCAACATTACAAAAAGGCAAATGTATGTTCTTCCTGTTTCCATAAATTGGTTATCAAACAAACATGATTTTAAGTTAATAAAACTGGAACTGGAACTAATTTCAGTTTTTGAGAAAAACTCACTCCCAGATGTCAGCAAGCATGAAAAAAACTCACTACTCAAAGTCCACATTGTCTGCTTTTTTTAGTACTCCCTACCTTGCACTTCACCAGGGTCTCACATTTAAAATTTCTTTTAAACCTTTTCCTCCTATTCATATTCTTCAGCCTTTTGCTTCTTCCTCAAGCTTGCTAACTCTTGACTACTTCCAACTTACTCAAACTACTAGGACAATGTATGCATGTTCATCCAATACAATCACTGTGAGTCTTCCACCTGTAGAAAGAGAGGAGGGTGGGAGAGAGAGAAATGACCTTCTCTCAAGGTACAGTATCACTGAGCGAGGAGAGGTGGGAGCGGGGAGGGCGGTTACCAACATACAATCCCAAGGCCACATAACAAAAGGAGGGGGATGGCATCAGAAGTGAAATAAGATGAAGGTTAGAGATCAGCCATTCCCTTCTCACTGCATACCTCTGCATTAGGGTCTGAGCTTCCTATAAGAGGAAGAATGAGAAGAGTTTTGAACAGTGAACATCCGTTCACAAGCTCCCAATGCCAGGTCTTCCTGATAGCAGTAGATGAGACAAGAGGGAGAATTAGATGTTGTTTTTCATATTGCCAAGGGCAGACCACATCAAACATTTTTGTCATGACCTGGAAGACAACCAATCACCAAATAATTGCACTAAACCCCTGCCTACCTCTCTATATTCATCCTGCTACCATCCACATCCCCACTTTGCATTCTTGTGACACCATGCCAGGGGGCACTCCTCCCATCCACACTATGGTTGCCTCAGTTCATGCTTTTCCTCTTTCCTGAAATCATCTGCCTCCACATCTACTCAGTCTTCCTCTGGCCAGGCTCCTCCCTCCATATATCTTTCCTCAACCAGTCTCCATCTCCACGTATCCTTCCTCTATATTCTCTTCCTATTGAATTAACCTGTTTCCAATTATGATCCTCCACTAGACTGAGCAACTTCAAGTCAGGGGAATTACAGTGACTGGAATTTTGTAAGCAACAGCATGTTAGTACTACTGTCTCCCTCTTTTATATGTAAATATGTGTAAGGAAGCATATGTTAAAAGTAAAAAATTGGCTCTACCCTGCCTAGGTTTGGATCCTGACTGCAATTTGCTGATCATTTACTCTGAATTTTAGGGCTATGCTTAATATTATTGTCTCTCAGTTTTCTCAGACATAAAATGGGATAATATTTACCTTATGGGTCTGTTGTGAGATTTGATTGACTAGATAGATTATAGATAGATATTTTGATTGATACCTGACACATTCTAAGTGCTGATTAAGTATTAATTATCATCATTTTCGTTGTCATCATCATCATCTGAGTTGTAGTTTTGACAGTAGGTGCTTGGTGCTCTACAATGCCTCTTTCAGTATTACTGTAATACTTGTTGAGATTTATCTGATTTCCAGGTTACTCAAACTAAATACTTAAAAACTGACCTTTTATGTTCAGGTCTACTGGCTCAAGCTCTAATCCAGAGGGGACTCTAAATAAGTAGAACAACTGATCGACAGCTTTCTGGACAAAAACCACCAACTCTTCTCTGAAAGTATTTGTAATTTAAGAACTACAATAGTTATTTATAAGGGGGGAAAACACCAAGAAATAAAAGAAAAAAAGAAAGAAAATTATGGTATTATTGGACATAACTTTGGAAAGATAAATGTTTCTTAAAAGAAGAATTCGTAAGGCTGTTAATTTTAGCAGATTGTGCTTAAAATGCTGACTTTCTTTAGAATGACACATTTGATGAGAAGATAAGTGCTAAGGGGAAGTAAAAAAAGACTTTAAAAAAAGCTATCGGGGGAACTGCAAGAAACTCAAGCCAATATGTAGCTTGCATCTGCTGGCAATATCCTCATCAAAGGAGGAAATAAGATACAAAACTGAAATTGCTATTCAAAGAAACTTGATAAACAAAATAATCCATTCAATATCACAGATGGCTGTACAATAGTGGGTGCCATAACTGAAATATCTGACCCACACCCACCTACCCACTAGTGGTGCTACCCAAAACATCCATTTAAACTGGGCAGCCTGAAATGTACAGAATAAAACTAGCTATAGCTATAACATCAGCAAAATACATTCATGCTGAAAAGAATGGAAATATTCAAAAGACATCATCTAAGAAGTGTACTTCCTAATGCTATAGTCTCTCTGTTTGGCCCACGTACATGTTCTGTCCTTGTGGGAGTTCTGCCTCTCGTTCAGTTAATCAGTTACACAATTCAAATAACATAAAGCTATGCTCGATCAACTTCACCTTGAGAGACATTTAAGTTACCTCCACTGTGTTCCAAGCCCTGGGTAGTTGCTGGAGGTGCTAAGGTGAATGCCACGTAGTCCCAGTTCTGAAGTTTACACTCCAGTGCTATTTATCTACTTAGCAGTAAATGGGAGCATTGCTTCGGATATATTTAAGCCTCTATTAATCTGGAGTTGCTCAATTTGTATTGATTCATTTGATGAAAAATTATGGTCAGAACTTTCTAGACTTTCATGCATGCCACTTAGTTTAAGGTTGCCATGATTGATTGGTCTAAAATATTTGAATTAAGGCAAGAAAAATTTTATCACTTTGTAACCAAAACCTGATCAATAAGAAAGTTACTTATTATTTTTTATGCTTTCATACACAGAACTGAATGTTTGAGTGATGGCTTTTTATACTCAGTATAGAACCTTTTATGGTTACTGTGACTACTGCGAAGCAATGTCGTACTTCAGGGAAAACAAAACCCAAAGCACAAATTAAAAGTGTCAAAAAAATTAATCACACCATTTCCCTATTTCCCAATCTCCTGATTAACTTCTGATGGACCTCAGAAGCAGTGAATTAAAATTCTCAAGCAAAAAAGAACTTTAAAAGGAGGTGAACTTTCATTGCACAGTATTTCTGACAGCTTGTTCCTGAGCAAAGCAACTGGTGTCCCTGGGGACTCATTCAACATTCATTCGAATCATGGAGAAAGAGACCCAGTTTGGAAGATGTTTTTCTGGAGTACAGAGGGGGACTTTGATCCTAGCTCAGATAACAGCTGCCCTCCATGGGAGGGTTTTCTGGTCTCTCTATCCCTCAGGCCAGGTAAGTCTCTGGGGAGGTGTCTAGTTGACCTCAAAGCTCAGCCAAGCAACTGATACCTGAGGGAGGGTCTTTGAGTGGGCAAGGGAGCTTGGCATCAAGTGTTATCATTCTGTCAGTCTCTCTCCTGGCTAGACACAGAGCACACAGGAAAAGGACTCCTAAAGGGAATCAAGTCTCACCTTGATTTTCCCCCATTGTAAAATTAAAGGAAGGCAGGAAGCCAAAATACTGTGATAGATTTAGTCTTTACCATTGTGTTTTCTCACTATTCTGGAGTTGTTGCCTTTGAAATTCCTGACCCCTGGCTTTTAAATACAAAAGCAAAGATAAATATGTATGATAAATACCTTAGAAGAAAATAAATTTATCCTATAGCTAATAGAGTAGGCATGGAAGAATACAAGACTACATCACTTTTAGAGAGCTACTTTTCTTTTAGAATGAGTGGAATCAGCTAAAGAATTGAAGTACCCCCTTTAAAATGTAAGAGATTAATTTAAGTACTGAGGCTGTGAGGTAAAATTATGTCTTTGTCATTGTTTTTTGTATTTATGATATGGAACATCAAGGGAGTCACTAAAGATACAAAGACATTTAAAATTTTTAATAATAAATTTGTTCAAAAAAGTAAATATCAGATCGCTAGCCATCACAAAATTATCCTGCCATTCATAAGAAGATAAGACTTTATCCTTCATTTGTACTCATTTAATAAATATTTAATGAGAATTTCTAAATACATAAGGCATTATTTTAGATGCTGTAGAAAATAAAGATATCAATGACAGTTTTTATACCTAAGGGGAACAGTAAGATTGTACATGGTAAAAAGAATAAATGCCTACAGACAACATGAACGAGAAGACTTGAGAGATCTCTCAATGACCACCAGACCCATACACAGTTTTGGCTCCAACTACTACTTTAATTAAAAGCTAATTCAGGATGGCAGGATATTTAGCCAATCTCTCTCCTGTCACAAAGGGGGAAGTGGGCTGTGATCATCCCACAGATATCACCCCTCTACAGATTTATGAAGGCAAGTGAAGGCAATGTGCCTGCTTTTCTCTTCTTCCAACCTTTATTCTCACATGTGAAGTGTGGCATTGACTGCAGTAAAGACAGCTGAGATGAGGAGCAAAAAAAGGGCTCTCCTGTCTTCTTCATGCCATCCTCCATTTCTGGGCTGACTCCCATGCTCACCCTGGGAGCTAGGGTGGACCTAGCTCCTGTAGAAAAGTCTGGCATTACAAAGGGCATCTTCAGCTGAGACTCCTCAACCACAGTCATGAGCCAGAAGCTTGATGAGGAAGAGGACATATTTGTCCTTTATCCCAAGAAGAAAACTTCATTTGAGTCCTCCGAGGCTAAAAAAGGTTATTATTAGCCCTGGCCAGTTGGCTTCGTGGTAGAGCATCTGCCCAGAGTGTGGATGTCCTGGGTTTAATTATAGTCAGGGCACACAGGAGAAGGGACCATCTGCTTCTCCAATCCTCTCCCTTCTCTCTCTCTCTCTCTCTCTCTCTTCCCCTCCCTCAGCCATGGCTCAATTGGTTTGAGTGCACTGGCCCTGGGTGCTGAGGAAGGCTCTGTCTCAGGTGCTAAAAATAGCTCAGTTGCTGAGCAATGATAAATGACCCCAGATGGGCAGAGCATCTTCCTGTAGGATGCTAGCCGGGTGTATCCCAGTTAGGGATTATACAGGAATCTGTCTCCCTGTCTCCCTTCCTCTCACTTGAAAAAAAAAAAGGTTAATATTCATAAGAACTATTGACAAACATTCAGCAGGAATGTATGTAAAACACATACATGTGTAGAAAACACAAACTCCAAGTGATGGTTTTCATGTCATAACTCAGTGAGCCAGTGAGATGCACTGCTCTGTGCGCCAGATGCCTATTCAGTAATTCTGAAGACTTCAGAGGATAATTTTAATACTTAAAATAACAAGACCAGCATAAGAGACCAGCATTATTACTCTAGTATTTATACCAATTACATCCAGTGGTGTCTGTCCTTTCTCCTTTTCTCTTATTCTTTTTAAACTTCAGATTGCCTGTGAGAGGATTTAATTAGCAAATCTACTTTCTTCCTTAACTTGTGACTGTGCTTGGATTTCTTAATCCTTTTTATTTTTATCCTTTTATGAGAGTTTTACACTTTTTTCTCCTTTCTGGAGACATTCAGTGTGAATATCTTTTAAAATCATTGTTATAGCATGGTGCTTTTTTCACATATGTCCATCTATCTATATCTCTACATTCACAAAAATTAGGGGGTATTTTATAGCTTCAGATTCATTTTGAAATATCCCTTATTTTTGTGGGCAGTAATATATATCTACATATATACATGCACATATACAGACATATCAGACTGCCATGAAGACCTTGCAAGTCCTATCCCTGTACTCTTGGAGCCCTGTGGCCACCATGCTGTGAAGATACTTTGAATGCAAGATCACATGGAGCAAGAAGCCAGCCATTTTAGTCATTCCTGCCAGAGGACAAACCAGGTATGTGAGTGAGACCCTTTAGACCATCAGCTCCAACTGAACCCCAAGCTGAGAGCCGCCACAAGAATGAGACCAACTGAAACCAACAGAACAGCCCTGTCAACTCACAGAATAATAAGTAAAAGTAAACTGCTATTGTGCTAAGTAATGAAGTTTCAGGTGGTTTGTTATTTAACAAAAAACAATTGATATAGCCTCCAATGTATCTGGTACCCTACTCACAGTGAGTGCTCAAATGCAGGATTAAAAATGTGTATGCCAAACAGGCCAATAAACCTAGCCATACACATTCATTTGCTATTTATTGATACATGCATATCAATAAATCTTGACATATGATGAGTATATAGTAATCCCTCAGTATCTGTGGGGATTGATTCCAGGACCCCCTGTGGATACCAAAGTCAGCAGATGCTCAAATTACTTATATAAAATGGCAAAGCATTTGTGCATAATCTACTCTCATCTTCCTGTATAGTTTAAATCATCTCTAAATTACGTATAGTACTTAATGCAATGCAGATACTATGTAAATAGTTTTTTTATTGCTTTGTTTAGAAAACAACTACAAGAAAAATGTCTGTACATATTAGGTACAGATGCAACTACATAGTACATGTCAACAACAACATAACATTTCTTTTCAAATATTTTTCATCCACAGTTGATGGAATCTGTGGATGTACAACCCGGAGATACAGAGGGCCATCTGCATATATTTATATAATTAATATATGATAGAAATATAATATGTAATCTACATAATCACACACACATAAAAAATCAGGCTCAATCTTCACCACTGAAGTACAACAGATAATTATGTCCTCACCATCGAATCAGTGCAACTGAATTATACTGCCATGCAGAAATTCTGGTAGAGTACCCTAGGAACACAAAGAGAGGAGTGATTCACCTTGAATGAGAAAAGAGAAGTATGAGTAAGGAAAATTGTAAAGAAAAAACAAATTAGACAGTAGTTATTGAGTTAAAAGTGGCAGAGCAAGAAGTTTAGAACTAGATCTGGGGGTGGCTACACATATCTCCAAGGGCCACCTGCTGCTATAACAACTTGGAGTTAAACTATTTGAACAAATCAAATAGGAATCACCTGAAATTCTTCAGGGTGATATTTTCACTCTTTCTCCCCTTGCTTTTCAAACACTTTTTAGCCCTATATGATTAGCTTCTAATACTTACTGGATAAATTTTGTTATTGGTTAGCTATATAATTTAGCAATTTTTTTCATAATATAATAAACATCTATTTCTCCAGTTGGTACACTAGCTGCATATGGAGTAGGCACCCAATTAGGCCACAACTGAATTTATTGTTCTCTAATATTTGTTCTCTGTTTCCCATCACAATAAAGGGCACCACCAGCCTCACAGTCACTCCAGCCATGAACCTGGGAGTCACTCTTAACTCCCCGGAGGTTCCTTTGCAAGTTCAATTCCCATTTACCCTCTGAAATCTAATTCATTATCAAGCCCTGGTAATTTCTACCTCTTAAGTACCTCTCAAATTCACCCCATCCTATTATTTCCATTCCTGAGCCCAAGATTCATGACCCTTTCTTAACCATTACCATAGCTTCATTATCTGTCATCCTGCTTCTACTCTTGCTTTCCTTCATTGCAACTACCACATTGTCATCAGAGGCATCTTTGGAAAATGCAAATCTCATATTAAAACATATCTATGGATAAAGTCTTTCCATGTTTTTAATGAAATGCAGACTTCAAGGCACAACATTTAATGATAGATATACATTATGGTCTTATTTTCTTACTTCCCTATCCCCAACATACACACCCTACTTTCTAGCCATAGCAATAATTTGTATTTCCCTTTGCTAGCTTAACAATAGTTTACTCAATTTCACTGCAGCCTCTAAGTGTAATTTGTAGGCTGATGTTATTCAAGAACCCCAACTCGTTGTTTAAGGCACATCTCACTTCCTTGGGAAACCTATCTCCACATTTGTGCTCCCCTTTGCTTGGGTCCCATGGTGTGGAGTTGACCATTCTTACCTTTAGTCCCCCAATTATATTCCGAACACACTTATATGTATAGTTCATACTATACTGTATTTTACTTATTTATGTTTCTGCCCTTCTTCGCTTCCCCCGATTGTGCCTTCACCAGGCTAACATCATTATAAACACAAAACGTCTTTTACTTCTTTGATATTCTTCTATACCACACCTTGCCTGGTTTATAGAAGAAATGCAATGATAAAGATGAATATTTTTCAAATAATTTGAATATCACAAATTTAGATATAATAAAAATGACATTAATCATAACTTAAACTTACTTTCTTGATTTGTGATTTTGCTAGCTTTATTCTAGTTGTTTGAATTATAGATGTGTTTAAAATTTGGGTGAATTAAAATTCACTTCATCTCTTTCCTAGCTGATGTAGTAACCAAATCTTTATATAATAAACAACTTACTGCTTCTGTGGAATAGTAGATTTGTCAGCCAATACATTTAGGGTATTGAGAAACTAGCTAGCTGACACAAATTGAGAACTACTAGCCAAGGAATAACAAAATGTCTCAAATTTTTACACTAAAACATATACATAGGAAAATCCATCCCTTAGAACTTTGTGTTTTAATCCTACAACATCTGACCTGTGGTGGCGCAGTGGATAAAGTGTTGACCTGGGAACACTGAGGTCGCCAGTTCAAAACCCTGCACTGGTCTGGTCAAGGCACATATGGGAGTTGACGCTTCCAGCTCCTCCCCCCTTTCTCTCTCTCTCTCTCTCTCTCTCTCTCTCTCTCTCTCTCTCTGTGTGTGTGTGTGTGTGTGTGTCTCCTCTCTAAAATGAATAAATAAAAAAAATTAAAAAAAAATCCTACAACAGATTATAAACAGAAAATTAAAAGGAGAGAGAGAAAAGGCTACAGGCAAACCTATGAGCTATAGCAACAAATGACAGCTGTTAGCCAGGAAAAATACATACAATTAAGAAGAGAATATCTGAGAGCTCAAAATTATTAGGGCCAGTAAAGGTAGGGAAAAAGTCGTAATCTGTACTTTAGTCTGCAAAAATTATTGAATAATTCTATATAAATATTTTATAGCATATAGAATACAGTTATTATTTACCTTAATGAACACTTTTTACTTTAAATTATGTTTATTACATTTTGAACAAAAGTAAAAGAAATGGTGTAAAACATTTTAGCATTTTTTTTAAATTAGTAATTTCAAAAAAATTTTTAACTTATTTATCCAAGATATCCCAAATAACCCATTCTTGAGTCTTTATTCCATTTGAATAAATATCAGTTAAGGTACCATTCATTCAATAACTAAATACTATACATGCTGCACTCGACACTAGAGCCTCTAGGATAAGAATTATTATCCCCATTTTACAGATGAGAAAATCAGGGTCCAGGAAAGTCAGGTAAGTCACCCAAGTTCACATAGCTAGTAAGCAGCTAAATAGAGATTTGATGTGTGATACTTTTAATCATGTCATCATTGAAAATTGAATGACTGAGAATTTATAATATTATTTATTAATAAATTGATCTATTGACATTCCACTTGAGTACTTGTCTTTATTTCACAAATCTGTACCGCAACAGTGTTTCCTTTCATAGTGAAAAAAAAATTATCTGAAATAATTGTTTCACCGAGATAACCTCAGCAAAAGCAGAAATCATCCAGGTTGAAATGTTTCCTATACTATGCCTAGCACATTTGCTAATAGAGGTCTAAACATTTACAAAGTAAACTTTTAGGAAAAAGCACGTGAAGTTATTGCTAATTCTCACAGGCACTTAAGAGTTGAGCAGATTTTTATTTGGGATCTAATAAAGTCATAATTGTCTACAAGCAAGAATGGTTCTTTGAAATGAAGACATACAAACACACCAGCAATAAACTGAAAATCAAAAACAACTGCTAGATCTAATCTATTAAGGAAAAAATAAAAACAGAAATTTAGAGGCAATTTTAATTTAAAAAAAGAGATTAATATTAGCATTTTAAACTGTTAGCTTTAAAATACTAGAAATGTCCCAAAGAGTTATTTACTTAAGGGCTTTGTTCTTGAAATTCATTACATTATTCCAATAAAAATTAAAGAGGTTATTTTCTCTAAATTATTTAGGTGTAAGAGTTAGCCTTCAGCCAGGTGTTCTGTTTATGCAGATGGCAAAATAAATTATTCAGGAATAGAGACAGGTAAAACAGATGGAAAAGCAGAGTAAACCAAGAAAGCCCTGGGCAGCTGCTTACCAGGCCCCAATGAAACACCCAGTTCTATGTCATGGTCCAAGTCACCCAGTTAGGAAGACTTGTAGGTACATACACTTGTCCACTTCTCAAAACCACCTTTGGGGCTTTGTACTCACTTCAATGATACTATATTAAAAGTATATCACCTAAAATTGTTCATGAAAACAAATGTCTTCATATAAGTAGTAAAATATTTCTGAGGGCATTTTTCCCACCGGATCAGAGAGCAAACTGCAATTCCAAATCACTTGAAGCTTTTTTTAAAACTGACTCTTACATTTTATGCAACAAGAGCTGCATACATATAGTATCTTTCATCAGTTTGTAAGACTCCCCTTTTAACAGACAAGGTCTGTCTCTTAGTTCACTGACTCAACCACTAGAGGTAAAGAATGCCAGAAAGACCTACTTTTTTTTTTTAAATCAATTCTGCACTAGAAGAGTATTATAGTGGCAGACCATCATATAATGTGGTGATCTACTAAAAAAATTCTGAGAACTTACAGAAATGGACCCTTAAGGGAAAAAATATTCAGAGCTCTATACATATCTGCCTTAGTTCAGCTCATTTAATAATGCAAACAAATTAAAGACTACCCCCTTGAGGGAGAAGGTCAGTTCAGGCACAAGAACTACCTGGATAAGAAAGAAGGAACACTCAAGGCAAGAGTGGTAGCCTTCCCTAGAGTGAAGCACACCAGCCTGGATGCCAGGAGATCTGGCTTCTAGTCTCAACTCTGCCTTCATCTGGCCTCAAGACCAGGGTGTGGTAACTTCTCTCAACGCTGGTGTCTTTAATGACCGATTAGTCTTTTAAGCTCTTGTACTTTACAAGTCTACAAGAATTTGGAAAAAAGGATAGCAGTGAAAGCAAAAGAAATCTAAGGTCATGCATTCATAAATAAAAGCACTTTAAAAAAAGGCATTGTGTCTGTATATTGTACTTTCACTTTTAATCTAAACTATATGATTTTGAGCTATTATTTCAGAAGACAACATTTTAGAGATCAAAAGAGGAAGGCTATAATGTAAGTTAAAGATTCAATCTTCTAAATGATTCTTATGATTTGGTTGGTACCATGAAAACTAATCATCCAAAAAAACAACTTTTTCACCTTTTACTGAAATCTTTTAGTGCTACATAGACACTGCCTTAATAAACTTGTTTGAACCAGTTTCCAAACATGTCTAAATAATCACTGAAGCATATCAAAGGTTGAATGTTGAAGATGCTATCTATCTTTATTGACATTGCCATTTTGTCTAAACATCATCCTAGCAATTACCATTAACCCAGGCCCTTTTCCTGACACTATCCAAACTAAATTTGTCTGACTGCATTCACTAAAAAAAGAAAAGTTTACTTTCTGTATGTGGCTGGATTGTGAACTGGCCACCACTGTTCTAGAGAAACTCACAGTCTAATAGGGGAGACAAATCTACTTATTTGCCTACTTGCAAATCATTGCAATTCAATGCGATGAGCTATAATTTTTGTTCTGCCTTCTCCATGTTGGCCTTAGACCCATTTCACATATACTGCCCTTCACTTAATATTCTTTCTTTACATTAACTTGCTATTATAACCCAAGATGTTTATTTCAAAAGGACATTTTATACCATCTCTATATGTGAAAAATCAGTAACACTTATCAGTAACAGTAATTCAAAAAAATATGTATAACCACTAATGTACATATATTGGCTTAAAGAATTCTTTTTTTTCTTTTTTTTTTTTCATTTTATTAGTATTTAAGTACCTCTTATGTGCTAGACACTATCCTCTGATGGCAACAACAACCTATTTAGGGATTTTAAGTAGTAAAATAACAGAAACAGTTTTGCACTTCAGAAAGTTCATTTTTAAATTTGGTTTAGAAGATTAATGGGACAGGTATTGAGACTACAGGAGTAGGACTTAGACCCAAATGGTGACACAGAGATGGAGAGAATCACTTCAACATGTGTACAGGAGGTCAAGTCAACAAGACTTGGGAATTATTTGGTTTGGAGAGTAAAAGAGAGGAAGGTGTCAAGGGTGATCACCAGGTTTCTGTCGTGGATGACTGAGTATAGTTAGGTATCACATTCCTGGGCTCATCTGGTACCTGGAGTGTTTAGTGGGTCATTAAAGGTCCTTATCTCCACCTGAGAGATTTACTGATGAGATATTATGGTATCAGTTTCACTATGCTTTACTATAAGGGTAAGTTTGGCAAACTAACTGTATGGAAATTGTCTTGTTAGGGTAGGAAGACAAATTGAACCTATTGACTTAAGACATGAAGTAGACTCCAAGTGGCATTTTGCCTTTCTGAAAAATTAAATGCACTCAGAGACTTTGTACGAGGCAGTTTCAGATAGCTTCCAGGTTCAAGGCTCAGCTCCCTTGATTGACTAAAAATAAAAATCCAAGTCTCTGAAGAAATAATCTAGTACTTAATTTGTTCATTCCCCTTTAAAATAATTATTGCAAATGATGAGGAACAGATGGAAAAATTGTTGATACTGAAGATAATGTCACGAAGCATGTCCTCATCCTTCAGGTGTGTCCTCCACTTGTGCTGTCTCTGTTAATAATGGACATTCCTGACAAAGCAAGCAAAAGTATAAAGATACCAAATTATTAGTCAGCACAGCGAGAACAGCCATGTTGACCTTCTGTTAACAGGAAGAGGATCCTGTTACAGTTGCTCTTCACTGAGTGATCCAACAGGTTATTATCTAAGCATTCTTCAGAGTAAAAGCAAACAAATCAAACACATAGTTACTTTGGTAAACTGACATATAAATTATGGGACACCTTATGCATACTCTTAAGGTATTTACTTTCATCATTACTAAACCATCATTTGATCTCCTTGGTAGGGCCTACTAAAAGTTGAAGATTTATGGATACGATTGAGTAAATTGGAGAGTCAGAAACCCAAAAACACTAAAATTGTTTAAATGTTTAGGATCTTGGACTTCTTAAAATACAGTGTGTCCGTAAAGTCATGGTGCACTTTTGACCGGTCACAGGTCAAAAGTGCACCATGACTTTATGGACACGCTGTACTTTTCTGGTAGAGATGAGATCCAGGAAGAATAAATGACAGGCATAAGTAGAAAGTAGCAAGCGTGGGAAGGACCAGACAGACGTGTAGATGTTTAATCCATTCCACACTAGCAAGAAGCAGTTCTCCCGAATGTCTTGCAGGCTTGCACCCATCTTTCAGCAATTAAATTCTAACATAGATCTACTCTTTAGGAAGACCAGAACCTATACCTCAGCCCCAGGCTGTCATCTTTCACATGTGGCTCTAACAGCATTGTTGAGAAAACAGCTCAAAGTGCCAAAAACACAGTTTCAAGGCCAAAGCATCATCTACCATCTTTATAAAGAAAGCACAATGTTTTAGATTTTTAAAAAGTCTGTCTATCTATTAATTTCTACAGTGAGTCTTAGAGTTTCACTGTGACAAAACAGACACTCCACCATTAAGGAAAGAATGATTTTCAAGCAAGTCTTTGATCCAGGAATATTGTTCTGTTTCCATGAAAAAGCTAGTATGCAGATGTTTACAAAAATGAAGCCAACGTTTAAACACTTCTTCACAGACTCTCACATGAGAAAGGGTGGCTCATAAAGGCTAATCAAAAAAAAATTTTTTTTCCTCTGGGAATTGCTTTTTAAAGAAAGCTAAACACAGATCCCACCAAATTTCAGTGCTAACATCATTCAGAAGCTTTTCTCTGACAGCAGATTGGGAAGCTCTGTCTCTGCCCAGGGAGCAGGAGCTGGGAAATGAAGTGTCATTCAGATATTCCCTTGAGCAAGAACAGAAACAGCCGAAGTAGTCAACTGATTTGTTTTAATCCTTGAAAAAAAAAATGTATGGTACATATAACATAATCATGTCAAATTTACTATCACAGCGACTTTCCTTAATTAGGTTAGACAACTACAAAAGCTATGCTGGATTATGTCAGTTTTTTCTGTTTAATGACAGTATAAGAGCCTACTATGTGCTACCCAGTGCTAAAGGAAAGATACAGAAATAAATACTATAGAGTCACCAATTCGCAAAGACAGATATAAAAACAAATAATAGAAAAAGATGCTGAATATTTGAATGAAAGCATTTAGATTCTGTCCTGAAATTGTGTTAGTGAGTCCTACCTCAGTCTAGAGAAAAGGAGAAAGAATTTTGAAATCCTCTCTGTGAGCATTAATTCATTTGTTTAATCATTTACTCATTCATCCAGCAAATATTTATTAAAGATCAACTGCAAACATAAAACAAAATCCCCGGCCCAGCAAAACTTCATTCTAGTGAAAGGAGACAAACAAGACGCAAAAAAATAAATATGTGTTATTTTTCAACTGGTGAAAGTACTATGGGATAAAAGTTAGTACGGTAAATAGACTAGAGTTTGCAAAGGGGCCCAACTAGTAATAAGGGCTGAAAATTTTTACTACAATATAAAGAAAAGGTATAAAAGTAAACTTTGCTGATGAGACCTGAGCAAAAAGCAGAAGGTATTGAATGAGACATGTGGGTATGAAACAGTGTTCAAGACAGCAGGTGCAAAGGCCCAGAGACATACACAGGCCGTGTGACTGGAGCAGAGTGAGCAGATAGCAGAGTGGGAGAAGACGTGGTCAAAGAAGCAACAGAAAAAATAGATGCAGATTTAGAACATCTTCATTAGCAACAGTCACCATCTTAATATTTGGCCATGTATTTCTATAAATAATATGTCAACTACTAAAACATTAGGTGATAAAAATCACAAAGGATATAACTAGGTTTCACAGTAAAAATAAGTATACTAAATTAATATTTAGTTCCTTGACATTCTAGTCACACCACATGGAAGGTTTGACTGAGAAACAATGATTAATAAAAATCAAAAGAGCCTTTCCAGGCCGTGGTGCAGTGGATAGAGCTTCGAACTGGGATGTGGAGGACCCAGGTTCGAGACTCCGAGGTCACCAGCTTAAGCACAGGCTTGTCAGGTTTGAGCAAGGCTCACCAGCTTTAGTCCAAGGTCACTGGCTCAAGCAAGGGGTCACTCAATCTGCTGTAGCCCCCCCCCCCCGTCCCCGTCAGGCATATATGAGAAATCAATCAATGGACAACTAAGGAACCACAACAAAGAATTGATGTTTCTCATCCATTGTTGGGCAGATAAAATATATTATGCTCACTTTGTTAAACATGGCGCTGCCCACATGGAAGTTCGTTGATATTAATGTGTGTTCTGGAACAGGCTGTGGGCAGGCTGGGTTGTTATAGCTTAAGGCTTAGTTTAAGAGTAAGCTCTTCTCCACACCCTTGACTGATTGGATGATGTAGGGTGGTGCACTCTCCTGAGGAATCCTATTATGCCTCAGATGGGTGGCTTTGTATCAGAGACTTTCTTGTATGTATAATTGGATTAAAGGTTTGGATTTTCTAGGCTATAAATTGGGGCAGTCCGGGAGCTTGCTCTCTTTCTTGGTTCCTGGAGTTAGTGTTAGAGAAGAGAGCAGAGTAAGGCCACGTGGAGGAGAGAAGCAGCCAAGATGGCACAGTGCTGAGGGAGAAGCCAGTTTGTTAAGAGTTTGTGCTGGAGGAGATGGGGAACAGAGGTGAATAAGTCTGGTGAGCTAGAAACCTTTGATTCTAGGAAACTCGGATAAGTCAGTAGCTTTGTGAGCACTGAATGTGTGGGTTTTGGAGCCCAGTGTGTGTTTTTGCTTGCCCGCTGGGTGCAAGCTGGAATTAAAGCTGATGGCTCACCAGTTCGTGGCTCCTGTGTTTCATTACCGACTGTTCGAATCTAATGTGAACCTGCACGGGTCGGGCTGCTGTGATGGTGGCCTTGGCTATTGGCTTTACATCATCTCTCTCCCTTCCTGTCTGTCTGTCCCTATCTGTCCCTCTCTCTGACTCTCTCTGTCTTTGCCACACACACACACAAAATCAAACAAAAAAATGAATAAAATGTAATGCCAACTGTCAAGAAACCCACAGTCCAGTAGATTTCTTTGACCCTCACAAAAAAGCTTATAAATTGTTATTACCCCCAATTCATAGTCAAAAGAACTGATGATGTAAGCAACATTCTCTAAATTACAATATATGGTGACAAGCCAGAATTTAATCTCAAATTTTTTTATGTCTAAATCTTGTTCATTTTTACCTGAAAAATGCTGCTTATTTTAAAATATCATCTTTTCTCATGGCTTTATCTTCGTAGAAACTGATTTAAGCCAAGCTAGTTTTAAAGAAGCCAAATAAAATAGAACTTTTGTACAACAGGTTGCTTCTTTATGGAAGAAAGAGCACTAAAACCAAAATGCTTTTAACAGTGTATATAAGGTCTTAAGTATTTATAATTCAATAATGTTAAAATAAGAAAGTCCCTATATTTCATTCAAAAGTGCCTATAATTTGTTTCAGAGAGAAGCCCACTTGGCTTGTAATTTAAGAAAAAATGTGGGAATTCTAACTAGCAATTTTCACTGGTGGAGCAATTTCTATAGAATAAGCTCTTTTCAGATGAAGGAAGGAAGGAAGGAAGGAAGGAAGGAAGGAAGGAAGGAAGGAAGGAAAGAAAGGAGGAAAGAAAGGAGGGAGGGAAGGAGGGAGGGAGGAAGAGAAGGAGAAAAAGAAAAAGAAGTATTGGGCAGATAAAATATAATGTGCTCACTTTGTTAAAGATGGTGCTGCCCACATGGAAGCCCGTCACCCAGGTGATATTATTTGCCCTTATGCTTGGAATGGGTGTGGGGGAAAGGCTGTAATGTAAGCAGACCAGGTCATTAGAGCCTAAGGCTTAGTTTTAAGAGTAAGCTTTTCCCCACACCCTTGACTGATTGGATGATGTGGGGTGGTGCGCTATCATGCCTCAGATAAGTGACTTTGTATCAGAGACTTCCTTGTTTGTAGATTGAATTAAAGGTTTGGATTTCTACACTATAAAGTGGGACAGACCAGTAGCTTGCTCTCTCTTGGTTCCTGAGGTATTAGAGAGGAGAGCAGATTAAGGCCACGTGAAGGCCAGGAGAAGCAGCCAAGATGGCGGAGTGCTGAGGGAGAAGCCAGTTTGTGCAGAGTTTGTGTAGAAAGAAGGAAATGGGGAACAGAGATGAATAAGACTGGTGAACTAGAAACCTTTGATGCTAGGAAACTCAGATAAGTCAGTAGCTTTATGAGCACTGAATGAGTGGGTTTTGGAGCCCAGTGTGTGTTTTTGCTTACATGCCGGGTGCAGGCTAGAATTAAAGCTGATGGCTCACCAGTTCTTGACTCCGTTGTTTCATTACCAACTGTCCGAATCTAATGTGAACCTGCACTGGCCAGGCGGCTGTGATGGTGGCCCTGGGCTACTGGCTTTACAGAAGCCTGACCAGGTGGTGGCGTAATGGATAGAGCATCAGACTGAGATGCGGAGGACCCAGGTTTGAAACCCCAATGTCGCTGGCTTGAGCATGGACTCACCAGCTTGAGCATGGGATCATGAACATGACCCCATGGTCTCTGACTTGAAACTCAAGGTCACGCTGGCTTGAGCCCAAGGTTTCTGGCTTGAGCAAGGGGTCAATGGCTTGGCTGTAGCCCCTGGGTCAAGGCACATAAGAGACAGCAGTCAATGAACAACTAAGGTGTTACAGCGAAGACTTGATGTTTCTCATCTCTCTCCTTTCCTGTCTGTCCCTATCTATTCCTCTCTCTAACTCTCTGTCTCAGTAAAAAAAAAAAAAAAAAGAAAAGAAAAAAAAATGAACTAGCAGAATCCCACTTTCCCTTTAGTTTTTTTAAAGTTCCTAAGAACTATTTTGAGTTGTATGTCAATAAAAATATTCAATAATTATTTCCTAATATTCTTTACTGTTCCATAGGGGATGTGGTTAGATTTCAGAGGAAAAGCAAGTACATTAAAATTAATAATGGAGGTAGATCTTACTTAATGAGCTAATTTCCGACAATTAATATCATTGCAAGAGGGAAATATATGTAAGGTTAAAATTCACCTTCTGTGTGCATCTTCTTTCACTCTGATGGGGTGGGGTTGCCTTGGGGAGAAGATAGTGAAAGGAAAAAAAAAAAAAACCCTTGGATGTGTCCATTCGCAACTGATATGATACTAGCTCCTTCCTTGTAGAGCTGAAATTTCCCCTGCAGTTAAAAGATGTTCCTGTCTTCCTTATCATCCTCTGTAATCAGATAAGTGAGATCACAAGTGTCATGTCCCAGCCCTGCGGCAGTATCAGGCGGAGGAAAAGCTGCACTCTTTGCTCTAGCTTGCCATATGCATTTTCACATCACCCGGTTTTTGACTGCTTGAAAAATTAACAATGGTGAATCCCCTTAAATTGGGCCTGACTGGTTGAACTCAGGAAAGTTGCCATTTATACAATCTTCCTAATTTCCAAGGTTTACAGAGTGCGCATTGTCTGAGAGATGGTCACATTTTATTTTCTGATTTACTTAGTGGTGTGTACCACTAAGCAATAAAACTCAGCTTATTTTAATTAAGGGATGTTTGAAACATTAAGCTGTATGGTTCAGAATGAAATCATTTGAAAGACATATTAAGCAGAAATGGGAAATGTAGAAATACTGTCTGGGAAAAAGAAGACTAACTCTGGTTGTCTCAGTGTAAAATGGGTGATATTGGTAATGAATGATGAACAGTTATCGCTTTGAGTTCCTCCAAATGTTAAGACTGCTGAAGGCAAGCTAGTGACTGGGGAACTTCCGTCTCAGATGTCCAGGTGTGCCTTTCATCTGTGGCTTTCTCATTAAGCAATGTTGAGCTGGTTTACTGAATCCTTGTTCTAGAGTTTCTGGAGAATATTCCAGTTAAGTGGCAGTGACATTTTTCATAATAAATTGACATTATCTACCTGAAAATTTTTCTTTCACTTTTTTTTTTTTTTACACAGACAGAGAGAGAGTCAGAGAGAGGGATAGATAGGGATAGGCAGACAGAAATGGAGAGAGGTAAGAAGCATCAATCATTAGTTTTTTGTTGCCATTGCAACACTTGAGTTGTTCATTGATTGCTTTCTCACATGTGCCTTGACCGAGGGCCTTCAGCAGACCGAGCAATCCCTTGCTCTAGCCAGTGACCTTGCTCAAGCCAGATGGGCCTGCACTCAAGACGGCAACCTCGGGGTCTCGAACCTGGGTCCTTCCACATCCCAGTCCAACACTCTATCCACTGTGCCACCGCCTGGTCAGGCAGATTTTTCTTTCATTTAAATGATTTTCTTCTCCTTACTGATGTGCTTATCCTTAACATTGGGGAAAACAATACATAGGAACAAGACAAATATTTTAGTGTTTTATTCCTCCAAATGTGTATAAAGACATATTTATATATGTTACTATTTTTAAACTACTTTTATTATTTCAACAATTTAATTTTAACATGCGCTTGACAGCAAGAGCTTCAACTACAACAGTTTTTAGTTCTCTCTTCTCTGAAATGTCCCACAGATTAGTCTTTTTGGAATAAAGGGGTACAACCACAGGGAAAGAGGTTTAAGTTTGGTGGTACAGTACTCCCTGAAACCACAGCTGTCTGGAGCAAGCCTTCAACCCCCTCGTATTCACCATGTACCAGTTCAATGAAGTCAACCCTGCAATCCCAGGAAAATGTCAGATATTTGCTATTTTCTTTTAATTAATTTTGAAGAATAGTTTGTATAATCCAAGTGCATAGGTATTTTGGGGGAGTTGTTTTTGTTTGGGTTTTTTTTTTTCTCTTCTTATTTGTTTCTCATTTTATTGCTTTGTGTTCAAAAAATATGGTTTGTATGACTTCTGCTTTTTGAAGTTAGTTGAGATTTTTCTTATACCCTTATGATATGGTTAGTTTTCTATGCTATATATGTTTGACAAGATGGTATATTGTTTTTTTGGATACAAATCTAAGTATTAAATATGTTAATTCTGTTATTTAAAACTCCTTTTTTGTTTTTGCCTAATTGTTCTGTTTGTTTTCTAGGGAACTATCTGCCACTGTGATTGAAGATTGATGGCTTTTCTTTTTTTACTTTAGTTTTTGATTTATACACTCTAAAGCTATGTTGTTAGATACATAATATTCCTGACCATTATGTGTTATTGTAGATTTTTCCTTTTCTCAGTTATGAAATACCCTTCTTTTGCCCTTTTGATGCTTTTCTCTTGGACTCTTTGTCTTGTGATATTTTAATAATAATTAAACTTTATTTTAGTCAGCATTAACCTGGCATAACTTCCTTCTCCTTGATTTTCAATTTATTTAAATGATTTATTTTAGATATTTCTTATAAATAAAATATAGTTGAAGACATTTTAAACATAGTGAGAATTTCTTAGTAGTAAAAGTACATTTATTATGATTACTTGTATACTAGGACTTCTTGACATAATAATTTAAACTTCGTGTTCACTTTGTTACTAATTGTATTTTTCTTCATATTTTTCTTTTGATTTATTGATTAAGGGTGGAGTAAAATTTTATACTAACTTGAGAGTAGAAAGATTTGTCTTACTAATTTTCCTATATGGTTTGAATGTTATGTATTCTATTTCAATTTTTCCAGTTTTTACCCTTATACCTCCAACACATATTTAAAGTATATTTTCTATTAGTGATAATATTTCATTTGAAATGTGATCCCTTAACATAACTTTCATGATGCCATTCAACTCATCTATTTAGGTTTTTGTTGTAATATTATTTTGAAAAACTTTTATTTTTTGAAATGATAATTCACACAGAAAACAGTTCAAAAAGTACAAAGAAGTAGCCTGACCAGGAGGTGACACAGTGGATAGAGTGTCAACCTGGGATGCTGAGGACCAAGGTTCAAAACCCCGAGGTCCCTGGCTTAAGCATGTGTTCATAGCTATTACTCATGGTCTCTGTCTTGAGCCCAATGTCACTGGCTTGAGCAAGGGGTCACTGGCTCAGTTGGAGCCTCTCCCCCCAAAACCTTGTCAAGGGACATATGGGAAAGCAATCAATGAACAACTAAAGTTCTGCAACTACAAGTTGATGCTTCTCATCTCTCTCTCTCTCCCTCTCTCTCTCTCTCTCTCTCTCTCTCTCTCTCTCTCTCCTTCGCTAAGAAAAAAAGTACAGCCTGACCAGGCAGTGGCACAGCGGATAGAGCATTGGACTGGGATGCGAAAGACCCAGGTTCAAGACCCCGAGCTCGCCAGCTTGAGCGCGGGCCCATCTGGTTTAAGCAAAAGCTCGTCAGCTTGGACCCAAGGTCACTGGCTCCAGCAAGGTGTAGCTCAGTCTGCTGAAGGCCTGCGGTCAAGGCACATGTGAAAAAGCAATCAATGAACAACTATGGTGTCGCAATGGCAATGAAAAAATTATTGATGCTTCTTATCTCTCTCCATTCCTGTCTTTCTGTCCCTATCTATCCCTCTCTCTGACTCTCTCTCTGTCCCTGTAAAAAAAAGAAAAAAAAAAAAGTACAGAGGGATATGGTCAAATGAAAGTCTCTCTTCGACAGTTGCTGTTATAATTTTCTGTGTTTCCTTCCAGAGATAATTTATTCATATGCAGACTTAAAGTCTGGCTTTTGTTTTAAAACACAATGATATACTCCATACACTATTCTGCTTATGTGAGATTTTCTTTCTTTCTTATTTTTTTTACTAATTAGCTTTGTTGATTCTTAGCAATGTATTTTGCATATCATTTTTGCATATCTTTCAATATAAATATATACAACATTTCATTTTTTATCTGATTTTTGTATTTTTTTAACATTTCTTTTGTTTATTATTTTTTAATGTCTATTTTCTTGATTTTAAAGAGAAAGAAGGGAGGGAGAGAGAGAGAGAGAGATGAACATCAATCTGCTCCTGCATGTACCCTGACTGGGGATCGAACCAGCAACCTCTGTGTTTTGGGATGATGCTCTAACCAACTGAGACATCCGGCCAGGCCTCTGTTAACATGTTTTAAGGAGACAATATATTCATATTATTCAATTTTTAAAATTAAGGTAGACTATAAAAACTCTCTAGCTCTTATTCCCCTTCACCCAGTTTCTAGCACCAAACCAGAGAACTACTGTTTTTATTTTCTTGCAATATTTCAGAGTTTTTCTATACAAATGCATTGCAAATATATATATATTCTTCCTCCTTATTCACAAAACATAACAAAATATATGTCTTTTCACTTAACAGTGTATCTGAAGTGAACCGTTAGTATCTTACCCATAGTTTTTACATTCATTTTAAAAATGAAATGGTACTTAATCATTTTACTATATCAAACTTTATTTAATCAATATGCTATTAATGGACATTTGGTTTATTTCTAGCTTATTACAATTATGGGAAATGGTTCAATAAACAGCTTTTTTATATGTTTTTCATTCACTTTGCAAGCACATCTGAGCAAGTATATCACTAATATGCAAGAATATTGTAGGATAAATTCCCATTCTGCAAATTATGCTATCTTTTTAAGGCTTTCTATATTTGTGTCCAAGGTTTTTTATATTTTGCTTGTTTTCAATATTGTGCTAATCCAAAAAATTATTTATATGCAACAAATACCTTTATACAAGTAAGTACAATTTTATCTGTGTACTTGCACATCTGTGACCTAACCTCCTAACAACAGCAGTGCTATTTCTAGGTCAAGGGTCTTTTATAACTTGATACTTAACGGCTAACTGTCCTAACTGCTCTTCATGCAGAGTGTGCTGGTTTTACCCTCAACCAGCAACATAGGGGAGCTTATTTTCTCACGTTTTAACCAAATCAGTATATTTTCAAAGCAGTCAAACTTAACTAATTTTATAGGTGAAAATGTCATCTAATTGTATTTTTAGTTTGCATTTTTCTTACCATTAGTGGGGTTGAGCAAATTGTCAAATATTTAAGAACCATTAATATCTTCACCCATTTTCCCTATTGTTGAGGTTTTATTGATTTATAGGAACTCTTCATATATTGGGGATATTAGTTTTTTGTGACAAATATTTAATCTCCAAAATCTCTAGATGATTTATTTTTGATGGATGCAATAATCTCTTGGAATTCTCTGATATTAATAGTACTTATTTTAAATTATCCTTCTGTTTGTTCTATTACTCAAGAATGTGGGCTGATCTTTGAAAATCCCTGTACACCTGCTTGCTATGTTTACCTAAGCCAGCTTCAGTAATTGTGGGGGAAAGATAGGATGTACCACCAAGAGCTTACTGGGATCTTATTTTATGAGTGTAGAGGTTCCCCAGCTTTCCTGGAGGGAAAGGAGTAGCTGCCTGGGGCAACTCCATGCCCTGCCGCCAGAGCCCACTCACTTAGCCTGTGGGCCAGTTCAGCTGTTGCCCAGGATCTGCACCGGTGGAAGAGAGAAGGGGGAGGGACTGCACTGCAGCAACATAGGGGACCACCAATTACACATTCCGGTGGGTGCCCAGGGATCCTCCCTTCTCCTAGTAACTACTGACACTGAGCTTGGCTTTCCCACAAATTGCTCCTACCTGAGTAGAAATACTCTTTGGTGCATGTTTTGGGTCATATTTTCTGCAAATTATTTCTCCCATAATTTGATCCTATGGAATTGATTTGGTCATTTATTGTTTGGGTGGTTTTAATATTTAGAAATTTCTTAAGATTTCTGGTCTGCTTTAGTAATCTTTCTTGGTTCTCAGCACAGTTACTGATATTTTACTCTAAAGTATTGTTTCTGTCATTCTGTAGCATTTTGGGCAGCAAGAAAGGTGCATGCGTAGGAAACTATCTTGATCAAATCTTCCCAAATTACTTTGAAAACCCAGATAGTAGGAACAAAACCTACCATTTCAACTGCATGGCTTTATTTGTGGGCTTCTTGAAATCAGACATGATAAATATGTAACTTGGCACTTGCCTAGCAAGGTGTCTGGCTCATAAGAAGACTTCAGTAAGTGTTTATGATATAATGATCAAAAGAAAAAGAAAGAAGAAAAGAGGAGGAAAGAAACTTTAAGAATAATTTCTAGTAAGGCCAATTCAACATGTTTTTATTGAATAACCAACATGTTTTTATTGCATACCTCTAGGCACAAGTGTTATAGAAATGAATAAACAATTTCCCTACCCTTCTTAAGCATGTCTGTGGCCCAGGAAAATGAAAAAGATTAGAAATGTGCCTCCTGAAGTCCAATAATTAATATCCTAATAGAAAAACCCAATAGCAATATATCATAGCTCTACAGGCTTAAGAGGAATGCAGAGAAGGTAATTAAGTTTGGACAAATAGAGAAGGCTAGTTCAAGGTGACTAAAACTAAAAGTTGAGGAGGAAAAGACAGAGGTCTAAACCACATTTTACTACATGCACAGAAAAGTTTTTGAAACTCTACCTCCAACTTTTCCATATGCTTAGTCATAAAAATGAGCACTACATTTTCTAAAAGACAGCCTAAAAAGAAAGTTTCTTAAAAATACAGGTGACAGATAAACAACTGCATGCCAAAATCATTTCAAATATTAAAATAAAGTACCTTTTCAACTTTGTTAAGGTAAAAGTAAATTGGGCTTTCAGACAACATTAGGCTTGTGCTTTGGACGGGGGTATTGATGCACTGACATTGTGCGGGAAAGTGGCTCAATGTTAATGAGAGAGATTTGCGACTGTGACAGGGACTCCACTCTGATATTTTTAATACCTCACTTCTACTTTCAGGCATGAATACTTCAGATTTTTTAATTCTCTATATTTTTATTACCAAGAGGACAGGAATATTTAGAGTATAAAAATAACTAAAGAAAAGGATTAAATATCCTATAATTAACCATTCAGTGATAGCCATCATTAATATTTTGGCATGTATCCTCTGGTTTTTAGTCCATTCATGCATCATGCATGTAGAATTAAAGTGGGATGATATGATACATAATATTTTGAAATATTTTTTTACTTAAAATACATCATAACATCTACCCACATCATTAACTGTTCTACAATAGCCTTCACAAGGCATACATTATCATTTATTTTATTAAGTTTCTGGTTTTGGACATTTATGTTCTTTTTTTCATGTTATAAACACTGTTACAGAGGATACCCTTTTGACACATTCTTTATTATTTCTTAGGATAAATTCCTAGAAGTAGAATTATTGTGTTAAGGGTATGCATATTTTTATAGCAATGTGTAGCCAAATTACTCTTCTAAAATGTTGTGCCAGCATGTATGTTAGCAGTTTACATTTGACACACTTGCTAGTAGCCATTATTTCATATAGTTTCCAATTTGATAGCTTGAAAGTAGTATTTTATTGCTATAATTTACTTTTTTATTACTAGTATGTATGACTATTTTTTGTATGCATTTTGGCTTTTTACACTGGCTTATTTATCCAATTCCACAGGATAGAACAGGATAGCACAGGATATGATAAGATAACGTAGGATAGAGTAGACAGAGTAAGATACCTAGGGTAGAGTAGGGTAGGGTAAGGTAGGGTACGGCAGGGTATAGCAGGGTAGGTTAGGGTAGAGCCATCTGAGACCATGACAAGCAATGGTAGATACAGAGTGCTAGATGGGTGTGGGCTGAAGCAACAGAACCATCAAGAAGTGGTCTAAAGTTGTTCTAGAATAAGACAAAATTCTGGATACATGACCCTCTTTTTCCTTCTCTCTTAGACCCCTAGTTGGAGCTAAAGTAAGTGAGATAGTGCACATGGAGAAGATTCTGGAAAGAGTTAAGCAGAGCAACAGCCCCCAGATAGGGGCTAGGGACAGTGAAGGACTCCAACAGGAAGAGAAACCATGATGATTGCATAGCTCAGTCCACACAACGGGACAAAAAGATTCCTGCAGAGCCAGGCTTGCATCTCACACCAAGTCAATGACAGCAAGTCCTTAACCACCCCCATCCTCGTGAAGAAGGGCTAAGGAAGGAAGTTAGACCAAGGATGTAACTAAGAGGAGCTGGGGAGGAGAGGGGCCAGCTGAATATCAGCCACTTCTAATGGCTTCTAATGCCACTAATCTCATTCTGTCCCTGAAACTTTAGGCAGAATGCACACAGTAGAGGCTGTAAATATTTGCTAAATGAAAAAAAAAGGTAAATAAATGAATAGATAAAATCTGAAAAACCCATGAAACTAAGTAACAAATGATCAGTATTCTTAAGAATTTTTAGTAACTCTTCAAAATAAAGATTTTTTTTTACTAAAAATAATGAGAAAATAAAATCTTTGCTTCTACTTGTGTCAATGATCATTGTATGTATTTAAGGTTTTCTACCAAGAATTCTAATAAATATTTAAGCCATTCCAATTTACCTTGCCAGTTGGTACTTAAGGGGAATTAAGCAGTGGATTACAAGAATAGCTTCTTCGGAAGCTTTGAAGTCTACTGTTTTAGGCTGTATGATCACAAGAATGTCTCATCCACTTCCCTTTCTCCTTTATTTTCTAATCTTTTGTTTAAGAAAAGTAGCTATAAACATACCAATCTATGTTGCTATAATGATTTTCTTAGTTAACACTGTCGTTAAGGTTACATACAGACTTTTATTGTAATCCTCATCTTCACTAGTTGCCAAGGTTCTGAACGTCCCTTCAGCCTAAAGCTTTCCAGGTTTTGTTCCTTATTCAGTTAAACTTTAAAATCAGTCTTTTCAGCTGCTTCTGAGAAGAGAGAAAACAAGAGGTGTAATGTTTTGCCGACAAGTGTTAGACTAATTTACAAAGGTTGACATATTCATCATGGCTGCTTGTCACTTGGGAAAGACGTCATCATCCAGGGAGTTATCACAGAATCAAAAGACCAGGAGAGAATAATCAGGTGATGTCTAAAAGCCAATTTGGCTCTTTTGCCTGAACCTACTCAGATATCTTCACAACTTAAAAAGGTCTGAAAAACAGCCTATTGATAGGTGGATATTCCACATACTAGAATTTTCTACTCAAATTATTAAATGTGTTGAATGTGACCTCTTTTATGCACTTGAGTGTAACCAGAGGCAGATTTAATGGCAGACGGACCAGGTGGGTGCACCCCATTGGCCCCAACTTCTGAAGGCCCCACAAAACCTCAACTTGACACTTTTTTCTAATGACACCAAGTTTGGTTTCATATGTGCAATTTTAATATTAATAGTACATAATATTTTTTATTTATTTAAAAATATGATTAACATGTATTTTTATTTTCCCTGTCTCTCTTTTTTTAAGGGGCCCAATATTTTCTTCTGCACCCGGGGCCTCAACTGACCTCAGTCTGCCTCTGAGTGTGTAACCTTTGTACACAGAAAATGCTATTCAGTGGTTTACTTAGTTTAAAAATTAATATTCAATTAATGGTGGTTACAAAATCAAAATTTTCTTACGCTTTTAAATTCACCATATAAAATGTATAAGCCTAACACATTTTAGCAAACATTTTTAAATGAAATTTATTAGGTGACATTAGTTAATAACATATAAGTTTCAAGTGTACAATTCTATACAATGTCTGTATATTGCATTGTGTGTTCACCAACCACCCAAATCTAGTTTCCTTTCATCACCATATAATTGACCTCTTTTATCTTCTGCATCCTCCCTCACCACACCTCTCCCCCCCCACCCCCCAGTAACCACCATACTGTCACCTGTGTCTATGAATTTGTTTGTTCTGTTTTGTTTGTTCGGCAAACATTTTTTAAAGGGGTAGATTAACATTT
The DNA here is from genome assembly GCA_037038555.1 of Rhynchonycteris naso. Lineage (NCBI taxonomy): Eukaryota > Metazoa > Chordata > Mammalia > Chiroptera > Emballonuridae > Rhynchonycteris > Rhynchonycteris naso. The sequence goes on from CM073002.1 coordinate 39,416,890, forward strand.
GGTCCCATTTAAAGATTTAATCAACTACTTTAAAATATTCTTAACTGCATTTTTTTATATATATTTTGTGACAGAGAGAGAGAAAGAGAGAAGGACAGGTAGGGACAGACAGACAGGAAGGAAGAAATGAGAAGCATCAATTCTTTGTGGCTCTTTGTTGCGGCTCCTTAGTTGTTCATTGATTGCTTTCTCATATGTACCTTGACGGGGGTGGGGGGTGGGGGGGAGGGCAGAAGCAGAACAAGTGGCCCCTTGCTCAAGCCAGCAACCTTGGGCTTTAAGCCAGCAACCTTTGAGCTCAAACCAGTGACCCTGGCATCATGTTTATGATCACATACTCAAGCCAGCGACCCTGTGCTCAAGCAGGGAACCACGGGATTTCGAACCTGGATCCTCCATTTCCCAGTCTGACACTCTATTCACTGTGCCACTGCCTGGTCAGGTCTTAACCGTATTTATAAATTGAATCTGTTGAATAAGTATATTTCCTTTTAAGTATAATTTTGACTCAGTAAACCCTTACAAAGTGCTTAAGTATATCATATAAACATCATAAATTAAACTTTTAACTTAAAAATCTCAAGTCTAAGCCAATTATTCAATTCCATATTTAACATTTGAATCATAAGTCTGACATTAACTCTATAAAACTAAATCCTCTTAAACAAATTACAAATGTTTAAAATAGCAAATATGCATAGATTTCTTTATGCAAGAGTACTAATACCGTGGATTTGTTTTTTATAAACACTATTTAATTCTGTACTGAGGGACAGTTAAAATTATTTATTCACTAATGAGTACTTATGTCATCCCAAGCAAATTTTGGGAATAACTCCTCAAGCCCTCAAGACCCCAGACTGCTTTCATCATTTTCACAATTCTTTGTTGTGTCACTTATCTCCATTTTTTTTCTCCTTTTCTGGGTAATTCCTTGGGACTACCAGAAAATCCAGAATTAATGCTAACTTCTAAATGTAGGGAAATTGAGCCATTTTGGCTAAACTTCTGTTAATTGGGCCTTGTCTAAGATGGTTTTTCCTTTCTCATCCCAACAGTCCCACCAAGATTAACAAAAAAACAATAAAGAAAAGAAATCCAGCAGCCTCTGAGATACCCAGTGTCTTAATTAATGCTCTTTCCTCCACAAAAATGCAGAAGTAGAATAAGATTTCTTTTTCCCTAAATATCACTTGATTTACTTCCAAGCTAATAGGTTTTAAGCTTTCTCAGGACAAGAATCAAAACTTTTACTCTTTTTTTAACTCCACACTTACAGTGGTCTTTTAACAATGTTTCTGCTGCATTGTGTGGACCCCCAAATCATGCTAGCCTCCACCTATGGTGTTGTCTTTTGAGAACACATGCAGTAATTTAAAGATAGGTGAAATTTTTGCTACTCTTCTATTGAGAGGTGGCATCTCTCTCGCTTCCTGAACCTGGGCTGATTGACACCAGTCACTTACTTAATCAACAGAGTATGATAGAGGTAAAGTAGGGCCAGTTCCAGACCTAGCCTTGAAGAGAGCTGGCAGCTTTTTCTTTGACCTTTTGGAGCCCTGAGCCACAGACTAAGAAGTCTGACTTCCCTGAAGCTACTACATGTAGATGCTCTGGCAAAAGTCACCTTCACTATCAGACATTTGAATGAAACATCTGAACATTCAGGTCAGACAAAACTTCAGCTGCTTCTAGCTGGTCTATGGCTACTACTGCATGAAAGACCCTAGCAAAACCCATCCAGCGTAGCACTGTCAACCCAGAGAAATAGAAGAGAGAATAGTAAATTATTTGTGTAAGCCATTATATTGTAGAGTGATTTTTACTAGGCAGCAATAGATAACTGGCAGGGAAGGTAATCATGGCTATGGTTTTAAACCTAACCCTTTGGCATTTTTGAGGAAAAACTCAGTGCTTGGTTGTTGAAATATAGCACTGTCTTATAGTATACTCAGAGAAACATATGGCTATCAATGGCACCTGGCAAGCGCCATACATTTAACCATAGCTTACTAGTAATTAAAGTCTTCTCTTTCTTTATTTTCCTTTGTCTTCCTTCTTTTTATTTCTCTTTAAATATCTTTATCTCTTTTTATTTCTGTTTCTTCCTTCCTATTTCTTCATTCTTTACTTTTTTATTTTTCTTCTTCTTTCTCTTTTCCTCCTCCTTCTTCTATAGCTCTTTCTTTTTGCTTCATTATTCAGCATCCCAGAGCTAAGCCCAAGAAATATATTTTTAAAACAAGCAGCATTAGCTCTAACATTAACACTATAGTTGGCATGGTTGGAGAACATACAAAATGCCATCTTATATCATTTAATTCTCATTATAATTCCATGAAGTGGGTGCAATAAATAGTCCCATGTTACAGGAAGACACTGAAACTTAACCCATCACCTGGAATCCTTAAGTCCATGCATTCCACAGAACCATCATGGCATGTTGGGTCCTCTGGTATGAGTGACTGCTCAAGCTCTGTATCCAACTGGCCTTGAATGCTCGCAGTATCCTTTTTCCATACAGTGCATTTACTCTTTTTAAAGAATTGACTAAAGACCATTTCACAAAATAAATCCAATGGGCTCAACTATTCATCTGTTGTCAATTCCCCAGTCCTTAAGTACATACGTTTAGCAGCTGTTAGAACCCTTTTACTAGCTGTCTGATATGTAGAGTAAGGGTTATTATGGTAAAAAGGGCCAAATAGAACTCCTGCAACTGCACTCCATCTCCTGGCTGAGATAATAAATTAGAAGCAATGCTACATCCAATGAGAAATTGAAGAGAGTAGTACCACCATGAAGGACTTTTTCAAGGTAGGGTCAAGAGAATGAGAGAACAAGTTACAGGCTGGGAGAAAATAAAACAAAAGACATATCTGATAATGGACTAAAACATACAAAGAACTTTTAAAACTCTACAATTTAAAAAACCAACAACTTGATTAAAAGTTGGGCAAAGACCTATAAAGACACCTTACCAAAGAAAATATACAGGTAGCAAATAAGCATTTCAAAAGATGCTCCACATCATATCTCATTAGGGAATTGAAAATTAAGACAATAGGATATTACTATATGCTTTTTAGAGTAGCAAAAATCCAAAACACTGACAATATCAAATGCCAGCATGGATGTGAAGCAATAGGAATTATCATTCATTGCTGGTGGGAATGCAAATTGGAACAGCAACATTGGAAGATAGTTTGGCAGTTTCTTATAAAAATGAACATATTCTTACCATATAATAAAGCAATACTACTCCTTGGTAACTGCCAAAATGGATTGAAAACTTACATTCATATCCACACCTGCACAAGGTTGTTTCTAGGAGCTTTATTTATAATTGCCAAAACTTAAAAACAATTAAGGTGTTCTTGAGTAGGTGAACAAATAAATGTGGTAAATCCAGACAAGAGAATATTATTTAGTACTAAAAAGAAATAAGGCTTTTGTTTTGTTCACATGGACAAGAGTGTGGTGGTTACTGGGAGGGGGGATAAAGTAGGGGGAGAGGAGGGACACAAAGAAAACCAGATAGAAGGTGACAGAAGACTATATGACTTTGGGTGATGGGTATGCAACATAATCAAATGTCAAAATAACCTGGAGATGTTTTCTCTGAACCTATGTACCCTGATTTATCAATGTCACCCCATTAAAATTAATAAAAGATAAAAAGAAGGCTATTAAAAGACATAGAAAAAGCTTTTAATGCATGTTATTAAGTGAAAGAAGCCAATCAGAAATAAGTTATGTACTGTATGATTCCAACTATATGACATTTTGGAAAAGGCAAAACTATGAAGAAAGTAAAAATATTAGTGGTTGCAAGGGGACAGGAAGAGGAAAGGATGACTAGGACGAGCACAGAGAATTTTTTAGGGCAGTGAAACGATTTTGTATGATGCTATAATTATAAATACATCATTATATATTTGTCAAAACCCATAGAATGTTTACCAAGAGTAAACTTTAATGTAAACTGTAGACTCTGTATAATAATGACATGCTGATGTAGGTTCACATATTGAAACAAATGTCCCCCTTTTATGGGAATGTTGATAATGGGGAGGGTGTACCTGTGTGGGGACCAGAGGGTATACAGGAAATCTCTGTACTGTCTGCTTAATTTTGCTGTCAATCAAAGGTTCTCTAAAAAGTAAATTCGATCCAATGCTATTTTTAAAGAAAGTCAGGGGAGGTAAGCCTCTATATATCCTCATGAAATTTAACTGTTTGACCCAGGTACAAATGCAAATGAATTGTGAATGATGACAGTAGACTAGTTAAATTTAATCAAGTAGTAGCCACAATCTCAGATGCTTTGCTAGATGTGGTATCTTTTCTGAAACAGGCAAACATAGTGTTTACTCATCTGGTCAATGTGTTTTTTCCAATCCTATCAGGAAGAAATGATCACATGCAGTTCACATTCATATGGAAAGAACAGCAGAATATATTCAGTTTTGTTGTATGGTTCTACATTCACCTTTCTTTTCTGTTACCAGATAGTACAGGAGAACTTTGATCATCTTTATATTCCACAGAATATCATATTAGTTCACTCTCTTAATGAGGTCATACTAATTGGGCTGGTGAGTTGGTAGTGGCAAGTACTCTGGATGTCCTAATTAGACACATGCATATCACAAGGTAGAATATAAAACCTATAAAGATTCAGGGACCTGATACATCAATAAAGGTGCTGTGTGATAAATTAAAAAAAAAAACATTTTCTAACATTTTATCGTGCAATTTGCAAATATACAGAAAGGTTAGAATAATTTTACAGCAAACCCTTGAATATCCTACACTTTGATTCTATAATTAACAACTCACTATATTTGCTTTATTGTGTTTGATGTGGTATATAAGAGGTCAATAATCTTGAATATGTCAGAACATTCTTTTTAAAAGGAAAGACAAGTTGTACCTTGCCTCCCCTACTAATGAGAAAAAAATAGAGTGCTCAGTGAACCATCTTGAATTTGGGGGCAACCTATACTGGCCTTAGGAATACCAAACACTGGCAAGAATATAGAGCAAGAATTCTCCAATTTAGTTGTTGGACAACTTAGAAGGCTGATAATTTCTAATGGAGCCCAGAGCAACAAAAGGCTCAGCAGCAAATTCAATTTTCACTGCAAACTGCCCTATCTTCCAGGCTATATAACCCAACCGATTCAATGGTTCTAGGGATATCCATTGTAGATACATGAGTCCTTGGTGAACACAGATGAAAAATTTCTGGAAAATGATAAGATAAAAGCTGAAGTAAAAAAGCATTTCAGATTTTGGAGTAAGACTGTCTTTTGTGACTGTATGTGTTCTGCAAAGCAGACCCTGGCCACCACTGAGCCTTAATAGAGACTAAATGCCTAATTTAATGGCTATGCCAATATTGTAGCCCATTATAAATTGGTATTTTCAGATATACCAAGTTATAAACAAATGCAGCCACAATACATCATACTACAGAGATGTTAAAAAATCAGAACCAACCAAAGTCAGAGGATATAAAAAAAGTTAAATGGACAGAACTTCTGACTCCCACACATTACACTAATGTCTAATCCTCAATTTACAACTAACATTTTGTTGAGGAGATAAAAAGTATTCCTAAAGCCAGCTGATGGAGGAAGAAAAATCTTGGATCTGGTTCACAGTTGGGTCAGCATGACACATTGGTACAAATGGAAAGTGGACTGGTGCTGCATTATAGTTCTACTTGGGGAAAACCCTACATTTCAGTTGTGAGGGATAATACTTCTAATGAACAGAGCTGAATGTAGTCATTTAATTTTTTACTTTTTATACAGAAAGAAGTAACTTTAGAAGAACTCTTGAGTATTAGCAAATGGCTTGGCTAGTGATTCAGAGTCTGGAAGGAGCAAGTTTGGAAGACCAAAAAGAAAAAAGTATCTAGAGAAGAAGCATATAATGAACCCAGTGGAGTGGGTACAAAGTGGGCACACATGTCATGTTATTGCCAACCAGAGAGCATCCAAGTCAGGGAGACACATAATGAGGGTGACTTACCCTATGGATGTCAGCTACCTCCTCTGCTTCCCCCATACTTTCCAATGGGGCCAAGAATGGAGCCACCATGGTGACAGAAATAGAAAGGTATGCATAGGCCCAATGGTACAAACTCCCACTCACCAAAACTGATCTAGCTGCTGCTATTGAATACCCAACCTGCCGAAGTGTTAACCTGATACAAAGCCGTTGATAAAGCTTGAGATAGGCCAGACACTTCATTGATTACACCAGATTCCTTACACTCTGGAGAAAGAAGTGATTCAATATTACTGGAATTGATACTTGCTCCCCTATGGCTTTGATTCCCCTGTCAGCCATGTCTCTGCCACACCACCATTCAAGAGCCTATAGAATGTTCAATTTATTATCATGGGATTCCCACATATTATTACTTCAAATTAAAGAACCCATTTTACAGGGAAATATATGCAATAGTCAATGCATGGACCAAGGGATGCATGAATCCTACCACAAAGTACATCAACTGAAAGTAGTCAATCTATTAGAACAATAGATGTACTTACTAAAATCTCAACTAAGGCGCTAACTCAAAACAAAGACCTCTATGTAGTTGGGGCATTGCTCATCAAAATAAAGTATATGAAAACTAAACAAACAGTAATGCTGTCTTCCCAATAACTAGAATAAAGAGCTCTACATATCAAGGAGTAAAAGTAGAATCTGTCCCTCTCACCCTCACTCACAGTGGTCACCTTACAGAACACGTGATTCCTGTCCTCATATCTTCAGGTTTTACAGTATTAGAGGTCCTGGTACCCAGGGGAGTACTATTTCCATGAAGGAAACAGCAGTATCATCAAATTGGAAACTGCTTCCAGTTAACGTTGGGTGCCTCATACAGTGACCTAGCTGCCAAAGAAAGTAGTTACTATATTGGTGAGGGGAGGAAAGTAATTGAATGTGATTATCTTGAGGAGTAGAGTTTCCCTCTACACAATGAAGGCAGAGAGAATATGTCTGGAATACAGGGATTCACTAGATGTCTCTGGGTACTTCTATTCAAGGTGATGTTGGTAAACAGCCAATTGTAGCAATAATGTCTCAACAAGGACAAGGGAATAAAGGCCTCAGATCCCTCAAGGATGAAGGTATTGGCACACCACCAAGTAAGCACCCTGGAAGGACTGAAGTGCTGGGCAAGATGAAGGAAATGCAGCATGATGGACATTGCAGTAGTTGGATGAGGAATACCAGTTATGACCTCATGCCCAGTGCAGCAGTGGGGATTGTAGCTTGTTCCTCTAATCCTTTGTATTAAGCTCCCTTTTGGTGTGCCTGCAGCTACCAGCACTTTGAAGATTCAGTGACAAATTGATCTTTATGTGTGGTGCAAGCAGGAAGTGGGCTGTATCAGATGTTCCTTGTGCCCTGTCTCTCTTCCTCTAGGTCTTCTGGTCCATTTGCAACTGTGGCTGTGGTGCACAGTTACGTGGCAGAGGATGACCTGCCTCAAGCACGTCTTTAGCCTGCCATGGTGTTTTTTCTGTTACTAAAGGGGTGGAATACTCACAGTTTACTGGACATGGATGCTTGCACAGCACAAGTGCAGGAGAGTTAACATCCCACAACCTTCAACCAATAGCAGATGGGAACCAATGAACAAGTGCACCCACTTGATGAATCCTGTGATCACCTCCTAAATAAACTGCCTGAATGCAAGTTATTTTCTCAGGCTTTGCTCTCTTGGATAATCCAGGCTATGAAAAAAACCAATGAGAATCAACATAGCTATTGCATATGATATAAAATGCTGTACAACAACTATAAAAGTTTTCATTCAGCAAACACATCAGCTTCAGGGCAACAGAAAATATGAATGAGTTTTGACTCATTCTAGACAACCATTCCTGTTATTATAAGCTGAAACTCAGGACAGATATACTTCTTTGCAAATTTTTAGCAGAAATTTTTAAAAAAAGAAAAATTATTATTAAAAGGAGTATATTTCTATTTGTTTTCTATTGTTCTTTTAAATTACCACAAATTTAGTGGATTAAAAACAATACAAATACATTATCATACAGTTCTGTAAGTTAAAAGCACAACATGGCTTCACTAGGCTAAAATCAAAGTGTAAGCAAAGCTGAATTCCCTTCTATAGGCTCTAAGAAAGAATCAGTCACCATATTTTTCTCAGGTGCCAAGGCTTCCCATATTCCTTGGCTCATAGTCCACTTTCTCCTTCTGCAAAGCAAGTGATGGCATATCAATCCTTTTCTCATTGTATCACTCTGAGCTCCTCTTCAGCCTCCCCTCCTGGCATTTAAAGAGCCTTGTGATTATACTGGCTGCACTCTTATAATGCAGAATTATCTTTCTATCATAAAATCTTAGGGTTAACAACCTTAATTCTTTCTGCAAATTTTCTTTTTCTGTACAATGGAACATATTCATAGGTTCCAAGGATCAGAACATTGACATCCTTGGGGATGGGGTGATGAGCATATTCTGCCTACCACAATATTAAAGAAAAGGGAGTTTATAAATTTTCTTTTAATTCTACCCTCATATTTACTTTACATTCAAACTCTCATTCAACTTAATCCAACATTAATTTCTTGGCTATAATTATATTGATTCATAACATTTGATTACATCGGACTAGTGAGTTCATTTTCATTTTATAGGTGAACAAGGATTATGAAAAGCAAAATGAATGACAAAAAAGATATGTGAGAGCAGGGAATGGATGAAGGGAAGGCAGAAAGGAAGGAAGTCAGAGAAGAAGAAGGAAGGAAGGAAGGAAGGAAGGAAGGAAGGAAGGAAGGAAGGAAGGAAGGAAGGAAAGAAGTCAGAGAAGAAGAAGGAAGGAAGGAAGGAAGGAAGGAAGGAAGGAAGGAAGGAAGGAAGGAAGGAAGGAAGGAAGGAAAGAAAATATAAACAATTTCAATTTTATTTTTACATATGGAAAACTTTGTTATTGGGCCCTGCAGTAATTGGGTTGGTGTAATGGTTAATTTTATGTGTCAACTTGACTGGGCTAAGGGATGGCTATATAGCTAGTAAAATGTTACTTTCTGAGTGTGTCTGTGAGGGTGTTTCTGGAAGAAATTAGCATTTGATTCAGTAGACTTTGGAAAGAAATTTTCCCTCACCATTGTGGGATGATTTCATTCACTCCATTTGAGGCCCAAAGTGGAACAAAATGGTGAAAGAAATGTATTTCCTCTCTCTCTTTTCTTGAGCTGAAACATGGGAGCTCTTGGTTCTTAGGTCTTTGGACTTTGACTGGCTTTCCTGGTTCTTCAGCTTGCTGATACCATATTGTGGGACTTCTTAGCTTCCATAACTGCCTACATCAGTTCTTATAAGAAATCTCCTCTAAAATATATCTCTATATATTGGAATGATTCTGTTCCCTGAAGAACCCTAATATAGTTGGAGAAGACTATCTGAGAAGGGAGCACCCATTTGCTTAAAATTAACAATCTTAGTCAAACTCAAAGTTCTGATGAGAGATTCTGGTCATTTTTAGTCAAAAATCTAATCAAGTATGAACTTACACTAGCACTGTTTGTTTAAAATTATAATTTAAATTATCAGCACATGTAAGTTTTTGCAGTTCAAGTTCTCTTGAAACAACTCATATTCTTCTTGATTTTTATAATATATATATATATATATATATATATATATATATATATATATATATATATATATATATATATATATATAAACTGAAAATTCAGTGGCAAACCATTACATCCTTTGGGGGAAAAGTTAGGTATTAACTAATGAAATTTATCTCATGGGCATCTTCAGTAATTACCATTCACTGTTCTTATGTGGATTGTTCATATTTTATAACCTCCCAAATCTGATCTGTAAGATTAAATGTGATAAGTGTTCCAATTGACAACATGTAATATTTTATTTTACTATTGATGTCAATCCATGTGATTAAGGTTAAGTCTGCAAGACATATTTCTTTCGAACCAGTAAATCCAACAAAAGTGATTTTAAAAATATGGCAGGGACACAACATCCTGAATATACATTGCCACTTCAAAATAAATGGATTGTTTAAAAGTTATTTGAGATTAATTGAGCATGACTAGGTATTTATTGCTTTTGTTTTGGCCAGAAAATTGTTAGAGAAATACGGCTAATGGCAGAAATATTTAAGCATAATCATCTTTTCTTGAGAAGATAGGCTTTAAATATCCCAGGCCTTTTAGGTTTTGTGTCTTGGTTATACTAAATATCAGTTTACTTGGGAAGCCAGTAGTATACACTGTAATGTCTCTAGTACAGGGGATTAAAGGGAAAACTGGAACCAGAAAGATGTTTCATGAAGGGAAATGAGTACTTGGGTCCTGTTTAACTCTGTCACTCCCCACCAAATTAGATACTTTGAATTCCTTTTGACACTAAATTTCCACTTCTGAAAGGATCTATTCCTAGAGAAGCTTTCCTTCTGCCTAACTCTCAAATTATTTCTTTTTTTGATTGTCCTGGTCTCTATTACCAGAAGTATCTAATGATGTTCAAACAATACTAAGGCAAGAGTTATGAGCCAAATTGATTTTCTAACCAGAGTAAGACTTCTGGTTAGAAAAAGTATTTAAATCCAGTAATTTGTGTTTTTTTCTGATCTGCGAGTGGGGAAGGTCACTGTTGAGAACTAGGTATATGCATTTTGTAAGTTGGTCTTGGAAGCCTATCTTTACTAGTCCATCCTTAAAGAACATTGCATCCTCAAGGACATTATACAATAAATTTTAAAACAAGTAGGTCCACTTCTTATTTACTCAAGGGTAAGTTCTTGAAAAGTAGAAGGTAATTAAGTCACAATTAATTTTCTCAAGGGAAATAAATATATTATAATATGTAGAAAATAATGTAAGTTGTCCTTTCCCCTCCCCATGTTTTCTTAATATAAGTAGTAATTAAAAGGTTTTGGAGAAAGTTAAAAAACATATAAGGAAATTAATCATAAATTACATTTTAAAAGTCACTGACAGTGTCTAGTTAATCTGCAGACATCAATTTCTTTAGCTGTTTTATTTTTTTCATCATTTCCATTTAAGAAACACTAGCATTATAGTCTTTGACACATATTTGTTCAGCAAATTCCAAGTAACCTCTGAAGGAAAACACAAAAAACTAGGGTACAATAATTAGAACACTAAAATGAGGAAGATTTATTTTACCCAAGATGGCCACTAGTACATTTCTTATATCTGTATAGTGCTGTGTCCATAGAAGTCTTTGTTATCCACAACTTCATTTGACTTTCACAAACTCCATACCAGCTTAGTATTGCTAGAAAGTCCCCTCCATCCATAGTTACAGAAAAAAAAAGTGAACTTAAGAAGTGTTAGTTACTCACCACATAATTGCACATTTGAATATGAAACTCTGTTTTGTTCAGTTCACTGGGTAACAGTTCTGAGACCTCATTATATAAAAACATAATAAAAACTGAAACCAAGTGCAATTAAAAAATGCTTAGATAAAACTCATATACAGTTGACCCTTAAACAATACGGGGATTAGAGGTATTAACGCCTTAGCAGTCAATAATTCACATATAATTTTTGGCTCCCTAAAACTTAACTATACCAGTAGTCTTGTCTCTCATTATCTGTGAGAAATTGGTTCAGGACTCCTCACAGATACCAAGATCCATGGATATGCAATTCATCTCATGGAAGAAATAAACAAATTACTAAAATTCTGCAGCATACCAAAAAGTATGCTATATTTTTTGCCAATCTGACAAAAAAATAGATATAATTTTGATTGATTCATATAGATAGCTATTGTTTTATTGGCTGTTGTCATTTTTTCATTTGACAATCCAAGGGAAAAGAGGTCAGTGCCCCTGACTAAATAGTCAGGTATTGCAGGTTTTAAAAATTCTTGAGGCCCTGGCTGGTTGGCTCAGTGCTAGAGCATCAACCCAGCAACGGATGTCCCAGGTTCAATTCCCAATTGGAGCACACAGGAGAAGGGACCATCTGTTTCTCCTCCCCCCTTGCCCTTCTCTCTCTCTCTCCCCCTCCCACACCCATGGCTCAACTGCTTCTAGTGAATCAGCCCCAGGCACTGAGGATGGCTCATGGAGCCTCCACCTCAGGCACTAAAAATCTCTCAGTTGCAAGCATGGCCCCAGATGGGCAGAGTATTGTCCCTAGATGGGGATTGGCAGGTGGATCCTGGTAGGGGTGCATGTGGGAGTCTGTCTCTCTTCCTTCCTCTGACTTAAAAAAAAAAATTCTTGCAACACACATATTGAAAGTCACTGACATAAATCAATGCATAGAATTACCGTTTGCATCCACAAATTCCCAAACATGAATCAAAAACAGTATAGGTATTTATTGAAAAATCTGCATATAACTGAACCCACACAGTTCGAACCCATGTTGTTCAATGATTAACTGCATAAGAAACCTTTAATTGACTATAATGTGTTGATTTGTATATAGCTATTTAGTTACATTTTAAGTTAAAATAATTTTCTTTATGAATTTTGCATAGCTTTGGTAAAACCACTATATTTACCATATTATATCTAGAACAAGTTTTAGCAGGAGAGTTCTTCAGACAGAAGTGACATATACACATTCTTCTGGTGATGAATAAGAAAATTATACTACTATATATTGAATTAATCATAGCTTATTAGTAACGCGAACATGAAGCATACCTTAATACCAATACTGACGTCTATCATAACATCTGCATTGTATATAGGGGTTTGTCTGTATGTAAAGATTTAATATAATCATCTTCATGTATTCCCAATTCTATTAGAATTAACAGATTAGGAGGTTGGTTGGTTTTCATTTCCAAACACCTCCATGTTAAAAAATATTTATACATTATGATTGGTGCCCTTTTATGGTTTTGAGAATTTTCAATTCAGAATAATTGTTGCTAAATCCCTTCTAGTCAAAACACTAAAAAATGAGCATTGCTCTCTAGGACTGAAAATAATAAATTTCATCTAGTGAGTGTCTGTCATTTGCAGATGCATAAGCTAGTCAATTTACTTAATTTAATCCTCACCTCCTCAAACTCCATAAGTAGGTATTATTATCCCATTTTAAAAATGAGAAATATAAGACTTAGAGAACACATATAACTTACTCAAGAATATATAGCTAACAAATGGTAGAGCTGGCAGTTGACCAAGGTCAAGTAACTCAAAATTATTGGAATACTAGTTTAAATGATAAAAGGTATCATTTCAACAATTATGACAAAAGCGTTAATAAGAGTTTCATTTACCATGATAGTAAAATGCCATTACTATGACAAACCCACTAACACTGACTTTTTCTGCAAGTATTTCTTACACACATTGGAACTATCTTCTCCTCTTAGAAGATAGCCTTGTCTTTCAATATTTTGTTTAAATGTCAAAACAGAAAAGAACTTTTGAACATTGTATTCAAAACTGCATAACAGGAGGCAAGAAATATTTTGGCACACATATCTTATATACAATATTGGCAGATAACATTAAACTGCATCTTGTTGTAGCAAATTAGAGATATTAAACAGGATTATCAGTTGAAAAGAGACATAACACTTTTTTTAAATCATAGTAGACCAATCAAATGGCTACATGAAATTCCACAGCAACTTACTCTAAACAAGAAAAAACATGACTGGTGCACAGAACCATCAAATTAACCTTTTAAGTTAAAATAATCTCAGCACACATTTTTGGAAAACAGGGGCAGAATGTACAACTTAGCAGAATGAGCAATAAAAATCTTCCTATGCAAAAAAAAATAAATTTTTTTTTCAGCTTTAGAAAGAATGAAGAAATTAGTAATGGGTTTTTGACTCATGGTGAATTGTGAACCCAATGCTGCAGCTGACAGGTATCCCCAAAATAGGGTCATGAAGGTGCCAGAGGTGCACCATAGACAGCCACTCTGTATCTGAAGTCTCTTCCTGGTGAGGACAAGGGGCTTCTCCTGCGAGAGCTGTTACTCAGCCTACCTTGAGTTTTCCCCAGCAGGGAGGGCACAGAGGCCTCCCACAGATTCAACTCTGGGCTGGTTTTAGTTGGAGATCCTGTAGTCAACACTGGACCCCAGAGAAGTCTAAAGGGACAAGAGGAAAGACTGGTGGGACAGATCACCTTTGTTCAAATCCTGCTTCTGCCCCATACTTCTGCATCTTTAGATAAATTATGCAACCCCTGGGAGTATCTGTTTGCTAATTTGCAAAATTGAGATTGAAAAATAGAACTATATAAAAAAAAGAAAAATAAAACTATAAATGGCATTGTAAAGCTGATATAATGCCACAAGCCTTGTCCTCAATAACTTTGCCACTCCCCTTCTTCCTTCCTATATATCTGTGAAGATTTCCAGGGCTCCCCCAATATCCTGGCAGAAAAAATTGCTAAGCTTTAGAGAAAACTCTTCTCTGTCGTTTAAAGCTTGTACTCTTCAGCTTCCTCATTTGGCTCCATGTCCATTTTTACAGTTTCTCTTAAGAAGGGATTCTGAACGGAGAAGTGAGAACCAGTAGCCTTCCTGCTCAGTCTTTTTGTGGAGCCCTGGGGTCATTGTGAGCAGGCCTGGGGAGACTTTTTTCACTAATGCCAAACTAAATGATGCATTAAATTGGGTGAGGGCTGCCTTCAGGTGAAGATGAAAAGGACCCTAGCTGCCCCAGGAGAGAACATTTCCTCCAGGATGTTTTCAGCTGCACTTTCCCATTCCACTTTAAATAGCGCAGGTGATAAGGACTTGATGTGCGTAACCCCCTGAACCAGCCCAGCAGCCCTGTGTCACTTACTGCTACAGAGAAAGAGAGAAGGGAAGGCTGTGCAAGAAGAAATATTTTAGTTTTCCTTTCAATTTTTTTTCTTCTTCATTCCCTCTTTGGAAGGAAAGAAAATACAAGCACAAAGAAAGTACCACTTATTTTACCAAAACTTCAAAAGATACCAAATCCAGGTCTCCAGGTAAGTTTCTCGAGCATCAGTAACCTTTGATTATAGTTCCAATTAGGGTAAGTTTTGCTAAAATGAGTTAGGTACTTCTCTGTGTCTTCCATGATCATATAATAGAGACAAGCAGTCATTTACTGTACATGTCAGTGAGGACCCAGGGAAGACTCTTAGAAGACATGGGTCTCAGTCTTTCTGAAGGGTCAAAGGGCAGGTAATTTCACATTAAAGGGCAGGGGGACTTGGACCTCAAGGTTATGGGAGAAGCCTTGCTATCTGATCAGAGTGCATATTGCTCTCAGGTTTGGCTGTCAATCAGAGCCCAATAAGTAGACCATTATATTTTACTGTCTGCTGCTTGCATAGGCTAAATGAGAGAAGTTTGTATACTCCTGATCATTTTCTTATTCTTTAGGCTGTTAAAAAAATGAATATGGCATATATCTAAATTGGTCGCCAGAGTTTTAAATAAAAAAAATTTTGAAAAATACTTTTGTAAAGTAATTTTTTAAAATCCTTCCTGGCTATATAAGAGGTAAAGCAGTTTTTTGAACCATGCAAAAATAGAAAATGGGAGTTAGCCATACAAATGCACTTACCTATGTGCTTACATATTTTTACAAATAAATGGCAGAGCAAGGTTTAAATGCAGGTCTGTCCAAACTCTTACCTTATACAACTGTTGCTGAAATGAAATATAACAAACTCTAAAACCTAACTTAGAGCAGTGCCTGGCATGTAATAAGCACTCAGTAAGGTGAATGTCACCTTCAAAACACACACACACACACACACACACACACACACACACACACTTCATCTTTACATTTATCCACAGGGCCCTACTCACTCCACACTCCACAACTGGTCGAGTGACACAGGAACCCAAAACCTCATTAACCATCTACAAGTAGACAAAGATGAAGCTATAGAAAAAGGAAGAAATTATTTTTAAGGTGGAAGAACATCAAGGCTCTGTGATGAGCCTAGATGAGGACAAAAACAAAGTGCTTGGAAAAAGACACCATGTGAGGGACTTGGTGCTGTCTTGGTGGCAGGTCAGAAAATTACAGGGTGTATCATGCCACTGAGCTCTGCCATACACTGGACTAGAGCATGGTAAGAGCCTATCCCTGAGTTCCCTTTACTGCAAATGGAGGTCACACATGAAAAGATGACACATCAAAACCCTGAGTGGGTAACTGACAGGAATAGAAACAAAATCTCTTCTTTGTTTGCTCTAAGATGTAGCCATACTTCCCTATGACTGTGCGCCTGGTCTGGCTTTCAGACTATATATTTTTCTTATTATTTCCCTTCAGAAATGACTCACAAATTCTACATTATTTACTCTACACAAATTGCTTTCCATAAACCCAAAAGAAAAAAGTTCTTGGAACCATCATTGTAAACATGACACATTTGTTTTTAATAACTGAAGAAATATAATAAAACCTTTACTTTGGGAGTATATCTAGAGTTTTATCCTGAAGAAAAATTGTATCCATCTGGTCTCAAAAGAAACAGCTTTCACATTAAGTGATATTTCTTGGTTGGGTGATTGGAGAGTGGGAGTGAGGAAAAGGGGGAAGTTGTTAGATCCAACACTTATCGTTAAGTGGAATTAGTTTCTAAAACTGTAGCATCAAGAAACTGGTGAGTAATCCTTCTTCATAGTGCAATATTATGTCACCAGATCTGCTGATCCAATGCACAATGAAATTAATCCTCCATTCTGCAATACTGATGATATGGCAATCACAGATGTGCTGAAGCAGAAGTGTTCATGCCAGGCAGAGTTCAGGAGCCATGAACCAAGCCAGTTGTTAAGTTTCCAGTCCATATTTAACTCCAAGCCTACAATATCTGAAGAAAGAAGGAGGTGGCTAAGGATTCACTAGAAAGCCTTCCAATCCTTTCTATTTCTTCTCTTTCCTAGAGTGGTAATTGCACATTATTTTAAATTTTACTACCAATCTGGCAACATAGTAATTATAGAGACAGTATGGGACCAGGGAAGGAGGGTAGTAAAGAAGTAGGTAAAAGAACTGACATTTGTCGTCACGTGCACTACATTAAGCTCTCTAGATTTAAACCTCCCAACAACCCCATAGAGTTGGTGTTATATGCATTACATAACTATCTAGGAACAACGCTTTATTTGGGACCCAAATCTATGCAACTCTCAAGCTCTTTACATTATACCATGCTGATTCAATCATTCTATGGTCTATGCTTAAATTCATCTTCTTAATGATCCTTAATGATTTCTAAAAATAGGGCACCAGGTGAAGGGAATTTAGGGTCAATACAGTTTAATAATTCAGACCTATCTATGGCAAAATCTTCTCATAGGCAACTCATGGGTCCAGTCCATCACAGTTGTTTATGACTAGTCCATGATATCAATGGTCGTGTTTTTCAGAAATTAGTCACATGCTTATGGTATCAATACTCAGCCCTTCAAATATCCAAGAAGGAGATTCTGATTGGTTGAGCTTGGGTCAGTCACATGCCCACTTTGTGGCTAGGGAAAGGCAAGATACCTTGACAGTCAACCAACACCATATGCCAGGGGAAATCTGTTTGCTATTACCAAAAAGCCAAAATAATAGATATCCCCTGCTCATTCATGTAGCAAACATTTTTTTTTTAATTAAGCAAGAGCAGGGAAGGCAGAGAGACAGACTCTTGTATACACCTGGATTGGGATCCATCAGCTCTGCCCACATGGGATGGCAGTTTTATAATGAAACTATAAAACAGGTGATTACTTTGTTCATTATTTAAAAATTTATTATTTGTCCCTCTCCAATGAGAGTGTAAATGCCACGAGAGCAGGAAAATAGTCTTTGTTTCTCTCTATAAACCAAACAGGTAGCACAGAGGTCAATATGTAGTAAGGTCTCAATAAATGTTTGCACCCTGGACAGTTGGCTCAATAGTGGAGCATGGCGGGGGAGCAAGATGGCGACGGAGTAGGCGGACGTACCAACTTCCAACTCCCAGAACCAAAGTGGATTACAACTCAATTTTAAGAACCACCACCTGGATAAACCAACTTTGAACAAAACTAAGTGGACTCTTCAACCAAGGAACACAGAAGAAGCCACATTGAGACTGGTAGGAATAGCGAAAACGCGAAGAGGGCTGCCCAGCTCCCCGGAGCAAACGGCAGCCCGGAGAGACCCGCGGGGCGGGAGGAGAGTTTGGTGGAGAGGGAGGGACCTGGGTCCCAGGAACCAAGCCCCAGCCTCCAGTCCTAGAGCCTAGAAGAGGCGTTTGGACAGTATTGAGCTGTGAAACAAGTGAGGGAGCTCCCAGGCCTACAGTGTGGAGTATTAGGTCCCTTCCTACTCTGCTGAGGGCTGCTTGGGGTTGTGGGGCGGTAGGACGCTGAAAGGCAGTTCTGTCGGTGTGGGCAGAGGCCAAGCCGGTGGGAGATCGGTCTAGCCCAGAGGGTCAGAGGGGACCGTGAAAGCGGTTCGGAAGCTGCGGGCCCGCCTTTAATCCCACATACGGGGACAAAGCGGGAGGCCAGGAACGGGCAGGCCCTGCGCAAGCCGGCCCTGACAGCGAGGACCGGGCTAGAACCAGGGACGGGCAGGGGCTGTGGCTGAGCTGACGCTACCAGTCCCGCACCCCCCCCACCCCACCCCCGGGCCGGAGAAACCGCGGTTGGCCAGTATACGTGCGCGAGCGGGCTCCGAGCACGGGAACGGGGTGGACCCCGAGACAAGTGGAGGCTCACAGCTGAGCCTACACTACTATCCCCACCCGGCCGGAGAAACCCCGGATAGCATTCATACGTGCACAAGCGGGCTCCGAACGCGGGGGCGGGGTAGAGTCCGGGACAAGCGGAAGTACGCAGCTCAGCGGAAGCCAGCAAACACGCCCGCCCCAATAAACCTTGGTTTCCGACCCTGCGCAGTAGGGCCCTGGCCTCGAGGGCGGGGCTAAAGCTCCGGACGGGCAAAAGCTTACAGCTGAGAGCACGTCAAAAGCCCCGCCTAACCCGCGGAACTGTAGCGAGCAGGCTCCTACTGCTGGTTCTGGGCGGAAGTCTGGAAATAGGCTGGGTCCACAGCTGAGGAAAGGTGCTCACCTCTACCCTTGGTGCTAATCTTGTGGCTTCAGTCACAGCCCCTCCCACGGAAGAGAGGCAGATATCATAGCAAAAGCCACAGTGGGCCGGCGCTGGCAACGCTCATAACCAACCACCCTAGGCATCGGCAGAGGGGTTGGGGGGCCTGCAGATAGACCACACCTAGAGAACACAAAGGCAACACCTACTGGACTCCAGTGGCCACAACTTGCTTATACACAGAAAAAATGGGCAGGCAGAGGAATGCAAACCAAATGAATCAAGAGAAATCCCCAGAGAAGGACCTGAATGAACCAGATATAACCAAATTACCAGAAGCAGAATTTAGAATAATGATAGTTAGGATGCAAAAAGAAATTAGAGCAACAATGGATAGTCATTATGAACACCTAAATAAAGAGATAACAAGTATAAAAAATGAAATTGAAATAATAAAAAAGAATCAGACAGAAATGACAAATACAGTATCAGAACTGAAGACCACAATGGAAGGAATTAAAAGCAGGATAGATGACGCTGAGGATCGAATAAGCGAGTTAGAGGACACAATAAACAAAGGCACAGAAGCAGAGAAGAAAAAGGAAAAGAGACTTAAAAAATGTGAGGAAACTCTAAGGGAGCTTTGTGACAACATGAAGAGAAACAACATTCGCATCATAGGGGTGCCTGAAGAAGAGGAGATAGGACAGGAAATGGAAACTTTGTTCAATCAAATCATAGCAGAAAACTTTCCTAAATTAAGGCTGGGAAACACTCCACACATTCAAGAAGCACACAGAACTCCATTAAGGAGAAACCCAAAAAGATCTACACCAAGACACATCATAGTTAAAATACCAAAACTAATGGATAAAGAAAAAATTTTAAAAGCTGATAGAGAAAAAAAGACTATCACCTACAAAGGAGCCCCCATAAGGATGACATTGGACTTCTCAACAGAAACACTTGAGGCCAGAAGGGAATGGCAAGAAATAATCAAAGTAATGCAGAACAAGAACCTACAACCAAGACTACTTTATCCAGCAAGGCTAACATTTAAAATTGAAGGAGAAATAAAGAGCTTCCCAGAAAAAGAAAGCCTCAAGGAATTCATAAAAACCAAACCAATTCTGCAAGAGATACTAAGGGGCCTCTTGTGAACAGTTTAAATGGAGGAATGAATAGAGCAAAAGAAGAATACAGCTTTAAAGAATAAAATGGCAATAAACAACTACATATCAATAATAACCTTAAATGTAAATGGATTAAATGATCCAATCAAAAGACATAGAGTAGCTGCATGGATAAAGAAACAGGACCCATACATATGCTGTCTACAAGAGACACACCTTAAAGCAAAAGATGCTCATAGACTGAAGGTAAAAGGATGGAAAAAAATATTTCATGCAAATGGAAATGAAAAAAAAGCAGGGGTAGCAATACTTATATCAGACAAAATGGACTTTAAAACAAAGGCTGTAGTAAGAGATAAAGGAGGACACTACATAATGATAAAGGGAACAATTCAACAGGAAGATATAACTATTGTAAATATCTATGCACCAAATATAGGAGCCCCGACATACATAAAGCAGACTTTGATGGATATAAAGGGCAAGATTAACAGCAATACTATCATAGTAGGGGATTTCAATACCCCTCTAACAACACTGGATAGATCCTCAAGAAAGAAAATTAATAAAGAAACAGCAGACTTAAAGGAGACACTAGATCAACTTGATTTAATAGATATCTTCAGAACTTTTCACCCTAAAGCAGTAGAATATACATTCTTCTCAAGCGCTCATGGTACGTTTTCTAGGATAGACCACATGTTAGGACACAAAAATGGTCTCAATAAATTTAAGAAGATTGAAATCATATCAAGCATTTTCTCTGATCACAATGCCATGAAACTAGAAATTAACCACAAAAGAAAAAATGAAAAATACTCAAACACTTGGAAACTAAATAGCATGTTATTAAATAATGAATGGATTAACAATGAGATCAAAGAAGAAATAAAAAAGTTTCTAGAAACAAATGATAATGAGCATACATCAACTCAAAATTTATGGGACACAGCAAAAGCAGTTCTGAGAGGTAAGTTTATTGCACTACAGGCATATCATAAGAAGCTAGAAAAAGCTCAAATAAGCAACCTGACCCTGCATCTAAAAGAACTAGAAAAACAACAACAAATAAAACCCAAGACAAGTAGAAGGAAGGAAATAATAAAGGTCAAAGCAGAAATAAATGACATAGAGGTTAAGGAAACAATACAGAGGATCAATGAAACAAGAAGCTGGTTCTTTGAAAAGGTAAACAAGATTGATGAACCTTTAACTAGACTCACCAAGAAAAAAAGAGAGAGGACTCAAATAAATAAAATTAGAAAGGACAGTGGAGAAATAACAACTGACACAACAGAAATACAAAGCATTGTAAGAAAATACTATGAAGAACTATATGCCAAAAAATTAGACAATCTTGGTGAAATGGACAAATTTCTTGAATCATACAACCTTCCAAAAATCAATCTGGAAGAATCAGAACACCTAAACAGACCAATTACAGCAAATGAGATCGAAACAGTTATCAAAAAACTCCCAAAAAAGAAAAGTCCTGGGCCTGATGGCTTCACAAGTGAATTCTATCAAAAATTCAAAGAAGAACTAACTCCTATTCTCCTCAAGCTATTTCAAAAAATTCAAGAGGAAGGAAGACTTCCAAACTCCTTTTATGAGGCGAGCATAATTCTGATCCCAAAACCGGGCAAAGACAACACAAAGAAAGAAAATTATAGGCCTATATCCCTGATGAATTTAGACGCTAAAATTCTCAACAAAATATTAGCCAACCGGATCCAGCAATATATGAAAAAAATCATACACCACGATCAAGTGGGATTTATTCTGGAGAGGCAAGGCTGGTTCAATATTCGCAAATCAATCAATGTGATTCACCACATAAACAAAAGGAAGGACAAAAATCACATGATAATTTCAATAGATGCAGAAAAGGCATTTGATAAAATCCAGCACCCATTCATGCTCAAAACTCTCAGTAAAGTGGGAATACAGGGATCATTCCTTAACATGATAAAGGTAATCTATGATAAACCGACAGCAAACATCATACTAAATGGACAAAGATTAAAAGCAATCCCCTTAAGATCAGGAACCAGGCAGGGTTGCCCACATTCACCACTCTTATTCAACATAGTTCTGGAAGTCCTAGCTACAGCAATCAGACAAGAAGAAGAAATAAAAGGCATCCAAATTGGAAAAGAAGAAGTAAAACTGTCATTATTTGCAGATGATATGATATTGTATATTGACAACCCTAAAGTCTCAGTCAAAAAACTACTGGACCTTATAAATGATTTCAGCAAGGTGGCAGGATATAAAATTAATACTCAGAAATCAGAGGCATTTCTATACACCAACAATGAAATATCAGCAAAAGAAATTAAGGAAACAATCCCCTTCACTATTGCAGCCAAAAAAATAAAGTACCTAGGAGTAAATTTAACCAAAGAGGTTAAGGACTTGTACTCGGAAAATTATAGAACATTGATAAAAGAAATCAAGGAAGATACAAAGAAGTGGAAACACATACCGTGCTCATGGCTAGGAAGAATAAACATCATTAAAATGTCTATATTACCCAAAGCAATTTATAATTTCAATGCAATACCAATTAAAATACCAATGACATACTTCAAAGATATAGAACACATATTCCAAAAATTTATATGGAACCAAAAAAGAACACTAATAGTCTCAGCAATCTTAAAAAGAAAAAATAAAGCAGGAGGTATCACTCTTCCTGATATCAAGGTTTACTACAAGGCCATTATACTCAAGACAGCCTGGTACTGGCATAAGAACAGGCACATAGATCAATGGAACAGAACAGAGGACCCAGAAATAAACCCACAGCTTTATGAACAACTGATATTTGACAATGGAGGAAAGAACACACCATGGAGTAAAGACAGCCTCTTTAACAAATGGTGTTGGGAAAATTGGACATCTACCTGCAAAAAAATGAAACTAGACCATCAACTTACACCATTCACAAAAGCAAACTCAAAATGGATAAAAGACTTAAATGTAAGCCGTGAAACCATAAGCATCTTAGAAGAAAACATAGGCAGCAAGCTCTCCGACATCTGTAGCAGCGGTATATTTGCCGATTTATCTTCATGGGCAACTGAAATAAAAGGCAAGATAAACAAATGGGACTATATCAAACTAAAAAGTTTTTGCACAGCTAAAGACAATAGGAACAGAATAAAAAGACAAACCACACAATGGGAGAACATATTCGACAGCACATCTGATAAGGGGTTAATAACTAAAATTTATAAAGAACTTATAAAACTCAACACCAGGAAGACAAACAACCCAATCAAAAAGTGAGCAAAAGAAATGAATAGAAATTTTTCCAAAGAGGACATACAGATGGCCAATAGGCATATGAAAAAATGCTCAACATCACTAATCATTAGAGAAATGCAAATTAAAACCACAATGAGATATCACCTCACACCAGTCAGAATGGCACTTATCAGCAAAACAACACAGAATAAGTGCTGGCGAGGATGTGGAGAAAAGGGAACCCTTCTGCACTGCTGGTGGGAATGCAGACTGGTGCAGCCACTGTGGAAAACAGTTTGGAGATTCCTCAGAAAATTAAAAATCGAACTGCCTTTTGACCCAGCTATCCCACTTTTAGGAATATACCCTAAGAACACCATAGCACTGTTCGAAAAGAAGAAATGTGCCCCCATGTTCGTGGCAGCATTGTTCACAATAGGGAAGATCTGGAAACAGCCCAAGTGTCCATCAGAAGACGAGTGGATTAAAAAGCTTTGGTACATATATACTATGGAATACTACTCAGCCATAAGAAACGATGACATCGGATCATTTATAACAAAATGGATGTACCTTGATAACATTATACGGAGTGAAATAAGTAAATCAGAAAAAAAGAAAAACTGAGAACAGCACGATTACATATATAGGTGGGACATGAAAGTGAGGGTATGAGACATGGAGAAGAGAGTGGTGGTTACGGGATGGGGGGAGGGAGGGAAGAGTGGGATAGGGAGGAGGGGAGGGACGCAGGGAAAACCAGATAGAAGGTGACAGAGGACAATTTGACTTGTGGTGATGGGTATGCAACACAATTGAATGATAAGATAACCTGGAGATGTTTTCATTGTACATATGTACCCTGATTTATTGATGTCACCCCATTAGAATTAATAATAATAAAATATATATATATAAAAAAAAAGAAAAATGATTTCTACAAAGGCTTCATTGCAGGATCATTTTAAAAATTAAAAACAAACCACTTGTGGCCTGACCTGTGGTGGTGCAGTGGATAAAGCGTCGACCTGGGAACACTAAGGTCGCCAGTTCAAAACCCTGCACTGGTCTGGTCAAGGCACATATGGGAGTTGATGCTTCCAGCTCCTTTCCCCTTTCTCTCCTTCTTTCTCTCTCTCTCTCTCACTCTGTGTCTCCTCTCTAAAATGTATAAATAAAAAGAATTAAAAAAATAATAATAATAACCACTTGTACAAAAAAAAAAAAAAATAGTGGAGCATGGCTTGTAGATGTCCCGGTTCAATTCCCAGTCAGGGCACTAAGAAGTCACCATCTGCCTCTCCTCCCATCCCCCCCTCTCTCTACTCATCTCCTGCAGCCATGGCTCAATTGGATGGAGCAAGTTGGCCCCAGTGCTGAGGATGGATCCTTGGCCTCTGTCCCAGGTACTAAATCTAGCTTGGTTGCCAAGCAATGGAGCAACTCCCCAGGTGAGCAGAGCTAATGAATCCCAATCCAGGTGTATACAAGAGTCTGTCTCTCTGCCTTCCCTGCTCTTGTTTAATTAAAAAAATAAAATGTTTGCTACATGAATGAGCCAGGCAAGATCTACATGTTGTCTAAAGCCTCATTATGAGACATTAATGAATAGAGCTTGGTGCTTACTTAAAACCCAGTGATTCAGGTAAAGAAAGAAGTAAAGCTGTCATTACTTGTTGATGGCATGATATTATACAAGAAACCCTAAAGATTCCACCAAAAGGCTATTAAAACTAGTAAATGAGTTTGGTAAAGTAGCAGGATACAAAGTTAGCATTCAGAAATCAGTTGTGTTTTTATACACCAATAATGAACTATCAGAAATAGAAATTAAGAAAACAATCCCATTTATAATTGCATCAAAAAGAATAAGATACCTAAGAATAAATTTGCCTTGGCCAGTCGGCTCTGTGGTAGAGCATTGGTCTGGCATGTGGATGTGCTGGGTTTGGTTCCTCGTCAGGGCACACAGGAGAAGTGCCCATCTGCTTCTCTGCCCCTCTCCCTCTCACCTCTCTCTTTCTTCTCCTCCCTTCCTGCAGCCAAGACTCGATTAAAGTGAGATGGCCCGGGTGCTGAGAATGGCTCTACGGCCTCCACCTCAGGCATTAAAATGGCTGCTGTTGCAAGAGAGCAAGGGCCCCAGATGGACAGAGCATTGCCCCCTAGTGAACTTGCCTGGTGGATTGCTGTCAGGGTGCATGCAGAAGTCTGTCTCTGTCCTCTCACTAAACAAATAAAAGTAAAATAAAGAATAAATTTAACCAAGGAGGTAAAAGACCCATACTCAGAAAACTATAAAAATTTAAAAGTGACATTGAAGAAGATACAAATAAGTGGAAGCATGCTCAGAAACAGGAAGAATTAATATTGTTAAAATATCCATACTACTCAAAGCAATCTATAGATTCAATGCAATCCCTATCAAAATACCAATAACACTTTTCAAGAACTAGAACAAATAATCCTAAAATTTATGTGGGACCACAAAGACCCCAAACATCAAAAGCAATATAGAGAAAGAAAATGAAGTTGGAAGTATCAGACTATATTATATGACTATAGTAATTAAAACAGCATGGTACTAGCATAAGAACAGACATATAAATTAATGAAACAAAATAGAATTCCCAAAAATAAACCCATGCTTATATGATTATTTATGACAAAAGAGGGAAGAATGTACAATGTGGTAAAGACAATCTCTTCAATAAATGGTGTTGGGAAAATTGGAAAGATACCTGCAAAAAATGAAACTAGACCACTTTCTTACACCACTTACAAGAATATACTCAAAATGGATTAAAGATTTAAAAGTAAGACTCAAAACCATAAATCTCCTAGAAAAAAACATAAGCAGTAAACTCTGATATTATTTTTAGTAATATTTTTTTGGGATATGTCTCCTTGGGCAAGAAAACATAAGACAAATAAGTAAACAAATGGGACTGTCTCAAATAAAAAAGGTTTGCACAGTGAAAGAAGCCATCAAAAAAACTAAAAGATAACCTACAGATGAGAGAATATATCTGCCAATGATATATCTGATAAAAGGTTATATATACCAAATATATCTGACAAAATATGTAAGAAACTTATACAACTTAAAACCCTCAAAAAATTCAATTAAAAACTGGAGTAGGACCTGAGTAGACATTTCTTCAAAGACATTATAGATGGCCAACAAACTTGTGAAAAAATGTTCAACATCACTAATCATCAGGACAATGCAAATTAAAACCACAATAAGATAGCACCTCAACCCTGTCAAAATAGCCATCATCAATGAATTAACAAACAAGTGTTGACGAGAACGTGGAGAAAACCAAATCCTCATGCAATGATGGTGAAATTGTAAATTGGTGCAGCCCTTATAGAAAACAGCATGACAAGTCGTCAAAAAATTAAAAATAGCAATACCGTATGACCTGGAAATTCCACTTCTGGGTAGTTAGCCAAAGAAATCCAAAACATTAATTTGAAAAGATATATGCATACCTATGTCCTTTACAGTGTTATTTACACTAGCCAAGCTATGAAAGCAACCTAAGTGTCCATTGATAGACAAATAAAGAAGTGGTACCTATATATAATGGAAGATCATTCATCCACAAAAAAGAATAAAATTTGCCACTTGTGATAACATGGATGAACTAGATGGTATTATACTAAGTGAAATAATTCAGACAGAGAAAGACATATACTATATGATTTTACTTATATGTGATTATCTGAAAAACAGAATACATGAACAAACAACATAGAAACAAACACAAGGATGCAGAGAGTAACTTGACGGTTGCCAGGTGAAAGTATTGGCAGGATAGGTGAAAAAGGGGATGGGATTAAAAAGTACAAGTTGTCAGATATAAGAATAGTCACAGGATGTGAAGTACAGCATAGGGAATATAGTCGATAAAGTTGTAATAATTATGTATATGGTATTAGGTGGGTACTAGACTTATTGGGGGATCACTTTGTAAGGTATATAGATGTTTAATCACTATGCTGTACACCTGACTCTAATATTGTATGTCAACTGTAATTGAAAAATAAATAAAGAATTTTGAACCAGTGATTCAGATAGCCCCCATTAAAACTTACTCTTCTTTCAGTTGAATCTCAAAATTGAACATGAATCCTAGGAGGCCCAACAAGAACAAGAAATCTACCCAGCTGTAACTGTAACTCCTTTATATAAACAACACTCACCAGTTCTCCAAGCTTACACACCAGACACCCCAGTCACTTGAACTATAGCAGTTCCCATTAAACTTCTTTTTAAGTTTAATTAAACATCTTTTATTTTTAAAAGTTCAAGAATCTTAACTATAAAATACAGTGCTGTAACTTCATTCCATGTATTTATTACTGCTTTAGCTCATTTCTCAATGCCATAAAAGAAATCTCTTTGAATTGGAAGGTTGACACATTTTTAAAATGGAAATCAGGGATTTCCTCTACCTCATTTTTTTCAATACCCTACCTCTCAAAAATGCCATTTTTGTGTTTCTTCTCATTACCCATTTCGGAAGCCTTTTGCGTTCAGATAGAATGCCTATCTCATTTCTCATTATATCCCTAACACCTAGCACAATTCATGCCCGGCATGTTGTTGGCACTAAATAAATAGAGGTTGCACTTAATGAATAAATACATCATTGTGCTTTTTCTTTAAATCAATTTCAATTCAATACAGCTAATTATTGAATTCTAATCCTATGTCAGGCAGGGCACTATTGGGAACCCAGAGGAAATATGATCTTAATGTTCTTGTTAACCCTTATAGGTATTTTTCCCCTCAAAGACTCAGTCTCAATAAGATCTACAGAAAACAGTGGTAAAGAAGGATAGGTTGTCTAATAAAAAAATTTAACTTGTTTAGCACCTCCACTCAGTGCCACTGGGACGTGGCCTCTGTGGGACAGGACCACAGGAGGGTTCTCATGATCATGGGCATTTTGCCGTCATGGCCCCCTTCCTCTGCAAGAATAATGAGAAGTTAGACTTTATGACTGCACTGGTGCAAAGGTGAAATAAAGCAGGCTGGATTCATTACTGTATATTCTTTATTATTATGTCCAATATTTCTTCTTATTTTAAACAGAATTAAAATGAAAATATTTATAGGAGCCACTAAAAGTACCATGGGCTCCATAGGCACTATGCCTAATGGATAAGTGGGCCCTGCCCTGGTGGCCACATGTAGTGACCGTGTCCCCACTAGAGAGAATTCTCCTCCTCCTTCCCTTCCTGATGGGATGCAGTTTCAAAGCAAGAAGTTGATCCAACCTTTCTACCTGCAATCCTAACTCAGGAGGCCTCTCTTTCTCTTCTGACAGTAGAATAAACTGAGACCGAGCCACGGGGGCAAAACCTCATCTGCATTAACCTTCCCCCAGGTCTTCATCATGCTGACTCTTACCTTTCCCTTTGCTAAGCTGTGGGAAAATTATGCCTCCCCAACACTACGGAGCTTCCTCTTGTTTATGTAAAACCCCAATTAAGCTAGAAATAGAATTTAGCACTGCAAACATTATTTAAAAAATGTTAAGATATCCAGTCCAGTGCTCCTGTTCATTATTCTCTGCTGAAACCTAATATCAGTAACAGCATGTACTGAGGACCTGGACCATGAATTAATAATGAAGCACTTGTACTGGAAAATATGTGAGCACCTAGTTACTTTCTTTGGCAGACACCCATAGGGACGGGGGTTCACTCTGTCTTACACAGTACTTCCAGTGATAGTTTTGCAGGATAAAAGTAGTTATCAGTTATTTCGGAGGGATTACCTGCAGGGAAAAAGATAACCGAGCATTCATCGACCACCCACCTTCCTCCCTGCTTGGCTGCTGAACCATTCCTTCTGTGAAACTTTCACTTTCTCCAGGTACTCAGTCGCATCATTGTTTTAACACATGTAATTTCAATGATTTCTTCATCTAGTTTACTCCACCACGAGATTAAAAATACTGAACAAAGAAAGAATTGTACAGAGAGGCAATGTAGTTCAGTGGTGGAGCACAGAGGTCATAGATTATATCAGGTGTAGGCTAGAATTCTACCATTAGAGACCACCACGTAACAGCTGCATGATCTTGAGCAAATCATGTAACTTCTCTGATCCTCAGTTTTTCCTCATTAAAGGGGAGATAATTCCCTTTCTGGATTAATGAAAGGATTAGGAGGAATGAGGGGGAGCACCTAGCACAATGCAGTGTATAGTGCCATTTCATGAATACTAGCTGTGATCATCATCATCATCATTAACATCATTTTCCCCATCACCTTCTTTGTATCCCTACTATCTATTGTAATAATTAGCACATCCTAATGTTTCTTGTGTGAATTATAAAATATGTTTTACATGTAATCCTTTGATACAAAAACAATGGCTTCAGAGGGTATTTTGTTTGGCTTTCTTTTCCCCATTGATTTGAGAGAGAGAGAAAGAGAGAATGGGAGAGAAAGATAAAGGCATCAACTCATTCTACTTAGTTGTTCCATTTGGTTGTATACTCATTGATTACTTCCTGTATGTGCTCTAACTGGGGGTTGAAATTGCAACCACTGATACAGCAGGTCAAGGCTTTATCCATTGGGCAACCCAGCCAGGGCCTGGCTTGGTTTTTGACAAAATTAATTTTCTCCTGAGTTTCCTTCTTTTTTGCTGCCTCATCACTGCCTCCTGGATGGAGGAGTCTTTGACTACTCCAGTAACAATCTAAGAAGGATGCTTTTCCAATGGATTCCCCATTTCTGATGGGTTTTACTTTCAAGAGAGTTTGAAAGAAATTCTCAGCCAGAAATGATCACAGTGCCTATGATGCAATCAAGAGAAATATAAACCTGAACACAAAAATACATTTGTGTACGAAGGTGTCAAACATCAACTCTGCATGTATTACTACAACTTTAAGGATTATTTGGTTTATTTCTTCCAAGGTAACCCACCAATCCCATAAGACCAGGTTTTCTGTTGCTTCCTGCACATGTTAAAAAAAAAAAAAAAAAGGCCTTTCTACATCTGCAGAAAACAAGCAGTTGTTGTCATCACTATACTTGCCCTGTGAAACCTTAGCAAGCTGATAGAGTTACGCATTCCGTTCCTTAAGAGGAGCCCAGCGTTTCAGCTCCACTGTTGGGGCATTGCTTTCATTGGACCTGAGAAACTTGGCTTTTGAGTTTTGTAGCTCTAGACATTAAATTTTTTTTAAACTAGAATAAAACCCAAAGCTCTTTCCAAAAACAAACAAACAAATATAATAGATAAATGGAAAAGGAAGGGGTAAGAATTCTCTTTGCTAATAAAAAATTATTCCCAGGGGAATGTCCAGTTGTTGTTACTGTTTTTTAAGCTACTACATAACCAAGTGTAGTATATGGTGCAGGAAATAATTTTGCTCATGCACCTGCACAGAAAAACCTACATCAACAAGTTTGCTTTGGATGTCAATTTGTGGGACCCAGAGCTAAGCCTGAAAGCAAAGGTGAAATCAAATACGAAAATTGCACAGCAGCCGCAGAGGAGTCAGCTATCCAGAGGCCCCTGATGAAACCCCATCTTTAGGGTAGAGTTTCAGGCACATTTTGATGTTTTGGTCACCTGACCCAAGCTCTGGAGCCCAATTGGCCTCTGAGTTTACAGGCTAAGTAATGATGTAACCAGAGTGTGTGGGAACCAGAAGGATGAGACAGATACAATTTTTCCCAGTCATTTATTAGACTTGGCTACTAATTCTGCTTGTTCCTCAGTTTGACTGCTGGTTATCAGGAAATTTGAACTACTTAAAAGACATAATGAGTTTATCTATACTCAGGGTGGAATTTAGTCACATTCATATAAAATTAAGCCACAGTTACAGAGAAGAGTCATTTGTGAAATTCAATTATTTATATTTAAATTTCATAGCAGACATATTTTAATGTACCTATATTTTGTTATGTACTCCTTTTATAAAACTAAGCATTTATAATAGAACTTAAAATATCATTTTTACGACATCTAAAAGAATCCATCAAAATAAATATGTTGGTTTATCCATGATTTTTACTATTTCTTTTCTTAATTTTCAGAGTTTTTGTCTAAACAGAATAAATGTTTCTGCATGTGTAATTTGTCACTATGGCAACGTTTGGCCTTTAAAATGCTGACACTATATCAGAGACAACCAAGAACCAAGAAATTATCCTTGTTTAACAAGAATAAGCAGAACCCATTTTGCAAACTTCAGGAATAACCACACATAGCAGGACAAAGATGCATAAGGATAAAGGCATTTGTTGTTCAGTCCACTCGGCAAGAAAAATGAGAGTATATTTGGGTTTTGTGACAATCACTAGAGATCTAAAGCTGAGAACAAAACTTAAAAAGGACTTTTTTTCCCAACTTTCTTATACCCACCCCTTCACCAAAGAAAGCATTTAAGTATTTTCTAACACTCACACTGTATTATCTTTCTGACTCATCAGCATGAGTTTGTACAAAGTTTTCCCACTCATCATTCCAAATGTCTTCAGGACAGTCTTGCAGTTATACCTCACAAAACATCATCAACAGTTTTGCAACAGACAAAAAAAAAAAAAGTATGTCTGAAAACTAATGGTGGGGCCTGAACTTTATAATAAACTCCTTGCATGGTTTTTAAAAATTAATTGGTGTTTAATTTTTGGTGGCATTTATACTCATATGAAGTATTTCAAATTCTCAAAATACTTAATCTAGTTAGCAAACATGTCTTTAATAAAGAAGTCCCTAACAGTTCTTTATCATTTTTCTTGTGCATATTGTGTCCAACACACGCAGTAGATGTGGTGTCTGACATCTACTTAAACCTGTTGGGAACGATATCAAACATTAATGGGGATTAGTGTTAGAACTGGTGTAAACATAGCAAACACTGCTGAAACTCCATACTCACATTTCCATATGTTATGCAGTCAGCAGAGTCATTTAACAAGTGAGGTACTCAGGGAGGTGGTGTGCAGGTAGCGAGTATTTGGCAGGGAAGAAGTAAACACTCCCTGGATATATTTACTTCATAGCACCAGCATTTACATACCTACCTAACTCTGGTGCTTCTGTTTCTCCTCAAGAGACAGGTCAAGTTCAAGATATATGATTTCGTTATGAAAACTTTCTACAACATAGGTAAAAAATAATTTAGTACTTCCAGGTGCACTGTAATTCTTGGCAGAAAAAGTTAATTCCAGGTGTGTAATCTCCTAAAGAAATCTGTTGTCAAAGCTGGATAAAACCATCACATTAGAAAAATAGAAGTCCACCCGTGAACAAAGTACAAGGTATGGCTAGGAAAACCCTCTGCCCCATGCAGAAATTACAGCATAAAAGTGAAACTCCCTTTTACTTATGTAAACATTGCTTGGTTTGGGGCATCATTTCAAAAGAGGTAGAGCTGAACATGCATGAGCATATAGAAATATGACATGCTCGTGGTGGGAGGTTTGGGGTGGGGCCCCCGCGCCAAGCCAGACTCTAACACACAAAGGAAGAAAGAAGACACACGTTTTATAGCTTACAGATTTTTTTCTTCATTTTTTAAAGCAGCCAACCAACCAAATAACTCAATCAGCAAAACAAAACCAAGATGTGCCACACAGTGGAAAATATTATAACAGCTTGAATAACAAGGGGCCCTGGCAGGGTGGAAATGTGGGTGGAGGAGGCAGGAAAAGAGATCCTCACATTATGGAATATTTAAACTTTGTAATTTGATACATATTTATTAACTGATGTCCTTTTAAGGGGCACTTATTTGTGACAGGTTTATGAACAATATAGCATGTACAGCACACTGAAGTTCTCCCATGACTTGTTTGTATTTCCATATGTTCAGATGAAATGAATATCACATTTAACAGTATTACTAGCTGCTCTTGAAGTGTCTGCCAGTGCTACATCCCTGGGGAGCTGTTGCCACCAGATTAATATCCTGTGGGTCACTTAATTTAAAAAACCATACTATAAAGGCATTATGTGATTAGATGTACTGCTTTTACAAGCCAGTTGGGGTGTGTACTTTGCATCTGGTTCAGAAAGGCTGGTGAGGCCAACTTCCAAAGACCTCCAACCTGGAGTCTCTGAGAGGTCATGGACAAGCAGAGGGAAAATGTGTCCTCCAACTACCATCGAAACTGCCTTGAAAACAAGATTTAAAAGAAACAACTTCACTTAGTCAGAAGCAGGCCGGAACAGCTGGTCAGAACTGGCTGCTTCAGAAAAGGGAGGTGCTATCAATGCCCATCAGGCTGCTGTCACCAAATACTCACAGTAAATACAGAATCATGCTATTTCCACATTACGCTATCAACGCCGGGTTCTATCAATTGTAAAGTATTTTACTTGTGAATTCAAAATTTGCTCTTTATTCTCTATTTAAACATGTTCAGAGCTAGTCACTGGGCAGACCACCCAAAACAACAGGAAGTGTGCCTTTTGAGTGAGCAAGAGGAATTTGCCATAAGCTCCAAGGACACCCCGGGACAGGATGCCCAGCATTTCCTGCAGGAATTTTAAATGGCAGCAAGTGCAGAGGGCTCCAGGCAAGAGGGAAGCATCAATCATCATTTATGGCCCATTACTGATTATCTGCAAAGAGATAATTCACTTGGACTTCCTCTAGGCCAGGCCCAAAGAGGCCTTGGGCTATCACCAAGACAGGGAGAAACCCTGAAAAGCATACAGGTGGGATACATGAGCTGGAGAACCTATGTCTGATGTACATTTTGGGTACTTCTGGTTATATTCCCAGTCATATTAAAACAATGTTTTCCTTCGTTAGAACAAATCTGCAATAGTTACTTGTCTTTTTTAACTGTCCTGGACCTTCACAGATACTGTCCACTGACATGATTGTTTAAAAAATAAAGTCATTTTGTTCAGTCTTTTATTGTCAATGAAAAAGTTTTTTTCCCCCACCAAATATATATTGAACTGATCAATTCTAAAGGATATTTTGCCTTGCAGAGGAAAAGAAAATTATTAGGAGTCAAGACTTTATGAGGTGAATTGAACAGCAAAAATCATGTGCCTATGGGTTTGCAAAGCGGAAAATTCTCAACAGCCTCCCTGAAATTTCAACTAAGACCTTATAACTTGGAAAAAAATAAAGTCTTAGAGAAAGAGGCATCTCCAGTGGCTGCTTCTGAAGCCCTGCTTGTAGGTATTAGTGAGGATCATAACCACAACCATCTGGGTTTGCTCATCACTTCATTTTTTTAAATTTGAAGCAACAAGGAAAACATGGAGGTGAAAAAGAGAGAGGAGTCAAGATGACACTCTTTGCATTCTATTCTACCATTTGCCACATTTCTAAAATACCAAGATTCCCAGTCTCAAGAGGATGCATGAATCTTTTGTTCTATTCATCATGTGATAAAGAACTAATCATTCCCAATGGCTAATTAATTACTGAGAACAAATTTTTAGTTTCTTGCATTTGTATCTTTAAACTGATAAAAAGTGGAGATCGTTCCCAATTTGTACTGATCCAAACATTGGAATACTGTCCCAAACTGTGCCATGGTGTGTCACAGAGCATCTCTGTGTGTTTCCTTAAGTATAAAATCGCGATATAATTTCACCTGTTAAACTCATGAGGATTGTTGAAAAGAATTGAGTGAGCTCACGATCGTGAAAACACCTTAAAAATATGAAGCATGGCAACAAATTCAAGGCATGGGGCAATTATGAAGATGATGATGACAACAATGAGAGAAGATGCAGGTAGAAATGGTGTACATCTATGAAATTATGGCTTAGTACTTGTCATTCGGGAGTTGTATTTTCTGCCACCCAGGACTGAGATGACTAAAAGTTATCAGCATAGTAGTGATCCTTGAATGAAACATGTTTTAAATATACAATGTAGATTTTTCAAATGAAAATTCATAATATGCATATTTTTACATTTACTAGCACTACCAAAGGTAGCAAAGACATTAATGTAAAGTGCTCAGCATTTTGCAGGCTTCTAGAAGGTATCTCTCTCTCCTCTGCCTACAGAAATTTCTCCTCTTAAATGATGCTTGGGAAGGCCTGGTGATGGTCTTCATTAGACCTTTAGTCTGACCAAGACACTGTTACTGTACCATCCTTTTCAAGTGTTGTGGTTTCTGTCAAAGGGTGAAATAAACATTCTTCTCTGTATCATCATCCACGAGATTTTATTTTGACCCCCTTGGTCTGCCTCAAGCAGCTGCTAAGTAAAGGAAGGATGACAAAGAGGAAGAGTATATAGCAGTGAGAACTAAAACTATGTCCTAAAAGAAACTATAGTTTTCCTACTCTATCGCTATGGGGGTAAAGGCCTAATTTAGCAATATCAGTTGCTGATAAGCAACTGCACTATGAAATTTTATCTTTCTAAATATCTGCACATATCCATCATGAAGGCAAAGGAAAAGCATATTGATTTCATTGGAAACTTACATGCCTTTAAATTGACCAGCTGGAAATCTGTTTTTCAAATGGGAAGCTATGTCCTGCCTAGGTAGCTGAAGTTGCCAGGAGAGCTTTAATTGATAAGGTATTCAAGGACAAAAGCACTAGGCCAAAATCA
This sequence comes from Rhynchonycteris naso, assembly GCA_037038555.1. NCBI lineage: Eukaryota > Metazoa > Chordata > Mammalia > Chiroptera > Emballonuridae > Rhynchonycteris > Rhynchonycteris naso. The sequence continues at coordinate 39,452,932 of CM073002.1, forward strand.
AATGCAGGAGGTACCTTTGCAGGGCTGCTCTGGAATGAATGACAATTATTTATACTCTACTTCATGGCCCAGACACACAAAGTAAGGCTGGAGCAAGAAGAGCAACTCTATCCATGGAGAAATGAGAATGGCAGCATTCTGGACGAATAGATTTTTATAATCCCTGTTTTCAGATAAGGAAATTACTCTGTGAATGGAGGGCAGTGGAAAGCCTGTGCCCTATTTTCTGGTACAACTTCAATATCCTGTGCTAGGACTTTAAGAACACAGTTGAAATCCTCTTGCATTCCTCCTCCTGCCCATTCCTTGTCTACAGTGGGCATTTTCAGCTCTGGCAGGAGTATAAATCTGTGCTCCAGATGTCAGGACCCTGCCCATGAGGTTTGCTAATTATCCCAACTCCCCCTGCTGGTAGGTTTGACTACAACCCAAACTAAAAACCCTCCTCTCATTTAAACACAGGAACTATTTAAAAACATTTTTCAAGTGAATCCACATAGTAAAAGAGCAGGTCAGAAGAAGCAAGGAAACTCAAACACATGGTGAATATTACATGAGAGGGTAACTCCCTATAATATAAATTGCATGTTTGATATTATTTCTAAAACTAGGTTATTTTTTAATTAGATTTGTGAACCATAAAATAGATCCACTGGTCTAATTTCCCCTCTTCTTTTGTTCCCACGCCCTTTCTCATTTTTGTGGTTTGCGATATTTCCCTTTGTCTCTGAGCTCTAGACTTCTACTTAATAAGTACCAATAAAGATTGGATGTTATCCTTAAACAGTGGTTGCATTTCCCACCTGCTAATTGTTTTATTTGTACTCACTGTTTCCGCCCTCTCATCAACAGGGGCTTTAGCATAAAGGGCAATGAAGTAGAATGTGATGAGGCAAACAGGAGCCAGCCAAGTGAAAGCTTCTATAATTACACAGTAGCCTGGAGTAGCTCTTCTCAAATCAAATTATGAGCCTGGATTACCTAAAACTCTCAGGACACAGCCCAGGTTTTCATTTGTCTGCATGTTACTGTCGACAAGCAGCCCTCTTTCCTCTTGCCTTTATTCTTTACAGAGATTAGTAAAGCTCCAGGTCCAACGCAATAGTCCCAAAGCAAAGAGACATCGTAGAGAACGTTGTTTTCTTAACAGGTTCACCTGACCCTGTATGTTTTATACCTTATTAAAAATTTTTTTAAAAGAAAGAAATGTTTCTCATGTTTAAAACCACCCCTTCATTTTGCATATCAAAGTTTAATCCCAGCTGAGTTTATTCATGATTCTTCTGCAAATATTTATGCCTTCTAAACATCCCAACCACCCATAAGACAACTGGAACAAAAGTCACTAGGCCTGGGCAATGTTTGGATCCTTGTTTGAACACCTGACCATCCCCTCAAAAATGCACAATGCACCGGAAATAACAGTAATAAGAGGACCAGACTCAAAGTCAAGCCAGCTGGAATAGGTCTACGAACTGTGTGGCTTTAAACCAGTTGCTTAAGATCTCATTTTCTCCATCTGCAAACCAAGGAAATAGAACTAGATAATCTCTAATGACCCTCCTGGTCTATGGTTTTAGATATTCGTAAGTTCTATATGGATAATGTACACAGGAGACAGTACATATTCAATTGCAGTAGTTATGCAAAACAAGATAACAATCCATTTCTCAAATGATTTAAATGGTTAGTAAATCAAGATTTGGAATGTCCAAAATCAGGTAAAAAAAATGAACAAAATGCAGTAAGGTCCGACTGGTGGGTGGTCCCTAGAAAGAGCTGTAGTTCAGGGCTTCGATCTGCCAGGCTCTGGGTAGAGTCGGGTTAGTCCACCAAATTTCTGAGAGGCTAGATGAGCTCTAAAGTTGTTTCCATGATTGAAATTATGGCTCAAACAGAAAAAAATAAAAATTTCCACATTCCTATATGCAATATGCAGTAAATTTTACTCTATATTCCTGAAGAAAAATTAATATCAGTCTGAATAATTATAAAACAAATATTTTATGTTTACTCTGTATTGAAGGATAGTCAGTTGGTTTACAATATTAAAGCAGGCATCCTGATGGGAAAGACAAGTAAGATTATAACCATCACAAAAGTAAGGGAGTCTTCCAGATATGGTCATCACAGTGATATGTTCTGATATCACATACCACTTTATTAACATCAAAAAAACAATAAACTTTTTATCTTCATAACTAAAATTTTAATTTAGAAAATTACATTAAACTAAACTGAAAATACCAGTTGCATGACCATTTTTTAGAAAAAGTATAAGTTTCCCATACCAAAGCCTTTTTGAAGCCACCCAATTAGCTAAAACTCACAAAATAAGCTGAGTTTTAAATTGATTCCACTGGAAAGCTGAAAGACTTAGTTAATGATGCACAAGACTAAAACTTCCAACTGGTAAGATCTCAATAGAGCTACTCAATGCATGAAATGGCAATGGCTCCAACATGGGCATGGTTCCTGTTCTGAACCACCATTGCCTTATTTGTGAGGTTAACTGAGATGGATGGGCAAAGCGCCACCACGTGGGAATGCAGTAGGTAAGCAGTTTACAAAAGAATTTAGAACTTCCAAGTGCACAAATCATATGCATTGGGTAACAGGAATTTGACTTTTGGTATTTCAAGTCTAAACTCCCCCATTCCAGAATTTTCCTGAAACATTTGAAGGACTTTTAAACATACTTTGCAAACTTGAAAAGCTAAGAAAATACCATTTGGGGTTTGCTCTTAACCACTGTTTCTCCTCTTTACTTGTGACTGAAGCAGGCAGCAAAAATACATTTTGCCAAAAGTTAATTATATAGTATTTGTCATTTTTCAAAGTAGAATATCCTCTCCTTTCTATCTCATTTACTTGCCATTAACAACACTACATCTGACTTGTTGGTCTCATAACAGAGGGGATTTATATGTGAGTATGGATATGTAACATATTTTATGCATATACCATATATAGTTTACATAAACACATATAAAAATACAGCATAAAAAATGAAGTAGTGCTTGGTTTTCAGGCAGTTCTTTAAAAGAAAAAAGAAAAACTGACCAGGCGGTGGCGCAGTGGATAGAGCATCGGACTGGGATGCGGAGGCCCAGGCTTGAGACCCCAAGGTCGCCAGCTTGAGCACAGGGCCCATCAGGCTTGAGCAAAAGCTCGCCAGCTTGGACCCAAGGTCACTGGCTCCAGCAAGGGGTGGCTTGGTCTGCTGAAGGCCCGTGGTCAAGGCACATGTGAGAAAGCAATCAATGAACAACTATGGTGTCACAATGGCAACGAAAAACTAATGATTGATGCTTCTCACCTCTCTTCCTTCCTGTCTGTCTGTCCCTATCTATCCCTCTCTCTGACTCTCTCTGTCCCTGTAAAAACAAACAAACAAACAAAAAAAAACCAATGGACTGTTTTTGTGCCTTCATTTTTAATCAGCAACTTACTCTCAAAACTTTCTCCTAAGTAAGCTTATAAAATATTCTTTTTATTTTATGAATGGAAATATGATTTCACACTCAGTATCTGAAGCCAGGCTATGGTTGCAGTCCTGGTTCCCCTTTTCTTTATCCGACCACCTACGAAAAATTGCTTAACCTCACTGTGCCTCAGTCTCATCACTCATAAAATGGTGACAATAATGGCATCTGTTTCATAAGATTGTTGTAGGGATTAAATGAATGTATATGTGAAACAAACTTAGAATAGTACCTACCACATAAAAGGTATTGAACAGTTAGATATTAATACTACTGTTGGTTTAGTTATTGTATTTTATTTTAATTAGAATTAAAAGAGCCATTATGGCTAAAGGGCTACCATATTGGACAGCACCATTATAGAGCATTTTGGAGTTACACCTAGACCTGAATGCATGATCCTGAAACTTATAAAACTCTATGACCTTTACAGTCTTGGAGCTTCACTTTCTTAATATGTAAAGTAGAAAGAGTAATTAATACCTATCATCTAGAATAAATGTAATTATATTTGTAAAGAGCTGGGTATATTGTAATTTAGAAATCCTATTTTTCTGATACTCTACCCTCCTCTAAATTGGTATTATTTGAACAGAACAGCTCTTAGAAGGACCAGACATAAAGCAGAGAGACACTTTTGGTGCTTTTTAGATTTTTTAATGAAAAACATCAGCCCCTCAATGTTCTTACTTTCTTTACTGTGACAGTCAGTCTTTAATGGAAATGTGATGATCTGTTTTGACAGAGACCCCTGAAATGCCTGAGCATCTCTCAGAAGGCACAAAACTAAGAGAATCCTCAGAACCCTCTCACACTGAGAGAGCTGCACATGGGGCCCCCAGCAGGCAGTGGTCGTGAAGAGCCCATTTGTATGTGTTTGCCTGAATGGTGGACCACAATCTAGGCCACCTCTTCTTGCCTCTATCTAAAAAGCAATTACTGTAGGCCAATGTTCCAATAATCTTGTGATCTGGCATCTATATCTTCATCAAAGAACTGATCACCAATAGGTGAGGTTCCCCAGATAACCTCCTTATGCTGAAAATGCCCCATCATTACATTTCCAAAAGGTGGTAGAAGATATTTTCATGCATCATGAAATAGAAGTGCAGTCTCTTTCAATACCTTCAAGGACATCTCATAAACTGTGGGATACACGACATGAAGGCAAATCTGAGCAGATAACTACAACCCTGGGTCTCAAATGAAGAAGTTTTGGAAGTACAGATGGTAGGATCAGCATTCCTAAAATTGGAACTTGACTTTAGAAGGGCAGGATAGGGTCCAAAATACTTTGTCAGCAGCCTCAGCCCTTTTCCAAAGTTATCCTCCCTGGTGAGAAAACCTTTTACTATCAACTTTGTATTTGATGTTTTAAAGATTTTAGCCAAATTGGTTCCTTTCCAGGTCTTGAATATAAAGACTTTCTGCACAGCCAAAGCTTTGTGTGGATAATGTGTCATGATTATAATCCAAAAATAGGAAAGGCCACATGTTCACTCAACCATTAGAACTTGTATGCCAGATAAATTGCAGGGGCGGGGTGAAGAGATGCATAGATGAGAAATACTGATTTCATCTAACTCTAGGCTAATATATACCTAAGGAAAAGCCCCCCCCCCAAAGATGCCCAAATGTGTGAGACAGCATGGCGCTGGGGTAAAAGCAGTGGCTTGGTCCCACAGACCCAGTCCTCATCACTCAGCAATTATAAGGTTTGGGACCAGTTACTTAATTTTTTAGTATCAGCATCTATAATATGGGGATAAGACTGACTACTTTATTTTGAGGATTGTAAGGATTAATTTGACAATGTGTAGAATGCTTAGCACAATAACTACCATGGGATTGATAGTTGACAAAGATTTGCTTTTTTCACTCCTTGAATTTTTTAAATGATGTTATGATTATTCTGTTTAGCTTCCACACTTAGCACAGTCTATCCAAAAGTATTTATTTAACCTTTCACTCAGATTTCATAAATAAATGAGTCATGTATACCAATGAGTCAGGATACCAATTTTGGCGAATATGGAAGTTTTGAAACTTAGTATTCCTAGGCCCCAAATGAAGTTCAGGTAATAAGGATTTGATTTTTCCTTGATGCAAGATTTAGAGGAATAAGACATCCATAATATAGGCACTAGGCACCATTTGCTTACATTAGTACAGTGTCTTTTATCTTTCCCAGTGAATAGCATTTTATCACATTACCAAAGACATCTTTTCCACGTTGGGTTTTAACTACATCAACCCTCTTTTCCTCTAGGACTTCTTATTGCATTTGAATAAGAAATAAGACCTTTGTAAATGGATTCTGAAACTTCTTTTAGGTCACACTTAGACCCAAGGACAGTCCAGTTCCTGTGTTTCCATCTGTGTTCTTTGACTCGTTTTTCTCATGCCCACTTGACCAGCATCTTATTCCTTCACGATACAAACTCACCTGTGAGTGGGGCTCAGTGTTTTCGGTGGAATTAAACAGAGTAGAAGTAATTGAAAAATAATTTTCAAGCCCATTTCAAGTCTGCAATGCTATGATTTTAAAGTTTAAGATCCAACTTTCTAAACCAGGGGTCCCCAAGCTTTTTACACAGGGGGCCAGTTCACTGTCCCTCAGACCGTTGGAGGGCCGGATTATAAAAAAAACTATGAGCAAATCCCTATGCACACTGCACATATCTTATTTTAAAGTAAAAAAACAAAACGGGAACAAATACAATATTTAAAATAAAGAACAAATAAATTTAAATCAACAAACTGACCAGTATTTCAATGGGAACTATAGGTGCGGATGCATCCTGTGCTCCTCTCACTGACCACCAATGAAAGAGATGCCCCTTCCGGAAGTGTGGTGGGGTGGGGTGGATAAATGGCCTCAGGGGGCCGCATGCGGCCCGATGGATGGCCGTAGTTTGGGGACCCTTGTTCTAAAACAGCACTTTCTCTCCTTCCCATCAGAGTCATTTTATTCTTCTCAACAAGTACCCAAGTGAGAAAGCGTACCCCCATACACTTGCCTCCTCAAAGCCTTACCCAGGATAGAAAGTAAACCTCCTTAGGTTCTCATTACTTAAAACTGAGATCTATAAAAATTCTACCTGATCTTTAGCCACATTTCCTTGTAGAGCAACCAAGCCTGGCACTGAGCATGTAATCAGCACACCATAAATACCTGTTAATTGATTTACAATGTTAATATTATTCATTCTTTTCATTTCACATACTTGTTCAGTGTTTTACCTGTTGTCTATTTATCCTCTACGCCTACTTCCATTGTTGTTTTCTTTAAAACTACAAGCTGCAAAGTGTATGAGCCATGTTTCTTTGACTCACTGTGGATAATGGGCTGTAGAGAGATGCTTAAACAGGCTTTTCAATTGATTGATTAATAGAACGATTGATGGATGGATAGAGGAAAGGGTGAATGCGTTACAGCATTCTCCATTTGCTTTTCCAACAGACTAAATTTACCAAAGGCGTCCCATTCTGCCCTTGCCCCCTCAACAAAGCAGCAGAGGTAGGTGAGTGAGAGGGTCAAGGAACAGTCGTCCCTACCGCACACAATAGAAGAGGGCATCTTGCCGAGGATACAGCTTCTTCTGCCACTAATTGCTGAAACACATCTTTTGAGGCAAGGTGATTATTTTACATTATTTATTTCTTGGTCATTTTCTTAGCATAACTTGTATATTTTTAGGTTATAAAAGGAAAGAAAACTAACAAACACTACACTTCTTATTAACCTCATACATTTTACCTTTGAGTCGCAACTAATTCTCCTGTTGTAGATACCTTATTTACTTATTCAGTCTATAGATGAACTCTGTTTCATAAAGCTAAAAAAAAGAAAATAGATATGTAAGATATTTAAGTCTTTAAACTGCAAGATTTAATTTAGTAACTCCATTACTCTCTGCCAGTCAAGAAAATGTATCAGAATCTCATAGTGAATAAGCTAGAATAGAGTCAAACTTATTTTTTAACTGTTCACTCACTCATTCATTTATTTGAAAATATGTACTGAGTAGCTGCTATGTGCCAGGTATGATTCTAAGTGCTGCAGATATATAGATGAGAAGAAATACAAGTTGTATGCTCTCATTAACATTCACATAGATTGGTCCGCTCTTTGCTAGTAATTAGTTGGATACAGTGTGAACTGGTACATTCCTTCCTTCTCTTTGGCTTCTTAGCACTGTTCTATGAGCTGTAGAGAGAACAGAGAGAAGTAGGATCTGAGCTAATAGAGGGATATAACTCAATTCTCAACAAATCTTCAATGTCCATTATGTAAGAGAGACTGGCCAGGATGGTGTCTGTGCCTTTCTTTCCCTTACCATTGAGACCAACACAGTATTACGGCTCTATAATCACTCTAGAAATCTCCATTAGCCATAAACAGTAATTGAGACTCATGGATCTCAGTGAGGTAAATTATGCCCTTGTAAAAAAATATTTCACAATGTATTTACATTAGATTGTAAATGAAAAAAATTAGTTTATAAAAACATACGCAGTATAATACAGTTTTGTTTAAAGACAGAGTAGGACATATAGCAGCATGTTGGCAATGGGTAGATCTGGTTAGAATTGTGAGTGCTGTGCATGTGTGCATGCATGTGAATGCATGTGTGCATGTACTTTTCAATATTTTCTAAATTTTCTACAATAAGAGTATTTACTAAATTCTCTAATCAGTGGAAGAAAATTTCTACTCCTCCCAAATATTACACCAGATATGACTGCAATAGAGGAGCCAACCTCCTTGTCCAGGTGGCCTCCTTTTATTACTTACGAGGTGATGTTATTTGACCTCGCCACATTTGGAATAAAGCCCTGAAGTTTTTCCTGTCAGATTTCACTTAGACCTATTAGCCAGCAGCAACCTACTGACCATTATTTTTTAAAATGTGCTATTAAGTGCAGTATACAAGTGATATTTTATCACTTATCAATAGTTGGTAATTTTTACAATAGCATTTAGTGTACTGAGATAAATTATACGGTTTTTTTCACAAACATGATCGAAAGTAACTTATCACAATGGTATCAAACACAAGACCTCTCAAGAAATAAATTCTTAAAAGCAGTGGTGGATTTTTAAATCAGCCAAGGTACTACTATCCTTAAGCGAGAGATGTATACTGAAAAGAAAGAATCTGCTAAGACAAAAACAGTGACATGGCATCCCTTCTTTCATTTTAGCCTGTTTCTTACAAACTTAATCACCCCCTTCCTCTCCACCTCTTGAAGAAAGTACGAGGCCATTCACCAGGGAAGAGAAAATAAATGATTGTGTAAACTCATAGACTCAGCTTATCACAAATTGGAAAATATAGTTAATGGTTAATTATCTGCAAAGACTTCAGTCTTGTCACTTTTCAATTTTCTGGTCAGTATTTTAAAAAAAGAGCCAACTCTAATTAGCAAAATAATTTTTTTCAGGTTTTTATAAAGGTGATTCTCTATAAAGCTCTTGGGAAAGCTTGCTTTTGTTTTGCATGTGTGTGTTTTAAGTAAATGTAATGCCCTTCCTCCTCTGGGAGCACGAAGAGCACTTCCACAGTTAACCCACCTTCTAACTGGGAAAATATCTTTTTAAACATTTTTTTAAAGCCCAAATCTAGGAGCTCTGACTTTCTGCTGCTATTCATCTGTGCTGAATAGCAAAAGGAGAGCCTAACACTTCCAGATAGGAAGTTGTATTTGAGAGTTAATATGAGATATGCTTCAGCCATGTGAATTATTTCATGATAATAATAATAGAATCTGAGAAGATGACATGTATAGCTAATACAAAGTCTAAATTATAGATACACATGTAGATAGTTCCAATTAACTACTGGTTCCATTTAAGAAAGAATCTCCTCCTGAGAAAAGAGGGTTTGAGTCTATCACCCTGTTCATCCCTCTTGTACCTTTGAGCTATTGGGGGACAGAAATGCTAGCTTTAATTAATGGGAGCTCCACTGGACCCCAGGCACGGGTTTGGGTCCCAGGCCAGGTCGCCTCCTGCGCCTCCCCCGGGAGGAACGAGCAAGCAGGCTTCATTACTGGCAGCTGAGGGGAAGGGTCACTGGGAATGGATTTGCAGGGCCCTCATTGAGCGATCACTCCATGCTGAGAGGAGCTGGCCATGCTCTCGGACACCTGGTCATTAACATTGCTAATTAGCAGCCATTAATCAGGGCGCTCGCTTTTTTTGTTGTTGTTGTTGCATGTCACCGGCTCAGAGAAACCAAGTGAATAAGAAGATTGTTTCATTACCTCCACAAGAGGTGGAATGAAAGCGGTTCCCATCAGCTCAAGATGAGATGGATTAAGGGAAAGGTTAGACAACAATTTGAGATGAGCTAGGGCGGGCGGGGTAGGGTTGGGGGGAGGGGTAAGAGGAGATGGGGACTGTGCTTGGAGGGGCTAGGAGACCTGAGCTCAGGGAAAATCAGTCACCTATAATAATGAAATCTACTGCAGCCTAATTCTAATCATCTTGTAAGCAGTCCTCCAACAACCAAATTTTTGTACCTTAAGAGCTTTATTTTCTTCTGTTAGTGCAGGGACTTATCTCTAAGTCATTTAAATTCTGTCTGAAACTCAGTACGTTTAAGTTTGATATTTTCTGCCTTCTCATTATAAATTCATTTCTCTTTCTAAAAGATTATGACATAATTAAAATTTTTAAGTAGTTACAGTCAAAGCACTTTTAGAATATCTTCACGTATTTACCCAAATGGATACATTCCAACCAACAGTGAAAGGGTAATGAAAAAAAAATTCTGCAGTTTTTTTAATAGAAATAATAAAAATAACTGATTTATTGTTACTCCTAACTGCCCCTAAAAGGCTTGAGGAAATGAAAAGACTGTATACTGATTTATATATAATGATGTTGAGAATCAGATGTCATTAAAAAGGGCTAAAGATTGTGTGCGTCTGTGTGTGTAAACTGTTTTCTGTTGTTAACTTAAATGGAATGTGGTAAACATGTATCAATGGACCATTTCCTCCTCTGGAATGTGGGGCATCGTATGTGCAGAGCACCTTATATTTACCTTGATTTCTGGAAAATGGAAATCTTGCCAACAGGTTATATGTCCAAGTGCTGTTGATGTCATCAATATTTTTCATCTAGAAAGAAAAATTGTGAGAATACTTATTTGATTAGCAGTTAGCTGCTATGAATTCATTTGCTTATTTATTAAAATGTTCTCAGCCAAGAGCTGCAAAGCAGGTCTCTTTGACTTATATGGGAAGTTCTTTTTATTAAACAGTGAGCATGTCAATTTCTTGCTGTTTCTGCTCTGATCTCTCTGTCCTGGGTTACAAAATGTGGTTTGCAGTGGCACTGAATAACTAGGAAGCAGAGATTGCCTGAGTATTTACTAGTATTGTGGTTTCATTTGGACATGTGTCATAAATATATATTTGCACATGTGTCATAAATATACATTTGCACATGTAATACATACCCCTGTGCTTTCAAAGCAAAATTATTCACTTAATGTGCCCTACATTTCCAAACAATAAAAAAAGCTAAACCTGTTTTTCTGTTTGTTTGTTTTGTTTTTGTTTTTTTATGTACTAATTTGCTCTGTTTACAAAGAGCTATGAAGTTGCTGGAGAAAGGAAGCAAGTATGTACAACTAATCTGAGGAGCATTTCAATTGGGTTGGAAATCTGTAATATGATTTCTAGGACTTCATGGGAAAGTTGAACGCTTGAGGGGAAGTTACACAAAGAACAGCTGAGAAAAAGTTGCATTCTGGCACAGAATCATGCAAATGGGGCACATTCTTCAGTTTTCTCATGACGGATTGCCTCTGAAACTACTGAGCCAAGCTGCAGCAATGCTAATGAGGGAGATGCATCAATGAAGAGTGTCATCCCAGGGGCTTCTAAGGGGGGTGAAGGGGGGCGCAAGGGGGGGCACAAGGAGGGGTCGGAGGGAGTGGGAAGAGGAAGAAGGAAGAAAGGAAGAAAAAGTGATGGGGATTGGGTGAGGTAGAAAAATAAAAGGAGGGAGAGCAGTTGAGCTTTGAATTTTTAGGGCTGGATTATTAAAAAACAAAACTACTTAGCAGGTGATTATGGAAGGGACAAAAGAACAGCGTTATAATTATGTCCCGTTAAGATTTTAAGAAACCAAATAAAATGGGAGATAAAACTTTTTAAACTGCCTGTTGGACTAAAAACTGGCATTAAAGTTGGGGACTAAAATGCTTCTCCCAGAGAATCGCTTGCGGTTTATTGAGGACTTTAGAGTGGAAAAGACTGGGCACCGTCTATATCACAGAAAAAAGTAGCACTTTTCAGTCTTAACTCCTTTGTGGTTGCAGATTTCTCATTTAAATATTTTTTTATTTCTGTAAATGCATACATTTGTAGCTCACTTACCAGAAATGAATGACAGTTTGCTTGTCATTCCAATTGTATTTAAAAAATTATTTTTCTTTTTAACCGCATACACACAAAGATAAGTTTTTTAAAAAAAGAATGTTTCTCTTGAGATTACCAAATGATTACTTCTGTAGAGATCTGTGAGAATTCTCTTTCTTGAGTTGCTAAAACCGTACATACGACTCACTCACTGCCATCACCTAGTGAATGCAAAATTAGTTTTTCATGTGCTTTCCATTGGGCTTCCCATACAATTTCTCATGGAAATCAAGTCAATAGCCACATATTGAGCACTTATTATACTTAAGAAGCTTCAAAGAATTCTTACAAAGAAACTTCTAAAAATATACATAACACTGTTAAGTTTCAGGCTTTTTAAAGTGGTACAAACTTTCCAAACATCGGGAATCAACTCCCTGTATGATAACACCACTGTGAGCCAGTTTGATATTGATGTGAATTGTGTGGTACAGTTTTAAAATGTCCCACTGAAACTTATTCAGTGCTGGTTCAATCAACAGTATAGTTAAAATGTATTTTTCCTTTCAGTATCTTATTTTATTCGTGTCTGGTTTTTAAAATGTAAACAGCCAACTATGCCCCCTGTTTGCTAGCCGTTTCAACCCCTTTAATTAGGTAAATAAGTAACTTAAATAGAAAAAAATAATGAGTGGTAATTTTAAATTCTTTAATCAATGTGGAGTATATAAGGAGTTCTCTAACCCATCAAAACAGACTGAGGCTAAAATCAGGTCCCTTTTATTCTTTTGCTCAATTTCAACCAATAGAAACTGCAAGATTCAAAATTAAAGCTCTCCAACTCACTCTATTGTGTATTACAGTTCATATGGTATAGTTTCCAAGACCACCCACAGTTCTGAGACTGCCTAATGGAAGATTGTATCAGCTGCTGTACCTAATGACAACTAGATGAGTTAAGAATGAAGTGTTAGCATTCATAGTACTTGTAGGCATAAAACAGATTATTCACATCATTTCAAAGATAACCTTTGTAGCAAAATGTATTTATTCATAGAATGCCATTTCTAACTAATCAAGTACTTATCTATTGAAATTAGCTTTAAAATTTTAAATTTCTCAGACAAATTAAAATATATTGCATTAGAGGATCTATTAACAAGTATTTAGACAATTTTAGATTATCTATTAATGGAAACTGCAAAGCATGTTTCTAGCATCTCACAGTGTCATTTAATAGCTTAATTAGGAAGCGTTACTAATTGGTAGTTCACCATTGTCCATCACACACCTGAGATCCCGGTGTCTCAAAAAACTTTCCCTCTAAAACATTTCTAAAAGTAGAAAGAATACATTTGAACCACAAGACATCTGGGGATGAAGGCTGAGGGAGCCCCTCCTCTTGCTCCCCTCCCTTCCTTTCCAAGAAGAAACATTTCTTCAAAGTCTCCTGTATTGTTTATTAATTCTCTATAATTTACTCCACAATATAGCCATATTCATGTAATATGAAAATTATTTCAATTACTATTTAGTTTGGTAGCTTGCTTGATTGCTTGCTTTTAAATCTTAGAGTAAAACTGACACTCCAGGAAGATGCACCCTGTTAATCCCCCCAGAATATTGGTGTCCAGAGTGAGAGCATGCTCCAATCAATGGGCCCTCTTTAAGCTAACTGCTAAGGGACCCGCGTGAAGCCCTGCTGCAGACTCACAGTGTGGGCACCAGAGTCTCTCAGCTGCTTTGGTCCTCGGCTTCCTCAGTGTAAAATAAGGGGTAGACTAGGTGTGCTGATTTTCACAGTCTTTTCACTGTTAGTATGCTCTGCTAATTCTGATAACACATTTTGTTTTTTCAATGGAGAGAAATAAACTACTAAGAGATGAATGTAGATTAATTTTGTGAATCTTTCCAATAAAAAGATTTTAAGAGTGCATGACCTCGGTATGTGAACTATGAAAATAGAAACCTATTTACTGCTTTGGCAAATTTAATCCCCAAAATTTAGAAATCAAAACCTGGAGAAATGGCCCATTTATATTACTTTCTGATTTTGCTTAATAAAACTGTGTTTAATTGGAAATACATAATCATAATCCCTTTTTTCAAAAAAAAAGTCAAACCTTTTTTCTTGGAGCATAATTCCAAGAGAAAGATGCAGAAAGAAACAAACAAACAAAAAAACATTATGACAACTTTTATTTATTTTTGCTATTTAAGAATTATTAAATTATGTTCACAGTCATTTCTGAGACTCAGTGTCCCATGTGCTGTACCTCCTTAATTATGGCATTTTGGTTTCAAACTCAGGCTCTGGAACCATCCCTGGGTTGAAATCCTATCTCTGCCATTTGGTTATGTACTTATTCATACTTCCTAAATCTCAGTGCTCTCATTTGTGAGGTAAAGGTAATAATAAGACCCCATAGAGTTGAGGGCATATAAAATGAGATAAGTCGACTACTTTTGGCCTAAGATAAGTGCCCCAGTAATGTTACTAATACCATTACTAGACGGTGGGAATCGATGTCTTCCTTAACATTAAAGTGCCATTGTCAAGGTAAGACAGTGATATGGAGCATACCAGAAATACTATAATAGGAAATTAACCCAAACCTCTTAGCCAAATGTTGTCCAAAGTACTTTCCAAAAATACCTTCTTTGATCAAAAACAACATGCTTCCATCCTCCTACTTCTCTCCTTTGCATGTTCACCCCTAAGCTGCTACCAGGGTGCTCAGCCTGCATAGACACTCTTTTCTGCTGGCATGATGACTCCCTGCATATTTTGAATCAGTCCCTAGGGATTAACACGAGGTTACTTCCTGTCCTAGCTAACAAACCTAACCCACCCAACAGCACCCTCAGAGTCAGTCTGATCAGGTTCACCCTCACCTCTGCCATCTCATTTCTGTCCCCTCCCTCACTCCACCTCAGGGCAATCTCTTTCTTCCCAGATTTCAGTTTGGCACTTTGGCACCCTTAACCCCTTTATTATCTCCCTATTTCATGGTGTCAAACCTCAACTCCTTCATGTGGCCTTCCAGGTCCTTCCCTCTTTCTCAGCCTCAGTTTTCTTCTCTGCCCACTAGCCCAATGCCCAAACTCTGGCTATGAACTATTGGACTACAGAAAGTTCTCAAAGCTCCCCCTTACTCATCTACTCCTCCAGGCTTTCAGGGGTTCTCTATTTCTGGAATACTCTCTCTTCCTCTCCCTGAACCTCTTCCTTCAGGCTCCCCATAGCTCATTTCCACTGGGCCTTAAGTTCTCAGCTTATGTGAGAGCCTACCCTGCCTGTAGAGGATTTGATTAGGGCCTGCTCATGTGTTTGATGACATTCCGGTCTTTGCCCTTATCAGAGTTTTGTCAACTATCATTGTAATAGTCTGTGTGCTTATTTGTCTTACTACAAAAAAAACATTCCCTGATGACAGGGGATGATTTACCACTGTACCCCCGGCCCTGAGCATGAACCCTTTCCCATATTAAGTCCTCAGTAACTATTTGTTACATAGATTTATTTGATATCTATCTTCATATGATCATCTTTGTGCCTGATCTAGAAGAAGTATTATATTGATAATAAAAGTCATTTTTAATAAACTGCATCAACTAGTCAACTGCAAAAGTGACACAGACCTACTAAAACCCATCAGCACTCATCTCCTCACCACACTGTCCTGGAGAATGCTGCCAGAGAGATCCTTAAAAAATTACTGAATTAAAAATTTGCTAGCTTAGTTATGCATCTTCAAGGCTGTCCCCTCCATCCTAAAGGCTAAAGAATGTGGGGGAGCATGTCTGGGAGAGATACAGAGCATAGAACCATTAGGGATAACTGGAAAGATTTATATATCAAAGTGTTCATTGGTTATGTAGAAAAATTTAGGACATAAATATTTTTAAATGTTTTGTTTAAGAAAAGCATTGAGGTTTACTAACCCCTGTACCACTGTGGTGTGTGGGTGTAGAGGAAAGATGTGCTGTCCTCTTCACTATGTCTTAGTATGCATACTAATTATCTAAGTGTTTTTCTGTCCATACTCCTCTATCCTGACTATCCTGTGGGTGACCAGCCACACCCTCCTGCACATCTCATGCCAGTAAAGAAGCATGTCAACGATCTCAGCTCTGATCACAAACACTTACTTCTGGAACACCCTTCTCAGTTCACTTCTGCCTTTATTACCACTTCACTTTCTCCAGACCCTTGATCCTACCTTGGTGCCCATTTCTGGCTTTCATGATGGATCCTGGGACTTGGCTTTTCTTAATTCTCCCCTTGATGTTCTTTTAAGACGTTGTTTCCTGATACTCAATGTCTGACTAATTCTACTACTAGACCCTAATTCTCCCGAAAGAATTGGTTGCTTTCATCTCTTTTTGACTAGAAATTTATATTCTGTATACGTCAAGAGCCAATGTGAAAAATAAATAGCCATTCTGGAACAAAATATTTATAGTGATCTTTGGTCCACCTGATCCCCCGGGCACAGAATGGCTGGTGTTCCCCAGAGGGTAGGACGTGCACCGCCTGTGGACATGCCAATAGAGGTGAATATACACAGGGGGCACACTGGCCTGGCACTGAAAACCACTGGTTCACCAGTGAATGTGAATGTGATTCTTTTCCATTCTCTTTCCCTCCTTCAGATTACAGTAAGAACAAAATCTCAGCTAGTCTTCAGCACCTTTCCTATACTTTACAACACCTCTAACACAAAAGAATTTAATAACAATTTGTTTACTTTAAGAGTTGTGTCCTCCTTGTGACATATCAGATATGCTTACCATCTATTTGGTGGTATTTTCATAGTGATACTATCATAGTAATACTGTGATATTTTCATAATAAATAGTTTCCTTTGCAACTAAATTACATTTAAAAGGTAAGTGCATATAAAATATATTTTTTAAAATGTGCAGGTATAGGTAGAGTGTGGCCACGATTTTAAAAAACATAATAACAGTGGTCATGAATTGCTAAATTTTGGTAAACAATTAAAAAATAGGCCAAAGTTGTAGATCAAAATTACAAGTTAGACATAAGTACTCATAATAGTTTAGATATTCTGACCCCTCAAAATGCCAGGTTTTCTTTAAATCAGCAATAACAGCATTTTGTTAATTCTATTAGCATTTCTTAAGGGCATTTTAAAAGTGTAGAATCTCCTCATACTTTCATCCCTGGCCCTTTTTTCCTCAAAACCATGAAATTATTGTTCCATAGACTACAACACTCATGGGTCAACCAAAAAAGAAAAAGAAAAAAAGAAGACCCTTTAGTCCCATAATTACCAAAGAAATAAGCAGAACCTTGAGAAAACAAGCTGGTGTTCAAGAAAATAATTTTCATTGCCAGCATCTAACCACCACTGGCCTCTTTCTTAAGAAGAGGATGGGGCCCACAGGGTAATAAAAGGCCCTATAGAACTGCATAAAAGTTCCACATGTGCTACTCCCTGAGTGGCCGTCAAGGGGGTAAGGGCTGGAGGGGGAGCAGGGGAATCTGGCTAAAAGCAAGACAAAAAAAAATCTTGCTTCTAGAGAAGCAGTTCATCTTACACAAAAAACTATTGAACATGACAGGTTTCCGTTTGCAGAAGATGTTATCAGTGAAAAACAACAACAAAACTAATAATAGCAATAATAATAATAAGATGGGCCCTAGTGGTTGGAGTTTCTGCAATTACAGTGCGAATTGCTTGAAAGGATTATATGAAGTGCTCTTGGCTTGGAGGGGGAAGTAAGAGCTCCAGCTTGCGAGTCGCAAGCAGCTGCTTGGGGGCCGTGCACCTGCCGGGTCCAAGGCTGTTTTCACCTCGAGAGGGAAACAGGCCCCTTCTCTTTCCCTTTCACAGCCCCCGATCCGAAAACCACCTCTAAGAAGTGGGGAGAAATAGGGAGAAAAATGAAGAGAAGAGAAAGGCGAGGGAAAAAAAAAAGTAAAACTAAAAAAGTTCGTCCATAACATTAAGAGTGGCTCCGGACTTAGAGAGACAATCGTGGGGCCCGAGAGCCAGGGAAAGGTAGGGGTGCGAGGAGGGCGACAAGTGGGAGGGAATGACTTCATTTTAATGCAGCAACAGACAGAACACGATCTGATATTGGCAAAGTTTCAATGAAGGGGGGGGGCGAGGGCGGGAGGAGAAGAAAGGACTCTTTTACTGTTTCAGGAGTCTAAGTCTTCCCGAGGAGCATAAGCTCAGCTCGACATTCTGGGAATAGCAATGAGGCACACACAACAATCAAAACACACGAAATCTGTTTGATGATTCAAACACATCATGCATCTGCACCCACCAAATAGGACTTCAATTAAATAACCTTGCAGATTTGAACAGGAAAAGAAGGGAGAGCGTGAGGATTTTTAATTAGTTACTCCAAAAACAAGCAGTTCTATTAAAATTAGGTGTTTGCACTACACTTTATTCTAAGTGAGTTGTAAGCGTGTGCTGCTAGAAAACACGAACAGCTCCTCACTAACACCAGCTTGAAGTTATTTCCTTCCTTATCAAAAAGACTATAAGAAGCTGCTCCAACGAGGCCGTTTACCAAAGAGGCGAGAAGAGTTTGCATGAGGCTCTTTCATATGCAGTCACACAAACACATGCATATACACAGACCGCTTCCAGTATTGCAGGAAAGTTATACAGTTTATTAAAACAAAAACACCTGCGTACATACGGGCACATGCACGTGCGCTCACACACATCAGAAAAAGAATAAAAGCCCATGTCACAAATCAGGTCATTGTGCAAACTACAATTTCTGTTCCCAAGCAGTTTTACTCACAAGAGCTTCTATTTCTATGGTAGGGATAAATTATTTCACTACACAATTATTACTTGGTCTTTGAGCATATGATCTATCATATATGTTTGTAACCCATGCTCAGAGTAATCCACAGTTAGCTGCGAATGATGTGCTTGAGTGCCCCAGAAAAGGCCTTTTTTTTTGTTGTTAGAGAAATCCAGATTCACTTATTTTCAGACTGACTTCCAAATAAGCTTGGCCTGGCCTCTGCTTGCTTTAAAAAAAAAAAAGAATCAAAAGAAAATAATTCATACTGAAGAGTGGGAAAGCGCTTATAAAGCTCTCTCTTTGGACTCTTAGAAACACTTCTCTCTTTCACTGAAAATTTATTCTACCTTCAACCTAAGCAAAAACTTGGAGAAATAAGAACAAGTTTTTGAAATATCCTAGACTATATTACCCCCCATACATATACAAAAAGACTTCAAATGTATCAGTTATCTGACAAAATATAAATGAAATCTACTTAAAATATAAGTGTTTTTCTCAACATAAATCTCTGAGGTTAATCCAAAAATTATTTAGTAGAACAAGAAAGCCAAAATTTTTAATTAATAGGACATAAAAATTAACTCAATCATTCTTTAGAGGGCTAAAAATATAAATGAATCACAAAAAGGGAGGCATGAAGTCAAGAGCAGAAGTATGAATAGAAAGTGTCTCACCACATTCACATTTTCAAAGAGTAATTTGAGCAATTGACTGGGGGCAAAGGGGTCAAACCATGGTGGTGGATATACTTTTTAGAAAGCATACAACTTTGGGTCAAAAAAGAGTTCAAAAGGAACTCACACCAGGGACATTGGATATATCCATCAGTCCCAGTGAAACTATGCTTCCTTTACAAGCCTGTAAGCCTTAAATAAAATATGAAATAAAGGATAGACAAGTTTGCTAATCATAGAAGTGGCAATTGCCTGGACTTGTGGTTACTTGTGAAAGTGGAATAATGTAGATACTGTTCAGAGCATCTCTCAGTAGTTCCCTTCCAAGCATGGGGGAAGCTTTGCATCCCACTGTAGAATGAGATCAGATTCAAGGTGAATTCTTCCCTAATGGGAATGAGGAAGGGATTTAAAAACCTGGGAGGCAGGAATCCTGAGACTCAGTCCCAACTCAGTGTACCCTGGAGGTAATAACTTGCTTTCTCTGACTTCCATATATTCATCCATAAAATGCAAGAGTAACATCATTAGATAGTCTCAAAAATGTCTTTTGGTTCTAAAATTCTGTGGGTAGAGCCAGACAAGACTGATAATATATTTTGCACCAGGTGGTAGACAAGCTTATTTCTACTTCTCTTCCCCTGCCATGATTAAAATCCCCCCAAAATTGAATTTCCCAACAAACTCACACCTTCTATGGAAGCTCTTCAATCAGTCCGAATAATCTCAAAAGAGTCTAACAGAACAAAAGTAAATTATTGGTTATAGAGTACCTGAAAGTTTTGACCACTCACCCATCTTTATAGCCTCATGTGAGGTGAGGGTTCAGAATCTCAATGAAAAAACAGGAGAAGGGTATTATTATTGTATATCCTACTCGCCACTCCTTCCTCCCAATTCAACCCACATTCCACAGTGAGATACTGCTATGAATGGAAATGTGTCCCATCAGATGCTAGGAGGAAAGAGATGAAAAACCACAGTGCTATCTTATCTCTCACCAGCCAGATTTAATCTGTGTACTTCAAGCTTCCATTTTCCTTAAAGAAGATTTTACAGAATGCTCCCAAATTCTTTACAAACTTGTAACATAGAGTATAGCACTCATCTGACATTAATTATGCTTTGCAATTTCATTTAACTTTTAAAGCAGCATTTCCTCAAGCATGATAATACTTCAGTGTTCTTCAATATGAATCTAGTATGAGCTGAATTAAACAAAGTTGAATACATTTTACAGCAAAATGTCTTAGAGCAATTAATTAATAAACCAATGTGCATTGTGATACTCCATGTGGTCAAAATAGCATTTGATCTCTCCAAGTTTACTTTTTTTAAAAAAAAAAGCCTTTATCAGAAAATATTGTCCAGTTGCTATAATAGGAATTAGGATTTGATCACTTAAGAATTAAGACTCAAAAGTTCACTTATTTATTTGATCAGTAGTGGCACAAATATTCACCCAGTACCTGCTTCATTCCAGGCTAGGTATGGAGCCATCATATGGGTAATCCCTAGGCCCTCAGTGCAATGGAGAAGATGTAACAGCTCCAAGGTGATGAATACAGTGACTGTGATATGAACGGGATATTATGAATGTCAGTGGAAAAATACCTAGCTGGTGGGAAAAGGGCGATCGGGAAGATAGATCCCTGTGGGCTGAGATCAGAAGTGATAGGAGGGACCTATGAAACCAGTGACTATGTAATGATTCAAAATATATAAAGTTTTTCTCATAAATTAGTACAATGCCTCCTTTTATATATCCTCTTGAATACTTGCAATATAGTAGATATCTTGACTTTATTTTTGTTTTGATTTGCCTTTCTAAGAAGGTGCATTTCCTTTAGAGTTCCCCCATATAGTTTTTCTATTTGTGTAATGCTTCTACCTTAACCTCAGATGACAGTGAAAGACAAGTTACGCAGTATCTATCAAATTCTCAAAAAAAGAGTATGGTAATATTTTCAAAATAGTGAGATTTAAACATTTGAAAGACTTGTGAGCAGTACTAATCACATAAAGGAACTTATTATTTGTTCCTGGTAAAAGTGATTTGAAATTTCTCAGTGGAGTACCAACAGAGAGGTCCTGGACCTTACAAGGAGACCAGTCTGACAAAGACAATGTAGCCTTTGCCTGATGAAAACCCTTAAAGACACTGCCCCTGAAGATAGGACCAAAGCTTGCCTTGTTAGCTAATGGGTATTGCTCATCTTTCAACATACATGGTAAGATACCTTACAGAACATGTTAGACCATCAACCACCCAACGCCATTTGATAATAACCTGTGGTTTATTGGGATTCTGTAATACTTACATTATTATCGCTTCTCACACATTTGTAAACATAATGGGTCACCTACATGGGACACACCTCTGATTGCTCCTTTAAAATAAATATTTAACATTACCTACCTTTCTCTGGTGACATGTTAGATTCATGACATAATCACTTACATTCTTCCTTTCATTAGGAAAATTTATTAGGAAAAGAGATCCTTCCTCCTTCTCCATTCATATCTAGTTATGTAGAGAACTTTTTTCTGTAATTGAAAAATCAAGTAAGGAAACTTGGTGGTGGGGAGGGGAGAGGAGGGGTGTCCGAAACAGCAGAATGGCTATGCCTGTGGCAGACTCCATTTATTCTGTAGTGAACATAGCCCTAAACAAAAAGTCCCAGCCCAGCTCTACTTCTTTCTAACTACAATACTACAGTTTCCTTATCTTCAAATAGGGTAATAAAGTCCTTCCAGTGTCATCCTCATGGTGCTTAAGAGGTCCAAATGAGTCAAAACACTTGTGAAAGCACTGTGAAAAGTCTGAAGTGCCCAGGGCAGTACGGAGGTCTCTCTTCACTGTGTATGCTATTTGGTCACAGCTTGGGCCCCAGAGTCTGACCCATCTGAATTAGAATCCGGTTTCTGTAGCAGCTGAATGACTTTAGGCAAGTTTTACTCTCTAAGCTTCATGTTCTTCATCCATAAAGCGGAGATTACAAACCCTTTATGTTAGGATTTAAAGAGTTGTTAGGATTTAATGAGATCATAAAAGTCACACCATAAGTGTCTGAAATAGAGGTCTTTCAAAAAACACAGGTTCATATCACTAGTGAAGAGTTACTGCCATATGTAACATCTTATTGCTGCAGTTTGGCAGAGTGAGACTCATCAAGTATGTTTGGCAACCCGATCACATATAAAATTTATATGTTACTTCCTCATTAGAGGCTTTCCTCACTTTCCCACCCCTTCCAAAGTTCATTAGTCTCTCTCCAATCTTACCTCTGTTTCAATATTCTATTGTACTTATTAAACACCATTTTAGAATTTATTTATTTCTCTATTTCCTCTACTAGACTATAAGGAACCTTAAAGGAGAAATCTGTCCTATCCATCTCAGGATCTCTCATGCCTATGATAGTGCTACCTCATAGTGGGTACTGAATAAATACTTATGGAAGTGGATACATGAGTATACAATGTACTGCTGCAAGTCATCCTTCAGATAAGTGATGGAGACATAAACACAAAAAGGACATGACATAGGAGAAGAGAAAGGTGCTCAGGATCTAGAACAGCCTTAAATCTGGAATTGTCTCCTGCTCACTTCGTAGCATGGACTCATGCAGATCTGGTGCCTCCACTATGCAGCTCAAGCAAACATTTGTAACGCATTCGTTTTACTGGCCCCATAAGGCCAATAAAAGTGGAGCAAGACAGTGTTGGAAGTAAATTTTTAAAATTCAGTTTCCTTCATGTTTCTTCAGATTTTGCATCCCTAATATCATGTCACAGAATCCTGAACTCCAAAGAGAACAAACATAAACTGTCTCAGAATCAGGGAATTAAAGCAGAGGTCAGGTTGAGATGAAGTTGATGGTTTTCCACATAGGGTAATCTCCAGATAGAGCTGCAAGGCCCGACTCTGTCAATAATTATTTTTCCACAAATATTTCCCTTCTTGCAAACTAACCTAAAATTTGTACATTTATGTAGATGTGTGTATTTGAGGCATTGGTAGGGATGGCCTGGACATGTCACCCTCAGAAAGCCTTTGCACTTGCCTTTTCTCATTAGCATATTTGTATCATCCATGGGATGTGCCTTTTACATCATAAAAAGATTATCATTTTTAACACAGAATAATTTATCAGATCAGTTCTGGGTTCCATAGAAAAATAGCTTGGCCATGGGAGAAGAAAAATTGAAAAGGACAAATAAAATTTCATCATGGGCCTCACATCACTTGGGATTGGGACCACATGCAGCCTGAAGAAGATGGACCAGTGAGAGGTGACTAACTGAGAGCCCTGGGTCATGGGCAGCTGGGGAGAATGTGTAATGATGGAAGTCAGATGTCAATATTCAATCCTGTTGTACCTTGAGTCTACTCTTTATTCGCTTTGTTATTGTTTTCAAGTAAGGCTTACTGAGTACTGAGCATGTGCTAGCAATAGGACAAGTTTTGGTATACAGTGGTGTGATGCACATGTAGCACCTCCCTTTATGGAGCATATAGTCTTAACACGAAACATTTAAATAAGCATACCGATTACTATTTAATTTTAAAACTAAGAGAGAACTAACATGAAAAAGAACAATTAATTATGAGAAAATAATGGGGCACAGGAACATACCTTTTGGATTGAGTGTAGAAGTTGATTTACCTTGAATTAATAAGGTTAATCTTAAAAGCCTCTCACTTGCATGAGCTCTTTCCAAGGTTCTGGAGCTGGGGAGCTCTACAGTGGTTTCATATGGCGATATGTTTTTTGTAAAGTTTACAAATATAAGATATTTTACCTGTAATCAGTGGAGACCATTGTCTCTTTCTACTTTCGTTTCCCTGTCATAGTTGCTCTGACACTATGTGGAGCTAGACAGTCATAGATATTTGGGAGACCTAGTTAGAAGCAAATAAACATGGGGGTACATTTCATTTGGGTTTGGTGGGACATATTACAGAGTGTAGTTAAGTTACTGAGAGCATCCCCAATGTAGGAAAGATTTTCATGAACGTTCTTCCTAGACGTTTTATCAACTCATACAGTGGATGACACAAGGGGGTAGGCCTACAGGTGTCCCCTGATAAAACTGTGTCCTTCACTGCCTGGCACCAGAAGTAGAAAGGTAGTGATGGAGAAACCAGGTTTGAAGTGCAGGGACCAAGATGGAGCTTTCACACTGTGGGAAAACACTTTTACTAAACATTTGCATACCATTACTAATAAAAAGAAGTTGTAAAGCTAAAAAACTTCTAAACTGTCATAATAAAAATACAAGCTTTGATTAGTATGCTAGAAGAAAACTAAATTATCTTTTTATACTCACTATGGAAAACATTTCATCATTGTCATAAGAAGGAACCATCAAAAGATGTGTAGCCATGTCAATTATATCTCAACTTTTAAAAAAAATAATATGTAGCTAGAGAATGTAGGGGAAAAAACTATTAAAAAAATGTTATGGCACTAATTACATTTTTAAATTTATTATTTTTATGATGCCTTTTTTATTTTAAATAAATATTTACTTTTGAGTATAAATTTATATTAGTGGACTTCTTATTTCTTTTCTTAGAGAGTCCTACAAATTATATAAGCCTCAGGTCCCACAAAACCTGCCCCTGGTCACAGCTTCTGTGTAGAGATGACATTTCAGTTGAAACCCAAGGAAAGTGAAGGAAAGAGCCACAAGAAAAGAAAATCTGGTTCCATAGAAAGAGCATGTGAAAAGGTGTAGAGGTGGGAACGAGCTGGGAGAGGTCATGCATAAGACCACAAGTCCCATATACTTCTAACAACACTTGTTTAATTATTAAAATAATGCACATTCATTGTAGTAAATTTAAAAAGGTCAGGAAAGAACAATTAACAAACAAACAAAAGAAAAACACAAATATGTGTCCCAATTTTTTACTAGAAAAATATAATTGCTCCAGTGATACCACAAGGGTTCTGGACAAGGTAGGGTAGCCTTAGGATGATCAAAACCTGGCAGATTTTTTAAGCATTGTACAAATACAAAGAATCAGCTAAGTGAAATCAGTCAGACAGCCAAAGACAAATACTGTATAATTTAACCTCTATGTGAAATCTAAGCAACAAAACAGACAAACAAAACAATAGGAACAAACTCATAGATGCAGAGAACAAGTTGATGGTTGCCAGAGGGACAGGAGTGGGAGGAAGGTTTAAAAAGCTGAAGGTGACTAAGAGGCACAAACCTCTAGCTATAAAATAAATTAGCTATGGGAATATAATGTACATCACAGAAAATTCTGTCAATAATATCATAATAACTTTGGTGACAGATGGCTAATAGTCTTATGGTGATCACTTCATAAGGTATATATACAGATGTCGAGTCCTTGTGCTGTACAACTGAAACTGATATAATGTTGTATGTTTAATGAAAAATAAATTAATTAAAAAACCTGGTTGCTCTCATCATCATAACTATTATCATTATTACTAATGCCTAATCAGGAAAACAAATTTTAAATTTCTTCTTTTAAATCTTTTTCCCAGACCATCCAACTATGAAGATCTACACAGCATGTACAACAGGTTAAGAGGGGTCCCTTAGGATTCCTAGTGAAGTGAATATTTATTTTATTTCTTTTGTCCTGCTGTCTAGCACCTTCCTTACTCTAAAAACAGCCCCTCAACTTTTAGAGAACCAACGCTAATGCTATCACTGTTTCAACCATACTACTTTAATAGAAAGTAGCAATCACAGTTGCTCCTCCCAACTCCCAATCTCATTTGATGGTCTGGGAATGGGTACATGACCCATTTGGACCAATCTAAATTCTACCCCCATGATTTTCTAGCTGGAGCTCTGAGAAGATTAGCCTCCTCTGGAGGGGCAAAGGTGGGAGATGTGGGCCTGAGAGAAATAGAAGACCACATTTTTATTTAATATTGATTTTATTGGTTTTAGAGAGAGAGGAAGGGAGAGAGAGAGAGAGAGGAACATCAATCTGTTCCCATATGTGCCCTGACCAGGGATCAAACTAGCAACCTATGTGCTTCCAAACAATGCTCTAACCAGCCAAGCTATCCGGCAAGAGCAACCATATTTCAAATTAAATCTACCCTCAAAACTCAAAAACACTGCTACATAAAGACACATTCAGCCCTATGTTCATTTGCAGCATTGTTCACAGTGGCCAAGACATGGAAATAACCAAAAAGCTCTTCAATAGATGATTGGATAAAGAAGATGTGGTACATATATACTATAGAATACTACTCAGCCATAAGAAATGATGACATCGGATCATTTACGAGAACATGGATGGATCTTGATAATATTATACTGAGTGAAATAAGTAAATCAGAAAAAATTAAGATCTATATGATTCTGTATATAGGTGGGACATAAAAATATGACTCAGGGACATGGACAAAAGTGTGATGTTACCAGGGGTGGGGAGGGGGAAGGGAGGAGTTGGCGGGAGAGAAGGGTCACAAAGAAAACCAGATAGAAGGTGACAGAAGACAATTTGACTTTGAGTGATGGGTATGTAACATAATCAAATGTCAAAATAACCTGGAGATGTTTTCTCTGATTGATCTATGTCAACCCATTAAAATTAATAAAAAAAAAGAATTCATATTTTAAAAAAAGAATTTAATCAGAGAAAAAAATAGCTGAGTAAAAAAGCTGAAGAGTGTCCTGATGATCGTCCCTAGCAAGTCCCTGTTCCTAGGCATCTCAGAGACCTAGCAGCCCTACTGACTGTCTAGGTGAGATAGTAAATCATTCCCATCTTGCCCAAATTAGTTCAAGTTGTGTGTCTGCTGCTTGGTACCACTTTATCCCCCAATATGTTAAATTGGAATGCCTCCTGTGGATCTTAATCATAAGTCACTGTGGTGGATTTAGGGTTGCTAATAAAGAAGAAAGGGATAAGAACTAACGTACACTGAGTGTCTACTGCATTTCAGGGACTATATGCAAATTATTTAACTTCTTCCTTACAGAAACTCCAGGAAATAGTTATTGCTTTTAGGGAATTGAGTTTTAATGTGGTGAGTAATTTGTTCAAGCCCTCACAAGAAGTAACAGAGGCAAAATTTGAACTTAAATCTGACTACATATCCCATTTCTATTCCTCTGCTGCATTTTGTTCATTAAGGTCTTATAATACAATTCAGAAAAGATATATTTATACAAATAATATAGTGAGATATGAGCTGATGCAAACGGAAAAGAGGAAGCATTGAGTGTGAATTGACCCAATGGGAATCTTGGAGCCTTATTACTACTTTTAAATCCTGCCCTTACCATGAACCTGTCATTGTTCCTAGATAAGAGTTTTAATCAAAGCTCTTCAATTAAATATGTTGAGTTCCGTAAGTTGAAGGTAGAAAATGAAATCTTCTAAGACTTAGCAATTTTATTGAGAAAGGAGTAACGTTTAACCAAATCTATAATAAAATGTAGAAGAATCAGCAAAATACAGCCATCCAAAAACAGGGCAGAGAAATGGGTCTAAACCACAGTTGAAGTTACTTAAGTTCTTTATATGGGAAAACTGTTGGCTAATAGTGAGGGCTGTTAAACAATGAAATAGGTTACCAGGGCAAGCAAAGGAATCCCCTCATCTGCAAGCCTTTAAAATAGTAAAAATTTCTTGGTCTGAATAGCTTTATGTGTGGTCTTCCTTGAGGAGGGGTGGGGTCAGGGAGCTACAGAGGAAGGGATGACCCCTCCAAATCCCTTCCCAAAGCCTTGGATTCTCCCTACCTGACCATCATCACCTTGAGGAAGGGACTCTTTGCCATTAGACAATTGCTCCTCCCCCCTTTTGGTTCTTGTCCACCTTAGTAATGCACTAATTCACAACTGCTGTAGAAATGATTGAAATATTTAGACATAGTGGAGGAAGTTTAATAGGGTCCAGTGGGAAACCCAGGTGTTTAGATCAGCTTAAAAATAATAACTACCTCCCCTGCCGGGGGCTTTCTATTCACCATCAGCTCTGCTTTTATTCTTAACCATAAAGGCTACCTCAGACAGGAAATTATTCACGTGATTGGTCTTTACAAGTGCTGTTGGGCTTAAACTAAGGGCTGTAGAGGTCATTAATGGGCAGCCATGTGATTAACCTTTGCTAGCCCGTTGCTTTTCACACTTTGTTAACAGCTTCCATTATTGCCCTTCTGAGTCTTGAGGAAGCTGTTTATTGACAGTATTAAAAATACATAGCTACAAATTCTTAAGAGCCTCATGGTAAACACACACACACACAACCAAAAAAAAAAAAACCCTCCCAACATCTTATAGCCAGCCAAATGGGTAAATGGAAACCTCTAATTTGTCCTAAAGCTTTATCAAGACCTAATTAAGTAATACTAAATTTACCTCAATGGTGGTCCCCAACACCATTTTTTTCATTCATATTTATATATGTTATGGTGAAACCAGAAAATTTTAAAACTTGAAGAAAAACATCTCTCTTGGTCCTGGCTGCTGGTTGGCTTAGTGGTTGAGCATCAACCTGGCATGTAGAAGTCCTGGGTTTGATTCCAGTCAGAGCAGTCAGAGCACACAGGAGAAGCAACCATCTTCTCTCCACCCCTCACCTTGATCCTTCTCTCTCTCTCTCTCTCTCTCTCTCTCTCTCTCTCTCTCTCTCTCTCTTCCCCTTCTGCAGCCAAGGCTCAAGTAGTTTGAGTAAGTTGGCCTTGGGTTCTGAGGATACCTCTGTGGCCTCGCCTCAGGCACTGAAATAGCTCGGTTACTGAGCAACAGAGCAGCAGCCGCAGATGGGTAAAGCATTGCCCCCTAGCGGGCTTGCTAGGTGGATCCCAGGACACATACAGGAGTCTGTCTCACTGCCTCCCTGCTTCCCCGCCCCTCAGTGCATAAAAAAAAGAAAGAAAAAGAAAAATGCCTTTCTTAAGTAAGAGCAAAGCCCTTGTCCATAAAATGACCAAGAGTTTCAAAAAGAATATTTATGTGTGAATCAGTACTTATTCTAATGTGAATAAATGATGGTTATTTAGTTTTCACCCCTCTCCTCACCCCTACTCTGGGCTATAAAATATCTTGGGAGGCATTTCCAAGAACTGTTTGTGTAAGAATGACCATATTGATGTTTCCCAACCAATGATATGAATGCCTAAAACCTACTTAAAGGATGGCATTCTTCAAATGATCCTCAGCCCATGACTCCTCCCACTGCCCCTATGACCTTCCTGCAAGAATTTAATGTCCTTTCTATGACCCTCCCACCCCAGCATAAGATTTTTTCCCAAGAACCTTTCTTTTACTTTCTGAATTCTAGTGAAGAATTTAACTACTGACTTTAGAAGAATCTAAATTCCATCTTAGGTCAGAATTCATATTCAAGGGGGAAAAAAACCCAAATGGCTATTCTTCAAGAGATTTATCCCCTGGTAATATATATACATACATACATACATAAATATATAGATTGATTGAAGATATGTATTAAATAAATGTATATATAATACATTGTATAAATATATACACAAGTACATACATATTATATATAATAAATGAGTGGGAAAGAAAACCATTAGAATTTCATATAAGATTTCTATGCTGAAAAATTAAGAGAAAGAGACAATGTATAAAATGAGAGATAATTCTCCTTCAATTACTTAGACATCTTATTTTTTTCTATGCTGATGCCACTGATATAACTTAGTCATTTGCTGCTTCAAATGTAAAGCTAAAGACCCAAAATATTTTTCTGGGAAATATCACAGAGAAAATATTATTTCTTTCAAAGAAATATACTAATTCTACTGGACTAGAGGCTTAAAAATAGTTAATATTGTTAAAATGGTAAATTTTATGTTATGCATTTACCATAATAAAAATAAATAAAAACAGACTGACCAGGTGGTGATGCAGTGGATAGAATGACAGCCTGGGACACTGACGACCTATGTTCAAAACCCCGAGGTTGACTGCTTGAGCATGGGCTCCTCCGGCTCAAGTGCGGTTCAACAGGTTGATCACAGGGTCGCTGGCTTGAGCGTGGGATCATAGATATGACCCCATGGCTGCTAACTTGAGCCCAAAGGTAACTGGCTTGAAGCCCAAAGTCACTGGCTTCAGCAAGGGATCACTGGTTCAGCTGGAGCCCTCCCCCACACCCTGTCAAGGTACATATGAGAAAGCAATCAATGAACAACCATGGTGCCGCAACTATGAGTTGTTGCTTCTCATCTCTCTCCCTTCTTGTCTGTCCTTCTCTTTCTCTTTCTTGCTAAAAATAAGTAAGTAAATAAATAAATAAATAATATATATAAATTAATTACTGCTCTGATTAAAAGAAGACAAGCATAATAAGTGGGACTATGACCGTTTCCCAGAACTATCTGTTGTATAACGGCCTCTGATTTTTGTGTGAATTGTACTGTAGCAAGATTTTAGTTCTCCCATATATACTACAGTCAACAAATCCAAACAAACAAAAATGGTTTGATTTTCTTTTCAAAATTTCTTTATAACAGTTAAAACTAGCAAGCCACATATTCCTCTCTTTCATGATGGAAAGGTAAAGGGGAAATTGTTGCTAGGATAAGACTTTGTATTTTATGTCAAATTGTACCTGGAAACTCATTTTAAAAGTGGAATTATAACCTGCCCACCCCCAAAAAGCAAAGACTTGAGATGAAAATGCCAAAATAACTTTAATTATAGGTTTGTTGGGGGTGTGACATTAAAATATCAGTCAGTGGAAAACTTCACATTATTAATGTGTCACTCAAAAAATGTGAAATTTGTATTATACCATTACTATTTATTTGTATATTCTTGGTCTCAAAAGCATGTGCTTGGAGTATAAGAGCCCGAATCACTGTAGCAAGTGATCCAACATTTTCAAACTTCTTTTGAAATAGGAGTTAAATATAAATCATTGTAGGTCTCTTCATATAAACCTTGGTTTCACTTATTGCAGATTGTTGAAATTGGACTGAATCATAGCTAATGTTTTCATGTAGAAAAATAAAAATAATTAATTTCACCTAGAATATTTTCATTTTGTTCTGTCAAACTCAAAATATTGTAATATGTGGCACTGGAGAAAAAACATGCAGTGACCCTAACACTAAACTATTATTTCTTGCCCTGGACATATTATAGTCAATAAATGCTTTTCTCAGCTTCCTTGCCCATGCTGCACGAGAAAGAAAACCATGGAAATTGGGCTTTCATAGAGGAATGTTTCCTAACCTCAGCTGAGCTCTCACTGGGCCTCAAAAATGATTTTACATAATCCTTGTTGACTAATTATTATAGGTAAACATAGTGGCTATTTAAAATATTTATCCTCAAGAACCTACCCCTTGACTTCCATCAACTTTACCTCACTCATGGGAGATGAACTTATGGCCTACTTCACTGAGGAAGGTCAGGTCACACAAGCTCCTTGCACTGGTTCTTGATCAAATTAGACCTGGGCCCTGACCTGTCTGTGTCCCCTAGCTGGGTCAGCACATAAAGCTGCCTGAAGTTCTCTCCACCCATCCTCCTTACCTTTATCAGGCAGCCCCAACTTGACAGTTTACTTTTTTTTTAAGGCCTCTATGTCGCTGTGTGGTCTCAGCTAACCTTGATTCAAAATGCATAATGACTTTTAACAGTGTTTTCTATCACTTCTGCCAGTGGACCAACCCTTATCTCTGAGAACATGGCCATCTCTCCCATATCCTTAGAAGTTTCTTTTAAGGACTCTTCCTCCACCATTTATACTTCCTGAAAGCTTTATCCATGACCTTCTTCCCTACCTCTCTCTTTTATAGTCTGTCTTCTTTGGCAATCTCATAAAATCTAGAGCTTCTATTCTTATCTTAAAGCAACTACCATATTTCCCCATGTATATGACACTCCCGTGTATAAGATGCACCTTAATTTGGGGGCCTGAAATTTGAAAATAAAAATGTATTACATAAAGTTATTGAACTCAAGTTTTATTCATCATAAAATTCATACAACTGTCCAAACTCCCATCCATTAGCTTGTCCTCATCTGTGTCTGATGACTTGTCACTGTCTTCATATATTGCCTCGTCCTCAGTTCCATCTATGGCATTTGAAATACCACACTCCTTAAATGGCTTGGCAACAATCTCAATCTTGATATTATCCCAGAATCTTTTCACCCAGATACAAACTTCTCCTATAGTTGGTTGTTCACCCTTCCTGCTGGTGTCAAATTGTCCCCAGAAGACTTTATCCATTGGTTCCATTCATTTTTCATGGCAGCTTTTAAGGGTTTGTTAATGCTGATATCAAATGGTTGAAGCTGGGATGTCAAGCCTCCAGGTATGAAGCAAGTTTTGTTTTTTGCTCTGCAACAATCTTCTTTGTGTTTTTTGTTATGCACACCCTGAACTGATCAAGTACCAATTAGGCAGGTTTGCATAAGAGCCCACATGCTCTATTTCTCCAAACTCTTTCAAACCAGATCTTCATCACATCCTGATCCATCCAACCCTTGTCATGAACATGGACAATCACTCCTTGAGAAATGTCTTCTTTTGGCATTGTTTTGCATTTGAAAATCAGTATAGGAGGCAGCTTGCTTCCATTGGCACAACAAGCTAGAACAACTGTATAACAGCTCTTTTCATGTCCACTTGTCTTCACAGTTAGAGTTTTCACTTACTTCTTATCAACAGTTCTATTACTTGGGACATCAAATTGGAAGGGGACTTCATCCATATTTGCAGTCTGTCCCAACTCAAACTGATGTGTCTTCTGACATTGAATGACAAAATTATAAAATTCAAAGACCTTCTACTCATAGCTCTCAGGCATCTTCTGAGCAAGTCTGGTATATGTATGCATGCTTAGTTCATTCTGTTTTATGAACCAGAAGCACAAATTTTGTCTTCCTTTGAAATCAGTAACTTCTTTTTCATCAGCAAATCTTGTCTCATGCTGAACCATCTTTGTGGACACAGAAATTTCAATTACTCTTTGCTTTTCAATCCATATCTTCAATTCCCTCTCTAAATCAGGCCATTTTGCTGACTTGCCTCTCATGGCCTTCTTCTGCTAGGGTGTTTTCAGTAGGGTTTCTTCTTCCTATAGCCAGTCTCGGATTGATTTCTCAATTGGAGGAGGACCAAACTTACATTCAGCAGCACAATTTCCATTCACTTTTGCAAACTGGATCACTTTTAACTTGAATTCAGCACTGTGTGGAAATTTTTTCTGAGCCATTTTTGGGCAGAACGTGGCAAAACGTAACCTACTGTAATATACCAGTAACAAGTGCAATACAGTAAGCACAAAGACAACAAGCACAAAAAAGCAGGAAATGCAAGCAAAAAAACTACAACAATGAGCACAAAAACAAGCATAAAGGGGCAGAAAATGCAAGTTAAAAAAAAATCTACAACCACGGTATAAGATGCACCCAGGTTTTAGACCCCAAATTTTTCAAAAAAGGGTGTGTTTTCTACATGGCGAAATAAGTTAATTCCTCAATCCTTAAGTTTATATTTCTAATTTTCAGAACTAATAATGAATTCCTTAAAATAAATTCTCGTTTCTGAACTGCACCTTCTTCTCTGTATCCTCATTATGATAGATTGTGACATTAATGTCCTGGAGCCATGAGTGTCTCTCCTCTCTCCACAGCCAGTGAGTTGTCATGACACTTACAATGAAATCTAAACTCCTGTCATGGTTTAAATCTCTCTGAGTCAGCTCTGATCTCATAGCCTTATTCTCTTCCATGGCTCAGCATGATTTAACCTTGTTTCTGCTTCGCCAACCATCAAGTCTGAGCCTTTTGTGCATCATCTTCTCTCCTCCTGGAACTCTTTACACTGCCCCCTGCCCCCAACCTAGATCATTCCAGGTTGGCTCCTTAGCATCTAGCCAAAATGTCACCTTATCCAGAGAGATGGGGTCAGAAACCCTATCATATTACTCTCTTTATATTTCCCTATAACAATTTTTACAACTGATGTTAACTGGCTAGATTTGAAAAATGACAAGTAGTTAAACTACAGCAGCAATGATAGGCAGGCGAAGCCAAAGACAAGCTTGAGAATTTGATGGCAATTATACAAACAACAAGGGTGAAAGAATTATGGATTATCCCCAAATTTTGACATGGAGGACCAGCTGTATGGTGGCCTTATTAAGTAGAATAAAAAATACAAGACAAAGAACTGATTTGGAGAAGAAACTGTTTAATTCAGAATGTGCTGAAGTTGTGGTGTCTATAGTGCAAACTAAAAGATTTCCGTGATGCATTTGGACATACAGGTCCAGAGCTCAAGAGAAAGCATTTGAAACTACATGAATAGAAACCAGCGCTTATGAAGAATAGGAGCAGAAGAGGGACCTCAGAGACTACTGGAGAATGCCAGCATGAAAAGAAAAAAAAACTCATGAAATAAGAGGACAGCATGTAAGATGGAAATTGTGGAAAACAAGTAAGAGTTTCAGAGATAATGGGGAAATTAACAGTGTCAAAAAATAGTTATGTTGCCTAAGATAAGAACTTTAACATGCCATTGGATTTGGTAATTGTGTCATTAATGAATTCAATGACAGCAGTTTTAGAGGCAAAGGGGAGGCAAAAGTCAGGTCACACAAGATTGAATAGTATAGGAAACAATGTAAGGGGAAGAAACAGACTTCAGACAAGACGCAAGCTGTGAGGGGGAAAAGAAAAAGACAATAGATAGTTAACGGAGAATATAGAATAGATATAAGCTCTTTCTGATGATTAGAGAGACTGAATTATGTTGGTACGTTGATATAAAAAAAAAGAAGGCAAATTGAGACAGAAAGAGGCTTCTGAGGTCTTCCTAGACTGACAGTAGCTTGCTGTTTTCAGCCTTATCTGTCACTTCTCTCCACTTCACCCCAAATGTTCTCAAACTGGAGCATTGAGGTTGGAAGACTGCACTAAAAGGGGAGGAGGTAGACAAAAACCTAAGATCGATGCCTCATCACTAAGCCTCAACTAGCTCCAGATACCTGAACTGCAACTGATGGATGACTCAGCTATTTTTCCAGGTGTGGTACCACATATTTACCCACCCAGCCTGAATGTTGCTTGAGATTCAGAGGGTGTATGTGTTACTTGGAAAAGAAAATAATCCATTTGTGTTAAATTTAAATGATGAAGTTTTCATCCTCTCCAAAAGCACTTCGTCTTCTAAACAAACATGTATCTAAGCATTAAAGAATCTTAGTATGATGTAAATAAATTGCAAAGTTTTATTTATTTTTTTAATTTTATTTAGAAAATTAACCTTAACAAGGTGACATTGATTAATAAGAGTACATAGGTTTCAAGTGAACATTTCTATAGTACTTGAACTGTTGATTATGTTGAATACCCATCAGCCAAAGTCAAATCATTATTCATCACCTTATATTTGTCCTTCTTTATACCTCTCCCCTTATCTCCTGCCGTTTCCCTCATGGTTCCTTCCTTCTGGTAACCACTTTACTTTTCTCTATGTTCATAAGTCTCAGTTTTATATCCCGCCTATGTGTGAAATCATACAGTTCTTAGCTTTTTCTGATTTACTTATTTCACTCAGTATAATGTTCTCAGGGTCCATCTATGTTGTCATAAATGTCACTATGTCATCATTTCTTATGACTGAGTTGTATTTTATTGTATATATGTACCACATCTTCTTTATTCAATCCTCTATCGAAGGACACTTTGGTTGTTTTCATGTCTTGGCCACTGTGAACAATGCTGTGATGAATATGGGGGTGCATGTGTCTTTATATACCAATGTTTTTGAGTTGCTGGGATAGATAACCAGTAGAGGGATTGCTGGGTCATATGGTAATCCTATTCTTAATTTTTTGAAAAACCACCATACTTTCTTCCACAATGGTTGTCCTAATTTGCATTCCCATCAGCAGTGAATGAGGGTTCCTTTTTCTCCAATACTTATTATTACCTGTCTTGTTGATAAGAACCAATCTAACAGGTGTGAGGTGGCATCTCATTGTAGTTTTGAGTTGCATTTCTCAAATAGCTAGTGAAGGTGAGCATCTTTTCATTTATCTATTGGCCATTGTATGTCCTCTTGGGAGAAGTGTCTGTTCAGGTCCTCTTCCCACTTTTTTAATTGTATTGTTTGTTTGTCTGTTGCTGAGCTTTGTGAGTTCTTTTTATATTTTGAATATTAATCCCTTATTGAAGCTGTTGTTCGCAAATAACATCTCAGTTAGTTGGCTGCCTATTCGTTTTGTTGTCAGTTTCTTCTGCTGTGCAGAAGCTTTTAATTTGATATAGTCCCATTCATTTATTTTTGCCTTTACCTCCCTTGCCTTTGGGGACAAATTTATAAATTGTTCTCTAGAGCCTAGTTCCACGAGCTTAGTACCTATGTCTTCTTATATGTAATTTATAGTTTCAGGTCTTATATTTAGGTCTTTGATCCATTTTGAATTAATCTTTGTACAGCAGAACAAACTGTAGTCAAGTTTCATTCTTTTCCATGTGGTTCTCCAATTTTTCCAGCACAATTTATTGAAGAGGATTTCTTATCTCTATTGTGTATTTTTGGCTCCTCTGTCAAAGATGATTTGTCCATATATATGTGGTTTTATTTCTGGGTTCTCAATTTTGTCCCATTGGTCTGTATGTCTGTTTTTCTGCCAATATAATGCTGTTTTGATTATTATGGATCTATAGTATAATTTGAAGTCAGGTATTGTGATATCTCCAGCTACATTCTTTTCCTCAGGATTGCTTTGGTTATTTGAGGTTTTTTATGGTTCTATACAAACCTGGTATTTTTTTGCTCTATATCTTTAAAAAGTGACATTGGGATTTTAATAGGGATTACATTAAGTTTGTATATTGCTTTGGATAATATGTCCATTTTAACTATGTTGGTTCTTCTAATCCATGAACATGGAACATTTTTTCATTTCATTGTGTCTTTTTCAATTTCTTTCAATAATGATTTGTAATTCTCAGTATCTAGATCTCTCACATCCTTTGTTAAGTTTATTCCTAGATATTTTATTCTTTTGTTGCAATTGTAAAACGAATTGCTTTTTTGAGTTCATTTTCTAATGTTTCATTGTTGGTATTAGAAAAGCAGTAGACTTTTGTATATTGATTTTGTATCCTGTTACTTTTACTGTATTAGTTTATTGTTTCTAATAGTTTTTTGGTGGAGTCTTTGGGGTTTTCTATATACAGAATCATGTCATCTGCAAAATGTGATACCTTTACTTCTTCTTTCTCGATATGAATGACTTTTTTTTTTCTCTTGCCTGATCACTCTGGCTAAAACTTCCAAAACCATGTTGAATAAGAGTAGAGAGAGTGCGCAGCCTTGCCTTATTCCTGATTTTAGAGGAAAAGCCTTCATTTTTCACCATTTAGTATGATATTAGCTAATGGTTTGTTGTATATGGTCTTTATTATGTTGAGGTACTTTCTTTCTATTCTGATTTCATTGAGTGTTTTAACCATAAAATAATGTTGTACCTTATTAAATGCCTTTTCTGCATCTGTTGATAGAATAAGATTTTTGCTCTTTGTTTTGTTGATGTGGTATATTATGTTGATTGATTTCTCTATGTTGAACCATCCTTGTGTTCTAAGAATGAATCTCACTTGGTCGTGATGTATTATTTTTTAATGTGATGCTGTGTTCGATTTGCTAGTATTTTGTTTAGGATTTTTGCAACTGTATTCATTAGAGATATTGGTCTGTAGATTTCCTTTTTTGTGTTCTCCTTGCCAGGCTTTTTCGTATGAGGGTTATGTTGGCCTCATAAAATGTGTTGGAGAATATTGCTTCTTCTTCTATTTTTTGGAAGAATTTGAGAAGGATAGGTACCAAATCTTCTTTAAATGCTTGGTAGAATTCACTAGTGTAGCCATCTGGCCTTAGACTTTTTTGTTTTAGGGGATATTTTTGATAGTTGTTTCTATTTCCTCCCTGCTTATAGGTCTATTTAGGTTTTCCCCTTCTTTGTGACTCAGTCTAGGAGATTGTATAGTTCTAGCAATATATCCATTTCCTCTAGGTTGATGAATTTGGTGGCATATAATATTTCATAATATTCTACAACGATCTTTTGTATATCTATGATGTATGTGGTAATTTCTCCTCTTTCATTTTGGATTTTGTTTATATGAGTCCTTCCACTTTTTTCCTTAGTGAGTTTAGCCAGTGGTGTTTCAATTTTATTGATCTTTTCAAAGAACAAGTTCTTCTTTTTTCCTCTCTTCTTTTTATTTAGACAATTAATTTTAACAAGGTGACATTGATTAATTAGAATACATAGATTCAGAGAAAACATCTTCAGGTCATTTTGACATTTGATTATGTTGTATACCCATCACCCAAAGTCAAATTGTCTTCCATCACCTTTTATTTGGTTTTCTTTGTGCTCCTTTCCTTCTCCCACTGACTCCTTCTCCTCCCTTACCCTCACCCTGGTAACCACAACACTCTTGTCCATGTCCATAAGTCTCCTTTTTGTGTCCCACCTATGTATGGAATCATACAGTTCTTAAGTTTTTCTGATTTACTTATTTCACTCAGTGTAATGTTATGAAGATTCATCCATGCTGTTGTAAATGATGCTATGTCATCATTTCTTATGGCTGAGTAGTATTCCATAGTATATATGTACCACATCTTCTTTGTTCAATCCTCTATTGAAGGGCTTTTTGGTTGTTTCCATGTTTTGGCCACTGTGAACAATGCTGCAATAAACATGGGGCTGCATGTGTCTTTATGTACCAGTGTTTTTGAGTTTGGGGGTATATACCTAGTAGAGGGATTGCTGGGTCATACGAGAGTTTTATTTTTAAGTTTTTGAGGAACAACTATACTTTTTTCCATAATGGTTGTACTACTTTACATTCCCACCAACAATGAATGAGGGTTCCTTTTTTTTCACAGCCTCTCCAACACTTGTTATTACCTGTCTTGTTGATAATAGCTAAATTAACAGGTGTGAGGTGTTGTAGTTTTTTCTTTTTTTTTTTTTTTTTGACAGGGACAGAGAGTCAGAGAAAAGGATAGATAGGGACAAACAGACAGGAAGGGAGAGAGATGAGAAGCATCAATTTTTCATTGTGGCACTTTACTTGTTCATCGATCACTTTCTCATATGTGCCTTGACATTGGGGCTACAGCAGACCGAGTAATCCCTTGCTCAAGCCATCGACCTTGGGTCCAAGCTAGTGAGTTTTGCTCAAACCAGAAAACCAGTGCTCAAGCTGGTGACCTCAGGGTCTCAAACCTGGGTCCTTCGCATCCCAGACTGACGCTCTATCCATTGTGCCACTGCCTGGCCATGCTCATTGTAGTTTTTATTTGCATTTCTCCAATAGCCAATGAAGATGAGCATCCTTTCATATATCTGTTGGCCATATTTATTTTTTCCTGGGAAAAGTGTCCGTTCATGTCCTCTTCCCATTTTTTTTATTGGATTGTTTCCTTGTTTGATGTTGAGTTATATGAGTTTATTGTATATTTTGGATATTAGGCCTTTATCTGTGCTATTGTTTGAAAATATCATCTCCCATTTAGCTGGTTGTCTCCTTATTTTGTTGTCAGTTTCTCTGGCTGTGCAAATCTTCTTAGTCTGATGTAATCCCATTCATTTATCTTTGCCTTCACTTTCCTTGCCTTTGGAGTCAAATTCATAAAATGCTCTTTATGGCCAAGGTCAATGAGTTTATTACCTATGTTTCTTCTATGTAATGTATTGTTTCAGGTCTTATATTTAGGTCTTTGATTTATTTTGAATTAATTTTAGTACAAAGGGACAAACTGTAGTCAAATTTTATTCTTTTGCATGTGGTACTCCAATTTTTCAGCACCATTTATTAAAAAGGCTTTCTTTTCTCCCTTGTGTGTTTTTGGTCCCTTTATCAAAGATTACTTGAACATATATGTGTGGTTTTATTTCTGAGCTCCCTATTCTGTTCCATTGGTCTGAGTGTCTATTTTTGGCCAATTCCATGCTGTTTTGATTATCGTGGCTCTCTAATATAATTTGAAGTCAAGTATTGTTATACCCCCAGCTTTGTTCTTTATCCTTAGAATTACTTTGGCTATTTGG
The DNA here is from genome assembly GCA_037038555.1 of Rhynchonycteris naso. Classification (NCBI taxonomy): domain Eukaryota; kingdom Metazoa; phylum Chordata; class Mammalia; order Chiroptera; family Emballonuridae; genus Rhynchonycteris; species Rhynchonycteris naso. Next base: position 39,493,369 of record CM073002.1, read on the forward strand.
GTTTTCTTTTAATTAATTTTAATGGGATGACATTGATAAATCAGGGCACATATGTTCCGAGAAAATATTTCCAGGTTATTTTGACATTTGATTATATTGTGCACCCATTACCCAAAGTGAAATTGTCCTCTGTCACCTTCTATCTGGTTTTATTTGTGCCCCTCTCCTGCCCTTCCCCCTCCCTCTTCTCCCTCTCCCTACCCCGTAACCACCACACTCTTGTACCTGTCTCATAGTCTCGTTTATATGTCCCACCTATGTATGAAATCATGCAGTTCTAAGTTTTTTTCTGTTTTACTTATTTCACTTTGTATAATGTTATCAAGGTCCATCCATTTTGTTGTAAATGATCCGATGTCATCATTTCTTATGGCTGAGTAGTATTGCATAGTATATATGGACCAAAGTTTTTTAATCCACTCGTCCTCTGACAGACACTTGGGCTGTTTCCAGATCTTCGCTATTGTGAACAATTCTGCCACGAACATGGGGGCACATTTCTTCTTTTTGAACAGTGCTATGGTGTTCTTAGGGTATATTCCTAAAAGTGGGATAGCTGGGTTAAAAGGCAGTTTGATTTTTAATATTTTGAAAAATCTCCATACTGTTTTCCACAGTGGCTGCACCAGTCTGCATTCCCACCAGCAGTGCAGGAGGGTTCCCTTTTCTCCACATCCTCTCCAGCACTTATTCTGTGTTGTTTTGCTGATGAGCACCATTCTGACTGGTTTGAGGTGATATGTCATTGTGGTTTTAATTTGCATTTCTCTAATGATTAGTGATGTTGAGCATTTTTTTATATGCCTATTGGCCATCTGTATGTCCTCTTTGAAGAAATTTTTATTCATTTCTTTTGCCCACTTTTGATTGGATTGTTTGTCTTCCTGGTGCTGAGTTTTATAAGTTCTTTATAAATTTTAGTTATTAACCCCTTATCAGATGTGTTGTCGAATATGTTCTCCCATTGTGAGGTTTGTCTCTTTATTCTGTTCTTATTGTCTTTAGCTGTGCAAAAACTTTTTAGTTTGATATAGTCCCATTTGTTTATCCTGCCTTTTATTTCATTTGCCTGTGGAGATAAATCGGCAAATATATTGCTGCCACAGATGTCGGAGAGTTTACTGCCTATATTTTATTTTAAGACGATTATGGTTTTACGGCTTACATTTAAGTCTTTTATCCATTTTGAGTTTGTTTTCGTGAATGGTGTAAGTTGATGGTTTAGTTTCATTTTTTTGCAGGTAGATGTCCAATTTTCCCAACACCATTTGTTAAAGAGGCTGTCTTTACTCCATGGTATGTTCTTTCCTCCATTGTCAAATATCAGTTGTTCATAAAGCTGTGGGTTTATTTCTGGGTTCTCTATTCTGTTCCATTGATCTATGTGCCTGTTCTTCTGCCAGTACCAGGCTGACTTGAGTACAATGGCCTTGTAGTATACCTTGATATCTGGAAGAGTGATACCTCCTGCTTTATTTATCCTTTTTAAGATTGCTAAGGCTATTCGTGGTTTTTTATGGTTCCATATAAATTTTTGGAATATGTGTTCTATATCTTTGAAGTATGTCATTGGTATTTTAATTGGTATTGCATTGAAATTATAAATTGCTTTGGGTAATATAGACATTTTAATGATATTTATTCTTCCTAATCATGATCATGGTATATGCTTCCACTTTTTTGTATTTCCTTTGATATCTTTTATCAATGTTTTATAATTCTCCGAGTACAAGTCCTTAACCTCCTTGGTTAAATTTACTCCTAGGTACTTTATTTATTTATTTATTTTACAATAGTAAAGGGGATTGTTTCCTTAATTTCTTTTGCTGACAGTTCATTGTTGATATATAAAATGCCTCTGATTTCTGAGTATTAATTTTATATCCTGCCACCTTGCTGAATTCATTTATCAGGACCAGTAGTTTTTTGACTGAGACTTTAGGATTTCTATATACAATATCATATCATCTGCAAATACTGACAGTTTTACTTCTTCTTTTCCAATTTGGATGCCTTTTATTTCTTCTTCTTGTCTGATTGCTGTGGCTAAGACTTCCAGAACTATGTTGAATAAGAGTGGTAAAAGGGGACACCCCTGCCTGGTTCCTGATTTTAAGAGGATTGCATTTAATTTTTGGTCATTAGTATGATGTTTGCTGTGGGTTTGTCATAGATGGCCTTTATCATGTTGAGGAATGATCCCTGTATTCCCACTTTACTGAGAGTTTTGATCATGAATGGATGCTGGATTTTATCAAATGCCTTTTCTGCATCTATTGAAATTATCATGTGATTTTTGTCCTTCCTTTTGTTTGTGATGAATCACATTGATTGATTTGCAAATATTGAATCAGCCTTGCCTCTCCAGAATAAATCCCACTTGATCATGTTGCATGATTTTTTTCACATATTGCTGGATCCGGTTGGCTAATATTTTGTTGAGAATTTTAGCATCTAAATTCATCAGGGATGTTGGCCTATAATTTTTTTTCTTTGTGTTGTCTTTGCCTGGTTTCGTGATCGGAATTATGCTTGCCTCATAAAAGGAGTTTGGACGTCTTCCTTCCTCTTGAATTTTTTGAAATAGCTTGAGAAGAATAGAAGTTAGCTCTTTGAATTTTTGGTAGAATTCACTTGTGAAGCCATCAGGCCCAGGACTTTTCTTTGTTGGGAGTGTTTTTTATAACTGTTTCAATCTCATTTTTTGTAACTGATCTGTCAAGGTGTTCTGATTTTTCCAGACTGATTTTTGAAAGATTATAGGATTCAAGAAATTTGTCCATTTAACCTAGGTTGCCTAATTTTTTGGCACAGAGTTCTTCATAGTATCTTCTTACAATACTTTGTATTTCTGTTGTGTCAGTTGTTATTTCTCCACTCTCATTTCTAATTTTATTTATTTGAGTCCTCTCTCTTTTTTTCTTGGTGAGTCTACTTAAAGGTTCATCGATCTTGTTTACCTTTTCAAAGAACCACCTCTGGTTTCATTGATCCTATGTATTGTTTCCTTAGCCTCTATGTCATTTATTTCCACTGTGATCTTTATTATTTCCATCCTTCTACTGGTCCTGGGCTTTATTTTCTGTTGTTTTTCTAGTTCTTTTAGATGCAGGGTTAAGTTGCTTATTTGAGCTTTTTCTAGCTTCTCATGGTATGCTTGTAGTGCTATCAACTTCCCTCTCAGTACTGCTTTTGCTGTGTCCCATAAATTTGGAGTTGATGTATGCTCATTATGATTCATTTCTAGAAACTTTTTATTTCTCCTTTGATCTCATTGTTAATCCATTCATTATTTAATACCATGCTATTTAGTTTCCAAGTGTTTGAGTATTTTTCAGTTTTTCTTTTGTGGTTAATTTCTAGTTTCATGCCATTGTGATAAGAGAAAATGCTTGATATGATTTCAATCTTCTTAAATTTGTTGAGACCACTTTTGTGTCCTAACATGTGGTTTATCCTAGAGAATGTACCATGAGCGCTTGAAAAGAATGTATATTCTACTGCTTTAGGGTGAAAAGTTCTGAAGATATCTATTAAATTGAGTTGATCTAGTGTATCCTTTAAGTCTGCTGTTTCTTTGTTAATTTTCTTTCTTGACGATCTACCCAGTGATGTTAGTGGGGTATTGAAATCCCCTACTATTATAGTATTGCTGTTAATCTCACCCTTTATATCCATCAAAGTCTGTTTCTTGTATGTCAGGGCTCCTATGTTTGGTGCATAGATATTTATAATAGTTATATCTTCCTGTTGAATTGTTCCCTTTATCATTATGTAGTGTCCTTCTTTATCTCTTACTACAGCCTTTGTTTTAAAGTCCATTTTGTCAGATATAAGTATTGCTACCCCGGCATTTTTTTCATTTCCATTTGCATGAAATATTTTTTTCCATTCTTTTACCTTCGATCTATGTGCGTCTTTTGTTTTAAGGTGTGTCTCTTGTAGACAGCATATATATGGGTCCTGTTTCTTTATCCACACTGCTACTCTACTATGTCTTTTGATTGGATCATTTAATCGATTTACATTTAAGGTTATTATTGATATGTAGTTGTTTATTGCCATTTTATTCTTTAAAGCTGTATTCTTCTTTTGCTATATTCTTTTCCCCCTTTGAACTGTTCACAACAGGTCTCTTAGCATCTCTTGCAGAATTGGTTTGGTTTTAATGAATTCCTTGAGGTTTTTTTTGTCTGGGAAGCTCTTTATTTCTCCTTCATTTTTAAACATTAACCTTGCTGGATAGATTAGTCTTGGTTGTAGGTTCTTGCTCTGCATTACTTTGAATATATCTTGCCATTCCCTTCTGATCTCAAGTGTTTCTGTTGAAAAGTCGGATGTCATCCTTATGGGGGCTCCATTGTAGGCAATAGCTTTTTTTTCTCTAGCAGTTTATAAAATTTTCTCTTTATCACTTAGATTTGATATTTTAACTATGATGTGTATTGGTGTAGATTTCTTTGGGTTTCTTTTTTAATGTGGTTCTCTGTGCTTCTTGAACATGTGAAACGTTTTCCAGTCTTAATTTAGGGAAGTTTTCAGCTATGATTTGATTGAACAAAGTTTCTATCCCTTGTTCTTTCTTTTCTTCAGGAACCCCTAAGATGCAGATGTTATTTCTCTTCATTTTGTCACAAAGCTCCCTTAGAGTTTCCTCAGATGTTTTGAGTCTCTTTTCTTTTTTCTCCTCTGCCTCTGTGCCTTTGTTTATTTTGTCCTCTAACTCACTGATTTGACCCTCAGTTTCATCCATCCTGCTTTTAATTCCTTCCATGTGGTCTTCAGTTCTGATACTGTATTTGTTATTTCTGTCTGATTCTTTTTAATTATTTCAACTTTCTTTTCTATATTTGATATATCTTTATTTAGGTGTTTGTAATGACTATCCATTGTTTCTCTAAGCTCTTTGAACATCTTAACTATCATTATTTCAAACTCTGCATCAGGTAGTTTGGTTATATCTGATTCATTCAGGTCCTTCTCTGGGGATTTCTCTTGATTCATTTGGGTTGCATTTCTCTGCCTGCCCATTTTGTCTCTGTGTAAGAAGGGTTAAGCTACTGGAGCCCAATGGTGTTGCCTTTGTGTTTCCTAGGTGTGGTCTGTCTGCAGGCCCGCCACCCCCTCTGCCACTGCCTGGGGCAGCTGAGTATGGGTGTTGGGGGTGCCGGCTGCTGTAGATGCTGCTGTGGTTTCCGCCTTGCCTTTGCTGGAGGGGCTGTGTTCTCATGCCAGGCTCTATAAGCCTCAGCCAGTCTCAGCCTTCACCCCTCTCCCACGAATGGAATTGTGCACCATACTCGGGCTCCAAGCCTGGGCCCCAAGGACAAGGGTGAGAACTTTTTCACAGCTGCGGGTCCTTGTCAGCCAGTTCCTCCAGCCAGGCAGGGCTGCTGATGCGTGTTCAGCTGGGAGCCAGGCTTCTGCCCCGCCCCCGCCAACCTCGGCTCCTCAGCTCGGAGGGGTACTGCTACATGCTCTACCACATGCCGTGCTTTCACCCAACCCCTGCCAACCTCGGCTCCTCAGCCAGGCTTCTGGTGCATGCTCAACTATAAGCCTGGGCTTCCACCCCACCTCCGCAGGTAAAACCTGTTTGTGCAGGGCTTTTAACTTCGAAAGCTGGGTGTGGCTGCACACCCACTTGCCCCATCCAGTGGCGGATCTCTGCCCATTCCGGGCTTCCGCTTTTCCCCCACTGGTGCGGTCACAGGCAGTCCCACAGCCACTAGACCACTTTCACGCATCCCCTTCGGCCCTATTGGGTTAGACCAAGCTCACGCCAGCGGGTTTTGCCTCTTTCCTCACCGAGGGAACTGCACTTCTGCATCCTGCCACCGTCCACCCTCCAGCAAGCCCTCAGCAGTGTGGGTGGGGGCGCTGCAGCTCAGACCCTAACACTCCATACTGTAGTCCTGAAAGCTTCTTTCTTCTAAGCGACTGTGCTCTATTGCCGCAGGGGAGCCTGTCTGGCTGGTGTCCTGCTTCCCCTTGCTGGTTCCAGGGAAAATATTGTTTCAGATTTGTGGAGTGACTCAGCCCAGGGTTTAGGGTGGCTGTCCCTCAAAGCTTTTCTCCCTGTGCCTTCCAGACCGCACTCTCTTCCCCCTGCTCTGGTCCTCTCCTCTCTCTCTGTCTCCTGGAGTGCTGAGTGAGTAGTTGTGAGAGAGGCTTTCTGTGCCGTCCCTTTAAGAAGAATCCTGGTTCTGAGACAACTGTCTCTTTCTCACAAACAGTATCCTAACCTGTTTCCCAGCTAAATACAGTCCATATGCCTCTTCTAGGCTCTGGGGCTGCAGGCTGGGGCTTTGTTCTTGGGATCCAGGTACCTACCCTTCCTCTAGCCTCTCTTCCTGCCACACGAGTCTCTCCAGGCTGCCTTTTGCTCCAGGGAGCTGGGCAGCCCTTTCCACGTTTTTGCTTTTCCTACCAGTCTCAATGTGGCTTATTCAGTGTGCCCTGGTTGAAGAGTCCTCTCAGTCCAGTTCAAAGTTGGTTTCTCCAGATGATGGTTCTTAAAATCAAGTTATAATCCACTTTGGTTCTGGGGGTTGGAAGTTGGTACGTCCACCCTCCATCGCCATCTTCAATTTACCTATTTGAGGTTTTTATAGCTTTATATAAACCTGATACTTTTTTGTTCCACTTCTTTAAAAAATGACATTGGAATTTTGATGGAAATTGCATTAAATTTGTATATGGCTTTGGGTAATATGGTCATTTTGTCTATATTTATTCTTCCTATCCAAGAACAAAAAATATTTTTCCACTTCATTGTATCTTACTTGATTTCCCTTAACAATAATTTGTAGTTTTCATTATATAGGTTCTTTACATTCTTTGTTATGTTTATTCTTAGGTATTTTATTTCTTTTTTTTTTTTTTTGCAACCATGAAAGGGATTATATTTTTGAGTTTGTTTTCTGATGTTTCATTGTTGGCATATAAAAAGGCAATAGACTTCTGAATATTAATTGTAATTTTGTGTCCTGTGACTTACTGTATTGGTTTATGGTTTCTAATAGTCATTTTGTGGAGTCTTTCAGGTTTTCAATATATATAGGATTATATCATCTGCAAAAAGTAAAACCTTTACTTCTTCTTTCCCAATATGAATGCCTTTTATTTCTTTCTCTTGTCTGATTGCTCTGACTAGAACTTCCAGCACTATGTTGAATAAAAGTGGAGAGAGTGGACAGACTTATCTTGTTCCAAATTTCAGAGGAAAAGTCCTCAGTTTTATGCCATCTAATATGATGTTAGCTGATGGTTTGTCGTAAATGGCCTTTATTATGTTGAGATATTTTCCTTCTATACCCATTTTGTTGAGTGTTTTAAACATAAATGATGTTGCCTGACCAGGTGGTGGTGCAGTAGATAGAGCATCGGACTGGGATGCGGAAGACCCAGGCTCAAAACCCCAAGCTTGCTAGCTTGAGCGTGGGCCCATCTGGCTTGAGCAAAAGTTCGCCAGCTTGGAACCAAGGTCGCTGGCTCCAGCAAGGGGTTGCTCAGTCCGCTGAAGGCCAGCGGTCAAGGCACATGTGAAAAAGCAATCAATGAACAACTATGGTGTCGCAAGGGCAATGAGAAACTAATAATTGATGCTTCTCACCTCTCTTTGTTCCTGTCTGTCTGTCCCTATCTATCCCTCTGTCTGACTCTCTCTCTGTCCCTGTAAAAAAAAAAAATTAAAAATAAACATAAATGATGTTGTATTTTATCGAATGCTTTTTCTGCATCTATTGATAGAATCATATGGTTTTTGTTTTTTGTTCTGTTGATATAGTGTATTATGTTATCTATTTTACATATGTTGAACCATCTTTGTGATTCTGGGATGCATACCACTTGATCATGATGAATTATTTTTTTTAATGTATTGTTGTATTTGATTTGCTAGTATTTTGTTTAGTATTTTAGCATCTGTATTCATTAGAGATTTTGGTCTGTAATTTTCTTTTTTGTGTTGTCCTTGCCAGGTTTTGGTATGAGTGTTATGTTGGCCTCATAAAATGTGTTTGGAAGTATTGCTTCTTCTTCAATTTTTTGGAAGATTGAGTAGAATAGGAACCAAGTCTACTTTGAATGTTTGATAGAATTCACTAGCATAGCTGTCTGGCCCTGAACTTTCATTTTTGGGGAGGTTTTTGATAGTTGTTTCTATTTCCTCCTGGATTATGTGTCTGTTTAGGCTTTCTACTTCTTCATGACTCAGTCTACGAAGATTGTACTGTTCTAGAAATTTATCCATTTTTTATAGATTGTTAAATTTGGTGGCTTATAGTTTTTTATACTATTCTACAATAATTCTTTGTATATTTATGATATTTGTGGTGATTTCTCCTCTTTCATTTTGGATTTTGTTTTATGATTCTTTTTTTATTTTCTTTTTCTTAGTGAGTCTTGCCAAGGGTTTGTCAAATGTGTTAATCTTTTCAAAGAACCAGCTCCTTGTTTTATTGTTTTTTCTATAGTCTTTCATTTCTCTATTTTATTTATTTCTGCTCTGATTTTATTATTTCCTTTCTTCTGCTGGTTATTGGTTGCCTTTGTTCTTCTTTTTCTAGTTCATTAAGGTGTGAAGTTAAGTTGTTTACTTGGGTTCTCTCTTGTTTGTTCATATAAGCTTGTAGGGATATGAACTTCCCTCTTATTACTGCTTTTGCTGCATCCCAGAGATTCTGATATCTTGTATTGTCATTTTCCTTTGTCTCTATATCTCTTTTGATCTCTGTTTTTATTTCTTCATTGACCCACTCATTTTTTAGAAGTATGTAGTTTAATTTCCACATTTTTGTGGGGTTGTTTACTTCTTTTTGCAGTTGAATTCTAGTTTCAAAGCTTTGTTTCAGAGAATATGCCTGGTATAATTTCAATCTTTCTGAATTTGTTGGTGTTAGTTTTGTGGCCCAACATATGGTTAGTTCTTGAGAAAGTTTCATGAACACTGGAGAAAAATGCATACTCTGGTGCTTTGGGATGAAATGTCCTGTAGATGACTATTATATCTAATTGTTCTAGTGTTCCGTTTAAGGTCCATATTTCTTTATTGATTTTCTCTTTGGATGAACAATATGGAGCCGTCAGCGATGTATTGAGGTCTCCAAGTATGATTGTATTTTTGTCGGTTTTTCTTTTTAGGTCAGTTAGTAGATGTCTTATATATTTTGGTGCTCCTTGGTTGGTGCATATATATTAAAAGGTGTTGTAAAGCCAGTAGTCACGGTCAGGATCACAGCAGCCTGGCCCATGCAGGTTCACACTAGATTCGAACAGACGGTAATGAAACACTGGAGCCAAGAACTGGTGAGCCATCAGCTTTAATTCTAGCTTGCACCCGGCGGGCAAGCAAAAACACACACTGGGCTCCAAAACCCACACATTCAGTGCTCACAAACCTACTGACTTATCCGAGTTTCCTAGAATCAAAGGTTTCTAGCTCACCAGACTTATTCACCTCTGTTTCCCATCTCCTTCTCTCTACACAAACTGCACAAACTGGCTTCTCCCTCAGCACTCTACCATCTTGACTGCTTCTCCTGGCCTCCATGTGGCCTTAATCTGCTCTCCTCTCTAATACCTCAGGAACCCAGGAAGCGAGAGAGAGCAAGCTACTGCTCTGTCCCACTTTATAATGTAGAATCCAAACCTTTAATCCAATCTAAAAACAAGGAAGTCTCTGATACAAAGTCACCCATCTGAGGCATAATGGGATTCCTCAGGAGAGCGCACCACCCTACATAATCGAATCAGTCAAGGGTGTGGGGGAAAGCTTACTCTTAAAACCAAGCTTTAGGCTATAATGACCCAGCCAGCCCACAGCCTGTCCCAGAACACACATTAATATCAATAAACTTCCATGTGGGGAGTGCCATCTTTAACAAAGTGAGCATAATATATTTTATCTGCCCAACAGGTGTTATGTCTTCTTGATTTAATGTCCCCTTTATCATTATGAAATGACCAACTTTGTCTCTGATTACCTTTGCTGTCATGTAGTCAGCATTGTTAGATATCAGTATGGCTACACTTGCTTTTCTTTGGATGTTATTTGCTTGGAGAATTGTTTTCCAACCTTTCACTTTGAATTTGTTTTTATCTTTGTAGCTTAGATGTGTCTCTTGAAGGCAGCATACAGTTGGATTTTCTTTTTCGATCCACTCTGCTACCCTGTGTTTTTTTATTGATGAATTCAATCCATTTACATTTAGTATAATTATTGACACTTGAGGGTTTCCTATTTCCATTTTATATATTGCTTTATGATAGCTCTGTATCTTATTTGGTTCCTATCTTTTGTTTTTCTATCATTTGTTTTTGTTTGGTTATATTCCATATTTTTTTCCTCTGTTTTCTTTTTTTTTTTTTTTTTTAAGCCATTTGTTTCTGTGGTGATTTTTTCAGGGGTCGTTACCATTAGATAACAAAAAGGATGATACACATCATATTCATTGTAGTATGTTATCTCATGAGTGCTTCTGCACTCCATACTCCTTTGCTACTGTTAATCTTTGTCTTCTCTCCTTTTTTGTTTTTGTTGTTACAGATTAATCTTGTTTTTATTGTGATCTTGTTGGAGCTTTTACTTGAGGTTCTGTTTTGTTTTGTTCTTTGTATTTGGTTGGATAAACACCTTTAGTATTTCCTGAAGTGGCGTTTTTTTAAAAATTAATTCCCTCATCTTTTCTATACCTGTGAATGTTTTTATTTTCCTTTTGTATTTGAAGGATAGCTTTGATGAATATAGTATTCTTGGCTGAAAGTTTTTCTCTTTCAGTACTTTAAATATTGGGGTCCACTCTCTTCTGGATTGTAGAGTTTCTGCTGAGAAATCTGATGATTGTCTGATGTGCCTTCCTTTATATGTTGTATTCTTCTTTTCCCTAGCTGCCTTGAGGATGTTTTGTCACTGGTTTGTGGTAATTTCATTATGATGTGCTTGAAGTATGTCTGTTTGGATTAACATAACTCGGTGTTCTGTTTTCTTCTTGGATTTTAGGCTCCAATCCTTTCCACAGGCTTGGGAAGTTGTCATAATTATTTGTTTGAATATGTTTTCCATTCCATTTTCTCTCTTCTCAGTCTGGTATAACCATTATTCTTATGTTGCTCATTCTAATGGAGTCAAACAATTCCTGTAGGGCTTTCTCATTTTTTTAACTTCATGAGTCTCTCTCCTCTTCTCTCTGTAGTATCTCTAGTTGCCTGTGTTCTATGTCACTAATTCTCTCCTCTATCTGGTCTGTTCTATTGGTTAAGCTTGTTACCTCGTTTTTTAGTTCATGTATTGAGTTTTTCATCTCTGTTTGCTTCCTTTTTATAGTTTTAATTTCCATGGTAAAGTATTATTTTTGTTCATTGAATTGTTCTTTGAGCTTTCTAAATTGCCTTTCTGTACTTTCTTGTATATCCCTGAGTATTTTTAAAACTTCAGTTTTTAATTCTCTGTCATTTAACTCCAAGGTTTCCAAGCAATTAAATTTTTTCTAGAGATTTTTCCTCATCTATCTGAGTTACATCTTTGTCTTTTGTAGCCATAATATTTGATTTCTTTTTCATTAATGGCATTTGAGAGTGGTATTGTTAATAATACTAATAAAAGATGATTAAAATTTTTGAAAAAACTACATAGAACAGAGAGCCTGAGTTGGGGAGAAATCACAAAGAGTTAAAAAAACAAAGTAAAAATAACACAAAATGCCAGAAAGAAAATATTTGAGTCCAGAATAACATAATTTGTTTATAAATCATGATCAAATGAGAGAAAAAGTGAAAGAGAAGAAGGATAAAGAAAAGAAAAGAATTAAATTATTTGGAATGTAATGCTCATAAAAAAAAAGATAAGAATGGAAAATGTAACACCTATGGGTAATAAAATTTAAACTGAAAAGGAAAGAATAAATGGAAAGAAAATAAAATGACCAAAGTGGGGAAAACAAGATGAAAAATACAAGAAAAATGGAGAAAAGTTACTTTAAAATGTGATTATTTTCCTGGTTTTGAGAGGTAATCTTCTTTTTTCTTTTTGGCCAGTAGCACTGTACTACAGGTTTTGCACCTGTGGCACTCTTGAGTAGAGATTTGCAATTGATGTGTCACTATGGCGATGAAATAAGCTAGGTCTCAGTCCCTTTGGTAGGCAGGGCTTATTAGGGTTTTCCTGGTGCCTCTCCCCACATCTCTCTTTCTTGAGCCAGCAGCCTGGGGACCCAGCTCTGAAGTTGCCCCAGCCACTGCTTGCAGAGCAAGAGGCCCTAAGAGCTGCCAAGTTCCCCCTCCAGCCCCACTCAAATCTCAGTTCTGGGTAAGGCTTTGCCAACCAGAGCTGCCAGTGTAAGCAGGCAGGGCAGAAAGCTGATTGTTTTTCAGATGCCTTTCTAAGGGCCTCCAAGGATGTCTGGTATGTGTCAGCACTTTGCAGGTCTACTCTCCAGAGGCTTCTCCCTTGTGCCCTGTTTGGAAGCCCACAGCTCAGCCCCCACAACTTCCTCAGTGCTCTCTGAGGTCTGCTCCAAGGGAATGCACTTTGTAACCTGTATCAGCTGGCAGGAAGTTGCCCCAGCCACCGCCTGCAGAGCAAGAGCAAGAGCCGACTGTCGCTGGTCAGGCTCCTTTCTAAGGGTCCCCGGGTATGTCTAGTTTGCTTCAGTGCTCTGTGGGTCCGATCTCCAAAGGCTTCTCCCTTGTGCCCTGTTTGGAAGCCCACAGCTTAGCCCGCACAATTTCTGCAGTGCTCTCTGAGGTCTGCTCCGTGGAAATGTGCTTTGTAACCTGTATCAACTGCTGGAGGCGCCCCGCCCAGATAGGTCAGACCTATGGATCCCAGCCTTTGTGCACTTCCCATGCTGTTGGTCAGGGAGCTGGAACCACACAGAAACTCTGGCTACAGCCCATGCAGAAGTCCACTGCTGACAGTCTCTGCCCTAGCCCCTCTGCAAATGTGCGCACCCTCACCAGAGATGCCAAGTGGAGCCATTCACACACCGCCCATGATTCCAGACCAGGAGTGAACAAAGCCCAAAGCTGCTCTTGTGCCGGCCTCCACAAGCAACCTACTTAGCCACCTCTGCTGGAGTCTGCAGCTCACACTAGCTCCGGGTCCGCGATCTCAGGCTGAGCCACCAGCATGCTGTCTTCTTGGCTTGATTGTCTGCCCTATTCCAGCTATTTCCCTCTCCCCCAGCCCTTCTTTTCTCCTGGTACCAGGTGAAAGCAGCCCTTCCTCAGATCAGTGAGAAAAGTGAAATACTCTGTTCTCCATCTTATTTCCTTCAGAGTGGATTATATATTCAGTCACCTTTTCGCCCAATCATATCTTTGTTTGGTATATGTGTATTTCAGATGCTCCTGAGATTGTTTTTCTGTCTCTAGTTGTTGCATTTATTAAAATTTTAGGGGGAGATATCAGGAGCACCCCTCACAGTGCCATTTCTCAAGTTCTTTGTTATATTTATTTTTTCCATAGTTCTTTTGTTCTCTATTTCATTTAGTTCTGCTCTAATTTTTACTATTTCATTTCTTCTGCTGACTTTGGGTTGCCTTTGTTTTTCTTTTTCTAGTACCTTAAGGTGTGATCTTTGTTTACTTGGGATCTCTCTTGTTTCTTGATATAAGCCTGTAATGATATAATCTTCCCTCTTATTACTATTTTTGCTGCATCCCAGAAATTTTAATATGTTGTGTTGTCATTTTTATTTTTCTGTATATATCTTTTGATCTCTGCTTTTTTTTCTCTGACCCAGTCATTTTTTAGAAGTATATTGTTTAATTTCCACATTTTTGTGGGTTCTTTTACTTCCTTTTTACTATTGAATTCTAAATTCAAAGACTTGTGATCAGAAAATATGCTTGGTATAATTTGAGTCTTCCTGAATCTGTTGATATTAGTTTTGTGGCTCAACATATAGTCTATCCTTGAGAATTTTTCATGCACACTGGAGAAGAATATATAATCTGACATTTTGGGATGAAATGTCTTTTAAATGTCTATTATCTCCATTTGACCTAGAGTATTATTTAAGGTCAATATTTCTTTATTAATTTTCTGTTTGTATGATCTATCTAAAGCCATTAATAGTGTGTTGAAATCTCCAAGTATGACTGTATTTCTATCTGCTTCTGTCTTATATATCTTGGTGCTCCCTGGTTCAGTGTATATATATTAAGTAGTGTTATGTCTTCTTGATACAATGTCCCCTTTATTATTATGAAATGTTCATCTTTGTCTTGGTTACCTTTGTTGTCTTGAAGTCAGCATTGTCAGATATGAGTTTGGCTACATCAGCTTTTGTTTGGATATCATTTACTTGGAGAATCATTTTTCCAATCTTTTACTTTGAATCTACTTTCCAATCTTTCACTTTGAATTGCTTATATGTGTCTCTTGAAGGCCACATATGGTTGAATTTTGCTTTATGATCTAATCTGCTACTCTGTGCCTCTTTATTGGTTAGTTCAGTCTATTTATATTTAGGGTAATTATTGACACGAGAATTTTCTCTAGCCATTTTGTTTTATATTCTGGTAGCTCTGTGTCTTGTTTGGTTCTTCTCTTTTTGTTTTTGTGAGTTGTTTTTGTTGGTGGTATTCAATACTACTTTCCCCTGTTTCTTCTTTATTAAGCTGTGTGCTTCAGTAGTGGCTTTTTTGTGGATAGTTACCATTAGGTTAAGAAAAAAAATGTCCATATGTACAAGACTCCTTTGTCTTATGAGTGCTTCTGCACCCCATCCTCCTTTGCTACTACAGATATTTGTCCTCTCTCCTTTTATGTTATTGTTGTCACAGATTACCCTTGTTTTTATTGTGACCTATTTGGAGCTTTTACTTGTAATTTTGATTTGTTTTGTTCTTTGTGTCTGGTCAAATAACTCCCTTTAATATTTCCTTTAGTGGGGGTTTTCTGGTGATAAATTCCCTCAACTTCTGTATGTCTATAAAAGTTTTTTTCTCCTTCATATTTCAAGGATAACTTTGATGGGTGTCATATTCTTGCCTGGTAATTTCTCTCTTTCAGTACTTTGAATGTTTGGGTCCACCCTCTTCTGGTTTATAGAGTGTTTGCTGAGAAGTCTGATAAAAAGTTAATGGACTTTCCTTTATATGTTATATTCTTTTCCCTAGTTGCCTTGAAGATTCTTTCTTTGTCATTGATTTTTGAGAAGTTTGTTATGATATGCCTTGGAATAGGTCTTTTTTGTTTGTGGTAACTTGACTTTATGTTTGCTTCTTGAAATGAAGGTTCTAACTCTTTCTATAGGTTTGGGAAATTCTCATAAGTTATAGTTTGAATAGGCTTGACATTCCTTCTCCTTCTCTTCTTCTTCTGATATACCCATTATTTGTATATTGCTCTTTCTGAGGGAGTCAGACAATTCTTGTGGAGCTTAGTTTTTTTAATTCATGAGTCTCTCTCTTCTCTCTGTAGCATCTTTAGTTACCTGTCTTTAATGTAACTGATTTCTTATCTGACTCATTCTATTAGCTAAACTTGCTGCTTCAGTCCTCAATTCATGTATTGAGTTCTCTGTTTTTAAAGTTTCAATCTACTTGGTGAGATTCATATTGTTCATTAATTTGTTTTCTGAGCTCATTAAGTTGTTTTCTGAGCTCATTAATTTGTTTTCTGAGCTCATTAAGTTGCTATTAGTGTCTTCTCCCATCTCACTGAGTATTTTTAGAACTTTAGTTTTAAATTCTCTGTCATTTAACTCCAAGGTTTTCATGTAATTAAGATTTTTTATGGAGATTTTTAAATTTTCTTTCTGTACTACATCTCTGTCTCTGTCTTGTATAGCCATGGTATTTGATTTATTCTTCCTTGATGGCATTTGAGAGTGGTATTGTTAAGAACCCTAACAATAAAACAACTAAAAGAATTGGGATGGCAAGATGGCAATGGAGTAGACAGATGTACCAACTTCCAACTCCTGGAACCAAAGTGGATTATAACTTCATTTTAAGAACCATTATCTGGATAAAACAACTTTCAACTAAACTAAGTGGACTCTTCAAGCAAGGAACACTGAAGAAGCCACATTGAGACTGGTAGAAAAAGTGAAAACATGGAAAGGACTGCCCAGCTCCCTGGAGTGAACAGCAGACTCGCATGGTGGGAAAAGAGTTTAGCGGAGAGGGACGGACCTGGGAACCAGGAACAAAGCCCCAACCTGCAGCCCCAGAGCCTAGAAGAGGCGTTTGGACAATACTGAGCTGTGAAACAAGTGAGGATACTGTTTGTGAGAAATAGTTTTCTCAGACCCAGGATTCTTCTTAAAGGGACAGTGCAGAAAACCTCTCTCACAACTACTCACCCAGGGCTCTGGAGAACAAGGGCAGAGGAGAGGACCAGAGCAGGAGGAAGAGAGTGTGGACTGGAAGGCACAGGGAGAAACACTCTAAGGGACAGCCACCCTAACCCCTGGGCTGAGTCACTTCCCAAATCGAAAATGAATTTTTCCCCTGGAACTATCAATACCAGAAAATGAATATTTCCCCTGGAGACAGGACACCAGCCAAAAAAGCTCTCCCATGGCACTTAGAGCAGAGCTGCTTAGATGGAGGGACCTTCCAGGATTACAGTATGGAGTGTTAGGGTCTGAGCTGCAGTGCACCCACCCACACTGCTGAGGGCTGGCTGGAGGGACGGGGGCAGTGGGATGCAGAAACGCAGTTCTGTCAGTGGGGATGGAAGCCCAGCTGGCATGAGCTCGGTCTAGCCCAGTAGGGATGGAAGAAATGTGCAAAAGCAGTCCAGCAGCTGCAGGCCCACCTGCAGCCCCACCTGCGGGGGGAAAGTGGGAGGCCAGGAATGGGCAGAGATCTGCTGCTGAGCAGGGGCCTGCAGGCACGCAGCATCACTTGGCCTCTGAGGTTAGCATCCCTGCGCAAGTTGGCACTAACCTCAGGGGCAGGGCTAAAGCTGGGGAGAGGCAGAGGCTCGCAGCTGAGTGCACACCAGCAGCCCTGCCCAGTTCGAGAAGCTGACGTTTGCGACCATGCGAGAGCCAGCCCTGACTGCAGGGGTGGGGCTAAAGCCCAAGACAGGCGGAAACTCACAGCTGAGTGCATGCCACCAGTCCTGCCGGGCCAAAACACTGCGGTTTACGATCCTGCAAGAGCCTGCTCTGACTGCGGGATCTGGGTGGAAGCCTGGAAACAGGCAGAATCCACCAGTGAACAGAAGTGCTCACCCCTACCCTTGGTGCCGAGGCTTGTGGCTTAAGCATGGTGCTCAACCCCACCTGTGGGGGCGAGGTGAAGGCCAAGACAGGCTGAGACTTGTAAAGCTGGGCATGAGAATACAGCCCCTCTTGCTGAGGAGAGGCAGAAATCACAGCAACAGCCGCAGTGGGCTGGCGCCAGCAATGCCCAAACCCAACCGCCCTAGGCAGTGGCAGAGGGGATAGTGGGCCTGCAGACAGACTACACCTAGGGAACAGAGAGGCAACACCCATTGGACTCCAGTGGCCACAACCTTCAAATACACAGACAAAATGGGCAGGCAAAGAAATGCAACCCAAACAGATCAAGAGAAACCACCAGAGAAGGAAATAAATGAGCCAGATATAACCAAATTACCAGATGCAGAGTTTAAAATAATCATAGTTAGGATGTTCAAAGAGCTTAGAGCAACAATGGATAGTCATTACGAACACCTAAATAAAGATATAACAAGTATAAAAAAATTGAAATAATAAAAAAGAATCAGACAAATAACAAACACAATATCTGAACTGAAGACCACAATGAAAGAAATTAAAAGCAAGATGGATGAAGCTGAGGATCAAATGAGCGAGTTAGAGGACAAAATAAACAAAGGCACAGAAGCAGAGGAGAAAAAAGAAAAGAGACTCAAAAAATCTGAGGAAACTCTAAGGGAGCTCTGTGAGAACATGAAGAGAAATAACATACGCATCATAGAGGTACCCGAAGATGAAGAGAAAGAACAAGGAATAGAAACTTTGTTCAGTCAAATCATAGCTGAAAACTTCCCTAAATTAAGGCTGGAAAACATTTCACATGTGCAAGAAGCACAGAGAACTACATTAAAAAGAAATCTACACCAAGACACATCATAGTTAAAATATCAAAGCTAAGTGATAAAGAGAAAATTTTATAAACTGCTAGAGTAAAATAGGCTATCACCTACAAAGAAGCCCTCCCCCCAAATTACATCCGACTTCTCAACAGAAAAACTTGAGGCCAGAAGGGAATGGCAAGATATATTCAAAGTAATGCAGAACAGGAACCTACAACCAAGACTACTCTATTCAGCAAGGCTAACATTTAATATGGAAGGAGAAATAAAGAGCTTCCCAGACAAAACAACCCTCAAGGAATTCATTAAAACCAAACCAATTCTGCAAGAGATGTTAAGGGGCCTGTTGTCAACAGTTCAAAGGGGGAAAAGAATATAGCAAAAGAAGAATACAGCTTTAAAGAATAAAATGGCAATAAACAACTACATATCAATAATAACCTTAAATGTAAATCGATTAAATGATCCAATCAAAAGACATAGGGTAGCAGTGTGGATAAAGAAACAGGACCCATATATATGCTGTCTACAAGAGACACACCTCAAAACAAAAGACGCACATAGACTGAAAGTAAAAGGATGAAAAAAATATTTCATGCAAATAGAAATGAAAAAAAAGCCGGGGTAGCAATACTTATATCTGACAAAATGGACTTTAAAACAAAGGCTGTAGTAAGAGATAAAGAAGGACACTACATAATGATTAATGAAACAATTCAACAGGAAGATATAACCATTATAAATATCTATGCACCAAACATAGGAGCCCTGACATACAAGAAGCAGACTTTGATGGATATAAAAGGTGAGATTAACAGCAGTACTATAATAGTAGGGAATTTCAATACCCCACTAACATCACTGGATAGATACTCAAGAAAGAAAATTAACAAAGAAACAGCAGACTTAAAGGATACATAGATCAGCTCGATTTAATAGATATCTTCAGAACTTTTCACCCTAAAGCAGTAGAATATACATTGTTCTCAAGCACTCATGGTACATTCTCTAGGATAGACCACATCTTAGTACACAAAAGTGTTCTCAACAAATTTCAGAAGATTGAAATCATATCAAGCATTTTCTCTGATCACAATGCCATGAAACTAGAAATTAACAACAAAAAAAATGAAAAATACTCAAACACTTGGAAACTAAATAGCATGTTATTAAATAACGAATGGATTAACAATGAGATCAAAGAAGAAATAAAAAAGTTTCTAGAAATGAATGAATATGAGCATACATAAACTCAAAATTTATGGGACACAGCTAAAGCAGTACTGAGAGAGAAGTTCATAGCACTACAGGCATACCATGAGAAGCAGAAAAAAGCTCAAATAAGCAACCTGACCCTGCATCTAAAAGAACCAGAAAAACAACAGCAAATAAAGCCCAGGACTAGTAGAAGGAAGAAAATAATAAAGATCAGAGTGGAAATAAATGACCTACAGGCTAAGGAAACAATACAGAGGATCAATGAAACCAGGAGCTGGTTTTGTAAAGGTAAACAGGATCTATGAACCTTTAACTAGACTCACCAAAAAAAAAAGAGAGAGGACTCAAATAAATAAAATTAGAAATGAGTAGAGAAATAACAACTGACACAAGAGAAACACAAAGTATTGTGAGAAAATACTATGAAGAACTCTATGGCAAAAAATTAGACAACCTAGGTGAAATGGATAAATTTCTTGAATCATATAATCTTCCAAAAATCAATCTGGAAGAATAAGAACACCTAAACCAGGGGTGCTCAATCTTCTGATCGATCGCGAAAGAATTGTGGGTAGATCGCATGACATTAAAAAGACATTTGTCTTTTGATTGGCATACAGGGTAGCCAATCTGACGTCTAAACTTCTGACAGCCTACGCATGCATGTTAAACCACACTAACTTGTTCAGTTACTTTGCTGTGTAGTTAGCCTTCAATTTATTTAAACTAAATACAACAAAGGGTATAAAAATGAGTGCCGTAGCTGGTCCATGAAAGAAGCCTAAAACCTACCACTTCCATACAGAATGAGAGAAGATTTTTTTCACTATGTCATATTCTAAGTGCGTTTGCCTCATCTGTCTGTGTGCCATTGCTATTCCAAAGAAGGGAACTGTGGAGCAGCTTTTTCAGACTGTTCATAAAAACTATGACATTGACTTTCCTCAAAAAAGAAAGCTGAGAAGGAGAAAGGTGAAAGAAGAATACACAATATTAAATAGTAATAATAGTAACTTAAATAATGATAATAAAGAAGAAATAAATTTGTTTTGCATTTTTATTGTAGGTAGATCATTTTGACTTGGTCTTCTTATAAGTAGTTTGCAAGCTGAAAAAGTGTGGGCCCTACTGACCTAAACAGACCAATAACAACAAATGAGATTGAAACAGTTATCAAAAAACTCTCAACAAAGAAAACTCCTGGGTCTGATGGCTTCACAAGTAAATACTACCAAAAATTCAAAGAACTAACTCCTATCCTCCTCAAGCTATTTCAAAAAATTCAAGAGGAGGGAAGACTTCCAACCTCCTTTTATGAGACGAGCATAATTCTGATCCTGAAACCAGGCAGAGACAACACAAAGAAAAAAAATTATCGGCCAATATCCCTGATGAATTTAGATGCTAAAATTCCCAATAAAATATTAGCCAACTGGATCCAGCAATATATGAAAAAAATCATACATCATGATCAAGTGGGATTTATTCTGGAGAGGCAAGGCTAGTTCAATATTCGCAAATTAATCAATGTGTTTCATCACATAAACAAAAGGAAGGACAAAAATCATATGATAATTTCAATAGATACAGAAAAAACATTTGATAAAATCCAGCACCCATTCATGATCAAAACTCTCAGTAAAGTGGGAATACAGGAAACATTCCTTAACATGATAAAGGCCATCTATGACAAACCGACAGCAAACATTATACTAAATGGGCAAAAATTAAAAGCAATCCCCTTAAGATCAGGAACCAGGCAGGGGTGTCCCCTTTGACCACTCTTAATCAACATAATGGAAGTCTTAGCCACAGCAATCAGACAAGAAGAAGAAATAAGGGCATCCAAATTGGAAAAGAAGAAGTAAAACTGTCATTATTTGCAGATGATATGATATTGTATATAGAAAACCCTAAAGTCTCAGTCAAAAAAATACTGGACCTGATAAATGAATTCAGCAAGATGGCAGGATATAAAATTAATACTCAGAAATCAGAGGCATTTTTATATACCAAAAATGAACTGTCAATAAAAGAAATTAAGGTAACAATCCCTTTCACTTTTGCAACCAAAAAAATAAAGTACCTAGGAGTAAATTAAACCAAGAAGGTTAAGTACTTTTACTTGGAAAATTATAAAACATTGATAAAAGAAATCAAGGAAGATACAAACAAGTGGAAGCATATATCATGCTTATGGTTAGGAAGAATAAACATCATTAAAATGTCTGTATTACCCAAAGCAATTTATAAATTTAATGCAATACCAATTAAAATACCAATGACATACTTCAAAGATATAAAACACATATTCCAAAAATTTATATGGAACCAAAAAAGAACACAAATAGCCTCAGTAATCTTAAAAAGAAAAAATAAAGCAGGAGGTATCACTCTTCCTGATATCAAGGTATACTACAAGGCCATTGTACTCAAGACAGCCTGGTACTGGCATAAGAACAGGCACATAGATCAATGGAACAGAACAGAGAACCCAGAAATAAACCCACACCTTTATGGACAACTAATATTTAACAAAGGAGGAAAGAACATACAATGGAGTAAAGACAGCCTCTTTAACAAATGGTGTTGGGAAAATTGGACATCCACCTGCAAAAATATGAAACTAGACCATCAATTTACACCATTCACAATAACAAACTCAAAATGGATAAAAGACTTAAATGTAAGCTGTGAAACCATAAGCATCCCAGAAGAAAACATAGGCAGCAAGCTCTCCGACATCTGTAGCAGCAATATATTTGCCGATTTATCTCCACAGGCAAATGAAATAAAAGGCAGGATAAACAAATGGGACTATATCAAACTAAAAAGTTTTTGCACAGCTAAAGACAATAAGAACAGAATAAAAAGACAAACCACACAATGGGAGAACATATTCGACAGCACATCTGATAAGGGGTTAATAACCAAAATTTATAAAGAACTTATAAAACTCAGCACCAGGAAGACAAACAATCCAATCAAAATATGGTCAAAAGAAATGAATAGAAATTTCTCCAAAGAGGACATACATCTGGCATATGAAAAAATGTTCAACATCACTAATCATTAGAGAAATACAAATTAAAACCACAATGAGATATCACCTCACACCAGTCAAAATGGTGCTCATCAGCAAAACAACACAGAATAAGTGCTGTGAAGGATGTGGAGAAAAGGGAACCCTCCTGCACTGCTGGTGGGAATGCAAACTGGTGCAGCCACTGTGGAAAACAGTATCGAGATTCCCCCAAAAATTAAAAATTGAACTACCTTTTTACCCAGCTATCCCACTTATAGGAATATACCCTAAGAACACCATAGCACTGTTCAAATGAAGTAATGCGCCCCCATGTTTGTGGCAGCATTGTTCACAATAGCAAAGATCTGAAAACAGCCCAAGTGTCCGTCAGAGGACTAGTGGATTAAAAAGATTTGGTATATATATACTATGGAATACTACTCAGCCATAAGAAATGATGACATCGGATCATTTACAACAAAATGGATGGACCTTTATAACATTATACGGAGTGGAATAAGTAAATCAGAAAAAAAACTGAGAACAGTATGGTTTCATACATAGGTTGGACATAAAAGCGAGACTATGAGACAAGGACAAGAGTGTGGTGGTTATGGGGTGGGGAGAGGTAGGGAGAGGGGGGCGGGGAGGGTTCAATGAAATCCAGACAGAAGGTGACAGAGGACAATTTGACTTTGGATGATGGGTATGCAACATAATTGAACAATAAGATAACCTGGAGATGTTTTCTTTGAACGTATGTATCCTGATTTATTAATGTCACCCCATTAAAATTAATAAAAAATAGGAGCTAGTTAAAAAAAACAACTAAAAGAATTGAAAAGTTAAGAAATGTACAATAAAAATTTAAAATATTATGACAAGTTAAAGAAGGAAAACCACCAGAAAATGACTGCAAAAATACAAAAATAAAATATAAAAATACACCAACCAAAAAATAAGGATAAATAATGTAAAAATTAAACAAAATGTAATTCAAAAATGAAAAAAGAGAAAGAAATAAGAAGAAGAAAAGAAAGAAAAAACACAGGAAAAACAAATTTCAGTTTTGAGAGATTTCTTCCAGTAGATGTTGCTGTATTAGAACTTTTAGTTCTGTGATGTTCCTGGGCTATCCACTCAGATGTTGCTGTTGCAATGATGTCAGTGGGGTTGCAGTCACATTCGTGGGTGGGGCATATTCTGAGGGTTTTATGGTTTCGTCCTTATGGCTTTGGCTTTATGGTTTCAGATTTCCAGCTTCATGGCTCTAGCTATGGTAATCTCAGGCTTCCAGGCACTCCTTTCCATGTCTCAACAGACTTGAGTACTGGACATGTAGCACCTCTGTTGTTCAGGTAATAGAGTTGCTTTGGAGAACCAGTTGTCTCTGCCACTCTCTGTACAGTGAGGTAAGCAAGGCAGGATCTTGGAAGCTGGGGACCACGCTTTAGTTTTCTCTGCCTTCTCCAAAGGCAGGTTGCAGGCAGACCACAGAAACACTGGCCATGACCCCACACTCTGGCCACTTTGGTTTATCTCCCATTCTTCCCCTCTATCTCACCACTCCTCCTGGCAGAAGAAGACCCAGTCACTCTGAGTTTCCCTTGCTGTACCCCTCAGACAAAATCCAAACAGTCTGAGCTTCCCTCTTCTCCATAGTTTAGCAGAGGAAAAAGAAACCAGTCACTCCAGGTTTGTCTCCTCTCCTCTCCAAAGCCCACCTGAATGCATTTTATCTTCCATCCCCCTTTTCACCCCATTTCACCTTTAGTTCATTTGGTGCATGGATCTTTTAGGCAAGTCTGTGAGCCCAGCTGAGTTCTTTTGCTGTGTTATATTTGTTCAATTTGTTGAAATTTCAAGGGGAGGTATCAGGAATATCTCTTATACCATCATTACTCATTGCAAAATCAAAAATTTTGCAAAATTATAAAATTATTTAATGTCCATTAAAAGCATTCCTAATTTGAGAAGATGAAAAGGAAAGAAAAACTAGACTTTACAAGGAATTTAATATTCTTCATGCTCTCATGACACCCATGCTTCTCATAGAATCATTACAACTTTTTTATAATCCTCTTCCATCTTGAGCCTTCATGATCTGAGTGTGTTTAATTAGCCCCCACGTAATAGCTACAGATATGGCACCTGAAGCGGATCAATTGGTTAGGTCACCTTGAACAAGTCATTTACATTCTCAGAATGTAAATATTCTACCCAATCTACTCTCAGCTCAGTTATGAGATCAAATCTTATCACTCTTTTTACTTCAGAAGAGACATACTGTAAACCTACCAGAGAAGTTTTTTGTGATATGTAGAACTGCCATTTCAGTTTTTAAGTTATGGCAGAAAAGTAGTTACTTCAAGCTGTGGGAGGATCTTCCAAAGTCATTTTACATGAGGGAAATATCAAATAATGCTACTGCAAATATTGCTATTGTAATTCATTCTTCCATAAAAATTACCTCTGTTGTACTAGCATGTTCAGCAAGATGCAAGACCTTGGGTTATCAGCCAAATAAAAGCCACTTCAGTAAGTTATTGCTGCCTGAGGCCAGCTTTAATTTGCACTGTCAACTTCTTTTCTGTCTAAAGTTCTACTGTAATTTTGCATTCATAAATCATGTTCCCCTTGCTTTTATTGCTTGCCCTCATGACTTTTCCCCTCCTCTAGGTTTCTAAAGAGAGCCTGATTGTGCGTACTAACACCAGAAAGCTTCACGTAGTGACGTAAAAGACCTACATTCAAAATTTTTTTAGGTAGAACAAATTGCAAAAGCCCACTGAACATTTCCTTACTATGTGAAAATAGTTTCTTGCATCTTGCACCACAGTTCTGGGAATTTAATTCAAAAGAGATGTATTCAAAAGTATACAACTTAAGCTCCCATGTATGATCATGACACAATAAAGAAACAGTAAATTTTGTGACAACTTTTGAAATTTGTGGTGTTATGAAAAATTTCACCAACTTTCCATCACTTGAACTGAATTCAAAATGGAGTAAAAAATGTAGTACTTGTCCAAAAGAAAATAAATGTTTCAACAGTCTTCCCCTAACCTTTAAATTGATGGTTAAGTGTTTAACAAAAGGAGAAGACAATAAACAACATATACATACTTGTCTGAAGAAGCCCCCCCAAATGCCACCCACATGCACAGAATACCACACACAGTCACTTTATGAAGAAAAGTCAGACACTGTATAGGGTAACTATTGAATATTGATGCCTTTTTTTATACCGCATATAAATTACTCCTGCTAAAATGCACCCCGCTTGTTTTTTGCCAGTGTTTTCCTCCATTATGTTGTCGAGTGTAGATTAAGGACACATCCTTGGAAGCATTCCTCATAAGAACATTTCTCTCAGTGCTACTTAAACATGGCCTCTTACATATATCCTCTGTATTGCTGGCCTTTGATAATTAGTAAAGTATCTTTGCTTAAAGAAAAATGAGTAGAATAAACCTCTTCTAGGAAAAAAATTAACACATGTAAGTAGGTAATGAAGATTGAGAGTACAAAGCCCAGAAACCTAATACAAATTCTCCTTCAGGACATGCCATTCTCCTGTAACATGAGAATGACTGGCATTGCCCTAATATGTCCTCTTTGCAACTTAAGAGTTTCGAGAGCAACTTTCAGTAAGTTGCTGGACTTGATGATTTTCAAAGCATTATCCCAGTTCTATGTGTTAATAAAAAGAAGTCTGATTAATCCCAAAAGGCATATTATACTGATTTAAGGAGGAGATGCTTGCTCTTACATTCACTAAGAATGTGCTTAATGTTTGAGAATTGGTAACCCGGCAGAGAAATAAAACCACACTGTGAAGTTCTGAATTTTCCACTTGCCTCCTTTGCTAAACTCTCTCTCCTTCTAAATCTATACTAAGCATTTACTCATTAATCTAACAAATATTTATCAATTACCTCACATGTGCCAAGTGCAGTTCTAAGCATTGGAAATACAGTAATGAACAAAACAGAAATTTCTACTTATACCCTTCATCTCTCAGACTTGTGGATTAAGCTAAAGTAGAGCTGTCTGCTCACTCCCAAACCCTGCTGATCTGAATTTTTACTTAGGACAAGCATCAGTTGTCTAAGAAAGAAACCACTCTTATTTATTAGAGTAAACAAAGATCGTTGACAATCCTACACGCATTCACCTAATAATTATTGATGAGCATGCCCTAGATGCCAGCATACAGGCTTCAAACTGGGGACAGCAAGATGAAAGCCATGCAGTCCTTGGCTTGACAAGAATTATATATTTTTGTAGTGTCTTTTATGTGAACAGATTAACAATTGATAGTTTTTAAATTTAATTTGAATATTTAAGGTCTGTTGATAGCTGAGAGTTAGTTGCTTTCTTTTTTTTTTCCAGGCCAAGTATTTTTCCTGCTACACTTAAGTATAAACTGTAGGGATAATGCCCATTTCTCAAAAATTTGCTACTGACCAACTTGAAAAGGGTAAACTAGACTTGGACATGCATCTGAGTGTTCTCACTCCATTTTCCATAGTCACAACTCCTGCTATGTTTTCAATTAACTACAGTAACTGAAATTAATATTCCATTACACTTTTTTATTGTGCTTTAATTTAACCAACAATAATGATCACAGCATAAAATAGCCCAAGTCCTTTGTGTAGGGTCTGGTGAATAGAACCACATGCCTGACCTCAACCCTTCAGGGAATGGACATTCAGAAAGTATTTAGAGGGCCCTCAATTTTGTTTATTATTTTCCTGTTGCTTTTTTAGTCTACGTGGCTTCATTTACTGTACTCACTACATGTGGGGGGTGAGGCTGGAGTCAGGGGTTTCACCATACTTCTGGAATTATGGCATTTGAGAACGTCACCCCATTTGTCATCCATTTATGCCTCTTTTTTGTTGTATATTCCAAAAGCCCCTGGTCAAAGTATACACAAAAATTAACAATCTTTTTCCTTTTTCTGGTTGAGTGAGTTTGTGTGTACACGCATGTGTATGTGTGAACCAGCAGACAAATAGATATCTATGTAAATGTGTTGATGTCTAGATATCCCACCTAGAGTGGGAAGTTGACAATTTATAATCCAAATGCTCTGCAGGAGGCAAGCAGGTCTCTAGTGGTGGAGCTCTGTCATTCCTCACCAGGTAAACATATCATGCCTATGAGCCTGACACTCCTGAGAGCGAATCCTGGCTTTACCTCTTAGCAGTGTGTGACTGGGCAAGTTACTTATTAACACTTCTGAGCCTGTTTGTTCATCTACACAATTAAAATAATGTTACTGCCTGACTGGTGGTGGCGCAGTGCATAGAGTATGAACTTGAGACGCTGAGGTCACAGGTTCAAAACTCAGAGGTCGCCAGCTTGAGCACAGGTTCATGCAGCTTGAGCGCAAGCTCACTAGCTTAAGTTCAGGGTCACCAGTTTGAGCATGAAATCATCGACATGACTCCATTGTCACTGGCATGAATCCATAAATTGCTGGCTTAAGCAAGGGGTTGCTGGCTCAGCTGGGGCCTATGGGTCAAGGCACATATGAGAAAGCAATCAATAAACATCTAAGGTGCCACAATGAAGAACTGATGCTTTTCAGCTCTCAGTCTCTCTCATTTCCTCTCTCTCTCTCTCTCTCTCTCTCTCTGTCTCTTTCTGAAAAAAAATTAAAAAGAAAAAGAAAGAAAATAACAATACTGACCTTGTTGGCTGAATTTTGAAGATAAGAGATAATATATGTGTTGTGTTGAACAGAACACAAAATCTCTATGAAAGGCATTTAACAACTGGCAGATACAACTTGCATTATTATTACTTCTCCATTCTTTCCCTTGCTCTCATCACTTGAACTCTCCCATTTCCCCTTTTACTTTTCTTCTTGCTTCGCACTCTCCTTTACTCTTTCTTGCCAGTGCCTCAGTTTTCTCACTGGTGTCCAAAGACTTTGCTCACCCACCAGAATTTGCAGGCCCACCAGCAACCCTCAGAGACAAAGGTGCTGCAGATCTTTGTTCTCTATGACCAGCCAAAGAAGAACAGCCTGAAAGAATGCCATCTAGGAAATACCATCTCATGTTTAAAGACATCCAGTGCATTCAATCTGTGCAGTGCAGCTAAAGTTACCCTATTGCCTGAAAATGCTGAGTGTCCTTTCTGCAGATAATATCAAGCCCCAGAAACTTAAAATTCCTTCATTCATTTATTTATTCATTTGCAGAATATATTATATATATTATATAATATATATTATATATATTATATAATATATATATTATATATATATATATATATATATATATATATATATATATATATATATATATACTGTGTAAGATCCTACGCTGAAAGCTATGACACATTTCTTGTTTACCTTTGTATCAACTCACTCTATAGATATTTGTTGATTAACTAGCAAGTGAATGATGAACAAGCCAAAGTTTTCAGTTGTGAAGACACAGAAAAGAAAATATAAAATTTGTATTCATGAATATAGGTCGTGTGTGCATAATAAAACTTTAAAAAAAATTTTTTTAATTAAAATGAATAAGCACCCTTTGAGCTGGCTGGGGTGCTTAGTTGGTTAGAGCGTCATCCCTATACACCAAGGTTGAAGCTTCGATCCCCAGTCAGGGCACATACAAGATCAACCATGAATGCCTAAATAAATGGAAAAACAAATTAATGTCTCTCTGTCTCTTCCCCCCTAAAAAAAATCAACAAATAATTAAAAAATAAAATAAAATGAGTGAGCATCCTCTATGAGTCAGGTTCTGAACTGGATATTAATATACAAAGATAAAAAGACAAGACATGGTCTCTGATCTTCATTCATTTATCCATGCATTCATTCAGTAAACATTTTGAATACCTACTTTGTGCCAGAATTGGGCAGCCCTGATCAAGATCAACACAGACCCTGATCTCATAAAACTTATTTCTTAGTATAGAAAATATAGAAATATATAAACATAATCCTCTCACAAAAGAAATAAAATAATTACAAATTATGAGGAGAGCCATAAATAAATCAACATTGGGCTGAAATGGACAGGACATCTACCTTAGACAGTTCAGTGGGAGACAGAAGAGTAATTTGATAATTATAATTCAACATTTGCTTATCTGCCTGTCAGTTTTACAGGTTCGTTGTCCCCTCTTTCATCCTCCAAAAGTTTGGAAGAAGCAATAAAATATTCTAAGAGCAGTGAAAGAGCACACAGTATAATGTGGACAGAGCTGAATAAGCAACCCAAACCGTATGGAATCCCAATATAAACACAGACATACAGGATGGCAAGATATATACTAAGTAAAAAAGCCAAAAAGACCACAGGAAGGGGAAAGTAATGAGAGTGAGGTTGGTGGGCAGCCACCCACTTTGAGTCCAGGCGCATGGGGAATAACGGCAGCTGTTACTTAGTAATGTAGTTGGAGCACCTGTGTGGTACCCAGACCGCAGATTTGCATGTGTGGTTTCTCAGTAGCATTTGCAAAGGGCTTCCATGGCCTGCTCCCTGAGTTTGCTGTTTGTCCTGCTGCTGCAAAAGCCCTGACTTGCCATCAAAGGCTGTAAGCTAAGAGTTCACCTCTGCTACTCATTAGCTGTAGGACCATGAGAAAGTCATTTCCTAGCTCCAACTCTGTGTCTTCTATTCTACAATGGAAGTATTTGTCAGAGCACAACTACAGACAACAAAATCTATTTTATCTTGTTTAAGCAAGAAAGACTTTATTAAAGAGTATGTGTAGCTTTCCAAACCACTGGAAGAACTAGATAGCCAGGCTCCAGGCTGAATTGCCAGGAACAGCTTTCAGCCCCTAGAACCACTTAACCTCTGGCATCTTCTTTGCAAGCAATATAGATGCCTCACACCTACTCTATTTAACCTTGTGACTAATCCAAGTTTTGTGAGAGTAAAAGTGATAAAACAGAAATTACATCCAAAATTACAGCTGCAAGAGCATGTGGGAAATGCCATTTTTAGTTGTATAGTTGGTGCAGATCAAGAAGGCACACCAAGGGACTAGATCAGGTGGAGGGAGCTAATTCACCCCATCTGCCGCCCTCACAGGGTTGTTACAAGGATGGGTGTTTGTGAAAAGATTTCCACTTAGTAAACACTGTTTTGCCCTGCGCCATTAGCCAGCATTCCTTGTGCCCTAACACTGGGTTTTAAAAATACTGAGTCCAGCCTGGGGTGCCAACCCCATAACCAAACACCTCCCAGTGCCCTGAGGCTGGATACTGCTTCCAGCAAACCACCCTTCCTGTCTGATGGACCTTGCTGGCTTACAGCCTGGGCATATCCAGAAAGAGAGAGGTTCCTGCTTTCCTGAAAATAAAGCCCACAAAATAGGTGGTAAGTGCTGAATTCAAGTCTTTAGGAAGAACTCTTAAAATCCAGAAAGGGGGTAGAGAGGTGGGGATGGGCAAGGAATTCTGCCTGGATGGATTAGGTATGACTTCATGTTTATTCATCCCTGATAATAACTAGTACAGCAGGCAGAACAGAACATCACTCTGTTTGGCTTTCTTTCTCGACCCATAATGCATCATAAAAGTTTCAGTGCAAAAAGCTGCTTGTATGACATACAAACTCAGTTGAATGCAAAGTAGTCATTTGAGAATCTGATTCCAGAATATTAATCCTGACCAGAAATAAGGATCTCTCTCTCTCTCTTTTTAATTGAATTTATTGGGGTGACACTGGTTAACAAAATTATACAGTTCTCAGATGCCCAGTTCTACAATACATCGTCTGTACACCATATTGTGTGTTCACCACCCCCATGTCAAGTCTCCATCCGTCACCATTTATTCCTCCATACCTTCCTCCACTTCCCCCACTCCTGGCATTCACCACACTGTTGTCCATGTCCATGAGTTTTGTCTCTCTTTTTTTGTCTTTTTTTGCTTAATCCCTCCACCCCTCTGACTCAGTCCCTTAAACCCCACCCCCACCAATAGCCTGCTCTCTATCTATGAATTTCTCTAAAAAAGGATCTTTCATGAATCTTTGTCATTTTTAAGTTAAATTTGGCTAAATATAATTTTTCCTAGTTATGGAAGTAATGTATAGTTATTAAAGAAAGTTTAGAAACTACTGAAAAGCATAAAGAAAATACAGTTACCTTTTGTGTCACCACCTAGCATTGAACTACTATTAACCATTTGGAACCATTTCCTTCCAAGTAAATATTAACCAAAAGAAAACCAGTGACTTTAACATAAAAAGTATTATTAGAAGTAAGAATGGTTGCTACACAACAATGAAAGCTTCAATTCACAAAGAGCATATAGCAATTTTAAACTCTTAGACATGTGTTATAGCTTCAAAAATGTATAAATATAAAATTGAGATACCTATTATGAGAAAACTTTTGTTCACACACTTTACACACTTCTTTCTCTTAGTAATTGACAGATTGAGCTAACAAAGAACAGCAAGGATATAG
This sequence comes from Rhynchonycteris naso, assembly GCA_037038555.1. Lineage (NCBI taxonomy): Eukaryota > Metazoa > Chordata > Mammalia > Chiroptera > Emballonuridae > Rhynchonycteris > Rhynchonycteris naso. Next base: position 39,525,114 of record CM073002.1, read on the forward strand.
ATGTGAACAACACAAATAACAAGCCTTATCTAAAGAACATATTATGCATCCAACTACTTGTTGACTACATAAGGGTTATTTACAAAAGTTAACCACGCATTAGGCTATAAAGCAAGTCATAAATTTCAAAGACTCTCTGTAGTACACATCCTCAGGCCACAATGTAATAAATATAACTCTTCAAAAGGAAGAAAATAGAAATATATTTTATTGGAAATTTAAAAATACATTTTAAATAATTCATGACAAAAGAAAAATAATAATGAAAATTAGATTATTATATAATATTTAAAAATAATTAATATAAAAAATCAAAACTACGAATTCTGCTAAAGCATTTCTTAGAAATAAACATAGCTTTAAATGTATAAAGTAGAAAAAAATATATGCTAATATATTTAAAAACAGATGAAATAGACAAATCCTACAAATATGCAATAGAGCAAGAGTAAAGGGAGATTTTTAAAAAATTAAAAATAAAGGAAAATATGAAGAAGTTTGTAAAAGTATAGAAGTATATTTTATCCTAAAAAAACAAGATTGGTTTAATATTAGAAAATATTACATTACAGATAATGGTCAGATATCAATATTAATAAGGAAAAAACGAAACAGAATCTCCATAAATATAGACAAATCATCTGAATAACATTTGAAATAAATGCAAATTCATTCATGAGTTTTTAAAAGCCTTTAGCAAATTAGGGTTCTTTCTTTCCTAAAGATAATCATAAGCATCTACTGCAAATGTCATACTTAGTGATGAAAGTATTCCTTTAAAATATCTTCAGACCTCTATTATATCTCTTTATTATGAATTACAATGAGGGAGGAGAGAGATGAGAATCATCAAATTGTAGTTGCTTCACTTTAGTTGTTCATTGATTGCTTCTCACAGGTGCCTCCACCAGAAAAGGGGGTTGGGGGATTAAGCCAAGCCAATGACCTCTTACTCAAGCCAGCGACCTTGGGCTCAAGCCAGTGACCTTTGGGTTCAAGCCAGCAACCTTGGGATCATATCAATGATCCTGTGCTCAAGCCAACACCTGTGCTCAAGCTGACAGCTCCATGTTCAAGCCCACACTCAAGCCGGCAACCTCAAGGTTTCGAACCAGGGACCTCAGTGCTTTGGAATGATGCTCTATCTACTGCGCCACCACTGGTCAGGTCATGTTTGTTGAATGAATGAATAAATGAATGCATGAATAAAGTACAGTTTCCTACTGCTAAAATACAGGTTGCATAAAGGTTGCCAGCTAAGTTCTGACTCCCCAGGTATCTATTTAGCATGCAAGGACTTTTTGAATGAAATTTGAATACTGCAAATGTGTTGCCCTGTGATGTTTAAGAAATTCCAGATAGCTCTTGTATCTTCCCAACTTTTCTGTATAAACATAAGATCCCCAACTTGTTTTCATTTACTTAACCTTTCTGAAAATCAGTTTTTTATTTTGTAAGTAGAAATAATAATAATAGTGGGTTTGCTTCACAATGTTGTTTTGAGAATTATATAAATACTCATAAAACAGCTTAGTACTTGTCACCTAGTATGTATATAATAAAGGTTGGCTCTTGTTGTATGGTTGTAATTATTGGTAACATTAGGGTTATTTTAGATTTTCATGGTATGTAGTATAGCACTTTGCACATAAAACAACTTCTCAAAAAATGTTTGCTAAATGAATGAAAGAGTGGTCTGTGATGCTGAAATACACTGGTGGCCTTTATGAAACCTGCATTCACTCATTCATTCAGCAAAAATGAGTGGTAAGCATATTGTATGCCAGATGCTATCTTAAGTGGGAATACAGAGGTGATTAACGAGACATGACTCTAGCCTTTGAGGAGCTCACAGCGTATATGAAATCATGAGGCAGCATGAATTTACTTTAATTTGAAAACTACATTGGCAGCCCTATTTTTACACCTACAAGAGTAATTTGACCCTTGTCAAGACAGAGTCAGCATGGAGAAAATCCAAGCTATAACAAAGCAGAAATCCTCTAACAAAGACTTGAGACCAGAACAGGGTGAATTCATTTTGCTGTAGTGGTTGGTCTTAAAGGGCAACCCAGACAATCAAGGACATGATATACGAAGAGCATCATAAGCTGAGGGCATAGCTCAGAATATTACAGGCAACTAAAGGCTGGACCATGAGAGATGCCATGAGAGATAGTACATAGGATCCCAACTGGAAGTAACCAGTAGAAGACATGTCCCATGCATCAATGCTACCCCCACAATGCCTGAGAGAATAAATTTGACAGAAGAGGTGATGTGAGAAAGGGACTGTACAGCAGCATCCTTCACTAGGAAAGAGCGATCAGGGGCGGCAAAGGGGTCTCAGCTCCAAATGCCAGGAAAAAAGTATCACACACTACTTAATTACCAGACAGACTGAAAAAATTACTATAACAATGTTATATTTTTTATATTGGTTAAAATAAAAATATTAATGCCTTACAGAGATAGATTTTTGCCACATTTTCTAGTCACTCACTGCCTTTTGAGAGCCCTTATAATATTTGGAAAATGTTCTGCCTTATGAATTTGAAGTCCTCAAGGTAGAAACCAGGAAACAAGTATCCTCAACTCCTTAGCTGCTAAGATGGACACATGAGACCTAAGATTTACCAATCAAGTGATGGATGTGGTACTTTTATTCAAAAGAAAACAATGTGAAGAAGAACGCTTGTGAACTTCATATTCCAGAAAATGTGTGGCTAATTTGTCCAAGTTTTAGAGAGCAAAAGGGATGAAACTCCCAATGTCTAGTCCCTTGTGTCATGGGTGATAGTTGCCCAGTGTTTATCGAATTATGGAGTTGAGTATGGAATGCAGGACTCATACTCTTGCCAGCAAGGTTCTTGTGGCATAGTTAGCCACTGTTTCTAGTTGTGTAGCATTCAAGCCAGAGTGTCTGACTCACTAGCTTTCTTTTTCTTTTTTTATTTTTTATTTATTGATTATTTAGAGCGAGAGAGGAAGGGAGAGGAAAAGAGAGGGAGAGAAACACTGATTTGTTGTTCCACCTATTTATGCATTCATTGGTTGATTCTTTTATGTACCCTGACTAGGGAGTGAACCCACACCCTTAGTATATTAGGATGATGTTCTATACACTGAGTACCCAGCCAGGGTGGGGAACACTTCTGGTTAAATAAACCTGACTGCATTCTTGGAACCAATAATCCTAACATACAATGAATTAGACCAATATCTGAGAAAGTCTTAAATCTGAGGAAGAATAGAGAACGCTGTGCTTTGGGAATGACATGGACACAGAAGACCAATGTGTGAGTCACTAAATGCCAGATCTCATTGTGGTAAAGGAGGAAGACCATGCAGCTGCTCTATCAACTGTACCTGGATTACCAAAAACTCTTTCTATAAAACATGATTTAATTTAGGGGTCTCCATATTATATACTGTTTTCTCCTCTCTAGAACACCCAGGAATCAGAGCTGACCTGCAGTGTGCTGAGTGGAAAACCCAGGGAGGGAGAAGAAACTCAGAGTTGGGGAAACAAGGCCAAGTATAACTGCCTCCCTCCTACCTTTCAGAGTCACCTCCATTGCTCCCCATTTGCATTCCACTAACACTCTAAGAGTTCTCTCTGCAATCAGGTATTCAAAAATAAAATAAAAGGCCAACAAAAAGTAAGAAAAAGGGAAGCAGAATTTTTTTTCACTTATTATCAGAGAACTACCCTTTTAGAGAATGAGTACTTTGCTTCCTGTTTATTCCTGTGGCTGCTAGGAACTCTCAGGATCCATTTGATATAAGAAACATCATTTCAAAAAAAAATCATTTTATTTCTTCACCATGATATCAAAGTCCTAACTGCTCATACTTCTGTAACAAGAAGGCTAAAGGCCTCTGGAGTAATCCCTGAGCTAAGCACTGGGTATAAAGTGAAGACCCAGCGTCTGCCCTTGGGGATGCGCACTGAGTGGGAGAGAGAGCTGTACCACACGAGCTACATATAGTAGACACATAGACAAAGTGCTGTGGAAGCCATGCTTGTCTTCTCCACAGGTAGGAAGAACAAGGCTTTACAGAAAGAAATGACATTTTAGCCTTTTGCTTGAATTGAACTTTGATGAAAAAAATGAAGACATCCCAGGAAGAAGAAGCAACATAAACGGAGACACAGAAGTGTAGACCCGCAAGCCATATGCAGGGAACACTGACTACTTGGCGAGTCTAGTACTGTGTGTGTGTGTAATGGAGGAATGGCGAGTAAAGTACTGCCATATGTGGAATGGAGGAATGACGAGCCGAGCACTGCATGTGTGGAATGGAGGAATGGCAAATACAGTACTGCGTGTGTGGAATGGAGGAATGGCGAGTACATTACTGCGTGTGTGGAATGGAGGAATGGCGAGTACAGTACTGTGTGTGTGGAATGGAGGAATGGCGAATACAGTACTGCGTGTGTGGAATGGAGGAATGGAGAGTACAGTACTGCGTGTGTGGAATGGAGGAATGGCGAGCCTAGCACTGCATGAGTGGAATGGAGGAATGGCGAGTCCAGTACTGCGTGTATTAATGGGGAAATGGCAAATACAGTACTGTGTGTGTGGAATGGAGGAATGGCAAGTCTAGCACTGCGTGTGTGGAATGGAGGCATGGTGGTGGTAAGGACAGACTTTTCGCTGGGTTTTTTCTTCCGTTATAAAGAAGCCTGATATTACACTTGTTGTTTGAAGGATTATGACACAGAGATACTAAAAAGTTAAAATAGAGTTAAAACCAAACAAAACAAAAATCCAGAAACTTCACCCCAATATCCCACCTGCTAAACTCTTCATGTATCTGAAAGAAATCCAAATATCGCTTGGTAAAATATGGTTTTTTAAAGGAGGGGTTTCTTTGATACAATTTAATGAATGTATTTTAATTAGTTAAAATCAGCATAAAGATAATAATGAAGAATTCGTTAGAGACTGAAATGCTACTGAACTGTGACCAAAAAAAAGAGGTCGTAAAAGAGAAATATTCAAACTTGAAATACAAAGTTTATACTCTGAACTTTGAAATGGCTAAATTTTCAGGATACTCCAATTTCCTCTCTGCTGGTTCACACACTTCTAGTTCCTTCCCTATCTCACCCTAAGCCCTCTCTGCCTCCCAGAAAGTGGGAAATGTCCCTCTTAGAGAGATCAAATGAAACAGGGAGAGAAACTATATATTTCGTCTGAATCCCCCATCAACTCAGAAAGGAGGCAGCATTGACCTAACTTAGCACCATATACCTCACCTTTCAGCTGGTACCTTTGTGTACCCCTAGCTGATGCCAGCAGCTCCGCCCCATGTCTCCCACTCAGCTCTCCCAGGCTTCTTAGAACTCAGATTCCCAAGACAAAGCACAATTGAGGCCCAGTTAGTGCTCAAGTTTACTGAGAATTAAACCATAGGCAGATACCATCAAAACACATTTCACTTGTGACCTTTCACAGCCAGCGAATGGGAAGGATTTTCCTTTGCCGGGATTGAATTTAAAACGACTTCCCAGGAGTGAAAGGTCAGCCCGTAGAATCATGATATCCAGTTAAACACAGCTAAATAGAACATTTTAGCATGACAATAAATGGAGTTATATTTAGCTGATTTGGGAAACTATCTGGCTGAGGGAAAAGGAGGAGTGCAGAGATTCTTCATCTGACAGCCTTCCTCCCCAGCTGGAAAAGTAATGGAGTAGTGTAGGAAAGCTCAAAGGTGAAGAATTTTACTGAGTCTGTCCAGGGAGACTGTTTCTGCTTTCCCAACATTTGCCATGTTCTGAGTAGGACGTGTTGGTTGAACTGCATAAAGGCTATATTGTCTTCTTTACACACACATGAAATTCTTATTAGCATGACTGGGGCAAGATGGGCTCCAAAGGGAGAACATACCCTCAAATAACTTTCTAGGCAGCTTTGATTTCTAGATATGTCTGAGGTGAAAGCACATTAGCCAAACTGGCTTTGATAACAAATGCATTCTTTTTCAACAAGGAAAGACTGAAGGGAAAAAAATAGTTGGCACCCGTCTGCCCTTCACTTGAAATGCCCCATGCCATTTTGAAATAGCCTCATATTTTGCTGTTGTTAACTAACAGATGGTTTTGTTAGCTGATGACCATTTCTCTAAATAACTCCTGAAAATAAAAGACTGTGATACATGAGAGTGAAATGGGGACCATAAGTGGTAGCCTTTTACCTCCAGAATCTTACCTTGTCGTCCATCCTGAAATTTGATGTGTGTAATTGCAGCCACTGGGAAGGTGTGGAGTGCTATAGCATCACAGATCTGCCAAGAGTTGGACGAGATTATAGATGTATATTGTTTTCTTAGAAGGGAAAAAAATATATTTAATTGAAACCAATTTAGAAATCAGGATCCCAGTAAGTTTAGAGTGAGAACGTTTTCAATGAAATACTGTTTCATCCTGGCTGAGAGACCCATAATATTCCTCTCCCAGGCTGAGTGTGTGTTATTTGATAGGGAATCCACTGTTTGTGCTTGTCCCCAGGACTCTATCTACTACACAATAACTAGTACTCTGAGTAAATATAATCCATAGTGAGTTAGCAAAAGCCATCAGCCTGAGCCTTGTGGATTCTATCTAACATAATTTTACTTAAAGTGACCAATCCTTCAGCTTATAAGGTCTTTTTAATATAAACCTGACTTCTTTCATTTTATCTTTTTATAAGTCTAACCTAATCTGGCTATCTATAACTCTGTTTCTTATCTTTTATTCTGGCTTTGGAGAGTCCAAAACAGGCATGACCCAACTATTTGGAAACAATATTGGTCACTCTCAAATTACTTGCTAAGGAAAAGGTCTGGCTAAAGAGCACTACTAAACTGATAGAACAGATATTCAAGCTGAAACTCTTAGCTCCTAAAGATCTATATGACCTAGCCACTTTGAGTCTATTTTCAACCTGGGAAGACCTTGATACCGTGTAAGGGAGACTATGGCCTTCATACAAATCAACAAACACCTCCTACTTAGAACATGGTAAATGTTAGGAAAGTGACATCATATCTCTCTACATTTTCTTCTTTTCTCCTCATCTACTACTGACCTCCCATTGTTCTCTTACTACCTTACCTAGCCTCTACAGTGTGACACACTGATCTGTTAAGTGCAGAATCCAAAGCCAGCTCCATTTCCTACTTAATAATTTAATCTTTCTTTGCTTTAAAGGGTTCCATAATGATTTCAGACTGCCACTAAAATGAACCATCATAATCTATACTCATCCCCCACCAATGGTCTCTCATCCAGGTAATGACCACCCATTACCATTCAACCCCACTCTGCTTTATATTCTTCTAAAACCATAGTCATTCCCAAAAGTCAATGGCTCCAAGATACCTAGTAAGCATAGATTACCTGAGATCTTTTTTCAAGGTACAGCTAGAATATTGCTGCAGTAACTCTATCATTGAGATGAGGAGATAATGGCAAATTAAACTATGGAGTTGGCAGTAGAAAGGAAGGAAAATAGTCATATTCAAATTATATTTTTGACAAGACTTGATAACTGATTGACAAAAAAGAAATTAAAAAGAAGGCAAGTTCAAGATGACTTTCAGATTTCTGACTTTGAAAAGGTATTGGAAGCTGGATGTGCTAACAGGGGTGCTCAATACGTTGGTCGCAATCTACTGGTCGATTGTGAAGGAAGTGTGGGTAGATCGCATGACATTAAAAAGACATTTGTTTTTTAATTGGCATACAAGGTAGCCAATCTGACGTCTGAACTTCTGACAGCCTACACATGCGCGTTAAACCGCGCTAACTTGTTCAGTTACATTGCTGCGTAGTTAGCCTTCAATTTATTTAAACTAAATACAACAAAGGGTATAAAAATGAGTGCCATAGCTGGTCCAAGTAAGAAGCTTAAAGTCTACCACTTTCATACAGAATGGGAGGGAATTTTTTTCACTATGTCATATTCTAAGTGCGTTTGCCTCATCTGTCTGTGTGCCATTGCTATTCCAAAGAAGGGAAATGTGGAGCGGCTTTTGCGGACTGTTCATAAAAACTATAACATTGACTTTCCTCTGAAAAGAGAGCTGAGAAGGAGAAAGGTGAAAGAAGAATACACAATATTAAATAGTAATAATAGTAACTTAAATAATGATAATATAGAAGAAATAAATTTATGTTTTGCATTTTTATTGTAGGTAGATCATTTTGACTTGGTCATCTTATAAGTAGCTCGCAAGCTGAAAAAGTGTGGGCACCCCTGTGCTAAGAGAATAAACGTAAAGAGTCTGAGATTTAAAAATGATTGAAACAGAGGCTATGTATGCACATCTTCTTTTATTCCATTATTAATCATGACTCTTATGTAAAATTTGTACAAATGTGCAGGACTGGGTTTTTTTTTATTTGAATAAATGTCAAAAGATTAGAGCAGAGGGACCCTGGCCAGTTGGCTTAGTAATAGAGTGTTGGCCTGCTGTGTGAATGTCCCAAGTTCAAATCTTAATCAGGGCATACAGAAGAAGGACCCATCTGCTTCTCCACCCCTCCCCACCTCACTTCTCTCTCTATCTCCCTATCTCTCTCTCTCTTTTTCTCTTCCCCTCTTACAGCCATGGCCTGATTAGAGTGATGTGGCCCTGGCACTGAGGATGGCTCCACTGCCTCCATCTCAGGCACTAAGTGCTATGAAGAGTTTGGTTGCTGAGCCACAGAGCAACACCCCAGATGGGCAGAGCATCACCTTTTAGTGGGCTTTCCAGGTGGATCCCAGTCGGGACACATGTGAGAATCTTTTTCTCTGCTTCCTCCTCTCTCACTGAATTAAAAAAAAATTATACCAGAAAAACTTTTATCAAATCACAAAACTTTGAAATCCAGTTCTCTTGTCTATAAGTGGTGGTAACAATATTTACTCAGGATATTGATGAAAATAGAACAGCATTTTATGAACCACCTAAATAATGTCTGGCACAGCATTCTCAACAAATAATAGGTGCCGATGTACCTATAATTTGGAATGGCTTACTGCACATGATCCAAGAATTGAGTCAGGAAATTTTAAAACCTAAAACTGAACCAACAATACAGTGTTGTAGAATGCAGGGGGCACCCAACTTAGACTGTGATCTCATGGAGTCAGTCTAGTATTTACTGTTTACTTACCACTTTAGCCCAACAAATTTCAAGGTCAGTCATTATCATTTATCAAACACAGGAAATGAGAATAGCAACTCACAGATAGGGAAAACACCGCACACTAGCTGGTAGGAGTCATATAGTTCAACTCAAACAAGTTCAAACACTTGATGGCTTAAAGCCATTGTCTGTGAACAAATCTTCATACCAAGACATCAAAAGACATAACCTGAAAGTACCTCTGGCTTTCTCCCTTATGAAGATAGAGGCTGAGTAACTGTGTTGTATACACTGGATAGGTAACCTCAGATAACCTTAGGGAAGAAGTGCTAAGTTATGCAGACATTTTCCTCAAAGAAGGACTTATGTTCTCTCTTTCTGAAAATGACAAATTATGAGTAATCTGCCTTTTTCACATGAAATAAATAACTCTGAGAATGACTGTACTTATAAATACATAAAACCAGTAGAAAAACTAAATGTGCTTCAAAAATAAAACCCTCAAAAGAAACCCCCACCAACCTCTTTTGTGAATAAAATAGACACATATTTCCCTATACCCTGTTACTGGCTGAAATCTTCTCTACAAAAACTTATCATGTCATCATGCAAATAATTTTCAGAATCATCTACCATGGTTACAATATAAGCTACTGCCAACCCACATGCCCACCCACAGACATGTATATCAGTCAGGATTATTTGGTTGCAAGTAACAGAACTTGATTATGGTTAACTTAAAATAATAATAATACTTAACAATAATAAAATAGATCTGTAACAATAGAATCTAATGAAAAGTAAACAGGCCTAGGTTCGAAGATGCCCCAGGAAATTAGAAAACAGGCAATGTGGACCCTGAGAAAAAAGAGTGATGTGATGTAAAACCCAAGAAGAAATTTATCTGCTGAGAAGGGAGGGAAGAAAGGATGGAAAGAAGAATAGAAGGAAGAAAAATAGAAAAAAAGGAGCCTGACCAGGTGGTAGCTCAAGGGATAGAACATTTACCTGGGATGCTGAGGACCCTGGTTCAAAATCCCAAGGTTGCTGGCATGAGTGAAGGCTCATCTAGCTCAAGTGTGGGCTCACCAGCTTGAGCACAAGGTCACCAGCTTGAGCATGGGATTATAGACATGACCATATGGTCACTGACTTGAGCCCAAGGTCACTGGCTTGAGCAAGGGGTCACTGGCTTGGCTGGAGTACCCCTGGTTAAGGCACATATGAAAAGCAATCAATGAACAACTGAAGTGATGCAACTATGAGTTGATGGTTCTCATCTCTTTCCCTTTCTGTCTGTCTCTCTCTGTTTTTCTTTCTTGCTAAAAAAAGAAAAAGGACAAAAAAAGAAGGAAAGAAAATAACAAGGACATAGACATCAAGTTACTAAGAATTGGAAAATGGTGATGAGTTATACAACCTGACAAGTTAAAAAAGAAATAATAAACATCAAGATAAGTGGAAAAACAATAATTATTAATTAGTATTTTTATAAATATAGATTCTACTTAAAACACAAATCTTGTCTGCCTTGTTTAATTCTTATATCACCTGTACCTAGAACAGAAGTTCCCTAACATATAGTAAATATTCAAAAGTACTTGTAAAATAGTGACATCAGAGAAATGGCACCATGAGGGGGTGCTTCCAATATCTCCCCTTGAAATTTCAACAAATTCAACAACTGAAGACAGAAAAATCTCAGGAGCACCTGAAATATACACACACCATACAAAGGTATGATTGGGCAAAAAGGTGGCTGAATATATAATCCACTCTGAAGGATATAAGATGGAGAACAGAATTTTCACTTTCTTCACTGAACTGAGGAAGAAATGCTTTTATCTGAAGCTGAGCAAAGTGGAGGGTCAGAGGCAGAGGGAGGAAGCTGGGTTAAGGTAGATGATCAAGCAGAAGAAAGACCATGCTAGCTCTGCTTAGGATCAAGGATGCAGGGCAAATGTGGGTGGCAGGCTCCAACAAAGGTTTCTGGAACAGGATGCCTGCAGGAGCCAGCACCGGTGCTAGCAGTTTTGTGTGTTCCTGGATCCACAATCCCGGGCAGTGTGCAAGTGGCTCTACCTGGCACCACTGGCATGAGCACATGTGTGCAGGCTGGAGGGCATGGCCCAAGATTATCAGTGATAGACATCTGCATGGGCTGTTGCCAATGCCTTTGTACATTCCCAGTTCCACCACCAGCATGGTACATGCACAAATGCCAGGATCTCTGGGCCTGGTACTGTCTGGGTAAGGCACCTCCGCAAGCCTGCATTCCTGGCTCTGACTGAGATCACAGGTGCTATCCATCTACGTGGGCAGGTACAAGCCTCCGTGTGCACTGCTGAAGTTGTGGGGGCTGGACACACAAGTTGCTTACTGCAGGCTACCAAATAGTGCACAAGGGAGAGAAGCCTGGGGAGATTAGACCCGCAGAGCACTGAGACATACTAGACATGCCAGAGGCCCTTAGAAAGGCGCCTGATCTGCAATCAGATACCAGTCCACGGGTCTTTAAGAAAGCACTAGATCAGCAATCAGCTCCCAGCCTTGCCTGCTCTCACTCATGGCTCTGGTTGGCACAGCCTTACCCAGAACTGTGCTTGAGTTGTACTGGAGGAAGCACCTGGATGCTCTTAGAGCCTCTTGCTCTGCAAGCAGTGGCTGGGGCAAACCTCACAGCTAAGTCCCCAGGCTGCTAGCTCAGGTGAGAGAGATGTGGGGAGAGGCACCTAGAAAACTGAGTCTTCCATTGTCAGAGCCTCCAACCAACACAACAGTAAACCTCTGCCCAAGAACCCCACAGGGGCAAAAACTGTAGTACAGTGCCACCTGCCGAAAAAAAAAGGAAGCTACCTCTCAAAACCAGGAAAAAAATTACATTTTCATAACATTTTTTTCTTTTTCCTCATTTTGGTCATTTTATCTTCTTTTCTTTTTATTCTTTTATTTTCCTTTTGAACTTCATTATCCTTGTTACATTTTTCATTCTTGTTTTTTTAGGAGGGTTTCATTTCAAAAATCTTTATTTTTTTTTCTTTTTCCTCTTATCACATTTGATTGTCGTTTATCAACAAATTATTATATTTTAGATTCATATTTCTCTTTGTGGTATTTTGTGTGGTTTAGATTTTACTTTTTATCTCTTTAATCATCTTTCCTCAGTTCCTGCTTCTTGCTCTCTGTAATTTTTGTTACAATTATCATTATAGAATTTTCATTTTTTCACTGTATCTTTTCAACATTTATTTTATTTTTTTAATTATCTCTTATTAGTGTTATTAACAATACCATTCACAAATGCCATTGAGGAAAATAAAATCAAATATCATGGATACAAAAGATGGAGATATAGTTCAGGTAGATGACAAAAAATCTCTAGAAAATAATTTCAATTCCTTGAAAACCTTGGAGTTAAATAACAGAGAATTAAAAATTCAAGTCTTAAAAATACTCAGGGAAATACAAGAAAGCACAGAAAGGCAATTTAGGGAGCTCAAAGAACAATTCAACAAACAAAAATAATACTTCACCAAACAAATTGAAACTATATAAAGGAACCGAACAGAAATAAAAAACTCAATACATGAAATAAAAACAAGGTAACAAGCTTAGCTAATAGAACAGGCCAGATAGAGGAGAGAATTAGTGACATAGAAGACAGGCAACTAGATACACTATAGAGAGAAGAGGAGAGAGACTCACAAATTAAAACAAATAAGAAAGTCCTACAGGAATTGTCTGACTCCATCAGAAAGAGCAACATCAGAATAATGGGCATATCAGAAGAAGAAGAGAGAAAAAATGGAATGAAGAACATATTCAAACAAATAAGCAATGAGAACTTCCCAAGATGGTGGAAAGAATTAGAGCCTTGAATCCAAAAAGCAAACAGAACACTGAGTTATCTTAACCTAAACAAACATACTCCAAGGCACATCATAATGAAATTACCACAAACCAATGACAAAGAAAAAATCCTCAAGGCAGCAAGAGAAAAGAAGAATACAACATATAAAGGAAGGCCCATTAGATTATTATCAGATTTCTCAGCAGAAACTTTACAAGCCAGAAGAGAGTGGACGCCAATATTTAAAATACTAAAAAAGAGAAACTTCTAGCCAAGAATACCATATCCATCAAAGTTACCCTCCAGATACAAATGGGAAATAAAAAACATTCACAGATATAGAAAAGATGAGAGAATTTATCTCCAGAAAACCCCCACTTCAAGAAATACTAAAGGGGGGTATCTGACCAAATACAAAGAACAAAACAAAACACAACCTCAAGTAAAAGCTCCAACAAGATCACAATAACCACAAGAATAATCTGTGACAACAAAAACAAAAAAGGGCAGAGCACAAAGATTAACAGTAGCAAAGGAATATGAAGTACAGAAGCACTCATGAGATAACTTACTACAAAGAACATGATATATCTCCTTTTATTACCTAATGGTAACTACCCCTGAAAAAACCACTACAGAAACACATGGCTTAAAAAAAAAAAGAAACAGAGAAAATGTATGGAATACAACCAAACAAAAACAAATGACAGAGAAACAAAATAGAAGAACCAAACAAGATACAGAGCTATCAGAAAGTAATATATAAAATGGCAATAGGAGACACTCAAGTGTCAATAATTACATTAAATGTAAATAGATTGAACTCACCAATACAAAGACACAGAGTAGCAGAGTGAATCAAAAAGAAAATCCAACTGTATGATGCTTTCAAGAAACACATCTAAGCAGCAAGGATAAAAACAAATTCAAAGTGAAAGGTTGGAAAACAATTCTCCAAGCAAATAATATCTAAAGAAAAGCAGGAATAGCCATACTCATATCTAAAAATGCTGACTACGTGACAGCAAAGGTAATCAGAGACAGAGATGCCATTTCATAATGATAAAGGGGACACTGAATCAAGAACACATAACACTTCTTAATATATGTGCACCAAACCAATTAGCACCAAAGTATATGACATCTATTAACTGATTTAAAAATAAGAACTGACAAAAATACAATCATACTTGGAGACCTCAATATACCACTGATGGCTCTAGATCATTCATCCAAACAGAAAATTAATAAAGAAATATGGGCCTTAAGCGAAACACTAGAACAATTGAATATGATAGACATCTACAGGATATGTCATCCCAAAATGCCAGAGTATACATTTTTCTCAAGTGTACATAAAACCTTCTTCAGAATTGACCATATGTTGGGCTACAAAACTAACATCAACAAATTCAGAAAGATTAAAATTATACCAAGCATATTCTCTGAAACAAAGCTTTAAAACTAGAATTCAACTGCAAAATAGAAGTAAACAAACATACTTCTAAAAAATGAGTGGGTCAAAGAAGAAATAAGAACAAAGATCAAAAGATATATACAGACAAAGGAAAATGACATATCAGAAGACAACATATCAGAATCACTGGGATGCAGCAAAAGCAGTAATAAGAGGGAAGTTCATATCACTACAAGTTTATCTGAACAAACAAGAGAGAGCCCAAGTAAACAACTTAACTTCACATCTTAAAGAACTAGAAATAGAAGAACAAAGGCAACCCAAAACCAGCAGATGAAAGGAAATAATAAAAATCAGAGCAGAAATAAATGAAATAGGAAACTGAAAAACTGTAGAAAAAATCAATAAAACAAGTAGCTGGTTCTTTGAAAAGATCAACACAATTGACAAACCCTTGGCAAGACTCACTAAGGAATAAAGAAAAAGAAATTATATAAACAAAATCCAAAATGAAAGAGGAGAAATCACCACAGATACCATAGATATACAAAGAATTGTTATAGAATAACTATGAAAAACTATATGCCACCATATTTAACAATCTACAAGCAATGGATAAATTCCCAGAACAATACAATCTTCTGAGACTGATTCATGAAGAAGTAGAATGCCTAAACAGACCCATAAGCAGGGAGGAAATAGAAACAACTATCAAAAAACTCCCAAAATATAGACGTCCAGGGCCAGATAGCTATACTAGTGAATTCCATCAAACATTCAAAAAAGACTTGGTTCCTATTCTACTCAAAGTCTTCCAAAAAATTGAAGAACAAGGAATACTTCCAAATACATTTTATGAGTCCAACATAACCTTCATACCAAAACCTGGCAAGGACAACACAAAAAAGAAAATTACAGACCAATATCTTTAATGAATATAGATGCTAAAATCCTAAACAAAATACTAGCAAATCAAATACAACAACACATTAAAAATATAATTCATCATGATCAAGTGGGATTCATCCCATAATCACAATGATGGTTCAACATATGTAAAACAGTTAATGTAATATACCATATAAACAGAACAAAGAACAAAAACCATATATTTCTATCAATAGATGCAAAAAAGGCATTTGATAAAATACAACATCATTTTATGTTTAAAACACTTAACATAATGGGTATAGAAGAAAAATATCTCAACATAATAAAAGCCATTTATGACAAACCATCAGCTAACACCATATTAAATGGCAAAAAACCCTGAAATCTATTCCTCTAAAATCAGGAACAAGACAAGGCTGTCCACTCTCTCCACTCTTATTCAATGTAGTGCTGGAAGTTCTAGCCAGAGCAATCAGACAAGAGAATGAAATAAAAGGCATTCATATAGGAAAAGAAGAAGTAAAGGTTTCACTTTTTGCAGATGATATGATCCTGTACATCAAAAACCCCAAAGACTGGACAAAAAGACTATTAGAAACTATAAACCAATACAGTAAGTAGTACGATACAAAATTAATATACAGAAGTCTATTGCCTTCTCATATGCCGATAATAAAACACCAGAAAATGAACTCAAAAAAATAATCCCATTTATGGTTGCAACCACAACAAAAAATACCTAGGTATAAACATAACAAAGAATGTAAGGGACCTATATAACGAAAACTACAAAGCATTGTTAAGAGAAATTGAAAAAGATACAATGAAATGAAAAAATATTTTTAGTTCTTGGATAGGAAGAATAAATATAGTCAAAATGACCATATTACCCAAAGTGATATATAAATTTAATGCAATTCTCATCAAAATTCCAATGTCATTTTTTAAAGAAATGGAATAAAAAATCATCAGGTTTATATGGAACTATAGAAAACCCCAAATAGCCAAAGTAATCCTAAGGAAAAAGAACAAAGCTGGGGACATTGCAGTACCTGACTCCAAATTATATTACAGAGCCACAATAATCAAAACAGCATGGTATTGGCAGAAAAATAGACACTCAGATCAATGGAACAGAATAGAGAGCCCAGAAATAAAACCACATATATATGGTCAAATTGTCTTTGATAAAGGGGCCAAAAACATACAAGGGAAGAAGAAAGCATCTTCAATAAATGGTACTGAAAAACTGGAGAGCCATGTGCAAAAGAATAAAACTCAATTACAGTCTGTCCCCTTGTACAAAAATTAATTCAAAATGGATCAAATACCTAAATATAAGATCTGAAACGATAAATTACATAGAAGAAAACATAGGTACTAAACTCATGGACCCTTGCCATAAAGAGCATTTTATGAATTTGACTCCAAAGGCAAGGGAAGAGAAGACAAAGATAAATGAATGGGACTACATCAGACTAAGAAGATTTTGCAGAGCCAGAGAAACTGACAACAAAATAGACAACCAGCTAAATGGGAGATAATATTTTCAAACAACAGCTCAGATAAGGGGCTAATATCCAAAATACACAAAGAACTCACAAAACTCAACAACAAACAAGCAAACAATCCAATTAAAAAAATGAGAAGAGGACATGAACAGACACTTCTCCCAGAAAGAAATACAAATGGCCTAAAGATTAATGAAAAGATGCTCATCTCATTAGCTATTAGAGAAATGCAACTCAAAACTACAATGAGATACCACCTCACGCCTGTTAGATTAGCTATTATCAACAAGACAGGTAATAATAAGTGTTGGAGAGGCTGTGGAGAAAAAGGAACTCTCATCAACTGTTGGTGGGAATGCAAAGTAATACAACCATTATGAAAGAAAGTATGGTGGTTCCTCAAAAAACTAAAAATAGAACTACCATATGACCCAGCAATCCCTCTACTGGGTATATATTCCCAATACTCAAACACATTGATACATAAAGACACATGTGGCCCCATGTTCATTGCAGCATTGTTTACAGTGGCCAAGATATGGAAACAACCAAAAGTCCTTCAATAAATGATTGGATAAAGAAGATGTGGTACATATATACTATGGAATACTACTCGGCCATAAGAAATGATGACATAGGATCATTTATGACAGCATGGATGGACCTTGATAACATTACACTGAGTGAAATAAGTAAATCAGAAAAAACTAAGAACTGTATGATTCCATACATAGGAGGGACACAAAAATAAGACTCAGGGACATGGACAAGAGTGTGGTGGTTAACCGGGGGCGGGGGGGGGGGGGAGAAGGGCGGGGAGGGAAGGGGATGAGGAGGGGAGGGGCACAAAGAAAACCAGATAGAAGATGATGAAAGACAATTTGACTTTGGGTGATGGGTATGCAACATAATTAAATGTCAGAATGATCTGGAGACATTTTCTCTGAATCTATATACTCTAATTGATCAGTGTCACCCTGTTAAAATTAATTGTCTAAATATAATAAAGAAAATACTTGTAAAATTAATTGAGTAAATGAACAAATTAATGAGTGTCAGTACTCAAGTCTAATTCTGCCCTGATGGTTGGTCAGCCTGATAACTGGTCTGAAGATGTGTCAGTTCAGGTACTCCTAGAAACAGATACAGAGACAGAATTAGAAGTGCAAAAGATGTATTGGGCAAAATAAATTGCTGTGAAGGATAAAAGGAGCAATAGTAGAAAGGAAAAAGTCTTTGTATCACTACGTTGATTTGAGGCTGGTGAAAGGAGAGAAGAAAGGAAGGAGGATTGGTTAGGAAGAGCCTCAGATGGCAATATAGCTTGAGAAAGTTCCAGCCATTCCAATGGAGTCCCATGTTGGGCAGAAAAAGTCTGGCTCTGCAGAACCCCTGGTGTGCTGTTACTGGCTCTGAGCCGTCTTAGAAGAGCATGAACCTGGAATTGAAAGCTACAGTGAATCCCAAAGTTGCAATGTCTGGAGACTGTAATTATACTTTTAAGCAGGTTCTCTCTTGATGGTGTGTCTGAGGGCACAACTCCATGGTCTTAGAACAGTGATGAGCAATCTTTTGAGCTTGGTGTGCCAAAATTTGCTAGAAAAACAGAGCATAACTCGGGTGGTGTGTCACTTCGAGAAAAATGGCCTGACCGGAAGTCCCAGAACTAGACGCTCTGTGCAGGAGTTCTGTTGTTTTGACCTACAGACCTCCGGCACAGAGTGTCTACACTACAGCAAATGTTTTATCCTTGGCTACTGCACCTGGCCGTGCAGAAGCCAAGGATGGAACATCCTTCTCGACATGTGGCCCCATACTTCTCTGGCCCGTATGCGGCTGCATTTGGCCACGTGTCATCGAAAATGGCTATGCGTGTCAGTGCTGACACGCATGTCATAGGTTCGCCATCACGGTCTTAGAAACTAAAAGACTCCCTGTTCCTAATGATGAGTAGATTAGATTCAATATTAACACTAAATTTTTTCTCCTCATTTCTACCATAAACTCTGTAAGCTTTCCTCCTTGAATACAAGAGGTCATTCTTTTCTTCTCATTCAAATACAGGCATGGATTTAGAATTAATAGATGTCAACTTTGAAAATTACACATAAAAGGGCATTTCTCTGTGTCAAGATCATCAAAGACTACTGTCACCCATCATTTTTCAAATTCTCTGTACTTAAGTGCTAAACTTTCAGTGAATGTCTATATCTAGCTTATAAACCAAAGCTGGCATTCTGAGATACTTTTCCCCTAAATAGCCTAAAATAAGAGATAAAGTAAATATACAAATAACTATAATACATGGGTATATATTTATAGATATTTAGTTATACAGTATGCAAAATATGTAACACAGAATACTAAACAGAGGAAGTGAAAAGTGCTAATGGAGTGCAAATCAATGCTATGGAACTTCAATTATAGGGGAGATTTCTTCCAACTGGGAGGAAGAGGGGAGAGTTCCAAGGAGGAGACATCATTTAATCTGGGTCTTGATGTGAAGGTGAGGCAAATGATATTGACAGATGGAATCACATTCACAAAAACATAGAGCCAAGAAAGTGCAACCTGGTACAAAACTATAACAAAATATTAGGGCAGCGATTTTCAAGCTTTTTCATCTCATGGCACACATAAACTAATTACTACAGTGGTTCTTAACCTTTCTTGAGGTACCGAACCCACCAGTTTCATATGCGCATTCACTGAATCCTTCTTTAGTGATAAATAAAATATGATTTTTTTTTCCAAATTCAAGACATAGGTATATGTTTTTTTACCGGTGCACAAAATGAGCCGTGCATGAACATCACCTTGCTCAAAGAACAAAACCAACAAAGTGCATGAACTCACAACAAATTACGCTATTACTTTATTCTGGCCTCCATGGCAGAGGCTTCTCCGAACCCCTGAGACCGACTCATTGAACCCCTAGGGTTCAATAGAACCCAGGTTAAGAACCACTGAATTCTGTGGCACACCAAAAAATGTATTTTTTGCTGATCTGACAAAAAACATAGGTATAAGTTTAATTCATCCACACTGAATGGCTACTGTTATGTTGACCATTTTCATTTTTTTGCTTAACAATCTAAGGGAAAAGAGTTCAATCCCCGGACCAAATAGGTGTTGCATGTTTTAAAAGTTCTTGCGGCATGCCAGCATGTCTGCCATGGCTCACCGATTGAAAATCATTGTCTTAGGGTGTAATTGTTTTCAGGGCATCAGGGACTTATTAACTGAAAATTTTCAGGCAGCTCTTGGGTCTTAAATTTTAAATCTAAGACATTGTTGGCCTGTTAATTACTAGTAAATATACTACTATTGTTGTCTGTCCATAAGTTTGACATCAGAACAATTCACTTGAGCATACATCTGATCACTGCCTCTTGGCCATGAAGAGATCCTGCCTTGAGGATTCATTTTATTAGCATATACAGCATATGTTAAAACATTGAACTGAAGGCATCTATAGAGTATAGCTATTGAGGATTCATTTTATTAGCATGTACAGCATATGTTAAAACATTGAAATGAAGGCATCCATGGAGTATAGCTACTGCGTGACAGATAGAGTGTTTAAAAATAAGTTTAAGAGGGTGTCATTAGTTCAAGTGGTGGCTCTGACACCAAATAGCTACTCTTTGACTGATCTAAGAATAAACTCATTCTGTACAGTGCTCCATTAGCGATTTTAATTGCATGCTAAGCTTTATAATTTGTTGCTGTCATTTAGGTTCATGTACTGTACTAATATTTATTCTGCATATTATAAAACACCTTATTAAGTTTATTGCCTGCTTTCTATATATTTTTTTATCTGACTTGCATGTTAGGAACTAACTTTTATATCTATTAAAAGTAGAGCTTATGTTAGTGTTCTAAACAGAGTTTTTAAATTGTTTAAGTCTATGAAAGGAAAAAGGAAACACTTTGCTTCCTAAATGGTAAAAAAAAAAAAAGAAAAACTACATATACATCCTATTACACAATACCTATGCCCTGAGGACCACCAATAATATAAATGGTAATTACTTGATCTGTCTTTTCCATGCCCTTCATGGAGCTGTGTCTTTAAAATGGTACCAGTATGTGTAACCTTTCTTTAACTCACATCCAATAAATAAAGGATGCTGTGCTTCTAAGCACCTAGCACAATGTCTCAGATGTTAAAGTTTAATAAAAATGTTTAATGAAAGAAATAATGTAATAATTAAGATTTACTTTCTAAACATCCCCTGCATCACATCATATCATATTCTCAATGAATCATTATGGTGGTTGAGACACAAATTCAGAATATAGTTACAGAGCCACAGCAAATTCTTCATCATTATCCTACCACATAGCCTTGCCTCACCTATCAACTTTCTCTAATTCTCTCTCTACTCCTTTTCAAACTTAAGTCTTGGATGCACCGATCCCTGCCAGACATCTGCCATGCCAATGTTAAGAAGAATGTTTAGCACTCAAGAAGATTTCTGAGAGTCTTGTCTGTCTTCTTCCCTTGTTTTATTCTTTAATTTCTTTCTTGAAGAAAAATACATCCAAACACAAATATGTTATTTCACAGGTCTTATTTTTCCTACCAAACCAAAAATATAATAAAAGAATTTTTTTCATTTGTTATAGACCAGAGCAAATCGCCAGATAATATGAAGGTTTTTAAGATGATAGGTACTCTTTTGTTGTAAATATAAGTTAAAGCAGATAAAAGGTCTACAAAGAAATATTGTATATTTGTGCTCTAGGTGTAAATACTGTATGCAAATATTTTTGGCCCGGCCAGTTAGCTCAGTCAGTTAAAAGCATTGTTCTGAAACAAAAGTTTGTGGGTTTGATCCTTGGTCAGGGCTCACACAGGAAGCAACTGACTGAGTGGAACAACAAATGAATGCTTCCCTTCCTCCTCCCCTCTCTCTCCCTTCCTCTCCCTGACTCTTACAAAAAAAAAAATTAAACCCTGGTTGGATACTTCAGTTAGTTGGAGTATCATCCCAGACCACAGAGGTTGCAGGTTGGATCCCTCCCTAGTCAGGGCCCATACAAGAGCAGCTCAGTGTTCCTGTCTCTCTCTCTCCTTGCCTCTCAAATAAAATAAATAAGTAAATGAATAAGAAAATAATTTTAAGTGAATATTTTTGGATGATGGTACACTGATGCCTTTTTCATAATTGAGCTGATCCCTAAAGTATTGGTTCTATTTTTGCTCATTTCTTGGCAGTAGGAGGGTATAATGACAGAATGGGCTGATCCATATGACTCTCCAATTAATAAAAACGAAGTGTGCCACTGCTTTCCTACTAATAAGTTTGTCACATGGAACGAGCATGGGCTCCAGAGTAAGATATATCCAGGTTTAACACTCAGCTCTTCTGTTTTGTATGTTACCCAACTCTCTGTGTCTCCCATAGAAACAAGGTAATAATACAGATTTTATAAGTCTACTGTTAGAATTAAATGAGAAACTATATAGAAAGCATCTTATACAGAGAAGGTACTCAATAAATGGTTGTTTTTATCCCCGAATTGTTGCATTTCTTCTTTTTTTTTCACTCAACACTCTTTAAAATTACCCTAGAAAAATCTGTTACACACACGTGAAGCAACAACATTCCTAGAAAGCTCCTGTCATGTCGATTCATTATAGGTATGTGTGGTCAGGGAAGGGAGGGCCAATTAAAGCAGGTATAGGTTTTCTTAGAACACAGCTCAAGGAAGTGACAAGTCTATCATAAAATGTGCGCTCCAGAAAGTGAGTTTTACATTTCAAAATAAAAGCACCCAGAATCTAAGTTATAATTAAATTACTATTTTAAAATGCTTTTTTAAAGTTCTGGGTTTCTTAATACTTCTGATGAATAAAAAAGATGAGTGGAGAGGTGAAAAGGAAGACATCATAGCATTGATGGTGGATTGATGGTGTTGATTTATGACCTTACTTCATCTACTGTTAAAGAGCAAAGTCAACAGGGAAGGGGTATAAAAGTACAAGAAAGAAAAGAATGAGAGATGCAGTTGGCATTGCAGTATATCAAGATATCAGTATCTGTATGTAGCTCATTTTTTTTGAAACTCACTGAAACTACACAATTTTAGCAAATAAACACAGTCCTTTCTATCAAGGAGCTTATAATGAACAAATTAGTGTTTTGATTAATACAATATAAAGATGTGTTCAGGTTAATTTCCTGCCCCAGATGCTGAACACATGGTCAGAGAGGGGAGAGTGGGGCCCACAGAGAATTTTTCAAATGTGGATATATCTTCAGTTATAAAACTAGAAGGTTTCTGAATGTGCCATATAAATCCAACATAATTCTCCAAGAAATATATTCACATCATGTCCTTTGAAATCTATGTTAAATAGCTGAGGAAAACAAACTCTTAAGTTTACTCAAATTAGTATAAGTTGAGTGATTGCCCTACCTCATCTATTTAAAGAAAAAGTAATTAGATGAATTTATGAAAAATTAGACCATAGTTACTAAAATCTTTAAAATGAGTCCTGCTTAATATGTTTATTTTGTCATGGTTGTCTTATGCTAGTGTTTTTTAAAAAGGAAATCTATGTTTAAAAGATGTCCAGGATGATGAGAGAATGACTGAGATCAATCCAATTAAGACCTCATGACAATGGGACATAATATCTTCAAAGGAAAACTCCCAGACACACCTTGCCAAACATCAGGGGCTCATTCTCCCAGAGGGTGGAACTGTCTGTGATAGTAAAAAAAAAAAAAAAAAAAAAAAAAAAGACCTATATTCTCACAGTCAATGAACCAGAGGTGGAAATATAGTTAATGATGTGTTTTTACAACAAGTCCCCATTTTCCCTTTCATCCTTCCTGAGACCATGGTCATTTTGACATTTCCATATTTGATGCTAACCTAACAGCTAATGTGTGTTCTGAAATGGCATAGCTAAAGAAGAATTTTAGAATAGAAGTTCTACCACAATGCAGCTTTTAAATACACTTTCAACTATTGTTTGATCTTTTTGCAAGGAAAACTTCTTATGAACTCTAAAGTATTCTTTCATCTATAGTATTCCACTTTAGGTGAGCTATCCATTTTTTTTTACCTTCATCATGCATATCCATCACCAATATATATATCAGTGGTTCTTAACATTTTTTGAGGTACTGAACCCACCAGTTTCATATGCGCATTCACCGAACCCTTCTTTAGTGATAAATAAAATATGATTTTTTTTTCCATATTCAAGACATAGGTATATGTTTTTTTACTGGTGCACAAAATGAGCCATGCATGAACATCACCTTGCTCAAAGAACAAAACCAACAAAGTGCATGAACTCACAACAAATTACGGTATTACTTTATTCTGGCCTCTGCGGCAGAGGCTTCTCCGAACCCCTGAGACCGACTCATTGAACCCCTAGGGTTCGATAAAACCCAGGTTAAGAACCACTGATATATATATATATATGCATGCTTTATTTGTTTTATCCAGTCACAGCATTTCATCTTCAGTTTGAGCTTCTATGCTCCTTGGGTGTATGTGATGTCAAAAAATATAAATTTACATGTCTTACCAACTTGCAATTGGGGTTATTAGTGGCAATATATCCAGGAAAGATTCTGTGTAAGCTAGGTTCTGGGCTCCTTGGCAACAGATATAAAAAGAAATCTAGGACAGTTCCTTCACAACAATCTCCTTCCATCTTATACTCATTGTTGAGTTTTTTCATTTTAGATTTTCTTCCCAAGAAAGTAGGTAGACACAACTGCCAGCATCCCTAGAGCCTTTATTAATACCAAAATGACAAAAGTAGACCACTGAAAGGTGTGCTTGAAGTATGCAATTTTCAGTTCCTTTTGAATGATTCAATATATACACTGTGCTTTTGATTCAGACTAAACACAATCAATACTATACCTGTAAAAATTATGAATTATATGCTTTCCAATTCCATATTTCTCACTTACATAGAACTGAAAATCAGATTATTAATATTAAACCTAAGAAAATGTGGGAAAGAGGAAATCTCTTTTCTTTTTAATAAGCCCTAAGAACTTCATTACACTCATGGTGATTTCTTATGCCATTTTACTGTGATGCCAAACCATCAAGATCCTTTTTCATCATAATAAAGTACCCAAAGCAACCTGGAGACAGATTACTCCATGCCACCAGAGTAATTTTACTATACAAACAGTAATGATTCAAACACTTAGGGGAAAGGTGGAGATCAGTTTATTGATTCTAAATTGGATTTTGCTGCATATTCCCAAAACCTAACACATGATTCTAAAAGTTAATATGCAAATAATTTTTATTAGTGATTAGAAAAGCACCCAATAAATGGACAAATGGCTAAATTATTATAATCTGATTTGGAGTTGGAGGAAAGGGGGTTAACCAGTGTGTTCTCACATTGAAGAAAAGATCAACACTGAATACTGCACAGGGATTCATAGGAGGCCGTATTCAAAAATATTTTCCTTTATGCTGGTGCTTAACATTTAACATTTTTTTTTACAGGGCCAGAGAGAGAGTCAGAGAGAGGGATAGATAGGGACAGACAGACAGGAAAGGAGAGAGACCAAAGCATCAATCATTAGTTTTTCGTTGCCATCGCAACACCTTAGTTGTTCATTGATTGCTTTCTCACACGTGCCTTGACTGTGGACCTTCAGCAGACTGAGCAACCCCTTGCTGGAGCCAGCGACCTTAGGTCCAAGCTGGTGAGCTTTTGCTCACGCCAGATGGGCCCACGCTCAAGCTAGTGAGCTCAAGCTGGTGAGCTCAGGGTTTCGAACCTGGGTCTTCCGCATCCCAGTCCGACGCTCTATCCACTGCGCCACCGCCTGGTCAGGCACCACTTAACATTTTGTTGTAAAAGGATCATCTCCAGCTACTCAGTGGTTATATTACTAACAGACATTTGTGGCTGACTGTTTTAGAGGATTTTAGAGAGTATTTTGACAAAGAAATGGGGAAGAAAACATGAATACACTAATTCAGGATACCTGAGAAATTGTTGTTAGCATAGGGGCTCCTAACTTTTCACCATTGATGATAGATTTTATTACATGTGTGGTCCACCAATCACAACACAGAAATCTCAATGGCTAATCAGATCTTCTATTTAAATGTTTAATAAAGCTTTAGTAAAATTATCAAAGTCTGGTGAATTTGCAATTAAGTACACGTGGGAAGGTTGGGGATTGGAGATTTTCATTACCAATTCAAAGTCTAAGAGTTTTTGAATTATTTAATTTTCCATTTATACTTGAGTCAATCCTGATAATTTACATTTTTCTAAAATGTCACTCACTTTATTTAAGATTTCAAAGTTATTGATTTAAAGCTGTTTATACTAGTCACAAGACTTAAAATTTTTTTTATCTGTGATTACATCTCTTTGTGTCTTCGGTATTGTTTTAATTTATACCTCTACTCTTTCATTTTCTTGATCAGTTTTTCTAGATTGAGTCTATTTTTTAAAGGACTCAAAACATTTATAAAATTTTCTATCTGGTAAGTTATATAAGGTACAATCAAAATAGAAGAAATGTACCATTAAAAATGAGAGCTTAGAAAATAATATATTCTTGTTGGGTTTATTTCTGTATTAGATAAATATTAATTTTATTGTTCAAAACATTTTTTAGCCCACTTGATTAATCAGTTTCTGATTGAGATTTGGTAAATCTCCCACTCTGAGTGAGGTTTCTTCTTGAATTACTGAATTGCTCCATTTATTGTTAGCAATGTTCCTCATTTCAGTGAATGCTTTGCCTTATATTCCTTTACTTCTGATATCAGTATTGCTACCCTAGCTTTCTTTTGGCTGCGCTTTGCATGTTCATTGTTTAACTTCAACATGTTTGTGAGACTAGTTTTAGTTGTATCCCTTAAAAAGCTTGTAGTTGGGCTCTTTTTTCAATCCACTCTAATAATTCACAAGATTTTAATCCACTTCCTTTTACTATAATTACTGATATATTTGGTCTTATTTTTACCAGCTCATTTTGTTTTTCTATCTACCATTCTTTTCTTCTGCTTCATTTTTTGTTCACTTCTGCTTTCTGTTAAACTGATATTCCCTTTTTCTACCTTCGGCTAATTTTTAAGCTATATATTATGTTTGTTTGCTTTAGTCAATACCCTTAGTTTTTTGTGTGTTTTTTTTTTAGTTTATTATTTCATGCATTTAATACTTAAATAAGAACAATAAAATAGGTACACAAAACTAGATTATATTATAAGAAAGAGTTTTAAAATATTAATGAAAAAATATTAAATAATACCTGACAGAAACAATATAAATTGTCACCTCCTGCTTGTTTGGTACTTTTTCTCTTTTTTTTTAATATATATTTTATTATTATTAATTCTAATGGGGTGACACCAATAAATCAGGGTACATATATACAATGAAAACATCTCCAGGTTATCTTATCATTCAATTGTGTTGCATACCCGTCACCAAAAGTCAAATTGTCCTTTGTCACCTTC
This sequence comes from Rhynchonycteris naso, assembly GCA_037038555.1. NCBI lineage: Eukaryota > Metazoa > Chordata > Mammalia > Chiroptera > Emballonuridae > Rhynchonycteris > Rhynchonycteris naso. The sequence goes on from CM073002.1 coordinate 39,552,404, forward strand.
TATCTGGTTTTCCCTGTGTCCCTCCCCTCCTCCCTATCCCACTCTTCCCCCCATATACCCTTAGTTTTTTAATAAGTGCCTTTATCTATAAAATTGTATAGCAATTACTAATTGTATTCACCCTGTTTTGCACTTTTCCTAATACAGCTGATTATAGGACACCATCCTCCTGCTAACTTTTTATTCTCAAGTTTCAGTTTTGCACCATGAGGTTGTCTTGTTTTGTCCTTTTTTTACTTACTATAGCTATTAATGTTACAAATGTGTTTGAATCAATCAATGTATCCATAGATTCTGAAGTTCTAGAAGGGTTTTTTTCTTTGGAGGGGGTGGTTTTTTTCATGTCTGTGCTTCAATTTGGAGAGTTCCTATTACTACAATTTCAATTTCACTGATATTTCTTCTGTAGTATCCAATACGCTGTTAGGCTAATTCAGTCATTTTTTATCCATTTCAAATTTTGTATTTTTTATCTCTAGAAGTTATATATGTATATATATGAAGTTCCAAATATATATATTTTTTTCACATTACTTTGCTAAGGCTACCAAAACAAATACCACAGACTGAGTGGTTTAAACAGCAGAAACTTATTTCCACACATTCTGACCTCTAGAAGCCAAAGCCTCCAGAGGGTTGGTGGCCTTTGTAATTACCCATCCTCATTTAGCTGTTTTGAGGTTGCCTCCATCTTCCTCCAGCTCCTAGCTCAGAGTTGTGATGTATAATGGCATATCTGAGCTCTTCTCCAACAGTGATAAACAAGGCTACAGATTTCATCTGTGTCATCTCCCTCTTGCTAAACCAACCCTTCCCACCTTGTGGAGCCTAACACTTGTTAAGGCCAGAGCCCCAAGTAATGATCAGGAGGGGCACTATCCCGTTCCAGTCACTGAGTTAAAAACCAGTGACCTGGCTGTGACCACTTTTAGGAAATCCTTTCCCCACAGGATTCCTGATAACATTGGCTGTTCCTAGGTCTGGAGTCCCCAGGTTTGTGTAATCAGCGTTGCAGGTCTACAGTAACGTTTATCTTGAGTTTTAATCAATATATGTCTCATTTTTATTTTCTATCTTCATTTTTTATCTACCATTGCTCTGTGTTTGGAGCGAAGTAAGTTGAAATAGAAACTTACTGAGCCAGCCTGACTTAAAATATTCTCCCTTCTCTTTATTTTTTTTATTTTTAAAAAAATGTATCCATTCCTTCTTTTGTTCTACTTCTTCATACATTGTTTAATAAAGGCTAATATGCATAATAAACATTATTTATAAGTTAAATAGAGACTTCTGTTTTAATTTCAGAATTTTAATGTCAGAATTTTCCTGATTTTGTTCTTCCTCTCTCTTCTCTTACAATGCTCCTACTAATAATAAAGAAAACATAGCTATACTTAGTACAAAGTATGGCTTTTTTTCACACACACTGAGGTGGTGAAGTTGGTGATCCTTGATGGAAAACTTAACACAAACTCCTAGATCTAAGTTCTGACTTTTGAGGAGATGCAGAAAGGGAGAGGCTCCCATGATGACCACCATAATCCCTACCTGTTTCCAAAGTGAAAATAGCTCCTACCCTCCACAAATGATAGTGATAGGTCACTGTATTCATTCAAGTTCTTCAGAAGCAGACAGTGTCCTGTGGTTCCCTCTGCCTGTCAGAAGTGTCCTCTTCTTGTTTGTCCTCCTTCTCTTTGTACCCATACCTTTTTGTATTCTTGCCTTCCTTATTAAATTTAAGAGCTCTTTATAGGTACTTGGAAATTAAGACATGAAAAAGTAAAAAGTTCATATTAGCTATCTATTGTTTCATAACAAAATATCCTGAATTAAGGAACTGGAAACAACAAACATTTGTTATCTCAATTTCTGTGAGTCAAGAATCCAGGAGTGGCTTTGCTGGGTAGTTCTGGTTCAAGGTGTATCATGAGGCGCAATTGAGGGGTCAGTTGAGGCTTCCAGCATATCAGGGCTGGCCTGCAGGAGGATCTGCTTCCTAACTCACTCAAGTGGCTATTGACAGCCTCAGAAGACTTGCTTCCAAACTCACCCATGTAGGTCCCTGCACAGGGTGCCTCAGGGTATAGCAGCTGGCTTTCCCTAGAGGAAATAATCCAAAAGAAGTTCCCCCAAGATGGAAACCACAATCTTTTATTTTATTATTGCTATTATTATTACTATTATTTGTGAGAGACAGACAGACAGGAAGGGAGAGAGATGAGAAACATCAACTTAAGTTTCAGCACCTTGGTCATTGATTGCTTTCTCATATGTGTCTTGTCCAGGGTGGCATGGGGGGTGGGGGGTTCCAGCCAAGTTAGTGATCCCTTGCTCAAGCCAGTGACCTTTGGGCTCAAGCCAGAAACCATAGGTTCATGTCTATGATCCCATTCTCAAGCCAGTGACCCTATGTTCAAGCTGGTGAGCCAGCACTCAAACCAGATGAGCCCACTCAAGCCAGCAACCTTGGACTTTTGAACCCAGGTCCTCAGTGTCTCAGGTCAACACTCTATCCACTGTGCCACCACCTGCTCAGGCTGGAAACCACAATCCTTATATAACCTCATCTCAGAAGTGATATCCCCTCACTACTGCAATATTCTGTTCATTATAAGGGAGTCAATTCCAGGTCATGCTCAGAGGTAAGGGATTACAGAAGGGCACAAATACTAGAAGTCAGGGACCATTGTCAGTCTCTTAGAATGAGCCTAAGGATCTTCTAGACCAGGAGTTCCTAAATTTTCACCACCAAGAAACATCCCGTGTTCTGTATTTTGACTTTTTCTTCCTGGAAAATTTTATTTATTAAGTAATGGATTATTTCTTCACTTTCATTCATATAAAACTATAATATACAATATAGTAATAAGCAATAGTTGTCCACAATATATAAAATAAATGATGTTATATAATTAAGTAGATGGCTAATTCACTAATTTACTCATAGGGTCTCAGCTAATATAAACAAAACATTTTGTTTAGACTTTTTGAAATACTGAAGATAGCCCCCAGTTTCTCATTATTTCCTTTTTGAATTCAGAGGATCAGATAATACAGAACAGGTAAAACTGATCCAGTAACACTGCATTCTTTCAAGATTAGAAAACTGGGTCCCAGAAAGGTAAGTGTTGGAGCTGAAGCAGCAGTCACTGTTTCCCAACCCCGTGCCCACAACAGCACATGTCGTTCTTGGTTTTATCCTTTGCTCCAAACACTAACAAAGGGCACTTAGTAGATCATAGTGGTGATTATAATAATGCCATTAAAATGTATATGGAATGGTAATCATTTATTTTTTTTAATTTATTTTATTTTAATTTTATTCATTTTAGAGAGGAGACACAGAGTGAGAAAGAGAGAGAGAAAGAGAGAAAGGGGGGAGGAGCTGGAAGCATCAACTCCCATATGTGCCTTGACAGGACCAGTGCAGGGTTTTGAACTGGCAACCTCAGTGTTCCCAGGTCGACACTTTATCCACTGCGCCACCACAGGTCAGGCTGTAATCATTTATTGTATATGAATATGTAAGTTAAATTATTATGCTATACACCTTAACGTATACAAGTATTATGTGTCAACTATAACTCAATAAAACTGGAACAGGGGCAGATTTATATGGCAAAGCTAATGTTAGGAAGCATTCTAATTTTAAAGGGATTAACTTATTTTAGCCAAGATAACCACAGTTATTGGAGCATTTTATTATACTTGGTATAGATGAAATCTTACTCTTAGAATTTTTATTATTTGAATTGGTAAAATAATAATAATTTTATAATGTTTAAGGAATAGCTTAGTGTGCTAAGTAATTTGCTTATCAAATGGAAAATAAATTGAAAACATCACTGTAAGCTTATGATCACACACAGTTCCAATGGGAACAGGAATATTAATTATGGATGAGAATGGCCTAATCAGTTAATCTAGTCAAAAGCTCATTAGCCCCACTCACCAACACTAGGACAGTGAGGAGGTCTGAACGCTGACAGGTCTTCCATGCCGCATTCTCTGTGGTAAGTACTGGGTCATTATGGCTCAATGTGGAATGGTATGAGCACCATCAGGATATTACAAAATGGCATAAGTTACAATGATAATGGTTTTACAATGATAATGGTTTCACCACCTCATCTCCTAAAATAAAAGAGTACAAGGAAACAAACTTTGCTTTGTAGTATTTACCCAGCAGAGCTCTTTGAGATAAAGTAATTAAGAAGTTAATCTTAGGAATTGTTTGAGAGACGCCCACATACACACTAACCCTATTCTTACATTTATAAAAAGGTATAAAAAATAAAACTAGAACATAATAAATTTATCTTTCCTTTGGTCTGAAAGAATAATTCTTGATGGAAACAGAGTCACTAATGCTTGCCATGGTAGGTATGTATGTGTATGTGTGTGTGTATTAAGTCTGCTATTAATGAACAGATTCCGAGTAATGTCTCAACTATGACTAGCATGGCCCATTAGCACATAAACATTTTACCCACCTCTGCTTAACACTATGAGAGTTAGGTGAGGTCATAGATATTCATATCTCATGAGCTCTTCAAGAAATCACCTCCGTAAGATTAGAATAGAAAAAAAATGACCAGGGAAAAAAGCAAAGTTGAAAATTATATTAAGAAAAAGCAAGAAGGGTAATGGGGCATTTGTAGCAATTTGCTCTCTTTATGTTTGAAAAAGTCTGAAAAGCCAAAGCTAACTGGAACTGCCTAACAGGTGAACCACCAGTTAGGGAAGGCCAGTGGAATTGGGCTCAGAATGTATGGATGCAAAGACTAGCTTACATTCAGCATCTGTGTGATCTCAGCCAAATCACTTTACTCTGTTGGATTCTTATTTCTCTATATACTTACATGGCATCAGTGATTTTCACTGTCCTGTGGAGGCCTAGGAGGTTTCTGGAGACATTTTATTGGAGTTTAGTAAAGAGGTGATGAGGCTGAGGAGAAGGCCCCACGATCCTCACCCTCACCAAAAGAAGCTCCAGCTTTTGCTTTCTTGTGCATTAGTCTTTCAAACAATTCTGTTGCCAAAATATTTTTGAAATCACTGGTTTAACAAAAGTTAAAAAAAATCAGTATGGTATTATATATCTGGGTTGGTAAAGACCCATCATAGAGCCATGATAGAAAATCATAGCTCACAAATGATCCTGAAAGGTCTGTGTCGGGAGGCTGGGTTGTAGACATCTTGATAAGCTCCAGTGGGGATTCAGATATGGCTCTACTAATCAGGACAATGTGCAAGAGGCAGCTATCTAGGATGCAAGAAAAAAAGGCTGCTCCAAGCCTTAGCTGGTGGCTCAGTGGATAGAGCCATCAGCCTGGCATATGGACATCCTAGGTTCAATTCTTGGTCAGGGCACACAGGAGAAGCAACCATCTGCTTCTTCCCTCCTCTCTCTTCCTCTTCTTTCCCTCTTCCCCTCCCACAGCAACAGGCTCAATTGGTTGGAGCATGACCTCAAGCACTGAGGATAGCTTCATTGGAGTGCAACAGTCTCAGGTGCTAAAAACAGCTCGGTACTTGAGGATTGACCCCAGATAGGGTTGCCAGGTGGATCCCAATTGGGATACATGCAGGAGTCTGCCCCACTATTTCCCCTCCTCTCACAAAAAATAAAAAGGAGAACTTCTTCAAGTAAGTTAACTTTTTGTTTCAAACATGTTTAATTTTGTAATAATGCATGAACAAATTCTTGTAAAAGAGTCAAATAATTGAGAAATATAGGGACTAAGTAGCCTGACCAGGCAGTGGCGCAGTGGATAGAGCGTCGGATTGGGACATGGAGGACCCAGGATTGAGACCTCTAGGTCACCAGCTTGAGCACAGGTTCATCTGGTTTGAGCAAGGCTCACCAGCTTGAGCCCAAGGTTGCTGGCTTGAGCAAGGGGTTACTCAGTCTGCTGTAGCCCCCTGATCAAGGCACATACAAGAAAAAACAATCAATGAACAACTAAGGTGTCACAACGAAGAATTGATAACTCTCATCTCTCTCCCCTCCTGTCTGTCTGTCCTTATCTGTCCCTCTGACTGACTCTGTCTTCCACAAAAATAAATAAAATAAAGACTAAGTATATTTTCCAAGGTTGAATATTAATTCTCTTAATTTTTACCAAAGTAATGACAAAAATTTTGATATAGTAATCTGTATTTCCCTGGTTACTAGGGAGATTGATTATCCTTTTATCTATTGTATGCCCTTATTGTTTATTTATGTCTGTATTAGGTAAAAGTATACTGACTATAGGAATCTTGAGATTTGTAATTCGCTTGCAGATTTTGATGAACTTTATTCACCTTTCTGATCCTCAGTTTCTCAGTCTGAGAAATGGAAATAATAACCTCAGTCCTGTCTTCTTTCACAAATCTATCACAACTTTTCAGAAAAGAATAAATGAAAAAGCAAGTGGAAAATTCTAAAACGATAGACATGTAAATGGGATTGCTTTTAGTTTTAAGAACATATGCCACATTACCAAATAACTGTCCATAGGGCTTTTCCTAGGCACACTAAGTCTGGTGCCTGCCACTGCTCATTTCACTACCAATCGGTGTCCTCGCACAAGCTGTGAGGAGAGTAGAAGGCATTTGCTTGGCTCTACCATTGCTCCCCATTCCAGCCAGGCCTGGGTGAACACACAAGAACGCTTGCTCCTTGTGGGATTTCTAATCTATGTTTGTTATTTCAAGGAGTTGGGGTGAGGGGTAGATCATCTCCCACATTTTCTTTGGTTCATCCATCAGCAATAACAATGCCATCTGGTTACCGGGGACCAGTGAGGCATAAAATGCCCAGAAAAGCAGCTGTCTTCCCCTTTACCTGTGTCAGAATTACTAATTAAGTGACAAATTTGCCTTCAGCTATAAATTAAATTTCATGCTGCTGAAACTTGTACTAGTTTTACTCTTTATTAACTATATATACCTTTTTGGAACTACAACCCTTTTTTAGAAGAAACTTACACTGCATGAAACCAAGATTAAAAATTTCCATCTGGCCATCTGTTTTGTTTGTTTTTTTAGTGATTTATGCAATAATTTGTATAAACCTTTAAATGTCATCTTACCTTTTGCTTTTTACCATGAACTGAAACAAAATTGCCTGTTTATGCTGAGTTTCCTTTCTCCGGTAAGGGTTCCTGATATTGCACATGGAAGAATTCTCATTTCCAGTTTTTCTAGCACCAATTCAAAATGCCAATATATCGCATAAACCTGAATGTGAGGACAATGTGACTGAGCCTTAGCCACGTTACCCTTCCTAAACTTGGTAAAACTTCATATAAATATAAAGAGGTTATTTCATACTCCCAAAATGTCAGCACTTTGTCTATATAATCTATTGGGTAAACCAGGAATTCAAAAGTCTGAATTGGATTGGGTTTTCTACAACCAGCACTTCTACTGAAAGAGCTACATATTTTTGGTAACTAATATAAAGGAAGCACAATACATCTTTAAGCGCAAATAAAATTCTTTCCCGAATGCCAATCTTCACGCATCTGAAACACTTTCTCTATAGTCCCAGGTTCCAAAACTAATTTTTCTCACCTCTTAACAGAGGAATTAATAAATTCATGAAAACCATTAAGATACTATCTTCTTCACATTTAGAGGTTCATCCTTCTTTGGGACCATTTTTGAATGGACATTTAGCCTCAGGCACCAAAAATCAAAAGAATGCTCCCAAATTATGGTATCTTTCACAATTACCTGGAGGATGTGGCCTATTTGGTAACAGACAGGACTAATCTGGACCAAACTGTTCTGTTTGCCGTATAACCTAAATGCTTACAGTCACCCAAACACACTTTTCCCCCAGTGATTTCTGTTAGGGTATTATCAAGTTCCTACTTGTTTTCTAAAGAAAGAATGATGTCATGACCCTTTTAAACATACCACATCAATTGGCAACGTTACCAATTCAATGCAACCACCATTTGTTGAGCTTCTATTATGTTATTGGCCTTGGGCTAGAAATGTGGAAGGGATAAATGTAAGTACAGTGGTACCTTAAGATACTAACAGACCAACATACTTTTTTAAAGATACTAGCTGCAACTCGGTCTGTATTTTTGCCCGAGATCCGAGCAAAATTTCAAGATACGAGTTGTGATTCAGGAAGCTGCTGCTAGTTGGCACGTTGGCATAAGGGTCCAATATCGGCAGTTTAATATACAAGTTGACTGATTTACGAGCTCGGTTACAGAATGAATTAAATTCCTATCTCAAGGTACCTCTCTACTTATATTTAAGGATATAAACACGTGTATACTGTCTCAGAAGTTTTTCATCTAACATGAGATTTTTGTGTATAAAAATAACTATAATTCCAAACAAAATGTAAAATTTTTCTTAAAATGGGTAACAACAAGATGTCCAAAGTAGAGCGAACCATGTGAGAGTCTACTGGGTTCTGTGGAAACATTGGGGCTGCCCTGAGTGAATACCAGTTAACAGAGACATGTGGGCACTCTCTCCATCTTTGTTCGAGTTTCTTTGTTGCTGGTATGACTCACCCTCTAAGTTCACCTCAATAGTGTTGAGAGTGGGGAGTGCTTAACGTTGTTTTAGAGGAAATATCAATAAGAAGATCCATTTTCAGCTAGCACTCTGAACAAGAAGCAAATCATTGAACTAAAAAGATTTACAATGTTTAGCAAACTCCATTGTGCATGTGAATAACCTGTATCAATTGTTAAAATGCAGGTTCTAATTGAGGGTAGAGTCCATGAGTCTATATTTATAACAAGTCCCTGAGTGATGCCTATGCACTTCAGTCCATCCTTTGAATAAGGAGGAATTAGAACATTGCCAAAAAAGAGTTCAACCTATAGAGAGGTGGACAAAAAAGCAGTCAGCCAACATTTCACAGAGCATGAGAGCAGGAAGTCAAGCCTTTTACACAAATCAACAGAGAAGGACTCAGTACTTAAGAGCTGCATTTTGTACAAGCACATGGGAAGATGTTTAGAGCAACCCTGTCATTAGCAATATGAATATGAAGCAGAGATGGCATCCCAGGCAATGAGAATGTGGGACATCCAGAAGAGAATCTAAACTGGATCCCAATTTCCCTACCACAAGTTCTTAGTCTTACTCATTCCTCGGTGTTCAAGAATTCTGAGATGAGAAAACACTCAATATCCCTCATACACATATTGTACATAGTTGGAGCAAACAGTACAGACTTCTTACTGAAGAATGAGGATTCAGTTCCACTCAACAAATCCTTTTGCTGTTTGCCTGAAGTACTGAACTAAAGGATCTCTATTATTGAAAGGTACATGCCTGGTAGGTCCTATCTCTGTATTAAAAATCAAGATCCATGTGCCTGGATCATTGCCTTCATACACTTGAGTCTCTACATGTGGCTACTACAGGAAAATAAAATGAAATAAGATGTGTTTGCAGCCAGTCTTTTGGTTCTATAATAATATAACAAAGCAAAGGGATTTTGTTGTAAGATTCTTATACTTCTAAGGAAAAAGCCCCACATCGTGGACCTGCAGGTGGATATTATAACCAAGTACCAGAGAAGAATATTTTCTTAATGATAATAGATATTATGCCTGGCTGCTAACTCTGAGTAGAAGTCAAAGACAGACAAAGCAGATTTCTTCTCTTTCTGACGGGGAATTTTTACCATTATTCTCAGGGAAGAGGCTAAGTAATCTTCAGCTGAATTCTGAATTTATTACCCAACAGACTTAAGGTTTCTTATAGTTCCCAAAGGTCTTCAGTATATTTTATCTAATAAAAGGACAGTTTTATCAATCTCAAATTGGTTTATTTAAAACAACTACGTTAAAAGTTTAATTTAAGTAGTTTCAATAAGAACTGGCCCATCATCAAATTCTGTTGAATCCTTCTGACCCCCTATTCACAACAGGCATTATGGTTTATTCTTTACTGTACATTAATTTGGTTCAAACGGGATCCAGACTGCACATCTCAGCATTCTACTTGAATACAGAAGAAAGAATTCAATTCCTCTCTGTAGCAGATTCAGCCTTCCACGAGTCACTTCTGCCAGTCAGTAATGGCTGCATTGCAAAAACTGCTTTGCGAATGTTTTGCTGGGTTTTGTTGCTAGGTGATGACCAGGAAAACTTTGTGATTCCTGCTGAGAGCTTTTAAAAAAATGTGCCTGTAACCAGCTTCATATTAAAGAGGAGGGGAAAAAAATAGGACAGCGTGCACCTTAATTCCTCAGGGTTTTACTCCTTGCCCTATACTCCCCCTTAGCTGCTGTATAGAGAAATTGTGACTGTTAAGAAATGCATATGCACAACATTTATAAAAAAGAAAGAAAAAACAATGTTCAATTTATCATTGACCAATCCAGAGTAGGGTTAATAAAAACAAAACTTGTCTACTGTCTCATGTATAGTCTAAATTAGAATTTAAATAACTTAGTGATGGGCGAGGGGAATGTACAGGAAGGGGTGAGTGAAATAATACCAACCGATTCTCCCAACATTCTTTTCTGCTCCACATATTAGCAAAGACCCTTTGCTTAAGAAATTGGCCTAAAGCTAGAGTCAGCTTGTACCTGAGCTGTTTCAGAAACCCTTGGCTTGGACCCTACTTTCCAGCCAAGCAGCAGGGATTCCTGGGAAAGCCCAGAAGCCTGTCTGAGGCCCGGTCCTATGTCAGTGATTGATGAGGACAAGTGCGAGAGGTGACACACTGTGAAATCAGACTGAGGCACAAAGAGTTAATCCTTGGGCTTTTTCCAAATGGGATCCTTTGAAGGAAAAAATAATATTTATTCCTTGCTTTGATTTTTGCAGCTAAAAATGCACTATTGATATCTTATTCACTAGGCGAGATGCTAGTCTGCAAATTCCTAAAACTTCAGGAGATAAATACCATACGAGCAGCAGTAATTATTTGTCCTTGTAGCATTATCATCATCAAATTATTTTAAACTGCTGATTTAACAAGTACTGTATTATAACCAATAGACAGAGTAGAGCAGTTGTTTCTGCATACTAATTTCTTTTCACAAATTCAAGGACCTACCTATAAATCACAGGAAAGAAAAAACTGAGAAATCACAGCTCGGCCACCTTGGCTTCTCTGTTCTCAGAAACATGGCAACAGCTTGTTAGTAAGAGTTCCCTTTCCCTCCTGCACTAACCCATTGGCCTGCGCTCACTCCCCACTGGGTCTTCTCCTGAGAGGATAGGAAAGGCCATGTGTGTCTTTGACTTGGCGACGCAGGCGGGTTTCTTGTACTTTCGTACCCTCCATAGCAGATGCACAAACTTTAGCAGCATCTTTTTAACACTTCATTAATTATTGAGCTGTGCCAAGAGTAATTATTGAGCTATGCCAGGAGTCCTTTTCTCCCACATCAGTAAACAGTAATTTAGAGAAGGGGGGCTATAACCTTAGGGTGAGCAACATTTTCCCCCCACAGCTGTGTGGTAAGCTCAACAATACTGTATACACTTCAACAAATGAGGAGATCCATAGCCCGGACTCTGCTGCCCGCAGGAAATGTTACGGCCTGGAAAAGAAGCCTGCCACACTAATTGCGTGACACTAAATTTGGAATTTCTCATTTGTTCCCAGATCCAAGACAATCTTTCTGACTTTGTGTTTTTTGCCTTAATCTAATAATAATGATCATGATCATGATAATTATAATAAATCCAATAATAGCAAGGGAATTGACTTCCAGAATTTTTCGTATATGCTGAAACAGGCGAACATTGATATAATTCTTTCTCAATTAGTGAGATTTCTTTTCTTTTGCAATTTTCAGTGAGATTTTAATTTTATCTTTTCCTTTCAATTAATAGATTTTGTTTCAAAGTCACTTGAAAACCCTAATTTTAGAACTGATCAAAATAGACATGTCTTTTTCTACATTTTCAAAGTCAAATCAGACACAGAAAAGGTGAATAGGAGCTAGCGTTCCTCTGGCCTTTTGGGTGGAACCTCAGGGTTAGTTTACTCAGTACAACACTCTAGCCATCCTCTATGATGTTTGAATTCCCTTCAAATAAATTATTCTTTTCAGTGATTATCCAGGCTCTGTTTCAATGAAAGAGAAGTTATTTCTTACTAAACAACTCATTCTGCTTTTAAGAGGCCAGCATTTGAATGCTCCATCTCAGGTGTTGCAGAAATCTGTCTACTTTCAGCCTGTTCATCACTCCATCAGTTAGAGGTTTTGTGAAAATTTCAAGCCAACTATGAATCCCTAAATTAAAAGTTTTCAAACTTTAAGGTAAAGAATAAACTCCTGGTGCCAAAAATGAAGATTCCAGGTCTTCACACCCCTAGAGATTTCAGATCTTCAGATAGTCCCCAATTACACTGTTCTAAGACTTTCCTTCCCAAGGTTAGATGTCTTCAGGTTCTTTCAATTCATTCTCTTGAGGAACAATAAAGTCACCAATGAGATCAACATTGCAAAATCCAATGATGAGTGTTCTGTTGTCATCTTACCCGTAGTGGTTATGGTTACTTTGTCCTTGAAATTATTTATTCAGCTGACTTCTGTGGCAGCCCTGCTTGTTCTCCTGCATCCCTATCTGCTCGCATAACACAGGAGTTGGCTTCATATGTCCTTACAGAACTCCCACCTTAGGGTTTTGGACTTTCTTTTCCTCTGCAGAGAATTTTCTTCTTCCATTTATGACAACCTCCCTTAGTTATTACAAGTCTCTGATCAAATGATTATTCCTCAGAGTTACTTCCCTGACCAACTTATCTGCTATAGCCTTCACCGTATTCTCTAACCCCTTACATTGATCTATTTTACTCCATTATTTATCATTCTCTGACATTATGATACACTTTTATTTGTTCATTTGTTTGTTTTTATGTCTCCAGTAAGAGCATAAGCTACAGGAGGGCTGTTTTATAAATTGTCATTTCCTTAGTTCTTAACACATAGTTGATAAGCAAATATATATACATATATACTTGATAAGCAAATACACACACACACACACACACACACACACAGATACTTAACAAAAGAATGAAAGAAAAATGAGTCTTTTCACAAGTCTGGTTAAGTCTGTTTATGTCCCTTCAAAAGTATGTTGCCCAGAACTACTCACGGGTTCCATAATAAAACAGAATAATCTATCTAGATTTGTATAAATATGACATCCATTTTTATTCACTCGTAGGGCAGCTATGGCACACTAGTAAATTGCAGTGAGCTTAGCAGCTGCTAAGCCACATTGCCCTATGCAGCTGGATATCTGGAACCCAGCTCAGGATCTCACACGCATCTCTGTTAAATGCTCTCTGATTAAATTTGCTCCAGCTTATTTAAATTCTTTTGGATACTAATTCTGTCATTAAGCACATTCCCACATGAGTATATCTTCTACAGTCATTTTCTATACTTATGGATTCATTTTCTTATTCTAATCATTAATTTTAAAAAAGAGACAGGAAAGAGGAATTGACTGACCAAGGTTTGTATTTGGGCACTGCCACTTAGTAGCTGTGTGGCCAATCTTAGTCAGGCTAATTAAGTTCTCCAACATTCTGTTTCCTTATCTATAAGATGAAGAGAAGAATGCCTATTTGATAAGGTTAATGTGAGAATAAAATAAGATTATAAAGTGCTGAGCACATTTCCTGGCATGTGCAAGCCAGCATTATTCTGACACTCAGCACAGTGCCTGGCACAAGTAGACATTTAACAAAACTTGTCAGTTATTGACTACCAAGCCAAAGGCACAGTCTATGTGGTAGAACTCTAGAACTATATACCAAGGTTATTATGATCCATTAATTAGCCTTCTTTGGGTTTCAATTATTTCCTTGACCAGTTATGGATATAGCTCCTGATACTGCCATTCTATTTGCCCTTCTCCATTTTGTTTAAAAGAATAATTCAAGAGACACAGTTAAATGCAATTCTAATATGTGGATCCACTACATTAGTGTAGTCTTCTGAGCTAACAAACTAGTATCTCTGCTAAAGAAAGAAATTTTTAACTTATTTGGTATGACTTAGTGAACCTATTGCTTAGCTTTTCTATTTGTTCACAAATCATATTTTAATCTGCGTTTAATGCCTCGATTACCATTTGTCACTGATTACCATATATGTCCCTCTTCTAGGGCTCCTTCCATTCTCACAGTTGCCTAAGGACTAAGCTTACCAGCAATTTGTCTCAGTGCCCTGGGACAGGTAACCCAAGACAGGAAACCAGTACCTATTTGTTGCAACTAAGCTGTTCTCTTACAAGTTCTTCATGTACCTAATGTTCCAAGAGTCTCTAAGCAATACTATTCCTGCATCTGATAGTTTATTCCTATCCATTCCCAAGGAAAATATACATCTCTGTTGGCACTTTGAGAATACAAATCTAAGCTTCTCTTTCTTCTATCAAAAAATAAGAAGGCAAAGTCCTCCTCTCAGAATATTCAGAATAATTTATTGTTCCATTAATTGAGAACTAAAGCTTAATCTGGCTGCAGTGTTAGACTTCTCCCAGACGGCTGGGCAAGTTCCCGTCAGCTTTGGGAATAAACTTTCTAGACAGGTTTTTCAGGATTGGTCACTTAGTTGGCATTCTTTAAATGTTAGTTTTCATTAATAAGATTAGTTTCCAAAAAACTTAGTATTGCTCTCTTCAAACTCACATGATAGTTTATACATACTCACTAGGGAGCTTAGTCTGACAGTCTTTCTGTGTTGTGAGAGTCCATAGCAGAGAGAATGCAATGTATTCATCTTCACTAAATAATCCATTAATTAATGGTTCCACAAAAGATAACTGTGATTTTATTAATATCCTTATTGTTTATAATAACCAAATGTTTCTAAATTATTTTAAGGTACTTTTTTTCCCCTTAAATGCTTTAAACAGTTAATTTTCATTTACTCTACAAATCCTGTCTTTATGTAGAATACAAATATGAACATTATTCCAGGATTTTCTGAGTTATAATTAAGTGGACTCCCACTGGCTATATTTCATGTATTTATTTGGCTTTTTAAATGCGTACCCCATCAGCCTCAGGGCACACCACCAGAGAATCTGAGTTCTTGAGCACTTTGAAATTAATTAAATGAAGTAGAGGATAAAATCTATTTTTCATCACCATATGGTAGCTTTATTATCATTAATGGATTTAAACTTTGACAGAAAGTAGTCTGAACATTTTATGTGCCTCTCCAGAGCAATCACAACTCAAATGATCAGAAATGCTTCTACTCTCAACCTTCAATAGTGATGTAGCCATTCAGAACACCAGAAAGGCCTATACTTTTAGTCAAGGTGGACACAACCCTGCAAATCTCTTCCAGATTCACCTGGAAGAGCGAATATACGGCAGAATGGTTTTTCTGTGAATGGTGATTGGTTGCAACCTTGGTTAATTTGACTCCAGAGCCACACCTTCCCATCACATCACATCACACTAGCCCTCACCAATACAACCTCTGCACATTGGGAGCTTAATTCAACTAAGACAATATTAAGAAAGTCTGTTTAAATGTGCCTCTTTCTAGCAAGAATCATTTAATGTTAGAAGGAAAATAATTAAATCAATAAAAACTAAGCTTCAAGAAACATTTATATGGTGGTATGCTGTTCTTTGAGATCCTTCAAGATAGTTATGACACTTACAGTAGTGGAAGTGACTTCACTGCTTCTCTTAGAAATATAAATATGATTTAAGTGAAATTTTGTATGCATCAACATGAACAAAAACCTTTATAAAACCATATATCTGGGGAAAGATGGCCAAATGAATCAAATCACAAAATTTCCCTCCCCTAAAACCTAGTAATTTGAACTTTAAAAGAAAAGATGGTTAAAAGAACCTCACCAGTGGAAAGCATGTGAACACCAAAGTCCCAGGTTTGAACCCTGAGGTCTCTGGCTTGAGTACAGGCTCAGCAGCTTGAGTGCAAGGTGGCTGGCTTGAGCTTGGGATCACCAAAATGACCCCATGGTCTCTGGCTTGAGCCCAAAGGTTGGTGACCTGAAGTCCAAGGTCACTGGTTAGAGCCTAAGATTGCTGGTTTGAGCAAGGGGTCACTGATTTAGCTAGAGGCCCCTGGTCAAGGCACATATGAGAAGAATCAATGAACAACTAAAGTGACGCAACTACAATTTGATGCTCCTCATCCCTCACCCTTCCTGTCTCTGACTCTGTCTCCCTCTCTCTGTCTCATTCAGTAAAAGAAAAAAAATTAAAAGAAAGTTTAAAAAATTCATGAACAGCTACCAAAACAGTTAAGAATATCATATTTCTGAACCAAACTCAGAAAAATGGTAGCCAGGGAAAGAAAGAAAAGATTCTGGTTTATCAGAGCCCAACTACCAAACTCACATCCACAACCAACCTTTTAAAAGCAGAACTGAAGAAACAGTGTGTGTCAACAAAATCTTGACATTTTGAACAGTAAGTACTCTTGCAGCAAAGAAGACTCGGGCAAGTAAATGATATGCCAAAGAACAACGCAACTAAGACAAAGCTCCTTTATTTTCTTTTTTCATATTTTAAAATTAATTTCTATTTATTGTGTTAATATAAATTCAAGTTTTCCACTCAATATAACACCCACACCACCCCCATCTATGTCCCCCCCTTTATACCCTCATTTTCTCCCTCTCCCAGATTCCCTCCTCCCTTCCCTCTGGGATTTGCTGTCCTGTTACCTGTACCTATGTGTTATGTATATATAATTTTACTAGTCCCTTTGGCTTCTCTAATCTGGTCACCTCATCCCCCTTCCCTCTGACAATTGTCCCTCTGGTCCCTGTGACCCTGCCTCTGCCTCTATTCCATTCCTCAGTTCATTGTGTTTATTAGATTCCACATATGTGATATTATATGATATTTGTCTGTCTATTCCTGGCTTAATTCACTTATCTTAATAATTTCAGGGCCATCCATGCCATTGCAAAAGGTAAGACTTCCTTCTTTTTCAGAGCCGTGTAGTATTCCATTGTGTATATGTACCACAGCTTTTCAATCCACTCGTCCCCCAATGGACACTTGGGCTGTTTCCAGATCCTGGCCATTGTAAACAATGCTGCAATAAGCATGGGGGTACATTTCTTTTAAATCAGTATTTTGGGATTCTTAGGATATATTCCTAAAAGTGGGATAGCTCGGTCAAAAGGAAGTTCTATTTTACATTTTTTGAGGAAATGCCATACTGTTTTCCACAGTGACTGCACAAGTCTGCCTTCCCACCAGCAATGCAGGAGGGTTCCATTTTCTCCACACCCTCGCCAGCACTTACTGTGTGTTGATTTGTTAATGAGCGCCATTCTGACAGGTGTGAGGTGGTATCTCATTGTAGTTTTAATTTGCATTTCTCTGATGATTAGTGATGTTGTACATTTTTTCATATGCCTATTGGCCATCTGCATGTGCTCTTTGCAGAAGTGTGTATTCAGGTCCTTTGCCCATTTTTTAATAAGATTGCTTAGCTTCATGGTGTTGAATTTTAGAAGTTCTTTATAAATTATGGTTATTGACCCTTATCAGATGTATTGAGAAATATGTTCTCCCATTGAGTGAGTTGTCTTTTTATTTTGTTCATGGTGTCTTTGCTGTGCAAAAGCTTTTTAGTTTGATATAGTTTTATTTGTTTATTTTGTCCTTTATTTCACTTGTCCATGGAGATAAATTGGCAAAAATATTGCTAAGAGATATCAAAGAGTTTATTGCATATGTTTTCTTTCAAGATGTTTATGGTTTCACAGCTTACATTTAAGTCTTTTATCCATTTTGAGTTTATTTTTGTGAATGGTGTAAGTTGGTGGTCTAGTTTCATTTTTTTGCATGTACCTGTCCAATATTCCCAACACCATTTATTAAAGAGACTGTCTTTACTCCATTGTATGCTCTTGCCTCCTTTGTTAAATATCAATATACCATAAAGGTGTGGGTTTATTTCTGGGTTCTCTGTTCTGTTTCATCGATCTGTATGCCTGCCTGTTCCTATGCCAGTACCAAGCTGTTTTGATTACAGTGGTCTTGTAGTATAACTTGATATCAGAAAATGAGATACCTCCTACTTTGTTCTTCATTTTCAAGATTGCTGAGGCTATTTAAGTTCATTTTTGGTTCCATATAACTTTTTGGAATATTTGTTTTATATCTTTATAGTATGCCATTGGTATTTAAATAAGAATTACATTGAATCTATAAATTGCTTTAGGTAGTATAGACATTTTAATGATGTTTATTCTTGCCATCCATGACCATGGTATATGCTTACACTTGTTTGTAAATCTTCCTTGATTTCTTTTTTCAATGTCTTATCATTTTCTGAGTACAAGTTTTTTACTTCCTTGGTTAAATTTATTCCTAGGCACTTTACTTTTTGTTGTTGTCGCAATACTGAAGGGGATTGTTTATTTCTCTTTCTGATGGTTTATTGTTAGTGTATAAAAGGGCCAAGGATTTCTGAATATTAATTTTATATTCAGCTACCTTGCTGAATTCATTTATCAGGTCTAGCAGTTTTTTGACTGAGACTTAAGGATTTTCTATATACAGCATTATGTCATCAGCAAATAATCATAGTTTTACTTCTTCTTTTCCTATTCAAATGCCTTTTATTTCTTCTTGTTGTCTGATTCTAGCAGTGGCTAGAACTTCTCAAATTATGTTGAATAAGAGTGGTGAAAAGGGGTACTCCTGCCTTGTTCCTGATTTTAAGGGGATTGTTTTTAGTTTTTACCCATAAAGTATGATGTTGGCTGTTGGTTTGTCATAGATGGACTTTATTATGTTGAGGTATGTTTCCTATATTCCCACTTTGCTGAAAGTTTTGATCATAAACAGGTGTTGGATTTTAGCAAATGCATTTTGCTGCATCTATTAATATATTCACTTGATTTTTGTCCATCATTTTGTTTTTGTAATGAATCACATTTATTGATTTATGAATATTGTACCAGCCTTGCCTTCCTGAAATAAAACCCATTTGATCATGATGTATGATCTTTTTGATATATTGCTGGATCTGTTTGTTAATATTTTCTTGAGAATATTATCATCTATGTTCATCAGGGATATTGGCCTATAGTTGTCTTTCTTTATAGTATCTTTAACTAGTTCCAGAATGAGGATGATGCTTGCCTCCTAAAAAGAGCTTGGAAGTCTTCCCTACTCTTAAATTTTTTGTAATAACTTGAGAAAGATAAGTATAATTCTTCTTTGAATATTTGGTAAAATTAACCTGTGAAGCCATCAGGTACAGAACTTTTGATTGCTGGGACTTTTTATAACTGTTTCAATTTCATTTGTTTTAATTGTTCTGTTTAGGTTTTCTGATTGTTTCCAAATTAGTTTTGGAAGATTCTATGTTTCTAGAAATTTATCCATTTCATTCAGCTTTTTGGCACATAGATCTTCATAGTATTTTCTTACAATCCTTCGCATTTTTGTGGTGTCTGTTGTTACTTCTCCACTTTCATTTCTAATTTTATTTATTTGAGTCCTTTCTCTTTTTTTCTTGATGACTCTGGTTAAAGGATTGTCTATCTTGTTTACCTTTTCAAAGAACCAGCTCTTGGTTTCATTGATCTTTTGTATTTTTTTTAGCCCCTATGTCATTTATTTTCATTCTGATCTTTATTATTTCCTTCCTTCTACTTCCTCTGGGCTTTATTTGGTGTTCTTTTTCTAGTTCTTTTAGGTGTGGGGTTAAGTTGTTTATTTGAGCTTTTTCTTGCTTCTTAAGGTATGCTTGTAATGCTATAAACTTTCCTCTCAGGACTGCTTTTGCTGTGGTCCATAGATTTTGAGTTATTGTATGTTCATTTCCATTTGTTTCATAGAAATTATTTATTTCCTCCTTGATCTCATTGTTGACTCATTTCTTATTTAATAACACGCTATTTGGCCTCCAAGTGTTTCAATCTTATTCATTTATCCTACTATATTGATTTCTAATTTCATGCCATTGTGATAAGAGAAAATGCTTGATATGATTTCAATCTTCTTTAATGTATTGAGACTTGTCTTGTGTCCTATCATGTGGTCTATCCTAGAGAATGCACCATGAGCACTTGAAAAGAATGTATATTCTGCTGCTTTGGAGTAATAAGTTCTGAAGATATTAATTAAATCCAATTGATCTAGTGTGTCATTTAAGGCTGCTGTTTCTTTGTTAATTTTCTGTCTACAGGATTTGTCCACTGATGTTAGTGGGATATTGAAATGCCCTACTATTATAGTATTGCTGTTGATCTCACCCTTTATGTCCATCAAAATCTGCTTTATATATTTAGGTGCTCCTATATTAAATGCATAAATATTTACATTGGTTATATTCTCCTATTGGATTGCTCCTTTTATCATTATGTAGTGACCTTCTTTATACCTTATTATAGCTTTTGTTTTAAAAGCTATTTTGTCAGATATAAGTATTGCTACCTCAGCTTTTTTATTTCATTTCCATTTGCATAAAATATTTTATTTTGTTTCTTCACTTTCAGTCTATGTTTATCTTTTGTTCTGAGGTGGATCTCTTATAGACAGCATATATACATGTCCTGTTTTCTTATCCATGCAGATACCTGATGCCTTTTGATTGGAGCATTAAATCCATTTACATTTAAAGTTGTTATTGATGTGTACTTATTTATTGCCATTTTATTCTTTAAACCTACGATCCTCTTTTTCTCTCACTTTCTTTTTTCCATTATTCTTTTTATAGCAGGCCCTTTAACTTTTCTTTCAGAACTGGTTTGGTTGTAATTAATTCCTTGAGGGTTTTTCTTGTCTGGGAAGCTTTTTATTTCTCCTTCAATTTTAAACAATAGCCTTGCTGGATAAAGTATTCTTGTGTGTAGGTTTTTGTTTCACATCACTTTGAATATTTCTTGCCTATTCCTTCTGGCCTCAAGTGTTTCTGTTGAAAAGTCAGATGTCATTCTTATGGGGGCTTCTTTGTAGGTAATTAACTGCTTTTTCTTGTAGCTTTTAGTATTCTTATTTAGTCTCTTAAATTTGGCATTTTAATTATGATGTGTCTTGGGGTAGGCTTCCTTGTGTTCATCTTTAATAGGACTCTGTGCTTATTCAACTTGTGTGACTCTTTCCATTTTCAATTTAGAGAATTTTCAGCTATGATTCCTTCAAACAGCTTCTCTATTCCTTGTTTGTTCTCTTCTCTTTTAAGAACTCCTATGATGCAGATGTTGTTTCTCTTCATGTTGTCACAGAGGTTCCTTAGAGTTTCCTCAGTCTTTTTCATCCTCTTTTTATTTTTTTGCTCTGCTTCTGTGCTTTCATTTATCTTGTCCTCTAAATCGCTGATTTGATCCTCTGCTTTATTCGGCCTGCTGTTTATTCCTTCTAGTGCAGTCTTTATTTCTTATATTATATTTGTCATTTCTGACTGGTTCCTTTTTATGATTTCAATGTCCTTTTTGATGCTTGCTATTTCTTTATATAGGTATTCATTATGACCATCCATTGTTGCTCTAAGATCCTTGAGCATCCTAAAAATCATTATTTTAAACTCTGCATCTGGTAGTTTGGTTACTTCCATTTCATTTAGTTCTTTTTCTAGAGGTTTCTCTTGTTGATTCATTTGAGTCATATTTCTTTGTCTGCCCATTTTGTTTGTGTATTAGGTAGCACTGTCTGACTTTGCAATTTGTTGTGCTGTCTTTATGAGGAAGATGGGCTTGGTGGTAATGACCTCCAGGCCACCTGATTTCCTTGCTCTAGGAATGCTTCTTGAGGGTGGTATTTACCCTCCTGCATGTGAATATTGAATGCAATTTTTCCTCTCATCAGTGCAGTTATCTCTGTAAGCTGGTTGGCTCTAAGGGTCAACCTTGATCATGTGTATTAGACACTGAGCAGTGTCCATCCTGTTGTGTATTCTCTACAGTGTCTGGTGCCTGCTAGATTTCTCCTTTGAGCATGCTGCTTGTGTAGTTAGCTGAGTCTAGGGTTGGTGCTGTCTGCCACCCACTACTGGTTGTGTTGGTTCTAGATCTTCTTGGGTTGGTGTCAGCCATTGTTTGTAACAGCCAGGGTTTCATCGAAGAGACAAAGCATAAGAAGGTTTGGGCAAAGTCACCTGGCTGCAGGTCATGGGCCTGCCTTAACCCAGCTTCTCTTCACACCCCTGCTAACAGAGACCTCAGGGGGCCTAGACTATCTGATCCTGAGGGTCAGTGCTGCCTAAATGCAGTGGTACCCCGGATGCTGGACCATCAGAGCCCAAGAGAAAATGGCTGCAGATGGTGACGTGGCTATTTCTTCTTCAAGAACAAATTGACCTTGGCCAGTGGCTTAGTGAATAGAGTATCAGCCCAGCATATGGATATCCCAAGTATGATATCCATTCAGGGCACATGGGGGTAGTGACCATCTGCTTCTCACCCCCTCACTTTCTCCATTCTCTACCTCTTCCCCTCTTGCTACCTGTCTGGAGCTACTGCTCTGTTCACTGTATGTGTCTGTGTTTCCTGTGCCTGGATAATGAGATCCTTAACTTGTGTATAAGGATCAGTTTCCTCCTGCCTAGAGATGATAGAAGCTCCATAAAAGCCCCAGGCTCCATATGATTTGCATCCACTCCACTTTTCAGCTGTTCCACCTCCTCTTACAGCTGCCTGGTCTTCCTGCAGAGTTTCTGTAGAAAAACTATAGTGTGGGCTTAGACTGGCTTCATCCAATCAACTACTCTACAGGTTGTAAGCTTGGTGGGATAGGGCAGACCCCCTACTTCAGGGGTCTCTTGGTCAGGAGCTCAGTACGGGGAAAGTGGCCCCTATCCAGAGCCTAATCTCAGCTACTGCTGGATACTCAAATTTTCTTTCTACTCAACAAGGTGAGCAGCCAGTTCAGATTGAGTGGGGCTGACAGTCCACTCTGCAGAAGTTCTTACAGCTAGTGATACTCTGGTTGCAGGGGTTAAGACTGAGAGAATCCTCTCCTCGGGCTGACTTTGCCCCCTCAAGAGAGTGGCTAAGCCCCTCAACCAGACCCAACAGTAGGCTTACAGGGGCCCACACTTTAAATGTCCATGCCCCAAGCTTCTCTTCCTTCTCTCTGTGTAATTTCCCCCAATGGGGCAGAATGTCCAGCACATGGGCCAACTGACTGTGAAGTTCCACCTTGTCTAGTGTGCACAAGCAGCTATGCAGGTGCCAATCAGAGAGCAGAATACACCTCAGCTGGGCCCATTGTCGGATGAACTTTTACTTAAAACATGCCATCAGCAAGGGTCATTAGGTCTGGAAACAATGTGTTCTGCAGCTGGTCACTGGAGGTGCCAGCCCTGAGCCTCCCTGGAGGGAACCCATTACAGACAAGTGGGAGACACTGCCTGTGACTGGCCCTCACCAATGTTTTTGGAGCTAAAAGCAATCCAGAGTTTGTGGCTGCCTCTGCTGGGCCCTGGTGCACACTGGGCCTGGGGGAAGGTCTACAAGAGGCCATGGTTCCCTGAGTCCCACTTCCTGCAGCCTCAGTCTGCTGGCTGCTTGTTGGGCTTGGCCACTGAAAAAAACCTCTGCTAGAATTTAGAGCTTGTGGCCATTCAGGGATTAGGTATGGTGGTGGGTGTGGTTCGACACCAGGTGTCAGTCTCTCCAGACTTTTTTCACAGACCAGAGGAAGGTGTGGCCCCAAGAGTCTGGTGGGTGTAGCCTCTGAGACCCAGATTGTGGTCTGTCTACAGTCCAGACAGTTTCTATTGAGTCTCCTGTGGAGTAGAACCACCAGTCATAGACTCATGAGCATGTGGAGGAAACCTCTAACCTCAAGGACAGAAAACTGAATCACTGACATGCCCCCTTTTTTCTGGCTCCTCAAACAGCCCAATCTTTATGAGTGGGACTGGAGAGACTCCTGACTGTGGGACAGTAGCTTTTACCCAGGCTGATGTCACTCAGAGCGGACTACTCTACCCAAGAAAGATGGCAACTGCAGTACTGGAGAATGACTCAGCACAGGGGTTCCAGTGACCGTCCCACACTATGTCTCCTCCTGGGCCTCCAAATTTATACTCTCCCCATACAACTCTAGTCCTCTCAGCTCCCCCTCCACCAGAGCCCCAGGTAAGTGGCTGTGAACGAGATTTTGTGCGCTGGCCCTTTAAGACAGAGCCAGCATCTCCAAGAGCTCTGTCCCTTTCTCACAGACAGAAACCTTGGCTCTTGTCACAGCCAAATGTTATGTGGGCACCTCTTCTAGGCTCTGGGCTCTAGGCTGGGGCACCAGTCTTAAGGATGAGGACCCTACCCTCTCAAGGCGACTTTCCCCACAGTGAGAGTCCCTCTGGACCCTCTGCCATAGCCCACTGCCACAACTCACTCTTGGGAGAAGGGCAGCCTTATCCATATCTCCACCCTTACTACCAGTCTTTTGTGGCTTCTTCTGTGATCCTTGGTTAGACTCCTTTTCATTTAGTTTTCAAAAGTTGGTTTTTTAAGATGATTGTTCTTAAATTAAGTTGTAATCCAATTTGGTCCTGGGAAGTAACAGTTGGAATGTCTGCCTACTCTATTACCATCTTTGAATCCGATTCACAAAAGCTCCTTTAAACGCTTAAGAACTTCTACTCACTATGAGCAGTAACCTGAGCTTGCACAGCCCAGGGGTCTGGGCTGAGTTATGCTATACCCTTAGCAAGACAGAGTGGGTTCCTGTAAAGAACACTCTGCAGGTTCTCAAATGAGAGAGAAGATCTCTGGGTACCCAGGTACTGGCCATACTGGGCACCTAGATCAACCATTCTGTAGAGAAAGTACATAGAAAGCAACAATTTGTTCCCACACTGATCAGAGGGAGAAAACCGAAAAAATGGTGAAGAATATTGTCAAGGAAAAATCAGAGTAAATGTAAGATTTACTCTGAATTCCCCACAGTAAGCTTGAGCAATTTAAAAAAAAAAATGATATGGCAACTTTATAATCATAATGAAGAAAGTATTTCAAAATGTATCATATATCCTAGAAAACTGAAGCCTAATGAAGAACTTGGAAAATAACATACAAAAATAGAAAATGATTAGTGATGTTGAACATTTTTTCATCTGTCTATTGGCCATATTTATGTCCTCTTTGGAGAAGTGTCTATTCATTTCTTCTGCCCATATTTTGATTGGATTGTTTATCTTCCTGGTGTGGAGTTTTACAAGTTCTTTATAAATTTTCGTTATTAACCCCTTATCAGATATACTGTTGAATATGTTCTCCCATTGTGTGGTTTGCCTTTTTATTCTGTTCATATTGTCTTTAACTGTGCAAAAGCTTTTTAGTTTGATATACTCCCATTTGTTTATCCTGTCTTTTATTTCATTTGCCTGTGGAGATAAATCAGCTAATATATTGCTGCAATAGATGTCGGTGAGCTTATTGCCTATGTTTTCTTCTAAGATGCTTATGGTTTCAGGACTTACATTTAAGTCCTTTATCCATTTTGAGTTTATTTTTGTGCATGGTGTAAGTGGGTGGTCTAGTTTCATTTTTTTGCAGGTAGCTATCCAGTTTTCCCAATACCATTTGTTAAAGAGACTGTCTTTACTCCACTGTATGCTCTTACCTCTGTCAAATATAAATTGTCCATAAAAATGTGGGTTTATTTCTGGATTCTCTGTTCTGTTCCATTGATCTATATACCTGTTCTTATGCCAGTACCAAGCTGTTTTGAGTACAATGGCTTTGTACTATAACTTGATATCAGGAAGTGTGATACCTCCTACTTTATTCTTCTTTTTCAAGATTGCTGAAGCTATTCATGTTCTTTTTTGGTTCCATATAAATTTTTGGAATATGTGTTCTATATCTTTGAAGTATGTCATTGGTATTTTAATTGGTATTGCAAATTAAAACCACAATGAGATACCACCTCACACCAGTCAGAATGGCGCTCATTAACAAAACAACACATGATAGGTGCTGGCGAGGATGTGGAGAAAGGGGAATCTTCCTGCACTGCAGGTGGGAATGCAGACTGGTGTAGCCACTGTGGAAAACAGTATGGAGATTCCTCAAAAAATTAGAAATGAAACTGCCCTTTGACTCAGCCATCACACTTATAGAAATATATCCCAGGGATGCCATATCACCAACTGAAAAAAAGAAATGCACCTCCATGTTTATGGCAGCATTGTTCACAATAGCAAAGATCTGGAAATAGCCCAAGTGTCCATCAGTGGACGAGTGGATTATAAAACTGTGGAATACTATGGGGCTATGAAAAAGAAGAAAATATTACCTTTTGAAACAATATGGAGGGATCTGGAAACTATTATGTTGAGTGAAATAAGCCAGTTAGAGAAAGAAAAATATCATATGACCTCACTCATTTGAGAAATCCAAGGAACAATGAGACCTGAGAAACAGAATTGAGACAGAGAAGGGATCAAGGGGACCAGAGGAAAAGTGGACAGAGGGAAAGGGGATGATAGGATGGGATAAACCTGAAGGAAAAGGGAGAGGGCGCTGTAAGGAGGTGGGCAAGGGAGATGTTGCGGGGAATATGGGGGAGGGGGGATGCATTTGGGGTGACCCTAGAATCTGTGTAAACACAATTAATTAAATAAAAAATTTTTAAAAAACCTCTGAAAAATAAAATAGCAAAGAAATAGAAAAAAAATATGGAAAATGTCCAAGACTGTTTTAACTATAAAGGAACATAAAAGAATATTCAAAGATGAAATGGTAAAACAACATTAATTAAACCAAGTAATATATCAGATCAACAAACAAACTGGAAGCAAAATAATAATGAAGGTCTAATAAATTAGAAAAAGCAAACATGGCAAAAAGTAAAATTAATGTCAAAGAAAAAATGCTTAAGATGATTACATATAAAGGAAATATATATTTATATTTATCATATATTATATATATTTAATATAAAAGAAAAAGATCAAGCTATTAAAGCAATTACAAAAAAATTGTTGGATATAAAAGGATAAAATCTTTACAACATAATCATAATTGGTGACTTTGTGTTAAAAAATCAACAAACAGAATAGAAAAAAATTCAGAGATATAAGAATACTAACATAAAAGAAAAAATAAGTCTGAAGATTAAGAGAGTATATCAGATACAAGAGAAAACTGACACACAACTATCTACATAAAGATAAATCTTGATTAAAATATTGAATTTTAAGGATAAAGAAAGAATCCTTATCACATCTAGGCAGAAAAATTAAGTTATCTTTTTTTGAAGAAGAAATATTAGCCTGGCTTCTGACCATTCAATGACTGAATTCAACATTTTCCCCCTAAAGAGTTCAAGGAAAAGAAAGTCTGAGACCAAGAATATTAAATCCAATCATGATGCTATTTAAATAGAAAGGCAACAGACCAAATTCATTTAAATGTGAAATAAAACTAGGAAATAAAATACCTATAATATCATGTTAAGTCTAAATAAAGAAATCATTATTATTGGATAAAGAAAATATGATAAATATATACAATGGAATATTATTCAGCCATTAAAAAGATGGAATATTAGCCCTGGCTCATTGGATAGAGCATCGGCCCGGTGTGTGGATGTCCCAGGTTCAATCCCAGGTCAGGACATACATGAGAGGCGACCATCTGTTTCTCTTCCTCTCCCTCTTCCCCTTCTCTCTCTCTTCCCATCTCACAGCCAGTGGCTCAATTGGTTAGAGCACTGGCCCCAGGCACTGGAGATAGCTCAGTTGATTCAAGCATTGGCACTGAACAGGGATTGTCAGGTGGATCCCAGTTGGGGCACATGTGGGAGTCTATCTCTCTATCTCCTCTCCACTGACTTAAAAAAAAAAAGGTGAAAGATTGGCATTTGCAACAACATGGATGGATCTTGTGAATATCATGCTAAGTGAAATAAGTCAGTGATTTTACTCATCTATGGGATATAAAACAAAAAGCAACAAAGCAATAACAAAACAAACTCATAGTCACAGACAATAGCATTGTGATTACCAGAGGAGAATGAAAGGAGGATGAAGAGGGTAAAAGGCTCAAATCTGTGCTGAGAGAGGGAGACGAGATTTTGGGCTGTGAGTATACAATGCAATATACAGATGATATATTGTAAAACTGTACTCCTAAAACTTCCGTAATGTCATTAACTATTGCTATCCCAGTAAATTTAACTTTTAAAAAAAATCATCGCTAAACAAAATATTGTAAAAGGTGATTGTGAAATTTTAATCAATTTCAATATATTCAAAGACTGTTCCTCTGAGAAAATTTGGCTACAGAATTAAATGAAAATCCTGTCATAGTAAAAATTATTTTTCAAGTTTCTGTTTTCAGTAGTAACAAAGTATCTTGTATCAGATTAACCCTTCTACAGCTAACAATTATAAACTCTAGACAGATTTTTTTTTCCAGTGACAGAGAGAGAATCAGAGAGAGGGATAGATAGGGACAGACAGACAGGAACAGAGAGAGGTGAGAAGCATCAATCATTAGTTTCTTGTTGCCGTTGCGACGCCATAGTTGTCCAATGATTGCTCTCTCACATGTGCCTTGACCGCGAGCCTTCAGCAGACCGAGCAACCCCTTGCTGAAGCCAATGACCTTGGGTGTAAGCTGGTGAGCTTTTGTTCAAGCCAGATGGGCCCGCGCTCAAGCTGGCGAGCTCGGGGTCTTGAACCCGGGTCTTCCGCATCTCAGTCTGATGCTCTATCCACTGTGTAACCGCCTGGTCAGGCTCTAGACAGAATAGTTTTAAATTAGTTTAATATATGAGAGAATGACAAAAAAAAAAGGCATATTGGAGAATGGTTGATCCTTGGTAAAAGGGAACTTTATTGGCCAACATTTGTATTTGTGGTTAGTATTTCAACTTTTCACCTATGGTCACTTTCTGTTCTAAACAGCACACCATAACTATTTCTAAGAAGGAAGCAACATTATTCCTGGCTTGAGAAGTCAGAGAATGTAGTTTAGGGGATACTATAGCAGCTAAAAAATGAGTAAATAGAGAAGAAAACCCAGAAATGAGAATCCCAGAAAAATGACTCCCAAATGTACATGTAAATTCTACTTAACCCTTTAGATAACCCTGAAATGCACATAATATATGGAAACTCCAAAGACAAAATAAAAATGTTTCACTGGGAACCTGAAAAATGACAGTTCAAAGGCTAACCACACTGAGAAGAGGCAATAACTGGAGTGTATAACAGGAGAGACAGACTGTGGAGTTCAAGTTAACTGAAGGTAAGAGCCTCCTAGAACAAAAATTAACACATTTAATAACAGGTAACAGAATTCAAAATTTTTACAGAATACTAGCCACAATATCCAGGACACAGTAAAAAAAAAATCACTAGGTTACAAGAAAGCAGAAAAATATGACTTATAGTCAAGAAAAAAGTAGTCAACAGAAATCAACTCTGAGTTGACCTACATGTTGGAATTATTAGGCAAGGGCCTTATTTAAAGCATCTGTTATGAATATGTCCAAAAACCTTTTAAAAATTAATCAAAATAAATGAACAGATGGAGAATGTCAAAGATATAAAACTATGAAAAGGAACCATGTGGAAATTCTAAAATAGTAAAGTACAGCATTTTAAATTAAATTTACCACATAAACAATTGAAGAAAAAAAAAAACAAGTGTCTAAAGACTTGAAGGTATATTAATATAAATTATCCAATCAGAAAAGGGGGAGAGGGTGAGGAAAATGTGAGCAGCTCTTCAGTGACATGTGGAATAAATAAAGAGAATAGGAGAAAAAGAAAAATATCATCAAAAATGTCTCAAATTTAGTGAGAGACATAAACTTGGGATCCAAATATTTCAATAAACCTCAAGCAAGATAAATACAAAAAAGTAATCACTGCTAGATACACTGTAACATATAGCTGAAAACTAAATATAAAGATAAAATCTTGAAAACAGACAAAAGAAAGTGACATTACATAAAAGAGAATCAATGATAGCAATGTTGGCTGACTTCTGTTTTTTTATTATTATTTATTAATTTTGATAGAAGAGAGAAAAAGAGAAAGTGGGGCAAGAGCAAAGAGCATCAACTCATAGTTGCTTCTTGTATGTGCCTTGGCCAGGCAAGCCCAGGGTTTTGAACAGGCAATGTCAGCACTTTATCCACTGTGCCACTACAGATCAGGAATGGCTGACTGCTTATCAGAAATAATGGAGGCCAAAAAAAAATTGTGGAGGACTATTGTAGATATAAGATGGCAAAAATAAATTTTGGTACTCATCCTATTAAGAAATACTCTCCTTTTAAATCTGAAAGGACTCTGTAATACTATGACCAAAAAAATATGGTGGAAGTGATACATATGCTTATAACCTGAGCCTTAAGAGAATGGCAGCTTTTTCTTTTCATCTCTTGAAACACTTGCTCCTGAAGTCTGGAGGTGTAGATAAAACTCCAACTAATCTACTCAAAAGATCATATGGACAGGCTCCATGTTTTGAGGAATATGTAGCTCCGCACCAGCTTCCATACATTTTGACAAAGAGCCAGGTATTTGAATAAAATTATCTTAGTCCATCCTGGCCAGTCCAGCCTCGGCTACATATCGCCAAGTGAGTAAAATCAACATTACATGGTGAAAAAGCATCATTCATTCAAGCCCTGCCCAAATATCTAAACAATAAATACATTAAATATAATATAAATATTGGTGCTTTTCTAAAAGACTAAGTTTGGGGGAAGTTTATGAGATAGCAATAGTTAACTGGAACAACATTGTTAAAATGATAAAAGAAAAATAGAAAAATTTCAATCCAGAATGCTACATCCAGCCAACATATCCATTACACATGAAGGAGAATTTAAGACATTTTCAAATAATTGAAAAGCAAATATTTTGTTGCCAGGAGATTCACACTATAATAAGTGTTAAAGAAAGTTCTTCAGGCTAAAGGAATATGGCACAAGATGGGATCATTGATTTACAACTAGGAATACAGAGCACTAGAAATGATAAATATAAAAGTCTGTTTGTTTTCTCTTAAAATTTTTCAAACAACATATATACTGTTTAAAGCAAAACTACTAACAGTTGTAAGGTTTATTTTATATAGAGATGTAATATATTTAATGACAAGTGGAGCAATATAACAAATGGAATGAATAGAAGAAAAAGCTCCAAATGGTAGGCAAAAATACAGCCATCGCAATGATTACATGAAGTATAAATGGACTAAATAGGTTATTGACAGATTGACAGACTTTTTAACAAAGCAAGAGTCAATTATAGATGCTCTTTATTCGATTTAGGGTGCTCTTTAAAAGTAACATCACAAAATGGTTAAAAGTAAAAGGATGAAAAACGGATATAACTATAAAAACAATAAGCATCAGAAAGCTGAAGTGGCTATATTAATGTCAGAGAAAATTGACTTTAAGAAACATTGGCCAGAAGCCAAAGGTCCCTGGCTTGAGCACGAGGTCACTGGCTTGAGCCACACTACCCCAATCAAGGCACATATGAGAAGCAATCAATGAACAACTAAAGTGACACAACTGCAAGTTGATGCTTCTCATCTCTCTCTCTCTCTCTCATAAATGAAGAAAATGAAACTTAAAGATTAGATAACTGGTGATGATGTAGTGGATAAAATTTCAACTTAGAAGGCTGAGGTTGCCAGTTAAAATCCCTGAGATTGCTAGCTCTGAGTGAAAGCAGTCAGTGCAGGGTTGCTGGTTTAAGCAGGGTGTCGTCCACACAATCCCAAAGCTTGTCAGCGTGGGCCCAAAGGTTGTTGGCATGAAAAACCTAAAGTCATTAGCTTGAGCAAGGGGACACTGGCTTGGCCCCAGTCAAAGCACATATGGGAAGTAATCAATGTGAAAATAAAATGAAAGCAACCATGAGTTGATATTTCTCATTCTCTCTCTTTCTGCCTTCTTCTCTCTCAAAAAAATAAAGAAAATAAAAGAAACTTAAGATTATTACTAGAGATAAAAGAATAAATTTTATAATGACAAAATAGTCAATTCAATTGGGAAGATATGTCATATTTGTATGTACCTAATTAATAGACAATCAAAATATATGAAGCAAAAAACTGACTGACCTGTTGGAGATTTTAACATACTTCTCTTAGGTATTGAGAGAAACACTGCTTTAAAAAATAATCGGTAAGCCTGACCAGGCAGTGGTGCAGTGGATAGAGCTTTGGACTGGGATGCAGAAGACCCAGGTTCAAGACCCCAAGCTCGCCAGCTTGAGTGTGGGCCCATCTGGCTTGGGCAAAAGCTTGCCAGCTTAGACCCAAGGTCGCTGGCTTCAGCAAGGGGTTGCTCGGTCTGCTGAAGGCCCATGGTCAAGGCACATGTGAGAAAGCAATCAATGAACAACTATGGTGTCGCAATGGCAATGAAAAACTAATGATTGATGCTTCTCACCTCTCTCTGTTCCTGTCTGTCTGTCCTTATCTATCCTTCTCTCTGACTCTCTCTCTATCCCTGTAAAAAATATATATATATATATCAGTAAGAACATAAAAATGCTAAACAACACTTTTAGCCACTTTGACTTAATGACATTTATAGAACACCCAAAATTTAAGAATGCATATTCTTTTCAAGTGCACATGGAACAGCTACCAAAATAATTCCTATATGCTAAAACAAAATATATCAATTAATTACATAAATTTGGAATCTTACTGGGATTATTCTCTAACTATAAAAGAACTAAATTTGAAATCCATATTAATAAAATACCCAAAAAAGTCACCAAATATTTGGAAATTAAACAATTATTCTAAATAATCCATTGGTTAAAGAATACACAAATAAATTATAAAATATTTTAATAGAATGAAAATTAAAGTGCAACATAATAAATTTATGGGACACAGCTAAAATAGTAGTACTTAGATGGAAATTTATAGTGTCAAATAGTTAGATGAGAGAAAGTTTACAATCAATGATCAAGTTCCAATTTTAAGAAGATAAAAAAACAGTAAATTAATCTCAAATTGACTAAAAGGAAGGAAAAAATAAAGAACAGGAATCAATAAAATAAGAAATAAATGCTTGAGAAGTCTAGAAAACACAAGAAAAAATAACAGAAATTACAAATATCAAGAGTAAAATAGAAATTACAACCACAAGTCACACAGACAACAAATGATAATTTTATGTCAATTAATTTTGAAACAGATGAAATGAATAGATTTCTTATAAAATTCACAAGTTAACAAAATGAGACAAGATGATATAGAATATCTGAATAACACTGTATCTCCTTCAGAAATTGAATTCATGATCAAAGAAGATTACTTCAAAGAAAATTCCAAGCCTAATTGATTATACCAATGAATCCTATCAAGCATTTAAAAAAAATGACACCAATCTCTTACAAATTCTTTTAAAATACTGAGAGAGGAAAGAATTCTCATCTCATTTTATGAGACCACCCTAACCATGATTCTAAAGCCTGAAAAAAATAATAAAAGAGACAAAAATTACAGAATAATAAAATTAAATAAATATACCTATAAAAGTGGGCCTGACCAGGTGGTGGAGCAGTGGATAGAGTGTCAGATTGGGATGCAGAGGACCCAGGTTCAAAACCCAGAGGTCACCAGCTTGAGCGCGGGCTCATCTGGTTTGAGCAAAGCTCACCAGCTTGAGCCCAAGGTCGCTGGCTCGAGCAAGGGGTCACTGGTTCTATTGTAGCCCCCCCTAATAAAGGCACATATGAGAGAGCAATCAGTGAACAACTAAAGTGCTGCAATAAAGAATTGATGCTTCTCATCTCTCTCCCTTCCTGTCTGTCTGTCCCTATTTGTCCCTCTCTTTGATTCTCTCTGTCTCCGTCACACACACACACACACACAAAAAAAAATGGTAAAATATATTTACATATATATATTGGCCTAGTAAACCCAGAAACACATATAAAAAGATAATGCAGCATGACCAAGTGGAATATGTAGGAATGGAAGGTTGGTTCAACATTTGAAAATGAATTAACATAATAAACTATATTATCAGAATAAAGGGGGAAAGCCATATAATAATTTCAATACAGAAAATGTCTGATAAAATTAAATACCTATTCATGATAAAAGCTCTCAGCAAACTAGGAATAAAGGTCAACTTCCTAAATTTGATAAAAAGCATCAATAAAATCCTACAGCTAACATCATACTTGATGAAATATTGAATGCTTTCCCCCTAAGATTGAAAAATTTGTATAATATTTTACTAGAGTTTCCAGCTTATGTAAAAAATCAAGAAAAAGAAAAGAGGTATACAGATTGGTAAGGATAAAGTAAAACTGTCTATTCACGTATGACATGATTATGTATGTAGAAAAACCTAAACAATCTTCAAAGCAACTACTTAAACTTTAAGTGAATTTAGCAGTCATGAATACATATAAAAAAGCACGAATATTAGACATTGTTCACATTATGTGAAAGAAGCCAGACACAAAAATCTACATAATGTATGATCTTGTTTATAAAAAATTCTAGAACAGACAATACAATAGTGAGGAAAAAAATTTAAAAACCTATCACCTTGTAGGGGGGGATTAACAGGTAATAAACATAGGGGAACATTCTGGATAAACAGAAGGAGTTATATATTGATGGAGATGTGGAGTATATAAGTATACACATTGTCAAACTATATACGTAGGGTTTGTGTATATTACTGTATTTAAATTTTACCCTCCAAAAACAGGAAAGAAAACTGTATCCAAGTATTGAACACTGCTTAGTAAATTTTTTTTCAGTGGTGTAGATTAAAAACTATAATACTACTTTGTGTGATTTTAAGTAAATTAATAAACATATTTTAGGTTTGAGCAAATGAATAACTAATGCAATCCAGATTTCTCTTTGTGGTTAAAAGGAGTTATAAATAAAAAAAGAAGGAAAATAAAAATGTATGTAGAGCTGTTGGGTTGAAATTGAGAGTCAGTATGACCTCTTTATAGAGATGATAGATAAATAGATAGATGATGATAGACAGATAGATGATAGATAGATAGATAGATAGATAGATAGATAGATAGATAGATAGATGATAGATAAATGATAGATAGACAGACAGATAGATAGATAGATAGATAGATAGATAGATAGATAGATAGATAGATAGATAGATAGATGATAGATGATGATAGATGATAGATAGATAGATAGATAGATAGATAGATAGATAGATAGATAGATAGATAGATAGATAGATATAATTAGATTAGAGAAAGACTGAGACAGGGCATGAGTCAGGCAAAGAGAAAAAAAAGAAAAAGAGAGATACCTGATAAGTACAAAGGTAAGAGGCTAGGCCGGGAAATTACAACATGAGTAACACAATCTTCCTGTCCCAGCAATTAAGGAAATGCTCAAAGATCTAAAGTGGCACCCTCCAGCAAAATCTGGGAAATTTAATGCATCAAATTATAAACAATAGTTGATTACAACTGTTTGAATAAAACAAAAATCCACACATATTGTATTAATTTCCTAGGACTGCTGCAACAAAGTATCTCAAACTGAGTAAACAAGAAAACCCAGAAACTTTTTCTCACAGTTTTAAGGTCTGATCCCTCTGAAACCTGTAGAAAAATATTTTTTTGCCTCTTCTTAGAACCTTTGTAGGTGGGATGCCAGCAATATTTGACATTCTGTGATTTGCAGGTACATCCCTCTTACCCTCCACCATCACATGGCATTCTCCCTGTGTGGCTTCATATCATCTTCTTTCTCCTGTGTCTGTGTCCAAATTTTGCCTTTTTTAAGCATATGAGATGTATTGGATTAAGGTCAAACCCAACAACCTCATCTTAACTTGGTTAAATCTGCAAAGACCTTATTTCCAAATAAGGTCACATTCTGAGGTACTGGGAATTAGGACTTCAAAAAAAAACTCTTTTGGGGGGTGTACAACTAAATCCATAAGAAGTATATATAGCAATGAAAATTTAAGTAAATGGCTAAAGTAAAATTCTTTTTTTTAGTAGAAATCCAACTAATAAGTATAGAAAGAATTACGAAAATAGAAAAACATCAATGAATTCTAAAATTAGTGGAAACATCTTATTTTTAAATTTTTTAATTAATTTTAATGGGGTGACATTAATAAATCAGGGTACACATGTTCAAAGAAAACATCTCCTGGTTATCATATTATTCAATTATGTTGCATACCCATTACCCAAAGTCAAATTGCCCTCGGTCACCTTCTATCTGGTTTTTCTGTCCCCTCCCCTCCCCCCCTGCCTCCCTCTCCTCCCTCCCCCCACCCCGTAAACACCATTATCTTGTCCATGTCTCATAGTCTCACTTTTATGTCCCACCTATGTATGAAATCATGCTGTTCTCAGTTTTTTTCTGATTTACTTATTTCACTCCGCATAATGTTATCAAAGTCATTCCTTCTTGTTGTAAATGATCCGATGTCATCATTTCTTATGGCTGAGTAGTATTCCATAGTATATATGTACCAAAGCTTTTTAATCCACTCATCCTCTGACGGACACTTGGGCTGTTTCCAGATCTTTGCTATTGTGAACAATGCTGCCACGAACATGGGGCCGCATTTCTTCTTTTCGAACAGCGCTATGGTGTTGTTAGGGTATATTCCTAAAAGTGGGATAGCTGGGTCAAAAGGTAGTTCGATTTTTAATTTTTTGAGGAATCTCCATACTGTTTTCCACAGTGGCTGCACCAGTCTGCATTCCCACCAGCAGTGCAGAAGGGTTCCCTTTTCTCCACATCCTCGCCAGCACTTATTCTGTGTTGTTTTGCTGATGAGCACCAGCCATTCTGACTGGTGTGAGGTTTTAATTTGCATTTCTCTAATGATTAGTGATGTTGAGCATTGTTTCATATGAATATTGGCCATCGGTATATCCTCTTTGAGAAATTTCTATTTATTTCCTTTGCCCATTTATTGATTGGATTGTTTGTCTTCCTGGTGTTGAGTTTTATAAATTCTTTATAAATTTCGGTTATTAACCCCTTATCAGATGTGTTGTCGAATATGTTCTCCCATTGTGTGGTTTGTCTTTTTATTCTGTTCTTATTGCCATTAGCTGTGCAAAAACTTTTTAGTTTGATATAGTCCCATTTGTTTATCTTGCCTTTTATTTCATTTCCCACTGGAGATAAATCGGCAAATATATTGCTGCTACAGATGTTAGAGAGCTTGCTGCCTATGTTTTCTTCTAAGATGCTTATGCTTTCACGGCTTACCTTTAAGTCTTTTATCCATTTTGAGTTTGTTTTTGTGAATGGTGTAAGTTGATGGTCTACTTTCATTTTTTCGCAGGTAGATGTCCAATTATCCTAACACCATTTGTTAAAGAGGCTGTCTTTACTCCACTGTATGTTCTTTCCTCCTTTTTCAAATATCAGTTGTGAATAAAGGTGTGGGTTTATTTCTCGGTTCTCTGTTCTGTTCCATTGATCTATGTGCCTGTTCTGCCAGTACCAGGCTGTCATGAGTACAATGGCCTCATAGTATACCTTCATATCCGGAAGAGTGAAAACTACTGCTTTATTTTTTCTTTTTAAGATTGCTGAGACTATTCGTGTTCTTTTTTGGTTCCATATAAATTTTTGAAATATGTGTTCTATATCTTTGAAGTATGTCATTGGTATTTTAATTGGTATTGCATTGAATTTATAAATTGCTTTGGGTAATATAGACATTTTAATGATGTTTATTCTTCCTAACCATGAGCACGGTATATGCTTCTACTTGTTTGTATCTTCCTTGATTTCTTTTATCAATGTTTTATAATTTTCCAAGTACAAGTCCTTAACCTCCTTGATTAAATTTACTCCTAGGTACTTTATTTTTTTGGTTGCAATAGTGAAGGGGATTGATTCCCTAATTTCTTTTGCTGACAGTTCATTGTTGGTATATAAAAATGACTCTGATTTCTGAGTATTAATTTTATATCCTGCCACCTTGTTGAATTCATTTATCAGGTCCCGTAGTTTTTTGACTGAGAATTTCGGGTCTTCTATGTACAATATCATATCATCTGCAAATAATGACAGTTTTACTTCTTCTTTTCCAATTTGGATGCCTTTTATTTCTTCTTCTTGTCTAATTGCTATGGCTAAGACTTCCAGAATTATGTTGAATAAGAGTGGTGAAAGGGGCACCATGGCCTGATTCCTGATCTTATTGGGATTGCTTTTAATTTTTGCCTATTTAGTACTATGTTTGCTGTGGTTTGTCATAGATGGCCTTTATCATTTTAAGGTATGTTCCTTGTATTCCCACTGAGAGTTTTGATCATGAATGGGTGCTGGATTTTATCAAATGCCTTTTCTGCATCTATTGAAATTATCATGTGATTCTTGTCCTTCCTTTTGTTTATGTGATGAATTACATTGATTGATTTGCGAATATTGAACTAGCCTTGCCTCTCCAGAATAAATCCCACTTGATTATGCTGTATGATTTTTTTCATATATTGCTGGATCCGGTTGGCTAATATTTTGTTGAAAATTTTAGCATCTAAATTCATCAGGGATATTGGCCTATAATTTTCTTTCTTTGTGTTGTCTTTGCCTGGTTTCAGAATCAGAATTATGCTCTCCTCATAAAAGGAGTTTGGAACTCATCCTTCCTCATGAATTTTTTGAAATAGCTTGAGGAGAATAGAAATTCGTTCTTCTTTGAATTTTTGGTAGAATTCACTTGTGAAGCCATCAGGCCCAGGACTATTCTTTTTTGGGAGTTTTTTGATAACTGTTTCGCTCTCATTTGTTGTAATTGGTCTGTTTAGGTGTTCTGATTCTTCCAGATTGATTTTTGGAAGATTATATGATCCAAGAAATTTGTCCATTTCACCTAGGTTGTCTAATTTTTTGGTATAGAGTTCTTCAGAGTACTTTCTTACAATACTTTGTATTTCTCTTGTGTCAGTTGTTTTTTCTCCACTCTCATTTCTAATTTTATTTGAGTCCTCTCTCTTTTTTTCTTGGTGACTCTACTTCAAGGTTCATTGATCTTGTTTACCTTTTCAAAGAACCAGCTCCTGGTTTTATTGATTCTCTGTATTGTTTCCTTAGCCTCTATGTCATTTATTTCTGCTCTGATCTTTATTATTTCCTCCCTTCTACTAGTCCTGGAATTTATTTGCTGTTGTTTTTCTAGGTCTTTTAGATGCAGGGTAAGGTTGCTTATCTGAGCTTTTTCAGGTTCTCATGGTATGCCTGTAGTGCTATGAACTTCCCTTTCAGTACTGCTTTTGCTGTGTCCCATAAATTTGGAGTTGATGTATGCTCATTATCATTTGTTTCTAGTAACTTTTTTATTTCTTCTTTGATCTCATTGTTAATCCATTCATTATTTATTAACATGCTATTTAGTTTCCAAGTGTTTGAGTATTTTTAGTTTTTTTGTGGTTAATTTCTAGTTTCATGCCATTGTGATAAGAGAAAATGCTTGATATGATTTCAATCTTCTGAAATTTGTTGAGAACACTTTTGTATACTAAGATGTGGTCTATCCTAGA
Organism: Rhynchonycteris naso; assembly: GCA_037038555.1. Taxonomy (NCBI): domain Eukaryota; kingdom Metazoa; phylum Chordata; class Mammalia; order Chiroptera; family Emballonuridae; genus Rhynchonycteris; species Rhynchonycteris naso. Next base: position 39,591,849 of record CM073002.1, read on the forward strand.
GAATGTACCATGAGCACTTGAAAAGAATGAATATTCTACTGCTTTAGGGTGAAAAGTTCTGAAGATATCTATTAAATTGAGTTGATCTAGTGTATCCTTTAAGTCTGCTGTTTCTTTGTTAATTTTCTTTCTTGAGGATGTATCCAGGGATGTTACTGGGGTATTGAAATCCCCTACTATTATAGTATTGCTGTTAATCTTGACCTTTACATACATCAAAGTCTGCTTTATGTATGTCGGGGCTGCTATGTTTGGTGCGTAGATATTTATAATAGTTATATCTTCCTGTTGAATTGTTCCCTTTATCATTATGTAGTGCCCTTCTTTATCTCTTACTACAGCCTTTGTTTTAAAGTCCATTTTGTCAGATATAAGTATTGCTACCCCGGCTTTATTTTCATTTCCATTTGCATGAAATATTTTTTCCATCCTTTTACCTTCAGTCTATGTGCATCTTTTGTTTTAAGGTGTGTCTCTTGTAGACAGCATATGTATGGGTCCTGTTTCTTTATCCACGCAGCTACCCTATGTCTTTTGATTGGATCATTTAATCCATTTACATTTAAGGTTATTATTGATATGTAGTTGTTTATTGCCATTTTATTCTTTAAAGCTATATTCTTCTTTGGCTATATTCTTTTCCACCTTTGAACTGTTCACAACTGGCCCCTTAGCATCTGTTGCAGAATTGGTTTGGTTTTAATGAATTTTTTGAGGCTTTCTTTGTCTGGAAAGCTCTTTATTTCTCCTTCAATTTTAAGTCTTGCTGGATAGAGTAGTCTTGGTTGTAGGTTCTTAGTCCGCATTACTTTCAATATATATTGCCATTCTCTTCTGGCCTCAAGTGTTTCTGTTGAGAAGTCAGATGTCATCCTTATGGGGACTCCTTTATAGATGATAGCCTTTTTTTCCCTAGCAGCTTTTAAAATTTTCTCTTTATTTCTTAGCTTTGATATTTTAACTATGATCTGTCTTGGTGTAGATTTCTTTGAGTTTCTCTTTAATGGAGTTCTCTGTGCTCCTTGAATGTGTGAAATGTTTTCCAGCCTTAATTTAGGGAAGTTTTCAGCTATAATTTGATTGAATAAAGTTTCTTTTCCTTGTTCTTTCTCTTCATTTTCGGGAATCCCTATTATGCGGATGTTATTTCTCTTCATTTTGTCACAGAGTTTTCTCACATTTTTTGAGTCTCTTTTCTTTTTTCTGCTCTGCTTCTGTGCCTTTGTTTATTTTGTCCTCTAGCTCACTGATTCAATCCTCAGCTTCATCCATCCTGCTTTTAATACCTTCCATTGTGTTCTTCAGTTCTGGTACTATATTTGTCATTTCTGTCTGATTCTTTTTAATTATTTCAATTTCCTTTTTTATACTTGTTATATCTTTATATAGGTGTTTGTAATGATTATCCATTGTTGATGTAAGCTTTTTGAACATTCTAACTATCATTATTTTAAACTCTGCATCTGGTAATTTGGTTATATCTGGTTCATTCAGGTTCTTCTCTGGGGATTTCTCTTGATTCATTTGGGTTGCATTTCTCTGCCTGCCCATTCTGTTTGTGTATAAGAAGGGTGTGGCCACTGGAATCCAATGGGTGTTGCCTCTTTGTTCCCTAGGTGTGGTCTGTCAGCAGGGCCACTACCCCATCTGCCCCTGCCTATGGCGGTTGGGTATGGGTGTCGGAAGTGCCGGCCCACTGCGGCTGTTGCTGTTATTTCCGCCTCTCCTCCGAAAGAGGGCTGTGTTCTGGTGCCCGGCTCCACAAGCCTCAGCCCGTCTGGGCCTTCACCTGCCCCCACAGGTGGGGCTGCACACTGCACTCAAGCCACAAGCCTCAGCACCAAGGGTAAGGGTGAGCACCTTTGCTCAGCTGTGGACCCCGCCTGTTCCCGGGCTTCTGCCCAGCCCCCGCAGTCAGAGCCTGCTCGCCACAGTTTCTCAGTTTGGATGGGGCTGCTGACGTGCACTCAGCTGCAAGCCTCTACCTGTCCTGGGCTTTATCTTCGCCCCCACGGTCAGGGCCAGCTCATGCAGGATCGCAAACCGTGGTTTCCTGGGCTGGGTGGGTCTGCTGGCGAGCGCTTAGCTGCCAGCCTCTGCCAGTCCTGGGCTTTAGCACTGTCCCTGCATTTAGAGCCAGCTAGCACACACAGGATTGCAAACCGCAGTTTCTCAGCTGTGCGGGGCTGCTGGCATGCACTCAGCTGCGAGCCTCTGCCTGTTCTGGGCTTTAGCCCCAACCCAGCAATCAGGGCTGGCTCGCGCAGGGTCACAAACCTAGTAGGCCAGGTGATACTGCGCACCTATGGGGACCTGCTCAGCAGCAGAAATCTTCCCGTTTCTGGCCTCACACTTTTTTTTCTACAGGTGGGGCTGCAGGCAGGTCCACAGCTGCTGGACTGCTTTCACGTCCCCTCCACCCCTGCTAGGCTAGACCGAGTTCACACAGGCTGGGCCTCTGCCCCCGCCGACAGAACCACGTTTCCACTTCCTGCTGCCACCATCCTTCCAGCAAGCCCTCAGCAGTGTGGGTGGGGGCACTGCAGCTCAGACCCTAACATTCCATACTGTAGTCCTGGAAGCTCCCTCCATCTAAGCAGCTCTGCTCTAAGTGCCACGGGAGAGATTGTTTGCTTGGTGTCCTGCCTCCCTTTGCTAGTTCCAGGGGAAATATTCATTTTTGATTAGGAAAGTGACTCAGCCCAGGGGTTAGGGTGGCTGTCCCTCAGAGTGTTTCTCCCTGGGCCTTCCAGTCCACACTCTCTTCCCACTGCTCTGCTCCTCTCCTCTGTCCCCGTTTCCTGGAGCCCCGGGTGAGTGGTTGTTGAGAGAGGTTTTCTGTGCTGTCCCTTTAAGAAGAATCCTAGGTCTGAGAAAACTGTCTTTTTCTCACAAACAGTATCCTCACTTGTTTCACAGCTCAATACTGTCCAACCGCCTCTTCTAGGCTCTGGGGCTGCAGGCTGGGGCTTTGTTCCTGGGTCCCAGGTCCCTCCCTCTCCGCTAAACTCTCTTCTCGCCATGCAGGTATCTCCAGGCTGCCGTTCGCTCTGGGAGCTGGGCAGCCCTCTCTGCATTTTCGCCCCTCCTACCAGTCTCAATGTGGCTTCTTCATTGTTCTTTGGTTGAAGGGTCCACTTTAGTTCAAAGTTGGTTTATCCCGATGATGGTTCTTAAAATTAAGTTATAATCCACTTTGGTTCTGGGGGTTGGAAGTTGGTACGTCTGCCTATTCCAACACCATCTTGCCGTCCTCCAAATTAGTGGGAACATCTTCATGCCATAGGATATTAGTCTTAGAATACCTCTGCTCACTATACTTATTAAATAAAAGGGGGAAAATGTTACCTTTACAGCAAAGAAATCTGGTAGACAGTAGTTTAATTATGTGATCAAATTTAACATCACCAATGTTGGGACAACAGACACTTTATGCCTCCTAAAATAAGATACTGAGAAAAACACATGGCCCCAGTATTATTCTTGCCAAAATGCATAGCCTCAACTGAATCATGAGGAAATGTCAGACAAATCCAAATCAAGGGACATTCTGCAAAATAACTGGTCTAAACTCATCAAAAATGTCAAGATCAAGAAAAACAAAAGGTTGAAGAATAATTTAAAAGGAGAGTAAAGCATCATGATAATTAAGCAATGTATGACCCTATATTGAATCTTGTACTGAAAAAAAGATACCAATAAAAAGCAAAATTTGAATATGTACTGCAGACTATATGATAGCATTACATCAATGTTAAATTTCCTTGTTTTTAAAAATTGAACTGTGACTCTAAAAGAATGTCTTTGTTACCAAACCAGTACTGCAAGAATCATTAAGAAACCTGCTATAAAAAGAACAAAGGAAAAAATTGAGAAAAATAGAATTGTAGGTTTAAAGAATAAAATGGCAATAAATAAATACATATCAATAACAACCTTAAATGTAAATGGATTTCAATGCTCCAATCAAAAGGCGTCAGGAAACTGCATGGATAAGAAATAGAACACATATAAATGCTGTCTACAAGAGATCTACCTCAGACCAAAGATAAACATAGACTGAAAGTGAAGGGATAGAAAAAAATATTTCATGCAAATGGAAATGAAATAAAGAAAGCTGGCGTAGAAATATTTATATCTGACAAAATAGCTTTTAAAACAAAAGCTATAGTAAGGGATAAAGAAGGTAAGTACATAATGATAAAGGGAGCAATCCAATAGGAGGCTATAACCAATGTAAATATTTATGCACCTAATATAGGAGCACCTAAATATATAAAGCAGATTTTGATGGACATAAAGGGTGAGATCAATAGCAATACCATATCATAGGGGATTTTAATACCCCACAAACATCAATGGACAGATCCTTTAGACAAAATTAACAAAGAAACAGCAGCCTTAAATGGCACATTAGATCAACTGGATTTAATTGATATCTTCAGAACCTTTTACCCCAAAGCAGCTGAATATACTTTTTTTTTCAAGTGCTCATGGTACATTATCTAGGATAGACCATATGTTAGGACACAAAACTAATCTCAATAAACTTAAGAAGACTGAAATCATGTCAAGCATTTTCTCTGATCACAATGACATGAAACTAGAAATCAACTATAATAGAAAAGCTGAAAACCATTTAAACACTTGGAGGCTAAATAGCATGTTATTAAATAATGGATGGGTTAACAATGAGATCAAGAAAGAAATAAAAAATTTCTGAAAATACATAAAAATAAATATACAACAACCCAAAATCTGTGTGATTGTTTTTCTGGAGAGGCAAGGTAGGTACAATATTCTGAAATCAATAAATGAGATTCATCACACACATAATAGATTAAAATTACATGATTATATCAATAGATAGAGAAAAAGCACTTGATAAAATCCAGCACCCATTTATTATCAAAACTCAGCAAAGTGGGAATACAGGGAAAATAACTCAAAATTATAAAGGCCATACATAACAGACAGCCAACATCATACTCAATGGGTAAAAATTAAAAGCAATCTCCTTAAGATCAAGAACAAGGCAGGGGTGCTCCCTTTCACCACCCTTATTCAACATAGTTCTGGAAGTCCTAGTCACAGCATTCAGACAAGAAGAAATAAAAGGCATCCAAATTGAAAACGAAGAAGCAAAACTGTCATTATTTGGTAATGACATGAAAATGTACATAGCCTGACCTGTGGTGGCGCAGTGGATAAAGCGTCGACCTGGGAACACTGAGGTCACCAGTTCAAAACACTGCACTGGCCTGGTCAAGGCACATATGGGAGTTGAGCTTCCAGCTCCTCTCCCATTTCTCTCTCTTTCTCTCTCTCTCTCTCTCACTCTGTGTCTCCTCTATAAAATAATAATAAAAAAAAAATTTTTTAAAAAGAAAATGTACATAGAAAACCCTAAAGTCTCAGTCAAAAAACTACTAGACCTGATAAATGAATTCAGCAAAGTGGCAGGATATAAAATTAATATTCAGAAATCAGTGGCTTTTTATACACCAACAATAAACTGTCAGAAAGAGAAATTAAGGAAACAATGTCCCTCACTATTATAACAGAAAAAAATAAAGTACTTAGAAATAAATTTAACCAAGGAAGTAAAAAACTTGTACTCAGAATATTATAAGACATTGAAAAAAGAAATCAAGAAAGATTTACAAACAAGTGGAAGCATATACCATGGTCATGGATGGGAAAAATAAATATCATTAAAATGTCTATACTACCTAAAGCAATTTATAGATTCAATGTAATTCTTATTTAAATACCAATGGCATACTATAAAGATATAAAACAAATATTCCAAAAAGTTATATGGAACCAAAAATGAACTTAAATAGCCTCAGCAATCTTGAAAATGAAGAACAAAGTGGGAGGTATCTCATTTTCTGATATCAAGTTATACTACAAGACCACTGTAATCAAAACAGCTTGGTACTGGCATAGGAACAGGCAGGCATACAGATCGATGAAACAGAACAGAGAACCCAGAAATAAACCCACACCTTTATGGTATATTGATATTTGACCAAAGAGGCAAGGGCATACAATGGAGTAAAGACAGTCTCTTTAATAAATGGTGTTGGGAAAATTGGACAGGTACATGCAAAAAAAATGAAACTAGACCACTAACTTACACCATTCACAAAAATAAACTCAAAATGGATAAAAGACTTAAATGTAAGCTGTGAAACCATAAACATCTTGAAAGAAAACATCTGCAATAAACTCTTTGGTATCTCTCTTAGCAATATTTTTGCCAATTTATCTCCATGGACAAGTGAAATAAAGGACAAAATAAACAAAACTATATCAAACTATAAAGCTTTTGCACAGCAAAGACACCATGAACAAAATAAAAAGACAACTCACACAATGGGAGAACATATTTCTCAATACATCTAATAAGGGTCAATAACCAGAATTTATAAAGAACTTCTAAAACTCAATGCCAGGAAGGTAAACAATCCAATTTAAAAATGGCAAAGGACCTGAATAGACACTTCTGCAAAGAGGACATGCAGATGGCCAATAGGCATATGAAAAAATGTTCAACGTCACTAATCATGAGAGAAATGCTAATTAAAACCACAATGAGATAACACCTCATACCTGTCAGAATGGTACTCTAACAAGTCAACACACAACAAGTGCTGATGAGCGTGTGGAGAAAAGGGAACCCTTCTGCATTGCTGGTGGGAATGCAGACTGGTGTAGCCACTGTGGAAAACAGTATGGAGATTCCTCAAAAAATTAAAAATCGAACTGCCTTTTGATCCAGCTATCTCACTTTTAGTAATATATCCTAAGAATCCCAAAACACTAATTCAAAAGAAGATATGCACCCCATACTTATTGCAGCATTGTTTACAATAGCTAAAATCTGAAAAGAGCTGAAGTATCCATCAGTGGATAAGTGGATTGAAAAGCTGTGGTACATATACACAATGGAAAGCTACACAGCCAAGATAAAGAAGGAAATCTTACCTTTTGTGATGGCATGGATGGACCTGGAAATTATTAAGATAAATGAAATAAGCTATGCCGAGAAAGACAAAAATCAAATGATTTCATTTATATGTGGAATCTAATGAACATAGTGAGCTGAGGAATGGAATAGAGAAAGAGGCAGGGTCACAGAGAGCAGAGAAATAGCTGTCAGAGGGAAAGAGGATGAGTAGATGAGATCAGAGAAGGTGAAAGGATTAGTGAAATTATATATACACAACACATAGGTACAGATAACAAGACAGCAAACCCCAGAGGGAAGGGGGGAGAGATTCAGGGGGAGGAGGACAAAGGGAATGTAATGGGGGGCACATCATTGGGAGTGAAGGTCTTATACTGAGTGGGACACTGGAATTCATATTAACACAAAATATTAAAATATTTAATAAAAATATAATTAAAAGAATAATGTCTTTGTTCAGAAATACAGACTTAACTACATGTTAAGCATGGCTCAGAAAACAATAGTAGGCATATGTATAAAACGTAGAAAGAGAATTTAGAAATGAGGCAAAATATAGAAATTTGATAAATTTGGGTAAAATGTATACAGGAATAATTTACACTATTCTCACAACATTTTAATATAATTTGAAATTATGTTAAAATTAAAATTAAATAAAATCAAAACAATAAAACAGAGGTGAAGGAAAAAGAGGTAGAAAGAAAAATAAGAATATTAAAGACTTCATCCTTCATAGCAAGAAATCAATGACAACTCCTTAAAAATAGAAACATTTCAATTTTAAGAAGTAATGTTTCTAATACCTTGATGGTTTCCAACATCTTTAAGTTTGGGATCTTAAGGGAGTAATATTTTAAGGAGAAACCATTTATCAAAAAATCTAAAGTCTTGCATTTAAAAATCAAGTAAATTAGAATAAAATTAAATGTATATTTAATAGCCAGTATTATATATATATATATATATATATATATATATATATATACACACACACACACACACACACATATTGTCCTGTATATCAATTCATCTGTCAATCTCTACACATGCATAAAGGTTTGACTGAAGTAATGTTCACCATATGTTATATGAGGTTATTCACAAGCAATTTTTCCTTTTTTGTACCTTTTGCACTACATAAAATTTTGATAATAAGCATGCATTATTTTTGTCAAAAATAAAGCACATTATTCTAACATATACAATGGCATTTACATTTTGATTCTCAAAACATAATGATACTAATTTTAATCTGATAAAATATTAACATGCTAAAGTCATTTCCAGTTCTATAAACAAACTAAAAAACCAACACAAAGTATCTGCTCCACATTTCAAGAGTAATGAGTTCAATCATGTTAAGGTTATAATTTTGTTAGTCTATTAATTTTTTTCTTCTCAATGCAACTAGAAATTAATTCTTTGTCAGTCTTAACAATTAGTGTTCTTATCTTTTTTCTGAAATAAAGATGACATTAGATCAAAATCTTTTCATTTTTCTTCTTTTAAAAAATTCACAGTAATAGCCTAGTCGTGACAAGCATATGATAATACCATCTGCATAGAAAAATACTATTCTGTGATTTCACAACCAACCCTACTAACTACCTCATTGGATATGTAACTAAAAGTCTTCTCTCACATTTACCCTGAAGTATCCTTTATCTGAATTTTTTCCTACAACCTCAGTTTCTCTCAGAACCTCTGTATTCCTACACACTATTTTTTGTTCTACAGAAATGTCCAAAGTCTCAAAATTCTCCTTTAAGACATGAAATTTTAAGGTTGAGAAAACAGACAGTAGGGGATTGATATGGTAGATTATGTTGCTGTTCATCAACATTTGCTGCTCCTTCCTGCAGGATCATTATACTTACTTAGCCTATTGAACTCAGATGTCTATGTGACCTGCTTTGACTGATGTAATGTGTGATGTATGTTCTCTCCAGAAAGAAGGTAAGAGCCAGTACATGCCTCTGCCATAATGACCAGCAATGTTCCCGGAAGAAAAGAGAATCTATTCAGCCTGGGTCCCTGAGTAAGATACTGTGGAGCAGAGCTGCAACCAACAACAATGGCCATGTGGTGTGGGCAAAAATACTGTCCTTGGGAACCACTGTGGTGTGGAGCTTGTGTGCTGCCACAGCATAACCTAGTCGATCCTGAACAACCCATGTGGGTTTACTGGTAGCAAAACTACTTACCCCTTTTGAGTTGTAGTTTTCTTCTGCATTCATCTATCTGATGAACTCTCACTGAACTCTAAGCTCCTTGGGAGGGGGGCACCTTATTATAATCATGTCAATACTTGCAGAATATTAGCAAAAGTTGTGACAGTGACAGATCTCCTTTTCTGGTTATCCAGGATCATTGGCTTATAAAAAGTGAACAGAAACAAGATTCTATGAAACTGCAATGTTGGGTCTGAATGTATTCTTCTGCCTTTTGTAAAATAAATATCAAGTATAATCAGAAACTCATTACCTACTAGACAAATCAGAGTTCTGAGTGATTAATGGTCATGTTTACTCTTCTTAATGACTAATTATTACTTTTATGTTCAATGCAAGAAGTATTTGTCTATTATATACCAGGCACTGTGTAAGACATTAGGAATATAGAAATAACTATGAATCCTTTCCCTTCTGGCTTATAAGACAAATAAGTAAAACATGAGTTGTCCTGACCAGGTCAGAGTTTTGAATGGTTTCCGAGTGACCACAGATGCAGCAGACATCCTTTAATCGATAATTTTATTTGCAATCTATAATCCAAGAAATCCTGGGAACTGGGCAAGGCTTGATGAAGTCACTCCCTCAAGAGTCACCTGGGATGCTGAATGAATCCAATAGATTATTGTGAGTTTCCTTACAGTCATTACACCAAATCAATGGCCATGCTCTTTCCATTCTCTCTCTTCAATTCTTTTCACATTTCATTTACTCCTTTTCTTCCCCACTGATGCTATATTGCTTCACAACTTCATAACCTTGTATTTTCATCACTTTAAACCTTTCATGGCAATTTATGCTCATGTCCAAGGACTTATTATCAGAGAAAAGGCTACATGCCTGAAACAGCTCTAAATCCTTGACAGAGCCTACTCCAGATCCCTGTGTGCTCTAAGCATTTCATAAATGCTTCTTCTGTGGAATCTGAATTCTCACCTTATAAATTCAGTTTTTACAATCAAAATTGATTATGAATCTAATCCAAATGAAAGGTTTTGTCTAACTGAAGTCACCTGGAACCTTTATAGGTTTTTTTTGTATTTTTCTGAAGTTAGAAGCCGGGAGGCAGTCAGACTCCCGCATGTGCCTGACTGGAATCATGTCCACCAGGGGGCAATGCTCTGCCTATCTGGGGCATTGGTTCGTTGTGGCTGTGGCCATTCTAGTGCCTGAGGTGGAGGCCATGGAGCTGTCCTCAGTTCCCGGGGCCAACTGTGCTCCAATGGAGCCTTGGCTGCAGGAGGGGAAGAGAGAGACAGAGAAAAGGAGAGGGGAAAGGGTGGAGAAGCAGATGGGCACTTCTCCTGTGTGCACTGACTGGGAATCGAACCTGGGACTTCCACACCCTGGGCTGACACTCTACTACTGAGCCAAATGGCCAGGGACAGTAAACATCTATTTTTACTTCCCCAACACCCTATCTTGTTCCTTCCCCAGAGATAACTTTTAACAGTTTATTATATATTTTCCCAAACACTGGTAGTTTCCCACCCACACTTGAAGTCACATGTCAAGCTTATTGTATGTCAATTACACTTCAATAAAACTGTAAAAATAAAATAAAATCAAAACAAACTATGTTTACTCATCAAATGAGCAAAAACTAAAAGTCCAGAAGTGGAGACAGTATAAAATTATAAACATTCTCACAAAGTGTTAGTTGGAGCTTAAATCTTACAGTATATATCTATTCAAACACACTATTCCTTTAGAAGAGCAATTTCTCTTTAACAATTGAATCTTACATAAATATTTTTATAGAAATATTTCCTTGTTTACCATTGCATAAAGATTAATATTTAATGCCGAACAATAGCAGAATGGTTCGAAAAATTATAAATTATCCACATTATGCCTGACACATAGTAATACAATGGATAGAGTGTCGACCTGAGATGTTGAGGTCCCAGGTTCAAAACCCCAAGTTCACTGGTTTATGTGCAGGTTCATCTGGTTTGAGTGCAGGCTTACCAGCTTGAGTGCAGGTTTGCTGACTTGAGCATGGGATCATCGACATGACCCCATGGTCACTGGCTTGAGGCCAAAGGTCAATGGCTTGAGCAAGGAAACACTGACTTGACTGGAGCCCTCCAGTCAAGGCACATATGAGAAGCAATCAATGAACAACTGAAGTGCTACAACTATGAATTGATGTTTCTCATCTCTCTCCCTTCCTCTCTCCTCTCTCTCTCTCTCTCTCTCTCTCTCTCTCTCTCTCTCTCTGTCTCTCTCTCTCTCTTTCTCTAGGAGAGTTTTGTTTTATTTTACTACATAAACATCTATTTTAATTGTTTTACAGGCACTACATAACAAATCATTTTGGCTCTAAGTTGGATTTGTTTAATAGGTGATATATATGTGAGATCAAATTTTATTTATTTGATATCTGTAAGTCACTCAAATGAGCTCATTTTTCATTTATTGGGTACATAATGATATGCCTTCAAAAGAAAAACATGTTCATATTTATCTGTTTGACAGATCGAAATGTGTCAGTACTAGCACTTTGTTCTTCAGATAGATAGATAGATATCTTTCTGAATATATTCCTGAATAATCATCTTAAGTAAATCCAGAGGAGTTATTCTAAGTCCTTGAATAAATATTACTAATTTTATATTTTTACTTTTCATTAAAGTAAAATATAAATATCACCCATGCCTTACATATAGCATCTATAAACCTATAATTGGAGTATGAACAATATGCAAATCATTTATATTCATGTACTCACATCTACTATCAAAAAGCAAAACAAAAGTTAGGACATAAGAGTGAAATTTCCTTTAAAATTCTAAAGAGTCTATTAGATTTCTTTTTCAATATCATTTTTTTTACTCTGTTAAAAAAACAGCTGGTAAATTTTACTTTCCATTGTTTCTATCACAACTAGATTTTGCAGTTTATTGGACCTTACTAAATATAATGATTGCTCTTCACCAGGAAGGGTCAACTGACACACTTTCTGATTCACTAATGCCTCAAGAAGTGTTGAGAAACATCCATGGAATATGACTGCAATGAAAATTGCACTTGAGAGGAAAAGTAACCTGCCTTATTCAGGCTTTGTTGGAGTCTAGCTTAAAACTGCTTCCTTCTGATGCCTTACTGCTCCAGAATGTAGGAAGCAGCTAGCCCAAGGAACTATTAAGCAAGACTTAGTGGTTTCAGTCAGTGTCAGGCAGAGAGCAATACCTTGACAAACCAAAGTCATATTTGTAACTTCTAGTCAAGATGGTAGCATAGGCAAAAGAGGTATTCAAATCTTCCCACAACCACATAAAAATTACAACTAAACTACAAAACAACCATCATTAATAACCACATGAAATAAAGCTTAATGGAAGTCTTATAAGTAAGGATTTAAAGAAGTAGCCATATCAAGACTGGTAGGAGGGACAGAGACATGGAATGAGCTTATCCCAACCCACATGTGGCAGATAAAAGTCAGGAGGAAAAGCTCAGTTGCAGAGGTCTCCCGGAGGAGCAAGGGGTCCAGCCTCACTCGAGGCCCCCAGCCCAGGGTTCCAGAACCAGAATAAGAGATCCCTATAACTTCTGGCTATAAAAGACAGTGGATAGCTTCAGACCACATCAGGTTATAACACTACCAACCCCCACAAATAACACAGTCAAAGGGCAGACTCAGTGAGCACTAAAGCCCCGCTGAATCAGGTTGTGCTCCATAAGGTCAACTTCTATACATCAGCTCCTCCCCTGTAGTTGCAACCAGTCCTCACAGCCAACAGACATGGGGATAGGTCAATACCTCCCAGTGACTACAACAGTAATCAGGCTCAACTACAACAGGACAGTGCCCACAATCCACATGGGGTACACCTGGAGTGTCCAGCTCAAGTGACTGGGGAAGCTGCACCACTGGGCCCTACAAGATTCTTACTACACAAAGCCACTCTACCAAGTCCAGGCGATACAGTAGTTCTACCTAATACATAGAAACAAATATAGGGAAGCAGCCAAAATGCAGAGACAAAAAAAAAAGTTCCCTAATGAAAGAATAGAAAAATCTTCAGAAAAATAACTAAATAAAATGAAGGCAAGCAAATCACCAGATACAGAGTTCAAAACAATGGTTATAATAATGCTTAAGGACTTGAGAAGAATGGATGATCTCAGTAAGAACTTAAACAAAGAGATTGTAAGCATTCAGAGGACATAAAAACCAAAAAAAAGAACCAGTCAGAAGTTAAAAACACAATATCTGAAATGAATAATATACCAGAAAGAATCTATAGCAGGCTAGATGAAGCAAAGAATTAAATCCGTGATTTAAAGGATAAGATAACAGAAAACACCAAACAGAGCAGCAAAGAAGAATTTTGAAAACTGAAGAACGTCTAAGGGACCTCTGAGACAACATCAAGGATAACAACTTCTACATCATAGGGGTACCAGTAAGAAAAGAGAGGGAGAAAGGGATTGAGAACCTGTTTGAGGAAATAAAGACTGAAAATTTCTCTAACCTGGTGAGGGAAAAGATCACACAAGTTCAGGAAGCACAGACAGTTCCAACCAAGATGAACTCATAGAGGCCCACAACAAGACACATTATAACTAAAATGCAAAGGCTAAAGACAAAGAGAGAATCTTAAAAGCAGTAAAAGAGAGACACTTACCTACCTACAAGGAAGCTCCCATAAGGCTGTCAGCTGATTTCTCAACAGAAACACTTCAGGCCAGAAGGGATTGGCATGAAATATTCAAACTGATAAAAAGCCAGGACCTACAACTAAGACTACTCTATCTATCAAGGTTATTTTAAATTCAAGGTGACATAGCTTTCCAGACAAAAAAATAAAAACAGCTAAACTAAAGGAGTTCATTACCATCACAGTATTGTAAGAAATGTCAAAGGCCCTGTCTTAAGAAGAAAAAGAAAAAAATGTACATAGAAAGAGGAACATAGGTATAAAGAATTAAATAGCAATAAATAAGTACCTATCAATAACAACCTTAAATGTGGAGATTAAATGCTTCAATCAAAAAACATAGGATAGCTGAATAGATTAAAAAAAATAAGACCCATATATATACTGTCTACAAGAGACCCACCTCAGAACAAAAAATATACATAGACTAGAAGTGAAGGGATTTAAAAAAATTCCATGCAAATAGAATAAGATAAAATAAAAGCTGGAGTAGCCATACTTATATCTGACAAATAGTCTTTAAAACAAAGGTAAGATAAAGATGGTCACTACATAACGATAAAGGGAGCAATTTAACAAGAGGATATAACTTTTGTAAGCATATATGTCCCCAACAACATAGTAGCACCTAAATGTGCAAAGCAAACCTTGGTGGACTTTAAGGGAGAGATTGTCAGCAATAAAGTCATAGTAAGAAATTTTAACACTCCACTGACATTGATGGATAGATCTTCCAGACCAAAAAAAAAAAACAAAACATCAACAAGGGAACAGCGACCTTAAATGACACACTGGATAAGATTAATTTATAGAACATTTCATCCCAAAACAATGGAATATACATTCTTCTCAACTGCACATGGAACATTCTCAAAGACAGACAACATGTTAAGACACACAATAGATCCTAATAAATATAAGAAGATTGAAATCACATTAAACATCTTCTGTGACCACAATAGTATGAATCTATTCAATTACAATTAAAAAAATAAAACAAAAACTGAGGTCCTGGCCCATTAGCTCAGTCTGTAGAGTTCATCCCGAAACATCAAGTTTGCAGGTTTAATTCTCATCAAGGCACATACAGGAAATGACCAATGAATATATAACTAAGAGTAACAACAAATGAATTCTTTCTTCTCTATCTCTCTTTTTCTTTCTCTCTTTCTCTCCCTCTTGTTGTCTCTCTAAAATCAATCAATAAAAATACTGAAAAGCATTCAAACACATGGAGCTAAAAATACATTATTAAACAAAGAATGGGTTAACAATGAGATTAAGGAAGAAATCAAAAGTTACCTGAAGACAAATTAAAATGAACATATAACAACCCAAAATCTATGAGACACAGTGAAAGCAATCCTGAGAGGAAGTCCATAGCATTAGTGGATTACCATAAAAAGCAAGAAAAACCTCAAATAAACAATTTAACCCTAAACTTAAAAGAACTTAAAAATAAATAAATAAAGGCCAGAATAAGTAGAATAAAAGAAATCATAAAGATCAGAGCAGAAATAAATAACATAGAGACTAAAAATAAAACACACACACACCAAAAAAAAAATTGATAAAATCAAGAGCTGGTTCTTTAAAAAGATAAACAAAATTGATGAATCTTTATCAGACTCAACAAGAAAATAAAAAACTCAAATAAATAAAATCAGAAATGAAGGGTAGTAACAGCTGACACCAAAGAAATATAAAGGATTGTAAGAAAAAACTATAAACAACTATATGCCAACAAATTGAACAAACTAGGAGAAATGGATTAATTCCTAGAAACATACAATGTCTCAAAACAGAATGAGGAAGAATAAGAAAATCTGGATAAGTCAATTACAAATAATGAAATCAAAGAGCAATACGCAAAAAACAAACAGAAAGTCCTGGACTGATGGCTTCGCAGGCAAATTTTACAAAACATTCAAATAAATAAATAAATACAAACTAACATTAATTCTAAAACCAGATAAAGACCCTAAAAAGAAAGAAAATTATAGGCCCATATTCCTGATGAACACAGATGCTAAAATCCTCAATAAAATATTATCAAACTAGATCTAGTAATATATTAAAAAGGTCATACACTATAATCAAGTGGGATTTATTCTGGGATACAAAGTTGATACATTATTCACAAATTAATAAATATGATACATTGCTTCTCAGCCTTTTGTCTAGATCATGTGACTAAGCATGATACATCACATAAACAAAATGAAGGCTGGAAAATCACAAGACCATATTGATAGATGCAAAAAAAGCATTTGATATAATCCAGCACCCATACTGATAAAAACTATCAGCAAAGTAGAAATAAGGGGGTCATACTGCAACATAATAAAGGCCCCATATGACAAACCCACAGCCAACATCATACTCAACGGACAAAACTAAAAGCATTTTCTTTAAGATCAAGAACAAGACAGCAACATCCCCTTTCACCACTCACATTTAACATAGTACTGGAAGTCCTAGCCATAGCAATCAGACAAGAAGAAATTAAAGGCATCCAAATTGGAAAGGAGAAAGTAAAACTGTCATTATTTGCAGATGACATGATATTGTATATAGAAAACCATAAAGACTCCACCAAAACTACTAAAGCTAATAAATGATTTTGGCAAAGTAGAATACAAAATTAATATTCATAAATTGGTGCCATTTTTATAAACCAAAATAAATTATCGGAAAAAGGAATTAATAAAACAACCCCACTTACTATTGCAACAAAAACAAAAATAAGGTACCTAGAAATAAATTTAATCAAAGAGATAAAAGATTTGTACTCATAACTTATGATAGTGAAGAAAAAATGAGAAAGATACAAATAAATGGAAACATATATCATGTTCATGGATAGAAAGAATTAACATCATTTAAGTGTCCACACTACTCAAAGTAATCTATAGGTTCAATGCAATTCCTATTAAAATACCAAGGGAATATTAAAAGATCCTGGATGCCTCAGCAATCTTAAGAAATAAAAACAAAGTTAGAGATATTACACTACCTGATATCAAACTATACTACAAGGCCATACATAGTAATTAAAATAGCATGGTATAAGCACAAGAAAAGGAATATAGATCAATGGAACAGAAGAGAGAGCACAGAAATAAACCCATGCTTTTCTGGTCAATTAATATTTGGTAAAGGAAGCAAGAACATACAATGGGGTAAAGACAGTCTTTTCAATAAATGGTGCTAGGAAAATAGAACACATACATACAAAAAATAATGAAACTAGTTAAGCTCTTTACACCATACACAGAATAAACTCAAAATATATTAAAGACTTAAATGTAAGTTCCAAATCATTAAAATCCTAGAAGAAAACATAGGTAGTAAAATTTAGACATTTCTCATAGCAATATTTCTGTCAATATATCTCCTTGGGCAAGAGAAACAAAGGAAAAATAAACAAATGAGACTACTATGTCAAACTAAAAAGTTCTTGCACAACAACAACAAGAAAAGCATCCACAAAAAAAAATAACACTGCCTGACCAGGCAGTGGAGCAGTGGATAGAGCATCTGACTGGGATGCAGAGGACCCAGGTTCAAGACCCCGAGGTCACCAGCTTGAGCGCAGGCTTATCTGGCTTGAGCAGAAAAAGAAAAAAAGGCTCTCCAGCTTGGACCCAAGGTCGCTGGCTAGAGCAAAGGGTTACTCAGTCTGCTGAAGACCCGCCATCAAGGCACATATGAGAAAGCAATCAATGAACAACTAAGGTGTCGCAACAAAAAAACAAAAAATGCTTCTCATCTCTCTCTGTTCCTGTCTGTCTGTCCCTATCTATCCCTCTCTCTGACTCTCTCTCTCTGTCCATGTAAAAAAAAAAAAAAAAAGAACACTGAAAGGGAGAACCTATTTGCCGATGATACCTCAGATAAGGAGTTAATTTACAAAATATATAAAGAATTTATACTATCAACATTAAGAAGACAAAATACCCAATTAAGAAATGGGTGTCCTGGACAGATGGCTCAGTGTATAGAGCATTGTTCTGGCATGCCATGGTCATGGGCTCAATCCCCCATCAGGGCGCATATGAGGAACAATCAAGGAATGAACAATTAAATAGAACAACTAAGTGGAACAGCAAGTTGATGCTTCTCTCTCTTCCTCCTCCTCAACTTCTCCTTACTCTCTTTTTTTCTCTCACAAATCAAAAGGAAAAATATTTTTATATTAATTATGTGTTGATAACATTTTTTTATTAATTTTAATGGGGTGACACCAATAAATCAGGGTACACATGTTCAAAGAAAACATCTCCAGGTTATCTTATCATTCAATTTTGTTGCATACCCATCACCCAAAGTCAAATTGTCCTCTGTCACCTTCTATCTGGTTTTCCCTGTGCCCCTCCCCTCCTCCCAATCCCATCCTCTCCTCCCTCCCCTCACCCCATAACCACCACACTCTTGTCCATGTCTCATAGTCTCACTTTTATGTCCCACCTATGTATGAAATCATGCTGTTCTCAGTTTTTTTTTCTGTTTTACTTATTTCACTCCGTATAATGTTATCAACGTCCATCCATTTTGTTGTAAATGAATACTACTCAGCCATAAGAAAAGGAAAATTTTTTTAAAAAAGGAAATAAAAAGAGAGAGAGAGAAAGAAACAGAGAGAGGAAGGAAGGAAGGAAGGAAGGAAAGAAGGAAGGAAGGAAGGAAGGAAGGAAGGAAGGAAGGAAGGAAGGAAGGACAAAGGGCAGAAGACCTGAAGAGACACATTGTATTTAATGTGGACATCCAATGAGGACATACAGATGGTCAATAGACATGGAAAAAGCTCAATGTCACTAATCATTAGAGAGATGCAAATTAAACCACAATGAGATATTACCTCACACCTGTCAGAATGGCTTTCATCAATAAGTCAACAAACAACAAGTGCTGGTGAGGATATGGAGAAAAGGGAACCCTTGTGCACTATTGATAAGAATACAGTCTGGTGCACTTACTGCAGAAAACAATGTGGAGTTTCCTTAAAAGTGAAAAATGGAACTGCCTTTTGACCCATTGATTTCTATTTTGGGAATATATCTGAAGAAACCCAAAACACTAATTTAAAAGAACATATGCACCCCTTTGTTCATTGCAGCATTATTTACAATAGCCTATGTTCACTAGAGCATTATTTACCACAGCCAAGATCTAGAAATAGCCCAAGTGCCCCCTGGTAGATGAGTAAGTAAAAATGCTGTGGTACATTTACACAATAAAATACTATTAAGCTATAAAATAAATGAAATTTTACCTTTTGTAACAGTATGGATGAACCTGGAGATTATTATGCTAAGTGATAAGCCAATCAGGAAAAGACAAAAACCTTATTATCTCACTTATATATGGACTCTAATGAACAAAATAAACTGACAAACAAAATAAAAAACTAAGGCATGGATACATGGAACAGACTGAAAACTGTCAGAAAGAAGGGGAATGGGGGACTGAATGAAAAAAGGTGAAGGGATCAAACAGAAAAACATCATATATATATGAACATATAGACATAGATAACAATATAGTGATAGAGGGAAAGGTAGGTAGAGTTGGGCTGAAGGGGGATAAATAAGGATGGAAAGAGACTTTGTTTTGAGTGATGGGCGCATGATACAGTGTGCAGATGATGTTTTGTTGTTATACTCTTGAACCTGTACAATTTTGTGAACCGGTATCACCCCAATAAATTCAATTTTAAAAATAGTTATAAGGACATTCAAGGAACCTAGTGAAGACTTCAAAAGCATTAAAAAGGATATAGATACCTTAGAAATAAGTAGTCAGACATAAAGAATACACTAACTGAAGTGAAGAAAAATTTACAAGAAATCAACAGTACAGCCTGACCTATGGTAGCGCAGTGGATAAAGCGTCGACCTGGGAACACTGAGGTTGCCAGTTCAAAACCCTGCACTGGTCTGGTCAAGGCACATATGGGAGTTGATGCTTCCAGCTCCTCCCCCCTTTCTCTCTTTCTCTCTCTCTCTCTCACTCTGTGTCTCCTCTCTAAAATGAATAAAATAAAAGAAAAGAAATCAACAGTACAGTAGATGAAGCTCAGAATCAAATTGGTGATTTGGAATAAAAGGAAGCAAAGAACACACAATCAGAACAGCAAAAAGTAAAAAGAATTTTTTAAAAAATCAAATACTGTAAGGAGCCTCTGGGATAACTTCAAGCATACCAACATTCATATCATAGGGGTGCCAAAAAGAGAAGAGAAAGAGTAAGAGCTCGAGAACCTGTTTGAAAACATAATGGCTGAAAACTTTCCTACCTGGTGAAGAAAACTGACATACAAGTCCAGGAAGTACAGAGAGTCTCAAACAAAGTTAACCCAAAGAGGCCCACACCAAGACACATCATAGTTAAAATGCAAAAGGTCTAAGACAAAGAGAGAATCTTAAAAGCAGCAAGAGAAAGGCAATTAGTTACCTACAGGGGAGCTCCCATAATACTGTCAGCTTATTTCTCAACAAAAACATTGCAGGCCATAACGTAGTAGCAAGAAATATTTAAAGTGATGAAAAGCAAAATTACTTTACCCAGTGAAGCTATTACTTAGAATCAAAGTTCAGATAAAGAGCTTCCCAGGCAAGAAGAAAACAGAAGGAGTTCATCACCAGCAAACCAGTAGTATATGAAATGTTAAAAGGTCTTCTTTAAGAAGAAGAAGAAAAAAGATTTTAAAAATACCAACAATAAAGTGGCAATAAATACATATCTATCAACAATTGAATCTAAAAAAAAAAAAACCAAAATAAACAAACAGAACAGAAACAGACTCATGAATACAGAGAACATATTGATGGTTGCCAGATGAGAGAGTTGTTGGGGGGGATGGGTGAAAAAGGTGAAGGGATTAAGAAGTACAAATTGGCAGTTACAGAATAGTTATGGGATGTAAAGCACAGCATAGGGAATATAGTCAATAATATCCTAATAACTATGTATGGTGTCTGATGAATATGAGATTTATCATAAAGATCACTTAGGAAATTATATAATGTCTAATCACTGGGGTGTACCCCTGAGACTAATATAATATTATATGTCAAGTATAATTTAAAATTTTTTTAACATTTTTTTAAAGTCATATGTGAGAAGCAATGATTGAAGTTGATTCCCAGAGCCTCAGAAGCTTGGAACACAGATGGAAGCCAAGAGATTCAAATGAGAAACAGGAGGAAAGCTGTTGTTAACTCAACTTTGTAGACTCAGGAGTGAGAGACAACACAGTTCTCTTAGCCACAAAGAGCAGGAGAGGGTAGAGTGAAATGGGTCTGGGAAAATCAGCTCCAAATGTGGTGACAGATGAAGAGCTGGAAGCCAGGCAGGATACAAGAGCTGAGTTCCTAACCACACAAGGCAAAATCTCAGCCCAAAGACTAAGGCAGAGACATGAGTGTTAACAGGTGCAAGGTGGAACCCTTCCCCAGTCTAGACAAGGACACAGGATTTACTGAACGTCTATTATGTCTTAGGCATTGTTGCAGGCATAGGGGATTCAGTAATGAACAAAACAAAAGCTCTGCCCTCATGGAGCTTTCCTTTAGAGAGAAAGGCAGATAATAATGTAGTAAACAATTTAAAAAAATTTTTTTAAGTTAAGTAGTGACTTATACTAGGGAGGAAATAATATAGGATAATCTGATTGACAGTAATTTTAGACAGGTTTCAGAAAAGGCCTTCCAGAGGAAGTGGTGATATTTGAGCTGCTACCTAAAGAATGAGGCAGAAGCAGTCACGCAGAGGAAGCAGTAAATGCAAGGACCCCACTGTAGGAGAGACCAGGTAATAATGTCAGGTAAGAGAAGGAAGTGTGAAATGATTTTAGATGAAGAGTTAGATCATGTGGGGTCAGTGGGACAGGTAGAGGAGTCTAGATGTTATTATAAGTGCAGTGTAAAGCTGTAGGGGGTTTCAAATTGGAAAATGATATAATCCTGATATTTGTTTTTGAAAGAGCATTCTGCTATGTGAAGAATAGTTGAAGGGGCAGGAGCAGAGCAGGGAGGATTTGTTGGGAAGGTATTACCATATTTTAGTGCAGAAATGATGGTGGCTTAGAACTGGAGAAAAGTTAACACATCGGTAATCTGTTTTAACACACGAACTTCTGGGACTCAATGATGGACTGGATGTGGAGGTAAGGAAAAGAGAACAATCAAGGATGATTTCTAGGCTTTTAGCCTTAGCAACTGGATACAGTTATCAACATGGAGAAAGAAAAGAACGAGACAATTTTCAAGAAAGCCCAAGTTTCTTTTTAACTTTATTAAGTTTAAGATGCCTCTTATATCTTAAATGCTGATTGAGCATTTGGCTATGAGTTTGGAGCTTGAGAGCATAGAGATACTTAATGGGGAGACATCTAAGTGTGCACATGGGATTTGAAACCATGAGGCCAAATGAGAGCTTCTGGATGGAGAAGAGAAGGAAATAAAGACAGAGAAGAAGAGACTGCCTGATGACCGGTCCCTGGTCTTCCTGAGCCTTAGAGGCTAAGAAGTGGGGGACTTAAGGAACAGATAAGGATAGAGAAGATAAGTGAGGTAATTTGGTGTCAAGGAAGCTAATAAAGGACTATAGCAATGACTTCCAATAAGGTACACAGAAGGACCAACCAGAAGAAAATCCAGAGAGATGCCAAGTAAACAACCTAACATCACACCTTAAGGAACTAGAAAAAGAAAAACAGAGGCAACCTAAAGTCAGCAGAAGAAAGGGAATAGTAAGAATTAGAGCAGAACTAAATGAAATAGAGAACAAAAAATGATAAAAAAATTAATATAACAAAGAGTTTGTTCCTTGAAAAGATCAATAAAATCAACGAACCACTGGCTAAACTCACTAAGGAAAAAAGAGGAAGGACTCATATAAACAAAATCCAAAATGAAAGAGGAGAAATTAATACAGACTTTATAGATATACAAAAGATCATAGTAGAATATTATGAAAGATTATATGCCACCAAATTCATCAACCTAGAGGAAATGAATAAATTCCTAGAACTATACAATCTCCTAGACTGAGTCATGAAGAAGTGGAAAACTTAAATAGACCTATAAGCAGGGAATAAATAGAAACAACCATCAAAAACCTCCCCCAAAACAAAAGTCCAGGACCAGTTAGCTACACTGGAGAATTATACCACACATTCAAAGAAGATTGAGTACCTATCCTTCTCAAAGTGATCCAAAAAATAGAAGAAGCAGCAATACTTCCCAACACATTTTATGAGGTCAACATAACCTGGCAAGGACAACACATCTCACACACACACACACACACACACACAAAAAAAAAAAAAAAAAAAATACAGACCAATGTCTCTAATGAATACTGATACAAAAATTCTAAACAAAATACTAGCAAAAAAAATAAAACAACACATTAAAAAATAATACATCATGATCAAGTGGAATTCATTCCAGGAGCACAAGGATGGTTCAACATATGTAAAACAATTAATGTAATACACCATATCAACAAAACAAAGAACAAAAATCATATGATCCTATCAATAGATGCAGAAAAGGCATTTGATAAGATACAACATCCTTTTCTGTTTAAAACAATAAAATCAGAATAAAATGAAAGTACCTCAACATAATAAAGGCCAAATATGACAAATTACCAGCTAATATCATACTAAATTGTGAAAAAATGAAAGCTTTTTCTATAAAATCAGGAACAAGACAGGTTACCAACTCTTTCCACTCTTATTCAACATAGTTCTGGAAGTTTTAGCCAGAACAATCAGGCAAGAGAAAGAAATAAGTGGCATCCATATCAGGAAAGAAAAAGTAAAGATATCACTTTTTGCAGATGACATGATCCTGTATATAGAAAATCCCAAAGACTTCATCAGAAAACTATCAGAAACAATAAACCAGGGGTCAGGAACCTATAGCTCACGAGCCAGATGTGGCTCTTTTGATGGCTGAATCTGGCTCGCAGACATATCTTTAATAAAAAAATAATAATAACATTAAATATATAAAACATTCTTATGTATTAAAATCCATTCATCTCCTACTGCTCATGTTCATGGTTGCAGGTGGCTGGAGCCAATCACAGCTGTCCTCCAGGACAACACCAAATTTTTATTGGATAATTCAAAATGTACATGGGTTTTGTGAGGTCAGGAAGTAAACTTCCCTCCTTTTAATCAAGTAGTCAGCTAGCTAATTGCAGAAACCCTTTTGACGAAGAAGATGGCTAAAAGAAAAAAAGGTGAGAAGTATCATCCTTTTCAGCAGGAATGGACAGAGGAATTCGCCTTTGTGGAGAGAGCAGGTTCTGCAGTGTGTCTAATATGCAATGATAAAATTGCATTGATGAAATGGTCAAATATAAAGCAGCACTTCGACACACACCATACTACATTTACATCGAAATATCCAGCGGGGGACAGCAGGAAGAAGGCATGTTAAGAGCTACTGTGCAGAGTGCAAGCTAGTCAGCAACAACTCCGTGTTCGGACCCAACAAGGTTACTGGAATTCGGCTAGCTTTGCTGGTGCTTTAGCAATTGTGAGAAATGGGAAGCCATTCACAGATGGGGAGTATGCCAAAACATTCATACTTGATGCTGCCAATGAACTTTTTGACGACTTTTCAAATAAAGACAAGATAATCAAACGAATAAAAGACATGCCTCTGTCGGCAAGAACTGTTCACGATTGTACCATCATGATGGCAAATCAAGTTGAGGCAACACAAGTGAAAGACATAAATGCAGCACCATCCTTTTGTCTCACTTTGGATGAGTCAACAGACATAAGCCCTTTATCCCAGTTCAGCATGATTGCAAAGTATGCTGATGGTGACACACTAGGTGAGGAAAGTTTTACTGTTTTGCCTATGAAAGAATCAACAAGAGGGGAGGATTTATTCAAGTCTTTCACTGAGTTCGCTAAAAAAAAAAAAATCTACCAATGGATAAACTTATTTCAGTGTGTACTGATGGTGCTCCATGCATGTTAGGGAAAAACAGAGTAATTGTAGCGCTTCTTCGTGAACATGAAAAGAGAACCATCCTAAGTTTTCACTGCATCCTACATCAGGAGGCACTTTGTGCTCAGATGTGTGGTGAGCAGCTTGGTGAGGTGATGTCGCTGGTCATTCAGGTGGTCAACTTTATTGTTGCCTGAGCTTTAAATGATTGCCAGTTTAAAACACTGCTGGATGAAGTTGGGAATAATTATCCTGATCTGCTTCTGCACAGCACTGTGCGTTGATTGTCAAGAGGGAATGTGCTCAGCCGTTTCGCGGCTTGTCTGAGCAAAATCCAGACTTTTCTTGAAATGAAAAATGTCGAGCATCCTGAGTTAGCTAACACTGAATGGCTCCTGAAGTTCTACTATCTTGTGGACATGACTGAACATCTGAACCAGCTCAATGTGAAAATGCAAGGCATTGGAAATACAGTCTTATCCCTTCAATAAGCAGTGTTTGCACTTGAAAACAAGCTGAAACTCTTCATCGCAACATTGAAACAGGTCATTTACTACACTTTGAAAAACTGGGAGAGTTTAAAGATGCATGCACAGCAAGTGACCCTGCTCACCATCTTGATCTCCAGCAGTTAGCGGGCTTCACATCTAATCTCTTGCAGTCATTCAAAGCGTGCTTTGGAGAATTTTGTAAACACACTCGTCTTTTTAAGTTCATCACCCATCCACACAAGGGTGAAGTGTACAATGCCAACCTGAGTTATATCCCTGGTGTCTCCATCAGAGATTTTGAGCTACAAACTTCTGACCTAAAGGCCTCAGACATGTGGGTGAATAAGTCCAAATCACTGAATGAAGATTTGGAAAGACTTGCACGACAGCAAGCAGAGTTGGCGAGCAAACACAAGTGGGGAGAAATAAAAAAACTTCAACCCGCAGACCAGCTGATTGTCAAAACTTGGAACACGCTTCCCATCACATACCACATACTGCAGCATGTGAGTATTGCTGTACTGATAATGTTTGGCTCTACTATGCATGTGAGCAGTCTTTCTCACATCTAAAGAACGTTAAGACCAACCTATGATCACATTTAACAGATGTAAGTCTCAACCCCAGTATGAAGCTTAACCTTACCACGTATCAACCAGACTACAAAGCCATCAGCAAAACCATGCAGCAGCAGAAGTCACATTAATGGTAAGAAGTACTTTATTCATCATTGGTTAGCAACAGCATAACAACGTTATTAAAAAGAATTCAGAGACTTATTGTACTTTAAAAGTGTTAGTCTTACATAAAGTGCACACATTTACTTGTACTTAGTGTTAAACATTTTGTATGGCTCTCACGGAATTACATTTTAAAATATGTGGCGTTCTTGACTCTCTCAGCCAAAACGGTTTCTGATCCCTGCAACAAACCCATACAGTAAAGTTGCAAGATACAAAATCAATATACAAAAGTCTAGTGCTTTCCTATATTCCAATGATAAAACACTGGAAAACAAACTCAAAAAAACAATTCCTTTTACAACTGCAACAAAAACATAATAATAAAATACCTAAGAATAAACTTAACAAAGGATGTGAAAGACCTGTAAATACTAAAAACTACAAAACATTATTGAAAGAAATTTAAAAAGACACAATGAAATAGAAAAATATTCCATATTCATGGATTGGAAGAACCAACAAGTTAAATGGCCACACTACCCAAAGCAATATACAAATTTAATGCAATCCCCATCAAAATCCCAGTGTCATTTTTTAAAGAAATAGAAAAAATTACAAGGTTTGTATAGAAACATAAAGAAACCTGAAGAGCCAAAGCAATTCTGAGAAAAAGAATAAAGCTGAAGGTATCACACTATCAGACTTTAAATTATACTACAGAGCCACAATAATCAAAACAGCATGGTATTGGCAGAAAAACAGAGAGAACCATGGAACAGAATCGAGAGTCCAGAAATAAAAACACATAGATTTGGACAAATCATCTTCAACAAAAGAGCCAAAAACACACAGTAGAGACAAGAAAGCCTCTCCAATAAATGGTGCTGGGAAAATTGAAAAGCCACATGCAGAAGAATGAAACTTGGTTACAGTTTGTTTCCCTGCACAAAAATTAATTCAAAATGGATCAAAGACCTAATAAGATCTGAAACAATTAATTACATGGAAGATAACATAGGTACTAAGCTCATGGACCTTGGCCGTAAAGAACAATTTATGCATTTGACCCCAAAGGCAAAGTAAAGGCAAAAATAAATAAATAAGACTATATCAACTTAAAAACCTTCTGCACAGCAAAAGAAACAACAAAACAAATAGGTAGCCAACAAAATGATATATGCAAACAACAGCTCCAATAAAGGGTTAATATCCAAAATATATAAAGAATTCACAAAGCTCAGCAACAAACCAGCAAACAATCCAATTAAAAAATAGGCAGAGGGAAGGGGAGCAAGATGGCGACGGAGTAGGCGGACGTACCAACTTCCAACTCCCAGAACCAAAGTGGATTACAACTCAATTTTAAGAACCACCACCTGGATAAACCAACTTTGAACAAAACTAAGTGGACTCTTCAACCAAGGAACACAGAAGAAGCCACATTGAGACTGGTAGGAATAGCGAAAACGCGAAGAGGGCTGCCCAGCTCCCCGGAGCAAATGGCAGCCCGGAGAGACCCGCGGGGCGGGAGGAGAGTTTGGCGGAGAGGGAGGGACCTGGGTCCCAGGAACCAAGCCCCAGCCTCCAGTCCTAGAGCCTAAAAGAGGCGTTTGGACAGTATTGAGCTGTGAAACAAGTGAGGGAGCTCCCAGGCCTACAGTGTGGAGTATTAGGTCCCTTCCTACTCTGCTGAGGGCTGCTTAAGGTTTTGGGGCGGCAGGACGCTGAAAGGCAGTTCTGTCGGCGTGAGCAGAGGCCAAGCCGGTGGGAGATCGGTCTAGCCCAGAGGGTCAGAGGGAACCGTGAAAGCGGTCCAGAAGCTGCGGGCCCGCCTTTGGTCCCACTTACGGGGACAAAGCGGGAGGCCAGGAACGAGCAGGCCCTGCGCAAGCCGGCCCTGACAGCGGGGACCGGGCTAGGACCAGGGACGGGCAGGGGCTGTGCCTGAGCTGACGCTACCAATCCCCCACCCCCCACCCCCCGGGCCGGAGAAATGGCGGTTGGCCAGTATACGTGCGTGAGCGGGCTCCGAGCGCGGGAACGGGGTGGACCCCGAGACGGGCGGAGGCTCGCAGCTGAGCCCACGCTGCTATCCCTATCCAGCCGGAGAAACCGCAGATAGCGTTCATACGTGCCAGAGCGGGCTCCGAACGCGGGGGCGGGGTAGAGTCCGGGACGAGCGGAAGTACGCAGCTCAGCGGAAGCCAGCAAACACGCCCACCCCAATAAACCTTGGTTTCCGACCCTGCGCAAAGGGCCCTGGCCTCGAGGGCAGGGCTAAAGCTCCTGACGGGCAAAAGCTTACAGCTGAGAGCACGTCAAAAACCCCGCCTAACCCGCGGAACTGTAGCGAGCAGGCTCCGACTGCTGGTTCTGGGCGGAAGTCCGGAAATAGGCTGGGTCCGCAGCTGAGGAAAGGTTCTCGCCTCTACCCTTGGTGCTAATCTTGTGGCTTCAGTCACAGCCCCTCCCACGGAGGAGAGGCAGAAATCACAGCAAAAGCCACAGTGGGCGGGCGCTGGCAACACTCATACCCAACCACCCTAGGCACCGGCAGAGGGGGTGGGGGGCGTGCAGATAGACCACACCTAGAGAACACAAAGGCAACACCTACTGGACTCCAGTGGCCACAACTTGCTTATACACAGACAAAGTGGGCAGGCAGAGGAATGCAAACCAAATGAATCAAGAGAAATCCCCAGAGAAGGACCTGAATGAACCAGATATAACCAAATTACCAGAAGCAGAATTTAGAATAATGATAGTTAGGATGTTCAAAGAAATTAGAGCAACAATGGATAGTCATTATGAACACCTAAACAAAGAGATAACAAGTATGAAAAATGAAATTGAAATAATAAAAAAGAATCAGACAGAAATGACAAATACAGTATCAGAACTGAAGACCACAATGGAAGGAATTAAAAGCAGGATGGATGACGCTGAGGATCGAATAAGCGAGTTAGAGGACACAATAAACAAAAACACAGAAGTAGAGAAGAAAAAGGAAAAGAGACTTAAAAAATGTGAGGAAACTCTAAGGGAGCTTTGTGACAACATGAAGAGAAACAACATTTGCATCATAGGGGTGCCTGAAGAAGAGGAGAGAGGACAGGAAATGGAAACTTTGTTCAATCAAATTATAGCAGAAAACTTTCCTAAATTAAGGCTGGGAAACACTCCACACATTCAAGAAGCACACAGAACTCCATTAAGGAGAAACCCAAAAAAATCTACACCAAGACACATCATAGTTAAAATACCAAAGCTAATGGATAAAGAAAAAATTTTAAAAGCTGCTAGAGAAAAAAAGACTATCACCTACAAAGGAGCCCCCATTAGGATGACATCGGACTTCTCAACAGAAACACTTGAAGCCAGAAGGGAATGGCAAGAAATAATCAAAGTAATGCAGAACAAGAACCTACAACCAAGACGACTTTATCCAGCAAGGCTAACGTTTAAAATTGAAGGAGAAATAAAGAGCTTCCCAGAAAAAGAAAGCCTCAAGGAATTCATAAAAACCAAACCAATTCTGCAAGAGATACTAAGGGGCCTCTTGTGAACAGTTTAAAGGGAGGAATGAATAGAGCAAAAGAAGAATATAGCTTTAAAGAATAAAATGGCAATAAACAACTACATATCAATAATAACCTTAAATGTAAATGGATTAAATGATCCAATCAAAAGACATAGGGTAGCTGCATGGATAAAGAAACAGGACCCATACATATGCTGTCTACAAGAGACACACCTTAAAACAAAAGATGCTCATAGACTGAAGGTAAAAGGATGGAAAAAAATATTTCATGCAAATGGAAATGAAAAAAAAGCAGGGGTAGCAATACTTATATCAGACAAAATGGACTTTAAAACAAAGGCTGTAGTAAGAGATAAAAGAGGACACTACATAATGATAAAGGGAACAATTCAACAGGAAGATATAACTATTGTAAATATCTATGCACCAAATATAGGAGCCCCGACATACATAAAACAGACTTTGATGGATATAAAGGGCGAGATTAACAGCAATACTATCATAGTAGGGGATTTCAATACCCCTCTAACAACACTGGATAGATCCTCAAGAAAGAAAATTAATAAAGAAACAGCAGACTTAAAGGAGACACTAGATCAACTTGATTTAATAGATATCTTCAGAACTTTTCACCCTAAAGCAGTAGAATATACATTCTTCTCAAGTGCTCATGGTACATTTTCTAGGATAGACCACATGTTAGGACACAAAAATGGTCTCAGTAAATTGAAGAAATTTGAAATCATATCAAGCATTTTCTCTGATCACAATGCCATGAAACTAGAAATTAACCACAAAAGAAAAACTGAAAAATACTCAAACACTTGGAAACTAAATAGCATGTTATTAAATAATGAATGGATTAACAATGATATCAAAGAAGAAATACAAAAGTTTCTAGAAACAAATGATAATGAGCATACATCAACTCAAAATTTATGGGACAAAGCAAAAGCAGTTCTGAGAGGTAAGTTTATTGCACTACAGGCATATCATAAGAAGCTAGAAAAAGCTCAAATAAGCAACCTGACCCTGCATCTAAAAGAACTAGAAAAACAACAACAAATAAAACCCAAGACAAGTAGAAGAAAGGAAATAATAAAGGTCAGAGCAGAAATAAATGACATAGAGGCGAAGGAAACAATACAGAGGATCAATGAAACAAGAAGCTGGTTCTTTGAAAAGGTAAACAAGATTGATGAACCTTTAACTAGACTCACCATGAAAAAAAGAGAGAGGACTCAAATAAATAAAATTAGAAAGGACAGTGGAGAAATAACAACTGACACAACAGAAATACAAAGCATTGTAAGAAAATACTATGAAGAACTATATGCCAAAAAATTAGACAATCTTGGTGAAATGGACAAATTTCTTGAATCATATAACCTTCCAAAAATCAATCTGGAAGAATCAGAACACCTAAACAGACCAATTACAGCAAATGAGTATGAAACAGTTATCAAAAAACTCCCAAAAAAGAAAGTCCTGGGCCTGATGGCTTCACAAGTGAATTCTATCAAAAATTCAAAGAAGAACTAACTCCTATTCTCCTAAAGCTATTTCAAAAAATTCAAGAGGAAGGAAGAATTCCAAACTCCTTTTATGAGGCGAGCATAATTCTGATCCCAAAACCGGGCAAAGACAACACAAAGAAAGAAAATTATAGGCCTATATCCCTGATGAATTTAGACGCTAAAATTCTCAACAAAATATTAGCCAACCGGATCCAGCAATATATGAAAAAAATCATACACCACGATCAAGTGGAATTTATTCTGGAGAGGCAAGGCTGGTTCAATATTCGCAAATCAATCAATGTGATTCACCACATAAACAAAAGGAAGGACAAAAATCACATGATAATTTCAATAAATGCAGAAAAGGCATTTGATAAAATCCAGCACCCATTCATGCTCAAAACTCTCAGTAAAGTGGGAATACAGGGATCATTCCTTAACATGATAAAGGCCATCTACGATAAACCGACAGCAAACATCATACTAAATGGACAAAGATTAAAAGCAATCCCCTTAAGATCAGGAACCAGGCAGGGTTGCCCACTTTCACCACTCTTATTCAACATAGTTCTGGAAGTCCTAGCTACAGCAATCAGACAAGAAGAAGAAATAAAAGGCATACAAATTGGAAAAGAAGAAGTAAAACTGTCATTATTTGCAGATGATATGATATTGTATATTGAAAACCCTAAAGTCTCAGTCAAAAAACTACTGGACCTGATAAATGAATTCAGCAAGGTGGCAGGATATAAAATTAATACTCAGAAATCAGAGGCATTTCTATACACCAACAATGAAATATCAGCAAAAGAAATTAAGGAAACAATCCCCTTCACTATTGCAGCCAAAAAAATAAAGTACCTAGGAGTAAATTTAACCAAAGAGGTTAAGGACTTATACTCAGAAAATTATAGAACATTGATAAAAGAAATCAAGGAAGATACAAACAAGTGGAAGCACATACCGTGCTCATGGCTAGGAAGAATAAACATCATTAAAATGTCTATATTACCCAAAGCAATTTATAAATTCAATGCAATACCAATTAAAATACCAATGACATACTTCAAAGATATAGAACACATATTCCAAAAATTTATATGGAACCAAAAAAGAACACGAATAGCCTCAGCAATCTTAAAAAGAAAAAATAAAGCAGGAGGTATCACTCTTCCTGATATCAAGGTTTACTATAAGGCCATTATACTCAAGACAGCCTGGTACTGGCATAAGAACAGGCACATAGATCAATGGAACAGAACAGAGAACCGAGAAATAAACCCACACCTTTATGGACAACTGATATTTGACAAAGGAGGAAAGAACATACAATGGAGTAAAGACAGCCTCTTTAACAAATGGTGTTGGGAAAATTGGACATCTACCTGCAAAAAAATGAAACTAGACCATCAACTTACACCATTCACAAAAACAAACTCAAAATGGATAAAAGACTTAAATGTAAGCCGTGAAACCATAAACATCTCAGAAGAAAACATAGGCAGCAAGCTCTCCGACATCTGTAGCAGCGGTATATTTGCCGATTTATCTTCATGGG
Source organism: Rhynchonycteris naso (assembly GCA_037038555.1). Lineage (NCBI taxonomy): Eukaryota > Metazoa > Chordata > Mammalia > Chiroptera > Emballonuridae > Rhynchonycteris > Rhynchonycteris naso. Next base: position 39,624,504 of record CM073002.1, read on the forward strand.
CAACTGAAATAAAAGGCAAGATAAACAAATGGGACTATATCAAACGAAAAAGTTTTTGCACAGCTAAAGACAATAGGAACAGAATAAAAAGACAAACCACACAATGGGAGAACATATTCGACAGCACATCTGATAAGGGGTTAATAACTAAAATTTATAAAGAACTTATAAAAAGCAACACCAGGAAGACAAAAAACCCAATCAAAATATGGGCAAAAGAAATGAATAGAAACTTCTCCAAAGAGGACATACAGATGGCCAATAGGCATATGAAAAAATGCTCAACATCACTAATCATTAGAGAAATGCAAATTAAAACCACAATGAGATATCACCTCACACCAGTCAGAATGGCACTTATCAGCAAAACAACACAGAATAAGTGCTGGCGAGGATGTGGAGAAAATGGAACCCTTCTGCACTGCTGGTGGGAATGCAGACTGGTGCAGCCACTGTGGAAAACAGTTTGGAGATTCCTCAGAAAATTAAAAATCGAACTGCCTTTTGACCCAGCTATCCCACTTTTAGGAATATACCCTAAGAACACCATAGCACTGTTCGAAAAGAAGAAATGCGCCCCCATGTTCATGGCAGCATTGTTCACAATAGCAAAGTTTTGGAACCAGCCCAAGTGTCCGTCAGAAGACGAGTGGATTAAAAAGCTATGGTACATATATACTATGGAATACTACTCAGCCATAAGAAACGATGACATCAGATCATTTATAACAAAATGGATGTACCTTGATAACATTATACGGAGTGAAATAAGTAAATCAGAAAAAAAGAAAAACTGAGAACAGCACGATTACATACATAGGTGGGACATGAAAGTGAGGGTATGAGACATGGACAAGAGAGTGGTGGTTATGGGATGGGGGGAGGGAGGGAAGAGTGGGATAGGGAGGAGGGGAGGGATGCAGGGAAAACCAGATTGAAGGTGACAGAGGACAATTTGACTTTTGGTGATGGGTATGCAACACAATTGAATGATAAGATAACCTGGAGATGTTTTCATTGTACATATGTACCCTGATTTATTGATGTCACCCCATTAGAATTAATAATAATAAAATATATATATATATAAAAAAAAAATAGGCAGAGGTCCTGAACAGACACTTCTCCCAAAGAGGGCATGCAAATGGTCAACAATTATGTGAAAAGATGCTCATCTTCACTAGCTATTTGAGAAATGTATATCCAAATTACAATGAGACACCACCTCACACCTGTTAGATTGGCTATTTTCAACAAGACAGGTAATAACAAGTGTTGGAGAGGCTGTGGAGAAAAAATGAACCCTCATTCACTGCTGGTGGGAATGCAAATTAGTACAATCATGATGGAAGAAAGTATGATGGTTCCTCAAAAACTTAAGAATAGAATTACCATATGACCCAGCAATCCCTCTACTGGGTATCTACCCCAAAAACTTGAAAACATTGGTACATAAAGACACATGCACCCCCATGTTCTTTGCAGCATTGTTCACAGTGGTCAAACAACTAAAGTTTCTCTCGACAGAGGATATTGGATAAAGAAGATGTGGTACATATATACAATGGAATACTACTCAGTCATAAGAAATGATGACATAGTGACATTTACAACAATATGGGTGGACCTTGAGAACATTATACTGAGTGAAATAAGTAAATCAGAAAAAGCTATGAACTGTATGATTTCACAAATACCTTATTTCCCCATGTATAAGATGCTCCCATGTATAAGATGCACCATAATTTTGGGGTCAGAAATTTAAGAAAAAATGTATTACATATAGTTATTGAACTGAAGTTTTATTCATCATAAAATTCCTATCACTGTCAAAACTCTCATGCATTAGCTTGTCCTCATCGGTGTCTGATAATGAATCACTGTCTTCCTATATTGCCTCATCTTCAGTTCCATCTATGGAATTTGAAATGCCACAATCACTGTATAAGATGCACCCAGTTTTTACACCCAAAATTTTTCAAATAAGGGTGTGTCATACACGGGGAAATACGGTAGGTGGGATATAAAACTGAGACTCATGGACATAGGATTAAAGTGAAGCAGTTACTAGGGGGAAGGGAGGGTGGGGGAGGAGGTGGGAGAGGGGAATTTTCTAAATGGGGACAAACATAAGGTGGACAGAAAATGATTTCCCTTTGGGTGATAGGTATACAACATAATCAGCAGTTTGAATGCTATTGAGGTATTTACCTAAAGACTATGTACTCTTATTAATTAATGTCACCATGTTAAAGTCAATTTTCTAAATAAAATTTAAAAAAAATAATAAAGAGAAAAAAGAAAGAAAGCCAATGGCAAAACCTGAGTGAGCTACATGCTGGAAGCAGACGCTGGTGGTGTCAGAGACCTCACATCTGAGTGCCTATGTTCATCCAGCAAAATCGATGTGGATGCCTCACTCCCTGTTGAGAAGTGCAGAGGACATGGAAACAGCTAACAGGTATAAGCTATGGATAGCTAACTATGCTACACTGACCTAGAAAACTCATGTTATCTTTATAAGGCAGCAAGTTCAGAAAGTTCTGATGTCGGCTTTAGCCTTTTTTTCTAAATTCTGCTGATGGTGAGCAGCGTTACAGGAAATCCTAACACAGCACAGCCACTGTTTTCTTTATATTGGCATTAGCAGGCAACATGAAGGGTTTAAGAAAACTTTGTTGGAAAATTTCCACTTTGAACAGCAAGGGATTAGGTGTCTCTTCCAGTTTCTCTCTGACTCCCTCCCTTTCTGAATAGGAAGTTCACTCCTAAGTTGGAAAGCAAACAGCCACAAAAGCATTTCCATATATAGAGCCACTGGGCATGCTCCTGCCTTCAGGTAGAGTCTTGCAGGTTTCTAACCACAGCCAGTTTTATGTTCTGTGTATCAATCCACACTCATGACTGTTACCATACACCTGTATGTCATTCAGAGGTTCACTCAGCTTAAGCAAATTATATTTTAAAACTGCACTGATTAAAAAAAAAAGTTCAGGGAAAGGGATTTCCTAGCTCTCAAATAAAAATGTGCAGTGGAGCGCTTACTAAGTAAACAGAAAACATGGGCAGCTGAGAAATCAATTTAGCTGAACAAACAATGTTCCATGTAATGAACTACTAATTATCCTTTTATGCCATGTCAGTCTGAGTGATTACAGAGCTGTGCAGTTTAATTTGACGTTTGAGCATTGCCTTGCTCCATTAGCTTCATATAAAGCTACAACACATTCAAAAAGGGAGGGGGCTTCTGTATTTATCTGGAACTGAGTAAGCACCTGTATTAATAATAAGAGGAGCACCTCAGAATCTTTATAAAAATGTGTTTTTAACATAAGGATAAAGAAAGCATGGAGACCCTCTGGGAGTCAGGAGATCAAACCAAGTGTCATACAGTCAATGGATAAAACTCCTTGAAGCAATGACCTGTGCTGGGCTCATCACAGTGACTCCCGCCATTGAAAATGCCACCCCCTTCACACTGAAGCCCCCTCGCATGCCAGCCGGGGCTCCAATCAGCTGCAGGGCCCCGGAGCCAGACCAGCAAGAGGATGCAGAGTCACACGGAATGAGGAAGGCTCTTTTTCAAACTAGACTTATTAAATTGTACCCCCCAAAAAAAATTTTTAATGAAACCTGTGTTGTAGTGAGAATATAATAGAGAAGGAAATGAGGGTAAGTACCCTTCCCCTCGCCTGTTTAAAATTCACATTGAGTTCCTGCCATGTACCAATGTTTAATGTAATGGTGAGCGCAGAGTGCAAAAAGATATAATGCATGTCATCAATAAATAAAATCTTAAAATATAAGAAAAAGACTAAAAAGCTTGGCCTGTGGTGGCACAGTGGATAAAGCATCAACCTGGGGTGCTGAGGTCATGGGTTCAAAACCCCAGGCTTGTCAGTCAAGGCCCATACAAGAAGCAACTATTACAAGTTGATGCTTCCCACTCGCCACCCTGCCATTTCTCTCTCTGCTCTCTCTAAAATCAATAAATAAGGTAATTAAAAAATAATAATGAATAAAGATACAATGCATGTACTTCAAAGTTAGGACAGCCTTCAATACTTGGGCTATCTTCTATTTCTTCATATTGCTGAGCAAGAAAAACTTGCCCTCATAAGGCAGTAGTTCTCAGTTTTGGCTGAACATTGGAATGACATAGGGGCCTTCAAAACAACAAAAAGGTCCTGGCCAGTTGACTCAGTGGTAGAACATCGGCCCAGTGTGTGGATGTCCCAGGTTCCATTCTGATCAGGGCACACAGGAGAAGCATCCATCTGCTTCTCTACCCCTTCTCCTCTTGCTTCTCTCTCTCTCTCCCCCTCCTGAAGTCATGTCTCAATTGGAGCGAGTTGGCCCCAGGTGCTGAGGATGGCTCCAAGGCCTCTACCTCAGGCACTAAAAAGAGTTTGGTTGCTGAGCAATGGAGCCATGCCTCAGATGGTCAAAACATCACTCCCTAATGGGCTTGCCAGATGGATCCCTGTCAGGCACATATGGGAGTCTATCTCTCTGCCTCCCCTTTTCTCACTGAATTAAAAAAAAAAAAAAACAAAAAACAAAACTAATCCCTGGACCCTACCCCCAGACATTCTAATTTAATTGGTTTAGGGTGTCATGGAAAAGTCAAGATTTTTAAAGCTCCTCCAGTGACTACAATGGGAAGCCACTGTTGCAATCTGCTGTTCTATTTACTAAAGTTGTATCTTCAAAGTAGGCCATTTACTCAATCCACAAATATTTATTGAGTACTTGGGAGGCACTTACATGGTGTGGGAAAGATATACAATGATGACAAAATGATCCCCAAGAGAGGGAAGAACCACCCACCTGTTCAGAGAACATTACAGCTAGAATTGTACAGCCCTTCCGAAGGAATGAGCCCAGCCTGCGCCCCCCAGACTCTGAGCTGTTTCTCCATCCCCACTTAACAGGTGGGAAGGGAAGCCTGGGGAATTAAGTGGCTTGCTCAGACTGGAACATTCAGTAAGTGAAACACTAGGACTTAAGAGTCATAGGATTTTAGAGTCCGATGAGATCTCACAGTTAGTTTAACTCAAACCCTCCATTATTTTAATTAGGGAGGTCCCTGAGTTTCTGAGAAAATTGAGTTAGGAGAGTTCTGACTTATGGAGAAATTACATATATTTTGAATTAGAGAGAGCCCTGAGTCCAGAGAAATTAAGTGACTTGACCAGTGCCAGTGGTCAAATGGCTTTTTAAACCTTCATAGCAAAACCCAGCTTCTCAATTTCTAGTTCAAGTTTCAACACGTTGCACCTCCAAATGTCAGCTCTGGTCCCCGGACAGCTGAAATTCAGTAAGAAACAGGGTTTCAGTAAGAAATACGGTACCATAACTCACTTGTTTTAGCATCACATCAGATTGATGATTAAGGAAACAAACCCACTCCTTGGCACTTGGTTTCTAAGAAAAGTAAGCAAATAGAATAATACTATCAGTTAAACCTATGATAAAATGACTTCCAGAATCCCAAATCCTCAATCAGTTACACAAATGAAGCCTGTTCCTTCTCCATGGCTGTATCTAGACTACTTAGGCAAATGTGTATTTTAGTACTAGCGAAGTCTGCAGTCCTTAATCCTGGATGCGCATTAGAATCACCTGGTGTGCTGTTGAAAACTACCCATGCCTGGGCTACATCCCCACGTAAATTTTTACTTAATTGGTCTGGAATAAGTTCTGGGCATCAGTATTTTTTAAAGTTTCCTGGAGATTCCAGTATGTAGTGGGTTAAATTCCTGACTCCAAGAGTTGCCCTCAAATACACTGGACTCCTGATGGCCCTCAGGTGCTCTTTGTCCCCTTAGGAAAAGATCAGAGGGAGAGGAGGCTTTCAGATCCCTCCATGGCTTTGCTTCCTCAGGCTCTACCATAATTCCTCACTACCCCCCTAAACAGCAGCTTCTCCCAAGCAAGAGAAAACAAGACCTCATTCAGAAATGCAACTATTTTTTAATTCGACAAAATAACTAGCCAATACTCCTCAAAACTATCCGTGTAATGAAACCAAGGAAAGACTAAGAAACTGTTACAGACATAGGAAACATGACAAATAACTGGAATACAGTATCCTGGCTTGTATCCTGGAACAGAAGAAAAGACATTAATGGAAAAACTGATGAAATCAAAATGAGGTCTAAAATGAACAGTAATGTACCAATATTGGTCTCTTATTTTTGATAAATGTTCTATGATATTACTATCAGATCATAACATTAGGAAAACTGAAACTGGCTGAGAGGGTTAAGGGAACTCTGTACTACCTTTGCAACTTTCAAAATTAAAAAGTTTATTAAAATACAAACATTTTAGGTGCACTGAATGAGAGTTTAAGAGCTTGCTTTCCTCATCTAGTTCCAACCATACTGTTTACCTTCCCCCTCAGAGTGTTAGCCCTCACTAGTATGGATATTGCCCGCAGTTGAGGATTCTGTCCCTGTGTTCCCCTTAAACTGCTCCAAAGATCAGGAATGAAGGTGGTGCAAGGGGAACTTGAGCTCTCCCCAGAGGCCAGACATTACCAACAACCATTTTACAGTGTTGTATATTAATCATCTGGGGGAAATAAGAGTATCGTACGTATTAGAACTCAATGAATCTCAATGCTAAAGAACACAGCGTGGCTGCCATGTCCTGAGACACGAAGCTATGTGGTGTAGCCCACGTAATGAAGTTTCCACTGGGTTGGCAGCACCATTTTTACTGTCATGTTCTACCACACTCACGTGCATATTTTATGAACTTACTGAATGCGGTGTGTTCTCTGCATAGTACATATATAGTTTCCAAGCATATTAAAAACAGCTGCTGCCCGCTCCGTGGTTTCCCAGCCGATAAGCCTACTTCCCAGACCTGTCTTCCAAGAAAGCTGCACTTAAGAAAAAGTGACTAAGCTAATATAGCAAGAGGTATTTTTCTATCAGATCTCCACGATGTTCTCCATAAGAGCTCGCTGAAGCTGAAAGGAATCTAACTCCTATACAGAATAAAAGAGAGAGCTAGCTGTCTTCATGTCTGTGCAGTCCAAAAAGAATCCAGCTATGATGGCTGCAGTAGTTTTGTTGCTAAATTACAAACCCACTTGGTTCTGATCTGAGTGAGACCCACTAGACTTTACCATCCTCATCCCACAGGCAAAGAATGTTCTAGGAGCCTCCTACACAGTGACTCTGGGAGGTGAAAAATAATAGAAAGTTGAGAAAAGATGCTGAGGTAGGGTTTTAAAAAGAGAACCTTTTATCCAATTGGATATGTTCTCTTTCCCCAGAACAGTCTAAGGAACCTCAGCCTTGACCCCCATGCTGGGGAAATGTTTTAAATCAGTCCCCTCCATCAGGCCTGCTCTGGCCTTCCATGTGGTCAGAACAGGATTTCCATTACACTATGTTCCAAGTTGGAATCTAGAGTCTGGGTGGTTCCAAATTTGGCCCGTGCTCAAACTTGTCTCCCACATCCTTGTGTTGCTTCCGTGCCTATTTCTCCACTAGATTATAAATCCCCGTGGAGGAGAGAACCATGTCTTATTCATTTTTCTGTCCCTTGCTGAGTCTACCACAATGCCTGTCAAATAGCAAGTGTTCAACAAATGTTAGTTAAATATGTTTTGAGGTTCTGTAAGTGGCAAGGCTTCCTATGGAGCTGATTTATGGCTGCAGTGCCCGTGATCACACCAGGGCGAGGGTCACAGCAGTGCTCAGTCAGACCCAGCTGGAGGACCCTACGTGTCTCCTACCTACCCTGGAAAGAGCAAGGGGTGAGTCTTTGGAGGCTGAGGCAGTGCTAGTAACACCTCAGAATTATCTACCAAAGTCACATTTTCCCTCATTGTTAAGCCTAAGGAAAGTTACGGTTGTAAATCTTCTCCACGGTGCAGAGTTCGCTAGCTGAAAAGTGATGGTATACGCATGTCTCATAAAGGAGGCATAATACAAGGGCGTGTCCTGCAGGCCAAGAGGAAACAAGCACTTTTAGCATGATGATATAGAGATGACTTGCAAACAGAAGGTGGGGGTGCATCCCTCACAACAACCACATAGGCTTTCTGACAGCAAAGCACAACAAACAAAACCAGGAGGAAACAGTCCTTTATGTGAAGTTAGAGTAACGTCTTCCAACCTGAGTCCACAAGGATGGAGATTAAAAAAAGTCCTTTCTAGTCCACTCCACCCACCCACAACCCCAGAATTAGTTTCTGTTCTATATTCTAGGGCTTTCCCCAAAAGCCACCTTTGGGGTCCTTCCCACAGAGCTACCCACTCACTCAGTCTTTTCTTGCTCACACCATTTTTGCTTTTAAAACATTTTGTTTCCTCCCACCAGAGCTCTACCTTGGGCTAAGCACCCAGGAGGCTTGTCAATCATCAGCAATAAGCACTTCTGTTCCTGGACCCTGAAGGTAGAGAAGTAGAAGCAGTAGAGGGCCGTTGGTAGTTCCCTGCCTCAGGAAAGGGAGTTATGGGTTAATCTCACACTTTATACAGCCATGATGAACCTCTTGTTAGCATATCTCCTTCGTGTCAACAAGCTGAAATGGTTCAGACTTCCTCTTTACCTTAATTCTTGCTACTTTCTTGTTGACAAGAACTTCCCTTGTATTATATACATAAATAATCTCATTAAATTTCCTTTGAGGGAAGACCCATGTCCCTAATGTTTACTTGGTATGTAATTGTATTCCACAATAGGGGTCAGAAAGAAAAAGAGAAGAAAAAATACCTAAGACATTCTACGCTTTTATTCCAAGTCCATAACATTATAGATGGCATAAATCCTACATAAGATGCCTGTAAAATCCTACTGGCCTATTTGGCAGCCAAAATCTGAATCATTTTATTCATTATTTTTATGTTTTAAGTTACAGTTCTCCTCTGTACAAAGGTGCCAGCATGCATCCTTCAGCCAAACTGGACAATTACAATCTCTTCTAATATGGCTTATCCTTTCTGGCCTCATATTGATCAGATTTTGTTTCTGAGATTATGCTGCATAATAAACAACTCCCAAGGTCTCAGGGTTCCATAACAACTGACATTTAGCTTACACTCACAAGTCTCCATGTCCGCTGAAGTTCACACGGTCTCAGTCAAGCTCATCAGGGCCAGCCTGGACACAGGTCAGGTCACTTTCAGACCAGCGTCCACGTGCCTCTATGCTGAGCCCAGGCTAGACACAGGTCAGGTCACTTCCAGGCCAGCTTCCACGTGCCTCCACTCTGGGCCCAGGCTGGACACGGGTCAGGTCATTCCCAGGCTGGCCTCCACATGCCTCCATGCTGGGCCCAGGTTGGACACAGGTCAGGTCACTTCCAGGCCTGCCTCCACATGCCTCCACTCTGGGCCTAGGCTGGACACCGGTCAGGTCACTTCCAGGCTGGCCTCCACATGCCTCCACATTGAGCCCAGGCTGGACACAGGTCAGGTCACTTCCAGGCCTGCCTCCACGCTGGGCCCAGCCTGAAGGAGGAGCAGCTACCTGAGGCATGTGCTTCTCACAACAAAAAGAAGAGGCCTGAAAGAGGCTTATTGTGCCTCTTTTAAGGTCTAGACTAACAAGTATCAAGATGTCACTTCTACCCACATTCCACTGGCCCAAGAGAGTTGCAAGGTAAGGCCCAAATTACTGAAGGTAAGGGAGTATGCTCCACCCCATGCAGTTTGGAGACTGAAATGAACAACTGCTCAGTGATCTAATCTGCCACGGCTTCTACAGCTCTCTCTTTACAATTGCATTTGACGGAAATGCCTTTTCTGTCCATAAACCTATTTAAATCTGGCCCATCCTTCAAATCCCAGTTCAAATGTCACCTCCTCCATCAAATTTTCTGTTCATAGGACAGGTATTAAGCATTCTTTTTTCCGTATACCATAATCTGTATAGCTCCAACATTGTTTATTACACACAGAACTGTACTACAGTCATTTGTCTGGGTGCGGTCTCTCCTGTAAAAGCCATAGCACCTTCAAAAAGGAACTATGAATGATTCATTTTTTTATTATCAACATCATCCAATGCCTTTATCATGGCAGGCAATCAGTATATGTTGCATAAAGAAATGAATACAACATACATGTGACCATATGACTAAGTCGGGGTATATCTGCATAAAAGAGGAAATATAATGATAAGGGCTTCAAGCTCTGACATCAGACAGACCTTGATTCAAATTCTGTCTTCCCTTCTCCTTGGCTGCATGCCAAGTTTAAGTACCTGGAAAGCTACTTAAACTCTCTGGGCCTCAGTTTCCTCAACTATAAAATGGAGAATTCATCCATGTAAAAAGGTGAGTACAAGACAAACGCTCAAAAGTTCTACTCTTTTATTCTAACTACATATACTACAGCAAAAACGTTATTTCCCTTTCTATATACAGTGTGATGAAAATATTTTTTAAGTAAGTACATAATGACAGCAACTAAAAAGGAACATATGCTCGGGTAGTAGTATTGTAAGTAAAACATCCTCTTTTATTTTATTCATGGATAATATGGTTTTGCTTACGCAATTAAAAAAATTAAACACTTATTTTCCTTGGTGTTTAGCCAACTCTGGGGTGGTGACACCCATATGGACCTACCGCTCCACAGAAAATGACTTTTTTAACAGATGCTACATGTCAGACCCATTATAAGTACTTTTTTCTAATTCTCATAACAATCCTGCAGGGTAAGTAATACTATGCCCATTTTATAGATGAGAAAGATGAGATCCTGAGAGGTTAAATTAATTGTTCAGGGCTCTACAATTAGTAAAATATAAGAAATAGATATATGGCCTGACTCTAAGTTCAGACTTCCTTCTCCACCCCACATTTCTGCTCGGTCACTAATTCACAGATAATTTACAATGTGAAAAACAAATCACAGGCACCGGGACAGGACTTAGTTTTTAACACCACTCTTTAATAAAAGAAACCAAGGTTTTTTGGAGAAATGGTGAGTCTAGGACTGTAGTAGGAAGTAAACAAGAAGAGCCTGGAACATCTTATAGTGCCAGAAAGTAAAGATGTACTCCAAACACTTACAAAAAGAAAATATACACAGAGAATAATGTGATATGTCTCAGGGGCACAAGAACCAACTGAAAGAGCTCCCTGTGGCCAAAACTATGGCAATCTGAACAACAAAGTAAAGTAGTATTGCACCATAATCCCAAATATAAAATAAATGTTCCTGAGACCATAGTAATGTACATAAGAGGCTGAATAAAGAAATAAATGGGGAGAATAAATGAATTTCCCATGCATACGTTACACTCAAGGAGGGGGAGCATAACTCCCCATTCCTTAAGTTCAGGCTGCACATGGTACCTCCTTCCTAAGACTACAGTGTGGAAAAGGGAAAAAAGAGCAACCTTACAATGGAGAATCCTAACAAACTACTTTAGCCAAGTGACCAAAATCAATATCAACAGCAATATCATATTGATAATATGTGCCCTTGATATGATGTGATGAGAATGGTACTTTACTTCTCCAGTCCTCCTACCCAAAACCTATAACCCCATCTAATCATAATAAAACCAACCATCAAATTCCACTAGTGAGCATCTTCCAAAATGTGTGACCAGTATACCTCAAAACTATCCAGATCATCAAAACAAGGGAATGTCTGAGCAACTGTCACAGCTAAAAAGCTAAGGAGACATGACAAATTAATGTAATGTGGTAACCAGGATGTGATACTAGAGCAGAAAGAACATTAGGTAAAAACTAGGAAAATCTGGGGAAAAAAAAGAACTTCAGTTAATAATAATGTATCACTATTGGTTCATTAATTGTATCCAATGTACCTATCAAAATAAGATGTTAGGAATCAGGGAGACTGGGTGTGGAGTATATGGGAACTTTCTATAGCATCTTCACAACTTTCTATAATTCTAAAACTATTCTAAAAACAAAAATTTACTTTTAAAAAATACAGGACCTAGATACAAAACAAATTTCAACTCTGGAATTGTTCCCAAAAGAACTTTAAAAAGTACCACCCTGCCTGACCTGTGGAGGCACAGTGGATAAAGCGTTAACCTGGAATGCCAAGGTCAATGGCTCAAAACTCTGGGTTTCCCTGGTCAAGGCACATGTCAAAGTTGATGCTTCTTGTTCTTCCCCCCTTCTCTCTTTCTCTCTCTCTCTCTCTCTCTCTCTATCTCTATCTCTCTCTCTCTCTCCTCTCTCGAAAGGTGAATAAATTTAAATATTTTTTTTAAATAAAGGAAGTACGGCCTGACAAAAGGTTTGATCACTATCCCATTAAAAGCTGACTCACCCAACCTAGCAGATAATCTATCTGGTGACCCTAAAGTAGGCATGTAGTTCCCAAATCATAAAGCAATTCATTGCATGGTTATTTGATGATATCTACCAAAGTCCCTACTATTATATTTTCTCATGGTACACACTGTAAATAATTATCTGAGCAACTACCTGTTCAATGTCTATCTTCCCCATACATACACAGGAAGTTCCAAGAAGGAAGGGACTTCTTTCACTGTGTATTTCTAGAACTTAGCAGTGTGGCACCTAGTAGGTGCTTAGTAATTATTTACTGAGGGCATGAATGTCACTGCCGTCTAAAGGAACAATGATTAGCATTGCTTACTGCGGTCCATGGTGAGTGACAAGCCGTGGCTTTCTGAAGCTTGAGAGGTCACTGGGACAAATGCAAGCTCTTTCAATCTTCCAGTGTCTCCAAGTCCCCAAAACCCATTATTTCCAAGCCTTTCCAACAAGATCAGAGTGAGGCATTTTACTTCTTGTAATCAAATCTTATCCTAGAAAACACTGAAGTTCCCTAAAATCCAAGGAAGTGATCAGATCAACATATATTCTTTTGTGTGGCCCGTCTATTAGCCCAAGAATGGAGCCCATTCCAGGCATCACAAGGAAAACCTAGATTCCTGAAAAAGGACAGGAAATATGTAGCAAAAAGCACTGTGGGAGAAAAAACATAAGCATGAAACAAATTTCATTAGGGACCGTTGGTATTGAGTGTCTGGAACATCAATCTTCATTATTGTTATTCTATTCTCTCAGTGCATTCCAGGTCACAGCAAGTTAGTAATTTTGCCGTATCTTTCCCTGCCTGGCTTTATGTAAGTGCTGCTAAGAATAAAATTAAGCAGTGGGAGAAAAACATCAGTTTGGTGTCTAAATTTAGAAAACTTGATGAATAAATCTATTAAATGCACGGCGGGAAAGAGAGAAGAGTATATCACTTCTTATTAGAGAGATAAAATAAAAAGAAAATAAAAGGTGCTTGTCTTTATAATTTAGAACAACAGATTTAAATGTAAAGCCCCTCCAATGCCTCTTTTATTTACAAATGAGTATACTGGTTGATTGTGTATTTTCATTTATATAACCCTCAACTTGAATTTTCAAAAGGCATAATCCAAGTCAAGAAACCACACAGATAACAGTTATACAAACTGTGGGTTCAGTATTTACCGGGGAGGCATAGGACCTTTATGAGATCCTACTGATGTGATATAAATCATCTTCAGAAGATCATGGAAAGCAGGTGCCCCAACGCTGCACTGCAGACATCTGGCAGGCTTTTATCCTCACACTCCACCCTCCCGCTCAACATCTGGCAGCCCCTTCATCCCTTTACCCCACCCCCAATCCCAACTGCCTCCCAACATCTGCCACACACTTCTCTTAACCTCAGAAGCAAATCCTGTCAAAAGCTCAAAGCACAATGTTCCAAGGGTGGTGACCTGGAGTCACATGCTGGGTGGGGGGTGGAGCAGGGTTTGTTTTTATTTTTTTCCTCAACTTTAAATGAATACACAATTCACTTAGAAGTACTCTTTTATGTCTAACTGGTTCTCACTGAGAAGCTTGTTTAAAATTAAAATCCATAGTCACTATTAACCTCTTAAAAAGTTTTATATTATCCAGGGAATTGGAAGATACTATCAAAAAAAATTATGGGACTAAAAACAATTTTATGCTGATGACGTCTCTTAAGAACAAAGAGAATTATTTCTGACTGAGAAAAAATGGGCAAAACACATTATTTCCTTCCTGTGAAGTACAAGTTAGCTATAGAAAGTGTCTTAAGCCTAATCCAAAAATATTTTGTAACCTATTTAAGAAAGTGAGTGCTGTCTGAATTTCATATTAGTTGGGGAATTCCCTCAAGGCTTCCCACATCTTATGCCACTAACTAGTCTGCAGAACGGCCGATCGCACATACAGTCCCCCTAAATCTGAACAGGAGGATGACTTGCTGGTCGTGCTCTCCCTGAAACTCCTCCCCTCACCTGCTGTGAGTCACCTGACCCAGGTTTCCTACTATCAAACTTTTATTCTGGGCTATACCACTCCAACAGTTTGTTGTTAACCATTTCACGGTATTTATTTTAGGGCTACAACTAAATGAGTTAACTCCCCCCAAAATTCCTCTCTCCTGCCCCACCCTACACACTCACAATTCTTCACTCCCTGACTTCTTTAGACCAATCCCTATTCCTTTCCTCCAAAAGCAGAGATGCTTGCTTTTCATTTTTCAAGATGAACATGCATAAAACCATGTAACCCTGAGTGCTCTGGGCACAGGTGAATTCCTTAGGTAGTCTTGGCTTCTGATGAGATAGATATTCCATACTCAAAGCCACTCGGGGTTTTGGATGGCTGCCAAGCTGCTGGATGTATCACAGAGACTGCAGTCCAGAGCTCTATCAAAGCATTTTATCTTTTATTACACACTTAAATTAGTAATTACTTCTGAGACATTATTTAGATTCTGTTGTAGTGTGCGAAGTTTAAATAAGGTTAGTGACAGTTCAGCTGAAATTCCTTGCACATATGTTTTTCTGTTTTGTTCTCCGTTAAAATTTTATTTTAGTCCCCAAGAATACTATAAAACAAAGAGTTACATCAACATTGTTTTCTCTTTTGATTATTACCTGGAGTGGGGAATATTTTGTGCTTATTAAAATTGCAGAGACAGTAAACCAAGTTAGATTGGAAGACTAGAATCATAAATGGTATTTGTGTATCAAAGTTATTAGCAGGATATAGTGTGAACAAAGCCTACAGAGAGTGCAAAACAAGCTGAACTATTAATTAATACACATAGTAGAATGGAAAGAGCATTTGAGTAGGAGAGAGCTTTCGGATCCAAGTTCTCCGTTATCTACTGTTGTGATGCTAGTCATGCCTCCTTGCCTCTTTGGGCCTTGGTTTCTCATCTAGAATAAATAGGTTTGTCTGCATACATTGTTTAAACTGTATTATGAAAAAAAATCATCCACAGAAGTAAAGAAAATAGTATAATTAACCCAGTTTCAAAAAGTATCAATATATCTTGTTTCATCTATACGGCTTTAATTTCCCACCATTCTTTCCTGCTGACATTTTCTAAAGCAAACCCTAGACACCATAACATTTCATCTGTAAATACTTGAGTATTTTTAAGTAATAAAAACTTTTCCTGCCTGACCAGGCAGTGGCGCAGTGAATAGAGCGTCGGGCTGGGATGCAGAGGACACAGTTTCAAGACCCCAAGGTTGCCAGCTTGAGCGCAGTCTCACCAGCTTGGACCCAAGGTCGCTGACTTGAGCAAGGGGTTACTCGGTCTGCTGAAGGCCTGCGGTCAAGGCACATATGAGAAAGCAATCAATGAACAACTAAGGTGTCACAACGAAAAACTGATGATTGATGCTTCTCACCTCTCTTCGTTCCTGTCTGTCCCTATCTATCCCTCTCTCTAACTCTCTCTCTGTCCCTGTAAAAAAAAAAAAAAAAAAAAAAAGACATTTCCCTGGCTCTGGCCGATTTGCTCAGTAGATAGAGCATTAGCCTTGCATATAAATGTCCTGAGTTCAATTCCTGGTCAGGGCACACAGGAGAAGTGACCATCTGTCTCTCTTCCTCCCCTCCCCTGTCTCTTTCTCCTTCCCTCCCACAGTAAGTGGTTTGATTGGTTCGAGTATTGGCCCCAGGCACTGAGCATAGTTCAGATAGTCTTAGCATCAGCCTCGGGCACTAAAAATTGCTCAGTTGATTCAAGTGACAGCCCCAGACAGGGGTTGCCAGATGGATCCTGGTTGGGGTGCATGCAGGAGTCTGTCTCACTATCTCCTCTCCTCTCATTTAAAGAAAAGAAAATCCTGACCGAGGATTAGTGCAATGGAAAAAGCATCAGCCTGGGATGCTGAGGACCCAGGTTCAAAACCCCAAGTTTGCTGGCTTGAGCACAGGATCACCAGCTTGAGCATGGAATCATAGACATGACCCCATGGTCACTGGCTTGAACCCAAAAGTCACTGGCTTGAAGTCCAAGATCAGTGGCTTGAGTAAGGGGTCACTGACTCAGCTGGTGCCCCTTGGTCAAGGCACATAAGAGAAAGCAATCAATAAATAACTAAGGGACTGCAACCATGAGTTGATGCTTTTCATCTCTCTTCCTTCCTATCTGTCCCTCTCTCACACATGTGCAAAAAAAAAAAAAAGACTTTTGCCTTAACAACCTTAGTATTATTACATCAAAACAAACCAAGAAAACCAAAAACACTCAGCAGTAAATCCTTCAATACCTTCAATTCTACCATTTTTAGGCCCAAAGCCTCTCACAAACTACTAAGTCAGTTAGAGCCACACACTCCTAAAAACTGAAGCTCTTTTTGTTCCATTCTATAAAAGAGAAAGAGTTTTTGCATTTTTACCTGATAGCCTCACTGATCTCCAATTCTGGGCTTCAAACCAAAGAGGAACATGAAAAACTTAGAGAGGATTGAGTAAAGAGCCAACCAAAAAGCTCAGACATTCAAAAGAAGGCAGAGTCCTCATGAAACATTAAAGAACTAGAATTATTCTGATCAGAAAGAAGACACACCGCCTGACCAGGCGGTGGTGCAGTGGATAGAGCATCGGACTGGAATGTGGAAGGCCCAGGTTCAAGACACCAAGCTCGTCAGCTTGAGCGTGGGCTCATCTGGCTTGAGCAATAGCTCGTCAGCTTGGATCCAAAATCACTGGCTTCAGCAAGGGGTTGCTCAGTCTGCTGAAGACCCGTGGTCAAGGCACATGTGAGTAAGGAATCAATGAACAACTAAGGTGTTGCGACAGCAACAAAAAACTAATGATTGATGTTTCTCACCTCTCTTCATTCCTGTCTGTCTGTCCCTATCTATCCCTCTCTCTGACTCTCTCTCTGTCCCTGTAAAAAATAAATAAAAATAAATAAAAAAGAAAGAAGAGTGGATTAGAAGAGCTATTCATTCATTTATGCATCTTTTCCATTCATTCATTCAACAAATACTAACTGAATACTTGCCTTGTGTGAAAGGCAATGGTAAGTGATTGGAATTCAAATATGAATATGAATGACATAAAACATCATCCTCAGCAGTGTGGCAGTAAGCCAGTCTCCATCTTCAATTAGGGAAAAATAAATACTATAGGAACTGCATATGTCCAGTGGGAAGACTAGCAAATTATTGAAGTGAGATTTCAAGGGACTCTGGGAATCTCCTTTTAGAAACAGGAGAATTTCATTTTTATTTAAGATGACTCAAATATGTACTGGGGATGAAAAATATTTTAAGTTCTCTTTCAATTCTAATATTTTATAAACCCCGACTTGATACTTTGACAAGAAAAGTATAATATTAATATAATACGGGACAGATACTATAATGATTACTATTACCTGATACTTACATCTGTCTGATATAGGGAATTTTCCAATATGTAAGGGTAAAATCACCTTGATAACTGAGGATTGCTTCTCTCTGAAATTGAAAATGTAAAATGTAGCCTGACCTCACCTCTCCAAAGAGAAGTCAGAAGTGTGTGAAATACAATTGGAAGATACATAGGTTGATTAAAACTCATTTCAGTCTTTCTTCCTCCACAGTGTTCCTGTTACTGGGATATCAGACTCTATGATCTGATAACTACAAAATCTATAAGTTGCTAGGTCACCACAGTAATTTTTGTATCAGCAGCTTGAAAGCTCAGTGACTGAGAAAGACCACCTGAGGTAACTTAGACACCTGCAAAGGGACAGCCCTTTGCCAAAGAGTGATATGAGAAATGTTTGCCCTGATTGACCCATCTTACTCTTCACCTGCACCCCCAAACCATGCCATCACAGTGATTGGCTGTTGAGACCTTTTATTATATGAGGCCCTGGCTCTTGACTTTCTAGTCTCTTCCTGCCTCCCACTCACCCAACCAAAGGAATGTCCCTCCCTATACCCTATTCACCCAGAGTCATCCTTTATCATAAACCAATTTTTAAAAATAATATGGATATAAAAATAACTAACTTTGCTCTCCAAGAATGTATATTTTCATTTTACTGTGGACCTCCTAAATGCTTTAGTTAGTAACGGAGATCAGACATATACCTAGGGCTGCACTTACAAAGCTATTTCAGATACATTGTCCAATTTAACTTCATGGCCATAGTAAGACTGTCAGGTCTATATCACTTTACAGTTAAAGAAACTGAGGTCCAAATAGACTAAGGAGCTCTTCCATGGCCACCCAAAAGTTAGAGGCAGAGTTATTTCTGATTTCAATCTCATCTTTACATCTAGAAGCCTGAGTGCTCTATAACCTTCCCAGGGGAGCACCAACAGCATCATCCCCTGCTTAACTGGGAAGGAAACAGCACTCACTTGACCTTTTGCCGCTGGTCCTCAAGCTTTCTGATTCTAAATACTGTTGTGCCGTTGTTGCCGTCATCACTATTTATTTCGTTTTGTTTCCACGATCGCAGCATATTTACCTAGATAAATGCCTTACCCTAAGAGACCTTTCATTGTGGGTATTTGAGACCCCGGTGGCCCCTAAGGAGTGGAGAGGCTAGCAAGTGGCACCACAAGGCAGCCACACGTTCACCCAAGGCCCAGCCGGCCCTTCACACCTGGTGGGCGGAGTCAGCTACAGGGGAGGGTGTCTTGATCTCTGGGGCATGAATGGACAGCTGTGGTACTCTTGTTTGCCTTGATCAGAAATTCAGAAAGACTAAAATGTCGTGTAGATGCCAAATTGAGAGGAGTGCTAGATTAGCCAATGAGTGAAAACAGAGGTCATCAGATACCTATAAGACAACAGCACTGAAGTCACCTAGGGCTGCTGAGCTACCTCTGGCTTTCACTGCACATGGGGCCTGTGTCTAAGGGAACCTACCCAGATTCGTGTGCCTCCAGCTCTGTGTAACAACACACCACCTCAAACAAACACCTCTGGAGTGCAGATCCAGATCTCTGTGGTCTAATTCCAGATCTCGCTGGCTCGGTGATCCTGAATAAGTCACGTTACCTCACTGGACCTCAATTCATTCATCTGTAAAATAGAGAAGGTTTGGGCTAATTGAAAACTTCTATTTCTAACAATGCCCAAGAGACTGTACTATGTTCTCTTCTAGAAAGAAATAACTTTGCACAAAGAAATTCAATGGTATATGTATAACTCACTTAACTGTTGTAAAACTCAGTCATGCTATCCATGAAGGGGAAATAATAATTATTGGGAGTAATGGATGTTAAATGATTAGCACAGAGCCTGCTGTACAATAAGTGCTCAATAGTGTTACTATTAACTCATATTAGACACTTCAACATGTTTCTCATTCTTTATTGCCAACAGTGCCCAGATTTATGTGCATCAAATACCAAAATGATCCAT
Source organism: Rhynchonycteris naso (assembly GCA_037038555.1). Classification (NCBI taxonomy): domain Eukaryota; kingdom Metazoa; phylum Chordata; class Mammalia; order Chiroptera; family Emballonuridae; genus Rhynchonycteris; species Rhynchonycteris naso. The sequence continues at coordinate 39,644,173 of CM073002.1, forward strand.
TCTCCCTTTTAAGCCTTCCAGTTTCTATATAAACCTGGAAAAATTGTTCTCCAGTTCATAAATTCAAAAAAAAAAAGTCTGATTAAAAACTCTCTCTGCTTCATTGTGGAACCTCACTGGCTGTGATACTGCGTTCAAGCAGGCGTGAGCTGGTCAGCTGATCACCCACTACGTGTCAAACACCTCTGAAAGAAGGTAACTGAAAAAGATCATTGAAGCAAAACCTATACAAAATATACACTCCTAATTATTTTGACAGCTATTTTATATTATTAGCACTTTGACCCAGCTATTAAAATTAGTTGTTTACTCAGAAAATATTTATGACCACATGTCATATACATGATGCTGTGCAAATCACTGAGGCAGACACAGATGATCTAATCCCTGGTTCCTGGGAGCTTGCCATCTTGCAGAAAAGAGGCTGTAGACACAAGCACCTACCAACCAAAGCAGGATCCAAGCACCAGAAAAGAGGTACAACATTCCGAAAAATGAAAAATTACATCCACCTCGAGGCAAGAGAATCAGGAGGAAAGTTTTTGAAGAAGGTGGCATTTAAATTGGTCTTTTAACCCTGAGCATGATTCCAACGATAAGAGAGGTGCTTTAGAGAGGCGAGCCCCTGAGAGCGCGAGGAAGGATTGCCAGGCCTCCTCAACGACTGCGAGAGCCCAGCCCAGAATCCCATCTGGTCGGTGCGGGAGACAGAGGGGCTATGAGCACAGAGACAGAAAGGACAGGACTAGATCTAGAGCAAGGAAGGCTCTTGTCTCCACTTCGTTTCGGCATTATTTAGTAAACAACAAACTACCGAAGATTTAAAGAGCAAGGTGCTTTAGGAAGATCGATCTGGCACTAAAAAGAAAAACTTTCTTTGTTCTAAAAGCTACCACAGATTGTTTTAGGCCTAGAGTGCTCAAGTGTAACACGTAATGTCAAATCTTCCTCTGGGAAGCTGCAACTGTTACATTTTCACCTATAGAGAGTACACAAATACCTAGCTAGATTTTGGTAAAGACCTGTAGGCATTTTCAATGAGAGCAACACCATCCATTCACCATAATCTATTTCTCGTTTTCCCTGAGAAAAGCGCTACAATCCATGCCTCTCAAAACAATTTGCTTATCCTCGTGTCCCTAGGAAGTGCTTTAACCATTGCTACTAGCATAGTCACTGCTCAAATGAAAGCATTATGTTAAAGCTTGCAGCCTTTATATCAAGGTAGCATTAAAGGAGCAAGACACGTGTCATGAAAGTCAACAAATTCACAAAACCTATCTCCTCTGGAGTCCTAGCTTTAAATTTAGGTTGCATCATAAATGAAATAGGCTTGGTGGCCTCCACCTATTTATTGCCTGGGAACATTTGTTTGATTTATAGGACATGATTTGACATACTCAGTGGAATTAACATTCACTCTTTAGGAGAATGCCCCAACATTTAGAATTCAAATGTACTGAAGCTTGCCCTGAATTTCTCTATGTCCCCCTTCTCTCTCCCCATTCCCTCCTCTCTTTCTTCTGCTCTCTCCCATTTCCTCAGAGGACCATGCAACCTGGAGATCTGATTGAGCAAATCCAGATGTCATGGTTGTTCCACAATGAATCAAGGAACAAAATGCATGTTTCAGCCACGACTGCTCTGTGTAGCTAGAAGAGGCTGCAGTTATCTGTGCTGCTCCCTAAACCTCTTCATGCAACTACTGATTACACAGCATTGGTTTCACATAAGTAATCTTCTGGAAGAAGACTCATTTCAGAGAGGGGTGCTGAGTACTTAACTGTGCTTTGCTAACAATTATTAAAGTATCACTGCACTTAAATAAAGCAGAACATAAACACATAGACAATGTGGTAACTGCTGCTCACAACATGAGAAAATGTCCTCTGTTCCTGAACGCAGAAGAGTTGGCCTGCTCATTTTAAATCGGCTTAATTTCTGTTTTAGGGGGCCTTGTGACAGTCTTCCAAAAGATAGCTGCCAAAAGTGAGACTATATTTAGTTGTTTATTACACACCAACTCAAGGTGTTGCATGCTGGTAAATAGACAAAAAGGCAAAGGGAATTGGAGCTCATTAGCAAGGGAGGCCAGGAAAGCTTTAGCAAAATTCTGAACTGGAAAATATTTGTTAGAGGATTTTGGTTGTGTTATTTCTGAGGACAGAAAAATAATCTAAGCTATAAATGCACATAGCAAGCAGCATAAACTTAAAAAGTTTTAATGGACAATGGCGAGGCGAATAGAAAATACAGACCCCAAACTCTAAAGCAAATGGAGGAAATCTTTGATATCATGATCCTTTGGATTGATGAGATTGACATTCTTCCCCTGGCTCACAGCAGAAAATTATTTTTAATTTCTTTTTTCTATCCAGAAGTTACATATGCCATTTTGGAATCATCACAAGTTTCAAATGGGGGGGGGGGGTGCCCAAGCAAATGAGCATTCCTGTAAGTATTTGCCAATACAGCACTGCAGAAATGGGGTTATAACTGGCCTGGAGGACCAGGGAAGCCGCTGCAAAGTCCATATCCAACTGAACACATTGCATTTGGTTTTTTTTCCCCCAATGACTAATTTTCATTATGTTGGAGGGCCCAACTTAAGCTTAGCCTAGAAACTGCTTTAACTGCTTATTTGTGGTCTGTGCTCTCATTAACAATCACTGAAGAGAGGGAAATAGACATTTAAGAACATATATTTAACTCTATATTCAAAGCCACATTTTATTTTATCCTTGGGTTTGTTGAAGGTTTGTTAGAGGGATCAGTTCATATATTCTTTGATTTTTTGGAACAGAAGTGGAAACTAATTGTGTGTTGCTCTTAAAATCAGTTTAAAAAATAGTTTGAAACTAGTCCATGAAATCACATGACTATACGTGACAATTGGCCCCTAATTGCACTTCAAAAGTTGGTCACTGGCAATTCTCCTATAGTTTCTTTCCCAATATACATACTGTTCCCCCAACCACCACCATCCCCCCCAAAACAAAACATGCAATTTATAAATTAAGATTTGTGGAAAGGTCTAAGTGGGGTAGCATATATGAGTAAAGAGTGCCACCTAGTGGGCAGGAAGAGAAGAAAATAAGTGAATCAGCATAAATGAAAATTGAGGCCAGTTGTCAGCTTTGGGCCACATTTTGCCCTTACTCCGGCCCTCTATGATCACCCATGAGCAAATAAGAAAGTTCCCTCAAGCAGACAACAAACACAACTACAAACAATAACCCAAAACCTGCATGGCTTTTCATCTTCAATTCTCTAGTTCCCTAATGAAGGACCTATAAAAATGACATTTACTGAGCATTTTCCATGAGCCAGTATTTTGCAAAGTGTTTTATCTGGGTCATCTCACATAGTTGTTCAAACAGTCCAATTATTTGTTAGGAAACTTGGGTGATTTTTCAAGGTGCAGAGCCTGACTGTGATAACCCATGCAGTAACACCCACTATTTAGCACCTCACACACACAGCCTTAGGGCAAACAAAAAGATATTTTAAAATGTATTTAGTAGTACAATAATAAGACACATGTTAAACATTTACTGTGTTCTTGTGACTGTTTAGGAAATATAAAAATAAACTGACATTGATCCTGTCCCTCTAAGAATGTACAGTCTTAAAACTTAAATTTATAGAGTACTTTAAAGTTGGCATCATTTTAACCTGTCTTCATAGCTCCAAAAGGTAATTATGCCCCTGTCTAATAAATGAGGTTTTATGATTCATTCAAGGTCACACAGATAAGAAATGGTAACTCCTCATATTTAAAAGTAAGTTCATCTTTCCACCCTATGCTGTCTCTTTTCAAAATTCAGCTGTTAAGGTCCCTGGTTTTATGACAAGGGGTGGAGGACAAAGGCAGCAAAGCTCACTTGGGAACTAGTCACAGAAACCAAAGGTGGAATGTCCCTTTTTTCTTCCACCATTTCCAAACCACCACCAATGACCATAAATCAATTCTCTCAATGGATCAGATTAAAACAAACCATCTACATTCTGTGAGTCTCAAAAAAATAAGAACCATAGGAAACTTTCATAATCTAAAAGAGAGTAAACACAAAAAACCTATAGCTGACATCACATTTGATGGTGAGAGACATGGCACTTTCCTCCTAAAATAGGTATCAAGACAAAAATGTCTTCTCACATCATTCCTATTCAAAATCTTAGCTAGTGTAATAAGACAAGAAAAATAATTAAAAGCTATACCGGTTAGATAGGAGAAAATAAAACTGTTTCTTCTTTGGGATGACATGACTATTAATGTAGAGAATTCCAAATATCTACCAAAAGATAAATACACTAGATCAACATACAAAAGTCATTAATTTCCCACATACCAACAATAAATAACTTGAATATAAAATTGTGAAATAATACCATTTACAATACTACCAAGGAAAAGAAAAACAACTTAGTCATAAATCTAACAAAATACATATAGGATCTCCATGTGAAAAATTACCTTCAATGTGAAAAGAAAAACCATCTGGTATAAAAAAATAAGTCAGTAGAATCAGAAACAAAATATATTTTTCATCTTATAAATACTAGAGAATTCTATCAGAGGTCTAAGACTCTAAATTTCAAAATCCCAAGATTAATGGCCCATCAGAGGTTGTCTGGTTGCCCTCTCTTCAGTTCTCTTCTTATAGAATAAGGGAACCATAATCAGGGGTGGCACATTCAGAATTCCTTAAGTCATTTAAGAAAGCCAAGGAAAGAACTAAGAGGGAAAAAAACATTTTTCTTAAAAAGCTTTAATAATGTCCAATGGCAAAAAGAAACAAATACAGCATTTCTCCTGCCTCCAAGGTCATGAGGCTCTGCCTTTCTTCAAGCATTTAAGATTCCAGATCTAAAATCTTCCAAGTATGTTTTTAAATTGAAGAGGTTATCTAAATTATTGAATGGAGCAGAGGATGCAGCTAAAGTTTCCCACTTACTTTTCACACCATCAGTAACACACACACACAAATTAATCTGCATACATCATGCATCATAAGAACAGACTTATATGATGCTTATTCTATGTGACTCTGTGTCAGGCACTTCCATAAGTACCTTACACATATTAGTTCATTTATTCCCCAAGGAACCCAATGAAGAAAGCACTATTATTATCCCCATCTTACATAGCTAAATATAATGATTTATTTAACATTGCAAAGTTGTTGTTTTTTTAAGTTTCATTTTGGGTTGTGCAACCCATAACATGTCAATTAGAATATCTTGTAATAATTTAAATACTTCACAACATTTCAAGAAATTACTGTTCGTGAAAAACAAGGTGTATTGGTGCTGTGGAGCTCTTATGTAGGAGCAGAAAAGCAGGAAGGGTGCCTCAGTTGAGGGAAATCTCTGTAAATTTAGTGGTATGCTGGTCAGTGTTTAACAACTAGCTCTCCACTTAAATAAAAGGAGAAAAGAAACAACAAAGAAAACCCTGATTTGTAGTATTCACCCATTCTCGTGTATAGGCTCACCATTGCCCATCACAGGGTTCACAGAGTTCCTGAGAACTTAACCAGCCAGTGGGAGGGGCTCTGTCACACCACTGCAAAGCCCATGAAGACGAGCTCCATCACTGGTTTATTCAACCCAGCACCCAGCACAGTGCCTAACAGTAAGCACTCAAGAAATATTTGTTGAATGAATGAGCAGACTATGAGATGCAGTCAAATAAATTAGAAAGAAGTCAGTATACTCTCCTCCATTGGCTGTAACATAATTGGGACATTGTTGCTTCAGTGACATCACTATTTATCACAATGGTTGTGATTTGTGCTACAATTTTGTGGAGAGAAGGGGAGTATCATCTCAACATTGCACTTTGTTAATCATAATGCAAGTTCTAAGGGAGATAAGATGCCTGAGTATGTGTTTTTAAGAGCAGTAAAAAAAAGAGAAATTAAATTTGCTTTTTGTCTGATTTAATCAAAGAGAATATACATATAATTTTTAAATGTTCTTTAAACTCCTATGAGAAAAAAAAATAGGTTATATAAATCTGAAAATTTAGCTTCAAAACTAACTCTTAAAATAACAATTGAAACATTTACTTCGATAACCAAATATTTTAGGAATTCAATTGTTTCCTTAGAACAAAACAGACAGGATCTAGCTCTCTACTGCTACCAGGTACTTGCTTTCTGCTCCTGGAAATGATTTTCTGGTGGTACTCATTGGATAGAATCTCAGAAGGGAACGAGACCTTCACTCATTCATAAATAAATAAACTTACCTCAATTTGACTAACACCAATGATGTGCATAGACTTCAGAACCTGTAAGGGATAGATGCGGTAATTGTATATTACCATTAAACTTTTAAGTAGCAAATAAGAAAAAGTAGTAGGACCCTGACATAACAATTCAAAGCGTGTAAGCAAATAGGCTAGTGGTTCCCAAACTAGGGTTGCCAGATAAAATGTAGCATTCCCAGTTAAATCTGAATTCAAGATAAACAGTCATTACTTAATATAAGTGAAGCTCCCCATATTGCATGAGACACACTCTTACTACAAAAAATAATTCATTGTTTATCTGAAATTCAAATTTAGCAGGGTATCTGTATTTTTATTTGCTAAATCTAACAACCTTGTCCCAAAGACTTAGTTGCTTGAAATAGCTTTAAAAGGATCCTGAAGTTTCAAATAGATTCAATATTTAAAATTTAAAAAAATACAGAAAATGTGAGAGAATTCTTTTATAATCTTAGTGTTGAAAGCCTTTCAAACTGACACGAAATCCAGAAGCCATGGAAGAAAAGATTGATAAGAACCACTCTATAAGAATCAAAAACTTTTCTGGGGGAAAAAAATCAGGTAAAAAACAAATGACATCAAAACAAAAATATCTGCAACTTAAAACACAGCTAAAGGCCTAATCTCTCACATATATAAACAGCATCTGAAAATCCATTAGAGTAAAAAAAAAAAATCATTTATCCAATTAAAATTTTATCCAAAGATAGAACAAACCATTTCACAGAAAAGAAAATAGATATGGTTCTTAAACAGGAGAGAAAAATAGATGTCTAACTTCACTCATGTTAATAAAAATTCAAATTAAAAAACTAGGTGAACTTGAAGATATTTTCTTCCACCTAATAGATTGACAAAAACTCCAAAAGTTTAATACTAAACTATGTTGGCAAGACTGCATAAAAATAGCACGTTAGGCCCTGGACAGTGGTTCAGTAGATAGAGTATCATCAGCCTGGCATATGGACACCCTGGGTGTGATTTGCGGTCAGGGTGCACAAGAGAAGCAACCATCTGCCTCTCTTCTCCTCCCTCTCCCTTTTTCTCTACCTTTTCCCCTCCCACAGCCTCGATATGTTCTAGGTTTGAGCCCTGACCCTAGGGGCTGAGGATAGCTCAGCTGGAGAGTGGCAGTCTCAAGTGCTACATTGATTCAAGCATCTGCCCCAGAGGGGGTTTGCTGGGTAGATCCCAGTAAGGACACATGCAGGACTCTGTCTCACTATCTCTCCTCCTCTTACAAAATAATAATAATAATAATTATAATTATAATAGCACTTTTATATGTTGCTGGTGAGACTACAAATTGGTGGAATTCTTATGGAGGACTACCTGACAGTGTCTATCAAAGCTTCAAATACATATCCCATTTATCCATCAATTTTACTTAGGAATTTTTGCTACATGTATACAAATGTAAAACAAATTAAGTACAGGAATATTATCTGTAGCATTGTTGTAATAAAAGAAAACTGACAACAACCTAAATGCTCATCAACAAGGAAGTGATTAAATAAATTATGGTATATCCACATATAGAATACTATGCAACTATAAAAAAGTAATTAAGAAACTATTCATGCACTGATACTGAAAAATCTGTAAATTGTAAGAGATATTTTATTATTTTGGAAAAATAAAACAAAAGGTATATTTATATTTGTATTGGCTTCTATTTGCATTAAAAATATCCCTGATAGGATAATAATAAATCAATAATGACGCTGGGGAACAAAATTTTTATTGAATCCACAAAAATACTTGTTTTTACCTAATTCGAGTATGCTGATCTCAGATCTGACATTTGTTTTTCTCTGAAAGCTACAGTTTTTTGCAATTCAAGATTTTAGGTTTTCATCTTATAAAATTTTCAACATTTAGTTTAACATAATGAAGTAGAATGTCTTCTTGGGCATCATCTTTGTGAAAATATAATAATTTATATAATGCAGTAAATACACTAAAAGATATGATTGCATCAGAATTTGTCTACAATTTCAAAATAGAACATGTTAAAACACTTATTTTAATCATAAAATTTGCACAAAACTTATTTAAATTCTATTCAGGCAAAAATTTGTGTTTGTAGCTCTTGTGTTTGTGTACTTGTTAAGGACAATCTTGTTTGATGCTCCAGCAGTAGTCTGCTCATCACTAATGGCTCCAAGATTTTTGGGAAACTTATCAAGGAGACTGTTCAGGAAGTGACTCTTAACGCTCATGTTACATCCAATGTCGCAGAAAACCAACAGCATCCTTTGAACCAGAAGTGCATAGTTTTCTGCTTTTTTTGTTACCAAGAAAGCTCTTTGTAACTGCCACGAAAGACTGCCATGGTGCTTCCTCCTCCTTATTCATCTTCCTGTCAAATTCTTCATCACATATGAGGGTTCAAATTTGAGGTCCATAGAATACACCTGATTTTATCTTCTCAAAAGACAAGGCAGGAAAAGCAGAAATAATATGTTGAAAGCATTCACTTTCTCTATTCAAAGCCTGAACAAACTGCTTCATTAAGCCTAGTTTGATGTGAAGTAGGGGAAAAATGATCCTGTCTTGATTAACTAAAGGTTTATTCACAATATTTTGCATCCCTACTTCAAGAGTTTCACGTTTCGGCCACTTCTTCTGCGTCCAGTGTTTCTCCCGAGCTCGGCTGTCCCACAAACACAGAAAGCAAGGATACTTCTTGAAAACTCTGTTGTCCTAGCAGGAATTTACCATTTTAAGATCCACACAAATGATCCAGTTATGCTTCTCATACTTCGGAAAGTTGAGGGCAATTTTTATGTCATTATCATCTTCTCGCAGATGAGTTGAATACCAATTGGAACTGCTGCATAAACATTACCGTTGTGTAGGAAAACACATTTCAGACTCCATTTAGAGCTGTCAAGAAATAGCCGCCATTCTGTTGGACTGTAAGTGGTAACACCTAGCTGGCTGAGAAGACTACTGATATCATGACAGTAAACAAAGTGTTTGTCTTTGGAAAAAAGTCCACAAAAATTTGTTCACACTTCCTGAAATGGGATACTTTAGCTGACCAGTGAAGTTCATTCTTTTCTTGAAGCCTGGAGGCTAATAACTCAGCTGCTTTCTTTGATAGGCCCAAATCTCTTCGTAAGTCATTCAATTCAGGTTCGCTAAATTGCTGAGGGGTAATGACTGCTTGACATCAGAAGAAGACCCTTCAGATTCTACAACCATTTCTTCATGCATCTTACCAAAATACATTTGATCACAATGTTCACTTTCTTCATCCTTAGAAGAAATAAAACCATTGAAAACTGGAACCGAAGTGTCTCAGAGTGTGGAATAAGTTGTATTGCTGAAGGAATATTAGGATATGCGCTCATTTGCCGTTTTATCTTGCCGATGCCCTTTGTATGGATCAGACAGAAATAACAGTCACTGTAGTGGTCCTTAGGTTCACGCCAAACCATGGGAATACCTAAAGGCATTCCTTTGCATTTTCCTTTTGTCCAGTCACGAAGCATTTCCTCACAATTATGACACACAATATGAGGAGCCCAATTCTTGTCTTGATCGCCAAGGGGAACTTGAAAATAGGCAATATATGCACGTGTCACAAATGATGAAATATTGTGCCTTTGACGTTGAAGTGTGTAACAGCCACATATATAACGGAAGGTGTCAGGACTATTCTTACATTAATGCCTACTCGAAGAAGCCATGATTCAATCTTAAAACAAAATAAGAGGGTGTTTGTATCAGATAATAATTTTTTACATTTAAAAACAACTACAATTATATAAAAGTGATGTTTTTAAAACATTAATTGCCTTGTGGTTATGTTCATCCAAGAGTCATTGCCTTTAAACTCCAATTTAAAAACCAATGCATGCCATTAACTGTAACAAATGAAAATTAAAATTGCATTAAAAGTAGAGCATAAAAAAAAGAATGGATTTCAGATTTGGAATCAGTGATGCAGAAATATATAGATTAAATTCTAAAACCTCATGCAACAAAAAATGGAAAAAAAATTGTTCCCCAGTGTAATGGTTACCTATCAGAGTGATAGGGGTCGTTGGATAAAGGGCATGGAAGGAAAAGAGTCTTTTTATATTTTTTATATGTTTTATTATTATTAATTCTAATGGGGTGACACCAATAAATCAGGGTACATATGTACAATGCAAACATCTCCAGGTTATCTTATCATTCAATTGTGTTGCATACCCGTCACCAAAAGTCAAATTGTCCTCTGTCACCTTCTATCTGGTTTTCCCTGTGTCCCTCCCCTCCTCCCTATCCCACCCTTCACTCCCTCCCCCCCCATCGCGTAACCACCACTCTCTTGTCCATGTCCCATATTCTCACTTTTATGTCCCACCTATGTACGAAATCATGCTGTTCTCAGTTTTTCTTTTTTTCTGATTTACTTATTTCACTTCATATAATGTTATCAAGGTACATCCATTTTGTTGTAAATGATCCAATGTCATCATTTCTGATGGCTGAGTAGTATTCCATAGCATATATGTACCAAAGCTTTTTAATCCACTCGTCTTCTGACGGACACTTGGGCTGGTTCCAGATCTTCGCTATTGTGAACAATGCTGCCACGAACATGGGGACGCATTTCTTCTTTTCGAACAGTGCTATGGTGTTCTTAGGGTATATTCCTGTAAGTGGAATAGCTGGGTCAAAAGGCAGTTCAATTTTTAATTTTCTGAGGAATCTCCAAACTGTTTTCCACAGTGGCTGCACCAGTCTGCAATCACACCAGCAGTGAAGAAGGGTTCCATTTTCTCCACATGCTCGCCTGCACTTGTTCTTTGTTGTTTTGCTGATGAGTGCCATTCTGACTGGTGTGAGGTGATATCTCATTGTGGTTTTAATTTGCATTTCTCTAATGATTAGTGATGTTGAGCATTTTTTCATATGCCTACTGGCCATCTGTATGTCCTCTTTGGAGAAATTTCTATTGATTTCATTTGCCCATTTTTTGATTGGATTGTTTGTCTTCCTGTTGTTAAGTTTTATAAGTTCTTTATAAATTTTAGTTATTAACCCCCTATCAGATGTGCTGTCGAATATGATCTCCCATTGTGTGGTTTGTCTTTTTATTCTGTTCCTATTGTCTTTAACTGTGCAAAAACTTTTTAGTTTGATATAGTCCCATTTGTTATCTTGCCTTTTATTTCATTTGCCCGTGGAGATAAATCGGCAAATATACTGCTGCTACAGATGTCGGAGAGCTTGCTGCCTATGTTTTCTTCTAAGATGCTTATGGTTTCACAGCTTACGTTTGAGTCTTTTATCCATTTTAGGTTTGTTTTTGTGAATGGTGTAAGTTGATGGTCTAGTTTCATATTTTTGCAGGTGGATGTCCAATTTTCCCAACACCATTTGTGAAAGAGGCTGTCTTTACTCCATTGTATGTTCTTTCCTCCTTTGTCAAATATCAGTTGTCCATAAAGCTGTAGGTTTATTTCTGGGTCCTCTGTTCTGTTCCATTGATCTATGTGCCTGTTCTTACGCCAGTATCAGGCTGTCCTGAGTATAATGGCCTTATAGTAACCCATGATATCTGAAAGAGTGATACCTCCTGCTTTACTTTTTCTTTTTAAGATTGCTGAGGCTATTCGTGTTCTTTTTTGGTTCCATATAAATTTTTGGAATATGTGTTCTATATCTTTGAAGTATGTCATTGGTATTTTAATTGGTATTGCATTGAATTTATAAATGGCTTTGAGTAATATAGACATTTTAATGATGTTTATTCTTCCTAGCCATGACCACGGTATATGCTTCCACTTATTTGTATCTTCCTTTATTTCTTTTATCAATGTTTTATAATTTTCCGAGTACAAGTCCTTAATCTCCTTGGTTAAATTTACTCCTAGGTACTTTATTTTTTTGGCTGCAATAGTGAAGGGGATTGTTTCCTTAATTTCTTTTGCTGACAGTTCATTTTTGGTATATAGAAATGCCTCTGATTTCTGAGTATTAATTTTATATCCTGCCACCTTGCTGAATTCATTTATAAGGTCCAGTAGTTTTTTGACTGAGACTTTAGGGTTTTCAATATACAATATCATATCATCTGCAAATAGTGACAGTTTTACTTCTTCTTTTCCAGTTTGGGTGCCTTTTATTTCTTCTTCTTGTCTGATTGCTGTAGCTAGGACTTCCAGAACTATGTTGAATAACAGTGGTGAAAGCGGGCATCCCTGCCTGGTTCCTGATCTTAAGGGGATTGCTTTTAATCTTTGTCCATTTAGTATGATGTTTGCTGTCGGTTTATCGTAGATGGCCTTTATCATGTTAAGGAATGATCCCTGTATTCCCACCTTACTGAGAGTTTTGAGCATGAATGGGTGCTGGATTTTATCAAATGCCTTTTCTGCATCTATTGAAATTATCATGTGATTTTTGTCCTTCCTTTTGTTTATGTGATGAATCACATTGATTGATTTGCGAATATAGAACCAGCCTTGCCTCTCCAGAATAAATCCCACTGATCATGGTGTATGATTTTTTTCATATATTGCTGGATCCGGTTGGCTAATATTTTGTTAAGAATTTTAGCATCTAAATTTATCGGGGATATAGGCCTATAATTTTCTTTCTTTGTGTTGTCTTTGCCCGGTTTTGGGATCAGAATTATGCTCGCCTCATAAAAGGAGTTTGGAAGTCTTCCTTCCTCTTGAATTTTTTGAAATAGCTTGAGGAGGATAGGAGTTAGTTCTTCTTTGAATTTTTGATAGAATTCACTTGTGAAGCCATCAATCTCAGGACTTTTCTTTTCTGGGAGTTTTTTGATAACTGTTTAGATCTCATTTGTTGTAATTGGTCTGTTTAGGTGTTCTGCTTTTTCCAGGTTGATTTTTGGAAGGTTATATGATTCAAGAAATTTGTCCATTTCACCAAGATTGTCTAATTTTTTGGCATATAGTTCTTCATAGTATATTCTTACAATGCTTTGTATTTCTGTTGTGTCAGTTGTTATTTCTCCACTGTCCTTTCTAATTTTATTTATTTGAGTCCTCTCTCTTTTTTTCTTGGTGAGTCTAGTTAAAGGTTCATCAATCTTGTTTACCTTTTCAAAGAACCAGCTTCTGGTTTCATTGATCCTCTGTATTGTTTCCTTCGCCTCTATGTCATTTATTTCTGCTCTGATCTTTATTATTCCTTCCTTCTACTTGTCTTAGGTTTTATTTGTTGTTGTTTTTCTAGTTCTTTTAGATGCAGGGTCAGGTTGCTTCTTTGAGCTTTTTCTAGCTTCTTATAATATGCCTGTAGTGCAATGAACTTCCCTCTCAGAACTGCTTTTGCTGTGACCCATAAATTTTGAGTTGATGTATGCTCATTATCATTTGTTTCTAGAAACTTTTGTATTTCTTCTTTGATATCATTGTTAATCCATTCATTATTTAATAACATGCTATTTAGTTTCCAAGTGTTTGAGTATTTTTCAGTTTTTCTTTTGTGGTTAATTTCTAGTTTCATGGCATTGTGATCAGAGAAAATGCTTGATATGATTTCAAATTTCTTCAATTTACTGAGACCATTTTTGTGTCCTAACATGTGGTCTATCCTAGAAAATGTACCATGAGCACTTGAGAAGAATGTATATTCTACTGCTTTAGGGTGAAAAGTTCTGAAGATATCTATTAAATCAAGTTGATCTAGTGTCTCCTTTAAGTCTGCTGTTTCTTTATTAATTTTCTTTCTTGAGGATCTATCCAGTGTTGTTAGAGGGGTATTGAAATCCCCTACTATGATAGTATTGCTGTTAATCTCGCCCTTTATATCCATCAAAGTCTGCTTTATGTATGTTGGGGCTCCTATATTTGGTGCATAGATATTTATAATAGTTATATCTTCCTGTTGAATTGTTCCCTTTATCATTATGTAGTGTCCTTCTTTATCCCTTACTACATCCTTTGTTTTAAAGTTCATTTTGTCAGATATAAGTACTGCTACCCCGGCTTTTTTTTCATTTCCATTTGCATGAAATATTTTTTCCATCCTTTTACCTTCAGTCTATGTGCATCTTTTGTTTTAAGGTGTGTCTCTTGTAGACAGCATATGTATGGGTCCTGTTTCTTTATCCATGCAGCTACCCTATGTCTTTTGATTGGATCATTTAATCCATTTACATTTAAGGTTATTATTGATATGCAGTTGTTTGTTGTCATTTTATTCTTTAAAGCTGTATTCTTCTTTTGCTCTATTCTTTCCTCCCTCTGAACTGTTCACAACAGGCCCCTTAGTATCTCTTGCAGAATTGGTTTGGTTTTAATGAATTCCTTCAGGCTTTCTTTTTCTGGGAAGCTCTTTATTTCTCCTTCAATTTTAAACGTTAGCCTTGCTGGATAAACTAGTCTTGGTTGTAGGTTCTTGTTCTGCATTACTTTGATTATATCTTGCCATTCCCTTCTGGCCTCAAGTGTTTCTATTGAGAAGTCTGATATCATCCTTATGGGGGCTCCTTTATAGGTGATAGCCTTTTTTTTTCTAGCAGCTTTTAAAAATTTTTCTTTATCTATTAGCTTTGGTATTTTAATTATGATGTGTCTTGGTGTAGATCTTTTTGGGTTTCTCTTTAATGGAGTTCTGTGTGCTTCTTGAATGTGTGGAATGTTTCCCAGCCTTAGTTTAGGGAAGTTTTCTGCTATGATTTGACTGAACAAAGTTTTCATTTCCTGTCCTCTCTCCTTTTCTTCAGGTACCCCTATGATGCGAATGTTGTTTCTCTTCAGGATGTCACAGAGCTCCCTTAGAGTTTCCTCACATTTTTTGAGTCTCTTTTCCTTTTTCTTCTCTGCTTCTGTGCCTTTGTTTATTGTGTCCTCTAACTTGCTGATTCGATCCTCAGTGTCATTCATCCTTCTTTTAATTCCTTCCATTGTGGTCTTCAGTTCTGATACTGTATTTGTCATTTCTGTCTGATTCTTTTTTATTATTTCAATTTCGTTTTTTATACTTGTTATCTCTTTATTTAGGTGTTCATAATGACTATCCATTGTTGCTCTAATTTCTTTGAACATCCTAACTCTCATTATTCTAAATTCTGCTTCTGGTAATTTGGTTATATCTGGTTCATTCAGGTCCTTCTCTGGGGATTTCTCTTGATTCATTTGGTTTGCATTCCTCTGCCTGCCCATTTTGTCTGTGTATAAGCAAGTTGTGGCCACTGGAGTCCAGTAGGTGTTGCCTTTGTATTTTCTAGGTGTGGTTTGTCTGCAGGCCCTCTACCCCCTCTGCCGCTGCCTAGGGCGGTTGGGTATGGGCGTTGCCAGCGCTGGTCCACTGTGGCTTTTGCTGTGATTTCTGCCTCTCCTCCGTGGGAGGGGCTGTCACTGAAGCCACAAGACTTAGCACCAAGGGTAGAGGTGAGCACCTTTGCTCAGCTGCGGGCCCAGCCTGTTTCTGGACTTCCACCCAGAACCCGCAGTCAGAGCCTGCTCGCCACAATTTCGCGGGTTGGGAGGGGCTTTTGACGTCCTCTCAGCTGTGAGCCTTTGCTTGTCCGGAGCTTTAGCCCCGCCCTCGAGGCCAGAGCCCTTCTGTGCAGGGTGGCAAACCAAGGTTTATTTGGCCGGTCGTGTTTGCTGGCTTCCGCTCAGCTGCTAGCTTTTGCTCGTCCCAGACACTACCCCGCCCCCGTGTTTGGAGCCCGCTCGTGCACATAGGATGGCAAATGGCGGTTTCTCCGGCCGGGCGGGGATAGTATCATGGGCTCAGCGGCGAGCTTCCACTTGTCTCGGGGTCTACCCAGTCCCCGCGCTCGGAGCCCACTTGCGCACGTAGAATGGCAAACCGCAGTTTCTCAGGCCGGGCGGGGCTGGTAGCATGAGCTCAGCCACAAGCCCCTGCCCGTCCCTGGTCCTAGCACCATCCCCGCGGTCAAAGCCGGCTTGCGCAGGGTTACAGAGCAGATCTCTCCCCGTTTCTGGCCTCCCGTTTTGTCCCCGCAGGTGGGGTCACATCGGTCCGCAGCTTCCGGACCGCTTTCATGAGTCCCCTCCGCCCCTGCTGGGCTAGATCGAGCTCACACCGGCTTGGCCTCCACCAACACCGACAGAACCGCGTTTCAGCGTCCTTCCGCCACCTTATCCTTCTGCAACCCTCAGCAGAGTAGGAAGGGACCTAATACTCCACACTATAGGCCTGGGAGCTCCCTCACTTGTTTCACAGCTCAAAACTGTCCAAACGCCTCTTCTAGGCTCTGGGACTGCAGGCTGGGGCTTGGTTCCTGGGACCCAGGTCCCTCCCTCTCCGCCAAACTCTCCACTTGCCACGCGGGTCTCTCCGGGCTGCCGTTTGCTTCGGGGAGCTGGGCAGCCCTCTTTGCGTTTTCGCTATTCCTACCAGTCTCAATGTGGCTTCTGCAGTGTTCCTTGGTTGAAGAGTCCACTTAGTTTAGTTCAAAGTTGGTTTATCCAGATGATGGTTCTTAAAATTGAGTTGTAATCCACTTTGGTCCTGGGAGTTGGAAGTTGTTACGTCCACCTACTCCGTTGCCATCTTGCTCCTCCCCACATCTGTCTCAGCTGCCTGCCCAATGGTCTCCACTTCCCGAAAAGAGTCTTTTAAAATAGTTTTCATAAGTTTTATACTGAAAACATGTGAATGTATTACCAAGTCAAGAAAATAAATAAAAATTATAAAAATAAATGTATTCTGATTATCCTGATATTATTGTTATCCAAAAATAATAGGGCCTGGAGAAGCAAGCTACATTCACTATGTGGTTTGCCCTATTGTGTGGTCATTTCTTTAAGATTTTATTTATTAAATTTAGAGAGAGAAGAAAAATGGAAGGGAGGAGCATCAACTCACAGTAGTTGCTTCTCATATGTGCCTTGACCCGGCAGGCCGGGGGTTTTGACCCATGACCTCAGCATTCCAGGTCCATGCTTTATTGGATGGTCATTTGAACCAATGATTTTCAACCCTGTTCATCTCATGGCACACATAAACTAATTATTAAAATTCTGTGACATGCTTGACCAGGTGGTGGCACAGTGGATAGAGTGTCAGACTGGGATGCGGAGGACCCAGGTTCGAGACCCCAAGGTCGCCAGCTTGAGCGCGGACTCATCTGGCTTGAGCAAAAAGCTCACCAGCGTGGATCTAAGGTTGCTGGCTCAAGCAAGGGGTTACTCTGTCTGCTAAAGGCTCACAGTCAAGGCACATATGAGAGAGCAGTCAATGAGCAACTAAGGTATCACGATGAGAAACTGATGATTGATGCTTCTCATCTCTCTTCGTTCCTGTCTGTTTGTCCCTATCTATCCTTTTCTCTGACTCTCTCTCTGTCCCTGTAAAAAAGAAAAAAATAATTCTGTGACGTACCAAAAATATATATTATTTGTCAATCTGACTAAAAAATAAGCATAATTTTAATTCATTCACACTGAAAGGCTATTGTTGTGTTGACTATTGTCATTTTTTATTTAACAATATAAAGAAAAAGAGTTCAGAGACCCTGGCTAAATAGCCAGATATTAGCATGTTTTAAAAATTCTTGTTTCACATTGGTTGAAAATCATTGATTTAGACCATCATCTCTTCACTAATTCAACCATTTATTGAGCACTTACTATAGAATCAGTCCTATGTAGAATGCTTACAGCACAGATACTAATAGTATAAACATGATTTCCACCCTCTCTGAACTTCAAGTCTGGTTGAGAAAAGATGCTAATAGTTAATCTTTTTGGAATGCTTACTCTGTGGTAACCTCTGTGCTATGCATTTATGCAATTTATCTCATTTAATTCTCACAAAACCTCAAAAAAGTAAGAACCATTATTTTAACTGGAGCTTGAGGGATAAGAAGACTTTCCAACAGAAAGAATGATAAAAATTAACCCTGCAAGTGGAGGAAATAACATGAGCAAAGATAAGAAAGGAAGAATAATTTGTCAAGTTTGTGTGACTATCATCAGGTTCACGGAGGGATGAGGGCTAAAAAGTTCATTTGGAGCTTTAACCCCCTGGGCTAAGGGGTATAGAATTACATTCTAATAAACTAAGGAAAGACAATATCTGATACTTCTCCCTGCTTTTATTTTGGCTACTCGAGATTATAAACTAAAGCTTTAGCACAAGAACAGGACACAGACCCTAAAGTAGAATTCAGCTTGAGAAAAACTCTGTAGGCTCTCCCAGATACCTTGACAAGGAATACATCACATTATAGATCCATTCAACATGCACCTACTAAGTGCCAAGCACTGAGCCAAGTAAGTGCTACACATTCCTTGTGCATGAAAGTTTATGGTTTAGCAGAAAAGAGAAACTATTAAATGAGCAATTACAGTTTAGTGACATCAGTATTTTGGTCTGGGAAAATGTAGAGCACTATAAGCACAGTGAGCAGATGCCTATGCCTTAGTGTAGTGTAGCCCAGGATCTACCCCAACCCCAAGGAAATGCCTCTGAGACCTGAAGCACAAGTATAATTAAGCCAAGGACAGTAGGGAAGCGTGAAGAAGGAACAGCATGTGCAAAGACATGGAGATAGAACAAAGCACAGCTTGGAGAAAGGAGAGAAATCCAATGTGGCTCAACTGTGAGGGAGAACAAGTTGGTTTTTCCCCTTTTACTGTGTTTCTTTCTCTTTCTCTGTGACCCACTTGTCTCTCCCCCAATAATCTTAGAAAATAAGTAAAGAGGTGAAAGGTATATATTTAGAAAAAGGCAAAAACTAAGTGGAAATGGAAGTAAGGAGGAAGAGAAGACAAGAGGAAATGATGGAGCAGTGAAGAACGGAGAGGAAAGAAGAGAAATGGGGAGGGAGGGGCAAAGAAAGGTGTGATGTAACTGCTCACATCCCTAAACCATATGGTGCTGGTAAAGATTAAAATGCTCTAAGGACAGCAAAACCCAAAAGCATGCTTGAGGAAACCCTTTAAAAAAGGATAAGAGCCTGACCTGTGGTAGCGCAGTGGATAAAGCGTCAACCTGGGAACACTGAGGTCGCCAGTTCAAAACCCTGCACTGGTCTGGTCAAGGCACATATGGGAGTTGATGCTTCCAGCTCCTCCCCCCTTTCTCTCTTTCTCTCTCTCTCCCTCTCCTACTCTGTGTCTCCTCTCTAAAATGAATAAAATAAAAATTTTAAAAAAATTTTTTAAAAAAAGGATAAGAAAGAAAACAACCATTGAGCATCTGTGGGATATACAAGCCATTTTCTTTTTTATAAAATATTTTATTTTTCACTTTATTCAGTTTTTTTATAGAGAGATACAGAGAGAGAATGGGGAGGAGCAGGAAGCATCAACTCCCATATGTGCCTTGGCCAGGCAAGCCCAAGGTTTTGAACCGGCGACCTCAGCATTCCCAGGTCAGCACTTTACCCACTGCGCCACCACAGGTCAGGCTATGGCATTTTCATTCATGGGATCTCACTTAATCCTCACAAAAGCTCTACAACTAAGGCTTTGGAAATCTAAACGAGTGGCCCAAGTTTACATGGTGGTCACTGATGAAGCTGACGCTCTACTTGAAAATCTGTGCTATTCGAGACAAGAGAGCACGAGCACTGAAAGGGGACGTGCCAGACAACCTCTGTCTTCCTCACTGGGTTGCCCAAGGCTTCCTCTGAACCTGAGAGAGGAGTCTGCATTCTAACATAAAACTCTTGGAAATTACACATTATTCATAGTTTTAAAGTATCTTTAATCTACTCTTGGCTATTCATGTTATCCATGATAATAAACTCATGGGAAACAAGAAAAAACAGATACATGAACTCTGACACTAATCCACAACCTCGGATTTGATAATAGTTTCTCAATAATTTCAATTAACGCAGACACAAACACACACATACACACACACAGGTCATAGGGGAAAAGAGGCATAGGCACAAATGCTTAAAAATGCAGAATTATGGAAAGTTAACCATGACTTAATCTCATCCAACTATGAGATACAGTCCAAAATGGCAGAAGGAATAAGAAGATACTGAAACAGTAGATCAGGGGTCCCCAAACTTTTTACACAAGGGGCCAGTTCACTGTCCCTCAGACCATTGGAGAGGCGGACTATAAAAAAAACTATGAACAGCCTGACCAGGCGGTGGCGCAGTCAATAGAGCATTGGACTGGGATGCGGAAGACCCAGGTTTGAGACCTCAAGGTCGCCAGCTTGAGTGCGGGCCCATCTGGCTTGAGCAAAAGCTCACCAGCTTGGACCCAAGGTCACTGGCTCCAGCAAGGGTGGCTTGGTCTGCTGAAGGCCCGCGGTCAAGGCACATGTGAGAAAGCAATCAATGAACAACTATGGTGTCACGGTGGCAATGAAAAACTAATGATTGATGCTTCTCATCTCTCTCCATTCTTGTCTGTCTGTCTGTCCCTATCTATCCCTCTCTCTGATTCTCTCTCTCTGTCCCTGTAAAAAAAATAAAATTAAAATTAAAAAGACTATGAACAAATCCCTATGCACACTGCATGCATCTTATTTTAAAGTAATAAAACACAACAGGAACAAATACAATATTTAAAATAAAGAACAAGTAAATTTAAATCAACAAACTGACCAGTATTTCAATGGGAACTATGGGTGCGGATGCATCCTGTGCTCCTCTCACTGACCACCAATGGAAGAGGTGCCCCTTCCAGAAGTGCCACGGGGGCCGAATTAATGGCCTCAGGGGGCCGCATGCAGCCTGCAGGCCGTAGTTTGGGGACCCCTGCAGTAGATTGTCAGCTAATTATATAATCGTCTGCCTCCATTTTCTCTTTCCATGGATACCCATTCTTAACTATTTGGTGTTTGTCCTTCCAGACCTCCCTCTAGGCACATATACACAAATATGAATATATATACACACAAATAGAAAATGCATATATATTGATAATATATATACACATGCCCATATATCCACTTATATAGAGAGTTTTTAAACAGCATAATCATACTATGCAAATTATCATCCCCTTGCATATTAAATATAAAAATGTATACTAGATTTTCCTGATTCCATTTACTTGATGAGTAATAATACTCTGTTACATGGATACACCATCATTTATTTACCAATTTCCTTGTTAATAGACTTACAGTGACTTCTGTTCTTATAAATACAAATAATGCTGCCTTAAGCATCTTTGCACAATTATGCATTTCTGTAAATTAGCTTTCTGGAACTAAAATAACTGGATCAAAGTGTTCATACTTTTTTTACATATAAATACTGCCAAATTGCCTCCAAAAATCAAACCTTTTATTTCTTTCACCAGGATTTCTGAGAACTAAACTTTTGGTAAAACTACCACCCTACACACAGTCTCATGTTATTACAGAAATTATTTGTTCCACAAATAGTTTTTTCAAAGGGCCTTCATGTTTGGCTTTCATTATAAGTAAATGAAAAGCTGAGAAATTTTGAAACAGGCCACCTGACAAGAATTCCATCAGATTCTCAGTTTAGGGAGCAGAAATAGGAAGGGCTGGGGCCCTAGCTGGTCCCCCAAAGCCAGGCAAACCCTGCAGGCACACAAATGGTAGCAAAGTCAGAGTGGCAGTTCTAATGGCAGCCATCAGGCAGAGCCAGCAGTTCGAACTGGGAGCTTGACCCATAGGAAACATCACGTGAGGTTAGTAAAGGCCCACACAAGTTATTATCATTCCTTCAACTATTTACTGAGCAACTACTGCTATGTTCCTGGCACTGCACTAGTCGTGAAATATATAAAAATAAATAGAACCTTTTTCCCTAACATTACAGTTGCTTCTAATTTAGTGAGAAACACTGTGTCTTGTCTTCTGGAACTTCTAAATGCTAACTGGTTCCAGATTTTGTTCTGAGCCCGCCCTCCCCTCACCGCTCTCTACCCCAGCTCCCTTTCTTCTCTTCACCTGGCACAACAGCTTATATAGTCCAAGTGCAACAATGGGGTGATGGCCAGGATGCGAGGGGAGATGTAAAACACAGATGCATTTTAGCCCATTCAAGGTCTCCAGCCAGGGCAATGAAAAGTCATTCACCTTTGCTTCTTCCACAGTCATGACTCAGCCTCACTTTATAGTTTTAGTTCTTTTAGCATGAACATTTAAATGCTTCCTGCTATCCTGGGTGGTTTAGGACAATTTGGAATTGTCATTCAGATTTAGAGTTTTGTGTTGTTGTTTTCTTTGTTTTGTTTTGTTTTACGATCCACCCTTTGTACTTACAAAGGGTGGACAGAAAGCTACTGTATTTCTCTAGGACATTTACAAACAGATTTAGAGAATTGAAGAGAGCAAGTTGTGTGTTTTTGTATCCATGGAGACAGGGTTAGGGGTTGGTTCACCCACTGCATGTAACAGGTAACTTAAAGCGGTCTCTGGGGAGGACCTCACAAGGTGACACCTCAGGCTTGTCAGGACATTTCTCTGCACCATCACATCGCCAATTTACAAAAGAGGGGGAACTCATATTTTCTTAGATAATTACACCGAACTGGCAGAACGACTAATCCATCCGTTCAAAGCCATCGCTTGTATTCTAAAAGTAACCTTGGTCTCTGCTCAAGATCAGAGTAGGATCTCAGCCCAAGGTTAAGGTGGCGCCCCAAAGCCCCATGAGGTACTGCAGAAAGGGTCAAGAGCGCTCAGTTAGAAAAGCTACATTCTCTTTTCTGTTCTGATACTAGATGGGTGTTTTAGAGACTCAGCATCTTCATACCTAAAATGGTGAGACAGTCAACATCTCCTGCACCTCAAAGAACTGCCATTATGACAAAAATAAGAGAACACATGAAAAAGTGCTTGTTGCTGCAAAGTGCAATAGCTATCTATATAAGAGATGATAAAGAAGAAGATAATGATGATAGAGAAAGTGGTGGAGGAGGGTGTGTGGGGGGGAATAGCTAAAGTCTACCAACTAGGTAAGGATGGTCAGCATATTATTCAGTTTTGTTCATGTAAGCGCATTAACTCTCAACTATAAATTTTATTACATTTATTGTTCTAAACGACTACTTTACTTTTAGAAACCCAAGAGTAACCCAGACACAGTGTATCACTTCCTTGGGTTCAGAGAGCCACATTCAGAGGAGCTAGCATTTACAAACTAAGTCACTGGGCCCAGTAGATGTGCCCACGGATATGCAAAAGTAAAATTATGAAAGCTTCAAGTGGGAAAATGCTGAGGCCACACATGTTGCTTAATCTTTGTTCTAAATAACCAATCTTTAGGGAGCGGCAGGAAGAAAACCACCACATACTCTTGCTAGTGGCCCAACTGTGTGGGTGCGTACAAGTTCATGGGAATGGCTGCTTTGCTAGGAAACGGACTGGGTTGACCTGGAGGGACACTAAAGAATAGTCCTCCTCTGTGGACCCCTCATTGTAGACCTCAGCAGTCTTTTTCTCTTTTTGTTAATTGAAAAAGCTAAACTCCTCCTGCCTCAATCCTGTGATTTCCACAGTGGGTCCTAAAAAGTTACAAATAAAGCCCTGAGGCCTTCTTAAGCCAACATTTTTAGAATTGGCTTGCTTTCCAGAGCCACTGGGGGAAATAGAAAGGGTGTGAGGGAGAAGGGGTTGTGAGTAGATGGGAATACAGCTATAATTCCCTGTATAAAATTATTGCATAATAGAACATTTTGCAAAACTAGAGATTATGTAAGACATAAAAGCAATGATTCCAAATCAAAGCACTTTATATGTCAAAGTAAGTAAAATAGTCGTTTAAAACACACGCGCACGCACGCACGCACACACACATACTGTTTTCTAAAGCGTGATATTCTCTGCCTGAGCCCTTTCTTCTCACTTGGCAGCCCTGTTGTGTACACGATCTCTACAGGAATGCAGAAAAACCACCTGAGGGAGAAAATTACTAATCACTAAAAATTACTAATCACTCTCTCACACTAAACAAATCCCACCGGGAGGTTTTTAGTTACACATCGGGATATGGGTTCTTTTTTTTTTTTTTCTTCTCAGGTTAATGATACAAAGGCATACAAAATAAAAAAAGGAAGCATGTCACATCTTAATATGCATTAGTGGGGATATTTTTACATGATAGCATCTAGGTCTCAGTCCAAAATAAAGGCAAAGTAGACTGAAAGTCTCTAATGCCCACCACTGGGTCTCCCAGAAAGAAAAGAGGTTGGAGAGAGAATCGTACTTCCCACAGCACTGAATACGAGGCCTATCATCCCCCGGCGGTGGCCCCTATCACTTACTCTAACATTCAACAACCTTATTTTCACATGATATTCAATTCACAAGCTCATCGGGTGCCTGTCATATATTATTTCATTAAATAGATTAGCGTGTTATTTATGGCGGTACCCACCAATTTATATCATATCTTTATACTGTTTATCTTATACTTGTTTATCTTTTACTGTTTCTTTAGTCCATTGTAAATAGCCTAGGCCCGTGTACCACTTAGCTGATCAGAAGGTGAGTGTATCCAATTCAATGGTCATATTACAAATGAGAGAAATTAGTAGAAGCAGTAGAATTCAGAGTTTCTTTCATTTGAGTGCCCCTTGGGTTCTTTTTTCTTCTTTATTATTATAGTTTTGGCTGATTATAAAACATAACACCATTCACTATAAAAAAAAATGTTTAAGTAGGTCAAAGGTGTATAAAGGACAAAGTAAAAGTCACTCTCCAATTACCCTCTTATCCAAAAACCATTATACACAAATATAGTATTTTTACGTACATTAATATGATTATAGATATAAATATAAATATATCCATCTAAGTGGAATAATACTAAACACGTAGTTCTATATAATTCACTTTTCATTTAACAATATATATTGGATATCTTTCCATATCAATAAATATAGAGTTATACCTTCGTTTTGAATAGTCACTCAGTGTTCTACATATTTGGGGATATATCATAATTTATTTCAATAATTTCCTATTAATGGAAATGTATCCCATTTCACTCTTATTAATTCAGCTGAGATGACCAAGCTTATAAATCTATCTTCAAAGAAGCAATCAATGAACAACTAAAGCACTATAACTATGAGCTGATTTTTCTCATCTCTCTCCCTTCCTTCCATCTATCTCTCTCTCTCTCTTTAAAAAAAAAATTTACCTTTAGTACCTTTCTGATTTTCTCCTAAAATAAATTTCTAGAAAAGGGATCACTTTATCAAAAATCATGATCATTTTAAATTTTAAAATGTATCTACAATATATTTTGTAGAAAAGTTGATCCAACATACCCATTTTCTCACAAATACTATATATGATCAATATTTTTTATCTTTCTCAATCTAATAATGATCAAGTATACTGTCATTCTTTCAGGTGCATTTCTTTATTACTGAAACAATAAAGAATTTTCAGATTACTATCCATTAATATTGTAATAAAACTTAATTTAAAATATTTTTAACTTATTGATTTTAGCAAGAGAGAGAAAGGGAGGAAGACAGAGAGAGAGACAGGAACATCAATCTGTTTCTGTATGTGCCCTGACCAGGGATCAAACCAGCAACCTCTGTGCTTTGGGCCAATGCTCTAAACAATGAGCTATCCAGCCACAGCATGAAATCTAATTTTTTTAAGGTTAAAATCCATCACATGAGCCTGACCAAGTGGTGGTACAGTGGATAAAGCATCAGACTGGGATGAGGAGGACCCAGGTTCGAGACCCCGAGGTTGCCAACTTGAGCGCGGGCCCATCTGGCTTGAGCAAAAGCTCACCAGCTTGGACCCAGGGTCGCTGGCTTGAGCAGGGGGTTACTCGGTCTGCTGAAGGCCCGCGGTCAAGGCACATGTGAGAAAGCAATCAATGAACAATTAAGGTGTCGCAACAAAAAACTGACCATTGATGCTTCTCATCTCTCTCCATTCCTGTCTGTCTGTCCCTATCTATCCCTCTCTCTGACTCTCTCTCTGTTCCTGAAAAAAAAAAATCCATCACATGATATTTCACAAATGAAAACTACCCATGCTTTTATTAACTACTATCCATTTATCACAACATTAAAGAGTCATTCTTATTTTATAGATAAAGAAGATGAGTCCAAAAAAGTTAAGTTGATGGCTATAAAAGAGTAAATAATTGACAAGCCTCTTAATATTAACACTACATCTGAAGAAAAAGAAAATGAATGGGAGATATTCTGTGCTCTAGACAGGAAGTAGAAAGCAGAGATATTAAAAGATTCACATCTATCCCCATTCTAATCCAAGCCGTTTAGCGTACAATTGCATATACAACCAAAAAAACTGACAAAGCATTGAGTTTGTGTTCCAAAACTCCTCGACCCAGACTGCTTGTGTTGCCCACAAGACTGGCACCTGAAATGCCAACAGTAACTGTGCTCTGTCTTCAGTTCTTTGTGTGCAGATGACACTCAGTGCTGGCTCAACCCCAGGGAGAGACGAGTCACATCTGGGGGCAACCCACCTCTGACCCACGGCCCTAACAGTGAATGGAGTTAACTGAATGGAGTCTTTCGATATTTAATTTTCTACCAGAAAGACAAAGAAGAGGAACTACCTGAGAAAGAAAATGTAGCCAAGGATGCACCTCAGCGAGCAAAGGGGGAAGAGGCAGGTAGGGGTTTGTGAGCACGATGTGCACACGTTAAAATTCTGCTTGCTTGTGACATCTGCCTTTTGAATTACGTTTTGGCACTCAGAGTAGCAACATCTGCTAAATACCCTGTTGAAGGTGTTTCCTCCCCCCATCCCAGCCCCCACCTCCACCTCCACTGGCTTTGTTCCTTTCCCCTCTTTATTTGGAGGCTTGTTGAGGCCTCCCAGTCACCACCTGTGTGGCAAAACCAGCCCTCCCTCCAGATCAGTCGCTCCGCAACAGTGCACAGGTGTGTCCTGAACAGTCTCAGCATTCTTGTTTTTCACTTAGGCAGAAAGAAAACAAAGAGGCAGAAGATTAAGTTATACCCAGGTTATACCCAGGTCCAAACAGATGTGAGAGAGAGAGAGAGCACAGGAGAAGCCATAGAAGCTAGAACCACATTTAGGTAAATGGTACTGGGGGTAGGAGGTGCCTAGTGATGTAACTGGGATCAAAATAAACTTAAAAATTAACAACGAGAGAGACAGAGAAATCTGACTTTTCCGTGACAGCGCCAATTAATTGTAGTTATTATGGAAATGGCAAGTCTATGGTAAGTCTGATTATATTATTGGTGAGAAGAATAGAACTGACGTGTATTGAGCACACCTCCTGTGTGCCACATAGTATTTCTGCCAAGACATAGGGTTTTTCTTGGAAGTTTGAACCTCATCTCGATGACCAAAAGTACATGAATCTATAAAAATGAGGCTCCCCAGTTTCTGCTCCTGCCCCTCACTGGTTTGCTGGCAGTTCCTGATGGCCTCAGCTCTGCCATCTTCTAATGTAAAAACATCTCTCTGATCTGCTCTCATGCATGCGCACACGTTGTGATAATAAATACGAAAATGCTGCATTCTTCGGAAGGCACTACACTAACCCAAGGATCACTGAGCCTTGTCGATATACTGTGTTAATCCAAGGAGATAATAACTACAATATTATGCTGTGTTGAAGGAAAGCAAATTAAAATTCTTAAAGAAGAAAGAATATTTTTTTCAGTAGAGGACAGCAGACTCCTTCCTTCTTCCCTCCATTTCTTCCTTCCTCCCTCCCTTCTTCTCTCTCCACCCCCCACAACCCTGCCCTCCTCTCTTAAGGGCTGACTCCCATGTTGCAAACATTTCCACAACCTTGGGCAACTGAAATACTAGTCCTTAGCTACAGAGTATTACTCATTCTGTGTGTTCAGTTTTCTCAGGCATTGGCATGCCGGGGCATCAGAAAATCCCAGAGAAAAAGCCAGAGCAATTAATTCTTCTATGTCTACAAGAAGAAAAAAATGTTTGAAATAAACCACCTCAGCCAACATGAATAATTCATAGCAGTTTTTTAGGAGGCTCCCCACTCCAGGAAAAATCTTACTTGGGTTTGTTTCTGGAAGTTCATCCCTGAGTACGGAGATGCTGATAGCAAAACTGCCACAGACCATTTCTGGTAGAAAGTTACTCTTGCTATCTGAATGCTTGCTAGCTGCTTCATTCAGGCTAGGAAATGCAGGTGGCCTCAGCTCAGAGGTGGAAAATTTAGGAGCGTGAACATACAAGCTTCAGGATGCCGCTGTCACACAAATGACAAATGACCTGAATACAGTCCTCCTGAAACTTTAAAGTTGCTACTGAATTATGACAGGCCATAGAACTGAAAAGAAGGGAGGGGCAGAGTTGGGAGTTACACAGCACTGTGGTTCAGAACACAGGCACTAGGACTACTTGGGTTCAAATCCCAGCAGAACTATATACAAACACTATAACGTTGAGCAAGTTATTTAACCTCTCTAAATCACCATCTCTTCTTCTGTAAAATGAGCCAAGGAACAGGACCTTTCTGGTGACATTACTGCTATAATCTAATGAAAGAGTACCTGTGAAGCTGTCAGCTACACATTGCCAGTCAGTGCTTGATAGTTGGTAGCAGTGGGCATTGTTGGCTAGTGTCATCCTTTGGGAGAGGACACATGACTTGCCCAGCGTCTCCCAGCTAATTAGCCAGGACTACAACTCAGTTAAATCTATTTCCTCCATTGCTACCTCTGCCACCAACCGGCTCTGCCATCACCAGGCCCAACTGATTTAGAGAAATAAGTCAGTTTCCCATGCAATGCAGTCACACCCAGCTCTACTTGCCCCACCTTTACTTTACCCCAACCCTGCCCTGCCCTGCCCTGCCCTCCACAGCCACCCTGGTAAGTTTCAGTGGGAGGCTCTAGATGACCCAGGTCTGAGCACTCGTCTAACTGGATAGAGAGGCCAAGGTCCAAAACCAAAACCTTGACCCACAAACCGAGGTTGAAATTGCTGCCATTGCCATCCAAAGACAGCAGCTTTCAAACCTAGAGAAAGGGGAGAGGAAACAAGCACGTAGTCCCCAACCAGCTCTTGCCAAGCTGCTGAGTAAGAGCTTTGTCGAGGTAGTGTCAAAAATAAGAATCCCAACAAACAAACTACAAAAAACACATCCACATAAAAATGAAAGGGCAAGGTGCCCAGGCCACCACCCTAGGATTCCTGAGCCACAGAGGTCGTGGTTGAGAAGGTGCAAAAGAGCACAGGGAGACTGAGCAGGTGCAGGTCTGGGCAAAGAATGTCATGTTTGCACCTATCAGGCTCACACAAAATTCTGCCCTCCATTCTGGCCCCTACAAGACAAGAGATAAACATCTCCTGGGATGTGTCCAGGAGATCACTAACAGGCTAGTGGTGAGTCTTAACACTGCAGGGGAGGAGGAATAGAAGTAAGATTTTAGGTGTTTGTCCTGGAAAAGAGACGTGTTAGATGAGATATTTCAGCTTTCTATGAATTGGTGAAGTTTTCCCAGCTAGACCAACTTTGTCTCTATGGCTCCCACAAGCAGAACTAGGGTTGTTGTGTAGAACTTACAGGCAGGCGAATTTCAGCACAGTATTAGAAAGGTACCTCCATCTGACATCCAAAGCTGTCAAGAGGCTGATGGAACTCCTACAGGCAGGATTCTGCACTGGGTAAGGGGGCAGAAGATGAGAGAGATTACCTCTGACACCTGAGGACTCTTCTCATTCTGGAATGGTAAAACAGGGAGAGTCAGTGAGCGCACCCAGAGCTACTTTTCTTCATAATTAACACCAATTTGTTTCCTCCCCTGTTCACACCACTTGATTTTTTTTCTAAATAAGTAAATGGGAAATAATTGTTTCCTAATCTTCAGGTTCAATAATGTTTAGAGGGTGATTATTAATTTGCTGAAAACACTGGCTTTCTTCTCTTTCTTATTCTAATGCATTGGAAACACAGAAAATAAGTACCATATTTCCCCATGAATAAGACGCACCTGTTTTCAAAAACTTTGGGGTCTAAAAACTGCGTGCTTCTTATACAGTGGTTGTAGATTTTTTTTACTTGATTTTCCACTTTTTCGTGCTTGTTTTTGCTCTCATTGTTGAAGACAGTGATTCGTCATCAGACACAGATGAGAACAAGTTAATGGGTGAGAGTTTTGACAGTGATGGGGAGCTGTATAAATTTTATGATGAATAAAATTTGAGTTCATTAAGTTTATGTAATATATTCTTTTTTCAAAATTCGGGCCCCCAAATTAAGATGTGTCTTATACGTGGGAGTGTCTTATACATGGGGAAATACGGTAATTTTAAAAAATGTAAGGGTCAAGATTGAAAGATTCTGTCATATATATTTTTAATTTCTCATTTAAGAAACAAAACTAAAAAGCAAATATACTGGAATATAATATTTGAAATATATGGGACAAAAGGAGGGTGTCTTAATATATGAACAGTTCATATTAATTGATATGGAGACAATCATAGCAATAGAAATGAAATAGATCTCCATTTTTTTGTTGTAGAAGAAACACAATAAATTTTATACACAAAGGTGTTTGCTTCGATGGGGGAGAGGCATTCTGATCTGTCTCTGACCTCTTTAGACAGAAACAATGACCGCGGAGAAGTTCAATTACAGCACAATTACTTATTTGAGATGGATTCAGTGGGCAGACCTCTTCTAGTCTTTAGTTGTAGTATTAAAAAAGAAGCTGGCACAATTTTGCAGAAAGATGTCTTACAAGAACGTCAAAAACAGCATGTTTTTATTTGCTGAAACGTAAATTGTAATTTTCTGAGAGCAATGCAGATAGATGTTGGAGAGCTGTACTAAGAAACAGCAGACAAGAGTCACAATTTGCTATTTTCAGATCTTTGCCAGAGAGACATAAATATCATGAAATGCCTAGGGTTCTCTAGGCCTATACTAGAAAACTAGCCAAAGGTCTCTGCAACACACAATTTCAAATAGATAATTTCTGCTCTATATTGCTTATAATATAGGTAGAATTTAAAAAACACACACACACTAAAATTCCATTTTGATACCTATAAAAAGCTAGTGTGGAAAGTTTTGTTAAGGAAAAACTTCCAAGTATAAGGTAAAATAGCACCCCTGGCCCCTGGGTATCTTAAAATCTCAATGTTACGTGCTTTCCTTGTCCCCATCAGTGAGAAAAAGTCAAAGGTAACTAAGTGTCAATCAGAGAAAAATACTGTGAGGAGGAAGGTGTGGGAGGGAGGCGGTCATGTTCTCTGAATGAGGGAAACTGGAACAGAGGGACTGAAGTGGTGGGCAGCACAGCAGGCATGGCAAGGGAAAAAGAAAGAAAGTATAAGTATGAAAAAAAGAGGCAGAGAAGGAAATAGAAGGGCTGGAAAAAGAAGATAACGAAGGGAAATTTTCAGTACAGCAGCTGAAGGAGTATCTTCCTGAGGATCAGTTTCCCGGATGTCCATCTCCTTGAAGGCAGAAAACAGTCCCCTTTTGAATGCTCTTCCCTCCCAGCCCTCACTGCTTACTGAATCCTGGCAATTGGAATTGAAGTAGAGAACAATGAAGTTGTCCTTGTATTCTCTTTTTCATTTTAATAACTTTTTTTTATTATGAGGTATGCTAATTATAGAAAATTAGAGAATGCAGAGGAAACAAAAGGAGTAAAATAGAAATCACCTTTACCTACCTCTCACTTTGTAGGTCCAATATAAATCTTGCTTTATTTTGAAATTGTTTTTGTTTATAAAATGAGGGCCAAAATCAATGAGCAATATCTGAATGGTGTACCATACTGTTTCAGATAAATTTTATAAAGAAAGAGTAGGAGACATTTGACATCATTTTCTAGATCTTTCAATGGTATAAAGCTTTCATCTTACTGTTTCTTTAAAAAAAAAAAGTCAGTCCTGATTTTTGTCAAGAGCTGGCCCAAAGGGATAGGCAGCCAAACAGAAAAAGAGAAGAAAAACAGAAATTTGTATAATTAAGAAACCGAGTAAACTACAGTCCATTCCCAGGTTACGAACAAGACAGGTTCTGTAAGTTTGAAAATGCTTAAGTATTTATAGGCACAGAAAGGTAAAAATAAATGCTATGTTAAGACAAACATCTGTCTAGGTTTCATTTAATAGTTAAATGTACCTGTTCCAATTTACATACAAATTCAACTTAAGAACAAAACTACAGAACCTGTCTCATTTATAACCCAGAGACTGCCTGTACTTTGAATAAGCAAAGTGTATTTTTATAAATTACTTTCAGTTGATATAAAAGGTAGCATAACATTTACTTAAAACAAATGTACAACTGGTTAAGCAAATGCCAGTACTCTACAGGTTTCAAGGTAACTATTTTTACTTCGATCCATATTAGAGCTTGTACTGCATCGCAACACTTTCTTTTGAACCAATCTAAGGGCATTCCCAAGAAACTACATCTAAACGGAGACCTGAGGGATGTGTAGACAGATATGAACAAGGTGGGCATGTGGCCATGTAGCAAAGAAAGAGGTTTCCAAACAGAACAAGAGAGGAACATGTCACATTCCAAAAAGGCTTCACTGTGGGTGGATGTGGAGTTTCAGGATGAGATGGCATGAGACGATGCTAGCTTCTCACCAGGCCTGGCACAGCACTTGTTTCATGTGGGCAATTAGTCATAGAAGCCATTTCATAGTGAGCCAGAAGGAATGCTATCTGGAGGAAAAGCACTGATCTGGAGCCTTCTACACTGTAGCACTCTACCACAAAGCTTACCATTGCCACCATTGTGAGATTCCTGAAAATTCTCTCAAGGCAGTTCAGAATCAACAAGCAAGTGCAATAACTAGGGAGCACTTCTACAGCACTCACTATGATCCAGGCATTGTGCTAAGAGCTCTGCATGAATTAACTCATTTTATATTCACAATAATCATATGGAGTAGGTACTATTATTAGCCCCATTTTATGGATTAGAAAACTTGCTCAAAATCACAAAACTGGCAAGTGGCAGAGGAAGGAAATTTGGCTCCAGCAGACAGGCTCTTAAAGATGACCCCACATACCCTCTCCATGGGCATGAAGTGCCTACCATATGGGCTGCATTTTGCATCATGTAAAACAAACCAGAGTGGGGAATGTGTCCTGGGACAAGGGGGCTCAGTCAGTATTCAGTTATAGAAGACAAAACTATGTGGCAAGTCCCTTAGCTAAACATTTCGGTAATTCAACAATAGGTGTGCCTTGCTCAGCGGCAACAAGGTGATAATGATTCCCTCTGGTGTTTGTATAAGGCGCTGTCAGGAAGCACTTCCCCATGTTGTCTCATGGCCATGGTTGTCACAACAACCCTGTGAAGCCAGAAAGACTAGATTATCCTGAGATTCAGACTCTGAAGAGGTAAGTGACTGCCAAGGGCACAAGCAGGGAAGCCCGATCTCAAACATTGGGGACCTGAGCCCCACCAGATGCTCTAGGGAGGCTCCCAGCACCTGCCTGGCCTTGGAGTGGACCTTGACTGGAACAACTAGAAACTACCTCATTTTTTAACCTCTCTGCCTCAATTTTCTCACCTCTGAAACAGGGATTATACTATCTACCATATACCCCATGAGGTAATGGGACAAAGTTCACTCAACAAATTGTTTCCTTTCTTCTGTCAACTACATGTATCTCCCATGAACAAGGTCTATGTCCCATTCATTTTTTAAATTAAATCATAGTTTAGATGTTATTCTATAAAGGAACAAATAGCCTGAATATTCAACACTCCTTTCTTTCTCAACCACCGTCATCACAAATCTCTATCTTCTCTGGTTGGGGTTTTCTTAAAGAAGGTCACTTAGAGTAGAGCTGCCAGAAAACGTGCGTAGTGGGGCTGTGTGGGGGGCCATTGAGGGCACAGATCCCCCACCACATTTCTGAAGGTGACAGAGTGGTTGTCACTGGCTCAGATGCAAACCCCCATGTCCAGAAACAGCCAGAGATGGATGGGACTTGCTCCAGATTCCTCCCTAGGGACAGCACTGGATTCTCCTCTTCCTGAAGCCCTGCCCAGCGTGCAGGCCATTGGATCACAGTTGTTCTTCCCCAGGCCCCAGGGACTC
This sequence comes from Rhynchonycteris naso, assembly GCA_037038555.1. Taxonomy (NCBI): domain Eukaryota; kingdom Metazoa; phylum Chordata; class Mammalia; order Chiroptera; family Emballonuridae; genus Rhynchonycteris; species Rhynchonycteris naso. The sequence goes on from CM073002.1 coordinate 39,678,403, forward strand.
ATCGTGCCCAGAAGCATAAAACCTGCACGTTGGGGTAAGATGCTCCACCAGCACGTTTAAACCCCCAGACACAAGCATCACAATCCCGCCACTGGTCCTTGGGCTTCTGTCCTGCAGCCAAACCCGCTTAAGTTTGTTCTTTGCTGCCCTGCAGAAGCAACCACCAGAAAATGCTGGAAATTGAGGAAATTCATGGTCATATTAAAAAGAAACATATGTCATGCTTTTTATGTGAAATAAATTCAGACACTGAAATGTCTGAGGGAGAAAATGGGTCTTTGAATTGGAGCCTGCAGCAGGGAGAGAATGAAGGGAAAAGGCCGAATTTTGAAAATAACTACATTTCTTTTTTTTTTTAAACATGGCCTGTTCAAGCAAGAATAAGCAGCCTCCAGCAGCATCCTCTCCTCAGCTCTATCCAAAGCCCCCAAATCCGGGGAGGAAGAAAGGGTATAGTTTGCTTTGCATCTTTCTGCTGTGTCCCTGTGGCACCTGATTGCCCAGTGGGGTCACCCCACACACACAGCCTCGCTCAGGCCAGAGGGGAGGCTAAGCCAATGAAAAGAACACCATGGGCAAGAAGACAAGCAGGCTGGAGGCCAAACAGTGGAAGCCTTTTCAGAGTCAATCAATGAGAAGTAGTGGTAGCTCTGGTTGGAGAGGATGCAGTATTCACTGGGGGATGGTCAGAGTAGGCACAAGGGACAGTTAACCTTTGGTTATAGACAAGGACTCCGTTACCTTGCAGGGGTCCCCAAACTTTTTACACAGGGGCCCAGTTCACTGTCCCTCAGACCGTTGGAGGGCCGCCACATACAGTACTCCATACACTGACCACTAATGAAAGAGGTGCCCCTTCCGGAAGTGCGGCAGGGGCCAGATAAATGTCTCAGGTGGCCACAATTTGGCCCGCGGGCCATAGTTTGGGAACCTCTGTCTTAGAGAGTGGTCCAGAGGATAGATGACCTCCCTCTTCCCTGACTCAACTGGAGCTCAGTTCACCCTGCTTTGAAGGGGCAGGAGAGAACATCACTTATAAAAACGCCTAGAAATCTTGTAATAGGCTATTGTATTACATCCCTCACCACCCCATGGGATCCTGTTATCTAGCTCTGTCTTTAAATCCCACACTTTCCAGGAAGCCTCTGCAGATCCCTGAAGGCAGACTCCTTCTGGGTCTCTCATACAAGCTCTTTCCCTTCAATCATGGGCACTTGACTACTCTGTATTTTATCTATCTTTGGACTTGTGTCTCTCCTACCCCTGGCTAACTTCCTTAAACGCAAGAACTGGTTTGTTCACTGTTGTATTCCTGCACCACTTTATGGGCATTCAATAAACACTGGTTGAAGACTGACATTTAAAAAGAGAAAGAGAGATGTTATGCACCTACTGCCCATGTAGGTGCCCTCAATTGCTCCTACCCACAGCCCACGCCCACTCGTGGCTTTCCTTGGAATGCTCTGGGTCATTCACATGGAAGGAAAATATTAGTATATGAGTGTGATTATGAGCTGTAACAGGTGAAACATGGGCTTTGGTGTCAGAACAGATCTGGGTTTGGATTCCTGGTTTTACCAACATGTACTATCTGTACAAACTTTCATAATTTTGTAACTTCTCCTAACAAACTTTCTTCTTAGAACGTAAAGACACAATATAAAGAGCAAATGAAATCAATCATCATATGACAAGTGACCCATGAAGTGTCAGGCCACACACTACCCTGCCCCTCGGTTTTCCACCCCTGCACTATTCCCCCCAACTCTCCCAGTGAGACCCTGGCCTGTGCTTCACCCGCCTCTCCAGCAGCCCCTTGCTTCTCACTGCGTACTACATACCAAGCAAGTACAATTTTTGTTTTATTTTTCCAAAGGCCTAGCTCCTAAGAAGCAAGATTTGGGAGAATACAGGCTGAGTGGGTCTCTCCTGCAGTTCCTCTGCTTTTGCCTCCATGCTCATCAGAAACAAGAGCTATCCACAAAGGTGGGACAAGTGGAGAGAACAGGTTTAGATGCTGATTTAGAGACCATGATCCTGCACCCTCAGACCAAGTCCCAGTAAGGAGAGGCAGTGCTTGAGGTGGGAGATGATAGAACAGTTACAGTTTGGGGGAACCCTGTAAATAATGAAAACCTATTTATTTTTATAATTATTGAGGTCACCAAGATACCTCCAGAATAAAATGTACTCACTTTTGGCTTAAAAACAACAAAAGACTCCACATAATTCCCACATCCCCAATTCCCAAGTCCTCACCACAGCCTAGAATGTCCTATGTGTTTGGATGGTGTGACTGTCTTCCTTCTCAAGCGTCCTCACCATTCTTGGAAGCTTCCAGCATGTTCTCACCTCAGGCATTAGACATTTGCTGTTTCCAGAAACCTACATGGTGCCATTACTTCCTTTTTCTCAGACCTCTAACTCAAATACCACTTTTTCCGAGAGGCTTTCCTGGATCTCACTGACTAGCCTCATCCCCGTCGCTCCCTGCCTCTTACCTTGCCTTATTTTTCTTCAGACTTCCCATTACCTAACATTAAATGATTGACTCATTTGGGGTGGGTTTTGTGGTTTTGTTTGGGGGTGAGGGTAGTCATTTTTGTCTGTGAGGAGGATTTGTCTGTTCTGATCACTGCTGTAACCCAGGACTTAGCAGTGCCTGTCACAAAAAAAGTTAAATCTGTTGAATGAATGAAAATTAAATCAGCACTGTTCTTGTTTCCGTCCATGTCTCTTCAGGTGGTATTCATCCATTTCAACAGGGAAACTAAGATTGCTTTCTGGACCCAAAAGATAGCAGTGATAGACATTTTGGATGTAAATAAAATGAAACCTCCTACCTTCGACTGATTATAAAACACTATTATAACTAGCTCATTGTTAAATTAATCAGCAAGCTTTTGCTACCTCAGGAGTAAAGTTTTTCCCAAAAGATTTTGGCACTGCTGATAAACCCATGGGCAATGGACTATATTTGACTTCCAGCAAATGTTAAAGAAAATTACTGGTAAAATGTATTGAGACCTATCTTTTTAACTTATTAGCATGAATATGACAAATTTCTGACTGCAGTTATTTTTATAATCAAAATGTAGTCTATCTACTTCAAACTCTGTCCCTAATATAGGGAATTATCTGGAATGATGGAAATGTTCCCTATGTTGTTTGGGGTGGCAGTCACATGTGAATCTTACCTTGATTTTTTAAACTATGGCTATAAAATGGTTAAAATCCCATTGTACACAATGCATGTTTTAAGAAAAACAATTTGTAGAAGAAATTTATATGTTTATAGTAACTCTATCAGTTATGGCAGTATATATAAAGGACTAACCTTTGCATTGTATTTTCTGTTTGGAAGCTTCTAACTAAAAAGCAGTATGTAATATTTGTCATTATCCTCATTAGCATATTTTTTAATTTAAATACAAATCTTGAAATTATGTTTGCTACCCTCATGCAGTAAAATGCAAACAATGGGTAGCAAAAATTATCCCCTCAAATCTAAATACAATCTTACAGCACAATCTTTTTTTGAAAATATATATATATTCATTGGAAAATATGTAGAAGTATAAAGAAAACAAAACCATCCATAATTTCACCACTCAGAGATAACTACCGAACACTTGCTGTGTTTTTTCCAGTACACTTAAAATATATTGGGATTATAGAAAATACATTATTTCCTGATTTTTCACAAACATATTATACTCATTTCTCCCGGTAATTAAATCTTCCTTAGAAACAGAATTTTAGGTGGCCACACAAAATTGTATTGAATAGACACCCAGCAATTTACTTAACCACTGACCTCTTAGTAGACATTTAGACTATTGTTTTTCACCAATTAAAACTGTAATGAATACATATATATACACACACACATATATATAAATCTTTGTGCAGCTGAATATTTCCTTAGGAATAGATTCCTAGACATGACATTAGTGGGCACTGCCATCTACTTAAATTTTCCTCCAGAAGAGCTGGCTCACGCATGCACGTGTCTTCCCAACTCTGCATTCAGTGACATCATGTTGACACCTTGAAACTGGCCATGATAAGAGCATTTAAATCCTAGAAATCAGTAAAACACTCCAAATGGGCATTTACCCACTTGCCAGTTGCTAAATCTTTGGAAAAATGTACCAGGGGTGTTGAAGAATGCCTTCTCACCTGAGCACTGGATGCTGCCATTAACATACTGATTATTTTACAGCACAATCTTGACTGGAGGCAAAATGTACTTGAATACTTCCAGTTGCTAGGAGAATTTGCATAGAGAAAAGGTAAATACCTTAATTGGAATTAAGCTGAGTGAAACCCCTATTCCTCAAATGGGGAAATAAAGACATCTATCTGCAGGTAATTAGCACAATCATTCACACAAAGGAAAACACAAGGTAAAAAGCTAAGAATGCAGCTACTCAGCTCAATGCTGGGAGTAATATTGTGAATCTAGAGTTTCAACAGTAAATCAACTCTTAAAATTATTCCAATACTATAACTCTATAATATATACTGCTCACAAAAATTAGGGTATATTTCAAAATGAATATGAAGTGATAAAAGGCCCCCTAATTTTTATTAGCAGTGTCTATTTCTGTGTCTAAGTTACCAAATCATAACCTATTTCAAAAAAATTTAAAAAAAGATATTTTCCCAAGAGGGGGACTTACATAGAAGTAAAATAAATGTTCTTTTACTTTCAATTTCACTAAAATGACCTAATACACTACCAATTGCAATAAAAAAAGTTTTTTCATTATATTTTTATTAAATAAGGCCTTTTCAGGAAGAGCTTGAGTATGTGAGGCTGACATCCTTTCCTTCATAGGTATTTACTTTGGCCATCAACTTTCCGAACTTAAGTACTTCACAGCCCATCTTTCTGTCTGAAACCTCCTGATTCACACTTGTTAGCAGATGTGTTTATGGGCAGGCTCCTCCACTTACATGTGAGCTCTGTGGGGGGTGAGACTTGGATTCTCCTGTTTTTGTGTGTCCCAGCATCTGGAATAATGACCAGGTACATAGCAGGCAGTGAAACCGCCCAATTCAGCCACCCCAATGGTGAGTGTGTGCCCTGGGATAAAGCTGTGGGAAACACTGAAAGAGCTCTAGCACCTTGGGCCCCAAAGCAGCTGCATATGGGGCCACTCCACAGAAACTCACAAGGAATGGTATAATGACTAGGCAAGTGGTGGACCACAGCAGGCAATATAGTGGCAAGAGGGGTTAGGGGGTGGGGTGAGGTTGGAGGGAGGGGGTGGTCAGGCCATAAGCAGTGAGGAGAGAGCCTGGATTGGTTGACTTCTGAGGAATATGATGCACTGCAGATCTGAAGTGGGTGACCTGGGCAAAGCATGAAAAAGCATGGTTTAGATGCAGATGACATCAGCAGCACAGAGGGGTCATGAGGCAGGGCCTAAAGTAGAGCAGAGACAGTGACACAAGAGGCAGTTTGAGACACAGTAGACTGATTCATTGGTAAGGCCAGAGGACATGTAGGTTACACTGAAAAAAAATGGAAAAAAGAAGAAAAATATAATATAATACATCAGTAATGCACAATCACCATTACGTGTGGGCATTTCATTCCCAGTCCTTCTTTCTAGTCCACATGCTACACAAACATGTTACATCTTAGGTAGAAGTATAGCTACTTCCCCTGGGCCTGTGCACCATTCACACACATTCTCCAGATAGGCTCTCCAGTGTCCCATCCCATGTCTGTCCTCACTCTGTCTCTTCTTTCTGAAATACCCTTTCCTTTCCCATTTCCTGTGACTAAATTCTACCTACGTAGCAAAGGCCAGCCCAAATGGTGTACTGGTACAAGTTAAACTGTTCATGTCCTTTAAAGACATGAGTCTGTGAGGTAGGGTATTAGTTGTGTCCTCAGAAAGTGGCAGTGAGACGTAATAGAAAATTCTAAGCTTTGGAGTGAGAAGCATATTGGTTCAAACTATCAAAAATCACACTGATACAGACAGTATCAGCTGAACTGTCCATTCAGTTTCTCTTCTGCCATTATCCCATGGATCAGATTTGATTGGCAGTAAGTTTAAATTCTTCAAGGGTGCAAGGTGGGCTTCTGTGATGGCTCCTTTGGCTTACCAATTTCCAGTGGACTAGATATAGGAGCTGACTGTGGTATTGTTATAAGCCCAACATTTTCTACACAACATTCCTCATACCCTTCTCAAGGTTGCAGGCACAAGCCACCACTGCACAGGTGGACATCTGGACTTGTTGCATCAAATGGCACTCTATTTGAAGGCAATAAAAGATGAAGCCAGACTCTGGTGTTCAACTACCTACTTTAAAAGCCCTGAGAAGTCCTCCAGCATCTTGGTGTATAAACACTAGGGGAGGAGTCAGGCATTGTTTTGTGTTTGGATGATGCTCCAAAGCTCCCATGCTAGACAGCATGATTCAGGTCTTGGCTTTGGTGTCCAGAGGCATCCTGGACACCAAAGCCAAGAAATATATTAGATACTGGTCAATTGCCAGGGCCCTGATGACACTGCACAGGTGCCCAGAGGTAGCAGAGATAAATCGTTGCTCCAAATTCAGATGTTCTAACCAAAGTTCAGTTCTCATTATACGAGGATCTCCTTGTGTGGTATATCAAGGTCTCTTAGAGCTCCTGGTGGCAGTTTTAATGGACTGTCAGTGTAGATTATACAAGATGGACAGATTTAAGGGTCAGACCAGTGAGAGTCAGCTCACACAGTAGGACTTCTGGGTGACCCATGAGGGCAGACTGGTCATGAGGACAATGATAACAACACCTAATATTCTGTAGGCTTTCCACATGTCAGAAAGTGCTCTATCCCATGTTGAACCTACTGCTATTACTGCCACTTTATAGATTTAGAAACTGAAGCTGGGAGACAAAGTGATTTTCATAACTCCGCACAATGAGTTAACACCGGAGGTGGGTGGGACCTGAATCCAGAACCTGCCCTCCAGACCAGGCCGGATACAGACAGGAGCAGGGCTGGGGCAGCACAGGGTGATGAGGAAAATCTTGATGAGAACATCCTCTACCTCAGCGTGTTCAGTCAGTGTGAGAGAGTTTGGTCAGAGATCAGAGTTAAGAGGAGAGGGATTTATTCCAGATTGCCAAAAATCCTGCTCCTTAGCCCTTTCTAACACTATGCTGTAAGATTCTGAAACTACATTGGTACAGCTGGCCATTTTTCCACCTCTAGGCAAAACCATCACAATTTGGGGGCCAACTTACACCAAGCACAGCCCAAATTTATGCCTTAGTGATACTAAAAGGTTCAGGAAGCTTACTAGTTTGGAAGAAAAGTTTTACTTAACTCTCTGCTTCTTTCAACAAATACAAGGCAAACCATGTCACCTCCCTGGGATCATACATCGTATGTCCTACTATAATTGCACCTGCAGGAGAAAGCACAGCGATTTCTTCAAGTTGCAGGTAAATTGCTCCTGGTGGCAGCTATTATAGGATCAATGCAGCAGGAATGTCATCAGGACCAGGTGTCCTAGGCTATACAATAGCATATGAGTTTACTTGACTACGGCATGAGGAGGAGGCCATCGGGCTCACTGTCAGTATGGCATGTCCATCTGTGACCTATAGAGGATTCTGAGTCGTAGAATTGAGTCATCCAGTCCTTTAAACCCAGGCACCAACCTCAGGCATACCCTCTAAAGCTGCCCAAGAAGGGCTCTATACTCCCCCACAATCTGCTGCAACGGGAGAACTAGAAAAGTCCTTAGTAATACCAGGATTTATGAGAATAACTGTCTGATACTGCCTCCCACAGCTTCATGGCATTGGGCTCAGACTCAGGGGAAGGTGGGAGTCAAGACAGATACAAAGAGCCAGGTCCAGATAAGTGGGTAGAGAACAGAAGAGGATCCACAGTGCAAACTTAACAACACGTAACAGGAGTACAGGAAAGGTTTCAAAAGCAGAGCCCAGGTGGAGCCCAAGAGCTGATACAGAGAGTCAAAGCTGTTGATGCAGTGAACATGACTGAGCTACGGTCAGGGAAGCCCAGACAAGGGCACCAGGTGTGTTCTAACAAGTATTCATATACTCCAATTCATCCTCACGCTATTTCTGACAAAACTATTGTTGTCTTCAACCATTAAAGGCAAATAAAGTAATTTATGTTTACCCATTTAATGACACAGTGACAGATGGAAGTTGAGTTTCCTCTTACTTGGGGGTTATAAGTAGTTAGAATATATATGTCTATCTTTTGTACCCACATCCTACATGTTTTATATACATTAATCAATCAACTGTATCCACAGGTAATGTACACACAATATCTGGGAAATATATACATAATACATCTATAAGAATAAGTATTTAGTTGATGAAGATATAAGAAGAGAGACATAGAGACAAAGAGAGATTGAAAGCAACAAAGACACAGAAAGGAAAAGGAGTTAGAGACTGAAAATATGAGCGAGACCTTCGGATCTAGCGTTCTCTGTGCAGGAAGAAACCAAAGTCTTGTTTGTTTTTTGAGAGGGGTGGTACACTTTGGATTCAGAATGCCGTGTCAAGAAAACAATGTCCACATGTCTGGATTATGTTTGGTTTATCTGCACCCTCCGATCTTAGTGCAACAGGATTTGCCAGTGGACCATGTCCACTGGAACAAAGACGTAAAAAGGATGCACATTCCTTCACACACACCATCACACAGTGACCTTCAGGGTCCCAGGGCCACTTCTGTCTGTGGCAGGTCCATCTCCTGTCATTAGGCTTCCATGCCTTCAACCATGAAGAGGTGACTAACAGAGAGAAGGAAAAGAAGCTTGACACCCTTAGCAATTTAGTAAAAGCCCCTCTGCAGGTATATTTTCTTTAACACTGCTGTTTGCCATCTTTATTACCCAAGGCTACACTTAACTACAGGTGAAATAAGGGCTACCATGATTATAATCATTATGCTTCAGGATGTTATTGTTTGTTGATGTGTATGCAGTATGGCTACTGTCTTCCTTTGCTAGTTACAATGCATTTGGGTAAGGGGTCCTAACTGCTAACTGATATCTCCACTCAGTGTCAGAGTGCTAGGGGATGCATGCTACTCTTTAGTGTGGGTCACTTGAAATGATAAATGTTGGAGGATGTTAGATTAGATTTTCCTGAAATTCTAGCTTTCATTTGTATAAGTCATTGTCATCTGATGCTTAGCAAGAGCATTCAGCTGAAATGAGCAAGAATCTTGGGTTTCAGGCAGAAATGACCATTGAGATCATCTGTGTCAATGGATAAAGGTTGCCAAAACTCTTCCACTTTTCTTTTAAGACATCTAAGGCTTGGTGAATAGGGCCTATATACCAATGTAAAAATGATTAGTGAAAGAAGGGTCAAAGCATTACAAGGAAACTTAATTTTCATTTTAATAATTTTAAGGAAATTAATTCATGAGAAAATTAGTTTAAAAGACAAATTAGTTGACTTTCACAAGCTGTCCCAAATCATAATAACCCATCACTTTTTAATTTATAAGAGTATGCAAAAGTAATCTGATGAAAAGTGTCTCCCCTTCATCCCTACAGACATTTTTCTCTGCCCTCATTTTCTCCTCCCATTTATCTTTTATAGCTCACCAAAGAACATAATTATTCACATAGAGAGAGGATTTTTGACCCCAACTGTCTTCTGAGAAATCCCATAGGAATACATAGTGGTACAGAGTGCCTTTACTTTTTAAAGTTATTTCTGTAATCCAGAATTAATCTATTCTTTCATTCACTCAGAAAATATTTATTGACTAACTACTATACCTGACATGGTCTATGCTGAGAATGCTTGAGGAGTACTTTAACAGGTTTCCTGCCTTCATGAAACTTATAGTTTGCTTAGAGAGAAGACACTAATCATAAAAAAGTGAAGGGGAAAAAAACTCATAGTCACAGACAACAGTGTGGGAATTACAGGAGGGAAAGGGGGTGGGGAGAGTGAAGGAGGATAGAGGGGGATGTATGGTAATGTAGAGAGACTTGACTCAGTTGGTGAACACACAATGCAATGTACAGATGATGTATTATAGAATTATACACCTGAAATCTGTACAACATTATTAATCAATGTCACCCCAATAAATTTAATAACACATTTTAATCAATTCTGATAAGTGCTATGAATAAGAATTATATCATACTAAGAGGTTTTTTATCAATGGATTGACCTAGAGATATCAGATGATATTTCCTTAAGCAAATGACAATTGCAATCTCAATAAAGAGAGCAGAAGGAAGATTCAAGTTACAGGTAAAGACTGGGGAAAAGAAAACTATATATAGAAAGACCCTGTGGCAGTGGGAAATATGATACATCTCAGAAATTAAACATAAGCCAGGAACTGCATTAGTCACTAGGAAAACGCAAATCAAAATCACAGTGAGATACCACTTCATAACTATAATGTAGCTATAATAAAAAAGATGGACAATAATAAGTTGGCAAAGATATAGAGAAGTTAGAACCTTCATACACTGCTGGTAAAAACATCAACTAGTGTGGCCACTTTGGAAAATAGTTTGGCAGGTTCTCAGAAAGTTAAACACGGAATTACCATAGGACCAAGCAATTCAATCCTTAGGTGTATACCCACAGGAATATGTTCACACAAAAAATGTGTACATGGCCCTGGCCAGTTGGCTAAGCGGTAAAGCATCAGCCCGGCGTGTGGATGTCTGGGTTTAATTCCCAGCCAGGGCACATAGGAAAAGCGCCCATCTGCTTCTCCACTCTTCCCCCTCTCTTTCTCTCTATCTCTCTCTTCCCCTCCTGCAGCCAAGGCTCCATTGGAGCAAAGTTGACCTGGGTGCTGAGGATGGCTCCATGGTCTCTGCCTCAGATGCTAGAATGGTTCGAATTGCAGCAGAGCAACACCCCAGAGGGGCTGAGCATTGCCCCCTGGTGGGCATGCTGGGTGGATCCTGGTCAGGTGCATGTGGGCACACAAGAGTCTGTCTGCCCCCACACTCACTTCTCACTTCGGAAAAATACAAAAAAAATGTGTACATGAGTGCTCATAGAAGCTGTATTCATAAAAGCCAAAGAGTGAAAATAACCTAAGTGTCCATCAATTAATGAATGGATAAATAAAATGTGCCATACAATGGTCTCTTGTCTATTGCAGGGGTTAGGTTCCAGAACCATCCCCCAATAGGGAAAATTCGTGAAGTAGTGACCCAGGGTTTTGAACAAGCAAATAATAAATAATAATAATTTTTTATTATAAATAATATTTATTTTATTATTTGTATATTTTTAAGGCTTTATAAACCCTCCCCACACTCATAAACCTTTCCCACAGTTATTAACTTTGTCTACACTTATTTTGCTTATTTTACCACAAAAATAATTAAAATAATAAATATATAAAAATACCTATCTACAGCATATCCGCGATACTAAATTAAATATATACAATTTTAAAATCCATGATACAGTGAGACCGTGAAAAGTGAACCACGACACGGCGAGGGACGACTGTATACATATAATTTGTCATAAAAAAGAGGAGAGTACGAATAAATGAACAAACCTTGAAAACAGTGTTAAAAGTGAAAGAAAGCCAAACACAAAAGTCTACATTCTGTTTATATGATTCCATTTATATGAAATGTCCAAGACAGGCACACCCATAGATGCAGAACACCACTCAGTGACTGCCAGCGGCGGGGGGGGGGGGGGGGGGGGGGGACAGGGAGAGTGACTGCTGGAGGATTCCTCAGAGGGCTCATGGACGTAGTCTGCAATTAGATCATGGTGATGGTTGCACAACCTTTAAGACAGACTAAAAGGCCTGAACCATACACTTCAAAAGAGTGAGTCTTATAGTATGTGATAACCATAAAAAGCAAAGCAAATACCAAAAAGAGTAAATTATATCTTAATATTTTTTTAAGTAAGTCAGGATGTGAGAAGAGGATAAGAAGGTTATATATAATGTAATATAAAATAAGGCTGAACAAGAAATAGGAGCTTGATTTCACAGGGCCTTGCAATTTAAGGATTTGGTCTTTGTTCTAAGAGTAATAGAATCTTTTAAGAGAAAAGAAAATATTAGCCTGACCAGGCGGTGGCGCAGTGGATAGAGCGTCGGACTGCGGAGGACCCAGGTTCGAGACCCCAAGCTTGCCAGCTTGAGCGCGGGCCCATCTGACTTGAGCAGAAGCTTACCAGCTTGGACCCAAGGTCGCTGGCTCCAGCAAGGGGTTACTCGGCATAGTCAGTGGGATGATACTCTAACCCAATGGTTTTCAACTACCAGTCTGCCAGAAATTTGGTGCAGGTCCACGAAATAGTTAACCACCTGATGTTGTGTGGAGATTATTGAGTATATAATCATTGGGATTATAGAGTATATAATTATTGGGTCTATAACTCTTTTGTGAACCAGCTTGAAATTTCTGGTGGACCACTGCTGTTAAAAACCGCAGCTTTAACCAAATGAACTACCCAGCTAGGATGTACAACTAGTAGAATTGAAGAGGTCTTCTTCCTTTTTTTTTTTTTTTTACAGGAACAGAGAGAGAGTCAGAGAGAGGGATAGATAGGGACAGATAGGAACAGAAAGAAATGAGAAGCCATCAATCATTAGTTTTTCGTTGCCATTGTGACACCATAGTTGTTCATTGATTGCTTACTCACATGTGCCTTGACCGCGGGCCTTCAGCAGACCAAGCAACCCCTTGCTGGAGCCAGCAACCTTGGGTCCAAGCTGTCGAGCTTATGCTCAAGCCAGATGGGCCCACGCTCAAGCTGGCGAGGTTGGGGTCTCGAACCTGGGTCTTTCGCATCCCAGTCCAACACTCTATCCACTGCGCCACCGCCTGGTCAGGCTGAAGTGAAGGTCTTTTGTCCTTTTGCTCCACCTTTCTTTATCACCATAACACCAGCACACAAGCCTATTCAGATACATCATGCTTGACTGAATAGTTTAAGTAACTAAAATTAATAAAATAGAAGGGCGTGGAGCAGACAGAGTATAGATTGATGGACATAAAATTTCATATGACTTTTCTTACATTCAAAGGTAGAGCATCCAATAAAATACTTTATGGTGGAAAGAGCATCTTCATAGTCACAGCATCCTAGCTTCTACCATTGATCCTCCCTGCTTACAATCCTGCCTCTCTAATGGGGCATCTCTTCAATAAGAACCTATTATACTTCGATCCTCAGCAAATTCTATTTCCTACCTTCTAAAGGGGACCTTACCTCAAATATTTATCCTTTTTACCCCAGCAATGCCTTTTCTGAATCCAGAGTTTTCAATCCAGAGAATAACATTCCCAGGACTCCAGGAAACAGAATGGAAACACACATATACTTCCAAAAAACTAACATTAATTTTCAGAGGCATTACAACTAGAAAGGAGGAAAAAATTATTTTCCTAACTTCTTCCACATCTTGCAGTAACAACCATCTCACGATGGAATTGGTAGTTTACATTTTTATGGAGAACACTTCTCTTTAGTTTCTTTTATTCTTTGCACCTGGCCATTTTAACTTGTGCTCCCTTGGGTCTGCCCAAAACAATAAACAGTTCCATTGTTGAGTCACATATCTTCTGATAATTACCAAAAGACTCAGCTTCTAAGAGACCTCATCAAATTTTTCTTGCATTGATTCTGCTACCAAAACATAGCTTGGTTCTTCAGATTCTTAGAAAAACATTTAGAAAAAAAAGAGTTGCAATGAAAACTTCTTCAATTCTTAAATGCATTAAACACAACTAAATTGACATGTAATTTTTATGCATCATTGAGTTTTCTCATAAGAGATCTCTGAAACTTCAGAATTTCCTAAAAGGTAGCTATGAATTCCATGGGCCATTTTCAAGATTTTTAAATGTCTAAAAAAGATTATACACTTGGTCACCATAAGAGAGTCTATAATATCTACAAGTTTCTTTGGTTTGGGTAAGAATTATAGTAATTCAGTGTTTAATATAAATTGTTCACATTCATCACAATGGTTAACTGGTGGCTACAATTGCCACTGCTCATAATTGTTTAATAAATACAATTGGATGAGGAAAATATCTTTCAAAATTTGTTGATGATAGGGCAGTTGGGTGATAGGACTTTCTCTACTAACAATGTTGGAAATACTATTTCTATGTTTGCACTGGAATCCTCTGTCCCCTGAAACAATGCATTAAATAAAACAGCTGCTTTCTGGCTTAGTAGTCATATAAGCAAGCAGTCTTCTCCTGACAAATTTTGGTTTTGTTTTCTGTGTTTGTATTTACTATTAAAAATATTTCTTCTAGTGCATCTACAAGGTTATAATTATTAGGTGTTCCAATTAAAGCCATCTAAGGACTCATCTATTGTTGCATGATTTTGAAAACATGCTGTTTTGATGACTATGATACTATTAATCAGCTAATTACCATCACTGGAAAAATATGTCCAAGAAGTCTTAAAAACACCTTCTGAAAGCAAAGTAATTAAAACCCTTAAAATGATTATGCTATTTGCAGATAAGATGCATTTTTGTGTGTAATTGCTCAGCTCTAAGCAATGGCAAAAATAAGCACAAGACCCCACAGGACTATGTCACCTTGTTGACTTCTAATGTTTTTGTGACATTCCCTCCAATCTCAGCACAAGGTATGTGTCTGTCAGAAATGGTCAGCTAAAGGATAAGCTGACACAGCTCTTCATTCTATGGGTCACTGGCAGAACAGACAGGTTCAAATATACCAGATGTTGGCTCTAGCTCTTCCTGAATGCCTTTCTTACTTCATTAAGCTTTAAGCATAGCTGTTTGTATAGGAAAACAACACACATAGGCACTCAAAAATATAAACCTACTGTGTAAATGAAATAGATCTGTGTAGGAATAATCTAACAGGCTGATTCTTAAGAAAGGTTTTTGCAAGGCTAAGATAAGATGTTTTAACTATGCTTTATTTTGAACTGTGTGTCATCCATACAGTCCTATAATTATGACACAGAGGTAGATCCCAATGTGGTCACAATACCTGTTCTCCTTTCCTAAATTACACCCATGCATGCAGATGATATCAACCAAAATTCATCAAAACAAATTATGACCAATAAACTATATTTAGCTTTTTCTCAACACATAAGTATCTGATTTAGTACCATGGCACAGCATTACTCTGGGAATGATTGGGAAAGACCAGCAAGTAGAAAAAGGAGCAAAGATGCATGTCTTGGAATAAAATGAGACAGTCCTAAGGCTAATGTTCAATGAAGTTTAACATTAAGTGTAATTGGCAATCTTCTTTCCATAGACAATCAATTATGAGACTCCCCCCAAGTTCTGGGAAACTGAAGGCCCCATCTTTCAGGTTCATCACTTCATCCTGAGTGCCTGAAATATAATAGGTGCCTATAAATATTTGTTGACAAATAAGTGGAGTTTTAAAGAATCTTAGAAAATCTCTCTAGACAAACACTTCATTTCACAGAGGGGGAAACTGAAACCCAGAGAAGTCAAATGATTTTCCAAAGTCACAAGTACCTGGCAATATAACACCAGTGCTTCCAGAACATCTCGTTAGTGTTTCTTGGAGGAGGGCCTCATCCTCCAACCTCAGCGAAAGGTATTTATCCTTTTATTCCAGGATTCGATTTCCTATGGAAGTTAGAGTTAAAAGTGGCCACCCCTAATCTGAGATGTGCTTTAGTCTTATTACACATTCCTGTGGCACCAGAATAGTTTCTCAGAGAGACTCCTTTCCACTCAGATTGCCCCAATTTATACTCCTCTTGAAGTGATAATATTTGCTAATGAAAAATGAGGGATGGGCTCAAGGTGATCCTGCCAACCCAAAATAAAAGAAAACGTTGTGAAGATGGAGGATTTTTAAAAGCCATTTTCATGAAATAGAAAATATAATTGAAAGCCAAAGCTATATTTAGACAGAAAAATTCTATCCCAATGCCTAGTTTCCATGGTGTTGAAATGTAAGCTAAAGGGAGGCATTTTCTTTCTCATTTTGAATATGTTTGACTGGCAATGGCAAGAGATCTTGTCATCAGACAAAATAGAAGAATATTACCATTTGTACAGGGTTTTATAGTGGAAGGATGCCATTTTATAAAGCTAAAATAGAATATTACAGACATAAACCAATATATAAATTCTATAGATGGTATGACAGGATTTAACAACCAGATATTGTATTAGAGCCAAAATAGATATGTCCACAAACCTATGGGGCTGGACTTCAACCTTTTAAGACAATGCAAATCAGATCCAAAGGCAAAATGTTTGTCTTCTTATCATTATGAATGATCCAGCTGCATGTGGCCCTAGGTGAGCCCCATTCAGACCAGGTAGAACACACATCCTGAGCTCCAGAACCATACAGTCAAAGACAAGTCTAACAAACTGTACCAAATGGCATGAGAATAATTAGATACACAGAAACCAAAGAAATTACCACACTTGTCCCCATTAATTCCATTTACACACAGAGAAGTGGCAGAAAGGGGAGAATAGGCATGGGATTTATTAATGTGGACAGCTTGAAGCCTGAAAGAGCTTGTGACCTATTACAAGAGTATTCAGGATGACATCATGACCAGTACTGGGCATTCCAGAAGACCCTGACTGCAGGGTAATTTGACGAGCACATGAAGTGAAGGTAGTATACACAGGAAACAACAGCCTAAAAGACATCTCAGGCATGAGATTGAGATGTTTTGACAAGTTACTGGATAAATATGCTTGTGAAGCCTGAGGGTGTGAGCCTATGAGGAAGTGGGAGGAGATAGATGAGAGAAACCATAGAAGGTCATACCATGGAAAGGACAGCTGCCTCGCAGGTGAAGGGTTTGGTCCCAGCCCCGCAAAGAACATCTACTAAATTTCTAATTTACCTGCTGATATATTTGAGAATTCAGGTGTAATTTTCACTTTGATAAACTTGGTCCCCACCCCGGATATAAGCGCTTTAGAGGTAAGAACAATAATCTCCTGTTTCATTTTTGTTGATACAGATCTGGAGTGGGGAGGCAAAATTGGAAAGTCAGACACATGGCCAGACCTGGGAACCTAGGAAATGCAAACAGCCAGGCTCAGGGAGTTACAAGATCTAAACTGGAAGCTCACTCCAGATCTAAGGAAGCAATACCCATCTGGTCATTGTCACCATCAGGAGTCCCTGGTCCCTTAATCTGGTATTTAGTGACAGAGTTGATATCAAATATACCTCTAAAGAAATTTCTGATTTCCCCAATAATGTTTGCAAAACACCCTTCGAAAGACACCTATCATTCCAGAAATGGCTGGGGTTCTTTTTTCCATGGTCCTATAAATACCCGTTCTGGCTCAGAGGGCTCTCTGCGATTTCCCATCGTGTGCTCTGCCATGTATGATTACCATGTATGATTACAGTGGAGTGTCTCCCTTCCCATCTCCCATAACACTGGGCTGTAGATCCCACTGCACTTCCCCTGCGTGGCCTGCAGTATCACCACCAGCAAAGTCAATGGTCTGTTAAAGCTCAATGATCTATAAATTCACTATTTTAGTTATTTTTCCTTAAGTGGGATTATATGAAAACTAGATTTTGATTAAAAATTTAATGGCCATATTATCTTCTTCCCCCTCAGTTAATGCTACTGGGAAAAAAATGTTTCCATTAAAAGCTATCTTTTAAGCAAAGGAAAGTGAGTTCAGATGAGAAAAAAGTGGATTTTTAAAATAAATTCAGAGCTAAAACAAGTGTATGAAATATTTAAGATTCAAACTCTATTTTTTTCCATCTCTAAATTTATTTTTTTCGAGAACCAAATTTTATACAGATTGCTATACATCATTACTTCATCAGTGTCCAGTTATACCATAGTATTCTGTGAACTGGTGTATACTTAGCAAATGCTCTATGAGCATAATATAAGGCAGAGTTTTGGAAACCACAGTCAGTAGAAGCATAAACAGTAGAATTTAGCTCTATATTAAATTTTAAAAGATCATGACAATTGTTTCTGTGCAGGAAGGTTGAATGTGAAGAATTTGGATGGAGTGAGAATTATAGCAATTCAGTGTTGAATCCCTTATTCAGATTCATCATAATGGTTCATAATGGTTAACTGGTTATTACAACTATGAAAAAACTCGTAATTACTTTAAATACAAATCCACATTTTACTTAATTTGCTCACAATCTTTGCCTTGACCCTCCCACTTAATGTAATACATCTACCAACTTTCAATTTCAAGAACAGCAGATGAACAGAACGCTTAGCCTAAATACTAGGATAATGTTCAAAGTGAAGTAAATAACCAATTTAACAAAATACAGTACTACCCACTGACTGCTTTACAGTATTCCCTTTTTGAGTCTTGATTGTGTCATTCTTGAGTTCCCAGTTAATTAACCAGTTGCCACTACAAACAGAATTTTCCTGTCTTAATTAAATCAAATGCTGAAAGTTCTTTTGGTTCCAGAAGTGACTCTCAAACTTGACTAAGCAACAGAATCAGCTGGTATGGTGGTTAAAATACAGTATTTCTGATTCAATGGGTATGAATCTGCATTTCTAGCAAGTTTTGAGTTGATGCTGATGCTGCTGGTCCAGGGAGGACACTCTGAGAACCACTGAATCAGAAGACATTATTGTTGACTATTAGCAAACACAAAACACTTCACCTCCCAAAATTACCAGGATCTGTGGTTTTTCAATAAATATTTCTTTTGTTGTTGTTGTTGGCATCTTCAGTAACAGGTTGGTAGACCAGAGCCAAGCCACTGTTGAATCTGCTGAGGGGTTAGGGAATGGTGTGGGAAAATCCAATGGAGTAGAGAAAAGAATCTAAAAGAAACTGACAGGATCAAGTCAACACTATGACTTAAGCTGACCCAACTCTGAACTCCATTAGAAAATCTGAACAATGCCTTACTTTGAATACCTGAAATACCTGACTCTGTCAAGATACAGGTTGAGTGTGGGAGTCCAGGAGTTGTGAGGCAGTGAGGAATAGGAATCGAGTCTGGGAGACAGCTACCAGAGAACAGGGTAGAAATAGTGTGAATACCAAACCAGGCCAAATTTCATTCCAGTTCCAAGAATTTCTTTAGAATGAATAAAGAAAGGTAGCTTCTCCAGGTATTGTAGGTGGTTATGATGTAATGCTGGAAGGAGATGGAAAATTCTAAATATTCCAATATATCACCCTGGGAACTTCTTCAAAAATACTGACATCTAGATGCCACTATAGACCTTAAACAGAATACCTAGGGATGAAGACTGAATATTAATATTTTTTAAATCTCCCAGGTGATTCTGATTGATAAAAGATTGAAAATCACTGAGATAGAACAATATTGCATGTTTAGGGTAGTATAAGGAATCGAAGAAGGAAAATTGAAGGGAAAAATACATATATATACGTATATATATATGAATGATCAGTAATTTAATTTATTTTATTTTTATTTTATTCATTTTAGAGAGAAGACACAGAGTGAGAGAAAGAGAGAGAGAAAGAGAGAAAGTGGGGAGGAGCTGAAAGCATCAACTCCCATATGTGCCTTGACCAGACCAGTGCAGGGTTTTGAACTGGCGACCTCAGTGCTCCCAGGTCGACACTTTATCCACTGCACCACCACAGGTCAGGCGAATGATCAGTAATTTAAAAATAAAAGCTTTGGGCCTGACCAGGCAGTGGCGTAGTGGATAGAGCATAGAACTGGGATGTAGAGGACCCAGGTTGAAGACCCGGAGGTTGCCAGCTTGAGCGCAGGCTCATCTGGTTTGAGCAAAGCTCACCAGCTTGGACCCAAGGTCACTGGCTCGAGTAAGGGGTTACTCAGTCTGCTGAAGGCAATCAATAAACAACTAAGGTGTCACAATGAAAAACTGATGATTGATGCTTCTCATCTCTCTCCGTTCCTGTCTGTCCTTATCTATCCCTCTCTCTGACTCTATCTCTGTCTCTGTAAAAAATAAATAAATAAAAATAAAAGCTTTGGTACACTAAACTTAACAATTTAAAGATTAAAAAAAGATATAGACATATTGGACAAAAATACAAAGATACACCTTGGCCAGGTAGCTCAGTTGGATAAGCATTGTCCCAATAAGTCAAGGTTGTGAGTTTGATCCCAGATCAAATCATACAAGAATCAACCAGGCCTGACCTGTGGTGGCGCAGTGGATAAAGCGTCGATCTGGGAACACTAAGATTGCCAGTTCAAAACCCTGCACTGGTCTGGTCAGGGCACATATGGGAGTTGATGCTTCCAGCTCCTCCCCCTTTCTCTCTTTCTCTCTCACTCTGTGTCTCCTCTCTAAAATGAATAAAATAAAAAGAAATTTAAAAAAAATTTTAAAAAAAGAATCAACCAATGAATGCATAAATAAGTGGAAACAACAAATCAATGTTTCTCTTTCTCTCTCTCTATACAACCAATAAATAAAAAAATTTAAAAACACGAAAGTCCAAATACATACTGTTTTTAAGAAAAACACTAAAAACAAAGTAGAAATCTATTATTCCTAGAAAACAAAAATCTGGAATTGCTGTATTATCAACCAAAACAGAATTTGACAAGCATAATTAGAGATCAGAGGTTACCACATAATAATAAAATGCTCAGTTGTTTAGAGTACTATAATAATTTTAAGCTTATGTGCACCCAATAAAATAGCCTCAAAATGTATAAAGCAATTATTTGATAGAATTATATGGAGGAATTAACAAATCCATGCTATATTCAGAAGTAGTTGGCAATTCAAAAGATTCTATTTGAAATAAGCCAGGCAGAAAAAGACAAAGATCATGTGATCTCACTTATATGTGGAATTTAATGAACCAAGTGAACTGAGGAACCAAATGAGGCAGAGGCGGGGACACAGAAAGCAGAGGGACAGCAGTCAGAGGGAAGGGGGGTGAGGGGATGGGGTCAGAAAAGGTAAAGGATTAGTGAAATTACACATACATAACACATAGACACAGATACCAGGACAGTAAGTCTCAGAGGGAAGCGGGGAGGGAGATAAGAGGAAGGAGGCAAAGAGGGTATAAATAGGGACACAGGGGTGGGAGGTGAGGAAATTGTATTTAGTGGGACACTTGAATCCATGTTAACACAATAAATTGAAATAAAATGTTTTTTAAAAATAGATTCTATTCTTTAAAAAATTGCCCTATGCAATGATCAACATAATTAGTTTCTCTGGAGAGGATAAACTTAAACTGGCTCACTATCAATAGTGGTATAATATGTCAGAGAAGTAGCATACATTTTTTTCAGTATGGATACAGAGTGCCAAATATACCCAAAATCAGGAAGAAAATTTTAAAAATGAATAATCTACTCTATCTTTTCTATAAATATCTTGAATGAAAGGTAATTTTCTTTTTTTTTTTTAATATATATTTTATTATTATTAATTCTAATGGGGTGACACCAATACATCAGGGTACATATGTACAATGAAAACATCTCCAGGTTATCTTATCATTCAATTGTGTTGCATACCCATCACCAAAAGTCAAATTGTCCTCTGTCACCTTCAATCTGGTTTTCCCTGCGTCCCTCCCCTCCTCCCTATCCCACTCTTCCCTCCCTCCACCCATCCCATAACCAACACTCTCTTGTCCATATCTCATACCCTCACTTTCATGTCCCACCTATGTACGTAATCGTGCTGTTCTCAGTTTTTCTTTTTTTCTGATTTACTTATTTCACTCCGTATAATGTTATCAAGGTATATCCATTTTGTTATAAATGTTCCGATGTCATCGTTTCTTATGGCTGAGTAGTATTCCATAGTATATATGTACCATAGCTTTTTAATCCACTCGTCTTCTGACGGACACTTGGGCTGTTTCCAGATCTTCGCTATTGTGAACAATGCTGCCATGAACATGGGGGCGCATTTCTTCTTTTCGAACAGTGCTATGGTGTTCTTAGGGTATATTCCTAAAAGTGGGATAGCTGGGTCAAAAGGCAGTTCAATTTTTAATTTTCTGAGGAATCTCCAAACTGTTTTCCACAGTGGCTGCACCAGTCTGCATTCCCACCAGCAGTGCAGAAGGGTTCCCTTTTCTCCACATCCTCGCCAGCACTTATTCTGTGTTGGTTGCTGATAAGTGCCATTCTGACAGGTGTGAGGTGATATCTCATTGTGGTTTTAATTTGCATTTCTCTAATGATTAGTGATGTTGAGCATTTTTTCATATGCCTGTTGGCCATCTGTATGTCCTCTTTGGAGAAATTTCTATTCATTTCTTTTGCCCATTTTTTGATTGGGTTGTTTGTCTTCCTGGTGTTGCGTTTTATAAGTTCTTTATAAATTTTAGTTATTAACCCCTTATCAGATGTGCTGTCGAATATGTTCTCCCATTGTGTGGTTTGTCTTTTTATTCTGTTCCTATTGTCTTTAGCTGTGCAAAAACTTTTTAGTTTGATATAGTCCCATTTGTTTATCTTGCCTTTTATTTCAGTAGCCCGTGGAGATAAATCGGTAAATATACCGCTGCTACAGATGTCGGAGAGCTTGCTGCCTATGTTTTCTTCTAAGATGCTTATGGTTTCACGGCTTACATTTAAGTCTTTTATCCATTTTGAGTTTGTTTTTGTGAATGGTGTAAGTTGATGCTCTAGTTTCATTTTTTTTGCAGGTAGATGTCCAATTTTCCCAACACCATTTGTTAAAGAGGCTGTCTTTACTCCATTGTATGTTCTTTCCTCCTTTGTCAAATATCAGTTGTCCATAAAGCTGTGGGTTTATTTCTGGGTTCTCTGTTCTGTTCCATTGATCTATGTGCCTGTTCTTATGCCAGTACCAGGCTGTCTTGAGTATAATGGCCCTATAGTAAACCTTGATATCAGGAAGCGTGATACCTCCTGCTTTATTTTTTCTTTTTAAGATTGCTGAGGCTATTCGTGTTCTTTTTTGGTTCCATATAAATTTTTGGAATATGTGTTCTATATCTTTGAAGTATGTCATTGGTATTTTAATTGGTATTGCATTGAATTTATAAATTGCTTTGGGTAATATAGACATTTTAATGATGTTTATTCTTCCTAGCCATGAGCACGGTATATGCTTCCACCTGTTTGTATCTTCCTTGATTTCTTTTATCAATGTTCTATAATTTTCCGAGTACAAGTCCTTAACCTCCTTGGTTAAATTTACTCCTAGGTATTTTATTTTTTTGGCTGCAATAGTGAAGGGGATTGTTTCCTTAATTTCTTTTGCTGATATTTCATTGTTGGTGTATAGAAATGCCTCTGATTTCTGAGTATTAATTTTATATCCTGCCACCTTGCTGAAATCATTTATAAGGTCCAGTAGTTTTTTGACTGAGACTTTAGGGTTTTCAATATACAATATCATATCATCTGCAAATAATGACAGTTTTACTTCTTCTTTTCCAATTTGTATGCCTTTTATTTCTTCTTCTTGTCTGATTGCTGTAGCTAGGACTTCCAGAACTATGTTGAATAAGAGTGGTGAAAGTGGGCAACCCTGCCTGGTTCCTGATCTTAAGGGGATTGCTTTTAATCTTTGTCCATTTAGTATGATGTTTGCTGTCGGTTTATCGTAGATGGCCTTTATCATGTTAAGGAATGATCCCTGTATTCCCACTTTACTGAGAGTTTTGAGCATGAATGGGTGCTGGATTTTATCAAATGCCTTTTCTGCATCTATTGAAATTATCATGTGATTTTTGTCCTTCCTTTTGTTTATGTGGTGAATCACATTGATTGATTTGCGAATATTGAACCAGCCTTGCCTCTCCAGAATAAATCCCACTTGATCGTGGTGTATGATTTTTTTCATATATTGCTGGATCCGGTTG
This sequence comes from Rhynchonycteris naso, assembly GCA_037038555.1. NCBI lineage: Eukaryota > Metazoa > Chordata > Mammalia > Chiroptera > Emballonuridae > Rhynchonycteris > Rhynchonycteris naso. The sequence goes on from CM073002.1 coordinate 39,702,234, forward strand.
GCTAATATTTTGTTGAGAATTTTAGCGTCTAAATTCATGAGGGATATAGGCCTATAATTTTCTTTCTTTGTGTTGTCTTTGCCCGGTTTTGGGATCAGAATTATGCTCGCCTCATAAAAGGAGTTTGGAAGTCTTCCTTCCTCTTGAATTTTTTGAAATAGCTTGAGGAGAATAGGAGTTAGTTCTTCTTTGAATTTTTGATAGAATTCACTTGTGAAGCCATCAGGCCCAGGACTTTTCTTTTTTGGGAGTTTTTTGATAACTGTTTCGATCTCATTTGCTATAATTGGTCTGTTTAGGTGTTCTGATTCTTCCAGATTGATTTTTGGAAGGTTATATGATTCAAGAAATTTGTCCATTTCACCAAGATTGTCTAATTTTTTGGCATATAGTTCTTCATAGTATATTCTTACAATGCTTTGTATTTCTGTTGTGTCAGTTGTTATTTCTCCACTGTCCTTTCTAATTTTATTTATTTGAGTCCTCTCTCTTTTTTTCTTGGTGAGTCTAGTTAAAGGTTCATCAATCTTGTTTACCTTTTCAAAGAACCAGCTTCTTGTTTCATTGATCCTCTGTATTGTTTCCTTAGCCTCTATGTCATTTATTTCTGCTCTGACCTTTATTATTTCCTTCCTTCTACTTGTCTTGGGTTTTATTTGTTGTTGTTTTTCTAGTTCTTTTAGATGCAGGGTCAGGTTGCTTATTTGAGCTTTTTCTAGCTTCTTATGATATGCCTGTAGTGCAATAAACTTACCTCTCAGAACTGCTTTTGCTGTGTCCCATAAATTTTGAGTTGATGTATGCTCATTATCATTTGTTTCTAGAAACTTTATTTCTTCTTTGATCTCATTGTTAATCCATTCATTATTTAATAACATGCTATTTAGTTTCCAAGTGTTTGAGTATTTTTCAGTTTTTCTTTTATGGTTAATTTCTAGTTTCATGGCATTGTGATCAGAGAAAATGCTTGATATGATTTCAATCTTCTTAAATTTCTTGCGACCATTTTTGTGTCCTAACATGTGGTCTATCCTAGAAAACGTACCATGAGCGCGTGAGAAGAATGTATATTCTACTGCTTTAGGGTGAAAAGTTCTGAAGATATCTATTAAATCAAGTTGATCTAGTGTATCCTTTAAGTCTGCTGTTTCTTTATTAATTTTCTTTCTTGAGGATCTATCCAGTGTTGTTAGAGGGGTATTGAAATCCCCTACTATGATAGTATTGCTGTTAATCTCACCCTTTATATCCATCAAAGTCTGCTTTATGTATGTCGGGGCTCCTATATTTGGTGCATAGATATTTACAATAGTTATATCTTCCTGTTGAATTGTTCCCTTTATCATTATGTAGTGTCCTCCTTTATCTCTTACTACAGCCTTTGTTTTAAAGTCCATTTTGTCTGATATAAGTATTGCTACCCCTGCTTTTTTTTCATTTCCATTTGCATGAAATATTTTTTTCCATCCTTTTACCTTCAGTCTATGAGCATCTTTTGTTTTAAGGTGTGTCTCTTGTAGACAGCATATGTATGGGTCCTGTTTCTTTATCCATGCAGCTACCCTATGTCTTTTGATTGGATCATTTAATCCATTTACATTTAAAGTTATTATTGATATGTAGTTGTTTATTGCCATTTTATTCTTTAAAGCTGTATTCTTCTTTTGCTCTATTCATTCCTCCCTTTAAACTGTTCACAAGAGGCCCCTTAGTATCTCTTGCAGAATTGGTTTGGTTTTTATGAATTCCTTGAGGCTTTCTTTTTCTGGGAAGCTCTTTATTTCTCCTTCAATTTTAAACGTTAGCCTTGCTGGATAAAGTAGTCTTGGTTGTAGGTTCTTGTTCTGCATTACTTTGATTATTTCTTGCCATTCCCTTCTGGCCTCAAGTGTTTCTGTTGAGAAGTCCGATGTCAACCTTATGGGGGCTCCTTTGTAGGTGATAGCCTTTTTTTCTCTAGCAGCTTTTAAAATATTTTCTTTATCCATTAGCTTTGGTATTTTAACTATGATGTGTCTTGGTGTAGATCTTTTTGGGTTTCTTTTTAATGAAGTTCTGTGTGCATCTTGAATGTGTGGAGTGTTTCCCAGCCTTAATTTAGGAAAGTTTTCTGCTATGATTTGATTGAACAAAGTTTCCATTTCCTGTCCTCTCTCCTCTTCTTCAGGCACCCCTATGATGCGAATGTTGTTTCTCTTCATGTTGTCACAAAGCTCCCTTAGAGTTTCCTCACATTTTTTAAGTCTCTTTTCCTTTTTCTTTTCTGCTTCTGTGCCTTTGTTTATTGTGTCCTCTAACTCGCTTATTCGATCCTCAGCGTCATCCATCCTGCTTTTAATTCCTTCCATTGTGGTCTTCAGTTCTGATACTGTATTTGTCATTTCTGTCTGATTCTTTTTTATTATTTCAATTTCATTTTTTATACTTGTTATCTCTTTATTTAGGTGTTCATAATGACTATCCATTGTTGCTCTAATTTCTTTGAACATCCTAACTATCATTATTCTAAATTCTGCTTCTGGTAATTTGGTTATATCTGGTTCATTCAGGTCCTTCTCTGGGGATTTCTCTTGATTCATTTGGTTTGCATTCCTCTGCCTGCCCATTTTGTCTGTGTATAAGCAAGTTGTGGGCACTGGAGTCCAGTAGGTGTTGCCTTTGTGTTCTCTAGGTGTGGTCTGTCTGCAGGCCCCCCACCCCCTCTGCCGGTGCCTAGGGTGGTTGGGTATGAGCGTTGCCAGCACCGGCCCACTGTGGCTTTTGCTGTGATTTCTGCCTCTCCTCCGTGGGAGGGGCTGTCACTGAAGCCACAAGATTAGCACCAAGGGTAGAGGTGAGCACCTTTCCTCAGCTGCGGACCCAGCCTATTTCCGGACTTCCGCCCAGAACTAGCAGTCGGAGCCTGCTCGCTACAGTTCCGCGGGTTAGGCGGGGCTTTTGACGTGCTCTCAGCTGTAAGCCTTTGCCCGTCCGGAGCTTTAGCCCCGCCCTCGAGGCCAGGGCCCTTTGCGCAGGGTCGGAAACCAAGGTTTATTGGGGTGGGCGTGTTTGCTGGCTTCTGCTGAGCTGCGTACTTCTGCTCATCCCGGACTCTACCCCGCCCCCGCGTTCGGAGCCCGCTCGTACACGTGTGAATGCTATCCTCGTTTTCTCCGGCCGGATGGGGATAATAGCGTGGGCTCAGCTGCGAGCCTCCACCCGTCTCGGGGTCCACCCAGTTCCCGCGCTCGGAGCCCGCTCGCGCACGTATACTGGCCAACCGCGGTTTCTCCGGCCGGGGGGGGGGGGGGGGGGGGGTTTGGGGGGGTAGGGACTGGTAGTGTCAGCTCAGCCACGAGCCCCTGCCCGTCCCTGGTCCTAGCCCGGTCCCCGTGGTCAGGGCCGGCTTGCGCAAGACCCGCCTGTTCCTGGCCTCCCGCTTTGTCCCCTTAAGTGGGATTAAAGGCGGGCCCGCAGCTTCCGGACCGCTCTCGTGCTTCCCCTCCGACCCTCTGGGCTAGACCGATCTCCCACCGGCTTGGCCTCTGCCCACGCCGACAGAACCGCCTTTCAGCGTCCTGCCGCCCCAAAACCTTAAGCAGCCCTCAGCAGAGTAGGAAGGGACCTAATACTCCACACTGTAGGCCTGGGAGCTCCCTCACTTGTTTCACAGCTCAAAACTGTCCAAATGCCTCTTCTTGGTTCTGGGACTGCAGGCTGGGGCTTGGTTCCTAGGACCCAGGTCCCTCCCTCTCCGCCAAACTTTCCTCCCGCCACACGGGTCTCTCCGGGCTGCCGTTTGCTCCGGGGAGCTGGGCAGCCCTCTTCGCGTTTTCGCTATTCCTACCAGTCTCAATGTGGCTTCTTCTGTGTTCCTTGGTTGAAGAGTCCACTTAGTTTTGTTCAAAGTTGGTTTGTCCAGGTGATGGTTCTTAAAATTGAGTTGTAATCCACTTTGGTTCTGGGAGTTGGAAGTTGGTACGTCCGCCTACTCCGTCGCCATCTTGCTCCTCCCTTTTTTTTTTTTTTTTTTAACTTTTAGTAAGAGTAGGGAAAACAGAGAGACTGACTGACTCCTGCATGTGCCCTGATCGGGATCCACCTGACAAGCCCACTAGGAGGCGATGCTCTGCCCATCTGGAGCCATTGCTTTGTTGCTCAGCAACCAAGCCATTTTTTAGCACCTGAGTTGGAGGCCACAGAGCTATCCCCAGTGCCTGAGGCCTACTTGCACAAACCAATTGAGCCATGGCTGTGGGAGGGGAAGAGAGAGGTAGAGAAGGGAAGGTGGAAGGGTAGAGAAGCAGATGGTCGCTTTTCCTGTGTGCCCTGACTAGAAATCGAACCTGGGACATCCACATGCCAGTCTGACATTCTATCACTGAGCCAATTGGCCAGGGCCTGAAAGGTAATTTTCAACAGCAGCTTGGATCACTAACCTGGACTGCTGCCATAGCATCTCCTAACTATCCTCCCCATAGCTCTCACTCTTTACCTGACTACCATTCAGTGCTTCAGCTAGCACCATTTTCTTTCATAACACTTTATAATTTTGCTCATAATTTATAATGGTATTCATAACTTTATAATTATATGTTGATTTCTGTACTTATTATACACTCTCTCTCTCTTTTAGAAAATATAAGCTCCATGAGGACCAGGATAAGTCTAATTTTTTCAATGGCACATACCTAGCACTTCACAGTGTGTCTCAGAGTTGGAAGACATTTAATAATGTTTCTTTTTTTTTTAATTTTTTTTATTTATTCATTTTAGAAAGGAGACGAGAGAGAGAGAGAGAAAGAGAGAGAGAGAGAGAGAAAGGGGGGAGGAGCTCGAAGCATCAACTCCCACATGTGCCTTGACCAGGCCAGTGCAGGGTTTTGAACTGGCGACCTCAGTGTTCCCAAGTCGATACTTCATCCACTGCGCCACCACAGGTCAGGCAAATAATAATGTTTCTTAAGGAATACATTTAGAGCATTCAGAGCAAGTAAGAGACTAAGAAGCTTGGCCCCTGCTAGCCAACTAAAAGTTTATATTGCACTAGAAAACAATCATCAACTCAATCAAATTTTGTTTCAAAACTATAAAGCTAAATAACTGCACCATCATTTCAAAAATAGTCAAAAGAAAAACACATTTCCTATATTTTATTCTCTGCCAGATTAAAATACACCTTTGAAGCGTGTTGGAATAAAAACATTGAGACATCTTCAACTACCACAGCAGGAGAGAACCCTGGAGAGATACTACTGTATGTTAGCAAAGCTATAATCGACAATTTGACTCAAACTTAGTCCTTCAAAAAGGAACAGGTCTTAGTAAGTAGGCGAATCTATTTATAAGCTTTGTCGTAGCAACCAGAGTGACAACACAAATGTAATTTGGTAAGGTGACTCTATATACTCTAAGATACAGTACTACTGAGAAATTTAAAATTTTTTATTCTTTCTTTCTTCTGGAGGAAGTTATATATATATACACACACATACACAACATACATATTTGAATATGGGGGGATGTAAAAGAAAAAGAAAGTCAAGACAGCTTTGAACAAGTGAACAAGTTGGGGTCAACTTGAAGACATGAAGACAGAGTTAACTGAATTGTACACCAGCTCACTTGGGAAGCTTTGGAACAAATAGATCAGTTTCACACTGTTCTTGGTTGGGAAAAGTCTTCTTAACTGGATACTCAATATAGAAAAAGATAGTTATTCTTCTATTCACAAACAAAAGGGATCATGTGATATATGCTACTGTTCCTTAAGTAATGCTTACATATAATAAGAAGGGCTAAAAGAATGAGCAGAAAATTATAAGGGGGATAAAATTTCAAGTATTTTTCTTTAATTTTTCTGCTGGGAGCTATTTACAGAAATAACATTTCAGTGTGTAAGATATCAAATAGTGCTCTGGATATCTTTAAATTGTTCTTATAGTTTTGGTTAACATATTATAATAAGACCCAAAATGTCAATAATGTAAATAGAATTTATTGACTACATGAAGTCTTTACCTTTGAAACAATTTCTATCCTTATTTTCACTTTCATTTACACAAGTTTATTTGTTCAGTTTGTGTTCAAAACAGAACTTGTCAACTTCTTTTTAAAACCAACTTTTACTTGGAATTTCTATGTTATGGTTCACTCTTCAAGTTTAGAAACATAGGAACCATGTTTTTTATTTGTTCTAGTTGCATTTTGAATTTGTGTCTGTGTGCATGTGTATAGTGAATCCTGTTACTGATGCTTGAAAAATGCTTCTTATATCTAAAATATATTTATACCATTTACTCAGTAATTCTTTTCTGCTAAAGAAAAATCATAAATAAAAGACAAATTGGACAAAGACATTTGTACCAACATTATATATAATAGTAAAAAATTATAGACAATCTCTGACACATATATGCATCAGTGGCAAATGAATAGATTGTTATATACATGAAAGGAAATACTTTTATTTTTGCGAAGACTAGTTACTATGTGAAAATACGTATTAAATATATTGATTGATATATTAAAAAAGACTGAAAATATATATAATAAAATATCAACTTTTTACATTTCTGTATTCACAAATTTTCTACTATAGTATGTATTTTTTAATTAAGGGGGAAAGAAAGTTTTTAGGAAGGAAGGCTATGAGAAAGAGAGGGAGGGAAGACAGGGGAGAGAAAGCAGAGAGAAATTCTTAGATGTATTCCTTCCTCTCTATTATTACTTGAACCACTCAAGTTCAGTCCCTGATCATGGCGCCTCTGGATTGCCATATGGCTCCAGCACCCCTTAATCCCATCTCTACACCTACTGCTTCCAGATTGTTTTTCCTCTGATCAAGAACTTCACTGAGCTTACACTTTTCTGCCAAGAGTAGAATGAAATGCATGCTCTTGTACTCTACTAGTAGCAATACCTATTGGCACAAACTTTCCTTAAAGTAATTTAACAAAACATAGCAATGACTTTAAAAATATTCATATATTTTAGACCAAGACACATCTTTTCTAATTTCTCCTATGGAGAAAAAAAATCAGATTATTTTTAAATCATTCCCAGGGTGGTGTCATATATTAGAAGAGAAAAAATATTCAGTAACTTAAAAGTCCAACAGTAGTAGATTTACTCACTTACAAAATCACAAAATGTGGTATTATGTGGCCATCAAAAATCATTCTTCCAAAAAACTACACAACAACATGCAAAACTGCTGATAATGAAATATGAAAAGCAAGTTACAAAAGTGTATATATTTTAATTAGAAAAGTAAATGTTTACAGATAATAACAAGTGTTAGAGAGGCTGTGGAGAAAAAGGAACCTTAATCCACTGTTTGTGGGAATGTAAAGTAGTACAACCCTTATAGAAGAAGGTATGCAGTTCCTCAAAAAATTAAGAATAGAACTTCCATATGACCCAGCAATCCCTTTACTGGGTATCTACCCCTAAAACTTGAAAACATTGGTACATAAAGACACATGCACCACCGTGTTCATCATAGCATTATTCACAGTGGCCAAGATATGGAAACAACCAAAGTGTTCCCCGATAGAGGATTGGATAAAGAAGATGTGGTACATATACACAATGGAATACTACTCAGCCATAGAAATGATGACATAGTGTTATTTATGACAACATGGATGGACCTTGAGAACATTATACTGAGTGAAATAAGTAAATCAGAAAAAGCTAAGAACTGTATGATTTCACACATAGTTGGGATATAAAACTGAGACTTATGGACATAGATACAAATTAAGAGGTTATCAGGGGGAAGGGAATGTGGGGGAGGGGGAAGGAGACTTGAGTGAATGGGGAGAGGGGTGGGAAGGAAGGATCTAAAGAGGGATAAATATAAGGTGATGGAAAATGATTTAACTTTGAGTGATGGGTATACAACATAATCAACAGTTCAAATGCTATACAAATGTTCACCTGAAACCCATGTACTCTTATTGATCAATGTTACCCTGTTAAAGTTAATTTTCTAAACAAAATTTTAAAAAAGAAGAAAAGTAAATATTTCTATAGGGAAAATAACTAGAAAGAAGTTATCTCTGGTGGTAGAATCATGGAATATTATTCTTTTCTCTCCTTTGCTTATGTCTACTTTCTAGTTTGAAGAAATAAATCTATTTAGCCAACCTTGCCTTTACAACCCACCCCTTCAGTCAGATGGTTTTCACTTGTTCTTCCATGTTCTTTTGCTCCTCAACACCTTTGCATACACTGATTCTCCAATCTAAATTGCCCATCTCCTTATTCTCCAAGACCAGGTTTCAATCTCCAAATCAATAAAAGTTTCCCTGGCTATATTGACCTTTACCTCTCATTTCTTTCTCTGGCCCTCTGTCATTCCTCAGTTGTTGGCATTATTTGCCACTTATCAAGGGCATGGACCACCTCTTTCAGTTCCCAAGCCTCCCTGGGAGTGTTGCATTATTATATTCATTTCGTTGATGAGGATGCTGTGTGATCCGGAGCGATTAGGTAACTTGTACAATAGCACTGTTCTGTTGCTCTTTAATTATTTCATGTCTTTACATGCTTTGTTTTTCCACCAAGATTATAAGCACTGTGTGTTCAAGGATCTTATTTTAGGCAACAGTACCTGACTTAGCTGATATCCAGGAATTAGTTTTCGCCATAAATGTATTTTCCAAACAATTGTTTGCTTTAATTATCAAATGATGTGTTGTGTTAAACATGGTTAGTCATTTTAACAATTCCTGGCCTTCTTAAATTGAGTATTGTGAGCATAACTGACTTTTTCTCTAGTATGTATTATCAGTATAAATATTGCTTGTGACACAGTACTGTAACATAGTGACACTCTCAGAGAATATTAGGGAATTGAATTTGCCCTTGTACCAAAACATCAGCTGCAGAGTCTTAGTGTGTCTTACCCTAAGTACTACCAGGTGAGATACATGTATTAATTTCTTTTCTCTTTCCCCCCTTTAAAATGGACAAATGAGCTCATTTTAAAAAGTATGATGTCTAGGCATTTTTAGCGGTATCTGTCTATTAAGAAAAGGGACTTAATACTGACACACTACAGCTGGGCTAATTGTAATTGAAACTGTAATAAAAAAATGAGCAATTTAAAGAATGGGTCAGATAAAAAGAAATCTGTCCTATTTCAAGATCCTTACACAGGATTTATACTGCAAATTTCCAGTTAAACTCTCAGGTAGGCATAGGGAAGTAGATAGGTAGGTAGGTAGGTAGGTAGGTAGGTAGGTAGGCAGATGATTGGTAGAGAGGTAGATGATGCATTCATTTATTACATACACTTAGACACACACACACTGCAAAGTACACTGCTACTGAAAATCTATTCATACCAGTTTGTTGTAAGATTAGATTCAGATTTCTGAACTTGCCTTATGATAATAATTACATGAGGCCTACTTGAAATATTCAATTTAATATCTGAAATATTCAGATTCTGATCTAACCCCAGGATACCCTAATTCCCATGATCTGAGTTGGGGTCTAAGAATCTATCCTTTCTTAATAAGTATTCTAGGTAATTCCAAAGGCTCTCTCAAGACTTGAATGAATTAGTCAAGTAGTGTGGTCTCTGAGATCCTGCATATGAAAGTATTTTTTTCCCTCCATGAAGGAGGCTACTTTGGCTATAGGACCTTTTCCCTTCATTGGACAAATGTTGAGAGTTCATAAGGGCCTGTTCTAGGTGGTAACAGTGAACACAAATCATCTGTCCTTATGGTGTTCATATTCTACTGAGAGAAAAGATATAGTAAAAATAAAATACATAGTAAAGCAGGAAATGGTAAGTGCTACGTAGGAAATAAAGCAGAGAATGGAAGATAAAGGGTGATGGGGTGGTGCTCTTTTATTAAAATACAGAGATTTAGAAGAGGCTTTCTTGATAAGACAATAAACAAAGACCTGAAGGCAGAGAGGGAGCCCTGTGGGAGTCCTATGAAGTGAATCCCAGGCCTAAAGCAAGGAAGCCATGTGACTGGCCAGGCCTGAGCAAGGGGAGAGGGGTCACAGAGGCGGTGAGAGGAGAAGGGGACAGCTGCTGAGGTGGGAACCACAGAGGAGTTTGGGCACAGAAGTGATGCCATCTGACCAGTCTTTCAAAAAGATCGTTCTGGTTGTTGTGTGGAGAACAGACTCATGAGTAGATTATTGCAGTAATCCAGGTGAGTGATCTGGGTGTCCTGGTCCAGTTTCTGGGATACAAGTTCACAGGTTTGTTTCTGTTTCCTCTCATATGAATTAGATTATAGGAATTTTATCTCAGTCTTCAATGGATACTATATTCTACTGTCTTTGGCTTTCATGTTTCAAAGGAAAAATCAATAAGGTCATTCTGACACTTTTTGTTTTTTCACAGAACTGTCGTTTTTGTTTGGAGGATAGTAAGACTTTCCTGTTTACATTTGAACTAAGATTTCTAATGAAGCAGAGAAAAGACGTATTAAGTGGGATACCAAAGGAAAGAGATGGGTTGTCAAAGGTTAAAAAAATACAAAGTTGAAGACAAGAAAACTATTGGAAGCCTTGAGCCTTAGCACATAAGCAAATGCATAGGGGCAGAAAGTCAGTTCAAAGTAAGTCTTTCTTGGGGCCTTCCTTACCTGGCTGCAGGGTGGCTGCCCTTCCCCCACCAGCCTCGTCCCAAGCCATTTAACCTTGGATCACAGTTCCCAAGCTGGGCTAACATCCTCTGTCTTCTGTTTTTACTATCACTTCCCTTTGCAAAAAAAAAAAAAAAGTACAGTGTGTCCGTAAAGTCATGGTGCACTTTTGACCAGTTGACCAGTCAAAAGTGTGCCATGACTTTACGGACACACTGTATATTGTCAGAATTAGATTTCGAGATAATTTCATTGGCCAACATTTAATTTCTTTCTGTCTCTTTTCATCTCTATTTATAAGCAGCTGTTCTAGATACTTACTTAGTACTTAGATCTAAGTGTCTAGTCACACATATCTGTGGCCCTGAAAGAATTTGACTATATTTATTCAAATGTATAAATAGAAATTCTGCTTTATTTGGACGCATTTCTTGATTTTTTAAAAAATTTCATATTTGGCTAAAAGCTGAGTTCATGTCTATAAAAAGTCAGTCTCATTTTGGATATAGGCAGGGAAGAGCCTTGAAGACGATATTTATGCCTTGAGCTGTTTTGTAGGAGGAGAGGAGAGGATGAACAGTCTGACTAAATACAGGGTAAGGGAGGTAGGGCTCTTCCATCTACTGTGAAGAAGGAAGGGGAGCACAGGCTCCAGGAACGATGACAAGAAATAAGTGGGTATCTAATGGGAGATCACTGCAGAAAGCAGGATAGCACTTGATAGTGATCCACAGAAAAATAGTTCAATAAAGACAAAGTACTCCTTATTTTATTGTGTGTCCTTCCCTTCCCTGTGTCCTCAGCCATTGGGATCTGTCTTGCTTTCACTCTTTCCCTGTTCCCTACAATCACCACATTTTGTCTCTTATCCATTCTACATCTTCATCAGCTATTTCTGTGTTTTCAGATAAAGAAACACTTCAATGCATGTAATGTGCAGGCTAGAAGATACATATGTAAGTATGGGTAAAGCTAATTGACCAAGGGACATCAGGAGAGACATGAAGACCTAGAGAATGAAGTGAGCAAGATGCTTAGTCAGTGGACAGAAGTCAAAGATGAACAAAACCCAAAGAGCCACCTGGAGAACAAATGAGGACCAGAGAATGCTCTTCCCAAATCAAATGGAAAACAGGAAGGTTATTCAAAGATTGGGGGTGGGGGGTGGATAAGCAATGCAGAGGGAATTGTAACCAATGAGCTAAAGCAGGTCCAAGCACAATGGGGTTCCCACCAGATCTAGTGGGAAATCTCAAAGGGTGCCATCACTTTCAATCTTAAAATCCCCTTCTTCTTCAATGGGTACATTTATTTTTAATAATACAGGAATATTAAAGTGTATTATATTGAGTGGGACACTTAACAGTATGTCAACACAATAAATTAAAAATAAAAAAATTTAAAGGAATCAGGGACATTAAAATATTCATGGTAGAGGGATTTCAATGGCAAAAGGGTATCCCAGGGGGTATCTTCTGATACTGCATTGTCACCTTGTGTGGAACTTTCTCCCTCACTTCATTCTTCATTAGGTTGGAATCGGGATAAAAGAGCAGAATGGGTCATAAGGTCCTGTTCCAAGTAATTAGAGAGTTTCTTCTTTTATCTAAATGTGCCTTGTTAAAGTATATCAGTGTCAGCCAGGTTAATTGGAACTTTAATACATAATTGATGTTAATTTATGGCCCTTTTTGTTCCAGGATGCTACTGCAGACCTTAAAGTCAGGATACAGTTTTCTTGTTATTAATTATATACAGAAAACCAATATCCCCTTTGAGAAGAGACCCATGTCATCTGTAGTTTATTAAAGATACAATGTGTCAGCCATAGGTCACTTTGACTAAGTCCTCCCTAAATTCCATATTACTCTATAATAACATAATACACTAATCACAGTATGTGAAATTAGAGTTTTGAGCTAAGGCTCATGCATACTTTATTTTAAAATGTTTTACACACAATGTTAAAAATGTACTCTATTTCTATAGACTCACTGTATTCCGCAAAGCCACACAATCTTAGTCTCACTTTGGAAATCAGTATACCACCTAGAACCAAAATGCCTTCAAAAACATAAGCAATAATACTGCCATAACTGATGCTGCTGTGAACATAAATGCCAAATGAATACTATGAAATCTGGATTTTCCTGCAAAATTTCATTGCAATTCTAATTCTGGTTAACAATTTCTTGGGGACAGAGGGAGAAAAATGGTATGTCTCAAATCCAGTAGAAAGTTCTTTATTCTAAATTTCTTCCACTATGAGAACTATTGCTGACTTAATAATTCAGTAGGCACAAGTACAGAACCATGTAAGAACTGTAAGCCACATAAACCCATATATTGTCCACAGTGCCTTTATCAAAACCTCTAAGTAGAAATTGAGGGAAGGGCTATCCATCTGCTTGCTGAATAGCAGCCCTAGATTTGTCAGTGGTTAAAAGATGCTAAATTTGCCTGACTGGTGGTGGCACAGTAAATAGAGCATCAACCTGGGACACTGAGGTCCCAGGTTCAAAAGCATGGGCTCATCTGGCTTGAGTGCAGGCTTGCTAGCTTGAGGACACAGTCACCAGCTTAAGTGTGGGATCATCAATATGATCCCATGGTCATTGGCTTAAGGCCCAAGATCGCTAGCTGAATCCAAGGTCTCTGGCTTGAGCAAGGGGTCATTGGCTTGGCTGGAGCCCCCTGGTCAACGAGCTCTCCCAGTCAAGGCACATATGTGAAGCAATTAATGAACAACTAACATGACACAAATACTATAGTTGATGCTTCTCATCTCTCTCCCTTCCTGTCTCTCTCTCTCTATCTCTCTTTAACTCATACACACACACACACACACACACACACACACACACACATACACACACACACAAGATGCTAAATTTACCAATTTCACCTAGTGACTATACTATTTCAAAGAGTGGAAAATGGAGAACTTTATATAAATCTAATGCACTGGATTTTTTGATATGTCACCGTTTTGTTCAATTTAACATTAGCACCATGTGATCAAATATGACATGATGTGAGAAACAGCAGGGGTGTCTCACAATGGAACATGACACAACACGATGTGTCAAGTTTCTTTTGAACCTTTCTTGGGATCCAATATCAGCCAAAAGGAGGTCATTTTAATTATCAGATGATTAATTAATTAGATAGTTAATTGTCAGAGGTAGATGAATCCAAAGACAATGTGGTTCTGCACATGCATGTTTGTACACAGAGGGAAACATGACTTTTTTAAATGTGCTGATTAAATGAAAAGATACTAAACTTTAAGGATTTGAGTTATGTCTTACTCAAGTAACATTGATGAATAGCCACTATGTATTATGCCAGATGCTCTGTGAAGCATGCTCAGAAGTAGAAAATCTTTCCTGCCCTCAAAAAGTTGATATTTGAGTTGGAAACACAATGCCTTCCTAGAGACAATCTGGACATTTTAAAGAGTGCTTAATAAATATTTTTTAAGTTAACAACAAAGAAACAAGTTCTAAGGCAATGAGTAAAAAAATATGAACTCTATATACCCTAGTTCTTTGCCACCACTTGCTTTTTAGGGGAAGCTACCATATACCAGGAACAAGGGCAACTGGCATAGCAAAGGATTTTTAAAAACATAGTAATGGGCTGACCTGTGGTGGCCCAGTGGATAAAGCATCAACCCAGAATGCTGAGGTCACTGGTTTCAAACCTCAGGCTTGCCTGGTGAAAGCACATACAAGAAGCAACGACTATAAGCTGATGCTTCCCGCTCCTTCACCCACCCCCTAAAATCAATAAACAATTTCTTTTTTTTTTTAACTGAGAGGAGGGGAGACAGAGAGACAGACTCGCAAATGCGCCCCGACTGGGATCCACCCTGCAGCCCCCTTCTGAGGCCAATGCTCGAACCAACAGCTCTCAGGGCCGAAGCTCAAACCAATAAAGCCACTGGCTGCAAGAGTGGAAGAGAGAGAGAAGGGGAAGCAGGAGGGGAAGAGAAGCAAATGGTCACTTCTCATGTGTGCCCTGACTGGGACTGAACCTGAGACGACCATGCATTGGGTCGATGCTCTATCCACTGAGCCAATTGGTCAAGGCCAATAAAATCTTTAAAAAGAAAAATATCTTTAAAATTTTAATAATGAAACCCCAGTGTCAAACAGTCTTATGAGTTAGGTATAAAGCTTTAAAAAATTAAGATCCTATGTAAAATTTTAAAGAATCAGTGTTCTACAGTTATTGTCTACTTTTTATTTTTCAGCTAAAGCAGAGATTCAGGACATGACAAATATTCAGTTTCCCATTTTTATTGAATGATTGGGCACCTAAGTTCCCATCTCACTTGCTTTCAGGGAGAGGTGGAGACTCCAAACCCTAATGGAAGAGACTGCTGATATTTTCTCTTTCTTTACACATATTTAGAAGTATTTTAATAATAATAATAATAATGTGTCAATTAGTGCATCATACAGAATCACTGACAAATACATGTTTTAATCATCTGTTTGCGTAAGATTCTGTCCTAAGAATTATAAAAATATATATATCATGTAGTTAATGATATGCAATCTAAGATGTAAAGTTCTTGTCAGTATACTAAAATTAAAGAAAAGGTTTTTAGCCCAGGCCAGTTTGCTCAATAGCTTGTGGATGTCCCGGGTTTAATTTCTGGTCAGGGCACACAGGAGAAGTGCCCATCTGCTTCTCTACCCCTTCCTCTCTTGCTTCTCTGTCTCTCTCTCTTTCTCTCTCTCTCTCTACCCATGTCCCCCTCCTGCAGCCATGGCACAATTAGAGTGAGTTGGCTCCTGGGCACTGAGGATGGCTCCATGGCCTTTGTCTCAGGTGCTAAGAAGAGCTCAGTTGCTGAGCAATGGGGCAACACCCTAGAAGGGCAGAGCATTGCTCCCTAGTGGGCTTGCCAGGTGGATCTTGGTCAGGGTGAATGCAGGAGTCTGTCTCTCTGCCTCCCTTTCTCTCACTGAAGAAACAAAAAGAAAAAAGAAAAAAAAAACATTTTTGTTTGATGCCCTCCCTCCAATCCCAACATTTAAAATTAGCTTCTTTGACCTTTCTGAGTCTTGGTTTCTTCATCTGAAATGAGGCTGTAATACCCATTCACAGAGCCCAATGATTGTCAACCATTTCCCAAAAGCCTGTGTGCTGTTTTTAACCATTCTATATTAAAAATAAAAGATAACCAGCCTGGCCTATGGTGGCTCAATGGATAGAGTACCTACTTGGAACACTGAGGTTGCTGGTTCAAAACCCTGGGCTTGCTGGATCAAAGCACGTATGACAAGCAACCAATGAAGAGCTAAAGTGAATCATTTCTTGTCCCTCACCCTTCTCTCTCTGTGAAATCAATAAAATTTTTAAAACTAAAATATAACTAGGATGTTAGGAAGGGTTTTTAGACAAGAGACCTGGAGAACTATAGTGTACTCCAGTTATGTGAGTCAAATGGTAAGAGCTCTCAGGTCTTTATTTCAATATGGCTGAAACAATTATAATTTATTGCCTTTTTTAGGATGCTTTTCAAAGTAATATTGACTCGTCTTCCCCTTTCCTTCACATTCTTCCCAATCCATCGGCAACACTGCAAGTCCTATCTCCAAACATAACTGGAATGTATGCATTCTCTCCACCTCCCTATCCAGGCCCTCAGAATCTCTGCCTGAAAATGACTGTAATGGTCTCTTCAGGTCGGCATTCCCCACCCAGCCCAGCCCCAACACTGCTTCGAGTGTGATACCCTTTCAACACACCTCAGTGGGGGGCTCCAAGCTCCTTTACTCTCAACTGATAACTTTACTCTTTATTTCACCAAGGAAATAAAAGCAAATTAACAAGAACTTGCCTGACCAGGCAGTGACACAGTGGATATAGTGTCGGACTGGGATGCAGAAGACCCAGGTTCGAGACCCCGAGGTCGACAGCTTGAGCGCGGGCTCATCTGGTTTGAGCAAAGCTCACCAGCTTGGACCCAAGGTCGCTGGCTCCAGCAAGGGGTTGCTTGGTCTGCTGAAGGCCTGCAGTCAAGGCACATGTGAGAAAGCAATCAATGAACAACTAAGGTGCCACAATGGCAACAAAAAACTGATGATTGAAATAAGTAAAACAGAAAAAAACTGAGAACAGCATGATTTCATACATAGGTGGGACATAAAAGTGAGACTATGAGACATGGACAAGAGTGTGGTGGTTATGAGGTGGCGGGAGGGAAGAGAGTGTAGGAGAGGGAGGGAGGGGAGGGGCACAAAGAAAACCAGATAGAAGGTGACAGAGGATAATTTAAATTTGGGTGATGCATATGCAACATAATTGAATGATAAGATAATCTGGAGATGTTTTCTTTGAACATATGTACCCTGATTTATTAATGTCACCCCATTAAAATTAATAATAAAAAAATTAAATTTAAAAAAATCTAATAATTGATGCTTCTCATCTCTCTCCATTCCTGTCTGTCTGTCCCTGTCTATCCTTCTCTCTGACTCTCTCTCTGTCTCTGTAAAAAAAAAAAAAAAAATTAATAAGAACTTCCACAAAGCTCTGCCACCACATCTAGCCACACACCTGTGTCCACACTCACCAATTCTGCCTTTCTTCCTGTTCCTCCAGATGAATCAGTTTTGTTTCTGCCTCAAAGCACATTTCCATTTGTCTCCTAAATCCACTTCCTTCCTACCTACTTTATGGCATTGCTCCAAAGATTCTCTCCTCTGCAACATCACCAGTTTCTCCCTTTCTGCTGGATAATCCCGTGAAAAGACAAATACACTGCACAGCTGACCCTTGAGATGCCGGCGTGAGTGGCACCCACCCCTGCACAGGGACACAGTCTAACATCTGGGTCTAACTCTTCACTCTCAGCTGGCCCTTTGCATCCACAGATTCAACTAACTGCAGATCAAAAACAGACTTTTCCAAAAGGTTGGGAATCCACCATTGGGAATGCAAAAATACCTTCCTCAATTCAGGGTTGGTTGAATCCATGGCAGTGAAACTCACAAATTTGAAAAATCAACTGTATTTATTGGGGGGGGGGGGGGATCTGCATGTCAATGGACCAGCATAGTACAAACCTGTGTTCAAGGTTCACTGTAATTTATCACACCATAAAAAAAATTCTCCCTCGACCTCATCCACCTACCTACCTAAGCCACTACTGCCTCCACACTGAACTTCTTTCCTGAACTTCATATTCATGTACTCAACTCCCATGGAACACCTCCACCTGGATATCCAAAAGGCATCTCAGAGATAACATGGCCTAACTGAGTACCTAAACTTCCCCCAAAAGTTGCTATGTTTAAGAAATAGCAGTCTTCCTCATCTTAGTGAATGGTCACTCCACTCTTCCAGCTGCTCAGATCAAAACCTGGACTCCTCTCTTATCAGCAAATCTTGTCATTGCGCTGCACCTGCTTTTGGACTTTTCACCAACTGTACTGCTATCACCCTGGCCTAAGCCATAATCTCCTATTTTCTAAATTATAGCAATAGCATTCTTTTTCTTTTAAGTTGGAAAAGAAATAAAATTGTCCTTATTTACAAATAACAGGAGACAAGGTCAACAGTCAAAAATCAATTTTTCCTATGACAAACAACAATCGGAATAAAAGAAAATTTACAATAGCATTGAAAAACTTTTGCTAAATTAATTCTAAAGTTTAAACATAAATGCAAAGTATCTAGAATAGCCAAAATATTAATCGCTGAATAAAAATATGAAAGACTCACACTACCCAATTTCATGACACATCAAAGCTACAATAGTTAAAACAGTATGATATAATCATCCCTGGGTATTCTCAGAGGATTTAAGAGCCTCCTCCTCTCAAGAATACCAAAATCTTTGATGCTCACATCCCTTATATAAAACATATAACCTATATATATCTTCCCACATACTTTAAATCACCTTTAAATTACTTATAATACCCATACAATGTAAATGCTATGTAAATAACTGTTAGATTGCATTGTGTAAGGAATAATGACAAGGAAAAGAGTCTGTACGTGTTCAGTATAGACTCAACCATTGAAGGCCTCAGTACATAGTACCTGTCAGCAACAACAACTTTTCTTTTCCAAATATACTGCTCACAAAAATTAGGGAATATTTTATCGCCTCATATTCATTTTTGAAATATCCCCTAATTTTCGTGAGCAGTATAATTTTGATCTGCAGTTGGTTGAGTCCACAGATGCAGAACCTGTGAATATGGAGGTCTGACTGAATTTGGTGTAAGGACAAACACCTCTAAAAAACAGAGGATCCTGAGCTCAGCCTGTGTCATGTAGGAAGTAGCAGTTGGTCAGAGCCTCAGCCGCTGTCATCCTTTATTCTGCGTGGAACAGCAACCTCTTCTCTAAGTGAATTCTCCTCTAGTATTATCTTCTTAGGGGGTTCACCATTATTACTGTCTTCTCTTTCTGAGAAATTCAGGAAAGCTATGAGTACACCAGTCCCAGCATTATACAGACATTGCCTAGAAGGCATACTCTCCGCCAGGCTGGAGAGCCCAGCCACAGAGACCTGGGCATAAAGCACATAAACCTGAGCACGTTTTCCTGCAGCACCTCCTCAGCGGGGGCCACACCGAGGACCACAGGGTCTTTACCCCATACCCCGCAGGGCTGGGCTGCTCCCATAGCGCCAGACTGTAGCCAGTGCAGCACCCGGATCCCACCTCCCCTTCCTAACCCCCACTCTGTCTTACCTTGCAATAGCCTTCTAATCAACCTCTCTAGAACTTCCATCCTTGTCTTCCTTCAATCTGTTCTCAACACAGTAGCCAAAGTAATCCTTTTAAATAGTAGTTAGGGGAGCAAGATGGCGACGGAGTAGGCGGACGTACCAACTTCCAACTCCCAGAACCAAAGTGGATTACAACGCAATTTTAAGAAACACCACCTGGATAAACCAACTTTGAACAAAACTAAGTGGACTCTTCAACCAAGGAACACAGAAGAAGCCACATTGAGACTGGTAGGAATAGCGAAAACGCGAAGAGGGCTGCCCAGCTCCCCGGAGCAAACGGCAGCCCGGAGAGACCCGTGTGGCGGGAGGAGATTTTGGCGGAGAGGGAGGGACCTGGGTCCCAGGAACCAAGCCCCAGCCTGCAGTCCCAGAGCCAAGAAGAGGCGTTTGGACAGTTTTGAGCTGTGAAACAAGTGAGGGAGCTCCCAGGCCTACAGTGTGGAGTATTAGGTCCCTTCCTACTCTGCTGAGGGCTGCTTAAGGTTTTGGGGCGGCAGGACGCTGAAAGGCGGTTCTGTCGGCGTGGGCAGAGGCCAAGCCGGTGGGAGATCGGTCTAGCCCAGAGGGTCGGAGGGTAAGCGCGAGAGCGGTCCGGAAGCTGCGGGCCCGCCTTTAATCCCACTTAAGGGGACAAAGCGGGAGGCCAGGAACAGGCAGGCCCTGCGCAAGCCGGCCCTGACCGTGGGGACCGGGCTAGGACCAGGGACGGGCAGGGACTCGTGGCTGAGCTGACGCTACCAGTCCGCCCCCCCCCCCGCCGCCCGCCGGAGAAACCGCGGTTGGCCAGTATACGTGCGCGAGCGGGCTCCGAGCGCGGGAACGGGGATGGACCCCGAGACAGGCGGAGGCTCGCAGCTGAGCCCACGGCTGCTATCCCCATCCGGCCGGAGAAACCCCGGATAGCGTTAATACGTGCACGAGCGGGCTCCGAACGCGGGGGTGGGGTAGAGTCCGGGACGAGCGGAAGTACGCAGCTCGGCGGAATCCAGCAAACACGCCCGCCCCAATAAATCTTGGTTTCTGACCCTGCGCAAAGGGCCCTGGCCTCGAGGGCGGGGCTAAAGCTCCTGACGGGCAAAGGCTTACAGCTGAGAGCACGTCAAAAGCCCCGCCTAACCCGCGGAACTGTAGCGAGCAGGCTCCGACTGCTGGTTCTGGGCGGAAGTCCGGAAATAGGCTGGGTCCGCAGCTGAGGAAAGGTGCTCACCTCTACCCTTGGTGCTAATCTTGTGGCTTCAGTCACAGCCCCTCCCACGGAGGAGAGGCAGAAATCACAGCAAAAGCCACAGTGGGCCGGCGCTGGCAACGCTCATACCCAACCACCCTAGGCGCCGGCAGAGGGGGTGGGGGGCCTGCAGATAGACCACAGCTAGAGAACACAAAGGCAACACCTACTAGACTCCAGTGGCCACAACTTGCTTATACACAGAAAAAATGGGCAGGCAGAGGAATGCAAACCAAATGAATCAAGAGAAATCCCCAGAGAACGACCTGAATGAACCAGATATAACCAAATTACAAGAAGCAGAATTTAGAATAATGATAGTTAGGATGTTCAAAGAAATTAGAGCAACAATGGATAGTCATTATGAACACCTAAATAAAGAGATAACAAGTATAAAAAATGAAATTGAAATAATAAAAAAGAATCAGACAGAAATGACAAATACAGTATCAGAACTGAAGACCACAATGGAAGGAATTAAAAGCAGGATGGATGACGCTGAGGATCGAATAAGCGAGTTAGAGGACACAATAAACAAAGGCACAGAAGCAGAGAAGAAAAAGGAAAAGAGACTTAAAAAATGTGAGGAAACTCTAAGGGAGCTTTGTGACAACATGAAGAGAAACAACATTCGCATCATAGGGGTGCCTGAAGAAGAGGAGAGAGGACAGGAAATGGAAACTTTGTTCAATCAAATTATAGCAGAAAACTTTCCTAAATTAAGGCTGGGAAACACTCCACACATTCAAGAAGCACACAGAACTCCATTAAGGAGAAACCCAAAAAAATCTACACCAAGACACATCATAGTTAAAATACCAAAGCTAATGGATAAAGAAAAAATTTTAAAAGCTGCTAGAGAAAAAAAGACTATCACCTACAAAGGAGCCCCCATAAGGATGACATCGGACTTCTCAACAGAAACACTTGAGGCCAGAAGGGAATGGCAAGAAATAATCAAAGTAATGCAGAACAAGAACCTACAACCAAGACTACTTTATCCAGCAAGGCTAACGTTTAAAATTGAAGGAGAAATAAAGAGCTTCCCAGAAAAAGAAAGCCTCAAGGAATTCATAAAAACCAAACCAATTCTGCAAGAGATACTAAGGGGCCTCTTGTGAACAGTTTAAAGGGAGGAATGAATAGAGCAAAAGAAGAATACAGCTTTAAAGAATAAAATGGCAATAAACAACTACATATCAATAATAACCTTAAATGTAAATGGATTAAATGATCCAATCAAAAGACATAGGGTAGCTGCATGGATAAAGAAACAGGACCCATACATATGCTGTCTACAAGAGACACACCTTAAAATAAAAGATGCTCATAGACTGAAGGTAAAAGGATGGAAAAAAATATTTCATGCAAATGGAAATGAAAAAAAAGCAGGGGTAGCAATACTTATATCAGACAAAATGGACTTTAAAACAAAGGCTGTAGTAAGAGATAAAGGAGGACACTACATAATGATAAAGGGAACAATTCAACAGGAAGATATAACTATTGTAAATATCTATGCACCAAATATAGGAGCCCCGACATACATAAAGCAGACTTTGATGGAGATAAAGGGCGAGATTAACAGCAATACTATCATAGTAGGGGATTTCAATACCCCTCTAACAACACTGGATAGATCCTCAAGAAAGAAAATTAATAAAGAAACAGCAGACTTAAAGGAGACACTAGATCAACTTGATTTAATAGATATCTTCAGAACTTTTCACCCTAAAGCAGTAGAATATACATTCTTCTCAAGCGCTCATGGTACGTTTTCTAGGATAGACCACATGTTAGGACACAAAAATGGTCTAAATAAATTTAAGAAGATTGAAATCATATCAAGCATTTTCTCTGATCACAATGCCATGAAACTAGAAATTAACCACAAAAGAAAAACTGAAAAACACTCAAACACTTGGAAACTAAATAGCTTGTTATTAAATAATGAATGGATTAACAATGAGATCAAAGAAGAAATAAAAAAGTTTCTAGAAACAAATGATAATGAGCATACATCAACTCAAAATTTATGGGACACAGCAAAAGCAGTTCTGAGAGGGAAGTTTATTGCACTACAGGCATATCATAAGAAGCTAGAAAAAGCTCAAATAAGCAACTTGACCCTGCATTTAAAAGAACTAGAAAAACAACAACAAATAAAACCCAAGACAAGTAGAAGAAAGGAAATAATAAAGGTCAGAGCAGAAATAAATGACATAGAGGCTAAGGAAACAATACAGAGGATCAATGAAACAAAAAGCTGGTTCTTTGAAAAGGTAAACAAGATTGATGAACCTTTAACTAGACTCACCAAGAAAAAAAGAGAGAGGACTCAAATAAATAAAATTAGAAAGGACAGTGGAGAAATAACAACTGACACAACAGAAATACAAAGCATTGTAAGAAAATACTATGAAGAACTATATGCCAAAAAATTAGACAATCTTGGGGAAATGGACAAATTTCTTGAATCATATAACCTTCCAAAAATCAATCTGGAAGAATCAGAACACCTAAACAGACCAATTACAGCAAATGAGATCGAAACAGTTATCAAAAAACTCCCAAAAAAGAAAAGTCCTGGGCCTGATGGCTTCACAAGTGAATTCTATCAAAAATTCAAAGAAGAACTAACTCCTATTCTCCTCAAGCTATTTCAAAAAATTCAAGAGGAAGGAAGAATTCCAAACTCCTTTTATGAGGCGAGCATAATTCTGATCCCAAAACCGGGCAAAGACAACACAAAGAAAGAAAATTATAGGCCTATATCCCTGATGAATTTAGACGCGAAAATTCTCAACAAAATATTAGCCAACCGGATCCAGCAATATATGAAAAAAATCATACACCACGATCAAGTGGGATTTATTCTGGAGAGGCAAGGCTGGTTCAATATTCGCAAATCAATCAATGTGATTCACCACATAAACAAAAGGAAGGACAAAAATCACATGATAATTTCAATAGATGCAGAAAAGGCATTTGATAAAATCCAGCACCCATTCATGCTCAAAACTCTCAGTAAAGTGGGAATACAGGGATCATTCCTTAACATGATAAAGGCCATCTATGATAAACCGACAGCAAACATCATACTAAATGGACAAAGATTAAAAGCAATCCCCTTAAGATCAGGAACCAGGCAGGGTTGCCCACTTTCACCACTCTTATTCAACATAGTTCTGGAAGTCCTAGCTACAGCAATCAGACAAGAAGAAGAAATAAAAGGCATCCAAATTGGAAAAGAAGAAGTAAAACTGTCATTATTTGCAGATGATATGATATTGTATATTGAAAACCCTAAAGTCTCAGTCAAAAAACTACTGGACCTGATAAATGAATTCAGCAAGGTGGCAGGATATAAAATTAATACTCAGAAATCAGAGGCATTTCTATACACCAACAATGAAATATCAGCAAAAGAAATTAAGAAAACAATCCCCTTCACTATTGCAGCCAAAAAAATAAAGTACCTAGGAGTAAATTTAACCAAAGAGGTTAAGGACTTGTACTCGGAAAATTATAGAACATTGATAAAAGAAATCAAGGAAGATACAAACAAGTGGAAGCACATACCGTGCTCATGGCTAGGAAGAATAAACATCATTAAAATGTCTATATTACCCAAAGCAATTTATAAATTCAATGCAATACCAATTAAAATACCAATGACATACTTCAAAGATATAGAACACATATTCCAAAAA
This sequence comes from Rhynchonycteris naso, assembly GCA_037038555.1. NCBI lineage: Eukaryota > Metazoa > Chordata > Mammalia > Chiroptera > Emballonuridae > Rhynchonycteris > Rhynchonycteris naso. Next base: position 39,726,543 of record CM073002.1, read on the forward strand.
TTTATATGGAACCAAAAAAGAACACGAATAGCCTCAGCAATCTTAAAAAGAAAAAATAAAGCAGGAGGTATCACTCTTCCTGATATCAAGGTTTACTACAAGGCCATTATACTCAAGACAGCCTGGTACTGGCATAAGAACAGGCACATAGATCAATGGAACAGAACAGAGAACCCAGAAATAAACCCACAGCTTTATGGACAACTGATATTTGACAAAGGAGGAAAGAACATACAATGGAGTAAAGACAGCCTCTTTAACAAATGGTGTTGGGAAAATTGGACATCTACCTGCAAAAAAATGAAACTAGAGCATCAACTTACACCATTCACAAAAACAAACTCAAAATGGATAAAAGACTTAAATGTAAGCCGTGAAACCATAAACATCTTAGAAGAAAACATAGGCAGCAAGCTCTCCGACATCTGTAGCAGCGGTATATTTGCCGATTTATCTTCATGGGCAACTGAAATAAAAGGCAAGATAAACAAATGGGACTATATCAAACTAAAAAGTTTTTGCACAGCTAAAGACAATAGGAACAGAATAAAAAGACAAACCACACAATGGGAGAACATATTTGACAGCACATCTGATAAGGGGTTAATAACTAAAATTTATAAAGAACTTATAAAAAGCAACACCAGGAAGACAAACAACCCAATCAAAAAATGGGCAAAAGAAATGAATAGAAATTTCTCCAAAGAGGACATACAGATGGCCAATAGGCATATGAAAAAATGCTCTACATCACTAATCATTAGAGAAATGCAAATTAAAACCACAATGAGATATCACCTCACACCAGTCAGAATGGCACTTATCAGCAAAACAACACAGAATAAGTGCTGGCGAGGATGTGGAGAAAAGGGAACCCTTCTGCACTGCTGGTGGGAATGCAGACTGGTGCAGCCACTGTGGAAAACAGTTTGGAGATTCCTCAGAAAATTAAAAATCGAACTGCCTTTTGACCCAGCTATCCCACTTTTAGGAATATACCCTAAGAACACCATAGCACTGTTCGAAAAGAAGAAATGCGCCCCCATGTTCGTGGCAGCATTGTTCACATTAGCGAAGATCTGGAACCAGCCCAAGTGTCCGTCAGAAGAGGAGTGGATTAAAAAGCTATGGTACATATATACTATGGAATACTACTCAGCCATAAGAAACGATGACATCGGATCATTTATAACAAAATGGATGTACCTTGATAACATTATACGGAGTGAAATAAGTAAATCAGAGAAAAAGAAAAACTGAGAACAGCACGATTACATACATATGTGGGACATGAAAGTGAGGGTATGAGACATGGACAAGAGAGTGGTGGTTATGGGATGGGGGGAGGGAGGGAAGAATGGGATAGGGAGGAGGGGAGGGACGCAGGGAAAACCAGATTGAAGGTGACAGAGGACAATTTGACTTTTGGTGATGGGTATGCAACACAATTGAATGATAAGATAACCTGGAGATGTTTTCATTGTACATATGTACCCTGATTTATTGATGTCACCCCATTAGAATTAATAATACTAAAATATATATATAAAAAAAAAATAGTAGTTAGATGGTGTCTCCCCACTGCTCAGAATCCTGCAATGACTCTCCATGCAGAGTGACAGTCAGGATACTTGAAATGGTGTAATATTTTCTGTATGACCTGGGCTCCAGTTACCTCTTTGACCTCACCAGTTTCTGTTCTCTTTATGTACCTCACTCCCACTGTACAGGTCTCCTAGCTATTTCTTTAACATGCCAAGTTACTTCTGCCTCTGGATCTTTGCACTTGCTCTTCCCTCTACCTGCAACACTTACTCCCTAGAGATCCTCAAGGCCTACTTTCTCACCTTCTTCCGGTCTTTGCCCAAATTCACCTTCTCAATGAGGCCTTCCCCGATACCTATATGAAATTGCACCTACCCCCACAACACAAACCAGACACTCTGTATCTTCCTGCCCTGCTTTATTTTCCTCTATAGCAACTATATCATCTAACATATCCTATATTAGCTTCATGAGAACAGGGTAATTTTTGTCTGTTTTTTTCACTGTTGTATCCTCATGCCTAGAACACTGCCTGCTCTGCAGCAGGTACTCAAAACTATTCAGGAAATGAGTAAAATTGCATTTCAAAAGCTAAGGCTGAGGTTGGTAAGAGTATAGGGCAATGGTTAATCTCATATTCTTCTGATAAAAATATAAGTTTTAACAAATTTCTGGTGGCTAATTGAATGGTTAGAATCCAAAACACTAAAAATATAGGTATTTTTAACCCAGCAACTATAGTTTTATAATTGAGCCAAAGAATTTATCATGAATGTGCAGGAAGAAAAAAGTTTGTATAAAAATATTTATTGTAGCACTATCTGCAAAGTCAAATAATTATAAACAATCCTAAAAGTCAAACAGAAGGAGCTGGTAGGATAAATTATACAGTAAGTACAGTATACCTATATGGTGGAATTTTATTCATCGAGTCATGATAATACTCAGGAAGATCATATAATGACACATAAACATTGTTAATATAAGTTACCATGTATTAAATAAAATTTTGTGAAATAATATATGCAGAGAAGATGATTGGGAGTAGCTATCTGTTTATCTGAGGATGGTGAAATTATACATAACTTAGTTTTTTGTTTTTGCACATTTTTTTAATTGGCAATAACGAATAGGTATTATTGTTATAATAATAAAGTACAGCTAATATCAATAGTTAACATTTGCTGAGCATTTACTCTATGCCAAAAATTTCTTGTGTACCATCTCATTTAATTCTCTAAGGGGGACTGTGAGGTACTGTCTTGGTCTGTTTGACTGCTATAACAAGAAAACCATACACTGGGTGACTTATAAACAACAGAAATTTGTCACAGTTCTGGACTTTGGGAAGCCCAAGACCAGCTCAAGGCCCAGATCTGGCATCCGGTGAGAACCTGCTTCCTGATTCATAAGTATCATCTTCTTGCTGTGCCTTTACATTGTGGCAGAGGGCACTCTCTGAGATTGCTTCCATTAGGTAATGAATTACATTCATGAGGGCTACACCCTTTGACCTAATTACTTCCCAAAGGCCCCACCTCGAAATACGATCATGTTGGGGGTACATTTCAACATATGAATTTTAGGGGAACACAGATAGTTTATAGTAGAGATGTACTATGATTATCACCATATTGCTGCTTTGGAAATTGAGGCTTAATGGTTTAAATTTTGTTCAAGTTTCCACAGTAAATGGCAAAGCCCTTTACTGTGTTAGTTATCTCTGACACCAAAAATCTGTTCTCTTAGTTATCAAAGGGGTATGATGGATAAGAGGTGAAGTATTCTCTTTTCTTTTAAGATCCAAAGTGGACACATACTCAAAGCCAACTGGAACAGAGACCACCAATATCATGTGAGTGTTCCACTTCAACTCTGTTAGCAACTGCCACCAGCTCCTAAGCTCTCTTTTGACTCCCCTAATAAAGCAGCAGCTTCTCCTATGACACCCTGTCCATCACCTTGAATAAGCTGGGGCAGAATACCATGCATGATTACTGTGAATATCTCAGGACCCACCCAAGCATCTCTGTGGGTAGGGATAATGTATTAGGAGACTCCATAATTACAACCATTTAAGTAGAAAATCCAAAATAAATGATATTTATAGTATATCAACTAAAGATATGATTTCTTTATCGAGATCTCTGACATCACTGAGTAGAAACTTAGCAGAAATGGGTAATCAGTTTGAGGCCAAGGATTAATCATTGCTACTTAAGAGTGAAGGAAAATTCACAAGATGAACTGACTGCTCTGTTTCCATATAAATACAAAAGGCCTCCAACCTTTCAATCACTACATTAAATATGCAACAATGACTAGTTTCAAGGAGAAAATATTTACTGTAGTGAATGAATGTTAAGAAAACGCCACTTCAAGGGAGAGCTCAAGTGGCAACATAGGAGACTCCTAGACCTCCCTCCTCCCATGGACACACTGAATGGACAGCTACACACGGAGCAATTCCCTCTGAGAGAATTCTAGAAACTGCATGACTCCTACACGTTGAAACAGGTAGGAAAGCCTAAGACATCCTCTTGCCATAAACCCCACGCCCAGCACAGCACCATACAATCAGGAGGGAACCCCCAACTATCAGCTTCTACCTGAGGAGCAAAGGGTTTACATTTCACATCTAGCACCCTGTCTTCTAAGGATCCCATTCAAGGAATGAGTCCCCAAAACACCTAGTTCTAAAAACCAGTGGAGCTTGAGTCCATGAGATCTACTGGATTATAGCAAACAAAGAAACAGTTCTTTACAGGAGCACAAGCACTCACCACTTCTGTCCCCCGGAGCTCAGTGACAAGGAGTAGGCAAAAAATGCCCATCTCCCAATTTTTCCTGGAAGGGGCTTAACAACATACTTTCCCAGCTGTTGCCTGTGTCTAGCTTCTAATCAGCCTCCATCTAGACACTGACAGTCATCTTTCCCTTCAGGACACTGACAGGTCTTGGCACACTCTCAAATATTGGCTACCACAAAGAACAAAGATGGTAGCTTGGATAATCACAAAAGTTTGAGAGACAACCAGGAGTTTGGGCTGGTCTGATTGACAAGATTGGTCTCCTACATGAGACCAGTCTGTCAAGACTAGGAGAGGCAGTTATTTTATCTAATGCACAAAAGCCAACACAGACAGCCAAGGAAAATGGAAAAACACAAAATGTGTTCCAAGCAAAAGAACTAGAGAAAGAATAAACTATACCCAAAGTTAACAGAAGGAAGAAAATAAAGATCAGGGTGGGACTAAATGAAATGGAGACCTAAAAAATAAACAAAAAACGTCAGTAAAACTAAGAGCGCCTGACCAGGCGGTGGCTCAGTGGATAGAGCGTTGGACTGGGATGCGGAAGACCCAGGTTCGAAACCCTGAGGTCGCCAGCTTGAGCACGGGCCCATCTGGCTTGAGCAGAGAGCTCGCCAGCTTGGACCCAAGGTCACTGGCTCCAGCAAGGGGTAGCTCGGTCTGCTGAAGGCCCGCAGTCAAGGCACATGTGAGAAAGCAATCAATGAACAACTATGGTGTCGCAACAGCAACAAAAAACTAATGATTGATGCTTCTCACCTCTCTCCATTCCTGTCTGTCTGTCCCTATCTATCCCTCTCTCTCTGTCCCTGTAAAAAAAAAAAAAATTCATTTAAAACTAAGAGCTGGGTTTTTTCTTTAAGATTTTATTTACTGTTTTTATAGAGAGGGGAGAGGGGGTAAGAGAGAGAGAAAGGTGGGGGATGAGGAGAGCAGGAAGCATTAACCCATAGTTGCTTTTCATACGTGCCTTGACTGGGCAAGCCCAGAGTTATGAACCAGTAACCTCAGTGCTCCAGGTCAACACTCTACCCACTGTGCCATCACAGATCAGGCTAAGAGCTGGTTTTTTGAAAAGATAACAAAATCAACAAACCTATAGCTAGACTAACTAAAAAAGAGAGAAAGAAGACCCAAATAAATTAAATCAGAAATGAGAGAGGAGACATTATAACTGATAACAGAAATTCTAAGGATTATAAGAAATTACAATGAACTACACACCAATAAATTAAATAACCTAGAAAAATTCTAAAAACATATGACCTAACAAGATTGAATCATGAAGAAATAATAAAGAGATTGAATCAGTAATCAGAAACCTGCCAACAAATAAAAGTCCAGGACCAGATGGCTTTGATGGCAAATTCTACCAAACATTCAAAGAATGCCAATCTTCTTCAAACTCTTCCAAAAAAAATAGAAAAGAAGGGAATACTTTCAAACTCATTTTAGAAAGCCAAACTTACCCTAATAAAAAAGCCAAACAAGGACACTATAAGAAAAGGAAACTACAGGCCAATATCCCCTATAAACATAGGTGCAAAACATTAGCAGACCAAATTCAACAATACATTAAATACCAACAAAATATTACCAAACCAAATTCAACAGGACATTAAAAGGGTCATACACCATGATCAAATTGGATTTATTTCAGGGAGTCAAGGATGATTTGACTTCCATTAATCAGTAAATGTGTGATATATCACATTACCAAACTGAAAGATAAAATCCATATATGATCGTCTCAATAGATGCAGAAAGAGCAGTTGGCATCATTCAATATATTTTTATGATAAAAACTGTCAACAAACTAGGTTTTTTTTTATTTTAAAGAAAGGAGGGAGAAGAAAGAGAGAAACATTGGATTTTTGCTCCCCTTATTTATGCATTGATTGGTTGATTCTTGTATATGTCCTGCCCTGGGGATGGAATCCGCAACCTTGGCTTATCATGACGATGCTCTAACTAACTGAAATACCCAGCCAGGGCTAACAAACTGTTTTAAAAGAAACATACCTCAACATAATAAAGGCCGTATCTGATCATCTCACAGCTAACATTGAACTCAGTGGTTAAAAACTGAAAGCTTTTTCTTTTCCTTCTAGGGAAGAAGACAAGGGTGCCCACTCCCAGCACTTTCATTCAACGTAGCAATGAGAGCAATTATGCACACAAAAAAAGGCACCCAAATCAGAAAAGAGAAATTAAAACTGTCTCTCTTTGCAGATGAAATAACATTATGTAGAGAAAACCATAAAAGCTCCAACAAAAACCTGTCAGAGCTAATAAACAAATACAGCAAATTTGCAAGATACAAAATCAATGTACAAAAAGTAATCCTTCCCCGACACATCTGGCTGCTTATTCTCAGTAAGAACTCGGGTTCTGTTACCCACTGAGAAAGGCCTTCCCTAACTGTCCAGCATCAGCCAGACCTCATCTCACATGCAACTCTCCGGCATGCATTTTCTCCACTTTTCACCATCTAAAAATGTCATATTTACTTCTGTCCTTATTTATGTATTTTCTGTTTCCTGCTGCTAGAAAGTTAACTCTATGAAAGCACCATCGTGCTTATTTTAGCCACTACATGGACTTGGCTTCAATAAATATTTAGGGAATAAGCAAATATATGAAAGATAGGCAGAAAGATGCAGGGCAGTGTTGACAAGGTGTCCAGGAGGACTCCAGGAACTCAGAGTGCTTTGAAGAACAAAGAGTGGTAAACCATTCAGTCTGACTTTGCTGGCCTTCCATGATTTTTTGCACTGGGAAAACCTACCTACCTCACCCTCTGCCGAAGTCAAACAAGTTACCCAGCAAGCAACTGCTAAATTCTTATTGACTTTAATAAATTTGTTTTTAAACAATTCCTCATGATATGTATCATTACTGAATAGAAGCTAATTGCCAGTGCAGGGCTCAATGGAGGTTTTCCTAGTTCAGACCAGCCGTGTCCCAGATAGGCTGTTCTATGTCTAGAGCAGGGGCAGTCAACCTTTTTATACCTACCTCCCACTTTTGTATTTCTGTTAGTAGTAAAATTTTCTAACCACCCACCGGTTCCACAGTAATGGTGATTTATAAAGTAGGGAAGTAACTTTACTTTATAAAATTTATAAAGCAGAGTTACAGCAAGTTAAATCATATAAAAATAATTACTTACCAAGTACTTTATGTCAGATATTTGCTAAGTTTGGCAGAATAAATTTTTATAAAACAACTTACTATAGATAAATCTATCTTTTTATTTATACTTCGGTTGCTCTGCTACCGCCCACATGAAAGCTGGAATGCCCACTAGTGGGCGGTAGGGACCAGGTTGACTACCACTGGTCTAGAGGAAGAACAGAATGAGGCAGAGCTGCAGATAACCCGAACCAGCATTGATGTAAGAGGGAAAACCCTAGTCTTGGCAAACCCCTTTCTCATCTCTGAGCCTTAAGCCTAACCTAACAAAAGTAAGGGGGATGTGGAATCTTGTCGGCTTTTGTGATTTAAATGCTATTGTGTTTACCTTAAACAAGTATTTGGTTTCTATATGATGCTTTTATTTCTGAGACTGCTTATACAAAGAAGATAGATTTAAGGCTTAATCTCTCTTTCTCTCTCTCTCTCTCTCTCTCTCTCTCTCTCTCTGTTAGATATCCATATTCTCACAGTTTTAAACCCCACAAAAAGGAAAGATCCTTTTCCTACTCATATGTTTACTAACGATGAACAAGAGAAGAAAACAGCAAGTGGCCTTTCCCTGGTATGACGACAGGTCTTGGTCTAGTTTGTCAGACTAAAACAAAGATGTAACACCTTTCTACAGTGTGTCAGTAGTCACAAGTGCACCATGACTTTACAGACACACTGTACTTGGTGTATTATGTTTTGAAAATCCTCCAAGGTCAAAGAAGAACTTGGTAAATAGGTGAAGGAAAATGTGCTGTTTAAAATAAGTAAAACTGCCTCAAATCTTAGATTGCACTGCTTATAGAAAATTAAATTTTATGTGTGATGGTGTCAAAAATACATACTTATGAAAGTTTTTTAAGTTATAGAAATCAAAAAGTGCTCAAACACACACATCATAAATATATATTTTGTGAAGGGAAAGGAGATTTTCCACAAATGTGACAAAAGATAAAATTCTTACCATGTAAAACACAGTTTGCATATTAATAAGAAAAGAAAGACTGCTCTCACAATAAAAAAATGAACAATATGAAAAAATGCAATTGACCAAAAGAAGAAATTCAAATGTCCTACTAACACTTTTTTTATCTTTCACATTTTTATTCATTTAATCAACAAATATTTATTGAGTACCCAGTATGTGCCTGGCATTACACAACATACCAGGTAAACAGTGATGAGGAAAAGATGGCCCTGCTTTGTAAGAGCTCATCATACAATATTAAACCAGACTTGTTACTAAAGAAAATCTAATTAAAATGATGTTTTACCTATTAAATACCTTCAATTTAAATTTTTTCAGATGCCTTGTCTTGGTAGTTTCATAACTGGGAATTTTCATTAATGGAATCATCAGAAAGATGCAAACATTCATGCACAAGAATGGTAACTGTGCTGTTTATAACAGCAGAAGCTGGAAACCACCTTAATTCAAAAATTGGTAACTTTTTCTAAAGACATTTATTGTCTTTAGAAAATTCTCACCCAAAAAAAATTGGCTAAAAAATTCATGATACAAAACTGGACATAGTGATAACATGATCTTGATGTGTGGATTTATGTATATACTACATATGCTACAGTTAAAGTGTTAGAAAAACACTTTTAAAATAACCAACATGAGTACTTTTGACAACGGTGCCATCTTCTGAGTTAATTGCCAAATAAACCTACACATGCTTTTTTTTTAATGTTCATAATTTGGGTATATTCTGAAGCATATTGGGGTTAAGAAAATACTTCTTATTTTGGAAGCAATATACACCAATTCTCTTAATTGCTTGAGCAATAAAAATGCTACTTTATTGTTTACATTGTTTTTCAGGGAAGATTCGAAGTTTAGCAGACATTCACTTCTGTTTTTATAAAAGAAGCATAGCCTATGAAATCACTTACAGTCCCTGATCACCGAGTCCTGTACTCAGACCTGGGATTGTCCACATTGTGTCCAGACTCTCGAGGTCCCCAGCCCACCCTCTGTCTGCAGGAGGCAGCCTGGGCCACAGCTCCACTTCCTGCCTGGGAGGGGCAGTTGGCCATGGTCGACTTTTCAGAAACCTGTTCTAGCCGCTCCTTTCTGGCTGATCGTTCTGATTTACTAAATATTTATTTAGCCCTCTGAGAACTCAGAACTAATCGCTGTCACTTCTCTTTAATAATAAATGGTGAACTTCAAATGCGACAGAACTCCACCGACTAATCAGTACTCGCCGGGAGGTGCACAACTGTAACCCGCCCGTGAACATGAAAGGCTGAACATTTCCTGTTCCAGATCCGCTCCCAGAATAAACTTGCACCGAGTGGGAGCGGAGGCTGCGGCCACCCCGCACACCGGCCGCGGGAGCCCGGCATCCATCTGCCCACGGCCGGCGGTCCGTCCCTTCCCCTTTCGCCCCGGGGACCCTCAAAGCCGGCGGCGCTGCCGGCTCCACAATCTGGACTGTGGCTCCCCTGGGCTTTTAATGGTTCCTTTTAAACTTACTGTTCAGTTGCAAACCAATTAGCCCTTTCCATTTGCCCCGGCGAGCCCCGAGAGCGGAGAGTGCCCTGCTCGCCCCTCACCAACCGCAAAGTGCGGGCTCCGCGCAGTGGGCTCCCCGGCCGCGGGGCCTCCACTCTGCTAAAAGGGGGTCAGCGCACCGGCGGCATTTAAGCCAGTATTCTAGGCTTTGGTCTTCAATGTCTTTTTTTTTTTTTTACTAAGAAAGGTAAGGGTCGCCCCTTTGATGGTTTCATTGTGTAATGCGAAGTGTAAGGGGCACCCCACACACTTGTATTTCATCAAAGCAGCGTGGTCCCACTTTCATCCATTGCTGTTCTGGAAATGGCCCCCAGCGTTTGGAAATCTTGAAAATTTTCTGTTCCAGACACAGAAATAAAGATATTGACTATGTGTTGGGTCATAACTCGTATTCATCTAAAATTCTGTTTACCCAAGATGTAATTTGAACTCTGTATCGCCCATTCTGATGAAGGCATGAGCGTTTAAACTAGAGCTGACTATAGTTTTCTAATCAACTATACTAGCTTTAAATGAGAGCTATAATATTCCCAAATTATTCCATCTTTTGTATAATTATTTCATCTCTTGTGTACTGGAGACCCAAACAGATCTTAAGTGAAATTTGTTTTCATATTTAACACAGTTCTGTTACTTTTTTCGAGGTGAATTAATTTAGAATAAGTTGTTAGCAACATAGGAATTGATGTTAAAATGGTTTTTGCCTCCTGCTCATGTTCTTTTAATTTTACCCATTTAATCATCCCTTGGGACGGAGAAAGGTCGAAAGCACTTGTTCTCCAACCGCTCTCTGAAAAACAGCGGCTTTTCAGTGACGAGCTTGGAGTGCCCCCCTGTGGAAGAAGGTGAGCACTACAATTGTTTTTTTGTAGGTGAGTCGGTTGCTACTGCTGGTTTAGGAACCTTGTAGTTCTTTAGCTTTGGTCACCATCATCCGGTCGGTTTCCGTCAACATCTGTGAGTGGAATCTCACTCCTTTCTCTCCATGGAAACATAAATATTTGTTTAAAATAATGAATGTATGAATCTTTTTGTTTCTTCTCCTCTCAAAGCTATCCAGCTGATAGATGGAGAGAACATTTATTTTCGCGCAAAATCCATAGCTGTGTTAGTCCTCATTCTGACATTTAAGAACAGGTAGAATGAAACGACAAGGAGCCCAAACGGGTGTTATCTCATGTGCCAGCTCTCAGTAATTGGCAGTTGCTGCCGCAGAAGGATACTGAGGCCAAGTTTGGGTTCAAAAGGACAAGAGTTATGTGCTGCCGAAGCGGGTACAGAAAGAAAGTTAATCACTCCATTGCCTGAACCTGTATTATTAATATCTATAACAGTGCTGGCTATTGACTAAGAGGCATGAAGTTTAATTTTTTTGAATTTATTTCAGATTTTGTTTTATCTCAAAAGTTAAAACGGTGTATTCATCAGATTCTTTTAATCCTGCCAAAGAATAAAAGCTCTTTCCACATAGTTATTGCTATAGCCTCTGTCCTGTTTTTCCAGATGATTACCCATTCCATCCTTCATGTGTTGTTCTATTCCTTAAACGTACTTTTATCTATGTTCCTGTATGTGCTGGTGCTCCCTAATCACGCAGTTTATAAGTAGAAACTGGGGGGGGGGGGGGAGCGTTAATAATTATGGTGGCATACATTGTAATCAAACAGCTTGGTACTGGCATAAAAACAGGCATACAGATCAATGGAACAGAATAGAGAGCCCAGAAATAAACCCATGCCTTTATGGTCAATTGATATTTGACAAAGGATGTCAGAGAATACAATGGAGTATAGACAATCTCTTTAATAAATGGTTTTGGGAAAATTGGACAGGTACATGCAAAAAACGAAGCTAGACCACCAACTTATATCATTCACAAAAATAAACTCAAAATGAAAAAAAGATTTAAATATAAGTCTAAAAACTGTAAACATCTTGAAAGAAAACATAGGCAGTAAACTCTGATGTTTCTCACAGCAATATTTTTGCTGACATCTCCACGGGCAAGTGAAATAAAGGACAAAATAAACAAATGGGACTATATCAAACTAAAAAGCTTATGCACAGCAAAAGACACTATTAACAAAATAAAAAGACAACCCACACAATGGGAGAACACATTTGCCAATACGTCTGATAAAGGGTTAATAACCAAAATTTATAAAGAACTTCTAAAACTCAACACCAGGAAGGTAAACAATCCAATTTAAAAATGGGCAAAGGAACTGAATAGATACTTCTCCAAAGAGGACATACAGATGGCCAATAGGCATATGAAAAAATGTTCAACATCACTAATCATCAGAGAAATGCAAATTAAAACCCCAATGAGATACCACCTAACACCTGTCAGAATGAGTCTCACCTAACCAGGCAGTGGCGCAGTGGATAAAACGACGAACTGGGATGCAGAGGACCCAGGTTCGAGACCCTGAGGTTGCCAGCTTGAGCATGGGCTCATCTGGTTTGAGCAAAAGCTCACCAGCTTGGACCCAAGGTCGCTGGCTCAAGCAAGGGGTTACTCGGTCTGCTGAAGGCCTACAGTCAAGGCATATATGAGAAAGCAATCAATTAACAACTAAGGTGTCACAACGAAAAACTGATGATTGATGCTTCTCATCTCTCTCCGTTCCTGTCTGTCTGTCCCTATCTATCCCTCTCTCTGACTCTCTCTCTGTTTCTGTATATATATAAAAAAAGAATGGGTCTCATTAACAATCAACACTTAATAAGTGCTGAGGAGGGTGTGGAGAAAAGGGAACCCTCCTGCAATGCTGGTAGAAATACAGAATTGTGCAATCACTATGGAAAACATAATGACGTTTCCTTAAAAAATGAAAAATGGAACTGCCTTTTGAGCCAGCTTTCCCATTTTAGGAATATATCCTAAGAATACCAAATCACTGATTCAAAAGAAGATATGTACCTCATGTTTATTGCAGTATTGTTTACAATAGCCAAGATCTGGAAACAGCCCAAGTGTCCATCAGTGGACGAGTGGATAAAAAAGCTGTGGTACGTATAAACAATGGAATACTACACAGCAGTGAAAAAGAAGGAAATCCTACCTTTTGCCATGGTGTGGATGGACCTGAAGATTATTATGCTAAGTGAAATAAGCCAGGCAGAGAAAGAAAATAATTATATGATCTCACTTATATGTGGAACCTAATGAATAAAGTGAACTGAGGAACGGAATAGAGGCAGAGGGGGGGTCACTGGGAGCAGAGGGACAGCTGTCAGAGGGAAAGGAGATGAGGAGATGGGATCAGAGAAGGTGAAGGGATTAGTGAAATTATATATACATAACACAGAGATACAGATAACAGGACAACAAATCCCAGAGGGAAGGGGGGAGGGAGTTAGAGGGAGTGGGGTAAAAGGGGGTAATGGGGGACACAGAAGTAGGATTGAGGGTGTTATATTGAGTGGTATACTTGAATCCATTTTAACACAAGAAATTAAAGTTAATAAAAAGTTTTAAAAATAAAATAATTACAGTGGCATAAACTGGGGCTAACCTAAGCATATCGGGAGATGTGGTCACCCTACTTCTAAACTCTATCATTCAAAGGCCAGGGCCACTGTGCCCTCCAGATGTAATGAGCAACATGATAAGCTCACATCTCAATAAATGTTCTCTGAAAACAGTGTCTGTGCTGCCTAGTCATTCACTCGTTTGCTTGACAGCAGTTATGTCTAACTACAGATCTCAGGCTCTTGGCAAGCTTCCAGCTAACTGTGGGAAGACACTTAGGTATCTACCACAGAAGGTTGCCTCCTGCTAGACCCTCAGAAGTCGAGTACAGAGATGACATTTTAAGTACCAAGAAGTCCAGAACAGGCAAACTTCCACTTTACACAGCTGACATGTCCCTGAAAAAGTATACATCAGATGAATCACATTTTTAATTCACTGGAGAAACTGAGTAAATAATAAAACTTCAGAGTTAACCTTCCATAAAAAATTTTTATTAACTTTTAAAATGCAAATAATTTACTGTTTTATAAATCTAGATTGTTCTATAATTGGTTTTCTTAAAGCAGAAAGTATGGTCTAGAACTTTGGTTTTTCTCAGAGATGATGAACTTCTATCTGAGTCAGAAGTTCAAATTATGCTCTAAGTGGAGATGTTTTCATTAGGATGCTTTTAACTGCAAGTGACCAAATACATCTGCCCTGTACAATGAAGATGCCCTGAACATTATCATAGCTGCAGGAAGCAGTTAACTCGATGCTCTCTAAAAAGGAATAACATGAAAATGACTGAGTTGTTTGATTTAAGATATTTTTATGAAATAATTTATAAATTTAACAGTGTTTAAGAAAAATAAAACTTTCTTTAATGTGAAGCTGAGAGGAAACTCCTTTTTACTATTGTGTTGTATTTAGTGTGGTAATAAGGGGAGGCTGTAGGGATACTAACATGTGCTCAGGTTTCACACTTCCTGTTAGTCCCAAGAGACAGAGAACACCTTGTCCTGCCTGTGTAGTGGACTGAGGCTGTAACTAAGACCCAGAGACAGGAAGTGAATATAAACTTCGTCTTATGAGAAAACAGCAGAAATGCTCTAAAATGTGAATGTGATCAAACTTCTACATGCCCAGACTTACTTGTCAAAAAAATAGCACCTGCAAATCAATCTTACCCAGAACTTCAACCACTCTAAACAAAATGAGGCTTCCCAATGAAGATTCTGTGGTACAATTTCAAAAAGCAAGCTGGTTCTGATACCACAGCTTCTTCTTGGCTCAATATGGTGTTTTCTGAATTGAGATACATATATGGGAAAGGATACATTATATATTGTAGGAAAATATAATTGGTATATCAAGCTCATGATTTCACCAAGATTATTGTTTAGAACAAGACTATTGTTGATGTGTCACTGGTATTCCATCAATATAATCCTTTTTTAACTTTAAGTATAGGATTCAAACTACCTATGAGCATTCTATATAGCCTTATGCTTGAAAGCAAGTTTTACACATTGTTGTATTCACACAAAAAATAGCTTTAAACACTCTGTATATGTATGAAGATTTAAGAGAAATTTTTTATAAACGTTTAAAGACTGTCAATCTCATTAATGCCAAACCATTGATTTCTTTGCTATTTTCTTTATTTAACTTTTTAAAGAAATGGAGCTAATTTGGCTTTTACTCAGCAATGTGCACACTCCTCTGTTTTGCAAGAACTTTCAAGTCTCTTCTATAATCTTTAAACTGACAACTTGTATACATGACTTGTGCTGGTGTTAAAAGATAATTGCTAATTTGAGCATTCTAAGTCTAGCCTTCCAGGGCAATTTTATATTCTACATGCAAGACAATGAATGGGCTTGATCAGGCAGTGGCGCAGTGGATAGAGCGTCAGACTAGGATGTGGAGGACCCAGGTTTGAGACCCTGAGGTCGCCAGCTTGAGTGCGGGCTCATCTGGCTTGAGCGCAGGCTCATCTGGCTTGAGCAAAAAAAAAGCTCACCAGCTTGGACCTAAGGTTGTTGGCTCGAGCAAGGGGTTACTTGGTCTGCTGAAGGCCCGTGATCAAGGCACATATGAGAGGGCAATCAATGAACAACTAAGCTGTCACAACAAAAAACTGATGATTGATGCTTCTCATCTCTCTCCATTCCTGTCTGTCTGTCCCTATCTATCCCTCTCTCTCTGACTCTCTCTATCCCTGTAAAAAGTTAAAAAATAAAAAAAGACAATAAATGGGAAAGATCATAAAACTGAAGCAATGAGAAATACCATGTAATTATGGTGAAATTTTATTGTCTTAATTACCTTGTTTAAATTCTGCTGGAGAATTCATTATACATATTTTAACCCTTATTAAAGAGACAGTTGGGGGGAAAAACTCAGATTTCTTCTTCTGGCAGTAAGAAAGGCTAAATATCCTGAAAGGTCCTCCTACCACAAAATAAGTAGATCCTGGATAAGTTATCCTTCATTGCATTTCTAAATTTGTTTTTTAAAAAAGGGTAGGGTGGGGGAAGGAGGTGAAATTTTTGGGATATTCTCTCCAAAAGTAAATATTTAAAATGCAGGATGATGAGCAGCAATAAAAAGAGAAATATATACTGGCTTAAAGAGAAAGCCAATACCAGAGATGTGATAGCTAGAATAAATCTTGGGCTAGAAGCAAGTACAAGAGTTGAACCTGAGATTCTCACCGGAAGCTGATATTCTCAGAGGGAGCTAAAATGTTCCAGCTCAGTAGTCTCTCTGTTTCTCAGCAAAAGCAAAAATGTTTTCTAGAGAAAACCATTCCCATTTTATTCCCACAAGATTACAACAGATTAAGGGGAAGCAAATATTATGTCAAAATAAAAATCAGAAAATACACATGAAAAGAAGTCACTGTTATTGCAGATTATCAGTAACTCTAAGCAGATTAAAGTCTCTAAGGAATTTGTTTTAAAATTGTCAGATACCTAATTGTTATACATAAACTTTAAATATTTAAATGTGTTCACAAAAGTGAGCAATAGTTAAGAAACTATCAAAAATATTCTGCAAGTTCAAAAAATAAAAACAAAAAGAACTTTTGGAAATTAAAATATAGTTGTAAAAGAAAACTTAACAGATGGCTTTGATTTCAGATTAGATGTCAATCAAGAGAGAATTAATGAACTGAAAGTTATATCTGAAGGAAATATACAGGATCCTGTATAGAGAAACAAAAATGTAGAAATTAAGATAGATTGAAAGGTATGGAAGGGTAGAATAAAACACTTTAATATACATCCAGTCAAAGTCCTAGAGAAGAAAATAGACAGAATGGAGGCACTGCAATATTTGAGGAGAAAATGGACAAGAATTTTCCAGAATTTATGAAATACATAAACTCACAGGTTAAAAAAAAGTCAATATATAACAAGCAAGATAAACTTTAAAAATTCACACAATATAGACATTATATTGAAACTACAGACCAAAAAAGGCAAAAAGAATATTTTAAAAACAACCTGAAAGAAAAGAAATGATGACTAGACTCAATAATAACAGTAAAAAGCAAAGGAAAAGAAAATAATAACTTCAAAGGTATTGAGAGAAATTAACTGTCAATTGAAAATTATGTATTTAACTAAGCTGTATATTCCAAAATAATGAGAAAATAAAAATATCTTCAGTGGAACAAAACCCTAAAGAGTTTGCCACCAACAGATCTTTACCATCAGAACTTTTAAAGAATATGTTTCAGTAAGAAAGAAAATCATTGCTAAGGGAAAATATAAACTTAAAATAAAAAGTGAATAAATTGGTAAAGATGAATAATTCTAAAATAACATCATATGTATTTAAAAATGAAGAAAAGAACAAGAAAGTAGAAAAGAATAAAGAAAGAAGGGCAAAAAGAAGTTCCATCCTACAATAACATTTGAATCAGAAGTGAGTAGCTAATGGAAAGTGTTCTAATATCCTTGTGGTTTTCAGGAAAATATTGAACATATTGATTTACTTTAAACTTAAATTTAATATGTATTATATAATTTCTATGTTAATTATTAAAATAAAAAAAATATTATGTTTAACTAACAGAGGGAAAATTTTGGTGAAGAAAATAATTTTAAAGGCAAGAGGAAGAAAGAAGCAAGAGTGAAACAGATACGGCCTGACCAGGCAGTGGCACAGTGGATAGAGTGTCAGCCTGGGATGCTAAGGTTCGAAACCTCAAGGTCACCAGCTTGAGCATGGGCTCATCCAACTTGCGCATGGGATCATAGATATGACCCCAAGGTCGCTGGCTTGCGCAAGGGACCACTGGATCAGCTGGAGCACCCCGCCCAAGGCACATATGAGAAAGCAATCAATGAACAACTGAAGTGTAGAAACAAGTTGATGCTTTTTATCTCTCTCCCTTCCTGTTTGTCTGTCTCTGCCTGTCCCTCTGTCACACACTGAAAAAAAATTTTTAAAGAGTGAAATAGATGTGGAAAATATTACATTGATAGAAACAAGTCCAAATACATCAGTAATTACAATAGTTATAAGTGAATTAAGAACCAGTTAAAAGATAAATATTGGGTTTTTTTAAAATCTAGCTATGCAGGCTATAATAGTCACATCTAAAATACAAAAGTGTAGATAGGTTAAAAGTACAAAGACAAATACCAAAATAATACAGAGACCACAACATATTAATGTTAGATAAAATGGAATTTATAACAGCATTATTGGGAATAAAGAAGGTTGCTGTGTAACAATAATAGCTTTTTTGTGTGTGTGTGACAGAGATACACAGAGAGAGACAGAGAGAGGGACAGATGGGGACAGAGAGACAGGAAGGGAGAAAGATGAGAAGCATCACTTCGTCATTGCAGCACCTTGATTGTTCAACAATTGCTTTCTCATATGTGCCTTGAGGGGGTGGGCTACTGCAGAGCTAGTGACCCCTTGCTCAAGCCAGAGACTTTGGGTTCAAGCCAGCAACCTTGGGCTTAAAGCCAGTGACCTTTGGACTCAATCCAGTCACCATGGGGTCATGTCTATGATCCCATGCTCAAGCCAACAACCCCACACTCAAGCCAATGACCCCATGCTCAAGCCGGTAAGCCCGAGCTCAAGCTGGATGAGCCCATACTCAAGCTGGCAACCTCAGGTTTTTGAACCTGGCTTCTCTGTGTCCCAGTCTGATGCTCTATCTACTGTGCAACTGCTTGGTCAGGGAATAGTTTTCAATTTACTGTGTGATTATAAAAATTTTTAACTTGGATGCACTTAATAAAATTGCCTCAAAATTATTATACAGCATTTTATTGCACTTCTAGTAATTCTTAATGGTTTAAAAGAAATTGAATTAATACAGATAAAGGATATTTAAAGAATATATATATAATATATAATTAACATTAAAAATTATGTACCTAATGACTAAATATGCATTCTTCTAAAGCAGTTTCCAAAAATCAACAACTTGCTCAATCATAAGCAAATATCAACACATCTCAAAGAATCAATATCATGAAGACTATATATTCTCAAGCAACAATACATTTGAAAATTTAAGGGACAATAATACAAATTTGATAAAAGACATCAAGCCGGCCTGACCTGTGGTGGCACAGTGGATAAAGGGTCGACCTGGGAACACTGAGGTTGCCAGTTCAAAACCCTGCACTGGTCTGGTCAAGGCACATATGGGAGTTGATGCTTCCAGCTCCTCCCCCATTTCTCTCTCTCTCTCTCTCTCTGTCTCCTCTCTAAAATGAATAAAATAAAAAAATGAAAAAAAGACATCAAGCCATGCATTCAACAAGTCCTATGAATCCTAATCAGAATAACTAGAAAGAAAAGGTATAAAAGACCTGAAAACCAAAGACAAGGAGCCAGAAAGAAAGAACATACTATCTTCAATGGGCAACAGTAAGATGAATAGCCACCTTCTCAACAGAAACCATAAAAGTAAGAAGGTAATATGCTAAAAGAAAATAACAGCAGACTTCCAGTCAAGACGGCAGCCTAGGTAAATATAGTACTCAAATTCTCCCACAACCACATCAAAATTACAACTAAACTACCAAACAACAGTCACTCAGAAGTACATGAAATCTACCTAAATGGAAGTCCTACAACTGGGGATTTAAAGAAGAAGCCACTGAAACTGGTAGGAGGGGCAGAGACATGAACTGGCTGGTCCCAAACCCATGTGTGATGTTTTAAAATCAAGAGAGATATCTTCACTGCAGAACTTCTCCCTGAGGAGCAAGGGGTCCCAGCCCCACATGAGGCCCCCCAGCCCAGGGTTTCAGAGCCAGAAAGAGAAGTCTCATAACTCCTGGCTGTAAAAACCAACAGGGATTGTGGCTGACTGAGAGGAAGAGCTGTGGGAGTCCCAGGCGGCTCCTTTAAAGGCCCCATGCACAAACTCACTCCCTCTGAACTCCAGCACTGGGGCAGCAGCTTGAAAAGAACCAGGGACATACCAGGAGGAACTGATTTGTCTAGTGAGAGAGCAAGAAATTGGGGAGCATCTATCTGCCGTATAAAAGTGCTGGCAGAGGTCATTGTTCCTTTTCTGAGCCCCACCACCACCACCATGGTGATTCCCTGAGACCCTGTACCACCCAACCTATGGGCCCTCCCACGCCATTTCCAGCTTTTTCATATAAATGGCTTCTCTTGCCTCATGCTTTAAACTTTCCTAAAGTCTCTCAAGCAGCATCTTGCCTCTATACACCCTATACCTCTGGCTAAGTGGCCCCAGGTCTGGCACTAGCAACTTCTGGCCTTGGTTCACAGCTTGGCATCTCTTTGGCACTTCCAAACCCAGCACAAGTAGCAGCCATCTGCACATGGTTCTGTAGGTTGTGCCAGGTGGTCCGAGGCAGGGCACAGATGAATGGTGGCTGACCTTGCACCTCCCAGGAGGCCCCAGAGTTAATACACCCAGTGGACAGCTTCAGACCACACCATATTACAACCCTACCACCTCCACAAGGGACACACTCAAGGGGCAGACTCAGTGAGCACCAAAGCCCCACTGAAGCAAGTCCTGACCCATAGGGTCAACTCTTGCACAGCAGCTCCTCTGCTTAAGTTACAGCAGGATCTCACAGGCGATCGACCTGAGGAGTCAATCCCTCCCAATAACATCAACAGCAATCAAGGCTAACTACCACAGGACAGTGACACAGCCCACATGGGGGAGTGCACCTGGAGCACCCAGCTCAGGTAACTGCAAAGGCTGTGCCACTGAACCCTACAAAATAGCTACTATACAAGGCCATTCTATCAAGTCTGGGAGACATAGCATCTTTACCTAATACATAGAAACAAACATAGGAAAGCAACCAAAATGCAGAGGCAAAGAAATATGTCCCAAATGAAGGAACAGGAGAAATCTCCTAAAAGAAAAGACTAAATAAAATACAAAGTTTAAAAACAATGGTTATAAAAAAAATGATTATAAGGATGCCCAAGGAACTTAGTGAGGACATAGAAACCATAAAATAAGAACCAGTCAGAAATGAAGGATATATGAAATGAAATGAAGAATAACTGGCCCTAGCCAGTTAGCTCAGCGGTTAAAGTGTCATCCTGAAACAACAAAATTGTATATTCGATCCCTAGTCACGACACATAGGAAGCAATCAATGAATGCACTACTAAGTGGAACAAAATGAATGTTCCTCTCTCTCTCTCTCTCTCTCTCTCTCTCTCTCTCTCTCTCTCTCTCTCCTCCCTCCCTCCCTCCCTTCCTTCCTCTCTCTGTCTCTCTAAAAAGCAATCAATAAAATTTTTAAAATGAAATGAAGAATAATTTACAGGGAATCAACAGTAGAGTAGATGAAGCTGAGAATCAAATCAGTGATTTGGAGAATAAGTAAGTAAAAAGCACCCAATCAGAACATGTTGAGGGTTCCCAGATGGGAGCGGCGGTGGGTGGATGGGTGAAAAAGGTGATGTAATTAAGAAGTACAAATTGGTTATTACAGAATAGTCAAGGGGACATGAAGAGGTATTGGACAGTGGCACAGTGGACAGAGCGTCATTCTGGAGTGCCCAGCTCGCTTATTTGATTTCAGGGTCGCCATTTGGATGTCAGGGTCTCAGGTTCAATCCCAAGGGCACCAGCTCTATCCAAAGGGTGCTGGCTCAACCCCAAAATCTTCAGTTCAAGCCCTGGTCAGGGTACATATGAGAAGCGATCAGTGGGTACACAAATAAGTGGTACAGTGAGTTGATGTGTGTTTCTCTCTCCTACTGCCTTCCTTTATTCTTTCTCAAATCAATGGAAAAAAGAAAAACAATATAAGGTGTTCTTCAGGCAGAAAGAGAAATAATCCCAGGAAGTTCAAGTGTACAAGAAAGAAATGAAAACCATAAATGATAATGTATGAGTAAATATAAATAAATATTTACTACATATACAGTGTGTCCTTAAAGTCATGGTGCACTTTTGAACGGTCACAGAAAAGCAACAAAAGAAGATAAAAATGTGAAATCTGCACCAAATAGAAGGAAAACTCTCCCAGTTTCATACCTATTCAGTGCAGTTCTATGTGGGCTCCTTTTGTTGCCCTACGCACATCCAAATGATAGAGAAGTTCTTGCCACACACGGGTAAGGATGTCTGGTATAACAGAGTGAATAACGTCTGTGATTCTCTGTTTTAAGTGATTAATGTCATTGATACGTTCAATGTACACATGTTGCTTCACATAACCCCAAAAGTAAAAGTCTAAGGGCATCAGATCCGGGCATCGTGATGGCCATGGCTTGACAGAACCCCTGCCTATCCACCGCCGCAGGAATGCTCTATCCAGAAACTCACGAACAATGGTGGTGTAGTGTGGAGGAGCATCGTCCTATTGAAAGATGACACCTTCTGAAAATTGTGGCACTGCATACAATTCCAACATGTCGAGATAGGTGTTTGCCATCACAGACTGCTCCACGAAAAAAAATGGGGCTATCACCTTATCATGCATCAGGCCACACCACACGTTCACTTTAGGGGTGTTACGTTCATACTCAACGGAGGCATGAGGATGTTCAGCAGCCCATATTTGGACGTTATGGCGATGAACTTGTCCACAGATATGGAAGCCGCCTCATCGCTAAACACAATCTTCTGCAAAAATCTTGCATCATTGTCGATCTCATGAAGCATATCTGTAGTATACACGCATCGTGTGGGTCTTTCCGCCGGTTTGATAGCGTGCAACAGCTGCAATTTGTACCCCGTAAAACAGAGACGTTTCTTTAACACCTTATGAACTGTAGTCTTGCTTAGGTGTAATTGTCGAGCACACGCACACACAGATTTTTTAGGGCTCCTTAGGTAGCTATCCCGTATAGCCTCTACAGACTCGTCACTGACTGATTGCCTACCAGAATGGGGTTTCTCCACCAAACTGCCGGTTTTCTTCAACTGCTTATCCCACTGAGTAATGTTATTCCTATGTGGTGGCACTTCGTTATAAACACGCCGATATTCACGTTGCACTTTGGTCACGGATTCGAATTTAGCGAGCTACAAAACACACTGAACTTTCCTCTATACCATCCACATCTCGACTGGCATGGCTGTGGGCTGCTCCACTTTATACACGGTGTTACGTCATATCTGCGCATGTGCACATGCTGCCACATCATCCTACAGAAACTGAGAGGGTTTTCCTTTTATTTGGTGCAGATTTCACATTTCAGTCATCTTTTGTTGCTTTCCTGTGACTGGTCAAAAGTGCACCATGACTCTACAAAAACACTGTATAAAACAAAAATACAGGGGGTCCTCAGGTTATGACACAGTTCTGTTCCTACGACAGTGATGTAACCTGAATTTTGGTGTAAGTCGAAACACACCCTAGCCTAAGTCACTTACCAATCCTAACACAGTTGTAAAATCATAATCTAGAACATAAAAACACAACTAAGCCACAGAAAAAAGAAAAAGACATAAATATACTGTACTGTAGTAACTGTACTGTACTGTATTAACAGAAAAAATGAGTGTAAAAAAAATTCCTTACCTTTATTCCTGTGCTTGGCTTGCACACTGGAAGGGGCATTGCAAGGTGGGAGAGAGAGACCTATTGGGAGGAGGAAGCTGGAGAGGCAGGAGAATCTGCAGAAGGTGCTGGAGATACTGGGTCAGGTGAATCAAGATTGCCTAAGGAAGAGATGATTCTACCTGTACCACAGGTGTTTCATCTCGAGAAGCAGCTGATGTAGAAGGTACAGGATCTGTTGCAGGCCTTTCTACCTTCTTGAAGAATTGTTCCGGGATAGTCTGAAAGGTTGATGACTTCTTCTCTTCCAAAACCTGCCTGTAGCATTGCAAGGCATCCATAACAGCTCTGTGGACCTTACTGAATCTGTCATCACTGGGGTCCTCAGCCTGAAATTTTGCCAACCCATCCTCTACCATAGAAAAACCTTCTGCCAAACCCTTGGTAGTAAATCTATTTTGTTCTGGGGTTTCTATCCCTTCCTCTTCTATCACCTCCTTCCCCAGCTGAATGAGGTCCTCAGCAGACAGCTACTCTTCATGTGATGCCAGTAGCTCTGTGACATCCATCATGAAGGCTTTTCTCTTCTTCAAAGCACTACCATCTGAAAACTCTAACTTGGGTTTAAGAGCCATGATAAAGGCCAAAGAGTTGCCAAACAAAGCCACACAAATGGAACACTTGCACTTTTAACAGTCTGAAATGGCATAGTAAGCATACTGGGGGGTGCCAACTCCCTTACTCATATGTCACATTATTGCATATTATTCTGCCACATGCAACCAAACTAGTTTGCCCACATAGTCTGTAAATTCAACTCTAACGGCATAAGCCAAAACACTCATGTTTCAATTTCTTTAAGTTTTTATGGGAGTGAGCATCATAAACTCAAAGTGTCATCTGTCAAGACTGTTGTAACCCGAGGACCCCCTGTATTGCCTTATGGGGATATATATATATCTTTATACAGGGAAATATTTATATATGAATATGTACACAAATTAGTTACACACATATATTTCTTTGCTCTGTAAGCTAAGAGTTAAAAAAAAAACCTGAATAGCAATGAACACATCTAGCACCCAAATCATGATTTCTGATTTCATTCTCTAATAAAAAAGAGAAAAGAACAAAGGTTCCTTGGCTGACTAGGATTAAAGCAAGAAATATACAAGACCAGCCTATAATCTGTTGTAGTGCCAGAGAATAAGAAAGTGCTAAAAATAAAAAATGATGGGGTATCTCAAAAGGGTACAGGAGCCAACTAAAAGATCTCCCAATGACCAAATCTAGAGCAATTTGAGCAACACAATAATTAAAGTAGCACTGGCTTATAGCCCATAATACAAAATAAATATTCATGGGTCCACAATGATATAAATAAATTATTGGAAGAATTAATAAATGAAGAAAAAGAATCCAGTGCAAAAGAATTTCAAATATATTCTGCAGCTATTCCACCCTTAACAAGAAGGGGTGGGGGGGAACATAAACTCCTCACTCTTTAAGGTAAGAGCTATATATAGAGATATTTTCAACTGAACAAAGAATAAAATACATTTCAGAACATATGGGTTGTACATAAAGTCAGGCTCACAAGAGACATTTTTAGGTCTTTTTTTTAAGATTTTATTTATTGATTTTGCAGAGAAAGAAGAGAGAGGGTTGCGGAGCAAGAAGTATCGACTCATACTTGCTTCACTTTAGTTGTTCATTGCTTGTCATATGTGCCATAGTCAGCCAATCCCAAGGTTTTGAAATGGTGACCACAGCATTCCAGGTCAACAGTTTATCCACTACATCACCACAGGTCAGGCAACGTTTTAGGTTTAAATACTTATGTTAGAAAAGAGATAAAAAATCAATGAAGTAAGAATTTATTCTCGAGAAGCTAGGAAAAGATCAGCAAAATAATCTCCCCAAAAATTGAAAAAGGAAATAATAGAGATAAAATCAGAAATTAATATAGTAGAAAAGACAAGGTAGAAAAAGGAAAGAACACAACAATTATCAATATCAGAAATGAAAGAGGAGATATCACTATAGATACTATAAATATTTAAAAATTAAAAGATACAGTAAATAATATGCCAATCAATTTGACAATTTAAGTGACATGGACATATTCCTTGGAAAACATAACTTAGCAAAAGTGACATAAAAGAACAGAGAAGTTTTCTTTATGAAAAGTTTTTTGACTATATATTCAATTTCTTTAATAGAATAGGACTATTAGAGTAAATTGTTTCTTCTTTCATGAGTTTTGGGCATTTGGGCCTTCAAGAAATTTGTTTATTTACTTAAATTGTCAAATTTTTTAGCATAAAGTTGTATGTGCTATTCCATTTGTTATCATCTATTCTAAGACTGAAAACTTGGTAGTTATGGCCTCTTTTTCACACCTAACATTGGTTACTTTGTCTTCTCCCTGTCTCAGTCTGACTAAAGGTTTTCTTGATCTCCTCAAATAATCAGCCTTTGATTACATTGATTTTCTCTATTGTTTTTGTTTTCTATTTCACTGATTTCTGCTATCTTTATTTTCCCCCTTATTCTGCTTTACTTTGGGCTTAATTACTCTTCTCTTTCTAGTTTCTTGAGGTAGAAGCTGATAAAAGGCATCTTAAAAAAAAACAACACCTCACATTTAATATCATCCTTAATGATAAAAGACTGAATGCTTTACCCCAAATATCAGAAACCAGACAAGGATGTCTGCTCGCTTTGCTGCTATTCTACACAGTAATGGGATCCAATGGGAGAAACCAAGAAAAAGAAATAGAAAGTACGCGTATTGGAAATAAAGAAATAAGGCTATAAGAGACATGGACACGAGTGTGGTGGTTGGGGGGGGAAGGGGAGGAGGACAGGGAGTGAGAGGGGAGAGAGGAAGAGCACAAAGAAAACCAGATAGAAGGTGACAGAGGACAATTTGACTTTGGATGATGGGTATGCAACATAATTGAATGACAAGATAACCTGGAGATGTTTTCTTTGAACATATGTACCCTGATTTTTTAATGTCACCCCATTAAAATTTATTTTAAAAAAAAGAAAGAAAGAAGTCTATGGCCATACCACCCTGAAATTGCCTGGTCTCATCTGATCTCGGACACTAAGAAAGGTTGGGCCTGGTTAGTACTTGGATGGGAAATAAATAAGTCTGCCTTTATTTGCAGAAGACCTAATTTTCTATGTAGAAAAGTTTAAGGAATCTACAAAAATAAATAACTATTGTTCATTGAATGATTGTACATTCTTTAAACCATATACAATCACATATTTATTAATCACAGTGGCTAACAAAATATATCCAATTAAAATAACTTTCCATAACTTTGTAAGTTATATAAATGTTTAATCACTATGTTGTACAGCTGAAACTAGCATAATACTGTATGTCAACTGTAACTTAAAAATAAAAATAATTTAACAAAAATAAATAAAATAAAATAATTTTCCCATTTTGACTGGCCTGTTGGGGAGAATAAAAAAATTCACATATCAATATGTGATTTTGCCATATAATCTTTTTTCTGGGAAATATAAGTGTGAATGCATATTTTCTCACTCATAAGCAATAGAGTTAATGAGTGTACTCTTTTCCATATTTTTCACTAATATCTGCTGCTCTTTATATGATGTTTATGTGAAGATATATATACCAGTTATTGTAAGCTCTATCAGAAAGGAAAATACTGTAAACAAAACTTTAAAGCTGGAATAGTAAGATCTTATTTTTAAACCATGACCTATGTCTTTTTCTGTTATGGACTGAATTGGTTTCCCAAAAAATTGATATGTTGAAGTTCTAATTTCCAATGTGACTGATATAGAGCCGGGGCCTTTAAAAAGGTAAATAAAGTTAATTGAGGTTAGAAGAGTGAGAACCAAATCCAACAGGACAGATGTCCTTAAAAGAAGAGGATGGGACACCAGAGAGTATTGGGGAGTTAAGGCCGTGTTAGAACATGTCAAGAAGTTATCATCTGCAAGCCAAGGGAAAAAGGCTTCAGGAGAAACTAATTCTGCCAACACCTTGATCTTGGACTTCCAGCCTCCAGAGCTGTGACAAAATAAATTTCTATTGTTTAGGCCACCCAGCCCGTGATATTTACCAATGGCAACCCTAGCAGACTAAGATGTAGTCCATCAAACATTTGCCACTAGTTTTGGCTTTACCTATTTCCGTGGATGTTTCTGTAAAATAATTAACCAAAATTCATGTCATTTGGCCTCCTCACCCCTTACATCTTGCCACTGTATTTTTTGACCCAATCATCTCCTCCTATGTGTGGCTTGGCCTGTGTGTGGCATGTCTCCAAAGCCTCCTAGAAATTAAGGGCTGGTTTCTGCACCTATTCGATTAGCTCGTTTCTCAAGTTTCTGGGTTGATACAGACCATCACAAAGGCTGCTTGGCCCAGGGACAGAAATCAGTAAGGAGGGAGACAGCAGGAACAACGGGGGGTTGGTTCAGAAACCTTGCCACACAGTGTGCTGGCTTTGTTGAGCTTCATGGCACAGGCCCATGTTCTGTAAACTTTTCATCTGCACACAAATTGCATTTCACAGCATTACTAAAAGGGTGGGTTCTGATGCTGCATGTGGGAGGCATGTGCACAAATCCTGTTATCAGATAATAGGATTACCATGCATGCCTCCTGAACATGCTTTGAAACTTTACTCCTAAATCTACGTGTACAGCCACAGGCCAGCCATTTTATTGCACAACAAATAAACTTGCTGCCAATTCATTTTTAAAACTACTATTATTTTCCTCATTACTTCTGTCATCGTATCTGAGTTGAGCTGCAACAACAGCCGTATCAAAGTGAGTATTTTCTTCTTACCGCCCACCCAAGTAACAAAACCGTTGTTTCTTACCATAGCATTTGTTCCAAAGCCCAAAGGAAATTCTCGGCTTGAGGAAACTCGGGAGAAAAATCAATAGGAAAGAAAATTTGTTTTAAATGTCAGGTATTTTAACAATGTTGTTAGGTGTCTTCTTCAAAACTTTTAATCAAAAAGTTATTTTAAATGTTCATTTACTGCGCATGGTGTCATTGACTTTGCTTTAAACCTTTCACTTAGTCTTAGGTTATGGACAGCACAGGGGCAGGTTCAAGTTTCATGTGCATGATTTCTGTCCCCTGAGGAGAGGAAGGCCTCCTACTGCACTCCAGCTTCACGCTCAAACTGAGGAAACTGTTGCATGTGGGGAGACCAGAGCATGTTCCCCAGGGCTGTGGTGATGGTTGATCAAAGTTCTTGAACCAATAACCAGAATGTCCTGATTTAACAAAGATTTTATCTCAAATGTGAATGTATTTGTTTGAAAATTATTCAAGGGATACAAATAAATCTCATGTACATTTAACAAATCATTTTTATTGTAAATTATTTGATGAGATATACAAAATTAAATATATATACAGTTTAGTGAGTGATATACTTATTTCAGGTAACGATGAACACTTGACATCTAGAGTATCCTAAACTATCTAGGTTGTTGTATTAACTCCTTTTCAAGATGAGTCTAAAGACGCCTGACCAGGCAGTGGTGAAGTGGATAGAGCATCGGACTGGGATACGGAAGACCCAGGTTCAAGACCCCGAGCTCGCCAGCTTGAGTGCAGGCCCATCTGACTTGAGCAAAAGCTCATCAGTTTGGAGCCAGAGTTGCTGGCTCCAGCAAGGGGTTGCTCGGTCTGCTGAAGGCCCGTGGTCAAGGCACATGTGAGAAAGCAATCAATGAACAACTAAGGTGTCGCAACAGCAACGAGAAACTAATGATTGATGCTTCTCACCTCTCTCCCTTCCTGTCTGTCTGTTCCTATCTATCCCTCTTTCTGACTCTCTCTCTGTCCTTGGAAAAATAAAAAAAAAATTTTTAAAAATGAGTCTAAAGAGAAATTGTGAAATGCATAACATTTTATTCAGGATCATGACTGTAGGTCAAATAAGTTTGTAAGTATGATATATGTGTTTGCTCGCTTATAGTTTGCATGTGGAGTGGGAGACAGGCTGTAAGCTGGCAAAGTCATTATAGCCTAAGGCTTAGTTTTAAGACTAAGCCTTTCCCACTCTTTTAATACTAAGATCTTTTCAAAACTAAGCTTTTCCCCACATCCTTGACTGTTGCATGATGGGGGGTGGTGCACTCTTATGAGGAATCCCATTTATGCCTCAGATAAGTGGCTTTGTATCAGATACTTCCTTATTTGTATACTGGCTTAAAGGCTTTAGTTTTTACACTATAAAATAAGGGAAACCAGGGCTCTCTCTCTCAGTTCCTGAAATTAGCACTGCAGAGGAGAGGCAGCCATGATGGCAGAGTGCTGAAGGAGAAGCCAGTTGGTGCAGAGTTTGTGCAGAAAGAAGGATATGGGGAACAGAGGTGAATAAGGCTGGTGAGGCCTTTGATTCTAGGAATACTTGGATGAGTCAGTGGTTTTGGGAGCCCTGAATGGAAAGAAAAGTATTTTCCCACTGTGTGTATTTTTCGCCCACTGGGTGCGAGCTGGGATTAAAGGTAATGGTCCACCAGTTCTTGGCTCCATTGTTTCATTACCGTCTGTCCGAATCAAATGGGAACCTGCATGGGCCAGGTGGCTGTGATGGTGGACGGGACTACTGACTTTACAATGACTATAACACTCCCCTTTTTTTTAATTTATTCAAGACGCTCATGCTATCCTTTTTTTTTTTTAATTTTAATGGAGTGACACCAATAAATCAGGGTGCATATGTACAATGAAAACATCTCCAAATTATCTTATCATTCAATTGTGTTGCATACCCATCACCAAAAGTCAAATTGTCCTCTGTCACCTTCTATCTGGTTTTCCCTGTGTCCCTCCCCTCCTCCCTATCCCACCCTCCCCTCCCTCCCCCCACCCCGTAACCACCACTCTCTTGTCCATGTCTCATAGTCTCACTTTTATGTCCCACCTATGTATGAAATCATGCTGTTCTCAGTTTTTCTTTTTTTCTGATTTACTTATTTCACTTCGTATAATGTTATCAAGGTACATCCATTTTGTTGTAAATGATTCAATGTCATCATTTCTTATGGCTGAGTAGTATTCCATAGTATATATGTACCATAGCTTTTTAATCCACTCGTCTTCTGACGGACACTTGGGCCGTTTCCAGACCTTTGCTATTGTGAACAATGCTACCACGAACATGGGGCACATTTCTTCTTTTCGAACAGTGCTATGGTGTTCTTAGGGTATATTCCTATAAGTGGGATAGCTGGGTCAAAAGGCAGTTCGACTTTTAATTTTTTGAGGAATCTCCAAACTGTTTTCCACAGTGGCTGCACCAGTCTGCATTCCCACCAGCAGTGCAGAAGGGTTCCCTTTTTTCCACATCCTCACCAGCACTTATTCTGTGTTGTTTTGCTGATGAGTGGCATTCTGACTGGTGTGAGGTGATATCTCATTGTGGTTTTAATTTGCATTTCTCTAATGATTAGTGATGTTGAGCATTTTTTCATATGCCATTGGCCGGGCGTAGTGGCGCGCGCCTATAATCCCAGCTACTCGGGAGGCTGAGGCGGGAGGGTCGCTTGAGCTCAGGAGTTCTGGGCTGTAGTGCGCTATGCCAATCGGGTGTCTGCACTAAGTTCGTCATCAATATGGTGACCTCCTGGGAGCTGGGGGCCACCAGGTTGCCTAAGGAGGGGTGAACCGGCCCAGGTCAGAAACGGAGCAGGTAAAAACTCCCGTGCTGATCATGCTATCCTTTTGATAGCAGAAAGCAAGAGTTAGAAATTTAGCTTTAGTAGTAGTCACTTTTAGTTATAATGAATTGGATTAATGTTTTAATGCAAGTAAAAAGCTTTGTTCCTGACTTGACAAGGCTACAAACAATCCACCTTTGTGCCCCAGGCCTAAGAGATCCACAAGCAAGATGGTATCTAGGCCCCAGTGTCCTAAGGAGGGGAGATCCACTGACAAGAACGCAGATAAAGAGTTTCTGGTCAGCAGATGAAGAAACACTAGAAGAATCTCTGGACTGCAATTTTTGTCTAGTTCTTCCTCACAATATAAAATGTAGATGGTGGTATACTGAGTGGGAAGAAAAATAAAATAAAGAAAAAAATAGTAATTAACTTTTCCCTAAATTCCAAACCCCGTATCTATCTCTTTCTTCCCCTTACAAAAAAGGTTGGTTGAGATGAGGTGTCAAGATGGTTTTAGGGGCCTGACCTGTGGTGGCGCAGTGGATAAAGCGTCGACCTGGGAACACTGAGGTCGCCAGTTCAAAACCCTGCAATGGTCTGGTCAAGGCACATATGGGAGTTGATGCTTCCAGCTCCTCCCCCCTTTTTCTCTCTCTTTCTCTCTTTTTCTCTCTCTCTCTCACTCTGTGTCTCCTCTCTAAAACTGAATAAAATAAAAAGAAATTTTAAAAATAGATGGTTTTGGGGTACTGAACGCCCATTTCTCAGATCACCAGCCATCAGAATAAAGTGCCCATAAAGATTCAATGCCTCAACCCCCAAAAATAAAATAAATTTAAAAATTTTTTTAAGTTCAGTTCCTGTCTCTACTTATCTGGCTGAGTGATGACAGGCAGCAAAAACACAGATATTTTTTTTGTTTCAACTTGACGGACAGAGCTTTATCTTCAGCTACCCTCTGCCCTCTTGAGAGGGATCCTTGACTATTTGGAATTATTTCCTCTCATCCTTCTTTCCCTACCTCAATGCCCTGAACCTCAATGCCTCAGAGTTTTACTCTATGACTATTTTGTAAATGAGAGTGGCATCCTATACCCCTTAGAGGTGTCACAATGTTGTAATCATCAAAATAAGTGTGGATTCAAATAAGTTTTTGTTGGGCAGATAAAATATATTATGCTCACTTTGTTAAAGATGGCGCTGCCCACATGGAAGTTCGTTTATATTAATGTGTGTTCTGGAACAGGCTGTGGGCAGGTCGGGTCATTATAGCCTAAGGCTTAGTTTAAGAGTAAGCTCTTCCCCACACCCTTGACTGATTGGATGATGTAGGGTGGTGCACTCTCCTGAGGAATCCCATTATACAGAGACTTCCTTGTTTGTATAATTGGATTAAAGGTTTTGAGTCTATGGTATAAAGTGGGAGAGACCAGTAGCTTGATCTCTCTCTCTTGGTTCTTGGTTCCTGAGGTATGAGAAAGGAGAGCAGATTAAGGCCATGTGGAGGAGAAGTAGCCAAGATGGCAGAGAGTTCTGAGGAAGAAGCCAGTTTGTTAAGAGTTTGTGCAGGAGGAGATGGGAAACAGAGGTGAATAAGTCTGGTGAGCTAGAAACCTTTGATTCTAGGAAACTCGGATAAGTCAGTAGCTTTGTGAGCACTGAATGTGTGGGTTTTGGAGCCCAGTGTGTGTTTTTGCTTGCCGGCCGGGTGCAAGCTGGAATTAAAGCTGATGGCTCACCAGTTTTTGGCTCCTGTGTTTCATTGCCATCTGTCCGAATCCAATGCGAACCTGCACGGGTCAGGCTGCTGTGATGGCAGCCTCTGCCACAGGCTTTACAGTTTTGCAACTCAATCCCTCCTTGACCCTGGTCAAATTCTGGAAATACCCTGCTTGACCCAATCACTTCCCTTTCCCCAAATAACTTTCTTGAATTTTATTGTAATCATCTCCCTGCTTTACTTGGTATTTTTACTACCCAGTTAGCAATTATTAACCAACATAATTTAGTTTTAAAGGCTACTTTTGTGGATAAAAGAGGAGCCACATAATAAACCTGACAAGTTCAGGGGAGGCCTAAATAATGGCTTTAGAAACTTAGAGACCTAAAGTATCATACTTCCCCATGTATAAGATGCACCTTAATTTGGGGGCCCAAAATTTGGGGGGAAAATATATTATATAAAGTTATTAAACTCAAGTTCTATTCATCATAAAATTCATACAACTCCTCATCACTGTCAAAACTCCCATCCATTAGCTCAGGGATCGGGAACCTATGGCTCGTGAGCCAGATGTGGCTCTTTTGATGGCTGAATCTGGCTCGCAAACAAATCTTAAACAAAAATAATAATAATGTTAAAAATATAAAACATTCTTATGTATTACAATCCATTCATTCCCTACTGTTCATGTTCATGGTTGCGGGTGGCTGGAGCCAATCACAGCTGTCTTCTGAGACAACACCAAATTTTTATTGGATAATGCATAACGTACACAGGTCACTGTGAGGTCAGGAAGTAAACTTCCCTCCTTTTAATCAAGTAGTCAGCTAGCTAATTGCAGAAACCCTTTTGATGAAGAAGATGGCTAAAAGAAAAAAGATGAGGACTATCGTTCTTTTCAGCAGGAATGGACAGAGGAATTCACCTTTGTAGCAAGAGCAGGTTCTGTAGTGTGTCTAACATGCAATGTAAAAATTGCATCGATGAAAAGGTCAAATATAAAGCGGTCCTTCAATACACGCCATACTACATTTGCATCAAAATATCCAGCAGGGGACAGCAGGAAGAAAGCATGTCAAGAGCTACTGTGCAGAGTGCAAGCTAGTCAGCAGCAACTCCGTCTTTGGACCCAACCAGGTGACTGGAATTCGGCTAGCTTTTGCTGGTGCTTTAGCAATTGAGAAAAATGGAAAGACATTCACAGATGGGGAGTATGCCAGAACATTCATGCTTGATGTTGCCAATAAACTTTTTGACGACTTTTTGGATAAAGACAAGATAATCAAATGAATAAAAGACATGCCTCTGTCGGCAAGAACTGTTCACAATTGTACCATCATGATGGCAAATCCAATTGAGGCAACAGAAGTGAAGGACATAAATGCAGCACCATTCTTTTTTCTCACTTTGGATGAGTCAACAGACATAAGCCATTTATCCCAGTTCAGCATGATTGTAAGGTATGCTGTCAGTGACACACTACATGAGGAAAGTCTTGCTGTTTTGCCTATGAAAGAGACAACAAGAGAGAAGGATTTATTCAAGTCTTTCACTGAGTTTGCTAAAGAAAAAAATCTATCAATGGATAAACTTATTTCGGTGTGTACTGATGGTGCTCTGTGCATGGTGGGGAAAAACAGAATATTTGTAGCGCTTCTTCGTGAACATGAAAAGAGACTCATCCTAAGTTTTTACTGCATCCTACATCAGGAGGCGCTTTGTGCTCAGATGTTTGGCAAGCAGCTTGGTGAGGTGATGTCACTGGTCATTCGGGTGGTCAACTTTATTGTTGTCTGAGCTTTAAATGATTGCCAGTTTAAAACACTGCTGGATGAAGTTGGTGATAATTACCCTGGTCTGCTTCTGCACAGCATTGTGTGTTGGTTGTCAAGAGGGAAGGTGCTCAGCCGTTTCGCAGCTTGTCTGAGCAAAATCCAGACTTTTCTTGAAATGAAAAACATCAAGCACCCTGAGTTAGCTAACACTGAGTGGCTCCTGAAGTTCTACTATCTCGTGGACATGACTGAACATCTGAACCAGCTCAATGTGAAAATGCAAGGTATTGAAAATACAGTCTTATCCCTTCAACAAGCAGTGTTTGCATTTGAAAAGAAGCTGAAACTTTATTGCCAACATTGAAACAGGTCTTTTACTACACTTGGAAAAACTGGGAGAGTTTAAAGATGCATGCACAGCAAGTGACCCTGCTCATCATCTTGATTTCCAGCAGCTAGTGGGCTTCACATCTAATCTCCTGCAGTCATTCAAAGCGCACTTTGGAGAATTTCATGAGCGCACTCATCTTTTTAAGTTCATCACCCATCCACACAAGTGTGCAGTGGACAGTGCTGACCTGAGTTACATCCCCAGTGTCTCCATCAGAGATTTTTGAGCTACAAGCTGCTGACGTGAAGGCCTCAGACATGTGAGTGAATAAGTTCAAGTCACTGAATGAAGATTTGGAAAGACTTGCACGGCAGCAAGCAGAGTTGGCAAGCAAACACAAGTGGGGAGAAATGAAAAAACTTCAACCCGCGGACCAGCTGATTGTCAAAACTTGGAACGCGCTTCCCGTCACATACCACACACTGCAGCGTGTGAGTATTGCTGTACTGACAATGTTTGGCTCTACCTACGCATGTGAGCAGTCTTTCTCACATCTAAAGAACGTTAAGACCAACCTATGATCACATTTAACGGATGGAAGTCTCAACACCTGCTTAACCTCACCACGTATCAACCAGACTACAAAGCCATCAGCAAAACCACGCAGCAGCAGAAGTAGCATTAATGGTAAGAAGTACTTTATTCATCATTGGTTAGCAACACCATAACAACATATTAAAAAGAATTCAGAGACTTATTGTACTTTAAAAGTGTTGGTCTTACATAAAATGCACACATTTACTTGTACTTAGTGTTAAACATATTGTATGGCTCGCACGGAATTACATTTTAAAATATGTGGCGTTCATGGCTCTCTCAGCCTAAAAGGTTCCCAACCACTGCATTAGTTTGTTCTCATCTGTGTCTGATGACAAATCACTGTCTTCAACAATGAGTGCAAAAACAAAAGTGCAAAAAAGAGGGAAAGGCAAGGAAAAAAAACTACAAACACTGTTTAAGATGCATCCAGTTTTTAGACCCCAAATTTTTCAAAAAATTTTTCCAAATATATTATACATAGAGTAATATGGTAGCCACATACGATAGTGTGAAATTAAAATTTTCTAGGGTGATCATGCCTAGTAGTTTTCCTTAACAAAGGTAAATTTTCACCTTAACTGAGTTTGTCTGTTGTCTTTTTGTATCTAAAATAATACAACTGATAACATACCTATAAAATTAAGGTGACCAATCATCCTCCTTTAAAGAGGACAGTCCTTCTTTTGTAAGTTCTGTCGAAAAGTGTCCTCCTACATGTCCTCCTTTTTGATATTGGAAGACTATTCTGTAAATGTCCATATTCAATTGATGCAGAGTCAACCCATTGCGTGTGATGTGACATATTTGTATTTGACATGACAATTCGTCAAGGATCAGTACAGTGCAGGGGGAAGCAAGATGGCGACGGAGTAGGCGGACGTACCCACTTCCAACTCCCAGAAGCAAAGTGGATTATAACTCAATTTAAAGAACCATCATCTGGATAAACCAACTATAAACTAAACTAAGTGAACTCTTCAACCAAGGAACACAGAAGAAGCCACATTGAGACTGGTAGGAATAGCGAAAATGCGAAGAGGGCTGCACAGCTCCCTGGAGCAAACAGCAGCCGGGAGAGACCCGCGGGGCGGGAGGAAAGTTTGGCGGAGAGGGAGGGACCTGGGTCCCAGGAACCAAGCCCCAGCCTGCAGTTCTAGAGCCTAGAAGAGGTGTTTGGACAGTTTTGAGCTGTGAAACAAGTGAGGGAGCTCCCAACCCTACAGTGTGGAGTGTTGGGTCCCTTCCTACTCTGCTGAGGGCTGCTTGAGAGTTTGGGGCAACAGGACGCTGAGGCGCGGTTCTGTCAGCGTGGGCAGAGGCCAAGCCGGTGGGAGATCGGTCTAGCCCAGAGAGTTGGAGGGGACTCGTGAAAGCGGTCCGGAAGCTGCAGGCCCGCCTTTAATCCGACTTACGGGGACAAAGCGGGAGGCCAGGAACGGGCAGGCCCTGCGCAAGCCGGCCCTGACCGCCGGGACAGGCTGGGACCAGGGACGGGCAGGGGCTCGCAGCTGAGCTGACGCTACCAGCCCCCCACTCCCCGGGCAGGAGAAACCGCGGTTGACCAGTATACGTGCGCGAGCGGGCTCCGAGCGCGGAAACGGGGTAGACCCGGAGACAAGTGGAAGCTCGCAGCTGAGCTCACGCTACTATCCCCACCCGGCCGGAGAAACCGCGGATTGCATTCATATGTGCACGAGCCGGCTCCGAACGCGGGGGCGGGGTAGAGTCCGGGACCAGCGGAAGTACGCAGCTGAGCGGAAGCCAGCAAACACACCCGCCCCAATAAACCTTGGTTTCCGACCCTGCGCAGAAGGGCCCTGGCCTCGAGGGCGGGGCTGAAGCTCCGGACGGGCAAAAGCTTACAGCAGAGAGCACGTCAAAAGCCCCGCCTAACCCGCGGAACTGTAGCGAGCAGGCTCTGACTGCTGGTTCTGGGCGGAAGTCCGGAAATAGGCTGGGTTCGCAGCTGAGCAAAGGTGCTCACCTCTACCCTTGGTGCTAAGTCTTGTGGCTTCAGTGACAGACCCTCCCACGAAGGAGAGGCAGAAATCACAGCAAAAGCCACAGTGGGCCGGCATTGGCAACGCTCATACCCAACCACCCTAGGCACCGGCAGAGGGGGTGGGGGGCCTGCAGACAGACCACACCTAGAGAACACAAAGGCAACACCTACTGGACTCCAGTGGCCACAACTTGCTTATACACAGACAAAATGGGCAGGCAGAGGAATGCAAACCAAATGAATCAAGAGAAATCCCCAGAGAAGGACCTGAATGAACCAGATATAACCAAATTACCAGAATTTAAAATAATGATAGTTAGGATGTTCAAAGAAATCAGAGCAACAATGGATAGTCATTATGAACACCTAAATAAAGAGATAACAAGTATAAAAAATGAAATTAAAATAATAAAAAAGAATCAGACAGAAATGACAAATACAGTATCAGAACTGAAGACCAAAATGGAAGGAATTAAAAGCAGGATGAATCACGCTGAGGATCGATTAAGCGAGTTAGAGGACACAATAAACAAAGGCAAAGAAGCAGAGAAGAAAAAGGAAAAGAGACTTTAAAAATGTGAGGAAACTCTAAGGGAACTTTGTGACAACATGAAGAGAAACAACATTCGCATCATAGGGGTGCCTGAAGAATAGGAGAGAGGACAGGAAATGGAAACTTTGTTCAATCAAATCATAGCAGAAAACTTTCCTAAATTAAGGCTGGGAAACACTCCACACATTCAAGAAGCACACAGAACTCCCTTAAAGAGAAACCCAAAAAGATCTACACCAAGACACATCATAGTTAAAATACCAAAGCTAATGGATAAAGAAAAAATTTTAAAAGCTGCTAGAGAAAAAAAGGCTATCACCTACAAAGGAGCCCCCATAAGTATGACATCGGACTTCTCAACAGGAACACTTGAGGCCAGAAGGGAATGGCAAGATATAATCAAAGTAATGCAGAACAAGAACCTACAACCAAGACTACTTTATCCAGCAAGGCTAACATTTAAAATTGAAGGAGAAATAAAGAGCTTCCCAGAAAAAGAAAGCCTGAAGGAATTCATAAAAACCAAACCAATTCTGCAAGAGATACTAAGGGGCCTCTTGTAAACAGTTTAAAAGGAGGAATGAATAGAGCAAAAGAAGAATACAGCTTTAAAGAATAAAATGGCAATAAACAACTACATATCAATAATAACCTTAAATGTAAATGGATTAAATGATCCAATCAAAAGACATAGGGTAGCTGCATGGATAAAGAAACAGGACCCATACATATGCTGTCTACAAGAGACACACCTTAAAACAAAAGATGCTCATAGACTGAAGGTAAAAGGATGGAAAAAAATATTTCATGCAAATGGAAATGAAAAAAAAGCAGGGTTAGCAATACTAATATCAGACAAAATGGACTTTAAAACAAAGGCTGTAGTAAGAGATAAAGGAGGACACTACATAATGATAAAGGGAACAATTCAACAGGAAGATATAACTATTGTAAATATCTATGCGCCAAATATAGGAGCCCCGACATACATAAAGCAGACTTTGATGGATATAAAGGGCAAGATTAACAGTAATACTATCATAGTAGGGGATTTCAATACCCCTCTAACAACACTGGATAGATCCTCAAGAAAGAAAATTAATAAAGAAACAGCAGACTTAAAGGAAACACTAGATCAACTTGATTTAACAGATATCTTCAGAACTTTTCACCCTAAAGCAGTAGAATATACATTCTTCTCAAGCACTCATGGTACGTTTTCTAGGATAGACCACATGTTAGGACACAAAAATGGTCTCAATAAATTTAAGAAGATTGAAATCATATCAAGCATCTTCTCTGATAACAATGCCATGAAACTAGAAATTAACCACAAAAGAAAAACTGAAAAATACTCAAACACTTGGAAACTAAATAGCATGTTATTAAATAATGAATGGATTAACAATGAGATCAAAGAAGAAATAAAAAAGTTTCTAGAAACAAATGATAATGAGCATACATCAACTCAAAATTTATGGGACACAGCTAAAGCAGTTCTGAGAGGAAAGTTTATTGCACTACAGGCATATCATAAGAAGCTAGAAAAAGCTCAAATAAGCAACCTGACCCTGCATCTAAAAGAACTAGAAAAACAACAGCAAATAAAACCCAAGACAAGTAGAAGGAAGGAAATAATAAAGGTCAGAGCAGAAATAAATGACATAGAGGTTAAGGAAACAATACAGAGGATCAATGAAACCAGAAGCTGGTTCTTTGAAAAGGTAAACAAGATTGATGAACCTTTAACTAGACTCACCAAGAAAAAAAGAGAGAGGACTCAAATAAATAAAATTAGAAAGGACAGTGGAGAAATAACAACTGACACAACAGAAATACAAAGCATTGTAAGAAAATACTATGAAGAACTATATGCCAATAAATTAGACAATCTTGGTGAAATGGACAAATTTCTTGAATCGTATAACCTTCCAAAAATCAATCTGGAAGAATCAGAACACCTAAACAGACCAATTACAACAAATGAGATCGAAACAGTTATCAAAAAACTCCCAAAAAAGAAAAATCCTGGGCCTGATGGCTTCACAAGTGAATTCTATCAAAAATTCAAAGAAGAACTAACTCCTATCCTCCTCAAGCTATTTCAAAAAATTCAAGAGGAAGGAAGACTCTCAAACTCCTTTTATGAGGCGAGCATAATTCTGATTCCAAAACCGGGCAAAGACAACACAAAGAAAGAAAATTATAGGCCTATATCCCTCATGAATTTAGACGCTAAAATTCTCAGCAAAATATTAGCCAACCGGATTCAGCAATATATGAAAAAAATCATACACCACTATCAAGTGGGATTTATTCTGGAGAGGCAAGGCTGGTTCAATATTCGCAAATCAATCAATGTGATTCACCACATAAACAAAAAGAAGGACAAAAATCACATGATAATTTCAATAGATGCAGAAAAGGCATTTGATAAAATCCAGCACCCATTCATGCTCAAAACTCTCAGTAAAGTGGGAATACAGGGATCATTCCTTAACATGATAAAGGCCATCTACGATAAACAGACAGCAAACATCATACTAAATGGACAAAGATTAAAAGCAATCCCCTTAAGATCAGGAACCAGGCAGGGGTGCCCACTTTCACCACTCTTATTCAACATAGTTCTGGAAGTCCTAGCTACAGCAATCAGACAAGAAGAAGAAATAAAAGGCATCCAAATTGGAAAAGAAGAAGTAAAACTGTCACTATTTGCAGATGATATGATATTGTATATTGAAAACCCTAAAGTCTCAGTCAAAAAACTACTGGACCTGATAAATAAATTCAGCAAGGTGGCAGGATATAAAATTAATACTTAGAAATCAGAGGCATTTCTATACACCAACAATGAAATATCAGCAAAAGAAATTAAGGAAACAATCCCCTTCACTATTGCAGCCAAAAAAATAAAGTACCTAGGAGTAAATTTAACCAAGGAGGTTAAGGACTTCTACTCGGAAAATTATAGAACATTGATAAAAGAAATCAAGGAAGATACAAACAAGTGGAAGCATATACCGTGCTCATGGCTAGGAAGAATAAACATCATTAAAATGTCTATATTACCCAAAGCAATTTATAAATTCAATGCAATACCAATTAAAATACCAATGACATACTTCAAAGATATAGAACACATATTCCAAAAATTTATATGGAACCAAAAAAGAACACGAATAGCCTCAGCAATCTTAAAAAGAAAAAATAAAGCAGGAGGTATCACTCTTCCAGATATCAAGATTTACTATAAGGCCATTATACTCAAGACAGCCTGGTACTGGCATAAGAACAGGCACATAGATCAATGGAACAGA
The DNA here is from genome assembly GCA_037038555.1 of Rhynchonycteris naso. Lineage (NCBI taxonomy): Eukaryota > Metazoa > Chordata > Mammalia > Chiroptera > Emballonuridae > Rhynchonycteris > Rhynchonycteris naso. The sequence continues at coordinate 39,768,071 of CM073002.1, forward strand.
ACAGAGGACCCAGAAATAAACCCACAGCTTTATGGACAACTGATATTTGACAAAGGAGGAAAGAACATACAATGGAGTAAAGACAGCCTCTTTAACAAATGGTGTTGGGAAAATTGGACATCTACCTGCAAAAAAATGAAACTAGACCATCAACTTACACCATTCACAAAAACAAACTCAAAATGGATAAAAGACTTAAATGTAAGCCGTGAAACCATAAGCATCTTAGAAGAAAACATAGGCAGCAAGCTCTCTGACATCTGTAGCAGCAGTATATTTGTGGATTTATCTCCACGGGCAACTGAAATAAAAGGCAAGATAAACAAGTGGGACTATATCAAACTAAAAAGTTTTTGCACAGCTAAAGACAATAGGAACAGAATAAAAAGACAAACCACACAATGGGAGAACATATTCGACAGCACATCTGATAAGGGGTTAATAACTAAAATTTATAAAGAACTTATAAAACTCAACACCATGAAGACAAACAACCCAATCAAAAAATGGGCAAAAGAAATGAATAGAAATTTCTCCAAAGAGGACATACAGATGGCCAATAGGCATATGAAAAAATGCTCAACATCACTAATCATTAGAGAAATGCAAATTAAAACCACAATGAGGTATCACCTCACACCAGTCAGAATGCCACTCATCAGCAAAACAACACAGAATAAGTGCTGGCAAGGATGTGGAGAAAAGGGAACCCTTCTGCACTGCTGGTGGGAATGCAGACTGGTGCAGCCACTGTGGAAAACAGTTTGGAGATTCCTCAGAAAATTAAAAATCGAACTGCCTTTTGACCCAGCTATCCCACTTTTAGGAATATACCCTAAGAACACCATAGCACTGTTCGAAAAGAAGAAATGCGCCCCCATGTTCGTGGCAGCATTGTTCACAATAGCAAAGATCTGGAACCAGCCCAAGTGTCCATCAGAAGACGAGTGGATTAAAAAGCTATGGTACATATATACTATGGAATACTACTCAGCCATAAGAAACGATGACATCGGATCATTTATAACAAAATGGATGTACCTTGATAACATTATACGGAGTGAAATAAGTAAATCAGAAAAAAAGAAAAACTGAGAACAGCATGATTTCATACATAGGTGGGACATAAAAGTGAGAATATGAGACATTGACAAGAGAGTGGTGGTTATGGGATGGGGGGAGGGAGGGAAGAGTGGGATAGGGAGGAGGGGAGGGACACAGGGAAAACCAGATTGAAGGTGACAGAGGACAATTTGACTTTTGGTGATGGGTATGCAACACAATTGAATGATAAGATAACCTGGAGATGTTTTCATTGTACATATGTACCCTGATTTATTGGTGTCACCCCATTAGAATTAATAATAATAAAATATATATATATATATAAAAGGAAAAAAAATAGGAAGCTAAAAAAAATAAAAAATAAAAAAATAAAAAAGGATCAGTACAGTGCAGCGAGACGCGATTATGAGACGCATGCACTCTGCACAGGAGACCTTGAGAGAGTGCACGATATACCAAGCACACAGATGGCTTTGTGTACTTCTTACTGAAACACGACACGGCATATATGACATTGTAGATTCTCAATTATTTTTTTCTCAGTGAAAATTTAATCATAGACAGGTAAGCACAATTCACATTTTATTAATTCATATCTATTTAATAATTTCCAAATACGTATACTTTTATTTTCAAGTATTTTTCCGAAATTTGAGTTTTAAAGTGAAAATTTAACCTCAAACTATATCTATTAATAATGCATTTTGATTAAATAGTTGCATAAAACAGGCCTTTTTAATTAGAAAATGATAAATACACCTGAATATCACTCCAAATTAGTGGTTTTGTTTGATATTTAGTTTTACTAAATGAGTACTTTTTTCTCACAATTATTATTAAAAATTAATAAGCATGTATGCATAATTACAATATAAAATATTACAAATGTTTTTATTATGCATTTATCATATTATAGTGTATTATTGTTGCAATGAATAAAATGTTTATTTACAATATTGTTTTCTTCTATTTATTTTTATCCTCCTTTTCATTGTAAAAAAGTTGGTCACCTTAATAAAATGTAAGAGTAATCTTTTCCAGATCACAAATCCCCTCATTGTAATCATTATCATATTAATTGTAAACTGTTAACTATCCTATACCCACTTATGTAAAAGAAGTATGTGTCTATTCATTTTACCTTTTATCCAATCCTAGAGGTTTCTCTGCTTTGCTTTCTCCCATCTCCCTAATCTATCACTAGTAGATTTCATGTAACCTCATATATCTTCCTCTTTGATTATGATGTATAAAATAAGTGACGAAACTGCCATTCTCTGGAGCATTTTCTCAATCCCTTGAGATTTTCCTTCCCAGCAATTGTCATCAGTTTGGCTCAGATAAACTCATAAAAAATGTTTACAGGTTTGGACATTTCTTACATTGACACTAAAGCCTTATTTTAGTAGAATATTTAGAGGGGGTATTTTTTGCATCTAAGTTTTTTCACTCAAAGTTATGTACATAAGATTCATCCATGTGTTTACATGTGATTATTCCAACATGTTTTTCTTGCTGTATAGTATTTTATCTCATGAACGTACTGTAATTTATTTATCGCATCTTTTGTTAACCTTTTAAGGAGTTCTTTTCATGCTCGCTGACTCCCAGGAGTGAGTTATTTTTCAAAAAATAAAATTAGTTCCATTTATGGTTTTATTAACTTAAAATCATGTTTGATAACCAATTTATAGAAACAAGAACATACATTTGCCTTTTTTTAAAGTTCCTGTCAGTCAAATAAGTTTGTAAATATGATATATGTTTGCTCGCTTATAGTTTGCATTGGGTGTGGGAGACAGGCTGTAAGCTGGCAAAGTCACAGTTTTAAGACAGCCTTTCCCTTTCTTCTAATACTAAGGTCTTCTCAAAACTAAGCTTTTCCCCATACCCTTGACTGTTGCATGATAAGGAGTGGTGCACTCTTATGAGGAATCCCATTTATGCCTCAGATAAGTGGTTTTGTATCAGAGACTTCCTTATTTGTATATTGGCTTAAAGGCTTTAATTTTCTACACTGTAAAATGAGGCAGACCAGGGGCTCTCACTCTCTCAATTCCTGCTATCTGCATTGCAGAGGCCTCCCTGATTTCTTGCCCTCTATGGGAAAAGTAGGTTTTCTGCTTTTCCCTTGGTTCTCTTGCGATTTGCCTGTCTTGGTGAGACACCAATAAACAGAATGGCCCACCATCCTCTGACGTTGCCATTTCTTTACTGTCTGCCTGAATTCAATGAGAATCTGCATGTGAATGGCCATGATGCCGGCCCCTGGCCATACATCCAGGCAAGCCCAGTGTTTCAAACCAGTGACCTCAGTATTTCAGGTCAATGCTCTATCCACTGTTCTACCCAGGCCAGGTTCCATTTTTTAATTTGGTTATAAATTCTAATAATGTATTCATTTTTCTTTTGAATTTTGTATGTTAGAATTATATCACTTTTTAAAATGACTTCCTTATCAATCTTTATAATTCCTGCTTTTTTTTATTTGATGACTCTGACTGGTACTCAGCTAAAATTCTTAATGAAAATAGTAATAGCAAGCATCCTTATATTTTTCCAGATTATCTCATTTGGAACCATGGGATTTAATTTATGGAGGTGACTAAGTGATGACATGGAGAGATTAACCCTTTGAGTAGGACAAAAGTTCGTGTACATCTTTATGCCTCCTGACCATCCAAAGTACAATTTATTTTGAAAATGTGTAAGGCAACATTTTAAAAAAGGCAAATGTATGTTCTTCTTGTTTCCATAAGTTGATTATCAAACAAACATGAGTTTAAGTTAATAAAACTGGAACTAAAACTAATTTTATTTTTTGAATAAAGCTTACTCCCAGGGGTCAGCAAGCATGAGAAATACTCACTACTCAAAGGGTTAATGCCATTAAAAGAATGGCTTTACTTTTATTTCCTGAGATAAGGAGCCACACCACCTCACACAGCACCATAGGAGGAACACCATGTATGCTCAAGAGGCAAAATAAGAAGGATGGAAAAGCCTAGACCCAGAGCACTTATTGAAGTTTTCCTGGGAAAGGAAGAGCAGAGTAAACAGTTTAGGATTAGCTAGTTTGAATAATAAATGTTTGGCTTTGGGCAGTAGGGTAGTCTCTGGCTGCCTGGTTCCTGTCCCTGGGATGATTTAAGCCAGGGGAAATATTGGCTTAGTGTGTGAGTTAAAGGAAGTGGTTGGCTTGCACATAATAGGCATGCTGCCAAGTAAATTATTTACTACTTTTAGAAATTAGCTAGCCTTGAGAGGCCAGCCTTTCCTCAACCAGCCAGGTTTTTAAGATATGAAAACAGCCTGACCAGGTGGTGGCACAGTGGATAGAGCATCGGACCAGGACACTGAGGACCCATGTTCAAAACCCCAAGGTTGCTGGTTTAAGCACAGGCTCATCTGGCTTGAGCATGGGACCATAGATATGCCATGGTAACTGGCTTGAGTTCAAGGTCACTGGTTGAGCAAAGCCCCAGTCAAGGCACACATGAGAAAGCAATCAATGAACAAATTAGTGCCACAACAAAGAATTGATGTTTCTCATTCCTCTCCCTTCCTATCTGTCCCACCTCTCTCTCTCTCTCTCTCTCTCTCTCTCTCTCTCTCGCTCTCGCTAAAAAAATAAATTTAAAGATGATATCAAAATATCATAAGAAATTGAAAATTAAAAACATGATTAACACACTGACCTCAAAGAGGAAGCTTCCAAAGTATAAATAGTTCTCTGTTTTGTTGTGTTTTTTAAGCCCTTTATTCCTTAAAGAGTTATTTTTTAATCTTAGTTATGAACAGATACTAAATTTAATCAAATCTTCCTGAATTAGTTGAGATTATATAACTTTCCTCATATAATTTTAACCAGTGCAGAAACTCCATTTCTTTAACATGACACTTTCTCCTTTCTGTTCTTCATTTCCTTAAATTCTGGTCAGTATCAAACTGTCTTATAAACAAAGCCTCAGCCCTGACCCATTACCTCAGTCAGTTAGATCGCTGTCCTGAAACACCAAGGTTGCAGGTTCAGTCCCTGTCAGAGCACATACATGAAGCAACCAATGAATGCATAACTAAGTGGAACAACAAATAAATGCTTCTTTTTCTTTCTCTCTCTCTGTCTCTCTAAAATCAACAGAGAAAGAGAGAGAAATATTGATTTATTGTTCCACTTAATTATGCATTCATTGGTTGATTCTTGTATGTGCCCTGACTGGGAATCAAACCCACACCTTTGGCATATCAGGATAACATTAACTATATGAGCCAGAGCCTGATATCAGTTCTTTAAATTTGTTAAGACTTTACAACTCAATATAATGTCAATTTTTGTAAATTTTCTGCATGACTTTATAGAGTGCAATTCTCTATATATGTCTATTTGGTCAACTGTGTTAAGCACATTTTTCATATTACATATGTCGTGTGTGTGTGTGTGTGTGTGTGTGTGTGTGTGTGTGTGTGTGTGTGTGTGTTTGTCTCCTTGATTTATCAATGAATGAAAAGAATGTATTGAAACCCTCCCTATGTTGGTGAACTTTTTTCTTCTTCCAGTTCTGCCTGGTTTTGCTCTCTGTATGTTACTGTCTCATTAAAAGCATGCAGATGTGGAATTCCTGATGAGTTTAACTTTTTGCCATTATGAAGTAAAGCCCTTTAACTGCAGTAATACTTTTTTTCTAAATTTTGTTTTGTCTGATATTAATTGTAGCTGCTCCAGTTCTAAGACAAATTGAGCAGAGGATTAATATTTTACTTTCTGCCTTTCTTTATCCTTATATCTTTCTTGTTTAGGTATACTGCTTGAAAGTATACCTAGATCTAGCTGGATAGCTCAGTTGGTTTGAGCATCAGTTCAAAGTGCAGAGGTTTCTGCTTCCATTTCCAGTCAGGGCACATACAGGAATTGGTCATACAGTTTCTCTCTCTCTCTCTCTCTCTCTCTCTCTCTCTCTCTCTCTCTCTCCTTTCCTCTCTGGCTAAAATAAAAAATTTTTAAAAAAAGTTTGCCTGACCTTTTGTGCACAGTGAATAAAGCATCGATCTGAAATGCCAAAGTCACCAGTATGAAACCCAGGCTTGCCCTGTCAAGGCTCATATGTGAAGTAGCTGCTACAAGTTGATGCTTCCCACTCCTCCATCTGCCTTTCTATCATCTCTCTAAAATCAATAAATAAAATCTTTAAAAATACACACACACACACACACACACACACACACCTTAATAGGGAGTATATTATTTTTCAAGAAACACACCCTTTGCATGCCCTTGATTCCAATTCTGACATCCCTAGTTCAGTAAGACCACAGCTCAGCTTCAGGGCTGCCTCCTCTGAATCAGTAGCAAAAGGGATCAAGTGATATATGCACATTCTGAGTTCTCATCTTCTGCCAGTCAAATGGTACATCACTATATTGTTTGCTTTTGACACTGTCATATTGTGATTTATAATAAAGATTTTCATTTCTAGCACAAAGCTCCTAAAACTCTCGGAAATTCTTAAGTGAGGAGAACAACAAAGGTGTCTTGTTATATAATAGAATAGCTTTTAGACTGCACAGCTAAGGATGGGGCTGATTGCCAGGGGAACCAACCACACAATTAGAGGGTTAAAACTTTCAGTCCCAACCTCCCTGACCCCCAGGGAAGGGGAGTAGGTTGAAGGTTGAGTCAATTGCTAATTGTCAATGTTGTAATCATCATGCCTATGTAATGATCCTTCCATAAAAAGCCAAAAGGACAGGGTTCAGAGAGCTTCTAGGTTGGTGAACATATGGAGAATGTTCTGGGAGAATGGTGTGTCTGGAGAGGCCTGGGTGCTCCACATCCTTTCCCACACCTTGCCTTATGCATCTCTTCCATCTGGCTGTTTTTTTGTTTTGTTTTTTATATTTAGACAATTAGATTTAATAGCATGACATTGGTCAACTAGAGTACATAGATTTAGAGAAAACATCTCCACATCACTTGGACAGTCGATTATGTTGTATATCCATCACGCAAAGTTAAACCATCCTCCATCACCTCATATTTGTTTCTCTTTATTCCCCTCCTCTCCCCCACTCCTACCTCTCTTTCCTTTCCTACCCTCTGGTAACCACTGCACTCTTATCTACATCCATGAGTCCCAATTCTGTGTCCCACCTATGTATAGAATCATACAGTTTTTAGTTTTTTTCTGATTTATTTATTTCACTCAGTATAATGTTATCAAGGTCCATCCATGTTGTCATAAATGATCTGATGTCATCATTTCTTATGGCTGAGTAGTATTCCATAGTATATATGTACCACATCTTCTTTATCCAATCCTCTATTGAAGGGCATTTTGGTTGTTTCCATGTCTTGGCCACTGTGAACAATGCTGAGATGAACATGGGGGTGTATGTGTCTTTACATACCAGTGTTTTTGAGTTTAGGGGTATATACCCAGCAGAGGGATTGTTAGGCCATATGGTAGTTCTATTCTTAATTTTTTGAGGAACCACCATACTTTCTTCCATAATGGTTGTACTACTTTACATTCCCACCAGCAGTGAATGGGGGTTCTTTTTTCTCCACAGCCTCTCCAACACTTGTTATTACCTGTCTTGTTGATAATAGCTAATCTAACAGGTATGAGGTGGTATCTCATTGTAGTTTTGATTTGCATTTCTCTACTAGCTAATGAAGATTAGCATCTTTTTATATATCTATTGGTCATTTGTATTTCTTCTTGGGAGAAGTGTCTGTTCGTGTCCTCTTCCCATTTTTTTATTGGATTGTTTGCTTGTTTGTTGTTGAGTTTTGTAAGTTATTTGTATATTTTGGATATTAGCTCCTTATCTGAGCTGTTGTTTGAAAATATTATCTCCCGGTTAGTTGGCCATTTGTTTGTTTTGTTGTCAGTTTCTCTGGCTGTGCAAAAGCTTCTTAGTCTGATGTTGTCCCATTCATTTATTTTTGCCTTCACTTCCCTTGCCTTTGGGGTCAAATTCATAAAATGTTCTCTACGGCCAAGGTCCATGAGTTTAGTACCTATGTTTTCTTCTTTGTAACTTATTGTTTCAGCTCTTATATTTAGGTCTTTGATCCATTTTGAATTAATTTTTGTGCAAGGAGAAAACCTGTAGTCAAGTTTCATTCCTTTGAAAGTGGCTTTCTTGTAAAATTTTTCCAGCACCATTTATTGAAGAGGATTTCTTTTCTCCATTGTGTGTTAAAGATTAGAACAGAAATAAATGAAACAAAGAACAGAAAAACTGTAGAGAAAGCCAATACAATAAAGAGCTGGTTCTTTAAAAAAATCAATAAAATTGATAAACCCTTGGCAAGATTCACTAAGAAAAAAAGAGAAAGGACTCATATAAACAAAATCCAAAATAAAAAAAGAGAAATTACCACAGATATCATAAATATACAAAGAATTGTTGTGGAATACAATGAAAAACTACATGCCACCAAACTCAACAACCTAGAAGAAATGAATAAATTCCTAGAACAATACAGTCTTCCTAGACTGAATCATGAAGAAGAAAGCCTAAATAGACCCATAAGCAGGGAAGAAATAGAAACAACTATCAAAAACCTCCCAAAAATAAAAGGCCAGGGCCAGATGGATATATTAGTGAATTCTAACAAACATTCAAAGAGGAATTGGTTCCTATCATTATCAAAGTCTTCCAAAAGAATAGAAGAAGCAATACTTCCAACACCTTTTATGAGGCCAACATAACCCTCATACCAAAACCTGGCAAGGACAACACAAAAAAAGAGAACTACAGACCAATATCTCTAATGAATACAGATGCAAAAATCCTAAACAAAATACTAGCAAATTGAATACAACAACACATTTAAAAAATAATTCACCATGATTAACAGGATTCATCCCAGAAACACAAGGATGGCTCAACATACGTAAAATGATTAACATAATACACCATATCAACAAAACAAAGAACAAAAACCATATGATCCTATCAATATATGCAGAAAAGGCATTTGATAAAATACAACCTTCTTTTATGTTTAAAACACTCAACAAAATGGGTATAGAAGAAAAATATCTCAACATAATAAAGGACATTGATGATAAACCATCAGCTAACATCACACTAAATGGTAAAAAATGAAAACTTTTTCTCTAAAATCAAGAACAAGACAAGGCTGTCCACTCTCTCCACTCCTATTCAACATAGTGCTAGAAGTTCTAGCCAGAGCAATCAGACAAGAGAAAGAAATAAAAGGCATTCATATTGGGAAAGAAGAAGTAAAAGTTTTATTTTTTGCAGATTCTATATATAGAAAACCCCAAAGACTCCACAGAAAGGCTGTTAGAAACAATAAACCAATATAGTGAGGTCACAGGATACAAAATTAATATACAGAAGTCTATTGCTTTCTTATATACCAATAATAAAACTTTGGAAAATGAATCAAAAAAATAATCCCTTTACAGTTGCAACAAAAAATAAAATACCTACAAATAAACATAACAAAGAATGTAAAGGACCTATATAAGGAAAACTATAAAGCATTATTAAAGGAAGTGTAAAAAAGACACAATGAAATGGAAAAATATTCCTTGCTCTAGGATAGGAAAAATAAATATAGTTATAATTGCCATATTACCCAAAGCAATATACAAATTTAATACAATTTCCATCAAAATTCCAATGTCATTTTTTTAATAGAACAAAAAATCATCAAGTTTGTATGAAACCATAAAAAAACCCGAATAGCCAAAGTAATCCGAAGAAAAAAAACAAAGCTGGGGCATTACACTACCTGACTTCAAATTATACTATAGAACCACAATAATCAAAACAGCATGATACTGGCAGAAAAATAGACACACAGACCAATGGAATGGAATTCAGAGCCCAGAAATAAAACCACATATATATGGACAAATCATCTGGCTATTTCTAATATATTCTTTTATAACAAGCCAGTAACCTAGTAGGTGAAATGTTTCTCTGAGTTCTATGAACTGCTCTAGTAAATTAGTCTAAACCAAGGTGTGGGATGGTAGCCTATCAGTCAGAAACACAGGTGACAATCTGCACTTATGGTTTGTGCCTAAATGTTTTGGGGGGAGACAGTCCTGTAGAACTGAACTCTTAACTTGTGGGATCTGACACTATATCCAGCTATCTGACACTCTTCAATTCAGAATCAGAATTAAGTTGAATCATAGGACACCCAGCTGGTGTCAAAGAATTACTTGGTGGTGTGGGAACCCTCCCTCCCAAAACACACACAGAATTGCTGACCAGAACCTTTAGATGCTTTTTAGAAAAAAATTTGCCTGGCTCATGGTGGCACAGTGGATAAAGCATTGAACTGGAGTACTGAGGTCACCAGTTTGAAAACACTGGGCTTGCCTAGACAAGGCATACATGACAAACAATCAACAAACAATTAAAGTGAAGTAACTATGAATTGATACTTCTCACTCCACTCCCCTCCTCTTTCTATAAAATAAATAAATAAATAAAATCTTTAAAAATTTTTAATATAGTCCATTCAACTCTTTCATTCCAGTGCCTTAGTGGTTACTGTTCATTCCTGCCTCTAAGATTCCTGGAGCTATTTACTGTTAGGTTTAAGTTGGCCCCTTTAATTCCACAGCCCCTGTAAAACCCACATTCCCCTCATGCAACTTCTCATCAGGCTCAAAACAGAACATTATCATCCCCAATCATGAGTTTGTAGTTAATTTGCTTGCTATTCTCCCTCTTAAAGGCTTCCTGGCCTTCACTTTTGAAATGTAGCAAAAAGTTTACCTTCCTAGGAATGTCAGGGAAAGTTTACACTGGGGAGGAACCTGACCATTTGGGGAGTTTAAATCACAATAGTTGTTTATGAAAGCCTAGACACAAGCCTAGAGGTACCAGTTATTTCTGGGAGATTCCTGACCTCTTGGCTGTCTCCAAAATTTACCAACACCAAACCTATGCTACATCAAAAAGAGCTTGTGTTTCCTCAGCAGAATTCCCCTCCTCCTGCTCATTGTCAAGTCAGTGACCAAGGCCACAGACCCTGTTATGCTAATCTGAGCATGTCCAGGTGCAGGCAGCCCCAGGTTCAGACAGCAAATGCCTGAACTCCGATATCTAATGCTCTCTCCTGCAGCCTGGGGCTGACACCCTTTGCTGATCTCAGCACATTTGAACCAAAGTGCTTTTTAAATACTTTCCTTTTGGAACACACTAGCCTTGTGTTTTGGGTTCATCCTGTGGTTTCTGCCTTTTATTTATAACCTGGCCCTGTTCTAGGCTCTGGAAATTCAACAGTAAGGCACTGTCTTTAGAGTTGAACTTTTAGTTGTGGAAAGAAATAATAAACAGGTAAACATCTGAATAGAGTGAAGAAGTGAACCATACAGAATTCTAGGGAAAATATTTTTTTTAATCTATTTATTTGAGAGAGAGAGGAAGATAGAGAGAGACATAGATTTGTTGTTCCACTTAAATATGCATTCATTATTTGATTCTTGTATGTGCCCCCACCGGGGATTGAACCCACAACCTTGGCATACTGGTATGGTGCTCTAACCAACTGAGAACCTGTCCAGGGCAGAGATTTTTTGACAAGTCAAACAAATTCAATGGCCTCAAGGCAGCGTTATCATGCAGAAACTCCATTTCCTTAACATGACCTTTTCTCTTTTCTGCCCGTCCACTCCCTTCCTTAATCATTAAGCCCTTATGACATAAGACACTGGTCTATTGACCACAGAAAGAGAGTTTTGTTCCAGCTGTTACTGGACAAAGGGGTCTGTTGCCTGCACACATTAAAACTCAGTAAGACATGAACAGGAGGTTGCAGCAAAGAAAGTAAGGGTTTATGTTTAGGAAGTAGCCCAGGCCCAGAGTCACAGATGAGCTAATGCTTAAAGACCTGGCTCCCCAGTAGCTTTCAGGGAATGGCTTCTATAGGGGAGAATCCATTAATCACGGTGACTAAGGGAGTTAGAATTGTGGTCAGGGTCATGGTCTCAACTGATTGGTCAGTGCTAGGGTAGGGGTAGTTGATCAATGCGCCTGGGCCTGATATCAACCATGGCATAGCTTTGTCTGGCTTTGCTCTTCTGGGCCTGAAGCTGAAACACAACTGAAACTCTGTCTCTAAGGTCAACAGACCTGAGGCTTTGTTCCTAAGATTATTTGAGGCTGACCAGAACCCTGTTGTCCTGAGGTCTTAATGATTAGTGTAGTGGACGTACAAGGGAGAGGGAGGTAGATGAGTCAGGGTTCTGAATGAGGCCAGTTTGAATCAAAAGGGAAGTAAGGAGAAAAGTTCATATTAAAGAAATGGATTTTCTGCAAGTTTACAAAGCTAAAGATAACATCTTTACCTCTGCTATGTTTCAGCCCCAGGCCCCTGAAAGTGAAACAACCCTCCTGACCACACCCGCATGAAACCAGATGGAGTAATGTGATGGCTGGTATTACGACCTGGTACTATGATCAACTACTCCCTACCCTGGTGTTATAGCAATATAATGTTATAGTAATTAATTATATAGAAATATAAAAATATGGAAGATATATAAAAGTAATTAAGATATAATATTAAAATTAATTAAGGAAATTAAATGAAGTTATGTCATCTGGATAGGAATTAATATAGTGTGTGCAGATGTGATAAACAGACTCTGACTTTCGAGCAGGGCCCAGTGAGTGTGTGTGTGAAGTTATACATAGATAAGACGTGCCTTGATGTCATAACTCTGTAAATTAACATAAATAAGCTTCCCTAGGAACATGTTAAAAGTGGCTTGATGTGACATTTCAGTAGATTAACATAAAAAGGGCTCCCTGTGAGGAACTCCCCCCAAAAAGGTGGTTTGAGGTGATAATCCTGCAGATTGACACCCGTTAGAAGGTGGGTTGAGGTGATAATCCTATAGATTGACACCTTTTAGAAGGCATTGGTCAGAAAAGGTACTAAAGCTGAGGGGTGCCCCTGCAGCAGTAGTCACCCAGACTCCAAAGTGAACATGAACTGTCTCCACACCTGTCTGACCAAAGACAGCCAAGAGGAGCAGGCTGATGGGGCCCCTGTACACTGTACCCAGGCATGCCAAAAGGATTTGTGAGTGATAAATTGCCTCTGTCATTCTTGCAACTAACTTGTGTGGCAGTCGGGTCTTTCCTCCAGTGGCAGTGTGTCGGCACTGATAAGTAAAATCCTCATAGCCGCCTCAAGAGTAGTCTCAAAGAGGCTGACAGCCCTGCTGATAAGCAGGAGTGTCCCACTGTGCAGCAAAGTCGAATCAGGGACACTTGGTCAATGTTGAGTTTGGGTTCTACTGGGACACCTGGCCCCAACCAATCAGTAGAGCTCACAACCATAACTCCTTTAGCCACCATGATTAATGACTTTTCCCCTACATAACCCATCCCCTGGAAGCAATGGGGAACCAGGTCTTTGAGCACAAGCTCACCTGTGACTCCAGGGGTGAGCCATTTCCTTAAAAATAAACCTTTACTTTCTTCGCTGCAAACCTGTTTGCATTTGGTTGGTGTAAAGCCAGTAGCCGAGGCCACTATCACAGCCGCCTGGCCAATGCAGGTTCGCATTAGATTCGAACAGTCGGTAATGAAACACAGGAGCCAAGAACTGGTGAGCCTTCAGCTTTAATTCTAGCTTGCACCCAGCGGGCAAGCAAAAACACACACTGGGCTCCAAAACCCACACATTCAGTGCTCACAAAGCTACTGACTTATCCGAGTTTCCTAGCATCAAAGCTTTCCAGCTCACCAGACTTATTCACCTCTGTTTCCCATCTCCTCCTGCACAAACTCTTAACAAACTGGCTTCTTCCTCAGCACTCCGCCATCTTTGCTGCCTCCTCTCCTCCACGTGGCCTTACTCTGCTCTCCTCTCTAATACTAATCTCAGGAACCCAGGAACCGAGAGAGAGAGCAAGCTCCCAGACTGCCCCAGTTTATAGCACAGAAAATCCAAACCCTTAATCCAATCTACAGACAAGAAAGTCTCTGATACAAAGCCACCCATCTGAGGCATAATGGGATTCCTCCCTACATCACCACCCTACATCATCCAATCAGTCAAGGGTGTGGAGAAGAGCTTACTCTTAAAACCAAGCCTTAGGCCATAATGACCTGGCCTGCTTACATTACAGACTCTCCCCCACACCCATCCCAAGCATAAGGGCAAATAATATCACCTGGGTGACGGGCTTCCATGTGGGCAGCACCATCTTTAACAAAGTGAGCATATTATATTTTATCTGCCGAACAGTTGGGCTTTGATGCGCACAGGCAAACAGGTCCATTTAGTCCAGTGACAACAGGAGAATGCCTGGTGTAAGAGCAGGGAGGGCAGTCCCAGTGAGATGACTAAGATGAGAGTAGCAGAGATGAGGTAAGAGTAGCAAGGCCAGTGGTAGAAGGCCTGGAATGGCTTTCCTCTAGATGTAATAAACATACAGCTCTTTCTGTGTTTTGAGCAAGAAAGCCACTAAAATAATTTGTATTTGTATTCAATTGCTCTAGCAGCTTTTTGGAAAATAGATTGTGGATCTTTCCCCTGATTCTGATTTAACACTCTCCATCAAATCCTTTTTCCTTCCTAAATTGTTACAGTTGTAAAACCAGGGGAAAAGTCCTAACGTAACTAGAGAGAGGACTGCAGAGAAATGAGGGGTATTTCCCTAGATTTGGTAAAAGACAGTGAAGAGTCCTATTCATACCCCAGACTAGGACACTAGTGGTCCTTGGCATGTAGGACTCCAGCCCTGCTCTCCGGGCTCTAGCCTATTGAGGCTACTCCTTATTTGATTGATACAGCCACACCTACAATAAGAATACTCAGGAAAGTGCTGCAGCCTCAGCCCTATGCTGTTCCAAGAACCGGCCACTCCCCTGAAATAATCAAGGCCCTGTTTCCAACCTAGATCACTGGTCCTGATTTCTTCCTTCTTCATCCCCAGAGGGGACTCTGGTGTCCTCTGTCACTCACTGCTTCAGTTGAGGTCGCCTCTGTCACCTGAGATGTTGTCAGCATGGAAAGAGATCAAGCAAGGATGAAACAGTTGCAGGCTGCACACAACAGCTTACCACTGAGCGGGAGTTGGACGACCACTCAGTCTCACTGCGGCAAGACTAATGAGCTGAAGCATAACTTCACACAATCATTTTCTGACCACTTTTTAATAATGAAGTAGGAGGAAAGCAACTATGGCATAAGTCAGAAAGCAAATGCTCTTGGAAAAAAACGCTAAAGAAAATAGTTTGCCAACCCTAGACTAAGTGTATGAATAGATGTTAAATATGACATATGCCAAGCAGGGCCATGAATTCAAAATAGCCGTTTTATTCCCATGTATGAGAACATGGCATCTTTAGAATCCAGATTCTAGCAATTTCCACTATCCAGGGTACAGATAAGAAAGGTACTAAAAATATTATCTAAATGACTCACATAGATGTGACCAGATTTGTTCACTAAGACCCGTATCTTTTATTCAGAGGAGAGACTCTTTCAGCCTCGTCTAGTGTTTCTGTCCTCTCAGTGGATTTGCATTTTTCTCAGTTCTCTCTTACCTTTGTTCTTTTTTCTTTTGAGAAGCAACCAGAAAAAACTGTCTGACATCAAGAGGCCAGAGTAAAAATTTGAAAATGGAGATGCAATATCTAAAAATATGTGGCAGTTTGGATTAATTTTGTTTATGGGCAAATGGCACTTGTATAGATATAAATGTGAACGGAAACCATCTCCATCTCTGTGTCCCAGATTTCATTTCATTTTTAAATTTTATGTTGTGACCTTTAACCAACTTCAGTCCTCAGCAATCATATTGAAGCTTTGTAGTTGATGATTTTCTGTGTCCCTTAAAATATTGTCATAAATATTTTTGTTAGCAACAACTGTAATGGCCTGACAACCAAGATCAATATCACACTGGTGACAGTATAAATTATAAACAATCATCTATCACAAGACCACCAAGAGGTTTGGCCCCTGGTGCTACTGCATTCTTTGTCTATTTGTCCTGTCAGTCGTTAGTACCCAAGTTATACTATTAAAAACCTACTGTGGCCCGGTCAGATTGTTTGATTGGTAGGCAGTGGGAGTCAACCTGGTCCCTACTGCCCACTAGTGGGCGTTCCAGCTTTCATGGTGGGTGGTAGCGGAGCAACCAAAGTATAAATAAAAGTATAAATTTAATTATAGTAAGTTATTTTATAAATATTTATTCTGCCAAACGTAGCGAAAATCCCACATAAAGTACTTGGTAAGTAATTATTATTATATGTTTTAACTTGCTGTAACTCTGCTTTATATATTTTATGAAGTAAAGTTACTTCCCTATTTTATAAATCACCATTACAGTGGAACAGATGGGTGGTTAGAAAATTTTACTACTAACAGAGATACAATAGTGGACGGTAGGTATAAAAAGGTTGACTACCCCTGGGTTAGAGCATCGTCTGGTGCCGTGAACCAGTGTGGCTAGTAATTCCAGGTCCTAAGTGAGAGCAGCACAGACATAAACTCAAAGATAATGAAGACATAAACTCAAAGAGAAAAAGGATGAGATCAGGAGACCTCTGCAACACCAAGATAGCCTGCAAGAGAGAATCTCCAACCCCAAACCTACTTTATTTATAGGGCAGAGTAAAGCACATCAAAGAGATCTTTAAAACAAAGTCACATTTCTAAGGCAGCCCAAGAATTCTCCCAAGTTCAGAAAACCCTCCACCCTGAATAACATCTTAACTTCACAAAACAGAAGATAAAAAGAAAACTGCCTCCAGTCTCTCTGAAGGACAGGGGGGACAGGAGGAATAGAAACAATCTAGTGT
Source organism: Rhynchonycteris naso (assembly GCA_037038555.1). Taxonomy (NCBI): domain Eukaryota; kingdom Metazoa; phylum Chordata; class Mammalia; order Chiroptera; family Emballonuridae; genus Rhynchonycteris; species Rhynchonycteris naso. Next base: position 39,784,964 of record CM073002.1, read on the forward strand.
CACGGCTGACATGGAGGTGTGGAGAACAGCCTTTAGCAACTTAACCAAGCAAGTGAGGTGCGGGGATGGGCAGCCTGTCAGCTTACTGCCAGTCCCCCATACCTCTGTCCCCCAAAAATCTAAACTGCAAAGACCCTGTCAGCTTGCAGTCCCCAAAAGTCCAGAAGTGCAGAGGTGAAGGGTTTGATCCCCAGTCAGAGCACATATTGGAACAGATCAGTGTTCCTGTCTCTCTCTCACTCTCTCCCTTCCTCTCCCTGAAACCAATAAAACAAACAAAAAGTACTACAACATGGGTCTGTGAGTGGAAAATAATCTAAGCAGAATTCCTGGGTCATCTGTTCCACTCCCGTTCAATCTTCCCGTAAGTAGACGACCCTTTTTATATATTATATAGAATATAATAAATTCTGTTATATTCTATGGCATTGTGTGCTTTGTCTTTCAGTCTGAAGATACCTTCTTGTTCATTTACACCTTTGCCCCATCATTGGACTGCACTACAATTTTCAATTACAGTATTACAGCATCATACAACAGCTGAAGTACATAGGACTTCCCCTAAAGGCTGAGAAAAGGTTAAATTGTTTTTCTTGTAAAGGGCCTGAAATATGTATGGCAGTATAAAAAGAGTACCACGAAAACATAGTCAAGAATCATTTATTGCCTGACCACGTGGTGGTGCAGTGGATAGAGCAGGGGTGCCCACACTTTTTTAGCTTGCGAGCTACTTATAAGATGACCAAGTCAAAATGATTTACCTACAATAAAAATGCAAAACATAAATTTATTTCTTCTTTATTATCATTATTTAAGTTACTATTATTACTATTTAATATTGTGTATTCTTCATTCACCTTTCTCCTTCTCAGCTCTCTTTTCAGAGGAAAGTCAATGTCATAGTTTTTATGAACAGTCCAAAAAAGCCACTCCACATTTCCCTTCTTTGGAATAGCAATGGCACACAGACAGATGAGGCAAACGCACTTAGAATATGACATAGTGAAAAAAATCCCCTCCCATTCTGTATGAAAGTTGTAGGTTTTAGGCTTCTTACTCGGACCAGCTACGGCACTCATTTTTATACCCTTTGTTGTATTTAGTTTAAATAAATTGAAGGCTAACTATGCAGCAATGTAACTGAACAAGTTAGCGTGGTTTAACGCGCATGTGTAGGGTGTCAAAAGTTCAGACTTCAGATTGGCTACCCTGTATGCCAATCAAAAGACAAATGTCTTTTTAATGTCATGCGATCTACCCACACTGCCTTCGCGATCAACATATTGAGCACTCCTGGGATAGAGCATCCGACTGGGATGTGGAGGACCCAGGTTTGAGACCCGAGGTCGCCAGCTTGAGTGTGGGCCCATCTGGCTTAAGCAAAAGCTCACCAGCTTGGACCCAAGGTCACTGGCTCCAGCAAGGGGTGGCTCAGTCTGCTGAAGGCCCGCGGTCAAGGCACATGTGAGAAAGTAATCAATGAACAACTAAGGTGTCGCAATGAAAAACTGATGATTGATGCTTCTCATCTCTCTCTGTTCCTGTCTATCTGTCCCTATCTATCCCTCTCTCTGATTCTCTCTCTGTCTCTGTTAAAAAAGAGAGAGAGAATCCTTTATTTACTTGTTTGTTTAGAGAAGAAGGGGGAGAGAGAGAGAGAAACATCAACTTGTTATTCTACTTATTTGTACTTTCATTGGTTGATTTTTGTATGTGCCCTGACTGGGGATCCAATCCACAATCTCAGTTCGTTGGAATGATGCTCTAACTGACTGAGTTACCCAGCTAGGGCAAGAATCATTTTTAAATGAGGGCATCTGGGACTGTAACTCACCTATCCCAAACCATTGTTTAATTTACTCTTCTGTTCAGATGGTGAAAACACTAGAAAGCCATAAGTGATTGTATGACTGAGAGGTGGGGCTCTGAAATGAGACAAATCTGTACTCAGCTATTTCAGAGCCATATGACTTTGTACAAGTTACATCACTAACCCAAGCCTAGGCTCCTGATCTCTAAAATGAGATCATTAGTACCTCCTTCATAGGGTTATGGTGAGGATGAAATAAGGTGAAGCATGTGAGGCACTCAGCCCACACAGCAATTGCTCAACAAGTGAAAGCTATAACTTCTATTGTCTTAACACTGAAAGCAGAGTTGCCTAATGACTATGAACTCTGCAGCCAAAATGCATAGTTTCAAAGTTCAAATCCTGGCTTGGCCACTTACTTAATTGTGTGACCTTGAATAAGTTTCTAAATATCTCTGTGCCAACATTTTCTGGTCTTCAAAATGTAGACAGTGAATGTACCTACCTCATAAGGTTGTTGGCAGGATTGAGTTAATGCACTGAAAGTGCTTAGGCCCTGGCTGGTTAGAGCATTGTTCCAAAGCACAAAGGTTGCCAGTTCAATCCCAGGTCAGGGCACATCCAGGAACAGATCAATGTTCCTGTCGCTCTCTCTCCTTTCTTCTCTGTCTAAAATCAATAAAGTAAACATTTTTTAAAAAGAAAGAAAAGGAAGTGCTTAGATCAGAGCCTGGTACATAAGTAAGCACCATGTAATTATTGATTGTTGTTTATTAACGACTGACCATACCATTATTATGAAACAATTTAGCAGTAACTTCCTCCCTTTGTCCTCCTCTGGTAATCAAAGTGCTCTTGTGACATCATCCCAAGCCAGTCAGGATATCCTTGTGACACAAATAGGAGAACCTGGAGAAGTGAATCAGGAATCTGAGCGTCAAACAATTCAAGTGTTACATTACAAAATAGTAAATTTTGGAAAGGAACGAAATTAACAGTGTATAGTTACAAAAATAGGTTCTGTATCTTTAATTCATGGGGAATTAGATAGAGCTACTGAGTCTAGTACAATGAAACCAGTCAAAGTACAGTAGGTGCAATTCATCCAATTTAGCATAAGGTGGCGCCAAAGGATATTTTAATGTGTGGTTCTATGCATTGGCCAAGGTGTTCCAGTCTCATCAAAAAGGCAAGAAATACAACACGACTTCCAAGTTAACTTGGGTATGCCCAAGGATCCTCAGCTGTCAGTAACTTCCTTGAACCTTCTGTGTCTGCTTTTCTGAAATTGCTTCATTTTGGATAAGAGCAGGAAAGTTCTTCTATAAAAGCAGGCCTAAAAATAACCTTTGGTTATACTGATATTATTAAACTGGGGCATATATGTTTGGTAACTGTCAGGAAGCTGTGTTGTTTTTCCTTTGTTTATTTTGTTTTATTTCTGGTAAATGAAAATAAGACCCAGTGTAGAAAAACTATCCAATTTTAAATACTGGAAGATAATAATGCATAATACCACAGCCCAGAGATGATCATTAACCCCATACCCAAAATTTCAACCTCCTAAATTCCCTATTTTTGTCAGAAGTACCAATATTTTCTGGTTGGTTAAATTAGCAACATATGGAATACTTTAATCTTCCCCAACAATGATATCCGCCTAGAACTTTATTGCTTTAAATTGTTTATTGGAGATCAACAATGTGTACACTTAACATTACAGAACTGTACACTGAAAAGTTGGTAAGCATAAGATGGTAAATATTGTTATGTGCTTTTTACCACAATTTAACTTTTTTTTAAGTGAGAAGAGGGTAGATAGAGACAGACTCCCGCATGCTCCCCTACTGGGATCTACCCTGCAACCCCTGTCTGGGGCCAACAGTTGGACCAACCGAACTATCCTCAGCACTCCAGGCCAACACTCAAACCAATCAAGCCACTGGCTGTGGGAGGTGATGGGAGAGAGAAGCAGATGGTCACTTCTCCTGTGTACCCTGACTAGAATTGAACCTGGGACGTCCATGTGCTGGGCCAACGTTCTATCCACTGAGCCACCAGCCAGGAAGCACAATTTAATTATTTTTAATTTTTAAAAATAAAAAGTGTTTAACCATTTAAAATTTTTATGCATTTAGTTCAAATTATGTTAAGCAGTCTTGTCCATAGCATAGAGAGGCCACAGAAAACAGGCCTATAAGCAAACTCATGCTAAAGAAAGAAAGAAAAAATCTCTGACTTTAGGATTTACTGGGCATGTGTTCCAGGGAGCACACACCATACCTAGTCTTATGAGTAATAAGAGAGCAGTACACATGTGGAGACTGAGGGTAGACCTTCACCTTTCACCCCAGTTTCTCCAATGACTTGGCTATGGGGTCCACGTGACCCTGAACACTTCTTTGGGAGGGCGGATGGTGAGCAAAAACTGAGTCTTTAGCACCTGCAAAAATTACTGGATGTCTAAGATGTAAGAAAATAATGAGAAAAAAAGTGAACTAGTTGCTTTTGTAGATTTCATATGAATTTCAGGTAGCGGTGGAGGTTGGAGGGCGGGGTTTAACAGCTGAAAGTCTTACTAACGTGAGATTATGGAATCTGAAAAGCTCCAGAGGCAGACTGCATGGGTTCAAACCCCAGCTTTGCCACTCACTATATGTGTGGCCACTTCTGCAAATTACTTCATCTTCATGTTCCCTGTTATCCCTCTTTGCAAAGTGAGAATAATAATGGTAACAGGAGTACTTATCTCAAAGAACTGATAAGTAAATTAAACGAATTAATATGTATAAAGCTTTTAGTTATGGTACTTGACATATTGAAAGCACCTGATAAGTAGTAGCTATTAGTACAGATTTGGAAGGCTTTGAAAATTAATCTAAAAAGTTTGGAGTGGTAAGCAGCAAGAAGACATCATCAAGAAAGTAGGTTGAAGAAAAAATACAATAGGGGATTTGTGTGTTGACAGAGTTTGATTGGAGAAAAACAGAGGAGAAAGAAAATTATAATAGAAAATTGGACTTTCAAGGGTTTGGCCTATGGTGGGACAATAGAGAGCAATGTGTGTGAGAAATCAATTGGTTATTGTGAGAAACAAACGCTGGAAGCTTTAGAAGTGAAAAGAGCACCCTGGTAGGAGCGGGGCGACCTGGGCCTGGCTGTGGCCTCACTAGCTATGGGATATTAAGTCAGTGAATCACCAAGTCACCCCTCCCAGTCTCCAGTTCTTCCTCTGTCAGTTTGGAAAATAACTCCATTGCCTCCCTTACACATTGTTACAAGAAAATTTTACAGTATGCATGAAAATACTTTTAAAACAATAAAAATACTAGGATGTCCTACTACTACTCGGTGGTTACCTATTTTGTGAGACCATCTCAGGTAATAGGAGTGGGTGGCAGAGGACAAGAAAGCCCCCTCTGGGTATGAAGGATAAATATTATTTGTTTGTTTGTTTGTTAGGAAAGAATAAAATGCCTCAGAGGTGAATTTAGCCTACTGGAAAATAGTGACAAGAATTTCTAACAGAAATAGGTATTTGGAAGGCTGAAATTTTGGGAAAAGAACAACAATTTCTTAAAAATAATGCATTCGTGTCCTTTGGCTGCTGTAATGAATTATCACACGCACTGTGGCTGAAATGACACATCTGTTACCTTACAGGTCTGGAGGTCAGAAGTCTAACTCAGTTTCACAGGGTGACACCGTGTGCCATTGGGCAGTGCTCCCCCAGAGGCTCTCCGGCAAGCCCATTCCCTCCTTTCCCAGAGTCCACCACGCCATGCCTTGCATACATTTTCATGGCCCTTTCTTTCATCTTCGACACCTGCAGTGTAGCATTTACTTCATGGTCAATTTCCCTCCTCTTTTGCCTTCTTCTCCCCCGTGTCTCTTTCTTAGAAAGGCACTGTGGTTGCATTTAAGGCTCATGTGGACAATCCAGAATAATCTCCCCATCTCAAAGTCTTTTAACGTAATCACACCTGCAAAGTCTTCTTTTGCCATATAAAATAACATTCCCAGAGTCCAAAGATTAGGACCTGGCTAACTTTGGGGCCATTATTCAGCCTACCACAGTTTTTATCTACAAATTAGGCTTTGAGGGAGGAGGAGAGTCCAGTAATTTACTTTTAAATTCCTCAAGAATATTAAACATAATGTGCCCCTGCAAGCCAGGCTCTCCTACACCCTACCTCACCCCGGTTTTAATCAATTGAATGGAAAGATAGCTCTATTCTGACTACAACAAGACAGGAAAAGAAGCTTTACAGGCCACCCACCCAGTCATAGGCTTGTCACCCTGTCTTCACAACGCCTGGAACAAGGGCCACTGTCGCCCCAGCAGAATCTCCGCAGATGTTACTCAGTCACCTGTGCCTTGACTGCCCAGGGGGGTTATTTGCAAATGCCAAGAGTGTGAAGGCAGGTGGTAGAACTCCAACAGAAGTAGAGGAGGTCTTCTTCCCCCTGGAGAACAGGTCTAGTGGCCAGCCATGACCCAAACAAAGACAAAGACTGCAGGCTCTCTTCTCCCTGTGCTGGGGTAGGGGTGTCAGGTTCTCTGTGTAGACAAAGAGATCCTATTCAGACAGCACCATCTGGCATGGCTCCCAGTCATCATTAATTGCAGTTGTTTTTTGTTTATCTTTTTAAAAATTTGGCAAGATGTATGTCATACAAGGCTTATGTCATGCAATTCCCAGGCATGTAGTTCTCAAGGATTTCACCTAACAACTTTTGATCTTATAAAACAGGCAGTTCTCTTGGAATACATGATTTGGTCTACAAGTAAGAGAATGGGAATAAAAGAATCAACATTTGTTGAGTACTTCCTATGTGCCAGGCACTATGTGCCAGCTGCTTTACTTTTATAATGTGAGATTTTAGCAGTTATAAGTTCTAATATTCTCCTTCTACATTTGAATGGATCAGCTTACATCACTGTTGCATAAACAGTCTAGCCAGAACACCACTGTCACATGCACTGACAACTGAGATAAAAACACACTGCTATATACCAAGACTTATTCATCAACATCTAAAAAAAAACCCAGCAATGGTTAGAAATGCATATAATAAACTTGACCAAGGTGATGCAGTGGATAGAACATTGGACTGGGACGCAGAGGACCCAGGTTCGAAACCCCAAGCCGGCTTAAGTGCGGGCTCATCCGGCTTGAGCATGGGCTCACCAGCTTGAGCACAGGGTTGCTGGTTTGAGCATGGGATCATAGACATGACCCTAAGGTCACTGGCTTGATCCCAAGGTCACTGACTTGAGCAAGGGGTAAATCGCTCGCTCTGCTGTAGCTCCCCAGGTTAAGGTACATATAAGAAAGCAATCAATGAACAACTAAGGACCACAACAAAGAATTGATGCTTCCCATCTCTCTCCCTTCCTGTCTGTCTATTCCTATCTGTCCTTCTCTCTGACTCTCTGTCACTGTCAAAAAAAGAAAAAGAAATGCCTATAATAAAAATTGCTACTTTGGCCTTGGCCCTATAGCTCAGCTGGTTAGAGAATTGTCTGGACATGCCAAGGTTGAGGGTTCAATCCTTGATTTGGACACACACAATAATCAACAAGTGGATGAGTAAAGAAATGGAAGAAAAAATAAATTGATGTTTCTCTCTCTCTACAGAAAACCTAGGGATCTCTACAGCATGTTCCACATGGACAAATAGAACCTTCCCCAGATCCCTTCATGCCCAAAGGCTGCTAGGGTCTCTGGGCACATTTGCCTAGCTCTTCCCTAAATATACTTTTATTTACATTTTAATTTTGTAATTAGAGTTGACATTCAATATTATATTAGTTTCAGGTGTATTGCATAGTGGTTAGATATTTATATAATTTCTTTCTTTTTAATTGAATTTATTGAAGAGATACTGGTGAACATAACACTTACATAATATAACATACAGGTTTCAGGTGCCCAATTCTACCACACAATTCTGTATGGATTGTGTGTTTAACCCCCAAGTCAAGTCTTCATCCATCACTATTTATTCTTCCCATGAAATCACTACACTGTTGTCTGTGTCCCTGAGTTCTTTATTGTTTTTCCTTTTTCACTCAATCCCTCCACCCCTCTCACCTAGCTATATTTTCCCTTACACAAGCTACTTTAAAATCACTTTTAATACAAGTCCAGAAGGAGATTTATTATTGTTTCTTATGTTGCAGGCAGTGGTTACATGGGTTATTTTATTTAATCCTTATGCCAACCCTAACAGGTAGGTAGAACCATCATCCCTATTTTCTAGATGGTAGAACACCGTCATCAGACATTTTCTCTTTTAATCTCCCAAATAACTTTAAATGGCCAATGGTGTTATTCTCATTTTACAAGAAAGGAGACTGAGTCTCTGACAAGATAACTAGTCTAAAGACACAGTCAGTACACAGTAGAATTAGGAGTGGAACCCAGGTTTGTCTCCCTCCAAAGCCCCCATAATGAGCCACCACTCTCCTGTCTCTACCAACTATGCTATGCAAGGGGCCAGTGGAGAGATGGGGGAGACAGAATCCACTGGCAGGGGGCTTTCCCTCTCCTCCATCTGTGGCTGCAATCTTCTGACTAAGAATCTGTATATAGTATGAGTTGTAATTCCTCCCACCTCCTCCCTCTGTCTTCCTCTAAATTGGCTAAGATTAACTGCTTATGAATTACAGGATCAGCACAGAGGACTTAGAAGACCTGGGTTCTGCCCTAGCTCTGCCACTATCTGGTTTTGACAAGTACAGATCTCTGGAGAGAATATTTTCTTCACCTGTCTCAAAGGACTGTTATGAAAATCAAATCCATTCATTTATTGAATGAATATTTATTAAGTGCCTAATATTGAGTGCCTTAATGTTTACTAAGTACTATTCTAGGTGCTGGTAATAAAATGGACAAAATAGGTAAGACTCTGGCCTCATGGAGCTTATATTCTAATAAAGGAAAATAAACAAAAACTGTAAACAAATAGACAAGCTAATTTTAGACTAAGGTAAGTATTATAACTGCAGTAAACAGTGACTAGAAGGAAGGCTATTTTAAGAGGGGTGGGAGTGTGGGTATGCTCAAATAGCGGGAATCTGGAAAATGTGACATTCAGTCAAAGACTTAAAGCATGAGAAACAGCTAGCTACTTAAAGATCATTCACAGCAAGGAGAACAGCTAGTGCAAAGGTCTCAAGGTCAGGTGACCTGAGTGTGTGTGAGGAAGAGAAGAAAGACCAGTGTGGCTAAGACACAGGGAGCAAAGGTCAAGTGGAAATGAGGAAGAAGAGAGGCATGGAAAGGAGGTTATTTTCATTTTAAGTTCAAAGGATGGTATTAATGGGTTTGAAGCTTAATGGTCACATGATCTGGTTAGTTTTTGAAAGACATTTTTATGGCTGGTGTGTGGAGAATGCTTTGGCGGTAGACGGAAGAGGCAGTGGACACCCAGAAGACGAGGTTGAAGGCTTTTGCTGGAGTCCAGCAGAGAGACGATGATGGCTTAGGCCAGGGCAGGGCTGGACCGCAGAGAAGAGGTGGTGTACAAGGGAAAGAGAGAGATTGGGGTGATGAACCAGATACATCCATGCAGAGAATTGCTCAGCTGGAACACACTGTAACCAACTAGGGAATAACCATTAGCTTATGGCTTCTTGAGGGGATGGCAGAGAAGATTCCTTCTGGGAAAGAAGTAGAAGTCCAGAAAGGGTGATGATGATCAGGGACCCTAAATACCAACTTCTCCACAATTTCTCTAAATCAGACCCTGCTATATGGAAATTCTGTTTCAAGGGTTTGAAACAACCACTTCCCGAGCCATTCATATCTCTTAAAAATTTTTATTATTTCACTGATGCTCTTTATTTGTGGTAAAAGAAAAAACATATTTAAGTTACCATCTTAATCATTCTGAAGCGCACAGTTCAGTAGTGTTAAGTACATCCATATTGTTGTGCCAACAGATCTCTAGAACCTTTTCATCTTGCGAAACTGAAACTCTATACCCATTAAACACTAATTCTTCATCTCCCTCTCCCATTTATATTTTATTTTGAATGTAGACCCAAACAACTTAATTCATTCTCCACAAATTTGAGCTCCATCCCTTGGTATATGTCCTTCTTATTTGAAAATGACATTGAAATTCATCAGTGTCCAAAATATCAAACTTAATTGGATCTTGTTTTCAAAGAACTTGACTCATTAAATTAAAAGCTATGAAGTCTAGTGCCACATGGGAGCATTCTCTAGTATCTATGACTCAGTGTTTTCCAGCAGGGTGGTGATAGTTTGTTCAGTAGGACCATTCTTCCCTGTGCTGCATTATGTAGTCAGCTCAGGACATTAGCATTCCTGACTTGATTCAATGATGTCATCATAAGTCTGTGATACTGATAGGTTCCAGCTCCTTATTAGGCAAGAAACAATTATGATTTCCTACACTCTTTTCTCCTACAAGCATCAGCTTGAATTTTTTTGCCAACCTCCTTGGACTCACACTTCTTTAAAGTAACTGTCATTAAGTAAGTCCCTAATAAGAGTCCTGCCCTGCTTTGTGCACTGGCTTGCCCAGTCCTGCCAACACTTGTGCTTTTCATTTCCCTATAAAGACCCAGGAAGGGTGTTTCCAGGAGCACAAAGGTGCGAGGAAGGAACAGCATTAAAGGGGCCTGCTGCGAAAGGACTGTTTCAAAACGGGAGGGCGTGGTAGGAGCTATCCGCACTGTCACACCATTGGTACAGGCTCCCTTTTCAGGGCAAAAGACATTGCCTTAAAGAATAGTCTAAATTTGTCAGAGAGAGAGATAGAATGCAGCAACTTTTTATCAGGTAAGACACAATGAATCACTCCTTCCAGGCTGGTTTCTCTGGTTTTTCTGGCATTGGGTAGCCTGATCTGATAGTAAGAACCAGGAATAGACTACCTGCTGGCTCCGCCTCTGATTCAGAGCAAAGCTTTCTTTTTCTTGTAATTAACTTATTACTCACCAAAGTAAGCCACAGCCACCAAACTTGCTAGTTGGCTTCTCTGGGATCCTCCCAGGGACAGAAGCATATATTTCTCAGCACACAGTTATGAAACAGTGTCACCTCCAATTACATCTGTACTTTTACTTCACATGAGTGATGACAAGTTGTATGTTATCATGTCAGGATGAGGTGGCATTATCTACTCCTTGTCACAACAAGACAGACAATGGCTCCATTTTCACTGAAAGCTACACAGGTATAGTGTGCAGCAGACTGTGCATCCTCTTATTATTATTTTTTTTCCTAGCTCAAACATCAGTTTACAGTAACATAATCTTCTGTGAAGTCTTATGGGGAGAAAAGCAATTTGGACATGCCCCCTGTAACTTGATTCACAGACTCTGTTGAATGCAGCAGACACCTCATGTTACTGTCTTATCGATCCTGGAAACACTTGATAGATGCCTCATCTCCTCTCCATTCTGCCTGCAAGCATCTCTCTTTACACCCTATGGCATTCTCTCCACCGGTCTCAGACAGGGGATGTATTTACTTCCTTTCCCAGCTGCTCTCTCCACCACTGTCTGTCTTACCTCCTTTGTTTATACTGCTCACAAAAATTAAGGGATACTTTATTGCTTCATATTCATTTTGAAATATCCCCTAATTTTTGTGAGCAGTATAGTTGAATCCCCTCTCCAGCTTCTTCACTCCCTTCTAATTCACTGCTCCTTTCTTCTGTCTCTCCACTGAAACAAGCCTCCTCTGTCCTAGAAATAAAACAAAACAAACAAGACATGCCTTGGCTAAGCTTGCTCCATTAGTTAAGTAGCCTGTTCTTTTCATTCCTTTCTCTACCAAACTTCTGTTCCGCACCCCCCACTGCTTCCGCTCTTGAATCGTCCATTCACTTTAATCTAGCTCCGTGATGGCGAACCTATGACACGTGTGTCAGCACTGACAAGTGTAGCCATTTTTGATGACACGCGGCCACATACCAGAGAAGTATGGGGCTGCATGCGGAGAAGGACGTTTCATCCTCGGTTCCTGCACAGCCAGGTGCAGTAGCCAAGGATAAAACATTTGCTGTGGTGTAGACAGTCTGTACCGGAGGTCTGTAGGTCAAAACATTTTTGTTGTTTAAACTATAAACATTGCGAAATTATGGGTTTTTTTTTTCTCGAAGTGACACACCACCTGAGTTAAGCTTGGTTTTTTGGCGAATTTTGACACACCAAGCTCAAAAGAATGCCCATCACTGGTCTAGCTCCACCTCCAGAGATCCAGCGAACCTATATTCTTAGAAGTTCATCTTGTCTCCCCACACTTCTCTGCCGAAGACTAGCTACTGTTTGAGAGGTTCTCTTCCTTTGAATTTTAAGACTTTTTAAATAAATCCTCCCATTTCTGGTGTATTCATTCTTTTTTTTTACAGGGACAGAGAGAGTCAGAGAGAGGGATAGATAGAGACAGGCAGGAACGGAGAGAGGTGAGAAGCATCAATCATTAGTTTTTCGTTGCCATTGAGACACCATAGTTGTTCATTGATTGCTTTCTCAGATGTGCTTTGACCGCGGGCCTTCAGCAGACCAAGCCACCACCCCTTGGTCGGTGTTCAAGCCAGCAACCTTGGGTCCAAGCTGGCGAGCTTTTGCTCAAGCCAGATGGGCCTGCGCTCAAGCTGGCGACCTCGGGGTCTCGAACCAGGGTCTTCCGCATCCCAGTCTGACGCTCTATCCACTGCGCACCGCTTGGTCAGGCTGTATTTATTCTTGACATCTATCCTACTCCCCCTCACCCCCAAATCTCACCTCCACTCAGGTCTTCTTCAACTGCTAGATTCCTGGCTTGCAGGGCACTTGTAAGCAGCTGTGCTTACCCGAGAGCATGCCCCCGTTGCAGACTGTGCTTCCTGAGCTGCAGCAGGTGGAGACGGGATGTCTGGCAGGGGAAAAGAGCCTGATTCATTCTCAGCCCTGCTCCTCTGGACATTCCTGTCCTGTAGTTCAGTGTTACCTCTCCCCTTGGATCATTACGTTGTTCCGACTTGGCAACACATTTGCTTATTATATTTTAGATCCTGAGTTTTCTCTCCAGGTTTAATGCTACATTCTAACTACCTCCTAAATATTTCCACTTGATTTTCCTATCATCTTCAAACTCAAAGCCTAAGAATAAATGTACTTAAATCCTGAAAGAGTGTGTGTGTATAAGGAGGGAACAATGTATTCTTTCTAACTCACAGATTTTTGTCAGCAGTACCATCTTTCATGTAGTGAGTCTCAAAATTCCAGTCATTTTGCTCTCTTTTCCTGTTCCTGTTCTTGTTACCAAGCTCTCTTCATTCTTCCTCTGTACTCTCTTTTCTTTCCTATATATTTTCACTACAAGCATCTTGATTCACACATCTCATCTGCAACTAGATTAATCTTCATAAAACCCTGCTCACAAACATATTGCCCTAATGAATCAGAAGTTTTTCAGTTGCAAATAAAAATCCCAGTTCAAAGTTACAAATTAAAAAATAAATGTTATGGTCCACACCTAACTGTAAAACCAAGGGTGTCTGCCTTCAGGCATGGTTAGTTCTAGGTAGCCAAGCAACTCACTAGGAACCTCTCTCCATCTCTTGGTTATGGTTGACTTTTTTTTTTCTTTCATTTTCTCTCTCTCTCTCTTTTAAATTGAATTTATTGGGGTGACAACGATTAATAAACCATATAGTGCATTCGCCACACAATGTCGTCTTTTTCTGCCACCATTTAGCCCTCCTTTGCCCTCTTCTACCCACCCCTAGCCCCCTTTCCCTTTGGCAATCACCATACTGTTGTCTGTGTCTGTTTTTGTATTTTTTGCTTAATCCTTTCACCTTTTTCACCCAGCCCCTCAACCCCCCTCCCCTCTAATAGCTGTCAGTCTGCTCTGAGTATCTGAATGTTTCTATTTTGTTTGGTAGTTTATTTTGTTCATTAGATTCCACATGAGTAAAATCTTGTGATATTTGTCCTTCTCTGACTGGGTTGTTTCACTTAGCATACTATCCAGGTCCATCCATGCTTTCACAAAAGGTAAGATTTCTTTATTTTTCATGGCTGGGTAGTATTCCATTGTGTATATGTACCACAGCTTTTTCTTCATTCATCTACTGATGGGCACTTGGGCTGTTTCCAAACCTTGGCTATTGTAATATTCTTTCAAATCAGTGTTTCTAGTTTCTTCAGATATATTCTCAGAATTGGAATTGTTGGGTCAAAAGGCAGTTTCATTTTTAATTTTTTTTTTTTTGAGGAATCTCCATACTGTTTTCCACAGTGGCTGCATCAGTCTGCATTCCCACCAGCAGTGCAGGAGGGTTCCCTTCTTTCTGCATCCTCGCCAGCATTTTTTGCTTGTTTATTTATTGCTGATAGCCATTCTGACAGGTATGAGGCAATATCTCATTGGGGGGTTAATTTGCATTTCTCTGATGATTAGTAATGTTGAACATTTTTTCATGTATCTGTTGGCTATCTGTATGTCCCCTTGGGAGAAGTGTCTATTCAGGTCTTTTGTCTATTTTATTTTAGAGGGGGGGACAGACAGGGACAGATAAGCAAGAAAGGAAAGAGATGAAAAGCATCAACTCATAGTTTGATGTGACACTTTTAGTTGTTCATTGATTTCATTCTCATATGTGCCTTGACCAGGGAACTCCAGCTGATCCAGTGACTCCTTGCTTAAGCCAGCAAACTTGGGCTCAAGCCAGTGACCTTGGACTTCAAGCCAGTTACCTTTGGGCTCAAGCTAGCTACCATGGTGTCATGTCTATGATCCCATGCTGAAGCAAGCAACCTCGGGGTTTCAAACCTGGGTCCTCAGTGTCCCAGGTTAAGGCTCTGTCCACTGTGCCACCACCTAGTCAGGCTCCTTTGCCCATTTTTTAATTGGATTGTTTGGGGTTTTTTGGTATTGAGTTGTTTGAGTTCTTTATATATCTTGGTAATTAACCCCTTATCAAATGTATCATTGGTGAATATGTTCTCCAATTCCATGGGAGATGGTTTCCTTTGCTTTTCATTTTATTGATGGTTTCTTTTGCTCTGCAAAAGCTTTTTAGTTTGATGTGGTCTCATTTATTTAATTTTTCTTTTGTTTCCCTTGCCTGAGGCAATATATCAGAAAAAAATATTGCTATGAAAAATGTCTGAGATTTTACTGCCTGTTTTCTTCTGACAGGTACCTAAATTGGTTAGAGCATCATCCTGGTATGTCAAGGTTATGGGTTTGATCTTGGTTAGGGCACATACACAAAACAACCAGTGAATATATAAGTAAATGGAACAACAAATCAATATTTCTCTCTCACTCTTTCTGCTTTCTTCTCTTTGTAAAAAAAAAATCAGTAAAAATTTTTTTGTTTTCACGACTTTTATTTTTCTTTAATCCCTTTTGAGTTTATTCTTTTAAAATTTTATTTATTGGTTTTAGAGAGAGAGGAAGGGGGAGGGAAAAGAGAGAGAGACAGACAGACAGACACATCAATCTGTTTCTGTATGTGTCCTGACCGAGGATCAAACCTGCAATGTTTGTATATTGGAATGATGCTTTAACCAACTAAGCTATCTCGCCAGCACTTAGGTTTATACTTGTATATGATGTAAGGAGGTAGTCTAGTTCAATTTGGGGTGTTTTGGTTTTGTTTTGTTTTGTTTTTTGCATGTATCTGTCCAATTTTCCCAACACCACTTATTGACTAGACTGTCTTTACCTCATTGTATGTTTTTGCCTCCTTTGTCAAATATTAATTAAGCATAAAGGTGGATTTATTTGGGGCTTTATTTTGTTTTATTGATCTGTATGCCTGTTTTTATGTCAGTACCATGCTGGCTTAATTATTATGGCTTGGTAGTATACTTTGATATCAGGCAGTGTGATACCTCCAAAATTATTACTCAAAATTCTTGAGGATATTCAAGATTTTTTGTGGTTCCCTATAAACTTTTGGAATATTTGTTCTAGTTTTGTGAGATATGCCATTGGCATTTTAATAGGAATTGTGTTGAATCTATAGATTGCTTTGGGTAGAATGGACATTTTAATGATGTAAATTCTTTCTATTCATGAACAGTATATGTTTCCACTTATTTGTATCTTTCTTAATTTCTTTCTTTAGTATTTTATAATTTTCCAAGTGCAGGTCTTTTACCTTCTTGGTTATATTTATTCCCGGGTATCTTTTATTATATTTTTTGATGCAATTGTAAACAAGACATTTTTAGCTTCTCTTTCTTATAGTCCATTATTGGTGTATAAAAATGCAACCAATTTCTGTATATTTATTTTGTATCCTGCTGCTTTATGAATTCATTTATCATTTCTAGTAATGTTCAATGCAGTCTTTGGAGTTTTTCCATGCACAGTGCCATGTCATCTGCAAATAATGACAGTTTTACTTCTTCCTTTCTAATTTGGATGCCTTTTATTTTTTTTTCTTGTCTGATTACTTCAGCTAGAACTTCCAGTACTATGTTGAGTAAGAGTGATAAAAGCAGACATCATTGTCTTGTTTTCCCCATTGAGTATGATATCAGCTGTGGGTTTGTCAGATATGGCCTTTATGTTGAGGTATATTTCCTATATTCTCACTTTTGAGAGTTTTTATCATAAATGGGTGCTGGATTTTATCACATGCTCTTCTGCATCTATTGATAAAATCATGTGATTTTTATTCTTCCTTTTGTTTATGCAGTGTATCATATTTATTGATTTGTAAATATTATACCAACCTTGCATCCCCAAGATAAATCCCACTTGATTATAATATATTATCTTTTTAATGTATTGCTGGATCTGGTTTGACAATATTTTGTTGAGAATTTTAGCATCTATGTTCATCAGGGGTATTGGCTTATAATTTCCTTTCTTTATAGTGTCTTTATCTAGTTTTGGAATTAGGATAATGCTGGTCTTGCAAATGAGCTTGGAAGTCTTCCCTCATGATAACACCCTCCCCTGCAGTTTTGGGTGGAGATTAGCATTGGAGTCAGCACAAAGGTTGGTAGAAATGTTCTTAGAAATCTTTCCACATCCTACACTGAAATGGCTAGCCATAACTTTACCTATGGAAGTGACAGTGAATTATGTAACTATATCTTACTAAAACCTCTACTAAATATATTTCCAGCTCTGCTTCTGGCCCTAACACCACCTGAGATTGGGTTTAGCACCCAGAAATCAAATCTCAGATCTCCTTCCAGCCTCTTTCTTCCTGAGTTTCCTAACTCTGACCAGGCACTCTTTATTCCAGAAGACCTCCTTTCCCAAAAGGGAACATCCCAAAATCAGCAGCCACAGATTTCCCACTTCCAAGGTGCGACTAACCACCTAGACCAATTCTACCAGCATTTCCTATTTTAAATCATTATGAGCCCAAGAAAATTGGCCAAAATATCCAAGATGATGCTTGTAGAGTAACTCACCAATGCTAGTTAGAAAACAGTATCCTAAATAGCCAAACATAAAATTCAAATACCTGTTTACTAAATGATGTTCTCCAAATAATAAATGCCTACATAGACCAGTTCTCAGGCCGCAGTGGCAGCTTCCACCAATAGCTCCAAAACTGATCACCAAGGACAGCAGCTATTTCCCATTTCTTTTAACTAAGCTGAGAAAAGTAGTCGTTGGGTTTTTTTAAATAAATTTAATATGTAAAAAGCAGAAGAGCTGTGTTTTTAGTGTTGGCCCATTAGAGCTCAACTTTCAGGTGCCATTCCCCTTGGGAAGAAACAGGCCTCAAAAACCTGTGCAAGGAAGGCCTGGCCCAGATAACCTGAAGTTTTTTAAAATAGTAGGCTTCCATCTTTGATCCTTGGTCATTCTTTTGATTGGCTTCGAGACCAAAAAATATGTGGTTAATACCAAGTTGAGAGAAATAATGAACTAATAAAAGGAGCTAAAAGGTTTCCTCGGGTCAACTCGATGAAGTGGAAATGCAATAAATAAATAAATAAATAAATAAATAAATAAATAAATAAATAAATAAATAAGATAGCAGTCAACTCAAAAAGTCTCCAGTTGCTTATAGAAGTAGAAGAAGATAAAAACAGTTAATCGTTATTGAATGTTACTATGTGTCAGCCACTATTATAGGGGTTTTACTTGTGTTTAGCATATCCTAGTTGATTTTAAAGGCTGTGTATTAGCCATCAATAACTCACTTGGCAAGGTCTTAAGGATTGCAAATGAAGTGGGTATAGTGCCTGGCACAGAGTAGGCATTCAGTAAATGTTAACTAATATTTGTTTTTAAAGAGTGCTTGAAGAAAATTATCCCCTTTAATATAGAATTATTCTTTAATCTTAGGTGGAGGGTTGTGAATAAAGATAATAATTGCTTCCAGTTAGTTTTAGGACTCAGTCTGAAGAAGGAATGGATTTGTTCTTCATGGCTCTGAAGAAAGGATAGGAAAAAAGCAGTATGTTTATGTTATAAGGAGATGGTAAAAAGAAAGAAAGAGAGGAAAGAAAGAAGGGAGGGAGAACAAAAAAGGGAAGAACAGAGGAAGGAAGTTAGGGACTGCTTTAGAAGTAACGTGGTCTCAGAAGTCTGTGGGGCTATTCTAGAAAAGGCAGAACTTGGAAAAGGATGATTATAAAGGTAATTGAATTCAAGCATCATATAAGCGTGCAGATAGAGGATGTAATACCAAGTCTCATCTCAAATCCACCCAGATGGCTTGAGAGATGAAAGGTAACACCATGGAGACTTTTCATTAGGCCTCAAGCTTCACAGGACAGTTTCTCAGAAAATGTAATTCTTATTAATGAAGCAAAGGATATGGCTGGTTCTTGTATAAGCCAATAAGTAATGTCCATACTGTTAATTTTGTAAATCCCCTTGAAGTTAACAGGAGAGTAAACTTTCCCCTCTCAGCTCAACAATCCTGAGGCCAGTAACTCAGTAACATAATTTTCTCCCTATCTGCTGTCTGAAGACAATAGATAATATAAGTAAAGCTTTAGAGAATTTATTAGTTAAATGAATGTGATAATGCAATTTTTAGAAAATGTTGAATCTTTTTTGCAAAGTAAAGAATTGCTCCTCCTGTAATAGAGAATTTAACACTATAAACATTTAAAAAATAAAACACTATACAAATATAAAGTGCCATTTTGTTATTTGCACAGTCTCATTCAATACTTTTTTTGACAAAGTGAGCTTCATTATAGAATCTGTTGTTTTAAAGCCCTTTTTTCATTATAAACAACCAGCTTAGAACTTAAAAAACAAAAATCTATGTTAACTGGATAAATTATATTTCTATATAAAGTATTTTACAGAAATATTGTAAAAGTTCATTGTAACATAGTCTTCTGATTTTCCCTTGGTTTGAATCAATCCCTAGTCAGGCATTTTATAAACATTACACATTTAACTCAGTGATGTGTATCTTAGCATGTAGTACGGCACAGTGGTAAAATGAGGTGGTGCTAAAGCTAACCTGTCTGGTTAAATCATGTCTCTATCACTCACTAGCTATTAACTTTAGGCAAGGTGCTCACACTTTTGTGCCTCACCTCTAAAGTGGAAGTAATGAGTATCTGGCTCATAGAATGTTAGGTACCATTGCTCTAAGTACAAATATTAAAGAAGGAATAAAACATCACATTTCAGAAAGGTTGACTGATGCTGAGTTAAAATACAGTAGTACCCTAAGTAACCAATTGTAAAACTCTAATGATATTCTCCCAAACAATAAATACCTATATTGACATGAAAAGTATACATTTTATTTCAGAAACATAGATTTCTTGTTGGTTCTTGCTTGCAAACACTGAGACAAACAGTGCCTTTTGCTATACATAGATAAGGATGTAGGTGTCGTGTAGGGGATGGTGTGTACCAGAGAGTCTCGTGGCAGAGTTCCATGTGATTTTATAGTAAAGTTTTTCCATTGTGAAGATTGAGATACCACTTAATCACTCTTCAAGACAACTACATTTGATAACACATGGTGAATTTTCTGCAGCTTTATTATTATAAGAAGCAAATATGTCAAATTTATCATATACATTACTCTTTAACAAAAGAATAAGTAACAGGTATCCATAAATAATTGGTGGGATGAATTACATACTATGATCATTTACAGTGGTGCCTCATTCTATAAAAAAATTAATAATAGCTAACATTTACTAAATATCAAATATGTGTCAAGTATAGTTCTAAGTACTAACATTGACTAAGTACAAATATGTGTCAGGCATAGTTATAAGTGCTTTACATATACTTTTTCATTTTATCATTATTTATTATTTGTTTTTCAGTTTGTGGCTGTTCTGAGAGGTTAAGTAATTTGTTCAACATCATGCAGAAGTTGTGAAGACAAGATTCAAAGCCATGCATTCAAAGGGACATTTCTGAGCCCATATTATTATTAGCCATTTTATCACACTCTAAAGAGATACATTTTTGGTCAACTTTTCACTTTCCAAAAAATCTCTCCAAAAAGAGTTTTATCAGTATATCCTAATACATTTAAAATGTGATATAATTTATAAAATTCTGTATCACACACATTTCAGGAGGACACAATTTGCATAAGATTTTTTTTATTAGTTCACTCTGGGAAAATAGCATATTAGTATCCTTTTAAAATGATTTTCACCTTCAAGTTACATAGTTAAGTGCCTTTAAAGCAATCTATACATGGATATTTATTTAATACACCCGAAATACAAATATAAAAGATACAAACCTAAAAATATGATTATCTATTTAGAGATGCATACATATAAAAAATGGTTTCCTGTGCTAGAGAATACTGCAGGATACAAAACCAATTTAAAAAAATATGATATTCAAAGAATAAAGATAAAGTATTGAATCCATAAAATGAAAATGATGAACATACATCTTATGTATGATATATAATGACATATAATTTTTATATATATATATAAAGAGCAGGAGGAATGTTTAATGATTAACAAAGGAAATGCTTTGGGGATCTGTTTTCCCCTTAGACACCAAGTGAAGAATATCTCTTCCTAAAATATGAAACTTGAAATGACTTTATGAGCTGAAGTAAGAGAATAAATACCACAAGGGAACACAGGTCAGATCTAAACCTGAACTACAACAAGTTCTTTCCAGTTACAGGAAGTACTGAAAATTTATATCAGAATTATATAAATATTTATCTTTAATGTAGTTTAAAGTGTACATACAGAGTTTTCCCTCTACAGTAGATTTAACCAAACATAAATGCCTTTATCACCTTCATAAAATCCCAAGATAAAAACCTCTTTGAGAGACTGATGCAGACCTGTGTCAGGATAATTTTTAAAAAGTTTAATTTACCCAATTCTCCTCCTCCAGTTTCAAGCAAAAGGAAAAGTCCTTTGTAACTTCTTACCTTAGGAATTTTTACAGAGCTAAACACGTATACACATGGAGTCAGAGGATCTTGTGGTCTTTAGAAAAAGCTAAGTTTATAGAAGACATAACCCTGGGTGTCTTGGAGTGAAATAAGAGAGAGGAAAGCATTTTAAAAATCAGAGAAGAGAGAGAGCTGAGATTCTGGGAGTGCACAGAAGTCAGTGAGTCCTGTGGAGCACCTGTTGCATAGATTGATGGAGTGTCAGCTTATAGTGCTCCCAGTGAAGACAGAACCAGGTGCAGGGCCCCAACAGCTCTCCCAAGGCTCTCCCCCAACCCCAGGCATAGTCTGGAAACTGCTAAGCCCTCAGAGTACGCTGATGAGACACGGGAATGTCAGTAGAAACCGGGGTGGGCCACTGGTCACTGACCAGGGCACTCCGTATCTCTCCAAAATCTGAACACAGTCCTTGGGCCAGAGCCAATCAAGACAAAGAGAGAATTCTCTTACCTGTTTTGCAGGATGGGGGCTCAGAGTCAGATTTCAGCAGATTCAGGGAAAATAAAGAAACGTGATACTTCCTACACAGCTGTTTGTCAACTTAAATTCATTCCCACAACAGATAGGTATCTGGAAAAAACAGAAACCACCACCTTTCAAAGGCACAGTGGGGACAAACTCAGATGGCGATCCCCTCTTACAGAATGATGTTTTAACAAGTTTAAACAAGTAAGTGGAATAATGAGGTTTTTAAAAATTACTTATTGGAGAAGCAAGATGGCGACGGAGTAGGCGGATGTACCGACTTCCAACTCCCAGAACCAAAGTGGATTATAACTCAATTTTAAGAACCATCATCTGGATAAACCAACATTGAACTAAACTAAGTGCACTCTTCAACCAAGGAACACAGAAGCCACATTGAGACTGGTAGGAATAGCGAAAACGCGAAGAGGGCTGCCCAGCTCCCTGGAGCAAACGGCAGCCCGGAGAGACCCGTGTGGCGGGAGGAGAGTTTGGCAAAGAGGGAGGGACCTGGGTCCCAGGAACCAAGCCCCAGCCTGCAGTCCCAGAGCCTAGAAGAGGCGTTTGGACAGTTTTGAGCTGTGAAACAAGTGAGGGAGCTCCCAGGCCTACAGTGTGGAGTATTAGGTCCCTTCCTACTCTGCTGAGGGTTGCTGAAGGGTTTGGGGCCACAGGACGCTGAAATGCGGTTCTGTCGGCATGGGCAGAGGCCAAGCCGGTGTGAGCTCGGTCTAGCCCAGCAGGGTCGGAGGGGACGTGCAAAAGCGCTCCGGAAGTTGCGGGCCAGCCTGTAATGCCACCTACAGGGACAAAGCGGGAGGCAAGGAACGAGCAGAAATCTGCTATGCGACCCTGCGCAAGCAAGCCCTGACCACGGGGACCGGGCTAGGACCAGGGACAGGCGGGGGCTCGCAGCTGAGCTCACGCAACCAGCCTCGCCTGGCTGGAAAACCGCGGTTTGCCATTATACGTGCGCGAGCGGGCTCCGAGCGCGGGAACGGGGTAGACCCCGAGACAAGTGGAAGCTCGCAGCTGAGCCCACGCTACTATCCCCGCCCGGCCGGAGAAACCGCGGAATGCCATCCAACGTGCACCAGCGGGCTCCGAACGCGGGGGTGGGGAAGAGTCCGGGACGAGAGGAAGTACGCAGCTGAGCGGAAGCCAGCAAACACGCCCGGCCCAATAAACCTGGGTTTGCGACCCTGCGCAGAAGGGCCCTGGCCTCGAGGGCGGGGCTAAAGCTCCAGACAGGCAAAGGCTCACAGCTGAGAGCACTTCAAAAGCCCCGCACAACCCACGGAACTGTGGCGAGCAGGCTCTGACTGCGGGTTCTGGGTGGAAGTCCGGAAACAGGCTGGGTGCGCAGCTGAGCAAAGGTGCTCACCTCTACCCTTGGTGCTGTGGTTGTAGCTTGAGTGACAGCCCCTCCCGTGGAGGAGAGGCAGAAATCATAGCAAAATCCACAGTGAGCCGGCGCTGGCAACACCCATAACCAACCACCCTAGGCAGCGGCAGAGGGGGTGGGGGGCCTGCAGACATACCACAGCTAGAGAATACAAAGGCAATACCTGCGGGACTCCAGTGGCCACAACTTGCTTATACACAGACAAAATGGGCAGGCAGAGGAATGCAAACCAAATGAATCAAGAGAAATCCCCAGAGAAGGACCTGAATGAACCAGATATAACCAAATTACCAGAAGCAGAATTTAGAATAATGATAGTTAGGATGTTCAAAGATATTAGAGCAACAATGGATAGTCATTATGAACACCTATATAAAGAGATAACAAGTATAAAAAACGAAATTGAAATAATAAACAAGAATCAGACAAAATGACAAATACAGTATCAGAACTGAAGACCACAATGGAAGGAATTAAAAGCAGGATGAATCACGCTGAGGATCAAATAAGCGAGTTAGAGGACACAATAAACAAAGGCAAAGAAGCAGAGAAGAAAAAGGAAAAGAGACTCAAAAAATGTGAGGAAACTCTAAGGGAGCTCTGTGACAACATGAAGAGAAACAACATTCGCATCATAGGGGTGCCTGAAGAAGAGGAGAGGGGACAGGAAATGGAAACTTTGTTCAATCAAATCATAGCAGAAAACTTTCCTAAATTAAGGCTGGGAAACACTCCACACATTCAAGAAGCACACAGAACTCCCTTAAAGAGAAACCCAAAAAGATCTACACCAAGACACATCATAGTTAAAATACCAAAGCTAATGGATAAAGAAAAAATTTTAAAAGCTGCTAGGGAAAAAAAGGCTATCACCTACAAAGGAGCCCCCATAAGGATGACATCTGACTTCTCAACAGAAACACATGAGGCCAGAAGGGAATGGCAAGATATAATCAAAGTAATGCAGAACAAGAACCTACAACCAAGACTACTTTATCCAGCAAGGCTAACGTTTAAAATTGAAGGAGAAATAAAGAGCTTCCCAGAAAAAGAAAGCCTGAAGGAATTCATGAAAACCAAACCAATTCTGCAAGAGATACTAAGAGGCCTGTTGTGAACAGTTTAAAGGGAGGAAAGAATAGAGCAAAAGAAGAATACAGCTTTAAAAAATAAAATGGTAATAAACAACTACATATCAATAATAACCTTAAATGTAAATGGATTAAATGATCCAATCAAAAGACATAGAGTAGCTGCATGGATAAAGAAACAGGACCCATACATATGCTGTCTACAAGAGACACACCTTAAAACAAAAGATGCACATAGACTGAAGGTAAAAGGATGGAAGAAAATATTTCATGCAAATGGAAATGAAAAAGAAGCCGGGGTAGCAGTACTTATAGCTGACAAAATGGACTTTAAAACAAAGGCTGTAGTAAGAGATAAAGAAGGACACTACATAATGATAAAGGGAACAATTCAACAGGAAGATATAACTATTATAAATATCTACGCACCAAATATAGGAGCCCCGACATACATAAAGCAGACTTTGATGGACATAAAGGGCGAGATTAACAGCAATACTATCATAGTAGGGGATTTCAATACCCCCTAACAACACTGGATAGATCCTCAAGAAAGAAAATCAATAAAGAAACAGCAGACTTAAAGGATACACTAGATCAACTTGATTTAATAGATATCTTCAGAACTTTTCATCCTAAAGCAGTAGAATATACATTCTTCTCAAGCACTCATGGTATGTTTTCGAGGATAGACCACATGTTAGGACACAAAAATGGTCTCAATAAATTTAGAAAGATTGAAATTATATGAAGCATTTTCTCTGATCACAATGCCATGAAACTAGAAATTAACCACAAAGAAAAACTGAAAAATACTCAAACACTTGGAAACTAAATAGCATCTTATTAAATAATGAATGGATTAACAATGAGATCAAAGAAGAAATTAAAAAGTTTCTAGAAACAAATTATAATGAGCATACATCAACTCAAAATTTATGAGACACAGCAAAACAGTACTGAGAGGGAAGTTCATTGCACTACAGGCATATCATAAGAAGCTAGAAAAAGCTCAAATAAGCAACCTGACCCTGCATCTAAAAGAACTAGAAAAACAACAACAAATAAAACCCAGGACTAGTAGAAGGAAGGAAATAATAAAGATCAGAGCAGAAATAAATGACATAGAAAACCCTAAAGACTCAGTCAAAAAACTACTGGACCTTATAAATGAATTCAGCAAGGTGGCAGGATATAAAATTGATCCTCAGAAATCAGAGGCATTTCTATATACAAACAATGAACTGTCAGCAAAAGAAATTAAGGAAACAATCCCCTTCACTCCTGCAGCCAAAAAAATAAAGTACCTAGGAGTAAATTTAACCAAGGAGGTTAAGGACTTCTACTCGGAAAATTATAGAACATTGATAAAAGAAATCAAGGAAGATACAAACAAGTGGAAGCATATACCGTGCTCATGGCTAGGAAGAATAAACATCATTAAAATGTCTATATTACCCAAAGCAATTTATAAATTCAATGCAATACCAATTAAAATACCAATGACATACTTCAATGATATAGAACACATATTCCAAAAATTTATATGGAACCAAAAATGAATACGAATAGCCTCAGCAATTTTAAAAAGAAAAAATAAAGCAGGAGGTATCACTCTTCCGGATATCAAGGTTTAGTATAAGGCCATTATACTCAAGACAGCCTGGTACTGGCATAAGAACAGGCACATAGATCAATGGAACAGAACAGAGGACCCAGAAATAAACCCACAGCTTTATGGACAACTGATATTTGACAAAGGAGGAAAGAGCATACAATGGAGTAAAGACAGCCTCTTTAACAAATGGTGTTGGGAAAATTGGACATCTACCTGCAAAAAAATGAAACTAGACCATCAACTTACACCATTCACAAAAACAAACTCAAAATGGATAAAAGACTTAAATGTAAGCCGTGAAACCATAAGCATCTTAGAAGAATATATAGGCAGCAAGCTCTCCGACATCTGTAGCAGCAGTATATTTGCCGATTTAACTCCACGGGCAAATGAAATAAAAGGCAAGATAAACAAATGGGACTATATCAAACTAAAAAGTTTTTGCACAGCTAAAGACAATAAGAACAGAATAAAAAGACAAACCACACAATGGGAGAACATATTCGACAGCACATCTGATAAGATGTTAATAACTAAAATTTATAAAGAACTTATAAAACTCAATACCATGAAGACAAACAACCCAATCAAAAAATGGGCAAAAGAAATGAATAGAAATTTCTCCAAAGAGGACATACAGATGGCCAATAGGCATATGAAAAAATGCTCAACATCACTAATCATTAGAGAAATGCAAATTAAAACCACAATGAGTTATCCCCTCACACCAGTCAGAATGGCACTCATCAGCAAAACAACACAGAATAAGTGCTGGCAAGGATGTGGAGAAAAGGGAACCCTTCTGCACTGCTGGTGGGATTGCAGACTGGTGCAGTCACTGTGGAAAACAGTTTGGAGATTCCTCAGAAAATTAAAAATCGAACTGCCTTTTGACCCAGCTATCCCACTTATAGGAATATACCCTAAGAACACCTTAGCACTGTTCGAAAAGAAGAAATGCGCCCCCATGTTCGTGGCAGCATTGTTCACAATAGCAAAGATCTGGAACCAGCCCAAGTGTCCTTCAGAAGACAAGTGGATTAAAAAGCTATGGTACATATATGCTATGGAATACTACTCAGCCATAAGAAATGGTGACATCAGATCATTTACAACAAAATGGATGTACCTTGATAACATTATACGGAGTGAAATAAGTAAATCAGAAAAAAAGAAAAACTGAGAACAGCATGATTTCATACATAGGTGGGACATAAAAGTGAGACTATGAGGCATGGACAAGAGAGTGGTGGTTACAGGATGGGGGGAGGGAGGAAAGGGTGGGATAGGGAGGAAGGGAAGGACACAGGGAAAACCAGATAGAAGGTGACAGAGGACAATTTGACTTTTGGCGATGGGTATACAACACAATTGAATGATAAGATAACCTGGAGATGTTTTCACTGTACATATGTACCCTGATTTATTGGTTTCACCCCATTAGAATTAATAATAAAATATATATATATAAATTACTTACTGGAGGCAGTTATTAGGGAATGCTATCTAATGGATTAAGCTTCAAAGTAAGAAAAAATTGCTAATAGAGCAAAAATTGATAAATTGGTAGTTTATTAACTTCGATAGTTCAAGTATGGAATACATCTGTATTCACAGTATATATCATGGGCTCTTTGAGAGACTTATTTAAGAATGTTATAAAGGTAAAGTATTTTCTGAGAAAGATCCTTCCAAGAGATTAAAAATAAGTTCCTGGTTCCAGTTATTCTCTTATTGCTTAATAACATAATGGAGGAATGTAAAGTATATTCTACATGGGTCAATTATTAGATTTTATTTTTTAAATTTATTTATTGATTTTAGAGAAAGAGAGGAAGAGAAGAACATAAATTTGTTGTTCCACTTATTCATGCAGTCATTGATTGATTCTTTTATGTGCCCTGACCGGGGATCAAACCTGCAACATTGGCATATTGGGATGATGTTCTAACCAGCTGAGCTACCTGGCCAGGGCTAGATTTTATTTATTTTGATGTATAGAAAATTATTGATATAATTATTAAAATATACATTGGAAACTCGAATGTTTCAGTTAATGTTTTCATGCCTTTTTAATTTCAAAATTGATAGTTTATTAACAGCAAGAAATTTAAGACACCGTAATTAGTGTAAAAGACAAGATATGAGATATAGTCTCTTGATATGAAATGGAATGGATTCCTTGCTCAAATCAAGAGAAGCATTAATAATAAAACACAGTCTG
The DNA here is from genome assembly GCA_037038555.1 of Rhynchonycteris naso. Classification (NCBI taxonomy): domain Eukaryota; kingdom Metazoa; phylum Chordata; class Mammalia; order Chiroptera; family Emballonuridae; genus Rhynchonycteris; species Rhynchonycteris naso. The sequence continues at coordinate 39,812,960 of CM073002.1, forward strand.
TTCACTGCAGATGAATTAAAATGATTAAATAACCTAAAGTTAAATTTTATTTCCCATTCCAGAAATATAAATACTATAGGTTTTTCCCCCTTGCCATTAGGAAGGTAGAAAGTATGGTAGCAGGGAGAGGGGAGGGGCTGCCTTTTCTTAACAATCTTAGAGTCTAGTAGAGAGAAGAAATAACACCTAAAATAAAACCCAAAAACCTCATGAACAAAGCACCACAATCACATGCTGGATTCAATGCCACAATCAGCTGGTACATCACTTCACTAAACAGGCTGAAAACTAAATCACCACTTTGTGTTTGTGGAATATTTTATCATTGTTTTATTAAGTGCCAAAATATATGTCAATGTCAAACAAAGGGCAAGGAGCCTGGACAACTGGAACTGGTCATTAAGGAAGTTGTTCTCTACTGACGTCATTGAAACTCAAGGTTAACTTTAATGTTTTCACATCTCTCTTTTTGTTTGGTTTTGTTTTCATTTTCTACTTTTCTTTCCTTTCTGTCCTTTTCTCCAGGAATAAAAGGCTGTCAGCCCATCTGGTTTTGAAGCAGTGAAAAATGTTTAGACAAAAAGATTTTGCTCTTGAACTGGGGAGTTAAATTCCCTTGTCTCCATTTCTTAGCAGGTGAAAGGAGGTGACAGGTGAGGATGAGGAAAATGGCAGTGAGGAAACCAGTATCTGAAAGGGATTAAGAAGAACAATTGGTAGTTACAGAATAATCACAGGGATGGAAAATATAGCATAGGAAATATAGTCAGTAATATTGTAATAACTATAACTATGTATGGTGTCAGATGGTACTAGATTTATCAGGGGGATCATTTAGTAAATTATGTAATGTCTAATCACTGGGTTGTACACCTGAAATGAATATAATAGTGTATGTCAACTGTAATTGAAAACTAAAAACTTATTTAAAGTAAAAAAAAAAAAAACAGCAGCACTGGTACAGAGTAGCACAGCACACAATCAGTGGTGCCCATTATTCTCTCCCCTTTGGAAAAAGGAAAGAGAAAAAATCTTTGTTCTAAAACAGTGCGTCTCAACTTTCACATGTATATGAGACATCCGAGGGTGTTGTTTAAGTGTAGATTCTGATTCAGTAGGTCCAGGGGAGAGTCTGGGACTTGACATTTCCAATGTTGCTGGTCCTTGGATTACATTTTTTAGCAAAGGAGAGAAAGAAAGAGGCATACAGACTGGGACTGGCAGACAGGAAGGAGGAGAGATGAGAAGCATCAACTCATAGTTCCAGCACCTTAGTTGTTCATTGATTGCTTTCTGATATGTGCTCTGAGGGGGGCGGGGAGCGGTGCTCCAGCCAAGCCAGTGACCTCTTGCTCAAGCCAGTGACCTAGGGTTAAAGCCAGCGACCATGGGGCCATGTCTATGATACCACACTCGAGCTGGAGACCCCACATTCAAGCTATTGAGCCTATGCTCAAGCCGGCAACCTCAGGGTTTCAAACCTGGGTCATCAGCATCCCAAGTCGATGCTCTATCCACTATGCCACTGCCTGGTCAGGCATTGTACCACATTTTGAATAGCCAAGTTTTAGAGGTAAAAGGAGCCTGGAAATGGTCAGAGAAAAAAGAATAATATATAGGGAAATAAACCAACATTTATAGAATGCCTCCTGCATGCCTAGAAATGTATATATAATACATCTTCTTTTAATCTCAAAATAACTCTAAGTAGTTTTTACTACCATTTTACAGAGCAGGAAACTGAGAATCAGGTATACTAGCTTATAGGAGATCTTTGTAATTCCAAAGCTCACATTCACTATCCATCTTGCGGGAGGACACAGAGTTAGACCGATTATCAGAAGGAGAGTAGGATGAATGAGTCTCAGTGACAGAGAACAATCAAGTAGGAGCAGGCATCAATGGCCTATAGCAGGAACAGTGATGGGTCTCAGGGGATTGAAGAGCGTATTCAATGGGGAGAGCAGATAGAAGAGTACAAAGGCAGTAACACCTTCACCATCTCTCTTTCTCCCACACTCCTGAAAAACCCAGAGCAGCTGCTGTTCAAGGTTCAACACTCCGCCTTTTCTGTCAAATCATCATTGGCATAGCACTGGTTCAATGATCACTTTCCATACAGTGAAGGAGTGGATCTAGGCCAATTTCACCTCTCCTAGTTATTTCTATGATTACCAAGATAAGAAAGAAAATGCAAAGAGAAGGTCAAAAGGAGGACAATCAAGTACTGTACTTCTGAAGGGAATTTTTCAACCATCAAGTTTAGCAAAGAGTTCATATCTAAGTTCAACATTGCCCTAGCAAACAAGAGCTGGAGCCAAAGGTATGAGTCCATGATTATAGTGAGGTCTGACAGGTGACAATCATATGACAAGAAGAACATGAAGCTATAAAGGTCTTACTGTAAGGCAGTAGGTATTTCAGTGTTTAGGCTCCACAAACTGTGGACTTCATTTAGGGAAGACACAAAAATTATAACTATCTTTAATAAACTCTGACCTTAGTTTTGTTTTCAGAATGACACACTTAGCTATTTTTAAGGTACCATTCAGAAATATACCAATTTGAACCAAAAGTAATACATTTCTTCAAGACTTTTCATGAAAACTGTAATTGTTAAATGCCAAAAATTCATATAATGTGATTTATTACACTACCAACTTCTTTCCTTGAAGGTATAAGACCTGAACAGAATTGCATTGGTTGAGTCCCCTTCCTTATCTTCATGGATAAGATCTGGCTAAGGCAATCTTGATCAGGAAATTTTAAAAAAATTACCATTTTGAAAATGCCAAAAGAAAAAGCAAAACCAGCTTCATCAGAAGGGAAACCAATGTGTATTTAGTATCATCTACATATGTTCATTTTATTTCATTTTCACAAACCTGTGTAGACTAGGTAGTGATATGACCATTTTATAGATGCTAGGACTGAGATTCAGATAAACTCATTAACTTGCTCTTGGTCATACTACTGGCAAGTGGCAGAGTCAGGATTTAAAAATAAAAGCCAATGCTCTTACAGAAGATGGGAGGATTGTGGTAGAAAATGGTAATTGCTTCCCTATCTCAGTTCTCCTCTTGTTCCTTTACAGAATCCCAATGTTTATCGGAAAGCACCCTCACTTGGAATAAAAGACCGTTTCCCAGCCTTTTGTAGCTAGTTGTGACAATGTTGCCTGAATTCTGGGTGATGAGATGTAGGTGGAAATGTTACATGGGACTTTGGGAAGTATTAATAGTAATCTCCCCTGAGTGTGGTCAGCCTGACTCTTTGGCCTCTCTTCAGAGTCCACAGGTGTGTGTGTGTGTGTGTGTGTGTGTGACAGAGATAGGGACAGACAGACAGGAAGGGAGAGAGATGAGAAGCATCAATTCTTCGTTGTGGCTCTTTAGTTGTTCATTGATTGCACTGGGGAACAAAATTTTTGTTGCATCCACAAAAACACTTGTTCTTTACTAATTCGAGTGTGCTGATCTAATATCTGACATTAGTTTTTCTCTGTAAGCTACAGCTTTCTTGCAATTCAAAATTTTAGGTTTTCATCTTATTGTAAAAGTTTCAACATTTAGTTTAACATAATGAAGTACAATGTCTTCTTGGGCATCATCTTTGTGAAAATATAATAATTTCTATAATGCAGTAAATACACTAATACACTAAAAGATATAATTGCATCATAATTTGTCTACAATTTCAAAATAGAACATATTAAAACACTTATTTTAATCATAAAATTTGCACAAAACTTACTTAAATTCTATTCAGGCAAAAATTTGCCTTTGTAGCTCTTGCGTTTGTGTACTTGTTGAGGACAATCTCATTTGATGCTCCAGCAATAGTCTGCTCATCACTAACAGCTCCAAGATTTTCAGGAAAATTATCAGGGTGACTCCTCAGGAAGTGAATCTTAACGCTCATGTTCCATCCAATGTCACAGAAAGCCAACAACATCCTTTGAACCAGGAGTTGATAGTTTTCTGCTTTTTTGTTGCCAAGGAAGTTCTTTGTAACTGCCATAAAAGACTGCCATGCTGCTTTCTCCTCCTTATTCATCTTCCTGGCAAATTCTTTGTCACATATGAGGGTTCGAATTTGAGGTCCATTGAATGCACCTGCTTTTATTTTCTCGAAAAACAAGGCAGGAAAAGCAGAAATAATATGTTAAAAGCATTCACTTTCTCTATTCAAAACCTGAACAAACTGCTTCATTAAACCAAGTTTGATGTAAAGTGGGGGGAAAATGACCCTGTCTTAATTAACTACAAGTTAATTCACAATATTCTGCATCCCAACTTCCAGAGCTTCATGTTTTGGCCACTCCTTCTGTGTCCAATTATTCTCCCGAGCTCGGCTGTCCCACAAACACAGAAAGCAAGGATACTTCATGAAACCTCTCTGTTGTCCTAGCAGGAAATTTACCATTTTAAGATCCACACAAATGATCCAGTTATGCTCCTCATACTTCAGAAAGTCGAGGACAATTTTTAAGTCATTATAATGTTCTTGCAGATGAGTTGAATACCAATTAGAACCGCTGCATAAACATTACTGTAGTATAGGATAACACATTTCAAACTCTGTTTAGAGCTGTCAGGAAATAGCCGCCATTCTGTTGGACTGTAAGTAGTAACACCTAGCTGGCTGAAAAGACTACTGATATCATGACAGTAAACAAAGTGTTTGTCTTCAGGAAAAAAGTCCACAAAAATTTGTTCATGCTTCCTGAAATGGAATACTTTAGTTGACCCGTGAAGTACATTCTTTTCTTGAAGCTTGAAGGCTAATAACTCAGCTGCTTTCTTTGATAGGCCCAAATCTCTTCCTAAGTCATTCAATTTAGGTTGGCTAAACTGCTGAGGGGTTAATGATTGCTTGGCATCAGAAGAAGACCCTTCAGATTCTACAATCATTTCCTCATGCATCTTATCAAAATACACTTGATCACCATGTTCACTTTCTTCGTCTTTAGAAAAAATAAAACCATTGAAAACTGGAACTGGGGGTGTCTCAGAGTGTGGGGTAGGTCTTATTGCTGAAGGAATATTAAGATATGTGATCATATGCTGTTTTTTCTTGCTGATGCCCTTTGTATGGATTAGACAGAAATAACAGTCACTGCTGTGGTCCTTAGGTTCACGCCAAACCATGGGAATACCAAAAGGCATTCCTTTGCATTTTCCTTTTGTTCAGTCACTAAGCATTTCCTCACAATTATGACACACATTATGAGGAGCCTAATTCTTGTCTTGATCACCAAGGGGAACCTGAAAATAGGAAATATATGCATGTGTCACAAATGATGACGTATTGTGCCTTTGATGTTGAAGTGTGGAACAGCTATATATATAACAGAAGATGTCAGGACTATTCTTACATTTACGCCTACTCGAAGAAGTCATGATTCAATCTTAAAACACAATAAGAGGGTGTTTTTATCAGATAATATTTTTTTACATTGAAAAACAACTACAAGCCTGACCATGCGGTGGTGCAGTGGATAGAGCGTCGGACTGGAATGCGGAGGACCCAGGTTAGAAACCACAAGGTCAAGGTCACCAGCTTGAGCGTGTGCTCATCTGGTTTGAGCAAAAGCTCACCAGCTTGAGACCAAGGTCGCTGCCTCGAGCAAGGGGTTACTTGGTCTGCTGAAGGCCCGCGGTCAAGGCACATATGAGAAAGCAATCAATGAACAACTAAGGTGTCAAAACGAAAATCTAATGATTGATGCTTCTCATCTCTCTCCATTCCTTTCCGTCCGTCTCTGTCTCTGTAAAAAAAAAAAAAAGAAAAAAAACTACAATTATGTAAAAGTGATGTTTGTAAAACATTTAATTGCCTTGTGGTTATGTTCAATCCAAGAGTCGTTGCCCTTTAACTCTACTTTAAAAAATCAATGCATGCCATTAACTGTAACAAAAAGAAATTAAAATTGCATAAAAACTAGAGCATGCACCAAAGAACAGATTTCAGATTTGGAATCAGCGATGCAGACATATATAGAAAAAGTTCTAAAACCTCATGCAATAGAAAATGAAAAAAAAAATTGTCCCCCAGTGTTGTTTTCTCATATGTGCCTTGACCAGGGTGTTACAGGAGACCGAGTGACCCCTTGCTCAAGCCAGTGACCTTGGGCTCAAGCTGGTGAGCCTTGTTCAAATCAGGTGAGCTCACGCTCAAGCTGGCCACCTCAGGGTCTCGAACTTGGGTCCTTCTTGTCCCAGTCCAATGCTCTATCCACTGCGTCACAGCCTGGTCAGGCCGGAGTACACAGTTCTTAATTTTCAGGCCACTTTCAACAGGACTGAATGCCAATTGTGAACTCCACCACAATTAGCTGAAACCTTTACCCTTCCCCATTCCTAGCTTATTTGCTACCTGTCCATCCCATGGGGCTGGCTCCTCTGCTCGCTCCTCTTAGCTCCCCGTAATGGAAAGGGAGTCCCAGATGCCACATGAGCACCAAGGAGCCACTATTCCTATCCAGCTTCACTAAGACTAACCAAGATTCACAGCTGGTTTTTGTTGCTGGTTGCATCTCCCTTATGAACCTCTGTGAGATTGGAACCCAGCTCTGAACCCCAGCAAGCTGTCTGGGACTGCTGCTGGCCCCATTTCCGGGGCTAGCCCATGTTGCCTCACAAACATACCTGTCTGCTTTATGATCTCTGGCCCCGGAACATTAGAACTAGTGATGCCTGCTCTGACCCTTCAAATCAGATTCCCTTTGTCCACTGACACCTGCATGGAACAAACTGAACTTTGTCGCATGCCACCCTCCACCCTCAAGATATTATCAAGAAGGCTGTATGCCTTTCCAAAGAGCAAAATGCCAGCCACATGTACATCCCAGTCAGCATAGCCCTGGCCAGTAAGTTGCAAGTCTGTCTCAGCTCAAAATGTTTTCTCCTTTCTTAGTGTTATCATTCAGAATGCATTCCATGAGGGAGGCAGAGCAAGGGGTAGAAACCCTTTATGCTAATGTTACATACCTAACTGAACCTCTCTTGATTTGAAATACACATTGTAAAGCCAGTAGTCGAGGCCACCATCACAGCAGCCTGACCAGTGCAGGTTCACATTGGATTCGAACAGTTGGTAATGAAACAATGGAGCCAAGAACTGGTGAGCCATCAGCTTTAATTCTAGCTTGCACCCAGTGGGCAAGCAAAAACACACACTGGGCTCCAAAACCCACACATTCAGTGCTTACAAAGCTACTGACTTATCCGAGTTTCCTAGAATCAAAGGTTTCTAGCTCACCAGACTTATTCACCTCTGTTCCCCATCTCCTCCTGTGCAAACTCTGCTCAAACTGCCTTCTTCCTCCGCACTCTGCCATCTTGGCTGCTTCTCCTGGCCTCCATGTGGCCTTAATCTGCTCTCTTCTCTATACTAATCCCAGGAACCGAGCACGCAAGCTCCCGGCCTGCCCCACTTTATACTATAGAAATCCCAACCTTTAATCCAATCTACACACAAGGAACTCTCTGATACAAAGCCAACCATCTGAGGCATAATGGGATTCCTCAGGAGAGTGCACCACCCTACATCATCCAATCAGTCAAGGGTGTGGGGAAAAGCTTAATCTTAAAACCAAGCCTTAGGCAATAACAACCTGGCCTGCTTACATTACAGCCTTTCCCCCACACCCATCCCAAGCATAAGGGCAAATAATATCACCTGGGTGATGGGCTTCCATCTGGGCAGCGCCATCTTTAACAAAGTGAGCATAATATATTTTATCTGCCCAACACACATAAAACTAGGTCAGTTTTAAATCACAGAAGTATACTTAAAATCTGAGCATTATTTCCTACTCTCGTCAACAGATATGAAAATGTGTTCTAATGTAAAGACTCTGATTAGATCAAGAAAGTTACTAGGAGACACAAGTTTGCAGAGAGATTTATCAAAGCCACAGCATGCAATGCAGGGATTAAGTTTGGTTCTGACTGAACAAATAGGCATAGAGGGGATGCTTATAAGGTAACATTAGTCTCATTAACGTCAGCAAAGATCAAGTTCCTAAGTATGAATTCCCAGGGATGGCTCACAAGGAAAACTTACCCAGATGAAAGAGAAAAGTAAGAGAGCTTATTGTTAATTATTTTGAACAATTCAAAATCCTTACTTGCTTTTGAGTGTGGAAAACCCATGCAGAAATGAATTATTCCTTCCACGGGTCTGCTCCTGGAGGCAGACTGAAATTGTTTTGATCTGGTGTTGTCAAGAGAAAAAGTGATCGACTCCATTTTGGATGTGCATAATATCACTTAACATTTTGTTGCTCTTAAACCCATCTCCCAGGAATCTCTAAAAGACAGAAAGAGGAAAAAGTAAATTTGACTAGGTATTAAGGTAGACTTTTGATTAACTGTAGAACTAAGAACTGAAGTCAATCAGCAAGAAAGAGTATAATCAGGATTCCTTTTGTGTTGATAAAGTGTAAGGCATACCTTGAGTAAAGTCTGAAAGGAAAATCAGTCTGTGATGACCTAAGAAAATGCGTTTTAAAAGTATGATTCTGGGATGTCTTCCTGACTCTCTTGTAGAGTTAGACACTACTTCTTCACACCCATTGCAGTTAGAGCAGTGGCAGTTGGGTACCTGCCTCCAACACAGCAGGCATTATTATATTGTAATGGTTTTTTGCTAATCTAACTCCTAACTAAGATTATAAATTATGTGAGGTCAAGGCTATTCTATCTGTGAATTTTCAGCAGATGTGGGGCCTGCCAATGTGTATTGAATTAATAATTTTATTCCATAAAATTCTAATATAAGGTCAACATTTCTACCAACGGAATGATTTGGGGAAAAATTGGTGATAAAACTAAAACTGGTTTCCTTTAGTCTTTTCTCTAAGATTGAATAAAATAAAGCAGGTAGGATATCAGTTCATGACTTTTTTTTTATTAATTTTAATGGGGTGACACCAATAAATCAGGGTACATATGTACAACAAAAACATCTCCAGGTTATCTTATCATTCAATTATGTTGCATACCCATCACCCAAAGTCAAATTGTCCTCTGTCACCTTCTGTCTGGTTTTCCCTGTGCCCCTCCCCTCCTCCCTATCCCACACTCTCCTCCCTCCCTCCAACCCAGACCACCACTCTCTTGTCCATGTCTCATAGTCTCACTTATATGTCACCCCCTATGTACGAAATCATGCTGTTCTCAGTTTTTTTCTGATTTACATATTTCACTCAGTATAATGTTATCAAGGTCCATCCATTTTGTTGTAAATGATCCGATGTCATCATTACTTATGGCTGAGTAGTATTCCATAGTATATATGTACCATAGCTTTTTAATCCACTTGTCCTCTGACGGACACTTGGGTTGTTTCCAGATCTTAGTTATTGTGAACAATGCTGCTACAATCATGGGGGCGCATTTCTTCTTTTCAAACAGTGCTATGGTGTTCTTAGGGTATATTCCTATAAGTGGGATAGCTGGGTCAAAAGGCATTTCGATTTTTAATTTTTTGAGGAATCTCCATACTGTTTTCCACAGTGGCTGCACCAGTCTGCATTCCCACCAGCAGTGCAGGACGGTTCCCTTTTCTCCAAATCATCGTCAGCACTTATTCTGTGTTGTTTTCCTGATGAGTGCCATTCTGACTGGTGTGAGGGGATAACTCATTGTGGTTTTAATTTGCATTTCTCTAATGATTAGTGATGTTGAGCATTTTTTCATATGCCTATTGGCCATCTGTATGTCCTCTTTGGAGAAATTTCTATTTATTTCTTTTGCCCATTTTTTGATTGGATTGTTTGTCTCCCTGGTATTGAGTTTTATAAGTTCTTTATTAATTATGGTTATTAACCCTTTATCAGACATGCTGTTGAATATGTTCTCCCATTGTGTGGTTTGTCTTTTTATTCTGTTCTTATTGTCTTTAGCTGTGCAGAAACTTTTTAGTTTGATATAGTCCCATTTGTATATTTTGCCTTTTATTTCATTTGCCGGTAGAGATAAATTGGCAAATATATTGCTGCTACAGATGTCAGAAAGCTTGCTGCCTATGTTTTCTTCTAAGATGCTTATGGTTTCATGGTTTACGTTTAAATCTTTTATTCATTTTGAATTTGTTTTTGTGAATGGTGTAAGTTGATGGTCTAGTTTCATTTTTTTGCAGGTAGATGTCCAATTTTCCCAACACCATTTGTTAAATAGGCTGTCTTCACTCCATTGTAGGTTCTTTCCTCCTTTGTCAAATATCAGTTGTCCATAAAGATGTGGGTTTATTTCTGGGTTCTCTGTTCTGTTCCATTGATCTATGTGCCTGTTCTTATGCCAGTACCAGGCTGTATTGAGTATAATTGCCTTGTAGTAAACCTTGATATCCGGAAGAGTAATACCTCCTGCTTTATTTTTTCTTTTTAAGATTGCTGAGGCTATTCGTGTTCTTTGTTGGTTCCATATAAATTTTTGGAATGTGTGTTCTATATCTTTGAAGTATGTCATTGGTACTTTAATAGGTATTGCATTGAATTTATAAATTGCTTTGGGTAATACAGACATTTTAATGATGTTTATTTTTCCTAGCCATGAACACGGTATATGCTTCCACTTGTTTGTATCTTCCTTGATTTCTTTTATCAATGTTTTATAATTTTCCGAGTACAAGTCCTTAACCTCCTTGATTAAATTTACTCCTAGGTACTTTATTTCTTTGGCTGCAATAGTGAAGGGGATTGTTTCCTTAATTTCTTTTGCTGACAGTTCATTGTTGGTATATAGAAATGCCTCTGATTTCTGAGTATTAATTTTATATCCTGCCACCTTGCTGAATTCACTTATAAGGTCCAGTTTTTTATTGACTGAGACTTTAGGGTTTTCTATATACAATATCATATCATCTGCAAATAATGACAGTTTTACTTCTTCCTTTCCAATTTGGATGCCTTTTATTTCTTCTTATTGTCTGATTGCTGTAGCTAGGACTTCCAGAACTATGTTAAATAAGAGTGGTGAAAGTGGGCACCACTGCCTGGTTCCTGATCTTAAGGGGATTGCTTTTAATTTTTGTCCATTTAGTATGATGTTTGCTGTGGGTTTCTCATAGATGGCCTTTATCATGTTAAGGAATGTTTGTTCCCTGTATTCCCACTTTACTGAAAGTTTTGAGCATGAATGGGTGCTGGATTTTATCAAATGCCTTTTCTGCATCTATTGAAATTATTATGTGATTTTTGTCCTTTTTTTGTTTATTTGGTGAATCACATTGATTGATTTGCGAATATTGAACCAGCCTTGCCTCGCCAGAATAAATCCCACTTGATCATGGTGTATGATTTTTTTCATATATTGCTGGATCCGGTTGGCTAATATTTTATTGAGAATTTCAGCATCAAAATCATCAGGGATATAGGCCTATAAATTTCTCTCTTTGTGTTGTCTTTGCCCCGTTTCGAGGTCAGATTTATGCTCGCCTCATAAAAGTAGTTTGGAAGCCATCCTTCCTCTTGAAATTTTTGAAATAGCTTGAGGAGGATAGAAGTTAGTTCTTCTTTGAATTTTTGGTAGAATTCACTTGTGAAGCCATCAGGCCCAGGACTTTTCTTTTTTGGGAGTTTCTTGATAACTGTTTCGATCTCATATGTTGTAATTCTTCTGTTTAGGTGTTCTGATTCATCCAGATTGATTTTTGGAAGATTATATGATTCAAGAAATTTGTCCATTTCACCGAGATTGTCTAATTTATTGGCATATAGTTCTTCATAGTATTTCCTTACAATGCTTTGTATTTCTGTTGTGCCAGTTGTTATTTCTCCACTCTCATTTTTAATTTTATTTATTTGGGTCCTCTCTCTTTTTTTCTTGGTGAGTCTAGTTAAAGGTTCATGAATCATGTTTACCTTTTCAAAGAACCAGCTCCTGGTTTCATTGATCCTCTGCATTGTTTCCTTAGCCTCTATGTCATATATTTCTGCACTGATCTTTATTATTTCATTCCTTGTACTGGTCCTGGGTTTTATTTGCTGTTGTTTTTCTAGTTTTTTTAGATTCAGGGTCAGGTTGCTTATTTGAGCTTTTTCTAGCTTCTTATGATATGCCTGTAGTGCAATGAACTTCCCTCTCAGAACTGCTTTTGCTGTGTCCCATAAATTTTGTGTTGATGTATGATCATTATCATTTGTTTCTAGAAACTTTTTTATTTCTTCTTTGATCTCATTGTTAATCCATTCATTATTTAATATCATGCTATTTAGTTTCCAAGTGTTTGAGTATTTTTCAGTTTTTCTTTTGTGTTTAATTTCCAGTTTCATGGCATTGTGATCAGAGAAACTGCTTGATATGACTTCAATATTCCTAAATTTATTGAGACCATTTTTGTGTCCTAACATGTGGTCTATCCTAGAAAACATACCATGAGTGCTTGAGAAGAATGTATATTCTACTGCTTTAGGGTGAAAAATTCTGAAGATATCTATTAAATCAAGTTGACCTAGTGTATCTTTAAGTCTACTAATTCTTTATTAATTTTCTTTCTTGAGGATTTATCCAGTGTTGTTAGTGGGGTATTGAAATCCCCTACTATTATGGTATTGCTGTTAATCTCGCCCTTTATATCAATCAATGTCTGCTTTATGTATGTCAGGGGTCCTATATTTGGTGCGTAGATATTTATAATAGTTATATCTTCCTTTTGAATTGTTCCCTTTATCATTATGTAGTGTCCTTCTTTATCTCTTACTACAGCCTTTGTTTTAAAGTCCATTTTGTCAGATATAAGTACTGCTACCCTGGTTTTTTTTCATTTCCATTGGCAGGAAATATTTTTTCCATCCTTTTACCTTCAGTCTATGTGCATCTTTTATTTTAAGGTGTGTCTCTTGTAGACAGCATATGTATGGGTCCTGTTTCTTTATCAGTGCAGCTACCCTATGTCTTTTGATCAGATCATTTAATCCATTGGCATTTAAGGTTATTATTGATATGTAGTTGTTTATTGCCATTTTATTCTTTAAAGCTGTATTCTTCTTTTGCTATATTCTTTCTCCCTTTGTGCTGTTCACAACAGGTCCCTTAGTATCTCTTGCAGAATTAGTTTGGTTTTAATAAATTCCTTGAGGCTTTCTTTCTCTGGGAAGCTCTTTATTTCTCCTTCAATTTTAAACGTTAGCCTTGCTGGATAGAGTAGTCTTGGTTGTAGGTTCTTGTTCTGCATTACTTTGTTTATATCTTGTCATTCCCTTCTGGACTCAAGTGTTTCTGTTGAGAAGTCAGATGTCATCCTTATGGGGGCTCCTTTGTAGGTAATAGCCTTTTTTTCTCTACCAGCTTTTAAATTTTTCCCTTTATCCCTTAGCTTTTGTATTTTAACAATGATGTGTCTTGGTGTAGATTCTTTTGGGTTTCTCTTTAATGGAGTTCTGTGTGCTTCCTGAACGTGTAAAATGTTTCCCAGCCTTAATTTAGGAAAGTTTTCTGCTATGATTTGATTGAACAAAGTTTCTATTTCCTGTTCTCTCTCCTCTTCTTCAGGAACCCCTATGATGTGAATGTTGTTTCTCTTCATGTTGTCACAGAGCTCCCTTAGAGTTTCCTCACATTTTTTGAGTCTCTTTTCCTTTTTCTTCTCTGTTTCTGTGCCTTTGTTTATTGTGTCCTCTAACTCACTGATTTGATCCTCAGCGTGATTCATCCTGCTTTTTAATTCCTTTCATTGTGGTCTTCAGTTCTGATACTGTATTTGTCATTTCTGTCTGATTCTTTTTTATTATTTCAATTTCGTTTTTTATACTTGTTATCTCTCTATTTAGGTGTTCATAGTGACTATCCATTGTTGCTCTAATTTCTTTGAACATCCTAACTATCATTCTAAATTCTGCTTCTGGTAATTTGGTTATATCTGGCTCATTCAGGTTTTTCTCTGGGGATTTCTCTTGATTCATTTGGTGTGCATTTCTCTGCCTGCCCATTTTGTCTGTGTATAAGCAAGTTGTGGCCACTGGAGTCCAGTAGGTGTTGCCTTTGTGTTCTCTAGGTGTGGTCTGTCTGCGGGCCCACCACCCCCTCTGCCTCTGCCTAGGGAGGTTGGGTATGGGCATTGCCAGCACTGGCCCACTGCGGCTGTTGCTGTTATTTCCACCTCCCTCCGCAGGAGGGGCTGTCACTCAAGCCACAAGCCTCAGCACCAAGGGTAGAGGTGAGGACCTTTGCTCAGATGCAGACCCAGCCTGTTTCTGGACTTTCGCACAGCACCTGCACTCAGAGCCTACTCGTCACAGTTTTGCGGGTTGGAATGGGCTTCTGACATGCTCTCAGCTGTGAGTTTTGCCCCTCCAGAGCTTTAGCCCCACCCTCAAGGCCAGGGCTCTCCTGCGCAGTGTCGTAAACCAAGGTTTATTGGTCCGGGCGTGGCTCCTTGTTTGCGCTCAGCTGCAGACTTCCACTCGTCCCGGGCTATACCCTGCCCCACATTCCGAGCCAACTCACGCATGCAGGATGCCAAACCGTGGTTTTTCCTGCCGGGCGGGGCTGGTAGTGTGAGCTCAGCCACGAGCCCCTGCCCATCCCTGGTCCTAGCCCCGTCCCCGTGGTCAGGGCCTGCTTGCACAGGGTCGCAGAGCAGATCTCTGCCCGTTCCTGGCCTCCTGCTTTTCCCCCGCAGGTGGGGTTACACGCGGGCCTACAGCTGCCGGACCGCTTTCGCACATCCCCTCTGCCCCTGCTGGGCTAGACTGAGCTCACACCAGTTGGGCCTCCACCCCCGCCGACAGAACCGTGTTTCAGTGTCCTGCCGCCACCATCCCTCAGGCAACCCTCAGCAGAGTAGGAAGGGCCCTAAGTCTCCATACTGTAGACCTGGGAGCTCCCTCCCTCTAAGCAGCGCTGATCTAATTGCCATAGGAGAGCTTGTTTGGCTGGTGTCCTGTCTCCCTTTTCTGGTATTGCTAGTTCCAGGGGAAATATTTGTTTTTGATTAGGGAAGTGACTTAGCCCAGGGGTTAGGGTGGCTGTCCCTCAGAGTGTTTGTCCCTGTGCCTTCAGTCCACACTCTCTTCCCGCTGCTCTGGTCCTCTCCTCTGTCCCCGTTCCCCGGAGCTCCGGGTGCATGGTTGTGAGAGAGGTTTTCTACACTGTCCCTTTAAAAAGAATCTTGGGTCTGAGAAAACTGTCTCTTTCTCACAAACAGTATCCTCACTTGTTTCACAGCTCAATACTGTCCAAACGCCTCTTCTAGGTTCTGCGACTGCAGGCTGGGGCTTGGTTCCTGGGACCCAGGTTCCTCCCTCTCCACCAAACTCTCCTCCCACCACACAGGTTTCTCCGGGCTGCCGTTCGCTCCGGGGAGCTGGGCAGCCCTCTGCGTTTTCGCTATTCCTACCAGTCTCAATGTGCTTCTTCTGTGTTCCTTGGTTGAAGTGTCCACTTAGTTTAGTTCAAAGTTGGTTTATCCAGATGATGGTTCTTAAAATTGAGTTATAATCCATTTTAGTTCTGGGAGTTGGAAGTTGGTACATCCGCCTATTCCGTCGCCATCTTGCTACTGATAAAGACTAACATGTGGTTTGCCAGGTTCAGGAAAACCGGACTCACAGCAGCGAGAAAGGATATATCTAATTCACTCACTTGGCTGAAGTACTCATCTAAAACTTCTACAAAGTTATGGATGAATTCATAAATTGCCATCTCATTCTCAGTGTCATTAACTCCCACCACAATGAAGAGGGTTGCATACTGCCGATATATCAGCTTAAAATCCTTGTATTCAATGAAAGAGCAATGGATTACAATTATGTAGAAGAAACATCTAAATTGCTAAAGATTAGCATGACCATGCCTGACCAGGCAGTGGAGCAGTGGATAGAGCATTGGACTGGGATGCAGAGGACCCAGGTCTTGAGTGTAGGGTCACTGACTTGAGCATTGGATCACAGACATGACTCCATGGTCACAGGCTTGAGCCCAAAGGTTGCTGGTTTGAAGCCCAAGGTTGCTGGTTTGAGTCCCAGGTCGCTGGTTTGAGCCCAAGGTCACTGGCTTGAGTAAGGGATCACTCGCTCTGCTGGAGCCAAACCATCCTGTGAGGCTTCAGAGGCGTTGGTCCTGGCCACTTGTTCATGACTTTTAGAAGCCCATTTTTTTCAGGAGTATGATTCACTTGAAAGAAAGGTCACTTTCACATGAAAATATGTCTGTTGCAAAATTTAGTAGTAATTTAAACATTGCTATTTTCTGTTTGGGGTTTCTTAAAATACATTTGTATTAGTCAAACTTCAGAAGCCTGAACATATGTCAGGCTTTATATATATACACACACACATACACACTAGAGAGAGAGATTTATTATAAGGAATTGGCTCACGTGATTATAGATACTGGCAGTCTAAATCTGCAGTATGGGCCAGTAGGTAGAGACCCAGGCGAACTGACTATGCACATAAAGTCTGAAGGCATTCTGCTGAAGAATTCCCTCTTATTCAAGAGAAGGTCAGTCTTTTTGTTCTTTTCAGGTCATCTATTGATTATATAAGGCCCACCCACATTATGAAGTGCAATCTGCTTTTCTTATTAAAATGTTAATCTCACCAAAAACACCCTTGCAGAAACTTCCACAGCAATATTTGACCAAATATCTAGTTATCCTGGGGCCTGGCCACATACAATTAACATTGATATGGCAAGATTTAGGGAGGAGCAAGATGGCGACGGAGTAGGCAGATGTACCAACTTCCAACTCCCAGAACCAAAGTGGATTATAACTCAATTTTAAGATACATCATCTGGATAAACCAACATTGAACTAAACTAAGTGCACTCTTCAACCAAGGAACACAGAAGAAGCCACATTGAGACTGGTAGAAATAGCAAAAATGCGAAGAGGGCTGCCCAGCTCCCCGGAGCAAATGGCAGCCTGGAGAGACCCGCGTGGCGGGAGGAGAGTTTGGCGGAGAGGGAGGGACCTGGGTCCCAGGAACCAAGCCCCAGCCTGTAGTCCCAGAGCCTAGAAGAGGCGTTTGGACAGTTTTGAGCTGTGAAACAAGTAAGGGAGCTCCCAGGCCTACAGTGTGTAGTATTAGGTCCCTCCCTGCTCTGCTGAGGGTTGCTGAAGGATATGGTGGTGGCAGGATGCTGAAACGCGGTTCGGTTGGCGTGGGCGGAGGCCAAGCCAGTGGGAGCTCGGTCTAGCCCAGCAGGGGCAGAGGGGACGTGCGAAAGCAGTCCAGAAGCTGTGGACCGCCTGTAATCAAACCTGTGGGGACAAAGCGGGAGGCCAGGAACGGGCAGAGATCTGCTCTGCGACCCTGCCCAAGGCAGCCCTGACTGCGGGGACGGGGCTAGGACCAGGGATGGGCAGGGGCTTGCAGCTGAGCTCACGCTACCAGACCCGCCCGGCCAGAGAAACCGCGGTTTGCCATTCTACGTGCGCGAGTGGGCTCAGAGCGCGGAAACGGGGGAGACCCCGAGATAAGTGGAAACTTGCAGCTGAGCCCACACTACTATCCCCGCCCAGCCAGAGAAACCGCAGTATGCCATCCTACGTGCACGAGCAGGCTCTGAACGCGGGGCAGTGTAGAGTCTGGGACAAGCGGAAGTCCGCAGCTGAGCGGAAGCCAGCAAACACGCCCGCACCAATAAACCTGGGTTTGCGACCCTGCGCATGAGGGCCCTGGCCTCGAGGGCAGGGCTAAAGCTCCGGATGGGCAAAGGCTCACATCTGAGAGCACGTCAAAAGCCCAGCCCAACCCGCGAAACTGTGCCAAGCAGACTCTGAGTGCAGGTTCTGGGTGTCCGGAAACAGGCTGGGTCTGCAGCTGAGCAAAGGTGCTCACCTCTACCCTTGGTGCTGAGGCTTGTGAATTGAGTGACAGTACCTCCCATAGAGGAGAGGAAGAAATCACAGCAAAAGCCACAGTGGGCCAGCGCTGGCAATGCCCATAACCAACCGTCCTAGGCAGCAGCACAGGGGGTGGCGGGACTGCAGACAGACCACACCTAGAGAACACAAAGGCAACAACTACTGGACTCCAGTGGCCACAACTTGCTTATACACAGACAAAATGGGCAGGCAGAGGAATGCAAACCAAATGAATCAAGAGAAATCTCCAGAGAAGGACCTGAATGAACCAGATATAACCAAGTTACCAGAAGCAGAATTTAGAATAATGATAGTTAGGATGTTCAAAGAAATTAGAGCAACAATGGATAGTCATTATGAACACCTAAATAAAGAGATAACAAGTATAAAAAACGAAATTGAAATAATAAAAAAGAATCAGACAGAAATGACAAATGCAGTATCAGAACTAAAGACCACAATGGAAGGAATTAAAAGCAGGATGAATCACACTAAGGATCGAATCAGCAAGTTAGAAGACACAATAAAAAAAAGGCACAGAAGCAGAGAAGAAAAAGGAAAAGAGACTCAAAACATGTGAGGAAACTCTAAGGGAGCTCTGTAACAACCTGAAGAGAAACAACATTCGCATCATAGGGGTGCCTGAAGAAGAGGAGATAGGACAGGAAATGGAAACTTTGTTCAATCAAATCATAGCAGAAAACTTTCCTAAATTAAGGCTGGGAAACACTCCACACGTTCAAGAAGCACACAGAACTCCATTAAAGAGAAACCCAAAAAGATCTACACCAAGACACATCATAGTTAAAATACCAAAGCTAATGGATAAAGAAAATATTTTAAAAGCTACTAGGGAAAAAAAGGCTCTTACCTACAAAGGAGCCCCCATAAGGATGACATCGGACTTCTCAACAGAAACACTTGAGGCCAGAAGACAATGGCAAGATATAAACAATGTAATGCAGAACAAGAACCTACAACCAAGACTACTTTATCCAGCAAGGCTATCGTTTAAAATTGAAGGAGAAATAAAGAGCTTCCCAGAAAAAGAAAGCCTGAAGGAATTCATAAAAACCAAACCAATTCTGCAAGAGATACTAAGGGGCCTCTTGTGAGCAGTTTAAAGGGAGGAAAGAATAGAGCAAAAGAAGAATACACCTTTAAAGAATAAAATGGCATTAAACAACTACATATCAATAATAACCTTAAATCTAAATGAATTAAATGATTCAATCAGAACACATATGGTAGCTGCATGGATAAAGAAACAGGACCCATACATATGCTGTCTACAAGAGACACACCTTAAAACAAAAGATGCTCATAGACTGAAGGTAAAAGGATGGAAAAAATATTTCATGCAAATGAAAATGAAAAAAAAGCCAGGGTAGCGTACTTATATCTGACAAAATGAACTTTAAAACACAGGCTGTAGTAAGAGATAAAGAAGGACACTACATAATGATAAAGGGAACAATTCAACAGGAAGATATAACTATTATAAATATCTATGCACCAAATATAGGAGCCCCGACATACATAAAGCAGACTTTGATGGATATAAAGGGCGAGATTAACAGCAATACTATCATAGTAGGGAATTTCAATACCCCTCTAAAACACTGGATAGATCCTCAAGAAAGAAAATTAATAAAGAAACAGCAGACTTAAAGGAGACACTAGATCAACTAGATTTAATAGATATCTTCAGAACTTTTCACCCTAAAGCAGTAGAATATACATTCTTCTCAAGCGCTCATGGTACGTTTTCTAGGATAGACCACATGTTAGGACACAAAAATGGTCTCAATAAATTTAGAAAGATTGAAATTATATGAAGCATTTTCTCTGATAACAATGCCATGAAACTAGAAATTAACCACAAAGAAAAACTGAAAAATACTCAAATACTTGGAAACTAAATAGCATCTTATTAAATAATGAATGGATTAACAATGAGATCAAAGAAGAAATTAAAAAGTTTCTAGAAACAATGATAATGAGCATACATTAACTCAAAATTTATGGGACACAGCAAAAGCAGTTCTGAGAGGGAAGTTCATTGCACTACAGGCATATCATAAGAAGCTAGAAAAAGCTCAAATAAGCAACCTGACCCTGCATCCAAAAGAACTAGAAAAACAACAACAAATAAAACCGAAGACAAGTAGAAGGAAGGAAATAATAAAGATCAGAGCAGAAATAAATGACATAGAGGTTAAGGAAACAATACAGAGGATCAATGAAACCAGAAGCTGGTTCTTCGAAAAGGTAAACAAGATTGATGAACCTTTAACTAGACTCACCAAGAAAAAAAGAGAGAGGACTCAAATAAATAAAATTAGAAAGGACAGTGGAGAAATAAAACTGACAAAACAGAAATACAAAGCATTGTAAGAAAATACTATGAAGAACTATATGCCAATAAATTAGACAATCTTGGTGAAATGGACAAATTTCTTGAATCATATAAACTTCCAAAAATCAATCTGGAAGAATCAGAACACCTAAACAGACCAATTACAACAAATGAGATCGAAACAGTTATCAAGAAACTCCCAAAAAAGAAAAGTCCTGGGCCTGATGGCTTCACAAGTGAATTCTATCAAAAATTCAAAGAAGAACTAACTCCTATCCTCCTCAAACTATTTCAAAAATTTCAAGAGGAAGGAAGACTTCCAAACTCCTTTTATGAGGCGAGCATAATTCTGTTCCCAAAACCGGGCAAAGACAACACAAAGAAAGAAAATTATAGGCCTATATCCCTGATGAATTTAGATGCTAAAATTCTCAACAAAATATTAGCCAACCGGATCCAGCAATATATGAAAAAAATCATACACCACAATCAAGTGGGATTTATTCTGGAGAGGCAAGGCTGATTCAATATTCGCAAATCAATCAATGTGATTCATCACATAAACAAAAGGAAGGACAAAAATCACATGATAATTTCAATAGATGCAGAAAAGGCATTTGATAAAATCCAGCATCCATTCGTGCTCAAAACTCTTAGTAAAGTGGGAATACAGGGATCATTCCTTAACATGATAAAGGCCATCTACGATAAACAGACAGCAAACATCATACTAAATGGACAAAGATTAAAAGCAATCCCCTTAAGATCAGGAACCAGGCAGGGTTGCCCACTTTCACCACTTTTATTCAACATAGTTCTGGAAGTCCTAGCTACAGCAATCAGACAAGAAGAAGAAATAAAAGGCATCCAAATTGGTAAAGAAGAAGTAAAATTGTCACTATTTGCAGATGATATGATAATGTATATTGAAAACCCTAAAGTCTCAGTCAAAAAACTACTGGACCTTATAAATGAATTCAGCAAGGTGGCAGGATATAAAATTAATACTCAGAAATCAGAGGCATTTCTATATACCAACAATGAACTGTCAGCAAAAGAAATTAAGGAAACAATCCCCTTCACTATTGCAGCCAAAAAAGTAAAGTACCAGGAGTAAATTTAACCAAGGAGATTAAAGACTTGTACTCGGAAAATTATAGAACATTGATAAAAGAAGTCAAGGAAGATACAAACAAGTGGAAGCACATACCGTGCTCATGGCTAGGAAGAATAAACATCATTAAAATGTCTATATTACCCAAAGCAATTTATAAATTCAATGCAATACCAATTAAAATACCAATGACATACTTCAATGATATAGAAAACATATTCCAAAAATTTATATGGAACCAAAAAAGAATATGAATAGCCTCAGCAATTTTAAAAAGAAAAAATAAAGCAGGAGGTATCACTCTTCCGGATATCAAGGTTTACCACAATGCCATTGTACTCAAGACAGCCTGGTACTGGCATAAGAACAGGCACATAGATCAATGGAACAGAACAGAGGACCCAGAAATAAACCCACAGCTTTATGGACAACTGATATTTGACAAAGGAGGAAAGAGCATACAATGGAGTAAAGACAGCCTCTTTAACAAATGGTGTTGGGAAAATTGGACATCTACCTGCAAAAAAATGAAACTAGACCATCAACTTACACCATTCACAAAAACAAACTCAAAATGGATAAAAGACTTAAATGTAAGCCGTGAAACCATAAGCATCTTAGAAGAAAACATAGGCAGCAAGCTCTCCGACATCTGTAGCAGCAGTATATTTGCCGATTTAGCTTCACGGTCAAATGAAATAAAAGGCAAGATAAACAAATGGGACTATATCAAACTAAAAAGTTTTCGCACAGCTAAAGACAGTTAGAACAGAATAAAAAAACAAACCACACAATGGGAGAACATATTCGACAGCACATCTGATAAGGGGTTAATAACTAAAATTTATAAAGAACTTATAAAACTCAACACCAGGAAGACAACAATCCAATCAAAAAATGGGCAAAAGAAATGAATAGAAATTTCTCCAAAGAGGACATACAGATGGCCAATAGGCATATGAAAAAATGCTCAAAATCACTAATCATAGAGAAATGCAAATTAAAACCACAATGAGATATCACCTCACACCAGTCAGAATGCCACTCATCAGCAAAACAACACTGAACAAGTGCTGGCGAGGATGTGGAGAAAAGGGAACCCTTCTACACTGCTGGTGGGATTGCAGACTGGTGCAGCCACTGTGGAAAACAGTTTGGAGATTCCTCAGAAAATTAAAAATCGAACTGCCTTTTGACCCAGCTATCCCACTTATAGGAATATACCCTAAGAACACCATAACACTGTTCGAAAAGAAGAAATGCGCCCCCATGTTCATGGCAGCATTGTTCACAATAGCGAAGATCTGGAACCAGCCCAAGTGTCCGTTAGAAGACGAGTGGATTAAAAAGCCATGGTACATATATACTACGGAATACTACTCAGCCATAAGGAATGACGACATCGGATTATTTATAACAAAATGGATGTACCTTGATAACATTATACGGAGTGAAATAAGTAAATCAGAAAAAAGAAATACTGCGAACAGCATGATTTCATACATAGGTGGGACATAAAAGTGAGAATATGAGACATGGACAAGAGAGTGGTGGTTACGGGATGGGGGGAGGGAGGGAAGGGTGGGATAGGGAGGAGGGGAGGGACACAGGGAAAACCAGATAGAAGGTGACAGAGGACAATTTGACTTTTGGTGACGGGTATGTAACACAACTGAATGATAAGATAACCTGGAAATGTTTTCATTGTACATATGTACCCTGATTTATTGGTGTCACCCCATTAGAATTAATAATAATAAAATATATAAATATATATATATTTGACCTAAAAAAAAAAAATAAAGATTTATATAGGTTCTGTTCATTGTTTATTGTTCTGCATAGTGAAGGCTCAGAGTAAATCTCGACTGAATAGACTACTGCTAGTTTAGTTCAAGTGTGAACAGCATGGGCCTTTGCTTCAAATAGATCTGGTCCCTGGTTCTTCTATAATGATACTATTTGTGTGACGCTGAACAAATTTTCTCAAATTTTCACACTTCAGTTTCCTGATTTGTATTTCAGGAATAATAATAACAATAGTTATTCCTGAAATAATAATAACTATTTATTATGAAGGCATTATGAAGATTGAAATTAATTGCATGTAAAGCACTTAGTTCAGTACTGGGCACATAGTAAGAAGTCAATAAATGTTACCTATCGTTACAACTATTTCTGCATAATTTTCTCCCTAATTGAATGGTCAATTCCTCAAGGCAGATAATTTATTTTTAACCTCTCTCAATCACAATCCATGCTTAATCCATCATGTGCATCTGATAACTATTTATGGGTTTAACTGATCTCACATTCTATGACTTTCCTTTTATGATGAGAATGCCAGGGGTAGGACTATATTTTAATAGCAGAATTTTTGCTTTTTTTTAAAAAAAAAATAAATATGGGAAGTAGTTCATATGTTATTGAAGTAATAGGAGAAGCTAGACAAAATCCAAGACTCAGAAATAAACTTTAAATAGGCTCTGGCAAAAAAAGATAAGGTCCTTCAAAAGAATAAATAAATTTATAAATGGAAAAGTCTAGCATATGTGCAGCATTCTATAGGCTTCAGTCACTCAAAAAAATTGATGTGATTTCTATTTGAAGAAATTTTAGATTATTTTGAAGCAAATCCAAGATATCATATCATTTTCTCTATGTATATTTCAATATGCATTATTTTTTTTATTAAAAGAAAACTTTCTGGACCTAGCCAGGTAGCTCAGTTGCTTGGAGTATCATGCCAATACGCCAAGGTTGCAGGTTCGATCCCTGATCAACTAATGAATGCAAAAACAAATGGAACAACTAATCAATGTGGGTTTTTTTCTCTTTTTCTGTCTAAAATTAATCAACAAAAAAAAATTTTTAAAGGAATTCCATGTTTAATAGCCACAGTACTACCACTTGCTCCCCTGACAATCAGGAATAATTCCTTTATACTATTGATATCCAATGCTCATATTTTCTTTATTGTATTTATACAATTTTTTTTAAAAGTTTGTTCAGCCTGACCAGGAAGTGGCACAATGAATGGAGCATTGGCCTGGAACGCTGAGGACCCAGGTTCAAAGTCTCGAGGTTGCTGGCTTGAGTGGGCTCATTTGGCTTGAGCGAGAGCACAGGTTGCTGGTTTGAGTGTGGGATCATAGACATGACCCCATGGTTGCTGGCCGGAGCACAAAAGTCACTGGCTTGAGCAAGGGGTCACTGGAAACCCCCTCCCCACCCCTGCGTCAAGACACATATGAGAAAGCAATCAATGAACAACTAAGGTACTGCAACTATAAGTTGATGCTTCTCATCTCTCTCCTTCCTGTTTGTCCTCTCTTTCCTTCTTGTTAAAAAAAAAAAAGTTTGTTCAAATCTAGATATAAAACAAGGCCCATATATTGTTATTGGTTGATGCATATCTTGAGGACTCCCCCTGGGTTTTCCTCTTTTTTTACTGTTGACAGAAGAGATTTTAGTCTTGTAGAAATCATCATAGTCTAGATTTTGCTGACTGAATATCCATGGATTCATTACACATATTCTTCTAGGCTGTGCATTTTCTATAAGTTAAAATCTGAAACTTGATCATTGTTAGATTCTTTTATCTTCCTTTTTTTTTTTTTTTTTTTTTTTTTTTTTTTTTTTGGTGAAGGACATAATTACCTTCTATATGTTTATATACTTCCATCAGAAGGTAAATGTCTGGTTATCTTCCTGGAATGTAAGCAACCATTTTCAAGCAATGCCTATACAGTGATATTCTAATTCTATTATTTGTTTCTCATTTGTGAGCTATAGAAGAAAAACTTTCCCTCATCATTATTAGATTATCCTGAGATATGGGTCATAATAAGATAATCAACTATTGAAAATATACTTTCATTAAAATTTTAGTAATTAAATTTTATGTTTGACACTATGGTATTGAATCAATTATTTCTTACTACTATCAGCTGCTCAATTGTGTCTATAGAATCTGTGCTACACAGCCTGACCTGTGGTGGTGCAGTGGATAAAGCGTCGACCTGGGAACACTGAGGTCGCCAGTTCAAAACCCTGCACTGGTCTGGTCAAGGCACATATGGGAGTTGATGCTTTCAGCTCCTCCCCCTTTCTCTCTCTCTCTCTCTCTCTCTCTCTCACTCTGTGTCTCCTCTCTAAAATGAATAAAATAAAAATTTTAAAAAAATCTTTAAAAAAAAAAAAAAAAAAGAATCTGTGCTACACATTTATGTCATGAAATAGATGCTCATTTTTAATCAAAGTTGATGAAGAATTTGGTACTTAGTTTCCAAAGATGATCAACTAAAATTTTCATCTATACATCTAATACTGATTTTTTGAGAGAGAGAGAAAAAGAGAGAGAGAGGCAGGAAAGGGGGAGTGGAAAGAGATGTGAAGCATCAACTCGTAGTTGCTTCACTTTAGTTATTTATTGATGTTTCTCATATATCCCTTGATGGTGGGTGTTGGGGAGCTCAAGCCAATGACCTTGGGCTCAAGCCAGCAATCTTGGGGTCATATCAATCCTGCACTCAAGCCTGCGATCCTGTGCTCAAGCCCACAAGCCTGCATTCTAGCCGGCGACCTTGGGGTTTCAAACCAGGGCCCTCAGCATCCCAGGCCGATGCTCAATCCATGGTACCAGCACCGGTCAGACTGATTATTTTTTTTGATACCAATGTCTTCTTATTGTGAATAAAGATGTAATGAATGTATTCATATATATTCTTCTTATTTCTTTTGAATTATTTTCTTGAGATAAAATCCTCAAAGTAGAAGTAAAGAAACAAAGTACTTGATTATATTTATGTCTGTTTTTCTTTATTGCCATATTTCTTTGCAAAAGGGTTACAATAATTTTCAGTACCATCAATAATGAGTTCATAATCTCACTCCAACAATGATAACTGCTATATGTTGCTATTTTAGTACATATAAAATTCTCTTTTAAAGTTGCTTTCACTTGCATTCCTTTGATTACTGTCAAGAAAACCTTCAGGCTTTTTCATCACATCCAAGTTATTTTTGCTTTTTCCATGTGTTTGTTTACTAATTATTTTTACTCTTGGGTAGAAGAACTATTTTTCTTAAAACTATGAAAAGGCATTTCTGAACAACATAACTATATAATGAGAACAGGGAATTTCAGAATCTGGTGAATTCCCAGTTTTCACAAATTAGCTTACTAGGAGTGAGCATAAATATTTCTGGTTTTGATTTATTTTTTGTAAAGTTGGGCTGATTATATTTTAACTACACTAGAAGGCTATTTAAAACTTGAGTTTACATACCTTAAATTCCTATGACAAAGATTATATCTAATCATTATTTTAAGTATTTTTAAAAGTATGACTTTAAAATATAAACTCAGAATTACAAAAAAAAAGTTAATCCTCAAATTTTCTTACATTCAATTATAGCCCTGAAGTTAGGATCAAGAATTTACTCTGAATACCAAAACTATGTACCTCTGTACATTCCTATTAGGAAAAAAAATTGAAAAGATAAAAGTTTTTAAAAACCCAATTCTTTATGAAAATAATTTATTTAGCAAATATTAATTAATAACATTGGTTTCTTGGCAGCAGGGGGTACTGTTTAAGAAAGGAAACTTCCCTGAGGGTTTGATTATATGATGGCATTCTCTCTCATTTTTCCCTCATTAGGAAACCCAGTGGATTTAACAATCAATCCTGTGGCCATCCTGATACAAGTCAATGCACTGCCTGCTCTCCTAGGAAAGTGACTTTCCAAGTCAAACCTTGGCTCAGCCAGTAGTGGGATTCAAATAATTTAACAACCAGTTATCTGCCTTAATGACCATTTTAAGTATAAAAAAAAATGATATACCGAAAGATAGTTTATTATTTCATGCATTTAATACTTAAATAAGAATAAAAAAAGAGGTCCTGGCCAGTTGGCTCAGTGGTAGTGTCAGCCTAGCATGTGGGAGTCCTGGGTTCAATTCCCAGTCAGGGTACACGGGCAAAGTGACTACCTGCTTCTCCAACCCTTCCCCTTCTCCTTCTCTCTCTCTCTCTCTCTCTCTCTCTCTTTGTCTGTCTCTCTCTCTCTCTTCCCCTTCCACAGCCATGGCTCAAATGGTCTGAGCATGTTGGCCATGGGCACTGAGGATGGCTCCACGGCCTGACCTCAGGCATTGAAATGGCTCAGTTGCCAAGCAATGGAGCAGCAGCCCCGATGGGTTTGCCAGGTGGATCTGGCTGGAGCACACATAGGAATTTGTCTCTCTGCCTCCCTGCCTTCCCGAATCTCACTTAAAAAAAAAGAACAATAAAAGAGGTAAACAAAATTAGATTATGTTATAAGAGGTTTAAAATATTAATGAAAATATTAAATTATACCTGACAAAAACAAAACAAGTTGTCATCCCCTGTTTGTTTGGCACTTTTTCTCTTTATGTTATATGTTTGCTTACTGAAGTAACAAATACAAGAGAATTAAAATGTAGTATTTCATCAAAGGTATTAGTTTTATAAAATGAATAAATAAATATTACAAGCATAGTTTCATCAAATTTTTTCACCTGTGGATGAAATGAACATTAATACGGACACTTAGAATACACTGTTGCACAAATGAATGTTAAAAAAGAGTAAGGAATGTAAATATGTGAGTTCCACATTGGGCGGCTGCCCAGGTACCCACGTTAGAGAGCACCCTGATTACAAGTGCCATTTTAACAGCTGGTTCACTGAACTCAACAAAAAATTAGGTATCGGTTCTGCTGAACCAGTGCAAACCAACTGAATCCCACCACCGGCTCTACCCTAATCCAAGGAAGTGAACGAGAAGAGAAGGCTGCAGAAAGCATGCACAGAGTAACTAACTGGACCCGACACTAGGCTAGACTTTGTGTACTAGTCAAGGTTCTCATGTCAAGCATTGAAATTGACTTGAACTAATCTGCAACTGACAAGGTTTTTGAATCTGTCCATTTTGAACAGTTTACTAGTCTTAGTAATTTCCTTGACCCATACCACAATCACAGTGAGAAAATGAGAAGGTGACAATGATTTTATATCGCCCATGAATTTTACTTCTAGGAAATTTAATATATTGTTTTCCCCAGTTTACATAGACTTTCTTCTTCTCATTGGCATCTTAGTGCCTAATTAAATAATAAGTATGCTAATTAATATAGCAATAACAACATATAATTAACTTTTCGAAACCAGCAAATTTATGGAAGGGTTAGGCCAGGGGTAGTCAACCTTTTTATACCTACCGCCCACTTTTGTATATCTGTTAGTAGTAAATTTTTCTAACCGCCCACCAGTTCCACAGTAATGGTGATTTATAAAGTAGGGAAGCAACTTTACTTTATAAAATTTATAAAGCAGAGTTACAGCAAGTTAAAGCATATAATAATAATTACTTACCAAGTACTTTATGTCTGATTTTTCACTAAGTTTGGCAGAATAAATCTTTATAAAACAACTTACTATAGTTAAATCTATCTTTTTATTAATACTTTGGTTGCTCCGCTACCACCCACCATGAAAGCTGGAACGCCCACTAGTGGGCGGTAGGGACCAGGTTGACTATTACTGTGTTAGGCATTAGAAAACCCCAATTTTAAACATAGCTTGTTAATGATAAACTATTTTTATGCTCTTTATTTCTTTATTTCTAGAGCTAATGTAAAAGTAGAAATAATGTCAAAATGATTAATAGCTAACAGTTTAGTAACCACTCTTATAAGTAGAGATACTTTTGAAAAATAGGAAATAAGAGTCTTGCCTGGTGGGGACAGAGGGGATACGCGAAAGTGGTCCGGCCCACTGCAGGCTGCCGGCAATCACACCTGTGGGGGAAGAGTGGGAGCCCTGCAATGGGCAGAGACCCACCGCTGAGCAAGGGCACACAGCCTCACCTGGCCCATGGAACTGAAGCTTGTGGCCCAACACGAGGGCTGGCTCCGACCACGGGGGCAGGGTGGAAGCCTGGAAACAGGCAGAGACCCGTAGCTGAGCAAAGGTGTTCACCCCTGCCCTTGGTGCAGAGGCTTGTGGTCCAGACTCTGCGCATAACCCCACCCGCGGGGTCGAAGCAAAAGCCAAGGCTTGTAGAGCCAGGCATGTGAACACAGCCCTTTTCATGGAGAAGAGGCGGAAACCACAGTGACAGCTGCAGTGGGTTGGCGCCGGCAATGCCCCTACCCGACGCCCTAGGTCAGGTGTCTCCAAACTTTTTACACAGGGGGTCAGTTCACTGTCCCTCAGACCGTTGGAGGACCAGACTATAAAAACATCTATGAACAAATCCCTATGCACACTGCACATACCTTATTTTAAAGTAAAAAAACAAAATGGGAACAAATACAATATTTTAAATAAAGAACAAGTAAATTTAAATCAACAAACTGACCAGTATTTCAATGGGAACTATGGGTGTGGATGCATCCTGTGCTCCTCTCACTGACCACCAATGAAAGAGGTGCCCCTTCTGGAAGTGCGGTGAGAGCAGGATAAATTACCTCAGGGGTTGCATGTGACCCATGGGCCGTAGTTTGGGGACCCCTGCCCTAGGCAGTGGCAGAGGCGGTGGTGGGCCTGCAGACAGACTATATCTAAGGAACACAGAGGCCACACCCATTGGACTCCAGTGGCCAAAACCTTCTTATATACAGACAAAATAGGAAGGCAGAGAAATGCAACCCAAATGAATCAAGAGAAATCCCCAGAAAAGAACTTGAATGGGTCAGATATAACCAAATTACTGGATGCAGAGTTTAAAATAATGATTGTTAGGATGCTCAAAGATCTTAGAATAATAAATGGTCATTATGAACACCTAAATAAAGAAATAGAAAATATAAAAAAGGACATTGAAATAGTAAAAAAGTATCAGTCAGAAATGATAAATACAATATCAGAAATGAAGACCACAATGGAAGGAATAAAAAGAAGGATGGATGAAGCTGAGAATCGAATCAGTGAGTTAGAGGACAAGATAAACAAAGGCACAGAAGCAGAGCACAAAAAAGAAAAGACTCAAAAGAAGAAATGTGCCCCCATGTTCGTGGCAGCATTGTTCACAATAGCGAAGATCTGAAACCAGCCCAAGTGTCCGTCAGAAGACGAGTGGATTAAAAAGCTGTGGTACATATATACTATGGAATACTACTCAGCCATAAGAAATGATGACATCGGATCATTTATAACAAAATGGATGGACCTTGATAACATTATACAGAGTGAAATAAGTAAATCAGAAAAAAAGAAAAACTGAGAACAGCATGATTTTATACATAGGTGGGACATAAAAGTGAGACTATGAGACATGGAAAAGAGAGTGGTGGTTACGGGATGGGGGGAGGGAGGGAAGAGTGAGATAGGGAGGAGGGGAGGGACACAGGGAAAACCAGATAGAAGGTGACAGAGGACAATTTGACTTTTGGTGATGGGTATGCAACACAATTGATTGATAAGATAACCTGGAGATGTTTTCATTGTACATATGTACCCTGATTTATTGGTGTCACCCCATTAGAATTAATAATAATAAAAAATATATATTAAAAAAAAGTTGTGCTCAATAAATAATTCTAATATAAAACCTAAATAAACCTACCAGATAGATTATAAAGGAACTGCATTTCAATTCCAAATCCTGTATACCTCCTTTTATAAAATATTCTTTTTAAATTTTTATGATTAAATTCAACTGTGCTTTTAAAAGAAAATAAGAGAAGACTTTTGTTAATGACTTTTTAATGAATGTTTTTGTGAAGCAAATAAAAAAAAAAAAAAAAGAAAGAAAAGACTCAAAAAATCTGAGGAAACTATAAGGGAGCTCTGTGACAACATGAAGAAAAATAACATTCACATCATAGGGGTTCCTGAAGATGAAGAGAAAGAACAAAGGATAGAAACCTTGTTCAATCAAATCATAGCTGAAAACTTCCCTATATTAAGGCTGGAGAATGTTTCACACGTTCAAGAAGCACGGAGAACTCCATTAAAGAGAAACCCAAAGATATATACACCAAGACACATCATAGTTAAAATACCAAACCTAAGTGATAAAGAGAAAATTTTAAAGCTGGTAGAGAAAAAAAGGCTATCACCTACAAAGGAGCCCCCATAAGGATAACATCCGACTTCTCAACAGAAACCTTGAGGCCAAAAGGGAATAGCAAGATATATTCAAAGTAATGCAGAAAACGAACCTACAACCAAGACTACTCTATCCAGCAAGGCTAACATTTAAAATTGAAGTAGAAATAAAGAGCTTCCCAGACAAAAATACCCTCAGGTATTCATTAAAACCAAACCAATTCTGCAAGAGATGCTAAGGGGCCTCTTGTGAACAGCACAAAGGGGGGAAAGAATATAACAAAAATAGAATACAGCTTTAAAGAACAAAATGGCAACAAACAACGACATATCAATAATAACCTTAAATGTAAATGGATTAAATTATCCGATCAAAAGACATAGGGTACCTGCGTGGATAAAGAAACAGGACCCATACATATGCTGTCTACAAGAGACACACCTTATAACAAAAGATGCACATAGACTGAAGGTAAAAGGATGGAAAAAAATATTTCATGCAGATGAAAATGAAAAAAAGCCGGGGTAGCAATACTTATATCTGACAAAATGGACTTTAAAACAAAGGCTGCAGTAAGAGATAAAAAAGAACACTACATAATGATAAAGGGAACAATTCAACAGGAAGATATAACCATTAAAAATATCTATGCACCAAACATAGGAGCCCCGACATACATAAAGCAGACTTTGATGGATATAAAAGGTGAGATTAACAGCAATACTATCATAGTAGGGGATTTCAATACCCCAGGAACATCACTGGATACATCCTCAAGAAAGAAAATCAATAAAGAAACAGCAGACTTAAAGGAGACACTAGATCAACTCTATTTAACAGATATCTTCAGAACTTTCACCCTAAAGCAGTAGAATATACATTCTTTTCAAGCATTCATGGTACATTCTCTAGGATAGACCACATGTTAGGACACAAAAGTGGTCTCAACAAATTTCAGAAGATTGAAATCATATCAAGTAGTTTCTCTGATCACAATGCCATGAAACTAGAAATTAACCACAAAAGAAAAACTGAAAAATACTCAAACACTTGGAAACTAAATAGCATGTTATTAAATAATGAACGGATTAGCAATGAGATCAAAGAAGAAATAAAACAGTTTCTAGAAATGAATGATAATGAGCATACATCAACTCAAAATTTATGGGACACAGCAAAAGCAGTACTGAGAGGGAAGTTCATTGCACTACAGGCATATCATAAGAAGCTAGAAAAAGCTCAAATAAGCAACCTGACTCTGCATCTAAAAGAACTAGAAAAACAACAGCAAATAAAGCCTACGACTAGTAGAAGGAAGGAAATAATAAAGATCAGAGAAGAAATATATGACATAGAGGCTAAGGAAACAATACAGAGGATCCTTGAAACCAGGAGCTGGTTCTTTGAAAAGGTAAACAAAATTGATGACCCTTTAACTAGATTCACCAAGAAAAAAAGAGAGAGGACCCAAATAAATAAAATTAAAAATGAGAGTGGAGAAATAACAACTGACACAACAGAAATACAAAGCATTGTAAGAAAATACTATGAAGAACTCTATGCCAAAAAATTAGACAACCTAGGTGAAATGGACAAATTTCTTGAATCATATAATCTTCCAAAAATCAATCTGGAAGAATCAGAACACATAAACAGACCAATTACAACATATGAGATCGAAACAGTTATCATAAACTCCCAAAAAGGAAAGTCCTGGGCCTGATGGCTTCACAAGTGAATTCTACCAAAAATTCAAAGAACTAACGCCTATACCCCTCAAGCTATTTCAAAAAATTCAAGAGGAAGGAAGACTTCCAAACTCCTTTTATGTGGCGAGCATAATTCTGATCCCAAAACCAGGCAATGACAACACAAAGAAAGAAAATTATAGGCCAATATACCTGATGAATTTAGATGCTAAAATACTCAACAAAATATTAGCCAACTTGATCCGGCAATATATGGAAAAAATCATACACCATGATCAAGTGGGATTTATTCTGAAGAGGCAAGGCTGGTTCAATATTTGCAAATCAATCAATGTGATTCATCATATAAACAAAAGAAAGGACAAAAATCACATGATAATTTCAATAGATGCAGAAAAAGCATTTGATAAAATCCAGCACCCATTCATGATCAAAACTCTCAGTAAAGTGGGAATACAGAGAACATACCTAAACATGATAAAGGCCATCTATGACAAATCCACAGCAAACATCATACTCAATGGGCAAAAATTAAAAGCAATCCCCTTAAGATCAGGAACCAGGCAGGGGTGCCCCCTTTCACCACTCTTATTCAACATAGTTCTGGAAGTCTTAGCCACAGCAATCAGACAAGAAGAAGAAATAAAAGGCACCCAAATTGGAAAAGAAGAAGTAAAACTGTCATTATTTGCAGATGATATGATATTGTATATAGAAAACCCTAAAGTCTCAGTCAAAAAACTACTGGACCTGATAAATGAATTCAGCAAGGTGGCAGGATATAAAATTAATACTCAGAAATCAGAGGCATATTTATATACCAACAATGAACTGTCAGCAAAAGAAATTAGGGAAACAATCCCCTTCACTATTGCAACCAAAAGAATAAAGTACCTAGGAGTAAATTTAACCAAGGAGGTTAAGGACTTTTACTCAGAAAATTATAAAACATTGATAAAAGAAATCAAGGAAGATACAAACAAGTGGAAGCATATACCGTGCTCATGGCTAGGAAAAATAAACATCATTAAAATGTCTATATTACCCAAAGCAATTTATAAATTCAATGCAATACCAATTAAAATATCAATGGCATACTTTAAAGATATAGAACACATATTCCAAAAATTTATATGGAACCAAAAAAGAACATGAATAGCCTCAGCAATCTTGAAAAGGAAGAATAAAGTGGGAGGTACCACACTTTCTGATACGAAGTTATACTACAAGGCCATTATAATCAAAACAACTTGGTACTGGCATAAGAACAGATATTTTAATGAATGGAACAGAACAGAGAACCCAGAAATAAACCCACACCTTTATGGACAACTGATATTTGACAAAGGAGGTA
Source organism: Rhynchonycteris naso (assembly GCA_037038555.1). NCBI lineage: Eukaryota > Metazoa > Chordata > Mammalia > Chiroptera > Emballonuridae > Rhynchonycteris > Rhynchonycteris naso. The sequence continues at coordinate 39,847,402 of CM073002.1, forward strand.
ATAGCATACAATGGAGTAAAGACAGCCTCTTCCCAGAACCTGAGAATGACTCCATGACCTGCACATCAGGTGCTAAGGAGAGCTCAGTTGCTGAGCAATGGAGGAATGCCCCACATGGGCAGAGCATTGCCCCCTAGAGGGCTGGCTAGGAGGATCTGGGTGCATGTGGGAGTCTGTTTCTCTGTCTCTTCTCCTCTCACTGAATAAAAAAAATTTTTTCTATTGACTGATGATAGAGAGAGATAAGAAGAGAGAGGGAGAAAGACAGGAACATTGATCTGTTCCTGAATGTACCCTGAATGGGGATCAAACCAGTAACTTCTGCACTTCAGGACAATGCTCTAGCAATAGAGCTAGCCAGCCAGGGTGGGTGACTTTCTTTTTTTAAGAGAGAGACAGAGACAGAGAGACAGAGAAAGAGACAGAGAGAGAGATGAGAAGCACCAACTCATAGTTGTGGCACTCTGAGCTATTCATTGATTGCTTCTCATATGTGCCTTGACCAGTGATACCTTGCTCAAGCTGGTGGCCTTGGGCTCAAACCAGTGACCTTGGGATCATAGCCAGAGACCCTGTGCTTAAAGCTGGTGAGCCTGAGCTTAAGGTGGATGAGCCCATGCTCAAGCTGTCAACCACAGGGTTTCAAACCTGGATCCTCAGCATCCCAGGTTGATGTTCTATTATCCACTGTGCCACCACCTCAGGGTGGATGACTTTTAATTTTTGTCAGACACACCTCAGGTTCCCCAAGAAGGGGGTTAGCGGGGGAGAATAACAACCACTACCAGCTCAGACCCTCTCCAAGGTAGTTGCTAGAGATTTGGCCCTCCCCTGCCAGGTCCCTTCTGTCTCCCATCAGGTCTCAGGGGTTCCCCACACTCTTTTTGCTCCAGTCCTCACCAACCACAATACTCCAATCTTGGCTTCTCCCACCAATTATGATCTCCCTGGGTGAAAAAGTGAAGAATAACTCCAGCTTCAGGTGTGTTTCTGCAGCTCTCTAAGCTCAGATACTGACTGCAGCCACCTGGCACCTGTGAAGAGGTGACCATGGGGCAGGCTGCATCCATTCCTACATGCTACTGAAAGTTCCAGGATTAACCATCACCAGTGAGCCACGTGGCCACAGCCTTAAGGCCCCAGGTGTGGCTCAGGGCCCAGGAGAGATAATAGGTTGGTGGGTATCTCATCTCTGCTGCTGCTTTAGTGTAAGGTTGCTTGGTGCTGCTACAGGCTGTCTCCCACACTGGTCCCAGGGATTTCAGATAGAGCCAAAAGCCTCCCGCCCGCCCTTGAATTTGAATGGGTCAGCAAGAGATAGGCAAAGGCTGTTGTCCCCAAAAGGGGTCTCCACTAAGAAATCTCCTGGCCCTGCTGCTTATGCTAGACATGTCTTCCAAAGGTCTTCCATTTATTCTTTCTCCAAATGCTACATATGGATAAATTGTACTTCTTCTCTCACCACATCCAGGGCATTTTTGCTTTTCCCTAGTAAATTTTCCTGCTTTGGTGTATGGAAGTGGTATATTTAATATTGGATGGCCTACTGCATTTTGTTAAAAATAAGTGAAATTTGTAGTTGGCACATTTGTTAATTCATGTGTCCGTGTTAAGTAACTGCCTTTAAAAGCAGTGAAATAATAGCATTCAAATTTCTTTTAATACTAAGGATGAGGCTGTATAAGTGACCTGGAAATTTATGTATATTAAATTGGAGGCTTTTTTTCAAAATCAGGAATGGCAAGAAAGATATGATAGATGAGACACAGAAGTTGAGGAGCAAAATATAGTGCCAAGGATTTACACATGTTGGTGTTTAGACTTTGGACACTAAAATGATATAAAAGCAAATATAGTTTAAAAGTATATAAAATGTTACTTTTGTAATTTAAATTCTAGGTTAGTGTAAATATCAAGGTTGCTATTTTGAGGGCCTAGTCACAAAATAAATAAGAATGAATACCTATAGAGAGATTATCACAAAATACATTGGCTAAATTAGTGAATATAGGCTTGTCAGTGGAATAAATACAAAGTAATATCTATCATCCTAGTACTTTAATGCATATTATTATGGCTGGGAACCAGTTAGTAGAACAATATTATCACAGCTTTAAGGTAAATACTGATAACACTATGAAATTTAAAATTCACTGTACGAGTAGTCAGACACAGGGTACAGAGTTCCAAAGCTATTCATATTGGATCTGGGAAATCAACATCAAAAGTCAGCTGACTTTTTTTTAGTATACTGTAGTAAGAACAGGTATTTTAATTTGAGAGGAATCTGGATTTGAATACTGGCTTTAACAATTCCTAGGTGGGTGATCTTGGGCAAGTTGCCTAACTTTTATTGTCTTATATGAATTTCCCCACCTGCAAAATGAGAAAGATTATAACTACATCTCTGCTAACAGTCAAAATATTTAACACCTCATACAGCTTGGGCACCAACAATTCAGATTAGACTGTGGCCTTGGCCCTGGAGCAGGGTCCTGGAAGGCTGTTCCTGCGCCCCGTGTTAACTCGTTAGTTTCTATTTTGAGGAGAAGAAAGTTGAGTGGTCTGCAGAAGGGTTGACAACCACAGAAACAAAGTGGGGAGGGCCCTTGGGAGATTTAGGCTAGCAACTCTTCACTGCCCACTATGGAAGTATTTCAGTGTTCTAACAACCAGTTTAGCTATATGGCTGTGTAACATCATTATGTAGAGTTGATGTGATGATTAAATGATAAAATGTAGATAAAGCACTCAGCATATATGGCATATATGAAGCTCAATAAAGGGAAATTATACTAATACTAATAATAGTGTCATGAAAGAAATATGTAATGCCAACTTCAGGATTACTGAAGTAAGAATTAAATAAAAAACAGGTTATTTAGTTCAGGGCTTGGCTCCTAATAAGTGCTTAACACATAGTAGGCATTGTTATTGATATTATTATTATTATTTTGTGTGTGTGTGACAGAGACAGAGAGACTGAGAGAGGGACAGATAGGGGCAAACAGACAGGAAGGGAGAGAGATGAGAAGCATCAATTCTTTGTTGCAGCTCCTTAGTTGTTTATTGATTGCTTTTTCATATGTGTCTTGACTGGGGGGCTACAGCAGAGCAAGTGACCCCTTGCTCAAGCCAGCAATCTTGAGTTCAAGACAGTGACCTTGGGCTTCAAACCAGCAACCTTTGGACTCAAACCAGCGACCATGAAGTCATGTCTAAGATCCCACGCTCAAGCCAGAGACCCCGCGCTTAAGCTGGTGAGCCCGTGCTTAAGCTGGATGAGTCTGTGACCTAGGGGTCTTGAACCTGGGTCCTCTGCATCCTAGTCCTATGCTCTATCCACAGTGCCACCACCTGGTCAGGTTTGATATTATTATTGTTGTTACTTTTATTATTATAGAAAGTATTATATTATTATATAATATAGTGGATTAAATTGAATGCAGTGGATTAAAAGACCTATCAGTACCAAGCAAATTTTGCATATATCACAGCTTTTGTAGCTCCTAAATGATTACTGTAGTCATGTTGTAAGATTATGGAAAATAATATGAAAAACTAGTGAATAATTTTAAGAAAAAGTGTTTTTATCAAATCTTATAAGGCATTTGATAATCTGGGAATACACCCAGATTGTCAAAGAGTGCAAAAAAATAATAATAAATTTATAAACACAATTGCATCTGACAAATAATTAACTAAACCCAGAGAAGGCACAATACAGACAAAATTATTAAATCGATTCTAGTGTCCTTAAAGTAATTTGAATCTTGATTGTTATTGATTCTTGAAAATTTCAGTGGTGCATTTTTCCATTTCTGGGAATTTATATTAGTGATAAATCATGTTTTTGGCTAAATTAGCAAGCAGGTAATGACTTTTCTTTAATGAAATACTTCAGCTCAAATATGAGTCCTCTGAGCGCTTTCCTAGACCACGCACAATTTAACAGTTCTTCAGACTGTGGTTACGAAAAAAAAATAGCTTGTTTAATACCACCTTCTTTTTTTTTTCTAAAGTAAAAATTCAAAGCAGGATAATTTAATGGATTTGGGATTTGTGGGTTTTGAGCCTCAGTTGTGTCTTGGCACTCAATATGAAATCAAATAATTACCAAATGGCTATCTCATTTTATAACGAGCTTCACGTCTCCAGTATACAGTTTGTGGTCTAGTGGTTTGAAAAATATGGGTGAAATGAAGTGAAAGTCTATTGAACTTATTTACAACTGAAATTAACAGTATTTTCTTCTTAGCAGTTTTATTTTATGTATGCTAGGAAAAGTCAACAGATTAGTTTTTTATTCCAAAAAATAACAATCTTCACCATTGTTATGATGGAGGTGTGCCTGAGGGCATCAACTGCCTCAGTAAGTCCAGAGCCAGAACTAAGGGTTTTGCTTTCAATTTTATTCAAATAAATTTTTTTCAACATTTTGATAGTAAGCAAAAACTAATTTGCATTACCAATTAATCAGTGTTATACCACAAGTTCTGTTACCACCTTAAAAGAGATTTTTCCACTCAAGTAATCCTGAGAGAACAGAAGCTGCTATCACACGAATTCTGTTTAAACAGAAAAAAATTTTAAATGTTACAGTAATCAGATGCACACCATTATTAAACATATAGTGTGCATATATCATTTTCTGGCTTCTGTTGGTTCACTAGCTTTCAAAAGTCTCATTTATTTAATGATGAAATAAAAACAGTTGCTTGCAGAGAAGAGAGTTGAAACCAACTGGGAATATGGAGAGGAAAGAGAGGCAGAGCAAGATGTTGAAGACCTATTCCCCACAGAGATGATATTGTTGGAGGGAGAAATACAAAGAAGACTTTGAGCCCCCCAGCATCATATATTCCCCAAAGATATCTTTTACTACACAAGTATTTTCTCTGAGAACCATACTGAGGAGATCTCTCTATTTATTAGTAATTAAACTTGTTATGAGGAAAAACTCTGAATTAGTTACAAGAATGTATAGTGTTTAATAGTGTAATCATTGCATCACAGTTAAGCTACATCTTTCTATAAATAGCCAAATTTAGTTTAATTAAGCAAGCTTTTACAATTACTCTAACATTTAATCAACAGAAATTTGAGCCAGGAGAATAAGCAGGAATTAAAGAGCAGACTATATTTGTTTACCTCTGATATTATTAATAATATAGAATAAAAATATTAAAATTATTAAAGCATCAAAGTTATATTAAAAACGATGATCAGTAGCAGCAAATGTCCCACTTTGAAGGATTAGTACTTTCTGTCATTCTCCCAGGTTGGATGCAGTGACTGAGCCAAGGGCTAGGGAGATGCTGTAATCAGTATTCAGGGGAAGGGCAGAGGGGGCAAGAGGAAGGGAAATTCAGGAAGAAGAAACTTCCAGATTTCAGCTGGAGACAAATTCTAATTATATGTTCTACAAAAAGCCAGAATGAGAAGGGTTAAGACTCTGAGACACTCACTCCTCTCTACATGATTTGGCCTCAAATAAGAATAGGTACTGGACCAGCATACCCAGCCTGATGCTGAGCAGCATAAGCGCATGCACAGGACTTAGTGATGGAGAATTCATTTTAGGGAGGTTAATGGAGACAATATTGAAACTATAAACTATCGAGAGTTTAAATAGCAAATTGATAAAACATAAAGATGGAGCTAAAACTGGTGGAACCTAAATACTGTCATCTTTCCCAATATACTATTTAATTAAGAAAGGAGAAAAGCTGTGTTTTTGTCTGACATATCAAGACAATTTAATAAAGTCAAAATGAGATGCCATTCAGATTTCTAATACAACCTTGTGGAACTCTCACATTCACTAAAGTTGTCATTAATTACTGAGTTGGACTAAGGCCTGTTAATTAGACTTTATTATAATTCAAGGTTAAATTATATTTACATCTTTCTCTATAAGTACATAATAAAACAACATATAGAATATAATATGGAGGGAAACACATATACAGTATATGTTGAAAAAGTTGTTTACCTTTCCTATTGTGATTAAAGGGTTTTTCCCTTTTTTTTCCATAGTACAGTGGAAAGTCACAAAGTGATACATATAACAGTAATCTTCTCCCTTTTATTTACAATAATAATATTGATCTACCAACACAAGATTAAATTGAATTTATGGTCATGCTGCTATTTCTGGTTCCCTGCTCTCTCATCCACTTTTGGGACTGGAAGTGCAAGCTACGGTCATGGGACAATGTTTTCCCCTGTGTAAAGCTAACAATTATCTCTAAGGGTTGAGACTACAATTTCACACTCAGTAATGTCTCTGGATAACAATAAAGTAAGCTAAGTAATAAAACATTCACATATCACTTCTTCATATCTACTTCTCTAGGCATACACATTACACACACATGCATAAATACACAGGCACACACTGACAACACCATCTCCCCTGCTTTGTGTAGATGAGGTGCAACCTTTTTTTCTTTTCTTAAAGATTTTACTTATTCATTTTAGACAGAAGAGAAAGAGAAGGGGGGCAGGGAGTTGTTTTCTATGTGCCTTGACCAGGCAAGCCCAGGGTTTCAAACCTGTGACCTAAGCCTTTCGTGTGAAGGTTTTATCCACTGCACCACCACAATTCCCTTTTCTGCAGAGAGGACGTTTCTTCAAGCAGGGTCACTGAGTGTGTATATGCTGATTGGCAAGTAATATTGCCCTATCTAGAAAAGTTATGTCTCAGCTGAATCATTGAGGACTTGGCCAATGAACAAGCAGGTCTTACAAGGTTGGAGATGACAGAACTAAGAAATTTCTGTACTTTATCTTCTTATGGACCTTCTCTATTTTACTTACCTGTAATTTTCCACATATGTACAGTTAGTGCATTTCTGAATACTTACACGTAAAATTGTATTGTTGTTAACATAATCGTAAGACAGTGCCCAGGTATTAAACTATGAACTTCTTGAAGGCTGGGTCTATGGGACTGTTAGGCCAGGCATCTAGCACAATGGCTAGCATGTGCTGAATGCTCAAAAAATATTTGTTGAATAACTGAATAGTGGCAGAAAAGATAAGGGCAGAGGGAGAAACCCAGAATCTAGCATCTGGAGCAGAAAGGACAGACTTTAATATAATTTTATGGATAGATCTCAAAAAACTGTCAACAATAAACTGTTCATAACAGATTTACAAATGTATTTGATAGAAATTATCTAAGGTAAATCAATTTACCTCTCCAGAATAGTAACATTAAACTTTTTGATTAAATCAATATTGTACAGGAGCATGCCTGTTATTTCATTTGTCCTTATTTAATAAGTCATCATCTTTTATCTCCTTTTTACTCATAAAAGTCCAATTTATGACTCTAGAAGATTCCCTGATTTCTTAACTGGTTACTTAAAAGTTGTTTACATTTTACAGAGTAGCTGGCAAAGCAAACATTGGAGCTCGTGATGTCACAAACTGAGTCCCTCTTGTACAGAAGAATAGTGTCATGGGAAAGACAGACATTCAACAGATTGCAGCCAAAAATTACATGATTACCAGGGCGCAAAGTATTTGGAGGGGTATGGGACACTATGAGAATGCTTAATGGTGAGAATGCCAAATTACCTGGATAGCTGACTCAGCACTTAACTTGGGGCACCAGCAGAAGCTAAAGAGGAGAGGGAGAATGAGAGGGGGATGGGGAGAAGGGAGGGGGAAAGACTCATTGAGAGATATATATAGAGAGAGGCAGCATGTATGTGACACACAGAAGGAGAAAATTTGAATCAGAAGCAAATCTAGAAGGAAGTTATTCAGCATATGTGTACATCTTGTTGTATAGCATTTAAAGAAAAAAGTAAATGTGGTTCCATTTTTATTTTGTGTTTGAATTCATATTTAGGCCGAGGATGGGAAGACAGCCGATGGAAAATTTTAGGTGCTTAGGGTTTGTAGATGTCTTAACCCAGGTCTGAACTAGGACCAAACCTTCCTAAAGGGTAACTTTTAAGCTGAAACTTAAATGATGAAGAAGCATTAGCTGAGTAAGGAGGTAGAGGATATCAGAAGAGGTTTCCAAACAGAGGGTACATGTGGCATGTGAAATGACCCAAAGGTGGGTAAGGCCACAGTCTTCATCCCATTCATCTATTTCCTCTCCTCTGTAGGGGGTCATTTCCAAAGGCAGACTCATTCAGACTTGTCATATATGCACAAAGAAAGGTCTTCTTGCCATGAGAGCCATGTAGGGATATTAACCACAAGCAAATGGTCAATCACAATAACATGAATACAGAGTTCAATTTGGTCCAGCTTTATTTATATGAAAATAAAAAGAGAGAAACTTCCAGTTGAGATGACAGTATAGGTAAATGTGGTACAGGCAGTCACCAGGTTACAAATAAGATAGATTCTGTAGGGTTGAAAATGTTTAAGCACTTATATGCACAGAAAGGTAAAACTAAATACTATTTTAAGACAAACATCTGTCTAAGTTGCATTAATAGGCAAATACACCTGTTCCAATTTACATATAAATTCAACTTATGAACAAGCCTACAGAACCTATCTCATTTGTAACCTGGGGACTGCCTGTTCTTGAATCCTCCCACAACCACATCAAAATTACAACTAAATTGCAGTACAACCATTATTCAGAACTGCCTGAAATCTAGCTGAATGGGAGTCCTACAACTAGGGATTTAAAGAGGAAACCACATTGAGATGGATAAAAGAAATGGAGGCATGAAATGGGCTGGTCCCATACCTATGGGTGCTGGATAAAAACTGGAAGGGATATCTTGGCTGCAGAGGTCCCCCATGAGGAGCAAGGGGTCCCAGCCTCACACCAGGCCTCCCAGCCCCGGGTTCCAGTGCTGGGAAGAGAAGTCCCCAAACCTTCTGGCTGTAAAATCAGGAGGGATTGTAGCTGAGTGAGATGACAGGCTGCTGGAGTCCCAGGCAGTTTCTCTTAAAGGGCTCATGCATGGATTTACTTGGACTTACCCTCTCTGAGCTCCAGTGCTGGGCAGCAGCTTGAAAGGAACCAGCGACATACGGGGAGAAACTGAATTGTATGGCATCAAGACGAGAGCTAGAATGCAGCTTTCTGTCAGACAAAAGTGCTACAGAGGCCATTGTTCCTTTTCTGAGACCTACCCTCCACAGAGCCGGCAAACCGGGGCCACATCTGAGTCTCTGTCAGCCTGGCTCACACTGTTTACCCAGGTCTGGTGATTCCCTGAGACCCTGAACCACCCGACTTATGGGCCCACTCAAGCCATTTCTAGTGGCTTTTCCATACAAATGGTCTCTCTTGCCTTATGCTTTGGACTTTCCTAAAATCTCTCGAACAAGCAGCATCTGGCTTCTGTGTACTCTGTATCTCTCGCTAAGTGGCCCCAGGCCTGGCACTAGTGGTGGCCAGACTTGGTTCACAGCTTAGTCTTTCTTGGGTGCCTCCAAACCCAGCACAAGAGGCAGCAATCTGAAGATCGCTCTGTAGTTCATGCTGGGTGGCCCCAGGCAGGGCATTGATGGTGGCTGACCCTGTACCTCCTGCAAGGCCCCAGAGCCAGTGCATGCAGTGGACAGCTTTAGACCATGCTGGATTACAACCCTACCACCTCCACAAGCAACACACTAAGGGGAAGACTCAGTGAGCACCAAAGCCCCACGGAAGCAAGTCCTGATTCTTGGAGCAATTTCTGTACAGCAGCTCATCTGCTATAGTTGCAGCAAGATCTCACAGCCAGTTGGCCTGGACAGTCAATACCTCCCAGTGACGCCAACAGCAAACAAGGCTCAACTACAACAGGACAGTGCACACAGGGGACACATTAAGAGTGCCCACCTAGGGTGACTGAGGAGGCTGTGCCACTGAGCCCTAGAGAACACCTACTAAACAAACCACTCTATCATGTTCAGGTTATAAATGAAAGAATAGTAGAAATCTCCAGAAAAAGAACTAAATGGAACAGAGGCAAGGAAACTACCAGGTACAGAGTTTAAAACAATGGTTGTAAGGATGCTCAAGAAACTTAGTGACAACTCCAACAGCACAAAGAAGGACATAGAAACCATAATAAAAAAAACATTCAGAAGTGAAAAATAATTGAAATGAAGAATAATCTACAGGAAATCAACAGTAGAGTAGATGAAGCTGAGAACCAAATCAGCGATTTGGAATACAAGAAAACAGAAAAACACCCAATCAGAATAGCAAAAAGAAAGAGAAATACAAATAAAGACAGCATAAGGAGCCTCAAGGACAACTTCAAGCATACCAATATTCACATCATAGGGTGCTGGAACAAGAAGAGAGAGCAAGAAATTGAAAATCTATTTGAAAAAATAATTACAGAAAACTTCCCTAACCTGGTGAAGAAATAGACATAACAAGTCCAGGAAGCTCAGAGTCCCAAACAAGATGAACCCCAAGAGGCCCACACCAAGACACAGCATAAGTAAAATGCAAAATGTTAAAGAGAAAGAGAAAATCTTAAAAGCAGCAAAAGAAAAGCAGCTAGTTTCTTACAAGGGAGCTCCCATAGGACTGTCAGCTCATTTCTCAACATAAACTTTGCAGGCCAGAAGGGACTGGCAAGAAATATTCGAAGTAACAGAAAGCGAGGACTTATAGCCAAGATTACTTTACCTAGCAAAGCTATCATTTAGAATCAAAGGACACATAAAGAACTTCCCAGAGAAGAAAAAGCTAAAGTTCATCACCACTGAACCAATATTAAATGAAATGTAAACGTTTCTTTAAGAAGAAGGAAAAAAAGATCAAAAGTATAAATAATAAAATGGCAATAAATTCTTATCTATCAATTGAATCTAAAAAACAAAATAAGTGCACAAGCAGAACAGAAACAGACTCATAGATATAGAGGACATTTGATGGTTGCCAGATGGAAGGAGGGTTGGATGAAAAAGATAAAGGATTAAGAAGTCCAAATTGGTTGTTACAGAACAGTTATGAGGATGTAAAGTATTGCATAGGGATTACAGTCAATTATATTTTAATAACTATGTATGGTGTCAGATGGTATGAGATTTATTGGGATGATCATTAGTAAGTTATATAGTATCTAATCACTGGGGGTGTACACCTGAAGCTAACATAATATTGTACATCAACTGTAACTGAAAAATAAAAAAAAGATTACAAAAAAAAATTTTTTATGTGACAGAGACAGAGAGAGGGACAGACAGACAGGAGGGGAGAAAGATGAGAAGCATCAATTCTTCATTGTGGCTCCTTAGTTGTTCATCAATTGCTTTCTCGTATGTGCCTTGACGCGGGGGCTACAGCAGAGTTAGTGACTCCTTGCTCAAGCCCGTGACCTTGGGCCCAAGCCACCAACTTTGAGCTTCAAGCCAGTGACCTTTGGGTTCAACTCAACGACCATGGGGTCATATCTGTGATCCCATGCTCAAGCCAGCGACCCCTTGCTCAAGCCAGATGAGCCCGTGCTCAAGCTGGTAACCTCAGAGTTTCAAACCTGGGTCCTCTGTGTCCCAGTCTGATGCTCTATCCACTGCTCTACTGCCTGGTCAGGCAATTACAAAAATAATTTTTAAATGCCTCATCAAAAAAAAAAAAAAAGTTAACACATGCAATGGGCCAGGCCCTAGAGGTTAAGTGCTGAGGATACCAAAGGATATCTCATGCTCTGGGTTCTTGTAGATCCATTACCAGATCTCAGCTCTCTCCAGTTGAGATTTTCCTCTCATCTGACTCCCTGAGAAGTGTGTCTTTTCTTCCTGTTTACGTTCTGTTTCTGTTCTAGTATCCTATCTTCCCTACTCTCAAACCAATCCAGCTACTGTTTTCAGTCCATCCCACAACCCTTCTTAGCCAACCTGAGCATGAAGGAAGCAAAGGCTTTCTGCCTGTTATTCAGGATTTCCCAGGATTCTGCCCCCCCCCATACCCTCACCTGCTTTCTGATATCCCCTTGCTGTTATTACTATGAAACTCAGAAACCCTTCCTTAGTTGTAAACTATTACCACAATGAGATGTTCATGCTAACCCCTTAAACAAGTCACCATATTCTTCCTGTTTCCCATACAGAAGGCTCTTTGAACTAATATTTCTCAATACTCACCTTCCAACCCATTCTACTTCTGGCAATCTTAATGAAAATAGTTGTTGATTTCTCCTTTTGACTCAGCCTATTTTCTTCTTGCTCACATTTTTCCCTCCTTTCACATTCCACCTTACCTGGCTTCAGAAGCCTTTTCTCATTGTTTTGCTTTCTCCCAGTCAATCTCCTACTCGTACAAATGAACAGTCATTGTATGGCAGTGAAAATATATAGGTAATTGAGAAAGAGGTAAAGGAAATCACGTAATCTTCAAATTAGATTATTTGGGGTTCATTGTTATGTCATCTTTAAACTAATTTTTATGATTTAGAATAATGGTTATGTCTTGTTTTCCTTTCTTTTATTCAAAACAATTGAATATGGCTTATAAAATACCTACAGTATAATAATATATAAGGAAGTGTAGTAACCAACCAAAAGTAAACTAAGAGTAGACAAAATAAAGTCAGGATAAAAATATTTCACAAAATGTACACTGTCAAGTGTGGGCACTTACTGTAAGTAAGCCTCTGAATTTTTCAACTACCAAAACATGACATAAGGAAGCACATTCAATTACACAATCCAAAATGCTCAGAGGATTTTAAAACAAACTAGTTGCTCAAGAGAAGCAGAGTCATTTGTGGTAATGAATTTCTGAAGTTTCTCATTACAACTACGGTGTGATGAGAACGAGTGGCTTCTCAACTGCCCCTAAACAGTAAAAACAATCGTTTGAGGCTGCTATTCCTACTGTTAGATAGTATGAGGTCTCAACTGTTGGGCCATGTTTACTAAATGCTATTCATTCTAAATGTGAAAACATAGCACAGTATTTTGCAAGTCAGCTGTAAACAGGATGAGCTTGACAGTAATGCAAACTGAATGTAGTCACCTGCAAAGAAGAAATCAATATATAATTGACCAGTGTATATAAGCGATGGTTAAGCCTCCCTTTGGGGAGACAAAGTTTTGAATATGAATCCTTCTGTCAGTTATTCAATCACAGGTTACTTGTCTGTTTAAGCTCCTCCTCCCTTATGACAAGTAAGAGTAAGTAAAAAAAGTACACAAGTTCTTTTTGTTTTGTTTTGTTTTTACAAGAGAAGTGATAGAACACTGTATCTAATTCATAAAAAAAGGAGTATCAAGTTATTAAAGGGCAACTTAAAAGGAAGAAAGGAAGGTGCAGACCATATTTATTGTTTACATACATTCATTCACTTGTCAAGAAAAAGATTGTTTTTATGGATCCTAACTCTCAACCATGTTTTTGAGTTTCAGGTCTGTATAAGCATAAATAGACAAAAATTAAAAGCACATTCATATTACTTAGTCCCCAACTGATAACTGAGAAACTTTCAAGAAAATTTGTAAAAATGTAATGTGATATTCTTCCTAACAAATTTCTTCAGAAGGTGCCAATATATATAATCTTGGTTAGTATTGGAAAAGCTTGCCTGAAGTCTGTTTTTTCTTTGCCAAAAGCCTGGTCTGGAAATTCTGGAAGGATAATTAATTAGAAGAAAACTACTTTTTAAGTGGAATAATTTATAATCTCTTAGATTTATAAATTTGAGGATGTGGAAGGTAGTGCTCTTTTAAAAATGAGATAGAGCAGATTCTAGTGCCCATCTGATGGCTCCATTGCTATAGAAATAATTAAGGCAACAAATTGGCAAGGCTCAAGTTCTCCAATCAGACTAACGCTTAGAGAGTTGTGCCCAAAGTCTGAAGGGTAGTGACCACTGGTCTTATGGCATACATTAGGATCTACTGAAACCATTCAGTATGCTTTGCATCACTATGATATTCTTGAACTAAATATATTCTCCCTAACTATTCAGTTATCAACATTAAATTATTAATTCATTTAACAAATATTAACTGAATACTTTTCAGACACTATGGGCACCAAAATGAATGAGCCAGGAATCTTGACTCTAACAAGCTCACAGTCTGTGCTTTCTGTTGATGGTTCAAGATGTTCTGAGTAACAAAAATATTCCTCTTTGTTTGGTCTTTGTTACACTTACAAATCTCTAACACCAAACCAAGATATACCCCCACCCCCACCCTGGGAATGAACACATCTCACAAGTATAACTAGCACATAATTATATTAGTTTTCTCAACAAAAAGAACTCTATTTACCATTAATTTCATGGCTGTTACATGATGTTGGTAAACATATTTTCCCAGAAGGTCCGTCACCTCACTTGGAATGGTTTAAGGTTCAGTTTCCTTGTCTATGATCAGAGCACAACTTCCTGTAACATGTTTTACTTCTGGCTCTCCACCAGTCCAGCACTTTTGATTTCAATGCTTCACTCTAGCAATAATTTCCTATCTGACCTTTCTTCTCTGTCCAACCTATCACATAGAATGTTTATAGACTAACATTCAAACTTCATCCTATTATTTCCTTGTTCAGAAAATTCCAGGGATTGCCCATTTCCTATAAATTACTGTGACTAGCCAGAAACTCCCCGAATACTATGCATCACCTTATTTAACCCAAGCCCACCTCTCATTACTCCAAATTAGTATGTGTACCATAAACACCCTGAACATTAAACACCTTAAACATTCTTCACTCTTTAAGTATTTGTTCCTGCAGTTCATCTTGGTGGAAAGTAACCTCCCTCCCCTTTATCCTCCAATTTTAAGTTTGTTTTAGATTCAGCCCCTTTCTTCTGAACTCTCTCCAGTTGCTATTACCCAAACAATTTTATGAAATTCATGACTACTATAGATATAGCACTGACTTAGACTGTTATTTAATTAATTTCTCACTGCACCTTCTCTTCCCAACTAGATTTTAAACTCTACCCAGAGCAAAGGTGCTCACCTTAAAAGCTGTATTTGTGTCTCCTCTTAGTTTTAGGCAGTTATGCACACATTTGGTGCTCAATACATGAATGACCACTGACTCCAAATACATTTTTTTCCTTTCTTTTACAGCTGGCACCCACCTTACATCCTGTGCATTCCTAAATTGATACTTTCCAACCTTTCCAACTACAATCAATAGAAAGGAATTCTTTTTATATTTTTCCAAACAATACATATTACTTACAGTGTGCAATATATCCAGACATTTTTTATCCTAGTCTTAAAAATACTGATCATGACACACTAAATTGATTTGCTCACCTGTGGGAAACAGGCTGTAATCTGGCAAAGTCCTTATAGCCTAAGGCAGTGGTTCTCAAACTTTTTTTTTTCCCCCTCAGGGAGAGAGAGAGTCAGAGAGAGGGATAGATAGGGACAGACAGACAGGAATGGAGAGAGGTGAGAAGCATCAATCATTAATTTTTCATTGCCGCGACACCATAGTTGTTCATTGATTGCTTTCTCAGATGTGCCTTGACCACGGGCCTTCAGCAGATGGAGCAACCCCTTGCTGGAGCCAGCGACCTTGGGTCCAAGCTGACGAGCTTTTGCTCAAGTCAGATGAGCCTGCGCTCAAGCTGGTGAGCTCGGGGTCTCGAACCTGGGTCTTCCGCATCCCAGTCCGACGCTCTATCCACTGCGCCACCGCCTGGTCAGGCTCAAACTTTTTGAAGTCAGTGCGCATTTAAAATCCAACAAATAATTGTAGATGCACTATATACAAATTTCTGAGAAATATGTTATAATAATTAAGTCAAATATTAAAGAAAAAATATATAAAGTCCAAGCATGCCTTTATGGTAATTAAAATAAATATGACAAAACTAAATTTATTCTGACATTAAAAAACATTTTTATGTTACATTTTTGATTTATGCTTTTTAGAATTCATAAAAAAGAGGGGTTAAAAAATAAAAAAAAACAAAAATAATTTTTTATATATATATATAGATACATTCTTAGTAAGATGTAGTAAATTTGGCAGGCCCCGGCGCAAATGCATTAAGTTTTTTCATTCTTGTGTTTATGAGAAACATAAGCCTGATGTATCCCAGATATTTCTTCAATGTTTGGGCATATATTTGAAAGGCAAACTCTCATTACCTCATCAATACATTGAAGAATTTCTCTCTTTTTACTCTTAATTGTGTTGAGGGTAGAAAAATCTTAATTCACAGAAATAGGATGTTGAAAATTGTAGTAAAATGTTCAAAGCTTTTTTAGATATTGCGACATATTCTTCTTTTATAGAAATCCAAAAGGCTTCAAGAGACAATTTCTTGTGTTTAATCACCAATCCACAATCAGTGGATATAGCTGCCAGTTCTTCTTCTGTTAAACCAAAATCACTTGAAGCTTCCATGAATGGGTTTCTAATCCAATCATATTGTTCAGTGTTAAGCGATGAAAAATACTATAAATTAAATTCTGCCTGTCAGCCTTCAAGTACTTTTATTTACACTTAACTTTTGCTCACTTCTAGAATCAGACTCTTCAATATCACACTTCTTTTTGAGAAATCTATCCATTTTATTAGGGTGTATTTATCTAAAAATAATATAATGATGTGTTAATAATATATATAATAATTATGTGTTAACAAAAAGAGCAGTATTTCCATTAAAAAAAAGTATAGGGGGGAGGGAAGATGGTGATGGAGTAGGCAGACGTACCAACTTCCAACTCCCAGAACCAAAGTGGATTATAACTCAATTTTAAGAACCATCATCTGGATAAACCAACTTTGAACAAAACTAAGCGGACTCTTCAACCAAGGAACACTGCAGAAGCCACATTGAGACTGGTAGGAATAGCGAAAACGCGAAGAGGGCTGCCCAGCTCCCCGGAGCAAACGGCAGCCCGGAGAGATCAGCGTGGCGGGAGGAGAGTTTGGCAGAGAGGGAGGGACCTGGGTCCCAGGAACCAAGCCCCAGACTGCAGTCCCAGAGCCTAGAAGAGGCGATTGGACAGTATTGAGCTGTGAAGCAAGTGAGGATACTATCTGGGAAAAAGAGAGAGTCTTCTCAGTCCCAAAAATCTTTTTAAAGGGACAGCTCAGAAAGCCTCTCTCACAACCACGCACCCAGGGCTCCGGGGAACTGGGACAAAGGAGAGGAACAGAGCAGCGGGAACAAAGAGTGGACTGAAGGCATGAGGACACTCTGAGGGACAGCCACCCCGACCCATGGGCTAAGTCACTTCCCTAATCGAAAACGAATATTTCCCCTGGCACTAGCAATACCAGCAAAGGGAGACAGGACACTAGCCAAACAAGCTCTCCCGCAGCAATTAGAGCAGACCTGCTTAGAGGGAGGGAGCTCCCAAGCCTACAGTGTGGAGACTTAAGGCACTTCTAGCCCCCTGAGGTTGCTGAAGCCTATGGTCGGGACAGGACGCCGAAACGCAGTCCTGTCGGTGTGGGCGGAACAGTGAGAGCTCGGGCTAGCCTAGCAGGGGCGGAGGTGATGCGCGAAAGCTGTCCGGCAGCTGCGGGCCGCCTGTGACCCCACTTGTGGGGAAAAATACGGGCAGAGATCAGCCCTGCGACCCTGCGCTAGCCG
The DNA here is from genome assembly GCA_037038555.1 of Rhynchonycteris naso. Lineage (NCBI taxonomy): Eukaryota > Metazoa > Chordata > Mammalia > Chiroptera > Emballonuridae > Rhynchonycteris > Rhynchonycteris naso. Next base: position 39,864,912 of record CM073002.1, read on the forward strand.
GCCCTGACCGCGGGCACAGGGCTAAGACCAGGGACGGGCGAGGGGCCCGAGGCTCACACTGCCAACCCCGCCCAGAAGGAGAAACCTCGGTGTGCCATCTGCGGGCGCAAGCGGGCTCCTAAGTCGGGGGCGAGGGAGACACTGAGACCAGGGGAAGTTCCCTGCTGAGATCACGCTGCTCTCCCCGCCTGGCCGGAGAAACTGCGGAGTACCACTCTACGTGCGCGAGCTTTCTCCGAGCGTGGGAGCGGGGTAGGAGCCGGAACGACCGGAAGCTAGCCGCGGTGCGCACGCCAGCAAACACGCCCGGCCCAATAATCCCCGGTGTTCGGTTTTAGTCCCTGCGCAGGAGGGCCCTGGCCTCGAGGGCGGGGCTAAATTCTGGACGGGCAAAGGCTCACAGCTGAGAGCACGTCAAAAGCCCCGCCCAACCCACAAAATGGTGGCGAGCAGGCTCGGACTGAGGGGGCTGGGCGTAAGCCTTCCGGAAAAAGTCCGGGTCCGCAGCTGAGCAAAGGTGCTCACCTCTGCCCTGCGTGCTAATGCTAGTGGCTTGAGTGACAGCCCCTCCCGCAAAGGAGAGGCAGAAACCACAGCAATAGCTGCAGTGAGCCGGCGCTGGCAACGCCCACACCCAACCGCCCTAGGCAGCGACAGAGGGGGTGGCAAGCCTGCAGACAGACCACACATAGAGAACACAAAGGCAACACATACTGGACTCCAGTGGCCACAACTTGCTTACACTCAGATAAAATGGGCAGGCAGAGGAATGCAAACCAAATCAACCAAGAGAAATCCCCAGAGAAGGTCCTGAATGAACCAGATATAACCAAACTACCAGAAGCAGAATTTAGAATAATGATAGTTAGGATGTTCAAAGAAATTAGAGCAACAATGGATAGTCACTATGAGCACCTAAATAAAGAGATAACAAGTATAAAAAATGAAATTGAAATAATAAAAAAGAACCAGGCAGAAATGAAAAATACAGTATCAGAACTGAAGACCACAATGGAAGGAATTAAAAGCAGGATGAATCACGCTGAGGATCGAATCAGTGAGTTAGAGGACACAATAAACATAGTTACAGAAGCAGAGAAAAAAAAGGAAAAGAGATTCAAAAAATGTGAGGAAACTCTAAGGGAGCTCTGTGACAACCTGAAGAGAAACAACATTCGCATCATAGAGGTACCTGAAGAAGAGGAAAGAGGACAGGAAATGGAAACTTTGTTCAATCAAATCATAGCCGAAAACTTCCCTAAATTAAGGCTGGGAAACATTCTACATGTCCAACAGGCACACAGAACCCCATTAAAGAGAAACCCAAAAAGATCTACACCAAGACACATCATAGTTAAAATACCAAAGCTAATAGATAAAGAAAAAATCTTAAAAGCTGCTAGAGAAAAAAAGACTCTCACCTACAAAGGAGCCCCCATTAGGATGACATCGGACTTCTCAACAGAAACACTTGAGGCCAGAAGGGAATGGCAAGATATAATCAAAGTAATGCAGAACAAGAACCTACAACCAAGACTACTCTATCCAGCAAGGCTAACGTTTAAAATTGAGGGAGAAATAAAGAGCTTTCCAGACAAAGAAAACCTCAAGGAATTCATTAAAACCAAACCAATCCTGCAAGAGATTTTAAGGGGCCTAGTGTGAACAGATCAAAGGGAGAAAAGAATATAGCAAAAAAAAAAAAAAAAAAAAAAAAAAAATACAGCTTTAAAGAATAAAATGTCAATAAAAAACTACATATCAATAATAACCTTAAATGTAAATGGACTAAATGATCCAATCTAAAGACATAGGGTAGCAGCGTGGATAAAGAAACAGGACCCATACATATGCTGTCTACAAGAGACACACCTTAAAACAAAAGATGCACATAAACTGAAGGTAAAAGGGTGGAAAAAAATATTTCATGCAAATGGAAATGAAAAAAAAGCTGGGGTAGCAGTACTTATATCTGACAAAATGGACTTTAAAACAAAGACTGTAGTAAGAGATAAAGAAGGACACTACATAATGATAAAGGGAACAATTCAACAGGAAGATATAACTATTATAAATATCTACGCACCAAATATAGGAGCCCCGACATTCATAAAGCAGACTTTGATGGACATTAAGGGCGAGATTAACAGTAATACTATCATAGTAGGGGATTTCAATACCCCACTAACAACACTGGATAGATCCACAAGAAAGAAAATCAATAAAGAAACAGCAGACTTAAAGGATACACTAGATCAACTTGATTTAATAGATATATTCAGAACTTTTCACCCTAAAGCAGTAGAATATACATTCTTCTCAAGCGCTCATGGTACGTTTTCTAGGATAGACCACATGTTAGGACACAAAAAAGGCCTCAACACATTTAAGAAGATTGAAATTATATCAAGCATTTTCTCTGATCACAATGCCATGAAACTAGAAATCAACCACAAAAGAAAGACTGAAAAATACTCAAACACTTGGAAACTAAATAGCATGTTATTAAATAATGAATGGATTAACATTGAGATCAAAGAAGAAATAAAAAAGTTTCTAGAAACAAATGATAATGAGCATACGTCAACTCAAAATCTATGGGACACAGCAAAAGCAGTTCTGAGAGGGAAGTTTATTGCACTACAGGCATATCATAAGAAGCTAGAAAAAGAACATATAAGCAACTTAACCCTGCAGCTAAAAGAACTTGAAAAACAACAACCAATAAAATGCAGGACAAGTAGAAGGAAGGAAATAATAAAGATCAGAGCAGAAATAAATGACATAGAGGCTAAGGAAACAATACAGAGGATCAATGAAACGAGAAGCTGGTTCTTCGAAAAGGTAAACAAGATTGATGAACCCTTAACTAGACTCATCAAGAAAAAAAGAGAGAGGTCTCAAATAGATAAAATTAGAAAGGACACTGGAGAAATTACAACTAATACAACAGAGATACAAAGCATTGTAAGAAAATACTATGAAGAACTCTATGCCAAAAAATTAGACAATCTAGATGAAATGGACAAATTTCTTGAATCATATAAACTTCCAAAAATCAATCTGGAAGAATCAGAGCACCTGAACAGACCAATTACAACAGAGGAGATTGAAACAGTTATCAAAAAACTCCCAAAAAAGAAAAGTCCTGGGCCTGATGGCTTCACAAATGAATTCTATCAAAAATTCAAAGAAGAACTAACTCCTATCCTCCTCAAGCTATTTCAAAAAATTCAAGAGTAAGGCAGACTTCCAAACTCCTTTTATGAGGCGAGCATAATTCTGATCCCAAAACCGGGCAAAGACAACACAAAGAAAGAAAATTATAGGCCTATATCCCTGATGAATTTAGACGCTAAAATTCTCAACAAAATATTAGCCAACCGGATTCAGCAATATATGAAAAAAATCATACACCATGACCAAGTGGGATTTATTCTGGAGAGGCAAGGCTGGTTCAATATTCGCAAATCAATCAATGTGATTCATCACATAAACAAAAGGAAGGACAAAAATCACATGATAATTTCAATAGATGCAGAAAAGGCATTTGATAAAATCCAGCACCCATTCATGCTTAAAACTCTCAATAAAGTGGGAATACAAGGAACATTCCTTAACATGATAAAGGCCATCTACGACAAACCCACAGCAAACATCATACTAAATGGACAAAAATTAAAAGCAATCCCCTTAAGATCAGGAACCAGGCAGGGTTGCCCACTTTCACCACTTTTATTCAACATAGTTCTGGAAGTCCTAGCTACAGCAATCAGACAAAAAGAAGAAATAAAAGGCATCCAAATTGGAAAAGAAGAAGTAAAACTGTCACTATTTGCAGATGATATGATATTGTACATAGAAAACCCTAAAGTCTCAGTTAAAAAACTACTGGACCTTATAAATGAATTCAGCAAGGTGGCAGGATATAAAATTAATACCCAGAAATCAGAGGCATTTCTATATACAAACAATGAACTGTCAGCAAAAGAAATTAAGGAATCAATCCCCTTCACTATTGCAGCCAAAAAAATAAAATACCTAGGAGTAAATTTAACCAAGGAGGTTAAGGACTTGTATTCGGAAAATTATAAAACATTGATAAAAGAAATCAAGGAAGATACAAACAAGTGGAAGCATATACCGTGCTCATGGCTAGGAAGAATAAACATCATTAAAATGTCTATATTACCCAAAGCAATTTATAAATTCAATGCAATACCAATTAAAATACCAATGACATACTTCAAAGATATAGAAAACATATTCCAAAAATTTATATGGAACCAAAAAAGAACACGAATAGCCTCAGCAATCTTAAAAAGAAAAAATAAAGCAGGAGGCATCACTCTTCCGGATATCAAGGTTTACTACAAGGCCATTATACTCAAGACTGCCTGGTACTGGCATAAGAACAGGCACAGTGATCAATGGAACAGAACAGAAAACCCAGAAATAAACCCACAGCTTTACGGACAACTGATATTTGACAAAGGAGGAAAGAACATACAATGGAGTAAAGACAGCCTCTTTAACAAATGGTGCTGGGAAAATTGGACATCTACCTGCAAAAAAATGAAACTAGACCATCAACTTACACCATGCACAAAAACAAATTCAAAATGGATAAAGGACTTAAACATAAGCCGTGAAACTATAAGCATCGTAGAAGAAAACATAGGCAGCAAGCTCTCCGACATCTGTAGCAGCAATTTATTTGCCGATTTATCTCCACGAGCAAATGAAATAAAAGGCAAGATAAACAAATGGGACTACATCAAACTAAAAAGCTTTTGCACAGCTAAAGACAATAAGAACAGAATAAAAAGACAAACTACACAATGGGAGAACATATTCGACAGCACGTCTGATAAGGGGTTAATAACCAAAATTTATAAAGAACTTATAAAACTCAACACCAGGAAGACAAACAATCCAATCAAAAAATGGGCAAAAGAAATGAATAGAAATTTTACCAAAGAAGACATACAGATGGCCAAAAGACATATGAAAAAATGCTCAACATCACTAATTATTAGAGAAATGCAAATTAAAACCACAATGAGATATCACCTCACACCAGTCTGAATGGCGCTCATCAGCAAAACAACACAGAACAAGTGCTGGCGAGGATGTGGAGAAAAGGGAACCCTTCTGCACTGCTGGTGGGAATGCAGACTGGTGCAGTCACTGTGGAAAACAGTTTGGAGATTCCTCAGAAAATTAAAAGTCGAACTACCTTTTGACCCAGCTATACCACTTTTAGGATTATACCCTAAGAACACCATAACACTGTTCGAAAAAAAGAAATGCGCCCCCATGTTTGTGGCAGCATTGTTCACAATAGCGAAGAGCTGGAAACAGCCCAAGTGTCCGTCAGAAGACGAGTGGATTAAAAAGCTTTGGTATATATATACTATGGAACAATATTCAGCCATAAGAAATGATGACATCGGATCATTTATAACAAAATGGATGTACCTTGATAACATTATACGGAGTGAAATAAGTAAATCAGAAAAAAAAGAAAAACTGAGAACAGCATGATTTCATACATAGGTGGGACATTAAAGTGAGACTACGAGACACGGACAAGAGTGTGGTGGTTACGGGATGGGGGGAGGGAGGGGAGGTTGGGATAGGGAGAAGGGGAGGGACACAGGGAAAACCAGATAGAAGGTGACAGAGGACAATTTGACTTTGGGTAATGGGTATGCAGCACAATTGAATGATGGGATAATCTGGAGATGTTTTCATTGTACATATGTACCCTGATTTATTGGTGTCACCCCATTAAAGTTAATAAAAAATAAATTTAAAAAAAAAAGTATAATTGAGTAACTATATTTATTTTTATATCTGGGCACATACCACAAACCAGCGCAGCTAGTAATTCCAGGGCCCAAGTGGGAACAGTGCAGAATTAAGAAAATACAGGGTCGGGATGGCCCTGTAATTACTGCTGGCAAGAACAAAGTGTGCCCAAAAACCACATCTTGCTTTATCTATAGAGCAAAGTGAGGCCATTAGCAACTCAATGGTCTCTGATCACATTTCCAAGGCAACCTAAGAATTTTACCAAGTGCAGAAAAGCCCCACCATACATATCATCTTAACTTTACACCAAACAAAGGATAGAAGAAACTTGCCTCCAGTCTTTCCGGGGAACATGGGGCATAGGATAAACAATCCAGCACCACAGCTTAACAGACTTTTGCAACCTAATCAGGCAAGTGAGGTGGGGGGGGTGGGCAGACTGTCAGCTTACAGCCAATTCCCCACACCTCTGTCCCAAAAAAATCTGAACTCCAAAAACCCTGTTGGTTTTTTGGTCTCCAACAGGCACATATTTCTCTGGAATATCATAGGGTGCACCTGGAAATCTTCTAGGGTGCACCAGTGCACCTTGGCACACTCTTTGAGAACCACTGTTAAACCACTTAGCTTAAGACTAAGCCTTTCCCACCCTTTTAATAATAAGATCTTTTCAACATCCTTCTAATACTAAGATCTTCTCAAAACTAAGCTTTTCCCCACACCCTTGACTGTTGCATGATAGGGGGTGGTGCACTCTTATAAGGAATCCCATTATGCCTCAGATAAGTGACTTTGTATCAGAAACTTCCTTATTTGTATATTGGCTTAAAGGCTTTAATTTTCTACACTATTGTTGGGCAGATGAAATATATTATGCTCACTTTGTTAAAGATGGCACTGCCCACATGCAAGTTTTAAGAGTAAGCTTTTCCCCACACCCTTGACTGATTGGATGATGTGGGGTGGTGCACTCTAATGAGGCATCCTCCCAGTATGCCTCAGATAAGTGACTTTGTATCAGAGACTTCCTTGTTTGTAAATTGGATTAAAGGTTTGGATTTCTACACTATAAAGTGGGGCAGACCGGGAGCTTGCTTTCTCTCAGTTCCTGAGATTAGTATTAGAGATGAGAGCAGATTAAGGTCACGTGGAGGAGAGGAGAAGCAGCCAAGATGGTGGAATGCTGAGGAAGAAGCCAGTTTGTGCAGAGTTTGTGTAGAGAGAAGGAGATGGGAAACAGAGGTGAATAAGTCTGGTGAACTAGAAACCTTTGATTCTAAGAAACTCGGATAAATCAGTAGGTTTGTGAGCACTGAATGAGTGGGTTTTGGAATCCAGTGTGTGTTTTTGCTTGCCCGCCAGGTGCAAGCTAGAATTAAAGGTGATGGCTCACCAGTTCTTGGCCCCGTTGTTTCATTACCGACTGTACAAATCTAATGCAAACCTGCATGATCCGGGCGGCTGTGATGGTGACCTCGACTACTGGCTTTACAACTATATAATAAAGCAGACCAGGGGCTCTCTCTTTATGGCAAGCAAAAGGCATTGCAGAGGCCTCCTGAGCCCATTTGTTTCTCTTTAAGCCTATTTTCTTAATTCTGTGCTGTTCCCACTCAGGACCTGGGATTACTAACCCCGCTGGTTCGTGGCAAGTGGCGCCAGAACAGGGACCTGAGGAAGGGAAAACTAAACTGAAGAAAGGTGATGAAACTCCCCAAGTGCACACAGTAAGTGGAATTTTTCAGTAGAGTTTTCAGGGAAAGTAGTATTGGGAGTAATAAATTATGGGACATTTAGGGACCTTTTACTTTTTATTCAGATGTTTTAATTTGAGAAGCTGTTGTTTTATCAGAGTGAGCTAGAAACAGAGGGATGTGAATTTGAGAAGACCTTGGAGTCTGAGGATGACTCTGAGGGTGTCACGGCTATGGCCGCCTTAACCTTTGCACCTCTGCTGCCTTCTGCTCTTTATTACACTTATCGGGTTGCTCCCAGGGTCTTTGTCTCAGACCTTTGGAGATTCCCCCTCCAACAAGCTTTATATCAGGTTCAAGATACAGTGGATTACATCAGAATATGTACTGATATGAGGCCTTCATACATGCAAGGTCTGGCTATTGCCTCAGTGCTTCAGGGGAAGCCTCCAGGACAATACTTTGATAAATGGCAGAACAAACGAAAGAAGGTCAAGGAAGTACTTCTGCCCTTGGATCTTATTTCCAATGTGGGGGTTTAAGACATTTTGCTACAAATTGCCTTACTCCCCCCAGATATCAGTCTCAGCCTCACCCTGAGGGGCAGGCAGCTCCTAAAGCTCCTGACCTCTGCCCACGCTGTAGAAGAGGGAAACATTGGGCAAATGAATGGAAATCTAAGTATACTGCCAAAGGGCAAGTGATTCAGGGAAACAGACAACAGGGCCCTACTCGGCCTCGTCAAACAATAGAGGCAATGTCGGTGTTTCCTCAGCAAATTCTGATTCCAGCAGGTCAAACATCACCCAGTTATCCCAAGCAGTGGCAGGGCAGCTGCTCCTAGTTCTCTCTGGCTGCTTATTTTGCTGCTCAGCTGGAATTGGGGTGGAGGAGAGGTATCAGCATAGTCAACCTGAACTTCTAATTACAGTAATTATAGAATTTGAGAATAGATAGAAGACTCATGTATTAGAAAAGTTAAAGCTTTTCCTGTTCTTGTCTGATTTCCTTTAATGTTTTTGAACCATCCTCTGAACGATTATTTTGTTTCTTTCATATGTTTTGCCTGGAAACTTAGGCAGGGGACCCCTGAAGGATCTGACTACAAAATTTCCCAAGCAGCTGCAGAGAGGACATTTTCTCGGGGAAATTTTGTTAGTTCCATCCTCCTGTACCTCTGTCAGAAAATGCCCTGAGATCAGGCAGGCATCTTTCAGTCTGATTGTGCTATGAAATCCCACAGTGCTCTCTGGTTTGTCTGATTCTTGTTTCTGTTTAGTCTTTGTTTGATGTTGTCTAAAATGTGATTTTTTTAAGGCCTGAATTAAGTTCTTGCATGCAAAAATTGGAAATGCTGGCTCTAATATTGAAGAAATAAAATAAAAATAAAATGGTTTCATTTCCACATTTTTTTACTTTAAAATTAGAACTTGTAAGGAGTGCTCATTTAAATTTAAATAGAATAGAATGTAGATCCTTAAAACTTACTAATTTGGTTAGTGCATTGTGAGGTGTGTTCAGACTTAGGAGCCAAATAGCAATTCAAGTATTAGGATTAATCAAAGTTATGTGTTATACTTGTGTTTTTGTGCTGTAAATTGCCTTGTTTGTGTGTAAAGCTGTTCTCAGGTAGGTAAAACAAAGGAATTGAGCAAAATTAAGCAGGGTCCTAATAAGTCATTTCAATAATTTGTTTCAAGCTATTTCAGGCAGTTAGAAAAATAGTATAAAGATCCACACCCTGCAATAGGAGACACGAGGAAATTGGAGATTTAGCTCCTCTAATTTTGCCTATAGAAATCAAAAGATAGGTCAGGAACGCCCTGAAATAGAGCTAACAATACAAGGGCGTAAGTTCACAAGACTCTTAGATACAAGAGCTAATGTATCTGTTATTGCTGAGCAACATTAGCATTCTTCCTGGCCCACTTATGAAGCAGTCACTGAGCTGTGAGGCATAAGACAAAGTAAGTCCCCCCAAAAAAACTCTAGTTTTTTGTAATAGGAAGATAATGAAGGTCATACTAGACTTTTTCAGCCTTATATGCTCCCTAGATTGCCTGTTAATATTATAGGGTAGAGATATTTTTTAAAATATGGGAGCGTAGCCTGACCAGGCAGTGGCGCAGTTGATAGAGCATCAGACTGGGATGCGTAAGACCCAGGTTCGTGATCCCGAGCTCACCAGCTTGAGCGCGGGCCCATCTGGCTTGAGCAAAAAGCTCGTCAGCTTGGACCCAAGGTCACTGGCTCCAGCAAGGGGTGGCTCGGTCTGCTGAAGGCCCGCGGTCAAGGCACATATAAGAAAGCAATCAATGAACAACTAAGGTGTTGCGATGGCAATGAAAAACTAGTGATTGATGCTTCTCACCTCTCTCTCCATTCCTGTCTGTCTGTCCCTATCTATCCCTCTCTCTGACTCTCTCTCTGTCCCTGTAAAAAAGAAATATGGGAGCGTTACTTGTCAGTCCTAATAATTTATTCAGAGCTCAAATACTTGATTAGGAACTTTTGCCCACTAAGGGACTAGGGAAAGAACAGCAGGGGATTCTCACCCCCATAGAAATGACACCCAATATCAGGAGGCTTGGATTAGGGCAGTGGTCAGCAAACTCATTAGTCAACAGAGCCAAATATCAACAGTACAATAATTGAAATTTCTTTTGAGAGCCAAATTTTTTAAACTTAAACTATATAGGTAGGTGCATTCCTTATTGAGTTAGTGCCTGCATGTGGTATTTTGTGGAAGAGCCACACTCAAGGGGCCAAAAGCTGCATGTGGCTTGCAAGCGGCAGTTTGCCGACCAGGTAATTAGGGTATCAAAATTTAGCATAGGGGCCTTGGTAGCTCCTGCTACCCCAATAATGCATTGTGCAGACCCAATTACTTGGAAATCAGAAGATCCTGTTTAGGTAGACCAATGGCCCCTTTCTCAGGAGAAACTTACACCTTGGGCACATTGAACCTTCTAATATCCCATAGAATACGCCTATATTTGTCATTAAAAATAAATCAGGAAACTAGAAGCTATTACAGGATTTGAGAGCAATAAACAAGGTTATAAAAATTATAGGTCCTCTCCAGCCAGGGCTCCCCTCTCCCGCTGCCATTCCATGGGATTTTCACCTTATTATTATTGATATTAAAGGATTGCTTTTTTATTATTCCTTTAAGCCCTAATGACAGCAAGTGTTTTGCATTCAGTGTTTTTTCACTTAATTTCCAGGCACCATAGAGTGATACTAGTGGAGAATTTTGTCTCAAGGTATGGCTAACAGTCCTACCTTGTGCCAGCAATATGTTGCTCAAGCTATCTCTTCGGTATAAAGGTGTCACCCTAAGGTGTACTAAATCCATTATATAGATAATATTCTTATTGCTCATTCAAATAAAGACTGTGCTGATGATTTTGCAACAATTAGAATATTCTTTAAAAGAAGCGGGACTTTATATAGCTCCTAAGTAGGTACAGCAGTCCTTACCTTTCTCTTATTTAGGACAAATTATTGAGGGGGCGACAAATTCAGCCACAGATATTAGAAATCAGGATGGATCATTTGCAAACTTTAAATGATTTCCAGAAATTGTTAGGATACATTAATTGGCTTAGACCTTTCTTAAAATTAACTACAGGAGAACTAAAACCACTTTTTAACATTCATGGAGGTTCTGCTGAACCAATTTCCCCTCATTTAGAGTTAATCCTAGAGGACTCCTACCAGGACAATTTTGCCAAATGGATGTTACTCATACACCTTCAGTTGGCAAACAGTCCTTTGTCCACGTTACAGTGGATACTTATTCTGGATTTATAGTAGCCTCTGCCAGAACAGGAGAGGCTGCTAAGCATGTTATAGCTCACTGTTTATATGCATTTTCTATTTTAAGACTTCCTAAGGTAATTAAAACAAACAATGCTTCTGCGTATGTAGAAAAAGCATTTACTACATTTTGTCAAACTTTTGGAATTGACCTGAGGACAGGTATTCCTTATAATCCTCAGGACCAAGATATTATAGAGTGTACCCATCAAACACTTAAATATCAATTAGAAAAAATAAAAAAGGGGGAGTCATACCCTGGAACTCCCGCAAATCTTCTTTATCATGCTCTTTTTTACTTTAAAATTTTTTTTTAGTGCATCAGCCATTCAGTGGCTTAGAGACTCTGAAATTCAACAAGAAAAGCCTTCCCTGAAGTTCAATGGGAAGACCCGCTTACAGGAATCTGGCAAGAGCCAGACCCTATTCTCTTGTGGGGCTGAGGATATGTTTGTGTTTTTCCTAGTTCTGCTGAGGCTCCTCAGTGGGTTCCTGAATGTTTGATGAGACACAATGAGCCAGGAAGAGAGACTCACTTCACAGGAGCAATTGTATAAGGCTTATTTTACTCTGCTCTTGTCCCTCTCTCTGTCAAACCTGTTCCACCTATCAAATCCTCTAAGCACACACCAAGCCTCTTCCTCCTACAAATTCCAACCCTAGTTCATCTGATCCAGCTGATCAAACTGTCTTTCTGTCTTCTTCCAATCATCCCCAGATATACGGAAAAAGCTTAAAATAGGCAGAGGAGGGCCCTCAAACCCCTCAATGAGACCCCCTGAGCATGGCTCTTAAGGTCTATAATGACCAAAAGAAACAGGAGAACGCAGACAGCCCAAAGAGATCAGGCAAAATACCAGCTCTTGGCAGACACCCTTAAAGTCTCCAATGCCCCTAAGGGGCCGCAAAAGACTGTATCAGGGCCCTGCTTCAAAAGCAGAAAGGAAGGTCATTGGGCTAAAGCCTGCCTGGCTTCTTGGCACCCACCAGGGCCATGCCCTTGCTGTGGGACACTGGAAGGTAGACTGCCCCCTCGCTCCTCCAAGGGAGGATTCAGTCTCTCCCAGCCCTGCCCCAGCCACCTCTGACCTAACCTTGCCCAGCCTGCTGGGACTAGCCACTGAAGACTAAAGGTTCCCAGGACTGTTGGCCCCATCACAGTCACTGTGCAGGAGCCTAGGGTAAACATCCAAGTAGAAGGTAAGCCGATCTCATTTCTTATAGACACAGGGACCACTTACTCTGCCTTGCTCGAATATTTGGGTCCTGCTCATCCCTCGAAGGTCTCTGTTGTGGTTGTTGATGGTCTTATTTTCCCCCTCGTTTGCCATGGATCCACTGCCTGGTCTAAAATGTGGTGTCTCCTTTACACACTCTTTTTCTCCTCCTGCCTTAGTGCCCCAACCCTACTTTAGGCCAAGAATTCAGAGCCTTTCTCTCCTTTCACCTCCCATCCTCGGAGGTTGCTACTTTTGGCCAGCCAGATTTGCCCACTTCTGTTACAAATTTACCTCTGCCACCCAGCATAGTGAATCCCAAGGTTCTCCTAAGCACCTTCACAGCTGCAAAACTCCAGGAAGGGGCCCCCTGGTCTCATCTCTCCAGGCTGAAGAGAACAGGGGTTCCATCTCCACACATGCGCTTCCAGTTTATCTGAACCATTGCCAGAAACCCAGAATTGACATTTGGCTTGAGACAAAGGCTTAATGTGCTGGAAAGCAGTGGTCATAGGACTTGGAAGCTAGCTGCAGAGTGTAGAAATGTGACAACAGTTCCAGTGCCATGCGGACTTTTTCCTGGATGTGTTCCTGGACTCCTGAACTTTTCCTGTATGTGCTTCCTAGACTCCTGCTCCTTGTGACAGTTCTTAATGGATTGAACTGAGGTTGGGTTGCATTATATTGGCTAAGTATTTGCTTAAAGGCTTTAATCCCTGTAATGTATTAAGACACTTGTTTTGGTATCTGTGAACATTGGCTATGCTAATTTTCTGTTTATTCTGTATTTTTCCTATCTGCCTCCGAATTAGAATCTGGGAAATTAGATGAGTGAAAATCTCAGCACATGAGCTAAATTTAAAAAATTAAAAAGGGGCTTATGTGGGAAACAGACTGTAAGCTGGCAAAGTCCATATAACCTAAGGCTTAGTTTAAGACTAAGCCTTTCCTACCCTTTTAATACTAAGATCTTTTCAACATCCTTCTGATACTAAGATCTTCTTAAAACTAAGCTTTTCCCCACACCCTTGACTGTTGCATGATGGGGGGTGGTGCACTCTTATGAGGAATCCCATTTATGCCTTAGATAAGTGGCTTTGTATCAGAGACTTTCTTATTTATATATTGGCATAAAGGCTTTAATTTTCTACACTATATAGTAAAGCAGACCAGGGGCTCTCTCTCTCTCTGACAAGCAAAAGGCATTGCAGAGGCCTCCCGAGCCCATCCTGTTTCTCTTTAAGCCTATTTTCTTAATTCTGCGCCATTCCCACTCAGGACCTGGAATTACTAGCTGCACTGGTTCTTGGCACTCACCACTAAAGGGTTATAATCTGTATTATAAAAATACTTTTGCCTGACTGAGTGGTGGCACAATGGATAGAGCGTCGGACTGGGACGTGGAAGACCAAGGTTCAAGACCCTGAGGTTGCCAGCTTGAGCGCAGGCTCACCTGGTTCCAGCAAGGCTCACCAGCTTGAGCGCAAGGTCGCTGGCTCGAGCAAGGGAGGGGTCACTCGGTCTGCTGTAGCCCCTCCCCCCCCAGTCAAGGCACATATGAGAAAACATTCAATGAACAACTATGGTGCCGCAACAAAGAATTGATGCTTCTCATCTCTCTCCCTTCCTGTCTGTCTGTCCCTATCTGTCCCTCTGTCTGACTCTGTCACAAACAAACAAACAAACACTTTTTTTTTTTACAGGGACAGAGAGAGAGTCAGAGAGAGGGATAGATAGGGACAGACAGACAGGAACGAAGAGAGGTGAGAAGCATCAGTCAGTTTTTCGTCGTCGTTGCGACACCATAGTTGTTCATTGATTGCTTTCTTATATGTGCCTTGACCGCGGGCCTTCAGCAGACCGAGCCACCTCTTGCTGGAGCCAGCAACCTTGGGTCCAAGCTGGTGAGCTGTTTGCTCAAGCCAGATTGGCCCACGCTGAAGCTGGCAAGCTCGGGGTCTCAAACCTGGGTCTTCTGCTTCCCAGTCCGACACTCTATCCACTGCGCCACTGCCTGGTCAGGCAACAAACACCTTTCTTTTTTTTTAAGAGAGAGAGACAGAGAAAGTGACATACAGTGACAGAGAAGCAGAAAGGGAGAGAGAGAAGCATCAATTGTTTGTTGTGGCACCACCTTAGTTATTCATTTATTGCTTTCTCAATGTGCTGTGAATGGGGGGCTCCAGCTGAGCCAGTGACCCCCTTGCTCAAGCCAGCAACCTTTGGGCTCAAGCCAGCGACCGTGGGGTCATTTGTATAATCCCACACTCAAGCCAGCAACCCTGATGAAGCCAGATGAGCCCACACTCAAGCCATCAACCTCAGGGTTTCGAACCTGGGTCCTCTGTATTCAAGGCCAATGCTCCATCCATTGTGCGACACCTGATCAGGCTATAAGAATACTTTAAGCTCCTTGAATTGATATGGAGTGTATAATATTGTTCTTAAAAAATGCTTAGAACAAAACAATGCTTTGAATTCTCATTCAGTTCCTGCTAGTTTGAATTACAATTATTATCTTTAAAGTATTCTTGTGGTCAGTTCTTATCAGACTCTACCACAGCATTTATAATCCATTCATTTTCCCACTTCTACTTTTTGAAATTTGGGACCCAGTTAAATAATAATACATATAGTGTCCTCTAGATTTCTATTCCTCGTGTTGTCTTGACAAATTTTACTGGCATATAACTTAAAAAAAATGTTAGACCTAATTTTAATCAGACCATTACCAGATGAATAAAAAAGTAAGTATGATCATATCTTTGTGATTTTACATATCTTAGGAACTTGCAGGAGTCTTGTTGCCTGATTTCCAGAATCTGAATCCCAGTCTTGCCGAGTTACTTAACCTGAGCAAGTAACTGACACTGAGCCTTTATTTCCACATCCACAAAATGGGAATAATAATATCAATTTCAAAGGATTGAAGGGGGTTAAATTAGATCATGCAAGTAGAGTTTAGGCCAGGGCCTGGGACACACAAGTATTCCATGAATGGTTTATCAATATAACAAATGAGTAAATGTTTCTCAAACTTCCTTTTTGGGTCATAAAGCAAGGTTCAATCATAATGAACAAAAGTAAGATTACTTTTTCTCTTTAACTATCTAGCTCAGCGATTTTCAACGTTTTTCATCTCGTGGCACACAGAAATTAATTAATAAAATCCTGCGGCACACCAAAAAAATTTTTTTTGCATACCTGACAAATAAAAAATAGGTATAATATTGATTTATTCACACTGGATGGTTATTGTTGTGTTGGCTGTTGTCATTTGACAATCTAAGGGAAAAGAGGTCAGTGCCCCTGATTAGTCAGGCACTGAATGTTTTAAAAATTGTTGTGGCACACAGGTTGAAAATTGCTGATCTAGCTAATTTTTTATATTCCACTGCTGGTCTTATAGATCATAAGTATCCCTAAGGAAGGGCTCTATTTGTGGTGCTGCATAACCACTATATAATAAGAAATGTCTATTGAAAGTAAAAGAACATGTACGTATACAATAACTTGCCTAGTCATGCTAATCTCATTTAGATTTTTTTTAAAAAAAACCCACAAAATGTGTGTT
The DNA here is from genome assembly GCA_037038555.1 of Rhynchonycteris naso. Lineage (NCBI taxonomy): Eukaryota > Metazoa > Chordata > Mammalia > Chiroptera > Emballonuridae > Rhynchonycteris > Rhynchonycteris naso. The sequence continues at coordinate 39,881,036 of CM073002.1, forward strand.
GAATGAATTGTTTTAATTCAGCAAAATTTTGCTCACAATACATACATACATACACACACACACACACATACACACACACACACACACCACTCAAGATGTATTTGGAGCTGCTTTTGAATAAAGCGAGACTGACGCTTCATTTCCGCCTTCCAAATCTAAGTCTTGTTCTCAGTTGTTTTTATATTCCTTTCTACCACTATTTACTGACTTATCTCTTACAGACGTCTTGCTACTTCTAGGTTGTTTTTGATTTAAGGAGTTGACGGTGAACAGCAAACAACTACTTTACATAAAGCATTTTTCACCCTAACCGGTTCAGTTTAGCACTACAAAAGAGAATCTCCTCCATTCTCTGGAAACACTGGTCCAGAGTGGACCAGTCACAGGGAAGCTGCAATCCCTTCCTTTTCTTGATCAGTTATAGGGAGTGATCAAGATTCCTCAAGCCTCAACTCAGTGGTTGGCTAAACAGGTGCCTTATGCGCTGAGCCTGAGGTTTTGACAATTTAATAATGGAGCCAAAATCGGAGACTTGAGGGGATTAACCTTCAGTTACTACTCACCAGATCAGGGGTCCCCAAACTACCCACCGCAGGTCGCACGCGGCACCCTGAGGCCATTTATCCAGCCCCACTGCACTTCCGGAAGGGGTACCTCTTTCATTGGTGGTTAGTCAGAGGAGCACAGGATGCATTCGCACCCATAGTTTCCATTGAAATACTGATCAGTTTGTTGATTTAAATTTACTTGTTCTTTATTTAAAATATTGTATTTGTTCCTATTTTGTTTTTTTACTTTCAAGTAAGATATGTGCAGTGTGCATAAGGATTTGTTCATAGTTTTTTTTATAGTCCCGCCCTCCCAACGGTCTGAGGGACAGTGAGCTGGCCCCTGTGTAAAAAGTTTGGGGACCCCTGTTCCAGATTATTGCATATGCCTGTTGGAGTATTGGGGGTTGGGGAGACCAAAGAAAGCAGAGACAAAAACAGACAGACCTGCAACAGGAGGTAGAAACAGAAGAGTCAGCTGGAAGCAGCAGACTTCACAGACTGACACCCAAAAGCAACTTCATGGCACCCCTGAGCAGGCGGGAAGTAGAAGAGGGCAGAAGTTGCCCTTGGGAACTCGCACCTTTCCACGCCCACCACTTGCCCCGCCCACACGGCTGAACCGGGCCTCAGCCGCGCTGAGCTCCGCACCCCGGGGGCTACCCCGGCGCCTGTCGTCACGTCCGGGGGCGGGGCGGGTCGCCGGGGGCGGGCTCGGGTGGTGCCGGCTGCTGTTGGGGGGGGCAGCGGAGGTGGGGTTGTGGCGGCGCTTCAGTTGACAACGGTCAGTAATGACGGTGGCTGCGGCGAGGCGGCCCGCTGAGCTGCGCCGGGCGGGGGTGGCGTCCGGGCCGCGCCTGTAAGACATCGGGGGCGGCGCAGCAAGATGGGGACTCGGCGCGGGGCGTGAAGTGGCGGCGGCAGCAGCGGCGGCTATAACCAGGGGGGCTCTTACGCTTCCCCGTTCTGCTCGTCGGCATCCACCTGCAGCCTCTCGGTCCCCGCGCTTCGCGGGACCCGGACGGCGACGGAGGGGGCATGTGGCGCTGGGTCCGGCAGCAGCTGGTAAGTACCTTCGTGCTGCCATCTCCCGTTCGCCCCGCGCGGCCCCTCAAGCCCGGGTGGCGCGGAAGCGCCGGCTGCCCGGAGCGGCGAGGCCGGGGTGCGGGCGGCGGGCTAGGCCGCGGCAGCCGGCGCGAGGACCGGAGGCGGCGAAGCCCCACGCAGCCCCGGCGCGCACCTCGCTACCAAGCCCGGGCTACGAGGCTGGCGGTGGGGAGGCGGGAAGGAGGCCGCTTCCCGGCCGCGCTTCTCGGTTACTCCGTCCTCCTCGCCGGTGCTTGGCCGCTGCGGGCAGAGACGGGGTCCGGAGCGGGTCGGCTGCCACCGGAGGGCGCGGAAAGAGGAAGAGGCTGGCGTTTGTTGCCTCTGGCAGTTTGGGACCCGTTTGAGTGAAGGGGAAGGGAGGACTTGTCTTGAGCCCCCTCTCGTCACTGTTTGCAGTTAGTGTCATGATTCGGTGTCTACTTGTAGAGTCTAACTCCTCAGGACGGAGCAAGTGTTATCCGAGGCCCGGGTGAAGGACAAAGAATTCCAACATCTCGTTTATTTTCGGAAAAGATATGTACGATGGGTAGGACTACGTGTTCCTACCTTGTCCACATCCCACAAGTGAAACTTTGGGAATGTGGACTTTTTTCCGTTCTCCTGAAGGGAGTTTGAACGAGACAGGTTTGGAACCAGTGGAACATCTGGGAAAAAACCCAAAAAATCTGAGGGCGATTTAAGACATATCAAAAGTTCCACCTCTCTTAGAATTAATTGAGAGAGAAAAAATTTTTTTTTCTTTTCCTGGCAACTGCAGCACTAGAGAAGCAGTGACAATTTAGGGCAAAAATTGCTGAAGAAGCCTAACCTTGTCTAGATGATGAAGTCTGTTACTGGTTGCTGCTTAATTTCTAAGTCGCATTAGTTTAAATGCTGCTGCAGTTCAGTGGTTTCATTTACTGATTCAAAAAGGCAGTGAAGCAAAAACGATTTTTGCAAGACCAAAATATTGATAACTTTCTCTGCTATAGAACAGCATTTTAATGTTAGGACAGGGAAGTAATGCTTGTTGAGTGAGGGCCAGCCTTCTGTTAATTCACTTTACAGTGGGTATTATTCTTAAAAAAAAAAAATCTTAGAAATAAAACTAGAACTGCAGCTCCTCCCTCAAACAAATGTTGGTTCTCTATTTTTAGCTAATTGTGAATTAGATATCCCAGATATATGCCTTATTAGGACACCAAGCTAATGATATTATAATACCATATTGTGACAGGACTTTGACTTCGTTGCAGTAAGCCATAGCAAGTAACTTGACTCGAAGTTAATTATTACAGGTCTGATCTCATGCTTTTGATTTGCTGATCTTCCTGTATAGAAGGCTTATTTACTGGTGGAGTTTTTGTCTGGTCGGAAGACCATTCTAGAGTGGTTCTCTTAAAGCTTCTAGTAGATTAAGACACCACTTCTCAGTGTTAGGTGTTAGGTCTACCAAAGGAGGGTTGTACAGGCCTGATGAGTTTTATAAGAAGTTAATTTATGCATCTTTAGAACAGACAGGCTGAGATCCTAGTGGCATCAGCGGAGAGCTGCAGGAGGGGGTGTCTGATAAGGGGTTGCTGCAAGAATTTGTTGGCATGGGCTTGGATGCACCTGGGTATGCCCAGATTAGCAAGCATATCTTGGTTTGTTGCCTTGAGCACAGACTGTCTCCCTTTCCCAACTCTCAGGTCCCTCCCAATGGCCTTGTCCCAAGGACTTTTCCCAGAACCTTCCCAGGGTGGGGGGTGTTGCTTAAGGGGAGGGAGAGGTCAGATGAGAGAGATGTTTAATGAAGAAGTTGCCCTAGTGGGAAGTTGGGTAAGGGGAATTTGACTTTAAAGGGACTCTGGATTTAAAGGAGCCCTGAACCCAAACTTAACATTAGGTATTTTGTTAACCTGAATAAAATCCTGCTTGTATAACCATGTATCTTCAAGACAAACAATATGGTAATATTTTTAAAAATGACTTCAGATGAATCTAACTAAAAGGGTGGGCCAGGAGTTGTGTGATTAATTTACTATAAGGCAACTGCCTTATGGGTGGGTGGTTAACAAGTTGATATACATAAAAAAAAATGCTTTCTCTGACGTTTAGTTGCTCACCTCTCTGGTTTTATCTTTTAAGTTACCAGATCTTCTAAGTATGTAACCAGACCTGTGCCAGTGTAGGACTTAGTATCTCTGATTAACTTTGTACAGTCACTTAAATTATACATTAAGGATAGTGAATACACAAAATAATGAAAGTAAATTTTACTATGCCAGTTGTAAGCAGCTTCCCTAGTTACTACACCAGGAATTACTCAAAGTCTGGTTTAGATTATATTTGCCTTTTGCTCAGTGAACTGAGCCTTCCATATCTTTTAGCAAGAGCTTCATTTCAAAGATTAAGATAAATGGGACAAAATTGGGGAAATTAATATGCATTTCACAAGGATAGGTTTTTGGAGTTCTAAACACACTCTATTATGTTGTCTTGCCAAAACTTTATAGTCATTTTATTACAGAAATGACTATTATGCTCTAGTAATTTTTCCCTAATTAAAGAAATGTTTGACTTCTTATCTCCACAAAGTATTTTCACTAGCTAGACTCAATGTGAAAAATCAGGAGGTTGTTAGAAGGTTGGTTTTTTATCTCTTGGGGAAGTAGAGTGAAAAGATTGGAATATCCTTCCCTGTTTCTTTTCTTTCTTTTGTTTTCTCTTTTTTATCTCACAATGCTAAAGATATATTACACTAAAAAAATTTTCTTTTTTTGTACAATTAATATTATCATTGTGTACTTAAGTCTAGCAGTAAGTATATTATGTGTAAACTCAGAGATGACAGCACCTTCATTATAATAGTGGAAATCGCATTAGCTACTCACTGTATTCTAATAGTTAGCTTTGTATGGTAGTTACTAACCACATTTTCTATTAAAATTAAAATTCTAATTAAATTAAAAATTCATGTGACTATTAGCTACCATATTGGACAGCTCAGAGTAGAACACTTTCATTACCGCAGAAAATTCTACTGGGCAGCACTACTTTAGATTTTTAAATGAAAGTTTTTTTCAATACATATTTTAGTTGATATGTAATGTTTACAGGGCAATGTAATGCTATGTTTTTAAAGCACTTGCTTTGAGCAGACGTAATATGGTAAATACTGAGGATACAAATGTAGGTCAGTGAGGTTCTTCTTTATCTCTTTATGCTCAGTGTCTCACACAGTACTTGACATAGAGTAGACATTTGGGTACATGTTTACTGAATAAATGTATAGATAAAGAAAGAAAGAATGGATCTGCTAGTATTCCTTCTGTGTTTAGAGATACAGTGACAAAATTCAAGATTGACCAGTCCAGAAAAATGCTAAAAAAATGCTGTAATTTTACAAAAATACAGCTTAATGTTATATATAGTAAAATAACATTTCTTAAAATTTTCCGTAAATGTACTGTCAGTGGTGAAAGAGCTGGCAAGATTATTTTCTGATTCACTGAGAAAAATGGGAAGCTGTTAAACTGTCTCAACTTTCTGTTTTCTCATCTCTTATACTCACCGAACTTGTTTATAACTGTACTAAATTCTTCCCTGTCCTCTATCACAAAGGAAGGTGTGACAGTCCTCTCTTTTAGACTACTTGTGCTATATTAATCCTGTTCTTTACACTTCCCATCAGGTGTCTACACTAGTATGTTCACTCGGATTCTTTTCGTATAACCTCTGAACATGTTCAAGCCTCTCTTACCTATTTTATTTTGTCCTGACCTGAGATTGTTAAGTTCTTTTCAATTTTCTAAAAAATAGCTCTATCCTGAATAACTGCTGACCAGTACACTGAAGTGGGGTGAGTTCAAATTGAGATTTTTTTTTTTTTAGTTTTTTTATTTTATTGATTTTAGAGAGAGGAAAGGAAAGAGTGAGAGAGAGGGAGAGGGAGAGAGGAACACCCACCTGTTCCTGTATGTGCCCTGACTGGGGATCGAACTGGCAACTTCTTTGCTTTGGGATGATGCTCTAACCAACTGAGCTATCCAGCCAGGGCCAAATTGAGATATTCTCAAGTATAAAATACAGGATTTCAGAAACTGTGAAAAAAAATATAAAAGATCTTAATTTTTTATATTAGTTACTTGTTAAAATAATATTTTGGATATGTTGGGTAAAGTTAAATATTATTACAATTAATTTTACCTAATTCTTATTACTTTTAGAAAATGTTATTACTAGAAATTTTAAAATTACAAATGTGACTTGCGTTTGTGGCTTGGGTTATATTTCTGCTAGTACTGCTGTGTTTCTATATAGCACATAAGTTTAGATACCTCACTCAGTAGACTAGACTGTAAATATCTAAAGGCAGGGGCCATATCTTGCTTTTCTTAATATCCCTTGCTCTCAAGATAGCAGCTGGCCCATTGTAAGTACTCACATACCAAATATGGGTTGAATAAATGCATGAGTGTCAGCTTTATTTCATCATCAATGTGGAAGTAACTGTGTCTTTGCCTTTTCTTAAGGAATGAAGAGTAGGAAAGGGAACCACAGGCTTATGATGTTATTATTTATTTTGGTGTGGTAAGTTTTTAACTTCAAGAATTAATGTTTAAGAACCTAGATCTTTTATCTCTGTGTTCAGACATATATTTTTAGATATCCAGTTTTTCATTTGGTTAGAGAGGGTCAAGCATTAGAGGAATCCCAAATATCTCAGCAGCATTGAAGTAGGTAGGGACCTTGACTAGATCCTTAAAGAACCTTATGATTGCCATTATTATCATTAAATATCCCTTCTATCACTGAGGCCTGTTTTCAACATGGCATAGTGATCTTATTAAAGCACAACTGAGATCACATAATTCCTAAGGACTCATCTTGCGCAGAGTAAAAACCAGTCTCTTATCTATATCTTCTTCCCAAACCCCTTCTCATTTCCCATCACTCTTCACTCACTCTGCTTTATCCATGCTAGTCATCTTGCAGTTCATCAGAAGTGTCAGGCCTACAGTACTTCAATCTCAGGATCTTTGCTCTGGCTGCTATTACTGCCTGGAATGTTCTTCCTCCAGTTATCTGCTGGCTCCTTTATTCCCTTTATGTATTTATTTAGTTATTATAAGTGTGGCATTTTCTGGACATTCAATATAAAATTGTAACCCCTAAAGTGAAGCAGCTATGAGTTGATGCTTCTCATTTCTCTCCCTATTTCTGTCTCTTTCTTTAAAAAAAACTGTAAGCCTCCCCAAGACTACCCTATGCCCCTTTCGTGCCTTTTGTTTCTCTTAGCACTGATCACTTTTAAAATAGTCTATAGTTTTCTTATTTATCTCATTTATCCCATGAAGGCAGTGATTTTGGTCTATTTGTTTTAGTTCTCCATATCTATAATAAAAGCTGTTTCTCAACTCTGCATCCACTTTTAGGTAACACCATTTCTTTCTTATTTATGTGTTCATTCATTCATTCAGACATTTTCTGAATACCTACTGTGATAGCGTATTGCTAGGCTCTGGAATTACCAAAGTGAGTCCCTGTCCTGGTCAGTCTTCTAGGAATCTGTTCTTCCCTAATTTGCATTGTTGTCATTTTTTCCTATTACATAAAGTGTTAACAGTGACTGTTCTTATTTATGTTCATTATTTTTCATTGAAATATTTAGAAATCGAATTGCTGGGTCATGTGTAGACCCATGTGACTATTACTAGATATTGCCAAATTATTTTCCAAAACACGAGTGTTCCCCTTTCTCATCTTGGTAAACTCTTGGTATGTACTGTCTGACCTGAAAAAAATTTGCTAATTTGATGGATGTGATTTGTACTCCATTTGTTCCATTTTGCATTTTTCTGATAGCTAATGAGATTCAGATGTCCTGTGTTTCATTCACTTGAATAGATTACCCATTTTTCTACTGGGTAGGTCATCTTATTTATTTATTTTATTTTATTTTTTAGCATGAGAGAGACAGAAAGGAAGGGAGAGAGATGGGAAGCATCAACTTATAGTTGTGGCACTTTAGTTCATTGATTGCTTTCTCATGTGTGTCTTAACCGAGGGTCTTCAGCTGGGCCAGTGACACCTTGCTCAAACCAGCAACCTTGAGCTTCAAGCCAGTGACTTTTGGGCTTAAGCCAGTGATCATGTCATCATGTCTATGATCCCACACTCAAGTCAGTAATCCTGCACTCAAGCCGGAGGAGCCCACACTCAAGCTGACAATCTTAGGGTTTTAAACCTGGGTCCTCAACCTTCCAAGTTGATGCTCTATCCACTGTGCCAACACAGGCCAGCCTTTCTTTTCCTTAAATGTTGTTTCTCAGACTTTAATTTTCTCATCTAGAACCCTTGCTTGACACTAATCTGTCCTCTATGGCTATTACTTTTTTTCAATATTTCCCATCTATTTTTATTCTGTGCACTCTCAGTATGAGTTTGGTTTTTTTTTCAGCCTTTTTTATTTTATTATTACTTTTAATGGGGTGACACCAATAAATCAGGGTACATATGTACAACGAAAACATCTCCAGGTTATCTTATCATTCAATTATGTTGCATACCTGTCACCCAAAGTCAAATTGTCCTCTGTCACCTTCTGTCTGGTTTTCCCTGTGCCCCTCCCCTCCTCCCTATCCCAACCTCTCCTCCCTCCCCCCAACCTGTAACCACCACTCTCTTGTCCATGTCTCATAGTCTCCTCAGTGTGAGTTCTTTAGAGGTCTAGCTTCCAGTTCACTAATTCTCTCACCTAGCATTCAATCTAGAGTTCATCCTGTCATATATATATTTTTTTAAATGACTTTTTATTTCCAGAATTTATTATTGGACTTCTTTTATTTCCATCTGTTAATGTTGTATGTGTGCCTGATTTGTCTCGTTATGTTCTTTTATATACTGATTTACATACTATCCTATTATTTCTTAGGAGGTTTTATATATATTTAAAGATACACAGCTTTTCCAGTCTTGTTTCAACTGAACCTGACTCTAGGACTCAGGTACAAAGGGAGTGCTATTAATCATGTTATGCCATAAAGGTTGAACTTCAGACTGCCTATTTCCAGACCAAGAATCCCAAAAGCTCATCCCATGATTACAGAAATGATCATCTTAAGCTAGCTAAGTCTTCTTAATCAAAAGGAAAAAACGATTTCATCCATCTTTGCTTTTGTGAAGGAAAGGAAGGATTCAGAACAGTTTTTCAAGGTCAGTGACTAAATGCCAGAGGTGGGACTTGAATCCAGAAGAGTTTTTTTCAGGGAGTTTAGCAGTGTGGAAGAGAATTAGCACTAGCTGCAGTTTTTCCTTTCTCTCTTTCCCAGTCTTGCCATCTTAAGTCTGAGCAAGAGTGAGACAAGACCAGAGAATGGGTTGGCTTGGGATGCTGAAAACCCGGGTTGAAACCTCAAGGTCGCCAGCTTGAGTGTGGGCTCACCAGCTTGCACACACGGTCACCAACTTGAGCGTGGGATCATAGACATGACCCCATGTTCGCTGGCTTGAGCCCAAAGGTTGCTGGCTTGAACCCAAAGTCACTGGCTTAGGCCCTCCCCCCCAGGCATGTATGAAGAAAGCAATCAGTGAACAACTGACATGCTGCAACGATGAATTGATGCTTCTCATCTCTCACCTTGTCCTCTCTCTCTCAAAAATAATGTGAGGGGTTCTTGATTCTTTACTATTAAAAGATGGAAGTAGTTCTCTCTGTGTTTTCCCGTTGAAATTTAAATGTGAAGGAACTGGCCTCTAAACTTAAATATGCAGGAGACCCTGAGATTTTGTGGATTCAACTCTATAATACCACATTCAAGGGAATCGATGCATTGCTTACCTGTCAGTTTTGATCAACTTTTTTTCCAGCGTATATTTGCAGAATTAAAAATAAAGAAACTTAGGAATTTATTATGAAACAGTGAAAGTATAAATTCTTAAAAAATTAAAGCTGCTTTTATGATTCTTTATAGTTTATAGTCTCCTCAACCATGGGTTCCTTAATGGTGATGTTCCCTGTAGATTGAGTGAAAGTTTTTAATGGTCTATAACAAAACAAGAAAACCTAGGTCAGTGTAACACACATACTGTATTTCCCATGTATAAGACGCTCCCATGTATAAGACACACCTTAATTTTGGAGTCTGAAATTTAAAAAAAAAATGTATTAAAGTTATTGAACTGAAGTTTTATTCATCATAAAATTCATACAACTCCTCCTCCATGCAAAAAAGTGGGAAATGCAAATAAAATCTACAATCACTATATAAGGTGCACCCAGTTTTTAGACCCCAAATTTTTCAGGAAAGGGTGTGTCTTATACATGGGGGGGAAATACGATATTTGTGTTTGTGTGTGTGTCTGTCTATCTGTCTTTGCTTTAATTTATAGATGTCCAGATGTCCTCGTATTTTAGTACAATTTTAATCATTATGCAGAATAAATGAACTGCTTGCTGAAAGAACTGAAAATATGCTAAAGTATTTTTTAAAAACTACATTTTCAGAATTATGTCAGCTTGACAAAATATCACTTTTCTGCTTAAAGTTTAATTTTCAAATTTTCATAGCAGTTTAGAACGTGCTGAGTTTTTTTCTAACTTTGTATAAACATTTTATGCTTTCTTCTGAAGCATGTTTTTCAGGTTCCCAGCATATAAAATTAAGACAATTGTGTCCCTTCCATCCTAGTTTTTTCTGCCTTTGTTTTAATTCTTGTCTAAATTACTAAATATTATTCATGCAGCATCTCTAACTTGTATTTGTTGACTTCACTACTTCATTATAGTTTAGAATTTTTTACCTATTTAAATTAGCCTATTTAAATCTGTACTTGGAAATATTTGTGGTAGTTTCCTGGAGTGAATACAGACTATACTGCTCATGGTATAAGCAGCAGCCTCTAATGCAAGTGATTGCGTTTAGACCCAAGATAGCGACTGGATACTTGTAATAGAACTTATATTTGGCAATCCAAGTATATTGTTGCTTTACATTGCTATCAGACAGTGTCCCTTATTTCTAACTAATATTTTATAAATGCCCCTTTTTTTCTTACCCTGAAATAAAATTTAAACCTATAACTTGGCCTAAACAGAAAACTTTTTATAAAATCAATATTAAAACTATAGTTGTTGTGTGAAGGGGAAAAAAAGAAATTAACTGGATACATTTATATTAAATAATGTTTCCAGAAGTAAATGCTCAATCATAGCTACACTAGGCATAATTAATAATCAGTGGCTGTAATCATTGTGATGCATGGCTATTAATGCAGACTGCTAAACATGTAGTATATTAGTGACTCAAATTCATGGGACATTTCCATTGGTGAGGCAGTCTTCTGAAACAGTAAACAGCTCTTTGTAAAGTTCTGAAAAAGCAAAGTATATGTTCAGTTTACCTTCAATTTTTCAGGTAGTTGCAGTCCTGAAAAAATTTATAGATTCATATGAATATTTTATCTTTATGTTTGGGAATTCATATTATTCTAAAGAGATTTTTACCAAGTTAAGTAGTATCAGACATGGCATTTGAAAGTTGTCTGGTTCACAGGACATTTCTTCATTGTCAGGTCTCTACAGTACATTGCAGAATGTCTCGTATTTCTGCCCTACCAACCCATTCACCAACCCACAAAATCCCAGTAGACACCTACCTCCCAATGATTATGAAAATCATTACCAACCTTATTTCTGAAATGTTCCCGACAAATCTTTTTTCCTTCCCTTAGGCTCATTTCCCAAAAGGAATTCTGAGTTTGAGGCCAATAATCTCCTAGCTGTAATAGAGAACTGTTACATATAGTACTCTCAATGAGAATAGGAAATCACAGTGGAGCAACTAATCAGAAAATGACAGGTGAGTGAGTTGAAAAGCTATAGAATGAAGTATATCATCTTTCAGAAACATTATTTCAGTAATATATAGTATTATTTGGGTTGATTTGCTAAATATAAATGCTTGGTATTGCCTGTACCTATCTGATAACAGGAACAACATACACTTTTATTCTATATAAAAGCAATAGTCTTGTGTATTTTGAGGAACATTAAAAATGTTTATGATAATGGCAAGATGAAAGGTTGGATGTCTAGATTGGGAAAAGTGGACCTGGCAGGCAGGCACAAGATTGTTGGCGTTTTTTATTGTGTTGGCTGTTACTTATTGATAGCAGTTTCTTGGTTCGGGCAATCTTGAGAACAGGCTTTCTATGTACAAAATTAATAGGACAATTGTGTTTCTTCCTTTAACTCTACCCTTTTTCTTTACTATTTGTGTCCGTTCTTGTCCAAATAACTAAATGGGATTCACCATGCATGTCTGCTTTTTCACTTTAACATGCTTTTTAATGTTATTGTTTAGAATTCTGTGGTTTTATCTTTGTGGTTTATGTATATTTTTAAGTATTAAACTTTGAAGATACTAAGTATAAGATATGTGTTTGACTACATGTCTCTGGCCATTCTGAGTTGTAACCGACTGCTTCTGTTATACTAAAGAGGGAGGACCTAGGAAGCCATCTTCATTGCCATTGTTGTTTATGATTGTGAGGGGAGAAGCAGAAGACTCAGAAGTGTTTGAGAAAACTAAGTAGAAATTTCTTTTTACCTATCTGTTTCAAATCTGGATCCCAATTGCAAGATTTAGAATTTTCGATCCTTATGCAGCCAATTTTCAACTGGATAGGCAGACCAAAAAATACCAAATTTAGGGTTCTAGGTTATAAAAACCTAAAACTCCCTTACTCAGACCTATGATTTTTAAATTTGATAAAGTAAAATAATCTCACATTTTTTTGTCATAAATGTCCTTGTGTTTGATAGAAATCACCAGTCTAGCAAACAGGAGATATTCATTATCATGGTTGAATTATGGGCAAATTGAACCCATCTAATCGACAAAAATACATGGTATTAAGTACAGAATGGGTGAGATTGATCATTTTAATTGTGGTAAAATATACATAACTTAAAACTTATTATTTTAACCATTTTTAAGGGTATATTTCTGTGGTATTCAGTACATTCATTGTTGTACAGCCATTACCATCTGTCTTCTAAACTTTTTTATCTTCTCAAATTGAAAATTTGTATCCATTAAACTTCTTATTATACCCTCCTTCATCAAAGGCCTAGCAAGCTATGAATTTGACTACTCTTTCTTATTCCTTATATAAGAGAAGTCATATAATAGTTGTCCCTTTATGGCAGACTTATTTCACTTAGCATAATGTCTTCAGGGCTTATTTATGTTGTAGCATGTGAAAATTTCCTTCCTTTAAAACACCTGTTAATATCCCATTTTATGTATACACCACACTTTGAATGGTATTCTGTTGATGAACACCTGGTTTGCTTCCATCTTTTGGCAATTGTGAATAATATTGCCATGAACACAGGTGTAGAAAGTCTCTACTTTCACTTCTTTTGAATGTATGTCCAGAAGTGGAATTGCTGAATCATATGATTGTTCTATTCACTTTTTTGAAGAGCTGCCATCCTGTTTCCATGTGACTTACCACTTTACATTCCCATTAGCAGTGTACAGGGATTCCAGTTTCTCCGCATCCTTGCCAATACTTATTTTCATTTTTTTTATACTAGTCATCCTAATGAGTGTGCAGTGGTATCTCATATCTCATCATGGGTTTGATTTGCATTTTCCTAAGAAGTTGGTTTCTTTGACATCTGAAATGAACCCCAGCAACTATAAAGCTGTAATTAATGGTTTTGGTGAGTATAGGCTATATCTAGGAATGCCAGAATAAAAAAGTTTCCTATTAGCCCCTCTTTCACTAGTAATGGTAGATTTCACTCTACAAAATCACTTTCAAAGTTTCCTTTTCAATTTAAGTATCATTTAAATAAAACTCAATTTGGTAAAAAATGTTTTGTTAAAGATACTTAAAAACCAAAGTCAGAACCTGAAAACTAAAGAATTTAACCCATTCAGTAAATATTCATTAAATAGCTAGCATATAGCTACCTTTAAGAATCTTACAGTCCTGGAGGGTGAGACAAGCAGTTAAAATTTCAGTGTTATCAAATCTATAATGGGAGTGTATAAAAGGTTTGTGGGTGTGGTAAATAACAAATGTCTTTATTTCTGGAGAAGGAGGAGTGTCAGGTAAAGCTCTACTGAGAAGGAAATTCTTAAGTTCTAATTTGAAGGATGAGTAGGCTTTTGCTGGAGGTATATGTTGGAGTAGGGAATCAAGTTTGGGAAATTCAGGGTCTATCCTATCAACGGTGAGCTTTCTCTGTAGTAAAGCATTGGCAGATGATTCGGTTTTAGAATCAAAGATCACTAATTTTTAGCCCAGAAATCTGATAGATGATAAACTACCCTAAATCCTAAATGAAAATTATGTAACATGAAACAAAGTTAAAATTAAATTGTTGCAGCCGTGACCAGGTAGCTCATTTGGTCAGAGTGTCATCCCATATGCCAAGATTGCAGTTTGATCGCTGGTTGGGGCACGTGCAGGAATCAACCAATGAATGCATAAATGAGTGAAACACAAATCTGTTTCTCTCTTCTCTTTTTTTCTCCCCTTCCTCTCTCTAAAATCAATCAATAAAAATTTTTTTAAAATTGTTGTTTGCTCACATTATGGTCATTTTAAAGTTATTCTCTATCACCTTACTCTAGTCTGTTGACAGTATAAAATTATCTTGTACTTAATAGTACCTTCACATGGAGATGTTTTGTTTAAATTATGTGTCCAGGGAGCAGTAACTTACAGTTAAATTTGTAGATGTGGTAAAATATACTGCTCACAAAAATTAGGATATTTTGTAGCTTCATATTCATTTTGAAATATCCTCTAATTTTTATGAGCAGTATACATTAAATCATTCCTCCCCAGAAACATTGTATTTTTTGCCATTTTCATGTGCCCTTGGGTGTTGGAACGTAAAGCCAACAAAAAACACTTTTATATAAAGCATGTGACCTAAATAAAGCTTTTGTTCGTTTGTTTTCATAGTAATGCTATTACATTTTTGACTGAAGCTTTTTTCAATATTTTGAGTTTTGGGTATCTTTATTTAAAAAAAAAAATTTGTTTGTATTTCAGGGCTTGTCCCCAAATTCAAGCAGCTAGGCAGACCCACACATATATAGCCCAAACAAGGAAACTCAGTCCTGTGGCAGGCAGATAAGGTGAGGTTCTTCTGAGTAGCTACCAGGAATCTGCACACTTCCAAATGTGTCCCCTTCCAGAGCAGACTAATATCAGACCTGGTAGGAAAAAAACAAAACATGAAGTAATTTGGGGCCACCAAAATAAGTTTCCTAGAAGTGAAAACCATCTTTAAAATTTCAGCTACAAAGTAGATGAAGTACAAGATCAAAAGTTCACCCAGATTTTTCTCAGCATGCACATTTCTGAGGCATTTCAAATGTTTCTGCATTAGTCTTCCAAAATGATACCAAAGTTATATGTAGGAGAGCATTTTTGATTGGCTGTGTTGGGACCACACCTGCTGGCACAGGAACTGCTTTACCTCTCCCTGCCCACAGCCATTCCCCCTTCCCCTGCTCTAGTTAATCTGTTTAAAACAGGAGACAGAAATAGGGTAGCTTGAACCTCCCCTTACCTGTAGACTTGTTTTGTTTGGTGGCCTGCACAGCTTTCTAATTTTTTTATTTTTTGTTAGATTAAATTTTTTTCCTTTTTATTGAAATTATTGAGATGACACTGGTTAACAGAATTGTACAGATTTCAGATGCAAAAATTCACAGCACATCATTTGTACACTGTTATGTGTTCACACCCCCACCCCCACCCCCCGCCAGTCAGGTCTCCTTCCATCACCATTTATGCCCCCTATACGCTCCTCCACCTGCTCCTCCCCTCCTCCCCTACCCCCCATCCCGGCAATCACCACACTGTTTTACATGTTCGTGAGTTTTTCTTTCTTTGTCTTTTATGCTCAATCTCTCAATCCCTGCAGCCACCCCCACCCGAAAGCTATCAGCCTGCTCACTGTGTTTGTCTCTGTGTTGCTTGTTAGTTCATTAGATTCCACATGTGAGTGAAATGATATGGTACTTGTCTTTCTTTGTGTGTTTTTTTTAAGTGAGAGAGACAGAGACAGACAGACAGGAAGGGAGAGAATTGAGAAATATCAAGTTGTAGTTGCGGCACTTTAGTTGTTTGTTAATTGCTTCTCATACGTGCCTTGATGGTGCGGCGGGCTCCAGCTGAGCTAGTGACCCCTTACTCAAGCCACTGGCCTTGGGCATCAAGCCAGTGATCTTTGGGGTCAAGCCAGTGACTATGGGATCATGTCGATGATCTCATGCTCAAGCCGGCAGGCAATCTTGGGGTTTCGAACCTGGGACCTCCAGTGTCTCAGGTCGATGCTCTTACCTACTGCACCACCAGCAGTCAGGGAGTACTTGTCTTTCTATGACTGGCTTATTTTATTAGCATAATAGTCTGCAGTTCCATGTTGTCGCCAAATGTAAGCTTTTCTTCTTTTTTACAGCCAAGTAGAATTCCATTGTGGAAATGTACCAGAGCTTTTTATCTACTCATATATTGATCAGCACTTGAGCTGCTTCCAAATCTTGGCTATTGTAAATAACGCTGTAGTGAAAATGGGGGTATATGTATATTTTTTCAAATTAGTGTTTAAATTTCTTTGAATAAATTACCAGAAGTGGAATTGCTGGGCCCTAAGGTTTTTTGAGGTAACTTCATGTCGCTTTCCATAGTGGCTGCACCAGTCTGCTTTCCCACCGATAGTGCACAAGAGTTCCCACAGTCTCACCACCACTTGTTATTTATTTATTGATTGATAGCCATTCTGACAGGTGTGAGGTAATATCTCATCAGTAATGTTGAGCATCTTTTCATATGCCTATTGGCCATCTGTATGTCTTTGGAGAAGTGTCCATTCAGGTCCTTTGCCTATTTTTTAATTGGATTGTGTATTTTTTTTTCATGTTGAGCTGTATGAGTTCTTTAAATTTTGGATATTAACCCCTTATCAGATGTATTGGTAAATGTGTTCTCCCATTCAGTGGGTTATCTCTTCATCTTGTTGATTATTTTCTTTGCTATGCAAAAATCTTATTGTTTGATGTAGTCCCAATTTATTTTTTTTCTTTTATCCTTGCCTAAGGGAATATATCAGAAAATAAAATGCCATAAAAAGTGTCCAAGATTTTACTGCCTATGTTTCCTTCTAGGATTTTTATGTTTCAAGTCTAACATTTAAATCTTTAATCCATTTTGAGTTTATTCTTGGGTATGGTGTAAGAAGGTCTAATTTTTTTTTTTTTTTTGCACTTATCTGTCCAGTTTTCCCAACACCACATTGTATGTTTTTGACTCCTTCGTCATATATTAATTGACCGTAAAAGCATGGGTTTACTGCTGGGCCCTCTATTCTGTTCCGTTGATCTGTATATCTGTTTTTATGCCAGTGCCATGCTCTTTTTGATTACTGTGGCCTTGTAGCATGATCCCTCCAGCTTTGTTCTTCTTTCTCCAGATTGCTGGCTATTTGGGGTCCTTTGTGGTTACATATAAATTTTTGGAATATTTGTTCTAGTTCTGAAATACGCCATTGGTACCTTGATAAGAATTGCGTTGAATCTATATAGATTGCTTTGGGTAATATGGACATTTTAATGATGTTATTTCTTCCTATGTATGAACATGGTATATGCTCCCACTATTTTGTTCTTCAATTTTTTCTTCAGTGTCTTAGAATTTTCTGGGTATAGGTCTTTTATATCCTTGGTTAAATTTATTCCAAAGCAACTTGAATTTTTGAAGCAGTCAAAAAGTTTGCCTTTCTGATAGTTCATTATTGGTATGTAAAGATGCAACTGATTTCTGTGCATTGCTTTTGTATCCTGCTACTTCACTGAATTCATTTATCAGTTCTAGTAGTATTTTGGTGGATTCAATATAAAGTGTCATATTATCTGCAAATAATGACAGGTTTATTTCTTCCTTTCTAGTTTGGATGCCGTTTATTTCTTCTGTTTGATTGCTGTTGCTAGGATTTCCAGTACCACATTGAGTAAGAGTGGTGAAAGCGGATATCCCTTCTTATTCCCCATCTTAAGGGAAGTGCTTTTAGTTTTTGCCCACTGAGTATGATGTTGACTGTGGGTTTGTTATGTATGACCTTTATTACATTGAGGGATGTTCCCTCCAGTCCCACTTCGCTGAGAGTTTTTATCATAAATGGGTACTGGATTTTATTAGATGCTTTTTCTGCATCTAGTGATACAATCATGTAGTTTTTATTCTGTATTTTGATTATATGGTGTTTCATGTTTATTTATTTGCAGATATGTACCAACCTTGCATCCCCTGAATAAAGCCTACTTGATCATGGTGTATGATCTTTTTAATGTATTGCTGGATCTGGTTTGCTAATATTTTGTTGAGGGTTTTAGCATCTATGTTCATCAGGGATATTGGCCTATAATTTCTTTTCTTGGTAAGTGTCTTTATCTGGTTTTGTAATAGGGTACTGCTGGCCTCATTAAATGAGCAGGAGTCTTCCCTCCTCTTGAATTTCTTGGAATAGTTTGAAAAGCATAGGTGTAAGTTGTTCTTTGAATATTTAGTAAAAATTATCTGTGAAGCCATCTGGTCCAGGATGTTTTTGTTAGTTGGTAGTTTTTAGATACTACTTCAATTTTACTAATTGTAATCTGTCTTCAGATTCTCTGATTCAGTTTCAGAAGATTGTGTTTTTCTAGGAATTTACCGTTTCCGTCCAGATTTCCTGTCTTAATTTGTTGGTGTATAGTTGTTCGTAATATTTTCTTACAGTCCTTTGTATTTCTTTGTGAGTTGTTATTTCCCTTTCATTTCTGTATTTTATTTATTTGGTTCCTCTATCTTTTTTTTCTTTATGAGTCTGGTTAAAAGTTTATCAGTCTTGTTTAAAAACATCTTTTCAAAGAACAAGCTCTTGGTTTCATTGATATTTTTATTGTTTACTAGACTCTATTTTGTTTATTTCTCCTTTGATCTTTAATATTTCCTTCTATCTACTTTGGGCTTTGTTGTACTTTTTCGAGTTCCTTTAAGTGTAAAGTTAGATTGTTTATGTAAGAATTTTTTAGCATACCAGGGAAAAAATGGCCCTTGTTCTAGAACAGCATAGCTCAGTCTGTCCCAGATTCTGCTGGGAGGAAGAGCTGAGCAGGGTAGGGCTTCCAGGAAGCAGGAGAATTGGGCTCTTTGGTTTACTTAGAAACCTTTTTTGTTGTGAACATGGTGGCGCAGTGAATAAAGCATCAAACTGGAATGCTGAGGTCACTAGTTCAATACCCCGGGCTTGCCTAGTCAAGGCACATACAAGAAGCAACTACGAGTTGATGCTTTTTGCCCTCCACATCTCTCTCTCTCTCAAAAAAAAAAAAAAATCTAAAAATAATGAAATGTGACAATATTTAATTATAGGTCTATAGTTTTAGTCTCTTCTTATTTCTTTTATTTGTAATGCTTCTATCTTCTATCTATATAAAATCTATCTTCTATCTTCTCTATATAAATAAAAATGTAAATGTTCATTTTTTCAAAATCTTAAATCTCCAAAAGTTCTTCACCGATTGCTTTGAAATTTTGACACAACGTTGTATTCGGATACGCGCGTTTTTATATACCTACTATCATATAGATGTCACACCTGACACCTGTGACAGGTAAAAACATGCTTTTTGAAAAACAGCGCCATCTGTTGGACATAAAAGCAACACACACTCTCACATGGACAATTATATGTTGCATGTTCTAGAGTCAGCAAGCCAGACAATCTCTATATCTGCACAATGGAACAACAAAAAATATTGTATACCCACAAGCATTGTGAAATTAAACATATTACAAACGTGTGCTTTCTCTTTTCTTTCTTTTACATTTAACCAGACTGAGCCACAGCAATGCATGGCCGGGTACTGCTACTATTTTTAATAAAATCTTTGGGATTTTAACATAATGCGAAGGCTGGTATATTTTGTATGAAAATGTAAAAGTGTGATTCATTTTCGAGTAGTGCTTTGTGCCAGAAACCAACTTCTAAAAATTATAAAGCTGTCTACTGGTTTGATTTCCCTAAGTCTCATCAGTTTGTGGTTATAAAAGTGAAGCCTCTTTCAGATCAATCCTGTATGTCAGTTTTCCTAAATGCCACCATGAGACTACTTTTCCACCTTGAATACCCAGTTGTTGTTTCTATTATTTTCATTTTCTTTAGTACTTGTAACTTTAACATATGCTACAAATCCAGACAGAGTAGAAAAGAGGTTTTGAGTTTTAAATAGTATGCTTCCAAAACCCATATCAGGAGATGGAAGATGGCGAAGGAGTAGGCAGACGTACCAACTTCCAACTCCCAGAACCAAAGTGGATTATAACTCAATTTTAAGAACCATCATCTGGATAAACCAACTTGGAGCAAAATTAAGTGGACTCTTCAACCAAGGAACACTGCAGAAGCCACATTGAGACTGGTAGGAATAGCGAAAAAGCGAAGAGGGCTGCCCAGCTCCCCGGAGCAAACGGCAGCCCAGAGAGATCCGCGTGGCGGGAGGAGAGTTTGGCGGAGAGGGAGGGACCTGGGTCCCAGGAACCAAGCCCCAGACTGCAGTCCCAGACCCTAGAAGAGCCGATTGGACAGTATCGAGCTGTGAAGTAAATGAGGATACTATTTGGGAAAAAGAGAGAGTCTTCTCAGACCCAAAAATCTTTTTAAAGGGACAGCTCAGAAAGCCTCTCTCACAACCACGCACCCGGGACTCCGGGGAACTGAGACAGAGGAGAGGAACAGAGCAGCGGGAACAAAGAGTGGACTGAAGGCACAAGGACACTCTGAGGGACAGCCACCCCAACCCATGGGCTGAGTCACTTCCCTAATCGAAAACGAATATTTCCCCTGGAGCTAGCAATACCAGCAAAGGGAGACAGGACACTATCCAAACAAGCTCTCCCGTGGCAATTAGAGCAGACCTGCTCAGAGGGAGGGAGCTCCCAAGCCTACAGTGTGGAGACTTAGGGCACTTCTAGCCCCCTGAGGTTGCTGAAGCCTATGGTCGGGACAGGACGCCGAAACGCAGTCCTGTCGGTGTGGGCGTAACAGTGAGGGCTCGGGCTAGCCTAGCAGAGGCAGAGGTGACGCGCTAAAGCTGTCCGGCAGCTGCGGGCCGCCTGTGACCCCACTTGTGGGGAAAAATACGGGCAGAGATCAGCCCTGCGACCCTGCGCTAGCCAGCCCTGACCGCGGGCACAGGGCTAAGACCAGGGACGGGCGAGGGGCCCGAGGCTCACGCTGCCAACCCCGCCCAGAAGGAGAAACCCCGGCGTGCCATCTGTGGGCGCGAGCAGGCTCCTAAGTTGGGGGCGAGGGAGACACTGAGACCAGGGGAAGTTCCCTGCGGAGATCACGCTGCTCTCCCTGCCGGGCCGGAGAAACCGCGGAGTACCGCCCTACGTGCGCGAGCTTTCTCCGAGCGTGGGGGCGGGGTAGGAGCCGGAACGACCGGAAGCTAGCCGCGGTGCGCACGCCAGCAAACACGCCCGGCCCAATAATCCCCGGTTTTCGGTTTCAGTCCCTGAGCAGGAGGGCCCTGGCCTCGAGGGCGGGGCTAAATTCTGGACGGGCAAAGGCTCACAGCTGAGAGCACGTCAAAAGCCCCGCCCAACCCACAAAACGGTGGCGAGCAGGCTCGGACTGAGGGGGCTGGGCGTAAGCCTTCCAGAAAAAGTCCGGGTCCGCAGCTGAGCAAAGGTGCTCACCTATGCCCTGCGCGCTAACGCTAGTGGCTTGAGTGACAGCCCCTCCCGCAAAGGAGAGGCAGAAACCACAGCAATAGCTGCAGTGAGCCGGCGCTGGCAACACCCACACCCAACCGCCCTAGGCAGCGACAGAGGGGGTGGCAAGCCTGCAGACAGACCACACATAGAGAACACAAAGGCAACACATACTGGACTCCAGTGGCCACAACTTGCTTACACTCAGATAAAATGGGCAGGCAGAGGAATGCAAACCAAATCAACCAAGAGAAATCCCCAGAGAAGGTCCTGAATGAACCAGATATAACCAAACTACCAGAAGCAGACTTTAGAATAATGATAGTTAGGATGTTCAAAGAAATTAGAGCAACAATGGATAGTCACTATGAGCACCTAAATAAAGAGATAACAAGTATAAAAAATGAAATTGAAATAATAAAAATGAACCAGACAGAAATGACAAATACAGTATCAGAACTGAAGACCACAATGGAAGGAATTAAAAGCAGGATAGATGACGCTGAGGATCGAATCAGTGAGTTAGAGGACACAATAAACATAGTTATAGAAGCAGAGAAAAAAAAGGAAAAGAGATTCAAAAAATGTGAGGAAACTCTAAGGGAGCTCTGTGACAACCTGAAGAGAAACAACATTCGCATCATAGGGGTACCTGAAGAAGAGGAAAGAGGACAGGAAATGGAAACTTTGTTCAATCAAATCATAGCCGAAAACTTCCCTAAATTAAGGCTGGGAAACATTCTACATGTCCAAGAGGCGCACAGAACCCCATTAAAGAGAAACCCAAAAAGATCTACACCAAGACACATCATAGTTAAAATACCAAAGCTAATAGATAAAGAAAAAATCTTAAAAGCTGCTAGAGAAAAAAAGACTCTCACCTACAAAGGAGCCCCCATTAGGATGACATCGGACTTCTCAACAGAAACACTTGAGGCCAGAAGGGAATGGCAAGATATAATCAAAGTAATGCAGAACAAGAACCTACAACCAAGACTACTTTATCCAGCAAGGCTAATGTTTAAAATTGAGGGAGAAATAAAGAGCATTCCAGACAAAGAAAACCTCAAGGAATTCATTAAAACCAAACCAATCCTGCAAGAGATTTTAAGGGGCCTAGTGTGAACAGTTCAAAGGGAGAAAAGAATATAGCAAAAAAAAGAAAAATACAGCTTTAAAGAATAAAATGTCAATAAACAACTACATATCAATAATAACCTTAAATGTAAATGGACTAAATGATCCAATCAAAAGACATAGGGTAGCAGCGTGGATAAAGAAACAGGTCCCATACATATGCTGTCTACAAGAGACACACCTTAAAACAAAAGATGCTCATAGACTGAAGATAAAAGGATGGAAAAAAATATTTCATGCAAATGGAAATGAAAAAAAAGCCGGGGTAGCAGTACTTATATCTGACAAAATGGACTTTAAAACAAAGGCTGTAGTAAGAGATAAAGAAGGACACTACATAATGATAAAGGGAACAATTCAACAGGAAGATATAACTATTATAAATATCTACGCACCAAATATAGGAGCCCCAACATTCATAAAGCAGACTTTGATGGACATTAAGGGCGAGATTAACAGTAATACTATCATAGTAGGGGATTTCAATACCCCACTAACAACACTGGATAGATCCACAAGAAAGAAAATCAATAAAGAAACAGCAGACTTAAAGGATACACTAGATCAACTTGATTTAATAGATATATTCAGAACTTTTCACCCTAAAGCAGTAGAATATACATTCTTCTCAAGCGCTCATGGTACGTTTTCTAGGATAGACCACATGTTAGGACACAAAAAAGGCCTCAACACATTTAAGAAGATTGAAATTATATCAAGCATTTTCTCTGATCACAATGCCATGAAACTAGAAATCAACCACAAAAGAAAAACTGAAAAATACTCAAACACTTGGAAACTAAATAGCATGTTATTAAATAATGAATGGATTAACATTGAGATGAAAGAAGAAATAAAAAAGTTTCTAGAAACAAATGATAACGAGCATACGTCAACTCAAAATCTATGGGACACAGCAAAAGCAGTCCTGAGAGGGAAGTTTATTGCACTACAGGCATATCATAAGAAGCTAGAAAAAGAACATATAAGCAACTTAACCCTGCAGCTAAAAGAACTTGAAAAACATCAACCAATAAAATGCAGGACAAGTAGAAGGAAGGAAATAATAAAGATCAGAGCAGAAATAAATGACATAGAGGCTAAGGAAACAATACAGAGGATCAATGAAACGAGAAGCTGGTTCTTCGAAAAGGTAAACAAGATTGATGAACCCTTAACTAGACTCATCAAGAAAAAAAGAGAGAGGTCTCAAATAGATAAAATTAGAAAGGACACTGGAGAAATTACAACTAATTCAACAGAGATACAAAGCATTGTAAGAAAATACTATGAAGAACTCTATGCCAAAAAATTTGACAATCTAGATGAAATGGACAAATTTCTTGAATCATATAAACTTCCAAAAATCAATCTGGAAGAATCATAGCACCTGAACAGACCAATTACAACAGAGGAGATTGAAACAGTTATCAAAAAACTCCCAAAAAAGAAAAGTCCTGGGCCTGATGGCTTCACAAGTGAATTCTATCAAAAATTCAAAGAAGAATTAACTCCTATCCTCCTCAAGCTATTTCAAAAAATTCAAGAGGAAGGCATACTTCCAAACTCTTTTTATGAGGCGAGCATAATTCTGATCCCCAAACTGGGCAAAGACAACACAAAGAAAGAAAATTATAGGCCTATATCCCTGATGAATTTAGACGCTAAAATTCTCAACAAAATATTAGCCAACCGGATTCAGCAATATATGAATAAAATCATACACCATGACCAAGTGGGATTTATTCTGGAGAGGCAAGGCTGGTACAATATTCGCAAATCAATCAATGTGATTCATCACATAAACAAAAGGAAGGACAAAAATCACATGATAATTTCAATAGATGCAGAAAAGGCATTTGATAAAATCCAGCACCCATTCATGCTTAAAACTCTCAATAAAGTGGGAATACAAGGAACATTCCTTAACATGATAAAGGCCATCTACGACAAACCCACAGCAAACATCATACTTAATGGACAAAAATTAAAAGCAATCCCCTTAAGATCAGGAACCAGGCAGGGTTGCCCACTCTCACCACTTTTATTCAACATAGTTCTGGAAGTCCTAGCTATAGCAATCAGACAAAAAGAAGAAATAAAAGGCACCCAAATTGGAAAAGAAGAAGTAAAACTGTCACTATTTGCAGATGATATGATATTGTACATAGAAAACCCTAAAGTCTCAGTTAAAAAACTACTGGACCTTATAAATGAATTCAGCAAGGTGGCAGGATATAAAATTAATACCCAGAAATCAGAGGCATGTCTATATACAAACAATGAACTGTCAGCAAAAGAAATTAAGGATTCAATCCCCTTCACTATTGCAGCCAAAAAAATAAAATACCTAGGAGTAAATTTAACCAAGGAGGTTAAGGACTTGTACTCGGAAAATTATAAAACATTGATAAAAGAAATCAAGGAAGATACAAACAAGTGGAAGCATATACCGTGCTCATGGCTAGGAAGAATAAACATCATTAAAATGTCTATATTACCCAAAGCAATTTATAAATTCAATGCAATACCAATTAAAATACCAATGACATACTTCAAAGATATAGAAAACATACTCCAAAAATTTATATGGAACCAAAAAAGAACACGAATAGCCTCAGCAATCTTAAAAAGAAAAAATAAAGCAGGAGGCATCACTCTTCCGGATATCAAGGTTTACTACAAGGCCATTATACTCAAGACTGCCTGGTACTGGCATAAGAACAGGCACAGTGATCAATGGAACAGAACAGAAAACCCAGAAATAAACCCACAGCTTTATGGACAACTGATATTTGACAAAGGAGGAAAGAACATACAATGGAGTAAAGACAGCCTCTTTAACAAATGGTGCTGGGAAAATTGGACATCTACCTGCAAAAAAATGAAACTAGACCATCAACTTACTCCATGCACAAAAACAAATTTTAAATGGATAAAGGACTTAAACATAAGCCGTGAAACTATAAGCATCGTAGAAGAAAACATAGGCAGCAAGCTCTCCGACATCTGTAGCAGCAATTTATTTGCCGATTTATCTCCACGAGCAAATGAAATAAAAGGCAAGATAAACAAATGGGACTACATCAAACTAAAAAGCTTTTGCACAGCTAAAGACAATAAGAACAGAATAAAAAGACAAACTACACAATGGGAGAACATATTCGACAGCACGTCTAATAAGGGGTTAATAACCAAAATTTATAAAGAACTTATAAAACTCAACACCAGGAAGACAAACAATCCAATCAAAAAATGGGCAAAAGAAATGAATAGAAATTTTACCAAAGAAGACATACAGATGGCCAAAAGACATATGAAAAAATGCTCAACATCACTAATTATTAGAGAAATGCAAATTAAAACCACAATGAGATATCACCTCACACCAGTCAGAATGGCGCTCATCAGCTAAACAACACAGAACAAGTGCTGGCGAGGATGTGGAGAAAAGGGAACCCTTCTGCACTGCTGGTGGGATTGCAGACTGGTGCAGTCACTGTGGAAAACAGTTTGGAGATTCCTCAAAAAATTAAAAGTCGAACTGCCTTTTGACCCAGCTATCCCACTTTTAGGAATATACCCTAAGAACACTATAACACTGTTCGAAAAGAAGAAATGCGCCCCCATGTTTGTGGCAGCATTGTTCACAATAGCGAAGAGCTGGAAACAGCCCAAGTGTCCGTCAGAAGACGAGTGGATTAAAAAGCTTTGGTATATATATACTATGGAACAATATTCAGCCATAAGAAATGATGACATCGGATCATTTATAACAAAATGGATGTACCTTGATAACATTATACGGAGTGAAATAAGTAAATCAGAAAAAAGAAAAACTGAGAACAGCATGATTTCAAACATAGGTGGGACATTAAAATGAGACTACGAGACACGTACAAGAGTGTGGTGGTTACGGGATGGGGGGAGGGAGGGGAGGGTGGAATAGGGAGAAGGGGAGGGACACAGGGAAAAACAGATAGAAGGTGACAGAGGACAATTTGACTTTGGGTAATGGGTATGCAGCACAATTGAATGATGGGATAATCTGGAGATGTTTTCGTTGTGCATGTGTACCCTGATTTATTGGTGTCACCCCATTAAAGTTAATAAAAAAAAAACCCATATCAGGTGGCTAGACTAGCATTAATCTATCTTGAATATTTTGCCTAGGACAAGATGAAATCAGGAAAAAGTAAGCGAAAGCATCAGAGGGTTGAGGGTGTGGATGAGTAGTCTGGGATGACTATAGAAAATGTAATATGTGCTGAAGGTTTCTGAACCCTGGCATATATTTTAGTCATTAGGGAGTTCAGATTTTATTTCTTTTTCAGTGCCATAGAATGGATGATAATGCTTGCTGGAAATAGTTTCAAACTATACTTGAACATTTTAATATATCTTCTTAAAATAATTTAGAAATCTCAGGAGTTCCCAGACTTGAGTGTGTGATTACTGGTAATTATAGTCATATATTAAATGTTGCAGTAGTGTATTTACACACACATATATGTGTATGTGTATATATATGTGTGTGTATATATACAGGGGGTCCTCGTGTTATGAGAGTCTCGACACACAACGTTTTGACTTTATGACACTCCCATCAAAACTTAAAAAAATTGAGACATGTGTGTTTCGGCTTACGCTGTTAGTATCTAAGTACAGACTACATGAGTGAACTGGTTTGGTTACACATAGCAGAAAAATACACAGTATTCTTTTTCTGTGGGTTAGTTGTGTTTTTATGTTCTATGTAGATTATGACTTTACAACTGTGTTAGGATAGGTATGTGACTTAGGCTTAGGTGTGTTTCGACTTACACCAAAATTCAGGTTATGTCATTGTTGTAGGAACAAAACTGTGTCATAACCTGAGGACCCCCTGTATATATATAAAATACACATACCTGTTATATATATACATATATATATATGTATACATATATATGTATATATATTAAGAGGGCCTTTGTTTTTTATTTTTTTATATATATATATTTTATTATTATTAATTCTAATGGGGTGACACCAATAAATCAGGGTACATATGTACAATGAAAACATCTCCAGGTTATCTTATCATTCAATTGTGTTGCATACCCATCACCAAAAGTCAAATTGTCCTCTGTCACCTTCAATCTGGTTTTCCCTGTGTCCCTCCCCTCCTCTCTATCCCACTCTTCCCTCCCTCCCCCCATCCCATAACCACCACTCTCTTGTCCATGTCTCATATTCTCACTTTTATGTCCCACCTATGTATGAAATCATGCTGTTCTCAGTTTTTCTTTTTTTCTGATTTACTTATTTCACTCCGTATAATGTTATCAAGGTCCATCCATTTTGTTATAAATGATCCGATGTCATCGTTTCTTATGGCTGAGTAAGAGGGCCTTTGTTTTTTAACTTTAGATGAACATAGTGAGAAATTTCAGTCTTGGTGAAACTTAGCAAAAAATAAAATAAAATCTATAATAGTGGTTCTCAGCCTCAGTTTTCTTTACATATTGTTTTGTCTTTTTTTTCCTGTAATTTTCTGAAGTGAGAAGCAGTGAGGCAGAGAGACAGACTTCCCCATGCGCTTGAACAGGATCCACCCAGCAAGCCCACCAGAGGGCGATGCTCTGCCCATCTGGTGCGTTGTTACATTGCAACCGGAGCTGTTCTAGCACCCGAGGCGGAGGCCATGGAGCCATCCTCAGTGTCCCATCCAACTTTGCTCCAGCTTAGCCTTGGCTATGGGAAGGGAAGAAAGACACAGAGAGAAAAGAGAGGGGGAAGGGTGGAAAAGCAGATGGGTGCTTCTCCTGTGTCTCCTTGGTGTGTATTGAATCCAGGACTTCCACACTCCGGGTCAACACTTTACCACTGAGCCAACCAGCCAGGGCCTATATATTCTTTTAACTTCTCAAATTTACTTTGTCTTTTCTTTAATTTATCTCAGAACTTTACCTGCATGGTATATAACTTAGTGTTATTTAACATGGTTAGAGAATAGACACTGAATGAATATGCTTCATGCAATTTAATGCTTCAGTTACCTGTGTGTTCCTCTTCTAACTTTATGGAGTTTATAAGCAAACTTCCTATGAAACCCCCTTTGAGAAATACAGCCATAGACTACAGCTTTATAATTTAACTATTGCTCATTTTTTATTGAGTTGGAACATGTTATGATTTGCTTGAGTATACAGTATAATAAATCATATAATCATTCATGGCTTACTTTAATGCTTAAACTCAATACATATTTGTTGAATGAATAAATGTAATGTATTTTTAAGATGAGCAGTGAGTTCCAACTCTGATTTTGAGATCTGCCTTTTTATCTCCCAAGAGGTTATTACAAGGCACGATTGTAAAAGGTTTAAAAGAAAATAAGTATACATGTCACATTTTATCCTTGAAGAAACTGATTTTGAAATTACACATAATGGCACGTTCAGTTCACAAAATGTCACTATAAGTAGCACAAACAAGATTTAACAGATTTTTCTGAGCGTACAAATGAATTTAATTCAGTCCTTTACTATTTTTAAAAATTTTATTTTAGAGAGAGAAGAAGGATGGGTGGAGAGAGAAACATCAACTTTTGTTCTACTTATTTATGTATTCATTGGTTGATTTTTGTATGTGCCCTGACCAGAGATCAAACCTGCAACCTTTGAGTATTGGAATGACACTCTAACCAACTGAGCTATCCAGCCAAGGCCACAAAATAAGTTTTTAAAAACCAGAATAACAGCAGTTGAAAATCATTATGATGTACTAAAATAAAGTACCACTCTAGGGCCTGACCTGTGGTGGCGTAGTGGATAAAGCGTCAACCTGGGAACACTGAGGTCGCCAGTTCAAAACCCTGCACTGGGCTGGTCAAGGCACATATGGGAGTTGATGTTTCCAGCTCCTCCCCCCTTTCTCTCTCTCTCTCTCTCTCTCTCTCTCTCTCTCTCTGTCTCCTCTCTAAGATGAATAAAATAAAAAGAAATTTAAAAAAAAGAGCAACTAAAAAAAAAAAAAAACCACTCTAGGTAATAAGGAAATTTCCATTATTTGTGTGTCTGCGCTTAATTGAAATTTTACAGGAATGGAAGTGTTGAATGGCAGCCACATTACTTAGTAGATTACTAAATTAGAGTCCTTAGTATCCCAAAATGAATTATTCTAGTTTATGAATATCGAGTTTAATTTACCTTTTAATAACTTAGCAGTACTAGTAACTAAGCCTTGACCACCATGAAAAAATTGAAAAATAATCTAAGAAATTTCAAATCACTGTCTTTTGGAACCAAAAAAAAGTTTTGACATTTGGTGACTGCTTTTAGCCTGTCAAGGGAGTTCCAAGATCTACCCAGGGAAAAAAGTACAATAGTATAGAAATGGAGTTATCGGTATTCTTACCTGTGTAAACCTTTCCAGTAGAGATCATTACTAAGTGTATGTTAAGAGATGGCTGTTTAAATTTTTTAAATTATATTTAGAAAATCAAATTTAACAGGTGACATTGATCAATAAGAGTACAATGGTACCTTGAGATACGAGTTTAATTTGTTCTGTAACCGAGCTTGGAAGTCAGTCAACTCATATATCAAACAAATTTCACCCATTTAAAATAACTGAAATAGATTTAATCTATTCCAGTCCTGTGAAACATACCCAAACCATCCTAAATTATGAAAAAAGACATGTTTTTAATTAAGAAACAGACATGTATACTTTACCAATGCATAACAAAATATATGAAATAAAAGAAAAAAGTGTTATTTAGTACTGTATTCTTACCTTGGAGACAGACAAATGCGGCTAACGGAGGTGAATGGCGGAGGAGGACAGAGGAAGGGATGCAGGCACTGTAGACACGTAAACTAAAACTGCACTTTCTTAACACTAAATGTAAACTAAAACTGCATTTTCTTTAAACAAAACTAAAACTGCACTTTCTTTACTTAAAATGAAACCACAAAAACTTAATTGTAAAAAAATGCACTTTCTTAACTTTAAACTTAACCTAAGCTTAACATTATGTATTTTTCATTTAATCATTACCTGTTTTTGCCTTTTTGGCTGCACTTTCGGCACTTTCACCTGCAGGACTTTTGAACAAAAATCTTTCCAAAGAGGTTTGCTTTTGCCTGCCTTTTAAAATGTTATGGAAATGTGACAAACAAGTGTCATTATAAAGTGTTGAAGCACGATCAGTTGAAACTTTTTGTGGGTGTTTCTTTTTAATGAAACTTGAAAGCTTCTCCCACATTGCCAGCATGTCTTTAATTTCACTTGTAGAAATCACTTCCTCCAACTCTACCTCCTCCTCACTACTAATCTCTTGCAGAAGCTCCGTATGTTGCATCATCTGTAGCTCCTTCAACTCCTCAGTTGAGAGTTCCTCCTCATGTTCCTCGACGAGCTCATTTACATTACCCTCATCTACCTACAAGCCCATCGACTTTCCGAAGGACACAATCTCCTCCAACGCTTCTACCTCGGTCTCGGTCTCTGGTTCAAATCCTTCAAAGTCCCTGTCTGCAACAACATCAGGCCATAACTTTTTCCATGCCGAGTTCAAGGTTCTTCTTGTAAACCTCTTGCCATGCCAAGTCCATAATGCGTAAATATATCACGATGTTGTAGTGATCTTTCCAAAACTCTCGAAAGGTTAGAATTGTATTCTCAGTCACCTCAAAGCAGCGGTGGAACAAGTGCGTTGTGAAAAGTATTTTAATGTTGGAAATGACCTGCTGATCCTTAGGTTGCAAGATTGAAGTCATGTTGGGTGGGAGGTAGAGGACTTCACAAATTTGTACTCGTCGAGAATCATCTTAAAGACCAGGTGGGTGGGCTGGAGCATTTTCAGGGATTAGTTAACGCTTTCATCGGGAGTTTATTTTCTTGAAGATATTTCTTCACTGCAGGACCAAAGACAAGATTTACCCATTCAATAAAATACTGCCACATAACCCATGCCCTAGCATTGGTGTGCCACATAACCTGCAGATTTTCTTTAAGAATCTTGTGAGTCTTGGCCTGACCTGTGGTGGCGCAGTGGATAAAGCGTTGACCTGGAATGCTGAGGTTGCCGGTTCAAAACCCTGGGCTTGCCCGGTCAAGGCACATATGGGAGTTGAAGCTTCCTGCTCCTCCCCCCCTTCTCTCTCTCTCTCTCTCTATCTTTCTCTCTCTCTCTCTCCCTTTCCCCTAAAATGAATAAATAAATAAAAATAATTAAAAAAGAATCTTGTGAGTCTTAAAGGCTCTAGGATTTTCTGAATGATACACTAGCAGTGGCTTTACTTTACAGTCACCGCTAGCATTTGCACACAATGCAAGGGTCAGATGGTCCTTCATGGGTTTATGGCCTGGCAGCTTCTTCTCCTCTGCGGTGATGAAAATCCTCCAGGGCATTTTTTCCTAAAACAATCCTGTTTTGTCACAACTGAACATGTGGGGGATGTAGCCTTCCTACATGCGATAAGCACAGCAAAACGTGCGATGTACTTCTCAGCTGCCTTAACATCAGCACTTGCAGCTTCACCATGCCTCACCACCAAGTGGATGCCAGATCTCTTTAAATTTTCAAACAAGCCATGACTTGCCTTAAAGGTATCTTCTGCTGCCTCTTTTGAGGCTGATGGTTCTTTCTTCTTAAGTCGCCATAAATAATACGTGCCTTTTTGTATATTATAGTCTCCGTCACTGTATCTCCTGCCACACCAGCAGAAGCTTCTCCATTTCTTCATGGATATTTGTCCTTAATTGGGACAGAATTGTAGTTCCTTTCGCTGGATTTGCACTTTTGATGGCATCTTTTTGTTTAAAGATGGCACGAATTTTAGATGTATTGTGGTCATACAGCCTTGCCAGTTCAATCACTCGTACACTATGCTCATGTTTTTCTATTTTTTCTTGCTTTACTTCTGTCAACATCATTCTCTTCTTCTCACCACTGTCCTTTATACTCACTTTCTTCGGCCCCATGATAGCACACAAAAAAAGTTAGTAAAAAATGCAAAAATGATGCAAGAACGAGTACAGTGCACGAGTTTCGACTTGATTCTGCGGGTAACACGTGAGAAAGAATGAGATGCTGATGTTGTGCTGCCAATACTGGACCCTGTGTGCCAGTGCGCCAACTAGCGGCAGCTTCCTGAATCTCAATTCGTATCTCAGAATTTCACTCGGATCTCCAACAAAAATAAGGACCAAGTTGCAGCTCGTATCTTAAAAATATTCGTATGTTGGTCTGCTCGTATCTCAGGGTACCACTGTACATAGGTTTTGGGTAAACATGGCTATAGCATTTGAACTGTTGATTATGTTGAATACCCAAGGTTGTTTAAATGTGAGGCTAGAATTATATTTCAGGGAGTCAGTTGATAATGCAATTAGCACAAAGAGGTGATTGCCTGGAATAACTCTGGCCAAGACCCAACACTGTAAATCCTCTGGAAACAAAGTTCTTTAAAACCAAGCTGATCCAGGTTGGAGGAAATAAAATATAAACCTCTTTCATCACATGTGGTAGGTACTAACTAGGCCATAGCTACAAATGGCTTCCACATGGCTGAGTAGGAATCCATCCTAAGAGAAAGGGAAGGAAAAACATCCTCAAATGCTCCTGTAAGTCTTCTGTATGATTTTTTTCTTGTTGTAGCATTTCTGATAGTATGGAGTGTTTCTTATTACCAGAGATATTACATAATCTTGTTATATCTGAATAAAATGTTCCTGTATACCTGTGAAAAGAAAAAAAATATGTGGCTTACCTCTGCTAATAGAGTCTATGTGTATTGTAGTTCAAGACCAATAATAATGTGTGTAATCTGATCAGTTAAATAAAACCTGATGTAAAGAATCATAACTAACTTTGTTGACCATTATATTTTCTTTGCTTATTCCTAGGGTTTTGACCCACCACATCAAAGTGACACAAGAACTATTTACATAGCCAACAGGTTTCCTCAGAATGACCTTTACACACCTCAGAAATTTATAGATAACCGGATAATTTCATCTAAGGTAAGAATTAACACTTATAGATATGTATCACTTGGTTTTGAAAAGTGTATTCTAGTATACATTTATAACCTTAAAAATTCAAGGAAATAGTTGGTAGAGTTATCTTAACCAAAATTGTGAATTATAGAATAAAAGGAGTTGCCAATGCTAATTGCAGGTTGCCAACCTACCAAAAATTTTGTGCCAAGCACTATATTAGGTACTTCTCATATCATTTAATTTTGGCATTTAACTCTGAGGTAGCTTTACAAAGTGTTATATTCATTTTGTATCAGTTTCGTCAATTGAAATGCTGGAAAATAATTTACTGAGGTTGCACACTAGCAAGTGATGAGATTGAAGTTTAATCTCAGTTCTGTTTGACTTTGAAACCTGACTTCTTCCAATTTTATTATTTTGTAAACATTCTATAGTACCAAATACTGTTTCAGTCTTACATATTCTTTCTAGTTTCATTTTTAAGAGTCTTAGTTTATTTTGAAACTGAAGATTATAAAGTAATGCTGTCCAATGGACTTTTCTTTCATGATGGAAATGTTTTCTACAGTAATATGATAGCCATTAGATATATAGGTCATTCAGGCCTTGAAATGTGACTAATACACCTGAAGAACTTAATTTTATTTTCAATTAAATATCGATAGCTACATGCAATTAGTTTACCTTTTTAGACAGTGCAGGTATAGAGGATGTGAGTCAGAGAGACTAGGGGTAAAGTTCTTCTTAGATCATAACTATTGTTTAATAGACCATCCTAAGAAGCATTTTTGTATGGCTTCTTCCCTCCCTTCAAGGGTGACTAATAATTTTCTCTGTAATCCTGATTTCATCTTTCCCAGCAATATTGTCTTAGGCCAGTGATTCCTTTGTTCTACCCTTAAAAATTTTTTTAAATTTATTCATGGGTTTGAGAGAGAGAGAGATGTCAATTTGTTATTACACTTATTTATTTATGCATTGGTTGGTTCCTCTATGTGCTCTGACTGGGTATTGAACTCGCAACCTAGGTGTATCGGGGAAGACACTCCAACTGAACTACCCAGCCAGGGCCTCTACCCTTTTTCTTTCAGTCTTCACATTATTTACATAGATAACACACCCATTAGTGGCATCCTATCGAGGGTTCTAAAGCGGAGAGCAGAAGGGAGAAATAATTAGGATCCAGGATAATAGAGGAGCTCTAGATTAATGACACAATTCTTAGTAAATTAGGCAAGAAGTAAAAGCCGTGGAAAATTTTAAGGTTTTTATCAAATCTTTGGGTATACATAAATTAGGTACAATAAGTTCACTGGTTTTAAGTACAGTTTGATGGATTTTGACAAATATCTACATCATGTGACTATGACCACAATCAAGATATATAATATATTCACCACTCTTAAAGATACACAGTCAGTCCCCTTCCTCCTCACCTCTAACACCAGCAACCACTGATCTACTTTCTGTAGCTATAGTTTTGTCTTTTCTGGAATTATATATAAACACAGTCATACAGCATGAGTCTTTTGTGTCTGACTTCACTAACATAATATTCTTGAGACTCATCTTTGTTATTGCAGGTATCATTGTCAGTAGTTTCTTTTTAGTGCAAAGTTTAGCTGTCAACCTGGGTTTGAATATTGTATATTCTGAATTTGGGTCATTTTCTTTTGTGGTTCTTTTACTGCTAGTATTTTCCCTTCACATTTTCAGCTACTTTTTCAGCCCTGAACTCTAATCTCTGTCATATTTTGTTGAGAAGGGTCTAATTTTTCCCTTGCTTTTCTTCCATAGAGAGTTCAGATAGTGTCTCCAGACTAAGAAGCCATAGCTCATAATTCATACTACTTCCATTTGCAGTTTTTAAAAAAATAAATTTTCTTCCACTCTCTATCTATATTTGGGACATTTTCCAGAATTCTAAATAATTTTTAAATCTAGTTTTTGTAATTCTTACATGCTAGGAATTCACTGGACCACTGAACTACTCTGACAATACTGAAAGTTGCGTGTACTGGAAAACTTTTGGGATTAAATATCTTTATATGACTGTTTCATATATAGCAGTATTAGTTTTAATGTTTTTGACCACAGTTTCAAAAATGTAGATATTGAAATAAATACGGCTTTTTTTTAGTATTCATGAGAATTATCTTCCTCCTTACTCCTTCATTACTCCTTTATTACTTCCTTATTATTTCCTTATTACTGCACTACTGCTTTCTTAAATTACCTCCCAAAATTACCTCCCGGCCAGATTACCTGCTATTCCATAAACTCATGTTGAACTTCCCCACCATTGTGCCTTTGTTATATCATGTTGATAACCACAATTTAAAAATATATATTTTTAAAATTTTTATTTATTCTTTTCCAAGTGAGAAGAGGGGAGATAGACTCCCACATACGCCCCAGCTGAGATCCACCCAGCAACCTCCATCTGGGGCAGATGTTCTGCCCAGCTGAGGCCATGCTCACAATGGAGCTATTTTTAGCGTCTAAGGCAAAGGCTCTGAGGAGCCATCCTCAGTGCCTGGGGCTGATGTGCTTGAACCAATTGAGCCTTGGCTGTGGGAGGAGAAGAGAGAAAGGGAGAAGGGTAGAGAAGCAGATGGTTGCTTCTCCTGTGCGCCCTGACCGGGAATCAAACCTGGGACATCCACACGCTGGGCCAACACTCTACCTCTGAGCCAACCATTCAGGGCCTTAAAAATTTATTTTTTATTGATTGATTTTAGAGACAGAAGAGAACATCAATCTTTTTGTATGTGCCCTGTCCAGGGAGTAAACTGGCAACCTCTGAGCATTGGGACAGTGCTCTAATCAACCAACTACCCAGCCAGAGCCACCACAGTTTTTGAAATATAGAATTTATATTTTTGTAGAGATTCTAGAAATGTAGAATTCATGTTTTTGACTACAATTTCAAGAAGCAGGCATATAGACAGTGTCGATTTTTTTCCTGACCATAAATGAAGTTGGCTCCTACTGTTCCCTTTTTACTACCTTTTTATTCACTATTATTCCCTTAAACTCCTCCAGACCATATTATCTTTTAACCCACAAGGCCATAATGAACTTTCCTCCTCTTTGCCTTTGTTTTCCCCTTCTTTGCTTTTGTTCATTCTGTCCTTCCTTCCTGAAATGTTCTGCCTTGGTTTCAGCCTGTGAATATTCCTCTCTTAAAGCCCATGTCCAATATGAGTCTCCTTTATTAAATTTTTTTTTCTCACTGACTACTTTTCCTTTCAATTCTGTGTATATTTCTTCATTTACTTTATCTTTGAATGTAGCTATTGATATTTTGTTCTTAAATCTTCTATTTTATATTGAACTTATCATTGTTTAATATTGAACTTATCATTGTTCTCCTCTTATTGTGCAAGTGTCCTGCACATTATAGATGCACGATACATCTTGTTTAATTAAGTTTTCCATGGTAACCATCTTATTTTAATTTTAAGCTTTTTTGTAATTTAATTTTGTATCTGTGTTTTAGTTTTTTACTGTCAGACCTTACAAGAGAAAAAGGTCAACTATATAGTCAGATACATAACTTCAAAGAAGTTATACTTCTTATTCATTTTTCTTGACTATTATTATATAATAATTTAAATATTTTAAAGTCTAATGAATCATTCTTTTTCTTAGAATGTTTTCATAGTGTTTAATATTATTTTACCAGCCTCCATCTTCTATGTAAGACAAGCACAGAATTTAGAATCATTCAATTTATTAATGTGTTTGTATTTTATAAAACCTGGAAATAACAGTTCCTAGCAATTTGTAAGCTAGTTTTCATCAGAAATTTTTCTTTATTCTGAGTTTTTTCATTGCATTATTGGGCTCTAGCCAAAGAAAATGTCCTGAACTCAATTATCTTATTGCCTATTTATGTAGTTGCTCTTTTCAAGATTCTGGTATACAAACTATATTGTCACTGTTATGATTTAAATAGATTGATGTAAGCTTAGGACATTGCCAACCTAATTCTTATAATGTTTATGCATATAATTTGATGACTAAGAAAATTACATGGAATACTCTGACCCCTGTAAGGACAGCTGTATTTCTACTCTAGTTAAGATCAGCTGGAGATGATTTGAGCCAGAGTTACCATTTTATATACAGGTATTGAACAGTAACAATATTTGGTTCCAAGAAGTATCTATATATCTTCTCTCTAGAGCCCTGAACATAATTCCCAGTTTCAGAATCTGAAGCCACTGAGTCTACCACAGGAATATATGTTTCAGGTATCCTAGATTAGAACTGAAAAATATAATTTCACCTAAGAAAGAAAGGTTGTTAGATATTATACAACTCTTTTATATACCTTTGAGTCAAATAGGCTTTTATGGACTCTTCCATATTTATGAAAATTGTTCATATAGAAAAGGAAGGTTCAGGTCTCAATCCAGTTGATTAAGAAGTGAATTTTGGACCTGGATGGTTGGCTCAGTGGTAGAGCGTCGGCCAGCATGTGGAAGTTCCGGGTTTGATTCCCAGTCAGGGCACACAGAAGAAGCGACCATCTACTCCTCCATTCCTCCCCCCTCTATCTCTTTCTCTTCCTCTCCCACAGCCATGGCTTGAATGGTTTGAGCAGAGTTGGCCTCGGGAGCTGAGGATGGCTCCATGGCCTCACTTCAGGTGCTAAAATAGCTCAGTTGCCAGGCAACAGAGCAGCAGCGTAGAGGGGCAGAGCATTGTCTGGTAGGGGGCTTGTAGGTTGGGATCCCACTCCAGACATGTAAGATTATGTTTCTACCTCCCTACCTCTCACTTTAAAAAATGAAGGAAAAATAATAATAAATTCTTTTGCCTGACTGGTGGTGGCAACCTGGGACACTGAAGTCCCATGTTCGAAACCCTGAGGTTGCTGACTGGAATGTGGGCTCATCTGGCTTGAGCTCAAGCTTACTAGCTTGAGTGCGGGGTCACTGGCTTGAGCAAGGGATCACTAGCTTGACTTGAGCCCCTGATCAAGGCATGTATGAGAAGTAATCAATGAACAACTAAAGTGACACAACTATGAATTGATGCTTCTCATCTCTTCTTTCTCACTCTCCCCCTCCCTTCTAGTCTGTCTCTCTGCTTCTCTCACTCAAAAAAAAAAAAAAAAAAAAATGGTAGTTTTGATATATAAAAGTTTAGAAATTAAGACCATCTTACATTGCACCAGAGAAACTGAGCTAAAATGTCTCTTGAAATACCTTGTGTTGTCAGTAATCATTAAGGCTTCATTGCCTGAAATCAGGATAGTTATCTGAAAAAACAAAAAAACCATTTCAGCCATATTTATTTATTTATTTATTCATTCATTCATTCATTCATGTGTTCTACTAAAGTTTTGATGTCCAACCATGTGCCAAGCAGTAGTGTATGTGCTGGATAGTGCAATAAATAAAACAATGTTTCTATCCTCAGAGATCTTACATTCTACTGGCAGAATTTACATAGGTAAAATAACAGTGCTATAAAGTATTTCCCTGTTTCATATATGAAGTTGTGTTGTGGGTAGTGAGTGACACAAACGAAATTTGTTTGTACCTTTACCCTTATGATAAAGTGTTATAGACCTATGAGTTGATTAATAATATAGCAGATACATAGCAATTAATGAGCCAGGTTCTGTCCTAAGTGCTTTGTAAGTGTATAAACTCATTTAATCTTTATAACAATATGATTACAAAATACAATATGAAGATTAATGTCCTCTTTTTAGAGAAGCACAAAGTGAGGCTCAGAAAGATTAAGTCCAGGTTCCTTTAGTGACCTAGAATTAAGACGTAGGCCAGAGTAGTTTAACCCCCTATCATCTATATTCTTAACCATTATATTTTACTGGTCTACTTTAAAATTGACACTGATAATTTTATGTCCTTAATGAGATTTTCATGGTGGGTATTCCAGTGATTACTTAACTTATTTTTAAATCCTTTTATATTCTAGGTTATTTTTCCACATTTCTTACTTATCAGAAAATAATTGAATAATTATACCATTTCCTCTATTTCTGACACTGAGCTAACTAAAATATAAAACAGATTGTATTTACTGTAAACATTCCTATCAATTCTTATTTATCTTTAGGTTGGGTGTAATAACCAAAAAGTAATAACGAAAGTTTAAAACAAATTATTAAAGTAAAATGTGATTTGACATTTAGTGGTGAGCATGCAATGCACTATACAGATCATGTATCATAGAAATGTGCACTTTAAACCAAATAATCTTATTAACAAATATCACCCCAATAATAGTAATTTTAAAATATTTTTTAAATGTTTAGATATGCCATTAGATAGTCTATGTAGCATCAGGAGCTACATGAGTGCTTGCTTTAGAGGCACAAATACTGAAGCTGGGATAATACAGAGAAGATTAGCATGGCCTCTGAGCAAGGATGACATGGACATTTGTGAAGTGTTCCACATTTTTTACAAATTTTAGAAAGAAAACAACCCAACAAGTTTCAGTATTAAGAAAAGAAAAAGATTTGGCCCTTGCCAGTTAGAGAGCCATCCCAAAACGATAAGGTTGCTTTCAGGGCCCTCACAGAAGCCAACCAAAGAATGCATGACTGAGTGGAATCACAAACGAATGCTTCCCTTCCCCTTGCCCTCTCTCTTTCTCCCTTCCTCTGTCTGTCTCTCTAAAAATAAAAAAATATTAAGCCCTGGCTAGAGAACTCAGTTGGAACTCAGTTGGAGCATCGTTCCAGAGCAGGAAGGTTGCCAGTTCCATTTCCTGTCTCTCTCTCCCAACCTCTCTCTCAAAAAAAAATAAATAAAGTTACATGAATTTGTCTAAGAGCTTAGTAAGTCTGATTTTACTAATTGTATGCATATAGTATGTATTATTTTTAAATATTAATTCTCTCTTGTTTTTAGTATACTGTATGGAATTTTGTTCCAAAGAACTTATTTGAACAATTCAGAAGAGTGGCAAACTTTTATTTTCTTATTATATTCTTGGTTCAGGTAAGTTTTATCACTCAGTAGTAGATGGTTAGATTTATAGATAAGATTTCTAAAGATATGTCTTCAGGGAAAAGTTTCATTGTGTTCTAAATCATTTGATTTTGGGACCATTTATTTCTGCAGAGCTTTCCCATTGTATTCAGTGAATACAGTGATTTAACCACATCTAGATTTCTAAAAACTAGCCAATGAATTTTAAGATTAATTCAATTTTGTTTCATTATTGATGTGCTGTGGTGCTCATAACCATAATCAGAGTCAAAAAAGTAACATCTTTCAGATATTCTTCCAGAATATAAATATTTTGGTTTTTAATATAAAGCAAATGTTTTTGGCACATCTCTGCCTATAGAACCATGTTGATACAAAGTAAATATTTTTAATGTCAATTTTACTTTTATTTAAATTATTTTTCTAATTTTTAAGAATCTCATGAGAATAGCTTTTTTCCAGTAGACCATTTTCTAAACTTGAATCTGTATTTGTTATAAGCTGGTTAACACTTTCTTAATTTCATATTGTACTTTTCCCCTAATATCAAAATATCAAGAGAAAAGCTTATAAAACTTGAGTATGAGTGAAAATACAAAAGTAATTATCATTTTCTTTTTAAAAGATTATTTTTATTCTGATAATACTTTAGCATTCTCTTTTAATGTGGCATTGAATTTTCATATGAAGTCTGAACTTTTCTCTCACTGGAACCTCGGGTTTTAAAAGAAAAAAACACTGTCAAGTTATTACTTTAAAGCTTGAGGAAACATTTACTTTTTAAAAAATAATTGTTAGGCCCTGGCTGGTTGGCTCAGCGGCAGAGAGTTGGCCTGGCAGGTGGAAGTCCTGGGTTCGATTCCCAGCCAGGGCACACAGGGGAAGTGCCCATCTGCTTCTCCACCCTTTCCCCTTTCCTTTCTCTCTATTTTTGTCTTCCCCTCCCGCAGCCAAGGCTCCATTGGAGCGAAGTTGGCCCGGGTGCTGAGGATGGCTCCATGGCCTCTGCCTCAGGTGCTAGAATGGCTCTGATGGCAACAGAGCAATGCCCCCTGGTGGGCATGCGGGGTGGATCCCGGTTGGGCACATGCGGGAGTCTGTGTCCCCGCTTCTCACTTCGGAAAAAAACAAAAAAATAATTGTTTTCCTTCATGAATAGTAAAGAAACTTCTGGTATTTTATCAATAGACTAGCAGCTTGATTTTTTTCAGGAAAGTGAGAAATTTATACTAACCATGTCCATATAACATTTATTATTGAAATTACCAGCTACGATCAGGAATTCAGCTTTTCTGTAGGTTATAACAAATTTAATTGGCCTCTGTGGTATAAAGGAACATTAATCTTTAGATCCATGTTCTAACTATCCACATGTAATTCCTACAAAAATTTCTTTACTTCTCCAGCAGTTGATTGAAACCATGGTCATATGATTTAGATCACAATTACAGAATCATTTCCCAAGCTGGAAATCCCTGGCTCTTCTAGAATTAACAAAATCAATTATGGAAGAGAAAGGCTTTCCCTTGTCTCATTCCTTGTTCTTCTGTCTTCCTAAGTGATGAGTTTATTCTAAATCCCCGAGTAAAAATGACAGCTAGACTTTTCAGCATTTATCAGGACGGGCAAAGAAACGTGAAATGAGTCTGAGGCCCTGTAGCTCTACTCCTAGGCAAATAGTGAGGAAGAAGTGAAGTTCTCTCTGTTAAGGCAGAGTCGTGACTGAGTCCACGCTAACAGTATTTGTGGGTGTACAGCAGATTTAGATATTCTGCTAACCCAATATAAATAATAGCCAGCAACGTGAACTTAAATATACTCACTGCACAGTATGTCCCTACTATTGTTTTTTACTCTGGACTATGGTACACATTTTGTATAGTGTCCTCAGAATTCCCAGTACATCTGAGATTTATGATGTTCAGTGTGATGTGTACAATATAAAAATATAAACTCTGCATTCTTTTTCTTTAATTTAGCTTATGATTGACACACCTACCAGTCCAATTACCAGTGGACTTCCATTATTCTTTGTGATAACAGTAACTGCCATAAAGCAGGTATGAAATGCTTTCTGTTCTTTTCCCCCCCATCTCATTCATAACTTCCTAAATATGTCTGCTGCCAAGTACCATTTATTGTTG
The DNA here is from genome assembly GCA_037038555.1 of Rhynchonycteris naso. Classification (NCBI taxonomy): domain Eukaryota; kingdom Metazoa; phylum Chordata; class Mammalia; order Chiroptera; family Emballonuridae; genus Rhynchonycteris; species Rhynchonycteris naso. The sequence goes on from CM073002.1 coordinate 39,923,702, forward strand.
TGAAAATAATTTTCATAAGAAAGCAGCAACATTTTGTTGTGAAGTGTTCCATATTTTTAAGAATATAAGTGTGGCTTAACTGTTTTGTTGTGAAGTGTTCCACATTTTTAAGAATATAACAGTGTTTCTTAACTGTGATAAGCCACACTGTTATATTTCAGGTGACTCGTAGTATGATTACCATTGTTTAAATATGTTTTTCTCTTGACAGAACTAGGAAACATCCAAAAACAAGTATTTCATATGTATAAACCAAATTATGAAACATTATTATAATTATCTTTGTAGAGTTTGGCAATATTTAAAAGAAATACCATTCAGTCCCTGGCCTTGTAGCTCAGTTGTTTAGAGTGTTATCCCAGTATGCCAAGGTTGTGGGTTTGATTCCCGGTCCAGGTACGTACAAGAATCAACCAGTGAATGCATAAATAAATGGAACACCAAATCAATATTTCTCTTTCCCTCCCTCCTTCCCTTTCTCTATTTCTAAAAATAAAAAGGAAAGAAAGAAATACAATTCAAAGGGATATATTTATAGGTAGTGGACGATGTACTTCTAGCATTCACATTTTGAATAGTGCTTTAAAAATTGTTTAGTGCTTTTCTACTTTTTACCACTTTCTCTAGTGAAGTTGATTTTTATGTGATGTTGTACCCTAGAGTGTTCAACTGTATACTGACTTGGTAGTAAAATCTCAGTATAGAAAAACAGGATTATTGGATTAACATGCCAAGTAAGAAGTAAATTTGTAGAAATGTTATGTCCTTATAGCTACCACTTCTCAGAAAAACTGGGAAGAGGCACAGTTATGCAGAGATGGTTCCTTCCACCTGAAAGACTAAAAGAGAGCTAATTGAATGTAAATAGGATAAATTTCCATTTTATAAGTTTAGGGAATAAAGTTTAAATTGTCATGGAGATTGACAGACACTTAGTAATTCTGGGCTATGATGTATGTTAACAGCTTGGTTGGGTACCTGTCAGAGTATCGTATAGTGCCTCCTGCCCTCACTCACTGTGTGATTCCCTTGCTTTACTGTAAGTCAGTACGCATCTGATACATATGTGTTTGGTTTGCAGATGTTATTTATTTAATCAAAGCAGCATGTATTTGTCCTGTCGACATATTTTCTTCTTTATTTTTTTTAACTTTATTCTTTTCCAAGTGAGGGCAGGGGAGATAGAGAGACAGACTCCCGTACTCACCCTGACCAGGATCCACCAACAACCCCTGACTGGGTCTGATGCTCTGCCCATATGGGGCCACTCACAAACAAGCTATTTTTAGCACTGGAGGCAGAAGCTTTACGGAGCCATCCTCAGTACTCATGGCTGGTGAGCTCAAACCAATCGAGCCATGGCCACAGGAGGGGGAGAGAGAGAGAGGTAAAGAGAGAGAGAGAGAGAAAGAGAGAAAAGGGTTTAAAAAGGAGGGATAGAGAAGCAGATAGTTGCTTCTCCTGTATGCCTTGACCAGGAATTGAACTCGGGACATCCACACAACAGGCCAGTGCTCTACCACTGAGCCAACCAGCCAGGGCCAGCCCTTCAACATATTTTCTATATGTAGCTTCCCCATAGGTGATTTCATCTAGGCTAGCGGCTAGATGACATTTATATGTTAATGTTTCTCAAATTTATATGTATCCTGAAACTATTCCCTGAACTCTGACACACATATACAACTGTTTGCAACGTTCCACTTGGATAGCTTAGGCTTTTCCTGACTACCATGTCACTCTGTCATTTCATGCTCTGGTTTTTTTCTTCATATCATTTGTCACTACCTATTCTGTTGAATAAATGTTTATTAGTTTGTTGCCTTCATTTGAATGTTTAGCTGTGTGAGGCCAGAGACTTTGTTTTATAAACCAGTTTATTTCCAGTGACCAGAACATGGTCGTGCATGTATTGGACCATCAGTAAATAATTTGCTTGACAGGTAAAGGAATGAATGAATGAATCTGTTGAATATTTTTTTAAGGCAACATAAAACACTGCAGTATTTCTTACCTTGGTTTACTAATAGATACACTGCTCAGTACTCAGTAGGGGATCAGGGAACGTACAGATACTCCAGTACATTCAGCCTTTTGTATAGTGCATTTTCACCAATGAAATAAAAGTTGGTTTTGCATCTCATTTGCATAATTGAACAACTTTCTTTGACTTGTTTGCTTTTCTGATGTTCTTGTTTAATAAAAAAATCGAATGCTTCTTTTTTTATTACTCCATATTTATTTTGAAATATCCCCTAATTTTTGTGAACATACAGTGTATTTGGCCAAATGCAGACTGGGTTTATTTGGAATGTGCTGCCATTAATTGAGTTGAAAAACTGCTGGTAAATTTAATATCTTCAAAATAGAGTTTTAACATAACGATGATGATGATCATCATCATTGACAGCTTGTGTCCTTCCAAAATGGGTTAAGTAAAAGCCGGTAAGAAGCAGGAAGATTATGTCTCAAAACTGTGTTAATGTGGTTATTGCACTTAATGACTAAATTTACATGAGAGCTTCTTGGCAACTAAAGCAAAAAAAGAAATAGGAAAGGTTATATAATTTTCAAAGAGAAAATTCATAAGAAAATATGTAAAGATTTTCTCTCTTTACAGCATCAGGATTCAAAGTTTTCACCAACAGCTATTTCTAAGTTGTGCTCATTTAATAACACACAGCTTACTAGAATATACTATTTAGATTTATATGTCCATTACTATAGATCAGTAGAATAAATTTTGGAAAAATTGTAAAAATGAAAGTTCCCATGTTCCAATCTTTGCCTCTTCTCTCCTTTTAGTCTGTCTTTGTCCTTTGCACAAAGAAAAGCTATATTATCAGTTATTTATACTCTAATTGAGTAAATATAACATTAAAGAAGATATGGTACATATAATAATGGAATTACTACACAGACATAACAAAGATGATATATTGCCATTTACGACATCGTGGATGGACCTTGAGAACATAATATGAAGTGAAATAAGTAAATCAGAGAAAGCTAAGAACTGTATGATTTTACACATAGGTGGATATAAAACTGAGACTCATGGACACAGATAAAAGTGAAGTAGTTACCAGGGAAGAGGAGTAAAGAAGGACAAACACATGATGACAGAAAATGATTTGACATTGGGTGATGAACACACAACACAATCAGCAGTCCAAATGCTATAGAAATCTTTACCTGAAATATGTGTACTCTTATTCATCAATGTCATCCCATTAAATTTAATTTCTAAATAAATTTAAAAAATTAATATTAGCACATTTAAGTTTTCTCAAATTGTGTAATGCAAGATATAATTCTGAGGTAAACATTCTCAGCCCTATATGAGCTCAAAACCTATGAAATAGGGAAGATAAGACCAAACACAAAAATAATTATTGTTTCAATAAGGTAGTAGTAAGAGCCAGTGAGCTATAGGTGTTTAGAGAAAGGGTGGAATACTGTCTGGATAATCAAGGAGGTTTGGTTGAAGAAACCACTCTTAGAGATGAAACTTGGAATATGAGTAAAATGACAATTGATGGAAAAAGTGAAGTAGTAATAAAAAACTTAAAGGTCCAAATACAAGAAAAGGCAAGACTTATTTTGGGGAATAACATGTCTGATTAATGTTTGACACTGTATATGAAAGTACTAAAAGGTAATATTAGGAATGTAGGTTGGTAAATTAAACAAGATGGAAGAATCTTTGTTTCAAATATTAAGTTATTGAGGGAGCTTGAAACAGGATAGTGAATTAAAACGTTTTGGAAAGATTTATCTGGCAGTAATATATAGGATGTATTAGAACCGTGATGGCGAACCTATGACACGCGTGTGAGCACTGACACGTGTAGCCATTTTCAATGACATGCGGCTGGATGTGGCCGGATGCGGCCGCATACCAGAGAAGTATGGGGCCACATGCCAAGAAGGATGTTTCATCCTCTGCTCCTGCATGGCCAGGTGCAGTAGCTACAAGGATAAAACATTTGCTGTAGTGCAGACACTCTGTGCCAGAGGTCTGTAGGCCAAAACAACAGAACTCCGGCACAGAGCGTCTAGTTCTGGGACTTCCAGTTAGGCTGTTTTTCTTGAAGTGACACACCACCCGAGTTATGCTCGGTTTTTTGGCGAATTTTGACACACCAAGCTCAAAAGATTGCCCATCACTATATTAGAATTTGTGAACTTGTGTTTAAAAAAAATACTGTTATTATTATTGCTCTGCTGTTAATGTCTTCTGACTATAAAATGAAGTATGCTTTTTTGGCAGTTTCAGAAAAAATGTTTTGCCCTGGTCAGTTGGCTCAGTGGTGGAGCGTCAGCCCAGTGTGTGGATGTCTCAGGTTCAATTCCCCATGAGGGCACACAAGAGTGGATCCCGGTCAGGGTGCATGCAGGAGTCTGTCTCTGCCTCTCCTCCTCTCACTGAATAAAAAGAGAAAAAATGTTTTGACCCTTAATTAAATTTCTCTAAAATTGTCATACCACATCGTCAATGGGGCAACATAATTTAAATATTTTAAGAATTCTTTTCTAAAAGTTTTTGCCATACAAAAAAGGACCTTCAAGCAATCTTTAATATTTGCTCCATATTTTATAGTGTTACAATATTTTTAGATAATAAATACGCATATTTATAAAAAATAGAAACAGTACAAAATAGCATAGAGTAAAAGTTGTTTATGCTTTTAACCCCCATTCTCCTACGTCTTCTTTCCTAAGGTAGCCATTATTTGTACATTAGTCCAGATACCTATATAGAGTGTTTTCAGAGGCAAGCATATTTTTCAGAAATGATAGCATAGAACACAACACACTCTGTACCCTACTCTTATCACTTAATGCTATCAGAGATCATTTTGTTATCTTGTGCTATACCTCTGAGTTCTTGAATTTTCTATAAAATAACACGAAAAGTCTTTTTCACTTTAAAAAAATGCTACTTTTTTTTAAGAGGGACAGACAGGAAGGGAGAGAGATGAGAAGCATCAATTCATAGTTGCGGCACCTTTAGTTGTTCATTGATTCCTTTCTCTTACGTGCCTTGACTGGGGAGCTCCAGCCAAGCCAGTGACCCCTTGTTCAAGCCAGCGACCTTGGGTTTCAAACAAGAGACCTTTGGGCTTAAGCCAGTGACCGTGGGCTCATGTCTATGATCCCACGCTCAAGCTGGATGAGCCCGTGCTCAAGCTGGTGACCTCAGGATTTCAAACCTGGATCTGCAGTGGGGGTGCCCACACTTTTTCAGCTTGCGAGCTACTTATAAGATGACCAAGTCAAAATGATCAACCTACAATAAAAATGCAAAACATAAATTTATTTCTTCTATATTATCATTATTTAAGTTACTATTATTACTATTTAATATTGTGTATTCTTCTTTCACCTTTCTTCTTCTCAGCTCTCTTTTCAGAGGAAAGTCAATGTCATAGTTTTTATGAACAGTCCGAAAAAGCCGCTCCACATTTCCCTTCTTTGGAATAGCAATTGCACACAAACAGATGAGGCAAATGCACTTAGAATATGACATAGTGAAAAAAATCCCCTCCCATTCTGTATGAAAGTGGTAGGTTTTAGGCTTCTTACTCGGACCAGCTACGGCACTCATTTTTATACCCCTTGTTGTATTTAGTTTAAATAAATTGAAGGCTAACTACGCAACAATGTAACTGAACAAGTTAGCGCGGTTTAATGGGCATGTGTAGGGTGTCAAAAGTTCAGACGTCAGATTGGCTACCCTGTATGCCAGTCAAAAGACAAATGTCTTTTTAATGTCATGCGATCTACCCACACTTCCTTCGCGATCGACCAGTAGATTGCAATCGATGTATTGAGCACTCCTGCTAAACCATCCGCTAGACATCTCTAACTGAACAGCTTGCAACCGGTGCCCTAAAGCAATTTGTTCCGTATTTGTTCAGCATCTCACCTTCCCCTTTCCCAGACCAGTCCTCTTCTGTGTACTTTGCCTCTAGTTATGGCATCCCCATTGACCATGTGCCCAGTTCAAAACTTAAGTCATTTTTCATGTTTATTTTCTTTAACAATTTTTCCCCATCATCCAAGAAAAAGAAAGCATTTTAGAAAAATCTATCACACATTTTGATATTCTTTCTTCCCTTTAAAATGCATGCATTGAGCACCTGCTCTGTTTCAGGTGTTTTTCTAGGGAACCAAAGGTACAAAGATAAATAAAAGGAGACCATTCTCTGAGAAGACTATAATGTAATGACAGGGGAATAGGTTGAATGTAAAGATGGATTGTGGTTATTTCTGATACCCTAAAGAGATAGCTCCATGAAGACAGGATTTTAAAAATCCCCAATGTCTAGCACTGATGCTGACACATAGTAGGTGACATATATGAAGGTTTAAATAATAAATGAATTAAACTACTACCTACATAATATGTTGTGGATTCTGTCCCTTGTGCTTCCTATGATAGGTACGGATGTGTGCTCCATCTAATTCTTATTCAGCTCCCCAGATTTCTAGTATTAGCAACTCAATAGATTGTGATGTCATTGTTAAGGTGGGAAACACTGAAGATGCAGCAGATTTGAAGCATAACATCATCAATTTAGCTTTGACATGTTTAATATGTTTGTGAGACATCAAAATGAGGATACTAAGAATGAAGTTTGGATATTCAAGTTTGGAGTTCAAAAGAAAGATATGACCTGGAGATAAAAATTTCAGAATTTTTGAAGACCAAGATATAGAAGAAATATATTTTTTCTTTTTGAGAGATGGGGAGGGGGAGAAAAGGGTAGCATTCATTTGTTGTTTTACTTAGTTATACATTTATTATTTGCTTCCTGTATGTGCCCTGAATGGGGATCAAACCCACAACTCTGGTGTTTCGTGATGATACTCTAACCAACTGAGCTAATGGTCAGGGCCTAGAAGAAATCTTGTAGTGAGAAAGTAAAGGATGAAAAAGAGCCCATAAAGATAACATAGAAGGAGGCTCCCATAAGGAAATAGAGAAGGAGTAACTGAGAAGTACTGTAAAAACCGGTAACGTGTGTCATGAAAATCAAGAGAAGAGAGTGTTTCTAGTACGAATGCATGTCAAATTCCTACGAATACCTGCATCAAAATAGCCTAATGTAATTCTGGTGAGTGGCAGTTCTTATGTTTTTCTCATTTAATAAAAGTATCTTCTAATTATAATAAAAAGGGTTATTTTTTATTCTTTTGATATTTACAGGGATATGAAGATTGGTTACGACATAACTCAGATAATGAAGTAAATGGAGCTCCTGTTTATGTTGTTCGAAGTGGTGGCCTTGTAAAAACTAGATCAAAAAACATTCGGGTATGCATTTAGTAAATAATGGATATCAATTATCTTTTGCTTTCACAAATTCTAATCTGATTATATTTTAATTAAAAACCTAGATTCCTACATTAAAATATTGTGATAGACTACTTGTTTAGAACCCAATAAAATAAATTCTTGCCTTTTAAAATTGGTATATTCACTTTCCCCAAAATTCTTCATAGGTGGGTGATATTGTTCGAATAGCCAAAGATGAAATTTTCCCTGCAGATTTAGTGCTTCTGTCCTCAGATCGACTTGATGGTTCTTGTCACATCACAACTGCTAGTTTGGATGGAGAAACTAACCTGAAGGTTTGTAACTGTGTATGTTCGAGTGTGCCTCTTGGTGAACAAAATGTCTTTGAGTTATAGTGATATTTTCCTTTGGTTAAGGTAATAAATTAAAGCTTGACCTGATAAAGAAGTATTTGTAAATTACTGAAATTTTTAAAAATTATTAAGATTTTTAAATGAAATAATGTGTTATACATTTATTTCAAGGGTAGCCTCACATGGTTTAGTCAAGTTAAAGAAAAATGGAAAGTATTTTTAGGAAAAATAAAATATTTTGATATTCTGGTCCTTTTTTTAGATAAAGAAAACTTGAAATTAATGGGGATATAAAGTACAGCATAGGAAATATAGTCAGATAATATTGTACTAATTATATGGCGTCAAATGGGAGTAGATTTATTGGGGTGATCACTTCGTAAGTTATATAAATGTCTAATTATGCAGTTTCATTAGTTGAAACTAATGTAATATTGTACGTCCACTGTAATTGAAAAATTAAACAAACTTATTTAATAAATTGATGATATGTAGGGTTTCATTTGAATCTTGAAACTGCAATTTAATTCTTCCACCCCTCCCTTTTTTTAGACACATGTGGCAGTTCCAGAAACAGCAGTATTACAAACAGTTGCCAATTTGGACACACTTGTAGCTGTGATAGAATGTCAGCAACCAGAAGCAGACTTGTACAGGTATGGCATGGTATTCAAACGTACTCATTATAAGTCCTATTTGTAGATCTCATTTTAAAAATCATAAACATATGCCCTGGCCAGGTTGCTCAGTTGGTAAGAGCTTTGTCCCAAAGTGCAGAGATTGCCAGTTCGATCTCCAGTCAGGGCTCATTCAGGAACAGATTGAGGTCCCTGTCTCATTTTCTCTTTTCTCCTTCCTCTCTCTCTAAAATTAAAAATAAACAAATAAAATAAAATTATAAGCATACAATGAAATCTTTACTAATTGAAGACATTGAAGGAAAGATCAAATAAGGGGAAAAAAGGCTAAAAGCAGAATTTTCTAGAATTCTAATCCAAAGTATTAAATCAAAAGCAGTGCTTATATCTAAACCTTTTTTTCCATTATCTTCTACTTCTATATTAACTGGTTTTGTAATAGTAAACCTTATAATATGTAGTTCTTATAAGAGAAGTAAGATTGTTTCTGTAGAAGAAAGTAATTGTGTGTGTGTGTGTGTGTGTACCCGTACTCCGTGAAGGCAAGGGCTATCTATGTCTTTGTGTTCACTCGAAAGTAATTCTTTTAAACATTACGCTGGGGAACAAAATTTTTGTTGCATCCACAAAAACACTTGTTCTTACCTAACTCGAGTGTGCTGATCTCAAATCTGACATTAGTTTTTCTGCAATTCAAGATTTTAGGTTTTCATCTTATTGTAAAATTTCCAACATTTAGTTTAACATAATGAAGTAAAATGTCTTCTTGGGCATCATCTTTGTGAAAATATAATAATTTATATAATGCAGTGAATACACTAAAAGATATAATTGCATCAGAATCTGTCTACGATTTCGAAATAGAACATATTAAAACACTTATTTTAATCATAAAATTTGTGCAAAACTTCTTTAAATTCTATTCAGGCAAAAATTTGCCTTTGTAGCTCTTGCGTTTGTGTACTTGTTGAGGACAATCTCGTTTGATGCTCCAGCAGTAGTCTGCTCATCACTAACAGCTCCAAGATTTTCGGGAAACTTATCAAGGTGACTAGTTGTTCAGGAAGTGAATCTCAATGCTCATGTTACATCCAATGTTGTGGAAAGCCAACAGCATCCTTTGAACCAGAAGTTGATAGTTTTCTGCTTTTTTGTTGCCAAGGAAGTTCTTTGTAACTAACTGCCACAAAAGACTGCCATGGTGCTTTCTCCTCCTTATTCATCTTCCTGGGAAATTCTTCGTCACATATGAGGCTTCAAATTTGAGGTCCATTGAATACACCTGCTTTTATCTTCTCAAAAGACAAGGCATGAAAAGCAGAAATAATATGTTGAAAGCATTCACTTTCCCTATTTAAAGCCTGAACAAACTGCTGCATTAAGCCAAGTTGGAAGTGAAGTGGGAGAAAAAAGATCCTGTCTCGATTAACTACAGGTTCATTTACAATATTTTGCATCCCTACTTCCAGAGCTTCACATTTCAGCCACTCCTTCTCTTTTCGGTGTTTCTCTCGAGCTCAGCTGTTCCACAAACACAGAAAGCAAGGATACTTTGTGAAACTTCTCTGTTGTCCTAGTAGGAAATTTATCATTTTAAGATCCACACAAATGATTCAGTTATGCTTCTCATACCTCAGAAAGTCGAGGACAATTTTTATGTCATTATAATCTTCTCGCAGATGAGTTGAATAGCCAATTGGAACCGCTGTATAAACATTACCGTTGTGTAAGAGAACACATTTCAGACTCTGTTTAGAGTTGTCAAGAAATAGCCGCCATTCTGTTGGACTGTAAGTGGTAACACCTAGCTGGCTGAAAAGACTACTGATATCATGACAGTAAACAAAGTGTTTGTGTTCAGAAAAATAGTCCACAAAAATTTGTTCACGCTTCCTGAAATGGGATACTTTAGCTGACGGGTGAAGTACATTGTTTTCTTGAAGCTTGGAGGCTAATAACTCATCTGCTTTCTTTGATAGGCCCAAATCTCTTCCTAAGTCATTCAATTCGGGTTGTCTAAACTGCTGAGGGGTTAATGACTGGTTGGCATCAAAAGAAGACCCTTCAGATTCTACAACCATTTCCTCATGCATCTTATCAAAATACACTTGATCACCATGTTTACTTTTTTCGTCCTTAGAAGAAATAATACCATTGAAAACTGGAACCAGGAGTGTCTCAGAGTGTGGGATATGTCGTATTGCTGAAGGAATATTAGGATATGCGATCATATGCCGTTTTTTCTTGCTGATGCCCTTTGTATAGATCAGACAGAAATAACAGTCACTGATGTTGTCCTTAGGTTCACGCCAGACCGTGGTAATACCAAAAGGCATTCCTTTGCGTTTTCCTTTTGTCCAATCAGAAAGCATTTCCTCACAATATGAGGAGCCCAGTTCTTGTCTTGATCATCAAGGGGAACTTGAAAATAGGCAATATATGCACGTGTCACAAATGATGAAATATTGCGCCTTTGACGTTGAAGTGTTTAACAGCCACATATATAACAAAAGGTGTCAGGACTATTCTTACATTTACGCCTACTCGAAGAAGCCATGACTCATCTTAAAATAAGAGGGTGTTTTTATCAGATAATAATTTTTTACATTTAAAAACAACTACAATTATGTCAAAGTGATGTTTGTAAAACATTAATTGCCTTATGTTCAATCCAAGAGTCGTTGCCCTTTAACTCCAATTTAAAAACCAGTGCATGCCATTAACTGTAACAAAAAGAAATTAAAATTGCATAAAAACTAGAGCATGTACCAAAAAAAGGATTTCAGATTTGGAATCAGTGATGCAGATATATATAGAAACAGTTCTAAAATCTGATGCAACAGAAAATGAAAGAAAATTGTTCCCTAGTGTTATAATTTACTAAACATAGTGTAAATCATCTTTCAGTGATATGCTTATTATTGTGGGCTATGAAACAAACAACTTTTATTATTAAAGTGAAATACTAAAGTCATTCTTAGTGCAAACTGGTGATGGGTACAAATTACAACCCCAGTGTAAAATTTATCAGCTTCTTGTCATATGATACTGTATGTCTTTCTTATTGGTTGGAATGTTCAAATCTATTATTAGTCACTGGTTTTCCATAATAATCTCTTACATAATTTGTTCTGGATCCATATACTTTTTATAATGGATTTTTCTCTATGTGATTTTATAATATTTTGCAGTTTCATTATAGTTAAATGAGATAGAGTTTTGTGGTTACCTATAAAAGTTTGGGTTTTTGGCCCTGTCTGAGTTGGTTAGAGCATTGACTTGATATGCCAACATTGTGGGTTCGATCCTTACGGCACATACAATATCAGCCAGTCAATGCATAAATTGTTCTGCTTTTCTTTTTTAATAAAACCAAATACAAAATTCCTAGTATATTGTGTAATTTACTTATTTCTTATGTTTACTGCTAATTACATCTACAGTATCTTTAACTACAGTGTAAACTGAAGGGCAGGCATTTGTGTCTGTTTTGTTCACTCATGTATCTGAAGCACCTAAAATAGATCTGGCATGTAGGAGACCTTACTATGTATTTGTTGACAGATGAAAAACAAATGTCTTTATATACTATGATTATGCAGTTACATTTTTCCTTTTATTGAGTGGTCTGATACATTCAAGCAAGATTTGTGTGTGTATAGTTCACTTTACTATTGAATTGACAAGCTTGAACAATACTAGGCACATAGTAGTCACTCAGTAAATATCTATTGAATGAATGGATGAATGATCAAGTTCTAAAATATTAATCAAAGGATGTGTGAACATTTTTATTGACCTTTTATTCATCAGTTATTGAGTACATCCAATAATCAAGTACATCATATAATTCTAGACACTGAGATTACTGTATTCACTTTGACAGCACATATACTAAAGTTGAGAATACAATGGTAAAGAAACAATGATAGTTCCTGCCTCCTCGAGTTTATAACCAAGTACAAGATTATTCCCAACGAACAGGCAGTCCTGCAGAAAGGAATAATTGCATTAAAGTGCTAATAGGGTTTGGCCTTCCATAAAAATACCCACACTTTACAAAAGCATTGGACTAATTGTTATTGCGGTGAGCAAAGTGTGTGATTGTATGAGGTTTGTTATTGTTTCAGAATTTTACTACTATTATTATAGGTTTTTTTTAAGATTTTATTTCTTGATTTCACCCAAAGAAGACAGGGTAGGGGGGAACAAGAAGTATCAACTCATAGTTGCTTCAGTTTAGTTATCATTGATTGCTTGTTGTATATGCTTTGACCAGGCAAGGCCAAGGTTTTGAACCAGCAACCTCAGCATTCCAGGTCAATGCTCTATCCACTACACCACCACAGGCCAGGCAGTTTACTTCTCACTATAATAGAAAGTAATTGTTCATTTGAATTGACTCTACGCTAGGAAGCTGTTTCGGTAGTGGAAGTTGGAACTGAAAGGCCAGATTATAAAAATGCATTGATGACAGGCCACTTCCTCTAGATGCTCTGGAGTTCACTGATAGGTTTTTGCTCATTGCTCTATTCCCACTTAATTCACACATATTGGTTGCTCAGTGAATATTTGTTGGATGAATAAATGCATGAATAAATAAATTAATCATTCTAATAATAGAAAGCGTATTTAGTAAATCGTGATGAAATATGTGAGCATTCATCATTGGCTAAATAATGTATACATCTTTGTGTAGCAAAAATTCTCATGATAATGAAAGTAATAGTAATAACATAACATTTGGATTACCATTTTGGAAACAATTTTTCATTCATTACCTTATTCATAGCTGGAGTGGGATGGCAAAAATATTAAAATTTTTAAAGCTTAACTACCAACAAGTATTAACTTTTATAATTTTTAACATGATTATTGGACCATTTATATATACAAAAGGTTGGTTTGTTTCATGTTGGAATAGTGTCACAAGTATATAAAGTTTTCCACCTGTTGATGTCATAAGTAATCATTGGGGGTTTTTTTTGGTAACATTGGTGAATTCTTTGATAGATTCATGGGACGAATGATAATAACTCAACAAATGGAAGAAATTGTAAGGTAAGAGTAAATTCACATTGTTTGGGGGAGGGACTAAAATCAAGTGAAGGGATATTAGGCAAGTAAGCTGCATATAATGGAAAAGGTTCATTTAAAAAAAGTATTTAGCACTTTATTTTCTAGTAATTTTTAGCAGCAAGAAAGCATTAAGCAAATTTTGTGAGGTGACATCAAAATAATTTTGTGAGATTTCTTTTCAGTTTAGAAATTAAATTTAATAGGGTGACATGGATCAATAAGAGTACATAGGTTTCAGGTAAACATTTTTATAGATTTGAACTGTTGATTGTGTTGTGTGACCATCACCCAAAGTCAAATCATTTTCCATCATCGTATATTGTCTGTCTTTATTCCCCTTCTCCCTGGTAACCACTTTTATCTATGTCCATGAGGTAAGATTATTTTATATTTGTATTTTTCTAATAATACCAGGTAATAACATAAAAAGAAACATAGACATCCTTTTTTTTCTTTTTTCTAACGAGAGATGGGGACAGAGACAGGAAGGGAGAAAGATGAGAAGCATCAGCTCATACTTGCGGCACTTTGTTTGTTGATTGCTTCTTATACGTGCCTTGATGGGATGGAGGGGTAGGGCTCCAGCCGAGCCAATTACCTCTTGCTCAAGCCAGCAATCTATAGGCTCAAGCCCCAGTGCCCATGGATTCATGTCAGTGAACCCACACTCAGGCCAGCAACCTCAACGTTTCAAATCTTGGAGCTTAGCATCCCAAATTGTCGCTCTGCCCACTGCACCACTACCAGTCAGACAAACATAGACATTCTTATTTACATTTGAAGTCTAGAATACAAAGAATGTCTTATATATTGTTTAGCAAGTATAAATGTTACAGTCTTCATTATTTCAAAATCATTTAGCACAAACAAGAGTATTTAGTGGCTAATCCAGAACTTCTTATTTAGTCTTCTGATTGATTTTTTGTTTGATTGGGTGTTTTGATTTGTTTTCCCTTAATATTCAAGTTATTTCTGGCGCCCATATGAAAGGTTTTGGGGATCATTTTAAAGATTTGCTGATAGAATGAGATTACATTGTTACTCATGACCACAAAGCCAAATTTACAATAAATCTTGGAATCATCCCTTGAACTTCTAATCAAATTAGCACTTCACCTTTATTCTGGATACATGTTCAGTTAAACTGGCTGCTTGAAATAAGTCATTGACATAAAAAGTTGAGCCTTTTTTTTTAAATGAAATCCTCAGGACAAGCCACAAAAAATATCATGCATCAGCACTAATTCACATTTTTAATGAACATTAACAAAGGAGCATGTTCATGAACTCTATAGCAAAATGACTTTTTAGGTCTCCTGCAAAATATACTGCTCACCGCCTGACCTGTGGTGGCGCAGTGGATAAAGCGTCAACCTGGGGACACCGAGGTCGCCAGTTCAAAACCCTGCACTGGTCTGGTCAAGGCACATATGGGAGTTGAGCTTCCAGCTCCTCCCCCCTCTCTCTTTCTCTCTCTCTTTCTCTCACTCTGTGTCTCCTCTCTAAAATGAATAAAATAAAAATTAAAAATTTTTAAAAAATCATAAAAATAAATAAATAAATAAATATACTGCTCACAAAAATTAGGGGATACATCAAAATGACTATGAAGCGATAAAGCATTTGATTTTTTTTATTAATCAAGAACATTAGAAAAACAAACAAGTCAAAGAAAATTATTCAATTATGCAAATGAGATTTAAAACCAGTTTTTATTTCATTGGTGAAAATGCACTATACAAAAGGCTGAAAGTACTGGAGTATCTGCATGTTCCCTGATCCCCTAATTTTTGTGAGCAGTGTAATTATAACTAGGTTTTATTTTTATTTCTGTAGTGACATAATGACTTCTGTGGATATATAGTCTGAATTACATTAAGATATTGTAGCTAGCAAAGAAAAAGATAAATTATGTTACCTCAGTCTCTAGATTGGTTTAAAAAAATGAGACATGTTCTTTGCTAAAGCAATTAGAGTTTACTGATGAATTGTTTTAATTTGAAGCTTTCTGTCATTATATTCCAATTGTACATGCCATTGTGAGCTCACTGTTTTTCTATGCATTGTTAGAACCAACAAAAGTGAAAAGAGCTAGTCTTTGGATCCTTATTGGAATATTCATATAGTATGCTCCTACTATGACTAGCTGTTGCAACCAATCTTATTAACCATGTCCCAAACTACTGTTCTCCTTGGTCCAGTGGAAGTTTTGGAGTGTTTGGGTTTGCAGACATCTTCAGAGTTGATTCACATTGTCTTTGATTTGGATGAGTATATATGTATGTTGCAGAAAAGCATAAGAAATATCAGCAAAATTAAGTCTTTTTAATTTATCCATAACAGTCTTACAACTGGTTATCGCTAAAAAAATAAATACATTTTTTTCCTAGTTATTTCTTCTCATTTTATATCTGCTCTGTGGAGAGAAATTCCAACAGCAAGAAGACCTATGCTCCAAGCATTAGCAATGCAAGTAGTCAAGTTGTAGTGTCAGTCTTGCCAATAAAGTGCTAACTCACTTGCTATGTGATGTTGTATAATTCAGAGTAATTTTAATTGTGCAGAGTTCATGCATTTACACGCAAATCATGCTACAGTTTATGTTTACCTTGCATTTTAATTCTATTTGAAAATTTTATTTTGCTCAAAATTTTCATTTTCTTTTAAACATTTTTAAAACCTTGCTTAATCATTTATTCTGTTGTGTTTTATGTTTAAAATGTTTGAAGCTGGTCTGGTGGCTTTGTGAATTTATTTACCAGCATAATCTTATTTCTGAGCCACTGATCTTAGAGTGAAGAAATGCTACAGCAGGTCAATTTGTTATGTTAACTAACGTTACGATTGACCTAGATAGCAGCTGAGATTTTGGTTTTGTATAAAAGTGGTGTAACTATAACTCATGTCCTGACTGCTGAAGATGCCATTTTAGAATTTAATTAAAATTTTAATATAGTTAATAATGCTTTTGGTTATTTTTTCCCCCTAGACCTCTGGGGCCAGAGAGTCTCCTGCTTCGTGGAGCCAGATTAAAAAACACAAAAGAAATTTTTGGTTTGTATATATTAAAATTTTTAAATTACATGTTCATGCTTTGTATCAATTATATTTAAAAGCACAGCATTTATAATCTTTTGGTTGCATAACTTATTACTTAAATGTTGCCTGTGATTATTTTCTTACAAAGATAGTGTTAATATAATTTTGGCTGTATTTTTTGTTATTAATCCCTGTATTTGAGTAAAAGACTAGATCCTTGCTCTTTTATTTTCTTTGTTGATACTTATGAAGCTGACTGCTAAGAAGAAAATTCTGGCACTTCTATTCATGGTGGATGACGGCCAGTATAATCTGGCATCATGTTGTAGTGAACCACCTGTATAATTCCATTAGGATTATTCTTAGATTGGATGAATAAGACTGCTGACTCATTCATTCTTTCAGCAAATTCTTAGATAGGACTGTGTAGCAGATACTATAAGAACGTATATTGACTGGATCAAAAGGATGAATAAATAGTAATCTTGCATTGGAGATCTATTAATTTACTATGATCTGAATCACTTCTAGGCAAATTGTGAAGCTGATGATAATCTTTAGCTGTCAACTAGTTCTTCCCAATTTAGGAATGACCTTCATATACTAGCCAGCTTATGTTATTTACTGACTATTTACAACTTTTAAGGTCGATCTTTCTCATTCTCTTCTTTCATTTATCTTATCTGTCCGTATTAGGCTCTCTGATAAAGAAACCCATATACAGGCTCTGGCTGGTTGGCTCAGCGGTAGAGCATTAGCCTGGTCTGTAGATGTCCTGGGTTCGATTCCCAGCCAGGACACACATGGAGAAGCACCCATCTGCTTCTCCACCCCTCCCCTCTTCTTTCTTTTTGTCTCTCTCTTCCCCTGCCACAGCCAAGGCTCCATTGGAGCAAAGTTGGCCAGGGCGTTGAGGATGGCTCCATGGCCTCTACCTCAGGCACTAGAATGGCCCCCTTTGCAATGGAGCAATGCCCCAGATGTGTAGAACATCACCCCCTAGTGGGTATGCCAGGTGTATCCCGGTCAGGTGCATGCGGGAGTCTCTCTGCCTCCCCGCTTCTCACTTCAGAAAAATACAAAAAAAACAAACAAAAAAACCCCATATGCTATTTAAGAAATGTAAAATAACAGAGTGATGGTGAGGCTTTTGAGAAATGGGAACCCTCATGTATTGCTGGTGGGAGTGTAAATGCAGCCGTTGTGGAAAAGTTTAGCAGTTCCTTAATAAGTTAAATACAGTGGTACCATATGATCCAGCAGTTTTACTTCTAGGTGTATACCCATAAGAACTGAAAATAGATGTTTAAACAAAGACTTGTACAAGAATGATCAAATAGTACTATTTACTATAGTCAAAAGGTAGAAACTATGAAACTATCCAAATGTTCATCGACTGATGAATATATAAAAAGAATAAAATAGCCATATAATGGAAAGTTATTTACTATTAAAAAATGAATTACTTATACTTGCTACAGCATGGATCAACCTTGAAAGTATTATGCTGAATGAAAGAAGCCTTAGACAAAAGGCCACATTCTGTATGATCCCATTACTTGAAGTACCTGTAATAGGCAATTCTTAGAGACAGGAAGTAGATCAATGAGCTAAGTAGTGGAGGGGAATGATGCTTAATAGGTACAGGGCTTTCTTTGTGGGTGATGAAAATGTTCTCATGTTAGTGATTATGGTTGTACAACACTGTAAATATAGTGCCACTGAATTGTACATTGTTAAGTGATTGAAATGTTAAATTGTGTATTATGTAAATTTTACCTTAATATTAAAAGAGAAAATCATAATAACGTTCTGTTGGCAGAAGCTAGAGAAAACCTCGAAGGCTTTTAGACCCTCTTCATGTAATACTGTTTTTTAACACCTAACACTAAGACCTTTCATGCTCTTAAAAGATATACATTTGAATGCTTTTAGATGGGTCTACTATTGTTTGCCTCAGTACCACCTCTCTCTAGTGTATCACTGTGACTGATTTCTATAATTTTGGTGCCCTTTACAATTGAATTAAAAGTTTTGTCTTGAAGGAATAATTCTAATGGTGAAAAATCTCAGGACAAATCTTTAGGAAGAGGGTAGGATGAGTCCTACACTGCTTCTCAGATCTTACTATTTAGGAATAGATGTACCGTATTTCCCCATGTATAAGGTTCTCCCATGTATAAGATACACCTTAATTTTGGGGCCTGAAATTTGAAAAATATATATTACATAAAATTATTAAACTCAAGTTATATTCATCATAAAATTTATACAACTCCTCATCACTGTCATAACTCCCATCCGTTAGCTTGTCCTCATCTGACTCTGATGGCGAATCACTGTCTTCATATATTATCTTGTCCTCAGTTCCATCTATGGCATTTGAAATGCCAAACTCCTACAACCACTGTGTAAGACACACCCAGTTTTTTTGTTGTTGTTGTTGTTTTTTACAGAGATAGAGAGAGTGTAATAGATAGGGACAGATAGGAATGGAGAGAGGTGAGAAGCAATCATTAGTTTTTCGTTGCTGTTGCGACAGCTTAGTTGTTCATTGATTGCTTTCTCACATGTGCCTTGACCACGGGCCTTCAGCAGACCGAGCAACCCCTTACTGGAGCCAGTGACCTTGGGTCCAAGCTGGCAAGCTTTCGCTCAAGCCAGATGGGCCTGCGCTCAAGCTGGTGACCACAGGATCTCGAACCTGGGTCTCCCGCATCCCAGTCCAACGCTCTACCCACTGCGCCATCACATGGTCAGGCGACACACCCAGTTTTTAGACCCCAAAGTTTTTGAAAAAGGGTGCATATTATACATGGGGAAATATGGTCAACATTTATTGTTTATCTGTTTTTAGGAATTTGCTAATTTGTCATACAAAGCTCACAACAATTCTCTGAGGTATTTTTTCCTATTTATAGGTGTGGAAATTGAGACTTAGTGCAGTCAAATAACTTGCTCAACAATGCCAAGCTAACATTCAAACCAAGGTCTGACTCCAGCAAAGTTTTTTATAAGGCTGGTCTTAGCTAATTTTATTCATTCCCCAGTTTTAATCTTATTGTTACTGTTATTGATGCTTATCTCAGAGTTATTCACATGGGCACAAGTTTTTAAAATAGCCCTTTCCTTGTGTTTATTTACTCTGATAGATTTTCATATTACTATTCAGCGTTTATGAAATTATGTCTAGACTCCAGATTCCAGCATTCAAGGTTTTTCAAACTCTGATCATTATCTATTGTTCCAACCTAACAGAAAGTGCTTTTCCATTTTCTTTTGTTAATACTCTTTGCTCTATCTATAATGGCCTTCTTTGCCATTTTTACTATTCCAAATTTTTTTTTATTCTAATTTGAATAGTCTCTCTTTCCTTTATATATCTCCCATATAGCTCAGGAACAGAACCCCCCATGCCTTTTCCATCCAGCAGGTTAAGCAACCGGAGTACCTAAAATTGGATTTGGAAAGCCTTTCTAAAATTTTAAGAAAGGAAAGCCAAATTTTAACAACTTTCAGTGCATTTTCTTAGATGCTTTCATGCTGACGAGTACATTTCTTTCGTGAAACATACAAGGGGATTATTTTAAAGAACTATTTTGTTTTGTTTTGCAGGTGTTGCTGTATATACTGGAATGGAAAC
This sequence comes from Rhynchonycteris naso, assembly GCA_037038555.1. NCBI lineage: Eukaryota > Metazoa > Chordata > Mammalia > Chiroptera > Emballonuridae > Rhynchonycteris > Rhynchonycteris naso. The sequence continues at coordinate 39,943,760 of CM073002.1, forward strand.
AAAGATGGCATTAAATTATAAAAGCAAGTCACAGAAACGATCTGCAGTAGAAAAGTAAGAAGTCTATTTTCATTTTTTTGCACATATGACTACATATATGTACATTATTCATTATATATAAAATGTTTTTTGAATAAAAATATATTTGATACATATATAATGTCAAGTCAGCACACCATGATATCTTTGAGGATAGAGGTAGTTATAGTTTTTTTTTTAAGGTTTTATTTATTTATTTTTTACAGGGACAGAGAGAGAGTCAGAGGGAGGGATAGATAGGGACAGACAGACAAGAACGAAGAGAGGTGAGAAGCATCAATTATTAGTTTTTCATTGCTGTTGCAACACCATAGTTGTTCATTGATTGCTTTCTCATATGTGCCTTGACAGCGGACCTTCAGCAGACCAAGCCATCCCTTGCTGGAGCCAGCGACCTTGGGTCCAAGCTGGCAAGCTTTTGATCAAGCCAAATGGGCCCACGCTCAAGCTGGCGAGCTCGGGGTCTCGAACCGGGGTCTTCCGCATACCAGTCCAAAGCTCTATCCACTGCGCCACCGCCTGGTCAGGCTCTTATAGTTTTCTATACAATGTTTGGCATATAGTAGATCCTGAATTATGCCTTTAAAATAAATATTATTCAGCCTGACCTGTGGTGGTGCAGTGGATAAAGCATCGACCTGGGAACACTGAGGTCCCCAGTTCAAAACCCTGCACTGGTTCGGTCAAGGCACATATGGGAGTTGATGCTTCCAGCTCCTCCCCCCTTTCTCTCTTTCTCTCTCTCTCTCACTCTGTGTCTCCTCTCTAAAATGAATAAAATAAAAATAAAAAAAAATTTTAAATAAATATTATTCAGTAATAATGGAATCACTTGATCAGACTAACCCTTCTACAGATGGCAATTATAAAATATGGACAAAATCTTTTTTAAAATAACTATTTGAAAGCACTGGAGAATGACATAAAAGACAGACTGGCAAAGAATCTACTCTTGAAAAATGGCATCAGCAAAGGGAAAATTTTCAGAATTTAGCTTTTTTTTCTGAGAGTGCTCTTCAATTCATATATTGCATAGGGCATCTGAAAGCCTAAGTGTTTACAGGATTTAAGTGTCAGAGGACAAGGGAAGAACAGCTAGAAAGGAGAAAGTCATGTACGGGAGGGAGCCATGGAAGGAGAGGAGCTCTAAAACTGGCACATAAATTACATCTAAATTCTTGACTGACTGTTAGACCTGTTCATGTTCAGGGGCGATTCCAGCAGGTATGGCAATAAAACAGTGTGTATCAACAACCTGAAAGATCAAAACAGAGAATTTTGCAGTGGAGACAGTGTTTGGGCCTAGCCAAGTTAACTTCCTGCTGAAGTAAAGAATCCATACTCTTCTGAGGAACCTAAAAGGATACACTGTGCACTAAAATATAAGCAGACATGTGATGAAAACGTAACTTGTACTCAGTAGAAAAAGCACTCAATAAAAACCGTCTCCAGTAATGATCTCACAATTAACAGATGAAGACTTTAGGAAAGCAGATATTATTTTTCCCTTTTTATTGAATTTATAAGGGTGACTCTGTATTAGAAATACTTTCAAAGGCCTAAAGGAAGATGTGAGTAAACATAAAAGAAATCTTAGGAGAGAAGTGGATGCTATAAAAAAAGAACTCATTGGAAATTCTTGAGTTGAAAAACATAATGACTGCAATGTAGGTTTTATTAAAAGAGCTCAACACCAGGTTGAAAATGCACTAGAAATTGTCAATGAACTTCATAGAGCAGTAGATATTATTCAGTCTGAAGCAGACATAAAAGAGATTGAGGAAAAATGAGCAGTTTCAGAGCCATTTAGGACAACATCAAGCCATCTAACATAATTTTAATCAAGTCCCTTGAAAAAGAGAGGAGAGAAAAGGTGCAGAATAAAAATATTTGAAAAAATAATAATTGAAAATTTATAAAATTTGAGAATAAAACCAATGAGAAAAAAAGGGCAAAGCCTAGGTTAGAGGGAAATTTCTAGCAATAAATATTTAGTTAAGAGAAGGAAAGCTTAAAATCAGTCATCTAAATTTCTTCCTTAAGAAGCTAATAAAGAGGAACAGTTATATCCAGTCTGAGAAGAGAAGAAATATAAAAGATGGGAGCTGAAATCAATAGAATAGGAAACAAATAATACATAAAATTAACAAAGCCAAAGTTGGTTCTTTGAAAATATTAATAAAATCGATAAATCTCTATCTACATTGCGGGATGAAGGGGGAAAAAGAAACTAGTGGTAGTAGAGAAGTACTAGGAAATTACCAGTTATGAATGAAAGAGAGGCCACTTCATCCACAAATAAATATTATGAACAACTTTATGTCACTGAATTTTCCTACAATGAAATGGCAGATTCTTTGAAAGCAATATCCAGAAATTGACAAAGAATGAAACATAAAATGTAAAGCACCCTATCAAAGAGATAAAACTCATTTTAAAAATATGTCTTTGCACAAATGGATAGTCTTTCAATATATGATGCTGGAACAATTGTACATCCATTTTCCAAAAACTAACCCTTGACTCTTACCTCCTACCATGTATAAAAACTAACTCTAATCTAAAACTTAAAACTAACTCTAATCTAAAACTTAAAACTAACTCTAATCTAAAACTTAAAACATGCGAGATAAATCTGCAAGCATGGGAGAAAATATTCATGACCTTGGATTAAGGAAAGATTTCTTAGATAGGAAACATACAAATAAGTGAATGAAAAACAAAACCAAAAATTGATAAACTCGTAAAAATTTAAAACTTCTGTATTTCAAAAGACACTGTTAAAAATATTTATAAAGAAGTCACAATAGAGGAGAAAATATTTGCAAAGCACATATCTTATAAAGGACTCATATCCAGAATACCACTCTTACTATTTTCAACTTGTTCTTTAGAAGCCTTATTTAATACCATGAGACAAAGAAATAAAAGGAATAAATATTAGAAAGTAAGAAGAAAATTGTCCCTGTTGGAAGACATGATTTTTTACATAGTTATAAGAATTGAACAAAAACTATTAGAACTAGCAAATTTAGCAAAGTTTTAGGATCTCTTTTGTATTTTTTCATAGAAGTGGGGAGGCAGTCAGATAGACTCCCTCATGTGTCTGACCAGGATCCACCCAGCATGCCCACCAGGGGTTGACGCTCTGCCCATCTGGGGTGTTTCTTCGTTGTGGCCAGAACCATTCTAGCACCTGAGGCAGAGGCCATGGAGCCGTCCTCAGCGCCCAGGCCAACTTTGCTCCAATGGAACCTTGGCTGCAGAGGGAAAGAGAGAGATAGAGAGAAAGGAGAAGGGGAAGGGTGGAGAAGCAGATGGGTGCTTCTCCTATGTGCCCTGGCGGGAAATTGAACCCAGGATTTCCACATGCCGGGCCAATGCTCTACTGCTCAGCCAGTGCTCTACTGCTGAGCCAACTGGCCAGGGCTCATTCATTTATTTTTGTCTTTGCTTCCCTTGCCTTTGGAATCAGATTCATAAAATCTTCTCTAAGACCAAGGTCCCTGAGTTTAGTTCCTATGTTTTCTTCTATGTAATTGTTTCAGATCTTACATTTAGGTCTTTGATCTGCTTGGAATTTATTTTTGTACATGCGGACAAACTAGTCTAGTTTAATTCTTTTGTATGTGGCTTTCCAGTTTTTCAGCACCATTTATTGAAGAGGCTTTCTTTTCTCCATTGTATGTTTTTGGCTCCTTTGTCAAAAATTATTTGCCCATGTACATGTGGTTTTATTTCTGGGTTTTCCATTCTGTTCCATTGGTCTGTGTATAGTATGGTATTAGCAAAAAGGATAGTTCAATGGAATAAAGTAGTGAGTTGAGAAATAAACCTATTCATATATGGTCAGTTGATTTTCAACCAAAACAGCATAAATTCAATGAGGAAAATGATTGTCTTTTCAACAAATGATGTATTGAATATCCATATGTGAAAAAAACCTCAACTTCTGCCTCACACCATACACTGAAAAGTTTTTCAAGATGAATCATAGATCTAAAAACAAAAGCTAAAATTATAGAACTATAAGAAGAAAACTTAGGAAAATATATTCATAACCTGGGGATAGGTAAATAATCCTTAGGACACAGAAAGCAATAACCACAACAGAAAAAAATTTACAGATTTCCACAAAATTAAAAACTTCTGCTTATCATATTGTTCATTTAAGGAAAGGAACAAGCAAGCCTAAATTGGGAGACAGTATTCACAAAACATGTATCTCTGAAAGAACTTGTATCCCCAATACACAATAATACATAAAACTTCTAAAAATCAATTTAAAAAAGAACAGTCCAATGGGAAAATAAAAAAGGGAAAAAGACCCAAGCAGATATACTTCACAAAGAAAATATACAAATGCCCAATTGCACATAAAAAGTGTTTAACTACATTAATCATGAGAGACATACGAATTAAAACTATGTATAAAAGAGATGTCAGTACGCTCTTACTGGAAATACTGAAAATTAAAGACTGAGAGTCCCAAGTATTGGCAAGAATATGGAGCAACTGGATTTCTTCCTTTTAAATAATATATAATCAGAGGAAATCTCAAAGAAAAATAGTTTTTAAATATCTAGAAGTTAGTGAAAATACAATGGGTTAAATTTTGTAGGATGCAGCTAACGTGAAACAGAACCAGTAGGTTATATATAAGAGAAAATTTATTATAGGAATTGGCTTACATATTTGTGTAGGCCATGAGCCATCTGCAAGCTGGAGACTCAGGAAAGCTGATGATATAATTCAATCTGGGTCAGAGGCCAGAGAACCACAGTCACGGGTATAATCTGGTTTCCATAGCCCTAAGAACCAGGAGCTCTGATGGCCTAGCTAAAAGAAAGAAAGAGAGTTTGCCCTACCTGTACCTTTTTTGTTCCATTATGGCCCTCAGTGGATTACATGACACTTACCTACCGGGGTGTGGTTGTATATTTTATCTATTTGATTCAGTAGACTTACTAATAATCTCTTCCAGAAACATCCTCAGACACTTATAAACATTTATAAATAATGTTTTACAAGTATATGGGCCTCCCTTAGCCCAGTCAAGTTGACACATAAAATTGACTGTCACAGCACTAAATACATATAATAGAAAAGAAACACCAATGATAGAAACTAAAGTTAAAAACAAAACCATTTGCAGTTATTCCCAAAAAAATAAATACCTAGATGTACATCTAACAAAATACATTTAGGATCTGAATGTTGAAAAGAACAGAATACTGATGAAAGAAACAAAGACTTCTTATTAATCTTACCTAGTGAAGTATTATAATATTAAGCTAACCCAGTGAAAAGAAAAGGGATTCTAAAGTCAATTCCTGACTTATGTGATTTTTGGAAATTTACAGAATGAGTTATGGGATTTTTCTTTATTAAAAGTGATTTAATCTTTTCCTCATAGAGTTTCTATTAAGATTAGACAAATTAGTGGATTTGATAAAAGTTTTATAGATTTTAATGCTATATAAATGTTAGTTATGTTTACACTTAAAATTATGTAAGTCCTGAAAATATATTAAAAATCTTAGAATAATTAACGCAAAAATAACTGACCAAAGCTGTCTTTTAATATTTTCTTTTAATGTTTTAAACAGTAACATAACTATAATAAATAGGCTTATAATCTTATGATTGGTTATTTGATCGTTAGTGGTACTAAATAGATTCTGTTGAATGGTCATGTCTTAAAAACAAAAACTGTGTGGCCTTTAAATAGCTCCAATAATATATATTTTAATACCTTATTTAATTTCGGTATTACTTTCCACACCATATATAGTAATACATAATTGATGTGTTTTATATTCTCTTTTTCTCATTCCAGGTCAATGAATACATTTTTGATAATTTATCTAATAATACTTATTTCTGAGGCCATCATCAGTACTATCTTAAAATATACATGGCAAGCTGAAGAAAAATGGGATGAACCCTGGTATAACCAAAAAACAGAACATCAAAGAAATAGCAGTAAGGTATTTTATGGTGTTCTTGACTTTGCTATAAAAGAGAGTTAATACTTTGGTAGTGACTTCTGATCAGAGTGACCACTGTGATCTTCCTAAAACCGTCACTACTGAAGGGTAACAGAAGGACACTACACACCCGAATTGAAACCAATACAAAATATTGAAAGTACCAGTAAACTAATTGCAAAATAAAAAAGAATCACAGTAGGTGAAAAAGGACTTTGGAAAAAAAGAGTAGCCAGCCTGTTTGTACTGGTGTGCCTTTTATATTTTAGGACATAAGGAATTATATTTTCTATGCCTTGACTTGAAGAGTTAGTTACAAGAGATTAGAAAACTTTAAACCGTCTGTATTGTCATTCCATTTGAATAAAAAGTTCAAATTTTTTATTCCTGGAAAGTGAAATAAAGAGTAAGTTAATTTATTTTTAATTCTGTCAGAATAATTCAAGTAGTTTTATTGTCAATCTATTGATAGTATGAAGTAATAACACAAATTACATCATTTTAAACTCATTAAATATGGACTATCAAGAGAATTTGACCTACAATTTTGGTTAATAATTGTTCTTTAAATTTCACTTTAGATTAAAATACAAATATTGAAATACAAATTTGAATCTCAAGAGACTGTAAAGCAGATAACCATAGGAACGTATTTTCAGTACCTTTCACAGAAGACATGTTAAAATGTGCTTCTGTGACATTCAACTAGGCTATTTCTATATAATCTATCATTTTAAGAGTTTTAAATTCTAGCAGATATAGCCTAACAATTATTTTATAATTGTTAAAAATTACAGTCAATATTTAGTTACCCATAATTTTGAAGAGTAGTAGAACAGTAAGCATATTCCAGAGGTTATAATGAAAATTTTGCCAAAAGCAGTTTCAGTCACACCAGTCTTTTTTGGTAGCTTCTGAAAAGTAACAAATTAAGTAATTTGAATTTAATTTCTTTTTATTTTTACTTTATTCAAGAGTCTAATGAGCAATAAAACTACCAAGGAAATAAATGAATTTTAATTTGTGAGATGTTTTGCATGAAACTTTCTGATAATTTTCTGCAGTAACACTAAAGATATTCTCCCTATTTTCACTTTTTAAACAACTTTTTTCCTCTAGATTCTGAGATTTATTTCAGACTTCCTTGCCTTTTTGGTGCTCTACAATTTCATCATTCCAATTTCACTATATGTGACAGTCGAAATGCAGAAATTTCTTGGATCCTTTTTTATTGGCTGGGATCTTGATCTTTATCATGAAGAATCAGATCAGAAAGCTCAAGTCAATACTTCTGATCTAAATGAAGAGCTTGGACAGGTAAATGATCCTTTTAATTTATTTTTTATGACGTTATTTTTATCAAAACAACACATGGCCTGACCAGGCGGTTGCGCAGTGGATAGAGCGTTGGACTGGGGTGCGGAAGACCCAGGTTCGAGACCCCGAACTCGCCAGCTTGAGCGCGGGCCCATCTGGCTTGAGCAAAAGCTCGCCGGCTTGGACCCAAGGTCACTGGCTCCAGCAAGGGGTTGCTCATTCTGCTGAAGGCCCGCGGTCAAGGCACATGTGAGAAAGCAGTCAATGAACAACTATGGTGTCGCAATGGCAACAAAAACCAATGATTGATGCTTCTCACCTCTCCGTTCCTGTCTGTCTGTTCCTATCTATCCCTCTCTCTGACTCTCTCTCTCTGTCCCTGTAAAAAGAAAAACAAAAAACAAAAAAAAACACATGTACAAAGATTAAAACAGGAAATATTATAAGGCTTATACCTAAAAACAGCCCTACTTTGTGCCACACCCAGTTTTTCCATTTTTAAATTTTAAAGCTGTTTCTTCCATTCTTTAGTACCATATTTCTGTATAGTATTTGTTTTTTATTTTTACATTTTAGACATTATAAATAGGTACAATATAAAGATAAAACTCTTAACACTGCTTCTTGCACACATGTACACAGATGCATACCCACTTAGCTTCCACATAGGCCCCCATATTGTTATATTACAATTTGGGGTTTAATAAGTACTCATTTATTGACATTTTCACTGTTTTAGTATTACTCACTGGTTTCTGGTTCTTTGTGTGTGCCCTGTAATGCTATACTTACATTTTCTTTCTCATGTGTTTTCTTTTCCCATAGAGCTAAGTGCTCTGTTTCTTCATTTGCTTAATTTTCATATATGCAAATAACTCTTTGACAACTATATATGTAACCTCTCTCTACATATTCAAACATACCAGGGAATCTAGGATTCTCTCTTCTTTTTTTGGTGGCAGTGTTTTTTGGAAGCTTTTCTCTTTGTTTCAATTTTGGGCCTTCTGCTCAGCTGTCACCTGGCTTTCCCATCACCATCACCCTGGAACTTCCTTTGCTTGTCTCCTGTTTTGGATCTCCTGTCTCCTGGCTCATGTGTCTTCCCACCTGTAGTTTATTCTTATTTTGGTGGAACACATCTAATAACTTCCTGGAAAAAAATGCATGAGAGGAAAATACTTTGAGATTATGCAAGTCTGAAAATATCTTTATTCCCTTTCTATACTTGATTAATTATTTAGCTGGTTAATGTATCCCTGGTTGAAAATTATTTTCCCTCAAAATTTCAAAAACTCATTTTTTTCTACCTCTAATGTTGCTGTTAAGAAATCAAGTGCCATTCTGATTCCCACTCTTTATGTGTGATATGTTTTATCTCTGAAAGTGTTAAGGATCATTCCTTTATGCAGTGATTCTGAAATGTTGTGATGATGTACTGTCATGTGAGTTCTTTTTTGCTTTTTTTTTTTTTTTTGTGTGTGTGTGTGTGTGTACAATGAACTCTGAGCGCTTTCTGTCTGGAAATACATCTTGTTTAATTCAGGGAATTTTATATTATTTCTTTGATAATGTCTTTTCTTTTTCATTTATTTGAATATTATATCTTGATTCTCCAATTCTGACTTTAATTTTCATTTACTTGTTTATTTTTATAGTCTTTCTGGTAGAATTCATCAACTTTATCTTTCTACCTTTTTATTTATTTTTGTTGTATATTTTTAATTTTAGTATTTCAGTATACCTGAATGGTCTTATTTTAATTGCATCTTACTCCAGTTTCTTGAATATAATCTATTATTTTACTTTCCTAAGGATATTTATGAAAGTTTATTTAAGTCTTCTGCTCTCTGCATTTTCTGTTTGCTCCTAGTTACTTTTTCAGTATAGTCAGTTCTACTATTATGTATCTCATGAATTCCTGAAAAAATCATGGAGCTTAGTTTTAAAAACCAGAGGTTTCAGGGAAAATGGGATTTAGGGGCACAACAGAAATTTTTTAACATATTTAAAATACAGAGATAGGAACTTTAAAAAATACCACTTGCTAAAATTGTTAAGAAATACACTAATACTACAGTAAAAATAGGATGCTTTATCTTGAAAAAGACTTGAAAGTTACTTGTGGAACTAGCCATCAGAAGTATTTTATCCTGTGGATTATTGTGAAATATTGAAAGAAAGGTTATCTGAAAATAGAAGGGAAATAGTAACCACATGTGGATGAGTGTAGCTCATATGAAGACGTGAGGTAACAGGTAGCTGTTTGAGGTTTATATATTTCATGTACATATTTCTACCTGCTTAGATGCAAAGATTTTCTGCATTCAAGTAGTGATTTTCACAGACGAAAGCATGCCTAAGCAAGTTCAAAGTTCACATTATGCTTAGATTGTTTTCTTATACATTAATCTTATTAAATTTATGTTTTCAAGACTTATTAAAAAAAGACTGTTATAGCAAGAACGGACTATAATTTATTTTAACTTTACCTTTTATGTAAGGGACAATCCTCAATGAATGCTAATCATGGTTTTCTTTACAAGTATACAAGTTTTCCCTAGAAAAGCCTGGCAGCCCGGCTCTTTGGAGGGGATCCCCACATATCAGTATTACTCTGTCCTCAGTTTCCCCGTAGAGAATTACTGCAGTTAGCGTGTATGCTGCTTGTGATAGATGAAACTGTCCAGTAGAAATCTCCCTGTTTTTAGTGGAATGCCTCATCCATTTTCGGCTGCCTCCGGGGTTTTTTTATCAGCTTTCTGCGAGTTTAGATTTTCTCTGGTTTACTCTTCTAAGGAATTTAAACCTTCCAGCTGTTGCTCTGATGGATGAGAGGCAGTTTTCAGTTTGCAAATATGAAGGAATTTCAGGATTCAGACTGCACCTTATCTCTCCATTTGTGTCTTTATCTTGTACTCCCCCATTCAATGGTAGCTGGTACATCTAGATTTTGAGAGTTTCTGGTAAAGAATTTCCCGCATTGCTTATGTTTCATATTCTGAGTTCTGCTGAGTCACCATGCATTCACCTCTCTAAACTTGTCAAATCTCCCTTCTCATGTTGTCTCTTAATACCATTATTTATTTTAATTCTTTGTTCTTATTTTGGTGAATTTTCAAGAGAAACAGAGGTAATTGCATTTGTTCAACTTGCCATTTTTAACCAGAAGTTGTTTCATTTATTTTTAGTAGCATTTAGGAGTCTTTAATACTTTATGCTAAATATTAATTTATTTCACATCTTTTTGTATCACATATTTAAGACCTAAAAACAACCTGTTTTATTCTTTCTCTGAATATATATTTTTTTCTTTCTTTTTTTTTTAAGTGAGAAAGAGGAAGGAAGAGAGATAAGAAACATTAACTCAGTTGTGTCAGGTTTTTTTGCTGTTCATTGATTGCTTCTCATATGTGCCTTGATGGGGTGAGGAGGACTTCAGCCAAGCCAGTGACCCATTTCTCAAGCCAGTGACCTTGGGATCATTTTGCTGATCCCATGCTCAAGCCAGGGACCTCATGCTCGAGCCTGTGACCTCGGAGTTTCCAACTGGGATCTCAGCGTCCCATGTCAACACTCTATCCACTGCACCACCACCAGTCAGGTTATTTCACACTTTTCTATGGCCTCTCATTTCCTTTGTATCAAAGAAATTACTCTTGTATTTTTCTAAAGTGAGAAGCAGGGAAACAGAGACAGACTCCCGCATGTGCCCTACTGGGATCCACCTGGCAAGCCCACTAGGCGGCAATGCTCTGCCCATCTGGGGCGTTGCTCCATTACAACCAAAGCCAAAAGAAATTACTCTTAATGAAGGTATATGGTGATCTCTTTATCACCAGACTTAAAAGATGAAACATTTGATCTTATCTATTTTTTTACCAAAGTTAATTTATTTAACTCATCCTTAGTATAACTTTAATTCTAAAGAATCTTCCTTGAATGATAGGTCTTTGTCTATTCTAATCATCTTTGAAATGTTATTTGTTAGACTGCTGATATATACATTCGTTTAATACCTCATTCTCATTCTTCCTAGTCTAAGTATTTTGTATTACCTTGTATAAGTAAGTGATATCTTTTAATATCCACCATTAAATTACAATTCCATATTTGCTGTGGATACTGGGTAACCTTAAATATCACATAGCAATGATAAAGTATTTTATCTTTTACTTACAGTTTCACCATTTGCTAGTTATATGATGGGGTAAGTTAATTAACCTTACTCTTTTCTAAAATATACATAATAATACTTCATGGAATATTTAAGAGAAGTTAGAACACTTAGCAATGCTTGGAAAATAGTGAGTATTGTACATTTATTGGCTTTCATTATTTTTATTTTACATAGTAGAAATCCTGTGTCTCAGGTATTATATTTATCTTTACTGTTTCCAAAAAAATGAACTTTGAGGTATAGTTACTCGTGTACCTTCATGTTTTGATCAGTTTTATTCCAACTTTAGTTCTACTTCCCTTGTTGTATATTGATCTTTTTATTCTGTAATTTTGCTGAACTCATTGATTAGTTTCAGTAGTTTTTAGTGGATTCCATGACCACTATACAGGGTCATAGTTGGAGATAGTTTTACATCTTCTTTTCTGAAAAAGATTTATTTTTTCTTGCCTAATTTTTCTGGCTACAACTTTCAGGAGTACAATGTTGAATGAAAGCGGCAAGAAAGAGACGTCTTTGTTTTATTCCTGCACTTAGAAAGAAAGCATTTAGTCTTTCTCCTTAAATAGGATGCTACCTATGGGTATCTGTAGATATATTTTATTAGGTTGAGGAAATACTCTTCTATTCTTAATTTGTTGAGTTTTTTTTTTATGAAAAAGTGTTGGATTTTATCAAATGCTTTTTCTGTATCAAGGTGATTATTTTATTATTAGAATAAAGAGCAAGTATCATTTTATTATTAGGGTGGGTTTTACTATTAAATTTTATATATTGGAGCAATCTTGCCTTCCAGGGATAAATTCTACATGTTCATGGCATGTAATCCTTTTTATATGTTTCTGAATTTGGTTTATGTCTATTTTTGTAAGGGATATTGGTCTGTAGTGTTTTTTTCCCCCTTATGATAGCCACCTCCCATTTTTAAATGATTTCTTTCTCTAATCATCATTACAATAATCAAATTCTCATCATAATTCTAGTTGACTATTTCATTCTTTTCTTTGTAGACATACCTTTTTTTTTTTTTTTTAGAATTAATGTTCGGAATCAGTCTCAAAGAGTAATAAAATTATTTGTCTTATCTACTTTTCAAAATATTTTTTAAACATTTTTTTTTTTTACTGGTTTGTTTGTTTCCTGCCCTCAGTTTCAATTTTCTCTGTCTGTTTTAGACAACTTCCCACCTCTAACCTCTTGTGTTGTTATTTTGTGTTCCTGTTTCCACCTCTGTACCATTTCTTCTGGACCAGATACTCTTTCACGTTCTAGGTTAAGTATCCCTTCCATCCTTGCTCAGAGATCATTCTTGAATCCTACTAAAAAACATCTTATTCAAGAGATAGAAAAGTACTAATACCACATTGTCAGTTATCTCCACAAATGAACATTCACCTAAAGTTGCCACAAATTTCAAAGTATATCTATTTATTTTCTGTTACTCTGTTTTGTTTCTATGGTATCTTTAATTATTTAATTGTGCTTGGATTATAAGAATGAGCATCAGTATATCAATTTTAATAGGTAGACTTGACTTAAGGCGATAGAAGCCAAGTTAGAACATTGCTTAGTGTTCTAGCTTCTCTCAATATTTTTGTTTAACATAGGACTGTGAACACAAAGGTTTGTTTTCTTTTGTTTTCTATCTCTAGGTGGAGTATGTATTTACAGATAAAACTGGCACCCTGACAGAAAACGAGATGCAGTTTCGGGAATGTTCAATTAATGGCATAAAATACCAAGAGATCAGTGGTAGACTTGTACCCGAAGGACCAACACCAGACTCTTCAGAAGGAAACTTAAGTTACCTCAGTAGTTTATCTCATCTCAACAACTTATCCCACCTTACATCCAGTTCTTTCAGAGCCAGTCCTGAAAATGAAACTGAACTAGTAAGCAATTCTTCAATTAATAAATAGGGGTTTCATTTGAAATAGTTCTCTTTATGTTAATAACTGGCTGTTATTTAGGCAATACAAGATTTTAGCATTCTTATTCTATCTCTTGGGTTACCAAATTATTAACTATATTTTCATTTTTTAGAATTCTGTTTCCTAAATGTTGGGGACGGTATTTATAGTGTGAATATTAATTATATATCTACAGATTAAAGAAAACGATCTGTTCTTCAAAGCAGTCAGTCTCTGTCACACTGTACAGATTAGTAATGTTCAGATAGATGGCATTGGTGACGGCCCCTGGCAATCCAGCCTTGCACCCGCCCAGTTGGAGTACTATGCATCTTCACCAGATGAAAAAGCTCTCGTGGAAGCTGCTGCAAGGTAGCTTAGTCTGATTTCTGAATTCTCAAAAAAACCTTTTAAATAAAAATGTGAAACTAGAATAATAAATTGTCAGACAAAATTCATAAACACATAGAAGTGTATTTTAAATTTTTAATGAGAATTTGAAATGTGTCATTAATTATGTTAAGCTTGCAATAGAGTTATTTTGAAGTGATCATTAAAAATAGCTTATTATGGAATACGAATAATATAGTTTGTGAGAATACATGTCTGTATTGTTTTGGATCTAATCTGATCATTCAAATTCTTAAAAATAATGCTATATTCAAATGAAATATTTTTAAACACATCTTAAACTTCATGTTTGAAATATTTTTATTCAAGCTAAGTTATAATGACATTGCAAAATATGAAATATTCCTTAGATTTTATTTATTTTTCTTTTTTTACTCGCTAGAATTGGAATTGTCTTTATTGGCAATTTTGAAGAAACTATGGAAGTTAAAACACTTGGAAAACTGGAACGGTAATTTTTTTCTATATTATTATTTTCTATATATCAAGCACTTAATATGGAACAGATATAGGTAAATTGTGGCCCATGGTTAAGATCTGGCTTATAGCCTGTTTTTGTATAGCCCACAAATGACATTACATTTTTGAAGCATTATTTACAAAAAAAAGAATATGCAACAAAAATTATATATGTTATTCAACACCTAAAATATTTAATATCTGGCCCTTTACAGAAAAAGTTTACTAAAATAATGTTATTATTACATTGTATCTCATCATAGCACTAACAGTATTCTGCTCTGAATCTTCATCTGTATTTTAACTTAATGTTTCTTGAATTTATTTATGTTTATTTTTACACACTCCTGAGGTAATGAGTTTCATAAGTTTCTTACTAATGAAGAAAATTTTCTTATATTTTCTATGATTTTATCTTTTAAACATTAAAGAACAGCTATCTTTCTTCCATTGCATGATAAATTAGCTCATTCTTATTATTGTTAGATCTTTCTTTCATGGGTTTATTAATTCCAGTCGTCTCAACTCCAGTTGTGCATTTTTCAAACTAAGTAGAGCTTGCTCTTCTTTGGTTACTTTCATGTGGGAACCTCTCTAGCTCATTCTGTCCCATAAGCCATCATTCCAATGAGTGTTTTTCTTTGAGATGGGCAAAGCATTGCATATGTACATCATTGTATAAATTCTTATAGAAGATTTTTTAATCCACACCTGACCCATCCACCCATCCACACAAATCTGTTTACAGCTCCTTAGAGAGTCATTTGTTCCGCCACTTACACGTATATATTCTATCACGGGTTCAGACTCACTGCCATAATGAACCTCTGTTACTCATGTGAGTGTGTTGTATTTCTCATGTGTGTTTGGGCAGAAAAAGAATTGAGAATCAATCACCTTTCTTAATGAGAAAGACTTGGAGCTGGGCAGATCTGGATTCCAGTCCTTGCTCTGCCGCACACAAGATGATTTGACTGTAAGCAAATTACTTAATCTTTCTGAATTTAATAGTTCTCACTTAAAAAAAAAAGATAAGACCTACCTCCTTTGGTTCTCATGGGTATTAAAGGACATAAGATATAAAGTACATGGCATTTGGTAAGTACTCAAGAAATGTTAGTTCCTTCTATTTCTATCTTGTATTGTTAATAATGACTCATAACCTTTAAAAATGTAGAGGTTAAATTCTTGTTCTAAATTTTTATCTTTTATAGGTTGTAGGGATTCTTAATATTTACTTAACATTCAAAAAAGTAAAGCCTTGTGTAATTTTTTTATTAGGTACAAACTGCTTCATATTTTGGAATTTGATTCAGATCGTAGGAGAATGAGTGTAATTGTTCAGGCACCTACAGGTAACCAACTTAAACTTTTATGAATTTTTATTCATATAATATTAAGACCTTGATAACTCATTTTTCTTTTTAGGTGAGAAGTTTTTATTTGCTAAAGGAGCTGAATCATCAATTCTTCCTAAATGTATAGGTGGAGAAATAGAAAAAACCAGAATTCATGTAGATGAATTTGCTTTGGTGAGTGAATATTTCTATGATTTAAAAACTCTGAATGAGACATATATATTTGAAAGATTTGGGGTTTTATTTTTTCATTGATATATGAAAAACTATAGAACTGTGTTGGTTCCATAGTCTTTGATTAAAAATTGACTTTAACCTGCCAAAATGTGTCTTCTCTTTGAACCTGTTGCAGTCAGGACACTTCTAGCTACGAGGACCAAATTACTATATTAAAAACAGAAGGGTTACTAAAAGAATACAGGGAATCCCAAGGATGTGGAGAAAGCAGAACCATTGTACATTGGTGGCAGGAATGTAAATGATACATGCAGACAGCCACTTTAGAAAATAGTTTTGCAGTTTCTCATAGAACATAGAGTATACTATATAATCCAGCAGTTCCACTCCTTCGTATACTCCCAAAAGAATTGACAACATATGTGTACATATAGACTTGTATACAACTGTTCTCAGCAGCATTACCCCTGATAGCCAAAAAAAAAAAGTAGAAACATCCAAATGTCTATCAACTGATAAATTGATTAAATATTGTAGTTTAAGGGACACAGGTGAACCTTGCAGAGATTTTGCTGAGTGAAAGAAGCTAGTCACAAAAGGCCACATAGTCCATTTATAAATTCATAACGGTTGCTATTGTCTGGAGGAAGGGAAGGGGGAAAGGGTGTGTCTGCTAATGGATGTGGGGTATTTTGGGGTGTGATGCAAGTGTTCTGGAATTAAATACTAAAAATAATTACAGTTCTTCAATTCACTGAAAACTAGTGAATTATTCTCTTTAAGGGACTGAATTTTATGGTATATGAAGTATGTCTCAAGAAAAGCGTGTACGAGAATCTTACAGAAACAAAAGTGCTAAAGTGCCAAATTTATGTGAACAGGAAAATTATTAAGCAGCTCTCTCAATCTTAAGACCTCATGATCTCTCATTTCTGCATTTCTGTGCATGTATGCTATATACTTGTGTCTGCTCAACTGCCTCCCTTACTTGTGGTTTCTTTTTCTCCCATTACTGGTTCCCTAATTGTTTACGATCTGGTTTATTATCTACGCACACTATAACATCCATGAGAACAAAGATAATGTCCTACCTTACTGTCTTGTTAATATTCCTAACAGTGCTGGCACATAGTAGGCACTTAATAAATGTTTGTTACAGAATAGACTAATTAAGTTCTTATATTAATAAATCTTATAGTCCTTTAACTGTTATTTAAGAGAAACAGTTATGTATAGGTGTGGGTCATTAGTAAATCAAGGAATGTCAATATTTAGAAATCTGCTAGTGTTGCACAGTATTTTAAATCTACCTTTCCAAGTTCTGTTACTAGAACATTTACTTTGGGTTTTTTCGGAGGAAAATATATAGCAAGAAAAGATTTTTATAAGCTTTTAGATTTAAATGTCAACTTTCAGATATTAACACCATAGGAAAACTTTAAACCCAACAGAATCACAAAGTCAAAAACATATTTTTAAGTTTTGTGTAATTTCAATTCACCAGTGAAGATGTAATAATACAATTTTAAATCCTTCAGTAGCTCTAGAAAGTATAGTTTGATAATGACCACCTTGTAGACTTCTTTATTTGAATTGCAAATTTGTTACACCGTAAATCCTTAGGAAGTACTGGTCCCCTTTGTTTTTTCTCTTTTTTCTTTGAGTGGAGTTCAGAGCCTGCAGCAGATGTGCTTCCTAAAGCAAATCAGCCCTCTTGACTCTTTAACTTTGCCAGACGAGCAGAGGCAAAGTGCTGACTGAGGCTCTGTATGCCAAAACTATTGCCATTGACCAGTGCATCCCTACTCTCTCCAGGACACACACTTTTAGTCCCCTTGCTTCTATGGGATCACTCAGGAAGGCATTCAGGTTGTGAGGAAAATCAAACTTATATAGAAGTTCATTTAAGTTCCATTAAATGAGTTCTATTATGTCAGGCTTTATGTATTTAAGAAGAGTGACTTTATAATTACTTTAGGGGAAAAGTCCCTAGTGATGAGGAAATAGATTTTTATTGGCTTTTTACAATTGAGACTTTCTGATCAAAATTCACTATATACAAAGGTAATCAAAAGTCACTTTACAGTTGTTCATATGGAAAATGATATGCAGGCTGTGATTATTACAACAGCTGTATTAACTCTGTGTTTTACATACTCATAACTGTAAACCTACTTTTGCCCATACCTGCATTTTCTCTCTTCTTTATTTATGTAACTATAGCTTAAATAAACAATTATAGTTTAAAGAACAAAAATAATAAAAAAATTCCAAATACTAAGTTCATCTGAGCAATCTTAAAACTGCTATAGGCCATAGTACTCTTGTTGTGGTTGTCAGTTTTAAGTGATTCAGTGATGTAATTTCTCATAATGGTTGTGTTGGAAAGAGTATTGACCATCAGGGTTTGCTTTCTGCCTCTGAGAACTGAGGAATGGAATTGAGACAGAGGAGGGATCAAAAGGACCAGAGGAAAAGAGGACAGAGGGAAAGGGGAGGAGAGGATGGGATAAACCTGGTCCCTTTTTAAGGATTAGAGCAGGGAAGCAGAACTTGGGGCTGCCTCTCTTTGCAGTTGTGAAGGGACCATTATGGAACTTTCTGGCTTTCCAGGTAAAACAGTTTTAAAACCACAAGTAAAATTATCCTATGAGCCTATCTATTCTCTAATATATATTTTACAATTCAGTGACCTTAATTGTTTGAGCAACTTTTTAAGAACTTATCAGAAATGGAAAGAGTTATCATAATATGTGTCCCATAACTCAGATCACTAGAATTTATTACACTTCACTTATTTTCCTATCACTGGGTGATAGTACTTTTTAAATTATTTGTAATTGATTTTTGGTACTGGGGTCCTCAGTTTTACTTCAATGACTTCTTGATTCCCCAGTAGATATTTTTGTTTAATTTTTGTCTAATTTTTCTGATTAGAAAGGGCTAAGAACTCTGTGCATGGCCTATAGACAGCTGACATCTGAAGAGTATGAAGTGATAGATAGACGCCTGTTTGAAGCCAGGACTGCCTTGCAGCTACGGGAAGAGAAATTGGCAAATGTCTTCCAGTTCATAGAAAAAGACCTAATATTACTTGGAGCTACAGCAGTAGAAGACAGGTGAGTATCTGATAAATAGAAAATACCATTTTTCTCTCTCAAGAACGTTTTTAGGCAAGTGTTTTTAATTTATGACAAATTTTATTTATTAATATCCTATAATAATATATTTAACATCAAAATAGAGAGTTAAAACCTTTTTTCCCCACTTAGTATGTATGCTTTTTTTTCTAGCCAGGTATCTGAAATAGATGAAAGAATCCAGCTATGTATAATTAGACTTCAATTATTAGGATACTCCTCAGTGTATGCCATATAAAGACTTCAAGCACCTGCATAGTTCTCCAGCCTCACTTCCTGCCACTACATCTTTTAATTTTATACTGCAATAGTGAAAACTTCTATTTTATGCCTTTGTGCCTTGGCAAGTCTTTGCCTTCTTCCTGATCATTTTTCCCTTACCCATTTGTAAATATCTATTTCTAAAGTATAGTTCAGATAATACCCCTACTCTAGTAAGACCTTTCTTTACTTCTAACAGGATTTAAAAAGCTCCTCCATGTTTTATAGATCTGTGTTGTCCTCATGGCAGTATATGGTCATTATTTATTTAAACTTTTTTTTCTCTGTTAGCCTTTCAGTTACTTGAGGTCCATTTATGGTTTGTTCGGCATCAATTTCAATGTGTGTTTCTTGAGTTAAACTGAATTCTTTGAATTAAATTGAATTCCACAAAATTATCCTGTTATATTTTTCTCTACTGCTTAGATCTGTGTATGTTTGAGGTTTTTTATTTTGTTTTGTTTTTAATCTAGATTTTCATTTAATTTTCAGTTATCCTCATGACATTTCTGAGACCTAGCTGAGATTAGGTAGTCTTATTATTCACAGTCTAATATTTTAACTGCTAAAATGAGGATTTCCTTATCAGAAAAAAGAGAAAAACTTATAATTTAAAATTTAAGACTTTCTAATAAAATAGAGGAGTTATGTAGACCATATGCTTAAATTGATTCTATAAAAATCAACTTTGAAAATATATTCTTAAATACGAGGTTGTAGATTTTGTTCACTACATCATCACTGATTTGGTTGTTCCTGTTTCTTCCCTAATGAGAAAAAATTTCAGTTATGTTACTGACTGAATGTTACTGTAGCATTCCTAAGTCAAGAAGTCCTGAATTTACCTTTCTTACTATGTGATTTATATGTAATATAAAATTAGAAAAGTACTTTCTACTGCTAATTTTGTTTCTTTTCAGATTACAAGATAAAGTTCGAGAAACTATTGAAGCTTTGAGAATGGCTGGTATCAAAGTATGGGTACTTACTGGAGATAAACATGAAACAGCTGTTAGTGTGAGTTTATCATGTGGACATTTTCACAGAACCATGAATATCCTTGAACTTATAAACCAGAAAACAGACAGTGAATGTGCTGAACAGTTGAGGCAGCTTGCCAGAAGGTAAGAATATAATTATCTGGAGCACAGAGTTATGGTGTAAGCAAATTATGGTCACTGTTTATTTTTTATAGCCCATGAGCTCAAAATAATTTTTGTTATTTGATGTGTGTAAAAGAATCCAAAGAAAAATATTTCATATTATGAAAATTATGAAATTCATATTTTGTTGCCTGTAAATAAAAGTTTATTGGAACACAGCCACATTTATTTACTTACATATCATTGATGAAGGCATTTGCACTATAATAACACAGTTAGTTACAGCAGACACCTTATGAAGTACTTATCTCATTTCTCACTGCTGCTTGATACACTGCAAGCCACAGTGACACAATTATAACTCATAGTGTCTTGCATGCCACACATATTGCCATATGACATTTTACTATATTTTAATTATCAGTATTTATCCATCTTCAAACAAGAAAAATGGACTTTTAATATGACATTTTTAGAGAACAGTGGAATAATATTTTATTTAATTCTATACAAAGCATTGTATTTATTATTTAGTGACACTTTAATATGCTACCTGTTGGAAAAGACAAATTTAAAGATGAAATATAAAATCTCATTACAGATTTTTGTATTAAAATGTAAAATTTTATTAGAGAATCAGTGTTAACAGATGGACATTTACAATTGATTTTGATGATAGAGAACATTAAACACCAATAAAGCGAAATGTTATTCCTTTCCACCCCTGCAAAAGTGCTTTCCATTTTTCTCATTAGTATACTTGTATTATTTTTTAAAATTATAATCAGTTATTATTCTATACTTTACTTTTAAAATTTTGTAAAAATTTCTTTTGTCTTTGTTTTACTATAAGTACCTACATAATATCCTCAATTTACCCTCTTGGCCCACAGCACCTAAGACTGAAATATTTACTTCTGGCCTTTTACCAAAAACATTTGGCAACTCCTGATGTAGTTCACATGACCAAATTGGAAATCAGTCTGCACTCTACTAGTCAAAAGAAAATTTCACAAGTATTTGCACTCTAAATTCATTCTTTTTTTCTAAATATATTTTTTAATAGGCAAATCAACTTTATTTAGGAGGCCCCATTTAATTCAGTTTGATTTTTCCACAATAATTTATTGAGTGCTTCAGTATAAGACTCAGGTTGCTTATATGTAGCTATTTAGGTCTCCTAAAGATGCCCATCATTGCCTGACCAGGCGGTGGCGCAGTGGATAGAGTGTTGGACTGGGATGTGGAGGACCCAGGTTCGAGACCCCGAGCTTACCAGCTTGGACCCAAGCTCGCTGGCTCGAGCAAGGGGTTACTTGGTCTGCTGAAGGTCCATGGTCAAGGCACATGTAAGAAAGCAATCAATGAACAACTAAGGTGTCACAATGAAAAACTGGTGATTGATGCTTCTCATCTCTCTCCGTTCCTGTCTGTCTGTCCCTATCTATCCCTCTCTCTGACTCTGTCTCTGTCTCTGTAAAAAAAAAAAAGAGAGAGAGAGAGAAGATGCCCATCATTTGCAGTCTTGTGACACTAGCTTGGAAAAAACATGCAAAAAGACAGTTCCACAGATGTCAATGTATACTTAGTGCTTTATTTATGTTTGCTATACAGGCGTTGATGTACTTACTAGCTCAGGATTTCATCAAAGAAAAATTTATTTAAGGATGTTCTAAAGCAGGGGTCCCCAAACTTTTTACACAGGGGCCAGTTCACTGTCCCTCAGACCATTGGAGGGCCGGACTATAAAAAGAAACTATAAACAAATCCCTATGCACACTGCACATATCTTATTTTAAAGTAAAAACACAAAACGGGAACAAATACAATATTTAAAATAAAGAACAAGTCCCTGACCTGTGGTGGCGCAGTGGATAAAGCGTTGATCTGAGAACACTGAGATCGCCAGTTCAAAACCCTGTACTGGTCTGGTCAAGGCACATATGGGAGTTGATGCTTCTAGCTCCTCCCCCCTTTCTCTCTCTCTTTCTCTCTCTCTCTCTCTCTCTCTCTCTCTCACTCTGTGTCTCCTCTCTAAAATGAATAAATAAAAATAAATTTTAAAAAATAAAAATAAGATAAATAAAATAAAATAAAATAAAGAACAAGTAAATTTAAATCAACACACTGACCAGTATTTCAATGGGAACTATGGGTGCGGATGCATCCTGTGCTCCTCTCACTGACCACCAATGAAAGAGGTGCCCCTTCCAGATGTGCGGGGTGGGGGGCGGATAAATGGCCTCAGGGGATCTCAGTTTGGGACCCCTGTTCTAAAGAGACAGTACAATTCTCAGAGGTTTATTTGCTTGAGTTAAAAAAGGTGATTAATCTAGGTAATTATACTACAGTGTGGGAGCATCATTGTGGCTGCTTAATTATGTAGGTGCTATCATGTTAAGGAGAACTTCCTAAAACAGAAAATAATTGCTCAGAATCATTTACTTTTATATTCCTTCTAAAATGTTATTTCTGATTATAAAAGTAATGTCTTTTAAAAATACTGGAAACGATAAAGAAAATATGATGGTTAATATAATACAACCATCCAAAGATAATTATTTGTAGTTTAGAATATTTTCTTTAAGTCTTCTATACACATACACTTTCAGTGAACTTGTTAAGATCATGGACATTATTCATTTCCCTTCTTATAAAGAAGCTGTATTATAAAGTGAAGACTATACCTTAAAATAAATTTTTGTCTTGCTATGTGAGATTTATATTATATTTTAGAGGTACTATCTTTTTGGTAGAATACATTTCCTGAGATAATCATATGAGTCATTGATATTTCAGGAAGTATAAATCCTAAAAATTCTTTGGGTAAAGCAAAGAATTCATACATTTGAAATTTTTAGTTTAGGCCTGACCTGTGGTGGCACAGTGGGTAAAGCATCAACCTGGAACTCTGAGGTTGCCAGTTCGAAACCCTAGGCTTGCCCAGTCAAGGCACATATGGGAGTTGATGAGAATTGATGCTTTCTGCTTCTCCCCCACTTCTTTCTCCCTCCCTCCCTTCCCCTCTTTCCCTCTCTTGCTCCCCCATCTCTCCCCTCTAAAATAAATAAAGTCTTTTAAAAAAAAGAAAAAAATTTTTAGTTTATATATGCATTTCTTCACAAACATATATTGATGTTCTCCATCTAGACATTTGGAACTCACAGTCATATAAGGTGTTTGTTTATATATTGTTTACTCTCAGAATACTTACAGTGTATAGGAAGAACGGAAGTAAATATAGACCTATCACAACTCAAGTGTAATTGAGGCAAGAACAGAACAGAAAGCTGTGGGTGGACAGACGAGGGAAGATTAGCCTAGACACAGAGCTGAGTGGAAACACCATGACTGTGTTGTCACCAGAGAGAACTGTTATTAACTGGTCAGAGAGTAACACCAAGCAGCAAATTGTATGCAGCTCCCCAGAGCTGAGAGAGGCTCGTTCAAAGAATTGGTCCTAGTTAAGTACGACCATAGAATGGAATAGATGGGAGAAGTAAAGCTATGGGAAGTACTGAGACATGAAGCTACAGAAGTGAGCACATGCTACCTACTGTGTGCCAGAACTGTGAGGAACTTTTCCACATTTCATAAATATTCCATAGAGAGGTAGATAATATATATGCTGATTTATGAAGCCTTTCCAGAGGAAAACCCAGTACCACGTGCTTTGGGAAGGTTCTCTAGGAAAACTGATCTGATCTGTCTCTCTTCTGGCTGTCACCCCTTCTCTGCTCAGATAGTAATTAGGGTGAACACACTGGAGAAAGAACAGATTGCTAAGTAAAGTTTTCCCAGTAGGGAGAAAAAAAAAGTCAATGTAGATGCTTATTTCAGGTATTGGGAGAATTAATAAAAAAAGAAAAATATACTTTTTAGTTTATGTTGTAAAAGTTAACTGTTTACTACTTATCAGTTACAGTGCAACACAGTGATGATTAGGCATACTTTGTGAAAAACATTTTACCTTATAAAAGTTTTATTTTACTGTTATAGAACTAAAAATCTATTTATATACTATTTAGTTTTTATAGATTATTGCTCATTTAATACTCTTTTCACTTCTTATTTTAAAATGGAAGGTAAAGCCATTATGGAAAATAGTATGGAGGTTCCTCAAAAAGTTAAAAATAAACCTACCATATCTAGCAATCTCACTTCTGGGCATATATCCAAAGGAAATGAAATCACTATCTTGAAGATGTACCTGCACCCTCATGTTTATTGCAGCATTGTTTGCAATAGACAAGAATGAAAATAGCCATAATGTCCATCGATGTATCAGTGGCTAAAGAAAAGGTAGTGTGTACATGCAGGGGTAGGCAAAGTACATTAGTAATAGTAACACAATAAACAATACAAAATAAACTTTGGTGTACTCACAACTATAAAGCTATTTTAGCTCACCCCTGTATACAAAGGAATATTCAGCCATGAAAAGAAGGAAATTCTGCCTTTTGTGACAAAATGGATGGATTTTATTTTTCAGTCCTTGTTCATATTTTTTTTTCTAATTGATTTTGAGAGGTGGGAGGAGAGGAGTGTGAGAAACATCAACTCATAGTTGCTTCAATTTAGTTGTTCATTGATTGCTTTACATATGTGCCTAGATGAAGGGCTCAAGCCAAGCCAGCGACCCTATGCTCAAGCCAGTGACCTCAGGGTTTCAAACCTGGGACCTCAGTGTTTCAGGTTGACATTTTATCCACTGTACCACCACTGGTCAGGCCAAATGGATGGATCTTGAGGCATTATACTAAGCAAAATAAGTCAGAGAAAGACAAATACTTATATGTGGAATCTCAAAAAGTGAAACTCAAAGAAATAGAGTAGAGTAGTAGTTGCCAGGGGCTGGGATGTGAGGAAATGTGGAGGTGATGCTCAAAGGATAGAGACTTCCAGCTTATATACAAGATGAATTAGTTCTGGGAATCTAATGCACAGCTGGTGACTGGAATCAACATTACTATATCATATAGTATTGGAAAGTTGTTACGAGTAGACCGTCAATGTTATCACCACACACAAAATAAATGGTAATTATGTGAGGAAATGGAGCTGTTAACTAACTTTATTATGGTAATCATTTCACAATATGTATATATATCAAATCATCACGTGGCACACCTTAAACTTACATGTGTTATATGTCATTATCAATAAAACTGGGGAAAAAATAAAGTTGAAATGGAGGGATATTTCTCAGTATCAGTGTGCTATATTGTAAACCCAGTGGTCAACTATAGTGTATTGTTCTTTTTTTTACGTGAGATTAGGAGAGATAGCGAGGCAGACCTCCCACATGCTCCCGGGCAACCCCATCTGGGGTTAGGTTATCTGAGCCATTTATAGCTCCTGAGACTGATATATTCAGACCAGCTGTGCCATCCTTAGTGCTCAGGACCACGCTCGAACCAATTGAGCCACTGGCTACAGGAGGGGAAAAGGGAGAGAGTGGGAAGAAAAGAGGCAGAGAGAAGTGGCTGGTTGCCTCTCCTGTGTGCCCAGACTTGGAATTGAACCTGGGACATCCATAAGCTGGGCCAATGCTCTATCCACTGCTGAGCCACCGGCCAGGACCAATAGTGTTCTTGTTGTGGATGTAGCCAATGCTACTTTGAGTGCTGGCCTTAAACAGTATAAAGGAGCTTGAACCAGAATGTAAATCTATGTGCTGCTTTTTTCATCAACACAAAATTATCACCAAATGGGAGTAGGGAGAAACAGTGTAACAAAATAATGTGTTTGGCAATGTAGTTGATTAACATACTGATGCAAGTTTCTTATTTCTTCCTGGCAACAAATAGTTGGCCCAGCTGCCAGTAATCAGACCATACTGAGTTGTGCTCATAGCATATGCCCACAAAGGAAGTGTTATCCATGTTTCACCATAGTAATATCCAGTGTTGCAGTCCATTGTAGCAGTTAATATCAAGAACAGTTATGATTCCTTCTTTCTTTTGCTTCCTACTTATACATAATTTAGCTCATGAATTTTTCTGAATATTTTTTAAAAATTTTTTAAAATTATGATTTACTGACTATAACATTGTTTTTATTTTTGAAAGACTTTATATTCACAATCTGGGAGAATATACTCAGGTTATATGTTATAATTCACATTTAGAAAATATAGTTACTGTATCTATGTATTGGTTCATTGTAAAATTGAATATCATCTGTTTTATTTATTACGTAAGTCACTCTCAGTTCTACTTAATGTTAACTTCAATACAATTTAGTTTGTTCCCTGACATATCAGTTGTGTAATAGTAAAGTCTATAAATGAATGTTTTATTTTTAGGTAAGAATCTTTTGTTTACTAAGTGAGTATAAATAATGTGACTTTAAAGTATCTTACAGAAGTTGTAATTATTTTCTGTTTTAGAATTACAGAGGATCATGTGATTCAACATGGTCTGGTGGTGGATGGGACCAGTTTATCTCTTGCACTCAGGGAGCATGAAAAGCTATTTATGGATGTCTGCAGAAATTGTTCAGCTGTATTGTGTTGTCGTATGGCACCACTGCAGAAAGCCAAGGTATGCTTGTGTTATAAGAAGTTCTATAAAGATATATAGATCTAGCCTGACCAGGTGGTGGCGCAGTGGATAGAGCATCGGACTGGGACGTGGAAGACCCAGGTTCAAGACCCCGAGGTCGCCAGCTTGAGCGCAGGCTCATCTGGCTTGAGCAAAAGCTCGTCAGCTTGGACCCAAGGTCGCTGGCTCCAGCAAGGGGTTGCTCGGTCTGCTGAAGGCCCGCGGTCAAGGCACAACATGTGAGAAAGCAATCAATGAACAACTATGGTGTCGCAACGGCAACGAAACACTAATGATTGATGCTTCTCATCTCTCTCTGTTCCTGTCTGTCTGTCCCTATCTATCCCTATCTCTGACTCTCTCTCTCTGCCCCTTTTAAAAAATAAAATAAAAAATAAAGATATATAGATCTAAAAGTATTCTTTATCTATAGTTCTATTTGGTGGCTTGAAGTATGTGAATCTTACTAAGTCAGTTATTTCTCATATAATGAATTTTAACCATGTATAATTAGACCTTTGGAATTTTCAGAGTGAATATAAAAGTTTTAACACTTCATAATAACCTAGAAAGTCTGTGATGGGTAGCAGTACGTATGTGATTGTCCTGAGCCACAAATTTAAGCTGTGATAACTAAAGTTTCACAGGTTAGTTACCTACCAACTGAGGGAACCTATCGGCTTCAGTTCATATGTATCTTTGGGTGGTTCTGTTAATCTCTGCTTATTCTTGCATTTTTATGAAGTGATAATTCTCTTTGTTAAAAATAGCTACTAAGAATAAACTCAAAATGAATAAAAGACAAATGTAAGTCATGAACTGGTAAAAATTCTAGAAGAAAAAAACAGGCAGTAAAATCTCAAACCTCTCTTGTCGTAATATTTTTGCTGATATATCTCCTAGGGCAAGGGAAACAAAGGGAAAAATAAACAAATACAGCTACATCAAACTTAAAAGCTTGCACAGCAAAAGAAATCAACAAAATCTAAAGAGAACCCACTGTATGGGAGGACATATTTGACAATGATACAGTACATCGGATAAGGGGTTAATTTCCAAAATATGTAAAGATGTATACAACTCAACACCAGGAAGGCAAACAATCCAATTTAAAAATGGGCAAAGGACCTGAATAGATACTTCTAATCATCAGAGAGATGCAGTTTAAAACCACTGTGAGATACCACCTCACACCTGTCAAAATGGCTATCATCAATAAATCAACACACAACAAATGCTGACAAGGGTGTGGAGAAAAGGGAACCCTCATGTACTGTTTGTTGTTGGTAATGCAGATTTGTGCAGCCCCTGTAGAAAACAGTATGGCATTGCCTCAAAAAATTAAAAGTGTATCTGCCTTTTGACCTAGCTATCCCACTTCTAGGAATGTATCCTAAGAATCCTGCAACACTAATTTCAAAAGACTGTGTGGACTCCTATGTTTATTGTAGCATTATTTACAGTAGTCAAAATCTGGAAACAGCCCAAGTGCCCATCAGTAGATGAATGGATAAAAAGCTGTGGAATACAATGGAATATTATACTTCCATATAAAGAAGGGAATTTTGTGACAGCATGGATGGACCTGGAGATTATTATGCTAAGTGAAATAAGCCAATCAGAAAGACAAGTACCATATGATTTCACTCAAATGTGAGATCTAATGAACAAAATAAACAAACCAAATAGAAACAGAAGCATGGACACCTGGAACAGACAGACAGCTGTCAGAGAGGGGAGAAGAGGAGCTAGATAAAAAGGTGAAGGGATTGGCCAAAAAACGAATATACATATCACATAGACACAGATAACAGTGATAGCCAGAGAGAAAGGGAGGTGGGAGTTAGGTGCAGCTGGACAAAGCAGGAGAAAATGGAAACAGAAAGATATTTTGAATGGAGGGTAGAGGAACACGATACAGGGTACAGCTGTTTGGTTGAGTTGCACACTTGAAACCTGTGTGGTTTTGTGAACCTGAATAAATTCAATTCAATACAAAATGAAAAGTAATAAATACACTTAACTTTTTTTTGAAGATTTTATTTATTGATTTTACAGAGAGAGTAGAAGGTGGGGAGAATTATCAACTCATAATTGCTTCACTTTAGTTGTTCATTGCTTGCTTGTCATATGTGCCTTGACCGGGCAAGCCCAGGGTTTCAAACCAGCAACCTCAGCATTCCAGGTCAATGCTCTCTGTCCACTGCACCACCACAGGTCAGACATAAATACACTTTAGTAAGAAGTTGAAAAGCCTGATTGACTTGTGATATAAAGCTATATAAAAAAAATATTTAAATTTCAGCTATGATTCAACTGAAAGTCTCTATAAATATATTTTTATAACTCCAAATTTGTAATTAGATTTTTATACTATATTTTTCACAAGCAGTATCTTTTGAAATGCACATCTAAACACTGATTGTTTCACATATAGGTCTAATAAATTAGATTTTTTTTTTCTTTTGCTTCATGGAATTTTGTTAAAATGCCTATATCATCATAATTCATGTTCCTCAGACTATGGATACTAAAACTAGAGACTGTACAGAGCTAATGCTTAGATTTTTAATAAAAGTACATTCAAGAATTTCAAAGAAACTTTTTTTTCTTAGATTTTATTCACTTTAGAGAGAGGAGACAGAGAGAGAGACATACACATACACACAGAAGGGGAGAGGAGCAGAAAGCATCAATTTCCATATGTGCCTTGACCAGAAACTTTTTTTTGTATATTAAATTTAATTTTGATTCTTTTTAATTTTAACATTTTATGGATGAAAATAATCTTCCCTTTACATCAAATGAAAGGAATACTTTTTTTTAAGATTTTATTTATTGATATTTTAGAGAGAAGGGAGAGAGAGAAATGGGGATGGGGGAGGAATGAGAAGCATCAACTTGTAGTAGCTGCTTCTTGTATGTGCCTTGACTGGGCAAGCTTGGGTTTCAAACCAGCAACCTCAGCATCCAAGGTTGACAATTTATCCACTGCGCCAAGAAGAATAATTTCTTAAGAGAGAAAAATTTTTTCTGACAAAGTTCAAGTAAGTGTAATTATTTTTTACACAATTATTATTAAGCTTCTTTACAAATTTAAGCTTTATTTAAAGATTTTTGCTTCCATAATAAAATTCAAGATAATACTGTTTTGCAATGTTATTTCTGTTTCTTCTTCCTTTTTTTTGAGAGAGACAGACAGGAAGGGAGAGAGATGAGAAGGATCAACTCATAGTTGCGGCACCTTAGTTGTTCATTGATTGCTTCTAATATGTGCCTTGACCGGGGGGCTCCAGCCAAGCCAGTGACCCCTTGCTCAAGCCAGCGACCTTGGGCTCAAAGCCAGCAACCTTGGGCTTCAAGCAAGTGATCATGTCGATCCCACACAAGCCGGTGGTCTCAGGATTTCAAATGGATCCTTGGTGTCCCAGGTTGACACTATCCACTGTATCATCATTGGTTAGGCTGGAATGTTATTTCTAAAAGATTTCTAACATCTTAATGGAGACATCCCTCAAAAAATGAGCCCCAGAGCATATTATTGTCTAATATAAAATTAATGTTTTCTGCTTCCTTCAACAGTTATTTCAGATAAATGACTATAAATATAAGAAAGTTGAAGTTTTATCACAAGTAACTAATTAGTTGTATGTCTTTCAGGTAATAAGACTGATAAAAATCTCACCTGAGAAACCTATAACATTGGCTGTTGGTGATGGTGCTAATGATGTAAGCATGATACAAGAAGCACATGTTGGCATAGGTGATTGACTTTTTTTTCCCCCACCCCCAAGCTCATAACATTGATAGTTATTTGGGGATTTTGAATTTTCCTTTTTTAGACTAAAGTGCAACATGAAATACATGAATGAAAACTAAATGCAACATGGTAATATATCAGTGTATCCCCCATCAGAAGCCTGTTAGCCTAGTATTTAGAATATTTTAGTTCCAAATTTTCAAGGACATGAATACCACATTAGTGAATTTATGTTTTCCAGTTCTCCTTCATAATAAAGTAACTGTTTTAAGTATAATTTTATACTATTTAAAGTAGTTTTACACAGTATTTTATCACTTTTAAACACTAAATTAGTGATTTTCATGGTGCCCCTCTTAGTTTTAAATTCTTGTTTTAAAATGTTGTTATTTGTCAACCTAAAGATTTTTGAGCTCATTTTAAAGATAATTTTTAGAGACAGAAAATTTATACCAAACTTATAAAATATAAATTTTCATATAGTCTTCTAATTTAATAATCTTTATCCTAATTTTTGTAGCATTTTTATTGGATTCATAATACTAATATTTTATTTCTATTTAAATTTATCAATCCTTATTTAAACCATATTTTGACCTACTTCCCTCAATGATTTTAGTATACAAATGAGAAGTAAAGGGAAAATTATGGGTTTTTCATAAAAGTATAAATTTAGAGTTAGAAAATTACTTAGGTAGTTCTGGAATTATATCTGTAATCTCCTGTGATGAGTAGTTACTGGGTCTAATTTCTACTGTATCTCTGAAATAATTCCTACCTCTTTAGGATAATTAACTCTTCATTTTGAAAACTTGATTTTCTTTCCAGTTTGTATATTATTCCCCATAAATCTCCCTAACAATGTGATAGTTCCTATACCATATATAAATGAATAGAAAGCTGTACAGTATTTATAACAGTTTTATTTGAGTATGGAAACAGACCAGTGAATAGAATAGATTCAAACATCTAGAAGTTTAGTGTATAACAAAGGGGATCTTTCAAATAAGTAGGGAAACAAGTTACTTGATTAAAAATACTGATAAAACTTGTTAAAGATCATGAAATAATAGAAGAAAAATTTAATGAAAATCTTATATTTTTAAGTATGGAAGGATCTTTTGAGTTATCAAAGCAAGGAAAAGATCTATATGTGGGGCAGAAGTAAAAACTGACCCAAAACAATTTTAAAGGCAAGGTAAGAAAGAATATTTGAAAAATAGATGACAAACTATTAATATTTCTAATATGTGAACTCTTAATACTGTAAATGGAAATATGTGGAAGGATTTGAGACATCAGTTGTCCCAAAAGGAGAAATCTAAAGTGAATGCTTAATACATGAAAACCAATTCAGTCTCACTAATAATCAGAAGAATGCAAGTTTAAATTGCCTGTCAGTGTGACAAAGATTACAAAGATTGATAAAGTCTGAATCGGTAAAGGTATATAGATCAACAAATGCTCTTATTCGACATTAGTAGAAGTCAAAATTGTAAATGATTGCCTGTTGACCTGGCAATCATGCATCTAGCATTTCTTTTAAAAACATATGTGAATATGTTGACAAAGATATATGTTATAAACAGTGTCCATAATAGCATATTAACGGACAAAAATAGATTACAGAACAATCCTATTTTTATACATTTGTTTGTATACTAAATATACACATGTAAAAAATATGCAAAAGGAAAAATTCTAAAGGGTTATATACCAAAAATAGTGGTTTTCTCTAGATACTATGAATATAGGTGATAGTCTTTACCTATATATACACTTTGAAACATTTTGATCCTTTTATGACAAAACTTAAAATTTTTAATTCTGAAAAATAATTTTTCAAAGCTGCTTTCACATTTAAAAAGCTAACTTGGCAATAGCGCTTGAAACCTAAAGGATTTATTATAACCTAAAAAAAAGTACTCATGTTTATCAGATAAAATTATGTACTGATTTCGGATGATATTGTACTTTTCTTTGTAGAAGCACATTTTGTTTGAGTTATGCATGAAAATGTTAAAGCAACTAAGCATGCTCACTTTTGCTAGGTTCAGACTACTCAATTTGGATATTTCTTATGTTCAGTAAAATTGAAACTTTTATATTATTCTCTCCACTAGAAATCTATTAACTTTCAGCTTTTTAGTGTAATTAATGTTCTTATTAGATCCTGCACTTTCAATATTATTTTTATATTAATTGTATTTTATATATTCTAAATCTTTGAAAATTGATGTTACATATCTGGTATAGTAGCTTTGTATTAATTACATATTAGATTTAGAACAAACTTTGGGGAGTCTGCTATCTCCTGTATATTAGGACATGGTGATCCTAAATCCAGGTGCAACAGCTATAATTAACATTTCACAAAGTATTATGAAAATTTACTTACCAGTTATCAATGAATTTGCCTTTTTGTTCCCTTTATCACAGGAATCATGGGTAAAGAAGGAAGACAAGCGGCAAGAAACAGTGACTATGCAATAGCTAGATTTAAGTTCCTCTCCAAGTTGCTTTTTGTTCATGGTCATTTTTATTATATTAGAATAGCTACCCTTGTACAGTATTTTTTTTATAAGGTGAGTTTCATGGAGATATTTTATTTTAATGTTTATTGTATTGAGTGTAGAGAGAGGAAGAGAGAGACAGGATCATCGATCTCCTGTATGTGCCCTTATAGGGGATCAAACCATCAATCTCTGCACTTTGGGATGATGTTCTAACCCAGTGGCTGGCAAACTCATTAGTCAACAGAGCCAAATATCAACAGTACAACGATTGAAATTTCTTTCAGGAGCCAGGTTTTTTAAACTTAAACTATATAGGTAGGTGCTTTCCTTATCAAGATAGCGCCCTCATGTGGTATTTTGTGGAAGAGCCACACTCAAGGGGCCAAAGAGCCGCATGTGGCTCGCGAGCCGCAGTTTGCCAACCAGGGCTCTAACTAAGCTATCCAGCCAGGGCGTGGAGTTATTTCAGAATCAGTTATTGATATAGTAATTTGAGGCTTCAATTTAAGGAATGCTGTTACCATACAAATTATTCTTAAAATTGTTTCCCTAGTAAATAATGGTTTATAGAATATACTTTGAATATTAGTCATGAATCTAATGTGTAATGACAGAAAGCAAATCAGTGGTTGCCTGATGGCAAGGGCGCAGGTTATAGAACTGACTGGAAAGAGATATGGAGGACTTTGCACGACAAACAAGTTCTCTAGTTTGATTGTGGTGGTGGTAGCACAGGTGTATCAAAACACATTAAAAATTTATACTTAAACTTGATACGTCTTATTCTATGCAATTTAGAACTCAGTTTTATTCCTTTGATGTTATTTTGTTCTGAACCAGTAATAAGTTTTAACTTAACTTCAGTATAATGATTTCAAGCTGAGGTTCTAAGTCTTTGTGCCATGAATGACCATTTGGTAGCTTAGTGAAATATATAAATTACTCAGTATAGGACTTTTATATGCATAAAATAAAATAAATAGGATTACTAAGAAACTAATTATGTTGAAGTACTCTTCTGTCTCTTGACCCTTTTGGGGAAGGTGGGAGTCTGCAGAACTCATGTTAAGAACCTCTGAGTACCAAGACATTTAATACATCTGTGTGTCTTATATTGCATATCTACCTCTAAGTAATAGCTGTAAGCCAATGAAGGAACACAGGTTGACTACATACTGCTAATAAATGATGATGGCAGGGTTTTTTTATAGCTTATTTTTATAGCTTTTCTGTGACATATGAATATTGAAATGGAAAGATGTTTTGATAGTTTTAAATATTTGAGTATTTTAAAAGTATTATAGCCCCAAAGTTGAAGTAAAACTTATTATACTAGATATGAAAAGTATTGAATAATAATTAGAAGGTGTAAATTAAAAATTATGGCATTGCTTGGCTACAGTACGAGTCAGTGATATTACATTTGCAATGCCGCTTAGAACACTTTTAGACTTTTTTTAATAAAATGCAAATTCTGTTTTCCCATTTTACATGGATAAGTTCTTATGGGTAGATCTGTTTTCCATTTCAACTGCAATTATATTTCTGGACTCGTTAGCCATTTAAAAATATTTTTCTTTTAGAACTAAATATTTTAATTATTTTTATTTAATCTTGTTTTTCAGAATGTGTGCTTTATCACACCTCAGTTTTTATACCAGTTCTACTGTTTGTTTTCTCAACAAGTAAGTAAATAAAAGCTTTTGTTTTATACTTTCAGGAAAAAGTATATATGTATTCAGTCTCTGATAAATACTTGGAAGGAACTTTTCTTAGTTCTGCTGATAATTAGATAAAACTTTTCTAGTTAGTGTATTTAATCAGTATGACATTATTAATCTTTACACTGATTTTCCGTTTGAAGTTAGTGTTAATAATACCAAAATATATTTTAACTCTGGGTACTTCTTTAAAAATAGATATTAACTCTTAACAGCTTAATAGAGAATTCTGGTAACTTTTCCAACTTAGGTGTAATATTTCTATAAAATCCATATCAAGCCAAGCCAAAAAACTATTGGGGCATTACCTCTTTCTTTTTGACTCAGAATTGTTTTAGATTTGGAAGGAACCGTAGTGATAAAGTCCAGGGATGAATGCAGGTTTAATCTCAGAAGCTAACTAGAAATAATGATTGTGACTACCAGGAGCACTGTATTGAAAGGGTCTGAAGCTATACTCTCGGGAAACCCCATTCCTGATTAGCAGCAGCTGTAATGAGCACATGACAGTGATGGGTCTTTGGTTTCACACCCGTCACGTATTTCCCATTCCTGAGCAATATACTGTCTTACTTTATAGAGAAGGAAGTTGAAATGTACAGAGATTCGTAACTTGCCCAAGCTCTCACAGCTAAGTCAATAACCAAACCATACTTGAACCTACTGCTTCTAACTACTTGAACACCCTCTTCACATAGCACACTGTACATCTCTAATTGATCAAGACATTTTTTCAAATTTATTGAATAACGAGTTTAATTATATTAGGTTTTTTATGAGTTTTTTCCTATCCTTAATATTTTCTCCTCTGTTTACAATCTAACTCTAAATTCTAAATACCTGCTTAGGCATTGATTGCCAATAACAATATTCACTTACTTGAATGAAATAAAGAGGGCTATAAGAGCATGTGACAAGGAAAACTAACCTATTTTGATAAAGTTGTCAGGGAGTTTACAGTTTAATTAAATATAAAGTATTAATAATAATAAAATCATTACATGAAGCATAGACAAAGTATTAAGCAAATTAGTACCAAAAGTAGCACATATGACTATTTAGAACGGGAAGTTATAAATATTTAAACTTTAGTGGATCATGCCTTAAAGGAAGTAAGTGTAGGATGTAGATGTGAAGACAAAACCATGAAAGCAAAACTAACTGTAGCGTGTAAAAGGATACATAGTAAGAAACCTAGAAGCATGTGACCAAATTGTGGAGAAACTTGAAATGTAGAGCCAATTCACTGTAATTCTAGAATTACTTGACATAATAAAATATTTCAACTCCCACAAACACTATAAATTTATGATTGGTATATGCATGTTTATGTCATAAACAAATTGGAGTTATTAAAATAGATTTTTGTATAAATTGAAAAAAACATATAATTTTTATGCTTATTTTTATTTTTTTAAAATAGTTTACCACTGATTTGAGAGAGAGGAAGGGGGAGAAAGAGAGAATGCGGTGGAAAAGGGGAGAGAAAGAAGCATGAACTCATTGTTCCACTTAGCTCCACTTAGTTGTACACTCATTGGTTGCTTCTTGTATGTGCCCTGACTGGGGATCGAACCTGTGACCTCGGTACACCAGGATAACTCTTTATCCACTGAGCAACCTGGCCAGGGCCTGTATTATTTTTAATATGCTTCTTTGTATTTATATGCATAAATATAACGTATATTTTAGAATCTCAAAATTCCTACCAATTTTTCTTCCTAGACATTGTATGACAGCGTGTACCTGACTTTATACAATATTTGTTTTACTTCCCTACCTATTCTGATATATAGTCTACTAGAACAGCATGTAGACCCTCAAGTATTACACAACAAGCCCACCCTCTATCGGTAAGTATTTTCCAGTATTAAATGTCCATAACATTTCTGATTGCGAGTAGTATATAGTTGTCAGTTTTTAAAAGTACCTTAAAATAAGCAGATACATTAAATAGTGTCTTGGTGATTAATACTTTACTAAGGAAAGTACTTTAGTTGTTCTATGGTTATAATTGTTAAACAGTAATTTTTCTAGTGTTTTTAGGAACGAACACTTTCATCCTAGTAATGCATTGGGCAGTTGTATAATTTGCATTTATTTGTTGTTCCAAGCCAATAATATATTATTTCATGTGCACAAAAGATATTATTCAGTAATTGTCTGTCTCTAGAGTTTCTAAAATATTACTTTATGTTCTAGCATTGCCAAATTTATGAGTAGTAATCAATGTAGAGTTAGGGACATTAATTCTCGTCCCATATACCCCGTGTTAGTAGTCCTGGTTGCACCAAACCATGTAATCACAGAGCTGTGGAACTATTCCTGAGAACCAACTTAAGATTTCCACATTACCCTGACCTTCACTCTTATAGAGGAATTCAGTTATATAGAAATGGCAATAACTTAACCTTGATTTCCCAGAAGATATAAGACTGACTTGTTCCAATATTGGTCAAGACTGTTCTTGTCATAATAGATCTTCATGGAAATGAAGTCGATAGGGAACCTCAGGGCTAAACCTAACTCAAATGACTCCACTAACAAGAACAATCATGGCAGAGTGACTGAATGTTTACAACGGAATATAGTACAGAAAAAGCAACTTTTCACAATTAAACTGAAGTATTGTGCCTATCATATTTCTTTATTAAATAAAATGAATTTGAATGTATGATGTGAACTATAAGCTGTTACACAGGCATATGATATTTTTACAAGCAGTGGTTTATAAACTGGGGGTTATTCTTTCTGCCAATATTTTCTAATAATTTTTAAAAATCTAGTTTTTTATTATGAAATTTTAATATTGAGTTGGTAAATAATAAATGAGTCAATATGTTTCTTTTTCTCTTTTATTTTAAATTTACA
This sequence comes from Rhynchonycteris naso, assembly GCA_037038555.1. NCBI lineage: Eukaryota > Metazoa > Chordata > Mammalia > Chiroptera > Emballonuridae > Rhynchonycteris > Rhynchonycteris naso. The sequence goes on from CM073002.1 coordinate 39,981,515, forward strand.
GAGATATTAGTAAAAACCGTCAACTGAGCATTAAAACTTTTCTTTATTGGACTATCCTGGGTTTCAGTCATGCCTTTATTTTCTTTTTTGGATCCTATTTTCTAATGGGGAAAGATATATCTCTGCTTGGAAATGGCCAGGTAAACTACATAATGTTTTTATTGTTTGTTAATAATTTCATTTAATTTGGTTTTTGATAACTTTCTGTCATAAAAAATAAAAATAAGATTCAATTTAAATTATGAAATTGCAGATATTAAAATGCACTTATAAAAAGGTTTTAAATGTTTTTACTTAATAAAATTTTATACAAATAAAAATCCAAACAAAAAGGCAGTACAGTTTGTAATCTTAATGTGAAACTCAAGGCACTAGGCAGTCAGCTTTGCTCTTCAAGAGTGAGTTAATGCAGAGTGATACGTGCTTGCCCCTGCGTGCTGTTCATTGCACTGTTAATGACTGCTACTGTTTACTTAGTGCTGCTTTTGTGGTAAGTGCTTTACATGCCCCATACCCACTAATCCTCATAATAATCCTTTTGGAGGAGAGAAATGAGGATTCAATGTTTAGTTTTTTACTTTTAGTTGCATGAATTATATTTTTGGTGTGCTTAGGAAGTGCTACCATACTGTGCAGTGCACACTAGTAATTTTCAGAAAGTTGTGAGTAACTGTTTAAAATGGCCACTTTTCTGAAATGTGAAATTGAGAAAGAGTGCCACATAGTACATTGTTACTGTGTCCTAATTGGAGTGCTCATGCTGAGAGACTCTTGGTAGAACTAGGCCTCTTTCTCTATGCTTAGCAAGATAGGTCAGGAGGAAAAGAAGTGACAGCAGTGGTCCTGTGGTGGACTGGAAATGCATTTCCGTCTTTTGTTTCCCTTTCCCATTGGCAATACTTACGTTTTGTAAAATATCTTTGGAGACACAGACAAAGTCCCTTTCTCTGGCTTTCTAAAAAAAAAAAAAATTATAAGGAGGGCTGAATCCTTGAATCATTCACTTTACTTCTTGTTCATTTTTTTTTTTTTTTTTTGCGAGAGAGAGAGAGAGAGATGAGAAGTATCAACTTATCAACTTATAGTTGCATCATTTTAGTTGTTCACTGATTGCTTCTCAAACATGCCTTGACTGGGGGGCTCCAGCTAACCCGGTGTCCTTTGGGCTCAAGCCAGCAACCTGTGTCAAGCTGGCAAGCTTGCGCTCAAGCTGGATAAGCTGTGCTTAGCCATTGACCTCAGGGTTTAAAACCTGGGACCTCAGTCCCAGGTTGACACTCTATCCACTGCACCACCACGGGTCAGGCTTCATGTTTCTTTAAGAGGTAGAATAGGAACATACTACCACTCAGTTTTGAGGACATCTTTAGCCTGATTTGGACAAAAAGGTGAATCTAATTTGTGTTGCATAAAGGCTACAGCACTTCTCAAATAATAATTACCTTTTATTGAGTTTGTTCTCTGTGCCAGGTATATTGTATGTATTAGCTTATTAAATTGTAATAACAACCCTGTATGTGAAAAATATCATTATTACTTTTGCACGTTAACCTCAGAGAGGTTAAGAAACTTGCCTCAGGTCACACAAGTAAATAAATTATAAGAGGAGAATTCAAACTCACAACACCATGACTTTAAGCTGTGTGTTTACTATCCTAAATTCCTTTAAGAAACAAATATACCAGTGCCCTTCTGCACGCCATTGCTACCTGTGTGAAGGACCACCAAAGATATTAGATATATGGGTGAGTATGCCCATTTTCACCTGAAGTGGAGTGAAAACTAAATAGAATGAAGAGAGGAAAAGAGTTAAGATGGAAGATGTCATTGGATGAAAAGGAAGTTAAAGAGATATTTTAATAGTTACTCATTTTATTTTGCACATAACATGTGCCCATTATGATAAATTTAAAATATATAGGAAAAAATATAAAGAAAGTAAACCACTCATTGTCCTTCTACCAAATGTAATTCTGTCATTTTGACATGTTTTCTTCCTTTTCTTTTTATTTTTTATTTTTTTATATTTTTCATTAATTTCATAATTTTTATCTCCTTAGTTCTCAATTATAGGCTTATAATAATTAGCCCCTTATAGCCTAAGTGATTTTACATTTTAGTAAAAATACTTCAAAAAATATTGTCACAATTGCATAATATTTTATACTGTCATAACTTAAAGTATTTTTTTTAATTTGAGAATTTAAATTTGTTTTTAGTTTTCAGTGACGTTTTAAAAAATTGTCTCTTGCCTGACCAGGCGGTGGCGCAGTGGATAGAGCATTGGACTGGGATGCAGGAGACCCAGGTTCGAGACCCCGAGCTCGCCAGCTTGGACCCAAGGTCGCTGGCTCCAGCAAGGGGTTGCTCGGTCTGCTGAAGGCCCGCGGTCAGGGCACATGTGAGAAAGCAATCAATGACCAACTAAGGTGTTGCGACGGCAACGAAAAACTAATGATTGATGCTTCTCATCTCTCTCCGTTCCTGTTTGTCTGTCCCTATCTATCCCTCTCTCTGACTCTCTCTCTGTCCCTGTAAAAAAAAAAAAAAAAATTGTCTTGAGCTTGCTTTAAACAAAAGATAAAATCTTCATGAAGAATAAATTGTTGGTCTTGAATACACAAGTTTTTTCTTTACCATCTGGTACTTACTATTTTGTTTTGTTTTTCTAACTCAAATTGAAAATCATTTAACTTCTTTTCTCTTTAGCCTACCAGTTGTATCAGTCAAATATTGTATATACCACTAGAAAGTAATCTACTGCCTGCCACCAAAACTAATAATAGAAAAGAAGCACACATTGGATTTAAATCATATTGGATTCACATCCTGGTACCTGAGTTATCATTTTCATGGTTTGGGGATGAGTTAGTTAACCTCTCTATGACCCAGTTTTCTTACCTACAAAATTAGGAGTATAATCTCAACTGTAGAGGTTTGATGTGAGGATTCAATAATATTGGTAGAGTATTTAGCATAGTGGCTAGCATATAGAAGTTCTCAATAAGTCTTGGCAGCATTAGTTGTTATTTTTACTATCAAAACATTATATTAAAAGACTCTGGTTTACCCAGTCCCACCTGATCTACTTCTCCCAGAAACCTCTTTCCTCTTAACTGTAAGTAAAACTGTCCTTGCTGGCTCTCTCAAAACATGTGCTCATTTTTAGTTCCAAGTTATTTCTACATTTTCTCTCCAGAGTGCTCTTGCCTCTTTTCCCCAGACTTTCTCTTCCTCTTGCAGCCATCTATTCTCAGACATCTATTCTTCACCCCATGCTTTTGCTTCACCTCTTCTTATGTCTCTGTGTACTGAAAGTCTTTTTAGACATCTGGTCCATGTCACATTGTTCACTGGACGTGTTGAATGTGTTCTATTTTCCAATAATTATCCTTCTATATCCAAGACATCTACAGATAATTTGGGAACCAGGGGACAAGTACTGGAAAGAGGAATGGCTGGGGGTGAAGATGAAGTTGATTGCAAACAAGTGATTCTGAGCAAGGAGGAGAAAGTTGCAGTAGGTTGGGGTCCAAGTAGGGCAGAGCAGTTCAGGGGAAGTTTGATTCTATCTCCATTTTTTGTATAAGGGTCTAGAAGAATAATGAATATTTCAGGCATTAATGTTTAACAAATATTTTTAAAGTATTCACTAATTCTTAATTTCTCTTTAACTTAGGAAAAAGTTATTCATTCCTCTTATAACCTTTTCATAGATATTCTTTTCCTTAGTAAAATGTAAGCATCCTGATAAATTTTCTTTGAGATTTGACAAGACTGGAAGAGTGTATTTGCATGTCTGAGTACCTGTTTGTGTGTGTGTCTTAAAACTGCTTTTCTATGAGCAGATTTTTACCTTCAGATAAAAAAAAAGTCTTTACCTTCTTTACTATAAAAAAGCCATTTTTTCACTTTTATTTCTTAACAGGTTGCCAGAAAACAAAAATATTAAGGGGACTGAACTAGACACTGATTTTGAATTATATTTATCCAAGATACTAGGAGAGTTAAACTCATAAAATTTGCCTAGCCATATGATGCAAGCTTAAAATACAGTATTTGTAATATGAGTTAAAAACTGGGCCTTTTCTTATAATACAGTACTATTATTTTATCACAACATTTGTCAAAAAGTCACACTTTAGTAATTTTGTGAACATATTGTTTGGATAATCTTTTCATTTTATTTTCAAAGTTAAAAATGAGCTTACCATAAAACTAAATTATTTCTGTAATCCAATAGGGTAAACTTTTTTTGAATTGGTGATTTTAAACAGGCTTTGTAGAAAAGTACAATCACCATTTTTTAAATTAATAGAATTTTAACAAAACGTAAAAATATTATAAAATATTAGAGATCTTGCCTGACCAGGTGGTGGCGCAGCGGCTAGAGCGTCGGACTGGGATGCGGAAGACCCGGGTTCGAGACCCCGAGGTCGCCAGCTTGAGCGCGGGCCCATCTGGCTTGAGCAAAAGCTTGTCAGCTTGGACCCAAGGTCACTGGACCCAGCAAGGGGTTGCTCAGTCCACTGAAGGCCCGCGGTCAAGGCACAAGTTGAGAAAGCAATGAACAACTATGGTGTCACAATAGCAACAAAAAGAAACTAATGATTGATGCTTCTCACCCCTCTCAGTTCCTGTCTGTCTGTCCCTATCTATCCCTCTCTCTGACTCTCTGTCCCTGAAAAAATAAAAATATATTAGAGATCTTGCTATAACTTAATTTTTTTTAAGTTCCCAAAGAATAATAGAAAAACTGACTTTCATGAAATTTTTTTAAAAACAGCCTGATGGGAGTATAATTGATATATACTAGACTATACATATTTAAAATATAAAACATGACATTTTTTTTACCATCTTAACATTTTTTTAACTTCTTTTTATTCATTTTAGAGAGGAGAGAGAGTAAGAGAGAGAAAGAGAAGGGGGGAGGAGCAGGAAGCATCAACTCCCATATGTGCCTTGACCAGGCAAGTGCAGGGTTTCGAACTGGCGACTACAGTGTTCCAAGTCGACGCTTTATCCACTGCGCCACCCCGGGTCAGGCCTACTACCATCTTAACATTTTTAAGAGTGCAGTTCAGTGGTGTTAAGTATTTGTGCAACAGATCTCCACAACTTCATCTTAGAAAACTAAAACTCTATACCCATTAAACACTACTAATTTTCTCCTTTCCCAGCCACTGGCAATCACTTTCTGTTTCTGTGAATTTCACTACCTTTGAAATCATTTTTTCTTAAAACTACATAATTGGGAGGTAAACACCAATAAAGATAGTTTATTAAGTATACTGTAAGTTAGAGGTACTAAAAACCAATTACTGACCTGACCAGGTGGTGGCGCAGTGGATAGAGCATCAGAGTGGGATGTGGAGGACCCAGGTTTGAAACCCTGAGGTGGCTGGCTTAAGTGCAAGCTCATCCAACTTGAGTGGAGGCTCACTAGCTTGAGTGAGAGGTCACTGGCTTGAACATGAAATCATGGACATGACCCCACGGTTGCTGGCTTGAGCCCAAAGGTCCCTGGCTTGAAGCCCAAATCGCTGGCTTGAGCCCAAGGTCACTGGCTTGAGCAAGAGGTCACTCGCTCTACTGTAGTCCCCTGGTCAAGGCACATATGAGAAAGCAATCGCTGAACAACTAAGGAGCTGCAACAAAGAATTTATGCTTCTCATCTCTCTCCCTTTTTGTCTGTCTGTCCCTATCTGTCCCTCTCTCTGACTCTGTCAAAAAAAAACAATACTGTATTTTTTTAATATGAAGACTTTATCTCCTCATTTATCTTTACAGAGTAAGTCATCTCATCTTGTAGCATCCTTGTTCTGACTGTAGCTGTTCAGAATATTTTTGGAAATAGCTTATGCTGTCTTTCTGTGATCTCCACGAGGAAACTTTCTCAGGGAAGAAGCTATTTAAAATTATGGATAAGGGAAGATACTATTTAAAATTGTAGATAAGGAAAGAAAATGGGACAAGAACAATTCAGATTAAGAATTCACCTCCAGTTAAAGCGGATTTCCTCAGAATGCAAAGGCATCCTGGCTTGGCTGAGAGTATATTGGAAGAGTAAAAACATTAAAATGCAGGACAAGTAAGAGAGGGATTTGTAGTCATATGGTGAGAGTAGAAAACTAAGATAATATAGAGAGGAAAATATTTGGAGGATAGTTTCAGAGGTAGCTGAGTTCCCATCCCGACATTCCACAACATTCTGCTTCTCACTTGTTTTGGCTGGAGGCTTTAGAAGAAAAATTTAAAGGAAAAGAGAATCCTTTGCTAACGAAGGAACTCTAGTAGCTATTCCACTCATTTTCAGTGGTCTGATATGAAAATTACGAACTAGATAACTACCGTTTAAAACAAGATTCTGCCCAAATAAGGGTTTTTAAATTGTCTTTGTTCAGATACAGAAACACAATGTTAATTTTTTTTCTCCCTCTTTATGGAATTAAGCCCAGTCTAAAAAACTAAAATAGGTGAAATTCAAAAAATACAGTATTGGGAGAAAAAAGGAAAAGCTATTAGAGTATTCTAATTGCAGTTAGACTTACCCAATAGAGGTATTGGAATTGTCAGACCCTCAGTACTTTTCTAAAATAAATATTACACACTTTTCCACCACGTTAAAAATTAAATGAGAGAAAAAGAATTAAGGGAGAAAAAGTAGTTCTTTACTCCTTCATCCAGCCTTCTAGGTCTGGACCATTTGCCAGATTAAATGGAGGGAAACAGCAACACAAAGACTGGGGATATGAAATTTCAGGTTGTAATTTTGAGAGAAAGAAAAATAAAATTTTCTGTAGTGTTTACTACTATTTTTTGAAAATTTAATGACTTTTTCCCCTATTTCTTGTCCTTAATGGATTTCTCTTTTACACTATACATGTCATCAGCTATTGAAATGTAACCATCAAATGGTAAGGGCTCTATGTTCTACAGAGAATGCAAAAACCTTTCTTTCAGTTTAAATAATTTAGCCACTGAAATTACCAGTCAAGTCATTCAAAAGCACATGCAATTTAGTTCCAATAAGTACAGATTTTTAAAATAACAGGTTTATGATTAAAATATCTTTGATTATCTACTTTATTATAAAATTTTTCATATATTCATTTATTTGTGAGACAAATATTAAAGCACTAATAATATTTTAGACAATTAATGGAAAATGAGATATAAGATGAGAACAGAAAAAATATACCTTACTTCTTACAGTATTACCCAACAATTGGACACATGTTTAAAATTTATCATAAAGCTTGACCTGTAGAGGCACAATGCTGTACCATCTTTTCTTTATCTGTGCACAGGGTGAACTCATTCTTCTTATGGTTTAAATACTGCTAATATTATGAAAACTCCCAAATTTACATTTCTGCCAGTTTCCTCAGATTCAGATTACTACCTTCTCCACTTACCAGTCCCATAGGAATCTCAAAACTTAATATAGCTAAACAAAATTATTTTTGTCCTTTGCAAATTTGTTTCCCTTCTTACTTTACATATTTTTACACACCTTTTAACTAACTGCTCAGGCAGAAGTCTAGGAATTGTCTTTGATTTCACTTCTCACAACCCACATGCACTCACATTGGTTCTAATGTTACACGTATCCTGAATGTTCACTTCTCTCCTTCTCCTCACAGTTCAGATCATCACCAGCTCTTTCCTGGACCAAAACAGCTGCCACCTTCCTGCTCCTGCTGTCTGTTCTCCACACAGCAGCCCACGTGATCATTTAAAAAGGAAAATATGATATATCTAATGATGTGCTCAAAACTACCTAGTAGCTTGTTATTGCAGTGTGAGCCACACTGATTTTTTTATTACTTAAACAGAGCAGTTTGTTCCTGCCTTAGGACATCTGCACTTGATGTTTCTCTGCTTGGATGCTTTTCTCTCACATGGTCACTGACCCTCTTACTCATTCAGGTCTGCTGAAACATCACTGGCTCATGAAAGCCTTTCTTGCCCATTCCCATAAAATGCCATCCCTGTCACCATTCTTCACTTCCCAGCCCCTCGCTCTATATTTGCTTTTCTTTTTAGCACTAATCTCTACGTCAAGGTGTATATTTTTAGGTTTATTTGTTTATCTGTCTCCTCCACTAGGTGTAAGCTCCATGAGATCAGCAGCTTTCTCTAATCATTGCTTTATCCCCAAGACCTGGAATCATACTAACCATACAGGGTCAGACAAAAGTAGGTTTACAGTTTGTATGGAAAATAATATAATAATAAATAATCATACAAGAGTAAACTCTTTCATGTATACATAACTGTAGATCTCCTTTTGCCCCCCTCCCCCCTCCTCATATAATAGATGCTCAGTTACTATTTGTTGAGTATACAAGTGAATAATGAATGATTCTAATTTGAAATACAAGTTTGTCTTTATTAAATAGGTAACAAATTCACTTAGAAGAAGTTATTCAGAAAACAGGTAGATAGTGATATCAAGTGTTGTAAGCATCTGATGATAACTATTATTTATTGATTGCTTTTATCTATTAGGCATCCTGTTCTCTTTGCATACCTAACTCTTATGAAAACCTATAAGGTTTAACCCTCATTTTACAAATGAAAAAGGTGAAATACAGAGAGGTTTATTTGTCAAGTAAATGCTAATTGTTAGAAATCTGTGATAATAAAACGGGCTTTTAAATAACTTTTTAGACCAATAGTAAAGACTTTATAAACTAAATTAACATAAACTTCTGGTTATATTCTTATTTGTGGAACTTAAATCCTGACATTATTTGGGGATTCTGCATTTTTAATAAACTGTGTAAGTTTCTGCTGTAAAGCCCAGGAATTACTTTCTGCCTAACATTAACAGCATTTTTACAAAGAATCCTTTGAGGATTAATCCTATTGGCCATTAGTTTTCCCTTTCAGGTATTGGTCTTATGTATAATTTTTTTGTTTTTGTTCTTGTTTTCCTAATCTGTCTATGCTGTGTCCAGAAATACAGTGGCAAGTTATTTGCTGTAACTTCTGGTTGGAATGGTTTCAGAAAATAATTGTGATCAAACATCATTTTGTAACTATTTTTACTGTGTGGCAGGCAAGAATAAAGCAGTCACTATGTCATTCTAAATAAAAATAGTCTGTGCCATACAATTTCAAACCTATCTTGGGTTTTCAGTCTGATAATATTATGCAATGGATCATAGTAATAAAAATAATAATGCTTGTGTTTTTTCTCATATTCCTTTACTAATCTAGTCACCGATTTCAACTGTAAATGGCTTAAATAATGCAAGAGGTTTTTAGTAAAGCATGAAGTTAATTTTTGCCTTGTGTCTAACTCAATTAGCATCATGGTGACACATAATGCAATAATGGTTTATTTCTGTTTAGATGTTTGGGAACTGGACATTTGGCACTTTGGTCTTCACAGTCATGGTTATTACAGTCACAGTAAAGGTATGGGACAGAAATTAGATACATGGACACATTTTGTGTCTGTATAATTCATAGCTAAATTTCTTTAGCCATAATTGTCTATTTTTCCTTGTTTAGTCATGAATAATTTCACTAATTGTTATTTAATAATTCATTTTCATTTTTTTCAAAAGTACTTTTTAAATTTATTATTTCAGAAAGCCTATACTGATTTTTATTGTCAAATAAAGGTTGTTTCCACAATGCTCATTTCTGAAATTTTGCTTCTCTATATATAATTCAAGACAACACACAAGTTGTTTTAGGGAGTAGAGTTGAGAACAAAGTGCTCATGAAATTTCAATACTGTTTCCTCAAAGAAGAAAAATAATATAAACTTGAATTGCTCAGTTTTCTACTAGGATCCTTCCATTTCTGAGAGACTTTGCCTTAAGAACTTTAATACAGCCTGACCAGGTGGTGGCGCAGTAGATAGAGCGTCACACTGGGATGCGGAGGACCCAGGTTCCAGACCCCGAGCTTGCCAGCTTGAGCGCAGACCCATCTGGCTTGAGCAAAAGCTCGTCAGCTTGGACCCAAGGTCACTGGCTCCAGCAAGGGGTTGCTCAGTCTGCTGAAGGCCCGCGGTCAGGGCACATGTGAGAAAGCAATCAATGAACAACTAAGGTGTTGCAACGGCAACGAAAAACTAATGATTGATGCTTCTCACCTCTCTCTGTTCCTGTTTGTCCCTATCTATCCCTCTCTCTGACTCTCTCTCTGTCCCTGTAAAAAAATAAAAATTAAAAAAAAGAACTTTAATACAGTTTACTCATGGTTTTTATCTTAAGAGGTTGAAGCAAAGACTTATTTTATATTAGGGATTAAAATTTTTTATTTATTTATTTTTTTAGATGGCTTTGGAAACTCACTTTTGGACCTGGATCAACCATCTTGTTACCTGGGGATCTATTATATTCTATTTTGTATTTTCATTGTTTTATGGAGGGATTCTCTGGTGAGTGACTATGTTATATTTTAATTACATTGATTCAACTGTAATACAGAAATAGGCTTAAGTAGGTGTATAATTGTATGGAAAATAATACAATAATAAGTAAATAATAGAATAAACTGTTTCACATACTCACGACTGTAAAACTACTTTTGCCTCACACCTGTACTTACTGTGACAGAGTTTATTATGAATAAATAATTTTGAGATCCTATCTCAATAATAAATTTACTTCTTTCAGTTGGTCTTCTGATATGGAGTAGAAAAGAAACCAACAATTACTGCGTTCTACGATCTAGGTGTTTTAATTACATTGATTCTGCACAATAATTTTATTATGTCCATATTTTCTATATGGGAACTGAGCCCTAAGATCCTAAAGGTTAAAAACAGCAAAGCTAGGCCTGACCAGACGGTGGTGCAATGGATAGAGCATCAATCAGACTGGGATGCAAAAGGACCAACGTTCGAGACCCCGAGGTCACCAGCTTGATCACAGGCTCATCTGGCTTAAGCAAAAAACTCACTAGCTTGGACGCAAGGTCGCTGGCTTGAGCAAGGGGTTACTCGGCCTGCTGAAGGCCCGCGGGCAAGGCATATGTGAGAAAGCGATCAATGAACAACTAAGGTGTCGCAACAAAAAACTGATGATTAGTGCTTCTCATCTCTCTCCGTTCCTGTCTGTCCCTATCTGTCCCTCTCTCTGACTCTCTCTCTTTCCCTGTAAAAAAACAAACAAACAAGAAAAAACAGCAAAGCTAGAATTTAAACCCTAATTGTTTTACTCCACAGTTAATGTTCTTTTTTTTTTTTTTTTTTTTTTTTTTTTACAGAGACAGAGGGATAGATAGGGACAGACAGACAGGAACAAAGAGAGATGAGAAGCATCAGTCATTAGTTTTTCGTTGCCGTTGTGACACCATAGTTGTTCATTGATTGCTTTCTCACATGTGCCCTGACCGCGGGCCTTCAGCAGACCGAGCCACCCCTTGCTGGAGCCAGCGACCTTGGGTCCAAGCTGGCGAGCTTTTGCTCAAGCCAGATGGGCCCACTCTCAAGCTGGCGACCTCCGGGTCTCGAACCTGGGTCTTCCGCATCCCAGTCTGACGCTCTATCCACTGTGCCACAGCCTCTTCAGGCATAATGTTCTTTACACTAACCATATTATCTCTAAATTATTTAGTACTTCTGTCTATAATAAAAAAAATGTACACTGACCCATTAGATTTTCATGGGTGAGTTCACTTCCCTCTTCAAATTAAATAGTACACTTCATCTTTATTGGTAAAGTCATATATTCAGCTACTGTGATAGCTTAAAAATTAATGCCTCTTTTAAGGTTCTTTTATAAATGATAGACAAAGTCTCATTTGGAGACTTTATATTGCATTTGCTTGCTGTGCCTTTAATCCCTATATCAGGCAAAAAATTATAGAAGGTAGGCAAAAAGCTTAGATTAGCTAAGTAATTATCTTCCATTTAGGATTATAAAATAATGTTTGTGTATAGTGTTTATTTTTAATGTTTTTTATTTTTCATTTCTTTTTGTATTTCACCATATTCTTTTGAAGTGACATATACCAAAACCCAAAAGAATATCTCGACAATACTTACCACTATGTAGAACTAGTTAGTATATGTGAGTACATGTATTTTAAAATATATTTGTAGAGAAGAACCTCTAAGTAAAACTTTTCAATCTAAGATTTGGGTAATAAGTCTTTTATTTAGTTGCTTAGTAGAAAATATATTGTTATCATGTTTTTTTCCCTTTCTTTTTTCTTTTTTTTAAGTGAGAGGAGGGGAGATAAGCAGATTCCCACATGTACCCCAACTGGGGCCGATGCTCAAATCAACTGAGCTATCCTCCATACCTGAGTCTGACACTCAGACTTACCTAGCAGTCTTCAGCACTCGGGGTCAATGCTCGAACCAGTTGAGCCACTGACTGCGGGAGAGGGAGAGGGAGGAGAAGAGAAGCTGATGGTCAGTTCTCTTGTGTGCTTTCACCAGGAGTCGAACCTGAGACATCTGTATGTCAGGCCAATGCTCAATCCAATCAGCCACGGCCTATACGCTTTTTCTTATGTTTCTTGATCTCTTAAGTCTGTATTCCTACATAATTTTTTGATATTCTACTAAGATAGAGCTATCTAGTCAATTGTTTGCCACTTTCCTAATAAATAGTTGTCATTGAAAATAATTATGTTGAATTTTAGTTTTAATAATATCTGTTTTGTTTTATTAGTTATTTATACTGATTCCAAATTTTGAACATTATCCCAAACTTGTATTCCAAATTAAAATTGTAACCTTCAAATATAGTGGGTTTGCTTGATGTCGAAAGAAACTGTCTTGTCAGCGTCTGCTGTTATTGAGCACACTTTCTTTTTTTACAGGCCATTTTTGGGCTCCCAGAATATGTACTTTGTATTTTTTCAGCTCCTATCAAGTGGTTCTGTTTGGTTTGCCATCATCCTCATGGTTGTTATATGCCTGCTTCTTGATATTGTGAAGAAAGTATTTGACAGACAGCTCTATCCTACAAATACTGAAAAAGCGCAGGTAACCATTTTTATATACAAAATCTTTTATTTAGGGGTCTTTAACAATGAATAGCTGTCTTTATAATTTGCTTATTTCTGAAAATAGGGAATTATTCATTTTTTATTAATAAGCATTTTATAGTAGATTGTTAAATCTGATATTTTAAAGCTGTTATTGTTTATTAATTGTATACTCCTGACAAGTTATAATTTTTAAAAATTATTGTTATTATACAACCTCAGGTTTTTAAGGATAATAACAGTAAATATGTTTTAAATAATACTGTCACATTTTATCAGATTTGTATCCATGTATAGAGATAGATGATAGATAGATAGATAGATAGATAGATAGATAGATAGATAGATAGATAACAATAATTGGGATATGTACCCATGCCTTTAGAAACATTAGAATTTGAGTTACACTGTTTTATATTACAAGTTATATTGGTTTCAACAAAAGAGTATGAAATAAGTTCCTTAACCTAAGTAATTTTTAAAGAATGGATTTTTATAAAATACATTCACTAAATACTTAATAAATATTGAACTACAACAAATATTGACAGTGTATTGCATAGTGTTTAAGAATATGGTCCTTAAGGCCTGATAGTTCTCCAGTTCAAAACCCAGGTCTACCACTTTGTAGTTCTGTACTTTTAAGTCTCTCATTATCTACATTGTAAAATTATAATAGAAATGTCTATTTCATTACCTTTGTAATGAGGATTAAATTAAATAGAATAATGTTCAAACACACAGTGGATGCTCAAGAAATGGTAGCTATTTAGTTGAATGTGCCTTGTTTATATATTTGTACATGAGCTAGAAGTTTATTTTATTTTTTTATATTTATTTTAGTGAGAGAACTAGAGAGACAAGAAGGGAGAGAGATGAGACTCATCAGCTTGTAGTTGTGGCACTTTAGCTGTTCATTGTTTGCTTCTCATATGTGCCTTGACCAGGGCAGGGCTCCAGTCAAGCCAAGGACCCCTTGCTCAAGCCAGCGACTGTGGGATCATGTTAATGATCCTGAGCTCAAGCTAGCAACCCCGCACCCAAGCCTGTTGAGCCCGTGCTCAAGCCAGTGAGTGACCTTAGGGTTTCAAACCTGGATACATACCCACTGCATCACCACTGGTCAGGCTAAAAGTCTATTTTAATTTGTCTTATTAACTATACCATAGCATTGGATATGTATCCTCAAGAATACAATCTAATTAAATTTTATGCCTCAGTAAACATGGAGTTTATTATTTAATTCTGCCTCTGTTAAGACTATTTTTCCCTACATATGTGCTATCTGCCAAGCATATTTTGCTTAAATTTTGTAAACTTAATTACATATTCTACAAATAGAATGTGTTCCCTAAGTAGTGATTTGAGTTAGGCTTTGTAAATGGGGCATTGGTTTTTATTTCAGTTCTTCATATCAACATTTCTTTAGCCTTTATTTGCTTTGGTAGCTCAATTTTACCAATATACATTTTAACACCATTGAAGCAGCATAGGCCTCGAAAACCTAAAAACTTTAATTTAGGTACTGTTTACCACTGACAAAATTCTTGCTTTTAATCAAGTGATTTTCCCAAGTCTCAGTTTCCTCCTCTGTAAAATCAGAATAGTAATTACTATATTACACGTTTCTTAAGAGATAATGAATATAAAACACCTAACCCCAGTCCTGTATGTAGTAAGTCTGCAGTAAAAACAAAATGATGAAGATGATGAGGATGTTGCTTTGTGATACTGATCTCTAAGTAAGGCTAAAATATTTGCAGACTCTGATTACTCCGTGCATATATCAATATCAATATGGAAAAATTTACTATGCAATATATTATTTAAATATGAATCAAAGATTTACCTATCTACTTTAATCTTAAAGGACAAATGTTTAGAGTAACAACACTATTTTTAATACATGTCTATTATACTTTTTTTTACCTTTATAGAGAATATATTGGTTTCCTGTTCTTGGCCTATATAAAGTTATATTTCATAAAAATGTATTAATGAGGCCTGACCTGTGGTGGCACAGTGGATAAAGCGTCGACCTGGGAACACTGAGGTCGCCAGTTCAAAACCCTGCACTGGTCTGGTCAAGGCACATATGGGAGTTGATGCTTCCAGCTCCTCCCCACTGTCTCTCTTTCTCTCTCTCTCTCTCTCTCTCTCTCACTCTGTGTCTCCTCTCTAAAATGAATAAAATTTAAAAAAAAGAAAAGAAAATAAACTCAAAAATACAATTTAAAAAAAAATAAATATATTAATGACATCACTTGAAAAACGTATTCTTTATAAAAAGTAAATAATTAGATTTATTTATGTTTATCCTTGAAATTTCCATAATAGGCATGCATTGCAAATTATGAAATATATTTTGAAATTGTAAATTATGAAAATGTATTTTCATAGAGACTTTTTAATTATAATAAAAGGTAGTAATATTAGTTTTGTTACCTTTTTATATATAGCCTCTTTCTAAAAGATTACATAGTACATATTTGATACCTTAAAGTGGACCCTTAGACAAGAAAAGGTCAAAACTATTTTATATATATTGTGGTTCTTTTACCACAGGTTAAAATTGATTAAAAATGGAATGTACAATAAATCAATCATTTTACCTGTGTGTGAAAGCTGGTATAATTTTTCTTTTTTGTCCCATTAAATTTAATTTTAAATGACTTGACAGGTTCTCTACTCTGGTCTTATCCAAAAAGGAAATCTCTGTGTCTGTACAGGAATCTTCTAGTGTTTTGGGGTTTTTGTTTTGTTTGTTTTGTTTTTTTGCTAAATAGTCTATGGTCTCTACGGTCATTCAGATCCCGTGTATGACATGATTCCTTTGCTACAGGCAATAATCTTTATTATTTTAGCCTTATACTTTCAGCTTTGAGCTCAAGGGATGAAGAAATTATTAGTTGTCAGTTACATCATTGTTTAAAAGTAGCAAGAAAAATATCAAAAGAAAAGTTGTCAGCGTTTATTATGAACTTTGTTTTTGTCCAGAATAACAGTGTGCTATTAAGAGTGAAGAAAGCCCATAGCCCTACAAATGTCAGTCATGCATGTGTACCGTGTATGGTATTTCGTTCTCCTATGGGAACAGATGTGTCGTTACAAAACTTGTCCTGTGTCTGTCTCTTAGGTGATGAATATGGCTCACTGACTTGTTGTATGTCCCATCCCTTTTCTGTCCACTTATAGATGTACTCCAACACTGTTGCTTTAAGTGACGAGTTCATCGCACTGCAGCCATTGTCGAGGGCAAGGAATCAGCTGAGCAAAATTAGGTAGAGTAGGTGTAGAACCTTGCTAACTTCTGCATGCTAAAGGTCAATGAAACAATTCTAAAAATGGGCAGAGGCATGAATTAAGCGTGGGACATTTTTTTGTTAGCACAGCTCTGTCTCTAATGTGATCTTTATTAATATGTACGCTAAAACCTAAAAAAAATCTATTTCTTCATTGAGAAGAAAATTCAGCATGATAACAGGACAGAGATCTGCACCTTGTTATATATTATGGATTTTACACCTTTCCTACCTTTTGTAGCACAATTCTAATGCTTCTGCTTGTCATACTCATTTAAGAATGTTCCTGCATGTTGAGTAATTTAAACTACCGAAATTTATCATAAAATTTAAAGTTTTAAGTTTCCGTTACTTGAAAATGAGTTGGCCATTTTTTATCTTGCCTTAATCTGTGTTAGAAATTCATATGCATATTAGTCTTTGTACATTGTAATGGCTGCTGAAGCATTTCATATCCTTGCTACTGTTTAGTGCATCTATGATTTGAACATATATTTTATATCTCTTATGTACCTTTATCTCCACAGACAGATCCATTCTGTCAATTACCACAAAAGAAACCCAGTAGTATAGAGATGTCTTTTGGTGGAAGAAAATGAAAGCTTAAATCCTAGAACTGTTGATATTGAGATATCAAAACTATATATAGTATTAACTCCAGTATGGTTTAAAGAGAAAAAGTAATATAACTAAAAATATATATTTTTTTAGTTTTGTCACTCTTCAGTAACTTGCTATCAACATTTTATGGATTCTTTCATATATATATATATATATATATTTAAAGTCTTTTCTATTCTCAAGGTTTCTAATCTACATTCACTTGATAAAATAAATAGCTTTGACAAAGCACCCCTTAACCTCTTATGTAAATGAGTTTATAATTTTGAGCTGTTCTAAAGTTATACAAAACATTTTGGTTTTATTAGCTTCAAGACTTTTGAAATATTCTACTTTGAATTATAAAAGTGTAATAATTATAGATGAATATGCAAATGAGTGTTTTAGTGGTAGTCAGCTAAATTTTATGTTTAAAACAAGAACTAAAATCAAAACAGACTTGAAGATTTGTCTTCACTTTGGTTGACCCAACTATGTATATCACATTTTTCTGTATGTGCCTTTCTGAAAACAGTGGTATTTATCACATTTTTTGAACATCTAATTATTTAACTCTAAAGCAGTAAGAGAGCTCATTATTTAAAGGACACTCGGGCAAATTGTTGTCAAGTAAAGATAACTTTTGCATTGAGAATAATCATATGTTTATGAAATTATATCTTTGCATATTATGTTGGATTAAATCAAGCCACAAAAAAGAGTAAGCTAAGGAGATCATAAACTATAAATCTCAGACTCTATAATGATGTAACCAACTAGTTAGCTTGACATTCATCTATGAAAGAACACAATAATGGCAGGATATGTTGGTCAGGTAGCCTTTGCTGCAAGCCAGTCTCCAATTAGCTGGTCTGAGAAAGGGAGAAGAGCCCTGTTGGGGACACAGTGGGCCTGAATTCTAATGCTGCCCATGGCACTGCTCCCTATATGTCCTAACCAAATTAGTTCACCTCTCTGAACCTCCAGGTTCTTCACCTATCAAATGATCATTTCATGTACTGTGATTTATTTACTTACTATCAGCATCAGAGGAAAAACAAAAAGAAGGAATACTGGGTTTGACCCAAGGCCAGGCAGAAATAACAGATGCTTAAAGGAGTAATGAGTGACCACTGGGTGGGCATTTGCTCATAGCTGCATGAAAAACAAGTGCCCGCATGCATTCGGTCTGCTGATGCATTCTATGAATTTTGAATACATCTTGGTTTTGAACTTCATTGAACAGTATTCCTGGGTTTGATCCCTGGTAGCTTAATTGTTTATAGTGAGGAAAACTATGTAGCTATCAAATCTCTTTAAGAGCTTTTAAGTCTTTAATCAGGGTAGTACCTCTTAACTGTTAACACAGAACTATTAGCAGTTTTCTTTTGAATAAAAGAAAACTCATTTTGAGTATTTTTCCCTCTCCTGTATTACATGCAAAGCTAATGTAAAAAGGTATCTTTATATACTTACTATAATCTTGAAAAAAAATAAAATTCTGCAATTTTATTTTTTATATATGTAAGAAATTTGCTATAGTATATTTTTATAGAAATATTTATTCAGTCTCAAGAGAAGAAAATACATAGAAATAAGGAAATTTTTATTTTTTATTTTACTCAATGAGGACATTTTTTTATAATTCAAGAAAGGTTACAGTTAGTTTGGCTATGGACATATGCTCCTTAAAGGTCTATAATACAAGTATAGAAGAACTAAAGAATGGAAATTTGTATAAATTAGCTAACACTAAAAAATATCTTTCAAATTAAGGATTAATATAATCTTAAAACAAGCTCCCTTCACCCACATATTACATTTGAAAGGCCATGTAATTGCCGTCGACTCTGCTGCAGCCCAGTTAGAGTAGAGAAGTCCTCGGAGAAGAGAGCATGAGAGGTGCAAAATGGGACTTAGCTGTCCAATGAGAACCCTAAATCTTGGTGGCAAGGAATTTAATAGAAGAAATTTAAGTTTTTGAAGGAAACCTGTTTTAATTTGACTTTGTGCACTGAAAAATCATGGCTTTATTTTGTGTGCTATGTTGTGTATGCCCTACTCAGAAGCTGCCATTAGCTCTCTTTTGTGACAGTAAATGAACGTAGTGATGTGTGAACATTTATTTGTGCCTCACAGATTGTGGACCCCAACTTACTGTTTTGTTTCTAAACCTATATACAGTGAGAGTATTATCTGTAATGAGATTTACTGCTTTTTTGTCCTTCCAGATGGAAGAAGATAAGGGTTCAGTCAGCTCAGCATATGACTTTGCTGAAAGCAAGCACAGAGGGGAGGACAGTAGGCACCTGCTAGCTGAGGCTTGCAGCCAGCAGGACAGTTCTTACGTGCACTAGGTAGTACAGCGCTGGATCTTCCCGGGGACGTACCGCTAAGTTCTCATATGTGTGGCATGCTATGGGAGAACTGGCTTGACATTGTAGTTTTTACATCACTGATTCCTTCATTGTTTCTCACATGCTGTTTTTATTGTTTTCTTTTTTGTGATCTTTACTTTTTTTAATGTCCATACTGTATATTTTATTAATTTTCCTTTGGAGTTATAATGTTGAGTCATACTTCATCGCAAATTCTAACCTAGTAAGTTATTCTCACAACCTGTTGTCTTATTTTCAAGAAGTTATCCTTGTCACTTCTCCTTTTGAAAGTATCATGCTACTTCTGTTATTTCTGAAATCAGTTTTCCCATTTGAAGTTGTAGTTTTGTATCATTTTACACATCTTAATGTAGTTAGACACTGAATCACTTATGTAAGTCTATCTCTTGAATGATCAAATGAATGAGTGCTTAGTCTTGGTATTGAATAGTTTTCTGTTGACTGATATTCATCAGACTCTCAGTTCTTTTCATAAACTTTCGTAGTCATATCTTTGTAATAAAAAAATATGAGTTTATGGGGACTGATTCATTCCCTCATGAGAAATAAACCCTGACAGCCACTTCCAGACTTAAGTGGGATATGCAAAGTACACTGCTCACAAAAATTGGGGGATATTTTATAGCTTCATATTCATTTTGAAATATCCCTAATTTTTGTGAGCAGTATATTTTGATTGGTAGTAATAATGGAGGATAAAAATTCTTACCACTAACAGTTTTACTTGGCCTAATTACCATTTTGTATATTATCTAGCATGTCCTTGGATAACATCGTTTCATTCAGTATCATTTCATTGTAACATTAATGAGATGGTTTCGTTATATTATTTCACTTAAAATCATATAACCTGTCAGTGAGTTTAAATGAGGCCTTACTGTAATTACTGGTCAAGAAGGTGCAATTGTGTCACCTGGGATAAACTCTAATAAATAGTGAAACTTTAAAACAAAGTGACTTGTATAGATTTTAAGTCTTAACTTCCATAAATCAGACCATGGAACAGGTATAATAACATGAAAAATTTGAATTATTCTGGAAGACATTTTTTGATTAGATACTTTTAGTGAATTGTCCTAAATGAAAAATGTTGAAGATAATTAATCAATTATGTTATTATTAATTAAAAATAAATTCAAAAGAATTATGAATTTTTATTTTGTTTTGAAATGAACGTTCAAACGGACATTTTATAAGACATGGATCTAGTGCTCCTTTGCTTTAATATGCCTATTAAAATATGCAGTACAGTTGAGAATTGGGTTCTTAGAATACTCCTATTAAATAACAGGGGCCTTGTTATGGTTACTGTTAGAAAGTGAATTTTCTCACCATCCTGTGACATTTGATCTTCCTTCCTATAAACAAGGACAAGAATCCTCAAACCATGAATATGATCTTAGTAAAATTGTTGGGTTAGTAAAAACTGGTTGGCAATTTTTCCTGTTCATTACTGTGTTTTAATTTGTTGAATGGAATATATCTTGAATATTTTTCTTCTCATATATTTTGTCTTTGGCATTTATTTTGAGATAAAAATCACTTTGAAAAAATAAGTATATATAATACCACTTTTTCTGTCTTGAAATTGCATTTGTTTCTATACTCAAAATTTGGTCAGCCTTGCAAACCAAACCAGGCAGAAGGCTGTGGTGAGCCCTAAATGTTGCCATGGGTTAGGGTCTTCTAGTCATCTCCCTTTACTGTCATCTGCCTCTTAGGCCTTTATTGTCTTATCAGGTTTTTTTTTAATCTTTTTTCCTCCTCTGAATGCCCTCTTCCAAGCTATACCTAGCAACTACAGGGATAGCAGTAGAATGCTAGGGCTACTAACATTCTCATTGTAGACCAAGTGCTTAAGCCGCAGACCTGAAATCTACCTCTCCCAAAAAGAGAATACGTTTTAAACTATTTCAACCAACTACAATCACCTTTCTCTCCTGTGACAAAGATATAGATACTGCATCATTTAACAAAGTAGTGACAGGAAACCTTAATGGCCTGTGTTCAGTTGTTTACCACTAAAAGCTACAGTTTTCTGAATCAGTAAAATTCTGTAAGCAAATAAAATCAAACCTTTAAAAGACTGATATTACTAAGGCTGCCATAGGAACTATGTAGTTGCATACCTGATAAATATGACACTTGATAAAACTAGTGTTATTTTTAAATGTGTGCTTACTTTTTGAGCAGCTTTTTTAAAAATTTTTTTAATTTATTTATTTTTAGAGAGGGGGAGGGTAGAAAGAGAGAGAGAGAGAAGGGGGAGAGCAGGAAGCATCAACTCCCATATGTGCCTTGACCAGGCAAGCCCAGGTTTTGAACCGGTGACCTCAGTGTTCCAGGTCGATGCTTTATCCACTGCGCCAGCACAGGTCAGGCCTTGAGCAGCTTTCCTATCTGAAGGTTGAAATGAAGAAAATTAACATTATTTCTACCAAATGCTTATCCTACGAAATGCTGTAAATGATTGATACTTAGAAAACGGAATTATATTTTTCTGCTGATTTGACAAGGAGAAAGAGAAGCATCAACTCATTGTTCCACTTAGTTGTTCCATTTAGTTCTGCACTCTTTGGTTGCTTCTCATATGTGCCCTGATCCAGAACCACATTGGTTCAGCACACCAGGACCATGCTCTATTCACTGAGCCACCTCCAAGGCCAAAAACTGGAATTTTTAATAGTAGCTGTGCCATGACTTAGTGCTGTAATTAGTGCTGTTCTTCTTTACCCTCTCCATTAAAATTGTGTGTGCCCTAACTGGGGATCAAACCTGTACTGGGACGGCACTCTAACCAACTAAGCTAACTGGCAAGGGCCCAATTTTTTTTAAATAATTATAGTTTAAGGCTTCTTTCCAAATATATCCTTTAAGGTTATGCAGGGTGCTTACCTTGTATTTCAAGTATATAAAATATTTCAAAGGCAAAAGAACAGATATGGTTAATTGTTCAGTAATTTATATATAAACTTAAAAACATTTGATTTGGACCTCACCAGGCAGTGGCTCAGTGGATAGAGTGTCGACTTGGGATGCTGAGAAACCAAGTTCAAAACCCCAATGTCACCGGCTTGAGCTCAGGCTCACCAGCTTGAGCATGGGATCATGGACATGACCCCATGGTTGCTGGCTTAAAGCCCAAGGTAGCCAGCTTGAACCCAAGGTCTCTGGCTTTTGAGCAAGGGGTCACTGGCTTGGCTGTAGCACCCCAGTCAAGGCGCATATTAGGAAGCAATCAATGAACAACTAAGGAGCCACAACAAAGAATTGATGTTTCTCATCTCTCTCTCTCTTCCTGTCTGTTTGTTCCTCTGTCTGTCTCTCTCTGTGTGTCTCTCTCACTGAAAAAAAAAAAAAAAAGTTGATTTCATAAGGTATCACGATAGAAGTAATTAAAAGATTTTGAAATGTATGACAATTTTTTAACATTTGGAAGATTTAAGGAAGATATTTGTAGAAGCTTCTAATAGGAGAAACTTAAATGTTTACTATATTGATATAAAATTAGTGGAAATAGCAGTGAGCCAGAATTTCTTTCAAAGGTCAAGTTCTGTAGAGATGAACATTTTTATTAGCCATACAGTCATGTTGAAACTTAACTAGTTGTTTTGCTTAGCAGCCCTTCTAGCTCTAAGTGATGTGGTTCCTGGGGTGCAAGTGTGGTGGGGGGTGAGTCTTACAAATTAACCAATTATAAATTAAAAGTTACTTCTTTGTGCCACCAGGTAGGATCTCAGTTCCATTACCATACATTTTTTTCTATTTTAATATTTACA
The DNA here is from genome assembly GCA_037038555.1 of Rhynchonycteris naso. Lineage (NCBI taxonomy): Eukaryota > Metazoa > Chordata > Mammalia > Chiroptera > Emballonuridae > Rhynchonycteris > Rhynchonycteris naso. The sequence continues at coordinate 40,004,567 of CM073002.1, forward strand.
ATTAATCAAAAACAAAGTACTGACTTTCTTTCCTTACTTTGAATGAAATGAGATATCAGTGCTCCACCCCATTTCCACCCCCAGTTAAACTGGCAACTGTGGCTTCATATTCTCTGGCTGGGCTCCTGGTTTCTGAATATGAGATCAAAGATGTGTATGAGAAAGTGGTAGAGCCTGAAGGTTTGCGGGAGAACAGTATGTTATTTTCTGTAGATAGCTATGCAAAAACAATTAACTGGCATTCAGCATTTTCAAAAGAGGTAGAGTATTTTTCTTTTTAGGAAAAACAGTAAATATTCTGCTTAGTTCAAAAAGTGACATAAAGAAGTTATTTCTTTATATTATTTTTGATATTTCAAGATGTTTACTCTGTTGGGTTGCCCATTTATTAATACCTGTCCTTGGATTTTAAAGTGAAAGGTAAGCAGTGTTCTTCACATATGTGGATACCCAAAAGCTGCTGACCTTGTGGATGTCATCTTTCCCATCAGTTGGTTAAACACTAGCTATATAGGCAAACTATATGTTATTAAACCAGTGGTTCTTAACCTTTTCTGAGGTACCGAACCCATCAGTTTCATATGCACATTGACTGAACCCTTCTTTCTTTAGTGATAAATATGATATTTTTTCCAAATTCAAGACATAGGTATATGTTTTTTTACTGGTGCACAAAATGAGCCGTGCATGAATATCACCTTGCTCAAAGAACAAAACCAACAAAGTGCATGAACTCACAACAAATTACGGTATTACTTGATTCTGGTCTCCGCGGCAGAGGCTTCCCCGAACCCCTGAGACCAACTCATCGAACCCCTAGGGTTCGATAGAAACCAGGTTAAGAACCACTGTATTAAACTAAGGAGAACCAGACAAACTCCTGGCTCTCCCTAGTTACTGGTCTAGTTCAGTGCTCCCCAGATAAATGTGGTTATAGGACCAGTTAGCTGTTTTCTTGCTTTGTTTTGTTGTTTTTAATTTCTAGCCCTAACATACCAATGCTTTTGAAAAATACAATAAATTTAATTACTAGGAAATGAAATTTAAAGATATATACAGTGTGTCCGTAAAGTCATGGTGCACTTTTGACCGATCACACGGTCAAAAGTGCACCATGACTTTATGGACACACTGTAAATGTTTTTGCACAGCAAAGGAAACCATCAAAAAAATTAAAAGACAACCTACTGAATGGGAGAACATATTTGCTGATATATCTGATGAGGGGTTAATATTCAAAAATTATAACTTATAAAATTCAACACCGAAATAATCAAAGTAATGCAGAACAAGAACCTACAACCAAGACTACTTTATCCAGCAAGGCTAACGTTTAAAATTGAAGGAGAAATAAAGAGCTTCCCAGAAAAAGAAAGCCTGAAGGAATTCATAAAAACCAAACCAATTCTGCAAGAGATACTAAGGGGCCTCTTGTGAACAGTTTAAAGGGAGAAATGAATAGAGCAAAAGAAGAATACAGCTTTAAAGAATAAAATGGCAATAAACAACTACATATCAATAATAACCTTAAATGTAAATGGATTAAATGATCCAATCAAAAGACATAGGGTAGCTGCATGGATAAAGAAACAGGACCCATACATATGCTGTCTACAAGAGACACACCTTAAAACAAAAGATGCTCATAGACTGAAGGTAAAAGGATGGAAAAAAATATTTCATGCAAATGGAAATGAAAAAAAAAGCAGGGGTAGCAATACTTATATCAGACAAAATGGACTTTAAAACAAAGGCTGTAGTAAGAGATAAAGGTGGACACTACATAATGATAAAGGGAACAATTCAACAGGAAGATATAACTATTGTAAATATCTATGCACCAAATATAGGAGCCCCGACATACATAAAGCAGACTTTGATGGATATAAAGGGCGAGATTAACAGCAATACTATCATAGTAGGGGATTTCAATACCCCTCTAACAACACTGGATAGATCCTCAAGAAAGAAAATTAATAAAGAAACAGCAGACTTAAAGGATACACTAGATCAACTTGATTTAATAGATATCTTTAGAACTTTTCACCCTAAAGCAGTAGAATATACATTCTTCTCAAGCGCTCATGGTACGTTTTCTAGGATAGACCACATGTTAGGACACAAAAATGGTCTCAATAAATTTAAGAAGATTGAAATCATATCAAGCATTTTTCTCTGATCACAATGCCATGAAACTAGAAATTAACCACAAAAGAAAAACTGAAAAATACTCAAACACTTGGAAACTAAATAGCATGTTATTAAATAATGAATGGATTAACAATGAGATCAAAGAAGAAATAAAAAAGTTTCTAGAAACAAATGATAATGAGCATACATCAGCTCAAAATTTATGGGACACAGCAAAAGCAGTTCTGAGAGGGAAGTTCATTGCACTACAGGCATATCATAAGAAGCTAAAAAAAGCTCAAATAAGCAACCTGACCCTGCATCTAAAAGAACTAGAAAAACAACAACAAATAAAACCCCAGACAAGTAGAAGGAAGGAAATAATAAAGGTCAGAGCAGAAATAAGTGACATAGAGGCTAAGGAAACAATACAGAGGATCAATGAAACCAGAAGCTGGTTCTTTGAAAAGGTAAACAAGATTGATGAACCTTTAACTAGACTCACCAAGAAAAAAAGAGAGAGGACTCAAATAAATAAAATTAGAAAGGACAGTGGAGAAATAACAACTGACACAACAGAAATACAAAGTATTGTAAGAAAATACTATGAAGAACTATATGCCAATAAATTAGACAATCTTGGTGAAATGGACAAATTTCTTGAATCATATAACCTTCCAAAAATCAATCTGGAAGAATCAGAACACCTAAACAGACCAATTACAGCAAATGAGATCGAAACAGTTATCAAAAAACTCCCAAAAAAGAAAAGTCCTGGGCCTGATGGCTTCACAAGTGAATTCTATCAAAAATTCAAAGAAGAACTAACTCCTATTCTCCTCAAGCTTTTTCAAAAAATTCAAGAGGAAGGCAGACTTCCAAACTCCTTTTATGAGGCGAGCATAATTCTGATCCCAAAACCGGGCAAAGACAACACAAAGAAAGAAAATTATAGGCCTATATCCCTGATGAATTTAGACGCTAAAATTCTCAACAAAATATTAGCCAACCGGATCCAGCAATATATGAAAAAAATCATACTCCACGATCAAGTGGGATTTATTCTGGAGAGGCAAGGCTGGTTCAATATTCGCAAATCAATCAATGTGATTCACCACATAAACAAAAGGACAAAAATCACATGATAATTTCAATAGATGCAGAAAAGGCATTTGATAAAATCCAGCACCCATTCATGCTCAAAACTCTCAGTAAAGTGGGAATACAGGGATCATTCCTTAACATGATAAAGGCCATCTACGATAAACCGACAGCAAACATCATACTAAATGGACAAAGATTAAAAGCAATCCCCTTAAGATCAGGAACCAGGCAGGGTTGCCCACTTTCACCACTCTTATTCAACATAGTTCTGGAAGTCCTAGCTACAGCAATCAGACAAGAAGAAGAAATAAAAGGCATACAAATTGGAAAAGAAGAAGTAAAACTGTCATTATTTGCAGATGATATGATATTGTATATTGAAAACCCTAAAGTCTCAGTCAAAAAACTACTGGACCTTATAAATGATTTCAGCAAGGTGGCAGGATATAAAATTAATACTCAGAAATCAGAGGCATTTCTATACACCAACAATGAAATATCAGCAAAAGAAATTAAGGAAACAATCCCCTTCACTATTGCAGCCAAAAAAATAAAGTACCTAGGAGTAAATTTAACCAAGGAGGTTAAGGACTTGTACTCGGAAAATTATAGAACATTGATAAAAGAAATCAAGGAACATACAAACAAGTGGAAGCACATACCGTGCTCATGGCTAGGAAGAATAAACATCATTAAAATGTCTATATTACCCAAAGCAATTTATAAAGTCAATGCAATACCAATTAAAATACCAATGACATACTTCAAAGATATAGAACACATATTCCAAAAATTTATATGGAACCCAAAAAGAACACGAATAGCCTCAGCAATCTTAAAAAGAAAAAATAAAGCAGGAGGTATCACTCTTCCTGATATCAAGGTTTACTACAAGGCCATTATACTCAAGACAGCCTGGTACTGGCATAAGAACAGGCACATAGATCAATGGAACAGAACAGAGGACCCAGAAATAAACCCACAGCTTTATGGACAACTGATATTTGACAAAGGAGGAAAGAACATACAATGGAGTAAAGACAGCCTCTTTAACAAATGGTGTTGGGAAAATTGGACATCTACCTGCAAAAAAATGAAACTAGACCATCAACTTACACCATTCACAAAAACAAACTCAAAATGGATAAAAGACTTAAATGTAAGCCGTGAAACCATAAGCATCTTAGAAGAAAACATAGGCAGCAAGCTCTCCGACATCTGTAGCAGCGGTATATTTGCCGATTTATCTCCACGGGCAACTGAAATAAAAGGCAAGATAAACAAATGGGACTATATCAAACTAAAAAGTGTTTGCACAGCTAAAGACAATAAGAACAGAATAAAAAGACAAACCACACAATGGGAGAACATATTCGACAGCACATCTGATAAGGGGTTAATAACTAAAATTTATAAAGAACTTATAAAACGCAACACCAGGAAGACAAACAACCCAATCAAAAAATGGGCAAAAGAAATGAATAGAAATTTCTCCAAAGAGGACATACAGATGGCCAATAGGCATATGAAAAAATGCTCAACATCACTAATCATTAGAGAAATGCAAATTAAAACCACAATGAGATATCACCTCACACCAGTCAGAATGGCACTCATCAGCAAAACAACACAGAAAAAGTGCTGGCAAGGATGTGGAGAAAAGGGAACCCTTCTGCACTGCTGGTGGGAATGCAGACTGGTGCAGCCACTGTGGAAAACAGTTTGGAGATTCCTCAGAAAATTAAAAATCGAACTGCCTTTTGACCCAGCTATCCCACTTTTAGGAATATACCCTAAGAACACCATAGCACTGTTCGAAAAGAAGAAATGCGCCCCCATGTTCGTGGCAGCATTGTTCACAATAGCGAAGATCTGGAACCAGCCCAAGTGTCCGTCGGAAGACGAGTGGATTAAAAAGCTATGGTACATATATACTATGGAATACTACTCAGCCATAAGAAACGATGACATCGGATCATTTATAACAAAATGGATGTACCTTGATAACATTATACGGAGTGAAATAAGTAAATCAGAAAAAAAGAAAAACTGAGAACAGCACGATTACATACATAGGTGGGACATGAAAGTGAGGGTATGAGACATGGACAAGAGAGTGGTGGTTATGGGATGGGGGGAGGGAGGGAAGAGTGGGATAGGGAGGAGGGGAGGGACGCAGGGAAAACCAGATTGAAGGTGACAGAGGACAATTTGACTTTTGGTGATGGGTATGCAACACAATTGAATGATAGGATAACCTGGAGATGTTTTTATTGTACATATGTACCCTGATTTATTGATGTCACCCCATTAGAATTAATAATAATAAAATATATATATTAAAAAAAAAAATTCAACACCCCCCAAAAAAATCCAATTAAGAAATAAAGGACCTGAATAGACACTTCTCTAAAGAGGGTGTACAGATGGCCAACACACATATGAAAATGAAAGATGATCAATGTCACTAATCAACTGAGAAATGAAAAAACCACAATGAGATACCACTTCACACTTGTGTGAATGACTGTCACCACTGGAAGGCAGTATGGAGTTACCTCAAAAAATTAAAAATGATGGCCCTGGCCAGTTGGCTCAGTGGTAGAGCATCAGCTTAGCATGTGGATGTCCTGGTTCAATTCCCAGCCAGGGCACAAGAAAGGCAACCATCTGCTTCTCTACCGCTCTGCCTCTCGCTTCTCTCTCTCTCTCTCTCTCTCTCTCTCTTCTTTCCTCCTGCAGCTGTGGCTCGATTGGAGCAAGTTGGCCCCTGATGTTGAGGCTGGCTCCATCGCCTCCACCTCAGATGCTAAGAAAATGGCTCCGGTTGCAACAGAGCAAGGGCCCCAAATGGGCAGAGCTTTGGGTGCATATAGGAGTCTGTCTCTGCCTCCGCTCCTCTCACTTAAAAAAATAATAAAAATTAAAATGGAACTGCCTTATGACCCAGTGATTCCACTTCTGGGAATTTATTTGAAGAAACCCGAAAACACCAATTCAAAAGAATATATGCACCCCGCTTTTCATTGCAGTGTTATTGACAATAGCCAAAATTTGGAAGCAGCCCAAGTGCCCATCAGTAGATGAGTTCATAAAAAAAACTGGTGCATTTACACAGTAGAATACTATATGGCCATAAAAATAAGGAAATCTTAACCATTTGTGACAGTATGGATGGACCTGGAGAATATTATGCTCAATGAAACCAGTCAGAGAAAGACAAGTACAGTACAATGTGATTTCATTCATATATGAAATCTAATGAACAAAATGAACTAACAAGCAAAATAGAGACACTCATAGATAGAGAGCCAGTTGTTAGCTGTTGGGTGGTTGAGAGCTTGGTCAGGGGTGGAGGGAATTGATCAAAAAGAAGAGACTCGTGGACACGGACAGCAGTGCAGTGATTGCCAAGGGTTGGGGGAAGTGGAGGCATATATTGGGGGATAAATGGTGACCGAGGAAGACTTTTGACTTAGGGTGGTGAACACAGTGCAGTGTACATAGATGATGTGTTGTGGGATTGTACGCCTGAAATCTGAATAATTTTGTTAGCCAGTATCACCCTAATAAATTCAATAAAAGGGAAGAAAAGATATATAAAATAAGCGCCAACTTTTAAATTATTTTTAGATTCAACATTTATAAAAGTATTCTGTCAAAATTGCCTCAAAATTTTCTAATCTTTTATTCTCTGAGACCAAAAACATGTCCTCATGAGTCAGTCACTGTTTTTGGACCAAAACAATCATGGATCATGCTTTGAGTCGCACTGGTATTTTTTGCAACGGGGGAAGGAGTAACAACTATCTCTTTGCTTAAGCTGTATGTACTGAATACACGACATACTTTTCTGCCCACACACAATTATTACACATTCTCTTCACTTAGCCTAAAATGCTTTCTCCCCATCTCCAACTATTGAAATCCAATCCAATCTTCAAGATGTATTTCAAATGCCATCTTTTTCATCAAATCTTTCATGCCCTCCCACCATTACCAACAACAGCTGGGTTTGAGCTTTCCTTCCTCTTTTTTTGATACTTGTACTCTGCCTCAGACTATAATTATGATAAGGGAGTGTAATGGCATGGTAGAGAGGTTTGGGCTCTGGAATCCAAGAAATCAAGACTAAAGCCCCAGCTAGGTAACCTTGAATGAGTTCTTAACCTCTCTGTTTCCTTATCTATAATGTGCATATGAGTATGGTACCTATCCCAATAGGTTGTTATAATTTTTAAATGAGATAAGCCATGAGAAGCATCTTAGATAGGAAAAAGCACAAACATAGTAAGTGTTGCATTAGTATAACTACCATTATTATTTGTTCATGACTTACCTCCTGTCCTTTATCAAGCACAATGCCTTGCTTAATTGCTATAAGTGGAATCCAGAAAGATGACTGATGGTTGAGAGGTGAGGGAGGTTCCAGGGAGAGGATGGTATTTAAACTGAACTTAGTGTGGAGAGGTCAGCATTCTGATCCTGATTGGTGACAGGCTGTGCTCACGCCTTGGTTGGCTGTGTGCTAACTGTATAGGAGCATAGGGAGGTAAAACAGGAAAGGCAGGTCATTTTATATGGGGCCTCTTAAAGGCCTCCTGAGGTGTTCTACTTTCTCCTTTGAGTATTAAGTGGGAGCAGTAGAGTCCTGCTGCCAACAGAGGGTGGTTTTTGAGGTAGGGAAAACTGGAACCCAGGGAACCAAGGAGGAAACTGAGAAACTGATGAAATCTTGTTACCTAAACCAGCACTTCCTAAACTATTCCTCTGAATATTCATATTCTGCATAGTGTTGATTAATGTTCCCTTGGGGTTTGGGGGCTTTTATTGAAAAAACTAATTTGGGAATTGGGCTGTGTCTAGCTCTCTCCCATTAGAGACTGACAATCTTTTACTCAAAAAGTCCATTTAGACTTTGTTGAACTAGTTTCCTAAACTTAATTGGCCACAGAACTTTATTTGCGAAATGTCTGTAAGCATTTCACAAAATAGTTCAAGAAACAATACAGTAGTAGGGTATTGTAAAGAAAGAGGTCAAATTTGTCTGTTTCTCAGTGCTTACCAGATCTCAGGATGTTGATGCAGTCAGGCAGTTGCCAAACAGAAATTATGTTGACTAGCACTGCTTGGTATTAGGTGGAATTACTCAGCAGGAATTGTTCAGGACTCCACCAGTGGGACAGGCTCAGAACGCCAGGTTATTTTCATCCATCATGTCCATCTCTGTCCATTGTGAGTCTCCACAAGTGTCCCGTCACCATGCCTGCTCTCAACACTCAGTGATTCCCAACCTTTAGGAATTGCAGCTCTCTAATCAATCTAATTTTTGTTGATCTACCTTTATACTTTTGAAATGTTTATTATGCAGTGTGTTATATATCTAAAGGAAAGTGAATGAAAATAAAGTTTGTTTAAAATGGCAAACCTTAAGAAACTTAGGAGTATCCTTGACTAATCAAAATCAGGTTGGGATTCATTGAGTTATGTGGCATACTGTTTTTTCACCTCATTTAAAAGGATTGAAATTATTTATGCCTGAATTAATATAAATATTGCATACTTTCAGAAATTCTTTTTTAAATCTTAGTAGAACTACTTAGTCACTTGTTTAATTGATGTTAATACATGTTTCATCAGTTAACTTTTAAAAAGTAAGATGAACTTACTTTTTATGGGCATGGTTGGCACTTAATAATTGCTCAGCAATTTAAGGTAAATTATGTGCTTTTCAAGGATAATCATGGAGTGACTATATGTAGAATACTTAAAAGCTTGAAAATAGTAACACTACATAACTATTGTTATTGCGGAAAATTGCAGTTAGGTCCTGCCTGGTTATTTCCCAGTCTTCAAAATAGTTCACACTCCATTTCTCTTGATTGCTATCCATTTTTAATTGAAATTGCAGGAGCATTTCACCAAAACAAAAACTCAAAAATTGTAGTTTATTAAGTTTCTGAGTAGTTGATATAAATAATTTTGACTATAATAAATTATTAAGACATTAAAATCTTTACAGATTTAAATAATATTCAGTTACTTGTTTTATAGTTATTTTAACCTCAAATTTAGGACACAGTATCATTTAATATTTTTGTATGATTACTCTTAAATTAAGCCTTCCATACCATACATTTTCATGTTATAGAAAACATATTTACCTGCATTACTTTTAAAGTGCTTGTTGTAAGTGCTTTTTGGAAGTCCAGAGCTATAAATAACTTAATTTTTTTTCTGCTTCAACTTCTCCAGCTTACTGAAACAAATTCAAGTATCAAGTGCTTGGACTCCATGTGCTGTTTCTCAGAAGGAGAAACAGCGTGCGCATCTGTTGGAAGAATGCTGGAACGAGTAATAGGAAGATGTAGTCCGACCCATGTCAGCAGGTGTGACATTTCTCTAAGTAGCCTTTGCTGCAGATGAGTGTCCTGTAAACTGGAGCAGATGAACGTGCATCTCTAGATACAAAATAAGTCAGCAGCTGGTTTTACTAACTGAAGCAGGAAGTGTGCTATTTTATTAGCACTCTGTGATGGTAGATTTTACTTTGTGGCTTTGGGTCAGGGGTACTTTCACTTAACAAAGGAAGAGAAAGCATCTTTGAAGAGACTTCATCTAATGAACAAAAAATTTTGCTTCACAATTTTTCTAAAATGTGAATAGGAATGTGTATATAGTAACTTTATTTGGTTTTTACAACTTTATAAAAATTATATCTGTACTACTGTTTTATTTCCTATATATTTTTGTTTGTTTTTAGTATTTACAAAATAATCTACACATAACAGTAACATCAAAAGATTTTGCTTTTCTTATTCTTCGTCTCTATATTTTCTAGTCAGTCATTTGAGACTTTGAGGTATATATAAACACACAGACTATTGCTGCTCTCCTACTCCTTTTTATAAGTTAAAACGGGCTCTTTAAATTGTGGCTTATTAAAATCTTAGCATTTTTTACTTCTTCCAAATCTATTTCTTAAAAGATTTATCAATGTTTGCTTTTGTGGATCATAACAAAAATACAGATTCTTTTGGTAAATTGAAATTAAATTTCTTTAAAAGTGAAATGGATTAATTTCTTCATACATTTCCCCAAGGGACATATAATGGAGGGGATGTTGAGGAGTAGAAGTAACTTCACACTTTGGTGTTCTGTAGGTAAATGATACATTCCTAAAGTGAGAGCAGCAGTATGTTGGTGTTCGTGAAGGGTTACAGAGGAGCAGGCACAGGGTGATTTCCATCGTCCACAGTGTACCACGTGAATAGCAGCACTTTCTGTGTGCACCATGGCTTGGAAAAGGCTGGAAAGTATACCAAGAGCAGAGAATAAAGGGTGGAGGGGGCACTATTCTTACCTGTTGATAAAGGAATTTTTAGTATTTGGTTAGCTTTTGTGTTTTAAAAATGATGAGTATGGTATCACTCATGTATGATAAAGTTTAAGTAACTGACTGTTGAATTTATTAGTTCCTGCTTTGACTTCAGTGATGGCCATGTCTTTCTGGTACAGTTGCATTCATAATAGCGCTTTTATGTTAATATTATGTCTATGGTTTCAGTCCCGTTTATTGATCAGAACATGTAATCAGAAATATTTCCATAATGCTGTAATATCATTTTGTAGTAATTTTATTTCACATAAAAGAATAACTGTGAGCAGTTAACTTTATTGGGACTTGCATGTTGTGACTTACATAATTATATATATAAAATGCAGTGTGAGAAAGCAGCTCTGTCATGTGCCAAACAAGTTTTCCAAAGGAACTTTCAGAAGGACCTAATTTATACTATTTTACTTACTAAGATAGCTTTATTTTACAGAACTAATGTGGGAATCAGAATAAGAGACTACTGTAGAAATTCACAGTTTTAAAGTTTCTACTTATACATGAAGTTCTCTTTAATGACAGTATACATCTTCACTATTACAAAAAATTAGAATTAATTTTAAATGAGCCAAAAACTATTTTTCTGCTTGATATATACTCCCATTTTCTATATACCAATTATGTAGGTAATATGTCTCCTTTATTTTTTACATAGCCATATTTACTGCATTATCCCTCTTGCACCTGCCCCAGGTATTATATGATTTATTTCAGCCTGTTCTCTTGCAGGTAACTGTTACCATCTGTACTTCCTTTCACCTAGAAGTATATCATATTCTTTTCTATGTAGGACTTTATTTTTTTATTTTCCTAATAAAATCTTTAAAAGTAATATATTATTTGATAGACTAAATATTTTTCCAGTTATCTCCAATATCTAAGGTTATAATTACTGGTTCCTACTTCATTATCTCCTTTTCTTCAAATGAATAATCAAAAAATGTGTTGAGATCTGTTCATTTTTTTTCCTAGTGGATGAAGGTCATATAATATGCAAAACAACTTGCTGCTTTTCAAAGGGATGTATGAAAATTATCATAGATCCATTAACATTGTATTTAAACTTTGAAAGTTATTTTGATAAATAGAGTTTTGTTCCTGTTTTTTATATGTAATTGTATTAGTGAAATGTGTTAGGCATTTCTGTTTTGATTTTGAATAGCTTCTATGCCACATTTCTATTTCTTGTCTAATTTATAAGGTAGGGCAAGGCTGGTACCTTTATTACCAGATGTAGAAGTCTGTGGCCTATTCCATTAACGTTTTAAACATAAGAGGGCATCACTAGAGAAATACAATTGCTTTCATAGGATAGATTTCTCTGCTGCATAAACTTTTAGATCCAAGCATTAAAAGTTCTACTTATATTTCATCATTAATGTTGTCAAAGGAACATGCCATATTGCAAGCCTGGTCTCAAAGGCAGCATCATGGTGCTATATAAAGGATACGCCGTGTTGTGCCCTAGGGGGCTGTACTCTAGCAACAAATGATTTTCTGTATATATTTTACCACAGTTACTTTATCCTAATCAAAACTATTTTCTAAATAGAAAGGAGTTAATAGTCGGTATGTAATTCGGGTATTCAGTGTTCTGTCACATATGATATTTAACATATGAATGCACATGTGTGCTTTGAAAAAATAAAAAAATGAAGGGAACCTTATCTAATATTTTTCTATATAAGCAGTGGTTGATGAGAGGAAATTTTTATATAAAAGATTGGCAATTGGGAAGTGAAAACTTGACTCCTGATAATTGGGGTGTTGATACTTAGGTTTGTCATATATGTCTGAGCATACTTTTTTTTGCATGAATACTTATCCTAAGAAATGTTCATGGTTCCATTTCATTCATGTATTTTACAAATACTGTCTATCATGTACCAGGCACAGTTCTGGGTGCTAGAGAGACGGTAATGAACAAGCCCTTCCTTAAACTTAAGGTAGATATTGTTTAAGATTTTCTGGAAACTAGTAAATTCTGTAAATTATTGGTGTGGTTCTTGCTTGTTTCTCTCTTTTACAACTTTGTAAAATTTCTAGGTTCTAAACTTCATTATGACTGCTCAATTGATTTACATTTGAACTACAAATAGAGCCTTTTAGAAAATAGCAGTTATTTGATAAAAGTGAGTTTGGACCATTTTAAATGCTAGTTTCTTCTTCTAACATCTTTAAGGAAAATGGGAACCCTTCAAAATGACATAAAATGTATTTATTGTTAAGTTTTTCTAGTCTTCTAAGAAAAGCCACCTTTGACTTGGTTATTTGAATATTGTCCTTAGAGTAGGTTAGGGTGTGTTAAGCATGGAAGGCTATTATTGATCTTGAGTTATTTAAAAACTTAAGTTAATACAGTTGCAAATATAGTATTATGTACTGAATTGTTTGTAGGCTTCATCATTCAGGTAGTAGTTAACTTCCAGACCAGAGGATCATTTGTTCTTAATTACGTGAAAACCCTAAATGACTTACAGGTGTCTTTGATGCCTATTGAATAAACCATTCTCTACATTCAAGCTATTGTGCTAAAATCGTTAGACTAGAATTTATAGGTAAAAATAAATAAATTATGAACACATTGCTATTTCATTCCAAAGCTTTTGGTAAGTGCAATTTTTGTTTGCTTCTGTGATATCAAGATATAGCTTAGTTGCTTTTTAGTAAAATTGAATGTGCATAACTCATAACTTATTTTTTATTGAGTTAAGATTTTAAGAGTGTCTTATGCTGTACTACATATAGAGAATGTTTTAATGCTAATGAATGTCTAAATTTTGGCTATTATTTTTATATGATGACTAGAGCATTATTTTCCCAAGTTTTTGTATAATATAAACGGAATGTTTTTGGTCATTCAATGCTAGTAGAAAGAACTTGCTTTTAGCATTTAAACATGAATAATCAGTGATTACTTTAATACTCAAATTACATTTTGGTCTTAAGTTTTAGAGTAAGTATTTTTCTCAATTAAGACATAGGTCCTGGTGAGCCAAACTTTTCTCTTATTGTCACTTTAGATCATGGAGTGCCTCGGATCCTTTCTATACCAACGACAGGAGCATCTTGACTCTCTCCACAATGGACTCGTCTACTTGTTAAAAGAGCAGTAGTATTTTGTGGGAGCCATTTCAACTCCTTTCCTAAAACTCAATGTAATGTCTGGTAATGGCCACATTATCTCTGCAGAATTACTTTCTGAAATCTCGAGTAGTTCTTACCCACTCAGAGTTATAATGGCAAACAAACAAAAAGCACGAACATGAACCATTCTCAACACCTTTAATTTAAATGTGAACATGTGGAAATTTGTGAATAAAAAGACATTTTCCATCTCTTTGGGTTGTCCCTTGTGCTTATGGGACTCCTAATGGCATGTCAACCTCTTGCTGAGGTCACCATATTTTAATATCAATGTAAAAAAGAGATAATTTCTAGTTAATTGTATTTTTTAGTATTAGCTTAGTTATTGAATCTTTTATTTAAATCTGCTTCTGTAAATTATGCTGAAAGTTTGCCTTGAAAACTCTATTTTTTTATTAGAGTTATATTTGAAGCTTTTCATGGGAAAAGTGAATGTGAATAGTAAGGAATTTTGGTCCCTTAGTGACCCATGTTAATTCATTAGTACTTTCTAACATCATAGAGGAAATTAGGAGAATGCATTTCTAACCACCATTTATAGCACATGGGTAGTAAATATATACCAATACCAAACTTCTCTTAATGTTCTGTAACACAGCCAGTAAAGTTAACCATTTATATGGAAAGGGTGTATCATATCTTTATACATACTGGGGAATCAAGTCCATTCATCAAATTTCAATTTGATGTTTACTACTATTTTTATGACAAAATATAATGTGGGAAAATTAGATACCATTAGTATATTATGGTTTAGTGTGTTAACACTGGATCTTTTGCATGCTTTAATCTGGTTAATATATTTAAATTTGCTTCTTTTCTTTACCTGAAAACTCTGTTTATAGTATTTTATCACACTGTTGTAAAATTCAACTATACCAATAAAAAACAAGTTTGGACAGTGTTTAAATATTGCAAATACTTTTAATTATACAAATCAAAATTTAGGCTAATTAAATCAATAAAAAGAGAAGAGCCTTTTTCTGTGGCTTAGAATTGCTCTTGCCTTTCAGTAAGCTAGATTTTAGAATAAAGGATCTCAGACAAGAATCTTGTTATGTGTAGGTTAGTATATGTTATCTGAGTTACAGTAAACTACCACAGGAAAGTGAATCTGCCCAGTGTTTCATTAGAAGGTGTATTTCAGATATGGCTACAGGTAAAGTCTAAAATGCTAAATTTTATGGGGTAATGGCAGCAATATATTAAAATGCTAATAAGAATGGTTAATTAGGTATATATGCAGTTTTAACTCCCTGCACCTCAATACTTAATTTCCATTTTACTTTATCATGTAGACCAGAGGTCCCCAAACTATGGCCCGCGGGCCGCATGTGACCCCCGAGGCCATTTATCCACCCCCGCCTTCCGGAAGGGGCACCTCTTTCATTGGTGGTCAGTGAGAGGAGCACAGGATGCATCCGCACCCATAGTTCCCATTGAAATACTGGTCAGTTTGTTGATTTAAATTTACTTGTTCTTTATTTTAAATATTGTATTTGTTCCCGTTTTGTTTTTTTACTTTAAAATAAGATATGTGCAGTGTGCATAGGGATTTGTTCATAGTTTTTTTTTTAGTCCCGCCCTCCAACGGTCTGAGGGACAGTGAACTGGCCCCCTGTGTAAAAAGTTTGGGGATCCCTGAGGTAGACCCATTGTTTGTCACTTGTTTTGATCAAAAGTAATATTGTTTTAAAATTTGGAAATGATTATTAGTTTAAGAACTACTACCCAGCCCTAAGCATTATATGATGATTTTATACATACACATTTTAAACTGTTTGGAAATGGTTAAATAAGGTTTTGCCAATATTTCCCATATAGTTGAGAGTATAATTCCTCTTTGTAGATTTATTGTGCAAGCCTCCACCCCTTTCCCATTTCAGGAATATAAGACATGGAATTGAGCTGATAGAGTCAAGAATTACTATTTTCTTGCTAAAATAACCTTTGTCTGTTTCAATAATGCAAAGATACTGGGCTATTAATTTCCATAAACAGCTTCTTTAACTTAGATATTCCAAAATTGCTTTAGGGAAATCGTGTTATTCTGGAAAATGGGATAATAAAATAAAATGTACAGTGTGTGTACTCACCAATTCATGTTCTAGAAGAGGAAATACTGTGAAAAATATTCAGTTGGGTACTTTAGTGGAGGACATTATGGAATTGGCTTTTCTTAGACTGTATTATAAAATGTTCACATAGCAGGATGACATTCAGAAGGCCTGCATTACATCTGCTGTATTGATTTGCTATCAGCTAAACTCACTGCTGACATTAGAAAAGGACTACAAAGCCATCAAGCAGTCTCTGACCAACTGTAGCAAGGCAGGAGGTCAGCTAACTTCTATGGTACTTGAGGGATGACTGATGCAGTTTTCTGCATTCCTGTTTGAAGTTATTTAAGAACTTTGTATAAAAAAAAAAGTGAATGTATCCACTGAAAATGCTTATCCTACTCTGTTGTTCAAAACCTACTCCATTTAAAGAAAGATTATCTTACAATTATAAGAAAAGGGCTTTTTTCTATTTATGAAATTACCAGTGTTATAGACTAAGCTTCCAGTTTTCGAGTGCTAATACTCATAATTGTAAAACTCTTATATAACCAGTAATAACAGAAAATTCCCCCTTTGTGTATTTCTTTAAAACTGTTTGGAAAGTGTGATACTGATAATTACTCTTATCTGTGGAAACCAGAGTAACATGCTACATGTATTACTACTGGTTGTTTAATGGTCCCCAGTGCATTTTCCTCACTTGCTTGCCTTTGCCTCCTCTAAAGGCTGTAGCCCTGAAGACAGTAGCAAACACCAAGTTGGTTTCCCAAAGCGCCCATCTGCTGCTTTGTGTGACTCAGCACCCTGCCTGAGCTTTAGCAAGCATTAGTCCCACCTTAGAGAAAGTATGGGCCAGGAGAACTATAGATCTCCAGGTTTGAGATGGGTTGAGAATTAAAAAGGGAAGAGTTTACACTTTGAATTTCTCTTAAATACCCTCCTCTTTGGGTCCAAAGGCTTCCCAGACCTGACCCAAATTCTGGCACTGTCCTGGTTAGAAGATAAAACAAGCACATCACCCTGTAAGGAAGTGCTTTTACTCACACGAGGGTCATTTCTCCTGCTTAAGATTGTAAAATTGGGCTGTTGGGCCTGTGTGATCAACTTGAGAACTCCTATCTGATAAGCCATTAAAAAACTTAATATACCGGAAGTTTTTAAATATGCTAGTTATTCTGAAAGGTTATTGGAGTCTGGGGGGAAAAGGAAAATCATTGATGTTTGTGTTTTTCATGTAAAGATCAATTTGGGGTATATGATATAAGCTGGTACTGATAAGACTAACACACCAAAGAGTTATGTAAAACATGCTCTATTAATTTTGAGTCCCCTTTTTAGAGCCATTCTTTTTTCTTTCCTGAAATGGGCTATTTTCTTAAAAATAGAATATTATTAATGTGCTGTTTTGAGATAACTTGAATGATATTCCTACAAAAAATAGATCATAATTAATGATATGTTTGTAATGGTGATTGTTAGATTTTTATGAGGAATTAATAACTATAAATACTATAGCAACACTTACTTTAAAATTTTGGACCTCAGAAACTGTGGCTGTCTAATATCCTATAAAAATTTTCTGCATTTTTAGTAAATGTAGTATATTTATTGTACAGCTCTCAATTTTTTAAAGTTTATGAGATTCTATTTATCAAATAAAATTTTTCCTATATAATTAAAAGTGTTTTTCCATCATTTAAGCACATTAATACTCTGCTTATCACAACCAGCACTGCCAACTTTGTTTTGAGTTATTTTACTACATTTACCCTCCCTGACAGTATAGGAATACTATTATGCCTTTCACTGACTGCACTTTTCAAAAATCTAAAAGTTCTTTGGTTACCCAGGTTCTATAGATCATCAATACAGACCAACACACTTTAGCTAGAAATGGCCTCACTTATGAATAGCCAGCCAGTGTGAATTTGGAAATGACTTGGTACATAGAAAATATGTGCTTTCTTTAAAATATAACTGATATTATATGTATATTCTAACCATCTAGTGACAATTATTATTCCTAATGCTTCCTCAGTTACCAGTTAAAACACATAATTGTTTAACCAACTTTTATTAAAAACATAAACTGTTGTCTTTGCCCAAGTGTTAGTATTTGCAAAGAATGACAATGTATGATATATGTAATCTATTTTTATTTCTGAAAATAATCCTGGACAAGTCAGTTTATCTAAGCATCTATTTTTATTTAAAAAGTTGAGGATTTAGGCAATCTTTAGGATATCTTCAGTCTTTCACTTTTATTGTACAATATCATGTTTTTAAGGAATAAGAGATTTAGAACAATAAAAATTTGAGCAGTATTTCACCATAAGATTGTGTGAATTCAAAAACAAGTTTTAATAGCTGACAAAAATAGCCGAAGGACAAAGCTATTGTAAATGGAGGCAACGCCTTATTTCTCTAAACAGCTTTTTTGGGGGAGTGGCAGAGGGCCCTCTTAATAAATCATTTTAATACTCATCTTTTGAGGTAGAATGGTTTGTAGTCAAGTAAAATTTGTAGACAGCAAAGTGCATAGACTCGGGGATTATATTCTATTATTTTTCGCAAAGCTATACACATCTGTGCAGTTGTTAGCACAATCCAGGTAAAGAACCTTCCCATCATCCCAGAAAGTTCCCTTGTGCTACTTTCCACTGTAGTTTTTGTTGTGTTTTTTTTTTTTACAGGGACAGAGAGTCAGAGGGATAGATAGGGACAGACAGACAGACAGAAACAGAGGTGAGAAGCATCAATCATTAGTTTTTCGTTGCCGTCGCAACACCTTAGTTGTTCATTGATTGCTTTCTCACATGTGCCTTGACCACGGGCCTTCAGCAGACCAAGCAACCCCTTGCTGGAGCCAGAGACCTTGGGTCCAAGCTGACAAGCTTTTGCTCAAGCCAGATGGGCCTGCGCTCAAGCTGGCGACCTCGGGGTCTCGAACCTGGGTCCTCCGCATCCCGGTCTGACGCTCTATCTACTGCGCCACTGCCTGGTCAGGCATCCAGTGTGTTTAATACTCCCTTCCTTCCTTTGGCAACCATTTTTCTATGCTCTTTTCAGAGGCAAGTCTTACCTCTTCTTGAACTTAAAAGAAGGGGGAAAAATAAGGAATTCTACAAAGTGTTCACTTTTGTATGTGACTTTGTCCCTCAAAATGTGAGATTATGCGCGCCTGACCTGTGGTGGCGCAGTGGATAAAGTGTCGTCCTGGGAACACCGAAGTCGCCAGTTCAAAACCCTGCACTGGTCTGGTCAAGGCACATATGGGAGTTGATGCTTCCAGCTCCTCCCCCCTTTCTCTCTCTCTCTCTCTCTCTCTCTCTCTCTCTCTCTCTCTGTATCTCCTCTCTAAAAATGAATAAAAATAAATTTTAAAAAAATGTGAGATTATGCATGTTGTTACATCATATTCTGGTTTTTTTACTCAGTAATGTTTTGTTTCATGAACTTCCCACAATTTATCTTTTCTTTATGGACACTTGTATTATTTACAGTTTGGGGTCGTCATAAGTTATGAACATGCTTTGTGGACATGCTTTTATTTCTCATGAAATAATTAGGAAAATTCTGGGTCATAAAGTAGGTTTATGTTTAGCTTTATTAAAAAACTGCCAAAAAGTTTTCCAAATGATTAAATGTGCCATTTTATTTATATTTGGGCACAGTTATGAGAATCACAGTTCTATTATATCCTGATTGTACCATATTTCCCATGTATAAGATGTTCCCATATATAAGACACACCTTAATTTGGGGCTTGAAATCTGGGGGAAAAAAGTATTACATAAAGTTATTAAACTCAGGTTTTATTCCTCATCATAAAATTCATACAACTCATCACAGTCAAAACTCCCACCCATTAGCTTGTCCTCATCTGTGTCTGATGATGTATCACTGTCTTCATATTGCTTCGTCCTCAGTTCCATCTTCTATGGCATTTGAAATGGCACAACCACTGTATAAGACTCACCCAGTTTTTAGACCCCAGATTTTTCAG
This sequence comes from Rhynchonycteris naso, assembly GCA_037038555.1. Lineage (NCBI taxonomy): Eukaryota > Metazoa > Chordata > Mammalia > Chiroptera > Emballonuridae > Rhynchonycteris > Rhynchonycteris naso. Next base: position 40,024,413 of record CM073002.1, read on the forward strand.
AAAAGGGTGCATCTTGTACATGGGGAAATACAGTAATTTGCACAATGACAAATGATGTTTAATTCCTATTCATATGCTTATTGGCACTTTGTAGGTTTTCCTGAAATGTCTATTCATGTCTCTGGCCATTTTTTATTTAGGCTGCTTGTCTCGTTACAGCACAGTGGGAATCCTTTATTTACAGATGTAAAGTCTTTTGGCAGATACATGTATTGCTAGCATTTCCCCCTGTCTGTGGCTTACCTGTGTATTTTCTTAATGGTGACTTTGGGGAGCAGAAGTGCTTTATTTTGATGTCTAAAATTTTCTTTTCCTTTATGGTTATATGCTTTTTGTGTTTTGTCTACCCTGAGTTTATAAAGATACTGCCCTGTTTTATATTTTCTGGAAACCTGGTAGTCTTAACTTTTATGTTTGTAATCCATCCAAATTCATTTATGTGTATGGTGTGAAACAAGGATTGGGGATAGTCCTTTCTCCTAATCCCCATAAGGGCATTTGTTTGATTTAGTCTCTTTTGTTGAAAATATTCATCTCCATTTAATTTGGTGCCTCTGTTTAAAATTGACTATATAAATGTGGGTCTATTTCTGGACTCTCTCTTCTGTTCATCTATCCTTACCAGTGAACAACTGTCTTGATTACCATAGCTTTATACTCAGCTTTGAAACCAGGTGTGTAAGGTCTAACTATTGTGAAGATTGTTTTGGCTCTCCTGGGTCTTTTGCATTTTCATATAAATTTTGGAGTCATCAATTTTCCCCCCTTTTTTTGTGCCAGAGAGAGAGAGACAGATAGGGACAGACAGGAAGGAGATGAAAAGCATCAATTCTTTATTGCAGCACCTTAGTTGTTCATTGATTGCTTTCTCATATGTGCCTTGACCAGGGGGCTACAGCAGAGCAAGGGACCCCTTGCTCAAGCCAGCGACCATGAGGTCATGTCTATGATCCCACGCTCAAGCCATATGAGCCCACACTCAAGTTGGGGATCTCGGGGATTCGAACCTGGGTCCTCTGCTTCCCAGTCCAACACTCTATCCACTGCATCACCACCTGGTCAGGCTGGAGTCATCAATTTCTAAAAGAAAAAAATCCTTATTTTTATTTTGCTCTGAATCTATAGATCAATTTGGAAAGAACTGACATCTTAACAATATTGAGTCTTCTAATTTGTGAGCATAACTGTCCAATTATTTTAGGTCTTTAATTTTAGGAATGTTTTATAGTCTTCAGTGTACTCATACTGTGTTAAGGACTTGTGTGTCTGTGCTTATGAAGGATATAGGTCTCTAATTTCATTTTCTTATAATGTCCTTATCAGGTTTGATATATGGGTTATGCTGACCTCATAAAGTAATTTCAGAAGTGTTTTCTCCTCCCCTCTTCTTTGTTAGAGTTTATGTAAGGTTGGTATTATTTCTTAATATTTTGGCACTTGAGATCATGTAGGCTTAGAGTTTATATTTGGGGATATTTTGGACCACAAATTCAATTTCTGAGACAAATACGGGATCATTCACATTCTCTATTTCTTTTGTCAAATTTGGTTATTTTTCTTTTAAGGAATTTGTCCACTTCATGTAATTGCCAATATATTTTTTAAAGATTTTATTTATTGATTTTACAGGGTTGGAGGGAACAAGAAGTATCAACTCATAATTGCTTCACTTTATTCATTGATTGCTTCTCGTATGTGTCTTGACCAGGCAAACCCAGGATTTTGAACCAGCGACCCCAGCATTTCAGGTTAGCGCTCTGTCCACTGTGCCACCACAGACCAGGCAATTGCCAATATTTTTGACATAAAGTTGCCCAGAATATTCTCTGGTTACCCTTATAAGGAAGGACCATGGGGTCTGTAGTGTTTCTGCTTTCCTTTTTTATATTGGTAGCCTTTTTCTTGACTTTGTACCTAACCAGTTTTGCTAGGGGTTTAGTCAATTTTATTAATATTTTTAAGTAACCTACTTTTGGCATTGTTAACTGTATACATGGCTTGTTCATTATCTTTTGCTCTTTAAAATTTCAACTTTCTATTTTGGTTTTAATTTGCTTTTCTTTTATGGATATTTTGATACACAATTGATTTTCATTAAACCTTTTTAATAAAGTCATTAAACCTACACATTTCCCTCTGAGACAACACCACTTAAGATGTGTCCCACAAATTTTATCTTATTTTTGTTGTCATTTGAATCAGAATGTTTATTTGTATGGTTTTTTTCTTTGACCCCTAGATTATTTATAGGCGTTTTGTTAGGTTTCTAAATATTTGGGTGATATAACTTTTTTCTCCTTTTATATCCTTCACTTTTTTTCTCACAGTGTTAGGGTTTCCAATACTACGTTAAGCATTTGTGGTAATAATGGCAATCTTAATCTTATCTTAAATGGAATGATCTGAGTTTTACCCATTTAGTGTGATATATGCTATAGGGTTCGATATACATAACTTTGTCCAACTTAAGATTTCCTTCTATTCCTACTTTGTTACCAGTTAGTTATAGACAGGTATTAAATAAAGTTTTGCAAAATTGTTGTTCTGCTTCACTTAAAACTCTTATAATTTCTCCTTTATTAATGTAAACAAGTGTACTGCTGAATTTTTCTGATGAACAATCCTTGCATTACTGAGAAAAATCCTGTTTTTTCATGATGTATTATTTTTAGTGCTATGTTGGATTCATTTTATTCATTTAGGATTTTGAATCTATGTTATAAGAACAAGATGGGCTTATAATTTTCATTTATTCTTTTGGTTTTATTCCTGGTTTTGAAGTTAGTATTACATTTAACTCATAAAATGTGCTGGGGAAGGCCTCTCACTTGGTTTCTGAGAAAACATGCCTAAAATGGAATCAGCTATTTTGAAAGTTTGGTAGAATTTATCTTAAAACCATTTGGGCCTGAGGTTTCTTGAGATGAGAGGTCTTTGAGTACCATTTCTAATATTTTTTTCTATAACATTAATCTGTTCAAGTTATTTCTCTATATTTTGTATATTTGTAGGAATTTAGCCACTTTATCTAAATTTTCCAATTTAGTATGTAAGCCATTATTTTGTCTGAAATACTTTTTCTTCTAGATTATTTTTCATAATTGTTTTCTTTTTCATTTTTTATTATGGTATAATTAAAATATAACATTAGTTTCTGGTATACAATATAATGATTTAATATTTGTATATATTGCAAAGTGATTAATAAGTCTAATTAACATTCATCACTAAACATAGTCAAACAATTTTTTTCTTGTGATGAGAACTTTTAAGATCTAAACACTTAGCAACTTTCAACAACCCCTATGAGAAATGGACAAGATACAGTTGTTGAACTAAACAACACCATTAATCAACTGAATATAATGGACAGCTGTATGGACTGCTATATTCAACAGTGGCAGATACACATTCTTCTCAAGCTCCCATGGAACAGTGAGCAAGATAGACCACATTCTGAACCATGAAACAAACCTTAACAAATTTAAAAGAATAGAATTAAAGTAGAATTCAATAACTGGAAAATCCTAATACATAGAGATTTATACAGCACATCTAAATAATATATGAGGTAACAAAGAAATCTCAAGAGATTTTTAAATACTTTTTCACTAAATGAAAGAGAAACCACAATTTATTTGGGATACACAAAAACAGTGCTTAGAAAATGTAAAACACTGAATAAATGTATTAGAAAAGAAAGATCTAAAAATCAATAATCTAAGTTTTCATTGGAAACAAGGAAAAAAAAGCAAATTAAATCCAAAATAAACAAGTAAAATAATAGAGCAAAAATTAATAAAATTGAAAACAAAATCAATAGAAAAAATAGTGAAACCAAAATTTTGTTTTTTGAAAAAAATTAATAAAATTTAAGCCTCTGGCCAGGCTAAGAACACAATCACTAAGACCATAGATGAAAGAGGAGACATTACTACAGATCCCAATGACAATAGAAAGGTATAAAGTTTAGGAACAACTCTATGTTTATAAATTTGATAACCTAGATGAAATGGACCAATTCATTGAAAGATGCAATGTGCTAAAACTAACAATAAGAAATAGATCATCTGCATACACTTATGTCTATTTTTGAATCAATCATTAATAACCTCCCTAAACAGCAGCAGGCCCAGATGGGTTCACTAGTGAATAATAACATACTGTATATCCCCATGTAGAAGATGCACTTTAATTTGGGGGCCCAAAATTTGAAAAAAAAAATTAAAATTATTGAACTCAAGTCTTATTCACCATAAAATTTATACAACTCATTTGCGCAAAAAAGCAGGACAGGAAATGCAAGTAAAAAGTCTATAGCCACTGTATAAGACACACGCAGTTTTTAGACCCCAAATGTTTCAGGGAAGGGTGTGTCTTATACATGGAAAATATGGTATACTTAAGGAGGAAATTATACCAGTTTTCTGTAATCTCTTACAGAGGATAGACTCAGGAGAATACTTCCTAATTTATTCTATGAACCCAGTATTACCCTAATACCAACACCAGACAATTACAGACATTATAAAAATAAAACTACAGACCAATATCTCTTATGAACATATATGTAAAAATCCTGCATAAAATTTTAGCGAATGAGTGACATCTAAATGGTTTTGTCATTCCTTGTTTCCCTCCCCTTTATTTTATAACTAATCAAAGGGCCATCCACCTGTCCACCCAGACGTTGGTGGATTGTACCAGGGAAGAGGCTAAGGACCCATGAGAGTGGTGGCAGTAAGCTAACATGACCTTTGATGATGGTAGAGGGTGAATGGGGTTCACCTGGCCATGTGTACTGCAGCTGGAGAGTCCAGTTGCTCTTGGAGGAGAGATAGCAATAACTTGGAGGGAGGGAAAGAGAAGGCGGCAGACAGAATTGAAAGACCACATTTCCTGCTGTCTGTCCTGAGATTCTGTCAAGAGGTCTTCCCACTCTCTATTGGAGGATTCCTGTACTGGGCTGGGGACACACCCAAAGTCCCAAATGCCAAGCACATACCTCCCTTCACTGACACAACATCCTTTATCCCCCTTCCCCTTTTTAATGCATGAACTCCCAGACTTAATGGTGAGTCATCTCACCAAACTTGTGCTATACTGTCATTTTCTGGAAAACAAAAGAAAGGTTCTTAATTACCAACCTGTTAAATTGTTAGAGTCAAAGTTAAGCAGTCTTAATTAAATATGAAATGCATTCACTACTTCAAGTGTGGCAGCAGAGGCACTTTTCATCAATCATAATACCATATCACAAAAAAATTACAATATTCTAGCAATCAAACCCAAAGACACAATATTGCAGTCTAACATAATTAAGATAGCTGTTGTGAAGAAATTTCAGTGAGCAATAAGAAAACTCAAAAAGGTAATACAGTGATCTCAGGAATAAAATTAAACAAAAGGAATACTTTGCAGAAGAGATTTAAATTAAAAACCAAATCTGGAGCTGAAGAATTCAATCAATGAGATGATGAATGCATTAGAAAGGATTGGAAAGACAGCAGATCAGATGAAAAAATAAGTGAGCTCAAGGATAGTAATAAAAATGTTTCAGGCCTGGCCAGGTGTTGGCTGGCACACTGGATAAGAGCATCAACCAGGGATGCTTAGGACCCACGTTTGAAACCCTGAAGTTCCTGGCTTGAGGGGGCTCATCCAGCTTGAACACACACGAGCTCACCAGCATGAGTGCACCGTTGCTGGCTTGAAGCCAAGGGACACTGGCTTGAGCAAGGGGTTACAGCTTGGCTGGAGGCCCCAGTCAAGGCACATGTGAGAAGCAATCAATGAACTAAGGTGCTGCAACTACAAGTTGATACTTCTCATCTCTCTCCCTTCCTGTCTCTAGCAAAAAAACAAGTGAAAGTGGAGAGAAAACTACGATTTTTTTTAAGAAGTGAAAAAGTGCTACAAGAACTTTCAAACTCCACTAGAAGAGCCGACATAAGATTAATGAGTATACCGGAAGGAGAAGAGAAGAGTAAGAGAGCAGGGACATATTTAAAGAAATAATAGCTGAGAACCTTCCAATCCTGAAGTAACTGGATACACAAATCCATGAGTTAACAGAACGCCTTATTACCTCAACACAAAAACACCTTCTCTAAGACATAACAGACAGAATTCAATGATAAAAAATTTTAAAGCAGCCCTAGCTGGTTGACTGTGGTAGAGTGTCGACCCAGTGTGTGGAAATCCCAGGTTTGATTCCCACAGAAGTGCCCATCTGCTTCTCCACCCCTCCCGCTCTCACTTTTCTCCTCCTCTCCTGCAGCCATGGCTTGATTAGAGCGAGTTGGCCCCAGGAGGAGGACGGCTCCATGGCCTTAGCCTCAGACGCTAAAAAATAGCTCCAGTTGCTACAGAGCAAGGGCCCCAGATGGGCAGAGCATTGCCCCCTAGTGAGCTTGCTGGGTAGATCCTGGTTGGGGACTTCTGCCTGCCCTCCTTTCACTACAAAAAAAATTTTAAGCAGCCATGGGTAAAAGACAGCTACAAAGCAGTCCCCTTTTAGGCTATCAGCACAAACTCTACTGGAGAGAGTAGAGTCACATGGTTGAAATATTGAAATTTAAAAAATTTCAGCCAAAGATACTTTATCCAACAAAGTTACCCTTCAGAGAAATAACGGCTTTTCCAAACAAACAAAAGCTGAGGGAGTTCACAGCAACTAGGTTTACCATACAGGATGTGTTGAAAAGAGCTCAAGTTGGAATACAAAACTCAGATTAATGCTTTTATGTCTCATGTTCCATTACTGGAATGGTAGTGACGTGGGAGTTATTTATATTGCTTATGGCCCTACTACTGCTCAAGGCCATCACTAGGTCTGATTTTTCACACATCTGCCTCCTGAGGGTACATGTTCTCACGCGCACAGAGTCACTGCTGCAGATACTGGCGTGCTGGGAGCTTGTCAAAAAGTGATGTGAATGTTTGGAAATTTTTTGAAGAACTGAATTTCAAAAATAACCTCTGGCATAAATGGACAGTCACAATTAGAAAACTGGGCCCTACTCGGATGGCTCAGAGGATAAAGCAACACCCAGACACACTGAAGTTGCAGGTTCGGTCCCTGGTCATGGCACATATGAGAAGCAATCAGTGAGTACACAACTGAGTGGAACAACAAGTTGATGCTTCTCTCTTTCCCTTCTTCCCTTCCTCTCTCTCACATGGAAAAGTTAAAGAAAACTGGAACTTTTAGAATAGTATATTAAACAATTATAGCATAAAGGTTTAAGGAAAAGAACATGAAAAATAACTATATTTCAACTTAGTAATGAAATTGCTACATAAAAAGATAATTTGTGACATCAAAAATATAAAAGGGGAAAATAAAAGGATGGAAACTATACGCCGATGAAATTAAATTACAATCACCAGGAAAAGGACTATTACATCTATGAGATACTGCACATAACACGTGTAACCACAAAGCAAAAATATAAAACAGACACAAAACATAAAAAGGCTGAGGAAATCACCGTGGAAAACCACCAACTTACAAAGATAGAAACAGAAGGAAAAATAAACAGTAGAGAAACAAAGTAACCAGAAAGCAAAAAATAAAATGGTAGTAATAACCTATCAATAACACCCACTAACTGTAAATGGGTTGAACTCACCTATCAAATGGCACAGAGTGGGCAAGCTGGATTTAAAAAAAAGACCCAACTTTATGCTGCCTACAGGAGACTCATTTCAAGTCTAAAACACACATAGGCTCAAAGTAAAAGGATAGAAGAGAATATTCCAAGCAAAAAATTGAAAACAGAACTACCATGCAATATAGCAATTCCACTTCTTGTTATATACCCAAGGAAACGGAAACAGGACAAGATACATGCACGACGTTATTCACAATAACCAAGATACAGAAACAACCGAAAAACTCATCAACAGATGAATAGATAAAAATGATGTGGTCTGCCTGACCAGGTGGTGCCATAGTGGATAGAGCAGTGGTTCTTAACCTGGGTTCTATCGAACCCTAGGGGTTCGATGAGTCGGTCTCAGGGGTTCGGAGAAGCCTCTGCCGCGGAGGCCAGAATAAAGTAATACCGTAATTTGTTGTGAGTTCATGCACTTTGTTGGTTTTGTTCTTTGAGCAAGGTGATGTTCATGCACGGCTCATTTTGTGCACCAGTAAAAAAACATACACCTATGTCTTGAATTTGGAAAAAAAAATCATTTTACTTATCACTAAAGAAGGGTTCGGTGAATGCGCATATGAAACTGGTGGGTTCAGTACCTCAAAAAAGGTTAAGAACCACTGGGATAGAGTGTCAATCTGGGATGCTAAAGACCCAGCTTTGAAACCCATGGTTGCCAGCTTGAGCATGGGCTTATCTGGCTTGAGCATGGGACCATAGACATGACCCATGGTCACTGGCTTGAGCCCAAAGGTTGCTGGCTCAGCTGTTGCCACTCCCCCCATGAAGGCATGCATGAGAAGCAGTCAGTGAACAACTAAAGTCTGCAACTATGAGTTGATGCTTCTCATCTCTCTCCCTTCCTGTCTCTGTCTCTCTCATCTCTCAAAAAAAAATGATGGGGTACATATAAACAATGGAATATTTAATATGAGAAAGGAGAATAGGCCCTGGCCAGTTGGCTCAGTGATAGAGTGTTGACCTGGCATGTGGATGGCCCAGGTTCAGTTTCTGGTCAGGGCACACAGGAGAAGCACCTATCTTCTACTCTATTCCTCCCCTCTCACGCTTCTCTCCCCCCCCCCACTCTCTCTTTCTCTCCCTCCTGCAGCTATGGCTCAACTGGAGCAAGTTGGCTCTAGGCACTGGGGATGGCTCCATGGCCTCCGCCTCAGACACTAAGAAGAGCTCAGTTGAGCATCAAAGCAACGCCCCAGATGGGCTGAAAGCATCACCCCATAGTGGGCTTGCCAGGTGGATCCCAGTCAGTGTGTGTGCAGGAGTCTGTCTCTGCCTCACCTCCTCTCACTGAATAAAGAAAAATAATGAATAAAGAAAAAAGAATGGAAAGGAGGATATCCTGCCATTTGCAACAATATGGATGGTCTTTGAGCACATTTTGCTAAGTGAGGCAAGTCAGAAACATAAATACTGTATGGTAGCATTTATATGCGAAATCTAAAAAAGTCAAATCTGGGGGGAAAAAACAGTAAAATGGTAGTTACCAGGGCATGGGGTGTGGGGGATAAGATCATTGAAAGGTATGAACTTAGAATGAGTAGTAGATAAGCCACAGAGATCTAAGGCACAGTATAATGAATATAGACAATAATGTACTACAGATACATAATGTGATAAATATTACAGTGACAATATTACAATGTAGCAAAGTAGCATGCTGTACACAAACTTTTTCAATGTTAAAAGATTCAATTACATAACGTTTATGAAAGGGGTAGAAAAAGAAATAGTAAATCGAATCCAATATTTGTTCCAGCTATGTAAAGCTGGTTCAACATTCTAAAATCAGTGAAGTCAAGTCATTGCGCTGTGCACTTTAAACTTATATGATGCTGTACATTAATCATACCAATTTATGAAAAAGAAAACATAACAAGCTAAGGCAGAAAAACTACATTATCTCATCAACATGCAAAAAATAAAGCATTTGGCAAAATTCAACACCCATACATAATTTTTCAAAAATTCTCAGTAAACTGCAAATAGAAGGCAGCTTCCTCAACTAAAGAATATCTAACAAAAATCTACTTGATGAGAAACATTTCCCACCAGGATCAGGTACAAGACAAAGATGCCCCCTTTCACCAGTCCTTTCAACATCATACTGGAAGTTCCAGCTAATGCCTTAAGAAAGGAAGAAATAAAATTTTCTTCACAGATGACATGGTCATCTATAAAGAAAATAAATTTTAGAAACTCCTGGAACTAATAATACATGATCATAGCAAGATTCCAGGGTACAAAGTTAAAATACAAAAGTCAATCATTTACCAGCAATTAACAAGTAGAATTTCAAATTAAAAACAACACCAATTATATTAGCAATCCCCCAAAATGAAATACCTAGGTGTAAATCTAATAAAATATGTACAAGATCCATATGAACAAACAAAAAGTTTGCCACTATGCACGGCGGCAAATGACTGCTTAAGTAGTGCAAGTATTGATCTGGGGGTTACAAATAGATTTTTGCGAGTAGGCAAATTCACAGATGTGGAATTGGCAAAATAAGAATTACATATATTCTCCTTAATTGATTAATCAATACCAAAGATTTAGTGTATATTCACTATGTGTGAAATACTATGCTATCTGCTGAGGCTTCAGAATCAAGGAAGGCACACTGGTGAGACAGGAATTTGCCAGTAAATCATTTCTTGGGTAAAACATGCAACACTCAGATCCAGTGTGGAATTGTTCTGCCCAAAAATGCTCACAGTACTCCGATGAGAGACAAAAGATCTGGCTGTTCTTCAGGGCACTACTTATTTTGACTTGCTCTGAGAGATGAATAAGAAACATTCCTGTCTAACTTGAACAGAATTCTTGATTTTTCTACATTTCTAAAGCAATTTGTTCCAATAAAAATTTTCTTTCCTTCTGACCTATAATCCACCATTAAATTCTTTGAATCCACCTTTAAAATACAGTGTGTCCGTAAAGTCATGGTGCACTTTTGACCGGACACAATGTATATCTCCAGTCTTCTCACTTCTACCACTGTCACCTCAGTTCAAGCCAGCATCTCCTCTAACCTAGAGAGCAACCTCCTACCTGTGTGGGATCATTCTCCTGAGTAAGCCAGGGTCATCATTTAAAAGCCAAACTATAAGTTTGCTTCCTGGTAATGTCTCCAGAGGTGTCCCATTGCACTTAGGAATTCAGACTAACGTGCTGGCTCACAAAATCGTGTGAGATGTGGCTCCTGCCTGCCCCTCTGATCCCACCCATGCCACTCTCCCTCTCGCCCACCCTGCGGCCACCTCACTGCCTCCCCTTCTGTTCCTCAGATTTGCCAAGTTCAGTTATGCCTCAGGGACTGCGCCATGTTCTGTCTGCATGGGTGTCATTCCCTGCTCTCTCTTCATGTGGTTGGTTCCTTTTCTTTTGGAGCGCCAGCCTGCTGAGACAATTCAGAATCTAGAAGCAGGATTAAATGGTTAGATTAAAAATAAGTAAACAAAATAAATTCAGATACACTAAAGTTTGTGAACCCATGTACTAGATTCTTTCCCTTATGTTTGTAAGTGACAGATTTGTTAATGAAACTGGAAATTAAAAGCATTTTAGTATCCAATAATTTTTCTTGTTTCCCTTAGAAAAACTTTTCACATTCAGTGCATGTGGCTGTTAGATAAGGCCGTATCACTGCAACAGATGCCACAAAACAATAAGGCTAACAAGAAGAGGTTAACAATCTGTTATTACATTCCACAAAGAGTTCCAGTCAGCAGCCATCCTGTTCCACGAAGTCATTCAGGGATTGACATTTTTTTCATCCTGATGATCTGTCATCCTGGAGTTGGGTTGACATAGATTCTGGTTGACAGAAGATAAATTTGGAAATCATACTGTTTAAACTATTGGTGCAGAACTAAGACTCATCAAATCTGCTTCTTCTGTTGGCAAGAATAGTCATATGGCTACACCTAACTAGAGGCAGGGACCAAGCAACATCCCCAGACAAGTAACCATATGCCAGCTACAGCTATGGAAGAAAGAAGAGTTTTCGATGGACTCTGCTACAGTGTATGTGGAGCAAGTTTTTATTTAGCACTTTAAAACAAGTGACTCAACATCTTTTCCACCAGAGAATAGTCTAACAGATTGGAGATAGTTGCATATATTTCACATGAAGGCATTATGGAATCAGAGATTGTTGATATCAAAGGAACCCTCATTTGACTTATGTGAAAACAGACACACTAAATAACTGGCTAGTCATACAACCACCTCTAAGCTTTTATGAGATATATAGTTGAGTTAATCCCCGGTGTCTCTACTCCCATACACTGAGAGCAGTGAGAATTTAATAATTCAAAATTTGAAAATTTTATACAAATGCAATATAAAATAGCTATACTGCTACTGTGTCCTGGTTCTTTTTAAAACTTCTTTCATTCATGGGTTGATTGTAAAGGTAAAAATCAGGTTCTACACACTGGGAACCTGTAACAGTGTTTAAAGGCTTTGGCATTAAGCCCAGGTTCCGATCTTGGCTCTACCTTTATTAGCTAGTTATAAGCTACTCTCTTGGAGCCTTGTTTTTCTCATTATGAAATGAGGGAAATAATAGCTGAGCCTCATAATATTTGGAAGATTGAGCAATATAGTGTCAATAAAATGCTCAGCATAATAAGAGGGTGGTTAAATACTCAATAAATGGAAATAAAACACAAAAGAGGAGGGTCACTTCATAAAACTATATTTTTAATGCTTGGATTGCTTTTTAAAATCTTGTCACTGATTCTCTTTTTATGAGAAATAATTACCAGTACCATTCATTCATCAAGCATTTAAGGGCTCCAGATTTCTAGAGTCTGAGAAAGTCAAAGAAAACCACAATCTTGGGCAACTTACAGTCTTGGGAACACTTTAGTCTTACCTACCTGTAGCAGGAGAAATTCACGGCTATCCTACATATCCAAGCTATTAGTTCTCGGAATTACTATACTGCCTCTATGAGTGGGGTAGCTCCCATCCATATTTTTCATAAACCGAAAGTTATGAACAAAATGTCATTTGGTCAGGGTTATTTTACAAGTGATGATCTAAGTCCACCTGTTCCCATCTGTAGGGAGTGGAGACAATCTGACCAGCAACTTTAGAATGAGGGCAAAAAGTACAGTCACCTCTAATTCACAGTAGTTCTATAAAGTTGCCATAAATACTGGAACACTGCTTCCAGGGAAAAGTTGAGTTAGGTTCCTGCAAGCCCCTGGTCACATTTTCATCAACAAACCAATACATAATCTTGTTTTATGCATTTCTCCTTAAGGACACTATATAATATATATTGTTCATTCATTAACATTGAACTCACAGCCTCAGAATTGTAATTATATCTGAATAAAGCTTATCTAATATACATATTTCCTTCTAATGCCCATCACAGCCTTTTTGTGCTTAAAAACACTAGACAGCCCTTTGGTACTATGCTTGGTGGCCATTTTAAACAACAAAATCACCCACAAAAACACAAAAATGCGGTAAACTATAGTATATCATGCACAGGACACTTGTTTGCAGTATGAGCTGAAACATGAAGGCAGAGAGAGCGTCATCAGCTGGGGATGCGTGTCACAGCCCACTCAAAGCGCTGCCACTCTGCACACAGCCACAAATGACCACCTAGATACCACAGGTATTGATTTAGAGGTTACAAATAGAGTTTGGCAAGGAGGCAGATTCTGTATGGGGTCAGCAAATAATAGGAATCAATTATATATTCTTAATTGTTAATCAAATCTACAGATGTGATGTATATTCACTACATGTATAGTACTATATGTGCTGAGGATTCAATCAAATAAGGCACGGTCTTTGTTATCAGTACTGCCCTTACAGTCTAACGGAAGATACATAAGTGTTATCATGGTGTATTATGGTTAAGTGCTATTTTTTTTAAAAAGTAGAGAGAAAGGCCACAGGAGCACACAGGAAACCCATCTAAATCAAATTGAAGCATTGGGACAGCGGCCCAGCATGGTGACACTCAACAAGTCTTGTTGCTGCTCCTATTGTAAAAAATTAATAGGAAACATTTCAAGGAAAGCGTGTGGAAAGTGGAAACTCCAAGGAAAGATTGTGAAAAGTCTCCAAGGTGCAAAACCCAAACTACACAAAGGGTGTAGAGCATGTTGGAAGCTAACAGAGCTTCGTCATGCTCCCTGTAGGACCACTCAGCAGCAAGTCTCCTCCCTCCTGCAGCATCCGTTTTCCGTCTACTGGATCTTTCTCATCAGCCTATAACCAAAATATTTGCTTGACTAGGCTTCTCCTTCCAGCTATCAAAAGCTGTCTGTATTCACTATCCCAATTCTCTTGTGTCTGGTATCCACTGCAGTCAGGCTTTCCCTGTCCAATATTCCACAGGAATCTATTCATTAAAGTCAACAATGACTTCCATTGCTAAGTCCAGTATTTAATTTGTAATATATATATATCCCTTTTTAAGCTATCTGCTTCCTTGGAGCAGTCTCTTTGCTCGGCTCCTACAATCTCTGGTGGTCCATCTCAGTTTTCCTTGCTATTTCCTCCACACTAACCTGGCCTCTGACTTTGGAGTGTGTCAGGGCTTGGTCTTCAAACTTCTTTTTTCTGTCTATATTCACTTTTAGTGACTTAATCCTGTCTGAAAGTTTTAAATACCTCTACAATCTGATGACTCCTAAATGTGTATCTACCAAATCTTACCTCACTCTTTATCACCTGATTTATACATTTAAATACCTTTCAAATTTTTATTAAATCATATAGGCCTCATATACAGGGATTCTGATCTGCACCCCTGAGACTTCCCTCTAAAACCCATCTCTGCCATGTGCTCTAAATCTTGGTTAATAGAATTCCATCCTTCCAGCTGCTCAGGTGAAAACCCTTGGAATCATCTTGGAACTCTTGTTACGCTCCGACAACCGCCCCCCTCAACTCATACACACTTATATCTAGTTCCTCAAAAAAAACTGTTCAGATCTATCTTTAAAATAGATCCACAGTTCAATTTCTTTTTGTCAACTCTGTCATCGTCCTGGCTGAGATTACCGTCATCTCCCATCAAAATAATTGCATGAACTTCTTAGTTGACGTATTAGTAACCTATTGCTGTGTAACAAATTATCCTGAAACTGAGCATTTTAAACAGTCTTCCCACAATTTCTGTGGATTCTAAAGCTGAGGGTAGATGATCTGGATCCCTCACATTTAAGCACCTTCGCAGGCCATAGTGAAGCTGTCAGAACTGCAGTCTCATTTGTGTGACCACTTGGAAAACAGTATGGCATTTCCTCAAAAAATTAAAAATGTAACTGCCTTTTGACCCAGCATCCCACTTTTAGGAACATATACTAAGCATACCAAATCACTGATTCAAAAGAAGGTATGCACTCCCATGTTCATTGTAGCATTGTTTACAATAGCCAAGATCTGGAAGCAGCCCAAGTGCCCATCAATAGACGAGTGCATGAAAAAGCTGTGGTACATATACACAATGGAAAACTACGTGGCCATGAAAAGGAAAGAAATCTTACCTTTTGTGATGGCATGGAGAGACCTGGAGACTATTATACTAAGTGAAATAAGCCAAGCCAGGCAGAGAAAAAACAAATATCATATGATTTCACTTATATGTGGAATCTAATGAACACAATAAACAGGAACAAAACAGAAACAGGGTCAGAGGGAACAGATGGACAGCTGTCAGAGGGAAGGGGAAGAGGGGACAGGATCAAAGGTGAAGGGTTAGGGTTAGGGTTCGGATTAGCAAGTCCCAGAGGTAAAGGAGGGAGCAAAGAGGGTAAAATGGAAAGAGACTTTGCATAGGACATAGGGGCCACGATGCGGGGGGCTGAGGGTGTTATATTGAATAAGACACTTGAAACCATGTCAACACAATAAATTTAAAAAGTAAAAAAACTGCAGTCTCATCTGAAGGCTCAGCTGAGAGGATCAGCTTCGAAGCTTTTTGATGCAGTTGTTGGCACGATTCAGTTCTTCATGGTTGCTGGACCAAGAGCTTGCTCCCCAATAGCTGCTAGCCAGAGGCTACCTTTAGTTACTGTCACATGGGTCTCTCTTAAAGGCAGCTCACAAAATGACAGCTGGCTTCCAACAGTAAGCAAGTGAAAGAGCAGAGAGAATATCAAAAATAGAAGCTCGTCTCTTTATAACCTACTATCAGAAAAGCCATCCTATCACTTTTGCCATATATATATATATATATATTTTGTGTGTGTGTGTGTGTGTGTGTGTGTGTGTGTGTGTGTGTGTGTGTGTGTGACAGAAACAGAGAATGGGACAGACAGACAGGAAGGGAGAAATATGAGAAGCATCAATTCTTCATTGCAGCACCTTAGTTTTTCATTGACTGCTTTCTCATACGTGCCTGGACAGGGGGACGGGGGGGGGGGCTACAGCAGAGCAAGTGACCCCTTGCTCAAGCCAGCGACCTTGGCCTCAAGCCAGCGACCATGTACTCAAGCCCACGCTCAAACCAGCGACCTCAGGGTTTCAAACCTGAGTCCTCTGTGTCCCAGTCTGATGCTCCATACCATACACTGCGCCACCACCTGGTCAGGCCATATTGCATTCATTATAAAACATGGCTCAGTCCAGCCCATACTCAAAAGGAAGGGATTATACAGGGGTGTGAATCTCATGACACAGGGCTCACTGAGGGTAATTAGAGGCTGCCGACCACAGCTGGCCTGCTCTCACCTTCACCCTCGCACACACAGTCTTTTCTCAACACATCAGCTTAAGCAATTTTCTTAGATCTCAAGTAAGAGCTTGTTATCCTCTGCTCAAACCTTCCAATGACTTCCCACCTGTCAGTAGAAACCACAGCATTAAAAGCCACACACAATTTGCTACCTGTTATATCCTTGGCCTCATCTCCTACTACTCACCTCACTCCCTTCTCTCCAGCCCACTGGTCTCCTTGATGGTCTTCAAACACGCTGCCAACTCAGTGTCATTATAGTGGCAATCTGCTGTCCCTGCAAACTTCCCTTAGAAATATGCATGGCTTAACTTATTATTCAGCAACCTCAGTAAGGCTCCTCCATGACACCCCTATTTAAAATCGCACATTCTTCGATTCCCTTCCCTTTTCTCTCCCACCATAGCACTTCTCATATATTATAGAATATATTTTATTTTATTACATCTCCGCACACTAGAATTTAACTCTCATGAGGGAAATTATTTTGTGTTTTGTTTACTGCTATGTATTCCCAGGATAATGCCTGACACACTAAGAAGTAGAGGCACTTATTTGAATGAATGAATTGTGAAAGCTCCAGAGAGTCACCAAAGGCTCAACTCATCCTGATAGCAGTGAGAACAAGTAATTGGAAGACAAATAGATTAAAGACAGAGAGAACAGGTAAGCTACAGCAGGCACTTAGGCAATACATGACGGTGACGCTGAAAATCAAGAACATCATATGGACATGTGGAATGAAGAAGAATTATGAGCGCACCCAAAATTGGTCTACAAATTCAACAAGCCATCAAAATCCCAGTTAGTTGGTCATTGTTGCAGAAATTAACAAGTTGACTTTAACATTTGTATAGATAGATGAGGCCCAGAATAGCCAAGACAATTTTTAAGAAGAACAACTTGGGCCTGACCAGGTGGCAGCACAGTGGATAGAGCATCAGCCTGGTATGCTGAGGACCCAGGTTCAAAACCTCGAGGTCACCAGCTTGAGCATGGGCTCATCCAGCTTGAGCTTGGGATCAGAGACATGACCCCATGGTCACTAGCTTGAGCCCAAAGATCACTGGCTTGAGCAAGAGGTCACTGGCTCAGCTGGAAGCCCCCCGGTCAAGGCACATATGAGAAGTAACCAATGAACAACTAAGAAGCTGCAACGAAGAATTGATGCTTCTCATCTTTTCCTTCCTGTTTGTCCCTATCTCTCTCTCTCTCTCACTAAAAAACAATAAAAATAAAAATAACAATTTGAAGGACTCACATTACCTGATTTCAAAACGACAAAGTTAAATCAAAATTATGTTGTTCGGACATAAGGACATACCCAGTGGTTTTCAAACGCTGGGGATTGAAAATCAAAACATACAAAAAATAACCACTTACATTTCTTAGTAATTATTTTCAGCAAGGGTGTCAAGACCACTCAAAAAGAATAGTCTTTACAACAAATGGTAGGGTAACAACTGTATATTTGCAAAATACAAAAATTAACTCAACCCTGGCCAGAGAGCTCAGTGGGCTAGAGCTTTGTCTTGAAGCACAGAGGTCGCCAGTTTGGTTCCTGATTGGCGCACATACAGAAACACATCAATATTCCTCTCTCTTGCTCGCTCTCTTCCTTCCTCTCTCCAAAATCAATAAAATAAACATTAAAAAATTAACTCAAAATAGGTCAAGGATATAAAGGTGAACACTAAAACTAAAATACTCTTAAAGGAAACATAAGTGTAAATTTTCTGACACTGGATTAATCCATGGTTTCTTAGATTTCATACCAAAAGTGTAAGCAACCTAAGAAAAAAGTTAATTGGATTTGACCCAAATTAAACTTCTGTGCCACAAAAGACACTGCTGAGAAAAGTGAAACAATCCACATAATAGCAAATTCCTGTGAACCACGTATCTGATGTAGCATCCAGAATAAAGAACTCTTTAAAATCAACAATAAAGCCTGACCAGGCGGTTGCGCAGTGGATAGAGCGTTGGACTGGGATGCGGAGGACCCAGGTTCGAGACCCCGAGCTCACCAGCTTGAGCGCGGGTCCATCTGGCTTGAGCGAAGGCTCGCCCACTTGGACCCAAGGTCGCTAGCTCCAGCAAGGGGTTGCTTTGGTCCGCTGAAGGCCCGCAGTCAAGGCACATGTGAGAAAGCAATCAATGAACAACTAAGGTGTCACAATGGCAAAGAAAAGCTAATGATTGATGCTTCTCACCTCTCTCCATTCCTGTCTGTCTGTCCCTATCTGTCCCTCTCTCTGTCTCTCTCTCTGTCCCTTTCAAAAAATGAAAATAAATAAATAATAATAAAATCAACAATAAAAACAAATAACTCAATATAAAAATAAGCACATAACCTACCAAAATTGAGTAGTGGAGAAATACAATAGTCAAACTGCCCGAACACACACACACACACACACACACACACACACACACACACACACACACAAGAAAGTTCAGGACCAGATGGCTTCATTGGAGAATTCTCCAAACATTTAACACCAATCTTCCTCAAACTTCCAAACAACTGAAGAAAAGGGAATACTTCCAAACTCATTCCGTGAGGCCATCATTATTACCCCAATATCAAAGCAAAAGAAACACTACAAGAAAACTATAGACTAATATCTCTGATGAATACAGATGCAAAAATCTTTGACAAAATACTAGCAAACCAAATTCAATAGTACATTAAGGAATTATATACCATGACAAAGTGGATGATTGAACATATGAAAATCAATTATTCTAATATTGCACATTATCAGAAAGATAAAAACCACATGATCATCCTGATGTAGAAAAGCATTTGACAAAACCCTTTCTGTTTAAAAAGTTTTTTTCAACAAACTAGGAATAGAAGGAAACTATCTCAGTATAATAAGGACCAAAAATAAAAAGCCCACAACTAACATTTTACTCAATGGTGAGATGCAAAGCTTTTTCCTCTAACATCAGGAACAAGAAAAGAATGCCCTTTTTTACTACTTCTATTCAACATGGTATGGAAAATACTACCCAGATCAATTAGGCAAGTAAGAAAAGGCATCTGAATTGGAATTGGTAAAATTGTTTTTGCAGATGAGAAACTTTTCGGTAGAATATCCTAAAGATTACACACACACACAAACATCTTTTTATAAAGCAAATGTTAACAGATCTAAAGAAAAAAAAGAAATGTAGTAATAGTAGGGGACATCTCACTACCTCACTTTCATCAATGGGTTGGTCATCCAGACAGAAAATCAGTAAGGAAACACTGGATTTAATGACATCTTAGACCAGATGGTTAATATCTAGAATATCAAAGGACTTCTACAACTCATCAACAAAAAAAAATCAAACAGACCAATTCAAAAATAGGCAAAGGACATGAGCAGACATTTCTCCAAAGACATACAAATGGCCAACAAGTATGTGAAAAGGTGCTCAAAATCAATTGAGAAATACAAATCAAAACCACAAGATATTACCCATTAGGGTAGATAGTTATCAAAAAGAAAGAGATAGAGAAAGAAGAAAAAGAGAAAGGAGAGAGAGAGAGAGAGAGAAGGAAGGGAGGGAGGGAGGGAGGGAGGGAGGGAGGGAGGAAGGAAGGAAGGAAGGAAGGAAGGAAGGAAGGAAGGAAGGAAGGAAGGAAGGAAGAAAAAAAAGCAATTGTTGGCAAGGATGTGAAAAACTGGAACCCTTGTTTACTGTTGGTAGGATTATGAAATGGAAAACTGTATGGAAGTTTCTCAAAAAATTAAAAATGGAATTACTTGCCTGACCTGTGGTGGCGCAGTGGGTAAAGCGTCGACCTGGGAACACTGAGGTCGTCAGTTCAAAACCCTGCACTGGTCTGGTCAAGGCACATATGGGAGTTGATGCTTCCAGCTCCTCCCCCCTTTCTCTCTCTCTTTCTCTCTCTCTCTCACTCCGTGTCTCCTCTCTAAAATGAATAAATTAAAAAAAAACTTTTTTTTTAAATGGAATTACTATATGATCCAGCAATTCTAATTCTAGATATATATCTAAAAGAATTAAAAGATCTCAGAGATATTTACACTTATGTTCACAGCAGCACTATTCACAATAGCCAAATGTCCAAGAGATATGTGATATTTCATCGTTTTGATTTGCATTTCTCTAATTACTAATGATGTTGATAATCTTTTCATTTGGTTATTGGCCACTTATATCAT
Organism: Rhynchonycteris naso; assembly: GCA_037038555.1. NCBI lineage: Eukaryota > Metazoa > Chordata > Mammalia > Chiroptera > Emballonuridae > Rhynchonycteris > Rhynchonycteris naso. The sequence continues at coordinate 40,044,998 of CM073002.1, forward strand.
TATTGGATAAGTGTCTTTATTTTATTATTTATTTGATTTTAGATGGGGAGAGAGAGAAAGGGAAAGGGCAGGGAGGAGCAGGAAGCATCAGATCCAGGCAGCCGGCCCCCTCATGTGCCTTGACCACACAAGCCTGGGCTTTCAAACCTCAGCATTCCAGGTCAACCCTTTACCCACTTCATAACCACAGGTCAGGCTGGAGAGGTGTCTTTTCAAATCCTTTGCTCATTGGTTGGGTTTTCTTTCTGTTAAGTTATAAATGTTCTTTATATATTCTAGATACAAGTTCCACTACATTTTTAAAATAGTGGACTGTTTGTTGATATAATTATTATACCTTTTTATACTATACTTCATTAACTTCGAAATATTTTCCAGAATGCATTTTAAATATATCAAATGTCACCTTAAATATAAATTATATAGAAATTTAAAAATTTTAAGCAACTATTGCTTTTTCAAACAAATAAATTCCAAACCGAGTAGTGGGAGGTATGAGGACCCATAGGTTTAAAGAATTAGAGACGTACGCTGTATGAACTCCTGACTTGAATTGGGAGAAGAAAAGAGATCATTTAAAATTCTGAATGGATAATTACTAAGCAATTGTTAATATTTAAATATGGTGATAGTATTGTGGTTTTATGTTAAAAGTCTTTATCTCATAGCAATTGTTGAGACTTACTTCGAAATAAATCTGGATTGGGAAAATAGATGGCATTAGATAAATCAAGGTTGGCCATGAACTAATCATGTCGAAGTAGGTTAATTACACCTATTCTACTTTTGTGTGTCTGAAACCTTCCATTTAAAACTTAAAAAGCACTACTGCAATGTCCACTATGTTTAAGAAGACAGGTAACTGGCAGCAACTAAACAATACCAACTAAATTTTTACAAATTTAAGAATTCCCAATTAGGTCAGAGCAAAAGAGCTCTGGGAAACTTAATAATGAGGCTGACGTACACATGCAGTTATCTGTGCAATGTTTTAGGTAATACCACCAGTCACAGGCTAACTGGGTAGCTGCACCAACCAACCACGATACACACAATAGGACCAAGCACCAGCCATCAGCACCAGTCTTCACCTATGCAGGTCATCCCACCAGAGTTCACCAAGGGACCAGAACTCCCATTGGAAGGGTATAGTAACTACCCTCACTGCCTACAAAAAATTACTACCTTCAAGTACATGTCTACGCTAAATAATTTTACAGCAGTCCCTCAAGCCACCTTATACTCACCCAAACTGCACATCCAATAGACACAAGGTAGGATAGAAAGGCATAACTTGCACATTTAAAATACACATCCATGCCTGACCAGGTAGGTGGTGGCGCAGTAGATAAGAGTGTGAGACTGGGACACAGAGGACCCAGGTTTGAAACCCCAAGGTCGCTGGCTTGAGCGTGGGATCATAGACACGACCCCAAGCTCACTAGCTTGAGCATGGGGTCACTCGCTCTACTGGAGCCGCCCAAGGCAAAGCACATATGAGAAAGCATTCAATGAACAATTAAGGTGCCACAATAAAGAATGGATGCTTCTCATCTCTCTCCCTTCCTGTCTGTCTCTATCTGTCCCTCTTTGTCAATAAATAAATAAATAAATAAACAAACAAATAAAATAAAATACACACCCACCAGAATGACTGTCATAAAAAGACAAGTATTAATGAGGATGTGGACAAACTGGAACCCTTTCACATGTGGTAAGAATTTTTAAATGGTAGGGCCACTTTTGGAAGAAAGACAGTTTGGCAGTTTTTTTTAGAAAGTTAAACATAAATTTTCCAACCAATATAACAATTACACTCCTAGAAATCTACCTAAGAAGAAATGAAAACATGTCCACACAAAGACATATATGTGAATATTCATAGCATTAATTACAAAAAATGTGAACAATCCAAATGTCCATTAACTGACAAGTGTATAAACAAAATGGACTATATATACAGCGGGAGTGCTGTGTAGCCAATAAGAGAATCAAGTACAGGTATACACTATAGCATGGATGAACCTCAAAAATATGCCAACTCAAAGACGCACGATACAAGACATCAAATTGTATTAATTTCATTTTTATGTGGTTTCTAATCAGGGACAATTTATAAAAGCAGATCAGTGTTGTTGCCTAGGACTGGGGGTAGCAGCAGTAATTCACTGCAAAGGAGCATGAAGGGAACTTTTACAGGCTGATGAAAACGTTCTAAAACTAGACTGAGATGATGGTTGCACAACTTATAAATTTACTATTGAATCGTACACTTACAATGGGTGAATTTTATGGTGTGCAAATCACACTTCAATAAAGCTGTATTTTTAAAGTACCATTACAACAAAGTCTTAGGAATGACTTTTTTTTTTTACAGGGACAGAGAGAGAGTCAGAAAGAGGGAAAGATAGGGACAGACAGAGAGGAACACAAAAAGACGAGAAGCATCAATCATCAGTTTTTCGTTGCGAAAACTGTTGTTCATTGATTGCTTTCTCACGTGTGCCTTGACCGCGGGCCTTCAGCAGACCAAGTAACCCCTTGCTGGAGCCAGCGACCGTGGGTCCAAGCTGGTGAGCTTTTTGCTCAAGCCAGATGGGCCCGCGCTCAAGCTGGCGACCCCGCGGTCTTGAACCTGGGTCCTCCGCATCCCAGTCCGATGCCCTATCCACTGTGCCACCGCCTGGTCAGGCCAGGAATCACTATTTTAAAGCTCTGGCTGACAGCCTATTCATCTAACTTCAATACAATGAATTTTAATATATTATCAACTAACTAGTATTATTTGCTTAAAAACTAAACACGCTCATTTTAAAGGGCCCCAGGCACACACATCTCTACCCTCCTGATCAAACACTGCTTCTAGCCGGCTGTGCGGTAGCAAGTCACTGTCCACGGCTTATGTTGTCTCTTAGCCACTTTGTTTTTCCCTGATCTTATGCTCTACAGCCCTGTTTCTCAGCTGTCAGTCTGCAAACTAGTTAGCTGCCCTGATGTTGTGTGGCGAGTATACACCCCATGATTGTAGTCGAATTCACTTATGCTCAGGGCAGTTGCCACTTATCAGCCTGTATCATCAATGAAAATACTACTGAGGCTGTCTTAGATAGTTTTGGAGCTTGTGGGCTCGTTCAAACCAGCTTTTGCGCCGTGCCGAGCATTTACTAATCATGCACAGACAAAAAGCCTTCGGACCAACTGCGTCGTATCAATGCATCGGACATGTGTAATTCGGAAATCAAAGCCCAGCTTGTGCCATGTTGCATTGTTATGCTCCGTAAGATAAACTTGATCTGTTGTGTGTTTGTGTTTCAGGCTGGCTAGGTCACCAGTCCCCAAGTAAAAAGGCTGGAAACCACGGCACTACAGTGTTCCTTTTAGTATATATATTTAAAAAATTGCATTGCCCAAGTTTTAGTTTTCTTAGAATATTTCATAATCTGAAATAAAAATGTTAAATGCTTATATTGAACATGCATCTAAATATTTATGTACATTCTAAATATAAAATGAATATCCTTTTTTGTTTTTTGTTTGATCATTAAGCTACTCACATACTGCCTCCAGTAAGTTTCAATTTTTTCATTATTTCAAATCAAGCTTTCCTTTCATTATTTGGTTCAAAATCCTTTTTTGCTTTAAACATATTTGATTCTTCTTTTCAAAGCAGGGCTGTCTTGTCTGACCAGCCAGCTAAATTCCAGTCTGACTCCACCTCTCCTCATGCCACTGAAAAATCTACCAAAGAGAATTTCCCTCTAAGCTAGCCATTAAAAAAAATTTTTAACCCAACATTTTTTACCCTCCAAAACCTCATATGCAATGCCAATATTCCATAAGGAATAAAGTAAAAAGCTACCGATGCCATGAAAGCAGAGGCATCCTGCTTGCTGTGGCCCAACTTCACGAAACAGAGCAGCCTTAAGGCGTGGTTTGAAAACCCATGCTCTAGGACAAGCAACGTTGATTTCTGCACAGCACAAACAAACAAACAAAGCATACTTAAGCAACACTCATTAAAAAAAACTTGCATATACTTAAAAATACTTTTTAGAATCTCAATTTTAAAAATGGGTAATTATGATTCACAAAATGTCTTCAAAATTCCATAAAGACATTACTTTCAGGAATTCCATTTACTATACATGCTGTGTACCTTTTATCATAATTTCCTTACTTATGACAGATTTTGAAAAAAAGGTCAACCAGAGATGTCAAAAGCCACATTACCACAAAACACTGAGCCTAGTGGCAAGTTGCCAAATAAATGAGTTGGTCAGCAGGAAATGCCAGTTACCCAACAGGCTGTGAAGAAAAAGATGGCAAGAGTGCTCTGGAAAACCATGTTGTAACTGTATTAATTTTTTAAAAAACAGCACTACCTGCCTCCAGAATTAGGTACAATTCAAGTTCAACCAAAATGGCAACAAAGAGTAAGGACAAACCTGGAAAAGGGGATGTGTACAATCAGAAATTTTCAAATTTATCTGAACTGTAAAATATGAACCCCTTCCCCTCAGAAATCAAAGGAAGGTAAAAGTACTGTGATATATAACTTCACCACATCGTTATAAAGTAAAAATATAAATTGCTACATGATTGTAAAAATGGAGGCAAGTGAAGAGTTCAGAAATATACTCGTTTATAATCAATTAAATGATGAGCCATAATTTGAACCCTAATTATCACATTATGTAGAAATCACAATTCAGGTATTGTGTCCTCAGTCATTAAGATATATGTTAAATAGTTCACATCTTAAAAACATTTTATCATTACATTATCAAATTTGATAAAATCTTATCAAAACATCTATGTATTCAATATAAATCATATTTTTAAAAGTATAAAGTAACATTTAAAGAAAACTGCTGAGTTGCCAAATAAGTATTTTCTATTAAATATACACAATTTAACATTTAGAACTACATAAATTAATTCTTGCTAAAAGTTGATTCGGGTTTACAAAGGCATACTTTGTGAACTAGAATAAATTCCCCCAGCACCACTTTCTTTTTTTATTCCAAAATTCTATCATTAGGTTTAACTTTCTTCTGTCATTCGTAAGTTACAGAAGGTTTACAATACGTAGTCTTAATAGTAACATGTTTTTAAAAAAATCTAAGCAAAGTGCACATTAAACTAGCTACAACTACTCAAACTTATCAAATAAAAAATAGATGAACACTTCATTCAATTACATCTTTCTGAGGAAAAAATAGTATACCTTGCTTAAATAAGAATTCCCCAGTAAGGATATTGTATAAAAGATTTCCCATGTTTTATTAAGTTTACTTTCTCTCATTAAAACTTTTTAAAAGTCTAATGAAGAATACATACTTACAATGCCATATTACACACTACAGTACTGTTAATTAAATAAAGCAGCCCAGTATAGTTGTAAACATTTTAAATGCAGTAAACAAGGCTTGGCATGTCTTTTTCTCCCTAAAACGTGCCATTACAATGTTCTTTCCATGAATAATTATTCTTCCTGGATAAGTCTTTAGGTATACTTTAATTTTTAAAAATATTACATTGAAATAATATGTGAAAAGATTTACTCATGGCAATTTCACTGAAGCTTTTATTGCCTCTGTTGGTAATATGACAGGGGTTGTGAGAAACACAATTGAACTTACAGAGATGCGGGTGATAGTCACTAAAGATAAAATCTTGATCTCAAGTATTTTTATATGTGGGCACTTCTAATTTTATACACTTTACTATTTAAAAAGCAATACATTTTAGAATGTACCTGTTTTGACATTTGGCCAGAAGGAAACTGTACCCGGGGGGGGGGGGTACCCGAACGGAAGCTGAAGCGCTAACGAACTAAAGCAACTCAAGGTGTGTGTGTGTCTCAGTCTCTCTCTCACACAGGCATGCGCTCACATGTACTGTACACACAGCCATAGGTGTACTTTTAGTACAGAATATTCCCTCTAACCAGACATTTATCCTCAGAGTAAACCATACCACATTAAATCAGTCTTCTCTTTTCAGCCCTAGTAACAGTATTGTTTAATTCTAAGAAGCCATCATAGAGTGAACAACCTTAATTTTTATGCTACACATAATTATATTCAAAGATGTACGTATTTTGTTTATAATTACACAGTAATTATAAATGTTTAGTACCAAACTGATGACAAATACTATTTTGTTGAAAAGGTCTTGCATTTAAAAGGAAAAGTCTGTAAAACCCAAGGCACTAAGCCATGAACCAATATCAGACTTTTATGAAAAACAATTTATATTGGGGGGAAAAAATGCTAATGGGATTTCATTTCAAAACACAGCATACCCGAATTAATCAACCCAAAAACAACACCATAACTCAAAATCTTCAAGACAGGAAACAAAATAGTACATATATATTTAAAAATTTTTTCATAATTGAAGTTCTTCTTTATATTTACAAATGTGAAATCAGGAAATACTTGAAAGAAAAGCAGCAGGATTCCTCTTCTTTTTCCTTCCTTTTTTTAAAAAAAAAAAAATTTCAGTCACCTCAATAGAATTTTTCAAAATTTTCTTTTGGAAGAATAGTATTCTTGAATTAAAGTTATGATCGGAATATCAATACAAGATCTATGGGAAACCTTTCCAGTATATTTCAAAATCAGGTAAATAAAAAGTAGTTTTAAAATGTCATCTTTCTTAAAATCATTTCCACATCTAAAATGTACTACTAATCTGAAGTACATTTTTCCAATGATTTCAACGTCAGACCTTTAGAAAGTGCCTGGATACACCAAGCAAAATCTATTCCTGCTATAGTCCACAGGCATCCAATATTGAAGTTTCTCATTTTTTAACCTACCCTACAGAAATGTTTAAAAAAGCAATAAACCCTCTTTTACATGTCAGGCAGGGGAAATCAGTATTTTCAGCATAAAAGCAGTTCATAGTTCTTGTAATGAAAATAATACATACAAGATAGAACTCTGCTTTTATGTGAAAATATCAGATCTGAGTGAAACAAAAACAGTCAAGAGACTGAATAATTTATAAAAATAGAAGCCAGATTGGTATTTTGCATCAAGTGCATGCTTGCTTAAAAATCTTTGCTCCTGAAATATTTGGCAACCACAGTGATTAGCAGTTAAAGCAATTTCAACAAAATAAGAAGTCATCAAAAATGGACTATTTGTCTGAAAGAGCAGTACCTATAAGGATTGAACTTCATGGCTCATCACGACCATTTTCAAAACTTAATTCCTACTATCTTCTTATAAATTAAGAATTTGTGTTCCATAGTGTGCTAAAACAAAACAAAAAATAAAAATAAACCCTCATTACTAAATTTAGAATATTGTTTTGGGTAGCAATCTAAAACAAGTCAAAACAAATCAAATTAGTTTAACTTATTCGACAGGCATATAAGCATTTCAAAATCATAATGAAATCCAATTATGTAGTGCATAATGTAGACAGGAGTACATTCTAACATTATGCAGACATTTTCTAAATAAAAGCTCCCTGTTGGACAACTATATATAAACATGGGTAAGATAAGTACAGACTAGCTCTGTGAAACCTTTTGAAATCGAGGGTCTGAAACACAATAAATTGTTCAGGTAAACACATGAAATTATCCTAAAATTTTTCACGCTGGTTGACATTTTTTTCCCATCAGATTTTCTACTCACATCAACAATACATGTGATTTGCTAGGAAAAAAATAATCCCCCAAACCAAAACACCATTCCAGATCTGGTACACTTAAATATATCACTCTCATTGGAAGTGCTATCAGCATAGTCTTTGCAACTAGCCCAAAGCATATATTTAAGAAGTTTTTATAAATTGTTTGTGATGTTCATGTTTAATTCTTATGCCAAACTGTTTTCTGATGAAGACAGCATTGTGCTTTATGCAAGAATGGAAACCTCAAAATAATCACCATAATGCTTCTAAGACTTATGGGAGAATAAACTGGGATGGTCCACAGATATATGATGAAATCCTCAATGCTGGAATTATGAATGGTAAGAGCGGCCCAGACTAGAAGACAAGCCCAAACCACCATTAGAGAATGAGATATGACATGGTCCCAGATGTAGCCTTAAAGTTCTGTCTCAACCCTCAGTCTGAATTTAAGGATTGATCTTCAGTTCAGTCCAGCCAGCAGAAATTGACTGTGCAATTTTCCGTTGTATTTATTGTACAGACTATGTACATTCTAGAAGGTTCCTTTAGTGCTACACTGTTGTACTTTTTGTCCCAGCAATTTGAGGGCGTGCAAATTCCACAAAATCATCAATAAGAACAGGCCATGCTCCTGGGGAAAAAATATATGGGAGAAAGAAAAGAAAAAAAAGCAGAAATAAGACTAACATTTCAATAGACTCCTTTATTTTATAAATACCTTCTCCATAATAAAGTACATCATTATAAATATTCCCACTAATAAAACTTTCAAAATTCAAGCTTTTTAAGAGTTTCTACCTAAAGTATTTCTTAAATTCTCTATCATTCCAAAACCTGACCATTCCCTTGAATGATAAAAACAACTCTCCCGGTAATCAATAAGATTATGGTTTTCTGAAGGCCACGGAAGTCAGGCCACTAAAGTGATTTGGTCAAAGCTGGCAGCCTAAGAAATGGACATGACATAACAGCATGCTGCAAGCACAATAGGTAAGAGGAAACAAATTTTCAGGCATTTTGTATAAATCTTACAAAGAAATTTAACAACAGGCATTAAATCTACCCTATTTCACGATAATTACTAACATATGCATGCCTCCATATATCTGTATGCCAACCTCTATGTCAGAAAGGTCTTTGGTTTTGTGAAAGGCCTAACAGCACAATTACCAGTTATATGTAAGATTAGAAATTTCTTACTTCTTAGTGAAAACTATAAATTACAATGAAAACAAAGAGAATAAACATCATCTCTGGTTAAATGTCTCCAGGACACTTTTAAGGAGGCCAGAGTCACTGCAGATTTTTCAAAGAATACCTCTGTCTATTCATCAATCTCAAATACACATCCTGCTGACCCTCAGAGGGACTAGGTGTGTGTAAAGAACTCAGTGTAAGTTCCCACCACTTCTAGAAAACAGGTAGTAGACGGGAGCATCATCTTTAGATGAAGAAGTAACAGGGAAGCATTCAGTCAGTGACTATCAAATGCCAAAAGTACTGCAGTAGGTAGCTGACAGATACTTCAAATTAGACAGTCACTACATTTAAGGAATTTACTAATCAAGTTCACAGACAAGATGGTAAAAAAAATACATGTTTTAAGTATAAAAATATTTTCCTAAAAGAATAGGTTCCTAAAATAAACTGAAAATCTCAAATATGGATGAAAATTACTCATGCCTTTCTGGAAGACATAAATACTGAGTTGGTATTTAAAGAAACAGAATAATACAGATTGGTAAAGAGGATGAAGACATCTCATATATTCAGAAGAGCACAAATAAAAGCTTAGAAGAGGGAAATCCAACTCCAAGAAAAACAGAAGCAAACAAGAAGTCCAAAAGTATATGATAAAAGAAGAAGGCAGGTAAAAAAAAACAAAAACTGGAAGGGCAAAAATTTTCATTACCTTCTTCATCATAATTAGACATGTCATCTGCAATCATTGTACTGAAGTCTAAAAGAAGATTCCAAGTATCTTTTGGTATTGATCGTTTATGATGTTCCTATTAAAAAAGAAAATCCAAATCACTAAAAAGATTTTCAAAAAAGCAGTCCAGATGATGCTAAATACAAGAATGCAAAACAACTGTGTACCGAAATTCGGCTAATTGAATTTCTCATTCTGTGACCATTACATGCTCTGAAGTGAATCAGTCATGCTTTAAAATAGTATTTTCAAACAAAACAAAATTTTAGAGAAAACAAGAAACTGCAAAAAACATGAACTTACCAACAAAAATTTATTCCATAGGTCTAAGAATTTAAATCTTCCATTAAGCACTAAATTCCAGTAGGCAATGGCCATTTCTAGATCTGTAACATTAAAAATAAGTTATGCATTTCAAATGCCATTAATATTTGTCCTTATCAGGAAAAACAGACAAACAAAAAAACAGATAAGATCAAAGATAGCTTTAAAAAAAAACAGAAGTTTGTGCACTGAATACCGTACTTATGTATTAAATATTTCCTAAAGAAATAAGCCCTACTATCGCTATGTATACACAATAAATTAAAATAAATTTCATGTTAAAGAAAAAAAATTTTTTTAAAAAAAAGAAAGCCCTGCCTGGCTGGATAGTTAAGTTGGGTAGAACATTGGTCCAAAGCACAGAGGTTGCTGGTTCAGTTCCCAGTCAGGCGCATGCAGGAGCAGCTCGATGTTCCTGTCTCTCTCTCTTTCTCTCTCTCCCTCCCTCCCTCTTCTTCCCTCTCTAAAATCAATAAAATAAACATTTTTAAAAAATGTAAAAGAGAAAGAAGCCCTGGTTTGTGCTCTGGCTCCCCCGGCAACAATGGTCCCGCCAAGGCAAGAAGGCTACCACTTACCTCACCAGGCTCAGAGGGTGTTCCTGGAACTTCAGCTAGACCGTGTAAAGAAGCAAGCTTAACTAGTTCCTAAGTACTCAAATATTAGCTACTAATGTGTCCCGGCCTCAGCTGTTTTGACATTTTGAGCCAGATTAATTTTTTGTTGTGGAGGGATGTCCTCTTCATTGTAGGAATAGCAACATTCCTGGCCTCTAAGCACCAGATGCCAGTATCAGGCTCCCTCTTACGCGCAGTGGTGACAGCCAAGATGTCTCTAGACATGGCCAAAGGTCCCAAGAGACACAATTGCCCCCAGATGCAAACCACTAGTGTCCTACAGGTTGTACTGCAAAGAAATGCTATCCCAGTTTTCCAAGATGTTAGCTGTCTGCTCCTGTCCTCAAGGAGACTATTAAGAATTTTTATTTAAAAAGTAAAATTAATAATAAACTAAGATTTGTTTTTAAAACCTGATGAAATAACATAATGGCCATTGAGTTGGGTTTGGAGTCGAGAAGGGTAAAGAAGCAAGATTGCCACACAACAAAGACCTATCCTGTCATTGACTGATCAGAGAGAAAGACCTATGAGTTTTTCAAGAAACTAAAGTACAGTATGTCCGTAAAGTCATGGTGCACTTTTGACCAGTCACAGGACTGACATGCATCATGATTTTATGGACACACTATAGTTAAGAAAGTATCAAGCCTGACCAGGTGGTGGCGCAGTGGATAGTGTCAGACTGGGATGCGGAAGACCCCGGTTCGAGACCCCGAGGTTGCCGGCTTGAGCGCAGGCCCATCTGGCTTGAGCAAAAGCTCGCCAGCTTGGACCCAAGGTCGCTGGCTCCAGTGGGGGGTGGCTCGGTCTGCTGGAGGCCCGCGGTCAAGGCACATGTGAGAAAGCAATCAATGAACAACTAAGGTGTCACAACGGCAACAAAAAACTAATGATTGACGCTTCTCATCTCTCTCCGTTCCTGTCTGTCTGTCCCTATCTATCCCTCTCTCTGACTCTCTTTCTCTGTCCCTGTAAAAAGAAAAAAAAGAAAGTATCAAGCTTTTATGAGTAAGTTTACTCTTTAGGTCAGGAAAAATTAGATCCCAAGTAACTTAAAAGTCCTTTTAGATTTGATCTCCAAACCACTCTTGATACTCTAAGGAATCTTGAGAGACTAGGAAAGACTCCAAAGAGGCTCACATCCTACCTCAAAGAAAAATATAAAAAGGTTACAAGGCAAAAAATCTCCCATCTTCACTGGATCTCAACCTCTTTAAGGACAGAGACTACATACACCTAACTTAGCAGACTGAAGCCCACAGCAGGCATGAAAAACTGCTGATAATGCACTTTCTGTGGTTCCATGTGCAAGTATACCCACCTTCAAATCTATCAATACTTCTTTCAAACACAATGAAAAGGCGCCTTTTCCCCTCCTATTCAAGGACAAGCCTCTAACCTCACTATTCTGGATCCACTACCATCCTAGTTTTCCAAGGAATTTTGTCTACTGTTTATTAATTTTCCTCTCTTCTACATCTTCAACTTTGCTGTTGTCTGCGTTCTCTCTCCACAAAGAAACAAGCTCAGATTATCACCTATCTCTAAAAAATCCTTCTTGGTTCTGTCATTCCTTTACTAGATACCCTCATTCTCTTTCTCTTCACAGATAATCTTGTTACATGGAGTCTTCTACTTTTATACAAAATGTGTTCCTATGCCTGAAAGTCAAGTTCAGACCATCATGTTTTAAGAGAACTAGAAATATAACACCAATTCCTAATCACAATTCCTTTTTTAATCTTTGCAGTCTGTAAAGGTCTATACCCAATATTCCTTCTAGGTTCTTTAATTTTGTTCTTTATCAAATAAACATAATTGTCTAGCTTTAAGTGTAGTAAAATTGCTATAAGCATGTGCAGTAAGATTTGCTATTATTAACATGCTTAATGATTTCCTTCTTCGCTCAAAGGAATTAAATGTATAAGAATTAAGTTTATTATTAGTGTTATCATTTCTTTTAACTAATTTGTACAAAATAAGAATGAGAAACAATGAACTATTCAAATAACTGCAAACAATGAGACATTTGTAGCTAATACCTAATGCAAGACTGAGAGGAATACTTAAGTATGATGTTTGAAAGTTTAGGTTGTAGAAGAGAACATTTTGTAATCTATGTTCATTGCCCTGTTTTCTCGCCTCCCACACACTATTTAATTCTATAAACTAGTGTCCACCTCTGCAATTCACCCCACTGAAAGCAATCTCTGGAAGGTTACAAGACCCTTCTGGTTGCCAAATAAAGACCTTGATGTCCTTGATTTACTTGGCTCTCGGATGTAGTTGACAGAATTGAGCACACTTCCTGGGTGGGACTGTCACTTCTTTAGCTTTAATGATAGCATGCTACTGATTTTTTTTAAGGTTTTTTTCATTTCTTTTTATCTTATTCATTTTAGAGAGGAGACAGAGAGTGAGAGAGAGAGAAAGAGAGAAAGGGGAGGAGCTGGAAGCATCAACTCCCATATGTGCCCTGACCAGACCAGTGCAGGGTTTTGAACTGGCAACCTCAGTGTTCCCAGGTTGTCGCTTTATCCACTGCGCCACCACAGGTCAGGCGCTACTGATTTTTTGTTTGTTTGTTCATTTGTTTTTTACGGAGACAGAGAGAGAGTCAGAGAGAGGGACAGACAAACAGGAATGGAGAGAGATGAGAAGCATCAATCATGTTTTTTGTTGCGGCACTTTAGTTGTTCCTTGATTGCGCTCTCATATGTGCCTTGACCAGGGGGCTACCACAGATTGAGTAACCCTTGCTCAAACCAGAGATGTTGGGTCCAAGCTGGTAAGCTTTGCTCAAACCACATGAGCCCGTGCTCAAGCTGGTGACCTCGGGGTCTCAAACCTGGGTCTTCTGCACCCCAGTCCGACGCTCTATCCACTGCGCCACCGCCTGGTCTGCATGCTACTGATTTTACTCTGGTCTCTCTGGCTTTCTTACTCTTTAACAGGCTCCTCTCCCACCATCAATAAATAAATGTAAATATTCTGAAACACTGTATGTCAGCAATAACCACTTCTACTTCCCTCAGTTTTCAACCTTTACCTTTTTCACATTATATGCTCAACCAACTCTAAAAACTCCTATATCTGAAATTTAAGGACATTCTCAAATAGGTATCCACAGAACACTCAAATTCAACAGGGCTTAAACTGAACTCATTCTCTTACCTCTACAGACCAGTTATTCCACTTCTCTCAATGAATGTCATCAGCCTATAGTATTTCTCAATGAAACTTCTCATTGTGAGAAACTGTCCTACGCATTACAGGACACTTAGCGTCCCCCTAATGTCAGCAGAAGCCCTCAGTCATTATGACAACCAAAAAACATCCCCCACATTTTCAAATATCCCAAGTTGTGTTGAGTACTGTAGGGAAACTCCTTTCTTCCTCCTTGCGTACTACCGATTGAAGCTCTCATTCTAACCTCTCCATTCCCACTGACAAGCCAACATGCCTCTACTCCTTTTAAAAAACAACAAAAACTGCTTTCAAATAGAGTTTCAGGCATATAAATCTGGTGTCACTTCCATTCTTAAAATTCTTCAATTAAAACAACAATGAAAAGGAAAAAAAAATAGATACCACTACCCACCTTTTGGAAGGGCCAAACTCCAAAACACTGACAACACCAAATGCTGGCTACAGTGTGGAGAAACAGGAACTTTTTCATTCATTGCAGGTAGGAATGCAGAATAGTACTGCCACTTTGGAAGACAGTTTGGCAGTTTCTTACAAAACTAAACACAAGCTTACCATTAGATCCAGCAATCACACTCCTTGGTATTTACCCAAATGAACATGAAAACTTACATAACACACAAAAACATGCACATGGATGTTTACAGCAGCTTTATTCATAACTGCCAAAATTTGAAAGCAACCAAGGTGAACAGATATATCAACTGTGGTATACACAAAGCAATATTCCTCAGTGCTGAAACAAAATGAGCTATCAAGTCATCAAAAGACATGGAGGAAAACAAATGCGTATTAATATAACTAAGTGAAAGAAGTCAATGTGAAAGGACTACATACTGTACGATTCCAACTATTTAACATTCTGGAAAATGCAAAAGTTTGAAGGCAGTAAAAAGATCAATGGCTGTCAGCGGTAAAGTAGGGGGAAAGGATGACCAGACAGAGCACAAAGGATTTTTAGGGTTGTGAAACTACTCTGTATGATGCTATAAGGGCAGATGCATGTCATTATACATTTGTCCAAACTCACAATATACAGCAGCAAGAATAAACCCTAACGTAAACTTGAACTCTGGGTGATAATGATGTATCAGTGTGGCTACAATGGCAGGGGATGTTGATGATGGGAGAAGCTATGCATGTGTGAAGGCACGGTGTATATGGAAAACCTCTGTCCCTGATGTTCAATTTTGCTATAAACCTAAAAAAACTCAAAAAGTAAAGTCTACTGAAAAATGTTTTTTAGTTTAAAGTGATTTGCTATTTATTGCCTTCAGATAACATCTACATTTCTAGTCGAATGAACTTGCAGTTCCTCAAAGGTACTATGTGTCTCACTTCTGAGCAATTAAACTCACTAATCTCTCCATATTATAGATGACTTCTTTTTCTGTTGTCCTTGAAAACATATATTCATTCTTCAAGGCTCAAAAATTATAATCTTTGCAAAGACTTTGCAAACTCACCCAGACAGACCTAAGATGTTCCCAACACCATGCTCTCAGAGGAAGCAGGCTATAAATGTGGAGTGAAAAAGGAAAACTCAAAAAGAAAAGTTCAAATGAAGAGTTGAAACACACAGATTAAGTTGAACATGAATAAAATGTTTATTGCCACAATCACCGAAAAATGTGCCTCTAGACAGAAATGTCCGAGTGGCAGAGAACAGCTTAGCTAGAGAGAAGTGGTTTAGCATAGGTTAGCCTCATAAATCCAACTCCAGCACTAGTTAATGACCTTGGGCAACTGAATTCACCTCTCTGTAATTCAGTTTAAAATAAAAATAACAGTATGTACTCTCATAAGGCTGCTGTTGTAGGATTAAATGAGTTAACACATATAAAACATTTAGACCAGTTCCTGGTAAATAATGAGTCCTTACGTATTTTTAATAATTTTTTCTTTTTATGACAGAAAGAGAGAGAGACACACAGAGAGAGGGACAGATAGAGACAGACAAACAGAAAGGAGAGAGATGAGAAGCATCAATCCTTCCTTGCGGTACCTTAGTTGTTCATTGATTGCTTTCTCATATGTGCCTTGATGGGGGTGGGGGGGTGGGGGGGTGGCACCTGGCTACAGCAGAGTGAGTGATCCCTTGTTCAAGCCAGTGACCTTGGGCTCAAGCCAGCAACCTTGGGCTTCAAGCCAGTGACCTCTGGGCTGAAGCCAGCGACCATGGGGTCATGTCTATGATCCCATGCTCAAGCTGGATGAGCCCATGCGCACAGCAGCCGGTAACCTCGGGGTTGTAAACCTGGGTCCTCTGCGTCCCAGTCCAATGCTCTATCCACTGTGCCACTGCCTAATCAGGCTTATTTTTAATAATTAAAAAAATTATTATACATTCGAAACAGTACTGGAAAGAGAAAATTCAATAATAAGGTAACAAAGAAAAAAGAACAATTAGAAGGAAAATATAGCAAAAAGAGACAAGCAGGTCTTAATAACAGAACTGTAAACTGAGAAACTTACAGATGTATCAATTCTCAAACTCTTATGGTAAAGTTAAAAATGCCAACAAAAGTAATCCCAGTGTCATTCTTTCAAACAGAATCAACAGGGCACTGTGAGATTTCATAAAAGATGAGCAACTGAGTGCCAGATGAACATGAAAATGAATTAAGAGTGAATCCACTGCCCCTAAGGGAAACAAAATGTTGCCAACTCACTTGGGAAGAAGGAATAGAGAATTAAACACCCTATTTGAAATGTTTTAATTTACTCAGAAATATCTATAGTTAGCATAACATAGTGTAATAAAAAGAACACAGAAATTGACATCAGAGATCTGAGGTTGAGTCCCAGTTCTCAAAGAACTCTAAAACTGTGTGACTTTAATAAGTCAGCCTCTCTGATCATGATTTACCTCTTCTTCATGAAAAGAGGGTAACAGGGTAGAGGTTTCTTTTCACTTAGTTCAAAGGATTGTTACAAGAACTAAAGAGGATTATGTAGATGAAACCATGTTTTAAAAACACTCCATGAAATTATTTCTAAATATTAAAGTGTTTAACAAATAATGTTAAAAACTTTTAAATCAAATGCACAGGAATCGGATTCTAATTGAACCACCATTTACAAGAAAATAACTCTATAAACTTTATTCTAATTAAAGTCAGGATTATCCTAAAAAATGACAGGGCTGCTAAAGAACAAATTTTTTTTTTTTTTAACTTTATTTGATTTTTAGAGAGGAGAGAGAGAGAAGTGGGGAGGAGCAGGAAGCATCAACTCCTATATGTGCCTTGACTGGGCAAGCCCAGGGTTTTGAACCGGTGACCTCAGTGTTCCAGGTTGACGCCTTATCCCACTGTGCCACCACAGGTCAGGCGAAGAACAAATTTAATTTTTGGCAAAATTAATAAAATAATTAGTCCTACAGAAAAATAAAATACTTATACCATAGTGCTCTGCATTAACCTCTTTCTGGAGTAGTCTGCTAAGCTTTAAGAGCTTGCTCTATTCTGTGAGAAAACTGAAAATGTGTCTAGGGGAGACAGTAACAGGACTAGTAAAGGTCCCTCAAATGAATAGTTAAAATAACTGGAGTGCTGACCTGGAAACAAAGGAAAAGGGGTAAGTAACAGCGAACTTTGAAGGTTAGACTTTCAGGGCAATAGCAGAGCTCAAATAAGGGCAATGATACAAGTTATACCAACAAAGATGCTAGCTTAATGAGAAAGAACTATAGGATAACAAGGAAGACTATCCTATGAAGAGAATGGACCACTTACTAAAACAATGTGCTCAATACCCAATGTTCAAAAGTAAAAGCTAAATGAACATCAGATACAAATGCTACTCTGGATAGGTTAGATTTAACAGAGGACTTATGAAGCACCTTTCAAAAATTTAAGATTCAGAAGACTATCAGACATGGCAGGTGACAGAAACAGATGGTGATAGAGGAAGCATCTTATCCTAGGTCACAAGAAATAAGGTTACAAAGTATGAGAAAAAATGAAAAACAGCAACTCATACTACCACTAGCACAGCTATTCATAAATAAACCATAGTGCTGTTACTGTCACTCTTTGCCATTTTGTTTTGGGCTTCACCTCCTCTCCTATGATCTTCAAATTCTCTGTGCCAAATACTTTATGAACTCTGTAAACCCTCAGAAAGGCTGTCAAGAAAATGGTTTTATTTTTAATTAAGTTCTTCAACTAAGTAAGTCATTACATTCCTGACACCCGACAACAATGCAAAACAAAACAAAAAAAAACTATGATTTTTGTCTCATTACAGTTTTCTTTTTTTCTCTTTCTTTTTTTATTTTTAATTAAGACATTTATAGTTTTAGTTTTATGGAAACACTGAGCAAAAGTATAGAGAGTTCCTATATACCTTTCCCTCCATTCCCATTTCTAGTATTTTTAACAGCTTGTTTTAGTATGGTATATTTCACATTAGGGCTCATTCTGTGTTGTGCATTCTATGGGGTGTTTTTTTTGGGGGGGGGGTAAAAACAAATTTAAAATTTTGTTTAAATACACATAAAAAATTTATCATCCTAGCCATTTTTAAGTGTGCAATTCAGTAGTGTTAGGTACATTCACACTATTGTACAACTAATCTCTAAAACTCTTTTCATCTTGCAAAACAAAAACTCTATATCCATTAAATAATATTACATTTTTCTTAAGCTCAATCCTTACTAGATAAAAGAATAAACATTGTTAAATCTAATTTTTCTGCATAATCTTTTGCTCAATTTTTTCTGTAATCTAAAATTCCAATTTACCATATTAATATATTCAATAACTATAAAATTTTAATTTTGCTTTATTTTTGCCATATAATAAAATGATTCAATATCAAAACTACATATTCACCCAAAAATATAACATTTTGTACAATAAGGGCTAGGAAGATAACTAAGAAAAAAATTCAGCCCCTTTATTTTATTTTATTTATTTTTTGTATTTTTCTGAAGTCAGAAGCAGGGAGGCAGAGAGACAGACTCCCGCATGCACCCAACCAGGATCCACCTGGAATGCCCACCAAGGAACGATGCTCTGCCCATCTGGGGCGTTGCTCCGTTGTGGCCAGAGCCATTCTAGCACCTGAGGGGGAGGCCACGGAGCCATCCTCAGCGCCTGGGCCAACTTTGCTCCAATGAGCCTTGGCTGTGGGAGGGGAAGAGAGAGATATAGAGAAAGGAGACAGGGAAGGGTGGAGAAGCAGATGGGTGCTTCTCCTGTGTGCTCTGTCCAGGAATCAAACCCGGGTCCTCCACATGCCAGGCCAACGCTCTACCGCTGAGCTAGCCGGCCAGGGCTAGGATTTAGCCCCTTTAAATCACAACTGATATTCACATTTTGTTTAAATTTACCAAAATATTGTGCTGAATTTCTAAACATAACAAAAATAATCCTTTTTATATACACATATAAATTAAAAACTTTAATTGGTTTTCATTTGTGTATAAAAAGGAAATTAGAAAAAACAGACCCATTAACTGGTGGCTACCAACAGAAGATAGAGAAACCAACCCTAGGTATACCAGCTTATTTTGCCTGCAAAATGAGAATTTTTTTTTTGTAAGAATATCAAACCTAAAGGATCAGTTGGAAATGAGGTTTCATAATTTAGAATTCTGCTTTACAGATATTTTGTAAATTTTAATCTATTTTGTGTTGGTCACTCTTTGGGCCAATTTTCCAATACAAATGCTATGCATTCATCCTTTCCTCACTCACTTTCAGTCACTTCCTCAGCCTCAGCCCTGTTCACATAACCCTTTACTCAATGCTTTTCTCCCTCTATAACATAAAGAAGGATTAGGACAGTGCCTGACCTGTGGTGGCGCAGTGGATAAAGTATCGACCTGGGAACACTGAGGTCGCCAGTTCAAAACCCTGCACTGGTCTGGTCAAGGCACATATGGGAGTTGATGCTTCCAGCTCCTCCCCCCTTTCTCTCTCTCTCTCTCACTCTGTGTCTCCTCTCTAAAATTAATTAATAAATAAATAAATAAATAAAAGAAGGATTAGGACAAAAGGCCACTCTTTGCCTCTCCAACTACAGCATATTCAAAATAAAATAAACTCACATCAACCATATCACTGAATAAGTTATATAACCTACCTGTGCCTCAGTTTCCTTATCTGCAAAGGAAGGATCAAAAGGCTAGCACTCTATTATTATGTAACTGGCACAAAATAATAAATGATTTATTGAATGAAAGACTAAATGGCTCATAAACTTGTTAAACATCAAATGTGGCAGTATATGCACAGTACTTAGCACAGTGTCAGACATACTGAAAGCTCATGTTTAATGGAAGTTACAGCCATCATCAAAATCTCAGTGTGTCCCCACTGCCCACAAATTTCAATTTAAACCTTTCTGCCCTGTTTTTAAAAGAAGCCTGTGATTACTAAGTGTTAACATGTTTCACCAGCTCAAATCAAGTCAATATTTTCTTACTTCCACAAAATCAAGTTTATTTCTCAAGACTCAGACCTTCACTCATAACTCTGCTCTCATCACGGGACATGTGTTCTCTCCCTTGCCCAGCCACAGCAAACCCTTCAGTTCACATCCCACTGTGCCCAGGGAGCGTGTCCCAACTATTCCTGCTTTTATTCATTTCTACTTTTATCTAAAACCCTCACACACATTAGTTTTCTGCCAAAGCCCAACCTTTCTGGGTAAACTGTAAATTACACCATAGCTTTTAGTTCCACACCCCTTAGCCATGGATATTATATACAGTATAAAGTGATCTAAATTGTTAGCAGTAGTTATTTCTGGATAAGATAATGAATGTTAATCATCTTTCTTTATTCTTTACTATGGATTCCAAACAATTTATAACCAGAAGAATATATTTATCTGGCATTCTATGACTCAGAAATCCTACAAGGCTATTTCTACAAATTCATAGTGAAATAACTTATGATCCTACTATCACTACAATAGCTTCTGGAAAAACAAACAAATGTACATATGTAAGTCGGAAATTTTAACTATTTATATTCTGTACAGTTCTTTAAAAAAATCAGTAGCTCACGGCTGAAGTTTAGGGGTAAATAACGAGCCTGCTGGGAACAGGACTTCTATAACGACAAATATGTCTGGAAGGCTGTGGTCCAAGGCCATTTTTGCCGGCTATAAGCGGGGTCTCCGGAACCAGAGGGAGCATACAGCACTTCTTAAAATTGAAGGTGTTTATGCTCAAGATGAAACGGAATTCTATCTAGGCAAGAGATGTGCTTATGTGTACAAGGCAAAGAATAACACAGTGACTCCCGGTGGCAAACCAAATAAAACCAGAGTAATCTGGGGAAAGGTAACTCGTGCTCATGGAAACAGTGGCATGGTTCGTGCTAAATTCCGAAGCAACCTTCCTGCTAAGGCCATTGGACACAGAATCCGTGTAATGCTGTACCCCTCAAGGATTTAAACTTATTGAAAAGTAAATAAATAAAGTGGATTTGCAAAAAAAAAAAAAAAAAAAAAAAATCAGTAGCTCACAAGTGGTATCCAAAGTAACCAACCCTATTAATTAATGTGCTCAGTATATTCTAAGTCACCAGAAGTTCATTGTTTCTCATTGTTTTTCAGGAACTGGTATTTTTCATATTTTATGCTCAAAACATGTAACTTTCTCTTACAAAATAAAAGTGTCACTGTCAATGTATTAGAATGTATTTGAAACACCAAATATAATTTTTAAAAATTCTTACCTAATCCTTTTTGTCCTGGATTCTTTGCAAAATTAAAAGTAAACTGGTAAAAATCCTTAAATCGTCCTGGTTCTTTCAATTCTTGTTCCATCTTGGGTATCTGGGCCTTTAGTTTTTCTATGCTGTCACATCTAGATTGTAAAATTAAGTAGATAAAAGATAAACTTTTTCACTATAAATTAAGGACTTAACTTATTCCTATGATAGGTTATAGTTATTTCATAGAACTTTTTAAAAATCAAATAGCTGAAAATTTTCTTTTTACATTGCATAAACAAGTACAGGTTTAATTGGAAGAAGAAAAAGTTTGGAGTGATTAAATGTTAGAAATAATTACTGTTTTTAAACGAGATGGCTATTACTTTTAATTACATAATTCACTGGATTAACACACCTGAATTGTAGAAGTCAGCTGCCATGAACAGATGAGAATGTATAGTAATCAACAACAATCACCACTTTAAACTGTAGTATACACTCCTTACACCATCACAAGTCACATCTAGTTTACAAACTAACTGAAAGCATAGTTTCTTACTTAGGTGAGAACTGCACTCCTCTTGAAAAGTTTCTCTGTGTTATATACAAAGTATAATAAAATCAGTAGAACCCCCTACCATTTTCAACTGAAGTTATCTCAAATTAACAGGACACTTTTCTATATTTTGCAAAGCAATCAACAATCAACTTCTAAGGAGTTGAAAGGGTCCAAGTACCAAATCTTACTTTCCACATAACAGCCTTAAGGTAGAAATATTCTATTTCTTATAGATTCCACAAAACCAATCATTCTATTTTTTCCTTATCTTTTTGCTTTTATCTTATAACACCTCCCAGATAATTAGTTTGTAAGTTGAAATCTTGATTTAGAAGTTCATTGTATTGTACATAAATTCAGTTTCAAATGATAAAAGAAAAAAGTTCTAACAACATCTGTCCTAATACAGAAAATTTCAGTAAGTTCACAATGGGGCTGGCTTTGGCCACAATTGTGTCTAGGCCAGTTATTAATTTACTGCCTCTCAACTTTAAATCTACCCTTCTTTGCCCTAAATTGCGACTATCTGTAGTGGACTACAGATTCTGAGATTTCATTTCTCTTGCCAGTTGGCTCACTGTTAGGTTCTACCAATAGAAGGCAATGAAAGGCTGGAAGAGGAAGAAGGAACTTTTCTTATCCCAGTTTGCCTTCTGCAGAGAGCAAGGGTTCCAGTGTGCTGGAAGGTCCCACCTGTGCTCACCAATGGTGGCAACTTACAAGGCCCCACCTCGCAGCCAGTGGCCTCTAGCCAGTTTCTCCTTGGGGAGAGAGGGGCAACAGAGGCATTGTGTTCTGCAGCAGCCATGCCCTCATGACTGATAACAATGTCCCTCAGCTCAAGATCAGAATGTCTGGGTTCAATCCTGGCTCTAATACCACCTAATTCTAGCTTCTCTGTGCATTGGTTACCTCATCTCTAAAATGGGGATAGAAATATTACTTCTCAGACACAGTTTTTGTGAAGAGGTAGGTAAAGTACTTACTTAGCACAGTTCCTGAAATAAAATAAATGTTCAAATGTTATTAGCTATTATAATAGTCACACTCTAAAACAGTGGTTCTTAACCTGGGTTCTATCGAACCCTAGGGGTTCGATGAGTCGGTCTCAGGGGTTCAGAGAAACCTCTGCCGCGGAGGCCAGAATAAAGTAATACCGTAATTTGTTGTGAGTTCATGCACTTTGTTGGTTTTGTTCTTTGAGCAAGGTGATGTTCATGCACGGCTCATTTTGTGCACCAGTAAAAAAACATATACCTATGTCTTGAATTTGGAAAAAAAAATATTTTTATCTATCACTAAAGAAGGGTTCGGTGAATGCGCATATGAAACTGGTGGGTTTGGTACCTCAAAAAAGGTTTAAGAACCACTACTCTAAAAACAAAGGGCAGCCTGTCACCTATCCACAGAATGCTTTTGCAGCCTCATTAAATAGACAACTAGAAGTCAGAGATAAAACCTGCACCCATGAATTTCCACCTATTTATCTCAAGACATTCAGCTAATCAGCTGCCAAGATGTAAACTGAACAAAAAATGATCAGTAACTTCCAAGATTTTAAATTCTAGGAGTTTGTTTATAAATTCAGAATATGCAGCCTCACATTATAAAATACCTTAAAACTTGCTCATTTCACTATCATGTTAAATATTAAAGCATAGTAATTTATTTTAATGCTGGAGAACTTCCCTTAGAAACAAATGATAAAAGTATAATGCAAATAAAACAGGCTATACTAACTATACAGATAACTACACAGAAAACTGGGTAACATGGGAAGGAGTTAGCATATTAGCCCCTTCCTATTTACAGCAACATATATGGGCTGGTAAATTTATAAATTTACATTTAAAAATACATAACATGATTCAGTTCCACAGTAATTCTCATAGCAGTGTACCTAATTTCCTGTGGTAATTATATACTCACCCTAATTCTGCCATGCCGTCCATGAACTCTTGTTTGGAGAACTCACACTGTGTTGCTGCTCTGAACTTCCATGCAATGATCAACACACTAATGCTGGCTGGGTCGAGTGCCAGGTCATCACAGAACTGCTGTATACCATCTATTCCAATTTTATTTTCATCTTGAGGATCTTTATAAATAACAGTGCAATATTTAAAAAACTAATGCCATACTTTATTATGCTATTCCTAAAACTAAAAGAGGGAATGCTTTATGTTCCATTAAAAAATGATCTCAACAGACCAAATATTTTCCTGCTATAATATTCAAAGTGACTTTGCCCTCAAAACAACACTCTTAAAATGAACAAAATATACAAGGTGGGACAAAAGTAGGTTTACAGTTGTGAATATGCAAAACAGTTTATTTTTATATTATTATTTCTTCCTTTTTCTTTTTTTTTTTGTATTTTTCTGAAGGGAGAAGTGGGGAGGCAGAGAGAGATAGACTCCTGCATGCGCCTGACTGGGATCCACCCAGCAAGCCCACTAGGGGGCAATGCTCTGCCAATCTAGGGTGCTGCTCCATTGCAACCGGAGCCATTCTAACGCCTGAGGCAGAGGCCATGGAGCCATCCTCAGTGCCTGGGCCAACTTTGCTCCAATGGAGCCTTGGCTGTGGGAGGGGAAGGGAGAGACAGAGACAAAGGAGAGGGGGAAGGGTGGAGAAGCAGATGGGCACTTCTCCTGTGTGCCCTGGCTGGGAATTGAACCCAGAACATACACACACCGGGCTGACGCTCTACCACTGAGCCAACCGGCCAGGGCTTCTTTTCTTTTCTTTTTTTTTTAAATTTTTATTTTATTTTATTCATTTTAGAGAGGAGACACAGAGTGAGAGAGAAAGAGAGAGAGAGAAAGAGAAAAAGGGGGGAGGAGCTGGAAGCATCAACTTCCACATGTGCCTTGACCAGACCAGTACAGGGTTCTGAACTGGTGACCTCAGTGTTCCCAGGTCGACGCTTTATCCACTGCGCTACCACAGGTCAGGCGGCTTCTTTTCTTTTTTTAAAGTGAGAGGAGGGGAGATAGCAAACTGACTCCCACATGCACCCCAACCTGGATTCACCCAGCAACCCCTGTCCAGGACCGATGCTCAAATTAACCAAGCTATTCTCAGCACCAGTGGCCAACACTCGGACCAACTGAGCCACTGGCTATGAGAGGGAAAGAGAGAGAAAAAGAAGAGATGGTTGCTTCTCATGTGAACCCTGATCAGGGATCAAACCCAGGATGTCACACACCAGGATGATGCTCTATACACTGAGCTAACTGGCCAGGGCATTATTTCTTATTGTATTTTCCATGCGAACAACTGCAAACCTACTTTTGTCCCACCCCCTATATATAGATAGACACTTGATATTTAAAAGTCACATTTATTCATATGAAAAATGTCCCATAATCATATACATTCAGAAAGTCAGACATTGCTATATAGGAATAAAGGATTTTTACTGAACCTACCCATATTTTTCTTTTAACTAGGATTTCTAAATTAACAGTATGATGTACCAAAATTCATTTTCCTCTTAAAACAAGTTCATTTTACCACAGCAATCACTTCTTTAGAGTATCAAAGAAACCATAAACTCAGCAATTTGATCTTAATCTTGACAATATAGCTGTTGTTCAAATTTTTTTTTATGTTCAAATTTTTTTAAAAAATCAATCTTTACTTATCAAACAGCAAAAATTTTAAGTAATGAAAAATACAAGGAGAAATAAGCATTCATATACCACTGTCAAGTGTGATTTGCTAGCCTCTCTAGAAATAAAATAAATAGCTTTTTTAGTTTGGAAATGAATTATACATAAAATATTCTAATTTTAAAAATAAATTTAAAACTCTATATACATTTCTGCATAAACATAAAAGGCATGGAAGAATCCACACCAGAATTAAATACTGGTTCCCTTATGAGAATAAATAAGGAAAAGACAGAGAAATAATTATTAACTTTTCTTTATTCATCTATTATGTATTATTTAACTATTTTAAAGTGTATATTACCTTTAAGCTTTTAAGGTTATTAAAATTATCATGCACGTTTCCTTAAAATTAGTTCAGCTGAGTTTTAGTAAATGAGGGAAGAAAACCAGTCCCTCCACCCCCATTCTCAAATTTGATCATGGGGAAAGAATTCGGGGGAAGAAATAAAGAGGCTAAGAAGAAATGTTAGGAGAAAGTTAGTTAGTGGTAAATAATTTCTCTTAGATCTTCTGAAGTTAACTCTAAATTCTACAGAGCTCTACTGAGATATTCATCCCTTTCATATGTTCTATGTATTATACATACGTACACACAAATACATATGTTCTATGTATTATTTCTCACAAGCAGCATTTAACTTTGGAACACCTGGTTCAAAACATTTAAAGTTACAAATAAACACTCACCTTTGTATCTATTGTACAGTTGTTCTAATTTCTTCCTATCCAATGATCCCTTTACACTCTCCCGTATATAAAGTTCAGGATTTTGGAAAAAATTGTCTGTTGCAACATCTAACTTCCAGTCATTTTGAGACAGGCAACTTACTGCTGTTTTTTCGCTAGATTGTGTGAAGATCATGAACTGACGAACTTTATCTTTCTGCGATGATTTCAACTTGTTCTATTGAAACAGAAAATAAACTGAAACACTATGTAAAATCACAGAAGACTAAGTATTTCTATATGCCGGACTAATCATTCTCAGCAATATTTTTTCCTCATATAATATTAAAACATTATAGCTCAAATTTTGTTTTTGACTATTAATCAGAAAGACATTTTAAAAAATCTAAAACAAAATTTGGTATCATTTTGGAAAAGAATCTAGAACAGAGGCAACGGAAGTTCAACCACCAAAAGTGGGTCCTGAGAATATGTATAAAGGCTGTAGAGGGAAGTATAGCTACTCTCCAAACCTTGACCATGCACAGCGTTTCAAAGAGGTGTGTGTGTGTGTGTGTGTGTGTGTGTGTATGTGTGTGTGTATATATATATATATATATATATATATATATATATATATATATATATATGTAAGGAGTGGTGGAGAAGAAGTTCACACGCTAGCCAGCCCGAACAGTCAAATGACCCTGGGTAACAGTGAGATTAACAGGTGTTTGTTGCAGTCCTAAAACCCAGTATGATAGATACAGGGTACAATTCTCCTCCCAACCTCACCTCCCTTGCTTTCTTGCTATTTTTTGGCAAATGTGGGAAAGCAACAGATTATGAGTACTCTACATTTTCCCTGGTGGTGCTCAATTCCATATCTTCATTCAAATCAGAAGCCTGAAATATGAGTAAGCGCCGTGCATCCTTCCAACCAACGTAATTTGAATAGGATTCTGCCTTTTTCCCCTGAAAATATCACCTCTTTCCCTTAGCTTGAGCCTAGTGTAGGCTCTTTCAAAACAGCCTCTCTACTGTAATAACCTATTCTCACTTTCCTTGTGTTACACTGATCCATTCCTCATCTGACCTGGACCCCAAGCAAAAAGAAGCAGGGAAATAGGCCATCTTCTCTCTCCCAGTCCCAAGGACCATGTTCTCCCTCCACTCCCTCCCAAGCTGGTCTCCTGTGGAAAGTCAGCCTCCCACTATCATTCTTCCCCCTCACAAGTTCTAATGTCATCACTCAGCAAAATACTTGGATTCTTCTGACCTACTACTGTAAATGATGGAGGGAAAAGCATGTGTGTAAGGCACACATTAATAGATCCAGTGGTTCTGTAGTATAAGCAACACGTCTGAAAACCCCAGAATATTTGCTCTGGCCTCACTAACAGATTACATAAGAAAAATCAGACGCAGAGGGTTAAGGACTTTGTTCAAACATTACCCAGGTTATAGCTCTGGCCAGATAGCTCGGTTAGTTAGAGAATCATCCCAAAAGAGAGGTTGTGTGTTCAATCACCTGTCAGGGCACATATGGGAACCTATCGATGTTCCTCTCTCTCCATCTCTCTCTCTTTCACTTGCATGCACACCTTTCTTCTCTCTCTAAATCAGGGGTGCCCAATACGTCGATCATTCACGATCGCGAATGAAGTGTGGGTAGATCGCATGACATTAAAAAGACATTTGTCTTTTGATTGGCATAAAGGGTAGCCAATCTGAAGTCTGAACTTTTGACACCCTACACATGCGCGTTAAACCGCGCTAATTTGTTCAGTTACATTGTTGCGTAGTTAGCCTTCAATTTATTTAAACTAAAGACAACAAAGGGTATAAAAATGAGTGCTGTAGCTGGTCCGAGTAAGAAGCCTAAAACCTACCACTTTCATACAGAATGGGAGGGGATTTTTTTCACTATGTCATATTCTAAGTGCATTTGCCTCATCTGTCTGCGTGCCATTGCTATTCCAAAGAAGGGAAATGTAGAGCAGCTTTTTTGGACTGTTCATAAAAACTACGACATTGACTTTCCTCCGAAAAGAGAGCTGAGAAGGAGAAAGGTGAAAGAAGAATACACAATATTAAATAGTAATAATAGTAACTTAAATAATGATAATATAGAAGAAATAAATTTATGTTTTGCATTTTTATTGTAGGTAGATCATTTTGACTTGGTCATCTTATAAGTAGCTCGCAAGCTGAAAAAGTGTGGGCACCCCTGCTCTAAATCAATAAAGTAGACATTGAAAAAAATTGAAAAAGGAAATTACCCAGGTTATTATTAGTGGAAATGGAATAAGAACAGAAAGGTCTTGTGAAACAGTTAACTTCACATAAACCAAACTACTTGCTGTACATACTCTAAGCCTTTTGAAATTTTCAGGAAAAGAACTACCAAAGATATACAATGTGTCCATAAAGTCATGGTGCACTTGTGACTGTGTGACCAGTCAAAAGTGCACCATGACTTTACAGACGCACTGTATTTCTACCTATCACAGAATAAAAATAACACTACACAAAATCAAACATGAAAAACATTTATGCCCCAGAGTCTGACCTGCCAACCACACTCATTTCTCTCTGTAAATATGCTATTGCTCAGGATTACAGATTAAAATCTGCACATCTGTTCATTAAATTTAAGAAACTATAGGTCTTGGCCAGTTGTCTCAGTGGTAGAGCATCAGCCCAACGTGTTGATGTCCTGGGTTCGATTCCTGACCAGGACACACAGGAGAAGCACCCATCTGCTTCTCCACCCTTCCCCCTCTACTTTCTCTCTCTCTCTCTCTCTTCCCCTCCTGCAGCCAAGGCTCCAATGGCCCGGGCACTGAGGATGGTTCCATGCTCCACCTCAGGCTCTAGAATGGCTCCATTTGCAACAGAGCAACACCCCAGATGGGCAAAGCATCACCCCAGGTGGGCATGCTGGGTGGATCCTGGTGGGGCACATGCCAAAGACTGTCTCTCTGCCTCCCCATTTCTCACTTCAGAAAAATACAAAAAAAAAAAAAGAAACTATAAATTCACTAACCTTCCAATATTTCACTTATAACTACCACCTCTGGACACCAGTAATTCATATCCAATTATACAACACATCTCTTAAATGTCTATCCCTTTTGAAAAAAATCTGAAAACTTATTACAACAAACCAACATTGAAATTGAATCCTAAGAAAACTATGGGGAGGAGAGGGGCGATAGGAAGCATCAACTCATAGTTGCACCACTTCAGTTGTTCATTGATTGCTTTCTCATATGTGCCCTGATGGGGGGTGGGGAGGATGGGGGCTCCAGCTGAGCCAGTGACCTTGGCCTTCAAACCAGCAGCCTTTGGGCTCAAGCCAGCGATAATGGGGTCATGACTATGATACTATGATCCACACTCAAGCTGGCAAGCCTGTGCTCAAGCTGACAACCTCGGGGTTTCGAACCTGGGCCCTCGTGGTCCAAGGTCGACACCACTGTACCACCACAGGCCAGGTGGAAAGTACCTGTCTTATTTTAATATATTCTTTAACTTAAAGGAAACAACTTTGATTTCAAGTTTTGTTATTAAATTTTTTAAATGTGTATATCTTTCTTCCTTGAGATATAGTATACTGACATATATTTTAATCTTCAAAGAACGGAGAAGTACACAAGGGTCACTGTGATCATCAGTGATCACTATATAACAGGGGTCAGGAACCTTTTTGACTGAGAGAGCCATGAACGCCACATATTTTAAAATGTAATTCCATGAGAGCCATACAATATGTTTAACACTATTAATACAAGTAAATGTGTGCATTTTATGTAAGACCAACACTTTTAAAATATAGTAAGTCTCTGAATTATTTTTAATAACGTTGTTATGCTGTTGCTAACCAATGATGAATAAAGTACTTCTTACCATTAATGTGACTTCGGTGCTGCATGGCTTTGTAGTCTGATTGATAGGTGGTAAGGTTAAGCTTCATGGAGGCGTTGAGACTTCCATCCATTAAAACGTGATCGTAGGTTGGTCTTAACGTTCTTTAGATGTGACAAAGACTGCTCACATGCATACGTAGAGTCAAACATTGTCAGTACAGCAATACTCACACACTGCAATGTGTGGTATGTGATGGGAAGCGCGTTCCAAGTTTTAATTAGCTGGTCCGCGGGTTGAAGTTTTTTCATTTCTCCCCACTTGTGTTTGCTCGCCAAATCTGCTTGCTGTCGTGCAAGTCTTTCCAAATCTTCATTCAGTGACTTGAACTTATTCACCCACATGTCTGAGGCCTTCAGGTCAGCAGCTTGTAGCTCAAAATCTCTGATGGAGACACCGGGAATGTAACTCAGGTCAGCGCTGTTCACTGCACACTCACGTGGATGGGTGATGAACTTAAAAAGATGAGTGTGCTCACGAAATTCTCCAAAGCGCACTTTGAATGACTGCAGGAGAGCAGATGTGAAACCCACTAGCTGCTGGATATCAAGATGTTGAGCAGGGTCACTTGCTGTGCATGCATCTTTAAACTCTCCCAGTTTTTAAATGTGTAGTAAACTACCTGTTTCAATGTTGGCAATGAAGAGTTCCAGCTTGTTTTCAAATGCAAACACTGCTTGTTGAAGGGATAAGACTGTATTTCCAACACCTTGCATTTTCACACTGAGCTGGTTCAGATCAGTCATGTCCATGAGAGAGTAGAACTTCAGGAGCCACTCAGTGTTAGCTAACTCAGAATGCTGGATGTTTTTCATTTCAAGAAAAGTTCGGATTTCACTTAGATAAGCCGCAAAACGGCTGAGCACCTTCCCTCTTGGCAACCAACGCTCACTGCTGTGCAGAAGCAGACCAGGATAATTATTCCCAACTTCATCCAGCAGTGTTTTAAACTGGCAATCATTTAAAGCTCGGACAACAATCAAGTTGACCACCTGAATGACCAGCAACATCACCTCACCAAGCTGTTCACCACATATCTGAGCACAAAGCGCCTCCTGATGTAGGATGCAATAAAAACTTAGGATGGGTCTCTTTTCATGTTCATGAAGAAGCGCTACGAATTCTCTGTTTTTCCCCTCCATGCACAGAGCACCATCAGTACACACCGAAATAAGTTTATCCATCGGTAGATTGTTTTTCTTTAGTGACCTCAGTGAAAGACTGGAATAAATCCTCCCCTCTTGTTGTCTCTTTCATAGGCAAAACAGCAAGACTTACCTCACGTAGTGTGTCACCGACAGTATACCTTGTAATCACACTGAACTGGGATAAATGGCTTATGTCTGTTGACTCATCCAAAGCGAGAGAAAAGATTGGTGCTACATTTATGTCCTTCACTTGTGTTACCTCAATTTGATTTGCCGTCATGATGGTACGATCGTGAACAGTTCTTGCCAACAGAGGCATGTCTTTTATTCGTTTGATTATCTTGTCTTTATCCGATAAGTCATCAAAAAGTTCAATGGCTGCCTGACCTGTGGTGGCGCAGTGGATAAAGCGTCGACCTGGGAACACTGAGGTCGCCAGTTCAAAACCCTGCACTGGTCTGGTCAAGGCACATATGGGAGTTGATGCTTCCAGCTCCTCCCCCCTTTCTCTCTCTCTCTCTCTCTCTCTCTCTCACTCTGTGTCTCCTCTCTAAAATGAATAAATTTTAAAAAAAAATTAAAAAAAAAAAAACAACTGAGATCTAAAAAGTTCAATGGCAACATCAAGCATGAACGTTTTGGCATACTCCCCATCTGTGAATGGCTTTCCATTACTCACAATTGCTAAAGCACCAGCAAAGCTAGCCAAATTCCAGTCACCTTGTTGGGTCCAAACATGGAGTTGCTGCTGACTAGCTTGCACTCTGTACAGTAGCTCTTGACATGCTTCCTTACTGCTGTCCCCTGCTGGATATTTCAATGCAAATGTAGTATGGCATGTGTCAAATTGCCGCCTTATATTTGACCGTTTCATTGATGCAATTTTATCACTGCATATTAGACACACTGCAGAACCTGCTCTCTCCACAAAGGCGAATTCCTCTGTCCATTCCTGCTGAAAAGTAGGATACTCCTCATCTTTTTTTCTTTTAGCCATCTTCTTCGTCAAAAGGGTTTCTGCAATTAGCTAGCTGACTACTTGATTAAAAGGCGGGAAGTTTACTTCCTGACCTCACAACGATCTGTGTATGTTATGCATTATCCAGTAAAAATTTGGTGTTGTCCTGGAGGACAGCTGTGATCGGCTCCAGCCACCCACAACCATGAACATGAGTGGTAGGAAATGAATGGAATGTAATACATGAGAATGCTTTATATTATTGTTATATTTATTTTATTAAAGATCTGTCTGCGAGCCAGATGCAGCCATCAAAAGAGCCACATCTGGCTCATGAGCCATAGGCTCCCAACCCCTGCTATATAATGTTGTATAAAGTGTTGGAGATTAACCAAGAAGTATTAACAACTATAGGCCACATCCTGGAAATTACTTTTAATTAAACCTGATACAACTTCTTTTGTATAACTTTTCCCCCATTCTCCTAATTGCTGTTGGAGGCAGCAAACCAATCAGGATTCTTGGGGTTTTATTATACAGTATTAAATCCAGTACACTGTTCCCTGAAACTTGAATCACTTTTGCTAAACAGAAGGAAAAACACAACATAAGTTAATTCTGCAAGGCAAAAAGAGCTGTTTACTCTCCTAATGATTTCCTGTTAAACAGCAAGATATTAGAAAATCGGGAAACAAAGAATTTTAAAAAATCATCTTACCCATACAAACTAATAACATTATACAAACGAGTTATCAAATTCCATGTCATATCTTATTTGAAAAATGTTTATGTAATAAATAATGTCTATGTCTATGTAAATGTGAACTATTAACTGGTTTACATTTCCAGTATATGGGTAATATAAATTTATTTTAAGAAAAAGGGCTTCAAAAAAAGAAAGAAAAAGAAAAAGGGCTTCAGCTGCTCATTTCCAACACCACAGAGGCAAACAAGCAGT
The DNA here is from genome assembly GCA_037038555.1 of Rhynchonycteris naso. NCBI lineage: Eukaryota > Metazoa > Chordata > Mammalia > Chiroptera > Emballonuridae > Rhynchonycteris > Rhynchonycteris naso. The sequence continues at coordinate 40,078,313 of CM073002.1, forward strand.
ACCTGGCAGAGAACTGACAGTATAGGCCAAGCAGTAATAAACATTCTCACTCCTGCAGTCTAATCAGTACCCTTCACCCCTTCCTGTACATATCACACACGCTCATATGTCTCTATCTACTCTCTGTACCTAGAATAAAAATCTTAACACCTCTTCTCCTACTAAGGAGGATGCACTCAATTCGGTGGCCTCAAAAGCTGTCCTAGAGTAAACCTGGAGTGGACTACACTGACCTGCCCTTTCCCAAGCCTATTTAGGAGAGCTGTAACATCCCATCCCCTGTTCCCAGGCCTTATGGGGCACCAGGCAAGGTGTTCTGAGAGTATGACATCAAAGGCTTAAATTTCTATCAACTTATGGAAGAGAAAACGGCTATCTAGCCAGCAAAGAATTATTTCATAAGAGATGAGAGGATGGGCAGAAACTCAAGTGGAAGAAAAACATATGGGTTTTTTCTATTTCTACAATAAACCCAGTTGGGGAATCTTCCTAAAACCAAAAACATATGACAACTACAATGAGTCAGCACTCAATTGCAGTATATGCCCTTTACTTTAGGACCTATTTAAAAGAAACTAAAGTGGTCACTAAATAAAATTAGGCAATACAATATTTAGTACTTAAATGTGAAAATTATCTAGGATAGCATCAAATTTTCAAGGAAATTCACACTGGTATGTAAAATGTATAAAATACAGGATATTTTCTGAATTTTATTTTAGCAAAAAAGGAGGGCTCTGGCCAGATAGCTCAGTTGGTTAGAGCATCATCTCCAAGTGCAGAGGTTGCCAGTTCGATCCCTGGTCAGGGTACATACAGGAACAGATTCATGTTCCTGTCTCTCTCTCTGCCTTGCTAAAATCAGTAAGTAATAAACTTTTAAAAAGGGGGGAGGGGAATGGAGGGAGAAGGAGAAGAGAGGGAGAGGGGAAAAAATGAGGTAAGAAAGGGAAAAAATGCTGTCTCTTGTATTAGAAGGCTAATTACAATTGTAGCAAAGGTTACCAAAATTAGAAGTACTCCCATAATCTGAGCAGTAAACAGCTCTTATTTGCTAATCTTTATAAAATAAAAATACAGTTATCACTACATATTATTTAATACTTAAATCTATCACACACTTGCAATTTTTTTTATCCAAGAACTGTAAAAATCACATTTAAAACAATAGGTTATCTAGAAAAAAAATCAGACAAGTACTTTGAATGTAGCCAAGAATCATATAAATAGTTAAGTATATTTTACCACTGAATCTACAAAGTCAATTGTGATAAAATAGGTACTCAGAAAGGCTCTATGGTAAAAAATAATAATGATCATAAAGTTAAATTCCATTTATCAGTATTTATCTCAAGAAAAACAATGAACATTGGAAATAATTTTCTAGTTTAATAAGTCCTAACAATTTCAAATGAAATAGTTTTAATGGGTAAGTAGTATTTTTTAAAGCAAAAAAATTAAGACCCATTTTATTATTTCAATTATTCTAAATTTTCATCTTCTCACCCTTAAGTTTCAAATTCAGTCTGAATGCTAGAAAGTTACCAAAGCCTTTATATTTTTAAAGGAATTTTCTGACTTAATTCTAGTTATTCAGGAGATGATGTATTCATCCCCTCACAAAAGTCAATGTTTTAAAAATCAAAACACTGTAATGATCACCCATAAATCTCACTAAAAGTTCTATATGTTGATTCTCATGATTTCCATATGATTAACAGCTTAACTTCATCTGAAACTTAAGAGTTAAGTCCAAAAAATCACACTTTCCATATACAATATATACCAGTCAGTAGATAAAAGCCAAACGTTAAAATACATATCCCAAACCACTCATCTATAAAAAGCCTCCCCATAAATTATAGGTCTCAAGTCAAAAGTGCAGGAAAAATCACTTCAACTAACAAGATTACCTAGTTCTAAAGACTTTCACCTAAGAGCAAAGTTCTATAAGAAAGCAAGGCTAAGAACCTATGTTTTCTGGAAATCTTCCTTCCTACTACCTGCACAGAGAGGCAACAAATGATTAATGAAGAGTATAGACTCTCAAGCCAGACAGGGAAGATTTTAATCCTACCTGTGCCTCTTAACTACTGTGTGACTTTGGGAAAACTACTTAAGCTCTGATATCTGTATACTTCAATTTCTTCATCTGTAAACAGGGTGTGAAGGTTATATGAATTAATTCAGGTTAAACTCTTAGAAGTGTAACTAGCACATGGTAAGTACTCTTTACAAGTCAATGAAGCAAAGTAGAATACTCCAAAAAAAAAGTAATTTTGTATAAATGATAAAGTAAGAAAGAATAATAACCATAATTAGAAATCTAGTGGCTAACATTGAGCTCCTACAGTGGGCCAACTATGCAAGGTGGTTATCAATGATTCCATTTTACCAACGAGGAAACCAAACCTCAAACTCAATTTATCTAGAGATGACACACATACCTAAAAAGTAGCAGCCTGGTGCTTAACTTCAAGGCACGGTCTTTCCATTTGTTCTAACTACACTGTCATCAAGTAAGAGGGGGAAAAATGGAAAAGTGCAACCAGTGACTAATTATGTGTGTACTGGAGAGAAAGTGAATTGTGAGCAATATTTCTTCACATATTTTCACATGTAAACAACATATATTCTGACTAAAATTTTCCCATTAAGCATTCCCTCACAACCTAACTAAAAGGGCTAATTTAGGGATGGTACTTCCCTTTAGAGTTTGTGTGTGTGAGGAAGAGGGAGAGGGAGGGAGGAAAGAGAGATGGGTTATTTATAAGATAAGTAATTCAACAGGAAGAAAAATGTGTTTGTAGTCCTATCCATCTGTTTTTTAAAAATAGGACCATAATCTACAGCTTTAAATGTATGAAGGTGACAAGTTAGGGGTCATTGAAAGTAAGGGTTTCCTCTCCCAATGAGAAGACTTGAAACACAAAGGAAAATACAAATACACGTACAGGTTATAGTTAGAAAATATAATCAAATGTGTAAAAATTCAAGTATTAAGCAAAACAAAACCACTCTATATTCTCTTAAATGATAACCTCCAGTTTAGAATAATTATTTATGTTAGGTGTATTGCTCGTACCATTCATTCATCTGTAAAGTTCCTACCCTCTGAATAAGTTAAAATGATCTCTCCTTTAAGAGGAGATATACTACTATTACACTAGGTCAAATATGGAATATTATACGATAGATTATACTCAATGATGTTTTATATGATGGCAACTCACCTGAAAAAAATATTTCAGAAAGTATATGTACTTAGAAGATCCAAACTTGTTTTGTATGTTTTTAAAGGATCTTTCTCACAGGTTTTTTTTTTAATGTATTCTATTTATGTAAATTTAAGGGATTTTCTCTTCCCCACCCACAGAATTATTGAGAGTATTCAAAATATACCACTGTAAATGGAATGTTTGATTTTGGTTTAAAGAAGGCTGTTTTGATTATTTAAAAGTTATTTTGCTAATTCGTACTTATCTACAACAACAGGATAGAAATCACCTACTTAAAATACTTGTGTTAGCTATCATATTTCAACTCATTCTCCCAAACTCACTGCTTCAACTTCTAACAGTTAAGGTAGCTAATTTAAATTTACTTCTCTTCTTTATATACATCTTTTCTTTTTAAAAGAATAAAATCAAACCACAAAATGATTACTAACAAAAAAATAATTAAATGAGATTTTTAAGTTCCACCTGTTAAACAATTGATATAATGATTAGATGTGATATTTGTTTCACTAAAGAGAACAATCCTTTAAAAATAAAATATCCTAATTCTAAGATTTACTAACTACTCAAATCCTAAGTCCAGAAATATGAGACTCCTCTGAATAATAAGCACTCTAAATGTTTACTGAAATGAAAGACACAACAAAGGTATGGGCATGTCAACTTAGCTCTGTTGCTAAACACAATGTTCAGTGTTGAGAGATTCAAAAGTGTAATGCAAGAGTTCTTTTCTCAAGTTCTATAAGTTCTTTGGAAAAGAACTCTTTAGACGTGAATACTTAAATTTTTGCAATGCAAACAAGCAGCCTAATCACTGATTAGGTGCTAATTACATAAATGGGTTCAACAGAGTGATAAAAGATGCGTTAGTGGCATCTTTCCCCTTCTGTTTTTGCTTCTTCTTAGGTGGGGGATACACACCTACAGTGACGAGGTAAACTAGATAGTCAGCAGGTTATTCAAGAGCTTGTTTGTGTCCACAAAGCAACTGAATCCTATTTGGAACTATTTCTCTTCATCAAATGTCATGACTAACACTATCACAACAACATATACTGAAACTTAAAAGGGTGGCTTTCTCACTGATTTTCATTATGCTGGGGACCCAACCTAGGAGGCCATACTGAAAAAAGTCACTTGACTCAAATGAGCTCAGCTGTTTTAAAACAAAAAGAAAACGACTACCATCATGAGTTAATTTTACATTCAGCTTTTTTACTGTATGTACCAAAGAGTTTAAATTTTTCAATTACTTAAATGTTTAAATCAGATTGGTTATATATGGAAACAACTATGCAATAGAAGGAAGAAATCGGAGTGAAACTAATAAAAAATTCTACACCTAAACTAAAAGGGTGCTTGCTGGGCTTTTTTTGTTTTGGGTGGGGAGTGTGTGTGTGTGTGTGTGTGTGTGTGTGTGTGTGTGTGTGTGTGTGTGTGTGTGTTTTAAGGGGAGGGCTAAAATGCTTAATCGGAGAGCAAACTTCTAACCATGCTCTGCTACATAATAGCTCTTAACCCTGGTCATGTCATTTTAGAACTGATAAACACTCATTTCCACCTATGTTAAAAGGAGGTAGCAGTATCTATTGCACAAATTGGAATGGAGATTAAATAAAATAACAGTTGTAAACTGACCAGTAGACAATATGTTCTCAAATGTTATGGTACTCCTTTCTAAATGGCCCAGTTTTCTGCCTATAGTCATTAAACTCCTACATAAAAACTACTACAGGTATTGATCAACTTACAAGCTATGCAACTCACAACCATTCTTCGACTTTACGACCACAATCGCTAGCCACGACTGCTCTGCATCTGGAGCAGTTTTTGTATGCACCTGTATTTTGTAATTTTGTATGTTTTGCAAATATTAAACCAGTTGTACTGGTAATGCAGTGTTTTACTTAAACCTGACGAATGTGAAAATAAGAAACAAAATGGTGTAGAGATTATTCAAATGGCATAAAATGAACAAAGAAAATGATATATAACAATAATAAAAGAAAATTATGATAAAATACAACTTAAAGATTTTTATAACATCATTTCACAGTACTGTACATATAGCCTACTCAACTCACGACCAAATCGTGTTACGACCGGTCTGCTGGAACCAATCGTGGTCATAAGTCGAGCACTAGCTGTAGAACATATTCAAAAGCAATCTAAGAGACTTGTAGTGCTGTTTTAACTAGGTAAACTCGACAGTCTTTTTTTTTTTTTTTTGTATTTTTCTGAAGTGAGAAGCTGGGGGAGGCAGACAGACAGACTCCCATATGCGCCAGACTGGGATCCACCCGACATGCCCACCAGGGGGGCGATGCTCTGCCCATCTGGGGCGTTGTTCCACAGCTATCGGAGCCATTCTAGCGCCTGAGGCAGAGGCCATGGAACCACCCTCAGGTCAGGGCCAACTTTGCTTCAATGGAGCCTTGGCTGCGGGAGGAGAAGAGAGATAAGAGAGAAAAGAGAGGGGGAAGGGTGGAGAAGCAGATGGGTACTACTCCTGTGTGCCCGTGCAGGGAATCGAATCTAGGACTTCCACACACTGGGCCGACAGTCTACCGCTGAGCGAACCGGCCAGGGTTCGACAGTCTTAAATAGAATTGAAAACTCACAGAAGCTGAATGGTAAAGAAAATGATAATGTGGGTTTTGGTGTCTTCAAGAACTGCTTGAAAAACAATTCTATTGCAATAGAACACTACAGGACACAGAAACAAGGTCTATTTTACCACTAAGACTCCTTCAATGGCTTCCCTTCTCTTGGAATAAAAACCCAATATCCTTTCAACGCCACCATGCCCACCTCCACCCCTCACCACTAATACCTCATCTGTTCCAATGCCCAACATGCCCCTCTCTCACATACAAACTGCTCCAGCCACACTGGTCTCAATGTTCCTCAAATTCTGACCACCACATTTCTGCAAGGCTTACTCCTTCTATCTAGTCTGCTCAAAATTGACCTCATCAATGATGCAGACACCATTCTGCAATCCCATTTCCATTGTGCCCCAGCATTCCCACTTCCCCTCCCTAATGGGACTTTTCTCCCACAGCACTAACACCTTCTAGCTTAGCAAGGAAGGAAAAGATGTACCACGTTTAGTATATGTCTTTCCCTACTAACCCTCACTAGAGGAGGGATTTTTATCTTTCAGTGAAACAAACAAAATATATATATACCCATATCCCAAGTGTTTAAGAACAATGCCTGGAACATAGAAGGTATTTAATAAATAATTATCAAAATTAAATAAGGCCCACCTTTAATTTACATAAAAATATATATGCAAAATAATGTTAAACAGATTCTTATGAGACAATCCTGAGCAGGCTTACATTCATTCAGACTTAGAAACTCTGGTATCTGTTCAAAATACAATCTTAAATTTCAAAGTCACACATTAAAAAAGAACCATTAAAAACAGTCATTAGCATCATTAATCATCTATTAATGTGAATTTTGTTATTTAAAGTATTCATTTATAATACTTGGGTTTTCCTGGTTAGATGAGTAATATATATATATTTTCAAATCCAATTTTCAACCATTTTTCCAGATTTCACTGAGTTAGAAGATTGCATGTACCACAAATATTGGGGGAAATAGTAAACCAGGAGAAAATAGTTTCAGTTCTGCAACAATTTTGCAACCTTGAATCTCAAAACCTCTTTGATCCTCAATTTCTTCTTCTGTAAAAGGGAAGAGGAGTAAATAAAATAATCTCTGAGCCATTTCAGTTCTAAAAATTCTGATGCTCTGACTCAAAAAGCTAGTAGGTTACACAGTCTACACACTTCTCACACCTCAAATAAAAATCATTATAACCAAAAATTTTATAGCTGAATGTAACTTTAGAAATCATCAAATTCAATCCTGTCATCTTACAACTAAGAAAACCCCAAGAAATTTTGAGCTTTTTAAAAGATTTTTCCAGTGTAACAGAATATTGTCTACATTTACAATTATTTTTAAAAGTTATATGCACAATTGGTTTTTCTTATACAAAATACTTCAGATTATCCCATCATTTAAGCTTGTCCTACAATTAACAGTAACATGTACTCTAGCAAGGTGCTGCACCACACACAACAACAAAAAAACTAACATTAGCCCAAATGTTAGGAAAAATTTCTTAATTAAAAAATTCTTATGGACTAACTTCCATTAGGGCCCACGGTGATTTAGTTTCTAAACTAACAAGCGCATACCAGGACAATTCTAGTGACATGATCTGAGTTCAGCCACAGAAAGTGTTTTAAATTAGTAATATCTTGTCACTACTGGTATAATTAGATAAGTTACGGCTAAGTTCCAAAACTAGCTATTTAATATTAACAAAAGGATAGAAGTTTACAAGCTCCAATCCAAGCTGAACTCTCATTTGAACCACCTGAAGCCTGAACAGTTCATTAGCATTATCAGGAACCTGGATTCCACAGGATGATGCTGACTGGGAGACTATTAAGAACAGACCCCATTTCAGTGCTCCAACCGTGTCTACCAGGGAATTACATTTCATTACTTTAGGTTTATTACCCATCTACATGCCAAGAGTCTGGAAACTTCAGGAGGAATGTCTGTGACAGTCAAAGTAAGACATTAGAAACTAATTCTTAGATTAGTGGATCTTAGAACACTGTACTATCAACCCAAACACTGACCTGTACTTGATGGCAAAGTTTTCTTACAAACGGTATATTTTTATGGAACTTAACCATTGAATATAAACCTTGAGTGTATGGCAAACTGAACCATATTGTCCATATATGACACCAAAATTTTGCCAAGTTAAAGGCTGGGGTTAAATAAGTGTTATTCGGCAGAAATTAGACCAACTAAAAACAAAAGACACTGGGGCATTCCCTTTACACAGATACACACGCATACACCCTCCTCAAAGAGGCCTTTATGTTGCCCATGAACCAACGGACAACAATATCATTTTTACTGTCTATTCATACAGTAACCTACATGGAATTCAACTCATGCTCGGACTATAATGCCAAGCACCGCTTCTGAAAAACAAAGCGTCCAACAGAGTCAGGTACGTAATTGCCGAAATTTAAACTTGTAGGACATTTTTCCCCAACAAAAAGGGAGATGGGGATAACTTGACAAACTGTTTTTTAAAAATCACAAATGGCCTTTTTAACTGGCGTAATAAAGCAATTATTCCTCCCACCCCAAGCAAATAAAATATGTGCTCAAAACGTAGCATATCTGTTTCTCCTAATTTTATGAAATGAGAACAGGTTGCACTTCCGTACTCGCTCCCCGAGCTCAGCGGTCTCCCGTGTTCTTAGCAGAGAAGTAAATGTAACCTCCACCAACTGGCCAGTGAAACTCCTTTTCCAAAGCAGGGGACGCATCGCGGGGGTGATGGAGACAGGAAAAGGGCTGGTACCCCGCCCCAATCAAAATTGTCTGGACACTTGAGGGGTGTTGGAGCCCGGAGCGGAGGAGGAAGGGGAGCTCCGGAAAAGTCTTCCCCGCTCCCCGGCTGGGCGGAGGGGAAAGCCCGGCTCCGGGGCGGAGGGAAGCTCCTCACCCGGAACCCCGGACCCCGGCCAGACACAATGGAGCCGGCACGGGGACCGGGCAGGAGCAGGGCCGTTGCCCCATCCCCTCCCCCCGCACCAACGCCTCCTCCACCCGCGCCCCGCCGGGGCCAGGGGCACCGCGGCACGGAGCCGCTCCCCGCGCCCCCAACTCCCCGGGGCTCCGGACTAGGCCCGGCTCCGCTCCGCCTCCTCGGCTCTCGCGTAGCGGTAGCGCCCGGCGGGAAGGGGCGAAGGAGGAAGGGAAAGGCGGGCAGGAGAGCTCTGCCGGGGAGCAGGACGGAGGCCGCGGGCCGGGCTCGGGCCGGCGGGGTCGCCGCGGGCCGAGGGGCCGCCAGGACGGGGGAGCGCGGCACCCCCGGCCCCGAGCCGGCGGGGCGGGCGGGCGGACGGCCGCAGTGCCTCACCATGTTGGTGTCCTCCAGGCCTCTCCCCTCCTCCTCCGGCTCCGCAGCGAATGGACGGCGGCGGCGGCGGCGGCTCCTCTCACGGGCTCGCCGGGCTCCCGCTCATGCGCAGTGCGGGGCGGCCCCGGCGCGGCCCGAGGAGGCAGCCCTGGGCCTGGGAGAGGCGGAGGAACGGGGACGTTTGTCGGGAGCCCCATGCAGGGGTTCCCCGGAGCGCGGGGTCCTCCCGGGGGGAGGGGTCGCTGGCGGCGTAGGGGGAGACAAACGTCCTCCGCGCGCCGACATCCTCCCGCCGCGCTGGGCTGTCCGCGGCGGGGTAGGTCGGGTGGACACACACCTCCGCTTCCTACGCGCTCCTTCCGCCGTCGGACCGCCCCAGCCGTGTCTGCACGGGCTCCGGGAGGCACGAAGGGGGCCAGGAACTAGCGGCTAGGGGCGACTGGAAGGGATATGACTGAGGCGCTAGATCCCCAAACTACCCCATCAATCAATATCAAAAAATAAGTAAATAAATCACCACCCCCATGTTTTCTTCTACACCCCCCCCCCAAGTTCCAGTATCTGGACTGCATCAGGTCCCCCACGTGGACATGTTAGAGGAGACCTTAGTATAGCCTTCAGTTATTGTAATGCCATTTAAATATGGCACAGGCTCTTCCCAGATGTAAATGGTCACGCAGAGACCAGTAGGCTATGCTATGGCACTCGGATTCCAGGTGAGGAGGAAGGGCATTCAAGGCTAGTGGTGGAAGTTGCAGTTTAAGTGCAGCTGACTGTTGTAACTTTCCAATCAGTTCAACCTTCCTAGGATAAGTTTTGGGAAATAACACTTTTTTTTACTGATGGTTGATAGACGTCAGGTTCATAGTCCAGGCTTGACCTATCCCTGGTTCTAGGTCTACTGAGGATGAAGGTAACAGGATTCTGCGCTGAGGGTCAAGTGGATAAGTGTGCTGCAGGCAGTACAAAAGACACTTTGGAGTGGTCCTTGACCTTAAGAAATTGATTATACAACTGGAAATACTAGAAACTTTTCATACATGGAGGAAGAAAATAAGAAAAGAGATAATAAAGCACACATCAGAAAATCACAACTAAGAATCTGCCAAAAGTTAACGTTTCAGATCAGAATCAACCCAAGTATATCAACCTCACTTCTAACAACCCCCCCCCCCTTCCAACACAAGTATAAGCTACCAGATCAGCCCAATAGCTTCATGACTTTGAAGTTCTTATTAAAGCAACAGAAATTTGGCAACTCCTGGAGGCCTCCTAAATGCTTCCTGGAGCCAGTGATGCATGTATTAAGAGTTCCCAGGACTCTACCAAGACAGATCCCTGGCCAACACAGACGTTCATCTATTCTTTCCACCTGTCTTTAGTGGGCATATACTAATGTGTCAAGCTCCTTGCTAGGCTCTGGGAAATCAGCTCTGTGAAGAAAGGCCAGATCTGCCTCATGCAGCAAACCTGAAGCCAGACCACATGCATGGGCATTCTCCAGTAATTTACCTACCATTTGATTTGAAATAGCAACTGACATGTAGGGTCTTAATGAAGACAATTCACTGTATCTCTTTCCCTACACTGTGATATTCCACTGAGGTAACAGTTCATGGATTTTCTTAAGCTTTTCCTTAATTGCCAATTCCAGTGGACAGTTCTTAGTTCTCGTTCTATTTGACCTCTCTCCTGCATTTGAACACTTCAAGTTTCCTCTTCATCATTTTCCATGATCCACTTCCACATTTCCTCCTTCCCCTGTGACCACTCTCCTCTGCTCACTCAGCGCTCTTTGTTTCTTCCAAGCTGAGCTTTCCAGAACCATCTCTGAATTTCTTCCCATATACAGTCTGTGCCATGCTCTCACTCACATTCCCACAATGTCATCTACTACCTTTATCTTGAGGAGTGAGTCCTAAATCTTGACTTCCAGCTCCTGAGTAGCAGGCCTAATCACTAATTTTGAAAATTCCAGAGGCTCATCAGTCTTGACAAATCCAAAACCTTATCCCCCAAACCCGCTTTTCCTCCTGTATTTTTATCATATCATCCAAACTAGAAATCTAAGAGTCATCCACAACTCCTTCTACCTCATTTCCCTTCATCTGATTGGCCACTAGGACTCGATTTTACCTCCTAAATAACTTTGAATCTGCACTCAACCCTACCCATCCTTCAGCCAAACCTTTATCATATCTCTTCTCATTTTATCGCATCTTAACTAATCTTCTGGCCTCTATCCTTTCCCCACTGCTCCAGAGTTGTCTTCTATAATACAAATCTGAACTGGTTCCTTAAATTACTCCAGTGGCCCCATAAACATGAGCCTCTATGGTGTGGCCAATAAGGCTCGTTCCCCATAATTTGTCCACTCACCTTGCCATTTTCCACTACCTTCCACATAAATGCACCTCATATGTCAGTTTTAACAATCCAAGCCTGCCCTACTCCTTCATGTCTCCTTGCTTTCATTCTGCTACCCCTAGCATACTAGCTAACACCGACCAAGGGCTTTCCATGTGCTGTGCACTGTTTTACACACCCATGATACATACTAACTCACATAACCTCACTTCAACCCTGTGAGCTATGCCCAATGATTATGCCTATTTTGCAGAAGAGGACACTGAAGCACAGGAGGTTAAATAACATGCCTCGGGTTCCTCCACTGGTATGTAGCAGAGCTGGCTTTTAAACCCAAATAGTGTGGGTACAGAGCCTATTCTCTCAACCACCACACTGTATTTCCTACCAAGATCTCATATTTAACTCAAAGGTCATTTCCTCTGCGATTGTCTCCTGACCTCATTCCTGGATTCCAGCATTCCTGTGACACCTTGTATGTACTTCTGTTGCACTTATGACATCATATGATAATCATCTGCCTACATGACCACCTTCCCTGCCAGACTGTGCACTGCTCCAGGCCAGAGACCCAGTTGCACACATCTCTGAGTTTTCAGTGTTAAAGTGAGTGCCTAGTATGTATGACAAATACACACACACACACACGCGCGCGCTACATGGTAATGGTTGGATAAATTTTAAAAAAAGAAAGATATCGTTTTCTTTTTTAAATTTTTTTTGTATTTTTCTGAAGTGAGAAGTGGGGGTGGGGGGCTGGGAGACAGACAGACTCCCGCATGCACCTGACCAGGATCCACCTGGCATACCCACCAGGGGGCGATGTTCGGCCCCTCTGAGGTGTTGCTCTGAGGCAATCCGAGGCATTCTAGCACCTGAGGCGGAGACCATGGAGCTGTCCTCAGCGCCCCCGCCAACTTTGCTCCAATGGAGCCTTGGCTGCGGGAGGGGAAGAGATAGAGAGAAAGGAGAGGGAAAAGGGTAGAGAAGAAGATGGGTGCTTCTCCTGTTTGCCCTGGTCGGGAATCGAACCCAGGACTTCCACACACTGGGCTGACACTCTACCACTGAGCCAACCGGCCAGGGCTGAAGATCTAAGTTTTATATGTGTCAATCTGCCTTAAGACTGTGCCTATATTGTTTGTTATTGTAATGGAATGTCTGTCCTCCTTGGCAGATGTATCTTATCCTTATGGTCATATGATAAATGTAGTAACAACTGTACTCATCAGTATACTTCCAAGCTACAGTACTGAATGTGAAATGGAGAATTATTACTCAATCATTTTTATTGGGTGAGAGTAACATATTTGTTTAAAATGTCCTGATTATTTTTAAAATAGAAAAGTCCTTCAGATAAAGTATAAATTACAGGATTTGATTAAATAAAGACTATTCATTAACATGTTCATAGTACTTTTTTGTCATGAGTTTTCAAATATTTAAGTTAAGGGTTGAAGGTTGTTTTAAGCACAGAATTTATAAAGATTATTTTCTATAGTGACAGTCTCAATAATAAGAAATAAGATGAAAATATCTAGCTAAAATTCACTATCCTCATTCTCCCTCTCTCCATAGATAGATAAATAGGTGTAAATATATGTGTGTAAATATATATATATATACACACACACATACCTATGTGTACATGTGTACATATAGAGAGAAATCTTACACATATATATTCACTGTTCACTTCTAGCTACAAATTAATATAGAGTATTTGTAGGGAGTGTTATTTTTCAAGGGATAACATGCAACTATTTGAAAATAATTGTTGCCTCAGATCCTTAAAAATTAATTTTATGCTAAATATATTCACTGATGAAATTGTAACATTCATGCAAAACCAAGAATTCCATAGTTTTAAAATGTGTCTTTTAGCAAAGAGAAAGAGCAGGAGTAATCTGAAAAGACAGATTGCTAACATTTCTGGCAGTTCATCTAGCTAAAATTAAGCTTGCAGGGTAATTATGTAAACACTGTTACAGTTCAAGGGCACTAGACTGGGATGCACAGCCTCTACCTTCCCACACTTAACTTGGGTGAACTCAATTTTGCCCAACATTTACATAAACGTACTTATTGAATTCAAGCTTACCTATTTATAAATGTGTAAGAGTAAAATAATTTTTTTTTTTTTACAGAGACAGAGAGAGAGTCAGAGAGAGGAAAAGATAGGGACAGACAGACAGGAACGGAGAGAGATGAGAAGCATCAATCATCAGTTTTTTGTTGCGACACCTTAGTTGTTCATTGATTGCTTTCTCACATGTGCCTTGACCGCGGGCCTTCAGCAGACTGAGCAACCCCTTGCTCAAGCCAGCGACCTTGGGTCCAAGCTGGCGAGCTTTGCTTAAACCAGATGAACCCGTGCTCAAGCTGGTGACCTCAGAGTCTCGAACCTGGGTCCTCCACATCCCAGTCTGATGCTCTATCCACTGCACCACCGCCTGATCAGACATAAAATTTTTAAGGGTGAAGCAGACAGGAGTAGGCGTCAGGGGTAGGGATGGGCTCAGTATAGCTGCAGGAAGTCTAACATGAGAATCACAATCCCAAATTCATGCCAAACTCACCAGAACAGGGGAAGAAGTGGAAACCTTTTGGCTCTCCCCTTCCTGACAAGCGTTACAGGTGAATCTGAGGAAATCACTGACTGCCTGGGACTTTCTCCCCCACATTCTGAACCATTTGAAGAGGAATCCTTAATCAGGACAAAGGGATAAACTTCAAGGACTGTCCCCAGGAAACTGGGCACTATTGTCCTCTTCACACAAAAGGGCCAACAAGAGCAGTATTCCAGTAGGTCACCTGCTAAGTAGGTAGATGGGATATTTACCAGAGCCAGTCTGTCACCTCAAGGTACATGTGGGTCTGATGATTTTAGCTGTTCCACACTCATGGTAGAGGAATGGACTTGCAGTAACAGCTGAGACTGGAGGGCCAGCAATGGGAAACCACCAATACCACCACTGATGATGTCACAATGTCCCACTGTCCTAAGGTGTCCATCCTGGATCTCTCTATTCAGCCCAGCTTTTCCCTCCTACATGTAGCTCAGCCTGGTGTCTGTCTTGGACAGCTCTGGTCAGTTGCAAAGAGTGAATTAATTGAAATCATATGTCTGAGACAGTTGTAACAAGTAGAATGGTAGATGACTCAATAGTACTTTAGAATCTGATGTGCTTGTCCCTGGATACTTCTGGCATCCTCCCCAAAGCATTTTCTGCTGAATATGATGGAGAAATGCTGTTATTGAATCAACATTTTGCTTTCCTGTCTTTATTCAGAGGGTGGTACATAAGGCATGAGATTACTCTGGGACTCAGTATTCTCAATTACAAAACGAGAAGATTGGGTTGAATTGCACTACATTCCTATTAAATCCTAGGTTTATTTGATTTTTTCCTGGTAGACTATTATCAGCTGTCCTCAAAGACCAGGAAAGAATAGCTTGATTCATTCATTCACTCATTCATTTCTAAGTGTATGAAGCACCCAAGCTAGATATAATACAAATTATGGCTTGCATTATATTTGCTCAAACCAGATTGTCTGACCAATATAATGCAAGCCACAATGTGAAGCATATATGAAATTTAAAATTGTCCAGTAGTAAAATTTATTTTATTTTTTTTAATTCTTATTTTTTCCCAGAGACAGAGAGAGAGTCAGAGAGAGGGATAGATAGGGACAGACAGACAGGAATGGAGAAAGATGAGAAGCATCAATCATCAGTTTCTCTGTTGCCGTTGTGACATCTTAGTTCAGCACATGGACATCCTGGGTCCAAGCTGGTGAGATTTTTGCTCAAACCAGATGAGCCCGTGCTCAAGCTGGCGACCTCAGGGTCTCGAACCTGGGTCCTTCTGAATCCCAGTCTGATGTTCTATCCACTGTGCCACCGCCTGGTCAGGCTAGTAGTGAAATTTAAAAAGTAGAAAGAAACAAGCTTCACTTGTTTTGTTTTTAACATTTAACTTAAGATATTCAAAATATCAGCATTTCAACATGTACTCAATATATCTTACATTCTTTTTTCCATAGCAAGTCTTTGAAATCGGTTGTGCATATTACACTTAAAGTACATCTTAATTTGGACTAGTCCCATTTCAAGTGTTCAGTGACCAAATATGGTAATAGCTACTATATTGGTCAGCACAGGCCTGACCAATAGCTGGCCTGGAGTAATAAGTACTCTTACTTCCAGGAAATAAATGAAAACCTGGAATACCTATATATGACCAACAGTATCCATGAAACTATTTAGCATTTGGGAAGCTAACATCATTCAATTGGAGAAAACATGCATCTGGGACAAATGTTTTCCATGTGTATCACAAACTAGGAAAATCATCACTGCAAATTTGTCAACCAAATGCCAATAATTTGCCTGATCATGAATATGTCTTCCTATTAAGTATAATTTCCGCACAAGAATTTCTCATCCAAAATAAGACTTATAAAACACTGAAACATATTCCATAAGCACTTCAGAGTTTAGAGGTGCTCCCCCCCCCCAGGGCTACCCAGTAAATAAGTACATAAATACCATTTTCTCCACTTCTTTTATGACATGTCACCCTTTTCAAACAAATTAGTTGGGATGGATAAAGGGAGAATGGTTTTGTTAAAGGAAAAGTTTTTATGCAATCACTGTAAAACTTTTAAAGAGTTAATACCAGGGTTAGGTTAGCTGTGAAAGAGAAAAACAAAAATAACAAAATAGTAGTATTATGAGATTATCGTTTTGAGAATAAATACACACAAAAAAAGTCAATAGAAGAATCCATTTGTGAAGCCCAATGAGTTAATCTGTTGTTGGAGATCAGGGAGAACCCCTCAGGACATTTGAGAAAGGAAATGATTAGGTCAAGTTCTTTAGAGATAAAATCTGACATGGCAACTCTTAATTAACCTAAAGAAAGAAAAACATGGCTATAGATCACTACTTGGAAATAAAATAACAAATTTTGGAGAACTTTATTGGGTCTCTTGATTCTGTTGACAAACTGGCCTGGAAGAAGCATGTGTGGGCTGGGGATTGAATGGAAAGGAAGGAAGCTTGAAGGTCCATGGTAGGCCTGACAGGTGAGCTCTGGGAAGGCGTTGGTGACAGCACATTTAGCAGATCAAGTCTGGCTGGAATGAATAGACCGTGGGAGGGGTCAGGAGAGAGGAAGGGATTATTTTCATTCCTGATCAATGGCATATAGCCCCACAGACTATAACATAGCTGTGAAATGTGTAATAGAACACCTCACTTAGGCTGGGTGCAGGTGACAGGGCCACATACCTTGGGTGAAATGTGTATATGGCTCAGAGCCCAGGTTCTTAGTCCACCCCAGAGCCAGGTGTGTTTTTTATTAGGTTGATTTTAAGAAGAGTCTAAGATTTGATTCCAATCTTTCAGATAAATGATTCCCAAAAGCAATAATGAATAGCATTAAGTCAATTATGAAGTCACTACGCTTGACTTTTTTTTTCATGCAATGCTACCTTTACATGATTTGAAGTTCAAATCCCTGTTATCCATTTTACACATGCATTGTCTTCTTTGAGCTTCAATTCCTCTGGCAATCTTGTATTAGATAAATTTTTGATTTGCTTCCAACTTCAAATGTAGGTTTTCCTCAAAATTCCAGGAAGTATAAGTGTTCTCATTCAGTCATCTATTTCAACAGTTATGAACACCTGTCAATGAATACGTGTCAGCAACAGGAATTACTAGGAATACAATGAAAGAAACAAACCATCCCAGCCTCCCTGCCCACCCATTCCGGCAACTCAGGAGCAGGTAATGTGGAAACTATAAGAGGTGGGAAAAGTGTCTTTGTGAAGGTTGTACAAGACTGCACCTTGGAAGCCCAGCAGGACTATAGGCAGAGGGGAAGCGTGTGTAGCAGAAGAGCATGGGCTTCAAATAACCTGAATCTGTGCTGAACCAGACTCAACCATTTATTATGAAGGTGATGTTGGCATATTTCTTAATGTGAGTTCAAGTTCCTTCCATGCAAAATACCTACCTCAGGGTATTGCGTGAAGAGTAAATGAGACAGAATAGATAATGCTAGTGGTAGGTCTTTGACAAGTTGTGGTTGCTCATTCTGGAAGAGGTGACATATGGGTAGACTTCTAACAAATGAACAAACTGTAAGTCTCAAGCTGAGCTGACCTGGTTTTCAAAAAAAGTAAATAATTTAATGTGAGGTTTAGAAAGGAGTTCTTTCTTGCTACATTTGGATGTCTCTTTAATTAAAAAGCATCCTCAAGTAGAGCACTAGGATTGTTCTTTACATTTTATAGACTATAAAATAACCCAAACCACCCACGACCATAATAAGTATTAGTGTTACACAATGAAGGAAACAAAGGTTAGATCATCAGTGCCCTCCAAACACATGTCAACATACAGATTCTTCTGACACCTGATGTACATGGCTCTGACATCTGGAAACACTCTGACCAGTACATCCAGCTGGATTGGCTACACACATGCACATACACTCACGCACACACATCATTGTCACACTTCTTCCCCACATCTCAAGGGGCCTTGATAAGAAGTTACAATGATAGTCAACAACTACTCAGGAGACATTTTTCAATCCCTCCATGCTGCAGAAGAGAAGCAGGAGATGGCAACTTCCTCCTCTCTTGTCCAATCAGTTTAGCAATTTGACTCCACTTGGAGGTATTTAGGTCCTGGCATGCCATTTGTCTTTGCTCACGTCTGCAATAGACAGACAGTGTGAACAGAGGTCCCTGGTCAAGTTCCCAGATGAAACATTGATTTTATTTTGGTGGTCAAACTAGTAGATGAGACCTGGTTTCTACTTTTAAAATAACTTATGAAATTTGTTTCTCAAAAAGAAAAAGAAACATTTGAATAAATACAGATATTACCTTAGTGCCAATTTTATTTATATGTATCTATAGAAGCATGGCAGATGTTGTCAATTTCACAAGATCAGTATTTTCCTGAGTCAAAGCAGAAAAAAAAAGACATAAAAGAAAATGAAACTGCAAGCTAATATTCCTCAAACATAGAAGCAAAACCCTTAAAAATATTAGCAAACTGAATTCAATAATGTATAAAAAGGATTACATACCATCACCTGGTACCTAGGAATGCAAGATTGGTTTAGTAGATGAAAATTAATTAATGTAATACTATATAATAATAGGATAAAAGACAAAACCACACAATCATCTCAACAAATGCAGAAAAAGCATTTAACAAAACCCAGCAACCATTTATGGTAAAATTCTCAACAACCTAGAGATAGAAGTGAAGTTTCTTATCTGATTACAAAAAGCCTGATAATAACATCATACTTAATGGTGAAAAATTGAATGTTTCTCTCTAAAATGGGAACAAAATAAAGATATTTGCTCTCACCACTTCTTTTTTTTCTTTTTTATGTGAGAGGGGAGATAGTGAGGCAGACTCCTGCATGCTCCCCTACTGGGATCTACCTGGCAACCCTGTCTGGGGCTGATGCTTAAATCAACCGAGCTATCCTCAGTACCTGGGGCTAATGTGCTGGAGCCAACTGAGCTATCCTCAGCGCCCAGGCCAACACTCAAACCAATCGAGCCACTGGCTGTGGAAGAGGGAGAGAGAGAAAAGGGGGAGGAGAAGGGGGAGAGACGTAGATGGTTGCTTCTCATGTGTTTCCTGACTGGGGATGGAACCCAGGATGTCCATATGCTAGATTAATGCTCTATCCACTGAGCAAACCAGCCAGGGCCCAAAACAAAACAAAAAAATTTTAAGACATCCAGAATGGAAAGAAGTATCTTCAGTGACATTGTCCTCTATGTAAAAAACCCTAAGAAGTCCCTTGCCCTCTGCCCAAAACTGCTAGTACTAAAAGTTGAATCCAGCAAGGCCACTGGATACAAGATCAAAATATTTTTTAAATATTTTATTTATTGATTTTACAGAGAGAGGAGAGAGAGAGGCAGGGAGTGAGAAGTATCAACTCATAGTTGCTTCACTTTAGTTATTCATTGGTTGCTTATCATATGTGCCTTGACTTGGCAAGTCCAGGGATTTGAACCAACAACCTTAGCATTTCAGGCTGATGCTTTATCCCACTGCACTACCACAGGTCAGGCAAGATCAATATTTTAAAATACAATTGTATTTCTATATTCTAGCAATAAACAATCTAAAATTAAGAGAACAATTTTATTCACGGTAGCATCAAAAATACTAAAATACTTAGGAATAAATTTAGCAAAGAAGTGAAAGGTTTATACACTAAAAAGTATAAAACATTGCCAAGAGATATTAAAGAAGGTCTAAATAAATGGAGAAAGATCTCATGTCCATAGATTGAAAGACTCAATTTTGGTAGAATGAGAGTTCTCCTCAAATTGTTTTATAGATTTAATGCAATCCCTATCAAAATGCCAGCAGTCTTTGTAGACATTGACAAGCTGAAACTAAAATTTGTTTGGAAATTCAATAGTCCTTAGGGAAATGCAAAGTAAGACTCAACGAGAAAGCACTACATATCCACCAGACTGGCTATAATTACAAAAAAAGCTTCCCAAGTTTTTGTGAGTATATGGAGAAACTAGAACCCTCAGGCATTGCAGATGAGAATGTAAAATGGAAATTGAAACTGGAAACTGTTCTTAAATTTTGAACTTAGCCATACACACAGTAATTTGACTATTAGGTGTTTATCCAGGAGAAATGACAAAGGTGTACAAAAATGTAGCATTGTACACAATAGACAAAAACTGGAAACTATTCAAATAATTATCAATTGGTAAATGGATAAAGAAAATGGGATATATCCTTTAATAGAATACTATTCATCAGTAAAAAATGATGCTCTGTGGCCCCTGCTTCTTCCTTTTCTCTTTCAAACTGGAGTCTCTCTAGATTGAAAGCAAGCTAGGACAGTGATCTACTGGCTTCTAGCAGAACCCTTAGTGTGGAAAATTCCCCAAACACAGAAAGTATTTTCAATGACTATTGTTGGGTGTCCCAAACATGACAAATATTCATATGTTCTCTTCAAGAACCAGTCTAGAGTCACAAACTTGGGACTCTGACCCAGAGCACTGAAGTTTTCAGGGATGGAAAAAATCAAAAGGATGGAACAAACATACCAATGTCAAGAGCAAGCAATGCTTTGTATGTAGATCTGCCTTCTTCCCCAAATGCACAAAAGCAAGTTGTGTGCCCTGCCCTCAGCAGTAAAATTTCTGGGCATGGCTCTGCCACTTCCATTTCCACGCCAGCTCCCTGGATCCTCTTGCCTCCACTGAATCGGCATTCTGGGCTCCTGAGTCAGGTCTCCAATCTGTCCTGCCTACCACTACAGACCATTTTCCTTAGGTTAGTTCACTCTTGTCACTTCTGGCTCAAAAAAAAATTCCAGTGGGCATGTATTTATTGTCTGTATCATCCAAAATCTCCATACTCTGTACACAACTTAGGATGGCTTGGAATATTTCTGACCTATATTTCCATGAATTTTCTTTCTTGCATGTTTCCTCTTAAGGTGGGTCAGAAGGAAAACTGGTGGGAGAGCCAGAGGGCAGACAGGAAGCAATAGCCATTTCATGGCTCACACACATTTTAGCTGAGCTGCTGACTCACCTTACTGGCACAAAGCAGCTACTAAGCCTACAACTTCCCTCCTTTTCCCTGGACCCTCTTTCAGCTTCTTCAACTCAACAGCCAGGTGTTTGTGGTTGGCTCTGTGACATCGGGCCCTAGCTTCTGCAGAATATCCATAACACCGAGGTCAGAGGTAACAAGAACTTTCAAATTCATCCCTGTGGGACTTCAGCTCATGCTTTTTGGTTCCAGCCCTCACTTGATCTCCCCCAATTTACATTCACAGCCCCTTCCTAACTACCTACATACACAGTGGACTTCCAAGTTCCAATATTAGACATGGAGACAACAGCCTTATAGAGACCAGCTCTCACAACTGTGCAAGGCCAATTCCCTATAACTATAGGTGGACGTTAGTTCAGCTTCTCAGTCAGGTACACACTAGTTCCCATCTCTACCTTCTACAGGCATCTTCTTTCAACACCCAGTTTCTCCATGAAGCTGCCCTGTTCCTAGAACGAGAAGTGACCCCTCCCCCCCATACACAGTTGTGCAGCCTAACCAGGCTATTTAAAATTCCTTGAGCACTTGGCTCATTTTGCTTCATTTCTTTGATATTTCTTCACATGTCATTTTCCCCTACTAACTACTAGATTGTATGTCCTCCAAGGGCAAGGACCAGGTGTCATACTTTTATAGGTCTCCTGGAGTATTTTCAACGATCTTAGGGCTCTGTCCAATGAACTAAATTTAACTAGACTAAAAACTCAAAGGAGGAAGAAAAAGTTGGTAGAAATGTGAAGGACTTAAAAATAAACTACTTCTTAAAAAACAACCACCTGCCTGCCTGGTGAGTGCTCGGGCCCGAGTCCACCTCGGGATAGCTCTTCCCTCCAGCTACAGACAGGATGCCAGTTTTACAGCGAGGAAGCACAGAAAGGTAGAATTTAAGAAAGCATTTGCCCCCCAAAGTATTTACTAGTTCATGCAATTTGGTGTGTATAATAATACCTATTGATGAGAATAGGAAAATCATCTGCAGAAATATCCATTACTCTTTCTGCTACCAAGGCTCTTTTATAAGAAGCCTTGAATGATATAATTTAATGAGCAGAGCTATTACCCCAGCTATTGTGTAGAAGTAGTTCTATGGATCACAGACCATTTTCAATATGTAAAAACACTCTAACAGTAATGTTTAGCTAAAGAAAGAAAGTATTTTACTGCTAACAGATTGAAATTCTTCTCTTTCAGTGGGGATTATTTTAGTTCAGGGTGGCCATACACATTACACCAAGCTCATTATGAACCCTATATGTTTTTTAATTACTTTTAAAAAAGGAGAAGTTACGCCTGACCTGTGGTGGCGCAGTGGATGGAGCGTCGACCTGGGAACACTGAGGTCGCCAGTTCAAAACCCTGCACTGGTCTGGTCAAGGCACATATGGGAGTTGATGCTTCCAGCTCCTCCCTCCTTTCTCTCTCTCTCTCTCTCTCTCACTCTGTGTCTCCTCTCTAAAATGAATAAAATAAAATTAAAAAAAAAATTAAAAAAGGAGAAGTTACTTGATGACAATAAATACATGTAATTTGTTAGGAAAATTGTTTTGACACCAGAAATCCCTTTGGCTGAAAAAATTAAGGAGACTCGAAAAGGGTAAAGAGTTTCAACCACTAAGCTATATATTAATATATATTAGAATAGATATTAGAAACTAAGCCTTCAAAATATTAAAAATTATTCCCTTTTCATTGTGTATAGTATAAATCTAAAATCAAATAATGCGGTGAATTAAGGGAAACAATTTCAACAAAGAAGGAATACAACATAAAGAATAGTTTCTGAGAGTATTATAGGTTTATACTATCAGTTTCAATTTTAACTCAAAACAATTCAAATCAAAAGAAAATGAATCACTTTCACCTGACTTGAAAAACTGCAGGAAATTAAGCTTTTATGTTGGAATTTTCCATTTGTCTTATTGGAAATTTTTTTATTTGGATTTCTGTTCTGTTAGCTATATACTCTATTGATTAATTCAACCCAATGCCAAGGAAGGCAGGAATTAAGATGCTGGCAGATGTTGCTGCTTCTAACAGACTATATAAGAGAAGAGCCAACTGGTTCTGCATGGTGGTTTCAGTTAGAACTTAGAATGAATAAACTCATCTAAGCAAATTCAGGATTCCACTGGCCCTGAGGAAACTTATAAGATGAATCATTTCTGTTTTATTCCCAAATAAACATAGATTTTAAAGTTCAGACAGGAGTCAGGTAAGCACAGGATCTCACTAATCAAGCTTCTGTGATGCCAACATTTCCCTCTCAGGTGGTTCTCTCCAAGTAATGCAAGACAGGGGGAAGGGACAGGCGGGCTGGCTAGGGACATGAAGATGGACAATGTCAAATGATATTTATGTTTTAGCATTTGGAAGATGTGAGCACTCCGGGCTCCCATTCCTACCTGGCCTGGCACTGACTGGGTGGTGCCGAGGTACAGCTGCTTTCTGAGGCCAAACTCTCTCCCTGGACGTGTGTCCCCTCACTTATGGGTGCTACCTGAGTGCTTGTTCCCCTTAGGCACATGCGGACATGGCTCTAAGCCCTTATCTTGTGTTAATACAAAATGGTTTATTCAGTGACTTTGAGGGATTACAAGGAGCAAGTTCCCCAAAATACTACAAGATGATTTTCTTGCCAATATTTCCTGAGCCCTCTGCAAAGGTATATGTAAGGATCCGCCCCAAATGGAGTTAAATTATCTAAGTGTACACAAAATGAATAAAATTAGAAATGTGCAAAGGTTCATCTCAAATGAAACAACTTCCCAATTAGAAGCAGTAAGAAGCACTAGGTCTAGCTCTGTGGTTCCTGAATTTGAGTGTGTATCAAAATCTCCCCTGGAGGCCTGATGAAATCGGACTGCTGGGCCCATCCCCTGAGCTGCTCCTGACTCAGTGGGTGCAGAGTGGGGCTGAGGGTTTGCGTTTGTAGAAGGCTCCCAGGTATTGCCCAGTGGTGGGATTCAAACAAGTTAACAACCGGTAATCTGCTGTAATGACTGTTGTAAGTATAAAAAAATGATATACTGAAAGGTAGTTTATTATTTCATGCATTTAATACTTAAATAAGAATAATAAAAGAGGTACTAAAAACTATATTATGTTATAAGAGTTTTAAAATATTAATGAAAAATATTAAATAATATCTGACAAAAAAACAATAAAACTGTCATTGAAGATATTTGCATATTGCTTTTTGATTGGCATCTTCACTTGCAATTTTTTTCACCTATGGATGGAATGAACACTACTATGGGTGCTTAGAATACACTGTTGCACAGATGAATGTTAAAAAAGAGTAAGAATGTAAATTTGTGATTTCCACATTGGGCGACTACCCAAGCGCTCACGTTAGAGAGAACCCTGATTATAAGTGCCATTTTAACAACTGGTTTGCCGAAGTCAACAAAAAATTAGGTATTGGTTTTGCCAAACTGGTGCAAATCAGCTGAGTCCCACCACTGCTGTGGGCCCCAGGACACTTTTTGAGAATCCCTGATGCATGCTACTCAAAATGGGGTTCCCACACTAGATGCCTAGGCGCTGGTTGGGAAGGGAGACTCCTCCGACCCTCTCTAGATAAGTGGAATTAGGGTCTGCCGGTGATTTGTAGGAATGTTACATTTTGAGATTCACTGGACTAACTTGTTCTCTCCAAACCATCCTGGTTAAAAAAATAAATCCCCTGGGGCATTGCTAAATATACAGAATGCCAGGCTTTTCCCTTCGAAATTCTTATTCTGAAATCTATTTTTTTAAAGCATTTCTGGTGATTCTTATAATCAGGAAAGGTTAGAGGAAATTAATAAATCTAAAGAAAGAATACATTAATAAAATGGAATGAGCAAATGAAACATAAAACAATGGAAAATCCCAGGGGAGAAAATGGGCAGTATGTCTTCAACCATTTGGGGTTCGGGAGCTGCTGATACGCGTTCCTTTAGTGGGGATACCCATCAAATTGTCAGGTCCTCTGACATGCACCAAACTCCTTTTATCTGGGTCCCTTGTCCTCAAAAACACTTGTCATTATAATTTGGCTTCTATGCACCTTTAACACTGGAAGGAACACACCAGTGAAATCAATGTAAATATTCTGATGTCAGTGACAAGTGCATTTCTCACTGGGAATCAAGAAATCATCAAGGTGTGGATGTATTTTCTCTAGGTTCTATTCGTGCCTCTAAGATATTAAAGCACCTCTGTTTTAATAACAAAAGGAAATTGCTAGGCCCGAATTTATGTTGTTTTATATGAGGGAAGGACAAATAAAGTTTCCTTATATGTGGATTCCACTATGTCATTTTTAACATTTTCGTACATCCATTTAAGCAAGTCAGATTTTTTTTGAAAGGAGTATTATATCAGTATTAGCAAATATTAAAAGTGTGCAAAATATACAAGAAATGAAACACCTTTAAAAAAGCAAAAGTTAATGATAAGGAAATTGTGTTTAAAAAATTAGTAAATTTATTCAGTTTTAAAAAGTGAAACATTAACTTTGGTTAAGTCACATCTTTTTGCTTAATCTGTATCCACAATTCTCCAGGAGAACTTTTACCCTTCTGCTGAAAATATCTAAATCATCACCAAATCCACATACTATACATTTTTCTTAAATATCAGACATGGCCAAAGTCCTTTCACAAATTAAAAATCTCTGAGAGTTGGACTCATTGCCTGCTCCCCCTGTCCATCTACAACCCAACCCCACAATTTTCCTCTGAGAGATTAATAAACCCCTTGTCAATGTTGAAACATAGTATTTTTATTAAGGTTTCAAGTGAAAAAAAATTATTCTAGAAATGAAGGGATCAGAAGATCAGTGTCTCTGGAGGATTTTTTTTTTTTTTTTTTTTTGACAGATACAGAGAGAGAGTCAGAGAGTGGGATAGATAGGAACAGAAAGAGGGGAATGGAGAGAGATGAAAAGCAACAATCATCAGTTTTTCGTTGCGACACCTTAGTTGTTTATTGATTGCTTTCTCCTATGTGCCTTGACTGTGGGCCTTCAGCAGATGGAGCAACCCCTTGCTCGAGCCAGCAACCTTGGGTCCAAGCTGGTGAGCTTTTGCACGAACCAGATGAGCCCGCGCTCAAGCTGGCGACCTCGGGGTCTCAAACCTGGGTCCTCCGCATCCCAGTCTGACGCGCTATCCACTGCGCCACCGCCTGGTTAGGCTCTGGAGGATGTTTTCATGCTAACTCCATTCTGAGTAGAACAATTTTTATTTCCAAGGTTCAATTTCATGTTAAGTCATACTGAGTGTTTACTCTGTCAAGTCAAGCAAGCACGGGGGCCACAGTGCCATGAATTTCTCCAGTGGGAGATCTGAGACTGAGGAGGTACTCAGCCAAGAAGGGCACATTTTCTGAAAATCGGTAAGCAGAGAACATAAGTTCTGAATGAACAAAATTGCCTGTCCTTTCTCTCCTTGATGGGCTACTTTAGGGGCAGCATTACATAGGTAGAAAGCAGAGAATTTTAGAATAAAAAGTATTGGTTTCAGTTCTGTCCCAACAACTGTGAAAAGTATGGTTGTATGAGTGTTAGTTTCATAATCTTGGTTCCCTCAAATTTTAATGAGGATAATATTGGTAGTACCTCCCTTGGTATATAAGTAGATTGGTGATAAAATGGCAATACATCATAAACTGCTTTATAAAGGTGAGTTATTACTGTGGGTACAACATTAATATCTTCAGATATAGGTGTTTTAGTTTAAATTTTCAATAATTCATTATTAGATAGTCTTTGACCCAGCAACTTACTCCTAGAAATGTATCCAAACAGGTATAATTGTGTACATGCAAAATGAGATACTATCAAGTTATGCACTGCAGAATTTTTTGGTAATAGCAACATTATCTAAATGTCCACCAATCAGGGTCTGTTGGAATAAATAATATATCCATCATTGGAATAAATGAAATACCATGCAGCTGTGAAACAAAAAAGAAACTGTATTGTTATAGGAGGATCTCTAAGACACATTATTACAAAAGTAAAGCGAAGTGCAGAACTTGACTTTTACTGCCAGGAGGAAACCAGACTATACAGTTATACTTGCTTTTGAATACATAAGAAAACAATGGAAGGATATACAACAAACAAACAATTGTGGTTAAGTGTTGTCAGGGTGACGGGACTGTGTGGATAGGAAGAAACTATCACTGTATACCATTTAATATATTTATTTATATTTTTAATTTTTATTGAGTTTATTGGGTGACATTGGTTAATAAAATTATATAGGTTTCAGGTGTATAATTCTATAATACATCATCGGCATATTGATTGTGTGCTCACCACCCCAAGTCAAGTCTCCTTCTGTCACCATTTATCCCCCTTTACCTTCTTCACCTCCCCCCACTCCCCTTTCTCTCTGGTAATCACCAACCATGCTGTTGTCCGTCTCTGAGGTTTTTTCCTTAATCACATTTTTCACCCAGCTCCCCAAGCCCTGCTCCTCTAACAGCTGTCTGTGTTCTGTATCTAAGAGTCTGCTTCTATTTTGTTTATCTTGTTCATTAGATTCCACCTAAAAGTGAAATCATATGGTATATGTCTTTCTCTGACTGGCTTATTTCACTTAGCATAATAATCTCCAGTTCCATCCATGCTGTTGCAAAAGATAAAA
The DNA here is from genome assembly GCA_037038555.1 of Rhynchonycteris naso. Classification (NCBI taxonomy): domain Eukaryota; kingdom Metazoa; phylum Chordata; class Mammalia; order Chiroptera; family Emballonuridae; genus Rhynchonycteris; species Rhynchonycteris naso. The sequence continues at coordinate 40,106,189 of CM073002.1, forward strand.
TTTCCTTGGTTTTTTTTTTTACAGCTGAGTAGTATTTCATTATGTAAATGTACCACAGATTTTTTTACTTACTTACGCACTGTTGGACACGTGGGCTGCTTCCAAATCTTGGCTATTGTAAGTAATGCTGCAATGAACATAGGGGTGCATGTCTTCTTTCGAATTAGTGTTTTCAGTTTCTTCAGATATATATTCACTTCGGAAGTGAATTTGCTGGGTTTTAAGACAGTTTCATTTTTAATTTTTTGAGGACACTCCATATTCTTTTCCACAGGGGCTGCACCAGTCTGCATTCCCATCAGCAGTCCATGAGGATTCCCTTTTCTCCACATCCTCGCCAACATTTATTGTTTGTTGACTTATTGATGAGTGCCATTCCGACAGGTGTGAGGTGATGTCTCACTGTGGTTTTAATTTGCGTTTCTCTGATGATTAGTGACATTGAGCGTCTTTTCATATGTCTCTTGGCCATCTGTATGTCTTCTTTGGTGAAGTCTCTATTCAGATCCTTTGTGCATTTATAAATTGGATTGTTTGGGGTGTTTTGGGTGTTGAGTTTTATAAGTTCTTTATATATTTTGGATACTAAGACCTTATCAGATGTATCACTGGTGAATATATTCTCCCATTCAATGGGTTGTCTTCACATTTGTTGATTGTTTTCTTTGCTGTGCAAAACCTATTTAGTTTGATGCAGTCCCATTAGATCGTTTATGTTTTCTTTTGTCTCCCTTACCCAAGGTGATATATCAGAAAAAATATTACTATGAGCAATGTCCAAGATTTTACTGTCTATATTTTCTACGATTTTTATAGTTTCAAGTTTTACATCTAATTTGTTAATCCATTTTGAGTTCATTCTTGTGAATAGTGTAACAAGGAAGACCAGTTTCATTTGGGGCACGTATCTGTCCAATTTTTCTGACATTTATTGACTAGACTATCTTTACTCCATCTTATGTTTTTGCCTCTTTTATCAAATATTGATTGACTATAATGGCATGGGTGTATTTCTGGGCTCTCTATTCTGTTCCATTAACCTATATACCTGTTTTTATGCCAGGACCATGCTGTTTTGATTACTATGGCCTTGTAGTATTGTTTGATATCAAGTATGATACCTCCAGCCTTGTTTTTCGTTCTTTTTTTTAATGTGACACAATTTTATTTTATTTTAATTTATTCACTTTTTATAGAGAGAGGAGAGAGAATGAGAAAGAGAGAGAGAGAGAGAAGGGAGAGGAGCAGGAAGCATCAACTCCCCTATGTGCCTTGACTAGGCAAGCCCAGGGTTTTGAACCGGTGACCTCAGCATTCCAGGTCAACGCTTTACCCACTGCACCACCACAGGTCAGGCCCAGCTTTGTTTTTCTTTCTCAGGCTTGCTGTTGCTATTTGAGGTCTTTTGTGGTCCCATGTAAAGTTTTGGAATATTTGTTCTAGTTCTGTAAAGTATGCTATGGGTATTTTGATAGAAATTGTATTGAATCTATAGATTGATTTTGGTAGTATGGATATTTCAGTGATGTTATTTCATGAACATGGCACATACTTCCACTTGTTTGTATCTTCTTCAATTTCTTTCTTCAGTGTCTAATAATTTTCTGAGTCCAGGTCTTTTACATCCTTGGTTAAATTTATTCCTAGGAGGGTATGGTGTGTGTGTGTGTGTGTGTGTGTGTGTGTGTGTGTGTGTGTGTGTGTGTGTGTGTTTGGATACAATTGTAAATGGCATTGTTTTGTTAGTTTCCCTTTCTGATAGTTAATTATTGTTTATAGAAATGCAACTAATTCCTGGACGTTTATTTTGTATCTTGCTACTTTACTGAATTCATTTATCAGTTCTAATTGCTTTTGGGTGGAATCCTTACGGTTCTCTGTATGCAGTATCATGTCATCTGCAAATAATGGCAATTTGACTTATTTCCAATTTGGGTGCTTTTTATTTTTTCTTCTTGCTGTTTGCAAGGACTTCTAGGACTACGTTGGGCAAGAGTGGTGAAAGCAGACACCCCTGTCTTGTTTCTGAATGCAAGGGAAGTGCTTTTATTTTTTGCCCATTGAGTATGATGTTGGCTGTGGGTCTGTCATATATGGCCTTTATTATGTTGAGGTATGCTTTCTCTATTCTCACTTTGCTGAGAATTTCTAATAAATGATAAAAATCATGTGATTTTTATTCTTTATTTTGTATATGTGGTGTATCATGCTTAGTGATTTGTGGATATTGCATCCCAAAAATAAAGCCAACTTTGTTACAGTGTATGATCTTCTTAATGTATTGCTTGATCCAGCTTGCTAATATTTTGTTGAGGATTTCAGCATCTTAATTCACTGGGGATATTGGCCTATATTTTTTCTTTTTTTATAGTGTCCTTATCTGGTTTTGAAATTAGGAAAATGATGGCCTCATAAAATGAACGTGGGAGTCTTCCCTCCTCTTGAAGATTTTGGAATAGTTTGAGGATAGGTGTTAGTTCTTCGAATGTTTGGTAAAATTCACCTGTAAAGCCATCTAGTACTGGTCTTTTGTTTATTGGGAAGTTTTGATTATTACTACAATTTCATTAGTTGTCATTTGTCTAATCAGATTTTCTGATTCTTTCTGATTCAGTTTTAGAAGATTGTATGTTTCTAGGAATTTATACATTTTTTGAAATATTTTCTTACATTCCCTTGTATTTCTTTGGTGTCAGTTGTTATTTTTCTTTCACTGCTGATTTTATTTATTTGTGTCTTTTTTCCTTGATGAATCTGGTTAAAGGTTTGTCAATCTTGTCTATCTTTTCAAAGAACCAGTTCTTGGTTTCATTGGTCTTTTGTATTTTTTTTAGGCTCTATTCTGTTTATTTCGGCTCTGATCTTTATTATGTGTTTCTTCTACTCACTTTGGGCTTTGCTTATTCCTCTTTTTCTAGTTCCTTTTACATGTAAAGTTAGATTTTTTTTTTTTTGAGGTAGACCTATAATGTTGTGTCCCATTGATTTTGGGTTGCTCTGTTCTCATTTTCATTTATTTTGAGGGATCTTTTGATTTTTTACTTGATCTCATTGTTAATCCAGTTATTGTTTGTTTACTAACATGCTATTTCGCTTCTATGTCTTTTGTTTTTCAGTATTTTTCTTTTTTATTTCCTTTTTTTATTTTATTTTTTTTCCACAGGGACAGAGAGTCAGAGAGAGGGATAGATAGGGACAGACAGACAGAAACAGAGAGAGGTGAGAAGCATCAATCATTAGTTTTTCATTGACGTTGCAACACCTTAGTTGTTCATTGATTGCTTTCTCACATGTGCCTTGACCACGGGCCTTCAGCAGACCGAGCACCCCCTTGCTGGAGCCAGCGACCTTGGGTCCAAGCTGGCGAGCTTTTTGCTCAAGCCAGATGGGCCGCGCTCAAGCTGGTGAGCTTGGGGTCTCGAACCTGGGTCTTCCAGTCCGACGCTCTATCCACTGCGCCACTGCCTGGTCAGGCTCAGTTTTTTTCTTGTGATTAATTTCTAGTTTTATACCTTTATGGTCAAAGGAGATGCTTGATATAGTTTCAACTTTCTTAAATTTATAGAGACTCGTTTGTGTACTTATATGTGGTCTATCCTAAAAAGTGTTTCATGTGTATTTGAAAAGAATGTATATTCTAATGCTTTGGCGTGAAATGCTCTGAAGATATCAATTAAATCCACCTGATCTAGTGTGTCATTTGGGCTGCTGTTTTCTTGTTGATCTGTTTGGACTATCTATCCATTGATGTCAGTGGAGTAATAAAATCCCTTACTGTGACTGTGCTACTGTTGATCTCTCCTTTTATATCCATCACTATTTGCTTTATATAGTTAGATGCTCCTATGTTGGATACATAAATGTTTACAATGGTTATATTCTCTTGTTGAATTGCTCCCTTTATCATTATATAATAACCTTCTTTGTCTCTCACTATAGCATTTGTTTGAAGGTCTACTTTATCATATATAAGTGTTGCTACCCCAGCTTTTCATTCCTTTCCATTTGCATGAAATATCTTTTTCCATCTCTTTACTTTTAATCTGTATATATGTTTCATTCTGAGGTGAGTCTCTTGTACACAGCATATATATAGCTATTTTTTCTTTTTTATTCAGCTTCTCTACATTTCTTTGTTTGTTTTTTTGTGTTGTTTATTTATTTATTTGTTTTGCAAGAGAGAGAGGGACAGACAGAAAGGCAAAGAGATGAGAAACATATAGCATCTTAGTTGTTCATTGATTGCTTTCTCATATGTGCCTTGGCGGGGGCTCCAGCTGAGCCAATGACCCCTTGCTCAAGACAGTAACATTGGGTTTCAAGCCAGCAAACTTTGGGCTCAAGCCAGCAACCATGACCCCACACTCAAGCTGGCAACCCTGTGCTCAAGCTGGTGAGCCCACACTCAAGCTGGCGACCTTGGGGTTTTGAAACTGGGACCTCAGCATCCCAGGCCCATGCTCTATCCACTGTGCCACCGCCTGGTCAGGCTACTCTATGTCTTTTGATTGGAACACTTAAGCTATTTACATTTAAAGGATTGTTGATAGATACATATTTATTGCCATTTTATTTCTTTAATTATTTTCCTCCCTCCTCCTTCTCCTCCTTCCTTCTCTTCTCCTCTTCCTCCTCCTCCTCCTCCTTCTTCTTCTTTTTCTCCTTCTTCTTCTTCTTCTTCTTCTTCTTCTCCTCCTTCTCCTTCTCCTTCTCCTTCTCCTTCTCCTTCTCCTTCTCCTTCTCCTTCTCCTTCTCCTTCTTCTTCTTCTTCTTCTTCTTCTTCTCCATTTCTTCCTCTTCCTTCTGCTGCTCCTCCTTCTTTTTCTTCAAGAAGACCCTTTAACATTTCTTGTAATACTGGTTTGGTGGTAAGAAACTCCTTTAGTTTTTTTCTTGTCTTGGAGGCTCTTTATTTCTCCTTCAATTTTAAATTATAGCTTTTCTGGGTAAAGTAGTCTTGGTTGTAGGTCCTTGCTTTTTATCACTGAATATCTCATACAATCCCTTCTGGCCTGGAATGTTTCTGTTGAATAATCACTTGACAGTCTTATGGCAATGTCTTTATCAGTAACTGTTTTTCTCTTGCTGCTTTTAATATTCTGTCTTTTTGCCATTTTAATTGTGACGTTTCTTGGTGTGAGCCTTTTTGGGTTCATCTGGTTTGGGACTGTCTGTGCTTTCTAGACTTATGTGTCTTTTTCTTCACTAGGTTAGGGAAATTTTCAGTCATTATTTCTTCAAATAGGTTATTGAGCCCTTCCTCTCCTTCTTCTCCTTTTGGGGCCCTTAAGATATAGATGTTATTATGCTTCATGTTGTCCCAAAGGTCACTTAAACTATTCTCATTGAAAAATTTTTTTTCATTTTGCTGCTCTGATTGGGTGTTTTATGCTTCCTTGTTTTCCAAATTGCTGATTGAATCCTCTGCTTTATCCAACATAGTGTTTATTCCTTTTAGTGTATTCTTTATTTCTGTCTGGTTCGTTTTTACAATTTCTGCACCCCCCTTTTTTTATGATTCCTCTTTCCTGTAGTTCTCACTAATTTTTTTGTGCATTCTTATAAATATTCTTTTAAACTTTATATCTGATTAATTATTTGCCTTCATTTCAGTTAGCTCTTTTTCTGGAGATTTCTCCCTGTTCTTTCCTTTGGGGCATGTTTCTTTGTCTCCACATTTTGACTACCTCTTGGTATTTATTTCTGTGTATTGGGTGACTCTGCTACAAGTCTCAGTCTTGGTAGGGTGGCAATATTAGTAGGTGTCCTGTGGGACCCAGTAATACAGTCTCCTTGCTTATCTGAGCTGGGAGCTCCAGGAATATCCCTTTTGTGGGTTATATGTGCCCTCCTGCTGTTATTGAGTCTTGATTGCTATTGGTTAGTTTGTGTGTGAGGTTGACCTTCAGGCTGACTGTGAGGATAGACCCTGACTACAGTGTATGGGTTGCTGTGCAGGTGCTGATCACATGAAGCAGAATTTGCTTCAGCAGGCTAGCTAGTACCCTTTGGATATACCACTTGTGAATCCATTGGATCCTGCTCTGATGTTGTCTGAAGCTGGCCACTGGGTGTGTTGGTGGTTCTGGGGCCACTTGGGAGGGGCTCTGATGTGGGCCAATGTCAGATACTGCCTGTGACTGGTCCTGGGCCACCTGTTTAGAGCTACAAAGTGATCCATAGTTTGTGGCTGCCTCTGCTGGGCCTGGGTATGCACAGGGAGGTCCAAGAGAGCACCAGGCTCAGAGACAAGTCAGCAAATGTCCCAAGGAAACCTGAGATCCACCTCTGCCTGCCAGCTGCCTGATAGGCTCAGTCACTGAAAGAGCCTTGGGCAGTACTCAAGTTGCTTTAGGTAAGTTTCTCAGTAAGTCACCAGGTAGAGGCAAATGGTGTTCACCAGATTGATACAGGTTCAAACTCAGTGTCAATTTGGGTCTGAGGGCATACTAAGTCTTGCTGGTACCCACCAGGTGCCCACGGACCTTTGTGGTGTAGGCAGATCTCAAGGTGAGGCCAGAAGAGTTTATCAGGCCTAAACAGACTGAGATTTGGACATGTGAAGGGAGAGTTCTGCAAAGTAAGGTGTGAAAAATATAAATGACCACTGTTCTAGTGCCACACAACTCAGTCTATCTAAGCTTCTTCCAGGAACCTGATTTCAGCAGGGCAGGGCCACCGAGAGTCAGGTGCATGGGGCTAGTGGGTCTCCCATGAAGGGGAGATAATAGTCAGGCTTGGAGGAGGGTGAGAGGCGTAGCGCCCCTTCCAGAGCCACATAACTCAGTCTGTCCTGGATTCTGTTCAGACTTCAACAGGAGGGAAACACCAGGAATTAAAAGGGTGGGGCTTCTGGGAGTCCTGAAAGTGGTATTAGTGAATCTCCTTTGATGGGGAGGTGCCAATGAAGTTCATGGGAAAATGAGGGGGGGCATTTCCCAAAGCCACATTACTCAGTCACTGACACCCCCTGAGTCTGCCTAGATCTCTACACCCCAGCCCAGGCAGCTCTTTATCAGGGTGTGAGCTCTGCAGGGTGGGGCTATCTCCCAAGAGCCATAAACCACTGTCTCTTCTCACGTGGCTCTAGTCTGCTCTGCTTTCCCTTTGCCAGAACCCTGGGTGAGTGGCCCGGAATGAGATTTTATGTACCTGTGTCTCTAGTAGACTCTTGTCTTTCCCTGGCAGACAGAATCCCTGCTGTTTTTCCAAAGTCAGATGTTATGTGGGAGCCTCTTTCTGGCTCTGGTGCTCTGGGCTGTGGAGACTAGCATGGGGTTCAGACTCTATGCTCCTCAGGGAGGACCTTTGCAGCTGAGATATCCCTCAGAATCTCACTGCTGCCCCTGGGAGCAGGGCTACCCTTTTTGTGTCTCCACCCTTCCTGCCAGTCACTGTGGCCTCTTCTGTAAACCCTTGGTCATAAGGCTTCTATTCAGCTAGTCTTCAGTTGGTTATTCAGGTTGATTGTTCCATATTTTAGTTGTAATTCCCGTTTGGTCATGGGAAGAGGTTTGTGTAACCTAGCTTTTAATATATTATTTTTGGTTTTGAAACATGGGAACGTATTGCCTATTGAAAAATTAAATTAATACTTATTTGAGAAGAACCTAAAAATATTTATATGACCAAGGAACTAGAGATCTATGGCTTATCTTGTACATAATAAATCTTCAATAATTATTTGATGCTTTGTAGTAATGTGAAATGACTCCTGGGTTAAGGTGTATAATGGGTCAGGCCTAGGAGAAGAGTAGGGAAGGTCAAGGGCCAGTGCTGCCCATCATGAATGAGGCAGCCTGCTTAGACTGGCACATCAAAAATGGAGCTTCCAAATGAGGTTAGATAGGCACTAGGGGAACAAACTTAGGTGGAATGCCAGTTTGAGTTACAGTGAACATGAAGCCTTCTTTTAGTAATAGAAGAAACCACCATGCTCTTAGGATATAGGCAGCTATGATAAAGGAATAAGAGTAATTGAGAGAGAAGTCCCAAGTTATCTCTTTGTTGTTTTATTTTATTTTATATTTATTTATTTATTTTTAAATTTCTTTTTATTGTACTCATTTTAGAGAGGACACAGAGTGAGAGAAAGAGAGAAAGGGGGGAGGAGCTGGAAGCATCAACTCCCATATGTGCCTTGACCAGACCAGTGCAGGGTTTTGAACTGGCGACCTCAGTGTTCCCAGGTCGACGCTTTATCCACTGCGCCACCACAGGTCAGGCTCTTTGTTGTTTTTACTGGGATTTTTGTCGGGGGGATGGATTTGGAATGAGAATTCTTTATAATCTAATTATAGGAATTTTTTTTGTTGTTTTTGTTTTTACAGGGACAGAGAGGGATAGATAGGAACAGACAGACAGGAACAGAGAGAGATGAGAAGCATCAATCACCATTTTTTTGTTGCAACACCATAGTTGTTCATTGATTGCTTTCTCATATGTGCCTTGACCGCGGGCCTTCAGCAGACCAAGTAACCCCCTGCTGGAGCCAGCGACTTGGGTCTAAGCTGGTGAGCTTTTTGCTCAAGCCAGATGAGCCCGTGCTCAAGCTGGGGACTTCGGGGTCTCGAACCTGGGTCCTCCGCATCCCAGTCGGATGCTCTATCCACTGTGCCACCACCTGGTAAGGCTAATCATAGGGTTTTATGTATGAAGAATGATGTTAGCTATCCTATGAGGGAGTTACATCAGGAATGTGGTTGGAGGTTTAAGGGGAGGGTGTTCACTGTACTTGCCACTCAGTGAGGGAGATTGAGCCAGTTAGAGGCACCAAAGGCATTCTGATTCCTGAGATCCAGAAGATGGGAGACAAATATGAGGGCAAAGGGTAATCACTGATATCAGTGCTGTGACCCAGTAATAGCCCAGACACCCCTGGTCCAGAGGGAATGGTGTCCCTGTGATTATTCACCAGGGGTGTGGGCAGATAGGCAAGACTGCTCCAGCCCAGCCTGTGACTTTTATGAGAACTGTGGGTGGGATCTCTTGGGAAGCACTAAACTCAGAGTCTGGTGGGGAAATACTACTGACCCTGAGGCTGTAGCTCCCTGGGGTCAATTCTTGGGGAGCAGCAAGTCATTAGTAAGAAAAAACTGATGACACAAGGCTCCCTGCTCTGGGCACCGAGCAAAGCTTTTGGGCAATTCATCTCCTCCTCTTTCACCACACAGGTTAAATAACTTTTTCTTCTTTCTGGTGTCTTGAAGTTCAGTGTGAATATCTAGGAGTGCTTTTTGAGATTCTCTGATGAAAGGTGCAACAGAAGTGCCAAGTATTGCTATTGACACTGTAAATATTTTAACGACAAGAGCAGAAGTGCCATGGGTAGGCAGAATATAGATGCACAGTTCAACTTCTAATATTCCTAAGAGAACAATTTAAGAGTGGCAGAGTGAAAAGCCAATTGTGGAGAAAAAAAGCAGTTCTGCTTAAGTACAAGGCCTCCCTACTCTGGGCCTAGCAGAAGTTGTGATACCTACCCAATCTGAGCCTAAAGCCAGACATCAAGCTTTCCCTTCCTACATACACGTGTGACGAGTGATGGGCAGACGGAGAATCCAGGTCGTCTTCATGCAAGAGGCGAGCTGCTTCTGGGTGTGCTGCTGTCCCATTAGTACACAGGGTCTAGCCCACGCCCGCCTGCAAGCCCAGTGTCACAGAAGCGGGGATGATGGCTTCTCCTGACACCACCAGCTAGGTGCCTGGGTGACACTGGAGTAGGCTAGGGCTCAGGGAGGGTGCAGGGAGAGGGGATAGGGTGATGCAAGGGCTGGAAGGGTTTTCCACCCCTGTGGGACCTGGGAATTTTTCTGGGAAGAGAAACCAGTCGGGTTGAATTTAGAGCAGTTTCTTAATTGTTCTTGGAGCAATAACTGGAGTTAGAAATGAATAGCTACCAGGTGAATAGAAATGATGTTCCAAGCACAGTGCTAAAGGTGACCTCAACACTTTTTAATTTATTCTCCAAACAACCTTACTGAGGTAGTGCTGCCAGCCCATTTTACAGATAAAGTTCAGAGAGGTTAATTACTTGCCCAAGACACTATTCTCAGTAGCATAGCTACAATCTGAATGCAAAAATTTTAACTTCAAAGTTGTCTGATTTAAATGCTATGTAGCCTCTCCAATAATTAAAAAGCAACCATCAGGGCTCCTAAATTTTTTCATTTTCTTGTTTATTTATTATAGACCTGAACACATTGCATTTATAATGCTATTGTCAAAGATAAGGTAGCAAATTGCTTTCTTCCAACTATATGAGTCTGGTTTTGATCCATGCCTACAAATGGATCTTATCCAAAAGAAGAGCTACTTTTAAGTCAAGCAGAATATGTACTGAGGTCTGTCTTCCCTCCCAGACACACCCAGCTCAGGCTTCCGTATTTGGTGGCTCTTTTGGATTCACTATCTTTAGTTTCTCTCTACTTTCCAATCTAAACTCCAGACTGGGCTGAAATAACTTTGAAAACACGTTCATTTGAGAATTTCCAGGGCTCCCAATGGCCTCCAGAAAAAATCCTTTCCCTGCTGTGCAGCCACTTCTCAGCCCTTCTCTGCCATGCCCCCTGTGGCCCAGCCCATGCTGGCTCACTCTGTGACTGGACACGGTGTGCACTTTTGTGCCTTAGTTATTAGCCCTTGCCAGTATCTCCCTGTAATGGCCTTGTCTTACCGCATTTCTCCATCTGGCAAATGGCTGTCCTGCAAAGCCCAGTTCCAGCATCACTGATGCTTTATCAGCTTCCTGAGCCCAAGTAGAATTCATTACTCCACTCACCTGGTCCACCAGGGCACCTGGTACACATATATATTAATACCAATCAATTATACTACCTTTTCCTATACAGCTAGATTCTGTTTCCCATTAATTAGGGTAGGGGCACAAACTATTTCTCACCATCTTTGTTTCCAGGGCCATGGTAGACAGTAAGCGCTCTGTCTACTGAAACAGGTGAAGTCGCATACGAAAGAACTCACACAGCCCCACAACTGATGGTGATCTTAAACTCTGTCAATATGTGGGTAATTGGGCTAGCTGCTTCAAACTCCCTCTGTACACCTGTGATCAGCGCAGTCACTTAACAATGACGTAAAGAAGAACTCTCTACCTTATTCCACTAAAGGATATGAGAGAGGGCAAAAAAGCAACCCAACATTTCTACCAGAGCACTTTTATTTTCTTTTCCGTGAATAAAGTTTTGTTTGGACAGGGCAGAAAGACTGTTACTGAAAATATAGTCTAAAATACACTGCTTTGAATGGCCTAGTCCTTTATTTCCTCATGCCTAAATATGTCAGAGCTTCTTCCTAACTGGTTTCCCAGCCTCTAGTCTTTTCTTCTCCCAACCATCTTGCATATTTGAATTATAAAAGTTTAGATAGTTTGTTAGTTACAAAATGTAATTATATAGCCTGACTAGGCTGTGGCACAGTGGATAGAGTGTCAGCCTGGGATGCAGAGGATCCAGGTTCAAAACCCTCAGGTCACCAACTTGAGCACAGGGTCACCAGCTTGAGCGTGGGATCATAGACATGACCCCACGGTCGCTGACTTGAGCACAAAGGCTACTGGCTTGAAGCCCAAGATTGCTGGCTCGAGCCCAAGGTTGCTGGCTTGAGCAAGGGGTCACTGGCTTGGCTCTAGCTCCCTCTCTCCCCCAGTCACGGCACACATGAGAAAGCAACCAATGGACAACTAAGGTGCCACAATGAAGAACTGATGTTTCTCAGTGCTAGCCAGTTGGGTCAGTGGTAGAGCGTTGGGCCAGCATATGTAAGTCCTGGGTTCGATTCCTGGTCAGGGCACACAGGAGAAGCACCCATCTGCTTCTCCTTTTCTCTCTCTCTCTCACTCTTTCTCCCTCCTACTCCTGCAGCCATGACTCAAATGGTTCAAACAAGTTGGCCCTGGGTGCTGAGAACAGCACCAAGGACTCACCTCAGGTTCTAAAATAGCTCAATTGCCAAGCAATGGAGTAACAGCCCCAAATAGGCAGAGCATCCCCCGGTAGGGGGCTTACTGTATATATATTTGTACAACCTTCGAAAGTGCAATAAAGGCACAGGCACTCTAGACAGAAACTTTTCAACCACAAAGACAAGAAATAACCCACGTCTATAAACTCCCTAATAAACTGGTGAAAACAAACCTCGGTTGAGTTTAGCTCTGTGTCATGTGTCTCTGAAATATGTTACTGTCATTTTTATCATGATTGTAGCTGGGAAATATTTCATTTAGTTAAATGACCTTTTCTCTTCCACTCATTCTCTTCTGCTAAAGTTGCTGCCCAATTTCCTAAGATACTACACTGTATAAAATTTGAGGCAGAAACAAGCCATATTCACTTCCAATAAAAATCATAATTCAATTTTATTAGTATGAAATATTTTAAGATAATTAATTATTTGTAACCCACAGGCATGATAATCAAGTATGAAAGGGCTTTAACATAATCATACAATCATTTAGTAAAACTGCTGTTTATCAGACCCCAGGAAAAGCAGAAAGGCACTTCCTTTTTGGCGTAGAAATTCTAGATTTGAGAAACTGTTTAATTGACCATTTTTCGGATGGGAGTTTATTCTGCCTCCCTTTTGTCAGATTCCTCTGACTCGAACTCGACTAAAGGAACGTGTCTGTTGGCCTGAGAACCTTCTTGGTAGAACACTCTCTTGATCGTGCCATCCTTTGGCGCCTTTATGGTGTGCTGCAGAGACATAAGTCAAGACAAACGACGGCTGTGATACTGAGGAGCACGCAGACACCAAGTTAAGAAAGTCAGACACAAAGTGAAAAATGAAGCCTATTGTTTTGATGTTTTGTCAGCGATTGGTGTTTCCCAACGTTTCGTGTATCACCATATCAGAACACTTTGTGGTGTGCTTGAGGGCTGACACACCTGTAACCTATTCCAGGTCACAAACTGGGAAGCTCTCAAGCTTCACAGCAGAATCTCTCCTGGAAAGCTTTGAAAAACAACTTCTCTTTGGATCCCACTCTGGGAGATCCCAGTTCAACTGGTGTGGGGAAGTAGTTTTTAAAAGCTCCCAGGTGACTGTAATATATGTGGCCAAGTCTGAGAGCTACTGGCCTATAATTTCCAAACACCTAAAAACCTAAACAGCTAATTTAACATGATTGAAGTTTTCACATTGATACTGATAGTTGTCACCCTGGCCTGGCCTTGGAAAATACCCATAGCTGGTCTACGGCCATACCACCCTGAACGCGCCCGATCTCGTCTGAAAATACCCATAGCTAATATTCAGTTGGGTTACTGCCTGAATCTATGCTATTGATAATTTCATTCATTTCAGAATCAAATGACAGATGTGATTTCACAAAATTAAAATGAGAAGAATGGTTTTGTTTTGTTTTCTGCAGTTAATGCTTTATCAATCCATGGTGCTTAATGTTTAATATAGCATAAACCTACTAAGAAAGGGAAAAAAACAACCAGGTTTGATATCTGCCAGTTTACCCGGAAACTGATCTCGTGATGGCACTCACCTCCATTTTCATGGCGATCATAACCATTAGAGTATCTCCAGCTTTTACTTTGTCTCCGGCTTTTACAAACACCTAGGGATGCAGAGTGACAAGTTAACACTTTGAAAACACAGAGGTCCTTCATGGTCCACAAAACTGATGTATAAATGTACACAGCAGAGGTATGTCTGTGGCTGTCTTGTCTGCCACAGACAACGTACAAATCGGAGGCCGACAGGTCAGTCCGGTGTTGCTGGCACTGCTGTCAGCGGGAGGTGCTACTCGGTTCCCCACCCCCACCCCCAAACTATCAAGTTCTGTTTGAATCAGAGTAATAAGTCTTGCCTATCTTGAGAACCTTTTGTTTTTTCACTAATGTACAGATAAGGCATACCACCAGCAGGGAAGAACTACTATACTTAAATGTCTTCACCACAGTCAGAGCAGAGGGCCTTGCCTCTCCTCTAGTTTCTAAGTTGTCTAGGACAGTGTTTCAAGCCCACATGACCCAGTGTAGGAAATATACAGACATTATTCATGTGAAAGAATTATACTTATTGGTGACCCCAGCAAAATATCTCTATTTTTCTTCTCACATGTGTAAATGAACTCATATCTCCCACATGGTCTCACTATTTTTTTTGGTTAACATGATTATCAAGGAGTGTTTGGAAACACCATACAGTAGAGTTGGGCTCTAAAGTCAATGTGTAGAATAGTGGTTCTTAACCATTTCTGAGGTACCGAACCCACCAGTTTCATATGCGCATTCACAGAACCCTTCTTTAGTGATAAATAAAATACGATTTTTTTTTCCAAATTCAAGACATAGGTATATGTTTTTCTACTGGTGCACAAAATGAGCCGTGCATGAACTCACAACAAATTACGGTATTACTTTATTCTGGCCTCCGTGGCAGAGGCTTCTCTGAATCCCTGAGACCGACTCATCGAACCCCTAGGGTTCGACAGAACCCAGGTTAAGAACCACTGGTGTAGAACCAAAATTGTGAAAAATGAGAAACAGACTTTGAAAGCCTTCCAGTAACTCAATGCTGAGTGAGGCTTTAGTGTCAGATGAAATCAATGGTCTGGGCTTAGGAGCCCGTTATAGGGAAAGCATGCACCTTTACACCTAAGACCCTGTTGTACACCCTATGCAGAAATGCCCACATCATGCGAGGCCTGTGGAACTGAGAGTGAATGAGGTAAAGTCAGATTGAAGTCTCCTAGCTCCTATTGCCTTTGAGGCAAACATTTCTGGGGGAGCGGTTGGTGAAAACATTCAAACTATTTAAATAGTTTCTTTCTTCTTTTTCTGAAGGGTACTAAGATTATATAGTTGAATTTTTAAGACTTAAAAGCATTAGAGGAGATTCTACTGCTTATGGAGTATGAAGTATATAAAAGGAGACTACTGATCTACTTCCACTTCACTTGAAGGCATATCAGCATGGATCTCAATTCTGAATACACACTGCACTCAACACCAAACCAGGATGCTCCTCACCAATACCAGCCTTTCAAATTTTAACACTGATGCCATTATGTGCATTAGAGAAAATGTCATTATTTCATGATACAGCATTTGCTGTTAAACTTAACATGAAAATAATAGCCCTTTTAGATAATGCTTGGTGAATATATACTATATCAGGGATCCCCAAACTACGGCCCGCGGGCCGCATGCGGCCCCTGAGGCCATTTATCCGGTCCCCATCATACTTCGCACTTCCGGAAGGGGCACCTCTTTCATTGGTGGTCAGTGAGAGGAGCACAGGATGCATCCGCACCCATAGTTCCCATTGAAATAGTGGTCAGTTTGTTGATTTAAATTTACTTGTTCTTTATTTTAAATATTGTATTTTTTCCCGTTTTGTTTTTTACTTTAAAATAAGATATGTGCAGTGTGCATAGGGATTTGTTCATAGTTCTTTTTATAGTCCGGCCCTCCAACGGTCTGAGGGACAGTGAACTGGCTCCCTGTGTAAAAAGTTTGGGGACCCCTGTACTATATCTTAGTCACAAAATGACAATTTAAATTATTTATACTTTTATGAAAATTCCCACTTCAAATTTTATGATAACAGTGTTCACCATAAATTAGGTAAATGGGTATTTTCACTGAAGACTGTAATATAGAACTCAAATCTACCACAGAATCTTTTCATTTCTTTAAATGAATGCTTTCCATGAATAAGCAAGATTTAGAGAGGAAAAAGAATATATATGGCAAAGTTCAACAAAGACATTTATTGGGCCTTACTGGATTTTATTCTACATATATCCACATGAGTACCTTCTCAATTGTTCCAGCCATGGGAGCTATGGCACCTCCCTGAGTTTCTTCTGACCGCAGTGAAGACAAATATTTTGGGACTGGAATGTCAAACTGAACAGTTCCTTCCTATAAATAGGAAGCAAACCAGAAATGAAATCAAGATCTTATTCCTGTAATTTTACTAATATACTTGAGATAATGACTATTTTCAAGCTATCTGTTAAATGTTAGTCATCTTTAATATGAGGGTTCTAATCTAGCTTTGTGACCTTGAGCAAATGACTCAACTCCTCTCAGTTTTGGTTTCCCGTTACATAGGAGTAATGGTAGACATGCCTCCCAGGGGATTAAAGGAATGAAAATATGTAACTGTTGGTAAAAGCCACCGCATGGAAGCCATTTTTAGTAGCATCCCCATTATCAAGTGCTTAGTCTAAGTCAGGAACTGTACTTAACAATTATATATTGAAGTGGAAGTAGATCAGTAGTCTCCATATATATATATTTACAGGGACAGAGAGAGAGAGAGTCAGAGAGAGGAATAGATAGGGACAGACAGTCAGGAACGGAGAGAGGTGAGAAGCATCAATCATCAGTTTTTCGTTGCGACACCTTAGTTGTTCATTGATTGCTCTCTCATATGTGCCTTGACCACGGGTCTTCAGCAGACCGAGGAACCCCTTGCTCGAGCCAGCGACCTTGGGTCCAAGTTGGTGAGCTTTTTGCTCAAGCCAGATGAGCCCACGCTCAAGCTGGCAACCTCGGGGTCTCGAACCTGGGTCCTCCGCATCCCAGTCTGATGCTTTATCCACTGCGCCACCGCCTGGTCAAACTATATATATATAATTTTAATGGGGTGACACCAATAAATCAGGGTACATATGTACAATGAAAACATCTCCAGATTATCTTATCATTCAATTGTGTTGCATACCCTATATTTTTTATATAGTCATTAATCATTACAATAACCTTATGAGGTAGTTATTGTTATTGTTCCTGTTTATAGACAGGAGAACTGAGGCCCAGAGAATTTAACTTGCTTAAGGTCACATAGCTGCCTACTAGGTAAGACCAGAGTATGAATCAAAGCAAGGTCATATTCCACAACTTAGGCTCTTCGCCACTCACCATCCTGCCTCTGCCATCATATTGTTAAAGCATATTGACTATGGAAAGGAAGGCCTGGTAAAGTGAGATCAACCTTGACTCGATATACAGTAGTATAATTACTTGAATACCAAAGACATTTCATCGCTAAGGACTGTGATCTATAAGATGGTTGGTTTCCAAATGTGAGAAGACTCTGAAGAGACCACAGTATATGTGATAATCCATTCTCTTTCTTCTGCCCATGCAGAACACTAAGGTCTCTAAATAAACTCCTAACCAAATCCATTCAAAGATTGCCTTTACCATCAGCCAGGAGAACCCCCCTAACCCCACCCACCTTTCTATGGGACACCTTGCCCACAAGGAACATCTGGTCCAGCCTCCTTTCCCAATGATCATCTCCCAAATCTCCAGGATGCCCAGTACCAAGGTTGGGGAAAGTGTTAAGACATCAGATCCTGGGAGAACAGTCCCACTGAGCAGGGAGATGCCCTCTGACAAGAAGGGTATAAGGACATGTTTCAGAGTTAAAGGAAGACAATGCATATGTATCTTTCAATGAAAATCTGTGTGAAGAACAGAATAAGAGGAGGCAGAAATGTGGCAAAAAAACAGAGTGGAGAGGGAACACAGAGAAAAAAGGTCATGGCAGTGATTAAAGGAAGCAAATCTCTTTCATCTCTGTGCCTCTGGTCAAGCAGTGTTCTCCCAAACCCCAGCAGTGTTATTACAAAGATGAGACCTTACCACAGAAAATAGGTAAATTGTGTTTTCTAGAATGATTAGCTTAGTTTTACTAGAAATTCCATTAATAGAACATTTCAGGTAAGTGCAATCTCCCTCACTAAGAAGATCACCAAGGACTTGGAAAGTTTTATCTTCAATCTGAAAAAAAGAAAAAAGAAGAAAAGTAAGATCCTTAAAATAAATGAACAACCCTAGCCCTGGCTGGGTAGCTTAGTTGGTTAGAATGTTGTCATGCTACACCAAGGTTGTGGGTTTAATCCCCAGTCAGGGCATATACAGGAATCAACCAATGAATGCTTGAATAAGTAGAACACAGATCTGTGTTTCTCTTTCTTACCCTTCCTCTCTCTCTAAAATCAATAAATAAAAATTAAAAAAAAATTAAGTGAACAACCCTACATCATTAATAAAATCAGAATTAATTATCTATTAACAATAGTTTCAAAAGTTAGCAAGTAAAACATTTCTTTTTAAATAAATGACTTTATTTATTCATTTTTAGAAATGGTAGAGAGAGAGAGAGAGAGAAAGAAGGAAGGCGGGGCAGGAAGCGTCAACTCCCATATGTGCCTTGACCAGGCAAGCCCAGGGTTTTGAACTGGTGACCTCGGCGTTCCAGGTTGACACTTAACCCACTGTACCACTACTGGTCAAGCCAGTAAAATGTTTTTTTTTTTTTAAATGTTTTTATTTTATTTTATTCATTTTAGAGAGGAGACACAGAGTGAGAGAGAAAGAGAGAAAGGGGGGAGGAGCTGGAAGCATCAACTCCCATATGTGCCTTGACCGAACCAGTGCAGGGTTTTGAACTGGCGACCTCAGTGTTCCCAGGTCGACGGCTTTATCCACTGCGCCACCACAGGTCAGGCGTTTTTTTTTTTTTAAAGAGTCATTTGGAAACTTTCCCCCTAAGATTCATAAACAAAATACTCTAAATAGAAACAGTAGTGACATAATTAAAAGAAAAAAAACATAGTTACATAACATATTCATAGCACTCATAATGCTACAGAAAGGTCCATGTAAGAACAGCAATAAATGTAAAACAAAAATACAAATTAAATTAAGCAAAATTATTAAAATTTGGTTGAGTATATATACAACATGCTCGTATTCATTTCTGAGTACCCAAAGTCAAGTTTAGCTACTATGCCAAATTCAATAATGAACAAAACCAGAACCACATAATTAGATAGTATTTCTTTTATCTCACCAGCATGTAGAACCGATTTATGGGTTTCACTTATGATTTAAGAAGATAAGTTAGCTGGAGACTGACTGCAATTTTCTAACTCTAGGAGAGAGAGTGCCAAAGACCAGACTTCATACTTAATCTCTCAAGGCATCTGGCAAAAGGACATGAAACCTTCGTGTTTTAAAGACTGTTTTCTCATGTACATACTCAGAAAAAATTTCTCTTACACACAGAAAATCCATTTAAACCTTCTCTATATTTTTATCTCAATTCCCAGCATGTTGGTGTCAAAGTGCTGTGGCTATTCTTTTCAAATACATTAGGTAGACTAAGGTAAAACAGGTCATACTGCAGTATTTATACATTGGTTCATCTATCTTAAATTAAATAACACATTTTACTGGGCTTTGTAGCTCATTCAAACAGCCACTTGAAAGTCTGTAAAATTCTCAGGACATTGAGGTTAAACTGAGAACAGTTTTGTTTAAAGATTTACAATAGCACATTTTAAATTTGTGAATGTAGTCCCATGAGCAGATTAGAATAAGTCTGTCAAATTACCATTTCTCAATGGACCCTTTTTTATCTCAAGGGACAAAAAAGGGTCCCAAAATCAATATTATATAAATTAATTATATAATATTTAAAATACTTATAAAATTCTCAATTTTGGTATATTGAATGACACAAGAGCTCCCCAAATAGCTTTAGGGAACTGAAGTTATTTTTAAAAGGGGATGAAGAGTCACAGGAACATAAAGCACAACATAGGGAATATAGTAAATAACACTGTAATAAGTATATGATGTCAGATGGGTACTAGAATTATTGGGTAGGTGGTCATGTTATAGGTTATATAAAAGTCTAATCACTATGTTGTATATCTAAAACTCATATAATAGTGTATGTCATATACTATTGTGTGTAATTGAAAAAGTAAATAAAAAAAAGAAAATAAACAAACCAGAGGTACCAATATGAATTACAAATCTTATACATTAAAGGAAGTAGACTTTCCATAATTTTTCTGAATCTCAGAGAAAGAAACCAATGTGTCTCAGAGTGCTGGATGATCTAGTCAGACCAGGTAGTGGGGCAGTGGATAAAGCATTGGCCTGGGATGCTGAGGACACATGTTTGAAACCCTAAGGTCACCAGCTTGAGCGCAGGCTCACCAGCTTGAGTGTGGGGTCACTGGCTTGAGCGTGGGATCACAGACATGGCCCCATGGTCGCTGGCTTGAATAAGGGGTCACTGGCTCTGCTGGAGCACACAGGTCAAGGCACATATTAGAAGCAATCAATGAACAACTAAAGTGCCACAACTACAAGTTGATGCTTCTCATCTCTCTCGCTTCCCATCTGTCTGTCCCTATCTGGACACCCTAACCCTTTCACTCTCTTAAAAAAAAAGTGTTGAATGGTCTAGCATATCACTGCTAAATCCATTTTGCAGGATTTGAAATATTCTAGTTCCTATTACAAATGATTTATTTTGTTCTGTGAATTTGCACCTTGCTATAGGAATTTGGTTGAGTTCTCGTGTTGTTTTACAACCCTTTTAGCATTTTATTTTGCCAGTGTAACGGAGGGCTAGCATACAAATTTTGACTAAATATTCTCAAAGTATGACCTGTGGATCCCTTGAGGTCCTTTCAGGAGGTCCACAAATTCAAATTATTTCATAATAATACTAATGGTATTTGCCCTTTTAAACCCTTTCTCTCACAAGTATACAGTAGAATTTTCTGGAGACAGTATATGTGATATGTTATCACTCTGGTAGCAATGGAATGTGCCCTTGAATAATCTTCGGTTTTAAATTTGTCTCAATTTATCCTAACTCAACAACAAAAAACAATATTATATTTTTTTTAAAAAATGGGCAAAGGACTTGAATAGACATTTCTCCAGAGAAGATAAACAAGTTGCCAATTAGCATATGAAAAGATGCACAGCATTGTAAGTCATCAGGGAACTGCAAATCAAAACCATAATGAGCCTGACCAGGCGGTGGCACAGTGGATAGAGTGTCAGACTGGGATGCGGAGGACCCAGGTTCGAGACCCTGAGGTTGCCAGCTTGAGCGCGGGCTCATCTGGTTTGAGCAAAGCTCACCAGCTTGGACCCAAGGTTGCTGACTTGAGCAAGGGGTTACTCGGTCTGCTGTAGCCCCACAGTCAAGGCACATATGAGAAAGCAATCGATGAAAACTAAAGTACCACAATGAAAAATTGATGCTTCTCATCTCTCTCCGTTCCTGTCTGTCTGTCCCTATCTATCCGTCTCTCTGACTCTCTCTCTGTCTCTGTAAAAACAAACACAAAAAAGCCATAATGAGAGGCCATGGCCAGTTCGTTCAGTGGTAGAGCGTTGGCCTGGTGTGTGGAAGTCCTGGGTTCGATTCCTGCCAGGGCACACAAGAGAAGCGCCCATCTGCTTCTCCACCCTCCCCCCTCTCGTTTTTCTCTATCTCTCTCTTCCCCTCCCGCAGCCAAGGCTCCATTAGAACAAAGTTGGCCCGGGCACTGAGGACAGCTCCATGGCCTCTGCCTCAGGCACTAGAATGGCTCCAGCTGCAGAGCAATGCCCCAGATGGGCAGAATATTGCCCCCTGGTGGGCATGCTTGGTGGATCCCAGTTGGGCACATACGGGAGTCTGTCTGACTGTCTCCCCACTTCTAACTTCGGAAAATTAAAAATAAAATAAAAAAAAGAAAAATAACCCCATAATGAAACACTACCCATTAGGAGGCTTTAAAAAAAGGAAAGAAAAAACTAACTAACTAAATGTTGGCAAGGATGCGGAGAAATTGGAACCCCTGTGCTTTGTTGGTGGGAATGTTAAATTGTGCAGCCACTATGGAAAACAGTATGGTAGTTCCTCAAAAAGTTAAAGATATAACTACCAGATTTATGACCAGCAATTCTACCTGTGGGTATATGCCTGAAAGAATTGTAAACAGGGTCTCGAAGACCTGTTTGTATACTTATGTTCATAGTAGCATTATTCACAATAGCTAAAAGGTGGGAGCAACCCTAAGTATCCACCAATAGACGAATGAGTAAACAAAGTGTGGTATATACATTCAATAAAATGTTAGCCAGCCTTAAAAAGGAAGGGAAGTTGGACACAGGATATAACGTGTGAGGGCATTATGCTAAGGGAAATGAGCTGGTCACAAAAGGACAACTGCTGAAAGATTTTGCTTATATAAGGCACTGAGCCATCAAATTCATAGAGACACACAGTGGAATGGCGGTTGCCAGCAGCCAGGGGAAGGAAGGAGGGTGTGCTGCTGTTTAATAGGTACAGCATTTCAGTTTTGCAAGAGGAAAACAGTTCTACCGACAGATGCTGGTGATGGTTGCATATCAATGTGAATGTAATGCCACTGAACTGTACACTTAAAAATGGTTAAAATGATAAATTTTATGTTAACTTATATTTAAAAATATACATTATAAAAAATAAAAATGTTCACAGTTTAATTTTCTGAACAGTAAATATGAATGAATGCAACTAACAAATAAAAGTTCTTCAAGGAGTTCCAAAAATTTTTAAGAATGTACAGGGAACCAGAGACCAAAAAGTTTGAGAACTGTTTCCTTTCGATACAAATAGATCCACATGGCCTGACCTGTGGTGACGCAGTGGATAAAGCGTCGACCTGAAATGCTGAGGTTGCTGGTTCAAAACCCCGGGCTTGCCTGGTCAAGGCAGATACAGGAAGCAACCACTGTGAGTTGATGCTTCCTGCTTCTCCTCTCTTTCTCTCTCTTCTCTATAAAAATCAATCAATAAAAACAAATACATCCATCCACACACTTTTGGGGCTTGATAGGGGTTTGATTCAAGGCTATTATTTTTTGCCAAGCTGTGAATCACAGCCAAACTGAATTAACAATTAAACTATATAGGGGGTAATTTCCTCAAATGGGTCTGAAATAAAAGCACATGACATTATCCTAACTATAGATGTAAGCATCAATGGTTTAAGGGAAACAGGAGAGTATAAAAAGACCTATGTACTCAGTATGAGAGAGATCCAGTTTAGCTGTGAACTGCTGAACAAGAGCAGGAAGGTTTACCTGCATGCTGTAGGACCCGTCATGGTTATACGTCACAGCTAGGGCTACGTCTGCAGGGAAGAAAGTAAACACAATTAAGAGATCATTTATCCAGAATGGAGAGTCCAAAAATCTGACTTTCAATGTAAAGATAACTAGCTGTTAGGGATATCAACATCTGTTAACTCCTGAGCAATAAATATTTAAAAAGAAGAAGGAGAAGGAGGAGGAGAAGGAGAAGTAGTAGTAAGAAGAACTTATCAGGCAGGTTTCAATAAAGGTGAATTTCAAACTTTTCTTTTTTAGAAATGGAGTTTTAACTTTTTAAGGTTACAGGCTATTTTAGATATTTTTCCCTCTATAAGAAAGGCTACAGGGTTGTAGTAGAAATGTAATTAATTGGGAAAAAGAAGTTCTAGTTTAAGACCCAAATCTGCTATCTGTGGCATGATCACCTTTGTGATCTTGACATAGTCATTTAAAAATTTGAGTCTTGATTTTCTGATCCATTTGACCTATTAAGTGGATATGAGATATAACAATGACTACATCAATGTGAAAGTACTTTATAAACTGTAACAGACTATATATATAATATACAATATGTTCTTCTTATTATATTACTATAGAATTGGTTAGGAATATCCTGAGAGATGGACATCAAAGTTTTGTGGGGTAGAGGGTACAGATCAAAGTCTTTTCATCTGGTCCTGACACTTTAACCATCATTTTGATGCTTCCACCTCAAATCTGTTTCCAGCCCAGATCTTCCTTCTCCAAAACTAAAATTAGTTGTTCCTGGCTAGATGTTCCATCTGCACCTTAAAATGAACACAGTGGGTCCAACCAATAACCTGCTACCCGCACCTGCTTTCCCTCTTGCCCTGTGAGCTCCCTGACTGGCCATGTTGTTCTCCTTGTCATCCAGGATTAACGCCTGTCATTCTTGCCTTTTCCTCTCCTCTGCTTTCTGCCTCCAAGAGACACCACAAAGCCACCAAATTCTTCCCTTTGAATACCTGTCCTACCCATTTCTTCCTTTCCATTTTCATCACCCTATCTTGCTTCCTGTCTCAACCACTCCAGATGCTTCCTCGCCTATCCCTGCCACATTCAAAATGCTTTGCTCTGTATTGAGAGCACCAAGCTCTGTCTTATTCCTACTCTTCTTCCACGTAGCCCTAGGTCAAACCAAAGCGGAAAGCAGGCCTCCTGACATTCTCCGTATGCGTCTCTGTCCTCACTGTGCCCGCCTCTTTGCTCCTGCCTCTCCAATTGAAAGCCCACCTCTGGTTCACATGGTGCCCTCCCTGCTCTGTACATTTTGACTTCTGCATATAATCACCACTATAACTCTCCCCTCATCCATTGTTATGATAGTGATTTTTTATCAGTTGTTTTAAAACAATTGCAAAAATAAAAATGTTCCCAAGGCCTGAAAATTCTATTACCCAGATGTAAGTACTATTAAATACTTGAACATGTGAATCCTTGAGAACCTTTCAAAATACACATTCAAGTTTATATTTTTCTTTTATAAAAATAGAACATCATGCCTGACCAGGCGGTGGCGCAGTGGATAGAGTGTCTGACTAGGATGCGGAGGACCCAGGTTTGAGACCCCTAGGTCTCCAGCTTAAGCGCAGGCTCACTGGTTTGAGCAAAACTCACCAGCTTGGACTCAAGGTCGCTGGCTTGAGCAAGGGGTTGCTCGGTCTGCTGAAGGCCCGCAGTCAAGGCACATATGAGAAAGCAATCAATGAACAACTAAGGTGTCCCAACGAAAAACTAATGATTGATGCTTCTCATCTTTCTCCATTCCTCTGTCTGAACCTATCTATCCCTCTCTCTGATTCTCTCTCTGACTCTGTAAAAAAAAAAAAAAAAAAAGGACATCGTTACACATATTGTTCTGCAACCAACTTTTTGAGTTAATATGTGACATGCATCTCTGCATTGTTCTTTCTATAGTAGCAAGGGGATAATTCAATAATAATAATGATGATGATGATGATGATGGCAGCTAATATTTGTTGACTGCTTGCTATATGTCATACAATGAGCTAAGTGCCTTACATGTGTCATTTCATTTAATATCTACAACAATACAAGGAAGTAATTACCACTACCACCCCATGTACAGCTGAGGACACTTGATGCTTACACAAGGTGCATGAGTTGCCCAAAAGTCACAGACAACAAGGGAGCCAGAATTCAAACCCATGCTGTCTAACTCCAGAGCCTGAATTATTAACCACTACTCCACCCATCTTCCCAACACACACATTTCTCTTTTGCCAAGTGGTAAATTCTACATCTTTTTTCTCCATATTGTTCAGAATATCTACTTTTTTCAAAAACATTGTACTGAATGTATGAATGAATGAAACTTCTCCACTCTGCATCCCGTCAATATTTTTAGCCTCTTTTAAAAGAAAATACATCCAATTACCCCAAATCAGTTTCTTTCCATTTATAAAACATGAAAAGTATTTAAATGACATCAATGCCAATAGAACCATAGTAAAGACATTCCCAGAAAAAGTCTAAATTCTTTTATATATTATAGTGTAACTCAACTTGTTTTTCCCTCCCCTAGCTATCTCTTGACCCCCACAGAAAGATCTTATCTATCTTTCTATATATTTAAGAATGTATGAAAATTTAGCACGATGCAGTATTAGGTAAGTACATGTACCCTGAAGTGTGGGTTCAATCTCTGGCTCTACCAATTACTATTCGTGTGATTTTAAGGAAATTATAATGCTCTTTAAGCCTTGTATAAAAGTATTACAAGTTAATTTTATAAAGTTGACACTAATAATAAAACCAATTTTATCGTCCTGTTCTGAAAATGCAAAAGAAATAATTCATGGAAAGCACATAACAATGTCAAACAATAAATCTTAGCTATTATTATTATTTTTGTTATTATTATTACTCAGAGCAGGGTAAGATTCTGTGAAACATGGCCACTAATAGCAAAGTGAAAATATCTTTCAAGTCCGGATTATTTAAAATACTTGGTCATTCTCACTGAGACCACTAAATTAGTTCTACATCAGCTTCATGAATTCTTCTGGGCCCTCAGACGTCTTGTTTAGTGTCCTCTCTCATTCAACTGTAGTCACTGCTGATTAGCATAACAATTCTGAAAGCTGTTACGTTCAGACCTGGGTTACTATTGAAAAATACTGCCAAAGGGAAGTGGTGAACAGCAATTATGTTGGCTTTTCAATTATATATTTATTTTTTAATTTAAAAAAAATCCAAGAAATACAATGTAATTCAAAACACTTCTCAGTGCCTTAGTGAAGATGATGCCAAATAACACAGTTGGCTCATCTGAATTATAATCACACATGTGATTATTCTTTTCATTTAGATTGAAGAGGCCACTACATTTTATTGCTGCTGATACTAATATTCAGCATTTTCAGCCTATACATTTTAGAGGCTGTTGTTTTTGTTTGCTTTTTTGTTTTAAGGATGAAATGAATAAATATACCAGCATAAAATGGAGAGCTTAACCATTTGCAGAATGCTACTCTACACGGGATGTCTGCAAACTTTCTTTTCAAGTACTCCATGCACTAAAGGGGGTGACAATCTAGGCTCAGGCTGAAAACATATCTGAAAAGCTATAGCCCCAATCAACTTGTGTGAACAAAGAATTTGTTAAGAAGTGAGTGGTGTCTCCATAGATTCAAGGTAAAGAGGAGGGTGTTGTGATGAGCTGGCAGGAAGACTCTGTCCTACATGATAGGCACATGTTTATAATGGAGTTGTCACAGCTCAATGACACCTCGCTCTCGGCGTTACCTGGTCCTCCGAGCTCTGACTCTGTCCGGCTCTGGCTTCCCATGCAAACTGTACCACAGTAGAAAGGATACAGCCATCAGCTCTCATATAATTCTGGTCCCTCTGGAACACTGTTCCAGCCAAAAATTTATAAACTCCTCTGGCCTAGGTGTCAGCCTCTCCTAACCTTAGTATAAATCACCTCACACCCTGAGCCTACTAAGATTAGTTTGCAATCAAAAATCAATTTGCCATGGGAAAGTGGTAGAAATAGAACAGGCATCAGGGTCAGAAAGACTAGGTGTCAATCATGGCTCTGCCACTTACTAGTCTTGAGTGAATTATTGCACATTCTGTGCCTCTGTTTCATCAACCACACCTGGGAACAACAGTGACTCCCCCTTCTTTTTTATTTATTTTTTCTTTTTTCTTTTTATTTATTCATTTTAGAGAGGAGACACAGAGTGAGAGAGAGAGAGAGAAAGAGAGAAAGGGGGGAGGAGCTGGAAGCATCAACTCCCATATGCGCCTTGACCAGACCAGTGCAGGGTTTTGAACTGGCGACCCTCAGTGTTCCCAGGTCGACGCTTTATCCACTGCGCCACCACAGGTCAGGCTCCCCCTTCTTAATTGTAAAGATAAAAATTTATATGTGATGAGGCACTTAATAAATTACAGCTCCTTGGTAACCCACTTCCACCTGAAACACTGCCTAAGCACTGGGCAATCTTCCCTCCCTGGGGTAGTTTTGGATATTGTTTTCCTAATTTAGAAGGAATACATTCTCGGGATGGGAACGAGGGTAAAACAAACAAACAAACAAACAAATAAATGTTATACATTACCAGTGAAGAAAAATTACAAGGCAAAGAAAGTACAAAGAAAGATGGGGGAAAATCTCCTCAAATCCCATCACCCAGTGGTAACTTCACTATATTCTGGCAAATTTCATTTCAGTCATTCTGCTATGTATGTTTTATGACATGTTTTAAGATTATTTACAAAATACAGAAAAAGTGTAATGAAAAAAATAAAAATCATTAACTCTACCAGCCAGAGCCACACCTCCTTCCAATGTTTAGTCCAGAGATCTTTTAAAAATGTAATAGACTGAGCCTGACCTGTGGTAGCGCAGTAGATAAAGTGTCGACCTGGGAACACTGAGGTCGCCAGTTCAAAACCCTGCACTGGTCTGGTCAAGGCACATATGGGAGTTGATGCTTCCAGCTCCTCCCCCTTTCTCTCTCTCTCTCTCTCTCTCTCTCTGTCTCCTCTCTAAAATGAATAAAATAAAAAGAAATTTTAAAAAACAAACAAACAAACAAAAATGTAATAGACTGATTGGGCCAGGCTGAATTCATTTTTTCACGTAAAAGTAATATATTTCTATAAAGCACCTTTCTCTTCTAATAAAACATTACTTACTGTTTTCACCATCCTTGAGAGTCATGTTTCTGGTATAAGAGATATTCAGTCTTTTTCCATTGCTGAATGCAAAAGGAGAATATTGATCTGGAAAAAAATTCAACAAGTTTATGAACATTAAGCCTAATTTATTTATACCTTACAAAAGAAAACAGGAAACACAGCTCCTATACTGGCAGCTCAAAGATATTTTCTTTGTTCTTCTCATTGCTTTAAATTTAAATTAGATATTTTGATTTACATCTCAGGAAATTTCATATGAAAAATTGCAGCTTCTTTTAAAAAATGAGAATATTTGTAGCCTAAACTCTCATCCTCTGGTGATATAGGCTGCACAATGGTCATCTCCTTCTATATTTTTTGAGAGAGAGAGAGACAGAGAGGGAGGTGGGGAGGAGAGAAATGCAAAGCATTAATTTGCAGCTGCTGCTCCTCAGTTGTTTATTGATTGCTTTCTCATATGTGCCTTTGACTGGGGGATGTAGCTGAGCCAGTAACCTTGGGCTCAAGCCAGAGACCATGAGGTCATGTGTATCACCCCACACTGAAGCTGGTGACCCCACGCTCAAGCCCACGAGCCTGTGCTTAAGCTGGTGACCTTGAGGTTTCCAACCAGGTACTTCAGCGTTCTGCGTCAACGCTCTATCTACTGTGCCACCACTGGTCAGGCATGGTCATCCCTTTTGATGGGGCTAATACATTTCAGATTACCAAAATCTCTACCACTCACTATATATTTTTTTATTTTTCAAAGTGAGAAGCAGTGGAGGGAGGAAGGAGGCAGAAGGCAGACAGACAGACTCCCGCATGCACCCGGCCAGGATCTACCCGGCATGTCCAACGGGGGCAATGCTCTGCCCATCTGGGGGTGTTGCTCCGCTGCAATTGCAGCCATTCTAGCACCTGAGGCGGAGGCCATGGAGCCATCCTCAGTGCCCGAGCCAACTTTGCTCCAATGGAGCCTTGGCTGTGGGAGGGGAAGAGAGACAGAGAGAAAGGAAAGGAGGAAGGGTGCAGAAGCAGGTGGGCGCCTCTCCTGTGTGCCCTGGCCAGGAAATGAACCCGGGACTTCCAAATGCCGGGCCTGATGCTCTACCACTGAGCCAACAGGCCAGGGCCCCCACTCACTATTTTTATTTCATTTGTCTTACTGGTCCAGCCTAGAGGTTTTTGAGTGTACATCCTCTGTTGGACAATATCCAGAAGCTATGGCATAGCTAAACTGAAGCAATTTATTTTGAAGTTCATAACTGTGTTGGCTATAAATTTTTTAAAAAAGGAAGATAAGAGGATTCCATTCTAAAAACGCTAAATCCACGCTTAGAAATACCATATGGGGCACATTTAGATGCATTTCACTTAATGCAACAGCACAAAATGAGGATAGAGCACAAATCTCCTACAGATGTAATTTTAAGTTTTCAATATAAATTTCTTGAATGAATCTAGAAATTAATGATCCTGATAACAGGATCCTATAATAGTATAATAATCCTAACAGTAATGAAGAAATAAATGGATTCAATTTTTTCCCCTTATTTTCTCCAAAGATCAGAGTTAGCTTAAGTACATTATGGAGTAAGTTTGGGAGAGCTCAGATTTTGCTCAATTTATAGAGAAAAACTTTTTAAAGGAGAACTGGCTGAACTGTAATAAGTGAATGAACTTTCATCATGAATTCTCAGCTTTTGGAGACATTAGAGAGTCGGACAACAACTTAACGAGGACGCTGACCAGGGGCGCATGCATGTGGCGGTCAGGGTGAATCTGCCCCAGTCGGCCCCACGCTCAGAAGCTATGACACGTCAAGTACCTAGGTCTCTAGTTAGTCACAGATTTGATCACAGAATGAAAAGAGAGTAGGAAATAACCCAACAGTAAATCATAGGTAACCCAGGGGGAATCTGAGAGTCTCCAGTGTCCTGCCTTTAGTCTCCAGGGCCCGGAACTTGCTGCAGGTACAGAGTCTACAACAAAGTAGGCCACAAGGAGTGGGGATAAAAGAAGTCGGAAGGGATCAGCATGGGCTGCAGCAAGATCTAGTGTTCTGGTTGAAAAGAGATCCATCTCTACATTGCTAGGTAACTAAGTTAAAGGGTTAAAAATTGTTTATGGGGTGTATCCTGAATATGTATATAAAGAGCTCTATTTCATCCTAAAAACCATGTTAGTAGAGAATGGCATCAAACACTAACAGAAAGAAAAGGGAGGCAAGAGTGGCTTAAAGAAAGAAAAGCATGTCCAATACTTATTCATAAAATCTTGACAAGCACAGGAAACAGAAATTCATTCCATACCTTGTGTTTGAATTTTGAAAACATCAGACATAGCTTTCTCCTTGAGGATGAGACCCAGAGCTGCCTGGCATAAAAACTCTTTGGCTGCAGCCTTCCGCCTGGGTAACAGTTCTTCACGGTGCTGAGGGATGAAATCAGTGTGCACGTGGCCAGCTTCAAACTCTGGGTGGCCAGACAGGCTGAGGAGAAAGTCAATGTTGGTGTGCAATCCAACAATCTAGAAAGAAAAAGAATAAAGCCGACATCCTCAGTGAGTGAGGCAAACAACATATTCAGAAAAACACTTGTATGGCTTCTGCTCATTTTGCTAAGTATTTTATACTATGGACCACTCTCAGGAAAACAAAACGAACAAAAAAAACTGCACTTCAGCCCTGGCCAGTTGGCTCAGTGGTCAAGTGTCAGCTGGACATGTGGATATCCAGAGTTCAAGTCCCAGTCAGGGCACACAGGAGAAGCGACCATCTGCTTCTCCACCCCTCCTTCTCTCTCATTCTGTTCCCCTCCTGCAGCCATGGTTTGACTGGTTTGAGTGCATCAGCCCTGGGCGCTGAGGATGGCTCTGTGCAGCCTCTATCTCAGGTGCTAAAAATAGCTCAGTTGAGAGCATGGCCCCAGAAAGGGGCTGTCGGGTGGATCCTGGTTGGGGCGCATGCAGGAGTCTGTCTCTCTACCTCTTCTCCTCTCAAACAAAACAAAACAAAACAAAAAACCCATTTCACCATTACTATAGATCTGGACTTAACACTTAAAAACTACATTTTACTATGATAAAGTGGCCACAGGAAATGGTGTTAGTGTAGGTAGTGTGGAGAATACATTTAATGGAATCAGGTGAGGAAAGTGATAAATGTTAAGAAACTTAAATGAGATTTATTTGCAATATACTGAAGACCTGCCACTCAGAACACCCACACAATAGAGGACAGAATTATTATACTGGGGAGGGGAGGTGATTATACGACCTCAAAAGAGTTTCCTTCCAACAACTGATACAAAAATAAAAAAGGTATAAAACTTAACCCAATAAATGGAATCAAGGGTAAAACAAGCTAGCTGAGCCTCGAGTTTATTTGTTCGTTCGTTCATTTGTTCATTCACCATATACTGAGCACCTTGTAGGAGCCAGGCCCAGATTGAGATACTGGGGACAAGGTGAAGAACAAAACACAGGAAGCTTTGTTCTCACGGAGCTTACATTCTAGGGACAGATAATTAACAGCATGTATAAATAAAATTCTAATATAATATGAGGTTACATGAAGAATAAGAAGGCTGGTTAAGGGGAAAGAGAACAGCAAAGGGTCCTATTTTAAATGGAGCAGCCTTAAAAGGGCTCTGAGGAGGTGAGCAGCGGCTGAGGGTGATGGGAGGGAGTCCTGGGATCATGAAGGGGAAGAACATTCTGGAAGAGAAAATAAGAGCGCACGGCTCCATGCTGTGTGTCAAGGCCAGTGTGGCTAGAGCTAAAGAGATCAGAGGTTTGATCAAAGTAATGACATATAACAATTAGAACATCATGGGTTAATAAGAAATCCTTCTATGAAGCTAAATCAGCTGGTATGGGACTTACTGCAGCAAGAAAATTAATGTGCTACAGAAAAGCAGCAAACTGTCAAATGGATAAAACTGAACATAATTATTTTCCTTTGGAGAAAATAATACCAGACTGTAGGCCACACTTGCATAACTGGCCTTGTCTATATGGTGAACAGGAATTTCCTACCAGATGCCACTGAAGGGACACTGACACTAAGAGTTTCAGTCCTGTAATCTTTCTTTTCTAGCTGAAATCAAGCAGTCCTCAAACCCATGGGAAATTCTCTCAAGTAAAATTATTTTGTTCGTGACATATGAGTAGTTGGTTGCAGTACGTTGACAAGGACAAAGGTTGACTAATCATGACAGACATGCTTGGCTGTAGAGATACAGGGAGCCTCTGGGTCACCAACATAGCCCAGGTCACTCACATGGTACTGATGAAGGCTGTACCTAAGTTTGGTCAGGGCTGCCTGGCGATCTGCTGCCCACACGACCAGCTTCGCAATCATGGGGTCATAGTGCACCGACACTTCATCTCCTGAAATTGGAAAACCATAATATCCACTCATAGTCAAAACCAAGAGGATAAAAGATGACAAACAAGACAGTCTTCTGGGACTTTATGTATACTTCGCATGTAAGCCTCACAAACCACAGCATGATAGAGATTCTTACCGCCATTTTATTTATGAGGAACTGAAGCTCACATTAGTTTAAAACTCATCAAATGTCTGAGGAGGCTGTGGCCATCCAAGAGCACCAGGCCCCAAAGCAGTGACTCAATGACACATCCTACCTTCTTCTTGGAAGTTGGCTCAAACTCCCTCTACTTCTCCTATCACAATCACTTCTGCCCTTAGCATTTCCTTCCTCCACCACATTTTACTCACCAGATAAATAAGGAGAATAATTCCTCTATCCTGTAGCTGTTAGAAGGATTGACCATAAAGAGCCAAGTACTTGCTGAGCTGATAAACAAATAGCAGCTATCATTACATGACAGAGAACAAGAATCTGAATCAGTGTTCAGAAAATAGTCTGGCAAAAGGATGTGGTATAGTACAACAACTGCTGTTCTAGAGCCTTGTTGTGACTTTGGCAGGTCATCTAACCCCTCTGAAACCTAGGGTCTTCATATATAAAATGAGGGGTTAGATTACATTCCCTTGTTCATCCATCCATCATCCACCCAACTACCCAATCACTCAACACATATTGAACACCTAGACCTAGGCTTGAACAATGTGCTGCAAATATAATGTGGAAAACAGTCCTTCCCTTAAGAATCATACAATCTGGGCCCTGGCCAGTTGGCTCAGTGATAGAGCATCAGCCTGACATGTGGAAGTCCCACGTTTGATTCCAGGCCAGGGCACATAGGAGAAGGGCCCATCTGCTTCTCCATCCCTCCCCTTTCCTTTCTCTCTCTCTCTTCCCCTCTTGCAGCCAAGGCTCTATTCGAGCAAAGATGGCCCGGGTGCTGAGGATGGCTCTATGACCTCCACCTAAGGCACTAGAATGGCTCCAACTACAATGGCGCATCGCCCCGTAGTGGGCTTGCTTGGTGGATCCTGGTTGGATGCACGTGGGAGTCTGTCTGTCTGCCTCCCTGCTTCTCACTTCAGAAATATATATATAAAAGAATCTTACAATCTGCTTTACCTGTAGGGTGCAATGGATAAGGCATTGACCTGGAATACTGAGGTTGCCAATTTGAAACCCTGGGCTTGCCCAGACAAGGCACATGAGAAGCAATTACTATAAGTTGATGCTTCCTGCACCCCAACACCCTTTCTCTCTCTCTCTCTCTCAAATCAATAAATAAAATCTTTAAAAAGAAAAGAATCTCACAGTCTGATGGTGAACCTAGACAAGGAATAGACTACCATAAAATAATATAATAAGGGCAATGTCTGAGGATTGCACAAGGGGCTCAGGGAACACAGAAGAGGAATGTTGGGAGAAGCTTCTTAGGCTAGATTATCCTCCCCAGTGCTAAGATGTGAGCCTGGGCCTGACCAGGCGGTGGCGCAGTGGATAGAGCATCGGACTAGGATGCGGAAGACCCAGGTTCGAGACCCCGAGGTCGCCAGCTTGAGCGCAGGGTCCATCTGGCTTGAGCAAAAGCTCGTCAGCTTGGACCCAAGGTCGCTGGCTCCAGCAAGGGGTGGCTCGGTCTGCTGAAGGCCCGCGGTCAAGGCACATATGAGAAAGCAATCAATGAGCTATGGTGTCACAACGGCAACGAAAAACTAATGATTGATGCTTCTCACCTCTCCCTTCCTGGCTGTCTGTCCCTATCTATGCCTCTCTGTCCCTGTAAAAAAAAAAAAAAAAGATGTGAACCTGGGAGTCCTTCTCAGAACAGCATCTGCTATTCTTTGAGCACCTTGAGTAACTTAGACTGCAAGCTTTGCTTGTCTCACAGGTTTCTTTCCTGTTGCCAGGGCCCTCTTTTCTTTCCAAGATGTTCTGCTGTTAAATTAAAAAATTTACTACCAAATCTCACTGTGATTTAGCCAAGAGCTATCAAAATGTTCCCAATTTGTCATCAAGAAGCCCTAATTCCTCATTTTGGTTTTCAGGACCCTATATGATCTGCTCTCAATTTATGTGTCCAGCCACATCTCCAACTACTTACCGTCCTAGACCATTTTCCAGCCACGTACTTTTTTTTTTACAGGGACAGAGAGAGTCAGAGAGAGGGATAGATAGGGATAGACAGGAACGGAGAGAGATGAGAAGCATCAATCATTAGTTTTTCGTTGCCGTTGTAACACATGCTTTCTCACACGTGCCTTGACCGTGGGCCTTCAGCAGACCAAGCCACCCCTTGCTGGAGCCAGTGACCTTGGGTCCAAGCTGGTAAGCTTTTGCTCAAGCCAGATGGGCCTGCACTCAAGCTGGCGAGCTTGGGTTTAGAACCTGGGTCTTCCACATCCCAGTCCGACGCTCTGTCCACTGCGCCACCGCCTGGTTAGGCCCACGTACCTTCTTATAGTTCTTCAAACATACCTTTAGTTAACTTCTCTTTTATCTACTTTATGTTGTCAATATGCCCAATCAAATCCACTCTCGACTTCCCCTTTAAAAAGTGTCTAACATTTGGCCCTGGCCAGTTGGCTCAGTGGTAGAGTGTCAGCCCAGCGTGTGGAGGTCCTGGGTTTGATTCCCGGTCAGGGCACACAAGAGAAGCCCCCATCTGCTTCTCCATACTTCCCCCTCTCCTTCCTTTCTGTCTCTCTCTTCCCCTCCTGCAGCCAAGGCTCCATTGGAGCAAAGTTGGCCCAGGCACTGATGACGGCTCCATGGCCTCCACCTCAGGTGCTAGAATGGCTCTGGCCGCAATGGAGCAGCACCCCAGATGGGCAGAGCATTGCCCCCTGGAGGACATGCCGGGTGGATCCCGGTTGGGATCCCGGTCTGTCTGACTGCCTACCCGCTTCTAACTTTGGAAAAAGAAAAAGTGTCTTAACATTATCTCCTAGTCTTGAGAGTTGCTATAACTTCTCCACAACTCAAGTCAAGGTGATCTCAGGAGCCCGACTGCCTGGGTCTAAATCTTGGTTGGCCACAAAGGTGATCCTGGGTAAGTCAGTTAACTTCTCTGTGCCCTGGTTTCCTCATCTAGAAAATGGGGGCACTAACGATTCCTCCTCATAGGGTAGTTCTCGTGGTTAAAGGAGCCTATATAGAAAAATCCCTATAACAGCACCTGCATATAAGAGCTAAATAATTGTTAGTTATGACCATTGTTACTAATCACATGCTGAACTAATCATATGTGACAGCTCTTAGGCTGTTATTTCTTTGCTTTTAAATTTCTTTTAGTATTGTTAGCTTGCACTAATTTATATATTAATTCTCCAGCTTGACTTGAAGGCAGAGCACCTTAAGCTTAGTGAATTATCAGTCACCTTAAATCATTTTTAAAACCAGGCAAAGTAAAAATACAAAATAATACACACAAAACATTTGTTGCTTGGGTTTGAACAAGTACTGCTACATTTCAAAAAAGAGCTTATGATTAAAATTACTAGTCATTCTTTTTTTAAAATTATTTTTATTTATTTATTCATTTTAGAGGAGAGAGAGGAGGGGGGAGGAGCAGGAAGCATCAGCTCCCATATGTGCCTTGACCAGGCAAGCCCAGGGTTTTAAACCGGCGACCTCAGCATTCCAGGTTGACTCTTGATCTACTGCGCCACCACAGGTCAGGCTTTTCTTTTTTTTTTTTTTTAAATTTTTTTATTTATTCATTTTAGAGAGGAGACACAGAGTGAGAGAGAGAGAGAGAGAGAGAGAGAGAGAGAAAGAGAGAAGGGGGGAGGAGCTGGAAGCATCAACTCCCATATATGCCTTGACCAGACCAGTTCAGGGTTTTGAACTGGCGACCTCAGTGTTCCCAGGTCGACGCTTTATCCACTGCGCCACCACAGGTCAGGCATCTTTTCTTTTTTTTAAAATTTATTTATTCATTTCTTAGAGAGGAGAAAGGGGGGGGGGAGAGAGAGAGAGAGAGAGAGAGAGAGAGAGAGGGAGAGGGAGAGAGAGAGAAGAAGGAGGGAGGAGCACATCAACTTTTATATGTGCCTTGACCAGACAAGTGCAGGGTTTTGAACCAGCGACCTCAGTGTTCCAGGTTGACGCTTTATCCACTGCGCCACCACAGGTCAGGCATTACTAATCATTCTTTAAAAATAACTATTCCAGAAGGAAAAAGAGATTACTGAGAAATCAATCATAACCTTTATTTTAAAACATACTACATTCTGCAAGACACAGGGAATACACCCTGTTCAAAAATAATAATGCACTAAAAATTCAAGACGGCTTTTTGTTTTATTTCCGTTTACCTTGCCGTACCCCAGTTTCAATCCTGGTGGAAAGGTCTGCGGGCGGGGCGGAGAGATGCACCAGTGGCCCAGCCCCCGGCATGAAGTCGTTGTACGGGTCTTCCGCATATATTCTAGCTTCAAACGCGTGGCCCCGCAGAGTTATTTCTTCCTGGCTCAAAGGAATCTTCTCTCCTGCTGCAATCTGGTCATAGCACAGAATGTGTTTCTTAGAAAGACCCACCATAAAGCAGTTCGGAGACTAGTGAGTTGGTGGTCTTGCCCTTTTTACGTAAAATGTATATCTGGACTTTACAATAAAGTCAAATAAAAATTATTTTATTCACCCTGCTCAAGTGTTGAGCAAAAGCAAAAAGAGATTTAGAACCAGGTGCAGCTTGAAAATAAAGTATTAATTACAATGGGCTTCTAGAGTTTTAAACTAGAGATAGCAGCTAAACTGCTAAGTTATAAAAGTCAGTGTTTTCCTCAATACAATTGAAACAAATATTTCTTCTGCCACTATAGTCTCAGTTTCCATATAAAACATTAGCACTTAGTTACTGAATCAATCTTTTTTGTAAATAGTAAATTATTAGTTGGTGTTTAGGACTATATTCACAGCTATGAGTAAAGTGTGAGATTAGACGTCTTTGTAATTTTAATCAGCCAGTGAGTGATAGAGCAAACAGAAAGGGGAACATAATGGGTTTTCAATTTTATTGTTTATGTAGATACTGCATGGCATCAGTTATAAGCAGGATGATCATTTTTATCATCACTATAATTATTATTTTTGTGACAGAGACAGAGAGAGAGACAAAGAGAGGGACAACTAGGGACAGACAGACTGAAAGGGAGAGAGAGAGATGAGAAGTATCAATTCTTCGTTGTGACTCCTTAGTTGTTCATTGATTGCTTTCTTGTATGTGCCTTGACCAGGGGGCTACAGCAGAGTGAGTGACCCCTTGTAGCCAGCGATCTTGGGCTCAAGCCAGCAACCTTGGGCTTCAAGCCAGTGACTCTGGGCTCAAGCCAGCGACCATGGGGTCAAGGCTATGATCCCACGCTCAAGCCAGTGATCCCACACTCAAGCTGGTGAGCCCCCACTCAAGCCAGATGAGCCCGCGCTCAAGCCGGTGACCTCGGGGTCTTGAACCGGGTCCTCTGCATCCCAGTCTGATGGTCTATCCACTGCGCCACTGCCTGGTCAGGCATCATCACTATAATTATTACTATTTTGGCAATTATGTAAATACAACGTATCTTTCTCTCCAAGGAGGATAATCTGGAAAGGCTATTGGAGGACTTGCTGTCACACTCCCCCCGTAAGTTTTCTTCCAAGATAAGAAAATAACTACCTGAGAAAGCAAAAGACACGGGGAAACTCTAAGTAACTCAGCTTCACAGTGAACTAACTAGTGAGCATAAACAGGAGCAAAGGTCTCACCTCTTTAAATATGGAAACAAGAAAGCAAGGAGCCGCAGCAGTTAGGAATAAAGGGAAATCGGCTGACTAGACGCCTTTACGGCATGGTGTTTCAAACCACAGACTCCGCAGCCACATTCCTTAGAAACCTTTTATCCCTCATGGTTTCACAATTCTGAACTCTCTTGGGTTCCTGCTTCAGAAAATAAAATCTTCCTTTTCTTCGAATTCTGGAAATATAAGCACTCTTTCCAGAAGTTTCTACATCCACTGCAGTTTTTCTGACAGCCACTAACACTTACTAGCCTGATGTGCCTGGTTTTCACTAGCTCCCAAGGCTATAGAGGCCCAGGAGAACCTTTTGGCTTAGTTAAAACCACCAATCATCCCCAAGGAAATAGCAAAAGGAACATCGTATTATTGTCCACAGAAGTTCTGAAAAGACAAAATTATCAAAATAATCAAGAGTTTAGCATCACAACATAAAAAAAAATAATTTAAATTCAGTGTACATAAAAAACCAAGAATCCCACAGAGATCAAGACTATTCATATGACTTAATTTTTTTATATATTTAAAAATGGAAGGCTGATACACAATCCATTATTTTCAATAAAAAGAAAACCACACTAAACTATTATTAATAATATTTGAAGTAATATGCTTTGTGGAACTCCAGTTTAGGCCAGTGCTTCTTCTTCTTATACTATCCATAATAAAAGAACAGTTGTGGACATAGGTTTTTGCCAAACCAGTAGAAATGTCATAGTAATGCCAAAACTGCTTTAATAACTTTTTAAAAATGTCCTGTGAATGTGTCCACTTACCCCGTCATGCGCTGGCAAGTTTGTAAGCCAGCACCTGCAGATGGACTGCTCTACTGGTCCAGGCCCCTTCCTGGCTCTTCCTTCCCAACTATGTCTGAGCTCATTTCATCCAGACTGGCATCTGTCCTGCCTCTAAAAATCTCATGCTGGCCTGGTCCAGAACGATGTGGCCTTACGAACAGAACAAGGCTCTGGTGTTTTGTATA
Organism: Rhynchonycteris naso; assembly: GCA_037038555.1. NCBI lineage: Eukaryota > Metazoa > Chordata > Mammalia > Chiroptera > Emballonuridae > Rhynchonycteris > Rhynchonycteris naso. Next base: position 40,145,449 of record CM073002.1, read on the forward strand.
CTATAGTTACAAGCCATCCTCAGTGGCAGCGGCTCACCTGCTGGCTGCCCATGCCCAAGGGAAATGATGGCAATGAACAGATCAGGAATCTGTGACCACAGAGTGGCAATAAAGTCATAGCATCAAACATAGTGTCACCTTTAACCCCCCATTTTCCTGTTTTCATCACAACCAGCAAGAATTGAACCCTTATCCAAAATGACATGTTTTCGTTGGCCAGAAGGTAATGTAGTCTCAAGACTAATACTTAATAGAAAACACATTCCCACCTTAAGCTGCCACTCCACCAAGTCAGTTCCTGTGATCATCTCAGTCACAGGGTGCTCCACTTGCAGCCTTGTGTTCATCTCCATGAAGTAGAAATTATGCTTGGAGTCCATAATAAACTCCACAGTTCCTAAAAGATAAAATACAATGGGTATATTTCAATAGTAAATAATCAGTAGCAAATTAAAATCTTCCCTGATGTATCCCAGTTCAACCACTGTGGTCATTCAATGGTACTTTGTATTTCATGAAAACATCTGTTGTAGCAGCAAATGATTCTCAGTTAAAAATAGGGAGCCACATGAAATTTTGCAACAGGAAAATATATTTGGGGTTTTGAACAAACAGCAAAGCCCAGGATATGACCTGGACCCAGCTATTGTAATGAGAACACAGCTGACCCTGTGTTACTGACTCAATGCCCCGGGATCCCTGAGAACCACACCCTGGGACACCCCGTCTCACTCCAACTCTGTGGAGAAAAATACAATCTTTTTTCCCTGATTATGGGCTCTTGGGAATTTCCTTTAAAGTCCTTTTGCTGGTGTCCCATTGAAATATAGCTTAGCAACTAAACTTTATGTTAATAATGTCTTATTGATTGGCATTTTATTAAGTACTACAAAACTTCCCCCTGCTTTATTAAGGTATAAAAAATGTATCCACTTTAAGTATAAGTATGCTGAGTTTTGGCAGTTAAATCCATTCATATAACCACCATTGCAATGAAAATATGGAACATTTCCATCATCCAGAAAGTTCCCTTGTTCCCCTTTGAAGGCAGTCCCTTCCCCGGGCCCCAGGGTCCCGGCTCCAGGTAATCACTGCTTTCTGTCATTATGGTTTTTTTCTAGAACATAGTATTTTGTGTTTGATTTTTTTTCAACTGTATATGGAACCTAAAGTAAGTTCCATATACAGTTGACCCTTGAACAACATTGGTTTGACTTGCGCGAGTCTACTTACACAAGGATTGTTTTCTATAAATATATTGAAAAAATTTCTGGATATTTGTAATAATTTATAAAAACTTGCAGGTGAAATGCATAGCCTAGCAATATAAAAAAAAATGGAGATAAAGTTAGGTATGTCATGAGTGTCATAAAAAATATGTAGATACTAGTCTATTTTATCATTTACAAATGATAAAATATATACAAATCTATTATAAAAAATTAAAATTTATCAAAACTTACACACACACTTATAGACCATACAGATTGCCATTCACAGTCAAGAGAAAAGTAAATAAATCTAAAGATGGAGTATGAAATCATAACTGCATAAATTAATGCAGTACATACTATACTCTGTAATAATTTCATCATCACTACCTGTTGCTACTAGTGAGGTCAACTGCTGTAAGTTTCCATTTAAAACAACAGGTGAGGCTAATCATCTCCCTGTGACAGGTTGTCTCTCTAGTAATTTGTGTATCACTATAAAAAGTGATTACTCACAGTTCTTGCATATTTTTTATTGTGTTTAGTGCAATACTGTAAACCCTGAATAACACCATGGAACCCACACAAAGTGCCACTAGTGATGCTGGAAGTGCTCCCAAGAAGCAGAGAAAAGTCATGACATGAGGAAAAGTTGAATTTTTAAAAAAATGATTTTGAGAGAGAAAAATAGAGACATAGAGACAGAGCGGCAGGAGAGAGAGTAAGAAGCATCAACTTATAGTTGCTTCACTTTAGTTGTTGATTGATTGTTTCTTGTATGTGCCTGGATGGGGTTTGGGGCAGGGCCCAAGTCCAGTCAGTGATTGCTTGCTTAAGCCAGACTGTGAGCTCAAGCCAGCAACCTTGGGCTTCAAGCCAGGGACCTTGGGATCATGTTGATGATCCTTCGTTCAAGCTGTTGACCCCATTCTCAAGCTGCGACCTTAGAGTTTTGAACCTGGGACCTCAGCATTTTGGGTTAATGCTCTATCTACTGTGTTACCACTGGTCAGGCTGAATTTCTTGATATGTACTGTAAAGTGAGGTCTGAAGCTGAGATTGCCCACCATTTCAAGATAAATGGGTCCATTGTAAGGAAAATTGTAAACTAAGCAAAGGAAATTTGTGAAGCTGTCAGTGTAGCTATGCCAGCCAGCACAAAAACCATGCACTTTTTGCACAACACCGTTTTATTTCACACTGAAAATACAGTTTTTATATGGTGGAGCATTATTATAAGAAAGGCATCCTATACATTCTAATATGATTTGAGTAAAAGAGAAGTCATTAGAAGACAACATAAAAATTAAAAAGTAATGCTGGAGAATTTAACGCCAAGAAAATATGTTTGCTAATTTTAGGAGAACAGGAGACGCAGCTTCTACCAAACAAGAGGCAGCAGACAAGGTCCCAGAGGCCATTAAGACAATCAAGGAGGGGAAAGTATATCTGCCTGAACAGGTTTTTACTGCAGATGAAGTGCCCTATTCTGAGGAAAAATAGCCACAAAGGACATGTCTTAATAAGGACGAGAAGCAAGTACCAGAATTTAAGGCAGGAAGGGACAGGTTAACTCCATTGTTTTGTGCAAATGCGGTCTGGTCTATGACTAAATGCCGTGATCTACCAAGCTGCTAACCTGCAGCCGTGGAGGGAACAGAGAAGTACCAGCTGCCTGTCTTTAGGCATAAAAAGCCTGGACAACAGGAACCCCTTTTCTGGGTTGGTTCCACCGATGCTTTATCCCAGAAGTCAGAAAGCACTTTTCCAGTAAGGGGTTACCTTTTAAAGTTCTTTTGATATTGGACAACACCCTGACCACCCAGAATTCCAGGAGTTTAACAGCAGAGGAATCAAAGTGGTCTACTTGCCCTCAAACACAGTATCTCTGATTCAGGCTCTAGCCCAGGGGGTTAGAAGGACCTTCCAGGCTCATTAGGCACAGCAGTCTATGGAAAGATCAGCAATGCTATTGAAGGAACCCCAACAGAGAGAACGCCATGAAAGTCTGAAAGGATTACATCACTAGAGATGCCATTGTTGTTGCAGAAAAAAGTGCGAGACAATCAAGCCCAGAAAAGAAGTTTCTGCTGGAGAAAACTGTCCAGATGGAAAAAAATGCCTGACTTCACAGAATTTATAACAGCAGCAATCAAGGAAATCCTGAAAGAGACTGTGGATATGGAAAAAAAAAAAGTGGGGTAAAGGGATTCAAGATCTGGATCTTGGAAGAATTCAAGAGCTAATGGACACCACGCCAGAGGAATGAACAGAAGAGGACTTGATGGAGCCGGGTGCTCCTGAGCCAGTGCCATGCAACAAGGAAGGAGATGCAGGAGAAACGATGCCATAAAACACTGACGTTAGACAGTCAGGCAGAAGGGTTCTGATTTTTCAAGACTGTTTCTGACTTCTTTTATAACTGGGCCCTTCTGAGATATGTGCACTGAAACCAAAGTGAACAATAAAGAAGGATATTGCTACCATCTAGAAACATTTTTAGAGAAATAAAAAAGCAAAAGTGTCAGGCAGAAGAAATTATAATGTCTTTTCATAAAGTTATGCTGAGTATGCCTGCTTCTCCTGCCTCCTCTTCCACTTCCTCCACCCCCTCCATCCTGAGGCAGCATGACCAACCCTTCCTCTTCCTCTGCAGCCTATGCAATGTGAGGATGACAAGGATGAAGACTTTTGTGATGAATGTCAACTTAATGAATAGGAAATCATCATCATGCTGAACAGTTAATAAACTTATCTGTTGTGTATGTGTCTTACTTTGAAAATCTAATAACTGTATGTACAGCCAAGAACTATGACATTTTTGTGTAAGTAGTCATCATGTAGAATATCATGTGCGAGACTTGTTTTTTGTTTGTTTTTTAATTTTTCCATTGACTTGAGAGAAAGAAAGAGGGGAAGGGAGAGACAAAGAGAGAGAGAGAAGCATCAACTTGTTGTTCCACTTAGCTATGCTCTCACTGGCTGCTTCTCATATGTGCCCTGACCAGGACTGAATCCATGACCTCAGCATGCCAGGACAATACTTTATCCACTGAGCAACCCAGCCTGGGCCTGCAAGACTTGTACTAAAGTGGATAGCCTATACATACATAAGTATAGATCAGTAATATTTAATATAATTTATAACTTTGCTTTCAAAAAATTACATTACTGTACAGTATACCTCTCTTAATTGGAAAAACTGTATTAGCCTATTATCACCGATAAGTGGTTTTTAAAAAATGTAGCAATAGCCTGACCAGGCGGTGGTGCAGTGGATAGAGCGTCGGACTGGGATGCGGAAGACCCAGGTTCGAGACCCCGAGGTCGCCAGCTTGAGCAAAAAAAGCTTGCCAGCTTGGACCCAAGGTCGCTGGCTCCAGCAAGGGGTTGCTCAGTCTGCTGAAGGCCCGTGGTCAAGGCACATGTGAGAAAGCAATCAATGAACAACTACGATGTCGCAACTGCAACAAAAAACTAATGATTGATGCTTCTCACCTCTCTCCGTTCCTGTCTGTCTGTCCCTATCTATCCGTCTTTCTGACTCTCTCTCTGTCCCTGTAAAAAAAAAAAGTAGCAATGTTTCCAACTATATTATAACTATGACTATAATACAATATGCCATGAAAATGTTATGATTCATTCATTTGTTTATAGGTTAGGCTATATAAACATACATCAATCATATAAATTATATTAGGTTACCATAAAGCAACCATATTGCTGCCTCTTTATTAATGCAGTAATTATTATACCTATAAATAAATATGAATTTTTTAAGTTATCTTTTTATTTTTGATGTCTAATGTTAGTAATATGTATTACATCTGACTTCTCAAAAACCATGCAAGCAAGAACATAGGAGTGAAATATTTCAATTATTAAGAGGAAGAAATCACCAACCTAGAATTCTGTATACTGTGAAGTTATCCTTCAAAGTGATAAAGAAATAAAGATGGTCTCAGATCAACAAAAATTGAGAGAACTTATTGGCCTTGCAATAAATGATAAAAAAAAAGTTCTTCAGAGAGAAGTCAAATGATATAGGTTCAATACTCCAAGAAGACATAAGAAACCTGAATGTGTAACAGTGTGTTGAAATATATGAGGCAAAACTGGGAACTGCAAAGAAAAGTAGTTGAAACCACTAATACAGTTGGAGACTAACACCACTCTATCAGAAATAGACAAATCCAGCAGGCAGTAAAATTAGTAAGGACATAGCACCATCAGTAAACCGGATATAATTGACATCTACAGATGACTTCATCCAGCAACAGTATATTATACATGCTCTAGCTTATACAGAACATTCACCAAGATAGACCACATTTAGGGCCATAAAAACACCTTAACAAAGTTAAAAGAATAAGTATCATACAGTGTCTGCTCTCAGATCATAATTAAACTAAAAAGCAGTAAACTGAACTAAAAACATTAACAGAAAGATAACTGAAAAATATCTCAAAATATTCATAGATGAAACAACACAATACTTACACATGGGTCAAAAAACTCTCAAGAAAAATTAAATGAAAATGAAAATACAACTTATCAATACTTTGGGGGTATACCAAAAACAGAGCTTAAAAGGAAATTTATAGCACTGAATCCATATATTTAAGAAAAAAAGATCTAAAATAAAATAATCTAAGTTTCCATTTTAGGAAACTAGAAAAAAAAGTAATTTAATTTCAAAGTACACAGAAGAAAAGGAAATATAAAAATTACAGTAGAAATCTTTAAAATCGAAAACAAGAAATAGAGAAAAGCAACAAAATCAAAAGTTGGTTCTTTGAAAATAGCAATAAAATTGATAAGCCTCTATCTAGGCTAAGAAAAATAAAGAAAAGACAAAAATTACTAATATCGGAAATGAAAGAAGGGACAATCACTACATATTCCCATGGAGATTAAAGGGATAATAAAGGAATATTATGTATAACTATATGGCTACAAATTTATAATTTAGTTGAAATGGATGAATTCCTTGAAAGATACAATGTGCCAAACTCACACAAGAAGAAACAGAAATCCAAATAAGCCTAAATCATTAAAGAAATTGAATCAATCATTAATAACCTTCTAGAACAGAAAGCATCAGGGTCAGATCGATTCACTGGTAAATTCTAACAAAAGTTTAAGGAAGAAATTATATCAGTTCTCTAACCAGACAAAGATATTACAAGAAAAGATATCTACAAACCAGTATTTCTCATCAACAAGGATGCAAAAACCCTCAACAAAATTTTAGTAAATCAAATACAATAATATATAAAAAGAACAATATACTACACAACCAAGTAGGATTAATCCCAGGTATGCAAGGCTATTTCAATATTTGAAAATTAATTAAAGTAATGCATCACATCAGCAAGCTAAAGAATCACATGATCATATCAACAGATGCAGAAGAAGCACTTGATAAAATCCAATATCCAATTATAATAAAAATTCTCAACAAAGTAGAACAGGAAAATTTTCTGAATAAAGATTTATAAAAAACCTTCAGCTTACATCATATTTAATGATGAGAAAACCAGCCTGACCAGGAAGTTGTTTTTTGTTGTTGTTTGTTTGTTTTTTGTTTTGTGTGTGTGTGTGCGTGTGTGTGAGAGAGAGAGAGAGGAAGAGAGAGAATGATGAGAAGCATCAACTCATAGTTATGGCATCATAAACCTAGATAGTACAGAAGAAAGCCTAGATAAACTTGAATATGGTAATGCTTTTTTAAATACAACAAAAAAGGCACCATCCATGGAAGAATTAATAAACAGGTGGCAAGTAAGAATATGAGAAGATGCTCCACATCATGTCAACAGGGAAATGTAAATTAAAACAGCAGTAGATACCACTATGCACCTGTGAGAATGGGCAACATCTGGAACACTGAATGCCAAATCATGATAAGGATGTGGAGCAACAGGAACTCTCATCCACTGCTGCTGAGAATGCGAAATGGCACAGCTACTCTTAGAGACACTAGGCTGTATTTTACATAACTAAACATAATCTCATTGTATGATCCAGCAATCATGCCTCTTGATATTTAACCAAATGAAACTGACTCATATCCACATATAAATCTGCACATGGATGTTTATAGCAGCTTTTTATAATTGCCAAAATTTGGAAGCAACTAAGATATCCCTTAGTAGGTGAGAAGATAATTAAACATACAGACAATGGAATGTTATTCAGCGCTGAAAGGAAATGAGCTATTGAGTCATGAAGAAACATATATTCTTATTAGCAAGTAAAATAAGTCAGTCTTAAAAGGCTGTGTATTGTATAATTCCAAATATATAACATTCTGAAGAAGACAACTGCCTTTTTATGGTCTCCACAGAGGTAACAAAGAGCTAGTGGTTGCCAGGGACTGGAGGCAGGGAAGGATGGAAAGCAAGACAGAGGTTTCTAGAGAAGTGAAACTATGCTTACTACCTACGGTACTACAATGGCGGATGCACATCTAGATATTTGTCTAAACTCAGAATGTATAACATCAGAAATAAACCCTAATGTGAACCCTGTTCTCTGAGTGATAGTGAGGCGTCAGTGCAAGTTTATTGATGATGTAACAAATGAACCACTCTGAGGTGGAAGGCTACCAATGGGGAGGCAGTGCATGTGTGGGACAGGCGGTATGTGGGAAAATCGCTCTACTTTCTGCTCAATTTTGCTATAAACCAAACACTTCTATAAAAATAAATGAAAAAACTATTTTTGAAGAGCATTATACATATTAGGATAAATATTATTTAGTAAAAGCTTTTTTTCAAATATATATAAATATAAATACAAACACTTATGTGTATATATGAGGTCTCAATATAAAAAGTGTGTGTGTGTGTGTGTATGTGTGTGTGTGTGTGTGTATGTGTGTGTGTGTGTGTGTGTGTGTGTGTGTGTATCTGGTCAAAAGTGTTTGGAAAACACTGATATAAAAGCTATGTTTCTTTTGCCTCTGAACATAAATAAATGATTGCTTCTCCTTCTCTCTTAGAAGCAAATCTTAACATACCTGCTCCAACATAATTTACAGCTTTAGCAGCTCTGACTGCAGCTTCCCCAAGCTTTCTTCTCACTTCAGGTTTAATACCAGGCTATGAAAAAATATTTAAATAAATTTCCATTAGTACCTTGCCCCACTAAAAATTTTCATTAAGATCCCATATTACATCTTTGCATATCAAATATTGCATTAAAGAGAAAATAATAAAGATAAAAAGCTAACTTTTATACCAAATTTTAATGACTCTGCTAGTCATGTCTATATTCTATATCTGCTAGTAATGGCATATTCCTCAGCACAGTGACATAACTTTGTCCCTTGTACCTACATAACTTTTAGAACTCTAGGTCTACTTAAAACTGCATGTATCAATATAAAAACTTTGAACGATCCCTATTTTAAGCTGATGAAGCAAACTGGGTTATATAGGCCAATAATTATCTTGGGATATGGTAAACCTTGAGATGCCAAGTTAATAGAAAGATTCAAAAAAAAAATGTCAATAAATAGGCAAAGCTTTTTAACATTTTAAAATCTGTCCTTTACAGATATATATTTAAGAGTCACTGTTTGAAAATAAGGCTTTACTGAAATTATTGTTGACATTTACTTCAAATGGTATAATATATTCTGCAAGAGAAATCGAAATTTTAATGAGATTAACAAACTGACTAACCAGAAACCTCAGATCCCTGACCTGCTAGAACTACACACTGATAAAAACATGTATGGCAGCATCCTTTACCGACAAGGGTAGCTCCATGATCTCCAGTGGATGCCTGGAACTACCAAGTGCCAGACCCTATGTACATTTTCCCTGTACTACATACATACTTTTTCACTAAAAGGAAGTAGTTTACAGCTTTTCTTTGGCATATCCAAATTTCTAGCCTCACTTTTTTTTTTTTTTTTTTTTTTTTACAGGGACAGAGAGAGGGATAAATAGGGACAGACAGACAGGAACGGAGAGAGGTGAGAAGCATCAATCATTAGTTTTTCATTGCCATTGCAACACCTTAGTTGTTCATTGATTGCTTTCTCACATGTGCCTTGACCGCGGGCCTTCAGCAGACTGAGCAACCCCTTGCTGGAGCCAGCGACCTTGGGTCCAAGCTGATGAGCTTTTGCTCAAGCCGGATGGGCCTGCGCTTAAGCTGGCGACCTCAGGTCTCGAACCTGGGTCCTCTACATCCCAGTCCAACACTCTATCCACTGCGCCACTGCCTGGTCAGGTTAGCCTCACTATTCTTGCACTTTGGAACCATTATTAAGTAAAATAAGAGTTACTTGAACACAAGTAATGTGACAGTTGATCTGATAACTAAGACAATAGACTAACAGGCAGGTAACCTATATGGCATGGATATGCCGGACAAAGGGATTATTCACATCCCAGGTGAGATGGCATAAGACTTCATCACACTACTCAGAAGTGTGCAATTTAAAATTTATGAAGTTTCTGAAATGTTATTTCATATTATTTTTAGACTTTTTGATTTAAGAGTTTTGGACCACAATTGACCATGAATAACTCAAAGTATACATGAGATGGGGGGGGGGGGGCTACTGTACATAACCTTGACCAAGAAAAGAAGCCTATGGCAGTAGCAGTCTCCAAAGGAATGTAAATCCAAAAGTAAGTAATCCTAGGAGTAGGCCTTGACCCAGACAACAACCTACACCAATCAAGAGGTAGGCTGGAAGAGATACAAACAATTCTGAGGGGGCAAAGTTTGTCAAATAGAGCAAATCTCTCTCCTCCACAATACAACAGGAAGATGACTAATATATTTTAGGAACTCCTTAAACAGCAGTTAAAAGAAGCCATCTTTATAGAAAATACATTTAATTAAACAGATCATTCCATTTCTTAAACATTCTGATTGATTACAATTTAAAATGTGTGCATGGAAACGCTATATGGCTGCTCACTCTAAGTCAGAGCCTTGGCTCAGAGGAGTTGTTCCTAGAACTACCCAGATGGAACATAGCTCCACTGCGTCCTCTGCGTGGTAGCCCAGAACATCAACCCCTTCCTCATCCCCAGCACTGTGGCGGGAGCTTACCCTTATGTTACTACCAGGGTGGTTGTCTAGCAGGGCTTTGGGGGAGACACAAGCTGCACAGATTCCTAATACGAAAACCAGAGTGACTAGGGCTTCCATTATAGAGAAGCTTACAAACTTTTTTTTTTTAATTTCTTTTTATTTTATTCATTTTAGAGAGGAGAGAGAGAGAGAGAGAGAAAGAGAGAAAGGGGGGAGGAGCTGGAAGCATCAACTCCCATATGTGCCTTGACCAGACCAGTGCAGGGTTTTGAACTGGCGACCTCAGTGTTCCCAGGTCGACGCTTTATCCACTGCGCCACCACAGGTCAGGCGATTACAAACTTTTTTACAAGTTTCTTACCCCCGGGGCTTCCTCAATGATCTTCTGATGCCTCCTTTGTACGCTACAGTCTCTTTCAAACAAGTACACAGCATTGCCATGGTGATCGCCAAACACCTGGACTTCTACATGCCTATTTAAAAGCAAACACACATATACTTTGTTAAGGATGACTAATATTACAGTCAATAAGCAAAATTAGTGACCAAGGTAATCAGAATTCCTCTATTTTTATTTTAAGATGGGATACTTTGACCTCAAATAGAGGATATGAATTTAGAAGCAGAACTATTGTAAAACTTATTAACAACCAATGAAAAACTTTTCATTTATTAAATGAACACTAAAGAAAAATATCTATGAAATGACTGGGGAATAAGAAAAGACAGAAAACATAGGAGACTATATTTATGACCTCAGAGTAAAGTACAAAAAGCACAAGCTGTTAAGGGAAATACTGATAAATCTGACTATTTAAAAATTGTAAATTATAGTCTTATTTCATATATCCTCAAAAAGCCAATGAAAACATTTTTATGATCAGGAGATTTAAAGAAAATCAACTCTTATAGTCAGATTTTATAAACTATCACAGATTGAATATTAAAATGGCTCATCCATAAAATGTTAAGAAGTCATTTAACATAGTTCATTAGTTTTTAAGAATACACTAACATTAAATCATAAAATAAAATTAAAAAGGCACTTTCACATTGAGTATAAAATAGTAAAATTATGAGAAACCCTAGTAAGAGTAAACGTGGATGACACATGGAAACAAGGCTGACAGGGACCATCTGGTGAACACACAAAGCAGTTTTCTCTAGGCTTATTTTAATATGTTTACACTGTAGTTTATCTCACACAGTTTCTACCATAACACAGAGAGGAGTGATCAACAAATGTTTTCCCTGTTGATTTTTTAAAATGAAAATTGTCAAACACAGAAGAAACATTTTAAAAACCCAGGAAGCCTTGTAAATATGCTATTCAGCACAGTGGCTCGAAGCTGTTCCTCTCTGTTAACCCCCCTTCCCCCGGTACTTCATTAAACCACTTGCAATAATACACTTTCTTGATATATCATTTCTACTGGATGTTCCGTTTGAAAATTTTGCCACCTGTTCAACACAACAGGAGTTGATTTCTTCCTTTTGGATTTGCCTTCTTGACCTTTCCTTCTCTTTTTACTTAACCTTAAGCTATCATTATCAAATACATTCTTGTTATTATTTTGAACAAACAACTGTGACAACAAATAAGAATAAGAGGTTTTATTTGACCTTCACTTATTCTTTCTCCAATGTTCTTTCTTTCTCTGTTAGATCCGAGTTTCCAACCTGTAGCATTTCCTTCTCTTTGAAGAACTGTTATCATTTCTTGCAAGGCAGGTCTATTGGGGGCAGATGTCTTACCTGAAAACATCTTTATTTCTCCTTAATGTCTGAAGGATAATTTCACTGCTTACAAAATTCTATTGCTGCTTTTTTTCTCTCAACACTTCAAATATATTTCACTCCATTTCATTCTCACTTGCGTGTTTTCTGTAAGTCTGATGTACTATAGGAAGGTGTTTTCTCTCTGGCTTTTTCCCTAGATTTTCTATTTGTCTTTGTTTTCCTAAAGTTTGGATAAAAATTTTAAATTTCTGATATTTATCCTGTTGCTATCCTCTGAGCTTCCTGGTTCTGTAGTTTGGTGCCTGTCATTAATTTTGGAAAATTTTGGCCATTATTACTCGAAATAGTTCTCCATTCCTTTCTCTTTTTTCTTCTTGTATTCAAATAAACACATATTACACTTTTTTATACTGTCCCACAGTGCATGGGTAGTTCAGTTAGGTTGTATTTGTTTTCCCTTATTTTTCTTTGTTTTTGTTCAGGTTTCCATTGACCTATGGTCAAGGTCACTGATTCTGTCTTCAGCTGTGTCCAGTTGATTGATGAGTCCATCAAATGCCCTTTTCTATTAAAATGTTTCTGATTTCTAGCATTTTCTTTGTTGTTTTTCTTAAAATTTCCATCTCTCTGCTTACATTACCCATCTGTTCTTCCATGTTTTCAACTTGCTCCATTACAGCCCTTAACACATTAACCAGTTACTTTAAATTTTGTAATCAATCCCAAAATTTGTGTCACACGTCAGTCTAGTTCTGTTGCTTGCTTTGTCCCTTCAAGCTGTGCTTCTTCCTGCCTTTTAGTATGACTTGTAATTTTTTTCTTAAAAGCCAGATGTGATATATCACATACCAGGAACTGAGATATGCTGACCTTTAATGTTTTATGTTAATCTGCTTGGAGGCAGGCTGTGTTTAATGTCTGCAGTAGCTTCAGGTGCCAGAAGATTCACTTCCCTCTAGCACAGTGGTTCTTAACCTGGGTTCTATCGAACCCTAGGGGTTCGATGAGTTGGGTCTCGGGGGTTCGGAGAAGCCTCTGCCGTGGAGGCCAGAATAAAGTAATACGTAATTTGTTGTGAGTTCATGCACTTTGCTGGTTTTGTTCTTTGAGCCAGGCGATGTTCATGCATGGCTCATTTTGTGCACCAGTAAAAAAACATATACCTATGTCTTGAATTTGGAAAAAAAATCATATTTTATTTATCACTAAAGAAGGGTTCGGTGAATGCGCATATGAAACTGGTGGGCTCGGTACCTCAGAAAAGGTTAAGAACCACTGGGCTAGTGCCCTTGTTTTACTTTTGCTTTCTCCCGCTGCTTTCAGGCTTCCCCAAGAACTGCTTCCTAAACAGAGTTTTGTGTCTTGCAGCTGTTTCAGTTGTAACCCACTGTTATTAGACAGGAGGCCTGGTGGCAGGGTAGGGTGGAGGGCTTGGAAAACATTCTATAATCTTATTATTAAATCTCAGTGTTTTAGTTGGCGTGACTCTGTACTTCAGAAGTTTCTTAAATTTTTTTCACTCTTAGGCAAACCAGGCAGGTTTGAGATTAGATCTGGCTAATTGACTTTCACCCAGGACAGAAAAGATTCTGGCAAAGTTTCCCTTGGAGTGCTGGCCTTTGTTATTGAAAATAGAATGCTTTGAGCTTGTTTCAAAAGGTTACTTTTCTACTTATCCTACCCCAAAACTTTAGAAAAATTTGCTTAGATTTTCACTGTGAAAATGGGTGGGGTTCCCGGCAAAAAAAACTAATGAAAATTTGGGGAGTTTCCCTCATATTGGGGTCCAAGGAGTTTCTCACTATCAAACTAGTCTACAATTAGCCTCCAGTAATGTGTAAAAATTTCCATTTAAGTGTTTCTACCAGCAGCTTCTGTCCCTGTTAAGTTGATCTTGGCTGTGCTCACATGCCTGCCCAGATTTCAGGGAAGTGGCTTGCCCTGTGGCCTCAATTTTCTTATGGGATTAAAAGCCACTGACGTTCATTCTGTTCAGCTTTTCACTTGCTTTTCAGATGTGGCAACTTCCAAGCTCTTTATCTGTTGGAGCTGAATGGCTTGTTTTTCAAATTCCAATCATAAAATTCTACCATTTCTACTGACTCTCCCTTATCTTTTAGCTGTTTGTCTGCAGATAAGTTATTTTATGGTCAGTCTTATTATTAAAGATGGCCACTGCTTCCACGTGGTGATGCTCACACATGATACAGCTAATTGCCTTTCAAGCTTGGGAAGGGGCTTGGTTATGCTAATGTGTGTTGGGGAGGACTTGCACGCCAAGTTTTTGTTTGTTTGTTTGTTTGTTTTTTACAGGAACAGAGAGAGAGTCAGAGAGAGGGATAGATAGGGATAGACAGACAGGAACAGAGAGAAATGAGAAGCATCAATCATTAGTTTTTCATTGCCGTTGCGACACCATAGTTGTTCACTGATTGCTTTCTCACATGTGCCTTGACCGCGGGCCTTCAGCAGACCAAGCAACCCCTTGCTGGAGCCAGCGACCTTGGGTCCAAGTTGGTGAGCTTTTTGCTCAAACCAGATGGGCCTGCGCTCAAGCTCGCGAGCTCGGGGTCTCGAACCTGGGTCTTCTGCATCCCAGTCCGACGCTCTATCCACTGCGCTACCGCATGGTCAGGCTCACGCCAAAAGTTTTAAAAGGAAGAGCTAGGAGGCCATTTTGGGAGGGAGGGACCATGTTATTGTGGAGAGAGGAGGAAACATGTTGTTCCAGGGCAGAGACGCCACGTGGAGGAGAATAGGCAGCCAAAAATGGTGGAGTGCTGAAGGAGAAGTCAGTCAGTTTGTGTGGAGAAGGAGATGGGAACAGAGGTGAAGAAGGCTGGTGGTGCCTTTGATTCTAGGAAAACCGGAGGAACATGTGAGTGAGTTTTGGCGCCCCATGTGTTTGTTTTTTACTTGTTGGCCAGTATAAGTCTAGAATAAAAAAAAAGGTCCACCAGTTTTTGGCTCTGCAGTTTCTTTACGATCTGTCCAGATTAAATGCGAACCTGCGTTAGCCAGGCAGCTGTGATGGTGGCTGCAGCTACTGGCCCTACACTGTTCCAGGGAAGAAGACACTATAGCAGAGACTCCAGGGTCTGAAAAGAATATGTGGGGGCCATACCAAGAGTGGAACACAGTTTTTATTCTGAGATCTCAAAAGTTTGAAGCATTTTTTCCTTTGGCTGTTTACAAAGGAAGATCACTGAGAATCTGTGTTTTCTATTTTGATTTTGTAGTCATCAAATCACTTGTGTTTTGTTTTATTTTGCTGGCCAATCTGTTCTTACTTGACCTAACTTAGGTGTCTGAGAACCCAGAGGTACATTAAATCCTAGCCACTCCAATCAGCCATTGTAAGGCCAGTAGCCACGGCCATCACAGCTGTCTGGCTCATGCAGGTTCCTATTTAATTTGGATAGATGGTAATGAAACTGCTGAGCCAAGAAATGGTAGGCCATTACCTTTATTCTAGACTTGTACCAGCCAACGAGTAAAAACAAACACATGGGCACCAAAACCCATTCACGTGTTCTCTGGTTCCACAACCAGGAGAATCTTTGCAGTCCCTCATAGACTTAAAGGCCCCACTAGTCTCAGCCACCTCTTTTACCCCATCTACATGCCTCTATCTTGGCTGCCTGCCTCCTTTGCCACCACATGGCCTCTTCCAAAATGGCCTCCTAGCTCCTCCTTTTAAAACTTTTCCGCATGACAATCCTTCCTCCAGCACATTAGCATAACCAAGCCCCCTCCCAAGCAGGAAGGTAATTAACCATATCACTTGAGCGATAGCCATTCATGTGGGCAGCACCATTTTTTTTTAATTCTTTTTATTTATTCATTTTAGAGAGGAGACACAGAGTGAGAGAGAGAGAGAGAGAGAGAGAGAGAGAGAGGGGGGAGGAGCTGGAAGCATCAACTCCCATATGTGTCTTGACCAGACCAGTACAGGGCTTTGAACTGGCGACCTCAGTGTTCCCAGGTTGACGCTTTATCCACTGCGCCACCACAGGTCAGGCTGGGCAGCACCATTTTTAACAATAAAAGTAAGCAAAACTTTTATTATTAAAACAAATATAACACAAATTTTACAAGCTTATTTGCCCAACAGCCATGTTAAGATCTGGCTAGACAGGTAGATACAGCTGGTCTGGACTCTATTAGAAATGCCTTGATATTTTCTAAAAGTTCTAAAAATTTTATTTTCCTGTTTACATTTTAAATCCATCTAGAATATATATTAAATATGGAGTGAAAACGGTATCTGGTTTCTTTAATTACCCTCAAAAGAGTAAACTTTGAAGACTATTTTCTATCCCAGCCTTTCAGATAAACACAGTATCTGATCAGATCTGTAAAACATCTTGGTATCTTCTTCTCTCAGTTATCAGCACCATCCTGACAATTTTCTGGCATTCCATTAATTCAATAGGTAACTATTTAGCAGGATATAACACAGTATATACAGTACAATTATAATGATATTAAAATATTATTACTAAAAAATATAGCATAGAAATTCTACTTAGAAAATGAGATTATGAGTGACTTTGTTTTCCAACTCCTGTATTTTCCAAAAATTTGTAATGTATTTATATTACTTCTTTATTCAAAATATATTATTGATGCCTATCATTAAGAAGGACATATGCCAGATAATAATATATAGGGAAAACTAAAAAGAAATATATTAGCAGGTCCTTGATTCTCACGAACTTCCTGGCTATCTGGGGTAATAAATTACAATGTGAAGTAATATATAACTAACATTTCATAAGGAAAAAATTAAAGGCTTCAAAAAATGTTGCAGGCATGGAGTACAGTTACCAAAATAGCTAACTGATGTCTCAAAAACAATTTTAATTCAAGAGTACATCAATTTAGTTAGCCTGTTCTTTTTTAAAGAAATTGTAGGAAAGAATTGTAATTTACCTTAGAATTGACCGTCTTTTATTACTTTCCAACAATAGGTGGCTAACGTTGTGCTCTTCTAATCAACTGACCTACTTATACTTTGAGGTTGACTTTTTTCTTTTCTTTTACAAGTGATCTTTGAATGCATTTAATTTACCATGTAATGCTCAGGGACAGTTCTAAGCTCTGTAATAACTGAAACAAAAACAATTTGGGGGTCCTCTTTAAAAAGAATACAAAATTTAAAAGAATACAAAATTAGGTATAGGAATTTGGATGAGGGTCATGCAAGGGAAGGGCCTGCAGCTTCAGTTCATTACCTTCAAGGTAAATCCCTCTCTGGTCGTGGTTCCTAAATGAATTATTCAGCATAAAGTCACTCGACATACAGGATATCTATATCTATGTATCTATAGCTATATGAATTACCAAAAAGTCTATGAAACAGGAAGATTTTATAATCGGCACCTTATTTTAAGCAATGGACATAAAAATAAAATTCCCAAAAATGAAAACAGTAGAAATCTAAATAGCATTTGTGGTGGTGGCACCTGGAGAGGCAGGTTAGTGCAGCGTTTCCGAGTGTGAATTAAGGAGTCAAACTGCCCTGGTTGAAACCTGAGCATCATTATTTCTCAGCTCGGAGACCTTAGGCAAGTTACGTGACTATTCTGTTGCTCAGTATCCTCAGCTGCAAAATGGGAATAGTAGCCATCTAAAGGGGTTCTTGCAAGAATTAGGATTAGGACAGCAAGATTAGTTAGTATAGGTAAAATACTTAGAATCTGGCACATGGCAAGTGCAATAGAAGTGTGAGCAGTTAGTATTATTTGTTAACATATCATTTACAATCACAATTCAATTTGGGTAACTATTTCTATTTTCTGAGCATTTCTTCAGTCAATGCTTATGGAGTTCTGTAAAATACAGCTTAAATTTCTCACAAAAATTTTTTATTTTAAAAAGATCCTAAATTCCATCAAAAAGTAATGGATTTGGCCCTGGCCAGTTGGCCCAGGGGATAGAGCATTTGCCTAGCATGCAGATGTTCTGGGTTCAATCCCTGGTCAGAGCACACATGAGAAGTGACCAACCTGTTTTCTTCCCCTTCCTTCCCCTTTCTCTCTCCCTCTTCCCTTCTTGCAGCCAGTGGCTTTACTGGTTCGCACATTGGCCTGGGAGCTGAGAATAGATCAGCATCAACCTCAAGTGCTGAGGATAGCTCAGTTGATTCAAGCATCAACCCCAGATGGGGGCTGCCAGGTGGATCCTGGTCTTGGTGCATGTGGCAGTCTGTCTCTCTATCTCTCTTCCTCTCATTAAAAAAAAAAACAGTAATGGATTCAATGAATTAATGGCATATCAATATCATAGAACCATTAGTCTCAGTAAAAAGTGAGGTCGGCCTATATTACTGACATAGAAAGATGTTTGATTTAATATTAGCATGTAATCTTACATAAGATTTTATTCACTGTTCTTCTGTATGCATGTTGCATTATGTTTGTATATGTATATGTGTTTCTATATACATAGAAGATGCCTGGAAGTATGCATGCCATATCATGAAAGTGGGTACATCGGGGGATGGGATTGGGTAACTTATGTACTTAAATCCAATTAGAATTTTGTATTTTATATAATGTTCATGCCTTTTCTTAAAATTATGTATCTATTTAATTTTTTTCATTTAAAAATTATTTTTATTTTTCAATTACAGAATACTATTACATTAGTCTCAGGTGTATGCCCCAATGATTAGACTTTACATAACTAAGTGATCATCCTGATAAATCTTGCACCCGCCTGACAGCATATATAGTTATGAGAATATTATCGACTATATATATTCCCCATTCTGTACTGTGCACCCCCATGACTACTCTGTAACTACCAGTTTGTACTTTTTATCCCTTCACCTTTTCCACCCCTCCTCCCAAGCCCCTCCAATTTGACAAACATTAAAATTTTCTCTGCATCTGTGTATTTCTGTTCTGCTTGTTTATTTCTTTTGTTCAATTGTTAATAGATTTGTGTTTATTGCTATTTTATTTTTCATATTTTTTATCTTTTTTTCTTCTTCTTAAAGAAGACCCTTCAACATTTCATATAATACTGGTTTAATAGATGATGAACCTCTTTAGCTTTTTTTTGTCTGGGAAACTCTTTATCCGTCCTTCAATTTTTTTTGTGTGTATGACAGACAGAGAGGGACAGATAGGGACAGACAGGCGGGAAGGGAAAGAGATGAGAAGCATCAATTCTTTGTTGCTGCTCCTTAGTCTGCTTAGTTGTTCATTGATTACTTTCTCATATGTGCCTTGACCAGGGGGCTCCAGCAGAGTGAGTGACCCCTTGGTCAAGCCAGAGACCTTGGGCTCAAGCCAGTGACCTTTGGGCTCAAGCTGGTGAGCCCCCACTCAAGACGGATGAGTCCGTGCTCAAGCTGGCAACCTCGGGGTCTTGAACCTGGGTCCTCTGCGTCCCAGTCTGACACTCTATCCACTGCGCCACCACCTAGTCAGGTTGTCCTTCAATTCTAAATGATAGTTTTGCTGAGTTGAGTAATCTTGGTTGTAGGTCCTTCTTTTTCATAACTTTGAATATTTCGTGTCAATCCCTCCTGGCTTACAAAGTTTCTATTAAGAAATCAGCTTATGGGAGCTCCTTTGTAGGTAACTAACTCTTGCAGCTTTTAAGATTCTCTGTTTTTACCTTTTTGCATTTTAATTATGCTGTGTCTTGGTGTGGGCCTCTTTGGGTTCATCTTGTTTGGGACTCTCTGTGCTTCCTGAACTTGTTATGTCTATTTCCTTCACCAAATTAGAGAAGTCTTCTGTCTTTATATTTTCAAAGAAATTTCTCATTTCTTGCTCTGTTTTCCTTCTGAAACCCCATGACACAAATGTTGGTATGTCTGAAGTTGTCCCAGAGGCTACACTACCCTCATATTTTTGGATTCTTTTTTTCTTTTTGCTGTTCTGACTTTTTACCTTCCCTATATTTCAAATCACTGATTTGATTCTCAGCTTCATCTATTCTACTGTTGATTCCCTGTAAATTAGTCTTCAGTTACTATATCTTTCATTTCTGACCAATCCTTTTATACATTTTTGAGGTTCTCACTAAAGTCATAGAGCATCCTTATAACCAGTGTTTTGACCTTAGTATCTAGTAGATTGCTTGTCTTTATTTCGTTCAGTTCTTTTTCTGGAATTTTGTTCTTTCTTTCATTTGAGACATTTTCTTTGTCTCTTCATCCTGACAGCCTCCCAGGTTAGTTTCTATGCATTAGGTAGAGCTGCTAAGCTTGGCAGGCTTGGCGGAGTGGCCTAACGTAGCAGGTGTTTGTAGGGTCTAGTGGCACAGCCCCCCAATCACCCACGCTGAGCACCTGAGGTTCTTCCCCCCACGTGGGTTGTGTACAACCTCTTCTTGTAGTTGATACGTCAATGGGAAAGATTTACGCTCCAGGCTGATCCGCTGCAAAGACTGGCTGTACCACCGACCACTGACCTCTGACCACTGTGGAGGGACAGCCATGCAGGGGTCCACCCCACAGAGCAGGACTTAATTCAGCAGGGCTCTGGTGCCTGCTGAGTCCTCCCTTGAGTGTGTCCCTTGTGAAGGCAATTGGGTGGTCTGAGTTGTCCCCTGGGTGTGCTGGCTTTAGGGTCTACAGAGAGGTGCCAGCCAAGGTTAGCCACCACCTGTGTTCTGCCCTGGGGCCACCTGGCAGGAACTACACAGTGATCAATAGATGGCTGTTGCTTGTGTTAAGCTTGGAGGCGCCCAGGTGAGTCCATGCTATGAATCTAGGCCAGCAGCTGCTAATGCAGGGCCCAGGGCCATGTAGCAAGAGATATGGTAGCTGCTGAGGCTAGACGCTGCTTCTTTGAGAGATTTTAGGAAAATCTGAACCATGAACCAAGACAGGTAATTTGTATGGATAAGCCAATAGAAACAGCTTGGGTGGGCCTGAAAGGTGGGTGGGGCAGGACGCCAGGTGGGGCAAACAGTATGAGCCAGGTTGATGGAGCTTCAGATATGTTGTCCACCCGCCGGTTCTGTGGGGTGAGGGCTCAAAAAGGAACAATGGCTTCTGCCAGCACTTCTGTCTGGGAGAAAGCTGTCTCCTCAGGTCTCAACCTAATGCCAAGCAAGTCAGCTCCTCCTCACATCTCTGGTATCTTTCAAGCTGTTGCCCCAATCCTGGAGCTCAGAGGGAGTAAGTCTGAGTCAGTGTGCAAGCCGTGTAATAGGAACTACCTGGACTTGACTGGTGGTGGCGCAGTGAATACAGCATTGAACTGGGATGCTGAGGACCCAGGTTTGAAAACCGGTTCACCAGCTTGAGCACAAGCTCATCCAGCTTGAGGGCAGGCTCACCAGCTTGAGCATGGGGTTGCTAGCTTGAGTGTGGGATCACTGACATGACCCAATGGTCACTGACTTGAGCTCAAAGTCACTGGCTTGAAGCCCAAGGTCACTAGGTTGAGCAAGGGGTCACTGACTTGGCTGTAGCACCCTGGTCACAACACATATGAGAAGCAATCAATGAATGACTAAAGTGCTACAACTATGAATTTATGCTTCTCATCTCTCTCCACCCTCTCAAAAAAACAAAAATAAATAACAAAAAAAGAAATTGCCTGGGACTCCAGCAGCCCTAAGTCTCCCTTAGCCTCAATCCCTGCTGGGTTTTACAGCCAGAAATTATGGGGACTTTTGACACTAGAACCCTGGGCTGGGGAGCTGGTTGGGGGCCGGGAGCCCTTGCTCCTCAGGGGGGATCTCCCCAGCCAAGACATCCCTCCCGATTTTTAGCCGCCACACGTGGGAGTGGGACCAACCTGCTCTGCTTCTCTGCCCTTCCCACCAATCTTGATGTGGTTTCTTCTTTAATTTCTTAGTTGTAGGACTTCCATTCAGCCAGATTTCAGGTGGTTCTGAATGATGGATTTTTGTAGTTTAGTGTTAACTTTGATGTGGTTGTGGAAGAAGGTTGGGTACTAAGCTTACCTATGCCACCATCTTGCCCAGGAGTCTCATATGTGCATTTCTTTTATCAGTTAAAAAATCAGAGTCAGAAAAAAAATAGAGCCGAACCCACCTTGGCGTGTCCACAAACTTCTCAATCAGCATCGCATCATCATTGAAAGACTTCTTAGCTTCCCTCCGTGCCGATTCTAACTGTTCTTGAAATTCTTTTTCAGATCTAGCGATCCTCATACCCTAAGATGAAAAGATAGTTATGACTACAACAAATAAAACAAAGAAGACTAGCCTGCAATGGAAAACACGAGTACACGCAAGCTTACCTTTCCTCCTCCACCACGGACAGCTTTAATCATGACGGGATAACCTATTCTTCCAGCATGCTCTTTCAGGCATTGGTCTGTTTGATCCTCACCATGATAACCTTCCACAACAGGTACCCCAGCAGCAGCCATTATGGATTTGGATGTACTTTAGATTTTAAAAAAACACACAAAAAACAAAACCCGAAATGCCCAAATTATATGAAATATTTCATACAAGAGAAACAAATACAGCCCAGTCTATAAAATATAATTGAACACTTTAAAGAAAACATCCTATGGATTAATAAAAAACTACAGTCTGACATAAAATATTAATACAAATATTAAAACATCTGTTAATTTTCCTCAATCCACTTTTTCTTTTCTTTCTTTCTTTTTTTTTAAGGTTAAAGGAGGGGCGATAGTGAGGCAGACTCCTGCACGCGCCCCACCAGAATTCATCCGGGAACCCCATCTGGGGCCAATGCTCATACCGAGCATTTTTAGTGCCTGAAGCTGATATGCTCCAACAGAGCCATCCTCAGCATCCAGGGTCACGCTTGAACCAATCAAGCCACTGGCTGCAGAAGGGAAAGAGGGAGAGAAGAGGGATAGAGACAGGAGGAGAAGTAGATGGATGCTTCTCCTGTGTGGCCTGACTGGGAATCTAACCTGGAATGTCCAGATACTGGGCTGACCCTCTATCCACTGAGCAAGGACCCTCAATCTACTTTTTCATGTGGTAGTTCATCCTACATTGTTTTTATCCCCCCAAAAGAATTGGCATATTGACTAGAAATACAAATTAGTTGACTATTTTCTGTAACTCACTGGAGTAGCAGATAAACAACTTATGCCTACGACAACAAAGTACATGTTAACATGTCTATTACAGGTAAACAAACCATTTCAATTGACCTTTCTCTGCTTGTATTTAAAAGATATAAACACATACCTCTTTATACCCATGTCTCTAATTGCAGATGAAGGAGGACCTATAAAAATAATTCCTTCTTGCTTACATAGTTCAGCAAATTCCATGTTTTCTGAAAGAAAACCATATCCTGGGTGGATAGCCTAGAAGTGAGACATGAAAAAGAATGGACTAGTGCTCCAGTGGCAAACCGGGCTGTAGGCCATGTTGTTTTCCTCAGGGGAGGCCCCTCCCTATGCTGGTGATAGGCACACTATCGCCTCCATCCAAATGTTTCCAAACAGATGTATGGAACATTCATACTGAAGTTCTGAAGTGCTACCTGAACCAGAAGAACCTATGTTTCTTGTTATTGTGGCAATATACACATGACATAAACCTCCATTTTAACCACTTTTAAGTGTACAATTCAGTGGCATTAAGTACCTTCACAATGTTGTGCAACCATCATCACCATCTCCAGAATGTTTTCATCCCCCCCAACAGAAACTCTGTGCCCATTAAACCCTGGTAACTTTCTTTCTTATAAATTTTACTTTCTGTTTCTATGAATTTGTTTATTCTAGGAACCTAATATAAGTGGAATTGTACAATATTTATCCTTTTGTATCCCACTAATTTCACTTAGCATAATGTTTCTGAGGTTCATCCATAAGTAACAGGTATCAGAATTTCACCTTTCTTTTAAGGCTGAATAATATTCTCCTGTATGGATATATTCCACATTGTTTCCCACATCTACCTGTTGATGTATGTGAATTGTTTCCACCTTTTGGCTATTATGAAAAATGCTGCTATAAACACTGATGTATATATATATCTTTAAGTCTCTGCTTTGAAGCCTTTTAAATTTAAAATGGATGGATTATACAGTACAGAGGAATCTGTATTTTAATTTAAAATAATACTGCTATTAGGGTAGAATGTCAAGGAATATTTGTACGTTGGGAGTAAAGGTAATGGGGATTTCTTACCTCTGCATTCCTGTAAAGATGCCCTAGAACTGAAACTATGGTACCCAAAACTTGAAAGAGTACCTGAGCATACCGAGCACAAGAATGCCTCATATATCTTCAGGTCACTATGTGGCCATCTCAACTTTCTTAAAAACAGAGCAAAACAAAAAACTAAGAAGCAAATAAAAAGTCATATGTTAAAGTCTGTATATACTTTAGTGAAAGAGGACTCCCTCAGACTTTGCCTAGTTATTTGCAAGTTACTTACAGCTTTAACAAATTTATTTATATGGCGTTGTAGCTCAGAGAAAAGGAAACCCCGTGACTAAGGACAGCACGATTTCTGAGGGCAAACATACTGACAGGAAAGAGGGAAGAAACGGGAAGGCAACAGCAGCTTAGATTATTTAGATGACGCAGCTCACTCTCCAACTTCAGGAACCCCCATGGCATTTTTGTTCTTCTAAAATAATAATTATGTGTGTATTATAATTATAACCAAGTGAATGTAAAAAAAAAGCTCCACCAATCCTATTTCAAAATATAGTAGTTACATTCAAAGAGCATTTCAGCCTGACCTGTGGTGGCGCAGTGGATAAAGCGTTGACCTGGGAACAGTGAGGTCGCTAGTTCAAAACCCTGCACTGGTCTGGTCAAGGCACATATGGGAGTTGATGCTTCCAGCTCCTCCCCCCTTTCTCTCTTTCTCTCTCTCTCTCTCTCTCTCTCTCTCTCTCACTCTGTGTCTCCTCATCTAAAATGAATAAAATAAAAAGAAATTATTAAAAAAAAAACAAACAAAAAAAAAACCAAAAAACAAAGAGCATTTCAAAATTAAAGAAGTAAGCTTCCAATGACTGGGAAACCCATATGAATAGAAAACCCCACATCTTATGGCCAGCAAACAACAAAATGCTAAGTACTGAAAAAATTGCTAAAAATCACTTTTTGATGTCAGTTTGGAATTTTGTTTCATTTAAAACAATGTTCAGTCTGACCAGGCGGTGGCGCAGTGGATAGAGCGTTGGACTGGGACGCGGAAGACCCAGGTTCGAGACCCCGAGCTCTCCAGCTTGGACCCAAGGTCTCTGGCTCCAGCAAGGGGTTGCTTGGTCTGCTGAAGGCCCACGGTCAAGGCACATGTGAGAAAGCAATCAATGAACAACCAGGGTGTCGTGATGGCAACGAAAAACTAATGATTGATGCTTCTCACCTCTCTCTGTTCCTGTCTGTCTGTCCCTATCTATCCCTCTCTCTGACTCTCTCTCTGTCCCTGTAAAAAATAAAATAAAAAAATAATTAAAACAATGTTCAATTTTAGGCATTTTCTATGAAATGGCCAAATGTTATTTATGCTAGGCAAAGTGAAAAAGGTCTACACTCAGTTCTCCCTTGTGTTTTAACATCTTTTTTTGAGGTATCATTTATAACCCAGAACATTCACCCATTTATAGTTTCACAAATCTAGTAAATTTATACAACTATTACTACAACCAGTTTTAGAACACTTACATCACTCACAGAAGCTCCTGTGTGCCCATGTGCATAACTAATTTCTGCTTCCAGAACCAAGCAACTACTGACCTGCTGTCTCTGTGGTTTCACCCTTTTAAGAAATTTCATAGAAATGAAGGAATCATAGAGTACACAGTCTTACGTGTCTGACCTCTTTATCTTCTCATAACTTTTGAGGTTCATCCTGTTGTATGCATCAGTGGTTCATTTCCTTTTATAGAACTGATTCCACTATGGATAGACCCCATTTAATTTATGCATTCATTTGGATTATTTTTCTAGTTTGGGGCCATTATGAATAACAGTTATGAATATTCATACAAATCTATTTTTCATTTCTCTTGGGTAAATGCTGAGGAGGACGACTTTTGGGTCAAAATATGGTCAGTTATATGTTTAACTTTTTAAAAATTAGCCAAACAGTTTTCTAAAGTAGATATTCTATTTTGTATATCTACTAGCAATGTATGATCGTTTCAAGTTTCTCCACATCCCTGCCAACATGTGGGAGCATCAGTCTTTCTCATTTTAGCTATTGTAGAGGGTGCAAGTGTTACAGTGTTTTTTAAAAGAAACATTTTATTGATACATTATTCATATACAGTGAATTAACCCCACGATGGCGAACCTATGACACACGTGTCAGCACTGACACACGTAGCCATTTCCGATGACACACGTAGCCATTTCCGATGACACACGTAGCCATTTCCGATGACACACGGCTGCATGCGGCTGCATACCAGAGAAGTATGGGGCCGCATGCCGAGAAGGACATTTCATCCTCGGCTCCTGCACGACCAGGTGCAGGAGCCATGGATAAAACATTTGCTGTAGTGTAGACTCTCTGTGCCGGAGGTCTGTAGGCGAAAACAACAGAACTCCAGCACAGAGAATCTAGTTCTGGGACTTCTGGCTAGGCCATTTTTCTCTAAATGACACACCACCTGAGTTATGCTCGGTTTTTTGGCGAATTTTGACACACCAAGCTCAAAAGATTGCCCATCACTGAACTAACCCAATCCAATAATTTGCTTTTCTCTATAGATCTGACTAGTCTGGACTTTTCATATGAACAGAATCATACACTACATAAAGTCTTTTGTGACTGTCTTCTTTAACGAAATACAATCTTTTCAATGTCCATCCATTTTTAGCATATATCAGAACTTCATTCCTTTTAATTGCTGAATAGTAGTCCATTCTATGGCTATAATACATTTTTTATTTATCCAATCATCAGTTGATGGACATTTGGGTGATTTACACTACTTGGTTATTAATAATGCTGCTACGAACATTCATGTATAAGTTTGGATATATGTTTTCATTTCTTTTGGGTATATATCTAACTGCAGTTACTGGTTCGTATGGTAACTCTATGGCTGACCTTTGAGGAACTGACACACTGTCTTCCAAAGTGGCTGCACCAGTTAACTCTCCCACCAGTAAAGTTACGAGGGTTCCGAGTTCTCCAAGCCCTCACCCACACTTGCTATTATTTGCCTTTTTGTCTTATGAATCTCTTCATCGTTCCTACCTGTGCAGCAGAGATCTTGGCCACTTGAATGATTTTCTCCATAGAAAGGTAACTCTGCTGGGAGGGAGCAGGGCCGATGAAATGTGCTTCATCTGCCTGTTTAAGAAATATTACATGTTAAAAACAAAACAAAATACCACAGACCTAGTACTTCATATAGAACTGCTTCAGTGACATACTGTTATAAATAAAAATGCTGGCTTCCCCAAAACAATACAGAAGTACCAGCTCATATCTATACTATAAAAACAAGCCACTTGGAAACTTTTGGCATGAAGATGTGTCACAACTTGAATTGTAAGTATACATATCACACACTACAGTGGAACAAAAGTGGCTTAGGACAGAGAGCAACAGCAATCAGAGAGAATATGAAAAGTGGCTAGAAAGCTGCATGGACCTGCTGAGCAAAGCTGGAAGTCCAGGTGAGGTGGGTCACTGTGGCTTCCTAGTGCTTGGAGACTTGTGTGGACAAAAAGAAGGACAATAATTGAACTCATCCACGTCTGGGTTCTGTCTGGTGGGTAAGAGCTAGTCATAATTGATAACCTTTACAAACTCATGGGAGTAGGGCCCTTTTAGTTATAATTTTCTAGTTAAGCCAAGTTTCTGAAACATTGAGTGACTTGTCTAAGATCCCTTGGCCAATAAGCAGTAGTTGCTAAGACTAGACTTGCTCCTTCTCCTCATACATCAGGGATATGGATATGTGCCATTCAAAACGTGGTCTGTGCATCAGCTACAGCCCGTGAACAGTTTTAACTGATCCTTACGGATAAGCCCTTGCCTGCAAAGAAGCTACACTACAAAGAACACTGTTTAGTTCACCTGCAGATATATTTGGAAAATGTTCTAAAGAGGAACTCTTCCAGAGCAATTCAACTTACCTACTCAAACACTGTTGTAACACTAGCAAATAAAAACTGTCAACACACAGCACTGAAATATTGACACACTAAACAAATACAATCACTTACAAAACTTGACTTCCACTTTTTAACAACATACCATGTCTACATGCATGGAATTTCTGTCAGCTTCACTATAAACAGCCACAGATTGTACACCCATTCTTTTAGCTGTTCGCATCACTCTGCAGGCAATTTCTCCTCTGTTGGCAATGAGGACCTTGGTAATGTTTCGTCCTAAAATACCATAAAAATCATACACAAATGTTACTGGGAGCAAGGGATGAGAATGTGAAATAAATATTCTGTGATATTAACAAACTGAGAAGCATTTATGTTGGCAAACTCAGCATAACAGAGCCTAAAATAAGCATTCTAATGAATATTAGACAGTGTATTTCTTTTCACTAAAATTCAAGATACCCTTAACTCTTAAATTACTCATACATTTCAACTTAAAATTAAAAGATGCTTTATTATATCAAAGATAAAAATAGCTTTTAAAACCATCATAGTTAATAATAATCTTTTTAAAATTTTATTTTTCAATTACTGTTACCATTCAGTATTATTTTTTATTAATTTCAGGTATAAATCATACTGGTTAAGCAGTTATATACTTTACAAAGTGATCCCCCTGATAGTTCAAGTACCACATGGCATCCACAGTTATTATAATATTATTGACTATATTCCGTATGTTGTACTTTACATCCGCCTGATTTTTTTTTTTTCTACAGGGACACAGAGAGAGTCAGAGAGAGGGATAGATAGGAACAGAGAGATGAGAAGCATCAATCATCAGCTTTTCATTACGACACCTCAGTTGTTCATTGATTGCTTTCTCACATGTGCCTTGACCATGGGCCTTCAGCAAACCGAATAACCCCTTGCTGGAGCCAGTGACCTTGGGTCCAAGCTGG
This sequence comes from Rhynchonycteris naso, assembly GCA_037038555.1. Taxonomy (NCBI): domain Eukaryota; kingdom Metazoa; phylum Chordata; class Mammalia; order Chiroptera; family Emballonuridae; genus Rhynchonycteris; species Rhynchonycteris naso. The sequence continues at coordinate 40,174,459 of CM073002.1, forward strand.
TGAGCTTTCTGCTCAAGCGAGATGAGCCCACGCTCAAGCTGCCGACCTCAGGGTCCCGAACCTGGGTCCTCCGCTTCCCAGTCCAATGCTCTATCCACTGCGCCACTGCCTGGTCAGGCCCCCTGACTTCTAACTACCAATTTGTACCTCTCAATCCCTTTACCTTTTTCATCAAGCCCTCCAACTCCCCTCTCCCCTGGCAATCATAAGTTTCTCTTCTGCATCTACCAGTTTGTTTTCTTTATTTTGTGTGGGAGACAGGCTGCAAGGTGACAAAGTTTCTTGCAGTTTAAGGGTTAAGCCAAAGGCTAAGCTCTTCTCCCCAGAACCACTGATTGTATAAATTGCTAAAAGCAATTTACATGCCCTTTCTCTTACCCTTTGTTTGTGGAGCTGCTGGGTGAGATGTTATGCATGGTGGAGGGTTTTTACACTCTTGGGAGAATAACTGATATACTTTAGAAATGTGACTTTGTATAGAGACCTCTTTGTTTTGCAAATGGCTTTGTTCTCTGCACTATAAAATAAAGGTTTTGGGGAGTGCAGGTTTGCTGGGCTAGCCATCAACCTGCCAGGTGACCTCTCAATCCCATTCTTTTTCTCTCTGTTTATTTCCTAATCCCCCACCATTCTCACTCAGGACTGGACCTGGTTCATGACAAGTTTGTTCTTTAGATTCTTCATATAAGTGAAATCTGTCTTTCTCTGTCAGACTTATTTCACTTAGTATAATACCCTCTAGGTTCATCCATATTGTTGCAAATGGTAAAATTTCAATCTTTCTTATGGCTGAGTAATAATCCATTGTATATATGTACCAATTCTTTACCTACTTGTCTACTGATGGACACTTGAGTTTCTTCCATATTTTGGCATTTGTAAACAATGCTGCAATGAACACAGAGGTGCATATATCTTTTCAAATGAGGATTTTGGGTTTCTTTGGATAAATACCCAGAAGTGAAATTTCTTAATTCTATTTTTAATTTTTTTTTAATTTTATTTTTATTTTATTCATTTTAGAGAGGAGACACAGAGTGAGAGAGAGAGAGAGAAAGAGAGAAAGGGGGGAGGAGCTGGAAGCATCAACTCCCATATGTGCCTTGACCAGACCAGTGCAGGGCCTTGAACCGGCGACATCAGTGTTCCCAGGGTGACACTTTATCCACTGCGCCACCACAGGTCAGGCTCTATTTTTAATTTTTTAAAGAACCTTCAAATTATTTTCCATAGTGGCTGCACCTATTTTTATTCCCACCAAGAGTACACAAGGATTTCCTTTTCTCCACTTAATCACCAACACTTGTGTGTGGATTTATCGATGATAGCCATTTTGACAGTGTGAGGTAATATCCCATTATCATTTTAATTTGCATTTCTCTGTTAATTCATGCATGACATTGGTCATATTTTCATATGTCTAATAGCCATCTGCATGTCCTCTCTGGAGAAGTGTCTAATCAGGTCCTCTGCCCATTTCTTAACTGGATTTTTTGTTTTGCTGGTGTTGAGTTGGTATTGAGTTGTACTAGTTCTTTATAGATTTTGGATATTAACTCCTTATTGGATACATCGTTCAGGAACATCTCCAATTCAGTATGAGTTTTTGTTTTGTTGCTGGTTTTCCTTTGCTGTGCTAAAACTTGTTAGTGCAATGGAGTCCCATTTCTTTTCTTTCCTTTTTTCTTTTGTCTCCCTTGCCCAGAAAGATATATCAGAAAGAATGTTTCTAAGAGATATGTCGAAATTGACTGCCTACGTTTTCTTCTAGATCTATGGTTTTGAGCCTTACATTTACTTCTTTAATCCATTTTGAGTTTATTCTTGTGTATGGTCTATGGCTTGTGATCTAATTTCCTTTTATTTTTTTTAATTGCACATATCTGCCCAATTTTCCAAACACCATTTATTAAATACTGCCATCACCCCATTTTATGTTCTTACTGCTTTTGTCATTGATTAATTGTCCATATAGGCATGGGCTTATTTCTGGACTTTATATTCTGTTCCATTGATTTGTGTCTGTGTTTGTGCCAGTACATTGCTGTTTTGATTGCTATAGCCTTGTAGTATGGCTTGATATCAGGTAGCACGATTCCTCCAACTCTGTTCTCAAGATTGCTGTGGCTATTCAAGAGCTTCTGGGGTTCCATATAAATTTTTTGGATTATGTGGTCTAGTTCTTTGAAATATGCCACTGGTATTTGGACAGAGATTGTATTGAATTTAGATTACTTTGGGAAGTATGGACAGTTTAATATTGTTAATTCTTCCTATCTATGAGCAGGGTATATATGCTTCCAGTTATTTCTATCTTATTCAATTTCTTCAATATCTCATAATTTTCCAAGTAAAGGTGTTATATCTCCTCGGTTAAATTTATTCTTAGGTATTATTTTGATGCAATTACAAATGGGATTGTTTTCTTAATTTTTCTTCCTGATAGCTCATTATTGATGTATAAAAATGTAACCAATTTCTGAATATTTATCTTGTATCCTGCTACTTTACTGAATTCATTTATCAGTTCTAATAGATTTTTGGTGGAATCTTTAGGGTTTTTTATATACAGTATCATGTCATCTGCAAATAATGACAGTTTTATTTCTTTCTTTCCAACTTGTCTGACTGCTATGGCTAGGACTTCCAGCACTATGTTGAATGAAAGTGGTGAAAGCAGATAACCCTGTTGTCTTATTTCTGATCTGAAGAGAATTGCTTTTAGTTTTATCCCACTGAGTATAATGTTAGTCTTAGGTTTGTCATATATGACCTTTATTATGTTGAGGTATGCTCCCTCTATCCCAATTTTGCTAAGTTTTTATGATTTGTCAGATGCTTTTCTGCATCTATTGATACAATCATGTGGTTTTTATCCTTCATTTTGATCATGTGGTATATCACATTAACTAATTTGTGGATTTTGAATCAATCTAGCATCCCAGGAATAAATCCCACTTGATCATTATGATCCTTTTTATGAATTACTGAATTTCGTTTGCTAATATTTTGTTAAAGATTTTTGCATCTGTGTTCAGCAGGGATACTGACCTATCATTCTTTTTAAAATAATTTTTTTAATGTATTGATTTTAGAGAGAGGGAGAGAGAGAGAGACAAAGATAGGAATACTGATCTGTTCCTGTATGTGCCCTGACCAAGGATCGAACCAGCAAGCTCTGTGCTTTGGGCCAATGCTCTAACCCAGTGGTGGGCAAACTCATTAGTCAACAGAGCCAACTATCAATAGTACAACTGCAATTTCTTTTGAGAGCCAAATTTTTTTAACTTAAACTATATAGGTAGGTACACTGTTATTAATTTAATTAGGGTGTGTGGTATTTTGTGGAAGAGCCACACTCAAGGGGCCAAAGAGCCGCATGTGGCTCGTGAGCCACAGTTTTGCCGACCATTGCTCTAATCAACTGAACTATCCGGTCAGGGCTAGTTTTCTTTCTGTTGATGTCCTTATCTGGTTTGGAATCAGGATAATGCTGACCTTGTAAAATGAGTTTGTGAGCCTTCCCTCGTCTTGAATTTTTACTAATAATTTGAGAATAGGTGTTAAGTTTTTTTGAATGTTTTATAAAATTCACTGTAAAGTCACCTGGTCCAGAATTTTTGCTTGTTGAGAGTTTTTTCATTACTTATTTGATTTCACTGATAGTAATCACTTGTTTACCTTGTTATCTTGATTCAGTTTTGAAAAATTGTGTGCTTCTAGGAATTTATTTCTTCTACATTGTCCAATTTGTTAGCATATAGCTATTTGTAATATTTTCTTAAAATCCTTTATACTTCTGTGAAGTTAGTTCACTTTAATTTCTGATTTTATTTATATGTTGGGCCCTTGGGCCCTTTCTTTTTTTCTTGAGTTTGGTTCAAGTTTTGCAATCTTCTTTATCTTTTCAAAGAACCAGCTCTAGGTTTCATTGACCTTCTATACTGTTTTCTCAGACTCTATTTTATTCCTACTCTGGTCTTTATTATTTCTTTCCTTCTACTATTAGCTTTGTTTGTTGTTCTTTTTCTAGTTCCTTTAGGCGTAAGGTTAGAGTGTTTGAGATTATTTTTGTTTCTTGAGGTAAACCAGTATTGCTATGAATTTCACTGTATTCCACACATTTTGTGTTGTTGTATTTTCACTTTCATTTATCTCAAGGTATCTTTTGATTTCTTCCTTGATCTCACTGTTAAACCATTCATTGTTTAGTAACCCATTCATTATTTAGTAGCCTCCATGTGTTTGTTTTTCAGGTCTCTTTTCTTGTAATTAATTTCTAGTTCCACACCAATGTGGTCAGAGAAGAGATTTGGTATGATTTCAATCTTCTTAAATCTACTGAGACTTTTTTGTGGCCCAACATGTGGTCTATCCTGGAAAATGTTTCATGAGCACTTGAAAAGACTGTATATTTTGTGGCCTTGGAGGGCAATGCTCTGAAGATATCAGTTAAATCCACCTGGTCTAATGTGTCATTAAAGGCTGCTGTTTCCTTGTTGATTTTGTCTAGAGGATCTATTCATTGATTTCAATGGAGTGTTAAAGACCCTTACTAAGGCTGTATTGGTATTGATCTCTCCCTTTATGTCCATCATTATTTGCTTTATATATTTAGGTGTTCCTATGTTCAGTAAATAAAGGTTTGCAAGGGTTATATCTTCTTTTTGGATTACTCTCTTTTTCATTATGTCCTTTTTTGTCTCTTATTATAGCCTTTGTTTAAAGGTCTATTTTGCCTGATATAAGTATTGCTATCCCAGCTTTTTGTTGCTCATTTATATTTGTGTGATATCTTTTTACAACCTTTTACATTTAATCATCTGTATGTCTTTTGATCTAAAGTGTATCCCTTTTAGATAGCATATATATAGGTCTTGTTTTTTTATCCATTAAACTACTCTCTATATATATTTTTAATTTATTTTATTTTATTCATTTTAGAGAGAAGACACAGAGTGAGAGAGAGAGAGAGAGAAAGAGAGAAAGTGGGGAGGAGCTGGAAGCATCAACTCCCATATGTGCCTTGACCGAACCAGTGCAGGGTTTTGAACTGGCGACCTCAGTGTTCCCAGGTCGACACTTTATCCACTGCACCACCACAGGTCAGGCCAAACTACTCTATATATTTTGATAGGAGCACTTAATCCATTTACAGTTATGGTGATTATTTATAGGTAGAAAGTTACTGACATTTTATTATCTATATTTATGTTCCTTCTTTTTTTCCCCCCTCCTTAAAGAAGGCCCTTCAACATTTCTCGTAATACCGGTTTGGTGGCAACAAATTCCTTTAGCTTTTCCTTGTCTGGGAAGCTCTTCATATCTCTTAATTTTAAATGACAGCCTTGCAGTGTACAGTAGTCTTGGTTGTAGGTCCTTGCTATTTCATGCCAAGCCCTTCTGGACTAAAACATTTCTGTTGAGAAGTCAGCTGACAATCTTATGGGAGCTGCGTTGTTGGTAACTGTCTTTCTTTTGCTGTTTTTAAGATTCTTTCTTTGTTGTTAACCTTTGCCATTTTAATTATGATGTGTCTTGGTTGATCCTCTTTGGGTTCATCTTATTTGGAATTTTTTGTGCTTCCTGGACTTGTGTGTCATTTTCCTTCACCATGTTAGGGAAATAACATTTCAGTCACTGTTTCTTTTTTTTTTTTTTTAATTTTTTTTGCCTTTATTTTAGAGAGGAGACACAGAGTGAGAGAGAGAGAGAGAGAGAGAGAGAGAGAGAGAGAGAGAAAGGGGGGAGGAGCTAGAAGCATCAACTCCCATATGTGCCTTGACCAGACCAATGCAGGGTTTTGAACTGGCGACCTCTGTGTTCCCAGGTCGACGCTTTATCCACTGCGCCACCACAGGTCAGGCCAGTCGCTGTTTCTTAAAATAGGTTCTCAATCTCTTGCTCTCTGTGTATCTTTCTTGTGCCCCTATAATGTAGCTATTCTTACACTGATATTGTCACAGAGGTCCCTTAAACTATCCTCAATTTTTAAATTTTTTCTCTTTGTTGCTCTGATTGAGTGTTTTCTGTTTCTTTGTCTTTTAAATTGCTGATCTGATCCTCTGCTTTATAATCTGTTATTGAGTCCTTTCAGTGTATTCTTCATTTCAGTTATTGTAATAATAACTGATCTTTAAATAAGTACTTTCTGTGCTCCAAGTCCTGTGCTGAAAAGACTATCTGGACTTAAACCCTCACAATAGTCATATGTAGATACTATTATTATTATCTCAATTTTTAAAATGAAGAAATTAAGATCGAAAAAGATATTACTTTTCTGAAATTATCCAGCTAAAGAAATGGTGGATCTAAGATATAAACCCAGGTTAGCTTCATAATAAAATTTGAGCTCTTAGACACTCTGCTCCGCTACCTCTGAGCATAGGCATGTGTGTTTCTCTTGCAATTAAATGAATACTGCACCAGTTCACTGTCCTCAGCGCTATAATGACATGATATTTTAGTAATACACAAAATCCACTTTTGCCATTACATATTAAATAAATGTTCTCTGACAGTTCATAACAGTTATTTTTTCAAAAAATAAGGTTTTATATTATTGAAAACAATGTTTTCCAATAAGGATAGATAGAGCCCAAGAGTTGTCACAGTTCACAGGGCTGCTGGGATGAACTGTGCATGTGGAAGTGGGAGGAGCTACACCAACCAACCAGAGGTGATATTTGAATGTTTTTATAGTTGGGAATTCCATATAAATTTCTTTTGAAAAGAAGAAAAAAGTTCCTGCTACTTAAAATGAATGTTATAAAGTACTGATTTAAATAATCACAATTATGTTTTTCTAGTTCAATACACTATGAGAGTCAGACAGAAATAACATATACTGCTCACAAAAATTATGGGATCAGGGAACGTGCAGACACTCCAGTACTTTCAGCCTTTTGTATAGGGCATTTTCACCAATGAAATAAGTTGGGTTTGCATCTCATTTGCATAATCAAACAACTTTTTTTGATTTGTCATTTGCTTTTCTGATGTTCTTGTTTAATAAAAACAATCAAATGCTTCTTTTTTTATCACTTCATATTCATTTTGAAATATTCCCTAATTTTTGTGAGCAGTATATAAAATGTTCTCCATATTTCCCCACATATGTTAAACTCAAAGACATAAAAGAGATAAAAACCATGACTCAATACTTTCTAAGAAAATTATCATGAAAATCTAAAACTTGAAAAATAAATGATAACTAATTCTATCATACACAAATTAAGGGATTAAACATTTCCATTTCTTAGTCTGAAGCAAAGCCAAATAGTACAATAAAAACTGTTAATACCTGTGGTTGTTGCATACTTCATGGCTCTTTGCTTCCAAGACCACCTCCTATAAAATAAGTCCAAATGAAGTGATAATTAAACAGGATATGCAAGATCAATCAATGTTCTCTCAAATAATCTACATTTTTCAATACTTGAAACCAAATCCAGATATGACCTCAGTTAAACCTTAAGCCTACAAAGAGACTTACTAAGACATTTTTTGTGGAAAGAAAACTAATCTAAAAACAGGGATACAGTTCTGGCTGTTCTCCCTGGCAGTATGTGTCCTTGAATCAATCACTTAACCTGCTTGCTCTTGAGACTGGCATATGACCACAGAGTCAAAGAAAATTGATTGGAAAGCCAAAGTACTTTGACATTATCTAGTTCAGATTGTTCAAACTTTTTTTTTTCACTAGAACCCAAAGTAAAAAATATATTTGACTTCCCAACCAGAAGTTGCATAAAAGAAGATTTTCCCTGCATTTTGTTTCTATTCTATTCTGCTCTATTCCATTTTATTAAATAAGATATGTTGTATTCTTTAAAATACAGTTTGAAGAATACCAATTTAACTCAACCCTCTCATAAGACAGGCTTGAACAATTAGGCCCAGAGAAGTAAAAGGAAGGAGCTGAAAAAGGGAAGCAGAAAGAGTGTGGGACCTGCTGGGGAAGCCACCCACTGACCAGCTACTGTGATTCCAGGTAAGTTGCTTCACATCATTGTTTCTCAATCTTTTGTTTTCATTTAAAACAAAATGAAAATTTAAATACTAAGGAAAGATTTTTGTTGATGAGGCTGAGCTTTGAAGGGCTGCTGCAAATCATGGTAATATCTGTTAAAAAGAAAACCAACACCCCAAGATGGCTTCATTTGTGCTAAAGCCCATAATACCAAACCTAGATTTAAATACCTTGTCTAACTGCTGCTTCAGCCTCTCCCAGAAATACTATCTTAATCAGCCAGTCTGGAATTTTCCCATCAGCATCAGTTCCACCCTCTTCTCCCATAGAAAGAAGAGGCAATCTACATAATAAAAACCTTGCTGTTTCCTTCCCCTCAAAATAAGATGCCCTGGTCTAAAAACAGCCCTTTCTTTTCTTTAATAGCTCCCTTGCCCAACCTTTCTTCCTATAAAAAACTTCCACTTTGTATAGTCGCTAGAAGCAAACTTCTGGTTGCCAGATGGAATTTTGTTTAACACATCTAAGATCTTTTTCACTCCCTCATGAACAAACATTTTTTTACAACTATGAGAGTTAGACAGAATTAACATAAATATAAAATGTTCTTCATATATCCCTACATATTTTAGACTCAACAGCGAGATATCTGACATAAAAGAAATAAAAATCATGACTCAATAATTACTACGATAACTATCATGAAAATCCAAAACTTCAAAAGTACATGAGAACTAATTCTATTATGCACAAATTAAGGAATTAAACATTTCCATTTCTTAGTTTACAGTCTGAAACAAAACCAACAGATATATGAAAAAGATGCTCAACTTCACTAGCTATTAGTAAAAAGTAAATCAAAACTCCAATGAGATACCACCTCACACCTGTTAGAATGGCCATTATCAGGTAATAGCAAGTATTGAAGAGGCTGTGAAAAAAAAAGAACCCTCATTCACTGGCATATGACTAGTGACATTGGTGCCAATGTAAATTGGTAGAGCTAGTACGGAAGCCAGTATGGCGGCTCCTCAAAACATTAAGAATTGCCTGACTAGGCAGTGGCGCAGTGGGTAGAGCTTCGGACTGGGATGCGGAGAACCCCGGTTCGAGACCTAAAGCTCGCCAGCTTGAGCGTGGACCCATCTGGCTTGAGCAAAGGCTTGCCAGCTTGGACCCAAGGTCGCTGGCTCCAGCAAGGGGTTGCTTTGGTCCGCTGAAGGCCTGCGGTCAAGGCACATGTGAGAAAGCAATCAATGAACAACTAAGGTGTCGCAATAGCAATGAAAAACTAATGATTGATGCTTCTCACCTCTCTCCATTCTGGTCTGTCTGTCCCTATCTGTCCCTCTCTCTGACTCTCTCTCTGTCCCTGTTTAAAAAATTAAATAAATAAATAAATAAATAAATAAATAAACATTAAGAATAGTGTGACCATATGACACAGCAACCCCTTTTCTGGGTATCTACCTGAAAATGATGAAAACATTTACTCACAAAGATATATGCACCCCTATGTTCATTGCAGCATTATTCACGGTGGTTAAAAAATGGAGACAACCAGTTCTTCAATAGAGGACTGGATAAAAAAAAGATGTACACATATACAATAGAATACTACTCAGCCTTAAGAAAAGATGAAATACTGCCATTTGCAAGAACATGGATAGACCTTGAGAATATTATGCTAAGTGAAATAAATCAGTCATAAAAAGCTAAGAACCATGTGGTTTCACTCATGTGATGTGTGGGATATAAAACAAACTCATAGACACAGAGAACAGTATGGTAGTTACCAGCGAGAAGGATGCTGGGGGGCAGTAGTAAAGGGTAAAAGGGGTTAAATATATGGTGATGGAAGATGATAGGACTTTGGGTGGTGGGCACACAATGCAATATAGAGATCATTTATCATAGAAATGTACACTTAAAACCTCTATGATCCTATTAACCAATGTCACCCCAATAAATTTAAAAAAATGTTTCCATGAGATAATTCCACCCTATCAAGATAACTTCTATTCTCATTTCTAAAATTCTACTACTATATTTTTTTTTCTGAGTTACTAGAGAATCATGATATAAAATGATATGTAAATATCCTCTATACTGATAAAGTTTTTAATTCTATATGCTGTTACAATTCTAGTACTTTCCAGGTGACAGCTACTTGAGAATAATTCTATACACAATAGCTAAGGTTTAAGAGGAAGAGGGAAGAGAGAAGATGTGATTGCATAGTATCATGAAGAGCCCTGAAAATATAAGAAAATAAAACTCAGGAGAAAGAAAAGAGCACTAACACTGCTTTTACTAACTGTCTCATTTTGTTCTGGGACAAGTCCTACAACTAAATAACTGAAAATCCCAATCCAAGGCATCTACAGTAACTTGTAGAAAACAAAAGCAAACAAGAAACTTGATCTAAATGGTTAAGTCTGCAAAGGCTACATATATTGATTGATTCATATGCACCAGATTCCATGTAAGCCTCTTTCCATGTATTAATTCATTTATTTCGCACAATCCAAGGTACACGTATTATGTCCTGTAGGTACTAGTATTATCACCTCCTCCCAGGTCAGAAAATTGAAGCACAGATACTCAGATAGGGAGCTAGGTAGACATGAGCCAGGACAGGCAAAGAGGGGAAGGGATAAACTGCCCCCATGCATCCCTGCACCTCTGCAGGGATGAATCTTTAAGCCAGAACAGGCTTCATCACACCCGGACTAGTTAGTGATTGAGAGTTCCCTCAAAAGGTATCAGCCACATAGCAGTATAATGAAAACAACAAGAGAGAGAGAGAAGCTGGAAGTATATGAAGGGGGGGGTGGGGGGTGGAGGAAAATCCAGGAAGTAAAAGCCCATAAATACCTAAATTCTGTAACTGATCCAGACACTCATTCTCAGGGGTGAGTTGCCTGCTCAGACCTTTTGAGTGTAATTCTGCAAGGCCAATAAATCCTTGCTTTGCTTGCAGCACTTTGTCTCTTGATTGAATTCTTTCCTTCAGCAAGACAAGAGTCAGTTTCATTTCAAGGGTAACACAGAGATACTAAGTAACTTGCCCAAGGTTGTTCACACATCTAATGAGGAGCAAAGCTGAGACCCTGACTCCTGAGTCTGTGCCCTTCAGCACTAAGCTATACTGTATTTCCAGAATGATGAAGGATGATGTTGATGATGGAACAAAGGAAGATAAAGAAGTCTGCTACCTGGAAGCATGAAGGTATTGTAAAGTAGCATTCCGTGGGTTTACATAGACACCAAGGCAGGATACAGAAGAATTTTTAGGAGATTTATTAAGCTTGCTGCATATGACTGACATAGGTGTAGCTGACTGTTGGGCAGATAAAATATATTATGCTCACTTTGTTAAAGATGGCGCTGCCCACATGGAAGTTTGTTGATATTAATGTGTGTTCTGGAACAGGCTGTGGGCAGGCCGGGTTGTTGTAGCCTAAGGCTTAGTTTTAAGAGTAAACTCTTCTCCACACCCTTGACTGATTGGATGATGTAGGGTGGTGATGTAGGGAGGAATCCCATTATGCCTCAAATGGGTGGCTTTGTATCAGAGACTTTCTTGTCTGTAGATTGGATTAAGAGTTTGGATTCTATGGTATAAAGAGGGAGAGAGCAGTAGCTTGATCTCTCTCTTGGTTCCTGGGTTCCTGAGATTAGTATTAGAGAGGAGAGCAGATTAAGGCCATGTGGAGGAGAAGCAGCCGAGATGGCAGAGTGCTGAGGAAGAAGCCAGTTTGTTAAGAGTTTGTGCAGGAGGAGATGGGAAACAGAGGTGAATAAGTCTGGTGAGCTAGAAACCTTTGATTCTAGGAAACTCGGATAAGTCAGTAGCTTTGTGAGCACTGAATGTGTGGGTTTTGGAGCCCAGTGTGTGTTTTTGCTTGCCCGCCAGGTGCAAGCTAGAATTAAAGCTGATGGCTCACCAGTTTTTGGCTCCTGTGTTTCATTGCCGACTGTTCGAATCCAATGTGAACCTGCACTGGCCTGGCGGCTGTGACTGTGGCTGCAACTACTGGCTTTACACTGACCCAAAGCGTGTGTGCATGAAATAGCCTTGCAGCTCATTTTATAGACTTGATCACATACAGGTTGGGGGAAAAGGAAGGGGAACATGACACAATAATCATTAACAAGCTTATAACACTTGTCTATAGGATCTATAAAACATTCCTACATATTAAGACTTACGCCTGACCAGGCAATGGCGCAGTGGATAGAGCATCGGACTGGGATGTGGAAGGGCCCAGGTTCGAGACCCCGAGGTCACCAGCTTGAGCGCGGGCCCATCTGGTTTGAGCAAAAGCTCACCAGCTTGAGTCCAAGATCGCTGCCTCAAGCAAGGGGTTGCTCGGTCTGCTGAAGGCCTGCGGTCAAGGCACATATGAGAAAGCAATCAATGAACAACTAAGGTGTCAAAACGAAAAACTGATGATTGATTCTTCTCATCTCTCCGTTCCTATCTGTCTGTCCCTATCTATCCCTCTCTCTGACTCTCTGTCTAAAAAAAAAAAAAAAAAAAAAAGACTTACAAGGTAACAAACACAATAGTGATGTCGCTTTACATATCAAAGACATTCACAAATCTTTTAGTGTCTACCTCCCACCAATTCCTTTGTCTAGAGGTATATGTTACTCTCAGGATTCCAGGAAGGGAGGAAGAGTTAAAATCAGTGTAGGGTATGTAAATTTTGTCTCTTATTGAAAGGGAAAGGAAGTTCTTCAGATAACCTTTATTCTATAGTTAAACTAAATGACCCAGTCGTCCTTGCAAGCCAGAAAGCTTCTGCATTCTTCTCCCTCCATTCTCTAAAGAAAGGACGGGCAAGAAGTCTGGCTTTTCCTCCTAAAATATTAATATTAATTTTTGCAATTGTTTGGTACCTTACCACAAAGGTGGTAATAACAAAAGTTATTGTCACCGAAGCTTAAACTCAAAGTTTGAAAATGATCTGGAGCCAGCTTAGCTAGAGTGAATCATCGATAGCTCTGTTTAAACTCGCATACCGAACTTTTGATAAAACAACTTTTCAGATTGTTTCAGGGAAACTGGCTTCTGTTAACTTGATTAGCTCCAAAATCGAGAAAGAACTCCAGCAGTGTTTGAACGGAACACCTGCTGGGGGTGGGGGGCAGCTGAACTAAAAGGGGCTTTAAGGGCATCCTGGTTCCACCACTCATTACTTGGGTCACCTTGGGCAAGTCCTCGAGTCCTTTGGGTTCACTAAAATCCGGATGACTAGCCTCCGACCCCCGCCACACACCCACGCCCAGGGAATGCAGTGAAAGCACAGGGTAAGTAAGCAGCGAGGAGCTGGACGCGTTATTCTAGCCCTAGGGCTAGGGGCGAAGGAGATGGTAGGCCCAGCTCCACCCCTCCCCCACTACTCATAAATGGAAAAATAGGGGCAAACGGAGCACTGGAAGGTGGATGAGGGGAAGAGGAAGGAAAAGGAAGGACTGGGTGTGGGACCTCTCCCTCTCGATACCCGAAGTGACAGCAGAATCCCCAGAAAGGGGTTGTTACCTCGAAGGCAGCAGCAGGCTCGGGAGACGCTGCCATCGGTTCCTCTTCGCCGCCACCGGCAGCACGGACAACGAAGAGGCTGCTGCCATGTGCCTGCAGCTCCCCGACTCCCGGACGCACGGGGGGTGGGGGGGATGGCTCCCACACACTACAACACCTCAGCTCCGCTCCGCAAGCCCTTTGTCCTCCGCCGGCCACCGTCCCCGTCAAAACAGAGCAATAGGTGGATCCAGTGTGGTGGGCGTCTCCTCCAAAACCAATCAAAATTCAGTGCGACGATTGGCCAATCGGGTCGTGTGCCCTCGGAGGTTTGGTCCGTGTCCACCCCGCTCCTTGAGTTTGGCGCGGCTCGCGGAGGAGTCGGCTTAGCCCTCGGCTCCTTGGCACCCATAGGTTGGACTCGCCGTTTCTTCCCACTGCCCGCTGGTGTTCTTCTCTCAGGCTGGGCTTCAAGGAGAAGAGCCTTCCTTGTGGCCTTATCATTAAAATCCGGGAAGTAACAGAGGCGGAGTCATGGACCAAATGGGGTGGAGAACAGGATTCAGAATTTTCAAGTGTTCTCAAAAAAGTAAGAAAAAACTAAACTAAAATAAATAACTAAAATAAAATAAAATTGTAAAGCCTACTGAACTTTTGCAAACATGTCTTAGGCGTTGGCCGAGTGGCTGAGAAGATAAAGCCTGGAGCAGACGCACCAGAAGTGGTGGGTTCAACCCAGGTTAGGGCGTGTAGAAGCGATCAATGAGTGCACACCCAAATGGAATGACTTAAGTGGAACAAAGAGTTAATGTTTCTCTCTCTCCCTCCCTCTACCTTCATCTCTCTTTCTGTCTCAATCAAAACATTTAAAAAGAGCCTGACCAGGCGGTGGCGCAGTGGATAGAGTGTTGGTCTGGGATGCTGAAGACCCAGGTTCGAGACCCCGAGCTTGCCAGCTTGAGGGTGGGTCCATCTGGCTTGAGCAAAAGCTCTCCAGCTTGGACACAGGGTCGCTGGCTCCAGCAAGGGGTTGCTCGGTTTGCTGAAGGCCCACGGTCAAGGCACATGTGAGAAAGCAATCAATGAGAAACTATGGTGTCACAAGTGTAACGAGGAACTAATGATTGATGCTTCTCACCTCTTTCCGTTCATGTCTGTCTGTCCCTATCCCTCTGTCTGACTCTCTCTGTGTCCCTGTAAAAAAAATAAAATAAAAAAATAAAATTAAAATAAAAAAGAAAACATTTTGATTGATTATTGAGGAAAAGAGAAAGTCAAAAAAATTGCAGAATATCTAGAAAATAAAGGTAATGGAAACACTAATGTAGATGCTTACTTGATATACCTATAACTAAAGCAAGGGTCATGAGAAAACTCATAGTGGTCTGACCAGTGGTGGGGCAGTGGATCAAGTGTTGACCCTGAAGGCTAAGGTCGCTGATTCTAAACCCTGAGGTAGCTGGCTCTGAGCACAGGCTCCTCAGCATAGAGTTGGTGGCTTGAGTGGGGGAATTGTCCACACAGCCCAAAAGCTCATCAGCGTGAGCCCAAAAGTCACTGGCTTGAGCAAGGGGACACTGGCTTGCCTGGTCAAGGCATATATGGCAGGCAATCAATATGCAATTAAAATGATGCAACTACAAGTTGATGCTTCTCCCCCTCTCTTTCCTTTCTTGTCTCTCACTCTCTCTCAAAAATAAAAAATAAAAGAAAGAAAGAAAAGAAAATTCATAGTGAAAGTGAATGAAACATCCAATTCAAGGGTTAAAAAATAAACATAAGGAAAGAACAGAGAAATTAGTAAAGATAAAAGGAGAAATAAATAAATTAAGAAAACTAATATTAAAGGAATCATAAGTCCAAGGATTTGGGGGGAAAACTGACATAATAAATGGTTAACTAATAAGAAGAAAGCTGGGGGTGGGGGTGGGGACTGTGAATGAACACTTGCCACACTTAAACATAGTAGGAGGGAAAATCTCAGATCTAGAAAAATTATAGATTTGTCAAAGTCTTTGCTCAACTTTAAGAAAATAAACTTGAGCTTAACCAGTGGTGGCACAGTGGATCAAGTGTCGACCTGGAACGCTGAGGTCACTGGTTCAAAACCTGGGCTTCCCTGGTCAAGGCACATATGGGAGTTGATGCTTCCTGCTTCTCCCCTCCTCTCTCTCTCTCTCTCTCTCTCTCTCTCTCTCTCTCTCTTTCTCTCTTTCACTCTCTCTCTGGCTCTCTTCTCTAACATGAATAAATAAGATCAAAAATAAAAAAAGGAAAAGAAACTTGAAAACCTGAATGAAATGAATGATGTCACAAGAAAATACAATTTACCAAAACAGATCCTGGAAGAGACAGAAAATCTAATCAAACAATTACCATGGAAGAACTAGAGCATATTATTATCAAAGAACCATCTTTCCTAAAGCAAGTGGCCCACCTGGTCTCACAAGGAAATCCCACCCACAAGGTAAAGAACAGTTGAGTCCAGTGCTTTTATTCTGTTACAGAGCACAAGGAAAAATGATTCTTCCTAATTCTTTTTATGAAATAAGCATAACATTGATACCAAAATCTAAGAAAGGATGTATACCCACACACCTGTGTAGTCCAGTTTTACTTATGAATATCAATGGAAATTTCTAATGTACAGCATGGTAACTATAGTTTCTAATACTGTGTTGTGTGTACACTTGGAATTTGCTGAGAGTAGATCACAAGTGTTCTCACCACATACCAAGAAAAGGTAACTATGTGAAATGAATGATGTGTTAATTAACCTGATTGTGGTAATCATTTCACAGTGTATACAATATATCAAATCATCACATCGTACACTTTAAAGATTTTATTTATTGATTTTACAGAGAGAAGAGGTGTGGGGAGCGAGCAGTATTAACTCAGTTGCTTCACTTTAGTGTTCATTGCTTACTTGTTGTATGTGCCTTGACTGTGCAAGCCCAGGGTTTCGAACTGGTGACCTCAGCACTCCAGGTTGATGCTCTATCCACTGTGCCACCACAGGTTAGGCTGTATTTTGCAAAATTGTAAAGGGAACAGACATGACTTTAAATAATGTTCAAA
The DNA here is from genome assembly GCA_037038555.1 of Rhynchonycteris naso. Classification (NCBI taxonomy): domain Eukaryota; kingdom Metazoa; phylum Chordata; class Mammalia; order Chiroptera; family Emballonuridae; genus Rhynchonycteris; species Rhynchonycteris naso. The sequence continues at coordinate 40,191,042 of CM073002.1, forward strand.
TCTGACTGAAACAAATATGAGGAAAGAAAGCAGAAGTGGAGGTGCAGGGATGGAAGTTGGTGAGCTGTGCTATCTGTAACTCTACCTATTGGTACTGTCTAGAGCACGCATGATTATCCAATTTCTTGGGCGAAGGCAATCATTGTACGGACTCATTTGTCTCTCATTTGCATAGGATGAAACTAGTGGGTCACAAACAGATGACCCATTATACCATTATAAAATTTTGAAATATTTTAATGGCATTAAAAAGGATTCAATATCTTTTTTATTGTCAGGACTATTGTTCGCCCATGTGTGTTTGGGAAAATTAGATGAAGTTTCCTCTTCCTCTAGTTAGAGGCAGTCCCAGGGCAGGACACATAGCATGGTGAATGGAATACGGGGCTTGCTGGATTTCAACCACCAAAAACTCCCTCAGCCAAGAACCCTAGTGCAGTGCACAGCCAGCAGAAGCATAGGCAGCAGCCCTGTGTGTATGTTATCTCATGGGGTTGCAGATTAAATAAATTATGTCCGATTATCTCTGCAAACTATAAAGTGCTTCATACATGTGAGTTACTCTCGGGCTTGCCACAGGAAAGACCAGGTAGGTGATCCAGGAGGGCTGTCCACATAGACTTCTTATTCAAAAAGGGTCTTAAACTCAGACCCTCTCTAAATAAAGTTATCCATGTAGGCACAGCAATACAGTGATCAGACCGACAAATATTTGAATCTGCGACCCAGTGCTGGACCACACTCCCTACAGTTCACCAAAAATTAATCTTTTATTTATGTTTTGTAATTAAATAATTTTGCATTGTAATTTTATGTTAAAAGTATTATTTAAAAGTGTTTTTAAAACATTTAAAATATACTATAATTTTTGAAACATTGTTTTGGCTTACCCAAGTTAAAAATATATATATTTCTTAAAAATGGAAGTGCTCTAAGTCTCCAGTATTCTGGAAACCCATTTAGTGAAATAGAGCAATTCCCAGTAATGAAAGCCATTGTATACCAGTTCTGTTTTCTAGCACCTGAAAAAGACTCAGACTTTTTCCTCATCACCAGTTTCACCACTTTCAATTAACCTCTATCATCATGTCAATTTTACAAATGTCTTACTATTCCTCATATTAGTTAGGATGCTTTTGTCTGTAAGTCACAGAATGCCCAACTAAAAAGGAAACCTTGTTATCTCACATGAGGTAGAATATAGGCTGTTTCCAGGACTAGATAACTCAGTAGCTCAGGTAGCTTCAGGGATGCAGGCAGGTGATTTCCACCTTGTTCTGCTATTCTCAGTGTGTGTCATAAAAAGGCTGCAGAGGTTCCTGCCATCACAGCAAGGTACCACATGCAGGAAAGAAAGGATGTTTAGCTCATGCATTCGGCAACCACCATTTGGGGCTGATGCTTGAATCAACTGAGCTATCCTCAGCACCTGAGGCTGACATTTGGACCAACAGAGCAGAGCTATCCTCAGTGCCCTGGGCCAATGCTCAAACCAGTTGAGTCACTGGCTGTGAGAGGGAAAGAGAGAGAAGGGGAGAGGGAGGGAAGAAAAATAGATAGATGGTCACTTCTCCTATGTGCCCTGACCGGGAGATCAAACTGGGGAGGTCCGCATTCTGGACTGATGCTTTATCCACTGAGCCCACTGGCCAGGAGCTAAAGATATTTAATATGAAAATTTTTTAACATTTTCAAAAGTACATATAATTATATAATAAACCCCTACTCTGATTACCTGATTTCAACAGCTAACAACTCATGTTTTATCTTTTTTTATCCATATGCCACTCACCACTACCTCCTCCTACCAGATTATTTGGAAGTAAATTTCATTCATCATTTAATTTTATCCATAAATATTTCAGTATGTATACATTTGAAAAAAAGTCTTTAAAAATAATACCCAAGTATCATAATCAAGTCTGAAAATTTAGCAATAATTGCTTAATATTATCAAATATATTTCATGTTCAGGTTTCTTTAATGTTTTATAATTTTTTTCTTCTTAAAAAGTTTTTAAAATTTAATTTTTGTAGTTAGTTGAACCAGCTTCCAAAAACTGCCTAAACTTTACAGTTGGTTGATACATTTCTGATGATTTCACTGACTTAAAATTTTCTCAATTTCAATTTTAAATCCCTTGACTCTTTTCTTTCAAGAATTTCAATTGTCTGTCCTATAGTTTCCTGAAGTGGACTCTGATAATTGCATTCTCTTGATGCTTTAACATGGTCTCCTGCCCTTGGCATTTCATGTAAATTTGTAGTTACACCTGTCAGTGCCACCTGATTCAACAGTTTACGACAGGTGCCTAAGTGAGCCTGGCCAAGGTCAGAAAAACAGTCCCATCAAGCCCAGATCATATTGTTGATTTACAGAATTATGACTCAGATAAATGGTTGTTGTTTTAAGCGACTAAATTTTTTTTTTTTTTTTTACAGGGACAGAGAGAGAGTCAGAGAGAGGGATAGGTAGGGACAGACAGACAGAAACGGAGAGAGGTGAGAAGCATCAATCATTAGTTTTTCATTGCCATTGTGACACCTTAGTTGTTCATTGATTGCTTTCTCACATGTGCCTTGACTGCGGGCATTCAGCGGACCAAAGCACCCCTTGCTGGAGCCAGCGACCTTGGGTCCAAGCTGGTGAGCTTTTTGCTCAAACCAGATAGGCCCGCACTCAAGCTGGCAACCTCGGGGTCTCGAACCTGGGTCTTCCGCATCCCAGTCCAACGCTCTATCCACTGCACCACCACCTGGTCAGGCTTAAGTGACTAAATTTTTGAGAAATTTGTTACACAGCAAAAGGTAAGAACTGATGAACTTGTGTCAGAATGTGCACTTTTGCAGTGGACTTCCTTAACTCAACATAAGGTCTTTAAATTTAATTAATGTTGTTGTCTTTTTTTTTTTACATGAAAATAGCACAATTTGTTCATCCAGTCTCCTAATGACGGACTTTTGGATTGGTCTCGTTTTGAATGATTAATTGAATAATTAATTTTTTGAATGATTAATTGTTCTTTCTATGAACATGTGTACTTACTTTTCGTGCATATACATCTAATTGTCAAATTTATAGATCAGCAAACTATGGCTTGTGGCCCTGCACCTGTTTTTGTAAAGGATGCTAGTGGAATATAGCCACCCACGCCCACTTGTTCAAGTATCGTCTATGGCTGCTATCATACCACGGTAGCAGAGTTGTGTGGTTGCATAGAAACTGGCCCACAAAACCTAAAATACTACCTTGCTTTGTACAGAAAAAGTTTGCCAAGCTCTGCATAGTAACATGTTTAAGTTTATGAGAAATTGTCAAAAAGTTTTTCTAAAATGCTTATATCATTTTATTGTCCTACCAGCAATGAATGGTAATTCCTCTTCAACACTTGGTATTACCAATCTTTTAATTTTAGCCATTTGGACGTTGTGGAATGGTATCTCATTGTGGTTTGAATTTGCAATGGCTAGACTGGCCTTGATAAATGGGAGACTGTGCTGTTGAGTTCATATAGAGCAGGGGTAGTCAACCTTTTTATACCTACCACCCACTTTTGTATCTCTGTTAGTAGTAAAATTTTCTAACCGCCCACCAGTTCCACAGTAATGGTGATTTATAAAGTAGGGAAGTAACTTCACCTTATCAAATTTATAAAGCAGAGTTACAGCAAGTTAAAGCATATAATAGTAAATACTTACCAAGTACTTTATGTCGGATTTTCGCTAAGTTTGGCAGAATAAATCTTTATAAAACAACTTACTATAGTCAAATCTATCTTTTTATTTATACTTTGGTTGCTCCGCTACTGCCCACCATGAAAGCTGGAACTCCCACTAGTGGGCGGTAGGGACCAGGTTGACTACCATTGATTTAGAGTTTCTGCCTCTGCCACTATGCCCACTTCATTCATGTACCCATTGTGCAAATCCTGTGTGGTCTATGACAGAAGCTAGCTAACCTCACTGACTGAGTCATCTTGTCAACTTGGTTGTTCAGTGACTCATGGTGGATGCTTTCTGGTAGATATTAACATGTGAAGCAAAAAGCTTCACACTTTATGCCAACTCTAATATGTCCATCCACACGGCCCTATCCCAGAGCTCCTTGTCTCTGATTGTCCGGTGTTTTCTTTCCAGGCCCCTAACCAGATGATTAGTCCATGGTGCTGTCCAGGAAACCAGGTATTTTCTCACCCTTGGCCACCTTTCCTAGAAAAGGCCCTGCTCTTATTGCCCTATGCATAGATCAGTGGTTTTTAACCGTTTTTGAGATACCGAACCCACTAGTTTCATATGCACATTCACTGAACCCTTCTTTAGTGATAAATAAAATATGACTTTTTTTCCAAATTCAAGACATAGGTATATGTTTTCTTACTGGTGCACAAAATGAGCCGTGCATGAACATCACCTTGCTCAAAGAACAAAACCAGCAAAGTGCATGAACTCACAACAAATTACAGTATTACTTTATTCTGGCCTCCGCAGCAGAGGCTTCTCTGAACCCCTGAGACCGACTCATCGAACCCCTAGGGTTCTATAGAACCCAGGTTAAGAACCACTGGCATAGATTCTTATTAACAAATTAGGTGACCAGTGCCTTGCTTGCTGCTGTGCCATTGGGAAGACTTCCTTCTTTTCTTTCAGGCTCGCTTCTGAATGTGGCTGGAATGCAGCCACTGCCCAGTTTCAGTTTGTGCCCACATAACAAGCTAACTGATCTGGGATTTCCTCCTTTAGTAACTGGTGACACTCACCACAGTCCCCCCCACACACAGCTGCAAGCCATAGGAAGGGCACTGAAGCTACTCTGGTGGGTGACATGGGGATTTGGCCCACCTGCCCATGAAGCCTATTCAGACCCTCTAGACTTGCCTGGGCTAGAATCTGGATGTACCATTTCCATCTTATACCTGACTACTGGTAGACCCATCTGACTTTATTACTGAGTGGATTTGACAGAATCCCGCTCAAAAAGGACCATTCTGAATATTTGTCCACTAAGTGTCCCAAGGTCAATTAACATGCTAACAGCTATTTCTCTGCTGAAAATGGCATGGGCTTGGTCTTGCTCCAGAATGCTCCGAGTCTGTTATGATTCTCCTACTGAAATTTGTCAAAAATTTCATACTGTATCTCTTCCCACACAGATTCCTCTAATATCATAGGTCTGCCTGACTGATGGCTCAAGCAGCAGGGCTGGTTGCAACACCTAACAGCAGGTCTGGAATCACTTACTGCCCTTTCCTGCTCTGGCCCCACTCAAAACTGAGAGCTTTCTCTGTCACCAGGTAAATGGGCCAGAGGAATTCTCCTACCTGTGAGGTGCTTCCTCCAGAACCTAAAGAGGCCTACCTGGCCCTGTGCTGCCTCTTTGTAGAAAGGATGCAAGATGCAAAACACCTGTATTTATTTTGAAGGGGATATTCTGGCATGCCCCAGAACCCCTGGGTCACTAAAAACTTCACTGAAGTCATCAATGCCCAAATAGTCACAGGGTTTGTCTTCTACATCCGGAACATATGTCTTACCAAGTCTCCAGTATACTGATTGCTTTATATTTATCCTGTGTAATATACATGATGTTGTTAATGCTGTTGTTCAGTTTGATGACCCACGGGATGTCTGTGCGGTCCACAGCTCTTTGGGTGATATTATGATGGAAGAGAGAATTACTACATCCCTGTGGCAAAGTTATAAGTGGACATTGTAGAGCAATGGAACAACAACCAGCCTTCGTGGAAAGTCAAGTCAGCCTGAACAATGGCTGGTCTGTGGATTATCATCACCAGGGATTCTGACGCTGCTCGCCCAGGGAGGTGCTACACCTGGGGCAGAGTTGGAAGCAAGCCAGAAAGGGCCCTGCTCTTACTACTCTATGCATCAATTCTTATTAAGTCATTGTTCGTAGTGTACATACTAGAAGTTGTTTACCCAAGTTTCTCAAAAATGTAAGCCAGTAATTCCACAATGGACCCTGGGTGGTCAGCATCCACGATGCTCCCCCTCGATTTCTGCCTTTCCTGGTATTCCCACTTTTGTGTAGTTTCCTCCAACACTGTAGCAGGGGTGGTAGTTGTGACCAATAGAATACAACAGAACTGATGGTATGTCACTTCTGTGATTAGATCGGCAGTCTTTCTCTCTTGGATCATTTGCTCTGGGAAAAGTCAGCTGTCATGCTGTGTACCTCTCTGTAGATACACCACATGGTGTAAACTTGGAAGCAGATTCTTTAGCCCCAGTTGAACCTTCAGATAACTGCAGCTCTGGTCAACAGCTTAACCACCACCCAGTGAGAGAATCTAAGCCAGAACCACCCACCTAACCTCCTTCCAGATTTCTGACCCTCAGAAATTCTGTGAGATAATACCATATTTCTCCATGTATAAGACGCGCCTTAATTTGGGAGCCCGAAATTTGAAAAAAAAATGTATTACATAAAGTTATTGAACTCAAGTTTTATTCATCATGAAATTCATACAACTTCTCATCCATGCAAAAAAGTGGGAAATACAAGTAAAAAAATCTACAACCACTGTATAAGACGCATCCAGCTTTTAGACCCCAAATTTTTCCCCAAAATGTGTGTCTTATACATAGGGAAACATGGTAAATGTTTGCTGTTTTAAACTGCTAAGTTTGGAGTAATTTGTTACACAGCTATAGATAGCTAATACAAGATATCTTATTTATCTCAGCCCCTGCTAGAGTGTCTGGCACATAGTAAGTCCTTAATTAATATTGATTGAATGAATGAATGAATCATGACAGCACTTAAGTAAACTAGTAATAGAATCAGTTAGTAAGGACTCAAGAGTTGGAGAATTTAATTTGTAACTTTAATATGACTTATCTTCTCAGAACTTAAGTTTCTCTTAAATAGCTCTTCTGTCCTGGTAATAATGTGGCAATGAAAAATAGAGCAAAATAAATTATTTATAAAAAGTTGGTTTAACCTATTGATTCAAGTGACAACCTCCATATTAAAGGCCGATCACTAGGATTGTAAACAAAAAATTTTATACAACAAAAATGAAACACTGAATTACAAGAAATAAATGGATCTCCAAAATAGGCTTTCATTACAAGAACTTTTAATATATCTCAATATTCTATTAAGACTAAAGTCAGGACCTTGCCAATCCTGAGAGATTCCTGAGAGAATAAGTCAGGAAAGTCAGTGTGTATTCTAAGGTGACTTGAATGACTGAGGTGAATTTTACTAAAAAATGATAGGGTCGTATGGCCTTTTCTGTTAATGTCTTGACTTAGTTCCTTCCTTTATCAGTAAAAACAAGCACGAAAATTATTTTTTGGCAGGTTGCTCCACGGAATAAGTGAACTAGAATAGAAAATGTGGCCATAAAAGTGCAGAAGAAAGTTTGCCACTAGAGGGCGATCTATACTCAAGAAAGAAAGGTTGGTTACCGTGGTTAGAAAATTGCTGTATCTAAAGAAATAAAAAATACCTTAAACTTACTCCATTTCTTCATCTTTAGAGCCTCAGCTAAACAATTCTATTAAAATTAGAAACTTACTAATGTTTTACTATGCCCCTCCATCTCCTTCAAGGGAGCAGAGAACTTAAAGATAGGCTACTCTATTACCTGTCAAGTCCTCCTTTTTACCCTCCTATGACATTATTTTGTGTAAATTTATTTCCTATGTAGAAAGGGAACACATACCAGTGTGAGACTTTGGGAAGCACTTAGTATTCTCTGTTTTTGTAGACAACCTGGTGTAGTGCAAAGAGCAAGACCTTGGTGGCAGACCAATGGGAAGTCCAATTCTGGCTCTGCCACTTGTTAGCTGGGTAGCATTTAAGTGACTGATTTTATTAAGTCTGAGTTTACTTATCTATGAGTCTTGAGAATTAAATAATGCAAATGACATAAATTAAATAAATTGTTTAGCCTACTGTCCGGCACATATATGTTCAATAATTAAAGGTCATTATTATTGTTTCTTGCTTATTGTTTAATTCTGTTGTCCATAGCCACCTAATGATTCTGGAGCAGTAGTAATCCAGATAAAAATAGAAGCTGATTTGTTCTTCTTCTTGGTGTCAGATTAAAAATCTAGGCTGTGAAATGCTGTTCTTTTTTGATGACGTTCTAAAAAAATATTTAATGTGGAAATGAGTTACTAAATTGCCCATCATATGTTTATATAAAACACAAATAGTAAAAAATTATAATTTCATTTTTATAGACAAAGCAGGGAATTCTTTAAAATGGAAAAACTCAAAGATAAAATAAAATCTTCAATATGAAAACAGGTATTATTAATTACATTTGATGCTTTGGTTTATAAATTGGAGGCATATACCACTTTACATAAATTATGTTAATTTAATATATCTCAAATGTTGGCTTTAAATGGTTAAAATATTTTGAAGAAAACTAGAAAATACTCTTAAACAGCTCATTGACTCTTCCATAAAATGAAAATAATTCAGAAATTGATGTGCTGCTTGAATTTAAATCAGAAATGACTTGGTTTTGTGAAAGATGGTTTACATTGTTGGAAGGAACCACACTCTAAGAGATGTCTCCAATATCCTGGAAATGATGAAAGAATTCTCTAAACTCCATTATTTCCTTTTCTGCTGTGCACTAATTAGATTCTCTGGTATCCAGCTGATTCACGCCTTAGGCGGACTCCATAGACAATCAACCCCACAGCACAGAGACCAAGCACGATGGCCCCAATCACAGGAAGCACAATTGTGTAGTCAGACGAACACTCATCCACTAAGAGAAAAAACAAATACAGTATAACAGGTAAGCTTTGATGAGGATAAATCAGAAAGCTGGCTAGAGTAGGAAGAATATAAACTTTGAAATCACACTTAGGTTTGACTTTCAATTCCACCACTAACTAACCATGTGAACTGAGGCGGGTCATTTAACCTTTGTATAAAGTAAGCAAATAACATATAATATTTTTGGAGAATTAAATAAGATAATCTTATCTTCTCAGCAATAGATATTTAATAAGGTTAGCTCCATTTTCTTCCAGGTGTGCTCTCCACAAAGTGTGGCGTACTCAAGGAATTATGTCACTAGACTACATATGATCGGTTGAAAACATATGTTTATCTACTTTATAAAATATTTCTTGTCACACTTAAAGTTCCTTTTTATTGCTTTTAGTGAACTAAAAATATTAGAAACTAGACCTAGTTATTTATTAGAGCTTAAAAGTAAAAGTTTGTAAATTAGTTAAAACACTTTCTTTATTCCATTAGAGAGTACTTATTCAGTTCATTTAAAATGTAATCAGTCTCTATGGGGAAAGATGGAGGGCCCTGGGGTAAAGCAGAACTTGACTGAATATAAATAAGTGGAAAACTGTAACTATATCTTGTTCAAGAATAAGAGAGTATATCCAGTGGTGGGATTCAGCCAGTTTGCACCAGTTCAGCAGAACTAATACTTAATTTTTTGTTAGGTAAACTGGTTGTTAAAATGGCACTTGTAATCATGGTTCTCTCTAAGGTGGGCACCTGGGCAGTCTCCCAATGTGGAAATCACAAATTTACATTCCTTACTCATTTTTAATGTTCATCTGTGCACAGTGTATTCTAAGAGCCCCTTAGTAATGTTCATTCTGTCCATAGGTGAAAAAAATTGCATGAGGATGCCAATCAAGAAGCAATATGGAAATATCTTAAATAATACTTTTATTATTTTTTGTCAGGTATTATTTAATATTTTTTCATTAATATTTAAAAATTCAATTCTTATAACATTTTCTAGTTTTGTGTACCTCTTTTATTGTTCTTATTTAAGTATTAAATGCATGAAATAATAAACTACCTTTTTTTTGCAGCATCTCAGTTTCTTTTTATATATATATTTTTTATTATTATTAATTCTAATGGGGTGACACCAATAAATCAGGGTACATATGTACAATGAAAACATCTCCAGGTTATCTTATCATTCAATTGTGTTGCATACCCATCACCAAAAGTCAAATTGTCCTCTGTCACCTTCTATCTGGTTTTCCCTGTTAAACTACCTTTTGGTATATCATTTTTTTATACTTAAATTGGTCATTAGGGCAGAGAACTGGTTGTTAAATTATTTGAATTCCACCACTGGATATATCCATGAGGATTTTGCATGAACCAAGGATCACCATTAACCCAATTCTCACCTGAAGTCCAAGAAAAAAGAATCAGGAGGGGCCAGGGGAGAGGGAATGATAATTAGAAACTCCAGAAAAAATCCAAATCTGTACAAGACAAGAACTATGCTTGTCACATACTATTTGATTTGGCAGTGGACAAACATTTACATAACTATAATATATAGCTTATTGAATTAATAATAGAGATATAACCATAAAAGTATGGTATAAGAGAATTAAATCCTTATCTGCCTCAGCAAGAAGTATAAAGATTATACATTAAGAAATTGTAAAAGAAGCTTTTTAATATATTTTAAAAGAATTATGGAGATACCATAAGAAATTGTTAAAATTAAAAGTGCTTTATCTCTTAGAGGAAGGACAGGAAAATGTTGCTTTTCATAAGCCCTTTTGTAGTACATCATACTTTTGTTATGTGTGTGTGTGTGTGTGTGTGTGACCTAAATATGTATATATTTAATAAATATATACTTCTGACATTATAAAAAACATTGACCAGTTAAGAAGTTAAAATGATTTGGAAAAAAATACAAAAAAGTTAAAACACACTATAAAATACATACCTACTAACCTAGGAATTCCACCACTAGGAATTTATACTAAAGATACATTCACATAACCTGACCAGGCTGTGATGCAGTGGATAGAGCATCAGCCTGGGACACTGAGGATCCAGGTTCAAAACACCAAGGTTGCTGGCTTGAGTGCGGGCTAACCACCTTGAGTGTGGGGTTGCCACCTTGAGTGTGGGCTCATAGACATGACCCCTTGGTTGCTGGCTTGAGCCTAAGGTTGCTGGCTCAGCTGGAGCCCCCAAGTCAAGGCACATATGAGAAAACAATCAATGAACAACTAAAGGGCTGCAACTCTGAGTTGATGCTTCTCATCTCTCTCCCTTCCTGTCTCTCTCTCTCACTAAAAAAAAAAAAAAAGGTATTCACATAAGTACATAAAGTATGTTACAATAATCTGCATCATTTATGAGAGCAAAATGGAACATCTAAATAGTTATAAAAAATTTTAAATGGTACAATCATACAATAGAATATAACATAGCCATTAAAAATGTGGCAGATCTCAATGTTTTTTGGAGGGTACATTGGGTGCTTTCAATCAGCAACTTCAGTTGATTTTAAGAAAACTCTCTTAAACTGTCAGATATATCTTCACTCTATTTTTGAGTGCTCTACTTCAAGGACACCAGTTATCCTTATGTTGGATGGTCTGAACAGCTTCCTTTCCTAGCAGCTTCTCTATAATGTTATCATCTTAATTGTGTCTGAATTAACTGATAATCTCAGTCATTTTTCTCTGTGAAGATTATTCAGTTTTCAGCTGTATTCTACCTCTTAATACTTCTGTTCATTATATAAGTATGTTACTTTGATACTCACTTTGTTCTCTTAGGAGTAAAACTTTCTACTCACCTTGCTTTCATTATAAAGTGTCTCATCTATGAGCTCTGGTCACATTCTTATTAAGTAATTCTCAGCATAAACCAATTGTCAGGAACTTCTCCCTGTTCCTTGACTTTATTTCTTTGTATTTTTATGAAATATATTTCTTTCTAACCCTCCATCCTTTAACTTTTTTCAAATTATGGTAAAATTTACATAATATAAAATTTGCCATTGAATCGTTTTTAAAAAAATTTTTGAGAGGGAGAAAAAGAGAGCAGCATCAACTCATTGTTTCACTTAATTGTACCATTAATTGCTTTTCATATGCACCCTGACTGGGGCTCCAACTGGAGATCTCAGGGATCAAGGTGACAACCCTGGGATCTAGCAGGTGACCCCTGCACTCTAGGACACGCTGTATCCACTATACCACTGACAAGGCCCATTCTATCTGTTTTTAAGTGTATACTTTCGTGACATTAAGTAATTCTCATTGTTGTGTAACCATCACCACCATCCATCTCCAGAAGGTTTTTCATGTCGTGAAATTAAAACTTGGTATACCTAATTTAATTTAATCTTATATTATTCATGTTGTTATTGTGCTGCAGTAAATTTGCAGTGATCACAGAATTTGTTTTCATCTTGCTCATGCTTGAGCATCTCATCCAGGCATTGAATTTCTTAAGATATCATTTGAGTAAATTAGGGCCTTTCTTGTGTTTGAAGTTAGTTAATGTTTCCTGCTGAGCTACAGATTTGGGTTCTACTTTCGTTACCCTTCCTTGGGAACTAACTGGCTTCAGCCCGGGGCTCTCCTCTGGCTTGGAGTCAGCTTCAGGGTTCACCTTCCTTGGTTTCTGTGTTTACTCTGCCTAGTCCTCCAAGTAACCATTTTACTTCCCTAGTTTTGAAGAAGTAAACTAACCGCTCTTCTCTCCAGTCTCAGAAATGGCAGGAAATGTTCGCAGGATTTCCTTCTCTCATCATACAGCGTGTTTGGAGAGGCTGGGTTGGGAGAGCAGCTCTGCTGCCCCTTTCCTCTCTTCTGATTCTTGTTTATTTCTGGGTCTTCGGTTTTTTTATAATATGCTTTTAAAAAATAGATTTTATTTATTGATTTTTAGAGAGAGGGGAGAGAGAGAGAAGAGTGGAAGAGCAGGAAGCATCAACTTATAGTAGTTGCTTTTCGTATGTGCCTTGACAGGGCAAGCCTGGTGTTTCGAACTGGTGACCTCAGCATTCCTGGTTGATGTATTATCTATCCACTGCGCCACCACAGGTCAGGCTGGTTCATCACTTTCAATGTATTACATTAGGTTATAGCTTTTTGACTGCTACTGGTGATTTTTTAAAACATCTTATGCCTCAAATCTATGAGATAGTGAGAAAGGAAAATTCTAGTCACTATTTTAACTCCAATTTTTCATTTCACATATTTCTGTGGTGCTTTAAAATTTTTTAAATCATCTACATGTATTCCTTTTGTTTCTATTTTTTTCTTAAACCTTAAGAATTAGTACTGAGGGATGGGTTATAACTAATTTATTCTATGAGGCAAAAGAAAATTCAGGCATAAATTATGCACATTTGTTCATCAAAGTTGTTTTGTATGCAATTCATATGTAATTCTTTAAACACAACATTCTAATTGTGAAGAACTAGAAACAATAAAAATTCTCACTGAAAACAGGACTAGTAAAGGACATCATTGCATAAAGTTGATAGCATATTCATGATAGCAGTCATGATAATAATTGCACCTTTAAAGCATGGAGTTTATGATGCACATGTGAAAAGAATACCAAATTGTGTATTTTGTATGCTGCCAGTATGTTAACAATATTTATAAGATGAAAATATATCAAAATTAACAATGAATAGGTGGTGGGCAAATGAGTTTGTAAAATTTGTGTTTTTTGAGTTTGCTCACTTTTATTATTAAAAGCGGTGCTGGGCAGCACCAGGTATGTGATCTGAGAAATTGTAAATCACCTTCCTGCTTGGGAAGGGCCATTGTTATGCTAATGTTTTCTGGAAGAGGGGTTTTCATGCAAAAAAAGTTTTAAAAAGAAGGAGAAGGAAAAGAGCGAAAGAAGCCAAGATGACAGGGAAAGAGAGAAGCCAGTTTTGCAGAGTAAGAAGCCATATTGGCAGATGAGAAGGTGAGCTACTTTTGTGAACTCCACTGGAACTGGTGAGGCTTTTGATTCTAGGAGGAACTGGAGAAGATTCTTCTGGTTGTAGAACCAGAGAATGTGTCAGTAGTTTTGTGATCTCTGAATGAATGAAAGGGAAGTGTTTTCTCTGAGTGTTTGCTCGTCGGCTGGTACAAGACTTGAATAAAGGAATGGCCCACCATTTTTTGTTTCCACTGTTTCTTTATTGTCTGCCTGAATCTAATGGGAACCTGCATGTGAATGGCTATGACAGCGGTGACTACTGGCCATACAGTAGGTTATCAATAGGTAGGCATTAGTGAAGCTTCCTATGATCTCTAGGGGCATTTCTATGCTCTGGAAGGGGATTGTAAAGAGAAGGGTAAATTTAAGACATTTTACTCACAACAGGAGGGAATAACTGAGTTTAAATAGCTGAATGGACATGCAGCAGAACTAAAGGCAAGGGGCAAGTGATAAGAGGTCAAAAGAGGCCTCTGCAAAGCTTTCCAGAGTCACACATAGCAGCTTCCAGCTCCAACCCAGGAAGCATGAGCAATACATCTTCTGCAGCCAGAAGAGACAGACTACAGGGCAGCACCAGGCAGCTCCTCTGGGGCAGAGGAGGCCACTTGGAGACACAGGTTCTCCCCAGTCTCAATCCCACACTCAACCCCAGGGGTCTTCCCCAGACGTCCCTGCAAATAGCGAGCAGCACTGCAACCCAAGAAGGCATCCAGGCACTAATTTACTAGTCATTCAAAAGACACTTTTGTTCATTCTAGTTACTAGAATGTTAATTCAAAATATTTTTAAAGATAATTGGTTTTGGTAGGGAGGGGTGCAGGTTGATAACTCGCTGAAGACGGTAGAAAAGAAAATTAAACTTAAGTGAACTATATCATCCCTCTCCTTTTGGTCTAGTTTCATTTATTTTTCCATCAGCTAGCAGTGGGAGAAATTTCAACACACCAGAAGATGACCCTTCCTTTAGTCATTCTATGGGGTGGTTAGTGGCAGAGCGAATAAACAACTCACGTTCTGCAACTCATGTTAGGCTTCAAGGACACTTACTTGAAGTCTAACTGGAAATGGGAGTCCAACAGGGAGGACACGGAGAGAGACGGCATCTCTCCAAAGCCACGCCCTCTCTGCTGAAACTGAGTCACTTTGGGGAACACCGTGTCCTCACATGCTAGCTTTCACATCAACATCTCCTGCTCCAAAGAGGAAACAGGAATTGCAAGACACTCCAGACATTGTCTGGGGCTCTTGAAACCTTCTGGAAGCTTCCACGTGCTCTCCCCACCACCTCACTTCTGGAAAGTGGAGAGAGCTAAAACACCGCGAGAGGAAGTGGTACCTGTCCTAGATAAACAGTGGCTGAGAGGCATTGCCAACTTTCATAAACTTGCTGTTAAAAAATAATGAATAGCACCATTGGAAATTTTAGAAAAACAAGAGAGTTTGTTAGTAAAAGTGGTTGACACCCAGAAGTCTATAATTCTCTTTTTTCTGAACTAAAAATCCAAATTCTCCTAGAAAACCATGAATAACATTCAGAGCCTTATTTTAATAGAACTCTTCTTCCAAATAGCAATCATTCCCAATTGGGGATTTTCTGGTTTATAATAGTGTTTTTTGGTAAATGTTTCCTAAAAAAAGGGAAGTGGGTCGATCTACTTCTTCTACTGGCCAGTTATGATTGTTTTAAGGCTTAGCTTTCTGCTCTCCCACTGTGGCCCAAATTAACAAATTTACAAGGATAGACTAGAATCAGAGAAAAACAGAGACAAAGCAGAAAAAACATATTAAGAAGGCAGACAACAAATGGAGGTGAAGGAACTAGAAAGCTAACATTTATTCAGCTTCCTTGTTTGTCAAGATCTTTGGCCTTACATTAAAAAAAAATTAAATGTTGCAAAGTTTTCTAGTTTTCATTAATAGGGCATTAAAGTAGTGCAAACTATGTCTTTTTAAAAATAATAGTCTATTAAGACTATCTGTAATTTACGTAAGTCAAAATTTGGGCATAATCTAGGAGTTTAAAATCACTTTAGAATGTATTTCAAAGGACTGTTTTCTTTTTAAAGTAGTATGTATAAAAAATACTGGATATTGAGACTCTTAATAATGTATAAGAAAAATCAGTTCAGTTTGAAAATGTCTTTCCCACGATTCTGCCTTTGGGCATTTGCTTTGTCCTCACAGGCACTTTCCTCTTGTTCCTTGTTCTAGCGCTCACAGCCAGCTCAGTATGGTGGGGTGTGGAGGACAGGATTCAAGGCCACATGGCAGGCCTCCTCACACTAACAAGAGAACGAACGTGGAAGGGGCTACCTTTCAGCCAGCCTTTGGATGGCCTTGGGGTAGAAAGCTGGGTTTCCTAATCAGATTGGGAGGCAGGACAGGAAGCTAGAAAAGTTGATCCCTTCACTTCAGGCTGAATATGAAGACAGAATTCCCAAGGCCTTAACCTTGCACATTCTGAAGAAACTGGGGCTTTACATCCGTTCATATCCTCTACTGGGCCTCTCTCTGGCCACCAGGCATGCTGTTAGCAAAATGACAAGCAGTCCTGCGATACTCAGGCACACAGCCACAGGGATTTCTCTCCTGTTTTTGTCACTGAAGCATTCATCCGCTGTAATTGAAGTCAGAGTAACAGGTGTTACAGGCTGGCCACAATGTTGGGAATTGCCCCTGCCTGCCTGCCTCCACTTTGCAGAAGGAAACTGAGGGGGAAATGGAGCTGCTGAACCTCCCAGCTGCAGCCTCAGACATGCCTGATGGGCGCAGACAAGGAGGGAAATGGTCAGCACAATGATCCGGAACACGTGGTGCTGTGACAGCTTAAGGGGTGTATGGAATTACAGATACCCAGGCCTCTGGCTCAGGAAATTATGTTTCAGTGGGTCGGAGGTGGAGCAAGGGTCATTCTGATACAACTGAGAGGCAGATCCAACTTTGAGGAAAGATTAGTTTGGTCTAGAAGGTCAGGAGCAGAATTGTGTTTTGACACCAAGCTAAGGTAAGCAATGGAGCCATGGTTCCCAACTCTGGAAACACAGAACTGCACCAAACCACGTGGCCAAAATTTCTATTCAAATTCTGTGCTTTTTAAAGGGGCTTTGGGACAGCCTAGGGCTCCTGACACCAAGAAACCTTTTGCCAGAGTTTTAGGGAGGAGGAGTTGAGAAGATGGGAGCCAGGAGCCTACTGTTAGGGATGACCATTATTTTTGACTAGGCTGAGCATTTACATTTGAGTTATTGTGAGATGGATGTTTTAGAAAATAATGTTCAATTTCTGGACATATGTAGAAATTTTTGTGATACTGTTTTTCTGGCAGGGAAAAGGGGGTTTCCTTGGAAAGTTTCCCTGGTCTGCCTCTGGCCTTCTTTCTGGGACCTGCTTCCCTCTGTGATGGTTAAAACCCAAAGCAGAACTAAGACTAACTTTGAGGAAACAGTTTATATTTGGGAAGAGGGAGTCCAACAGAATGCACTTCTATCTTGAATTATGGCACTCTTTTCTCTTTTCCCTCTGTAAGTAGGAAAGGATCTATTGAATTTTAGACATCACTAATACTCAGGATTTTTAAAGTGTTCTCCAAATCTACCTGAGTTTACTAGAACTCAACAGCTATAAGAGGGGAGGTTGCAGGTGGTGTTTTCTGACTTATTGATTGTGTGTATGTGTGTGTGTGTGTGTGTGTGTGTGTGTGTGTGTGTGTGTGTGTGTGTGTGTGTGTTTAAATGATTCCAAATATATGTTTTGGTCAGACAAGAAGAGTGTTTTCTGCTGTGGTAGTACAGCAGACATGAGTGGGTTAAGGTGCCTGTTTTTGAGGTTGGTATTGACTCAGAGAGAAATGGTAGGAGGGAGAGCTGGCCAGGGAAATTTGGCCTTAAGAGCTTTGTGAAATTATATTGTCCTAGGAAGCTCATGTGATTCTCATCCCTTTGACAGTTTCAGACAAAACAAAACAAAAAACCTTGAAACTGGCCCTGGCTGGTTGGCTCACTGGTAGAAAATTGGCCTGGCATGTGGAAGTCCCAGGTTTGATTCCCAGTCAGGGCACACAGGAGAAGCAACATCTGCTTCTCCACCTCTGTCCCTCTTGCTTCTCTCTCTCTCTCTTCTCTTCCCACATCCATGGCTCGAATGGTTTGTGCAAGTTGGTCCCAGGCACTGAGGATGGCACCATGGCCTTGCCTCAGGCACTAAAATAGCTTGGTTGCTGAGCAACAGAGTAGCGGGCCCAGATGGGAAGAGCATCACTCCCTAGTAGGCTTGCCAGGTAGATCCCCATAGGTACACATGTGGGAGTCTGTCTCTCTGCCTCTCACATAATTAAAAAACAAAACAAAAAATACCCTTGAAACTACCCATAGATCTCTAAAGTTTATGTTTTTGACATGATGAACCCTTAACTTACCATTTCCAAAGTGGTCATCTTCAAAATCAAAGGCTTGAAGTTGGACATTCATTGTTTTCAGTTGAAGGTGGGCTGACAGCTGGATGCTCTGTTCACTCACACACTTGAAGGAATGCCCAATCACAGTCTCAAACATCATCACAGCACTTTTCTTTCCTTCGTAAATTGTTTCTGAAAACACAAAGGTAAGTAAGTGTAGATATATAAGAATTTTGGCATAGAATCAACCAATGATTGCATAAATAAGTGGAACAACAAATCGATGTTTCTCTCTTTCTTGCTCTCTAAAATCAACACATAAAAAATTACAAAAAAGAATCTTGGCATATCTCTATTGAGTTTCAGCTGCTGCTTGGTGGTCCTCATGCAGTTAAATAGCCTTCCCTTACATGTGACTTTCTGGAGTTCTGCCTTCTCTTCATAAAATATCACCTCTTGCTTTGGGGGCACTTTTTTCTGGTGCTCTGTTTGGAGTTACTGTAGACTCTTGCATTTTTACATGCAAATATCTTACATGATGCACTAAATTATCTGTGTACACCACTGAATCATGTTATATCCCAGGGTAATCTACTACTACCACCCTTACTAACATTACAATGATCATTACCACTGTAATGACAACTAATTATTCTTACTACTACCTGTACCACCACCTGCTTGAGAATTGTCATTACCATGATGTCATACTGTGTACAGCTCCTGCTGCTACTGCTGAGCCTTGGTTATTGGAACCTGGAGTTGTTGTATCCTCTTCATTAGCCTCTAAATTAGTTTCTGGCCTTATTTTCCATTCTTCTGCCTCTTGAGACATTACTACCTTATTCCTGGCTAAAATTTGGTCCGTGCCTAGTGATAACATTAGCTAATTTATGTTAGCATTCACTATTCATCCCCAGCCTATATGAGTATATCTGTCTGAGTTAATGACTATGGAATTGGTTGACTATGACATCTACTTACATTTTACCAACAATCATTGGCAATGTCCTCTTGGACAATATCAATACAATATAGCTAATATTTAAAATAGACATATCTCTACATTTTCATTTCTTGGCATGGTTTTAGATATAAGTTCCTTAATAAGTTTAAGCCAGTCAAAAGATAGAATTTTGAAACGTAGAAAACAGACATAAAAAATCTCAGTACAGCCTGACCTGTGGTGGCGCAGTAGATAAAGCCGTCGACCTGGGAACACTGAGGTCGCCAGTTCAAAACCCTGTACTGGTTCGGTCAAGGCACATATGGGAGTTGATGCTTCCAGCTCCTCCCCCCTTTCTCTCTTTCTCTCTCTCTCTCTCTCACTCTGTGTCTCCTCTCTAAAAAAAAAATGAATAAAATAAAATAAATAAAAAGTCTATAAAAAATGTTTTTAAAAAAAAATCTCAGTACAGTGCCTGGCACAGAGGAAATGATTAATAATAAGTTGTTATCTAAATCTGAGCTTTTCAACCTGACCAGGTGGTGGTGTAGTGAATAGAACACTGGCTTGGGATGCTGTGGAGCCAGGTTCAAAACCCCAAGGTCTTCAGGTTGAGTGAGTGTTCATCTGGCTTGAGCACGGGCTTACCAGATTGAGCATGGGTCGCTGACTTGAGCATGAGATCATAGACATGACCTCATGGTCACTGGCTTGAGCAAGGGGTCACTGGCTCGGGTGGATCCCCCTGGTCAAGGCACATATGAGAAAGCAATCAATAAACAACTAAAGTGCCACAATGAAGAACTGATGCTTCTCATCTCTCTCCCTTCCTGTCTGTCTGTCTCTCTCTTACTTAAAAAAAAAAAAAGCAAAAAAAGCTGAGCTTTCCAGAGAGACATTTGAGACCTCTGGGAACACCCTCCCCCCCAATTTGATTGGGAGCTTTACTTTTCTAGAAGCAAACATTCTAGAAGTTCTCTGAACTTGCCCCAATATGGGCAACTGTCTATACAGCACACAAACTGAAACTTTAGAAATAAATCTGGCCTGACTGGCAGAGTGGATAGAGTGTCAACCAGGAATGCTGAAGTCCCAGGTTTGAAACTCCAAGGTCACTGCTTGAGCATAGGCTCCTCTGGCTTGAACTTGGGCTCACCAGCTTAAGCGTTGGATCATTGATATGATCCCATGGTTGCTGTCTTGAGTCCAAGGTCACTGGCTTGAGCAAGAGGTCACTGGCTTGGCTGGAGCCTCGTTCCCCCCCAGTCAAGGCAGGTATGAGAAGCAATTAATGAACAACTATAAATTGCAGGCACTGGCCGGTTGGCTCAGTGGATCAAATGTTGGCCTGGATATGGATGTTCCAGGTTAAATTCCTGGTCAGAGCACACAGGAGAAAAGACTACCTGTTTCTCTCCCCCTCACTCTTCTCCTTCTTTCCCCATTCCCCTTTTGCAGCCAGTGGCTTGATTGGAGCATCAGCTTCAGGCACTGAGGATAGCTCAGTTGTTTTGAACATTGGCCCCAGACAGTGGTTGCCAGGTAGATCCTGGTTGAGGCTCATGTGGGAGTCTGTCTCTCTATCTCCTCTCTTCTCACTTAAAAAAGTGCTGCAACTATGAGTTGATGCTTATCTCTCTCCCTTCTTGTCTCTCTCTCTCTTTTAAAGAAAATACAAATCTGCCTGACCTGTGGTGGCGCAGTGGATAAAGTGTCGACCTGGGAACACTGAGGTCGCCAGTTCAAAACCCTGCACTGGTCTGGTCAAGGCACATATGGGAGTTGATGCTTCCAGCTCCTCCCCCCTTTCTCTCTCTCTCTCTCTCTCTCTCTCTCTCTCTGTCTCCTCTCTAAAATGTATAAATAAATTTTTTTTAAAAACCCAGTTATTTAAAGAAAATACAAATCTGATATATAAGTTTTCTACACCAAACCTTCCAATGACATCCTTTCACACTTTAGAATAAATTGCAAAGTCCTCACCTTGCCTTGCCCAGAGGCCCTAGATGCTCTGGCTTACCTGCCCCCAGACCTCATCTGCTTCTTTGCTCACTGGCCGCTGCTGGTCCCTGAACACACCAGCAAGTTCACTTCATAGGGCCTATCCTTCTGCTGTTCCTGCCATCTATCATTCCCCAAGCCCAGAAGTCCCCATATCTCTCTGCTCAAACCTCACCTCTTCAGAGAGGCCTTCTTCCCCTGAGGGCTTCCCTAAGGCCTCACCTAAAATAACTATCCAACACGCCCATATTTTGCTTACAGAATTTACCACGGCTTACCTGTGTGTTATAACTTAATGTGTCTGTTTATGGTCCTTTCCTTTTTCTAGAGTGTAAGTTCCTAGAGAGCGGGGACTCTGTTTATATAATAATGGATTTCCCAGTGTATTCCGGGGTTTGGTACCTAGCAGGCACTAACTACATTTTTGCAGAGCAAGTACTCATGTATCCAAGAATATAGGATAAACTGCACCATCAACAAGTCTGTCCAAAGTCACTACGCTCTTTACTGTTGCTGATAATGACTTCTGACATGATGTGTCCAATCTCTTTCCTTCACGAGCAGATAAGAAACTGATGTTCACAAAGATGTACTAAGTTCCCCCCAAATTCTATATGCTGTGGGATACTCTCTCAATTTGTTTTTCAAAAGCAGTATCAAAGATTCAAGAATTCAACAGGACGAAAAATGGGCTAACTAGGCACAGTGTCCTTGCTGGTAGAACCGCCTTCTCTAGCTTCTTACCTGGATTTGAGACAGTCAAATAGGCTCCCACTTCATTGATATAATATGAGTTTTCATCCTGTAAAACATCAGTGTATCAATCTTTGGATAATCTCTGTTTTTATGTTTATGATTCTGGCCTACAAACTATGCTTAGTCAGGATTCCAGCTATTAAATCCTTGATTTGGGGGTATGGGGTATGTTGGTATGGAACCATAATTGTGTTTAAAATAAAATTTTATAAAGTAAATATACTACATGATAAATAAATAATAATAGTTTCCCCTTGGCCCCAAACTTCTCTACTACATATGTGCTGTTAGAGCCTAAAATTAAAATTCTACCAATACAGTTTGAGTCCTTTTAGTTGGGCCAAGTTTCCCCCTATAAAAGGTAAATACATCCTGAAGGTGGAGGGTTGGAGGAATATACACTAAGCTTTTGTAACTAATATCTCATGATAGGGATTCAAACTGAGACTCCTCATCTGTAAGGCTACCATGAGTGGGCTTTATGCGGTCTATAAACCTCCTGGAAAAAATAGTGCATGCAAAATTTTGCCTGCACTTTCCTGGGTAGAGTATCAGGTACTTTAAACAGATTAATGAGTTCATGTTTTCCAAATGTTCACATGGGACGACAGTGAGTAATTCTGGGAAGAAATGGTTTACCCTGAGATCTCTGGGTGTTCTCTGCAAGAGGACCCCCGTGGTTGTGCTCAGAAGAAATATCAAGCGGTGCTCCACATTTTACCCAGATTGTCCTTTTCGAAAACAAGCAAGCAAAAAAACTACAAAACAGCCCTATAACCTCTGGGGAGACTGAGGGCATAAAACATTAAAGGGAACTGAATTGATATATGAAAAGGTAAGTTATTCATTGATTGCTTTCTCATATGTGCCTTGACTGTGGGGCTACAGCAGACCGAGTAACCCCTTGCTCAAGCCAGCGACCTTGGGTCCAATCTGGTGAGCTTAGCTCGAACCAGATGAACCCGCGCTCAAGCTGGCGACCTCGGGGTCTCGAACCTGGGTCCTCCGCATCCCAGTCCGACACTCTATCCACTGTGCCACCGCCTGGTCAAAAAGTTAGGTGAAAAAGTTTTTATTTTTTAAAGTAGGTAATTTACAATGTTATTATTTTGAAACATTCATTAGGAAACTATCCACAAGCAAGAAGTACAAAAAGTGGTAGAGCAACCAGAATTTCAAATTGAATTACCTTTAGAAGTTTCAAATCTAGGAATTAAGCAAATTTAATAATAATCTTGACCATATTTAACTCATTTGTATATTATTTGTGGATAAAATGATAATTCCTTTTACAATATAAGAATTCCAGAAATGCAACTGTTTTAGGAGAGTCACTGCTATTGATCTCAAGGTCTGATAATTCATCGAATTCACCTACCACTTCTTACCTTGTGCCAGGGACTATAGCAGGCACTTAGTATGCCATGCCTTATTTAATCCTCACAACAACTATGAGAGGAAATGGAGGTTCAGTGACTTGCCCAAGATCATAGCCCTAAAAGGCGGTAGAAAGATATGACTCCAAGCTGCCTGTCTCCAACATCTCTTACATTCACTCTAGACCAGACATTGCTCTAAATCTGGGGAGAAGAATAAGACCTGGCTCCTTCCTCCGAGATGACAGTCTCAGGTCTCGAAGGCTAGTTGGGCCTTGGCCAGTTGGCTCAGTGGACAAAGTGTCAGCCTGGCATGTGGACATCCCAGGTTTGATTCCGGGGCAGGACACACATGAGAAGCAACTATCTGCTTCTCTTCCCCTCCCGCTCTCCCTTCTCTCTCTCTTCCCCTCTCACAGCCAGTGGCTCGATTGGTTCAAGCGTCAACCCCGGGCACTGAGGATAGCTCAGTTGATTTGAGCATTGGCCCCAGAAGGGGATTGCCAGGTGGATCCCGATTGGGGCGCACGTGGGAGTCTATCTCCCCTCTTCTCACTTTAAAAAAAAAAAGGCTAGTTGAACAATGTGCTTGGACCATCCAGTTCCTTCTTGGGCTGCGCTCACAAACTGTTTATTCAGATTTTTACTGGGTTCCCTTTCAGCACAAGAGACACCAGTACCTACTTCAATGTGCAAAGTCACTCTTACATGAGCCCTGGTCCATCCTGAGGGCAGAGAGGAGCCACTGAAAGGTTCCAGCAGGACAGTGATGTGAGCGGGAGTTTGTTTTTGGAAATTGCTTGGGCTGCAGGATGAGAGTGGTTAGGAACAGCAGGTGAGAGTGGTGAAGCCAGCTCTGAGCCCCGGGAGAACCCTCCTGGGGTCTCCCCTTTCCCGTGGCACCTCCCTGATCTATCCTCACACACCGAAGGAAGGCTGTGTATTTCTAGAAAGGTTCCACAGTTTACTAAGTGTAATCTTTCACTTACATTGCTTCCTTTGATCCTTGGAACAACCCCCCAAGACAAAATAAACATTACTAGCCCGTATTACAGCTGAGAACAAAGAGGCTCAGAGATATTAAGCATCTACCTCTGGTTCCCATTGCTCATAGGTCAAAGCAAGATCTTGTCTACAGGTTCCTGCCCTGTGTTTTCCTCCATTGGAATGTGGGTCTAGACAAAAATTCATTGTGCAAGAACTTTCACATTCCCTGAAATGTGGTTGCCTATATATATACTGCTCACAAAAATTAGGGGATATTTTATTGCTTCCTATTTATTTTGAAATATTCCCTAATTTTTGTGAGAACAGTGTGTGTGTGTGTGTGTGTGTGCATGTGTGTGTATGTACGCACACACACCCATCTGCTGGAAGCAAGACCAGCTACATAATTTGTGGGGCCTACCACAGAATGAAAATGTGGGATCTCCTGTTCACAAATCATTTGAGAATGTCAAAAGGTGACAGCAGAACGTTAAAGCAGCACAGATCCTTCTGACTGCACAGGTCCCGTGCGCCTGACACCAGACCTGATAGGCAGGGCCGCTTCTGCGCCACATGAGCCGCTGCTCTCCGGCGCTCGGCCACAGTGAGGCCTCCCGGAACACGTGGCAGAGTGCTCCCACTCACTGTGCGTTCGTCTTCATGAGGCGACAGGACCGAGTCTGGAGCTTGGAGCCAGGTTTCCTTTTACTGTATATTCACTGAGTCACAAGTAACCAGACATTGACTGGGACTGAGCTGATGTCTATTTGTATGGTAAAGAAAAGGCATTTGCTAGGTGAACTCGTGAACAAAAGGGGAAGGCGATGTTTAGTTTTCTTGAAATTTCATGTTTTATATACAGGGTGGGGCAAAAGTAGGTTTATAGCTGTTTGTATGGAAAATAATACAATACATAATAATAAAAGGATAAACTGTGTTTTACATACTCACAACTGTAAACCGACTTTTGCCCCGCCCAGAAGTTTATGCTAAAGGTATCAAATGAGTCTTATCTAGACAGATGTACCGGCTTTTTCTGTAGAGTTATAGTAATGTTACAGGAGGCTCTTTTTGTGTGTGTGTGATAGAGACCAGAGAGAGACAGAGAGAGAGAGGGACAGATAAACAAGAAGGGTGAGAGATGAGAAGCATCAATTCTTCATTGTGGCACCTTAGTTGTTCATTGATTGCTTTCTCATATGTGCCTTGACTGGGGGGCTACAGAAGAGTGAGTGACACCTTGCTCAAGCCAGCAACCTTGGCCTCAAGCTGTTGAGCCTTGCTCAAACCAGATGAGCCTGCACTCAAGCTGGTGAACTCGAGGTTTCAAACATGGGTCCTCTCTGTCCCAGTCCAATGCTCTATCCACTGCACCACTGCCTGGTCAGGCTTCCAGGAGGTTCTTAAAGGATATATAATTTTCTTTTAAGCTAGAGCAAAGTATTTTTTATACTTGGAAATTAAGAATTTGGTGTAATTTAAGTGGTAATAGGACTGAAGTTTCTTCTGTATGAGGAGCTGGCAAACTTTTTTTTTTCTGTAAAGAACCAGATGGTGAATATTTTAGGTTCTGTGCTTCTCGTAGCAGCCTCTCCACTGCCATATAGACTAAAGCAGCCATAGACAACACCTACACAAACGCGGGTGGTCGTGCTCCAGAAAACTCTATTTGTGGACCCTTGAATTGCATATGATTTTCATGTGTCACATAATATTCTTCTTATTTTTCCTCCAATCATTTAAAAATGTAAAAGCCATTCTTAGTTTGTAGATCATACAACTTTTAGTGGCAGGCTGGATTCAGTCTGGGGCCATGGTCTGTGGACTGCCCGTCCTCACTATCAATGAAGAACAAAGTTGCTAAATGAGTTCATTGGTTACAAAATGTAATAGAGAGAATGGCTTACCTTCTATTTGGGAGAATAAAGTATTGCAAAGGATTTTGTTTAATACTGTTTCAAAAATATGTCTTTGCTCCCTTGCAGCCTAGTTTAAGTTGTCAAATCTTTGTGAACATCCTCAAAGTTTAATGTTTTTTACTTCTAAGTAGAAGAATGGGGATCATAATAACAGGACTTACCTCTTAGGTTGATGGATTAAATGAAGGACTCCACGTAAAAAAACATCGCAGAGTATTTATTCAAATTTTACCTGGCGTTAACAATGGTAATAATAAATTAGGTTGCCTCTTTCCAGTAAACCTCTCTCATTGAGGTCAAATGATATTTTAAAAATCAATTTCCTAGAGCTCAGATCTACCATAAGTAGAAAGAGAACAAGCAAATGAGCGCAGCTTAAGTAGCTCTATTGATTAGAGAAGCTGCAGCCGCAGCTCTGGGGGATAGCAGTCAGGTGGAGACAGACGAGGGGAATGGGGGTGTGGATCTTCAAGCAGGTGTCAGACTTAACCCAAAGTCCAAGGGAAATTACATGCCACCTATTATTCAGTTTATACTGTCTGCTTTTTCTTTGATACCTACAACCACAGGATCATTCTCTGCCAGTTGTTCTTTTTATTTGGAGTCTGGTTTAAAAAATGACAAACATCTACTCTGCCAGATTCTTGAAGACAAAATGAAAACCCTTTGCGTACCCATCAACATTTATAAAAGGAGGCCAAGAACCCCTAATAGTCAAATACATCACTTATAGCATGCCCGCCTGAATAGACCGTTAGCACAAGTCCCACCTCACTATTCAACCAATGGGATGCTGACACAGTGGCTCCTCCCCATCAGTATGGAAAGGGAGCTCTGAAATATCTTAGTGGAGAGATGCAAACTCCTCAAGGAACCTAAATCTCCTCCTTAGCAAAGAACAGGGACCAGAGCAAACAGGGTATAGAGAAGCCAGCCAATCAAGCCTGCTCAGGAAGGCAGCATGCCAAAGATCACAGACCCAGGGTCCTCCCCTCTACTTCCACAAAATGCACTGTAGGAGTTTCATAGTCACAGATGTTCAGGATTTGAATTTTGTCTTCAACATCAGCCATTTCTTTCTTGCTCAGCATCACTGGGACTACATCGGGAAACCTTTGCTCTGGGCATAATGAAAGGAAGCAGGTGAGGCTGTTTCTCTACAGCTGCTGATCCATTTTTTGGTACCTTGACCCAGTTCTCTGTGAAATTTAGATTCGCTCCTTCAGTGATTTACTTCTTCATCAAACATTTGCTATACACTATGTACCCAGCCAGGGCTGGGCACTAGAGAGAGAAATGTGAATAAGTCATAGACTTGCTTTCAAGATGGCAGAACGTGTGACGAAGGCACTACTGGGGCTGAGGGAACAACAAATGAGGGCTGAGGGAACCAAGAGAAGAAAGTCTCGCAGCTTTACCTGGGATGGAGGTGGGGCAGGGAGACTTCATAGGGTGAAGATAATTGAGCTATCTTGAAGAATGAATGCAAAAGTGTGCTGAGGGAAAGCAAAAGGGAAAACGGCAAAAATGGTACCATATACTTGGGAATTTCTAAATAGTGCCCTCTGCAGGTGTTAACATTGAACACTGATAGCAGTCTTAGGAGTTTATGAGCTAAGAGGACGCCACAGGCCCCGGAAGGGCTCTAAGGAAACAGGAGGTGGGTTAGCAGCAGGTTCCAGACCTCAGCTGGCCAGTACCCTGCACAGCCCCAGTGCCCTTCCCACTGGGTGACTGATTTCTTCACATCCTGGAGCTGCCCTGACAACCACATGGATGAGAAAGGGACAGTGTTGAGCACAGAAAGATGAACTCTACACAGTTATTGAAAGGTATTTTTAAAACAATGTTGGCAGGTGCCTGACCAGGCGGTGGCACAGTGGATAAAGCATTGGACTGGGATGTGGAAGGACCCAGGTTCGAGACTCTGAGGTCGCCAGCTTGAGTGCGGGCCCATCTGGCTTGAGCAAAAGCTCGCCAGTTTGGACCCAAGGTCGCTGGCTCCAACAAGGGGTGGCTCGGTCTGCTGAAGGCCCGCGGTCAAGGCACATATGAGAAAGCAATCAATGAACAACTATGGTGTCTCAACGGCAACGAAAAACTAATGATTGATGCTTCTCATCTCTCTCCGTTCCTGTCTGCCTGTCCCTATCTATCCCTCTCTCTTGACTCTCTCTGTCCTGTAAAAAAACAAACAAACAAAAAACAATGTGGACAGGAAGAAAGATGGCAGGGTAAGGGTAGTACATTTATCTTGCATCTGAAGGATCTGAACAACGCTCAGCATGTCATTTTATTCAAACGAAACACTGTCATGGAAGGTTTTCAGTTCTTTAAAATATGAAACTGAGGGAGATGAGAAAAGAAACCCACCTCTCCTAACCCCATGATGGGCCAGAAACCACACAGAGCACTTTCACATATGCTAGCCCCGTTTACCCTCACAGCAGCCAGCAAACAAGTATTGCTTGGCCCCATTAGATAAGAGAGGACACAGGCTCAGAGAGAGATCTAGCAACTTTCCGTGGTCACGTGGAAATGATATGGACAATTTAAGTTGACCAATATCAAGTGACAGCTGAGGAGGCAGATTTATCTCTGTTTCTGTCACTATATTTCAATTTAAAAAATTTTACAAATTATTATCCATGACTTGGAACCTGGAACTATAGCCTATTTTTCTTTTCTCTTCCCCCATAATGTCAGCTTAATGTTGAGGACGAACTAGACGCTCAGTAAATCCTTATTGTTAAATTGGTTGATGCATTAGTCTTGCTAATCAGCATCCATTTATCATTCTACAACTTGGTTCCCATTTATAACATCTACTACATTACAACTATTCGGTACTGATTCTTCACATCCTGTTTTCCGGGGCTCTCTTTCCCTCTCGAGTGCTGGTTCTCAACCAGGGTTGATTTTGCCTTTGCGAGGACATGTGCTGATGTTTGGTGACATTTTGGGTTGCTTCAACGGGGGTTGGCTTCTAGTAGGTAGAGGCCAGGGATGCTAGTCAACATCCCACTAGGCATGGGATAGCCCCTACCACAAAGACTTCTCTGACCTGAAATGTCACTACTGCATCTATTGAGAAAACTGGAATGGAATGTAGCAATGTTAGAAAAGTGGCTGACTAAATTGTGGAGCCCATTTCTCCCGTGAAAGAATCTAGATGGCTTTCCTGCCTACTTATATGCATTTCACGCAG
The DNA here is from genome assembly GCA_037038555.1 of Rhynchonycteris naso. Lineage (NCBI taxonomy): Eukaryota > Metazoa > Chordata > Mammalia > Chiroptera > Emballonuridae > Rhynchonycteris > Rhynchonycteris naso. Next base: position 40,220,374 of record CM073002.1, read on the forward strand.
CCCACCTGTTAGGGCAAAGGTCACCATGCCGGGGTCCACAGGCCAAATCTAGCCCATAGCCATGTATTCTTTGGCCAGAAGAATGTTCAAATTTTTTTTAAAATGTGTTGTCAACACTTAAAAATCATGTGCTTTTATAAAAAAAAAGATCTAAATTTTTGCTTTGCCTAGAACAAACAATCAGGGCAACACTGGTCTGCCATTATCACCTGATAGAGGTGATATGTAAAATATTTAACAACTGGTACAGTAGGGCAGTGCCATCCATAAAAGACAGTGACAAGTCTTTGGGCTTGATGCCAGCCCCACCGCTGGCACCACCAGCCTCAGCTGTGGGCTGGCTGCCCCTCGGCTCAGGATGGGCACTCTCTAACCTTCCTCTGTCTCTTCACTACAGAGGCCTTATTAGTTGCCACTTAACATCTCATACTTACTTTAATCTTTTGCTTATGCAGATTTAATGGAAAAATGAAATCTTTCTTCACATTAGTCTTCAACAAAAGTGGAAGAATATTTTCACTACAAGATGTGGAAGAAGACATAAAAGACCTAGGTATATAGGATACAAATGACAACTCTTGCAGGAATGTTGAGAGTACTTGGTTGTGTACATCTTTGCCAAGGGTATGTATTATTCTATTTAAAAACCTTAGTTAACTGAATTAAAAATATATTGCTATTTTAAAAAGTGAAACAATAAAAAAATTACCACCTGCTTCCAGGAAAAAGAAATGTTTACTATACTACCACAGTAATTAAATTCTACGTTGAGCCCCTGTAATCTTTGAATCTGTGGTCACGTTCTGGGCTTAAACAAGTTCCCTTTTTAAGTGCAGATTCTTCAGAAGGACCAGGCTGGTATGTCCCTCGTGTGGCAGAGCTGAGGCCACTGCTGCCCAGGGGACTGGTGCTGGGAAAGGAGGTGAATTTAGTCGGTAGATCAAAGCCGCTACCACAGCACTTGGGGTCATGGTTTGAGTGGCTGATGCTGTTCCTTTCCGAAGGCAGGTGGAGGGAGGGCAGCCCTGCAGGTCCTTCTTGCTCAACCTGGGCACTCACTTCAGGCCCACACCTCTGCAGGCACAGAGGACTCCAGAAAGGCAAGAATTCAGCACTTGGGTGGAGTTTGATCAAATAGAGACCAGCCTGAAGGTATCGGAAAGGCAGAGATGGGGGAATCAGGAGACAGGAAAGTAGCAAAAAGAGAGATTGAGGGTGCCAAGGAAACTTGCTGGCAGTTCTGCCCAAGCCTGGCATCAGTGGCCGTGGTGTGCCACAGACAAATGCTGGAGTTTTTGATGTCCTCCCTCCGCAGCCGCTCGTGCGAGCAGTGGTCCGGGTGGAGTCCAGCCCTGGACTACAGCATCCACGCTCCTGCCTTGATCTTCTGCCATCTTGCTAAAGTGACTTTTTAATAATTCCTGACACCTTTATAGTTTAACTTCAGTTGTCCAGGGATAGAGCACTTATTCTGCCCTGAATGTTCTTCTGGTAACAGGGAGTATGTCTTTCCCATTTGGTGCTTAAAGGAAACCACTGACTTCTTAAGTGCATCCTGAGGAGAAAGTTATGCACCAGGAGGATAAAGCCTTTGAGACCAAGCTAAGAATAACAACAATAACAACCCCCCGTTATGGAACATTGTACTAGATGGTTTACACATACCGTTTCTTTTTTTTCTTCTATAAGTGAGAGGAGGGGAGACAGAGAGACAGACTCCCACATGTGCCCCAACCAGATCCACCCAGCAACCCCAATCTGGAGCTGAAGCTTGAATCAACTGAACTATCTTTAGCACCTGGACCCAATTCTCAAACCAATCGAGCCACTGGCTGCAAGAGCAGAGAGAGAAAGAGAGGAGGGAGAAAAGGAGGGGAAGAGAAGCAGATGTTGCTTCTCATGTGTGCCCTGACTGGGAATTGAACCTGGGACATCCGCATGCTGGGTCAACACTCTATCCACTGAGCAAACTGGCTAGGGCCACATATACCATCTCTAATCATCCCAAGGGTCCTATTAGGGATGTGTAATTATTTCCATTATATAGATGAGGAAACAGGCCCCAGCAGCCCGAGGTCACACAACTGGTAAGTATTATGGCTGAAAGTCAATCTTGGTTTTTCTGACCCAAAGTCTATGCTCATTTCAATCCAAGATCTGCTTGCTCATCAAGATCCCTATAACTTCAGGGCTCATATTAGGTAAGGAGGAAGCTCACACAGAGTTCCAACTGCAAGGGTCCTCTCGCACCTCCTCCCTAGCTCTTACTCGGCTTATTTTCAAGACACTTTGGAGCACAAGTGAGATGACCAACACTGTCCCCCCAAGACATTTGCCCAGTTCAGTCACTGCAGTCATAGCTCCTGGTTGTTGAACATCTCCTTCTCTTACATCGAGCAGTGGTCTTTGTAGAGGGGATCTCTAATTCCCGTCCACCAGTTTTCAAATGACAAAATAAAGCTCAGACAGGTTAAGTTGCCCGCATGATGTCACAGGAGAACAAGGGACAGAATCAAACTTGTAGCTGAGACTCGGATCTCATGCCTGAGTCTTTTGTTCAACTCTGTTGTTTATGCCTTTCCGGGGTGTGGTCTGGAAAACCTGGGGCCTGGTTAGTCCCTGACTTTTGCCTTCTGTGTTTGGAAAGACCCATTCTGTCATTTGGTTTTGGTCTTAGAATAATCTCATTTCTCTGGTGCCCACTGGGAATTCCTCTGGGTCTGTTCATCTCTACAACTTCCTCCTTTGGGTCTATTGCAAAGGGCATGGTTGGCCAGGTTCCACGAGGCCAAGTCTCCCTTAAGAGGCATCAAAGGCGTCCGAGCTGCCCAGAGGAGGCTGAAGGGGGTGAAGGCAAACATAAGATGTCGACACTTTCCTCCATTCCATCTCTGTGCCCCTCACTCTTATCAGAGAACATGTCAAAAGGCTCTGAGATCTATTTCCCCTGCACTTAAGGTGAAGTGTGGGATTGCACCACTGGGCCCTGGGGTGACAGAAAAGGAATGCGACTTTGAAGCCAGTCAGAGTGAGGGGCTTAGTGCTCACCTTGGTGAATGTGAGATTCACAAGTCCGCCCTGGAAATTCAAGAGCAGGTTGGAAGTTCGGGAGCTACAATTCCCAGAGGCTTGGGTTGCGTTGGGGTCGATGTTGAAGTATCTCTGAGGTGAAAAAACCTAAACCAAATAAAATAGATCAGTTCATTGAGACACAGAAGAAAACTCTCGCTAGGGAGCCAGAAGCACAGACAAGTAAGTGAGTCTGAAACTCAAGGCTAGTGGGTCTTCACTCAAGAATTTCAAAGTCCCTGGATGATACTTCACATTTCCAAACCATTCTGTTAAAGAGATTTTTTTTTAAAGACAGAGTTTTCCCACAGAGAAGGGATCCTTGGTTGCTAACCCATGGCAGGGATATTCCTGATAACCTGTGTGGAATTGAATTTTTCTTAAGTTACACACATTGAAAGGTCCTGTAGGAAAGGCTTGCTGTGTAATGTACTTCTGTTTCAAATGTGGATGTTTTCTTTGAAACAGTAAGAACTGTGCAAAAAAAGAAAATACCGTTTTTATGGTGATTCCTTTAGTAAATCAAATAATCTCAGCCTCCCCGCAGTCCCTCCAATCTCCTTGTTAATATGGATTTTCCATACTAGTGTCACAGCTGGCTGGAGCAGGGAGACCACCAAATCCAAACTTCTATCTCACAGGAAAGCTGTGGAGGCTTGGGAGTCATCAGGTGGAGCAGGGCCGAGCTGTGAGCAACGCTGAACACACCCCAACGCTCCGCCTGTGTTGACTAAAAGTGAGGGGCGTGTGTATTTAAATTTGTGCTGTGTGCCTTCCTCTCTTCAAGCAGTCAATGTCGTTTCAATTTTAATACATATTCTAAAACAAATTCACTTTTTTTTTTTACAGGGACAGAGAGAGAATCAGAGAGAGGGATAGACAGGGACAGACAGACAGGAAGGAGAGAGCTGAGAAGCGTCAATCATCAGTTTTTCGTTGCGACACCTTAGTTGTTCATTGATTGCTTTCTCACATGTGCCTTGACCGCGGGCCTTCAGCAGACCGAGCAATCCCTTGCTGGAGCCAGGGACCTTGGGTCCAAGTTGGCGAGCTTTTGCTCAAGCCAGATGGGCCTGCGCTCAAGCTGGTGACCTCAGGGTCTTGAACCTGGGTCTTCCACATCCCAGTCTGATGCTCTATCCACTGTGCCACCACCTGATCAGGCCAAATTCACCTTTTAATAGAGCATCTTGAAGAAACAGGTGCTCGCAGCTATTTATTTCATTAAAGACAAAAGATGCAGAGGAATGCTCATTCTTGGCAAGGCAAACACCACTCAAACTTTTTGAAGGTAATGTGTCAGTCCCATACCCCAACTTACGGACTCCGTGTCTTGAACTGCCAACTCTATCCCCATCTCTGCTTTGATACAGAGCCTGCTTCCATTGAGAACTTGATAAACTCCAGTCTTGGCTGATGATGGCTGCGGTGCAAGGGTGGGCCCAGGAGCCAAGGTGGCAGGTGAGGCTGTATGGGTGGCATTGTGTGCAGCTGTGGTTGTTTCTGGGGCATGGATGGATTGAGTGGGCTCCTGACTGGTTGTGCTGATGATGTCTGATGAGATGGACAAAGTTGTTGAAAGGGTCGTCTGGGAACTGGGTTGGGTGGTCTTTCCCATTGTGTGGCTGTCAGTCAAGGAGCTGGTTCCAGTTGTGTGGGCTGGTGGGGTGACGGTTGGTGGCAGTGAACCGGGTGTTACACTGGAGCTGATTGTAGCATCAGTGACAGGAGCAGCTGTGTGTGAATTGTTGGGTGTGGCCACGGTTGTGAGTAGAGTGTGAGTTACTGGGTTAATAGATGGAGTGCTGACTGTAGCCTCAGTGACTGGAGCAGCTGTGTGTGAATTGTTAGGTGTGGCCAGGGTTGTGACTAGAGTGTGAGTTACTGAGCTAGTAGATGGAATGCTGACTGTAGCCTCAGTGACTGGAGCAGCTGTGTGTGAATTGTTAGGTGTGGCCAGGGTTGTGACTAGAGTGTGAGTTACTGAGCTAGTAGATGGAGTGCTGATTGTAGTCTCAGTGACAGGAGCAGCTGTGTGTGAATTGTTACAGGGTATAGCCAGGGTTGTAACTAGAGTGTGAGTTTCTGGGCTAGTAGATGGAGTGCTGTTTGTAGTTATCAGGGAGGCTGTTGTTAGAGTTTTTATTGTTGTGTGAGTGCTTGGGGTCTCAGAATTGGAGGTTGTGGCAGCTCTTTGAGATGTGATGTGACCACCTGTTGATCTTGCTGCTGTAGTTTGGGGAGGCACTTGGTTAGATGATTGCAGGAAAGAAGGTTTTGCTGTAGCCTGCACTGTTGCTGCGTTCATGGGCCTAGAAGAATCTGTGATTTCTGGAAACTCTGTTGTTCTTACTTGATTGCCGTAATGTAAAATCACTGCAAATCAGGAAACAAAAGTGTTAACACACCAGCCAACAGCTCCCAAAGCCCCTTGCCTACTCATTATAAGTTCACATGCATATTCCAGATTCGGGAGAAATTTATAATGATACAACAAGCAAGTGAAGTTCAGCCAAGATTCTACCATAAGGCCACAACTGGAATGTTTTGGTTGTGCCATGCATTGTACAGGATTGGGATCAGACTGCATTCAGCCCCTTTGTCTAGATAGGGTGTGGTACTAACAGGCCAAGTGATCAAGCTCAGCGGGATATCTAAGTTGTTTACTGCCTCTTCATTCCCCATCTTCAGATGTGAATCCAGGCCGCTCAGGGGAAGAGGCTATTCCTGGGTTGAGCACAGCTGTGATGACCTGATGGAGCCAAGTAATGGCAACAAAGAGGTACAGAGCTTTTCAGTTTGCACAAAATTATATAACCCTGGGTTTAAAGGGGTCTTACAGACCACCTAGTACAAACCCTAATTTGATGTGTGAATTGGACCTATGAGTATTTGGCATGTGTTCATCTACTCTATACTTAATTATCTCCAATGGCGGGAGACTCAGTACCCTTTTATTTTTTAAATCTCGCCACTAGTTTTTCTATATATAGACCACTTCCTGTCATTTCCTTATTTAACTTCTTAAGTGGCCCATCCTTTGTCAAGTAAGAAAGAAAATTAAGCCATAATTTCTCTGATATACCTGGTGGGCTATGCTTCATGTTTTAGTTCATACAAAGGTGGGCAAAAGTAGGTCAAACTACCAGCTATCATTACCTAAAAGATAAATCATAAGTAAGGATATGAAATATCAATAAGACAAATAATACAATAATAAATAATGGCACAAGAATCAATTATGTCATGTACTCATAACTGTAAACTTAGTTTTGCCCACCCTGTATGTCAGCTCCGCAGAGAGCCCTCGTTATGTAAACTAGTTCCCCATCCCAAAATTCTCCATCACAGAGCTATATTTATTGTCTTCACTGCACTAATCACAACTTGTATTATATAAGGGGATGGAATACAAATATTTAATGATAATCCTAGCCACACAGCGTGTCCCAGCAGAGTATCAGCTCCAATTCAATGTTTACTAATTGATTTATTTGGTGAATGCTCATTTCCTCACTAGACTAAGAGCAGTCTTGAGCTGGAAACTGCGTATATTTTTTTCACCATCGGTGCCTGTGCATAGAAAGTTTTCAGTGGCTATGGGTGGGATGAATAAATAACTGAATGGGTAAATGAGAATGGCAGGATTGTAGGCCTCTAGGATTACTGTAAGGCTCAAAAGAGTTGGTTTAAGGGAAAGGCTTCATGGACCATTAGCAATGTGTATTATAGTCACAGGTTCTTTCTTGGGCTGCCCCTTAGGAGCAGAAGACCTCTGGCTCTTTTTCAACCAACACTTGTCTCCTTCTAGGCACTCAGTAAGCCAGAAAAGGAGACAAAGTGGAGATGATGTTCTTTGGGAGTTTATGATCAGGAACAGTGAGAGAGAGCTCAGGAACAGTGAGAGGGAGCTTTGTCTCTTCAGGGCTGTGATTTCATTGTATTACCTGCAGTATTTACACTGATTGGAGCTGCAGCTGCCCAGTGCTGGGCAGTGACTTGGGAAAAGGCAAAGGAAACCTTCCTATGGTGGTGTTTATAGAATCCTCAAGTTCATATCTAATCAAAATCACCCCTAAATTCTCTTACTCTCTCCCTCTTTTATTCAGTATGTTTCAAGTGCTTACTTTTCTCATATAATAAAAAATTCCAACTTACGGGACACTTACTATATAACAGGCCTCAGGTCAAGGATCCTCTTTCACCAACTCCTCTCCATTTTGTACTATCTTTATCTCAATATTCCAGATGAGGAAACAAAGGTTCAGAAACTTCTGTCAACTTAATCATAATCACACAACTAGTAAATTTTGGAGCTGAGAGTCAAATCCCTGTCTAAACCAAAGCTTGCCTTTGGATTTGGGGGTGGTGGAGGCGGTGTGTAACTGGGAAGAATGGTGAGACAAGAGACAAAGAGGAGAGCGAAATAGTAGAGTATCCCTCCAGTGAACCCAGTCATCAAACCCTCATAATGGAGGTCCTTGGTGAGGCTTTCAAAGGCTCATGTGCTGAAATGGTGATTATTTTCCAGAAAAGTTCTAACTTTAAGCCAAGCAATAGCATAGCACTTATGAATAATTTCTGCACAGCTGGCTTGCAAAACGGGAAAGACAAAAACATCAGTTCAAATTGCCTTGAATAACCTTTCAAAAAGATGTTATTAATGACATTAAGTTACTTGAGACTACTATTAAAGAGCCTTTTTTGCATCTAAATGTTCATTTGGACAACTGAAATGTCTGATACTCAAAAGCTGTGGATTTTATAGGCTGTAGGAAAATTTATGCCCATATTGTGGAGTGGAGCAAGATTTTTCCTTTCAAGATTGTTATGAAGATTGACAGGTGTTGAAATTTTATTTTCACAATTCATTTGGGCAAAACCTGAATTGCTGTTTCCCCAGTAAAGAACCCAACAGGAACCCCATTAAGTTCATAGTAATACTATGGAGAAAGAGAATTCACTCCCAAATGCGGTTTTCAGGACTGTCTTGTAGTAAAAAGCAAAGATTGCTATAGAACTCTGGGAGACCGAAAACCTAACCTTTTCTTCTCTTGGGGAGATCATTAGATTCTTGATAAAACCCCATGGTGTATGGCTTATGTTTATAAGCTGACACAAATCTTCTCAACTGAGTGACGCACCCTTTAAAAGGGGAGCCTTCGTCATCAGGCTGTTAGAACTTCTCTCTCAGTAATGAGGAAGGGAAATAGCACATTGGTCACTCATGAGTACACAGTATCCCCAACTAGACAGGAAGACTCTCAGTACCAGTCAAGGTGTGCTTGGTCTGTAAGATGGCTGGAGGTGATGGCAGTCATGGTGTTGTGATAGTGTGTGACTTTGTGGTGAACAGAAGGCTGGGCTGGCAAATGGCTGGACTAAAGGTACCAACAGTGTCAGACTGTGTTACAGATTGAGCCAGTCTGGGAAATATTATTCTAATATTCTTCTTCTCTCTGGCCACTCCCTTCCTGTCCCCACCTGTCTGGAGGAGAGTAGGGTATAAAAGTTTGGTGGGTGAGTGGAAGGAAAACTGACAGGTCGGTGTGCTGTGCATGGTAATATGTACATCCCAGAAAGTTCATGTGTTTGTTAGGTACTCAGTAGAAATAATAGTTTCAGAAATACTCTGTTTTATAGAAACTATATATACTGCTCACAAAAATTAGGGATATTTTATTGCTTCATATTTATTTTGAAATGTCCCTTAATTTTTGTGAGCAGTATATATGACCACATATATATGATTAATCTTTGTCAAAATTGTGTCACAGTTTTTAAATGAAACCTATGACCCATAGAGGTCAAGTTCACTGGTCTGAGACCCACAAAGAGGGCAGGGGGCAGAATCTATCTCAACTCCGGCTCTACTCAATAAAACAGAAACAGAGCACCACAGCCCTGGAGTCCATACACTGATGGACTCAACCCTTCACCCCCAACATATCTCCAGAAGTCAGGACGCTCGGCCAGCAACCACCCCAGGGCTGTGGCCCACTGCTGGGAGCCCGCTAGGGGAGGAGCTGCAGGAAGACGCATGAGAAGCTTTTGGTTCCCCTACAACTTGTAGGAGGACCTGAAAGATGACTTGTGGGCCAAGCCCTGGGAAAGTCAGTGACCACACAAGGGTCTCTTCTCTAGGTATTTCCCGGGTAGTCGGGTCATCCCACATAGCCTTTGTTTGGTTTTCCTGCCACACCCAAGGCCACAGAAATGTGGAAGCCTTCTGTGAGCCAAGCGTCAGGCCGGGCACCGGGCAGAGGTCCTTGTTCTCATGGGTTCAAAGTCTCATGAGGCAGACACACAAATGGACCACACTCCTCAGTGTGACAAGGTTGTTACTGAAGTAGGCCCTGGGTGCTACAGGGCGGGCTGGGGAATCCCATACAAGGGGAAAGTTTTCAGACAGACAATGAAGTACATGGTATCCCAGGTAGGAGGAAGTGCATGTGCAAAGGCACAGAGGCTTCAGAGCTGGTTTGTCAGGAGAATACAGAGGGTCAGCATGATGGGAACATAAGGAGAGGGTGAGGGAGAGGATTGGTGAGGTGGGAGACAGCAGGGCGCAGGCCTGGCAGGTCTTAAAGGCTATCCTGTGTCTGCAGAGCTCTAATGAACACAGTTGGGAGCACAAGGAGCACTGTGGCCACATGGAGGGACAGGGACCTGTATTTTGCTCCAGAGCACTTTCTGCTCCCCAAGCAGCAGAAGCTGCTCCAGCTGGGGGCAGCCGGAAGGCCACTTCTGAATGCGTGGAAGGCAGGAGTGGGCCCTTCACACAATTGTGCTCACAATTTCAGTTTAACCATAGACCTTTCAGCAAACTATGTCAGTTTCCTGTGGGGCTTTTATTTATTCTTTTTGAGAGAGAGAATCTAGAGAGAGACAGGGAGGGAGAGAGAGTGGGAAGCATCATCTCATAGTTTTTTCACTTCAGGTATGCAAAGATTGCTTCTACTATGTGCCTTGACCAGGAATGAGACCTTGTGCTCAAGCCAGAGACCTTGGGCTTTTCACGCAAGTGATCTTTGGGCTCAAGCTGGTGACCTCTGGGATCATGGTGATGATTGCTTGCTCAAGCCAGCAACCCTGCGCTCTAGCTGGTGACCTTGGGGTTTCGAACCTCCAAGCTCAGCATTCTGGGTTGATACTATATGCACTACATCACCACTGGTCAGACAGTTTCCTGTGGGACTTGAGATTCAAAGAGAACCCTCAAACAGAAGGGGCTCTAGTCCTGTGGCAGAGATTGCTGGCTGACTACCCCAAAATCTGCTCTCCCCTTTTCCTTTAGTAATAGAACCTCAAGTTTAAGCTGAGCACCTGATTTCTGGAATAAAGAATCTGATGCTTTCCTGGCTTTGGGTGGCGCAGTGGATAGAGCATTGAACTGGACCACTGAGGTCAACATATTAAAACCCTAGGCTTGCCTGGTCAAGGCATATATGACAAGCAATCGATGAACAACTAAAAAGTGAAGCAACTATGAGTTGATACTTCTTGTGTCCCCCCCCCATCTCTATAAAATCAATAAATAAAATCTTTAAATAAAAAAGAACTTTATGTCCAAGTCTCCTTCCCAACTGGGTGGTAATGGGAGAATAAGTTTGAGTCAAAGCAATAGAAGCGGTAGGATTATGTGGCTCTTCTGGGAAGGCTGCTTGAAGGGATCTCAACCACCTGTGTGGCTTCTCTATTGCTGTTCTGTTTTCCTCTTTTAACCAACCTGCAACTTATTTGTGATGGCTGGAGCTTCAGCAGATATCTAGAACCATGAGGAGATCTTTTGGGCAGAAATCACACATAGGAAGGTGGATCCACAATCTTGAGCCCCTACACCAGACCTACTCTGAATTCCTCTGGACTTGTTCTCACACAAGAGAGAAATAAACATTTATCTTATTTAATTTACTATTGTTTGGGGTTTGTCCCACATGTGCAGCTGCTGAACCTAAACAACTGACACAAACTGAAATTCCTGCATTTATTAGGGAGAAATTTGAGACCAGGGAAGTGGATACAATGACTGGATACAATGACACAGCTAGTTTACCTAGAAGCTATGTCCCTCCTAGCAAAATGTCTAGCAGTTTTGTCGTCTCCAATTCAACAGTATTTCTTGACCTAAGCATGCAGGTGCGGTAATGCAGAGCATGGACCATGATGCCAGACTTTCAGGATGCAAGTGTCAGGGCTGCTTCTTGCTAGCCGAGTGACTGTGAGCACATCCTTAACCAACCTCAGCACCCTCAGGTGGGAAATCCACTCCGTTCACCACTGAGAGTTTTCAGTATTTCCTCTCAACCTGCATTTGTATTTATTGAGCACTTATTGCCTTCCTGAATCTGTCAGCCATTGAATTGGCTCTCACACACTGGTCACTGAAGGTTACTGCTAAACTGATATCTTTTGCTTTTTTATTAGCTTGCCTGCTAAATGAAATGATGACTTCCCCTTTTGCCTCCAAAAGAATGTGAAACTAATTCTGAAAATGTGGCACAACAATGAACAGCCTGGAATAGGGCAGCTGGCCTGATCCTTCACCCAACTTTCATAACAATTCATGTTACAGTCAAGTGCCATTGTGCCCCCCCCCATCTGAGCATGTTAGCTGGGCCCGTGTGGACAGAGCTCGTTCCCTCACATGCTCAATCAATTCAGTGTTCCTAGAAGGAATTAACCAGGAAACCTGATAGCAGCATGCAAGAGGACTTAATGTTTTAGAGAGAAAATGCTCTTGGTGAAAGCAAGGGGTAGAGGACATAAAATAGTCATTAAAAGCTCAGTTTCCCCAACAGCCTCTCTGATCTGAAGTATAATGGTACCATTTAAAATGTTTTTATGCCCTGGATTACAACTTCTTGAAATGGCACAATTTGTCAGACCACATCTCATCCATCATCACAACCCACTGTACATAAAACTATAACATTTCCATTTGAGAAAACCAGGAATAGCAAGACATGAGGTGCTCTGAGAAATGTAGCAAGAGCTCTATTTAAAAAAATTATTATTAAATTTATTGGGTGACACTGGTTACTTGGTAAAATTATGCAGGTTTCAGATGCACAATTCTTTAATACATCATCTGTATATTGCATTGTGTGTTTGCCACCAAAGAGAAGTCTTTGTCCATTACCATCTATCCCGCCTCTAGCCTCCTCCACTTCCCCCATCCACCTTTCCCTCCTGCAATCCCCACACTGTTGTCTGGGTCTGTAAGTTTTTTTATTTTCTTTGCAAAAGCCCCATTTCTAAGTTTGGGCTCAGTTCTCCCTCTCTTAAATATGTGAGCTCTACAAACCCTCCTTGAAAAGGTGCCCAGAACCCATTTGGGATCCAAGGACATGTCACTGTCTTCTGGGGCTGACTCCTACTCTGCCTAACTCGCAGAAAACGAGTCCACACTGTGAGAGCCCTCGGAAAAGATGAAGTGCGCCCACGTGTGTATGGAAGGTAATAAGGAGGAGACGGCTCCCAGACAAATACCCTGAGTAACGGAAGCTACGACAGCTATCTACAGCCTGTCCTGTCTTACCTTGGACAGGGGCATCAAAATGCAAGTAAGTTTAATAGGACCAAACATGGCAGGATCGCTGTGCAAAGTCATGTATGTCACTCACCGACCAGGGTCACGAAGAGCACCATCTCTGGACAGAGCTGCCGGGGCATGACTGGGGAGCCCGGGAGGCGCGGGAGGCACGGACGCCTGGGGCCGGCGCTGCTACTCTGCGGGGCCGCGCGGAGCACAGCTGGTTCTCTGACAGCCTGGAGGCAATACTCGCGCAGGCTCCCTCCTTCCCTTGTGGCAAAGAAGGCGAAGTCATTTACATAATGAGAAGTGGCTGAAAGGCCCTCCCAGGTGGTGCGCTGCCTGGGGAGGGAAACCTCAAGGGCCCTTGGAGAAAGCACTTTCATCTTTGCCTCTGTGTTTGCGATGGCGGGTGAGGGGTGGGGGGTGGGAGATAGGGAATGAGGATGCCCCTTCCCACAATTCTAAGGGCATCTGAGATCATTTCTCCAGAAGAGGTGGTAGATCTGTGGCAGCGCCAGCTTTTCTCTCATGATTCGGGTCTTCGTTTTCCTTTGAGATCTTAAAGAGAGATCTGGGTTTCAGTCTGACCCTTCCAATTGACCAGCTGTACCCCCTTGGGTAACCTCTCTGAGCCTCGGTTTCTCTGCTGTATAATGGGGAAAATAATGCTTACCCCAGGTGGTTTTACAAACCAAAAGTTCCTGGAACATAAAAAAATAATATCTTTGAAAGGCAACCTTTTCATGTCTTATATCCTTCCTCTATTAGACAAAACAGTGCTGGCCTCTCAGGCCTGTGAGTCTGAGTGAAGAACATACATTTGTGCCTATAGTATGAGCATTAATAGAATGAGACCAACACAGCACTGGGGGGTAAGATTTATCCCATAACAATGGTCGGTCTTGTTAAATGTTCTGTGAGCACTTAAGAAAAATATATGTATTCTGTAAAGCCTGTGGCCGAGGTCAGGATCATAGCCGCCTGACCCACGCAGGTTCACGTTAGATTCGAACAGTCAGTAATAAAACACAGGAGCCAAGAACTGGTGAGCCATCAGCTTTAATTCTAGCTTGCACCCGGCGGGCAAGCAAAAACACACAACTCGGCTCCAAAACCCACTCATTCAGTGCTCACAAAGTTACTGACTTATCCGAGTTTCCTAGAATCAAAGGTTTCTAGCTCACCAGACTTATTCACCTCTGTTCCCCATCTCCTCCAGCACAAACTCTTAACAAACTGGCTTCTCCCTCAGCACTGTGCCATCTTGGCTGCTTCTCCTGGCCTTCACATGGCCTTAATCTGCTCTCCTCTCTAATACTTCAGGAACCAAGAGAGAGAGATCAAGCTACTGCTCTCTCCCATTTTATAGCATAGACTCAAAACCTTTAATCCAATTATACAAACAAAGAACCTCCCTACATCACCACCCTACATCATCCAATCAGTCAAGGGTGTGGAGAAGAGCTTACTCTTAAATTTATTTTATTTTTATTTTATTCATTTTAGAGAGGAGTCACAGAGTGAGAGAGAGAGTGAGAGAAAGAGAGAAAGGGGGGAGGAGCTGGAAGCATCAACTCCCATGTGCCTTGACCGAACCAGTGCAGGGTTTTGAACTGGCGACCTCAGTGTTCCCAGGTCGACGCTTTATCCACTGCGCCACCACAGGTCAGGCGAAGAGCTTACTCTTAAACTAAGCCTTAGGCTATGACGACCCGGCCTGCCCACAGCCTGTTCCAGAACACACATTAATATCAACAAACTTCCATGTGGGCAGCGCCATCTTTAACAAAGTGAGCATAATATATTTTATCTGCCCAACATATTCCTTTGTAGAATTTAATGCTCTATAAATGTTAATTAGGTTAAGTTGGTTGACAGTGTTCTGTTTTTGCTTTGCATATTCTGAAGCTCTATTACTGATGTGTGGACATTTAGAATTGGTCCTCTTGATAAATTAACCATTTTATCATTTTTAAATCTTTATATTTGGTCATACTCTTTATTCTGAGACCCACTTTGTTTAGTATCAACATAATCATTCTGGCTTTCTGCTTACTAGTGTTAGCTTATGTTGGGCAGATAAAATATAATATGCTCACTTTGTTAAAGATGGCGCTGCCCACATAGAAGCCCGTCACCCAGATGATATTATTTGCCCTTATGCTTGGGATGGGTGTGGGGGAAAGACTGTAATGTAAGCAGGCCGGGTCGTTATAGCCTAAGGCTTAGTTTTAAAAGGCGAAAGATTTATTCGCTCTGAAGAGAAACCAGAGTATAAGGCTTAGTTTTAAGAGTAAGCTTCTCCCCATGCCCTTGACTGATTGGATGATGTGGGGTGGTGCAATCTCATGAGGAATCCCATTATGTCTCAGATGGGTGACTTTGTATCAGAGAATTTCTTATTTGTAGATTGGATTAAGGCTTTGGATTTCTACACTATAAAATGGGACAGACCAGTAGTTTGCTGGCTCTTGGTTCCTGAGGTATTAGAGAGGAGAGCAGATTAAGGCCACGTGGAGGCTAGGAGAAGCAGTCAAGATGGTAGAGTGCTGAGAGAGAAGCAAGTTTGTGCAGAGTTTGTGCAGGAGGAGATGGGGAACAGAGGTTGTTGGGCAGATAAAATATATTATGCTCACTTTGTTAAAGATGGCGCTGCCCACGTGGAAGTTTGTTGATATTAATGTGTGTTCTGGAACAGGCTGTGGGCAGGCTGGGTCGTTATAGCCTAAGGCTTAGTTTAAGAGTAAGCTCTTCCCCACACCCTTGACTGATTGGATGATGTAGGGTGGTGCACTCTCCTGAGGAATCCCATTATACAGAGACTTCCTTGTTTGTATAATTGGATTAAAGGTTTGGATTTCCTAGGCTATAAACTGGGGTAGTCTGGGAGCTTGATCTCTCTCTCTCTTGGTTCCTGAGTTCCTGAGGTTAGTATTAGAGAGGAGAGCAGAGTAAGGCCACATGGAGGAGAGGAAGCAGCCAAGATGGCAGAGTGCTGAGGAAGAGTTTGTGCAGGAGGAGATGAGAAACAGAGTTGAATAAGTCTGGTGAGCTGGAAAGCTTTGATGCTAGGAAACTCGGATAAGTCAGTAGCTTTGTGAGCTCTGAATGTGTGGGTTTTGGAGCCCACCGGGTGCAAGCTAGAATTAAAGCTGATGGCTCACCAGTTTTTGGCTCCGTTGTTTCATTACCGACTGTTCGAATCAAATGTGAACCTGCATTGGCCAGGCGGCTGTGATAGTGGCCTTGACTACTGGCTTTACAGCTTAGTATATCTTTTTCCATTCTTTTAATCTATTTTGACTGTACACTTAGAGTGGTTTCTTGTAGGCCACAGGGTAATCTTTTAATATCCAACTTAACAACCATTCCCTTTTATTTTTTATTTTATTTTTTTACAGAGACAGAGAGAGAGTCAGAGAGAGGAATAGATAGGGACAGACAGACAGGAACGGAGATGAGAAGCATCAATCATCATTTTTTTGTTGCAACACCATAGTTGTTCATTGATTGCTTTCTCACATGTGCCTTGACCTCAGGCCTTCAGCAGACTGAGCCACCCCTTGCTTGAGCCAGCGACCTTGGGTCCAAGCTGGCGAGCTTTTGCTCAAGCCAGATGGGCCCGCGCTCAAGCTGGCGAGCTCGGTGTCTTGAGCCTGAGTCTTCTTCATCCCAGTCCGTCGCTCTATCCACTGCGCCACCACCTGGTCAGGCAACAACCATTCCCTTTTAATTGGAATGTTTAGACCATATAATTGTTGATATGGTTGTGTTTAGATCTACCATCCTAGTACGTTTTCTTTTTTTATGTTCTTGTTTTCATTTCTCGTCTTTTTCTGCCAAGTCTTAGATTACTTATGTTTTAAAATCTATTTTATCTATTTTGTTGGCTTGTAACCATGTCCTGTTATTTTAGTGTTTGCTTTAGAGTTTATAGTATATATCTTCAAGGTATCACAGTATACTTTCAAGTGATATTATACTATTTCACATATCACATAAGAACCTACAACAATGTATTTCAATTTCTTCCCTCCTGGCTTCTGTTCTGTTGTTGTCATACATTTTAATTTGCCTATGTTATAAACTCCACAACATATTGTTGTTTTTTTAATTTAAACAATCAATTATGTGTTTTTTGTGTGATTTATAATTTTTTTTGGATGTGGGTGTTAGATCTGTATTTGTTTTGAACAATTATTTGGAAGAATTGTCACAATTATTTTGAAGTAACAAATGCTTATAAAATATGTAAAGTGACCAATTGTCCTTCTTTAGGGAGGACAGTCCTTCTTTTATAAGTTCCATCCTCCCTTGAAAAGTGTCTTCCTAAATGTCCTCCTTTTTGATATTGGAAGACTAATCTGTAAATGTCTGTATTCGATCGATGCAGAGTCGATCCACTGCGTGTGATGTGATGTATTTGTATTTGACATGACGATTCATCACAGATCAGTGCAGCGAGACGCGATTATGAGAGGCATGCACTCTGCACGGGAGATCTTGAGAGAGCATGCAATATACTGAGTGTGCAAATGGCTTTGTGTACTTCTTAATGAAGCACATACGACATTGTAGACTCACTATTATTTCTTTCTCAGTGAATATTCAATCATAGACAGGTAAGCACAATTCACATTTTATTAATTCATTATCTATTTAATAATTTCCAAATCGTATAATTTTATTTACAAGTATTTTCCCGAAATTCGAGTTTTAAAGTGGGAATCCAACCTCAAACCATATCTATTAATAATGCATTTTGATTAAATAGTTGCATAAAACAGACATTTTTAATTAGAAAATGATAAATACACCCTAATATCACTCTAAATTAGTGGCTTTGTTTGATATTTAGTTTTGTTAATTTAGCTTCCGGAAAATTCGCCTACCATGATGTAATGTTTTCAGTTCCCAATGTGCTTGCATCGTTTGTGTAGCTCTATATTTTATTTTTAATTTCATTTAAGGGATGAAAAAAATCAAAAAAGAAAAAATGCCATTTTAACGATAAATTGAAAAAAGAATTTCCATTCCTCCTATCAAAGAAAGATACTATTGTTTTCTGCAATATTTGCAGCGGAGAATTTTGTATTGCAGTGGGGGCAGAGCAGCAATAATGATACACTTGACCAACAAACATAAGCAATCATTAGATGCATCAGCTTCCAGTTGTAAAGTAACAAGTTTTTTAAAAACTTCAAAATATTCTGAAGATGAAAAACAGTTGACTTTAATGGAGGGAACATTTGTATTTCATATCATAATTCACAATCAAAGTTGTCATTGTATGGACTGTACAACTAAATTACTGAAAAGTTTCACAAAGAAAAATTTTCATGTGCCTGGACAAAACACAAGATTATTTTGAAATCAGTAATTAAAAGTTACTGTGACAAAATACTTACAGAGGACTTGGAAACTGCAGCATTTGTAATGATTTTATCTGATGCATCAAATCATAATGAAATTAAATTGTATCCAATAATAGTAAGATATTTTAATGTTACCAAGGGCATTCAAGTAAAAATTTTAAATTTAGAATCCATTGAGTGTGAAAATTCTGAAATTTTGTCAAACCATCTATACAGAGTAATAAATAAAAACAATTTGATATCCAAAGTTGTTGCACTAACGGCTGATAATACAAATACAAATTACGGTGGGTGAAGAGGCAAAGGGGTGAATAATGTGTATGTAAAATTACAAGAGTTACTCCAAAAGAAAATACTAGAAATAGGTTGTAATGAACATATGTTGTCAAATGCAATCGACACAGTGTCATGTGCCAAGCCAATTGATGTAGAAGTAATAATAACTACAATTTATTTCATTTTAGTCATTTTACTATTCATGTTGCTACTTTAAAACAATTTTGTGAAGAAGCAAATGTTGAATACAAAAAACTTTTAGGATATTCAAAAGTTAGATGGCTTGCTCTGACACCTGCTATAGAGCGTGTTCTACAATTACTATATTTGAACCTCTCTGTTCATATTTTTTAAGTTTAGACAAATGTCCTACACTCCTGGAATCATTTTCCAATAATAAAATATCTGACATATTAGTGTATTTTGTACATAATCAAGCATCTATATTTTCACAAAATGATTCAAAAGATTGAAGATGAACACATTTCAGCTATAAAAGTTAGTCTTATTTTGAATGACTTTATCCTTCAGTATAAATCTCATTTTTTTTTTTTATAAATCTCATTTTGAAGAAAGATTTCTTTCTTTAACTATAAAAAGAAAACTGTCAGACTTAGAGAAACCAAATCCGGGCCTAACAGAAAAGTTTATCAAAGAAGTGCAGAATTTTTACCAGACATATTTTCAATATATTGAAGAATGGTCTGAAACAAACATCACAGGAAATAACAGTTTTCAATGGTGTTTTTTGACTCCATCACATATATATTGGACACATATTGAATCTCGTCTTGAGTTTTTAATCTAAAGAAATGCCAGACATCAAAATATATGACAATTGTCTCTTTGAAGCAATTAGAAGACTGAATGTATATTTAAATTCAGAAAAAATTAATACAATGGGAAAATGAACATGTCGAAATTTGTTGGGAACTGAATAAATAAACAGGGTATTTTTGCAATCTGGTCAGAGGTGCTGAGCTCAAACCCTACCTCATTTGCCTAGTTAACAAAGAGCTACACCCGATTCTCATTTGTCTCACCCATGTTCTCCAGAGGAGGCTGGAAGCTAGTTTCTTATTAGTGTAAAGTAGATTTGGATGGTATGGTGGGGGTTGTCTTTGAGTTGCCTTGGAAACTTAATTGAATTGCTGATGGACCACATTTTTTCTATGAATAAAAGTGGATGTGTTTCTGGGAGCAGGTTTGTTTCGGCTAAGAAACAGTAGACACTGTTTGCCGTGGCATCCTCCCAAACCCATCTATATCTATCTTTAAGTCCCTGTTTATCATTTATTTCAATTCCATACCTTTTCCCATTTGAAGACCCCGTAATAGACTTGTCGTGGTTGAACTGTGACAGAAATAGTAAAAGATGGCTGGAAATATTCAGCCATTTCAAAAATGAACATAGTCCATGTGAAAATTTATTCATTCTTGTTCAATTTACATTGTGCTGCCCTGGAACTAACGCAGCAGTTGAAAGAGTTTTTTCAATTGCTAATGATTTTTGGACAAGTGAGAAGTTGAGATTGAATGTGATACTCTAGCTGCAGCACTTGTGGTAAAGTTTAATATTAAGGATATTTCTTGTTCAGATATTTCCAATATATTGTTACAAGATGATACATTGATAAAAAATATTCATTCAGTGGAAAAGTAAAAAAGGAAAAAGTACTCATTTAGATAATATTATTTAAATGAGTACTTTTTTCTTACAATTATTATGAAAAATTAATAGGCATGTAAGCATAATTACAATATAAAATATTATAAATATTTTTATTATGCATTTATCATTATAGTGTATTATTGTTGCAATGAATAAAATGTTTCTTTTATTTACGATATTGTTTTCTTCCATTTATTTTTGTCCTCCTTTTCATTGTAAAAAAGTTGGTCACCTTAAAATATGGGATTCTGTGAACACATGTGACATCTTTAGTTGAGAGACCAAATGAGCCAACAAAAACCAAAAAAAATACCTTATGTTCTACAGCTCAGAAATTAAATAAATCCCTAAATTTCAACTTCCTTAAACTAATTGATGATATCTGACAGAAACAAATAAAAGCAATTTTTCCTCTACTGAAGATAGGTGTATACATACATATACATATATTTTTTTTATAAAATTGAAGTATATCAAATTGTTTGCTCTAAAATTCTAGCTCAAAAAGGAATTCTATAGGAGATAAACAGAAATCCTGAAACATGTTTATCATAAAATTATAACCATGGGCCTTCTGGATCTCAGCAAGGCAGGTGAATTAGAGAAGGAAGATTTGTCTTTTAAGGAGATGTAAATAAAGGAAAAAGCTTTTATATAGCACTATGGGATTATCATTTCTGACAGTCTTCATTTCTTCATGTAGATCCTTGTTTGCTGTTGCCATAGCTACCCTAAGTACAATGCATTCCTCAATTGTTACCTGGGTTTAGGGTATGGACTTATTTGTCCAAGTGTGTTTCTTCCATCTCCACACCACCCTCAGCTTGAGGTCTTCCCGGCTGTGTGCTGCAAACTTTCTCCATGTGCTGGTAGCTCTCCTGGCAACATTCAAACGTTCCTCATTAGTCAGTGCTGTTAGCCTGGCGGTGGGGATAAGGCTGAGGGATGAAGTATTCTGAGTATCTCTGTTACGCAGGTACTATGTCCTGGGTCTTTCCAGGTGCCACCTTCAGGGTTTCTGTCCCTCCCTCACTAGTTCTGGACCCAGCACAATCCCTGCCCCTCCCCAGGATTAGAGGTTTGGTTTTAATTCTGTTTTCTTTTCCCAGCTGGATTAGATTTACTCTAAGGGTGTGAAAGAGTGTGTATTGCCTTCCTGCAACAGTTGGTTAGTTTCAGACCTTTCCTGCATCAGCTGATATTCCCCTTCTCCACATCTGTGCTACAAAGGATGCTTTCTCACAATTCACGCTAATCTTCTTTGTGAGTGGCCAAGAGATTACTGCAGAAAAGTCTGCACAAGTCAATGCACTTCCATCTGTGTTCCCCAGGAATTTAGTTTCTCCTACAAGCCCACCCAAACTGGGCCAGTAACAGTTTTAGCTGGACTCTCCCTGCCAATGTATAGCCGTGCCTGCCCCAGGTAAGCAAGTGTTGTAGTCTCTTCTCACTTTGTAGGTACCTGTTTGTTTTTACTTAGATTTCAGATTAGATGTTGCCTTGTGAACTCCAGCTCTCTCAGTGCGTTCAAGAAAAGTTATGAATTTGTGTATTTTTCAGATTCTGTTATTTATTTTTAATCTTGCAAGTGTGGAGATAGTATTCTTTCTAGATTTATACATCTCAAGCAGATGGTGAAATGAAGCAGCAAAATTTACTTTCACTAAAACAAAGAGACTTTCAGCAGAACTTACATTTTTTTTCTAAAAGAGTCCCTATCCCGGGCCTTGAGGCTGGTTTCCCAGGTTGTAGCCTTGGGATAGTTCCACAAGGGTGCAGATGTTCCCAGAATGTTCCTCCCTGAACTAATCTTATCGACAAACATAGTAAAAGAGCTTGTTTCACTGCTTTATTGCTATGCTTCCTCTCCTCCCCATTCCCCAATAAGTGTGTGTAAGACCAGTAGCCATGGCCACCATCATAACCACCTGACCCGTGCAGGTTTGCATTTGATTCGGACAGACGGTAATGAAACAACGGAGCCAAGAACTGGTGGGCCATTAGCTTTAATTCTAGCTTGCACCCGGCGGGCAAGAAATACACATAGTAGGAAAACACTTCCCTTTCCATTCAGGGCTCCCAAAGCCACTGACTTATCCGAGTTTCCTAGAATCAAAGGTTTCTAACTTACCAGCCTTATTCACCTCTGTTCCTCATCTACTTCTCTCTGCACAAATTGGCTTCTCCCTCAGCATTCCACCATCTTGGCTGCTTCTCCTCCTTCACATGGCCTTTTTCTGCTTTCCCTCCATGAACTCTTCCTAGAATGTAATTACTCTTCCCCGGAACAACATGATCTCTCTTCCTTTTAAAATCTTTTGGCGTGAAAGCCCTCCCCCAACACACATTAATATAATCACACCCATCCCAAGCAAGAAGGGCAACTAATATTATCATCTGGGTGATGGGCTTCCATGTGGGCAGTGCCATCTTTAACAAAGTGAGCATAATATATTTTATCTGCCCGACAGTGTGTAATTTTGTCTTTAAAAGCTGACTTCAAACTGTGTTTGGGGCTGCATGATTTGACTGACTTAGATCTCTGTGCGGTCGCCAGCTTTGGATAAAAGACTCCTCTAAATTTGAACTTTAGTGTGGAGAACGTCTGTATACTCTTGCTGATTTTGCTACAACAAAGGTACTATTTTTAATAGCTGCATAGTTTCACTGTATGTCAGTACAATACTTTATTAACCAGCTTTTTAAAAATATTTTATTTGTTATTTAACAAATGACCCCAAAACGTCACAGCTTAAAACAGAAAATATTTATTATCTCCTAGTTCTCTGGTAATGAATTCATAAGCAGCTTAGCTGGGTTCTTCTGGCTCTGGGTTGTCCATGAGGTTTCAACCAAGAAATCAGCTGGGGCTGATGCCATCTGAAGGCTCGACTGAGGCTGGAGATTCTACATCCAAGGGGGCTCATTCACCTGGCTGTTGGCAAGAAGCTTCAGTTCCTGCATGTGGATCTCGTCATAGGGTTGCTTCAGTGTCTTCTCAACATGGTAGCTGGTTTCTTCCATGGTGAGCAATCCAAGAGGTAGAATGAGGAAGGAAATAAAATGCTTTTTATAACCCAGTCTTGAAAGTCTATTACCATCACTTCTACCACATTCTGTTTACTGGAGTCACTACTACAGCCTGCATTCGAAGGGAGGAGTATAAATTTGGGGAGGGTTTTAACACTACCACAGACACTTAGGTTGTTCCTCATCTTCTGTTACTTGTTTTCCTATTAAAAGTAATGTTAAAGTGAACACTTGTATATATTTATATACTTTTGTTCATTTGTGTATCATTAAACTAAATTTCTACAAGTGGAATTGCTGGTCAAATCATATATATGTTTTAAATTTTGAACCTGACCAGGCAGTGGCACAGTAAATAGAGAATCTGCCTGAGATGCTGAGGACCCAGGTTCAAAAATCCAATGTCGCTGGCTTGAGCACAGGCTCATCCAGCTACAGTGTGGGATCATAGACATGACTCCATGGTTGCTGGCTTGAGCCCAAAGGTCGCTGGCTTGAGCCCAAGGTCGCTGGCTTGAGCCCAAAGGTCGCTGGCTTGAGCCCAAGGTCGCTGGCTTGAGCCCAAAGGTCGCTGGCTTGAGCCCAAAGTCGCTGGCTTGAGCCCAAAGGTCGCTGGCTTGAGCCCAAGGTCGCTGGCTTGAGCCCAAGGTTGCTGGCTTGAGTCCAAGGTTGCTGGATTTAGTCCAAGGTCGCTGGCTGGAGCTCCTCAGTCAAGGCATATATGAGAAAGCAATCAATGAACAACTAAAGTGCCGCAATGAAGAACTGATGCTTCTCATCTCTCTCCATTCCTGTCTCTTCCTGTCTATCCCTTTCTCTCTCTCTCTTGCTCTCTGTCTCTCTAAAAAAATATTTTTTGATAGTCGTTGCAAATTATTTTTAAAAAATTCAGTGCTAATTTACAGTCTCACCAACGGTGTATGAGCGCACTGGTTTTCTTATAGTCTTGAAATGGAAAAAGGAGACTTTTAGCATAACCTACTTTTTCTAAAAGACTCCCTACCCCTGGCCTTGGGCTAGTTTTGCAGGGCTGTGAGCTGGGGCTAGTTTTGCAGGCTGCAAATGTACCCAGAATGTTTCCCCCTGAATTAATACTATATCAAGACTGACTGTATGAGTGTATTATAAAATGTGTGAAAATATGCCACCGTAGATTATACTGTCTTTTGACCCGGTAGACATGTCAGTACTGTTCATAAAGAAAAGGGTTCTATGTGCTTTAAAAAAAAAAATCCCAATCTGTTGGGTTGTATCTAAAGCAGGTTCCCACTTTTGAGAAAGACACCCCCACAACCTTTCAATGGTTGCCAGATGCAGGTAGAGGGGGTCATGGTCGGTTATCCCGAGAGCCTAACAAAACTGCTCTGCAGAACTTCCCTGAGACCCTACAGCAGCTCTCCTCTGCAGCTGATGTCAGCTGCATGTCATAGCCAGCTGGTCTCAACCCTCTCCCTTCCCTACATATGTTTAAGGAACAGAAATAAAAAGGTGGAGGAAGATGGGGCTCACCTCCAAGGGTGAGTGGGAAGGAGTGGCTGGGCCAATGAGAAAGCCAGGAATGAGCTGAAGAGCTCCAGAAAGAGCAAAGCAGAGGGTCTTGATAACAGTGGTCGGAGCAGTGCGATCAGGAAGCATCAGGAGCACACTGGCTCTGACCTTACTTCCTGTTCTCCTGGGTTCCCACTGGCATTCCCATAACAACTGATCTTTACCCTGAGAGCCACGGTTGGTTCCAGGAGCAGCAATCTGCCATTTGCCCGACACTTCCATAACCAGCCTCATCACAGCCCTTCGGAGACATCTGCACCAGCGGAAGCACCTCCCTCTCAGTTCTGCATCCAGCTCCCAGGACACCTGTCCATCAGGTAGTGTCTTCTCCTTAGAGGGTACCCCAGCCTTGCAGGGTCACCCCAACCTCTTCCCTTTGCTCCCTCAGCCTTTAGATGGATAGCTGCTTCTTGCAGTTAAAATCTCCACAATATCTCATTATCACTTTTGTTTTTCCTATAAAAATCTCTAATAGTTGAATAACAATTCTTCATATTAAATATTCTCTTTTAAAACAACTGGTCTGGTGTCTCTGTTGATTGGATCCTGACTGACAGACTAATTCTAAACTAAATAATTCTGAAAATAAATCTGAAAATAAAATAAATAAAAATACAGAACAGAAAAAAATTTAATGGCAAAGACTTAACTGAAAAGAAATAATAATAACTTTGAAAAATAACTCAAAAACTAATTCTTTCAAATACTATAAAAATAAAAAATATTTAGAAAATATAGGTTCAAATATGAAATGTCTTAAAATGAAATAATTTAAAACTAAATAACTAAAAAACCTAAATGACAAAAAATGTAAAAGTAAACAATCCAGAACCCAAAATAACTAAAGTAATAAACATAAGTCATTTTAAAATTAAATACCTAGGAGGAAAGCCTAAAATAACTACGTAAAATCATTTTACTTTAGAAATAAATAACAAATAACTAATTGGAAATATAATGCTTAAAACAAAATAACTAAATAAGTAAAAATGAGTACCTCAAAAACTAAACTTTAAAATAAAATAATTGTAAACAGGTAACTTATATAAAACTACGAAATTAAATAACTATAAAAGCTAAAACCTAAAATTAACTAAAAAAATAAACTAATTCAAAACGAATTAAGGTTAATGTCAGAAGTTAAGTCGTAACCAACCAACCCTGTGTGAAAGGAAACAATCCTGGAATAAAGTAACCACAGGGCCACGCTGACACTCTCACAAGGACCAGAAGAGAAGAGGAGCCTGTGGGGAGGAGGGCAAAGTCATCCACCCCGCGGGGTTGCAGCGATCTGGATCCTCCAGCTCTGATGGCAGGTTCTCAACCGATCTCTCCCCAACTCCCACCCCCACCCCCCCCGCAACGTTTAAAGGCATTTTTTTGTTTGTTTGTTTGTCACAATGTAGGTAAGTGGGTGGTTGTGTTATGGCATCTGCGGGTAGAGGCCAGGGATACTGCTAAACATCCTATAATGCACAGGACAGCCCTCACTGGGAACTGCCTGGTCCCAAATGGCATACGTGCCGAGACTGAGAAACCGTGGGCTGAGCCATCCAGGCGCGAACCCGGGCGCCCAGGCAGGCGGGTGTGGAGCTGCTCCCGGTCCTCCGCGGACGCGCCCACCTCTCCCGAACATCCTGCAAGGCGGTCCCGGTGCCCCCACCCGGCTGGGGAGGCAGGGCCGCAGGCTCCGAGGCCTCTCCGTGGAATGAGGACGCCTGGCGGCTCTGTTGTTGCACGGAGTGTCAGTTCTCTGGGTAGGTGTCCCCGCGCAGATTCTGCCCGGACACGAGTGTCTACCCGGCAGGGGGGACCAGGCTAGCGAACTCCCAGCGCCCTCCTCAGTTTTGTCTGTTGCCCTGACTTTGGAAGAAGAAAGTCAGAGAAGCAATGGCTAACAAATTCACTTACTTTTCCTTCCTCTTCACACTCACGTGTCCTTCCCCTCATCACCTTCATTTCCTCCCTGGATGCTTCCTCCCTTGTCCAGCACGGACTTGGAGGGACAGGCTTCATAACTGTCGTCCAACAGGAAAAATCCCGGGACCTGGAATGAAGGGGGCAGTGCCCTCAGAGTAACCCGGAGTGCCAGCCAGGCCAGGCCCACACGGCCATTCCCGCTGTCGGGGCGGACCCAACCCAGCTCTCCCACAGGGGCACAAAGGGTCCCCGCAGGCGTCCCCTCACTACCGCCAGAACCCAGCCTGTTGCTAAGGAAACGGTGATGTAGGGCTTGCTGGGCCAGGAGAGGGTCTGGGCCACTCTGAGGAGGCAGTGACCTCAGCTTCCTGAATTAGGCCAGGTCCTTAGGCGTAAGAAGCAGGAACAGGAGGGCAGGAGGGTGGGAGAGGAAGAGGAGGCCCGGAGACTGATGAACAGGGATGAGGGAGAATTTGAAAGAAGAAGGAAATAAATTACCCCCAGAGTGCCGCTCTCCTTTTCCGTATCTTCTGCTCCCGCACAATCGAAGTTTTCCATGGAGATACACGCCCTGCCGGAGCAGCCTTGGGGAAAGAAGGGAAGAATATGGGCGGGCTGTTGGGGAGAGGGGTTGGAAGGGCTCTGCTGCCAATGACCGGCCCTCCCTGTCTCCAGGAATCCGTTCTCCCCATCTCTAACTCCTACCTTCCCAGTCTCTACTGCTTCATTTGGGTGGCGAGGGGGTGGGTCTGGGTTCCCTTTTCCAGCTCTGAAATTCTGTAACTGTGACTGAGAAGTCGTGTCCACATGCTGTTCATATCCCTACCTCCTGTCCTCCCAGAAAAAATCTCTCCCTGTCTGATGGCCTTCCTGCCCTCCTCCCTTTCTTCCCCTTGTCTTTCTCCCCTGGTGACTGTCCATCTCCCATTTCCTTGGCAGCCTCTGCCAAATGTCACTGCACCCCACCCCCACCCCTCATGGGGAAATCAGAGGGACCAGCAGTACCTCCAGCCTCTGTCTCCAAAGAATGGATTAGGGAACCAAACAGTCACCACTGTGCACCTGTTATGTGCCCAGGGCTGTTGGACCCTGTAGGGAACAGCAACTCCCATAAAACTGAGGCTGCTCTATGCCTGGGGGATGTCAGGACACCTGTGTAAGGGTATTAGCCCCATTTTACAGATGAGGAAACTGAGATAAGAGAGGAAAAAATCACTTGGCCAAATAAATTCCCTTTGGCCTGTAAACACTGCAGCTGGAATCCCCAACATTCCTGCTCTTTACTCCACATTCTAAATATGGCCTGGTCTTTGCCCCACACTGCTCACAAGGCAGGTTAATGAGGCAGCAGAAAGATCCTGCATGGTGGCCCAAGGCAGAGTGTCAGCCTAGTAAGCCATCACTCAGGAATCTGAGGGCTGGAGAGTTTCTTTTAAGTGAGAATTCAGAGGGAGGGGGCCAGGCATTGGGAGGGAGGGCATTCTGAGCAAAGTAATGGCCTTGGGGTGGGGGTGGGGGCAGAAGGAGCCTGCAGTTGGGGGTGTAGTGGGGGCTCATTTATCTCAAGGAGCAGCCAGCAATCAAGTGAGAGGACCCCAACTTGATGCCCAGGGTCCCCCCAAGCTGTGTTCTGGGGCCAGGGCTCTCCCCAGAGCAGGTCAGTGGGGGCTATATGAGCAGCATGGGAACAGCTGGTCAGTCCCCTCCTAGAGGCCTCCAGATTTCATTCCCGGTCCCAGGATGCAGTAGGGATGAGGCAGTTGAGCGTAAAAGAGAAACTGGCTCAGAGAGGTGCCTCTCACCGCCCTTTTCCATATGTGACTCGGGGACATCTGCTGTGACCCCCAGAGATGTCTATTTAGGGCAAACATCAAACCCAGGACCCCTATGGCAGGGACAGACAGTGAGGATGAGGAATGGTGGTCCTGCCGAAAGGTCATAGGGGAGGATGGGAGCAGCCAGGCCCTTGAATAACTCCTGGGTGAACAGAAAAACTGGGTCTCCAGGGTCCATGACCTCAATGCCCCACAAATACTGGCTCCAGAGAACCAAGTCACCGACTAGGAGGATGGGGGTAGGGGTTCTGGCCTCTATCAGTCATAGAGCACCCACAGCCTGGGTGGGCAGGGTTGGAGGCCACTTGGGAACTGAAACACCTGACAAATTCCAGCCATTCAGAAGTGCAGCCATAGGGAGATGCAAATTTTATGTCCTAACACAATATACACACATAAGTGCATTTATAAAATTAAAACACAAGTTCATGGAACCATATTACCCTCACGGTGAGTGATGTCTATTCTTCTATTCTGTCCTATCCTATCCTATCCTATCCTATCCTATCCTATCCTATCCTATCCTATCCTATCCTATTCTATTGTATCCTATTCTATTCTATTATTTTTCTGTTCTATTATGTTCTATTTTATTTTTTCTGTTTTGTTGTATTCTAGTCTATCATTTTCTTCTGTTCTGTTCTATTCTGCCCTACTCTAAGAGATACAGGAGGAAAGGGACTTTGGGAGGTGGTGGTTCACCCACAATCACCTCACAAGACCCTTCGAGGGAGTTTCTTCTCAGACAAACTGCAGCTGCTCTGCATGTGCCCTCAGCTGTCTCCCCCATGAGCCCATGGCTCTTGGCAGCAGAGACATGCCCTATTCACCCAGTATCTCCCATGGCCCCTGGGGAAAACCAGGATTCTTAGAACAGGTAAATCTTGAAGAAAGTCCCTTAGTCAAAGCCCCTGGTTTTACAAGGGAGGGAAGTGCAGCTCCCAGGCTGCCTTTTGCTGCATCTTTGTTGTGCCCGTCATCCTTGCCTCCTGGACTCACTGGCCATGAGTTCTGCAGTACGAAGAGTCTTAGGTACTAAGTCTTTGGTACTAGGGAGGTGGCAGCACAGAGGGGAACCCAGAATCTCGGGCCCAGGGTCTGGTAGGTCACAGGCACGTGAGTGCACAGCCGAGAGGTCCCTTGCCTGGGGCAGAAGCAGGGCTTTGGAGTCAGTCAGACCTGAGTGCAGTTCAGACTTTGCTGAGCACTCACTGGGTATGTGATCTTGGTTGGGTAAGCCACTTTACTCCTCTGAGCATTGGTTTCCTTGTCCCTAAAGTGAGGATAATATTTTCTATTTTGCACTGTTGATGTTAGTAAAAACGTTTATAATTGTCCAGTATATTATAGGAAATTAATAAATAACACTATTATGATTATTGTTAATAGAGATTGCAGTGATACTAAAAAGAAGGTCTCAAAATGGCTCTGGGCCCTCCAAGAGTGCTGTTATTACTCACGCTTGGGGGCGGTTTGTATGCCATTGTCTTCACCCTCATGAACATCTGGGGAAGGAAACAAATTGTAAAAGTAATAAATAACTTGAAAAGGAAGCTCAGAACCAACGTTTGCACACACACGCACACCACAAAAACCAAGCCAAACACATAGACCCTTGACAAATATTCAATCTGATTACAGCAATATTTTAAGGGATGGTTGCATTCTTAGAAAATGAGCAGAACGATACCTTGGCTCCGGTACTTGCCAAGGGTGCGCAGTGTGTAGGGAAGATATGTCCTGAATCTTGCGGGACCTCCCAGTCCATGTATCAGAATAAGCATTAAGTATTGACAGAGAAGGACAAGAAGAATGGGAAAAGGTGGCTATGGAAATTCATGCTGGTGAGGACTGAGGTAGGTACCCTTCCCAGACTGGACGATCTTTGTAACACACAGCACCTAAATCCTAAATTGTTTGAAGAATTTAGTTTTAGCACTTAATGTTTAGAATTCTCATATTTTATTTTGCTTAAACCACTGAATGCAATTTATTAACTAGTGAACCCATTAGTGAGTTTAAATTATTCTTATCAGAATACATGTTTTTGCTGTGGCCAGTTAGCTGGGTTAGAGGGCCGTCCTACAACACCAAGGTTTCAGGTTCCATCCCCAGTAAGGGCACATATGGGAAATGACCAATGAATGAACAACTAAGTGGAACAAATAAATGCTTCTCCTTTCCCCCCTCCCGCTTCCTCTTTCTGTCTCTCTAAAAATCAATCAATAAACTAAAATTTAAAAAGAACTACTTTTTTGGCAAACTAGACTTCGAAGATAAAATTTTAGCTTCCCTTTCTGTGCACTAGATGGCGCAAAGGGACCACTATAGATCTGCTAGTTACTACCTAATAATATATTTCAAATGCGCAAACTATTTCTATTACCTTTCAAACTAGATTTTTCTCCATTCCTTACAATAACGCAAAAACTTTTTAAGGACTATCTCTATCACAGGAACTAAAATACCTCATTTTCACTTGGGGGCTGAGAGGTGGGGCGATGCCATAGCAATGCCTAAGGCCCTGGAGGGACAAATGTGGGTGGGAACTATTTGCCAAAGTAATATGCTAACAATACACCTAGATTATCTCATTTAATTCTCACGGGAAGACTACACAGTAAAACCTCCATTTGGTAAAATAAATGATGACAAGAACTTTAAGCACAGAGAGATTAAGTAATTCATCCAGAGATGAAGCTGGATCTAAGTCTGTAAGCCCTCAGTGCTGGAACCCTTAACTGTTGTGCTGTGTTCTCCCCCCACCCCCGCCTTCTAGGAGTTAACCCAAAGGGTCACTTTCTGCCTAATCACCCCAGAAGCTCTCCAGAGCTCACAAAGGAGCTATCTCTAGGATGTTTTCTTGGGTACTAAGCTGGATAAGTATCTTTTGCTTGGTGGCCCAGAGTGTAAACTTGGACATCGAGGCTGGTCTATGTCTGTGTTTATTTCCTTTGCAAACTTGTCTTTGTACCAGAGGAAGGGAATAGCTCCTAAGCATTCAGTGAAGTATTCTGATTCCACATATTCTCGTGGCCTCTCTTGCTTTCTTGATTGCTTGCATATTTCTGTTACTAATGTTGCTGTCAGCTCCTAAAGAAGTCTGAACCAGCTGTCTTAGACTTTGAGAGCCGCTAGGAAATGGGGTCAAAGACATTTCACAACTGAGCAACGACTTTCTAGCTCAGCAACCAGAGGCTCTCAGACGTTCTTGGTTGAAATAAACTCACAGCCGGGTGGCAGGTGGCAAGGACGAGTTGATGTTTCTAGTTGGGTTCAGCCAAAGCCTTGTTCATTTCCTTAGAGAGTTAATGGAAAATTTTCAATAAACTACAATACAAAGCACTCACCCCCAAAATTTGTATAGCTCCAATTTTTAAAAAAATATGCATTTCTATAGACAAAAATTCTGGGTTAAAATATTTACAGTGGTATCTTGGTTATATTCTTATTTCTGCATATTCTAAATTTTTGATAACTTATATATACTTTTTATATGTATAAAAGAAAACATAAAATAGTTAAAAACCAATTGATCAGCTATGTATAACCCCCAACCTCACCAGAAATTACTGTTTGCTAGAACTTATTTTCTTTATTATAAGAATGCATAAAAAAAGAAAATGAATGCATGAAATAATTTTTAATAACAATAAGGCAATAATAAATATAATGAAACTAACTATATTATCTAGGCCTAAACGGAAATCCCACAAAAAAACGGCAAACACCCCTTAGGTACTACACTAGGTGGTTCACAGATATTAAAGCAGTTCCCTTCACACCAAGACACTGAGGACCAGATATGGGACCCACAAATAGGTCTGTGGCTCTCAACGGTTAGCAGACAGCTCTTTCTCTAATATATCTGTTGTAGAATGATTATTTGAATTTTATGTCTCTTTCAGTGGTCAAGACTTTGCTGATTGGGAACAAAAACTGAATTCAGAATTTAAAATTTTTAGCATGATTCAAGCTAGTAGAACACTATTAGCTTAACTCCTTTATGTTAAGCAACAGCACCAGAAATAGCATGCTCACTCATCTGTTCTGTGACCATCCCTCATGAAACTGCTTAGGTTCATAGGAGAATTCATGCCTTACAGCTTTCCTCCAACCCGGCATTATTGTTACTGACATGAGGAATCCTATTACTTTGTCCTCATGCCAATAGACCAGCAGGCAAAGTAAGCAGGCGCTATACCAGAGGAAGTAATTGGTACCGATCATCATGAGAATGTCGGGCGGTTGCTTCGTAGTGTGGTAAGGTAGCAAAGAATGGAAAAATTAATATTAATATTTTAGGAGCCAGAGTCAGGTTTCTTGCCCTCTCTTCTCTGTAGAGACTGAGGGGAGACATACTGTGTAGAAAACCCCCTTTTACTAGGAAGCTTAAAGGGCATTTTTTAAATTTAGGCCAAGCATTCAGAGAGATTTTGTAAATATGATTTTTATACCTGTGTGTGATTTGCACCAGCTCAGGATGGACAACAGCATTGTGTTGTAAATGAAGAGGTTTTGTGCTAGGTTTTGAATGGAAGTGGGAAGGAGACTTGGATTCCCTCCCTCTCCTCACACCTGTGAGGAAGAAGGTAAACACCTAGCCAGGTGCAGAGAAAGGGAAGAAAGATTAGGCAAGCCCTTTCCTCTTCCCCTTTCTTTCTTTAATGGGCGATTTACAAACACTTATCCCCTGACATCATGTAAGCCCCCCTCCCATCCTGAAAACATGCGATTAATGTATATACCTCTAGACAAAGGAATGGCAGATGGACAATAAAAGATTTAAGAATGTCTTTTAATATATCAAACGACATCCTTCGCTATTATGTTACCTTATAAGTTTTAATATATAGGAATGTTTTTTATAAATCCTATAGATTGATGTTATAAGCCTAATAATGATTATGTCATGCCCCCCCTCCTTTTCCCACCAACCTGTGTGTGATTAAGTGTATATAACCTGCCTCAGAGCTATATTGGGTGGCACGATTTGGGTCAGCTATACCCCGTGTTTGTCATATGCAGCCGGCTTATTTATTTATTTTTTTTTTAAATTTTTTTATTTTATTTTATTCATTTTAGAGAGGAGACACAGAGTGAGAGAGAGAGAGAGAGAGAGAGAGAGAGAGAGTGAAAGAGAGAGAAAGGGGGGAAGGAGCTGGAAGCTCAACTCCCATATGTGCCTTGACCAGACCAGTGCAGGGTTTTGAACTGGCGACCTCAGTGTTCCCAGGTCGACGCTTTATCCACTGCGCCACCACAGGTCTACAGCCGGCTTATTAATAAATCTCCTCCTGTTAATAAAACCCCTCAAAAATTCATTTGGACTTGGTGTCTCTACATAAACCCGGCGGAACGGTACTTTACAACAATAGAATCAGAGAGGAAGGTGTCTGGTGCTCTGGCGACTCACTGACACATTTCCCAATACTCCTTGCCCACTTGTACCTGCAAACGGGCAGGTTAAAGGAACAATAGCCAGACAAGAGCCTGGGACACCCACTATGCCTGTCACCAACAGAATTGCAAGTTAAGAAAGAGGAAGACGTAGAATTAGTGGGAGATGACGACTCAAAGGTAGAACCTGCAGACCAACTGCAGCAGCAGGTGGCAGATACAGACTTAAGTCGGACTCTGTGTCCCCTGTTGGAAATGTCCTTCTTGGGAACCCACGCCTCTAGATCCACTGAGACTAAAATTGCAGGGATGGGAGGACAAATTCCCCATGTGCAAATTTTTTTGTTTTTAGTGTATGGTGATCTTTATTTACAACTTTATTGGCAAAAAAGAAGAGGAATAAGTTTAAAATAGTTTATCACAGGGCATTGCAGCTGATCCTGTCAGATTAAAGAAGTTTCACTTTAAATGTCCATTTAATTGTCCAAAGACATACAACACTGAATCTGCATATGCAGTTTCCTTTATGAAGTACAGCACTAATATTTTACGCAGTTTTTTAAACATATAAATACAAAAGAAATAAAATCACCCACTAAAAACTGCATTAAATAGAGGGTATTTTAAATTTAAATTTGTGGTAAATACATACCAAATGAAAATCAAAAGCTGGAAAAGCTCACTTCCTACTTGAGTAGACAGTTACAACAATCAATCATTTTCTTCAATGACCATATTTTCAATTTATCATGAACTACTCTGAACTTACTATGAGATGTAGCCAAAGTCAGAAGACAAGATGTAAGGAGAATTCTAGGTGGAGAAAAATTAATGTGGTCAATTTCAATTCATGCTGAGCTGGTTTAATTTTTTCACTGATTTGTTTTGTGTCATTTTTCTAAATCAAGTATGTTTAATTCTTCTCCTAGTTCACCCAAACCTTCCCCAGTAAAAAGATTTTCATCAACAGGGACAGCATCGATGATCCCATTTTCTTTTCCTTCCCCTTTATTGTCCTCTTCTAAATCACTTCTTTCACTATTTCCAGCCCTACCTCCAGAAGCTTCACTTAATTTGTTTTCATCTCTTTCTTAAGTATATGTGTTGTAAGGTATCAAAGGCTACAGAATTAATATTAATATTTTAGGAAGCTTAAAGACCATTTTATTAATTTGGGCTAGGTGTGCTGAGAGATTTTGTAAATGATATTTGTATTTGTGTAATTAGCATAAAACCAAGATGGCCGATGGCATTGTGTGGTAAATGCAAAGGGGGAAGGACTCTCGGATTTTCTGACCTTCCCCCATACCTATGGGGAAATAGGTGAATAGCTAGCCAGATGCAGGCAGAGAAAGATTAAATTAAACCTTTTCTTATATTAATGGGCCATTTACAGGCATTTGTCCCCATGGAAACTACCTCTCCCCTCCTGAAAGCATGTAGTTAATGTATGTATCTCTGGACAAAGGAATAGCAAATGAACACTAGAAAATATAGGAATGTGTTTTAGTATGTAACGTGACATTTTTACCATTGTGTTGCCTTATAAGTTTTAATGTGTAGAAGTGTCCTTTTATGAATCTTATAGACAGATGTTATAAACTTGCTAATGAATTGTGTCCCATCGCCCCTCCCTTCATCCTTTCCCCAAACCTGTATAGGAGAACACAAAAGGTATAAGCTTATGCCACAATGTCAGGCTTTTCCCCCACCATGTATAATTAAGGGTATATAACCAGTTCCTAGAATATTATAAACACACACGATTTGGGACTGCCCTGTGTAAGCTATATGCAGCTGGCATATTTAATAAATTTCCTCCTTTAATAAAACTCTTCAAAAACTTATTTGGACTTGGTGCCTCTACAAAAACCCGCAAACTTGTGGATTGGGTACTTTACAACATATGTGCTGAATCTTTCAAGACTGGCTACCGGAATACGTGTCTTGTCTACATCCCTTGGGATGTACAGGCTTAAATCTATGTCATTTATGCTCACTGAATCATCAACCATCACCACCTGTTCCCTGTACAACAAGTATAGCAAGTATCATCTGCTTCTTCATCATCATCCTTAACCAGTTTAGGATGAAATTCAAACACTTCACAACCACTGACCACTATTGCTTTCCCTGCTTTGAAGTCTGCTTTCCTTCTTTCCAAATCTTGCTCAAGTTTATCAATCTTTTCTTGTCTTTTCCTTTTTTTCCATACAAGAAAAGATTCTAGAGTAATTTTGATAACATTTGGACCTAGGGCAGAATGCTCTCTTTCAATTAGACTTTCTAATGAGATTTCATCTTCCTGCTCTTCTTTCTTTTTATCTTTCTTCAATACAAATCCAGGAAGAAGTGCATGAGGATACATGCAAACATCACCCCCTTCTGGGCATACCCCAAACCAGCCATATTTGTTATTTTCCATAGCTTCAAGAGAATGCTCGCACACTATTTGAGTTTTTGGTTTTTTCTTTTCTGCCTCACTGTGCTTCTTGTTCACTACTTCTTCCAGTTTTTTTCTCATCCCAAATATCCATAGTATCTTTTTTCAAGTTCTTCATCTCTTGCATCAATGTAAACACTTCACTTTTCACACTTTCTCTCCAGAGTGAGGTTATGAGAGAACTTACACTTACCTCCTTTAGGTTACACTGTCTTTGCTTGAAGAATGCACATACTACAGATTTGGGATCTGCACCTTTACTGATTTTCTGAGCAGCAACTATAGGCTTTAACAGCTCATTTAGCTCTTGCAATTCTTTCTTCTTGTCATCTTTCTTCAACTTCTTTTCCACTTCACTTTGTGCTACCTGCCGTGGATTTTGCTGACCAAATTTAACATGATGAGTGACAGCCTTGATAAACTTGTTGCTTTGCTCCTTTCTTATTCTTTAGACCAAAAGATTTATCTTTGATAATTTTCTTCTTTTTTTTTCTGCTCTGCCTTTTTGCTGCCCCCAGCCTGAGTTTGTTTCCTGGGGGGCAACGTGGAAGCAGGTGGCACTGGCCAGACTTAGGTGCAGCTGGACACTGTCAGGGTTTTTCACCCCACGGCAGCAGGAGGAGGAAGACCCCATTTGCAAATTTGATCTGAGTGTGATAGTGAGTGAGGTCACAACTCATTTGACCTCTTGGCTCCCAGATTCATATATTCTGTCTACTGGGGTATAAAAATGGCCACTGGTGCATCCTGAAATCAGCACCCAAAGCCCGCAGTGTCATATCTAATGCTGCTACTTTCAAAAGGCTACTACATGCTGCTACTTTCAAAAGGCCACTTCTGAATGGGGTAATGTGTGATAGGATTGATGGGTTGATTCTGTGATCATGTGCCCATGACTGAGTCTCTCAATCAAAGCAATGTTCTATGGTGGATCAGACACTATGTGAACCCGTAGACAGTGATGCTGACTTAGGCACTGTGGACAGGAAAGCACAAGTGTCAACCCCACTCATGATGAATCACTATACTTCCCAGCCTGGAGGGAGTCTCATGAAACCAGCTATTCTCCTTAAGGCACGGTATCCATCGGGGTTCAGCATCGATCTCCGTGCTGGCAAATTAAGCAGTCAATGGGACAGTAACTAGGTCAGTCTTGACGACAGGGCCCCCTGCTGCTGGACCCAGGCACAGCCTCCCATTCTGCTGTCATGACTTCTCCATTCATGAGCCCATTGTAGACTTTGGGGTGCTGAGAAAGAAGCTGGCTGCCACCTGTTGGCCGAGCCATCCAGCCCACTTGATTGATTGGTAGCTGCAATGGATATTCTCTGGTGGGCATAATGCATGATCCAAAGATCCTCACATTTTGAGCTCATGTCCATAGGTCTCTCTGTGCCTCTTCACGAGTCAGATCATGTTGTAATCTGCTGCTAGGTATTGTGCTGGAAGGGGTTGGGAAGAAGGGCAAGCCTTATCTTGTATGTCTCATCTGAGGCTTTTGCATAACTTTGGAGGGGATGGGGGAAGGTGGGGAGAAGCGTCTATCTTCCAATAGGGTGGAGTGGGCTACTGCTGCCAGCCCAGGGGAGCAAGGACATGTAGGAGGAACAGCAACAGCAAACTGATGTCTTTCTTTCTCCCTCCCTTCCTTTCTCTTTCTCTCTCTCCCTACCTTTCTCTCTTTCAGATCAATAAATTAAATAATTTTTTTTAAACTGACTTCTTTTACTTAGCAATATACATTTGTTTTCTCTATGTCTTTTATGACTTGATAGCTCATTTATTTTTATTGCTGAATAATATCCCATTGTATGGATGTACCATAGTTTGCAACTCATTTGGGTAAATACCAAAGAGTATGATGGCTGGGCCATGTGGCAAAACTATTTTCAGCTTTGTAAGGAACTGCCAAACTGTCTATCATTTTGCATTCCCACCAGCAGTGAACGAGAGTTCCTGTTGTTCCACATTCTCACCAGCATTTGGAATTCAGTTTATGGACTATTTTTCACAACATAGCTGAATTTTCTTTGTTGTTGTTGTTTTAGATTTGGCCAATCTCTGATGAGCTGACTGGTTTTTGTGACCTGAACAAGTGAAGAAGTCACCAAAGCTCACATCAACTTAGTAGTCCCATTATTTTTCCATCTCCTGACATCAGCCTGCTTTCTGAGCACTGAAAGTGTGTGCATGCAGGTGTGCACATGCACAGAGATGCACACACCTATATGGACACAGTCCACAACCAAGTGTAGACTAAATGTAATCCATTCTTCTGCTCCCTTCCCACCTTTGGGTCTGGTGACCTTTAATTAGTAGACTAGAGACAGCAGGAAAAAAGAAAGGCACCTGGACAATCTACATCCTTATGTTTTGGGTGAAGGAGGAGTTTTAACTCTATCAGCTGGGTTATATCTGCAAATTTAAAGACTGAGCCAATGTTGACCCTCTGTCCTCAAGCAAAACGTCTCTTCGAGGTCTCTTTAAGGGATTCTTGGCTCATGAGAAAAGGAGATTTAAATGCTTCAGGAACAAAACATACTTTATGACTAGATAAGGTTGATAGGCTTAATTTTCTAATAGTCCTTGATAATCTGAAGGGCCTCCTGTTAAATATATAACCTACCAAGTTGAAAATGGAATTCTGAACACATACTTTACTCATCAGTAGGGCCCCACCTGAAAGAGGTGTCCAATACCAGGGGTCTTCCTTCATTTTGAGGTTTTTAAAATAGAAAGGGAACCCAGGCTGTGACTTGATCAAAGACAGTATTGGAGGATAAAGCCAATTACTTAGCAAATGAAAATACAATTTTACCTTTTCTTTAAAAGTTTTTCACAAGCCAATACAAAGTCCCCATGGAAAACAAAACATAAAACTTTCACAGTGAGGCAGATAGCAAGAAGCTAGGAAAATTCCTTCACAAGTGGAACGGGGAAACTGAGGCAGATAGCTGAATAAACTGATTGAGAAATTCATAGCCAGAAAATAAATTACAAGGGCTTATCTTCCCTAACAAAGGACACTTAGGAGCAAATTCTTTACACATTACAGACCACTCTGAGGCAGACCCACCAGAGTCCGGGTACCTCTTTGGTGACATCTTTTGAAGATGAAAGTGACCAGAGAATGACTCTGATCCCTCTATACCCTCATTTAAAGGAATCAGCATATTAAAGGACACACCTGGAAAGCTGATGAATATTCTATTGAGATCCTTCTCTGAGACCTCCCTTAAAATTTCCACTTTTAGAAAACAAATAAACACCCTAAGATAAAGAAAGCCAGTGTGTGCTCTCCTTGGAGTATACCTATACCCCTCCTTTTCTTGTGCATGTACTTTTGCTTTCCTTCTAAACTCTAAGAGTCACCACAGATTTGCAACCAGGGGAGCAGCAGCTTATCCTGGGCTAACCCCCTGAACTTGTCTCCAAGGTCCCTTTTTCTCTGATTTTTAAGTGAGCTAAAAGCAGCTCCACCTTGGCCTACCTCTGTCTCTGTGACTTTTACTTCTCAGTGAGTCCATGCAGCCCCATATGGCTCACTTTCTTCATATAACATTTCTAGAGAACCAAAGCAACACTGCCTAGGCTCTCTCCTGTTGTTTCTTTTACCCTAAGCCCTTCTTTTGTTTCACTCTCCCATCTTTAATAAATACACTCTCGCCTCATCTGTGGTGGTGCAGTGGATAAAGCGTCGACCTGGAAACACTGAGGTCGCCAGTTCAAAACCCTGCACTGGTCTGGTCAAGGCACATATGGGAGTTGATGCTTCTAGCTCCTCCCCCCTTTCTTTCTCTCTCTCTCTCTCTCTCTCTGTGTCTCCTCTCTAAAAATAAATAAATAAATAAATAAATAAATAAATTTAAAATAAATAAATAAATAAATAAATACACTCTCAAAACCACCTGGACTCATGTTTGAAGTTTTTCCTGCATGGAGTCATGAACCCACACTGTATAGGTCAGCCAAAGCAATCCTGCTCCAGACCTGGTCCCTTTCTGGTGACAGCATCTCCCAGAAATTCTGCTGTAATTCACAGAAGGACAGACCTTATAATGCAAAGAAAATTTGGAACTCTCACAAGTCAAGATTTTTTTCAAGCCTCACTTTTCCTGGTCTGTACTAAGAAGAAAATTGTTAATTTTTAATTTTCCAAATATAAATTTTATAGCACACATATACACCCTAACTGAGAATCACGGTCTTATTACATAGCATTGCAATTAATATTTGTTGCCTACGATGAAACATCTTCTTAATTTGCCATTTGTTCTCCTTGAAGAAACCTACATTAGTTAGCCTTGCCCTGAAGTGTGTGTGTGAGGGAGTGTCTTTGTCAGTTTCTCCAATGCTTTTTGTACTTTGCAATTGCTCAGATGTATTTTGAGCTAAAACTTCTTTCAGAGGCCTTTTCTAAATAAATGATATACCTGAATAGTACATGTCCCACCAAATTAATCACATAATATTCCATAACCCAAATCTCAAATACTAAATTCCCAAGGGTTCAATTGTGGGCAGCAGTAAAGCATAAGGTTGAAGATCTTTTGGGAAATTATGTTTAATTTAAATATGCAAGGAAAAAGAATATAACAACAAAAACAGCACATTCAAAGCCCCATAAATATATAAAACATTATTTTTCTATTTGCTCCCATACCCAATTCTGCCAACCAGAAAACTGACACACAAAGAATTTACAGGTGAAGTTTTGTGGGGAAAGAACTAGATGATGTGCTCCTAACCTTTCCTTAAAAATCTTTGAGAGATGAAATCCATAAATCCACGACAGAGCAAGAAGTAGAGTGCCACCATTCTGTGTCTTCATTCCCAAGGTGACATTCTGGCCATCCTCTTATCCCTACCCATTTCCTTAAGAGGTCAGCTTCTCCAAAGAGGAAGCCACTTCTCAATGTGAAACATTTGTCTTTCATTTCAATTCTGGTCTAATTAGATCTATGCAGATGAAAAACAAGAAATCAATGTTATACCTTTCTTTTCAGTCACATACTCAGGGAAGGGCCGAGACTCAGGCAATGCCTTCCTCAGTGTCCAAGCTGCTGGGATGACCCATTCTTCCATGGCCCACTCTATCAGTGGATGCTACATTTAATCCCACATGTGCGGGGGACTCAGTCTTTCTTACTACAAGTAACTCTTCCCAGATTTCAATCCAGGGTACAAAGTCCATTTTCTTATCTTTACTCTAGAGAACTGTACACGAACAATAAACAACACTGGAAAGCATGGCACATGTATTCCTCCCTGCACTAGTTGGAGTGGTGCTGGCTCACCTTGGTTCTCCTGGTCTCAAGGACCTCCTTCACCTTCCTCCTTCACTTGAGCCTGGGACCTACCCTGGCTCCATGACATTCAACAAGGGAATGTTCAAGAGACACCACTTGCTGGATCATACAGTAACATTTAACTAGTTGCCAGTCTTAAAGTGGGAGAGATGAGGGGAAGGAATCCCCTTTCCTCTGCTTCAAAGCTGTTTCATTGGCTCACAATAGTTCTATGCTTTCCTCTACTCGTCCTGAAATGCCAACTATTATAGACTAGCTCAACAAATAAACACTCACTGGGCACTTGAGGTCAGAGATTATAAGAGTAGTTTGCTGGTCTGATGTGATTATTCAATGAGTTCTTTTAGTTGTTTATTCACTAAACATTTACTGAGTGCCTATACGAGTCCTGGGCCCTTATTTAATATGAGGCCCGAGGGA
Source organism: Rhynchonycteris naso (assembly GCA_037038555.1). Lineage (NCBI taxonomy): Eukaryota > Metazoa > Chordata > Mammalia > Chiroptera > Emballonuridae > Rhynchonycteris > Rhynchonycteris naso. Next base: position 40,262,209 of record CM073002.1, read on the forward strand.
AGCTCAGACTAATAAGACAACTTCCATGTCCTAGAAGAGGAATTCATGGTTTGGTGGAGAGAGAAAAAAATCATGAAATTATAATATAGCATGTTAAATTTTGTACTAGAGTGCTTTGTAAGAGCGTGGGTACTCAGCTGCCTCCCAAGCCCTCACCCCTTCCTGCCACTATCAGCACTTTGTTTTAGGTCAGGGGTGCCTCCGTTAGCATCAGGCCAGCTGAGCCCGGGAAAATTAAGCAGGATCCCACACCAGAACTGGACCACAGTCTATAAGTCCATTCAACAGCATTTATTAAATACCCTCTGAGTTCCTTACACCGGAAGAGGAATTATAGATGAGAAAATTTCCCAGTGGGCGGGACAGATTGGGGAAGGAGCCCAGTGAAAACTTAACCCTGAAAGAAGGTGACTGTGTCTTCCTCCCAGACAAGGAGAAATGGTGAGAGGGCGAATGATGATAGGGAAAGAGGGAAGCTGAACAAGTTTACATAAGAGGGTATATTTGCCTACTCTGCAAAGTAGGAGACAGGGCAGCCCAGTGAAAACAGCAGTAGAATTGAAGGTTCTCATAAGGAAGCTCAAGAAAACAGCAAGAAATAAGGGTAATCAGGGGAGCTTTCAAAATGACAGGTATGACCTCAACTGACAATACAGCAAGCAAGCATTAGAAAAGATACCTTAGGCTGGCAGTGGGGTTGGAAAACCCATTTAAAAAATATTTTTCTTAAACATTGATTTTAGAGAGAGACAGACATTGGATTCTTGTATGTGCCCCAACCGGGGCTCAAACCCGTGACCTTGGTGTATCAGGACGACAATGCTCCCACAACTGAGCGCCCAGCCAAGGGCCAATTTAATTAAAAATCCCTTGTAACACGTTAAGTGCTAAAAAAAAATCAATAGAAGAAATCATGAAGAATTAATATGGACTATCTACAATATTTGACAGTTTAAAAAAGAAATCAGTACATACCTAGCACTTGTTTTAAACCGCAGATGCCCTTGACTTGAGAATTTTGTTTTAGCGTTCTCAAATGTAAGCCAGTTTGAACAGATTTTACATGTTGGTTTTTTTGTTGTTTTATTTTTTCCCAGGGACAGAGAGAGGGATAGATAGGGACAGACAGACAGGAACAGAGAGAGGTGAGAAGCATCAATCATTAGTTTTTCATTGCCGTCACAACACCTTAGTTGTTCATTGATTGCTTTCTCACATGTGCCTTGACCGCGGGCCTTCAGCAGACCAAGCCTCCCCTTGGGTCCAAGCTGGCAAGCTTTTGCTCAAGCCAGATGGGCCCGCGCTCAAGCTGGCGAGCTCGGGGTCTTGAACCTGGGTCTTCCGCATCCCAGTCTGACGTTCTATCCACTGCGCCACCGCCTGGTCAGGCACATGTTGGTTTTATACACATATATACACACAGAGAGAATACTCTAACAATATAGGAAAGTGTGTAGATTTCAGTCTTAGTAATTTTCCTAGTAATTTAGAAGACATTTCTGCAGTCCTGGTGGACTTGACCCTAGCATCCTCTCACGTGTCTCTGCCCATTCTGCTGCATTCCCTCTGTACCTTGACTCTGGTCCTTCCCACCATCCATAGTTAGCGCCATTAGCATTAAATTAAGGAAGAAATGATGTGCATATTAGTGCTCATTTTTTCACCTGACCCCAAATTATCTGATTTATTTTTTTTCAACAGGAACAGATAGAGTCAGAGAGAGGGGTAGAGAGACAGGAATGGAGAGACGTGAGAAGCATCAATCATTAGTTTTCTGTTGCCGTCGTAACATCTTAGTTGTTCATTGATTGCTTTCTCACATGTGCCTTTAGCAGACCGAGCCTCCCCTTGCTGGAGCCAGCGACCTTGGGTCCAAGCTGGCAAGCTTTTGCTCAAGCCAGATGGGCCCGCGCTCAAGCTGGCAACCTCGGGGTCTCGAACCTGGGTCTTCCGCATCCTAGTCCGATGCTCTATCCACTGCGCCACCACCTGGTAAGGCCCAAATTATCTGATTTGACAAGGGGACGATCTGTTGTTTCAGTGGCAGTGAACCACATTCTTTGCTCAGGAGCTGTCCCAGCTATTGGAACACTTCCAGGTCTCCACCTCCAGGGGCCCCCACTGCCCTCACCAGCACACAAGCCAAACTGCCCTGCCTGGTACACGTTTGCTGCGCCTCCCTCTCTATCTCATTTCCTTCCAGCCTATCCTTGAGCCCCTCAGGCAAGGCTCCAAATCATCACTGAACACACTCATTCACAGGCAGCTCAGTGACTTTCAAAGGTTACCGGGTCCTCCCTTTACTGCCCATGTGACTGCCACGAGTTGCCCAGTGGCTAGGACAGTTCTGTGTGGCCTGGATTTCCCTGGCCCACACACTGCAGCCTAGCACCGCACCACACTGCCCTAGGATCTGCCTGCGCCAGAGGCCTTCCCAGTGAGCGTGATGTTTCCCCCAGTCTCTCCCTGGGCCTCCTGGTCACAGGTGGTCAGGCCACAGATAAAGAGGTTGTTCCAAACCACAGAGCCACCTCCCTCCTTGAATTGTCACACTGCTGTGTCTCACCCATGAGGTCACACTCTACTCTTCCCTGCCCAAGCCCTATCTGACTCTGACTTCCTCTAGGCACAAGGTCCCTTCTGTCTGGCTGTCTCCAGAGGTCCTGTCTCCACATTCCTCAGCATCTGCCAGTGTCCTTCCTGTCACCTTGAGCCCATGAGGCCAGGACCCCTGCATGCCTTGCCCAGAAAGCATAGTTATTATCACCAGTGATCCCTGTAAAGGTGGTGCAGGGCAGTGTGAGAATGAACTGGGGTGATGATGTTGTTTGTGTCAGGGCTTTGTAAAGTGCTGGACAGATGTAAGGTCCTGGTATCCTCTTGGAAATTTCAAAACCTCCTTCTCCTGTTGCCTGATGCCGCCAGGGTCTGTGTTCTGCCCTGGAGTCCTGTCTTCTCTCAGGGACCAATCCAAAGCCCCCGCTCCTGTTCATTCCTAGAGCCCTTGCAGTTGGCATTATTCATGGTGACATTTCATCAGATGCCGCGTGGTTAGCCAGGCTCAGAAGACCTGGTTCTGCTGCCGAAAAGCTGTGTGAAATTGACCCTCAGTCTGTAAAAAGGGGCTGGGACCACACCTCTGAGTCTGTCTTTCAGTTAATTAGGATTTTTTCCTTCTTTGATCTAAACTACATGCTAGGTTCCGGTGCTGCTTCTTAGCTAGGTTTTCCCATCCTGTCACCCTAGCGAGCATATTGCTAGGACTTGATGAGGACTTGAGAAATGTGTTTCTGAACCATTAACTGAATAAATGCCATGTCCTCATATCAAACATGTGTCTTTTTGTGCAGGGCAGGACAGGGCAGTTAAAATCTAAATTGTGGATTAAGCTCAGTATTATTAACATGCCAGTTCTTACCAAACTGATCTACAGATTTTACCCAACGTCAACTAAAAATCTTAGCAAGCATTTTTTTTTTGTAGAAATTGATGAGCTAATTTTAAAATATGTACAGAGATGTAAAGGATATAGAATAGCCAAAACAACTTTTAAAAGAAAAAACAAAGTTGCAAAGCTCAAATAATCTGATGTTAAGACTTATAAACCTACAGTAATCAAGATAGTAAGGTATTGCTGTCAAGGTAGACAAATGGATCCACGGAACCAAACAGAGTATCCAGAAACAGGTGCACTTATAGAGAGTCAACTGGGGAAATAAGCAGTACTGCAGCCCCTGGAGAAATAAGCAGTACTGCAACACCTGGAGAAATAAGCAGTACTGCAACACCTGGACACCAATAAGAAAAGAGAACTGAACTTCAGTCACACTTTACATCATACACCAAAAACAAAACAAAACCTCAAAATGGATGAGAGACTTAAATGTAAATCTCAAAATATAAAACTTCTAGGAGAAAATCTTTGTGACGGTTAAACAAAGATTTCTTGGGTACAGCATCATTTAAAAATGATCCATACATTTTTTTAAAATTGGATTTCATCAAAATCAAAATCTTCTGCTCTTCAAAAGGTACTCTTAATTAAGAAAATGAAAAGATAAGCTACATACTTAAAAGAGAATATTTGCAAAGATTTTATCTAATACAGGACTTGTATCTAGGATACAAAAGAAACTTCTCAAAACTCAATAATGAAAATAATGAGCAAAAGATTTGAATGGACACTTCACAATAGAAGATATATAAATGGTAAAGAGGCACATGAAAAAAATGCTCAACCATTATTCACTAAGGAAAATAAATTAAAACCTCAATGACAAACTACTATACACCTGGCTTCAAGTTAAAAAGACTGGCAATACCAAGTGTTGGTGAGGATTCAGAGCAGGTAGAACCCTCATACACTGCTGTGATAATATAATAAAACAGTTTAGCTACTTCTTAAAAAGTTAAACATGCACCTGTCATATGGCCTAGCCATTATACTTGTAAGTATTTCCCCAGGAGAAATGAAAACGTATTGTTCAAACTAGCCCAAAGTGGAAACAAACCAAATGTTCATTAACAGGTAAATGAATAAAGAAATTGGGGTATCTACACAGTAATAAAAAGTACTTACTATTGTTACACTAAGCAAATGAATGAATCTCAAAATGAGTATGCCGAGTGAGAGAAACCAACCAAAAAGGTACATGCTGTATGATTCTCTTTATGAAATTCTAGAAAATTTAAACTAATCTATAGTGACAGAAAAATCAGTGATCATCTGAAAAGCAGTGGGGGCGTGCAGGCGGGAGAAAGGTTAATTAAAGAAAAGCATTAGAAAATTTTTTGGGGTGATAGTGGCGTTCGTCATCTTGATTGTGTTGATGCTTTCAGAGGTTTGTACATATGTCAAAACTTATCAAACTGTATACTTTAAATAAACTGTGAAGTTTATTATGTCAATTATACATCAGTAAAGCTGTTTTAAAAACAGTAGTTTAAGACCTCTGTCCAGAAACTTAAAAAGCTAAACAGCATATTCCTAGGCATTAACCACAGTTCTAGGGTAGGATCCAGGGATCCACATTTGTAATAAGCCCACAAGTAATTCTAATGTAGGTTGACCTTAAACTACCCTTTGTGAAACACTGGTCTAAGGAATAAGAATTTCTAGAACAATCTTGTGACTAGAATTTATTTCTGGGAAAAACATGTAACTTTTTCTATTATTATTAGGTGTGTTAAGATTTTATGTTTTATACCTCCAGCATTCATACTCAATTACTATAACATATATTTAGTATGGTAATAATAGTTCAAAAGCAAAGTAAGTAAGTCATTTTATTCCCATCTTATTTTTATATAAATTAAAATTCATTATATAATCTTGTTGCTATTTCCTGGCAGAGGCCTACAGTTTAAATGAAGAACTGTGTCACTTAGTACTTGTGACAGAAAACCGATGTGGTGATTTTCCAATCACACTTCTTAGTTTATCTTTTTCCATATGACACACACCCTAGCATCCTCCTGACCAAATAAGATACAGAAAGAATAAGAAATGGTTGCATTCCTGCTAAGTCTCTGAAGATAAAGCTTATCTTTTCATATTTATATAATTTTCCCTACCGAGCACACAAAAAACTGCCAGTATAAATGATAGGAAATAGATTTTCCATACGACACTAGTATTTCTTAATCCTAGTAACATTACCTGAAGGAAATATTAGAATTCAATTGATGAAACACACACACACAGATACCACTTAGCCATGAGAAAACATGAAATCTTATGCGATTTGCAACAACATGATAGACCTAGAGGGTATTATGCTGAGTGAAGTCTGAGAAAGACAAATACTGTATTATTTAACTTATGTGTGGAATCTAAAAAGCTAAACAAATGAACAAACAAAACATACGGACTCTTAGATACAGAAAAACTGATGGTTGCCAGAGGGTTGGGCATCTTTTGTTTGGGCAAAAGATGACGGGGATTAAGAGATTAATGAAGTTATAATTATAAATAAGTCACAAGGATGTAAAGTACGGCATAGGAAATACAGTCAATAATATCACAGAAATAACTTTGTACAGTGACAGATGAATAGTGGACTTTTGGTGGTGATTATTTTGTAAAGTATACATAGTGAAATTTCACACTGTTATATACCTGAAACTAATATAATATTGTATATCAACTCTATATTTTTAAAAAGACCTTTATATTCAAGAATAAAAATTAAACATGAGAATAAAAAAGAAAAGATACTCTCCAGTTTGAGGGAAAGGGAAATAAGAGAATAATATAAATAGATCCTTAAAGACCTGTAGGATACCATCAAGCATATCAAAAACATATAATGGGAGTCTCAAAAGAATAAGAGCAAAACAAGGAGGCTGTAAAAATATTAAAAGAAAAAAATCTACAAAGGACTTCCCAAATATGATGAAAAACACTAATCTACATATCCAAGATGATCTATAAACTCCAAGAACTATAAACTAAAAGAGATTCACATCTAGACATATAATAATCAAACTAACAAAAAAACAAAGAATCTGGAAAGCAGCAGGAGTAAAGAAATTGATCACATGCAAAAACTAATACAATTGATAGCTGACTTCATATTAGAAACCACAGAGGTCACAATAAAGTGAAATGACATATTCTAAGTACTTAAAGAAAGACTGTCACCAAAAATATTATATATATGGCCAATTGACTTTTTTTTTTTTTTTAACAGGGACAGAGAAAGAGTCAGAGAGAGGGATAGATAGGGACAGACAGACAGAAACAGAGAGAGCTGAGAAGCATCAATCATCAGTTTTTCGTTGCGACACCTTAGTTGTTCATTGATTGCTTTCTCATATGTGCCTTGACCGTGGGCCTTCAGCAGATCGAGTAACCCCTTGCTCGAGCCAGCGACCTTGGGTCCAAGCTGGTGAGCTTTATGCTCAAGCAAGATGAGCCCATGCTCAAGCTGGAGACTTTGGGGTCTCGAATCTGGGTCCTCTGCATCCCAGTTTGATGGTCTATCCACTGCGCCACCGCCTGGTCAGGCTGGCCAATAGACTTTCAACAAGAGTGTTTCTTAGTTTGGGCTGCTATAATAAAGTATTGTAGACTGGGCGACTTACAAACAACAACAGAAATTTATTTCTCACAGTTCTGGAAGTTGGATGTTTGAGACCAGGGTACCAATATCATCAAGTTATGGTGAAGATCCTCCTCTAGGTTGCAGACTGCTAACTTCTCATTGTATACTCACATGCAGAGAGCAGAGAGAGGAAGCAAGCCCTCCTATGGCATTCATAAGAGTACTAATCCCATTCATGGGCACTCCACCCTCACGATGTCATCTACTCCTAATTATCTCCCAAAGACTTCACTTCCTACTACCATAGCACTGGCAGGTAGAGTTTCAACATATGAATTTGGGGGGGGGGGCAGGGGACACAAACATTGTTACAGAACTTGAGTCTATGACAACTACCAAGACAATTCGGGGGAGAGGAGGACTAACCTTTTGAAGAAATGGTTAAGGCTATCGAATAGGATATCCACATGTAAGAGTGAAGTTAGACCCCTAATTCACACCATATGCAAAAATTAACTCAAAATGAATCAAAGTCCTAAAAGTATGAGTTAAAACTATGTATGGTAGTTTCTGAGAAGAAAGCATAGGTATAAATCCTTATGACTTTGGAGTAAGCAATGGTATCTTAGATATGACACTAAAACACAAGCAACCAACAGAAAAAGAGATATATTAGACTTCATCAAAATGAAAAACTTTGGCCTGACCAGGCAGTGCTGCAGTGGATAGAGCATCAATCTAGGACACTGAGGACTCACGTTTGAAACCCTGAGGTCATTGGCTTGAGCGCGGGCTCATTTGGCTTGAGCTCAGGCTCACCAGCTTGAGCATAGGGTCACCGGCTTGAGCATGGGATTATAGACATGACCTCATGGTCGCTGGCTTGAGCCCAAAGGTCTCTGGCTTGAAGCCCAAGGTTGCTGGCTTGAGCCCAAGGTCACCGGCTTTAGCATGGGATCACTCTCTCAACTGGAGCCTCTGGGTCAAGGCACATATGAGGAAACAATTGATGAATAACTGAAGTGCCACAACTACAAGTTAATGCTTCTCATCTCTCTCCCTTCCTTTCTGTCTGTCCCTGACTGTCCATCTACTTTGTCTCTTGCTCTCAGTCTCTCACTAAAAAAAAGAACAGTTAAACAAAAAAAACTTCGTGCTTCAAAAGATATCATTAAGAAACTGAAAAGCCCCCTAGTGGACTTGTCGGGTGGATCCCGGTTGGGGCGCATGCGGGAGTCTGTCTCTGCCTCCCCTCCTCTCACTGAATAAAAAAAAAAAAAAAAGAAAGAAACTGAAAAGACAACTCAAAGAATGGAAGATTTGCAAACCAAATATCTGGTGAGAGTTTAGGATGCAGAACATAAACGAAATGTTTACAACTCAACCATAAAAAACAAATAACCTAATTTTAAAATGGGCAAACACCTGACCTGTGGTGGTGCAGTGGATAAAGCGTTGACCTGGAATGCTGAGGTCACTAGTTTGAAATCCCGGGCTTACCCGGCCAAGGCTTACGAGAGTTGATGCTTCCTGCTCCTTCCCCTTCTCTCTCTCACTCTTCTCTAGAATGAACAGTCTTTAAAAAATTTAAAAAAATAAAAATGGGCAAAGGAGTAACATCTCTTCTAAGAAAGTATACAAATGGACAATAAGCACATGAAAAGATAAACATCACTAACATTAGGAAAATGCAGATCAAAACTATAATGTGCTACCACTTCACACCCACCAGCATGGCTATAAAAATAATGATGATGATGATGATAATAATAATAAAAGGACAATAACAAGTATTGGTGAAGAAGAGGAGAAAATGGAATCCTCATACATTGCTTTGGAAAACAATGTGGAACTTCCTCAGAAAGTTAAGGTAGAGTTATCGTTACCATATGGCCCAGCATGTATACCCCAGCAAATTGGTACAAAGGATCACACAAAAACTTGTACAGAAGTGTCTATAGCAGCATTATTCACAATACAGTATCCAAAAAGTAGAAATAACTCAAATATTCATCAAACAGGTGAATAGACAAACAAATATGATATATCCATACAATGCACTATTATTTACCTATGAAAAAATGAAGTAGTTATTCATGCTACAACATGAAACACTGAAACTAATTTTTTCTTTTTTTACAGTGATAGAGAGAGAGAGCTAGATAGGGACAGACAGACAGGAACAGAGAGAGGTGAGAAGCATCAAAGCATCAATCATTAGTTTTTCGTTGCCATTGCAACACCATAGTTGTTCATTGATTGCTTTTTCACATGTGCCTTGACCGCGGGCCTTCAGCAGACCGAGCAACCCCTTGCTGGAGCTAGTGACCTTGGGCCCAAGCTGATGAGCTTTTGCTCAAGCCAGATGGGTCCGCGCTCAAGCTGGCGAGCTCGGGGTCTCAAACACTGGGTCCTCCACATCCCAGTCCGACGCTCTATCCACTGCGCCACTGCCTGGTCAGGCGGAACACTGAAACTAGACATAAAGAACCACACTTTCCACATATGTAAAATATCCAGAATAAGAAAGTACATAGACACAGAAGGTAAGTCACTGGTTGCCAGGGGTTGGGCGGAGGTAGAAGGTGGAGAATGATTGTTAATGTTACAAGGTTTCACTGGGGGGAGGGATGATAAAAATGTTCTGGAATTAAATATTGGTAGCACATTATAGAACCTCATGAATAGGTTAAAACCCAAAAAACTACAATCTAAGAGAGCAAATTTTACTTTATATTAATTCTATTTCAACTTAAAGAAAGTAGAACAGCTTCTGAAAGTTGTATTGGTCATTTAAATTTTCATTAACGTTTTCTTGGGTGGCTTTGGGATATGTGAAAGTTGATCCTGGCAATTAGGTATGTGAGGGAAACATAGCTAAAAAAGCCACACCCACACACAACCACAAAAAAAACCCACACTGTCGAAAGCAAGCACAGGTGCTTCCAGGCACTACACAAATGTGACCACAGTTATTTTCCTGGCCAACCATTTTCTTTAACAATATCCCCAATCTGCATACCCACCACAAAGTTAGAAACTGTCATTCTCCAGACTAAATCAAAAGCGTTAGCCCTACCTTTATTATTGTCTTGTTCCATCAATAGTTTACTTATTTCCGAAAACCAACAATCTCTGATTTCTTTTGAAGCTGCCTGCAATTACAGATGAAAAAATACTGAGTATCAGATCACCTGGAGTGTTAATGGCACAGGGCTTTTGTTCTCTGGGTGACTTTAGAATAATGAAATAGAAAACACTTGTCAAGTCCTGGCAACACCTACGGGGGAGACCTGAGCTTTACCTGCAGGATGTATTTCTCCAGCCCATTTCGGTTGGCAATTTCAAACTTCCTGTTGCTCCCTCTTTCAAGCTGGTGAATTGAAAGTGTCAGCAACTGTTGTAAAGAAAGAAGAAACTTTTCTATACCATTGTTTTCTGATTTCAAAATTGTCACTATCAGATCCCCCAGCGATTTTCAACCACTTTCATCTCATGGCACACATGAACTAATTACTAAAATTTTGCAGTACACACACACACACACAGAAAAGTATTTTTTGCCAACCTGACCAAAAAAAAAAAAAGTATAATTTTGATTCACTCACACCAGACAGCTATTGTTGGCTGTTATTTTTTTATTTGACAATCTAAGGCAGTGGTTCTTAACCTGGGTTCTATCGAACCCTAGGGGTTCGATGAGTCGGTCTCAGGGGTTCGGAGAAGCCTCTGCCGCGGAGGCCAGAATAAAGTAATACCGTAATTTGTTGTGAGTTCATGCACTTTGTTGGTTTTGTTCTTTGAGCAAGGTGATGTTCATGCACGGCTCATTTTGTGCACCAGTAAAAAAACATATACCTATGTTTTGAATTTGGAAAAAAAAATCATATTTTATTTATCACTAAAGAAGGGTTCGGTGAATGTGCATATGAAACTGGTGGGTTCGGTACCTCAGAAAAGGTTAAGAACCACTGATCTAAGGGAAAAGAGGTCAGTGCCCCTGACTAACTCGTCAGGTATTGCATGTTTTAAAATTTCTTGAGGCACAGTGGTTGAAAATCGCTGAGCCACCCTAATCCTTTCTACCACTGCTATGTCTCTTCTTCCATATTCCTTCCAAGTGTTTTGCTGTCCTCTCTTAATGGCCTCAACGAGCATAAAACATAAGCTGCTACAGTGTCACATCTGCCTCATCTCTTTCAGAGGACGACATAGATTAATTCTTTCCATATGTAGAGCTACAGCCCCCAATCTTTAAGCAAGAGATGATCTCTCCCTTCACACCTTAGCATTTCACAAATCTCTACATCATAGTGAGTGAATGACCATCCATTAAGAAACATTCACAAAGGCTACTATAAGTAAATTAACAGCTTTAATCACAAGACCACAAATGTGTGTGTGAGTGGGGGGAATGGGTGTGTCTAATCACTAGCTATGAAACATTTCCTTAAACAGGCAACACTGGCTGTGGACTTGGGTTCCTAGACCCTAGGGTCAGGATACTGCCCACACTGGTATGCAGAAGAGCAAGTAGAAGAAGAAATCCAGCTCCTGGTCTAATGACCAAGTCTTTCACTCCTCTGCCTGGAGGAAAAAGGGGACTTATTAGTTTGTCCAGACAGACTGCATTATGGTCCCTTTTCTCTGCTGAGCACAAAATCACCTTTATTCCATCCCTGGCCCTGGCTAGTGACGGATTATAAACCCTGACTCTGGAGTCAGACCTGGGTGTGTATTCCAGCTCTGTTGTGTGGCATCTGGCAAGTTCACCTGACCTCTCTAAGCTACAGTTCCCCATCTATAAAGTAAGGATAACTGTATCCCTCTCCAAAGGCTGTGATGACTCCCAGGTGTAATTGGACCCCTTTACCTTCATAGACTTCTTAAAGCTGTAATGAGGAGATAGGCCCTGGTCACTGGGCTCCATCCGTATCTTACAGAACACTATTCCCCTTTCAAATAGATAGATTTGCCTCTGGCTGGGCTTAAATCGAATAAAATCCTTCATCTTATAACGATCCTCGTGCATTGTCCAGACGTTGAAAGAGCCATGCATCAACAGCTTGCCCAGTTGTCTGATGTCATCCTTTTAGAATCACAGACACACACAACACAGAGCTGTTAAATTAATCTGACAGGGAAAGAACTCTTAGGGGTCAGTTTTGAAATTACAAATCACGTTTATTTGAAGTTTACAATCTGAAAAGTGCCACTCAGGCTAATCTGTCACTACATCAAAACTACAATTTTGTAAGCTTCACCAAGCATAATGCCACCATGCAGGCATAGAGGAACTAGTAGTTCAGCAGTGTAAGGTAATAAACACACTACATATTAGATATACTGGAACTAAAGATATTGGTACTCTAATATTGTGTCTTGTAATTAATTTTAGCTAGTAGGATTCCATTTGTTCCTCTTTATTTCTGCTACATGACAGTGCTTAACAAAGACTAGAAATTAACCTTTGAATTATGTTTATGAGAGACAGAAATTTGGAGGCATCATGAACCTTTTTTAAATTTTTATTTGCCTATTTATTTATTCATTTACTGGCTTATTGATTTATATTAAGTGAGGTGAGGGGAGATACTGAGATAGACTCCCTCATGTGCCCTGACCAGGATTCACCCAGCAACCCCTGTCTGGGGCCAATGCTAGAATCAACTGAGCTATTCTCATCTCCTGAGGCCAATGCTGAGAACAACCGAGTCATCCTCGGCACCCAGGGTTGATGCTTGGACCAATGGAGCCATTGGTTGCAGGAGAGGAAGAGGAGAGAAGGGTGAGAGGGCGCAGGAGAGAAGCAGATGGTCGCTTCTCTTATGTGCCCTGTCCAGTAATCAAACCTGGGACGTCCATACTCCAGGTCGGTGCTCTATCCACTGAGCCAACCAGCAAGAGCCTGGATCTTTAAAAAAAAATTAGTGATTGTAGACAGAGAAAGGAAGGGAGAGAGGGAGACAGAGAGAAGCACCGAGTTGTTGTTCCACTTATTTATGCATACACTGGTTCATTCTTGTGTGTGCCCTGACAGGGAATCAAACCTACAACCTTGGCAAATTGAGACAACATTCTAACCAACTGAGCCCACCTGGCCAGGGATGTATCTTGAATCTTTAATAATCCATGCATTCCTTCTGTATCCTAACAGCTGCTTTATGTATATGAGAACCTGAGATCATGAGATTTGTTCTGAAAGAAGAAAGTTTAATATGACTAATCTTCATAACATTGTAATAGAAATGGTAATTATCTCAACCTTGAGTTTTTTCAGAGTGAGTGAACCGTGTAAAGATAATCTCAAATGACAGCTTTTTCTAAAGCCTGTGTGGCCCTAGGGCACATGCCTCTGTCCACCGGCAAGCCCACCCCCCATAGGAAGCTCACAGTGCCAATGTGGGACCCTGGCCTTCTCTGAGCTCTCTCTACTCAGTGGAGTGATGTGAGCTAAGAATAGGGTACTTTTCAAAACTTACATCACTTAAAACAGATATTCAAGAATTTATTTCCTTGAGTCAAAATAGCAAAAGGAAAAATTATTTGAACAGGACCAGAACAGAATAATTTCCGTGAGTTATATATATCTAGCTGAGCTAAATCCCTACAATCTCTGTTTGTGAATTCTAGAACTGTGTACATTATGTATAATTGATGAGGCATTTGTACAATCTATTGTTTATATTGAAAAAACCGTGAATACGTTATTTTAAAAAAAATGTACTCTCGAAATTGTGAAATAAAAATTCATGAGCCTGACCTGTGGTGGTGCAGTGGATAAAGCACTGACCTGAAATGCTGAGGTCAAAACCCTGTGCTTTCCCAGTCAAGGCAAATATGGGAGTTGATGCTTTCTGCTGCTCCCCTCCCACCTTCTCACTCCTTCTCTCTAAAATGAATAAATTAAAAAAAATTTTTAAATTCATGAGCAATAAACTCAAGTCTCTTCTATACAGGGGGTCCTCGGGTTACGACAGTCTCAACATATGATGTTTCGAGTTATGACTCTCACACCTATAAAAACTTTAAAAAATTGAGACGTGCCTGACCAGGCAGAAGCACAGTAGATAGAGCATCGGACTGGGACACAGAGAACCCAGGTTCAAAACCCCAAGGTTGTCGGCTTGAGTGCAGGCTCATCTGGTTTAAGCACAGACCGCCAGCTTGAGCCCAAGGTCACTGGCTTGAGCAATGGGTCACTCAGTCTGCTGTAGCCACCTGGTCAAGGCACATATGAGAAAGTAGTCAATGAACAACTAAGGTGTTGCAACTATGAGTTGATGCTTTTCATCTCTTTCCCTTCCTGTCTATCTGTCCCTATCTTTCCCTCTCTCTGTCAAAAAAAAAAAAAAAAAAAAAAAATTGAGATGTGAATGTTAGAGCTTACACTGCTAGCATTGTATTTATGGACTACATGGGCAAATTGGTTGTGTGCAGCAGAAGAATATGCAGTATTCTTTTTCTGTGGCTTAGTTGTATTTTTATGTTCTAGACTAGATTATGATTTTACAACTGTGTTAGAATAGGTAAGTGACTTTTGCTAGGGTGTGTTTGACTTACACCCAAATTCGAGTTATGTCATTGTCGTGGGAACGGAACTGTATCATAACCCAAGGACCTCCTGTAGAGTCTGTGGCATAGTTTATGTACGAAATTTTTCTTTTTGTTTTGCAAAACTTGCATGTGTTAACTCCTCCTGGAGCAATAAAGAGCCCAGTTCTAAGGTCTTCTTTCCTAAATACATTGTGGTCCTTCTTTAGGTCACACAGGCTCCAGGACAGATTGGTGGAGGGGCCCACAGGACCCTTGAGAAGTATTTCACTCTATCCTAACACCTTCAGGAGTCATGCCGGTGTGACCACTGCAGCCCTTGCTGATTGCTTCCTCCTTTCAACCCGTTCAGCCTGTACCCTACAGACATAAATACTGCAGGAAATGTGCTTGAGTCAAGGCAACTGGCTGAGGTAAATGCTTGCTGTTTGCTGCAGGGACTGTAATCAATGATTTCTACTGAGAAACATATTTATACTCACCTCATTTAAAACATTTTATATATCTTATAAAGTATATATATTATGGAAAGACAGGAAATAACTAAGAAAATTAAGGTAAAGAAATTAAAAAAAAAATAGCCCTGGCCGGGTGGTCCAGTGGATAGAATATCACCCTGGCACGCTGCAATTGTGGGTCTGATCCCCGGTCAGGGCACAGATTAGAAGCAACCAATGAGTGCACAACGAAGTTGATGCCCCTCTCTCTCAAAAGAATGGAAATCTTTAAAGAAGAAAAAATTAAATGGTGAAGATGTTGTGTGGAAAACACACCATAAAGCCACGTACACGAGCTGCAGACCCAGCTCTGACCCTCTTGGAGGCACCACACCGAGACACACAGTAAGTGAATGAATCCTTATGTCTGAAGACACACTTAGAGCGGTTGTTCAGGAAAAGCATGGACTCCTGTTAATAAGACGTGAGAAATTTCTCCCATGGGACCTCATAGAGGGTCACTAAGTTAAATACTGAGCACATCCTTATGCCCATCCCAGAATAGACAGATGGATGGATTGGAGGTAAAGCTGTTTCTAAGAACACATTTGGTAAACGTGGAGCCGCCACTTCCTAGGCGCAGCTGTAAAAGCAATTCTAAAAGAGGCCCGACCAATGGGGGTGCAGAGAACAAGTCCAGGTGGACACTCTCTCATGACCTGTAGAGGGCTGGGTAATGCCAGCTAAGATGTCTACCCAGGGCATGGCCATAGAGAAAAGAGCCCTGCTGAGAAGATGATGCTATCCCTTATCACCTCTGCAATTGGTTCCTCACCCACCTATAGGCACAACTATTCACATCTTGGGAGGCAACTGACCAAAGGATGTGACACCAGTGAGGCGCCAGCCCCTGACTACAGAGGCCTGGTGTAGAAAAGATGCCAAGTGGCCAATCCGATCCTTATTTCAACTGAGGACGGAGGAGGAGGCAGCGAGCAGCAGGAGTGGTGGCTGTGAGAGGCTTTATCTGCGGACAGGTGGGACAATGAGCAGTATGGAGGCAGCGTGAAACTGAGTCACCAGAAACTATGAGGAAGAGGAAAAGACACAGAAAGAACCAGTCAGCGGGTGGTGCGGGGAGAGGACAGCGGGTGTGCAGATGTACCTGCACATTCAGGCAGAGCACACAGGTGAGAAGCCCAGCTCCCTCTCGGGCCATGGCCTTAGTCCTGCTGGGGATCCTGGAATCATCCAGTTCCTGCCTCTGTGAGCTGGGCTCTGTCCGAGCTTCTGCCTTTCCAGTAAGTCTGTCATCACTGGAGGTCACTGGAGGCCTTCGCTGGATCTGAGTTCAGCTGAAACGGATGAGCTGTGTATCCTCCAGGTCATCTTGCACAAACTCTCAGAACCATGTTTCTGATAGGATTAAACAGCCAGATGTGTGCCTGTGTGGAGGTCACTCACTGCCACAGGGAAGCAGGCAAGGGGAATCCTCAGAGCAGGACCAAGGATGAGCAGGGCCATCTTTTCAATCATGTATCTCCTATCTTTCCAATCAGACTGTCGTTGGTCCCAAGGCCAGAGACCATGTGCACAACCTCTTGCCGATATTTGTCCCTTAGCAAGTACTTATTCATTTATTGTCATTTAGTAAGTGCCTGGGGGGGCCCGAAGCTAAGTGCCCAGCACTGTGAGGGAGGTAATGCAGTGATGCCCCTGTACTGGGCTGAACGGCATCTGTCCCCAAAACGCATGTCCACTTGGGACCTTAGATTGTGACCCTATCGAAAATAAGATCTCAGATGTAATTATGTAGTTCAAATGAAGTCATACTGGGTTAGGGTGGGCTCTCACCTACAGGCCATTGTCCTTATGAGAAGAAGAAACAGACACAGAGACATACACGTAGAAGACAGTCACATGAAGACAGGGGCATACATGGGAGGGATGCAGCTGCAAGCCAAGGATTGCCAAACACTGCCAGAAGCTACTGGAAGCCAGGAGAGGAGTGAGGAGGAAGAGACTCCAGAGGAAGTACAGTTGTGTCAACAGCTTAATTTTGACTTCTATCCACCAGAACTGTGAGAAAACAAATTTCTGTGGCTTTAAACCATCCAGTTTATGCTGTGTTGTTATGGCAGCTCCCGGAAATGAATACACACCCAACCAACTCTGGTTTTTCTACCAGTGAGGTAATGGTGTGGCCCTCGCTTTGGTATGTTGAAGAATCAGATGGAAGTGAGCTCAGAGATAGACTAGGGGCCACCCCAAACAAATGGGCAAGTGCAAAGTCATCCTCCATATGGGAAATGATGGCAAAAATAAACTAGCAAATGCTACCATTGTCACGTGTGGACATTTTGTGAGAGCTGTGACATAAGAATGGTAGCTGTGACCCCGTGGGCCACAGGGCGACTCTGGCTGAGAGAGACCGGGGAAGCCAGCCTCCAGGTTTTCATTCCTGGTGGTGATAGCTACCGTGACAGAGCTATATATGTCTTGCACAAAGAAGCAGGAAACATCTGGATAAATGGGTCAGCATGAAGCCTAGTCCAGAAGGGAAAAGCAGAAGCTGTGGGACAGACAGGCCAGGATGGCAATCGGGATGACAATCGCCAGAAGCAAAGGGGAGCCTCCCCTCCCCCCTCCAGCCCGGGCAAGCGCGGCACCAGCACCCACCAGTGCCAGGCACGGTGCGAGGTTCCTTCAATAGGATTTAATGCTCAGTTACGGCCCTGAGACAGAGGTGTCATGAGGGCGGGGAGAGGGGCAAGGCAGGCCATTGGGTCACTAAGATTGTTTACTCGGCCTTATCTTCGCAGCCACATGATGCTGAGGAAAGTGGGCAAGTAAAATAGGAATAAAATACCTGGGCCCGGCCCACAATAAACCTGCAATAAAAAATACTTCCTTCAGTAAATTATATACATTTGTTCCAGAAAATTAAAATGTTTCATTCAGCCCTCACTATTCAACTGGAACATGTTCCTGGCAAGTCAGGATTTAAAAGGACTCTAAAGTATACGTTAGACTGAAAACAGGGCAAACTTTTTTTATTTTTGGCAAAAGGAGGAAAATAAATTAAACCTCAAAGCAACTTTGCTTTTAGAAATAAAACTTTAAAAGGTTTTTGTGATTAAATTAAACCAAGAACTGAGCATACACAAGGAGGAAATGTAAATATCAGGAGAGAATTTTTCCTAGTTGTGTTAATTATGAATTCATCCACTGACGTACCATTTCTTTCCTTCACCTTTAACACCTCATGGCAAAGTTCTGTAAACCTCAGGCAAGGCGTCTCAGGACCATTAGACCTGAGTTGTAGTAGTGAAATCGTGAATAAACTGCAAACAGAATCAGCGGAGGAATGTGCCGCGAGGATGGCCCCTTGGCTAGGGAGGGCAGAGAGCCAAGGAATAGTGTGAGCTGAGGGCCACGCGATCCAGGGTGAGTTAGCTTTTCTTTCCACAGACCTGTTGCTGAAAATTCCAATACCTGCTCCTCTATAATTCAACAGAATGATACAAAACTGTCAGGATAAATTAGTTAATGTACAAGATGTAAAGCAAGTTAGTTTTAGCCAAAAAGGAACCATAGAGTGTATGTCAAAGGTGCAATTCTGAAGACACATGGAGAAAAAAAGATTTTTTTGTACTTGGTGTAAACTCTCCAAAATTCTATAAACTGGTTCATCTGATTTGCACACAAGCTGTCTGGAATGAAATTAGTGTAGATTGCTATTTATTCACATTTTAATAATTCTTTTTTCATGACTTCCTCCTCCTTTGTTATACTCAGAATAATAGCTGGGAGTTTCCTGCTCCGTGTAACATTTATTTGATTCAGGCTATAGAATCTCTAATAGGAGTGGCTGACACATGTTCAAAGATAAAAAGGAAAGAACAGAAACGTGTCCCAAAATGTTGTTAGACAAATTGCTTCCTTGACTGTCCTTAGCCAAAGAAAAAAAGAATTATTACCAAGAACACGATCTCCTCTCACTCCCTGTGGTTCATGAACACCCTGTTGAATCATGCATCAGAAGTAAACAGAGAGCACTCTGGAGTCCCAGGGGACAGTAACAACATCATTGCCCAGCAAACCTGTTTCCAAGATGCTGGCCAGAGAAATACCAGGGAGTAGGACATTTTTTAAAAATCACAATTTTTGTCCCTAATTAATTTGCATGGTTTGATTCATGACAAGGAAAGATAAGAAAGGTCATTTCATCTGCCCACACCTCACTAAGCAGTGTGTTAAAACCAGGTAAAAAGGAAAAGGAAAAAGAAAGAAAGAGAAGGAAAGTGTCTGAAATGTAATTCTTGGAATGCTTGATCCCTATACGGTAAACAGATAATATAGCCCTCCTAATGGTCCACACCCCAATCCCTGGAATCTGAGAGTATGCCAGTGTGCATGCTCATGAATGATTGCAGATGGAATTAGAATCGTTAACCAGCTCGCTTTGAGATGGGGAGATTATCCTGCACTATCTGGGTGGGTCCAGTGTAATCACAAGAGTCCTAAAAAGTAGAAGAGTAGCAGAAAGAAGAAAAGATCAGAGTGATGCAATCATACCAGAACTCGTCTGCCTGTTGCTGGCTTTGAAGTGGAGGTGGTGGTCAGCAGCCAAAAAATGTTGGTTTTTGTTGTTGTTGTTGTTGAAAAGACAAGGTGTGGTTTGTCTCCTTGAGCCTCCAAAAAGGAAGGCAGACACCTTGATGTTAGCCCCTGCTGAGACTGTGCTATACTTTTGCCCCATAAAACTGTAAGATGATACGTTAGTGCTGTTCTAAGCCACCAAGCTCGTGGTGATTTGTTATGACAATGACAGAAAATGATTATACCTGCTAAAAGCTAGAGTACTTCACAGCAAAAGCCAGTTGAGCACTACTTATGTTCCAGGCCCAAGGCGGTCGGTCACACAGCTACCAAGGATGGCTGGCCTGGGATGCCGAGGACTGGCCTGCTCTGGGTTAACACCAACACGGGAGTTGAGATGGCTCAGCTCCCTGCATTGCCTCTCCTGGTATTTTCCTTTAACCATGTGGATTAAAGGATGTACAATAGAGACTTGTCAGCCTTTTCTGGCTTCTGTGGTGTAAAACGGGCTGAGACTTTCATTTTAGGATCCGTTTGCAAAGTAATCTTCATGAAGAAAATCTGAGTCAAGAAGGGAAATCGTTTACTATTTCAATAGTGTCATGAGTCAAAATAAATTACTCTTTTAGCAATCTCCCCTGCCTGTGGAGATTTGCCCCTTGAGTTCTGGGCATTTCCAGAGCACAGGTCAGTCTGGATCACGAGGAATACAACTCAAGACTCCTGAAAACACTGAGGGGCTGCTTGGAATCTTGTAACACAGGTTTGCCAAATGATGTAGGCTACTTGCCCCAGAGTCAAATTCCTTTACCGTAAATCATCTCTTTGACTTCACCACAGCATCTCCTACCTTTGTTACATCGAGCCTGCCTCTCACGTGACTTTCCAACAGCTGCTATGGAGCGTAACATACCGGACATCCAGTGACTGCTGCCAGGTCCACGGCCAGTTCACAGGACTTGATCAAATCCTCCATCATGTCCAAAGCCTGCTGTAGTTCAGCTGAGAATGTGGAATCCCTGGTCCTCTTTGACCCCTCCTGTGGAAACCAAATGCCTTGTTGGAAATCAAAACGTAAACCATCTACCAAGTGAAGAAGGAAAACAGGACAGAGATAAGAAGCCACAGGTGGAACCATCGCGAAGCATCTGAGAAGATGGGTATGCCTATCTGTTTCCCTGCTCCCAGAAAATGACGGCTGGAGATGTTTGCTGGTTTATCATCAACCACACCTCCGTAGATTGTCCTAATGAAGAGTGAAGTTCATAAAACCATGGGCATTCAATTCCTCCTCTTAAGAAACACACTGAGCTTTTTTAAAGCATGAAATAAAAAACAACTCCTTTTGTTGGGCAGATAAAATATGGTATGCTCACTTTGTTAAAGATGGCGCTGCCCACATGGAAGCCAGTCACCCAGGTGATATTATTTGCCCTTATGTTTGGGATGGGTGTGGGGAAAAGGCTGTAATGTAAGCAGGCCAGGTTGTTATGGCCTAAGGCTTGGCTTTAAGAGTAAGCTTTTCTCCACACCCTTGACTGATTGGATAATGTAGGGTGGTGCACTCTCTTGAGGAATCCCATTATGCCTCAGATGGGTGGCTTTGTATCAGAGACTTTCTTTACGCATAATTGGATTAAAGGTTTGGATTTTCTATGCTATAAACTGGGGCAGTCCGGGAGCTCTCTCTCTCTCTCGGTTCCTGGGTTCCTGAGATTAGTATTAGAGAGGAGAGCAGATTAAGGCCATGTGGGGGAGAAGCAGCCAAGATGGTGGAGTGCTGAGTGAGAAGCCAGTTTGTTAAGAGTTTGTGCTGGAGGAGATGGGAAACAGAGGTGAATAAGTCTGGTGAGCTAGAAACCTTTGATTCTAGGAAACTCGGATAAGTCAGTAGCTTTGTGAGCACTGAATGTATGGGTTTTGGAGCCCAGTGTGTGTTTTTGCTTGCCCGCCGGGTGCAAGCTAGAATTAAAGCTGATGGCTCACCAGTTCTTGGCTCCTGTGTTTCATTACCGACTGTTCGAATCCAATGCGAACCTGCACGGGCCGGGCTGCTGTGATAGTGGCCCTGACTACTGGCTTTACACCTTTAAATTGGCTGTTCCTTTTTTACATGCCTATCCCTAGGGCCTATGGAAAAGTGCAATCTGAGTATCATATTCCTACATTTAATGGGAAAGTCTTACTCCTATGGATAAAATTATACTTAAAACCACCCTAGAGAAGAACATTTTTAAAACACCTGTTGAGACAAACACTAGGCTGCCATGTGGAGGTTGACTAATGATTTACGTGCAAAGGCTGTAATGGTTGCTTTTGCCACTTTGACTCTCCTGCAGCTGCGCCCCCCCCCACTCCTCCCCCAGCCCTCCCCCATGCAACGACCTTTAAAGATACCAACCAGGCCTGCGCCTCCCAAACATAAACACGCAGCAGTAAGTGGAAAAGCTAGATCTGCTAAGTCACAAAACCGATGTTTCAATTATTACCACTGTAACACTTAGGATGTAACTGGGATGACTGTTTCAGTTTGAAAGGCTTCTGCTTAGGTTCTCAGTATTTTATTCTCCTGCTACTTACATAGCATATGCATGTGACTTAGTAAGTACAAACAAAAAGATTTTGGTTTCTTCCATTTTTTAAAACACATCAATTTCTACAGCGAAGAACAGATCGCTCTTTGCTGTGCCATTTAGCCCTACCTCTTTGTTCTCGACTACATGACGTCAGTGAAGCACTGTGTACCGATTTCCTTAATCTCTGCAGAAGTACTGGGGATTAGCATTCTTGTTTTTATATTGCTTTTATTGATTAGAGAGAGAGAAAAAGAAGAGAGAGAAAGAGAGAATGTGAGAAGCATCAACTCATAGTTGCTTCACTTAAGTTGTTCATCGTTTGCTTCTCATATGCGCCTTGACAGGGAGACTCGAGGCGAGCCAGAGAGCCCTTACTCAAGTCAACATCTTGGGCACATACTGAATGCCACCTGCACAGTCTACAGCCACATTAGCCGCATCTGTCACTCAACCAAGTCTGGCACATCTACCTGCTGGTGGCAAAGAATATCTGACACCTTAGGACTGTGAATCATGGCAGGAACCACTGTAAACACCTAAATGTCACTGCTTATTACTCATTGCTTGTAAATCACTCTTTAATAATTGATCTGCAATGTGACTAACAGTCAATAATCTTCATGTTTCAGTTTTCTGGATCCACCATCTAAAACTTCCCTTTTTGAAATCGTGGACACTTGCCAAATTGTGAGTCTCTCAGATTACCAACAGGGGACACAATTTCATGTTCATATTACTCATGATTTGTAGAACACCATGCATCCAGACCCTATATTCAGCAATCTTGGGCTCAATCCAGTGACCTTGGGTTTCAAGCCAGCAACCCCACGCTCAAGCTGGTTGCCTGTGGTCAAACCGGCCACTTCAGGGTTTTGAACCAGAGACCAGCATCCACCACTACTGCGCCACCACTGGTCAGGCTGGGCATTAGCATTTTTAGATCAAAGATACAAGTGACAGCGCTGATGAATGGAGCAGAGCACTCTGTCTCCACTGAATAATTTGCTATGGATTCTTA
This sequence comes from Rhynchonycteris naso, assembly GCA_037038555.1. Lineage (NCBI taxonomy): Eukaryota > Metazoa > Chordata > Mammalia > Chiroptera > Emballonuridae > Rhynchonycteris > Rhynchonycteris naso. The sequence continues at coordinate 40,285,442 of CM073002.1, forward strand.
CCTTCTTCCTCACAACATATGCTCTAGTCCTGGTGAAAGACAGCAGACTCTCACCTGACTTTATATATATAGATAGCATCATCAGTATATATAACATCATCACATATATAACAGCATCAGTAGAGGATTAAAAGTTCTTATACTAGGCATCCTCCTCTTTACCTAACACTTAAAACTCAACTTCTTTTTAGAGACTCAACTGTTTCTATTCTCTCTCCTTTCTAGTTTTACACTGGTACTGTAGGGCTCAGAAAAAGCCTTACAAACATTACTGACCCACTCTAACTCAGGCTAGCTCTCCTTGCTCCAGACTATAAAGTTATTTCCTGTGTCTTGAGCTTCTAATATCAAGGGGTCCCCACCACACATTCTGAACAGAGAAGGTATGCAGATGACTGCTAATCTTGAGACACATGTCTCAGGTTTTTCGTGAAAGAAACAGAATATTTAACAGGAAATTTAAGAAACTCTACTGCTAAGCCACAGATTTCTTCCTAACTCGGTAGGCCACCATTTTTTCCAAGAGAAACTTGATTATCTCTCTTAGGGACATGCATGCTCACACAGTCTTGGAGGACAACAGGACATGATGTACACACATTGGATAAACAAATAAATAAATATAATTCATTCATTATGCTATGCAGAAAAACCACAGTAGAGATTTTATCATCTTTACTTCAGTCTTTTATGTATGCATTTTACACCTTCCTGTTTGTATTCCTGTTAAAATATTTTTATATGAAAGGAAGAAAATGTTACCACTTATTCTGCTACAAATTCCCACTTTGAAACTGCCTTTAATTATTTTTTGTTTTTTCCTGATTATGAATTATGAAATACATACAATTTTACATAATTCAGATAGCAATTTTAAGCAAGGAAAACAAAATTGCCATAAGCCTCACACCCACAGACAAACAGCATTAACAGTTACATAAAATGATAGTTAGCACCCATTACCTTAGCTGGACCTCCTTCTAGGTCACCTGGGTCTATCTCCAAATCCTCAGGAGACTCAAAATCCAGCAGGTCCTGCATGAACCCAAAAGCCTTATTGAAAATCAGAAAGTAGAACGCCGACTAAACCTTCTGTGCATACAAGCTAGAGACAAATGCTAAACGAAATGAGAATGTGCACCAATTTGTCTGTCTGTTACAAGTAAGAGGGAAAGAATGAATGATAGATTTGGCACAGAGTATTCTTCCTGCAAATAAAATCATAGCGGACACGTTATTTTGTAGCCTGCTTTTTCTCACTCAACAGCATCATAAATGTTTATTTTTCTCATGACATGATATTTTTTAAAAAACATGTTTTAAATTGCAGCAGCAATGCATCCTACACATAAATCATAACTGACTAATCTCTACTATTGTTAAATATTTAGGTTCCTCAATTTTTCCTAAAGATAAATTCCTAGAAGTGGAATTGTTAATTTTAAGTTTTGATGCATACTTCTAAGTTCTTTAGAGAAGGACTATGTTCCTGCCAGCCACTTAGAAATCTTGTTTCATGAGCTCCTAGCCTACGCTGAGAATTACCATTTAATCAAAGCTTGCCCAAGTGAATTAACAGCAGTCCTACCTCATTGTTTTTTACTTTGAATTTCTTAGATAACTGGTGAGGTAGACCTTTCAAAAAAATGTTTGCTACTAACATTTTTAAATTATTTGTAAACTGCCTATGTCCTTCATTCATTTTTTAATTATTAATTCTTTTTTACATATGAGCTTTGTTAAGGTATATCTGACATATAAAATTGTTAAATATTGAAAATATATATCATGATGAGTTGATACACGTATACATTGTGAAAAGATTCCCAATTCTCCCCATTGAGTTAATTAACACATCCATCACCTCACATATTTATTGTGGGTTTAGTTTTCTTTGAGGGGGATCTATTATCTTAGCAAACTTCAATCGTACAGTACATTCATCAAATTTCAATAATACGGTATAGTCCCCATGTTTTGCATTAGGTACTCAGACCTTATTCATCTTATAGCTGAAAATTTGTAACATTTACCAATCTCTCCTCATTAGTTATTTTTTGAAATAGTAGTCTGTTTAACTTTTTAAAAGAAAAATGAATGTTGCTCTTATGATCTGAGTTTGATTATATGAGAAATCAGCATGCCCACCTATTCTACAATATCCTTGTAATAAGCAAAACTTACAGTAAACAAATAATGCACCATTTTGCAAACTGTATCTTAATTAAACAAAATTCAGGCAAGAAAAATTCTCTATATTAAATTTGGTAGTTTCCATTCATCACTTAGCCTGTTTGATAAAATCATGAGGTCAATGAATTCCTAAATGCATCTTTCTTGCTTTTTCTTTTTCTTCTTTCTTTCTTTCTTTCTTTCTTTCTTTCTTTCTTTCTTTCTTTCTTTCTCTCTCTCTCTTTCTTTCCTTCTTTCTTTTTTAAAAAAATTTATTTATTCATTTTTAGAGAGGGGAGAGAGAGAGAGAGAAAGAGATAAGGGGGGAAGAGCAGGAAGCATCAACTCCCATATGTGCCTTAACCAGGCAAGCCCAGGGTTTTAAAACCAGTGACCTCAGCATTCTAGTTTGTTACTTAATCCACTGTGCCACCACAGGTCAGACAATGAATCTCTTTCTAACATATGCTGATAATAATACATTATAATTAACTTGCTTTGACTCATTAGACATTATGTACTCAAAAAACTCTTGGTCACGACTATTAATTTTTATAATATGTCAGATAAGATAATAAACATTTTATATATCTCTTTCTCTCTTTTTTTTTCTATGAGCTCATTAAGCATGCTGACCATTGGTCACATATCTTGCTGATGTATTTTCCCCAAGTTTTCATGTGTCTGTATTTCATGGTATTGTATAATCAATCATCCCTTCCCCTTTCTTTTATACTTAGAAAAGCTGTCCGCAGCAGAATTCCACAGTCCTTTCTAAGCCAATGATGCAATCAGTCCAGCACCCAGGCTCTCTCCAAGGAGCTGCAGAGTGAACTTAGTTCCTCAGGATGGAGAACACCACAAGGTCCTTTCTCTTTCCACACTGCTGCGGCGCCTCAACTTACATTTCCGGGCGCCCAGCACACTTTTCTGTGTGAATAACTGGGCTGCCCTGAGTAGCCTGCCTTGGTTTTACACAGATTCCCAAGGATTAGTTTATAGTGATTCTGTCTCCTTTTCTCAGTAAAGCTAACAAAATCTTCTAAGTATTTTAACATGTATTACCTCATTTAATGCTCTCCAAAAGCATACAAGAAAAGTATTATTACTATTTTCATTCTGCAGGTGAGAAACAGGCTGAGAGCAGTTACATAACCTGCCTGTGTCCACACAGCTGTCAGAGCCGGGATCCACACCCAGGATGTCTAACCCTAGACTCTGTGTTTCTAATCCTGGTGCCCTACAGGCCCTGCAAGTAGAATTTATTGTGTCAACAGCACTTCAAAGGGAAAACCTGAGTCCTTCGGTCCCTGATGCAGCCAGGCCAAGAGAGTGAATACCTCCCCGCTGAGTACCCCCACTTCTCTGGGCCCTTTGGTAAGACTTCATGACTTAGGATGGGACAGTCAGAGATGTATAAGGCCCTGAATGAGTGCTGTATCAAAACATGCTCACAAATGCCACTCATATTAGAAAGCAGTGAACCACATCCTCCTTCCAAACTGGAGTGATGTCTCCATATGTAAAACAGCAGCTGCATGTCCTGGGATCATCCTGTGGGTCGGTGCTGAGCAAGCTCTCTCCACCCGTCCTCACTGCTTCCGCCAGCCAGCGAGGAGGCAGTTCTGGTATCTCCTTTACGTATGAGAAAACCCAGGCCTAGGAGTCCAGTAATCGCAGGCCTAGGGGGCCAGCCCAGGTGGTGACTGCTGGGGCAAAGCTGAAGGGGAAACTTTTTCTGAGGGCAAATATTGGGTCATGAGCTTATCCTCCATGAACCTCAGTTTCTTCATATTCCAGAGACTGTCTGACACATCTGGTTGTAGGGAGTAAGTAAAAAATACACATGGGAAGGTATCCGGTAAACAGCAGCAGTTCATACTTTTATTAAAAGATAGTACCCATTGGGCAAGAGCTGCTGATCAAGGTTCATTCAAAACACAACTTGGAGAGGTGGCCCCAACCCTTCCCTGAGCTCACATGTGGGGAAGCAGCCCTGGCAGTCCCTCCCGGCTGGACTGGGTGCCTGGGAGTGTCCTACAGGTATGAAAGGAGTGTCCTGCTCTCGTCCCATCCTATCTTGTTTCCTCTGTTCACTTTCCCTCCGGGTCCTTTGATCCCGCCTCTGTCTCTATTCCACTCCTCAGTTCATATTGTTCATCGGATTCCTCGTATGAGAGAGGTACTGGGGAACACGGGTGGCATTAGAATCTATGTAAACACAATAAATTAATAAAAAAAGAAATATATATATTTTATTTATTTGTTTATTTTTTAAAAAAAATAAAGAAAGAAAGGAGTGTTCTGCCTGGGAGAAAAGAACCACATAGGGTCCTGCAGAGCACAATTCATTCTGTTCAATGCTCTTGAGAAAGATGCTAAATCCAAGGGTGGAGGCAGATGTGGCAAAAGGAGAGAACACTCCAGTTCTGCCTTCCCCCTTCCACTGACTTAATGCATGTAAAACAGGGACCTTGGGGGGAACCACCCCTCCTTCCTGAAGCTCCTTGCCTCATCTGTAACATGGGGCAATGATCTCTTACATGGTTAAGGATATCCTAGGAGGTTAGAGGTCTTGCTGCCTCCCCACCCTTTCAGTTGCAGGCATGTGGCCGCAGCCCCCTTCCTCGCTTGGATCCCGAGGACCCCTCCTCCCTTAAGCCAGACTCCTTAGAGATTCATGCCTTGGCTGCATGCTGGACTAGCCAGGCTCCCAGGTCCCTTTCAACTCTACGATTCTTTGGTCTAAAAGCCATATTGAGGTGGGCCCCTTTAGACTTAGAAGACATAGAAAGCTCAAAGGTTATATATCTTCATCTTTGGAAGACAAAGTCATGACTCTACACATCTAAGGCAAAGAACACTCTAGTGCATTTATGTTTTCCCAACACAGAAGAGCCCTGTATCACTGACTTTACCTTCAACAGCATCTGGTATTTTAGAAGTCTCTGGCTTGGTCCTCTAAGATACATAAAGAGAGGGAGATTGTGATCCAATTGGCGCTGGCATACCTTTAAAAACAAATAGAAACAACATGAAACAAAACAAAAAACACATACAACAGAACAAAAGTGACAACATTTAAATACGAGAAATGAAATGAGCTCTTCACGGACAAGACGGGCAGCTGTGTTGACCAGTCTCGTAATGTTACTGAGTTGTTCAGTCCTCCAGGGGCAGCATGTGAAATGAAAGAAAGGGGAAAGAGGACTCCTTGGCTAGTATTTTTACAGGCAACTAGAGAATCAGGGCTGTTTATTTCTTTTAGAAAGCAAGTCCACTAGAAGACAGAGGGGCACTTCAGATCCTTCTGAAAAGGAAGCAGCCTGTCTACATTTTGGAGTGGTGGGGTCTACTGAGGTCACTTGAGTCTGGAGAGTACATGATGGCTTATTGATATCATTCCAGGGAGCCCCAGTGTCTAGCCTTTTGGACTTAATTCCATTTTAAAACCTTTCCTAGAAGAGGACTCTGGTTTTCTCACCAGGCTTCAGCTGCCCCTCACAGGCCTGCCCACAGATACCCAGGGAAGCCTCAAAACTCCCAACATGTAATTTCACAATCGGAGAGAGACTTGTAATAAACACAAATCTCAATGCCAAGCTCCTCAGCTTAGTTCATACTTTTTGATATCTTAAAATTTTTATTTTTATGATTTTTTTCTGTATGGCTCCATCCTACATTTTGCTGTCATATTTTTTACATGACACTCCAAATTGATATCTTTAAAATTTTGATGCACATAAACATTTTCCTGGAAAACAATTTGTGGGAGACCTTACCCCAAAGTAGGCACAGTCTTGACATTCTTGCCATATTGCCCTAGCTCGGGGCAGATTCTTATGATATTTAAAATATATCTGAAGATCTTCTTTCTGTGTGAGAAAAAAACAGAACAAATTAATCAGGTAGTATGTTTCAGTAAGTGGATAGGATAATACAGTTTATTCACACATTCAACAAGCCCGAGTTTTCCAGTGTGTAAGGCTCTGGGAGGCACAATCAGTGACCGTATGTTGGGGTGTATGTGTGAGGGGGAGACAAAAAGGGCTGTAAGTAGCTGTAAGTACTAAATACAGATCTCAGCAATCACAGGACTCCAGTAAATAAACAAGTAAATTCATGAACAGGAGTCCGTTTTGATCTGTATCTTTCCTCCTCTGCTCTTTATTCAAAATACCAATGTCTTCACAAAACAGCCCCCCCCCAATAGTTTGTTCAGTGAGTGATAAAATTAACACCCTGTCCTTATTGCCATCATCATAGAAACCACCAGAAGGAAAATATGGCTGTTTAGACAAAACCACACCGATCTAAACCGCACCCAGAGCGGCAGACTCTGCCTCGGACACAGACACCTCCAAGATGTAGCACAGGATTCGGAGAAGGGCAAAGTACGTGACTCTCTCAGAGCCAGGGATCCACGGCAATTCCAGGTGCTTGTGCGACTTTGAGACCACTAGAGGGGACACACACATCTGCCCACATCCCAGCTGAAAAAGATACCCGAAGCCAGTGAGGTCAGCTGAGGCTTCACCCGTGCCACCAGGAAGACCTGGTCCAGGGGGGCTGTGCTCGCCACAGAACCCTCACTGCTCTGGCAGAGGCCTACATGGTCACTTCCTTTCAGACTGCTATGTCCCTATCTTTCCGCCCAAGGCCAATTCTCAATGTCCTTCATGTGGACATGGGCTATTTCCCCGTCACAGCTTCAACTCTGTCTACTCTACTTCTAAACACACTGCCACAGCCCTGGCCAGATGGCTGGGTTGGGTAGAGCTTTGTCCTGAAGCACAAAGGTTGTGGGTTTTATTCCTGGTCAGGATACACACAGATCAATGTTTTCTCTCCCTCTCTCTCACTCTCTCTTTCTCTCTTAAATCAATAAAGTAAATTTAAAGAAACTAAACACACTGCTGTAGTGAGTGAGTTTCATTTCTGTATTTCCTCCCTTCTGATAGATTTTAAGTGGTCACTTCACTACAAGAACTACAGCAATGGTATTTTGCTTCTCTCTCCAGAAAACATTGCGTGCATTTGCACATGTGCGCACACACACACACACATTTAGAAAAAGAAGTGGCCCTTGGGAAATATTGTTCAGACTGGTTAAGGAACTAGAATAATAATTCAAATCCTAACAATAATACATTCATGTGAGTGAATGCTTTTGATGTGCTGGCACTATGCTAAGCACATTTGTTAAACTCAATGGCTCTCAAAGCATAGTAGCTTAGACATGGGAAACATTCCTGCCATCCAGCAGGCCAGGCTTATAAAACATTACAAATTGATTAAGGTATCTCATCCACAAATAATGTATCTGAGCACAAAGACAATGGCCTTTAGCACCTAAAAGAATTCAAGGTGTCTCTGCTTTCAACACTCACCACCGAACGACTCTCTTTAGCTGAAGGTGACTTTGGAAGGTAAAATGTCGTCAGCAGTCAGCCACCTTCCCCAAACTTCCCAGGAACAGAGACGAACCTGGCTCCTTGGTGCATGCTGAACTGAAACTGGTGTTCCTGAAACCTTCACCCCTTGGTTATGTGTCTGCACTTGGAGCAACACAGAACACTACAGCCCTTCAAGTACACAAATATAACTGTTGACCTTAATTTGCTCTTTAGTCCAAAATTTTTCAGAGAAAGGCTGCATACTAACCAGCAGTATATGTAAGTACCCAATTCCCATCACTCTCTTATAGAGTAAATCAGGCTTAAAAGGTTGCTATGAAAAACTCAGATTCACACACTAGTACTTATAAATTAAGATTGTAGGCCAGTGGTTCTTAACCGTTTTTGAGGTACTGAACCCACCAGTTTCATATGTGCATTCACCGAATCCTTCTTTAGTGATAAATAAAATATGATTTTTTCCCCCAAATTTAAGACATAGGTATATGTTTTTTCACTGGTGCACAAAATGAGCCATGCATGAACATCACCTTGCTCAAAGAACAAAACCAACAAATGCATGAACTCACAACAGATTAGGGTATTACTTTATTCTGGCCTCTGTGGCAGAGGCTTTTCCGAACCCCTGAGACCGACTCATCAAACCCCTAGGGTTCGATAGAACCCAGGTTAAGAACCACTGCTGTAGGCTCTAGTGGTGTATGGCCCAGGTTCAGTTCTTGCTTTGTCGATTCCAAATTATATGGCCTGAGGCCATATAAATAAGTTATTTAACCTTCCTACACCTTAGTTTTCTCATCTGTTAAGTGGGCTCACAACAGCAGTCAACTCTGATGATTGTTGTGATTAAATGAGATGATGTATAGGAACCTCTCAACAAATGCCTGATACATTCAGAGTACCCAACAAATGGTAGGTTACTATCAAAGCACTTTTTACTTTGTAGAACCCTTCTGCATGCATTACGGTCCCTATGTATAAGACACTCCCGCCTGACCTGTGGTGGCGCAGTGGATAAAGCGTCGACCTGGGAACACTGAGGTCGCCAGTTCAAAACCCTGCACTGGTCTGGTCAAGGCACATATGGGAGTTGATGCTTCCAGCTCCTCCCCCATTTCTCTCTTTCTCTCTCTCTCTCTCTCTCTTTCTCTCTCTCTCTCTCTGTGTCTCCTCTCTAAAATGAATAAAATAAAATAAAATAATTAAAAAAAAAAGTTAAAAAAAAAAAAAAGACACTCCTATGTATAAGATGCACCTTAATTGGGGGGCCCAAAGTTTGAAAAAAAATTATTACATAAAATTATTGAACTCAAGTTTTATTCATCATAAAATTCATACAACTCCTCATCACTGTCAAAACTCCCATCCATTAGCTTGTCCTCACCTGTGTCTGATGACTAATGTCTTCAACAATGAGTGCAAAAACAAGCACAAAAAAGTGGGAAATGCAAGTAAAGTAATCTACAACCATTGTGTAAGACGCACCCAGTTTTTAGACTCCAAATTTTTCGAAAAGAGGTGCATCTTATACATGGGGAAATACAGTATTTTATTTTATTTCCACAACTTTACATATTGTTATTACTAAGCTTGTTGTGTGGAGGAGAAAAGTGAGACTCCAAGGTTTTCTTGAGATCATGTGGCAGCATCTCAGCTTAGATAAGAGGCTCCATTTCCTGAGTTCCATCCTAGTGCTCTTTCCACTGAGCAGATGAAACTCAAAGAAAACCACTGACATATATTATTTTACAAAGGGCTTGGCCTCTGGGGCAGAATCTCCCTGGGTGCTATAGGCTACAGAGTCTGAATAAAACACTTGGCCAGAGCAAAATTTCAAACTTCAGGTCCATGCTTAGTGGAATTCTGCAAATATTACTGAGAAAAGGTAAACTGCTAAAGTAAATAAAGGATGACAGGCCCGCCTTGTTGGCTAACAAATGCAAGTTTGTGCATGGCAGCAGCCAGTTCCCTCAAGGGTTCGCAGATTAGATCACTGTGGTTCTAAGATAAAAATTCATTACCTATTTTTTTTTGTCTCCAACATCATATATCATATAAGATTACATGCAGAGCTTGTGGTCTGGATTAATGATTTCTAAGGTGTCTCCCAATATGGGAGACTATAAATAGCTTTGTATAACTGTAGGAGAGGAATTCTTCTAAGAAAAGATGGTTAGCCTGACCTGTGGTGGCACAGTGGATAAAGCGTCGACCTGGGAACACTGAGGTCGACAGTTCAAAACCCTGCACTGGTCTGGTCAAGGCACATATGGGAGTTGATGCTTCCAGCTCCTCCCCCCTTTCTCTCTGTCTCTCTCTCTCACTCTGTGTCTCCTCTCTAAAATGAATAAAATAAAAATAAAATAAATTAAAAAAAAAAAAAGATGGTTAGTAATTCCCTGATGATTTCCTTATAGATGGACAATTTTTATTTGATTACATCCATTTTTTCCCCACAGAAATTTGGTCTTTTTCTCATTCAAAAATTTAAATGTCTTTGCAATAATGACATAAGCATTTATAAGGTATTTCTTTTTAAATATTTTTTTAATTTTTATTGAGTTTTAGAGAGAGAGGAGACAGAGAGACAGGACATTAATCTGTTCCTGTATGTGCCTTGACGGGGGATTGAACTGGCAATCTCCGCGTTTAGGGATGATGCTCTAACCAACTGAGCTATCCAGTCAGGGTTAAGGTGTTTCTTTTTAAAATTTTTTTCTTTTTTTTTTTTTTTTACAGGGACAGTGAGAGAGTCAGACAGAGGGATAGATAGGGACAGACAGACAGGAACGGAGAGAGATGAGAAGCATCAATCATTAGTTTCTCCTTGTCCTTGCGACACCATAGTTGTTCATTGATTGCTTTCTCACTTGTGCCTTGACCGCGGGCCTTCAGAAGACTGAGCAACCCCTTGCTAGAGCCAGAGACCTTGGGTCCAAGCTGGCGAGCTTTTGCTCAAGCCAGATGGGCCCACGCTCAAGCTGGCAACCTCGGGGTCTCGAACCTGGGTCTTCTGCATCCCAGTCCGACGCTCTATCCACTGTGCCACCGCCTGGTCAGGCAGTCTTTCTTTTCTTTAAAAAAAAAAAATGATTGATTTTAGAGAAAAGAAGGGAGGGAAAAAAACTTTCGTTTTTTGTTGCACTTATTCATGCATTCATTGGTTGATTTCTGTATGTGCCCTGACCGGGGATGGAGCCCACATCCTTCACTCATTGGGGTTCCAACCAACTGAGTTCCTCAGCCAGTACCAGCATTTATAAAATATATCTAAACTATGAAACTAGATTTCACATTGGTTTGATGAATGCAAAATTGCAAAGTAATATAAAACACTGATAATGCTGTAAAAAATTTCTAAAATGAAATTAATCAGGTTTGAATACAAAATAGTTTTCAGTGTGGTACCTTTAATTCTAGTCCTTGATGAAAAACCCATGATGGGCTATGTTTGGAAAGCCCACACAGGGCCATGGAAGGGAACTTCTAAGCTGGTCAGGAGCTCTGAGGGTTGAAAGCTCAGTTTTTCCATTATGTCAAATACCTTGAAACCTAGGGATTTTTTGTTTGCTGGCTTTCCGTTTTTTATAAGTACTGCTCTTAAACTTATCGATCATAATTTGGGTTGTATATAAATGTTGAAGTTGTCTGCTCTGTTGTCTCAGGCTTACAGAAGCAAAACAAGGAAGAGAATGAGAAAAAAGGCTAGCTGGGATAAAGAGAAGAAACGGGAAAGATTCAGAAAGTGGAGGGCACCAGGATCAAGGGCACAGTCCTACCAGCAGGAGAGCCCTCGGTGGGGAAAGGTGTTGAGCAAAACATTTCTCTGTGCCAGCTCCCCCAAGGACCAGCAGCCCAGACAGCCTGTTTATTTTCCAAAGCAGGGGTGGAGAAGCCGTGAGAGGGGAGAAGGCTCTGCGAATGGAGGGGCAGGTAGTCAGAGGTATGGCATTTTAGGACAAGAAATTCACAAATTGGGTGCTAAACATCAGAGAGGCTGTAGATTTAACATTTTCTAACCACCCTCTATGCTGTAAGAAATAAAATGGAAGTCAATACATTTTCAGTTTAACATCAATAATTCTCTTGAGAGTATTACTACAAGAAGTGTAAGTGTGATTCTGGTCCTAAAAGAGTTAGGTTTGTCATGCAGAGTCATACAGGATCACCGGCTTTGGGTTACCCTGCGGGGGGCAGTCTTATTTCACTGGGTTTTGCAGGAAGGCAGGCCTGTGAGTGGCTCCCACTATCAGGGTAAGCTCATCGAACTGGACACATCTCACACTGTGTGAAGCACTGCGAAGGACTCCTGCTTTGTATTCAAAAGGCAGATGTTTTTAGACTATTGGCGTTTCCATTTACACAGAAAATTAAGGGCTGCCTTGACTCACACGGTTATTTTGACTTTCTGAAAATGCAGACTTACTCTCTTGAGAAAACAACGTGCCAGAAGTTCTGGATTTCCAGTGCAGTTTTCCAATTCTTTTAGAAAAGTCCTAGGGAAAGTAAAGTATAATAATGCTTTTAAATGACTTTTACATACATTAATTCTTTTTAAAATTTACTGATTTTAGAGACAGAGAGGAAGGGAGAGAGAAAGCGAACAAGATCAATTTGTTGTTTCACTTATTCATGCATTCATTGATTGATTCTTGTATGCACCCTGACCCGGATCAAACCTGCAACCTTGGCATATTGTGATGACACTCTAACCAACTGACCTACCTGGCCAGGGCAGCATTAAATTATTTTTAAAGTAATATCATATGAGGTTTTAAGAGATGCCTAGAAAAATGTAGTTTTCCAGGTTTTTTTATTGTTGATTCACCTTCAACACACTGATTTGGAAGAAAAAAGTGCATTCGGTGACATTACTAGGATTTCCTGAAACCATTCACAGCTTTTCTTATCATTCTAAGCATAAACTATTGACAGACTGTATGCACTAAAGCTTCCTGCTACCTGATAAGACTGTTACTAAGAACTGTGGCTGTTGCTACTGCTATTACTATGGCTGAGAGCTTACTATAGCCATGCAAAAGCTTCAAACACAGTATCTTATTAATCCTCCACCAAACTCTGCAAGATAGGGTTTCATAAACCTGAGTTTCAAAGAGGCTGCATAACTTCTCCAAGGAAAGTAGCAGAAATGAGATTCTCACATGCAGTTTTGACAATAAATAGACCAAGAGACAGGAGATGTGATTAGGAAACAACATAGAATCTTTTCCTTTCTGTCAATCAGATGTGCGATTTTGGGGTCATTATAGTGAGTAGAGTGAGTAAACAAGCTGAGGTCTCCTCATCTTTAAAATGAAAGGGTTGGAAGATGATTTCCCAAGTCCCTTCATCCTCTACTTCTCTGGAATCAATAATATCCCAGCCACTCTGGGCTAAAAAAACCCCAACTTTTTAGACCAGTTAGTATTTTTTAACACCCTAGTTCTCAGCACTACATTCCCCATGCTGAACACAGTGCCTAACACTGAACAGGTGTTCAATCAATGTTGATGCATAAATAGATAAATGAACAAAAGAACACACAAACAAATACAACATTGATGCCTGGTGCTTCATACATGTGAGGCCAGTAGTCACAGCCATCACAGCCGCCAGGCAGGTGCAGGTTCCCATTAGATTCAGACAGACACTAGAGAAACAGTGGAGCCAAAAACTGGTGGGCCATACCTTTTATTCTAGCCTCGCACCGGGCCTGCGAGTAAACACAAACACACAGGGCTCCAAAACCCACTCATTCAGAGCTCACAAAGCTACTGACACATCCGGGTTTTCCTAGAATCAAAGGCCCCACCAGTCTTATTCACCTTTGGCTCCCCATCTGTTCTCTGCACAAACTGCACAAACTGGCTTCTCCTTCAGCACGCAGTCATCTTGGCTGCTTCTTTCTCAGCACGTTTTTTCCTTGCTCTCACCCTGCAAAAATATGGCCTCCTTCCTCTCCTTTCGCCTTCTTCTTAAAACTATTTGGCGTGAAACCCCTCCTCCAGCACACATTAGCATAAAAAAGCCCCTTCCCAAACAGGAAGGTAATTAGCAATTTCACAGATCATATATCTGGGCAGCGGCCATTTTTAACAATAAAAGTGAGCAAAATCAAATAATACAGATTTTACAAACTTATTTGCCCGACAATATATGTTTCATTAATGTCTTTTCCCTTCTTCCCCAGGGATCTTATAGCACTTTCCCCTCCTTCATATTTCATCCCAACCCATTGACTCTGGACTACTTGCTCCAGCCTGAAAATATCTAAGCACTTTCACTGGCAAATTCCATCAGTCTGATTTCCAGCCTTCTCTTACTTTCCAGTTTCTACAATAATTTGAAATATTATATACCTGTTGTGAAATTCGTAAAGTTCTCTAATATTCCCAAAGAGAAAGTCCTTGTTATTCTGAAGAATGTCTGGAATCAGATGCTTCAGCCAAATAAAATCCATTGGCACGATATATCCCTGCAAAGGTGGGAACAAGGCAGGCTTCACAGATGGGAACATATAAGAAATTATCTAAAGTATCTATTCCAGGAAATAACACTTGAACAAAATAATGGGGGAATAAGGTACCATATATTTTCTAAAAGCCATTTCATAAAATTCTTTTGATATTATTTCCCTCACTTGTCCATCTTCAGAAGGAGGAATGATAATAAGATGGCATTGTTATAGGAAGAACAAACATTTTTAAATGTTTATGTTATGCAAGTCAAGTGTTAAAGGAAAAAACTTACCCATCATTTCATGACCTGTTACAATTATTATTGTTTTATTATATTTCCTTCATAACTTTTAGAAAGCTTATTTTATATGGTTATAATCACAGTGCAGAAATAACTTGTGTTCTGTTTTGCCATACACATTTTAGAGTCTGCTTGTAAAGTTCTACATATATTGTTTTTAACTTAATCTTATAAGCATTTTCAATGTTGCTACAAATTATTCAAAATAATTAGTTTGTAAGAGTGGAATAATATTTCATTTAGCATGTTTAGCAGATTTTTATAAACCATTCCCAAGTAAATATTTGGTTTCCTGATATTTTGTGGTGAAAAAAAAATCTATTACAATTTTGTACATATAATTTATTCCTCAAGATTATGACCTTAGGAAAATAGGGAAAATACGGAAAATACATATATTCACTCTTAAGCTAAAAGTCCCACTTAAAAAAATAAGAAACAATTCTCCCTCATTCAATTATCAAAAACATTTCAATAATCTTATCCATTATTGGGGAGCAGATAATAAACTTAGCTGAACATTACTAGAATCAGTAGCACAATCCAAGCTATTTAGTTGCATGGATCTATAGTCATAAGAATGTTCTTACTCACCTTGGAAGGGCACTTGTGATATTATAAAACCTGAAACCTTAGGGGGAGTTCTAGGCACATATGGCAACTATTTTAATCCTCTTTGTGGAACAAAATTTCTTTAGTCTGAATACAGGCTTTACATCTCCCCCAGCCCCATCTACTTACATCAATTATGCTCTTCATCTCTTTTATATAAACCTCTTCAGTCTCAAGCAAGTCACATATAATGCGCCTGAATCACAGCAGCAGGTGTTGGGGGGGGATGAAAGAGAGACAGAGGGAGGGGAGTACAATTTTTAGGATTCTTTTGGCATAATGCTCATCAAGAGTTCCCCTTAGTGGCCCACCTACTTAGTTCAGTCTGTTCTACTGACCACCCAAGGCCAACAGCTCACAAAACCCCACTCTGATCACACTGACGTTAGAAGGAACGGCAAGGTTAGAGGACTTAAAATACGTGTGTGCAGCCAGCTAATGACCTGTCCTCTGGTGCGCCACAGTGTGGGGGTCAAGAGGGCAAATGACGGAGCCAGAAATACCTTGTTTGGATCCTGGGTCAGGAAGGAGGTCTGCCTGACCCCTATGTGGCATCCTAGATTTCCTCTCGAGCTTTCTGCTGATTAACTGTTATGTGGATTTTTGACCCACGTTGGATGTATTTTGTTGTGCACTGGGTTAGATGGATGCCAGTCATATTCCCTTCTTCTGGCATTCGGTGTTTCAGGGAATTGATTTCCTTGGCCACCTGACTTGAGCGTTATCAGCTTGCCTTCAGGAAAGCAGCTAGGCTGTGAAGCAGGTACAGTTCTGAGAGGGCCTGCAAGATCGCGGACCCCTGGGGCCCACATGCCTCCTCCCAGTGAGTCAAACACTAACTTAGGTGCTGCTGTGAAGGGACTTTGCCATGATTTGTTCAAAATCAGTTGACCTCAAGATAGGTAGATCACCCAGTTGGTCCTGTCAAAATCCCATGAACTCTTTAGATCTGGCTCTAGAAGTCAGAGAGACTGGAAGCATGAGAAGGATTTGACACAAAGGAGAGTCTCCTTTGCTGGCTTTGGAGGGGGACATGTGGCAAGGAGCACTGGCAGCCTATAGAATGGGTAGTGGCCTCCAGCTGATTGACAGCCGGCAAGGAAAGAGGGACTTTGTCCTGCAGCTGCAAGGAACTGAATTCTGTCATAACCACGTCAGCTTGGGATACCAGGGCCGCCTACCAATATCTTGATTTCAGTCCCTGGGATCTGAGCAAAGAGCCAGTCATGCTGTTCCAGGACTCGTGTCCCAGCTGTTTCTGATCTTTTATTTATTTTTATTTTTTTATTTTTTATGGAGCAATAGAAAACTAAGCAACTGGAGCTAGGTTCCCACCTCTATCTCTAGACAGACTGTTTTCTTTCTCGTTTCAGGCTGGTAGCCACACTTTCTTTCTTAGGCCTCAAGTGTTTGTACAAGCGTTCTTGTGTAGAATGTATACATTTATGGTTTCCTGTGAAATGTTGTTGGTTATCTATAAAACAGAAACCTATCCTAGTGAATGTTTTTTTTTCCTTTCATAAAATGGACAAATAATCAAAGAACACAACATATGAGATGCACACAAACATACAAATAGCTATTAGTCTTATGTAAAAAAAATGCTCACTACACACTAATCCAAAAAAAAGGCATAGTAAAAAGAAGTAACAATTTTTAAGTACTAAAATGGCAGTAATTTCAAATCTTAAAAGAAGACAGATGGATAAGAATGTAGAAACACTCTCAGACAATGTTGGCAAAACTGTAAATTTGTGCGAGAAATATTTCATCAAATTTAAAATGCAAGCTCCTTAAGTCAGTGGTTCCACTTCTAAGAATGCGTATTGTTTGCTATCAGAACAAAAGCACTTAAACAACACCCAGATGTAGACCGCAAATTACTTAAATGCTCACCAACAGATTATGGTACTTATTCAGTATGATGAAATGCCATGTGGTTTTTAAAAAGAACGAAGCCAGTTTATATGACATAGTCATTTTAAATAAATTAAAACAAAACAAAAACGAGATGCAGAAAAGTATGCATAGCACAACAATTTGTATAAAAAGGAATGTGTACACATACACATATATAAAACTGTGTGCTTAGTAAATTCATACAAAGAAACTTTAGACCCTGTTAACAGTGACTGCTTCCAGAGAGTGGCACTGAATGCTAGAAACCAAGAAAGAAGAATGTATATATTTTACTTTCCACCCTTTTACAATATTTGAGTTTAAAAACTTTAAACATTTACTACTTTAATAATTTAAAAATGGCATACATGACACTTTAAAATGAATGTTGTTGGAAATAATGACATGTAAGCCCCATTTGAAAGATATAAATAAATTCTACAATTTGCATATTTTGTAGCTTAACAATTATTCTTTTTTCAAATGACAATCTTTGTAGTATAAAAGCTTATTATAAGACAAGACTGTTGAAAGACAGCCACTGACAGAAGATACAAGTTCAAGAAGGATAAAGACTACCCAAAAAGTTACTTTAAGATCATACTTAATAGCTTGCTTTGCTTTTTATAAATCATCCTAAAATAGTTGCCAAAAGGAAATACAGGCTTTGATATCAATGTATTTCTATGAGTTTGACATCATGCAGGACCACAGCAACAGACAATTAAGCATTCACAGAAAACCAGACTAGAGCCAGCCTCTTATGCTCTCATGAAGCACTGAACTTAAATGACTTGGCAAGTCTGTTTAAGGATAAACTGATTAAATGAAGTCCAAAGGCAGAAATAACTAGGTGGTAAGCAGAAATCCATTATATTGCCCATAGTCATGCAAGAACTTAAAGACTCTTGAGAGTTTTTAAGAATCTGACACAACCTTTTTCACAACAGGTTCACCACCAGAACACAGGTGTCATGAAAACCACCACCAAATCAAAGCCAGGATGGGAAAGGAAAAGACTCGTATCAACATCATCGTCACTGGACACACAGATTCCGGCAAGTCTACCACTACCGGCCATCTGATCTAGAAATGTGGTGTGATCGACAAAAGAACCATTGAATAATTTGAGAAGGAGGCTGCTGAGATGAGGAAGGCCCCTACAAGGATGCCTGGGTCTTGGGTAAACTGAGAGCTGAAGATGAGCATGGCATCACTATTGGTATCTCCCTGTGGAAATTCAAGCCCAGCAAGTATTATGTGACCACCATAGATGCCCAGGATACAGAGACTTTATCAAAAACATAATGGCAGGCACATCTTAGGCTGACACTGCTGTCCTGATTGTTGCTGCTGATGTTGGTGAATTTGAAGCAGGTATCTCCAATAACAGGCAGACCAGCGAGCATGCCCTTCTGGCTTACACACTGGGTATAAAACAGCTGATTGTTGCTGTTAACAAAATGGATTCCACTGAGCTGCCTTATAGCTAGAAGAGAGATGAGGAAACTGTTAATTGGTTATGACCCTGACACAGTAGCATTTGTGCCAATTTCTTGTTGGAATGGCGACAACATGCTGGAGCCAAGTGCTAATATGCCTCAGTTCGAGGGATGGAAAGTCACCCGTAAAGATGGCAATGCCAGTGGGACCATGCTGCCTGAAGCTCTGAATTGCTTCCTGCCACCAAGTCGTCCAACTGAAAAGCTCCAGTGTCTACCACTCCAGGGTGTCTACAAAATTGGTGGTATTAGTACTGTCCCTGTGAACTAAGTGGAGACTGGTGTTCTCAAACCTGACATGGTGGTCACCTCTGCTCCAATCAGTGTTACAACTGAAGTAACATCTGTTGAAATGCAACATTAATCTTTGAATGAAGTTCTTCCTGGGGACAATGTGAGCTTCAATGTCAATACATGTCTGTCAAAGATGTTCATCATGGCAATGTGGCTGGTGACAGCAACCATGACCCACCAATGGAAGCAGCTGGCTTCACAGCTCAGGTGATTATCCTGAACCATCCAGGCCAAATCAGTGCTGGATAAGCACCTGTGCTGGATTGTCACACTGCTCACAGTGCTTGCCATTTTGCTGAGCTGAAGGACATTTATCACCATTCTGGTAAAAAGCTGGAAGATGGCCCACATTTTTGAAATCTGGTGATGCTGCCATCGTCGATAAGGCTCCTGGAAAGCCCACGTGTATCGAGAGCTTCTCTGATTATCCTTCTCTGGGATGTTTGCTGTTCATGCCATGAGACAGACAGATGCTGTGGGTGTCATCAAAGCAGTGGACAAGAAGGCAGCTGGAGCTGGCAAAGTCACCAGCTGCCCAGACAGCTCAGAAGGCTAAATGAACATTATCCCCAATGCCTGCCACTCCAGTCTTAATCAGTGGTGGAAGAATGGTCTCAGAGATGTTTGTCTCACTTAGCCATTTAAGTTTAATAGCAAAAGACTGATTAATGATTACAATGCATCGTAAAACCTTCAGAAGGATAGGAGAGTGTTCTGTGACCATTGTGTTTGTTTGTGTGTGTGTGTGTGTGTGTGTGTGTGTGTGTGTGTGTGTGGCATTTTTAAAGTGAATAGTTATTGTTTTTTTTTAATTAATTTCAGTGAAAGAGGAAGGATGAGAGAGAGGAACATCCATCTTTTCCTGTATGTACCCTGACTGGATATCAAACTGGCACTCTCTGCACTTTGGGTCAATGCTCTAACCAGCAGAGCCATCCAGTCCAGGGCTAAGTTAACGGTTTTTAAAATCAGTGCTTTTCTTTCTTTCTCTCTCTCTCTCTCTCTCTCTCTCTCTCTCTCTCTCTTTCCTTCCTTCCTTCCTTCCTTCCTTCCTTCCTTCCTTCCTTCCCTCTCTCTCTCTCTTTCTTTCTTTCTTTTTTTCTTTCTTTCTTCACTGAGAGGAGGGGAGGCAGAGACAGACTCCCACATGCACCCCAACCAGGATCCACCCCACAAGCCCACTAAGGGGTGATGCTTTGCCCATCTGGGGCATTGCTCTGTTGCTCAGCAACCAAGCTCTTCTTAGCACCTGAGGCAGAGGCCATGGAGCCATCCTCAATGCCCAGGGCCAACTCATTCCAATGAGCTATGGCTGCAGGAAGGGAAGAGAGAGATAGAGAGAGAAGCAAAAGGGGGAGGGGTAGAGAAGCAGATGGGTGCTTCTTCTATGTGCCCTGACCAGGAATCACACCTGGGACATCCACATGCCAGGCCAACGCTTACTACTGAGACAACTGGTCAGGGCCAAATCAGTGCTTTTCTATGGACACAACTTGACCAAAATCTGTCACAGAACTTTGAGACCCATTTAAACAAAGTAAAATGAGAAAAAATGCAGCTGACACAAGAAAATATTCACAACTCAGAAGAAACAAAAAAATCCCTTGTCAGGTTATATCTCAGATTACAATTTGGAAAACAGTCTATGGGTCTCATCCAGCTGCTTCATTATACTTGTTTGAGTGCAGTGGATAAAACTCCAACCAGCCTGACCTGTGGTGGCGCAGTGGATAAAGCATCAACCTGGGATGCTGAGGTCGCCGGTTCAAATCCCTGGGCTTGCCCGGTCAAGGCACATGTGGGAGTTGATGCTTCCTGCTCCTCCCCTCCTTCTCTCTCTCTTCTCTAAAATGAATAAATAAATTAAAAAAAAACAAACAAAAAAAACCTCCAACCATAGGAAGGTCCCCTGAACATTGGCCGCCTACATTTCAGTTCAGATTAAAAATAATGATAACCCCTGTGTCACTGGTAAACCATTTTATTTCCTTTCCCCTTTGTTTTCCTTTCAGATAACTATAAAATGGAAGAAATCTGATAATTCACCCTGGTGACAACCTGTTTAATTATTCCAAAACACATATCTTTGTCCACAGGAAAAGACTCAAGGATTTAACACCTAAAGTCACCAAATACATACAATGTAGATGAAGAACAGACATCGGGAGATCTCAAGTAATTTAAAGACCTTTAAACACCTGGATCAGTTTATGTCCTGATGGATACCTACCCAGAGGTGGAGCGGGGTAATTAGGATACCAAATGGAGTTTGTGCCAGAGCAGTCTGAACTAATGCACTTTACATACGCATGTTCTGACACTTCGTTTTACATTTAAAAGTGGATCTCCCCTTGCCTGACCTGTGGTGGCGCAGTGGATAAAGCATCGACCTGGGAACACTGAGGTTGCCAGTTCAAAACCCTGCACTGGTCTGGTCAAGGCACATATGGGAGTTGATGCTTCCAGCTCCTCCCCCCTTTCTCTCTCTCTCTCTCTCTCTCTCTCTCTCTCTTTCTCTCTCTCTCTCTCTCTGTGTGTCTCCTCTCTAAAATGAATAAAATAAAAAATAAAAATAAAAAAATTTAAAAGTGGATCTCCCCTCCAACCCAGGTCAGTCAGAAGAAATGGAGCCATGATGTGTTTTAAGGGACGTTTTTACTCTCTGAAGCCATAGTTTAAGGCAGCATAAAAACAGAGCTTAGGCTATCTAGTTCCATTCCATATGACACTGCATGTTTGTCTCCAATGATACCATAACCAAGGGGCAAGAATGGAACCTTTTGAACTAATGAATAGAGTCTTAATGGTAAGCAAGATCATTAAAGTGCATGCATGTTAGGGTTTTCTGATAAGTTTCTCTTTGTCCCTGCATCCTAACCTGTTCCCCCTTTTAACCCAAACCTTTCATTCCCTGCCTCCTACCCCTCCCCAATTTCCCACCTCTCTAATAGAAGAGTATCTTTTTGGGAACCAGTTTGTCAGAAGTATAGTTTTGCTCATTAATTGTCAACACAATTGGTCAGCAGGAGCTTTCATTTACTCCTGGTATGATAGATCACATCACACACATCAGAGTATCACAGATATTCACTTTTTCAAACTTAGTTTTCATTTAGTACCATCTTTGCCATACTGAATGATCTGTTCTTATCCTTCTCAAATTCTAGAATATCTGACATAATGGATATTCACCTTCTTAAACCTTTTTCTTCCTTTGGTTTCTCTTTATTATTCAATCTTTATTCATCTCTATTTTTTCTCTATTTCTTTCTGGCTTCCTCTTCTTCCCCCTGCCTCATGTTGCTGCTCCCTAAATGTCTAAACTCAGGTTTCCGGGCTACCTTCCCTCCTCTTTCCCCATGCTGTTGGCTCTCCCACATCTTTATCTTCCTCCCAGACCTTTGGTCATACTCAAGTCCATGTTGCCAATCCACATTGTCACCTGGATGCCTCCCAGACACCTCAGGTTGAAATAGAACTCAGACAGAAAGAGCATGGACATTTGTCATTTTCCTAAGGTCCCCAAAACACAGTTGTCATTTCAAATTCTTTAATGGGCCTGCGATTATCGCTTATATTCAGTATGTCACCAAACCTTGTCATGTTATCTCTCAACATGCCTCTTGCAGTCACTCCGTCTCCTCTATTTCTGGTGCTGCCAATATAGAGCAAACTCACCATCCCTCTTAGCTTAAATACTTTGATGCACTCCTAGCATCTCATCCCTGCCTCTGAGAACTTGCTCTCATCAATCCATTTTGCAAGCCACCAGCCTATGCCCTTCCTAAAACTCCATTTCCATCATGCCATCGCTTTCAGATGCCCACAACTACCAACACTCTCTCCAAAATGTCAAGATTCTCCATTCATGTGGTAAGACTCGTGCTCTAAAGGTAAAGCCAAACCTACAGATTCAGAATGGGGGGTGACAGGTGGAATTCGTCATTTTTACAAGCACCCCAGATGATTCCAGTACGGATATTCTGCTATTCAGCTAAGTAATACTGATATGACCCACTCCTTTTAGCCTCCTTTAGTTATTCCAGTGTTATCACTCTTTTTTACACTCCTTTCCAAATTCTAATCATTCTTGAAAACTCAGTTTCAATACTCCTTCTTCCATGAAAACTCTAACAGCTTCAGATAAAACTCAGTGGCTCCGGAGCAGTGTGATAAGGTACCAGATAGTGGGAGGAATCGGGAACAGATGAGAGGCCATAATGAAGCCAAGGGTGACAGAAGACACTGCCAAGTGTGAGTTGAGTGAAGTAAAGTTTAAGTCGAGCTTAAAAAAGAAAAGAAGCCAGGGAAAAAGGAGAGGGAGCTGTGTCTGAGGCCAGTGCCACAGAGAACAGTGTAGAGGAGGGAACAGTGTAGAAATGTATGCTGTACTGATATTTGTAAATTCTTTGATGGGGCTGGAACAACAGTCTAGTCAGTTCATAAAATGCGAGAAGCAGATAAAACTTTAAATTTATTTAGCTCATCCTTATTTTACAGATAAAAAATAGAGGCCCACAGCCATGTGGTGACCTGCTCGAGGTCCTTGGCTTTGGCTATGCCAGTGTTCTTCCTACTATATTACATTGTCTCTCTTGACCTAATTTTGGGCTGCATCTAAAGTCCTGTCTGTTGATTATTAAATAAAACTAGCATGGCATTATAGAAATATAGGATTTCAGGAAAATAGATTTCCAAGTCTATTTCTGCTTAAAATATAAAACATAATCTTGAGCAAGTCTATTTTTTATGTGACCAAAGTTTAAATTATGTAATCTGAGTATCCCTCCTGGCTATCATAGATCATTCTTTAAATACATTATCATTTCTAATTAAACATATGATGTGGTCTTTAGTGTAATCACACCTTGCTTTTCATTTCCACAAGAAATGAAACAAAGGTCGTAAGTCTTTCTATTCATTTACAGCCTCAATTAACTAAATAGTTAATGTGTAACTGAAACATGTAATAGGACAGCAGGAAAAGGGGAACCAACGTGACTGGAGAGGTCTCAGGGAAGGTGAAATCTGAACTGTCCTCTGTAAGAGGCGAGGACGTGGCCAGGAAGACAGGAGGGGGTCCAGGAAGCACACATGAGCGGTGTGTAGGAGTCCGGGCTGCACATGGGCCTGTGGGAAGCAGGCTGCGGGGATCGGGTCTGAAGGAGGAGCCCAGGTGGAGGAGCAGGCTCTCACGCCGGCTACCTGCAGACTTGACTCAGGAGCCCAGGGGATGATGGAGGAGACTGATTTGACCAGAGGGCAGCTCTCTCTCCAGGAGCTGTTTCATTAAGCACAGGATAGGTTCTGAGGGTTCAGACTTAGGAAAACACGTTCTTAGTTTTACATCCTTTTATGTTTTAATTAGGTGTTCTGTAATTACATTAATAAAACCCCAGAACTGTACGTGGTAACTATAGAAAACACTGTAAACCAGAGATTTTCAACTGGTGTGCCACAAGAATTTTTTTAAAATGTAATACTTGCCCTGGCTGGATGGCTCGCTTGGTTAGAGCATTGCTCTGCAGTGCAGAGGTGGCTGGTTCGGTCCTTGGCCGGGGCACATACAGAAACAGATGGATGCTTCTGTCTCCCCCTTACCCCTCTTTCTCTCTCTGGATTAAATAAAAGACTAAAAAATAGAAGAAAATAAAAGATAAAAAAAAAGTAATACCTGATTATTTAGTCAGGGCACTGACCTCTTTTCCTTTAGATTGTAAAAAAAAAAAAAGGTAACAGCCAACACAACAATAGCCATCTGCTGTGACTGCCATGTCTTGAACTATAAATATAAGGTCATATAACAGAGTTGTATCTTATTGGTCACCTCACATAATAAGGTTGCATCTGATTGGTTAATTCTTGGTGCCAGAAATCCTAATATACAAGTATAAGCACTGATTTTTTAAAAAAGTCATATTGGAGCAAAAAGTGTAGGTAATTACTATTATTATTATTTTTTAAATCAAAATTATACCTATTTTTTGTCAGATCAGCAAAAAATATATTTTTGGTGTGCCACAGAATTTTAGTAATTAGTTTATGTGTGCCATGAGATGAAAAAGGTAGAAAATTGCTGCTATAGACTCAGACAGGATCATGCTAAAACCAATGCTATTTTAAGCATTTAAAATGAGTCTGATAAATATGAACAGTCCCCTGGTTCCTGGAGGCTAACAGTTTTGCTCAATTGTAGTCCCCTCTTTTCTACTTTAATATCTTAGTTTTTTAATATTGTCTTATGGGGTTTTTTTGTTGTTTTCACAAAATCAAAATATTATTTTTGTTCTTTTGTACGTGACATCGTTAAAACATTCCTACTGTAGCAGTGCTGCTTTCCAGGAGCTTACCATTGACAGCAGCCTGCATTGTCCACCCAGTGGCCGGGGCATTATATCAAAGGCAGACTTTGCATCATTAGACGTAGCTTCTGGAAGGAAGCAGCTGGAGGGGGAAGGATTAAAATGGAATGACATGAAAGTGTCCCCCACCCCCCTTTCAGCTCCTAACCCTTTGTGGTTAGAGCTCAAGATCAGAGTCCCACAGCCAGAAAGAGAATGCCAGGCAGCCCTCCCAGGGAAGTAAGGAAGAAACCTTAATCTCTGATTCTCTGATGGGTACAGAGGATTCCCTGGTTGTGGGCACGGAGAGGTTGAGTATTCCTGCAGCATAGACCAGAGAGAGCAAATAAGATTAAAAATTGAGACATGAGCCTAACCAGGTGGTGGCGCAGTGGGTAGAGCGTTGGACTGGGATGCGGAGGACCCAGGTTTGAGACCCCGAGCTCGCCAGCTTGAGCGCAACCCCATCTGGCTTGAGCAAAAGCTCGCCAGCTTCGACCCAAGGTCGCTGGCTCCAGCAAGGGGTTGCTGGGTCTGCTGAAGGCCCGCGGTCAAGGCACATGTGAGAAAGCAATCAATGAACAACTAAGGTGTCGCAATGGCAATGAAAAACTAATGATTGATGCTTCTCATCTCTCTCCATTCCTGTCTGTCTGTCCCTATCTATCCCTCTCTCTGTCCCTGAAAAAAAAAAAAAATTGAGACATGAGAAAATTGAGACATGAGTCATGATTGTTAGGAAAGATTTTGGAAGAGAAGTTATTAACCTTACAGACTCACAAAAATTACTTGCAGATGTACCAGATAGCCTTTACCCAACCTTGTAAAAATTCCAGTGGGACGTCTCCGCCAAGTTTTACAGCTTCTAGTTGGTATCTATAGTCCAGTGGTTCTTAACCTTTTTTGAGGTACTGAACCCACCAGTTTCATATGCACATTCACCGAACCCTTCTTTAGTGATAAATAAAATATGATTCATTTTTCCAAATTCAAGACATAGGTATATGTTTTTTTACCGGTGCACAAAATGAGCCGTGCATGAACATCACCTTGCTCAAAGAACAAAAGCAACAAAGTGCATGAACTCACAACAAATTAAGGTATTACTTTATTCTGGCCTCCGTGGCAGAGGCTTCTCCGAACCCCTGAGACCGACTCATCGAACCCCTAGGGTTCGATAGAACCCAGGTTAAGAACCACTGCTATAGCCTGACCTGTGGTGGCGCAGTGGATGAAGCATGGACCTGCAATGCTTGAGGTTGCCGGTTCAAGACCCTGCACTTTTCTGGTCAAGGCACATATGGGAGTTGATGCTTTCCGCTCCTCCCCCCTTTCTCTCTCTCTCTCTCTCTTTCTCTCTCTCTCTCTCTCTTTCTCTCTCTCTCTCTCTCTCTCTCTCTCTCTGCTCTCTGAAAAAATGATAAATAAAAAAAAAATTAAAAAAAAAAAAGAACCACTGCTATAGTCACTGCACAGTAATGTCCACTGCATCAGGTGGGCTAACGAGATTGAATGAAGTAGGTATATACGGGATAAAAGATGTTATCTTGTAGCTATGAAAAACAATAAAGGTAAATGAGGAGCAAAACAGGAGCCAAAGAAATAGAGATGCAGGCTTCTAATAGATTTGAACAGGGAAGGGGAAAAAGAGAAATTTGGATCCAAAAGGGACAAGGAAGTCAGGCACTAAGTTGCAAATGAACAGGGATACAGAAATGCAAATCAGCAAGAGCTGAAGAAAGAAGGAATTTAAGCTTTAACCTTTCCTTCTCCTTCATTAGCTTTTTGCTTTGGCAACTTAGTCTAAGAATTGCTGGGATTCCATTTTTTTCAGGCGACTCTTTCTTCACTACCTGAAGGCCTATCCCAAATTGATATATCTCCCTGGGAATTTCAAATTCAAAGCACTTTGTCTTAACAGGCTTTGATTCCCACCCCACCCCACCCCACCGCCCCTTTAATGAAAGGTCCTGTTTCTAAAGGGCATTTTATAGCAGCTCATGCCATGATTTCTAGAGAGCACCAGAATCACGACCAAGCATTCTTATGTTATTCCTTGGCTTCTGAGACAATAGCAGGCTATTCACACTCAATGCTGGACTCTGTCAGTACCTGCCATTCACTCTGCGCATGCTGAGTATCAGTACTACAAGGAGTTGGAGCTGCAATGAGAGAAATCCCCCAAATTCCAAATGTTGGTTCTTAGGTTTTAACCTTGGTCTAGGAGGCTCACTCATAGCCTTCTCTTGGTTTAAAGCCATGGAAGTACATATTCCTCACTCTAATATTTAAATGTACCCACATAGAAAGTACAAACTGCAAAACCACAACAGAGGCCAACAGGATAGCTGTGTTTTGTTTCTTCTGCCCTGAGGCACAATTGGAATCCAGCACCAAAGCGGGCAAGATTTAACAGACCAGCATAGAAGAGCACTCTATGGAAGTAGTCTGGACAGGGAATAACACTGCAGTGTAGACTAATAACTGAACAGATAAAAATCCAATGGGATTCTTCACTGAGAAAAGAGGCTTTGGCTTCTTGTGATCTAATTAAGAACCCAAGGCATAATGAAGATGGTCATGTGGAAGATGAGAATCTGCCTGCTGTGGGCATGGACGTCAGGGACTAAGGAATATCTGGCCATCAGCAGATCATACCCTAAAGCTGCTCCAAAGACAGGGCTAGAGTTTTGTCCTTCTGCCTTATTACTGACTAAGTTACACTGCAGATCAAAGCTCTATCTCAATTTTCAACATATTTCCAATAAACTATAGAAATAAGTACTAGTGATTTTTTTGAAGGACACATAAAAGCCTAAGTTTTATTTTATTTACTGATTTCAGAGAACGGAAGGGAGAGAGAGAGAGAAATGCCGACTTGTTGTTCTATTTATTTATGCATTTATTAGTTGATTCTTGTATATACCCCAACTAGGGATCAAACCCACAACCTTGGTGTATTGGGATAATGCTCCAACCAACTGAGCTCCAACCCGGCCACGGCATAAGCACCAGTGATTTCATATATGCTGATACAAGTTACTTTGGCTACTATTCCTCATGCACATGTGCTTGGGTACACATACGCATTGTGTTATGTTAATTGCATCTGA
The DNA here is from genome assembly GCA_037038555.1 of Rhynchonycteris naso. NCBI lineage: Eukaryota > Metazoa > Chordata > Mammalia > Chiroptera > Emballonuridae > Rhynchonycteris > Rhynchonycteris naso. Next base: position 40,313,551 of record CM073002.1, read on the forward strand.
CCTCATTACTCTGATGTGTTTTGGGTAAATTGCCTCAAATTGTTTTTGAAAGAGAATGGGGTATAAATAAATTATTCTTAAAATTTATCTGAATGGATGCTTGCTCTTCAATGTCATGCAATAAATAATGAGAAGGTAATTTCATACATACTTTGTTTTTGAAGAGAAGGACTGTCATAAACACAATCTCATTAATCCTAATTCAAGTTAACAATCCTGCATTTGTGTAGCATTTTAAGCATTATAATTTTTTTTTAAATTGTGGTAAAATATATATGACATAAAACGTAACCATTTAGCCTGATCAGGCAGTGGCACAGTGACTAGAGTTTCGAACTGAGATGCAGAGGATCCAGGTTCGAGACCCTGAGGTCACCAGCTTGAACATGGGCTCATCTGGTTTAAGCAAGGCTCACCAGCTTGAGCCCAAGGTTGCTGGCTTGAGCAAGGGGTCACTCACTCTGCTGTAGTCCCCTGGTCAAGGCACATATGAGAAAGCAATCAATGAACAACCAAGGTGCTGCAATGAAGAATTGATCCTTCTCATTTCTCTCCCTGCCTGTCTGTCTTTCCCTCTCTCTGTCTCTGTCTCTGTCACAAAAAAATACAAAAAATTTAAAAAAATTTAAGTGTACAATCCAATGGTATTACAATGTTATGTAATCATCACCAGAATATTCCTGATATCACCCCAAACCGAAAGTTTGTACTCATTAAACACTAACTCCCCGTTCCTCCCTGACCCCTGGTGACCTTTCTTTCACTTGTCGTTTCTCTGAATTGTCCTATTCTAGGCACTCCATTTAAGTGGAATCATACAATATTTGTCCTTTTGTCTCTTATTTGACTTAGCATAATGTTTTCAAGGTTCATTCATGTTGTAGCATGTGTCAAAACTTGATTTCTGTTTAAGGCTGAATATCTTTTGTTGTTTATATATTACCACACTTTGTTTATTCATTCATCTGTTGATGGATAGCTGGGTTGTTTCCACCATTTGGCCATTGCAAATAATGCTGCTGTGATCATTGATGTGCAAGTCTCTGCTTGAGTTTCTGCTTTCAGTTCTTTGAGGTATATATCCAGAAATGGTCTTGCTGGATCACAACGTATTTTTATTTTTAAGTTTTTGAGAACCACCATACTGTTTTTCAAAGCAGTTGTACCATTTTGTAGTACTACCACCAATGTACCAGGGTTCTAATTTCTCCACATCCTCATAAACACTTGTTATTTTTCCATTTTTTTAAAAAAATAATAGCCAGCCTGACCTGTGGTGGCGCAGTGGATAAAGCGTCGACCTGGGAACACTGAGGTCACCAGTTCAAAACCCTGCACTGGTCTGGTCAAGGCACATATGGGAGTTGATGCTTCCAGCTCCTCCCCCCTTTCTCTCTCTCTCTCTCTCTGTCTCTCACTCTGTATCTCCTCTCTAAAATGAATAAAATAAAAATAAAATTAAAAAAAAATAATAATAGCCAGCCCCGGCCAGTTGGTTCAATGGTAGAGTGTTGGCTCAGCGTGTGGAAATCCCGGGTTTGATTCCTAGCCAAGGCACACAGGAGAGGTGCCCATCTGCTTCTCCAACCTTCCCTCTCTCTTTTCTCTCTATCTTTCTCTTCTCTTCCTGCAGCCAAGGCTCCATTGGAGCAAAGTTGGCCCCAAGCGCTGAGGATGGCTCTATGGCCTCTGACTCAGGTGCTAGAATGGTTTGGGTTGCAACAGAGCAACAGCCCAGATGGGCAGAGCACCGCCCGCCCCTAGTGGGCATGCTGGGTGGATCCTGGTCGGGCGCATGTCTCTCTGCCTCCCTGCTTCTTACTTTAGAAAAATACAAAAAAGTAAAAATTAAAAAATAAAATAAAATAGTAGCCAGCTTAATGGGTATAAAGTAAGGTTATTTTTTCAATGTGTATATTACATTCCTTGATCCATTCAACCCTTGATAAAGAGCTCCTCCAGGGCAGATGTTCTGTCTTATTCATTCTTGTCCCATGTCTTCCAAGTGCATAAATTCTCAATAAAGGTATATGGAGTGAATGAATGATAGATTTAAGGAACAGATAGACACAAATTCTGTGAGCAAGAGTACGTAACTAATTGTCACCCTCATTTCACAGAAGAGGAAATTGAGACTCATAGCATTAAGTGATTTGATTGAGGTCAAACTGCTGGCTAGGCACTGCCCACAAGATTCAAGTATGGGCCTTAGCAGGTAGCTCAGTTGGTTAGAGCATTGTCCTGATATGCCAACATTGCAGGTTCAATTCCCCATCAGGGCACATGCAAGAATCAACCAACAAATGCATAATTAAGTGGAACAACAAACCAATGTTTCTCTTTATCTATCTTTCTCTTTCTTTCCCTTCCTCTCTCTCTAAAATCAATCAATCAACAAATAAAAGTGCTGCAGGTCTGACAATGGGAACTACTGTACTAAAAACAATACAAATAAAAAGAGTTCTAGCTCTAAAATCAGTGACAGGTAACTGATGTGCCAGAGGTAAATGTCCGTCCCCTGAAACAGTACCCAACATCTGACTCTGCAGCAGCTCCCTGAGTGACAGGGCTGGCGCAGTAAGGACACAAATAAGCAATTAGGGAAACTGGCTCAGCCATGTGCATTTACGCCTAGGATTCAAAAAATGGGCTTAACTCCTTAGAGCCATGGTGCAAGGGCACAGGTTCAACTCAAACATGCAACTTTGGGTGGGAGATTTCTGGCACACTGAGGAGATTAATGGAATACTGCTGATAGGAAAACTATTAGTTCAATTTATGGAAAACAGTAGTACTGATACTAACTCCATCAGGAGTACTGAAATTATTCGATAATCTTCAGTAAAGAAATGAAACTGAAACAGCGAATAAGGTTCCATTTCATGCAAACAAAAAGAAGTCTATTGCAAAAAAGAAAATTCCTCAAGATTAAACACACACACACACACACACACACTAAGTCAAAGATAAAAAAACATTGAGGAGAGACACACTGCTTTCTCTGCCCTGTGTACCTTTTCTGCAGACCTATTTGCATCTTTATCTCCCATGAAAATATACTATTATTTGATTAATTCCTTTCCTCCTAAGAGGAGGAGATTTATTTATTATGATAGAAACATATCTTTTAGAAATATTGCTCTCTCTTTCTAGGATTTCTTAACCCTGTAATCCTGTATTGCTTAACCTTTAAACTGGCTTTTTAGAAGGGCTCTGACATGAAAAATATATCAGTACAGCAAAATTATTTCTAACTTTATTTTAAAACCCTTATAGTTTAGTTCTGTGTTGTTGTTGTTTGTTTGTCTTTTTAGATTTTATTTATTTATTTTTAGAGAGAGAGAAAGGGAGAAAGAAGGGGGAAGGAACAGGAAGCATCAACTCCCATATGTGCCTTGACCCGGCAAGCTCAAGGTTTCAAACTGGCAATGGGTTTGCATTCCAAACCTCAGCATTCCAGGGTATACACTTTATCCACTGCGCCACCACAGGTCAGGCCTATTTCTTTTAAATAATGGTCCACTCATTTTAAATAATACCATTGCAAATCCCAAGCAGACCTATAACTGGCTTTTAGAATTGGTTTAGGTGAGATTTGAGTCACATATGCTCCATAAAGCAGGAAATGAGCACTTAGAAATGATTAACTATTAAGAGAAGGGCAATGGAGAATTCTATTCTATGTAGTTGTCCTTAAACTATCAGCACAACTAAACTTAAGCGCAAAGTTCCCAACACAAATGGCTGCATTGGGGCCAGGTCTGCAGCCCCATTTAATAGTCAATAACTATTTTCTGGGCATCTGCTGCATGTTTCTTGTTTTCTTGGTACTGTCCCATCACAGGACCCAAATTATTTTACTCAATTTAGATAGCTATGGCAAGGCCGGTACCAAAATTGTCTTTTTAAATACGTTTTAATCAGACAGCATTTTAGAGCGTCCCTACACAAATGTCATTCATTCACTCCATTCCTATCTGCCCTCCTGAGAGGGAGACAAGGAGATGGAGTTGGAGGTGGCCCCTAGGAACTGCAAGGAACCCTGAACAGCCCGGGAGCGGGAAGTGTGTGTCTGATCTGCAGGTGGGAAGGGAGAGGAGATGCTGAGAGACCCAGTGTCTGGGAGTGGGACCGGGCCACTGTCACTGGGGCTGTCAGAGCATTTGCAGCCTGGAGGGAAACCTGTGAGAGCCTTACTCCCACCCCCACCCCTCGTCGCCCCCCCCTCCCCTGAGTGAGGCCCACCCTATGCATAGCACAGCTCTACTGGACCAAGGAAAGTGCCAGCAGCCAGGGCCTGCCTCTCCGAGGCTGTCCCTGTCCCTGCGGAGCCCCTGCTGAGGGTTGCACAGGCGCATAGAGAGGCCCTTAGTGCTGATGTAGGAGGTGATCAGTGCGGGAGCCCCTCCCCCCCACGCGGAGGAGAAGAGAAAGGGAGAGCGCGGGTGCTGAGAATGGCCTGCCCTGAGCACCTCTGTGTCCGTCAGCCCCGGGATCTTCCAGGTCCGGGTGGACCTAGCATGGCCTCATCCAACTGCCAGGTCCTGGGACGGAGGGAGGATGCCGCATGTGCCAAACCACAGGGGCAGAAGCAGAGCTGTGGGAGGCGGCGAACTCTCTGGTGTCAGCTCTGGGGCCTGTGGCATCAGGGGAAGGACACTGGAGCCATTGTACTGCCAACCGGGCTTCTTGGAAGGGACGTTTGAACATCTGATGAATGGGAACGTGTTCAGCAAACATTCAAGTCAACCTGCAGTTCATACGTAGGCACCACTGGGGGGGGGGGGGAACTCTTCAAGGGAACTGGAGACAAGAAGGACATGGGCTCCCCACTCAAGGGGTCTGAGGACTCTCAGAAGAGTAGGGAACACAGATCCACAGACAATTTATACAGCGACAATATGCCGACTGTTACTGCCATGCAGCACCCTGGGCTGAGTCCACGGCAAGAAGAGGATTCTGACCCTCAGGACGTTCTAGTTCCATCCAGTCACCACTACACCAACACGTGTTTGGATAATCCATTTTGGACATGTTGAGTTTAAGATTTACGTGACACATTTATGTGAAAGTACTCATGTGTGGAGCTCAGAATCTATAGAAATGTAAATCAGGGATAAAGGCAACAGATGAAATCACCAAGGAGCAGGTGTGGGGAGGAAAGAACACTCAGAGGACGTGTGGGTGGGAGTGGCTGGCGGGCAGTAAAGGAGGAGGAGGCAGCCTAGGGGATGTTGCAATATTTTAATGGGCGATGCTGTGTTAGCCCAAATGCCTTTTCAGAGATGTGAGACACAGCAGGTCCTTCTACAGCGATGATGCTGGGGTGCAGCATGAGGACCCCTCTGCCAGCTCACCAGCGAGAGGAGCTTTCTGCAGCCCCAGATGGGCATGAGGATGACAGCTGTCCACCCAGCCCACTAGGATCCCGTGCTCGGCACTTCCCACACATTCTTGTTACTGCATTCAGTCCTCACTGCACCCTTCCAGGTAGGAATGACCGTGGGGTGTACAGAAGTTGGGTCACTTGCCCAGATCCAGTGGCCAGCAAGAAGTGAGGTCAGGATTTCACCCCATCTCTCTCACAGCCCAGGCCTTGCAAGAACACACAGCCCATGAGGTATCTGAAGTCCTAGGACAGGGCCTGAATAGGCTCTGCAGGAAACCTCCCACCTAACATTTAGAAAGAGCAAGTTAACTGCCAGTCAAGGTTGGTTGAATGTTGATATACTTCAGTTGCATTAGGTATTAAGCTGTTCAGCTATCCAACCTCCTCCTATTATTTCAGTAATATTTGTTTCTTTCTCAGGTCTCTTTTGCTCCTACCATCTCCTAGGTTCTCTTGTACTCGGTTTCAAATCTTCCTACCCTACAACTACTGATCCCTGGCCCTCTGCCCTATCCTCCGGTCCTGTCCCTCTCATCTGCCTCTCCCTCTGTTCTCGGACTTAGCCTTCCTCAATCTAGCGAGCAAATATCAATTCCTCTCGTTTTTCAAACTTCCCATCTTGCTATTACAGTTTTCTTTGTCCAATACTTTCCATAGCTCTCTAGCGCTCTGCAAGGTAAAAGTCATTTATAAATCTAATCCTAGTGGGATTTATCTACAAGCAGCTACTGTAGACAGAGAGGGTAAGGCGACACTGTCTTCCTTCTTTGAGATGGTCAAATCAGCATCAGCACTATCATCTAATTTTTTTAAAAAAAATTTATTTATTCATTTCAGAGAAGAGGTGGTGGGGGGGGGAGCAGGAAGCATCAACTCCCATATGTGCCTTGACTGGGCAAGCCTGGGGTTTTGAACCAGCGACTTCAGTGTTCCAGGTCGACGCTTCATCCACTGCGCCACCACAGGTCAGGCTCATCTAATCTTAATTCCAATTAATTTCAAATTTTCATGCACTTCCTCCCAATAAGAGAAACTGAGTGCTTTGTTCTATACCATCAAGTCTATCATTCTCTTTCTCTCCCTCTGTGGTAGGATGGGGAGCCAACCTTCTCTAAGAAATCCTCCCAGACCTCTGCCCCCTTCCCTGTGCAGTGTGTACATGTGGGCACCAGGGCAGGCACTCTGAGCCACCCTCTTCACCCTTATCTCTCATCCACACTCTTTCCCCTCCTCCCAACAAAAGCCACCCACCCACATTCTCTAACCAATCTCCTGACTTACATTTGAAATTATTTATCTGTCTGGGGTGTCTATTGCCATATAGGATAATGTGACTATGTGATTTTCATGTGTATATCAATGTTCTGGTCACTTTGTATTTCTTGTGTGTACAGTCTTTATGTTTGTGCATGTGAAATACTGTTGTACTGACACAAGGACCTATGTGGCCCTAGTTCCAAATGACCTGAAAAGAATATAATAGTAATGAAATATTTGCACATAAATACAACATACACATATGATAGCTGGGGGTGGGTGTATGTGGGTTTTCTGTCAGGAGTTTATTTAGCATATGTGAAGAAGGGAGGTGATTTGCACTGTACTAATAATGAATCAACCTACTTATGGGTCACCATGAGTGAACCCCTTACAAATCACATTATATAAATACTTCTGTCTGTGGTCTTACATGTATATGGCTCTCTAGTCTCTGAGTGCATAATAGTGTGCTGAGTCATTCTGCCAATAGGAAACATATGAAAAGTATTGCATTGTTCAAAATATGCTAAAGGGCTTAAAGAGAACAGTTACAAAACATTCTGAAAATCTAGTTTGAAATAACAAGCACAATATTGTAATCACAATTTCAAACTCTGATTCAGTAATCTACTTTTAGTCCCGTCTTATTCCTTTTACAATAAGAAACCCAAAGCTTTTTACTTTACTGAAGTATATGGGTTTTACTCGTTTTGTTATGTTCTGAAATATGCACAATTACAAAATTGTTCATAATATTGCCTCTGGTCTCTCTTTCTCTCTCTTTACCGCTGTTAAATGATAATGTTTGCTCTATAAGACGAGGACATTTCAGGAATAAGAAATGAATCCCATAAAGGATTTAGTTACTTTTTCCTTCAGCAGAAATTTACATTCTCCTGCTTTTGTCTAGTGATGTGCAGTAAGTACTTTGAGGAGGGAAAACATGTCAAAGAGGACATTGAGGCGGACATCCTCACAGTTGATCATCTGAGTGATCTCAATCATCACAGTTGATCTCAATCAACTAAAGAGAGGCGGGGAGGCACTTCCTGGAGTTGTCCTGCACACTTAAGTGAATTAGGTGGGATCCCTCATCCGCCAACACGCCAGGCTGGTGGCAGAGGAGCAGGCCAGGCTGGGCTTTGGCCATGACACCAAGAGGTGCAAGAAACTCTCGCTGCCGCGCCCCCGCACTCCGCCCTCCGCCCTCGGCTGGAGCCCGGGGTTGGGTCCGCCCGGAGTTGCCGGCTCCAGCCCGCTCACCGCCAGGGAAGCGAACGAGTCCGTCCATCGAGCGCTGGCTCCCCAGTCGTCGCCCAGGCTAAAGCGGGCACATGTTTCTGAGACCAGTGACTTTCGCTCCGATGTCGGGAGAGCCGACCTCCGATTTGGGAGCTTAAGGAGCTGGCCTTGGACTTGGTGAGTTTTGCTTTAAGTTCTCTTTGAAATTCAACTGGGCTTGAAGGTAAAGTCATGAGGGGGCGGGGTCACACCCCCTCCCGCCCCGGACCGCCGCCTTGCATTTAAAAAATTAACCGCTGGAGTGAAGCCTTAGTTTGCTGTAAATCAGTTTCCTTCCTCCGTTGCTTAGGCCCCAGAAGCTCACGGAGGACGAGGTGTGGCAAGAGCTCCTTTTACCAAGAGTAGCCTGCCCTTACAACTCTTGCTTTAAAAATAAACTGAGGGAACTGTTACTCAGCCCAAACTTATTTCCCATAGATGAGGAGCTGTCGCTTGTTCTGAACGAACGGATGATCAGTCTAACAAATTCAACCTCCTAATTAAGTGTATTGAGACCAGTTGTTTCATATGTAATTAGTATGTGATCGGTCGTAAGACAAAAACAATTGCTCTACAGCCGACCGCATCCTACAGGGGCCGCGGCTCCCGCCCTCCGCGGTGGAAGGGTAGGGATCCTTCCCCGATCACTAAATGGGGGAAGTTCTAGCACGCCGGTAGAGTAAAATTTCCACTCCCCTGATGAACTGTTCTTTGTGCCGGGGACCGGAGACGGGCTCCTGGTCGGCAGTCGGGGCTCGGGGCCGCCCAGCCTCCGCCCCGCCCCTGCCCGGCCGGCCGCCCCGCCGCGCCGCGCCTCCCCGCCGGAGCAGCTCGGGATTATGGAAAGGAGACTCGGAGCCTCTTCTGCTCGCTCTGGCCCAGAAGAGGTCTCTTAGAGCCGAGAGAGGAAGAGAGTCGCTAGGAGGCCGGGACACGCTCGTCCGCAAGGAGGACTCTGGACTTAAGGTTGGAACGCGCGCTGGAGCCGGGGAGTGCGGCTCGGCGTCAGGGAGCCGGGCGGCCGGCGGCCCCGAGAGCGCGGCGGGGAAGGAGGGAGCGCTTCCTCCCGGAGCGCCTTTGTTCGCTCCTGCTCCCGGACGGGCGCCGATAACTGCAGCCCCGGGCCGAGCCGCCGCCCAGGTGCAGCAGGTAGGCCGAGGGGCCCCGGAGCTCCGCGAGGGGTTAAGTTTCCCGGGGTGTGGCAGGTTCCCCCTCCGAAGGAGCTCCAGCGAGGCGGCCGCAGCGCCGTGGTGCCGAGACCCGCCCGAGCGCGGGAGACCCGAGGCCTCCGTTTCCGGCGGGGGGTCCCCCGACCGTGCTGCTGCCCCTAGGCTGCAGGGGTGAATTCGGATAGAAAGCCTGTGTCGTGGTAGAAATTAGGAGCCGCCAGAATGGGGAAACTTTCAGCAACTTATTGGCTGGGGAAATGGAGACTAAGAAGTGGACAGGCAGGAGGAACTGGGAAAGGAGATCTCTTCTTAGCGGAAAGGTCTCTGACACTTTTTTTTTTTTACACTGTAGAATTTTATTTTGCATCCGAAAGTGACACAGTCAGTTCCTTACTCAAATACCGGATAGGTGAAAGTAGCAACTTTTCATCCAGTTCGGATCACACACCTTATATATTTTCTTTTCCAGTGTTGGTTTTCAAAGGTTATGAGTCACGTTAAAGGACATCTATGGCGAAACTACACAATGACTAGTGGTGGCTTATAGCTCATATTTAGGGTAATTCTCTGATGAAAGTACAGCCGTTAGAATTGGATTGTTCCTCTGTGCCTTTATTTTGGGAAAGATTGCCTGGTCCCTATGGGGGAAGGGAGAGAAGGATGTGAGAAGCTGAAACTGACCCAGAAAAGGATGATGGAAGGTGGTTGTATTAAAGAGTAGCCGTGAAAAAATCCCATCTGAACTTTCTGTAAAGGGGGGTTGGTGATTAGCAGCTGAGGTTTTAACTTTCTCAAAAGAAATTTCGATTTTGTATCTTGGTACAGGGGAGGGGGGTCTGCTTTTTTGGGTCAACTCTTCTACTTTAAAGCAAGATACATTCAATACCTAAAATATTTTCTTTATATACTTAAAATGTCCCTTCTCTCTCCCTCCCTTTCCCCTGTCCCCTGTCCCACAGACACTCCCTAAGAGTATTTATTGAGCACCCTCTGAGGTGCTCAATAATATAACCCATCCAAGTCCTGCGGGAGCTCTTACCCTGACACCTTAAGATGGGGATGAGTGTAGTGACAGGGAAAGTTCAAGTTGAAGACCCGAGGAACTGAGAAAGCCGGGGTGATTAGGAGGCATAAATGAGATTGCTCATAAGTTCTTTGCCCAGCCCCCAACCCTCAAAAGGTGAAGAATTTTCAAAATAAAGTGTAGGCTATAGCAATTTTTTTAAAAAATGTCACTTTATAGTTCACTAAAATGGAGATCAACTTTCCCTTTTATAAAAGACATTTAAATGACTAGAGAAAGAAAACAAAAGTTTCTAATTCTCAAATATAGAATAGCTTGAATTGTAACTCATGGGTTTTGAAATGGGTCATCTTTTAAAATGGGTCACTTTGGCTAAAATCATTGCATTTGCTGACTTTCAAATTGTAAAAGTAGAGTTCTTTCTGAGGACCATCTGCACTCGAATCTATGTAACAACAGAATATGGTGGGGGTAAAAAGAAACTGGGAGAAATTCAGAAGGAAATAATCTTTCCAAAGTAACAATGTATCTCTTTTTGGAATTTTGTATATGCTCAGTTGAATAGATATAAGCTTTGCATTTGATGTCACACCTTTTTTTGGGGGAATTTTATTCCACTGTTAGAACAATTTTTTAAAAGAGATAGAAAGACAGGGCCTGACCTGTGGTGGCGCAGTGGATAAAGCGTCGACCTGGGAACACTGAGGTCACCAGCTCAAAACCCTGCACTGGTCTGGTCAAGGCACATATGGGAGTTGATGCTTCCAGCTCCTCCCCCCTTTCTCTCTCTCTCTCTTCTTCTCTCTCTCTCACTCTGTGTCTCCTCTCTAAAATGAATAAAATAAAAAGAAATTTAAAAAAAATTAAAAAAAAAAACAAACATCCACCAACGCTTTCGAAAAAAAAAAAAAAAGAAAGACAGGAAGTGAGAGAAAGATGAGAAGTATCAAGTCATAGTTGTTTCACTTTAATTGTTCGTTGAATGCTTCTCATATGTGCCTTGACAGGGGTGGTGGTGGGGGCTCAAGCTAGACAGTAACCCCTTGCTCAAGCCAGTGACCTTGGGAATCATGTCGATGACCCTGCACTCCAGCTGGAGACCCCAGGGTTTACAACGAGGATCAATGCTCTATATACTGAGATGCCATGGTCAGGCCATTGTTAGAATAATTTTGTGAGTAGATGCATATATTGTATCTGTGTTCCAGAAATTGAAGCACAAATATTATTACAAGAGCTCTGTCATTTGACAGAGAAATTCTGCTAGCAACGATTTAGCTAGAACAGTATATATCTAGACTATCAGGAGGAGGTATAAGAATCTTCATGTTTAAAAGTAAGAAAGTTGCTTACTCAAATACGTGATAGGTGAAAGTAGCAACTTTCAAATTTTAAATAAACTAGTAAGACTATCAAAATTTAAATAAACAAAAGGGATTTTTTACATTTTAATGCTGGAAATTCAGAGGCTGACTTTGATCTGTAATTTTTAAGATTATTTTACATAGTGAAAACTTTAACACTAAAAGCCAGTCTTCTACAGAAAGGAATGTTTTACCAACTCTTCAGGTAATAAGCTTCCAAGTTCAAAATACACAGCTTTAGATCCACCTATGATTTCATATTTTTGTCATTTATTCCTTTCTTCCAATTCTTTTGACAAGTTTCTGATAGTTCTCTAGACAAAGTACCGGTAAATTAAAAGATTGAGTGAACTCGAGTTTTCTCCATAATTTACAGCGTCTTATAACCTTTGGTTGTGTCATCATTATTGAAATATGTTTCTAAGTGCTTGTGAGAACCATACTGTTTTTTCCCGTCAAGGACAATGGCAGACCATGTTCAGTCAATGAGTAGTAATATGTGTTAGGGATGTATTAAGTGGCCCTTAGCTATCAGATCAGTATTTTTAAAAAAAACCAAATAACTCATATCTAATGAGTCTTTTTTTTTTTTTTTTTACAGGGACAGAGAGAGAGTCAGAGAGACGGATAGATGAGGACAGACAGACAGGAACAGAGAGAGGTGAGAAGCATCAATCATTAGTTTTTCGTTGCCGTCGCAATACCTTAGTTGTTCATTGATTGCTTTCTCATATGTGCCTTGACCGTGGGCCTTCAGCAGACCGAGCCACCCCTTGCTGGAGCCAGCGACCTTGGGTCCAAGCTAATGAGCTTTTGCTCAAGCCAGATGGGCCCGCGCTAAAGCTGGCGACCTCGGGGTCTTGAACCTGGGTCCTCTGCATCCCAGTCCGATGCTCTAGCTACTGCGCCACCGCCTGGTCAGGCTAATAAGTCATGTTTTTAAGAAAAATATTATGAGATATCTTATCATTTTGCAAGGAAAATAATCCCTGAAGACTGTCAGCCATTTGCTACCATTATGGTAAATACACACGAACAATATCTAGAGAAAGTGAGTATTGAACACCTGATCTGAACCATACTTTGTCAATAAATTATCTCCAATGATCCTCAGAAAACACTCTGTGTTGTATAGTTTGGAGACCAGTCAAGCTCATGTGACCAGTGTAAATGGAAGCACCAGAATTTAAATCTACTTTTGTACATATTCTAAAATGTGGTTGTTTCACTCTCTGGCCTCCACCAGGTCGATTCCAAGTTGTACCAGAATATTTACTTCCTCTGGTGAAGGATCTACACCGGAAACATCACTGAAGCCTTGATTTCCATTTGGGGCCTACCACATGGTATGTGAGAAATTAATACTTGTTGAATTAATTAAATGCAGGCCTTACCTACTTTCAAGGCTGCCCAGCATAATGCCTGGAGCAGGGTAGGTGCTTAGTAAATGTTAGTTAACTGATTATATTAAATGTTGATTAGCTGAGACAGAAATGTACTATATATACATCACATTTTATACCATAATTTATTTTCTGTACTCTGTAAACCCTCAAGCAAATGTTGTTTCCAAATATAATGTCCAGAACAGAGCCTATGAATTACCATTAGACAACAGGCTTGTGTGTCTAGCTTATATAATAGGTTTATACTGGGTTAGCTTGTCAACCTATTTCTAAAGCACTATTTTTCATATCATGTTTAAAGATAAGTTTATTATAATTTGACCTCAGCTCTGTATGATTCCTTTTTCTTTCATTTCATCCAATACCTATTCATCAAATACTTGCTTAAAACATGTCCCCCAAGTCCTACACTTTTTCTCTCCTTTCACATTATTTTATTAAATCCCCTTTGCCACTTCGGCTCTCCTTCCTCAAATCCCCTGTCGTCTTTGTGGATGAAAGATTTTACGCACCCAAAGGACACAGGCTCATGAGGTCAGTTTTGCCCATTGTCTAATGCTACTGGGATCAAGAAAAGGAAGGAGGGAAAATTGAGGTGGAGGGTTGGGAAAAGGACGTGTTACAAAGGAAATGAGAACCAGCTCTGACCAAGTGCAGGTGGTAGGTAGGAAAACCTAAGTGACTCCACACTTCAGACAGTGAAGCAAATTCTTTGCTTTCTTGGGTGCTTCCCTTGGCCCTGTCCTACCTGCTTCCCTGCCCTCCCGGCTGACTGGGAGTTCCAGGAAGGGCAGGGGAGGAGCTCAGGGCCAGGACCTGGGCCTCAGCTGGAATTTATGGAGGTTAAGTGGTGAACCCCACGTCTCGGTACTTCCATTTCTTCTGCAAATTGGGGGGTCATTTCTCCCTCATAATATGTGTTAGGGATGTATTAAGTGGCCCTTAGCTATCAGATCAGTATTTTAAAAAAAAACCAAACAACTCATATCTAATGAGTCTTTTTTTTTTTTTTTTTTACAGGAACAGAGAGAGAGTCAGAGAGAGGGATAGATGAGGACAGACAGACAGGAACAGAGAGAGGTGAGAAGCATCAATCATTAATTTTTCTGTTGTGAGACGTGAAGAGGTACTACAGATGTGAAGCATTCTGCAGGTGCCTGCTGCACAGTAAGCACCCGTGTTAGTGACTGCTGCTAGAGTGGGCAAACGGAGAAGTTAGTTTCTTAGGTAGGCAAGAACAAAACTGACAAGAATTGTATTTAAAAGAGCAATCGGCCTTGTCAAACCAAACAACTATGTTCAAGAATGAATACAAAGAGCTAAGCTTAGGAAAGCAACTGATTGACCTTTAAAAGGCTTACTTTATAGTGTAGCTTTTTGTTTGTTTAAAATTCTATACACTCAAACTCATTCCTGGAAATTTTTAATGGCTTTTCATATAACTCCTGAATCATAATACAAACTCTCTCATCATGTGTACTAGTTTCCTTAGCACCTGTCTTTACTCAGGGCCTGTCTTTATTTGTTTGTTCATTTGGTATTTCCCTGTCTTTATTTTTCCCATAACCAGCAAACAGAAATCTACACCTTTGTTAACTTATAAAGACACATAAACTTGGTTTATATGGGTGAAATGCTTATTACTGGATTCATATGTTGGTTAGACCCAGCTTTTCCTCTGTCCCACATCCATGCTTGCTTGGAATTTAAAGCCTTTGCACTAACACTGAATCAAAAACTAACTCTTTAAATGTATTCTTTGTGGAGGGATAACAGCTCCAAATGACTTCTACCTTTTGCCCATGGCTTGAGCAAAAACTTCAGCTAGTCACAGCCACTGAAAGACCTAAAGGCAGCTGTTGGGTAGGACTGTTCCTTTTTTATAGGTCTTATGTCTAAAACAGTCAATTTGATTAAAGAATAAAATAAAATTGAGATTATATGTGAGTTGTGAATTTAAATTTCAGGTTGTGCCAGGCCTGTGCTGGCGCAGTGGATAAAGTGTCAACCTGGAATGCTGAGGTCGCCAGTTTGAAACCCTGGGCTTGCCTGGTCAAGGCACATATGGGAGTTGGTGCTTCCTGCTCCTCCCCCCACCTCCCTCTCTCTCTCTCTCTGTCACTCTCTCCTCTCTAAAAAAATGAATAAATAAAAAAAATTAAATTTCAGGTAGCTTTCTTCCTTCTTGAGCAAATAAAATAGGCAAACAGCACTAAACAGTAACTAGTTGTGTTTCTCAGCACCAATTACTATAACTATTTACTAAAAAAAAATCTATGAAAATCAAATGATAGCCTTTCCAGAAAATTCAGGGCTTTTTATTCCTGATTTCTTTTTAACATGGCAGTTTGGGCTCTGAGAACTGGTCCTAGCTATGTTTAACAGAGACTAGATAATCAGACAAGCCAGGTAAACATGTTTGGAATGTAGAACAAAATGTAAGATAAAGATAGGAAAGAAAATGCTTTCTTCTGTATTATACCTGACACAAAACAAAAATTGTTTAGCACGTGAGACTTTGTCATAAAACTTTAAATGTAAAAGCTATAAAGTACTGAGGCTTTTTTAAAAAAATTGTAACTTACTGGAAGAGCATCATTAGTTTATAATCTTACTTTTATCACTTTTCAATGCTGTGTCCCAAATGAGTGCCCTACTTGCCTCTCCCCAATCCTGGCCCGGACCTGCAGTCTGTCGGCACTGACCTGCAGTGTGTCCGGCCCTGACCTGCGGTGTGTCCTGGCCCTGACCTGAGGTGTGTCCTGGCCCTGACCTGCAGTCTGTCGGCACTGACCTGCAGTGTGCCCGGCCCTGACCTGCGGTGTGTCTGGCCCTGACCTGCAGTCTGTCGGCACTGACCTGCAGTGTGTCCTGGCCCTGACCTGTGGTGTGTCCTGGCCCTGACCTGAGGTGTGTCCTGGCCCTGACCTGCAGTCTGTCGGCACTGACCTGCAGTGTGTCCGGCCCTGACCTGCGGTGTGTCCTGGCCCTGACCTGCGGTGTGTCCTGGCCCTGACCTGCAGTCTGTCAGCACTGACCTGCAGTGTGTCCGGCTCTGACCTGCGGTGTGTCCGCCCTGACCTGCGGTATGTCCTGGCCCTGACCTGCGGTGTGTCCTGGCCCTGACCTGCGGTGTGTCCTGGCCCTGACCTGCGGTGTGTCCTGGCCATGACCTGCGGTGTGTGGGCCCTGACCTGCAGTGTGTCCGCCCTGACCTGCAGTGTGTCCTGGCCCTGACATGCAGTGTGTGGGCCCTGACCTGCAGTGTGCCTTAGGGAATAGAGAGGGTTGGAGAGCCTGGGAAATATGTGACACACGAGGGGGTGAGAAGCTGACAACCTGTGATGTCTGCTCCTTTCTCTCTGAGGCAGGAGGTAAAGGCATCAGCTAAGGGTGGGGAGGACAGGTCTCGGGAGGGGAAAACAGCATGGCTGGTGAAGAGACTGGGGAGGGAGAAGGTCCAGGACAAATGAAGGACAGTCACAGCACAGAGTGTCCTGCACACAGTGAGATATTGTCCTGGACAGTGTGCTGCCTGCCCCACAAGTCACTCGCCCCTCCAGCAGCCTGGCGGGAGCTGCAGGAGCAGAGAAGACGAGAGAGACTGAGGTAGGGGCTGCTGGGAGGGAAGGTCAGGAACCGAGGAGAGGAGGGCAAAGGTGCCAGATGATTCCTCCCCTGAGACAGGGAGGTGGGTAGGAAGAAAGGTCAGGTGGGGTGAGAGGGTAGGGGGCTGGCAGGGGTGGGCGGAGGATTCTAGAAACATATACAGAGCTTGTGGTTGAAGAGTGAGTATGTGGAGAGTATATGAACTAGAATTTAGAATGAGAAGAAAGGAAGTTCCAAGTGAAACCACAGAAAGGACTTTCTTGCCGATTAGGTGTCCTGTGTGTAGCAGGAAAGAAATGTGAACACGATGGTGGATACATTATACCTCATAAAATAAAGTTTCTTAAACTTCCGCGTGTTTTCTTTCTGCTCGGAGCGCCCACCCATCTTTGGTCCTCCGTGGTCACCTGCTGGGCTTCTCTACCTGCTGTGTCTCCAGCACCTCCCACTCGGCCCAAGTCTGAACCAGACATGTCCCCCTCACTCGAACTCCGGAAGCCAGTTTTCCCTCCTCCGTCAGCCATGCTTGAAACTAGATCCCACCTCCTCCTTAACCCCCATCCCAGATCACTCATCAGGCACTGCTGGGTTTTGTCTTTCTTGAGAGGGTCTTTCTTACCCCTTTCTTCCCTCCCCACTGCCCTCACCTCATCCCGACCAGACCCTCACCTCATCCCGCATCTACACGAGGCCCTGACAGCACCTGTGTCCTGATCCCCACCCATCCTGCATCCACCCTGCACCTACCCTGCACCCACCCTGCACCCACCCTGCATCCACCCTATACCCACCCTGCACCCACCCTGCACCCATCCTGCATCCACCCTGCACCCACCCTGCATCCACCCTACACCCACCCTGCATCCACCCTGCACCCATCCTGCACCCACCCTGCACCCACCCTGCATCCATCCTGCACCCACCCTGCACCCACCCTACACCCACCCTGCATCCACCCTGCACCCATCCTGCACCCACCCTGCATCTACCCTACACCCACCCTGCATCCACCCTGCACCCATCCTGCATCCACCCTGCACCCACCCTGCATCCACCCTGCACTCACCCTGCATCCACCCTGCACCCACCCTGCACCCATCCTGCACCCACCCTCCACCCACCCTGCATCCACCCTGCACCCATCCTGCATCCACCCTGCACTCACCCTGCATCCACCCTGCACCCACCCTGCATCCACCCTGCACCCATCTTGCATCCATCCTGCATCCACCCTGCACCCACCCTGCATCCACCCTGCACCCACCCTGCATTCACCCTGCATCCAACCTGTATCCAACCTGCACCCACCCTGCATCCGTCCTGCAGGCAGTCCCATTTGCATAAAGCTTAGTTCATACAAGGGAGTTATCATTAAAAACAAAAACACAACCTTCTGTGGCTTCCTGCTGTCCGCGGCAGCTCTCCCTGCCTCTGTCTTATTTTCAAGGTTCTCCATAGCGGTCCCAACCTCCCTGCTTTCAAACACATGCCTGGTCCTCACACATTGCCCCCATTGCGATTCTTGCCTTTCTTGCCTGAAAGAGCTTGCCTGTCTTCCTGCAGCCACCCAAATCCTGCTCCTGCTCAGGCCCTCCTGGTCCAACTGCCATTGATCTCTACTAGGGACACTCATTGTGCCTGGAGCCGGTACTGCCCAAATTAGCGCTGACACGAGGTCTGTACCTTCTGTGACGTGTTGTCGCCCATGGGAACTGTGCTTTCATGTAGGCACCATGAGTCTTGTCCCAAGCGGACTGTAGATGCTTTCAGACAGGAGACTATAAAATATTACTTCATGACTCCCACCAAGCCTGGCACAACTATTTCCATAGCGCGTGCTCAGGTTCTTGTAGGATCCATTGAAATGCTGGACACTGAGATTGTTCAACTTGAACTTAAAAAGCAGACATTACCATCTTGACTAGAATTTATAGCAGGTTTGCACGATAATTTAGGGTCACAGAAATAGACTCAACAAAGAAATGAGTTGACGGCGTGGGTGAACTAAGTAGACAAACATCTGGGGTCTTTAAGGAAAACGGGGAGCCTCTATGTGCACTAACCCGTTTTTTTTTTCTTCAGAAAAATGTAAAGAGCCCTCCTGGTCCAACTTCCCTTCGGAAGAAATATTGTTGAGTAACTGAGGGGCACAGCTCTCAGACTGAAAAGTATTTGGGGTGGGGTGTGCCACCTTCTTTTCTGATGTTCCTACTTCTTTCTTCTGACTACTGTCTTTCAGGAAAGAGAATATTAAGGACAGCTGTTCCTTCTCAGTCCCAGCAGAAGCAAGCCCAAATTATTTTCCAGATTATTTCCCTTAAGCAGTTCTTTGTCCTGCTCTTCTACAGTCTTTCCTGTTTCCTATTTTCAGCGGGCTCTGAGTCATCTGTCATTTCTATATCTCCTCATTAACAACACCCTGATATGCACCTCCAATTTGCAGATGAAGTCACCACCTCAGAGTGCAGTGAGGTGCCCGAGGTTACACAGTAAATCTGGCCTCAAATGGGGGTAGCCCTGGAGATTCCAGCCTGTTGACTGGTCACTGCTCCGAGCTTGGGCACACAAAGGAAGCTGCACCCGCAGCATTCTGGCAGAGGTGCTGAGCTTTGCTTTGCAAGTATTGCCGGGATTGCCTTGTTCTGCGGGGCCCAGCATTTTTCTTCTCCGTGTCTGGCAGGTCTGTGGGCTGGTCCCAGTCCCATCCCCTGCACCTGGAAGAGGGAAACCAGAAAATGTGCTTTGGAGAAGCTGTAAGACTGCAAATCAGAAGAGTGGGTGTTGATTGCATGTGGTGGACTCGTTAGCAAAGCCAGGGTTGGGGGCACTTTGTTTAGTTGTGGTTAATGAATGGTTGGGAGAGGCCACCTAGTGCCTATGTTCAATGTGGAGGCGTTCAGGTGTTCTTTTGTAATAGAAGAGAAGCTGGGTGCTACAAAAGAGTAATACCTTTCCCAGATCTTCTCATTTGATCAGCACTGTCCCTAGAGTTTAGTTCTGATTGATGTTCTGTAAATGGTGGGTAAAACCATTCAAGCTGCAGGTGAAGATATCTTGTTTTAGAACTTTACATGGTGTACTGAACCCAAATACATGGCATGGGTTGCTGGCTTAGTGACAGGGTGTTTGTTATTTTTCAGAAAACTGTTTCTTACTCTTTGCGGTCAACTGCGAACAGTGGAAGAAATATAGGAAAATAAGGCAAATAAATGTGTGGTGGATATGGGGGGATAAAATAAATACTATGGGCTGGGTGCTGAGTTGTAGTAATGTTCGCACAGCAACACACCAAATGGAAGAGTAACAGACCCCATTCACTGAAGCGATACTGGGAGCTCTGTGAGTCAAGTGCACATGTGGAAGCTGAGAAGTTAGGCTTGTGGGCTGATTGTCTAGCAAGGAGGTCCGACTTGTAAACAACTCTGAGTGGGTGCCAAGCCCGCTGGCATTGGAACATACTGAGCACTGCTGCTCAGAAGCTACATTTTTTTTTAAGAGAGAGAGAAAGCGCAAGAAAAACATCCATTTCTTCGTCCGCTTATTTATGCATTCATTGGTTGACTCTCATATGTGCACTGACCAGGGATCCAACCCATAACCTTGGCTTTTCGGGATAATGCTCTATAATTAACTGAGTACCTAGCAGGTACCAAAAATGGGATGCTAGTTTTGCCTGTGGTTACAAAGGCTACTCTGTCGTCCCCCCCTCCCCCTCCCCCGTTATGCTGGAATAGAAACTGCAGGTTAGTTTCAACTGAGAATTTTCTCAGAATTCTTAAACACATGCTGTTTTAAAACTCTGTGATGCAACTATGAGTTGATGCTTCTCATCTCTCTCTCCCTTTCTGCCTGTCTCTGTCTCTCTTGCTTAAAAAGAAAACATCTGTTGTTAAGAATTTGCTGTTACTTTGGTTAAGCCTCCAGTTCCTTCAGCATGTCTGGTGGAAGATGCTGAAGTGAAGAGGACGTTAGCCTTCAGAGGTGGGCTGTCATCTATGTGAGCATCGTTACAACTGAAAGGCAGTCCCCTGTGCCCCCACCGAGGAATGTGACTTTGCAAAGTTTAGGCAGATGCCAGTCTCAGAAACTGATGTTTTCTGTTCTCTTTTCACCCTACTTAGAGCATTCGGTCCAAGACCAGCCAAACCAAAGTAGAAATAGCTAGTGATTGATCTTTCTTTTATAGTAGCACTTGTTACCTTTTTAGTGGTAAAGCACAATGAAATATGTTTTTTGGAGGATTACTGGATTACTGTACTACTTTCAGTACACTCTGCCCGTCTCTATTCTGTTCTTTCATTTTCTTCTTCAACACTGTATTGTATCTTTCTAACTGGTGCTAGCTGTTTTAACATCTATGCCGTAGGGACCCTGGCCAGGTTGCTCAGTTGGTCAGAGCATCATCCTGATATGCCAAGAACACAGGTTTGATCCCCCGGTCAGAACATATATAGGAATTAACCAATGAACGCATACATAAGTACACTGCTCACAAAAATTAGGGAATATTTTATTGTTTCGTATTCATTTTGAACTATCCTCTGATTTTTGTGAGAAGCATAGAACTAAAAACCAATATTTCTCTCCTTCTCTCTCAAATCAATTAAAAAAAAAAATCTGTGCTCTGGGCATAAGATGTTCCCAGTACTGATTATCACTGGACAAAGTCTCAGTGGGGCTTGGCTCTGATCTCTGGTCCCCGTTGGACTTTCTGTATGTCTGGCCTTTGCAGCTGTCACCCTAACATGGAGTAATCTTGGGGGATGGGAAGCATGTTTGGATGCAAAAGGCTTGAAGTCTGACGGAAGCCCCACAGCCAAGGTCAGGAGGGCACTGCAGGGCGCTCTCTTGTGTGCACTTGGTTTCCCATCGGGAAAGGAGGGAGAACTGGGGGATGGGGTCGGCTGCTCTGGGCTGGGTGAGAAGTGATGATGACATGAAGGGGTGAAGAGAGATTTAGAAGAAGCAGTTCACAGGATTAAATAACTGGGTATGGAATGGAGGAAAAGGAAGACTTTTAGATTTCTGACATGGATGTACGGGGTACAGGCAGACACAAACAGGAGAAAAATGGGAATAGTACAGAAAGATCTCAACTGTACAGATTTGGGGGCTCATGAAGTCATTTTGGTTAGAGAGTTTGGACTGTGCTTTTTAGAAGCATATCTCAAATCCTTGATAAGGAACCTTTTATTTATTTATTTATTTATTTATTTATTTATTTATTTATTTATTTATTTTGGTGACAGAGATAGAGACAGACAGACAGAGGGGCAGATAGGGACAGACAGACCAGAAGGGAGAGAGATAAGAAGCATCAATTCTTTGTTGCGGCTCCTTAGTTTCCCATTGATTGCTTTCTCATATGTGCCTTGACCTGGGGGCTCCAGCAGACTGAGTGACCCCTTGCTCAAGCCAGCGAGCCTGTGCTCAAGCTGGCAACCTTGGTGTTTTGAACCTGGGTCCTCTGCATCCCAGTCCGATGCTCTATCCACTGTGCTATTGCCTGGTCAGGCCCTTGATTATGAACCTTGATTTAAAAAATCTTACTCTGACTTGCTAGATAGATAGCTTGGTTGGCTAGAGAGTTGTACCTAAGTGCAGAGGTTGCTGGTTTGATCCCTGGTCAGGGCACATACAGGAGCATATCAAGGTTCCTGTTTCTCTCTCTCTCCCTCCCTCCCTCTGTCACTAAAGTCAATGGATGGATGGATGGATGAAAGGATGGATGGATGGAAGGAAGGAAGGAAGGAAGGAAAGAAGGAAGGAAAGAAAGAAAGGAGGGAGGGAGGGAGGGAGGGAAGGAAGGAAGGAGGAAAAGAGGGAAGGGAAGATGGAAAGAGGGAAGGAAAGGAGAGGAAAGGGGAAAGGGATGAGAAGGGAAAGGAAGGGAAGGGGAAGGAAAAGGAAAATCTTACTCTTAATTCCTGCCTTGCCTGGGCAAGTTTCACTGGATCTTTATTATTATGAATTTTCTTTTCATCATTCATCTGTTTTGCTTCAGTTGCATAGCTACTTCCATCCTGTTTCGGTTTCAAATCAATAATTGTGGGTAATATCCATTTGAGAGAGTTGAACTTTATGTAAGATGACAGCCATTTTTGAGGACTTTAGATAGATATTTCTTTCTCTTTCTCTCTCTTTTCCTCTCTCTCAAATTAATAAAAATAAAGAAATAAACAGCTGTATGCCTCTCTAAGTGCCAGCTGCCTCATTACCTTTTGTCTAGGTCAGACCAGTTATGTTTATTTTGCAAGGAATTAAGAGTAATTTGTTTCTTTTTGTAACCCACTGACCCATTCACTTTTGTCATCCTAACTCTAATAGGTTACACTTAACTTTCACGAAGGGAAACATGCAGCACCTGAGCAAAGCCCGTCACTGAATCTGCTGAAGGATGCCAGTGTGGGACTATCCGGACGTGCAGGTGTCCTCATTCTGCAGTGTCTTCTGTTTAATTGCAATCTCAGTAAAAATGGTATTAAAAGAAAGTATTTTGTGAAATAAGAATCTCCTTTTACAATTTTAATCCCCAACCGATCTTAAGATGGACAGCTGGTTTTAAAGAATACCAAGTTCTATGGATTCGAAGAAGCAAATGCCCATTTAACACTGACCCTAAGTAAAAATGGACATCAGAAGGTTTTTTAGTGGCAGAAGAGTGAAAAAATGGCAGTTTGCCCATTTATTTACCATTTGTTTTATACTGAGCCTCCTGATTTTTTGGGAACCGTTGGACAATCACATTGTGAGTCATATGAAGTCCTACTCTTACAGATACCTCATAAATAGCTACGACTTCGTGAACGAGAGCCTGTCTCTGAAGCATGGGGAGGGCGGGGCTGCTCACTACCGGTACTTGATCAACCACGAGGACAAGTGTCAGGCACAGGATGTCCTCCTTTTACTGTTTGTAAAGACCGCTCCTGAAAACTACAATCGACGTTCTACAATCAGGAAAACCTGGGGCAGTGAGAAATATGCTCAGTCTCGACTTAATGCCAACATCAAAACTCTGTTTGCCATAGGAGCACCCTCTAGTCCACAGATGAGAGAAGAACTGCAAAGGAAACTGGTCCAGGAAGACGAGATGTACAATGATATAATTCAGCAAGACTTTACTGATTCTTTCTATAACCTGACTCTTAAATTACTTCTGCAGTTCAGTTGGGCAAATACCTTTTGTCCACATGCCAAATTCCTTATGACTGCTGATGATGACATATTTATTCACATGCCAAATCTTATTGAATACCTCCAAAGTTTAGAACAAATTGGCGTTCAAGACTTTTGGATTGGTCGTGTTCATCGTGGTGCCCCTCCTGTTAGAGACAAACAGAGCAAATACTATGTCTCCT
Source organism: Rhynchonycteris naso (assembly GCA_037038555.1). Classification (NCBI taxonomy): domain Eukaryota; kingdom Metazoa; phylum Chordata; class Mammalia; order Chiroptera; family Emballonuridae; genus Rhynchonycteris; species Rhynchonycteris naso. The sequence goes on from CM073002.1 coordinate 40,337,411, forward strand.
ATGAAATGTACCAGTGGCCAGCTTACCCTGACTATACTGCTGGAGCTGCCTATGTGATCTCTAACGACGTAGTTGCCAAGGTCTATGCAGCCTCACAGACACTTAACTCTAGTCTTTACATAGATGATGTGTTTATGGGTCTCTGTGCCAATAAGATGGGGATAGTACCACAGTACCATGTGTTTTTCTCTGGGGAAGGTAGAACTCCTTATCATCCCTGCATCTACAATAAAATGATGACATCTCATGGACATGTACAAGATCTTCAGAACCTTTGGGAGGATGCCACAGACCCTAAAGTAAAAACAATTTCAAAAGGTTTTCTTGGCCAGATATACTGCAGGATAATTAAAATAGCTTTCCTTTGCAAATTGAACTACGTGGACACATATCCTTGTCGGGCTGCCTTTGCCTAATAGTACTTGAATGTTGTTTGTTGTCACTGTCACTGAGCCAAACCTGAATGAAAAACCTTTAAATGTTTGTCTATACCCTAAGTGAAATAGGACTATGAAAAAAAAAAAGAAATATTTTGAAAACCCAGTCTTTCAGAATGTTTCTTTGATTCTAGAAGCTATTCAGTATAACTTACCTACTTCATTGCCTAACTCCATTTCAAGGAATTTATATTTAGAAAAGGTTTTTGAAAACAAACTAAAAGTAAATTCAAGTTCTCAATGCCATATGTACAGTTTGCAGATTAGAGAAGTTAGTAAAGAACATTGGTGTTAGAACAACTGCTTTTGGAAAATATCAAGTAAATGTAGAGTACATCATTTCAAAAAAAGAAATATATTGTTAAACTAGGTATACAAGTTAATTTTTTATTAAGTAGCACTTGATGGAAATGGTGGGGGTAGGGGAGGATTGGCTTAGGAGAAAGTACATGAATCTGCTAAAAGGAAGTCTCATGTTCTTCAGAGGAGATTTAGGAAATAGCAGGTCCTCGAATAACCTGGTTTTGTTAAGAGTCATTTTGTTATAATGTGGATAAGATGCTTTAAGAACTTAACCCATATTTATGTCAATTAGCGTATTGTAAAATTATTTCATTATACATTGTTCTGCTGAAGTTCCAACAAATTATCGGCAGTGTTAAGTGAGGACTTACTATACACAATTTCTTTATAAATAGCCAAATCACTTATTGTCACATCCATGTAGCTGTTTTATCTAGTTAGTGTTGGAGCCATTTAAAACATATTTATATCTTTTTTTCACAGTTCAATGTAAAATTGGAGAAGTCGTTAGCTCTGCCCTAACTGGTACTTTATATGTTTTTTTCTTTTTGATCATTAGAAAGTGACACACAACATGGGCAGCTTGTTACCTATAGGATCCTTCCGTAGAGAGAAATCACTGTCAATTCAAGTAAACTGATTTTAATTAAAAGAATTTTTCAACTGGTTTTTAAATACTCAATATGAGTCTGTTTTTAAGGGAGTTATTTGAATGTAGTATGTATGAATTTAATAATGGAGAAGACTTCAAGAGGAAAGATAGAACATTAAAAGACTTTTCTCCATAACTTATAAAATATTTAGTGTCTAAATTATTGTAACGATTACTAAAATTAGCCCACCCCTACCCAACAAAGCCTCATAAACCACACTATTTTGATCCAAGTTCAGATTTTATAATTGAGAGTATTAAGCATCACATCAAAGCTATAGTATCTTTAAAAAAAAATAACTACCATATTAAAAAAAAACTACCATCTTCTTTCATCAAAATAACTATCAGAGGTATCTTTAACTGTTAAATACTTCAAACTTGAAATCAAAATGAAAGAAAACTTGCCAGAATGAGGTTTAAAGCACTTAGAAAGCTGTGTATTCCTTATAATCAAAGAGATGTGGCTGAGATCTAATAAAGTAAGTTTCATTTATTTTACAAAGCAGGGTAGAAATATGGCCATGATGCAAACAATCTCCCCTCACTACAGAAAGAACTCTGTGATGCCTGTTATTAGGGGGATAGCTGAAAGCCAAAAGAGCAACCTCAGCAAAAGCAGTTGTGCTGATTACAGAACCTTGATCTATAGAGGTACTTGTTAGGGAAAACTAAAAGGTCTCTCATTTAATTAGATGATGTGTGCCTGACCTGCGGTGGCACAGTGGATAAAGCGTCGACCTGGGAACACTGAGGTCGCCAGTTCAAAACCCTGCACTGGTCTGGTCAAGGCACATATGGGAGTTGATGCTTCCAGCTCCTCCCCCCTTTCTCTCTCTCTCTCTCTCTCTCTCTCTCTCTCTCTCTCTCTCTCTCTCTCACTCTCACTCTGTGTCTCCTCTCTAAAATGAATAAATAAAAATAAGTTAATTAGATGATGTGTGAAACATGGAAAACAACTTAAAAAAGAATTCTCAGTAAACACAACTAGATGACGGCACATACAGTATTTTCCTGGTATGTTTACAGAAATGTTTTCATTAATATTTTCTATTTTAAAAGTTGAGGCTTGTTTACATTGATTGCTCAGATAATTTAGAAGTTTTAGCTAATGTCAGAACCACACTGTCAATCATTGTAGTTTGTAGTTACTTTCAGAATAGGTTCAGGGTTTTTAGATCCTTAGAGTTGAAATTTTCTGAACAATTTAAAAAATTGAAGAGAATAAAAGCACATTTTGACAAAGCAGATTTTAAGCAATTTTTATTAGCTCATTCTTTAATAACCATCTGCCTCTTGGTCATGCATAGCTTATGTTATCCATACTTGTAACTGTTTAAATTTTTCATTGGTTGAAAACATCACTGTCTTTTGGGCCATTGAAATGATCTTGTTTACAGCAATACTTTTGTGAAACAATTATTTATTTGTAAAAGAGCTCAACTGTGTTCATCTCTTTATTTTTGCTTAGAATAGAACACTGTAAATTTAAAGAAAACATGAAGGCACTTCCAATTTTAATAAGGAAATTCCTAGATGCTTCCTTCAATCAGACGTGAAAGTATTGAGAAGAATATTTGTAAATATCGTAAAAGGACTCCAACCTTTTAAAATGGAAGATAGAACTTCGGTGCTCCAATGCAGGGCCTTCTTAAAAATCATAATAAAGGGAAAATAAACTATCAGCCAGATGGTCACTTGAGTAGAAGATGGTTGTACACAGTGTTATTGCTAAAAACTTTTTACCTCTTGGTTGGTTTGCATCCTTTTTTTCCCATATTATTAATTTTATACCAAAATGTTAAATATTTATATTATTTGAAAATTGCCTATTTGTCAAAATAATTAGTGGTTTTTTAAAAAAATATACATAAATCTGTGATTTACAATAAACAATTTGAAGATTGTCAGCAAAGGCGTATTTTCACAAAGGTTTTTAAACTCCTGTGTGAACACCATTTGTTGATACATAATTGGCTTGTTCTGTTTAACGGCAGAGAGGCCTGTAGGACATAACCTTAACCCTCCTGACTTGTTCTTGTGCCCAGGAAAGGGGTGTCCTCTGCTTTATGGAGCCACCTAAAATGCCTCTTGTGTGCGTTAAATGACTTACGTTGAATGTCTAAGTGAGGTTTTTCTCTCTAATATATTCTTTTGGAAGGGATAAAATAACCTGCAGCCATACTCCGTAAGACACCATTTGAAAAGGTCATATTTTTCTTTTATTTGATATCATTAGCTGTATGAAAGTACATTCAGCTTTAGCCCTACTCTTTTCTTTTTATTAACCTTTTGAGTAGTGAGTTTTTTTCATTCTCGGCTGACCCCTGGAGTTTCTTATAAAAAAATGAAATTAGTTCCAATTATAGTTTTGTTAATTTAAAATCATGTTTGCTTGACAGCCAATTTATGGAAACAAGAACATACATTTGCCTTTTATTAATGTTACCTTACACATTTTTAAAATAAATTAATGGTACTCTGGATGGTCAGGAGGCACGAAGACATACATGAACGTTTGTGCTACTCAAAGGGTTAATTTAGAGAGAGAAGGGGAGGCAGAGACAGACTCCTGCATGCATCCAGACTGGGGTCCACCTGGCAAGCCCACTAGGGGATGATGCTCCATTACTCAGCAACTGAGCTCTTCTTAGCACCTGAGGTAGAGGCCATAGAGCCATCCTCAGTGCCCAGGGCCAACTTGCTCCAATCAAGCCATGACTGCTGGAGGGGAAGAGAGAAAGAGAAGCAAGAGGGGGAGGGAGAAAGAACCAGATGGGTGCTTCTGTGCCCTGACTGGGAATTGAACCTGGGACATCTATACGCCAGGCCAACGCTCTACCATTGAGTCAACTATCAGGGCCTAGTCCTACTCTTTAATGTCAGCAATGTTCTCAGGTTCCTGTTGGGTCATTTGGTGCTTCAGTATATTTGTACCTCATATGTTCCCTGCTTTTTACCTGATTGCTGCTGCTCACTTCTTAGAATAGTTTATGGAGTGATTATATCTGTATCTATATTTTAAAACTTGGATGAATCTGATTTATTTGGCTGTATTAGAACTTTTTACTTGTAAGGCATGGTTGGTGGTATTTGTCGTTGGGACTAAAATGATGATGACCTGGAAGAATTAATTAACTTGACCTATATTTGGGACTTCAGTTGAACGCTATAGCTGCAATGAAAATCGGACTGGAGAACTCTCGATATGCAGGGTCATTCATTCTTTTGTAATGACAGAAATGGATGCAGTTGCCCTGCAATCACTGCATGGTGCAGTGAAACAAAGGCCTCAGTCACAGCTTTCTTTTTCTTTTTCTAATCAAGTGAAAGGTAGGGAGGCAGAGAGACAGACTCCTGCATGTACCCTGACTGGTATCCACCTGGCAACCCCCATCTTGGGTTGATGCTCTGCCCATGTGGGGCCACTGCTCTGTTGCTTGGCAACCAAGCTATTTTAGCATGTGAGGTGAAACCATGGAGTCATCCTCAGTGCCCAGGGCCAACTTGCTCATTCGAGCCATAGCAGCGGGAGAGGCAGATTAAGGGGGAAAGGAGTGGAAAAACAGATAGTTGCTTCTCCTGGGTGCCCTGACCGGAATCAAACCCAGGACTTCCACATGCCAAGCTGACATGCTACCACTGAGCAAACTGGCCAGGACCACAGCTTTCTTTACAATAATCCTTTGCTGTAGACCTCGCAGGCTCTTTGCTGCCTCCAGCAACAAACCAAATCTCTTCTACCTGGTTTTCAAGGCCTTATGTAATCTTCTCCTCCTTTCTTCATTCCCTGTCGCTTTATTGTTCCCATTGCCATTATGACCCACAAGTATCATTTATGACACACCTGTAGATTTGGTTCCCTTGCGAAGAACACTGTTTCTCCTGTATCTGTTGAAATCTTGGAAACCCAATCCTAACTGTTCTTCCCTCAAATATACACTTGTATTATAATTATACAATTATCACATATATTATTGTGTTATCTACTAATTGTTTCATGTGTTTTTTCCAACTAAAATATAAGTTCTGAAGGTAGGAACTGCACAGTGCTATCAAACCAGCTTAAAACTCTTTATTTTCTTTCAAATATAATAAAGTTATTCTGGCTAGCCGTCCAAATGTGAAAAGAAGATGAATTATTCAGAGCCCTAATAGACACCATCTGACATAATATTTTATCTATACTACTTAAAAGTTTATAATTTATTTGATGAAATCTGAATGCTTACCCATATATGCCAAACATATTATATCTATCAACTCCAGCCCCAATAATATGTATTAGTTATTCATAAAAACTCAACTGTAGTAAGTCAAAAGTAAGAAAACAGATTAAACTATTGCAGCAAAGATTAGTGATTTTTTTTTTTAAAGCAGGGATAGAGAGAGTCAGAGAGAAGGATAGATAGGGACAGGAACGGAGAGAGATGAGAAGCATCAATTATTAGTTTTTCATTGTCATTGTGACACCATAGTTGTTCATTGATTGCTTTCTCACATGTGCCTTGACCGCGGGCCTTCAGTAGACTGAGCAACCCCTTGCTGGAACCAGTGACCTTGGGTCCAAGCTGGCGAGGCTTTACTCAAGCCAGATGGGCCTGCACTCAAGCTAGCGACTTCAGGGTCTCAAACTTGGATCTTCCGCATCCCAGTCTGACGCTCTATCCACTGCACCACCGCTTGGTCAGGCAGGATTAGTGATTTTAAGGTATGCAAATCCAGTGATAGAAGAAAAACAGTAACCTTAAAAATTATATCTTCTGATTAACCCACTAGCTATTTTTGCCTTTCCTCAAAGTTCTTTTGTAAGAATAACGATATTTTTGTTTCATTAAATGCTGTAAATTTTCCTTTGTAGTTCTTATTAGAGTATGACTTAATGGTCTACTGTAAATTAATCCTCTGAGTAGTACAAACATTCATGTCCATCCTTGTGCCTCCTGACCATCCAGAGTATGATCTTACAAAAAGTTTTATTTTAAAAATGTATAAGGCAATATTAAAAAAATCAAATGTATGTTCTTCTTTCCATAAATTGATTATCAAACAAACATGATTTTAAGTTAATAAAACTGTAACTGTAACTAATTTCATTTTTGGAAAGAAAAAACACTCCCGGGGTCAGCAAGCATGAAAAAAACTCACTGCTCAAAGGATTAATACAATAATTCATTAATTAACTTAAAGCATGGGTAAGGAACCTATGGCTTGTGAGCCAGATGTGGCTCTTTTGATAGCTGCATCTGGCTTACAGACAAATCTTTAATAAAAAAAAATAGCAACGTTAAATATATAAAACATTCTCCTGTATTACAATCCATTAATTTCCTACTGCTCATGTTCGTGGTTGCGGGTGGCTGGAGCCGATCACAGCTGTCCTCTGGGACAACACCAAATTTTTATTGGATAATGCGTAACATACACAGGTCGTTGTGAGGTCAGAAAGTAAACTTCCCTCCTTTTAATCAAGTAGTCAGCTAGCTAATTGCAAAACCCTTTTGACGAAGAAGATGGCTAAAAGAAAAAAAGATGAGTATTGTACGTTTCAGCAGGAATGGACAGAGGAATTCGCCTTTGTGGAGAGAGCAGGTTCTGCAGTGTGTCTAATATGCAATGATAAAATTGCACCAATGAAACGGTCAAATATAAAGTGGCACTTTGACACATGCCATACTACATATGCATCGAAATATCCAGCGTGGGACAGCAGGAAGAAAGCATGTCAAGAGCTACTGTGCAGAGTGCAAGCTAGTCAGCAGCAACTCAGTGTTTGGACCCAACAAAGTGACTGAAATTCGGCTAGCTTTGCTGGTGCTTTAGCAATTGTGAGAAACAGAAAGCCATTCACAGATGGGGAGTATGCCAAAACATTCAAGATGTTGGCAATGAACTTTTGAGGACTTTTCGGATAAAGACAAGATAATCAAACGAATAAAAGACATGCCTCTGTTGGCAAGAACTGTTCACGATCGTACCATCATGATGGCAAATCAAATTGAGGCAACACAAGTGAAGGACATAAATGCAGCACCATTCTTTTCTCTCACTTTGGATGAGTCAACAGATGTAAGCCATTTATCCGAGTTCAGCATGATTGCAAGGTATGCTGTTGGTGACACACTAGGTGAGGAAAGTCTTGCTGTTTTGCCTATGAAAGAGACAACAAGAGGGGAGGATATATTCCAGTCTTTCACTGAGTTCGCTAAAGAAAACAATCTACCGAGGGATAAAGTTATTTCACTGTGTGCTGATGGTGCTCCGTGCATGGTGGGGAGAAACAGGACTCGTAGCACTTCATGAGAACATGAAAAGAGACCCATCCTAAATTTTTACTGCATCCTACATCAGGAGGCGCTTTGTGCTCAGATGTATGGCGAGCAACTTGGTGAGGTGATGTCGCTGGTCATTTGGGTGGTCAACTTGATTGTTGCCTGAGCTTTAAATGATCGCCAGTTTAAAACACTGCTGGGTGAAGTTGGGAATAATTATCCTGGTCTGCTTCTGCACAGCAATGTGCATTGGTTGTCAAGAGGGAAGGTGCTCAGACATTTCGCGGCTTGTCTGAGCGAAATCTGGACTTTTCTTGAAATGAAAAACGTTGAGCATCCTGAGTTAGCTAACACTGAGTGGCTCTTGAAGTTCTACTATCTCGTGGACATGACTGAACATCTGACCCAGCTCAATGTGAAAATGCAAGGCATTGGAAATACAGTCTTTCCCCTTCAACAAGCAGTGTTTGCATTTGAAAACAAGCTGGAACTCTTCATCGCCGACATTGAAAGAGGTCGTTTACTACTCTTTGAAAAACTGGGAGAGTTTAAAGATGCATGTACAACAAGTGACCCTGCTCAACATCTTGATCTCCAGCAGCTAGCGAGCTTCACATCTAATCTCCTGCAGTCATTCAAAGCGCACTTTGGAGAATTTCATGAGCACACTCATCTTTTTAAGTTCATCACCCATCCACACGAGTGTTCAGTGGACAGTGCTGACCTGAGTTACGTCCCCGGAGTCTCCATCAGAGATTTTGAGCTACAAGCTGCTGACCTGAAGGCCTCAGACATGTGGATGAATAAGTTCAAGTCACTGAATGAAGATTTGGAAAGACTTGCACGACAGCAAGCAGAGCTGGCGAGCAAACACAAGTGGAGAGAAATGAAAAACCTTCAACCCGCAGACCAGCTGATTGTCAAAACTTGGAACGCGCTTCCCATCACATACCACACACTGCAGCGTGTGAGTATTGCTGTACTGACAATGTTTGGCTCTACGTATGCATGTGAGCAGTCTTTCTCACATCTAAAGAACGTTAAGTCCAACCTACAATCACGTTTAACGCATGGAAATCTCAACACCTGCATGAAACTTAACCACGTATCAACCAGACTACAATACAAAGCCATCAGCAAAACCATGCAGCACTAGAAGTCGCATTAATGGTAAAAAGTACTTTATTCACCATTGGTTAGCAACAGCATAACAACATTATTAAAAAGAATTCAGAGACTTATTGTACTTTAAAAGTGTTGGTCTTACATAAAATGCACAGATTTACTTGTATTTAGTGTTAAACATTGTATGGTTCTCATGGAATTACATTTTACAATATGTGGTGTTCATGGCTCTCTCAGCCAAAATGGTTCCCGACCCCTGACTTAAAGTGTTCATTTAATTAAGACAATATTATGAGACTTATAAAAGACTTAAATTCTAAAAATAAAATTACAATTTTAAAAGTAGGTAGGGTTGTAGGAATAGTTAGAAAAGTTCCCAAAGATATCCCATCACTTGAGTAAAACAACAAAACTCCTTGCCAAGTACTGCTTTTCAGAGACAACACACTTTCAGATGTGCTGAATTCAGCCACTAATGATTCAAACATACATTTCCATCAGTAAGAACCTACATATTTCCTTGAGTGTACCTTAAAATGAAAGAATATAAAGTAGTATAATTAAAATAATATTGGCTTTAATCAAGGAGCAAGTTCCTAAAGATGTTTGTTCATTCATTCTATAAGCAATTTTTAGAGCCCTAAGAGCTAAACATGATAGAATAAAAACAACTCTTAAGGCAGTAAGGCGAATGCTGTGAGCAGAGTGCTGGAACAGAGGTAATGATAAGGATTCTGAACACAGAGAAGGTTCTTTAAAAAATGAATTTCCCCTTGTACTTTTGGTCTTTACCACTGAACTCCAAACATTCACATGCATTGCAAACACCTTCCTGTGTAGGCCAAATATAGCATTAAATTTGTATAAATGTTGTTTCTTGGGAACCCATTGCCTTTAAATGCTTTTAAACCAATACTTCAATTAATAGCAACAATAGTTTTCATTTACTATTTTCCTGATTAGTTTGTATGTGCGTGTTTTTGTTTGTTTGTTTTTAACATTGAGTATCCTTGGAAAGTTGGTTTATAAGATGTCATTTTCAGTTCTCGCTTGTTGCTTTTATGAGATCCATGAGTTTTGTTCTCAGGCACTGTAAAGCCAGTAGTCGCGGCCACCATCACAGCCTCCTGGCCCATGCAGGTTCCCATTAGATTCGGACAGTCGGTAATGAAACACAGGAGCCAAAAACCGGTGAGCCATCAGCTTTAATTCTAGCTTGCACCCAGCAGGCAAGCAAAAACACACACTGGGCTCCAAAACTCACACATTCAGTGCTCACAAAGCTACTGACTTATCCGAGTTTCCTAGAATCAAAGGTTTCTAGCTTACCGGACTTATTCACCTCTGTTCCCCATCTCCTCCAGCACAAACTCTTAACAAACTGGCTTCTCCCTCAGCATTCAGCCATCTTGACTGCTTCTCCTGGCCTCCATGTGGCCTTAATCTGCTCTCCTCTCTTCCACCTCAGGAACCAAGCGAGAGAGAGAGAGAGAGAGAGAGAGAGAGAGAGAGCAAGCTACTGGTCTCCCCACTTTATATTGTAAAATCAAAACCTTTAATCCAATTATACAAACAAGGAAGTCTCTGTATAATGGGATTCCTCAGGAGAGTGCACCACCCTACATCATCCAATCAGTCAAGGGTGTGGGGAAGAGCTTACTCTTAAACTAAGCCTTAGGCTATAACGACCCGGCCTGCCCACAGCCTGTTCCAGAACACACATTAATATCAACGAACTTCCATGTGGGCAGCGCCATCTTTAACAAAGTGAGCATAATATATTTTATCTGCCCAACAGGCACATAAAAGAAGATTAGTAATATAGAGTAAATATGTGGTTTTTTCTGGGAAAGGTAAGTGATAAGATTGAAAATAGAGGACACTCTACCCTGTTCTCCCCTCAGCATGCGTGTGCGCGCGCGCGCGCACACACACACACACACACACACACACACACACACGGTTAAATGACTTCTACAAAGGGATCCGCAGTCTTACCTGCTAGGGGAAAGATTGTCAGGACTGTCAAGCTGCTCCAGCTGAGGGTTCTCCCCATCATGGCTACTTTCTAGCATTTCTTCATTCTGAAATGAAAGAGATTTTGGTAATTGTTGGGCAGATAAAATATAATATGCTCACTTTGTTAAAGATGGAGCTGCCCACATGGAAGCCCATCACCCAGGTGATATTTGGGATGGGTGTGGGGAAAGGCTGTAATGTAAGCAGGCCAGGTCGTTATGGCCTAAGGCTTGGTTTTAAGAGTAAGTTCTTCTCCACACCCTTGACTGATTGGATGATGTAGGGTGGTGCACTCTCCTGAAGAATCCCATTATCAGAGACTTTCTTGTATGTATAATTGGATTAAAGGTTTGGATTATCTATGCTATAAACTGGGGCAGCCTGGGAGCTTGCTCTCTCTCTTGGTTCCTGAGTTCCTGAGGTTGGTATTAGAGAGGAGAGCAGATTAAGGCCATGTGGAGGAGAAGTAGCCAAGATGGCAGAGTGCTGAGGAAGAAGCCAGTTTGTTGAGTTTGTGCAGGAGGAGATGGGAAACAGAGGTGAATAAGTCTGGTGAGCTAGAAACCTTTGATTCTAGGAAACTCGGATAAGTCAGTAGCTTTGTGAGCACTGAATATGTGGGTTTTGGAGCCCAGTGTGTGTTTTAGCTTGCCTGCCGGGTGCAAGCTAGAATTAAAGCTGATGGCTCACCAGTTCTTGGCTCCTGTGTTTCATTACCGACTGTTCGAATCCAATGCGAACCTGCACAGGTTAGGCGGCTGTGATGGCGGCCTCGACTACTGGCTTTACAGTAATGTTGGGCAGATAAAATATATTATGCTCACTTTGTTAAAGATGATGCTGCCCACATGGAAGTTCGTTGATATTAATTTGTGTTCTGGAACAGGCTGTGGGCAGGCCGGGTCATTATAGCCTAAGGCTTAGTTTAAGAGTAAGCTCTTCTCCACACCCTTGACTGATTGGATGATGTAGGGTGGTGATGTAGGGAGGAATCCCATTATGCCTCAGATGGGTGACTTTGTATCAGAGACTTCCTTGTTTGTATAATTGGATTAAAGGTTTTGAGTCTGCTATAAAGTGGGAGAGAACAGTAGCTTGATCTCTCTCTCTTGGTTCCTGAGTTCCTGAGGTTAGTATTGGAGAGGAGAGCAGATTAAGGTCACATGGAGGCCAGGAGAAGCAGCCAAGATGGCGGAGTGCTGAGTGAGAAGCCAGTTTGTTAAGAGTTTGTGCTGGAGGAGATGGGGAACAGAGGTGAAATTGTCTGGTGAGCTAGAAACTTTTGATTCTAGGAAACTCGGATAAGTCAGTAGCTTTGTGAGCACTGAATGTGTGGGTTTTGGAGCCCAGTGTGTGTTTTTTGCTTGCCCGCCGGGTGCAAGCTAGAATTAAAGCTGATGGCTCACCAGTTTTTGGCTCCTGTGTTTCATTGCCATCTGTCTGAATCCAGTGCGAACCTGCGTGGGTCAGGCGGCCGTGATGCTGGCCTCGGCCACAGGTTTTACAGGTAAGATAGTCTATTTTATTTGTGGGGAGCTCTAAATCTATAGATTTTTCCCCCCACAATTTGTTTTGTATTGTTTTTGTTTTTAATTCTCTAGATGATAATTCTCCAGTTTCTTATCTTTTTCGGGTTTTCCCCAACAATTCTGTGGATGTTACTGTTGACCCTTCAAGTTTCCTTTATGAACATCAACAACTGATTTTGAAAACCAGATATTCTTTTTCTTGGAGGATGGGCTATGTAGGGCCCCATTGGCATCATGGCCATGGAGGTTCACATTGGATTCTGGCAGATGGTAAAGAAACGCTGGAGCCAAAAAATGGTTGGCCATTGCATTTATTAAAGTCTTGTTGGTCAAATAAGTTTGTAAAATGTGATTTTTATGTTTGCTCGCTTATAGTTTGCATTGGGGGGCTGGGCAGCGCCAGGTATATATGGTCTGTGAAATTGCAAATTACATTCCTGCTTGGGAAGGGCCATTGTTTTGCTAATGTTTGCTGGAAGAGTGGTTTCTGTGCCAGAAAATTTTGAAAAGAGTAGAGAAGAAGAGGCAGAGAGAAACCATATTTTTCAGGGTAGCAGAGAGAATGCAGAGTGCTGAGCAAGAAGCCAGTTTGTACAGAAAGGAGAAGGTGTGCAGATGAGGAACCAGAGGTGAGGAACTCTGCGAGTTCTGCTAAGACTGGTGGGACCTTTGATACTAGGAGTAACTGGATTAGATTGTCCTGGTTATGGAACTGGAGAATGTGTCAGTGGCTTTGGGAGCCATGTGTGTTTGCTCATCAGCCAGTGCGAGACTTTAATAAAGGAATGGACCACCATTTTTTGGCTCCACTGTTTACCATCTGCCCGAATCCAATGAGAACCTGCATGTGCATGGCTGCGACTGCTGGCCCAGCAAATCTCCTACCAGCGAAAGAGCAAACAGGCAGGGAAAACGTCTTCCCTCTCATTCATGGCTCCCAAAGCCCTGATGCATTCTCCAGTTCCACAACCGGGAAAATCTCCTGTTCCTCCTGGAATCAAAGGCCCCACCAGCCTCAGTGGAGCTCTCAAAGTCCCACAGCTCTGGTTCCCCATCTACACACCTCTCTCCGCAAAACTGGTTTCTTCTTCAGCACTCTGAATTCTCTCTGCTCTCCCTGCAAAACTGGCTGGGCCTGCAAAGACCCCTCCTCCAGCAAATGTTAGCAGAAACAATAGTCCCTCCCAAGCAGGAATGCAATCTGTATTTTGCAATCAACTGTCCTGCTCTGAGGGCAAGCACACAGGTGGCTGCCCAGTGCCATTTTTTAACGGTAAATGTGAGCAAACTCAAAAAATACAAATTTTACTGTGATAATGTGCCAGAGAACTGTAAAACTTAAGATTGGCAAGGCCATTTTAAAGAGGAAAAGTCAGGCTTTCTGTCCTGTTCTTTCTTTGGAAAATGAAGGGAAAGGATATAGAAATCTCCTTATTTATAAGGATGACTAGGGTAATTTGATTTAAAGTTCTCTGAAAGGATTAAGGTTATCTGAAGAACTCCCTTTCCCTTTCAATAAGAGGCAAAATTTACATACCACCCTGGTACAGTACTTTACAACATTACAAACTCATTTGCCCAACAGGCTATTAACATTGTTCTCTCTCTTCCCCCACGATACACAAAAAAAGATTCAGAGTTTGAGCTAAAAGATAGAGATCATCGACACATTATCTACATTTGGTTTTTCTTCTGGGTCTGAAAGCAAGGCCTGGAGAAGTTGCAACTGCCTAAGGCCAGAAAGAGCTAGAGGCAGAGATGACATAAGCCTGGTGTCCACTTTCACAGGTTTTCCATCACTTGTCTGTTCTATAACACCACTTCCTAAAGCAGCTGGTTCCTTAGGGAGAACAAAGTCGCCACCAGTGCAGGTTTGAAGCCTGGTGGTAGTCCGAAGCCCTGCTCCGCGGTACGCCAGTTCTGAGACCTTGGGCAAGCTCACTGCACCTCTCTGCCTCATTTCCTCCCCTTGAACTTGGACCCCATGGTTCGATTACAGCGAGGCTGTGGCTTTTTTTCAGAACAATACTAGGCATTTAATTATGAAATAGTGACAAGACTCCTGCTCATTTTGCTTTCAAGAAAAATGTCATTTTAACAAGGAATCGATTTGTATAATATTGGTTGCAACTCGAGGGTATCAAAAATGTTAAACAGTAACAACCACGTAGATCATTAGCCAGCATTTGAGTCCTTCCTGTCTGCCAGTCAGGTTCTGTTTAAGTGAGTTATTTTACATTCACGCAAAAGGGAGAATGGTTTTAGAAAGGGTCCTTTTGCAGAAGTATTGCTAAGGAAAATTTAGTAAATAAACATAAAGACTCCTTGTAAATTAGAGCTGGAAGTTGAAGAATGAGCTTTCCCCAGACTGAGGAATTGATGGGAAGTCTTGTAAAACAAGTGAAAGTGAGATGCTTCTCAGTCTGTTGACAGTGTTGGAAGACAGTCCTCTCCCCAGCTTTACAGGAAATAGTCGCGGTAAGATTTCTTTATTATCCACAATGCCAACCAGAGGGACAGCAATTACAAAATGTCTAGTGTATGAAAGAAAACCATGGGTCTTTGATCTTCATAGATGTCATCCCGAATCTGGTATAGCATCCAGAAAGCAAGCTAACAAATAAAGGAGTATTTGGAACACTAGTTTTGCTAATTCAGTTCTAAAATACAAGGGGAATCTTACATTTCAAGAGTCTATATTTTTTTCCTTTTAAAACAGGATATCATTTCAATAAAAATCTAAATTTTTAGTTTCTTCTGTTATTTATATTTGACCAGAGACCAGAATATATTTTTCATTGTACTTAATATACAGAAGTAAATGCCAATTCCTAGTTATTTTCACCACCCTACCAAAGATGGCTCTTTGTTCACATTTTCTAGAATAAACTAAAATTGCTATGGCAGTTAATGTGACATTGCATCCTTTTCTAGTTCCTCCTCTGTGACATCATTGTGCCTGAAACACCTGCTGGACTTTGAGCCCCAGGCCTATCCATCTTTAGATCCTTCGCAGGTAATACAGGGTCTTTGCCTGGAGTAATCACTATTGTTAACAAAACAAACAGCTGTGAAACTTGCTGCTGGTAAAATGAATAGTGCTTCTTCCAGCTCTACTGATTTATTATTAGCGTGGTGGATTGTGGAGTATCTTATTTCATGACAACCTAGTGACAGAAAAATAACTCTGACTTGAGGTGTGGGTGTGGACTTTGTCTTCTTTTATACCGAAAGATGACATTCCTGTAATTTGTAGACTTTGTCATGCATAAGATGCCCTCATAGGCTTCCTGACATGCCAGGACATGGACTTGGTTGTGTCCACCCATGTTCCTGTGACCACACATCTGTCAGACAGCTGGTGTCAGGGTAGAGAGAGTCCTCTACCAACATTTGATGGAATACGACGCTGGTACAATCGAGATGTAAGGGGAAGGATCCATAGCAGATGCGAGGATTAAATAAAACCCTGCAGTGAGGTTGTTAACTAGAGACCTACCTCAGAGACACTGCAGGTTTGGGTCCAGAGTACTGCAATAAAGCAAGTATTAGAATAAAGCACGTCATAATCTTTCTGCTAGTGGAGGCTCTTGCCTTCAACGTGTAAAAAGTGAGACATCTGTGAAGCACAGGAAAATGAGGTGTGCCTGTATTCTGAGGCTCTGCTAGGGTTTAGACAGACTAATATTCTAGTGCAGTGGCTTTCAAAGTTTGACCATACCCATAAGAAAACCTTTGTTTGGGTCATAGTACGCACATTCCGTGATTTATAACAAAAAATATATACTTTGTCTTTGTCCCATTTCTGGCACAGAGCTCCTAAAACCTTTGAACTTTCCTAGGTCATAAGAGCAATAAAAATGTCTTGATTGTCATAAAAAATACCTTTCAATCACACCTGAGTTTAGGTTACTAAGGTGATTTTGGAAAGGACCTAAGGATGGGGGCTGGCAACCAGGGAAACCAACCATATAATTAGAGGGCTGGAACTTTCAGTGCCGCCCACCACCCCACCACCACTCTCTCAGATAAGTCGGAGAGACTGCATTCAACAACCAATGGCAATGGTTTAATCAATCTTGCCTATGCAATGAGGCCTCCATAAACCCCAAGGAGAGCTTGCTTCCTGGTTGGTGAACACGTGGAGATTGGGGCAGAGAGCATGGGAGTTCTCCCCTCTCCCACACACCTTGCTGTCTGCACCTGTGCCATCTGGTGGTTCCTGAATTACATCCTTTTATGAAAAGATGTCTTTTTTTTTTAAGTGAGAGGAGGGGTGTTGGGCAAATGAGTTTGTAAAATTTGTATTTTATGAGTTTGTTCACTTTTAGTGTTAAAAATGGTGCTGGGCAGTGCCAGGTATGTGATTTGTGAAACTGTAAATTGCCTTCCTGCTTGGGAAGGGCCATTGTCTTGCTAATGTTTCCTAGAGGAGAGGTTTTTGCACCAGAAAGTATTGAAAAGAGAAGGGAGGAAGCCACATTTTTGCAGAGTTTGTGCAGAGAGAAGGGAGAAGGTATGCAGATGGGGAACCAGAGGTGAGGAGCTTTGCAAGCTCTGCTGAGACTGGTGAGGCCTTTGATTCTAGGAGAAAGCAGAGAAAATTCTCCTGGTAGTGGAACCAGAGAAGGTGTCAGGGCTTTGGGAGCCCTGAGTGAAAGGGAAGTGTTTTCCTTGTGTGTTTGCTTATCAGCCGGTGCGAGACTTGAATAAAGGAATGGCCCACCATTTTTTGGCTCCACTGTTTCTTTACTGTCTGTCCAAATCGAATGGGAACCTGCATGTGCATGGCCATGATGGCAGCAGCCCCTGGCCCTACAAGGGGAGATAGTGAAACAGACTCCCACATGTACCCTGACTGGGATCCACCCAGCAACCCCATTTGGGGCCCATGCTTGAATCAATAGAGCCACTGTCTGCTGTGGGAGGGAAAGAGGGAGAAAAGGGGCAGCGGGAGGGGGGGAGAAGCAGATAGTCACTACTCTTGTGCACCCCGACCAGGAATTGAACCCAGGATGTCCATATGCTGGGCCAACGCTCTATCCACTGAGCAAACCAGCCAGGGCCAGAAACCGATAATCTTGTAAAATGTTTCTCTGAGTTCTATGAATTGCTCTAACAAATTAGTCTAAGCCAAGGAAGGGGGCCTGGGAACCTCTGATCTACAGATGATTAGTCAGAAGCACCAGTGACAACCTGGACTTCTGACTGGTGTTGAAAAGGGTGAGGGAGTCTTATAGGACCGAGCCTTTAACCTGTGGGATCTAATGCTACCTCCAGGTAGACAGTCAGAATTGAGTAAATTGCTTGGTAGTATCGGGGAGATGGACACACACACACACATCTCTCTCTCTTACACACACACACACACACACACACGACAGACATATTGTCAACTTAAAAATCTAGGAGGCAATAATTGAACGAAAAGTGTTTATTTGGAAATCAAAGGAACTACAACACAGGAAGTACAGATTCAGGAAGAAGCCCAAATAGTGTTCCCCACCCGCTCAGGGTTTTTATGGGGAAAAGGGAGGAAAATGAAGTAAGCTGTATTAAAGAAGAGTTCATTGATGCTAGAGAGGTGAGGTTAGGCTGTACTTCACAGATTGGCCTGAATCTGGTCATCAGGCAAAAGGCTAGATTTCTACTTCATCAATTGGTTAGCAACTTTGTCACTGACAAAGTTCAATTTCATCAGTCCTTACAAATAGGGTATTCTCATCTTACTGACATCTTGGAGTGTTGGCAGTTTGGTCTAGTTTGAAAGATTAAAAAAACAAAAACAAGATGTGCAGGGAAGTTCCCCTAAAATGACTACTCTGGCTTTACATGGACATGCTTCCCCTCATGTCTTCTTTCACTAATATAAAACTGATATGATAAACTCTATTTTTTAAAATTATTATTATTATACTATCCCATTACTGTGACCTATAATTTGAAAACTTCTTAGAGACTGAAGGAACGCAAACTAGGTTTGAGAGGCAGACCTGGGTTGGGATTCCTGACTTCTTTTTTACTTAAAAGTGGCCTTGGTAGGACCACTCTGCCCCATAGTTCTCTATCAATAAAATAAGACATTACATCTACATCAGAGGGTTGTTGTGGTAATGAGAGATAATGTATTAAAATGCTTCGCACAAAGAAAAGGCTCAATAAATAACATTTATTGTTGGATCTTTACTATCTGCTTGTGGGGATTAATTAATATGGGTATAATATATGTAAAGCAGCCAGCATGGTTACCTTCAGTAATTGCTGAGCAACTCCTATCTGCTCGCATATAATATAGACCCCATATTTTTCAGTAGCTGGGAGATGTTGGTCAAGTCACTAATCTCCCTGAGCATCCATTTTCTTCTGTGTTGAAGGAGGGAGATGCGGGATTGGGCTCCAAGCATATCCCTCTGCTTCTAAAACACCTACATAGGCACTATTACTTCTGATTTTGAAAGCTAAATTGTAGCAAGAATGTACTTTTGGGAAACAGGTATTTCCTAAAAGCTCTAGGAGGGAAACAACATATTCAAATAAATGGTTGTTTTTTTTTAAAGTATTGGTTCTTCTAATTTGTATAACGGACCAAGCAAACTGACCACAGACAGACCAATCCACCATTGCTGCAATATTTCTTTCTTAGGGATTCCCTATGAGCCTCATTGGACTATAAAACTGCCCCTTTTTTTAAAAGAAATTTTTATGAGTTATTTGAGCCAAACTGATGACAATTGCCGGGAAGCAAAATATCAGGGAATTGAGAAAGTACTCCCTAAAATGGTGCTCTTTAAAGCAGAGCAACAACTTCCTTGTGAAATCACAGCCTGTGTCCCTTCAGTCACCTGACTTGGAGTTGTCCTTAGGGCATCCTGAAGCCCGGATCTGCTCAGCCAGCTGGTGCTTTACAAGAAAACCAACCCATAAACTACCCTATTGGGAGGCCAATCAGGTGGAAAGCCCCTACCTCCTTAATGTTCATTTTATTCTGAAGAAAAAGGGTGGCAGCAAAAGCAGGCTGGCTGCAACTGCTGTGGCCTGACCTCCCGACCTCCTTTCATCTGTGCCCCAGCCCCTCCCAATTCAAGGTGACGCCAACCCACATGCCAGCGCTCTGGGGGCATCTTTCATGTGACTGCCTGTGTCTCCTCAACAAACACATCATCTAATTGTTTTGTGTCCCCTATATTTTGAAGAAAGACATGGTTCAAAATTGACAAAACAGGCTAAGTGCCTAGCCTGAAGGAATTTTATTTTTTAAAAAAGGTTGAATCTGCCTGACCTGTGGTGGCGCAGTGGATCAAGCCAGCGTCAACCTGGAAATGCTGAGGTCGCCAGTTCAAAACCCTGGGCTGCCTGGTCAAGGCACATATGGGAGTTGATGCTTCCTGCTCCTTCTCTCTCTCTCTCCTCTTTAATATGAATAAATAAAAAAATTAAAAAAAAAAAGGTTGAATCTCCTGAAGAATATATCTTTTTAAAAGTATTGATCAACTTTTTAAAAGTACCTATATTCTTTAATAGCTAATTTTCAATTGATTATTAAAAATTATTTTTTCTTCCCCAACATTTGAACTGAATCATATTAGTTTTCCTTGAAGTTAAGTGATTTCATTTTATGATCTTAGGCAGGGGTCCCCAAACTATGGCCCGTGGGCCGCATGTGGCCCCTGCCGCACTTCCAGAAGGGGCACTTCTTTCATTGGTGGTCAGTGAGAGGAGCACAGGATGCATCTGCACCCATAGTTCCCATTGAAATACTGATCAGTTTGTTGATTTAAATTTACTTGTTCTTTATTTTAAATATTGTATTTGTTCCTGTTTTTTTTTACTTTCAAATAAGATATGTGCAGTGTGCACAGGGGTGTGTTCATAGTTTTTTTTATAGTCTGGCCCTCCAATGATCTGAGGGACAGTGAACTGGCCCCCTGTGTAAAAAGTTTGGGGACCCCTGATCTTAGGGATGCTTGGAAAGCAAGTTCAGTTTCAACTCTTTTAAAGCAATGGTATCTGGTAATAATTAAAGTATTATTTATTATATTTTTACACATCTTAAAAGGGGGAGCTATTAGCCTGACTGGTGGTGGCGCAGTGGATAGAGCATTGACCCAGAATGCTGAGATCCCTGGTTTGAAACCCTGAGGTCACCAGCATGAGTGCAGGGTTGCCGGCTTGATCCCAGAGGTCACTGGCTTGCGCCCAAGGTTGCTGACTTAAGCAAGGGGTCATTGGCTTGGCTTGTGTGCCCCCCCCCATCAAGGCAGGTATGAGAAGCAATCAATGATCAACTTAAATGAAGCAACTACAAGTTGATGTTTCTCATCTCTCTCCTCCCTCTCTCTCTCTCTTCCTTCCTATCTCTCTCTTTCTAAATAATAATAATAATAATTTTAAAAAAGCTATTAGACCTCATTTTGAGAAAAGGTAAAACAGGTAAGTGGTTGAACCATTTAAAGTAAGAAAGAGTGATCATTCCAAGAAATGTTTAAGGTTAAGCATTTTCTGGCATTGTAAATTATGAAAAGCCAAGAAAATAAATAGAGTAAGTAAGAATCACTGAGCAAGCAGAGTGGTGGGGCGCAGATAAAAACAGTGAAAAAGAAAGGAAAGGCAACCCCTCCATAGGGTGGTCCTCTCTGGCCTCAGTCCAGGGTGAAAACAATCAGCCTCGGGAAGGGCTGGGTCTGCCTCCACCTCTCCATCGCTGGAACTGCTGGCGAAAAGGGGGAAACTCTCCCTATTTTACTTTTTTATTCTTGAAATTTAGTGGTGGAAGAACTTTTGGAAAACAAGAACCAAGCATCTATCCTGGGAGCAAATTCCTAGCTGGCTGGTCTGCCCTTTTTGCTCCATCTCACTGGCCCTTTCCGGCACATCTCATCTTTTCCTTCTTGTTGATGCCACCTGAAGAAACCATTGCTAAAGATCCCTTTAGATAACAGTCCAGCTCCTTTTTAAAATGGCAAGTACATATTTGGTGGGTTAAGGGGCTGTCAATCACTCATTGTGCATACACTGCTGTGAACCAGCTCATTCAGACTTTCAGCTGTACTGGGTTGAGGCTTTCTAAAGGGTGGGGTTGGGAGAGGAAGGTTTTAGGACATTTTATAGACTGGAACCCTTTGGAGAAGAAGAGCAGGTTTAAGGAGACAGGCCTGAGTGGTCCTGGGACTTTGAGGAAATGGTAAATAATTAGAGAAAAATAGGAGAATGGGTTCCACATGCAAACTTTGCATATTTCAAATTTTTTCCAGGGTCTCTTATCCATAAGCTTAAATTTCCCAGCTAGCATTGTTAGTGATTAAATGTTTTTGTCAGTTAAATTGGTTTTTATAGGCTGGATGAATATTCTTTTTAAAAAAATTTTTTTTATTAAGTGAGAGGTGGGGAGGCAGAGAGACAGACTCCCTCATGCATCCTGACTGGGATCCACCCAGCACACCCCCTACCAGGTGATGCTCTGCCCATCTGGGGCCATTGCTCTGTTGCTCAGCAGCCAAACTACTTTAGTCCCTTAGGTGAGGTCATGAAGCCATCCTCAGCACCTGGGGCTAACTTGTTTGAACTAATCACACCATAGCTGTGGGAGGAGGAGAAGAGAGAGGGGGAAGGGGAGAGAGGTGGAGAAGCAGATGGTTGCTTCTCCTGTGTGCCCTGACTGTTAGTTGAACCTGAGACATCCACACACCAGGCCGATGCTCTACAACTGAGCCAACCAGTCAGGACTGGATGAATATTTTAAACACTATTTATAATTTTTTGTTTTATAAAACTTGGGAGAAATAATTTCTTAAAAAACTGCAAACATTTAAAAAAAAAAACTGCAAACACTGCAACTATTTTAATGATTTGCCAGTCTGTAGTTCTCAATAAATGATCAAAAAGTGAGGAGCACATCACAAGATACCTTCTATCATTCCTATACCAGGAAATGTGATGGAAATAAGTATATCAGAACTTTAAAAAGAAGTTATCCATACATTGTGAATTTTCTTAGGCTGTTTGATTTCATGACATTTTTAACCTCAATGCATAAATGTCAAAGTAACTTAATTTTTATACGTCTGTAAATTTTAATATCTAAATAAAATCACAAGTTTGAAAAGTGCTTTACTAGACTAATCTGGTCCCTAACCTAATTCACAAATGATTTACAAGTGACATCAAAGCCAATGGGTCAACTCTCATTGCTGTGGGGAGGGGTACAGACTGTGGGGCAGAGTTAGCCCAGCTAACAGGAAGAGAGGGTGCTGGTTGCTGTTACAGATCTATAAAACTCTACAAATACTGGACCCAGCCTTCCTAAATGTGAGGTCGGTTGGCAATGGGGAAGGTCACATGAGGAACCAGGCCCCGGAACTTTGGCTGGAACTGCCTACACCAGGGGTCCCCAAACTTTTTACACAGGGGGCCAGTTCACTGTCCCTCAGATCGTTGGAGGGCCAGACTATAAGAAAAACTATGAACAAATCCCTATGCACACTGCACATATCTTATTTGAAAGTAAAAAAAACAAAACGGGAACAAATACAATATTTAAAATAAAGAACAAGTAAATTTAAATCAACAAACTGACCAGTATTTCAATGGGAACTATGGGTGCGGATGCATCCTGTGCTCCTCTCACTGACCACCAGTGAAAGACGTACCCCTTCTGGAAGTGCAGCAGTGGCTGGATAAATGGCCTCAGGGGCCGCATGCGGCCTGCGGGCCGTAGTTTGGAGACCCCTGGCCTACACGCATGCGTGCCAAAAGAAACTTCCCAGGAGTCCTTTGAAAAAGAACAACTGTCCGTCAGCCAATGAAATTTCACCATGTCATATCAACTCGACCACCCTAACGACCCTATAAATTTCCCCCATGCGGATCCCCCTGTGCAACTTCTCTGGCTACTGTCTTGTGGACCAGAAACATCGTCTGGGCAGCGCTCTGAATAAAGCTTTTATTATCTACACTTGGTGGCTATGCCCTTCCTTCTTCCTCGGCGGGGAAAATACCTTACACTAAGACCTCACTTTCTACTGTTCTTTCTGAGCACTCTATATCAGTTAACAAATTCACCCAGTGAGGAATCCCAGATGAAAACCTCAAAGGTATCTTCAATATCTTCCTTTTCTTCATTATTAAATCTTTCCCTTTTTCTTCTCTGCCTTGATGTACTACTCCTTTTTGTTGTTGTTGTTTTAAGATTTTATTAATTTTTACAGAGTGGGGGGAGAGTGAGAAGTATCAACTCATAGTTGCTTCACTTTAGTTGTTTTTTGATTGGTTGTCCTATGTGCCTTGATCCGGCAAGCCCAGGGCTGCGAACTGGTGACCTCAGCATTCCAGGTCAATGTTCATTTGTTATTTTGTTTTTCTCTAACTCTAACCCTAACCCTAACCCTAACCCTAAACCCTAACCCTAACCCTAACCCTTACCCTAAACCCTAAGCCCTAACCCTTACCCTTATCCTAACCCTAACCCTAAACCCTAAACCCTAACCCTAACCCTTACCCTAACCCTAACCCTAACCCTAACCCTAACCCTAACCCTAACCAGGTCAATGTTTTATGCACTGCGCCACCATAGGCCAAGCTGATACACGTTGTTTTAAAATATATATTTTTTAATTTATCAATTTTAGAGACAGAAGAAGAGACAGACAGACAGAAACATAAATCTGTTCCTGTATATGTCCTCACTAGTGAAGGAAAATAACTTATTTACCTCTTTCTTTCCTTCAACAGCGATTTTTCTTCAACCCTCCTCATCCCGTATCTTCCAACATTCTTCAATCCCCCTCCTCTGGTTTTTGGCAACAATTCCCCAAAGTTAATGCTATCCCCACCTCTCCCTTTCCTCTTCACATGGCCATTTAAACTAGCCAGTCAAGAAAGAGTGAGATTGTAGGGTCACCACCCCAGTCAATGGGGCAAGACCCAGCCTCGGGCCTGTATTAGGATTTAAAGCAACTCAATACCCAGCCCATGCACATGCTGGCCGGCTTTCACTAGGGGCAGCACGCCCTTCTGCAGAAGTTATTAAAGTTGCCTCACCAAGGTATTTTGTCTTCACGAGTCTTGTTTAATTGCAACTCTAACACTAGGAACTGAACCAGCAACCTCTATGCATTGGGACGATGCTCTAACCAACCAAACTATCTGGCCATGGTCTTGATCTACTACTTCATTCATCAAACTTTCTGTGGATGTAAAAGGGGCCACAGACTAAACCTGACAAGCTCAAAGGAGGTCTGCATGGCGGCCTCACAAACTCGGAGACCTAAAGTAACCACATAGGATGGTCTGAAATAAAAACTTTCTAAGTAAAAGCAGTTCATGGTGGGTAGTCATGTCCTAGAGTAGTATTTTTTGTTTAACAAAGGTCAATCTTCACCTTAACTGAACCTGTTGTCTTTTTGCATCTAAAATAACATACCTGAAAAGATACCTTTGGAATATCAAAATAATCTCCTTTTCTCCAGACCCCTCAAAGTACAACCACTGCACCAAAGCAGAGACCACAGACCCCCTCATTGTTACTACCATGTTAATTGTTAACTATCCTATACCCACCCATGTAAAAGAAGTATGTGTCTATTTCTTTTACTTTTTACCCAATCCCAGAGATTTCTCCGCTTTGCTTTCTCTTCTCCTCCCTAATCTATCACCTATGAATATAATGTAATCCCCTTATGCCTTCCCCTTTGATTCTGATGTATAAAATAAGTGGTAAAGCCCTAGCTTGATAGCTCGGTTGGTTAGAATGCTGTCCCAATATGCAACGGTTGTGGGTTCAGTTCCTGGTCAGGCATATACAGGAACAGACTGATGTTTCTGTCCTTTATTCTCTTTCCTTCCCTCTCTCTCTAAAATCAGTAATAAATTTTTAAAAAGTCAGTGATAAAACTGCCATTTTCTGGAGCATTTTCTCAATCCCCTGAGATTTTGCTTCCTGGCAATTGTTAGTTTGGCTCAAATAAACTCATAAAAATTCTTCATCTTTAGACGTTTCTCACACTGACATTTCTATGTCCATCTAGTGTATTCTAGGAACTGGGGAGAACATCTGGATTGATGAGTATGAGCCCTGCCCATCTACCTTTTTGAAACTGCCATTAGTAGGCTCTCAATACTCACCTACAAGTGTGGGCAGTTAGTCTGCCTACCTTCATCTAATCCAGTGGTTCTCAAACTTTTTGAAGTCAGGGCGCATTTAAAATTCTATAAATAATTGTAGGCGCACTATATACAAATTTCTGAGAAATATAATAATTAAGTCAAATATTAAAGAAAAAAAATAAAGTCCAAGCGTGATTTTATGGTAATTAAACGAAATAAATACGACAAAATTAAATTTATTTTGACATTAAGAAACATTTTTATGTTACATTTTTTGAGTTATGCTTTTTAGAATTCATAAAAAGGGGGTTAAAAATAAAAGAAATGACAAAAAAGTTACCTTTTTATATATATAGATACATTCTTAGTAAGATTTACTAAATTCGGCAGGTCCTGGTGTAAATGTGTTTTTTTCATTGTTGTGTTTATGAGAAACATGAGCCTGATCTGTCCTAGTTATTTCTTCAATGTTTGGGCATATATTTGAAAGGCAAACTCTCATTTCCTAGTCAATACATTGAAGAATTCCTTTCTTTTTACTCTTAATTGTGTTGAGGGTAGAAAATCCTAATTCACATAAATAGGATGTTGAAAATTGTAGTAAAATGTTCAAAGCTTTTTTAGATATTGCCATATATTCTTCTTTTATAGAAATCCAAAAGGTTTCAAGAGACAATTCCTCATGTTTAATCAATCCACGATCAGTGGATATAGCTGCCAGTTCTTCTTCTTTTAATGTTAAACCAAAATCACTTCCATGAATGGGTTTCTAATCCAATCGTACTGTTCAGTGTTAAGTGATGGAAAATGCTATAAATTAAATTCTGCCCATCAGCCTTCAAATCCTATTTTATTTACACTTAACTTTTGCTCACTTCCAGAATCGGATTCTTCAAATCACGCTTCTTTTTGAAAAATCTATCCATTTTATTAGGGTGTATTTGTCTAAAAATAATATAATGATGTGTTAATAATAAATATAATAATGATGTGTTAACAAAAAGAGTGGTATTTTCGTAATGAAATGGTATAATAGAGTAACTATATTTATTTTTATATCTGGGCACATGCTGCGAACCAGCGCAGCTAGTAATTCCAGGTCCCAAGTGGGAACAGTTCGGAATTAAGAAAATATGTGGAATTAAGAAAATATGGCCTGACCAGGTGGTGGCACAGTGGATACAGCATCGGACTGGGATGCAGAAAACCCAGGTTCGAGACCCCAAGCTCGCCAGCTTGAGCGCGGGCCCATCTGGCTTGAGCAAAAGCTCGCCAGCTTGGACCCAAGGTCGCTGGCTCCAGCAAGGGGTGGCTCAGTCTGCTGAAGGCCCGCGGTCAAGGCACATGTGAGAAAGCAATCAATGAACAACTAAAGTGTTGCAACGGCAAAGAAAAACTAATGATTGAAGCTTCTCACTTCTCTCTGTTCCTGTCTGTCTGTCCCTATCTATCCCTCTCTCTGACTCTCTCTCTGTCCCTATTAAAAAAAAGAAAATACAGGGTCAGGAAGACCCTGTAATTGCTGCTGGCAAGAACAAAACGCACCCAAAAACCGCATCTTGCTTTATTTATAGGGCAAAGTGAGGCTATTAGCAAATCAATGTGATCTTTGATCATGTTTCCAAGGCAACCTAAGAATTTTACCACAAGCAGAAAACCCCCACCATACATATCATCTTAACTTTACACCAAAGAAAGGATAGAAGAAACTTGCCTCCAATCTTTCCGGGGAACATGGGGGGTACTGTCAACAATCCAGCACCACAGTTTAACAGCCTTTTGCAACCTAATCAGGCAAGTGAGGCAGGGGATTGGGCAGACTGTCAGCTTACAGCCAATTCCCCACACCTCTGACCCCAAAAATCTAAACTCCAAAAACCCTGTTGGTTTTTTGGTCCCCAACAGGCACATATTTCTCTAGGATACCATAGGGCACACCTGGAAATCTAGGATGCACCAGTGCACCCTTGCACACACTTTGAGAACCACTGATCTAATCTATTCTTCATTGTCTTACCAGAGCTATCTTCCTAAAACTTAGGTGCCCTCCCTGGCAACAACCACTAACCAAAGCCTTTAGGAGCCTGCCTTTGGTCTATCTTCCCAGCTTTGTCAAATTGAGGATGGAAGGGCCTGAAGGAGTTTAAAAAGTAACAACCCACATCCACGCAGTTCCTTTATCTGCTTCCTGGAACATACGGTCTGAACCTCCCACTCACGCCCCTCTCCTCCAGGAGACATGAGGGACACATAGGTCTACAGACAAAAAGATCAGGCGCCTTTCATATGAAAGCTATAAAGGTATGAGACTCAAAACAGCCAACTTCGGGGAGCATGCTGTCTGAGCATCTTTGTCCTCTGAAAGTCACTTCCTTAGTTCCTGCAACAAAACCATTCCCAGAATAGCCTATGCCCCTTCAGACATCTGAGACTTCATATCCTTCCTCTTCCTAGAATCTCCTTGATCTTATCCACCTTTCAAAGTTGTAGGTATGTATTAATATTTATTTACTTATTTATTGTAAAAAAGACAGAGAGAGGGACAGACAAAAAGAGAGAGATGAGAAGCATCAATTCATTGCAGCACCTTAGTTGTTCATTGATTGCTTTCTCATGTGCCTTGACTGGGGGGCCTACAGCTGAGCCCGTGACCCCTTGCTCAAGCCAGCAACCTTTGGTCTCAAGCCAGCAACCCCACACTCAAGCTGGTGACCTTGGGTTTTCAAACCTGGGTCCTCAGTGTCCCACACCAATTTTCTATCCATTGCGTTACCACCTGGTCAGGCATCAAAGTTGTATTTATTCTTAAAAGTTAAGTCCAACTGTCACTTCCTAAAAACATTTAAAATATACTTGTTATGAACTACCCTTTAACATGTTATATTCCTTTTTCTGGAGGTATGTCGTTTTGATTTATTATAATTATTGAAAAAATGTTGTTTTCCCCATGAAACTTACAAATTTCCTGACTTTAGGTCCCATGTTAGAACTGTTTCCATATGACCCAGAGCATTGCTCTGTTATATATTAAATTGAGCTGAATATGCTACCCAAATTGGACCTATCAAAAATATCAGTCATGTCAATTTTTTATTGGTCAATGAGCAAAGCCAACAGTGGTCTTACTCATATTTTTTCTTTTAAGGTCCTCAGTAAAAATACATCTCATAGATTAATATAATCACACCCTTGTGCCTCAAAATAATGGATTCTATCTTAGCCAAAGAGATTCATATCCACTTTAATGAGTTCATTTTCATTCCAAGTCTTCACGGTCAATGAATGTAGCCTCTAGGCCAGTGGTTCTTAACCTTTTTTGAGGTACCGAACCCACCAATTTCATATGCACATTCACTGAAACCCTTCTTTAGTGATAAATAAAATATGATTTTTTTTCCAAATTCAAGACATAGGTATATGTTTCTTTACTGGTGCACAAAAAGGTTAAGAACTACTATTCTAGGCCAATGTGACCAAAACATGGCCCTTGTACCACCTTGTATTCTTGCCACCAAATGTGCAAGTTACAAATTTAGATTCTTGGACCCTACCCCAGACTTCCCGAATCAAAATCTCTGAGGATGGAGCCTGAGAATTTGCATTATTTATAAACTCCTCAGGGCTGCAATCCATGGGAAACTTTGAGAATCTTCATTCTATAAATTCTTGGTTGAGGGCTGGCTCAAGAATGTGGTAGCCTGACCAGGCAGTGGCGCAGTGGATAGAGTGTCGGACTGGGATGCGGAGGACCCTAATTCAAGACCCCGAGGTCACCAGCTTGAGCGCGGGCTCATCTGCCTTGAGCAAAAAGCTCACCAGCTTGAACCCAAGGTCACTGGCTCAAGCAAGGGGTTACTCAGTCTGCTGAAGCTTGCGGTCAAGGCACATATGAGAAAGCAATCAATGAACAAGTAAGGCGTTGCAACGAAAAACTGATGATTGATACATCTCATTTCTCTCCGTTCCTGTCTGTCCCTATCTGTATCTCTCTCTGACTCTCTCTCTGTCCCTGTGGCGGGGGGGGGGGGGGGAGAAGAATGTGGTAGATTCTCTGAATCTCTTATTAGCTCTAAGAAGAGCTAGACTTCAAACATCACAGAATGTGAACACTGAAATGTACTTATAGTTCCTACAGTTCTCTTGCCAAGAATTAGAAAGATAAATGAAAGCTTGTAGGATTCAAAGGGATGAGAAAACAATGAACTGAATTTGGCCCTTAATCTGTTACCATTTGGCAAAAAGGTACGTACTTGAAATTAGGAAAAACGATTGAATGTAAGACCGGAATCTGACCTTTCTTCAGCTCCTTTTCTTCTTTTATACAGAACATTCTATCTATAAACACTGAACTCAATGGGAAACTAAAATTATTTAGAATTTGCTTGATAGCAGGCATCATGCCAGATGCTTTCCATATATTTCTCACTTAGTAATCCACCTGTAAGATTACTTTAAAAAAATTTTTTTAAGTGAGAGGAGGGGAGACAGAGATAGATCCTGCATGTACTCCGACCAGGATCCACTCAGCAACCGTTCTCTGGGGCTGATATTCGAATTAACTGAGCTATCCTCAGCACCTGAGGCTGACGCTTGGACCAACCAAGCTCTTATCAGCACCCAGGTATGACACTCAAAACCAATCCAGCCCCTGGCTGCAAGAAGGGAAGAGAGAACAAAGGGGGAGGAGGCAATAAAGACAAGCAGATGATCGCTTCTCATGTGTGCCCTGCCTGGGAATCCAACCCAGGATGTCCGCATGCTGGGCCTACACTTCATTCACTGAGCCAGTCGGCCAAGGTCACTTTCTAATTAAAATTTTTTTTTATATATTCATTTTTAGAGAGAGAGGAAAGGAGATAGAGAGAGAGAAACATTGCTTTGCTGTTCTACCCATCCATGCATTCATTGGTTGACTCTTCTATGCATCCCGACCAGAGATCAAACCCGCAACCCTGGCACATCAGAACAATGCTCCAACCAACTGAGCTACCTGGCCATGGCTGTGAGGTTACTTTTTTACACCCATTTTTCAGAAGAGGAAATGTAGCGTGTGAGGGATTAAGCAAATTGCTAGTAAGTAGATTAGGTAAGTAATCCGGTAGATAAGGTAAGTAATCAGGTAGAATGGCTGGTTTCAAACCCAGAGCCGCCATTTACTACTTGTATGAGCCTTGAGGAAACTCACTTAACTTCTCAGGGATAAAACCAGGGACACAGTGTCTTCTTCACAAGGTGCTGAGGGCTTGTGATGAAATCAGGTCCCTACTGCATGCAGCACAACGTCTGGCCCTCAGCCAGTGTTAGTAACCGTTCCCTCACCTCCTCATTCCCTTCCAACCTTGGCTTTTTTTGTATTTGTAAAATTTTATGAAAGAGGCTGCTTGTTCAGAAGCCTGAAAAGGCGTCTGTTACTTTAAATCACTTTAATAGGTGCCTATGAATACTGCTTGTTGGTGCTCACAGCCAGTAGTACTTCCTTCAGCCTGACGGTTCATTCAGGAAAAGAGCTCTCCTCAGCCTCTGGCTTCTTTCCAGCTCCACAATGGCTGTGATGTGAGCTGCTGGGGAAAGCAGCCCCTGTGAGTCACGCTTTCAGCTTCCAGCCGGTGACAGGAAGGGCAGGAAGTACCACATCACTCCTGCCAGCAACCACAGCAAATCTCCACCTTTCACCATTGGGCTTTCTCATACCGCACCTGGGAACCCCATGCATGGCCCTCTTGGCAACTTCGTCATGTTTAGTTTGCCAAGTTCCTGCGAACAGGAACAAGGATCATAAGGCTCACCGTGCCAGGAAGATGGGTTGAAAATGAGCTCTCTGATGACAAAACCATATTTGGTTGCAGGTAATGAGTATTGGTGACTCTAGTAGCAATCATAAATGTTTTTGGTTTATAGCTTTTTGTTTTTCTGTGAGCAGTTAGTCTTAAGGATGGGGGGGGGCATTTATCACAATGCTATGGTTACCTCTCCTAGACTGGCTGTAGCTTAATTTCATCTTCTAGGCCAAAAGCCAAAAAGACGTCAGAATTGTCACCTGGAGTTCGATGCATGTTCTCTCCATCTTGGTCATTGTGCTGGACAGTGGCCACATAACATAAGCAGCAGTGACTGTTCTTCATGTTAGTTGACTAACTTGTTTCCCTCTTAATAACCTGTCTGTTAGATAGGATTATGGTCTCAATGTCTGGGCCATTCTTACTAAATGCTATTCTTGCTAAATGTTAAAATGTAGCACCGTATTTTGCAGACCAGCTGCAAATAGGATGAGCCTGACAAACTCTCAACCAGATAAGTGTGTGTAACCAACTGCAAAGAAGAAAGCAACATGTAACTGACTAAACTGTATACATAAGCAATGGCGCAGAAACCACCCTTCAAGGGAGACATAACTTTGGATATGAATCTCCTGTCTCCTTTACTTGCTGCAAGTAAACACAACTACCTTATGCCACCTTGTTCTTGAATAGAACACCTTAAGTGGCAAACCCCCTGAGTTGGGTAACAAATTCGGCAACTCAGATGGAACTCTCCTAAAGTGGTTCCCTCCTGGCCTGGTGAGGGCGCTTGGGGAAGCACTCAGCAGCAGCAGCAGCTCCTTGGAGGCTCACTCCCCTGCATCTCCTCTGAATGGAGGGCCTGTTCTTCAGGTGACTCCCATTTGGTGCTCACTCGCCTCACAGTGAAGCGGAGCGGCTACCTGAACCTGTTTGTTCAGCACTTGGGAAGGGAGGGGGGTAGGTCCGCCCCTGTAGTCACTGTAATCAGTGTTTCTATTCCTGTGTTGGGTGCAGGGTTGTTGGGGAGGTAGCTTCAGTTCTGGCGTGCACTTGGTTCCCAGCTGGTCAGGCAGGAACTGTCTCCAGGACTCTGGATTAAGGACCCAACCAACGACTTCCTCTGGAGGGTTAAGGAATGCCTGCAGGACAATCCAAGACATCCTTTGGTGACAGTCTCTGGCCTGGATGTCTAACTCCATTATTCTTTGTGCATTTGCCTTGTTTGCCTTGTTGTATGTAAATGTGCTGGCTATGGGAAACTCAGACCCAGTCCCTGAAATCAGCTCCTTTGAGTGCACTCTTCAGAACTGGATAAAAGGAGCTATGTATGTCCCTTAAAGAAATTAAATGCTTATCCATAAATATAACAAACATGTCAATGGTAGGACACTGCCTGTCTTGTCCAAGGCAGCCTTGCTCCAAGCTGGGGGTCTACTGTGGGTTTAGGAGTCACCGTTTTCTAAGTGCAGCTTCTTTGCTTCTTCAGGTTTCAGCGTTTACTAACTAACCACACATCAGCTTCTCCCCGCCCCCCACTGCCCCTGCCCTACTTCCGTCCTGGGAGTGTCCGTTCTGAGACACCTGCAGCCAGGATGGAACTCATGATGGGAAACAGGAATGGCATGCCAGCAGTTCCCTGGACAACAAGGAGCTTCCCATCAGACAGGCCGCACCTGCTTCACTGAGAGGGACAAGCAGGTGAGCTCACGGTTTCCAGTGGAGATGACCTGGGACAAGCAAGGCTGAGTGACACAGGTTTGGCTGTGGGGTGCAGGGGCCTGTCTATGCCTAATGCTGTAAAGATATATGCTTGGGGTATGTGGGAGGAGTTACTGGTTTTATCTATGAGCTGTTTGACTAAGACTCCCACTGCTTCTCTTCCTCTGAAGGATAAGGAAAAAATTACATGCCACATGTCTTCAGAGTCTCGCCGACAAAAAAAAAAAAAAAAAAAAAAAAAAAAAAGATGTTCTATTAGCCAGTGTGATTTCAGAAATTTTATCAAAGATGTGGTAACAGAGGCCAAATACACCAGTAGTGAAAACTAAATAAAACCAAGATTATCTCATTGGATTGGAGCCATAAAAAGAGAGAAAGTCTGTTATGATTTAAAAATGTAGTTTGAGGTTGACAAGAACTCCACCAGATAAGTAAAGCTAACTGCAAAGAGAAATCAAAATAATTGACTAGTGTATATGAGCATTGGCTACAGGCCCTTCAGAGAAAAGGAGCTTTAGATATGAATCTCCCATCTCCGTTACTTGGTGTAAGTAAATACAAGTGCTTTGTGACAACCATGTCTTGTTCCTGAATGGGACATACCAACCAGCACACCCCTTGGCTTCAGTAAAATAGGGACCATGCAGACAAAAATCTAAACTTTATTTTTCTAACCTGCCTTTTTCTTTCTGGTTTTCTTATGTGTTTTGGAATTATGCTATACTACCCACCTTGAGAAATACTTTTGCATTTACTGATCCTAAATTGATTTTCTAAGTCTAGAATTTGGGGATTTAACACATAAATCCCCATACTTTCTAGTCATATTGTTCACAACTGTATGCATTCTTTTCTTCTCACACTGCTTCTCAAAACCGTGGTCTTTTGAAGCAGAAGTCTGAGAAGCTTCCGTTACCAAACAGGAATTTTGGCATCTTCCCTCCCAAATCCCCACTTTGACAGTTAACTTACACATTGTTGTGTGAAACCCTTCAGTAAACAAACGAAGCAACCTAAGGGAAAAACAACCCAGAAGCCCAGAGGATGACTGTAATACAGACTTGTGTCTGCTTAAAGCAGTGGTTCTTAACCTTTTTTGAGGTACCGAACCGACCAGTTTCATATGCACATTCACCAAACCCTTCTTTAGTGATAAATAAAATATGATTTTTTCCCCCAAATTCAAGACATAGGTATATGTTTTTTTACTGGTGCACAAAATGAGCCGTGCATGAACATCACCTTGCTCAAAGAACAAAACCAACAAAGTGCATGAACTCACAACAAATTACAGTATTACTTTATTCTGGCCTCCGGGGCAGAGGCTTCTCCGAACCCCTGAGACTGACTCATCGAACCCCTAGGGTTCGATAGAACCCAGGTTAAGAACCACTGGCTTAAAGGTACCTATTCTGTTGGTGACCTGCCTAAACACAGAGGGACCTAGCCTCTTAGGATGGGCTTGGAGTCTGATTAAATAACAGCAGAAGGAAGAAACGAAAAGTCTGGTTGTCAGGGCTTCTTGGATTTTACTCAACATTTTTCATTCCCACCTTTGCTCCTGCATTGTCTATTTTTACCAATATGCAAAATAGGAGTAAATAATAAATGCAGCTTATGGAAACAGTTTTTTAATACCTTAAGGTCTTCCCTGAGGAAAAGTGCTTTACGTTTAGTTAACTATATTTCCTTTTTTTTTTTTAAACAAATAAAACAATAGCACTTGATTTTATTGTTCACAATCGTTGAAATAATTCAGTCTAATTTTAATTCTTTTTTTAAAAAAAGATCTTAGTTATTGATTTTTAGAGAAGATAGAGAGAGAGAGGAAGGAGAGGAGGAGCGGGAAACATCAGCTCATAGTTGTGTCTTGTATGTGCCTTGATGAGGCAAGCCCAGGGTTTGGAACCAGCAACTTCAATATTCCAGATTGATGCATCATCCACTGCACCACCCCAAGTCAGTCTGAATTCCTATATATGAGAACCTCCGGCCCTGGCCAGTTGGCTCAGCAGCAGAACTTTGGCCTGGCATGTGGAAGTCCCAGGTTCGATTCCCGCTCAGGACACACAGAAGAAGCAATCATCTGCTTCTCACCCCTTCCCCCCTTTCCTCTCTCTAGTTCTCTCTCTCTCCTCCCCTCCTGCAGCCATGGCTTGAATGAGCCTCCTCTGCCGCGGAGGCCAGAATAGAGTAATACCGTAATTTGTTGTGAGTTCATGCACTTTGTTGGTTTTGTTCTTTGAGCAAGGTGATGTTCATGCTCGGCTCATTCAAGCAAAAGTTGGCCCTGGGCACTGAGGATGGCTCCATGGCCTGCCTCGCCTCAGGAGTTAAAAATAGCTTGGTTGCTTAGCAATGGAGCAATGGTCCAGACGGGCAGAGCATCACCTGGTAGGGGGCACAAGTTGATCCCGGTCAGGGTACATGTGGGAGTCTGTCTCTACCTCTGTGCCTCTCACTTAATTAAAAAAGAGAGAGAGACAGAGGGAACCTCCACATACTAACAACCCCATGGCACTTTTATAAAGTGTGTCAGTCAATGGCAATGGCTTGGACTGGGCACCAGTGCACTGGACACAACCCTCACCTTCAAAGATGACATTCTCTGAAGTCCAGGGTACAAAAGGGTAGGGAGATGGTCAGTTTGAAAATCACCCTTTTTCTTTTTTAATCTCATTTAAATGATTCCATAGACTTTGGATGTCAAGTCAAGTGAAGTTTAATTATGCTCACCCATTTCCAAAAATTCTTTTTTTAAAATGTTTATTCAAGGCCTATAAAATTGCAGACTGTTTCCTAACCCTGGAAGACACAGTGGTGCAGTGCATCCATTTCTGGGGAATCTGAAACAGCAATGACAATGTCCTAATCTGCCTAGAATACAGCAGGATGACTACAAAATTACAGAAAAATGCATTTTCTCTATCTAAGAAAACTGCTAACTCCCATAGTGTTTCTGCCTTCTTCCCTCCAAGAAGAAAAGCTTCCTGCCTGACTCCTCAATGATCAGCGGAGTCCCATGGGGTCCTATACTCAGACACATTAGGAATTGATAATAGAGCTGGACTGTTGCTGACGTGCATCTGAGCCCATGGTGGTTACAGACCCACTCAGTCAGCCAGATACTCAATTTTCAGTGAGGCAAGGGAAAGGGGACTTCTCTGGGGTTGCTATGCAGCAACATAAATTTACAATTCATTATATTTGGGTTTTTAAATATAATGTTGCTTTACAGTTATATACAGTGCTTGGTAATTTTCAAATTTTCATTTGATGCTCAAAACAGTCTCAGGGGCCCTGGCCTGTGGTGGTGCAATGGATAGAGTATCGACCTGGATCTCTGTGGTCACTGGTTTGAAACCCTGGGCTCACCCAATCAAGGCACATACAGAAAGCAATCAATAAATAACTAGAGTGAAGCAACTCCTCTCTCTCTCTAAAAATCAATAAATAAATTTTAAAAATGTTTCAGAGGGTAGCTGTTCTTATCCCCACTTTTACAGATGAAAAACTAAGGTTTAGAGAGGTTATGTTGCCTAAATCCAGTTCTGCCTGATTTCAAAGCTCTTTTTCTTTTTAATTTTTTTCTTAAATAATAATAGATTTACATGATGTTATAAAGAAACATACAGAGAAGTCCTGTGTACCCTTCCTCCAGCTTCCTCCCATGTTAACATCTTACACTAATAGAGTATAACAAACCAAGAAACTGACATTGGCACAATCCATAGAGTTTACTCAGAGTTCATGTCCACCAGTTACACATACACTCTGTGTGTGTGTGTGTGTGTGCTTGAAAACTGCATTTTTATGTGCTTTTTATACATAAACTGTACACTCTTCTACCAATTTTATTTATTTATTTTTATTTTTTGTGACAGAGACAGAGACAGAGAGAGGAACAGACAGACAGGAAGGGAGAGAGATGAGAAGCATCAATTCTTTGTTGCGGCTCCTTAGTTTCTCAGTGATTGCTTTCTCATATGTGCCTTGACTGGGGGGCTACAGCAGACCGAGTGACCGCTTGTTCTAGCCAGCGATCTTGGGTTCAAGCTGGTGAGTCTTGCTCAAACCAGATGAGCCCGCGCTCAAGCTGGCGACCTCGGGGTCTTGAACCTGGGTCCTTCCGCATCCCAGTCTGATGCTCTATCTAGCACTGCGCCACCGCCTGGGCAGGCTCTTCTACCAATTTTAAATGTGAAGTCAGATTATAGGAATGAATAAAATTACTTCCTTCAATAAAACAATAGCTATCAATAATTATATACACAACCAAACAATTTTTCATATCTAGCTGCAATTAAGAAGAAAGAAAAGGAAGAAATCCTACAAACCTCCGCTCTAGGGAGCACTAGTCCGTGCTACATGCTTTTATGTGCATATTTTCTGGAGCTAATGACAGGTATGAAACACAGGAACTTGATTTATTGATAATTATGGCAGCAATAGTCTCTCATGTCAGAAACTTCTAGTAGTAAAAGAAAGGCGATCTTACCTTGTCTTCACATCTAGTCTTATCATCTTCCTTTTCTAGGGAGTTCAAAGTTGTCTGTACATAAGGTTCCTCGGACGTTTTCTGAGCAGGAGCTAAAGAGACAAAGAAAACCTGCCATTAATTTGGCAATTTGGCTTACAAATAATTCAGCACTTAGCCTGACTTGAACAAGCAGCCAGACTGTGTTGAAGCAGATGATTAACCAAGCTACACTGAGTGGCTATGGTGATTTCCGAGGTGGGGGGTGAACTTGGAGGTGAAGGGGAGATGCAAAGGGTCCCTGACACCAGGCACGTGACATTTGATCCAAAGACACAAAAGCCACACCCAACCCCACGAGAAACATCCAACACGACAAATCAGTAAATATAATGTGGGAAAAATGATAGCTTTCATCATACCTATTGTTAAGGTCCATCTAAAGGATAGCTTTCTTTATGAAGTCTTCCTTGACTTTCAGACTTCATGGACTCTTTTATGGATGGCTGCTTGAAATTTTATCATTTGTACTGTATTTGATGTTAGTTTTGGATTAGAAGACCAGATTCAAGCCTAGGTGTTAGATTATTGAATATATTTTTTTCATTATACAGGTAATTAATTTGTTCTTATAGGCAATTTGAATAATACTAAAGTCATACTCCTTAAACAGTGACTTGGTATACAGGGTGGGGCCAAAGTAGGTTTATGGTTGTGATTTCACAAAACACAGTTTATTCTTGTGTTATTATTTATTAGTTATTGTATGACTTTCCATATGAACAACTGTAAACCTTCTTTGGTCCCACCCTGTATTTCCTTACAATCTTCTTGGAAATGTTCTCTGTGTCTACACACACACACACACACACACACACACACACACACACACACAGTGATTATATGAGGGGATGTCCATGCATGCCTTAGCCAGAAGGAGTTGTTGCTAATCTGATGATCTAGCAGCTGGATTCCAGAGCTGATGGAATCACATTTACTGGATAAGATGACTGGGGAAAGAATTAGTTGGCTGAGTCAGGAGAGAATTGGGCTTTCTTGCTCTTGCTCTCTTCTCTCTGTCACTCTGTGCCCCTGCTCCCCTTCCCACAGGCTTCTCAGACATCTGGGAGATAAGCTTTTCTTCAGGCTCCATGGCCACTGGCAGTGAGACTGGGACTTAATGAGAGGGGCTGCACGGGGGTGATGGCTACAAGGCTAGTCAGTAAGTAGTACTCTGAGTTCTTATTTGTCATCATCACCACCCTTGTATATACAGCTTTGGGAAACTCACAGGACACATGTGATTACCCTGAGACAGGATGTTGAGCATTTCTAGGTCCCATGGCCAAAATGCCATCCATCTAATGCCACCAGTGTATCACCCTGATTCTTATCTGTGGTGGCCTTGATGGAGGTGGACCATCTAACTTCCAGATGCCCCTGACAACCCTCAGATTCTCTGAGCCAACTGGAAGCAGCCTGGGATTTCTATGGGCTTTTCATGGAGTTTAATAGAAATCTGTAGTGAAATACAGGTTTGCCGTCCCAGATATGTGACCACTGGGGCTACTCTATAACAATGGACAATCCTTTGGGCTCCTCACTTTCTGGAGGATCTCTGTAAGCTGAGAGATTCCAGGTATAATAACTGGATACTAGATATGCATCACTGTAATTGGCAATACCCATGACTAAGAAACCCTTGCCCTTAACACTATTAAGTACAATGACAAAATTAAAGGCAGGGAGGTGGGAGCCATATTGCCATCATTCAAGTCTTGCTCTTTCATGTGTAAGATACACATGGCAGAGAAATCTCTACGTCTTAGCTTCTTCATCTGGAAAGTGTGGAATAATGAGAAAGCCTATAGGATCAGATTGCTATGAGGCTTTAATGCGTTAATATATACAAAGTGTTTATATTATGGAAAACAGTACATTTTAGCCATTATAGCCAAATGGAAATAAAAAGAATTTTTTTTTCACCTTCTTTATTTAACTTCAGAGAGGTTAATGTCATACATCTAGCTAACAAGTCAGACATCCCAGCTCCCATCTCTGTGCTCCCTGCCCACGTCCCTTACATTGTGAAACATAATATTTATCTTGGCAGGTACTCAGTTACTAAGAACTCAGACAGATGTGTTTGAAAATCCTGTAAGGGACCTGCCTGAGTCCACACTAGGTTATTATGCTTCAAAACAAAAGTATAGGTTTGTTAAATGAGCATGTTGCTTGACCAAGGTCAATGATACTTGTTCAGACATGATGAAGATCTGTTTACTCTCAGAGGGTCATTACCTATTATGAAATCATATGTTTGAAGAACTGAGAAACAATCCATTATTCCTGTTTTATTTACTTGTCACAAACATATATTCTTTAAAACAATGAGAGAGGCAAAGTCGTAGAAGTAAACATAGCTTAGTTTGGAGAAAGAACCATGGATTAGAGATCTAGGAGAATCAAGTCCTGTTTCCAGCCATCTAAGAAGGATGTCTCAAACGTGTGTGTTTGTATCAGTGGTATGTGCCTATACGTGTATCTGAGTGTGCATGTGCATGGAAAATTTCAGGAAAGAAATGCATTAAATCATTATCAAGGCTTCCTTCTAAAAACTAGGATATATGATAACAGACAGGGCCTGCAAGTTATCCTAAATGGAAAATGATCAAAAGACCCCCCATTTTTGCCTGTATGATTTTACACACCAGTGTCACACCAATCACGTCAATAAAAAGAAAATAAAAAAAGGCCATGTGGGATTGGTATAAGGACTTACCTATTTTTTCAATCTTTTAAAAAAAACAACTTTACCACACTACTTCTTATAGAATCTGGTGGGACTTTTAATTTTTTTTTAAATTCATTTTAGATAGGAGACACAGAGTGAGGGAGAGAGAGAGAAACAGAGAAAGGGGGGAGGAGATGGAAGCATCAACTCCCATATGTGCCTTGACCAGACCAGTGCAGGGTTTTGAACTGGCGACCTCAGTGTTCCCAGGTCGACGCTTTATCCACTGTGCTACCACAGGTCAGGCTAGAATCTGGTGGGACTTTTAAAGGTCCAAATGGAGTCTATTGTATGCTAATATTACTTGTACATTACATTATTCCTCTGCTACACTGTGAGCTTCTTTTTGAATCCAGGCACTATTTTATCAAACTTTCTAAGTTCTTGATGCTTGTACTATTATTGTATATCTGTAGTTTGTTTTAAATATCTGTCAAAACAGTAACCATTATTCAACTTCAAACAACCACAGTCTATGCTAATGAGCACTGATGAACTAAGCCACAAAGCTTCCTTCCCCAAATAACCTACCCAGGGCGGAGGACTGGCTGGTTTTTGATGACACCCATTTCAGGGAGGACTCAGGATGGGGAGCCACTGGTTGCACCGGGCGAGTCTGTCGGGCTGCCAGTTTCATGAGACTCATTTGCCTCTTGTGAAATATTTCTTGTACATCGTCCAGCTTCTGTAGGACTCCCTGGGCTTTGGCCTGCAGGAACGAAAGCAAATCATGAGATGGCTCTGCACTGAGCCCGAGGATATGACACATTCCCTCTCCCATCTCCACCTCTCCCCCAGCCTTCCTCAGGAACCCTTCTCTGGGCATCCATATGCAAGTTATCCCATGTCTTGTCTTGCACCAGGATTGTGCTTCTCGGAGTCTGCGTCTTCCGCAGGATTGGCAATGATGGAATCCTTTTCACTACAGCATCTCCAGTGGATGAATACTGTGTAGCACAGGCTAGTGCTTGGTAAATACATCTTGAGTGGATAAATGTTCACTAAGTCATGTCCATTAATGGTAGAAAAGGATGCCATAGGCCATGAATAAAGGGCATTAGGCCAATTTACAAAACAGGGGAATTTAAAAGTAAGGGATGCACTCTGAATAAAGGCCCTGATGGAGAAAAGACTAAGGGTTCTGGAGGAAAGAGCTGGCTGAATTCTGAAACAAGATCACAGAAACCACAAGCACCTGTCATAAAGAAGATATAGAGTTCAATGCTATTCAGTGTGACTCCTCTCTATACAAGTAGAAAAGAACTGAAGAAATACCAGGGGAAAAATGAAACTCACAAACGGTCCCATGACTGACTACATGCTCTGAGGCAGAGGTTCAGGAGAGTAAGAGTCAAACCCTAAATGTCTCTGAGTTTCACCAGCTCAACTGAATCTTCCTTTTGGCCTCTCTTCCAGCAGGACATCCCTCTAGCTCTGGAGGGTCAAGGAAAGTGGACCTAGGAGACTTTGCCGGGAAATGTTAATCTTCTGCTACACTGACAGCAGCTTGACCGCAGGGAACGCACTGTCTTGTCCTCTCAGAATAAAGCACAAACTGGGTACCCAATAAATATTTGAAGAATTGGATTTTGTTATTTGTTACTGAGATTGTTTCATGCTGTACGCTGGGCAGTGAAAGTGAATGAGGGAGAATAATCAAAATAGAAGCACAGGGCAGCACAATAGCCCGGTATTGGGAAAATGCCTCGAGCCTCAGACAGAGACAGGCTGACATGAGAACAAGAATGGAATGGCTGACGTTTTGATAATCATTTTGCCTTAAAGGTAACAGATTCAACCTTTTAGAGAGCATCAGCTTTTTAGAAACAAATTTTATTTTTTATAATAGTTTTAGATTTACAGAAAAATTTCAAAATAGTATGTTTCCATATACCCCACACCCAATTTCCATAATTATTAACAGCTTACATTACCATGCTACATTTGTTATAATCAATGAATCAATATTGATACATTATTATTATTTTAAAATTATTCTATTAAATAAAGTACATACTTCATCTAGGTTTCCTTAGTTATTCTGAATGTGCCTTTTCCCCCCAGGGTCCCATCAGGATACCATATTACATTTAGTTGTCATGACTTCTGCTCTTCTTAGCAGTGACCATTTCTGAGCCTTTCCTGGTTTTTAATGACCTTGACTATTTTGAGGAGTATTGGTCAGATATTTTGTAGAATGTCCCTCAGTTGATATTTATGTGATGTTTTTCTCATTAGACTGAAGTTATGGTTTTTTTGGGGGAAGACCACAGAATTAAAGTGCCATTTTTATTATATTATATCGGGGGTACATACTGTCTGCATGACTTAATACTATTGACGGTGACCTTCGTCACCTGGCTGAGGTAGAATGTGTTCGTTTTCTCCACTGCAAAGTCACTCTTTTATCCCCCCCCCCCCACTGTACCCTTTGGAAGAAAGTCACTATGTGCAGCACATACTTAAGGACACGGACATTTTGCTCCACCTCCTCAAGGGCTAGGTATCTACATAAATAATTTGCAGTTCTTTTGTATGTGAGATTAGTTTCCTCTCCCTTATTTATTTATTTATTCCATCATTTATTTACATCAGTATGGATTCATGGAGATCTATTTTATACTTTGAGTTGTAATCCAATACTACTCTATTAATTTTGTTGATCAAATTGTTCCAGCATTGGCCATGGGAGCTTTTTCAATTGTCTCCTACATCCCATTGTTTTGTTTTTAGCATTTCCTTACTTTTTGGCACTGTAAGATGCTCTATGACCATCTTGTATATTTCCTGCCCCAGTCCTAGAATCAGCCATTTCACCAAGGAGCCTGGGTTTCTTTTATTGAAGAATGGTATTAGAAACCAAGATTTGGGTGCTAGGTGTGCTCATTGACAGTGGGGGTCTCATTGCTTCTAGGCCCTCTCTACTGTCCAAAGAAGAAGATACATGTGTTTATATCAACCCATGCATATACATATATATTTTTTAGCTGGAGAGAGAGACAGACAGAAAGGGAGATAAACAGCATCAATTCTTCATTGCGGCACCTTAGTTGTTCATTGATTGTTTTCTCATACGTGCCAGGACCAGAGGGTTCCACCCAAGCCACTGACCCTTGCTCAAGCTTGCAACCTTGGGCTCAAGCCAGCAACCTTGGGCTTTAAGCCAGAGACCTTGGGCTTTAAGCCAGCGACCTCTGGGCTCAAGCCAGCAACCATGGTATCATTTCTATGATCAAGCCAGCAATGCCACGCTCAAGCCAGCGACCTCAGGTTTTCAAACCTGGGTCCTCAGCATCCCAGGCCATTGCTCCATCCACTGCACCACACCTGGTCAGGACTGCTGCATATACATGTATCTTG
Source organism: Rhynchonycteris naso (assembly GCA_037038555.1). NCBI lineage: Eukaryota > Metazoa > Chordata > Mammalia > Chiroptera > Emballonuridae > Rhynchonycteris > Rhynchonycteris naso. Next base: position 40,380,979 of record CM073002.1, read on the forward strand.
GAATATTTCTATATGTATAAAGTACCAGTTTTGACAACAAAGTCATTACCCCTCAGTGGATAAAACTTTCTCTGATAAAACAGGGTATTTAATCATATAACCTAGAATTTTACTTCAAACCAAAAGAACAGATGGGTTTTGCGGGTATTTTGGTCTTTTTTACATACAGGATATTCAAAAAGATTGTTTTCTTCTAATCCTCTCCTTCTTCCATGTTTCTACCTATTTCCTAAAGGTGGCTTATGATGTTCTGTTCATTTCCTGGTCTCGAAGTTGGCTGAACTTGGCCAGAACTACAGCTGTGGACACAAGTCTCCCTGGTTGACCTGATATACTTGTTTGAGCAGCTGATGGAGTTGAAGCTGGGTGAGACTGTCCTGTCTTAGGGATTTGACCCAGGTCTACTGATACTGGGTGTACAATGTAGCACCAATACCAGAAGGGCCTTCTCTTTGTCCTTTCTGAAGGAAAGTAGAAGGTTCCTCATGTTGGGGAAAAGTAGTCTGCCCAACTACTCCACCCCACCTCAATCAAAGTCATACCTCCTCACCAAAACTCACTGGGAGGAGTCAGGGAAAGATCACCAAGGTACAACTCCACCCCGACCTGCCCACACTGCACTCAGTCCAGTCTCATACCTGCCTGCCCGCTTGTTCAACAAACCTGCATTAGATACCAGGCGCAGACTAGGCACAAGGACACAGAGATGGATGAGGCTCCTGTCATTCAGGAGCTCCCAGTATACTAAAGCAAGGCAGATGCTAACAATTATACATAATTGGAAAACAGTGTGGTGTCATATCAAAGAGAAGGCTTTTAGCCTGGGTGCATGGATGGATTTTAGGGTGTCTCCTAAAATTAATTATAGTAAGTTACGTATGCTGAATATTCCATTTGTCCCCCCTACATTTTCTCTTCCCTGCTCTGTGCCCAGGAAGCCTAACCTGTATAGACCCTGTCAGATGGGTTCACTTACCTGTGGGCTTTTATTTGGCTTTGACCAATGGGAAGCACCACCAGGAATTCCGAGAGCAGAGAGAGAAAAGTAGGGATATGTATTCCTCCACCAGTGGCTGTGCCCCTCTACCCAAGGCCACGACCCTTACTAGTTGCCTCTTATAGCCCCTGCTGTGGCATTCCCTGGGTCCATGGTGTCTTTCAGGATTAGGGATGTTATCTGCTCCCTGTTTCTTGCTAGCCCCAGGGTGTTTCACCACCCCCATTGGGTTCCTAAATCCTGTATAAGTTTTTGTATAAAGCACCTAAATCAAACTCCCTAAAAGTAGGTTAATCAGATTCTCAAAAGGGTCCATGATTCAAAAAGGGTGAAGAAGCCATCAGAGAGAAGACACATATAAAAGGACACAGATTTCAGAGGGAGGCGTGCTATCTATAATGCTACTGGTTTCATAGGAGAGAGAGCCTCTCAAAATGCAAATCCAGTCAAGCCCTTCCCCTGTTTAAATTTGGTAGTGGCTTCCCACCGCTCCAGAACAAAAGCCAAACCTTAGCATGCCCCCCACAGCCCCACCTCATCACCTCATCGGTCCCTCTCTAATCTTACCCCCTGTATTCTGGTTGCTCTCTGTCCTTCAGCCGCCCTGACCTGGGTTCTGCCCTTGTGCCAGGCTCTGTCCTGCCCTGCAGCCTCTGCTCATGCTGTTCCTTCTGACTGGAAAGGACCCCCATTTTCTCTACTCATTCTCTAGGAGTTGATTCAAATGAGCCCCGGTCCAAGTCAAGTTCCTCTGTCACATTCCTAATAGGACCCTGCACCCCAACTCCAGAGCACTTATCTCAGCTTGGAACACAGTTTTGTGTTTGACATTTATTAATGTCAGCTTCTCTCACTACACTGTCACTTCCGTGAGGGGTGGACCCATGTCTGTTTCTGTCCATTGCTGTGTCTCAGCACAGTACGGTGCTCGTACGGATTTGTAGAGAAATCAATGACGCAAGGTCATATTTGAATCAGGCTGTGAAGGGTCAGTTTGCTAGGAGTCTAAGATGCCACCTTCAGGCTCTAGAAATGGTTAGCCTGTTTGAGCAAAGCTTACCAGCTTGGACCCAAGGTCGCTGGCTCCAGCAAGGGGTGGCTCGGTCTGCTGAAGGCCCACGGTCAAGGCATGTGTGAGAAAGCAATCAATGAACAACTAAGGTGTTGCAACGGCAATGAAAAACTAATGATTGATGCCTCTCACCTCTCTCCATTCCTGTCTGTCTGTCCCTATCTATCCCTCTCTCTGACTCTCTCTCTGTCTCTGTAAAAAAAAGAAAAGAAATGGTTAGCCTGCTCAGGCAACCATTTATTCTACCTGGATTTTTCTCAGGCAAACTAGGCAAAGGCCCCCGTGCCCTTCCCAAGCACAGGATGAAAATAATCCATCAACATTACCTTTACATCGGAGGTGAGAATCAACTCAAACTGGCTGTAAAACTCCTTGGGGTTCGGCAAGTGGCACTCCTCCACTGTACCCAGGAAGGCCTCAATGTCAGTCAAGGCGACGTCCACACCCTCTCTTGACTGGCACTTGTCTACAGCCTGAGAAGCCAAGAGGTAGATTCCTGCTTCACACCACTCGCTGACCTTTAGAAAAGAAACACAACCCCATGCAGTTAGCCTGGCCACAGCTCAGCCACCATGGTCCTCAGGAGGTCTGCGCTCCTCTGGGGTCCACCAGGATTCCAAGACAAAGGGAAACTGTCAGGGGACAGCTTCAAGTCGACAGATCTCCCCACTGTACATACAATTGTGCGGTGGACAAACCCAAACCAATTTTACATCTGTCCGCTTCTCAGGGAAGTCACCGAGTCAGTAACATGGATCGTGTAAACTCTCTTCTCTCGTCTACTGACGGGAGCTACTACACCTCCAGGAGGAGCACGTTACGTGTTTCTAAGTTTGCTCTAACTACAGAGAAATGGAACCCCTTACTTTTTGGGTTGACCTTCTAGGCCATGTGTCTTGTCTGCGAACTGGTTACAGGAGCAGAGTGATTAATGAGGCACTAGACCTGGCCCCGGTGTGCTTTCTGGAGAAGGGACTGTGCTTTCTACAAAAACACCACTTTGCCTGACCTGCCGTGGCGCAGTGGATAAAGCTTCGACCTGGAACGCTGAGGTCGCTGGTTCAAAACCCTGGGCTGCCTGGTCAAGGCACATAAGGGAGTTGATGCTTCCTGCTCCTCCCCTTTCTCTCTCTCTCTCTTTCTTATTCTCTCTCTCTCTTCTTTAAAAATTAATAAATAAAATCTAAAAAAACAAACAAAAAAATACCACTTTCCTCTGCCCACATTTGTCTCTCCCAGGGAAGCATCCAAGAATGCACAAGTTCTGTAACTGTGGGCAGCAATATCAGACTTTCCAGAATGCTAGGATGAAATCAGATAGGTGGTGAAATCTAACAATTTGACTTGTTAAAGATGTAAGCAGGAAGTCGGGCCCTTGTGAGGCCTGGATCCTAATGCGAGAAGGAGATGCCAGTGCAGGCTCACCTGCATATTGGTTCCAGGCGACCCAAAGAGCTATGTGAAATAACCATCCAGGGGAAAAGTGCTCTGAAGGAGTTACTAGGAGGGAAGTACAGGCAACTTCAATCTGTCTTTATTTTTTTCCCTAAATTACCTACATTAAATGTACTATTTTTAGAATAACAACAATGTTGGGCAGATAAAATATATTATGCTCACTTCGTTAAAGATGGCGCTGCCCACATGGAACCCCATCACCCAGGTGATATTATTTGCTCTTATGCTTGGGATGGGTGTGGAGGAAAGGCTGTAATGTAGGCTGGCCAGGTCATTATAGCCTAAGGCTTAGTTTTAGGAGTAAACTTTTCCCCACACCCTTGACTGATTGGATGATGTAGGGTGGTGCACTCTCCTGAGGAATCCCATTATGCCTCAGATGGGTGACTTAGTGTCGGAGACTTTCTTGTTTGTAGATTGGATTAAGGGTTTGGATTTCTCCACTGTAAAGTGGGACAGACCAGTAGCTTGCTCGCTCTTGGTTCCCGAGGTATTAGAGAGGAGAGCAGAGAAAGGCCATGTGGAGGCCAGGAGAAGCAGCCAAGATGGCAGAGTGCTGAGGGAGAAGCCAGTTTGTGCAGAGTTTGTGCTGGAGAAGGAGATGGGGAACAGAGGGAAATAAGTCTGGTGAGCTAGAAACCTTTGATTCTAGGAAACTTGGATAAGTCAGTAGCTTTGTGAGCACTGAATGAGTGGGTTTTGGAGCCCAGTGTGTGTTTTTGCTTGCCCACCGGGTGCAAGCTAGAATTAAAGCCTATGGTTCACCAGTTCTTGGCTCCATTGTTTCATTACCGACTGTTCGAATCTAATGGGAACCTGCACTGGCCGGGCGGCTGTGATGGTGGCCTCGACTACTGGCCTTACAAACAATAAAGATGTTTAAAGGTTAATGATTGCCACAGTGTGGGGTGAGAAGGGGAGTGGGGTGTGTAGGTGTCCACGAATAACTTTTCCTTCCTATTTCCTACAGTTTGGAAATTTCAAAATAATGTGAAATCTTGCTTTAATATATAATGTGAAAACTTTGTCTTGAAACATCATGCCTAGATCTATAGAAAACATTAGGCTATGGCTTTCTGCAAAGTCACCGTAGCTCTTGCTCTCCCAGACAGACAGACAGACACACACACACACACACTCTCTCTCACCTCTCTCACCACTCACTGTGGAGCAGACACAGAATGAGGAAGACAGTAGGGACATTCTCAGAGAGCTCAGCACACAGAGCACAGTAGGGGCTTCCTCAGAGAGCTCAGCACACAGAGCACAGTAGGGGCTTCCTCAGAGAGCTCAGCGCACAGAGCACAGTAGGGGCTTCCTCAGAGAGCTCAGCACACAGAGCACAGTAGGGGCTTCCTCAGAGAGCTCAGCACACAGAGCACAGTAGGGGCTTCCTCAGAGAGCTCAGCACACAGCACAGTAGGGGCTTCCTCAGAGAGCTCAGCGCACAGAGCACAGTAGGGGCTTCCTCAGAGAGCTCAGCGCACAGAGCACAGTAGGGGCTTCCTCAGAGAGCTCAGCACACAGAGCACAGTAGGGGCTTCCTCAGAGAGCTCAGCACACAGAGCACAGTAGGGGCTTCCTCAGAGAGCTCAGCACACAGCACAGTAGGGGCTTCCTCAGAGAGCTCAGCGCACAGAGCACAGTAGGGGCTTCCTCAGAGAGCTCAGCACACAGAGCACAGTAGGGGCTTCCTCAGAGAGCTCAGCACACAGAGCACAGTAGGGGCTTCCTCAGAGAGCTCAGCACACAGAGCATAGTAGTGGCTTCTGCAGAGAGCTCAGCACACAGAGCATAGTAGCGGCTTCTGCAGAGAGCTCAGTGCACAGAGCACAGTAGGGGCTTCCTCAGAGAGCTCAGCACACAGAGCATAGTAGTGGCTTCTGCAGAGAGCTCAGTGCACAGAGCAGGCTGCATACCAGGTCCTTCTGAATCACTTGCTTCTGGACCAGCTGTATTTCATTGACGCTAAAATCCCTTTGACAACAGGATGATGTAAACAGCCTGGGTGTGTGCCCCCAGGCATCGGAAAGAAAGAGTTGTGGGAATGGAGCATGCTGACTCATGGCCATGAGCCATGTGCTGCCTGGGGACAGCTGACAGGGAAGGTTCCAGAAGTCTCTGCCCCTGCTGACTGGGCACTTGCCCAGGAGATCACTGCCAAAGGACACCAGAGGCTGAACTCCCACCCTGTGAGCCCTCTATGCACACAGCATTGCTTTCTAGTCTAAGGCGCCTGGGGTTTGGAATTTGGCAGTCCTGATTTCAGATCTGCAATCCCCCGTTTACGCTACGTGCAGTCTAGGGCAGTCCCTTACCCCAGGGTTTCTCAGTGTGTCCCTGGACCACCTGCACCAGAATCCCCTGGCACTCGCTTTTCTCAATTCATTGGCATCATCCCAGACTTACTGAAGCTTATCTCCAGAGTGGCACAGCAGGTAATCTGCTGGCCTGGTGGTTCTCATGCATTACATGTTGCAGCCCATTGACATAACCACATCAGTAACCACGTTGAATTTTGCCTCTGTAAAAACGAAGCCATTAATAGCTTCCTCATAGCTTGTCTTGAAGATTAAATAGATAACATAATTATGCTCCCAGTAAAAACACAGTTCAATCAATGGTAGGAGCAGTCAACGGTCATTAGAACTTAAGCTTTTCCAAAAGGATTCAAATCCAATGCCTTTAGATAAGGAGAAGCACTTTGCAAATACAGTGCTTGGTGTCTGTGCCTGAAGAGGAATCAAAACATGGCCCACAGGTCCGGGCCAAAGCATACTCTTTAAGTTCTAGATCCACACAGAGGGCAGCAGGTTTTAATTCATTCTAACCGGATGTGTTGGGTGGCTGAGCACTTTTTGACCTTCAATGCTGCTATGACCTAGAATCTGCATCTTGTAATGCCTCTTGGGCTCTGTTTACATGAAGTTCTTTATGTTCTCAGCAATCGTGTGAGGCAAGGAAGTCAAGTGCGAGTAGGAGTGCTTTACAGAAAATGTGCAGACACCGTGGTCACAGCTCGGTTTGCTTACCTTGTCCAGCTGTCTGTGTAACTCCAAAGACTTTCCTAAAGTGTCGTACTTCCTCTTGTTTGCACTGATGACGTCATTGCAGACATGCCTGAGCTCCACACACTTGGGTCTGATGGAGTCTGCTGCATAATGGTGGCTTTGGATGAGCTGGTCCCCAATTATGGCAAGCAGCCGGGCTCTTTCCAAGGCCTCCTGCAAAGTGAACATTCGCAGCCGACCATCACAAGCCAGGCCATGGCGAGGCCGGTATGTGCCTGACACTGTGGGCCCCTGTCTCAGCCAGAGGCTGGGGAGGCTGATTTAGGTTTTAGGCTGAGAGCTAGGCAGGGAAACCAGGGCAAGCTCTTTCTTTCCCCAGAAGTCTGGCCTAGTCAAGGGTCATCTGTACTCTGGAGAATGGCAAGTCATTCGTTCAAATATTTGTTGAGCCCTGGCCAGTTAGCTCAGTAGTGCATCGGCAGGGCATGTGGATGTCCCAGGTTCCGTGGTCAAGACCATCTGCTTCTCTACCTCTGCACCTCCCTTTCTCTCTCTCTCTCCCCCCTGCTGTAGCTATGGCTTGATTGGCTCAAGCGAGTTGGTCTGGGGCACTGAGGATGACTCCATGGCCTCCTGCCTCAGGTGCTAAAAATAGCTCAGTTGCTGAGCAACAGAGCAATGCCTCAGATGAGCAGAGTACTGCCCCATAGAAGGTTTGCCTGGTGGATCCTGGTCTGGGCACATGTGGGAGTTTGTCTCTCTGCCTCCCCTGCTCTCAATTAATTAAAAAATATGTATTTGTTGAGTTCTGGGGTAGGGAAAGAGGACATAATGCTCACAAGCCAGAGACTTTCGGCCTAATGGAGAACTCACTTATTAAATAAATTAAACAAATAATTAAATTGTTATAATTTGATATGTTCCAGGGTAGAAGTGTTATATTGCCTAGAAAAGGAGACTGAATTCCACTGTCGACTAAACAGAAAAGGAAAAGGACAGACATGGGGTCTAGGGAGAGAGGGGAGTGAGCTGAAGTGAAGACAAGGTAAAGATCTGGTTTAAACAACTCTGTGGGGGAGTCATGAGACTTAGGAAATATATTTCTATACACCTGTGACCATAAGCCACCATCTGCTCTGACCTCATCTGTTCGGCAACCACAACTGCCACTCTCTGCATGGCTTGCTTTGTTCACACTATATGTGACATATTTTCCTGTTTCCAATCCTCACATGTTATTGAGGATTTCCATGTGCCAAGCACTATCCAGTACTAAAGATTCAGTGGTGAACAAAGCAAGCAAACCACCCTAACCTCACAAAGCTTACACTTCAGTAAGAGATACACAAGCAATAAACAATTTAATATGTAGACTATAAGATATCTTAGATAGTGATGAGTGCCCTGAAGAAAATTCAAACAGGGAGGGGCGGGTAAGGAACGCTGGTGGAGGAGTTGCTATTTTAAATAGGATGGTGGGAGAAGGGCTGGCTTGCGGGGAAGGTGCTGTCTGAATTGTGCTGGCGAGTTAACATAGCAAGCCTGAAAGCACCATCCTAAGGAAGGCCTGCTTGCGAGGCTGGCCCTTGGGTGGCACCTAGGAGGGTTCTTACCATCCCCATGGAGAATGGCTCACCACACCTAAACTGTGTAAACAATGTGCTTTATCTTGAACCCCTGCTTTCTTTCTGGGCACCTGGATTCTGGTATATGCCGGGCAGGGGCTACCTGCATGACTAGCTCCCAATAAAAACTCTGGGCACTGAGCAATCAGCTGCCCTGGTCAACAACATTTTTAAATGCATGGCAGGGGGGATTAAGCGCACCCCAAGGGACGCCACAGGGAGAAGACTCTGGAAGCTTGTGCCTGGCGTCCTCTAGAGTTGCCCCCATGCACCTTTTCCCTTCCCTGACTTTGCTTGGTATCCTTTTCCTGTAATAAGATATAAGCACAAGTACAATTATATGCTGAGTGCTATGAGTCCTCCTAGCGCTGGGAACTCATGACACAGGAGTCAGGACCTGAAGTGAGGGTCAAGCCACACCGTGCTTGGCCGAGAGGCTGCCGGGTGTCTGCCGTGCTCTGCGGCTGCAGCAGGGAAGGAGGAGGAGATACAATCGGAGAGGAAAGAGAGGGACTGGCCTGGGAGGATCTTGCTGCCACCGTGAGCACTGGGCTTTTACTCATTGTGACATGGGAGCTCTGGAGGTTTTGAGGGGAGGGTCTCATTCTTAAAAGGACTGCTGCAGCTGCGGTGTGGAGAGTGACAGCGGAGGCAAAGCAGGGAGGCCAGTGAGGGGCTGCTGGAGTCGTCCAGGTGAGAGATGTGGCTTAAACAAGGTTGGCCTCCAACAGCCCCTGCCTCAGGGCCTCCGCCGGCATGCTCCCCCAGGGCCACTCAGGCCGAGGCTCCCAGTTCACCTCCTGGCAGGCCCTTCTCTGACTGCAGTTTCTAAAGCCTCTCCTGCTTTCTGCCAGCGGATGCCACCGAGTAAGCGTCGCTCAAGTCACCCCTCCCGCAGTCTTCCTGTTCATTTCAGAGTCTCCCAAAGAGGAAGAGCAGCTGCGGAAGCTCTTTATCAGATGTCTGAGCTTTGAAATGGCCAAAGAGAGTCTGAGGGGCCATGGTGAGCGATGGGGAACGCTCACAGACTGTGTGATGATGGGAGAGCCAGACACCAAGCACTCCTGAGGCTCTGGATTTGCCAGGGATGCCATGGTGCAGGAGGCAATGCAGCCATGAGTGCAAGGCCACGCACAGTGGCACCAAAGAGGGCTGTCTCAAGAGATTCTCAAAGACCTCTTCACTGCGCACACTTCACTGTGAAAAAGAATTTTGTCAGTGGTATTCAAGAAGACACTGAAGAACATCACCTAAGAGATTCTTTTGAGCAGCATGGGAAAATTGAAATGATTGAAATCACGACTGACTGAGACAGTAGCAAAAAGAGGCTTTGCTTTTGTAACCTTTGATGACCATGACTCTGTAGACAAGATTGTCATTCAGAAATCCCATCCTGAGCATGGGCACACTGTGAAGTAAGGAAAGCCCTACCTCAACAGGCGATGGCTAGTGCTTCATCCAGCCAAAGTGGTTCTGCAAACTTCACCGGTGGTCGTGGAGGTGATTTTGGTGAGAAGAACTTTAGTTGTGAAGGAAACTTTAGTGGTCAAAATGGCTTTGGTGGCCGCTGTGGTGGGTATGGTGGCAGTGCGGATGGCTGTAATAGATTTGGTTATGTAGAAAGCAATTTTGGAGGTCGTGGAAGTTACAATGATTTTGGCAATTGCAACGATCAATCCTCCAATTCTGGACCCATGAAAGGAGGAAACTTTAGAGGCAGAAGCTCTGGCCACTATGGTGGTGGAGGCCAATACTTTGCCAAACCACAAAACCAAGGTGGCTATGGCGGTTCCAGCAGCAGCAGTAGCTAAGACAGTGGAGGAAGGTTTTAATTACTGGCAGGACAGAAAGCTTAGCAGGAGAGGAGCGCCAGAGAAGTGACAGGGAAGCCACAGGCCACAACCGATCTGTGAACTCAGGCAAGCACAGTGGCGGTAGGGTCTAGGTGCTACAGAGAAGACATGGTTTAGACAATATTCATCTGAATTGGCAACAAGCTCGAGGACTGTATTTGTGATGAACTGTATAACAGGTTAGTTTAGTTTCTGTTCTGTGGAAAGTATAAAGCATTCCAACAAAAGGTTTTAATGTAGATGGCTTATTTTTGCTCCCATGCTGGTATTTTTTGCTTTGTTTTTTGTTTTTTTGGGTTTTTTTTTGTAGTGAGACAGACAAAGAAGGACAGACATGTCCCTGTTGGAAGGGAGAGAGATGAGAAGCATCACCTCATAGTTGCAGTTTACTTGTTCATTGATTGCTTCTCATACGTGCCTTGACTGGTGGGGCTCCAGCTGAGCCAGTGACCCCCTGGTCAAGCCAGCAACCTTGGGCTTTGAGCCAGCAACCTTTGGGCTCAAGCTAGTGACCTTTGAGCTCAAACTAGTGACCACGGGGTCATGTTTATGATCCCACACTCAAGCCAGCAACCCTGTACTCAAGCTTGTGACCCTGTGCTCCAGCCAGATGAACCCATGCTGATGCGCTGTCCCCTGCACTACCACTTGGTCAGGTTGCCCCTATGCTGTTGATTGCTAAATGTAATAGTCTGATAGTGAGACCTAATAAACGTGTCCTTTCAAAAATGTGCTGCGTAGCCTGACCAAGCAGTGGTGCAGTGGATTATAGAGTGTCAGACTGGGACACACAGGACCCAGGTTCAAAACCCTGAGGTCATCGGCTTGAGCGCAGACTCACCAGCTTAAGCACGCGGTTGCTGGCTTGAGCATAGGATTATAGCCATGACCCCATGGTCACTGGCTTGAGCCCAAGATTGGTGGCTTGAGCAAGGGGTCACTTGCTCTACTGTAGCCCCCTAGTCAAGGCACATATGAGAAAGCAATCAATCAACAACTAAGGAGCCACAATGAAGAATTGATGCTTCTTATTTCTCTCCTTCCTGTCCGTCCTTCTCTTTGTCTCTGTCACAAATAAATTTTAAAAAAAATTTAAAAAGAGTTGTGTAAAGTTAGTCTACTCTGATGCCAGCTTAGTAAATGACCACAACAGTGTGAAGTTAGAATACTGTCAGGATGATGTCAGGTTACATTTGAAACTTATTTACAACCTGCTTAGGCACAGAAGCCATTGTTTTCAGAAACAATGATTATTGGCACATCCTATGCAAAATATCTAAATTGAATTATGGTACCAGATAAAATTATAGATGGGGCCTGACCAGGCGGTGGTGTAGTGGATAGAGCGTCGGACTGGGATGCGGAAGACCCAGGTTCAAGACCCGAGGTCGCCAGCTTGAGCGCGGGCCCATCTGGCTTGAGCAAAAGCTCGCCAGCTTGGACCCAAGGTCGCTGGCTTCAGCAGGGGGTGGCTCAGTCTGCTGAAGGCCCACGGTCAAGGCACATGTGAGAAAGCAATCAATGAACAACTATGGTGTCACAGCGGCAATGAGAAACTAATGATTGATGCTTCTCATTTCTCTCCATTCCTGTCTGTCTGTCCCTATCTATACCTCTCTCTGACTCTCTCTCTATCCCTGTATAAAAAAAGAAATAATAAAAAATAAAAAAATTATAGATGGGAACGAAGGTTGTATATCATCGATTATCATGAGTAATCAATAAAGGATTTAATATCCTCTTGAAAACAATAATAAAGCCACTCCCTGCAACTCCCCCACTCAGAATCTCTCCCTCACTTTGTTTTCACTTTCTAACACTTACCTCTACCTCTATTTGAAAGTAACTTTGTTTGTTTCAATGTACGATCTCTCCCTCCATTATCCACTCCCACAATATGTAAGCTCCATGAGAGCACTCAGTAGGCATCCCATAAACATTTGATCAATATAATGAATAAATGAATGAACCAAAGCATAGATGATGCACTCATCTGACTGGCTGGAATTGTGTGAAACAATATTGACCTGTTAAGTCAACACAGATGACTGCCATATTCCCAGAGGTCTCCAGGAACAGAGCGGATCATATACGCCCTTGCTGGCCATGGTGAACATCCAGGGTGCCACATCTGCCTTCACTTAACCTTTTACAGTAATACAAAGAGCCATGATGACTCCAGGTGATGACAACTGGCCCCTCTCTTAACTTATAATGATCCATGGTTTCAAAGATCTCAGAATCCCTGCCCACAATGTAGCCAGTCAGTCATTCACCAAACCCTGCAAAGCCCACATCTTTCTTAACATCTTTTTTTTTTTTTTTTTTTTTTTTGGTGGCAGAGACAGAGAGAGGGACAGATAGGGACAGACAAGCAGGAAGGGAGAGAGATGAGAAGCATCAATTCTTGGTTGTGACACCTTAGTTGTTCATTGATTGCTTTCTCATATGTGCCTTGACCGGGGGGCTACAGCAGACTGAGTGACCCCTTGCTCAAGCCAGCGACCTTGGGTTCAAACTGGTAAGCTTTGCTCAAACCAGATGAACCCGATGAGCCCGTGCTCAAGCTGGCGACCTTGGAGTTTTGAACCTGGGTCCTTCACATCCGAGTCCAACACCCTATCCACTGAATCACCACTTGGTCAGGCTTAACACCTTTTGAAATCTGAGTCCATCTTTACCACCTTCTTGTCACTGTCTGTTCAGGCCTTCATGCTTTCTGACTGGGACAACTGGCCTCTTTGCTCTCCTTCAGGCTCTCCTTCAAATCATGCTCCACACTCCTGACAAAGCAGTAGTCCCAGGACACCTTTCACCATGTCGACATCACTCCTAAGTTTCAGGTCCTTTCGCTCTCTATGGTCTTCAGGAGAAAATTCAGACTCCTGAGCAAAGCAGAGAAAGCCTTTCATTATCAGGCTCATGACTATGCCTCCTCTTTCTCCACTTCTCTCACCCCCACCCTCTGTTGTAACCAGGTTAATGACCGATTTCACTGGGGAACAATTTTTTTCTATTTTATGTTGCATGAGGTTTTAGAACTTTTTATACATATTTCTGCATCGCTGATTCCAAATCTGAAATATGTTTTTTGGTGCATGCTCTAGTTTTTATGCAATTTTAATTTCTTTTGTTACAGATAATGGCATGCATTAATTTTTAAATTGGAGTTAAAGAGCAACGACCCTTGGCTTGAACATAACCACAAGGCAATTAATGTTTTACAAACATCACTTTTACATAATTGTAGTTGTTTTCAAATGAAATAAATTATTATCTGATAAAAAACACCCTCTTATTTTGTTTTAAGATTGAATTATGGCTTCTTCGAGTAGGTGTAATGTAAGAATAGTTCTGACACCTTCTGTTATATATGTGGCTGTTATACACTTCAACATCAAAGGTGCAACATTTCATCATTTGTGACACGTGCATATATTGCCTATTTTCAAGTTCCCCTTGGCGATCAAGACAAGAATTGGGCTCCTCATACTGTGTGTCATAATTGTGAGGAAATGCTTCGTGACTGGACAAAAGGAAAACTCAAAGGAATGCCTTTTGGTGTTCCCATGGTTTGGCGTGAAACTAAGGACCACAGCAGTGACTGTTATTTCTGTCTGATCTATACAAAGGGCATCAGCAAGAAAAAACGGCATATGATTGCATATCCTAATATTCCTTCAGCAATACGACCTATTCCACACTCTGAGACACTCCCGGTTCTAGTTTTCAATGGTTTTATTTCTTCTAAGGACGAAGAAACTGAACATGGTGATCAAGTGTATTTTGATAAGATGCATAAAGAAATGGTTGTAGAATCTGAAGGGTCTTCTTCTGATGCCAAGCAGTCATTAACACCTCAGCAGTTTAGCCAACCCAAACTGAATGACTTAATTAGAGATTTGGGCCTATCAAAGAAAGCAGCTGAGTTATTAGCCTCCAGGCTTAAAGAAAAAAAAAATACTTCACCGGTCAGCTAAAGTATCTCATTTCAGGAAGCGTGAACAAATTTTTGTGGACTTTTTTCCGAAGACAAACACTTTGTTTACTGGCATGATATCAGTGGTCTTCTCAGCCAGCTAGGTGTTACCACTTACAGTCCAACAGAATGGCGGCTATTTCTTGACAGCTCTAAATGGAGTCTGAAATGTGTTCTTCTACACAATGGTAATGTTTATACAGCGGTTTCAATTGGTTATTCAACTCATCTGCGAGAAGATTATAATGACATAAAAATTGTCCTCGACTTTCTGAGCTATGAGAAGCATAACTGGATCATTTATGTGAATCTTAAAATGGTAAATTTCCTGCTAGGACAACAGAGAGGTTTCACAAAGTATCCTTGCTTTTTGTGTTTGTGGGACAGCCAAGCTCGGGAGAAACGCTGGACACAGAAGGAGTGGCTGAAACGTGAAACTCTGGAAGTAGGGATGCAAAATATTGTGAATGAACCTGTAGCTAATCGAGACAGAATCATTCTTCCCCCACTTCACATCAAACTTGGCTTAACGAAGCAGTTTGTTCAGGTTTTGAATAGAGAAAGTGAATGCTTTCAACATATTATTTCTGCTTTTCCTGCCTTGTCTTTTGAGAAGATAAAAGCAGGTATAGTCAATGGACCTCAAATTTGAACCCTCATACATGACGAGGAATTTGCCAGGAAGATGAATAAGGAGGAGAAAGCACCATGGCAGTCTTTTGTGGCAGTTACAAAGAACTTCCTTGGCAACAAAAAAGCAGAAAACTATGAACTTCTGGGTCAAAGGATGTTTTTGGCTTTTCACGACATTGGATGTAACATGAGCGTTAAGATTCACTTCCTGAACAGTCACCTTGATAAGTTTCCCGAAAATCTTGGAGCTGTTAGTGATGAGCAGACTACTGCTAGAGCATCAAATGAGATTGTCCTCAACAAGTACACACACGCAAGAGCTACAGATGCAAATTTTTTGTCTGAATAGAATTTAAATAAGTTTTACGCAAATTTTATGAGTGTTTTAATATGTTCTGTTTTGAAATTGTAGACAAATTCTGATGCAATCATATCTTTTAGTGTATTAGTGTATTTACTGTATTATATAATTATATTTTACAAAGATGATGCCCAAGAAGACATTCTACTTCATTATGTTAAACTAAAAGTTGAAAATTTTACAAGATGAAAACCTAAAATCTTGAATTGCAAAAAAATTGTAGCTTACAGAGAAAAACTAATGTCATATTTGAGGTCAGCACACTCAAATTAGGTAAGAACAAGTGTTTTTGTGGATGCAACAAAAATTTCGTTCCCCAGAGTTTGTAGTTCCCCAAATATAGAGGCAGCTTCAGACCTCCATGCCTTCTCTGCTTGCTCTCTCTGCCTAGAAAGCCACATCCTTCCTTCACCAGCCCTGCCCCGGACTGCTCCACCTCCACCTCCTGCTGCGCCCACACTCCTCTGGACCTAAGTCTCCATCACCCTGCAGAGTTCATCTTCTCCAGGACACTTTCTGTAACGCTGCCACTTTATTCTGATGCCCCTTCCCTCTTCTCCCACGACACTCTGTGCCTGTCCTGAGCACAGCACACACTTCATCGTATTGGGATCCTTTATCCTTGCCCTCACTATGCCACAGACCCTTGCAAGCATACACCTGCTCTGGTTCAACTGAAAACAGTACTGTACATAGTACAAATTAGGTATTTAAGAATAAACGATTGTTGTGCAAAACTAAAAGGAGTAACGATACACAAATCAAGCAATGGCTAGTTAAGAGCACTCAGGGGAAAATGCCCAGTGCGCTCGTTCTGAACAGTAAAAGCCAAGATGCACTGGTCAGCACCCCTGAAAGGATGCTAATGCCTCGGCCGTGGTTTTGAATTGTGTTGCTCATTGCTGTGTCCTCAGCATGGCATGGTAGGATATTAATACACACTTGCAGAATGGATGAAGAGTGAATGAGATACTCTTACTAGAACTGCTCAGCCACTGCCCACTGAAGCTAGGAGACATTCTGTAGTCTGTGACATTAATGACAACAGCTAATATGCAGTGAGTCCTGACTACACGCCAGGCACTGTTCTGAACCCTTACATTGATTGTTTCTTTTATTCTTCACAACAAGCCCATTAAGATAGATGCCATATTAAAAAAAAAAAAAAAAAAGGAAAGGAGTGAGGGCATAATGGCCCAAGGGGTCCCTGGTAGGAGAGATAAGAGCCAGGCTCCAAACTCAGCAGCCTGGCTTTAGAATCATCTGACTCTGACCAACACACACAGAAAAATGTTCTGTGGCAACACACACAGAACATCTGTTCTGCTTAAGCTTCGAGATCTCATTTGTTTGATTAAACCTGTCGGACTTTAGTCAATATAGAAGCATGAAAACTTGGCAAAGAAATAGCTGTTGACTTTTTATTCTTTAAAATCCAGCTGCCTAATTTATTAAGAAGTAAGAGGGGGCTGAGACTATTGTTTCCGGTATAAGAAAAGAGCACTCAAAGAATTGCCAAGCCCTCAAACTAGAACAGAGACAAGAACAGGCTCAATTAGCATGCAACTGGAATGTGATCAGTGAGCTAGCTCAGAAGTGACCCATGAGGGTGATGTCACCGCACAGAATAAGGAAGTTGGCAACAAACCAGACAGGAGTTTGTGACTGCCAGGAGGGAAGCTGACTCCTGACGGCAAACCCTAAGCAAGTTCTGGCAGAGTCTATACCGACATCACCTCGTTCCTTTAACACTTTACAGGACAAATGCAAAGATTAGACAAGCCTTTATCGTCTAAAAAAACAATGCCTCTCAGAAACCCAACTGAAGATATGTTAAAAAAAAAAGTCCTGGTTATAAGGTAGTTTTGCTGGGTTCATCCAAAGGTAGAGGAATAGGTAGGTCTACTACAGCCTTTAGAAAATAAGTAAAAAACAGGGTAAACAAGGCACAAGATGGGTAAAACCAACCTGCCTGGGTTCATCTGCATTAGGCTAGTCCAGCTGGTTCAGGAACTCTGTCCATGAAAGATGGATCATGGATTCACAGAGTATTCCTACGTCCCATGACCACAGGTTGTGCCCCTAGCTTCAGTCAGTGATCTCTGAAGTATGCAACAAGAATCACAAGTGCAAGGAGGTGGGCAGAGGAGAGAACGTGGATGTAATCATGCAGATCCACCCCCTCTTAAAACACAATCCAGAGACCAAGGGAGGGCTTCCTCTTCCACTGAGAACAGAGTCCAGTCCTCACAGCTGTTGTTCCCACCTTGTTCCTACCTGGCTCGCTGTGCTCTGGCTGCATTCCTTCAACTCAGTAACTTTATTGCTGCCTCAAGGCCTGGTATTTGCAGGCCTTCTCTGCCTCAAACGCTATTCCCCAGACCCAGATCTCAGATTAAAGGTTCCCTTCTTAGAGAGGCCTGTCCTGACAACTCCAGCTGAAGTGGCAGCGCTAGTCACTTTCTGTTATATCCTGTTCTCTTCATAATGCCACTTGTCACTATCTGATATTAATACTTATTTAATTACTTTTTACTTATCTGTCTCTCTCCAGTAGAATGTAAGTTACATGAGAGCAGGGTCTCATGGTCAAGACTTTATGGTTCACGACCATAATTACATAATTGGGCACGGAATACCTGGTGATGACTGAATGCCTTCCTGGTAGGTCTAGAGCTACCATCATGGCAGCTAGGAAGATATTTTTCAAACCAAAAAATAATTGCACTGGGCTTGGTGAGGCATTTTTTCTAATATACAGAGGCACAAAAGTGAAGATACATAGTATCTACATTTAGTAAGGAGTTATTTTGAAAAAACTAAAATTAGGACTATCATAGAGAATCTAGGACATATCAGATATATGAAATCGTATTCTTTCATGGATAAACATCTCTGATGACTTGTGCTGTCAGCACTAAAGTGTTCAGCTGTCAATGGTCACTGATAACAGAAGAACTGCTCACTAGAGAAGATGAGATTCCTGAGTGAATGTTAGTGCACACATGGGTCTGGGTGTTCACACACGTGCAGAAAACCTTCAGCTCAGAATCCACAACTGACAGCTCTTAGAATCAGAGTGGCCTTAGTTTACACTTGTTACTATTCTTCAGGGGAGTATGTCTCTAACTATAATATACATGTCAGTCACCTGGAGATCTTATTAAAATGTGGATTCTGATTCTGAGATGGGGCCAGAAATTCTATATTTCTAACAAGTTCTCACTCAGATGACTTCTATACTGCTGGCCAAAGGAGCAGACTTTGAAAAGCAAATGGCTAGGACTACCAAGTGACCATCTCAGAAACACGCCTGTAGATGAGCTCAGCAAAGAAGTGCTACACAGAATACTTGGTGCCCAAGACACAAAAGGAGACGAAGCTAATTTTAAAAAAGCAGAAAGAAACTTCTCTGGAAAGCTATAACTGGGTTTTCTTACGTCCTATAAGCCAAATTTATAGGGACTATTCCTAAGTGCTGACCTGTATGCAGATCTGGAAAACTGGTTAACTCTAGCAAGAGAATTGTGAAACATGCCTTCCTTTCCAAGTTTGAGTTTTACAACTCTTGGGGCTTGAGAAAGAAGAAAACCCTGCCGATTCAGTTAGCAACAGAAGTAATGTGGACTCACTTCCTCCTTTTCATCGTCTTGCTTGTTATAAAACTAGTGTTTTGTTGTTGTTGTTTTTTCTGGTTTCCTCTTCTAAAGTTTCCCCTCCTTACCACCAACCCCCAGGCCACGCCTCCACATTCTCCACATCAGCCCATGGGTAATGTGCCCACTGTCACCGGCCTTCCTGCTGCTCTTCCACGGCTGCCAGCACCCCGCGAGGGGGCAGGGAACCCTGAGATCTCACCCCACTTGGGTCTCCAGCTTTAACAGGGTGCTCTGGCAGCTGTAACAACTCAGCACTGCAGGCAGATCTCCTTGGGGACCAAGGGGGGGAGTGGGGTGACTGACAGGGCAGGATTTGGGCATTCCCGTGTCCTTTAGCAGCCTCCCAACAATGAGTGGGCACCATCTGTCACTATCCACAATGACCAGCCTCCCCGTCCACAAAAACAGCAAAATGCAAACCTGGCCTCTTCCTTCCAGCTTTTTGTGTTCCTTAAGAAGTTGCTCCACATGCATCACACTGTCTCCGGTGTCTGCAAACTCTGCCTGCTCGGTCAGCAAGCTGTCCAGGGCAAGCTCAGCCTACAGAGACACCAGAACAGGCCAGAAATGAGCCAGTGAGCTCCCATCTGGAGGGAGAGGTTTGCTCTACTCTAAGAAAACTCAAAGACCCAAAAAGGACTCGGGACCAATGGAAATATGTTACAGCTTATTAGTTTTTAGATTAAGTGGCAGTGGGCAGAGGGGTTGCTGAGACACATGTAGGTGGAATATTATTAAAGCTACATTCAACAGACTGTCAATCAAAATGGAAGATAAACCATCAATGAAATGCCACATATGCCAACAGGAAAACTGGATCCTAGGACATTGCAACCCCACTGAAAATAGTGAGGAGAGGAGAATCTTTAAGCAGGGGGCTGGAATTGGGGGAGGAGAGAAAGTCAATACCCAGATCTGGGCAGACAAGAGAACTGGAGGTTACAGACCATAAAAAGAAGTTCTATCAGACAAGAAAATAACACCTCACGGAAATTGTGCTCAAAGTGTTGCAGTTGCAGGCATTGATTGAGCTTCAGGTGATGCTTGGACCAAAACTGACTAAAGGCTTTTTCTGTTTCATCCAATTGAACTAGTAACCTGTCAAGAGAGAATGAGAAAGCCGCACTGTGGTTAACATTCATTTCCACGGCAGTCCACACAGGCTAATGTAGATAACATCTATGTTTTCGGACAGTGTTTTAAAGCATGGTAGTACCCTAATTATGCCAGTCTGTGTCACTTAGAACTGTCTCATGGTCCTGCTGCTTCCTGTGTTTTCACTTTTTCAACCAGGACACCTTCAGTGCTAGGCAGAAACTTCACATCAGCTGCAGCTGCTGGGCTTTGAAATACAGTGGTACCTTGAGATACGAGTTTAATTCATTCTGTAACCGAGCTCATAAGTCAGTCAACTCGTATATCAAACAAATTTCTCCCATTTAAAATAACTAAAATAGATTTAATCTGTTCCAGCCCTATGAAACATCCCCAAACCATCCTAAATTATGAAAAAAGACATGTTTTAAATTAAGAAACACACATGTATACTTTACCAATGCATAACAAAAAATGAAATAAAAGAAAAACGTGTTATTTAGTACTGTATTCTTACCTTGGAGACAGGAGTGCGGCTAACAGAGGTGAAAGGCGGAGGAGGAGGAGGGAGGGAGGAAGGGATGCAGGCACTGTAGACACGTAAACTAAAACTGCACTTTCTTAACACTAAATGTAAACTAAAACTGCATTTTCTTTACTTTAAACAAAACTAAAACTGCACTTTCTCTACTTAAAATTAAACCACAAAAACTTAACTGTAAAAAAAATGCACTTTCTTAACTTTAAACTTAAGAAACTAAGCTTAACATCACATATTTTTCATTTAATCATCACCTATTTTTGCCTTTTTGGCTGCACTTTCAGCACTTTCACTTGCAGGACTTTTGAATAAAAATCTATCCAAAGAGGTTTGCTTTTGCCTGCCTTTTAAAATGTTACGGAAATGTGACAAACAAGTGTCATTAAAAAGTGCTGAAGCACGATCAGTTGAAACTTTTTCTGGGTGTTTCTTTTTGATGAAACTTGAAAGCTTCTCCCACACTTTCAGCATGTCTTTAATTTCACTTGTAGAAATTGCTTCCTCAGACTCTACCTCCTCCTCACTACTAATCTCCTGCAGAAGCTCCGTATGTTGCATCATCTGTAGCTCCTTCAACTCCTCAGTTGAGAGTTCCTCCTCATGTTCCTAGACAAGCTCGTTTAAGTCACCCTCATCTACCTCCAGGCCCATCGACTTTCCGAGGGACACAATCTCCTTCAACGCTTCTATCTCGGTCTCGGTCTCTGGTTCGAATCCTTTGAAGTCCCTGTCTGCAACAACATCAGGCCATAACTTTTTCCATGCCAAGTTAAAGGTTCTTCTTGTAACCTCTTGCCATGCCAAGTCCATAATGCGTAAACATATCACGATGTTGTAGTGATCTTTCCAAAACTCTCGAAGGGTTAGAATTGTATTTTCAGTCACCTCAAAGCAGCGGTGGAACAAGTGCTTTGTGTAAAGCTTTTTAAAGTTGGAAATGACCTGCTGATCCATAGGTTGCAAGATTGAAGTCATGTTGGGTGGGAGGTAGAGGACTTTCATGAATTTGAACTCATTGAGAATGTCATCTTCAAGACCAGGTGGGTGGGCTGGAGCATTTTCAAGGATTAGTAATGCTTTCATCGGGAGTTTATTTTCTTGAAGATATTTCTTCACTGCAGGACCAAAGATGAGATTTACCCATTCAATGAAAGACTGCCATGTAACCCATGCCCTAGCATTGGTGTGCCACATAACCTGCAGTTTTTCTTTGAGAATCTTGTGAGTCTTAAAGGCTTGAGGATTTTCAGAATGATACACTAGCAGTGGCTTTACTTTACAGTCACCGCTAACATTTGCACACAATGCAAGGGTCAGATGGCCCTTCATGGGTTTATGGCCTGGCAGCTTCTTCTCCTCTGCGGTGATGAAAGTCCTCTGGGGCATATTTTTCCCAAACAAGTCTGTTTTGTCACAGTTGAACACTTGTTGGGAAATGTAGCTTTCCTTTGCCATAAGCGCAGCAAAACGTGCGATGTACTCCTCAGCTGCCTTGACATCAGCACTCGCAGCTTCACCATGCCTCACCACCGAGTGGATGCCAGATCTTTTTTTGAAATTTTCAAACCAGCCATGACTTGCCTTTAACATATCTTCTGCTGCCTCGTTTGAGGCTGATGGTTCTTTCTTCTTCAAGTTGCCGTAAATAGTATGTGCCTTTTCGCATATTACAGTCTCCGTCACTGTATCTCCTGCCAGCTCTTTCTCTTTCATCCACACCAGCAGAAGCTTCTCCATTTCTTCATGGATATTTGTCCTTAACTGGGACAGAATTATAGTTCCTTTCGCTGGATTTGCACTTTTGATGGCATCCTTTTGTTTAAGGATGGTACAAATTGTAGATGTATTGTGGTCGTACAGCCTTGCCAGTTCAATCACTCATACACCACGCTCATGTTTTTCTATTTTTTCTTGCTTTACTTCTATTGACATCATTCTCTTCTTCTCACCACTGTCCTTTACACTCACTTTCTTCGGCCCCATGATAGCACAGAAAAAAAGTTAGTAAAAAATGCAAAAATGATGCAAGAACGAGTACAGCACATGAGATTGACTTGATTCTGCGAGTAACACGTGAGAAAGAATGAGAAGCTGGTGTTGTGCTGCCGATACTGGACCTGTGTGCCAGTGCGCCAATTCGCCAACTAGTGGCAGCTTCCCGAATCATGACTCGTATCTTGGAATTTCGCTCGGGTCTCAAACAAAAATATGGACCGAGTCGCAGCTTGTATCTTAAAAAATTCATATGTTGGTCTGCTCGTATCTCAAGGTACCACTGTATGCCCCTGGGAACCTTACCTCTGTGCCTTTTCTTTGACAAAGCAAAGCACCCAGACAAACTGCTGTTTGGAAATGAAACCCAACCAATACTATCATCTCCCTTGATGTCGGGATGACAGCATTTTATAAGAGAGAGGAAGGCATTCTCTTAAAAACATCTCTGTAGCTGGATGCCACATGGATACCATCTTTTGCCTTTTGTTGTATCAATAATTATTTTTTCTTGACCCTACCAGGACCCAACGGTAGCTGTTCTAATCTGTCCTAGATTGTTTCAGATCATCTAGTTCTATTCTCTCCTTAAAAAGGCATATTTCACCTTCACTCACCTTTCCATGGTGGCTAGATTCTCAAGTTCATTGAGATTGAGTTTGCTGATGGAATGTTTGGTTGCTGGTTCTTGAATGCATGACAGCAATGTGGCCCCTTGCTTCCCAAGTAGTTTCAGCTCATCCTAGAGAAAGAAACATATAGTTTATCTTATAAGAAATTAATGAAAAAAATTCTTAGTAGATTTGGGGGTAAGAAGAATGGTAGATCAGTATATCTTTCATTTAGGAAATTAAATTCAAAAAAATTCAAGTTGCAGATTTATAAAATGAAACAACTTCTTCTGAATGGGTAATATATACACGATACAAAACTTAAAATATACAAAAGGATATGCCCTGGATAAAAGCAAGTCTTTTGTACAGAGCCTATCTACTTTCTCTCTCCCAAAGCAATAACTGTTCAATTTTGTGTCTCAGGCTGTTGTAAATTAAAAGCAAAATTAGTTGATAAAAACTGGTTCCAATCCAAGATAGTCACCAGAAACAAGAAAATGACTGATATCGACTGTTAAATGCTGGGAATTGCCATGCAATAACAATGTAATAATTGCTAGTTGACCAGAAAAAAAAAACACCCACAAAACTTCATCTGGTCTTGTCAATAAACACCTGCCTCTCCTTCCTCCTGCTCCCCCAAAATGTGGTAGAGATGGGTAGCAATTTCAGTCTGACACAGGAAGAGTCAAACTTCCAAGGCAACTCCACTCTGCTCTTTTTCCATGGAAAGTCAGGGCTTTGCAGTTGGGGAAGGTGTCAGGCTACCTCCTTCTGAATCCAGCAGCTCTCGCCCTCTACACACACAGTGTGGAGTCTTCTCAATGCCCTGTGCATTTACTGTAAGGCAAGGCAAAAGGGCTGAAACCTGGCCTAGAATTTTGCCCCCAGGAGTTCTGGGTTTGGTTCCTGGGTCACACACACAGCATGCTGCTTTGATTTGCCCTGAGAGTTAGAGAAGCCCTAAATTATAAAACAATCACGTCCATGCATGTGAACACTGAATCGCTTCCTCCGGGCTCCACCACTGCCAGCCTCCACACAGCCTCCAGCTCCTCCTTGTGCGAGGAATTTTATACTTTCCACTCTGGTCACCAAGAAGCCTGGCACTCTCAGCCTCAGGCCTTTGTTCCTTGTCTCCCATGCTATGCCAGTCTTCAGCCACTTGAAGACTTCCCTTGTTCACACCCAGCCTCATGACAGACTGGACTTTCCTGATCCAGTCCCTCAAGATTCTTTGGATTCCTCCTGTGGCTATGCCACTCCAGGTAATGCTCCAAATAGGCCACCTGGCTGGTATTCTTACCTGAGATGGACATATCCCTTCTTTTCCACTCCAGGTATCAGCCCTCATTTTTATTATCTCATCTATGTTTATTAAATATTTGTAGGTTGGATGAATTAATAATAGTTTAAAAGAAACCAGGTTACAGGTGAATAGACAAAGAAGATATATATACCTGGGAAGGCAGGGGACTCATTAGCAAGTGCGCTTAGCTTTTTCCTCCTCTCCTTAACCACTAAAAAGGATCCAGCTTTTCTGTTTCTTAACTGCCCCTGACTTCCAGCATGACAGCAGTATTCTGGCATTAGCCATCATTAGGAAAATATACATACAGTGTATGTGCGTGTGATGCAGAGCTGGGAGGGAAGGGGGAGGGGCCAAAGAAGAAGAGGCATTGTTAGGGAAGCTTGGGAGACACACCCAAAGGGCTGTAGAGTGTGAGGCAGCATGTGAGAGAGGGAAGGTGACTCTTAGTAAGTGATGTCATACACTACGTATCCCTTTCACATTGTTAAAAAAACACAAAGTAAACTTGTGACCTGGTTATTGCTCTGGGATAACCAAAATCTGCCATGAACATAGAGGGCAAGTTTGAAGAACTATGGGACTTGAAAAGCATAAAGGTAAGTTGCTCAGCCCCCAAATAGAATTTACCCTTGTCCACAGTTGTTAACAATTCCAAATATGTAACACCTGTGTAGAGCAGGCACTAACCAATCAGCCCAGATGTCAGACACGATGCTGAAACCATCCTGAGACCAACTGTGTGTGTTCCAGGTGGTTAATCCTTTAGTTGCCAGAATCATGAGACAGTTTTGTGTCCTAGGAAATAGGCCAGGGAGGTGGAGTGGGGCGCTCAAGGGAGGGAAATATTTAACTCTTATAGCAATAGAAACAGTTGTCCAGTGCGCTCTCATCATAGTGGTACAGAAGACCCACCTAACAGGGTGAGGAGGACCTCTTCAGGCTCAAAAGAACTTATTTAACTTTTCCAGGGGAATGCTTTCCTATGACAAGGGTAAGCATAAATTGTGACATTTGTTCAAAATGTTATTTATAAAGATCTATTATTACATGCCAGGCACTGTGCTTGGCTGTGTCATGGCCCAGAATGGGGGGAGGGGTGGGTGGGAAGTGAAAGAATGAATCAGAGCCTAGAGAACATACGAGTGACTAATGCTTTATAATCCTTAACTTTTATCACGTCTGCCGTTTCTACCACTAAAAGTCAGCGCTACTGTTATGTTTTGTTTGTGAGGCTAACGAATGAATTCCAGAATCTGGCCTTTAAATGCTAGTCTTCATGATTTAGAAACAAAGTTCCTGAAAGACATGAGATGTCCTCTTTCCTCAGCAGCCACTCAGAAAAATCCTGTAGCACCAAGCTAGTTCAAAATACTGATTTGTGAAGTTGTTAACACTGAACATATTCATGAGAATACCAAATTTGTCTTCCTGTGTAAAACTAAGACCTCTGTGCCTATTCATTTCTAACGTATGTTTTATGCCAGTCAAGTTTGAACAAAGGTTTTCTTTTTTAAAGTTGTTTCATACCACTTTATGGGGGGGGGGTCCATTTTCATGCCTCAAGAGCACGTGTAATGCTAAGATGTCCCACCATTCTAATCCTGTCTGCTGCCCGTTTCAGTTCTGGTCCTCTGTGAAACCATGGATTTTGTTGGTCTGCTCTTCTGGAGGCAGAAAGGGGTTGACACCCATCCAGCGAGCCCCAGGGAGACTTCCCTTTACAGCATGAAAGAGCCTGCCAAGCGCCCTTGTTATCAACTTATAAAGACAGTCCTGACGTACTTCTGTGAATCATTTAATAAGTGCCTCTCTTTAAACCCACTTCAGAGCATCTTCCCTAGTTCTCTTTCTCAAATTAGTCCCTATATAAAAAGACACACCCTGAGAAAGTGAAGCAATATGTCAGTTTAGTAGTCTCTTCCCAAATTTCACAACAGCCACAGAAAAGCTTATGCTTCAAAAGCTGACTCCCTATTTTCACTGCACTTTCAGCCCACGGTATCTTGCTCTGTCCTAAGCAGATCACAGGAGTGCTGCCCTTGAAGGAAGGTTCACACAACTCGCCTTCTGGCATGAGGCTGGAATGCAGTTCCCTTTGCTAAGATGCTTCTCACAGGTGTTAAGTGAAATCCTTTTACATGCACCACCCAGTCTCGAGAGATTTTTCTCTTTATTTACTGCCTATCCAGGTTGAAGGTGTTCAGTGGTTTCCAAGTCACTGAAGAAGAGGAAAGAGGAGGGCTTAATTCTGTTCCTGGCTCCGTCCAGGAGACTGACCGTCTGATGGCACAGAGGCTGGACTGTGAGAGGCCACTGACCACTCACCTGCAACTTGTCCCGCTGCCTTGTGTGGGACTTGAGAAGCTCTTCAGTGGATGGCACACCTCTGGGCAGCTCTGTTGTGGCTAGGCGAGCCCCAAATGTCTGGAGCATCTGGGCATTGGTCTTCAATGTCAGTGCAAAGTTCTCGATGGCCTGGAAGATCAGACAATCATAACATAGTACCCATCTGACACCATATATAAGAATTAATATTTGTAGAAATATGCTCTGAAAATATGCAGAGTTAGAATAACAATTAGAGATAGCAAGGTGCCCTAGGGAGAAATCCCTAAGCCAGTGATGGGCAATTTTTTGAGCTTGGTGTGTAAAAATTCG
Source organism: Rhynchonycteris naso (assembly GCA_037038555.1). Classification (NCBI taxonomy): domain Eukaryota; kingdom Metazoa; phylum Chordata; class Mammalia; order Chiroptera; family Emballonuridae; genus Rhynchonycteris; species Rhynchonycteris naso. Next base: position 40,407,839 of record CM073002.1, read on the forward strand.
CCAAAAACTGAGCATAACTTGGGTGATGTGTCACTTCGAGAAAAACGGCCTAACCGGAAGTACCAGAACTAGACGCTCTGTGCTGGAGTTCTGTTGTTTTGACCTACAGACCTCCGGCACAGAGTGTCTACACTACAGCAAATGTTTTATCCTCGGCTACTGCACCTGGCTGTGCGGGAGCTGAGGATGAAATGTCCTTCCCGGCATGCGGCCCCATACTTCTCTGGTATGCAGCTGCGTGTCATTAAAAATGGTTATGCGTGTCAGTGCTGACACACATGTCATAGGTTCGCCATCACGGCCCTAAGATGACAAGAGTCCGGGGGCCTCTCTGACCCATACTGGAAACAGTACATGCTGGAAACAGCAAAACAGCAGGATAAGATTTAGCAACCAAAAATGTTTAGGATCTCAGAACAGAGATTAGGAATCAGCATGTTCCTTGTCCTTTACTTCACCCCCTGAAAACTTTTGCTGTCTGCTTCCTTGGGTTATTTGTACTGGCTAATAAATATCTGAGTAAGGGTGGGGGCAGGGCTTCAGTTCTTGGGTCTGCTGACCAGGGCTGTTGCCTCCCCTCACCCCCTCAGAGCATGTCTTCTGGTCTCTGAGTAGCTCATTTTCACCACAAGTGGTGCCCCGTGTGAGGAATGGGAAACCAGACGACAGGTTTGCTACTCCATGTAGTTCACTGTTGTAGCGACAAGTGGTTCCCCATACAAGGAACCAGAAGAAATGACCTCCCAAAGCCTGGCAAAGGAAAAGGACGTCCAGTTATCTCATCCCGCCTGGAAAGGGAAACGAGTAGCAGGGGAAAACCCTTGAATGCTTGCCGCGAGGTCACTTTTAGGGATCAGGCCAGGGGCTTTCCCTTTCCCTCCATCTTTCCTTCATCATGGGGAACTCCCTTTCCTCTGAGCAGTGGAGTCTCAAGTTAAGTTACAGCTATGGGGACTCCTCCCAGCTGCAGGGTGTCAGATCGGAATTTAACTGCCCTCTTGTTCACAATCAAACAGTGCCCTAGGTATCTGAAGGAGAGAAGTTTAGACTTAGAAGACTGGAACAGCACTTTTACCAAGGCGATGGTTGAAGCAATCGGGATGGAATATGAAATGACACCTTCGGACTAGAAAGGGCTTGTAAGAACTGTTCTCACCACCTAGCCCAAACCTCAGACCAGCCCCTACCCCTAGATATTTCACCAACCCTAGCCAGCAGGAAGTAGCTACAGAAAAAGAGACCTTTGCCCCTTTTCCTTAAAAAACGAAAGTAATGAAATGTTAAGTTTGGGTCCAGAGTTTCTTTAAGTCTAGAGCCCCTTTAAAAACTCAAATTGCCCTCATCCAACCCTCCCTCCCCTACAGCTCCCTTCAGGGAGCCCACCCTGGGAAGGGTCTGGGGGAGTGTCCTTGGGACAAGGCCTTCAGGAGGAACCTGAGGTTGGGAAAGGGAGACAGCCTGTGACCAAAGCCACAAACATGTTACAACTGTGGGAAAAACGGACGTTTTCAGAAAGATTACACATAAAGCCTAACAGCAACTGTGCAGCTTGGCTTTGTGTGTGCTCTGAGAGGCTAATTAAAACTTAGTCTAAAAAGTCCTTATAAAGTTCCAGGAAAGAAGATTGTAAAAAGCCAATATGATCAATTACTATTTTTGTGCTTATACAAATTACTAGGCCAAGTTGAAACTAGACTTAATACTGTAACTAGGACAATCTTAATTTGGCTCTTTGAAAAAAAATAAGGGTAATTTTAGAAAGAAAAAAAAGAGAAACCAAGTCATTTAAATAATTTAATTAATGTCTTTTAAAGTTATTAACAAAAAATATGTTTGTTTTCCCTAGGTTTATAAAAGGTTCCTGTTATCTCTATTATATCTTTTGAAAATAAAAATTTGCCAGTAAAAGAATCTGTTTCTAAAGGTGATGAAGTATGTTCATAAAAGTATCAATCTAAAATTACTAATTACTAACTTAGTCCTCACTAAAAGTTAAGGTTTTTAGAAGTTGAGAATTCTGCCTGACCAGGCGGTGGCGCAGTGGATAGAGCATCAGACTGGAATGCAAAGGACCCAGGTTCGAAACCCCGAGGTTTCCAGCTTGAGCACGAACTCATCTGTTTTGAGTGGGAACTCACCAGCTTGAGTGCAGGGTAGCTGGCTTGAGTGTAGGATCATAGACATGACCCCATGGTCTCTGACTTGAGCCCAAGGTCACTGGCTTCAGCAAGGGGTCACTTGCTCTGCTGTAGCCCCCCAGTCAAGGCACATATGAGAAAGCAATCAATGAACAACTAAGGTGCCACAATGAAGAATTGATGCTTCTCATCTGTCTCCCTTCCTGTCTGTCTGTCCCTACCTGTCTCTCTCTCTCTCTCTCTGTGTCACAAAAGAAAAATGAACTTGAGAATTCTGATTAATTATAAAGAACTTGTATGATTTTAATAATAAAAGGTATAAGGTTTGGAGGTACTTTTGAAAGGAAAAGGAAGAAAATAAATTTTCTTCCTTTTCTGAAAGCTGGTTATTTCTGAATGGTGAGAAGGTTTGTATAAGTTGCTGAAGGTTTGTGCAGGGGGAAGAAACAAAAAGAGAAAGAACTAAGAAAGTAGACAAAGGTGAGAAAAGGAGAGGAAGGACTTTAGAAGGACTGTCCTGAAAGAAAAATCAAAGTGAACATTAGAACATTCTTAGGGGCCTCAGGAGCTTAAGAAATTCACCCAAACTTACAGGTATTACAGAAAGAGCCAATTGCCTTCTGTAAAGCCTGTAGCCGAGGCTGCCATCACAGCAGCCTGACCCACGCAGGTTCACATTAGATTCGGACAGATTGTAATGAAACACAGGAGCCAAGAACTGGTGAGCCATAAGCTTTAATTCTAGCTTGCACCCGGCCGGCAAGCAAAAACACACACTGGGCTCCAAAACCCACACATTCAGTGCTCACAAAGCTACTGACTTATCCGAGTTTCCTAGCATCAAAGCTTTCTAGCTCACCAGACTTATTCACCTCTGTTTTACATGTCCTCCTGCACAAACTCTTCACAAACTGGCTTCTTCCTCAGCATTCTGCCATCTTGGCTGCTTCTCCTGGCCTTCACGTGGCCTTACTCTGCTCTCCTCTCTAATAATAACCTCAGGAACTCAGGAACCAAGAGAGAGAGCAAGCTCCCGGGCTGCCCCAGTTTATAGCATAGAAAATCCAAACCCTTAATCCAATCTACAGACAAAGTCTCTGATACAAAGCCACCCATCTGAGGCATAATGGGATTCCTCCCTACATCACCACCTTACATCATCCAATCAGTCAAGGGTGTGGAGAAGAGCTTAGTCTTAAAACTAAGCCTTAGGCTATAACGACCCGGCCTGCCCACAGCCTGTTCCAGAACACACATTAATATCAACAAACTTCCATGTGGGCAGCGCCATCTTTAACAAAGTGAGCATAATATATTTTATCTGCCGAACACCTTCTTAAACCCCAACCACACAAACAAAAATAGGGGAGTCAGGAGAAGAGACTCACCCCAAAAGAACCACTATATCAAGCTCTTTTTACTCTTAATTGTTTAAACATTTCCTCATCTGAACTTACTGCAGTCGAGACGCATTTTATACCAGCCAACCAACGGCCTACACCTCTCATGTTGTACCAGGATTTATTAGCTGGCCCTGAGTGGCAGAGTCCAGTCAAATTCCTACCCCGGGGTCGAGGGTATGTTGCAGTTTTGTCATCAACAGGTACTCTTTGGATACCAGCGAGGAATGTGAAGCCTCATCATGAGTTGGCATCAGCCCGTTAGGAAGCAACCCGGAAATGTTTAGGCTCTCAGAACAGAGATTAGGAGTCAGCATGTTCCCTGTCCTTTACTTCACCCCTGAAAACTTCTGCTGTCTGCTTCCTTGAGTTATTTGTACTGGCTAATAAATACATATTTGAGTAAGGCTGGGGATGAGGCTTGAGTCCTCTGGTTTGCCGACTGGGGCTATTGCCTTCCCTTTGGCCCCTTGGAGCATTTCATCTGGTCTCTGAATAGTTCATTGCTGCTGTGACAAATATCCCCCAATATGCTTCAACAGTGGAAGGACAGTAGAATCAGCTACCATTTATACTCGGTGCTATACATTTGTCTATCATTTCCATAATCCAGAGCAGGAGGCCTTTTAATTCCATTTTATAAAAAAGGAAATGTCAACATGTCAACTGAATTGCCCAAGATTCTATTACGTGTGCAGTAAGAAAGGCAGGCAGGATTCAAACGTTAGCTCTTCTAATTCCAGACTGCTGTTGGTTAACTTAAGAACACATAACATTAAATCTAGATACCTAAGATTTACACTACATAATATGCTGAAAAGTGTAGGACCTCTCAGCCCTGCCTCTAATAAATCCTTTCTTCTCTTCTAGCCCCTACGCTGCCCTCTGTCCTTTTTATCCCCTACACACACAGTCAGGCTGCCTCTGAGAAATTTGTCAAATGCTACTGAGAGTATATGACATTGAGGGTAAAGATCAATGCAATGATTAGGTCACTAGTGACCTCTAACAGTCATTTGTAGGGAGAGATTGGGGGCCTCATTCTCTCTCTTTTCCTTTTTTTTCCTTTTAGGTGAGAGGAGGAGAGATAGTGAGGCAGACTCCCGCATGCGCTCTGACCAGGATAAACTGACAACACCCACCACATTCCTGTCTAGGACCCAATGCTTGAATCAACCAAGCTATTTTTAGTGCCTGAGGCTGAGGCTCAGACCAGCCAAATTACCTTCAATGCCTGGGGCCAATGCTCAAAACAATTGAGCCATTGGCTCTGGGAAGGGAAGAGAGCAAGAAGTGGGAGAGGGAAGGGGAAGCAGACAGTCACTTCTCTTATGTGCTCTGACTGGGAATTAAACCCAGAACGTCCATACACCAGGCCGACACTCTATCCACAGAACCACCAGCCAGGGCCCTCTCTCTTCTCCTGTACAAAAATTTACCTTGTCCTCGGTCCCTTCCACTTATGGACCCTACTCTGCCATTAAATGAGTACCTGCTCATGGGCTAGTGACTTCGCAGCTAACACCCAAGGGGAGCTACCTGCATTTTAGCAGAGTGCTTCAGGAAACGTGTGGCCCAACCTAGGAAAAGTGACACTGACCATTAGAACAGTTAGTTGAAGGTGAGTGGCTTTTCAGAATCCCACGCAGCCATACTGGCACTGTCTCACCCAATTTTATCTGCTCCTGAGACAGTTTTGCCCCTGAAGGGCGAGTACAATGTCACATTCTTCTCTTCCTCCAGGGTATGGTGCTGTGTCCGTCACACAGGTGGTCTAAACTACTAAATGGATGAATATTAGGAACAAAGAGGCCCAAACTAATTTTCTTTAAAAAAATTTTTTTTTAAATTTGTTGATTGATTTTAGGAAGAGAGGAAAGGAGAGAGAGAAAGAGAAGAGAGAGAGAAACATCGATTTGTTGTTCCACTTGTTTATGCATTCATCGGCTGACTCCTACATGTGCCCTGACCAGAGATCAAACTTATGACCTTGGCACATAGGAATACTGCTCTAACTAACTGAGTACCTGGTCAGGGCCCCCGACCTAATTTTCATTTGGGAAAAAGTAATTTCTGTCCGTACATCATCAGAGAACATTTCTGAAAACCCAAACACACGTCATAAACAATGCGGTAGGTCAGAGGCAGCTCTTCTCCACCCCAGAGGCAAGGAGGCCAGCCTGGCCAGACTTCCAGAGCATGGCATGTCTCCCTGACTGTCTAAGCCCAATGTCTTCCCCACATCAACCATTTCATACTTGAAGCATTACTGTGGGTAGAACCTCCCCTCTTAGAACAAGCACTGATAAAGCAACAATACTTTAAATTTTTTTTAGTTTTTCAATTACAGTTGACACAGTATTATATTAGTTCAGGTGTACAACATAGTGATTAAACATTTATGTAACTTATGAAACAATCACCATGATAAGTCTAGTACCCATCTGACATCATACAGTTATTACAAAATTATTGACCATATTCCCTTTGCTATACTTTCCATCCCCAGGACTATTTTTATATCCGCCAATTTGTACTTTTTAATCCTTTCACTTTTTTTAGCCTCCCCCAATCTGGCAATCATTAATTTGTTCTCTGTGAGACTGTTCTAATACAGTAACAATCTTGAATATCATAGTACGTTAGGCCTGAAAAATCAGGCAAACACCAACTTTTATAAAATCTTTTCAAGTACATAAAAGTGTTATTATTTTCACATAATCTAATATCCATATAAGATACTCTTTAACTGTATCCACGAATAGCCTATGATGAATAATATATAAAAAATTCAATTTATTAGGAATTGTAAGAAAATATGAAATTATTCAGTATTTTGCTTTGCATGCACTTTCTTTTCTTATGCATCTCAATGAAGTATTATTCTTATCACCACCTAGCATTCTATAAATGAGGAAAGTGAAGAATATTGAGGTTAAGTAATTTCCTCCAAAGTTACACAAAAAATAAGTGTCAGAACTGGAATTGGACCTGGGTAGTGTGGCTCAGGGCTGGCACTTATAAGCACAATGTTACCTCTTGGCAGTCAAAAGAAGATTTAATAAAACTATATCAACAAAAGATTTGGCACTGAGAGTTGAAAGTTTGAATTAGAGTCTAGATGCTGATAACCTCTAATCATGTGATCTCAGGTGAGTTATGGAATGCCAGCGAATCCTAGTGTCCTGATTTCAAAATAAGGATAACGCTTGCTCCGTTTTCGCGGGTTTTCCTTTTTATTTTACTTATTTATTTTGAGGACCAAAAGGAATAGCAAAAGTGAAAGGATTTTGGACAAAGTAGAGTACCTTACAAATATAATAATAATAACACTAATGACTCAGAGTGTCAGGTGTGAGGCCTGCAAATGTCATCTTGGAAATACAGGAAAGCCAGAGATTTCCCATGGAGGGTCCTATTAACGAATTAACCAGGCCCTGGCCAGATGGCTCAGTTGGTAGGAGCATCATCCCAAATCACAAAGGTTGCCAATCTAATCCCCAGTCAGGGCATATAGAGGAACAGCTTGATGTTCCTGTCTGTCTGTCTGTCTCTCTCTCCATTCCTCTCTAAAAGATAAAAAAAAAAAAAAAAAAAAAGGCCCTGGCCAGTTGGCTTAGCGGTAGAGCATCAGCCCAGCGTGTGAAATCCCAGGTTTGATTCCCAGTCAAGACACACAGGAGAAGTGACCATTCACTTCACTCCCCTCCCTCCACTTCCTCTCCCGCAGCCATGGCTCGAATGAGCAAGTTGGCCTCAGGAGCTGAGGATGGCTTCATGGCCTTGCCTCAGGCACTAGAATAGTTCAGTTGCCAAGCAACAGAGCAGTGGCCCCAGATAGGCAGAACATCAGCCCTAGATGGGGGTTGCCGGGTGGATTCCAGTCAGGGCACATGCAGAAATCTGTCTCTCTGCCTCCCTGCCTCTCATGAGATTAAGAAAAAAACAAAACAACAACCAAAAAAAAACCCTGATTCCATGTGTCTTATTAGTGAATAATCACCTTGGAAGTGGCACAGAGGACCTTATCCTGATAGGATGATAAAAAAAGAGCTTGGCTTTTATAGTCTTGGCTCTGCCACTACTTGATCATAGGACCTTGGATAAGTCACCTCTTTACTCTGCAAGTCAGTTTCCTTACCTGTACAATAAGTTGATTGAAATAAACAATCTTTTAAAAAAAATTTTATTTTTATTTATTTATTTATTTATTTATATTGAGAGAGAGAGAGAGAGAGAGACGGACAGACAGGAAGGGAGAGATATGAGAAGCATCCACTCATAGTTGCAGCACCTTAGTTGTTCATTGATTGTCTTCTCATATGTGCCTTGACCAGGGCTCCAGCCGAGCCAGTGACACCTGCTCAAGCTAGTGACCTTGCGCTTCTGGGCTCAAGCCAGTAGTGACCATGGGATCATGATCCCACACTCAAGCCGGTGACCCTGTGCTCATACTGGGGAGCCTGAGATCAAGTTGGATGAGCCCACACTCAAGGTGGCGACCTCAAGGTATCAAACCTAGGTCCTCAGCATCCCAGGTCAACGCTCTGTCCATTGTGTCACCACCTGGTCAGGCTAAAATAAATGGTCTTTAAGGTTCTTTTCAGTTCTAACTTTATATGAATCTCAAAGATCTGACACCTAGAAAGCACACTGGTACCGAAAAAGTATCTCCATATTCATAAGATAAAAGGTAAGGTATATACTGTGAATACATGTTTTTAATTACATATTTGTATATGTGAAATATATATATAAAGCATGCAAAAGGCATGTAAAAAATATCTCTGATGTTTCAATACTAGCTATACTTTTTAAAGTTCACTATAATATGCTCACTTCATGCACAAACACAAACCATGGATAAAAACTAGGTCGGGGCGGGGAGAGGGATGTGGGCACATGTCTGCTCATATCACACCTTTAATCAATCCTCATGACCTCAGTTTTTATTGTGTCTCTAAATTCTTAAAGAATTAGTTTTGTCTTTGATGTCAAGGTGCATTTGTTTTTTTCTTTATTTGTTGCAAATTTGTATCATTTCATAAAAAAGTCTAAGGCAACTTGAAAAACATGAACGACACAGTAAAAGAAAGGATAGGTAGATAAATCCGAGCAAAGATAAATCCGAGATCTGGCTAGCCCAAAAAAGGCTGGTGGGTAGTGAAATTCTTTTAATTTTGTAAAAGTAATGTATTCAGAATCTACCAAGTGAAGAAAGAAAGCCTAGAAGCTCTCCAGGTTCCATGTTTTATAGGATTTAAAGAAACTGCAGCATGGGACAACCCTCAGCACACTCATGTCTGGTATTCTACATTAGCTTCCCTCCACAGTTCATATTTAAGCTTATTTAGAATTACACGTTTGTACAGACCTTTACATTATATATATTACACACATATAAGATTTTCTTGGGGTTACCATTATTATGGTAAAATCAATAAAATGTTTAAAGGCTTCTTGCCCAGTTCAAGGGCTCTCCTGTAGGTCTCGGGAAGGGATGAGCCTTCTTTGAAGTTACATGGCATACAGAGAAGTGAGGGAAGGATTAGAGTCCGTCGTTTTGAAATTGTGTTGTTAGAAATCTATTTTGTTCAATTCTTAACTTTTTTTTTTAGTCATAAAACGTTACACTCTAAGACAAGGTAAATTCTTATGCCCAATTAAGTGCAGTTCATGTATCGGGCAACTTGTTTCCAAAGAGACAGATACAGACAGGGGTGCTAACACCACAACTTGCCTTCAGAGTGGTAAACGGAGCTTCTGATTTTGCTTAGGAAAACTAATTTTTTCAAGGGTACAGGGGCTAAAGGAGCAGGGAAAGAGGAATGACAACTTTAGATAGAAACACATTGTTTAGTGAGTTTTAATTTTACTTCTTCCTCCATATTACTGACCCTTCTTGTTTAGCATAATAACTACCAATATAAGGGGGGGGGGGAAGTAAAACACTGTATTTTGGGTCCTTACACAGCTTTTAAACTGTCTCTACATTAGAATCATCTGGGGAATTTTGTGGAAACTAATGACTTAGACCCATTTCCAGTTAAGTAAATTAATTTCTCTGCGGTATAGCAGGTTATTGGCATTGTGAAAACTCCCCGCATGTACTTAAGTCAAGTCCTTAAAACTCCCATGCCAGAAAATGAGGTGAGGTGAAGTTATGCAGCAGGAGAAACTCCAGCTTTTTTCCTTCACACTATTTCCCCCCCAGCCTGTGGCTTGGAATACCCAATCTGCCCAATGTTAGGTAGTCATAGGCAATGATCTCCCAATAGTTAATTTTAAACTCTCCTCTCCTGGAAAGCAAGGGGAGACATGAAAAAAGACACACAAGTTGGTACTCACAGTTCGATGATTTATCCACTGACTGTGGCGATATTCCAAAGTTCCCCCTAAGTCCTCGGTCAGTTGGCTTTTGTCAATGTAGCCTTGAAGGTCAGAGACAGAATTCAACATAATGATCTATAAAAGGAAAAAAATCAATATATTCCTCACAGATAATTAAATAGTAATTCTGTGATGGCGAACCTATGACACGCGTGTCAGCACTGACACATGTAGCCATTTTCAATGACACATGGCCGCATACCAGAGAAGTATGGGGCCGCATGCTGAGAAGGACGTTTCATCCTTTGCTCCTGAACGTCCAGGCGCAGGAGCCGAGGATAAAACATTTGCTGTAGTGTAGACACTCTGTGCTGGAGGTCTGTAGGCCAAAACAACAGAACTCCGGCACAGAGCGTCTAGTTCTGGGACTTCCGGTTAGGCCGTTTTTCTCAAAGTGACACACCACCCGAGTTATGCTCGGTTTTTTGGCGAATTTTGACACACCAAGCTCAAAAGATTGCCCATCACTGATCTATCTCCTACTGTCATTGCCTCCTCAAACATTTATATCCAAAATGGACATCGTACCCAGCAGAGAAATACCGTTTCCATTTCCCCCCTTGGAGAGAAGAACACCAGAATGTTGAAGAGTCTGTGGCAAAATCGTGACTTGGATTAGGGAGCTCGGTTGTAAGCTACTTAGAAGCCAGGTCTTGTGTGAAGTGAATTTCTGTCAAAAGTTCCCCTGTTAATGTATACTCTTCAGTCACCAATCTCAAGTGCTGTACTGAGACCCAAAAACCTGTGATGAGAAGCTCAACAAAGGCTGGGCTGATGAATATAAAAATAAAATCAAAATATAGGGACATTCTGAGGAGTATGTGTTAAAAAGACTCACAACATTGATGCATGCTTATGAAGAAGGTTGATGTATCCCTGATTTGTCTTTTGTGTGTGCGTGTGTGACAGGGAAAGAGACAGAGAGAGGGACAGATAGGGACAGACAGGAAGGGAGAGAGATGATGAGAAGCATCAGTTCTTGGTTGTAGAACCTTAGTTGTTCGCTGATTGATTTCTCATATGTACCTTGACCAGGGGGCTACTGCAGACAGAGTAACCCCTTGCTCAAGCCAGCGACCTTGGGCTCAAGCTGGTGAGCCTTGCTCAAACCAGATGAGCCTGCGCTCAAGCTGGTGATCTCGATATTTTGAATTGGGTCCTCCAAGTCCCAGTCCAACGCTCTATCCACTGTGCCACTGCCTGGTCATGCACCTTCGATTTGTCTTATGGAGGACATTTAGAGGTAATGGGCAGAGGATTTTCATAAATTAACAATACTACTGATGAGTGAATGTCCACACATCTAGAGGAAGATGACACATTCCAGACTGTCCCCCAGGCAGGGTCCTGATTCTCTGTCTCATCACTGTATCACATGCCCCTACTTACTCCTGACTAGGAGCATGGGTACCCTCATTACTATCTCTGGCATATGCCCTGAAATCTTTATCTAATGATGTTATATTTCTTCACTTCTTGTTGATTATTTTGAAAGTCTATTCTTGGTCAGAGACATAAGAATATAGGCTTTTCTCTATTATTACATTGTATTAGACAAGTGATAAGTCCACTTTGGAATGAAAAGAATATAATAAGTATGGCCCAAGGTCTATAGGTAAAAACAAAATTGATTTATTCATTCAATCAATGTTAGGCTCCAAAGAATAAAACAGTCAATATGATAGGCCCTTCCCTCAAGGAACCTGATTTAGTGGGATTTGATCACTATAGATCACTGTGTTGACCTCATCAGGCCCTGTGATGTTCTCCTCCTGGAAAAGACTTTGGGAATTTAAAAAATTATTTTATAATATAAGAAAGAAAAAATAACATTAATCTATTTGTGCCTTTCATTTCTAAAAAGTTTAGGCCATTTTTGAAAGTTTCAAAAAGATTTTTATTTTGTCTACAATTAGAAATTACATAATAATACATAACAAGAAATTGTCAAGTGAAAAATGATGGTTTTTTTCTTCTCAGAACATTAGTAGCTACTTAAAATAATACCATAATGCAACATCACATTGGGCAGAAGTAACTTGCCCACAGCCTGGAGTCTCAGAAACCTGTCCAGCCAGGCTGCACATCTTCCGGTGCCCCTCACTGAAGGGGCAGGGGGCGTGCATCCAGACTTGACAGGACTCTGCTCGTTTATTTTTCCCGTGGAAACCCCACCGAAGACTCTTATCTAAGTTTTTCCCTTCATCCTGCTTCTGCCTTCTGGGCGAGCATGACACAAGGTGACCTCCTCCCTGGTACCTGAGTATAATAAACTTTGTCCTTCAAGCTCATTCTCATCCGCCCCGCCCCCCCTCCGGTTCCCTGAGGCAACACCAGCTTTACGGCACCATTTCCAACATGTACACACTTAGAACAGCTGCTGTAGGTAAAGGACGTCATGCTTGGCTGGATAGTTCACTTGGTTGGAGCATTGTCTGGATGGGCCAAGGTTGCAGGTTGATTCTGATTAGGGCACATACAAGAATCAACCAATGACCTGACCAGGTGGTGGTGCAATGGACAGAGCATCGGCCTGGATGCTGATCGACCCAGGTTCAAAACTCCGAGGTCACCAGCTTGAACACGGGGTCACTGGCTTGAGCACAGGATCATAGACATGACCCCATGGTCACCGGCTTGAGCCCAAGGTCACTGGCTCCTCTCAAGCCCCCCCATTAAAAGCACATATGAGAAAGCAATCAATGAACAACTAAGGTGTCACAACTATGAGTTGATGTTTCTCATCTTTCTCCCTTCCTATCTGTTTGTCCCTATCTGTCCCTTTCTCTTGTCCCCTCTCTCTCTTGCATGCTATCTAAAAAAAAAAAAAAAAAATCAACTAATGAATAGAGAAATAAGTAAAACAACAAACCACTTTCTCTCTCCTGCTTCCTCTCTATAATCAATAAATAAAAAATTTTAAAAAGAATGCTATATTATTTTTCTTTTCAGTATATATTTATTTATGTTCTTATCTATACATTGCCTAAAGCTGCTCTTTTAAAGAGCTATGTGATCTTTTCATTATAAAAGAAGCATTCCTGTATTCTGTAACACACTCCATTTTAAGAAAACAACTTTGTTGGGCAGATAAAATATATTATGCTCACTTTGTTAAAGATGGAGCTGCCCACATGGAAGTTTGTTGATATTAATGTGTGTTCTGGAACAGGCTGTGGGCAGGCCGGGTCGTCATAGCCTAAGGCTTAGTTTAAGAGTAAGCACTTCCCCACACCCTTGACTGATTGGATGATGTAGGGTGGTGCACTCTCTTGAGGAATCCCATTATGCCTCAGATGGGTGGCTTTGTATCAGAGACTTTCTTTATGTATAATTGGATTAAAGGTTTGGATTTTCTAGGCTATAAACTGGGGCAGTCTGGGAGCTTGATCTCTCTCTCTCTTGGTTCCTGAGTTCCTGAGGTTGATATTAGAGAGGAGAGCAGATTAAGGCCATGTGGAGAAGAAGCAGCCAGGATGGCAGAGTGCTGAGGAAGAAGCCAGTTTGTTAAGAGTTTGTGCAGGAGGAGATGGGAAACAGAGGTGAATAAGTCTGGTGAGCTAGAAAGCTTTGATTCTAGGAAACTCGGATAAGTCAGTAGCTTTGTGAGCACTGAATGTGTGGGTTTTGGAGCCCAGTGTGTGTTTTTGCTTGCCCGCCGGGTGCAAGCTAGAATTAAAGCTGATGGCTCACCAGTTTTTGGCTCCTGTGTTTCATTGCCATCTGTCCGAATCCAATGCGAACCTGCACGGGTCAGGCTGCTGTGATGGTGGCCTTGGCCACAGGCTTTACAAACTTGCATGTTCATAGCCTTTTGAGGGATTTTTGCAAGATTGTCTTAGCCACTTCACATAACAATTTTATAAGCTGCTACGGGGTGGCTGTCCTAGATAAGACGAGTGCTAGCAACTGGCACTCAGAAACCCTTTGCTATTTCGAAGCACCCCTCTCCGTGGGTAAAGGTAAGGGAGGCTAAGGGACTTAACTATAAATACCGTATTTTTCGCTCCATAAGATGCACATTTCCCCCAAAAAAGGTGGAGGGGAAATGCCCGTGCGTCTTACGGAGCGAAAAATGCAGTATTTTATTAGATATTTTAACACACCATTTGGTTCAGAATATTTTTTTCTTATTTTCCTTCTTAAAACCCTAGGTGTGTGTCTTATGGTCAGGTACATCTTATGGAGCAAAAAATACGGTACCTCCTGGTCCACCTGATTCTTATAAGAGTTATGCAAAATGAACTCCTTTCCTCTCACTCAACCTGTGAAAATATAACTACTATCTCACTAGAAATGAGCAAGGAGATGTTATAATAAGAGAGGAAAAGGTGCTACAAAGTAAAGTGCTAATATCAAAACCATGTTTTAAAAACAAAGAAGACAACCAACAGTTTAAACTGTCATTTACAAACAAACTATATATATATGATTTTCTATTATATCTATATATGGTTATTTTCTTGTCTTTTGTTTGTTTGTTTGATTGTTTTAAGTGAGAGGAGAGGAGATAGAGAGACAGACTCCCACATGTGCCCTGACCAGATCTATAGGACAACCCCCGTCTGGGGATGATGCTCAAATCGACTGAGCTATCCTCAGTGCCTGGGGCTGATACCAAAACCAATTGAGCGGCTGGCTGCAAGAGGGAAAGAGAGAGAAAATGGAAAGAGGGAGGAGAAGAGCAGCAGATGGTCACTTCTCATGTATGCCCTGACCAGGGATCGATCCTGGGACGTCTGCATGCCAGGCTGACGCTCTATCACTGAGCCAACAGGCCAGGGCCTAGAAACAAAATATATCTTGACGTTTGATTACATCAAGCTTGGTAACCTAGGACCCTGAATTCTGTGGCACATTTGAGCTGTGAAGGGAATGCAATCTTCTCTGTAAGGTGAAATAGTAGCCTACAGGATGAACATTTTGCATTAAAAATAATTCTCCTAAATGTGCCAATAGCTTGAGAGATCAAGTTTTCCTTTTTCTTTCTTTTTTCTTTCTTTTATTTATTATTATTATTATTATTTAGAGAGAGAGAGGCAGAGAGAGAGACAGAGACATAGGAATATCGAACTGTTCCTGTATGTACCCTGACTAGGGATTGAACCAGCAACCTCTACTTCAGGATGATACTCCAACCAACCAACTGAACTATCCAGCCACGGCTTGACTGAGAGTTCTCTAAAATGTTGACTTTAACTTAAAAATAAAAGTATGATGGGTAGGGATTCAATACATTCCCACGAACAGAAATAGCTAAAGACATGGTATCAAGACAAAATAGGTGTTCATTCTCTCTCTAGATCAGGGATGCTCAATACATCGATCGCGATATACTGGTCGATCGCGAAGGAAGTGTGGGTAGATTGCATGACATTAAAAAGACATTTGTCTTTTGATTGGCATACAGGGTAGCCAATCTGAACTTTTGACACCCTACGCATGTGCGTTAAACCGCGCTAACTTGTTCAGTTACATTGCTGCGTAGTTAGCCTTCAATTTATTTAAACTAAATACAACAAAGGGTATAAAAATGAGTGCCGTAGCTGGTCCGAGTAAGAAGCCTAAAACCTACCACTTCCATACAGAATGGGAGGGGATTTTTTTCACTATGTCATATTCTAGTGCATTTGCCTCATCTGTCTGTGTGCCATTGCTATTCCAAAGAAGGGAGATGTGGAGCGGCTTTTTCAGACTGTTCATAAAAACTATGACATTGACTTTCCTCCGAAAAGAGAGCTGAGAAGGAGAAAGGTGAAAGAAGAATACACAATATTAAATAGTAATAATAGTAACTTAAATAATGATAATATAGAAGAAATAAATTTATGTTTTGCATTTTTATTGTAGGTAGATCATTTTGACTTGGTCATCTTATAAGTAGCTCGCAAGCTGAAAAAGTGTGGGCATCCCTGCTCTAGATGCACCACACAAGAAGCAGGGCATATATCACATATGTATCTATATACACATTATCACTTGGAGAGATATGTTTTACACACAGTCAGAAAAACAAACACGTATGACATTTGGTCAAAAGCTCAGTTCAAACTCCAAACCATTTTGAGTGACAAGAAGCAACAACTACCTTTCATCTCCAAAGGACAAGAAAGCTTACGAGTATTATAACAAATGCATTAACCTCATGGAAGTCATCATTTTTTCCCCAATGTTGTCACTCAATTCAGGAAAGCAGAATAAGACACGCATGGCTCACATTTCCCTTAAACACTCGAATATTTTCAAATAAGTATTTAAAATAGAATGAGAAATTCATTTTGAGTCCAAAGTATAGGAAGAAAGTGTTTCAATAAATTTAATAATTAATATAAAATGGATCTCAAAGGAGGAAAAATAAGGGGAAAAAAAGAGAAATTCCTTGTCTGTGATGGTCAATTATCACTGAGATGGGTTAAATATTTTCTCAGAGATATTTCAATTAAAGTGGGGTTTTTGCTTTTATTTTTTAATTTATTGATTTTAGAGAGAGAGAAGATGGGGGAGAGAGAAAGAGAGAGAGAAGCATTCACTTGCTGTTACTTAACTGTGCATTCATTGGTTGCTTCCCATGTGTGCTCTGACCCAGGACTGAACCTACCTTATGTTTCAGGATAACGCTCTGACTGAGCTAATCAGCCACGGCCAGTTTTTTTGCTGTTTTGAACAAATAACATGTGTAGGTGGCAATAAATCCAAACAGAAAAAGAGTCTCCCTAAATAGAAAAATAGTCTTCCTCTCACCCTACCCTCAGGCCTCCACTGCTACATTCAGGAGGCAACCACCTCAGCTAGTTTTTTGTATTTCTTATACGTCCTTCCTGATGTGATTTATGCATATACAATCGTATAAATGCCCCTCTTATTTTATGCAAATGGGAACATACTATACATACTAGTCTACCTTTGCTTTTAATCTCCACTTAAAAAAATATCCTAGATGGACTAAAATTTAAGGTATCAGTGTGAACTCTATGATTCATATATTCATATATATACACATAATATCTACCTACATATATTAATATACACATACATATATGAGTATATAATATGTATGTGTGCTTACATATGTGTATGTATAAATACAAATATGTGTGTATATGTGCATATATGTATAGACTATACTGAAAGGGCCTAGAAGTAAAGATACCTGAGTCATAACAGGAGATCTCAGTCTAATTTACCACCAGAAGGAACCAGAGCTCCTCAGTGACATGGCTAACTGCAGGGCCAGATTAAGGCTGTTTGTTGCATTATGTATAAGATGAGCCTGGAACATCATATTAGGACAGAAAGTAAGGAAATACTAAAAACAAATATACACACAAAGAACACACATAGGAGCATGTCACAAGGACATAGGAGCCAGCTTGAAGTGGCTCCTATTGGTCTAACTGAGGACAATTTGAGAACCAAAATAATTAAGAATAGTAATGAATTATGAACCACTGAAAAAAAATAATAATTCATAATGATAATAAACAAATAAATAAGCAGGGGAAAAGGGAAGATCTACCTTATGGTAAAAAAACAACTTCTGACTAATAAATGTTAAGAGAGTGTTAGAACTGAAAAATCACTATTTTGCAACCTATTGGTTGCAAAAGGTTTTTTTCAGGCAAGAATAAAAAATGGTTGTTAGAGAGAGGAATTTTCTTGAGAAAGACATTTGTATGGTCTTAAAATGTCTCTCCAAAGATAGCATATTATCTGCAAGAAAAAAACATTATAATCAATACATTTGAAAATTTGGACAACTTGACTAGGGATTCAAGCTTAACATCACCAGTGAGGAGCAGGTGAACACTGTGTCTCAAAATGCTGAAAAGGACATGACATTGGTCAAGTAGTACTCCAGCTAGAAATGCATAAACTGAATCACATCCTGAGAAACTATCACACGAGCCCCAAATGAGGTATTGTTGGGCAAATGAGTTTGTAAAATTTGTGTTATTTGAGTTTGCTCACTTTTATTGTTAAAAATGACGCTGCCCAGGTGAAACTGCTAATTACCTTCCTGCTTGGGAAGGGCCATTGTTATGCTAATGTGTGCTGGAGGAGTCCTTGTGGGTCCAGGTAGTTTTTAAGAAGAAAGAAGAAGACAAGATGGCAGGCTGCTAAAGGAGAAGTCAGTTTGTGCTGAGAGGAGATGGGAGAAGGTGTGCAGATGGAGAACCAGAGGTGACAGACTGGTGAGGGCCTTTGATTCTAGGAAAACCCGAATGTGTCAGTAGCTTTGTGAGCTCTGAATGAGAGGGTTTTGGAGTCCTGTGTGTTTTTACTCACCTGCCAGGTGCAAGGCTAGAATAAAGGAATGGCCCACCATTTTTTGGCTCTGCAGTTTCATTACTGTCTGCCTGAATCTAATGAAAACCTGTATGTGCATGGCCACCACGATGGCAGCAGCCCCTGACCTTACAGGTATGTTGTTTTTTTAGGAACTGCATTCTTAAGAAATGCTAAAGTCATTTTTAGCATTTAAGGCTGTGGAAATGGTTTAAATTAAAAGAGACTAAGGAGACATGACAACTAGGTGTACTACCTAATCCTAGGCTAGATCCTATTACATATACACATATACCTATTATGTATATACATATGCCTCTAGTTCTATACAAAGATGTATACAAGGATACACATATTTTTAAATGTGTGCATATAAATATATAGATATTTGTTACATTAAGTACATACATTAAATTTTATTGAAGTATTTAATTGATTGAGTACACCATAATTGAGTTAACCAGTCTGCTGTTGTTGGGCATTAAGTTGTTTCCAATCACTTACTATATATATGTGTGTATATATATATCTTTATATGTATATTTACTTCTCTACATGTATAATATATTATTTTTACTATGTGGAGATATATGTAAATACTTATGTATTATATATATTAATATATAATATATTATTGAAATACATATATTGAATATATTAACACATATTATAATATAATGTATAGTATAGAGAGAAATGTATACATCTATGTATATAATAACATATAGGCCTGACCTGTGGTGGCACAGTGGATAAAGCGTCGACCTGGGAACACTGAGGTACCCAGTTCAAAACCCTGCACTGGTCTGGTCAAGGCACATATGGGAGTTGATGCTTCTAGCTCCTCCCCCTTTCTCTCTCTCTCTCTCTCTCTCTGTCTCCTCTCTAAAATGAATAAATAAATAAAAAAAAAATAACATATATAAATAAGCAAATAATAAAGCAAATGGGGATAAAATGTTGACAATAGGTAAGTGAATCTGAGTAAAGAATATGAAATATTCTTTGTACTACTCTTATTCGTGAAGTTTTCTTTTATGAGTTCGAAATTATTTCCAACTAAACCAAAAATATATTAGAAACTTTTCTATAACACTACAGGTTTATTTTATCTATTTTTCTAATTTTTTGTTTTTTCATTTTTCAATTGAGATATCATTTACATTAAAAAACACACAAATTTTAAGGGTATAGTTAAATTAGTTTTGACAAATGTATATACACATGTAACACCATCCAATCAAGTATATTACATTTTTCCAGAAAGTTCCTTTGTACCTCCTTTCAATCTTCTCTGCCCATCACCCTAATAGCAGATATTGTTTGATTTTCTATCTACCATAGCTTAGTTTGCCTCTTTTTTACCTTTATTATAAAGAGAATCACAGAGTATGTACTTGTTAGTGTCTAACTTCTTTCTCTCAAGAGAATATTTTTGAGATGCATCCATTGCTGTTGAATGTATTAGTACTTCACTCCTTTTTACTGCTTAACCCTTCGAGTAGTGAGTATTTTTCATGCTCACTGACCCCCAGGAGTGAGTTCTTTTCAAAAAATGAAATTAGTTCCAGTTCCAGTTTTAGGACCTTAAAATCATGTTTGTTTGATAACCAATTTATGGAAACAAGAAAAACATACATTTGCCTTTTTTTAAATATTGCCTTACACATGTAGAATCGTACTCTGGATGGTCATGAGGCACGACGATGTACATGAACGTTCGTACTACTCAAAGGGTTAATGTTTTTTTGTTATATGAATATGCCACAATTTCTTTTAATTTATTTTTTGTTAAAGTATAATTGACAAGCACTACATTAGTTTCAGGTGTACAACATAGTGATTAGACATTAATATCTCTTACAGTGTGATCACTACAATAAGTCTAGTAACCATCTGTCACCATACAAAGTTACTATGATTTTATTGACTATTTTCCTGGTGCTATACAATACATCCCATGACTTACTTACTCAGTAACTGGGAGTTTGTACCTCTTATTCCCTTTCACCTTGTCACACATAGCCTCACCCTCCGTCCCTCTGGCAACCATCAGCTTATTCTCTGTATCCATGAGTCTGTTTCTGTTTTGTTTTGTTTTTAGATTCCACATACAAGTGAAATCTTACGGTATTATCTTTCTGTGTCACAGTTTCTTTATCCATTCTCCTGTTGATGGACATTCTTGTGCATCCTTTTTTGTGGGCATGTGTTTTCATTTTTCTTGGGTGGGTCATAGGTTAGGTATATGATTAACTTGATAAGAAACTGCCAACTGTTTCCACGTGGTTGTATCTTTCCTTATCACTTTTAATAGCTGCAAAATATTTAAACTAGTGGGTAGACCATAATTTATTTAACCAATCTGTTGTTGGGCATTAAGCTGTTCCCAATCATTTACTATTTATTACAAACAAATTGGTAATGAATAACACTGTATATATAGCTTTGTGCACATGTATGAGAGTTTTCTGTGAAATAACTTTTATAGGTAGGTCAAAGAGTGTTTACATTTTAATTTTTGATAAATACTGCCAATAAGTCCTTCATATTGGTTACTACCAACTTCACTTCTATCTGCAAAGTATGAAAATGGTGTTTTCTCCATATCTCTGCCAAAAATATAGGTAAAATTTTTAATCTTGTCATTTTAATTTGATTTCCTTTTATGAGTATCACAATGTTGGTTTTTATTTTTACAGTTGCCTCTCTGTCACCTCTATACTTTAGATCCTTATTTTCTGTCACCCAATTTTATCTTCTGTACTACAATTTCTCTCCATCCTTCAATCTCTTTCTACAGTCTTAGACACCACCTTCATATTTATATGACTCTACTAACTACTGAGTCCAACCACTCCTTAACTCATAAACTTCCCCAGATCCTGGTTGCCTACTGAATAAAGTCCAGACCCTTTATCCTTACATGTAAGACCTATTTAATGTATTATACCTTTTCTTGCAAAAGATTATCCTATATGTATTCCAACAAGGGGTTTCCCCCATGGACCTCACATAGAGTGTGTACTTTCTGCCTCCGTGTCCCTACATATGCTATTCCCCTGCCTAGACGTCCTTCTCTCCCTCTCTACTGTAGAGTCCTACCTTCTTAAACACCCAGCCTCAATGCCATCTTCACCACTTCCCTTAACCAAATGAAGACCAAGATAAAAGCTTATGCTTACCGGTACTTTCATCTTAAATTCATCTCGATAGTATTTAATACCAATGTCAGTGATTGTCCTCTGGATAAAGCGGGATGGACGAAGGATGAATATGAGTTGTAAGTTTCCTGGGAATGCTACCTGGAATGATCATGAAAAGTGTCAGGGAAAATATCACATCCATCGGTCTCTTCTTGCCTAAGGTCACAAATGACAAAATTAAAGTGGACACCATGGATGCCAAAGAATTAGAATATATTTGACAGGATTTCAGAGCTGAAGGAGATTTTAGAAATCAGATAATCCAAACTCTTCCTTAAGAACCAAACTAAACCAAACAAACACACACACAAAATGTTTCCGGTTATAAAAATAATTCATACTCTTTACAGGAAAATTGGAAAATAAAATTATACATTGGAAAAAGTAAACTACTTATGACCTAATAACTTATATGCTATTTTCTCTGCTTAAACATTTTATCATGGTCAAACCCATATTATAGAAATATTTTGTAACCTACCTTTTCACTTAATATTAATACCATGAGGTTTTATTCTTTTTATTAAAAATTCTGGAAATATTATTTTTCATGAGTACACAATTTATTTAACTATTTCTTATTGCTAGTGACTTAGGCTTTTTCATGTTTTTGCCATTATAAATAACATTGAAATGAGCATCTTTACCCACATCTTGGAACATTTCTTAAGATAGCTTTCTAGAAGAATTACTGAGTGAAAGGCTAAGTGTTTTAGGTTTTTTGATGCATATTATTGACAAGTTGCTTTCAGGAAGCAGTGTGCTCATCTCGAGGTGAAGACCTAAGAAATGAGATAACTCATTTAACAACTTAGTGGCAAAGTTGGGAATCCAAATCTCCCTTTGCTCGTGGTTTTCTATTCTTCCAGTGGTCCCCAAAAGCAACACTTTCAGGTGCTTATTAGAAAAAGACCTAGCCTGACCTGTGGTGGTGCAGTGGATAAAGCATCAACCTGGAATGCTGAGTTTGCCAGTTTAAAACCCTGGGCTTGCCCAGTCAAGGCACATCTGAGAAGCAACTACTAAGAGTTCATGGTTTCCGCTCGTCTCTTTCACTTTATCTCTCTCTTTTCTCTAAAATCAATAAAATAAAATCTAAAAAAAAAATTCTTTTAAAGAAAAATAATCTAGTCTTTGCCCTGTAATATTGATTCATTAGAACTTGGATGAAGTCCAGGTAACTGTCTTTTCAGTAAGTACATGAAGAAATTCTGATTGGTAGCCAGGGATCCATTACCTTTTATGCATAAAGTGATCAATGTACTTCTTGGAAAACTAGGCTCAAGTATTAGATGATTCAAGTGTTTTCCATAGACCCTGGGAAATCAGAACTTTCTAGAGGTCAGACTTTTGGAATAGTTATGGACACTACCAAGTTTCTGGATGCTCAGGGCATCAATCATTGCTGTAGTTATCTCCTCCCCACCCCACCTCCCAAATAAATCCTATAACTAAAACTAAACCAAAGGGACAAAACAATCCATGCACAAAGGAAGAGAGACTTTCCTTCTCACATCTTTGAAATGCCAGGTCCTAAATGGAAGAGCCTTGCATTTTGTTATGTTGTGACAGCACAAGTGAGCCGAGACCCTCTTTGTGTATCTGGCTGAGACTCTAAAGCAATCTGAGAGAGACTCTATATGTGTGCATGTCTGTATGTGTGGCTCCTCTGCATGTAGGCATAAGTGAGGTTTCCAAAGTCTCTCTCCTGTCCCAGCCTCTACACACACATTACCACTCTGCCATATCCCATCTCCTCAGCCTGTCCCAACTGCGCCAGAGTCCGGACTTTGGCGGAAACGCTGGTGTGGTTCACTCTGAAGTATCTCTGTCTGCCCCCGTCACTGAGTTCTCTGGTCTGAGGCCCCTATAGAGAAAGGATACATCTTACATCTACTTTCTAAAAGGCAAAATATAGGGATCAAATCCAGGATGAGATAAAAAAGAAACCCATCCAAGGCCGTACAATTTAATGCTAAAAGCAAGCAGACCTTCAATCAAGCTGCTTAAATATTATTTTGCCTGGGTTAGCCAGTGTTGTTCTAATATGTAAAAAAAATAATTTGAATACTGAAATGAAGACTGTCTTAAAGTGTGTGACCCCCAAAGCAAAACCTTAGACAAGTATTTGGATATAAACAGTTTACTGAGGAGGTGATCCCAGGGAGCACACTAAGGAATCTGGTGGGGGGTGAGACAGTGATGGCTAGAAAGCCAGTGTATCAATGAGGGGGGACTGCTGTGGCCACTAGGGCTGAGGCCCTCCGAGATCCTGTGTGGAACACACCTCAGAGCTGGCCCACTGACCTTGAGGGATTTATCTATCAAGTTCCATGATTCAATAGCTATAGGTCACTCCTGGGGCATGAACTTCCCAGCATTCTCTACCTACCCCCTTCAGTGACCAGAGAAACAAATAAAGCAGAGAGACTCAGGAAGCCTTTGACTTGCTCAGGAATTCTCTACAGTCATCTACCAGTGGCAGAGGGAATGTGGATTCGACCCAACAAAGACCTTCCCAAAATTTGGCTTAAAATAATCGCTTTTTCCTTGTGACTTTGACATGAAATAATAGAATAGAAAATTTAAATTACTTATATAAAAAGAATCACAAAAATAAATATTTACAGCTATTCGTGCCAAGGATGCTTTTATGGAGCTCCACTTGTCCCTCCGTCTGTCGATGACAATGACAAATCCGATGCTGGCAGCCTCCACACTGCAAAAAAGGGTGGTCAGTATCAGAGACCAGGGAGACACACGGGTTCTGGGTGGCTTCCTCGGAGTGCACTCTACAGCCTGCACAGCACTCAAGATCATGTGTAAACACCTTGCACGGCACAAGGAAATAACTGGGTCTAACTTCTGACTCCCCTGACAAAGGAACCAACTTCCTCTCCTCCTCTCACCTTACAGCCTCAATAGCACAAAAATAGTTGGTGTCTCAAATCCTCTCAAGGCCTCACTTTCTAGCTGGAAAATGTCTGAAACACCCAAGAGCACGTGTGGTAACCTGAAAGAAAATGCACATGTCAGCAGAGAGCACCACATGACCCAGTATGTAGGTAGAGGACCTCAAGGCTGAGCTTGGCCATCTTTCCACTGCCAAGATTGGCATCCATGGAGCTATTGATATCCTTCTTTAGCAGTCATTCTGGGAAGCGTTCAGAAATAATGCACAGCGATGGGAAAAACAACTCCCTTCCAGAACCTGGCCATAAACAACCAGCAAACCACATGCATGAGACGGTATCTTCAGTAAGACCAGAAGGAAGTTGGTTGGTCTTCCATACATCCCCACAATAGTCTCACAAAATCCTTTTCAACTAAAGTCCTAAAAGGGAAAACTTTTTTTCTCTCTCTTTGAAAGGAAGTACAGAAGAAAAAACAAGGGCTTTAGAGCATGATTCAAATCCTAGTGCAGCCACTCACTGGCCCCGAGACACTGAAGAGATCACTGACCCCCTCTAAAGCTCAGCGTCCTTACCTGTAAACTAAGAATACCACCACCCGCAGTGAAGTGGTTATAAGAACATTTTCTGAAGCCAGATTGCCAAAGTTTGAAACCTTGGCTTCTCCCATTTATAGATGATGTATTTTAAAGGGGATATTGCTTAGTCTCTGTAGTTTCTCAGATTCCTCATTTGTAAACTAGGAACAATAGAACCTATCTATAGCGTGGCTGTAAGGATTAACTCATTACGTTAAATATTAAATGAGATGTATAAAATGCTCAGAACAATGCCTGGCACTTTATAATACTTTATAAGTACTACATTATGATTTCTTATATGCTTGTTATGGAGATTATAAGACAAAGTATACAAAAAGTATCTGGCCTACAATATAAACCTTCAATAATTCTCTAATATTGGTAAAAGGTGACTTTTACTCTAAAAAGTATCTGTATGTGAGTATGGGGGAAGATCTAAGCAAAATCTGCAAGAAAAAAGTAGCTGACCTGAAGTAAGCATCACTAGGCCAGCCCATTATCACAGCTCCTATCAACCCAGGTCCTCTCACTGGGAACATTTTCTAGGAAATGATGCAAAGAGGCGTGGTCTCACTGGGTGGAAAATGCAGAGATTGGGGGTTTGAGGTGGGCGGCTTTCAAGAAAAAAGCCCAAAGAGGGAACCCTAGAAGTCTTTGTGGAAATTCCACTTTAATGCTTGGTCAATTCCTGGGCCCCACAAGTTTAGGTGAGGCTCCAGGAGATTGGCAGAGAAAGCAGCTGCACATGTGAGAACTAATGAGAAATGAGGAAACCTGCATTGTTCTGGGGAGAGGCAACTGGTGGTTAGGTCCAGCTAGAAGAGACGGACTTCGATGAACACCCTGGGCCTTCAGGTGAAACCCTGTGAATGCCATTCCCCAGTATAAATGAAACACCATAGGACGTGCTGTAGGGTTAAGGCTACACTCTAGGAATACAGACAAAATAGAAATGGAGTCACCCTAAGAAAACCTACAACAAGGCCTCAGAAACAGCAAGTTCTCCATCACTATTTTAACTGCCTGGCAAATCCAAATTCAATACGGTTTGCAAGTAGATAAGTCCCCACAACATATCATCCACCATATCCAGCATAAAATAAAAAGTTAATAGAAATACAAAGAAGCAGTAAAAAGTAACCAATAATCAATACAAAAAATAATCAGGAAATATAGTCCCAAAGATGTCCCTGTAGTTGGCAGACAAAAACTTCAAAATAACTATGATCAATATGCTCAAGAAAACAGAGGAAAAGTAAACAAAATGAATTAGAAGATGCATTATTTCAACACAGGAAAATTAAGATCTATAATAAAGAATCAAATGGACCCTCTGTAATTACAAAACATCAACATCTACAATTAAGAACTCCAATTTAACAGAAGACTGAACACAGAAGAAAGAGGTAAATTCCAAAATGCCAGAAAAGTTTGGCAGTGAATGTGATATTTTTCTTATTTACATGGTATATAAACAGGAAAATATTCATTGAGTTATACAATGGAGATCTGTATACTTTATGTAACTTATAACTCAGTTTTAAAACCAAAAGAATCAAATAAATTCAAGTTGTGAAAAAAGAGCTTGCCATAAGAACTACATAAGTCAAATGTAAGGTGACCAACCATCCCGGTTTGTGCAGGACTGAAGAATCCTGGCATACAGAACTTTCAGTGTTAACATGGGACAGCACCAGGAAAGTCGCCACAATTGGTAACCATAATTCAAATGCCTAATTCCAAACACTAATGCGATGGTCACTGGCATATTGCTTTTGGGGTTTCTTACTAAAGGAAATCAAACTTCTCTTGAGGGTTGTTTGTTTATTGGCAGTTACTCTGTGATCTTAAGTACTCTCAGACATTTCCTTTCAAAGAGCAGTGTGCAAGGTTGTTTCTGGTACAGAAGTTGAAATGATTGACTTCTGGTTTATTGTTAGTTTCTTTTTAACATTATTCTAATTTTAGAAGTAAAGCATTCATAATGCTTTCCGGTTTTACGGCATTCTTGGCATCTTCATCTGCAAAACTGTGGGCTGGCGCAAGCTTGGTGCACATTCCTTTATCATTCTATGACTCTCTATAGAGTGACTATTCTATAGAGTGACTTCAAGTCCCCAGGGACCACTGATGTACTCCTAAAAATTCAGTTGATCATTTTTATAGTGCAGGAAAGAGATAATAAAATAATCTCAAATTAAGCATGTACACATGGGGGACAATTAGTTTAACCCCTTGAATATCTCAGAATCATCACTATATCTCCCCTCACTCTCCAAATAAACTTCACCTTACCTTATCTTTTGCTATACAGTCATGCATCTCTGGACAACAGGGATATGTTCTGAGAAATGTGTCATTAGGCGATTTTATCATTGTGCAGATATCATAGAGTGTACTCACCTCTGGAGAAACCTAGATGGAATTGCCTACTACACATCTGGACTATATGGTATAACCTATTTCTCATAGATGCAAACCCGTACAGCATGTTACTGTGCTGAACACTGCAGGCCACTATAACACAACGATTAGTATTTACGTATCTAAACAGTAAAATATGGTATAAAAGATAAAAAGTAGTGCAACTGTGTAGGGCACTACCATGAATGGCGCTTGTAGGACTAGAAGTTGCTTTGGGTGCGTCAGTGAGTGGGGAGTCAACTGACAATCTGGGCCATTATTGTGCACCACTGCAGCCTTTATAAGCACTGTCCATATAGGCTACACTACACTTATAAAAAGTTATTTTTCTTTTTTCAATAATAAATTAACCTTAGCTTACTATAATCTTTTTACTTTATAAACTTTTAAATTTTAACTTTTCGACTCTTTTGTAATAACATAGCTTAAAGCACAAATACATTATACAGCTGTACAAAAATATTTTTATATCCTTATTCTGTAAGCTTTTATCTATTTTTACTTTTTACTCCTTTTGTTAAAAATTGACACAAACACACATGTTAGGCCTAGCCTACACAAGATGAGGCCTAGACTAATCACTGTCTTCCACATCCACATCTTGTCCCACTGAAGGCTCTTCAGGGCAAGAGCACACATGGCATTGTCATCTCCGATGATGACAATACCTTCTTCTGAAATACCTCCTGAAGTACCTGTCTGAGGCACTTCTTGAGATGTCACGCTTTTTAGAAATACGTGCATGATGGTTTGTTTCCTTTTTCATCATAGATTTGCTTGTAAGTAGACAATGCACCATAAGCATTCCTCTTTTTAATGGAAACTTTTTGGTGTTAGAGTCCATATTTTTAAACTTTTTCAGAGTTTGTTGAGGTCTCCAAAAGCTTCTGCCGACCCCTTCAGTGTGAATTTTCTAGGGGTTCTTTTTCCCGCTGTAGTTTTCTTTTATCTTGCTCATTCTTCATCTGTGTGCGCCTATTCCAGTTCCAATAACTCATTATTGGCCAACTCCTCAGGAACTACATGTAGAAGCTCCTCAATGTCATCCTCATCCACACTCAGTTGTTGACTGCCATCTCAACCACAGCATTGATTTCTGCAACATTCTCATCCTTGGCAAACCCGCTGCAGTCATGGACAAACCTCTTGAGTATCTTCTTCCAGATGGTACTCATGTACTCCTTTATGACCTTACCCTAAACCCAAGTGACATCCTGATGCCGTCACAGATGTTGTAAACTTTCCAGAATTGTACCAACATCTTCTCAGTGTCTTCCTCAGTTGCAGCAACAGCTGGGCAAAGGTCCTCCTAAGGTAGTGGGCTGTAAAAGCTGCTATAAGCCATAACTATCTTGATCTATTGGTTTGATCAAAGAGGTAGTGTTTGGAGGGAGAGACACCACTTTCATATTGGGATAAAGACACCAATAAAAGTAGGACATCTGAGAGCATTATCAACAGTAAGTAAAATCTTGAAAGGTATGTTATTCTCCCTCCATTTTGCTAACATAGCAACTCAGAAAGGCATCTTGGAAGAGGAGTTGGATCACCCATGACTTCTTTTGATTTTCAATTAAAGTTGACATACAATATTATATTAGTGTCCGGTGTACAACATAGTGATTATACACTTATATAACTTATTAAATGACTACCCCAATAAGTCTAGTACCCATCTGACACCATACATAGTTCCCATAACCATTTTAATAACTGGCAATTTGTATATCCCTTCCTTTTTTTAATCCTTTTCCCCAAAACCTCTTCTCATCTGGCAACCATCAATTTGTTCTCTGTATCTATGAGCTTGTTTCTGTTTTGTTCATTTATTTTGTTTTTTAGATTCTACATATAAGTGAAATTATATGGGTTTTGTATTTCTCTGTCTGACTTTTGTCCTTCTCTTTTGTCTTGATGAGTCTAGCTAAAGGTTTATTAATTTTATCTTTTCAAAGTACAAGCTCTTGGTTTCATTGATATTTTCTATTTTTTTTTACTCTATTTCATTTATTTCTGCCCTGATTTTTATTATATATTTCCCTTGACCAACTTTGTTCTTTTTTTGGTTCCTTTAGTTAGATGGTTAGATCGTTTATTTAAGATTTTCCTGTTTCTTGAGGTAGGCTTACATTGCTATAAATTTCCTTCTTAAAACTGCTTTGTCTGTATCCCATAGATTTCGTGTCATTGTATTTTCATTTTCACTTGTCTCATTTTCTTCCGTGATCTTAGGGTTAACCCACTCATTGTTTAGCAGCATGTTAATTAGCCTCTAAGCCAGTGGTTCTTAACCTGGGTTCTATCGAACCCTAGGGGTTCGATGAGTCAGTCTCAGGGGTTCGGAGAAGCCTCTGCCCCGGAGGCCAGAATAAAGTAATACCGTAATTTGTTGTGAGTTCATGCACTTTATTGGTTTTGTTCTTTGAGCAAGGTGATGTTCATGCACGGCTCATTTTGTGCACCAGTAAAAGAACATATACCTATGTCTTGAATTTGGGAAAAAGATCATATTTTATTTATCACTAAAGAAGGGTTCGGTGAATGCGCATATGAAACTGGTGGGTTCGGTACCTCAAGAAAGGTTAAGAACCACTGCTCTAAGTATTTGTGTGTTTTTCAGTTTTCTTCTTGTTACTTCTAGTTTTATATCATTATTATTGGAGAAAATGCTTGATATGATTTCAATCTTCTGAAATTTACTGAGACTTGTTTTGTAACCTAACATGTGATCCAGCCTGGAAAATGTTCCACATGCACTTACGAAAAATGTGTATTCTGTTGTTTTGGGGTGATTTTTCCTAAAAGTAAAAATTAAGTCCATCTGGTGTAATGTGTCATTTAAAGCCATTGTTTCCTTATTGACTGTGTGGATGATCTATCCATTCATATCAGTGTGGTGTGGTAGGGTCATTGCTGGACATGGCCCTTCCCCCGCCCCAGCCACATGCTGCTGTGTCACATGTCCTGATCTCAGGCCATGAGATAAAGGGTAATCAAACTGAGATTAGGGTTCTATACTAAGAACAATGGAACTGAGTCATCAGATATATATCAAGGAGGGGCAATAAAAAAACAGATGTTATCCTCCCCTCTACCCCCTGCTTACCTGTTTGCTTGTACATAGATTAAAAGTTTTTGCCTGAGTAACTGCCCAGGATTTAGCTATTTAAACTGCGACCCCACTCTCTGGAGCTTTCACCGACCTGCTGCCACCGGTGCTGTCCCTGTGTATAAGTAATTAAGATGATGTCTGCTCCATCTGCTCCTCTTTGAGACTTCTTTGGGATCCACAACATCACCAGGCTGATTTTTCGGGTCTGGATCTCCTGCATACCGTGACTTCTTATCGCTCTTATAGTATACTGGCAGTGTGTACTTACTGATATGTTTCAATGTCCTGGAGTTCTCACTGTGCCAGATCTTAAAGGGTTTCTTTATAGCCTACAGTATTGCCTCCAAGCAAGACTGTTTTCCTGTCCTTATAAAGCCTTGAAACCTGGCATTAATTTGGCCTCTTATGGATAAAACTCTTATTAGGCACCTGTTTTCAAAACAGAAAGTTTTCATTGCATAGTGAAAGTTTTCCCTGGCATGTAATTATCCTCCACAATCCATTTATCTAGAGTTTCCAAAAATTCTTCAGCTGCCTTCACATCAGCACTCACAGACTCATTACTCACTTTCACATTATGTAAAGAATAACAATTCTTGAATTGTTTAAACTACCTAGAGCTAGCAGTAAATTCAACATTGTAGTCAGGTTCAGCCTTTTCCTTCAACATCACAAAAAAAACTTAAGCTTTGTTTGTGACCATTGTTCGGCAGATAAAATATAATATGCTCACTTTGTTAAAGATGGTGCTGCCCACATGGAAGCCCGTCATCCAGGTGATATTATTTGCCCTTATGCTTGAGATGGCTGTGGGGGAAAAGCTGTAATGTAGGCAGGCCAGGTCATTATAGCCTAAGGCTTAGTTTAAGAGTAAGCTCTTCCCCACACCCTTGACTGATTGGATGATGTAGGGTGGTGATGTAGGGAGGAATCCCATTATGCCTCAGATGGGTGGCTTTGTATCAGAGACTTTCTTGAATGTATAATTGGATTAAAGATTTGGATTATCTATGCTATAAAGTGGGCGGACCGGTAGCTAGATCTCTCTCTCTTGGTTCCTGAGTTCTTGAGGTTAGTATGAGAAAGGATAGCAGATTAAGGCCATGTGGAGGAGAAGTAGCCAAGATGGCAGAGTGCTGAGGAAGAAGCCAGTTTGTTAAGAGTTTGTGCAGGAGGAGATGGGAAACAGAGGTGAATAAGTCTGGTGAGCTGGAAAGCTTTGATGCTAGGAAACTCGGATAAGTCAGTAGCTTTGTGAGCACTGAATGTGTGGGTTTTGGAGCCCAGTGTGTGTTTTTGCTTGCCCGCCGGGTGCAAGCTAGAATTAAAGCTGATGGCTCACCAGTTTGTGGCTCCTGTGTTTCATTGCCATCTGTTCGAATCCAATGCGAACCTGCGTGGGTCAGGCTGCTGTGATGGTGGCCTCGACTACTGGCTTTACATTTGGCGTAGTCTGTGGCAGGATTCGATACAGATCGGCATGGAACCACCACCACCTTTGAGTGGTGGAGTAGAGGACTGGCTGCTGTTATGGTTTCCCATAGCTGTTTTTTTGGGGACTCTTGGATGGCTGACTTTTACAGCCATGTGTGAGGAAACTGAGAGCTCTATGGAAGAGGCTGCCCAGGACCTGCAGGACGAGCAGCGGAAGGAGCTGGAGGAAACGTGGGAGAAACAGATGCTGACCCTGGAGCTGAAGGAAGCGCTGGAGGATGAGGCTGACCAGGTTTGCGAGATTCACCTGGAAATGGAGCAGACGCTGGAGAAGGAATCACAGGTTCGTGAGTTGGAAATTGCCCTGGATGTTGTGGAGAGCCAGCAGCAGCATGAGGCCGGGCCTGAGGCCGGGGCCGGAGCTGAGGCCAGGACCGGGGCTGAGGCCGGGGCTGGAGTTGCAAGACCTGCTGAGCAGAAGGCAGCGTTGGCCTGGATCTCGAGCCCAGCAGCAGGAGCTGATGTTCTCAGTTTCTCTTTGGAGGATAAGGAGAATTGGTCTGGAATTGTGATCCACAGCCTCCAGAAGGTGAGAGCCCAGCAGCAAGGAGTAGCTACGCTGCCAGTAGGTCTGCGATTTTGGGACATAGGGGTGGAAGCCATCATGCTCCCCAAAGCAGAGATGGAAATGCTGACTGCCATTGCCACATGCTTTTCTTTAGGACAGTGTGAGACTTGCCATGATGGCAGGAATGAGGGGGGAGGCTAAAGCCCTAAGTGTGTGGACTGATTTCCTGGACTATGACCGGATGGGCACAGGCTCCTTTGTTGAATGGACTTACGGATTTTGGACAATGTGAAATACCCTGATGGGGGTGGGGATGGCTTTGCTGGAGGCCCTCTTGTCCTGGGAAGCTTTTCCCATGACTAAAGGCCGAGGACATTTTGCACTTTGGGCAAAGTGCTTAGAGACTGGTGAAATGTGTGTACCTTTGTAATTTTTGAAATTGTATGATTTGTGCTATTGCTGTAATTTGTATAATGTACTCATTTCCTTGTAAAGGGATACCGGTGGTGTAAATTGTGGGTAGTAAAGTGAGCATAGGGGTGGATTGTTCGGCAGATAAAATATAATATGCTCACTTTGTTAAAGATGGCGCTGCCCACATGGAAGCCCATCATCCAGGTGATATTATTTGCCCTTATGCTTGAGATGGCTGTGGGGGAAAAGCTGTAATGTAGGCAGGCCAGGTCATTATAGCCTAAGGCTTAGTTTAAGAGTAAGCTCTTCCCCACACCCTTGACTGATTGGATGATATAGGGTGGTGATGTAGGGAGGAATCCCATTATGCCTCAGATGGGTGGCTTTGTATCAGAGACTTTCTTGAATGTATAATTGGATTAAAGATTTGGATTATCTATGCTATAAAGTGGGCGGACCGGTAGCTAGATCTCTCTCTCTTGGTTCCTGAGTTCCTGAGGTTAGTATTAGAGAGCAGAGCAGATTAAGGCCATGTGGAGGAGAAGTAGCCAAGATGGCAGAGTGCTGAGGAAGAAGCCAGTTTGTTAAGAGTTTGTGCAGGAGGGGATGGGAAACAGAGGTGAATAAGTCTGGTGAGCTGGAAAGCTTTGATGCTAGGAAACTCAGATAAGTCAGTAGCTTTGTGAGCACTGAATGTGTGGGTTTTGGAGCCCAGTGTGTGTTTTTGCTTGCCCGCCGGGTGCAAGCTTGAATTAAAGCTGATGGCTCACCAGTTTGTGGCTCCTGTGTTTCATTGCCATCTGTTCGAATCCAATGCGAACCTGCGTGGGTCAGGCTGCTGTGATGGTGGCCTCAACTACTGGCTTTACAACCATTATAGTGCTGAGAGGGATATGCTTCTGTGTCTGGTCTTCAATCCAGGACATTAGAAATTTCTATGTCGCTTTTCTAATTTACGTTAGTCTCATTGCCTTTAATAAAGCAGATCCTTTAACAGGTTTTGTCAGTTTGTGCTGAATCTTTAAGATTATAGCTGTGGTGGGGTGGGACATGCCTGACTGACGAGCAATACCATCAGTATTTTCCACCTTGTAATCCTTAATCACTTTGTTTCCAGGTTAATCATTCAACATGGTCTTTTACTGAGTGGATTTAGTATGTTTAGGGGCCATAATGAACAAAACATGAAAACAAAAATCAAGCTCATTAGAAAATAATGCAGATGTCTCAGCTCAAGCAGAGAAAGAATTCATCCTTTTTACACATTTTTGTTCTATTTTGTCCTGCACTCAAAAGATTGGAGATACCCACCCACATTGGGGAGTACAATCTGCTTTACTGAGCTCATCAATTCAAATGTTAATCTCTTCCAGAAACACCCTCACAGACACACCCAGAAATAACATTTTACCAGCTATCTGGGACTCCTTTAGTCCAGTCAAGTCAACTGATCATAAAATCATCATGTATCTCCCACTGGTTCTATTTCTTTAAAGAACCCTGACCAATACATGTCAATGAAAATGTCAAGAGAAAAAGAGATTAAGATAAAACCACTGACAGGAAAAAAAAAAAAAAAGAAAGTTCACTCTAATTATACAAATACTGAAAAATAAAAATAGTCCTGGTAAATCAGGGTGCTTAACTAGAGGACTCAAAGAGGCAATCTTGAAAAGGTAAAGCTTCTGGAACAAAAAAGGAAAGAAGTAGTGACTTCATGATAAAGCCAAAAAGATGCAAGAGGTAAATTCTATAAAATCAAGGGGAAAAAAAAATAAATCAAGGATACAAATCCCTTCCCTTAACTTCCAAAGAAAATTTTAAGGTCACTGATAAAGAAAAAAAAAATTGTATTTAGATATACCAACAAAAGATGGTATTATTGAACTACAAATCTTGTAAACCATCTCAAACCACCAATTCTGTCCACTAAATGCAGAGATGAAAGCAGTATTAAGCTATAGACTATTTCTGTAAAGGGGGGGGGGATCTTTAGCTTTAAGAGAATGAAAACACAAGCCACAAATTAGAAAAAAAAATTTCAAGAAGAGACATATCTGATAAAAAGAATTGTTATTCAAAGAACTCTTAAAACTCAACACTAAGAAAACAACTAACAATCCAATTTAAAAATGGGCAGAAAACCAAAACAAACACCTCACCAAAGTAGACACACAGATGACAAAGAAGCATATTAAGAGATGTTTAACAACTTATGTCATTAAGGAATTGCAAATTAAAACAACAATGAGATACCACTACATACTTATTTAAATGGCCAAAATTCAAAACATGGTCCACACCCAATACCGGCAAGGATGTGGAGCAATAGGAACTGTCATTCATTGTTAGTGGGAATGCAAAATGGTAGAGATATTTTGGAAGACTGTTTGGCAGTTTATTACAAAACTAAGCATACTCTTTCATAAGATTCAGCAAGTGTGGTCCTTGGTATTTACTTAAATGAACTGAAAATTTATGTCCGCACAGAATCTCACTCGTGGATGTATATAGCAGCATTATTCATAATTACCAAAACTTGGAAGCAACTAAGATGTCCTTCAATAGGTGAATGGATAGACTGTGGTACATCCAGACAACAGAATATTATCCAGTACTAAAACAAAATGAGCTATCAAGCCATGAAAAGACATGGAAGAAACCTTAACACACATTACTAAGAGAAAGGAAATGTGGAAAGCTACTGTTCCATGACATTACAGCTGTTGGACCCATATGCTAGATCTGAGCCAGACCAGAGGTTGCTTCCTGTGAATTTAGAAAAGAGACTGCATCCCCTCAGAGACTATCTGATTGACCTCTCCCTTATCCCCATCCTTTGCTGGTTCCTAGAAGAGACTGTTGCCCTGCCACAGATTAGCATGGAAGGCATTTTCCCTTATCTGGGATGGGTCACATACCAGTATCTCATCTATCCTGCCCTGTTCTATATAATTATGTGCCTTGTATGCAAGTTTCCCTTAATAAACTCTGTTAATTGCTGTTCGGCAGATAAAATATAATATGCTCACTTTGTTAAAGATGGCGCTGCCCAAATGGAAGCCCGTCATCCAGGTGATATTATTTGCCCTTATGCTTGAGATGGCTGTGGGGGAAAAGCTGTAATGTAGGCAGGCCAGGTCATTATAGCCTAAGGCTTAGTTTAAGAGTAAGCTCTTCCCCACACCCTTGACTGATTGGATGATGTAGGGTGGTGCACTCTCCTGAGGAATCCCATTATGCCTCAGATGGGTGGCTTAGTATCAGAGACTTTCTTTATGTATAATTGAATTATAGGTTTTGAGTCTATGCTATAAAATGGGAGAGAGCAGTAGCTTGATCTCTCTCTCTTGGTTCCTGGGTTCCTGAAGTATTAGAAAGGAGAGAAGATTAAGGCCATGTGGAGGAGAAGTAGCCAAGATGGCAGAGTGCTGAGGAAGAAGCCAGTTTGTTAAGAGTTTGTGCAGGAGGAGATGGGAAACAGAGGTGAATAAGTCTGGTGAGCTAGAAAGCTTTGATTCTAGGAAACTCGGATAAGTCAGTAGCTTTGTGAGCAATGAATGTGTGGGTTTTGGAGCCCAGTGTGTGTTTTTGCTTGCCCGCCGGGTGCAAGCTAGAATTAAAGCTGATGGCTCACCAGTTCTTGGCTTCTGTGTTTCATTACCGACTGTTCGAATCCTATGTGAACCTGCATGGGTCGGGCGGCTGTGATGGCGGCCTCGACTACTGGCTTTACAATTGCCAGACTGGAATAGCTGGCTTTTTTCCTTCAGTCCTTCCCTGCCCTCTGCTTATGGAGTAGATTTTTCAGTGTCAGGACTTTTTCCTGGGTCTGCATGTATAAACAAGAAGTCCACCTTAAAAGGCTACACACTGTATGAGTCCAACTCTATAACATTCTGGGAACAGCAAAACTATGAAGGCAGTAAAAGGATCAGTGGTTGCCGAGGGTTGGGGGTGGGTTAGTGGCATGGCAGGGATGAACTGGCAAAGCACAGAGAATGTTTAGGGCCATTCTGTATGATACTATAATGGTGAATATATGGCATTATACATTTGTCCCAACCTATAGTATGTACAACACCAAGAGTGAACCCTAATATAAACTATGGACTTCAGGTGACAATGGAGTATGGGTGTAGGTTCCTCAATTATAACAAATGTACCACTTTGGTATGAGGGAGGTTTGCCTCAGAGAGGTAGGGTATAGATGGGAAGTTTCTGAACTTACCACTCAATTTTGCTGTGAATTTAAAACTGCTCTTAAAAAAATAAATCTGCCTGACCTGTGGTGGCACAGTGGTTAAAGTGTCAACCTGGAACACTGAGGTCGCCAGTTCAAAACCCTGGGCTTGCCTGGTCAAGGCACATATGGGAGTTGAAGCTTCCTGCTCCTCCCCTCCTTCTCTCTCTCTCCTCTAAAATGAATAAATAAAAATAATTTTTAAAATATCTATTTTATAAAAACATTTTAGATAATAAAAATTCCTCCAAAAATTAATCATTAAGCAAAATAAATGCTATAACATAGCTCTCTGTAAAGCCAGTAACCACGGCTAGCATCACAGTTGCCTGGCCAGTGCAGGTTCACATAAGATTCAAACAGACGGTAATGAAACAATGGAGCCAAAAACTGGTGAGCCATCATCTTTAATCCTAGCTTGTACCCAGTAGGCAAGTAGTAAACACACACTGGGCTCCAAAACCCACTCATTCAGTGCTCACAAAGCTACTAACTTAACCAAGTTTCCTAGAATCAAAAGTTTCTAGCCCACCAGACTTATTCACCTCTGTTCCCCATCTCCTTTTCCAGCACAAACTGACTTCTACCTCAGCACTCCACCATCTTGGCTGCTTCTCCTGGTCTCCACATGGCC
The DNA here is from genome assembly GCA_037038555.1 of Rhynchonycteris naso. Lineage (NCBI taxonomy): Eukaryota > Metazoa > Chordata > Mammalia > Chiroptera > Emballonuridae > Rhynchonycteris > Rhynchonycteris naso. The sequence continues at coordinate 40,445,581 of CM073002.1, forward strand.
TTACTCTGCTCTCCTTCCGGCTCTCTGCCCTCCTCTTAGAACGCAATTACTCTTCTCAGGAACTGAGAGAGAGCAAGCTCCTGGTCTGCCCCACTTTATAGCGTAGATTCAAAACCTTTAATCTAATATACAAACAAGAAAGTCTCTGATACAAAGTCACTTATCTGATAAATAATGGGAGGATTCCTCATGAGAGTGCATCACCCCACATCATCCAATCAGTCCAGGGTGTGGGGAAAAGCTTACTCTTAAAACTAAGCCTTAGGCTATAACAACCCAGCCTGCCCACATCCTGTCCCCCAACACACATTAAAGCAATGGACTTTGATGTGGGCAGTACCATCTTTAACAAAGTGAGCATAATATATTTTATCTGTCCAGCACTCTCCAAACAATTACAAACAAGCATGGGGGAGGAAGAGTAGGGGAGAAGACTTTAAATAAGAAGCTCAAAAACCAAGAATAGAAATGGATTTTTAACACATAAAGTAGAAATAAAATGACTTTATTATTAAAGTCAGAAATACAAAAGAATAAATATTATGAGTGTTGGGCAGATAAAATGTATTATGCTCACTTTGTTAAAGATGGCGCTGCCCACATGGAAGTCCGTTGATATTGATGTGTGTTTGGGGGACAGGTTGTGGGCAGGCCGGGACATTATAGCCTAAGGCTTAGTTTTAAGAGTAAACTTTTCCCCCACACCCTTGACTGATTAGATGATGAGGGGTGGTGCACATAAGGAATTCTCCCATTATGCCTCAGATAAGTGACTTTGTATCAGAGACTTCCTTGTTTATCGATTGAATTAAAGGTTTGGATTTCTACACTATAAAGTGGTACAGACTGGGAGCTTGCTCTCTCTCCGTTCCTGAGGTTGGCATTAGAGCGGAAAGCAGAGTAAGGCCACATCGAGAAGACCAGGAGAAGCAGCCAAGATGGCGGAGTGCTGAGGAAGAAGCCAGTTTGAGCAGAGTTTGTGCTGGAGAAAGAGATGGGGAATAGAGGTGAATAAATCTGGTGAGCTAGAAACCTTTGATTCTAGGAAACTCGGATAAGTCAGTATCTTCGTGAGCACTGAAGGAGTGGGTTTTAGAGCCCTGTGTGTGTTTTTACTTGCCCACTGGGTGCAAGCTAGAATTAAAGCTGATGGCTTACCAGTTCTTGGCTCCGTGGTTTCATTACCGACTGTCCAAATCTAATGTGAACCTGCATGGGCCAGGCTGCTGTGATCCTGACCCTGGCTACTGGCTTTACAATGAGAAACTCAGTTTAAATAACAAGATACACAGGGATAACATATTTGAATAAAAATGTAATAGGGAACAGTGAATAACATAAAGAAAATAAACAAGTGAACTGAAATGGAAAAAAAAGGAGAAACAAGTAAAAAAGGTCAGAAAGAAAGTGGAAATTGAAGCCAGACAAAAAAGAACCAGCAAATTATACTTGAAGTCCCCAAAGACTAAGAATAAAACAAACGAACAGAAATAATATTTGCAAATATAATCCAAGAATACTTTTCGAAAATACAAAATAGACCTGAATCTACATATACCTAAAGGGGCATACCAGGCACCTGGAAAAATTCGTCTGAAACAATCAACTCTGAGACATATCCTAGCAAAACTGTTAGGTTTTAAGAATAAAGTAAGGAGAACCTGGCCGGTTGGCTCAGTGGTAGAATGTCAGCCCGGCATGTGGAAGTCCCAGGTTCAATTCCCAGTCAGGGCATATAGGAGAAGTGCCTATCTGCTTCTCCCCTTCTTCCCTTCTCACTTCTCTCTCTCTCTCTCTCTTCCCTTCCTGTAGCCATGGCTTGACTGGAATGAGTTGGCCCTGGGCACTGAGGATGGCTCCATGGCCTCTGCCTCAGGTGCTAAGAAGAGCTCTGTTGCTGAACAATGTAGCAATGCCCCAGATAGGCAGAGCATCATCCTCTAGTGGGTTTGCTGGGTGGACCCCAGTCAGGGTACATGCAGGAGTCTGTCTCTGCCTACCCTCCTCTCACTGAATGAAAAAAATAATAATAAACTAAAAATTCTAAGCACCTCCAGGCAAAAGATAAAAGTATTTACTAGGACAAGAGAAACAGACACATACAAATTACAGCAAAAATTGAACAGCATTTTATAATAATTCATGACCAAAAAAGAGTGAACCAAGAATTTTATACCCTGACAAGCTGGCTTTCAAGTATAAAACAATATAAAAACAGTCATAAACATGTAAAAACTCAAAAGGTTCTATACTTACTGTGAAGCCAATAGTCAGGGTCACCATCACAGCAGACTGACCCGTGCAGGTTCACATTGGATTTGAACAGTTGGTAATGAAACGGAGCCAAAAACTGGTGAACCATCAGCTTTAATTCTAGCTTGCACCCGGCGGGCAAGCAAAAACACACACTGGGTTCCAAAACCCACTCATTCAGTGCTCACAAAGCTACTGACTTATCCGAGTTTCCTAGAATCAAAGGTTTCTAGCTCACCAGACTTATTCACCTCTGTTCCCCATCTCCTTCTCTCTACACAAACTCTGAACAAATTGGCTTCTTCCTCAGCACTCTGCCATCTTGGCTGCTTCTCCTGGCCTCCATGTGGCCTTACTCTGCTCTCCTCTCTTCTACCTCAGGAACCAAGCGAGAACTAGCTACTGGTCTGCCCACTTTATAGCATAGATTCAAAACCTTTAATCCAATTATACATAAAGAAAGTCTCTGATACAAAGCCACTCATCTGAGGCACAATGGGATTCATCATGAGAGTGCACCACCCTACATCATCCAATCAGTCAAGGGTGTGGAGAAGAGCTTACTCTTAAAACTAAGCCTTAGGCTATAATGACCCGGCCTGCTGACAGCTTGTCCCAGAACACACATTAATATCAACGAACTTCCATGTGGGCAGCGCCATCTTTAACAAAGTGTGCATAATATATTTTATCTGCCCAACACTTACGAAGCCTTGTTGAAGAATCTAGTAAATACTCGATCAAAAGATAACTCTGAGAAACTCGGCAAAGAGATTGATTTAATATACAGTGATAAGCCAATACTAAATATGATGGAAGACTAATATAGTATACAGAAATAAATGCAAGTTAAAAGATGGAAAAAGAAACTAGCGGAGAAGAAAAAAATAACAAGGTGATTGTAAAACCAGTAGTCGAGGCCGCCATCACAGCAGCCCGACCCACGCAGGTTAGCATTAGATTCGGACAGATGGCAATGAAACACAGGAGCCATGAACTGGTGAGCCATCAGCTTTAATCTAGCTTGCACCCAGCGGGCAAGCAAAAACACAAACTGGGCTCCAAAACCCACTCATTCAGTGCTCACAAAGCTACTGACTTATCCGAGTTTCCTAGAATCAAAGCTTTCTAGCTCACCAGACTTATTCACCTCTGTTTCCCATCTCCTCCTCTCTACACAAACTCTTAACAAACTGGCTTCTTCCTCAGCACTCTGCCATCTTGGCTACTTCTCCTCCACATGGCCTTAATCTGCTCTCCTTTCTCATACTAACCTCAAGAACTCAGGAACCAAGAGAGAGATCTAGCTACCGGTCCGCCCACTTTATAGCATAGATAATCCAAACCTTTAATCCAATTATACATACAAGAAAGTCTCTGATACAAAGCCACCCATCTGAGGCATAATGGGATTCCTCAGGAGAGTGCACCACCCTACATCATCCAATCAGTCAAGGGTGTGGGGAAGAGCTTACTCTTAAACTAAGCCTTAGGCTATAATGACCTGGCCTGCCTACATTACAGCTTTTCCCCCACAGCCATCTCAAGCATAAGGGCAAATGATATCACCTGGGTGATGGGCTTCCATGTGGGCAGCGCCATCTTTAACAAAGTGAGCATATTATATTTTATCTGCCGAACAGTGATTAACTGTTGTAGAGATATGATGGGCAGATAAAATATATTATGCTCACTTTGTTAAAGATGGCGCTGCCCACGTGGAAGCCGGTCGCCCAAGTGATTGCTTGGGATGGGCGTGATTATGTTAAAATGCGTGTGGGGGACAGGCTGTAAGCAGGCAGAGTCGTTATAGCGCAAGGCTTATTAGTTTTAAGACTAAGCCTTTCCCACCCTTTCTGATGTAGGATGGTGCACTCTCATGGGGAATTCCATTATGCCTCAGATAAGTGACTTTGTATCAGAGACTTCCTTGTATGTATATTGGATTAAAGGTTTGGAATCTACACTATAAAGTGGGGCCGACTGGGAGTTTGCTCTCTCTTGGTTCCTGAGATTAGCATTAGAGAGGAGAGTAGAGGAGGAGAGCAGAGAAAGGCCACATGGTGGAGGCCAAGAGAAGCAGCCAAGATGGCAGAGTACTGAGGAAAAAGCCAGTTTGTGCAGAGTTTGTGCAGAGAAGGAGATGGGAAACAGAGGTGAATAAGTCTAGTGAGCTAGAAAGCTTTGATTCTAGGAAACTCGGATAAGTCAGTAGCTTTGTGAGCACTGAATGAGTGGGTTTTGGAGCCCAGTGTGTGTTTTTACTTGCCTGCCGAGTGCAAGCTAGGATTAAAGATGATGGCCCACCATTTCTTGGCTCCGTTGTTTCATTATCGTCTGTTTGAATTCAATGTGAACCTGCATGGGCCAAGCAGCTGTGATGGTTGCTGTGGCTACTGGCTTTGCAAGGTAATAGGTAGGAATTAAAGGACAGTGCTGAAAACTGTCAAAGCAGATAATAAATGATTAAATTTAAAAACAGGGACTAATGGCACTAAAAAGATAGAAATACAAGGACAAAATCACAAATCTTCCTAAATACCAAGAAATAAAAAATAAAAGAAAACCTATTATAGCCTGGCCTGTGGTGGCGCAGTGGATAAAGCATCGACCTGGGAACACTGAAGTCGCCAGTTCAAAACCCTGCACTGGTCTGGTCAAGGCACATATGGGAGTTGATGTTTCTAGCTCCTCCCCCCTTTCTCTTTCTCTCTCTCTCTCTCTCTCCCTCTCTTGTGTCTCCTCTCTAAAATGAATAAATAAAATTTAAAAAAAAAAGAAAACCTATTATGTAAATACAGTAATTATAATACATCTAATTGTTACAAAAAAGATAATAAAATTGTAACCAATATCAATCAAATCAATAAATATGCATGGGTTTTGTTGGGCAGATAAAATATATTATGCTCACTTTGTTAAAGATGGCGCTGCCCACATGGAAGTTTGTTGATATTAATGTGTGTTCTGGAACAGGCTGTAGGCGGGCCGGGTTGTCATAGCCTAAGGCTTAGTTTAAGAGTAAGCACTTCCCCACACCCTTGACTGATTGGATGATGTAGGGTGGTGCACTCTCTTGAGGAATCCCATTATGCCTCAGATGGGTGGCTTTGTATCAGAGACTTTCTTTATGTATAATTGGATTAAAGGTTTGGATTTTCTATGCTATAAACTGGGGCAGTCCGGGAGCTTGCTCGCTCTTGGTTCCTGAGGTATTAGAAAGGAGAGCAGAGTAAGGCCACATGGAGGCCAGGAGAAGCAGTCAAGATGGCAGAATGCTGAGGGAGAAGCCAGTTTGTTAAGAGTTTGTGCAGGAGGAGGTGGGGAACAGAGGTGAATAAGTCTGGTGAGCTAGAAACCTTTGATTCTAGGAAACTCGGATAAGTCAGTAGCTTTGTGAGCACTGAATGTGTGGGTTTTGGAGCCCAGTGTGTGTTTTTGCTTGCCCGCCAGGTACAAGCTAGAATTAGAGCTGATGGCTCACCAGTTCTTGGCTCCTGTGTTTCATTACCGACTCTTCGAATCTAATGTGAACCTGTGTTGGGCAGATAAAATATATTATGCTCACTTTGTTAAAGATGGTGCTGCCCACATGGAAGTTCGTTGATATTAATGTGTGTTCTGGAACAGGCTGTGGGCAGGCCGGGTCGTTATAGCCTAAGGCTTAGTGTAAGAGTAAGCTCTTCCCCACACCCTTGACTTATTGGATGATGTAGGGTGGTGCACTCTCCTGAGGAATTCCATTATGCCTCAGATGTGTGGCTTTGTATCGGAGACTTCCTTGGTTGTATAATTGGATTAAAGGTTTTGAGTCTATGCTATAAAGTGGGAGAGAGCAGTAGCTTGATCTCTCAGTTCCTGGGTTCCTGAGATTAGTATTAGAGAGGAGAGCAGATTAAGGCCATGTGGAGGAGAAGTAGCCAAGATGCAAGAGTGCTGAGGAAGAAGCCAGTTTGTTAAGAGTTTGTGCAGGAGGAGATGGGAAACAGAGGTGAATAAGTCTGGTGAGCTGGAAAGCTTTGATGCTAGGAAACTCGGATAAGTCAGTAGCTTTGTGAGCACTGAATGTGTGGGTTTTGGAGCCCAGTGTGTGTTTTTGCTTGCCCACCGGGTGCAAGCTAGAATTAAAGCTGATGGCTCACCAGTTTTTGGCTCCTGTGTTTCATTGCCATCTGTCCGAATCCAATGCGAACCTGCGTGGGTCAGGCTGCTGTGATAGTGGCCTTGACTACTGGCTTTACAACCTGCATGGGTCAGGCGGCTGTGATCCTGACTGTGACTACTGGCTTTACAGGCTTAATTCATCTAATATAAGAAAAAGATTTTCAATTTGACACACAAAGTTAGAAACAACTATATAACCATATACAAAAGAAATATCTAGATCTAAGTGATTCAAAAAGACTAAAAATAAAGAAATTGGCAAAAATACAGCAAGCAAATGAAAACAATAGCAATGGGGTTCAGTTTTGATATTACACATGGTAGAATTCACGTCATAAGCATTAAACACAATAAGGAACAGTTTTATGTTTTGTTTTGTTTTTTACAGAGGCAGAGAGAGGGCTAGATAGGGACAGACAGACAGGAACGGAGATGAGAAGCATCAATTTTTCGTTGTGGCACTTTAGTTGTTCATTGATTGCTTTCTCATATGTGCCTTTACCAGGGGGCTACAGCAGACCGAGTAACCCCTTGCTCAAGCCAGCGACCTTGGATCCAAGCTGGTGAGACTTGCTCAAACCAGATGAACCTGCACTCAAGCTGCCGACCTCAGGGTCTCGAACCTGGGTCCTCCACATCCCAGTCTGATGCTCTATCCACTGCGCCACTGCCTGGTCAGGCAACAAGGAGCAGTTCTTAATGCTAAAAACCCCAATTCACATATGTGATATGCACCAAATAACACAATAACCAACTTTTAAAGGCAGAAACTAAAGGAGATACAAGGAGACAGAAATATACGTTACATAGGAGTTTTTAATACATCACTTTCAGTATAAGACAGCAAAAGGACCGCACATCCATGAGGTTATACAAGACCTAAACAACACAGTAAGAAGGAAGATCTAATAGGTATGTGTTGAAATTTACATCCTGATAATTGAGGACCCTTTTTCTTCTCAAGCATACATAAAAACCTCCACAAAAATTTGTCCTGCTACAAGGCTGCAAAGAAATCACCTGAAAAAAAAAAAAACCCTTCTATTAAACAACTCTTCAGTAAAGGGAGAATATAAAATTACAGAATTTCTAAAATATATTGATAATAAAAATACTACATATCAGAATTTATGGAATATATTTAAAACAGGGTGTTCGGCAGATAAAATATAATATGCTCACTTTGTTAAAGATGGCTCTGCCCACATGGAAGCCCATCACCCAGGTGATATTATTTGCCCTTACGCTTGGGATGGGTGTGGGGGAGAGGCTGTAATGTAGGCAGGCCGGGTCGTTATAGCCTAAGGCTTGGTTTTAAGAGTAAGCTCTTCTCCACACCCTTGACTGATTGGATGATGTAGGGTGGTGATGTAGGGAGGAATCCCATTATGCCTCAGATGGGTGACTTTGTATCAGAGACTTCCTTGTTTGTATAATTGGATTAAGGGTTTGGATTTTCTATGCTATAAACTGGGGCAGTCCGGGAGCTCTCTCGCTCTCTTGGTTCCAGAGTTCCTGAGGTTAGTATCAGAGAGGAGAGCAGATTAAGGCCATGTGGAGGAGAAGTAGCCAAGATAGCAGAGTGCTGAGGAAGAAGCCAGTTTGTTAAGAGTTTGTGCAGGAGGAGACGGGAAACAGAGGTGAATAAGTCTGGTGAGCTAGAAACCTTTGATTCTAGGAATCTCGGATAAGTCAGTAGCTTTGTGAGCACTGAATGTGTGGGTTTTGGAACCCAGCGTGTGTTTTTGCTTGCCTGCCGGGCGCAAGCTAGAATTAAAGCTGATGGCTCACCAGTTCATGGCTCCTGTGTTTCATTACCGACTGTTCGAATCTAATGCGAACCTGCGTGGGTCGGGCTGCTGTGATAGTAGCCTTGACTCCTGGCTTTACACAGGGCTCAAAGGATCATAACCTTAAACATTTATATCAGTAAAATGAAAATTTTCAGCTCAAAAACTGACAAAAAATCAAGCAAACCTAAAGAAAGTACAAGAAAAAAGATATTACAAGTAAAGGCAGAAATGAATAAGGTGGAGAAGAGAACGCATCGATCTAAGTGAGTAATATTCCCCTGTCCTGATCCTTTCATTCTCTTCGACTGCATCAGTTCTTCCTGCTTCTCTGTTGTGAACCCTCTGCTGACTGCACATAAACATTTTGCAAACCAGGAGGAGCTTTCGTACCTGGTAACCACTATAGCATTTAGAAGATGATGCAAATTTTGATAAATAGGAACCTCAGATGGAAACTGGGCAGTAAGTTCAAATTCCCCGTTCAGGCTTTCTTACAGGTTGTCTCTGTTTTATGTTGAAACCAAAGGGTGGGGCAACCAGAGGCTTTGAGCAAACGCCAGGAAGAAGGAAGGGTGATAACTGGTCAAGCAGGTAACTTTTCTCAAGGGACAAACAGCACTCGAGGAAAGGAAAACACTCCCAAGTTTGCCAGCAATTAGACAAGGAACATAAGACAGAAAAAGCAGGCCCTTGCTTTGTCTTATCTTGTACATCTGTGAGATAAGGGTTTCTACCTCACAATGCTTCTGGCATTCGATGTATGGCCCTCAGCGAGACTCAGAAAAGGCTGCAAGCGTAAGACAAAAGTCACCCATTTCATTTAGCATATGACTGCACCACTGTGATGGTACCATTAGACAGTGACATTAAAACAAATACAATGGGGGCGCATGTCCAGCTGTTGCCCACCTCCCTGCTCACTGTGTTCCTCGCTGCTCCCAGAGAAGGAGAAGGTGCTAAACTGACAGGTGATGGTTTTAGACACAACTGAGCCGAAGAGGGAGACCAAGTTCAGCTCCTTATAACCCAGGTGGTCAATACAAGAGTGGGGTATGGGGTTCTCCTCTCTCCATCAGCGTCCCTCTTCTCACCCTATAATAATACCTTTAAATTGAGATGGGTCATATCAGAACTAAAAATTCTGCCAACACTACTTCTTGAGAACATACTATGTGCTGGGCACTGTGAGAGGGCTACAGATGAGAAAGAAAAGGAAGCATTGGCCCCTTGTCTTGAGTAGTTCACAATCTAATGGAAGAGGAAGCTTTGGTTTCTATGGAAATAAAGGGTCTGAGAGAGCAGAATTAGGGTCAGAGAAGGTTTCTTTGAAGAAATGATATCAGACTGAGGACTGGTGCATGTGTAGGAGTTAGTCGGGCCTAGAAGGGTGGGAAAGGTTTTCTCTCCTCACGTGTCTGCTTAATGCACACCATTGTGGGGATGGGAGAAGAGAGAGAGAAATAGTGAAATAGAATTTAAGTACTGAACTTTGAAGAAGTGCATTAAAAATAAACCCACAGCCTTTTCTCAAGTTGTAAGAAGGGTGAAAAACAAAACAGAACAACAGTCTTTTAGAGTGAGTTTGGTTCAAGCAAGGTAAACAACTTCTTGTCTCCAGAGATGGGACCAGACCAGGTGGCCTTCTAATCACAGAGCTGGTGTTTACCTCTAAGCGACAGGCAACAAATGGGAAGCTAGCACAACAGCACACACACATACATGCATGCACACATGTGAACAGCTGCTGTGTAAATTCCAAACCACACGCAGTTAAGTGAGAGATTATGTCACAAACAGTACTAACCCATGGAGGGTGGGGCCAGTCTGCCCTGCAGGAGGGTAGGCGCAGCACTATCTAAGAACTCGGTTTGGACTCCACTCCCAGCTCTATCTCTGTCTGTAAAATGATTGTTACCAACATGAACTCTGCCCCATATTTCATCCCTTGGAGATCTCGGTATTTATTAACTCAACTGGCATCAAGATGTGAGACCTGCTATGTTGTTTTATGGACTAAGTTGTGTTTCAAGACTGGTGTCCTTATAAAAAGGGAAAATTGGGCACATGGGCACACAAAGAGGGATGGGAATGTGAAAAGACATAGGTGGCAGCCATCTCAGAGCCAAGGAGAGAGCTGGGGACACAACCTTCTCTCATGGCCCTCAGAAGGAACTAGCCTTGCCAACACCTTGATTTTGAACTATCTGCTTCCAGAACAGTGAAATAATAAATTTCTGCTGTTGCAAAAAAAAAGGGGAGACCTGGGCTACAGAGGGTGGAGGTAGCAGATGCCCAGAAACATCACAGCCATAGTTTCCAATATAACACAGTTTTTATTCTTGGCCTTTTGGTTTCCTTACTGTGTGCCTCAGTTTCTCCTTTTGACACTGGTAATTTTAAAATTTGCCCCTAAATTCCTTATTTAAGGGAGACAAATGAAATATTTCCTAACATGGCTTGAGCTCCTTGAGCAGTGGCCACATGTCTCCAGGAAGTCAGAATCAACTTAATCTAAAGCAACAAACCCAAAGGAGCAAAGACAGCATCAGCTGTTCCACCCACAGTTCCTTCACTGAACAGTGTTTATTCGTGCCTGCTATGTGCACAGTATGAAGAGAACTGAGGCTGGTTTAGCGTTGTTTTCTAGTCTCATTCCACATCCCTTGCCTGTGACTGATGGATAAGAAAAATCGGCCAAGTTACATGCCGATGTGAACTGTGCTCAGAAGATTCCATCTCAACCCAGCCCTGCCACTTGGGAGGTGTGGAATAAAGTCAGTCACTAAGAGACAGCAGCAGGCTGTGTTCAGCTCACCTGGGGATGCTAGTCAGGTAAGTCATGACATTCAGAAAGTCCTCATGTGGGATGCATTTGAAACCCACAAACTCTGGAAAAGTGATGATGGGGGCACCGTCGCTCCCTCGGCCTCCTGCAACAAAAATGGGAGATCAAGATGTCAGTGCAACATTTTCATGTCATGCCCCTGCAGGTAAAGAACTCTGACTAATATCAAGTCTGGAAATGTGCTTTGGCCTCTCCCTTTTTTATGTTATTTCAGAGTAGAATGTGGGAAGGTTGACACTGAACTGTTTTGAACAAGTCTCTCTTCTCCTTCGTGCTTGCTCAGTGGTGTTGTGAAAATTTGATTTTTGAATCCTTTGAAGATAGTTAGGGTATAAAAGATCATACAGATTTAATTATTTTAGAATAAGTAGGATAGTAAAGAATGTCAACACAAATACATAACATTCCTCTTCATTTTTGTAGTCAATAAATTCAAAAGCTACAAAGGTGGTTAAGAGAGTTAGCTCTAAAAGTAGATAGCCTGATTCAAATCCTGCCTTGCCACTTAATTTCTATGTGGCTTTAGGCAAGATACTTAACCTAAACTGGAGTTCCCATACACACACACATGAATATACAGGAGTAATATATAATAGAATTATAATACTATTAATAATAGTATACATAGGAATAATACTTGTACCTACCTCAAAAGGTATTGTGAGAATTCTGCAAAAATGTGTATGAAAAGCACCTTAGCAGAGTGCCTACCACATATAAGTATTCAATAAATGGTGACTATTGTTATATTATTATTATTACAAGGAGGCATAATAAGGGGCCCTTTGATAACTTATAAACAGATATGACATCCCTGTGAGAATAAAAATGTAAAATTAATATTTAAATATTTTATTCATTGAAGCAGAAGCTACCAAGTTAAATTAAATAGATATTTCCCAATCTGCTTGCAGCTAGATGTAGGCACATGGCTGAATTCTAGCCCCATGGTGCCTACACTGTGTGCCAGGTGCCTAATTAGGCACGGTGAACTCACAGAAGCACCATGCATATTTTAAATTTTTGAGGGAAACAGCAACAGCTAGCATCTGTTACATGCCATGCATGCTACTAGCTTCGGGTAGTTCACAATTTCAGCAGTAAATCGTGCTATTCTTTTGAACGGCATTGTGTCTTTTTTTTTTTTTTTTTTTTTTTTTTTTACAGGGACTGAGAGAGAGTCAGAGAGAGGGATAGACAGACAGGAACAGAGAGAGATGAGAAGCATCAATCATCAGTTTTTCATTGTGGCACCTTAGTTGTTCATTGATTGCTTTCTCATATGTGCCTTGACTGCGGGCCTTCAGCAGACTGAGCAACCCCTTGCTCGAGCCAGCAACCTTGGACTCAAGCTGGTGAACTTTTGCTCAAGCCAGATGGGCCCACGCTCAAGCTGGCAACCTCAGGGTCTCGAACCTGGGTCCTCCACATCCCAGTCCGACGCACTCTCCACTGCGCCACCACCTGGTCAGGTACGTTGTGTCTTTGTGAAGCTGGCTTTGAGGGTGGCTGCTGTGATGAATACCAGTGTGGAACAGGTAGGGAGGGTGGTGATGTCTGGTCTGATTCCATGGTTTTAGACCACTGTCATTATCTAAGAATGAAGTTCTTAGTATTATGTACTTTCCCTTTATGTACAGTTATTTTTTCAAACACCTACTACGTTGTTAGAACTTATAGAGCTAAGTTGCTTTAACTGTTTGGTATTGCGTTTGGCCAAGAAGGGCTGTAAAAATTACTGAGATACTTAGGCACTGAGAACTGCGGCAACTGGAAACCCCACACCCTCGCCACAGGGGTACGAGCTGGCGTGCTGGGAGCGCCTTCTAGGTGATACCCGCGCCCTCGCCACAGGGGTACGAGCTGGCATGCTGGGAGCACCTTCCAGGTGATGCCCACAGAGCAGAGCTACATCAAGGGGAATAACGGTGCCCAAGTGAAGGCAACTACTACAAATGACTGCATGTATCTCACATATCTAAGGAAAGGGGTATCAGTGCAGGGTGTGGTTGTGGTTAGTGAGGACTGTGTGGTTAATGTGGGTGCAGTATCAGTAGAAATTACAGAGAAAGAGACTCAGAGAAGCGAAGATGAGCAGTCTATATGATGACACCACCATTACATCAGCCCATCCTGCTGCCATGAGTCCATACCTCATAAATCACTCCAACTTGCCATGTAAACTTGTTTCAAAGGAGAGAACGTGCTATTGAACAAACTGTTTGTTTCATATCAAGAGTAAGTCAGCAGTGTGGTATTTCTACTCAGGTCTCTTGTGATATTGCTAATGTGAGTCTTAGGCTTTCGGAGACCAATCACTGAGGAATGAAATTGTCTGGAAGACCAGTTGTTCTTCTCCAAGAAGTCCTTCCTTATTAACCCTGTACGCTTATTTTGAAGTTTAAACAAAGATACTAAACTTTGACAAGGAGATTGAGCTACCTCTTTATGTTGACTGAATATTATGAGCTTTCATCTAATATTCTTCCTTTTTGTAGTTTCACAACCATAGGAAGTTCCAGAGAAACCTAAACTAAGAGGATTTGCATCTCTGGTAAGGTTAAACTTAGAGGCATTATATCACTGTATTAATTGTATAACCAATATGTGCCAAGAGAATGGCTAAAACATTTCAGGGAACTGAAGCACCCTAAAAGATTCATTAGGATATGATTACACCATTTACTAATTTCGCCTTTTATCGTTAATTATACAATAAGGCTATTCACACCTCATAGAAAGGTAGTTGGAGTTTCCTTGTATCCTGGCTAATACCAATACCGAACACCAGAGGGTAGAGAGGCCCTCCTTCTTCCCTGCCTTCCTCCTCTCCAGGTTAACTGAGGCCACCTCTGCTGTTAGTCTTTAGTGACAGAAATGCTAAAGAAATAAAGAAACAAAGCGGAGCCTCCTTGCAGCAGTTGACAACCCACAACAAGGCATTCAGTGCCACCTTGTGAAGAAACGTGGAAGCGCAAAAGGAAGACTGCCAAAGATAAAACCAATAATAAAATGTTTACTTAAATAAAATAATCTTCACTCCTCCTCCCACAACTTTTACCTGTTTGTTAAATGGCATGAAGACTTCATCATATAGAGGAGAATTTGGAATGCTGGGAAATCCTATAGAAAGATTGTGAAGACCAACCATGGGAGAGAAAGTGAGGTAGCTACTGCAAGCACATATTATTTTTTTCTAGTGTAGCTAGAAATACACATTGAAATATGTATCATTTTAAAATGCTTCCTTTTATTCTTTTCCTTTACATTGCAGTTCTCTTTTACATTTTATTTTTTTAAGTATACGAATAAGTAGGAGGGTAGCTATACACCCTCTGTGGTGTACAGTTCAATGGACACACAGTTCAATGCATTTCTCATCTTCTCATGCTGTTAATGCAGCCGTGTAACAGGGACCGCTTCAGGCAGCAGAACGTGGCGCGTGCTGTTGCTGCGCTGAGGCTTTTAGGAAGCAGAGTGCTCACATTCCATCTGTTTTCAGGGTGCAGATAATCAGAAAGCCATTAAGTGGATAATAGAGGCAACAGTCACAAAGTTCTTCATGTAAGAACCTGCACATGAAGAAAAGTCATCTGCCAATCAGAAACATACATGCTGGACTGTTCCAGGAGTAAGAACTAAATTTCTATTGTGCTTGTTTGAGCCACTATACGCTTTGAAGACTATTTGTTAAAAGTTATAATATCTATAAATTTTATTTCAGGATGGTGAGGGGCAATACAAATCATTTAGTATAAAAAGAGGGCACTTGGCCTGACATTCCCGAGAACCATTCTGTAGCCTGCTGCCCAACACAATACCATGAGACACATGCTGAAATGCAACCAGTCCAAAATGAGATATGCTGTACGTGTAAAATACAAACTAGATTTCCAAAACTTGGTACAAAAAAATGTAAAGTATTTCATTAATAATTTGAATATTGATGACTTATCACATAATATTTTAGACATATTGGATCAAATAAAATATATTATTAAAATTAATTTCATGTGTCCCTTTTTTCTTTTTTTAATTTTTTTTCAGAGACAGAGAGAGAGCCAGAGAGAGGGATAGACAGGGACAGACAGGAACAGAGAGAGGAGAAGCATCAATCATCAGTTTTTCATTGTGGCACCTTAGTTGTTCAATGATTGCTTTCTCACATGTGCCTTGACCACGGGCCTTCAGCAGACCGAGTCACCCCTTGCTGGAGCCAGCGACCTTGGGTCCAAGCTGGCGAGCTTTAGCTCAAGCCAGATGAGCCCGCGCTCAAGCTGGCGACCTCAGGGTCTTGAACCTGGGTCCTCCGCATCCCAGTCTGATGCTCTATCCACTGCGCCACTGCCTGGTCAGGCCCTTTTTGCTTTTTTTTAATATGGTTACTACAACATTTACAAATACATATGTGGATCACATTATATTTCTATTAAATAACACTGACCCTGCACTGATTCTCATTTCCCACGTGCCGAGTTACTAGCTCCATCTTTGATTTAGATATGAGTTTTGACTCTGCTCACTTCCTTGGTAAGAATTTCCCACTTGCCCCTAGAAACTCTACCCCTACCAACCCTTTGTTTAAGAAAGTAACAAACATGGCCTACCTGCTAAATTCTCTTGTAGCCACATGCCATCCTTGGCACTTACCTTAAAACAACTTACTTTGCAGATGAGAAGTCTGAGGTTCAGAGCTGTTAGTATGTGAACCCAGGATTATCTGAATACCAAGCCTACACTGTTTCCACCATACTAATGTGCTTATATTCTCTCATTTCCTAGCTAAACCCTGAATTTAGAAATATCCCAAATCACTGGGAACATCAGGTTGTCTTCCAAGGTCAAAGACACCAAAGGCCCCAGCCCTGGTCACTGTTCAATTCCTGCTGGTGCTTTCACCATCCAGAAGCTTCAAACCATCTGCCACAAATCTGGGTCAGGCGTTATGCAATGAGCCCCTGCTCCTGTGCCAGTCATGGGGGCACAGTCACAGAGCCCAGCAGGCCTAGCAACTGGCACCTCAGTGAGAAAAAGACTCCATCCTGTCCTTTCAGGGTTTCTGGCTGATGAGGCCTCTGGCTCATTCCAGAGCTCAGGGGAATCTGTAGAAAAGCCTGCAGCTGGAATATCTTCATCCTCCTTGCCCAAATCAGGAAAAGGCAAACTGCTGTGACTGCACAGAGGCCACTGTGGGGCTGCTGCAGCGATGGAGAAAGACCCAGTCTCAGAAATGTCTGTTTTATAACCACAACTACACACAGGCACCCACAACAGCCTCATTGCGGAAATCTGCTGCCTCGGCCGGCCGGGTACAGATGACAGCAGGCCTGCCCATTGCAGAAAAGCACTGACTCAGAAGCCCCTGGCTGTGCCGTTCTTCCAGACTTGCAGTGTTACAAATGCTGCCGCCACTAATCCACGCTCCTTTCTCAGAAGAAGGGCACACTTGAGGCAATAAGATACCAAAAGAGGCTCAGAAATGAAAAGATTTTCTTTGCCATGGTCCAAGTGCCTTTCCTAAAACGGGGTATCCTCTTGGTCCAGTGTGAGTTCTCCCAGTTCTGTGTTCTACAGGAAAGAGTGGCAGTGAACTCTTTTCCTGACTTAACTGTAGCGTTACATACCCATTGGCTGTGAGCATGGCTCCAGTTAACCCTTTGAGTAGTGAGGTTTTTTTTTTATGCTTGAGGGCAATAAACTCCCTGCTCCCGCCACCCACCTCCAGGAACCACAGTCTGGGCCCAGGAGGAAGTGCCCGGCTGTCCTCCTGAAGGAGCAGTCTCATAGCTTCCCACAGTGAGCCTAGGATTGTGTAGAAGAAAATGCAGGATGGGAACTGTCAGTGGGTTCCTAGCAGCTGCTGCTGTGGCCCCACACCACAGAGAGCCACGCGGCCAGTGCAATGTATGACAGGGTGAGGCCTGGTGAAGCCCTACAGCTTTACACCAAAGTTTGAGAGCCTAGGAGTGAGGGTTTGTTTTTTTTTTCAAAAAATGAAACTAGTTCCAGTTAGTTTTATTAACTTAAAATCATATTTGTTTGATAATCAATTTATAGAAACAAGAAGAACATACATTTGTCTTTTTTTAACGTTGCCTTAGACATTTTTAAAATAAATCAATCGCTCTCTGGATGGTCAGGAGGCACGAGGTTGTACATGAACGTTCGTACTACTCAAAGGGTTAATTACAAAACTGTATCACACTGAGAACTGTTTTTTTGCAATATAAGCGTAAAATAAACTATTTTAGGGGATTAAAATATATCATGAAAAAAAGGCAAAACATTTATTTGGGAAAAAGCAGCCTTGCTAGGTGGACGAAGCGTTTTGGAGCTGAGGCCGTTTCCCCAGGAGTAACCGGGGGCTTGAGTTTGGGTCAAGCCAAAGGCCTCCGTTTCCTTTATTTTTCTCTCAACAAACGATTTTCCTGCCCAGTTATAAAGTTCAAGTTGTTTCCCTAAGGGAATACTCTTGGAATCAGCACTTGTGGAAGATGAGTTGTAGTGTATTCTCACCAGAGATCTCAGCCAACCCCAAAGTCAAGAGTATGTTGTGGGAGAGAAGCAAGATGGCGACGGAGTAGGCGGACGTACCGACTTCCAACTCCCAGAACCAAAGTGGATTATAACTCAATTTAAAGAACCATCATCTGGATAAACCAACTATGAACTAAACTAAGTGGACTCTTCAACCAAGGAACACTACAGAAGCCACATTGAGACTGGTAGGAATAGCGAAAACGCGAAGAGGGCTGCCCAGCTCCCCGGAGCAAACGGCAGCCCGGAGAGACCCGTGTGGCGGGAGGAGATTTGGCGGTGAGGGAGGGACCTGGGTCCCAGGAACCAAGCCCCAGCTTGCAGTCCCAGAGCCTAGAAGAGGCGTTTGGACAGTTTTGAGCTGTGAAACAAGTGAGGGAGCTCCCAGGCCTACAGTGTGGAGTATTAGGTCCCTTCCTACTCTGCTGAGGGCTGCTTAAGGGTTTGGGGCGACAGAACGCTGAAAGGCAGTTCTGTCGGCGTGGGCAGAGGCCAAGCCGGTGGGAGCTCGGTCTAGCCCAGAGGGTCGGAGGGGACGCGCGAAAGCGGTCCGGAAGCTGTGGGCCCGCCTTTAATCCCACTTACGGGGACAAAGCGGGAGGCCAGGAACAGGCAGATCCTGCGCAAGCCGGCACTGACCGCGGGACCGGGCTAGGACCAGAGACGGGCAGAGGCTCGCAGCTGAGCTGATGCTACCATCCCCCCACCCCCCCACCGGAGAAACCGCCAGTATACGTGCACGAGCGGGCTCCGAACGCGGGGGCGGGGTAGAGTCCGGGATGAGCGGAAGTACGCAGCTGAGCGGAAGCCAGCAAACACGCCCGCCCCAATAAACCTTGGTTTCCGACCCTGCGCAAAGGGCCCTGGCCTCAAGGGCGGGGCTAAAGCTCCGGACGGGCAAAAGCTTACAGCTGAGAGCACGTCAAAAGCCCCGCCTAACCCGCGGAACTGTAGCGAGCAGGCTCCGACTGCTGGTTCTGGGCGGAAGTCCGGAAATAGGCTCGGTCCGCAGCTGAGCAAAGGTGCTCACCTCTACCCTTGGTGCTAAGTATTGTGGCTTCAGTAACAGCCCCTCCCATGAAGGAGAGGCAGAAATCACAGCAAAAGCCACAGTGGGCCGGCGCTGGCAACGCTCATACCCAACCACCCTAGGCACCGGCAGAGGGGGTGGGGGGCCTGCAGACAGACCACACCTAGAGAACACAAAGGCAACACCTACTGGACTCCAGTGGCCACAACTTGCTTATACACAGAAAAAATGGGCAGGCAGAGGAATGCAAACCAAATGAATCAAGAGAAATCCCCAGAGAAGGACCTGAATGAACCACATATAACCAAATTACCAGAAGCAGAATTTAGAATAATGATAGTTAGGATGTTCAAAGAAATTAGAGCAACAATGGATAGTCATTATGAACACCTAAATAAAGAGATAACAAGTATAAAAAATGAAATTGAAATAATAAAAAAGAATCAGACAGAAATGACAAATACAGTATCAGAACTGAAGACCACAATGGAAGGAATTAAAAGCAGGATGGATGACGCTGAGGATCGAATAAGCGAGTTAGAGGACACAATAAACAAAGGCACAGAAGCAGAGAAGAAAAAGGAAAAGAGACTTAAAAAATGTGAGGAAACTCTAAGGGAGCTTTGTGACAACATGAAGAGAAACAACATTCGCATCATAGGGGTGCCTGAAGAAGAGGAGAGAGGACAGGAAATGGAAACTTTGTTCAATCAAATTATAGCAGAAAACTTTCCTAAATTAAGGCTGGGAAACACTCCACACATTCAAGAAGCACACAGAACTCCATTAAAGAGAAACCCAAAAAGATCTACACCAAGACACATCATAGTTAAAATACCAAAGCTAATGGATAAAGAAAAAATTTTAAAAGCTGCTAGAGAAAAAAAGGCTATCACCTACAAAGGAGCCCCCATAAGGATGACATCGGACTTCTCAACAGAAACACTTGAGGCCAGAAGGGAATGGCAAGATATAATCAAAGTAATGCAGAACAAGAACCTACAACCAAGACTACTTTATCCAGCAAGGCTAACGTTTAAAATTGAAGGAGAAATAAAGAGCTTCCCAGAAAAAGAAAGCCTCAAGGAATTCATAAAAACCAAACCAATTCTGCAAGAGATACTAAGGGGCCTCTTGTGAACAGTTTAAAGGGAGGAATGAATAGAGCAAAAGAAGAATACAGCTTTAAAGAATAAAATGGCAATAAACAACTACATATCAATAATAACCTTAAATGTAAATGGATTAAATGATCCAATCAAAAGACATAGGGTAGCTGCATGGATAAAGAAACAGGACCCATACATATGCTGTCTACAAGAGACACACCTTAAAACAAAAGATGCTCATAGACTGAAGGTAAAAGGATGGAAAAAAATATTTCATGCAAATGGAAATGAAAAAAAAGCAGGGGTAGCAATACTTATATCAGACAAAATGGACTTTAAAACAAAGGCTGTAGTAAGAGATAAAGAAGGACACTACATAATGATAAAGGGAACAATTCAACAGGAAGATATAACTATTGTAAATATCTATGCACCAAATATAGGAGCCCCGACATACATAAAGCAGACTTTGATGGATATAAAGGGCGAGATTAAGAGCAATACTATCATAGTAGGGGATTTCAATACCCCTCTAACAACACTGGATAGATCCTCAAGAAAGAAAATTAATAAAGAAACAGCAGACTTAAAGGATACACTAGATCAACTTGATTTAATAGATATCTTCAGAACTTTTCACCCTAAAGCAGTAGAATATACATTCTTCTCAAGCGCTCATGGTACGTTTTCTAGGATAGACCACATGTTAGGAAAGAATGGTCTCAATAAATTTAAGAAGATTGAAATCATATCAAGCATTTTCTCTGATCACAATGCCATGAAACTAGAAATTAACCACAAAAGAAAAACTGAAAAATACTCAAACACTTGGAAACTAAATAGCATGTTATTAAATAATGAATGGATTAACAATGAGATCAAAGAAGAAATAAAAAAGTTTCTAGAAACAAATGATAATGAGCATACATCAACTCAAAATTTATGGGACACAGCAAAAGCAGTTCTGAGAGGGAAGTTTATTGCACTACAGGCATATCATAAGAAGCTAGAAAAAGCTCAAATAAGCAACCTGACCCTGCATCGAAAAGAACTAGAAAAACAACAACAAATAAAACCCAAGACAAGTAGAAGGAAGGAAATAATAAAGGTCAGAGCAGAAATAAATGACATAGAGGCTAAGGAAACAATACAGAGGATCAATGAAACCAGAAGCTGGTTCTTTGAAAAGGTAAACAAGATTGATGAACCTTTAACTAGACTCACCAAGAAAAAAAGAGAGAGGACTCAAATAAATAAAATTAGAAAGGACAGTGGAGAAATAACAACTGACACAACAGAAATACAAAGCATTGTAAGAAAATACTATGAAGAACTCTATGCCAAAAAATTAGACAATCTTGGTGAAATGGACAAATTTCTTGAATCATATAACCTTCCAAAAATCAATCTGGAAGAATCAGAACACCTAAACAGACCAATTACAACAAATGAGATCGAAACAGTTATCAAAAAACTCCCCAAAAAGAAAAGTCCTGGGCCTGATGGCTTCACAAGTGAATTCTATCAAAAATTCAAAGAAGAACTAACTCCTATCCTTCTCAAGCTATTTCAAAAAATTCAAGAGGAAGGAAGACTTCCAAACTCCTTTTATGAGGCGAGCATAATTCTGATCCCAAAACCGGGCAAATACAACACAAAGAAAGAAAATTATAGGCATATATCCCTGATGAATTTAGACGCTAAAATTCTCAACAAAATATTAGCCAACCGGATCCAGCAATATATGAAAAGAATCATACACCACGATCAAGTGGGATTTATTCTGGAGAGGCAAGGCTGGTTCAATATTCGCAAATCAATCAATGTGATTCATCACATAAACAAAAGGAAGGACAAAAATCACATGATAATTTCAATAGATGCAGAAAAGGCATTTGATAAAATCCAGCACCCATTCATGCTCAAAACTCTCAGTAAAGTGGGAATACAGGGATCATTCCTTAACATGATAAAGGCCATCTACGATAAACCGACAGCAAACATCATTCTAAATGGACAAAGATTAAAAGCAATCCCCTTAAGATCAGGAACCAGGCAGGGTTGCCCACTTTCACCACTCTTATTCAACATAGTTCTGGAAGTCCTAGCTACAGCAATTAGACAAGAAGAAGAAATAAAAGGCATCCAAATTGGAAAAGAAGAAGTAAAACTGTCACTATTTGCAGATGATATGATATTGTATATTGAAAACCCTAAAGTCTCAGTCAAAAAACTACTGGACCTTATAAATGAATTCAGCAAGGTGGCAGGATATAAAATCAATACTCAGAAATCAGAGGCATTTCTATACACCAACAATGAAATATCAGCAAAAGAAATTAAGGAAACAATCCCCTTCACTATTGCAGCCAAAAAAATAAAGTACCTAGGAGTAAATTTAACCAAGGAGGTTAAGGACTTGTACTTGGAAAATTATAGAATATTGATAAAAGAAATCAAGGAAGATACAAACAAGTGGAAGCATATACCGTGCTCATGGCTAGGAAGAATAAACATCATTAAAATGTCTATATTACCCAAAGCAATTTATAAATTCAATGCAATACCAATTAAAATACCAATGACATACTTCAAAGATATAGAACACATATTCCAAAAATTTATATGGAACCAAAACAGAACACGAATAGCCTCAGCAATCTTAGAAAGAAAAAATAAAGCAGGAGGTATCACTCTTCCAGATATCAAGGTTTACTATAAGGCCATTATACTCAAGACAGCCTGGTACTGGCATAAGAACAGGCACATAGATCAATGGAACAGAACAGAGGACTCAGAAATAAACCCACAGCTTTATGGACAACTGATATTTGACAAAGGAGGAAAAAACATACAATGGAGTAAAGACAGCCTCTTTAACAAATGGTGTTGGGAAAATTGGACATCTACCTCCAAAAAAATGAAACTAGACCATCAACTTACACCATTCACAAAAACAAACTCAAAATGGATAAAAGACTTAAATGTAAGCCGTGAAACCATAAGCATCTTAGAAGAAAACATAGGCAGCAAGCTCTCCGACATCTGTAGCAGCAGTATATTTGCCGATTTATCTCCACGGGCAACTGAAATAAAAGGCAAGATAAACAAATGGGACTATATCAAACTAAAAAGTTTTTGCACAGCTAAAGACAATAGGAACAGAATAAAAAGACAAACCACACAATGGGAGAACATATTCGACAGCACATCTGATAAGGGGTTAATAACTAAAATTTATAAAGAACTTATAAAACTCAACACCAGGAAGACAAACAACCCAATCAAAAAATGGGCAAAAGAAATGAATAGAAATTTTTCCAAAGAGGACATACAGATGGCCAATAGACATATGAAAAAATGCTCAACATCACTAATCATTAGAGAAATGCAAATTAAAACCACAATGAGATATCACCTCACACCAGTCAGAATGGCACTCATCAGCAAAACAACACAGAATAAGTGCTGGCGAGGATGTGGAGAAAAGGGAACCCTTCTGCACTGCTGGTGGGAATGCAGACTGGTGCAGCCACTGTGGAAAACAGTTTGGAGATTCCTCAGAAAATTAAAAATCGAACTGCCTTTTGACCCAGCTATCCCACTTTTAGGAATATACCCTAAGAACACCATAGCACTGTTCGAAAAGAAGAAATGCGCCCCCATGTTCGTGGCAGCATTGTTCACAATAGCGAAGATCTGGAACCAGCCCAAGTGTCCGTCAGAAGACGAGTGGATTAAAAAGCTATGGTACATATATACTATGGAATACTACTCAGCCATAAGAAACGATGACATCGGATCATTTATAACAAAATGGATGGACCTTGATAACATTATACGGAGTGAAATAAGTAAATCAGAAAAAAAGAAAAACTGAGAATAGCATGATTTCATACATAGGTGGGACATAAAAGTGAGAATATGAGACATGGACAAGAGAGTGGTGGTTATGGGATGGGGGGAGGGAAGGAAGAGTGGGATAGGGAGGAGGGGAGGGACACAGGGAAAACCAGATTGAAGGTGACAGAGGACAATTTGACTTTTGGTGATGGGTATGCAACACAATTGAATGATAAGATAACCTGGAGATGTTTTCATTGTACATATGTACCCTGATTTATTGGTGTCACCCCATTAGAATTAATAATAATAAAATATATATATATAAATCAAAAAAAACAAAACAAAAAAAACACATTTATTTGGAAGTTGAAATAGTAAGGATTTTTCATACATTATGTCATTTAATCCTCAAAATTTTAATGATCCCACTCATTATTCAAAAGAGGAAACAGAAGCATACAGAAGTAAATTGCCCAAGGTGATGCAGCTAGTCAGTAGCAGAATCTAAATCTGTATTTAGGGTTATCTGTTACCTGTTTCTGTTTCATTGATTCTGCCTCTAAGAAATAAGAAAGGAGCCTGACCAGGCATTGGCGCAGTGGATAGAGTGTCGGACTAGGACATGAGGACCCAGGTTTGAAACCCCAAGGTCATCGGTTTGAGCATGGGCTCACCAGCTTGATTGCGGGGTCATTGACTTGAACGTGGGGATGACCCCAGTGGTCACTGGCTTGAGGCCAAAGGTCGCTGGCTTGAAGCCCAAGGTCGCTAGCTTGAGTGAGGCGTCATTTGCTCTGCTGTAGCCCCCGCCTCCCATCAAGACACATATGAGAAAGCAATCAATGAACAACTAAGGTGCCGCAACAAAGAATTGACGCTTCTCATCTCTCTCTCCCTTCCTGTCTGTCTGTCCCTCTCTCTGACTCTCTCTGTCTCTGTCAAAAGATAAAAAAAAAAAAAAAGAAATAAGGAAAGAACTACCTCAATAATACTCAAAAATGATCACTTTAGATCACCAAATGTATAAATGTATAATCAGTCACTGGATTCCTTCCCTGATGAGCACTGTAACTATAAACTTATATATTCACTATATACTCATTGTGTAATTATATACTGTTGGGCAGATAAAATATATTATGCTGACTTTGTTAAAGATGGCACTGACCACATGCAAGTTCATTGATATTAATGTGTGTTGGGGAACAGGCTGTGGGCAGGCCAGGTCATTATAGCCTACGGCTTAGTTTTAAGAGTAAGCTTTCCCCACACCCTTGACTGATTGGATGATGTGGGGTGGTGCACTCTCATGAGGGATTCTCCCATTATGCCTCAGATGAGTGACTTTGTATCAGACTTCCTTGTTTGTAGATTGGATTAAAGGTTTGGATTTCTACACTATAAAGTGGGACAGACCAGGAGCTTGCTTTCTCAGTTCCTGAGATTAGTATTAGAGAGGAGAGCAGATAAAGGCCATGTGGAGGCCAGGAGAAGTAGCCAAGATGGTGGAGTGCTGAGGAAGAAGCCAGTTTGTGCAGAGTTTGTGCAGAGAGAAGGAGATGGGGAACAGAGGTGAATAAGTCTGGTGAGCTAGAAACCTTTGATTCTAGGAAACTCAGATAAGTCAGTAGCTTTGTGAGCACTGAATGAGTGGGTTTTGGAACCCAGTGTGTGTTTCTACTTGCCCGCCAGGTGCAAGCTAAAATTAAAGATGGTGGCCCATCAGTTTTTGGCTCCGTTGTTTCATTACCGTCTGTTTGAATCAAATGCGAACCCACATGGGCCTGGTGGCTGTGATGGTGGCGTGGCTACTGGCTTTACATTTGGCGTAGTCTGTGGCAGAATTCAATACAGATCAGTAAGGAGCCACCACTACCTTTGAGCGTGGAGTAGAGGATTGGCTTCTGTTATGGTTTTCCGTGGCTGTCCTTTTGGGGGCCGTAGGCTGGCTGACTTTTACAGCCATGCGTGAGGAAACCTGTGGAAGAGGCTGTCTGGGGCCTGCAAACCAAGCAGTGGAAGGAGCTGGAGCAAACGCGGGAGAAAGAGATGCCAACCCTGGAGCTGGAGCAAGCACAGGAGAAGGAGGCCAACCAGGTTTGCCACATTCACTTGGAGCAGCCGTTGGAGAAGGAATCACAGGTTTGTGAGTTGGAGATTGCCCTGGACATTGTGGAAAGCCAGCAGTGGCGGGAGGCCAGGGCTGAGGCCAGAGCTGGGGCTGCAAGGCCCGTGGAGCAGAAGGTAGAGGTGGCCTGGGGCTCATGCCTAGCAGCAGGAGCTGATGTTTTCAGTTCCTGTTCAGAGGATGGAAGAATTGGTCTGGAGTTGTGATCTGCAGTCTCCAGAAGGTAAGAGCCCAGCAGCAAGGAGTACCTCCTACGCCTCTGGTAGGTCTATGATTTTGGGACATAGGGATGGATGCCATCATGCTCTCTGGAGCAGAGATGGAAATGCTGACTGCCATTGCCATGTGCTCCTGTTTAGGACAGTGTGAGACCTGCCATGATGGCAGGAATGTGGGGAGAGGCTAAGGCCCCATATGTGTGGACTTATTTCCAGGACTACGATCAGAGTGGGCACTGACTCCTTTGTTGGATGGACTTACAGATTTTGAACAATGTGAAATACCCTGGTGGGGGGGGGGGCGGCTTTGCAGGAGGCCCTCCTGCCCCGGGAAGCCTTTCAAATGGCAAGAAAGAAGGCCGAGGACATTTTGCTCTTTTGGCAAAATGCTCAGAGACTGGTGAAATGTACCTTTGTAATTGATGAAATTGTATGATTTGTCACGTATTTGTAATTTGTGTAATGTGCCTAATTTCCCTATATAGGGATGCCGGTGGTGTAGATTATGGGTAGTAAAGTGAGCATAGGGGTGGATTGTTGGGCAGATAAAATATATTATGCTCACTTTGTTAAAGATGGTGCTGCCCATGTGCAAGTTCATTGATATTAATGTGTGTTGGGGAACAGGCTGTGGGCAGGCCGGGTCGTTATAGCCTAAGGCTTAGTTTTAAGAGTAAGTTTTCCCCACACCCTTGACTGATTGGATGATGTGGGGTGGTGCACTCTCATGAAGGATCCTCCCATTATGCCTCAGATAAGTGACTTTGTATCAGAGACTTCCTTGTTTGTAGATTGGATTAAAGGTTTGGATTTCTACACTATAAAGTGGGGCAGACCTGGAGCTTGCTCTCTCAGTTCCTGAGATTAGCATTAGAGAGGAGAGCAGATAAAGGCCATGTGGAGGCCAGGAGAAGCAGCCAAGATGGTGGAGTGCTGAGGAAGAAGCCAGTTTGTGCAGAGTTTGTGCAGAGAGAAGGAGATGGGGAACAGAGGTGAATAAGTCTGGTGAGCTAGAAACCTTTGATTTTAGGAAACTTGGATAAGCCAGTAGCTTTGTGAGCACTGAATGAGTGGGTTTTGGAGCCCAGTGTGTGTTTTTGCTTGCCCGCCGGGTGCAAGCTAGGATTAAAGATGGTGGCCCACCAGGTTTTTGGCTCCGTTGTTTCATTACCGTCTGTTTGAATCTAATGTAAACTTGCACAGGCCAGGCGACCCTGTTGGTGGCCGCAAATACTGGCTTTACATATACTCAATACCAAGGCTCTCAAACTTTGGTGTAAAGCTGTAGGACTTCACCCGGCCTCACCCCCTCATACATTCCACTGGCCGCGTGGCTCTCTGTAGTGTGGGGCCACAGCAGTAGCTGCTAGGAACCCACTGACAGTTCCCATCCTGCATTTTCTTCTATACAATCCTAGGCTCACTGTGGGAAGCTATGAGACTGCTCCTTCAGGAGGACAGCCGGGCACTTCCTCCTGGGCCCAGACTGTGGTTCCTGAAGGTGGGTGGCAGGAGCAGGGAGTTTACTGCCCTCAGAGGACAGACCAGGAGGACTCGGATAACTTTGAACTGAGCACCTACTATGTTTCCTTCTCTGTTCTAAACACTGGCAATGCAGGCAGAGATAAGAGAAATGAGGACTCTGTACTTAACAGAGTTTTCAGTGAGTATATGAGCACTGACTAACATGGAGGAAAGACCAGAGAATTCCTCAGAAGTTCTGGACTGCAAAAAATGTCCCCACCCTAGATCCAACCCTGGGATGGGAGAGGTATCTGAATAATGAAGATTAATTTTCTCTTTACTCAGTAGAATAATTAATTTAGAGCAGATTAAATATAATTTAGAGCAGGGGTCCCCAAACTTTTTACACAGGGGCCAGTTCACTGTCCCTCAGACCATTGGAGGGCCGGACTATAAAAAAACTATGAACAAATCCCTATGCACACTGCACATACCTTATTTTAAAATAAAAAAACAAAACGGGAACAAATACAGTATTTAAAATAAAGAACAAGTACATTTAAATCAACAAACTGACCAGTATTTCAATGGGAACTATGGGTGCGGATGCATCCTGTGCTCCTCTCACTGACCACCAATGAAAGAGGTGCCCCTTCCAGAAGTACGGCGGGGGCGGATAAATGGCCTCAGGGGGCCGCATGCGGCCCGCGGGCCATAGTTTGGGGACCCCTGATTTAGAGGAAGGAAAGAAATGTGACTTTTTTCTACCTCTCATGTTGTAGAGTAAAATCCATACTAACTACATATTGTCTCTGCAATGTAACTAAGATGTTTTTCATCTTGCTTTTTTCAGAAAAGATATAAAAGACAAGGAGAGTGACCTGTCACTTTGTATTTCTGTGATATGTGCTAAGACCTATTCTCACTATCCCATGCTTCCAAGTTTGCTCTAACTATAATTTAGGATTTGGTATGTACTACCAGTTTCAGTAATTAAAGTCATATCACTCTTCACTAAGTGACTAGTATTCTAGTAATAACCACTTTTCAGGGTTGTGTCCAGGTTCAGAAAATTACTAGCCTTTTATCAATATTAGCCTCTCTCTATTCCTAATCAAGTGCTTAATTTAAAAATATATTAAAATAAGGTCCTTAACAGCTAAGGGTAACTGACAAATCTCCCAAAGAACAAATAAGCTCAGTAATGTTCATGAACTCTTAAAACCAACACTCTCTCAAGGCTGGATCTTAGAAGAACATCACAGTGGCAGCTGATCTCAGTAGTTATTTTCTTTTTCTTATTCAAAATATTTTCAGCTCTGTTTTTTTACAACCTTGAAGAAATGTACTCCCTTGAAAACCCCAACAAAGTACACCCAACAGCAAATAGAATGACAGCTATGGGATTTCACCCTTCTCCAGCTGGATGGTCCTCGGTTCATTCTAGTCTGGGTGAGGCTTAAGGGATGACTGGGACTCAAGAATAATGTTCACCAATATTTAAGAGGCTTGGGCCTCTGAGAAGAACTCCCAACAAAATCTAGAAATACAAATGAATTAGCCCCTTACCTGAAAGAATGGCAAATTGTCTGTGAAGTTGTTCAATTATGTCCACTGCCAACAAGGGCCTGATTTCCTGTTGCATAATTTCATCTGTACAAATGAAATACAAATCATGTTAAAACCTTGCATAGTACAAAGAGAAATTAAAAGGAAGGGATGCTCTATAACTAGGGAAATGTGGGACTTGCCAAGCTATGGTTATGGACATATTATTCTCTTGAGAAACTCGTTCTTGAGATGCATGCATGGATCTGGGTTTTGAGTGGTCTGAAGCACATGCACTTGAGCACAGGAACACATTCCTAGAGCTTCTCCCAAAGTTTTGGGCGGGACCAGTGCAAGAAGTTGGACCCTGAAGTTTAAGCTCCAGTAGCTTCACAGTAAATCAACTAGGACAGTTTTATTATCAAGGGAGGTCTTTAAGTGTCTGCTTGCTCCTTGCAGAAGGAAATTTTAAACACAAACAGTTTAAGTTACCAAAGTTCATCTCAAGCTGGGTTATAGAATCAGTCTAAATTTATGAAGGTTCTTTGAGTTTTGTTTTCTTCCCTCCCTTACTTACTTCTATTTTGCCCCCATTTATTTTTCTTCCTGAAATACTTAAGTAGCCTCTTCCCACTGCCAAGCGTGTTTAAGGAGGCACTTCTTTATTTTGCTATGTAAAGATGCCTCTTACTGGATAAAGAGGATTAGAAAGACGGGAAAACAAGTGGAATCCCTTTTTCTGGGATGGGAAAAGAAAGCCATTTTCATGCTCTGTCTGCCTGAGATATTATTATCTTTGTTAACCCTTTGAATAGTATGAACGTCGTCTTTGTGCCTCCTGACCATCCAGAGTACGATGGTAACAAACATTTTATTTAAAAAATGTGTAAGGTGCCTGACCTGTGGTGGCGCAGTGGATAAAGCGTCGACCTGGGAACACTGAGGTCGCCAGTTCAAAACCCTGCACTGGTCTGGTCAAGGCACATATGGGAGTTGATGCTTCTAGCTCCTCCCCCCTTTCTCTCTCTCTCTCTCTCTCTCTCTCTCTCTCTTTCTCTCTCTCTCTCACTCTGTGTCTCCTATCTAAAATAAATAAATAAAAAGAAATAAAAATAAATTAAAAAATGTGTAAGGCAACATTAAAAAAAGACAAATGTATGGTCTTCTTGTTTCCATAAATTGGTTATCAAACAAACATGATTTTAAGTTAATAAAACAGTAACTGGAACTAATTTCATTTTTTGAAAACAAACTCACTCCCGGGGATCAGTGAGCATGAAAAATACTCAATACTCAAAGGGTTAACTACTGTAATTCCCAGGGAATCTCAAATAATAAATTGGTTATTATTTCTACAACAGTTAAACATCTGGTTGGATTAAGGCATGAACCAAGTAGCTTGTACAATAATATTAAATAGGAATCTATTAATTCAGCATGAAGTCAGGGTAATGTTATGATATTCTAACATTGACCAGTCAGAGGTTATGTATGGGAAGCTCCTCTTAGATTCTCAGTTTCTATTTCTCAGCTTTGGTGTGAAAGTTAAAGGATGAAAGCAGGTAGAGGTGTATTCAGGAGGTACGTGGTAAATGCTGGTTATATCCATTGCTCTGTACAGGCTTTTCCTGTATTTTCTTTCTGAAAGTCAGATTAGGGTTTTGGCAAGTGCCAGCTTAAATCCCAAGACCCTTTCTCAATGATTTCTACCATTTTTTTTTTTTCCTGGAGGAAAAGGGGTAAACTCAGGCCAGAGCGCCTTCATCCCAATACTCTTTCCACTCTAAATTCAAGGAAGTCCTGCAGTACTATTAATTTTGTGGGTGCAATAATGGCACTGTTGTTATATTTTACAGAAAGGGAGAACCTTCTCTGTTAGACACACAAAGTAAAGTATTTAACAGTAAAATTATATGATGTCTGAGACCTGCTTAAAATATTCCAGCACTCCTTTCTACCAAAAGTGTGCAGGGAGGAGGAAAGAAGAAACCAGATTGACAAAATGTGGATAATTGTTGAAGCTAGCTGATGGATCCATGGGGTTCATTATATAATTCTTTCACATCTTCCGAATACAGTTAAAGCATTACAACATAAAGAACTTAAACACAAACGGGTTACATAGCTAAAGAGTTTTTCAGAAAACAATCTCCCAGTGGTCTAGGAAAATGGCATACTCAAAACAGAGCTGGATTATTATTTTTAATACTTGAGGGAACATATTTAAGAGACAGTGACCCTAGAGAAAAACCAACATCACAGAGGCAATTTATTATTATTATTATACCTCAATATTTGAGGTGTGCTTCGAATTAAACATTTTAAATCAATGATAAGATGTGAAAGGGACAACAGAACTTAGTAAGCCAACCATCCTTTACTCCATATAGCTTTTTATTTTATTTTTATTAAAATATAGTCAAGAAATTCCAAGATGGTTGCAAGAGTAAGTGGAAGATACAACCACCTGCTCCCACCCCCAAACCAATTTACAGCTAAATTATAGTGCAGCCAACCTGAATAACCAACCAAAGGATAACTGAACTGAGATATTACAACCAAGGATTTGCAGAAGCAGCCATGTAGAGAGTGGTAAGAAGGGCAGAGATGCAGAATAGGCTGGCCCTGTGCCCAGGGATGGCGGCTATGTCAGCAGGACCCCCTCCCCACCAGGAGCAGGGGTTATCAACCCCAAGCAGGGATCCCTGACCCAGAGCAGCAGAGGCAGGAAGAGGAGCTCGCAAAGTATCTGATGGTGAAAATAAGAGGATATTGAGTCTGTCTGTGTCACCCAGATGTCACCTATACAAGCATGAGCCCTCCCATTGTTACAGCACCAGTGTGAAGAGTCCCCAATTGCTGGTGTGGCCACTGTGCCATGCTTTGTTCTGCAGAGGGGTCTGCAGGCTGCAACCATCAGTGACTTTTAGGATGCTCTCTCTCAGGGGAGTCTTGTGGGAGAGATATCGACAGTGACTGAGCAGTACGGCTTTGGAAAAATAACCTGTTTCCCCCACCTTGGATGCACAGCTGTCTACACACACACACACACACACACACCTGGCGGGACACTTTTTCCACCAGGATGCTGAGTTTGCCACATGCAGTGAGACAAGAGAGCAGCACAGAGCCAGGACTTCCTGTACCTTTGGAAGGAGGGCTGCTCCACTAGAGGCATATGAAGAGACTGAGGTTTGTGGCCTTGGGTAGAGACACGGGAAGCAGTAGGATGGACAGCCACCAGGATCCCTGTGCTGAGTCTTTTTCTCCAATACCACAGTCGCCATCATTCTTGGTTGGAGCACTCACCTTCTTATGGCCTCAGCCTGGGGAAAGCAATTGCCCCACCCTCTGGACCCCCTTTCACCTCCCCGGGGGAGATTAGACCCTGCTGAGGAGTCAGATGCCTTAGCCAGAGAGTAGATAGAGGTCTGGACAGACTCAGGGTGACAGCAACTCAACTGTCTGGTGTTAAGGCAAGGGCCATTCCCTCCACTTTCTTGTGAATCTGACTAACACTTCACCCTCACTGGTGATTCAGTAGATCCACCCTCCTAGCTGACTGCAGACCCACCCTCTGGGCTCCAGAGGCCACGTCTTCTAACTTGTAGTGGCTTCACCCTAAAGAGGGCAGGGCAAAATCCAGGAGAGACTCAGCTATGTGGCCCTGAGACAGGGGCATACCCACTACCTTCCTTGGATCCTGACAGGCTAAGGGAAAGTCACTAGTCCCACACTCCCAACTCCACCAGAGGCTCTTCAGTGACTGAGCCTAGCAGGCAGGCAGCAGGCGGAGACAGCTAGAGGTGGATTTCAAGGCGCCTGGGAACTTTGGTTGATCTGTGCCCGGTGCTAGTAAAAGTCAGCCGCGGTGTGCAGCTTGATCCTTCCCACATGCACCTAACCCAGCAGAGGCAGCCACAAACTATCGGTCACTTGTAGCTCTAAACAGGTTGCTGAGGTCCAGTTCCAGGCAGCATCTTACATGGCCAGCACCAGGTTCCCTACTAAGAGTCTGAGAACCAACACATCCAGAGAACAGCTTCAGACAACATCAGAGCAGGATTCAATCAGCTTTACAAGTAGCATATCCAAAGGGAGATCTCGTCAGGCACCAAACCCAGCTGAGGCGAATTCTGCTTTCTGTGGTCAGCACCAGCACCACAGCTCACACGCATTGGTCAAGGTACAGCCTCACTCACAGTCAGCCAGCCTGAAGGCCAATCCCACTCACAAGAAACCAATAACAATCAAGGCTCAGTTACAATAGTGGGGCCACATAACCTACACAAGTATCATTCTAGGAACACCCAGCTCAGATGATCAAGGAGATTGCACCACTACACCCAATAGAATACCTACTATATAACGCCGCCCCACGAAGACTGGGAATCATACTAGATTTATCTAATACACAGACACAAACACAAAAGACCAACCAAAATGGGGAGAAAAAGAAATGCCCCATATGACAGAATAAAAAAAAAATCTCCAGAAAAACAGCTAACAGAGATGGAGATAAGCAATTTATCAGATATAGAATTCAGAGTACTGATTATTCAGATGCTCAAAGGACAAACTAAGAACTTAAATAAAGAGAAAGCAAGCATAAAAAGGACATAGAAACTGTAAAAAGAAACCAGTCATAAATGAAGAACACAATATCTGACATCAAGAATATACTGGAAGGAATAAATACAGTAGGTTGGATGAAGCAGGGGATTGAATTGGAGATTTGTAAGACAAAGTAGGAAAAAAACATCCAATCAGAGCAGCAAAAAGAAAAAGGAATAAAAAGAACAAGGATACTTTAAGGGGCCTTTGGGACAATATGAAGCATAACAACCTTCATATCACAGGGGTATCAGGAGGAGGAAAGAGAGCAAGGGATCGAGAACCTATTTGAAGAAATAATGACCAAAAACTTCCCTAACCTGGTGAAGGAGAAAGACACACAGTCCAGGAAGTGTAGAGAGTTCAAACATAACGGACCCAAAGAGGTCTACACCACGACACATCATAATTAAAACAGGAAAAGTTAAAGACAAAGAGAGAATCTTAAGAGCAGCAATTGAAAAACCATTAGTTACCCACAGGGGAGCTCACTGAAGGCTGTCAGCTGATTTCTCAACAGAAACACTTCAGGCCAGAAAGGAGTGGCATGAAATATTCAAGTGATTAAAAGTAAGAACCTACAACCAAGACTATTTTGCCCAACAACATTATGATTTAAAATTGAAGGAGAAATAAAGAGCTCCCCAGACAAGAAAAAGCTAAGTTTATCACCAAATCAGTGTTACAAGAAAAGTTAAAGGGTCTTCTTTAACAAATAGGAGAAAGAAAAAAGAAAAAACAGAAGACAGTTAAAAGAATAAAATAGCAATAAATACATATCTATCAATAATCAAAAAATGTAAATGGCTTAAATGCTCCAATCAAAAGACATAGGGCAGCTGATTGGATAAGAAAGCAAGACCCATATACAGTGGGTCCGTAAAGTCATGGTGCACTTTTGACCGGTCAAAAGTCAAAAGTGCACCATGACTTTACGGACCCACTGTATATGCCGTCTACAACAGACCCACCTCAGAATGAAAGCTACATACTAACTAAAAGTAAGGGAATGGAAAAAGATACTTGATGCAAATGGAAACGAAAAAACACTGGGGTAGCAATATTTATATTTGACAAAATACTATAGATTTTAAAACAAAGGCTATATATCAGGGGTCGGGAACCTATGGTTCACGAGCCAGATGTGGCTCTTTTGATGGCTGTATCTGGCTCACAGACAAATCTTTAATAAAACTAGTATCTTTAGCCCTCCATTTTGCAGTTCTGTTTTTATTTCACAAGGTCCCTTATCCGTTGGGAAATATGGTCATGGCTTTCTACACAGCAGGGGTCGGGAACCTATGGCTCATGAGCCAGATGTGGCTCTTTTGATGGCTGCATCTGGCTCGCAGACAAATCTTTAATAAAAAAAATAGTAACGTTAAAAATATAAAACATTCTCATGTATAACAATCTATTCATTTCCTACCACTCATGTTCATGGTTGCGGGTGGCTGGAGCCAATCACAGCTGTCCTCCGGGACAACACCAAATTTTTATTGGATAATGCGTAACGTACACGGGTCATTGTATGGCTCTCACGGAATTACATTTTAAAATATGTGATGTTCATGGCTCTCTCAGCCAAAAAGTTTCCCGACCCCTGCTATATACAATAAGAGACAGAGAAAGATACTACATAATGATAAAGGGAGCAATCCAACAACAGGATATAACCCTTGTAAATATTTACACATCCAGTATAGGAGCACCTAAATATGTAAAGCAAATCTTGATGGACACAAAGGGAGAGATCAACAGCAGAACAGTCATAGTAGGGGATAAATAAATGAGGCTATATCAAACCAAGAATGTTTTTTACAGCAAAGGACCATGAACAATACAAAAGGCAACCCACTGACTGTGAGAACATATATGCTGATACATATAAGGGATTAATATCCAAAATTTATATAGAACTTATAAAACTCAACAACAAAAAGCAAATAATCCAATCTTATAAAGGACAAAAAAAAACCTGAAAAGACATTCCTCCAAAGAAGATATAGAGATGGTCAATAGACAAATGAAAAGATGCTCAATGTCACTAATCATGGGAGAAATGCAAATTAAAACCACAATGAGATATCACCTCATACCTGTCAGAATGGCTATCATCAATAAATTAACAAACAACAAGTGTTGGCGAGGATGTGGAGAAAAGGGAACCCTCCTGCACTGCTGGTGGGAATGCAGATAGTGCAGCACTGTGGAAAACAGTATGGAGTTATCACAAAAAATTAAAAGTGGAGTTTGCCTTTGGACCCAGTGATTCCAATTTTGAGAATATATCCTAAGAATCCCAAAACACTAATTTAAAAGAATATGCGCACCCCATATCCTCTGCAGGTTTATTTACAATAGCCAAGATCTGGAAGCAGCCCAAGTGCCAATCAGTCCATGAGTGGATACGTAAGTTATGGTACATTCACGCAATGGAATACTATATGGCCATAAAAAGGAAATCTTACCTTTTATGACAGCATGGATGGACCTCATTATGCTAAGTGAAATAAGCTAGTCAGAAACAGACAAGTATTGGATGATTTTACTCACATGTAGAATCTAATGAACAAAATGAACTAACAAGCAAAATAGAGACAGAATCATACATAGAGAGCAGGCTGACAGCTGCTGGGTGGAGCTGGGTGAGGGAAATGGAGGAATAGAACAAAAAAGGACTAAAAAAGAAAAAACTCACGGAAACAGACAACAGTGTGGTGACTGCCCGGGTCAGGGTAAGGGGAGATGGAGGAGAATATAGGGGGATAAATGGTGATGAACGAAGACATGACTTGTGGGTGAACACACAATATGGGGTATAGACATATGTTGTAGAATTGGGTACCTAAAACCTGTATTATGTTAACTAGTGTCACTCCAATAAGTTCAATAAAAAACATATAGTTAATATACATTATATTAGTTTCAGGTATACAACGTAATTATTTAACATTAATATACCTAACAAAGTGATCACCACATGAAGTCTAGTAACTGTCATTATTTACAAGGTTATTGCAATATTATTGATTATACTCCCTATGCTGTACACACCTATCTCATTTTTATTTTCTATCCCTTCCCCTTTGGCAACTATCTGCTTGTCCTCAATACCTGTGATTTCTGTTTCTGTTTCATTGGGTTTACTAATTTATTTGGGTTTTTTTTATATTCCAAATATAAGTGAGTTCATTTATATTTTTTTCTCTGTCCTACAAACTTTACTTCACATAATACCTTTTATGTTCGCCCATGTTGTCGCAAATGGCAAAGCTTCATTCTTTTTTATTGCACTGCATATAGAGCACATCTTCCTTACCCGTCTGCTATGTTCGTCTGCTGATGGACATCTAGGTTACCACCATAGCTCAGCTATGACAAGCAACGCTGCAATGAACATAGGGGTGCATATCTTTGCAAATTAGTGTTTTCATTTGCTTCAGATAAATACCCAGAAGTGCTGGATCACATGGAAGCTTTATTCTTAATTGATTGACATATCTTCATCTGTTTTCCATAGCAGCTGCACTAATTTACATTATAACCAACAGTGCACAAGAGTTCCCTTTTCTCCGTATCCTCACCAGCCCTTGTTACTTGTTGATTTGCTGATGATAGTAAGTTTTTCTTTTCTGAAGTGAGAAGCAGGGAGGCAGAGAGACAGACTCCTACATGTGCCTGACCGGGATCCACCTGGTGTGCCCACTAGGGTGCAATGCTTTGCCCATCTGGGGCATTGCTCTTCTGCAGTTGGAGCCATTCTAGCTCCTGAGGCGGAGGCCATGGAGCCATCCTCAGCACCCGGGGCCAACTTTGCTCCAGTGGAACCTTGGCTGCAGGAGGGGAAGAAAGAGACAGAAAGGAGAGCGGGGAGAAGCAGATGAGCGCCTCTCCTGTGTGCCCTGGCTGTCAACCTGAGAATTCCATACATTGGGGCGACGCTCTACCGCTGAGCCAGCCAGCCAGGGCCTGATGACAGCAATTCTGACAGGTGTGAGGTGATGTCTCATTGGGTTTTGATGTGCATTTCCTTGATGATTAGTGATGCTGAGCATCTTTTCATATGTCTGTTGGGCATCTGTATGTCCTTTTGGAAGAAATGTCTATTCAAGTCCTCTCTTCATTTTTTTATTGGATTGGTTGTTTTTGTCTGTGTAAAGTTTTATGAGTGCTTTATATATTTGGATATTAGTTACTTATTGGATGTTTCACAAATATCTTCTCACATTCAGTAGGTTCTCTTTTTGTTCTGTTGATGGTTTCATTTGCCATGAAAAAAAATTTCAGTTTGATATAGACCCATTTGTTTATTTTTTCTTTTGTTAAGCTTCATCAAGGAGATTGAGCAAAAAAGATGTCGCTAGGAATAATGTCCAAGAGTTTACTGCCTATGATCTCAGACTTTTATGGTTTCAGGTCTAATATTTAAGTCTTTTAAAAAATATTTATTGATTTTTAGCGAGAGGATAGAGAGAGAGAAAGGCAGGAGGAGGAACAGGAAGCATCAACTCGTAGTAGCTGCCTCTCCTATGTGCCTTGACCAGGCAAGCCCAGAGTTTCGAACTGGTGACATCAGCATGGCAAAGGCTCCATCCATGTGCTACCACTGGTCAGGCACATTTAAGTCTTTAATCTGTGTTGTTTATTTTTGTATATGGTGTAAAAAACAGTGGCCCAATTTTATTTTATTTTTTGCATGTATCTGTTCAGTTTTGCAAACACTACTTATTGAAGTGTTATCTTTACCTCATTGTATATATATACCCTTGCTCTCTCATTACTTGACCATAGAAGCAAGAGTTTATTTCTGGTCTCTCTATTCTATTCCATTGATCTGTATGTCCGTTTTTATACCAATACCATATTGTTCTATTTATTGTAGTTTTGTGGTAGAGTTTGAAATCTGGGAGCATATCTCCCATTTTGTTTTTTCTCAAGATTTCTTTGGCTACTTGGGGTCTTCTGTAGTTCCATATAAATTTTAGGATTAAGTTGTTCTAAATCTGAGAAGAAAAGCTTTGGCATTTTAATAGGGATTACATTGAATTTGCATATTACTTTAGGTAGTAAGGACATATTAACAATAATATTCTTTCCAATCTATGACCAAGGTATATCCTTCCATTTATCTGTATCTTGTTCAATTTCTTTCTTCAATGTCTTATACTTTCCAGAATATGGGTCTTTCTCATCTTTAATTAAATTTATTTGTAGATATTTTATACTTTTTGATGCAATTGTAAATGGAATTGTTTTCTTGATTTCTTCTTCTGATTGTGGGTATAAAATGTAACAGATGTCTATATATTGATTCTGTATCCTGCAACATTACTGAAGTCATTTATTAGTTCAAATAGGTTCTTGGTGATGTCTTTAGAGTTTTCTATATTTAGTATCATATCATCTGCAAATAGTAAGAGTTTTACTTTTCAGTTTGGATGTTTATTTCTTTGTCTTATGTGATATGTATGGCTAGGACTTCCAGTACTGTGTTGAATAGAAGTGGTGATAATGGGCATCTTTACCTGTTCTTGATCTTGGAGAAAAGGCTTTCAGCTTTTCACCATTGATAGAGATATTATCAGTGGGTTTGTCATATATAGCCTTAATAAAGTTAAGATACGGTCCTTCTATACTCAGTTTGTTGAGAGCTTTTATCATTAAAAAAAAAGTTGAATTTTGTCAAATGCTTTCCTGCACCTACTGAGATGGTCATCGGGTTTTTAGCCTTTATCTTGTTAACGTGATGTACTGCATTGATTGATTTACTAATGTTGAACAATCTTTGCACCCCTGGGATAAATCACACTTGGTCATGGTCTATAATCTTTTTCCTTTTTTCATTGATTTTTGAGAGAGAGGAAGGGAGAGAGAGAAAGAGAGAAATATCGATTTGTTTTTTCACTTTATTTAAACATTCACTGGTTGATTGTTGCACGTGCCCTGACCAGGATCAAAACCCACAACCCTTTTAATGTACTGTTGAATCCAGTTTGCTAATATTTTGTTGAGAACTTTTGCATCTATATTCATTAGGAACACTGGTCTGTAATTTTCTTTTTCGGTAATTTTTTTATCTGGTTTTGGTATCAGGACAATGTCACCTTCATAAAACGGCTATCCTAAAATCCAGGTCAAACCATCATCAGTCAAGGACGAACTGAATAATTATAAAGATTATGTCCCACGGAGAAAGTTTAAAGATAAAATAATATAATATCAAAGACATAAAAATTATATGTGTGGTGGGATTGCAGCCAGGTTAAAAAAAGAAAGAAGAAAACATGTGGTGTGTTTGTGCACATGTATGCAGACATAGGAAAAAAAATACATGAAATAATTGTGTTAGAGTAGTGGGACAACAGTGTGGTTACCCCCTTCAGATCACATAAAAACAAGCATGCTCTGACAGCTTTTATTTTTGAATGCTAAAAGGACTTTACTGAAGTATAATTTACATGTAGTACATGTACAAATCTTAAGTATACAGTTTGATGAATTTTGACAAATCTACACACTGATGTAACCATCAACAGATCTTATGGTGCCTCTGTGACTCGTGGTCCAGACCTCAACCCCGGCACAGTACACTGTAGCTCTAAACATCTACTCTGTTAACATCTCTGGGAACCCAAGGAAATAGTTCTCCATATCTCTTGGTCTATATCCTCAAAAGAAAAGATGACTGCCTCCGAATGCCATGACGGTTTGTGAGATGTGCCACTGCTGGTATCAGCGACAGACACTGCTTCTGAGGGCTGGGAGGGTTTGAGCGGTGAGGATTTGAGCAGTGGAAGTGCTTAGGTAAGAGAAAAGACAAATTAATTAATTTGTCAAGTCCTCCTTCTCATGTGGCACAAATGCTGTAGATTACTATATAATGAAAGATCATGTCCAGTACTACCAAGCATCAATGTTCTTTTTTCCCTACAAATTCATTATGCAAACATTCAAATTTTAAACTCCTTGAACACATTTTACTTAGATCACATTTACTTCAGATCACTGCTCTCAACAGAGCTCAAATTATGTGAAAATCTCAATTATAACAATATAGTGCTTTTGTTGAGATGAAGGCAAAAATATGTTATGGATTTATTAATGAGTTGTGGATTATGAATATGCTTATCACTCATCCAATTTCACTAGCTAATCAACACAACACTCAAACACATGCAATGATTCAATTTAGTCATCTTTGCTGTTTTCTGATTTTTAGTCATATATAAACCTTAGCTTTATATATAATTTTTTTCTTATGAGGGTATGTACGTTTGTCAAGGTAGGAAGACAGATATATTGATATATTTTAGTGAACAGTGGCATACAGACAGACCTCCATTTGCACTCCTGACCCAGGCTCTGCAAATGCTTGTTTAAAACTGCTTTGAGAACTGATAAAATATAACTGGGCATAAGCATTTCTGTTTTTCAATACTTACCGAAGTCCCTTTTGTCCTTTTTTACAGACAAAGTTGATATATTTTTTAAAAGCTTCTTAATTTCTGCTAACATTTTACATTGTACCCTTGTATGAGACAAGCACTGCAGAGGTGGAAGTTTCTATGCCAAGTTTCCATAGCAACAAAGCTGGGTATGACATTCTCCTGTAGCCCTTCAGAACCATAGGGCGGTGAAACCTTATAACGAATATTTAAATAACTTGGGCTTTAAAACATAGATTCTTATTCAGTAGGTTTGAGTGGGGCATTTCTAACCAACTCTCCTGCTGCTGCTGAGGCCACAGAGAAGTAAGCACTGTAATCTCCCCTAAGCCCCACTTCAAGTGCCATGTTTATCACATAATACATCCCAATTTATATTTTGGTATAATTCTAATCTTGGTACTGCCTTTCCAAATTCATGAATTCTATCAAAATTACTCTGAGATGTAAAAGGGATAATATGACATCAGTGGGGAATTAATGAGAATTTCAAAGCAAACCAACACATGGCAATAACATGGGTGTTTGAGAAAAATCTATTGAATCCATGGGATCATGGCTCAAAGAACTGAATGATAAATTTAATTGGCTTCTATTTGAATCGAATCTATTGTATTCAAACTGCTCCCATGTAAGGCCAGTAGCTACAGCCACCATCACAACCGCCTGGCCCATGCAGGTTCGCATTTGATTAGGACAGACGGTAATGAAACAATGGAGCCAAGAACTGGTGGGCCATTAGCTTAAATCTTAGCTTGCACCCAGTGAGCAAGAAATGCACATAGTGGGAAAACACTTCCCTTTTCATTCAGGGCTCCCAAAGCCACTGACTTATCTGAGTTTCCTAGAATCAAAGGTTTCTAGCTCACTAGCCCTATTCACCTCCATTCCCCATCTCCTTCTCTCTGCACAAACTCTGCACAAACTGGCTTCTCCTTCAGCACTCCGCCATCTTGGCTGCTTCTCCTGGCCTCCTCCATGTGGCCTTTCTCTGCTTTCCTCCAGCATGGACTCCTCCTAGAACGTAATCACTCTTCCCCCAGAAGAACGTGATCTCTCTTCCTTTTAAAATCTTTTGGTGCGAAAGGCCTCCCCCAACACACATTAATATAGTCACGCCCATCCCAAGCAAGAAGGGTAACTAATATTATCACCTAGGTGATGGGATTCCACATGGGCAGCGCCATCTTTAAAAAAGTGAGCATAATATATTTCATCTGCCCAACATCCAACATGTTAAATTAAATTAGATAATATATGCGAAGCTTATAGTACAGCACACAGTCAGTAGTAAGTGCTCCATAAATGGTATCTTAATCCTCACAACAGCCCTCTAAAGAGATATTTTTCATTATTATCCATTCCCATTTTACAGAGAGAGAATGTGAATGAAGGGGGGGGGCTGGTTGGTGGTAGAGCTGGGCTGAAGTACAGTTATTTTCAGTCTGCTTTCATAGTACCTGAATGAAGGGATTAGTGAGAGAGAAAAGAAGGAATGTTAGGTCAGAGCCTCCACAGATTTTTCTTAAACAAAAATAAATTGATTATTGCTAAAATGTCTAAAACTCTACCATTTTGACTCGTTTATATTAACATATTATTTGTCTAAGGTGCTTTAGAAAAAATGTAACTGTTGGAAGAATGCCATGTTCAGTGATCATTAGTCATATTGAAATAGTAGGCAGTGCTCTGACTGGTTGGTTCAGTGGATAGATCAGCGGCCCCGTGTGCACAAGTCCCAGGTTCGATCCCTGGTCACACATAAGAAGCAACCATCTAATTTTCTTCCCCTCCCTCTCTCCCTTCTCTCTCTCTTCTTCTCTCAGAGCCAGTGGCTCGACTACTTTGAGCATCAGCCCAGGGCACTGAGGATAACTCAGTTGATTGGAGCATCAGCCCCAGACAGCAGTTGCTGGGTGGATCCCAGTCAGGATGCATGTGGGAGTCTATCTGCCCTCCTCTCACTTAAAAATGGAAGGAAGGAAGGAAGGAAGGAAGGAAGGAAGGAAGGAAGGAAGGAAGGAAGGAAGGGAGGAAGGAGGGAAGGAAGAAAGGAAGGAAGGAAGGAGGGAGGGAGGGAGGGAGGGAGGGAGGGAGGGAGGAAAGGCAGTTAGACAGCAGATTTGATCCCTGGTCAGGGCACACATATAATAAACAATAGATGAATAAATAAGTGGTACAACAAATCGATGTTTCTCTCTCTCTCCCTTCCCTTCTCTCTAAATCAGTCAATTTTAAAATATGCTGAGGTTTTTTTTAAAAAAAGAAAGATACAAAATAAAATGTTTTATGTTAAATTTACATATACGTACATATAGAGGGATTTAACTAAATTTTTGCAATAAGTAATTGATTCAGAAATTGCTAGCTGCCTACCCAAAACTCACAGTTCACTGGAAGGTGACTGCCTAGCAGGGACTTCACACACACACACACACACACACACACACACACACACACACACACACCGGTCTCCAGCTTTGGTCTTGTGACTAGTGAATGCCAATGAGAGGTGAATAAAAATGTGGGACTTTTGAGCCAGGGTACTGAAGCTACTGGTGTGCCTTCAGCACTGTCTCTTTTCCCTCCTACTGGAGTGCCGAGGCTACGGGATGGGACAGCAGACACACAAATAGAAGCAGGCAGGGTCCCTGGCCACAGGCAGTGTATTACAGTGCGTTAATCCACAGAAATTTAGGGTTGTTGCAGCACTTGGTATTACCCTAATTTACAGGCATGCATTCATATTATAATAATATTTTAAATACATTATATTAATTTTTTTAATAAGGGGATAGTCAGTGGAAAAGCAAATCTCCAACTGCTGACTCTCCTTGACCCCAACAATGAAATAAAATGTAGGTCTTGGGCCTGACCAGGTGGTGGCGCGCAGTGGATGGAGCGTTGGACTGGGATGTGGAAGACCCAGGTTCGAGACCCCGAGCTCGCCAGCTTGAGTGTGAGCCCATCTGGCTTGAGCAAAAGCTCACCAGCTTGGACCCAGGGTCGCTGGCTCCAGCAAGGGGTGGCTTGGTCTGCTGAAGGCCCACGGTCAAGGCACATGTGAGAAAGCAATCAATGAACAACTATGGTGTCACCACGGCAACGAAAAACTGATGATTGATGCCTCTCATCTCTCTCCGTTCCTGTCTGTCTGTCCCTATCTATCCCTCTCTCTGACTCTCTCTCTGTCCCTGTAAAAAAAAAAAAAATGTAGGTCTTGGTTAACACACATTTCAATCAGTGTGTCATCTCTTACTCTGAAGAAATCAGTATTATGCAAAGAAGCTGACTGACATCACCCCATAGATATAAGATTGCAGTACTGTCAGAAAGGCCATTCACACTCATAAAACTTGCATTAAGACAGTCAGACTTTCATTGCTGTCTTGAGTCCCAGACAGAATAAAATGACTGACAGCCAAAGCATATAGGTGAACCTTTTATAGTGGGGGTGGGGGGAGGCACCAATAATAGTATA
The DNA here is from genome assembly GCA_037038555.1 of Rhynchonycteris naso. Taxonomy (NCBI): domain Eukaryota; kingdom Metazoa; phylum Chordata; class Mammalia; order Chiroptera; family Emballonuridae; genus Rhynchonycteris; species Rhynchonycteris naso. The sequence goes on from CM073002.1 coordinate 40,490,059, forward strand.
TGCCCTGCTGTGAGTTTAGGATTCAGAAATTCTTCATATTCTTTCAAATTATTTCCTCACCTTACTATTAACAAAGCTGTAAAGCTCTTTTAATTTAACTTTAGGAAAATGACGGCAATAATTTATACCTGAAGTCAAGCTCTATAAGGCTTTGTGTGCACGCACAGGCGAGTGTCAATGTGCTTTAAGTATGGAAAGAAATATCTGATTAAGAAGTTGTTCTTTCTTTTTATTTATTTATTTATTTATTTATTTATTTTTTACAGAGACAGAGAGAGAGAGTCAGAGAGAGGGATAGATAGAGACAGAGAGACAGGAACAGAGAAAGATGAGAAGCATCAATCATCAGTTTTTCGTTGCCATTGCGACACCATAGTTGTTCATTGATTGCTTTCTCACATGTGCCTTGACCGTGGGCCTTCAGCAGATCGAGCCACCCCTTGCTGGAGCCAGCGACCCTGGATCCAAGCTGGCAAGCTTTTGCTCAAGCCAGATGAGCCCGCGCTCAAGCTGGCAAGCTCGGGGTCTCGAACCTGGGTCTTCCACATCCCAGTCCGACGCTCTATCCACTGTGCCACCGCCTGGTCAGGCAGAAGTTGTTCTTTCTTAAGTAGCAAATACACAGTGGCCCTTGCCTTTGAGAATACAGTTTATAATTACATGGTATAGAATATAATATAAACATGAATCATGCCTCAGTCAGAAAGTATATGGCAACAATGATGAATTTATTTTAAAAGCACAGTTCTCCATTCAATAATTCTCTTGAAGAAACAGGTTCCAACTATAAATAAAGAGTCATGAGAAGGACAAAGACATCTGCTTTAATCATCTTTTCTAGTCTGTGATCCAAGGGCTGGGGAGGGGGGTGTATTGTTAACATTTTCAAGGCCAAATAAAAATTAATAAGCCCATCCATAAAAGAAGCAGTCTTAGAAACAAGCTGTAGTTGCTTCAGCTCTTAGAGCAATGGCTTCCAAATACATAAAAGGCAGACTTAGAAATGCTACTGCTTCTCACTTAGCCCCCTGAAGGGAAGTGGTTTTCTTTTTTCTATTCTTAAACCACCAGTGTATTATCAGCTCATGTGTCTAACATAAGCTCTAGCATTTCAGACTTAACATTTCAGATTTCACATTGTTCTTCAGGAACATGAATTTCATAATCTGAATTATTTTTATTTTACAATAGCAATATATGTTGGTAATTTTTCTTAATTTAAAAATACAACAAAAATAAAAAAAGTAAAACACTGTATTATTCCCTTCTTCAAAATTATATAGCTATGAAATTGGCATATAACAGTCAATATGTATAATTATAGACATACATGCTTTTATAATTCAGATTTATTCATTCCATCTTACAACCTGATTATTTTCAGAACATTCTGACATATTTTTACTATAAATTTTCAATAAATAAAATTTCAATAAATAACCATCAATGATGTTGTTAATAGCTTTTTAAAAAATAATTCTTTTTTAAAAAGTCCTTTTTAAACTTCTTAGGAAATGAGACAACAATGCAAAGTAAAAATTTTTATGTAAAATTTGTTAGTTAACCATTATTCCACTGAGAATAAGGCTGAACAACAAATTGTACATAAAAGAAAGGCATTAGTGCTCTCACGGTACCTTCCTTTGCCATACATTCCAGCCTGATGCAGCTTTCTAGGAAATGGTGGTAAGCCCTCATCTCTGCTTCTGTGATCCGCACCGAGGTGTAAGGTAAATATCTCGGGTCTTGCTGTGCACACGTCTTACACCAGGAAGCCATCAGATTCCTGACAGTACCAGCACCCCTCTCTCTCCGTTCCACTCTCAGCGCTGCCCTCACATACTATAGATAACGTTTAATCCTTTCTCCTGGCCAAGCTCTCTGAAGTTCACTCAAGGTCATCTCACTGCTGAGAGCTGATCCTGTGGACTGGTGCTCACAGGATTACAGACCCCAAATATTACCAGGTTTTCTCATTCGGAAATAAAAGGAAAACTGAGGGATGAGATGTCGGGGTAAAAAGGGGAATCCTAAAGTCCATGAGAATCAGAATTTTTGTTGTTGTTTTAGAGGAATCACATCATGAGACATACCTCAGGCTACTGAATATTTAAAATAAAATAATAATTTTTTTTATAGAATGCTCTTAAGAAAATTTATTTCAGGCCACAATTCTCCCCTCTTTCTCTTCCAGCCTCTCCAGGCTGCCAACCAACACAATCCAGGACATTAACAAGGCAGCCAATAGAAGTTAGTTACTATGTAAGCAGCAGCAATATGTTAGTGGGCCATATGGGTTAGTACAGGAATGGGAAAGGTTCAAACCCTAAGATGGGATGCAGAGTATCTAAAGGTCCAGTGCAAGTACATTATCATGGTTGCTGTGAAGAAAGCTGTATGATCTGACCACAACCCCACTGACTACCTCTGGGGGAAAAGTGAGTTCACCTTTCAGAACTGTGCTGTGCAGAGTGTGATATACTCAGAGAGCACCCACTTTTTCTTTTGTTTGTTTGTTTTTTTGTTTGTGGCAGAGAGAGTCAGAGAGAACGACAGATAGAGACAGGCAGACAGGAAGGGAGAGAGATGAAAAACATCAATTCTTTGTTGTGGTTCCTTAGTTGTTGCGGTTCCTTAGTTGTTCATTGGTTGCTGTCTCATATGTGCCTTGACGGGGGTAGGGGGGGTACGGGGGGTACAGCGGACCGATGACACCTTGCTTGAGCCAGCAACCTGGGTCCAAGCTGGTGAGCTTTTGTTCAAACCTGATGAGCCCACACTCAAGCTGGCGACCTCGGAGTCTCTAACCTGGGTTCTCCACATCCCAGTCGGATGCTCTATCTACTGCGCCACAGCCCAGTCAGGCATACCCACTTTTTTATAATGCATTTTATATTGGTTCTTTATCTTTAATGGTCTTGCTTATCAAAACCATTAAAGTAACCATTAGAGTAATGTTGTACTCTAATATTTAAAGAAAGAGCACAATGTAAAATATTGGATGAGTAATAAGTAAGTTTGTAGACAAGCTGCTAAGTTTTATTTGTATGATTCAAGCTAAAATTTCAGAGCAAGTCTTGCAGCTGGCCAAGGAGAAACTCAAAGACCTTTTCTACTGAAAAAGGAAAATTTAGGAAGAGGATAAAATTTACATATGTTGAAATATTCAAATCGGAAGTGAAATTCATTTTAAATGGATATACCCATGTAACTTATACCCCTTTCAAAATATAAGACATTTCCATCTATAGAAAAAAAGTGCCTTCACATGTCCCTTCCTGGTCATCCCTTGCTCTTAACCTGCAAGCAACTGACAACCATTGTATTTTTTCAATAGAGACTAGTTTTGCCTGTTCAAAAGGTTCATATAACATTATAGTATGTATTGTTTTGTGTCTAGCTTCTTTCTCTCAGGTTAATGCTTTTGAGGTTCACTCATGCTGTACCAGTAGTTCATTTTTATTGTTGAGTTGGACCCCACCATATGGATGGTACAGTTTGTCTATTCTCTTGCTTATACACATTCAGGGTTTTTATCCCCAATTTAGGCTTTTATGAATAATGTTGCTGTGAAAATTCATATAAAGGTCTTTGTGTGAACTTGTCTGTATTTCTCTTGGATAAATACCTAGGAGAGGTATTGCTGAGTCAAAGTAGAGGTATATATTTGACTTGTAAGAAACTGCCAACCCTTTTCCCAAGCTGGTTGTTTCAGAAGGCCTTTGAAGATTCCAGACTTCTCTGCTTAGTAATCCTCAGAGTCAGTTCTTTGTTAGTATTGATGGCATATAATGTACTTTAAGAAAACCCTTAAAGATAAAGAAATTTAAAATAATTTAAGACTCTAAAACTTATGAAAGCTCTTTTGTTCCCCTACCATTAGATATTGTGAACATGTTCACTGACTAAATGCAAAGTCGTAAAGTCTTCTAATACAGGGCAGCAAATATAGCAGTTTTCAAACAACAGTTTGTTAGGTATTGCCTAATTTCCCTGAAAAATGGATGTACCCGTTTGCATTCCCACTAGCAATACAAGAAGTGTCTGATTCCCGATGTGGAGGCTCTTTTCTTACTAAACATCACACCCTGTTGATGGTCTACTACTATAGTGTAAATTTCCCAGAAGGCAATTTGACCAAAGTGTGTTTTAAAACTGAATACTTATACTCTTTGATTCAATTTTCTTGATCACTATCCATAAAAAACAATGAGAAATGTGTAAAACAGGGGTGCCCACACTTTTTCAGCTTGTGAGCTACTTACAAGATGACCAAGTCAAAATGATCTACCTACAATAAAAATGCAAAACATAAATTTATTTCTTCTATATTATCATTATTTAAGTTACTGTTATTACTATTGAATATTGTGTATTCTTCTTTCACCTTTCTCCTCAGCTCTCTTTTAGGAGGAAAGTCAATGTCATAGTTTTTATGAACAGTCCAAAAAAGCCGCTCCACATTTCCCTTCTTTGGAATAGCAATGGCACACAGACAGATGAGGCAAACGCACTTAGAATATGACATAGTGAAAAAAATCCCCTCCCATTCTGTATGAAAGTGGTAGGTTTTAGGCTTCTTACTCGGACCAGCTACGGCACTCATTTTTATACCCTTTGTTGTATTTAGTTTAAATAAATTAAAGGCTAACTACGCAGCAATGTAACTGAACAAGTTAGCGCGGTTTAACGCACATGCATAGGGTGTCAAAAGTTCAGACGTCAGATTGGCTACCCTGTATGCCAATCAAAAGACAAATGTCTTTTTAATGTTATGCGATCTACCCACACTTCCTTTGCAATCGACCAGTAGATCGCGATCGACATATTGAGCACCCCTGGTGTAAAACTATTTATTTTTTTAATGAAATTTTATTCGGTGACATTGGTTAACATAATTATACACGTTTCAGGTGCCCAGTTCTATAACACATCTCTGTACACCATATTATGTGTTCACCTCCACAAGTCAAGTCTTTGTTCATCACCATTTATCCCCCCCCCCCCATACACTCCTCTACCCCACAACCCCCGCCCACAAGGCTAGGATTGCAGGCAGCTTCTAAAAACTCGAAAAGTCAAGAAAAATAATTCTCCCACAGAAGCTCCAGAAAGGAATGCCACCATGCTGAAACCTTGATTTCAGCCCAGTGAGACCTGTGTTCAAGTGTGAGTTATAGAACTGTAAGAAGGTGAATTTGTGCTGTTTTAAGCCACTGAGTTTGTGGTATTTGTTACAGCAGACACAGAAAATGAATATAACAACCAACAATTCCATCCCTTCCTGGGTCGACATATTCATCCTTCCAATAACAAGGGGGGCATATGTCTCATCCCCTTGAACCTATACGAGGCCTGGGACTGCTCTGACTAGAAGACTTTGGAAGAAGCAACTTAATGGGACTTCAAGCCCATTATCATGAAATCCTAGCAGTTCTGCTTCATAACTATCAGAGATGTGAACTTCTAGGTAAGAAGCCCAGACTACCCTTCTGGAGAAAGGATCCCATGGGGAGACTCTGGAAGATGAGATACCACCAGGCAGACAGAGACCCTAGGAGGGATTATGAAGATGACAGCCATATAGCCCCAGCAGCCATCTGATCACAACCTCTTGAGAGAATCATGATATATAATTAAATGGTGATTATTTTGGAGTAGTTTATTACCCAACAACAAATAACTAACACACTATCCAACAACAGCAACAACAAAAGCTCATACAAGAATAAGTCCAATTTAAATAAGCCTTCCTAAGGAAAAGTAATTTTCACTTAATAAATCAGTATACACTTTTCATGTGGAGGGAAAGATGGGACCACATACAGTAGAAAATATAGTGAAACGAAGCTGAAGAACTCAATAGCCCAAGTTGACCAATCATAGGTTTAGAAACATCAAGAATCAGCAAGCAAGAGTAAAGAGTAAATAGTGAAGAGCTTGTACTCCAGGCTACAGAGGACTATAGAAGGGTATCATGAAAGTTTTGTCATACATAAGTGTATATTGTTTTTCTTTCTTCTTCTTCTTCTTCTTGTTATTATTATTATTCCTTGTATAGGTTAGAGGCAAACACAGGAGAGGCAGGAGGCTTGTTCAATAGTTAGTCAGGAGGAAATGAAGTCCTGAAGCAGGTAACAGTGGGAATGGACATAGGAAAGAGACTCATGAGATACTGCAGAAACTGATCAAGAGGACTGAGAGACCTGAATCATCAAATCTCAGGGACTGTGGAAAGAGCAGAAACTCCAGCTGGAGGAGGAACTGACTGTGAGACAGAGGTGGCCAGTGAATATGGAAGCACATTATATACATATACACACATACATATGTATATGTATGTATATAACTGAGCTATAGCATCTGAGTGGTTTATTTTTCAAAAGTCTAAAAATGTGATAGAGACTTATGAGATAAAACTTGAATGCCTGTTTCTCCTGGAACTATTTTATTCCTTAAATCTTTTGACAACTTATTATTGATTCTTATCAGAATAATGTAGTACTTTGGGGTAAAAACGTAGCCTAGTAATCCAGCATTTGAAGCCAAGACAAAGATCTCCACAGCCACCAGGACCTAGCCCTTGGTGCCATGGTAGATGGGAAGGAAGGTGGCCCACACACAGCAAAACAGCATATTTATATGGTGCTTCCATACTGTTATCCAGATGAGTGTATAGGATAAGACCAAGGGAACATTCTTCCCCACAGCCTTGCTCCAAGCATTTCTCAACCCTTCCCCAACTTATAATCACACACCTCAGAAGCTGCTCCCCAAGGAAACTCCTGAAAAGCACAGTCAAATGCAGAGCCAATCTATCCTAGCAAAAGTTCTACTGGCTACTCACTCCAATTCCTCATGAGGCCGGAGCTGTTGCAGGGTTAGGGACCCCCTCAATGAGATCCCCAATCCGAATCTGAAGAGCTGCCTTTTCTGATCCCAAGATCACTACTTGTTACCCCTGAAACCATAAAATACAAACCTCCTAAATCCCAATTTTTTCATTTGTAAAATGGGGATAATAATGTATATACCCCACCTATTTCACAAGTTTGTGCGATCACACAGGCAACAGAATTCTGGGAAGGGCACATCTGCTAGGGGTCATTCATAGTTCTTTGAGGGCAGAAACTACACAAATTCATGTTTTTATCCTATATGGAGCTGACTATGGAAAGAGGGAGGAGGAAGCAAGGTGGGCAAAAAATACCACAGCCACAGCCCCACAGGCAGCCTTGTGTTAACCAAGGAACACTGCCTACCAGGTCTTTGAGGAGATCTACATCCAGTACCTCCAGGCCTAGTGATCTGCCCAAGATCTCCAGAGGCACAGGGCCAGAGATATGATCAATAAATAACACATTCACAGTGTAGATGGTGTTTTTATCCACATTATCTTACAAGTAGCCTTGGAACTGGGTAAGGAAGAATTATTAAAATTCCCATTTTTCAGCCTGAGGTTCAATGGCTTATTCAGAAGACTCAAACCCAAAGATCTTACCCCTGGTCCACTGATCCTTCTCTATACCAAGATTTCATGCACAGGTTGGTATCTGGCACAGTTATATCAGCATTCAATAGATTTCAAATCCAAATTCTCTTTTCTTAGAAGGACTTTTTCTTCTTCATCCTGCCTTCAGCAATATTTCACATTCAACCCTCCCTGTTAGGATTCCACTGACCTTCTCTCTTTAAAAAAACCACTTCAGTGTCTACATTTGGCAACAAACATTTTTGAAAACAGAATCATCAACACTGGGCCTTGCTATATAAATTATCTTCACAAACGATATCCCCAAATGTGTATCATTCAAGATGTACATCACTATTGTACATACCACCCTGGACTAGGGCACTCAGAGAGCAATGATGACTCACTAATTGAATCAAGATTTAACATATAAATACCAAGAAGGCAGTTTTAACACATAGGTAGAACACTACAAAGTTCCAGACTTTATCAGTGAAAATTGATTTGCATAGACGGAAGGGTCTCAAAGTGAAGTGAGCAACAGAAAAATCTATGCCGACATTCTAATGACACCCATCCAAAGCCTCTCAACCTGAATGTGTCCAGGGAAGGGGTGGGGGGAGAACCTACATTTTATTACAGTTCCCTCGTGAACAAGCCTCCCGCAGTTTGGCAGTAGTTCCTGCTGGAAACACCGCATTCGTCTATCCGGTTCCCACTCCTTTCCCATTCCCCGGTAAACTACGACACAACTCCCCACCACCGCCCCCGGTCAGAAGCGGGTAATGGATCCTTAACAGCGCAGTAAACCTCGGTTTAGGACCCAAGCAACTTGGCAACCGCCTGGTAAAAGCACCTGCCCGGTGGCCTGCCCTGGCCCTGCCAGGCGTGGGCACCGCACGCGGCCCCCCAGGGAAGCCTGTCATGTCTAGAGCCCCAGCAGCAGCGAGGCCGGGACGCAGGGCGCGTGCCCCACGGCCTTCGCAGGGGGCGCTGTTCCTGAGCGGCGGGGGAGGGCAAGGGGAGAAGCGGCCCCAGACTACGACCCCGCCTTCCATGAATAAAACGCAAGAGAAACAAAAAAAAGCTTAATTTACCAACATGAGTAGTCACTGTGGCCAGTCGCCGGGTGAGCTCTTCGGGGGCCATTTCTTCTTTTAACCAAAATAGCACTGTTTCTACTGCTGCTCTGGATGCTTTTCAAAGGGCATCTCCTGCAGAGGATGCTCTGCCCTCGCACTCTTCCTCGCGCTCTTCAGGCACAGAACGAGCGTCACTGCCGGCCAGGGCCAACTCTCGGGGGCGCCCCGCCAGGCGGTGCCGCCACGCCAGCCACGCCCTCCACGGGATTATTTTAAAGATTAAGAAGCGCACGTCCCCAACGTGACGTCTGCCTCTTAGAGAGAGGGGAATGAAAGCTGTGGAGGTGAGAAAAGCAAGTCGCCCCAGTCTCGCTGTCACAGCGCATCCGTCTTCCCAGACCCGGGGAGCGCGGAGGGTTCTAGATTTGTGGTCCTCCGCCGTCGGGTCTGCGGCGCCGCCTCGCAGGAGAGCGGGGATAAAGGATGCTCGGTCCACGCGCAGGGGAAACGTGGGGCCTGCGAGCCGAGGGCAGAGGAGCGCCCCACGGCGCCCGGGGCAGTGTCCGCCTCGGCGCCCACCTTTCTCCATCCGCCGGTGGCACCGGAGATTCTGAGGGAGGCGCGCCCGTTGTCGCGTGGGGCAGACTCGCTTCTGAACGCTGCTGCGCGCCTACCAGGTCCACACCCCCCACCCTCCTGCCAGGTGTGCATTGAGAGGCGGGGGTGAGGAGGCGGCCGACAAGGAGAGGCGGGGCCGTCCCGCCCGGTGACGCCCTGCTGCCAGCTCCCGTTTCCTGACTTGGGGGTACTGTTGGGGAGAAGTGGGGGGAATTTGAGTTTGCCCCCCGCCTTTAGGGGTTTTCGAACGCAGTGACCAGCGTCCACTAGACACACCTGCACTGCAGTCTGGCCAGGGCCAAGCACGCAGGTGTACACGCGTCTCCGCTGGGTGGGTCTTTCCCTTTGCGCAGCCCCTGCCCTGAGCCACGGCTCCGTCTGCTGTCAAGTCCGTCAAGGCTCCATCCTAGGAAGGTTCGGGCACCGCAGCGTCGCGGGCCCTCCTCCCGCAGGAACCCCAGCAGCGTCTTCTCCGAACACCTATCGGGTGGGGACGCCGTCCGCAACTTCCTTAGGTGCTCCAGATGCTTCCTGACATGAAGACTAACTCCGTTCACCAGAGCTCTGCGGGAAAAGCCTAAGCAAAAGGGAATCTGGTCAGGTGGTCCCTTAATATACTACAACTGGAGATCTTGACTATCCTGTCGCCAGAGTATCAGGACCACCCACAAGTTCTGAACCAATGCCAGGAAGCTCAGCTTTCCTCTTCACAAGTAAACAAAAAAGCCATACCCCAAACACCCTGGATCCAATTTCTATTAGAGCCGCTCATCCGAGGGGTTTAGGGACATTTTAAAATGCTTTCTGTAACAACTGTGGGTTGTGATTAAGAGATAATGTTAGTCTACCTGCAACATGAGATGTGTGCAGATGTTTCTCCTTCCTCCCTTCTAGGAGGTTTGGGCACTTTGCACTCTGCCTGCACAAGTAGGACAACCGTTTTTAAAATAGCAAGCTCTTGCAGGAAATTCAGAAAGGGTTAAAGACCCGAAAGAATAAAACAGCTCTGGATTGTGTTTCCGTGGTGCTTTCTGACCCTATTCGTGGGTCACCGGCAGTGCTGGGATTCAGCGGGTTCACAATGGTTCCTCAGAACCGTTACCTAGTTTTCTGTTGAGTTTGGCTAACCAGTTGTTAAAATGGCACTTGTAATCAGGGTTCTCTCTAAGATGGGCGCCTGGGCAGCCACCCAATGTGGAAATCACAAGTTTACATTCCTAACTCTTTTTTAATGTTCATCTGCACAACAGCGTATTCTAAGTGCCCATAGTAACAGTCATTCTGTTTGTGGGGAAATAGCTGTGTTAGGCTTGCTTGCTGGCATACTGCTGCAAGCACTTTGTGCAGTTAGTTCATGAGCATGTGACAGCACTATTGATAGTGCTTCCCCTCAGGGTCAATGAGAGCAGATGGCTCTCCCACCACTGCAAGTTGCAGTTTGCTTCCTGATCCCTTGCCCTCCACTGCGAAAAGCAGGTTTTCCTTTGTTTTTGTTTGTTTGCTTTTCCTTTCTTCTTTTGGCTTGCCTATCTGTATGAGCTTTCAATAAATTGGTATGGCTCACCATTTTCCAGCTCCATGGTTTCTTTACCATCTGCCCAAATTCAATGCAAATCTGCATGGCCACAGCCTTATACCATCCTTATGTAAAAAAAATTGCAAGTGAGGACACCAATCAAGAACCAGTATGGAGCCCTGGCCTGTTGGCTCAGGGGTGGAGCATGGGCCTGGCGTGTGAATGTCCTGGGTTCGATTCCCAGCCAGGGCATGCAGGAGAAGTGCCCGTCTACTTCTCCACCCCTCCCCCTCTCGCTTCTCTCTCTTCTCCTCACTTCCTATAGCTATGGCTCTATTGGAGCAATTGGCCCCGGGCACTAAGGATGGCTCCATAGCTTCTGTCTCAGGTGCTAAAAAAAAAAAAAAAAAAAAAATGGCTGGAGTTGCAACAGAGAAAGGGCCCCAGATGGGCAGAACATCGCCCTCTAGTGGGCTTGCCAGGTGGATCTTAGTTGGGGTGCATGTGGGAGTCTGTCTCTGCCTCCCCTCCTCTCACTAAAAAAAAAAAAAAAAGCAATATGGAAGTATCTTAACAGTTTTATTGTTTTTTGTCAGGTATTATTTAATATTTTTTCATTAGTATTTTAAAACTCAATCTAGTTTGTGTACCTCTTTTATTGTTCTTATTTAAATATTAAATGCATGAAATAAAAAACTACTGGCTTTTTGGTATATCTTTTTTTATACTTAAAATGATCATTAGGGTAGAGAACTGGTTGACAAATTATTTGAATACCACCACTGGTCACAGGTATTTCTGAGGAAAAAAAAGAGGTATTTCCTATTGGTGGTAGTCAAACCATTGGTGCCTGATCATATTGTGATCCAAATTGTGAGTTTGGGTCACTAGAAACCACATTCCTAAAGGAGACTGATGGTGTGGAACATTGTGGACTTTGCAGATCCTCAGTTTCCTGGGTTAGGCCATGCCCTTAAAAGGTGAGAATCTTGAAAAGAGCAGGGAATGGAGATAGGAAGAGGAGATAGGAGAAGTTTATTAATAGGAATGAGCAAAAAGAAAGAGGTAAAAAGGAAATAAATCACACTCAGAAGCTGCTGTTCTTTCCCACATCTATAGCTTCACAATTTTCAAAGGTTACCATGGAGATGAATTGGCTGAATTTATGGCAAGAAGTAGCAGACCGTGCTTGTCCTCAGAAACAAATTCTGTCCCCCCATCTCTAACACATGCTCTCCCATGGCCTAGACTGCTTCAGCTGGGTCATGGCAGGGGCAGGAGTCATCTGTGATCTTCAAGCTTCCTTTTCCAGGTCTGAGACCCTGTAACTATAAAAATAAATGAGCACATAGTTTTCAATAGCTCATAACTCATTCCTCCAAGAAAATGGCCGTTATCTCCCTTGGTCTAATAAATGTGGGCATACCTCTGGTCCCCTCTCCTTTTCCACCCTCCTACCTTCTATGTTTCCTTTTCTCCTTCCTAATTATGATCTACTTCCTTGCTATAAAAGATGGTAAAATTAAGGAAAAAGACAGAATACCCTGCCTCCCTCTACATTTAATTATCAGTCACATCTATTGAACATCAATTATATGCCCAGAGTAATGATAGGCAGTGTCAGGTACAGCAACTACCACCACCATATAATTAGTGACTGCTCTGTGTCTGGTATAATGGTAGGCATTTCACAAACCTTATCTAAGCCTCACAGTAACTCTTTTACATTTGGTATAAGGACAAAACTGCACATTACTAATCTTATTCATCTAGACCATTCTCTTCTTTCAGGGAAGGATATGCCTGAGCTTGCAAAGAGAAACCATCCTCCAAACACTGCCAAGGTAAATTCCACCTCCCTATTGGTGGACCGTCAGCGCTGCTTCTGACAATGAGGAAAAAGACAAAGAACCCATGCTGGTGCTACAGGTGAGGGTGAGGGGTAGATCAGCAGTTCTCAAACTAGAAGAATTGCTTTCCAAATGATTTTTTTTTAATCCAGATTTCTGGGACCACACTTTGAGCATCACTGGCCTAGAACAGGGCTCTTCAAATTTCTTAGACTGCAAACTGCAGTGTGATATAAATTTTACAGCATGACACAGGATATAAAATTATATATACATAAAGTAAAACAAAAATTGTATATAACAATTTTTTCCTTACTACATGTGAAGCCCTGAAATACTTTCTATCCTCTTTTTTTCTTTTCTTTTCTTTCTTTCTTTCCTTTAAAAAAGAAAAGAAAGAAGCAATGGTCCAAACTGGGGAGATCTGCATTTGGAAAGTGTGGTATTGTAGTTAGGTAAGAAAATGTACTTATTATTTTAGAGATGTATACTGAAATCTTTAGGGATGAGATGTCATTGTCTGTCATTTCAACTATCAAAGAGAAGACACTGTGATGGTGCCTCCTCCTTCTAGTGCTGCCTGGGAGGATAACCCTCTCTGAGCCATGAATCAAACTGTTCTAATATGGAGGACCAGACTGTAATCCTTGTCTAAGTCAGTTACACGACATGCACAAATGACTGGATAGGTGAATCCAAGAAGTGAAAAAGTCACCTAAGCTCACACCATTCTGACAGCCATTCCACTGTCCTCTTTTGTCCCCTAAATTGAATCTCCTGAATTGCCTTTGTTTCTTTCTCAAATATCAGTTGACTATATTTGTATAGGATATCTGGGCACTTTATTCTGTTCACTTGATCTTTTTGTCTATTTTTTTCACCAGTCCCATGCTGTCATAATTACTGTTTAAGAATTTCTATCATTAGGGTATATAAGTATGAAATATGTGTATTATTAGATTTTATCAGTGTAATACTCTCTTCATAAACAGAATTTCGAAGATGTCCTTTTTCTGTGCTCAGGACAGAACAATAGCAATGGGCTCAACTCTTCTTTAAGTTTACTCTGTAGACATCTGTGAAATAATACAGGCCTGGTGCCTTTGTGCATGGAGGTGTGGAAAAAATCAGTTCTCTATCAACATCTATCTCTTCTATGGTAATGGGTCTACTTAGAATTTCTACCTTTTGGGGGATGTTTTGATAATTTATACTTTCTTGTAATTTTATCCAGTTTTTCAAATTATTTTATGGAGTTGAGTAAAGGAACCCCATGCAATTCTGTTCATTTTTTTTGTATCAGTAGTTATTTCCCCTTATCATTTATTTTATATTTGATGTGCTTCCTGTCTTTCTTAAATAGTTAGCCAACTATTGTATTATTGCTTTTTTCAAATCTTATGTTTACTAGTATTCCCGTTTCTATTTTTCAATTGATTAAATTCTTACTTTATCATTTCTAACTCCTTTCTTCTGCTTTCCTTAGGATAATTTTGTTAGTTGTTTTCTAATTTAAAAATTAGAAATTTCTAATTTGGTAGACATTTAATTTACTTTGTATTTGAGCACTGATTTTGAGTATCCCACAGAGATTAATATGTAGTGCTTTATCTATTTTTATTTTTAAAATATTCTGGGACTTCCAGTTTCCAGTTCAGCATGAAAAAAGCTTGAAAGTCACTACTCCATTCTAACAAGAAGAAAGCTGAACAAACTGAAAAATCAGTTCACTCCCCTTAGTTCCATAAGAGACATGAGGTCACAGAGCAAACCATTGGCCCTAAATTAGAGAGAGTGACATGCAAATACAGAGAATCACAACTTACAGAAGTCCATATGCAGCAACCAGTGCTGGGGTAGGGAAACATGGATTGTAATTGATGGGTTGCTGGAGGCTCAGTGTGGAAAAATCTAAGAACAACTCTGAGGGGACTAAGTTCTCCCTTACAGGGAGGGAAAACACTGTTGTGAATGTTACCTCCATGAGTTTGATCAGGTAGGTCCTCAGAGTGAATATTAGTTCTTCCCAACTTGATCTATAGAGTCAATGCAATTCCAATTAAAATCCCAACAAGTTATCTTGTAGATATCAAAAAACTGATTCTGAAGTTTATATGAAGAGACAAAAGACCAAGAATAGCCAACACACACAAAATTGAAGAACAAAGTTGGTGGACTGATACTACCCAACTTCAAGATTTATTATAAAGCTACAGTGATCAAAACGGTGTGGTACTGGCAACTGAGTAGATACATCAATTGAAAAGAACAGAAATCCCATAAATACACCCACATAAGTATAGTCAATTGATCTTTGACAAATGAGCAAAGGCTATACAATGGAGCAAAGATCATCTTTTCAACAAACGGTACTAGAGCAGTGGTTCTTAACCTTTTTTTGAGGTACGGAACCCACCAGTTTCATATGCGCATTCACCGAACCCTTCTTTAATGATAAATAAAATATGATTTTTTTTCCAAATTCAAGACATAGGTATATGTTTTTTTACTGGTGCACAAAATGAGCCATGCATGAACATCACCTTGCTCAAAGAACAAAACCAACAAATTGCATGAACTCACAACAAATTACGGTATTACTTTATTCTGGACTCCGTGGCAGAGGCTTCTCCGAACCCCTGAGACCGACTCATTGAACCCCTAGGGTTCTATAAAACCCAGGTTAAGAACCACTGTACTAGAGCAACTGGACACACACAAGCAAAAAAAATAAAAATTAGACACAGGCCTTACGTTCTTTACAAAAATTAAGTCAAAATGGATCACCTGATGTAAAAATGAACCAAAGACTTTCACATACACCTAGTCAAAGAGGATGTATAGATTGCAAATAAACATATGAAAAGATGCTCCACATCACATATCATCAGGGAACTTGCAAACTAAAACAACAGTGACATACCACTGCACACTGGCTAGAATGGCCAAAATCCAAAACAATGACAACACCAAATGCTGGTGAGGATGTGAAGCAACAGGAACTCTCATTCATTACTGGTGGGAATGCAAAATGGCACAGCCATTTTGGAAGATAGTTTGGCCAATTTTTCATAAAACTAACTTACTCTTACCATATGATTTAAAAATTGTGCTCCTTGATATTTCCACACAAAACCTGCACATGGATGTTTATAGGAGTTTTATTCATAACTGCCAAAACTTGGAAGCAACCCAGATGTCCTTCAGTAATCAAATGGATAAGTAAACTGTGGTACATCCAGACAATTGAATAGTATTCAGTGTTAGAATGAAATGAGCCATCAGATCGTGAAAACACATGGAAGAAACTCAAATGCATAAATATTAAGTGAAAGAAGACAGTCTGAAAAGGCTACTTAGTGGTGATAAAAAAGGAAATCTTACCTTTTGTGACAGCATGGATGGACCTGGAGAGTATTACGCTAAGTGAAATAATCCAGTCCGAGAAAGACAATTACCATATGATTTCACGCATATATGGAATCTAATGATCAAAATAAACAAGCAAGCAAAATAGAGACAGACTTATAGAGAGCAGGCTAACAACTGTTGGGGGTAGGGAGGCAGGGTGAGTGAGGGGGAGGGATGGACACAGCGGCGATTGCAGGGGGGAGGGGTGTGGTAGGAGGGTATGGGAGGATAAAGGGCAATGGGTGGAGACTTAACTACAGGTGGTGAACACACTATGGTGTACAGAGATGTGTGGTAGAATTGGGCACCTGAAACCTGTATAATTGTGTTAACCAGTGTCACCCCAATAAATTCAATTAAAAAAATAAAAAGGCTGCTTACTGTATGATTCCTACTGTAAAACACTTTAGAAAAGCCAGAACTATGGAGCCAGTAAAAAATGTCAGTGGTTGCCAGGGATTATGGGTGAGGGAGGAAATACAGGATTTTTAGATCAGATTTTTAGAGCAGTACAATTACTCTTTATTGCATTATAAAATTTTGTGCAAACCCATAAAAATACAACATGGAGAGTGAACTCCAATATAAACCAGGGACTTTCAGTGATTATGATGTGTCATTGTAGGTTCATAAATTATAACAAATGGTCACTCTGGCAAGGTACGTTGATAATCTGGGAGGCTATGCATGTGTGGGAAATTTCTGTACCTTCTGCGCAATTTGGCTGTGTACCTAAAACTGCTATAAAAAATAAAGTCCACAAACTAGCAAATAGAAGATGATTAAGTTCTAGAGGTCTAATGCACTGCATAGTGATTATAGTCAACAATCCTATATTATATACTTTAAAGTTGCCAAGAGACTAGATCTTAAATTTTCCTACCACACACACACAAAAAAAAGAAAGAATTATGTGATGCGAGCCCTGGTGGGATCGCTCAGTGGATAGAGTGTTGTCTCCGCCCACCGAGGTCACAGTTCCATCTTGGGTCAGGGCACAAATGAGAAGCAACCAATGAGCACACAACTAAATGAACAATGAGTTGATGCTTCTCTATCTCTGTCTCTATCTCCCCTTCAATCCTCCCCACCTCAAATCAATGAAAAAAAATTTTTTAAAAGAATTATGTGACGTACGTGATAAGAGATGTTAGCTCTGGCTATAGTGATAATATTATGGCAATACATAATGTATCACATATAACAATTGTACATATCCACCTTAAATTTCCACAATGTTGTATATCAACTGTAGCTCAACTTAAAACAGCATTATAGAAAAAAAATTAAGTCTTAAAATTCTGTAATTTCGGTTTGGAGATGATTATGAAGAGAATTTTAAAAAACGTTTCTCACATTCTTGAAAACACAAAATTTTGTATTCTTTTTATCCCACTCTTTTCTATCCTATTACAGCTACCCTCTGACCTTAGTCTCTAAAAATTAAAGGTCATGAGGGTTCCTCGCCCTGGAGCCCAACAGAGAAAAAGAACCCACGGGAGTACGGGTGGACGCAGATGTCAGGATGCCTACCGCGGTTGTAGACAGAGTAAACCCAGCCCAGGGGGCGGAGGAAGCAGAGACCATCCTCGAGAGGTACTAGTCCGATTGGCCAATAGCCCCGCCTCTGATTTTTGATTGGTCTGAGCGGTGACGCACCTTCTCGAATGCCTCGCTCGGGTTGGCCTTTTTCTTGGTTCTGACCTGGACGGTGGCCAGAGGAGGACAAGAGACTTCTGTAACGGATTTAGGGACGATTTGGTTAGAGACACCTGGGCTGCAGAAGCGGTTGGGCTCCGGAGACATGGCGGCGGCCTTGTGATGACCCTGCTGGTGGCGACTGAGGAGAACTGGTGGCCATGTGCCTCGAGCCTACTGTGCTGCCACCGCCGAGGTAACGCTGGGCAGGTGGGTGGGGTTTGCATTCCTGCCCAGGCGCAGGGCATGTGGTGTTCGGCAGAAGAGATGCTTCGGTACCCGAAGGTCTGGAGGAGGAGGACAAGAAGAAAGAATCTGCGTGTCAGGGAATTCTACTTCCAGTTACACCTCCGAGAGGGAGCCCTCTTACAGCCACCCCTCCCCCTTCTCCTCCTTCCCTACATTCACCCTTGAGCGTGCCGTTTGCCTCAGTTTCTCCATTTATGAGGTGGGGAATGCGCCCGCCTGTGATCCTATGCTCTCCTCCCCAGGGCAGCAAAGACAGGCTTGCCAGATTTAGGAATAAAAATACTGGCTGCTAGTTATATTTAAATTTCAGATGAACTACATATAATCTTTTAGTATAAATATGCCCCCAATATAAAGTAAAATAGAAACATTATTTGTTATATGTAATGGGGCCAGGACGCAATAAAAGCCCATTTCTGTTCTGCTGCCCTTAATCAGTGTGCAATTCAAAGAAAGACGCTTGGGGAATTTTTTCTCATTGTTGGAATGAATCTAGTTAACAAAAGCAAATTTATCTTTCAGAAGGCTGGGAGAGTTGTTTTATATTCAAGTTCTCCATTGTGGCATTTACCTTATATTGTTGGGAAGAAATAACTATTAAACTGTCAAAGAATATTTATATACTATATGATGTTGAAAGTATATTTTATATTTTAAATCACAATGGCATATCATTTGGCTGTGATGTTAGTAGAGAATGTTATATTCATGTTATTGCAGGAGGTCTATACATCACTGCAAAGGTTGGATGGCAGCAGTATAGTGTATAGAAGCTAATAGCTTAAAATCTGAAATAAGATACATCTGGGTTCAAAGCCAGCTCCATCTTTTTGATAGCAGTAAGCAAGTTACATAATCTCTTTGGGCCTCAGTTACCTCTTCTTTGAAGCGGAGATGATAATAATTGTCATGGTATTTTGTATTAAATCCTTGTCAAGTGTCTGGGACGTGGAAAGTAATTAATTTTAGCTTTTATTAGCCATTTTAAGTGTGATTCTTTTATAATTAGATAATTATTAAATTTTTAAGGTGAAAAAAGTCAAGAATATCATTATGAATATCTTGAATTTCAGCAAAAAGAAACATACTGTTCAGTTAAAGCAAACATTTTACACTATAATATAACAATTTTACCAAGTCAAATACCTATAAGCTGGGCTAATATAATATTTATATATCTGTATCTTTCATTGCTTCCATGTATAATTTTATATATTTTCATTTTTATTGTGTTATATATAAAGAGAAAGAAACATTACTAGCATCAAAAACAACTACAGGGTTATGGTTAAAGTCAGAAAATAGGTATACAATCAGTGGCTGTTTGTAATGAGGTGGTCTGAGTATGTTTTAAAAACTAGCGGTCAAGCTTTGTAGGATTTTAATATTTTTTTGTATATTGTTTTATGTCCTTAGTGTTTACAGTTGTAAAGTAGTTTACTTACAAACTATGCCTTGAAATTCCTCTTAGGAACTTTTCTCATTTTTTTCTCCAAAAAATTGCAAAACCTTTTTACTATCTAGAAAAGGATATGGTGCCTGACCTGTGGTGGCACAGTGGATAAAAGCATCAACCTGGAACGCTGAAGTCGCTGGTTTGAAACCCCAGGCTTGCCTGGTCAAGGCACATATGGGAGTTGATGCTTTCTGTTCCTCCCCACCTTCTCTCTCTCTCTCAAAAAAAAATATGAATAAATAAAAATCTTTTCAAAAATGGAATTAGAACAATTCAAGTTCTAATTTTTGCAACGACTGTTATTACCCAAGTGATCATAAACAAGTTACTTAACAAATATGAGCTTTGGTTTATTTGTAATTTCATAACAAAAACCTACTCCCTCACCCCCAAGGTTTCTAAATGCTATCAATTATTATTAGCTATTACCCACCAGAGAAAACTTCAACTGAGGATGCATCCAACTGTTTGTCTTTGTGCCTGCAACAAACCTCCCAGAAGAGCTGGAGAAACTTTATAGTGGGAAGACTTGGTACTAAAATTAATCCATGGTAGTCAACTTCACCTGGGATTTCAGCACTGCCCTGCAGGTCTATTTCTCTAGCTATCTCATTCCATTTTATGCAACTGCTGTATCAAATCCTCATCACTCTTTCCAAACCCCTGGTATCCTTTACAAGCCATTCTCAGCGAATGATCTATCTCAATGTTACTGAGAAAATAGAATGCCTGAGCTGAGCTTCCTGCCAGCAAATCTGCCCATTCTCCTTCATCTGCACCCATCCAACCTCCATCAAAGTCTAGTCCCTTTGTGCATACTCTGGATCCCTTCCCTCTCACCATCTCAGGGGTCTCTACCACCCCTCTGTCACCTGCATGGGTAAGCACTCTGTACTAAATTCTTCCCACCAGCATTTAAATATTCTGCAGTCTCTCCCTTCTTCCGGGAACAGTTTAAGTCCCCATTCTTCCTTGTACCTAACACACTCTTTCTTTTCTCATTTATAATCAATATTTAACAGTGGTCTGCTCTGCCAAAGGTATTTCTTTATGTCCCTTCTCTTCTCAACCCATTTCTATAGTGGTTCTATACCCACCCTCCACTGAAACTGTTCCTGCTAAGGTCACCAGTAACTTCCTTGTCCCTAAAATCCAACAGACTCCTGACCTTTTAGCAACACTGAACACTGTAGACCAGTGTTCCAGCTAACAACAGCATGGAGATAAAATCTAGCTTCAGCATGTTTTTATACAGCCTGTGAACTAGAAATAGGTTTTACATTTTTAAGGAGTTGTTAAAGAAAAACAAACACTATATATGACAGAGATTCTACAGTCTGCAAAGCCTAAAATATTTTCTAGTGGGCCCTTGAGAAATAAATTCTCCTTTCAGAAATAAATTCTTCTCTTGGCTCCCACATCCCCTTGTAAGTCTAGTTTTCCCATTACTCTTCTCTCTTTTTCAGTCTCTTGATGGGTTACCAGATCCTTTACATATTAAAATTTCTCAGCACTTACATTGGAAGCAAGCTCTTCTTACTGAATCCTCTGGATCTCATCTACTTCTATAGCTTTGTTGAAAATTCCCAAATTTCTATTTCTAACTCACATTTTCTTCTGAGTATCATACATGTGTATTCAGCTCTCTACTCAACATCTTTACTTGGTGTGCTGCAGGTACCCCAAACTCAATATATTTGAAATTAAACTCACAGTCCTATACTAATCCTTTTCCTGCTGACTTTCACAGTTCAGTAGGTTATAGCATCATTGCTTATAAAGTTAATGCCAGAAATTTGGGAGTCTTTGAACATTTCTCTCTCTCTCTTCCCCAGTCTTGTTCCATCCACATCTAAGCAGTCACCAAGTGCTATTTATTATATCGCCTACATATTTTTAAATCTAATTCTTTCTGCCTAACATCACCCCACCCTTAAATCAAAACCACCATCATCTTTTGCCTGGT
Source organism: Rhynchonycteris naso (assembly GCA_037038555.1). NCBI lineage: Eukaryota > Metazoa > Chordata > Mammalia > Chiroptera > Emballonuridae > Rhynchonycteris > Rhynchonycteris naso. The sequence goes on from CM073002.1 coordinate 40,511,376, forward strand.
TAAATGGTTTACCCTATGTGGTCTTCCTATTTCTCTCTTCTGTTTTTAAAAACATTTCTTTTATTGGAATATAATTTACATACCATGAAAGTTACACTAAGATGTACAATTTAGTGATTTCCAATATATATTCACAAGGTTCAGTATCACTAATTTTAAAGAATATTTCATCATTGCAAAAAGAAACCCCAGACCCATTGGTGGTTGCTTTTCATTCTCCCCTTAACTCAGCTTCTAGTAACCACTGTTCTACTTTCTGTCTCTGCGTTTGCCTCTTCTTGACACTTCATGTAAAGCAGTCATACAATATGTGGTCCTTTGACCTGGTTACTTTAACATCCCAGAATGTTTTCAAGGTGTATCCACATGGTAACATATATGAGTATTTCGTTCTTTTTATGGCTGAACATTATTCCATTGTATGAACATACTACATTTTGTTTATCCATTTTTCAGTTGATGGACATTTGGGTTGTGTTTTTATTTTTGGTCATTATGAATAAAGCTTCTATGAACACCTGTTTACAAGTTTTTGTGTGGACATATAGGAATGGGATTGCCAATCATATGGCAGCTCTGTTTAATATTTTGAAGAACTGTCAAACTTTTCTAAAGTGGCTGTACCACTTTACATTTCCATCAGCAATGTACGAAGATTTCAATTCTTTACATCTTTGCCAATACTTATTGAGAGATAATAACTTCTAGATTTCTTTCTTTATCATTATTTGTGTGTGTGCACGCTTTCTTTGTCTATATTGGTGCCAGGATAATACTGGCCTCGTAAAATGAATTGGGAAGTATTTCCTCCTGTTTTCCAGAAGAGATTGTATAAAAGTTATGTTAATTTTTTAAGTGGTAGAATTCTTCACTGAAAAACATCTGGGCCTGGAGATTTCTTTTTTGGAAGCTTTAATTACAAATTTATCTTTTTAAATGGTTATAGGACTATTCAGACTATCTATTTCATGTTAGTTGTTTTGGTCAGTTTTCAAGGAATTAATCCATTTCTTTTAAGTTGTTAAATGTTTGAGTTTGAATTTATAAGGAATCATTTAATTTTTTTTATAGTATATATTTTTCTTTTTTTTTCTTTAATGAGAGAGACAGAGGAAGAGGAAGAGATGAGAAGTATCAGTTTGTAGCTGTGGCACTTTAGTTGTTCATTGATTGCTTCTCATATGTGCCTTGACTGGAGGGCTCAAGCCAGCAGCCTTGGGGTCAGGTCGATGATCCCATGCTCAAGCTGGCAACCCTGCACTCAAGCTGGTGAGCCTGCGCTCAAGCCAGTGACCTTAGGGTTTCCAACTGGGGACCTCAGCATCCCAGGTTGATGCTCTATCCACTGTGCCACTGCCAGTCAGGCCATATTAGTATATTTCTAAAATGTGCACATAGTCATACAATAATATAAGTATAGGTGACAAAAATATGTAATTTTGCAGAGTAGGATCTAGAATTTATGAAAGTAACAGTTTCTGAAATGCACAGAATTTCTATTTTCTTCTTATATGTTTAAATATAAGGCATAAAAATATACTAAGTTTGTTGAAAATTTCTAGTATGTCTTTTTTTTTTTTTTTTACAGGGACAGAGAGAGAGTCAGAGAGAGGGATATATAGGGACAGACAGACAGAAACAGAGAGAAATGAGAAGCGTCAATCATTAGTTTTTCATTGCCATTGTGACACCATAGTTGTTCATTTATTGCTTTCTCACATGTGCCTTGACCGCAGGCCTTCAGCAGACCAAGCCACCCCTTGCTGGAGCCAGCGACCTTGGGTCCAAGCTGGCGAGCTTTTGCTCAAGCCAGATGGGCCCACACTCAAGCTGTCGAGCTCAGGTCTCGAACCTTGGTCTTCCGCATCCCAGTCCAACGCTCTATCCTTTGTCCACCGCCTGGTCAGGCTAGTAAGTATGTCTTAAAGTGAGATTTATTTAAAGTAATTATTTTTTCACATCCAAGAATTGAGCCTGAGACAGAGCTTCCTCCCTCACTTGACTCAGGTCTCTGCTCAGTTGTCACCAATTAAGGGATTCCCTCCCTGGTCTCCCATTTGAAATAGGACTCCTATTTATTCGTTTACTGCCTGTCCCCTCACTAGGAGGTAAGCTCTGTCAGGGCAAGGACTGTGTTTTGTTCCCCTGCTGTGTCCTACAGTATCTAGTACCTAGAAGGTCCTAACTATCTGGTTATTACATAAATACAACCGTTTCAGGTTCACATAACTGGTGATACTTTTGGTCCTGTTTATTGGGGTGCCCTTGAGTTAGCCTGTACATTTCTCATTTCTCATATCAAGGTGTAAAATTCAAATCTTAAATTTGAAAAGAAGCTCCTTTGAGGTCGTCTAACCCAATACCTTTCAGAGTAGCAATCCAGCCTGCTGTGTACAGGCCTGTTTTGTGGGAGCATTCTGAGTGACAAGGCTTATTACTCACAATTTAGTGCTATTCTAACATAAGCCACTCACTGTTTCCATCCCACTACTCGGTGACCTCCTTGTCATACCATAATTTAATTTTGAATCCTGCAAGTCCATAGTTTAGTACAGCACATGGCCTGTAAGCATTTTTCCTGAAAATGGTATTTTACCATCCATTAGGGACTGTGCCGTGCCTCTTCTGAGTTGTCAGACCGCGCCACAGCGACTTCTTCCTCTACTCATCAGATCACCCAGAGTTTGAGGCTGGAAATGAGCACACAGTAATCTTTCAGTATCGCAGTGATTAAACAAACTCCGCTCAAAGGGCCTCAGCCAGAGTTTTCTGCCAGGCAGCCCTGGGTCTTATCCTGAAAAAGAAAGCTGGGACCAATACTTTCAAAATTCAGACATGACACAAGGTAGTGAATGCTTTTTTGTTTCCTGGTATCAAGTTTTCTTAAGTTGATTATCACGTTTTCTTTTGAAGCCTCATAGGAACATGCCTCTTTGAATTCATTTCCTGCTGATGTGTTTTATGACCAAGTAGAGATCTTCACACATCATGGATACACCCATAGGGGCTGAATTGTCTCCCTAACATTGTAGAAGTGGGTCTCTCACCCACGTGCCGGGTCTTCCTGCACCTGGTGCTGATCCCTTCCTATTCATTTAGCTCGTTCCTTCTCATGGTCTACCCACTGTGTCCTCTCTACCTGCCTCAGCTTTCCTGGACACTGTAAGTAGATATGGATCTCTACCACAGGGCCCAGGTGGGCTGGCTCATGGTTTCTCCTTCTGACCTGGAGCCTCAGATGCCTTTGATTTCCCCGTGACTATTTCCTCTTAATCATTATGATTGAGTGTTTGTCTACCTGGAGACCTCCTCACCTCCTAGTGTCATAGAGTTGAGCACAGGAGAGACCACGACGGGTTGGCCGCCACATGCATGTATTGCCCCTGCCCCTACATCTTATCATGTCTACTAAATTGTTGCCCGACTCTTCCTGAGACCTCAGGATGCCAGAAGTCTGTTACCTCATGAAGTAGTTTAGTAGTTTCATTGAGCTTTCCGGTAGAAACTTCTTCCATCTAAATTGAGCCAGAATATGTGATCTCCCAAATAACCTCGTAATTTTTACTCAGGTTAATTCTGACCTTTAGAGCAAAATAGAAAAAGCCTAATGTATTCATCTCATATTTAAGAGTGTTCATTTCCAGATTCATTAATAAATTCTCATTGAATGCCTGTTGTGTCATCTTTCCTTTTTTAAAAACATTTTTTAATTTAGTTATTGAGTTTAGAGAGGGATTAAGGGAGAGACAGAGAGGCAGAAACATTGATCTGTTCCTGCATGTGCCCTGACTGGGGATCAAACCCACAACCTGTGCACAAGGGACAATGCTCCAACAAACTGAGTTATCCCGCCAAGGCTGTCATCTTTCTTTTATCTTTTTATGGTAAATGAAAAACAGCTGCATTTTTTACAAGGGATTCTTGGCCCTGAACAAACTTAGTATAAAGTGATCTGTTCAGAACTTTCTTTTTAATTATTGTGCATCCATGCACAGAGTTTTCGTTTCTAATTAAGCAGTCACTAGGTTGGCAGATGTGGTTTTCAGGGCTGTATCTCAACAGACTGAGTGCCCTTTGTGCAATTGTTAGGTTTAAGTGCAGTTTTGCAACATGAAGACTGCAGTGATCTATAATTAGTTGGGAATCTTCACTGTTTGTGATACATCTGATGCATGCTGTAATTGGGGAGGAGGAAATTCCCCTTCTGTCCTTGAGTTCTTATTGCTGGACTAATAGTAAAATTGACAAAAGACCAGATTAACAGGGGAAAAGGCAATTGAATACTGTGCATGTAGATCATCAGTGGTGCTTTGAGAAATAATGAACAAATTAGCTTTTTATACTTTTATAGACAATATATTTGTGAAGAATTGACAAGACAAAGACATTTAGGTTTGGGTGCTCATTAGTGAGGAATCTAAACAGAGTTTGGGTTGTAAATTAGTAAAGGGGGAACAGATTTATTTATGTAAGCTTTTTGATAAGAATGCCTCCCTTAGCTCTTCTGCAGCAGGGGCTGCACTTTATTTCTTTTTATTTTATTCATTTTATAGAGGAGACAGAGTGAGAGAGAGAGAGAAAGGGGGAGGAGCTGGAAGCATCAACTCCCATATGTACCTTGACCAGACCAGTGCAGGGTTTTGAACTGGCGACCCCAGTGTTCCCAGGTCGACGCTTTATCCACTGCGCCACCACAGGTCAGGCAGGGGCCGCACTTTAACTGTAGAGATTTGTTTCCTGCATTCAAGGCAACAAACCAGTGCAACAGGATCTACCAGCAACTTGTCAAGTAACTTGAATTCAAAGCAATCAATATGCCACTTTGGGATATTTTGGGGTGGCCTGCCCTGGGACCCAGCACTGTTTTCAAAGCTCACTGCTATATTAACTATGAAATTACGCTTTTCTTAACAAAGCTATAGGGTCAAAGCTTAAGATCAAGGCTATATAAGTCACAGTTTCCTATTGAAAAGATACTTAATTTTAAAGGGAATAATAACCAGTGAATACATATCAGAAAATTTTGCCTTGGAGCTGTGAACACAGAGCTTGTTTCACTACTCATGGTTACACATAGAAGGATATTCTAGGAAATGTGCATTTGGTTCTTTAATTATCTAGATGGTATCTTTAAGAAGCTGAGGATCCCAAGTCTGAAAAGGCACAAAAATCTAATTAAAAATTAGACACTTAAAAGGATTTTACCTTGAAGCAGTTTGATTAGTTGTAAACTCAGAAGTGATTCTGTGTCATGCTGTGTGGAAGTTGTTTGCAGACCAGCATTTTCAAGTGTATGTGAACAGTTGAGCATGTAGCCACGTATGTCAGAAGTCATTTGACAGAGCCATCATTTCCACAACATAATAATTTACAGTTTTTGATTTTTAGATCTAAAAGGTAATTCTGGCACTTGCATGCTATCTGGGAGCAACTTGTCATGCCTACTTTGTGGAATCGGTGTTCAAGATGAAATGCAAACAGTGCACACTGTCGGGGCACATACTGGTTATTGATCCTCCAGGAAGAACAAGATATGTTAAATCGAGGATATCTTTGTAAGTATTACCATAATTTTCCTAAGGCTTTTTTTAAACCAGTGATATGTGAGGGTATGAGAAAGAAAAATAATTAGCCTCATTGTTTAAGCCAGTTGCTATGATGACTATCTAGAGGTGATACTAAGACTTTTCTTTAATAGACTTAGTTTTTTTAGAATGATTTTTGGTTTACAGAGAAATTGAGAAGATGGTACAGAAAGTTCCCATATACCTCGCACCAAGTTTTGCATATTATTAACATCTTACATTAGTATGGTACATTTGTTAAAATTAATAAACCAACATTGATACATTATTCTGAACTGAAGTCCAAAGTTTATTCATATTTCCTTAGTTTTTACCCCTCTTTTCTGTTCCAGGATCCTTCCCAGGTTACCACGTTACACTTAATTGTCATGTTTCCTCATAATTCTGACAGTTTCTCAAATTTCCTTTGTTTTTGATGACCTGGACAGTTTTGAGGAGTATTGATTCGATAGTTTGTAGAATACCTTAGTATTGAAATTTGTCTGATGTTTTCCTTAAGGTTAGACTTGGGTTAGAGGTTTGGGGGAGGAAAATCACAGAGGTAAAGTGCCATTTTCTCATTACACCAAGGGTATGACTGCTGATGCTGACCTTGATCCCCTGGCTAAGGTAGTATTTGTGAGGTTTCTCCACTGTACAGCTCCTCTTCTTCCTGTTCCATACCATGGTCTTTGGAAGGGACTCTCTGTGCACAACCCACACTTAAAAGTAAAACTTATTTTTTATTTTATTGTTCTTTAATTGAATTTACTGGGGTGACATTAGTTCACAAAACTATAAGGTTTCAAGTGTACAATTCAGCAAAAACACATCTGCATACTGCATCGTGTGCCATCACCCCAAGCAAAGTATCTCTCTGTCTCTATTTTTCCCCCTTGCCCACCTCCACCTACCCCCACGATCGACCTTTTCATCTGGCTAGCATCACACTGTTGTCTACGTCTATGTGTTATATAAATATGTTTTATTTTTTAATTACCAAAATAGGTCAGATGCTTGTTTTGGATAAAGCAAATATATATGTTGAGCCAAGGCATCAAATCCATGAGATTTATAAGAAATCTAATACAGTATTCAGGTGTGACATGATTTTTTCGTAGTGGCAGGTTGGGTGAATTTGTACAATATAGCTGTGAAGTGCTGTATTGTTCTTTCCCCTGCTGAAAGCAATTGTTTCCTACAATCTCTGTCTGGCTCATTTCTGTAGTAAGACAGGGACGCTTGGTCTCAAACATTATTCTTCCAAATAGTATTATGAAACCTGTTATATCTGCTTAACTGATATGTCAACATAGTTAGTCATTGTCTCTTTTTAAGGTTGCTGCATTCTGCCTGATGTCAATTCATCTGTTACAGGTCATCAGTTCATGAGATCCATTTTAAATTCTGGTGAAGAAGGAAGAATTGACCCTTGAAAGGGTCTATGTTTTATAATAATTTTGAAAGAGGGTAATGTTTTTCTAATTGTATAACTAAAAATTATAGCCAGGATTTTTTTAACCTTCTTATTTAAGCTCTGTCCTGAAATAGCAGAACATAGTATTATGTCTATGTATTTATAATAAAGCTAGTAAACACAAGAATAAAAACAACAGTGCCAGATAGTAGAAAAACTAAGATGAACCTTTTTTTTTAAAGTCCAGAATACTTTGTTCTAAGATTTGGTGCAATAATATCTGTATTTAGGCAGAATTTATAGAATGAATTTCACTTGGTCTCTTCCAGTGGTATGGATGAGAGTTAGAAATCAAATGGCTTTTTATTGTGACTCTGATATGAATTAACATTCTTCTCTCTGAAATACTGTGGGGAAGGAAATTGTACATTCTTTATGCTATATGAGAGACCAACAAGTACATAGGCTGTTTTTTTATTTATTCATTTTAAAGAAGAGAGAGAGAGAGATAGAGAAGGGGGGAGGAGCAGGAAGCATCAACTCCCATATGTGCCTTGAGTGGGCAAACCCAGGGTTTTGAACCAGCAACCTCAGCGTTCCAGGTCGATGCTTTATCCACTGCACCACCAAGGTCAGGTGCATTGGTTGTTCTTTTTCAGAACACAGGGCAAAAAGTAGACTGGCTTCTGAGAAAAATATGTGCTGGAATTTTCATTTCTGATGTGATAGGAGTAGCTATTCCCCAGTACTGGAATTAAGACACTGTTAATACTTCATTGATTCCTTAATAAACTGAAGCAGAATCTAGTTACAACATAGCTGTGAAGTGCTGTGTTGTCTTTGCCCCCTGCTGAAAATAAAACTGTTTCCTTTCTAGCCCTGCGGCCATGGTGCAGTAGCCGCAAGGGATGCATGGTCTCACACATGATTCCCAGTTTGAACGCAGGATGGACCAGTGACTCCTGAGCATTAAGTCTGTTAATGTTTTGCAGGTGGTCACAGAAAGAGACATTATCAAGAAGGAATTCAGATAAGGGACAAGATACATTTTGATTACAGTGACTTATTGGGAGTTCAATTCCTTATTTAACTATTAGTTATCTCCCAAAAGTTGGTTTTGAGGGGAAGATTTTAAGTTGTCCTTGTCAGTTCAAGCTATGTGGGGAGGGCAGGGGAGGTAAAGACCACACTCCACAGTGAGCTATATGCTGTCTGTGCAGTTCATTCCTGTTTTGTGGCCAGAACAGAGCAAGCAGTTGATTTTGAATCAGAATGTGAATATGTACTGTTGTGTCTCGGGCTCATGATTTTTATGTACAACTAGTGTCTGTGGTTACAAACTATAATCTTCTCACTACTTGTGAAAACTGCATTCTTAGATGAGTGTCATCTTCCTTGAACTACTTGCTTTTATTCCAGTGAATTCAAGTTGTGTATCACTTTTCAAGTGTGATTTTGTCAGCCAGACAACCTTGAAAATCTGATAAATGAATCAGGAGAATAATCTTATCACCTAGTAACATGATAAGATGTATTTAAATTTTACTCTGGCAAGATTCACGGTTGGTCAGAAGACAGTAGGAAAGCAAATGTGAGAAATTAAAAGTCCAGGTTTTGGACTTAATATTCAAAGGAAAAATCAATAATGCTGTTAGATATCATTGCCTTAACTTGCACGGTTTTTTTTTTTGTTTGTGTTTTTGTCATGTTACTCAAATCTTGTACTTTTTTGGTGATTCCTCTATAACTGGAATTTTCTCAGCATTTTCCGGCAGCAAATTATATTGACCCTGGCATAGGTATAGTGGTTTTATCATTAAATAAACTGAATTATGTCCTGCTACTAATGTAAAAATATCTTTGTTTAAAAATATATATATAATAATTGATAAGAATAGGTGACAAAGTGGTGCTCAGAAATGGCGTTGACCTGATTTGGTACACAGATTCATTTCTGATTGGTTGTATTGTGTGTTTTGGTGGAGAGCAGTGGTGGTAAACACATTTCAGCCATTTGTGTTCCCGTGTATGAGGTGACCAGAAAACAGTGATAAATATGAGTTACCATGGGAGACCTTGGGAGGTCCTCCCATCCCACATACTGGAGAAGTTTTAAGTCTTGGGTCAGGTCTGTCCAACAGAACTTTCTGCAGTTATCTGTGCTGACCGATGGGCCACACATGGCTGTTGAAATGTGGTTAACGTAACTGAGGAACTGAGTTTTCTATTTCAATTAATTTAAATTTAAATAGCCACATGTGGCCAGTGAGTATTCTATTGAGCAGCATAATCCTAAATAATTCTTAACATTATAGAGTTTATATTTGCAACTTATAGTTCCAATTTGTATCAAAATGGATTACATACTGTTCTTTTTCTTTTCCCCTGGCATTTACATCTGTCCCAGGCTGACACTCGCTCTTGGCCCACTTTGGTATGAGTTTAATATCAGTGCCCCAAACACAATACTGTCATCTGCTTTATAAATAATAATGCCCAAGATGCCTAATAGAATCTGACCTTGCAGCCAGACTAATTCTTTTGCACTAACCTACAAAAGAAATCGTTTCTTTTTCCCCAGGTACTGTGATTAGCATCTAGTGCTCTGATTACACATACTCTGTGTACAATCTTGGCAAATAAGCAGCCACTGATGGTTAACAAGTAGCTCAAATTGTTAGTAGTTCGTGTAGTGTTTAGTAAGTTATAGTCTGATAAATAATTTTTCTTCTGTTCAGAATTGGCAGTAGGAGGAACATTGGGCAGAAAGATATGGCCTTAATTAAGCATTGAAGAAGACAAGAGGATTCTTCACAAGATTAAGACTTTCTGCTACTGAATGGAGCTGACTGATTTAATTCTTGGGATGAGATAGTTTTGAATGCAGATAGTTGCTGAATAGGCATCCACAACATGCACTGTGCTCTTTCTTTGGAAATATTAGAATCTTCTCTCAATGTTTATGACAGATAAAAAATACAGGTTTTGATAGAAAGTAACTTGAGCTGTGAGCTCTGAGGAGAGTCATTGGCTTAATTCTCTTTCAAGTTAAGCTGTTGGGGTTGGGTATGAAAGATGAGGTTGTAAAAATCTTTCTTAGAAGTTTATTTTCTAGTTTTATAAAAATAGTTATATTGAGTGTTTTCTTTTTATCAGTTAATATATATTTGTGAACTGAAATATATGTGCTATATAAAAGCAGCCAATTATATTCAATCAGTATATCTGCCTTTATTGTGTTAGTCATCAGACTGAATAGAATAAATTTTAAAACAAATTTTTAAAGAAAATATTTTAATTCATTTTGTTTGATATTGTGTTTTTATTCAGTAAAGCATTTTATTGCTGGTAAGCATGAACTGGAGCCTTTCTCTAAGCACTAACAATCATATCCTAGGGTTAAATCCAAAAAAATTTCCATATTGAATGTTTAATAAATAACAATAAAATATATATTTTTTTAAGTTGCTTGGTTGTTATTCTTTAAGATTTGTACTCTTTTCCCTAACTTCTTATTTTCAAAAGAAATCAATAAAACTCTATGGTAAATATTTTATTCTAGTTACAAAGAATATAACAAATGTGGCTTCTTTTTTTATTGCTTTTGAAAGAGAGAAGGAAGAGAGAGAGTGAGAAGCATCAACTTGTAGTTGCTTCACTTTAGTTATCCATTGATAGCTTCTTGTATGTTCCTTGACTGGGGAGCTCAAACCAAGCCCGTGACCCCCTGCTCAAACCAGAGACCTTTGGGCTTAAGCCAGCGACCATGGGGTCATGTAAATGCTCCCTCGCTCAAGTCAGAGACCCTCTGCTCAAGCTGGTGAGCCCGCACTCAAGCCATCAATCTCGGGTTTTCAAACCTGGGAACTGTTTTCCAAGTTAACGCTATCCACCAGTCAGACACAAATGTGGCTTTTCATAAAAAGGCTAATAGTTCCAAGTTGGCTGCTGCTTGGCGGCAGCACCGAGACTGCTCAGTGGCACATTTGCCAAGCACTGTCTGCTTTGAGAAGAAAGAAGCCTTAGAAAGCAAGATTTCTCCCTCGTCTGGTGTGGCACACATTCCTGGTAAATATAAAGTAGCTACTTAACAGCACAGTTTGCTGTTAATAAACTAACCAGTAAAATCATTTTTCCATAACAGTCACATGGAGTTGCTATAATAGGCCTATGACAGAAAGATTGATATTGACTATAATCCTTGTTTTTCCTGCTCATAAATTACTTAGCAATCTTTGTCTTGACCACAGCTTATAATTTGTCAAAAGAACCACTCTGACAGGCACTGACTGTTACAGTAGTTGCTTTGATTGGTATCACCTAGAAAAAAATATGGTAATGAGTTTCTAGGTGTGAGCAGCCCTCTGTCCTTTCTCAGCCTAGGATCAATGCTATAGCCACTTTCATCATAAAACTGCTGCTCTGACAAGACAAATGGTAGAGTCCTCAGAAGTATCAGATCAATTTAAAGGTGATCTCATAAAAATATAAATTATTCAATGGCTTTTCTTTCTGCCTCAGAATTAAAAAGACTTTTTTTCATTGTGTTTTCTTTGCTCTATTGTCTAAGAGCAGGTAAATATAGTGGACTATATTTATGTGGCTGTATTTCTGGGCTCTTGTAAGAGAAACTCTATTTTTCTTCTCTACTCCAAAGTTCTGTTCACAGAATACTTCACTTCTGGCCCTTCTGATTATTAAGAAGGCAATCTTCCCCTCATCCAATCAGGACACAACTAGCTAGGTGTCTGTATGACCAGTAGTCATGGCCATCACAGCCATGCAGATGCGGCCTCTCAAAGTCTCGCACCAGCCAATGAGCAAACACGCAGGGAAAACACTTTGCTTTCACTCATTCAGAGCTACCAAAACCCTGACACAGTCTCTGGTTCTACAACCAGGAGAATCTTTTCCAGTTTCTCTTAGAATCAAAGTCCCCCACCCCCAGTCCTATTAGCAGAGCTCGCAAAGCCCCTCACCTCTGGTTCCACATCCGCACACCTTCCCTCTCTGCAAAACATGGCTTCTTCTTCAGCACTTTGCATTCTCTCTCTCACATTCTGCAAACATGGCTTCTTTCTGTCCTCTCTCTTCAAAACTTTCTGGTGTCAAAACCTCTCCTCCAGCAAACATTAGCAAAACAATGGCCCTTCCCAAGCAGGAAGGTAATTTGCAATTTCACAGATCTCATATACCTGGCACTGCCCAGCCCCCAATGCAAACTATAAGCAAACAAACATAAAAATTCTATTTTACAAACTTATTTGGCCAACAGTGTCCTACAATTTAACTCAATTCTGGTGCTAACTAACCTGGAGATTAAGGTGACCAACTTTTTTACAATGAAAAGGAGGACAAAAATAAATTGAAGAAAACAATATCATAAATAAAAGAAACATTCTATCCATTGCAATAGTACACTATAATATGATAAATGCATAATAAAAACATTTATAATATTTTATATTGTAATTATGCTTACATGCCTGTTAATTTTTAATAATAATTGTAAGAAAAAAGTACTCATTTAGATACAAATACGTCACATCACACGCAATGGGTTGACTGTGCATCGATTGAATACAGACATTTACAGATTAGCCTTCCAGTATCAAAATGGAGGACATGTACAAGGACACTTTTCAAGGGAGGACGGAACTTACAAAAGAAGGACTGGTCACCTTACTGGAGATAGCATCAGATCCCACAGGTTGAGGGCTCAGCCCCATCAGACTGCCTCTTTCTCACACACTTAAGATGTCAAATGCAACTTTAGGTTATTATGCTTCTGACTGGCTGTATGTTGGAAATTTCCATGATCCCCTTCTCAAGTTATTTTATTTTTTTAATTAAGTGAGAGGTGAGAAGGCAGAGAGATAGATTCCCACATGTGCTCTACGGGCATCCACCTAGTAAGCCCCCTACAGGGCGATGCTCTGCCTATCTGGAGCTGCTGCTCTGTTGCTCAGTGACCGAGCTATTTTAGTGCCTGAGGTGAAGCCGTGCAACCGACCTCAGCGCCCCTGTCTCGGGTTCTAATAATTTGTTAGAATGGCTCACAGAACTCAGGAAAACATTTCACTTACCATAATTCTAGTCAAGATGGTAATGTCTGCTTTTTAAGTTCAAGTTGAACAATCTCAGTTTCCAGCGTTTCAATGGATCCTACAAGAACCTGAGCACGCGCTATGGAAATAGTTGTGCCAGGCTTGGTGGGAGTCATGAAGTAATATTTTATAGTCTCCTGTCTGAAAGCATCTACAGTCCGCTTGGGACAAGACTCATGGTGCCTACATGAAAGCACAGTTCCCATGGGCGACAACACGTCACAGAAGGTACAGACCTCGTGTCAGCGCTAATTTGAGCAGTACCAGCTCCAGGCACAATGAGTGTCCCTAGGAGTAGAGATCAGTGGCAGTTGGACCAGGGGGGCCTGAGCAGGAGCAGGATTTGGGTGGCTGCAGGAAGACAGGCAAGCTCTTTCAGGCAAGAAAGGCAAGAATCGCAATGGGGGCAGTGTGTGAGGACCAGGCATGTGTTTGAAAGCAGGGAGGTTGGGACCACTATGGAGAACCTTGAAAATAAGACAGAGGCAGGGAGAGCTGCCGTGGACAGCAGGAAGCCACAGAAGGTTGTGTTTTCGTTTTTAATAACTCCCTTGTATAAACTAAGCTTTATGCAAAGGGGACTGCCTGCAGGACGGATGCAGGGTGGGTGCAGGGTGGATGCAGGGTGGGTGCAGGGTGGATGCAGGATGGGTGCAGGGTGGATGCAGGATGGATGCAAGATGGGTGCAGGGTGGATGCAGGATAGGTGCAGGGTGGATGCAGGGTGGATGCAGGGTGGATGCAGGGTGAGTGCAGGGTGGATGCAGGGTGGACGCAGGGTGGACGCAGGGTGGATGCAGGGTGGGTGCAGGGTAGGTGCAGGGTGGGTGCAGGGTGGATGCAGGATGGACGCAGGATGGACGCAGGGTGGACGCAGGGTGGGTGCAGGGTGGATGCAGGGTGGGTGCAGGGTGGGTGCAGGGTGGATACAAGATGGATGCAGGGTGGATGCAGGATGGGTGCAAGGTAGATGCAGGATGGGTGCAGGGTGGATGCAGGATGGGTACAGGATGGGTGCAGGGTGGGTGCAGGGTGGATGGGGATCAGGACACAGGTGCCGTCAGGGCCTCGTGTAGATGCGGAATGAGGTGAAGGCCTGGTCGGGATGAGGTGAGGGCAGTGGGGAGGGAAGAAAGGGGTAAGAAAGACCCTCTCAAGAAAGACAAAACCCAGCAGTGCCTGATGAGTGATCTGGGATGGGGGTTAAGGAGGAGGGGTGGGATCTAGTTTCAAGCATGGCTGACGGAGGAGGGAAAACTGGCTTCCGGAGTTCGAGTGAGGGGGACATGTCTGGTTCAGACTTGGGCCGAGTGGGAGGTGCTGGAGACACAGCAGGTAGAGAAGCCCAGCAGGTGACCACGGAGGCCCAAAGATGGGTGGGTGGGCACTCCGAGCAGAAAGAAAACACGCGGAAGTTTAAGAAACTTTATTTTATGAGGCATAATGTATCCACCATCGTGTTCACATTTCTTTCCTGCTACACACAGGACACCTAATCGGCAAGAAAGTCCTTTCTGTGGTTTCACTTGGAACTTCGTTTCTTTTCATTCTAAATTCTAGTTCACATACTCTTCAACCACAAGCTCTGTATATGTTTCTAGAATCCTCCGCCCACCCCTGCCTGCCCACTACCCTGTCACCCCACCTGACCTTTCTTCCTACCCACCTCCCTGTCTCAGGGGAGGAATCATCTGGCACCTTTGCCCTCCTCTCCTCAGTTCCTGTCCTTCCCTCCCAGCAGCCCCTACCTCAGTCCCTCTGTCTTCTCTGCTCCTGCAGCTCCTGCCAGGCTGCTGGAGGGGCGAGTGACTTGTGGGGCAGGCAGCACACTGTCCAGGGCAATATCTCAATGTGGGTAGGGCACTCTGTGCTGTGACTGTCCTTCATTTGTCCTGGACCTTCTCCCTCCCCAGTCTCTTCACCAGCCATGCTGTTTTCCCCTCCCGAGACCTGTCCTCCCCACCCTTAGCTGATGCCTTTACCTCCTGCCTCAGAGAGAAAGGAGCAGACATCACAGGTTGTCAGCTTCTCACCCCCTCGTGTGTCACATATTTCCCAGGCTCTCCAACCCTCTCCATTCCCTAAGGCACACTGCAGGTCAGGGCCCACACACTGCAGGTCAGGGCCAGGACACACTGCAGGTCAGGGCCGGACACACTGCAGGTCAGGGCCCACACACCGCAGGTCAGGGCCGGGACACACTGCAGGTCAGGGCCAGGACACACTGCAGGTCAGGGCAGACACACTGCAGGTCAGGGCCCACACACTGCAGGTCAGGGCCAGGACACTCTGCAGGTCAGGGCCAGGACACTCTGCAGGTCAGGGCCAGGACACTCTGCAGGTCAGGGTCAGGACACACTGCAGGTCAGGGCAGACACACTGCAGGTCAGGGCCCACACACTGCAGGTCAGGCCATGACAGACTGCAGGTCAGGGCCAGGACACTCTGCAGGTCAGGGTCAGGACACACTGCAGGTCAGGGCAGACACACTGCAGGTCAGGGCCCACACACTGCAGGTCAGGCCATGACAGACTGCAGGTCAGGGCCAGGACACACTGCAGGTCAGGGCCAGGACACACTGCAGGTCAGGGCCAGGACACTCTGCAGGTCAGGGCCAGGACACACTGCAGGTCAGGGCCCACACACTGCAGATCAGGCCAGGACACACTGCAGGTCAGGGCCAGGACACTCTGCAGGTCAGGGCCCACACACTGCAGATCAGGCCAGGACACACTGCAGGTCAGGGCCAGGACACACTGCAGGTCAGGGCCAGGACACTCTGTAGGTCAGGGTCAGGACACACTGCAGGTCAGGGTCAGGACACACTGCAGGTCAGGGCCAGGACACACTGCAGGTCAGGGCCCACACACTGCAGGTCAGGGTCAGGACACTCTGTAGGTCAGGGTCAGGACACACTGCAGGTCAGGGCAGACACACTGCAGGTCAGGGCCCACACACTGCAGGTCAGGGCCAGGACACACTGCAGGTCAGGGCCAGGACACACTGCAGGTCAGGGTGGACACACTGCAGGTCAGGGCCAGGACACACTGCAGGTCAGGGCCCACACACTGCAGGTCAGGGCCCACACACTGCAGGTCAGGGCCCACACACTGCAGGTCAGGGCCAGGACACACTGCAGATCAGGGCCAGGACACACTGCAGGTCAGGGCCAGGACTGGGGAGAGGCAAGTGAGGCGCTTATATGGGGCACCACATTTAAGAGGTCACAAGAAAATACATTAATCAAAATAGATCATGTTTAAATGCAAAGCTCGTTTTAGAAATCAGAATTAATGCAAAAATTCACGATGAACAAAATATCAGAATTTAAGTAGAGACAGGATCCACCCCTGCATTTACTCAGCCCTGCCTCACTATCCTCAGCCTGATCCTGTGGCTGGCTCTATGTAGCCCACCAGGGCTGAGTGCTTCAGACAGGCTAATAATCCTGATTCTGCATTCATCTGTTTATCATGGAAACAAGGTTTCACCGAACAGCATTTGCACTTATGATACTACACCCAATACATACTTGCACTTAAAAACAGTTCTGTATGTCCTTTTTGGAGAAGTGTTTATTCATTTCTTGCGCCCATTTTTTGATTGGATTGTTTGTCTTCCTGGTGTGGAGTTTTACAAGTTCTTTATAAATTTTGGTTATTAACCCCTTATCAGATGTGTTGTCGAATATGTTCTCCCATTGTGTGGTTTGTCTTTTTATTCTGTTCTTATTATCTTTAGCTGTGCAAAAGTTTTTAAATTTGATATAGTCCCATTTGTTTAGCCTGTCTTTTATTTCATTTGCCCGTGGAGATAAATCAGCAAATATATTGCTGCAATAGATGTTGGAGAGCTTACTGCCTATGTTTTCTTCTAGGATGCTTATGGTTTCGCGACTTACATTTAAGTCTTTTATCCATTTTGAGTTTATTTTTCTGAATGGTGTAAGTTGATGGTCTAGTTTCATTTTTTTGCAGGTAGCTGTCCAGTTTTCCCAACACCATTTGTTAAAGAGACTGTCTTTACTCCACTGTATGCTCTTACCTCCTTTGTCAAATATCAATTGTCCATAAAGGTGTGAGTTTATTTCTGGGTTCTCTGTTCTGTTCCATTGATCTATATGCCTGTTCTTATGCCAGTACCCCCCATCTTTATGGCAGCATTGTTCACAGTAGCAAAGAGCTGGAAATAGCCCAAGTGTCCATCAGTGGACGAGTGGATTAAAACGCTGTTGTACATATATACAATGGAATACTATGGCACCATGAAAAAGAAGGAAATATTATCTTTTGCAACAATATGGAGGAACCTGAAATCTATTATGTTGAGTGAAATAAGCCAGGCAGAAAAAAAAAATTATATGACCTCACTCATTTGAGGAATCCAAGGAACACTGAGAACTGAGGAATGGAATTGAGACAGAGGAGGGATCAAAGGGATCAGAGGAAAAGAGGACAGAGGGAAAGGGGATGATAGGATGGGATTAAACCTGAAGGGAAGGGGGGAGGGCATAACAGGGTAGGGGGGAAGGGAGATGTGAAGGAAAACAGGGGGGAGGGGAGATGCATTCGGGGTTACCCTAGAAGCTATGTAAACACAATTAATTAAATAAATAAATATGCTTGCTATAAAAAATAATAATAAAAACACTTCTGACTGCAGCCCACTAAAGGATTCCAGGAACCACTGAGTGGAGACCTGCAATTTGAAGAAGCCACCAGTAGAGGAATCCAAGGTTTCTACTTTAAAGGGATCATCTGACCCGAGCACGGCCAAAACAAAAACAAGCCCCAAGTTCCATATTAATAGGTAATGAAATTCAAACAGAAGACTAGACGACTAGAACTAGGACTGCCAGGGAAAAAAACTAAGTCATTTAATTATTTTATTCTAACTCCAGGTTCCTTCTTATTGGGGAAATAAAGTATATAATGAAAACTGCCCTCTGAAGTCCCTATATCGTCTCTATGGAAATATACTAAAATTTCAGTTCCCTTATTCTAGTCAAATAGTTTCCTAGGAATTGTGCTCTTGTTTAAACAATCTAATGTTCAGAATACACCATAAATAATTTATTAAAGATGAACGTGGCAGGTTTAAAAGCTATGAAGATAAACTGGTGAGGATGTTCTGGAAGCCACAGTAGAAATGTGTTTTACTACATTGTACCTTTTACTTTAATCTTTCAAGTTCCATGGTAGGATAATCTTTGGCTCTTGTCCTGGATGGCAAAGACAGAAAATTACTTGAAAATTTTTTATGCTAACTACATCAATTTCCACATTTTTGGAATGTTTTTCCTAGCTCGTTCTGGTGATCTATTATTCCCCATTAAACAAATGTGCCCCTGCTCAAACTAGTCCAGTGACCAAATGATCATGTTAAAAGAAATCACAAATCATTCAGAATTTACAGGAAAGCTTCTAGTTTCAACTTGGTAGATTATCTCAGTAAATCCACTATAATAATTGGTACTGAAAAGCATAAAAGGTAAGTCTGCCTCTGTAATAAGGAACAGCCTGAAGTTGAATTTATAACTCATTTGGTGTGTGTGTGTATGTGTGTGTAAAACTAAGTATTTTCTTTGTATATTATATCACTTATTAATTCAAATTTGAGGGAATTTCAATTAGTATGACCCTTCTAGAAAAGACAAAATTCTACTCAGTAACTGTCTTCCTGTGTTTTGTGGCTATGACTTTAGCTATTAAATTTTAACTTACCCCATGATCAGGGGCCGTTTGGAGTTACCTCTCAATAAATCAGTTCTTGATTCAGTGTAAGTCTAAAGACTTTAAAGTCATTTAGCATGGATGTGGGAGAGGAGAAACTTGGGTTATGTTACCATTTCTCACTGTTGGCCACTTGAGATCTACTGTGTGAGTTCAGCAGCAAGATCCCAGCAACATAAACTGCTTACCCTTTTTCACAAGTTACACCTGGGGGTGGATTTCTGTTCACCAGTATGGAAAAGTAAAGGCAGAAACGCTGAATGAACCAACAGGCAAAGACAAGTTCTGAGTCTTTGCTAAGGAAACCAGCAGCCAGGGATTATAGAGAACTATTATATTTTAAAGTCATTATGCTAAAAATTATTAAAATTTCCTAATAACTAGTTTGATTATGCAGACTTTGATACAAATAAGAAAGCTGAATTATAAAGTATAGTAAGCTTCCTAAAAGTTCAACGTTTGCTCTTCTAAGCACAGCCTTCTGTCCCCCTCCCCTGAAAAAGTTTATTTCACGCAGAGGGGATGGGGTTCTCCCCTTAGCTGATGCCTTCCTCGTCGCTGCAAGGACATTGTTCAGATCTTGCTATGCCTCGGCTTGCTTATGTTTTGGGTCACCGTGTGGCCTTTGTTGAGGCCCGCCACCATGGGGCATGGTAGCTCAGAAACATGGCTGAGGACCAGGGTAAGGAGAGGGGGTAAGGCGAGTCCCGGCTGGGAAACCGCGGCCTCTAGGGACTCGCGTCCGGCTCACCGCGGCCGGCCGCTCCCTCCCAGCGCCCAGCCCCTTCCCCGAGACCGCATTGGGGTCCCAGGGCCCTGATGGCCGCTGATCCCGCCTATGGGGGGGGGCAACTAGCCTTGTATTCATTCTTGAGCACAGTTGTCTGGTTTGACAAGGCCGATTGCTCTTTTAAATACAATTCTTGTCAGTTTTGTTCTTGCCTACCTAAGAAACTAACTTCTCCGTTTGCCCACTCTAGCAGCAGTCACTAACACGGGTGCTTACTGTGCAGCAGGCACCTGCAGAATGCTTCACATCTGTAGTACCTCTTCACATCTCACAACAGCCTATGAGCGAGAAATGACCCCCCAATTTGCAGAAGAAACGGAAGTACCGAGACGTGGGGTTCACCACTTAACCTCCATAAATTCCAGCTGAGGCCCAGGTCCTGGCCCTGGCCCTGGCCCTGAGCTCCTCCCCTGCCCTTCCTGGAGCTCCCAGTCAGCCGGGAGGGCAGGGGAGCAGGTAGGACAGGGCCAAGGGAAGCACCCAAGAAAGCAAAGAATTTGCTTCGCTGTCTGAAGTGTGGAGTCACTTAGGTTTTGCTACCTACCACCTGCACTTGGTCAGAGCTGGTTCTCATTTCCTTTGTAACACGTCCTTTTCCCAACCCTCCACCTCAATTGTACTAAAAGCACTGCTTCTCTAGATAAGGGGCCAAGCTGTCCTCCACTGTGTACATACAGGATTTCCCCCAGAAAGAGAACTGGTACATCAGGGAAGGGGACCTGAAGTGCTAAATGCTGATCTCAAGCATAATGGTGGAAAGAAAGAAGGAGAGACAGGAATGACAGAGAGAGAGAGAGAGAGAGAGAGAGAGAGAGAGAGAACAGGGAGAGAAAAAAGGAGAAAAGGATAAAATATGGTAATCAGTGAGTATGTCTTAGGGGAAATTTATCTAGATAAATTTATTACTGACGTCTCTGTCTCACCAGCCCCTCTCCAACTCCTGGAAAAGCTACCCTTCAGTTATTAGAAAGTAAAATGAAAACTTTATAAATCTATGAATGCTTTCTTTTCTTTCTCTCTATGATTGCATTCAATCCTTCTATTTCTTCTATAGATCCCATGACTTAGTACTCATATTATTTGGTCCCATTATAAATATACAGTTTTGCAGGGAGGGCTTGCCTCAGTATTAAATGCTATTTGCCCATCAAACCACAGAGAGTAATAATTTATACTGGGTAATTTGTTAAAAAGCCATTGGCATTAATCCATAAATAAGCTGATTTGTTATTAGTAAAGAACAAATACATCTGTTTCTTTGCTCTGCCCACTCCGATTGTAAGTCCTGAGCAGATGCAGGTGTATTAGATACTAGTGTATGTGCAAATGTTCACACAAGTTTATATTCCTTCTAAGTCCCCACGTCAGACTTGCATTCAAAAAGCACATAACCAGAGGGAAAGCAGACAGAGGGAAAGGGGATGAGAGGATGGGATCAGAGAAGGGAAAGAGATTGGTGAAATTATATATACATAACACAGCGTTATAGAGAGCAGGACAGCAAATCCTGGAGGGAAGGGGGGAAGGCATTGGGGGGAGAGGGGCAAAGGGGATGTCAAGGGGAACATGGGGTGGGGGCGGAGATATATTCAGGGGGACACTTGAATCTATGTAAACACAATGAATTAAAATCAATAAAAATTTTTAAAAAGTGAAAATTATGTAAAATGACAGTTTTAGCAGAAAAAAAGAAATTATTTCCACCTGAGTGTTGTAAAGTATATTTGTCTCAGTTATAATAATATAATAAATATTGCCATGACATAAGTAAAAAAAGGCACATAGAGCTATATACCCCTACCCCCAAAACCATACAGTGACACACCCACAAACAAAAACTTCACATTGTCTTATATATAGACAAACCCCACATAAATAACCATTCTCAGAAGAAGTCAGGAAATTGGTTTGAGGATGTGAGGCTTTTGTTGGGAGAAGGGGAGAGGGCATAGATGAGAGCTAGGGACAAACAGGTGGCCCAGAATGCCTGCCCTGGTGCCCACGTGCACACACCACACAGGGAAAGGAGCAGCAGTCCGAAGTCTCCTTTGCTCACCTGGGAGGACTTCCTAAAGTGACCTGTTTTCCCAAGGAAGTCTCTGAAGGAGGAAAAAAAGAGAAGAAGACTTCATGGTTCAGAACAAATTGCTGTTAATTTAATTGGGAGAAAGTACACAAAGGTTTTGAAATAGTTTGGAAATAAAAACAGAGAACAATGATGATGGTAACGACTAAGATGAAGACAGTGGGTGGACAAGACAGTGGCTGCTTTAAAGGAAGGAAAATAGGAATTTGATTAATAGAACAGAAGGGCACTATAAAAACTTAGAAAAAGAATATTATAGTATCAAGGTGATGGGCTTGAAAAATGAGAGGAGTTGTGATTTGCATGTCAGAATTAGGAGGGATAGATAAGGCAGAGAAAGAATGGGGAGAAGAGATAACCAAAACCTAGAACAAAGAGAACACAGGAATAAACCTAAAACCAAGTTTGATAGCTGCCAAGCTTAACACCTAACACAACTGAAACACACAGAAAGAGCCAGACTTGACTGGCAGTTAACTTCCTCTTTCTGAATTCTGTTAGGTGGTCGGTTTTCTCCAAGGCCTGTTCAGGCCCTCTCCTATGACTTCAGACACACCACAGGCTCCTTCCTTCCTTCCTCCCTCCCTCCCTCCCTTCCTTCCTTCCTTTCCTTCCCTCCCTCCCTCTTTCTTTCCTTTCTTTCTCTCTCTCTTTCTTTCTTTCTTCTTTCTTTTCCTTCCTCCCCCTTCTTTCCTTCCTTCCTTCCTACCTTCCTTCCTTCCTTCCTTCCTTCCTTTCCTTCCCCTCTTTCTCTCTCTCCTTCTTTCTTTCTTCTTTCTTTTCCTTCCTCCCCCTTCTTTCCTTCCTTCCTTCCTACCTTCCTTCCTTCCCTTCCTCCCTCCTTCCTTCTTTCCTTTCTCTCTTTCTCTCTCTCTTTCTTTCTTTCTTCTTTCTTTTCCTTCCTTCCCCTTCCTTCCTTCCTTCCTTCTTCCCTCTCCTTCCCTCCCTCCCTTCCTTTCTTCCTTTTTTACTTTCTTTCTTTCTTTTCTTCTTCCTGCCTCTTTTCTTCCTTTCTTTCTTTTGCCTGTATTTCTTCCTTTCATTCTTTCTTCCTTTCCTTTCCCTTTTTCTCCCTCTCTCTCTCTCTCTTTCTTTACTTCTTTCTTTTTCTTTCAAATGAGAGAAGGGGAGATAGTGAGATAGACTCCCACATGCGCCCCAACTTGGATACACCCCATAACCCCCATCTAGGTCCAATGTTGGAATCAATCAAGCTATTATTAGTACCTAAAGCTGACAGACTCTGAACCAATCCAGCCACCGGCTGTGGGAGGGGAAGAGGGAGAAAAGGGGAAGAGGGATGGGGAGAGAAGCACTTCTCTTGTGTACCCTGACTGGAAATTGAACCGGGACATATATATGCTGGCTGACAATCTAGCCACTAAGCCAACTGGCCAGGGTCAGGCTGTGTATTTCTAAAACTTGTGGATGTTCATGCAAGGTCTGGGATGCAAGAGAGATGGGGTAGAATCCTGACCGCACTTCCTGCTGGTCACTGGATCTGGGCAAGTGACCAAACTTCTGTACTCCCCACGGTCATTCCCGCCTGGAAGGGTGCAGTGAGGACTGAATGCAGTAACAAGAATGTGTGGGAAGTGCCAAGCACGGGATCCTAGTGGGCTGGGTGGACAGCTGTCATCCTCATGCCCATCTGGGGCTGCAGAAAGCTCCTCTCGCTGGTGAGCTGGCAGAGGGGTCCTCATGTTGCACCCCAGCATCATCGCTGTAGAAGGACCTGTTGTGTCTCACATCTCTGAAAAGGCATTTGGGCTAACACAGCATCGCCCATTAAAATATTGCAACATCCCCTAGGCTGCCTCCTCCTCCTTTACTGCCTGCCAGCCACTCCCACCCACACGTCCTCTGAGTGTTCTTTCCTCCCCACACCTGCTCCTTGGTGATTTCATCTGTTGCCTTTATCCCTGATTTACATTTCTATAGATTCTGAGCTCCATAATGAGTACTTTCACATAAATGTGTCACGTAAATCTTAAACTCAACATGTCCAAAATGGATTATCCAAACACGTGTTGGTGCAGTGGTGACTGGATGGAACTAGAACATCCTGAGGGTCAGAATCTTCTCCTCACCGCGGACCCAGCCCAGGACGCTGCATGGCAGTAACAGTCGGCATATTGTCGCTGTATAAATTGTCTGTGGATCTGTGTTCCCTACTCTTCTGAGAGTCCTCAGACCCCTTGAGGGGGGAGCCCATGTTCCTCTTGTCTCCAGTTCCCTTAAAGAGCACCACCCCCCCAGTGGTGCCTACGTATGAACTGCTGGTTGACTTGAATGTTTGCTGAACACGTCCCACATTCATCAGATGTTCAAACTTCCCTTCCAAGAAGCCGGGTGGGCAGTACAATGGCCCCAGTGTCCTTCCCCTGATGCCACAGGCCCCAGAGCTGACACCAGAGAGTTCGCCCCCTCCCACAGCTCTGCTTCTGCCCCTGTGGTTTGGCACATGCTGCATCCTCCCTCCATCCCAGGACCTGGCAGTTGGATGAGGCCATGCTAGGTCCACCCTGACCTGGAAGATCCCGGGGCTGACGGACACAGAGGTGCTCAGGGCAGGCCATTCTCAGCACCCGCGCTCTCCCTTTCTCTTCTCCTCCGCGTGGGGGGAGGGGCTCCCGCACTGATCACCTCCTACATCAGCACTAAGGGCCTCTCTATGCGCCTGTGCAACCCTCAGCAGGGGCTCCGCAGGGACAGGGACAGCCTCGGAGAGGCAGGCCCTGGCTGCTGGCACTTTCCTTGGTCCAGTAGAGCTGTGCTGTGCATAGGGTGGGCCTCACCCGGGGGAGCGGGGGCGACGAGGGGTGGGGGTGGGAGTATGGCTCTCACAGGTTTCCCTCCAGGCTGCAAATGCTCTGACAGCCCCAGTGACAGTGGCCTGGTCCCACTCCCAGACACTGGGTCTCTCAGCATCTCCTCTCCCTTCCCACCTGCAGATCAGACACACACTTCCCGCTCCCGGGCTGTACAGGGTTCCTTGCAGTTCCTAGGGGCCACCTCCAACTCCATCTCCTTGTCTCCCTCTCAGGAGGGCAGATAGGAATGGAGTGAATGAATGACATTTGTGTAGGGACGCTCTAAGATGCTGTCTGATTAAAACGTATTTAAAAAGACAATTTTGGTACCGGCCTTGCCATAGCTATCTAAATTGAGTAAAATAATTTGGGTCCTGTGATGGGACGGTACCAAGAAAACAAGAAACATGCAGCAGATGCCCAGATAATAGTTATTGACTATTAAATGGGGCTGCAGACCTGGCCCCGATGCAACCATTTGTGTTGGGAACTTTGCGCTTAAGTTTAGTTGTGCTGATAGTTTAAGGACAACTACATAGAATAGAATTCTCCATTGCCCTTCTCTTAATAGTTAATCATTTCTAAGTGCTCATTTCCTGCTTTAGTTATTCAGCTTAACAATTACTAAGTTAACAATTACTAACTTTGTAGTTAGTAATTACTAAGTTAGTTAACAATTCTAAGTGCTCTCTGCCTTCTTTATGGAACAATGTGGCACAAATCCCACCTAAACCAATTACAAAAGGCAGTTATTAGTCTGTCCCTTTGGGTGATGGGTATGCAACATAATCAGATGTCAGAATAACCTGGAGATGTTTTCTCTGAATCTATGTACCCTGATTGACCAGTGTTACCCCATTAAAATTAAAAAGAGAGGGAAAAATATAAGTCTGTCTGGAATTTATAGTATTGTTTTAAGTAATTGGACTGTTTGTTGAGTATTAGAAATATTTTTCCACATTGAGAATTTTCTTATACTAAACTTCTTAAAAACCAATAACCAAAGCCCTTGATATGTGCAGGGGACCTAAAATAGTATAAGTTTGGTGTTTTTATAATCCTGGTTGATCAAATGGTCTAAGCACAATAATAACACCTTTTGACACTGAAGTTTACAGCAAAAGAATGTTAGGAATGGTGGACAGTATCCCAAAGAGGTGCACTCATATTTTGTTGAGCACACTTCTCTTGGTAGAATAATAGTATATCTGCTAGGCTGATAACAATAGAACTAGGCCTAGAAAAGGTAGCAGGCTATTCTAAACATTTATGGTTCTTTGAATATTGAATACTCATGATTTTTACCCTTGAGAGTTTTTGTACTAGATCTGCCTGTGTTTCTGTGTAATCCAGGTGAAAACACATTGGTCAATTCAGGAGGTTTTTCTTCATTGAGAACGGTGCAGTTACTTGGGTGTGCCTGCTGGAATCTGGCCTGTACTGTTTTTCCCGCCCGGTTGCAGCAGGAATGGTCTTTTCAGCACTGCCCATCGGCAGTGTCCCAGGAGTCTCCATGGCATACCGAAAACCTCTCTGCTCAGTGTCTTGCTGTGTCTGGATTATGAGTATGCTCCACACCACAGCTCTGTGATTCAGGCCAGGCTTTTTCAAGGAGTATGCTCCACACCACAGCTCTGTGATTCAGGCCAGGCTTTGTCAACCCTGTGCATAAGCTTGTGAGGGCCCAGGGCAGCCTCCTGTCTCTAAGCTGCTCACCGGTGTTCTCGCTGTGCAGGCCTAGTCACTCATGAACACAGCAAAGTCAGAAATTGGCTACTATTTCATTCTTGATTCATAAGTTTCCCTAATGGTCTCTGGTCTTAGAACCAAGAGCCCAGCCTTGACCTCTTAGCCAGCAATTTAATCTCTGTCTAGTCTACATAAGTCTGAATCCTAATTTCAGTGGTATGCTGACAAATGTTTAAAAACCTAGCTCTCAAGAGATAGAGGGAAAGGGGGGATGACTTATAGCATTTGCTAATTTCTCTGTGTAAATACTGCCACAGTGGCCACTTTCAAGCTGACAAGGTGAAGTCACTTAAGGAGAGTGGAGCTGGGAAGAAATCTGAGCCGTTGGCTCTACGGAGATCGTCCCCTTAACCCCAGCACATCGCTGCGTCCTCTTCGGTGAAGTGGAATGATGACGAACACATGTTCTCACTCCCAGAATGGTCATGTCTGACTTAACTTTGATCATTCGCTCTTTCAATAAACATTTATGGAGAATCAGTCTAGGTCAAAGGCCAGGTACTGGGGGTGAAAGAGCTCACTGTCAAGGAATTTGTGACTCAAAAAAACTCAAATTAAGGAAAAAGATCCCCACCTTTTTCATTCTTAAAATGCGATATAAATGCAAATGAACTTGAATTAGGTCTAATAAGATGGGTGAGAAAGGACTTCAGGTCTCTGTCCAAAATGGCTGCACATAGGAAGAGCTGTTCTGTCATTACTTAGTATACTGAGATATTGGAGAACGTGCATCTAGAGAAACTTCGATAATTTCTTTATATCCCACCCACTTCCACAAAAGCATTTGAAGTAGTTTATTACATTAGAAAAGAAAGAAAAAGAAACATAAGACCAAGTCCAGGGACCACAAAGATAGAATCTGAGACACAAAAGGAGAGAGAAAGGAGCAGATAGCAGAGGAGCTACGGACAAGAGTCTCAGCTGTTAGTTAGCCCCCTGAGAACTAAGGGAAGCGTTTACATTCATCAGATTCTTATATTAATTCTTAAAGAAAAACCACAGTGATTTCAGCATGATCATTGTATGGGTCTACAGCGTTTTCTGTTTTCACCATGTACAGTTCTAGAAATTTATTAACGTAATTACAGAACACCTAATTGAAACGTAAGAAGGATGTAAAACTAAGAACGTGTTTTCCTAAGTCTGAACCCTCAGAACCTATCCTGTGCTTAATGAAACAGGCTCCTGGAGAGAGAGCTGCCCTGCTGATCAAATCAGTTTCCTCCATCATCCCCTGGGTTCCTGAGTCAAGTCTGCAGGTAGCCGGTGTGAAAGCCTGCTCCTCCACCTGGGCTCCTCCTTCAGACCCCATCCCTATAGCCTGCTTCCCACAACGCCCATGTGCAGCCCGGAAACCCTACACACTACTCATGTGTGCTTCCTGGACCCCCTCCTGTCTTCCTGGCCACGTCCTCGCCTCTTACAGAGGACAGTTCAGATTTCATCTTCCCTGAGACCTCTCCAGCCACGTTGGTTCCCCTTCTTGTTGCTGTCCCACTGCACATTTTAGTTATATATTAACTAGTTAATTGAGGGTGTAAATGAATGAAGTCTCATGACCTTTGTTTCATTTCTTGTGGAAATGAAAAACAAGAAGCAATTAGACCAAAGCCCCACATCATAAATTTTTTTAGAAATAGAAATATATAGAATAATTCTAAAGCAAGGAAGAATAGTAAAGAGGATCTAGTCCAGCTCTTCTACACATAAAGAAACTAAGACCCTGAGAAAAGAAGTGACTTGCTCAAGGCTAACCATTGAGTTAGTTGTTAAAACAGATTTGGAACTGTAGTCTGCTGAACCCCAGTATTTTTATGACACATTCTAATTTCACTTGGGGTTTTATTTCATAGTCAGCAAATAGGATTTTAGATATTCACCAACAGGGGCCCAAAACTCCGTGAGGAAGGGGAAAAAGCACTCAAGCCAGTGAGTCAGGACATCCTAGTTTCCATTCTAACTCCAAAAAACCTTACTTAGACCAGGGGTCGGGAACCTATGGCTCGCGAGCCAGATGTGGCTCTTTTGATGACTGTATCTGGCTCGCAGACAAATATTTAATAAAAATAATAATGTTAAAAATATAAAACATTCTCATGTATTACAATCCATTCATTTCCTATAGCTCATGTTCATGGTTGTGAGTGGCTGGAGCCAATCACAGCTGTCCGTTGGGAAAACACCAAATTTTTATCGTAATGCATAATGTACACGGGTCATTGTATGGCTCTCACAAAATTACATTTTAAAATATGTAGAGTTAGTGGCTCTCTCAACCCAAAAGTTTCCCGATCCCTGATCTAGGGGCTCTGGGTAAAGTGACCAGATTTTAAAATTGGTAAAGTGGGACACCATTGACCGGGGGCGGTGAGGGGGTTCTTGATTAAAAATTTGGTCTATATGGAGCAAGAAAAATTTTCATAAAATGCAAAAATAGTATTGCAATATATTTTTTAAAATTTCAACATAAGTACAATTTACAAATATAATACATTAAAAAATTATGTGTAGTATTATTATATTCTTTGGCATATTTCTCATTTGAGTGAATTTTTTTTAGTAGATTGCTGTCGTTTAAAAGGTCATGAAGTTTTTCACATGAATTTGTTAAATTATATTTCACACATAAAATGGCTTTCAAAGTCTCAACACTTAATTGTGATTTTTCTAATATCTACACTTTATTTACCGTAGAAAAAATGCGTTCAGTTGCAGCATTAGTTCCTGGTAAAGACAGCGTGTATTCCACAATTTTTAGTGCATTATTGTATGGAACATGGTTTGTTTCAAAATGATGAAATATTTCTAACCATTTGTTCTCTATTACGATTTTTGCTGATGCCCAAGATTTAACCTTTTCCTTATCAATATATATATATATTTTTAATAATGATACCTCATTAAAAAGATCATTTTTGGAAATATTACTATATGGAAAATTTTGAATGATTCAGAAGGATTGGGTTACACGGTCCCAAAACCAATGCTGGAGCTGCACAAGCGGGCGGGGGCAGGCAGGGCAGTGCCGCTGGCATGCTCACACATGGACAGTCACGCACACTCCTCGCCTGGACTCGTCCTCATGGTGGCCGCATCCAGCCCCACCGCACACTGGAGCCCGAGCGGCTTGCACCTCGCGCCTCGCGAAGCCTGGAGCCACATGCCAGAGTCCAGGACGCGGGCCTATGGGTAGTTAGGAGACTTGACAGCCACAGCCCCAGCAGGTACGTCCGGCCCGAAATTCTTTGTTTCGGGGCCCCACGCAGGGCAGCCAGCTCTTGCGGCAGTGTGGGCTCTTCCAGGTGTAGGCGGGGTCTCCTCGCCGAAAACCATATATTCCCTTCCCGTTCTCCTGCCGTTCCCTAGCTCTTTGTGCATTCTTTCCAAAAATAGGGACTTTTTAAAAACGCCGTGGGACGCGGGACAAATTATTAAAAATCAGGACTCTCCCATCAAAAGTGGGACGTCTGGTCACCTTAGCTCTGGGTGTTGGATTAACCCTGTTCATTACGCTAAGGCAGGGGTCCCAAAACTACGGCCCCGCTGGCCGCATATGGCCCCCAGAGGCCATTTATCCGGCCCCTGCACTTCCGTAAGGGGCACCTCTTTCATTGGTGGTCAGTGAGAGGAGCGATGCATCCTGTGCTCCTGGAGTACTGTATGTGGCACAAAGCCCAGCGTCGCTCACGTACAGTACTACTTCCGGTGACGCGGGATGCACACGTCTCGACTTCGGAAGCGCGTCATGACGTACATCTGGTCTGCAGCTGTGGCCCCCACATCACTGGAAGCAGTGTGAAATAACAGCAGAAGTAGGGAGAAAGGCAAAGCACTATAACCATTACCACACAGTACAATGGCCCCCATATTCTCCCAAATGTACAACATAATGGCCCCTATAACCTTCCTTTGCCCAAAAGTCTCCCCCCCCATATTACTACACACCATGTTTCCCTATTATAAGACCCTGTCTTATATTAATTTTACCTCCAAAAGACAGGTGCTGTCTTATTTTTAGGAGGTGTCTTATAATAGGGGAAACATGCAGCAGTGGGCTTTTCACAGAAGAGGCCCACTGCTGCTACTGCAGATGTCCAGGACGCTGTATACACAGTGTCACAGGCTGATCATCACTATTGGGCAGATAAAATATATTATGCTCACTTTGTTAAAGATGGTGCTGCCCACATGGAAGTTTGTTGATATTAATGTGGAGGGGGCGGGCTGTAGGCAGGCTGGGTCGTTATAGCCCAAGGCTTAGTTTTAAGAGTAAGCTTTTCCCCACACCCTTGACTGATTGGATGATGTGGGGTGGTGCACTCTCATGAGGAATCCCATTATGCCTCAGATAAGTGACTTTGTATCAGAGACTTCCTTGTTTGTAGATTGGATTAAGGTTTTGATTCTACACTATAAAGTGGGGCAGACCGGGAGCTTGCTCTCTCTTGGTTCCTGAGATTAGCATTAGAGAGGAGAGCTGATTAAGGTCACATGGAGGAGAGGAGAAGCAGCCAAGATGGTGGAGTGCTAAGGAAGAAGCCAGTTTGTGCAGAGAGAAGGAGATGGGAACAGAGGTGAATAAGTCTGGTGAGCTAGAAACCTTTGATTCTAGGAAACTTGGATAAGTCAGTAGCTTTGTGAGCACTGAATGAGTGGGTTTTGGAGCCTGGTGTGTGTTTTTACTTGCCCGTCAGGTGCAAGCTAGAATTAAAGCTGATGGCTCACCAGTTCTTGGCTCCGTTGTTTCATTAACGACTGTCCGAATCAAATGCGAACCTGCATGTGAATGGCTTCGATGGCGGCTCCTGGCCTTACACCCCTGTATACAGCACTGGAGGCAGAGCTGGGCCTGTGACACTGTATACCACCATCTGGGATAGTGGAGGCAGCAGCGCTGGCTGTGAAGGGTGTCACACCTTGCACAGGCCCATCACCACCACCGCTATCCAGGCAGCAGTATATACAGTACAGAACCTCCTCCCTCCACTTCCCAGATCGCCACTCACCATGCTGACATATTCCATTGTGCAGCCACATAATCCTTTGCATGGCACCTTGTTCTGAGAGTAACTGAATGAGAACGAGGCGCCGTGCAAAGGATTATGTGGCTGCACAATGGAAGACGTCAGCATGGTGAGCGGCAATCTGGGGGAGGGGATTCTGCACTGTGTATACTGCTGCCGGATGAATGACAATTTCGAAGTCACAGAAGAGCTTGTTGCACTGCAAAGCATCAAAGGAACAACTACAGGAGAGGATATCTATAAAAAGGTTTCCCAAACTCGAAGGATTTAGAGCTGGACTGGGCTACACTAGCCAGTGTGACAACTGATGGTGCTCCTAGCACGGTGGGGTCTAAGAAAGGAGTAATTGCTCGCATTAACCAAGAGATAAACAAATGTAACCATTCTCATCCAATATCCATACACTGCCTCATCCACCAACAAGCACTATGTAGTAAATCACTGAAGTGGGACTCTGTTATGAAAATTGTGGTATCTTGTGTTAACTTCATTAGAGCCAATGCACTAAACCACAGACAATTTCAGGAATTTCTGTCTGAGCTAAATGTTGCCTATGAAGATGTTCTGTACCACACAGAAGTCCGTTGGCTGAGTTGAGGGAGAGTTTTGAGACATTGCTATGACTTACTTCCACAAATTACAGCTTTTATGCTTTCAAAAAACAAAGAAGTACCAGAGCTCAATGATGCAGAATAAAAATGGCACCTCACTTTTCTGACGGATGTAACAGAGCTACTCAACAGTTTCAATGTGCAACTTCAAGGAAAAGGGAAGCTCATCTGTGATATGCAATCACATGTGAAAGCATTTGAAGTAAAATTAGGCCTCCTTAGCAAACAAGTGAAGGAGGAAAATTTCTGCCATCTCCCCTTAACTCAAAATCTGTTAGCAGAAAAACCCTTGATTGCATTCCCAAAAGAAATGTGTGGATTCACTGGAAAAGTGGCAAAAGGAGTTTCAATTCAGATTTAAAAGCTTCATCTCCAAGAACAGGACATACAGCTTTTCCATAACCCATTTTCTACTGACATTGAAAATGTGAATACAATTTACCAAATGGAACTGGCTGAACTGCAGAATTGTGACTCTCTGAAAGACGCGTTCAAGTTAAGCAGCTTGCCTAATTTCTATGCATCTCTCCCCTCTGAGACATCCTAATCTCAGGAACCATGCACTCAAAATGTCAACCATCTTTGGCAGCTCTTATGTCTGTGAACAGACTTTTTCCAGAATGAAACATCTGAAATCTCCAATGAGATCTAGACTAACTGATGCACACTTGCATCACTTGTTACGGCTAAAAATGATAAATATGGACCCGGACATTGACCATCTCATTAGCCAAAAGCAGGCCCATAGTTCTCATTGAAATACTGGTCAGTTTGTTGATTTAAATTTACTTGTTTTTTATTTTAAATATTGTATTTGTTCCCATTTTGTTTTTTTACTTTAAAATAAGATATGTGCAGTGTGCATAGGAATTTGTTCATAGTTTTTTTTATAGTCCGGCCCTCCAATGGTCTGAGGGACAGTGAACTGGCCCCCCGTGTAAAAAGTTTGGGGACTCCTGTGCTAAGGGAAGGGGCTGCTTGTTAGGAGAAAGGACAGGATTGTTGTGGCAGCTGAAAAAATGTTTTCAGCAGTGCCCAACAAACACCAAGAAACGGGTGCTCTCTTCTTCCTCACAACCAGCTTGTGTTTATTAAGGGTCTTTTGGTGCTTGGCAGTGGGCTGCAAGAAAACGATGCGCTTTGTAACTTTGAGAAGTCTGTAGTTAAGCAGGTGAACCACAGATATTCAGTCAAAAGGACTTTCTGTCTATTCATACTAAGCAACTGCTGTTTTATTTCACTGTGCTTCAGCATTATTGTGCTAATTGCATCCAACAAACCAGAAATCTTTCCTCTCTTTAGTCTTTTGATTTGTCTGTTTTCTTCTTCTGGATGTGTTGCCTTAGCTAAGTTTGCATTTGTTGACCTTGGCAAACAGACACATTTATCTTCATTCCTTAAATAATTTAATAAAATGCTATTTGTAAGAAACTGATGACAGACAGTTCAGTATAATAACCATGTAACCTTCAGCTAGAAAAGACTATAGAGATCACTTAACTGAATGGGTTAAATAATATCCTGAGATAGTAATGTGTAGAAACGAACGACGACTTGCTCACCTTCACGCAGGGGCGGAGAGGAACTCTGAGCCAGGTTTGAGTAGTCAAACCACCCACTTTATCTTATGCTCTACTGCATTTTAAAACAGGCGCTGATCAGAAATGTCAGGGTTAATCTGTGTCACTGAAGTGCTGATCATGGATGAATTTTTGGCTGGTCACATTCATCACCCACCGCCATACATCAAAGCTATCCACAACCTTCCCACCGTAGTTGGTGGCTCAGTACTCTTCGCTCTGGTTCCCCTTCATACACACCTATGCCCAAGCACAAGCCCCACTGCACTGGAGTCTGTTGCTTTCAATATAAAAGCATCCAAGAACTAAGTCCACTTGGTGAGCCATGTGGTCCTGTTTCCAATCATCTTTTACCCCCTGGCGTGTTGGCATGGAAAGGACGAGGCCGAGACAGAGGCGGATTTAACAGTGCACCCTGGGCCCCCAAAACCCCAACTTTACACTTTTTTCCTAATGACACCAAGTTTGGTTTCATATGTGCATTTTTAACACTCATAGTACATATTTTTTATTTATTTAAAAATATGGTTAACATGTATTTTTATTTTCCCTGTCTCTCTCTCTCTTTTTAAGGGGCCTGTTGAGCAAATAAGTTTGTAAAATTTGTGTTATTTGATTTTGCTCACTTTTATTGTTAAAAATGGCTGCTGCCCACGTGAATTGCATTGCCCAGGTGATACTGCTAATTACCTTCCTGCTTGGAAAGGGGTTTTCACACCAAAAAGTTTTAAAAGAAGGAGAAAGGAAGGAAGAAGACCACATTTTTGCAGAGAAGCAACCAAGATGGGGGGGTGCTGAAGGAGAAGCCAGCTTGTGCAAAGATGAGAAAAGAGAAGGTGTGCAGATGGGGAAAAGGAGGTGACTGAGGCTAGTGGGGCCTTTGATTCTAGAAAAAACCGGAAAGATTCTCCTGGTTGTGAAACCGAAGAACATGTGAGTGGGCTTTGGTGCTCCGTGTATTTGTGTTTACTCGTCAGTGG
Organism: Rhynchonycteris naso; assembly: GCA_037038555.1. NCBI lineage: Eukaryota > Metazoa > Chordata > Mammalia > Chiroptera > Emballonuridae > Rhynchonycteris > Rhynchonycteris naso. Next base: position 40,545,829 of record CM073002.1, read on the forward strand.
TTGCAAGGCTAGAAAAAAGGATGGCCCACCAGTTTTCGGCTCCGCTGTTTCTCTACCACCTGCCTGAATCTAATGTGAACCTGCAAGTGCCTGGCGGCTGTGATGGCCACAACTACTGGCCGTACAGGGCCCAGTATTTTCTCCTGTGACTGGGGCCTCAACCGACCTTAATCCACCTCTGGTCTGATATGTTGCCAAACTACTTAAATGATTCCTCCTGAACTTTTCCTTCTCCTCTGTTTTTGTTTGTTTGTTTTTCTTCTGTATAACTGTCTTCAAGTGACTGGCTGAATCACGAGATTTGAAATCAAAAGCCTGGGATTCAGGTTCTAGGTCTGCCACTTCTGTGCTGTGTCATCTCTGCAAATCACTTAACTTTTCTGAGTGTCCTTTTTTGCAGCTGTAAACGTTGGGCTGACAATGCCGGTCTCACCATGCTGCTGAAAGGCAGAAGCGAGGCCACGAGCTGGAAGCACAGTGTGCATGTAAATTGCTTGTCAGGAAGTACATAGTTAATGTGGCCGGTTGTACTGTTTTGAGACTTATATCTTTAATAACCTGTGGCCACTAACAGAGCTTTTGTTAGATCATCTTTTGTCCCTTACCTGAGAATGTTATTAGCACCACGCGCTAACCTACTGAGCTAACTGGCCACCCACAACCCGAGAATGTTAAGACCATAAAGAACCTATTAGCCTCTTATTCCATGAAAAGGTTTTTTCCTAAAGTCAAAGTTCACATTTTGAATTTCTTGTATTGGTTGAGGATCCTGTTAGAAGCAGGGTTTAAAGGCCTGTTTAAAATTACCCTGGAGCTCTTGGTTCCTAAAACTAGCATTGTAGGAGAGAGGCAGCCAAAATGGTGGAGTGCTGAAGGAGAAGCCAGTTTGTGCAGTTTGTGCAGAGAGAAGGAGATGGGAACAGAGGTGAATAAGGCTGGTGAGGTAGAAACCTTTAATTCTAGGAAACTCAGGTAAGTCAGTGGCTTTGGGAGCCCTGAATGGATAGGGAAGTGTTTTCCCACTGTGTGTATTTCTTCCCCGCCGGGGTGCAAGCTAGGATTAAAGCTGATGGCTCACCAGTTCTTGGCTCCATTGTTTCATTACCATCTGTCCAAATCAAATGCAAACCTGCATGGGCCAGGCAGCTGTGGCTGTGGCTAATGACCTTACAAGTACTGAGATGAAAGCCTCAATCTGCAATTCCAGGTCTTACTGCAGAGTGGAATCCTATAAATATAGGGAGTGTGCCTACTAATTTCTGAGAAAACTAGATAAATCAGGATATTCCTTTCATATGGTATTCAGTAAGCACTGGCAAAGCTATATTTTGGCTCTTCTTCTATGTCATCAGAGACAGAATTTGAATTTTTTATTTGGGCCTGTCGTATCTGAATGATAAAAATAGCTAGTAAATTAGCTAAACAAATTGCAGCATTAAATTTGTGCTTTTTGTAGTTTGCCATAGTAACAGTGGAGATTTTAGAAAGAAGATCAGTAGCAAAAGATGGATGAGGGGTAAAAACCATTGAAGTTTTAAGATAGCACTTTTAAGGAAGATTTTAAGGAAGAAAAGCTTGGAGGTATTTGTTACATGGTCGATTCTTCTCCAGCTTTCCAGATTCACATGTAGAGCGGCTCCCATGTGTGACAACGATGGTGGTGGCAATGGAACTGGCAGAGGTAACTGTCTATGTGGGACACGAGTCAGGCTATCGGGGTGGGACTTGTGCAGCCTTGGGGCTGCCTGCACCTGTGCAGTTAGAGGGATGCCTGCAGTTTCTCCCATAGAATGACATTGATTTCTTTGCATTATAATTTGGGTTTCTCAGTGCCCTGATAACAGGACAGAGAAATATCTTGCCCATTAAAGACCATCTAAATTCTAGATTAACCGCTTCCATCACAGCAGTTAGAAAAATCTACAAAAATGGAACTGCAATGAATTGGGCAGTAGACAAGTATTTCAAAGGTAGGGGCAGGGAGGAGTAAAATTGGTACCCTAAGCGTTATTAAATAAGAGTGTGAGTTGTGGATCTGGAAGAATTAGATGTTCAGAGGTGATAGATGAAATAGGTCCATCAGAGCAACACATTCTTGTCTGCCTCCCTCCCTTCCTTCCTTCCTCCCTTTCCCCCTTCCCTCCCTTTCCTCCCCTCCCCTCCCTCCCTCCCTCCCTCCCTTTTCCCCTTCCCCCTTCCCTCCCTTTCCCTCTTCCCTCCCTCCCTTCCTTCCTTCTTTCCTTCCCTTCTTTCTCCTTTCTTTTTCTTTTTTTTACATGCCATGCCTGATGTTTCTTCTATTTAAAGTGTATTTAATATAATGGAAGAACAGGGATTGCACCTAGACACAGATTCCTATTCTAAATAAAGGCAAAGCGGCTCTTTGGCCTTTTGAGTGTGGCTCTACCACAAAATACCACATGCCTGTGGGCAGGTGCAGCTGTGTGGGGGTGTCAGGCACTCAGGTGATGGGGAGACAGTGCTGCAGGATAAACAGCGCTGAGGAGGCACGAGTTGAGTGAGCAAGTGGCTCACCAGCCATGGTTTGCGGACCGCTGCAGGGAAAAAAGCAGAAGGTACTTTGTGGTTCCCAACCTCTCTGGGCCCTGTTTCCCCACCTGAAAAATGAAGAATGTGAAAGCTGAGGCTGTAATTACCTTGGAAAAGAAAAGGAAAAGGGGAGGGGGAAAGGGGGGGAATTAATTTTGAGGAGTTTTATAAGCTGGCAGCATACACGGGGAATTCTTCAGACCCAAATCATGCAGCCCCAAGTATATTTAATTTTATTTATTTATTTATTTATTTTTAGAGAGGAGACTCAGAGTGTGAGAGAGAGAGAGAGAGAAAGGGGGGAGGAGCTAGAAGCATCAACTCCCATATGTGCCTTGACCAGACCAGTGCAGGGTTTTTTGAACTGGCGACCTCAGTGTTCCCAGGTCGACGCTTTATCCACTGCGCCACCACAGGTCAGGCAGCCCCAAGTATATTTAAGAGGCTGGTTATATACCCTTTGACTACATACAGGTTGGGGGAGCATGACAGCATGACGCTATCATTAACAAGATTATAACATTTGTCTAGGGCAGGGGTAGTCAACCTTTTTATACGTACTGCCCACTTTTGTATCTCTGTTAGTAGTAAAATTTTCTAACCGCCCACTGGTTCCACAGTAATGGTGATTTATAAAGTAGGGAAGTAACTTTACTTTATAAAATTTATGAAGCAGAGTTACAGCAAGTTAAAGCATATAATAGTAATTACTTACCAAGTACTTTGTGTCAGATTTTCACTAAGTTTGGCAGAATAAATCTTTATAAAACAACTTACTATAGTCAGATCTATCTTCTTATTTATACTTTGGTTGCTCCGCTACCGCCCACCATGAAAGCTGGAACAAGCCCACTAGTGGGCAGTAGGGACCAGGTTGACTACCACTGGTCTAGGGGATTTAAAAAAACATTTAAAACTTTCAAGGTAATACAATCAAAGACATACACAAATCTTTTAGTATCTCTCTTCCTTTGCCTAGAGCAGGGGTCCGGGACCTATGGCTCGTGAGCCAGATGTGGCTCTTTTGATGGCTGTATCTGGCTCGCAGACAAATCTTTTATAAATAAAAATAATGTTAAAAATATTAAACATTCTCATGTATTACAATCCATTCATTTCCTATCATTCATGTTCATGGTTGCGGGTGGCTGGAACCAATCACAGCTGTCCTCTGGGACAACACCAAATTTTTACTGGATAATGTGTAACGTACATGGGTTGTTGTATGGCTCTCATGGAATTACATTTTAAAATATGTGGCGTTCATGGCTCTCTCAGCCAAAAAGGTTCCCGACCCCTGCCTTAGACCATAACAAATCACTTCCTGGCTCTGGGCCTCCATTGTTTCATCAGTGAAATGAAGGCATGAACTGGATGGCCTGTGAGGCATATCTGCTTCTAGAACCTGATGAACTTACTGCAGGTGGCCCAGCTCCATTACAGAAGTGTAAGGAGCAGGAGCACATCCCTCTTGGCTCCCTCCCCCACACTCCTCCCCTCCTCCCGAGGCACACCTTCCACTCCTGTACCCCTCACCCCTCGCTTGCTTTTTTCAAGACTCTGCTCTAACTTCACTCACTAAATATTTCTACTGTCTTCTCCCACCAGGAGCTAAATCAGATGTCCCTCCAGTTTATGTAAAATCTTGTGTAAATATCACTATTGCCTTCTCACTCACTATTGTACTTTATTTTCTTGTCTATTAGGTTATGAATTTACAAAAGTCTGGGAGAGCACGTGGTTCATTTCCCCAGCCTAAGTACCTGTAATCATGCCTGAGTCATAGCAGGAGGCCAATAAATATTTGGTGAATGCATTTAATGATTTTAGACAGGAGACGAGACCAAAGCTGTGGTACTGATTTTGGCAGAATTTGTTAGAGGTTTACTAAAGATTGGAATGGGACATTTGAGGATGATTAGAATATGAGAGATGTGAAAACAGTGACATAACACTGGTTTAACTCAGGGCGTGGCAAGCTTTTCCTGTAATGGAGCAGAGAATAAGTATTTTAGGCTGTCCCATTGCTCAGCTCTGCTGCTATAGCTCAAAGTCAGCCATAGACAATAGGTGGACAGATTGACATGGCTCTGTTCCAGTGAAACACTATTTATGGTCATGACATTTGAATTTCTAAACTTTTCATATGTGACAAGATTCTTTTAATATTTTTCAATTATTTAAAAATGTAAAAACTACTCTTAGTTTGTTAGTTGTACAAATACGGAGTGTATGGGTTGAATAAATGTGTTATATCAAAATAAACTTATGAAATTGAAAATTGTACTTACATAGAATAACTGTGATTGTCCTAAGGAAATACATCTTGGGGTATTAAGGGGCAAGGAGCCCTGAAAGATAAACCTTAACTCACAAATGGTTCAGAAAAAATAGTTATACATTCACAAGCAAGCGCTCACATACGTGAACAGAACAAATGACATATATACACCGTATATGGAGGGCTACAGGGCAAAGTGACTGGAAACAGACTGTCAAGCCGTTTGCTCTTTTTTTTTTTTAAGAGAGAGATAAAGAGACAGGAAGGGAGAGAGATGAGAAGCATCAACTCATAGTTGCGGCACCTTAGTTGTTCATTGATTGCTTTTTCATATGTCCCTTGACTAAGAGACTCCAGTGAAGTGAGTGACCCTTTGCTCAAGCAGTGACCTTAGGCTCAAGCCAGTGACCTTGGACTTCAAGCCAGTGACCTCTGGGCTCAAGCCAGCGACCATGGGGTCATGGATATGATCCCACACTCAAGCCGGTGACCCCGTGCTCAAGCTGGTGAGACCACACTCAACACACTGAAGCCAGATGAGCCCACGCTCAAACCAGTGACCTTGCAGTTTTGAACCTGGGTCCTTAGCATCCCAAGCTGAGGATCTATCTACTGTGCCACTGCCTGGTCAGGCTGTTTGCTCTTGATTTAGAAAGAATTGTGGGATCCTGGGGTGGGATATTTATAAGAAAATGGTCTGGCTATATTCCAATAAAATTTTATTTATGACTACTAAAATTTGAATTTCATAGAATTTTCATATTATATAATAGTATTTTTCTGATTTTTTTAACCATTTAAAATATAAACACCACTAAAACAAACTAATACGTAATGTAAGTTATGGTTTAAATAAAACTTAAAAATAAAAGTATCAACACCATTCTTAGCTTGTGGGTCATACAAACACGGGGATTTGAGCCACTAACAGACTGTATTTGCTGATGGAGAAAACAGAAATGGGCTCCAGAAGCTGCAAGGAACAATCCCTTTTAATTGCAGAATCGATGTATTAAAAAGAAAGGAAGAAACCAGATGAGGTTTGAGAGAGAAAGCAGAATGTGTATGGCCCTCTAGGCCTTTGGGAGAACTTTGGCTTTAGGAACTCCTGGCATGAGAGGATTTGAGCAGAAAAATATCACAATCTGACTTATGTTTCACAATTATAAAGTTCAAACTTAACATGGTTTTGTAATGGAAAGTAGTTGTACTTAGTGGATGAATTTATTAACAGAACGCCTAGAGAAACTTCCATTTGATGCTTAATTTTTCTCCAAGTTCATGACTCAATTAACTCACAACTTAGAATACACTTTTAGAGCCCGTTTATTCGGATCTCAATCCAGGTGAAGCTGATTTCTGTCTGTGTGTCAAAGACTTTTGTCTGTTGCATACCACACACAAGAGAAATGCATTCAAAGTCTATCTAAATTCTCATGGCACCAACAGGCTCTGAAGCTTGAATATCCCTGCTGAAAAAATGTCTCTTCTGGGACTAGTTTGTGTAATACAGCCCTATATTTCTATTTTAATCTGCACTCCCCTGAGAAGACAGTTGGTTGCAGAAGTATCTTAATGACTCAGTGAAATTGTCCCGTGCATTTTTCCTCCCTCACAACACCTATGTCAGAGTGGTGGTAAGGGGTAAAGGGGGAGTAAATCATATTTATTCCTCGCCTGGTGCTGTGGGTGCTGACGCCACGCTTCCCCTGGCTGGAGGGGGGAGGGGAGGCTCCCCTTTGCTTCTGGCGGAGGCTCCCCTTTGCTTCTGGCGATTGTCATCCCAATTGCCATCCTGGCCTGTCTGTCCCACAGCTTCATGCTGACCCATATATCCAGGTGTTTCCTGCTTCTCTGTGCAAGACATATATAGCTCTGTCACGGCAGCTGTCACCGCCAGGAATGAAAACCTGGGCACCCCAAAGAGGTCTCTTTCTGGAAGTTGGCTTCCCTGGTCTCTCTCAGCCAGAGTCGCCCTGTGGCCCATGCGGTCACAGCTACCATTCTCCTGTCACAGCTCTCACTTACAAGACGTCCCTGCAACAAAATGATAGTTTTCTGTTGTTGTTGTTTTAAACAAAATGAAAGCAATAACATCTAGTCTCCCTGTGCAAAATGAATAAAATGAAATTTCTAGCACAAGCACCAGGCTCAGGGTAGGCCACCACTCGTTACTAATTGTTATCATCAACTGCTCCTCAAAGATAAGAGGAAAACATCTGAGGTTCTTACCTCCAGACAGGGAAATGGCGAACCTCCCTTTATGTGCTAGAGGGGGTCCATAAAAAGTTGTGTGTAAACTGTTTACCCCTCTTTTCCGAACAAAATAATTAGATGGGCCTGGCCTGTGGTGGCACAGTGGATAGAGCCTGGACCTGAAACGCTGAGGTTGCTTGTTCGAAACTCTGGGCTTGCTTGGTCAAGGCACATATGACAAGAAGTCAATCAATGAATAACTAAAGTGAAGCAACTATGAATTGATACTTCTCTCTCCCTGTCCCTCTCTATCCTGTCTCTTTAAAATCTGTAAATAAAATCTTAAAAAAAAAAAAAAAAGATGGAACCAGAACAAAAATAGTTTCCTTACTTGAAATTTGTGTGGAAGGAGTTGCCTCTGTACTAGTGGGATCTGGAGTGGTCCTAGGTCGCCATCTAGTGTACAGAAAAGGAAAAGACAAATTTAAAGCAAAAGACATTGTCATGATTCAGTTTTCAGTCTGTAATCCATGGAAAATGTTTTCTGATCAGGATAATTCAAATTTAAACTCCCTATTACATTCACTAGTTAAAATATTTCACTCTATAAGTTAAAGCAAAAAGACAATACTAGTATATTTAAACACTAAGCCCCTAAACTAAATGATATGGTGATGAAGAGGTCAGCTGAGGGAAGGGAGACTGCTCCCAGGTCTTATGAGCATGAATTTCCATGGCCCACAACTCCATTCATCTGGTCCTCCACCAACACACTTGTATGTATTCTGGCGCGTGGACAAGGAATGCCCAGACCAGGGCCATGTCTTCCCAACGGTCTGCAACACAGTCTGAAACCAGTCATTTTATTCTTTTCCAAGAATGCAAGTATCCTTTGTAACCTGGTTGAATACTTGGCCAGGGCTGTGTCCTTGGTTTGGTTTAGAGAGGAGGATGGGAAGTGTTTGAGTGTGTGTTTTTCCTCTCCTTTTATTAGTAAGGCTCTTCATGACCAATATAACCTGCTTCCTCCTGGAGGTGTTTATGTGGCTTTCCTTTTTTCCTGAGATGAAATAATAGCAGCCCAACCTCCCCCAACACTAAGAAACAGAAGCACAACTGAAGGACCTAGAATTGTTCTGAGTCCCTCTGGTGAATGTTGTCATAGTTACTATGATCACAGCACACGCTAACTTTGCGTTTCCATGCACTCTATATTATACACGCTTTTGCTAATCCTCACACCACCCCTACAAAATAAATATTATTCCCATTTTAGAGACCAGAAAACTAATGCTCAGAGGAGTGAAGTGGCTTACCCAACTAAGATCACACACCCAGTGAGTGCTCGGCAAAGTCCGAACTGCACTCAGGTCTGACTGACTCCAAAGCCCTGCTCCTGCCCCAGGCAAGGGGCCTCTCGGCTGTGCACTCACGTGCCTGTGACCTACCAGATCCTGGGCCTGAGATTCTGGGTTCCCCTCTGTGCTGCCACCTCCCTAGTACCAAAGACTTAGTACCTAAGACTCTTCGTACCGCAGAACCCATGGCCAGTGAGTCCAGGAGTCAGGGAGGATGGATACGACAAAGGTGCAGCACTTCCCTCCCCTGTAAAGCCAGGTGTTTTGACTGAGGGGCTTTCTCCAAGGTTTGCTGGCTCCAAGAATTCTGGTTTCTCTCAGAAGCCCTGGCTGATTCTGGTGAATAGGGCATCATCTTTGCTGCCAAGAGGGGAGACACTGGAGAGCATACGCAGAGCAGCTACAGTTTGTCTCGGAAGGAACTCTCATTTGAAGGATCTTGTGAGGTGATTGTGGGTGACCCACTGCCTCCCAAAGTCCCTTTCTTCCTGTAGCTCCTAGAGTAGGACAGAACAGAATAGAACAGAATAGAATAATAGCATAAAACAGAAAAAATAATGGAATAGAACAGAACACAATAATGGAATAGAATAGAATGTAACAGAACAGAGTAAAACAGATGAGGACATCACACGCTGTAAGCGTAATATTAGTTTATAAACTTGTGTTTTAATTTTATAAATGTATTCATGTGCATGCCCTGTGCTGAGGTGCAAAATTTGCATCTCCCTTTGGCTGCATTTTAAGAAGTATGGAAAACTCTGCTCCGGACTAAACTGTGGATCCCTAGGTGTTTCCCACCCTCACCTGTGGCACCGTGGGCAGAAGAGCCCATGTGAGCTAACAGTCCCCAGCAAGGAGGTGGCATCTGAGCCTTGGCAGTGCTGGGAGGGTCCTTCCTGTTTCCAGGCTCAGGCAAATCCTCACCTGGATCTGCAGAATGGCCCAGATGACCCTGGAATAATGCAATCAACCCACCAAGGCTGAGAGGCCTGCTGTGCCAGCCCAGTGCCAGGCTGCAGGCTCCTTCTCCTCCTGCAGGGCCCACAGGAGAGAGAAAAAAGCAGCTTCCATCTGACCAGGCGGTGGTGCAGTGGATAGAGCATTGGACTGGGTGGGATGCAAAAGACCCAGGTTCGAGACCCCGAGGTTGCCAGCTTGAGCGCGGGCCCATCTGGCTTGAGCAAAAGCTCGCCAGCTTGGACCCAAGGTAACTGGTTCCAGCAAGGGGTTGCTCGGTCTGCTGAAGGCCTGCAGTCAAGGCACATGTGAGAAAGCAATAAATGAACAACTAAGGTGTTGCAATGGCGATGAAAAACTAATGATTGATGCTTCTTACCTCTCTCTGTTCTTGTCTGTCTGTCCCTATCTATCCCTCTCTCTGATTCTCTCTGTCCCTCTAAAAAAAAAAGCAGCTTCCAACACCAGGTCATCATCTCACCCAGGTCCCACTTACCCTTCAGAGTGGCTGGAACTTGTCCTTGTCAGGTCCTTTATTCCTGAGTGGCCTCCAGCCCTGCCCACCCCTAGCTGTGGGTGTTGTATGGCTAATGGAGACCTGAGCCAGGCACCACCCCTATCCTCCCAGCAGGTGGCTCTGGGGACCCTGGCACCAGCATAGTCTGGGCACTGGCTCAGTGTTGGGATTCAAATAACAACCAGTTCTCTGCCTGTTTTAAGTATAGAAAATGATATACTGAAAGATAGTTTATTATTTCATGCATTTAATACTTAAATTAGAATAATAAAAGAGGTGCACAAAACTAGATTATGTTATAAAAAGGACTTAAAATATTAATAAAGAAATATTAAATAATACCTGACAAAAACCCAATAAAACTGTTATGTAAGATATTCCCATATTGCTTCTTGACTGGCGTCCACACTTCCTACTGAAGTAACAAACCCAAGAAAATTAAAATGTTGTATTTCATCAAAGGTATAATGAGTTCTATGAAATGAATAAGTAAATATTACAAGCATAGTTTCATCAAATTTTTTTCATCTATGGACAGAATGAACATTACTGTAGATGCTTAGAATACGCTGTTGCACAGATGAATGTTAAAAAATAGTAAGGAATATAAATTTGTGATTTCCACCTTAGAGAGAACCCTGATTACAAGTGCGATTTTCACAACCAGTTTGCCAAATTAAACCAAAAATTAGGTATCGGTTCTGCCGAACTGGTGCGAACTGGCTGAATCCCACCACTGGTACTGAGGCTTCAGACCCGGGAGATGCAACCCTTGCGTCCGCACAGGGAGGGGTTGGTCAACGACCTGGCTGCTCCCACCCTCCCCACTGCCTTTCAGCAGGACCATCATGCCTTGTCCTCACTGTCTGCTCCTGGCATAGGGGTCCCACATTGCATGATTGCCTGAAAGAGACATCTCTGGGGGTCACAGCACCACCCTGAGCCAGTTTCTCCTCTAGCCTCCTCCCCTCAGCCATTTCCTATTTATTAGTAATTTCTTGCCGTATAACAAATTCCCAAACCTTTATAACTTAAAACAACAAACATTCATTATTTCATGGTTTCTGAGGATCATCTCAGCTAAGTGGCCCAGGAAAGCTGATGGCTGGGGCTGAGGCCATCTGAATGAAGGCTTGAGTGCTGGAGATCATCACTCTGGCAGGGTGTTGGTGTGAGGCCACAGTCCTTCACCAGGTGGGCTTCCTACACAGACACTTACGTGTCCTCACAACATGGCAGTGAGCCTTCCTCAGAGCAAGTGGTCCAAGAAAAAGAAGGAAAGAAAGAAGACACAGTGCTTTTGTATGATCTAGTCTTAGAAGTGACATACTTGCTTCTGTCACATTCTATTCATTATACATGAGTCACTAAGTCTAGCCCTGCCTAAGGAGAAGGGAATTAGCTTCCACCTTCTAAAAGGAAAAACACTGGAGAATTTGTGGAGATATTTAGAATGCCTCACGAGCTGGCATTTGGAATCAGACACTGAACCAACCGGGCCAGCATTGGGTCGGGGTACAGGGTCTACTTCAGCATATCCTGACACACTTCCTTTGTTCGATTTCCTGAAGAGTAGTTGGTTGAGTGTTTTTACATCGATTTCTGATCATTCATTGTTAGTTTATAGAAACACAATCCATCTTTTTGTATTGATGTTTCCTAGAACTTTAACAAATTCTTTAATAAGTTCTGAATGTTTTTGTTGTTGTTTTCTATTTACTGATATCTATAAGATTATCTACATAAATAATTATGTCATCTGCAAATAAAACTTATTTTAATTCTTTCTTTTCAGTCATGATGTCTTTCTTCCTTTCTTCCTTGCCTAGACATTTCAGTGAGGGAAAGATTTAGTCTTCCTAACAAATGGTTCTGGGACAACTGGGTTTCCACATTAAAAAAATTTTTTAAAGATACATTTGGACTTGCATCTCACATCGTACACAAAAATAACTCAAAATGGATCCTACACCCGAACATGAGAGCAAAAACATGTGTTTACAAATTATATATCTGACCAACTGCAGTATTTTCAACCACCAGTCTGCCAGAAATTTCTGGTATCAGAGTGGTTAACTCTTTCATGGACCAGCAAGAAATTTCTGGCAGACCAGTGGTGGGAAAACACTGTAAGAACTTATCTGCAGAATACATAGGGAAAAAAATTTTAGAGGTCTCACATTTATTACTAAACCAACCTACTCATGCAGAAAAAAAAGTCAACAAAGAGAAAAATCATTTTTTCAATAATTTTGAATTAAAACACCCAAATATTCAGACAGTAGTGATATTCTCAGTGATTTGGTAAGATGCATGCAACTGGACACAGCATAAATATGTGAGCCATCTCTCATGTGTGGTTCCTTATAGACCCAGTCTGGTTATTCTCCAAATGTCTCCTTTTGGAGTTGTACCTAATTTTGTTGCCAGTTTTCTTCTGAATCCATTGGGGAATGGGCTGATTCTGCTTTTTTGTTTCTTGGCCAGGAATCTTCTTGAACCTGAAAGTCTTGTTGGAAAACATGGCAAAGAAGAGTCAACTGCACGCACCATGATAGCTGAAAAAGAGAAAAGTAGAAAATTCTTACAACTCTATCGTAAAAAGACAAATAGTTCAATGGGCAAAATATTTAAAGGGACATTTCTTCAAAGAAGATATATGAATGGCCAATAGGCATATGAAAAGATGCTCATCACTAGTCATTAGAAAAATGTAAATCAAAACCACAATGAGATACTTACTTTACACCCACTAGAATGGATATAATAAAACAGACAATAGCAAGAGTTGTCATGATGTGAAACCATTAAAATCCTTGCATATTGCTACAGGGGATGTAAAGTGGTACAGTCACTTTGGAAAATACAGTGTGTCCATAAAGTCATGGTGCACTTTTGACTTTTGACCAGTCAAAAGTGCACCATGACTTTATGAACACACTGTAGTTGGGCAGTTTCTCAGAATGGAAAGCATAAAGTTACTTATATGAGCCAGCAATTTCATTCCTATGTGTGTATACCCAAGAGAAATAAGATGTCTATCCACACAAAAATGTGTATACAAATGTCTACAATAGCTTTATTTATAATATCCAAAAGATGGAAGCAATCCAAATGTTGTTTCCATTAAAGGAAAATGAATAAATGTGATATATTATTTGGCCATAAACAAATAGTCGAATATTATTTGGCCATAAAAAGGAATCAAACATTGGTATATGTTACAACATACATGAGCCTTGAAAATATTATGCTAAATCAAAAAAGCCAGTCAGAAGATCACATAGTATATGATCCCATTTATATGATATGTCAAGAATAGCTAAACCTGTAGAGGCAGAAAGTAGAACAGTGGTCCCCTAGGGCTGGGGGTATGGGTGGAAGTGACTTCAAATGGGCACAAAGTTAGATATTTTTATTATACATTTATATGACTAGAATTATAAATCCCAGCATTCAACTGGCAGACACATAATATGAAGGGCTACCAACACACATGGCTGGAGTGAAAGTCAACAATATTGTTCAGTCACCATGCTTTTCAGATATCTTTTTCCTTTTGATTTTATTTTTTTACAATTAGATTTTGGTGATGTTTGCACAGCTCTTTAACTAAAAACCATTGAATTGGACATTTAAGTCAGGTAAATTTTATGGTGTGTAACTATAATATCTCAATAAAGCTGGTTTTTATTAAAGAAAAAAAATGTATTAATGCATACAGCAGTAATGAATCTCAAGATAATTTCCGAGTGAAGGAAACCAGAGAAAAACAAGTACACATTGTGTGATTCTATTTCTATAAAGTTGTAGGAAATGCAAACTGACTGGCTGAAACAAAGATTCACTATGAGGGGAATAGCCACAGACCGTATTTTCTTGCACAGCAACACACAAATACTGCAGGACACTTAAGGAATTGACACTGTGATGCTGCCTCACTGAGAAGATGTGCTCGATAAAGAATTGTCTGTATGGTGCCATGGAATTCAAGTGGTGGGCGGGGTAAATGGCTAAACTTTTAAAGACAGAGGAAAGGCATTTAAAAGCAAACAAGAGCTGCTGTTCCAGCCAGACCTATCCTTTCAGGAAAATAAACCCTCTGGAGTCAGTGGCTCAGCCCCATTGCCAAGATGCAACTAGGAAACAGTGTCATCTTTTGCCCCCACGTGGCCACCTTTAAAACTGCAGCCCTACCTCCTGCTGGGAAGCCTGTGAGGGCTGGAAGTCAGCCTAGAGGGCACCTCCAACCCTTCATTGTCTTTTTGGCAAAGGTCTCTGGCCTTGCACAGACCACACAGTAATGCGTATTTCTAGATTTCCCGGGGTGACTCTGGAATTGTTACTTGTCTGATCTAAAATCTTGAATCATAGTTAAATGGGAGATAAATGGATCCCATGTCATCACTGCATTCTGTATACCCTCCTCCTCGCAAGCAGCAGTGAGCACAGCAGGGACGTCATCAGTGTGGGAGGCCCACGGGCCTGTGTCCAGCCAGGACACTGAGAAGGCGCTCAGCCTCTCTGACCCTCAATGTTCTCACCCATAAAGCATCAGTTTACTTCACAGCGTTGGCATAAGGATTAAACAAGACAGCGTATGGCAGGGCTGCAAACTCAAAGGCCTTCAGGGCCAAGCAAGCCACTGGGGTCTGGGAAACTGGAGAGTACAGTCCCTTTCTTAAGAGAATATTCCCTAGTTTGTTTCAGATTGTTGAAGCAGAAATATGGCCCCGGTGTGGCCAGTTTTTAAATATATATCGTACAGTCCAAGCAAAAGGTATTTATGGTTTTTATCCTTCAATCTCTGATGTGTGTGAAGTGTAAACACTGTGATTGATAACAGTGGTGGCAATTTCTGGGGTGGCAGCTTCTCAGGACCACCCCCTTAGCAGGCAGTGACAGTAGTAACATTCTCGGTCATGATGTGCCCAGCTCTGTAGATACAGGTGTTGTAAGACACAGAGACCAGCAAGAAAACAGTCCCTAGCTCTGCGGGCTTTCGGTCACATAAGGACAACCTTAGGGAACTATGTGGGGCATTTACAACATGTCAGCCGGTGGGCAGAGGGTTTCACATGGGCGATGTCATTTAACCCTCCCCACATCTGTAAGGGTTTAGACCATGATGACCCTCCTTGGAGTCAGGAAGGTGACGTGATGCTGTGGGTTCACCAACCCTCCACGTCTCCAGCCTTGGTCCTGCTACGGGTTCTACCCTTCCTCCCAGAGAGATGTATTCTCCAAAATCACCTGGAAATAACACTTTTAACATCTAATTTCTACTTTGCATCTAAATTGCTACATTATATACATTTTTTTAAATGGGGTGGTAGTCTGCACTTAACCACTAAGGATTTTTACTAGTTTGTTTTTTAATGTGCTGAATCTCAGTCCACATTTTTCAAAAATCATCTAGGCTTCCTGGAGTTCACTGGCTTTCATCTCCCTTGCAATCACCAGCCCTTCCACTTCCCCCGACAACATCAGCACATATGACCTCATTACCACCAAAATGCCTTTGTATCTGAATGCTGTTGACTCTAGTACACAGAGAATGATCGCTAGATCTTCATGTAAGAGCTTTTCCCCAAAGCACCCTAGATTCCAGCAGATTCCAGCTACTCATTGTAGCAGACTTGAATTTATAAGCCACAAACTTGGACGTGTAACATTTATAAATCTTTAGCATTTCTGAACTTGTCCTGTTGTATTGGAACAGCGAGAAACAGACGTTTTCCACACAATTAAGTAGCCAAATTAAAGAGTCTTTATCCTAAAGCCAGCCTGAGACCACATGGAAACTTACGTCATTCAAATCATGCAGCTCCGAACACAGTTTGAAGTCAGCTTTTAAAGAGAATATTACATACTGATTGGGGAATAGGGAGGAGGGGATGCATTGCAGTAAAACAAAGCAATGAAACAAGCTCTTTTACAATATTTATCTATACGATTAATTCAGGGAGAAACATTCTGGGAACAACTGCAACCTTGCAGAACTATCCCAAGGCTACAGCCTGGGAAACCAGCCTCAAGGCCAGGAATAGGGAGTCTTAGAAAAAATTGTAAGTTCTGCTGAAAGTCTCTTCGTTTTAGAGAAAGTAAGTTCTGCTAAAAGTTACTTATGCTAAGAGCCTTTCTTTTCTACATTTCCGTCTCATGCCCTATCATCTTACTCTGGTGACACTCAAAGTGCTCACAGTGGCCTTGAGACTCCTACCATACCTCTGAATGCATGCCAGCCACCAAGACCTCCTTACTGTTCCTTGAATAAGTGGAGCCACACGCCTCAAGGCCTTCACACTGGCTGTTCCTTATACCTGGAACAGGCTTCCCCTAGATATTTGCGGGGCTCACACTTTTTCTCTTCACTCAAGTTTCTGATTAACTGTCTCATTATCAGCAAGGGCATCTCTGCTCATCCTATTTAAAGTAGTATGCATACCAGCATTTATCACTACCTGACATTATATAATACACTTGTTTGGTTGTAGCCTGTCTCTCTCTACTGGAATATTAGCGCCTGAGAGCAGGAACTTAGTTTGGGTGGTGGATGCAAAGTCCTGGCCCCTGGAATTACACCTAGCACACAGCAGGTGCTCCATAAATATTTGTTGCATTGTTTCACAATTACTTACCCCATTACTGTCTTCATTCATGTCTTTATGTCTCAACAGAACAAAGTCAAATGTAAACTTTCTTTTTCAGAGTTTCCACAGTGGCCATTTCTGGGAAGGGCAACATACCACCATGAAGCACTTCGATAATTAAAAACTCTAGCATTTCTACCCAAACAGTTTTCGTCACTATCCCAGGCTCTTTGACTATTTCTGGCTCTGGCCCATGTTTCTGGGAAATTACTCAATAGGGTCATCTGATCTTGTTACTATGCTTTTATTATGAAAGAGTAGAATTTCACTGGAAAAAAAATGAGTCTATCTAAGTTCAGACTCATAAGTTGCTTCATGCCATCAGATCTGAGTTTGTACTGTGGATAAGCAGGGCTCTGCCAACCTCCTGTCCCCATCACCCTGTGCTGTCCTTGCCCAGGTCAGCCCCTTCCAAACCTGTGTTCTTCAGATGTGGCCATGACTTGTGAGGTTTGAGTGAGTGATGAAATTAATAGAGTGGGATGATGTTAACAGTGTTTTAAGAAAAAATAGAATAGAATAGAAAATATTGAAAACGGTTTCATTTTGACAGTGGGATATAGTTCAAAATGTTTGGAAGTACTATTTTGGCCTATATAGGTTGAAAGAAGTTTTAGTATTATTTAGCTGTCTTCAGAATATTTTAGAAGGTAAGAGGTTGGCACTCCTGGTCTCACAGTGGGCTTGTGCTGGGTTGTAGATAATTGTCAGTTCTCTGTAAGACAT
Organism: Rhynchonycteris naso; assembly: GCA_037038555.1. NCBI lineage: Eukaryota > Metazoa > Chordata > Mammalia > Chiroptera > Emballonuridae > Rhynchonycteris > Rhynchonycteris naso. Next base: position 40,563,070 of record CM073002.1, read on the forward strand.
CCCCAGTGGCAGTGGGCACATCTGTTTCTTTAACACTATCTGTCGCATGAGGTGCTGAGAAATGCAGACTCTTTGTACAAACGCTCTGTCCAAACCCCTGCACCAAGAGACCTACCAACCCAAGCATGGCTGCTGACAGCCTGAGGCCACATCCCTAGGATGACCCCGCCCCCCTCATGAGTTTCCTCCAGAAAAAGCTCAGGGCTGTCAGAAGAATTTACCGTTTGTTCTCGCCAGGACCTGACGATAGGCCCTTGACTCCCTTTCTTAGAACATTTACTAAGAAGGTCTTAGAATTGTAAACCTGCCTCTGTTATATCTTTGAAATATAGATGCATATCTCGCCTATAGCCCAGAAAGAGTCTTTCTGAAAGATCTGACAGCCATTCTTTTGAAATGTAACCATCAAGAAGAATGAGGCCTCCGTCAGCCAATCTCTGGGGACAGACAGAACCCTACCTTCATGGCTGACTGCTAGCGAGCACAGCTGGCCTAATCACATTTACTGACCAATGCGTTGCCGGTTTTCACTTCCCTGACTCTTCCTAAGCCCCTGCTCTCTCCCTCCCTACTCCTTCATTCTCCCTTCATAGCGCCCAGTCAGCTCTGCACAAGTCAGAATGGGGCTCGGCTTTTCCTACTGTCAGGAGTTACTGAGTAAAATCTGTTTTCACCACTTGAATGCCCGCCCACCTTGGTTCATCTTTGACAGCATGCAAACACAAGTGCACACCCACCCGCACACCCCCCTGCAGACTCCCCCCTCCCAAGGATGGACACTGCGTCTCGGGGCAGTGGAATCGTGTCCTCCTCATCACCCAGAGCCTTGTCCTGCCTGGGCTGCTTTCCCGGAATCATCTCTAAGTCACCAGGAAAACCCGACCTCACTGTTCCAGCCTGCTCCCTGAAGTCCTTTGGGAAATTAAGCAAAGGGTCATGTACAGGCCTCTTTCCTTCTAGGGACGAGAGTTGGAACTATGAGATCCAATGCTGTCCCCACTGGGAGTTTCTTCCTTTGTTGCCGAACTTGGAGGAACTGGGTTAGTTTTGCTAAGGAAGCAGGAAAATTTCCTTTCAAAAAAGTTCCTAAAGAATTTGTAGCCAGGAAGTCCTATACCATCTTTTGCTCCGCCTCCAAACCTCGGAAGGTAGGAGACCCTGGAGGCAGTATGGTGCTGGGGTAGGTAGAGGTCAGGACAAAGGAGGGTAATGAGGGTTCTATGTTTGGAGACTCCAGGGGAGGCAGCCAGTTAGGAAACTAGGCAGGTGATCAGAGAGGGGTCAGGCATGGGTGTCAAGGGAGTCTGACATGCAGGAATCAATGACAGAGGAGGCATCTGAGCAGATGCCAGAAGGAAAGGAAAATCCTTAGGTGATCAAAACAAACACAGAAGGAAGCCAAATTGATTGATATAGCAGGGAGGCCAAGTCTGGGCAGTGTGGGGGTGGGTGGGACCTGTTTTGAATTAGACTCCAGCACTGAGGGTCTTTAATCATGGTGGCATAAAGGCACAGAAAATGTGACACAGCCCAGAAGTGGTAGGGGAGAACAGAGACCCGATATATAGGTTGAACACCCAGTGAAAGAGGGCTAGGCTGGTCTGGGGGATGCCACTCACCTGCAGAGAGCACCAGGAACAGGAGAGGAGCCCAAGAAGCTGGGCAGATGCCAGGTCCCAGCCAAGCTACCCAGGCATCAGATTCCACTTAGATCCAGCAGGGAAACTGAAGGGCTCAGCAGTGAAATTAGGTCAAAACTCCACTTTGACCCACCACGGCTGGTACACTGACTGTCTGATCTATGGCCCAAGATTAACCCAGAACACTCCCCACCCATGAGATGGGGCACTGTTTCCCAAGGTCTTCCACACAGAATCTGTACAAAGGAGCAAAAAACCTCTATTTCTAAGGAGATCCAGGTGGAATGGTCTAAAGCGATTCAGGTGACTCCATATTTCCTTAAAGCCTCAGGTTTTCTCTTTTGATTGCATAGGAACTTTTCATCATAATCCAAAACAAACTAAATTGACGACAGGCTTTCCAGTGGTAGAGAACCACAGCTCTATCTCCTAGGCTAAGTTCCATGTGGTCTGACTTAAGAAGCACAGGGCAGATAAGGCTTCAGAGACAGCATGGTGATGTTGGTTGGCTGAAGCAGTGCTGAGAGGTCAGACCAGAAATTAGAAAGCTAGAAGGGAACCCCTGGAACGGGTGGGAAGACCAAGCAGAATGAGAGTCACCAGTTTGCAAATGAATTGGTAAAAAGCTTGCTCAGAGAGGAAATGATGGGTTAAGGAGAGAAAAGCTGTCTATTTTTTTGCCATTCTATAAACCACGTCTGATCAGTCTAATTCTGTAAATTTATTTAAACCCTCTTGAACCAACTGAAATGTTCTAAATTTCCACCTTCTAAACTAATTTCTGTTCAGATACCATTTACTGATATCAACCAAAACATACAAAAGAAATTCACCTAGTAATTGTATACAATACATTTTTATCCATTCCAAACATATTTTATTGAATAAATAAAAACTTTACTTATATATTTACCAAAAACAATATCCTTAGTTTTATCACTAAAAAAATATATACAAACTTATGTAACCAAAATAGTTAAAAGGATTCAGTTAACAAAGTGTTGACTATTTTTACCTATGAATATGAAAATCTAACCTGTTCAAAGTGGTTTTACAATAGACATATTTGAAATGCAGGTGGATTTCCATGAAGATTGACTCTTCATATTATGAGATATATTACAACATCTAAATCAAATATTAAGAGACAAAATGATTTCACAACCCCAAGTTAGAACTTTATACAAGAAATTCCAGTGGCATTTACCCAGTTTGAAAATTCTTTTGAGTACTTTTTCTTTTTCAAAACTAAGTAAGGTAAGTAACAATAGTACCTCAAGGACGTTTATAAATAGCTAAGCTATACTTTTCACAGCTATAAGCAAAGGGTATTTGCATTTCCCTGAGAGCATAGTTTGCTTTGGGTTCAAGGGTAGTGTGTGTGTGTGTGTGTGTGTGTGTGCGCGCACGCACGCACACGCGCTTGTCCACGATGGAGTCATTGACAGCAGAATGTGATGAAAGCTAAGAGAGCATCTATCTGTTAATGTTTGGACGAGCTTAGCTCCATGCCCATTTTAGAGTAGCCTTGTCAACTGGGGTCCCCTCGCCTGCCCTACAGTTACATCCCAAGCCTCTGGGCCTCATTCTCTCTAGGTCCATTAACGTAGGGGACCCAGCCAGGCAGCTCAGAGGCCTCAGAGCACCTGGGTCTGACTGCTAGCCCTGCTTTAACTTGTGCCTCATTTCTGCGTAGTGGCTTCCTTCCTAGAACCCCCGTGGATGGAACCGCTGTTCCTTATTCACCCCTTAGACTTCTTGATGACGTACTCATGCTCACTAACTCCAGGGGTCCTGATGTCATTTTCTAGACCTATCATCATTTTTCTTAGACCTGACCTCTTCCTCCTCCCCCCTCATCCTTATCTTCCCATCTAGGGGTGCTCTGTCCACACAAGATCCAGCCTGCTATGACGGGACCTCCCAGACACCCTGTCTGAGACCTAGGCCCTTTGCTTTGGGCTCACCTGGCACCAATCTGCCTCATCCCCCTGCTGGTGGTATGAGTTATGACAGTTAACTTGCAACAAACTAGATTTTTGCTTATCTGGGAATAAAAAATTAGATTTTAAGAGCTTCTACCCCTGGCTCATGCCTAGGAGTTTAACTTATCAAGTTTCCCCAGAATGACTTGAACATTTTTTCCCCTAAAAGCTATAGACTGGCAGCTTGAAGTGCAGAACTTTTGATCATCTTATCAGGCATAGCTGCCCACTACTGCATGCCATCATCAAGAATCCCTATTTCTGGAGAGCCAGGCACCTGAGATTTTTACCCCAAGTCACCTGCATATATGCTGATATAAACATTACACAGAATTATTTCTTTGTCTTCATTTAGGTGTTCTGAACTAGTCCTGAAACTTGGCTCCCACGTTTAGAACCAGGCTTATAACACAGATTTCCTAAACCAGGGGTCCCCAAACTAGGGTCCGTGGGCTGCATGTGGCCCCCTGAGGCCATTTACCCAGTCCCCACTGCACTTCCAGAAGGGGCACCTCTTTCATTGGTGGTCAGTGAGAGGAGCACAGGATGCATCCACACCCATAGTTCCCATTGAAATACTGGTCAGTTTGTTGATTTAAACTTACTTGTTCTTTATTTTAAATATTGTATTTGTTCCCGTTTTGGTTTTTTACTTTAAAATAAGATATGTGCAGTGTGCATAGGGATTTGTTCATAGTTTTTTTTATAGTCTGGCCCTTCAATGGTCTGAGGGACAGGGAACTGGCCCCCTGTGTAAAAAGTTTGGGGACCCCTATCCTAAACCTTCAATTTCCTAGCAGGGTTGACCCACCGAGAGGCTCAAAACTGCTGACTTCTCTTATTAAAGGACTGCATGACAAGGAGTGTTCTCTTTCTGAGGGCAGGCTCTCCGTGTACAGCTGTGCTGCTGTCACTGGATATCTGCTTTGGAGCTCTTCCCTGAAACCATATTTGGAATATGACTGATTTCTTCTGTAGCCCATAAATAGTTTCTGAAGGCGATCGCAAAGACAGACACACACGTAAGCAGTGGCATCGCTGACCTAAGTACACTGCTTTCCAGAGGGACCACTGGGAAGGACAATACAGACTTGGGTGCAGCCTCATAACTTTATATACATCTAATTTTTTTCAAACTTGATGAAAAATAAAATTAAAATATTACAAGTGGCTCATTTATCTGTTTGGGTTTTTTTTGTTTGTTTTGTTTGTTTTTGTGACAGAGAGAGGGACAGATAGGGATAGACAGGAAGAGAGAGAGATGAGAAGCATCAATTCTTCATTGCAGCACCTTAGTTCATTCATTGCTTTCTCATATGTGCCTTGACCTGAGGGGAGGGGGGAGGGGCTACAGCAGACTGAGTGACCTCTTGCTCAAGCCAGCGACCTTGGTTTCAAGCTGGTGAGCTGTGCAAACCAGATGAGCCCGTGCTCAAGCCAGCGACCTCGAGGTTTCAAACCTGGGTCCTTTGCACGGGCCAGCCTGACACTCTATCCACTGCGCTACTGCCGGGTCAGACCCATTTATCTGGGTATTGAGTATCTCCGTGGTGGGGATTTGTCTTATTCATTGGTGTCCCTAAGGCTTGACAAAACTAAAGAACTTCTTGAATGTTTGCAGAATTGAACTAGATTAAATTGAAAGCTTTGGTAAGCTTATTATTGCTCATGAGTAAGTGATATATATGTTCTAAATTTCCACAAATATGTTTGTATTTTCCCATCTTACTTTTGTAGCAGGGAGCTGAGCCCTCAGGCACAGAGCTTCTCACGCACCAACATGCCCTTGTATTTTTCCTCAATAATCTAAGCATAAACAAATCTCACTTGTAATTTTCCAAGTCTTTATCTGCTTTAAATTTTAGCTTCTTTTAACCATAACTTTTCAATGAAAATTAAATTCACTATCAATTCTCAAACTGCTGAGAAGTACAAGCACGATATAGACCACATCTGACATGAAGTAACACTCTGCAAAAAGATTTGAAATCATATGATGAAAATAAAGCACATTGGGTAATGCAGTTACTATGTTGTTACCATTGTTGTTGCATTTTAAATGCAGCACATGAAACAGGATCTCTTAATCTGTTTCCCCAACTTGGGGATTAGCATGAATTTCCAGTGAGCTCATTTGAAAGGCCTCGCACTTAAAGGGAAGGACAGACTCTGTTCTTTGAGTCAAAATTGTACCGAGCTGATCCAAAAACCAAAGAGAAGGGCTTAAAGGGACCCAGAAAACTAAGGTTCCAGGAGGGGGGGGGGTCTCAGGAACACAGACCCAAATCGCTGTCTAAAGGTGGGGTGTAAACCATGGAGAAGACTGGCACTCCTACAGTGGCCCGCAGTCTGTTAGGATGTTTATGTCTTTTCTCTGGGAACCTTCTCTCCATGGCAGTACAACAGCTAGATATTGAGAGGCCAGGGCACTGGACTGTGCGGAAGATACAATTCTGTGGTAATGACAGTTCTAGACCAAAGTGGACCCCCTGTAATCACAAAAAAGATAAAGACTTTGATGGGAGAACAGAACACAAGTTTTTTGTTTGTTTTTATCTCTTTCAAAGCAAGCGGGCCTTCCCAGTCTCATCTCCCAGACCTTTGAAACACTTGAAAAGGAGCCCAAAGCTCCAGCACCAAGAAATCCAGATGGTTTAATGATAAGGTGAAAATATTTAGTGAATCCTTGAGCAACTTGTCAGAACAATGGTAAAAAAAAAAAAAAAAAAAAGAGCCAGTGTTTTAGCGGTTTTGTTTTTGTTTCCTGCTCACAGAGAGAGACAGTGTGGCGAAAAGGGCACTGACTTTGAAGGGGAAAGACCTGGGTTTAGACTCCTGTTTTTGCAACATGCAGTCTGAGCGGCCTGGGGCACACCATTTAACCTCTCTGAAATTTGGTTTCTTCACTTGTAAAACCCGAAGTGCCAATACCCAGCCACCAGGTCATTGTGACAGCTCTGTGAATTAATACACAAAAGCGCTGGGCACCACACCTGGCACAGGGAACGTGTGTCCTGAATGTTAACACTCTTCTCTCCTGAGGTACGTCACACAGACGTCGCTGGCTGCTCTCAAGTGTCCCAGAGCTGCGATTTCCAAGGAGCCCCTATGGGAAGCCAGGGGGATTCCTTGATGTCTGGCTTAAACCCAAGCGCAGCCTGCTGTGTGTAGCGGCGGGAATGTGGGTGACGGCGCGGAGGGTCCCCAGGCTGCACCGTGCCGCTGCCAGTGTGACTCGGTCCTCCCGCAGTCAGACCGACACCGCTCCCGGCACGATCCTGCGGATGTGGGTGTAGGACTTCCTGATGGTAACGCTGCCGTGGTGTGACACCCCCCGAGGTAGGACGCACTCCTCGGTCAGTTTCTGGGCTTCCGGGTCCCAGCACAGCACCGTGGCGATGACCTCGTTCTTCTCGTCCCGTCCCCCGGTGATGTAGAGCCGGTTGTTGCAGGGCGCGATGCCACAGCTGGCCCTCTCGTGGCTGAGCTGCGTCACCAGGCACCAGCTGTCCTCCAGCGGGCTGTAGGCGTACAGCGCTCTCATGGCCCCACCTAAAGACGAAAGGAAACACGCTGGGCATCTCACTATTTTTCTGGTTTTCTTTCCCTTTAACCACCAAAATTCTACTTCTAATTAGGTCCAGGCTACCATCTTGCCAAGAGAAAGTAGATGTATGACTCTCTGAAAACCCAGGGTGGATCACAAAGGACAGGACGTGCTGGGACACATACATCGTCCATTAAGTTTTGCAGGTGATAATCAGGTTCCAAGGGACACCTGGCTTTACCTGGCTGCCAGAACGCACCCCAGGACTGCCCCCTGAAGAAATACCACCTGGTGCATCAGGTCGACTCTGCTCATAACCACAGGTCTGCCACCTATTGATCTGTAGCCACAAGCATGTGATTATAAAATGTCAGAAGGACTACAAGCTGAAGTAACTGGCAGAAGGCCTGGTACATAGAAGCCATCAGTACATGACAGTAACCAGAGATGGTAGCCCCTCTTGGAACTGGTCATGACCTAGGACACCAGCCCAATTTACTCATCTGGAGATTAGATCATCAAGCAGTCACAAACCTGACCATAAACACACATGAAACCTGAAATAAGGGAGAGGTTTTTTCTCCCCTTAATCTGTTCTCATATTTTACTTCTCTGATTTGCTCTTACTTGATGAAATTATTAATTTTGGGCATCTCCTTTATCAGTAATTCTCAATCTTGGCTGCATATCAGAGTCACCTGTACATTAAAAACACTTGTGCTGTTGCCAATATCCTCTTTCTCATTCTGATTTTCATTGGTCTGAAGTGAGGCCCAGTCACCCATATTTTTGTAATAATTTCCAAAAGTGAGTCTAATGAGTAGTCAGGATTGGGATCCAACATCCTTAACGATTACATGCCAGCTGTGGTCCAGCTGGCCAGGCTTTTCTCCTGGAAAACTGCAAATTTTCAGAGCCCCCAAAGCAAGTAGGGAGAGTAAAATTTCCATGAACACAAAATTAGAAATAATGAAGCTACTATTTATTTGGCACTCATCATACTGTGCACATGTCAGTATCTATACGTTTTCTGGCAACAACTTCTGTCTCCTTCCCTGGGCCCCAGGGGCGATCTGCTTTGTATATCTCCTTCATGTGGGCTATTTTCTGCCTACAGGACTTCAAGGGAAATCCCACCTAAGCCTGGACCCTACCATCCTCTCTGCCTTTTCAACCAGGAATGTGTCAGTTCCCAGGAGGGCTTTGTCTGATCTACCTGCATGGCTGCATTGGTAGGGGGGACCTCAGATCAATACAAGGCCACTTGCTCACTTACCAACAACATAGATGCGGTCCCGGAAACTCACTGCATTGATGCATTTAGCCTCCACTGGCATGGACGACTTTAAACTCCACTTATTGGCTGAAGGGTCGTAACACTGAGTCTTGTCCGTGGCCAGTTTCCCATTGGGCCCTCCCCCAATCACATAGAGCTTCTTCTTATGGCTGGTGGCTGCGAAGGAACTGACATGGACAGGGAGGGGCGCTGCCTGCAGAGGCACAGGGCCCCAGGAGAAGCTGTTAGTTACATTGCCCAGATCGCTGCAGGTGGCTTGCAGGACACAGGCCAGGAGCCAGGGGGCACAAGCCTGGGCATCCTTTGCCTGAAGTCACCAGGCCTGTAGTCTTGATGCCCCTTGAGACACAGAGAGCATCGAAGCACAAATTCCCGCTCCCCTCCAGGCTCCGGGCAGCTGTTGGATGTTTCCAGCCTGTTTGTCCCAGATTTCAGTTCCCAGAGGAGAAGGGGTATTGACAGAAATGAGTGTTTCTACAGATGAAAACAGCCAAGGTTGAATAAAAATGCTTTCTCAAACGTGCATATTCATATTCATTCATGTATTTATTGACTCAAAAATTATTTACTATGGGCCAGGCATTGTCCTTGGTACTTAAAATATCCAGGAAGAAAAACTGCTAAAAGGGTTTCAGGTGGCCACAGGTAAGCAGACTCTCCCACTTTGGGGCAATATGCAGAATTGGGGATTAAGCCGGATTTGTGCTTCCACCCTGTGAACCCCAAGGCACTAAAGGGGACCTCCGAGAGCTCCTTGCCCATGGACATGACCCTTTGGTCCATGGAGCAGCCACAGGTGCCAAGTACCGAGACTTGCCAAACTGAGAAGATTTTAGGTACATCCCCCACTTCCCACCATCAACAAGAAGGGCTCCCTATTTGGCACTTTTCAGGTGACAGGTCTTGGAGGATGCCATGAGGACCTGGCTACCTTTCCTGTGCCTGCAATGACTGTGCTTCATCCTCTCTAGAGCTAGCACATACTCTGACATATGATCTGATAAGGAGAAAGAAAATGTAAAAAATGGGAATAACCTGGAAATACCAGGAAATGAGATTGCTTTACTTTTAAAAAAATATATTGTGAAAGAACATTTAGCATGAGGTCTACCCTCTAAACAAAATTTTAAGTACACAATACAGTACTTTTATCTATAGCACGGTGTTGTAACCTATCTCCAGAGCTTATCCATCTTTATGACCATCGATTAGCAATGCCTTACCTTTGCCTGAGTGTGCAATGGTAAGGCATTGCTAATCAATGGTCATACATGTCCAGCACTTACATACTTGAGTTTGCATTATTAAACTCTTGCATGCATGTGTATAAATAATTATTCATTCATAGGCAAATAAACAAGGGCTGACTTCTAATGGCTCTGTGTTCAACAAACAACGTATTAAAGGGATCTCTGTCTGTCCTGTGTTGAGAAGACAAGGGCAGGTAGCATCTGAGGACACAGAGACTATGGGCCAAGACATGCACCCAAGTTAGGACCAAGCTTCCTCTCCACAGCTGGGGTTCTGGCCAGAATAGGACAGGTGACGACAGAGCTGGTAGGGAGTCATTCCTGTGACCTGATCAGCAATGCTAAAGCAATGGCTGCTATGAGAAGGGAAGCTCAGAGCCACCAAAATGTTCTCAGCGGGAGCCAAGTGATCAGAAAGTCAGACACATACTAACATTGACATATACTTTTTTAAAAGCAATAATACAAACATATTTATTCATAGAAATAATCTCCTATACCTCTGACCAGCAGTTGTGGAAGGGGTCGTAGGTCTCCACGTTGTTGATTCTTTGCAAGCCATCAAAACCTCCGATCACATAGACCTTGCCACCCAACACCACCATCTTATGCCTCCAGCGGCCAATGTTCAAATATTCAATTTGAATCCATTTGTTGATAGAAGAATTGTATTTCCAAACGTCATGCTGTGTTTCTTTGCCACCTAGAAGAGATACAGTTTAAAAACCATTAGATGAGTCAGAAATACATCTTCTCCCATAATTTCCCACAGGTCCATACATGTGAAATTTTCAGGCTAGCTCCTTAAGAAAAAAGAAATGAAACCTGAAGGTGTGTGTGGTCTATTTGGAAAGACAGAGCAAGTACCGGTGAACAAGAAGAGACAGTGTAAGGCCAGGGTGAATAACTCTTCAGACTGTGTCCAGTGTCACTTCTGTGCAGTGAGAGTTTGGGGAAGAGGGGGGTTTCAAGGAGGTGGGACCACATCCTCCTGTGAAGGTGGGGGCGGGCAGGAGCCTGGACCCCATGTTTGTGCAGCTAAAAGGCAGGGTGTAAGGCAGGACAGGTAGGCTGTACTGTTGCAGGCAAGGGTAGTAAGGCCTTCCTTGACCAGCAGGCAAATTAAAAAGCAGCTTAAGTTCTATGTTTCTTCATTTATTTTTAAAAAATGCAAAGCAAGAAATCTTTTAAAATTGTCTTATTTTATATCTATATTAAAAGTATAAGTGGGATTTGTTCTGTTATTAAATAATATTTATTATAAAAGAAGTGAGCTGGTAAATTATTTTTTCAAGACAACCCTCTTAATAAACAGAAAATAAATAATTCAGTTAGGAAGAGAGGACAAGACAAAGAAGAACTGTCTTTTTTGGTGACTTTAATCAGATATTTTAACAGCCTTGTTTTCGTTTCTTCATCAGCAGAGAGTACCACCTACTTAAGAAAAAGGTGTACTTTTCATTCCTGTTAATATGCCCGAGTGCCCTAGTGTGGCAGGGACCGTCACCATCGATGCTGCGTATCATGGGTTGGCACTTCCCGAGGATGGAGCCCAGCAGTGGGTTTCCTAGGTCGAGGTTTGCATATATTGAATTGTTAGAGCTGCTGCCAAAGGGCCCCTAGAACTCCTAGTCGACCTATCCCCATACCATCCCAGTGGATGTAAGAAGGGGTTTGGGGATTGTTTGGGGGCTTTGTTGTTGTTTTACAGGCTAATGGAAAATAATAATGTCACAGTTGGGTTTTCCCTGGCTGCCAGGGAGACTGAGCTTTTCCTCCTGCTGTGACATTTTTGTTCATTTGCTTTAATCATTTTTTCTTTGGGTTGTGTGCCTTTCAGAGGCCTTTATTTACTTAAAACACTGTGATATTGGTCCCATTTAGATAGTGGCAAAAATTATTAAGTAGCTATAAACCTTCAAAAAAAATGTAAGCCGCCTGACTAGGCAGTGGCACAGTGGATAGAGCGTCGGACTGGGATGCAGAGGACCCAGGTTCGAGACCCCAAGCTCGCCAGCTTGAGCGCGGGCCCATATGGCTTGAGCAAAAAGCTGGCAAGCTTGGACCCAAGGTCGCTGGCTCCAGCAAGGGGTTGCTCGGTCTGCTGAGGGCCCGCGGTCAAGGCACATGTGAGAAAGCAATCAATGCACAGTTAGGGTGTTGCAATGGCAATGAAAAACTAATGATTGATGCTTCTTATCTCTCTCCGTTCCTGTCTGTCTGTCCCTATCTATCCCTCTCTCTGACTCTCTCTCTGTCCCTGTAAAAAATAATAATAATAAAATAAAATACTAATGTTAACAATTTAAAAAACTGTAAGCCAATCTTATTTAAAAGAAAAAAAATAACCTCTGAGAGTTTTACTTCAGGACATACAAGAAAGCCTGATTCCCTGGGAGGCATATCGTGCGCATAGACAAGAAGACATGTTTTTGGAAAGATGTCAACTTTCCAGATTAATCTATTTATTCAGTGCTTTCTGAATAGGGAACTGTGCAGGGAACTTAGCAGGATTATTTTAAATTTCATTTGGAAGAGTCACTTTGGAAAACTACGGAGGAACTCCTGAAAAAGAAGAAGAAAAAAGGGGATTTTCCCTGGCAAATATCAAAATATACTCACAGCTATGAGAAAAAACAACAAACCAAAGCAATCATGTGGTGCTGCATCAGATGACAAAAACTGATGAATCAAAAACAAGAGTAAAGAAACAGACTAGAAGACATAGAGGTGATTAAATAAATGGTATTAGAACTCTTTCTTTAGAGAAAAATTAAGATAGATTCCTATTTCACACTTCCCTGAAATAAATCTCAAGTGTAAATGCTATAAAAGTAACTGAAGAATATAGAGAAGAAGATGTTAATGATCTTGGGCTGAGGAGGGACTTCCTAAACAAGATTTAAAACTCAGAATCATACAAGAAAGTTATTATATAAAGTACAAATCAAAGTTAAGAGAAAACTATAGCCTGGGAGAAAGTATCTGCAACACAGATGGCAAAGGGCATAGAATAAGAGCTCCAAAACTTAATAAAAAAAAAGACAAAAGTCAATAGAAGAAGAAAGAGTGTGAACATATAATTTAAAAATAAATACAGTTAGCTAATAAATAAATGAAAATATGCTCAACCTCATTAATGATCCAAGTGTAAATTTAAGCACTCTAGAATATTGAAAATGTAATTGATAATAAAAAATAACAAAAAAAAATGTTAGCAAGGATGTAGAAAATGGCCACTGCTATTCATCATTGGTTGAACTATAAATTGGTACAAACTTTTTAATTTAGCAATATCTACAAGAACTCAAAATTCAAACAGCTTATGACCACTTCCAGGAATCCAATTAGCTACACAAGTTCATAAACATCCATGCATAAGAGTGCCTACTGTAGCATTTTTTTTAACTAGGAAAATAAAAGCTGAAAACAATCATGGTTCATTTATTCAACAGACTGCCCGCAGCTGGTGAAAATAGTAATTATAACGACAATGACACTAATGACGGCTAACTGTTAAGCACTCACCATGTGCTTGGGAGTGTGCTGTGCTTTACATGTATTATGTCACTTAACACATATGATAGATCCATCATACCAACATGCAATGAGATGGAAAATGTATTGGGAATTGAAGTGCAAGCTTCTGTTGATTTAATAGTGTATAACAAGCATGCTTTCATGTATTGCTTCTATCATTTTTTAAAGAGACGACAACAAATTTAAGAGAGAGGAAGGACCAGTTGTAGAATAATGTGCAGTGGATATGGCAAAGATTGCTGTTACCAACCCTGTCTTTTCCTCCTGGACACATAATTAAAGTACATTTCCCAGTCTCCCTTCAGGGGTTGGGGGTGCAGGAAGGGCATGTGACTCATGCTCACAGTCCAGGCTAAGGTTGGCTCTTATGAGCAGGTGTTCCTTATCAATTCATTCAGTTTCTCTCTCTTTTGGAAATGAAGGCAATGTATAGAAAACAGCATCACAAGATGGAAGAAGCCTAGGTCCCTGAATGACTGAGGGGAGCGACCCTCACTCCCTGTTATGGTAATTTGCTGAGACTTAGGGCTTGTTACAGAAGCTGGCATTACTTACTCTAAGACAACATAAAACTATTTTTAATTAAATAATAGGATTTATATTCATATTTATAATTAAAAATACAGATTTATTGTAATGACACAGAGAAACTGCCATATTTTACTTTATACTCTATATTATTTGAATTTTCTACAACAATTAAAACGTATTTCTACAAAATGAAAGAAAATTATAACCTAATCTATGGTATTAATATAGCCAAAGGAGAACAGACCTGCCTGTGATTGTGGAGGAAGCAAGCTCTGGGATGCAGTTTTTCTCAAAATAAGTGCAGATTAGGGAACCTTCCAGGGAGGAGAAAAGCTACCTGTCTCCTCCCTTGCAGCCCCAAGAGGAGCTGGGTAGCTTTTGATGTCCTGGAAAGAGCATGGGACTCAGAAAACCTGGGTTAGATTCCTGACTGACATTTACCAGTGTGTGACCTTAGGTATATTCCGTAACCTTTCTGAGCTGAATTTTCTCTATTTGTAACCTGGAGATTTAAGTCACCTACCTTATACAATTGATGTAAGAAACAAATCACTAAATGCTACCAAGTTGTAAATTCATCTACTGAGTTATAAAGGTGGTAGAAACTATGTAATTTAATAAATATTTATTGAGCATTTACTATGGTAGCCAGGCACAGTGCTAGGTGCCAGGAACAGTGTTGATTGTCATAGAATTTAAGGACTAATGGTTGACAGGCATAAAGTAATTGCAAATAATTAATCAAACTACTTAGAAATAAGGAGTGAAAAAGTACTGGTTGCTACTAAAGTGTCTGTATGACTTCCTAAACTTGAGGGCTCAGGTTTGGGAGAGGAGTGGACATTTTATGCATTACTGCATTCCTGGTGCCAACCTTGTGTACTCTGCAGACACAAAGTAAGTTGTAACATCACTTCCTGTGTTCCTTTTCCATGAAGGACTCACCTCTGCCTGCTGCCCCAGGTCCTCAGACAATACTGCTCACAGGTTAGTGTTTGTTAAGTCCTAATGTGTTTTCCAAGATAAGACTACCTGAGCTCCCAGTTTCCATATCCTGACCCAGTCAGAGCTAGATTATTGTCATTTACATTCATTCTTCTAGGATGGTTGCCTGTTCTCACTCAGGAAAATACCGTACGTAGTGCCCTTGCTTTGGCATCACGTGGCTCCTGCTTACCTGAGATGTAGACCTCATTTTTTAATGTCACGCATGCAAACTCCACCCACTTCTTATTCTCACTCTCCAGCTCATGCTCCGTCATCGGGAGCTTGGCCACCTCCAGGCGGCTGCGCCTCAGGGGGTCCAGGCAGGTTACCTCCGCCACGAACCGTTCATCCTTCGTACAGCCGCCAATGATCATGAACACCTCAGACTGGAACTCATGCATCCTGGGCTTGGTGCGCTCTGAAATTATCTGGAAAATCAATGGGAGTACAGAAAGGCAGGATGGTACAGGGGTTCAGAGCAGGGTCGGCTTCCAACTCTGCCATTATATGACCAGGTGGCTTCACCTCCTTGAGTTTCAGTTTCATCATGTGTAAATTAGAGATTTTAATGATAACTGCCTCACATGTTCACTGTGAGGATTAAATATGATCATAGATGTAGTATATTTGGTCCAGAACCTGGTGTATATATAATAGGTGCTCAGTAAAGGTTATCTATTATTGTTTTTGCTGCCATTTTAAGAAATCCAAGTCTGTTTACCATCAAATGCACTTCTTGCTTCTCTCTTCCTGCCTAAATCTGAAGGCTTGAATTCTGGAATTTCATTTCTGGCCACCTTCCACTCCCACCTCATTTTAATATCTTTTTTCTTTCTTTCTTTCTTTCTTTCTTTCTTTCTTTCTTTCTTTCTTTTTTTTTTTTTTTACAGGGACAGAGAGAGAGTCAGAGAGAGGATAGATAAGGGACAGACAGGAACGGAGAGAGATGAAAAGCATCAATCATCAGTTTTTCGTTGCAACACCTTAGTTGTTCATTGATTGCTTTCTCATATGTGCCTTGACCGCAGGCCTTCAGAACACTGAGTAACCCCTTGCTGGAGCCAGCGACCTTGGGTCCAAGCTGGTGAGCTTTGCTCAAGCCAGATGAGCCCATGCTCAAGCTGGCAACCTCGGGGTCTCGAACCTGGGTCCTTTGCATCCCAGTCCAACGCTCTATCCACTGTGCCACTGCCTGGTCAGGCTCATTTCAATATCTTGATGATATCCAGACTTTGCTCACTACCAAACTTCTTCTGGAAAAGAGGTCCTGACAGTCGGCACAACTGAGTAGCTAGGAACTTAGGAGAAGAAAACAAAAGGGAGCAGGGTATAGCCAGGTAGTCTGGAGGACTGGCTTTCAATATCAAGCATATGACCCTTCAGAGCCTTGAACTAGCAAAGAAATCCATACCATGGCCTGGTCTGTGATGGCACAATTGGATAAAGCATCAACCTGGAATGCTGGGGTCACTGGTTTGAAACCCTGGGTTTGCCTGGGTTTCAAGACATATACAACAAGCAACTACTACTATGAGTTGATGTTTCCTGCTCCTCCCCCCTTTCTTGCTCTCCTCTCTCTAAAATGAATAAATAAAATCTTTTACAAGGAAGGAAGGGAGGGGAGGAAGGAAGGAAGGAAGGAAGGAAGGAAGGAAGGAAGGAAGGAAGGAAGGGGAAGGAAGGAAAAGAAAGAAAGAAAGAGAGAAAGGAAAGAAGGAGGGAGGTAGGGAGGTAGGCAGGGAAGGAAGGAAGGAAGGAAGGAAGGAAGGAAGGAAGGAAGGAAGGAAGGAAGGAAGGAAGGAAGGAGAGAGAGGAAGGAAGGAAAAGAAAGAAAGAAAGAAAGAAAGAAAGAAAGAAAGAAAGAAAGAAAGAAAGAAAAGAAGAAAGTAAAGAAAAGGAGGTACTGAGGAAGGAAGGGAGGGAGGGAGGAATCCACACATGGATGTTTGGACCCAGCTGAAAGAACAGAGGTACAGAGTCAAATCCACCACAGTTTGGCCCTGGTTCTACCACCTGTGGCCTCATGAGCATACAGAAGCAATATAATCTCTGTGAATGTCTGTAATTATTTCTATGCCATTGGGCCTTGGTACAGAGCAAGGTGGTCCCTGGAAATTTAGGAGGGAATGAAATGAAAAGGCAATTTTCTCTGCCCCAAAAGACCTCTCCTAATGAAGGTGACAGCTACCATTCCTAAATTAAATATAGATTGGCATTTGCTTTTAGGATTCTAAAATGTCCCACTGTCATCACCCTCATGAACTGAGAGGAGGGACAAGGTTAAGAGGGAGGGGTAATGATAGGACAGGAAGGGTTAAAGTTTAGGGGTAAAGGTAAGTGAGTTCCGTGAGTAGCCTCCATGCCTACACTACTGTCATCAGGAACAAACCCAAGATTGTGCAAGTAGTGAGCAGACAGGGAGTTTCAGGGAATCAACTGGCAATGAGACCTCAACTAGGGGTCACAGTGGTTGGCTGGTTCAGTTACTCAGACAACAAAACAGGAATGAGAAAGTGCCTTGAACTATATTTGGGGCAACGGGGCAGCAAACACCTAGGGCACAGTGAAGAGAGATTTCAGCCTCAGACAAAGAAAATGCTTGATTGTGGGAGACATAGCACAGTAAAGGATTTGAGAGAATGAGAATAGTCTTCATTTGTGCGGTATTTCTCGGATGCCTGACACTGTGCTAAGCAAATCTCATTCATTATCTTATTTAACTTTTGAAACAGTTCCAGCAGTTGGTAGGTATTATTATCTCCACGCCACAGGTTGGAATTGAGCTTTAGAGCAGCTGAGGAGTCCAAGGACATAATGTAGGTAAATTTTGCAGTCAAGACTAAAGCCAAGATCCTCCTGATGGCAAGCCCAATTTCCCGCCACTGGAGACTCTTCCAGATACCAAACGTCTCTCTCCTCCTAAATCCAAAGTTTATAATCCCACTCCCCAACCCCTCAACCCATTGCAAATACAAAAGGCAGAGCAGGTATTTTATAGCAGCACTTTTTTCAGAAGACGTTTTATATCAGAGGAATGCCTTCATCACCTGCATTTCAGACTCATGAGATGGAAAGCGGAAACAAAAATAGTCAGGGAATTAGAGTTAATCAAGATTCTGAACTTTAAATGCTTAACTGAAAGAAGCTGCAGAAACTGACACTTGTCATTAAGTATATGAGGATTTTGATTCCCAGGAATGAGACACCTGCTAGCGACCCACACACCCAGCCTGGGATATGACCTCTGTTTTTGCCTGGACTCCCTCCATGAGTCCATCCATCACCTTTCATTTGCTCAGGATGCTGTCTTCTCTGACAGACATACGTTTAGCAAAGCAGAGACTGTTTTGTAGCGACTGGTATTATGTCTGGCATATGGTTACTGTTCAGGATTTATTTGCAAAAAGAATAATAAAATGAAAGCATAACATATTAAAATATATGGGATGCTGTTAAAGTAGTACTTAGGGAGAAATTTATAGTACTAATGACAATATGGGGGATGTCTCACATCAGTGATCTCCACTTCTATCTTAAGGAACTAGAAAAATAAAAAAAGGAAAAATAGACACAAAAGAAGAAAGGAAATAATCAAGATCAGAGCAGAAATAAGTGAAGTAGAAAACATAAAAGCAATAGAAAAAATCAAATTAAACCAGAAGCTTATTCTTTGAGAGAATCAATACAATTGATAAACCTCTAACTTGACTGATCAGAAAAAAAAAGAGGTGATACAAATTACCAATATCTGGAATGAAAGATGTGAGTGACATCATTACGAATTCTACAGATATTTAAATGATAATAAAGGGATATTGTGAACAACATTAAATCAACAAATTTAGTAACTCCTATGAAATGGAAAAGTTCTTTAAAAAATACAAACTACTAAAGTTAATTTTAGAAGAAATAGGTAACCTGAATAGCCCCATATCTATTAAAAAAACAATCTATAGTTTTAAAACCTCACACAAAAAACTCCTGGTTCTAATAGCATCACTGGTAAATTCTACCAAATAGTTAAGAATATATTTGGAGGGTGAGTGAGTGACAATGAATCTGAGGACAACACAGAACTAAAAAGGACACACAAGGAAAGGAGGGGCTCCTGAGGAGCTTCACGCAGGTCATTTCTAAGCCAATTATGGCTAAGACATCTACTAATGACCTAATGAAGAAGGCTTGGTAGCCAACCCCAAAACTACTGTATAGTGGTGTATCTGTGTGGGTTTCATGTGTATAAATTTAACTGTCCCTATATCATTACTTTCTGGTTGTTTTATTCCTCTCTACTAAGCCTAACCTTGTCTTTATACAGTAATAAATAAAATATTTCTTCCATTGTTAAGGAGAACCAGGTAGATTCAAATGGTATGTGTATTCACCATCTTGGTAAACTCCAAGCAATTCCAAACCTTGTTTCCCAAATCCAGTCTTCTCTGCTATTTTTCAGACTTTAGAGACCTAGTATTTAAACTTCTTTATTCCAAATGTAAAATTTTAGATAACTATTATATATTTGTTGGTAAGATTTTTCTGAAAATAGGCCATAAAATATAAAGAATGGTTTCTGTCCAAGGATCATCAGGGAAGGACCATTTATTCATTTAACAAACACTTATCAGTCACTTACTATATACCAGGGAATCTCCTAAAGTCTGGATATGAAAATTCCAATGCAATGTACTTTATACCATAACAAGCTCCCAGCCAAGAGATATTCACAGATGGGGAATTCAGTGGTTACCATGTAGCAGTTAGTGTCAATACAGCAATGCATCAGGTGCTATGAGAATGAGAGAGGCCTTTGGAGATGATGCCTGAACTGAGGGGATTTTTTTGTTTTGTTTTATTTGTTTGTTTTTATTGATTTTAGAGACAGAAGAAGGAGGAAAGAGAGAGAGAGAGAGAGAGAGAGAGAGAGAGAGAAACATCGATCTGTTTCTGTATGTACCCTTACTAGAGATCGAACCAGCAACCTTTACACTTCTGGATGATGCTCCAAGCAAAGGAGCTATCCGGCCAGGGCACCTGAACTGAGTTTTGAAGCAGGAGCTGGAGTTAACTGGATAAAGAGGAAAAAGGCATGTAAACGGCACCTGCACTAGCCTGGAGGCTGAAAAAGCAGGTCCACTTTGGGGGAATCACAAGCAGTGCATTTGGGCTATAGCAGAAGAAAGGGGCTGGAGATAGCACTGGAGAAGCGGGCAGAGGGTGAATACGCGAGGCCAGTCTCGGGAGCAAGGGCAGGGAGTGTGGGCTGTATCCTGAGAGTGGCCGGGAGCCAGTGAAAAAGGTGAGCCTAAGGGAGAAATGCAAGGCATGAATTTTAGATCAGCTGGTGAATGAACTGGAAAGAAGTCAGACTGGGTGCAGGAAAGTGAGTTTTGAGGAAATTTCATCAGAAATTCAGGAAGGAAATAATGGAGTCTGAATTAAGGGAACATTAGGTTCCCCAGAGAGGACAAGAGAAAAGCGGCATCCCGTGGAATGGCAAGTGGGCAGGGCACATGAGTGCCACCCCCACCAACCTCCTGCCCTCACACAACTGGGAGGAGAAGGGATGTGCCAGGCATGGTGTGGGGTGCTCTCTGTCTCAGCTAATCCACTGAGAACCTGTCTACCATGCCTACCACCCCCATTTTATAGAGCAGAAATCCAGGGCTTCTGGACCTGCCTGACTCTGACTATAAGCAGTGTAGCATCTTCTTCTCCGTGCCGCCCTAAGGGTTTGCCAGCCAGCCTCACCTATATCTCCAAGCCCTACTAAGCCCTTCACTCTGCTGGTTAACTGCAACACCTCTCATCTCACCTCATTGCCAGAAAGGTGGTACATCCTGGCTTCCTGGAGCAGCGGGAAGGCCTCCGGGCACTGCCTGATGAGAGGATCGGCCTCCACCATCTCCACAAAGTACCACGGGTCCAGAAGCGGCAGGCGCACGTACTCCAGGATGTAGGGGAGCAAGCAGAGCCGTTCTGACTGTTTGTGCCGGACCCAATTCATCACCGTCTCGAACACCTGAGCCTCCTCCGTCACATAAAGGTCATCACTCTTTAAGATGTGATACAGGGTGTCCACGGGAAGCTCAAGGAACTCCTCAGCATTCAGAATCTGCATAAAGTTTTGGATGATGTAATTCTGAACCTGCTTCTTTAGATTGTCCAAGGAGTGTGTGTCTGCCAGCCTCAGTATACCAACACAGTTTTCTGGGTTCAAGGCTTCTGTGAGGAAGCTGGCGCAGGCATCCACCATCCGCAGGAACTAGAACAGCAGGGCAACAAAGAAGACCAGAAAATGATCAGTCCACAAAGAAGTTTATCAGTGAACTGTGTGTGTGGTAGCAAAAATTAGAAACAACTGAACTGACCAACAATAGGAACTAGCTAAATAAATAACACTACATTCATATTTTGATAGCTCTATAGTCATTTAGAAAATATGTTGCAGATAATGTTAAATGGCATAGAAAATTTTATATAATTCTTTTTTGTGTGTGTATTTTTCCAAAGTTAGAAGCGGGGAGGCAGTCAGACTCCTGCATGTGCCCGACCAGGATCACCTGGCATGCCCACCAGGGGGCAATGCTCTGTCTATCTGGGGCGTTGCTCCCTTGCAGTCAGAGCCATTCTAGCGTCTGAGGTGGAGGCCATGGAGCCATCCTCAGTGCCCAGGCCAACTTTGCTCCACTGGAGTCTTGGCTGCAGGAGGGGAAGAGAGAGATAGAGAGAAAGGAGAGGGGGAAGGGTGAAAAAGCAGATGGGTGCTTCTCCTATGTGCCCTGGCTAAGAATCGAACCAGGGACTTCCACACACCAGGCTGACGCTCTACCACTGAGTCAATCGGCCAGGGCCTATATAATTCTTTAAGTGAAAAAATCTGCCTGTGGACTATGATCAAGCCTCTAGATATAATCAACAACTACAGGAAATACAGTTGTGGGGGTTGGGGTGCTGACCTCCCGCACAGACGAAAATCCAACTATTACTCTATATAGTGGAAAGAGGAACATGTCAAATGTCACCATAGAAAGATCAGCAAAATACAGACTGTGGGAAACTCTACAGAAAGAACAGTTTAGTTTCCTCATCAAATACATCACAAGGGAAGTGGGGCGGGGAGAGAGCCTAGGATGAAAAGAGATTTAAGAGACATATCAACCTTTCACAAAGTAAGGACTGCCTGACCGAGTGGTGGCACAGTGGATAGGGTGTTGGACTGGGATGTGGAGGACTCAGGTTCGAGACCCTGAGGTCACCGGCTTGAGCATGGGTTTATCTGGCTTGAGCAAAAAGTTCACCAGCTTGGACCCAAGGTCGCTGGCTCCAGCAAGGGGTGGCTCGGTCTGCTGAAGGCCCGCGGTCAAGGCATATGAGAAAGCAATCAATGAACAACTAAGGTGTTGCAACGAAAAACTGATGATTGATGCTTCTCATCTCTCTTCGTTCCTGTTTGTCTGTCCCTATCTATCCCTCTCTCTGACTCTCTCTCTGTCCCTGTAAAAAATAAATAACAAAAAACAAAGTTAGGGCCTTATTAAATCCCTGATTTAAAAAATAGTAATTTTAAAAGTCGGGAATTAGTGCAATGACTAATATTTGGTGATCTGAGCAATTATTATAATTTTAAGTGTGATAATTAATGATATGGGTATGTTTAAAAAAGAATCTCACCTTTTAGAGATATGTACTGAAATACTTGCAGATGAAATGAAAAAACACTTCACAAAATCACATGTACATTATGATCCTATTTTTATAAAGAAGATATATAGAATATAGGCCTAGAAAAAAGACTGAAGGACTATATTAATCTCTCTGTTTATCTGAAACCATAGGACTAATTATGCTGCAGTAAAAACAACCTCCAAATCTCAGAGGCTTACAATGATAAATGTGATTTCTCACTCACATTACGTCCTTCGTTGGGATCTTCAGTCCTTGACCAGGAATGATGGAAAAGCCCTTAGCTTAGATATTCTAGTCTTGTGACAGAAGGAAAAAAAAGGTGGCTCTTAAAACTTTTATTCAGAGGTAGTGCATGCCATTCATTCCCATGCACCACTGAACTGACCAGAGTAGGTTTTGTGGCAACATCTGTTGTCAAGGAAACAGTAATCTTCCCACAGAAACTGGCTCCATAGTGATGGACAGGGAATATAGTATTATATAAATAATATACAAATTTAAATTTTATTTTATTTATATACTTTTTAAATCCTCTAAAGTGAATAAGTAACACTATTGTAATGAAAATTAATTTGTAAAATTGATTAGTGTTCGTGCCTTATTTTTCAATTATCATTATCCTCATAATATGAACCCCTTATGTATATATAGCATTTTACAGCTACAGAGAACTGTCATATCCATTACGTTATTTAATATTCATTTTACAGATGAGGTGTCTCAAATGCATCATTTCATTTCTATTCAATGCTCTCTGGAGGTCAGTTTGAACAAGTCTAATCTCCTATCTCTCCTCCTGTCCACTGGGCCCCTTATAGGGTTATGTTCTTTGTGTTCTTGAGTTGATCAATTAGCAGAGGATTGGACACAGGGAGCCTGGCGGGGAGGGCTAGTCTGAAGATAGTGAAGGTATAGATGGCAGGCCTGCCCAGGGCAAGGTCTAGTGACACTGTGAGGATGGCAAGGCAGTGAGGCATGATGGCGGGGGTGGGGCTCAGACACAGAACTGGTCTTAGAGTGGACCACATTGACTTAGGCTTGGCCCTTCACTCCAGAGCATCTAGGGGACACATATTCTTGATTTTTTTGGATCAGTTCCAATTGCAAATATTATCTTTCCATGTCACACCACACTTTCCAACCAGCGGGTTAGAAACCATTGCCTGAGGGTCAATATGATGTTGGAGCAAGCCTGCCTTCTGCCTCTGCTACCCTGTCAGCCAGACCCAACCACCTGCAGGTCTGCTCCTTGCATGAGCAACTGTGGAAACGGTTGAGACTGAGAATTCTAACATCTGTTCAGTTGTTCACAGATTTCAGTTCAAAAAACAAAAATACACAACTGAGACCAAGCCTTGCTGAGCCCTCAGAACCTATAACCAGAGCCCTTTGTGGTCCTGCCCACAGAGACATCTACGAGGGCTTCAGGCAAACTCGCTTATGTGGTTGGTAGCCTCCAGAGCAAAACAGGTACACCACGTCAGTGTCTGCAAGACAGGAAGATGATATGAAAATCAAATTGATTGTCTAAATATGTAGACTATCTCTGGGAGGCCACCTAAGAACCTAGTAACAGTGATGGCCTCTGGGGAAGGGACCTGGTGGCTGGGTTCAGGGGAAAGAGGAAGAATTACTTTTCATGGTTTACCTTTTTGAACCCCCTCAAATTGCGTGACATGAGGAGGAATTTTCTATTTAAAATAAAGTAAGCTTCTCATGAATAGAGGAAACACTAGAAGGGAACACATTAAAACTGCTAACAGTGGATATCTTAAATGGGGTTTTATCAAGTTATTTATTTGTTTTTAGAGTTTTCTGTATAGACCAAGTTTTCTATACTGAACATAAAGCTGCCTTTAAAATCAGAAATATGAAATAAATGCTGTCTTATACTTTTCAAGTTCACAGTGAGAAAATAAAAAGTAAGAGAATAACTTTATAAAGAGAACCTAAAATGTATCAGCCCCTTTACATTAACTAGGTCATTTTATCATCACAACATTATCAAGTAGATATGTGTTACCATTCCTGTTTTACAGATGAGGAGAGCATATTCAGGGCAGTGCAGTGCAGTCACTTCCCGACTTATAAATAAGAAGCAGAGTTAAAACTTGAAACAGTCTTATCTGATCCCAGAAATGCATGTTTTTACATTTTTCCAGACTGCCTCCAATTAGTGTGTACACAGGACAGTGGCTTTGCAGATGCCAAACAGAATCCGCACGCCTCTCTGGAGAGCTCAGCTGATCTGTCCTGCTCAGATGCAGGAAGGTCTGGCCAGCAAGCCCCTGTTCCTGCCCCCGCGTAGTGACCATTGATGAGCAAAGAAGCAAACCATGAAAGAGAATCAAATCA
Source organism: Rhynchonycteris naso (assembly GCA_037038555.1). Classification (NCBI taxonomy): domain Eukaryota; kingdom Metazoa; phylum Chordata; class Mammalia; order Chiroptera; family Emballonuridae; genus Rhynchonycteris; species Rhynchonycteris naso. Next base: position 40,587,888 of record CM073002.1, read on the forward strand.
AGTGCCAAAGTTCACGTTTGTTAGAAGCATGATCCAACCATGTCTCTCCCCACTCAGAACCAGGAGTTCATCCTTCATCCACCCGTTCATTTCCTGAATGTGTATTGAGCATCAGTTATGTGCCAGGCCCTCGGCTAGTGCTGGGGGGACAGGGGTGAGCAGAAAGAGACACAGAGCCTGTGCTCACCGTAACTGACAGACCGGTGGGGGAGGCAGGTAGTAATCAAACAAAAATGACAACTGTGATAAATACTATGGAACAATGCTCAGTGATTTCACTGCCTGAAACTAAAGAAAGTCCTACTCCTACCCTCCAACCATTCACAATCTGTCCCTATGCTGTTACCAGGACTCTCCCTGCTGAAAACCCTCCACACTCAGACCGGTCTGCTCACCTCTCTAAACATCCTAAGCTTGCCTGTCCCAGTGCCTTTCTATGATCGTGACATTCCCTCAGTGTGGGCCAGCTTCTCCCTCATCACTAGTGAAAATCCTGATCTCTTGAACCCGGCAAGTTTGATTCCTGAACCACCACACACACACAAACGACTCAGGGTAGCTCCCCTCTTATAAGGTGGGCACCTTTAAGTTTACCACAACCATCATTTATCTCCACAGGGCTATTGTCTTCATTCAGAGCTGTTAAATCTAGGACCAGTGAATGGGCTCCAGAGAGTCTGTGAACCCCTACAATCATATGCAAACACTTATTTGCACGTGTGCCTTTTTTCTGGGAATGTAGTTTGCAAAAGACTGTGAGTTGCTCTCTAGTATTCATCTACCTAAGGACAAAGCCCACACAAGAGGGAAAGCCAGGCTGAGAGAAAACCAGAGACTCTGAAACATACCACGCTTTAAGCCTTCCCTGTCTCTGGGCAGTTTTAATTTGAGGTCAATACTTGTTTAAGAGGGAAAATGGAAGGAAAAGGAAGGGGGAAAAACATAGAGATATTCCACCTATTTATGAATTCCTTCTCATAAGACACTTTTCCTTCATCATTTCTCCAATTGCCCAACATGGAGTCAATTTCCCCATCCTCTGTGCTCTACTGGGCAACTCACTTACCCTCTTGTGGAGTACCCATTACATTTCTGCCTGTACTGTGGTCAGGCATCTCAAGGACAGGTTCTAGGTCATACATGTGTTGTTACTTCCAGCAGCACCTAGCACAAGCTCTGGCAAAACAAGGGACAGGCGGAAAGGAGAGAGAGGAAAAAAATATTCTTCAGATGCCCACTATGTATGAGCATCTCTGCTAAAGACTTTCCCATCCATTTTATTTAATGAATTTTATATTTTAGCAAATGTATTTTAATGAGTAATAACGAGACAGGTATTAGTATTACCATTTGTACAGAGATGGAAATAAAGAACCTAGAGCTAAGCATGCCCTGGCCAGTGGCACAGCAGTTAGTGTCACCCCTGAACACCAAGGTCGCCAGTTTGATCCTGGGTCACTGGCTTAACTCCTGAGATTGCCAGTTTGTGCCCCTGTCAGAGCACATAGGAGAAGCAATCAATGGCACAACTAAGTGGGTCAACAACTTGATGCTTCTCTCTCTCTCTTTCTCTCTCACCTTCCTCTCAAAAAAAGTTAAGCGTGTTGTCCAAGGTCATGGTCACACAGTAGGTGGTAGACGTGATACTGAGATCACAGCTAGCGAACTCTTCTCACAGGGCATTATACTGCCTTTGTAACTGTTGCATTGTTGAGTTAACACAATTCCAGGCAATTCTAAAGAGGCCTTATGAGGACAAGGGTGAGTGAGAAATCTCCAAGTTGCCTATGTCCGCCCCCCAAAATATGCCTCCATGAAAACTTTTGAATGTGAGGGGTGGCATCATGTAATCCTAACCAATGGCTGGGAAACTGCTGATGAGCAAGGCAGTTGAGGGAACAAGAAATTACTTTATTTAAATAAAAGAATTATTTTGTTTATTCATATTCAAGAATATTTAATACTTTAGGGTAAATTTTCTGTCTCCACTTGTCCCAATGGCACATGAACTTGTTTATTAAAGCTTGAACAATGACAGCTAATGGCAACAGACAAGCAACTTTCTGTTTGGGAAACATGTGAGCAAAAGCTTACAGCCAGGCACCTGGTTCTCAAACAGGGAGTCTAAAAATACAGTCAAAAGAAAACTACTTCAGACCTGGCTGTAGTTCCCACGAGAAGTGTCTGCCTCAGAGAAGATGCCCCTGCTCCGCATCTCCGCTACCACCCTCTGCTTCCTTTCCCGTTCTCAAGAATCAGGGTCCTCGGGTCATCAGTGGACCTCCACATCTCCCCAGAGGTCCTTTCAAATCCACTCCAGAATAACCAAAGTCCTATTTTGGTCCAAAGGGTCTATAAAGACATTGATATTTTTACTTGTAAGCCCCAACAAATCAGTGTATATGAAGAGTTTGTAAGTTGTATTTTAATACAATTCAAATGTATTTGAAACTGTTTCTGAATCCATTGTAGATTTTTTTGTTGCTAGTTTTCTTCTTAGGCAATAGCTACTAAAAGTTGTTCTCCTGTCAGTTCTGCAATGGTATTAAGGAGGGGTCTTCATACTTAAAAACTGTAAAGTACCACCTATCCTAAACTTCCATCCTTGCCCCTTTCTCTCTCTCAGATGGTATGCCTTTCTCAGACTCTGTCAGAATGTGCTGCCCCACACCCAGGATGTCTTCTACTCCCTCAGGACTTTCAGGCCTGGTCTAGACTTGGCTGAGAGGTCTGCTGGTTTCTGGAAACCATATGGGGTATTAGGCAAAAAAAGGCAGAAGCTAAGACCTGCCAACGATCTGCTCACTCAGGCGGGCAGGTACGGGAGCACGGAGGCAATTACAGAGGTGAACTGACCCAGAAGTGGAATCAGAGGGTAAGAAAAGGGGCAGCGCTCAAGATGGTAGCCAGTTTGGTCACGATTCACGCAGCAGACAAGACAGCCCTGAGTTTCCAGAGAACATAGTGGAGGCCCCTACAGAACACAATCAGAGATGTATTTGAGCTGCTCTAAGATTCAAGGGGCAAGTGGCACAGCTGGAGCTAAGTGACTCAGCCCAGGGACAGGCTGAAGGCCAGGGAGGGGCACCACTGTGAGGATTAAATGGATGATTGAATCTGGGACCTGGTTGACGCTCAGGATATGGAGTGTGTGTGTGTGTGTGTGTGTGTGTGTGTGTGTGTGCGCGCGCGCGCGCATGGATGTGGGAGTGGTGCACAGAAGCAACACTCTCAGTAGAACCCAGGTCCTGAGAAGCGGGTCCATCAATGCAGACAGCTGCCGCAGGGAGGGTGGCAGGTGGAGAAGGCAGGGAGCTTTGTCCTTACCCACTAGTTTTTCCTACCTGGAACACATTTCCCCCATCCAACTGTCACTTACTGAAATCCTCCCTGTTCTGTGAAGTCCAGTTCAATGTTACCTCCTTCAGAGCCAGAACTTTTCTCAGCCCCTGCATCCTGCACCGGTTGCCCTCTGGGTTAGAAGCTCATCGGGAATCCTTGTTTCGGAGGCTGCAGGGGTGGTGGATGGAGGTAGATGGATGGAGCCAGAAGTTTTAGGTTGAGGTCCCAGATCATGGCTCAACCACTTGATAAGCTGAACATTCTCTGAACCAGTTTCCTCATCTGAAAAGCCTTGACAATGATAAAACCAACTTGGAAACTCACTTTGCAGTCACTACTGGCCTTTCCACTCATAGAAATATTGTCAGCTTCAGATGAGTTCAGGTAGGGGAAAGAATTGAACAAGATGCTACATAAATGTGATCTATATTTATAATTGCCAAATCCTTTTCCCCCTGATATTTTCGCACAAAGTACCTTGCACATAGAGGATACTTAGTAATTTGTGGCAGTTGGGTAGCAGCAAAAACCATGCTCTGGTAGCAACATGGATTTTCATTACAACTAAACCCCCATCCCACTTCCTGTATTCCACAACCCACGGGCAGCAGCCGGGCATCCCAGCTGAGTTACCAGGGAAGGACACGGCGGGGTAGACAGCAGAAGACAACTTCAGCTTTGAGTTTCTAAACACACTTTCAGAACTTATAAGGGAAACAGTTTTGAAATACCAATTAATGGTAATAACAGGGCTCTTCGAGCTCCAAAAGCCAGAATCCTAAGGAATCTAGGCATAAAGTTAATGCCCAAACAGTAGAAGCAGGAGAATGGGAGGAGACAAAAATTCCCATACCTGGAAGAGAGGAGGAAGAGTCAAGCAGTAGCGTGAAAGCCAGTGTGGGTCCCTGATATGATGTCTGCCTCCCAATTCAGGCCAAACTCCAGAGTTAGGGGGATGCTGGAAGCCTCTTAAGGGCTGTGGATCTCAGGACAAAAGACTGTGTCTTCACTGCCGAGCAATCAAGAATGCAGCAGGCCAGTACAGCAGCAGCAGAGGAGAAACTGGAGTGTGCTGTTTCTAGACAAAGGGGGCCTATGGGAGTTGCTCTGAGTTTCCTACGGTTCCAGATTAGCAGAAGAGAGTAAGTGGAATTTTCTTATGTGTCCCTGAGAGTGGCTCAGAGTAGCTGAGAGGATGGGCAGACCTGAAGAAGCTTTGCAAAGAACAAAGAGAATGCCAAAGGACTGATGGCCAGAACCAGGTGAGACTAGGGACTTTCAGGTGATGCCGATGGGGAAGGGCCAATGACCAGAGAGAGACCAATGGGAATACAGACGCTCTGGCATGAACCAATGATACAAAGGACCATGGTAAGCCTGGGCCAAATGCCTCTTTCTATGATGTCCTGGCACTGTGTAAATGCCCCCTGGAACTATATAAGCAACTCAAATCCAGAATTGATAATGTTTTCTCGAAGTAAGATGTTATTAAGTTGACTACAATTTTTACTACTGGTAGAGGGGAAGCTCAAGACAAAGGTTAAGTTCAATGTTAGAAAAATATCAGGTTATATAAAAAATGCTTTTGCATACTTGAGTTTGTAGCCTGAGATTTGGACCCGCTACGCTAATTAGAACTCAGGAACAATATGAAATTCAAAAATAGGTTAAACTAGTCCGTGGTGAGAGAGGCTATAGTAGTAGTTCCCCTTGGGGTGGTACGACTTGGGGGAAGGCACAAGAGAGCAATCGGGGATGCCAGAATTTTCTAGACTGGGGTGGTGGTTACATGTTGTTTCCACATGTAAAAAGTCATCAAACCGTACACTTAAGATGTCTGCGTTTTACTGAATGTACGTTATACCTAAAAATAAAAAGGAGCAAATATTGAGATTAACCACAGACACGTAAAGTTAACATAGACACTGTGGGCAGCAGAGGGCTCACTGTGGGGACACATGGTGGTCCCAAGTGTCCCAGGTTCCCCAGAGGGAATTGGGCATAAGGGGTAGCAGCTGTGCCAGCCCTTCCTCCTGACACACTCTCACAAAGCACCACTGGTTCCCAGAACCTTGCACTGGGCTGCCGTCTCTGAAAACGTGGAAGGCCCCAGCTGGCACTAGGATCCTGGCTTGTTTCAGGCCTCACTACGAGGGATGGTTTATGCAGTGGAGAACACATGGGCCACAGATTAGCAGACGGGCATTTATTCAGGCTCTTGTCTTGCCAGCCATAAAACCTGGAGCTTTTAACTTAATATTGCTGAATCATATTTTTCTCATCTATGAATTGGTGAAAGTATACTGCTCATAAAAATTAGGGGATATTTCAAAATGAATATGAAGCGATAAAACAAAGAAGCATTTGATTTTTTTTTATTAAACAAGAACATCAGAAAAGCAAACGACAAGTCAAAGAAAGTTGTTCAGTTATGCAAATGAGATGCAAAACCAACTTTTATTTCATTGGTGAAAATGCACTGTACAAAAGGCTGAATGTACTGGAGTATCTGCACGTTCCCTGGCCCCCTAATTCTTGTGAGCAGTGTACCTACCTCGTGTTAAATAAGATAATACAGGCAAAATAGTTGTCACATAATGAATGATCTAAAAAGGGCAACTGTTACTGTTATGTAAACTTAGGAGATAAACTTTGATTTCTTAAGCCTCATAGTAGCCAGATAGCAACAAAGTTGGTTGACAAAGAGTGTTTGGGGAGAGGGTGCATCAGATAGTCAGCAGGTTGATTCTGTCTTTCTTTTTTTTTTACAGGGACAGAGAGAGAGTCAGAGAGAGGAATAGATAGGGACAGACAGACAATAGGAACGGAGAGAGATGAGAAACATCAATCATCAGCTTTTCGTTGCCGTTGCGATGCCTTAGTTGTTCATTGACCACCCTCTCATATGTGCCTTGACCGCGGGCCTTCAGCAGACTGAGCAACCCCTTGCTGGAGCCAGCGACCCTGGGTCCAAGCTGGCGAGCTTTTGCTCAAGTCAGATGGGCCCGCACTCAAGCTGGTGACCTTGGGGTCTCGAACCTGGGTCCTCCGCATCCCAGTCCCATGCTCTATCCACTGTGCCACGACCTGGTCAGGCTGATTCTGTCTTGATAATGGTTAAGAAATAGCTGGACTGGTTTTCTTGCCTAAATCAACTGGCTATTCCAATGTTGAGTAAATATAATCTATGGGTCAATGACAACAGAAATTCATCACTACCTTACAGTAATAAGTCTTACTTTTGCTAGGTGTCTGACACTTGATAGGTACTTAAAAATGAAACAGTTATTAGGATTAGCCTGTGGACTACTTCCTCCTCTACTAGCCAATGATATTTCCAAGAGCTAGGATTGGGCTTCTCAGTGTCCTCTTAAAGGAGTTCAGGCAATTTTTGTTGGGGTCATGCTTAGTTTCTCGGGTAGTCTTCATATTCGGCTAGTAATGAATAACAACACAAGAATTCATTGATTCAACAAATATTCACACAATACAATGCACAGAACACATATTATAGACTTATGCACCTCAAACCTGTATAATTTTGTTAATGAGTGTCAAACCAATAAATTCAATTAAAAAAATTTAAAAGATATTTATTCACTGTATTCCAGGTATTGAGGAAGCCAAGAAGTCAACACAGGCTATCAAGTTGGCCACTGACCCCATAGCTACTTCATCCAGATAGGTCTCATCATCATTCATCCTGTCATTAGCAAGAGAAATATGAAAATGAGCACTGCCAGGACCTTCACCAAAGCCTCCCCAAACTGCCACCATGATGAAAGTCACGTCCCCACTTGGGACATTGTGGAGAGGCCACATGAGTCTGCAGGCCCGGGCCAGAGGAGCAGCATCCCACTCCTGCATCCTTCTCTTTTCTCATGTTCGCTCTTGGGACTCGGCCTGATCTCTGTTCTTCTGAGCGCCCTCTTCTAGCCAGCTGTTCTGTATCTTAGGACTCTTTCTGCTCTGGGACTAATCGTAGGCTGAGTACGGTCTCCCTGACCTCACATGTTCTTGTTGCCTTAAGGATAAGCTCAAAAGCTTTTCTTCCTTTTATGCGTTTTTAATAGTAAAAATGAAAGTAACAAATATGGCAAAGTTCCTCAAGATAGAAAAACCCTACCAAGTTCTTACAGTCCTTGCCCCATATCTGTAGTTTCTGACTACCTTGCTTATTGAGGACTCTGAAACCTGAAGGTCCAGTTAAGGCATGAAGGCCCTGTGCTTCTCTGGAGCCCCTGTTAGGTGACATTTATCTCAAAATCCCTGCCTCAAATGTGAACAGGTCACTTTGCCCTTTCCCTATGGCACTTCTGGTACGTTTACCTTTCCAAAAACTACTTAGAGAAAATAAGTTTCTCCCTATAGATGGCCAATAAGTTATGGCCAGGTTACTGAAAAATTCCTCTAGTGGGAAGGTCATTCAGCACCTGCCACACTGAAAGATTCTTCCTAAAAGAAAGAAACTGTTCCACCCTTGCCATAGCTGATTGGCTTAGCGGGCCCTTGGCCCAAGGCCCATCAGTCTGTTCACAGGCCAGCAACTCATGAAGTCGTCTCGCATGACAAGCTCTTTTTAAATAGCAATAGTGGTGACTGGCTGGGTCAATAGACTCCTCTCTTTCTGGACTGTGAGAGAAGCAATCAATGCGTAACAGAGAGACTAGCAGAAAAGGAGGGAGAGCCTGAGTCAAATCAAAAGTGTGAATATTAAGAAAGCTTCACTGCTGGATGGGTCAAGAACACCAAGATCATATGATTTCCATTGACTGCAATCCCACGGCAGTAGGATCAGCTTCTGTGGATGTTATAAAGTGACGAGATAAAATGCCAACTCTAACACACTTTTCTCCATCTGTAATTCTGAGTTAATTTTTAAAAACCACAGCACAGGCTAGTTCTTTGAATTATTGATGTGTCATATGACTGTGATAAAACAACACTTTAAATCATGATATTTTATAATCTTAATCCAAGAAAGAAAACAAAAGATATAAGGTTGGTTTAGAAAAATGGCCCCACAGTTCAGTGTTAGCTCAGTTTATCCGAGACAAAAACTGTCCAAAGTAAGGTACAAATTAACTCACAAATGATGGGAAGAAACTTCTATTTAACGTCTTCTATTCAACACCAAGTACTTTACAAATATCGCCTCAGTTAATCTCATAATAACTCTCCCTGAAAAGGTAGGTATCATTACCGTCCTAATTTTGCAAATCAGAAAGAGAGGCTCAGAAAATATAAGTAACATGTCCACAGCCACACAGCAAATAAGTGACTGAATTGGGATTTAACCCCAGGGTCTGTCTGAGCCCAAAGGCCATGTTCCTTCCACTCGGCCACTCTGCCTTATGAGAGATCATTACAGATAACAGGGCTTATTTCATGTCTAAAGAGATCCCCAACAACATTATGCAGCCATTGAAAGAACAGGGTAACTACACATACTGACCTATAACAATCTCTAAAATATACCGTGAAGCCAAAAAAAAAGAAGAAGCAGGATGTGAAATCAAGTGTATAGTGTGCCAAGGTTTGTGTTTCAAGAACGGAGGCAGTGTGTACAAGTGACGTAGGCACACACACTGGCATGGAGGACAGTGAGACTGGCTACAGTGGAGAAATGCTTCACTGTTTCCTCTTCTGTATTTCTGAATTGGGAACAGGGGTAGGTTCCAAAACAATAAATAATTTTAAAAACCATATAGTCATTTCAACAACCTATGAACTTCTGTCCCTTATGGTACCTGTAAGCATGAAAATATTCCCAGTTTTCTATGTCTGAAACTTCAAAGCCAATAACTAGAAGCAAGAGATATTAGGAAGTGGGTTAAATGGATATCCAGAAACCCACAACACTTTTCTCTTATTTTGATAAAAATTAACACAGAAAAGTGAATAAAATGGCTGCAGAGAGAAACTTATTGTTTTTTGCCTAGAATGTGAGCAAGATTTGGAAAAATAGGAGGTGAGAGATTCCCAGAAAAGGGAAATCAACAATAAACAGAGTTTGCTCTATCTCCAATCTGTCTCTGTTCTCTTCCAGCTCACTCATTAAATCTAAACTCTCATTGAAACTCACCACATGGGAGAAAATGAAAAGAAGAAAAAGATAAAACAAATTTATAGCAAAATAATTTCCAGATGTATTAAAGATTTAAATAGCAAAGCTGTAGATGTAACAACACTAAATAAAATTATAAGTGATTAAGTATATAATCAAGAAGTGAGAAAGATCTTTTTAAAAATGCACACCAATGGCATAAATCATCAAAGACCCCTGGCCAGGTAGCTCAGGTGGTTAGAGCATCATCCAGATACACCAAGATTGTGAGTTCGATTCCCAGTCAGGAAACATACAAGAGTCAAACAATGAATACATAAATAAGTGGAATAACAAATAGATCTCTCTCTCTCTCTCTTTCTCTCTCTCTCTCTCTCTCTCTCTCTCTCTCTCTCTCTACTTTGGTATCAGACACTTGAAATAGTAATGCTATTACTATTAGTATTGTCAGTGTTACTGACCATTTCAGGAGAGTTGGTACAGAGAGAGATATTGCCTTTTAAGAGAAGGTTCAGAAAAAGCATAAAGGCTCTAGTAGATAGAGGTCTCTCCATGACATGGGAAGAATTTCTCTGACGTTAAATTGTTGGAGTAGCAGGTGGAGGTGATGACGTGGGGTGCTGAGCAGAAAGATGCTGAGCGCTCCCTCCACTTAATGAGGGGAGTGTCCCTAACACTCAGTAAGCCTGAGTGTATAAGCAGATAAGGACAGAGAGGGGAGAGAGGGTGGGTGTGTCAGTGGTAACTGACTTGGAGACACCACTAGGTAAGGTGGGACCCACCCTGCTGGAAGCCATTTGCTCTGTATCTTTAAAGGTCCCTGAGGAAAGTGAGACAATAACATTGGCTGACACTGCAGCAATCCGTTACTCAGATTTCATCAGAACTGTTTCATGGTTGATTTTGCTCCGTCTTCCCAATCTTTCTTCCTTGCTGAATATCATAACTCCTCACAGTTGCCAGCCTCAACAAGAATAATGTCATTGGCCATGGTCTTGATCCTCTACTCCTCATTCCCAGACTTTGTTTTCTGTTCCCCTCAATTTCTGACTTAGTGATGATCCAAGAGGATGCCACCACCTAAAGTCCCAAACCATGGACAAGATCCGGCCTGTCTGTCTCTGGATTTATCATAAAGACTATCATCTTCAGTGAGACAATCTCTGTTGTAACCCAGTGGAACCAAGTCCAAAGTGTACTCTTAGACCTAGGCAAAGTTAGTAACTTGGGATAGGACCCCTGTGATAATTGTGGATACAACTGACATAATCTATAAGTCTAATTATTTTATGAATTAAATATAATTATTATAATTGGATTGAAACAAACATAGTCAAATGCCAACAATGAAACTTCGTTTGGAGGGCTCTCTATCTCACCTTCTGTTATGTCCCTCATTAGGGGTGACCTTCTTTCCCACACACGATAAAGTGCTGAGCAGTCAAGGTTCGGCTTTCCCGAGAATCTAGACACTCCTCCTCAAGAGATTGCGTGGTGCTTGGCCTCCGGACTCAGAAAGCCCAGGACTCAAATTATAGCCTTGTTACCTATCCTCAGTGTGCCTTACTTTCCCCAGCAGTAAAGTAGGGCAAAGCAACTTTCTCCCCAGGACGTTAAGTCTGTGAACCCGGGACTTCAGCCCCAGGCTCCAGTTAGGCTTCTAGAAATTAGTCAGTGATCCTGGAGTCAGGACTGACTGTAGGTATAGACACCAGGCTCCCCTCTTTTCATCTCACTCAGGGGTCACTGCCTCATCTCACCAGCTCTCACAAAATTTCCAAAGACGCATCTTCTGACTTTCAAGTAAACACAGGCCCAGCTAATTGTGTGTGTGTGTTCCAGGTACGAGCCTGGGAGCCAGTCCAGACAGGTTTCTGGGAGCCACGCTTTCCCTGCTGCGGAGGAGGCACTGGGCCTGCTTGTGCACACACCTGGAAGAGGTTAGCAGCCTCCAGGACCCGCTGCACATTCTGCTTGGTGATCAGCGCCTTGCTGGTGTAGGTGTAGTCCAGAAGAGTGTGCATGGTCTCAGCATCGACCCCTTTGATGATGATCCTCTTCTCATACTTTTCCTTTAAATCATTGCAGAACATGGCCCTGGAAGAGACACATGAATATGTGAGTCCTGCTATGACCCTTAGTTTCAGGACTTTAAAGACCCCTACCCTTCAGACCTGTCTGGCCCATGGAACAGTTAAATGAAGTCATAAGGATGGGGTTTCAATCTGATAGGATTGGTGTCATTATCAGAAGAGGAAGAGAGTCCTCACAGAAACCGACCACGCTGGCACGAGGATCCTGGACTTCTATGCTTTAAAAACATGAGAAGAGGTGCCATTATCTTCTAGTGATGTAACTGAAATGGGAAGCTCCCTAAATGAGTCCTGGTGACAGAATGTAAGTCCCAAAACTGGGACTTCCATCCCAACAAAGTGGGGATTATTCCACTAAATCCTGTTCCTCTTCCCTTTCTCACACCTCCTCTTTATCTCTGGGAGTCACTCATCAGTTTCAAATTGTTTGACTAGCTGACTTTTGAACCTTTCGTCTTAGCCAATGAGATCTCTCTCGGGTTCTCTCTGTCCTTCCTGCTCTGTCGTTATCAACAATAATCCTTCTACCCTTCTCTCCTCCCTCCTCTTCTCTCTTTCCTTCTCTCTTTCTCCTCACAGAATATGATAATATGAAAAAAAGAGAGAGCCGATGGGAATTCTGGAAAGTTAACAAATCCCAGCCTGGAACCAGAGGAGCGGTGATGTCATTTGGATGGATGACCGATTTACTAGCCACCCCTTTCAGCCATAAATCCTCTTGGTCAGAGGGGCACAGAACTGTCTGCAGAACCACACACCTTTCAAAGTGATGTCACATAGGACTCACATGTTGCTTACTCCTGATTCCATGAGAACCCTGCCATCAAAGCGACCACACAATTTCTTCCTGGCCCAGCCTGTCTTTCTGGGAGGGGTTGAACAAGCTCGCTCTCTAAGCCTCCTTTGTTTGAGTTTCTAGAGCAGCCCAGCCTAACAGAAACATAATGAGAGCCACATGTCTCATTTTCAATTTTCTAGTCATTTTAGTTTTTAAAAAGTAAAAAGATAAAATTAATTGTAATATGTTTTATTTAACTCAATATACCTCAAATATTATTATTTCAACACGTGCTAAATTGTTTTAAATTATTAATGAGACCATTTACTTTTCTTTTTTTCATACTAAGTCTTCAAAATCCTTCATGTATATTATATACTTAAAATACGTCTCAATTCAAACCAGCCATGATAGAAATGCTTAGTGGCTAGTAGCCACTCTATTAAACAGTGCAGCCCTAAAGCTTCAATCCTGAACTCTGATGTTGGGTCACCTGATCAGCAATCATCTCAGGGGGTAAAGTGAATGTCACCCACATCAATGATATGTACATGAATATATGAGAAACAGAACATTTAGTGGGAAAAGGTGGGCAGTGGTGATTGAGTCAAATAAAGTTTGTTTGTTTTTTGTGGCAGAGACAGAGAGAGTCAGAGAGAAGAACAGATAGGGACAGACAGACAGAAAGGGAGAGAGATGAGAAACATCAATTCTTCATTGCGGTTCCTTAGTTGTTCATTGATTGATTTTTCATATGTGCCTTGACCAGGGGGGCTACAGCAGACCGAGTGACCCCTTGCTCAAGCCAGCGACCTTGGGCTCAAGCTGGTGAGCCTTGCTCAAACCAGATGAGCCTGCGCTCAAGCTGGTGACCTCGGGGTCTTGAACCTGGGCCCTCCGCATCCCAGTCCGACTCTCTATCCACTGTGCTGTGCCACCGCCTGGTCAGTAAATGAAGTTTCTTATAACTGAGGCAACATATCGCTAGAGTGCAATTTAAAAATGCTCCTTCACCTAGAATGTGATTTTAAGGTTAGTGAAAGATAAATTTTGTTGACTCTGTATAATCTCAAAAATTCCAATAAAAACTGGAAAAGTCTAATGGAGGGATGTTTTAAAGCTAAATAAATATGTAAATTGTCTAATTCCATGCCTTACACTTTGAAGGGCTCTTAAAGGAAGCCTCTGTATTTCCCATGTGACACAATTACTGGAACCATTTGGACTCCTGATTGACTGCCACCCAGACACAGCTTCTGAATTCCACTTTGGAATCAGTCACTGGACAAAATCCTGCCCCAGCTCAGCCCATACCTGACTGCGTGTCTGTAATCCCCGGAAGCCAACCTTTGTGAGCTAGTGATGTTCCAGGGGAGAGAAGATAGGAGGGGAAGAGGAGGAGATAAGCAAAACAAAAGTTGTACTTAGCCTGACCAGGCGGTGGCGCAGTGGATAGAGCGACGGACTGGGATGAGGAAGACCCAGGTTCAAGACCCCGAGCTTTCCAGCTTGAGCGCGGGGCCCATCTGGCTTGAGCAAAAAAGCTCGTCAGCTTGGACCCAAGGTCTCTGGCTCCAACAAGGGGTTGCTCGGTCTGCTGCAGGTCCGTGGTCAAGGCACATGTGAGAAAGCAGTCAATGAACAACTAAGGTGTTGCGACGGCAATGAAAAACTAATGATTGATGCTTCTCACCTCTCTTCGTTCTTGTCTTTCTGTCCCTATCTATCCCCCTCTCTGTCCTTGTAAATAAATAAATAAAATTATTTTTTAAAAAAAGTTGTACTTACAGTCATTTTAATCTGATCCTGCGGGTAACCACTGGCGAACACTCTCCTGAGCTGTTCCAGCAAGAGACCCAGAAGCTGGGCTGTGATATTCTAGCTCCTGCCACCAGTCTTAGCTGTGGGCCACCCCACAGGAGGTAAATGCTCAGCACCTGGGCTGTAATCTTTTACATTTATGTTTATAGTACTTTGTAGGGCAAACAACATTAACTTCTTTGAATATCACACCCATTTTAGAGGTGATATACTGAAGTAGAAGTCAAGTAAATTGTCTAAGACCATACAGATTGTCAACAAAAAAATTGAGACCAGAACCAAGGACTTTGGGCTCTTAGTCTAGAACTCAACAGGGCATGAATCCAAGAAAATCAGCAGGAGTTCAAGGCATCTTTAGGGGGTCAACTGAGTATTAGCACTGAATAAACCAGGCCAAGCATTGCTTTCTGAGAACACACCTGGGTTAGTTATTACTAAGCATTTACCCCGTAGCTTATACGTGAGATAAAAATTTTGTGCAATTAAAAAAATAGTTCTAGCCAGACACTGACCAATTCTCATGAGACTCTTGTAAAACAGAGGTAGCTATTAAAATCCTCATTTTACAGTAGAAGCAGTCTCACAACAGGGAGCCAGTTGCCCAATACTTGAGCAGTGAATCAGCACAGACCCCAAAATATGCTTAAGTGAGTGAGTTTATTTCCCACAACAGCCATGGGCCCCACACACTGCTGGGCCACAGTCCCCTCCCAGCTCTGCAGGCCTCGCTCCTTCCATTCGGGTCTGCTCAGACGTCACCTCCTCCGAGCAGCCCTCACTGACACTGCCCCCATCTAAACAGTCCTTCTCTAGTGTCTTTATTTCTTTTCTTTTTCTTCATAAACCTGTCATAACTTGAAATAATATTATGCATTTGCTTGTTAACTAGTTTAACAACTGTCTCTCCACTAGAATGTGAGCTGAGTGAGGACATGCGCACTTTGCTCACCACTGCGTCCCTGGCGTTAGAACAGTGCCTGTAACCTAGTAGCGATTCGGTAACTATTTGGGAAGAAAATGAATGAATGAATGAATGAATGAATGAACGGACGAACAAACTTATCTTTCCTAGCCCCTGGGTGTTTGCTCTTGACAAGAATCTGCACCTCTTGCCTGACCAGGCGGTGGCGCAGTGGATAGAGCGTCAGACTGGGATGCGGAAGACCCAGGTTTGAAACTCGGAGCTCGCCAGCTTGAGCGCAGGCCCATCTGACTTGAGCAAAAGATCGCCAGCTTGGACCCAAAGTCACTGGCTCCAGCAAGGGGCAGCTTGGTCTGCTGAAGGCCCACAATCAAGGCAATGTGAGAAAGCAATCAATGAATAACTATGGTGTTGCAAGGGCAACAAGAAACTAAAGATTGATGCTTCTCACCTCTCTCTGTCCCTGTTAAAAAAAAAAAGAATCTGCACCTCCAAAAATTAGCAAGCACCATCTGAAGGATGAGAGGAGGAGGCTGCCTCCTGTGCTCCCCACCCCCACAGAGAACTTGCATCACACCCTCAGGTCCAAGGCCTGGATCTTCAAGAAGACACACCCACACTGAACATTCTTACAACTTTGATGAGTTCTACATGATTCTGCAGTTCCTAAATGTCACTAATTTAGAATCTCTCCCCCAGCCCAAGTGCCCGTGCCTCAGCCCTTCCGGGCCTCCACACCTGCCTCTGTGCTCTCTGCCTCCTGTACCTGTCATCCCACCACAACCCTAACTCCTCCGCTTCAGTGAGACAGTCTGGGTTGGAGTGGCTTTTTTTTTTTTTAATTTCTTTTTATTTTATTCATTTTAGAGAGGAGACACAGAGTGAGAGAGAGAGAAAGAGAGAAAGGGGGGAGGAGCTGGAAGGATCAACTCCCATATGTGCCTTGACCAGACCAGTGCAGGGTTTTGAACTGGCGACCTCAGTGTTGCCAGGTTGACACTTTATCCACGGTGCCACCACAGGTCAGGCTGGAGTGGCTTTTAACATTGGTTGCAAACTGAACTAACTTCTACTTATGAATATGTGTCTTCATGTATACAATTGGTTAAAATTTTTTAAATTAATGTGCTGCTCGATAAACACTGTTGTTAACAAAGGATTAGTGGAGAGGGCACTATGGGGAGGGGGGCAAGGGAGATGTTGAGGGAAATATGGGGGAAGGGAGGGGGCATTCAGGGCTACACTAGAATCTATGTAAACACAATAAATTAAAATCAATTTTAAAAAAGGATTATTGGATATAAACCTAATGTGGCCACTCAAAGGGTATATTACTGTAAAGAAATAAAGAAGTCAGCAGATGCAAGGTGACCCAGCATAGAATGACATCACAGCTGATGACTCCCAGCACTACTAAGCTGAAAGCTGAGACCAAGAACTTTATTAAGCTCACTAAGCCCCCACTCAAAATTTGTTTGCAAACCAAAGTTTAAGAACAATTGCCCTTGAGAGAAGTCACATCAGTTCCCAACACAGGAGCCTCTGAGGTCATCCTGAGAATGAGGAAACAAATGATTGGTGCCTGTGAAAGCCTTGCCTCCCTATGGATAGTTCCTTTTAGGTTCTGAGACTCACTCCTCTTAGGACTTCATGAGCTCTAGGGCTGCATCCCAAACTGGAAGGGGTGGAGGAGGGCCTCAGATGGAGGCAGACCTTGTCCTGGCCTCTTAAGTCTTTCTCTAGCTGAGCTGGTGGACAGGACTCCTTGCAGCCTATATTCAAATAATACAGCTCATGAGAGTTAAGAGTTCTGAAACTAGACGTTGTGCCAAAGCCTTCCTAGTGACAGCGTGCAATTCTCTGTGCTTACCTGCTGCGCACGTGTGCATCTCACACGCTCAGAGGGGTCTTTTCAGAGTAAAATTTAGGGGTTCATAGCCATCTCTCTTTCCACTCCAGAGATAAGGTGAACAGAACTCTGCCATCTTGCTCCAGGACATGGAGTCAGCTCCTTTTACTCCCATCTGGTGGTTGAGTCTTTGTTCTAAACCAAGAAAGGAGCTAGAACTCTAGAGCTGCTCCTACCTGACTCGAAACATCATCAGATCTCAAAAGAACTGCCTTCTGCCTAACTCCTTGCCCAACTTCACCATTCCTCAAGTATACGGCACATGCACCTTTTGGAGACCAGCACTCCAGCCATGTTCCTATAGAACCAGAGTCCCTCCCAGCCCCACTGGCTCATGGCTAAGACCTCAGCATGCCATGTAACCCAGCACATCCAAGTTTATGAGAGAAAGAATGGCTTGTTCTATCCTGCAAGATCAGTCAAGCTAGAACATCAGTCACAGCAAAGCCTGTGGCTAGGATTCAGCAATGATTTAGTCATGAAGATATAATGGGCACTTCTTTTTTTTCCTGTTCAACATATGTCCTCATTGTTTTAGTAGGAGCACTCAGATTCTCCTTTGGGAACTACCCCTCCTCCAATATCAGTCTGGGAAGTTTGGATGGATCTAGCTCCACTTCTTAGACCAGAGATGAGCATGGTCCAAGTCATGTGTTATGGCTCCTAAGCCAAAGTGACTGGTTCATGGAAGGGCACGGAAAGAAGCTGGTCCAAGCAAAGCAATTTTAGAACTTTCTGTGCAATTATTGGGAAACATAAGCTCTCTTCTCACTCGGGTTGCTAAACTGGGATAAATAAAAATCTGGAGCTGCTGGAGATCTTCCTGCTTCCATGTGTGAGGACACCACGCCCCATCTCCGGAAGAGAAATCAATACAGAGGTTAGTAGAGTTGAGTGATAAAGAGAGAAACTGAGTCCTGATGACAGTACTTAAGCACAAGAATACAATTGAGCCTGAAACCAACAGTCCTGGACTTTTTAATTACTATGTGAGCAGATAATTTTTTTAAATGCTTGAACTAGTTTGATCTGAGTATCTGTGATTTGCAATACAGAATCCTGACAGACACACCTGACAAGAGAAACTCTGAATAACAAATGGACCCAAATGCCAAAGAAGATCTTCTAAAAAGCTCCAAGAAAAGAAATGTTAAAAGTACTCTCATTCAACAACTAGCAATTTCCAGTGTGTTTACATGAGCACTGTTGGGCTCCAGACAGGTCTTTCTTTATTTTTTCTTCCTTTCTTTTTTTTAATTGAAGTGAGAGGAGGGGAGAGAGACAGACTCTCACATGTGCCTCAACTGAACTCCACCTGGTGACCCTGTCTAAGGCCGATGCTCTGCCCATCTGGGGCCAATACTCAAAATCAAGCTGTTTTTAGCTCCTGAGGTGGAGGCTCCAGGGAGCTATCTTCAGTGTCCAGGGCCGATGCACTTGAACCAATTGAGCCATGGCTGCAGGAAGGGAAGAGAGAGAGAGAGAGTGACAACTGGGAGGGGGGAGAAACAGACGGTTGCTTCTCCTGTGTGCCTTGACTAGGAATTGGACCTGGGACTTCCACTTGCTGGATCAACACTCTACCACTTAGCCAGCTGGCCAGAGTCCAGACAGGTCTTTCTGTGTACACTCTCTTGGGCCTATTTTTGGTATGTCTTCTCCTCTAATAGATTCTTAAGCATCTGAAAGGCAAGGGTTGTATTTTATTTCTCTGTTAATTTTTATATATTGGCCCACTGTAGGCATTTAACATTTGTTGGATGGATGGATGGATGGATGGATGGATGGATGGATGGATGGGATGGATGGACAGATGGATGGACAGGACACTACACAAGCAGAAAACTACACAAGCAGATTTGCTGATTTGGCCCCACACTCTCAAATCACACATTTCTCCTCTAACTACCATGAGAATAAATAATGATAAGCTCCATACTAAACGACCTGGAGTGAAATGCATGGTGGAGAACTGTATTATCTACTGGTTCTCTGTGTCGGAACCCTAGGCTCAGGTTGTTTCTCCCAGGGCGTATAGCCTGAGATTTTACTTTACAAAAGACGAGACTGTTCTTCACCTCATTTGCTTTTGTGCATCTTCTACTTCCTTGCAGAGATGGAACCTGGCTTCCCCCAACAAAGCCACTTCCTTCACCACTCTCTTCAGTGATGTCTGGTCTGATTCTCACTTCCACTGGGCAGGGAGCAAGGTCAGCATTGTACTTACTGCCCGCTGCCACATCCTGGCCAGGCTGTTGACCTGGAGGCTCCTCATCACCCTTTTGATTAATCTTTTTTTTTACCCCAAGACCCCATACTGTCTTCCTTATGATTTCTTTGTAATTATCTAAAAGTCAAGGATCAGCCCCAGCTTAGAGATTTTTATGAGCATTCCCTGATTCTAACCACTTTGAAACATGTGAACTGGCACTGGTCACCCCAAGTATTCAAATGTTGACGCCTTCCCAGTCATAGAAGTTCTCCTTACTGTGGTGCATGTATTCCAGACTTATCCCTCTGCCAGCTGCCACAGAGAAATCTGGACTGCCAGGTCTGTTTTTTCATCCAGAGGGACAGAAGAAGAAGATAGGAGATCCTCCAGCCAGGGATGCAGAGAAGTTTTAAAGCAGGGGATAAGGAAGCAGCCACCACAGATTGGCTTACACTTAGGGCTGCTCAGGCTACAGCCAGAGTTGGGGCTGATATTCAGACTCTGCTAGGCTCACCATTCCTTGAACCATAGTGTAGACTACAACAGTCCCCAGAAAAAGGTGCCTCTATTTCTATTTGGTCCTCCCAGACAAAACTTTAAACAATTTTAAAAGATATCATGGACTACTTCCCTGATTAAAAACTTTTCCATGGTTTCCCACTGCCTATAAGACACATTTCAAACTCTTCATCTTGGGCCAACAAAATCTTTTATGGTCTGACCCTACCCATCCCTTGGCTTTATTGGTCCACACATATCCTTTACTCCAACTCTTCCTATGGTTCCCATGCTTATGTTGCATGATACCTTCCCAGATGTGTTTCCTTCTTCCTGGAATGCTGTCCACCTTCTTTCCCTCAGTTAGTCTCTTCTGGCCAATGATTACTCATCCTTTCCAACTCTGTTCAGCTATTACCTTTTAGGAAGCTTTCTCTGACTGCTTTCTCTCCAGTCTGATTCAATAGGTGCAGTTCTATCATAGCACTTATCACCTTGTACTGAAACATTGATTTACCTGTTCTCCACGAAGTGACTGTGATTTCAAGGTCAAGCAGAAACCATAACTCATTCATCTTTGTAGACCTAGTGCTTAGCATAGAGTAAGAACTTAATAAATTTGTGTTAATTGAATGAATACATGAATGGATAGAGAAATGAAATTTCCCTAAGCCCACTCGACACTACAGTTCCAAAAGCATACTGCTTTGTGTCACTCCCCCCACCCACCTATTTGCACCTTTTATGTGCCTCTCGGTTATATGATCCAGTGTTTCTCAAATAAAGGCCAACAAATCACTGTTGGCTTACTGAAGAAGTGTGGGAGGAGTGTAGGTTTTCATGATTACAAATAATTCTCGCCTGACCTGTGGTGGCGCAGTGGATAAAGCGTCGACCTGGGAACACTGAGGTCGCCAGTTCAAAACCCTGAACTGCTCTGGTCAAGGCACATATGGGAGTTGATGCTTCCAGCTCCTCCCCCCTTTCTCTTTCTCTCTCTCTCTCTCTCTCTCTCTCTCTCTCTCCTCTCTAAAATTAATAAATAAAAAGAAATTAAAAAAAAAATAATTCTCTCCTCCTCCATCTCCAGCTCATTTGCAAATGAGACAGATATCTCCTGCCAACCCAACCTGCTATCCTGAGCTTCAGGGATACTGCTAACTTTCCTAATCTCCATTCTCTTTGGGGTGTGTGTGTGTGTGTGTGTGTGTGTGTGTGTGTGTGTTGTATTCATTAATCCCATCTTCCAGGAATTATTCACTGGACATCTGCCCCTCCCCTAATTTCCTCAATACCAAAATGCCCTTGATATCCAGCCTCTTACAAGCCCAGGCTTGCTTTACATAACACATCATGATCTCTTGAATGCCAAGAGAAGTCAGCTCTTCCTTGTTCTTGGACCTGAATCATTTGAAAACTGCTGCTGGTTATTTTTTATAGCCCGTCAGAAAAAACTATGATGCAACTTCTGGTCTGATTGTGTTTTAAGGTCATAGGAGTATCAGCACTCCTGTAATTATTATGCCTTTAAAGATTTCCACAAAAGTTTAATGTAATAAAAGAATGGCTACCCTTAGCTGCCATACAACATATAGGTTGCCTAAATAATATTCTTTCATAACAAGGTAGACTTATCTGTATACAGAAATGGCATCTCCAAAAGAATTTAAGATGGCTTTTACTAAAGCAGGAGAAGTATGATAAAATACAAAACAATAATAACAAAAAATAAGAAGATAAAAAATAATTAAAGTAGGAGAAGAATATAACACTGAAACCTAGGCTAAGAAAAGCCAATGCAATGATCTTCCTGACAGCCAAAGAAAAACAGAAGCACAGTTAGTTGGCTAATAAAAGAGAACAAACCAGGATTTACTATCCCTCTTTAATAAATATTTATTTTCCTTTTGTCCAAAGCCTTCTCCTTCTAAAAAATTCTCTGGTTCAAGTGGCATACACATACACACCCTCAGTCTTTGGCAGATGGTGGACTCCTAAACTGTAAACTGGGCTGATCATTGTACCCCACCTTTCTGATACGGTGATTGGTCTAGGATTAGGTAATTGAATGGAACTGGGCCAATCAGAGTCTTTCCTGGGCCTTTCCAAATTGAAGCTAGCCCTTCAGTTTCTCTCTGGAACCAAAGTCTCAGAGCTGCCAACAGGCAAACTCCCAAACATGTGGCAGATCCATCTGAGAAATCGCACCTGTGAGATAAGCTGAGTGAAGGTAGAGAGAAAACCTCCTGACTGTGTTCAAGGCCCTGCTTCCTCTTCCCCCGGGGCACTGCTGCATCCTGACCCTTCCTTTGACTTGGTTATGTGGCCAAATATCTTCCTCTTTTGCCTGAGTGATTTGACTTGAGTTTCTATCCCTACAATCAAAAGAATGCTGACTAACATAGAACATTGAGCAATGCGATCATTGGTGGGCGCCAAGGCAATCTAACCCAAAACGCAGATGTTCTGCATAGGGCCAGCTCTTCCCATGGACTGTTTAATGTTCCATATATTTGAATCTAGTTCTGCAAAGACATTTCCATGCAGGAACAGTTACATATCCATGTACTTGAGGCAGGGATAAAGTTCAGAACTTGATATGTTTATAATGAAAGTATTACTCTGTTGTATTTTAATTGAGAGAAACCTGGAACATTATATAAAACAGGAGAATAGATTTTCTGGCCTTAATTGAAAGATGATTCACATGCCCTAGACACAAGGAATGGAGATAACAAAGATAACATTTTATTAAAAATTCAAAGGACCTGACTGCACTTCTACCCTGGGGTAGCAACCTCCACCAAGCAGAAATGTTTTAGGATTGGAAGGCAGATAAGCGATTATAGATCTCTAGTACTTAAATATTAACCACTGTATTCGTTCTGCCAAAAGGAAAATATTAAAAGTATAAAATACAGAGCACAGCCCTGGCCAGTTGTCTCAGTGATAGAGTGTCAGCCTGGAGTGTGGAAGTCCTGGATTCAAATCGCAGTCAGGGCACACAGGAGAAGTGACCATCTGCTTCTACATCCCTCCCCCTCCCGCTTCTCTCCCTCTTCACCTTCCACAGCCACGGCTTGATTGGTTCCAGCGCTTGGGCCCTGGGCACTGAGGATGGCTCCATGGAGCCTCTGCCTCAGGTATTAAAAATAGCTCAGTTGTAAGCATGGCCCCAGATGGACAGAGCATTGGCTCCAGACAGGAGTTGCCAGGTAGACCCAGGTTAGGGTGTATGTGGGAGTTTGTCTGACTCCTCTCTTCTCACTTGGAAAAGAAGAAAATAATAAAATAAAATAAGAGCCCAATGTTAGAAGTATCACTAATAAATAGTTCACTAGAGTTTGCCAGATACACCAACAGTGGCGGCAGCAATCCTCAACACCTTTACAATTATCTAGACCCACGTGGCCTTAATTCATTCTTGTTTTCCTTCACACTCATTCTACCACCTACACTTGCTGGCTCCCTTTTAGGTACCTGACACATTATGTTTTAAGGTCATAGGAGTATCAGCACTCCTGTTATTATTATGGAGTAACGTTATGGAGAAAAAAACCAAAGGATTATAACATCTAAACACAGTTTAAGAATAATCTCTCACTCCCCTTCTGCCATCTAGTTGTTGGTTAATATATAATAATTATGACTAGATTGTGCCCACAATACTCTTCCAATTCCTGACCTCATGTTTGATTTTTGTAGTGAGTCGTCAAAGTCCCCTCATTGTAGCCTCAGGGAACCAGACCAGAGACTGAGGTACTAAGGTAGAAGGCAGGGGCCATGCCCTGGCAGGGATTTCAGCATTAGTCCAACAAAGGAGCTCATTATTGACTCAGACTAAGCCTGGAAGCTTTTACATTCCTACAGGAAGGGCCAGTAAGACTGAGAGAAGCTTGATGACCCCTCCCTTTATCACCATGACTCCCATTCCTCTGCCAACCCTGGCAATTACAACATGGTTGTTCTCACAGGTCAACATCATGTATGGAGTGTGGCATCTTTTTCAATGAGAACCACTGGTTTAAGTGGGGATTCTTGGGGAGATGGGCTCAGAATGTAGGATGAACAACCCCTTCCAATGACTCCAATGTGAAGACGTGTCCACGGCACAGCACAAATGACAGCTGTATTTGTAGTCTTATAAAAGACACTAGTAGTCTTAGGAAAAAAAATTTGATATTAATATGAATGTTAAACCTAAGTTTCCCTCAATTTTTCTGCCGTGAAAATACTTGTACTCCTTGACATTCAGCTGTTTGACATTTAATGTTTGTTATGAGCTACTTTCGAAGCTTTATTCACTCAACTCTCAGATTTTCCCAACTTCCTCATTCCACTCAAAACTTTTAAATAGACCCTCAAAGGGAACTACATTGTCTGAGTTGCTAATACAGTCCCCGTTTACAGCCACATGCTTTCATATGCAGCTAGACAAGTGGAGCAGCAGGTGCAGAGAACATGTACAGGATGATGGAAGGGAGGAAGATGTGAGGAGAAATGGAACGAGTGCATTGGACCACATGGCAGATTGTTATAGAGAGGTTTGCAAGTGAAAGATATCCCCGAAGCAAATGGAAAAACTGAATTGTTAATTTCAGGAAAGGCAAAGGGTTTACAAAAAAGAGAAATGTAATCTCATCACACAATTTGTCTCAACAGGAAACAATGTCTTCATGGACATAATGTAAACTCTTAATACAAATTTATCAAATAAATGTGATAACATTATATTGAGAGATTATAGAGAAAGTAAGTATATGGTAAGAGAACTAGGTATAAGTGTTAAGTTTTTATCAGACATACTAGGGATTCATAAATGTCTAACACTGAGAAATCAAGAAAGCAAAATAAGTATATTTTGTAGAAAAATAAATATAATATCAGAAGAAACGGCTAAACATTGAACATGGTGGGCTCTGGTGAGCAAGACTAACAGGTAGAAGAGGTGAAGATAAATTTTTGTTTTTCATTATAAGCCTTTAAATACTATTTAACTCTGATAACTACTTTTGTGTAATTTTTTGCTAAAAATAAATTTTAATTTTTAAAAATGTATATGAAAATTTGAAAGGCTAAGAAGAGACAGTTCACAGAAAAAGAACTGCAGAATTTATTTAAAATAAAAGAAATGCAAATTGAAACTAAATTGAGATGCTGTTTTTCATCAATCACACTGGGAAAAATCCAAGTGTGAGGCTATCCTTTTTTGGCAAAGCTGGGGGAAGTACAAAGTGATTGACCCTCCATCCAGGAGAATCAGCCAATTTCCACTAAAACTGCAGATGTACCTCTCTTTGACTCAGTAAACCTTCCTCTAGAAATGCACCCAGACACTCTTGCATGCATATGAAATGACCTATGTATAAGGCTAATCATTACAACACTGTTTATAAAAGTAAAGGATTTAAAACAATCCAAACATCTATCCATCGGTGGCTGGTTAAATAAAGTTAATCACTTAGTGGAAATGTTTATGTTCTCAATAAATAAAGATTTTTAAAAATCTACATAATTTTACAAGCAGCTTCCAGGCCCTCCAAAACTTAGAAGGCTGTGTCGGAAGCCTCCAGACTGAGCAGACTCTCTGCGCTTCCAAAGTCTGAACATAAAGGGAACTTGACTCTCCACCCCTTTCAAAACCTTAGAAACAAAGCAAGAATGTCGGTGAGGCAATATCCAAGTCAGCATCAGTCTTAGGGGCAAGTCCCTCTTGGTCACTTTGTTAACTGCGACCCTCAGCTTTGGTTCCTCATCTGTAAAGGGGAATAAAATTCCCTACCCCTCAGGGTTGTTGTGGGTGGTGCCTGAGCCAGCAGGGGCACAGGGTCTGGCCCACAGTAAGTGCTCAACCACAGACGTTATGACCAGTGGACCGCGAAAGGAACACTGTCTCCAGGAGTAATTAATGTTCACGAGAGGAGGGCAATCATCTTGGAAATACCAATATAAGAATCAAAAGTCACTGCTCTGAAGAAAAGAATAGAAAGAATTTTTCTTCAGAGCAAGGAGTTTTGGAAGAGGCTCTTCAGCCACAAGCAGAAACATATGCAGCGTGGGGCGCCTCCCGCTTCTCACTGTGGGAGGACAGGCAGACACTTCCCTGCCCTCCCTGTCCTGCGTGTACCCTACATCCGCGGGGTTGGAAGGACTGAGCCCACACAGTGTCTGCTTAGTGAGAAACCCGAGGGCCAGAGAAGCCAATGAGGTCCTTGAGAGCACACAGCCAGGAGGAGCCAGCAACTAACAAAATGACTCATCGGTATACATTTTATGATAGTAGTTTTCCCGTGATTCAAAACAGAAAGAATGAGTCTAAAACTGAGGACTCAGGGCATTGAACTAAGTTGACTTTCCTTCACTTCTGAATGGGGTTGGGATCAGTGTGGAAGCATATGGTGAATATTGGTGCAGTAAGTGATGTGTTTGTCATGCCAACCCGTCTTTATGGCTGTGCTTCACCTTTTATGAACTTCTGGTGGAAAGAAGCCCCAAATTTAGTAGCAGATGATTCTGCAGTAAAAATGAGGATTTCTAGAATGTGCCCAATCCCTGCTCCAGCGATGACTAGACATGTAATATTGGGTTTCCATTTCCTCATCTGTAAAAGGGCATACCAGCCACCTTCATCATGCTGTTGTAAAAATAAAATCGGGTAACTCTGTATGTCTGGCCCTTAGCAAGCACCACTTCCTGCAAACCCAGACCTCCCTCGCCTCGTCTACATGTGGGACCCAATCAGTTCCACAGCAAACTCCTGACCTGGCTCTGAACCCAAAACAAAATTTCCCTCTACGCAGCTCAAATTAAAAAAGAAAATGAAAAGAAAGAAAATACCTTTATAATATTTACATAGATAAATATATAGTTTTTAATTTCCTCCACCAGAATCAAGAGTTAATAAGAATCTCATTGCGAAGAATTATAAGGGTATTTTTAGAAATTCTCCAAATACCCTCTTCATCCACATTTCCCTTGGGCACTGGCTCAGTCTGGAGCACTCTGGATTCAGATGGATTCACTGGGTTCCTGAGCCTCCCACATTCCTGCCCCAGGCATTTGCTCATTGCAAACACTGTGTTAGTGGTTCTTAGCTGCACCAAGTAGAATGAGGTGGTGAATTTAAATAGATATAGTGAGCATCTACTGTATGTTAGGCAGTGTGGAAGACTTCTCCCCTCTTATATTTAATTATCACAACAATCCTGAGAGGTAATCATCATTGTTCCCGTCTTACAGATGAGAAAACAAATTTAGAGCATTGAGTGACTTGCAGAAAACCCCATGGTTAGGAAGGGGCCAAGTGTGATGGAACCCAGGCCCCCCTAGTTAGTTGTAACTACGAGCCTTCAGCTTGTAAAGCACCTTTGTAACAGCCTTCCCTTCCCACACACCCCTCAGCACAAACAGAAACCCCTAATTTTCAGCAAGTCATTTGATAACTCCAAAGGAGCAGCCACATCCTTTTCTCTTGGTGAATAAAGACAACATCATGTTTCCAACACACTGGTCAGACCAAAAGGGAAAAATTCCCCGTGTCTATAGTAATTTTCCACCCTTTGGAACAAGAACATATCACACAAAAGATTTACTATAATATATAAACATTGCTCTTAAATAATACCAATCTCTCTTTAATATGGTTTAAACCCTAAAACTTAAGGTTGAATAGCTTCCTTTCTTGCATCTTGAATAGACACACAAGCCTAAATAGATATACAAACCATAATGCAGCAGGCCACTAGACTGGGCTGTCCCATTAACACAGAGATTCCTGACAACTTGCACCCAATATGAGTGCAGTCTTAGGCGTGCTGACCTGAAATAGTTGCTGGCTGCAGCGAGAACCACGCGGTGGCAGGAGAATTCCTGAATGTCCACACACAAGATGACATCTGTCAAAGCGTTTTCCACTCGGAGGGTCTCCAGGCCATTCTGCAGAATTAAGGACAGTCCCGTGTCATCAAATTTGACCTTGTCCCCATTTAAGATTTCTACCAGGTCTCCTCTTTTCTGGGAGGGTTCATCTGTGGGAGCTGCCAGAGGTCCTTCCAAGCTCTTCTCTACCACATCGTCCATAGTCCAGGCACCTCTCTGTCCTGCTATCAACACCCAGACTGAAGGAGAGTCCAGGTTTCAGGCAGGTCGCATTGCAGAAGCTGAGCGGATTTCCTGTGCAGGGCCCTTCACTTATCACCAGCTGTCACACACACATAACAGGAAGTCTCGCACTTTCTCATCCTGTTACTACAAACGCCAGTGACTTCCATTCTTCTTCTTTCTGTGAATATCCACAAGGCTAGACATTACTTAGAAGGGGTGTGTAGCAAGGGGCTCTGGGAGCGAAGGGGTGGCTTCTCAGAGTCTGCTATGAGTGCTGTGCAGTTATTTTGGTCCACCTCCCCCCTCACATCCGTGAGCAGGAAGCCTCTGGTTCTGGTGATTACATTTGTACTCCTGGTGCTTCTATAACTGAAGTGATGGGATGGGTAGGGGGCGTTCTACAGTCCTCCCCTCCAGCCTCCCAGGAGTCTGAGGCCCCACAATGAGCACCCACAGAGTCCCTTGGGAACCCTGAAAAACACCCTTAGCTCTTGCGTTCTCATTTCTATCAGCACTGCATATCTTCAGTCTTTGTCTCTCTCCCTGCTCAGGGGAAAACAATGCCGTGGCAAATATTTATGTTCTCCACCCCCCTTTCCAAAATGTTCTTTGTTTTAGATATGAGAGCAGAGAAGAAATGGGCTCTAAGACTCCATCCCCAGGGTCTTCTCTCTTAAGAAGATGGATCAGGGCAGGTCTTGGGATTGCCCCAGCAAGTCTCAGATTGGCCTGATCTCACCCATCATCTAGTCATGCATCTAGCGGTGGATCATGAAGTATTTGCACTACCTCTGCATATCTCTGTTAAATAGCAATAACTGTCTTTTATTATTAAACTTCCACTATATCTTAAGATAATTTTAGAAATTAATGTATTTGAATCTTTGTAACAACCCACTGGGGGTAGAAATGACTTTCCTCATTCCACAGCTCAGGAAACTAAAGCTCTGTTCAACTGAGTGGCAGGACCCAGTTCTGTTGGGCTCAAAAGCCGCTCTTTCTTCCACCACCATCAGGCTCTCGGAGCTATATCATCATGTTGACCCTAACTCCCGAGTCTCCGAGAGAAGACTTCAGGGCTTGCCTGCCACGACTGCACCATCCAGAGGCCTTGCCAAGGTGGCCTCCGCTACCTCACTCCTGCTCTCACTCCCTTCTAGGAGTAAGGAGGACTACGAGGTCTCCTGATCAACAGGCATCCTGATTCTCTCACTGTCCTGGTCAGTGGTGACTGAGCCCTCTCCAGGCATTCCAATTGTGCCTCGGTTCTTTTCTCCCACAGATGCTTGTTCTTAAAATCAGGGTCTTTCATCTTCCCATTCTGTCACCCTTAGTGTGATGGAGGTTCCCTCGTGGTCACATTATAGCTGCCACAGCACCAGACGCCATGTCTTCATAGAACCCTAAGCCAATATCAAGAAGTAAAAGAGCAGGCCTTCTCTCCTCCATCCCCGTTTTCATCAGAGAAAAAATATTTTCTAAAATCCTTATCACATTTTTAGGTCAATTGTCCACTTCACATCAGTACCAGGAATTATACCGCAAAACCATGATTGCCTTGAACCAAACTTGATCCATCCGCTGAGACTAGCCTACTTTCCCCAAGATTGAGTAGCTGAACAAAATCCAGGCCTGTTAGCACAGAAGAGGGGTGTGCACTTAACCTCCTGTTCCTTCCACAAGGATATGCACAACCTCAACCCTCCTGCAGGCTTTGGCTGGGAGGAACTCAAGTTGTGAACAACATTGGCCATATTCATATCCACCCTGACCACCCCAACTAAAACAAAATTAAAAATAAAACTCAATTATTTATGATGAATCTTGCTCACTAAGTTCTCTTATTATTTTCCGTATACCATCCAAGCACACCCATGCCATCCCCGACATAAGCAGTTAACTGTTAACTTCCCCACAACTTTCAATTTTCCGAGTAAGCAAGCGCACATCTCTTGTATGATGTACCTACAACTACATTTTAGTGCAAAGGTAAAAAACACAATTGGATGGGCAATTATGTCAACTGGATATGCTCCAAGATTCAGCATGAACTGGTATATATTCTTTATAGCTACAGTCAGAATACTTGTTGAGTGAAAGATTTCTTTTCCGGCAACAAAACGTACAAGCCATTGGCAAAAGTTTTAGTACTGAGAAAACAATTTAATTATATCTTTCTAATCTAGTTGGCTCTATGATGGTTATAAGGAATAGATTCTGTCCTCATGCAAGTGGGTTGCTTCACTCAAGGAAAATCTCAGTTCCGAAGGCCGCAGATGGCCCTTTTGACTCCGGCCAACTGTCTTCTCTAAGACAAATTATAGTGATAGAAACAGGTCTAAAATCAGCCACAGAAGAACCACTATTCCCTCATGTTAACTTATTGCAACGAAATGATCTTGTATTGAGCACAAACTACATATGTTCCGGGAACTACGAGAAGCACTTTATGAACTCTAATGCACTTAACCTTCCCACTGGTCCAGTGCAGTTAAGTACTGCGATTTCCATTTCAGAAACATGAAAGAAGATCAGGTCCCATAATTGTAGGACAACATTTCAGTGTCACACCATAGCCCCTTCGCCCACCCTGGAGTTCACCCACAGACAGTTCCCGTACACTCCAAATCATGGCTCTGACTGACAGCGTTGTCCAGCTACAAGAAGACATCAGTTTACCAGAAGTGCTGGAGAGTGAATGCCCCGAGAGTGACCTTCACCTGAGGCCAGGAGTCAGTAGATAAACGGGCTAGCTTCCTTGTCTCCTGGTGGAAAATTAAGTGTGTTCTGCACTGTCTGTTGGAGGACTCCCAGAGTGCTGAGCTCAAGCTGCCCATCACAGATACCTGCTCATCTCACTTCCCCACCCTACTATGTCATCTCCCAGAGAAACTACTTGCACCACCGTTGTCTTAAAGTCTGCTTGGGGGTGGTGTGGGGAGTGTAAATTAAGACACATAGCCACTGAGGGGCAGCATCAAAATTTGAATTCAGGTCTGGTGAACTCTAAAACCTGTGCTTTCTACTTTCCACTGTTCTTCTGTGACCCCAACAGAATCCCAGTTCCAATGAAAGGCTTTCCCAGAAACATTCCAAGGCAACTGTGACTTCGATCCATCATACTCAGGGGATTCTACCCACTTTCACCAACTTAACCAACATCCAGTCAGCTCTGGCTCCCGCTCTTTGCTGCACATCTTGATGCTCAAGGGCCTGATTCATCACTGACAGTAAGGACTTCCCAAAGCCAACTAGACCATTGCCTGCCTTTGTAGGGCATAGTCACAATTGCAATAGACCAAAGCATCACAAGCTGTCCTTCCAGTGCCTCTGGGCCTCTGCCTACCACATTTGCCAGGGCACGCTGCCCTACACACCACCACTGCCAGCAGCCCACTGCTCTCTCCCAGAGAAGAGGAGCCTGTACAGGGCTACCACCAATTCTTTTTTTTTCTTTTCTTTTTTTTTTTCTCCAGCAAGTAAAGCAAGAATTTATTGGCTGTGCAGAAGCATACTCAGAAAGGACTAAGCAGGCAAAGAAAAAGGGGCATTTGAGACAGGTTCAGGGGGTTAGCTCAGGACCAGCTGCCACTGCCCATTGCTCCTCTGGTTGCAAGTTATTGGGTAAACAAATCATTCTTTTAGATTTGCTTGCTTGTATTGTTGTAAAGTAACGTTCTGCCGGGTTTATGTAGAGATACCAAGTCAAAATGAATTTTTAAGGAGTTTTATTAAAGGAGGAGATTTATTAATATGCCGGCCGCATATGACAAACACAGGGCATAGCTGACCCAAATCATGTTATCCAGACTATAACCCTGAGGCAGGTTATATACCTTTGATCACACAGGTTGGCAGGAAAAGGGGGGGGGTATGACACAATTATTATTAAGCTTATAACATTCATTTAAAGGATTTATAAAAAACATTTCTATATATTAAAACTTATAAGATAACATAATAGTGAAAATGTTTTTTACATTAAAAGATATTTCTAAATCTTTCAGTGTTTATCTGCTATTCCTTTGTCTAGAACAGAGAGAGGTATATATATTAATTATATGCCTTTGAGAGAAGGAGGGGAGCCTACATGGCGCCAGGGGATAAGCGTTTGTGAATGGCCCATTTAAAGAAAGAAGAAAGAAAGAAAGAAAGAAAGAAAGAAAGAAAGAAAGAAAGAAAGAAAGAGAAAGGCTCCACTCCCCCCGCCCCACCCCCCCACACACCTGGCTCTAGGTGTTTATTCTCTTCCTTACAGGTGCAGGGGAAGGGAGGAAATTTAAATTTTCTTTTTATTTTCATTCAAAACCTAGCACAAAATCTTTTTATTTACAATATAATGCTGTCGTCTATCCTTAGTTGGTGCAAATCACACATAAGTATAAAAATTATATTTACAAAATCTCTATATATGTTTAGCCCAAATTATAAAATGCCCTTTAATTTTCCTAGTAAAAGGGGGTTTCCTACACAGTATGTCTCTGCAAGCCAGAAAAACTCCCTCATTCCTCTTTCCTCACTCCCTACAGAAAGGAGAGGGCAAAAACTGACTCTTTCTTCTAAAATATTAATATTAATATTTCAATTCTTTGTTACCTTTCCACATTCCCCACTGGTTTTATATCCTGAGTCAAATTTTTGACTTATTTTAATGAGGTGTATGAGGCTAGTTTAGTAGGAATATTAGCCTATAATATGTAACAGATATTTAACAGACAGACTTAATGTTTTTATTAATAGTAATACAGTCCATTGGAGAAACAAATATTGATTAATTTCTTATAAACTGTACAATTTTTCTGAAATTTATATAAAATTAACTGGCTTTTATAACAATTTATTTTTTAGTCAGAATTTTTAATTTTAAAAAGTTTAACCTTTAGTGATAACTAAGCTGGCTGCTGGAGAACAGCAAGCTGCTAAAGGCATGCTGGGAGTGGGGGTGGCACTGCCCGAAGTCTTGGGTGCCTACGTGCCCACTGGTGCTTCTGTCGTGGGGTGTGAATGGCTGGACACCAAAGTACTGGACCAGCTGCTACATTCAGAAGGGCATGAAGCATGCCCAGAAGAGCAGCACAATGTCCAGGATGAGGTGCAGCACTCTGGGGTTGGGTCGCCGCTGCATCTGTGAGAAGGACGCCAGCTGCGACAGTCAGTAGGCCCAGGCCAGGTGCACGCGGAGCAGTCCGACGACTAGGCCAGGTTCTACAATGCTGGTCCTAAAGAGAAGAGTCAGGCAGGCTCGGTAGGTGTTTGGGCTCCCAGCCGGAAGGCAGAGGCTTTTGTGTTACCTGTGGAGCAGCCAGATAGCCAGTATCATGGGCAGTACCAGCAGCAGTGCCAGAGGCTATATGCCAAATGCCAGGTCGACAACATAGATGTACATGAAGGCCGAGGTTCACAGGATGCGGCAAGCTTGGGCTAGTTTGTAGCCACAAGTGGGGCGGAGGGACCTTTATTCCCCAGTGCAAATGCTGAGGGAGGCCTGCTGCGTCACACTGGGCTTGAGGCTGGGGTGTGCTGTGACAGGGGCAGATGTGGTTAACAAGCTTGCTTTTGGTCACTATGCAGCAGGTTGAGCTCCCGCAACTGCACTTCTGCAGAAGCTCCACCTTGTCCTGTACTGAGTAAACAAAAAGGGCCGAGCCCTGGTCATCGCCGCCGCCGCTGCTGTCAGTCAGGAATACACCAAGGCTCTGCTTCCGTGTGGATCGAAGGGAAGGCAGGATTGAAGAAAAGACAGTGTTGTCGGTTCTAGAGGGGTGAAAAGGTGTGTATCTCATTTAAAGGAGGGCTACTTCTCACCGGTTTCAAAAACAAATTTGGTTAAAGTTTCCTTTACGATTTGATTCATGTGTTCTACCTGCCCTGAACCTTTGGGGCCTATAGACACAATGTAATTTTGAATTCGTTTTTAATTAATATTGAGTTCCTTTCCTACTAGTTGTGAGATTTTGGATACAAATACAGGCCCATCATTAGAGTGGGGAAGCTAAATTTGGAAAGAATTTCATATAGCAATTTCTTTTTTTTTTTTTTTATAACAGAGACAGAGAGTCAGAGAGAGGGATAAATAGAAATAGACAGACAGGAACGGAGAGAGGTGAGAAGCATCAATCATTTGCGACACCCTAGTTGTTCATTATTGCTTTCTCACATGTGCTTTGACTGTGGGGCTACAGCAGACCGAGTAACCCCTTGCTCAAGCCAGCAACCTTGGGTCCAAGCTGGTGAGCTTTGCTCAAACTAGATGAGCCCGTGCTCAAGCTGGCGACCTCAGGGTGTTGAACCTGGGTCCTCCACATCCCAGTCCAATCCTCTATCGCCTGGTCAGGCTCATATAGCTATTTCTTAATAACTGTTATTGTGGTCTCATTTTAGTAGGAAAAACTTCTACCTACTTGTTAATACTTTAGTAAAATTTCTTTTTAAATATTTATCTGGGAAAGTTTCTTTTTCCCTGTATTTTGTTTTTGTTTTTGTTTTTTGTGGTTGTTTTTTACAATTTCTTTACTTTGCTTAGTATTTATCTGGGCACAGATTAAACACTCGGACATTATGCCTTCTGTAATAGATTCTAAGTCTGGCTTTTTTAGTTATTCCTTTCCTGATGGCAAAATCTTTTTAATTGGTTGTGAATAAACCTTTGGCAACAAGGGTTTTAGGAAAGTTATTAAAATTTCCTAAAAACCCCACTGGTTAGTTGGCATCTGCAGCTGTTTGGTTGTTCTTGAGTTTCTAGGGAGTCCCCCTCTTTTGGTGTCCTGGTTAGTCGAGGAAAGCCACTATTTCAGGGGAGCAGCCTCCTGCATTGTTGGGGTGAAGGTTTGAGCCTCACCTTTGTTAGTTCTTAAGCCTTCTCCTTCTGGCCCCTCTTCGACTGTGCCTGTCTTAGGTGTCCCTGTTTTTAGGGATTTTACCCATCCTTGACCAACCAGCCATCTTTAGGGGACAGACAGGGTTACATGATTGAGGGACGAGCAGTGTCCTTTACAAAATGCTCAGTTTTATTTATTATTTATTTATTTTTATCAGCTGATGATGCTATTCTTTTAAAATTTATAACATATTTTTTTTTAATTTTTAGAGCTGATTGTTAAGTAAAGGCTAAGTTGCCTCAGTATCTTTTCTGATCCTGGCTAACAGAAACTGGTGGAAAGTGTCCAAACTTCCTCACCTGCTTGATTGTTAGAATTCTACTTAAGCAAGGCAACTAGAAACATTTTCTTGAGGTGCTCTCGACTGTATAACAGTCCTGCCAGGGCTCGAGGCTTCCCTGGTAAAGGGAGTTCTGAGTTTTCTAATTCTATAGGTCATTTGGGAAAAAAGGATTTAAACTATGTATTTCCTACTATATTTATGTCTTATATTCTAACGGTTTATTTACAATAATCGATTGAAATGACTAATCAATTTTATATTTTATTTAATTACAAATTATTTTTTACATTTTAAGAAAATACACCTTATTTATTCTGTAATTTTATGCATCCTAATAGATAATGTCTAAAAAGCTTAAGAGAAACAGATTTTTGTTTATATTTTTTAGCCCTTTTAATCTGGGCTCAGAATTTAAATGTTTTTTATTATCACAATTAGTTATTTTTTATTTTTTTATTTTTTTACTTATTATGTTAAGAATTTTACTGTTAAGCTAATTAATAGTAATATTTGTTACTCTGGGTTTGGTGACCCAACATTGAACAATACTGTTTCAAAAATGATAAACTAAATATTATATAAAAATATATTAATAATTATTACATATTTCCTAATATATAAACTAAGATTCCAACATTATAGGGATATGAAATAATAAAAAGAATTAATAAAAGACCTTTGAAATAATACATACATTTTTAACATAGAAAATATATTTTTTTTTATAATTTTTCACATACTAGTGGAGGATAATAAGCTATTATTCCTAACCCAGTGGTTGGCAAACTTATTAGTTAATAGAGCCAAATATTAACAGTATAACAATTGAAATTTATTTTGAGAGCCAAATTTTCAAATTTAAACTAGATAGGTAGGCACATGTCCCACTGAGGCAGTGCCCACGCATGGCACTCTGCCAGAGAGCCATACTCCAGGGTCCAAAAAGCCGCATGTGCTCTGCGAGCCACAGCTCGCCAACGAGGGTTTCTATGAAGGACCTGCGTGACGTTCAAGTCTTAGGGGAGGGGGAAGAAGCAGCCAGAGGGCCTGTCCCTGGTGATTTTATTATTTACTCTCTTTCATAGAGCTGTAATTTATTTTAAGAAACTAATCATTAACAAGGTTTACACCTGTGGTTTGCTATTTTCTAAACATTTCTACTGGCCCTTTTTGCAAAACCCGAGGCAGGCTGAACCCTAGCCTGGCCAAGCGCCGGAGCAGCAGTGAGGGCTTGGAGGTGGGGCTCAGATCTCAACGCTCAGCCAGCTGCCCTTTGTCCGCTTCCTGCTTGGGTATGCCCTTGGCGGCTGAGGCAGGAGCATGGTGGGAGGGAGAGGAGCAGGCCTGAGCTTGCCTCTCCTTGGCTGCGCCATCACCCCGCGATTCGGCACTCTGTGTGTCCCAGCTTGGCTTCTTACTTTTTTCTTACATAGATCGCTTACTTGCTGCTTTTTTTCCCCAGAGGCTGGAGAAACACTTCCAGGGGCGTATTCCCCAGCCTTTTCCTTATTACAATATGCACATTGATTCTTTTCTAGCAGAGTCTTAATTCTTTCTCTCGAACCCCCTTTTTGTCCTAAATGCAAATCTGGCCAGACTAGGAATACGTAGCACCCTTTCTGTATCAAGCATGCTTTTAGCCACTGTGGCAGATTCATTGTTAAATTTAGCCATTGATCAATGTATGGGAACTTGTTAGGGTGGCCTGGATCCTCAGTTAAGATGTTCTAGACTTCCCTCACCAGCCTGGGATTAAAAGTCCCAGCCACTGGCCATCCAACCCCAAAGGTGGGCCATTCTGATTCACAGAGAGTACGAAGTCTTCTTTTTGACTATTTAATCCCGTACCCTCGATTGTCTCCATAAGCTTTTGAAAGTGCTTTAGGAGACAGCCTAAGGGGGTCTTTTGTGTACTGGGCCCTCCTCCCATATTTAATAGCTAAGGCCATTTACAAAATTGAACTGTCCGGGAGAATGCAGGAATCTGCATACCAGTAAAAGCAAGAAAGATAAGACATATAATAATTAGTACTCAGAATAAAGGATGTCTGACTATAGAGGTGTCAATTAATATACAAAACAAGAGGTAGGAGCCAACAGAAGAGAATAATTTTTTCAGGGGAGAAGTCTGACAGAGTGCCCTGAAGCCTGAGGTCTTAGATCCAAGAAAAGAGAAGTAGTGGGTCGGGGGAGAAAGGCCCAAACCATGAAATGTCATGAGAGATTTCTCAGATGCACAAAGAGAATTTATAGTACAAACAATTTAGTATTTAAAAAATTTTAATACTTTTATGAATTTTGTTAGTTTTATAATTTATGAGCTCTGGTGGACAGCCGCTATCTCATATGAGGTTTACAAATTTCCCTTCACTTTTGTCCTCTGGTTTTAAGCTAGAAATTTCCAATTTTTGTATGCAAGAACTTAACTCAGGCCTTAAAAACAGACACATTAAACAAAGATTTTATATACACAAATCACAAACTAAGAAATTTAAATGAGCGCACTTTACTTATTTTAATTAAAATTATATCAGAAATTTTCCTGACTAAGAGACAAAACAGATTATTTACTATTTAAGCACACAGCTTAATGGACAAAGAAAGGGGTTTTCCCGTTAGGGCCTCTCAGGTGCTTGCTCAGCTGCATTCCTGGAACTTAGGCTCCGGCACTAGAGATCCATACTCACACACCAATCACTTAGGGGTTTTAGACAGAAACATTAAAAACAAAGACTGAGATCTCAGCAAACACAAAGGTGTCCCTCGAGGTCTGAAACAGGATTGATTAACTCAGTCCCTACTCAGATTTCCTCCCGAGAGCACCACCAAATGTGGCACCACCAAATGTCCCCACTCAGGTCTTTTTCTGAGAGTACAACTAGGTGTTCCCAGAAATCTGAGACAGGACTGATCAACCTGGTTAACTCAGTCCCTACTAATAATCCCTCCAGAGTACAACTAGATGTGTTCCAGAAAAGCCCAAACCAGGACCCAAAACTCTCCACCGACGTCTCAGTCTTAGAGAGCCTATTGCATGAGTAAAATTGTGTTCAATCCCCATGCAATAGTCCCAGATTGAGTAGTCACAAACAGTAAAACAAAAGATCTGCCCTTCCTACAGACCCCCAGAGTCACAAACAGCAAAGCAGAAGATTTGCCTTACTTACATACCTTCAGAGGTCAGAATTTTACATTCCTTGATCTCTCTGCTGAATTCTCCAAATCATCGAATTTGGGAACCGGGGGTGTCTGCTAAAGAACTGTCCAACTCGCACAGGAAAACGGGGAGCCCAGGAAATGACTCAGGTCATGTCTCTCCTAGAGATTCTAGTGGGGTCAGGCAGTCCCCCAGAGAGACCAGCCGATTCAGGTGCCTCTACCCGGTGACGTGAAACACCAGATCCTGGATAAGCCCCCAAATGCTGTAAGTAACGTTCTGCCGGGTTTACATAGAGACACCAAATCCAAATGAATTTTTAAGGAGTTTTATTAAAGGAGGAGATTTATTAATATGCTGGCCACATATGACAAACACAGGGCATAGCTGACCCAAATCGTGTTGTCCAGACTATAACCCTGAGGCAGGTTATATACCTTTGATCACACAGGTTGGTGGGAAAAGGAGGGGAGGCATGACATAATTATTATTAAGCTTATAACATTCGTCTATAGGATTTATAAAAAAACATTTCTATATATTAAAACTTATAAGAGAAAACCAGTAGCCACGGCCATTATCACAGCCGCCTGGCCCATGCAGGTTTGCATTTGATTCAGACAGATGGTAATGAAACAATGGAGCCAAGAACTGGTGGGCCATTAGCTTTAATCCTAGCTTGCACCCAGCGGGCAAGAAATACACAGTGGGACAACACTTGCCTTTCCATTCAGGGCTCCCAAAGCCACTGACTTATCTGAGTTTCCTAGAATCAAAGGTTTCTACCTCACCAGCCTTATTCACCTCTGCTCCCCATCTCCTTCTCTGTACAAACTCTGTACAAACTGGCTTCTCCTTCAGCACTCTGCCATCTTGGCTGCTTCTCCTCTCCTCCATGTGGCCTTTCTCTGCTCTCCTCCAGCATGGGCTCTTCTGCCCCATTTTATCATATAGAAATTAAAACCTTTAATCCAATATACAAACAAGGAAGTCTCTGATACAAAGTCACTTATCTGAGGCATAATGAGATTCCTCTTGAGAGTGCGCCACCCCCTATCATGCAACAGTCAAGGGTGTGGGGAAAAGCTTAGTTTTGAAACTAAGTTATAATAACCTGCCTGCTTACAGCCTGCCCCCCACACCCAATGCAAACTATAAGCAGCAAACATATACATTATATTTACAAACTTATTTGACCAACAATAACACAATAGCGAAAAATGTTGTTTTTCATATTAAAAGACATTTCTAAATCTTTCAGTGTTTATCTGTTATTCCTTCTTCTAGAGGTATATACATTAACTATATACCTTTGAGAGAGGGAGGGAGAGCCTACCTAGTGCCAGGGGATAAGTGTTTGTGAATGGCCCATTTAAAGAAAGAAAGAAAGGGAAAGGAAATGTTCCACCCCCCCTCCTCCCTGCACCTGGCTCTAGGTGTTTATTCTTTTCCTCACAGGTGCTGGGAAGGGAGAAATTCAAGTTTTCTTTTTACTTCCATTCAAAATTTAGCACAAAATCTTTCTATTTACAATATAATGCTGCCATCTATCCTGAGTTGGTGCAAATCACACACAAGTATAAAACTCATATTTACAATATTTCTCTGTATGCTTAGCCTAAATTATAAAATGCCCTTTAATCTTCCTAGTGTAAAGCCAGTAGTCAGGGTCAGGATCACAGCGGCTTGACCAATGAAGGTTCGCATTGGATTCGGACAGTCGGTAATGAAGGAACGGAGCCAAGAACTGGTGAGTCATCAGCTTTAATTCTAGCTTGCACCCAGGGGGCAAGCAAAAACACACACTGGGCTCCAAAACCCACTTATTCAGTGCTCACTAAGCTACTGACTTATCCGAGTTTCTTAGAATCAAAGGTTTCTAGCTCACCAGACTTATTCACCTCTGTTCCCCATCTCCTCCAGCACAAATTCTGCACAAACTGGCTTCTCCCTTAGTACTCCACCATCTTGGCTGCTTCTCCTGGCCTCCACGTGGCCTTCATCTGCTCTCTTCTCTAATACCTCAGGAACCAAGCAAGAGCAAGCTACTGGTCTGTCCCACTTTATAGTGTAGATTCAAAACCTTTAATCCAATCTACAAACAAGGAAGTCTCTGATACAAAGTCACCCATCTGAGTCATAATGGGATTCCTCAGGAGAGCGCACCACCCTACATCATCCAATCAGTCAAGGGTGTGGGGAAAAGCTTACTCTTAAAACTAAACCTTAGCTATAACGACCCAGCCTGCTCACAGCCTGTCCCAGAACACACATTAATATCAACAAACTTCCATGTGGGCAGCGCCATCTTTAACAAAGTGAGCATAATATATTTTATCTGCCCAACACCTAGAAAAAGGGGGTTTCCTACACAGTATGTCTCTGCAAGCCAGAAAAACTCCCTCATTCCTCTTCCCTCTCTCCCTACAGAAAGGAGAGGGCAAAAAACCTGACTCTCCTAAAATATTAATATTAATTTTCCAATTCTTTGGTACCTGACCACAGTATTGGGGCAGCGCCATATGTATATTCTACAGAAGGCTGCAGGTACTTGCTCTTAGGGCGGCAGGTTGCAAATTGCAGATTGCTTTCCTGCTTGGAAGGGGCAATTATTTGCTATTGTTTGCTGGAGAAGGGGTTTCTTCTCCCAGCCGGTTTAGCTGGGGAGCGCTGGAGTTCAGAGGGTTAGATCTGGAGAAGGAGTCCTGGTTGTGGAACCAGAGAAGATAGCCCAGAGATAGAGAGAGAGAGAATGTCGAGAGGCTTGGGAGCCCTGATTTCCTCCAGGCCTGTGTGGCTGGGGACTGCTGAGACTGGTGGGGGCCTGAGAAGGAGAAAAGGAAAGGGTCTTCCCTGCCTGTTTGCTCGTCTGCTGGCATGAGACTTTAATAAACCGAATGGCCCACCATTTTCTGGCTCCACAGTTCCTTTACTGTCTGCCCAAATCCAATGGGAACCTACATGTCCATGGCAATGGCCACTCATTTGTATAACCAAACAACTTTCTTTGACTTGTCATTTGCTTTTCTGATGTTCTTGTTTAATAAGAAAGAAAAATCAAATGCTTCTTTTATCATCGCTTCATATTCATTTTCAAATAGCCCTAATTTTTGTGAGCAGTATATAAGAGAAGGCATTCTTAGAAAGTAACAGAGAAGGAAGAAAAGGGCTTTAGCAAACAAGTTACAGAGGCAATGGAGGGAGCTTAAGAGAAAGATTTATACCGGAGCCATCTGTTGCCTACACAAGCCAGACAAGTTCTCTGTCCCCTACACAGAAGTCTCTCCTTCCTGATTTACAGTCTGTGGGTGACAGGTCATGAGAGATCACTTCTGCAGGATTTATAAGATAATTCAGGGAAGTGGCTGGATACAAGATAAAAATATTAAAAATGCTTCCCAGTATATCAACAAGAGCCAATTTAAAAATATAATGAAAAAATAATGCTATTCACAATGGTAATAAAGTATATGTAAGTGCCTAGGAATAACTTCAGCAAGAAATGTAAGGTTAACAAATTTTACTAAAAAATTTCTTAAAAGTTTAAACAAATTTACCAAATGGAAACAAAAGAATAAAAACTCTACTGTCATACACTCTCTCTCTATCCCAAACTCCACCAAATACAGTGGTACCTTGAGATATGAACAGACCAACATACTTTTTGAAGGTATGAGCTGCGACTTGGTCTGTATTTTTGTTCAAGATCTGAGCAAAATTCCGAGATACGAGTCATGATTCAGGAAGCTGCCGCTAGTTGGCATATTGGTGCATGGGTCCAATATCGGCAGTTTGATATACGAGCTGACTGCCTTATGAACTCAGTTACAGAACAAATGAAATTCGTATCTCAAGGTACCACTGCATATTTAAAATTAAAGTATAGCCCTGACTAGTTGGTTCAATGGTAGAGTGTTGGCCAGGAATGTGGATGTCCCGGGTTTGATTCCGGGTCAGGGCACACAGGAGAAACAACCATCTGCTTCTCCACCCTTACCCCTTCTCTCTCCACCCCGCCCACACAGCCATGGCTTGACTGACTCAAGGGAGTTGGTCTCAGGAGTTGAGTATGGTTCCATGGCCTCCGCCTCAGGCACTAAAATAAGGTTCCATTGCTGAGCAATGGAGCAACAGCCCCAGATGGGCAGAGCATTGCACCCCTAGTGGGCTTGCCCAGTGGATCGCGGTTAGGGCGCATGCCAGAGTTTGTCTCTTTGCCTCCCCTCCACTCACTAAAATAAAAGAAAAAGGTATAGCATGCACCACATGCATGAGTGTAGCGTTGAGCTGTATGGTATGCCTTATAATAATTCACTAAACTATCTACCATATTTCCCCATGTATAAGACTCTCCCATGTATAAGACGCACCTTAATTTTGGGGCCCAAATTTTGAAAAAATAAATACATTACATGAAGTTATTGAACTCAAGTTTTATTCATCATAAAATTCATACAACTCCTTATCACTATCAAAACTCTCATCCATTAGCTTGTCATCTGTGTCTGATGACAAATCACTGTCTTCATATATTGCCTCATCCTCAGTTCCATCTATGGCATTTGAAATGCCACCACCACTGTATAAGATACATCCAGTTTTAGACCCCAAATTTTTTGAAAGAGGGTGCGTCACACATGGGGAAATATGGTATTTTTGTTTGTCATTTTCTATATCTATGCTTTGACAATAAAAAGGTAATAGTAGTAACAGTAGTCACCATTTATTGAACATCTACTGGACGCAAAGGCTTTGCCAACCATTACCTCTTTTAATGCTTACAATAATCCTTTGAAGTAGGTGTCATTGTTCCTCAATTTAAGCCTGTGGAAACTTGAGGCTATTAGAGGGTTAATGTCTTATTAAGGTCACACACCTTCTATCTCATCTTCCTCTGCTTCCACTCAGCCACTTGATCCAAAGACATAAAGTTAAAATTCAAATCCCGTTTGCTTCCCCCAAAGCCTGGTCCTTAACAGCTGCAACATATTCTGTCACTTACATTTTTTTTTGTCACTTACATATTTTATCTCTAAATATACTCAGAGTCTTCTTGTCTTTGAGATCTGTTTACTCCCTGTGCCTAGAGTGTTTGTCTCCTTATTTGGTTGAAGAAATACTACACATTCAGATTACTGAACAATACTTAGGTTTTGTACCATTCTTGTAAATTAGAACCAAAAACGTATGTAAATCCTAGACCAGGGTTTCCCAGCCTTTACACTAATAACATTTTGGACTGGATAATACTTTGCTGGAGGAGAGGGCTGTCCTGTACCTGGTAGAATGTTTAGCAGCATCCTTAGCCACTAACGACTAGATACAAGTAGCACCTTCCCTCAGCTGTGATCATCAAAAATGTCTCCAGACTCTGCCAGATGTCCCCGCGCGCTGGCAAAATCACCCTGGTAGAGAAACATTGTCCTAGCTATATAGCTGTCAGAAATGTTGAACTGTGGTTATCTCCAGTGGTAACATTAGTAATACTTCTTATATCCTTTTTGCTTTAATATCTATTTGAAATCTACTTATATTGTTTCTGGCTTGGGGGGAAGGTAGTGTTCTAT
The DNA here is from genome assembly GCA_037038555.1 of Rhynchonycteris naso. Lineage (NCBI taxonomy): Eukaryota > Metazoa > Chordata > Mammalia > Chiroptera > Emballonuridae > Rhynchonycteris > Rhynchonycteris naso. The sequence continues at coordinate 40,631,518 of CM073002.1, forward strand.
TTTTCTGTATAAGTACCGCACGCTAACCGATTGCGCCACTGGAGCTCCAAATTTATGTTGCTATTTTTCTTATTACAGAAGTAATAATGTTCACTGAAGATTTAGGAAATACAAAGCAAAACCGGAGTCTGACTGCCATTTCCCAGAAATAAGCACCGTGTTGGGTTTTGTAAAAACAATACTAGCTATTTTCAAGGGCACTAACTTCATGAAACTTCCTGATATCTCTGGCTGTATATTCTCTTTCATTTTCTATCTCCTCACTTTTTTTAAGGCATGCTTCAATATTTCTTGACTCTGTGGAGCAGATATTGCTTTCTAGATGATGAAGCCCTTGAGAGAAGAAAGGAGCCTCCTGTGTGTGAGGTGACCAACCATCCTAGTTTGCCCAGATTGAGGGGTTTCTCAGGATGCCAGGCTTTCTGGGCTGAAACTGGGACTCAGACAATTTGACCACCCTATTTCTTTGTCCTCTTTGGTGCCAAATACCTTGTCTGTCATAGGTGTTAAACAACATTTGCCCAATTCGTGTTGAAATATGGAAATTAGTAATGTTATACTTTGATGGAAATGAAAATGGTCCTGTCTTCCCCTCATCTCATTCCCACCCCCTCTTTCTACACCTACATTTCCACTTCTTGAGTATTTTACCCAGCATCCTCTAAGCTGAATTCTGTGTACCTGGGAACCTATGCACAGGTCACATGTTGACAGTTTGTGGTTTCAGCCCTCTCAGTGTTGGAAGATAATCACCTATGAACATTCTCATGTTTCTGCATGTTATGGGCTTTCTGAGCAATGAGCGCTGGCTAAAGGGAGATTAAACAAAAAACTTATCTTGAAAGTTAGAGATAGTGACTTGCTCTAGGGAAATTTAGGAACTTGTTTTCCCTTGAAGCTATTTGCTTCCACTGCGTGGTAGTAAAGGAAAAGTAGAGACTAGAGGCTCCACTTCTCTCCCCAGAGATCAGTTTACAAATTCCACAATCTTTCTTCTCTCTTCTCTTGCTGTCTCTCTCTCTCTCAGATAATGGGCTGATGAGCACGCAGCCCAGTATAAGCTCTGAGCCTCATCATTTTGGGGCTGCTCTCCTGTGGTGCAACCCCAGTGCACTCAGGGTAATGGCAGGCTCTCACCACGTTGCCCGTAGGGCTCAGGATGCAGGAAACTGGTATAGGTGGTTTGTGGGTAATAAATGGTATTTTCTCTGATTCAGAGAACTCGTGTTTCTTGTCATAAAAAACAAATTTAAATATATGTACATACCTACATATATGTACAAGGTGGGGCAAAAGTAGGTTTACAGTTGTCCCTATTGCAGGAAAACAGTACAATAATTAATAAATACTAGTGCAAGAATAAAATCTGTTTTTCATACTCACAGCCGTAAGCCTGCCTTTGCCCCACCCTCTATACATTAAACTCGTAGTTCAAGCTAACCTGATAAGGGACAAGAGGCATGGGAGGGTGGAACCAGCAGATAGAGCAAAGTAAGATTTGTGTCAGGGTCTACATACACCCCACGAGGGTGGGACGTGGGCTCCATACTTTCCTCTCTGCCTACACAATGTCTATTCACCTTTCACAATGAAAAGGCCGCCCCCTCCATAAAGCTTCCCCACACCCCTGGACTGCAACCCCGTCGCACACGCTGCACGGCATGCTTCTGTCATAACCTGCCCGCTTGTCTGTCTCCCCCGGTAAGCTGTGAGCTCACTGAGGGCACAAGTGGAGTTCTCCCAAATAATATCTTATACCCCATAGTCTGGCACAAGCACAACTACATATGATTCAGTCAAGAAGGATGAGATAAGGGAAGCAGATTTCCTGGCTGGATGAAAGAATACTCCGGAGCTGTAAGAAGGGGAGGAGACTTACGGCTGGCAGCAGGCGGAAGCGCTCTGCCTTGGTAGCCTGTGACTCACTTAGAGTTCCTGCATACAGAAGGGACGTGCAGCTGGCTCAGGAGGACAAGGAGAATTTATAAGGAGAGAAAAGGATAAGTGTAAAGGCTTTCCAGGGAAAGGGGGTAGTGTATACACTCAGAGGTGAGGTATAAAGGAACAATGAGTATTTGGAGAATGACAAACCATTGGGTATAACTGGAGCAAAAGTGTGTGGGTGCGGAGGGACTAGGAAAGAGAGGTACAATAGCAAGAGCCCAGGCCAGTGAAGGGGTTCAGACCCACACTCTGTGGCAGTGATGCTGAAGCAAGAGCAGGCATCAGCATGATCAGGGCCCCAGGTGTTCGGATCTGGTGGGTCTGGGGTGGGGTTGGAGAATATCTCTTTTTTTTTTTAAGATTTTTATTTATTGATTTTAAGAAGGGGGGAGAGTGGGAAGCACCAACTCATAGTCGTTGCTTCTCCTATGTGCCTTGACCGGGTAAGCCCAGGGTTTCAAACTGCTGACCTCAGCCTACCAGGTCAATGCCTTATCCACTGTGCCACCACAGAGCAGGCAAGAATTTGTCTTTCTAATGAGTCTCAGGTGACGCTGATGCTGCTGGCCTCAGGAGCATTTGTTGAGAACCACTGTTATAATGTGAATCTCTCAGATGCTTGGCACACGTTGAACAAAAGGAAAGAGAAGGACTCCGATACGGGACTGGAAAGGCCATCAGGTGGAGTGGCTAGAGGATGTCTCCAGTGAATCAAATAAAAGCCAACAGAAAGGAGTTACAGGCAAGGCATTTGCAGACCTGCGTGAAGGATTGTCAAATCATTAAAGCCGTGGCAGGCTGGTCTACAAAGACCTCAAACAACAGATCATGAAACAACTGGAGAGAATTAAGTGACTTCCCCTAAGTGACACAACTAGTTAGTAGTGAAACGGGACTACAGCTCAGGGCTTGCAGCTCCTGAATCAGCAGTTGATCCATCACCCAGAATGAAGGAGCATGATCAGGACTTCATGTGCACCTTACTCTTAAGTGGGAGGTAACTGGACTCTCCACCTGTACCTCAAACAAGAGTAGCTTTGCTTTCTGTCTTGTGCCCATCTTCAGGTGCATCTTCGTGTTGGTTGAAATTGGCTGTAACAGTTAATACCTGACAGACCAGAGGATAGAGCGCCTGCTGTTTCAATCTCAGGTCAGAATTCACCTGCGCTTCTCCAGCTCGTGGGTGGAGTGCCCCAGCCTCACCCACTCTGATCCTGCAGACAGCTGCTCACCTGGTCTTTCCTCCTGCTTAATTCAAAGCTGCCCAACGCTCCTAGGCTCCTGCCCATCAAATGCCCAGCCCTGGGCTCCTCAGACCAACTCCTCTTACTAACCATATCCCAGCATAAATAATAACAAAAGATAAATGCTTTCACAAGAACAATGAGCTAGGGACCAGCCTGAGTCCGAAACAGGAAGTTGGCAAGTTACATGGAGGAGCACAGGCTGATGTAAGTGGGGAGACTGGAAACCAAAATCTGAGTGCGGGGCCCAATCCAGGCCACCTGTTTCCTAACTGAATGTGGAGGAGATTATTTTTAAAAGATCTGTGTGAAGGCTCTGTTTTCTCTAATAAATGCACATACATTTTCATAGTATAACTTTGCATTTTTAGTCCACATAATGAAAGGCTTGCCATATATGGGTTATAGTTTTTCAAAATTTTCTATTCAGGACTACTTAACCTGGTCCCTAAGCATCCCCCTGGAATGTCCACTACTAATCTGAATTTAAGGAAAATCAGGTGTTCCCCACATCCCCACCAGGTCTGAGCAATCTCTCTCTCTGAAATAATGTCCACAAAACAGGGAGTCAAAATTTGGAAGTGGCTTCTGGAAGGCATCTGTGAGCCCAACCAACATTGTGCAAACCCTTAGGTGACCCCAAGGGCCAGCAGAGGCAACTAATGGCAAAAGCAAAGACGGACCCACAACAAATGGTGAAATCAGAGAAGTTCATCCTTAATACACCACAATACATCTCTTATATTTTTTAATATTTAAAAATATAATTTTTGAGCCCTGGCCAGGTAGCTCAGCTGATGAGAGTTTTCTCTTGATACACCAACGCTGCACGTTCAAACGCTGGTCAGGCCACATGCAAGAATAAGCCAATGAGTGCATAGCTAAGTGGAACAACAAGTTGATGTTTCTCCTCTAAAATCAATACATTAAATAAATAAATAATAACTTTTATTATTTGTTCTCTGATTATTAAACAACAATAAATCACTGTTGAAAACTTGGAAAACTCAGAAGAAGATCAAAGTTAACATTTGGTGCACTGAAATAGAGTCATTCCAACTCTAGAACTCACTTACATACATTTCTTCCCTGCTTCAAGTTTGGTGATATCGTGTTGGTTGAAATTGGCTGTAACAGAAGTATTTATACCATAGGAACTTGTAAATGCTACAAATCAGGGCATGGTGTGAAGGGAGGAGGGGCATAAAAATAATTACCATACACCATTGATATACCGCATTTTTTCTTTAGACTGTTGAGTTCCTGAGGCCATGTTGAACCTGGGCCACGCTCCAGCTCTACTTAAAGCTGTACTGTGGGATTTCAGAGAAATTTTGCTTAAACTTTCCCTTGCTTGAGGTAGCTTGGTTGAGCTGTTCCTTACATCCAAACAGACTTCTCGGAACAGAGGAGAGCTGCACAGGGCCACACGACCAAAGCCACAGTGACAGCCCAACTTGGTACCACCTTTGAGCTTCTATACCTGCCCTGAGAGCAAATGCAGTTTTTCATGCAGGGAATTTCCCAACAGACACTAATTTTTTTAACCACTTAGCTCCATGTAGCCTCTACTCATTGTCCCATTACGGCTTCGTGTCCCAGTCTGCCTCTTGGCCAGGCCTGCTCAAGATATTAATGAATTCTCTTTTGGTGAACTCCAGGAATTTACAAAAATGACCAACACAAGGAAAAGAGGAGAGGCACCCACTACACACTATACGTTCTCTAGGCCTTTCGAACACATGGAGTTGTTCATTTGGCCATATACATGTGAATCTACAACAAAAGTGATATTGCAGACATTAATGGGGTGGGCACTGTTCCAAAAGGAATGCCCCACAAATGTTCCCCTGGCAAAACTGGACCAGCCTACAATGTCACCCAGCATGCTGCAGGCATTGTTGTTAACAGAGAAGTAAAGGGCAAGATTCTGGCGAAGGGGATTAATGTACGCATTGAGCACATTGAGCACTCTAAGAACTGCATAGCTTTTGGAAATATATGAAAGGAAGTGGTCAGGAAAGGAAGGCAGCCAAAGAGAAAGGTACCAGGTTCAAGTGAGGCGCCAGCCTGCTCCGCCCAGAGGCACTCTCCACGTGAGAGCCCATGGGAAGGAGCCTGAGCTGCCGGGAGCCTTTCCCTGTGGATCCGTGAGGTAATAAAATGTAGAAAACAAATCAATGAAATACCTCTGGACTATGAAAAGAAAAGATATTAAGGACTCTGGTGGCAGTCCCTGGGTTTAGTGTTCATGGAAGAATGTTAGTCTGGGAAGAAGTTGGAGGTACAAGGCAAAACTCCAGTCCTGGGAAAACAGTAATACCAACCATGGTACCCAGAGGACCAACGACTAGAAATGGGCATAAGATTAAAGCAAGGTCAGTTGATTGCGGTTTATTGAAAGGATTTTACAAACAAGTCAATGCCTCGGTTTCTTTATCTGTAAATTGCAATGTAAAAATAATATCTACCTCAATCTGTTGTGAAGAAAGGAAATGAGTTAATATATGTGAAGACTTAGGACAATGCTTGGCATATATTAAGGCCTATATAAAGCATTAGCTTTCTGGAAAAAAGAAAGTATGTGTACTTCAGTCTAAATCTGGCTTCTGGCTTCAGACCAAAAACTCCTTCAATAATAGCCTTTGTTAGTATCTGCAGGCTGTCTATTTTCCCGTGTTATCTTGAATCATTTCAATATAGTTATTGTAGAGGGGCCCACAGACCACCATCTCTCCAGAGAAATGAACATTCCCATCACTCTACCCTGTGCATCAGAAATACTGTATTATTCTACCAAAGTAACAACACTTCATAAAAGGATTTATCCATCTGGGAAATTCTTCCCAAAAGTAACCCAGGTTAGAGAGGCAATTTGAAAAATATATTAATATGTTACAGATACACGATTACTATGAAGAGTATTATTAAGTGCTCTGTATGCTTTATCTCATTCTATTTCCTTTTGTTTGATGACTTGATAAAATGGATCACTGTCCTCTTTTTACAATTGAGGAAACCAAGGCTTAAAGCTGCAGTTGGGTGCTTTGCCCCAGGTCACGCAGCTGTACTGAGTATGTCAGTTATAGTGTATGATTTGCCCATGCCCTAATCTAATGGAAAGTTCCCAGCCCACATCCCCTGACCCCAGGAAGTCATTTTTGGTACCACATGACTCTGCCGGTCTCCCTTGTTAATGGAACTAGAGTGAGTGCTCCTGTGCTGACAAGCAAGTGTATATAAAGAGATGAGTTCAAGGACACATATGACTGGCTCAAAAAGATCACAGAGGACAATTAGAGTCTTTCTCTATTTCTTATTTTAAATAAGAAATGCAAAGTTTGCCATTTGAGAGCAGAAATAGGAGACAAAAGGATTCATCAAGAGACGCCATAAAATAGAGTCAGAACCATGCAAAGCCAAATTTCTGAAAAGCAAAAACTCTAAGTAAGCAGAGGGACTTGGGATGTAACAAGAGACTGAAGCCAACATGTGAACAGGTCATCCTGAGTCGAGTGGAGACCTGGGTATTGGGCAAACCAATGTGTTTCAAGTGTGTTTAGGTGTGCTTGCTTGTATTGGGGCAGCGCCACGAGTGTATGGTCTATAAAAAGCTGTGGGTGCTGCCCTCAGGGCGGCAGATTGTAAATTGCGAATTGCCTGACTGCTTGGGAGGGGCAATTGCCTGCTATTATTTCATGGAGAAGAGATCTCCCCGCCCAGTTTCACTGGAGAGTGCTGCGAGAGAAGGGTAGTGCCAAGGGGTCTGGGAGCCCTGCTGAGGCTTGTGGGGAGCTATGACTCCAGTAAAGCAGAGAATGCATCAGGGTTTGGGAGCCCTGAGTGAGAGGGAAGCGGTCTTCCTGGCCTGTTTGCTCATCCACCATTATGAGACTTTAATAAACAGAATGGCCCACCATTTTCTGGCTCCACAGTTCCTTCACCACCTGCCCGAATTCAATGAGAACCTGCATCTGCATGGCCACGGTGGTGGCCACTGGCCTTACACAGGGCCTCCTGCTGCTGAAGCTCTGAGGGTCTGGACCTGCTCCCAGGCTCTGGTCAGGGCTCTGCTCTTGGGAGTTCACAGAGACTAATGCCTAGATCCCACTTTTCTTCAAGTAGCTTGATTGGGACTTTGTTTCTTATATCTAAAGGGACCTCACTGGAACAGAAACAGAGTAGTATTGTAAAGCCCATCTGTCTGACAACCCCCATACTAACCTCTGTGCTACCTTTCCTCCACAGACCAGAGAAGTTAGCAGGTGCAGAGAGGGGCCCTGAAAAAGGGTCAGATACCATAGCTATAGGCAGTGCTAACTCAGGTCTCTTATCCACGTCCAATTTGAAAATGAACTTTCTGAATGAAGAGTCAAAGAGCAAATTGGAAACAGCAAAAATTCTAAAGAGTGGGTTTTGTTAATAAGAACAGACCCCAGATATTCACATATGGCTGAGGGGGGAGGAAGCTATAAAATGGTAGGTACAGAATGCTCTCATTGTTGCAAATATAAGTATATAGAAGAGACTAGAAAGAAAAACACTCATTCATTCATCAAATGTTGAATGAGTATGTTCTAGGTGTTCAGGGTAAATGGAGAGCAAAAAGTGGCACAGTTCCTACCGTCAAGGAGATTTCAGTCTAGTGAGGGAGACCAGCAGTATTAGATACTAACAAAGGTCACTGCCCTTAAGGAGTTTGGGGTTTGAAACCAGAAGCCAGATTTAGAAGGAAATACACACACTTTCTTTTCTCCAGAAGGGTTTGAATAATAATAGCTAATGCTAACACTGCTATCATCCTAAGTGCTAGGGGGAAGGCTACTTGGTGGAGAACCTTTCCCAGGGGTCATTTTCCCTGGTTAGGAAGGTCTGCAGATGCCTCTCTGGTAATAGGGCTGTGGGGGATGAGTATACAGAACCTAAATGAAGAGGTATCCAGGCAGAGGCTATAGCAGGGGCCCAGCAGTGGGAGGAACCACAGCAAGTTCAAGGAACTGAAAGAAGGTCATGTGGTTGGAGTAAAGAAAGTTGGACAGAGAATGGTGTAGGATGGGGTTTGGAGAGGTAGGCAGGGCCAAATCATGCAGGGCCACACTGAGGGAGGTTAAGGAGTTTTGTCTTTACCACTGACGGGATAGGGGAGCGAGTGAGGGTGGGGTTTGGAAAATATAATCAGATTTTTACTTTGAAAATATCTGTCTCCATATGAAGAACAAATCACCAAGGGCCAGCATGGATGAGCTAGAAGAGAAGGGAGCAGGTGTGGAACCTATCACAGTAGTCCAGATGGCAGGTGACAGCCGCATGGATTGGAGAGTAGAGCTGGGGACAAAAACAGCAGAAGAGTTTGAAGCATACATGAAAGTTAAAATCAATAGGCTTTGGTGATGGATTGCACCCGGAATAAATTTTCATTCCATTTCTTCATGAAGGAGAAGGAATGGCCTAGGTTTCCAGAGTGAATAGCTGGATGAATAGCAGTATCAACACTCTGATACAGGGGACACCAGAAAGGAAACAGAGGAAGAAGAGTATGGATTTATTATTGGTCTGAAACACTCAAGATACATGCACTATCGGGTGAGATGTTTGATACAGTCTGAAGCTCAAAGAAGTTTGTTTTGGAGGTATTAATTGGTATACCAAAATTAAAAGTGTCTATTTCTGGGTGGTAAGCTTTATAAAACTTTTAGTAATGGACAATATATTTTATTAAATAGAGTCTTTAAAGAGTAAAATGTCCCTTGTGCTAGTAGCAAGGGAGAGTACTCAATTTCTGATAGCTGGAATTAGTGACCTCAACAAGAATGTCCCCAGAGTAGGAGAAAGCCCAATTAGCTTAATGCTAATATCTCTTTGGCAATACCACATTCCTTTTCCATGAGTCTACACAGATCTAGCTATTCTCCAAATTGTAACTTGGTGTCCTGGCCAGACAAATGCAATAGGAGCAGAACTCCCAGTGCAGATAAACGGCCACATTTGGGATCCAGGTGTCTCCCTGATAACTGAGGTGTTTTAAGGAGCCCAGTAAACAGTAACCTTTCCTCTTCATCCTAGAGATGAACCAATTGATAAATAAAGCAAAGAATCAGATAGCACGAGAACCAAATACTTGCGTGTTAACTAAATTGGAGAATCAAATTATGTAGTCAATAGATTATCCAACCAGTCATGGCAACAGTGAACCAGGGCTGGCCCCCACTTCCACTTCACACTCAATGTGGCAAAGCAGAGAGCACTAGGCCATGCAATTTCCTAACTCACCAATCACCCTGAGGCACAATGAGGAGGGAATGAGGGATGGAGAAAACTCAAGAGAGTGGGGTTAATGCAAGAAATATCAGAAGTGGAAGACAGCATTCATACTCACCAACATCCACTAGGAGCTAATGCATTTAACGTCTGGTTTATAAATCAATCTCTCTCACATACAAGAAAACTATGCTGTCCCAGATACATTTGGATAGAATCTGAGTCCCTGGTAAACAGTAACAAGTCACCACTAGCTGATTTTTAGCAGAAACTGAATTTATTTGCTCAATGTTGGGTATGTAATTCTTGTTTGGGTCCTGGATTTAAAAGGGAAAAACAATACCCATACTCATATTCATTGTAGCATTATTCACAATCATCAAAAAGTGGAAGCAACCTAAGAGTCCTTTGACAGATGAAGGAGTAAACAAAATGAGGTTTACATAGAGAATAGAACATTATTCCGCCTTAAAAAGGAAGGAAATCCTCTTGTGTGCTACAACATGAGTAAATTTAATTACAATATGAATGAGGAAGATAAGCTAAGTAAAATAAGCCTGTCATTGAAAGATAAATGCTGGGTGATTCTACTTGGAGGTACCTAGAGTAGTGAAATTCATAGAGACAGAGAGTAAAATGGCGGTTGCCAGGGTGTGGGAAGAGGGGTAATGGGAGGTTACAGTTTAATGGATACAGAGTTTTACTTTTGCAAGATGAGAATGAGAAGGATAGATAGGAACAGACAGACAGGCAGGGAGAGAGATGAGAAACATCAATTCTTCATTGTAGCACCTTAGTTGTTCATTGATTGCTTTCTCATATGTGCCTTAAGGGGTAGGGGGCCTCCAGCAGCAGAGTGAGTGACCCCTTGCTCAAGCCAGCAACCTTAGACTCAAGCCAGTGACCTTGGGCTTCAAACCAGTGACCATGGGGTCATGTCTATGATCCCATACTCAAGCTGGCGACACCACGCTCAAGTTGGTGAGCCAGTGCTCAAGCCAGCGACCTCAGGGTTTCAAACCTGGGTTCTCAGCATCCCAAGCTGGCACTCTTATCTACTGTGCCACCACTCAGTCAGTCTGTGCATATACTTTAAATTACTGGACTCTACACTTAAAAATGGTTAGCTTGGTTATAAAAGAACAAACAGCAAAAACAGCTTAAAACGAAAAAGAGTTTTCAGTTTTGACACATTGAGAATATTGAGCACAGGGTATTCCAGAGTTCCAAATATATTAACATCAAATGTCACATGTTATAAAATATTCTTAGAAGAAATGGTATTAAATACGAACTTGGGCTTGAAATAGAAAACTAATTAAAGTTGAGTCCTGGGATAGTTAAAATAATCTATGACATTTTCAGTTTATGTGTGGATTAATCTAGCATAAAATGAATTTAAAGGTTTGATTACATTGCTCAAAAAGTGGCTATAAAGGACATTTTAAGGACTAAGGAAAATTTGAATATGAACTATACTTGATCATATTATATGAAGATTATATTTCTTCCATGTGATGATGGCATTGTGGTTGTATGAGGAGATATCCTTATACTCAGGGACACATGCTTTCTTAGGGGTGAAATGTCATTATACCAGCCACTTACTTTCAAGGGTTCAGCAAAGAAAAATGTTTTATAGAAAGAAAGAGATAAAAAAAAGAATATATGGGAGCTCATTACACTATTCTTCCATGTTTTAAATTTTAAATGTGTGGGGGATTTATGGGGAGCAAGATTCTCTAGCTTCAGGTCAGGACGTCACTGACATCTTCCTCAAGTGGACAGGGTGGCCGTTCACAGCACTGACACTGTTAGTACAGGGCACGGAACAGCACTGTTACACCGGAGCCATTGCTCCCAGGGTCTTAATCTTAGGACAACCGCCAATTGAGTAAATAAATCCAACAGGTGGTCATCTCTGGGTGAACCAATAGAATTAATGTGTGAGCTTGATTGGCTGAGGCTAAAACCAAGGCAGAGCGTGGGGCAAGGGAGGAAGGCGATGGGGACTTCCAGTCAATCTCATTCTGAAACAACCAGGTGGCCTTTTTACCCTTTAAGATACTTCATCCAGAGGAAGGAAATATGATCAAGTCTGTTTGAATTTGCAAGCTACAAAATTTCAATATACCTTTATTCGGGACATGAAACACAATAAATCGGGTTAAAACAATCTACTTTTTCCACATCATCATTTCAAAAGAAGCTTTTCTGTTTATGGGGGTATCATCCAAATTATCCAGAGATTCCTAAATTAACCTAAATTGTTCTAGATTAACATACTAAAAACCTGACACAATAAATATAATCCAATAGCTTTGATTTTTTTATGATTCTTTAAAAATATGTAGAAACATTTGAGCACATACCAAAGCCATTTAAGAAGGACTTTCAGACAATATACAGTTTGGGTTAACCACACTGCTGCTCAGCATTGCGGATGAACATAAACAAAAAGAGAAAATATTATTAAAAGGTACCCTATGTAACCGGTAGTCTACCCATAACATAGTTAATCATCATTTTAACCCTTCCAGGTCCAAATACGGTAAGAGATATTGAGAGTGGCAGCACTTACAACTCCTACTCAGTTCTGAAACGCATAGCTGCTTTGCGGATTGCCTCCTGCGGCTTACACCTAGAGAAAGGACCCTAGTGCAGGGAGAGAGAAGACCCACATCCTATCCCCAGGGCCTGGGGTCCCGGCTTGAGCAGGAAAGCATACAACCATTGAAAAGGCCCAAACTCAGGAGTCAGAGCCAATTTTAATCCCGGCTGGTGGCATTCCCCATAGCGTGGGCCATTTGCCTAACTTTGCCAATCCAGTTTCCTCATTTATAAAATGGATTATCCCTCTCATGGCATTGCTGTGGTTATTAAGTAAGAGATCATTATGGACAATCCCTAGTGCCACACCTGACATACAGTAGTGCTAAAAAAACACAAAAGACTATTATTAAATAACGAAAGTTTCAAATTTTACTGAAAAAATAAAGCAGAGACATAAATTCCCTCTAGAGATGAGAACCGTTTTGGTCACTGACTGGCTGTCATGTAAATCATGTCTAACCCTCTTGAAATAACCCACCTCAATGGAAAGTTATCTCTGTGTCTAAACCAGACAGAGCACATTCCTTTCACCAGGTTGCCCCCTTTCTCCGTGGGCTCTGTCCTGGGCTACCGACGACAGGTCAAAGATGACTCTGCCAATGCAGAGCTGAAAAAGCCCTTTTCCAAAATTTAAGTTTAAGTTTGATCAGTATTTATTAAATGCCAAACATGGGCTAGCCACAGTTCTGGACACCAGGAAACATGAGATGACAAAATATCGCCCAGCTCTGCCCTCAGGGAGCTGCCGACCTTCTTCTTCCTGATGAGGCCCCTGTGAACAGGAAGGCTCGAAACAGAATGCGGAGCAGGCAGGCTGCTATGAGGAAAGAAGATACCCTAAACTATAAGAAGCCTTGCAGCCCACATTTTATGCTTTTCTTCAGCTTAGTTCTTTTCCGTAATAACTGAACACTCTGCTAATGGGCTTAAGTCCAACATACATTGAAGTGAGAAAACAAAATCCACCTCTCAGTTTGCTTAAAAGTTGCCATCTTTGTCACAATTGTGCTAAATTTGGGAGTTCTTGTCTATCAGAGGAAAGGTACCTGATACCACCTGGACCAGGTGTAGAGCCAGTGACCACCGCTGCCTCGGCCATGCAGGTTGACATTGGATTCAGGCAGACTGCAAAAGAACTGTGGAGCCAGAGGATGGTGGGTCATTCCATTTATTAAAGTCTCCTAACTGTGGATGAGCAAACAGACAGGGAAGACCACTTCCCTCTCTCCCATCTCAGGACCCCACCAGTCCCAGCACTCCCCAGCCAAATAGACCAGGAGGAAATCAGGGCTCCCGAATCCCAACTGCTCTCCGATTCCATAATTCTCGAGACTTACCCTCTGACTCTCTCTCTGCTCTCTGTATTCTCCAGCAAAGCAAGCTGTGGTAAAAATAAATAAATAAATAAATAAATAAACATTCTCCAGCAAACAACAGCAATCCCCCCTTCCCACAGCAATAGGCAATCCACAATTTGCAATCTGCTGTCCTGAGGGCAAACATGCAGCCTTCCATAGGCTATACACCAAGGGTCCCCAAACTATGGACCCTGCAGGCCCACATGCGGCCCCCTGAGGCCATTTATCTGCCCCCTCCACACTTCCACTTCTGGAAGGGGCATCTCTTTCATTGGTGGTCAGTGAGAGGAGCACAGGATGCATCCGCACCCATAGTTCCCATTGAAATACTGGTCAGTTTGATTTAAATTTACTTGTTCTTTATTTTAAATATTGTATTTGTTCCCATTTTGTTTTTTTTTACTTTAAAATAAGATATGTGCAGTGTGCATAGGGATTTGTTCATAGTTTTTTTTTATAGTCCAGCCCTCCAACGGTCTGAGGGACAGGGAACTGGCCCCCTGTGTAAAATGTTTGGGGACCCCTGCTATATACACATGGTGCTGCCCCAATACAATAGAGCAAACCTAAAAAAAAAAAAAACATTTGTTTACCTAACCCAGGCTCTGCAGGAAAGACTCTGTCTGCCACATTGGGGAGTAAAGACTTCAACAATTGTGAGAACACAATTCAGTTCATAGCATTCTGCTTCTGTCCCCAAAATCCATGTCCTTATTGCATATAAAATACATTCACTTCATCCCAACAGCCCCAAGGTCTTCACTCATTCCAGCGTCAACTCTAAAGTCCAAACTGCCGTCCAAGTATTTGAATCAGATGTAGATGGGACTAGAGCTATGTATGACACATCCTGAGGCAAAATCCCTCTCCAGCTGTGAAACCAGACAAGCTATGTGTTTCCAAAATACAGTGGTGAGACAGGCATGGGACAGACATTCCCATTCCATGAAGGAAATATAGGAAAGAAGGAAGGGGTGAGAGGTCCCAAACAAGTCTCAAGCCTAGCAAGACAAATTCCTTTAGATATTAAGACTTGTGAATAATCCTTTTTAGCTCAATGGCCTACCTTCCAGAGCCACGTGGGCAGCTGTTTCATTGCCCAGCTCTGCCAGGCCAGGAGCAGCACATCTGTCCCCAAGGTTCCAGTTATTTTAACACAGAGAATGTAATATAGAGAATGCTTAACAATGTGATAAAAATAAATTGTTAACTAAGTAACTGAAAAGGCAAAAAGAACACTAGAGCTATCACAAAGGTAGCAACTGCAGGAAGCAGCACATAGGGCTGAGAGGACAAGGGGGAAAGGTTGGAATTATTAACTTTTAGAAGCTTACCGGAGAGTCCCAGTAAATTAGGACCCAGACTTCTGAAAAGGGGTGCCGACCAGTTGAGCCTGGGTCTCTGCAGGGATGCAAGGAAGTTGGCTTTGCAAGTTGGTAAAACCTCAAACTGGATTATTTACTAGGGCTGCCCTAACAAAGTACCACAGACTAGGTGACTTAACCAATAGAAATGTATAGTCTCACAGAGGCTAGAAGTCCCAAATCAAGGTGTCAGCAGGATCGGTGCCTTCTGAAGGCTGTGAAAGAAGGCTGCTCCTGGCCTCTGTCCTTGGCTCGTAGATGGTTGCCTTCTCCCTGTGTCTGCTCACCTTGTCTTCCATCCATGCCTCTCTAGGTGTCCAAATATCCTTTTCTTACAAGGACATGAGTCATAATGGATTAGGGCCCACCCTAATGACCTCGCATTAACTTGATTACCTCTGTAGAGACCCTAGCTCCAAATAAGGTCTCATTCTGAAGGAGTAGGGGTTTGGACGACAGTATATGACATTTAGGGGGGCACAATTTAACCCATAACAAACTGCTTCTGGAATGAACCAACTGCTAAAGTGAAGAAGCAACGCTGATGAATGCTGATGACAGGAACAGGAAGCCAACCAGAAGTTAACCAGAAACAAAGAGGAAAATTAAGTCCCCTCTTCCTGGTCTGGCCCTGAGAGCCCCTCTAATGCCCCTCATTGGCAGAGCCTAACGGGAAGCAGCCAGCAAAGAAAAATGAGCTTGTAGCGGCCTGTCCCTGGCCTTACAACGCAGAATGTGTAAGAGTGGATCTGAAGCTGAGACAGTAGTTTACTAACTGGCACAGTTCTGAATAATGGTTAGTTATTCTTATTAATCATAAGCATCACAAGTTTTATTTTCATTTTCCACACAGTTTTATAAATAATAAGGGAAAGTTACAGTAAAATATTTAATCAAACAAGCATGCCAGCTATGCTGCTGGAGCTAGACTGGCTGCCGGAGGGCTGGAGCATCCCCACGCTGCGGCTGACGAGCACGTGTCCGCTGAGACGCGGCAGTGGACACGCAGCCTTCCAAACCTGTGGAAGGCTGATATGTAACATGCACGGTGTATAAGAAAACTGGAAATTTATAAGTCAAGTTATCACCAAGTGTTGTCTCCATTTTATAGCTCAGGAGGTGAAAGTTCAGAAGAGGTTGTTTGCCCAAGGTCGTACAGCTTACATGTGATGGAGCACAGATTTAAACTGGGGTCTGATTCTCTCTGCCTGTTTCCTCATTTCCTAAATGACAATAAAAGTACCTACCCACCAGAGCTGTTATGAGGATTAAATGAGTTAATATGGGTGCTTAGGACACAACCAGGCATGTAGTAAGAAGAGCTCAACAAATGTTGATCAAGTCTGGGGCTTCTTCTATCAGAGCAGACTGTCCCATCACACGCACTTGTCAAAACTGCGGCAGAGGACAGAACTGCAAAGGATGGAGATGGGTTGGAAACAATTCCTTTAAAAATTTTTTATCATAGTGTATTTGCTATTAAATCTTTTGGAGGGCAACCATCTCTTTGGACTCCCCAGAAACAACAGTTACTGAGCACTGACCACATGGTAACTCCTGAGATGGAGAGAGCCCCATCTTCAGTGTCTCAGTGTCTTCTTGAGGACTTAGAAAGCAATGACAACCCAGAATAAAGGCTTCGATGGGAGACATCTCGTACAGGAGCCTACAACAGGGAAACGTGCTGTAGACTTGAGAAAGTTAGGGACAGATTTTGTGGAGGAAGTCACATTTAAGTTAAAACTGAAAGACAAGTAGAAGACTCGTAAGCATTTCAAACACAGGAAAGGACATGAGAAAAAGCCTAGGGGCAAGAGGTTTTCAAAGGACTGAAGGAAGTTGACCATGGCATGGAATTTGGGGTGGGCAACATACAAGGCTGGAGAGACACCCCACACACACACCTAGGGCTTGTTCCTGAGGGCTATTTGAGCCATAGGACCCTGGACATTAACTGAAAGGAGTGTAGGACCACTGAAGGGTTATTAACAAGCAGGAGACAATCAGGTGTACATCTTAAGATCAGCTCTGGATGCTGCGTGGAGGATGGCTTGGAATGAGGGAAGAAAGGAGGTGGGGAACTCAAAGCTGCTACCTGCCAACAAGCCAAGTGAGAGATGATGAATGTCTGAGATAAGGAAGTGGTCATAGGGATGAAGAAAAGTGAATGGATTCATGTAATATTTAAAAGGTAGAGCAAACAGGATTTGGTCAGTGATTAGAAGTAAGAAGAGAGGGGCAAGAAGAAGAAGAAAAGAGAAATAAAGGAAAACACCCAAGTTTCTGCTTTGGGCAGTTGGGTACATGGTGATATCCGTTACTAGTATGGGGGCACAGGAGGGAAAGCAGGTTTAAGGAGGAAGACAATGGGTTAAGGTTTAGGCTTAGGGTTGAATTTCTAGTGTACAAAGGTCCTTCAGAAGGAGATGATCTGTAGGTAATTGGATTCTCTGCCAACCATCACATTTTACTTTCTCACTTCAACAGGTGACCACAGTCCTAATGTCTCCAAGCAATTAAGCTCCCTATGGACGAACCAGTAAGTGCCTTGAGTACCACCTGTTGTCGAGAATATTATTAGCTTCTCGTTTTAATAACCGATAAATTTAAACATGCTCCCCTAAAAAGTTCATTATAAGCAAGAACAGGATGTGGGCACACTCAACAGTTAATTAGTTATGTACTGTGGACTCTATTTTAAATGAGACTATTGTTATTCAATTGGTCAGTACTTCTTCCTAAACCCAAATCAAGTTTTTACTCTTTATTTTGCTAGCACCAACCAGGACAGAAGGCCCCACTTTTTGTTATATCTTCCTGACTTACTTATTCTTCACAAAATTAAACACTAAGGAATGGAACACAAATAATGTGATTTTTTTTTTTTAATCCTTGACGGGAAAATTCTAAGCTTCACAACATCCAATCAAATTTCTTAATCTGAGAATGCGGCTGGTTTAGAATTGGAAAACGTTATAGCTAAAACACTTAAATAAGTGGTTGTTTTCAATACAGAAATCCCTACATATAAGGGTCTTTTCAACAAATTTTGAACTGTATTAGGAGAAAGATATTGAAGAGTAATTCTGGTCTCCTTTGCAATGGGTCAGGTAGCAGCTGCAGGGGAGGAAGCAGTGACATTTTCAGGTATAAGCTTCTCCCAGATGGGAGCTACTTTCCACTGGAAGGAGTGGTGGCCACACCCAGGATGAAACCTGTAGTGAGAGTCACACCTGTGAAGACTTAACATAGGAAAGCCACCAACCACTGAATCCAAACAAACCATGCACTACATTGAAAGGAACTCAAAAAGGCCACTTTCTCCAGGAAGCCTTTCCTCATCCCATTCAGGCTGGGTTAGATGTGCCTCCCATTTGGTCACATAGGACCCTGAGCATCTCTGCCATGGCACTTAATACCCTTTATTGGAAATATCTGTTCCGGTGCCCATTTTTTCACTACACCAGTGTGCAATGTGAGCGCAGAAACTGTGTCTTCAACATTTGCATCTCCCTAGTGTCAAGCATAGTAGATAATAAAATCTGATAAATAAAATAGTGAATGCCCTAGACACATGTTTCTCAGGCAACTCTATCATCAGTAAAGATACTTTGATACTTAAATACAAATAAGCATGAAATCTTATAAAATTTTATTGGCTCTTAGCTCTATTACTAATACAAAACCCAGCCCCTTGAAAAGTCCTCTTAAAGAAGGATTGTTTTAGATGTGCACCCAAATAAATGTGGTTTCTCTTTGGTCAGCCACTGTGAAGTTTGTCTTTTCTCCTCTGCTCTGACCTACCTCCACAGAGCACCATTCATGTATCCTTCAATTCAAATATATTTATTGAGTGTACATTCTATGGCCAACATTGTACCAAAACAGTGTGCGCAACATTGAACAAGATAGAACCAGGCCTATGTGCTCGTGGAGCTTACAGTCTGGTGTCCCCTAGCAACTGCTCACCTCCAAAACCCCAAAGACCTCGAGGCTGTCATGTGGGCATAATACATTTTTATCTTTAAGCTCTTAAAAGTACAATGCACTGATAAGGCATGACCTTGCTAATCCAGGAACCTGGATGTTTGCCATCTAGAGTTAAACCAACAGTCAGCTAAAGTATTTTAATTATCTCAAGGCAGCTGAGAACTAATCAGTCCACCAGGACCTATTCAAAGGCACATCCAAGTTTCCCTTGGCCACCCTCAGTGTGGGACTTGCACAGGGATGTCCCACCCTGTTGCCATTTCAGCATAGCCAAAGGGAGGCAAAGGGGTGTCCCCTTCCTGTGGCATCATCTGCTGAGGCCTTTCAAATGCCTGCTTACAAGCCATCCTTGTGTAATTAAAGAGAGGCACCCACTCTGGGCAGGCAAATTTTAAAACGGCACCCCTTCCCCCAGAGGATGCAGCTTCACTCAGGGGGGAGCTTCTGCGTGAGCGGAGCTGAAAGGCCAGCATTTCTGTCCCAAAGGCCACTCGGCAGAATCCCATATTGAGCCCTGCTACCAACTCCCTGGGCCACGCACCAGCTGCAAAATGCATTACTGCATTTACATTGCTTATATTTTAAGTTAGTGTTCAAACTAAAGAAACCAGTTTTCCTGGGAAATTACTGAACTACACAGAACTTCTTTCCTAAAATCCCAGCAGCAGCCACAGAAACTTTAAAGCATTATTCAAGCTCTTTAAACTGTTTCCAAAGTCTCAATTTATTTCTGCCAAATAACTCTTCAGAAACCTGTGACTTCACTGAGCTCTGAGCAAGTCAGAAGTGGAAAACAAGCACAGCTTCAGTTGTGTGCACCTCCCTGGGCAAATATCGAGGCCAATGTTCCCATAAACTGTCACAGTCATATCACTAAGGAATTTCAGTCTCTCAGAACTTAAGTTCCCAATAAGTCATTTTTCTCAAGTAGCAAATCAACAAACCTCCTCATCCCAGCCACTCGTTACATCAAAATAAGCCACTCCTTGTATACTTTGGGTTCAGCTTCTTCCAAGTGCCTGAAACTGGTAACAGTTCAAAGCACAGGCATGAGAAAACTGCATAATCCTAATCATTTCTTTCATCACATCATTCAATAAACCTGACTTGAAATGTAGACCCAATGTCAGCAGGGTAGCCCTGCCCCTTTGAGATCTAGATAAGACAGGTCCAAATCCAAGTTCTGGGTCAGATGGAAAGTCCAGGGCACCCCAGATTTCTGCAAGTGGGGAAGGGCAGGAGGGACTGTGCTCACAGTGCCTTCAGTTCTGGTCCCCAGCCTCCCTGGAATCCGGGCTCTCCACTCTGCTGTCCCTGGGTTGTCCCTTACCCTGGCTGTGTTCTGATTCACACGGGACCAGTCCTTTCACGTGTGACCCTGTGAAGCAGCCATGGAAGCCAGGCTGCTGGGGGAGACATCACAGGGCTGCCCTATAGCAGCTGACAGTCATATAGACAACCTGCTCTCAACAGGGACAAGCAGCACTGAGCATATCCCACTGCCCACACCCAGCTGGGGACACCCCAGCCTGGCTCATGCCTGTCCCTCTCTCTCCCCTCCTCTCTTTCCAGTCACCACCACTCTTAGGTCCAAATTCTCCTCACATTTTGAGATGAACCATTCAGCCCCTCCTTCCCAAGTCATCTCAGACCCAACTTGAAGCAAACCCTTCAAGGGGTTCAGCTGAACAAATGGGTGGTTTGCTCTTTCAGCAGAGGCCTTGACTTTATATGTTGCTGGTTTTGTTTTGTTTTTAAACAACATTCAACATCCTTAAAGACAGCTGTGGTTTCAAAGAATCATTTTCTCTTGCTTTTGCTTTTCTGATGAATGCTGAAATAGAAGTCGGGCATTTGAACCTCCTTCTTCAGCTTGAATAAACAGTGGAAACCTTTTCCCCCCTTTTTATTGCAGGTGTCTGGTTTACGGTAAGTGCACTCAACTTTTCCAAGCTTAGAATAAAGTTCTCAAATTATGAACTAGCAGGTGGTTTAGCCCTACTTGTTTGTACACCTACTTAGGTTTAAAGACAAAAAGAGTTTTCATTTAAAAGTTTGGTCAGGCCATGGCCCCAGATCTGACAGGCTCCCCTTGGCTGACACGCTCTGCATTAAGGAGCCTGTCTCAGGAGCGCTGCCTCACACTGAGTGGTTCACGCCTGTCTGGACGTTCAGGGGTTACACAAGGCAACAGGCTGGCCTGCGCACTCTGTGGCTTTTTGGCTGACAGTCATTTTGCTGTTTCCTCTGATCCTTCTCTGCCATCCTTATTCACACATCACAAAGAGAAAAGGAGAAGATTCTAGTTTTCTTCATTTTTCTGGAAAAAAATTAAAAAGAATACTCTCTTACCGTGTGTACACGCATACACTCACAAGCATTACATGCAGATATGTGTATGTCTGTATATAGACATTTCTTCTTATAGACTCCTAGAACTCATCAGAGTAATACTCAGCCCTGTTAGTATACTAGAATCATCTGAAGCATTTTTGAAAAAAGACTGATGCCTTAGCCCATCCCAGACAGATTGTATCCTTCTGTCTGGAGGTAAGGCTTGTATTTTCTTTTTTATTTATTTTTTATAGATTTGAGAGAGATAGAGAGAGACCAACTTGTTGTTTCACTTATTTATGCATTCATAGGTTGATTCTTATGTGTGCCCTGACCAAAAATTGAAACCACAACGTTGGCATATCAGGACGACCATCTAACCTGGTCAGGATTGGCACCTGAATTTTTTTTTTGACAGACAGAGAGAGGGACAGATAGGGACAGACAGACAGGAAGGGAGAGAGATGAGAAGCATCAATTCTTCTTTGTGGCACCTTAGTTGTTTCTTGATTGCTGTTGCAGTAATAAAAGGTCATAGTAATTAAATATATATAAATATAGAAAAATATGGAAGATATCTAAAAATAATGAAGATATAATATTAAAAGCAATTAAGGGTCTGACTGGGCGGTGGCACAGTGGATAGAGTGTCGGACTGGAAAGCGGAGGACCCAGGTTTGAGACCCCGAGGTCGCCAGCTTGAGCGCGGGCTCATCTGTTTTGAGCAAAGCTCACCAGCTTGGACCCAAGGTCGCTGGCTCAAGCAAGGGGTCACTCAGTCTGCTGAAGGCCCGCAGTCAAGGCACATGTGAGAAAGCAATCAATGAACAACTAAGGTGTGACAACGAAAAACTGATGATTGATGCTTCTCATCTCTCTCCGTTCCTGTCTGTCTGTCCCTATCTCTCTCCCTCTCTCTGACTCTCTCTCTGTCCCTGTAAAAAAAATCATAATAAATAAATAAAAGCAATTAAAGAAATTAAATAAAGTTATGTCATCTGGATAGGAATTAATATAGTGTGTACAAATATAATAAACAGACTCTGCCTTTCGAGTAGGACCCAGTGAGTCTGTGTGTGAAGTTATACATAGATAAGAAGTGGCTTGATGTCATAACTGTAAATTAACATAAACAAGAAGCTTCCCTAGGAACATCTTAAAAGGGGCTTAATGTGACATTTCAGTAGATTAACATAAAAGGGGCTCCCTGTGTGGAACTCCCAAAAAGGTGGTTTGAGGTGATAATCATGTAGATTGACACCTGTTAGAAGGCACTGGCCAGAAAAGGTACTAAAGCTGAGGGTCCCCCTGCTACAGTAGTGGCCCAAACTCCAACGTTGACGACTGTCTCCACGCAGCTCTGATCAAACACAGCCAAGAGGAGCACGCCAACGGGGCCCCCTTAAGCTGTACCCAGGCACGCCAAAAGGATTAGTGAGTAATAAACTGCCTGTGTGATTCTTGCAACTAACTCTGTGTCGGCCATGTCTTTCCTCTGGTGGCAGTTGGTGTTGGCACTGATAAATAGAATCCTCATAGTTGCCTCAAGAGTAGTCTCAAAAAGGCTGCCTGCCAGCCCTGCTGATAAGCAGGAGTGTCCCACTGTGCAGGGAAGTTGAATCGGGTACACCTAATCAACCTAGAGCTTGGGCTCTACTGGGACAATTGCTTTCTCACATGTGCCTTGACGGTGCGGAGGAGGACCTAGAGCAGAGTGAGTGACCCCTTGCTCCAGCCATCGACCTTGGGCTTCAAGCCAGTGACCATGAGGTCTTGTCTATGATCCCACACTCAAGCCAGCCACCCCACACTCAAGCTGGTGAGCCCACACTCAATCCGACAACCTCAAGGTCTCAAACCTGGGTCCTCCGCATTACAATCCAACACTCTATCCACTACGCCATGACCTGGTCAGGCACCTGTATTTTTTATAAGTCCTTTTCAAACTCCCAAAGAGATTCTGATGTCAAACCAGGATTGAGAGCTTCTTAGAAGTCTTCTAGCCTAGAAAGTCAAGTCTGAGCAGCAGAGCCCAGGATGCAGACTCAGGTCAACCCCCAGACCTAAACCCTCAGAATCTGCATTTCACCAAGATCCCAGGGACCCGGTGTGCATATTACAGTGTGAGCAGCACTGTGCTAGTCACTCTCTCGTTTGATCCATGAGGCCCCAGGAAACTAAGCAACTAAGTAACTTCAGAAGTCACGCTGCCTCTTTGCTACTAGACCCTTTATTTCCATTACATTATTATTTTTCAGATTTAGCCAATAGTTAAGTATTGCTCAAAATATATATAATACAGTTTTTCTCCAGTTTGTCACAACTCACTATCACTTGCCTCTGTTTATAAAAAGATAGATTTCTTTTCTATTGGTAGAAGATGAAATTATTAGATGACATGACAAAAAAAGAAAGAGAAAACAACTCAAGAACGACACTGTGGAGAAAAGATGGAGCACAGTTAACCAATCACACCTGACCTGTGGACCAGCAGTTTGCAGAAGCCACACTGATGTTGGCAGAGGGAACAGACATCACCTCCAATCCATCAAGCCTGCACCTTCTGCCCAATCAGAACTCAGTACGGGGAGACATCAGAGCCTCCATCTTGCACCCGAGGAAGAGCACCTAAAAACAGGGGAGGTTGTCTATAGGCTTGCAAATTTCATAGGTGCCATTCATGTGAGAACAATCCACATTCCATCATCACAGGTAAAGGAAGGAAAACAAATTTCATGGATTCACTTAAGATACAGTTTTATAGTCATGGCAACCAACTATATGAGGAATCCGATCAATGCCACACTTTCACAACCCTAGGAATCTGCAGGATTCCCCTTCTACATGGTTCCAGGCTTTGCCTTCCACCTGTGCACCCTGTACAGGTAGTGTAGCCCTCACACCACCCCCAGAATTGCATAAGCCCCTCAGAGAAGGGAGACTCCCTCACAACTTGCTGTTCACAGACTTCGTTTGAACAGGGTTCCCTGACCCATTCCCATGCTTTATTCAGTTCTCATTGTGCTGCTGTTTGGGGGGGATGATTTTGATTCCCCACCCTGGCCACATGGGCTCAGGCTTCCTCATGCAAACAGCCCTCCCCCATCTGCCCTGCCTGTGACCCTGCTGCCCTGGCACCACTCCTAAAAGCAGAACTATCTCCAGTTCTGAGAATGGCATCAGTCCACCAAGAATCTACAGTCCCAGGCCCCGGGCTACTGGCTCCTCCCTGGTTCCTTTGTCCCAGCAATGCCACGCCCCTATGCTGCTAGCAGAACCGAGAAGGGGCCTCCAGTTTGTAGGCTGAGCACTGAGTGATGCCACAGCCCTGGCCCAGGGCCACTCCCTGCTCTGATGTGCTGGGGCATTTTCAGGCATGTTGCCACAGCTGCTTAGCTTCTCTATGCTCTCTGTGCTTTCATGACCATGCCTCTCAGAAGAAAGAGGCAGAATGAGTGGTTTTGGTTCCCTGCCTGATGAAAATGATCTGCCTCCAAAGACACATTCCTCATGTGCTAGGTACTGCTGCTCCAGCTATCTCTGGCAATGGTGAGCTCAAAGGGCAGAAATGGCCACAGCTAATGGCGCCAATTACAGAAAAGAGACTCTCTGAGACTCAAAGAGCTCATGTTATCAGGGAAAACACCCGTGTCTGTAAAGAGAAGCAGAAATTTTCTTCCAGCCCTTTGGATGCTTGTTCTAATGAATCCAGGGAGGGGCAGGCCCAGTTTGAGGTAGCACCAGGGAAGGAGGCAGCAGCTGTTACAGGGTAATAAATATTAGTTAGGCAAAATGCAGAGGGAGCCAAGAGGCTGACACGGGGTCAGGCAGGGTCAGGCAGTCCATAGACAAGCTCAAGCCTGTAAAATACCCATTTACTGCCAATAGATAGGGATGGCCCATCTAAGCACTGTCCAAGGGCAAAACATTCTAACTGTAGAGTACTAACAAGTATTTCTTTGTAGAACCCCAATGGCAGATCATTCTGTCACTACCAAGGGGAAGAATCTCTGCTCCTTGTTATCAGATGATTTAACTAACAGGATATTCTTTTTCCTACTTTGTGGCATATTGAATGGATAAATAGATAAACAGATGAATGAATGAGAGAGGTAGAACAGGTAAATTGCATAGAGAATAACAGGTGTATTACAAAGATAGCAATGATTAAAGCCATCATTTATTACCCTCCCTGAACTATCTCTGAAGATCAAACTGACGTTGAGTTTTAGAAAAGCCCCAGTGAGGCTGGGGTATGATCTTCCTGGACTGGTACCAATGGCAGGAGTTGTAACAAATGATTACTGATAATAGCAATCATTTGCCAGACAGCTGCTATAAACCAAGCATCATGTCATATGCTATAGTAGATAGGCTCTTGCATGTTCCGTGCGTGCTACTTTGAGAAGTGTTATTTGGGGGAGTGGATGTGATAGCTGTTCCATAATACATTTAGAGAAGTGTTTATAAACACTTCTAATAACAATGTTTATAAAATTTGTACCTGCTTGGGACAAATAAAACAGTTTTTTTAAGTGAAAAAAAATTGGACTCTTGCTGTTATGAGTAACAAAAGCCAACTCAAAGTGACACAAACATAAAAATAGTTATTGTTACAGATATGGGGAGATCATTTTGAACCTATGACCAGGAAATAAACTAGCAGACATTCTCTTTTTTTAACATCTGATTTATTATTTCTCTCAGACTGGCTCTTCTATCTTCTCTATCCATGTGATGGAAAACATGGCTCATCTCTCGTGGCAAACAATTCCCCACCATGCCTGATGGGCTATGTAAGATGTCATTGGTAAAGGGCTAGAAAACAGACTTAAGAAACCCAATGACATGAAGAGGTCATTATCATTGTTTCATAGCCTTAGAGTTTTCCACTTGTTGACTAAGAAGTTGACCCGGCCTAGACTGCCATCCCCCTGTTTAGACTTAAACTCTTTTTTAAAAAGATAATTTTTATGAGTTTATTTGATCCAAACTGAAGGCACTGCCAGGAAGCAAGATTTCCAATGCTTCTATACTTAACCTCTTAAGTCATGTTTCAGCCTGCCAACTTATAACCCTGCTATTTCCTGATAACCTCCTGTCCATGGAGTTACGATTCCTTTCATTTCCAGCACGGATCACAGGTGCTTCTAAGTCTTAAAATACACTAAGGATTTGTTGAATGTCCCAACACCTGGACCAAATTCATTTGAGAGCAACGTCTTGTTTTAAGGCATATGGCTTCTCTAAAAGGCTCAGATCCTCCAAGATTTATAAAGACGGGAAGAGAAAAGTAAGACAGATTTTGAGTTTTATTATGCCTATGAAGTGTTTAGCATGCTGAGGTATAAGCTGAAACTCTCCCACCATAATGATCATGACATCGTTTATTGGCTCTTTCCACATATTCAACCCTTAAACCCAAACAACTTCACAAAGTAATTATTTCTTAGATGGAGAAACTAGGATTCAAAGAGGTTAAGCGACTTGCCCAAGATCATTAAGCCAGTAAGTGACAGAGATAGAATTAGAACCCAGATATCTCTGACTCCAAAGCCCAGGTGTTTTCCACATGGCTGATCAAATAGCCATTTTCATCTATTGTTATTTGCAATTTAAATTTGTTTATGGAGGAGGAAGTGGAAGTTATAATGATAGGAGAGTATCCCAGAAATTCTCATCACTCTATGACTCACAGCACCTCATTCAAGTCACCTTGGAACCTCTATTAGTTGGGTGCGCGCTAGCCATTTGCAGGCTTAGGAGGTCTTGAGGGTTCCAGTATAAGCAAGCACTCTGTCCCTAAGGAGGGAGGTCTTTCCCTGGGTCCTGTGCACTGAAGGGTTTGTGGCTCACTGTAGCCATTACAGGTTCTAATGCTTACAGCACTGTCATCTTATAACTGCAAAGACGACACAACTAATTATTGCTACATCTACTTTCCCCGGTTTTCTCCCCAAGTAACATGGTGCAGTGGGGCACCCATCCACTCAGTTAAAAGAAACCCCACTTTGAAGTAATATTTTCCCCCTCTGATTTCACTCTTTAGGGCTCTGTGGTTTCACTCTGGGCTCTTCTAACTCAAATAATCAGGGTTCCTCCAGAGGATACTTACTTGTTGGATGTTGCTCTTTTCATCCATTTATTCACTGGGGATTTATTAAGCATCTATTATCTACCAGATACTATTCTAGGTGCCAAAAATACTGGTGTGAACAAGACAAGAAGGTCTCTTTCTTCATGCAACTTACATCTTGGTAAAATAAGTAAAAAATAAAATAAGCAAACAAATAGTAAGATCATTTAAATTTGTGATAAGTGCTATAGGTAAAAGAAACAGGTTATTAGACAGAGAATAACAAAACACTCCAAAGGAGCTACTTTAAAAAGGGTGCTCCTTCCCAAGGAGGTGATATTTGAGCAGAGACCCGAGGCTGAGAAGAATCTAGCCTTATCAAAATCAGTAAAAGAGTATTCCAAACAGAGGAAACCGTAAGTGCAAAGTCCCTGAGGTAAGCAAGAGACTGGTTCATTTAAGAAAGAAAGGCTGCAACATAGTGAGAAAAAGAGAGTGGCCAATAAATATGAACTGAAAGAGGAATACGGGAAGTAGGTCATTCAGGCTTTTGTAAGCCATGATTAAGAGTTTGAAGTTTAGTTTAGTTTATTTTATATGAAATAGGAAAATAAGAGGATGTCAGCAGAGCAGTGACATTATTAGATTTAAAGATTTAAAATTCACTCTGGTGATATAGAAAACAGACTAAACAGGAAAAGAATGGAAGAAAGGAGACCAGAGAGTAAGGCTTGGCAGTCATGCAGGAAAACCTGATTGCGCCTTGAAGTAGAGGGTGGCAATAGAGATGGAAAGAAGTAGAAGGTCTAGAGATGGAGTCTTTGTGTAGAACTGACGGGGCTTGATTATGGACTGGATGTAGGAGATGATGATAAGGGGAAAACCCAAAAAGACTCCTAAAGTTTGGGTTTAAGCAACTGGTTGCAAGGTGATACTTTTTATTATCATAGGAATGAATTGGAGAAATAAAGATAGTGGAGATGAAAAAGGATATTTGAGGCACATTAAGGTGCCTATTAGGCTCAATAAGTGGAGTTGCTAGTACCAATTGAATTCATGATTCTTGGGTTTATAGAAAATACTTGAGCTAAAAATACATATTTGAAAGTCACCAGCATAGGGTGGGTCAAAGCTATAGAATGGAAAGGGATAACATATCAAGGAATTGTAGGAAAAAATGGGAGACTATCCAGGACAGGTGTTGGGGTGCAACCTCATTTAGATGTTGGACAGAAGTGAAAGAGCCAATCTTAAAGATACATTGAGCAAGAAGGATGCACTTGGCCAAATCAGAAAACTATTTTATTCCCTTTCTTTACTACCTGTTCAAACCATCCCCTAGATGCAACTGTTTGTTCTCTACTCCTCCAATAAAATAAAGAAAATGTTGTGACTTTTCTAGACATCCTTAAGTAATAAAAATTCATTTAGTCATCACACACACACACACACACACACACACACACACACACACAGAGTCCCATTTATAAATGGTCCAAGGTTATAACATAAACTTCAAAATTCATGAAGAATTGAAGCTTCTTTCTCCCTCAGCTTGGGCAAACTCCAACGTGGCTGCCTCTAGGGTATAGCTGGCTCTTTATTTCTCTTGCCTAGAACATGCAGTGCCCTGTCCCCCTTATTTGTCTACTTCTGGTCCCCCCAGGCTTAAAGCAGAGTGGAGAGGGAGGAATGATATGGGACAGGAAAGACTAGTCAGTTATGAACTAAATAAGCTTCTTGGCTTGACTGGTATTTAGAGCTTAAGTTTCTCATGGAACTATTTTATGGTTTTTCATCTCAGGAAATCTTGCAATGGCAGCTCCTTTGCTTTGAGTAAATGCATCTCCTAGGGCTGGTCACTTAAAACTCTTCCCTCACCCCCTCAGCATCTGATGGTATGTCTCCAGGGTTTGTCTGTGGTTTGTCTGTCTGTCCCCAAGCAGGCCCGTGGGGCAAGATCTAAGGAAACCCCGTGCCTGCTCTCTGTGTGTACGACTACTTCAGGTGCCTGGGAAGGACATATTCAAGCATCATTTGTCCAAACGCTGGGAAAGCAGCCATCCCAAAATAGCATTGCCTCTTTATGCTGCCATCAGAGGAACTAGTCAGCCACAGTCGGACTCCAGTCCTCCAATGCCCCACTCTCCAAGATGTTCCCAGAAGAGCCCCCTCCACTGAACTATCAGGGCAGAGCAAGTACCCACTGCTTCCCGACTTTGGAGGATTGCAGATCCTCTTTGGTCATTTTCTCTCCAATTTCCTGTGCACTTTGGTTTCTTCAAAGTGTTTCATAGGCCAGAGGTGTTTCATCATTAAGAGACATAAAACCCTCTCTTAGATGCTTTGTTTGCAAGTCCTGGCTAATCAGCTCATTCTTCACTTTAAATGCAAGAAATATGTGTTCTTATTGTGCTGGGAAGAAAAGCTAAAGAGAGAATGTGATAAGTCTTGTTTTACAAACCTGTGCACCCAGAAAACCAGGAAAGAACAACCAGAGGGAAAGAAAAGCCAGGAAAGTGTGCCGCAGGAGAAGTTAAAGGGTGCTCCGTAGTCACATGTGGTAAAAGGTGCAATAAGATGAAGGCAAAGAAATCCTCATTGGATTTGGCGCCTTGTGCAGTTTCATTTCAGTGTAGTGATTTTCAAAAAAAATTTTTTTTCGTTTTTAATTTATAGATTTTAGAGAGGGGAGAGGAAAAAGGAGAGAGAGACAGAAACATCCATCTGTTTCTATATGTGCCCTGACCAGGGATAGAACCCACAACCTCTCATATCAGAACAATGCTCTAACCAACTGAACTTACTCACCTAGGGCTCAGTGTAGTGTTGAGGACAAAAGTTACATTGACGTATTAGATATGAGAAGCAGTCAATAAGAAAAAAAAACTAAAGTGAAGCAACTACAAATTGATACTTCTCATCCCCCTCCCTCCCCCTCCCTTTCTGTCTCTCTCTCTCAAAAAAAAAATTTTGTTTTGACTAGATAATTCCCAAGAATCTGTTCCCTTCTTCTTTGCAAGTAGAAAACTTATGGCCAGCTCCAGTGTAAACCTTGATTGGTCCAAGCAAACCCCTATCATCTATTGTCCTCTGGCAAGATTCATTTAAGAGGAGGCATGTGATACAATTCTAGACAAGATGTGAGGGAAAGTCTATAGAAGGATTTCCATAGAGCTGTCTTTTTTCTTAAAAAAAAGAGACACAAGCCTGACTAGGCGGTGGCGCAGTGGATAGAGCGTCGGACTGGGATGCGGAAAACCCAGGTTCGAGACCCGAGGTCGCCAGCTTGAGCGCGGGCCCATCTGGCTTGAGCAGAAGCTCGCCAGCTTGGACCCAAGGTCACTGGCTCCAGTAAGGGGTGGCTCGGTCTGCTGAGGGCCCGCGGTCAAGGCACATGTGAGAAAGCAATCAATGAACAACTAAGGTGTCTCAATGGCAATGAAAAACTGATGATTGATGCTTCTCACCTCTCTCCATTCCTGTCTGTCTGTCCCTATCTATCCCTCTTTCTGACTCTCTCTCTGTCCCTGTAAATAATAATAATAAAGAGACACAAGAAGAAGACAGCTCTTCTTTCATTCAGCTCTTCTTTCATTGGCTACAGTCATTTGTGCGTGTGACACCTACTTCTGTGGAATGGATCTTGGTACTGCCCTGAGGACAAAGTCAACACCAAAGAGGAGGGCAGGGCCAAGAGAACTGTCACAAAGCAGAGCCAGGAGTCTGCTCTACCTGTGGGGCTTATTATTACTTAATCTCGTAAATCCCCATTTTATTCTATACAGTTAATTCAGAGTTTTCTGTTATTTAATGCCAAAAGCATTCTAAATGTAAAGAGTAAGCTTAAGGGAGGTGAAGAATTGGAGGATGGAGTGTAGGTAACACTTGTGAGATATTTTTTCTGGGAACAGAGGCAGAGAAATGATCTGGCAGTTGAGGGGGATGAGGGATCTAGTGAAGGCTACTGTAACGATGGGAGCCACTATAGCCAGTGTGTACATAGATGGAAATGACGCTGTGGAACGGGAAGAGGGCAGAGCTGTGTGTTCCAGCATCTCCTTGCCACTTCACATAAAGTCCACTGTGCCTCCCGAGGTCTCCCCACTGATCTTGCTGATGGTCTCACGAGGGAGAGCCACTGGTTCTCACACCATTGCTCCCATTGTCTGACTACAGCTGCTGCACACTCCTTCCCTAGTTGCAGTCGGCAGCACTCTTTCAGCCATCTCTAAGCTCTTTCTTTGGAGGAGGAGCAGCAATGATTGGTCCCTGCAGGTCTCATCTCTGTAGGACAAGGTCTGCTCAAACTAGGCTGGCAGAAGCCAGCTTTTTATTCTTCTGAGGTTCTATCCAGGGAGACCCCAGCCTTACCAATGTTGACTTCCCCCCCTCACAAAGAAATACAAGCTACCCAAGAGATTAGCTTGCAGTTATCGGTTTACTGGCTTAAGTTGAGCCTATTCTTTTCTTTTTTTTATTTAAAGCAACAGAGAGACAGACAGACAGAAAGGGAGAGAGATGAAAAGATGTTGTTGCAGCACTTTTAGTTGTTCATTGATTACTTTCTTATAAGTGCCTTGACCCTTGACCTGGGAGCTCCAGCTAAGCCAGTGGACCCTTGCTGAAGCCAGCGACCTTGGGGTCATGTCTTTGATCCCATGCTCAAGCTGGCGCCCTCACACTCAAGCTGGCAAGCCTGTGCTCAGGCAGACAACTTGGGGCTTTGAACCTGGGTCCTCAGCACCCCAGGCCCACTGTGCCACCACCTGCTCAGGCTTGCTGAGACTACTCTGAAGTCCCACTTCACTTAGGGCTTTAGGTGGCTCAAATTAATGAAGCTTGGTGTTACTTAAACCTTTCCTTCCCTAACATTCTACTTCCTAATTGTAATCACACAGAAGGACATGCTCCCCTGTCTGTTGGAGTATACAGCTCCTCGCTTTCAAGGTGGAAAGCCTGGCCCTAGTGGTAGGATGCAAATAATTTAACAGCGCTAATGACCATTTATATTAAAAAACGATATACCAAAAGGTAGTTTATTATTTCATGCATTTAATACTTAAATAAGAACAATAAAAGAGGTACACAAAATGTTATGTTTGTTTACTGAAGTGACAAATGCAAGGGAATTAAAATATAGTATTTCATCAAAGGAATAATGAGTTTTATAAAATGAATGAATAAATATTATGAGCATAGTTCCATAAAATTTTTTTCACCTATGCACAGAATGAACATTACTAGGGGCACTTAGAATACGCTGTTGCGCAGACGAACTTTAAAAAAGAGTAAGGAATGTAAATTTGTGATTTTCACATTGAGCAGCTGCCCAGGCGCCCACCTAATAGAGAACTCTGGTTACAAGTGTCATTTTAACAACCAGTTCACCAAACTCAGCAAAAAATTAGGTATTGGTTCTGCCAAACCGGCACGAACGGGCTGAATCCCACATCTGCCGGGCCCCCAGTCAGCAGCTTTCGCTTTCTCCCTTTCCTCGCCACTAGACTACAGGGTCTTTTCCCAGGGGAACAGAAACATTCAGTCCCAGGCAGGGCTTGAACTTTACCACTGAATAGCTCAATGGTGAACCAAAGGGGCATTGCTGTAAAGCATTTCCAGTAAAAATATTAAAACAATGCAAAGGACCTACTCAAGAACAATGTTGATTTGCCTTTCTATTGCTTCCTGTCCAGAGTAATGATTCGTTCTGCATTTCACTTCCCCTATTCATTTGGCAGTAAAACAAGGTATGTAGCCTAAAATATTTAACACACATGGTATGAGATACAATTATCTACAGTCATATAGAAACACCTGGTAAGAGCAGACTACTGGGTTTCATTTCCTTATGAAATTTCAACAATTCGTTAATCAAAATACTACAACTGACCAAAATATTTTAAATACAGGTATCTAAAACCAGTTCCCTTTGTTGATTAAATTCAAATTGATTAACTAGTTCTTGTTTTAGCACATATTCTTACTAATGCAATTTTGGCTAAAATACAGACTGTTTAAATAAAGAGAAACAAACCAGCCAAATACTCACTATTTAAAATCTCCACACTTGGAGTGGTGAACACAATGCAATATACTAATGATGTGTACAGAATTGTACACCTGAATCCTGTATAATTTTATTAAGCAATGTGACCCCAATAAATTCAATAAAAATATTTTCAAAATAAAAAAATCTCCACACTTACCTATAATCACTAGGGATGAGATTTTCACTTGAAACAATAATTTAAACTAAGTCACACTTGAAATTGTTAATGATTTTGGAGTAAATCATTTTAATACTAAATTCATTTTTCTGTGCTTATTATGTTAAAGTCGCCACTTGTGCATACTTTCAGATTTAGTTTCCTTAACCCTTCTTTAGAATAAGACAGTTATTAATTAATTAATTGTATGATGATCTTCCTTTTTGTGATGAGTCCTTGCAATGAACATCAACACAGTATATGATTGTCTCCTCTGAGAACTGCCCTTTTCTGTGGGGGTAATTTCCATAGACATGGTCTCGGTCATTTTACTCTCTTGGCCACATCTGATGGGTCTAAAAATAAACTACTGGCCAAGCTAGGACAATCAGACTGCCTCTCATGAAAATTTGGCAGTGGATTAGCCATTCTAGTCAGATAGTAGGGTGAGCAGACATAAAAGTAAAAGAAAGAAGAAAATAAAGCACACCTCAGAAAGAAGAGAAATAAAAGACCATGGAGCCTCACAAAGAGAGGTAAGGAGGAACAGACAGCTTGGTTTCCAGTGGCTTTCCGGCACCCAACCTGGTGCCTCATGGGGCTCTCTCTAAATCTTTGGTTCTGTGAAACATCCTCTTGTGCCTCTTTTTAGCTTATGCAAGTTTAAGTGAGTTTCTGGATCTTTGAATTAAATGACAATGAGGTTCTTAAGCCCTGTTAAAGTATGGACGACAACTGGAAACAGTAACAATCTTAAATTTCCACAATCTATGCTTGCTGAATTCTAGAACTTGATATTTGATGTGTTAAGCGTCTCTATGGACTGTACTTTGTTTGATGTGTTAAGCACCTATGTAGACTGAACAATGGTTTAAAAATGTTTCTGACCATAATACACAGAGTGTTCCTTCCAAAATGGCATATAGATGAGAGTTTTCTACCACCCTCCCTCCCACCAAAGAAAACTGATTCTGACAAGCATCCACAGACATGAGTGCCTTTGTACAAGTCTAGAAGGCTAGTGGAGAAGTTCCAGCATACTGTCAGAGAAAACAAAACAACAACAACAAAAAGAAAAAGAAAAAGATGTTAGATTCATTGAAGAAGAAGAAACAGTTTCACTTCACCTGTGTCACCTATTCCCAAGGCAGCACAACTCAGTGATCAATGCCCAGAGACCGACTCAGCCTATGATTTCTTCCACGAGAGAGAATAAGAGTATGAGTGAGCACACAGCTTCCCCAGCTCTGCAAGATGCTGCCAAAGAGACCCACATCTTTCTCTCCCAACCAGAATACTGAGGGGTGCTGCTAGAACAGCAGACAGGACTCATAGAAGAATTCAAAGGGCCAGAAAGCCTGTGTCAATGACTCTATCAGGAAGTCCACCCACGACCTGCTCCTTACCTGTAAATATCCCAACTTCCCACAGGCACTGTCAATGCTCCACATACCTCACCCGTTCACCCGTATACACTTCCACCCTGTGGTTGGCTCCCTGTGCATTATGCCTCAGAGAGTAGAGAGAGTAAACCTTTGCAGACAACTAGCACGCACAATGAGAAAGGTGGCCCAACTCTGGAAAATCTGTAAAAAACAAACAAAAAAACCTTGAGTATTTAATACCACCTTAGGGAAAGCGAACTGAAGGCTATCAGCATTCAACCTTGCACTCCATGCAATCTTAATGCCACGCATACACACAAACACACAGAAAAAGAAATGTGGAGCAAGCTTATCCATATAAAATATTGAAGAAAGCTTCAATATCCTTAATAGGGCTGACAGAAGGTAGTTCTCTCCGAAAGACGATCAGTAAAGGCTGAAGAAGGTGATTGCTTCTTCAAGTACAAAGACAGCAATGCAAGACTTCAGGAAACATGAAAAATCAAGGAAACACAACACTACTAAAGAAACAATTATTTTCCAGTAACTGACTCCAAAGAAATGGAGAACTGTGATTTTTCACAATAAAGAATTCAAAATAGTTGTTTTAAAGAAGAAACTGTAAGAAACAGAGAAAGACAAGTCAACATAATCAGGAGAACAATACATGAACAAAATGAGAAGTTTAACAGAAAGATAGAAATTATAAAAAGAGGACCAAAGGGCAATTCCGGAGGTAAAGAGTACAATAAATAAAGCAAAGCTGACCAGGCAGTGGCACAGTGGATAGACCATTGGACTGGGACTCAGAGGACCCAGGTTTGAAACCCCAAGGTCAGTGGCTTGAGCACAGCTTCAACTGGCTTGAACACAGGCTACCAGCCTGTGAGCACGGGGTTGCTGGCTTGAGCGTGGGATCATAGACATGACCCCATGGTCGCTGACCTGAGCCCAAAGGCCACTGGCTTGAAGCCCAAGGTCACTGGCTTGAGCAGTGGGTCATTCTACAACACATCTCTCTATACCGTACTGTGTGTTAATCCCTACACCCAAGTCAAGTCTTGTGAACAATTTTTGAGTTCTAACTGGATTTATTATGGTAAAAGAACACTTTATGATTTCAAGCCTTTGAAATTTTGGTGCTTTATGACTCAGCATATGGTCAATTTTGATAGATGTCCCTTATGAACTTGAAGTGAATGTGCATTCTGTTGTTGGTGTGTATAGTGATTTATGTATGTCAATTAGATTTTGTTAATTATGTTGTTCAGCTCTTCTTTATATTTACTAATATTTTGTCTACTTGTTCTATCAGCTATTGAGGGAGCCATGTTAGTGTCCCACAATGACTGTGGATTGCCCTATTTCTTCTTTAGTTTTGTCAAATTTTTGTTTCATATACTTTGTAACTATCTAATTGTGTGTATCTTCCTGAGGATTCACCTCTTTTAAACTATTAAATGTTTTCTCTTTATTTCCAATAATGTTTCTTGCCTGAAAGTGTTCTCATCTGATATCAAAAGTTTTCTTTTGATTAGCATTTGCATGATATACTCTTAAATTCTTTTATGTTTTTTTTTTTTAATTTTTCTTTTCCAAGTGAGAGGAGGGGAGATAGACAGTCTCCTGCATGTGCCTGAACTGGGATTCACCTGGCAACCCCCTCTGGGGCTGATGCTCTGCCATCTGGAGCCATGCTTGCAATGGAGCTATTTTTAGTACCTGAGGTGGAGGCTCCACAGAGCCATCCTCAGAGCCCTGGGCCAATGCTCTAGAACCAATCAAGCCATGGCTGTGGACGGGGAGTGGGAGTGGAGGGTTGGTTGCTTTTCCTGTGTACCCTGACTGGGAATCGAACCTGGGACATCCACATGACAGGCCAATGCTCTACCTCTAAGCCAACTGGCCAGGACCTCATTCATAATTTTTTTTTTAATTCTCAACAATATAAAGGGAACATATATCAACATAATAAAGGTCATATATGAAAATCCCATAGATAGCATCACACTCAATAATGAAAAGCTAAAATCTTTTCCCCTAAGATCAGGAACAAGACAAGGATGCTCACTCTCACCACTTGTATTCAACATAGTACCGAAAGTCCTACCTAGAACAATTAGACAAGAAAAAGAAATTTATAAAAATAAATAAAAGGCATCCAAATTATAAAAGAAAAAGTAAAACTGTCTCTATTTGTAGTTGACATGATATTATAAATAGAAAACCTTAAAGAATCTAGTCAAAAACTCTTAGAACTAATAAACAAACTCAGTTAAGTTGCAGGATACAGTCAATATAAAAAAATCACTTGAGTTTCTATACCAGGCATGGCCAACATATGGCCTGTGGGCCGGATCTGGCCCGTGTAATGAGTTTATGCAGACCGCGATTAAATTTTTAATATTCTCTGCTACTTTAAAATCTCAGCTACTCAGAAGCAGAAGCGTCTTGGAAATCAAGATATTTAAGAAGATAGTGCCTGACCAGCCGGTGGCGCAATGGATGGAGCATCGGACTGGGATGCGGAAGACCCAGGTTCGAGACCCCGAGGTTGCCAGCTTGAGCGCGGGCTCATCTTGCTTGAGCAAAAAGCTCACCAGCTTGGATCCAAGGTCGCTGGCCCCAGCAAGGGGTTGCTCCGTCTGCTGAGGACCCACGGTCAGGGCACATGTGAGAGAGCGATCAATAAACAAATAAGGTGTCGCAATGACAACGAAAAACAAATGATTGATGCTTCTCATCTCTCTCCGTTCCTGTCTGTCTGTCCCTATCTATCCCTCTTTCTGACTCTCTCTCTGTCCCTTTAAAAAAAATTTCATTATAAAGATTTATAACTTTTGTATTCATTTGTACTCCATATGAACTGTTTGACGTTTAGCAGTGATATGAAACCCATATTCTTTTAGACAGAGTTTGCCAGTGTGCACCCAAGGTCAAACAATTCATTATTTTTGTGGTCAAGTGTGCTGAATCAAGTAGCATTGTAGCATAGACAATAGATGCACTTGATAACTGAAAATGTGTCCAGGCTGTTTGTAAAATGAAATAATTATTTTATTTGCGATATAACTCCTTCAAGCTCATTCTATTAAATATTGTTTCAAATGATTGTGATACAGTTTAGATATTTATACGGTATGTAATTTATATATATTTTTATTTTATTCATTTTAGAGAGGAGACACAGAGTGAGAGAAAGAGAGAGAGAGAGAGAAAGGGGGGAGGAGCTGGAAACATCAACTCCCATATGTGCCTTGACCAGAACAGTGCAGGGTTTTGAACTGGCGACCTCAGTGTTCCCAGGTCGACGCTTTATCCACTGCGCCACCACAGGTCAGGCTGTAATTTATATTTTTATTAAAATAATATTGTATATTAAAATTTTTTCACTCACTTACATTTATTTATTTATAAACAAATTACATAATAAAATTTTGTTTACTTAAGTGAATTGTTTTTGTATTTAACATTTTTTAATTTTAATATTTCATCCGGCCCGTGAAAAAAGTTTTCTTTCTAATCTGGCCCAAGGGCAGAAACTGTTGGTCACTCCTGTTCTATACTCTAATAACAAACTATCAGAAAGAGAAATTAACAATCCCCTTCTACAATTGTATCAAAAAAAATAAAATACCTAGGAATAAACTTAACCAAGGAGGTAAAAGATCTGCACGCTGAAAACTAATAAGACATTGAAGAAAAAAATTAAAGAAGTTTGGCACATGTGACCAGGTCATGGCACAATGAATAGAGTGTCAGCCTGGGATATTGAAGACCCAAGTTCGAAACCTTATGGCTTGAGTATTGGATCATAGACATGACCCCATGGTCGCTGGCTTGAGCCCAAAGATCGCTGGCTTGAGCAACGGGTCACTGGCTTGAGCAATGGATCACTGGCTTGGCTGAAGCCCTCTAGTCAAGGCTGTCCCTATCTGTCTCTCTCTTTCTCTTGCTAAAAAAAAAAAAAAAAATTAAAGAAGACACAAATAAATGAAAAAATGTTCTGTGCTCATGGATTAAAAGAATATTGGTAAACTGTCCACACTACCCAAAGCAATAGATGGAATCAATATATCATCTCTATCAAATTTCAGTGGCATTTTTTACAGAAATAGAACAACCTTAAAAGTCACTTTGACCCTGAATAGCCAAAGTGAGTCTGAGGAAGAAGAACAAAGCTGAAAGCATTACACTTCCTGGTTTCAAACTATAGTAATCAAAACCGTATTGTAGTCTCTCTCTCAATCTCTCTTTCTTCCTTCCCTTTCTTCCCTCCCCATCACCCTCTCTCTCAGCACATGAGAATACAGCAAGAGTGAGCACCTGTAAATGGCTCTTACCAGACACATAATCTATGGTCATCTTGAGTTTGGGCTTCCCAGCCTCCAAAACTCTGAGGAGTAAATATTTATTGTTTAAAAAACATATTGTGGCCTGACCAGGCGGTGGCGCAGTGGACAGAGCATCGGGCCGGGATGCGGAAGACCCAGGTCCGAGACCCCAAGCTCGCCAGCTTGAGCGCGGGCCCATCTGGCTTGAGGAAAAAAGCTCACCAGCTTGGACCCAAGGTCGCTGGCTCCAGCAAGGGGTGGCTTGGTCTGCTGAAGGCCCGCGGTCAAGGCACATGTGAGAAAGCAATCAATGAACAACTATGGTGTCGCAACAGCAACAAAAAACTAATGATTGATGCTTCTCACCTCTCTCCGTTCCTGTCTGTCTGTCCCTATCTATCCCGCTCTCTGACTCTCTCTCTGTCCCTGTAAAAATAAAAAATAAATAAAAAATAAATAAAAAAAATTAAAAAAAAAAACAACATATTGTGTTGGCATGAAAACAGAGAAAAATGGAACAGAATCAAGAGCCTATAAATAAAAACCCATGTGTATACAGTCATCTAAGAGTTGAAAAGGAATATTCATTAGTGAAAGGATAGTGTCTTCAATACATGGTGTTGGAAAACTGCATATTCACATGCAAAAGAGTAAAACTGGACCCCTTTCTTATACCACTCACAAAAAATACTTGAAGTTTATTTAAGACTTAACTATAAAACCTAATATTATAAAACGTCTAGAAAATAACACAGGCAAAACCTTCTCAATACTGTTCTTGGCAAACTGTTTTTGAAATGACACCAAAAACAAGCAACAAAAGCAAACTAAACAAGTAGATCTACATCAAACTAAAATGATTCTGCACAGTAAAAGAACTAATTTTTAAAAATAAAAAGTTAACCTACAAAATGGGAGAAAATATTAGTAAGTCATATATCTGATAAGGGTTAATATCCAAAATATATAGGGAACTTACACAACATTATTCCAAAAAAGAAATACAAATGGCCAACATGTACATAAAAACATGCTCATCATTAGTAATCATCAGGGAAATGCAAATAAAAACCACAATAAGATATCACCTCATACCTGTTAGAATGTCTATTGTCAAAAAGACAAGAGATAACAAGGTTACAAAGATGTGATGAAAAGAAAACCCTTGTATACTCCTGGTGTGAATGTAAATTGATATACTGTAGTCACTGGAAAACTGTATAGCGGATCCTCAAAAAATTAAAAATAGTGTTACCAAATAATCCAGGAATCCCACTTTTGGGGATATATATCTAAAGGGAATGAAATCACTATCTTGAAGAGTTATATGTACCCCATGTTTATTCTAGTATTATTCATAATAGCCAAGATGTGGAATCATTTCAAGTGTCCACTGATGGATAATTGGATAAAGAAAATGTATTATATGTACATATATATAATATATATATAATGGAATGCTATTTAGTCATAAAAAGAGGGAAATCTGCCAATTGCAACAATATCAATGGAACTTGAGGGCATTGTACTAAGTGACATAAATCAAACTAGAACAAATACTATATGATCTCACTTATATGTGAACTCCAAAAGAGCCAAACTCACAGTAACAGAGTAGAATAGCGGTTAAGGGGTAAGAGTAATAGAAAAATATTGTTCACTGGGTACAAACTTCCAGTTGTAAGGTAAGTTCTGAGAATGTAATGCATAACACAGTGGCCACAGTTTATTAATTCTGTATTGTAAATTTGAAATTTGCTGAGAGTAGATCTTAAATGTTCTGTCTGACCACACACACACACACACACACACACACACACACACACACACACTATTTGAGGTCATAGATGTGTTAACTAACCTTGTGATAATCATTTCACAATACATATGTGTATCAAATCATTACTTTGTACATCCTACACAATGTTATGTGTCAATTATACCTCAATAAAGCTGGAGAATGTTTCTGGCCATAAAACAGTAAGAAACATAGTTTGTATCACATGGCTCAGTTCATGCATAGGTATACATGAATACACTATTGAAACAAGTTCTTGCCACAATACCCAAACTAATGTGGTGGCTCAACAAATACTTGCGGAAATAATTACAAGAATAAATGAATAAAATACAAGGAAACAAAAATAAGGCCATGAATGCTTATTTTGAATTTAGAAAAAGAAATAAAAAACATGAGTTTATTAAACTAAGGCATTACTATTTTTTTAAGATTTTATTTATTGATTTTACACAGAGAGAAGGTCAGGGGGAACAAGAAGTAGTTGCTTGTCATATGTGCCTTGACCAGGCAATCCCAGGGTTTTGAACTGGCAACCTCAGTGTTCCAGGTTGATGCTCTATCCACTGTGCCACCACAGGTCAGGCCTGAGTCATAACTAGTTTTAAAAATTGAAATAAAAAATAAAATGAACTACGAGTAACTTAAAACATAATGTTTAAAGCAAATAAAAAGATAGAATTTAAAATTATAGAAATAAAACCTGTAGAAATCATCAAATTTTAATTTTGTAAAATATTTAGCAAAACTCAGTCATTAGCTAAATTTTATAAAAATGTAAACTCACAAATGAGAAATAAAATCTTATTTTAAATTAGAACTATTACGTATATTCTATTATATGGAATAGTCAACAGGAAATTTGTAAGTATATAGATATTAGTTTGCATAG
The DNA here is from genome assembly GCA_037038555.1 of Rhynchonycteris naso. Classification (NCBI taxonomy): domain Eukaryota; kingdom Metazoa; phylum Chordata; class Mammalia; order Chiroptera; family Emballonuridae; genus Rhynchonycteris; species Rhynchonycteris naso. Next base: position 40,673,317 of record CM073002.1, read on the forward strand.
TTTCTGTTAAGAAGTTTACTCTCACTCTTAGCTTTATTCCTCTTTATAGAATGTGTCCTTTTCCCCTCTGTTTTTAAGGTTGCTTTTAAGTTTTTTCTCTTTAATCACTGGTTTTCAGCAATTTTATTATAATGTGCTGTGGTGTTGATTCCTTGATGTTTGTTCTGCTTAGCATTGATTGTGCATGGGTTTACAGTTTCCATCAAATCTGGAAATACTTTAGCCATTGTTTCTTCAAATATTTTTTCCTGTTTCACATTTTAACCCTTCCTCACTTCTCTTTCTGGCCTCCATTACATGCATGCTACACTGCCTATATTATACCACACTCTGTTAATTATCATTTCTTGTTTATTTTCAGGGCCTCATTTTGCTTTTAAATTTGAATTGCTATGACTTCAAGTTCACTGGTCTTTTTCTTCTGCAGTACCTTATCTGCTGTTAATCTCATTTACTATATTTTTCATTTCACATTTTTTGGGGGGGTTCTATTTTTTTATTTAATTAATTGTGTTTACATAGATTCTAGGGTCACCCCAAATGCATTCCCCCCTCCCCTGTATTCCCTTCAACATCTCCCTTGCCTCGCTCCAGACAGCACCCTCCCTCCTTCCCTTTAGGTTTACCCCATCCTATTATCTGCTTTCCCTCTGTCCTCTTTCCCTCTGTTCCCTTTGATCACTCCTCTGTCTCAATTCCGTTCCTCAGTTCTCATTGTTCCTTGGATTCCTCAAATGAGTGATGTCATATGATATTTTTCTTTCTCTGCCTGGCTTATTTCACTTAACATTATAGTTTCCAGGTCCATCCATGTTGTTGAAAAAGGTAATATTTCCTTCTTTTTCATGGCCCCATAGTATTTCATTGTATATATGTACCACTGCTTTATAATCTACTCGTCCACTGACGGACACTTGGGCTGTTTCCAGATCTTCGCTATTGTAAACAATGCTGCCATAAACATGGGGGGTGCATTTCTTTTTTTCAGTCAGTGAGATAGTGTTCTTGGGATATATTCCTAAAAGTGGGATGGCTGGGTCAAAAGGTAGATCCATTTTTAATTTTTTGAGGAATCTCCATACTGTTTTCCAGAGTAGTTGCAACAGTCTGTATCTTACCAGCAGTGCAGGTGGGTTCCCCTTTCTCCACATCCTCGCACCTATCATGTGTTGTTTTGTTATGAGTGCCATTCTGACTGGTGTGAGGTGATATCTCATTGTGGTTTTAATTTGCATTTCTCTAATGATTAGTGATGTTGAACATTTTTTCATTTGCCTATTGGCCATTTGTATGTCCTCTTTGGAGAAATGTCTATTCATTTCTTTTGCCCATTTTTTGATTGGATTGTTTGTCTTCCTGGTGTTGAGTTTTACAAGTTCTTTATAAATTTTGCTTATTAACCCCTTATCAGACATATTGTTGAATATGTTCTCCCATTGTGTTTGTCTTTTTATTTTGTTCATATTGTCTTTAGCTGTACAAAAGCTTTTTGTTTGATATAAACCCATTTGTTTTTCCTATCTTTTATTTCACTTGCCCATGGAGATAAATCAGAAAATACATTGCTGCGAGAGACGTCGGTGAGCTTACTGCCTGTTTTCTTCTAAGACGCTTATGGTTTCATGACATATTTAAGTCTTTTATCCATTCTGACTTTATTTTTGTGAATGGTGTAAGTTGGTGGTCTAGTTTCATTTTTTTGCAGGTAGTTGTCCAATTTTCCCTACACCATTTGTTAAAGAGACTATCTTTACTCCATTGTATGCTCTTACCTTATTTGTTAAATATCAATTGTCCATAAAGATGTGGGTTTATTTCTGGGTTCTCTGTTCTGTTCCATTGGTCTATATGCCTATTCTTGGCCTTGTAATATAACTTGATATCAGGAAGTGTAATAACATCCACTTTATTCTTCATTTTCAAGATTTCTGAGGCTATTCGTATTCTTTTTTGGTCCCATATGAATTTTCGGAATATGTGTTCTATATCTTTGAAGTATGTCATTGGTATTTTAATTGGTATTGCATTGAATTTATGAATTGCTTTGGGTAATATAAACATTTTAATGATGTTTATTATTCCTAACCATGAGCACAGTATATGCTTCCACTTGTTTGTATCTTCCTTGATTTATTTTATTAATGTTTTATAACTTTCTGAGTAAAAGTCTTTAACCTCCTTGGTTAAATTTACTCGTAGGCACTTTAGTTTTTTTGTTGCAATAGTGAAGGGAATTGTTGCCTTAATTTATCTTTCTGACAGTTCATTGTTGGTATATAAAAATGCCTCTGATTTCTGTGTATTAATTAATTCTGTGTGATAACCCTGCCAGCTTGCTGAATTCATTTATCAGATCGAGTAGTTTTTTGACTGAGACTTTAGGGTTTTCTATATACAGTATCATATCATTGGCAAATAATGATAGCTTTACTTCTTTTCCAAGTTGGATGCCTTTTATTTCTTCTTCTTGTCTGATTGCTACAGCTAGGTAAATACTATGTTGAGTGAGAGTGGTAAAAGGGGATACCCCTGTGTTCTTTCTGATCTTAAGGAGATTGCTTTTAATTTTTGCCCATTGAGTATGATGTTAGCAGTGGGTTTGTCATAGATGGCCTTTATCACGTTGAGATATGTTCCCTGTATTCCCACTTTACTGAGAGTTTTAAGCATGAATGGGTGCTGGATTTTATTGAATGCTTTTTCTGCATCTATTGAAATTATCATGTGGTTTTTTTCCTTCCTTTTGTTTATGTGATGAATCACATTGATTGATTTACAAATATTGTATCATCCTTGCCTCCCCAGAATGAACCCCACTTGATCACGATGTAAGATTTTTTTCATGTATTGCTGGATCTGGTTTGCTAATATTTTGTTGAGGATATTAGCATCTAAGTTCATTTGGGATACTGACCTATAATTTTCTTTCTTTGTGTTGTCTTTGCCTGGTTTTGGAATCAGAATTATGCTCGCCTCATAAAAGTAGCTTGGAAGTCTTCCTTCCTCTTGAATTTTTTGAAATAGCTTGAGAAGGATAGGAGTTAGTTCTTTGAATATTTAGTAGAATTCCCCTGTGAAGCCATCCAGCCCAGGGCTTTTGTTTGTTGGAAGTATTTTGATAACTGTTTCGATCTCATTTGTTGTTATCAGTCTGTTTAGGTTTTCTAATTATTCCAGATTGATTTTTGAAAGATTATGTTTCAAGAAATTTGTCCATTTCACCTAGGTTGTCTAATTTCTTTGCATCAATTTTTCATAGTATTTTCTTACAATATTTTGTATTTCTGTTGTGTCAGTTGTTATTTCTCCACTCTCATTTCTAATTTTATTTATTTGAGTCCTCTCTTTTTTTCTTGGTGAGTCTGGTTAAGGGTTCATCGATCTTCTTTACCCTTTCAAAGAACCAGCTCTTGGTTTCATTGATGCTCTGTATTGTTTCTTTAGCCTTTTTGTCATTTACTTCTGTCTGATCTTTATTATTTCCTATCTTCTACTGCCTCTGGGCTTTACTTGCTATTCTTTTTCTAGTTCTTTTAGATGCAAGGTTAAGTTGTTTATTTGAGCTTTTTCTAGCTTCTTAGCATATGCCAGTAGTGCTATGAACTTCCCTCTCAGTTCTGCTTTTGCTATGTTCCATAAATTTTGAGTTGTTGTATACTCACTATCATTCATTTCTAGAAACTTCTTATTTCTTCTTTGATCTCATTAATTCATTCGTTATTTAATAACATGCTATTTAGTTTCCATGTGTTTGAGAATTTTTCAGTTTTACTATTGTGGCTAATTTCTAGTTTCATGCCATTGTGATCAGAGAAAATGCTTGATATGATTTCAATCTTCTTAAATTTGTTGAGACCACTTTTGTGTCCTAACATGTGGTCTATCCTAGAGAATGTACCATGCACGCTTGATAAGAATGTATATTCTGCTGCTTTAGGATGAAACATTCTGAACATATCTATTAAATCCAGTTGATCCAGTGTCCTTTAAGTCTGCTGTTTCTTTGTTAATTTTCTTTCTTGAGGATGTATGTAGTGATGTTAGTGGGGTATTGAAATCCCCTACTATTATAGTATTGCTATTGATCTCGCCCTTTATATCCATCAAAGTCTGCTTTATATATTTAGGGGCTCCTATATTAGGTGTGTAGATATTTATAATGGTCATATCTTCCTGTTGGATTGCTCCCTTTATCATTATGTTGTGACCATCTTTATCTCTTACTTTGGCCTTTGTTTTAAAGTCCATTTTGTCTGATATAAGTATTACTACCCCAGCTTTTTTTTCATTTCCATTTGCATTAAATATTTTTTTCCATTGTTTTACCTTCAGTCTATGTGTATTTTTTGTTTGGAGGTATGTCTTTTGTAGATAGCATATGTATGGGTCCTGTTTTCTTATCCATGCCGCTACCCTATGTCTTTTGATTTGATCATTTAATCCATTTACATTTAAGGTTATTATTGATATGTAGTTTTTTCTTGCCATTTTATTCTTTAAAGCTTTATTCCTCTTTTACTATATTCTTTTCCCTTTTTGTTCTGTTTACAACAGGCCTCTTAACATTTCTTGCAGCATTGGTTTGGTTGCAATGAATTCCTTAAGGGTTTTTTTGTTTTGTTTTGTTTTTTTGTCTAGGAATCTTTTTATTTCTCCTTCAATTGTAAAAAAAAATAGCCTTGCTGCATAAAGAAGTCTTGGTTGTAGGCTCTTCTTTTGCAGTACTTTGAGTATTTCTTGCCTTTTCCTTCTGGCCTCAAGTGTTTCTGTTGAGAAGTCAGATGTCATCCTTATGGGGGCTCCTTTGTAGGTGATAGCCTTTTTTTCTCCAGCAGCTTTTAATATTTTCTCTTTATCTCTTAGCTTTGGTATTTTAATTATGGTGTGTCTTGGTGTAGATATCTTTGGGTTTCTCTTTAATGAAGTTCTCTGTGCTTCTTGAACTTGTGTGACTTTTTCCTGCATCAGTTTAGGGAAGTTTTCAGCTATGATTTCATTGAACAAGGTCTCTATCCCATGGTCTTTTTCTTCTTCAGAAACCCCTATGATGCAGATGTTGTTTCTCTTTAGGTTGACACAGAGCTCTCCTAGAGTTTCCTCAGATTTTTTCAGCCTCTTTTCTTTTTGGTGTTCCACTTCTGTGTTTCCATTTATCTTCTCTTCTAAATCGCTGATTCAATACTCTGCTTCATCCAGCCTGCTATTAATTGTTTCTAGTGTAGTCTTCATTTCTGATATTGTATTTGTCATTTCCAACTGGTTCTTCTTTATTATTTCAATGTCCTTTTTGATTCTTGTAATCTCTTTATTTATGTGTTCATTGTGAACACCCATTGTTGTTCTAAGATCTTTCAGCATTCTAATAATCCTTATTTTAAACTCTGCATCCAGTAGTTTGGCTATTTCCATATCACTCAGTTCATTTTCTGGAGGTTTCTTTGTTGATTCTTTTGGATTGTACTTCTCTGTATTCCATTACGTCTGTGTGTTTGGGTGTGTAGTTTGTAGAGCTGGTTGAGTCTAGGGTTGATGTTGTAGCCTCCACTTTTCAGTTGTGCTATTTCTAGGTCTTCTTGGGTTGGCATCAGCTGTTGTTTCATTTCACAATTTTTATCTCTAGAAGTTCTATTTAGATTCAATTTAAAATTTTCATTTCTATCATTATTCTTGTACCTTCTTTAACATATCAGGTGTATTTATAAAAACTGTTTTAACATTTTTTTCTCATTCCATCATCCTAATCACTGTTGAGTCTGTTTCTATTGATTGACTTTACTGTTGTCTATAAATCATATTTTCCCACTTCCTTCCATATCTGGTCATCTTTTTTTTTTTGGATGCCTGACATTATCAATTTTACACATGGGTGCTGGATTTTGTTAAATTTTCTCAATTAGTATTAGATTTTGTGCTGGTGCACTGTTAAGTTACTAAGGATTTTTGTTCTTTTCTACGTTTCCTTTGAAGTAGAGCAGTCATTAATTTAGCCTATGGCTAATACAGCCTCACCACTAAGGAAATAAATGCCACCTGAGATCTCTACCTGATTCCGTGAAAATTATGATATCTTTCTACTGTTTCCTACAGCATAAACTCTTCCTGTTCTATGTAAACTCCAGAAACTGTTTATTTTACTACTTTTTAGTGATTCTTTCCATGGCCTCAGTAGTTTCCTCTCACACATGTGCAGATCACTGAGCCAAAGACATAAGAATGTCTCTCTGTAAACATCCAGAGCTCTCATTTATTCAGTTTTCTCCTCTCCTATACTCTGCCTCACAAGTTCTAGGGGCATTAACCTCTCTGAACTCCAATTTATGTTTTTAGCTCAGACAGCTCCTTCTCCCTGGCACTGAGACCATTCACACAATACACTGAGTCAAGTGTAAAACTCACTCATTAGCTTTTCTTTCCTCAAGGATCAGAGGTAATTTTACCTGCTGTTAAAATTCCAAAAACTGGTCCTGGCTGATTGGCTCAGTGGATAGAGCGTCAGCCCAGCATATATACATCCCGGATTTTATTTTCAATCAAAGCGCACAAAGAGAATTGACCATCCATTTCTCTCCCTTTCCCTCTTCCCCTTTTCTCCCTTTTCTCCTCCAGCAGCCAGTGGATGGATTGATTCCAGCATCAACAAATGCTGAGGATAGCCTGTTGGTCTGAGAGTGTCAGCCTCAGGTGCTAAAAAGAGCTCCGTTGATTCAAGCATCAGCACTAGATGGAGTTTGCTAGGTGAACCCCAGTTAGGGCACATGTGGAAGTCTGTCTCTCTACCTCCCCTCTTCTGATTTAAAATAAATACATATTCCAAAACTGTTGTGCATTTTTTTCCAGGGTTCTAGTTTAAGGCTATAAGGTAAATTTGGTCCTTATCATTCTATGATGTCTAGAAGTAAAATAATCTCATTTCAATTAAAAACAAAAATCAGACAGGAATCACCCCCCCTTTTAAAAAAATACCACTAATAAACATGGAAATTGTTATCAATCAGGACCAAAAATAAAGAGAAAACATTAAGGTGACACTATTATGTATTAAGTAAATCAAAACAAATGACATGTACTGTCAAAAATATTGCTGGCCATGCATTGTAGTTAAGAGTAAAATTTTCCAGTCCTCAACAAACAGAAAAGCTTGGGAAACCCATGTATATAAACCAGTGAGATGATGGCCCACACTTCTGAGCTTATTTTTATCAACACACAGTCATGAATTAGGATGGTGAATACAACATACAAATGATGTATTGTAAAATTATATACCTGAAACCTATATAATTTTATTAACTAATTTCACCTCAATAAATACAATAAAAATTAAAAACAATCATGAAGTTACAATCATGCTGATATCTTACATTTCTTTTTTTTTTTTTCTTAAGTGAGAAGCAGGGAGGCAAAGAGACAAACTCCTGCATGTGCCTGACCAGGACCCACCCAGCAAACCCACTAAGGGGTGATGTTCTGCCCATCAGAGGCCCTTGCTTTGTGGCAATCAAAGCCATTTTTTTTAGCACCTGAGGCGAGGCCATGGAGCCATACTCAGCACCTGGGCCAACTTGCTCCAATAAAGCCTTGGCTGCAGGAGGGGAAAAGAAAGATAGAGAAAAGGAAAGAGGGAAGGATGGAGAAGCAGATTGTCACTTCTCCTGTGTGCTCTGACCAGGAATAGAACTCAGAACATCCACATGCTGGGCCAGCACTCTACCTCTGAGTCAACTGGCCGGGACTCTTACATTTCATTTTATTACCACTAAATATCCTTTTTACCTTGTATCTTCTGTTTTTAAATGTATAATTTTTCTGCATGTTTACTATAGAAAAAAGTTAGGACATACAGATAAATACAAATAGAATAAACATTCACCCAAATTTTAAATTTTATTTATTGATTGATTTTAGAAAGAGAAAATGGCAGAGAGAGGGAGAAACATCAGTTTGTTGTTTCACTTATTTATGCACTCTTTGGGATTGAACCCACAATCTTGGCATATGAGGAGGATGCTATAGCCAACAGAGTTACTCAATCAGGGCCCATTCACCCAAAATTAAGATACAGATGGCAACTGATAACAATTAAAATACCATAAGGTATTTCAGAAAACTAAAACTCCATAGTACAATTCAATGAAAAAACTACCAAGAATATGCATGAAAATAAATACAATCATAATTATGAAATTTGTTTGATGTGGGTCTAAAACCGGGGGGGGGGAATGACAAGTGAAATTGAATCAAATAGACTCAAAGTACCAGACCATAAACACCTACTGTACAAAACAAGTACCACATACAAAACATTATTACTTAAGAAACCTAGAGTCTTGGAATGACATCAGAGTAATGGTGGTGTGAGAGATACTCCTGATTTCTCCCCTTAAAATTTCAACAAACTGAACAACTATAACGCAGCAAAGGAATCCCAGTTGGGCTATCAGGAACACCTGAAAGATCCATGCACAGAATGGACTAAAGGGTTCTTAATAATACCACTATCAAATGCCATCAAGGAAGAAGAAATTGAATACCATGTCTACACAAGACAGAGACATAGTTCAGGAAGAAAATAAAAAATCTCCAGAAAAAAATCTCAAGCACATGAAAACCTTGGAGTTAAATGATAGAGAATTCAAAATACTGAACAAGATGCAAAAAGACACCAATAGGCAACTTAATGAGCTCAGAAAACAAAGTAATGAACAAAACAAACACTTTCTGGAGGTTAAAACTTCAAAACCAAGGAGGTTAAAACTTTAAAAACAGAGATGAGGAACTCAATACATGAATTGAAGACTGAGGTAGCAATTTAGCTAAGAGAACAAGCCAGATACAGGAAAAAAATCCATGACATCAAAGACAGGCTGCTGGAGATGTTACAGAGAGACAAAGAGACTTACAATTTTAAAAACTTAGAGAGCTCTACAAGAATTTTTTAACTCCATGAGAAAGAGCAATATTATAATAATGAGTATATCAGAAGAAGAGAGGGAGAAGGGAATGGAGAGCCTATTCAAACAAATACTTGATGAGAATTTCCCAAACCTATGAAAAGAGTTAGAGACTCAAATCCAAGACGTAAACAGAACATGATTTACCACAACCCAAACAAACCTACTCCAAAGCACATTGTAATAAAATTGTCAAAAATCAATGACAAAAAAAGAATCCTTAAGGCAGGTGCAGAAAAGAACACAATATATAAAGAAAGCCCATTAGGTTATCATCAAATTTCTTGGCAGAAAAACAACAAGCCAGAAGAGAGTGAACCCAAACATTCAAAGTACTGAAAGAGAGAAATTACCAGCCAAGATATTATTCCCTTCAAAGTTATCCTTCAAATATGAAGGAGAAATAAAAACTTTTACAGACATACAGACGCTGAGGGAATTTATCACCAGAAAAACCCACTGCAGGAAATACTCAAGAGGATTACTTGGCCAGATACAAAGAACAAAATAAATCAAAACTACATGTTAAAGCTCCAGCAAGGTCACAATAAAAAAAGAAATAATCAGTGACAAAAATAACATAAAAGGGTAAAGGATAAAGATCTGCAGTAGCAAAGGAGGATGGAGTGCAGAAGCACTCATAAGACAATGGACTCTTGTATATGTGAACATTTTTCTCTTAAAAAAATGTACTTCTGAAACACACAGCTTAAAAAAAAGAAGAAACAGGAGAAGGAAGTATGGAATACCACACAAAACAAAAACAACTGACAGAAACAGAAAAGTAAAGAACCAAATAAGACACAGAGCTACCAGAAAACAAAACATAAAACGGCTATAGGAAATCCTCAAGTGGCAATAATTATCCTAAATGTAAATGGACAGAACTAACCAATAAAAAGGCACAGAGCAGCAGATTGGATCAAAAAGCAAAACCCAACTACATACTGCCTTCAAGAAATACATCTAAGCTGCAAGGACAAAAGTAGATTCAAAGTGAAAGCATAGAAAATGATTCTCCAATCAAATAATATCCAAAGAAAAGCCAGTGTAGCCATACTCATATCTGACAATACTGACTTCAAGACAGCAAAGGTAACCAGAGACAAAGATGGACATTTCATAATGATAAAGGGGACATTGTATCAAGAAGACATAACACCTCTTAATATATATGTACTCAACCAGGGAGCATCAAAATATGTAAGACATCTACTAACTGATCTAAAAATAGAAGCAGACAAAAACATGATTAGCCTGACCAGGTGGTGGCGCAGTGGACAGACCGTCTGACTGGAATGCAGAGAATCCAGGTTCGAAACCCCAAGGTAGCTGTCCTGAGCACTAGGCTCATCCGGCTTAAGCATGAGCTCACCAGCCTGAGTGCAGGGTCGCTGGCTTGAGCATGGGATCATAGATATGACCCCATTGTCACTGGCTTGAGCTTAAAGCTTGTTAGCTTGAAGGCCAAAGTCGCTGGCTTGAACCCAAGGCTGCTGGCTTATGCAAGGGGTCACTCGCTCTGCTGGAGCCTCTGATCAAGGCATATATGAGAAAGCAATCAATGAAGTACTAAGGAACCGCAACAAAGAATTGATGCTTCTCATCTCTCTCCATTCCTGTCTGTCCCTATCTGTCCCTCTCTCTGTCTCTGTCACATAAACAAACAAAAACATAATCATACTTGCAGATTTCAACCACCATTGATGGCTTTAGATAGATCATCCAAACAGAAAATCAAGAAAGAAATATGGGCCTTAAACGGCACTCTGGATCAAATAGACACAAAAGTCATTTTTAGGACATTTTATGCCAAAACATCAGATTACACTGGGGACCAAATTTTTGTTGCATCCACAGAAACACTTGTTCTTACCTAATTCGAGTGTGCTGATCACAAATCTGACATTAGTTATTCTCTATAAGTTACAGTTTTTTTTGCATTTCAAGATTTTAGGTTTAAATCTTACTGTAAAATTTTCAACATTTAGTTTAACATAGTGAAGTAGAATGTCTTCTTGGGAATAATCTTTGTGAAAATATAATTTATATAATGCAGTAAATACACTAATACACTAAAAGATATGATTGCATCAGAATTTGTCTACAATTCTGAAACAGAACATATTAGAACACTTATTTTAATCACAAAATTTGCACAAAACTTATGTAAATTCTATTCAGGCAAAAATTTGCGTTTATAGCTCTTGTGTTTGTGTACTTGTTGAGGACAATCTCATTTGATGCTCCAGCAGTAGTCTGCTCATCACTAACAACTCCAAGATTTTCAGGAAACTTATCAAGGTGACTATTCAGGAAGTAAATCTCAATGCTCATGTTATATCCAATGTTGTGGAAAGCCAACAGCACCTTTTTAGCCAGAAGTTCATAGTTTTCTGCTTCTTTGTTGCCAAGGAAGTTTTTTGTAACTGCCACAAAAGACTGCCATGCTGCTTTCTCCTCCTTATTCATCTTGCTGGCAAATTCTTCTTCACGTATGAGGGTTTGAATTTGAGGTCCATGGAATACACCTGCTTTTATCTTCTCAAAAGACAAGGCAAGAGAAGCAGAAATAGTATGTTGAAAGCATTCATTTTCTCTATTCAAAACCTGAACAAACTGCTTCATTAAGCCAAGTTTGATGTGAAGTGGGGGAAAAATGATCCTGTCTCGATTAACTACAGCTTCATTCACAATATTTTGCATCCCTACTTCCAGAGCTTCACGTTTCGGCCACTTCTTCTGTGTCCAGTGTTTCTCCCGAGCTCGGCTGTCCCACAAACACAGAAAGCAAGGAAACTTCGTGAAACCTCTCTGTTGTCCCAGAAGGAAATTTACTATTTTAAGATCTACACAAATGATCCAGTAATGCTCCTCTACTTCAGTAAGTCAAAGATAATTTTTATGTCATTATAATCTTCTCACAGATGAGTTGAATAACCAGTTAGAACTGCTGCATAAACATTACCGTTCTGTAAGAGAACACATTTCAGAATCCATTTAGAGCTGTCAAGAAATAGCTGCCATTCTGTTGTACTGTAAGTGGTAACACCTAGCTGGCTGAGAAGACTACTGATATCATGACAGTAAACAAAGTGTTTGTCTTTGAAAAAAAAGTCCTCAAAAATTTGTTCATGCTTCCTGAAATGAGATAGTTTAGCTGACCAGTGAAGTACATTCTTTTCTTGAAGCCTGGAGGTTAATAACTCAGCTGCTTTCTTTGATAGGCCCAAATCTCTTACTAAGTCATTCAATTCGGGTTGGCTAAACTGCTGAGGGGTTAATGACTGCTTGGCATCAGAAGAAGACCCTTCAGATTCTACCACCATTTCCTCATGCATCTTACCAAAATACACTTCATTATCATGTTCAGTTTCTTCATCGTTAGAAGAAATAAAACCATTGAAAACTGGAACTGAGAGTGTCTCAGAGTGTGGGATAGGTTGTATTGCTGAAGGAATATTAAGATATGCGATTATATGCCGTTTTTTCTTGCCGATGCCCTTTGTATGGATCAGACAGAAATAACAGTCATTGGTGTGGTCCTTGGGTTCACACCAAACCATGGGAATACCAAAAGGCATTCCTTTGCATTTTCCTTTTGTCCAGTCACAAAGCATTTCCTCACAATTATGACACATATTATGAGGAGCCCAATTCTTGTCTTGATGGCCAAGGGGAACCTGAAAATAGGCAATATATGCACGTGTCACAAATGATGAAATATTGCACCTTTGATATTGACGTGTGTAACAACCACATATATAACAGAAGGTGTCAGGACTATTCTAAAATTTACGCCTTCTCGAAGAAGCCATGATTCAATCTTAAAACAGAATAAGAGTGTGTTTTTATCAGATGATAACTGTGTACATTTAAAACAACTACAATTATGTAAAAGTGATGTTTGTAAAACATTATTGCCTTGTGGTTATGTTCAATCCAAGAGTCGTTGTTGCCCTGTAACTCCAATTTAAAAACCAATGCATGCAATTAACTGTAACAAAAAGAAATTAAAATTGCATAAAAACTAGAGCATGCACAAAAAGATGTATTTCAGATTTGGAATCAACGATGCAGAAATATACAGAAAAGTTCTAAAACCTCATGCAACAGAAAATGAAAAAAGAAATTGCTCCCCAGTATTATAGATTCTTCTCTAGTGTTCATGAAACATTCTCAAGGGTAGACCATATGTTGGACCATAAAACTAACATCAACAAATTCAGGAAGATTAAAATTATACCAATACCAAGCATGTTTTCTAATTACAAGGCTTTGAAATTAGAATTTAACTGTGAAAAGGAAGTTTAAAAAAAACCCCACAAAATGTAAAAATTAAACTACATACTCTAAAAAATGACTAGGTCAAAGAAGAAATAAAAATAGAAATCTAAAGATATATATATATATATATATATATATATATATATATATATACACACACAAATGAAAATGACAACATAACATATCAAAATTTCTGGGATGCAGCAAATGCAGTAATAAGTAGGAATTTTGTATCATTACAGGTTTATATCAAGGAAAAAGAAAGATCTCAAGTAAACAACCTAACATCACACCTTAAGGAACTAGGGAAAGAAGAACAAAGGCAACCCAAAGTTAGCAGAAGAAAGAGTAAAAATTAGAGAACTAAATTAATAAATAGAGAACAAAAACTATAGAAAAAATTAATACAACAAAGAGCTGGTTCTTTGAAAAGATCAACATAAGCAACAAACCACTGGCTAGACTCATTAAGAAAAAAAGAAGGACTCATATAAACAAAATCCAAAATGAAAGAGGAGAAATTACCACGGACATCACAGATATACAAAGGATCACAGTAGAATATTATGAAAGATTATACACCACCAAATTCAACAACCTAGGGGAAATGGATAAATTCCTAGAATCATACAATCTTCCTAGACTGAACAACAAAGAAGTGGAAAACCTAAATAGACCTATAAGCAGGGAGGAAATAGAAACAGCTATCAAAACCTTCCCAAAAACTTGAAAACATTGCTATGTAAAGACACATGCACCCCATGTTCTCCTACACAACGGTGATGTTTATGCAGCAGTTCCAATTGGTTATTCAACTCATCTGTGAGAAGAAGATTATAATGACATACAAATTATAATGACTAATATGTGATGAAGAATTTGCCAGGAAGATGAATAAGGAGGAGAAAGCAGCATGGCAGTCTTTTGTGGCAGTTACAAAAAACTTCCTTGGCAACAAAGAAGCAGAAAACTATGAACTTCTGGTTCAAAGGATGCTGTTGGCTTTCCACGACATTGGATTTAACATGAGCATTGAGATTCACTTCCTGAACAGTCACCTTGATAAGTTTCCCGAAAATCTTGGAACTGTTTGTGATGAGCAGATTACTGCTGAAGCATCAAACAAGATTGTCCTCAACAAGTACACAAACACAAAAGTTACAAATGCAAAATTTTGCCTTAACAGAATTTAAATGTTTTGCGCAAATTTTATGATTAAAATAAGTGTTTTATATGTTCTATTTCAAAATTGTAGACAAATTCTGATGCAATCATATCTTTTAGTGTATTTACTGCATTATATAAATTATTATATTTTCACAAAGATTATTCCTAAGAAGACATTCTACTGCATTTTGTTAAACTAAATGTTGAAAATTTTACAAGATGAAAACTTAAAATCTTGAATTGCAATAAAACTAGCTTAGAGAAAAACTAATGTCAGATTTGAGATCAGCACACTTGAATTAGGTTAAGAACAAGTGTTTTTTGGATGCAACATAAATTTTGTTCCCTAGTGTATAATTAATATGTAGTTTCAATGGTTATTTTACAAATTCTGAGATAAATACAGAAATACCAATATTGCGATTATGCAGTCACTAACTTAGTGGTTCTCAAACTTTTTGAAGTCGGGGCACATTTAAAATCCTACCAATAATTGTAGGCACACTATATACAAATTTCTGAGAGATATGTTATAACTCAAATATTAAAGAAAAAAATTTCAAGTCCAAGTGTGCTTTTATGGTATTTAAACAAAATAAATACAACAAAATTAAATTTATTCTGACATTAAAAAACATTTTTATGTTACATTTTTTGGTTATGCTTTCCAGAATTCATAAAAAAGGGGGGTTAAGAAATAGAAAATGACAAAAGTTATTTTATATATATAGATAAATTTTTAGTAAATTTTAGTAAATCCGGCAGGTCCTGGTGCGAATGTGTTAAGTTTTTTCATTCTTGTGTTTATGAGAAACATGAGCCTGATGTGTCCTAGCGATTTCTTCAATGTTTGGGCATATATTTGAAAGGCAAAATCTCATTTCTTCGTTAATACATTGAAGAATTCCTCTTTTTACTCTTAATTGTGTTGAGTGCTGAAACCCCCCACCATACATATCATCTTAACTTTACACCAAAACAAAGCATAGAAGAAACTTGCGTCCAGTCTTTCAGGGGAACATGGGGGGTAGTGTAAACAATCCAGCACCACAGCTTAACAGCCTTTTGCAACCTAATCAGGCAAGTGAGGTGGGGGGTTGGGCAGACTGTCAGCTTACAGCCAATTCCCCACACCTCTGTCCCCCAAAAATCTAAACTCCAAAAACCCTGTTGATTTTTTTGTGCCCAACAGGCACATATTTCTCTGGAATTCCATAGGGTGCACCTGAAAATCTTCTAGGGTACACCAGTATGCCCTGGCACACACTCTGTGCCATAGACCAGTGCAGCTCATAATTCTGGGTCTTGAGTGAGAATGGTGCGGAATTAAGAAAACAGACTTATTAAGAAAAAAGGATGGGATCCTTTTCAAAAAAAAAGGATGGGAGGCCTCTTCAATGCTGATGGCCTTGAAGAGCCCCATAAGCCCAGTTTGCTTTATTATATAGCCATATCCAAATCAAGGAAGTCCTTGATACAGAGTTACATATCTAAGGCCAAAACAGAAACTCTCCCAAGGCATAAACAGGAATCCCCCTACCAGGCATAAGCGAAATCAACCAATATCTGAACAAAGAGTAAGAGGAAGGGCATGTAAATTGTTTCCAGCAACTTAAGCAAGTAAGTGAAGTGGGTACAAATACTCAGCATCATAGCCAATATGGAGGTTAAGGAGGGAGAACTTAGCCTTTTGTTAAGCCTCGAATTTACAAAGGCTTTTTGCCACTTGCAGTCTACAACATATCCCCCATTTTTTTATTTTTAATTTGTGTGCTTAGATTTGCACTCATCCGATTTCCTAGTTTCCCGATTCTAATTTGGAGGCAGATTGCAAAAATACAGAATAAACACAAAATTATTATAGCCAATGCTAACAGATACTCACACAAGTTTTCTAATACATTACAGGGAATAAAGCCTTTAAAGCAAATTCTTAGCCAATATAACAGGCTCTATAAAAAAGTCTTTGTTGTTTTGAATGTCCTTAACATGTTCACCAAGTCCATGCTGACACATCATCATTCCACATCCCTGCAAATGCAACCCAACCCCGGTTCAGTCCATTAAGAGCTATCACAAGGAGCAGGAGTCCAGGAAAAGTCTGCATGGCACTGGAATTGTTGTCACATTTCTCTACTTTGCAGCTCGCATCCAAGTCTCAATGACCGTTGCTTCTGGCTGGTAATGATTCAGGTAGACTGGAAAAGCCATCTGCAGCATGTGTGGAGATAGAGCTTCTGTTTTCTTCAAAACTGGAGAGATGATCCCAGGGGGCCTTTCCCTAGAGCTTTACAGCCGTGGGATGGTGAGGAGAACCTTGGGATACACTATGCTGGGTGGCAAATGTAAATTCATAACAGAAGTTGGCAAAAAAGGAGAAAGAGAGCTCTAAATTAGGAGTAAGTCCCAGCCTAAAGTATGCACGGGGCCTTAAGGCAGGAGAAATAAAGGAGATAAAGCAGTAGAAAATAGGACTATCAACACCCACAACAGAGATCTTTGAGGGATGAATAAAAACCCAAATATTCAGGCAAGACATAGTAAGTGGCCACTGTGTCCATAAGAAATGAGATCAGTTTACCTGCTACTTGGAAAAAATACCCGAGGCTCATCCATGGTGATGTGAAATGGGGCTGACAGCCCTGGGCACCTTTAGCCTTCGGTGGCAAGTCTCAGCAGGCTGGGTAAGGTTAGGTCACAGGTGGCTGGAGCAGGGCTGAAAGAGACTGAACCCTCCCTTAGAAGAGCGAGGAGGAAGCTTACCTTCCAGTGTCCCTTTATTCCACAGCAAAGGCATGTAAGCCTGGCAGGCTTTAGCTCAATAACCTTCCTTTCCACTATTGAAGCAGGGCTCAGATGAAGTCCTATGAGGCCCCTTCAGGGCATCGGAGCCTTTAAGAGTGTATGCCAAGAGCTGGTATTTTACCTGATCTCTTTTGGGCTTTGTCTGCCTCTTGGTCATTATACACTATGTTATACATTATACACTACATTATACATTATACCTTAAAAGCCATGCTCAGAAGATCTCACTGAGGGGTTTAAGAGTCCTTATACACACACACACACACACACACACACACACACACACACATATATATATATACACACACATATATATATATCTGGAGCTATTTGGAAAAAGACAAAAGTGTTATTAGCTGGATCAAATAAAAGATGGTAGAAGTTTGCAGGAGAAAGAAGTTTGGCATCTCCTGTACATCAGCATTCAAAATAAATTTTTTAGAGTAAAAAGCATGATTCCAGGATATGACTCCCCTTTTATATTTTTTAAAATTGACCTTAAATATTTGCTGGGTACACTTTAATAATACCTTGACTTTAAAGATTGTAAGAAATACCCGTAATTCGAAAGGTTTGACAAAATATAGTAAATGCTCTTCATACATATGTAGGAGCACTGTTAGTTTTAATCAGTTTAGGAAGTCCAATAACAGAAAATACATACAATGAGCTATAACATGCTTAGCAGCCTCTCCTGTTCTGGCAGAGGCTACTATATATCCAGAATAAGTATCCACTGTAATGTAGACAAAGAACTGTTTGCCAAATGAAGTTATATGAGTAACATCCATTTGCCAAAGTTGTCCTGGTAGGAGTCCTCAAGGGTTAACTCCAAATGAAGGAACAGATTGTAGTATGGGACACCTTAGACAGGATTTAACAATTTGCTGTGCTCCTTCCCAAGAAAGTTGAAACTGTTTACGTAGGGTTGTAGGGCTGCAGCATTCTGGTGATGAATAGTATGAGACTGAATTGCTTGATCTGTCATTGTTGTTCCAATAATTTTCTTTTGGGTAGCTTGATCAACAAGGGCATTCCCTTGTGCTAAAGCTCCAGGGAGCATGGAGTGAGTTCAAATATGTCCTATAAAACATGAAGCTCTATGTTGACGTACAAGTCTTTGAAGGAGGAGAAATTGCTGCAATAGTTCCTCATAAGCAGTTGTACCTAGGACAGCAGTCTCTATAGTGGAAACAACGATAAGTAAATATCTGCTGTCTGTACACAGATTAAAGGAGGAACATGGCAAATGCTGAAAAGCCATGACAATGGCATGTAATTCTACTCTTTGAGCTGATTTCAAGGCGGCTGTTTCAGTATAAACTTGTCCATCGATTATTAAGGCTGCTATTCCTGAGCTGGACCCATCAGTAAAGACTGTAGGTGTTTCAGGAATGGGCTCATTAACAATTGTTTTAAGAAAGACAAATGTAGTAATTAATGAAAATTGAACTATTTTATCAGCTGGGTAGTAAGAATCAATTTGGCCTGTAAAATTTGCAAAAGTGATTTGCCATTTAGTGGAAGTTTCCCAGAGCCATTGTTGTTGATCCTTTGAAAAAGGAACAATAATAATTTGAGGTGCAAAACCTGTAAGCTGTAATAGTCACCTACGCCCCTTTATAATCAAGGAGGCAAGAAGATCAAAATATGGAGATAAAACTTACTTAGGAGTAACAGTTAAATGAATCCATTCAATAGGACCTGAAGTGTGCCACAATAGTCCCATTGGAGTGTAACTCGAGGGACAAATTAGTAAGGCAATTGATGCTTCAGGATTTATGCGTTTTAGTTGTGCTTGTTGCAAGGTTTTTTCTACAGGCTTTAAAGCTTGCTGTCCCGCCCCTGTAAGTAGCTGAGGAGAAGCTGGTTCAGCCAAGCCTCTTAGAATATCAAAAAGTGGCTTTAGTTCTCCGGAAGTTAATTTCGAGGAAGGTCTAAGCCAATTAATGTCTCCTAATAATTTCTGGAAATTGTTTAAAGTTTGCAAATGATCTGTCCTGATTTCTAATTATTGTGGACAAATTTGTTGTCCCTCAATAATTTGTCCTAAATAAGAAAAAGGTAAATATTGCTGTACCTTTTCAGGAGCTATATAAAGTCCTGATTCTTTCAAAGAATATTCTAGTTGTTGCAAAATGGTCAACACAGTGTCTTTATCTGGATGAGCAATAAGAATATCATCCACATAATGAATTATATATGCCTCAGGGTGCTGCCTTCGTATTAGAGAGACAGCTTGAGCAACATATTTTTGGCACAAGGTAGGACTGTTAGCCACACCTTGAGGCAGAACTCTCCACTGGTATCGCTCCATTGGAGCCTGGAAATTAAGTGAAGGAACACTGAATGCAAAATGCTTGCAATCATGAGGGCTTAAAGGAATAGTAAAAAGGCAATCCTTCAAGTCAATAATTACAAGGTGAAAATTCCGTGGAATGGCAGTAGGAGAAGGGAGTCCTAGCTGGAGAGGACTCATAATTTCCATAGTCTTATTTATTGCTCTCAAATCTTGTAATAGCCTCCAGTTTCCTGATTTCTTTTTAATGACAAATATAGGCGTATGCCATGGGCTATTAGATGTTTCAATGTGCCCAAACTGTAACTGCTCTTGTTCCAATTGAGCAGCTGCCTTAAGTTTCTCCTGAGAAAGGGGCCATTGGTCTACCCATACAGGATTATCTGATTTCCAAGTAATTGTGTCTTCACAATGCATTAGTGGGGTAGCAGGAGCTACCAAGGCCCCTATGCTAAATTGATACCCTAATCCACGCCTTCTGGTATTGGGTGCCACTTCTACGGGGGTGAGAATTCCCGCTGTTCTTTCCCTAATCCCTTAGTGGGCAAAAATCCCTGATCAAGCATTTGAGTACTGACTAAACCATTAGGGCTGACAAGGAACGCTCCCATATCTTTCAAAACATCTCTACCCCACAAAATAACTGGCAATCCAGGGAGCATATCTGAAAAAATCCAGAATGACCTTCTTTATTTTCCCATTGTAAAAAACTATAGAGCTTTTCTGAGGGGATTTACTCTGCCCTATACCTTGCAATTCTGTGGCTACTGCATGAGTGGGCCAAGAAGGAGGCCAATGTAGCTTAGCAATAACAGATACATCAGCTCCAGTATCTAAAAGTCCTTTAAATTTACGCCCTTGTATTGTTAGTTCCATTTCAGGGCATTCCTGACCTATTTTCTTAATCCCAATAGGCAAAATCAGGGGAGCCAAATCCTCGATTCTCTCAGGGTCCCTTTTGCAGAGTTTGACCTGAGAAGCAGAATTAGAATTCTTATACTATTCTTCTAACTGCCTGAAGCAGCTTGAGACAAATTCTTGAAATGACTATTAAAATTTAAATGAGCGCTCCTTCCAAGTTCTAAAATCTCTATATTTTTTCAATATTACAGCTGGCATTTCCAATCTTTGCATGCAAGAAATTAATTCAAGCCTCAAAAAAAGACACATTTAGACATTAAACAAAGACCTCACATACAATCACACAAATCAAGAGTGAAACCCAGGATTTTAGAGATTAGAACGTGGCCTGCTTGATCTTACATACAGCTATTTTAATAAGGATAAATACTAAACAGAAATCTCTCTCGAAAAATCTCAAGACGGCCATATGAGATTTCTGTTTAGCAACATCCAAACAGGTGCCTCCTTCACCCTCTTTCCAGGAGAAGAATAAGAAAGAAACAAAATGATAGTTCAGAAGATTGTAGTTAAAACATTAAAGAAAATCAGACCGTAACAGGAAAAGCTGTAACTTTCATAATACCTGAGTTTCCTATCCATTCTCAAATTCTATAGTTGCTGTAACTGGCAGTTCAGGCTGACTACGCTGAGATTCCTCCCCTACCTCAACTCCAGCTGAGCTGCAGACTAAGCAGCCGGAGAGACCCAGAGGCAGCCACACTGTCCTACGTTCCTTGGCCCCCAAGCCGCAAAGTACAGCACCAACTGCCAGAGAGACTGACACTTTTATTCCTCCTACCATAGTCTCCTCACACCACTGCCTTCTCAGAACTTTACCTACTTGCTCCCCTGTAGCAGAAATAACCATTCCCTCCTCTGGGAACCAGGGGCACATGTCTTGAACATATCACAAAAAGCATTCTAGCTGTATAACTATTCTTACAAAAAGGTCCTCTACTTTTTACTCTAATTGTCCCATAATTTTTTACTCCCGACTATACTTTCCCCAAAAACTTTCTTTACTCACTGTGCACACTTGGGGAGTTCCGTCACCTGCCTTCAGTTTAGTTTTCTCATACTCAAGTCCTCTGGACGCCACTTGCCGCAGACCAGCGCAGTTTGTAATTCTAGGTCTTGAGTGAGAATGGTGCGGAATTAAGAAAACAGACTTATTAAGAAAAAAGGATGGGATCTGGAGGCCTCTTCAATGCTGATGGCAATATCCCAGTATCCCATAGCCCCAGTTTGCTTTATTATATAGCCATATGCAAATCAAGGAAGTTCTTGATACAAAGTTACACATCTGAGGCAAAAACAGGAACTCTCCCAAGGCATAAACAGGAATCCCCCTACCAGGCATAAATGAAATCAACCAACATATGAACAAACAAAGAGTAAGAGAAAGGGCATGTAAATTGCTTCCAGCAACTGAAAGCAAGCAAGTGAAGTTGGTGCAAATACTCAGCATCATAGCCAATATGGAGGCGGAGAAGGGAGAACTTAAGCCTTTTGCTAAGCCTCGAATTTACAAAGGCCTTTTGCCACTTGCAGTCTACAGCACTTTGAGAACCACTGCTTAACCTGTAAACGTGTTCCTGATGAATTTAATTGCTTCATCAGTTCCTACAAAGGAGCCTGGGATGTCTTCACTATATGGAAGGCATGAATTTAAAATGTAACTGGTGAAAGAGGAGCTGTAGTTTTTAAAATGGTGTCACGTCTGACAATCATTCAGAAAAGCTTCAGATACACAACACTTTGGTGATTGAAAATGAAAGAGGAAAAAAAGAATCTACATGCTTTTACCTTGGACTGTCCGGACACAGCAGAGACACAGGAGTTCTAATCCCTATATAAGTGCACCTTAGAGTGGAGAAATTCTCCATTCTCTGTTATATCCAGGTGAAGCAATGGATGTGCGCTCGTGCACACATGTGCACACACACACACACTGGACTGAACACAAGAAGTACAAGTACAAACAGGAAATTGCTTTATCTGTCTCCTAACACTGCCCTTTAATTGCCTTGCCAGATCTCTTTTTTTAGCTCCAGGACAACATTTCAGGAAGATCTTCAAGTTTTTCAGCCTCCTGTGGTTATATGAATAGTCTCACTTAGAGACCTTTTAAAAAGTCCACTCTGTAGTAAACTAAAAGCTCATATTCATTTCAATACTTCTCTCCATGCTGCAGGCTTGACCTGTAGCTGGAATCAACACTGGGTAAGAAGGCATATGTGGTCTCCAAGTTCACTCTTTCTCCACTCCATCCACCTCATCTTCTGGCTCTTCCAGGACTTAGTTACAGAAGGAAAGGTCTTTTGACTTAGGCTGGCACAGTTTGGGGTCTCTCTTGACTAACTTAGGTGTCCAATGTTAAAATGCTAGGTCTTTAGAGGGAAAGCATTTGTGGATTCCTCAGAGGCCCAGTGGCACCTTTGTAGTACATGGTTCTGACCTGTGGTGGCACAGTGGGTGAAGTGCCGACCTGGAACGCTTAAGGCCGGTTCAAAATCCTGAGCTTGCCTGGTCAAAGCGCGTATGGGAGTTGAGGCTTCCTGTTCCTCCCCCCTTCTCTCTCTCTCTCCTCTCTAAAATGAATAAATAAACTCTTAAAAAAATAAATGTAGTACATGGTTCCCCAATTTACATGATATCCTCTCTGGCTAATGTATTATGATCCACTCCCTCGGCTACTGAGCTCTGGGGGGTGCAGCTTATACACTCCCTCAGTTACTGAGGTAGACCACTTCCTCACACAATCGGAGTCCTAGCAGATAGCTATCTGGGACAGGGTCCCAATAAGGCAGTTCAAAGCCTACTGCCCACTTGAGAGTCCATGTGGCCAGGGAACATTCACATCCATGCCCCACCAAAGTTTTCCCTCTCTCCTTACCACACCATCACAGTCTTCTCTAGCTTGTCTCCTACTTTCAGAAATCTCCAGATGAGAAGTAGACACCGGTGTCTATGTTTACTAAAACCACTCATAACCCCACTCACACCCTCTACTTCAAACTCCAGGGTCTAGATGTCAGGCTGCCAAAAATACTCTCTGGGTTCTCAACTCTGGCTCCAGAAAGATGGTCTGTGATTCCTTGTTAGCTCATCACTCTGCCACATCACTCCATTTTAGGCAGACTGTGAAATGAGCTCCCCTGGAAATCCTAGTCTTCTATGAGGCTATAGGTGGTTGACAGAGGCTGAAAGTCACAAGAGCAGCTCTGTCATCTCTTAGGAAGCCCTGAAGATGTCTAACAAAATCCTTTAGAAGGAGGAGAGGTACTTATCGCCAGCTTTGAGAATTTAGCCAAAATTCTGAGATGTCAGGAAAATCCCCTGCCATATCTTTTTACATTAACAACAGCAATTCAGTTCTGTTTCTTGACATGGTTTTTGGTTATTTAGGTGGTTTTTTCTTTGGGAAAAATTCATTGAGCTGTGTGCTTATGCTTTGTATACTTGTCTTTATATAGTTTATACTTGCATAAAAAGTTTGCTTACAAGAAATTATCCTGAACCCCTGTGTGTTGGATTCTGTACCCAACATTTTACATATTTTATCTCATTTAATTAGGCTGACTACAATATGTCACCACTATGTTGTAAAGATTCTTTTATTGTGATATATACCATATACACAGAATATACTCAGTTTAACAAATAATTATAAAGTGAACATGCATGTAACCATCACCCAATATATATTGCCAGCACCCCAGAATCCCCTCACAGATTTTCTCCTGAGCACAACCCCCTGCAATATTCTTCATATGAATTATTTAATTTAATCCTTACAACAATCCTTGTAAATTATTATCTGTAGCTGCAAGCTGAAAGGTTCCCAGATCTCACTTAGATCTATGACATATTTCAATTCTGATAAGCAAGAATGCAGACACATCACTAAGCACTGAGGACATTCAGTAAAGATCCCGAAAGAGTAACATATCACTAGGAGAAGGGTCACATCTCACTTGTCCTAGAGTAAAGGCTACTCTAGAACTACAAAAAAACAAAGCTTAAGAATAAGTTTCAAAGGGATAAAACTGATCTTCTAATAATTCAACTGCCTTCCAAAACAGAGTTCAACATTCTTTAAAGGAAAAAGAAAAAAATCCAACATTCAACAAATGTCAAAATGTCCAATTTAAAATTACAGGATATATAAAGAACCTGGGGGGAGGGGGGAAATAAACCATAATCAGGAACAAATCACTCAGTTAAAAATAAACCTAACCCTGGCCAGGTGGCTCAGTTGGATAGAGTGCCATCCTGATATGCCAGGGTTGTGAGTTTGATCCCTGGTCAGGGCATGTGTAGGAATCCACCAATGTTTTCACGGAAAAGTAGAACAACAAATTGATGTCACTCTTCCTTCCTCTCTCTCTAAAATCAATTTAAAATATTTTAATAAAAACAAACCCAGAAATGACAAAGGTGATGGAATTACCAAAAACAAATGCTAAAACAACGATTATGGCTTTATTAAAGTATTTTAAAATAAAATGAACATAATTCAGAGAGAAATGGAAGATATAAACAAGAACCAACTGGCAATTTTAGAGATGAAATATAATATCTGAAATGTTTAATGTACTAAAAGGGATTAAGATTAGGCAGAGCAGAAGAAGAAATTAAGGATTAAAATTAGGCAGTGAAGAAGAAAAGATTAGTGACCTTGAAGACATAATGGAATCTATCTAAACTAAAGCACACAGAGAGAAAAAGGCTAAAAAAACTAAACAGTATCAGTGACATATAAGGTAATATCAAGTGGTCTAACATATAAATAATAAGAATACAAGATGAAGAAGTGTGAAGGGGGACAGAAAAAATATTAATGAAAAATTGCTGAAATTTTCTAAATTTAATGAAAACTCTGAACCCACATTTCAAGAATTTCAAAACCTCATGCAAAAAAAAAAACCTTATGCAAGATAAATACATACACACACACACACAGACAAAAAGGCATATTATAATCAAATTGCTGGGGGGCGGGGAGTGATAAGAAAATATTAAAAACAGGCAAAGAAAACACATATTTTATTCAGAGAGAAAAATATAATAACACTGACTTTTCATTAGAAGCTATGTGAGCCATCTATAATATGCTGAAAGTTGAGAATAAGAAGGAGAATGAGAAGAAGAAGGAGTAGGAGGAGGAGGAGGAAGGGGAGGAGAAGGAAGAAGAAGGGACAGAGGAGAAAGAAGAAGAAAGAATCAACCTGGAGTTCTGTTCCCAGTGAAAATATCCTTCAAAAATGAGGTTAAATAAGGCTCTTTTAGACCCCCAAAAAGTTGAGAGTATTTCTCACTGGTATACCTGTCATATAATACATGTTTTTTAAAAGTGCTTTAAGCAAAAGAAAAATTATAGGTCTTGACTGGGTGGCACAGTTGACAGAGCATCATCCCAATGTACTGAAGTTGCGGGTTTGATCCCTGGTCAAGGCACATATGAGAATCTACCAATGAGTGCACAACTAAATGGAACAACTAAGTGGAACAAGTTGATGCTTTTCTCTCTCTCTCTCTCTTCCTTCCCTTCATCTCCCTTTCTCTTTCTTTCTCAAATCAATGGGGAAAATATATATTTTAAGGAAAATTAAAAGAAAATATTTAAAAAGGAAAATTTTACCAGATACAAACTTAGCTTGACATCAAGAGTAGAGTGTCAAAAATGGTAAATATGAGTATTTTTTCTCCCATGTTTTATTTTTTATAGGATATAATTAACTATTAAATAAAAACCAAGTTTTTATTTTTGTTTTGTAAAAACTTTTGTACAGTTTATAAGCTATATAAAAGTAAAATGCATGACAACAATAGCACAAATAACATAAAGGAAATAGTATACTGTTATAAGTTTCTTATATATGAAACAGTATGATATTATATAGCATTATTAATTAAAGGTAGATGTTGTAAATCTTAGAAAAAAAAACACTTAAAAATAAGCCAAAGAAAAGAGGTATAGTATAGTAAGCCAATTGTGGAAATAAAATACTCGATTATTTAGAAAAGAAAGCAAGAAAATAGGAGCAAAGCAGATGAGACAGATGGGAAACTAATGGAATGTTGGTAGATTAAAACACAACTATATAAAAGATTACATTAAGTATAAATGATCTACCTCAGTGGTTCTTAACCTTTTCTGAGGTACCGAACCCACCAGTTTCATATGCGCATTCACCGAACCCTTCTTTAGTGATAAATAAAATATGATATTTTTTTCCAAATTCAAGACATAGGTATATGTTTTTTTACTGGTGTACAAAATGAGCCGTGCATGAACATCACCTTGCTCAAAGAACAAAACCAATAAAGTGCATGAACTCACAACAAATTACAGTATTACTTTATTCTGACCTCCGCGGCAGAGGCTTCTCCGAACCCCTGAGACTGACTCATCGAATGTCTAGGGTTGGGTAGAACCCAGGTTAAGAACCACTGATCTAGCTTGACCAGGCAGTAGTGCAGTGGATAGAGCATCGGCCTGGGATGCTGAGAACCCAGGGTCGAACCCTGAGGTTGCTGGTTTGAGCAGGGTAGGGGTTGCTCATCAGGCTTGAGTGCGGACTCACCAGCTTGAGCACAGGGTCACCGACCTGAGCATAGGATCATAGACATGACCCCATGGTTTCAGGCTTGAGTCCAAAGGTTGCTCGCTTGAAGCCCAAGGTCACTGGCTTGAGTCCAAGGTTGCTGGCTTGAGCAAGGGGTCACTCACTCTGCTGGAGCCCCCCGGTCAAGGCACATATGAGAAAGCAATTAATGAACAACTAAAGAGCCACAATGAAGAATTGATGCTTCTCATCTCCCTTTCTTCCAGCTTGTCTGTCCCTGTCTTTCTCTCTCACACTCTAAAAAAAAAAAAAAAAAGTAAATGTAAATGATCTAACATTCCACTTAAATGGCAGAGGTTATTGTACTCAATTAAAAAAAGCAAGCCTCAATTGTATCTGCCTAGAAGAAACTCAATAATATTATGATATCAAATTATTATAAGTTCAAGGATGTATCTCAACAAAGCTATTTTTAGAAAATTGTAAAAGAACAAAGACACTATATCAAAACACTAACCAAAAGAAAGTTGGACAATGAAATGTTTTAAAATCAGATTGTATTGATAATTGTACAATCTAAATATGCTAAAAATTATTGCACATAATAGATGACTGTGTAGTATGTGAGCATATATCAATAATAATGTTTTTAAGACCCCTAGAATAGTTATATTAATATCAGACAGAGTGACTTCAGAACCTTAGAAAGGAGTAAAAAGAACTATTTCATAATGATAAAGCAATTAATTCAGCAAAAATACAGAACAATCCTTGATGTGTCTGCACTAAATAATGTAGCTTCAAAATACATGAAGCAAAACTGATTGAACTGAAAGAAGAAAGACAAATCTATAATTATATTTAGAGATGTAAACCCTTCTCACTCAATAATTTACAGAACAAGTAGACAAAAAAAATTAGTAAGGATATCAAAGATCTGAACAACACTACTGATCAACTTAGCCTAATTGATATTTTGGAACACACCACTCAACAACAGAAGCTACCTCCTTTTCAGCTGTACATGAAATACAGTGTTTATGTAAAGTCATGGTGCATTTTTGACTGTGTGACCGGCCAAAACTGCACCATGACTTTACGGACACACTGTAGTGACCAAGATATTCCGTATGTTAAACCATCAAAGACGAATGGAACTACTCTTGTTTTGAATTCTGTTGTTAATTCTGATCAAGCACGCTAACAGAAATTGAATCTTAAATCCCTGCTCAGTTTCCCTGTACCTATAGTTCCTACAATGTTTTGCTATCTTCCTGGCACTAAATTCCTAGATTTGCCTAGACACTGGTCACAAGAACTTTCTCCCTTTACCTGCTCCACCTTCATGAGTCCCTAAGCTCTGATTCCAGCTACCTAAGTTCATTTATAAACATTTATTGAGCACCTATTATGTACCAGGCACTGAGCTAGATGATGTAGATACAGCCATAAATAGGACAGATACAGTAACTTTTTCAAAGTAATTACAGTCTAATGGGTGGTACAGACAAGTAATAAGACAATTACAAAATAATGTGGTAAGTCCTATAAACAATCAAGTCCAGGGAGCTTTGAAGGTACAGATAATGGATACCTAATTTAGTCTCCAGGTTTAAGAAAGACTTTCTAGAGGTAATAAAATCAAGGTTGAGACCTGGAAGATGAGTAGGGGTTAGCCAGAAGAACAGGAATAATAGTACAATGTTACTAGCCAAAGGTATTCCTTCTTTATTTTCTTTTAATTAAGTGAAAGGCAGGGAGGCAGAGAGACAGACTCCCACATATGCCCCCCATGAGGATCCACCTGGCAAGCCCCCTACCAAGCGATGCTCCCTCTGCCCACTTGGGGCCATTGCTCCATTGTTTAGCAACCAAGATATTTTAGCGCCTAAAGCAAGGCCATGGAGCTATCCTTAGCGCTCTGGACCACCTTGCTCTAACCAACCTAGCCATGGTTGCAGGAGGGAGTGAGAGAGGAGAAAGGGAGAGGAGGAAGAAGGATAGGGGTGGAGAAGTAGGTGGTTGCTTCTCCTGTGTGCCCTGACTGGGAATCAGACCTGGAACATCCACATCCACACGTTGGGCTGACACTCTACCACTGAGCCAACCTGCCAGGGCTGGCCAACAGTTTTCAAAATGTGTTTCCAGACATGCAGCATCAATATCAACTGAGAACTTGCTAGAAATGCAAGTTCATAGCTTCTTCCCCAACCTACAAAATCAGAAATTCTAAGTGTGAGATCCAGCAATATTTGTTTCCACAATCCTTCAGTCAATTCTAATGTGTAGTAAAGTTTGAGAATCTTTAGACTGACGAACAAGATGTACAAAGGTTTAGAGAGAATATGGCTTCCTTTACCCCAAAGTCACACTCATCAATTATGAGAATGATGATTTCAATGCTCACCTGAGATGGCAACACCACGCCTAGCTTAGTCCCTGCATAACAGAAAAATAGAACAGAGAAGGACTACATCAGTTTAGTACTAAGCCCTATGCTTCACGTAGTTTTTTTCCTCTAATTTTCACTACATTTCTATTATCATACCCATTTCACAGATATGAAAACTGAGGTTCAGAGATGTTAAGGTATCCCAGTAGAGCTTAAGCTCTACATGGATCAGGCATCTCTGATTCGACTTCCCTGTGCAATGGGACACTCCTGCTTATCAGCAGGCTGGCAGCCTCTTCGAGACTACTCTTGAGGCTGCTATGAGGATTCTACTAATCAGTGCTGACACCAACTGCCACCAGAGGAAAGACACGATCGATCGACACACAAGTTAGTTACAAGAATCATACAGGCAGTTTTTACTCACAAATCCTTTTGGCATGCCTGGGTACAGCTTAAGGGGGGCCCGTCGGCATGCTCCTCTTGGCTGTCTTTGGTCAGAGTGGCTTAGAGACAGTCCCTGTCAACGTTGGAGTCTGGGCGACTACTGCAACAGCGGAACCCTCAGCTTTAGTACCTTTTCAGGCCCACGCCTTCCAACAGGTATCAATCTACAAGATTATCACCTCAATTTACCTTTTTGGAAGTTCCTTGCAGGGAACCCTTTTTATGTTAATCTACTGAAATGTTACATCAAGCCATTTTTAAGGTATTCCTAGGGAAGCTTCTTGTTTATGTTAACTTACAGAGTTATGACATCAAGCCACTTCTTATCTATGTATACTTCACACACACACCCACTGGGTCCTACTTGAAGTCAGAGTCTGTTTAATAATATTTGTATACATTATATTAATTCCTATCTAGATAGCACAACTTTAATTTTTTAATCGATTTTAATATTATATCTTAATTACTTTCATATATTTTCCTATATTTCTATATATTTAATTACTATAACCTTATATTATTGCAACATAAGGAATTTTGCCCAACCTCACTCAGCTAGTAAATGCCAGAACTAGAATTTGAACACAGTTCTCTCTGAGTCCAACACCTAAAGGTTTTCCTAGGCCAGCCCATTGCTTCCAGGATAATAAATTTCAAGTTTAAGAAATTAGGACAAGAGCAAAACATGGGCTGGATTCTTAAGTGAACTGGAAAAGGATAGAAAAAGAATCCCAATTTCTCCCCATCTTCCCTTCTTTCAGACTCTCCACTCCACAGAGAGATGACCAACAGGCAAAAGCAAGGAAAGCAATCTAAAGAACAAAACCAAACCCCATTAAAGCCTAATCAAAGTCTATGTTTCACCCTGAAGGCTTATCAGAAATAAATGCTATAATTATCGGGAAAGCAATTTGATTAGTATGTAATAAGAGCCTTCTACTTTTAGATATTAATTGAACCACCTCTATACACAAAATATAATCATGAGAATAGTCACAATATATTATTAAGAAAAAAGATCAGATAAAATGCTTAATAAAAAGATGAGAAGGGAATATACCAGAATGTTCAAATAGTTTCTCCCCCAACTAATACTCACAAAATAGCCTAAATTTAAGGGAAAGATTCATGTACCAAGATGTTTTCTATAGTGTCTTTTTTTATTAACTTTAATGGGGTGACACCAATAAATCAGGGTACATATGTACAATGAAAACATCTCCAGGTTATCTTATCATTCAATTGTGTTGCATACCCATCACCCAAAGTCAAATTGTCCTCTGTCACCTTCTATCTGGTTTACCCTGTGCCCCTCCCCTCCTCCCTATCCCAACCTCTCCTCCCTCCCCGCACCCCGTAACCACCAGACTCTTGTCCATGTCTCATAGTCTCACTTTTATGTCCCACCTATGTATGAAATCATGCTGTTCTCAGTTTTTTTCTGATTTACTTATCTCACTCCGTATAATGTTATCAAGGTACATCCATTTTGTTGTAAATGATCCGATGTCATCATTTCTTATGGCTGAGTAGTATTCCATAGTATATATGTACCAAAGCTTTTTAATCCACTCGTCTTCTGACGGACACTTGGGCTGTTTCCAGATCTTCGCTATTGTGAACAATGCTGCCACGAACATGGGGGCGCATTTCTTCTTTTCGAACAGTGCTATGGTGTTCTTAGGGTATATTCCTATAAGTGGGAAAGCTGGGTCAAAAGGCAGTTCGACTTTTAATTTTTTGAGGAATCTCCAAACTGTTTTTCCACAGTGGCTGCAACAGTCTGCATTCCCACCAGCAGTGCAGAAGGGTTCCCTTTTCTCCGCATCCTCGCCAGCACTTATTCTGTGTTGTTTTGCTGATGAGTGCCATTCTAACTGGCGTGAGGTGATATCTCATTGTGGTTTTAATTTGCATTTCTCTAATGATTAGTGATGTTGAGCATTTTTTCATATGCCTTTTGGCCATCTGTATGTCCTCTTTGGAGAAATTTCTATTCATTTCTTTTGCCCATTTTTTGATTGGATTGTTTGTCTTCCTGGTGTTGAGTTTTATAAGTTCTTTATAAATTTTGGTTATTAACCCCTTATCAGACGTGCTGTCGAATATGTTCTCTCATTGTGTGGTTTGTCTTTTTATTCTGTTCTTATTGCCTTTAGCTGTGCAAAAACTTTTTAGTTTGATATAGTCCCATTTGTTTACCTTGCCTTTTATTTCATTTGCCGGTGGAGATAAATCAGCAAATATATTGCTGCAACAGATGTCGGAGAGCTTGCTGCCTATGTTTTCTTCTAAGGTGCTTATAGTTTCACGGCTTACATTCAAGTCTTTTATCCATTTTGAGTTTATTTTTGTGAATGGTGTAAGTTGATGGTCTAGTTTCATATTTTTGGAGGTAGATGTCCAATTTTCCCAGCACCATTTGTTAAAGAGGCTGTCTTTACTCCATTGTATGTTCTTTCCTCCTTTGTCAAATATCAGTTGTCCATATAGGTGTGGGTTTATTTCTGGGTTCTCTGTTCTGTTCCATTGATCTATGTGCCTGTTCTTATGCCAGTACCAGGCTGTCTTGAGTATAATGGCCTTGTAGTAAACCTTGATATCTGGAAGAGTGATACCTCCTGCTTTATTTTTTCTTTTTAAGATTGCTGAGGCTATTCGTGTTCTTTTTTGATTCTATATAAATTTTTGGAATATGTTTTCTATATCTTTGAAGTATGTCATTGGTATTTTAATTGGTATTGCATTGAATTTATAAGTTGCTTTAGGTAATATAGACATTTTAATGATGTTTATTCTTCCTAGCCATGAGCACGGTATATGCTTCCACTTGTTTGTATCTTTCTTGATTTCTTTTATCAATGTTTTATAATTTTCTGAGTACAAGTCCTTAACCTCCTTGGTTAAATTTACTCCTAGGTATTTTATTTTCTTGACTGCAATAGTGAAGGGGATTGTTTCCTTAATTTCTTTTGCTGACAGTTCATTGTTTCTATATAGAAATGCCTCTGATTTCTGAGTATTAATTTTATATCCTGCCACCATGCTGAATTCATTTATAAGGTCCAATAGTTTCTTGACTGAGACTTTAGGGTTTTCTATATACAATATCATATCATCTGCAAATAGTGACAGTTTTACTTCTTCTTTTCCAGTTTGGATGCCTTTTATTTCTTCTTCTTGTCTGATTGCTGTAGCTAGGACTTCTAGAACTATGTTGAATAAGAGTGGTGAAAGGGGGCACCCCTGCCTGGTTCCTGATCTTAAGGGGATTGCTTTTAATTTTTGTCCATTTAGTATGATGTTTGCTGTGGGTTTGTCGTAGATGGCCTTTATCATGTTAAAGAATGTTCCCTGTATTCCCACTTTACTGAGAGTTTTGAGCATGAATGGGTGCTGGATTTTATAAAAAGCCTTTTCTGCATCTATTGAAATTATCATGTGATTTTTGTCCTTCCTTTTGTTTATGTGATGAATCACATTGATTGATTTGCGAATATTGAATCAGCCTTGCCTCTCCAGAATAAATCCCACTTGATCGTGGTGTATGATTTTTTTCATATATTGCTGGATCCGGTTGGCTAATATTTTGTTGAGAATTTTAGCGTCTAAATTCATCAGGGATATAGGCCTATAATTTTCTTTCTTTGTGTTGTCTTTGCCCGGTTTTGGGATCAGAATTATTCTCGCCTCATAAAAGGAGTTTGGAAGTCTTCCTTCCTCTTGAATTTTTTGAAATAGCTTGAGGAGGATAGGAGTTAGTTCTTCTTTGAATTTTTGGTAGAATTCATTTGTGAAGCCATCAGGCCCAGGACTTTTCTTTTGGGGGAGTTTTTTGATAACTGTTTCGATCTCATTTGTTGTAATTGGTCTGTTTAGGTGTTCTGATTCTTCCAGATTGATTTTTGGAAGTTTATATGATTCAAGAAATTTGTCCATTTCACCTAGATTGTCTAATTTTTTGGCATAGAGTTCTTCATAGTATTTTCTTACAATGCTTTGTATTTCTGTTTTGTCAGTTGTTATTTCTCCACTGTCCTTTCTAATTTTATTTATTTGAGTCCTCTCTCTTTTTTTCTTGGTGAGTTTAGTTAAAGGTTCATCAATCTTGTTTACCTTTTCAAAGAACCAGCTTCTGGTTTCATTGATCCTCTGTATTGTTTCCTTAGCCTCTATGTCATTTATTTCTGCTCTGATCTTTATTATTTCCTTCCTTCTACTTGTCCTGGGTTATATTTGTTGTTGTTTTTCTAGTTCTTTTAGCTGCAGGGTCAGGTTGCTTATTTGAGCTTTTTCTAGCTTCTTATGATATGCCTATAGTGCAATGAACTTCCCTCTCAGAACTGCTTTTGCTGTGTCCCATAAATTTTGAGTTGATGTATGCTCATTATCATTTGTTTCTAGAAACGTTTTTGTTTCTTCTTTGATCTCATTGTTAATCCATTCATTATTTAATATCATGCTATTTAGTTTCCAAGTGTTTGAGTATTTTTCAGGTTTTCTTTTGTGGTTAATTTCTAGTTTCATGGCATTGTGATCAGAGAAAATGCTTGATATGATTTCAATCCTCTTAAATTTATTGAGACCATTTTTGTGTCCTAACATGTGGTCTATCCTAGAAAATGTACCGTGAGCGCTTGAGAAGAATGTATATTCTACTGCTTTAGGGTGAAAAGTTCTGAAGATATCTATTAAATCAAGTTGATCTAGTGTATCCTTTAAGTCTGCTGTTTCTTTATTAATTTTCTTTCTTGTGGAACTATCCATTGTTGTTAGTGGGGTATTGAAATCCCCTACTACGATAGTATTGCTGTTAATCTCGCTCTTAATATCCATCAAAGTCTGCTTTATGTATGTCGGGGCACCTATATTTGGTGCGTAGATATTTATAATAGTTATATCTTCCTGTTGAATTGTTCCCTTTATCATTATGTAGTGTCCTTCTTTATCTCTTACTACAGCCTTTGTTTTAAAGTCCATTTTGTCAGATATAAGTACTGCTACCCTGGCTTTTTTTTTCATTTCCATTTGCATGAAGTATATTTTTCCATTCTTTTACCTTCAGTCTATGTGCATCTTTTGTTTTAAGGTGTGTCTCTTGTAGACAGCATATGTATGGGTCCTGTTTCTTTATCCACGCAGCTACCCTATTTCTTTTGATTGGATCATTTAATCCATTTACATTTAAGGTTATTATTGATATGTAGTTGTTTATTGCCATTTTATTCTTTAAAGCTGTATTTTTTTTTTTTTTTTTTGCTATATTCTTTCCTCCCTTTGAACTGTTCACAACAGGCCCTTTAGTATCTCTTGCAGAATTGGTTTGGTTTTAATGAATTCCTTGAGGATTTCTTTGTCTGAAAAGCTCTTTATTTCTCCTTCAATTTTAAACATTAGCCTTGCTGGATAGAGTAGTCTTGGTTGTAGGTTCTTGTTCTGCATTACTTTGATTATATCTTACCATTCCCTTCTGGCCTCAAGTGTTTCTGTTGAGAAGTCCGATGTCATCCTTATGGGGGCTCCTTTGTAGGTGATAGCTTTTTTTCTCTAGCAGCTTTTAAAGTTTTTTCTTTATCTATTAGCTTTGGTATTTTAACTATGATATGTCTTGGTGTAGATTTTTTTGGGTTTCTCTTTAAAGGAGTTCTGTGTGGTTCTTGAATGTGTGGAATGTTTCCCAGCCTTACTTTAGGGAAGTTTTCTGCTATGATTTGATTGAACACAGTTTCCATTTCCTGTCCTCTTTCCTCTTCTTCAGGCACCCCTATGATGTGAATGTTGTTTCTCTTCATGTTGTCACAGAGCTTCCTCAGAGTTTCCTCACATTTTTTGAGTCTCTTTTCCTTTTTCTTCTCTGCTTCTGTGCCTTTGTTTATTGTGTCCTCTAACTCGCTGATTTGATCCTCAGCGTGATTCATCCTCCTTTTAATTCCTTCCATTGTGGTCTTTTATGTCTGATTCTTTTTTATTATTTCAATTTTGTTTTTTATACTTGTTATTTCTTTATTTAGGTGTTCATAGTGACTATCCATTGTTGCTCTAATTTCTTTGAACATCCTAACTATCATTATTCTAAATTCTGCTTCTAGTAGTTTGGTTATATCTGGTTCATTCAGGTCCTTCTCTGGGGATTTCTCTTGATTCATTTGGTTTGCATTCCTCTCGGCCTGCCCATTTTGTCTGTGTATAAGCAAGTTGTGGCCACTGGAGTCCAGTAGGTGTTGCCTTTGTGTTCTCTATGTGTGGTCTGTCTGCAGGCCTGCCACCCCCTCTGCCGCTGCCTAGGGCGGTTGGGTATGGGCATTGCCAGCGTCAGCCTACTGCAGCTGTTGCTGTGATTTCCGCCTCTCCTCTGCGGGAGGGGCTGTCACTCAAGCCACAAGCCTCAGCACCAAGGGCAGAGGTGAGCACCTTTGCTCAGCTACGGACCCAGCCTGTTTTCGGGTTTACGCCCAGCACCCGCAGTCAGAGCCTGCTCGCCACAGTTTTGCGGGTTGGGCGGAGCTTTTGACGTGCTCTCAGCTGTGAGCCTTTGCCCATCTGGAATTTAGCCCTGCCCTCGAGGGCCCTCCTGCGCAGGGTCGCACACCGAGGTTTATTGGGCTGGGGTATTTGCTGGCATGAGCTCAGCCGCGAACTTCCGTTCGTCCCAGACTTTACCCCGCCCCTGCGTTTGGAGCCAGCTCGCACATGTAGGGTGGCAAACCGCAGTTTCTCTGACCGGGAGGGGCTAGTAGCGTGAGCTCAGCCGTGAGCTTCGCTCGTCTCGGGGTTTACCCCGCCCTCGTGTTAGGAGCCCGCTGGGGCACGCAGGATGGCAAGCTGCAGTTTCTCCGGCGTGGGAGGGGGGGGCTGGTAGCGTGAGCTCAGCCACAAGCCCTGGCTTGTCCCTGGTCCTAGCCCCGTCCCCGCGGTCAGGGCCAGCTTGCGCAGGGTCACAGAGCTGATCTCTGCCCGTTTTTTTCCCGCAGGTGGGATTACAGGCGGGCCCACAGCTACTGGACCGCTTTCGCGCATCCCCTCGGCCCCTGCTGGGCTTGACCGAGCTCACATCGGTTGTGCCTCCACCCACGCCAACAGGACCACTTTTCAGCGTCCTGCCGCCACCATCCCTTCAGCAACCCTCAGTAGGGATGGAAGTGTCCTAAGTCTCCACACTGTAGGCCTGGGAGCTCCCTCCCTCCAAGTGGCTCTGTTCTAATTGCCGCAAAAGAGCTTGTTTCGCTAGTGTCCTGTCTCCCTTTGCTGGTATTGCTAGTTCCAGGGGAAATATTCGTTTTTGATTAGGGAAATGACTTAGCCCAGGGGTTCGGGTGGCTGTCCCTCAGAGTGTCCCTGTGCCTTCAGTCCACACTGTTCCCGCTGCGCTGTTCCTCTCCTCTGTCCCCGTTCCCCGGAGCCCCGGGTGTGTGGTTGTGAGAGAGGTTTTCTGCGCTGTCCCTTTAAAAAGAATCTTGGGTCTGAGAAAGCTGTCTCTCTCTCACAAACAGTATCCTCACTTGTTTCACAGCTCAATACTGTCCAAATGCCTCTTCTAGCCTCTGGGACTGCAGGCTGGGGCTTGGTTCCTGGGACCCAGGTCCCTCCCTCTCCGTCAAACTCTCCTCCCGCCACGCGGGTCTCTCCGGGCTGCCGTTTGCTCTGGGGAGCTGGGCAGCCCTCTTCGCGTTTTCGCTATTCCTAGCAGTCTCAATGTGGCTTCTGCAGTGTTCCTTGGTTGAAGAGTCCACTTAGTTTAGTTCAAAGTTGGTTTATCCAGATGATGGTTCTTAAAATTGAGTTATAATCCACTTTGGTTCTGGGAGTTGGAAGTTGGTACGTCCGCCTACTCCATCGCCATCCTTGGATCAACAACTTCTGGAGGCTGCGGATTGCAACTCCAGCCCGATTCTCCTCATTCTCCAAAGAGGAACTGAAAACATCAGCTCCTGTTGCTGGGCTCGAGCTACAGGCTGCCGTCGCCTTCTGCTCTTCTATAGTGTTTTAACAGCAAACCTCTAGAAGCAACTTAAATATCCAATATTTTGAAAAGCGATAAATAAATTATGGTTCAATCATATGATAGAATATATAACAATCATCAAAAGTGAAATTTTTAAAAATATTTTTGTCAAGAGCTTAGCTCCAGCCTGCACCCAACTGTCTCTAGAGGCAGGGCCTAGACTAGACATCTTTTCAAAATGATGGTGGGAGGCAGGACCACGCAGACAAAAGTCAACCATCTCTGCTGGTGTTTCCTGAGAAATGTGTTAAGAGTTAAAGTTCTAGCTTTCCTCTTCCAGGAATTTACCCTGCTGTGTTAGGGATTAAATATGGATCTAGGAAACCACAGATTAAATGGGGTTTAAACAGATTTAAAAAGAAAGAAATTTTACTTAAATCTCACCTCCTGACTACTTATTCTCTGATACCCTGCACATCCTAGCCAGTGAGTTTCCTGTAGGTAGAGATGTGACCAATTCACCTCTGGGTCCCTAAGGAGAGCATTTGTTTTCATTGTTGTCTGTCCTGATTTTATCAGTGGCAGCCCTTTGTTCTGCAACTGGGGTCAGCCAGCTGCCAGCCCACAGATTAAATCCAGCCCACCATCTGCTTTGTAGGTGAAGTTTTAAAGGAACACACACATACATACACACAGCATTTCTGTGACCATGAAAAGTATCATGATATATTATTAAGGAAAAAAGATAGGATAAAAATTATATATATATATATATAATATGCATGATATATTATATATAACCATGTGATTCCAATTATGTTTAAAATCCTTAATAAGAAGAGTGAGGAGGCCCTGGCCAGTTGGCTCAGTGGTAGAGTGTCAGCTAAAAGTGTGGAAGTCCCGTGTTCGATTCCCAGTCAGGGCACACAGGAGTAGTGCCCATCTGCTTCTCCACCCTTCCGCAGCCAAGGCTCCACTGGAGCAAAGTTGGCCCGGACACTAAGGATGGCTCCATGGTCTCTGCCTCAGGTACTAGAATGGCTCCAGCCACAACAGAGCAATGCCCCAGAGGGACAGAGCATCGCCCCCTGGTGGGCATGCCAGATGGATCCTGGTTGGGCGCATGTAGGAGTCTTACTGCCTCCCCTTTTCTCACTTTGGAAAAAATACAAAAAAAAAAAAAAGAAGAGTGAAGAGAATGTACCAAAATGTTAAAATAGCTTCTTTGTTGTCTGATGCTGCAGTCCTGTTGTAATAACTACACCAATTCCACAGATGAAGATGCAGGATGTTTGCCTCTGGCGAGGGGACTTGTGGTGGCTCATTCCACTTTTTTACACTGTATTTTGTGTTTTTTATTAATCTACCTTTGTTCTTATCCCAAGAGGTGGGAGGCAGGGTTCTGAAGGAAAAAATCCAAAAACCATCCCTGAGGCTCAAATGAATTCCATCTGGGCAAAGACAGACTGCCATCTGTCATGGACCTCTGGGGAGTGAGGACACAGGTGGACACTGAGCTTCCCTGAGAGGGCTTGTCCCCTGAAGACCTAGAGAGATGATTTTCTGGTCTATAAAATTTAATTTAAAAAATTTAATTTAAGATAAAGTTTTAAAACCTGAGCCATCCCTGATTAATTAAAATTACTTTAATTTCACCGTAAAAGCCTGGCCCAGGGCCGCAGAGCTGTGACCTTACCGGGAAATTTCCCTGGTGCTGTCTCGGCCAACAGCTTTCATTTCTGCCTATTCCCTCCTCTGGTTCAGAATCTCCTGGTAGATTAGAGAACTCAGCTTCCTCTGATTGTTTACTGGTCTGAGACCTCTTTATGGCCACAACTCACCTGGATTCCGTCCGAACCGCTTGGTGACCAGCCCTCAGCTTCCACCATGCCCCTGACTCCCTACCCCCTGCCCTTGCTGGCCACTCACTCAGCCAGCACCCTCGCACTAGCTCTCGGCCCTGTCCTTAGAACACATAGAGCCACAACATTTTGTTAGTGAAGGCAGCCATCCAGAGGAGGAGTCACATTTTATTTCTGGTGGTGACATCAGCAAGAAGTTGAGTGGCCCCTGTTAATAGTTAACAGCACAGAAACTAGCTCAGACAATTTGAGTGCTCTCTATTATTGTTTCTATCTCTTTGTCTGTCCTTGCCGCTGCCTCTCCTTTCCCACCATGCTTTGCTGTTACCATTAAATTTTGTCTCAGAATCTCTGATTCTGAACAGAGTCAGACCCATCAGTAGGACCTTAAGTGCCTCAGCTCCCGAGTGGTTCTCTAATAAGCATGGGCGCTTATGAAATGAGCAGAGGGGACTGTTCCCAGCAGTTCTGCACAGCTCAATGCCTTGAGGGCTCTAAACTTTACCTCTCTCTGGGCTGCTAATTCAACCTAACCTTACACTTCAAGGAAATTTCATTCCTGGGCAATTTGAGGCACCCGGACCAATAATTTAGTCTTCTATAAACTAGTCTTGTGACCTATTCCACCCTGAACCTGCTAATGAAATGGGAATGGCTTGTAACCAAGCCCTCATCCTGAAACTTCAGGCAGCCTTGATCCCCTGCCTGGGTAGTGTAAGCCCTCCCCTTATCATTGGGGATATGTTCCAAAACCCCCAGTGGATGCCTGAACCACAGATAGTATGGAATCCTATATATATCATGTTTTGTCCAATACCTCTGATAAAGTTTGATTTATAAATTAGGCACAGTAAATATTAACAGTAAATAACTGGTAATAAAATAGAATACTTATAACAATATACAGAAGAAAAGTCATGTAAATATGGCCTCTCTCTCAAAATATCTTATTGTACTGTCCTCTCCTATCTACTTGTGATGATGTGAGATAATAAAATGCCTTATTCAAACTAGAACTTTCACCTAAAGGAAACACTTTATGGTTTCTCTTTGGTTTACCTGGATTGCCAGCATCATTATTTTTGTGCTTTGGGACCATTACTAAGTAAAATAAGGGCCACTTGAGCACAAGCACTATGACACCTTGACAGGTAAGTGACTAACAGGCAGCAAGTGTACACAGTAGGACACACTGGACAAAGGGCTGACTCAGATCCCAGACAGATGAAGCAGGACAGCGCAAGATGCTATCACGCTACTCAAGATGGTGAGCAATTTAAAATTTAAGGATTATTTATTGAATTTTTTATTCCAAGATTTTTCTATTTAATATTTTCAGGCCATAGTTGACTGTAACTAAAACCACAGAAAGCAAAACCACAGATAAGGGAAAACTACAGTTTATATGAAATATTTAAATATGTAGTCCTATGGATAGCATAATAGTATATGAATAATATTTTAACAAATAATTTATTTTAACCTTATTGCAAATTTCTCTTTAACAAAAAATGAAAGCAAAGAATATAAAATAAAAGTAAAAGTAAAAATGTAAGGGAACACTAAAAGTAATTGTATGTTAAGAAATTAAAAAACATCAGAAATAAATTTGTCCTGGGATTTACATGTGCAGAGTTGATGAGCCTAAATTATCTTCAGTGTGGGGACAAACATCTTTTTAGCATATAAAACCCTAACTCATCTCAATATTTAGCAAAAACATGTAATGGAAGTTAGTTCCAACCTGCGGGTCAGTATCTTTGGGACAGCCAAGAGGTGGATGATCAAGACAGATCCGAGAAAAGGAAATAGAAAGCCACCTAGTAAATGTTGATGTATCAAGAGCTTATTATGTTTAGTATTAACTCAAATATACAAACACATATATGAATAATATATATAACTATAAATATAGATATAAGAAATAAGACTAGAAATATACTGCTAACAGTAGCTATCTTTGGCTTGGAAGACCATAGATGATACCCAATACCTGCTTTATCCTTTCTAAACTTTTTGTCAGTCAGCATATAACACTTTTAAATTGGGGGTAAGGAAACCTTAAAAACTATTCATTTCTTCCTTTTAAAGCAAGTGATTATCAATGAGAGTACAAGTCAGGCATGTCATAAATCCCCTGGCCTAGGGCAAGTGGTGGTTAACTCCAAAAAGTTCCTAAATTGGGAGCTACAAATAGTAAGAGCTGGGAGCTGAATTTGGCGGAGTCCCACAAGAAGGGCTGTAAACGAGGCAAACGGAGGTTAAGCACTTGAGTGGAGTTCTTTGGAGGGTCGTGGGTTGGCTCAGGGCTCTCATTAAGAGTGGCGGCTGCGGCAAGCTGCGGCTGTGGCTGCATGGGGAAAATGTGCTCGTCAGGGATCCAGTTTGGAAAGGTTTCGTGGAGGCCGTTGCTTCAGGAGTGGGAGAATTGTTTTTAAGGTACAGTGGAAGAATGGAGTTCAGTATGAACCCAGAGTAAGCAGCTGGGTCTTCCCAAACTTCATGAACCAATCAAGCAAGCTTTTCACTCCCAGAGCTAGAATCTGATTTCTGGGCATTTGTAGCCTCTTCACCCAATCTCTTCCTGAAGAATCATATGTGTCTCCAGGTATGTTCTGATTAGGGTGCTTCATAAAAAAAAAGAATTTTTCCAATGAAGTCTTTTTCATCAAAAAATACACAGACTTCCTATGCTTCCAAAACTTGAAAGGCCTTTGGAAGTAGTTCTCCAATGCCCACATGAGTGCAATGTACATTGCTCCGTTTAGAGATGAGGAAACTGGGACCCAGGGAGTTAGGTGCTTTGTCCAGAATGACTGGGTAACTTATATCAGGGCCCCCGGACCCCTCTCTTTTCTGTGTATTTTTCCTATTACCCCATAGTGCTCCTTGTTAAACAAGAAGAAAGTTTCTTTGCTAGAATACATCAACTAGTATTACCTCCTGTCATAATAATATTTATTATTATATCTTGACAGAATAATACTTATCATTATGTTCTGACTAAATAATACTTAGTAACTATTTATTGAAAC
Source organism: Rhynchonycteris naso (assembly GCA_037038555.1). Classification (NCBI taxonomy): domain Eukaryota; kingdom Metazoa; phylum Chordata; class Mammalia; order Chiroptera; family Emballonuridae; genus Rhynchonycteris; species Rhynchonycteris naso. Next base: position 40,715,982 of record CM073002.1, read on the forward strand.
TTATATGCTCTTTTATAAGCCGCCATTTAATTTTCATGATAAGAAGGTATTATTACACTGTGTTTTCAAACTAAGAAGCCAACCATCCAAGCAGTTAAATAAATCATCCACCATCATCCTTTCCGTGGTAGCAGAGCCAGAATATGAACCAGTTCTTCAGATTCCAAATATATTTTCTTAATTCTCCATAAAGATATGCTGATGGGTGCATATATGCAATGGGATATTATTCAGCCTTAAAAAAGAAGGAAATCCTGCCATTCGCAGTACTGTGGATGAATCTAGAAGACATTACACTGAATGAAATAAGCCAGACACAGAAAGACAAATACTGCATGATCTCATAAGTGAATCTATAAAAAGTTGAAGCTATAGAAGCAGATAACAGAATGGTGGTGGTTGCCAGAGCAGTGGGGAAAATGGGAAAATGTTGGTCAAAGGATATATAGGTTTGCAAGATGAGTAAGTTCTAGCAAACTAATGTACAACAATGTACAACTATACTTAATACTTTAGTGTATAGTTGGGATATGCTAACATGGTAGATCTTAAGTGATCTCACCACATCAAAAAAGAAGAAATAATAACTATCTGAGGTAATAGATGTGTTAATGAGCTGGATTGTTATAGTCATTTAACAATGTATATGTATACCAAATCATCAAATTGTACACTCTAAATTTATCCAATTTTTTAAATTTTTTATTAATTTTAATTTATTGTGTTAACATGGATTCAAGTGTCCCACTCAGTATAACATCCTCAACCCCCACCCCATGTCCACCATTACATCCCCTTTATGTCCCCAATTTCATCCCCATGAGAATGATAAATGTAATTAGTGCTGTTGGGGCGCTGATGCTTATTAGTGCAAGGGTTGCCCCTCCAATTAGGTGAATTTGAAGGTGTCCGGCGGTAATATTTGCTATTAGTCAAACGGCAAGGGCTATGGGTTGAATAAACAAGCTAATTGTCTCAATGATGACTAGTATGGGAATAAGAGGGATCGGGGTGCCTTGTGGGAGGCATTTTCCTCTGGGATTTGCTGTCCTTTAATCTGTATCTCTGTGCTATGTATATGTAATTTCACTGATCCCTTCACCTTCTCTGATCCCATCCCCTCATCCCCCTTCCCTCTGACAGCTGTCCCTCTGCTCCCCGTGACCCCACCTCTGCCTCTATTCCATTCCTCAGTTCACTTTGTTCATTAGATTCCACATATAAGTGAGATCATATGATATTTGTCTTTCTCTGGCTTGCTTATTTTAATTAGCATAATAACCTCCAGGTCCATTCATGCCATCACAAATGGTAAGATTTCCTTATACAATTTTTAATTCTCAAGATACCCCAGTAAAAATTTTTAAATAAATAAATAAATAAAAATACCTTGACCACTTTAACTGGAATGTCATGCTTGAAAGAGACATTCAAAGACTTGGATGTCACCAGAAAGCTTATATTTTTTATTTTTATCATTTCCTTTAAAAATGTATTTAAAAAGTCACAGAGGTAGGAAAAAATGGGCTTTGGCAGACCAGTCACAGAGGCAGAAAAGATGGGAGCTTAAGAGGAAAAAGAGAGATGTGCCTTGGGAGAAAGAAGAGGGGGAGGAAGGGAAGAAATCGCAGGTCTGTTCTGGGGAGGGAGAGCAAACTGGTTCCCCATCCTAAGGGCTTTAAAGAGTGGAGATTTTAGGGGAGGTCCCAGGGGAGGATCTCAATAGAATATTCATTAGCTCTCCAAGTGTGTCCTTTCAGGGTTGTGGTCTCCACTAATTGGTTGGCCCCAGGGCAGGGGGTCCTTAATCATTGCAGCTTATCTGGCTTTGCTGATTTTCTGGGCCTGGAGCTGAAACACAGCTGAGGCCTGGTTTATCATCCTTGCTTTGGAGTTGTCACCAGAAAGCTTTAAGAATTAAGATTAATTTTGAAAGCCAATAAAAGCCCCTTAGAAAAACAGCCTGGTACCTTGCTTACATGGTTCACAGTGGTCTTTCCTGGCAAGGAACAAGGTTGCTTTCCTGGGAGATGGCAAAGAAAGAACCTTAAGACATTCTAGGGTTCCCAAAAGCCCTGACACATTCTCCAGACTCTCCTGGACTCACAGGCCCCCAGCAGCCTAATGCCCCCTCTTTCTCTCTCTCTGAACCCTCCAGCAAAACAGGCTGGGGCGGGGGACCCTTCTCCAGCAAACAATAGCAAACAATCGCTGCTCCCAAGCAGGAAGGCAATCTGCAATTTGCTATCTGTCACCCTGAGGGCAAGCACCCAAAGCCTTTCATAGATTATACACAGGGCTGCTCCAATACAAGCTGCAAGCTTAAAAAACATTTGTTTACCCCACATTCCACCCCTTTTGCTCCCTTCACAATCTACACCACAGGTATCCCTAGGAATGAGATACATTATATAAACAAACAAACTATAGTAACAGCACAAGTTATACAATTGCAACAATTACAAAGGTTCCCCTCACAATGTCTCCCTGAGCACTCTGCCCAAGGCTCAAACTGGAGACCCATCTCTAGCGGCCTACTCCACAGTAAGTGGGAGGGCCTCAGAGTTGTGTCCATGAAAACCTTAAAGTGTCTTTGGTGTGTATATGCAACTGAATGGGAGCTGCCAGTGAAGGAGAACCTCCACCAGAGCCACCCCCCCCCATCTTCAGGGTCTCTCATAAGGTCAAAGGTGGCATGTTTGTCCAACAAGGGAGCTGGTGCCCCCCTTTGGTTGCAGTCCAAGAGTCAGTCCATGATAGACAGCCCAGCTGTCTGTGCAAATCACCAAGGTAAAGGTCCATTACAGGCAACTAGGTTCCCAAAGGGCCTCTGGTCTCCCCCCTCATCCCTGAAGGTGCTACCCCAAGGAGGAGCGTGTGGCAACAGTGGCCAACCTCTTCATCTCTGCTACAGAGAGCATGATGCCGTCCACCCTATGTCCCACAATTGCAGCAATTCTACCAGGGGCGCAGAAGGTACTCTTTGCTGCTGAGTTTCTACCTTTTGGACAGCCACTGGCCAGGCTTTGAGGCTATGGACGGCAGCTTCAGCCCCAGGCTCCTCATCCTTAAAAGAGGAGCTGGAACTGCCTGCTCCCACTGACTTCAGAGCCACTCCACCAGCACAGGTCCATCTTCAGCTCTTGCAGCTGCCGGCTCTTGGCCTGAAGCTGAATCCACAGTTGTTCTTCCAACAATTGCCACTGTCAACGTTCAACTTCCAGGGAAACTGCAACTCACAAACCTGTAGATCGCTCCAGTTCTAGGCTCCGTTGGTGCTCAGCAGCTCTCAAACCCAGTCAGCCTCCTTTTCCAGCACTTGCTCCAGTTCAAGCCATTGCTGGTTCTTAGACTTTAGCCAGACTTGCAGTTCTCGGATCTGCAGCTCTTCATGAAGGTTTTGACCTCAGGCAGCCTCTCTCACAGAGCTCTTGGTTTCCTCTCACAGGGCTGTAAAAAACAGCTAGCCCACAGTCCCCAAATGGAGAGCCATGGGGAACCATACACTGGAGAGCAATGACCAGTCCTCTACTCCACTACTCCAGGGTGATGGCAGCACCATACTATTCTGATCCAAATCCTGCCAACTATGCCAGATGTCAGGCCAGTGGCTGTGGCCATGCCCATGCACATGCAGGTTCTCATTGGATTCGGGCATACAGTAAAGGACCTGTGGAGCCAGAAAACAGTGGACCATTCCATTTATTAAAGTCTCATAAAGGCGGACAAGCAAACAGGCAGGGAAGACTGCTTCCCTCTCACTCAGGGCTCCCAAAACCCTGACTCATTCTCTGGACTTTCCTGGACTCACAGGTCCCCACCAGTCTTAGCACCCTCTTTCTCGCTCTCTGCAATTTCCAGCAAAACAGGCTGGAGGGGGGGGGCGGACCCTTCTACAGCAAATAATCGCCCCTCCCAAGGAAGAAGGCATTCTGCAATTTGCTATCTGCCACCTTGAGGGCAAGCACCAGCAGCCTTTCACATACTACACACACAGGGTGCTGCCCCAATAAAAGCAAGCAAACGTAAAAAACATTTGTTTACCCAACACTAGGGAATCTTAAACCTGAAGAATTCACCAAAATCTATAGGTGTTGCTTGCAAAGGCTGGTGGAAACTATGCAGCTTGGCTTTGTAGCCTTAAGAAGCTAATTAAAGTTCAATCTGAGCCCTGGCTGGTTGGTTCAGTGGATAGAGTATCAGCCCAGCATGCAGACATCCCGGGTTCAATCCCTGGTCAGGGCACACATGAGAAACAACCATCTACTTCTCTCCTCACCCTCTCCCTCTTCTCTCTCTCTTCCCCTTCTGCAGCCAGTGGCTGGGTTTGAGTATCACCCTCAGGTACTGAAGATAGCTCAGTTGAGTGGAACATCAGCCCTAGATAGGGGTTGCTGGGTGGATCCCAGTCAGGGTGCATACAGGAGTCTGTCTCTCTATCTCTGTTTCTCTTATTTAAAAAAAGTTCAATGTGGAGATTCCTTATGAAATTTCAGCAAAGCAGATTTAAGAGAGCCTATATAATCAATTGCTATTCTTATTGTTTTTATGCAAATAGTCAGGCTCAATGCATTGAAACCAGACTAATGAAACAAATTAATTCATCTTAATTTGGCTGTCATTTTTTTGTGTGTATGACAGAGACAGAGAGCAGGACAAACAGGAAGAGAGGGAGATGAGAAGCATCAATTCTTTGTACGGCTCCAAAAAAGTTCATTGATTGTTTTCTCATATGTGCTTTGACTAGGGGCTACAGCCGAGCAAGTGACCCCTTGCTCAAGCCAGCAACCTTGGGCTCAAGCCAGCGATCTTGGGCTTGAAGCCAGTGACCTTTGGGCTCAAGCCAGTGAACATGGGGTCATGTCTATGATCCTATGCAGAAGCTAGTGACCCTGTGCTCAAGCTGGTGAGCCCACGCTCAAGCCAGATGAGCCCCAACTCAAGTCGGGGTTTTGAACCTGGGTCCTCCATGTCCAGTCCAACACTCTATCCACTGTGCCACCACCTGGTCAGGATAATTTGGCTGTCTTTGATTAAAATAAGGCTGATTTTAGAGAAAAAAAATGTGTTTCAAGAGAACTATAATACACAATTGTAGGTATTAGATTCTAGTTGTTGTCTTTTTTCATTTTTATTTTTTACTTTTCATTGAAATTTTTGGAGCAACATTGGTTAATAAAATTGTACAGGTTTCAAGTGCACAATTTCACAACATGTCTCCTCTATTGTGTGTTCACCGCTTCAAGTCAAACCTCCCTCCATCACCATCTATCCTCCCCCAACCCTTCTCCACTTTCTCTCCCACCTCTCTGTTCCTCCTGCAATCCCCACACTATTGTCTGTTTATAAGTTTTTATTCTTTGCTTAATCCCTTCACCTTTTTCACACGATCCCCTAACCCCACTCCCATCTGACAGCTGTTAGTTTGTTCTTTGTATCTATCAAGCTATTTCTATTTTGTTAGCTTATTTTGTTAGATTCTACATATAATTGACATCATATGGTATGTGTCCTTCTCTGCCTGGCTTCTTTCACTTAGCATAAGAATCTCCAGGTCCATCCATGCTGTTTCAAAAGGTTTTTTTTTTTTCTTTTTTACAGCTGAGTAGAATTCTGTTATATATATGTACCAGAGTTTTTTTATCCACTCATCAACTGATAGGCACTTGCACTGTTTCCAAACCTTGGCTATTGTAAATAATGCTGCAATGAACATAGGTTGCATATACTCATTCAAATAAGTGTTTCAGGTTTCTTTAGATATATTCCCAGAGTTGGAATTACTAGGTCATAAGGCCATTTTATTTTTTAATTTTTTGAAGTAACTCCATACTGCTTTTCACATTGGCTGCACCATCTTCATTCCCACCAACAGTGCACCAAGGTTCCCTTTTCTTCACATCCTAGCCAGCACTTGTTGTTTGTTAATTTATTGATAGCCATTCTGACAGGTGTGAGGTGATATCTCGTTGTGGCTTTAATTTGTATTTCTCTGATGATCAGTGATATTGAGCATCTTTTCATATGTCTGTTGATCACCTGTGTCTTCTTTGGAGAAGTGTCTATTCAGATCCTTTGCCTATTAGTTAATGAGATTTTTTTTTTTTTTTTTACTTTTGAGTTTTATAAGTTCCTTGTAAATTTTGGACATTAAGCCCTTATCAAATGTATTGACAAATATGTTCTCCCATTCAGTGGGTTGTCTTCTCATTTTGTTGATGATTTTCTTTGCTGTGCAAAAGCTTTTTAGTTTGATGTAGTCCCATTCGTTTATTTTTTCTTTTGTTTCTCTTGCCCAAGGTGGTTTATCAAAAAAATATTGCTATAAGAAATATCTAAGGCCTGACCAGGTGGTGGCGTAGTGGATAGAGCATCAACCTGGGGCACTAAAAACCCAGGTTCGAAACCCTGCAGTTGCCAGTTTGAGTGTGGGCTCATTGGCTTAAACGTGGGATCATAGACATGGCCCCATGGTCAACGGCTTGAGCTCAAAGGTCGCTGGCTTAAAGTCCAAGGTCACTGGCTTGAGCCCAAGATCACTGGCTTGAGCAAGGGGTCACTGACTTGGCTGGAGCCCACCCCCGTCAAGGAGCATATGAGAAAGCAATTAATGAACAACTAAAGTGATTCAACTATGAGTTGATGCTTCTCATCTCTCTCCCTTCCTGTCTGTCTGTTTCTGTCTATCTGTCTGTCTGTCTCTCTCTCTCTGCCTGTGTTTTCTTACAGAATTTTTATAGTTTCAAGTCTAACATTTAAGTCTTTAATCCATATTCAGTTTATTCTTGTGTATGGTGTAAGAAGGTGATCCAGTTCCTTTTTTTTTTTTTTTTTGTTCGTATCTGCTCAATTTTCCTAACACCACTAACTGAATAGACTGTCCCTACCCCATTTTATGTTCTTGCCTTCTTTGTCAAATATGAATTGACTATAATGGTGTGGATTGATTTCTTAGCTCTCTATTCTGTTCCATTGATCTTTAAGACTGTTGTTATGCCAATAACATACTGTTTTGATTACTATTGCCTTATAGTATAGCTTCCTGTCAGGTAGTGTGATTCCTCCAACTCTGTTCTTCTTTCTCAAGATCTCTGTTGCTGTTTGGGGTTTTTTGTGGTTTCATATAAATTTTTAGAATATTTGTTCTAGTTCTGTGAAATACAACATTGGTGTCTGGAAAGGAATTGCGTTGGATCTATAGATTGCTTTGGGTGGTATGGACATTTTAATGTTAATTCTTCCTATCCATGAGCACAGTATATGTTTCCACTTTTTGTATCTTCCTCAGTTTCTTTCTTCACTGTCTTATAATTGTCCAAGTACAAGTCTTTTTTATCCTTGGTTAAATTTATTCCTAGGTATCTTATTCTTTTTGAAGCAATTATAAATGGGATTGTTTTCTTAGTTTCCCTTTCCGATCATTTTTATTGGTGTATAAAAAAGCAAATGATTTCTGGATATTTATTTTGTTTCCTAATACTTTACTAAATTCATTTTATCAGTTCTAGTAGGTTTGGCTGAAATCTATAGGGTTCTATATATACAGTATTATGTCACCTGCAAATAATGACAGCTTTGTTTTTTTCTTTCCAATTTGGATGCTTTTATTTTTTCTTGTCAGATTGCTGTGGCTAAGACTTCCAGTACTGGACTGAATAAGAGTGGTGAAAAGAGACATCTCTGTCTTGTTCTCAATCTTAAGGGAAATGCTTGTAGTTTTTGCCTATTGAGTATGATGTTGGGTGTGGGTTTGTCATATATGGCCTTTATTACATTGAGGTATGTTCCCTCTACTGTATTCCCATTTTGCTGAGAGTTTTTATCATAAATGATTGCTGGATTTTATCAAAGGCTTTTCTGCATCTACTGATATGATTATGTGGTTTTTATTGTTCATTTTGTTTATGTGTTTTATCATCTTAGTTGATTTGCGGATATGGAGCCAACCTTGCATCCCTAGAATAAATCCCACTTGATCATGGCATATGATCTTTTTAATGTATTGCTGAATCCAGTTTGCTAATATTTTGTTGAGGATTTTAACATTTATGTTCATTAGGGATATTGACCTACAATTTTTTTCTTTGTAGTGTTTTTATCTGGTTTTGCAATTAAGATAATGCTAGCCTTGTAAAATGAGCTTGAGAGTCTTCCCTCCTCTTGCATTTTTCAGAAAAGTTTGAGAAGGATAAGTTTTCCTTTGAATGTTTGGTGGAACTCATCTGTGAAGCCATCCAGTCCAGGACTTTTGTTTGGAGTTTTTGTTATTACTGCTTCAATTTCACTAGCAATAATCTTTCTACTCCAATTTTCTATTTTTTCCTGATTCAGTTTGGAAAGACTGTATGTTTCTAGGAATTTATCCATTTCATCCAGAATGTCCAATTTCTTGGCATGTAGTTATTTATAATATTTTCTTACTATCTTTTGTATTTCTTTGATATAAGTTTTTACTTCTCTTTCATTTCTGACTTTACTTATTTGGGTCCTCTCTCTTTTTTTTTTTTTTTTTTTTTGATGAATCTGGTTAAAGATTTGTCAATCTGGTTTATCTTTTCAAAAAACCAACTCTTGATTTTATTGATCTTCAGTATTTTTTTCTATATTCTATTCTATTTCTTTCTGCTCTGATATTTATCATTTCCTTCCTTCTACTCACTTTGGGTTTTGTTTGTTGTTCTTTTTCAAGTTCCTTTCATTATAAAGTTAGGTTGTTTACTTGAGATTTTTCTTGTTTCCTGAGGTAGGCTTATATTGCTATAAATTTCCTTCTTAGCATTGCTTTTACTGATAGATTTTAGGTTGTTGTGTCCTCATTTTCACCTGTTTCAAGGTATCTTATTATTTCTTCCTTGATCTCATTGTTAACCCATTTGTTGTTTAGTAACATATTATTTAGCCTCCATGTCTTTGGGCATTTCTTTTCTTGTGACTGACTTCTAGTTTCATACCATTATGATCAAAGAAAATGTTTGATATGATTTCAATCTTCTTAAATTTATTGAGACTTATTTTGTGTCCTAACATGTTAGAATATGTTTCATGCCCACTTGAAAGGAATGTATATTCTGCTGCTTTGGAATGCAATGCTCTGAAGATATCAATTAAATCCAGCTGACTTATTGTGTCACTTTAGCCAGTGGTAGTCAACCTAGTCCCTACCACCTACTAGTGGGCGTTCCAACTTTTATGGTGGGCGGTAGTGGAGCAACCAAAGTATAAATGAAAAGATAGATTTAACTATACTAAGTTGTTTTATAAAAGTTTATTCTGGCAAACTTAGCAAAAATTCAACATAAAGTACTTGGTAAGTAATTATTATTATATGCTTTAACTTGCTTTAACTCTGCTTTATAAATTTTATAAAGTACAATTACTTCCCTACTTTATAAATCACCATTACTGTGGAATCAGTGGGCAGTCAGAAAAGTTTACTACTAACAGAGATACAAAAGTGGGCAGCAGGTATAAAAAGGTTGACTACCCCTGCTCTAGGTCACCATTTCCTTGTTGATTTTCTGTCTGGAAGTTCTATCTATTGATGTCAATGTGGTGTTAAAATTCCCTACTATGACTGCATTGTTGTTGACATTTCCCTTTATGTCCACCAAGATTTGCTTTACATATATAGATGCTCCAATGTTAAATACATAAATGTTTACAGGGGTTATATCCTCTTGTTGCATTGTTTCCTTTATCATTATGTAGCATTGTCTCTTACTATAGCCTTTGTTTTAAAGTCTGTTTTGTCAGATACAAGTATTGCCACTCCACCTTTTTCTTCATTTTCATTTGCATGAAATATCTTTTTCCATCACTTTAGTTTGTGTGTTGGTAACAAGCTCCTTTAGCTTTTTCTTGTCTAGGAAGCTCTTTATTACTCTTTGAATTTTAAACAATAGCCTTGCTGGTTCAAGTAGTCTTAGTTGTAGGTCCTTGCTTTTTATCACTTTGACTATTTCCTGCCAATCCCTTCCGGACTGAGATATTTCTGTTGAGAAATCAGCTGACAGTTTTTCAAAAGCTCCCTTATAGGTAACTAACTGCTTTTCTCTTGCTACTTTTAAGATTCTCTCTTTGTCTTTAACTTTTGCCATTTTAAATATGATGTGTCTTTGTGTGAGCCTCTGCTCCCCAGACTCCTGGTCGGCAAACTGAGGCTAGTGAGCCACATGCGGCTCTTTGGCCCCTTGAGTTTGGCTCTTCCACAAAATACCATGTGCAGGCGCTACCTCGATAAGGAATGTACCTACCTATATAGTTTAAGTTTAAAAAATTTGGCTCTCAAAAGAAATTTCAAATGTGTACTCTTGATATTTGGCCCTGTTGACTAGTGAGTATGCAGACCAGTGCCTCAGACCGTTCATCATTGCTGTGACTGCCACCACCTCTCACCCAACCTTGTTAATTGACCTTAAAGTTTTATTTTTCACATATAAACTAAACTTGATCCTGAATTTTTCTAGTTTTCTTAAATATTTAGCAACAATCCTCTGAACTAATGTATCATTTTCTCCTATCTTTTGACTCAAAATTATCAAGATGTAGAACTGGTATTTTTCTGAGTCTTGCAGTTGCAAGTGGCAGCTAAAGGACATTGCATAAACTTGAAAATATTATCACAACAGCTCACATGTAAAGAATCTCAGTGACTGATGTTATGTAAACCATGCAGAATTTACCTGAGCACCTGATGACAGCAGTCCAAGAGAATCTATCAGATTCTCACTGTCTGTCTTCATTCCAGCAAAGGAGGCTTTGAGCCTTACATTTAAAAATTTTCTTGACTGACAGCCTTACAGACTCAGCAGCAACTGGTTTATAATTTGCTCTAATTATTAACTTTCTTTTTTCTTTTTGTTTTCACAGACATACCTCTTTGTAATACCCGATTGCTTACTTACACAACAAAGGCCTCACTTTGAGAGTTCATCTGCATCACTGCCTCCTGAAATAAGGCTCAACATTTAACTAACTTGACATTTTCAGGACCAAATGATTGGATCAATGGAATATGGAGCAATCTACCAACTTAGCTTCTAAAATGTGAAACTTTATTACTTAAAGTATTAAGGGCAGACTGAAGGAACCAAAGCTTTGCCATCTTGAAGCTGTCTTTTTTAGATACTGATTTTAATATGTTCATTAATAAACAAAACTCTTGGGGTAGCAATACTTACATCTGACAAGATAGACTTTAAAACAAAGACTATAGTAAGGGATAAAGAAGGTCACTACATAATGATAAAGGGAGCAATCCAACAGGAAGAGATAACCATTATAAATAACTATGCACCTAATATAGGAGCACCTAAATATATAAAGCAGATTTTGATGGACAAAAAGGAAGAGATCAATAGCAATAATATAATAGGAAATTTCAATACCCCACTAACATCACTGGATAGATCCTCAAGGAAGAAACTTAACAAAGAAACAGCAGAATTAAAAGACACACTAGATCAACTGGATTTAATAGATATCTTCAGAACCTTTTACCCTAAAGCAGCAGAAGATACATTCTTTTCAAGTATGCATGGTACATTCTCCAAGATAGACTACATATTAGGGCATAAAACAAGTCTAAACAAATTTAAGAAGACTGAAACCATATCAAGCATCTTCTCTGACCACAATGGCATAAAACTAGAAATCAACTACAATAAAAAAACTGAAAAACACTCAAACTAAACAGCATGTTATTAAATAACGAATGGGTCAACAATGAAATCAAGGAAGAAATCAAAATTTTCCTTGAAACAAATAAAAATGAGCATACAATAACTCAAAATCTATGGGACACAGCAAATGCAGTCCTGAGAGGCAGGTTCATAACATTACAGGCATACCTTAAGAAGCTAAAAAAAGCTCAAATAAACAACTTAACCCTGCAACTAAAAGAACTAGAAAAAGAACAGCAAGTAAAGCCAAGAGGAAGTAGAAGGAAGGAAATAATAAAGATCAGAGAGGCAATAAATGACATAGAGACAAAAAAAAATACAGAGGATCAATGAAACCAAGAGCTGGTTCTTTGAAAAATTAACAAGATCAATGAACCCTTAGCCAGGCTCACCAAGAAAAAAAGAAAAAGAACTCAAATAAATAAAATTAGAAATGAGGGTGGAGAAGTAACAACAGACACAGCAGAAATACAAAGGATTGTAATAAAATACTATGAAGAACTTTATGCCAAAAAATTAGACAACCTAGGTGGAATGGACAAATTCCTTGAAACATATAATCTTTCAAAAATCAATCTGGAAGAATCAGAAAACCTAAATAGACCGATTACAACAAATGAGATTGAAAGAATTATAAAAAAAACTCCCAATAAATTAAAGCCCTGGACCAAATGACTTCACAGGCGAATTCTACCAAATATTCAAAGAACTAACTCCTATCCTTCTCAAGCTATTTCAAAAAATTCAAGAGGAAGGAAAACTTCCAAGCTCCTTTTATGAGGCAAGCATAATCCTGATTTCAAAATTTATAAATTCATGCAAAGACAACACAAACAAAGAAAACTATAGGCGAATATTCCTGATGAATTTAGATGCTAAAAATCTCAACAAAATATTAGCAAACCAGATCCAGCAATACAAGAAAAAATCATACATCATGATCAAGTGGGATTTATTTTGGGGAGTCAAGGCTGGTACAATATTCGCAAATCAATCAATGTGATTCATCACATAAACAAAAGGAAGGACAGAAACCACATGATAATATCAATAGATGCAGAAAAAGCATTCAATAAAATCCAGCACCCATTTATGATCAAAACTCTCAGCAAAGTGGGAATACAGGGAACATACCTCAACATGATAAATGCCATCTACGACAAACCCACAGCCAACATCATACTCAATGGGCAAAAGTTAAAAGCAATCCCCTTAAGATCAGGAACAAGGTGAAAGGTGTGCCCCCTTTCACCACTCTTATTCAACATAGTTCTGGAAGTCCTAGCCATTGCAATCAAACAAGAAGAAGAAATAAAAGGCATCCAAATTGGAAAAGAAGAAGTAAAACTATCATTATTTGCTGATGATATGATACTGTAAATAGAAAACCCTAAAGTTGCAGTAAAAAAAAACTACTGGACCTGATAAATGAATTCAGCAAAATGACAGGCTATAAAATTAATACTCCGAAATGAGAGGCATTTTTATACACCAACAATGATCTGTCTGAAAGAGAAATTAAGAAAACAATCCCCTTCATTATTGCAACAAAAAATAATAAAGTACCTAGGAGTAAATTTAACCAAGGAGCTTAAGGACTTGTACTCGTAAAATTATAAAACATTGATAAAAGAAATCAAGGAAGATACAAACAAGTGGAAGCATATACTATGTTCATGGTTAGGAAGAATAAACATCATTAAAATGTCCATATTACCCAAAGCAATTTATAAATTCAATGCAATTCCTATTAAAATACCAATGACATACTTCATAGATACAGAACAAATATTTCAAAAATTCATATGGAACCAAAAAAGAACACGAATAACCTCAGCAATCTTGAGAAAGAAGAATAAAGTGGATGGTAACACACTACCAGATGTCAAGTTATACTACAGGGCCATTGTACTCAAAGCAGCTTGGTACTGGCATAAGAACAGGCACATAGATCAATGGAACAGAATAGAGAACCCAGAAATAAACCCTCTGTGTATTTGTAATTTTCATGTATTTTTCATGCTTATGTGAATTCCCCATGCACATGTATTAAAATTTTGATTTTTCTCCTGTTTAAAAAAAAAAAAAAGATGCCATTGTTGGGGCTGGTCTTTCCAAGAGCTGTATCTCCATTAAAATAAATTTGGTATTCCTTAAAGTTCTCTCATTAGCGAAATTGCCTGTTCTTCAATTAAAATAATATTTATAAGCAAAGAAAAAAGTTCATAGATACAGCCAACAGTATGAAGATTACAAAAGGGAAAGGTAGGTGGGGGAAGGGTAAGGAGGGGGGAGGGGATAAATGGTGATGAAAGGAGACCTGACTTGGGGTGCATAATAAACAATGCTGCAGATTATGTATTATAAAATTATATACCTGAGACCTATATACTTTTGTTAATCAATTTCACCTCAATAAATTTAATTTTTTGAAATAAAATAACATTTTAAAATAGCATTTAAAGCAGTTTGACATTTTATAAGAACTGAGTTTTTTGTGTGTATGACAGAGACAGAGAGAGAAACAGATAGGGGACAGACAGGAAGGAAGAGAGATAAGAAGCATCAATTCTTCATAGTGGCACCTTAGTTGTTCATTGATTACTTTCTCATAGGTGTCTTGATGGGGGGGGGCAACACTACAGCAGAACCAGTGACCCCTTGCTCAAGCCACTGACCTTTGGCTCAAGCCAGCGACCATGGGGTCATGTCTATGATCTCATGCTCAAGCCAGCAACCCCTCACTCAAGCTGGTGAGCCCACATTGAAGCCAGATGAGCCCATGCTCAACCGGCGACCTTGGAGTTTTGATCCTGTGTCCTCTGTGTCCCAGTTTGATGCTCTATCCACTATGCCACCACCTGGTCAGGCAAGAACTGAGTTTCTAAATTATGTTCATTGTAAACACCTCTATAGAGTTACCAGGACAAGGACTGTTACCTTCGATTTTTTTTTTTATTTGAGAGAGAAAGAGAGGAACAGCGAGAGAGAGAGAGAGAAACATTGATTTTTTGTTCCACTTATTATGCATTCATTGGTCAACTCCTGCATGTGTGCCCTGACTGGGGATCGAATCTACAACCTTGGAGTATCAGGACGACACTCCAAACAACTGAGCTACCTGGTCAGGACCCATATTTGTTCTTATTTCACTTGCATGTGCAAAGTATTACTATGATGTATTACTATAATATGGTAATGCTTTGCACACTCAAGTGAAAAGCAAAAGGATGCACAGTGAAATTTTTATGAGAACTTCAAGGAAATATATTACATACTCCCTGTATTAGTCTTTTTTATTTTCCATGAATATGGCAATCTTCAAAAAGCATTACAAAACATCAACTCTGGCATTTGAATTAAGAAATAAAAAGCAAGGTGCCCTCCAATTTCCTACCAGTCTTTGGGACAAAGATCATTCAAAGTTCATCCTGAAAAGCATCTAAATTTAGGTATTTGCTGCTGGAGCAAAACCTTCATGTACTACTAATAGAAGCAGGCAAGCTTTCCAAAGAATGTCAGGCATGTGTTTGCAATACTGTCCCATTCAGGGTCAAGAGTGTCCGGCCCTGTGTGCTCATGACCTGGGACCTTGCTGTTTTATAGGCCAGTCACAAAGAGATCTGGGGCTGGAAGCAAAGGAAGTTGCATAATAGTGAGCATGGGTGCTTTTTAAAATCACATTAATTAGGCAAGGGTTTTTTAAAAAAGTTTTTTAAATTTAAAAATTGTATAGCTGTGCAGAGTATTGTTTTGTTTCTTTAAGAGTCAAAAATTAACTGAAAACACAGGTCTACCTCAACCCCTACCTATTATTAGTCCCATGGTCAGGAAACTATGACTTAAACTCATTTATGTGGCCATTGTGTGTAAATATTTTATCTGATTCTCACTTTTTTTATATTACAAGTGCCCACCAGAAAAGACAAAAGAATTAGAGGTCAGGACCAGTGGTGGGATTCAGCTGGTTCGCACTGATTCAGCAAAACTGATACCTAATTTTTTGTTGAGTTCAGGGAATTGGTTGAAAGTGGCACTTGTAATCAGGGTTCTCTCTAAGGTGGGCGCCTGGGCAGTCGCTCAATGTGGAAATCACAAATTTACATTCCTTACTCTTTTTTAATGTTCATCTGCACAACAGCGTACTCTAAGCACCCGTAGTGATAATGTTCATTCCATCCATAGGTGAAAAAAATTGCAAATGGGGACGCCAATCAAGAAGCAGTATGGAAATATCTTAAATAACAGTTTTATTGTTTTTGTCAGGTATTATTTAATAATTTTTCATTAACATTTTAAAACTCTTTCTTTTCTTTTTAAAAAACTCTTTCTTATAATCCAGTTTTGTGTACTTCTTTTATTATTCTTACTTACGTATTAAATGTGTGAAATAATAAATGACCTTTTGGTATATTGTTTTATTTTAAACTTAAAATGGTCATTAGGGCAGAGAACCCTTGTTAAATTATTTGAATCCCACCACTGGTCAGGACCCTAGTGAGTGTTCAGAAAGGCTGGCTTTGTTTTCTAAGTTTCTGAATCACTTCATTCCTTCAGACTCATTTTTCAAAGATAATAGAGGTCATATGCCCTTTTTACTCTTTTTTCCTTCCTTACCCTTTCAGCTTGTTTTTTTCTTTTCTTTTCTTTTCTTTTCTTTTCTTTTCTTTTAAATGAGAGGAGGGGAGATAGACAGACTACCACATATCCCCTGACTAGGATCCACCCAGCAACCCCCATTTGGGTCTGATTCTCGAAACCACCGAACCACTGGCTGCAGGAGGGGAAGAGAGAGGAGAGAAAGAGAGAAGGGAGAGAGAGAGAAGAGAAGCAGATGGTTGTTTCTCATACATGCCCTGACCATGTATGAGAAACCCAGGATGTCTGTACACCAGGCTGATGCTTTATTCACTGAGTCAACCGGCCAAGGCCACCCTTTTAACTTTTTAGTTTATTAACCCTCTCATGAAAAACCTGCAGAATCACCACAGAGTCACTGAAGAATCTTTCCTTTTTCTGTGTCCAATCTCCAGCTCACTTTTCGCAGCACCAACAGTGGCCTCTGCAGTCTCCCTGACTTTTTCATTCTGTTCTTAAATTCCTCTTCCCATTTTCTTGAGGTCTTTTATTCATACAGGCCATATCTTGTAAGTTTGTGTTTGGGTTCATTTTTCTTTGTGCAATCCAAAGATTTATACATCATGCCAAAGTTGGTGTTCTTGCCACCATGAAAATGGGTTCTGAATTCGAACACAAAGATGACATCTGCTGTGGTCTTATTCGCTTTGGCTAGTTTTTCTGAATTTCTGTCTCAGGTACTGTTGCTTCTCGGGGTGAAGGCCAACATCGATGACCATTTATTTCCACTGAAGTAGTCTTTTGGCCCTGACCTTTCTGGTCCCGTTAGTTACTGTGTCATTCATGATGGCAGCCAATCTTCAAGGGTACAATAGTAATAGTAATTATTTTGCTTTGAATTGAGCACTTACTATATCCCTGGCACTATAGATCTATTTTCTCTTATTTCATTTTCATAGTTCTTTGAGGTAAGTGTTTTTAATCCTCATTTTGACAGATGAGAAAACTGAGAAATATTAAGTAATTCACTGAAGGATACTTTTCAACTCCAAAGCCCCATAGGAAACACTTAGATTTAAAGTCTTTAGAGGGAGCCCAAGGACATGACTGTTGAAGTGCTGAGCTGATGAGGTAAGGCGGTGAAAGATGACATAGCACTAATTAAGGCAGTCCCTGAACTATCAGTGTGTGAGCACTATTCTGAGATCTGCATTAGAACTTTTGGAAAGTTGCATTGTTGAAAATCCGTGCTTCAGACAGAACACCTGATGAGAGTAAAATGCTCTCTCACTCCATCTTGTTCAAGCCTGGTTTGTTCCCACGGTCTTCAGGTAAATTGCTTCTTGCATATACACACACTAATCATTAGAGGAATTTTGCTTGTAGTTTGAGTTTTAAAACAGCTCCTTGCCAGAAAATATCTCAAAGAGACGAGGGAAGTGTATATTGTTTAACAAGGATTTGTAAGACTCTCATGACCAGACTCACATCAACAAGGGTCAACAGACTACGAAAAATCTTCCTCGGACCTGTGTGGGTGCCCAGATGTCTACAGGTACCCCTCCCACTTCCCCTTTACATTCGCATAAAAGAAGCCGGAACTCTGGACTTTCTTAAGATGAATTTGAGGCAAAATAGGTCTCCTATGTTCTTGGTTGCCACTTTCTAGATCAGTGATGGGCAATCTTTTGAGCTTGGTGTGTCAAAATTTGCCAAAAAACCGAGCATAACTCGGGTGGTTTGTCACTTCGAGAAAAACGGCCTAACCGGAAGTCCCAGAACTAGACGCTCTGTGCCAGAGTCCTATTTTTTGGCCTACAGACCTCTGGCACAGAGTGTCTACACTACAGCAAATGTTTTATCCTTGGCTACTGCACCTGGCTGTGCAGGAGCCAAGGATGAAACGTCCTTCTCAGCATGTGGCCCCATGCAGCTGTGTGTCATCAAAAATGGCTACACGTGTCAGTACTGACACGCGTGTCATAGGTTCGCCATCATGGTTCTAGATGAAGATGCCTTTCCTTCCTCCAAACTCTGACATTTTGAGTCTTGGCCTTTCAAAGCATCAGGCAGATGGACTTTGAACGAGTAACACCAGAATCAAGTGAGCTTAATAAAGTGAGACTTCTTGGTCTGGAGATTGGTGTGCCAGCCTTAACAAACATAGTTTCTTAAGAAACTAAGTGAGATTTTTCAAAAACAAGAGAGGTCTGCAGCAGATATTCTTAGACAGGTCCAGCCCTTTCATACGTGCTGAAGGCTCCTGATCAAGAAAAGGGGAGCCACGGATGGTAAAGACACACTTTCAGATGCTGCAGGCATTTGGACGGGGAGTAGTGCCAGGTACAGCATAAGAAGATCAAGTCGGAATTAGTACACGCTTCTTTAATGTCAGGGGGTGGCAAGAAACGAGAGATGAAGTCAGTCCACCAGGACTAGCAGCAGGAATTTTATATGCACTCTCGTTCTACTCCCATCTGAGGGGCAGACTGCCGAGCAGTGCTAGGAGTGGGAACATGGTTATTTTTAAAACTGATCTAAGCTTGTGACCAGATGCCATGAGCAGAAGACATTTTCCATACGTGTTCACACCTGAGCGGGTTATGCAACAAGTCATGTGAAAAGGTATTATGAGGTGCCCCTTGGAGAATCAGGCTTACCCTACCTAGAGCAGTCAGGGCAGGAGTAATTTATGACAAAACATCAGGTTTCTTCTGCAACCAGATGCACCTCTTGAATTCTCACTCCTGGGGAAGTCATTAAGAAAAAAAGAAGGTAAAATCAGATGTCCTTGGGGGCAGAAGAATAAAGGCAAGTGCAGGGACTGGTATCAGTCCATGGAGGATGCAGGGGCGCCTCAGCTCCCTGACGTCAGAGCCTGGGTTCACAGTGATGGCCAGTCCCCCTTCTCTGCATCCACTGGGGCAAATATAGATAGGCACAAACAGGGTTCGGTGGTCGCTGAGGCACCAAGTCCTGGCATCTCATGAACTTCAGTCTGTGAAGGAGTTTCGAGAACAAAGCAAGGATTGCCACCACACCTACCCTCCCAGATAGAAAGCTCACTTTTTTTTCAGTTGTGAAGAAAAACACCTTGTGGCAGATTGCACATCTGAGGGGAAAAACTCAGGAATGGTGAGAGGGAGCTCACCTCCAGGTGGCAGAAGACTTCCCTCTTTTCCAAGATCTCAAAATGAAAAATTTCCCAGCTACTTCTTCCCTTGTGAATCCTAATGTTACTACGGTTAACCCCTTAACTGGCCTAGTGGAAACCATGGCTGACCAGGTACGGTGGGAGTTACAACCCAGAGCGGCAGTGCAGACCTCTCCTGGTAACTAACCACAAAGCCAAGGAGAGGACTTCTCTCCATCCACAAGGGCTTCAGAGCTGAGTCACTCTTACCTCACTCACTGGAGGAAGGGGGGGGGGGGCCTCAAGCCTGGGAGACTCAGGTGCCATGAGAAGTAAAGAACTGTGTTTATTCTCCCCTTCACTCAGCACTGAGGGTTGTTGTGTAACAGACTCACTGAGACATTAAATATGTCTGTAGAACAGTAATTCTTAACCTTTTTTGAGGTACCGAACCCACCAGTTTCATATGCGCATTCACCAAACCCTTCTTTAGTGATAAATAAAATATGATTTTTTTTCCAAATTCAAGACATAGGTATATGTTTTTTTACTGGTGCACAAAATGAGCCGTGCATGAACATCACCTTGCTCAAAGAACAAAACCAACAAAGTGCATGAACTCACAACAAATTACGGTATTACTTTATTCTGGCCTCTGCAGCAGAGGCTTCTCCGAACCCCTGAGACCGACTCATCGAACCCATAGGGTTCGATAGAACCCAGGTTAAGAACCACTGCTGTAGAGGAATACCGGGTGGGGAGGAGATAATTTGCTATTCTTTATATTCTCTGTTTTCTGAAGATTGGAACTCTCTTGTTTGGAAGGTGGTGAGTATAAATATGGAAAGTACTGAAAAAGAGATGGGGTTGGGCTGGGGGGATTGTCTAGGAAAAACATGGCAGAGATCATAGAAAGAGAAGAAACCCAAGCCTGTGGCTGGAGAGAGGCCCAGAGAATTGGGTGTCTAGTGAGAAAAGTGGAGTAGCTGAGGTGAGGGGACAAATGTCTACGGGAGTTGGTACAGTTTTGTGGTGTGGGATGCTATGTAACTCTCTCGTTGCAAAACCTTCAGTAAAATCTCCATTCTTGGTGTTTTGCAGCTGGGATTTGTTGTGCGGGAGGAGCTCAAAGTGCTGAGCCCAGAGCTGGTCAAAGGGCCTAGCCGCGTTCAGGGGCTGGGTATAAACACAATGCCAAGAGTCTAAAGAACACTGGTGTGCATGGTTTCATGGTAGGTAGAGAGAGAGGAGAGAATCGGAGAGGGTCTCACAGGAGAGGTGGCAGCAGAGATGAGCCTTAAAAGAGGACCAACCTTTCTACTACAATTGGGAACGGGAACTTCAAGTACTAGAGGCCAAGAGAAGTAGGGAGGTGTCACAGTGTTTGGTTTGTTTATAGAGCCGTAACTGTCTGCATGGGGAAAAAGAGCAGGCTGGAGAGAAAATAAAAAGAATGGCCAGAGGAACAATGGATGTTTAGCAACCTGAATCCTTAGGGACTGTCATGGATGCTCTGGAGAGCACAGCAAGGACTGTCATGTGCTATCTGCAAGAAGATGGAATATGGAACAATATACTTATATTCCAGAAAGGAGAGGTTCCCCCCACTCCAAGTATCGGCTTCCTTCAAATGACCAGGCCAATACGAATTGTAAAAGCCACCTAAAATAAATCCCATTTCAGCTTCATCTCACTCAGTTTCAGACGATTACCCTTGGACATGACAGCTCTGCTGAGAAAAAGGCTGCTGCCTCACTGTAACACTGACTTGTGGGAAGCATATAACTTCCATGGTCCTTCAGCATCACTGCAACCATTCATACTCTGGCCGCCTGAGGACTCTCACATCCACCAGGAGTCCTCTGCCTGTATCCAGGTCTGCCTGTTCCATGGTCCCCTCCCTCCCTTCCTCTCTCAGATTTGTGACTGATGATCCAGTACCAATCTGCCCCAAGACTGTCTGAGGACATTATCACAGAGCTGAGTTTAAGTGGAGTCCCAGGAAGTCTGGTGGCATTTCTTTCTTTTCTCGGGTCCTCTTAACCTCAAGAAGTAGAAACCATTCCATCGGTTAACAGATACACAAAGAACACCTACTAGGTGCACTTTCTTTTTTAACATTTATTTTATTGACTTGAGAGAGAGAGAGGGAGACAGGAAACTCAATCTGTTTCTGTATTTGTACTGACTGGAGATGGAACCAGCCATCTCTGTGCTTTGAGACGATGCTCTAACCAACCAAGCTATCCAGTCAGGGCTGGGTGTGCTATTATATAAAATGAGTAAGACATGATCCCTGACCTCAGGGATACTCAGTTGGGAAAAGCATATAAATAAATATGGACA
This sequence comes from Rhynchonycteris naso, assembly GCA_037038555.1. Taxonomy (NCBI): domain Eukaryota; kingdom Metazoa; phylum Chordata; class Mammalia; order Chiroptera; family Emballonuridae; genus Rhynchonycteris; species Rhynchonycteris naso. The sequence continues at coordinate 40,737,720 of CM073002.1, forward strand.
ATTAGTGTGATTACTGCTCAGAAGGAGATAAGGACAGATTGCTATGGAAAGACAGAGGGAAATACCTAGTCCAGAGAAAAGTGGGGAGTAAAAGAGGGTCACCCAGGAGAGAGAACCTACAGCTGACTCCTGGAAGGAAGAACAAGGACTAGTCTAGTGAATTGAGTGGAGGGAAGAAGGGACATAGGAGGCACTGAGAGCACGGTATAAATGGGAATGGCCTGAAGACACAGAGAGTGAGTCCTTGGGCAATTGTGGGTCATTTATTAAGACTGGTTTTTAGACTGCAGAAATAGATCCTAAGGTGCATCAGGCAGGAACTGTATGCCCTGCCAGTGAATAGAGACTTTATCAAGGCTGTGAGAACCTACCACTGCTCACTAGCCTTCTTATTCCTGGAAAAACAAAAAGCCATACAAGAAAGGAAATTGTATGTTGTTTGACTCAGCATTAAATAAAAAACACATTAAATAATTATTTAACCAGAAATTACAAGATTGGAAGGATGAAAGACAGGAATGGCAACTGCCTTAATAGAAAATAGCCTGCCCTGGCTGGATAGCTCACTTGGTTGGAGCATCTTCCCAAAGCGCAGATGTTGCTGGTTCCATTCCCAGTCAAGGCACATACAGGAACAGATCGATGTTCCTGTATCTCTCTCTCTCTCTCTCTCTCTCCCTTCCTCTTTCACTGAAATCAATAATTCTCTTCCCCCCCCCCCAGCAAGAAGTGGAGGGGAGGCAGACATGTGCCGGGCCAGGATCCACCTGGCATGCCCACCAGGGGAGATGCTCCGCTGCAACCAGAGCCATTCTAGCACCTGAGGCAGAGGCCATGGAGCTGTCCTCAGCGCCTGGGTCAACTTTGCTCCAATGAAGCCTTGTCTGAGGGAGGGGAAGAGAGAAGGAGAGGGGGAGGGTGGAGAAGCAGATGGAGCTTCTCCTGTGTGCCCTGGCCGGGAGTCGAAGCCGGGACTTCCACATGCCAGGCCAACGCTATAACTCTGAGCCAACCAGCGAGGGCCAAACATTTTTTTTTTATAAAAAGAAAATAGCCCTATGCTATATGTAAATAGAGATTAAGTACCAGAATAGTTCAAATAGTTGAAAGTGGCTGCGTTTGGAGAATTAGGAAGGGGGAGGGTGGGAGATGGGACTATTGTTGCACTACTGACCTTGTAATATTTAACCTTTTAATAAATTATCTACAAGATAACTGTATGTCTATATTAATATAAATGCTTTTTTTTTTAATGTATGTGTGAACCCCTGCTTCACCATTTAATAACTGAGTAACATGAGGTTGACTCTATCCTCTCTTTGGTTTAGTTTCTTCACCTGTAAAATAGGATAATATCTCACTGAGATATTACATGGATTAACAAATATATATAAATTGCCTAGCACTGAGTCTGGAGCTCAGTTGGAACTCAATAAATTGCAGGCATTTTCATTTTTAAAACGAGATGAAAAAGAAGTGTAAGGAGCATGTTTCAGAGGCCTGGACACCAATCTTTGATATTATATACACCCCTGGTCATTGCAACACAATCTCTTATTTAAAAAGGCATGAATACTCTATTCATAAAAAATAGAAGAGAGAGCCTGACCAGGCAGTGGCACAGTGGATAGAGCGTTGGACTGGGATGCGGAACACCCAGGTTCGAGACCCCGAGCTCGCCAGCTTGAGCACGGGCCCATCTGGCTTGAGCAAAAGCTCGTCAGCTTGGACCCAAGGTCTCTGGCTCCAGCAAGGGGCTACTCAGTCTGCTGAAGGCCAGCACATCTGAGAAAGCAATCAATGAACAACTAAGGTGTTGCAACGGCAATGAAAAACTAATGATTGATGCTTCTCACCTCTCTTCGTTCCTGTCTGTCTGTCCCTATCTATCCCTCTCTCTGACTCTCTCTCTCTCTGTCCCTGTAAAAAAAAAAAAAAGAGAGAGAGAGAGAGGTTTTAATTCTGGTATCAGAAACCAAAAACTAGTTAAATGTTTGAAACTCAGAAGTTATTCCCATCCTTGAGAGAAAAAAAAAAAAACTGCAGACACAAAAAAGACTGAATAATGTCCCTCAGTGAATTTATCTGCCTTGGAAAACAGGGATTTGCAACAACTTTGATTTGCTTGTACGTCTTTAAAAAATGGTAACGTATGATTTAATACAGGCAACAGTAACAGATTTACATAGACGGTTTCCCTGCACTCTCTCTAGAGACCAGGCTTCTAGCTCCTTTCTCAGGGGTTCAGATTTCACAATTGACAATCAATGGTTCAAATTTAAAAGGTCTCTAAGCCTCGTCCCAAACTCGAATGTTCTGCGAATTCATGGAAATATGCTTTTGCCTTGGACGTGGCAGTAAACATACCAATCAGGTTTCTCTCTAGCCTTCTAAAACGAGTGCGTTTCCTTAACCTGTCTCCGGTTTAAAGTATTTCCGAATCAGCAGCCACTGGAAGCGGTGTCGTCACGCTCCCACCCGATATCGCTCTATAGAGGGTAACCCAAGTGGCCTCCGCAGCCTCCCCCCGAAGTAGGAACTACATCTCCCAAGATGCCCTGAGGCTGGGAAGCCCACTCGGATTGGCCAAGAGTCGGTGATGCTCAGTGTTTTGGCCCGAACGGTCACATGTTCCCTTTGTTGTGAGCTGCGGCTGACTTGTGGCTCCGGGAGACTCCGGCGCTGGAAGGAACGCTTCGCCTCCAGCCGCTAAGGGACAGCAGGAGCGGCCGCTGCTGGCCACCGCTGCTGCTCCTGTTCAGCATTCGCCGAGAGGTACCCGCGGATGACAGCTCCGGGACCGGCCGAAAGGCGAGGAACCGGCCAGAACTGGGGGCAGAGGGGCGACCGAGGTCACGACCACGGGGTGTCTGCCTGCAGGAGGGAAGCCCGCAGCGGCGGCCTCACGGAGCCAGACCGGGGAGGGGGTGGAAAGGGGGGGCTCTGAGGAAAGTGCCGTTAGGGCTGCAGGGCCCCTGCCCAAAGCGAGGGGTCCGCAGGGCTTCCCTGGGCGTCTCCAGCCCCGGCTCGATAACGACAGCCCTGAAGGGGGGGGGGGCACCCCCGCCTCAAGGCACTGCCGCTCCGGAACCGCGGAGCTGCTGACGCGCCCAGCGGGGAGCGAGTTGGCAGGGGCATGGCCGCCAGGGCTGGGGGTAGCAGGTGCGGGTCTTCCGTCGCCCCGGGGGCGGGAGCAGCTGGCGAAAGGGGCTGCGGAGACGGGTACCTCGTGTTGTCGATGGGCTTCGAACGGGGCGCTGCTTTGCTTTTTTAATCGAAGGAACACTTGAGTGTGAAGGCCTCACGAGCCTTCCCGTTTGGTGGGGGTGACCGTTGTCTGTCGGGGAGGAGTGGTGGGGTCAAGGTGGGTCCCCAGACTACGAGCTAGAGAAGCCCCATTAAAGCGGTTGCGAAATGTGTTCGGCACTGTCACCTGACAGTTTTACCCCCGCCCCCACCTCTTCCCGCGAGTCTTTGTTTACCAAGGATCGCTGCGGGCCGGGGCGGGGAGCCCGGGCGGGGCTGGGGAGCGACAGCCCTTGGGGAGTCGTGGCGGGCGGGGTTGCGGGCGTTCCGCGGGCGGAGTCCCCGCCTAGCCTCCCCACCTTCCTACCACTCCGGCACTCGGTTTCTTAATTTAGTTCCTATTGTCCCCGCCCCCCCCCCCCCCAAGTTCTGGACATTCCGTGCGAAGACTGCTTATGCGGTCCGTATTGGGCGCCTGCGGCGGTTTGTGGGGCGGCACCCGCGAAGCCAGTTCTGAGTGTTTATTGGCGGCTGCCTCGTCGCTAAGTGGTCGTGCCGGGCAGTTCGTCCCGCCCCGCTGAAGGTGATCTGGAGGACGCGCGAGGGCGCGCGCCCCGGGCTCTCCGGCGGCTGCGGGAGCGGAGCTGGCGGCGCGCGCTTCTGCGTGGAAGGACCCACGCGAGGGCCGGGTGAGCTTTGCGACTTCTGCAAGAACCTTGGGCCAGTTCTGTGCCAGCTGGGAACCGTAGCCGCGGCCCGCAAAATTAGCCCGGTTTAAGTAGTGTTGTTTTAACTGCCGGAATGGAAGGAAGGAAGTCCTCTTGCGATTTTGTGAACAAAGTTTAAATGGCTAAGTAAGGACCATAACGCCACATTTTAGGGTTCCTTTCACCCTTGAGGCGGTGACGGTGCACAGCTCGTTAGGTGGATGTTAATCTCTTGCACTCTTGAACAGCTTTTTAAAGAAAGTTTTGTCTTAGTATTTGTAGCTACGGGCTATCTAGGGCCACTAGCTAAGGTTGATTTTCATTAGGTACGTAAAATAGATTTAAAATCTGCCTGATGTTGACCAAAATGTCGAATTCTGAAAAACTAGATATCCTTTGAGGCTATCCTCCTAAAAGTTAAAAGATTCTTTTATGCCTCGTTTTAGATGAGTTTTCTTTGTTTGGGGAATTATAGCTTACTCTTCTCTGTATTCATCTCCGTGGTAATTCAAAATATGCGAGAACGAATGGCGAATATCCTGTTTTAAGACTGTAAATTAAGGTGGCTGTAATAAAATCTACAAAAACAATCCTTTTAGCCATATGTGTTGAAGATGCAGCTTTCCTGATTTCATGAGAAGATCGTGGAAATAGAGTGCTTGGGTTTTATCAGGTTTTCTTTTCCTGTAAATCTGTAGGAATTGATCCAAAAAATGTATTTCTGTAGAATGTTGATTGAGTCACCTGGGTGAAGCAGGAATTAAATATAAACACTTCTCATTGGTTATGCAATCGAAGTGGAGATGACTACACCAGAATGAGCAGTTTCTGTGATCCCAAACTGCCTCCTCATGTGTGCATTCATGGCTTTTAACATATCTAAATAAGTACAAAATGCAAACCTTTAATACTGTGTTCATAAAGTCGTGGTGCACCGGTCAAAAGTGCACCATGACTTTACGAACACACTGTATATATGTGTGTGTGTGTGTGTGTGTGTGTGTGTGTGTGTGTGTGTATCCACCACTCAAAAGGCTACTTATCCAGACAAAGCCTGTGACTTAGACTCTAAACAGGAAGAAGAAATAATATTCTGAGTTAGATTTTAAAAGTCATATGATTTCACTCTTCTGTGGAATATAAAATAAACTCATAGTCACAGACAAAAAGGTATGTTGGTTACCAGAGGGAGAGGGTAGGGAGTAGTAATGGGTAAAGGGAGCCAAAGATATGGTAAGTAAAGGTGATCTGACTTTGGGTTGTGGGAACACACTGCATTATACAAATCATGTATCACAGAAGTGTACACTTGAAAGCTATATGATCCTAATAACCAATGTCACCCCAATACATTTAATAAAAATAGATAAAATAAAATAAATTGGGGCTGTCAGCTTTAATTTAAACTTTTCTGGCTTTTGTCCAAGTTGCTAAAACCTTAATGTTTTCAGAAAACTTTGTTTTAACTTTCTTGTTTTCTGTTCACCGCCTGGTCAGGCAGTAGCCAAAAGTTTTAAGGCAAGAGAGAGAAACACTGAGTGGAGAAATTCAATTTTTTGGTTCTGTGGTTTGGGAAAAGATAGTGTAATATATTTATTTTAGTTATAAAACCATATGGTTTAGTCTGACATTATTTAAGCACTCCTATATGTTTCATCATTAGTTACCTCTTTCTCATTAATCAAAGTTATAATGTATTAACCATTTGAGATTCTAGGAAACAAAGGATAATCACCAATTGCTATAATTCTAGACAAAGACACTTAAGATTTTTGTTGTCTTTAGTGGGTAAATATGTTCTTGTTGGATCCTTTAAGAAATTAGAAATGGGCCTGACCAGGTGGTGGTGCAGTGGATAGAGCATCGGACTGGGATGCGGAGGACCCAGGTTCGAGACCCCAAGGTCGCCAGCTTGAGTGCGGCCTCATCTGGCTTGAGCAAAAAGCTCATCAGCTTGGACCCAAGGTCGCTGGCTCGAGAAAGGGGTTACTCCGTCTGCTGAAGGCCTGCGGTCAAGGCACATGTGAGAAAGCAATCACATGAACAACTAGGTGTCACCACGAAAAACTGATGATTGATGCTTCTCATCTCTTTCCGTTCCTGTCTGTCTGTCCGTATCTATCCCTCTCTCTGACTCTCTCTCTCTGTCCTTGTAAAAAAAAAAAAAAAGAAAGAAATTAGGAATGGGCCCCGGTTTGGTTAGCTCAGTCAGTTGGAGCCTTGTCCTGAAACGCCAAGGTTCCTGGTTCAATCCCCAGTCAGGGCACATTCTGGAAGTGAACAAATGCATGTCTAAGTGAATTCTTCCCCTTCCCTTCCTTTCCTTTCTTTGTCTCTTTAAAATCAACCAATTAAAAACAAGAAATTAGAAATGTAGAAAATAGCTTGCAGACTGGACACTAAATATTGCATTGTAAAATTTGGTTCAGGAGCCACTGCTCCAATAGTAAAGCCTTAAATTGAAAATTTAAAGAATATAAGTTTATAATTTTAAAAAGGGATCATTAAATATGGTTCAGCCTGACTAGGCGGTTACATAGTGGATAGAGAATCCCTACTGGGATGCAGAGGACCCAGGTTCAAAATCCCGAGGGCGATGGCTTGAGCCTGGGATCATAGACATGACCCAGTGGTCGCTGGCTTGACAAGGGGTCACTTGCTCTGCTCTAGGCCACCTCACCACTCCCGTCAAGGCACATATGAGAAAGTAATCAATGAACAACTAAGGTGCCACAACAAAGAATTGATGCTTCTCATCTTCCTCCCTGTCGGTCCCTATCTGTCCCAAAATAAACAAAGAAATAAAGTGGTTCAAATAAATAAATTAGCTTTTGAAAAAATAGAGTATAAGTATTTGAAACATAATTTCTTGGTTTTACATAGTACTATGTTAAATATAATTTTCTAGGTATTTTAAAATGAATTTATTATATTGCAGTTGTTTCCTTCCTTTCTTTTAAGTTACTATGTATCTTTAGAGATAAAACTCTTCTTGGTTAGTCTTTGTATTGTTTCTGTTACACTGTTCTTCACTCAAGGTTTTGAGAAAATAAAGTATCATAACCTGTGGCAATTCGACTGCATGTTTTAGGAACCATGTTAGTCAAAATGTTGTCAGTTTCCTTTGCTTTCTGGTATTTATTAGTCTTTAAAAGGCCCCCATTAACCTCTGCTATCTTTAAGGCTGATTATAACTTTTTTGTATAGAATTTCTGCATTCTAAAGGAAAAGAAAGTTTGGTTTTAGTACAGCTACACTCTATATTAGTTCAGACAGTATGTATCGTCTTTGGTCTTTGCATACTGACCTCCTTCTATTCCTTGCCCTACGGCCTAGTAGGTTGGTAAGTATTAGTTAAAAAACACTAGGAAATTCCCAAGTTTTTTACCTTCTACTCTTTCAGGCAGCGAGCGACTTCAACCTTTTTCATTGCATGACACACATAAACTAATTACTAAAATTCTGCAGCACACCAAAAAATATATTTTTGCTTATGTGACCCAAAAAAATAGTTATAATTTGATTCATTCACACTAGATAGCTATTGTGAGATTGGCTGTTGTCGTTTTTTTCCCCCTAAGGAAAAGAGGTCAGTACCCCTGACCAAATAGGTATTGCATGTTTTAAAAATTCGTGTGGCACACTGATTGAAATTTGCTGCCTTAAGGCATAATTCTAGAGCAGATCATTCATGAAGGAATCTAATCCAATCTGCTCTGCATCTGTGTTTTCTGCTAGACAAACACAGAGAATTTGAATCTATTTTGATATCAATCTTGGAGTTCTTGTTTGATTCTTACCTTAACCAATCCCACAGTCTAAATTGGATCTGAATCCAGTATTTGCAACCTCAGTGCCAGGCAGAGAGTAGGCTTTCTATAATTGTTTCCTGAATTGACCTGAGTCCCTGTTTTGGCTCAGAATCATACTGTCAATGGGGAAGAAGCATTTAGCTACTTCATAGCTATCCTAAACACTTAATTAGGATTAACAATCCCCTATTTGACTAAATTGAAACATTCTTTTTTTTTTTTTTAATATTTCTTTTATTTTATTCATTTTAGAGAGGAGACACAGAGTGAGAGAGAGAGAGAGAGAGAGAGAAAGAGAGAAAGGGGGGAGGAGCTGGAAGCATCAACTCCCATATGTGCCTTGACCAGACCAGTGCAGGGTTTGAACTGGCGACCTCAGTGTTCCCAGGTCGACGCTTTATCCACTGCGCCACCACAGGTCAGGCGAAACATTCTTTACCAAAGGTACACACAAATTAGACTGAATTCTACAAGTAAAGAAAACATGCAAGATAACATTCACCTCACAGTCATCGCATAATCAGGATATAGAGATGTGTGTTTGTGTATATTGTAGGAAAAAGTCAGTAGTCCATAACTTAGTCTTCAGGATTTATGAGTTCTCTTTAAAGATACCTGGGCCAGAAACCGGAACCATGTGTGTTTAAATACTATTGTTATTCTGTGCATAAGTTTAAAGTGCAAGTATTTTCTCTCAAGCAGTCCTCTCCTACCCTTCCAGCAAAAAAAGGAAAAAGTTATGCTGAAGCAGTTGATTTTATAGGTACTACATCTATATAAGGTTCAGCAAAGCAGAAGAATTATGCATTTATGTATTATAATACTAAAAATAATTTGATAAGCTTGGAGATTTGTATAGATAATCAAAATAACTATGGATTAAAAATGAAATTTTTTCTGAAATTGATTTCATGGTTATATAATACATAGTGACTAAACTGCTTTTGGCAATCTTGATAAACTAACTCAGAATTATTTATTGACTCCAAACTTAAATGTAGTATCAATTACCATTCTTCAAATATCCAATGCAGAATTATCACAGGATATATATTTTTCTCATCTCAGTGCCACTATTAGCTTGCTGTTGATGTGAGTATTTTACTCATCTTTCACTCAGGAACTATTCTGCAGGATAAAACTGTCAAGAAGTTGATAAGTAATGAAACTAATTTGTATGTAAAATAGCATAAAATTATTGCTTTGCTTTAAGGAATTATTCAGTAATGATTTTCTATGCAAAAGTAAGCTTTCAGCCTGACCTGTGGTGGCGCAGTGGATAAAGCATCGACCTGGGAACACTGAGGTCACCAGTTCAAAACCCTGCACTGGTCTGGTCAGGTCAAGGCACATATAGGAGTTGATGCTTCTAGCTCCTCCCCCCTTTCTCTCTCTCTCTCTCTCTCTCTCTGTCTCTCTCTCTCACTCTGTGTCTCCTCTCTAAAATAAATAAATAAAAAGAGAAAAAAAGGTTTTATAAAAGTAAGCTTTCAGATGGAAACAAATCTAAAAACATTTTTTATAGTACCAACTATATATGAAGTTATTTGTATCTGATTTATATGTTGGTGTTCTCCATTTATTTTAGGTGTGGAAATTAAAACAACACAAATATTCTGAGGCTTTGATCGAGCAAATGCTAAAAAGGTATTATATTTATAATATTTATAAACTATCTAAACGTTTAAAAATTTAAACCATTTTACTTTCTTTAACCAGGGGTCACTTAAGTCAGTCAAAGTTACAGGGAACAATTCTATGCTCAGGGTCGTAAAGGAAGGCAGTGTCACACTCATTTTTGTTACCAAATAAAGTATTTACCTGCTCCTTCCTGGTATCCTCAGTCTCTCTTTGACATTTTTCTCCAGTCTTAGCGGCATTAAAATAACTTACCTCCACTCATTTTTCTGGGATATAAATCAAAAACATGTAATTTTAAATCTAGTTAAGCAAAAACTAGATCTACAACATTTAGGAGTTTGGCAGTTGAAAATAAACCCTAGAGTACCTTTTTTGTTTGTTTGTTTTGTTTTACAGAGACAGAAAGAGTCAGAGAGAGGGATAGATAGGGACAGACAGACAGGAACCAAGAGAGATGAGAAGCATCAGTTCTTCATTGGGTCACCTTAGTTGTTCATTGATTGCTTTCTCACATGTGCCTTGACCAGGGAGCTATAGCAGACTCAGTGACCCCTTGCTCAAGCCAGCGACCTTGAGTCCAAGCTGGTGAGCTTTGCTCAAACCAGATGAACCCACACTCAAGCTGGCGACCTCGAGGTCTTGAACCTCGGTCCTCAGCATCCCAGCCCAATGCTCTATCCACTGCGCCACCGCCTGGTTCCTTTTATTAAGGGTATAGAGTAATCTATACCCTTAATAAAAGGAATCTTCTGTTAAGAAAAGTCTTCCTTTCAAGTACAGTGTAGCTCCTGGAATTAAGCTCCTAAAGAAGTGATACAGAAAAAGAAAGAGTTACCCCTGACCAGGTGGTGGCGCAGTGAATAGAGCATTGGACTGGGATGCGGAGGACCCAGGTTTGAAACCCCGAGGTCACCTGCTTGAGCACGGGCTCACCAGCTTGAGCACAGGGTCGCTGGCTTGAGCAAGGGATCACTCACTCTGCTGTAGTCAAGGCACCCCCAGTCAAGGCACATATGAGAAAGCAGTCAATGAACAACTAAGGTGCTGCAACAAAGAATTGATGCTTCTCATTTCCCTTCCTGTATCTCTGTTTCTATCTGTCCCTCTTTCTGACTCTAGTTACTAGCTTTTCTAGACAAATCATATGACTTTGGTAGTCATTTACATGACAATCTGAACACCCTTGCATCTACTAACATCTAGATAAAACTTTCAGTAATTATATTTTCTTGGAACAAACATATTCCTCTTGTTTTGTCCAGAGATGCCTACTTAGTTGTTTACTTTTTCCATTACTAGTTAAAATAAAAGACTTGATTTGTGTAAAATGGGAAAACAAAAGCTAATAAGTTACATCCGTAGGCTCAAAAGATAAACTTTGAAAGCATTTCATATTTCTAAGACCCTCCTGTGCAAATCTTATTTATACCCACCATCATCAGTAGGAAGTTTATGTTTCATGCATTGCAGAGACCGGGTAATGGGTGATTTCTCAGAAAGTCCAGAGAAAGTGAAGATGTCCAAAAAACCAAACCAAAGCTGCTTGGCAGGAAGCAGACTTAAGAAATAGTCTCTCTTACAAACAAAGCAGTAAACAGTATCTTGTTGCTGTTAAATACTTTATAATAGCAGGTGACTTTATATTTGTTCTATTCCAGGACTCCCAGTTTTATGTTGGGTCAAGGAAATGCAAGAACTCTTATGGTCAATAATTAAGGAACCAACTATGAGCATAAGGGGCAGAAAATTTTATAAAAAGACAGCCTTAACTCCTATAAAGTTATTTTTTTTTATTTTGAGAGTACATTATTAAAGTTGGAGACAGTGAAACAAAGAAGGGGTTAGGACAAAAGAAGTAATAGGAGAGAGTCTAGGCAGGACTGCTTAGGCTCTCTAAAATGTTAAAAGAAAGAAATGAGCTTAGTGGGGCTGCTTTGACTCAGAAATAAAAGTCACAGTGACAGAAGTGAGCCAGGGCGGGGCTGCTCCGGCACACTGGGAAGTCAAAAAAGTGGGCCTTGGAGACAGGATCAGGTGGTTAGCCTGGGACAAGCAGCTGCTGCCCATTGCTCTCCTGGTTGCAAGTCTTGTGGGGCCCCTTAGAGTTTAGGAGATGCAGGCCTGAGAGGGAAAAAGAGGAGGGGAAAGGCATGGTGGTGCCTCCTCAGAAGGATATCCCGCAAGCTTTAACCAGCCTTATATGTATTATGCTACCCCCAAATTTACCAGGGACAGTAAGATACCAGATTAACAAATACCGGAAACAGTAAGAGTATTGAATATAGAGCACAGAATGTCTTCATTTACGTAAGAAAACTTGTCTCTTTTATCCAAAAGGGAGATTCTATAATAAATACTGCTGCAATGAACATAGGGTTCGTATGTCTTTTCAAGTTGGTATTTTGGATTTCTTCAGGTAAATACCTAGCAATGCAATTGCTGGATCATGTGATAGTTTTATTTTTAATTTTTTGAGGAACTTCATACTGTGTTCCATAATGTTAAGCTTTCTTCATGCTACTGGAGGTAGGCATGGATATCTGACTATTGAAATTTTTCAGGAAGAAGCTGGAACCTTTAGAAGTGATTGTGTATGAGATTCTGATGGCATAGGAATAGATAGGAGTTACTCTGAGTGCTCTTAAGCCAATTACAAATATGTATGTTTTGGATCATATCAATTTAAGATGTGAAAAGTGAGTAGAAGAAGAACCACCTTAAAGATTAAAATTTAAGAGGAAGGGGGAAGGGAGCTGTTGGGAGGGGGACAATGGAGATGTTGAGGCTAATGGGGGGGGAAGCGGGATGCATTGGGGCAACACTAGAATATGTAAACAATAAATAAGTTAAAAAAATAAAATTTAAGAGAATTGATAGTTATAGCTCAGTGCCTCAACCTATTAGTTACCTACTCATTATCACTTCTGAGGGAAGTTTAAAAACAAATTACTTTTATTTATAGTGAAAACTGAGGAGAAAATAGAGAAAAACAGAAAATAAATAAACCACTTACCATCTCGGCATATATACCTCCTTTTTTCTATCTCTGAATGGACTGCTATATTAATTTTTTTATTTTCTTAGCTTTTTTTTTTTTTTTTTTTTAGGTAGGAGAGAGTAGAGAGAGAAGGGCAAAAGGAGCAGGAAGCATCAATTTGTAGTAGTTGCTTCTCATGTGTGCCTTGACTGGGCAAACTCAGGGTTTCAAACTGGCAACATCAGCATTCCAGGTTGATGCTTTATCCACTGCTCCACCACAGGTTTAGCATGTTTTATGATCTGCCTTCTACTATCTTTTTAATACTTTCCCATGTCATTAAATAGTCTATGATTTTTAATGTCTGCATAGATTGTGTTACATCTGAAGATGTACTTTGGTTTAAATATTCCTCTATTAATGGGGCATTTAGATAGTTTTAAGCATTTTTTGTTAAAATAGCTTTTAATATCTCTAGAGATAAATCTTTCTACACATCCTGATTATTGCCTTACGGTTGCTAGAAAGAGACTTGCTGGTTAAACAATATGCATTTTTTAAAGGCCATTGATAGATATAACTGAACTCTTCAGCAGTGCTATATTAAGATAATACACACTTCTGTTAGGATTCTAACTGTAGTCAAATTCTGTGTCTTACAATATTCTGACGTAACTCTACAGTCAGTGGATGAAACCCAGTTGTGTAAAAGAGGAGACAAGGTTATTAGTAATTCACAAAGTACATGGTATCCTTGCAGCTTGGGGGGGGGGGGGTTAAGGAGTACTATTGCAGATTACCCCTAAGGTTCTAATTGTGCAAATGCAATTTTTATCAATTGTTCTTAAAACGAAATAGTGCTCTATACCCTATATGAAATATATTATGAAGTTTTTTTGTAATGTTACATCAAAATGAAATTACATCATTTGAATACTGATTTTTTTGCTTACTGAAATGTCTTCACTTTTTTTTTTTTTACTTTTAGCCACCTAAAGAAGATCTCTAACAGTCATTTCTCAGTGATTATATAGTCAACTGATGTAACAATGGTCTTAATATTGGGACGAAGACTAAACAGAGAGGATCTAGGGGTGCGTGATTCCCCAGCAACTAAGCGTAAAATTTTTGAAATGGACCCTAAATCTCTGACAGGCCATGAGTTTTTTGACTTCTCTTCAGGATCATCCCATGCTGAAAACATACTCCAGATATTTAACGAATTCCGAGATAGCCGCTTATTCACAGATGTTATCATTTGTGTGGAAGGAAAAGAATTTCCCTGCCATCGAGCTGTTCTCTCGGCCTGTAGTAGCTACTTCAGAGCCATGTTTTGTAATGACCACAGAGAAAGCCGAGAAATGTTGGTTGAAATCAACGGCATTTTAGCTGAAGCTATGGAATGTTTTTTGCAGTATGTTTATACTGGAAAGGTGAAGATCACTACAGAGAACGTACAGTATCTCTTTGAAACATCAAGCCTCTTTCAGATCAGTGTTCTCCGTGATGCATGTGCCAAGTTCTTGGAGGAGCAACTTGATCCTTGTAATTGTTTGGGAATCCAGCGCTTCGCTGATACACACTCACTCAAAACGCTCTTCACAAAATGCAAGACTTTTGCGTTACAGACTTTTGAGGATGTGTCCCAGCATGAAGAATTTCTTGAGCTTGACAAAGATGAACTTATTGATTATATCTGTAGTGATGAACTTGTTATTAGTAAAGAGGAGATGGTTTTTGAAGCCGTCATGCGTTGGGTCTATCGTGCTGTTGATCTGAGAAGACCACTATTACATGAGCTCTTGACACATGTGAGACTCCCTCTCTTGCATCCCAACTACTTTGTTCAAACAGTTGAGGTGGACCAATTGATCCAGAATTCCCCTGAGTGTTACCAGTTGTTGCATGAAGCGAGACGGTACCACATACTTGGGAATGAAATGATGTCCCCAAGAACTAGGCCACGAAGGTGAGAAGACTGTTTACAAATTAACTATAATTAACAAAAGTCTTTGTTTTTAAAGTAATTCCATGTAGTATTTTATATGTATTGTTTACATATAGATTTAGATAATGTAGATTTGTTTTAGATTATGTAAATCATTAGAATGTCTCTCCCTGTGAAGACTAGATTCAACAATAACATTCTCTGTTACGGTTCTGAGCTATCAGAGGGTGTTGCAAAGGTTCTTTGCAAATGTGCATATATCAACATATTTCTGCTAATTTCTTATAACTTTTATAAGGTCCCAAAGCATTCTACTTTTCTTTCCAGAGAATTTGGATATAAAGGAACTAAAGCCTTTGGTAGACTCTAGCAAACAACATGAAATATAGTGGTGAAGTAAGTAAGCTCATGCACATTGAGTGGATTCTCAGATGTAGAACCTAAGCTTCAAATCTTTCTCATTGCCACAGTTACTATATTTAATGTCAATCTCAATTAAAGTTTTTTCTGATTATAAAAATTACATCATTAGACAGAATTTGGAAGATTTATGTTAAGCAGTAGGATTTCAATTAAGTATTGTACTGTTATTGTTTGTACATTCTTACAATGGGTTACTTCTATAAAACACAGATTTTTAACTCATAAACTATAGAAAAATAATCTCCATGCCTTAACAATAGAAGGAATGATATTATACAGTTCATCCCTCCATATCTGCAGGTGAGAAACCCAATCTCAGATTAATAATATTTGGGGGCAGGGTATCGCAGAAAGTTTCAAAGTGCAAAATTTGAATTTGCCACACACCGAGCACAACACTGTATCCACATGAATGTAGTGATGAGTAGGCATACCATGCTGTATCCTGTATGCAAATACTACACCATTCTATATAAGGGACTTGAGCATCCATGGGTTTTGTCCACAGGGGTCCTGGAACCAATCCCACATTAATACCTAGGAATGCATATACTTGACTGTGAAAAAGCAAGAAATGGCTCTTGTGAGAAATACAACAGTAAAGAATCATTTCAATAACTTTTCTAACAAAGCTAAGTTTGGAGTTTTTCTTATTGTAATAAAAAAACATAAAATTTACCATCTTAACTATATTTAATTATATTGTTCAGTAGTGTTAACAACATTCACATTGTTGTGAAACTAGTGTTTGTTTATATTTCCCCATACCATCTTCGCCTTTGCTATGAATTTACTATAGTATAGCTTTCAAACCACAAATTTTTGTTTTAGTATTTTATTTATTTTTTAGTATTTTATTTTTCAGTTATACTTTATAGTCAATATTATTTTGTATTAGATTCAGGTATGCAACATAGTGATTAGACAGTCATTACTTTACAAAGTGTTCCTCACCCCCATCTTTCCAGTACCTACCTGGCACCATGTGTAGTTACTACAACATTATTGACTGTATACCCTGGTCTGTACTGTACATCCTCATGACAATTTTGTCACTATCAGTTTATACTTTTTAATCCCTGCTCCTCTTCCATCCAGTCCCCCAACTCCCTTCCCCTCTGGCAACCATGAGTCTGTTCTCTCTAAATCTGTTTCAATATTGTTTGTTTATCAAACCACATTTTAAACTTTTGTTTTATTATTGTTTTGGAATATGATTAAAATTCAGCATATTGCGAGATAGCACGTCTAAAACCCGCAAGTTCAGATACATCAAGATTTAATCTGTTCCCCAGAACGATGATAAGTAGTACTTTACAGGTTTAGTCACCAAAACTATTAAATGCAGTAATCCTTAAGCTCCTCAGCATAAACAGTGCTTAAACGAAAGCAGCCCACCTGGGCTCGCACCTGTTTCTTCTTCTATCCTAGGCCCTTCATTGTTTCATCGCCCCCAGCTTTAATAAACTCACTCTCAAAATCAAAAACAAAATATGTACTTAAATATTATTAGCTATTATTATTTAAATAATATAGTGTAAGCTGGCCCATTTTAAGAGAACTCGCACACACAAAAAATTAAAAATAAGAAAACTCCCAGTACTTGACAGTCCGAACTTTTATAAATTGAATACAAAATTGAGTAACTATTATTACAAAAAATTAATATTTCTTTTATTAGGATTACAGTACATTTTTTCTTCAATGTCAGCTTACTTATGTTAATTATATTTCAATAAAACTGGAAAAAAATCAGCTACCTAAATTTGTTTGTTTATTTGTTTTTAAGTGAGAGGACGGGAGATAGACTCCCACATGTGCGCCACTGGGGTCCACCCAGCAGCCCCTGTGTGTGGCTGATGCTCAAATCAGCTGAGCTACCTCAGCACCTGAGGCTGACACTTGAGCCAAGTGAGCCATCCTCAGTGCCTGGGCCAATACTAGAACCAGTCGAGCCACTGGCTGTGGGAGGGGGAGGAGGAGAGGGAAGGAAGAGAAGCAGATGGGTGCTTCTCCTGTGTGCCCTGACTGAGGATCAAACCGGGATGTCCACACACCAGGCTCATGCTGTATCCACCGAGACAACCAGCCAGGACCAAGTTTTTAAAAGTAATTGTTTTATAGGAAAGGAATAGAAAATATTTTACTTTTAGTCATTTAACAAAGCACAAAAAATAAAATACAATTTTATTCTATAAATGTACAGACTATTTTTAAGTTTCTTTTTTTGAGGACTGTCAAGAGAGACTAAGATTCTTAAATGTATTAATAAAGCTAAACAGCTTTGGAGCTGTCCCAGAACTTTTCTGGATACACAGTAACCCCCCAAGGAAAATCATGCATTTTTCCAGAGGGAGTCCCCCTCTAGCAAAAGAATGTTTTGGGGTCAAATAGGGCTAATAATACTTATCCTGCTTATCTGATGGTATTAAAATAGGGACCAAGGTATATATTATAAAATCAAAATAAGTTATTTATATTAATATTATTTATAAAGATATGCCCTGAATGAAATCAGATTGCAGTTTAAGCATAATTAGGAGAAAATAAATACTCTTCCTGATTCAGTTAATTATTTTACTTATAAAAACTTACTTCAGTTTTTAGGGGAGCTGATCTGTTTTATACAGTGAAATACATCCATCTAAGAGTACCGTATCACCCTTCTTTAGGAGGCAAGAAGAAAAACTAATTATATTGAGTTTACAGACTACTGTACATGTAATAGCAGATTCTTATTTTATGTAGGCATTATGTGAGGAATGTAAAGAGGAATCTTTTATTTTTACAACTCTGCAATCAACTTCTGTCCTTATATTGTCTTTCACTTATTTGTTACTGCATGTTAGTACCAATCACTAGGAATTCCGTTATCTGAACAATGTGTATTATTTGTACAGGTTCTCATCTTTCTGAGAAACTCCAAACTTCTTTGAAAAAGGAGTGATGTCTCCACTTCTTCAACTGCAGTTCACTCCTCTGACTTCTGCTCCAGTTACTCTACTGAAACTCCTCTCAATCAGGTCATCACTGACCTTCTATTTGTTATTTGATAGATACCTTTTCAGTCCCTATCCAGCTTGATCTCTCTTTAGGATTTGACATGTTAATTCCTTTAATCCCTCTTGAAACTCTGCTAGTTTACAGAGTACCATTTTCCTCATGGTCTTCTTATTTCTCCAGCTGCTCTTCTCCAATTTATGGTTCTCTGTCTAGTCTTGGAAATGTTGCTAGTTCCTTCGGCTCACATCTCTTTGTCTTGCCTTATACACTAGGTGATCTCATCTGTTCTCATGGTTTTAATTACCATACAGTGCTAGTGACTATCAAACCTATATTATCTCCAGCCTCGACTTTTTCTTTCATTCATTCATTCAGTGTTTCTTTTTAAAAAAATCATATATATATATACAAACACACATATACATATGTATATGTATTTTCTTACGTGAGGATGCATCTTTAAAAAAAAACAGGTAAAATAACATCATACTTAATGTTAATAATTCTCTAATCTTATCTATACCCCAGTCATATTAATACTTACCCAAACTATTCTTTCATGAACTGGGATCCAGTCCAGGACCATTGATTGTATCTGGTTATTTTCATAAAGTCTTTTTGTTTTGTGGTTCTGATTTGTTGATGGGCAAGTTGTCCAGAAAAATATTCCACCTCCTGTATTGGTCTGATTGCTTCCCTATGTTGTCACTTGGCTGCATTTAGTTATACAGTATTTCTGGAAACTAGAAGTTTGGCTCTGCAAGCTTCAGTTTAATGGAGACCAGTTAAATATTTGTGACTAGAGTTCATCCTAGGTAATGTGTCATATTAGGAGACACAGGACATCTGGCTGTCTGACCACTAGTGATGCAAAGATTAACTCCAGATTAGCATGGTGACAGTTTCCACCACTGAGCAGTTAGGTTATGCTCCACATCTGCCAATATTTCTTTATGTTTATCCTGTGCTAAGAATCCTCCAGAGCTCAACCCATACCGAATGTTATACACACACACACACACACACACACTCTCTCTCTCTCTCTCTCTCTCTCTCTCATGTTTCTTCCAGAAATGCACCCAAGAGCCTGAGTGTTTTGATCTGCACTGCCAGTTGTAAACCGTTGGGTGCATGGAAAGAAATCAGTGGAAACCAATCATAGGAGGAACAAAGCTTAGGAACAGTAGTTGTCTTTTTCTTAATATATATTCGACAACTTTAAATCTCGTACTAATACATCCTATTATTTTTAATAATCACCTAGTCTAAGTATCATGATGTGTTTAGGCTACTGGCTTCAGAAACAGGCCTGGATTAGACTCTGACTCTATACCACTAATTAAGGCCATGACCTTGGGCAAGGCAACTTTAACTTCACTATGTATCAATTTTCTTATCTGTAAAATGAGCATAAAACTACCTGCCTCACAATATTGTTTTGAGAATTAGTGATACCATATGAAAGAATACATAACCTAGCATTTGACACAAAAACACTTAATAAAAATTATTGCTGAGCCAGACCAGGCGGTGGCACAGTGGATAGAGCGTCGCACTGGGATGCGTAGGACCCAGGTTTGAGACCCCAAGGTCGCCAGCTTGAGCATGGGCTCATCTGGTTTGAGCAAAGCTCGCCGGCTTGGACGCAAAGTCGCTGGTTCGAGCAAGGGGTTACTCAATCTGCTGAAGGCCCACAGTCGGGGCACATGTGAGAAAGCAATAAATGAACAACTAAGCTGTCACAACGAAAAACACGATTGATGCTTCTTATCTCTTTCCATTCCTGTCTGTCTGTCCCTATCTATCCCCCGCCCCTCTGTCTCTGTAAAAAAAAAAAAAAAAAATTATTGCTGATTTTATGAAGAAAATAATCAAAATACGTTTTAAATTCATGCTATATTTTTACCGAATAGGAAATGTAATTTGAGAAACAGAAATGCTTGCTATCGTATGGTTCATTGTAAGCATAAAGTGTTCATATCTATGGGGAAATAAAGCAGTGCTCTTTGCCATAGTCCATTGAGCAATAGACCGCTATGAGTTAGTAAGTTCCTACCTCTTGTCTAATAATCAGTTTCCATATAATGAATATAGGAATATAACTGCTGTAATGAGAACAAGGTTCAAGTTCTTGTTAGAAACCAGTTGAAAAAACTAAGGTAAAAGTTTATGGGTGTTTTTGGTTCTTTCTTGTTTTGTTTCTTTGGGTTTTTTTAAGAAATAATGTTTTAATGGAAATGAACTCCTAGATACAGAGAACAGATTCATAGTTACCAGAAGGAAGAGGAGCTGGGGGACTGAATTAAAAAAGGTGAAGAGATTGAGTACAAATTGGTAGCTACAGAATAGCCACGGGGATGTAAATACAGCACAGGGAATGTAGTGAACAATATTGTAGTAACTGTGTGGGGCCAGGTGGGTGCTGGAAATATCGGGGAACACTTTGTAGAGTATATGATAGTATGCTCTACACCTGAAACTAATACAAAATAATACTGAATTTAAAAAAAGAAAGTTTTTTAAAATTAATGAATACCTTCATTCCTTTTTTTATAGGTGATAAAACTGAGGCACAGTTAAGTAAACCAACTTGTTCTTGTCACAAAGTTACTTAGTGGCACAGACCAAGGCTTAAAGTTTTTGTTCTGAATTTTTGTGTTAATCCCCCTAAAGAACATTATTCTACTATATTATAGGATACATGTTTCTAATTCTTGTGCATGTTAATACATTGTTATTTTGAGCTCATTTTTGCATAAAAGTATATATTGTAAATCTCCTTCTACTTGCCCTTTGATATATAAATTGTCCCCAAAGGATACCTCTTTTACAAGTTTTTGAACTCTTTTTAGAAATATTCTTTGCATATATACGCCTCACCAGTGGTGGCACGGTGGATAGAGCATAGACACAGAATGCTGAGGTCCCCAGTTCAAAACCTGGAGATCTTGAGCTTGAGCCCAGGCTCATCAGCTTGAGTGCAGGGTTGCTGGCTTGAGTGTGGGATTATCAACTATCCCAAGGTTGCTGGCTTGAACAAGGGGTCACTGGCTCAGCTTGAACCCCCCAATCAAGGCACATATGAGTAGCAATCATTGAAAAACTAAAGTGAAGCAACTATGAGTTGATGCTTCTCATTTCTCTCCTCCCTCTCTTGTCTCCCTCTCTCTGGGGGGGGGGAAAGAATTTGCATATATAGAAGTGTGTGTGCATATTGATATGCACACACACTTACCTCTCCACTTTAATTTTTACAGGACTACAGTTTTGGGCCTTGTTTTTTATAACTTAAAAATATCTTGGCGATTGTTCTACATCACTACATAAAAGATTATTTATTTTAATTTTTGTTATATATATTTTCAAATTAATTTTTTGAAAGCTGTATTTTATTATTATTTCTTTTAATTAAGTGAGTGGCAGAGAGGCAGAGACAGACTCCCACATGTACCCTGACTGGGATCCACCCAGCAAGCCCCCTACCAGGCAGTGCTCTGCCCATCTGGGCCACTGCTCTGTTACTTGGCAATGGAGCTATTTTACCACCTGAGGTGAGGCCATGGAGCCATCTTCAGTGCCTGAGGCCAACTTTGCTGGAACCATTTGAGCCAAGGCTGTGGGAGGGGAAGAGAGAGAGAGATAGAGAGGGGAGGGGAAGAGAAGCAGATGATCGCTTCTCCTGTGTGCCCTGACCAGGAATTGAACCTAGCACTTCCACACTCCACGCCAATGCTCTACCGCTGAACCAACCGGCCAGGGCTTATTCATCTCCTAATATGATGGACTTTTGGGTTTCTAGATTTTGCCATTGCAAAGAATGCTCAGTAAATATTTTTGTACATATGTCTGCTTACACTGGTAATTAATAAATTAAACTAGAAGTGGAATTGCTCAGTCATCAGATATGTGCTTTTTTAATTTTGGTAGATAATGTTTAAAATTGTCTTCCAAGCTGTACTTCAACCAAAAATATGAAAGTCTGTTTCTCCACTCCTTTGCCAACATATAATACTTGTTTTTGTAAATCTTTGCTACTCTGGAAAGTGAAAACTGTATCTGACCATTTTAATTTGCATTTCTTTTTAATTATTGATAACTGAGCATCTTTTCCTGAATTTGAAAACTGTTGTTTTTCTGCAGTCCATTGAGCTGTAATGTATCAAATTTCTAATTGTGAGTAATTGAAGCTAGCTCACCAGTTGAAGCATAAAAGTGAAATGTATAAATGGGCACAGGAGTCATTATCTTTTTAGAAACTACCGGCAGAATTCAACAGGACCTCAGAGAAACCTGAAACAGCCTACTGAAAAGCAATCAGAGACCAATCTGTGAGCTTTTTCTCCTTTTGTCCCTGCTTTTCTCTGCGTGTCCACATTACTCTCTCACTAATCTGACTGAACATGGCCACTCATGAGTTTTAGGTTTCTACGTTACAAGTTCAGTCACTCTGAGAGACTGAACCTCTCTCTCTTGTGGAAAGATCATTTCTGGTTAAGCCAGACAGCTTCTCTGGACTGTTAACTTATGGCCATGGAAGCAGGATCATGTGGCAAAAATGTGATGACTGAGAGTCTAGTCACATACTAGGCTGAGCAGAAGACCCAGCAGTGGCTATTAATAGTAAAGTGTTATTATTTTTCCTTTGTTTTTTCTTTACTTGGGACAAAGAGGAGAAGAGTAATTTAATTGGAGAAAATTTAGATCATGAAATCAGCAAAGATATCACCCTTATTCCTATTTGCAAAAGGAAACACTGTAACATTTTACTTTATTTTTCCCTTTTATTCTTTGAATTTGTAATTAGTATTATTTATTTTACAGAGTTGTAATCCATCTCGTAGTCGGCTTTTATCACTCAATATATATGGTAAACATATTTCTATGACTTGAAATCTCCTACAGTATACCATAACTGTTCCCTTGCATTTGAACTCTTCCTGATCTTTTTACCATTAAATGACACAACAGTATGGGGATTGCAGGAGATACAGAGAGGCGGAGGAGGGCAGAAGAAGGGATAGATGGTGATGGAGGGAGACTCTACTTGGGCTGGTAAACACAGTGCAATATACAAATGATGTTTGGGAGAACTGTGCACCTGAAAGCTGTACAATTTTATTAATAATGTCACCCCAATAAATTCAATAAAAAGTAAAAATAAATAAGAAAAAAGGAAAAACAATTAACAACTAGAATCTGTTATCCACAACTATATTATATTATAGTTCTTTTGAAACACAATTTTTTAAAAATGTCACCCTCATTTTAATCAAAGCTAGCCAAATTAAGACTAATTAATTTACTTCATAAGTCTGGTTTCAATGAATTGAGCCTAATTATTTGCATGAACACAACAAGAATAGCAGTTGATTATAGGCTCTCTTAAATCTACTTTGCTGATTTCACAAGGAATCTCCAGATTGAACTTTAATTAGACTCTATAGGCTAAGAAGCCACACCACACAATTTCCATCAGCCTTTGCCTGCAACACCTATGGATATGAGTGATCTCTCAGGTTTAAGATCCCTCAAACTGTCTAGAGGTTCTCAACCCCGTAACAGGAAAGACTGCTGTGAACCATGAAAGTAAAGTAGCAACCAGGCTGTTTTTCTAAGGGGCTTTTATTGGTTCAAAGTCAATCTTAATTCCTTAAAACTTTCTGGTGACAACCCCAAAGCAAGGATGATAGGCCAGGCCTCAGCTGTGTTTCAGCTCCAGGTCCAGAAAATCAGCAAATTAAGGGCCCCCTGCCCTGGGGCCAACCAATCAGTAGAGACCACAACCCTGAGCTGATGAATATCCTATTGAGATCCTCCCCTGGGACATCCCTTAAAATCTCTACCCATAAAAAGCCCTTTTTAATCTAGTATTAATTGTACCTTATGTACAACTTTTTATCTTGCCTTTTTCTTTTAACATTCTTTGTTTGAAAATTTGTTAACATTTTTAGTGACTACCCAACATTTTGAGTTGGATTACCTAAATTTACTTAAGTTTAAAAAAATATTTTCTGTACCTATATAGTCATGTGTTGCTTAACAGGGATATGTTCTGAGAAATGCCTCTGTGTGATTTCATACATATAGTTGGGCAGATATCATAGAGGACGCTTATAGAAACCTAGGTGATATAGCCCACTGCACACCTAGGCTGTATAGCATAGCCTGTTGCTTCAAGGCTGCAAGCATCTGCAACCTGTTACTGCACAAAACAACTTGAGATGAAATCAGACAGGAGAAAATAAAATCAAGTGGCACACTAGCCCTGGCCTGTTGGCTCAGTGGTAGAGCATTGGCCCCACTTGTGGAAGTCCTGTGTTCAATTCCCAGTAAGCATACAGGAGAAGCTACCTTCTGCTTCTCCACCCCTCCCCTTCTCCCCCCCCCAGTCAGTCTATCTGTCTGTCTGTCTGTCTGTCTCTCTCCCCCTCCCCCCTTTCCTGCAGCCATGGCTTGATTGACTCAAGTGAGTTAGCCTCGGGCACTAAGGATGGCTCCATGGCCTCGCCTCACTCCCTAATAAATGGCTCCAGTTGCCCCATATGGGCAGAGTATCGCCCCCTAGTGGTCTTGTCGGGTGTATCCCGATTGGGGAGCATGGGAGAGTCTGTCTCTGCCTCCTTTCCTCTCACTAAAATAAAGCGAGAGGCATACACACATACTACACAAAACGTATGAGGCTGCTGCAGGTGTAACATGCCACACTGTTTTACAGCAAGGTTTTTTTATAAGAGTACACTCTAAAATTAAAAGTAAGTATAGTAAATACATAAACAGTCACTTACCATTGTTAAGTATTATGCATTGTACATAATTCTGTGTGCTTTAGACTGCTGGCAGTGCAGTAAGTTTGTTTATACCAGCATTACCACAAACACATGAGTAACACATTGCACTACAACTTTATGATGGCTATGATGTCACTAGGTGATAGGAATTTTTCAGCTCCATTATAATCTTACAAGACCACCTTCTATCTGGAGTCTGTTGTTGACCAAAATGATGACGCTGTATATATCATGTAACTGTACTCTTCTAAAGGGTATTAGATTATACTATGAAGTATTTTTCTTTAGAATTAACTGATTTAAGGAAAAACAAAAAACAGCCCAACCAGGTGATGGCAAAATGGATAGAGTGTCTACCTGAGACATTGAGTTCCCAGGTTCAAAACCCCAAGGTTGCTGGCTTGAGTGCAGGCTCACCATCTTGAGCACAGGGTCACTGGATTATAGACGTGACCTCATGGTTACTGGCTTGAGCCCAAATGTTGCTGGCTTGAAACCCAAGGTCACTGGTTTGAACAACGGAGTCACTAGCTCATATAGAGCCCCCTGGTCAAGGCACACATGAGAAGAAATCAATGAACAACTTAAGTGCTTGCAACTATGAGTTGATGCTTCTCGTTTCTCTCCCTTCTTGTCACTGTTTCTGACTCTCCCTCTCTCAAAAAAAGGTACCATTTTCATACACTTAGAAAAAGTGCATTATTTTATCTTGTGTGGTTATGCATGTCTGAATTGCTGCAAAACCGCATTTGAAAGTCATCCTTAATATTACCAGGGTTCCAATTGAGTTAGGTAGGATTTTTGAACTGTTTTACAATTTCTAAGGCAAAACTCAAAAGAAAAAAATGTCCATAGGAATTTTCCATGGGAAAAAGAATGATATCACTAAATTCCTTGTAATGTTCTCAAAGTAATAATTGGCAGCCTGTATTATTTGGTGCATGCCAAGAGAATAAACTTAACTGTTTATAATACTGTTTACTTCATGATAATAATAGTATGTTTTTAGGGTCTTAAACAATCTTCAGTATATTTTAATGTATCATTTATTCATTCTTATACTAATACTTTAGGTCAACTGGCTATTCTGAGGTGATTGTTGTTGTTGGGGGCTGTGAACGAGTTGGAGGATTTAATCTTCCGTACACTGAGTGCTATGACCCTGTGACAGGAGAATGGAAGTCTTTGGCCAAGCTTCCAGAATTTACCAAATCAGAGTATGCAGTCTGTGCTCTACGGAATGACATTCTTGTTTCAGGTAAATAAAGAATTATTATAGTAGCTACTGTTAATTTGAACATATCTTGGCTGTTTTATAACAGTGTCTCAAAAGAAAACAGTGAGATTGGATATGCCCACTTTAGACAGATCAGTTCATACAATAAATAAAACCAAGAATTCCTTTTTGCTATAACTACAGTATCTGTGGTCTGAAGTCTTGTTAATTGGTTAAGTAATTGTACCAGCTTTGCTGGTTGCTGTATTACTGCATACTGAACAACATAACAACATATACTTTATTTTGTACAATGGTACACCTTTTTAAAAATGGGTAATTTAAAAATTTTTTTTCTTTAAAAATTCTTTTGTTTGGGTGCTTCTGATGACTGACTCCTAAATTAACAATCTATATACATTTGTAAAATTCATAGTCTACATTTTATTATTTGAGGCCTGTAGTTATTTCTCAAGATAACAGTTTGCAAAGTTTACCTCTATTCTGTAGAGCTATTTCCATTAAGTTTTAAGAGGGTTCTTGTTTCATTGATTGAACTGAATTTTCAAAATTCTTGGACTGGGTGAATAAAAGCCCATATTTTTATTATCTATGCCTTGGGCATAGATCCTTTGGAGATATATATATATATATATATATTATTATATTATTATATGTGCATTGTTTTGCATTTAAAGGTGGAAGAATCAATGGCCGTGATGTCTGGATTTATAATTCACAGTTAAATATTTGGATCAGAGTTGCTTCTCTAAATAAAGGCAGATGGCGTCACAAAATGGCTGTCCTCCTTGGTAAAGTAAGAGAAACCACTTTTTATTACTATTGCTGGTACATTTCCAAAGTAAATACCACAGCTAAATTCTTCATTTTACTCACCCTCTGGGTATTTTGAATTCAAATTGTATTTCCTTCCATTTCAAACCTCAGTAGATAAACTGGAGATATAAACAATTTGACACTGTACTGCTGAATAGATATTTTGTTTTTCCAATTTGGAATTCGTGGCAGTACAGCACATTTCTCTTCTCATGCACCATTGGAGTCTGAATGCCTAAGAAACGCTGGAAAATAAAGGCATTGCATCAAGTACAAAAACAAGCCAATGTCTAATCGACGCAGTCTTTCCTTTTACTGACTTTGGCAGTCGGGCAGAGATATATTTATCTAGAGTGATGTTATTTTATCTTCTTTATTTGTACAAGTGGGAACAAAACAAATTTAAAATGTGTTAAGATAAACTAACCAACATATTTTAAAGAAAAACTTGTTATTGACTGCAGCTAATAAGTATAAAAAATACGTAATTTGGATCTGAACCATTAGCCATTTATAGGAACTTGAGAATCACTTGTGGACTAGTGGTTTCCAAACTTTTAAAAAGCAACTACACTCTCCTTTTTAAAGTTAAATTTAATATGAAAATCCTTTCCATAAAACATAAAAATACAGCAGTTATACTAGGAGCTAGCTTGGGCTCTTGAGTTTTTCCCTGCCTCCATCTGTATTAGTTCCACCAAAGCTACCTTGGATTAATGAGCAATCTGCGTAAAGGCAGCATACTTGCTTGTACGTGTATTTTTGACTGGTCCCTTGGGGGACCCCTTTCCAAAATGATTGCTACTTCTTAGGTCCTCCTGCGGAGATATTTTAGAGCTACCAGTGAAAAAACAGAACTGTTCTAATTTGGAACAGAGAGGATGACAGGGACCCTTCCCACTCAGCCTCCCACCAGTCTTCCTCTCCACTCACATCCCCACTGAACCTTCTTGAAATGTCTCTACTGTAGAATGCTAGAGCTTTCTCAAAGCACAGTTGGAAAGCTACTGTTAATTACTAAGGATTTCTTTTTGATTCCTAAGGATATTGATTTAGTGTGCTGCTGCTGTCAACAAGGTCAGTGAAATAACGAGGACCTTGACAGAGAGATGTAAGGGAAATAAAATATGGGGAAAGTATTTTCTTTTTCTTTCCTTCTTTTTCCAAGTGAGAGAAGAGGGATAGAGAGACAGACTCCCGCATGTGCCCCAACCGGGATCCACCCAGCAGCCCTGTCTGGGGCCAATGCTCTGCCCACCTGGGGCCATGCTCTCAACCGAACTATTTTTGGCTCCTGAGTTAATCCTCAGTGCCCAGAGCTATCCTTAGTGCCCGGGGGTATGCGCTCCAATCCAATCAAGCCACTGGCTGTGGGAAGGGATGAGGAGAGGGAAAGGGGTGGAAAAGCAGATGGTTGCTTCTTCTATGTGCCCTAACCGGGAACTGAACTCGGGACAGCCGTACTTCAGGCCGTTGCTCTACCATTGAGCGAACTGGCCAGGGTCGAGAAGAGTATTTTCTAAGACCACTGGTTGGCAGTACCTATACCATTATATATAGTTCTGGCAGCTATGCCTCAAGAATTACAAACTATTAGGGAAAAGGACTGCTAAAATAAGGAATTCGAAAGAATACATCTGACTAAAAATATTATAATTATTTAGCCTGGACAAACAAAATAACGAAAATTATGTCTCAAATACAGGTTGGTGAGCACAAATTTCTTTGACATATATTAGTGTACTTGACTTGAAGGTACCCAAAACTTGGAACCACTAAATCAAGAAATACTAAAAGGAATTCTTTCTGTCTTACACAGCAAATATTCAATCTATGAAAAACATTATACTAAAAATTATAATATAGGCTGAATTCAAATTTATGATTATTTAAATTTCTAAATGCTCTGTGTAAAAGAACCCTAGGATGGTTTGGAATATAGAATCTTAGCACTGGAAGGAATCTTAGAGAATACTTAATGTAATTCTTTCAATTCATGAAGAAACTGAATCCAGAGAGAACAGTCACTTGTCCAGGGTTATATGGAAAGTGATAAAGCGGGCAAAAGCTCAGATTTTCTTAAGTCAGAGGCCTTTTACCTTGATGCTCACAGCACGTATTTTTAATATATGCATATAGGGGAAATTAGGACTGCATCTCAGGATAGATAAATTGCCTGAGGTCTTACATTGGCTGGCTGCTTCTCTTGATGGAAAAGCCTATGTTTTAATTGCTACAGTGTACCACAGTTCCCTTATCCCTTCTAACTACATAACCTTGAGTAAGTTACTTAACCTCTCTGAGCTGTCTGGGGTTAGGAGAACAAAGTCACCAACAGATTATTTTAACACCATGTGAGACAAGCAGAATAAAAATGACATTGACTGCTGTGGAAATTTGAAGGAACAAAGAAAAATAAATTGTGGACAGACTTTGAAAGATAATATATAACATTTGGCCTTTACCCTTAGAAATTAATTGTTGAGCTGTTATTAAAAGGTGTTGGTGAGGTATTTTAGTAAAATTAATCTGTGGTTTAGAGCAGGAGATTAACTGAGAAGTATGAAATGACGTGGGCCCTCAGGGAGAAAAGTGGCAATGGGAAACAAAAGGAAGGGACAAATGTCAGAAATACTGTGAAAGCCTGACCAGGCAGTGGCGCAGTGGATAGAGCGTTGGACTGGGACGCGGAGGATCTGGGTTCAAGACCCTGAGGTTGCCAGGTTGAGCGTGGGCTCATCGGATTTGAGCAAGGCTTACCGGCTTGAGCCCAAGGTCGCTGGCTCGAGCAAGGGGTTACTCGGTCTGCTGTAGCCCCCCAGTCAAGGTACATATGAGAAATCAATCAATGGACAATTAAGGAACTGCAACAAAGAATTAATGCTTCTCATGTCTCTCCCTTCCTGTCTGTCCCTATCTGTCCGTCTCTCTGACTCTCTGTGTCTCTGCCACACACACACACACACACACACACACACACATACACACACACACACAAAGAAATACTGTGAAAGAAGACTCAGTAGGGCTTACTATATAGTTAACTATATGTGGAGGAACAGTTGATGGCTGTCCTTTAAAAGAACTGTGGATGTTAAACTGCTGGAGAGCTCCCTTAGTGGAAAGTGTCTTGTTTGTGTCTCAGGATGTTTAATGGACTATTCTGCATATAAATCACATTAAGATATTAATTTGCCCTATCTTCCTCATATTTGTGAAAAGAAAATGTATGTGAAAGTCCTTTGAGATACATAGTATGGAGTTCATTTATATGTCAGGGACTTTTCTAGACACTTGCAGAGACTAAAAAGAGGAACAAGATGGACACTGCCTCCAAAGATCTCAGTCTGGTAATCCTTACCTAATATTTTAGTTTCATAGCTTTATTACCTAATCACAACCTCATATTTTCATCATTCATATGAGTGTGACATTTAAGCTAAATCGTGTACTTCTCGGCTTGAGCAATGTCCCTGAGGAGGTGAAGATTTGGTCTTAAGGGAGTTAAGATTGTTTCATATATAAAGCTCAGATATACAGGTAGTACATAAACAGATACACAATTACCTGTGATATTAAAATTTCATTGGTGGGGCTATTATGAAAAAATGTCTGTAAAGACTCCTTATGGTGGTAAGAGGGCAATAATTTTTTAAAAATTTCAGAAGCTGAGCTAAATATATTGTAATTATAGTTATCAAGTGCTCTTTATTTATTTTTTTAATATATTTTTTTAAATTTATTTTTACAAGGACAGAGAGAGAGTCAGAGAGAGGGATAGATAGGGACAGACAGGAATGGAGAGAGATGAGAAGCATCAATCATTAGTTTTTTGTTGTCATCACAACACCTTAGTTGTTCATTGACTGCTTTCTCACATGTGCCTTGACCGTGGGCCTTCAGCAGATGGAGGAACCCCTTGCTGGAGCCAGCGACCTTGGGTCCAAGCTGATGAGCTTTTGCTCAAGCCTGATAGGCCCGTGCTCAAGCTGGCGAGCTCGGGGTCTCGAACCTGGGTCTTTCACATCCCAGTCCAACGCTCTATCCACTGCGCCACCACTTGGTCAGGCTCAAGTGCTCTTTCAAGGGGAGAGATCACTTATTCTCTAGCTAACTAGTTATAAATTCGGGCCTTTGATAATGAAGATTTTTTCCTTGTATTTTATATATAGGTATATGTTGTTGGAGGCTATGATGGGCAGAACAGACTTAGCAGCGTGGAATGTTACGATTCCTTTTCAAATCGATGGACTGAAGTTGCTCCCCTTAAGGAAGCTGTGAGTTCTCCTGCTGTGACTAGCTGTGTGGGCAAATTGTTTGTGATTGGTGGAGGACCTGATGATAATACTTGTTCTGACAAGGTAAGCCACGTTCTCTCACAGAAACAGCCAGTGCTATCTATGTTCAAGAAGAGAAATACAGAGATTTCTCAAGGAGGTAGTGAGACCCATTAGTGTGAGAGGCCTTTTAAATATTGCTATTTCATACTTCTGGGGGAAAACATTGAATTTCCAGTTAGTTAAGTGATCCTGATATATCTAACAGTTTGCTGTAAAAAGCATAATTTGATCATTTTGTAGTGAGACAAATCTCAGTGTTGAGATCTTAAAAATAAATTGTTTTAAACCTTTTCCTGCTGTACTGTACAGAATTGAAAAATTATTCACACAAAACACAGTTGGGAAGTGAATTAGCAGAGGGTAAGACACAATAACTAATTATACTGCTTCCAACTGGGTCATTTTCTACGTGCTTTAAAGTATTTTTTAGAACAAACACAAGGAAAGCCCCTGTAATATAGAGGATGGGTCAGAGTTGCTACATTTCATTGACCTCCTCGGACAAAGGAACTTATGCCACCCTGACATCTCAGAAAATACCACATTATTCTGGAAACAAGCTTCTGTTGCCTAATTGGTTTAGTGATAGTTAACTGAATTTTGTTCGTTTATTTTTATAAATTAACTTGATACAACATGGTCACAAGTTACATACTTAAAATGCATTAATTCAGAATTTGTGGAAATGAAAGTATACTGAATTGAGGTTTACTTGTGTTCTTAGAAAAGATTCCCTAAAAGTGAAAAGAAATTATATTCAGATTGAAGCATAGTTATGCTGTATAACAGAATTTTTTTTTTAATCTAAACATGTTAGCTATTCATCCTGGAAGCAATCTGTGTTTATTATTTTATTCTGCTTGGTAACAAACACATTTCTTTGGAGAAGTTCATAATTCAGACAGTTTTACTATCAAGCTAACTTCCCTTCATTCTGTGAATTGATGGGTTTTGACTTTTAATCATGTTGCTATATATTGGTAGGTTTTGTATTATTAAGCAAATTTACTTGTTTGTTTAGAAATTCTAATTAAATATTTCTATGTATTGCTAGGTTCAATCTTATGATCCAGAAACCAATTCTTGGCTACTTCGTGCAGCTATCCCAATTGCCAAGAGGTGCATAACAGCTGTGTCCTTAAACAACCTGATATATGTTGCTGGTGGACTGACCAAGGCCATATACTGTTATGACCCCGTTGAGGATTACTGGATGCATGTACAGAATACGTTCAGCCGGCAGGTAAGAACATAAAACAATTCAAAAGAAAAATTAATCTAGTAGGAGGGACCAAGGACGTGACCATTATAAATATACTGTAATTCCAATATTAAGATATTTCATGTGCGCTTGAACTATTTTATACTTCTTTTAAACTCCACATAGGCTCTGGCTGGTTGGCTCAGTGGTAGATTGTCGGCCCAGCGTGTGGAAATCCTGGGTTTGATTCCCGGTCAGGGCACACAGAAGCGCCCATCTGCTTTTCCACCCTCCCCCTTCTTTCCCTCTCTCTCCCTCTCTCTTTTCCCCATCCCTCTCTTCCTTTCCTGCAGCCATGGCTCAATTGGTTCAAGCATATCAGCTCTGGGCTCTGCGGAGCCTCTACCTCAGGCACTAAAAAGAGCTCTGTTATGAGCATGGCCCCAGATGGGCAGAACATCAGCCCCAGATGGGGTTGCCAGGTGGATCCCGGTCAAGGCGCATGCAGGAGTTTATCTCCCCTCCTCTCACTTGGAAAAGAAGAAAACCTCCACATAGGCATATATTATACCTGTTTTGAATTCCTTCCAAGGAATTGTTATATTCAAAGAACTTCTTACCATCCATGGTGAAGTAGTTACTGCACTTGAGCTGTTGATTTCTTATTCCCTTTCACCTTTTTCAGAACCCTGCTCCAGTCCTTATCACTCTCTCCTATGTATTTCAGAAGATAAGGAATGTTCCCAAACTGGATTTCTCTTTCCCTGGTTAGAAGCTAGTTTGTTGTTTGTTTATGGAAAATGGCTGTGCTCAGGTTTTCACCCACACACTCCTGCCTGAATCTTCCTGCTGCCTCTCCACCCCCACTTCCACAAAAGGCCTTCCCTCAGTCTTTTTATTCATGTCTCTATTCTTCTTACACCAATAAAATAATGTGATGGTTCTGATGCTGGAAATCAGGCTCACCCACAGCTCATTACTAATAGTCTCCCAGTCTGATTCACGTTCTCTTATTTTTTCTATTCAACCTTAAGTAAGGGTTTTCTTCAAGCCTCTTTCCCCTGCCCTCTTCACAGTTCACACTCTGTTCCTGCACGGTGTCCTCCACCATCCTATACTGGTGACTTCGAGGCTTTATCTCTGTCAAAGCCTCTCTCCTGTGCTGCAGACTCAACTTTCCAACCACTTCTTTTCCATGGGTGTTCTGTCCCACGCCTACCTTTTCTGTTGCCAAATAAGCTAGTTTCTCCCTTATACTCAGAAAGTTTCTTACGCCAGCTATGTGAATTTTCCCCACACTAGTTACCTCTTCACAATCTGGGTGTCTTACAGTTCGATTCAGTTCTGACACTATCTACCTGGAGTTAGTGTTGGATTCCACAAGTTAAGCGTTCAGTTCCACCAGATTGCCCCTGCTTCAGGTGCCAATCACAAGTTCCAGGCTGTCCTGGGTAATTCTGAGCTACCAGCTTTAAATCAAGGTTACCACAACCCCCTCCTCAGGTTTGATCATTTGTTTGAACAGCTCACAGAACTGTTCAGACATAAGGTAACTTATGTCTCCCAGTTAATTATGCATATGGGGTGTTATAAAGGATAGAGATGGACAGCCAGGTGAAGAGGGATGTAGAGTGAGGTCTAGACGGGTCTCAAGCGCAGGAGCTTCTCTCCTTGGGCTATTGAGGTCCACCGCCCTCTCAGCACATAGATGTGTGCAACAGTCTGAAAGCTGGCCAAGTCCCACACTCAGGATCATGTAGGCGCAATTACTAACGCAGTTTCCAGGCCGTCTCCCTCTCCAGAGGATGAGGAAGGGGCTGAAAGTCCCAAGCATCTAATCATGGCTTTACCTTGCTGGTGGCCAGCCCCCACCCAGGAAATTCCAAGGAATTTAGAAGTTCTGTGTCAGAAATCGGGGGCAGAGACAAATATATACATTTATTATTATTTCACAGCTAGAAACTTAATTTCTTAGGTTTTCCTAACTTTATTTTTATACTGAACCAGCCTGTCAGTTCTTTGTCCTCAGAATTTCTCCTATTTATTTTTCATTTCCTATTGTCCTTGCTTTTGTTCAAATTTTTATCAGGTTTTACCTAAACAAAAAGCAATAATGATCTAGTGTTCCTTTCCCTGATGTCTTGCTTCTCTAACCCATTTTAGCACAGTTATTTTCCAATAAGTTAATTAGTCTCTCCTCTAATTGGAAACCTACAGAATAAAATCTAAGATTTTCCCACTTCCTTCTAGGTCTTCTGTTGGCTCACCTCTGCTTACCTTCTCAGCTTCACCTTCTGCAACTGTACCCCAATTGTATTAGTATCTGGTACTTGCATTCACTATTGATATGTAGATCTTATGTGTCCCTGCCTTGGTTCATACTGTCCTCTTAGCCCCTCATGCCTTTCTGCCTTCCCTGCTTCTAATTATACTGATCTTTCAGGCCACTGTGTTAGAACAAACTGTTACCCTGCTCAGAGTTGGTCTCTCTTTTTCTTTCCTGCTCTGTCATTGTATTTACACCTTTCGTATGGCACTCATATATTCATTATTACCTTACAGGTATAAATACTTATTTCTATTCTGAAATTCAGTCTTGAGGATACTATTTTTCCTAACTCATCTCTTATGTATATAGTATTTATTGGTGTTCAGTAAATATTTATTGAATAAGTAAACAAATGAAAGATTGAAGCAACAGAGGGACCTAATTAATTGTAAGACCATTTTACTGCAAGATACATGAGATAAGATGTTTTCGTTGTACATATGTACCCTGATTTATTGCTGTCACCCCATTAAAATTAATTTTAAAAAAATAAAAAAAAAAGATACATGAGATATATAGACTTGTAAGGACAATCAATAGGGTTTGCATATAACACAATTTTTCTAAAGTTGTTGACATTGAGGTAGAGTCTCCAGTTAGTAATGTATTCAGAGTAACATTGCCTCAACTGATGAGGGGGCAAAATAGGATCTTCAGCTTCATAGTACAGAGGGAATATAATCTTCTATCCCTTTTCTATCACGTTTAAGTAAAATGAATCCCATATCTCTAGCTCAGTGTCTTCTCCGGGAAAGGACAGTTCAACTCGGTAGAGGTAAGGTGTGCCCTACCTCATAAAAACTCCCAATTATGGTCATCTTCACCCAGGAAACAAGTGTTAACACTTACTCTAAATTTTTAAATCAAAGCTAATTTTATTGGCTTATTATGGTGAGTATTTTTAAATATACTACATTTTCACTAAGAATTACTATTTATTTAGGACTTGGCTATACTATATAAAATGCAAACAAACCTTAAGAAGAGAATTGCCATTATCTGGCACACAGTGATCATGTTCTTAACTAAATGATTGAGAAAAACAACAGGATACACATGACATATTTTCTCTAATTAAACAGTGAATAATATTGACTTCAGAAATTTCAGGAAAAAAAACATTTAGATCAGAAATATATTAAGTCTGTTAAAACAAAGACAAATCATTTGAGTTCAGGTTTGGTATTCTGTATCAAATCTCTTGAAGCAAAAAATACTGAGATTTCTAGGATTACCTTTTCTTCATGATCTGTTTTTATTACTAGTACTTTTAAATATATCAGTGCATACATTATTGATAGGAAAATTTTGAACCATCTGTAAGTGTGTGGTTACCCTTTTTATTCTCATCAATGAAAAAGGATAAATCAACTAATTTCATGGTTGACATTTAGCTGAGACTAAGGCTATGTTTTCTTGAATACTTAAAATCCTGAATGATAAAAATGAGCTTTACTTTTACTTTTCTTTTTTTGCAGTCCAAATGGACCAAACCTTTTTCTCTGTCTCTCACCATTCCCGTGCTTCGTGACTGCATAATTCCTAAAAGCCATAACTTGCTATTTTAAACATGTTTGCATTTTTAAAATTGAATTTATTGGATGACATTGGTTAACATAATTATACAGGTTTCAGGTGCCTAGTTCTGCAACATATCTCTGTACATTGTATTGTGTGTTCACCCCTCAACCTCCCTCGCTCAGCCCCTCTCTGCCCCCCTCATAGCTGTCAGTCTGCTCTCTCTGTATGAGTCTGTTAAACATTTTTGCATTTTAACTTTCATCAGAAACATTCTTTAAAAAATTGGGGATTTATTTTTAGTCAGTGATGATATTTTGTTATCTTTCTTCAATAGACTGGGTATTTAAAGTGTCACAGGATAATAAATGAAAAGAAATCTGCTTTTTCTTTAATGTTTTTAAGCATAAGCACTATACAAAATAATAAGAGAGTTATGGATTTTTTAATTTTTTATACTACTAGGATTGTGTTTCATTTTAGTCTTGAAAAATAACTTCATGTACTAATAAATTATTTTTCTTACTAGCTGCTATTAATCTTGTAATACTTACAGAGTATAATAAATTCTATGCCTGTTACAAGTAATTCTCCAATATAAAAGAATAAGTGTTTCAAGGTTACTTGCTTTATTTAATTCTGAGCATTATTATCTGAAATGATGTTAATAATAAGATCCTACGACTATATAGTTTAAGAATCATCATCAGCCTGACCGGGCGGTGGCGCAGTGGATAGAGCGTCGGACTGGGATGCGAAAGACCCAGGTTCGAGACCCTGAGCTCGCCAGCTTGAGCGTGGGCCCATCTGGCTTAAGCAAAAGCTCACCAGCTTGGACCCAAAGTCGCTGGCTCCAGCAGGGGGTTGCTCAATCTACTGAAGCCCCCCGGTCAAGGCACATGTGAGAAAGCAATCAATGAACAACTAAATGTTGCGACGGCAACGAAAAACTAATGATTGATGCTTCTCACCTCTCTTCGTTCCTGTCTGTCTGTCCCTATCTATCCCTCTCTCTGACTCTCTCTCTGCCCCTGTAAATAAAAAAGAAAAGAATCATCATCAAAGTGACTGTAAGGTGTAACTATATGGGGTATCTTGTACCTGAAAACTAAGAATGTTGTTGTTGTTTGTTTTATTGAGAACTTTTAGAATTTCTGGAAAGAGCTTATTGTACTTTAGGTGAAAAATGTTATAGTTTGATATATAATTGGTACAATTCATGGTTTAGGTATTCTAGATAAAAGTTTGTCATTCACTATTGTTAATCAGCCAAGTCATGCCGGGTATATATGGACTCTACTATAGGCATTTTTAAGTACTCAGTAATTTTAGACCTGAGAATACTACCCTCTATCATGTAAGTCCAGCAAGGTTTTATTTTTTTCTGTAAGAGTGGAGTTTATATATGTGTGACAGATCTGGTCAAGTAAAAAATGTTTATTGCTCTCATTGGTAGGATCCATCTCGTTGTTTAAGTGGAAATAGGATAACTAATATGCAGTAATTTTCTCAATTAAAGTAAATAGTAAATAGAAGAATCTTTGATCTGCAGCATAACCAGTTTCAGGCAATAGTGAGAATTTTAGTGTAATTTCTTTCTTTGAAGAATCACTGTTCAGAGAGTATTTGTTTTATATAATTATTATTGACAGAGATGGGTACAATTTAGCTAAGAATCCCATTATGTGGAAAAGTAACTGTAAAATGTTATTTTGGGAATTTCTGTGTCTCAGCCAAGGCCCCTAATAACAGTGCTTTGTTAATTTGATTATAATTCTTTGTTATTCATTTAACTTGTGGGTAATTCCGTATAATGAGTAATGCTCCTAATCTTTGGTCATAATATAGCCACTTTCTATAATAAAGAACCTTCCTGTAACAGAAGCAGGCCACGCTCTTCAAATATATTTTCTTTCCATTATCATTAAGTTAAAACACTTCTCTCAGTCCCCTATCATTGCTTCACCTTCCCCCCACACACACACACAACTTGCCCCAATTACTGACATACATTCTATCTTAACACTTACTTCACCCATGCAAAATTAGCACTCATACATACAGCAGGACTTAGGCAAAAGGGAGCTTATTTCATGTTTTCTTTTATTGGCTGTGTTAAAGCGTGTCTTCTTTTACTTTTCAGCTTGCTACCAAATATCTTACCTTCAAAAGTTAATTTTTGTTTGTTTGTTTTTTTATTTGGTGAAACAGGAAAACTGTGGTATGTCTGTGTGTAATGGTAAAATATATATCCTGGGTGGAAGACGGGAAAACGGAGAAGCCACAGACACTATTCTCTGTTACGATCCTGCAACAAGCATCATCACAGGGGTGGCTGCAATGCCCAGGCCAGTGTCCTATCATGGCTGTGTGACTATTCATAGATACAATGAGAAATGCTATAAGCTCTAAAGCCAGGACACTTCACCCAAGAAGCCACACCAACCCAAGATGAGAGATCTTAAAAGCTCCTGAGTGGGAACTTGGCATATCTCCTTTGTGCCCTATGCACGAAAGTAAAAGTAATAATCGTGGCGCCTTTCTACCCAAAGTATCAATCTTTCACACTGTAATAAAGCCTTTCTTGTCATTGGAAAACAAAAAGGTTTTGGTTGTTGTTGAAAGTAATAGTGGTGTTGCTTGGGATTTGAAAATGTACCTTTGTATGTATTTGTAAGAAACCCATGTGAAATAGGAAATAATGTCTGTCTGTATACCTTTTAGGGATTTGTGAATGGTTTCTTCATTTATGTGTGTTTATCTGCAAGACTGTATATTCCTTATTTTGTCACATATATGTAGAAAATTGCATGACTTAAGGCTTCATTAAGGTTGAATTATGTAATTCTTAGAATACATTCTAAGGAGGAAAAATCCGTTTTAAAACTTTTTGTTACTAAAACTATATCCAAACTGAATGATTTTATTGAAAGGTTTTTTTTTTCTGTAATTAATGAGAATATGATAATTAGAGTAAAATACTGAACTATTCATTCTTAAAATTGCCGTCTTATATTAAACATATTTTTGAGAAGAGGTTGGGTAGGAGATAGAAAAGCAGATGCCGTTGAAATAACAGGTTAATTCCTAAGAAAAAAATGATTTAAGACCCATTGAAGGAAAAGTGACTCACTGTGGCTCACATGAGTATTTAGGTATTATCTCTCTAAATCCTCTAAGGAAGCTCCTTTTCGTGACCCTGGCAAAGGCATTGAAATGCATTTTTGCAATATTATCTTGTGAAAAACTGGGACAGATTTTCTCCCTAGCCCAGTAGGGTTTGACCTCATTAATATGGTGCTGTGGATGAAGACCTCTTTCTTGGTTAAACTACTTTCATGTGAACAGCTTAAAATCCTGGTAGTCTCTACTGTTAAGTTGCCTTTAAGGGAAAAACCAGGGACCACCTAGCTAGCTCAGTGGGTCTGTTTTTCTTTTAAAATTAACGGTCTAAATAAACTAACAGCGGTAGTCTTCGAGAATTCTTTCGTTTGGTACCATGGTGTAAAGTATTGATCAGTATTCTCAAGCTTCTATACCACAAACTGCCTTTGTCTAGGTTTTCAACTCTAGTTTATAAAGCTTACTAGTTTTCAGAGATGAATTTAAAAGTTCTAAGGCAAACGGAGTAGCTTGAACTACAGCATAAGTGGCTGTTATTACTGGGTGGACTGACCATCTACATTGTGGGATGTTCCAGGTAGCCTGCTGTATTTCAGCTTCCCACGCACTGTGTCATCTCATTATAATTAATATACTCATTGTCACATGTGATTATAGTGTCACCACTATAGTAATCAAAATCTTAATGTTGATAAACTATATTTTTTATCATAGAATAACAGATTTTAAATAAACTATACAGCATCAACTTGAATGCTTAGCTAGAATCTGAATTCTGAGGAAAACTCTAAAAAACTTAGAAATTTTTAGGGAATTTTTACTTTTCAAATCATAATTTTTAATGATATATACCTTTTTATGGTAATTATCAGAGCAATTAAAACTTTTTCCTGTCATTTTTAGTGGAAAGACAATTGTATGTACAATTAGGATACTTGTTTTTAGTTTTTGATAAACATCTACTTTTGCATTGTACCTTTTATGTAGGTGATGGAATCTATTGAGTTCAGAAATTCTTTGCAGTAAATGAGATAATGTATGAGAAAAGTGTGAATGCTGAGGATTATATAAGTGATATTTGTTACTTCCTGTTTGTTAGTAAGATCGTGCCCATTCATAAATACAGACATTTCACATAAAAAGAATTTTCTCAAGGTAACTTGTATTCTAGTATGTCTATTGTAAAAGCATATTAACTATTGTATCTTGTTATTTTTAATGTCCATGTGTTCGTATAATAATTCGAAATGGAATTCAATAGAACAGAATTTGTTTAAACATAGACCTTATGCCAGTATATTTTTTTCTCTACATAATTTAAAACTGCATAAATAAAGTAGGCCACCAAGAAATTAGCTTGACTAGTAAGAAATTAACTATTTTTAAAGTTACCAAAATATTTTAATTTTCTTTATTTATCTTTCTTTACTGTTTTTTGGTAAATAATGTTATTAGCATTGATAAAATTAAAAAAAATTAGGATAGAATTGCTATATCAAAAGGGATATATCAACCAAATTGATGTCAATATATTCATACTCCCATTACATAGTTGACAGATTTTCTTTTCATAAGTAATGCTCATATAAGCCTTTGGGTTTGTATGTATGCATTCACATGTGTATATATGTAGATACTTACTGTGGTTATGTGCACACGTATATGCAAACGCCAAGAATTGTATCAGTTGTAATGATCGAAAAAAAGCACATAAGTTAAAATATTAATTGACCTTATTAAGTTCAATTTCAGAAGATTTTTTTATTTGGTCATTTCTAGAATACTTTTTTACATATGAGATTACATAATGAATAGTATGATGACTTGTACACAGTCAGAATCTGTATAACACATATCGTTTTGCAAGATCATAAAACAAATTAGAGGTGGAGATGTGTTTGCTAAACCCACTCGGTGGGAAAGGGAATTGAAGGGTATGTTTTGTGGCTCAACAGAAAAGTAGTTTGTTTTCCATGAACTTAAATCCTTTTCCATGTGTTCCTATCTGTGAGTGAATTATAAAGTGGTCTGATTTTTACCACAGAAGACCTTCCTTTTCTACTCTAATCTTCCCGCTGGCTTGACTGCACACGTGTGAAATGTTCGCCTGTTGGGTTTTACGTAGCTTTTTTTTTTCTAGATGACTGAAATGTAGGTATTTACTCCATTTAAACCAAGTGTTAAGAAAAATGCTGTAAATACTCAGGGAGGGTATTAAGTTATCATTTTTGCTTATGGGGGGGGGGTTGAAGTGCCATAATTAACCTTAATGATTCTAGAGTAGTAAATTTAATTTGATAAAGGGACTTCACACGGTGGTGGTTGAACATTCATTCTTTTATAATTAGAAAGATGAAAATGTTTTGTGGACTGATACATTTTCTCTTAGTGAATATGAATTGTTTATGTATCTCTGCTGTCAAATACCTTTTCTGAAACTCAGGAAAGACAAAGGTTCAATTATACTACTTTTGTCAACATGCAAACCAGGTGTGCTTTGTTTTTTTCCTGTTGTCTGGAGGTGGCAATAGATTGGTTTTAATTGCTGTGAGAACCCACCCATAAAAAGAGAGGGGTTGAATTGTTTGTGTGCCTGTTGTGTCTTGAGATTTGTATGTGGAAAAAGACATCTACTCCGGACTATTGTCAAAGAGGAAAGATTGCTATTTATGTGGTGCCGAGTGATAAAAGAATGCTTACGAAAGGCTTCCTGTGGACTGCCTTTATTTCAGTAAACTCAAGACATCAGTTAACCTCAACATAATTTTGGCCTTATTAAAATTTGTTGTGCATTATTTAAAAAGCCAGGTTTACATCACCTCACCCCATCATTCTTTTTAGTTAAATAAATATATTCACCATACCATATAGCCAGAATGGGCCAACTTGGTTGACCTTTAAAATACTAGGTTTGACTAGCTAACTCCACTTACTGTCGTCTGATGCCAGGCGCCAGAAACCACTTGAGCCAGGAGTGTGAACTGATTATTCCAGAGACATTCGCAACATACTCCAACATTTTTAAATGTTTTACATTTGTGTGATTGCCTAGGTAATAAATTCACTTAGTGATGATCATCATAAACAATTTTTTTAAACAGCAAGTAATAATTTATTTTTACCTATTGTTCCAAAGAAGAATTTTTAATGTTTTAAAGGTAACGTCATCTGAATTTGTGCCTTAAGTTCTCTAGTGCTATTCCAACTTTTTTCAATCTAAATAAAACTTTCTTTAGAAAAGCTTCATATATGTTTGCTATAAAGTAAATAAACCTCCTAAATTGTTTTTCTTCATTTCAGTCCTGATTAAATTTTTTTAGAAACAGAGATAAGGAAGGAGAGACAGAGGGAGAGAGAAGATAGTGAGAAGCATCAACTTATAGTTGCTTCACTTTAGTTGTGCATTGATTGCTTCTCATATGTGCCTTGACCAAGGGGTTCAAGCTGAGCCAGTGACCCCCTGCTCAAGCCCGGGTCAATGCTCTGTCCACTGCACCACCACTAGTCAGGCAGTCCTATTTAAATTTTTTAATTAGCACCAAGTGTGAGGTTGATTGGGTGAATGAGAATGGTAAGAAAGTTGTTGGGCCTGAGCAGGCGGTGGTGCAGTGGATAGAGCGTCAGACTGAGATGCGGAAGACCCAGGTTCGAGACCCCGAGGTCGCCAGCTTGAGCGCGGGCCCATCTGGCTTGAGCAAAAGCTCACCAGCTTGGACCCAAGGTCTCTGGCTCCAGCAAGGGATGTCTCAGTCTGCTGAAGGCCCGCGGTCAAGGCACATGTGAGAAAGCAATCAGTGAACAACTAAGGTGTCGCAATGGCAATGAAGAACTAATGATTGATGCTTCTCACCTCTCTCCGTTCCTGTCTGTCTGTTCCTATCTATCGCTCTCTCTGGCCCTGTAAAAAAGGGGGGAAAAAAAGTTATTGGGTGTTTGAAGTTTTATTATTTGGGGAGTGTTGGGGGTTTTTTTTGGTTTTGTTACCAAGGTGCTTTTTAAGATATTGAGAAAAACATCTGTCTTACACTGACTAATAGCCCTTGTAAACATCATTTGCAATATCTATATCTAATGTCAAAAAAGGAAATCTTAT
This sequence comes from Rhynchonycteris naso, assembly GCA_037038555.1. Lineage (NCBI taxonomy): Eukaryota > Metazoa > Chordata > Mammalia > Chiroptera > Emballonuridae > Rhynchonycteris > Rhynchonycteris naso. The sequence goes on from CM073002.1 coordinate 40,780,922, forward strand.
TTTTGTTTCATTACGTACTATTTTTTCTCTATAGGCTTTCCCAATTAACTTTCTTGGAAAAGTTCTTACTCTTCCCTTTCCCATCATCCTTCCCATGGTTTCTTTATTTAAATTTTTCTTGAGAGTTCCTGGAGCTATCTGAGACAACACAATTACAGAGTTGAACAAAAGTATAATATGCTTTAGAATTTGTATAGACCTGTGGCGGCCAAATGTCATCTGCCTTCAATTAGAGGCTCCAGAGTCTTCACAGTGGAAAGAAAAAAATAGGCTTTGTATTTTCTTGTTCTCTATTCAGTTGTAGCACAGATACTTACATGTTTTGTTTATATAGTACATACTTTATGCATAGTATTTTTTCAAAGTTGTATCTAATAAAATGTCTTTTAACCATTATTACTTGACTATATGGTTGTATTAAATTTTGTCTACCAAAAATATGTGGTTCTGTTTTATTTGAAATATATACAAGTGGTTGTGGGGAAAAGGCACATATTAAATCATAATATGTATGATTTAACATATATTCAATCATAAAGTAACTAGGATAGCTTAGATTTTGACAACCGTGGAGAGTGGATAAAGACAGGAACCTCTTATACTTTAAATTTTCTCTTTAAAAAAATCACCTGTGTTGCCTGGCCTGTGGTGGCACAGTGGATAAAGCATCACCCAGAAATGTTGAGGTCACCAGTTCGAAATCCTGCACTTGCCCGGTCAAGGCACATACAACAAGCAATCTGTGAACAACTAAAGTGAGGCGACTTATGAGTTGATACTTCTTGCTCCACTTCCCCCCTCCCCGGTGAAATCTATAAAATCTTTTTAACACACACACCTGTAGGCCTGGCCAGTGGTGCAGTGGATAGAGCATCATCCCAGAGTTCCAGGGTCGCCAGCTTGACCTAGGGACCCCGGCTTGACTTCATGGTTACTGGTTTGAGCCCCAGAACAGCACGTATGAGAAGCAATCAATGACACAACTAAGTGGAACAAGTTGATGACTCTCAAAAAAAGAAGAAAGAAGGGAGGGAGAAAGGAAGGGAAAAGAAATACCTGTACTCTGGTATGGAATAAAGGGGAAATGGGCTAGCCCTGCTTTATGCTTCTCTGCTTTTTATTAACTATTAATGGAGGCAGGTAATCTGAAGGGTCAGTTTCCTCCTAAGTATGTTGGGGTCTTTTATTTCCTTTCATTAAATTTGTTGGGGTGACATTGGTTAACAAAAGTAACACAGGTTTCAGATGCACAATTCTACAACACATCATCTGTATGCTGCACTGTGCAATCACCACCCCAAGTCAAATCTTTTTCCATATGTTGGTCCCTTTTAAATTTTTGCGTTTTTATAATATTTGACATCTTTGGGGGAAGTTGCTGGCTGGAGAGGAACTGCCCCTCCCACAACTAATTAATTTCTAGAGACGGTAAACAACTTGTCAGTGAATCCACCCTTCACATATAAACCAACTAATCCCTTGTCCACAACCACCTCTAATTCACACACCGAGCCAATTTCTCCTGCCCTAATCATCCTGGGGTAGGTCCCACACAACTAAAAATAGCTCTTAGGCCCCAAAGCCCACCAAAATTACTCGAACTACCCAACACGAAGCCATTACCCTGCCCTGCCGCGACTTTCCCTTGGAAACCCAGTAAAAGCGCGGGCCTGTGCTTCCCCCTCATTCCTTTCTGGCTCCTGACTGACACTGCTACTTTCCTTGCTTGGCATGCCATGCCTCCTGTGTCTAGGGGATCTATGAGAAACAAACTTCTGTTAATGGCATTGACTTCTTTGAAATAACATGATTGACACAGAGGTGCTTAATGTCTTTTTGGTTTTTTTTCCTTTTATTCATTTTAGAGAGGAGACACAGAGTGAGAGAGAGAGAGAGAGACACAGAGAAAGGGGGGAGGAGCTGGAAGCATTAACTCCCATAAGTGCCTTGACCAGACCAATGCAGGGTTTTGAACTGGCGACCTCAGTGTTCCCAGGTCGACACTTGATCCACTGCGCCACCACAGGTCAGGCAGAGGTGCTTAATGTTTTAATGAATAAAAACACCAGTTCAGTTTTCTGTAGTTATACAAGCCTGTTCAAAATAGACCTTAAAACAGGACTTTTGAGTCCCAAGTTTGATAAACATAACAAATAGTATAAATGTACTATAAGCAAGGTTCTAAAGAGGAATTGATCCAAAGAGTCAAGGCTTTGACCCCTCATATCTTTTTAGTCAGAAAAAATGTGGTAAACAGAAGCATCTTGTCCAAATGGAAGGAGAAGAGAGGTTTTTTTTTAATCAAGTGAGGGGCAGGGAGGCAGAATCCCGCATGTGCCCCAACTGCATCCACCCAGCAACCCCCATCTGGGGCTGATGCTCCATTGCTCAGCAACTGAGCTATTTTAATGCCTATGGCAAGGCCATGGAGCCACCCTCAGCGCCTGGGGCCAACTTGCTCATTAGAACCACAGCTGCAGGAGGAAATGACACTGCAGGAGGGGTTGACAGAGGGAGAGAAGGGGAGGGGTGGAAAAGCAGATGGTCACTTCTCTATGCCTGTGCCCTGACTGGGAATCGAACTCAGTACTTCCACACACTAGGCCAGTGCTCTACCCCTGAGCCAACCAACCAGGGCCTTTTTTTTTCTTTTTTCGAGAGAATTTTAAAAAATCATATTTACTCCCAATGTACAGAGGTTGCCAGTCTGATCTCTAGTCAGGGCACATACAGGAACAGATTCAGTGATGGGATTCAGCCTGTTCGCACCAGTTTGGTAGAACTGATACCTAATTTTTTGTTGAGCTCGGCAAACCGGTTGTTAAAATGGCACTTGTAATCAGGGTTCTCTCTAAGGTGGGTGCGTGGGCAGCCGCCCAATGTGGAAATCACAAATTTATACTCCTTACTCTTTTTTAACATTCATCTGTGTATTCTAAGCACCCATCGTAATGTTCATTCTGTCCATAGGTGAAAAATATTTGATGGAACTATGCTTGTAATATTTATTTATTCATTTCATAAAACTCATTATACCTTTGATGAAATACTACATTTTAATCCCCTTGTGTTAGTTACTTCAGTAAACAAACATATAACATACAGAGAAAAATTGCCAAACAGCCAGGGATGGTAAGCTGTCATTTGTTTCAGCTTTGTGTTACGCCCAAAATTCCACCAAGATATTATGACGGCGCTGGTGTTCCCCCAAACAGTGAAACCAGTAGGAAGCTAGGACACAATGAACCGATAGAAATACAGACATTAAGGGTTATCTTATTGCCAGTGGTGGGATTCAGCTGGTTCGCACCAGTTCAGCAGAACCAATAACTAATTATTTCAGTTTGGCGAACCAGTTGTTAAAATGGCACTTGTAATTAGGGTTCTCTCTAAGGTATTATTTAATATTTTTTCATTAATATTTTAAAACTTTCTTATAATCCAGTTTTGTGTACCTCTTATTGTTTTTATTTAAGTATTAAATGCATGGAATAATAAACTATCTTTTGTTACATTGTTTTTTATACTCATTAGAGCAGAGAACCGATTGTTAAATTATTTGAATCCCACCACTGAACTGATTTTAGAGAGAGAGGAAGGGAGAGAGAAATCCCACCACTGAACAGATTGATGTTTCTGTCTCTCCCTTCCTCTCTCTCTAAAGTCAATCAATCAATAAAATTTTTTAATTGTATTTACTCATATAACATACATACTGCATTCTACTGAGATTTGGTGGGTGATACCAAAGACGGTAAGACTCTAGGAGTTTAGTGTCCACAAGTGGGTAAATAGGAAACAACAGAAAGCAATCCTTCTCCAAGAGGCTCTCTAGCATGTTGTGGCAGCCCTGGAAACGAGCCTGACTGATCTTCAAGTACATGGAGCATAGCTGGCTTTGGAATCCATCTCGCATTTGAGCTGAGACCAGCTGCTTCTAGCCAGTGAACTATGGCAGAGATACTAAAGCACACCACTTCCTGGAAATGGGTTTCTTCTGCTGGTGGTTTGACTCCTGGACTCCCCTTCTGTTTTATACAGCCTTCATTAGGCAACATGGCAATGTAGGATGCTCCTATCCAACCTTCTTTCCTTTTCTCCTTCATTTGTTTTTGGGATCTAACAGGTCTCCCAGCCTTCTCTGTCTCTCTCCTTCCATGTTTTCCCTCCCAGAGCCTTTTCTAGAACATTTTTATTAAAATCCTTGAATGTTTGATCTCATCTTGGCATCTGCTTCTCAGAGGACACAGGGCTAGCACATATGGCAACTCAAGAAAAAAAAAATTTCATTGGGAATCATTGCCCTAATGATGAAGTTAGCACTGTGGAGTGTTTCATTAAACGCAGCTTTCTGAAAAGTTCTAGCTGTTACATGTAGACTAGTCCTGGTGGCAACATCACGGGAAAATAGGTTTTAAGGTCAGAACTGTGTTCAAATGCCAACTTCAACATTTACTACCTGTGTGTTTGGGGCAAGATATTTAACCTTTCTGCTTGACCAAGCAATGGTGCAGTCAATGGAGCATCATCAGCCTGGGATGCTGACGACCCAGGTTTGAAATCCCAAGGTCACCTGCTTGAGTGCGGGCTCATCTGACTTGAGCAAGACGTCACCAACTTCAGCATGGGGTCATACACATGACCCTATGGTCGCTGGTTTGAGCCTACAGGCTCTCACTTAAAGCCCAAGGTCGCTAGCTTACGTATGGGGTCACTGGCTTGGCCAAAGCACCCAGTCAAGGCACCTATGAGAAAGCAATCAATAAACAACTGAAGTGCCACAACAACAAGTTGATGCTTCTCATCTCTCTCCCTTCCTGTTTTTCCCTGCCTGTCCCTCCCTCCCTCTCTTTCTCTCAAAAAAAAGATATTTAACCTTTGTGAGCTTCAGTTTCCCTCTCACCACTTAGGCTTGTTGTGGTGATTAAATTAGAATGTAAAAGCACTTGGCACTGTGCTTAATTAGGATTATAGTCATTAACAGCTTAAAGATTTTGTTCATTCATTTATTTGGCAAACATTGGAATTCTTATTTTATTTTATTGATTTATTGATTAGAAAGAGAGAGCGTGAGAGAGAGAGAAACATTGATTTGTTGTTCCATTCATGCATCCATTGGCTGATTATTGTATGGATCCTGACTAGTGATTGAACCCACAATCTTGGCTTATTGGGAGAATGTTCTAACCAATTGAGCTACCAGGCCAGGGCAAACATTACAATTCTTAATGTGGACCAGGCAGAATGTTTCCTGCTGGAAGTGCAATAATGAATGTGACTGATGGCAGAAGCAGACATGTGGACAAATTCTAGTGTGATAAGGTAAGTTCAAAACATTCCAGGTACCAAGAACTGTGTAAATGGGAATAAAGAATCACCCCTTTTAGACTAAAGAGGTTTTTATAGTCCCTTCTTTCCAATTGTTACCAAGCACTGGCAAGGTCTGTGGGATTAACACATCAGATGAGACAGGCCCTCCTCCAGAAGCTTTCTGTCAAGAAAGGAAATATTTAACAATCAGGAAAGGGTTACTTGCTAAGACATGGAAATCACATTCCACTAATGTCTCAGTTTGTTGCATTTTCCACTTCTCAAATTGTGGCTTCCTTATTCCTACCATTCACAATGTTGTTTATTAGCAAATTTAACATCTGAGTAATAGTCTTGCTTTTTGATTTTGTTACCAGTCTGCATGCCCAACACTTCAAAAGGCCAAAACTCAACATGTCAGGGTTTGGAGTAAGGAAAGGTTTATTGATGGAGAAGGCACCGACTGAGAAGATGGGAGAGAGACTTAGTGGTGCCTCAAGTCCATCTTGACCACTGGACTAGGTAAAGGGTTTTTAAGGGGTAAAGGGGACACAGGAATGCAGAAGTGCTAGTGGGGCAAGTTTAATTGGAAGACCTTGGAACTCGGCCATTTATGGTAAATGGACATCAACACCAAATTTTCCTGGACAATGGACCCTTCACTTGTGAAAGTGTCCCAGTGTTCAAGTTCCAGTTATGTATGTCTTTTAGTTCCATGGGGGTGGGGGTGGGGTAGTGAGGAACACATGAAACTTTGGTTTCTGGTACAGCTGGAAGTCAAAGTTCTCTCATCTGTCATGCCCTGGCTGTATGACTTGCACTGTTGGTCTACTGTCTCTGAATACAACTCAGTAGCTCATTAAACAGGATAGGACCAGTTAGAGCTGGTTGTACAGTTACAATTTCTGCCATTATCCTAGGTCATTTTAGCATATAGGACCCATCCCTTTGGTCTAGGCTTGTACTATTTTGACTTCTAGTCAACAGACTTTCACCCCAACTCACTCCAGTAACACACAAGGCAAAGCCTTAGATCAGTTCATCACTCAGGATTACTCTTCCTATGAAACCTTAGACTAACGCCTTTTTGTCTTCTGCCACAATCCTTTCCTTCTATCTCTCATTCCATGACTTTTTAAAAAACAATCCTCCCTTTTATTAAAATTAATTTTAGAGAGACAGAGAAAGAGAAAGAGAAAGAGAGGCATTCACTTGTTTCGCTTAGTTGTACATTCATTGGTTGTTTTCCCTGTGTGCCCTGATGTAAGATTGAACCCACAACCTTGGTATTTTGGGACGATGCTCTAACCAACTGAGCTAACTGGCCAGGGCTCCATGACTTTCCTTGTGACCTTATTCAGAGCTCCAATCTTCTAACATCTCTTCATGCGGGCCCCTAGATTATCCATATTCCATGATTATAATATCATTCCAACCCCTTACCAGCATGCAAAATTTTCTCACCCCTTTGATCTCCCATTCTACTTACTCTCCTACTGTTGACACGTGTATCAATACAATTGTTGGCTTTCTGTGCTCCTACTCCCAAGCTATTGAGACTGGTAGAAAAAACCAATTAGCTACAAACTGATGCCTCAAAAATTTTGTGATCTACAACCACAACAGGGCAAGATATTCCTGGCAAGCCTTTAATGTACATTTCTCCTTTTCCCTTTCTTCCACAACAACTCACTCACCACGCCCCTGGAGTACTCCACTGTCTTCTCTTTTGCTCTCAGCAGTTGATCTTGCCTTCTCCTTCAGAGACTTAAAGGACATGACGTAGAATCTCTCTCAACATTTATTTCCTAACCTCTCCCTTCCTCCGGACTAAATGTCCCTTCTCCATCTAAACTCTGAATCATCCTCACCTGGCATCTTAGGGACTTCCTTCTACCTCCTTCTCTGATTTTCAACCTCTCTCTATGAATGTTTCCCCATAACCTCTCCCATCTTTGTTTGTTCTTGATTTATTTTTAATTAATTTATTTTTTTATTTAGTGTGAGGAGGGGAGGCAGAGAAAGACTCCCACATGCACCCAACCCGGAGCCACCTGGAAAGCCCATTAGGGGGCAATGCTCTGCCCATCTGAGGCCCTTGCTCCATTGTAACTGGAGCCATTTCTTAGCACCTGAGGCAGAGGCCATGGAACCATCCTCAGCACCTGGAACCAACTTGCTCCAGTCAAACCATGGCTGCAAGAGGGGAGGAGAAGAAAGAGATTAATAGAGAGAATGAAGCGAGAGGGGGAGGGGTGGGGAAGCAGATGGGCACTTCTTCTGTGCCCTGGCTGAAAATCGAACCTTGGACATCTACATGCTGTGCCGATGCTCTACCATGAGCCAAATGGCCAGGGCCAATTTTTTAATTTATTGATTTTACAGAAAGAAAAAGGCAGAGAGAGAGAGAGACATTTATTTGTTGTTCCACTCATTCATGCATTCATTGGTTGATTCCTGCATGTACCCTGACCAGAATCAAACCCACAACCTTGGGTATCAGAACAATGCTCTCACCAACTGTGCTCCCCATCTAGGGCACTTCTCCCATTTTAAAAATACTTCCTGCAGCTTTTAGTTCTCTTCTAATTCCACCCACGTTTTTAAAAGTCTCTCCTTTGCCTCACTTTTATTTATTTATTTATTTATTTATTTATTTATTTATTTATTTGAGGGTCAGAGAGAGAGAGAAGAAGGGACAGAGATGGGAAGCATCAGCTTGTAGTTGCAGCACTTTAGTTGTTTACTGACTACTTCTCATGCATGTTTTTTGTTGGTTTTTTTAACAGAGACAGAGAGTCAGAGAGAGGAATAGATAGGGACAGACAGACAGGAACAGAGAGAGATGAGAAGCATCAATCATTAGTTTTTCGTTGCCATTGCGACACCGTAGTTGTTCATTGATTGCTTTCTCACATGTGCCTTGACCGTGGGTCTTCAGCAGGCTGAGCCATCCCTTGCTGGAGTCAGTGACCTTGGGTCCAAGCTGGTGAGCTTTTGCTCAAGCCAGATGGGCCAACGCTCAAGCTGGCGAGCTCGGGGTCTCGAACCTGGGTCTTCCACATCCCAGTCCAACGCTCTATCCACTGTGCCACTGCCTGGTCAGGCTCATGCATGTTTTGATGGGAAGTAGAGATGGGGGTTCAAGCCAGCAATAATGATGATCCCATGCTTATGCCCGCAATTCCACGCTCAATCTGGCAATCCTGCATTCAAGCCAGATGAGCTTGTGCTCAAGCTAGCAAGCTTGGAGTTTCAAACCCGGGATCTCAACATCCCAGGTCAATGCTCTATCAACTGCGCCACCACCGGTCAGGCGTTGGTTAAAAGTCTATCTTTTTATCCTAACTCTATCTCCAGGATCTGGCAAAATGCCTGGCACAGAGTAGGCAATGAGTATTTATTTGCCTAAGAACAACTATGAGAAACAGAAGGGATGTGTTGAAACAAAAAAGGAACAGGGAAATTATAAAGCCTCCAGAGTTCTCTAAGATTCCTGGTTTGGTACACAGCTACTCCCTCTCTTGTTATGCTAAGTGGAAGTCCTCATGGATTGCTACCCAAGCTTTTATTTCTGGCTTACTCTGCCACTGCTCTCCCTGACCCCTATTGGTACCCCTACCCCCACATCTGCAATAATCCCATTTTTATCAAAATGTATGTAAGTGGGTTAATTAGATTATATATGAATTATATGTCAATAAAGCTGTGATATTTTTAAAACTTTGTATAAACTCTTTTCTTTAAGAAACGCATCCTACTCAAAGTTACTATCGGAACAAGAGTTGTCAGTGAAAAAGAACACAGGCTCTTTCCTAGTTTCAGTGTGTAATTTACATCCTTGAAGCCTATAGAGACAATAGGACTTTGTCCGGCTCAGCATTTCCTTACATGGACAGGGAGACAGATCAAGGGATAGATGATTGCAATGCTATGTGTGAAGATCTGTAATAGGGAGACAGTGGTATATATAGTAGAGCAAGCACAGATTATGAAGCCAGATAGCCCTGGGTTTGAATCCCAGCTCTGCTATTACTTGCCTCCACTTCCTCTTTTATAAATTGTAGGCAATAATGATGATCCACTAGACTGCTGAAGAAATCAAAGGAAATACCGTCATCAAAGGGCCTTGCACAAGGCCCTGCACAGCAGTGCTTCCTTTTATTTTGATTTTATTTAGAGAGAGAGGATGGGGAAAAGAGAGGGAGGGAGAGAGGTTGAGAGAAACACTGACCTGTTGCTCCCTTAGGCATTGAGTCTTGTCTGTGCTCTGACCAGAGATCAAACCCTCGACCTCGACGTGCCGGGTGATGCTCTAACCAACTGAGCGATCCGGCCATGGCCCAGCAGTGCTTCTCACACTTCAGTAAGCACAAGAATCATTGGCGAGTCCTGTTCAGTTAGTTGCAGATTCTGATTCAGGAGCTCTGAGGTGGGGCCTAAGATTCTGCATTTCTAACAAGCTCCCAGGTGATGTCTCTACTGTTGGTTGAGGACCACAGTTTAAATAGCAAAACTATGAAGTGCCAAAGAAGTGTAGAAGAGAAAGCAGTAAATTAATTCTTCAAGAGAAAGGAAAGTAGGTGCTTCCTTGAGGAATTGGAAGGGAGTTTGCAAGGAAGAAGAAGGGGGACATGCATTCTAGGTAGGGGAAGAGAATAAATCAAGACCTTGACTTCGGCCTGACCAGGTGGTGGAGCAGTGAATAGAGCGTTGGACTGGGATGCGGAAGGACCCAGGTTCAAGACCCTGAGCTTGCCAGCTTGAGTGCAAGTTCATCTGGTTTGAGCAAAAGCACACCAGCTTGGACCCAAGGTCGCTGGCTCAAGCAAGGGGTTACTCGGTCTGCTGAAGGCCCGTGGTCAAGGCACATATGAGAAAGCAATCAATGAACAACTAAGGTGTTGCAATGAGTAACTGATGATTGATGCTTCTCATCTCTCTCCGTTCCTGTCTGTCCCTATCTATCCCTCTCTCTGACTCTCTCTCTCTGTCCAAAAAAGACCTTGACTTCACATAAAAGTGGAAGCTGACTTTGGAAATAACAGGTATTGAGCAACTTACGACCTATGCAACTTACAACCATTCGACTTTACGACCACAATCGCTAGCCACGACTGCTCTGCATCTGGAGCAGTTTTTGTATGCACCTGTATTTTGTAATTTTGTATGTTTTGCAAATATTAAACCAGTTGTACTGGTAATGCAGTGTTTTACTTAAACCTGACGAATATAAAAATAAGAAACAAAATGGTGTAGAGATGATACAAATGGCATAAAATGAACAAAGAAAATTATGACATATAACAATAATGAAAGAAAATTATGATAAAATATGACTTAAAGATTTTTATAACATCATTTCACAGTACTGTACATATAGCCTACTCAACTTATGACTAAATCGTGTTACAACTGGTCTGTCAGAACCAATCGTGGTCGTAAGTCGAGCACTAGCTGTATCAAAGAAATGTAGTGAACAGCAGCCAGAAATTGAAAAGGTGAATTGTAGATGATCTTAATTTGATATTCATGAGTTTTAATTATAGCCTAAGCCAGTGGTCCTTAAAATGTGGTCCCTGATCAGTATCACCCCCAAACTTGTTAGAAATGCATATTTTAGGACCCACCCCAAACCTACTGACTCAGAAACTCTGGAGAAGGGATCCAGCAATCTGTGTTTGAACGAGTCCTTCAGAAAATGCTGATGAACTGTAAAGTTTGAGAACCACAGGTTTTACAAGAGGCACTGGGCATGGAGCAATGTGAGGTGTTTTAAATAGTAGAACAAGGTGACCAGATTTGTGTTGTAGAAAGTTGACCGCTGCCGTTGAGACTCATTAGAAGGAGAGAATAGGCAGGTAGCACAAGCAATTAGGAGGAGAGGCCAGGAAACCAAGTAAGAGAGGGTGAGCACCTAACCTGAAAAGAATTTAGAAAACGGACTCAGTAACATCTGGAGACTAATTGGATGTGATCTGTGAGAGCAGATTCGCAGTGGAAGGTGCCAAAGACTCCATCTCAGATACCAGAGTAGGTGGTAAAACTGCTAACCAAAATAGGTAAGAAAGGAGGAAAATTAAGTTCTGAATGGGAAAAATGAGTTTAATTGTGGATAGGCTGAAGTTGCGTCAGGGCCATGCAAGGGGAAATGTCTTAAAGGCACTTGAAAGTAACAGTCCAGGTTCAGGATAGAGGCGCAAATTCAATGGTATAGATTTGGAACTCGCATGTACATAAGGGGCAGAAGCTGTGTACAGGAAAAAAACTGTTCAAGAAATGAGAACAGACCAAGAACAGAGGACATAGAAACTTCAGTATTTAAGCGTAGGCAGAGAAGAAGGAGGCTGGGATAGAAACTGAGAAAGAACAATCATAGAAGTTGAGACTAAGGAGAGAAACACATTGAAGAACTCTCGTGTCATACAGGAAGGTGCTTGTCTGCAAATAACAGAAAGCCTGGACATAAATAAATACATAAGTAAATAAATAATAGCTTTCTTACACAACAAATTGGCTTTCCAAGCCTGGAACAAAACTCAATAATGTAATTAAAGTCCCAAGTTCCCGCTTTCTCTCTGCCCCACCATTTTTAACATGTTGGTTTGTAATCTCATGGTTGAAGAATGGATGCTGTACACTTAGGCATCACATCCAAATTCAAGGGCACAGAGGGGCAAAGGCAGGACTAGTTACAATCCTCCACTTTCTTTGGGAGGCTCTGTTTTTATTCACTGAACTCATGGTTTTATCTTCTTGACTAGAATTGAGCCACATGATCACACCTGGCTGCAAGGAAGGATAGAAAAATGAGTGTTTAACTTTCCAGCTTCTATAGAGGAGGTTAGGGATGGAACGGTTGGAAATGGATATGAAGTCTGCCAAACTTCTGTGTATGTCAAGTAAAAAAGGAGAGTCATAAGAAGAAGAGAGCACTGGCTGGATAGCTTGAATGGTTAGAGCAGGGGTCCCCAAACTACAGCCCGAGGGCCGCATGAGGCCCCCTGAGGCCATTTATCCGGCCTCCACCGCACTTTCGGAAAGGGCATCTCTTTCATTGGTGGTCAGTGAGAGGAGCACAGGATGCATCCGCACCCATAGTTCCCATTGAAATACCGGTCAGTTTGTTGATTTAAATTTACTTGTTCTTTATTTTAAATATTGTATTTGTTCCCGTTTTGTTTTTTTACTTTCAAATAAGATATGTGCAGTGTGCATAGGGATTTGTTCATAGTTTTTTTTATAGTCTGGCCCTCCAACGGTTTAAGGGACAGTGAACTGGCCCCCTGTGTAAAATGTTTGGGGACCCCTGGGTAAGAGCGTCAGCCCAAAGCACAGAGGTTGTCGGTTCAATCCTGGTCAGGGCACATACAGGAATAGATTGATGTTTCTGTTTCTCTCTCTCTCTCTTCCTTCCTCTCACTCTAAAAAAAAAAAATCAATAAAATAAACATTTAAATAAAAAGAGGAAGAAGACAGATGAGCCCTGACTGGGTGGCACAGTGGATAAAGCATCATCCTGGTGCATTTTGGTTGTGTGTTTAATCCCTGCTTAGGGCATGTACAAGAAGCAATCAATGAATGCACAACTAAATGGAAAAACTAAATAGAACAACTTGATGCTTCTCTCTCTCTCTCTCTCTCTTTCTCTCTCTCTCTCTTTCTCTTTCAAATCAATGAAAAAAAGAAAAAGACAGATGGGGTGATGAAAATAGGAGAGAAGGGCACAGCTACTTATCCCTATGTCGTTACATGAATAAATCTTTTATACAAAGTGTAAATGTCAACGTTGTACAAACAATATACAATTAAGGGGTCAAAAAAAAGTTTTCCCAGCTATCATACCCCATATTATTATTTGTTTTTGTTTTTTTACTTTAAAACATACTGCTTGCACTTAGGGTCATAAAGATCAAAAGTCTTGCTACACAGAAACTCTGTTTACTCAAATTCTCCACTTGGTCTTATCTATAACACTGGGGAACAATTTTTTTTTCCATTTTCTGTTGCATGAGGTTTTAGAACTTTTTACTATATATTTCTGCATCGCTGATTCCAAATCTGAAATCATTTTTCTGGTGCATGCTCTAGTTTCTATGCAATTTTAATTTCTTTTTGTTGGAGTTAAAGGGCAATTACTCTCAGATTGAACATAACCACAAGGCAATTAATGTTTTACAAACATCACTTTTATATAATTGTAGTTGTTTTTAAATGCAAAAAATTATTATCTGATAAAAACACATTCTTGTTTTGTTTTAAGATTGAATCATGGCTTCTTCGAGTAGGCGTAAATGTAAGAATAGTCCTGACACCTTCTGTTCTATATGTGGCTGTTACACACTTCAACATCAAAGGCGCAATATTCCATCATTTGTGACACGTGCATATATTGCCTATTATCAAATTCCCCTTGGCGATCAAGACAAGAATTGGGCTTCTTATACTGTGTGTCATAATTGTGAGGAAATGCTTTGTGACTGGACAAAAGGAAAATGCAAAGGAATGCCTTTTGGTATAACCTTTGGTAAACCTAAGGACCACAGCAGTGACTGTTATTTCCGTCTGATCCATAAAGAGGGCATTGACAAGAAAAATGGCATATGATCGCATATTCTAATATTCCTTCAGCAATACGACCTATCCCACACTCTTGAGACACTCCCAGTTCCAGTTTTCAGTGGTTTTATTTCTTCTAAGGATGAAGAAAGTGGACATGGTGATCAAGTGTATTTTGATAAGATGCATGAGGAAATGGTTGTAGAATCTGAAGGATCTTCTTTTGATGCCAAGCAGTCATTAACCCTTCAGCAGTTTAGCCAACCCGAATTGAATGACTTAGTAAGAGATTTGGGCCTATCAAAGAAAGCAGCTGAGTTATTAGCCTCCAGGCTTCAAGAAAAAAAATGTACTTCACCGGTCAGCTAAAGTATCCCATTTCAGGAAGCGTGAACAAATTTTTGTGGACCTTTTTCCGAAGACAAACATTTTGTTTACTGTTATGATACCAGTAGTCTTCTCAGCCAGCTAGGTGTTACCACTTACAGTCCAACAGAATGGCGGCTATTTCTTGACAGCTCTAAACTGAGTCTGAAATGTGTTCTCCTACACAATGGTAATGTTTATGCAGTTGTTCCAATTGGTTATTCAACTCATCTGTGAGACAATTATAATGACATAAAAATTGTCCTCGACTTACTGAAGTATGAGGAGCATAACTGGATCATTTGTGTGGATCTTAAAATGGTAAATTTTCTGCTAGAACAACAGAGAATTTCCAGAAGTATCCTTGCTTTCTGTGTTTGTGGGACAGCTGAGCTCAGGAGAAACACTGGACACAGAAGGAGTGGCCGAAACGTAAAGCTCTGGAAGTAGTGATGCAGAATATTGTGAATGAACCTGTAGTTAATCGAGACAGGATCATTTTCCCCCACTTCACATCAAACTTGGCTTACTTAAGTAGTTTGTTCAGGCTTTGAATAGAGAAAGTGAATGCTTTCAACATATTATTTCTGCTTTTCCTGCCTAGTCCTTCGAGATGATAAAAGCAGGTGTATTTGATGGACCTCAAATTCGAACCCTCATACGTGACGAGGAATTGGCCAGGAAGATAAATAAGGAGGAGAAAGCAGCATGGCAGTTACAATGAACTTCCTTGGCAACAAAAAAGCAGAAAACTATGAACTTCTGGTTCAAAGGATGCTGTTGGCTTTCTGCGACATTGGATGTAACATGAGTGTTAAGATTCACTTCCTGAACAGTCACCTTGATAAGTTTCCCAAAAGTCTTGGAGTTGTTAGTGATGAGCAGACTACTGCTGGAGCATCACACGAGATTGTCCTTAACAAGTATACAAATGCAAGAGCTACAAACGGAAATTTTTGCCTGAATAGAATTTAAATAAGTTTTGTGCAAATTTTATGATTAAAATAAGTGTTTTAATATGTTCTATTTTGAAATTTTAGACAAAATTCTGATGCAATCATATCTTTTAGTGTATTAGTATATTTATTGCATTATACAAATTATTATATTTTCACAAAGATGATGCCCAAGAAGGCATTCTACTTCGTTATGTTAAACTAAATGTTGAAAATTTTACAATGAAATGAAAACCTAAATTCTTGAATTGCAATAAAACTGTAGCTTACAGAGAAAAACTAATGTTAGATTTGAGATCAGCACACTCAAATTAGGTAAGAATAAATGTTTTTGTGGATGCAACAAAAATTTTGTTCTCCAGTGTAATGAATAGAAAATAAAGCAACAGGGAAAATTCCCTGACAGCTTTCCCTTCTTTGTTTCTTTTATAATGTGAACAGTTCTTCTCCAGGAATATTTATAACTGTTCTAACATTATTGCTACTCAGTTGGGTAACACCAAATTTTGATGGGTTTACTCTAACATATGAATAAGGCATTTTACAAGCATAGGAGAAACATAATGGTCAAAGTATCAGTTTGAAAATGTTTAGAGAATAAAATATTATACACATGATATATCTTACTGCCAAGGTCAATTTATTGAAGAATGTTCATCCCAGTTAAAATCACCTGTTCACTTACATTGGAGGAATCTGAGAATGGATTACAGGGCAACATCCCACAATCTGCCATTGGGTGCCCCATTGTGAAGGTAGAATACAATTTCTAACATCAGGGTCAACAGGCTAGTACTCTGGGCAGTAATTGATTTTTGAAAGCTGATATATGCAGCATTATTTGTTTTGGCTCAGTTTAGGCCACCAGAGGTCTCTTATTTTATTTGGGAATGAAGGCTATTTACAGTCAGGACTGAACCTCTTGACTAAGGATATTTGGGGGCAGTTCTAGAATATATGGGCCATTAACTAGGAAGCCAGGAAAAGATCATGATAAAAGCTAGCAGAGTATAATGCAAGCAAATACCATCAAAGAAATTAAAGGATATAAAAAATTCTGTCAACAAATAAATAAGCTGAGCCTGACCAGGCGGTGGCGCAGTGGGTAGAGCGTTGGACTGGGATGTGGAAGAACCAGGTTTGAGACCCCAAGGTCACCAGCTGGAGCGCAGGCCCATCTGGCTTGAGCAAAAGCACACCAGCTTGAACCCAAGGTCGCTGGCTCCAGCAAGGGGTTGCTCGGTCTGCTGAAGGCCCGCAGTCAAGGCACATGTGAGAAAGCAATCAGTGAACAACTAAGGTGTTGCGACAGCAACGAAAAACTAATGATTGATGCTTCTCATCTCTCTCTGTTCCCATCTGTCTGTCCCTATCTATCCCTCTTTCTGACTCTCTCTGTCCTTGTAAAAAAAAAAAAAAAAAAAAAAACAAATAAATAAGCTGAGTACTAGGGTTATTATTTATCTTTCATAACAGAGAACTTTAGTGTGGAAGTCCAATTTAAAAACAATTTTTTTAAATTCATTTTAGAGAGGAGACGCAGAGAGAGAGAGAGAGAGAGAGAGAGAGAGAGAGAGAGAGAGAGAGAGAAGAAAGGGGAGAGGAGCTGGAAGCTCAACTCCCATATGTGCCTTGACTAGACCAGTGCAGGGTTTTGAACTGGCGACCTCAGTGTTCCCAGGTCAACGCTTTATCTACTGCGCCACCACAGGTCAGGCTTAAAAACAATTTAATGAAAATATATCAGTATTGTATTAACTGGACACCTAAAAGCTGATTACATATATAACAAAATGTAACCAAATTAAAATAGAAAGTCTTTATATTTTTAAGTATTTTAATTAATTTTAGAGAGAAAAAGAAAGAGAGAGAGAGACATTGATTTGTTGTTCTACTTATTCATGCATCCATCAGTTGATTCTTGTATGTGCCCTGACTGGGGATCGAACCCATAACCTTGGTGTATCAGGAAGATGCACTAACCAACTGGGAAAATTTTTTGGTTTTTAAAAATTTGACCCAGGGCCCTGGCCAGGTTGTCTGGTTGGTTAGTGCCTCTTCCTGATACACCAAGGTATGGGTTCAATCCCCAGTCAGGTCACATACAAGAATCAATCAATGGCCTGGCCTGCGGTGGTGCAGTGGATAAAGCGTCAATCTGGAACACTGAGGTTGCCCATTCCAAACCCTGGGCTTGGAGGTCAAAGCACTTATGGGAAGGAACTACTATAAGTAGTTGATGCTTCCCGTTCCTCACCCCCTTCCTTTCTCTCTTTCTTTCTCTCTCTCTCCTCTCTCTAAAAAAATCAATTAAAAAAACTATTAAAAAACACTTAAAAAAACAGTCAACCAATGAATGCATAAATAAGTGGAACAACATAGTTGATGTTTCCTTTTCTCTCTCTCCGTCTCTAAAATCAATAAAAAAAAGAAAAAAAAATTGACCTAGAAGATTTTTTTTAAAAGATTTCATTTCTTTATTTTATAGAGGAGAGAGAGAGAGAAGGGAGGGAGGAACAGGAAGCATCATCTCCCATATGTGCCTTGACCAGGCAAGCTGGGGTTTCAAACCAGTGACCTTAAGTGTTTTAGGTCAATGTTTTATCCACTGCGCCCCCACAGGTCAGGCCCAGAAGTTTAAGTAAAACTAACTGTACATTCCCCTTTTTACATTGTCTAAATTCCACCGGAAACAAATCATATTACAGTGGAAATTTTATATTTATTTTACCTTACCTTTACAAGTAATGTTCAGACATTTTTAGTTTACGACCAGAGGCCTTTTATTTTAATAACTGTATTAATACACGCTTTTACTATGAACATTTCTGTGCAGATTTTGTGTGGACATATGCTTTCATTTTTTTCAGGTATTTGCCTAGGAGCTAATTGCTGGGTCACTTGGTAACTGTGGGACGGCCGAGCCATTTGCCAGAGCGCCACACCCCTTACATTCCCATCAGCAGTTAATCAGCAGTGTATGAGAGGTCCATTTCTCCATATCTAGCAGCTTTGTTTTTATATTAAACTGGATGGAGGGGGGGCGTTCTATGGAAAGTAACCTCACAGGATGATCTTTCATAAATTCCTAACTGGGTAGCTCATAGTGGGCAGTCATGCCCCAAGCATATAATTTCTTTAGTGAAAGGTTTTAAGCCAGCTGTTGTGCATTTAGGTAAACACCCCTTTGAAATATCAAATGTGATATTCTTCAAAGGGGGTACTAACCCTCAAGAAAGCACATAATCTTGTTCATTATTCTGTAATCCCATCCCCACTTTGTTTCTCCCACCTTCTTTATACCCCCCTTTTAGTTTCAAATGGATAAAAGAAACTGTAAAACTGTTATTCTGTGAAGCATTTGAGGTCTTGCTCCCCAGCATGTCATCAGTTTGGCTCAGATAAACTCATGAAAGCATATGTCCACACAAAATTTGCTGGGTGAGGAAAGGTTACCCTGGGGGCGAGGTCCTTGTTTTCCCAGTTTTGCACTTTACCAGACACTCTCCCTAGTGACCTTCTGTACCTGGCCCATCATCTCTGCTCTGCTAATGCCTGCCTAACTCCCTGCCACACTGCCAGAGTGGAATATGGTTTTTACCTAAATCCAAATAAGCCTACCAAATGTTTGTTTTTTTTGTCTGAATCTTGTTAGTTACAATCATTTATTTTTAACTTCCTGAATGTAATCCCCAGGCACTAACTGCTTTAACAGTGTGCTTGTGGCTGTAAATAAAATATTTTACAAGTCTAATTAGTGTCTGCATCCTGGTAAGGGAATCCCATTACCTTAAGGGCCCTAGGAGTCCAGCTCCCGTTAATCACAGGAAGGGAAGAGGCCTGGATACCTGGGGCCTAGGAATCTCTCGTAGGTTTAGCAATAGTTTTCTGTCTGAGCCAGCTTCCCCTGTCTACTCCAGCCGAGTTTTGGGGTCACCCCCCTTCTCAGGCTTCCTTGTTTCTCGGCTGCAAGAAGCTGTCTGCCAGCAGCTGCCAGTGTGAGGCCCCTCCAAACTACTGGCTCCTTTTCAGTGGTCAGTGTCAACACTCCTGGAAACTTCTTACTTAACTTCAATACTAGTTGCTTTCCTTTCATCAATATTGTCCATATAACAGCAACCCCCCAGCATACTCCACTCCTCTCCACCCCACCTCTTCCACCTCTGTGATTGTACTGGTGAGTGATGCTTGAGGAGGCCTGGCCGAGGAGGCCTGGCCAAGGAGGGGTCTGAAATCCAACCTCAAGCCACTTACCCAGCTCTGTGCCCCACACAGGAATTTGTCCGCCCTAAAGGATGGGGTGATATTTTCTCACGTGTCATTTGACTTGGTAGGGGCCAGCCTCCTTCCCAGTCTCCTCCCAGTTCGTTACCAAGTTTCTTTGTATTTTCTCCCCAATTGTTAAATCTATCCACGTCCCTCCATCTCCAGCCTCCCGTGTAAGCCACCCACATTTTTCACCTGGACAACTCAAATTGCTTTCCAACTGTCTGCTGCTTCTTTGTGCATACACCCTTCCAGTTGTTCCTCAGCCATTTGCCAGGTAAGTGATCGTTTTTTGTTTTGTTTTCTTTTCCAAGTGAGAGGTGGGGAGATAGAGAGAGACTCTCGCCTGTATCCCTACTGGGATCCACCTGGCAACCCCCATCTGGAGCTGATGCTTTGTCCACCTGGGGCCATGCTCACAACCAACCTATTTTTAGCACCTGAGGTAGAGGATCCACAGAGCCCTCCTCAGCACCTGGGCTACGACGTGCTCTAATCAACCAATGGAGCCATGGCTGTGGGAAGGGAGGAGAGAGAGAAAAAGTAAGAAGAGGAGAGGGAGAGAGAGGGTGGAGAAGCAGATGGTGCTTCTCCTGTGTGCCCTGACTGGGAATCGAACCTGGGACATCTATATGCCAGGCTGATGCTCTACCACTGAGTGAACTGGCCAGGGCTGGTGTTTTGTTTTGTTGTTGTTGTTGTTGTTTTTTGAGAGGAAATTGAATACGTTCACTCCCTACTTAAAACCCCTGATGACTTCCTGTTGTTCTTACAATGAAGATCAAAATCTTTACACTACCTCCTGTGTGATCTTGCTCCTCTCAGCCCCATTCCCAACCACTCTGCCCTTGCTTAAGTTACCTTGGACTTCTCTAACCTTCTCTTAGGCTTTAGCATGACCCCACAGCTCCTACTGCTTCAGATTTCATTTAATATATTTTCAGGGAGGACTTTTCTACTTCCCCATTAAATTTGGTCCCTCTTATGCTATGCTTTCTCAGCGTCCTTCTCACTTCCTTCCAGAGCTTATCTCTGTTATTAAAAGGGACACATTGCATGCATATGTGTAAAAATCTGTAGCTATGTTATTTTTCTTTAAATAATGCAAACTTTCTCATGGGCTCTAATTCCTATCAGGGACTGGGCTAAACTTAAACTTGCTGATTAAAGTTATCTGGGATTGCCCTGGCTGGTAGAGTGTTGGCCCCATGTGTGGAAGTCTCAGGTTTGATTCCTGGTCAGAGCACACAGGAGAGATGACCATTTGCCTATCTACCCTTATTTCTCTTTCTCTTTCTCTTTCCTTCCCACTGCCATGGCTCAATTGGCTCAAGCAAGTTGGCCTGGGACACTGAGGATGGCTCCATGGCCTCTGCCTCAGGTGCTAAAAATGGGCTCTCGTTACAACGAAGCAATGGCCCCAGATGGGCAGAGCATTGTCCCCTGGGGGCTTGCCTGGTGGGTGCTGGTTGGGATGCATGCAGGAATCTGTCTCTCTGCCTCCCCTCCTCTCGCTAAAATAAAGATAAATAAATAAAGTTATCAGGGCTTTTAAATTTTTTAATTGGTCTAAGAGAAAGAAGGGAAAGGAGAGGGAGAGAAACATCAATTTATTGTTTCACTTCTTTATGCATTCATTGTTTGATTCTTGTATGAGCCTTCACTGGGGATCAAACCCATACCCTGGTGTATCGGGATGATGCTTTAACCAATTGAACTACATGGCCAAAGTTTATCTGATCTTAAGCAGTCTCATTTGGAGTAAATATTCAATCAATATGAAGTTGCAGCCCTGTCAGCAGAACTACCCCCCTGCCCCCCCCCTTAGGATGGCCTGTGGGATCAAAGGGAAACTTCAAGGAAGTGGCAGAGCTGGGGGCTGTAACCTGGGTCCTCACTGGCTTCTGCTCCCTAGTCATTCCTGGTCACCATGGCCCTGCTGACATCAGCTGCTGAGCTTGCTGACTGGCAAGCTCATGATTTATTGTTTCAGCACCTTGGGAGTCTGACATCTTATCTTCCTACCCTCACTTCTCTATCCCTGCTTCACTCAACAGCTGACTTGGAGCTTTTCTAACCGTGCTGGAGTCTTCAGCTCTGTCCACCATTGCGGGTCTTGGCCACATTCTCCAGCCATCCCTTACCAATCAGTCTGCCCTAGACTTTGGTTTAGGATCACCTGGGCACTGGCACAGTGCTCATTGGTCTGTCCATGGCTCTCAACCATGCTACTTTCTGCCTACCTGGCAGGGAGCATACAGAGAAGGCTGGGTTTCCAGCATGCCATGTGCAAGTTGTGGACACCTAGCAGCATTTTCTCGGACTCCTCACCCTCCCCAATGCCCAGTGCTGCTTTCTGCTCCCGAGCCCTGCTCAGTTTAAGACTTCTGCTAGAATCCAGCAGCCTTCTGAACTGGGCCAGGGAAAGTGGACTTCCAACCCCATCCCCTACCCCCTGCTTAATGGGATACTTCTGAGCCTCTGTCTCAGGTTAGACCCCAAAAGTAGGGGAACACTAACACACTCATGCCAAACACTTAACCTACTTCTATCTCTGTGAAATTTATTTTTTTAATTTACTATCTTAGAGAGAGAGAGATAGAGAGAAACATTAATTTGTTCCTGTATGCATCCTGACAGGGGATTGAACCAGTAAAATTGCATATTGGGATGACTTTCTGGCCAACAGAGCTATCTGGTTAGGGCTCCATGAAATTCATTTTTATCTCTCCAATTCCTCTATCAGTCATAGTTTAAAGCTCCGGGAAACCTTTCCTGGTATTTCACATAAGACTGAGGGTAAATTTCACAAGGACAGGAACTGTTCGGTTCATTTCTTTCTTTTTTCTTTTTAAATTTTTCTGAAGTGAGAAGCGGGGAGGCAGAGAGACAGACTCCTGCATGCGCCTTACTGGGATCCACCCGGCATGCCTACCAGGGGGCAATGCTCTGCCCATCTGGGCCGTTGCTCTGTTGCAACCAGAGCCATTCTAGCGCCTGAGGCGGAGGCCATGGAGCCGTCCTCAGCGCCAGGGCCAACTTTGCTCCAATGGAGCCTTGGCTATGGGAGGGGAAGAGAGATACAGAGAGAAAGTAGAGGGGGAAGGGTGGAGAAGCAGATGGGTGCTTCTCCTGTGTGCCTTGGCTGGGAATTGAACCCAGGACTTCCACACGCCGGGCTGACGCTCTACCACTAAGCCAATCGACCAGAGCCACTGTTTGGTTCATTTCTGATTACCTAATATAGGGCTTGGCACACAGTGCCAAAACACAGAATAGAAATGCAATAAAAATTTGCTGAACAAATATTGTTAATCTGGTTTACACCTAACAGACCTAAATCCCTTGATTTTCTTATCATGCAGGACTTTGGAGTCAGTTCCTGGCTCTTTTATTCATTCATTTAACAAATATATTTGAGTTCATACTAAGTGCAATGCATTGGGCTTGCTATTGGAGATAAAATGTAAATCTTTTAAAACATTTTTATTAAATATTAAATATATCCAAAAAGTTGACAAAACATGTAAAGTTTATTTCTTTTTAGTTTACTTATTGATTTTAGACAGAGGAAGGGAGAGACAGGAACATCAATCTGTTCTTGTATGCACCCTGATGGGGAATTGAACCCACAACCTTAGTGTGTTGGGGACAACGCTCTAACCCAGGGGTCCCCAAACTTTTTACACAGGGGGCCAGTTCACTGTCCCTCAGACCATTGGAGGGCCGGACTATAAAAGAAACTATGAACAAATCCCTATGCACACTGCACATATCTTATTTCAAAGTAAAAAACCAAAACGGGAACAAATACAATATTGAAAATAAGGAACAAGTAAATTTAAATCAACAAACTGACCGGTATTTCAATGGGAACTATGGATGCCAGGCATCCTGTGCTCCTCTCACTGACCACCAATGAAAGAGGTGCCCTTCCGGAAGTGCGAAGTGCGTTGGGGCCGGATAAATGGTCTCAGGGGGCCATATGTGCCGGAGTTTGGGGACCCCTGCTCTAACCAATGGAGCTATTCAGCCAGGGCAAAATATATAAAGCTTAAAACAATTACAAAGTAAATCCTCTCTAAATCTACTACTACCTGTCTCCAGTGGTAAATCTTTATATGTAAGGAGAACAGATCAAAAGGGGACAGGAACAGATCCTTAGAGACCAGTTGGAAGGCGAGAGCAGTTTTGGCAGAGAGATGAAGGAGTCTGGGGCAGGATGGTATAAGGGCAAGGGAAAGGGCAGGGTGGGCTCAAGAGATATTTAGGAGGAAAACTGGACTTGATGGATTGTCAGTAGTTGTGTGACCCACTTTTTCCTAGCCTCCGTTCTGCATCTGAAATAGGCTGGTAATAACTGTAGTTATTTGTACTCCTAGCACCTAGCGCAAAACTTGGTACAAGATGATAGGCAAAAAATCATAGCCACTGTTGTTAATGCTGTATTGTGTGAGCTTCATAAATTGTTTGCAGAATGAATATTCTGTCAAACTTGGGGCTTCTAGGAAGGAAAACAATAAATGATGGTGACTACCATAAACGATGCCCATACTTCCCAGGAAAAGGGGCCACTCGGGTCTGGGCCAGGGCCTGGGCCAGGGCCAGCCCCGCCAGGCCCCGCCCACATTACACTGAGCTCCGCCCCCTGGCCGCGCGCGCCCCCGCTGCCCCCGCGCGCGCCCCGCCCCGCCCCTGCTGGTGACGTGCAGGGCCGAAAGGGCCGGGCGGGGTGCAGTGAGCCTTGTGCTTCCGCGGGCTGGGGTCGCTGGGGCTTCCTGGCCAGCGGGAGCTTCGCGGGGTTTTGCTCGCTCCCTCACCTCCCCGGTGCTGTCTGGCGGCGTCCCACGCGGCCTGCATTTCAGCCGGGACCAGGGTGAGGGTGAGTGTTGGCGGGAGCGGGATGGGACCGGCCGGGAACGCGCTCTGCTCTCCGGGGCCTTGTCTGGGCGGGGGTGGCGCGGGCACGTGCGCGCCCCTGCCCTACTCCGCTGGCTGCTGCCCCGGGTGCAGAGAAGAGGGAGGCGGCGGGTGAGTGCAGGGAGGAGAGGGTCGGAGGGAGGAGGCTGGATCCTGGGCGAGTGTGTACGTCGGGGAGTCTCCAAAGCGGGAACCCGGAATTGTGTATATACGTGATCGGGGGCGTCCTTTTCTAAGGGGTGCAGCGCTCGCTGAGGGGTGGGGGGTCCCATGAGCCCCAGTGGCCGGAGCTTTCAGGTTGTTAGCTTTGGTGGTCTGTGATGGGGTTGGAGATGAGAATTGGCCCCAGCTCTAGCAAGTTGTGGATTTACCAAAAAGAATCTTGGAGTCTCCCTCCAACCTGTCGCCATTCCTACCGTCCCCCTCCTGCGTGAAGGATGAGTAGAGTTTAGAAAGGTTGGAGGATATTCCAGGGATGGTGTCCGAGTTTAAAGCAGAAGAGGTGTGAGAGTGCAGCGTTGGAGTGGAAAGCTTGGGAAAGTGAATAGTTGAAAGAAAGGCTGGTTTGGTAGATTGTGGCCAGATTGCAGAAGACAATGAGGTTTATATCATA
Organism: Rhynchonycteris naso; assembly: GCA_037038555.1. Classification (NCBI taxonomy): domain Eukaryota; kingdom Metazoa; phylum Chordata; class Mammalia; order Chiroptera; family Emballonuridae; genus Rhynchonycteris; species Rhynchonycteris naso. The sequence continues at coordinate 40,805,912 of CM073002.1, forward strand.
ACATTTTTTATACTGTTACAACTGTAATTATGTTACAAAATATAAAGTAGAGGAGGGAAATATCACCAGTAATCCTTAGAGTTTGATATATGTTTGCTAGTATTTTCATCTAAACTTATAACAGTTAGAGATTACCTACAATTTTCTGTTTCCTTTTCTGGTTAGCATGTAAAATGCGATGTAATAAGTAATATTCAGCAATATTATTTCCTTTTTCTTAATAAGCAAGTAGCACATATTGCTCATAGAAAATTTTAAAAATTCAGACAAGCAGAATGAGAAAAAGTATGCATAGTTTCCCTGCCTCCAGATTTTAACATTGACTGTACCGTTTTGGCTTTGTATATTTTTTCAAAGATAGGAGCAGATGATGTCCTGATTAGGAATTTAGTTATTATGGGAATTCTTTGAAGGTTTTAAGTAGGTAAGGATCATAATATGACTGCTATGAGAAGACCAGTTACAATGCTGTTTGCAGTGCCTTGAACTAGGTCCATGACAATGGAGAAAGAGAAGGGTAGAAAGATTTAAAAAATATTTTGGAGGAAGAATAAACAAGACTTGGAAATGTATTCATTAGGGAAAGAGAGAAGTCATTGCTTGTCAATATTTGTTTTGAACAACTACAAGTAGATGGTGCCATTTACTGAGGAGAAAAATTTTAAATTTGAGATGCATGTTAGTTATGAAGTCTTATGTTGAGGAGGCAGTTGGATATACAGGCTTGGAACTCACAGCAGAGAGAGCTTAGAGCTGGAGATAAAAATTTGGGAGTGGTCTGTTAAATAGTTGCTATCAAAGTTTGGGACTCTATGAGATCACTTAGGGAGAAAGAGAATAGATAAGTGAAAATAGAGGCTCAGGCACTTCCATAGTTTGAGGTCTGGTGGAGGAAGAAGATTGAGCCAGAACAGAAACAGCCAATGAGGTAAGAGAAAAAGCAGGAGATTGGTATCACGGAATCTAAAAGAGATACATTTCTGGAAGATGGAGAATTGGTTCTTTTATCGGCATTTCTAAGAAGTTTGGTAAGGTGCTCAGTTGGATTTGGCATTGGAGAGCTTACTGGTTTTGGTCATTGGTAGTACTATCCAGAATTGTAGAAGTGGAAGGTGAAAAGCAGATTAGAATAACTGAATGGGATGTGAGGAAGTAAAGACAGTGAGTGTGAATTAGAAAACAGTTGCCCTTCTTCAAGATACCGTATTTCTCTCTACCCCAAAACTAAATTTATAGGTGAAAAATTGATGTCTTGTGTAATTTTTCCATTCCTTAATTACCAATCCAGTTGAAGATTTTTTGGCCTGACCTGTGGTGGCGCGGTGGATAAAATGTCCATCTGGAACACTGATGCTGAAGCTGTTGGTTTGAAACCCTGGGCTAGCCTGGTCAAGGCACATATATGGTGGTTGATGCTTCCTGTTCCTCCCAACTTCTTTCTCTCTCTTCTCTTTAAAGTGAATAAATAAAATATTTAAAAAAAAATTTCTTTTCACATTTGTTGACCATTTGTGAAATTCTGTTCCTATCCTCTGCGCTTCTTTTTTTTAAAACAATTTTCTAATTTGTTGAGTTCTTTAGATAGTAGCCGATATAGTAGAATCATATAATACAATATTTGTCTCTTTGTGACTGGCTTGTTTCACTTAGTATAACATCCTCTGGGTTCACCCAGATTGTAGCATGTGTCATAATTTCCTTTTTAAGGCTGAACAATATTATACTGTATGTCTATATTTTATTTATTCAGCATTCATTGGCTGTTGTGAAGAATTCTTCTAAGAATGTGGTGTACATATACCACACTATCTGTAGATATCTGTTCAAGTCCCTGCTTTCAGTTCTATTGCATATATACCCAGAAGTGGGATTGCTGGATAACACAGTAATTCTATTTCTTTCTTTTTTTTTTTTTTTTGAGGAGTTGCCACACTATTTTCTATAACAACTGGACCATTTTACATTCTGACCAGCAAGCACAAGAGTTAATTTATTCACATCTTCACCAGCACTTGTTTTCTGTTTGATAGTAACCATCCTAATGGGTTTCAGGTGATATATCATTGTAGTTTGTTCGTTGTTATTTTTTCTTCTTTTCCAATTGAAAGGAGGGGAGATAGACTCCTGCATGCACCCCGACCTACGGACCAGGATCAACCGGGCAACCCCTGTCTGGGGCCATGCTCACAACCAGGCTATTTTTAGCATCTGTGGCAGAAGCTCCACAGTGCCAGGGGCCAGTGCACTTGAACCAGTCGGGCCATGGCTGCAGGAGGGTAAGAGAGAGAGAGAAAGAAAGAGAGGTGAGGTTGAAGGGTAGAGAAGCAAATGGTCGCTTCTCTTGTGTGTTCTGACCAGGAATCGACCCCGCAACATCCACACACTGGGCCAGCGCTCTACCACTGAGCCAACCGGCCAGGGCCATTATAGTTTTTTGTACTTTACTAATGTAAGTGATGTTAAACAACTTTTCATGTGTTTATTGGCCATTTGAATATGTTCTTTGGAAAAATCTATTCAAATCCTTAGCTTGTTTTTAAATTGGGTTGTTTCTTGTTGCACTTTAAGAGTTCTCTCTATATTCTGGAAATTAATCCCTTTTTAGGTACATGATCTGCAAATATTTTCTCTCATTTTCTGTATTATCTACTTACTCTGTTGATAGTGTCTTTTGATGCACAAAATTTTTAAGTTTTCATAAAGTCCAATTTGTCTGTTTTTCTTTTGTTACCTGTGCCTTTATTGCCATATTCAAGAAAGCATGGCCAAATTCAATGTCATGACACTTAGTCTTATATTTTCTTCTATGCATTTGTTGTTTTGTCTTACATTAAGGTCCTAGATCCATTTTAAGTTAATTTTTGTATTGGTGTTAGATAAAGGTATGATTTCATTCTTTTGCCTGTGGATATCCAATTTTTCCAGCACCATTTGTTGAAAAGACCATTCATTCCCTCATTGAATGGCCTTGGCAACCTTGTCAAAAATTATTTGACCATATATTCAAAGGCTTATTTCTGGTCTCTCTGCTCTATTCCATTGGTCTCTGTATTTGTCTTTATGCCAATACCAAGCTTTTGATTACTGTAGTTTTTTAGTAAGTTTTAAAATCAGGAAGTGTAAGTATTCCATTTTTATTCTTTTTCATGATTGTTTTGGTTAGAGTCCCTTGAAATTCCATTGGATTTAGGATAGGCTTTTCTGTTTATGCAAAAATGTCATTGGAATTTTGATAGGGATTGCAGTGAATATGTAGATGACTGGGTAGTATTGACATTTTTTTTTTTTTACAGGGACAGAGAGAGAGAGTGTCAGAGAGAGGGATAGATAGGGACAGACAGACAGGAACGGAGAGAGGTGAGAAGCATCAATCATTAGTTTTTCGTTGCCATAGCAACACCTTAGTTGTTCATTGATTGCTTTCTCACATGTGCCTTGACCACGGGCCTTCAGCAGACCGAGCCACCCCTTGCTGGATGGAGCCAGTGACCTTGGGTCCAAGCTGGCGAACTTTTAGCTCAAGCCAGATGGGCCCCGCGCTCAAGCTAGCAACCCTGGGGTCTCGAACCTGAGTCTTCCGCATCCCAGTCCGACGCTCTATCCACTGCGCCACCGCCTGGTCAGGCAGTATTGACATTTTAACAAAAATCTTCTAATCTATGAATGAGATGTATTTTCATTTATTTATATCTTCTTTTTTTATTTGGAAATTGAATTTAATGGGGTGACTGATCAGTAAGAGTATATAGGTTTCAGGCAAACATTTCTATAGCATTTGAACTGTTCATTATGTGTATGTCTCTAATTTTTTTTTTTAGCGAGAGAGACAAAAAGAAGGGCAGATAGGGACAGACAGGCAGAAAGGGAGAGAGATGAGAAGTATCAGTTCTTTGTTGTGGCTCTTTAAGTTGTTCATTGATTGCTTTCTCATAATGTGCTTTAATGGGGGGTGGGGCGGTGGGCCATAGTAGAGCGAGTGACTCCCTTGCTCAAGCCAGTGACCTTTGGGCTCAAGCCAGAGACCGTGGGGTCATGTCTATGATCCCACGCTCAAGCCAGTGACCCCACACTCAAGCTGGTGAACCTGCACTCAAGCCAATGACCTCCAGATTTCTAATCTGGATCCTCTGCGTCCCAGTCCAACGCTCCATCCCCTGTGCCACCGCCTGGCCAGGCTCTAATTTCCTTTTTCTTTAATTTCTTTCAGCACTATTTCATAGTTTTAATTGTATAAGTCTTCACCTCCTTAGTTAAGTTAATCCCTCAGTATTTTATTCTTTTTGATGCTATAAGAAATTGTTTTTGTAATTTCCTTTTCATCGAGTTCATTTTTCATGTATAGAAATATAACTGATTTTTGTGTGTTAACTTTGTGTCCTGCTGCTTTGCTGAATCGTTTATTCTAACAGTTGTGTGTGTGTGTATGTAATACGGTTTTCTACATGTAAGAGCATAATAAAAGGCTTTCATATTCATTCAGTGGATGCACTGTAATTTACTGTGGACTATTTCTAGTATTTTTTATATAGTAAGAAGAGAACTAACATTTAAATTTTAGATTTGTGAGTGCAACCACATATGATGTGTATTACCCTGCCTTGAGAGTATTTCCTTAGGATAGATTCTCAGAAATACCTGATCATTCTCTCTTCTCATCTGACCATGGATGTTTATTTGAATCTTCATTGTCACCTCCTTAAATTGTCCTCTGTCTTCCTGCCTTTAATCCTTCCACACACCCCCTTTCATTCTGTTTCCTTCCTTCCTCCCTCCCTCCCTCCCTCCCTCCTTCCCTCCCTCCCTCCTTCCGGAGAAGGGCTGGGAGGAGGAGGGCAGGAAGCATTAACTCATAGTAGTTGCTTCTTTTATATGCCTTGACCCAGCAAGCCCTGAGGTTTTTTTTTTTTTCTAATTTTTTTTATTTTTAGAGGAAAGGAAGAGAGAGAGAGAGAAAGAGAGAGAAGGGGGGGAGGAGCAGGAAGCTTCAACTCCCATATGTGCCTTGACCGGGCAAGCCCAGGGTTTTGAACCGGCAACCTCAGCATTCCAGGTCAACGTTTTATCCACTGCGCCACCACAGGTCAGGCACCTTTGTTATTATTATTTTTTTTTAATCTTTAAATTGATTTTAGAGAGAGGAAGGGGAGAATGAGAGAAAGAAACATTAATTTATTGTTCCACTTATTTATGCATTCATTGGTTGATTCTTTTCTTTTTTTTTGTATTTTTCCGAAGTGAGAAGTGGGGAGAGGTAAACAGACAGACTCCTGCATGCACCTGGCCGGGATCCACCCGGCATGCCTGCCAGAAGGCGATGCTCTGCTTCAACTGGAGCCATTCTAGTGCCTGAGGTGGAGGCCATGGAGCCATCCTCAGCGCCCGGGCTAACTTTTTGCTCCAATGGAGCCTTGGCTGCAGGAGGGGAAGAGAGAGACAGAGAGAAAGGAGAGAGGGAGGGGTGGAGAAGCAGATGGGCACTTCTCCTGTGTGCCCTGGCCAGGAATCGAACCCAGGACTTCCACACGCCGGGCCAATGCTCTACTGCTGAGCCAGCTGGCCAGGGCTATTGGTTGATTCTTGTATGTGCCCTGACCGGGGATCAAACTCACAATGTAGGTAATGGGGATGATGCTCTAACAAACTGAGCTTCCCAGCCAGTGCCCTTTCATTCTTTTTTCTACACTGCTGCCAAATGAAGAGTGGGGGTCCATTCACTTTTACCTCGTAGAAAACAAGACTTGTGAAGCATCTTGATTCTATATCATCTGTTCTGTGGGTATAAGGAAAAAAGTTTTTGATGGCTGGAGTGCACTGCATGGATGAGTCGGAATTTATTTTTTAATTTCTTTTTATTTTATTCATTTTAGAGAGGAGACACACAGAGAGAGAGAGAGAGAGAGAGAGAGAAAGAGAGAAAGGGGGGAGGAGCTGGAAGCATCAACTCCCATATGTGCCTTGACCAGACCAGTGCAGGGTTTTGAACTGGTGACCTCAGTGTTCCCAGGTTGACGCTTTATCCACTGCGCCACCACAGGTCAGGCTGGATGAGTTGGAATTTAATTTGATTCTTTTTTTTTTTTTTTTTTTTTTTTTTACAGGGACAGAGAGAGAGAGTTAGAGAGAGGGATAGATAGGGACAGACAGACAGGAATGGAGAGAGGTGAGAGGCATCAATCATTAGTTTTTCGTTGCCATTGCGACACCATAGTTGTTCATTGATTGCTTTCTCACATGTGCCTTGACTGCGGGCCTTCAGCAGACCGAGCAACCCCTTGCTGGAGCCAGTGACCTTGGGTCCAAGCTGGAGAGCTTTTGCTCAAGCCGAATGGGCACACGCTCAAACTGGCGAGCTCGGGGTCTTGAACCTGGGTCTTCCACATCCCAGTCTGATGCTCTATCCACTGCGCCACCACCTGGTCAGGCTAATTTGATTATTTTTATTTTTATTTTTTTACAGGGACAGAGAGAGTCAGAGAGAGGGATAGATAGGGACAGACGGACAGGAACAGAGAGCGGTGAGAAGCATCAATCATTAGTTTTTCGTTGCTGTTGCGACACCATAGTTGTTCATCGATTGCTTTCTCACACGTGCCTTGACCGTGGGCCTTCAGCAGACCGAGCAACCCCTTGCTGGAGCCAGCGACCTTGGGTCCAAGCTGGCGAGATTTTGCTCAAGCCAGATGGGCCCGCGCTCAAGCTGGTGACCTCGGGGTCTCGAACCTGGGTCTTCCGCATCCCAGTTCGATGCTCTATCTACTGTGCTACCGCCTGGTCAGGCTAATTTGATTCTTGAAGGGTGGAATAGCATTTTAGTAATGGAGAGAAGGCAGAGGTGAAATATTAACCCGTTAGAAGGTAATTGTTAGATGTTCAATCATGTGAACTTTGGTGACTGTAGACAAGGAGAGGTAGAACTAGTTCTCCTAATCAAGGATTGTTTGTTCTGCTTATCTGAAGAGTGACCTAGGGTTTTTGATATTTTGGTGATTTTTATCTATTTTGTTTTGAAAAAGTTTATTTGAGGTTGTATACTTCTATTGCGATATAATTCACATAATGTAAAATTCACTATTTTAAAGTGTACAAAGTATAGTCATAAGGTTGTACAACCATTACTATCTAATTATGTAACTTTTTCATCACCCTAGAAAGAAACCTTGTATCTCTTAGCATCTTATCCCCTAGGGGCCACTTTTTTTGTCTATAGATTTTGTTTGTGAACATTTCATATATATAGGTAGAATTAACATGTGACCTTTTGTATCTAGCTTCTTTTACTTAGCATGATATATTCAGAGTTCACCTGTATATCAGTAACTCATTCCTTTTTACTGCTTAATAATATTCCACAGTATGAATTTACCACATTTTATTTATACAGTCATCAGTTGGTAGACATTTGGATTGTTTCCACATTTTCACTATTATGAATAATGCTATTATGAATATTCACATGCTAATTTGTGCATGGATATATATTTTTATTTATCTTAGATATATGTATACCTAGGAGTGGAATTGCTGGTTTATACAGTAATTCTGTGTTTAAGTTTTTGAGGAGCTGCCAAAATGTTATCCACCACAGCTGCAGCATTTTACATTTCCACCAACAGTGTATGAGGGTTACCGCTGTGTATTCTGTATACATTTTTGGCAGACTCTATTATATTTAAGTGTTGTGTGTGTGTTTAGACATTTTTATTGAGGATAATAGGCATATTACAAACTACATATCTTAAAGCTTACAGTTTGATAAGTTTTAGCATACACACCTGTGGAACCATCACTACAATGAAGATAGTAAACATATGCATCATCCCCGAAATTTTATTTTTTCCCCAAATTTTTCTTATGCCCCTTGGTAATCTTTTGCTCCCCTCTCCCTGTCTTTTCTCCTTCCCTCGGCAGCCACTGATCAGCTTCCTGTCACTGTAGACTAGTTTGCATTTTATATAAATGGAATCATTGTAATATATACTTTTTTTCTAAGCTGGCTTTTTGAGTGAAAATACTCATCACCATTTTGAGATTAATTCATGTTGCATGTATCAGTACCTTCCTTTTCATTAATGAGTAATAGTCTGTTGTATGGATATATCACGATTTGTCTATCCATTCACCTGTTAACGAATATGTAGGTTGTTTCCAATTTCTGACTATCACAAATAAGGTGGCTGTGAACATTTGTGTACAAGTTTTTATGGATATATGCTTTTATTTTCTCTTGGGTAAATACTTAAGGAGTGGACTGACGTAGTCATATGGTAAGGCATGTTTAACTGCTTAAGAAACCGCCAGACTGTTTTCCAAAGTGGTTGTCCTGTTTTACATTTCCACCAGCAGTGCATGAGAATTCCAGTTCTACACTCTGTTCTTTTTAACATACAGAGAAGTAAAAAGAAAACAAAATAACATAAAGACACCTATAATCTATAATGTTGTTCCTTTTGGCATGATTAGAAAATTCAAACATTATAGTCAGGAATAAAATGAAAAGCAAATACACTACCCAGAGGCAATTATTGTTAATTGTTTTTGGTCTTATAGAAAAACTTAAACTACCAGCATCTCCTTTGTCTCTTTTCTTCCCCAGTTTACAACAAAAGGAATCAAAGTATATATACTGTTCTGTACCTTGCTCTTTTCACTTTACAATGTTTTTACACTTTTAATTGATTTTTAGAGAGAGAAACATCGATTTGTTATTCCACTTATTTGTTCATTCATTGGTTGATTTTTGTATATGCCCTGACTGGGGATCAAACCCACAACCCTGGCACATTGGGATGACACTCTAACCAACTGAGCTGTCTGGCCAGGGCTTACTTTACAATTTATTTTAGAGGTATTTTTATATCAGCACATTTTAAAAAATTTAGTTACTGATTTGAGAGAGAGAGAGGAAGAGAGAGAGAGAAAGAAACCAATCTGTTACTGTATGTGCCTCAAGTGGGGACCGAACCCACAACGTTTGTGTGTTGGGACTATGCACTAACCAACTGAGTTATCTGGCCAGGGATATCAGCACATTTTTAAATGGTATTACAGTCTTATGGTAATACAGTCTATTTTGCTATAAGAAAATACAAATTTGTTCAGTGCAGCTTAATGTAATAGGGAATTGAGTATAATGTGAAGTTCACATTTTTTTTTATGAATCTGTTTCAGTTATATTTGTTCTATTCTTTAGATTTCACATGTAAGTGAAAGCATATGCTATTTGTCTTTCTCTGGGTGCCATTTTACTTAGCATAACACCCTTCAGGTTTATGTATATTGTCAGAAATGGTAAGATTTTATTCTTTTTTATGGTCGAGTAATATTCCATTGTATGTATGTACCAGTCTTTTATCCACTAGTCCAGTGGTACTCAAACTTTTTGAAGTGGGGGCACATTCAAAATCCTACAAATAATTGTAGCCGTACTATATACAAATTTCTGAGAAATATGTTATAATAATTAAGTCAAATATTAAAGAAAAAAAAAAGAAGTCCAAGTGTGCTTTTATGGTAATTAAACAGAATAAATATGACAAAATTAAATTTATTCTGACATTAAAAAACATTTTTATGTTACATTTTTTGAGTTATGCTTTTTAGAATTCATAAAAAAGGAGTTAAAAAATTAAAAAATGACAATAAAGGCATCTTTATATATATATAGATACATTCTTAGTAAAATTTAGTAAATTCAGCAGGTCCTGGCGTGAATGTGTTAGATTTTTTCATTCTTGTGTTTATGAGAAACATGAGCCTGAAGTGTCCTAGCAATTTCTTCAATGTTTGGGCATATATTTGAAAGGCAAACTCATTTCCTTGTCAATACATTGAAGAATTGCTCTCTTTTTACTCTTACTGTGTTGAGTGCAGAAAACCCCCACCATACATATCATCTTAACTTTACACCAAACAAAGGATAGAAGAAACTTGCCTCCAGTCTTTCAGGGGAACATGGGGGGTAGTGTAAACAATCCAGCACCACAGCTTAACAGCCTTTTGCAACCTAATCAAGCAAGTGAGGTGGGGGGTTGGGCAGACTGTCAGTTTACAGCCAATTCCCCATACCTCTGTCCCCCAAAAATCTAAACTCCAAAAACCCTGTTGGTTTTTTGGTCCCCAACAGGCACATATTTCTCTGGGATACTGTAGGGTGCACCTGGAAATCTTCTGGGGCACACCAGTGCACCCTGACACACACTTTGAGAACCACTGCACTAGTCTATTGATGGGCACTTGGGTTGCTTCCATATCTTGACTTTTGTAAATAACACTGTAGGAAGTTCACATTTCATATGTGTGATTTTGTATGCAAGAAATGCGAGGTGGATGCAGGAAACTGTGCCCTGCCAAACTGAGCCACGGAAGGAACACACAGACCACACACCTCAAACACCTTCTAGCAACCTCAGTTTACTGCTGTGTTATGAATCATACCCATTCACATCTGGGGTTACAGCTTGCTTTCTTTATTAATTGAATTTATTGGGATGACATTGGTTTGCAAAATCATACAGGTCTCAAGTGCACAACTCAGTAAAACACCACCTGCACCCTGCATCGTGCCTGATGTTAGAGTTTTCTGTTGACTTCAGGTTACCCTTTTTCTGCCACTAGATGATGACTCACAAGCTGCAGACTTTCAGCGCCCACTACCACAGCACTCTTGAGATCTTTTTTCAAGGTAAAGTGCCATGTTTATCGTGGCATTTATGTATTTAACCATTTCTCATGCATAAAACTACTACCATTATAATTAGATCCCCTTTTTTATGTCACTGGTAAAATTTTTGAGTGTTGTACTTCTAAACTCCTTTTCCCTCATAAACCTGGTGATTTTTATGATACAATTTTACACAGCGTGATATGTTTTAGAAATGCATATGTCACGTTATAGCAACATACATAATTGTTTTTTAATTTTTAAAGTTTTGTTTTTTAAAATGGTGGTGTACATCGTATATACTAAAGAGCACATAAATCAGGAAATATGTTTGAAAGAATAGTAGAAAAGCAATAAACGCCTACTTAGCTACCACCCAGCCTACAGGAAAGGAAACTAATACTTTTGAACTTACTTGTATTCCCTCACTGATCATTTTATACTTTTTTGAATATCTGAAATATTACATGAAAAATTAAATTTAAAAGTATTAAAAATCTGTATTCCCCGCCACCCCCTGCCAGCTGGTCTTCTGAAAGAATGTTGATTCCCTGGCTGACAGCCCTTACAGTGCACACACTGCATACACATACTTGGGGAGGGATAATTTGTAAATACATTTATGTTTAAGATTCGTGTGTATTGGGTTTATCATTGTTATTTTTTACAACAGCTTCGTTGATATCTAATTTATATACTGTAAAATCACTCTTGTAAGACGTAAGATTCAGTCTTTTTAAAACTATATTCAAAAAATTGTATAACCATCATTATATTTAAATTCCAGAAAATTTTCATCAATGGGTAGGCTTTTGTGGTTGATGGGCACATTGTCCAGATTAGGTAGTGTTGATCAAAGAAAAAACAATTTTCTAAGAAATTAAAAAATGTCTTAGGCTTTAAGGTGCTTGTTTCCTTTTTAGACTCTTAGCTCCAGATAGAAAGGCATAGGAATTAACTTCATGGGATTTATTGTCAGTTTGAAAACTCCAGTGAAAAATCTCTATTTGGTGAAGTGTGCAAAATTTGTCTCAATTTATATATTCTCAGTGACTTTGTCCAAGAGTTTGACACCATCTTGATCTGGTCTGGTTCTTTCTTTCCTCTCCAAAGTGGGTATGTAAACAAGTTTTGTTTCCTTTTTGCTTTTCTTGGAAAGAAAACTTATATAGAGCTTCACAAATGAATAACAGGATTGTCATATGAGTCAAAACCAGTGGTGGGATTTAGCCGGTTCACACTGGTTTGGCAGAACCTACCTAATTTTTTGTTGAGTTCAGCGAACTAGTTGATAAAATCGCACTTGTAATCAGGATTCTCTCTAAGGTAGTAGGCTCCTGGGCAGCCGCCCAATGTGGAAATCACAAATTTACATTCCTTATTCTTTTTTAATGTTCATTTGTGTAACGGCATATTCTAAGCGCCTGTAGTAGTGCTCATTCCATCCATAGGTGAAAAAAATTGTGAGTGAGGATACCAATGAAGAAGCAATCTGGAAATATCTTAAATAATGGTTTAATTGTTTTTTGTCAGGTATTATTTAATATTTTTTCGTTAATATTTTAAAACTCTTATAATCTAGTTTTGTGTGCCTCTTATTGTTTTTATTTAAAGATTAAGTGCATGAAATAATAAACTATCTTTCGGTTTATCTTATTATACTTAAAACAGTCATTAGAGCAGAAAACCTGGTTGTTAAATTATTTGAATCCCACCACTGATCAGAACTATCATTTTAGGTGATTCCAGTGATCTTAGTCTGAAGGGGCTTGAAGGAAGTCATTGGAAGATTAGATGGCCTCCCTTTTGTAAACCTAAGAATTCACCTGAAATATGTCTGACAGAACCCTTAAACATCCCTGGTTCACTCTCTTCAGACTAAATATGGAGAAGTGATGGGGTAAAGGAAGGGTAAGACTCACCTACGGCCAGCTCTCTAGTTCTACACTGGCGAGTAGGAGGAGCAAGGGCATGGATAATCTATAATAGAATAGCTCTTTTATTCTAAACTCTTTTTCATACTGTTACTGTGTGAGATTAGAGACAGAGTACTGGCCTGACTGGATCCTGAGGCTGATCTTATAGAGCAACTTGTATATGACCTTAAGCAGTTTTATTGATAACAGAAAAGTAGGTGTTTTGACCTGGTAGTAGATAATACCTAAATAATGAAACAATACATTTTGAGCCCAGCTGTCTAGCTTTTTCATTTTGCTCAGCTCTTTACATGTCATGTTGGGAATGGCCTACTTCAGTCTGATGCTGATGATCAACCTCTGTCAGCTTCTCATTATTCTGGTCCAGTGTAAAATTGTGATTTTTTTTTTTTTAACTTAAAAGAATTTTTTTTTTAATCCAGATGAGTTGAAGAAACATTGATTATGTTGGCCAATGAGTGAAAGCATATTCAAACAATTTTGTTTAGTATAAGACATGGCTAAGGCCTGACCAAGCGGTGGCTCAGTGGATAGAACATCAGCCTGGGATGCTAAGGACCCAGGCTCGAAACTCAGAGGTCACTGGCTTGAGCGCAGACTCATCTAGCTTGAGCATGGACTCACCAGCTTGAGTGCAGGCTCATAGATATGACCCCATGGTCGCTGGCTTGAGCCCAAGGTTGCTGGCTTGAGCAAGGGGTCACTGGCTTGACTGGAACCCCCAAGTCAAGGCACATATGAGAAAGCAATCAATGAACAAGAAAGGTGCTGCAAGAAGAATTGATGCTTCTCATCTTCCTTCCTATCTGTCTGTCCCTGTCTCTCTCCCTCTCTTTCTCACTTAAAAAAAAAGACATAGGATAATTTGGATAAAGGTTTTATCAGTATCTACTTTAATGAAAATCAATGCAGAATCTTTAGATTTCTCTTAATCTAAATCTTTCCTATGACAGGTCAGTTCAGATAGCTTGTAGTGTGAAAAATAATCATTTTGGGGAGATTAGCTGTATCCATGTTATCTGTATCAATGGGAAATGATAGTTTTATGAGTAATCTTCAAATAGAGGAAAAAATTAAATTAGACATTGAAATATATTTTTATTTTGATTGGACTTCTTTATGCTTAATGATTTTCCTCAGTATAATATTGAAATGGATATAAATTCTTAGAGTATACATTGAGCAGCCCTTGGGAAGCCTAGATAGTGTTAAGGTAAAACCTGCTTTATTTTTTATTAATTTAAAAATATTTTTAAAATTTATTTATTCATTTTAGAGGAGACAGAGAGAGAAAAGGGGGGAGGAGCAGGAAGCATCAACTCCCATATGTGCCTTGACCAAGCAAACCCAGGGTTTTGAACCGGCGACGTCAACATTCCAGGTCGACGCTTGATCCTCTGTGCCACCACAGGTCAGGCATCTCCTGCTATTTTTAATTCACAAAATACATGGCCTGACCTGTGGTGGCGCAGTGGATAAAGTGTCGACCTGGGAACACTGAGGTCACCAGTTCAAAACCCTGCACTGGTCTGGTCAAGGCACATATGTGAGTTGATGCTTCCAGCTCCTCCTCTCTCTCTCTCTCTCTCTCTCTCTCTCTGTCTCTCTCTCTCCTCTCTAAAATAAAATAAAAAGAAATTTAATTTAATTCACAAAATACAGGGGTCAAAAGCAAAATGCAGGGGTGGGCAGATGTAGGCTTGCAATTCATATGGAAAATAATACAGTAATTAATCATAAATATAAGAACAAACTTTTACATACAACTGTACAAATTATTGTATAATTCAGGAAATGGATCATATATATTTGGATTACTGAGTCAGTTGCATTATTGTGTTCCTAAAGGTCCAACATGAGACGTGCTGTACAAATTACCTTGCTTCCCCAATACTTTATTTACTGCTGGCAGTAACACCTTCTAGTTATGATGTGCTATTCTTTTTAATACCATGGTAGGTAAGATCTGTATCTTATTCACAAATAAAAAACTGGTCTGTCATTTTCTCTCAGGATGCCTTTTGACCACATCTCCATAGATTTAGATGTATTGTGTCCTCATTATTAATTTTTCGACTGTTATTTTAATTTCCTTTCTGAGGCATGAATTAATTTAGAATATCATATTTTTTATAACATAGTGAGTTTTTGTGTTTAATTTTTTTAGGATCAGAGACTATGGCTGTAACATTTATACGTTTTGTAATTATTGAGACTTTATATCTTACTACATATATGCATTAATTTAAATGAAGGTTTATAGATATTTCAAATGGATTATTCTCTACTGGATTCAGAGTTATATGCATCTGTTAAAGCTGGCTTGTTAATTACATTTGTATCATTTGTATTTTTATCTGTTGTCTTGCTCTTTTACATTTCTGAGAGAAATGTGTTCAAATTACATTGTGATTGATTTTCCTTGTCTTTTTGGTTTGTATATTTTGACACTTGCTTGGGGTATAGTTTATGACCTATCTTTGTGATTGTGTCTTTTAATGGTAGCAGTCTCTATTATATTGTATTTTTTTGCCTTAAATTATTGTTATTAGTCTTGTCATGCCTGCTGTCTTTTGTGTTTGCATGTGTCTGTGTATAGCTTTGCATACATTTAGCTATAGTACTTTTGACGGTGTACAGTATGAACAAGTAGATGTATAAATTTAGCATTGTGGAAAGCATGAGGAAAGCTAGTGTAAGCTAGTAGTCATATTCCCTGTGGGCTGTATTTTGGCATGTATTTTAGTTGTCCATTAATTTATTCAGCAGAGTTTCTTGAGCGCTTACAGAAAGTTTGTAGGAGGAAAATGGAAAAGCTGTACTGGATGGTGTGATCAGGGAAGGCGTTCTTTAATGAGGTAGGCATTTGATTTGGCCTCTGGTGAACCTAACCTAGGGGAAGAGCATTCCAGAGAGAACAGGCCTGAAATCCAAAAACCCTAAGGAAAGATTGAGGTGTATGTGAAGAACAGAAAGAAAATCAATGTGTCTGGATGTTAGTCATTAAGAATGGAGAGGGAGGCAGGGCCCAATTCAGGTAAGATCTTTTTTTTTTAAATTGATTGATTGATTTTAAAGCAAGAGGAAGGGGGGGAGAGAAGGACAGAAGAAACATTGACCTGTGCCCTGACCAGGGGCTGAACCCGCAACCTTTGCGTATTGGGATGACGCTTTAACCAGCTGAGTTATCTGGCCAGGGCTCATGTAAGATCTTGTAGGTAATGTTAGGAGAGTGGTTTTATTGTAAGTGTTATGGGAAGCCATTGAAGATTTCAAGCAAGGAATTGGTATGATCGGTAAATATTTTTATAGTTTTTTTCTAAATTGAGGTACAGTGAAATACACAGATTTTAAGTGTATGTATGGTTGGATGAGTTTTCACGATTGCATATTACCCACGTAACTGAAACCCTTATTAAGACATCTCCAGAAAGATCCTTATTCCTCTTCCCTATCAGTCTCCACCACCAGCACCCCACTGCTATTCTCTTTTCATTCACCATAGATAAATTTGTCTGTTTTAGAACTTTGTATGAGTGGAATCATTTTCTCTACTCTTGTATCTGGCTTCTTTTACTTACCTTAACGATTTTGAGATTCACTCCTGTTGTTGCTTGCATGGGGAGTCCATTCGGTATACCACCGTTTGTTTACCCATTCTATTTTGGCTTTTGTAGATATTTTTGAAATGTCTCTGGCAAATAGAAGAGAATGTATTTTTTTTTTTTTTTTTTTTTAGAGAGGAGACACAGAGTGAGAGAGAGAGAGAGAGAGAAAGAGAGAGAAAGGGGGGAGGAGCTGGAAGCTCAACTCCCATATGTGCCTTGACCAGACCAGTGCAGGGTCTTGAACTGGCGACCTCAGTGTTCCCAGGTCGACGCCAAATAGAAGAGAATGGATTATAGATTCTCTGATTCAGATATTTGATAAAGGAACACTGGTTGTCTTGGCAAAAAAAGTGGAAATAATTTTGTTTGAAATGAAGACTAGGAACAGTGCCAAAAACTTACAAAGTCATTATGAGCATTTTAGGAACATTTGCCTGTATTGAAAATGATTGTGCTGCTCGTCCTCATCCCCCTTTCAGTCTGATGGGAAAAGGTGTCTTGAATGAGAGCATAGAATTCAGGTTCTGATGAGATTCAAATGCCATGAGGATCATAGAATTTCGTATTGAGAAGACACCTCACATAGTACATAGCAGATTTTTCAAGCACTTTCCCAAATTTACTCCTTCCCTCAAGAATTGGCTACATCTTGTAATATGTGTCTGCAAGAGAGGGTTCTAGGACCAGGTTCTAGGGGTTCCAGGTTTTATTTTTTATTTTTATATATAGATTTGAGAGAGAGGGAAGGAGAGAGAAAGAGAGAAACATTGGTTTATTGCTTCACTTATTTATGCATTCATTGGTTGACTCTTGCATGTGTCCTGAATGGAGATCAAACCTGCAGGCTAGCCCTATTGGGACTATGCTCTAATCAGTGGAGCTACCCCGCCAGGGATCTAGGTTTTCTCTCACAAGAGAACTAAAACCTTTTACTAAGGATTTCTAGTGACTATATATTACATAACTTTTGTGTCTTTAACATTTTTTCATCTTTTGATTTTAGAGAGAAGAAGGGAGAGAGAGAAACATCAATTTGTTTTCCACTTACTTATGCATTCATTGTTTGATTCTTTTATGTGCCCTGACCTGCAACCTTGTTATATCAGGATGGCACTCTAATTAATTGGACTACCTAGCCAGAGCTGTATTTTTAATTATGTAATGTTTTAGAAATTGTTTTTCTTTTAGGGTTTATTTCAAAGTGTAGAATATTAAAAGGTTTTTTGTTGTTAGTCTTTAACCTTTTTCAGAAACTCGACTTATTTATGTTATTTGAATGGGTGTGATGCAGGGTAGTTTCGCTTTCTTACGTTATACATGACAAGATTTATAATTTTTTTTGCTTAAGTTTTTTAATTGAAAAATGAATATTTGAGGTTAAGTGGACATTTACTATATATGATGAGGCTGTTTCAATGTGATAAAAATGTTATTACAGGAATCAGCATTACATATATTTCTGTATTTGGGGTTGGTTTCATGGGGAGTAGAAAATCCTTTCTCCAGACAAATTCTAACAGCGACAGATTTTTTTAATGGTTCACAGTACCATCTCAGTATTCTTTTTAATTTTATCTGGTTCAAAACCTAAAGATTAGTAGGGCATTTTGTTTCAGGTTTGAATCTGGCAGTATCTAATAACTGCTCACATTTCCTTTTCATAAATCTTGAAGCCAGACAAGAAGAATCTGAAACTTAATATTACCATGGGTCATTTGTTACGCATTCAGTTCACTTTTTACTACATCATGATGATAGCATGCTTAGCAGATGTGCCCAGCCCTAGCAAGCATACGCTTGAATGTCGCATGTGTGTATACTTTAGTATTGTTCTTCCTGAACTGAAGCAAATCTGAATTATTTAAGTGTTATAAGTACAAGCCTAAATCTTCCCAAACGTATTTATCAGAAGCTCAAGTCTGTGCCCAAAGATGACAGCAGAAGCTTGCTTACAGGGGCTGCACAAAGTGAGAATTACCTTGGCAGAAACAGTAACTCATTGGTGGTTTACCCGCCCAACCCTCTCCACCACCAAATTCTTCCCTTTTTTCTCTTCTGTTCTCCTAGTTTTAGAGCAAAAGTTAAAAGAGAGTTTTCACTTTAGCACTTTAAGTGAGGGTGAAATAAAATACTGGTTTTTTCAGGGATTCCCTACCTTTCTGGGGAAGAGCCACTGTTGTTCTTGAGATTCCTTGAGGGGGGTGGTCGGAAGAGAATATGTGGGTTATGAGGTCCAGAGAATGGCGAGTGAAGATGGTGCTGGCCTCACTCAGCTTCACGAGAAAGCCCATTAAACTCTTGGCCAGCTGCAGAGACAGGTGGTCACTGAGGAACTCAGGCGCAGAGACAAATTTGGAGATCTGCCCAGATGTCTGCCTCTGATTTTAGCTTTATCTGAGAGTAAGGGTTTTGTTGTTTTTTCTTATCTACATTAAGGAAAAAGAAATGAGGTTTACTGATTTTTGTTTGTTTAACAAAACAACCAAACCTGGCCAGTGGCTCAGTGGATAGAGTGTTGGCCTGCTATATGGACATCCCAGGTTCAATTCCCAATCAGGACAAACAAGAGAAGCTACCATCTGCTTCTCCCCGCTTCCCTCTATCCCTCTTTCATTCCTGCAGCCAGTGGCTTGATTGGTTCAAGCATGATCTCAGATGATGAGGATAGCTTCATTGATTTGAGCATCAGCCCCAGATGGGGTTGCCGGGTAGATCCCAGTCGGGGCTCATGCAGGAAGGAGTCTGTTTCACTGTCTCCCATCCTCTCACCAAAAATCTCCAACAAAACAAACAGAAAATGTATTCTTCATGTAACTTCCCAAAATTATTTTCGGATTAACTAAGACTAGTTGCCAACCAAATGCTGAAGGCAGGACTTTACTCTCACTTTTTATAAGCTTTAAAAACAAGAAATAATAATTGAATTCAGGGTCTCAACAAAAATACTCATTTATATTCTGAATTAGAGCAGGTAGGTAATGATGGTGAGTAAACATTAAATGGCTTGATTAAGCCTGACCTGTGGTGGTGCAGTGGATAGAGCATCGACCTGGGAACACTGAGGTCGCCAGGTCAAAAACCTGCACTGGTTCGGTCAAGGCACATATGGGAGTTGATGCTTCCAGCTCCTCCCCCCTTTCTCTCTCTCTCCTTCTCTCTCTCACTCTGTGTCTCCTCTCTAAAAAATGAATAAAATAAAAAATTAAATGGCTTGATTAAGTAAGTTTATTAATGCTGAATGTTTTTAGAGCATTTTAAAGCTTAGAGGTATTATACAAGATAACAGTTATAGGGAAAATGTTCTCGTAAATCCAGGATTTACATATACTTATGGCATTACATGCATCCTTCTTCCAGCTGGGTCAGTGAGTCGGTCTCTGAGAGCTGAGAGACTTTTAAATGGTTGGTTCTGTTTTAACTTTGAGAGAATGAAAAATAAATATTTTTGAGTTAACATTTCATTTTCATTAATTTTATTCTAAAACTGTGTAATTCCCCAATAAATAAGCATTACATTTTTGCCTTTGATTAGGTACATAGTCTCTGTTAGTGATAGAGCAGAGGTTTGGAAATCAGAAAACTCCTCTTTTCGAAGTCTTAGCTGAATACTGTATGGAGCAACTCATGTAACCATCCTGGACCAATTCTTTAAACTAACAGTTCTTTAATCTAACTTGCTGCCCAATTAGGGAACCACTAGCCACGGATGGTTATTGAGCCTTTGAAATGTGGCTGGTCCTGACTGAGATGTGCTCTAAGTTTAAAATGCACACTGGATTTTAAAGACTTAATACAAAGATACAAATGTAAATTTTTTTTTCTAATTTGTTTATATTGATTAAATTGTTGGAATGATAATATTTTGGCTTTATTGATTAAATAAACTATTATTAAAATTAATTTTACCCATTTCTTTTTCACATTTAAAAATGTGGCCACTTGAAAATATTAAATTTGTTTGTGCTCACATTATATTTCGTTTGGACAATGCTGGTCTGGACAGCATACCCTATACTGATTCATGAAATATTAATAAGTGCTTAATGAAACAGCATTTGGAAGAGAAACAGTGTCTAGTAGAACTTTTGCAATGATATGATTGTGCTTTTGGCTTTGGAAGGGATGTGTACATATTTACACAGACTTTTAAGTGTCAGTATTTTCTTTTTTCCTTCTTTTGATAGTTGTCAGCCATATTTATTTCCCATTACCACAGCTGGAGGCAAGAAAAGAACACGGTTTAGTATAATACAGTCAGGTAGGAATTAGCGCATACAATAAGGTTGAAAATTCTAGAGAAATATTGGAAGAAGAAAGCACAGCAGCTTCACAAAACATACTTGGCTGTGACTTGGCTTCCCTGTCCCACAGCTCCATTTACAATCACCTCTCGTTTATGACAAGTTATTGTGAAGTTTACAGTAGTAGTATCCTGCCAATTTTTGCCAAGAGTGAATTATCAGTAAATTTCTGTGAGCCAATATTATTTTTTTTTTATTAATTTTAATGGGGTGACACCAATAAATCAGGGTACATATCTACAATGAAAACATCTCCAGGTTATCTTATCATTCAATTATGTTGCATACCCGTCATCCAAAGTCAGATTGTCCTCTGTCACCTTCTATCTGGTTTTCCCTGTGTCCCTCCCCTCCTCCTATCCCACCCTTCCCTCCCTCCCCCCACCCCGTAACCACCACTCTCAGGTCCATGTCTCATAGTCTCACTTTTATGTCCCACCTATGTATGAAATCATGCTGTTCTCAGTTTTTCTTTTTTTCTGATTTACTTATTTCACTCCGTATAATGTTATCAAGGTACATCCATTTTGTTGTAAATGATCCGATGTCATCATTTCTTATGGCTGAGTAGTATTCCATAGTATATATGTACCATAGCTTTTTAATCCACTCGTCTTCTGACGGACACTTGGGCTGTTTCCAGATCTTCGCTATTGTGAACAATGCTGCCACAAACATGGGGGTGCATTTCTTCTTTTCGAACAGTGCTATGGTGTTTTTAGGGTATATTCCTATAAGTGGGATAGCTAGGTCAAAAGGCAGTTCAATTTTTAATTTTTTGAGGAATCTCCAAACTGTTTTCCACAGTGTCTGCACCAGTCTGCATTCCCACCAGCAGTGCAGAAGGGTTCCCTTTTCTCCACATCCTCACCAGCACTTATTCTGTGTTGTTTTGCTGATTAGTGCCATTCTGACTGGTATGAGGGGATAACTCATTGTGGTTTTAATTTGCATTTCTCTAATGATTAGTGATGTTGAGCATTTTTTCATATGCCTATTGGCCATCTGTATGTCCTCTTTGGAGAAATTTCTATTCATTTCTTTAGCCCATTTTTTGATTGGATTGTTTGTCTTCCTGGTGTTGAGTTTTATAAGTTCTTTATAAATTTTAGTTATTAACCCCTTATCAGACGTGCTGTTGAATATGTTCTCCCATTGTGTGGTTTGTCTTTTTATTCTGTTCTTGTCTTTAGCTGTGCAAAAACTTTTTAGTTTGATATAGTCCCATTTGTTTATCTTGCCTTTTATTTCATTTGCCCGTGGAGATAAATCAGCAAATATATTGCTGCTACAGATGTCGGAGAGCTTGCTGCCTATGTTTTCTTCTAAGATGCTTATGGTTTCACGGCTTACATTTAAGTCTTTTATCCATTTTGAGTTTGTTTTTGTGAATGGTGTAAGTTGATGGTCTAGTTTCATTTTTTTGCAGGTAGATGTCCAATTTTCCCAACACCATTTGTTAAAGAGGCTGTCTTTATTCCATTGTATGTTCTTTCCTCCTTGGTCAAATATCAGTGTCCATAAAGCTGTGGGTTTATTTTTGGGTCCTCTGTTCTGTTCCATTGATCTATGTGCCTGTTCTTATGCCAGTACCAGGCTGTCTTGAGTATAATGGCCTTATAGTAAACCTTGATATCTGGAAGAGTGATACCTCCTGCTTTATTTTTTCTTTTTAAGATTGCTGAGGCTATTCGTGTTCTTTTTTGGTTCCATATAAATTTTTGGAATATGTGTTCTATATCTTTGAAGTATGTCATTGGTATTTTAATTGGTATTGCATTGAATTTGTAAATTGCTTTGGGTAATATAGACATTTTAATGATGTTTATTCTTTCTAGCCATGAGCACGGTATATGCTTCCACTTGTTTGTATCTTCCTTGATTTCTTTTATCAATGTTTTATAATTTTTTCGGGTACAAATCCTTAACCTCCTTGGTTAAATTTACTCCTAGGTACTTTATTTCTTTGGCTGCAATAGTGAAGGGGATTGTTTCCTTAATTTCTTTTGCTGACAGTTCATTGTTAGTATATAGAAATGCCTCTGATTTCTGAGTATTAATTTTATATCCTGCCACCTTGCTGAATTCATTTATAAGGTCCAGTAGTTTTTTGACTGAGACTTTAGGGTTTTCTATATACAATATCATATCATCTGCAAATAGTGACAGTATCATATCATCTGCAAATAGTGACAGTTTTACTTCTTCTTTTCCAATTTGGATGCCTTTTATTTCTTCTTCTTGTCTGATTGCTGTAGCTAGGACTTCTAGAACTATGTTGAATAAGAGTGGTGAAAGGGGGCACCCCTGCCTGGTTCCTGATCTTAAGGGAATTGCTTTTAATTTTTGTCCATTTAGTATGATGTTTGCTGTGGGTTTGTCGTAGATGGCCTTTATCATGTTAAAGAATGTTCCCTGTATTCCCACTTTACTGAGAGTTTTGAGCATGAATGGGTGCTGGATTTTATCAAATGCCTTTTCTGCATCTATTGAAATTATCATGTGATTTTTGTCCTTCCTTTTGTTTATGTGATGAATCACATTGATTGATTTGCGAATATTGAACCAGCCTTGCCTCTCCAGAATAAATCCCACTTGATCATGGTGTATGATTTTTTTCATATATTGCTGGTTCCGGTTGGCTAATATTTTGTTGAGAATTTTAGCGTCTAAATTCATCAGGTATATAGGCCTATAATTTTCTTTCTTTGTGTTGTCTTTGCCCGGTTCGGGGATCAGAATTATGCTCACCTCATAAAAGGAGTTTGGAAGTCTTCCTTCCTCTTGAATTTTTTGAAATAGCTTGAGGAGGATAGGAGTTAGTTTTTCTTTGAATTTTTGATAGAATTTACTTGTGAAGCCATCAGGCCCAGGACTTTTCTTTTTTGGGAGTTTTTTGATAACTGTTTTGATCTCATTTGTTGTAATTGGTCTGTTTAGGTGTTCTGATTCTTCCAGATTGATTTTTGGAAGGTTATATGATTCAAGAAATTTGTCCATTTCACCTAGGTTGTCTAATTTTTTGACATATAGTTCTTCATAGTATTTTCTTATAATGCTTTGTATTTCTGTTGTGTCAGTTGTTATTTCTCCACTGTCCTTTCTAATTTTATTTATTTGAGTCCTCTCTCTTTTTTTCTTGGTGAGTCTAGTTAAAGGTTCATCAATCTTGTTTACCTTTTCAAAGAACCAGCTTCTGGTTTCATTGATCCTCTGTATTGTTTCCTTAGCCTCTATGTCATTTATTTCTGCTCTGATCTTTATTATTTCCTTCCTTCTACTTGTCCTGGGTTATATTTTTTGTTGTTTTTCTAGTTCTTTTAGCTGCAGGGTTAGGTTGCTTATTTGAGCTTTTTCTAGCTTCTTATGATATGCCTATAGTGCAATGAACTTCCCTCTCAGAACTGCTTTTGCTGTGTCCCATAAATTTTGAGTTGATGTATGCTCATTATCATTTGTTTCTAGAAACGTTTTTATTTCTTCTTTGATCTCATTGTTAATCCATTCATTATTTAATATCATGCTATTTAGTTTCCAAGTGTTTGAGTATTTTTCAGTTTTTCTTTTGTGGTTAATTTCTAGTTTCATGGCATTGTGATCAGAGAAAATGCTTGATATGATTTCAATCTTCTTAAATTTATTGAGACCATTTTTGTGTCCTAACATGTGGTCTATCCTAGAAAACGTAGCATGAGCGCTTGAGAAGAATGTATATTTTACTGCTTTAGGGTGAAAAGTTCTGAAGATATCTATTAAATCAAGTTGATCTAGTGTCTCCTTTAAGTCTGCTGTTTCTTTATTAATTTTCTTTCTTGAGGATCTATCCAGTATTGTTAGAGGAATATTGAAATCCCCTACTATGATAGTATTGCTGTTAATATCGTCCTTTATATCCATCAAAGTCTGCTTTATGTATGTCCGGGCTCCTATATTTGGTGCATAGATATTTATAATAGTTATATCTTCCTGTTGAATTGTTCCCTTTATCATTATGTAGTGTCCTTCTTTATCTCTTACTACAGCCTTTGTTTTAAAGTCCATTTTGTCAGAAATAATTACTGCTACCCCGGCTTTTTTTTCATTTCCATTTGCATGAAATATTTTTTTCCATCCTTTTACCTTCAGTCTATGTGCATCTTTTGTTTTCAGGTGTGTCTCTTGTAGACAGCATATGTATGGGTCCTGTTTTTTTATCCATGCAGCTACCCTATATCTTTTGATTGGATCATTTAATCCATTTACATTTAAGGTTATTATTGATATGTAGTTGTTTATTGCCATTTTATTCTTTAAAGCTGTATTCTTCTTTGGCTATATTCTTTCCTCCCTTTAAACTATTCACAACAGGCCCCTTAGTATCTCTTGCAGAATTGGTTTGGTTTTAATGAATTCCTTCAGGCTTTCTTTTTCTGGGAAGCTCTTTATTTCTCCTTCAATTTTAAACGTTAGCCTTGCTGGATAAAGTAGTCTTGGTTGTAGGTTCTTGTTCTGCATTACTTTGATTATATCTTGCCATTCCCTTCTGACCTGAAGTGTTTCTGTTGAGAAGTCCGATGTCATCCTTATGGGGGCTCCTTTGTAGGTGATAGCCTTTTTTCCCTAGAAGCTTTTAAAATTTTTTCTTTATCCATTAGCTTTGGTATTTTAACTATGATGTGTCTTGGTGTAGATCTTTTTGGGTTTCTCTTTAATGGAGTTCTGTGTGTTTCTTGAACGTGTGGAGTGTTTCCCAGCCTTAATTTAGGGAAGTTTTCTGCTATGATTTGATTGAACAAAATTTTCATTTCCTGTCCTCTCTCCTCTTCTTCAGGCACCCCTATGATGCGAATGTTGTTTCTCTTCAGGTTGTCACAGAGCTCTCTTAGAGTTTCCTCACATTTTTTGAGTCTCTTTTCCTTTTTCTTCTCTGCTTTTGTGCCTTTGTTTATTGTGTCCTCTAATTCGCTTATTCGATCCTCAGCATGATTCATCCTGCTTTTAATTCCTTCCATTGTGGTCTTCAGGTCTGATACTGTATTTGTCATTTCTGTCTGATTCTTTTTTATTATTTCAATTTCGTTTTTTATACTTGTTATCTCTTTTTTTAGATGTTCATAATGACTATCCATTGTTGCTCTAATTTCTTTGAACATCCTAACTATCATTATTCTAAATTCTGCTTCTGGTAATTTGGTTATATCTGGTTCATTCAGGTCCTTCTCTGGGGATTTCTCTTGATTCATTTGGTTTGCATTCCTCTGCCTGCCCATTTTTTCTGTGTATAAGCAAGTTGTGGCCACTGGAGTCCAGTAGGTATTGCCTTTGTGTTCTCTAGGTGTGGTCTGTCTGCAAGCCCACCACCCCCTCTGTCGCTGCCTAGGGCGGTTGGGTATGGGCTTTGCCAGCACTGGCCCACTGTGGCTTTTGCTGTGATTTCTGCCTCTCCTCCGCAGGAGGGGCTGTCACTCAAGCCACAAGCCTCAGCACCAAGGGTAGAGGTGAGCACCTTTGCTGAGCTGCGGACCCAGCCTGTTTCCGGACATCCGCCAAGCACCCGCAGTCAGAGCCTGCTCACCACAGGTTCGCGGGTTGGGCGGGGCTTTTGACGTGCTCTCAGCTGTGAGCCTTTGCCCGTCAGGAGCTTTAGCCCCACCCTTGAGGCCAGGGTCCTTCTGCACAGAGTCGCAAACCAAGGTTTATTGGGCCGGGCGTGTTTGTTGGCTTCTGCTCGCCCGGACTCTACCCCGCCCCCGCATTCGGAGCCCGCTCGTGCACGTAGGATGGCAAACCGCGGTTTCTCTGGCCGGGCGGTGATAGTAGCGTGTGCTCATCTGCGAGCTTCTGCTTGTCTTGGGGTCTACCGCCCCCCCCCCCCGTGCTCGGAGCCCCCTCGCGCACGTAGAATGGCAAACCGCAGTTTCTTCAGCCGGGCGGGGCTGGTAGCGTGAGCTCAGCCGCCAGCCTCCGCCCGTTCCTGGTCCTAGCCCCGTCCCCACGGTCAGGGCCAGGTTGCGCAGGGTCGCAGAGCAGATCTCTGCCCGTTCCTGGCCTCCTGCTTTGTCCCTGCAGGTGGGATTAAAGGCGGGCCCGCAGCTTCCGGACCGCTTTTGCGTGTCCCCTCTGCCCCTGCTGGGCTAGACCGAGCTCACACCGGCTTGGCCTCCGCTCACGCCGGCAGAACCGCGTTTCAGCATCCTGCCGCCCCAAACCCTTAAGCAGCCCTCAGCAGAGTAGGAAGGGCCCTAATACTCCACACTGTAGGCCTGGGAGCTCCCTCACTTGTTTCACAGCTCAAAACTGTCCACACGCCTCTTCTAGGCTCTGGGACTGCAGGCTGGGGCTTGGTTCCTGGGACCCAGGTCCCTCCCTCTTCGCCAAACTCTCCTCCCACCACGCGGGTCTCTCCGAGCTGCCGTTTGCTCCGGGGAGCTGGGCAGCCCTCTTCGCGTTTTCGCTATTTCTACCAGTCTCAGTGTGGCTTCTTCTATGTTCCTTGGTTGAAGAGTCCACTTAGTTTAGTTCAAAGTTGGTTTATCCAGATGATGGTTCTTAAAATTGAATTATAATCCACTTTGGTTCTGGGAGTTGGAAGTTGGTACGTCTGCCTACTCCGTCGCCATCTTGCTCCTTCCCCAATATTATTTTTTTAAAGAGAGGTATCTTTTTCACACTATGTGTTAGTATTTTTTTTCAGTATTTTCTTCGTATGTGTGTACACATATATGTAAGTGTAGTATCAAGCTGTGTTATTAATTAATTACCTAATTATTGCTTCACAGTGAAGAACAGATGTCATCATGTCTGGAATCAAGCGAACAATCAAAGAAACTGACCCTGATTATGAGGATGTATCCGTGGCCCTCCCAAATAAGCGGCATAAAGCAATTGAGAGCTCAGGTAGGAATTCACCTGCCTTAGGAAACTGTTTGTTTGTTAGCACATATGACTCCCTGCGAGAGTTACAGGAGCTAAAATGAAATGCATTTTCACTGTTGTGTGTGATTCAGAGCTTTGTGAAAGGGATTGACTCAGTATGCTACGTGGCCTAAAAGAAAGTAACAGGTAGACAGTGAAAGCATCAGTAATGAGACAGCCTGTAAGTTTTAGCTATTGTGTGTTACATGTAATGGTCTTATGATATGTGGTCTACAGTGTGATATCTTGTCAGATGATTATAGGTGGTACTTGGATTCAGGTTTTTTATGTTAATAGTTATGTATTATTGTAATGTCTTAGAAAGGATGATGGTTTCATGAGACTTGTAGTTTCATGACTTTGTTTCTAAGGATAAGGTTAAAATTATTTTAAAATATTATTTAATTGTTTTTTTTGTGACAGAGACAGAGAGATAGCAAGAGGTACAGATAGGGGCAGACAGACAAGAAGGGAGCCGGATGAGAAGCATCAATCCTTAGTTGTTCATTGATTGATTTCTCATATGTGCCTTAACTGGGGGCCTATAGCAGACTGAGTGACCCCTTGCTCAAACCAGTGACCTTGGGCTCAAGCTGGTGAGCCTTGCTCAAACCATATGAACCGGCACTCAAGCAACCTCGGGGTCTCAAACCTGGGTCCTTCATGTCCCAGTCTGATGGTCCTCCATGTCCTAGTCTGATGCTCTATCCACTGTGCCACCACTTGGTCAGGCTTATTTAATTGTTTTAATTAGATGTTTCACATGGTTCTCAGGTGTGATAGGTATCTTGAAGGTGATATGTGAAGGATGGGAATTTGGGAAATATTGATCTAGTTTACCCCTGCACATAGGGCTAGTAGTGAGGGCTCAGGAGCATTAAATTACTTGCTCAAGATCATATAATTAGTTGAAGAGCAGATTATCTAATATGGGCCTGTAATTTCCCAGAATGTTTCAAGCTATCTCAAAATAAAGATGCTAAATTTGAGGGTTTTTTTTTTTTTTGTCCTTTTTTGTTTTTTTTTTCCAGGGACGGAGAGAGAGAGTCAGAGAGAGGGATAGATAGGGACAAACAGACAGGAACGGAGAGAGATGAGAAGCATCAATCATTAGTTTTTCATTGCTGTTGCGACACCTTAGTTGTTCATTGATTGCTTTCTCACATGTGCCTTGACCGCGGGCCTTCAGCAGACCGAGCAACCCCTTGCTGGAGCCAGCAACCTTGGGTCCAAGCTGGTGAGCTTTTGCTCAAGCCAGATGGGCCTGCCCTCAAGCTGGCAAGCTCGGGGTCTCAAACCTGGGTCTTCCGCATCCCAGTCCGACGCTCTATCCACTGTGCCACCGCCTGGTCAGGCTAAATTTGAGTTTTTAAAACAAATTATTACTGAAATTCATTTTTTATTTAAATAATAAATCTATAGAAGTTAATACTTATAGCTGAGTAAGGAAGGCATCAGTCATAGAAAAGGTGTTGTGCCTGTGGTGGTGCAGTGGATAGAGTGTCAGTTTGGGATGCAGAGGACCCAGGTTCGAAATCCTGAGGTCGCCTGACCAGGTGGTGGCGCAGTGGATAGAGTGTCGGACTGGGATGCAGAGGACCCAGGTTCGAGACTCCGAGATCGCCAGCTTGAGTGTGGGCTCATCTGGCTTGAGCAAAAGCTCACCAGCTTGGACCCGAGGTCACTGGCTCGAGCAAGGGGTTACTAGGTCTGCTGAAGGCCCGTGGTCAAGGCACATATGAGAAAGCAATCAGTGAACAACTAAGGTGTTGCAACAAAACACTGATAATTGATGCTTCTCATCTCTCTCCGTTCCTGTCTGTCTGTCCGTCCCTGTTTATCCCTCTCCCTCTCTCTGCTGTATCCACCTCCATCAAGGCACATATGAGAAAGTAGTCAATGAACAACTAAGGTGCTGCAACAAAAAATTGATGCTTTTCATCTCTCTCCCTTCCTGTCTGTCTGTCCCTATCTGTCCCTCTGTCTCTGTCTCTGTCACAAAAAAAAGAAAGGTGTCGCAGCTCTGCAAAGATGAGGATCCCTAGAGTTTAACTTAAAGAAAATTCCTGTCTCTCTAAGTGCAATCAAATCATACTGCCACCCCCTCCCCAAAGTCTCTGTGGAGCGAGAATTATCAAGGGGTAATTCCAAATAATGAAAACATTTTAGTGCAACTTCACCCTCCATCCAGTTGTAATTTTATTTACTAGGAAATGTTTCCTTTCAGAAACAAGCCAAATAAACATGAAAGTATTATGAAACTCAAATGTATCACATGACATGACTGTTTTTTAAAACAAAAGCAAGAATAGGAAAAACTGAATGTCATAATTTCAGCTTAAATCGAATTTAATTTCCCAGATATTCAGCAGGCACAATTTTTTTCTTACTGAGTCACAATTTGCTATTCTTCTTCTTGGTGTCCATATTCTACCCAATTCCCAACCATATTTTTATTTTTCAAAATTTTTCTCTAAGTATATTTGGTAGGATGCTTTCTTTTGCTTATCTTGTTTTATTTTGTTTGTTGTCTGGTTTGTTTTTACTCATTCCGTGAAAGAGATAATTTAGAAGAGTTTATTTTTGAGAAGCTTATGATAAAACATCCTGCAGTGATTCTCGTCTGTAAGGAAATGTTTAGTCTCTCCTAAGTGTACCTGCTGGTTTCAGTATACAAGGTTTATGTAAAGAAGGATAAATACAACAATACTAAAAAATATTTTTTACCTCAAGTATGAGAAAAATTGGTCACTTGCCTCTATGCTGAGATATCTACAAGAACGTTTATACCATTACTTGTTTTAAATTGCCAGTCTAATGGCATATTTTATGGGAAGAAAGTGACCTGAGTGATCAAAGGGTCAAAATTTTCTCAGCAGTTTTTCATATACTCGAAGGCATGAATGGTGATTTTTTCAACTTACAATTATAGTATCAGTTTGTAAAATCTTAGGTTGTTCAAGTAGTAATTTGGCTCTTTTTTCCCCCTTGTAGTAAGCTACATTTTATATTGTGATTGTTTTTTTAAATGAGAGGAGGAGATAGTGACACTGATTCCCGCATGTGCCTAGACTGTGACCCACTTGGCAAGCCCCATCTTGGGATGATGCTGGCATCAATGGAGCTATTTTTAGTGCCTGAGTCTAATGTGCTCGGACCAATGGGGCTATTCTCAGCACCTGCAGCCCAAGCTTGAACCAATCAAGTCACTGGTTTTAGGAGGAGAAGAGGGAGGAAGAGAGAAGCAGACGGTCACTTTCATGTGTGCCCTGACTGGGAATTGAACCTGGGACATCCATATGCTGGCTGGTACTCTTATCCACTGAGCCAGCCAGCCAGGGGCAGATTGTAATATTTTTAATTCTCTGTGTTGCATATAACTTTTGAGTAGTCATCATCTGAATTCTATTACTTTAAGGGGAATTTTTTTTCTTTTGAATTCTTTCTTTACTCATTCCTTTGGGTGATTGTGATCAAAAACAGCTCAACTGCTTGGTAGATTCTACTCTACAGAAGGAAACTTCCTGCATTCTTATAAACGGCTCTCATATTACTGCTCCAATTAACTCTTTACTTTCTTTTTCCTAGGTCACCAAATATTTCTCTCAGAATCTTCATGTGTTTCTTTTTACTGTTTTTTATTTGTAATTTTATTTTGATATTAATTTCGAACAGGAAAATTGCAAGAAGTGCCCGTATGTGCTTTATTAAGATTAATTACCAGTTGTTTACATTTCACCTCATTTGGTTTATCATTCTCTCTCATCTCCAAGTTTGAGTGTGCACACATGCATACAAATGCACACATGCATGCGTGTACATGCATACAGATATACATGGATATATATACTGATCATTCTTTCTAAATCATTGGGAAATAAATTGGACACATGTAAATACTTCTGTGTATTTCCTAAGGACATTCTCTATATAAGCACAGTACAGTTATCAAAAGCAGGAAATTTTATCTTTAATCCATTACATTACCTAATTTGTTGTCCATATCCAAGTTTTACCAGTTATCCCAGTATTGTATTTTATAACTATGTCTCCATCTCCAGGATCCAGTCCAGGATCACACAGTGCATTTATATAGTTGGCCTATCTCTTTAGTTGCTCTAAATCTCCTAAACCTTTATTTGACTTTAATATTTGAATTATACAGGCCAGTTACTTTGTAGAATGTCCTTCAGTTTAGGGTTGTCTGATGTCACTGTGTTTACATTCAACTTTTTGGCAGAAGTGCCACAGAGCAAAGTAGTCTTCTCAATGCATCATATCAGAAAATTACAAGGTCAGTTTGCCCCAATATTGGTGATGTTACCTTTTCATCATTGGTTTAGGTATGGCTACTAGGTTTCTCCATATCAGAGGTACTGTTTCCTGGGTTCTTTTTGGTTTGCTGACTTAAATCAAGTGAACCTGATTAATTAATTAGATCATGGGTTATTTTGTGTTCTTTCTGTAGCTCGAGATGCTGCTGTGCAGAAGATTGAGACTATTATCAAGGAACAATTTGCACTTGAAATGAAGAATAAGGAACATGAAATTGAAGTCATTGACCAGGTATAATAATAAATTTAAGAAAAACAAAGCTATTGAAAAAAATCTATATTTAATGACTTGAAAAATACCTGTTGAGATAGAATCATGGTTTATTTTTCTCCTTTATTGTTGTTATTTTTAAAAAGAGCTTTCTCATTTTTAGAAAAATAATTTTTTTGCAGAAAAAGATAAATTATCTAAAATTTCAGCCCAAAAGATAATTTTCCTTCACTCTCATGCTCAAACTTTATATTAATTAAAAAGTTTATTTTCCATTGATCTGAGAGAGAATTATCAACTTATTCCGCTTAGTTGTTCCATTTAATTGTACACTTATTGATTGCTTCTTGTATGTGCCCTGAGTAGGGATCGAACCCATGACCTCAGTACATTAGGACAAAGCTATATCCACTGAGCCACTCTGCCAGGGCCTTTTTTTTTAAAACTATTTTTTAAATTGATCTTAGAAAGAAAAAAGCATTGATTTGTTGTTCTACTCTTTATGCAGTCATTGGTTGACTCTTGTGTATGTGCCCAGAGCGGGGGTGAGTGGAAGGGTGTTGAACCTGCAACCTAGGCACAGCAGTATGATGCATTAAACTACTAAGCTAACCAGCCAGGGCCTTGTGCTCACATCTTTGTGGGCATTTCAGTGATTATGCATGGGTATACATACTATTAACACATCTGGATACTCTTGCAGAAACACGGGCTTCTGTCATGCTTTCAGATCCTTTGCCAATTAGATAGGTGAAAAATGGTCATTTTTATTTGTCTTTGATTATTAGAGAGGTTGAGCTTTTTTTGGTCACTTGCATTTCTTATTTTATGAATTATTTGTATATGTCCTGTCATTTTCATTTTTAAAAGTAATGAATTATATTTGTTTTTAGCGACTAATTGAGGCTAGGCGGATGATGGATAAACTTCGTGCCTGCATTGTTGCAAACTACTATGCTTCTGCAGGTCTTCTAAAAGTTTCTGAGGTAAGTTTTCCTCATGTAGTCATTTCCAGCCACCCACATTTGTTGTGGACAGGGAAATTAGTGTTGATGTGAATTCTGTTCTGGCCTTGGAAACATTTCTTATATTGACCTTCAGAATTCAGGAAGCTAGCCTACTTGTCTGGTGATGTGAACAGCTTACTGTGTTCAACCATAAGCCTTTCTTTAATCATACCTCTCTCTACATTGTTAACAATTCTAAGTAACATTTTTTTTCTTAATCCTTCTCCTACAAATATTTATCAGTGTTGTTAGGCTTTGCAGATACAAAAATAACTTGCCTTATTCCTCTGTATTTGATTATGGTTGGCTTTGGATTGACTCACTTTCTTCTGACCTTTTACTGCTAATAAATAGTCATATTTTGTTTCAGTAGATCTCCCCTATTCAAGAAGCCCTGATATCCCCCCCTACTTTTTGTGAAAAATTTCAAATACACATAAAAAGTTATAATAAGCACCTGTTAATGTATCACTAGATTCAACAATTTTAACATTTTGCCATATTTGCTTTATCTACTTTATTTTTTCTAAAGCATTTGAAAATAAGTTCCAGGCATCATGACACTTCACCTCTAATTTATGTTTCTCCTAAAGGCCATTCTTATGTGTAGTCATAATACCTAAGAGAAGGATGATTCATTAATGTTATCTGTTAACCAGTCCATATTCAAGTTTTCCGCTTGTCCCAAAAGCTGTTTTTTTAGAACAAGTATCTAATCAAGGTTAATAGCTAGCTACATTTGGCTATTTTGGTTGTCTACTTTGGTTTTATCTAGACTGATTCTCTGCCCCCACCCCCGATATTGACTTATTTGAAGAGACCAAGCCATTTATCTTATAGAATATCCCACATTTTGAATTTATTTTTTTCCCTTGGATTATTCCTTCATTCTTTCTATTCTTCTGTAAACTGGAAGTCAAGTCTAAAGTTAGATTAAGGTGGCCCTGGCCCGTTGGCTCAGTGGTAGAGCATCGGCCCAGTGTGTGGATGTCCTGGGGTTTGATTTCTAATCAGGGCACACAGTAGAAGTGTGTGTCTACTTTTTCATCCTGCCCCCCTCGCTTCTCTCTTTTTTTCACTCTCTCTTTCCCTTCTCTCCTGCAGCCTGGCTTGATTGGAGTGGGTTGGCCCTGTGCATTGAGGATGGCTCCATGACCTCTGCCTCAGGTGCTAAGAAGAGCTCAGTTGCTGAGCAATGGAGCAATGCCCCAGATGGGCAGAGCATCGCCCTTTAGTGCGCTTGCTGGGTAGATCCCAGTCCAGGTGCATGTGGGAGTCTGTCTCTGCCTCCCTTCCTCCTCTCACTGAATAACAAAAGAAAAAAAAGATTAAGGTAAAAAAAATATATATATATATATATATTGGTATTTTTCTGACGTGAGAAATGGAGGGGAGGCAGACAGACAGACTCCCTCATGCACCCCACCGGGATCCACCCAGCATGCCCACCAGGGTGCGATGCTCAGCCCCTCTGGGGTGTTGCTCCACTGCAACCTGAGCTATTCTAGCACCTGAGGTGGAGGCCATGGAGCCATCCTCAGCGCCTGGGCCAACTTTGCTCCAATGGAGCCTTGGCTGCGGAAGGGGAAGAGAGAGATAGAAAGAAGAAGGGGAAGGATGGAGAATCAGATGGGCACTTCTCCTGTGTGTCCTGGCCGGGAAGGGAACCCAGAACTTCCACACGCCGGGCTGATGCTCTGTCACTGAGCAAGGTTAAATCTTTCTTGCAGTAATACTTTATAGATGATGCTAGATACCTTCTTTTGTTTCACATTAGGAGACATAATAGGTTGTCCTGCTGTTGGTTATAACAAGTGTAATCATTTGGTTACTGTTGATTACTGCTAGTTCACTCCAGTTATAGAGGGTGGAAATAAGATCGAATGGAAGTGGAAAGGATGGTTTAACATTTTGATAATTTCAGCATAACTTTGTTTTTTCTTTTTTTTCCTATTTTTTTTTCAGTTAGAATTAGGTAGTTCTTCTTTTGGACAGTCCTGGCTTGTGAGAATAGGGATTGGTATGATGCCATACTGCTTTGCATCATTCCCTGTGGTTTTTACAGATAGAAGGTACCTTTCACGTTTAGGCTTTCATGTCATCCTGTGGAGCTGTCGGGTACCTGGTATTGGTTGTCTTAGAGAAATCTGGAGTATTATTTGAGTTTAATTTTATTTTATTATTATTTATTTTTAATTTTTATTTCTTTTTAGAGAAGGGAGGGAGGGAGAGAAATAGAGAGAAGGGGAGAAGAGCAGAAAGCATCAACTCTTACATGTGCCTTTACCAGGCAAGCCTGGGGATTCGAACCAGCAACCTCAGCGTTCCAGGTCAGTGTTTTATCCACTGAACCACCACAGGTCAGGCTGAGTTTAATTTTGGATGGTAGGTAGGTGTTTCTTCTATTATAGGAATTACCATAAAACATGAATCTGAACTACTTTTCTGGAGCTACCATAACAAATTACCACAAGTTTCATTGACTTTAAACAACAGAAATTTATTGTCATAGAAGACCTGGAAGGATTCTTCCTAAGAGCCTTCCTAGTCGTCTCCTAGCTTGTAGTGGTTGCTGGCAGTGCTCGGTGTTCCTTGTTTTATAGCTGTATCACTATAATTTCTGCCTCTGTCTTCTCTGGGATGTTTTCCCTTTATGTATCTTCTCATTCTGTGTTCAGGTTTCCCTCTTGAAAGCACACTAGTCATTGGATTTGGTCCACCCTAATCCAAATGACTTCATCTTAATTGAGTGCATCCACAAAGATTCCGTTTCCAAATAAAGTCAAGTTCACAGGTTTAGAGTGGATGTGAATTTTTGAGAGACACTATTTAACCCAGGGCAGATTTTGATGTCATCTGTTATGTGGCTTTGTAATGGATTCAACAAGATGGTCATTATTTTCTAGCAGTTGCATGATGTAGCTGCTCTGAATAGCTGCTTGTTTAATATTTTCTTCCTTTTTCTATTTTTTTTTTTTTTTTACTATTAAATTAGCAGTTTTTTTGGTTTTTTTTACAGGGACAGAGTCAGAGGGATAGATAGGGACAGACAGACAGGAACGGGGAGAGATGAGAAGGATCAATCATTAGTTTCTCGCCGTTGTGACACCTTAGTTGTTCATTGATTGCTTTCTCACATGTGCCTTGACTGCGGGCCTTCAGCAGACTGAGCAACCCCTTGCTGGAGCCAGCGACCTTGGGTCCAAGCTGGCAAGCTTTTGCTCAAGCCAGATGGGCCCGCGCTCAAGCTGGTGACCTCGGGGTCTCGAACCTGGGTCTTCCGCATCCCAGTCCAATGCTCTATCCACTGGTCAGGCACTATTAGCAGTTTCAAATTGTGCTATTGTATGGTCTAGTAAGACACTGATTTTTATCTTATTATGTTCTGATTAGGGTATATTCAAGTATATTTAGGTATATATTTCATTATGATCTGCAATTTAATTATTTTTAAGTTTGTTGTAACAAAATACATTTAAAGTTACTTTATTGAAATTCAACAACTTTATTTGTTTGACTCTGAAACGCTAGTCTCTGACTCTTTTTTTCTTTCTAAAACACTTATTTTAATAGCACAGTTTTTAAAAGCTGTGTTTCCTAGGAAGGTAGCTTTAAGTGTTACGCATTATACAGTGTGTCCATAAAGTCATGGTGCACTTTTGACCAGTGACCGGTCAAAAGTGCACCATGACTTTATGGACACACTGTATAACAGAACACACTGTATTTTCTATGTAGGTAACAAAATAGAGAAAGATACTCTAGGATTCAGTTCTGAACTGAGGGAAAACTTTATGTCAGTATTAATCATTTAAAAGCATTATATACTGCATTTTCCTCTTATGTGAAAACCATTTAACAAATGCATATATTTTTTATCTTTATATTAATTATAGGCCCTGGCTGGTTGGCTCAGCAGTAGAGCGTCAGCCCAGCGTGTGGAAGTCCCAGGTTCGATTCTCAGTCAGGGCACACAGGAGAAATGACCATCTGCTTCTCCCCCCTTCACCTCCTTCTTCTCTCTCTCTTTCTCTTTTTCTCTTCCCCTTCTG
This sequence comes from Rhynchonycteris naso, assembly GCA_037038555.1. Taxonomy (NCBI): domain Eukaryota; kingdom Metazoa; phylum Chordata; class Mammalia; order Chiroptera; family Emballonuridae; genus Rhynchonycteris; species Rhynchonycteris naso. The sequence goes on from CM073002.1 coordinate 40,842,916, forward strand.
CAGCATGGCTTGAGTGGTTGAACAAGTTGGCCCTGGGTGCTGAGGATGGCTCCATGGACTTGCCTCAGGTGCTAAAATAGCTTGGTTACGGAACAACGTCCCCAGATAGACAGAGTATATAGCTTGGTAGGGAGCTTGCCAGGTAGATCCCGGTCAGGGCACATGTGGGAGCTTGTCTCTCTGCCTCCTCTGCCTCTCAATAAAAATGAATAAAAATTAAAATATATATATATATTAATTATAGGAATGTTTTTTTCAGAGTGGTTGTGTTTATGTAAAGCAATGTGAAACTTTTTTTAAAATGTTTTTTATTTTTGTGGGAGGAGGGGATGCAGAGAGACAGACTCTGGCATGTGCCGTGACTGGGATCCACCTGCAAAGCCCACTTGGGGGCGATACTCTGCACATCTGGGGTCTTTGCTCCATTGCTCAGCAACAGAGCCAGTTTTTAGCACCTAAGGCAGAGGCCATGGAGCTATCCTCAGCACCAGAGGCCAACTTGCTTGAACCAATCAAGCCATGGCTGTGGGAGAAGAATGGTGGGGTGGAGAAACAGATGGTTGCTTCTCCTGTGTGCCCTGACCAGGAATCGAACCTGGGGCATCCACATGTTAGGATGATGCTCTACCACTGGACCAACCAGCTAGGGCCTGGAATTTCTTTTTTAAGGCAAATTTAGCTTTCTGTATGTTATTACATATTTACCTTTATTTTTCATTTACCTTCAGAGGACTTGTATACTTAGCTTTTGGTGTTAGGACCTTTGCATAGTTATTTAGCACTCTCTCATCTCGTTTGTTGAGGAGTGAGGAGTTTAGACTTCATTTTATGGGTGTGGAGAGATTTTGAAAAATTTTAAGCATGATTCCAAAATAGATAAGGGTTTTGGAAAGATAAAAATTTTACCTATTTTTGTTGAATTTGATTAAAATGTTTTTTTTATTGCTTTCATTTTTTTAGGGATCAAAGACATGCGACACAATGGTTTTCAATCATCCTGCTATCAAGAAATTTTTAGAATCACCATCAAGATCATCATCTCCTGCTAATCAGAGATCAGAAACACCATCAGCCAATCATTCTGAAAGCGATTCTTTATCTCAACACAATGACTTCTTATCTGACAAAGACAATAACAGCAATATGGATATAGAGGAGAGACTGTCAAACAACATGGAACAGAGATCAAGTCGAAATACTGGAAGGGTATAGTTGGATGGATGGGAGGGAGACAATGGAGAAGGGAGCTAGTATTTCTCAGAATATGCACGTTATTTTCTTTAACCTTCATAGGAACCCTGGGAAATAAGTCAGTTATATCCATGTTAGAGATGGGGAAACTGAGACACAATGAGATCAGGTTATTTTAATCTTAAGTATCAGAACTGAGAGCTAAATCTATGTCTTTCTGATTTTAAAATTCAGGGTTCCTGTGCATGGCACAGCTCCTAGTAGTATTCACATCGATAGGAAAGAAACCGTAAGGAGTTGGCAGTGCTGTGACCTTGCCCGAGGCCTTTCCGCTCTGGCATGCTTCTTCTCAAGAACAGTAATTCTTCAATATTTTCCTCTGTGAAACTTTATATTCTAAGATGCTTTGATAACTGGAGGAAATTTGATGAATAATAAATAGGATTAAAGCCGTTTATTGCTCTCTGAACTTCTGGTATAATATGTAGCTGTAGAGATGAGACCAATTGTTTTTCTCAGCCAGGTATTCTGTGATAAAGGATATTCTCAGACATTAAGGATTTTATCTATCTATTTATTTATTTATCTATAGCAAGAGAGAGAGAGAGAGGGACAGACAAGAAGGGAGAGAAATGAGAAGCATCAGCTCATAGTTGCAGCACTTTAGTTGTTCATTGATTGCTTCTCATATGTGTCTTGAATGGGGGACTCCAGCTGAGCCAGTAACCCCTTGCTCAAGCTAACAACCTTGGGCTCAACCCAGCAACCATTGGCTCATGTCTATGATCCCGTGCTCAAGTTGGTGAGCCTGCACTCAAGCCAGCAACCTCGGGGTTTTGAACCTGGGACCTCAGCATCCCAGGCTGACACTCTATCCACTGCACCACCATCTGGTCAGGTGGATTTGATTTATTTTTAATAAAAATGAAATTAAAATTTTTTTCTGATTATAAATTCATGTGTTCATTACTAAAAATTTTAGCAAATGAAAAGGAAAAATAAATAGAAAAATTATAACGCCTCTACTCAAAAATCAGAACTGTTAATGTTTGGATTTACTTGTCTTTTTCAGTATTATTTCTGGGAAAATACTATGTATGTTTTTCTTTTTATAATTTAAAATAATTTAGACTTTGTTGGTCATAGGATTTGCAAATTTATCATCTTTTATGTAATATACATACCCATGTTTATGTAACAAATATTTAGTACTTACTGTGTTGCGTGTACTTTTCTAAGAACTATACAAAACAATTGTGTGAGGTAAAAACTTTGATCCTCTTTACTTGACAGAGAAGTTAAATAATTATCCAAGATTGCACATTGAGTAAATTGAAGAACTGAGACTTAAATAAAACCTGGCATCTGTCTCCATAATCAAACTTTAAATTCACCATTGTATTTATATTCTCATTGAAAATGTTTTGATAGTATAGAAAGTTGAAAAGAAAGTAAATTTCACTGACCTTTTTCCCCATTCCGATTTCCCAGAGGTAACCATTGCAATAGTTTCTTATGTATTTTTCCACATACTATTTGCATATACAAAGCAGATGTGGGTGCCTATTAAAAACATACAGCCTGACCAGGTGAATAGAGTGTTGGACTGGGATGTGGAGGACCCAGGTTCGAGACTCCGAGGTCTCCAGCTTGAGTGCGGGCTCATCTGGCTTGAGCAAAAAGCTCACCAGCTTGGACCCAAGGTCGCTGACTCAAGCAAGGGGTCACTCAGTCTGCTGAAGGCCCGCAGTCAAGGCACATATGAGAAAGCAATCAATGAACAACTAAGGTGTTGGAATGAAAAACTGATGATTGATGCTTCTCAACTTTCTCTGTTCCTTCTGTCTGTCCCTGTCTATCCCTCTCTCTGACTCTCTCTGTCCCTGTAAAAAACAAAAAGCAAACAATAAAAACCAAAAACATACACACAGACATGTGGAATTATAGTGTATATACCTTTTGTCTCAACTAATACAAAAATTGTAATAAAATTGTTCTTTTGTGCTCTGAGGTGCCACAAAAGCCAGAGAATTTTGTAATTAAAAGAAATCTGTTATTCCATTCATACCTTGAATGATTTTGCAGTTTCTGAAAATTGTTCAAATTGAAAATGAAAATTATGATTTCTTTCAGGATGCTTCTAGTTTTACTGGCTCCCATAAAACAGAGCAGCGGAATGCTGATCTTACAGGAGATGAGACTTCACGACTTTTCATAAAGAAAACAATAGTAGTGGGCAATGTGTCCAAGTAAGTAGCAAGTAATTGTCTTGTTTTCAGTTATCCATTTATGTTAATATAACTCGGGCATACTCTTATCACAGTATTACAGTAGATAGAGGGTTCAGGGATTCTATTTCACAAACTCTTAATTGTTTTGTTTTTAAAGATTTTATTCATTTTAGAGAGGGGAGAGAAAGAGAGAGAGAGAGAGAGAGAGAGAGAGAGAGAGAGAGAGAAGCGGGGGAGGAGCAGGAAGCATCAATTCCCATACATGCTTGACCTGGGCACACAGGAGAAGCGCTCGCTCATCTGCTTCTCCACCCTTTCCCCTCTTCTTTCTCCCTCTCCCTTCCCCTGGCAAGTATCTAGGAATGGTTAAAGACATCATAAATGTTTCAATAATGTAAAAATGTTATTTCCTGCCTGACCAGTGATGGTGTAGTGAATAGAGTGTTGACCCAGAAGGCTGAGGTCACCAGTTTGAAACCCAAGGTCTCTGGTTCCAGCCCAGGGTTGCTGGCTTGAGATCAGGGTTGCCAGTTTGAGCATGGGATCACTAGCTTAACCCTCCAGTTGTGGACACGATCCTGAGGTTACTTGCTTGAGCCCAAGGTTACTGGTTTGATCCCCAGTCAAGGCACATAGGAAAAGCAATCAGTGCACAACTAAGTGGAGCAATGAGTTGAAGCCCCTCTCTCTCTCTCCTTCCTCTTCTTCCCCTCCCTGCTTTACCCCTCCCTCCCTCTCCTCTTTTCCCTCTCTTTCTCCCTTTCCCTCTCATTTGACAACATTTGACAAAACTCAACATTTATTTGTGATAACTCTTCATGGCAGACTTGAAATTAGCTAATTCAGATAAAGAATATCTTCAGAAAAACTACAGCAGATATACCCATTGGTAAACTTAAAAGTCTTCCCCTTAGAATTAGAAATAAGACAAGAGATGCCTGGTTTCATTACTTCAACATTGCTCTTGGAGATACTACTAATTAATGTAGTCAGACTTAAAAAATTAAAATGTATATGGATTAGAAAAATAAGAAAATGTCATTAACATATTAATGTCTGTATACAGAAATCTGAAACAAGTTTTTTTTAAAAAGGAAACCAACATCACAATTTCCTTTTTTTTTAAAATTTAAATTTTTATTTTTTTTACAGGGACAGAGGGAGAGTCAGTGTGAGGGATAGATAGGGACAGACAGACAGGAATGGAGAGAGGTGAGAAGCATCAATCATTAGTTTTTCATTGCCATCGCAATACCTTAGTTGTTCATTGATTGCTTTCTCACATGTGCCTTGACTGCGGGCCTTCAGCAGACCGAGCCACCCCTTGCTGGAGCCAGCGACCTTGGGTCCAAGCTGACAAGCTTTTTGCTCAAGCCAGATGGGCCCGCGCCCATGCTGGCAAGCTTGGGGTCTCGAACCTGGGTCTTCCGCATCCCAGTCCAACGCTCTATCCACTGGTCAGGCTGAAACAATTTTTGATAGTTTTAGAGTTAATGAGGGAACTTAACAAGGTTGACTATAATATCAATATGCAGAAGTCAATTGTTTCTGTGTAACAGCAACAAAATTAGAAAACATTATTTAAAAAATGTATATATATATATTTACTGTAGCAATAGATATATAATATATTAAAGGCCCTGGACAGTTGGCTCAGTGGTAGAGCATCTGCCCAGTGTGTGGAAGTCCCGAGTTCAATTCCAGATCAGAGCACACAGGAGAAGCACCCCTCTGATTTTCCACCCTTCCCCCTCTCTTTGCTCCCTATATCTTTCTTCCCCTGCTGCAGCCAAGGCTCCTTTGGAGCAGGGTTGGCCTGGGCCCTGAGGATGGCTGTATGGCCTACACCTCAGGTGCTAGAATGGCTCTGGCGGAGATGGAGCAACACCCCAGATGGGCAGAGCATCGCCCCGTGGTGGGTATGCTATTAATCCCAGTCAGATGCATGTGGGAGTCTGTCTGACTGCCTCCCTACTTCTAACTTCGAAAAAAAAAAGACAACCTAGCCTTCCATGAAGAATTATAAAAACTTTATTAAAAGACATGAAAGAACTAAAGAGAGTAGTTTACCATGTTCATGAATAGAGAGGTTCAGTATTATAAAGATATCACTTCTCTTCAAATTGATAAGTCTGATTATAATCCCAACAGAGGTCATGAAACTCACAGGCTAGTCTTTATACTGTATATGGAAGAGTAAAGACTAGATGAGAATACTGCTGAAGAAAACCAAGGTTAGGCAGTTTGGCCCACTGCAGTACTAAGGATAACCATAGGCATAGATGACTGTATAGCAGGGGTCGGGAACCTTTTGGCTGAGAGAGCCATGAATGCCACGTATTTTAAAATGTAATTTTGTGAGAGCCATACAATGACCCGTGTACGTTACACACTATCTAATAAAAATTTGGTGTTGTCCCGGAGGACAGCTGTGATTGGCTCCAGCCACCCACAACCATGAACATGAGTGGTAGGAAATGAATAGATTGTTATACATGAGAATGTTTTATATTTTTAACGTTACTATTTTTTTTATTAAAGATTTGTCTGCGAGCCAGATGCAGCCATCAAAAGAGCCACATCTGGCTCATGAGCCATAGGTTCCCGACCCCTGCTGTGTAGAAAGCCATGACCATATTTCCCAACGGATAAGGGACCTTGTGAAATAAAAACAGAACTGCAAAATGGAGGGCTAAAGATACTAGTTTTACCATGAGCAGAACTTAAGGGAATGGCTTGTTTTGGCTTTTAAAAGGCGAAAGATTTATACGATCTGAAGAGAAACCAGACCATTGTTGTTTTGGCTTTTAAAAGACAAAACCAGTTGCAAAATTCTTGGTGGCAATGAATAAGAGCCAGAAGAATCGAAACTTCTAGCACCCTGAAACCTGCATAAAATCAGAAAGTCTAGAGGATCCCTAACCCAAGAATAAAATTTGCCAATTTGTTTCTACATCATGTACCCACTTGGCAGGAAAAGCAAGGTTGATGTTTTTTATATATACTGTAATTGCACAGTGATAACAGAAAATGAAACAAACTTTAGAGGAATGCTCCTTGGACCAAAAGGAAAATAAATATATATATATTTTCTAGAAAAATAATTATATACAGTGTGTCCGTAAAGTCATGGTGCACTTTTGTCCTGTGACCAGTCAAAAGTGCACCATGATTTTATGGACACACTGTATATATACTTATATATAATATATGTTATTATATATTTAAAACAAAAGGATTAACTGCAAAGACTCACCTTGGTTAGATGATATAGCTGTTGAATTTTGCTGCAGTTTTAATTTTTTGATTAAAATTTTTTCAGCTTTATTGGGGTATAATTGACGAAAATGTAAGATTTAAAATGTACATTGTGATCATTTGATATATGTATGCATTTTGAAAGGGTTCCTCTGATCAAGTTAATTCACACACCCATCATAACCTCACATAGTGATCCAGGGGTCCCCAAACTTTTTACACAGGGGGCCAGTTCACTGTCCCTCAGACTGTTGGAGGGCTGGACTATAAAGAAAACTATGAACAAATCCCTGTGCACACTGCACATATCTTATTTTAAAATAAAAAAACAAAACGGGAACAAATACAATATTTAAAATAAAGAACAAGTAAATTTAAATCAACAAACTGACCGGTATTTCAATGGGAACTATAGGTGCGGATGCATCCTGTGCTCCTCTCCCACCAGTGAAAGAGGTGCCCCTTCCAGAAGTGGAAGTGCGGAGGGGGCAGATAAATGGCCTCAGGGGGCCACATGCGGGCTGTAGTTTGGGGACCTTTGTAGTGATCATTTCTTTGTGTGTGAGAACATTTAAGTTATGTTAGCAAGTGTCAATTATATAATACAATGTTATCAGCTATAGTCACTGTGTTATGCATTAGATCCTAAGTTATAGCTGAAAGTTTCTACCCTCTTATCAGTCCCTGTATTTTCCCCACCCTCTGCCCTGGCAACCTTTAGTTTTGTGTTAGTGGCAGGTGATTTCTTGTATTTCTAATGATAGTTATTCTACCTGGTGTGAGGTAATAACGCATTGTGGTTTTGATTAGCATTTTCCTGATTGGTGATGTTGACCACCTTTTCATGTACCTGCTAACCATTTGTATGTCTTCAGAAAAATGTCTGTTCAGTTCCCCCCATATTTAAGTAGGATTTTATTTTTTTGCTATTGAATTGTGTGAGTCCTTATTTTGAATATTAACCCCTTATTAGGTATGATTTGCAAACAATTTTTCCCATTTTGTAAGTTGCTTTTTCATTTTGTTGCTGATTTCCTTTCCTGTGTAGAAGCTTTTTACTTCGGTGAAGTCTGACTTGTTTATTTTTGCTTTTGTTGTCATATTAAAAAAAGTCATTTCCCAGACCATTGTCAAGGAGCTTACTCCATATATTTTCTTTTAGGAGTCTTTTTGTTTGTTTCAGGTCTTAAATTTAAGTCATGAATTCATCATTGGTTGATTTTTGTGTGTGGTGTGGATTGCGTGTGGCTGTCCAGTTTTCTTGACACCATTTTTTGAGACTATCCTTTCCACCTTGTATATCTTACCTCCTTTGTCATAAATTGACCATATATGCATGGTTATTTTTCTGGACTTGATTCTCTTTCATTGATTGTGTATCTGTTTTTATGCCAGCACTATCCTGTTTTGATGAGTATAGCTTTGTAATGTAGTTTGAAATCATTCAGAGGGATGCCGCCAGCTTTGTTCTTTTTTCATACAAATTTTAGGAATATTTTTTCTATTTCTGTGAAAAATACCCTTGGAATTTTGAGAGGGATTTCATTGAATCTGTAGATCTCTTTGGGTAGTGTGGACATTTTAACAATATTCATTTTTCCAATCCATGAACATAGAATATCTTTAAATTTATTCATGTCTTCAGCTTCTTTTCATCAATGTGTTACAGTTTTCAGTGTACAGGTCTTTCACCTCCTTGGGTAAAATTTATTGCTAAGCATTTTAATGCTTTTGATGCTATTATAAATGTAATTCTCTCAACTTATCATTCTGATACATTATTGTTATTGTGTAGAAACAACTGATTTTATGTTGATTTTATATCCTATAACTTTACTGAATTTGTTTATTCTAACAGTTTAGGGTTTTCTATATAATCACTTTACATGCAAATGGAGACAGTTATACTTCTTGGTCTCTGATTTGGATGCCTTTATTTCTTTTTCTTGCCAAATTGCTCTTCTAGGACTTCCAATACTGTATTGAATAAAAGTGATGAGAGTGGCCATCCTGTCTTGTTCTTGATGTTAGAGGAGAGCTGTGGGCTTGTTGTATATGGCCACCATTATGTTGAGGTGTGCTTTCTCTACACCTATTTTACTGAGAGTTTTTATCATGAATGGATGTTGAATTTTGTAAAATGCCTTTTCAGCATCTATTAAGATAACCATATGATTTTCATCTTCCATCTCATTAATGTGGTATATTAACTGATGGATTCATGGCTGTTAAGCCATCCTTGCATGCTTGGAATGAATTCCATTTGATCATAGTTTATGTACTTTTAATGTAGTGTTGAATTTTATTTGCTAATATTTTGTTGAGGATTTTTTTTTAATTCTTTTTTTTTTTTTAAGATTTTATGTATTCATTTTAGAGAGGAGAGAGAGAGAGAGAGAGAGAGAGAGAGAAGGGGAGAGGAGCAGGAAGCTTCAACTCCCATATGTGCCTTGACCAGGCAAGCCCAGGGTTTTGAACCGGCGATCTCAGCATTCCAGGTCGATGTTTTATCCACTGTACCACCACAGGTCAGGCTTGTTGAGGATTTTTATATTTATGTTTGTCAGGAATATTGGCGTGTAATTTTCTTTTCTTGTAGTATTCTTGTTTGGCTTTGGTATCAGGCTGATGCTGGCTTTGTAAAATGAGTTTCTAGGTGCTCCCTCCTCATTTTTTTGGAAGCATTTGAGAAGCATTGGTATCAATTCTTCCTTAAGTGTTTGGTAGAATTTACCTTCAAGCCATCTGATCCTAGAATTTTCTTTATTGGGTGGTTTTTGATTACTAATTTAATCTCCTTACTAGTAATTGTTCTGTTTCAATTTTCTATTTCTTCATGAGTCAGTCTTGCTAGGCTATATGTTTCTAGGAATTTATTCATTTATTTCTAGGTTGTCCGATATTTTGGCATATAATTGTTCATAGTCTTTTATGATTCACTGTGTTTGTGTGGTATCAGTTGCAGCATCTGCTCTTTCACTTATTTTTTATTTATTAAAGTCCTCTCTTTTTCCTGGTAAGTGAAGTGAAAGGTTTTTTCTATTTTGTTTATCTTTTCAAAAAAACAGCTCCTAGTTTCTTTTATCTTTTATTGTTCATTTAGTCTCCTATGATCTTTGTTATTTCCTTCATTTTACTAATAGGGCTTAGTTTGTTTTACTTTTTTCTAGTTCCTTGGTGTGTAAAGTTAGATTGTTTATTTGAAATCTTTCTTTTTTCTTAAAGTAAGCTTTTATTGGTATAAACTTCCTTCTTAGCACTGCTTTTGCTGCATCTCATAAAGTTTGGTGTGTTGTTTTCATTTTCAGTTGTCTCAAGATACTTTTTTATTTCTCTTTAGATTTCTTCTTGACCTAGGGGTGATTGGACAGTAGCATGCTGTTTAATATCCTCCACATATCTGTGAATGTTTTAGTTTTCTTTTTATAATATATTTTAATCTTGTTTAAAGTAGGTGTTAATTATTCTGGTAGGTTTTTGAAGGAAAAAAAGAATTCAGTTTTTTTTTCTTCTCCTCCAGGTATATACCACCTGATAAGAGAGAAGAAAATGACCAATCAACCCATAAGTGGATGGTGTATGTCCGAGGATCTCGTAGAGAACCCAGCATTAATCATTTTGTCAAGAAAGTTTGGTTCTTCCTTCATCCCAGCTATAAACCAAATGACCTTGTGGAAGTTAGGTAAGCATACTTGAGTTATTTAACCTAAGAAGTACAGATTTACTGAGGTGGAAGGAAAGTGATTTAACTTAAAGACCTCCCTTGAAATTCTTGTATTAATAATTTACTCAGCTTTTCTTTAGTCACAATGTCTTGTAGCTGTGGTTCTCTTTCCGATTACTCTCACTTAACAGGCACTGTCCGCTCTGTCAGCTTGTGATCCATATGAATTATATTAGCTAATCCTGTTCTGCTCTGGAAATAACTAAACTAGTTTATATGGAGAAAGATAAATAATAAAAGGTTATATTTTTATGAATATCAGAATATAACAAACATAGGATTTTAGTATTATAGAAATATTTAATGTTGAAATTTCCTCATGATCTTATTTACCCTCTCAGAAGTAGCCCCCAATGGTGTATTTTCTATATATATATTTACCTAGTATAGTTGCTCTTTGTTGTTGTTGTTACTATTATTATTAGCTCACAAAGATATTTCTATATATAAATATACTATTCTGAAATTTGTTGTATTAATTGTAATCTTTATATGAAATTACATATCACATATGCAGTAGCTGTATGAATGGTTGGTTATCTGGGAAATATCTTATATCCTCAGCTCTCTTCAGAACATACCCTCTACTCTTGATTCTTTTTTTGTGTGTATTTTTCCTAAGTGAAAAGTGGGGGCAGGAGAGTCAGACAGACTCCTGCACATGCCCCACCAGGATCCACCCCACATGCCCACCAGGGGGTGATGCTTGGTCCCTTTGGGGCGTTGCTCCGCTGCAATCGGAGCCATTCTAGCACCTGAGATGAAGGCCATGGAGCCATCCTCAGCGCCTGCGTCAACTTTGCTACAATGGAGCCTTGGCTGAGGGAGGGAAAGAGAGAGAGAGAAAGAAAGGAGAAGGGGAAGGGTGCAGAAGCAGGTGGGTGCTTCTCCTGTGTGCCCTGGCCGGGAAGCGAACCTAGGTCTTTCACACGCTGGGCCGATGCTCTACCACTGAGCCAACCAGCTAGGGCCTACTCTTGACTATTAAATAAAACATGGTACTCTTGACTATTAAATAAAACATGGCTATCTCATGAGAATACCACTTCTCCTGAGAACGACTTTCAAGTAGCAGCTGTTTTTTTTCTCACATACCATGTACCATTGGATTTGGGGTGGGGTACATGTCTTTCTTGTTCATATTTGTGGTTTCCATATCACCTTTTCTTGACTGCCTAAAAAAAAATTTTTTTTATATATAATTATTTTTAATGTCCAGAGTTTATATGAGGGACAGAGTTTTCTCCGAGACTCAAGTTTATAAATTCTCAATTGACCTGTGAGGCCAGTAGGGATACTTCTTTTTGTCTAGTTTGGTTTCTGGGAAGACTTCATTCAAATCCTCAATGGTCATCTGCTCAAATGGAATTATGTTCTTCATCTTCTCCAACTCTTTCTCGTATTGCTCAATTCTGGTCTTTGAGAGAGACAAAAACTCAGCACAACTTTTTACATCTTCCTTTTCTTCAGCATCCACCAGGGCACTATATTTATCCTCTGGCACAGGAACCTTCAGGGCTTTAAACTTCTTCTCAAAGTCATCTACCAAGCCGGCCTTTGCTATATTGGTCTTGTAGTAAGCCCAGTCGATAGCAGGGGGATTCTCAGGTAGAGTAGCCAACTTGGAGGTGAGAGTCTCATTCCAGGATTTCAGGGAGTTAGCAATGGCCTTCTGGTTTCGGGGTATGACCTCCCCAAAAGCAAGCCAGTCAATGGCTTTTAGAGCAAGTTTTCGCCCAGCCATCTTGAGACTCTTCACCGACCCCAGCAGCCCACGGTCCACAGCAGCAAGTAGCGGAAGTCCTAAAAAAATTTTTTAAAAACAAAAACCTCAGCTTTTTTGAAGCTTCTTATGACCTGCTGCTTCTCCTTGTTGCAGGCATCTACTGATTTTCCATTCACTCTCCACTTTCAAACAGTTTTAGCACTGAGCATACAGATTTTCTATCAGTACTCTTGCTATTATTCTTTTTTTTAAATATGTTTTAAATGTATTTGGTCTTTTTGAGAGAGCAATAAACAATTGACTTGTTTTTCACTTGTTCCACTTACTAATGCATTTATTAGTTGGTTTTTGTATGTACACTGACTGAGATTGATCCCAAAACCCTGGTGTATCAGGACTACACTCTGACCAACTGAGCTACCCAGCCAAGGCCCCTTATTATTCTTAACGATTTTGACATGCATATTGACAATTCATCCCAAACCCTGCTCTCTCAGTTCATTGCTCTTTCTCACTTTAATAATAAGAGTGATTATATCTTAGAATCTAAGCTGAATAAGAGGAGAAGGAAATTATGTAAGAGCAGTAATGGGTAGTGAAAATTGGTATGGGCAAGAAATGAAAGTCCCAGTGAGGTCAAAGAATACTTGCATCAGGAATGGAGCTGGAAAGAGAGGAGTTGATGGTCTTTCACTTGTCTACCCAGGACAGTGGTTCTTAACCTTTTTTGGGGTACCAAACCCACCAGTTTCATATGCGCATTCACCGAACCCTTCTTTAGTGATAAATAAAATATGATTTTTTTTCCAAATTCAAGACATAGATATATGTTTTTTTACTGGTGCACAAAATGAGCCGTGCACGAACATCACCTTGCTCAAAGAACAAAACCAACAAAGTGCATGAACTCACAACAAATTATGGTATTACTTTATTCTGGCCTCCGCGGCAGAGGCTTCTCCAAACCCCTGAGACTGACTCATCGAACCCCTAGGGTTTGATAGAACCCAGGTTAAAAACCACTGACCCAGGAGAATCAATCAATGTAGTAGCTTCCAATGCAAATAAGACTTTTTTCCTTTTACTGTTTATAAGACTTTTTATTTTTTTGACATATTTCACTGGATAGACCCTCAGAAAAGTATTGATATTCTGATTTAGAGTTTAATTGATAAAGGAACAATTTTATTCTTAGCCTCTCAAGTGTTAGTGTTGGAAAGATTTGTCTGTGATTTTGTTTAAATATATATATGATTCATGAAACCTTTCAGAAATGCCCAATACAGCTCATCTAGCCTGTCTTAGAATACTACTGGTGACCTAACTTGTTTTCTCTGCCAGGAATACCATCTTTCTATTGACTGTATATATACATGCATGCCTGCACACATGTCTGTGTATACATTCACCCACAGTGTGCCTATCTTTCTAAAGGTCTGCCCTTTGTCCTTTAGTACATAACACAGAGTTTACTTCCTTAGTGAATACTTCTTTGCCCTACTTTTTTCAAGAGATTTAATTATAATAAATGAATATTTACTTGATTTATTGGGATATTAACAATGTTTTTTAGTTTAAGGTAGTTGATAGACCAGTTGGCTCAGTGGTAGAGTGTTGGTCTGGCATGTGAAAGTCCCAGGATCGATTCCTGGTCAGGGCACACAGGAGAAGTGACCATATGCTTCTCCACCCTTCCCCTCCTGTAGCCATAGCTCAATTAGAGCGAGTTGGCCCTGGGTGCTGAGGATGGCTCCATGACTTGCGCCTCAGGAGCTAAAAAATGGCTCTGGTTGCAATGGAACAAGGGTCCCATATGGGCAGAGCGTCGCCCCCTAGCAGGCTTATTGGGTGGATCCTGGTCAGGGCGCATGTGGGGAGTCTGTCTCTGCCTTCCCTACTTTCACTAAAATTAAAAAAAAAAAATCTGATAGAATAATAATATTTTCTGAGTTTAGGTAGCCTGACTCCAAATTAGCCCAGTGTTCTAATATAGATATTTTAATGAATTTGGTAAGAAATAGATGAGTTTAAAAAGTGCTGTGTCTATAAAAATATAAATAATAAAAAGAACATGTCTCATTGTACAGATCAGCAAGAAATTCCTTTATGTGGTAAAAAAATAAAAACATAAGCACACTGTCTTAGTAAAACACTTCATTTAATATAAATCATGTGAATTGGTTAAAATATTTTAGTCATATTATTATTGATGTTAAATATCTGATTTACAAAAAGGATTAAAAACTTATTACATTAGCCTGATCAAGTGGTAGCACAGTGGATAGAGCATCGGCCTGGGATGCTGAGGACCCAGGTTTGAAACCTGAGGTTGCTGACCTAAACACAGGCTCATCCGGCTTGAGCATGGAATCGCTGGCTTGAGTGTGGGACATGACTCCATTTTTGCTGTCTTGAGCCCAAAGGTCACTGGCTTGAAGCCCAAGGTTGCTGGCTTGAGCAAGGGGTCACTTGCTCTGTTGGAGCCCCCTGGTCGAGGCACATATGAGAAAGCAATCATTGAACAGCTAAGGTGCTGCAATGAAGAATTGATGCTTCTCATCTCTCTCTTCCTTCTTATTTATCTCTCTCTCTCTCTCTCTCTGTCTCTATCTCACTGTGTCTCTCTCTCACTAAAAAACCCCCCAAAACTCATTACATTAAACCTTTAATATTTAATGATGCAAACCAATGCTTGTTTCATTTTTTCTTATTATTCTATTTTAATTATTTCTCATTTCTCCCCCTAAGAATTAGAATTTTTAAAACACTGATTTTCTGTAAGTTGTAAAAAAGTATCATGTATTAATATATGAAATGGTATTTACTAAGTAATCTTTACTAATCTGCAGGTAAAGGTATGCTTAATCACACTTAACAGGATGTATTTTAACAGTCTGAGGAAATCCAAGGAAAAGATCATATTGTGTAGCTTCTTTTAAATTTCTCTTTCATTTTACCCATCTGGAGTATTTTTTGTATATAGTAAATGAACTTCATTTTGCAAAATGTATGCAATTTCACATCAGTGAAATAGCCACCTTTCTGCTTTTGTCTGTCTGTCTATTCACTAGAGTTGAGCTTATGTACATAAATCGGGGAACACAGCTTATTTACTATGTCTGTAGTTAGACAAGTTCAGTGTATATCCAATATAATTGCTGAATATTACAAAATGAATTATGCTGTTCATTTAGCTTTATTGGAATTTAAGTGGACCAGGCTTATCAATAGCATTTCATTTAATTATTCTTTATGTCCGCCGTGCCTCTAGGCCCCACTGTTCTGACTTTGGATCTGTTTTCAAACTCCTATCATAAGTCCACCTCTTATTGGACCCCAGGCCTGTCTTTTTTGTTTGTTTTTGGTGGTTATTATTATTAATTAGTTAGCTAGTTAATTAATTAATAAATTAGATAACCATGCTGGGATCTGAACAGCAGGCCTATCTTTTAATTTCTGTCTGAACCTTTACCAACATCACGGCTACTTCTCTTATCAGCTCAGCTGGTGTTCAGCTTGGTTTCTTTCATCCAAGGCATTCTAGTTTGCTTTGCTTTGTTTTCCCTCTGGTTTATAGTGCAGCTCTTGTTTTCTGTACTTTCCCGGGTACTTCACGCTCAGGGAGTGTTCTGGTCTTGGGCGCTCCTAGTAGCCTCTGGCTCTGTGCGTCCTTCAAGTCTGTTGGTAGACTCCTCTCAGGTTGTGTTCTTGGACTCTGCGGTCCTGAGTTCATGTCCTGCCTTTGTTTTCCACAAGTACATCCCACAGAAATGCTTTCTCGTTGCATTTGACATCCTCTCTCGTTACGATAACCCCAAGCCAGGGATTCATAATGGATATTTTCATTTTAAAGCATTCTCTCGTTCCCCCACGAACTTTAACTACATTATTTTTGAGTACATGGAGGGCTCACAATTAAATTTTTAAATTTTATGTTACGGAAAATTTTAAACATATACAAAAACAGAGTATATTGAACCCTCATGTACCCAGCACCAATTATTAACAGTTTGCCAGTAATTTTTTCATCGATTTTCCTTTTTTCTTTTCTTTGCAAATTATGGTTAGACTGAAAACTCTTTAGTCCAGGGAGCATTCACACATATCCCTCTCTGTTGTCTAAAATCAGTCACTATGAGGGGAAGATCACATTGAGAACATGGGATCGTGTAAGTCCTCTTAGCAGACATGTCCAAAAAATTGCCACTTTCAAATTGAATATTCCTGATTTATCTAATTTTTGCCAGAGTGGAGCTATAAATAGGAATGTCTGGGGTAGGAAAGCTATATTTCACAGCCTGTCAAGTGGCAATAAGGATTTTGACTCTAATATTGTGACAGCCATCAAATCACTTTAGTTCTTTGTGAAAATAATGACATCGGATTATATGGTATAAGTGTCTTATTAGCTCTAAGTAAATAGTAATGGAAAATTTAATGTAGATTTGAGTTGAACTTTTATAATTTATCATTTTAACATAATGCAGCATATTGATTTAACTTCAAATGAGGAAACGTAAATGATTGTCAGAGGATGTGAATTTCTAATTTATTCGTTATGAGAAAACTTTTCCTTTAGAATGATTACACATGCATGAATGTGTTAATATCTGCTTTCCCCTAGAGAACCCCCTTTTCACCTGACCAGAAGAGGCTGGGGTGAGTTTCCTGTAAGAGTTCAAGTTCACTTTAAGGACAGCCAGAACAAGCGGATAGATATCATACATAATCTGAAGGTATTGGAACGAAATATTGCTCCTGGGAAATGAAGTATATCTTTCACCTGGTACTTCAGATAATAAGTTAGGGCTTCTGAGAGAAGCAGCCCAGTGAAGGATAGTAGAAGCAGGGAACATCTTTCTGAGTGTGTTATGCTCTCTGCTGTAACACTGCTTTATCCTCTGAGGGTTGGGGGAGGGGTGGCTTTATAGTTGAATGTAACCTTCTTTAAAAAGATGAGCTAGACAGAGCATCAGAACACTTGAATTTCTAACCGGAGCTCACTGTTACTGTGTTACTTGGGGCTAATGTTTTTTTGTTGTTGTTGTTAATTTTTCCATTGATTTAAAAGAAAAGGTGGGAGGGAGGGAGAGACAGAGCATCAACTTGTTCTCTCTTTGAGTTGCTCCATTTAATTGTATATTTATTGATTGCCTCTCATATGTGCCCTGACCAATTGGAGGTTGAACCTGCGGCCTCTGGTATGGGTATAATGCTTTATCCACTGAGCCACCCAGCCATGGCCAGCTAATCTTTTTAAAAAATATTTACTTTTTTTCTGTAAAATGAGGCAAATACAGGAAGTCCTCAAATCATATTTTATTCAGTCATTCTAATGATGAGATGTCATAGGAACTTAACTCCTGTTTGTATTAGCTTATAATCACTTTCATTATACAGTACTATGTTTCTCTTAAAGCCACAGAACCTCTCAATGACCCTAAATAAGGAGTTACTGTAATAAGCAGTGTCTGTTATCTCATAAAGATAAACAATATGTTTGTTCTCTGAGAGTAAAGATTGAAATGAACATATTTTAGAAAATATAAAGTACTGTACAAGTTTGTAATATTTTTGATTGGTATTGTCAGAATCCTTTGCCGATATATTCACATGGTTATAAAGCTATATTATAAATTATATTTTACAAAGTGTTTCTATGCCTGGGGATAAATTACCATTATATATAGTAAATAGAAAGCACAAAGTATAAAACTATATAGTATGAGGTCAACCATGATTTGAAAAAACAAAAAGTATACCAACATGTTGGCATACTTAACTGAAGTAATGATATTGTGGGCTGTTTCCCTGCCCTTTTTAAGTATTTTTCCAGTTTTTCATAATAAACATTTGACTTTCATAGTTGGAAGACATGCCATTTTTTTAAGGTTCCTCTCGGCACTCTCTACAGTAGTCATGTATACATTTCCCAATATCGAACTTATCCCAAAGCACCCTTAAAATGGCTTGCTACATAGTTCCCATTAATGACTCTCAAACTTAAACTAAACAAGTCTGGGTTCATCTGCAGAATTCTTTGTTCTGTTTGTTCTACAAATGTACCTTTTCAACTTTAAGGCATGCTGAAATCTGCCCTCCATTATTTGTTTTGCAACCATTGTAAAATAGTACCGCTTAACTTCATGTGCAAATTATCTTCCAGAAATGACTGTCAGACTAGATTGTTTTATGAGCTCACAGAATAACCCAAACCAAATAAAGAACATACAGCCACTTCTGCTTTGTTCAGTGGGGCAGAATATGCTCCCACTACTTAGATGAATGTCTACATTAGTTTTGCTTTCCTTTGATCTTATTTTAAGCACTGCGTGTACCTTCTCATATTGCACTGGACCCGGCCCTTATCCCTAGGACAAAGGAAGTTGTTTGCATAGTTTTTGTACATATTGTAATGTCCGTATCACTTAGAGTTCCTGGTAGAAGATTGAGACACAGATGTTTTTTTTAAATGATGAATTTAAAGCATTTCTTGTCAGGTTTTTGGAAACTTAATTTTACTATTTATTATGTATCAATTGGCCTTGAGATCTTAAACATCTGTATTGTGACCATGTGATTTTTATTTGTACTGGAGTATCATTTTCCCTGTTATTTCCATGTTAGCCCTCAGAGCCATCTTTGGTTCTTTCTTCTTTGTTCTAAATATTCATTCAGTTGCGTACCATTCTTTCTTCATAATCTTATATCCTACCTTTTTACTGTCTCCTGATTGGCTTCTTTTATTTTATTTTTTTAGCAAGGAGGATGTATCAGCTCATAGTTGCGGCATTTTGGTTGTTCATTGATTGCTTCTCATACATGTCTTGAACCGGGTGACGGGGAGCTGCAGGGGGATCTCAGGCTGAGCCAATGACACATTGCTCAAGCTGGCGAGCCTGCACTCAAGCCGGATGAGCCCACGCTCAAGCCAGCAACCTCTGGGTTTCAAACATGGGACCTCAGCATTGCACATGTTGTGCAATGGACCGGTGGTGGACACTCGAACCACTGCGCCACCAGTGGTCAGGCCTGATTAGCTTCTTTAATTCTAATTTATTTTTTTCCCCTCTGTTCATTCTGCACACCAGCATCAGTCTTCCTAAGCTAGGAGAACTATTGTGCTATTCCTCTCTGAGAAACCTTGGTTGAATTCCTGTTATTCAAGTTCAGACACCCCTGCCTACTAGTCAGGGCCCTTCACAGTTTGACTCAACACACTCCCCTTAAATTACCTCACAGGAGGCCCTGTATGAGCGCCCTGCTCCAGCCACGGCCATCTGTTCATTGTAGAAGTGTTGTGGGCCTCCCTGTGATTCTTTCTTGCTCTCCCCTCCTGGATGGCCTGTTTGGGATTTTTTCCATTCTTCAAGTTCCAGTAACTTTTCTTGGCTAGTTAGTTCTCTGTATTCTGAATTTTGTAGTACATAATGATCTATATTTAACACTGTGATAGTTATACTAAATACTAAATAGTCTAAGTGCTAGTCACATAAAATTTAAAGTTCCCTGGATGTATGAAGTTTCTGTATCCTGCATCCTGACAGGTAGTCATTGAAGCTCTTCTCATCATCACCATGGAA
The DNA here is from genome assembly GCA_037038555.1 of Rhynchonycteris naso. Taxonomy (NCBI): domain Eukaryota; kingdom Metazoa; phylum Chordata; class Mammalia; order Chiroptera; family Emballonuridae; genus Rhynchonycteris; species Rhynchonycteris naso. The sequence goes on from CM073002.1 coordinate 40,862,629, forward strand.
CATAGGAATTCCTGAAAGAACCCATTCATTCACTTAGTAAATAACTGTTTGAAAGCTTTTTTTTTTTTTTTTTAATTTTTTTTTTTATTTATTCATTTTAGAGAGGAGACACAGAGTGAGAGAGAGAGAGAGAGAAGGGGGGTGGAGCTGGAAGCATCAACTCCCACATGTGCCTTGACCAGGCCAGTGTAGGGCCCCGAACTGGCGACCCCAGTGTTCCCAGGTCGCCGCCCCATCCACTGCACCACCACAGGTCAGGCTGAAAGCTTTTTTTATAAATTTACCTAAAATTGCCTTTTCTAAAAACCTTAATCTTATTTGTCCTAGTTTGATTTTTGGAATAGCACAGAACAGGACTTTGTTTTGTTTTATAAGAATCCTAAAAATGTTTAATGATAGCATTTATGATTCTCAGTCATTTCTTCAGGCAAAACCTGCTCTTGTAGCATGCCTGCCTCCCTCCCTCTCTCTCTCTCTCTCTCTCTCTCTCTCTTTCTTTCTTTTTTGAGAGAGAGGCAGGGAGAGAGAAACAGACAGAAACATTGAGCTGCTCCTGTGTGTGCCCTGTCTGGGAAATCGAACCGGCAGCCTCTGTGCTCCAGGTTGACACTCCAAACAACTGAGCTCCCTGGCCAGGGCTTCATTTATGTATATTTTAGAGACAGAAAGAGGAGGGTGAGGGAGGGAAGCATTCATCTGTTGTTCCACTCATTTGTGCATTCATTGGTTGCTTCCTGTCTGTGCCCAGACAGGGGATCAAATCTATAACCTAGTCATTTTGGGGCAATACTCTGAACCAACTGAGCTAACTGGCCAGGTCCTCTTATAGCATTTCGTATAGCCTGTGTTGTCCAGTTCCTCTTGCCGTTTGATAACAGTTCTGTTTTATGAATGTTTCCTGGAAATTGTGGTCCCAAGAATGAAACATAGGCCAATGCAGGATAGAAACTACATTATTTCTATGCACTGGAGATTATGAAAATGATGTAGCTGAAAATATTTTTACATAGTCTTTGTAAACATCATTAAATGGCTGCATAATACTGCATTTCCCCATGTATAAGACACACCCTTTTTGAAAAAATTTGGGGTCTAAAAACTGGGTGCATCTTATACAATGGTTGTAGCTTTTTTTACTTGCATTTTCTGTTTTTTCACCCTTGTTGTAGATTTTTTTACTTGCATTTCCCACATTTTTGTGCTTGTTGTGTTTGCACTCATTGTTTCACACTTGTTACCGGTATATTACGGTAGGTTATATTTTGCCACATTCTGCCCAGAAATGGCTCAGAAAAAATTTTCCTACAGTGCTGAATTCAAGTTAAAAGTGATCCAGTTTGCAAAAGTGAATGGAAATTGTGCTGATGAACTTGTAAGCTTGGTCGTCCTCCAACTGAGAAATCAATCCGAGACTGGCTATGGGAAGTAGAAACCCTACTGAAAACGCCACGGCAGACGAAGGCCATGAGAGACAAGTCAGCAGAATGGCTTGATTTAGAGAGGGAATTGAAGATATGGATTGAAGAGCAGAGGGCAATTGGAATTCCTGTGTCCACAAAGATGGTTCAGCATAAGGCAAGAAGAATTGCTGATGAAAAAGAAGTTACTGATTTCAAAGGAGGACACAATTGGTGCTTCAGGTTTAAGAAATGGAATGGACTAAGCATGCATACATGCATCAGACATGCTCTAAAGATGCCTGAAAGCGATGAGCAGAAGGTCCTTGAATTTCATCATTTTGTCATTCAGTGTTGGAAGACACATCAGTTTGAGTTGGGACAGATTGCAGATATGGACGAAATCCTCCTTCAATTTGATATCCCAAGTAACAGAACTGTTGATAAGAAGGGGGTGAAAACTGTAACTGTGAAGACAAGTGGACATGAAAAGAGCCATTGTACAGTTGTTCTAGCTTGTTGTACTGACAGAACCAAGCTGCCTCCTATGCTGATTTTCAAACACAAAACAATGCCAGAAGAAGACATTCCTCGAGGAGTGATTGTCCGCGTTCATGACAAGGGCTGGATGGATCTGGATGGGATAAAGATCTGGCTTGAGAAAGTTTGGAGAAGGGGACCAGGTGGGCTCTTACTCAAACCTGCCCTATTGGTGCTTGATCAGTTCAGGGCACATATAATAAAAAACACAAAGGAGATTGCTGCAGAGCAAAAAGCAAAACTTGCCTTCATACCTGGAGGCTTGACACCCCAGCTCCAAACACTTGATGTCAGTATTAACCTTTCAAAGCTGCCATGAGAGACAAATGGAACCAATGGATGAAGTCTTTTGGGGACAATTTGACACCAGCAGGAAGAGTGAAGAAACTAACTATCGGACAAGTTTGTACCTGGGTGGAAGGATCATCCTGGGATAATATCAAGATTGAGATCGTTGTCAAGTCATTTAAGAAGTGTTGTATTTCAAATGCCATAGAAGGAACTGAGGACAAAGTGATATATGAAGACAGTGATCCATCATCAGACACAGATGAGGACAAGCAAATGAATGGGAGTTTGGCAGTGATGAGGAGTTATATGAATTTTATGATAAATAAAACTTGAGTTCAATAACTTTATGTAATATATATATATATTTTTTTCAAATTTCAGGCCCCAAAATTGAGGTGCATCTTATACATGGGTGCATCTTGTACATGGGGGAGTATGGCACTTCATAAATTGATAGTTGATGGTTTACTTCTTAAGTCTGTCTCTATTGCTGGATGTTTATGTTGCTTTTATTTCTTGTGGTTATTGATAATGCTGTAGTAAACATCTTTTTGTGTAAAACTTCTTCCACTTTTAGATTGTCCTTAGAATGGGTTATCGAAGTATATAGTTTTGGCCTGACTTGTGGTGCTGCAGTGGATAAAGCATCGACCTGGAATGCTGAGGTTGCTGATTTGAAACCCTGGGCTTGCCCGGTCAAGGCACATATGGGAGTTGATGCTTCCTGCTCCTCCCCCTTCTCTCTGTCTCTCTCTCTCTTCCTTTCTCTTCTCTAAAATGAATAGCTTAAGTCTTAAAAAAGTTAATTAAAAAATAAAAATCCTTTTAAAAAGGTATATAGTTTTATTAAAAGTATAACTACCTTTGTCTGAGGTTGTTTGTATTAATTTTACTCAATTTTCTCAGAATATTATGAGGGTTTTTCTTATAGTGATGAATTGATACTTTACATTATGAAAAATTAGGTCCTATAATATAAGACTTGTGGTAAAAGAGGTTTTTGATAAGATTGTATCCTAAGATTTATAAGTAAGCACAGTGAAACCGAACTCTTTCTTTTGTCTTTCAATAGCTGGATAGAACTTATACTGGCTTGCAGACCCTTGGAGCAGAGACGGTAGGTTTTTTTTCTACAGTATTACTTGGGAACAAATAGACTGAAAATTGATTTTTTAGTTAGAAAAAAATGAGTGCTAAATTTTAAAAGCCGTTCATATCCCCTTTTTGTTTATTTTTTTTTAGATGCGATAAAATACATGTAAAATTTACTGTTTTTAAGTGTATGGTTAAAATATTACTAAATATATTCACATTTTGTGTAGTCATTGCTATCATCCTCTTGGAAAACTAAAACTAACCATTTACAATAATTCTCCGTTCTCCTCTGCCCCCAGCTCCTGGCAACCAGCCTTCTACTTTCTGTCTGTATGAGTTTGACTGCTCTAGATACGATATAAGTGGAATCATACAGTGTTTGTTTTTTCGTAACTGGCATATTTCACTTAGCACATTCTCAAGGTTCGACCATGTTGTAGCATGTGTCAGACTTTCGTTCCAAAAAGGGCTGAATAATGTTCCATTTGTACACATTTTGTTTATCCGTTTACCTGTCAGTGAGCTCTTCAGTTGCTTACATTGTTTGGCTATTTGTGAATGATACTGCTAAGAATTATATTTGGGTATATTTGTTCAAGTCCCTGATTTTAGTTATTTTGGATAGATATCCAGAAATGAGATTGCCGGATAATACTGTAGTTCTGTTTTTAAGTTTTTGAGGCACTGCCCCTCTGTTTTGCATAGCAGCACCACTTTACGTTCCCACCAACAGGGCAGTGCGCAAGGCTTCTCCTTCTCGGCACTTCTTTGTCTTTGATTGTAGCCATCCTGATGGGAGTGTGGTGGGGTTTCATTGTGGGTTTGGCTTGCATTTTCCTAATGGTCAATGATGTTGAGCATCTTTGCATATGTTTATTAGCCATTTGTATGTCTTCTTTGGAGAAATGTCTTCAGATCCTTTACTCATTTTTGAATCAGCTTGTTATTTTTGTTATTGTTGAGTTTGAGTCTCTTATCAGTTATATGATTCACAAATATTTTCTGCCATTATATGGGTTACCTGTTCACTCTCTTGATTCTGTCCTTTGATTCACAAAAACTTTTACATTTGACGTAGTTTAGTTCTTTTTTGTTGTTGCCTGTTTTTTGTGTCATATCTGAGAAATCATTACCAAATGCAATGTCGTGAAGCTATGCCCCTATATTTTTTTAAGAGTTTTATTGTTTTTAGGTCTTATGTTAGGTCTTTGATCCATTTTGAGTTAATTTTTGTATATGGTGTGAGGTGAAGAGCCACCTTCATTCTAATGCATGTGGATTTCCAGTTTTCTCAGCACCATTTTGTTGAAAGGCTCCTTTTCACATTGAATGGTCTTGGCATCCTTGTCAAGATAATTTGACCATATGTATATGGGAGAGTGTATTCTAGTCCAACAATCTGTGTATCTTTCTTTATGCCAGGATCATACTGTTTTAATTACCATAGTCAGGCACTGGTCTGGGTAGTGGGGAGAGAGAGTTCTATACAAGATAGCTACTATTCTCAAGAGTTATATTCTTGCTCTATTGAGAATGGAAGGAAGATATACCATAAGCATAAAAGCAAATAAGTATTCATTTACAAATAAGTGGGGGACAGGAGAGTTGCTTTATCTAGGTTGGTTAAGAAAGGCCTCTCTGAGAAGATGATATTTGAGAACTAATGGTGAGAAAGAGGCAGACATGGTACAATTTGGGGGAAGAGTGTTGTAAGGCATTGAAGCAACAAATGAAAAGACCCAGTTTTATGATTGGTTTTACTAAATTATCTTTTAAGCCAGAATATATTTTTGGATAATCCATTAGGTTTTGAGATTGAAATTGTCTTTGAAGTATGATTGGAAATTATTTGTCAGCTCTCTTAGAGGACCATGTTCTTAGAAGGTTTGGGGCTTTCTGGGACACTGAGGATGAATTCATGAGCCCAGTTATTGCCCGGTTTTGTAGGTAGTGGATGTTGAGCTCCACCGGCATTCTCTTGGGGAAGACTCCATTTATCCTCAGTCCTCCGAGTCAGACATCTCTGATGCCCCACCATCTTTGCCTTTGACCATTCCAGCCCCAGTGAAAGCTTCCTCACCAATAAAGCAGTCACATGAGCCAGTACCTGATACCTCTGTGGAGAAAGGTAATATATTTTTTCTTGTATGGAAATGTATTTTTCCTTATATGGAGGAGTCATTCTGGGGCATTCCTTTCTCTCATATTTGTATAATATTGACATTGAACTGCTGCTACCTTCAGAGACAGAGTATATGGAAATTTTCCATAAGTAGGCATGCTGCCTCTACTCATAGCCTATCCAACAACCCAAATGCATACTCTTCTCAGAAAATATCGTTTTTAAGTTCTACTAGCATTTTATAGAACTCAAAACTCATTAAACATCAGTTTCTTTTAAAAAAATAGAAATTACCTTTATTTTTTATGGCTATGTTGCTTATTTTGTAGATTCAACAAAAAGCTGTACTCTTTCTAGGACATATTTGAATAAATCAGTGTTGCAAACTGGACTATGCCACAGATCTCACTTAAGTGTGACAAATTGCTTATTAAGGAATAAGTCCTGTTCTTCCCATGTTACAAAATAGAGCAAAACTTCAAATTCATAGTACTGAATTGGAACAAAACATTCACAAGCTTGTCTGTGCCTTAGGGAAGGAAGGCGACTTGAGCACGCCTCAGTTTTAGCTGAGCTCCGAGAAATAAAACCTCTCCCCCTTGTGGTACAGGTACAGCAGTCGGCAGTAGGCTTACCCTACCTCCTCCTTACCACCTGAATGAGTGAGCCAGATAACGTTTCCTGTGAGTGGATGATTCCCTAACAAAAACATTATTTCTGATTTTGCGTATAAATGTGGGATTTTTTTAGCACAAACTTTTAAAAACCATTTTCTCTGTTAAATGTTTTTAGTCTCTTGAGGTTTCTTTTTACAACAGGTATAACTCAGAGAGAAGCAAGGCTTATCAAAGTCCATGAAGTTGAGGAATATCATAAAACTGAATTTCTGCTCTGTTTGGGTTTGTAGATATGTCTAACTGGAGGAGAAACCATATTAGAGAGAAGCTGGACATTAAAAATAGGACAAATATAAGAAAAAGGACCTGTTTTCCCTTAATAAAGGCTTCTCAGTCCAGCTTAGGGGACTTTCATTATCACAGTTAAAATCAAGCAGACAAAAAACAGTTGCATTTTTAAGTTGTGTCAGTCTCTTTCAGTAATGGAAAAACTGCTTCTCATTGGTCTCAACATGGGGAAACTATAAATAACCATCTCATAACAGCACTCTGATGTGATTGTATCCAGCGTCATCACTGTCATAGAGCATAGATCTTAATGTCTCTTTTCAACCTATTGTTGCATTCAAACCCTTTTATTAAATATAGTGTATTATAACTAATTCAATGAGTTACAGTTCTTTTCATTTAGTAGACATTAATTAACGATACCATGTATTTTAAGCTATGCTATGATTATATGTAGTGAATACAGAAATATAATGAATTTTACCAGGTTCTGAGGTGGAAGAAAATTATACATATTTTTTTTCTGGAGTTAGAAAGCATTACATTTTTATTATTTGATGATTATGGTGGTTTCATCTAATAAGTTGTCTGGTTCCCAATTGTGTGAGCAAGAAACTTAAATATCTAATCTTATTTAAAATAGAAGATGATTCATAAACAAATGTTTTAAGTATTTAAGTGTTCACTTATGTAACTTACATATAAGAAATAAAATAGGTTCTGAATGGTATTAGTTTAATCTCTTAGCCACATTTTAATATGGTGTTAATATTTTAGCTCTGTTATAAAATCTCAACTTTATTTCTCTTTAAATTTGTTACTTCTTTATGGGCGTTTATTAGACAGGACACAGATTAAGTGAATACTTTCTTTTGAGTTTTTTCTCTTCTCTCTAATTTGAACAGTTTTTCTACTCCTATATAAAAAATGGTAGACCATAGTGAGCTTATTTACTTTTTATATTATCTATGGTATATAATTAATATGTTTTCTAACTTTTAAAAAGAAGCATTTTAACAAAATACGATTCTGTGCGTATTTACATTTGCTAAATAAACATGACAGTGGGCTCCAAATGGGTCCCTTATGCCAAGCCTTATGTCTCCAAACTGAAGCTTAATGTGACAACAGTTTTGGCCTCTCCCCAGAAATGGAATCTTAAACCAGTCAGTCAGGAGTCCTCTAATCAACACCAGTTAGGCAGTCTGCCTGATCGACCCCTCCCCTCCCATCCCCTAAAGGAAAGTGACCTTACCACAACCAGCTTGCTTTTTGTCATATAACTTGCTGCTCCTGCTCCCTTATGCTTCGGAAAGTCCTTCATCTTTTTCATCTGTTGGGAGCTTCTTTCTTTCTGCTAGATTAAATCCTGCTTGATTCATGAATCATTGAATAAAGTCAATAAAATCTTTAAAATTTACTGAGTTGAAATTTGTTTTATAAAGCATAATCCAATACTGTGGGTTGTGTTTATTTTACTGCTAGTAAATGGCTTACAGGGTTGTTGCAATGACAAGGGATTATATTGTTTCGTTTTTCCCCACAGCGGTAAGATTTTATTACTTCAGAGTGGTTGATGACTGACTATTTGCCTGCTTCATTTCAAGCAGGGCTCCCAGCCAGCACGGAAACTGAGAGACCCACTACATTTTATCCTTTGCCGTCTTCATTGGAACGAACGCCCATGAAAATGACAGCATCCCAGAAAGTCATGTTTTGTTCTCATGGCAATTCAGCTTTTCAGCCAATAGCATCAAGCTGCAAAATTGTGCCGCAGAGTCAGGTTCCTAATCCCGAGTCACCTGGGAAGTCCTTTCAGCCTATCACCATGAGCTGCAAGATTGTTTCAGGTATACAGATGATGTGTGTGAAGCTGATATGCATAAAAGTTGTTGGACCCTGCAGGACAGCTTGGTTGCTTGAAGTATCATCCCAATACACAAAGGTCGCATGTTGGATCCCTGGTCAGGGTACATGCAGAAACAGATTAGTATTTCTCTCTCTCTCTCTAAAAATCAATCAATAAATATTTTTTAAAAAGTTGTCAAGACTGACCAGGCAGTGGCACAGTGGATAGAATGTTGGCTTCGGATGCTGAGGACCCAGGTTCAAAACCCCAATGTCGCTGGCTTGAGCGCAGGTATATCCGGCTTGAGTGTGGGGTTGCTAGCATGAGCGTGGGAACATAGACATGACCCAGTGATCACTGGCTTGAGACCAAAGGTTGCTGACTTGAAGCCCAAAGTCACTGGGTTGAGAGCCCAGGGTATTGCTGGCTTGAGGAAGGGATCACTGAATTGTCTGGAGCCTTCCCAGTCAAGGCACCTATGAGAAAGCAATCAATAACCTGGCCTGTGGTGGCACAATGGATAGAGTGTCAACCTGGAATGCTGAGGTTGCTGGTTTGAAACCCTAGGTTTGCCTGGTCAAGGCACATAAGGGAGTTGATGCTTCCTGCTCCTCCTCCCATTCTCTCTCTCTCTCTCTCTCTCTCTCTCTCCTCACTAAAATAAATAATTAAAAGAAAAAAAGAAAGTGCCTGACCAGGTGGTGGCGCAGTGGATAGAGCATCGGACTGGGATGTGGAAGGACCCAGGTTCGAGACCCCTAGGTCGCCAGCTTGAGTGCGGGCTCATGCTCATCTGGTTTGAGCAAAAGCTCGCCAGCTTGGACCCAAGGTCTCTGGCTCCAGCAAGGGGTTGCTCGGTCTGCTGAAGGCCCGTAGTCAAGGCACATGTGAGAAAGCAATCAGTGAACGACTAAGATGTCGCAACGACAACAAAAAACTGACGATTGATACTTCTCATCTCTCTCTGTTCCTTTCTGTCTATCCCTCTCTCTAACTCTCTCTCTGTCTCTGTTAAAAAAAAAGAAAGCAATCAATGAACAATTAATGTGCCACAACTATTGGACTGGGATGCAGAGGACCCAGGTTCAAAACCCCAGGGTCACTGTCTTAAGCACGGGCTCATCTGGCTTGAGCACGGGGTCACTGGCTTGAGCATTATGGGGACATAGACATGATCCCATGGGCGCTGGCTTGAGCCCAAAGGTCACTGGCTTGAAGCTCAAGGTCACTGGCTTGAGCAAGGGGTCACTTGCTCTGCTGTAGCCCCCTGGTCAGTGCACGTATGAAAAACCAATCAAGGAACAACTAAGGTGCTGCAAGGAAGAATTGATGCTTCTCATCTCTCCCTTCCTGTCTGTCTGTCTTAATCTGTCCCCCCCCCCCTCTCTCTATCTATCTCTGTCAAAAAATGTGACCTAAAGCAAAGGTATCAAAAGCAAAAACTAAAAGCCATCTATATGGAAACAATTTTGAATGAAGCAAACGAAATTCAGAGGTCAAATTTTCATGTCCTAGAATCAGCACAGGTGAAATGTTTGTTAGGCTTTTGGTTAATTTTAAAGTGGATTATATATGGAAACCAGAGCAACTAGTAATAGAAAAAAATTGGGACCTTTAGGTTTGGAGTTGAAATATCTTTTATGCTCTCTAACCACTAGAGAGAAGTTATTCATTCCTATCTATTATCAGTAGGTAGTTCAGTTTTAGCAAGGTCAATTGTCCATTGCCTCCTGACAGTTTCACATTTGCATTAGGTAAACTTTTAGTAGGAATATGCTTTATGGTTTTGGCCATACCATCTTAGGAAAGAGTGAGTCAATAAAACTATGTAGGCACACAGAGGTGTCTATGTAATACTTAAAGGAGGGGGATAAAAGGTGTAATGAAAACTAAGCAGAAATATGATCCAAGTCTTTGAAAATGATGAGAAGTAAAGAATGAATACCTACCGGTTAGAAGCACTTTGGAACTTGCTGCTTCATAGGTGGGAAAGGCAGTGTGTGTATAAGTTGGTTTGAAGTTTAGAGAAACTCATGATGGCGAATTTGATCCATAGGAGACATTAGAGGATGTGTTAGTGATACATTTGGTGACCTTTGAGCATATTCTTTGGGAAGAAGAATCTCTGGATTGTGGCTGTGACACAGTATGGACAGAGACTTTTGTCTTGGGTGGATGCATTTCTTATTTTCCTATTGGAGATTAATTGTCCAGGAAGACTCCTGCTTCCTAAGTCCGTCTCTTCACTTACTAGCATCCTCACTAATTTTAACGTCTTTGAGAATAGTCAGTATCCTAACAACCTGCCTAAGTTGTTGAGAGATGTAATAGGGAGGGATTAAGTATTTCACACTTGTTACTTAAAACACTGCTTTTTGAACTTGAACGTGCCTACTGGGGAACTTGTGAAAATACAGATTTATATTCAGTAGGTCTTGGTAGGACCTCAGAATCTGTTTCTAACAAGTTCCCCAATGATGCTGTTGTCTATGCTGGTCCGTGGATAAGGCTGTAGGGAGTGGAACACACTGAGGCTACGCTGCTACTGCCGCTGCTGCTCAGTCCCTGAGGCATGCAGTCTCGTTCGCCTCTCCCTCCCTGTCACCTTTGTCCTGGCAGCTCTGCCCTTCTGTTATCTTCCAGCACCTTCTTAAATGGGTCGAATATATCTATTTTGTTTAGTTTATTTTTTTCTCTTTTTAATTAATAAAGGTTCCCCTATATCAACGCCAAGTCCATCACCATTGCCTCGAACCCCAACTTCCACTCCAGTCCATGCGAAGCAAGGCCCTGCCAGCTCTGTTCTTAGTAACCCTTATGTTCTCATGGACAAGCCAGGGCAGGTTATTGGAGCCACCACTCCCACCACAGGTGTGTGTTTGATCAGTATTGATGCGATCCAAAACATCTGATCTTTTTAAAAGATGAAATCCTAGCGTGACTTAGTAGCCATGTACAGGGAGGATGAAACTCCATCCATGAACAAAAGGAGGGACATATAAGAGTAACTCCAGTGCTGTTTCTCTGAGGGAAGATTTTAGAAAGCTCTAGTTTTAGAAATTTACTTAAGTTTTCTTTTTAGTTTCTAAAGATTAAAAGTGAGCCATTACTATTTTTCCAAAAAATAAAAAGACAGAGAGTTGATTTTATTTCATTTGGAAAACATTTTTTGGGGGGGGCCTGTGAGCAATGTGGCTGTTAACTTTTCCAGATTAAGCTTTAGTGCAAAAATGACTTTGTGAGCCATGTGTATTTTACCCCAAATAAAAGTCATCTTTACTTTTCTGTGAACAAAATAAATTTTGCGTGTGGAAGGAATACTGTGCCTTACCATTATAAAAAGAAGCCGCGACCAGAGAGAATGAGTAGGCTTGGGATTCACCACAGTTGTCATCATAATCTCATGTAACCACAGACTGCTTTGAGGGCTTTTTTTGAAGTTTTTTCACTAAACTTTTATTTATTGCCTTCAACTAAACACATGCTGCTAAGTGTAAACTCCCCCATAGTTTTCACTTTTGATTAAGAGAAATATTGAAAAGAGAAATGAAATAAGAGAGATGACTCTAAAGGTAATGAATAACTTTATTTTCAAATATTTGATTTTAACACACATGAATGTGTGTTGGGCCTTTCCAAGTAGGGTTTTGAAAAAGTTGGTTCCTTTAACAGTGATTGTAATTGTGGAACTCCTTTAAAAATATGCTGCTTTCAGAAATTACCTGATAACCTTTTAAATATACTTAAGGATGCCAAATACGTGTCCTTTGAGGATGTTTAGTTTCAGCAGTCAGCCAAATGTCTTTGCAATTTTGGTAAATGGGTAGGTGATCAGATACCATTTTTGGTCTTGACTTGTTTTAACTGTAGCTAATGCCACTTATTTTATCAGACCCTAAAGACAGTTATACAGATGGATATAAAATGTTTAATGTTGGCAGTATTTTTAAATAGGTATAACCTTCTAGTGAAACTACTTTGAAGGAGCTAGCATTCACTTGAACGCATACGTTTTAGCACATTGTTAAATAACCAACACCATTATGTTAAAGTGTCCTTTTATGTAACTAGCAGAGTATATATGTCTACTTGCTTTACTTATTCTTTTACGCCTCCTTACTGGCTGCTTGTCCCTTTTCAGGTTAGTGAAGTGGTAAACTTGGTAGGATGAATCCTCAAGTGTTTTTTTCTATAGCAATTTCAGGCTCGTAAGTTTTCAGTTCATAAAAATGAAAAATAAACAGTGGGGAAAGGGGAGTGTGGTAGAAAATGCTTTAAAATTTCATTTTGCAAATTTTATTTTGTTTATACTTTACTTTTTCATCTCTTGCTTACAGGAAGTCCTACAAACAAGCTCTCTAGTGCCTCTCAGGCCTCCCAAGGGACAGGTTCCCCTATTCCTAAAATTCATGGAAGTAGTTTTGTAACATCTACTGTCAAGGTAACACTATTGCATTATTGCACTTTGCTAGTTTCAAAAACTGTCTTTGAGTTCAACAGTAAGTTGTCAGTTGATACTGCAAATTTCATAAAGTACAACCTTCAGGCTAGTGTCTTAAAGATCATCTTACTCCAGACTTCTCTACCTTATCTTGATCTTTTCTTAGTGTAGAAAATGTTCCTCAGCACTTCTGTCAATTGGTTACCCAGTATCTGTTTGCAATCTTACTGTGACAAGGTGGCCTATTTTGGGGTGGGAGGGCATAACAGCTTTGTTATAAATTTTTCCTTATAAAAATATACTTTTGATACTTCATTTCTATTTTCCTATATTTGTACCAATAGGAGTAACTGTTTTCTTATTTCCTTTTCCACATATCAGCCGTTTGGTTACTTAAAAATAATCCTTTCCACAATTGTTTTTTTCATGTTTTTGGGTAATAAGTCCTTTGAAATGTGAAATTCTAAATATTATCTGACTTGTTCAGATCAAAGTGTTAGATATCTGTTCACTGTTTAGCGAAGACAATCCCTGCTATTTGGTTATTCAATTTATTTGTCATTGTCCTGGCTGCCTGAAGGTTAGAGCGTTTGAAGTATAAACTCCTGTGTGAGAATACCCCAGAAGTCAAAGATCATCTCTTACATGACTAGTGCTAACATTGCATTTCTTATTCTTAAGCACTTAATGGTGATGATACTGAATAAGTTCCTGGTCCAAGATGAGGGAACTAATAATTCCCTTTAAAGTCTTAATTCTTTGCCAGTCTGTTTTTTAATATTTGCTGATGATCTTTTTATTACCTAGGTGGTGTACTTTCTTTTCTTGTGCATAACATTTATTTATAACAATTGACCTCTGAGATTTGCATTTTGTATTTGAGAATGAGATAAATGACATTATTTTGAATGTTGACTTTTGTTGTATTTGCGTTTGCTAATTGTTTGAGTTCTTTTTGTTGTTTTGTTTTTAAATGCTTATTGAAAAATTTCCCCATGTCCTGGGTATTTATTCAGAGTACAGATAACAACAAATCAAGTTGTGAGTACTATCAGAAGGGTGAATATGCTGAAACAGTGTAACTGCCTGTTTCATTTATTTAGTGCCTAAGCTCTAGGGATAGAAGAGAAATAAAGCATGGTGTCTGTCTTTTAGCAGTTTACCACTTGGCAGGAGACTAGACATGGAAACCAGTGAGTCAACCAGATATTAGAGGGAGTATGATAGGAGTCTTCCAGTACATAGTGGGGCGCAGATGAATAGCTGCCTGCCAAGTTAATAGCCTTTCTTTGTATTTGATTTCTGAAATAATATTAAAGTGCAGATGTTGAGGCTAGGAAGACCCTAAGGAGTTTTGGGTTTTTTGTTTTGGTTTGGGTTTTTATGCTGCTAGAGACTGTCACAGATTTGTATTAAATATAAGTGACTATAGAGTATCTGAAATCACACGTTTTATCCTAACTGTACAATATATATTTGTACATTCACAGCAAGAGGATTCTTTGTTTGCATCTATGCCACCTCTTTGCCCAATTGGGAGTCACCCTAAGGTGCAAAGCCCCAAACCTATAACTGGAGGACTTGGAGCTTTCACAAAAGTGAGTATTTTTTAGGAGATTATCCTAGAAATTGATTATGGTCTCGTTACATAGGTTTTCTCTGTGGCATGTTGGAGTTGATTGACACTACCTATTAACATGTAATATATACAACATACAACTTTGAAGTCTATCTCAGTTCTCAGACCAGATTCTACTTTGGAGACAAGACATGCTTCTATTTATTTAGTGCTGTCCGCAGGGCAACCCTTGGAGTCCAGCAGGTTGGCAGGTTCAAAGCACAGTGGTGCATCTCCATCTGGTGCCATTTTGGCGGTATTACAACAAGTTACTAGGTTGAGTTTGCAGATAAACAGGATCAAGTCCAGGTCCTACTTTTGGTCCTTTTAATAGCTGTTACGGGCTATCTCTAAGAAGTGTTTTTGCCCTTCTGGTGGAGTCATTCTTTATAGACCAAGCGTCGTTAATTTATTAATTCCTACAAACAGAATAGATTCAGATATTAGTAGCTCTTTTCTTGAGATGTTTATTCAGTATCATTATCATGTTTGTTGCAAGGTAATCATCAAACAGGAACCTGGTGAAGCCTCTCACGTGCCCACAACAGGAGCTGCCAGCCAGTCACCACTCCCGCAGTATGTGACTGTGAAAGGGGGTCACATGATAGCTGTGTCCCCTCAAAAGCAGGTCATAACTGCTGGAGAAGGGACTGCCCAGTCACCAAAGATTCAGCCCTCCAAGGTTTGTGTTGGGCTGGGATGGGGAGGTTAACAAGTAAATGATCATTATTTGCCTAAATAATTGACAGGGGCTGAAAAGATAAGGTGACAGTGTTGCTGATCCCAGAAACACCTGTATAGGAATGCCCCATTGGAAAAGCAAGTCAGCCGATGTTAAACCCATTTGCTCTTACGGTAATTGTTGGTGAGAGCAGGGCCTGTGTATCATGGAACGTCCAGGAACAGTTGAAGAGACAAAGGGACACTATGTAACCTTGCTTGCAGTGAAGGGTGTTAACTTCATGGACACAACCTTCCACATGATTCAGCCTAAAATGGGTAACTGACAGGAACAAGGTCTACTGTTTTCTTGTTTATTTCTGATAGAGTGCTATAGTTTATACCACTGGTGTCCCAGCTGTGTGATCTGGGTAATAATCCTTGGCTCTTAGGAGACTTTCATTTCTGTATAATTTGGAAGTGTGGGGAATTAATGTGTTGGGAGAACTGTAAAACTGCACTTAGGTTCGTGTTTTCCTATAGCTAATAAGTGACAGAGGATTTTAACCCAAGTGCGCTGACTCCAAGTCTCATTCCAGAGCTAATCAAAATTTGTAAGACATTGTGTGTAACTAAACATGATTTTAGAACATCCAGACTTAAAGTATCTCATTTTTTGGGCAGATACATTCTAAAGCTATTAAGAACATTATGTGAAGTGTTTGCTTTTCAAATTGAGAGCCAGCTTATCTAGGAAGAGTGAATTGTTTTGAGAGAAATATTTTAAAAAAGAAAAAGGTTTTAAATATTTTGGTTAGTCTAGACCAGTGTTCAGCAGACTGGCAGCTGAAAAACACTGGTCGAGACAGCCTCAGATAGATCAAGATAAAAATGTACGGTGTTATATAGGTGGTTCTACAATCTGTGAGAGGTCATTAACTACTTTCCCAAATGTATCTAGCCATAACAATCATCTGGACAGCATAGGCCCCTATCCCGTACTTATGGAATCACAATCTTCCTGGGGACCCTAGGAATCTGGATTTTAAAAAAGGTCTCCTATGGACTCATGGTTAGGCAAATTTAGGAACCACTGAGCTACAGCATCAAACTTGACTTTGTGGCTTCTGTAGCCAGAATCAGTAAGACATGGGCCTCAACTGCTTCCTAATGCTCCCGCTGTTGTTTCGGTCAGGAGCAAGCATTTTGTCAGTGTCATTTAATGAGTGAGTTATTGCCACATGGACTTCCTACTCAGACACTTCCTGTATGTTCTAAAAACAAATCTATATTTTTAAAAAAAATTTATATTTTACTTCACCTGGAGATGTGGTTTTACTGATTTAGGTTTTTGAATATAGCATTGCTGTTTATGCTCAGAAGCTCAAGGTAACTTAATTTCCACTCTGTGCCACTTTGCATTTTGCAAATCCATTCATCTAGTAATGCTAAACACTGTATTGGCTTTCTTGTCCCACTACCACCTACCTAATGGCAGCGAAGGCTAAGGAAGTGGATGGTTTGTGCTAGAATGCCCTGAATAAAATTTAAAGGCACTAAAAAGAAAAGCCACGGAAGAATGTGGAAGAACTACCTAGAAGCATTAGAGCGTGAGAAAAGACATCACTGTTTATTCAGGAGATTGAGTTCATGCTCTGGACTCCAGATAAGGAGCTATCTGCAAGTACAGACAGTCCCTGGTTATTGTTGAAGTGCATTCCTAGAAATGGCCAAGAACCAGAAGCCTTAATGAAATGATACTCTTTTTACCTTCCATACACGTTGGCCTAATAGAAACACAGTTTGTCCTTTTCATGAAAGTAGAGAAGGGTACTGCTTTTGGCATGAAAAGGGACAGGAATTAGTGGGTTCATATGGAAAGCCTGCAGAGTGTCTAGTGAAAGGAGCATGAATTTCAGACTAGGGCTTGTTATACATCTCAGACCTCAGCCACTGATTACTAGTGTAACTTGGGCAGGTTTATCTCTGGAAGAATTGCCTCTGTCTTTCAAAGGTGTAGGAGAATTAGAGACCATGTATATAAAGGACCTAGCACACAGCAGGCGCTCAATAAATGAGAGTAGCTAACATCTGTGACTGAAGATGAGCCCTCTGTATACATGCATGGGTACCATGATCGTGGTTATTATCACTGCATACTAAATTGTAATTGGCCATATTTTTCAGTGTCTGGAGGGAAAATCACATATACAGAATCTTCACCTTCAGGTCACTCAAGAGAATTCTGACTTGCAAAGGTCTATAAAGGGCACAGGAAGGACAGAAATAGAAACTGTGAATCAAAGTGATGTATTTATAACAATACATAACAAAGGAATACAGAGAAGGTTCTAGGCCAAAACCTTGTATTGTTTAAAAAAAAAAAAAGCAGAACTAGTTTGGGGTTATGTGTCCTGAGTAAGAAAAGCCATCCCTGTGGTATCCATGTACAGTTATGTGCAGGGTTCCCCTAGGAGAACGCCAGACTGCCTCATTCTCAGTTCTTTATAGAACAAAGGAGGAGCTGTTCTTGTGAGGGCTGTGCTCCTTGTGGATAAGCTTTGCTAATAAAAACTGCCCTCCTCTGGCCCACTTGGGGTACCAGGTTTATTTGGCTCTTGGAGGAACTGTGTCATACCCTGGAAATTTTGAAGTAATAGAGTGTGAAGATAGAGTTTGGCACGAGGAGGGGAAAGCAAGTCAGATGCATGGAATTTGGGGAAAGAAATTAAAATAGGTTCAATATGTATTTTTATTTTCCTTTAGGAACTTTGTTTTCTTTAGGAACACAAAAATAAAATAGACTGTGTAATTTAGCTCATGCAGTTGGTTATTACATTTGATATATTTAAGAAATGTGAAGAGTCGTTCTTAGAAAACAAGTATAACTGCTATAACCAAGAAATCCAAAAATCAGAGGCTTAAAGCAGTCTGTTTCATACATAAAAGCCCAGTAGGCAGTTCTGGTGTGTTAATTCCACAATCGCAAGAATCTAGACCCCTATTTAGTTGCTCTGTCACTATCAAAGTTTGATTTTTCAGCTTGTGGGCTAAGATAGTGACTTCATCTCATCCTGCCACGATCACTCTTCCGGCCAGCAGGAAGAGAGAAGGGAAAGGGGTATAACCCTAAAGTTGAAATTAGATGACCATACCAACTTGTGCGGGGCTAGGAAGTATAGTCCATATTCTGTGTGGCCATGTCCATAGCTGAAAATTGGGGGCTCTACTACTATGAGAGAGAAACAAAGAATGAA
This sequence comes from Rhynchonycteris naso, assembly GCA_037038555.1. Classification (NCBI taxonomy): domain Eukaryota; kingdom Metazoa; phylum Chordata; class Mammalia; order Chiroptera; family Emballonuridae; genus Rhynchonycteris; species Rhynchonycteris naso. The sequence goes on from CM073002.1 coordinate 40,880,804, forward strand.
TATTGGGGTTCAGCTAGCAGTTTCTGCTGTGCACCAAAAATGTTTTTCTGTGGGAGACTGCAAGCTGACAAAAGTCCTCGCAGTTTAAGGCTTAAGCCAAAGGGCTGAGAAGCTCTTCCCCACAGCCTCTGATGGTTTGATTAAGTTGGTAAAGGCAATTTACGTGTCCTTCCCCACACCTCCATGTTAGCTATCATGCTGATGGTTTCTACTCGACCTGTCCGCCATGTTCCTCAAAGAGACTGGAGGCAGTTTTCTTTTTACCCTTTGTTTTGTGAAGTTAAGATGGTATGCATGGTGGGGGCTTTTCTGCACTTGGGAGAATTCTTGGTTTGCCCCAGAAATGTGATTTTGTATCTGAGCTCTCTTTGTTTTGCAAAATAATTTTGCTTTACACTATAAAAATAAAGCTTTTGGGAGTGCAGGTGCTCTTGCAGACCATCAGTCTTGGCAATGAGTCCTCCCAATCCCATCCTTTTTCTTTCTGTGTTTACTTTCTGATCCTCCACCATTCCCACTTGAGACCTGCAAAAGTTTGACTCGCACTGGCTCACAACACTTTTCTATTACTAAGAAACCCTTTTTTATAAATGCACAGAAAACTTCTTGGTTAGTAACCAAGGGTTTTTATATCACCACATCTCTAGGGCGAGTTACCTTCCCAGCTCTGCATCCACAGCAGCACTCTGCGTTGCCTGCAGAACAAGGCTCATACAGTCAGAATAAAGAGATTTGGATAATCCTAAAGGATTGTTTTAGCCAAACCAGGATAACTGGGAGAATTTCTCTTCTCTTTTCTAGTTCAATTTGTTTATTTAATAAATTGGTTCTTTCTTTTACTTCTTCATTCTTTTTTTCCTTTCTTCCTTTTCTCTCTTCTTTTTCCAAGTGAGAAGAGGGGAGATAGACAGACTCCTGCATGCACCTCGACCAGGATCTACCTGGTAGCTCCCCTCTGGGGCCAATGCTCTGCCCGTCTGGGACCATTCTCACAACTGAACTATTTGTAGTGCCTGAAACTGAGGCTTCATGGAGTCCCCCTCAGCACCTGAGACCAATGTGTTTGATTGAACCAATCAAGCCATGGCTGAGGGAGGGATTGAGAAGCAGATGGTCGCTTTTCCTATGTGCCCTGACTAGGAATCGAACCTGGGACATCTACACGCTGGGCTGACATTCTACCACTGAGCCAACTGGCTAGGGCCCCTTCCTTCCTTTCTTAAACTTAAGTAAAGATAGAGAAACTGTTATAATGAATCCCATGTGCCCATTATACAGTTCTAATAATTATCAGCATTTTGCTAATTTTATTTCTCTTCCTATAATACTTTAAAGCAGAGATCATATGTTATATACTTTAATTTCTATTTGACTAACAATCCAGCTTTTAAGATCAAGGTCCTCTGCCCTGGTCTGACCAATGGTGGCACAGGATAAAGTGTCAACCCAGGACACTGAGGTTCCCAGTTCAAAACCCCGAGGTCATTGGCTTGAGCAAGAGGTCGCTGGCTTGGCTGGAGCCCTCCCACCCCCCGCCAGGTCAAGGCATGTATGAGGAGCAACCAATGAACAATTAAAGTGAAGCATTTACGAGTTGATGCTTCTCATCTCTCCCCTCTCTCTCCCTGTTGCTCTCTCTCAAATCAGTTTAAAAAACTAAAAGGCCCTCTGCCCCATAGATTACTGTTCTTCAGTTAGTAGTAATACGCGTGTTGTGCTGGCAGCAGCTACCACTTCCTACGTGCATCATGTTGGCTTTGCATTTTATAAGCTTGCTTTCGTATAGGCCTTGTCATCTTATGATATAAATATAGCTGAGGTGTCTAAAGCTAAAGCGCAGAAGATAAATAACTTACCCAGCTACTAACTGATGGAACAAAACTGGGAAGCCATGTCTGACTGCTTAGAAAACCCTGTACTCATTCTTCTGTAGGATACTGTGGTTTTTAACAGTTTATTAGGGGACCATTTTCTTTATATCACTCATATTATCTAAGCCATGGCAAGTGTATTTTTCTATATTCTCATTCTTTGAAAAGGAACCGTGTATGATTTAATAATTATTTAACTTGAAATCCCCATTCAGTTTTATATGGTTTATCATTTTTTCTACCTCTTAAATAATACTATTATTTTTAATTTAGAAATTCTAAAATTTCAATAAAATGCGGGAAGTAATATATTCAGCACTCACATATTTTCCACCCTAACAATGTGTTCATATTTAATTTAAGTCATTTTTTCTCCAAATAAAAACATACAGATAAAGTTGAAATCTACTTTGTTTTTTCCAAAAGTAACAGTAGCATGAATTTGGATGTGTAGCTTTTCCGTCTATACTTACTTATTTAAACATGTAGCCATAAATAACATGCAGTGTTTGTGTGTTTGAAGATTTACACAAAAGATATAGTTGACCCTTGAATAACATGGACTTGAGCTGCACAGGTCCACTTATATGCACATTTTTTTCAATAAATACCTGTACTGTTTTGCTCTGTGGTTGGGAGTTCATAGATGCAGAAGGCTGACTGTGTGCATTACACTATGCCATTTTAAGTAGGAGACTGGAGCATCTGTGGAGTTTGGTGTCTGCAGGAGCTCCTGGAGCCAGTCCTTGTGCATACTGAGGAATAACTGGTGTAGTTAAGTTCTGGGAGAGTCAAAGCTATACTTGGATTTTTTAACTTTGGGGGTCAGCACCCCAATCCCCATGTTCAGAGGCAAACTGTATTTCTAAAAGTAAAATTGCTACAACATGGGTTATGTGAGTTTTCTATTTTATTTTTATTTTTACTATTTTTATTTTTATTTTTTTTTAATGAGTTTTCAATTTTAGTAGATCTGCCAGTACCTCTTTGGGTTAGCTATACAAATTTACTTTTCTGTAAGCAGTGAGCAAAAGCCCCTGTTTCCTCATATTTTTAGGCAGTTTTTGGTGTAATCAGACTTTTACATTTTTCCTGTCCAGTCTGGTGGGTAAAAAGTATTTCCTACTTTATCTTTTTTGCCTTTTTTTTAAAATTTTATTTTTATTTTATTCATTTTAAAGAGGAGACACAGAGTGAGAGAGAGAAAGGGGGGAGGAGCTGGAAGCTCAACTCCCATATGTGCCTTGACCAGACCAGTGCAGGGTTTTGAACTGGCGACCTCAGTGTTCCCAGGTCGACGCTTTATCCACTGCGCCACCACAGGTCAGGCTCTTTTTTGCCTTTTGAAGGCAGATCTTTTGCCTTCCTTTCTTGCCTTTCTTTTATAATCCTTATAAAAATCTTTTCATCTAGTTTCTGGTGAGAGTTTTATTTATTTATTTTTAATCCTTTAGACAAAAAGCTATTGTGTTTTGTTTTGTTTTTTTACAGGGACAGAGAGAGAGTCAGAAAGAGGGACAGATAGGTACAGACAGACAGGAACAGAGAGAGGTGAGAAGCATCAATCATTAGTTTTTTGTTGCTGTCGCAACACCTTAGTTGTTCATTGATTGCTTTCTCACATGTGCCTTGACCGTGGGCCTTCAGCAGACTGAGCAACCCCTTGCTGGAGCCAGCGACCTTGGGTCCAAGCTGGCGAGCTCGGGGTCTTGAACCTGGGTCTTCCACATCCCAGTCCTCCACTCTATCCACTGCGCCACCGCCTGGTCAGGCGAGCGTCCTACTTTTGTTTTAAAAGAGCTTCATAGTATTTCCGTACTTTGAAAGTTTACTTCAGAACCAGATCTTTCTAACTTTCATAATTTGGACACTGAGGTCTTTCTTTTTCTTAATTCCATTAAATATTCTTTTTGTTTACACTTTTTCATTTTTAACCAAGTGCTTACATTTAGGAAAGGAAAGATTAGAAGTAAATAGAAAAAGATAACTTTTCTTAGAAAGCAGTTGGAAAAGGTAACATGACTTGTTAGGAGTTCTAGAGATGAAGAAATAATCATTTCAGATGGAGATAATATAGAAGGGGTTACAGAAGAGGCAATATTTAAACTTTTATAGTGGCGTTTATAGTTCCTATAGGGGGATGTTATTGTACAGTTTTCATAATGTGAAGTTTAAAATTACCTAAATATCCACATACATTATGGCATATGTATTCTAATATATTATTTGGTCATCTAAAAATGTTTTGGAAAAATAACAACAACTGGGAAATGCTTGTGATATTATATAGAATTAAAAATTACAGAACTGCATGTGTGATCCTAATCTGTTTAAAAATGAATATGGAAATAAATTGAAAGTAAACTCACTAAAAATATTGAGATATTTTTCTGAATGAGTAGTATTCTCCTTTACATTTCTGTATTTTCTATAAGAACACATATCACTTTTTATAATTATTTAAGTAATAGATTGTAGCTGGGGTTAAGAGAAAAACTACTGTAATATCCAAATTATAAGAAAGATTGCTGTGTTTACATCGATCATAGGTCACATTCCTACGTTGGATTAGACCCCATGTGCTATGTCTAGGACTTGCTTGTTCTTTGTCGAGCACAGTGCCTGTTCTATTCTAAGAGCTCTTGATAGGAGTATGAGAAAAAGCACTACTGGACTTTCTTCTGTTTTGACAGGTTGTTGGGGTGCCAGTTGGGTCTACTTTACCTTCAACAGTAAAACAGGCTGTGGCAATCAGTGGTGGCCAAATCCTTGTAGCCAAGGCCAGCTCTTCCGTCGCCAAAGCAGTTGGCCCAAAGCAAGTTGTGACCCAAGGAGTTGCCAAAGCAATTGTGAGTGGAGGTGGGGGAACCATTGTGGCTCAGCCAGTGCAGGCCGTAGCCAAGGCCCAGGTCACTGCTGCCGGCCCTCAGAAGAGCGGACCCCAGGGCTCAGGTAACTAACACCGACTGGGGCCCTTTCAGCAGCAGCACCTTCCCAAATGTTCTTGGTAGTGATTTTATTTGGTATTTGGTTGTGTCTAGGAGAACTAGTAAGGATGTGTGAGTGTGTTAGCAGTAATAACAAAAGTAGGAGGTATTTCTTATGATACTGCTTTCAGGTTTGAAGAATAATTCTTATTTGCCCTCAATCTCTACTTTGGGCTGTATTTCAGACTTAAAACTTGGTCTGGTCAGTGTAGCATTTTGAGATACTTGACTGACGCATTCTCTGCCAAACAAAAGTTTAAACACTTGAATGTGTTTTAGGCTTTGATGTATTGTTTCTATGAAGGCATGATAAAAATATATGCCTAAGACATTAAATATTTATTAATTTTTAAAAGTCTTGATGAGGCTAAAGAATCGTTGGAAGGATAATCAATGTCTAAAATAAAGATTTCAGTGGTGATGGATTGCTAGTGATGGCAGTTTGTTTGTGGCATTGAAATGAGTGCTTGAGATGCATTGGAAGAAATGATTTGTGGAGTTTAGAAGATCAGGCAGCCGAGAAGCCAGAGAATAAAATGTCATCTATAGTGCTGTCACTGAGATTGACAGTCTGGCATAGAAAGGCTTGGAGGCAGGAGTCAGTCTTTAGCAGATGAGGGGGAGTGATGGGACCTGAGTAAATAAGAGTGAAAGAGAAAGGGATAATGTGGTAAAGCCACACATGAACCTGTGGAAGCTAGGTTTGGTTTATTTGTTGTTTTCTGGAGAGGGTTGATAATGGTCTGAAAGCCAAAATGGAAAGCAAAATGGAGATTGAGGGTAAGATAATAAATAAGTAAACAAACAAAACCACCCCTAGCTAAGGGGACTGCTGGGAACTACTAGCTTCAGAGGACTGTCAGACTTAATGATTACAGGAAGAGATCATGTTCAAGGACGTTGAGGTTCTAGAGGGTGTGGTGATCACAGCAGAAAGTCCTGGGATCTGAGGGGATGGGAAGAGACTGGTTCAGATCAAGGACTGAACAATATAGAGAAGGGACTTCGGGTGAGGGGGCCGACCACAGAGGTTTGTGCCAGTGGCAGAGACACACAGTGGTGTAAGATGGAGTTAGTTTGGTAAGGGAGAGGATGGTGCTCAGTTTTACTCAATCTCTGATATTTGGGGGCAGCTTCCAGGGTTCTGCTTCCCAAAGGTTTGGTGGTGATGAGGAGGACCACTCCAGCAGGCTGGAGGAGTCTGTAAGGGTGCTTTCCCTGTGATGACTCAATATTGGTCTGCAGACTTTATTTCATAGAGATTTGAATTCAGAGAAGCTGAAGAGAATTTGATATGTAAATCTCCTTTAAGACTTATGTTTAGAGTAAATAGCCAGGTGCATCAAGAAGTATATTCTCAGGGGTGAGAGCTCTTTGACATGAGTGAGACGTTAAGAAGGTGAACTACAGTTTCATAGCAATGTGCCCATTGTTGACCATAGCATTTTGTAATTGTTAGATAGTTGGGAATGTCGGAAGTCTTGTTTCAAATCAGTAGATTTATCCATGACCAGAAATTGACTAAAGGGGCTTTAAACAATGGGGAGAGAATGTGTATTCATCCATAGATAGGGTGCTTATTTCATTGATTGTCTAAATCACAGTACTTCTGAGAGTAAAACAAGCCGTGATTAATAATTACAATGGGACATAGATGTAAACTCGAACTGTTTTGAGCAAAACAGGACATTTAGTTGCCCTATTGAAATATAAATATAAATGACTTTGTAGTTTATAGCAGGCTCTAGTGTGTTAATTATTTTTGAGCCAGCAAGATATTTAAGAATGTCTACCTTTAGCATTGTGCATCTGGGAAATAAACTTGAGAGTTTAATGTTTGTGTTTTTTAATAAGGATTTTGTTCATCTGTGTTTTACCTTTAGAACTAACATTACCCTTGGTTCCCTTTTATCTTACTGTTTATTCTCTCTCCTTTTCTTCTTTATTGCCATTTTAGTAATGGCAACACTGCAGCTACCAGCCACGAACTTGGCCAACTTGGCAAATTTGCCACCTGGCACTAAACTCTACCTTACAACAAACAGCAAGAACCCTTCAGGAAAAGGAAAACTGCTGCTGATTCCTCAAGGAGCCATCTTGCGAGCCACCAACAATGCTAGTGAGTCCGTTGTTAAGTCATTTGGTTCTTCGGTCTCTGGGTCTGTTCATCTCATCCAGCTGAGGAGCAGGTGTTACCTGTTTGAGGAATCACTTCCATAGCTCTGCTTGGTGACGTAATGGTAGTATTTGCCCATATGCACTTAAAATATAAGCATGCATTAACTAGAATTGGCTTTAAATGTAGTCTTAGGAGGTGGCACTATTATTTTGGGTTTCCCTACTCAGAGTTTGGGATCTGGGACGAGTTACACTGGAGAGGTGTGGCTGTTGAGGCTGTGCTGGGAGGGAGCTGTTGTGTGTGAACTGGAAATGAGAAAGAGATCTTCCTCTCAGGGTAACTGAAGACTGGTGATACCTGGGAGACGTTCTGTCTACTTCCAGTAGCTGGAGCCTGTTTCTATTTTGAAGGCAGTAGGAATAAGACAGAAATCAACTCTCTCTGCTATTATTTAGATACGCTTTTTAAGTTTGCTGGGTTTAGAGATGGAAAGAGAAATACAGACTCAGCCTAAATGTATGTCTTAAAGCCCCAAGGACATTAAGTGGTTTGTCTAGACTTACTTATTAGCCCCTCTTGCCAAAATGCATGCAGCAGTAAGCTAATCAACATTTTGTTTATTGACTCTGATGGGTGATTTTCACTCTCACCCTGGTATTTTTTTCCTCATACCTTAACAGTGGTATATCGTAAAGTTAGATATGTAAGAAAAGGACAATATAAATCCAGAATTTGTGAGAGAAAACTACTTAGATTTGAGTTAATGTACAGTGTCACCAAAGGCTTTCAAGTGGAATCTAAAGAGCAAGAAGAATGGGACCCCGGAGTCACTCTAAATATGAGGAAAGTCTTAATTCGGAGGGGCAGGGGGAGAGGGGAGACAAAAGAGAGAGAGTACTGTAAAATTTGCACTAAATTCTAGTTGTTTCACTGAATTGAATCAGATGCCAAAAAAGTTTGGAAGCATGTCTCTGAGCACATTGAAGTGTTGATTAGAATCAAGACTTGGTTAGATAATGTCAGTACAGTCTTACACTTTCTCTTGATCTTCCACAGCTGATTCAAAACAGTTGTCAAAGGTAAGCTCTTCATTGCACTCAATGCTGAACTAGTCAACTGTCATTCATTTGAGAGTAAATACAGTGTGTCCGTAAAGTCATGGTGCACTTTTGACTGGTCACAGGAAAGCAACAAAAGATGATAGAGCCTGACCAGGCGGTGGAGCAGTGGATAGAACGTCGGACTGGGATGAGGAAGACCCAGGTTCGAGACCCTGAGCTCGCCAGCTTGAGCGCAAGCCCATCTGGCTTGAGCAAAAGGTCATCAGCGTGGACCCAAGGTCGCTGGCTCCAGCAAGGGGTTGCTTGGTCTGCTGAAGGCTCACGGTCAAGGCACATGTGAGAAAGCAATCAATGAACTACTAAGGTGTTGCGACGGCAACAAAAAACTAATGATTGATGCTTCTCACCTCTCTCCATTCCTGTCTGTCTGTCCCTATCCTTCTCTCTGACTCTCTCTCTGTCTCTGTAAAAACAAAACAAAACAAAATAAAAAAAAGACAATAGAAATGTGAAATTTGCACCAAATAAAAGGAAAACTCTCCCAGTTTCATACTGGGATATGGAAGGTCGCCTCATCGCTAAACACAATCTTCTGTAAAAATCTTGCATCATTGTAGATCTCATGAAGCATATCTGTAGCAAACGCGCATCATGTGGGTCTATCTGCCCATTTGATAGCGTGCAAAAGCCACAATTTGTACCCCGTAAAACAGAGATGTTTCTTTAACACCTTATGAACTGTAGTCTTGCTTAGGTGTAATTGTTGAGCACATGCACACACAGATTTTTTAGGGCTCCTTAGGTAGCTATCCCGTATAGCCTCTACAGACTCGTCACTGACTGATGGCCTGCCAGAACGGGGTTACTCCACCAAACTGCCCATTTCCTTCAACTGCTTATCCCACCGAGTAATGTTATTCCTATGTGGTGGCACTTTGTTATAAACGTGCCAATATTCACGTTGCACTTTGGTCACAGATTCGAATTTAGCGAGCCACAGAACACACTGAACTTTTCTCTGTACCGTCCACATCTCGACTGACATGGCCATGGGCTGCTCCGCTATATACACAGTGTTATGTCATCATCTGCACATGTGCACATGCTGCCACATCATCCGACAGGAACTGGGAGGGTTTTTCTTTTATTTGGTGCAGATTTCACATTTCTATCGTCTTTTATTGCTTTCCTGTGACCTGTCAAAAGTGCACCATGCACCATGACTTTACGGACACACTGTAAGATGTCCGTCTTCAAGTCAAGGAAGTTCTTATGCTTGTTAGAGCAGGGTCCCCAAACTACGGCCCATGGGCCGCATGCAGTCCCCTGAGGCCATTTATCCGCCCCCCTCCCCCGCACTTCCAGAAGGGGCACCTCTTTCATTGGTGGTCAGTGAGAGGAGCACAGGATGCATCCGCACCCATAGTTCCCATTGAAATACTAGTCAGTTTGTTGATTTAAATTTACTTGTCCTTTATTTTAAATATTGTATTTGTTCCCGTTTTGTTTCTTTACTTTAAAATAAGATATGTGTAGTGTGCATAGGGATTTGTTCATAGTTTTTTTTATAGTCCGGCCCTCCAACAGTCTGAGGGACAGTGAACTGGCCCCCTGTGTAAAAAGTTTGGGGACCCCTGTGTTAAAGAAAGGAGGAGAAAAACAGGGAAGGGAAGGAACGGTGCTGTAAAGGAGATGTCTCTGTGGGCTCACCTGTTTTACTGTTAAGCTTCTCGATACTTATTTTATTTTTTTTCTATTTTTAGTGAGAGGAGGGTAGGCAGAGACAGACTCCTGCATGCGCCCCGACTGGGATCCACCCAGCAAGCCCACTAGGGGCCGATGCTCTTCCCATCTGGGGTGTTGCTCTGTTGCAACAGGAGCCATTTTTTAATTTTTAGTGCCTGATGCGGAGGCCACAGAGCCATCTTCATCACGCAGGGCCAACTCACTCCAATCGAGCCATGGCTGCAGGAAGGGAGGAGATGAGAGAGAGAGAAGGGAGAGAGAGAAGTGAGAAAGAGGGGTGGAGAAGCAGATGGTTGCTTCTCCTGTGTGTCCTGACCGAGAATTGAACCTGGGACATCCATACACTGGGCCAATGCTCTACCACTGAGCCAACTAGCCAGGGCTCGATACTTTTTTAAATTAAATTTATTGGGTGACATTGGTTAATGGGATCTAGGTTTCAGGTGTACATTTCTGTTCTACATGATCCGTGTGATTATATTGTGTGCGCACTACCCAAAGTCAGACCATCTACTGTCACCATGTACTTTTCGTGATGTTGCTGTCATTTCATTGTATCCACAGACCTACAGTCTGGCTCCGCCGCTGCTAGTGGTGGGGGTACCGGAGGAGGAGGCGGCACCAGTGGAGGAGGAGGGACAGGAGGAACCCAAGGCCCCTCTGGGCCTGGAGGGATATCCCAGCACCTGACTTACACATCTTACATCCTCAAGCAAACACCCCAGGTCTGGTCATTGTGACTGGTCTTTTAAATCATTTAGTTATTTAATAACTGCCTTTAATTATAGTGGATTTACCATTATAGCTCTGAGATCCGGAGTCAAATACTGACATTTTAGACATGTTATAAATCTATATTATTTTGGGCTTTTTTTGTTTTGTTTTGAGAGAAGAGGAAGTGGAGATCCAGAAAGACTCAGTAATTTATCCAAGGCCTCTGCTAAGCCTGTGCTGCTCTGGATTAAACACAGATCTTTTAAACAAAACAAAGTTTTCACTATGCTAATGCCTTCCAGATCCATGAGGTAATTAATGGACAGTATTCATGTGCAAATAAAAATTTCCTCTTAGGGAGTAACCAAAGAGATCAGCTGTCAGGTTGTGTATTTGGAGTTAGGGCGGATTCAGGATTGGGAACGGGCGTCCACTTTCTTTCCCCCTTTTCGCTTCTAAGGAAAGTAATTGAATTTTGAGAAGGATGGATAGTGATCAGTCAGAATGATTAAATCCAGCTTTGAGGACTGCAGAACTTGAGTATCCCACACCTGCGCCATGACTACTGTGCAGAGTGAGAAGAGGGGATTATTGTTGTTAGTGACACCTAGCACCATTCTTTTCAGTTACTTTGAGTTGCAGAATATGGGGAGCCACTGTAGCTTGTAACTTTGATTTTACTAAATTACTGATTAGGTCTTTATTTTTTCTAATTTAGGGGACATTTTTAGTTGGTCAGCCGTCACCCCAGACATCGGGCAAACAACTCACCACTGGGTCAGTGGTCCAGGGAACACTGGGAGTGAGCACATCTTCTGCACAAGGACAGCAAACATTAAAAGTCATCTCTGGACAAAAAACTACTTTGTTTACCCAGGTAAATACTCACACACATGTACATGGTGATTGTGGCATTTTATTTACATATTTACAACTTGTTCTTTCCACAAAAAAATTAAGGTTACATAAGAAAATGAACAGCCCAAGCAGGCAGTGGTGCAGTGGATAGAGCACTGGTCTGGGACACTGAGGACCCAGGTTTGAAACCCAGAGGTCACTGGCTTGAGCATGGGCTCATCTGGCTTAAGATCAGGGTCGCCGGCTTGAGTGTGGGATCATAGATGTGAACCCATGGTCACTGGCTTGAGCCTAAATTCACTGGCCTGAACCCAAGGTAGCTGGTTTGAGTAAGGGGTCACTGGCTCAGCTGGAGTGCCCGGTCAAGTCACATATAAGAAAGCAATCTATAAACAACTAGGATGCTTCAACTATGAGCTGATGCTTCTTTCCCTTCCTGTCTGTCTGTCCCTTTCTCCCTCTCACTCTATCTCACTAAAAGACAAAAAAGAAAGAAAAAGAAAATGAATATTTTAGAGAAATAAGAATTAAAATCTTGAAATTTGGGAAAACATAAGTAGGATGAGAGATAAAGCCAGTATTTTAGATATGCAAACAGTAATGTTTTATAGAGTTAATAAAACTTGCCAAAGCAAAACGAGAAGCATGATCAGTTACAAAGTTCACATTATTTGTGAGAGGGGAAAAATGTAACCACGTATTATTTCCTAGAAGAAACAAAAACTTTCCTGACACATCGTTCTAAAATTTCTTTGGAGGGCCTTCATGCAGGAGATTGTGAATAGTGTCATAGGAAGCTTGGTGCTTGGGTCCACAGCATTTTTTTAGTATAAGCCAAAGAATAATGACAAGGAATCTTAACTGGGTGAGGAGTATCATAATTATCTAAATCTAGAGCTAGATCTCAAAAACTTACCCAGTGAAACAAACAAGGATGTAGACAGTATGATGTCATTTATTGATAAACTGCATCTCTGTGACTGAAGAAGTCAGCAGTTCTCAAAGCATGGGACACATACTGCTCTTTTATCGACTGCTCTTCTGGATGGTCATATCATTTTTTTTTTTTGGTTTGTTAATATGGTGAATTATGTTAATTTTCCAAATGTTAAACCAGTCCTGCATTCCTGGGGTAAACTCCATTTGGTTGTGCTGTATTATCCTTTTTTTATTATATTGAGTTTACTTTGTAAAATTTTTAATTAGAATTTTTGCAAGAGATAATAATGGCTAGTAGTTTTTTTTCTTTCTAGTTTTGGTATCAGGAAATGAGTTGGAAACTTCCCTCTTCATATTTTTGGGAAGAGTTTATGTAGAATTGATATTATTTCTTCCTGAACTGTTTAGACTACAACAGTGAAGCCATAATAGCCTGGAGTTTTCCTAACTGGGGAGGTTTTTAAGTATAATTTCAGTGTATTTAATAGATACAGGACTATTAGTTTATTTCTTTTTCTTTTATTTTTTTTAATTTATTCATTTTAATGGGGTAACATTGGTAAATCAGGGCATATATGTTCAGAGAAAATATTTCCAGGTTATTTTGACATTTGATTATATTGCGTACCCATCACCCAAAGTCAAACTGTCCTTAGTCACCTTCTATCTGGTTTTATTTGTGCCCCTCCTCTCTCCTTACCCCCTCCTTCACCTCACCTCCACCCTCCAGGTAGCCAGTATACTCTTGTTCATGTTTCTGAGTCTCATTTTTATGTCCCATCTATGTATGGACTCATATAGTCCTTAGTTTTTTCTGATTTACTTACTTCACTCAGTATAATGGTATCAAGGTCCATCCATGTTGTTACAAATGATCCGATGTCATCATTTCTTATGGCTGAATAGTATTCCATAGTATATATGTACGAAAGCTTTTTAATCCACTCGTCTTCTGACGGACACTTGGGCTGGTTCTAGATCTTCGCTATTGTGAACATTGCTGCCACGAACATGGGGGTGCATTTCTTCTTTTCAAACAGTGCTATGGTGTTCTTAGGGTATATTCCTAAAAGTGGGATAGCTGGGTCAAAAGGCAGTTCGATTTTTAATTTTTTGAGGAATCTCCATACTGTTTTCCACAGTGGCTGCACCAGTTTGCATTCCCACCAGCAGTGCAGGAGGGTTCTCTTTTCTCCACATCCTCACCAGCACTTATTCTGTGTTTTAGTTTATTTCTTCTTGAGAAAAGTTTGGTAGTTCATATCTTTGAAGGAATTTGTCTGTTTTATCTAAGTAATCAAATTTATTGGCATAAAGATATTCATACTTTTTCCTCATTATCCTTTTAATATCTGTAGAATCTTTAGTGATGTCCCCTTTTTTTATTCTTGATTTTGATAATTATGTATCTTTTTTTCTTAATCAGTCTAGTTAGAGTTTTATCAATTTTATTGATCTTTTCAAATTACCAGCATTTGGTTTCCTTGAATACTTCTTTTTGGTCACATGCCCTTAACTATTTCAAACAGAGAGGTGCCCCCCCCCCAATTTTTCGGCAGTTCTTTAAAACTTCAGTTGTTTTATTCTTACCTGTCAATGTTGCAGCTGGTACAGTGACTTTCTCTCTGTTCTGCCACTGCCTTTGTTGAGATGTGGTTTTACATCGAGTGATGCACATACCTACCGTAAGTGCTCCGCTCAGCGAGGTGTAACCAGTGTCTGCTCATGCAGCCACTGTCCCAGTCAGAATAGAGAACTCTTCCTTTCTGTCACCATAGATTAGCTTTTGTCTGTTCTTGAGTTTTATATCAGTAAAATGATATAGTATCTATCTAGCGTCTGTTGGTCAACATAATGTTTTGAGATTTATCCATATGTGTATCAGCGTTTACTTTCCATTCTTGAGTAGTAGTTTGCTGCATGACTCTTTTCCGGTTGATGGGCATCTGTATTATTTCCAGCTTAGACCTATAAATGACACTGTTACGAACATTCTTGTGTAGGTCATTTTGTATAGTAGAACAGCTACATCGTAGGGTAAGAATAAAAAGAAACTGACAAATGGTTTTGCAAAGTAGTTATGCCCTTTGACTCTTCCACTGTAATATGGGAGAATTCCAGTTGTTCCACATCCTCACCAACATGAAAAGTCATCGTTCTTTTTCATTTTAGTCATTTTTGTGACTATGAAGTAATATCTCATTGTGGTTTTAATCTACTTAAGACTCCAACGCAAGTGATGCCATGGCTATACCTCCTGGATTCTAATCATGGCTCCTACAGTTACTAGCTGTGTGACCCTGGTAAAGTCACTGAGCTTAATCTCTTCACCTTTAAAATGGGACTAAAATCTACCCTGTAAAGTTTATGAAAAGGTGAAATGACATAAGGCACGTAAAAGTGCTTCCTGCCATTTCTGGCACATAGTTTGCCCTCACAGACTGAGAAACGGCGTGACTTGTGGGGTGCATTAATTTTGAGCACAAAGCTAATATTTAGATCAGGGGCCAGCAAACTAAGCCCAAAGCTCCCTTTTTATATAAATAACACTTTATTGGTGCATAGCCACACCTGTTTAATGCTTTAACAGTGGGGTTGAGGCGTCACAGCAGAGATTGTATGGCCTGTGGTGCTTAGTCATGCCATTTACATGAAGAGCTTATTGAACCCAGTTTTAAACTAGAAACTATAATTTGTTGAATGATTCTCCAGTGCTAAATGTATTAGGCTGAAACACCATTAATTTACCCATTTAAATCTGGCCTCTTGGTTTGATTATGTTTATAGGCTCTTTGAACTTATTATTTTAACAAATGTCTGGTATTTTTGAAAACACTGCTGCCAAATAGTGGCTTGCAGTGTATTCGTTTGCTTGTTCTACATTAGGGGTAAAGGAACATTTGTAGGTAAAAGGTCATAAACTTGAGAATTTGTTGGAAAGGTGCACAAACACTTCATGTAGTTTTGATTTGCAGGAGTTTCTTGGATATGCTCTAATTCTAGGGACATATGTAAGTAAGGAATAAATTATGCCTCCTGCTGACCAGGGCAACGTTATTACATCAACCCGTTTTGCGTCTGCAGGCAGCCCCTGGGGGACAGGCATCGCTAATGAAGATATCTGACGGTACGTTGAAGTCGGTGCCAGCCACCTCACAGCTCTCCAAGCCTGGAACCACAATGCTGAGAGTAGCAGGAGGGGTCATCACAACTGCCACTTCACCAGCTGTGACCCTCTCAGCAAATGGTCCTGCACAACAGGTGAATTAGCGTGATAGTAGAAAATCATAATGAAACATAAAAGTAGTAAAGACATAAGGAAGATATTCAGCAGGCACATCAGTGGGCCATATTGCTCACTTTAAAGATGGAAATGTAAATTATATACCCTAAAATTTACCACTTTATTTATTAATTTTTTAAATTAATTGATTTTTATTTTATTTTAAGTGAAAGGAGGGGAGGCAGAGAGACCGACTCCCACACGCTCCCTGACAGGGATCCACCCGGTATTCCCACTAGGGGGTGATGCTCTGCCCATCTGGGGTTGTTGCTCTCTGTTGCAACCAAAGCCATTTTTTGTGCTTGAGGTGAAGCCATGGAACCGTCCTCAGCGCCTGAGGCCAACTCACTTGATCCAGTTGAACCATGGCTGCAGGGGGAGGAGAGAGAGAATGAGGGGGTAGAGAAGCAGATGGTCGCTTCTGTGTGCCCAGACCAGGAATTGAACCTGAGACATCTACATGCCAGACCAACATTCTACCTGTGAGCCAGCGAGCCAGGGCCTAAAATTCACCATTATAAAGTGTACAATTTAGTAGTATATATTATATTCTCAAGGTTGTACAACCATTACCATCTAATTCTAGAACATTTTTTTCCTTTTTATTGACTTTATTGACTTTATTGACTTTATTGGGGTGACACTGGTTAAGAAAATTGTACAGGTTTCCAGTGCCCGATTCTAAAACACATCTCTGTACATTATATTGTATATTGGCCCCCCCAAGTCAAGTCTGTCTGTCGCCCTTTATCCCCTCTACCCTCCACCTCCTCCAGGCCCTCCCTCTTTCCCTGGCAGTCACCACAGTTGTCTATGTCCATGAGGTTCTCTCTCTCTCGCTCTCTCTGTCTCTTTCGCTCTGTCTCTCGCTCTCTTGCTCCTGTCTCTGTCTCTCTCGCTCTCTCTGTCTCTTGCTCTCATTTTCTCTCTGTCTCGCTCTTGCTCTCTCTCGCTGTCTCTCTCGCTCTCTGTCTCTCTTGCTCT
Source organism: Rhynchonycteris naso (assembly GCA_037038555.1). Lineage (NCBI taxonomy): Eukaryota > Metazoa > Chordata > Mammalia > Chiroptera > Emballonuridae > Rhynchonycteris > Rhynchonycteris naso. The sequence goes on from CM073002.1 coordinate 40,897,366, forward strand.
TTCTCTCTCTGTATCTCTCGCTCTCTCTGTCTCGCTCGTTCTCTCTCTGTCTCTCGCTCGCTCTCTTTTTTCTCAATACCTTCGTCCCCTAGGAACATCTTGTTCTCATTCTGAAAAACCAGAAAATCTCTGTGCCCCACAGCAGTCATGGACATTCAGGTTGTTCCCACCTTTTGACTACAGTGACTAATGCTGCCACGAACATTTTGTTCACGGTTTATACTCATATTTTCATTTCTCTTGACTATATAACTAGGAAAGGAATTGCTAGATTATCTAGTAACTATGTTTAACATTTTGAAGAACTGCTGAACTTTTCCAAGAGGCTGCACCATTTTAGATTTCTACCAGCAATATAGAAGGGTTCCACTTTTCCACATTGTTGCCAACACTCATCATTGTCCATTTTTAAAAATTATAGCTATTCTAGGCCTGACTAGGTGGTGGCACAGTAAATAGAGCATTGGCCTGGGACACTGAGGACCCAGGTTCGAAACCCCAAGATCACTGCCTGGTACATGGGCTCATCCAGTTTGAGCACAGAGTCGCCAGCTTGACTGTGATATCATAGACATGACCACGTGGTCACTGGCTTGAGCTCAAGGTTGCTGACTGGAGCAAAGGGGTCACTGGCTCGCCTAGAGCCCCTCAGTCAAGGCACGTATGAGAAAGCAGTTAGTGGACAACTAAGGGTCCACAACTATGAGTTAATGCTTCTACACACACACGCACGCACGCACACACACACACAATAGCCATTCAAGGGAGCATTTTCTTAATCGATTGTGATTTTGCTTCCTGGAAATTGTCAGTATGGCTCAAATAAACTCATAAAATAACTATACTGTTCACAAAAATTAGGGGATATTTCAAAATGAATATGAAGAGATAAAGGATAGATAGATAATACAATTATAGCCATGAACTGGTAACTCATTGTGGTTTTAATTCGCATTTCCCCTATACTAATGATATTGAGTATCTTTTAAAGTGGTGTTTTTTGTTGTTGTTTTGTTTTTTTGGAGATTTGTATAGCTTTGGAAAAATATCTATTCAGATCCTTTGCCCATTATCTAGTTGGGTTGTTCATTGTCTTTTCATTATTGACTTGAATAACAATGTGGCATATCTATGAAATTGAATATTATTCAGCTATAAAAAGGAGTGAAGTTCGGATAAATGCGACAACACATTTTTACCTGAAGCTTTTCCCAGTACTCCCCTCCCCGTCCCCAGGTAGAAGTAGTCACTTTCCTGTCATTTGTACTGGTGCCGTGTGCCTACAGTAGCATTCATCACGACTTGGCAACCTCTTTCCTGAGAGCTTTTATCTCTGGGCCAGGTAGTATTTGTTGCATGAATATAACAAACTTTAAAACATCATAGTGAGTTTTTAATGAGGTTCATCGTATTCCAGTTTACATTCTGAGATTATATCCTGCTATTTTTTTTTTTTTTTTTTTTTTTTACAGGGACAGAGAGAGGGATAGATAGGGACAGACAGACAGGAATGGAGAGAGGTGAGAAGCATCAGTCATTAGTTTTTCGTTGCCTTTGTGACACCATAGTTGTTCATTGATTGCTTTCTCACATGTGCCTTGACCGCGGGCCTTCAGCAGACCGAGCAACCCCTTGCTGGAGCCAGCGACCTTGGGTCCAAGCTGACGGGTTTTGCTCAAGCCAGATGGGCCCCGTGCTCAAGCTGGCGAGCTCAGGGTCTCGAACCTGGGTCTTCCGCATCCCTTTCCGATGCTCTATCCACTGCGCCACCGCCTGGTCAGGCGAAGTATCTTTTTTTAATGTGCTAAACCCTTTGATACCTCCTCATTTAAAAAATTTTAGGCCCATGAAATCTAAAAGTTTTAGACCCACCAAACTAGAGAGGCAGTCTTTTTAAATGGCATGACATTTAATAGGAAGGTATTAATAGCTAATAAATAATATCTACTGAGTATGCTGCATGACAGTCACTGTTCTATGTAAGCTACATGGCTTTCTGTTTTGCTTTCTGCTATTTCTGGCCCTGGGTGAGCAGACAGAAGGAACAGCTTCCAGTTCATCGTCTACTATAGGTTCTATAATGAAAACCTCTGGGCAGCAGCAAGTGTGTGTGAGCCAGGCCACCGTGGGGAGCTGCAAGGCCACCGCCCCCTCTGTCATCAGCGCCACGTCCCTGGTGTCCACCCCAAACTCCGTTTCCGGAAAAGCTACAGTATCAGGTCAGTTGTATCAGAAAGATGTTATTTCTCTTTCCCTTCTTTGGGCTAGGATGCTTTTGGAAGATCTTAAACAATATTGTTATAATAAGTTATTAAATAATTCAGGAACATTTTCCAGGTAGCTGCTTTTTAGATAAATTTTTGTTTAAAAATCTATGTGTTAAGTTTTAAGTCAGAGGTGGTTTTATAGCTTAAATAATAATTTTTATTTTTTCTTGAATAATAATTTTTCCCTTTGGATTTTATTTCTTTTTTGTTGAATAATTTTAAATGACATGACAAAACCTTAGCCATCTGGAACTCTATTGGGTATTTTAGCTGCTTTCATAATGTAATTTTGTGGTGAGCTGAGGGTTTACTCATTAAAGTACCATTTTCTCTTTTTTTAATCAGTTTTAAATGGAACTCATAAATACTGTATGTTTCTGCTTTCACAAAGCATATAAAATATAAATTAGCCTCAGTGACTCCACATCATGATTTTTAACATTAGTTATTATATTGGGCAGTATTAGGGTGACAGGCTTGAGGTCTGACCAGGTGAATGATATGTTGATGACATTAAAGAGCCCCAGAAAAGTGTGCCTTTTACTTTGTTGGATAATATCTAGAGCTGTGTTTTTCAGTTGCTGGTTCACAGACCAGCCCGTCAGAAAGTTCATTCAAGTCTGCAAAAGAGTTAACCACCCTGATGTTGTAGGAGGATTCTAGACCTAGTAGATCTTTGTCAGATTCACATAATTATGCTCAGTGTGATTTCTGCATTAGTTGTCCCTGAAATAATTCTATTTTCATCAGTCCCCAAGTGTAAAAAGGTTGAAAACCACTGACTAGAGCACAAACCCTGGGGCCACATTACCTTAATTAAAATAACTTGCTTTAGTTTCCTGATAATAATACCTACCTCATAAAGTTGAGAGGATTAAATGATTTAATGTATTAATGCATGACTGACACGTAGTAGCCAGTGTATAAATAATTGATATTATTACCATTTTCCAGTGTCTTGTTATTCCACAGTCCCTTATCTGCTATGCTATACTCTAAACTGCTGTGAAAACCAAAGGGATTTTTTTTCCCCTATAACTAATTTTAGGGTGAAATCTGATCTCCATTGAACGGCTATTTATTCTACGAGTACAAATATGAGTATTCGTATTTGGCCTAAGAAACGTTAACGTGTTTGATTACATTGTGCTGTCCTAGATGCCGGGGGCTGATGTAATTAATGTATATCATTGCTTCTCAAACCTGAGAAGTCAGTGTTATCTACAGTCCAGTACTGACTTTTATAAAACACAATGAAAGTGCCGTGGCAATGTCAGAGAGTTACAGAAGTTTCTGAACACTTAATTTCTATAATAATGTAACAGATCAATGTCCTATTGTAGATGGAGAACAGTGTCCCAGGTGGCACTGATAAACTGAGTACCGTTGACATATGTGTGCCCCCCACACACCCCTAGATAAAAGACTGAGGATATTGTTATCATTATCACTGCATTCCATATATGACTCTTGTTCAAGCCTCTGTGGTATTTGCTGTGGGGTAGATAGAGTAAGGCCAGTCTCTTTTTCCATGACTTCCACCTCCCAGCTAAGATTAGTCAAGTTCTGTCTAGTATAGCGAGTGCTGTTCTCTACTAACTGAATGTTTGGGGAGGCACTCTGCCAGGACTGGAGAGGAAGTAGAAGGAATTATTATAAGAAACAAATGCCCTTCCCTTTTCTGATTAAAGTTTTAACATGCAGTAAGTAAATAAAATCTGCCTGGTTAAGTTCAAGTTTCCTAAGATGCTGCGATAAAACTTTCCCAATAATATTTTTATAAAAGAATCCAAGTATTTCCTACTGGCCAGTAATTTTTTAATTAGATTTTTGTGTGCATTATGAACTGGTGTGAACACGGTCAGTGGCTGCTGTGCCTGGAGCAGAGTGAGCAGGGAAAGCACACCAAGAGGCGAGGTCGGCGTGGGGCTGGCCTCTTCGAGCCTCTGCAGCTCATCCTAGGAACTTTGACTTTTACTCCAGGGAAGCCACTGGAGGGTTTTTTTTGTTTTTTGTGGTTTTTAAAAATTTTTTTAAATTTATTTATTCATTTTAGAGAGGAGAGAGAGTGTGTGTGTATGTGTGTGTGTGTGAGAGAGAGAGAGAAAAAGGGGGGGAGGAGCAGGAAGCATCAACTCCCATATGTGCCTTGAGCAGGCAATCCCAGGGTTTTGAACCGTCAACCTCAGCGTTCCAGGTCGACACTTTTATCCACTGTGCCACCACAGGTCAGGCGCCACTGGAGGGTTTAAAGCTAAAGTAACGTGACCTGCCTTACCTTTTAACAGAATCACGGGCAGTTTTTAGACCCTTTAGGCACTAAACTATGAGGCACAAAGTGGAAGCAGGGAACGGACCAAGAAGTAGACACTAAAAGAAAGTCCAAGGATGTGTCCTGGAGTCCCAGCAACATCAGACTGAAAGGAGTTCCAGAAAGGAAACCAAATAGAGAGAAGGAAATGATCCGAGAAATGAAACAATTTATCCCAGAATTGAAGGGTACAAACTTCCAGGTTCAAAAGTCAGTGTCCAGTCCAGCACAGCAAATGAAAGATGGCTCACCTGAAGGCAGTTTGTTCATGAAATCACAACATCAGGGACAGAGCCAAGATCTTAAAAGCTGTCTGGTAAAAGTTTGGAAATTATATTATCATTGGGCTTTTCAGTATCAATAATGGAAGCTACAATTCAGCCTTTCAACGTTCTAAAGGAAAATGGCTTTCAGTTCAGAATTCTGTAATCAGCCAGGTCAGTACAGAGCATGCGGGCAGACATATTTTCTGACAGGCAAGGCTGCAAATAGATTTCCTGTGTACCTTGTCTTAAGGCATTACTAAAAGATGTTTTTGCCTGACCAGGCGGTGGCGCAGTGGATAGAGCATCGGACTGGGATGGGAAGGACCCAGGTTCGAAACCTGAGGTTGCCAGCTTGAGCACGGGCTCATCTGGTTTGATCAAGGCTCACCAGCTTGAGCCCAAGGTCACTGGCTTGCGAAAGGGGTCACTTGGTCTGCTGTAGCCCCCCAATCAAGTCAATATGAGAAAGCAATCAATGAACAAATAAAGTGCCACAACAAAGAATTGATGCTTCTCATCTCTCTCCCTTCCTGTCTGTCTGTCCCTCTCTCTGTCCTTTCACACACAATATGTATGTGTGTGTGTGTGTGTTATTAGCATGAGGAGTTGTAGACAAAGACAGAAGAAGAAAACAATCCAACATAGAGGGAAGAGAAGGGGACTCCCAGTTAACAATGGAGGATGCCCCGGCGTTGAGAGCTTTGCCACAGGCCTAGAAAGCCACAGAGCAATCTGGTGCAGATCAGACACTGCAGGAAGGATTTCTCTTATAAGAATGGGGATTGTAAATAATTTGACTGTGTGGAGAATTGTATTAACGAGTGATTTACAGCAAGCCTAGAAAGTAAAATGGAATTGTATTGTGTTATGCTTTGGGTCAATAGAGAACAATACTGGAGTATTAGCAGAGAAAGGGTTTATAAGTTCCTTAAAATGCTTATATATCCTGATGGGAAGTCAGTGTGTAACATCAGTATGTTACATCAAAATGAATCAAAGCCTACAATACACATGTTCTTTTAAAAAATACTGAGATAAATATGAAAAGAAAGGACCAAAAGGGTTAACAGCGGGTGCCGCTAAGGGACTAGACCAGACTAGGGAGGTGGTGTAAAGGATGGTGTTTAGTTACAAGCTTTTTACCCTTTTTACTTTTCTACTGATAAGCATGGAATATTTTGATAAAAATAAGAATTTTTAAAATACAAATTCTTTAAAATGATTTACCAAATAAATGTTCTTTATAAGATGAAAAAAAAATATGAAGATATCAGATGGTCATTGTTTTGCTCTCCGGGGGCATCGCTCAGCAAGTACTTACAAGAACTGATTTAATGTTCATTGATTGCAAAGAAAGATTTTCTTGTTTATTTAAGGCTTTGTCCTAGAAAGTATTTAGGATTATTCCTTTCCTTAATACAACCGCTTCCCAGTACCTTAAGTATCTTTAGCCCCTCATGCCGTTTTTGTTCTTTTTATTTAGACAAATTTAACAGGGTGACATTGGTTTGTGCCGTTTTTTTTAAGTAGTTTTGTTCTAATAGGTGTTTGTGTTGTTTCTTAAGTGTTCTCACAACAAAGCCCTTTGTCATTGCTTACTGTGCTCTGAACACCTGCAGTCATCCTGGAATGGGAGTGTGGAAATGACCTTTACAGGAAAGCGGAAGAGGATGACCCTCTCTAAAATAAGTTGAGAATATCTGATGTTTGAAAAGTGGAGGCTGCGCGGAAGTGGAAGTGACAGGAAGGTGTAGGAAGCGGACAGATTGGAGCGTTAGGTACAAAGGGAGGGCGTAAAGGAGATGCAGGTAGTCAGGACCAAAGGAAACGGACTCTGACGGCTTTTAAACTGATTTTGGAAACTTAATCGAGGCGGTCAGGAGTCAGAGAAGGTTTTTAAGTAGGAAAATGACAGTTATCCAAGTCAAAATACAAAATTGTATATCCAGGTTTGTGCATATTACAGATATACAGCAACACAAACGAGTTGTAGAAAACAGCCGGGAAAGAGCTCCTCAAGATGTTCAGTACTGGTTGCTCCTGAAGCAGAACTTTGGGTTGACTTTTTCTCTTTTCTGTTAGTTCTGCTTTTCCCAAAATTTCTGTGTTGTAATTGCGAGGTGAAAATAAGTCATCGTGATCACACCATAGTTGCATTGTGTAGTCGGCCACGTTCATTGCCTCACGCTTCCAGCTCTTTGTTTATTGAAAGGGTAAATGTCCTAAGAACTTCCTCTCAAGAGAAAATGTAAATGATAAAAAGGGCAGGAATGTTAAGAAAGCATCTGATCTTCGGCTTGGCCCTGTCTTACAACTTATTTCAGGGTTGTTAAAGATTCACTCCAGCCAGTCCAGTCCCCAGCAGGCCGTCCTGACCATCCCCAGCCAGCTCAAGCCACTCAGCGTCAACACCTCCGCAGGTGTGCAGACCATCCTGATGCCCGTGAATAAAGGTGAGCCCTGCTGGGCGGTCTCCAGGTCTGTCTCGGGGGAAGTCCAGGTCTCCGATGCTGACAGCTCCCACCTGTGCAGCTGCCCTTTGCCTCTCACAGTGCTCCCTGGCTCCTTGTCCTGGACGGACAGGAAAACGCAGATTACCCATTGGCTTCTAACGGCTGCCCATTTCTAAAGTTGAGTAGAGGGGGAACATTTTAAGCATTTATGAGAGTTCATGTTAATTGGATTTTTATTTTTTTAGTTTAATGACAAATCCACATTTTCACAGTTGATGGATGACTTAGTTACCCTAGTGCTAATAGTAAAGAAGCCACCTTGTCAAAATCACTATTATGAAGAACTTTACCATTTCTGCTGAACTGTGATTGTTTTTGTGCTATTAGCCTAACATTGGGCTACCACCTGAGAGTTAAATCACCCTCATTAAAATAATGTTAATATTTCTTATACCCTTCCCTTCCTTTTATTTATATATATATATATTTGGCCTGTTAGTGGTTCCGTCATTTACTGCCAACAAATCACCTACCATTCTGCCTGTAGCTGCCCCAGCTCCAGCTGTCCCCAGCTCTGCGCCAGCGGCCGTTACAAAAGGTATGTTGTTTCCCACACTATATTTGCCCCCAGGTTTTATGCAAGATGGTACTGTAATGAGTCCCGTGAATTTTCAGCATCTGTGAGTCAGCCACCTCAAAAATGTGTACTGTTTATTTAGTGGACTTGACATTGAGGAAAACAGAGATATGGCCTTATTTCTGCCCTCCAAGAATATATAATCATGTTGAAGAGAGTTGAAGTAGACCGTAAGCAATGGCTGATAAATGCAGGATAGTGCTCTGGGAGTGGATATTGGATCAGAGTTGGTAGGGTGAGAGGGATAGGACTTTGTATGGGACATGGATTGTAACCTGAACTTTAAAAAAGGGAAGCATTTTTAGCTGTGGAGATATCAAAGGCATGCCAGATTAAGGGGACAGCAGAGACAAAGACCATGAGACCCAAGCTAACAGTTCTTCCCTTGTCTGCTGACCCTGTGATGATGGGCGTTATTATCTCAGTCCCTGGGCTGCAGCTCTACAGCAGCTGGTGTGGCAGTTTCCTCCTTGGGTCTCCATGGAAGCACTTTTGTTTCTGCCTGCACGTGTCCTTCCACCGCTGAACCCTAACAGCTCGCTCTTTGTTGCTCTTCCTTTATAGTGAAGACTGAACCAGAAACTCCCGGGCCAAGCTGCCTCTCTCAGGAGGGTCAGACAGCAGTGAAAACAGAAGAAAGTTCTGAGCTCGGAAACTATGTTATTAAGTAATTATTTCAGTCTTTTCTAAGGGAGTTGTGCTTTGCATGCTTCTCTGAAGCTTAAACCATGAGGACAGTTGTGTGATACAGTGTTATGCCCGTAGGTGGGGGGAAGCGGCCTGTGGGCAGTGAAGCAGTGTTACCCCCTGATGCACAGCAAGGCCTTCATGGTACACATTGGGGGGACCTAGGGCAGCACTTCATTGTCACCTCGGGAGTCTTGGGGAATTACAGACTCCTGCCCAGCACACTTGCCTGCGTGTACTTACTTTGCTCATGACGTAATGACTCAGATGTGTACACATTTTACGTCCAAGTACCCACATATCTGCCTAGACAGCTGCCCTTTCATGGGCCATATGCACTCATTGTGCTTCTAAAAATTCTTCATGAGATTTTCCAATTTCCAAATTGGGAACCTACCTCTAACCACATATTTTGATGAATCTCTGATTGCTGGGGACAATAGAAAATTAACCACTTCACATGCGAGGTGACAGCATGAACTGTAATAACGCTATGATAGCATTTGTATTTTCTGTTCTGGTGGCAATCACAATGCAAAAGGTTAGCTATTTACAAACATAAGGAAAGTAAAATTTCTTATACTTATGTAATTTGTCTCATTCCTGGAGTCTCATTTGTTTATTTAGTCTGATGTCTTCTTTATAAGCATAGAATGATCTTCTTTTATAAAGAAGGCTATCTATGGATGGAAAGACCTACCAGTGTAATTAGTTTTAAGTTTTAATTCCCTCAGAAAGGGGGAATACATACATAGATTCATAAACATATATAGCTAGAAACTGTTTTTTCATTTTCTTTTTTTTTTGACAAAGAGGATAAGAGGAGGGGAGATAGTGAGGCAGACTTCTGCATGCACCCTGACTGGGATCCATCTGGCAACCCGATCTGGGGCTGATGCTTGAGTACCAAGCTATTTTTAGCACCTCAGGCTGATACACTCCAATGAATCCATCCTCAGTGCCTGAGCCATGCTTGAACCAGTCGATACTCTGGCTGTGGGAGAGTAAGAGAGAGAGAAACGGGAGAAGGAGGGAGGAAAAGCAGGTGTGGTCGCTTCTTCTTTGTGCCCTGATCAGAGATCAAACCCGGGATGTCTATACGCTGGGCTGAAGCTCTATCCACTGAACCACTGGCCAAGGCCAAGAATCTGTTACATATACTTACAACCTTAATTTTCTTTTATCTCTCAGGATAGACCATTTAGAGACTATGCCACAACTCTTAACAGCAGTAGTGAAGAAGATCCCATTAATCACTGCAAAAAGTAAGATAATTGTACTAAATGTATGGATGCATTTTTCTTAAGCTGTGAATTACTTGGGATATTGAGTCAACTTAAATCACTTGTGTTGTACATTAGTACTGAGGTGGTAGGTAGTTATCTAAGGAGGTTTTAGGTACAGCTAGAGCTCATTTGCAGGGTTTTAGAATTCACAGTATCATTCATGGTCAACAAGTTAGTCTTTTTCTGTCTTCCGTGTTTGATCTGCAGGAATAATTTGTTACATTTCCTGTATGTAAATCATTAATCTGCTGTGTATATATGTAGTTAAAACTGCATTGGTTTTTAATGTTTATTAATAAAGAAGTTAACATTTGCCTAAGTTGTGCCAGACCCTGCAGGCTCATTACATTTCCTGTCTTAATCAGTCTCTTGTGGGATAGGTGATGTCATCTCTATTTTACAGATGAGAAAATCAAGGATAAGTAAAGTTAAGTTACTTGCTCAAGATCACTAGATATGGGTGTTGAGGCAGGATACAAAGCCAGTTCTGTTTGATTCTGAAGCAATTCACCTTCCCTCTACCCCTCACTCACTTTGCAGAAATGCACGATTACTGCGGCCTCCAGCAGTGAGGTCTGCTTTGTCAGTGCCTTTGTTAGCTAGACTGCTAGACTGACTAGTTTGCTTCCCAGCACGGTTGTTCCGACACAGTCAGCAGTCCTTCGGTGTGTGCTCTTGGCCATGATCACTGTGAACATTTAGAGGGAAGGGAGGAAGCACATATCAGTTACCATATTGCATTCATGTGAATATGAAAATGATAGGCCAAATACAGGCTACCCTGCTTAATTTATTCCAACTGTAATACCAAAGAAATGATCTTTTTCTTTGGTTGAAGTTCGAGTGGTCATTTTAAGGTAATTCGAAATAAACATTCAGTGACATTTTCTCAGCCCAGCAGGAAAATCGATTCAAAAATCTTTTTTTAAAAAAATGTAAGGCCTAGCCTGACCAGGCGGTGGCGCAGTGGATAGAGCGTCGAACTGGGATGCGGAGGACCCAGGTTCGAGACCCTGAGGTCGCCAGCTTGAGCACGGGCTCATCTGGCTTGAGCAAGAACCTTACCAGCTTGGGCCCAAGGTCGCTGGCTCGAGCAAGGGGTTGCTCGGTCTGCTGAAGGCCCACAGTCAAGGCACGTGTGAGAGAGCAATCAATGAACAACTAGGGTGTTGCAACGAAAAACTGATGATTGATGCTTCTCACTTCTCTCCGTTTCTGTCTGTCTATCCCTCTCTCTGACTTTCTCTCTGTCCCTTTAAAAAAAAAAAATGTAAGGCCTGACTGGTGGTGCCGTAGTGGATATAAGAGTGTTGACCTGGGACACTTAAGGTCCCAAGTTCAAAACCCTGAGGTCACCAGCTTGAGCGCGGGCTCTTCCAGCTTGAGCGTGGGGTTGCCAGCTTGAGCACAGGTTCGCTGGCTTGAGTGTGGGATCATAGACATGACCCAATTCGTGCTGGCTTGAGCAGGGACTGGCTTGGCTTGAGCCCCCCGTGGTCAGTGCACATATGAGAAGCAGTCAGTGAGCAGCTAAGGTGCTGCAACTATGAGTTGATGCTTCTCATCTCTCTCCCTTCCTGTCTCTCTCTCTCTTCCTCTCTTTCCACCTCACTTAAAAAAAATTTAGTTACATACACAATATTAGAGCTAGAAGGCAGTTCAGAAACCATCTTTCCCAACAGTCTCATCCTACAGATCAGAAAACGGAAGCCCAGGGAGGTGATGTTGAGCTCCCCAAGGCCACTTAGTTAATGGCCCGGCCAGAGCACCTGGCTTTCAGAGTAGTGCCACTTCCTCTTCCCTCAGTAGCTTCGTGCCAGTTGGTTACCTTTCCCTACCAAAGCAGGTAATCTCCCCAGGGAGGCTGTTCCGAGACCCATGGATGAGATGCTTCATACTTCAATAAAGAAGGCTAAAGAAACTTTTTGGACATGTCTCCAGCAAATAAGATTTGAATGAAATCTTCACTTTATTCAGAGTTTGCGGATGTGTGCCTTTTAGGTGAGGACACCAGCTGCTTCTCTGCGAAGTCCGTGGAGCAGTATTATGGCTGGAACATCGGGAAGAGGAGAGCTGCGGAGGTAATTGCTGTGCAGGCGCCACCCAGAGCCCGGGGGAGAAGAGCCGAAACATGTGCGTCCGGGCTGCCGCGTGAACCTCGTTTAGAGCAGTGATGAATGTGACGCGTATTCTGTTTAATGTTTGAGGACAGAATTTTTCCTCAGTTAAAAATGTCGTTCTTCAAAGGACTTACAGTTAGCTTTTGAAAAGTCTACTTTTCTTGTTTTGGTAAATATTTCTACAGATTTTTTAGTGGAGTCCAGTATATTAAGTCAGATGTTTATTGAGTACCTACAGTGTGGTGGCTACTGTGCCGGACGGTGGGGTGACGAGGACATGGCGTGTGCAGAGGCTGCTTGGGAGCACGGAGAAAGCCAGTGTGAGAGGTGTGGGAAGGAGATCGTAGATGAGACCAGGTGGAAACCCTGTAGGCCAAATCTAGGAGATTGGTTCTGTTTTATAATCATTAGGTAAAAGTTCTTTTTCTTTAAAATTGAGATGCAGCACAATCAGATTTGTTTTCTTTAGGAAGAAAATTATTCTAACAAGTTAGAGTGATTTATGGTTAGGATCTTCTTGAGCATGCTGCTAAGTTGAAGAATTTGATTATGGTTCAAAAATTTTTTTCTTTAAGTGGCAAAGAGCAATGACAATGCGAAAAGTCTTACAAGAAATACTGGAGAAGAATCCAAGATTTCACCACCTGACGCCCCTTAAAACCAAGCACATTGCTCACTGGTGTCGCTGTCACGGCTACACCCCGCCTGACCCCGAGAGCCTGAGGAGCGACGGGGACTCTATTGAGGACGTGTTGACCCAGATCGACAGCGAGCCAGGTAAGCCCCCGGTGAGCGCACTGAGTGTCATCAGCATCTGGGCAGTGTTTCCATAGCACACGCTCGCATCCCTTCAGCCTCGATGGATCTGGGTCCACTTTTGTCCCAGCAGGTTACCGAGGATTCTATGAGTTATCATGGAGAACAGGAGCCTCTGCTCACCTCTGACCATGTGTGCCCCCCATCCCCACCCCCACTAATACAGTCCCTGCAGAACTGTTGTGCCCAAGTGCCCCAAGTGTCCCAAGTGCCCCAGCCAGCAGTGTTCGGCCCTGCTCATACCGTAGGCACGCGCTGTTTGTTCAGGGTCTCCTCGGCACCATTTCTTCTTGGAGGACTGCTAATCCACCTCCTTTCCTCCAAGTAGAACTAACTTCTCCTTTGTGACCTTGTAAACCCCCCATAGACAAATCTATCCACCCTCCCTGAACTTGGGGACACTGTCTCATCCGCTGCTGCATCTGAACCGAGATAGGAAGTGCACTACCCAGTGTTAGAGGGACGGATGTAAACAACCAATCATGTTGCAGATAGAAGGGGCTGATCTATGATGAAGACACAGGCCACTGAGTGGGATATAAAAGATACATGGGGAGAATATTATGAGTTTCAACTCAAAGAATAAGAAGGATTATTTTCTCCGCCAAACTTTATTTCTGTAGATAAACAGGAGCTCCACCTCCCAGTCTGAGGGGACCTGGAGCACAGGGTGTGGGAGTCCTTGAAGACTTAGCACAAGTCCCACTTCTCCATGAAGCTTTCCTGAGACCCTACTGCAGGGATCTCTGCTTTCTGACCTCCAGCAGCACTGAGTGTCAGAGTCTGGAGGGTGTGTCGTGTTCATATAGCTAAGCTCCTTGGAGAGCAGAGGCCATGTCGATTACTTCCGTGCTTCGCTGGTAGTAAATGTAAAGCATTGTGCTTTATGTACACGGGGCTTTCTGCTCATATGACGGATGGTGAGTGCCCGGTCGCTCAGACAAGCAGCCGGGAGCTGCGTGCGCTGCCGCCATCCTGCCGGTGCCTGGAAGCCCATCCGGTAGCTGGTCTGGACCTCGTGTACTCACCCACAAAGGGAGAGGGATGCACTTGAAGATGCCTACAGCCCCTGCTGGCTTTAATGTTCTAATACTCTTTGTTGGATTTTATATAAATCAACTTTATATATGGCTCGCTGTCGGTCTGGGTCAACACCAGATACAAGGTGTACGCTAAAATGGTAACAATGCTTATCTCTGAGCAGTGAGAATAGGAGTGAGTTTCACTTTCTTCACTCTGCATTTCTAAACTTTCTAGATCTAAACTATGAAAACAAATCAGGTCAGTCATTATTATTTGAGGGTCGGAGAGACGGCCTAATTTGGGGTGACAGAGTCAGAATTATGGCCTGCCTGTTTCATCTCAGATGGCAGTTACATCACGTACATCGTAACAGGATGCCTGTCCCTGCTTGTCTGCTTCATGAATTACTGTTTCTCATAATTATAGACCCGTAGGATTTTAGAACCAGAAATGTCAGTTCCCTTGATATTCCCTTTTCTCTGGGTCTCAGATCGTTGGTCTTACAGAGATGGAAAGGTCTTTTCTCTGGTCACCTAACTGTCCTGAGACCGATCACTTCTCTCTTAGAGTACCCGTCATCCCTGTCCTCTGCGGACGGCCTGTGCCGGAAACTGGAGGACCTGCAGCAGTTTCAGAAGAGAGAGCCGGAGAACGAGGAGGAGGTGGACGTCCTCAACCTCTCGGAACCCTTACAGATAAATATCAAAAAAGAACAGGAGGAAAAACAGGAAGAAATGAAATTCTACCTGCCACCGACACCAGGATCCGAGTTTGTTGGTGACGTCACCCAGAAGGTAGGGGCTGTGGCGTGGGGGGTGGCTGGATCCCAGCCGGGTGGGGGTGCTCTGCTCTCCAGCCTCGGAACCCTTTCTGCTGAAGGAGTGTATGATTTGTCTCTGCCTGATGGCCACTTCCCACACCAGAGCCCTTGGACAAGTAATTAATTACATATGGGAAGGTGGCTTATTGAACATGGAATTATAGCAAGGCAGCTAGATAGTTTTTTATTTGCCATCCCCTTTTGTTCGTTCGTTCACCTCTGTAGAAACACCTTTCTCTCATGAGGAATGTCATAATAGTTCCAGGTTACACTTTGGAGGGTAAGTCTTTCTCACATTATTCTGGCTCCCGGTGGCCTGTCCGTGGTGTCGGCATTCCTCACAGTGCAGGAGAGCAGCAGTCACTTCCCCGGTGGTGGAACCCGGGCTCTTCAGCATCTGCCACCTACAGTCACCTAGGGCACAGCGAGAGGCAGTAAGTATCTGCTTTCAGTTGCAGAAAGAAATGGAAAATGGGAAAAATGCAGTTTCCAAGTTTATCTTCATTATCTTTTTTTGTTTGTTTGTTTGTTTGTTAATTTTAATGGGGTGACATTGATAAATCAGGGCACATATTCAGAGAAAATATTTCCAGGTTATTTTGACATTTGATTATATTGCGTACCCATCACCCAAAGTCAAATTGTCCTCCCCTCTCCTTACCCCTCCCTCACCTCCCCCTCCCCCCAGGTAGCCAGTACACTCTTGTCCATGTCTCTGAGTCTCATTTTTATGTCCCATCTATGTATGGACTCATATAGTCCTTAGTTTTTTCTGATTTACTTATTTCACTCAGTATAATGTTATCAAGGTCCATCCATTTTGTTGTAAATGATCCGATGTTATCATTTCTTATGGCTGAGTAGTATTCCATAGTATATATGTACCAAAGCTTTTTAATCCACTCGTCCTCTGACGGACACTTGGTCTATTTCCAGATCTTCGCTATTGTGAACAATGCTGCCACGAACATGGGGGCACATTTCTTCTTTTCGAACAGTGCTATGGTGTTCTTAGGGTATATTCCTATAAGTGGGATAGCTGGGTCAAAAGGCAGTTTGATTTTTAATTTTTTAAGGAATCTCCATACTGTTTTCCACAGTGGCTGCACCAGTCTGCATTCCCACCAGCAGTGCAGGAGGGTTCCCTTTTCTCCACATCCTTGCCAGCACTTATTCTGTGTTGTTTTGCTGATGAGTGCCATTCTGACTGGTGTGAGGTGATATCTCATTGTGGTTTTAATTTGCATTTCTCTAATGATTAGTGATGTTGAGCATTTTTTCATATGCCTATTGACCATCTGTATGTCCTCTTTGGAGAAATTTTTATTCATTTCTTTAGCCCATTTTTTGATTGGATTGTTTGTCTTCCTGGTGTTGAGTTTTATAAGTTCTTTATAAATTTTGTTTATTAACCCCTTATCAGACGTGCTGTCGAATATGTTCTCCCATTGTGTGGTTTGTCTTTTTATTCTGTTCTTATTGTCTTTAGCTGTGCAAAAACTTTTTAGTTTGATACAGTCCCATTTGTTTATCCTGCCTTTTATTTTATTTGCCTGTGGAGATAAATTGGCAAATATACTGCTGCTACAGATGTCGGAGAGCTTACTGCCTATGTTTTCTTCGTAAGATGCTTATGGTTTCACGACTTACATTTAAGTCTTTTATTCATTTTGAGTTTGTTTTTGTGAATGGTGTAAGTTGATGGTCTAATTTCATTTTTTTGCAGGTAGATGTCCAATTTTCCCAACACCATTTGTTAAAGAGGCTGTCTTTACTGCACTGTATGCTCTTTCCTCCTTTGTTAAATATCAGTTGTCCATAAAGCTGTGGGTTTATTTCTGGGTCCTCTGTTCTGTTCCATTGATCTGTGTGCCTGTTCTTATGCCTATCTTCATAATCTTTTGCGACAGGGTCTTTGTCTGAGCCAGGCCTTCCGCTGCATCGTCCCCACAGTCAGAACCCAGGGCGAGTCCTGCCCGTGTCCTCCACGCAGGGGATCTTGGGGTAGACGCAGGATTATAATAGCATTTTTAAACATCAGTTGGAAACATGGAGAAATAGGATATCTTATTCCAGTTGGACATCTCTGGCTACCAAAAAAGCTGTGCTTGTTTGGAGAGAGGGTGTTTGAATGTAGAAACAGGAACCGATGCTTTCTCTGCTTTTCCAGATTGGGATCACCCTGCAGCCCGTGGCGCTTCACAAGAATGTGTACGCCTCTGTGGTGGAGGACATGATTCTGAAGGTGGGTGCCTGCCGGCGGCAGGGGGGCCAGTCGGGCAGGACAGTCTGGAGTAAGGGGCAAGGACAGAAACAGAACAGATGATAATTTCTAAGATTTCATATCTTTTTTTTTTTTTACAGGGACAGAGAAAGAGTCAGAGAGAGGGATAGATAGGGACAGACAGACAGGAACGGAGAGAGATGAGAAGCATTAATTATTAGTTTTTCGTTGCCGTTGCGACACCATAGTTGTTCAATGATTGCTTTCTCACATGTGCCTTGACCGCGGGCCTTCAGCAGACCGAGCCACCCCTTGCTGGAGCCAGCGACCTTGGGTCCAAGCTGACGAGCTTTTGCTCAAGCCAGATGGGCCCGCACTCAAGCTGGCGACCTTGGGGTCTCGAACCTGGGTCTTCCGCATCCCAGTCCAACGCTCTATCCACTGCGCCACCACCTGGTCAGGCTAAGATTTCACATCTCATTTAGGCTTAAAGGTATCTCTCTTTTTTTCCTTCTGATTTTTAAATGAACTAAAGGACGGTTCTTCTAAGTGTTAAGCACCTGCAGTAAGAGCTGCTCTGCTGCGTCATTCTAACGACACGTTTAGTGTCGTTCCGAGTGCTTTTTCAGTAGTCTGAGCTGAGGGCTGCTGCTCTCATTGCTTCAGCATGTGACAGAGGCAGAGCCTTGGCGTTTCTGCACCTGTCACTATAGCAACAGAGAAATAGACACAGCCGTCCCATCCCTGGGTCAGGTGATGACAGAAGCAGCTTTCCTACCCAGCCTGCTCCAAGCTCGGTGCTTCCTCCCTGGTGTGCCCCCTCCCGCAGCAGATGCCTCACAAATAACCCTGCCTTGTTTTCCTTAAAACAACTCTGGCTAATGAGAATGCCTCTTGTTCAGTTTCTTAGAGTCATAGCTTCTATACGTGTGGCTATTATTCATGGTCTATTATTTGAACACTTAATTTTTCCTTAAAGACTTGATCCTTAGCCTGACCAGGTGGTGGCGCAGTGGATAGAGTGTTGGACTGGGACGTGGAGGACCCAGGTTCGAGACCCCAAGGTCGCCAGCTTGAGCGCGGGCCCATCTGGTTTGAGCAAAAGCTCGCCAGCTTGGACCCAAGGTCGCTGGCTCCAGCAAGGGGTGGCTCGGTCTGCTGAAGGCCCGTGGTCAAGGCACATGTGAGAAAGCAATCAATGAACAGCTAAGGTGTTGCAAAGGCAACGAAAAACTAATGATTGAGCCTAACCAGGCGGTGGCGCAGTAGACAGAGTGTGAGACTGGGACGCGGAGAACCAATGTTTGAAATCTCAAGGTCGCCAGCTTGAGTGTGGGCTCATCTGGTTTGATGCCTTAAGCAAAGGGTCACTCGATATGCTGTAGACCCTAGTCAAGGCACATATGAGAAAGCAATCAGTGAACTAATGCCACAATGAATCTCTCTCCCTTCCTGTCTGCCTGTCCCTATCTGTCCCTCTCTCTGTCTCTGTCACAAAAAATAAAATAAAATAAAAATGCATTAAAAAAAAAGAACTAATGATTGTGCTTCTTTCCTCTCTCCGTTCCTGTCTGTCTGTC
This sequence comes from Rhynchonycteris naso, assembly GCA_037038555.1. Classification (NCBI taxonomy): domain Eukaryota; kingdom Metazoa; phylum Chordata; class Mammalia; order Chiroptera; family Emballonuridae; genus Rhynchonycteris; species Rhynchonycteris naso. Next base: position 40,915,856 of record CM073002.1, read on the forward strand.
CCTATCTATCCCTCTCTCTGACTCTCTCTCTGTCCCTGTGGGGAAAAGAAAAAAGACTTGATCCTTAGATACGGTTGTTTCCAAGGTGTAGAGCATGGGATAGATCATCCTGCCTACAAGCAGATGGCCGTGTTCGAGTGTAACAGCATGTTCTGTTGCAGGCTACGGAGCAGCTGGTGAGTGACATCCTGAGACAGGCTTTGGCGGTTGGATACCAGACGGCATCCCACAACAGGTACTGTTACCGCTTTAGCCAGGCTCACAGGCACTTCCTGACAGCTGAGTTGCTCATCAGAATTGTTTATATGGAAGTTAGTACACTAGGAGACAGAGGTGTTCATGCTGGAACGTTGTCAGAGTGAGGCAGACTCAAGGTCTCCTTGGTTACTTTGAGAGAACCTCTTGGTTGTGAAAGCCCAGCTTTGCCCAGAGGTCTGTGTCTTCACACACCACTTCACAGATACTGCGCAGTGGGACTGTTACGTCACAGGGCTGGGCAGATACAGCTCTGTGCAATGGAAGGGGATAGCAGTCTTCATTACGTGTCAGACGTTGGGGCCATCATCCATATTACCTAATCTGCTTTTCACTGCAGAACTCACAGTCCTTGTGTGGGAGCTGGGGAGCCTGCACTGTGGCGGCTCAGCGGGCTTTCCCAGCAGCAGCAGGTACAGGCCAGGATAGAACCAGAGTCAGGCTCAGGTCTCACTGGCTATGCAGCTGCACGTTCACCACTGTCTGCTGTCAGATTGTCACTGACTGGGACACTGACTTGTGCTCTCTTCCTGGGTCCTGAAAGAAGGGTAGACAGGCCTTGTTCCACATCCTGGTTTTTCTTTCAAAGAAAGCATTTTATCCCATTGTGCTTAAAGGCTGCCATAAAGTTAAAAAATTGTTAACAGCATGCCTGCTGGCACAGAGACCTAAGTCAGAGGACTGTCAGGTCGACCTCACAGGAATATAAAGCATCAGGCAAAAAAGAAGAGGTCTTTAAGAAAAGGAGGGGAGGCCCTGGCCAGGTAGTTCAGTTGGTTAGAGTATCATTCTGATACACTAAGGTTGCAGGTTTGATCCCTGGTTATAGCACATACAAGAATCAACCAGTGAATGCACAGCTAAGTGGAACAACAAATGATGCTTCTCTTTCTGTCTCTCTCTCTCCCCCTCCTCCCTAAAATCAATAAAAATTTTAAAATGTTAAAAAAAAAAAGGGGGAAACAAAGGAGTTCCAGAATACATGAGATCCAGGAGCAAGCGCCTGCGGGCCCCACTCACCTCCGGGTCCTGGCTGTGGCAGTGTGAAGGGACTTCAGTGCTTTTGATAAGGACATTTAATGTCCCATTGGCCTGCCCTGACTCCTTCCCCCATCTCTCCAAGAGGGGACATGTGGCCCCACTACCTGTGGTCTTGGACTCTGCTTTCGGTCTGCTAAGACCAAATTACAGAAACACCACTGTTCTGCTCTGCACCTGACTTCATTTTTCCTCAACCCTGGGCATCTTTTCTCTTCATCATTCAATCAGCTTCTCGAAATCCATCTCATACCTGAGACAGAGGAGTCAGATTTGAGCCCTAAGTGGGGCTGACTGAAGAGAGTAGGCCAAATCTTTACCAAAGTTAAAAGGAATAGGAGAGAGAGTGCCACTCCCCAAGGGTCCCCAAACCATGACTTGTCACCATAATCCCCTTCTGTCAGGGCCTGTGCAGGAGATGGTCCCTTAGATAAATTGATTAAATTATCAGATGCTTCAGAGAATTGCACCTAACAACCTTTGTTTTTGGACCAGGATTCCCAAAGAAATTACAGTGAGTAATATCCACCAGGCCATCTGCAACACTCCTTTTCTGGACTTCCTCACAAACAAACACATGGGGGTGCTGAATGACGGCCAGTGAGGATGGAGGCGCCCCTGAACAAGCAGGAGCTAGAGCTGTATCCCAGGCTTTCAACTGGGGTGACTCTTCTGTCTGCGGGGGAGGCTGTTTTCTTTGCCTCAGAATATCGTGGCCACCACACCATTGCCTCTGCCTAATCAGTGTAACCCAGTTTTCAGTCCAGATCAGATCCCTTTGGACAGAAGTCCCTGATTCTAGAGAGCTGTGGGTGCGTGCTCTGTTCGCCTGCATGTCTTCACTCTGTGCGGCTCCACAGGAGGGTCCCGGAGCTGGGCCATGCCGTGTGGGTCAGCTCCTTCTCTCCTGAGTGTCCTCAAGGGGGTGCCTGGCCCCCCTCCAGGAGGCAGACAGTGAGTCTGGCAGGCTGCAGATGTCACCTGTTCTGTAGCTGGGGTTACAGCATCCTCAGCAGTTACCCTGGTAACGTCTGGAGGAGGACTAGGCTTCAGCGCTCAGTGCTGGAGGACCTGCATGCAGCCCACGTGCACTGGCTACAGGACACAGTAATGCCACGCAGAAATATAAAGGCCTGGAAGGTTGCAGGCTGAGCAAAATCCCTTTTTCTTATGGAGCCTAGGAGCATTACTACAACAAATCTCAGAGATAAGGGATAGACAGATCCCAGCGTTGATCTAAAATGTTTGACTGTAACCAAGAAGCTCTTAATATGTTCGTAATAGACAACGCCTACAGATGCTGGGCCCTTGGCAGACGTGTGCCAGCCTGCTGTGTGTGCCAGGCAGAGAGCTGGTCATACTGTTTGCATGGCCGTCAGGAGCTTCTGCTGGGTCCATGCTGAGTGACAGGGGGATCAGCTGCTGCAACAGGCCCTGCTGGGATGGCCTGTCCTGTCCGCAGATTTCACGTCCCGTTCTTCTTCTGTCAAGTGTTTCCCAAGAAGGAAAGTGTTTCAGAGAAACACTTGTGAGTGCCTTAAAGGTAAATGACTGCTGAAGCCAAAAGAGAGGGACACCTGCTCAGAGCAGTGAGAAAAGATTGTCTGTAAGGAGACGGGAGGGAGAAGTGGAGGAAGGTTAGCTGCATACCTGGATAATGTCCAGTCCTAGTAAAGGCACTCTCTCCCAGGCTTCCACCAGTCTGTGTGGAAGTAAAGGAATGAATTCATTCTCATGTAGGAAGCTGTTTGAAGATAACTTGAAACCCATGAGTCAGTCAAAGAAATTTATCCAAGAAACATCATTCATGTTTTCATGAGTCGTTTGTCAGGAAAAGCAGGGAGGTGACACGAGACATCTACCCTTTTTTATTCAGCATCTGAAGATTGCAGATGCAGAAGGAAGCCTGCTCTGTAGGGCAAGCGATGAAATAATTGAGTAGGAAACTCTCCGCCAGTCTGTCATGACTGACTGCACTAGGCTAGTGGGCAAGGGTCTAGATTCATTTAGCAGCGGACTGTGACTGAGCTCTACGGGACGGAAGGTTTCATCCAAATGAGAACATGTCCTACAGGGATGAAAGCACAAGGAAATGTTTTTGCAAAAGAAATATTAAATGATTTAACAGCCTCCATATGTGTTGTTTCAGATGTATTTGTATCATAACGTGTAACATAATTGTGTAACAAAAATACCTGCAATAAATCTTTTAGTATTTGTGATGGGTTTTTCTGAATCTGCATCACTACACTTTGGTAGTATTCTTCTTACATTAGGTCAGAAAGAGCTAGGATGGGGCAGAGATACAGGTATTTATGTCAAATCCTTTCTTTTATTTCCATGAAAGAGTTGGAGGCTACTCAAAATAAAGGGTAACAGTTATGTAAAAGTGAAAATTTTTTGGAAGATCCATATTGACCATGGATCCAGTTGGAAGATCCAGTTGACATACTGATTTCTGACAGCTTGGGGAAAGGAAACTGCTGAACTGAGCTCAGCACCTCAGAGCCAGGGCGCGGGGACAGTTCCTGCATGACGCACTCGCTGGTTTGTCCGACAAGATACAACTGGCCTGTACTAAGGTCTTAGAGAAGTCACTGCTGTGACCATCTGCTATCATAACGGCTGAAAACTACCAGAACTGAAGAAACATTTCAGAATGACCCCTTTTTATATCCACCCTTATAAAGAATTAAAGGCCCTTGAAGCCCGTAGTCTGCAGGGAGAAGGCATTGTGATGCACAGCCCAGAGTGTAGCTTTGCTGGGACCAGATTTCCCCATATCAACCTTTAGGGGTTGAATGATCTGGAGGAAGGAAAAGAGGGAAGTCCTGAGGCTCCTGTCCTGAGGGTAGTCTCAGCCATGGTTTTGACAGGAGCCATGGAGCAGACAGCAAGATCCCTGTCACTCGTGACTGAAGGAACTGCGAGAATGGGGCTGGCAGTGTTGACCCTGCTAAAAAGGAAGTTCCCCCATCTGCCCAGGGTGGGCTGCAGGGCCATTGGCCAGCAGGGCCCAGGCTTCCTCAAAAGCTGTGTTTGGGAATTTGGCCTGGCCTAAAATCCTGGAGTTACTACTAAGCTGTGGAAGTGTTAGTTTTTGTGATGGGTTTTCTGAGTTTGAAGCACTACAGGGCAGAGGTGGGCCCTTGCTCCCAGGTACACAGGCAGAGTGCCTCGCGGGCTCCCCCTGGTGGCCGCACAGCTGCTGGAGGCACTGCCGGCAGTGTGCACTTCAGTTATGGGGTCCTAATAGTGAACTCTTGGCTGAAATTAGCTAACAGATTGAACAGGTTTTTTTTTTTTTTATTTTAAAAAACTTCTCTTTACAGAATTAATACAAAAATGCTTATTATAGAAACTAGTAAACATAATGTGTAAAAAATTTAAAATTACCTGTAAATCCCCTTTTATTTATTTATCTTTATTAAGTGAGAGGAGGGGCGACAGACTCCCACATGCACCCTGACCAGGATCCAACCAGCAAGCCCACTAGGGGGTGATGCTCTGCCCATCTGGGACCACTGCTTCTTTGCTCAGCAACCGAGCTATTTTAGCACCTGAGGTGAGGCCATGGAGCCATCCTCAGTGCCCAGTGCCAATTTGTACGAACTTTTCGAGCTACGGCTATGGGAGGGGAAGAGAGAGAAGGGGGAGGGGTGGGGAAGCAGATGGTCGCTTCTCCTGTGTGCCCTGACTGGGAATCAAACCTGGGACTTCCACATGCTGGATCAATGTTCTATCGCTGAACCAACCGGCCGGGGCCCATAAAGTCCCATCTTAAGGATAACCGCCATAGTGCATTTCCTTTATCTTTGTCAGTGTATAGTACATGTGTGGGACACAGGTTGGGACCCCATGGTAGAGACTGCTGTCGCAGTTCCTTCTTAAAGCCACTCTAGTAACACAGTGTGCCTTAACTAAGTAAGACCTAGAGTGAGGGGAAGACTCTTCTTCAGAATCCAGATCTCCTAATAATGAAGCCTGTCTAGAAAGGATGGTTATCAGGTTGGGGTGTTTGAAAAGTCATCTGTTGTAGTGCAATCCAAAAAGGTTCTTGGACATGCAAGTATGCCAAGAAGGGGCAGGCCGGCCTTATCCCCACTAGGTACAACAGACCCGACCCAATGGCAAAAGAAGGAATGGGCTTCCCAGGCAGGCTCTGGGGGCGTGGGGGGTACTGTCCCCTGGGCGGTGTGACAGGCAAGGTCTAGTGAGAGGACTGTCAGAGCTGTTCCTCAGAATAGCCGGTCCCCTGGGGCGGGGAAGCGTTATTACAGCAGCTGGCTCTGCTGGTGCTCACTGCTGAGCACTGCACATGCACACGGACTTGAGTGAGGCAGAGGTATTAGCCTCATTCTGCAGACAAGGAAACGAGGGCTTACTGCTCACAGCTAGTGAGTGGAGAAATCACTAGCTGATCTAAGTCCAAGGCTAGCTTCAAAGACAGCCGTTTTACCCTGGACTCTGGGGGTAACTGACAGGCAAGTTTGGTAGATTTTGTGAGACTGCATATAACGCTGGTGTGGACCGCAGCCCAAAGCGAGGCTCTCAGGCTTGACAAGCCGCCTGGGAAACCAGCAGCCGTCGTCAGACATTAAAGTCCTTATTATCATGGGGAAGCTGAAGGAAGTCGTAGAAGGTGCTCGTTTATAATTAAAGAAATCAACACATTGAAATGGCGCGTTTTAGTAGAATCTGAGCTTGTTCTGCTAATCCGCACTCCCCACAGTGCCCTGCAGGCAGTGTCTCTTCTTTTAGAAACAGCTAATATGCAAACCAGTGAAGTCTGAAACAGAACCCTCTGTGTCAGCATATGCTTTTGGTTTTCCCTTTAAAATGATTCTCCAGCCCTTATTTTGCTGGGATGAAGGGAAGGGCCATGCCTGCCAGAGCTGGCCCTCCGAGTGCTGCCTTTGCAGCCTGAGCTGGAAACAGCCCTGCCTCCACTCGGGTGGTTGTAAGACCCAAGTGCTTTGCCTCTTGTGGTTTAAGTAAGTGCTCCAGAATAGAGCCGCTCACGGGCTGGAGAGGGATAAAGATTCAAAGAGAAATCTTTGGGTTTCCTTACCACGATTGGCCAACTGCCTCTAATCGTCGTGATGGGCGTACTCCTTCATGCATTTGAAGGGTTGCTGTGCAAAGAGGGGACCAGACTTGCGCCCCCTCAGCCCCTCCCCGCCGTGACCACACTGGATGGAATTTACAGAGAAAGCCTTCCAAAGACAAAATGAACTTCCTCCTCACCAGGCAGCGAGCACCGTCGCTGAGAGTGAAGGTTGGTGTAGAGCAGCGATTTTCAACTGCTGGTCTGAGAAGGAGTTAACTACCTTAATGTTGTATGAAGATTATAGAGCCAGGGATCTTAGTTGCTTATGATCAGGGTGATTTCTGCCTTAATGGTCCCTGAAATAATTCTGTTTTCACCAGTTCCCAGTGTAAAAGGTCTTTCAGGGAGTGGGGCTGATGCTGCAGTCTTCTTTAAAAAAGAAAAAGCAAAGCTCCCAATTCTTAGCCAGTGTCGATGGTATAGTTTCCTTCTAGTTATCAATATGTTAAGGGAAAAAACTTGGGATTAGTAATAAAATGTGGGCTCTAAACATTCCACGAGGTAAATGTCATTCATTCATTCATTCATTCAATTCTTCAAGTACTCATCCCAAGAAATGCTTTGTTAAAACACAAGGGTCATCTGGGCCATAAAGAAGGTATGTCTTTGAAACTGACACCCTGTGACTGATAATCTGTTTCTTTTGGAAACTTCTTCCTGCTTGTTTCGAATCACATGCAGGTGATAACCTAAGATTTCTTCTACAATTGAACATTTGAGGCCATTTGTAGGAAAACCCAAGGACATCACCTCGGGTTACGATAGGTTATAAAATTACCATGCGGCCCGGGAAAACAAAGTGAACATGACTGGTCCTTTCAGGGGCCTGTTGTGTCCATATGCCTCAGCCCCCTGGACCAGTTCAGTTCATAGCAGAATTGATCCTCAAGTTCTTCAGATTTAAAAACTGAAGGGTGGCTCAAAGAGGCAATTCTATAAAATAACAGAAGCCTCCGCACTCTTCCTGAGGAAGCAGAAGGTGGCTGCGTTCCAGAGTTGAGCTGGCGGTGCCGTGTCCATCTGTGCCTCTGCTCTGTGCCAGGCCTGCAGCCCTGGCAACACCCTGGAGAGGAGTGGTGCCCCACAATGAGAAAGCAGGACCCCTCTCCCTCTGACAGCCACGGACTGTGTGCTTGGAGATCTTGCCCAGTCTCTGGCACTCTCTGCGGGCAGTCACATGTTGAGGATCCGGGGAGCTGAAGCCTGAAAGATGGCTGAGGGGTTCGGAGCGAACTTCTTTCTCACTTCAGGGACCTGACAAGAGGAATGGGGGTCATGTGATCAATGGGCCTCTTCTTTCACTTTGCCCCTCCCCCCGCTCCTGGAAAATAATTCCTTCCTCCCAGCCTTCACTTTGTCCCCCAAGAGTTAAGACTACTAACCTGAAGGGTCCGTGGGGCACATGTCAGCAGTGGGCAGGGTCACTGTGTTAGTAGGACAAACACGGCCCACGGACCTCCCATTCTGCTCCCGAGCCTCCTTTTTGTGGGATCAGGAAGCTGAATAGCCCCCACCTCCCTTCTGTCTTCTCTTACACAAATGCCTGTCACTGCTGCTAGTGGCTGAGGGTGAGACTTAGGAGGGAAGGAGGCGCCCTGCTCACCAGAGGAGCCAGCACTGGGGGACCTGCCCCACTACAAAGGAGGAACTCGGTTTTCTGTTTGCTGAGAAGCATCTGGGCACCCCAGTCGTAATGCCATTTAACACCATTAAATGTGACTCCTAGTCCCTAATCTGGGGGGAAAAAAGCCTGTTCCCATGCTCCCTTAAGCAAGGTACCCGCCCTTTGCCCTGCAGTAGCCACTGCGGGCTGACCTGGAAGCCAGCCCCAGGGCTGCCGTCCCATCTGGAGCTGTGGGTCGTGATAACTGGGGTGGGTTTTGCCTTTGTGGATCTTGATGGCTTCACTCCAGTCCAGGCCTGGAATTCCTGTCTGGAACAGAAAACAAGGTCACAACCATGCTCAAGGTCAGCTACCCCTGCCCCTGCAGGGAACACTGCCCTTGCCCGCGCTTCATGTAGTATTCCTGGCCGTGCCCACTGCTGACACCTTGCTTTGGCTCCAGGAGCTCTTTTCTCCTCACAAATACGAACTAGCAGAGGAAGCGCACTCCCCAGGTGCAGCCACTGGACAGGCACGTCTAGCCCACCTGCCACAGCCCACCCAGCTGCTCCTGCACCCTGACGTCTGCTCACCTGATGCCTGAAGGAAGCAGCAGCGGAAACTTAACTCCCAGGTTGCAGAGGAGCGACTGGCTCACGCTGCACAGCGAGTTAGGAAAGAGCTCAGTCAGCGTGTGGACCTTACTCGTGCCGAACCTGGTGTGTGTTGGTCCTCAGAGACAAAGCTCCTCCCAGCACTCGTACCCAGGGTTCCCTATACTGTCTCCAGGCCACGTTCCAGGGGCCTTAGAAGCCTGGCACCAGTGAAGGTGGCTCCCTTCCGGCTTGGGTCACCGCAGGCCCTACGTCCAGAGGAGGTGCTGCCCAGGAGAGCACCCAGCACAGCCAAGTCCTTTGTAACCAGGAAAACAGGTTCAATGTTATGTTTAGTTTCTAATACTTTGTCTTATTAACTCCTGCAAAAGAGAATAAATCAAAGTGACCATCATACAGCCTACATGATGCTCTGGCTTTCCTGCATGGCTCTGTGCTGGAGCGGGGCGCAGGGAGGGTGGTCTGCAACAGGCAGAGCCAGCTCCCTGCAGGGAAGTGACAGGGCTCGCACGGCTTTCTCCGTGTCTCTAGAATAGCAGTCTTTTGATGAAGACAATTCCTCAAATCCTCTGAACAACAAAAAACTTGTCCACAGGAGCCCCCGGCTGAGGCCATGTTCTGTGGAGGTGTCCAGCTGGCCGAAGCACACGCACATGGGGACTGGGTCCACTCCTGTCTCTTCCCACCCACAGCCCTGGCCGGCTTTTAGGCCCCGAGCTCAACAAAGCCGCCCTGTCTCCCTAGCGCAGCACAGCTGGGCCCAGTGGGCAGGCTGCATGTGCAGGGAGCAGCTGTCTGTGGTCAGCACTCGGGTGCCAGGAGGAGAGCTGGCCGGGCCCTCGGACCTTTTGTGCTCTGAAGCTGCACGGCTCTGAGGACCGGCTGCCTGAGCCATCTGCTGCTCCGATTCTCCTGGGGAAGCATGTCCTCCCCTGGGTGTGACCTGTCCCCAAACTGAGCTGGGCCTTGGGCTTGGCATCCCAAGCTGCTGCCCCAGGGTGGCTGTGGGGACCCCAGAACAGGAAGCAACCAGAGCTGGGCTGGAGGGGTGCCTGTGGCCAGCTGCTCCTGGGACAGGGCTGGTGCCAGGGCCCAGGTGAGGGGGCTGGAGCAGGAACACAGGACCCGAAGGCAATCAGCAGGGCCTGGTGACTGCAGGAGAGGAAGGCAGACTCAAGGCTTGGACCAAAAAGATAGTAAGACGTAGGACTAGCCAAAGCCTCCCCTAACCAAGCAGGTTCTACCATTGTCCACCTTATGGGGCCTCAGCTGGACCCTGAGGGCTTACTCCCTCCGACTGAGAGAGGCAGGGGGCTGCCCAGAGCAACTCAGCCCAGGACCCAGGATCTGGAGGCCTGGTTCTCAGTCCAATGTGGCTTCAAACAAATCCCTTAATTTCTGAGTCATTTCCTCTGCTGAAAAGTGAGGCTACTACATCACGTGCACAAAATCATGAGACTTCACGTTGGGCACTTGGAAAAGTAGGAGTCAGGTCTTGTACTTTTAGCAGTTGGCCCCTCCGCTGACTCGCCAGGAAGGGGAGAAAGAGGGAGATGACTTCGCAAGGAGCTCTTCTAGAAGCTGGTAGAGCTAGCAACTGGGCCCAAGGTGCGGACCAGCAGGCACGGAGTTCTGGAGAGGAGGCTCCGAGAGGAGCTGCTCAGGAGGGCACCAGGCTGCCCGTGGGCCGACCCACTGTGCCCACCTGGCCAAGCATGTGAGGCAGGTCAGTTCCCACATGGGGGCCAGGCCGGACCTGCTGGGTGAAGTGGCCACGACGACTCTGACATCTTTGGGGAACAGTGCACTTAGGCACATCTTGCAGGAAGGAAGGATTGCTCGTGCCTGGCTCTCGAGCTAGGAGGTGGCGGGTCCCAGAGGCCGGCTGGCCTGGTGCTGGGAGCCAGGTTCAGTAGTGATCCTGTGTCTCGGGGTGGGGACAGGCAGCCAAGCTCGTGCTATTTCTGCTTCATAGATGAGGAAAGGGGCAGAGAGGCCAAGTGACCTACCACTGCAAGGTGCTGTTTAAGAAACCAAGTGATTCAGAGGAGGCAGCATTTAGGGGCCATTGGGGGGCACAGATTTGGTCTCTGAGGCAAGACATACTTGGGACCCCCCAGCTACTCCGTGGGACCTTGTGCCAGCCGGTCGGGTTCCTCACTGGCAGAATGGGGAGAGCAAGAACTGAACCGATTCTCGAGGGTCACTGTGAGGCCCTGGGAGATCCCCGTGGGAAGTCCTAACCCTGGTGCCCAGTAGGTGCTAAGCAGAGTGATAACTAGTGCCCGTGGTGTCACTGGATCAGGGAGGACCAAGCAGGATGTTCAGCTGCCATCTGCTCAACACGGGTGAAGGGTGAGGGACCATTTCTAAAAGCCCAGCCTCTGTGTGAACATCTCAGCTAGGAGAAGTTCATACCATGCAAGGCAGCTGCTCCATCCGCAGTCAGTTCTGATTATTAGAAAGCACTTCCTTCCCTGAGCTGAAGACACTCCTTGCAAGCACCTCCCCGTGTCCTGCTCGTGGCACTGGGAGCATCAGCCCTGTGGAGAAACTGCACAGCCCAGACCCCTGGCCTTCCAGACCTCAGCGCTCAGGCCCTCCAGCTGGCTCAGGGCCCATGGCACAGCAGTCGGAAGCTACCGCCTTCTGCCCTGCCCTGACATTCCCAAGCTGACAGCATGTGTCCGCAACTGCCCTGCACCAACCACCTCCATCAACATCAAGTTCTTAAAATCTGCAGGCCCATGACGAAGCTTCTGGGGAGATGGAATGTTCTATATGTCTTTTTTGTTTTATTTACTGATTTTAGAGGTATAGGGAGAGAAAAATATAGATAAAACATTGACCTACTGCTCCATCCACTTTATTCATACTTTCATTGGTTGACTCTTCTATGTGCCCTGACCTAGGAATTGAACCCACAACGTTAGCATTTCAGGATGGCTCTAATCAACTGAGCCACCTGGCCAGGTCTGTTTTACATGTCTTGATAATAAATGGATGAATTTTACTATATGAAAATTATACCTTAACACAGATGATTCAAAAAATAAAACGGAAGTGGAAAGTTCATGCCTGTTTGCCCCTTTAATTCCACAGGAAGGAATTTATACTAAATTATGGTAGGAGCAAAGATTTAGTTATAAGGATGCTTATCACAGAAGTTATTTTTTTCTCTGAAAAAGACTTTATTCTTTTTAGAAATTCTGGATCTTTTTTTATTGACTTTTATAGAGAGAGGAACGGAGAGAAACATCAACCCACTATTCCACCCACCTCTGCATTCACTGGCTGACTCTTGTATGTGCCCCAACACCTGTACCTGTGTTTTGTTGTTTTTGAGACAGGAAGGGAGAGATGAGAAAAATCAACTTGTAGTTGCATCACTTTAGTTGTTCATTGATTGCTTCTCATACATGCCTTGATGTGTATGTGTGTGTGTGTGTGGGGGGGGTGCTCGAGTTGAGTGATCCCTTGCTCAAGCCAGCAATCTTTGCACTCCAGCCAGCGACCCTGGGATCATGTTGCCATGCTCGAGCCAGCGAGCCTGTGCTCAAGCTAGATGAGCCCACACTCAGTGACCTTGGGGTTTCAAACCTGGGACCTCAGCATCCCAGGTTGACACTCTATCCACTGTGCCAGCACCGGTCAGGCTGTTTAAAAAAACAACAAAACAAAACAAAAAACCGATGGTTCAAGAGACAGAGTAAAGTGAAAAGTCACTCATCTCCATCCTTCTCTGGCAGCATCCATCCTCCTCACCCCCATCGCTCCCCCAAAGTTTGCCATCCAGCCAGAGATATCCTGTGCTTATTCTAGCAGGTGTGTGTCTATCAACACCTCTTTTGAAAATGTAAATAGCCCTGATGGTTGGCTCGGTCGGTGGGTTAAGATTGTCTTCCCGAAACAAGGTTGCAGGTTCACTCCCTAGTCAGGACACACACGGGAAGCAACCAAAAAATGCACAACTGAGTGGTACAACAAATGCTTCCCTTCCCTTCCCTCTCCTTTCCTCTTTTTTTTTTTTTTTTTTTTTTTTAATCAGATAAATTAAACCCTTGCCAGATAGTTGGGTTGGTTGGAGCATCCCAGAGCGCGGAGGTTGCCGGTTCAATTCCCCCGTCCGGGCACATACAAAAGTAGCTTGATGTTCCTCTCTCTCTCTCTCCCCTGTCCCCTTTCTCAAAAAAAAAAAAAAAAAAAAAAGAAAGAAAGAAAGAAATGAAAATGCAAATAGTAGCAGGTATGCTGTTTTGCACCTTGCCAGTCTAACATGGACCTATTGAAGAGCTTCTGTTATCAGTACATTCTGGGCTTCCCAGTAGCCCATGGTATGGTGGAGCTATAATTAACCAGCCCCCTCCCTCAGCAGGATGGGGGGGGTGTTGTTTTCATTTTCTGTGCAATGTAGCAAAAGCCCTTGTATTTCTTAGCTCCCTCCCACATAGGGAAAATTCCTGGAAGCAAGTAACTGGATCAAAGGAACAGATTAGAAACACTAAATATTCAATGGCATGAAAGTAGATTAATAGTATTTGGGTAGGTAGATAGAGAAATGCATATCCATAGGAAACAATACTACACATCTATTAAAAATCCATGTTGTAGAAGGATATCTAGTAACATGGACAGACCTCCATAACACGTACAGTAAGAAGCTAGCCCTGTAATATATAATTATAAATGAACATGCACTCAAATGAATGTTAGGGATTAGAAATAACTACCAGATTGGGGTGGGGTTATTTCTGTAATTTCCCATTTTTCTACAGTAAGTATGCATGACTTTTGTAATGAAAGAAAGGAGGAAGCCCTTTGGTGTCCAGGGGCCAAGCTGGGGTGTGCGTGGGACCCACAGACCTGTCCTCAATGAAAGCCAAGTCACCGGCCCTCAGTGGGATCCCAAGGGGATCACCCATTCGGCCCCTGCTTGGGACTCACTACCAACCACTCCACAGAGGGCACTGGCCAGAGGGAGCTCAGTCCATCCACCTGCGCGCACCTCTCTTACAGCTGGGCTCACCTGGTAGTAGTTAAAGGGAAGCAGATTTTAACTTAATCGAAGGCAGGACTTTATGACCGTGCAGCCCAAGTGGGTGCCAGCTGGGAGTGAGGTAGTGAGCTCCCCGTCAGCAGAAGCGCTTGCTCATTCACACTTGAGGCTGGTCAAGGAGCAGCGAAGACGCCTGCCGCGCCCAAGGACCAAAGTGGATGACCTCCCGGGCCGCCTGCCGCTCTTGAAGTCGTGAGAAATGGGGGATCCCGGCGCTCCCTCTCCCCTACCCACCCTGGTCCTCACAGCTCCAGGCCCCGATTTCCTCCGCCCACGGGGTCTGGACGTGGCGCGCTCCCACACCGCGGCCCCATACCTGTACGACGTGGTCGCCGCTGCAGCCGCGTCCGCATCGCCGATGGGGAGCACGTAGATCCCCTGGCCTGGAGGTGCGGAGGACTTGCCCCTGCGGCCTCCTGCCCCCAGCCGGCGGCCCTGCGTCGCATCTCTGGGCCCCCCAGGCGCGGGCCACGCGCCGAAGTCCCGCTGGTACTGAGTGAGCGGCACGTCCCGACCGGGGTCCCGGACTCCTGCGGAGCACGCGCCCGCGCGCGAGGCGCCACCGCCAGAGCCCGGCTCCTCGTTCTCGAGGTCCGAGTAGTTGTGCAGGGTCAGCGGCACCGCCACGTCGGAGCGGTCCAGCTGGTTCCAGCGCCGTGCCAGGCAGCAGAGGCGGCTGATGCAGGGCCACGCCATAGCGACCCCGCGTCCGCAGCTCCGCTCCCCGCGCTCAGACCGCACCGCCCCCACCCGGCGGCCCCGCCCCCGCAGTCCTCCCAGCGCCGCCGCAGCACCGCCCCTTGGCTGGGGGTGGCTATATGAGAGGGGGAAGACTAGGTGACAGCCTAGGGAGGTGGGACTGGGACCCGGGTGTGCACAGCTGGAGCGAGGCGCGAGCCGGGTAGGAGCGTGCGACCGGAAGGGCGCAGAAGCGGGGATGGGGATAAGGGGACCTGGACGAAACCGCCTGGACGCATTGACAATTGTTCAACTTTTAGAATGTTGCATGATTTAATACAAAATTTTCTAAATATTATCTTATAAATCAGGCCTGGCTCTGCAAAAGGTGAGGGTCGGATGCTGACAGTTCCTTGCGGATCGCCCTGAGCTAGCACTAGGGACAGCACGTCTCCGCGGGGGCGTTTGTCTCGGGGACCGCGGGTGGCTGCCGCATTTATGCCAGGCTGCACCGCGGGGGCAGGCGTGCAGAGGTGCAGCGAAGAGGGAGGGGGTCACAGAGAAAACTGGGGGCGATTCTTTCCAGAGAACACGTGTTTGAATCATCCCGTGAGTCACCCAACTATTTTCCTACAGTGCTAAATTTGTGACAATCACTCCAGTTTTCATTGAGAACTGGTATTAGCCCTCACTGACCTTTCCGGGGGCTCTAAAATCCCTAATTTTAAAGCGTGGTCGAAAGCTTTTGTTTATAAAACTGCCACAAATCTTTGGCCACTATAGTACAAATGTTCCCTCTTGGGCCTACATTCTTGTTTTATTGCAAAGCTAACTTTGGTAGCCCTCCAAGTCAGTCTAGCATGCAAGTACCAGAAACAGCTTCCTGGCTACAATCAAACGTTCCCTGAATGTTTGACACATGGCCTGGGAGCGCACTGCAGACCAATTACACTAAAACCACTAATGAAACAGCACTCATCCACAGCTCCATTTAAAGCATATACCGTACTTGGATGGGATCCAAGGCGTAGAACCTCAGAAAGGGCTGCAAACACAGCGCGGGCTGTATTTGCACAAAACAGGACCCTCTTCCAAACCGTTGTCTTAGCGTGAAGTCACATCAAAGGGACACGGTGCCTACCCTGGCCAGAGGATCCTGGAGAGGAGCGACCTGTGAAGACACTGGGATATTCAGCTGCTCTCCAGATGGGGCAAGTTGTCTTTGTGAGACCTCATTACCAGGGCCCTGAGTTAGCCACCTAAAACTGCACACAAAAATTAGGGATCAGGGAACGTTTGGATACGCCAGTACTTTCAGCCTTCTGTATAGTGCATTTTCACCAATGAAATAAGTTGGCTTTGCATCTCATTTGCATAACCAAAAAACTTTCTTTGACTTGCTTTTGTTTTTGTTTACTAAAAAAATCAAATGCTTTTTTTTTTTTAATCGCTTTGTATTCATTTTGAAATATCCCCAAATTTTTGTGAGCAGTATAGATTTGGTGACTAAAATAATCCCTCCTATACGGAAAAAAAAAAGCAGCTCTTCATATGTTTACTTCTTTCATCAAACAAAGGGCACTTACTGTGTGTGTGGAACAATGCCTCGTGCCTTTGCCGTGATAGAGCCAGGAGCAGTGAAAGGGGTCTGGGAGACTGGACTCACTAAAGGGCAGGAGGCAATCTGCAGTGGGAAAGCAGGGTCCAATGGGTGGGAATGAAGGAACAGGCTCCAGCCAGAGGCAGGAGGGCCAGACCACGGAGATCCACGTTAGAACCCACAAAAGTTACCACAGCTGTGGACAGTAAGTAAGGATTGTGCTTCCAGAGCTGGGCACTGACCTCCAAGGCCTCAGGGAAAAGTGGGACCTTGGCTGCTCCAAGGCTCCTCATGGAGGGAGCTAACAGGCAAAGAAGTGCTTTAGGGACTTGATCCTTTAAGGCTCCTCCTCTAACCACAAAGCAGGGAGAAGAAACATGTCTGCTAAACTGCTGTCCTGGTCTGTCCCTGACAGGACATGAATTTCATTTTGAACTCCATATGAAATATCCATGTGACAGCCCCCTATCCCATCTCTGAAAAACACTTCTTGTCTCACCTGTATGTCGCAAGGTTGTTAGTTTAGCATCAGGTATTTTAAAATGTCAAAGCACAGCGGTATGACAGGCAGGTCCCACAAGTGACTGCCCTGGTTCCCTACTGGCAAAATGAGAGCTGGGTTAAAAAAAACCCTCTCCCTGGAAGGGACACAGATTTAGAACAGAACCCTCTGCCTGGTCAGAAGAACTGGAACTTCCCACTAGAGAAGAGTCTAGTGAAAGGAGTTAAAGAAGTGCCAAATCCTGGACAATTCATATGTTCTGGGGACATGCTGCTATTCAGCTGTCAACACTGAGGCGGGTGTGACTCCCACGCTTCATAATGTCCAGTGCTCCGAGCCTGGCTCCTCTCCAGTGCAAGGTACAGACATGGTGTAACCTTTTGAGGCACTAAAACACTATAAACTCTCCTGTAAATCCACTCAAGAAAACCTTAAATTCTCACATTGCATTTCCTAGAAATAATTCTTAGTCATGAGAGCATGTCAGTCCCACAAAAGTGAAGCTATTACGATGACCACTGCCTGCTATTTCAGTAAGATGCTTCAATTTAAAGAACGTACATTTTCAAATGTAAGCTGCAATTAGGCTCAGACTCAAGTCTGCATTTATCCAAGATTCAAGTCTCAATTAAGCTACAATTTTAACCTAGAATGCAAAAGCCTAAAAATAGCTTTTTGTGTATGTCACCCACTATCAGGAAATATTACCTTTCTTGGGAAAATTTAGAAATACTGCAGCTGTTGTTTCAGACCACATCAGAGAGAAAATACTCAACTTTAACCTGTTAATCAACCCAGGAAGGGCGCAGGCAGGGAAGAGTACATGCTTAGCAGAGATGCGAAAAGGCCAATGTGCTAAAAGCTGGGACATTCTAGATTTCCCTGCAAGTCTCCATCAGGTCTCCCTGTGTACCCTGCCAGGTTCATAGCTCAAGCTACATTACATGTAACAAGATTTCTGGGCAGCATTAGTGCTGTTCAAAAGCGACACACACCCTCTGTTTACAAACTAGAGATATAAACCTTTATTTCACAACTTTGTCATAGTTTGCTTTCTAATAAGACATGTACTAAGGACATAGTTTAAAATACTGGGAAAGCTAGATGCTGGGTGTCTTCCAGGCAGGAGCAAAGCTGTGGTCACTCAGGGCCGATGTGTTCAGGTGGCATGAACCAGATGCACCAGTATCGTCCAACTCAGTTTTACTTAGAGCCACCTCCTTTTTTGGGGCCATTAGTCCTCATTTCATGCCAAATTTTCACTAGAGGCTCCCTGTTCTTCCAAATGAGTTCATGACCGTAAGTAATATACCATCTGGGGAAAAGAAAAACAAAGCACGTCCGACGTTAAACTAGTATGACATACAAATGGTAAGTACCACGATGATAACAAGTGACATTTAAAAAAAATTATGCCATTGTCATTTACTATCTAGCCTATTTAAAATTGCTCATTATTTGATATAAATTTATGATTCACCTTTAATATATGGAGCAGGTAAAAGGTCAAAGTAGGGTAGAACCATGTGCGACTGAGCTGAAAAGCCTATCAATTGTATTTGAACCTTAGAGTGATACCTTTTCTCTTCTAAGGTTACCACAGAATTTGACTCTAAGACCAAAAGAATTCTGTTACATGCCTGTTAATTTGCATTTTTTTGAGATACACACACACACAGAAGGGAGAGCGATGAGAGGCACCAACTCGCAGCTGCGGCACTTCAGTTGTTCACTGACTGCTTCTCCTACGTGCCTTGTCCCGGGGCTCCAGCTGAGCCAGTGATCCATGCCTTCACACATACTACTTTGGATTCCCCACAGCCCTGCAAATTAAGCATCACTCTTCCTGTTACAGATGAGGAAACCAAGCCTGAAAGAAGGTAATCTTAGCTTAAGGTATTAACAGCTTCTTAGTGGCTAATCAAGGACTCACCAGCAGATAAGACCAATTCTGAGCCTGGTGAGAAAATTCACAAGTAGAATTTACTAATGATGGCTAGTCTTTTCGCTTGTTTTTTAAATTTTATTTACTCATTTTAGAGAGAGAAGAGAGAAAGAGAGAGAGAGAAGGGGGAGGAGCAAGAAGCATATGTGCCTTGACCAGGCAAACCCAGGGTTTCGAATCGGTGACCTCAGCATTCCAGGCAGATGCTTTATCCACTGCGCCAGCACAGGTCAGGCTAATGATGGCTAGTTTCAATGCTCCTTGGCACTTTCCACCTGGCTACACAAAGGGTATCTGCTGATGCAGATTCTGCCTCCTTTAAAAGCATAGCTGCAATCCCTATTCTCCTATTAGAAACTCCGAGGAGCAGCCTGAAGCAATAGCTGAGGAAACTGAGGCACCAAGAGGGTTACTAACCAAACTTGCTCAGGCTGCACAACTTGGAATCATCAGAACTGAGACTAGAACCCAAATCTAACTCTGAAACCTGCGCTTTAACCACTGTGCATAATGCAGCACTTGGGTGGGTAGGTATGTACTATCAGCTGGGAAACAAAATGAGTGACAGATGAGAAGGTCCTGCTTTTGAGAAGACACTGGGCCCAAGTACTGCAAGACCAGGTGCTCTACTCAAGGGCAACACAGGCTGCAAGAGTAACTCAGGGGCATTGGCCACCCCTCCTGGGCTTGGGGATGCTAGGAGGGCTTCCTGGAGGATGTGGGATTGATTTGAAATGGCTGTTAATGAAAGCTTTTATTATTTTTTAAAATTTACTTATTTATTTTATTTTAATTAAGTAAGAGGCAGGGAGGCAGACGGACTCCCACATGTGCCCCAACAGGAATCCACTCGGCAAACTTTCTACAGAATGATCCTCTGCCCATCTAGGGCCGCTGCTCAGCAACCAAGCTATTTTAGCACCTGAGGCCATCCTCCATGCCTGAGGTCAACTTGCGCAAACCTTTCAAGCCATAGCTATGGGAAGGTAAGAAGAGAGAGGGAGAGAGACAGAGGAGGGGGAAGGGTGGAGAAGCAGATGGTCACTTCTCCTATGTGCCAACTGGGAATGAAACCCAGGACTTCCACACGCTGTGCCAATTCTCTACTGCTAAACAAACCGGCCAGGTCCTTAAATATTTTAAAAATTGATTTTGAGAGAGAGAAGGAGAAAGAGGCAGAGAAAGAGAAACATCAATTTGTTGTTCCACTTGTTATGCCATCATTGGTATTTTTTGTTTAATTATTTTTTTAAGAATTTAGTAATTGATTTTACACAGAGGAGAGGGGAGGAGTAAGAAGTATGAACTCATAGTTACTTCACTTTAGTTGTTCATTTCTTGCTTCTCGTATGTGCCTTGACCAGGCAAGCTCAGGGTTGAACTAGCGACCTCAGCATCCCAGGTTGACGATCTATCTACTGCACCACCACAGGCCAGGCTCATTGGTTGATTCTGGTATGTGCCTTGAGTGGGGATCGAACCTACAACCTCAGCATATAGAGGACACTTTTTTTTTTTTAATTTTATTTTTTTTATATCAGAGACAGAGAGAGAGTCAGAGAGAGGGATAGATAGGGACAGACAGACAGGAATGGAGAGAGGTGAGAAGCATCAATTATTAGTTTCTCGTTACCCTTATGACACCATAGTTGTTCACTGATTGCTTTCTCATATGTGCCTTGACCGCAGGCCTTCAGCAGACCGAGCACCCTCTTGCTGGAGCCAGTGACCTTGGGTCCAAGCTGGCGAGCTTTTGCTCAAGCCAGGCCGGCCCGCGCTCAAGCTGGCGAGCTCGGGGTCTCGAACCTGATTCTTCCGCATCCCAGTCTGACGCTCTATTCACTGCGCCGCCTGGTCAGGCTAGAGGACACTTTTAACCAATCAACTAACTGGCCAGGAAGAAAGCTTTTATTATTAAAACCTTTATTTTTGCCCTGGTTTCCCAGATTTCTTGTCCCAAGCCAGAGAACAGATTTTGTTGACCTCTGTATCTCCCAAACACCTGTCTGAAAAATGCCTTATTTACCTTAGATTAGTGCTAGAATAGCAGTTTAAGGTTTTAACATTTTCAATGTTCTTAGTATGTATTTTTATTATAAAGTGCTTGAATTACACCTAAATCTTAATATTCACTAAAAATAGTTAAAATCCTAGTCTAAAAAATATAGTCATTAAAATTTTATAAAATTAAGAAAATCAGTAAATTTACAGAAGGAAAGAATGATTTTAAAAGAGATGCAGACTGCCTGACTAATGGTGGCAAAGTGTGCACCTGAGAGGCTGAAGTCCCAGGTTTGAAACCCTGAGGTTGCCAGCTTCAGCACAAGCTCACCAGCTTCAGTGCAGGGTCGCCAGCTTGAGTGTGGGATCATCGACACGATCCATGGTCGCTGGCTTGAGCCCAAGGTCACTGGCTCAGCTTGAGCCCCCTGGTCAAGATATCTATGAGAAGCAATCAATACTCTGACCTGCAGTGGATAAAGCGTCAACTTGGCATGCTGAAGGTGCTGGTTTGAGACCCTGGGCTTGCCCAAGAAGCAACTGCTACATACTGATGCTTCTCACTCCTCCCCACCTTTCTATCTCTTTCTCCTCTCTCTAAAAAAAGTCAATAAATAAAATATTATATATAAAAAAAGAGTCTGACCAGGTGGTGGTGCAGTAGATAGAGCATCAACCTGGGACATTGAGGTCCCAGGTTCAAAACCCCAAGGTTGCTAAGGTTGCTGGCTTAAGCAGGCTCATCTGGCTGAAGCATAGGCTCACCAGCTTGAGCATGGGATCATTCATGTAATCCCATAGTTTCTGGCTTGAGGCCAAAGTTGCTGGCTTGAGCAAGAGGTCACTGGCTCAGCTGGACCCACCCCCCCCCCCGCCATCAAGGCACATATGAGAAGCAATCAATGAACCACTAAAGTGCTGCAACTACAAGTTGATGCTTCTCATCTCTCTACCTTTCTGCCTCTTTCTTGGTCTCTCTCACAACAAAACAAAAGTAAAAAGAAAAAGATGCATTCTGGATATGACTGAACAGAGTAAATGAAAGATACTGAAATTAGAAACAGCAAAGAAAAAGGATACCTCTGCCTTTCAGATCCTGGGCTTTAAAATGCATTTGATCCAATTATTTTCAGGATGGAGAAAAGTCATTTAATTATATAGTTCAGAAGAATAAAGACCTGTGGGGATAGCCTGACCAGGCGGTGGCGCAGTGGATAGAGAGAGTCGGACTGGGATGCGGAGGACCCAGGTTCGAGACCCCGAGGTCACCAGCTTGAGCGTGGGCCCATCTGGCTTGAGCAAAAGCTCGCCAGCTTGGACCCAAGGTCACTGGCTCCAGCAAGAGGGTGCTCGGTCTGCTGAAGGCCTGCGGTCAAGGCACATGTGAGAAAGCAATCAATGAACAACTATGGTGTCGTAAGGGTAACGAGAAACTAATGATTGATGCTTCTCACCTCTCTCCATTCCTGTCTGTCTGTCCCTATCTATCCCTCTCTCTGACTCTCTCTCTGTCCCTGTAAAAAAAAAAAAACAAAAACCTGTGGGGATAAACTCCTTTAAGTATACATGGCAGGATCCAGATAAATTTAGAGTTCATAAAACAGAACCTTTTTCCTAAGTCTTTCTGTTTCTCACACTGTAATATCAGGTCAGTTCCTACTATTTACAACGCGCTGCTGTTAAAACTAGAACTCACATATGCTAGTCTGTAATCATCGCTGAAAACTAAAAATGGCATTTAATTCCACCACCTACTGGGCAAAACTGTTCCACTTTTTTAAAAAATAAAAAAACTTAAGTTTTCCCATTGTTGTGAAACAAAGTTAAAACAAGGGCAAAAGGCAACATTTATACAAGAAAAGACAGGCCATCAGGGGACCCAGCACATCAAAGAAATGGTAACTGCTAACGGGGCTCTCGTGGTCACATGGGCTCCAGGAGTCCTGAGGAAGTTCTGGGGCAGAGAGACTATATAAAGCACTACTGTTCAAGGCCAAATCTCATTGTCTAAAGCACAAGTGGAAGATCCTGGGACCACAATGCAATTATACTCAATATGGTATGATGGGGAGGAAGGGCTTTGGATCTGGGTTGAAATTCTGCTCTACTATTTTTTTTTATTTCTTGTTTTTCTAAGTGAGAGGAGGGGAGATAGACTCCCACATGTGCCCCGACTGGGATCTACCCAGCTACCCCATCTGGGGCAGATGCTCTGCCCATGTAGGGCCATACTTGCAACTGAGCTATTTAGTGCCTGGGGTGGGGGTGGGGCAATGCACTTGAACCAATCAAGCCATGGCAGCAGGAGAGGGGTAGGGGAGAGAAGGAGAGTAGGGAGAAGGAGGGGGAGGGGAAGCAGATGGTCACTTCTGCTGTGTGCCCTGACTGGGAATCAAACGCGGGATGTCCACATGCTGGGCCGACACTCTGCCACTGAGTCAACCAGTCAGGGCCTGCTGCTACTGAAGAGGTGTCTGGCCTGGGGAAGAGCACTGCCAAGCCCATCCATGAAATGGAGGGAACAGTAGTATAACATAAGGTAACTAGCTCAGTGCCTGCCACATAACAGATGCTAAGTGGTAGCAGGTCCCCTTGGCCTGTCATGCTGCGTGATGCAGAACACGCACTCCAGGCAGAGCACAGCGCCGCCCGCTCCGTGTCTGCCCCGCCTGTGAGATGAAGGTCAGGGGGGCATCTGTGGGCGGGACAGGAGGCCTGAGAGCGGGGAAGGGATATGACAGCCCAGGCTGGGGGCAGGGAGTCATGCCAGGTCAGGAGTGGGGCTGACCTGAGGTTGAGGGCAGGGTGACTGAGGCAGGGTGGGGCCTGATAGTCTCACATCCCCCTCACATGGTGAAACTGGGCAAGGCTGAGGCAAACTGTGTGGAGGATCCTCGCCCTCCCGACCGCACCTGCCTCTGCCTTACTCTGCCTGCCTTCCAGGGGGAGAGAAACATGACCTGAAACAGCAGTGTAGCAATCAGTTACGCTCAGACTTACATTCCAAAGAGAGCTCCCCCAAGGTGTGCTGCATGATCAAAGAATCTCCATCCCAGGATCATTCCTGCTGTGTCCATGGCAATAATGGCTTTTAGGGCCTGCAAGCCAGCAAAAGAGAACATAACCAGTACAACTTTGGTTCCTCCAGCACTGGCATTTCTCATTTAAGGGCAAGAATTCAGTTACTATAAAAATACCACCACTGTCCCCACACTTCACTTCATAAAAGTACTTACATTCCCTGCCGTGAAGGTGAACATTGGCAGGAAGATGATGGCAAGCCTCCCCTCCGGGACCTTGGTGCAAACAGCGGCAAGCACCGTCATGATCGCGCCTGACTGCAAAGGAACGCTCTGGTGAAAAGGTGAAGCTCTCAATGTGCAATGCTCACCAACCACAGCATCTAAAATAGCAAGACTTTCCCAGAAAGTCAATAAAACACAAATGAGGGGAGCACAAAGCTTAAAAGCTTTCAGTTACAAAGGTACAAAATATTGGGCACAGGGGCTCCAGGCCCATCGCAGACTAACCACCTGGGAAGGACTGACTACGGGCAATAAGGTGTGTGACAGCCAGCACGTGCTCAGGGAAGTACAGGGACAGTGTTAAGTACGTCACATGCATCATTTCATTGCATAACTAAAAGGGAACTTCTCAGACTTCAACAAAACTCCTCCCAACCAGAGAGCATGAATTTCCCAAAGAAACCCACATGTGGAATTTAAGTATAATGTTTTATCTTTTAAACAACCATGTAAAATTTGCATCCTACTTCATAGTAAAATTTAACATTTTCCTTAAAACCTCTGAGCAAATGTTCTGTTCCAGTAAAGCGTCCATGTTTGGCCTACAGCTCTGCAGGGCCCGCCCCTTGCGGCTCCTCCCAGGGACGCACATTCATCCGCCTGACTGATACACTATTTCCCCCAACAGCCTCACATTAGACAATAAACCTCTAAATTTCACCTTAACAGCAATAAATCAATCATCTTGTTATAACTGAAAGTATAATTGTTGTATAGTTTTTCTTTTATCATACATGTTTTTCCAGGTTGTTATGAAATTCTCATAATTTAAATTTTTTTTAAATTTCTTTTTATTTTATTCATTTTAGAGAGGAGACACACACACACAGAGAGAGAGAGAGAGAAAGAGAGAAAGGGGGGAGGAGCTGGAAGCATCAACTCCCATATGTGCCTTGACCAGACCAGTGCAGGGTTTTGAACTGGCGACCTCAGTGTTCTCAGGTCGATGCTTTATCCACTGCGCCACCACAGGTCAGGCCCTCATAATTTAAATTTATAATGGCTATGAAAAATCTGGATAAGTTATGCCAGTTTAACTAAACTTTCTTGACATTAGACATGTTCCCAATTCCTCTAAATGGTAAAATATTTGAGAAATTGGATCATAAACCTTAATTTGCCTTATATCTCATGATAAAGATTTATTCGGATATTTGAACCTTACTCCACACCAGGCACAATGCTAGATGTTGGGGCTACAGAGGAACACTTCCAGTCGCTGCTTTGATGGAGCTTACGCCGCGGCAGGAAAGACATTCTAAGTCATGGGGAGGAACAACATGCGGCAGAAGGGAGAGAGCCTGATGTAAGCTCAGAGTTAATAAGTGACATCAAACTTTGTAGGGAAGGGTGACCAGATGTTGGCCAGGTAAAACAAGAGGAGGTGGTAAGAGTGTTCCAGGCAGAAAAACAGCTTGAACCAAGCCTGAAAGTCAGAGGGTATAAAGGTGGGTGAATGCAAAAAAGCTGAGTGTGGCCCAGTGTGAAGCAAGAGCAAGGGGAGTCAGTCACTACCTACCTTCCTAGTGGAGACAAACTTAGTTACTTATTAAATATAATTACTTATTAAATATAATAAAACTCCCATGAGGGACATTGTACAAAGTATCTTCTACTACTCCTCAAAAGTATCAATGTAGTGAAAGACTAGGAAAGACTAAGAAACCATCACAGACTAGAGAATACTAAAAAGGCATGACAA
Organism: Rhynchonycteris naso; assembly: GCA_037038555.1. Taxonomy (NCBI): domain Eukaryota; kingdom Metazoa; phylum Chordata; class Mammalia; order Chiroptera; family Emballonuridae; genus Rhynchonycteris; species Rhynchonycteris naso. The sequence goes on from CM073002.1 coordinate 40,941,265, forward strand.
TGAAATCAAGGTAGCACCCTGGCACACAAAGAAAGACCACCATGGAACAAGTGGGGAACTTCCAATATAGTCTGCAGGTAATGGGACTGGACCAATGTTAATTTCCTAGTTTTGGTAAGTGAGCAGTGTTTATGGAAGATGTTAACATCAGGGAAAGCTGATAAGATGTGTATATATGTTCACTCTTACAACCACCATCACAGCAAAAATGAATTCAAGCCAGAATAATCAATGTATGCTTATTTCTGCATAGGAGGGAAAGGGGTGTGTTCTGATAAACAAGATATCAAGATCTTTACATAATCCCCAAGTATCTTTTCACAAATTACTTGTTAACTTTAAATAAAAGAAGAAGGAAAAATAATTTTACAGTAGAGAAGCTAGAAAACACATAACCAGTCATATGAGGACAATCAAGGGCGAGTGGACACCATGCGCCTGCAGCTTGATCCCTGAGGGTGCGTCACTCATGTTGCATTCCAACCAGACATACACAACCAGAATCTAATCATAAAGAAACAGATAAACCCAACTGATGGACTTTCTTTAAAATAACTAGCCAGCATTGTTCAAAACTGTTAATGCCATGAAAAAACAAAAAAGGTTAACCAGAAGGCAACAAAAACAAAAATAAACAAATGGGACTACATCAAACTAAAAAGCTTGGCATAGCAAAGAATACCATCAACAAAATGGCAGCCTACCAATGGGAAAAGTATTTGCAAATCATATAATCTAAAAAGGGTTAACATACAAAATATATAAAGAACTCATACAACTCAACGTCCAAAAAACACTGATTAAAAAATGGGCAAAGAATTTGATTAGACATTTTTCCAAAGAAGATGTTGAAATAGTAAACACGTACATGAAAAGGTGTTCACCATCACTAATAATCAGGGAAATGCAAATCAGAACCACATTGAGCTATCTCCTCACACCTGTTAGAATGTCTATTTTCAAAAGACAAGAAATAACAGTTTTTGGCAAGGATGAGGAGAAAAGGAAACTCTTGTGCACTGTTGATGGAAATGTAAATTGATGCAGCCACTATGAGAAACAGGATGGAAGTTCATAAATTAAAAATAGATTATGATTTCTATTTCTGGATATTTATCCAAATAAAACAAAAACACTGCCTGGGCTCTGGCCGGTTTGCTCAGTCATGGGTTCAATCCCCAGTCAGGGCACACACGAGAAGCAACCATATGCTTTTCTTTCCCTCCCTCTCTTCCTCTCCCCTTCTCACAGCCAGTAGCTTGATTGATTCAAGGATCAGCCCTGGACGCTGAGGACAGACAGCTCAGTTGATTCAAGAATCAGCTCCAGATGGGGGTTGTCGGGTGACCCTGGTTGGGGCGCATGCAGGAGTCTATCTCCCTCTCCTTCCACTTAAAAAAAAAAAAAAACAACAAAAACAAGAACAAAACACTGTCTGGTCTGTGGTGGTACAGTGGATAAAGCATCTACCCAGAATGCTGAGGTCGCTGGTTTAAACCCAGGAGGCAGACACAACAAACAACAATGAACTACTAAAGTGAAGCAACTGTGAGTTGATACTTCTTGGTGCCCTCTCAATAAAATCTTTAAAGAATAAATAAAAAATAAATAACTCAAATATATATATATATATATATATAAAGCCCACATAGCTAAGATAAGGAAAAAACCCTAAGTGTCCATCAGTGGATGAACTGATATGAAAATATGATACACAAACACTGGAATATTGCTCATCCATAAAAAAGGAACCACTCCCCACCCCGAAAAGGAAACCTTGCCATTTTGGACAACACAGATGAACCTTGGGGGCTTTATGCTAAGCAAAGTCAGTCAGATGAATAAAGACTAACATTATATGATCTCACTTTAAATCGAGCTCATATATACAGAGAACATATTGGTGGCTGCCAGAATTGGGGCAGAGGGGTTTGAGAGGGTGAACAAAATGAGTGAAGGGGGGTTAAAAGGTACAAACTTCCCATTATATACATAAGTCATGAGATATAATGTATAGTATGGTAACCAGGTAACAATACTGTATTGTGTATTTGAAAGTTGTTAAGAAGGATATTATAAGTTCTCATCACAGAAAAAAATCTGTAACTATGTATGGTGACAGATTTTTAAACTAGACTTACTGTGGGAATGTCACAATATGAATATAAAACCACTGTGCTGTACACCTAAAACTACTATACTGTATGACAGCTGTACTGCGATTGAAAAAATAAGTATGTGGCATGAATGGTGGTGGTGCAGTGGATAAAGCATCAACCCAGAATGCTGGGGTCGCCAGTTCAAATTTCTGAGGTCACCAGCTCTGAGTGCAGGCTAGTCAGAATGGGATCACTAGCTTAAGCAGGGGAATCATCCACACAATCCCAAAGCTTGCCAGCATGAGCCCAAAGGCCACTGGAATAAAAAGCCCAAGGTCACTGGCTTGAACAAAGGAACACCAGCTTAGCCCCGGTCAACGCACATAACAAGAAGCAACCAATGCACAACAAAAATCAAAGCACTGAAGCTGATACTTCTCACCCTCTCTCTCCCTTCAGACAGGAGGGAGGAAAGGAGGAAAGGGGGAAAGGAGGGAGGGAGGAAGGGAGGAAGGAAGGGAGGGAGGGAGGAAGTCCTGTCTGATCAGGGGGTGTCACAGTGGACAGAGCGTCAAACTGGGACGCTGAGGACCCAGGTTTGAAACCCTGAGGTCGCCAGCTTGAGTGCGGGCTTATCCAGCTTGAGCGCAGGTCGCTGGTTTGAGCATGGGATCATAGACATGGCCCCATGGTTGCTGGCTTGAGCCCTAAGGTAGCTGGCTTGAAGCCCAAGGTCGCTGGCTTGAGCAAGGGGTCACTTGCTCTGCTGGAGCCCCCCAGTCAAGGCACATATGAGAAAGCAATCAATGAACAACTAAAGAGCTGCAACGAAGAACTAATACTTCTCATCTCTCTGTGTCTGTCCTTATCTGTCCCTCTCTCTGACTCTGTCTCTGTCACAAGGGGGAAAAAAAAGAGGAAATGTCCCAGTTTTAAGAGATCAAAGACACACAACAGCTGAACACAATACATGATCTAAGAGGGGGAAGTAGCTACAAAGAACATTATTGAGACAAATGATAAAAATGGAATTATGTTCTATCGAGTAAATGAAAATATTATAACATTAAATTTCTTGAATTTGATAACCCAGTGCTAATACTGAAAAACTGCAAAGAACATGGAAACAACTTCCTACACATTACAGGTGACAGGCTGGGTGTTGGTGGTATCTGCCAATTCTGCAGTGGGGGTTAGGAATCAGAATTCTGTATTTAAGATCAACTGCCTGCTACTGTATACTGACTTACTAAGCTTCTATGCAAGTCTGTAATCGAAACACACAGGGTTCTCCTGAAATCCTGACTTCTCTTAACAGGGCAATCACTGGTTGTGTGGAAACACACACACACACCCATAATTTATTCTACCTTTCCCTGTTCCCCTCCTCCACCTCTAAATAGGTCAAAACTTTCAGGGATATCAGAACCACATCAGAAGATGGCTGGCTGATTTCCCCACAAAAACTAATGGGTCAAAAAAAAAACAAACTACTGGGTCATGGTTCCTCCAGCATGCATGCAACATGTTATACTGGCCATATTTATAGTCATTCTGAAAGATTTGTTCTGACTGGAGCCTCAACATCTGCCTCCCAAAATCTATCAGCAGCTTATATGCATTAAGCAGAATAGATGTCAATGTCACTAAGAATTTGAAAATCCAACTGAGGAGCAGCCCATCATCTTCCAGGCTGCACAGCATATGGACAACTTTAGTATCCTAGGTTTATTTTTAACAAAACCTAAAAAAGTCAGCTCCACCCAATCCAGAAGAAATCACATTGAAGCCTTATTTTTTCAAAGAAAAAATAAAATAAAATTATAATTTCCCCAAAATGAAGCAAATATGATTAGTTGATGTAAAAGAGCATTAAAATTCTGTTCTCTAAATTGTTTCTCCATAGATGATTATATTCTACATCTAAAGTGCTCATTACAGACATTTTAATAAAGAAAATTCTCATTAACTGCACATTTCCACATAAAGCCAGTTTCTTCTCACTGTAACACATTGAACTCATTACACATTAGTTTAAAGATAGGAAATAGCTCCACTATCCTGGAATTTTCTCAAAGTGATCTTTACCTACACGAATTTAAACATTTATGTGTTTGAATAAATCACAACTTGCTTTTTTGACAAATGTTTGAGTTCACTCTTGTGCAGAAATTCTTTATTTTCATCTTTTTTAGTCAGAGGTTTTAAAGGGTATAACGAAAATGAACCCTTTCTCCTCAGAAAAATTTCACATTCATGTATTTTAGATAGAATTTCAGGGAGTCATGATGTCCAATCCATGTAGATCCTAGAGGTCTGCTTTCTTTTTATTTTTAAGAGAGGAGGGGCCTGGCTGGGCGGTGGCACAGCGATTGGAGCGTCAAACTGGGATGCCAAAGGACCCAGGTTCGAGACCCCGAGGTTGCCAGCTTGAGCGCGGGCCCATCTGGTTTGAGCAAAGCTCACCAGCTTGGATACAGGGCTGCTGGCTTGAGCGAGGGGTTACTTGGTCTGCTGTGGCCTGCCAGTCAGGGCACATGTGAGACATCAGTCAATGAACAGCTAGGCAGGGGTCCCCAAACTTTTTACACAGGGGGCCAGTTCACTGTCCCTCAGACCGCTGGAGAGCCGCCACATACAGTACTCCATACACTGACCACCAATGAAAGAGGTGCCCCTTCCAGAAGTGTGGCGGGGGCCAGATAAATGGCCTCAGGTGTTGCCGCAATTTGGCCCGCGGACCCTAGTTTGGGGACTCTGAGCTAGGGTGTCGCAATGAAAAACTGATGATTGATGCTTTCCATCTCTTTCTGTTCCTGTCTGTCTGTCCCTATCTGTCCCTCTCTCTCTCACTCTGTCTCTGTAAAATAAATAAATAAATAAAAAGAGAGGAGGGAAGATAGACATTCTCCCGCATGCACCCCAACCAGTATCCACCCAGCAACCCGTCTGGGGCTGATGGCCAAGGTCTGCCATCTTGGTTAGAGGTGAAGATCATTTATTCTCCACCAATAATTTGTTTATGTATACTGGTTATGTACTTGTAATCAATATATACATATAATTTTTTATTTATTTCATAAGTAAACAATTTTCATAAATAATTTTCTCTATTTTCATGTAATGTTAATGATTTATATGATTTTTTTTGCATTATTAATTTTAAATGAGTTTCCTTTAAAGGTCCTTCTGCTTCTACAAGCAAAGTACAGCTACAAACCCTGGGCATTATATGTAAAGCAAACATAAAACAACTCTGAAAAGCTGAGAAGGGAGAGCAGATCAGGAACCTCAAGACCTGAGTGCTGACTTCCCTGGGTTTTCTTCTGGCCTCATAGACTGACTGGGCTCAGGAGAAGCTCACAACCCAGAAACTCCAATAAACTCACACAAAATAGGTCTTACCCCCACAAAAGGCATTCTCTCTAGCCAAAGGACCAGAAAAGGGTAACCTAGCAAGACAAAACCTTTTAGACAATAATCACTCTATTCCAGCCAAATACCATAGGAAAACAGTAGCCTAATCCCCATCTACAAGGCTGAGTGGAAAACCCGGACTTCCACCTTTGCAGACTGTGCTGAGCATCCCAACACCCTGGACAGGGAGGTGCCAGTGGAGGTCACATGGGCAGCAGTATCATGGCACCCTTCCTCCTAGCCAGAGTAGTTTTAGCAGAGATCTACTGGGTAGGCTGAACTTCCAGAACTCCCAGCCCCATACTGCAGTTGAACAAGAACCCTTCGGTCCTAGGTGTCAAAGGAGGTTGAGTGAAGAACCGGGACCTCCATCCTCACCTGGCAGCAATGGTCAGTGCACTCCCTTTCCTTGTTAGAGCAGTGTCAGAGGCGGCCTGCTAAACAGTGAATTTAAACAAGATTCAGGCCCTGGCTGGTTAGCTCAGTTGATTAGAACATCATCCCGATATGCCAAGGTTACAGGTTTGATCCCTGGTCAGGGCACATACAAGAATCAACCAGTTAACACATAAAAAAGTAAAATAAGTCAATGTTTCTCTCAAACCAATAAATTTAAAAATGTAAAAACAACAAACAAGATTCAAAGTTTCCTAGCAGCCTGACCAGGCAGTGGTATAGTGGATAGGGCACCAGTCTGGGACACTGAGAACCCAGGTTCAAAATCCCAAGGTTGCCAGCTTAAGTGTGGGCTCATCCAGCTTGAGTGCAGGGTCACTGGCTTGAGCGTGGAATCATGCACATGACCCCAAGGTCGTTGGCTTGAGCCCAAAGGTCACTGGCTTGAAGCTCAGGGTCACTGACTTGAGCAAGGAGTCAATGGCTCAGCCGGAACCCCCAGGTCAGGGGCACATATGAGAAGCAATCAATGAACAACTAAGGTACTGCAGCTATGAGCTGATGCTCTTAATCTCTCTCTCTTCCTGTCTCTCTCTCTAAAAAAAAAACCAAAACATTGATTTGTTGTTCTTATTCATGCACTCATTGGTTGACTTTTTATTTTTTTTTTTAATGTTTTTTTTTTAAATTTTATTTTATTCATTTTAGAGAGGAGACACAGAGTGAGAGAGAGAGAGAGAGAGAGAGAGAGAGAGAGAAAGAGAAAGGGGGGAGGAGCTGGAAGCATCAACTCCCCATATGTGCCTTGACCAAACCAGTGCAGGGTTTTGAACTGGCGACCTCAGTGTTCCCAGGTCGACAGCTTTATCCACTGCGCCACCACAGGTCAGGCTCATTGGTTGACTTTTTAAAAAATATTTTATTAATTTGAGAGGAGGGGAAAGAGAGACAGAAACATTGATCTGTTCCTGTATATGTCCTGACTGGGTATCGAACCCACAACCTTGGTGTATTGGGACAATGCTCTAACCCACTGGTAGTCAACCTGGTCCCTACCGCCCACTAGTGGGTATTCCAGCTTTCATGGTGAGCGGTAGCGGAGCAACCAAACAGCATCGCGATTACATACTAATCGACTAACTGTTGACCAGTCAAGATCAGGACAGCGGTCAGCGTCAGACTATTACAGGGCATTTGTATTGGGGCCGCACCCAACCTCTTTCACGACCACCTGGCCCGCATCCACGATCGGCCAGGTACCTGACCCCAGGTCCACACCTGCTGCCTGATCTGGCGGGCAGTTTATGACCACTATTGTTGCCCAAAAACTAGCAGTTCCTCGTTTTATTACCCCGTAGACAAAGAACTCCATGGCTTGACACTTCTTTCTATGAAACTGCTGGACAATGGAGACACCAATTAACTCATATTTTCGTCTCGATTCCTGGATTTTAGGGTAATATGGTGACATTCTAGGAACCCCACTTTGGACTGCCAAAACTAGCTAATGTCTCACTATTTCGCCCCTATTGCAAAGAAGTGATGCCATTGGCCAACACCCGCTACATAAAATTTTATAAAACGCACAACCACAGATACTCACTAACTTAGTCTCATCTCGACAAACTCTCGCTCAACACAACACTTTTAACATTGCGACCACGCAACAGACTTCAAGCGCATAAGTTTTGTTCACATTACGTAAATGAAGCTAAATCGTTACGTAATCGAAACTAAAGTCAGTACGTAGTTAGATTTCTGAGAGCAAGCACGGGCTTACAGCTTCAAACAAAATATTGTGAAATATCAGGAGCCCATGTCTCAAAAAAGAAAATACGCACACGGCTATTCACCAGAGTATCTGAAGATGGGTTTCATAGAATCTGTTGCAAATAAACAACATCCAATGTGTTTATTGTGCCATAAAACATTATCCAATGAGGCAATGAAGCCAAGTCGATTGTGAGAACATCTTTCTACAAAGCATCCAAATGACAAGGACAAGCCCATTGAGTATTTTCAGGAAATATATAAAAAATTTCAAAATCATTTAACTATCATTGCATCATTTAAGAAACAACATACAATGAACAAAGATGGATTAATTGCCACTTACCACATTTCACAAATAATTGCAAAAAGTGGTAAAAGCTATAAAATTGGAGAAACTGTAATAATACCCTTTATAAAAGAATTAATCTCAACAGTAATGCATCAGGATATACCTCAAATTTTAAAAACATTGCCCCTAAGCGACAGCACAGTAAAGCGACAAATTGATGAAATGGCAGTTAATGTTGAAAACAAACTTATAAGTATTCTCTAAACTCTTCATTTTCCATGCAATTGGACTAATCTACCATTGCAGATAATGATGCTTTATTGATGGCATATGTACGCTATTTTGATGAAAACAATATATTACGAGAAGAAATGCTATTCGCAATAAATCTCATCACAGATACAAAAGGATTACCTATATTTAATACTGTGAGAACATATTTTACAAAAAAATAATATTCCTTTGAATAATATTGTTGCATGCGCTACTACTGATGGAGCACCATCAATGGTAGGTCACTATCTTGGATTTGTTGCTTATTTAAAACAGAAAGTGCCAAATGTTTTATGTATTCATTGTGTGGTGCACAGACAACATCTTGTAGGAAAACATCGAAGTAGAAGTCTCCATTCATCATTAACTATAATAATTTGAGCCGTAAACAAGATCAAATCCAATGCAAAGAATGATAGAATGTCTCGGCAGCTTTGCCAGGACAATAATAAAGATTTTATTAAGTTACTTTCACACACAGAAGTTCGGTGGCTGTCAAAAGGTACATCTTTGGCTAGATTTGTAGCATTATATGATAGTGTCATACAATTTTTTGAAAGTAATAATGAGACCAATCTAAGTCAACAGTTAAAAACAGTAAAGAGCGCCTGACCTGTGGTGGCGCAGTGGATAAAGCGTCGACCTGGGAACACTGAGGTCGCCAGTTCAAAACCCTGCACTGGTCTGGTCAAGGCACATATGGGAGTTGACGCTTCCAGCTCCTCCCCCCTTACTCTCTCTCTCTCTCTCTCTCTCTCTCTGTCTCCTCTCTAAAATGAATAAAATAAAAAGAAATTTAAAAAATAAAAAAGAAAAAAAAACAGTAAAGAGCCTGACCAGGTGGTGGCGCAGTGGATAGAGCATTGGACTGGGATGCGGAAGACCCAGGTTCGAGACCCCAAGCTCGCCAGCTTGAGTGTGGGCCCATCTGCCTTGAACAAAAAAAAAGCTTGTCAGCTTGGACCCAAGGTCGCTGGCTCCAGCAAGGGGTTACTCGGTCTGCTGAAGGCCCGCGGTCAAGGCACATGTGAGAAAGCAATTAATGAACAACTATGGTGTCGCAAAGGCAACGAGAAACTAATGATTGATGCTTCTCACCTCTCTCCGTTCCTGTCTGTCTGTCCCTATCTATCCCTCTGTCTGACTCTCTCTCTCTGTCCTTGGAAAAAATAAATAAATAAATAAAACTTAAAAAAAAAAACCAACAGTAAAGATTGATGCCTTTTACTTGGCAGATATTTTCAAGAAATTTAATGATGTCAATTTGCAGCTTCAAGGAGCTTATAAAACTCTTATAGGTTGCCAAAGTATTGTGCTATTATTTGACAAACTTGAACTACCTTGTCATAATCTATTGAAGAGAGAATTACATCAGTTTCCTCAATTATCATCTATAAAAGATGATGTAACTCCAGAAGATATTGACAGATTCAGTAGCCACCTCAACGAACTTAAATTGGACATGGAAAAACAATTTGAAGATATTTTGCAATTGAAGGTATATGACTGGATGAAAAATCCTTTTACCACAAATATTTAAGAGGCTGATACAACTTGTCAAGAAGAACTGTTAGAAATTAGGTATGATGAAGAAAGTAAACATAAATTCGACAGTGGTGGATATGAAAACCTATAGCAAAATTAAAAAATGCTGGTCTTATATCCAAATATGTGGAAAATGGTACTCAGTTTATTGATAGCTTTCCCTACCTCATATCTTGTGGAATCAGGATTTAGTGCTGTTAATCATATTATGACGAAGGAAAGAAACCGCCTGAATATTTCTGAAAGGGGAGACTTTCGTTTGTTCCTCACAAAAATAGAACCAGATATTCAATATTTAGTTTCCCAGCATCAGCCTCAGGGATCCCACTAATAATTCAATTAACTAATGTAATTTCTATGTATGTAAAGTATAAATAAAAAGATAGATTTAACTATAGTTTTATAAAGATTTATTCTGCCAAACTTAGTGAAAATCCGACATAAAGTACTTGGTAAGTAATTATTATTATATGCTTTAACTTGCTGTAACTCTGCTTTATAAATTTTATAAAGTTACTTCCCTACTTTATAAATCACCATTACAGTGGAACCGGTGGGCGGTTAGAAAATTTTACTACTAACAGAGATACAAAAGTGGGTAGTAGGTATAAAAAGGTTGACTACCCCTGCTCTAACCAACTGAACTAACCTGGCCAGCGTCCTGAAAAGCATTTTAAAGTAGCCATTATAAAATACTTTAATGAGCCATCACAAACATGCCTGAAACAATTTAAAAAAAAAAGGCACGGAAATAGACTTGGCAAAGACATAGAAGATATAAACTTTAGAACAGAAAAATACAATAACCTTAAAAAAACACAATGGATGGGCTCAAGCAGAATGAAAAGAACAGAGAAAATAATCAGTGAACTGGAGACAGAACAACAATTACCCAATCAGGACAAGAGAGGAAGTAAACTTAAAAAAATTAACAGTTTCAGGGACCCATGAGATTATAACAAATGGTCTAATACTGCGTCAGCACAGTCCTAGGAGAGAAGTATAAGGGTGAGGCTGAAAAAGTATTTCAAGAAATAACGGCTAATGCCTGACCAGGCAGTAGCGCAGTGGATAGAGCATCAAAATGAGATGTGGAGGACCCTGGTTCGAGACCCCGAGGTCACCAGCTTGAGCACGGGCTCATCTGGTTTGAGCAAAGCTCACCAGCTTGGATTCAAGGTCGCTAGCTTGAGCAAGGGGTTACTTGGTCTGCTGTAGCCCCACAGTCAAGGCACATATGATAAAGCAATCAATGAATAACTAAGGTGTCACAATGAAAAACTGATGATTGATGCTTATCATCTCTCTCCATTCCTGTCTGTCTGTCCCTGTCTATCCCTCTCTCTGACTCTGTCTCTGTAAAAAAAAATAATAATAATAATAATGGCTGAAAATTTCCCCAAAAGAATAAACCTATAGTTTCAAGAAGCTGAGCAAAATTAACACAAGGTAAACAAAGCAATACCCATGACAAGACTTCTGGAAATTACAAATGAAACGGATTTTTAAAGCAGTAAGAGAAATGAAACTTTACCTACATCAAAAAGCTATTTAGACCCTGGCCGGTTGGCTCAATGGTAGAGCACTGGCCTGATGTGTACAAGTCCTGGGTTTGATTCCCAGTCAGGGCACACAGGAGAAGTGCCCATCTGCTTCTCCACCTTTCCCCCTCTCTATTCTCTCTCTCTCTTCTCCTGCAGCCAGGGCTCCATTGGAGCAAAGTTGGTCCGGGCGCTGAGGATGGCTCCATGGCCTCCACCTCAGGCACTAGAATGGCTCTGGTTGTAATGGAGCAATGCCCCAGATGGGCAGAGCATCGCCCCATAGGAGGCTTGCTGGGTGGATTATGGTCGGGCGCATGTAGGAGTCTGTCTCTCTGCCTTCCCGCTTCTTAGTTCAGGAAAATATAAAAAATAAATAAAATAAAATAAAAAGCTATTTAAATAACAAGGGACTTCTCTTCGGACTATGGAGACAAAAAGGAATGGCCCAACACTTCCAAGTGCTGAAAGAACTGTCAGCCTAGAATTTTATATCCAGTGAAAATATCTTTCTGCCTGACCAGGCGGTGGCGCAGTGGATAGAGCATCAGACTGGGATGCAGAAGACCCAGGTTCGAGACCCCGAGCTTGCCAGCTTGAGGGCGGGCCCATCTGGCTTGAGCAAAAGCTTGCCAGCTTGGACTTAAGGTTGCTGGCTCCAGCAAGGGGTGGCTTGGTCTGCTAAAAGCCCGTGGTCAAGGCACATGTGAGAAAGCAATCAATGAACAACTAAGGTGTCGTAACGGCAATGATTGATGCTTCTTACCTCTCTCCATTCCTGTCTCCCTATCTATCCCTCTCTCTGTCCCTGTAAAAATAAAAAAATAAAATAAAATAAATATCATTCAGAAAGGAAGGAGAAATTTAGACATTTTAGATAAAGCAAAGCTTAGAGAATTTGTCATCAGCAGACCTCCTTAAAAGAAATGGCTAAAGAAAGCCCTCTAAACAAAAAGAAAAATGATAAAAGGAGGAATCTTGGAACATAAGGAAGGACAATGGAAAAAGTAAAAATTATAGGCAAATACAATTTTCCTCCTTCCTTGGAATTCTCTATATTATGTTTAATGGTTAAAGCAAAAAACAAAAAAAAAGCCTGACCATGTGGTGGCGTAGTGGATAGAGTGTCAGACTGGGACATGGAAACCCAGGTTCAAAACCCTGAGGTCGCCAGCTTGAGCGTGGGCTCATCTGGTTTGAGCAAATCTCACCAGCTTGAGTCCAGGGTAGCTGGCTTGAGCAAGGGGTCACTTGGTCTGCTGTGCCCCCCCCCCAAATCAGGGCATATATAAGAGAGCAATCAATGAACAACTAAGGTGCCACAATGAAGAATTGATGCTTCTCATCTCTCTCCCTTCCTTTCTGTCTATCACTAAATAAATGAATGAATGAATGAATGAATGAATGAATAAATAAATAAAAAGTGTCAAAATATGTTTAAAAAATTTTTTTCTAATTCCATAAGAGGAGGGGAGGCAGAGACAGACTCTGCATGCGCCCCAACCAATCCACCTGGCAAGCCCACAAGGGGGTGATGCTCTGCTCGTCTGAGGCGTGACTGCTGCTCAGCAACTAAGCCCTTCTTAGCGCCAAAAGCGGAGGCCATGGAGCCATCCTCAGGGCCTGGGGCCACCTCGCTCCAATTAAGCCATGGCTGCAGGAGGGAAAGGGAGAGGGGGGAGAGAGAGACAAAGGGAGAGAGAAGCGAGAGTGGTGGAGACATAGATGGGCACTTCTCCTGTGTGCCCTGACTAGGAATCAAACCTGGGACATCCACATGCCAGGCTGATGCTCTGCCACTGAGCAAATTGGCCAGGGTTAGCAAAATTTTTAAAAAATATTTTTATTAATTATTTTTAGGGCAAGGGGGAGAAGCAAGAAGCATCAACTTGTAGTTGCTTCTTGTATGTGCCTTAACCAGGCAAGCCCAGGACTTTGAACCTGTGACCTCAGCATTCTAGGTTGTCACTTATCCACTGCGCCACTATATGTCAGGCAAAGCAAATTATTTTAACAGTGACTAATACTATAAATGTATGTACAGGAAATATTTAAGACAATTATAATTTGGAGAGGGTAGGGTGATGAAAAGAGAGGTTAAGGTTCACTTTAAACTGGTAGAATGAGACCACCTGTAGACTCTGATAAGTGATGTATATATTGAATATCTAGAGCAGCCAACAAAAACATTATACAAGGAGATACATTCCAAAACAATACAAATAAATCAAAATGGAATTCCAAATGAATCTGTTCTGGTGACTTTTTTTTTTCTGGTGACCATTTTATTTTACTGGAAACCTTGTAAAGAAGAGACTAAAAATACTCTAGTGACTAAGCAAGAGAATTTACCTTGTGTACAGGTTAGATCAATGATAGTTAAATCAATGACATTACAAGGAACAGATTATCATAATATTGGTAAACAAATTCAGCCTATGATAAACCTATCTACAACTCCAAGTGAAAAAACTTTAACATTTTAACGAGTACTATTTCCTACAACAAACATTTGATTGATCTTCGCCATCTGACAATGAAGAGTTATGTCTGGCAGAAAGTAAACTTTTGAAAAGCAGATCAGAGAAGAGCTTCCTGCCAACAACTAGTAAGAAACTCAGTTTTTAAATGAAATTCAGAATATGCATAGCTCTAACTCAGTGGTTTTTAACCTTTTTTGAGGTATCGAACCCACCAGTTTCATATGCGCATTCACCGAACCCTTCTTTAGGGATAAATAAAATATAATTTTTTTTTCCAAATTCAAGACATAGGTATATGTTTTTTACTGGTGCACAAAATGAGCCGTGCATGAACATCACCTTGCTCAAAGAACAAAACCAACAAAGTGCATGAACTCACAACAAATTATGGTATTATTTTATTCTGGCCTCCGTGGCAGAGGCTTCTCCGAACCCCTGAGACCGACTCATCGAACCCCTAAGGTTTGATAGAACCCAGGTTAAGAACCACTGCTCTAACTAAACAAAGCCCTTACCAAAATCTAGTACTCTTAACAAATTCGTGCTCTCTAGTGCCAATATAATTGAAACATTCTTTGTCTCCATCTTTTTAAAAAAAATAATTTTAGAGAAAGAGGGAGAGAGGGAAGCATCAGTTTGTTGTTCTACTTATTTATGCATTTGTTGTTTGTTTCTTACATGTGCCCTGACCGGGGACTGAACCCACAACCTTGGCGTATGGGAATAATGCTTTAACTAAATAAGCTACCCACCCAGCCAATAGTCTCCGTTGGCTTTTAAGAAGGGCAGTAGCCCTGGTTGATAGCTCAGTTGGTTAGAGCATTGTCCTGAAGTGCAGAGGTTGCTGGCTCGATCCCCAATCAGGGCACATGTAGGAACAGATTAATGTTTCTGTCTCTCCCCCCTTTCCTTTCTCTCTAAAGTTAATAAATTGTTTTTTAATTAAAAAATATATTTTACAAAGGCAGTAAGATTAATACTTCATATTTTCTAACACAATTTTATTAGTGCTTCCCCTCCAGATTTCTTATGAAAAATACATTATACCTGATGATTTAGTTTAATTTTAACCAAGAATGAATGAAAATATACTAATTATATCGCAATGGCTCTATGGGATTTATTTATTTTTATTAGTGTGAGTCCAACTGATAACATATGCCAGGGAGCAAGATCTCATATATGCCCTTATAGGGTTCTGATGAATGAATAGGTCCCACTCCACATATCTTACTACATGTTCCTTACTATGCTAAGCATGCTAAACACCTTTGAATTACAAACCAGAAATGTGTGTTACTCCACTTTATATGGATAAAGTGAGGTTCAGAGAGGTTAACTACAATGTCCTAGAAATCATAGACAAGTCGCAGAGCAGGATTCAAACCCAGTCTAATTCCAATAAATAAATGACTCTAGTCAGCTTGGGCTTATTTCTTACTTTCCTTTTTCTCCAAAAATAATTTTATTTACTTTAGAGAGAGAGAGGAGATAGAAGAGAGAATTTAGAGAGTAAGGGAAAAAGAGAAATTTGATTTGTTGTTCCACCTATTTATGTATCCATTGGTTAACTCTTATATGTGCCCTAATGGGGACTGAACCCGCAACACTGGCGTATGAGAATGACAATCTAATCAACTGAGCACCCAGTCAGGGTCTGGACTTCTGTTTTTTATAGGTGAAGAGGGAGTAACAGTTGTCTGAGGACATATCAAGATGGCCTCCCAGGTCCTCTCAGCTAATGGGAAAGTCTCTTCACCCTCACACCTCCAGAGTTACCTAGGATACACTCAGCCCTTTCAGTGTATAGATGTGTATATGTTTTCTTCCCAACTAAGCTGTACTCGAAGTCACAGTCTATTTCTGATTCATCTCAACGGTCTTTACTGACTTCACCCATGATGCTTAGTTGGTGAATGAGGTACAAAATAGAATTTGAAATATATCAATTATACCAGCATTTTCTATGGAGAATAAAAATTCCATTAAGGCAAAACTTAAGAAAGCATGTAGGCTGACCTGTGGTGGCGCAGTAGATAAAGCACTGACCCAGATCACTGAGGCCACCAGTACAAAACCCTGGGCTTGCCTAGTCAAGGCACATACAGGGGGTCCTTGGGTTACGACACAGTTCTGTTCCTACGACAGTGATGTAACCCAGATTTTGGTGTAAGTTCAAACACCGCCTAGCCTAAGTCACTTACCTTTCCTAACAGTTGTAAAATCATAATCTAGAACATAACAACACAACTAAGCCACAGGAAAAAGAGAAGAACATAAATATATAGTACTGTACACTGTACGGTGTATTCTTCTGCTGCGTGCAACCAAACTAGTTCACCCACATAGCCACTCACGTCTCAATTTTTTAGGTTTTTATGGGAGTGAGTGCCGTAAACTCGAAACGTTTTATGTTGAGACTGTCGTAACCCAAGGACCTCCTGTACAGGAAGCAACTACTATAAGTTGATGCTTTTTGCTTCTTCCCCCTTTCTCTCCCTCTCTCTAAAAATCAACTAAAAAAAAAAAGAAAGCATGTAGGTCATAGAACAAGATTACAGACCTCATTAGAAAAATTAAGTTTATATCATTTTGAGGAACATACAAATTATGGGATGATTATTTTACCTAAGACTCTTTTCCAAAATTGAACCTTTTTAGACTTACCTTAAATATAAAATTTTGCCACCTTTTTGTAACTCTAAAATTATTTAAAAATTAAGTTAAAAGCTAAATTAAAATTTCCTTAAATTACAGGTCTGACCTGTGGTGGCGCAGTGGATAAAGCGTCGACCTGGGAACACTGAGGTCGCCAGTTCAAAACCCTGCACTGGTCTGGTCAAGGCACATATGGGAGTTGATGCTTCCAGCTCCTCCCCCCTTTCTCTCCCTCTCTCTCTGTCTCCTCTCTAAAATGAATAAAATAAAAAAAAAGAAATTAAAAAAAAATTTCCTTAAATTACAAATACTTACTGCTCCAAGTGATGGTCCGTATCTTCCTGTGGCAACTTTACAGACATAACTGACAAAATTGGAAATAACACCTGAGAAATAAGTCACATTTCAGTAATTTTAGTGAGGTATTACAATGGTTTCCATTTCTGATCTCCACCCCACAGAATAAGTGTTGGGTTTCTACCTGGGTGACTACAAGGTGCAGGCATCGATACTTATTCTATCACTTCAGAGATTTTACAGGGAAAGAAAAGCCTGACCGCTGCATGACTTGCTGAGTGATGCAGGATCACTTACTTTACCTCTCAGTGATCAATTTCCTCAGGTATAACAGGAAGAACAAACTAGTTTCCTAACTCACCAAGTGGCTGGGAATCATTTGGTTTGCAACCCAAGCACTAACTCAGAACCCCTGGAGTAGGATCAGGGAGTCTACATTTCACCCAGCTCGCCCAATGACTGATTCTACTGCAGATTTAAATTAGATGATCCTTTATAGGTCCCTCTAGATCCAATACCATGTGAGCTCATGTGGTTCATTTATACAAACAACTCCCTACAGAGCAGGAATTAATGGCACCTAAAGCAGACCATTTGCACCAACAACACAACTAGTACATGGGAAAAGAATTACACACTTATCTTACAGTCAAGAGAAATTGCTCAGCTTCCAGTTTTGAGGGACTAGAGGAACATGAATATATATATTTTATTTTAGGTAAGAGGAGGGAAAATAGTGAGGCAGATTCCTGCATGCGTCCCCGACTGGGATCCACCCAGCAAACCCAGCTTGGGCCAATGCTCAAATCAACTGAGCTATTTTTAGTGACTGAGGCCGACACTCAGACCAATGGAACTATCCTCAATGCATGGGGCCACCACGCTCAAACCAATTGAGCCACTGGCTGTGGGGGTGGGGAGAGAAAAGCAGATGGTTGTTTCTCCTCTGTGCCCTGACCAGGAACTGAACCTGAGATGTTCATATGCCAGGCCAACGCTCTGTACACTGAGCCACCAGCCAGGGCCAAACATGAGTATTTAACACCAATGAAGTCCCTACTCTGGGCCTCATGGTAGATGCTTTCATTTAATCCTTTCTACAACCCTTTGTCATTAGAGTATAAATTATTATCCTCAGAGGTATATAGCCTTTTCCACATCACAGGGCTGATAGCAGAAAAAGTATCTGACTCTAGGTCTTTTATTACAAGCTCGGTGCTCTTTACACTACAGAATAATTGCCAAATACACTGTTTTAAATAAAAGCCTTTTAGAAATAAATTTTTATACTTTATGGCTTTAATTAAGTACATTTTACAAAGAGACAAATAAAATTTAACTAACCAATCCTGCTAAATTTAACTGCCAATTTAGCAGCATCGAGGAACTCAGAATCCTACACTGCCATTTCCTAGTAAACTAAGGAAATGACACTCTCCCCAGGACCACAGCTAAAGTGGGTCCATGCTAACCTATATGCCACAAGAATAAACTCATTCTTGACAATCTGACTGAATAGCAATGATCTAAAGCTTTCTGGAAACTGAACACACAGTGGGAAATGAGCTTAAGGTTACTTAAGAAAGAGTCAGATGACAGACAGCTGCAAAGTCTGGGAACTTTATCTGTAAAATAGCAAGCCTGAGGCTAAAGAAACCAATGCCTAGTGACATAAATGATATATTTAAGTTCAACACTAAACCTTAACTCCTGTCTACTTCATTTAAAACTAAACAACAGTTAAATAATAAGAGCACACATAAGAGGACACCCACGAAATCCAAAGCAGGGAAGACAACAGCCCCACCATCTGTGGTAATCTTCTCTACACACAACCTGAGAAACGAGTATGCACTGAGCACTTACTGTATGTAGAACCTGGCTCTGATCATTTCCTCTGTCCCTCCTCAGAGAGGTGAGAGTGCTTATGCTCTCAAGGTCCCGAGAATAAAGCTCATTACCTGCAGATAAGTACACTGCCATGAACTGCTCCTGCCCCAGAATGTTCACTATGCTGGAGGAGAAGCTCCACAGCACATACATATTTGCTGCCATGTGGAACAAGGAGAAATGACTGAATGTCGACAGCAACATGGGAGAACAAAGGACCTCTGTAAGAGAAAGGAAACAGTTGGGTGATCATGGAACATAGCCAGTAAAAGTGGTCCATTTTAGATTATTTTTTCATCATTACCGTAAAATCAAACACAGGGAACAAACACAGAGTCAGTTAAAAAGTTAAATAAGTTGGGCCTGACCTGTGGTGGTGCAGTGGATAAAGTGTCAACCTGGAACATTGAGGTCGCTGGTTCGAAACCCTGGGCTGCCTGGTCAAGGCACATATGGGAGTTGATGCTTCCTGCTCCTCCCCCCTTCTCGCTCTCTCCTGCTTTCTCTCTGTCTCCCCTCCTCTCTAAAATGAATAAATAAAAACTTCAAAAAAAGTTAAATAAGTCAGTTTAAAAAAAGCACTTTTCAAAGTGGTATAAATCTATCTTAAATCTCTTTTCTACTTATAAAGCAACTAATTAAAATTCTCAGTTCAATAAAAGCAACTTGTTCTTACAGCAAAAGTCGGTTAGAAGAATTATTAATTAGTAAAAAATTATAGATATGAAGTTGTGTATAACAGTTTTCTCAAAGAGTAAACCTGTAATGATCACAAATCTTTTACTGATTTGAGAGAGAAAGAAAAGTCAAACTGTCAGAGAGAAAGAAAAGTCAAACTGTCACTCCACTTAGTTGTGCATTCATCGGTTGCTGCCTGTATTTGCCCTGACCAAAGATCAAACCCGCAACCTCGACACACTGGGAGGGTGTTCCAACCAACTGAGCTACCCGGACAGGGCATGATCACAAATTGTAAGTTATTAAATGATTTGAGAGAGAGAGAAGCATCAACTCGTTGTTCCACTTAGCTGTTCCATTTAGTTGCACACTCATTGACTGCTTCTCGTATCTGCCCTCCTGACCAGGGATTGAACACGTGACCTCAGCATGCCGGGATGATGCTCTATCCACTGAACCACCCGGCCAGAGTGAGAACTCACATTCTCTTTAGAGCATTTGAATTAACATAAAGCATATTTCTTTTATATTACCTCTATCTTAAAATAAAATCATAAAGGTTAGACTTACTGGAGGCTGGATTGGATGTGAAATATCTGATCATTGTCCGCTGTAGAGAAGGTACTCTCCATAAACAGAATACAAAAATATTTGCAGCTATGATACCTACAAAATAAATATTTATAAATTAGGAAGGTTAAAAATTAAGAGCAAAGAAAGTCTGATTGAAAGTCCACCTGAGCTTGACCAGGCGGTGGCGCAGTGGATAGAGCGTTGGACTGGGATGCCGAGGACCCATGTTTGAGACTCCGAGGTCGCCAGCTTGAGTGCGGGCTCATCTGGCTTGAGCAGAAAGCTTGCCAGCTTGGACCCAAGGTCGCTGGCTCCAGCAAGAGGTCACTCGGTCTGCTGTAGCCCCCTGGTCAAGGCACGTGTGAGAAAGCCATCAAAGAACATAAGGTGTCGCAACAAAAAACTGATGATTGATGCTTCTCATCTCTCTCCGTTTCTGTCTGTCTGTCCCTATCTGTCCCTCTCTCTGACTCTCTGTCCCTGTAAAAAAAAAAAAAAGTCCACCTGAATAAGATTTTTGACCACAATTATATAAGAGTATTATATACTTGGGGAGAAAAAGTAAGCTAAGAAAAGGAAGAAAAATAATTGTTTTGAAGTATCAAAACTGGCATGAGTTGCAGTCAGAAAAATTCTTGAAAAACTGCAAATGCTCCAGGCGCTGTCTTCATTTAGTCCAGTTTACCTCTCACAACAGTCTACTTCTTTAAATCAGTCATAAGATCTATAGTTATTGTTTGAAAATGGCCATGCCAAAGACAGAAGTAATGTACAGAGCAGGTCCTCTGGCCAAGAGGAAAGACACTAGATAACATCACTTCTTTTTCTACAGAAAATGCTGTGCTTCTTTAACTTACGGATAGCTTATGAAACATCTCTGGATGGTCTGAGCAGATGAACCACGTTTGAGAAGAATACCCATTAGCTAAATATTCAGAAATAATCTGGAAGAATTTTGTAAGTGCTTTTGAAAATATGTTTACATGTGGGAGCTGGGTGACCTTCATTTTTCTGCAAGAATTGATGTTACTGGAACCCAACTGAGTAGGTTTACTTAATGATAGAATGAATTATTTAGTCACAAAATTATTATTCTTGAAAACTACAAACTTTTAAAAATACATTAATTGTATGAGTCCTGGCCAGGTAGCTCAGTCAGAGTTTTGTCCTGAAATACCAACATGTGGGTTCAATCCCCGGTGAGGGCACATACAGGAAGCAACAAATGAATTCTCAGCTAAGTGGAACAACAAATGAATGCTTCTCTCCCCCCACCTGTCTCTCTAAAAGCAATCAATAAAAAATAAATAAAAATACATAAATTTTATGTACCACAACTCCTTGCACATGGTAGGCACTTCTCTACTTGAATTAAAGGAATTTAAACACTTATTCATTCCTTCAGTTTCTTTAAGCAACAACTAGCCCTTTCACCACCTGCAATGATAAGAAGGACTGATTTCCAACATTCCTGTAAGAGGATTTATTTTAGTTCCTGCCAGCTGCTACGTCCTGAAGTTACCTTTGGCTTCTATACTTGCTCCCTATGTTAGGCTCTCAGCTATCCCCTGGAATTCCTAGTCTTCCCGATCTTTGCTGTCCTACTTGAGAATTAGGGAGGAGAGGAAGCAGCCATTTTTATAGACTCTATAAAATTGATGGTGTCATCAATTAACTAGAAGCACTTTTCCTTTCTCCAAAGTAAATTAAATAGTGTTTTATTGCATTTAATTGAATTGATTCTATCAATTTCATCAGATTCTTACTAACGGGCACTGTGACTGTTATTATGCCATATCTGAAAAGCAAGTAAAACTCTTTCAAAGATGGTGAGAGGAACACTATCTACAAAAGGATGAGGAAAAGGAGTCACGAGCAAGGCATGTATGAGCACTGTGCTTGCCTCCTAATAAGGAGCCCCGAACTCGGCAGGGCAGGTGAACAGAGGAAGGGCAGGGCCTTCTCTGATAGAGGAAAAGACTTCAGGGGCATACCCAAAGGAAGCGAGCAATGATTAGTGTGTTGCCTGGGGCTCTTCAGTTTCTTTGGGGAGAGTTAAACATCTTTACTACCCAGAGAACTCTCTTAGGTCTAGGTTGTTGTACATAGTGACTGAGATAAAGAAGTCAGGTAAAGAAGACCTAAGAATATTTTGCCTAGGTTTCTGTGATCACAAAGATAATCGTCAGTTTGCTCCAATTGTGATTCAATTCAAAGAGAGCAAGACAGGGTCTCTGAATCTGCCTGCCAGGGTGAAAAATGGCAACCATATTCTGCCTGCTCTGCCACTCCCACCGGCTATTTCAGGCTACTCCTGAAACCGATGACCCACAGCACAGAGATCTGGAAATCACAAGCACCACCACTCTGCAGAGAAGTAGAGAGCCTCTCAGAATGAAGAGACTACAGCCAGGGAAAAGACTTGAAAATGGGAAAAATAAGCAAACCCATTAAGGTCAACAACAGCCAAAGAGTAAACACTGCCAAGTGGTCTACCCAAGTACAAGAATCCCTCCTGGTAAACGATGACAGAATACGGTACAGGAACACACTGTACTCCAAACCCTCCACTTCTCAGACCAGTGGTCTATGGTTAGGCATCAAAGCAGTAAGCTACCAAACAAACACACCTAAAATTATGTCTATGAACCACTATTATTCATTGTAAAACACACTAACAAATGAAAAAGAAATGAGAGGTAGCAGGTATTTTCTTCCTTGCATATCCTATTTTGAACGCCAATTACAGATAAGAAAACTGACTATAAGAGGTACAATAAATTTTTGTTGTTTAAGCCACCCAGTCTATGGTATTTTGTTATGGGAGCCCAAGCTAAGACAATACTAAAATATAAAATACAGCAAAGGCAGTGCTATGAATATCTATGTTAAAAAAGAATATAGATCTCAAAGCAATAACCTAACCTTCCAATTTAACAAACTAGAAAAAGAGCAAATTAAAATCAAAAGCAAGCAGAAGGAAGGAAAAAATAAAGACAAATTTGCATAAATGAAGTAGAGAATAGAAAAAATAATATAGAAAAATAAATAAAACCAAAAGTTGGTTCTCTGAAATGACTAACAAAATCGACAAACCTCTGGCTAGACTGACAAAAAAAAACAAATTCAAATTACTAAAATCAGGAATGGAAGCAGAATGTTACTACTGACCTTACAGAAATAAAAAGGATAAGAAATATGAATAATTTTATTTTTTAGTGAAAAAAGAGAGGCAGAGGCAGACAAGAAGGGAGAGAGATGAGAAGCAGCAACTTATAGTTGTGCCACTTTAGTTGTTCATTGATTGCTTCTCATTTGTGCCTGGAACGGGGGTGAAGAGGTTCCTCTAGCTGAGCCAGTGACCCTTTGCTCAAGCCAGTAACCTTGGGCTTCAAGCCAGTGACTTTTGGGCTCAGGCCAGCAACCATGGGATCATGTGTATGATCCCAAGCTTAAGCTGGCAACCTCAGGGTTTCTAACCTGGGTACACAAGTGTTCCAAGTTGACACTTGATCCACTAGAGAGAAAGTTGGGGGGGGCGCATAGCAGGAAGAAACAACTCATAGTAGTTGCTTCTCATATGTGCCTTGATTGGGCAGGCCTGGGGTTTCGAATCAACTATGAATAATTATATACCAATAAATCAGAATAACAGATGAAATTGACAAAATCCTAGAAAGACACAAACTACTAAAACTGACTCAAGAAGAAATAAAAAATCTGAATAGGCTTATAAGAGATTGAATTAATAATCAAAACACTACCCACAAAAGCCTGGGATCATACGGCTTTACTCAAAGTAAATTAAAAAAAAAAGTTATAGAACAATAAAACAGAAATGTGTTCTCTTACAGTTCTGGAAGCTAAAGCTATTCTATTTCCAAGTAATTTATCTTAAAAATATACTTGCCTAGAGCCCTGGCCGGTTGGCTCAGCGGTAGAGCATCAGCCCAGCGTGCGGAAGTCCTGGGTTCAATTCCCAGTCAGGGCACACAGGAGAAGTGCCCATCTGCTTCTCCACCCTTCCCCCTCACCTTCCTCTCTATATCTCTCTTCCCCTCCTGCAGCCAAGTCTCCAATGGAGCAGGGTTAGCCTAGGCGCTAAGGACAGCTCCATGGCCTCCGCCTCAGGTGCTAGAATGGCTCTGGCCACAACAGAGCAACAACCCATATGGGCAGAGCATCGCCCCCTGGTGGGCATGCCGAGTGGATCCCAGTCTAGCACATGTGAGAGTGAAGTCTATCTGCCTCCCCACTTCTAACTTCAGAAAAATACAAAAACAAAAAACAAACAAACAAAATATATATATATATATATACTTGCACAGGGTGCAAAGATGTATATAATAGTATTATTCATAGAATTAAGATTAACAACCTAAGTATTTATTAATAAAAGATTTGTTACATAGAATTCATTTGCATGAACTACTTACTATGCCATTAAAAGAATGGGCCTGGGCTGCTGGTAATTTCCACTTCTTGATCTGGGTGCTATTACATGGATATGCTCAGTTTGTGAAAATCAGTCCTACATCTGTCAAGGGCATATTCTTCTGCCTAAACTATACTACAATATAATATAAATGTAATGCAACAGACCTACTTGTATTAATATGAAATGCCCTTGCCTGACCAGGCAGTGGTGCAGAAGATAGTGTCACCTGAAACGCTGAAAACCCAGGTTTGAAATTCCAATATCACCAGCTTGAACAAAGGCTCATCCGGCTTAAGCACAAATTATAGACATAACCCCATGGTCACTAACTTGAGCAAGGGGTAACTGGCTCACCTGTAAACCCCTGGACAAAGCCCATATGAGAAAGTAATCAATGAACAATTAAGGAGATGCAACTATGAGTTGATGCTTCTCATCTCCCTTCCTGTCTGTCTGTCTCGCTCTCTCACTAAAAAAATAACACACACAGACACACCATTGCTCACAAAAATTAGGGGATATTTTATCACTTCATACGAACCAATAAAACATCCCCTAATTTTTGTGAGCAGTATATATAAAATGTCCTTTAAAATAGTAAGTAAAAAACAAATCAAGGTACAGAGGAATATGTACTGCATGCTACCATTTGTGTTTAAACCATAAATAAATAGATATAAATGCCTATATATAAATAGATACTTTGGAAGAAGACACAAGCAACTAAAAAGGCAATGGTTATTATGCAGAGAGAAACTACAGAGTTGCAACTGTACAGTGAGAAATTTATTTTTCACTTTACATATTCTTTAACACTATCTAATATGCTACCATGCACATTTCTTCATTTTACAATGAAAAAGACTACCCTAAGTAATTAAAAAGGGACACCTTTCTTCCCTGAGTTCCAGCCTTCTGCCTTGGTACAATTTATTTACTTCAATATGGGCTGTGAATCAGCACCCAGATGCCTGGGATGGAGGAAAGACAGTGTGGTTTACCAGAAAGGTAATTAGGAGGAGAAACAATTCTGATTTTTAATTATAGCCCAACCTTTGCATAAACTATTCACTGGCATTAGAAAGGTTTTCAATTTTGATCCCAGGTTTCCTCAAATGTTGAATGGCATAAAATCTTTACCATCTTCAAAGAACACTAGATATCAACGAATTTTGAGATACTCTGATAATATCGAAAAAAATCCAAATTTTGCTGTGTGAAGGCAGTTCATTTTGATGGCTTTCAGAAAACGAGCACACCCACAAATAAACCCTTAACCCCTGTTAAATTCGAATGGAAACAGTGTGCTACTATAGATTTATCTTGAAGTTATCTTTACCAAGACCTCACTTGACTAATCAGTTCTATAGTATGGCAATATGCCTTTGAAAAACCTCAACCCTTTGATTCAAGATCTCATTCAACATTCACTCATGCAAAGAGATTTTAATTGAATGCCCTTCTGTGTGCAAGTTATGTGCTAGGTGGTATAACCAAATGAAAGACCTCATTGTCCTCAAGGATGCTACTTGTAAATTATGTAAGGCTGGTTCTTTATAAATGACTAAAAGGCGCAATGAGTTCAGAAAAAAGTTATACTTCCTATAGAAAGCAACGTCTGAACCATAAGCTTGAGGACCAGATCAGGTTCCAACAAAGAAAGGAAAACTGAACCTTCCAGACAGAGAAACACCCTGAATAAAGAAAGTCAAGCACCTTTTCTCTATTTAGATAGGTACAGAAAATTAAGAGTACCATTGTAAAGTACCTTCCTAGGAAAATAACAAAATACTGCTTTTTCTCAAAGATATATTTTTCCTATCTGCACAATTGTTCAAGAACTTTCAAATCCATTCCCATTTCTCCAATAACTAAGTCCACATAACAAATCTAAGTAGCAAGTATTACCCTAAAGAGGCAGATTTGTTTTTCTATAAAAATATACAAAGAACAAAAATTATGATGATATGCACGGCATGCTTACATTTCAAGAGGATTTTATAAACAGTATGGTATAGTAAAGAGAAAATCAGCTTTAGAATCAGACAGACCCAGGTTCTGAAACTCGGTTCTACTACTTACTAGCAGTGTGACCTTCGAAAAGTTCCTTCTCTGAAAGCCAGTTTCCTGATCTGTAAAAAGGGAAATAACTAACCTGTAAGTGACCCTGTGAGACAGGGAGAGAAAGTACATAAAGCATTCTGCATAAAGAAGGTACTTAATCAATGTCCCCTTTAGTTTCTTTAATAGCAGAATAAATTATTCATAACCTATTTCACAAGCTAGGATTCTACAACAAAGAAAGATCAAAAAGAGAAAATAACTGGCCCAGAGCTTTATGCCACAGTACTTTGTACACTGTTACATTAGCCTAAAGGTACAGAGACTCCCTATGTCTTCTAAACCACTGGTGAGTGAGGTACAAAAGCCATTGACTGTGACATACTGTACCTTTTAGTTTGATTTCTCTTTCCTTGAATGAGAAACGTGCTAAAACGTGTAAGCTAACACAAACCTGTCACAGTCCGCTGGCCATCACTTAGGTTATTCCACCACTTGTTAATCTAAAACAGAAGGAAAATTACAGATCACCATATAGCAAATACTTTTAGGGTAGGAAAATGAAACACCAGAAAGAATATGCTTTGTGCTTATGAAAATCACTGGTAAACAACAGATATAATAAATTCGTGTAGAGTGGCAAGCGCAGCTGCTTTATAGTAGTCCACATTTTCTGCGCGGAACCACTGGTGAGCTCAGAGATCGCAGATTACTTCTAAACCTCAGTTTCCTGATCATAAAATGAAGATAGTAACATATACCTAGCAGTATTACTGTGAGAAATATCAACAAAGTAAAGCACTCACCACACTATCAGATATAGAAAAGTATCGATTAGTCACCAAAGTCCAAATTAGTTTTAAAATTCTGAGAATATTTTCCACTAAAATTGCCTTACTTAAAATGGTTTCGAAAGAGGTTTAGAAAAAGAGAGACAGAGAATCCTAATCTTTCAGGGACACACTGAAATGCCCACAGATGAAATATATCTAGGATTTGCTTTCTAGGAATCTGTGGTAGAGAGAAAAGGGAAGGGGCTAGATGAAAAAGTGGGCCATGTATCAATCACTGAAGCTAAATAATACGCATTCATTATACTATTTGCTTTACTGTTTATGTTTGAAGTTTTCCATGATTAAACTTTTTAAATAAAAAAAAATACTATGAAACTGACCCAGGCTTTGATTATAAATACAGAAATTCGAGGTTAAAAATAAAATGTTACAGATCAATATGCACATTGACCCATACATAATGATTACATTTTTGTAATTATAGTAAAATTGTGCATGCTTTCTTAGACCTTACTCACTACCTATTTAGTTGTGTGGCAGGGCTTTCCCGGACTTTACTCCCCTGTTATCTTTATGTATTGTTTCAGAGTTCTCCAATGGGCTTTATATTTTATAACTATCATTTAACTATAATAAATCTATCTTTGGATAAAGACTATGCATATTGCTTCTGTCATTTTTCACCACTCTAAAAAGCACCATTTGGTTATCAAAACTTTACTGTGTAAAAACAAACAAAAAACTTTATCGTGCAGACGTGCTGGCAGCCTGTACCTTTCTAGGGGATCTGGAATTATGTACTAGGTCAGTTTACTGTTTCTCAAACATACTGTACTAAATAAAAATCACTGCTGCTTATTGCAGTTTTTACCTACGAGTATCCACTGTTCTGCTGACTTAAAGCCTCTCTGAAACAGGTGGCCCATGCTTCTTGTAAGTGTCCATGGGGAAGCAAAGTGATACAAATCTTTCTCCCTACTTAGAGAAACTCATTAGAAAAGAAAACCAGAGGCTTCCCTCTCAGATTCCTGCTGGCCAGGATGAAGTTCCTCAGAAGGAGAAAACTGAAGAGGACATCGACCCTCTCTCCCAACTGGCCAGGCAGTGTGTCATTGAAAAAATGAAGGTGGGAGAAGCCACATGGACATGGAGCCACAGAATAGCTTCTGGCCTCAGTGCTCAGTAAGTATTGTCAAGCGCAATAAATACGTTTTTTAATCTAAAAAGTAGTATTTTAAAAAAATGAATTAAGAGAAAAAAGAGCCATCAACTTGCATATGAAGTAATAAAAACTCTAAAGTCCCTCTCTGCGCCCTGTCCCTGCATCCCTGTCCAGAGCTCAGCTAGAAACACACAGCGATGGCCATTTACCAAAGGGGTTAAACATGTCGCTGAGGTTTCTTGTTTTGTTTTTATTTTCACAGGGACAGAGAGAGAGAGTCAGAGAGAGATAGGGACAGATAGACAGGTACGGAGAGCTGAGAAGCATCAATCATTAGTTTTTCATTGCCATTGCGACACCTTAGTTGTTCATTGATTGCTTTCTCACATGTGCCTTGACCGCGGGCCTTCAGCAGACTGAGCCACCCCTTGCTGAAGCCAGCGACCTTGGGTCCAAGCTGGCGAGCTCTCTGCTCAAGCAGATGGGCTCGCGCTCAAGCTGGGGAGCTCGGAGTCTCAAACCTGGGTCTTCCGCATCCCAGTCCAACGCTCTATCCACTGTGCCACCCTCTGGTCAGGCTGTCGCTGAGGTTTTTAAAATCCACATAATATCTTTGCCCTTAAGGCAGAAATGTTTTGAAAAACTCTAACTCTAATATGGAATATAGACTCAAAACAAGCCAGCAAGGCGCTGCAAGTAAAACTAGCCCTTACCTCCGGGAGGGACCCCAAAACACTGACTATCCCTGGTGATTCTTTTTTAACTGATTTGAGAGAGAAACACTGATTTGTTGTTCCACTTATTTATGCATTCATTGGTTGATTCTTATATACCCTGACCTAGGACTGAACCCACGACATTGGTGTAGTGGGACAGCGCTCTAACCAACTGAACTACCCAGCCAGGGCCCCTGGTGATTCTTGATACACATGGGTAAAGGGACAAACTGCTTGGAACATTGTCAAGTACAACACTGCCAGATAAACAAAATATTGATAAATACTTGACTCTAAAGAAGAATATCAAGTACACTGATTTCACATCTACTGATTTAATGTTGCTATTAACTAAAAATACTTCATAGATAACCAGATTTCCAGAATTGTGATCTGTTAGTTCTTGATCTGTTGCTATGTTTATCTTTACCTCCTTTCTGAAGTCTCCTTCCTTCTGCGGCCTTATGCTATCCAACCAATCAGCTTTTATACCATCAAAATAACTCTGGACCCTGGATTTCAGTGATTCATATTGCCAAATGGCAGCTGATCCAAATGCACAGCCTGTAAACTATATAAAATATATTATAAAATAAATTTAAAAGAGAAGTAAATCTATACATAATTCTAAGAAAAATCATTTTCATTGCTTTTTACTAACAGATGCAACATCTGGCACAGTCAAACCTGTAAGGTGAAAATAACATTTGTTTCCCTTTTTTTTTTTAACTTCACAATACTCTGGGGCCTATTTGCAGCTAGACATTTTCAAAAAAAAAATACAAAATATCAACTTAATATTACTTGAAATGTTGTATCAAATAAAAGTCCCATAAGTTTCTTCTCCACGGATTACATATATAAACTAGATTCTGAGAGCATTTATTAAATTCATATTTTCCTGTAATCATTCATGACCCCAAGATACCCAGATCCTTTTGACCCCCCCTCTTTTCTTTAAGGGAGCCCAAACAGAACAAACAGTACTTTAACACTGCACCTGCAGCAACATATGTAACTCTTAGTGATGTGAGCTCTTACCCCAACAGTGAAAATAAAAGGCTTTACAAGAGTCCTTATGGGATAGGGAGAAGGGTAAAAGACTGTTTCTTCTACAGGAGGGATCAAAGCACTTCTCTTGTAAGCTTCACCACTTGTTCCTGTGTCTGATTTTCGAGGTTCAACCTTCCTGGGTGCTTTTCTGAATCCACATTTTTGCTGAATAAAAAAGTTAAACCTACAGGGGAAAATAGGCGATTAGAAACAGAACCACATCTCGCAGACACCAAAACCTGTATGAGCTCCCCTACGTGGCCAGCATCATTACCACCTCAGTTTATTTGCGCTCAGTAACCCCAGAGAAACCAGAACTCCTCCTACTCCCAGGCAGGATTTAAAGTCAAATCACTGAACTGTGCTCTTCTGGAAAGGGGAGGCACAAACTGTAGCAACTTTAGAGGGAACTTGTTTGGGCTGTTCCTGTATATCAATCAACAAAATAATCTGTATCCATCTTACACACAGAGTTTGCAGTCCTATAAAAGCTGAAGAACTCTGGAAGAGCAGGGAAATGAGCAAAAATGTCTAAAAGATTAAGAAATACAAACTGCCAGTCATAAAACTAGTCACAGGGAAGTAACGCACAGCATAGGGAACATAGTCAATAATACTGTAATAACTATGTATGGTGACAGATGGTTGACTTACTGTGGTGATCACTTTGGAAGATATATAAATGTTTAATCAATATGTTGTATACCCGAACTAATATATTTCATATCAACTAGAATATTTTTTTGAGAGAGAGAGAGAAGTATCACTCTCATTGATGAGAGAAGTTTCACACTCTGTGCATCCATTGATTGCTCCTCACATGTGCCCTAACCAAGTCTCAAACTGGCGACTCTGGGATGGAGCCAATGACCCCCAGGATCAATCCAGTGACCTCAGTGCTCCGGGATGACACTCTATCCACTGCACCACTGGCCAGGGGTCATGTCAAGTATAATTTAAAAGAAACTTTAAAAAAGAGGAAGCAAACCTGACCAGGCGGTGGCACAGTGGATAGAGCGTTGGCCTGGGATGCAGAGGACCCAGGTTCAAAACCTTGAGGTTGCTGGCTAGAGCACAGGCTCACCAGCTTGAGTGCAGGGTCACTGGCTTGAGTGTGGGATCACAGACATGACCCCATGGCCAGAGAGATGCTCCTCATCTCTCTCCCTTCCTGTTTGTCTCTCTTTTGCTAAAAAAAAGAAAAAAGAAAAAGAAAAAGAAAAAAGAAAAGGATAGGAAAATGGATAGAAAAAGAAATTTTAAAAAGCTGGAGAACTCCAAGAGTCAGTTTGAATTAACACAGAATGGCTATGCTATTTTGTTTGAAGTCTGGTCAATTTCTAGAACAGACATCTCAATGTATTATCCTTGAAGCCACTCCAAATTCAAACAACTATTTATAAATACTGACCATTATAGGCCCTAGCCAGATAGCTCGACTGGTTAGAGCATCATTCCAAAATGCAAAGTTGCTGGTTTGATCCCTAGTCAGGGCACACCTAGAAACAGACCTATGTTTCTGTGTCTCTGTCTCTTCCTTTCTCAAATCAACAAATAAAATTAAAAAAAATACTGACCATTAGCCTGACCAGACGGTGGCGCAGTGGATAGAGCATCAGACTGGGATGCGGAAGACCCAGGTTCGAGACTCCGAGGTCGCCAGCTTCAGCGCGGGCCCACCTGGCTTGAGCAAAAGCTCGCCAGTTGGACCCAAGGTCCCCAAGGTCGCTGGCTCCAGCAAGGGGTTACTTGGTCTGCTGAAGGCCCGGGTCAAGGCACATGTGAGAAAGCAATCAATGAACAACTATGGTGTCGCAACGGCAATGAAAAACTAATGATTGATGCTTCTCACCTCTCTCCGTTCCTGTCTGTCTGTCCCTATCTATCCTTCTTTCTGACTCTCTCTGTCCCTATAAAAAAAATATATATATATATCTATATAGATATATATATAGATATATAGATATATATATATATATAGATATATATATAGATATATACTGACCATCATAAACAAATGCATTTCCCCCACCTCCCTCCCCCCCTATTTATTTCACTACCAGTTTGGTATAGACATCCACCAAATGTTCTATAAAGTGTTCTGTTGTTTGAGTCCCTATAGCTTGATCTCCTCAAAACATGACACTACTAATCACAGCTGCCAGCCCTTGCTCCTCTAAGACTGCACTTCCTGTTCTTCAAGTTCCCTTTCCAGAGGGCTTCCCCCTCTCTCCTATCCCTTAAATGACAGATAAGCTTAAGGCTCCTCCTATGGTTCCTTTTATATACTCTCCATTCAAATTCAACCCACATAAATTTGCAAAACATTCTTGTTCCATTTGTAAAACTTTATTTAACAGGTAAACAATACTATGCAAGGTGGTTCCACAGTCAAGTTCAGATGCGGAATACATATACTGAGCATATACTATATTGGGTATTACAATAGTTGGATATACAGAACTTTTGGGATAGAATTAAATACTGTCTTGGCTCATCTAACATCTATTCATATTACCCTGGGTACATTCGTATGCTGCAGGGACTGGAACGCTAAAAACTGTATTTCCCAGGTATCCTTTTGGTTAGGGTTCCAAATGTGATCAGGGTCTGCTAATCAGATACATTTGGGAATAGCTTCCCCAGTAGTCTCATCATTATCATCATTATTATTTTTCTTGTGACAGAAACAGAGAGGGACAGATAGGGATAGACAGGAAGGGGCAGAGATGAGAAGCATCAATTCTTCGTTGCAGTACCTTAGTTGTTCATTGAATGCTTTCTCATATGTGCTTTGACTGGGGGGGCTACAGCAGACTGAGTGACCCCTTGCTCAAGCCAGCGACCTTGGGTCCAAGCTGGTGAGTTTCGCTCAAACCAGATGAGCCCCCACTCAAGTTGGCAACCTCGGGGTCTCAAACCTGGGTCCTCCACATCCCAGTCCAATGCTCTATCCACTGCACCACGGCCTGGTCAGGCAGTAGTCTCATTATTATTGCATAACAAACCACTCTAAAACTTAATTGTCCTAAAACCATAATTTATTATTTCTCATGAGTTTGTCAGTTAGGTGACTTCAGGTGGCCAATTTTACTGGTCTCACCTGAGGTCACTCACACAGCCAGTCATTTGACTGCTCAACTGGAGCTATATGTACAGTCTAAGATGCCCTCACTCCCATATGTGGAGCCTTAGTACTGGTTGTCAGCTGGCCACCTTTCTTCAAATGGTCTCTTAGTAATCAGTAGTCTAGCAGGGGCTTCTACCATGGCAGCAGGAGTGGTCCAAGAAGCAAAAGGCTAATGCTGCAAGGCCTCCTGAGGCCTAGACTCTAGACCTACACAATATTTCTGCCACATGCCACTGGTCAAAGGAAGTCACAAGGGCAACCCAGCTTCAAGGAATAGTGAAATATTCTGGATAAGAAAAGGTGTACATTATTATAGCCATGCTATTTAACTTACTGCATCAGTAGCGGCAGAGACAGTGATGACTCTGAAAGCTTAGTTGAAAACACTCATTTTCAATGTTATTTCCTGAAGAGTAACGGAATATGCCACCCCAAGCCCTGTCAGGATAGCTCAGTTGGTTAGAGCACCATCCCCAAGCACAGAGATTGCTGGTTCAATCCCCAATCAGGGCACATACAGGAACAGATCGATGTTCCTATCTCTCGCTTTCTCCCTTCCTCTCTCTAAAATGAATAAGATAAACATTTTTTAAAAAAATGCCACTCCAAAATATGCCACTTTGGCATCAAGTGGCATATTTTTAACTGAAGGCAATGAGAAGTAGCAGCTATAAGAAGAACTCCCTGTCCCTGGACAGATAAATGTCTCAGTTGGTTAAAGCATCGCCCCAAATCAAGCTTATGCATTCCTCCCTGGTCAGGGCACATAGGGAACAAAGATAGATGTTCCTCTCTCTTGCTCTATTCCGCTCTCACTAAAATCAATCAATAAAAATTTAGAAGAGCCTGACCTGTGGTAGCACAGTGGATAAAGCGTCGACCTGGGAACACTGAGGTCGCCAGTTCAAAACCCTGTACTGGTCTGGTCAAGGCACATATGGGAGTTGATGCTTCCAGCTCCTCCCCCCTTTCTCTCTTTCTCTCTCTCTCTCTCACTCTGTGTCTCCTCTCTGAAAAAAAAAAAAAAAAAATTTAGAAGAGCCTGACCAGGCAGTGGCACAGTGGATGGAGCGTCGGATTGGGATGTGGAAGACCCAGGTTCGAGACCCTGAGCTTGCCAGCTTGAGCAAAAGCTCGTCAGCTTGGACCCAAGGTCGCTGGCTCCAGCAAGTGGTGGCTCGGTCAGCTGAAGGCCCGCGGTCAAGGCACATGTGAGAAAGCAATCAATGAACAACTAAGGTGTCGCAACGGCAATGAGAAACTAATGAATGATGCTTCTCACCTCTCTCCGTTCCTGTCTGTCTGTCCCTATCTATCCCTCTCTCTGACTCTCTCTCTGTCCCTGTAAAAAATAAACATTTAAAAAAAATTTAGAAGAAAGAAAAGCTCTCTGCTTTGCCCTGTCCTTATCTGCCTAAAAGGATATAAATTTGTGATGGTGTACCCACTCCCACCTCTCTGCCAGAAAAGACAAAAGTTAATCATGAGACAACTCTACATCCTTAGGAGCCCAGAGAAGGCACCAGAGGAAACTACATAGCAAGTTTTACTAACGAGTTCTTATTCTCTCGTATTACCTTTCCACAATTTGCTGCCCTAGAAACTCAAAGTCCTTTTCCTTTGTATTGTGATTCTCCTAAAATTTTGTTGTTCTTTTGTTAAAATGCTATATAAACCCAAGTTCCAACCACTCCTTTGAGTTACTCATCACTGGGTATTCCCATGTGTGTGCACAATGCACATGTTCATAAACTTGGCAGAGGAAAAAAAGGGGTCCTTTAAACAGTAATCTCACAGGGGGACCTGATCATAAATTCTTAACTGGGCAGGTCATGGTGGGTAGTCACGCCCAAAGCACAGAACTTCTTTACTAAAAGGCTTATCTTTGTCTTAACCTTTAAGTACGAATGTTCGTGTCCGTCCTCGTACCTCCTGACCATTCTGAGTACGATCGTAACAAAAATTTTTATTTTAAAAATGTGTAAGGCAAGCCTGACCTGTGGTGGCGCAGTGGATAAAGCGTCGACCTGGGAACACTGAGGTCGCCAGTTCAAAACCCTGCACTGGTCTGGTCAAGGCACATATGGGAGTTGATGCTTCCAGCTCCTCCCCCCTTTCTCTCTCTCTTTCTCTCTCTCTCTCACTCACTCTGTGTCTCCTCTCTAAAAATGAATAAAATTAAAAAAATAAAATTAAAAAAAAAAAGAGAGAGAAAAATGTGTAAGGCAACATTAAAAAAAGGTAAATGTATGTTCTTCTTGTTTCCATAAATTGGTTATCAAACAAACACGATTTTTAATTAATAAAACTGTAACTGGAGCTAATTTCATTTTTGAAAAACAATCTCACTCCCGGGGGTCAGCAAGCATGAAAAAATCTCACTACTCAAAAAAAAAAAAAAAAAAAAAAAAATCTCACTACTCAAAGGGTTAAGCAAGCTTATTTTTTCTGTGCATTTAAGTAAACAAACTAAGTAAATGGGCACAGAATTTGACTTTTTAACCATATCCCTGACTTCATTCTTATGGATAGTAATTTCAGAAGTACAGGAGTCAAAGCAGACCTAATAAATTATATGTGGTGACTCATACTGCCTATTTAAATGCTTATTTCCAGAGGCAAGTGGGCATATACTCTATTTCAGCTTTACCTATATTCTCTTGTAATGCATTTTTCTATGCAACTAAACAAATGTTGATTTTCAAGCTTTGAACAGAAGTGACAAACTAAAATATTAGATGGTAATCTTCAACATCACATTTCTTCATTTGCTTATTTCAAATGGTCTCCAATTTTTACTGGAGGCTCATTAATCACTTTTTCCTTTTCCTTTTTAATCCATAGCTTTCATATTAAATACACCTGTTGCTTCCTAATAGCCATATTCATTTTTCTCCCCCCTCAAACCTACAATTTCAACTGGGATTTGGAGTAAACAATGAAATCAGGTCCACTGACATTTATCACCACCTCCTCAGGAGTAAAGATTAGTGTCTCCTCTTCCATGTTGCAGTGTACCATGAAAGTACAATGCATGCACATTTTCCATAAACACCTGCTCGGATTCACTTGAAGTACTTATTTGAAGTACAGGTTTTCCCACTGTTCTTTTGAATTGATAGGACTGGCGTGGGGCCTAGGAAACGATATAGTCTACAAACATTCCAGGTAATCCTTAAGATTAGGCAATGACTTCACTATATTGGGGCCTCAATTATTTACCACTAGCTAGTACCCAGTATTGATAAACACTTCACGTTCTTTGCTACCATTTATCAGGTGGATTCCAAGACATCAATCTAACCAAGTCAGAAATTGGGAAGGTTGAAACTATGGATTAAAGAGCAGGAACAAGCCCCACCCGGGAAGCGTAGTTGGTCAGAGCGTTGTCCCATATGCCAAGATTGCAGGTTCCAGCCCCAGTCAGGGCACATACAAGAATCAACCAATGATTGCATAAATAAATGAATGACAAATTGATAACTCCCTCTCTAAAACCAATTTAAAAAAAAAAAGGAATGAAGACCCTGACCAGGCGGTGGCACAGTGGATACAGCATTCACCTGGGAAGTTGAGGTCTCAGGTTCAAAAACCTGAGGTCACTGGCTCAAGTGCAAGCTCATCTGACTTGAGCACAAGCTCACCAGCTTGAGTGTGGGGTCATCCACATGATTCCAAGGTCGTTGGCTTGGGAGAGGGGTCATACGCTCAGCTTGAGCTCCTCCTCCCCAAATCAAGTCATGTATGAGAAGAGATCAATGAACAGCTAAAGTAATGCAACAAGTTGATGCTTCTCATCTCTTTCTTTGTCTCACTGTCTCTCTCCTCTCAAAAAAATAAATAAATTAGATTCCAGAAATGGGTGAAAAAGGTGAAGGGCGGTACAAACTTTCAATCACAAAACAGAGCAAGTTCGCAAATGTAATGTACAGGGCAAGGAATACAGTCAATAATGTCTTAATAACTTTGTACAGTTACAAGACATATTTTAAATTTTTATTTGATTTTAGAGAGAGAAAGAGGAGGTAGAGAGAGAGAGAGAAAGATTTCGATTTGTTAATTTGTTGTTCCACTTATTTATGCATTCATTGGTTGATTCTGGTATCTGCCCTGAGGGGGATTAAACCCACAACCTCGGTGTATTGGGGTGATGCTCTAACCAATGAACTACCCACCAGGGTCGAGACATGTGATCATATGGTAGAATGACTCTGTACACCTGAAACTAACAGAGTATTGTATGTCAACTATACTCTATTTAAAAGGACCAAAAAAATGCTTTACGAATAAAACGGTCAAAATTTCAAAAAAAGAAAAAGAAAAAGTAATGTGTCCAATACCTCCTCGCGGGATTACCAGGCTGGGACCTAATTAGCCCGCAGGGATTAGCTCTTCCCGTCTCGTCCCACCCGATGGATAAGGCCAAGCGCGCTCACAGATGGGACGGGCGGTCACTGTGCACCCGGTCCGACGCAGGGTGGCGCGGGACGAGGGAGGACTGGACGGAGGGGAGAGAAGAAAAGGGGAAGGAGAGAAGAAGCGACCGCTGAGGAGAGATGAGCCTGGAGCAGCAAGAGACGCTCGCTTGGCCTCCGCCCCTGAGGATGCACGGCCAAAGCTAAGCGGTGGAGAAGCGACAAGCCCCGAGCGGCGGTCATTACCTGCGTCCGAGCAGCCGCGGCGGGGCCAGGGCCGCAGGGAGGTCCTCGCAGCTGCGGCCCACTCCCGGCGCTGCCCATGCCTGGGCGCAACCCCAACCTCTCTGCGCCCAGCCTCGCAACGCCATCTTCCCAACCTCTGCCCCACCATGGCCCGACCTTACCAACCCCTGCCGCCGAACCACTTCCGGGGCGAAGAGAAAACCATAGAGCGCCGGGAACAGCCTAGAGCGCCCCCGCGCGGCTGAACCTAGCCCGGACCGGACCGTAGAGGGCCCGTGTTCTCCCGACCTCTAAGCGGCACTTGGGAGGGGCGTGGGAGAGCAACCTTCCTCCATCCAACCCCACTTCCAAATGAGGTCCAGAGAAGAAGAGGGAGAACTAGCAGTGATTGAGTAATGCCACGTACTAGGCAGTTTACCTAAGTTATTGTATTAATTCTCCCCAAACTCTTGAGGTTGATACTGTTCTGCAGTGCCCCAGAGGCTCAAACACGAGTGGAGCCATACTGAATCATTGACAATTTCTAAAAGGCGCCTACTTCTGAGTTCCTACTTCTCCAATTCACATACCATTCTCACTGCCTGAGACCCTCTTTCCCACCTCTCTCAACCCACCTGACTGACTGGTCCTTCAGAGGAACCCCAAAATCACCTCTTCTAGGAGGCCTGCGGGAGGAAAAAGTTTTCCTTCACCTTTAGGGTCCCTGCCTTACTGGAAAGGGGACCTGCCTGCCTATTGGGGTTGGTCTAGGGTTCTTGATTTCCTGCAGGAAAAATTTCACAACATGAGTCTGCATGATTTTGAGAGTAAGTTTATTAAAGCTGGGGTCAGTGAAACAAGAAACAGCCTAGAATGGAAGAAGCAACAGGAAAGCCTAGGTGGAGCTGCCTTGGCTCTCTCAAACCCTAATGGGAAAGAAATGAGCGGAAAAAGAGGGCTTTTGAGACAGGGTCAAGGAGTTAGCCTGGGAGGAGCTGCCACTGCCCATTTTTCCTCTGGTTGCAAGTCTCATGGGGATTGTAATGCTGGTGGCTGAGGCCAGGAAGGTCCACATTGGATTTGGGCAGAGGGTAGAGAAACTGTGGAGCTGGAAAGTGTTGGGCCATTACAGTTTAATGAACTCTTGCAACAGGGGATGAGCAAATAGGCAGGCGAAAACCGTTTCTCGGGCAAATAAACAGAAAAATTCTCCTCACAGTGGTAGGCAGGCGATCCACTATCTGCAATTCTCAATCTGCCCTAGCGCAAGCACCCTATACCAGAAATAAAAGCACTTAGAGAATTCTACAATATAATGTTATACAGTAAGATTAATATTTTGGGAATATGCCTGTTCTCTCTCACCTTATAAAACTGGAGATTCTTGAGTTAGAAACAAAAGATTATTTCCCACAGCTCAACAGGCAGCATGAGCATCATATTTGCATGGGTTCCCCTTATTCTCTAAGTCCCACCATACCAATGACATGGGCAACAGCTCAACTTAAGAACACTGAACTTGAGGTATCTACCATTTTAATATTAAGTGAAAAGCAAACAACCTCAGAAGCGTAGATGAAAAAGGGGCCACATACTAAACCTGACAAGCTCAGGGGAGGCCTGCATGACAGACTTTCAAACTCAGAGACCTAAAGTAACCACATAGGATGGTCTGAAAAGAAAACTTTCTAGGTAAAAGCAGTACATGGTGTGTAGTCGTGTATCAACGTGGTAGTTTTCCCTAACAAAGGTCAATCTTCACCCTTACCTGAGCCTGTCTATAGTCTTTTTTGCATCTAAGATAAAATACCTGATAATATGCCTTTGATATGTCAGAATAATTCCCTTTCTCCAGATCTCTCAGGACTCAATCTCCCAGAACACAAGACTACAGAATCTCTCATTGTTATCTTGTTCTCCAGCATACCATATTTATGTGCTGTAAATGTTAATTGTTAACTATCCTATACTCACCTATGTAACATAAGTATGTGTCCATACGTTTAACTTTTTTGCAATGCCAGAGATTTCCTCACTTTGCTTTCTCCCACCTCCCTAATCTATCACAAGCAGAATTCATGTAATCCCCTTACATTTTCCCTTTGATTCTGATGTATAAAATAAGTGGTAGCCCTGGCCAGATACCTGGGTTGGTTAGAACATCGTCTTTATGCACAGAGGCTGCCAGTTCAATCTTCCATCAGGGCACATACAGAAACAGATCAATGTTTCTGTGTCTCTCTTTCTGTCCCCCTTTCTCTCTCTCAAAAATCAATTTAAAAATAACATTTTTTAAGTGGTAAAACTGGCATTTTCCAGAGCATTTTCTCAATCTGTTGAGATTTGGTTCCTGGCAGTTATCATCAGTTTGGTTTTGTGGATGAAAAAAACAAAAGACAGGGCCACGGCCTGACAAGGTGGTGGCACAGTGAATAGAGTGTTGAACTGGAATGGGAAAGACCCAGGTTCAAAACCCCGAGTTCGCCAGCTTGAGCACAGGCTCACCAGCTTGAGAGCGGGATTCCTGGCTTGAGCATGGGATCATAGACATGACCTCATGGTTGCTGGCTTGAGTCCAAAGGTTACTAGCTTGAAGCCTGTAAAGCCAGTAGCCACAGCCACCAACACAGTTGCCTGACCCCTGCCAGTTTGCATTTGATTCAGAAAGACGGTAATGAAACAATGGAGCCAAGAACTGGCAGGCCATTAGCTTTAATCCTAGCTTGCACCCAGCGGGCAAGAAATACGCACAGTGGGAAAACACTTCCTTTTTCATTCAGGGCTCCCAAAGCCACTGACTTATCCAAGTTTCCTAGAATCAAAGGTTTCCAGCTCACCAGCCTTATTCACCTCTGTTCCCCATCTCCTTCTCTCTGCACAAACTCTGCATAAACTGGCTTCTCCTTCAGCATTCCGCCATCTTGGCTACTTCTCTCTTCCACATGGCCTTTCTCTGCTCTCTTCTAGCATGGGCTCCTCTGCCCCACTTTATAGTGTAGAAATCCAAACCTTTAATCCAATCTACAAACAAGGAAGTCTCTGATACAAAGTCACTTATCTGAGGCATAATGGGATTCTTCATGAGAGTGCACCACCCCCTATCATGCAACAGTCAAGGGTGTGGGGAAAATCTTAGGCTTAAAACTAAGTCCTAGGCTATAAGGACCCTGACTGCTTAGAGCCTGTCTTCCACGCCCAATGCAAACTATAAGTAAGCAAACATATATATCATATTTGCAAACTTATTTGACCCATAAAGCCCTAGGTCTCTAGCTTGAGCCCAAGGTCGCTGGCTTAAGCAAAGGGTCACTCAATCCACCATAGCCCTCTGGTCAAGGCACATATGAGAAAGCAATCAATGAACAATTAAGGTGCCACAACGAAGAATTGATGCTTCTCATCTCTCTCCCTTCCTGTCTGTCTTTCCCTTCCTCTCTCTGTCTCTGTAAAAATAATAATAATAATAATGGGTCCACAAACTAAACCTGACAAGCTCAGATGAGCCCTGCACAATGGCTTTGCAAACTCAGAAACCTAAAGTAACCACACAGGATGGTCAAAAATTAAAAACTTTCTAACTGAAAGCAGTTTGTGGTGATTAGTCATGTCCTAGAGTGGTATTTTTCTCTAAATAAAGGTCAAAGTTTACCTTAATCAAGCCTGTCTGTTGTCTTTTTGCTTCTACAATAACTGATATGTCTTGAAAATGTAAGGGTTATATTTTTTTCCTGCTCGCCTCAGGGCAGGCATCCCACCAGAGCAGAAACCAACAAACCCCTTCTGTTATTATTATTACCATGTTAATTGCTGTTAACTATCTTGTTCCTGCCTACATCAAAGAAGTTTCAGCATATACATTTTTGCTTTTTATCCAATCCCAGAGATTTGCCCACTTTGTTTTCACTTTCCTTCCTAATCTATCTTCAACCAATTTCATTTCTTTCTCTTTGATTTTGATGTATAAAATAAGTGGTGAAACTGCCATTTTCTAGACCACTTGCTCAATCCATTGAGACTTTGCTTCCCAGCAATTGTCAACAGATTGGCTCAAATACACTCTTTAAAGTTTGACCAGGTAGTGGTGCAGTGGGTAGAGCATCAGTCTAGGACCCTGAGAACCCAGGTTCAAAATCCTGAGGTTGTTGGCTTGAGCACAAGCTTATCAGCTTGAGCATGGAGTCACCTGCTTGAGTGTGGGGTCATAAACATGACCCCATGGTTGCTGGCTTGAGCCCAAAGGTCACTGGCTTGAGCAAGGGGTCACTGGCTCGGTGAGAGTCCACTGGTCAAGGCACATATGAGAAAACAAGCAATGAATAAGGTGCTGCAACTGTGAATTGATGCTTCTCATCTCTCTCCCTTCCTGTCTGTCTCTCTCTCCCCCTCTCTCTCTCCCTCTCTCTCTCTCTCCAAAATAAATTCTTACAGGTTTGGAAATTTCTTACATTGACAATCTGAACTTTTTTACTTGTTTGTTTTTTATTTATTGATTTTTTTTAAGAGAAAGAGGAAGGGAGCCTGACCTGTGGTGGCACAGTAAAGCGTCGACCTGGAACGCTGAAGTCGCCAGTTGGCAACCTGGGGCTTGCCCAGTCAAGGCGCACATGGGAGTTGATGCTTTCTGCTCCTCCCGCCTTTTCTCTTTCTGTCTCTCCCCTCCTCTCTCTTTCTTTCTCTTCTCTAAAACAAAAATAAAATAAAAACAAAGAGAAAAAGAGAGAGAGAAATATCAATCTGTTTCTGTATCTGCCCTGATCAGGGATTGAACTGTCAATCTCTGCTAACCAACAGAGCTATTTGTCCAAGGCTGATTTTTGTTTTTTATTTGATTTTAGAGTGAGTGAGAGAGAGAGAGAG
This sequence comes from Rhynchonycteris naso, assembly GCA_037038555.1. NCBI lineage: Eukaryota > Metazoa > Chordata > Mammalia > Chiroptera > Emballonuridae > Rhynchonycteris > Rhynchonycteris naso. The sequence continues at coordinate 40,984,028 of CM073002.1, forward strand.
ACAGAGAAACAGATTTGTTGGTTCATTTGTTTATGCATTAATTGGTTGATTCTTTTTATTTTTATTTACTTATTTATATTTTTTCTGAAGTGAGAAGTGGAAAGGCAGAGAGACAGACTCTCTCATGCACCCAACCGGGATCTATCCAGCATGCCCACTAGGGGGTGATGCTCAGCCCATCTGGGCCGTTGCTCTGTTGCTACCAGAGTCATTCTAGCGCCTGAGACGGAGGCCATGGAGCCATCTTCAGCACCCAGGCCAACTTTGCTCCAATGGACCTTGGCTGTGGAAGGGTGTTAGTCAAATACGTTTGTAAATATGATATATATGTTTGTTCGCTTATAGTTTGCATTGGATGTGGGGTACAGGCTGTAAGCAGGCAGAGTCGTTATAGCCTAAGGCTTAGTTTTAAGACTAAGCCTTTCCCACCCTTTTAATACTAAGATTTTCTCAACACTAAGCTTTTCCCCACACCTTTGACTGTTGCATGATGTGGGGTGGTGCATTCTCATGAGGAATCCCATTATGACTCAGATAACTGACTTTGTATCAGAGACTTCCTTGTTTGTATATTGGATTAAAGGTTTTGATTTCTAGACCATAAAATGGGGCAGAGGAGCCCATGCTGGAGGAAAGCAGAGAAAGGCCACATGGAGGAGAGGAGAAGCAGCCAAGATGGTGGAGTTCTGAAGGAGAAGCCAGTTTGTGCAGAGTTTGTGCAGAGACAAGGAGATGAGGGAATAAGGCTGGTGAGGTAGAAACTGTTGATTCTAGGAAACTCAGATAAGTCAGTGGCTTTGAGAGCCCTGAATGGAAAAGGAAGTGTTTTCCCACTGTGTGTATTTCTTGCCTACTGGGTGCAAGCTAGGATTAAAGCTAATGGCCCACCAGTTCTTGGCTCCATTGTTTCATTACCATCTGTTAGAATCAAATGTGAACCTGCACGGGCCAGACAGCTGTGATGGTGGCCACAACTACTGGCTTTACAGAAGGGAAGAGAGAGATAGTGTAGTAAGGTATTTGAAGAGCTTCCTTGCTCTTTCAATAGGAGATAGAATTTGTATATTGCTCTCTTTCTCCCCCTCTTTGAATCCTAAGAATAGCATGCTCTTGGGCAGTGGAGGGAGGGGAGAGACATTGGAAGAATTTGTGAAATGTGTGTCCCCACCTGTGAATCCCCACCTGTATGTAGTTGTAAGCTTGTGTCATGATGTTATGCCTCCCCCACCTGTATGTGGTCAAAGAGTATATAAGCAGTCCCTGAGAGGTAATCAGGGCTGCATGATTTGGGTAGGAGGATTGCCCTATGTATGCCTCTGGCTTTTTATAATAAAATACTCAAAATTCATATTGGACTTGGTGTCTGTCCATGAACCCGCAGAAATGAGGTACAGTACTTTATAACATTTGGGGGCTTGTCCGGGATGCAGTATTCCGTGTTACCATGAGTAGAGACACTTGGATTGACTGACCTCTCCGGAGGGCTGCCTGACCCCGCTGGCTTACTAGGAGGGACGCCCCCTGAAACATTTCAGGGCTCCGGTTCTCCAGTGGGTTCAGACATTCTCTCGGCAGACACCATTTCTAGTCCCTAAATCCAACAATTTGGCAAAGAAATCAAGGAGTGTGAAATTTTGGACCTTGGAGATTGTAGGGAGGGCTGATTTTTTTTACTTTGTTGATTTGGGACTCCGAGGGTTTTTGTTTTGGGACTCGTCAGCTTGGAGCAGTGTGTAGAGGACTGGACGCAGTCACATTCTCACATTGGGCCCCTTGAAGACCGAGACATCGGTGGAGGGTTTTAGGTCTCACCTTGGACTTCCCTGGGGGACGTCTGATTGTAGTCTAGGAAAAAAGGAGGGAGACTTCGTCTTGCCCAGGATTTCCAGAGGCATCTAGATGCTCTCTTAGAGGACGGCATAGTGGAGACTTCATTCATTTGTGGTCTAAGGAGGCATTAGAGGAGACTGAGTTAACCAGGTTAATTGGTCTTGCCACCGACTCCCAGACACATCTTCTTTGTGTACGTCAGGTGTTTGTCGAAATCTCAGTCTTTGTTAATTAGCGCGTGAGTGGAAAGCAGCCGGCAAACACCTGAGCAAACCCAGTGATTGGTTTGGTGCGTGAGTGGGAATCTGGGTGCCTACGCCTAAGCCCTAGGAACGTGGCTGGCAGAACCCCTGAGAAACCCCGGAATGTGGAGCCTTTCCCTTGTCTATTGAACTGTGTGTTATCTCTTTGTGGTTTGTGTATGTGAAGTCTTTTGTTTAATCTGTAACTGTGTAAAGCCTGAATTTTTATGCATGCAAAATTGGAAATTCCCAAATTAAAATTAAATTGAAAAATTCTGTGCAAAAGTAAAAGGAAATTTATAAGAGTCATATTAGATTGGTGACTGTCAGAGCTTGCAAAATATAAAATCTTTTCTCTTGGATCCAAGACCTCTGGTTTCAGGCCACTCTGTCTGACTTTTCCCACCCTGATTCTCTTCTATTGGCTTCTTCCTTTCTTGTATCATATCTGGATAATAGTTAACTGTCTTTCTTGCTTTTATTGGTGTGCTAATTTCTGCATTCTTTTGGACAGTTTCAATTTTGTATATTGGTGGCCTGAACTATTAAACATGGGAGGAGGGCCCAGTACACAATAAACTCCCTTAGGCTGTCTCCTAAAGCACTTTCAAGAAGCTTATGGAGACTACTGTGGGTATGGAATTAAATGGTCAAAAAGAAGGCTTCGCACTCCCTGTGAATCAGAATGGCCCACCTTTGGGGTAGGATGGCCATCGGCTGGGACTTTTAATCTCTGGCTAGTAAGAGCAGTTTGGAACATCATAACTGAGGATCCAGGCTACCCTGAGCAGTTTCCATATATTGACCAATGGCTAAATTTAGCAATGAACCCGCCACAATAACTAAAAGCTTGCTCCATACAGAAAGGGTGCTATGTCTTCCTGGTCAATCCGAATTTGAGTCTAGAAAGGAGAGGGGATAAAAAGGAAGCCTCAAGACTTCCTGTCTTTAGAGTCTCCTGAGGAAATCAAGCTACCACCCTATTATAGGCCAAAAGCTAAAGCCCCTAATCCTATACAGCAGCTACAAGAGGAGGCTATAACTTCCACTGTTACATCCCCACCTCACACTCGGAGTGGATCTGAGTATGGACAGAGAAGGGATCCTTACTTGCCACTCAAAGAAGCATCCCCTTGGGGAACTAACCTCGACCTTGAGGAACGGCCCTTCCTTGTGTATGTCCCATTCTCCACCAGTGACCTACTATATAATTGGAAAAGCCGAAATCCCCCATTCTTGGAAAAGCCTCAAGCTCTAATAGAGCTTATAGAAACTATCCTACAAACTCATAGACCTACCTGGGAAGACTGCCAGCAACTTTTAAATACTCTCTTCACTTCGGAAGAGAGGGATAGAATTAGGCAGGAAGGTAAAAAGGCAGTTCTAGGGCCAGGAGGGGGATCAATAGAGGAAAATAGGGACTGCATCGAGGTGGCTTTCCCCTCTACTAGACCTCAATGCGGTCACAACTCCTGGGAGGGGAGAGCCTCGTTGGACGCTTTTCACCGGTATCTCTTATTGGGCCCAAAGACTGTGGCCCAGAAGCCCACCAACCTCTCGAAGGTTTCTGGAATTTCCCAGGACCCGCAGGAATCCCTTGCTGCATTTTTTGAACACCTTTGCGAAGCATACTGGGTGTATACCCCCACAGATCCGGATGCTACCGAAAACAGCATGGCTATTAATTTGGCTTTCGTGTCACAGTCAGTCCCTGATATTAAAAAGAAACTCCAAAAGCTAGAAGGGTTTGAAGGCATGAGTAAGTCCCAGTTAATTTCAATAGCTCAGAAAGTTCTTCATAATAGAGAGACAATTGGGGTAAAACAGGATAAAAGGACAGCTAAAGTAGTTGTAGCAGTGCTCCAAGAGACGAACTCTTTTAAGGAGAGGAGACCCTTAAAGGAGCAAGATAAAGAAATTCAAGGAGGACTAGGACTCGGCTAGGAAAGGATCAGTGCGCATATTGCAGGGAAGAGGGGCACTGGAAAAATAGATGTCCCCAACTACAAGCAGCTAAGACAAGTTCTAAGGTTCTGAACCTTGAGGACTGACGGGACCAAGGCTCCTTTTCATTGAACACCCAGGAGCCTATGGTAACAGCAGAAATGGGGTGGGCGGAAACTGTGGGCTTTTTAATAGACACTGGAGCAACACATTCAGTTTTAATCAAGCCTCTAGGGCCTATTACTACACATAAAACTCCAATAAAGGGGCCACGGAAAAACTGCCTACTGCCCATGGACCATGCAGCAAACAATCAATCTAGGGCAAGAAACGGTCACCCATTCATTCTTGGTCATACTGGAATGCCCCTATCCCCTGATAGGGTGGGATTTATTACAAAAACTCCAAGCTACAATCTCCTTTAAGGGAGAAAATACCACCTTAACTATAGGAGCCAATAAGAGAACTCTAGACGCTGGGTTACAGCTACTCCTAACCTGCCCACTTTCCAAAGAATACCTTTTACAGGAATCAGCTGAACTGGAAGAAGCCTGCAGCCTGTCGCTACTCCAACAGCTTCAGGAGAGTTTTCCAGAAGTATGGGCTGAAACCAACCCTCCCGGACTAGCAGCCCACCAGCTGCCTATGGTCATACAATTGCTATCCACTGCGACTCCAGTAGCAGTAAGACAATACCCAGTGAGTCGGGAAGCTCAGGAGGGAATAGCTGTCCATATACGGCGTCTTCGGGGAGCAGGAATCTTGGTGCCCTGCCAATCCCCATGGAATACTCCCTTATCACCGGTCCTAAAGCCTGGAACAAAGGATTACCGACCAGTACAGGACCTTCGGGAAGTTAATAAATGAGTAGAAACCATACACCCTACAGTCCCTAACCTGTACACATTGCTTAGCCTTCTGCATCCTGAGCATTGGGTCTATACAGTCTTAGACCTTAAAGATGCCTTCTTCAGCATCCTACTAGTGCCTAAAAGCCAGCCTGTTTTTGCCTTTGAGTGGATAAACCCAGCAGGAGAATTCTCTGGCCAACTAACATGAACTAGACTGCCCCAAGGCTTCAAAAACTCTCCTGCTATCTTTTATGAAGCCCTGAGTGCTGACCTAGGAGCCTTCCGGCAGGAACACCAAGACTGTACCCTACTCCAGTACATAGAGGACCTATTACTGGCGGCATCTACGGAGGAGCGTTGTCTGAGGCCACTCAGGATCTCCTAGCCTCACTACAAGTATTAGGGTGCTGAGTGTCAGCCAGAAAGGCTCAGCTCTGCACTCTAGAGGTTACTTATTTAGGCTACAGGGTCAAAGGAGGACAAAGAACTCTGTCCTCCTTTGACCCATACTCGGGGGCCCCACTCCAACAACTAGACAACAAGAAAGAGAACTCCTTGGGGCTGTAGGATATTGCAGACTATGGAGTCTGGGTTTTGCCAAACTAGCAAAGCCCCTCTATGCCTGTATGGGCGGGTCACAACCTCTACACTGGACTGAGACTAGCAAAAAGCCTTTGAAAACCTTAAGAGGGCTTTAGCATCGGACCCCGCTCTTGCCTTACCTGACACCTGACATATCAAAGCCCTTCCAGCTATTTATTCATGAGGCCTGGGGAATCACAAAAGGATTTTGACGCAGCCTTTGGGACCATGGAAATGACCGGTTGCATATCTGTCCAAACGACTGGACCCCGTAGCAGCCGGATAGCCTGCCTGCCTGAGGGCCGTAGCAGCAACTGCAATCCTAGTTAAAGAAGCTGACAAGCTCACGTTAGGTCAAGAGCTAACTCTGACAGCACCACACGCAGTAGAAATGCTCCTAAGTGTGGAACTCCAGAGAGATACATGTCTAACACCTGAGTAACCCAGTTCCAAGCTTTACTCCTACATCAGCCCAGGATAAGGTTTCAGAAAACAACTGCCATCAACCCCGCAAGCCTACTCCCAGATGACAACCTGAACACCCAGTTACATGACTGCACGGAGGTAATCAACATCATACAGACTGCACGACCCGACTTAAAGGACTCTGAGCTGCCTGATGCCGGCGAGGTACTGTACATAGACGGCATCAGGTATGCGGGGGCTGCAGTGGTAACCCTAGATCGGGTTATCTGGTCGCAGGCGCTGAGCCAGGGAACATCAGCACAAAAGGCAGAACTGATAGCCCTTATCCAGGCCCTCAGATGGGGAAAGGAAAAGCAGTTTCCATTTATATGGACAGTAGGTATGCTTTTGCTACGGCACACGGCACCTGTACATAGTGCCATTTAAAAAGAAAGCGGGCTACTGACCTCGGCTGGGAAGAATATCAAAAATAAAGAAGAAATCTTAGCCTTACTAGAAGCTACAAACTCCCCTCAGTTGTAGCAAACATTCACTTTAAAGGACACCAAAAAGGAGACTCAAAGGTAGCCCGAAGGAACTGAGCAGCGGACCTAGAGGCCCGGACAGTAGCCACAAACCCAGTGGGGCCTCTCCAAGTTTAAGTAGCTTTGCCTTTGCCTGAGTTGCCTGACACCCCTCACTACTGTCAGGAGGAAACTACCTTAGCTAAAGAGAAAAAAGCTACCAAAAGTGCCGATAGTTGGTAGATCCTACCAGATGAAAGAATCTTGATCCCAGAGACATTAGGGCAGACAACAACCCTCCAAATACACCAAGCATCCCTCCTCGGAACGTCCAAAATGACTGAATTGCTCCAATCCAGGTATTTCATACCACACCTGGACCAGATACTTAGTAGCATTATAGGACGTTGCCAGACCTGCGCACAAGGGAAGCAAAGCAAGGTAGGAGACCACCATTAGGAGTTAGAGAAAAGGGAACCATGCCAGGGGAACACTGGGAAATTGATTTTGCTGAAATAAAGGCACCCCACGCAGGGTACAGGTATCTCCTAGTCTATGTAGACACTTTCTCCGGGTGGGTGGAAGCCTTCTCCACTAGGTCAGAGACTGCTACCACAGTACTTTGGAAATTACTCCATGAAATAATTCCACAATACGGCTTCCCTACAACCATGGGTTCTGACAATGAGCCGGCATTCATTGCTAAAATATCCCAGGATTTAGCTAAAACTTTAAATATTAAGTGGAAGTTACACTGTGCATACAGGCCCCAAAGTTCAGGTAGAGCAAATGAATCAAACCTTAAAAGAAAGTCTAACCAAATTTATTCTTAAAACCGGTGAAAAGTGGCCCACCATGTTCCCCATAGCCCTCCTTAGGGCAAGGTGTATCCCTTATAAAAAAGGATTTATGCCTTTTGAAATGTTTGGAAGACCCCCTCCATTACTTCCAAAACCCAGAGAAGAAATAAAAGCTGAATTAAGTAACCATTCCTTCCTTAAGTACTTGCAGCGTTTACAGGTTACACAGCAGGCTGTTCACAAAACTATTCGAGAGAGACTTCCAGCGATGCCAGGAGATCCGGTACATCCTTTTCAGCCTGGAGACTTAGTCTGGGTAAAGAAGAACATCACCCAGGGACTGACTCCCATGTGATGGGCCCACACACTGTAATCCTGACCACTCCCACTGCTGCCAAGGTGGAGGACATGCCCACCTGGGTCCACCATAGCTGGTTGAAGTCTGCAGTCCCAGCAGAGACACCCTCGTGGACAGCAGAGACTGTTTCTACCAATCCTTGTAAATTAACCATAAGAAGGACAGCATGCCCAGCTCCAGCCGAAAACCAAAAGCTGGTTGGTATACTTACGATTAATGCCAAAAGGAACTCAATAAAGGGCTTCCTTTTAATTAGAGTTCAGGGTAAAAGGAAAGCCAGCTTGGCTGTCACCAAAGGTTAAGGTTGTTTCTTTATGAAGTTCGGACTAAAAAAGGAATTGTATAATTCTAGTAACTAAAAATGTAAGATATAGAAATACTTTTAGAAAGAGAAAGGAAAAAGTAAATTGTTATGAAAGCCAGTTTTTGTAAATTGCAGAATGTTTGTACAAGTTATAGAAATTAATCAATGGCATTTGTTGAATTGTATTGTCAAATATCTATTACAGCCTCATACCCTTCAGTAAAATAAGTCAAGGATTTGACTTATGATATAAGATCAGGAGGGAATGTAGTAAGGTATTTGAAGAGCTTCCTTGCTCTTTCAATAGGAGATAGAATTTGTATATTGCTCTCTTTCTCCCCCTCTTTGAGTCCTAAGAATAGCATGTTCTTGGGCAGTGGAGGGAGGGGAGAGACATTGGAAGAATTTGTGAAATGTGTGTCCCCACCTGTGAATCCCCACCTGTATTTAGTTGTAAGCTTGTGTCATGATGTTATGCCTCCCCCACCTGTATGTGGTCAAAGAGTATATAAGCAGTCCCTGAGAGGTAATCAGGGCTGCATGATTTGGGTAGGGGGATTGCCCCATGTATGCCACCGGCTTTTTATAATAAAACTCCTCAAAATTCATATTGGACTTGGTGTCTGTCCATGAACCCGCAGAAATGAGGTACAGTACTTTATAACAATAGAGAGAAAGGAGAGGGGAAGGGTGGAGAAGCAGATGGGTGCTTCTCCTGTGTACCCTGGCTAGGAATTGAACCTGGGACATCTGCATGCTGGGCTGACACTCTACCACTGAGCCAATTGGCCAGGGCCAATTGGTTGATTCTTGTAAGTGAATCAATTCAATCCCTAACTGGGATTGAACCCACAACTTTGGCATATGGAGACAATGCTCTTACCAACTGAGCTACCCAGTCAGGGCCTGAGTGTTTCTTACATTGATAGAAGATAAATATGTTTTCCTCCAGAGCAAAGGGGAAGGCTTGCTTATAGCCTGTGTCTTAGTCTTCTTGGGCTTCCATAGGAAAATACCATAGACCACATGGCTTAACCCACAGAAATTTATTTCTCGCAGTTCTGGAGAGTAGAAGTCTGTGGTCAATGTGCTGGCATGGTCAAGTTCTGGTGCAGCTCTCTTCTAAGAAATGCTCTGGAGAAAGACAGTTTTACAGTTTCTTTTACGGATTTGTAGTTAAGGAAGATTACATCAAGGTGGGAATTGGATTACAGGATAGTTAACATATGTATCATATTTCCCCATGTGTAAGATGCACCTTAATTTGGGGGCCTGAAATTAAAAAAAAAAACAACGTATTACATAAAGTTATTGAACTCAAGTTTTATTCATCATAAAATTCATACAACTCCTCAAAACTGTCAAACCTCCCATCCCTTAGCTTGTTCTCATCTGTGTCTGGTGACTAATCATTGTCTTCAACAATGAGCGCAAAAACAAGCGCGAAAAAGCAGGAAATGCAAGTAAAAAAACTACAACCACCGTATAAGACACACTCAGATTTTAGACCCCAAATTTTTTGAAAAAGGGTATGTCTTCTACATGGGGAAATACGGTATGTGCTCCTTGAAGAAGGTCATGCCTCTAAGTTTTCTGAAAAACAAGGTTACTGTGGCATTTTCAACCTAGATACACAAGAACAATGAATAGGGTTTGCTTAGTGACTGTTCACCATGACCTCCCCAGTTAGGGACTTATGATCAGATCATCCTGTGAGTTTACTTCCTATAGAAGCTCCTTTAAAGAAAATCTTTTATTGATTTCAGAGAGAAAAAGAAAGGGAGAGAAAAAGAGAGACAGGAACATCAATCCACTCCTGCATGTGCCCCAACCAGGGATCAAACCAGCAACCTCTGTGCTTTCGGATGATGCCCCAACCTACTGAATATCTGGCCAGGGCTGTAGAACACTTTTTTGTTGTTGTTTACACTGTGAATTTTTCATTCCAGAGGGAGAGCTTATGTAGGTGCTAACAAGAACTTGGGTGTGGCCATAAGGCTGATGGCTGAGGAAGAATGAAGCTGGAATTTACTAAAGATGAGGAAGCTCAGAAACTGAGAATCCTGGTTGTTGGCTGGGTTGTTTATATTAACTTGGGGTTGCTAGAATGACAGCAGGACTTGGAATAGAATCCTGAGATGTCAGTGAAAGGCAGTGAGCAGATGATTAATAACACCAAAGAAGTGCTACAGATACAGGGTAGAGTGTCAACAGAGAAGAGATACATGATCAAGGAGATCGGTGGACATGTGAGCCACATTAGGGTATGATGAGGATGTGGTCTACCTTCTGAACGCAAGGGGTCTGATGTTGGGATGTGCTGAATGTTCTCTGCTTGCCTCTCCAGATCGTCCTTGAATGCTGTTCCAGGCCCCTGGAGACTGACGTTTATGAACCACACCAATGGGCTCCCCTGCCCACTGGCTTTCACATGGACTCAGCCAACAGGAAAGTGGAGCATGGGAGGAGAGAAACACTCATTCCACCTACATCCTTCCTCCTTGATCCACATGGACTGGCTTCTTCTGCATTCTGTCATTAAGCCCTTCTCTTTGTTCAGCTTGAGTGAGGGTGCTAATCCTGGCCAGAACCGGAAATGACAAAGAAAGAACAAGCAGCTTACTTCAAAGGCTGCAGGAGAAGCAGAGTCCTCGGGACAGTCAGGGATCAGGATAAGTGGGAAGGATCTGTGGGAGTGTGATGACTATGATCCAGGCATGAGTATTTATTATTATCATTTGCCATTTATTGTGCATTTAGTATGTGCCAGGTACAGTGCTTGGTATTTTACATGTGTTATCATGTTTAATTTAATCTTAATGTCAACCAAATGAGCTAGCATTCTTATCCCCACTTTGCAAACGCTAAAACTGAGTTTTATTGCTATTCTGACACGTTGATTCTTGTGGGGAAGGAAAATGTTGTACTCTACTCTTCTAGGTTCTTCTGGCTGGTTTTATAATCACCTGACATGAGACAAATGAACAAAAGAAACTAACCAAATTTACTTACATGTTGTATGGGAACCCCACATAGATGAGGAACAGAGACCCCCACATATATGAGAGGTTCAGAGACAGAAACTTAAAACCAGGTATAGAGGACATTCTGAGATAAGGACAAGGTCAGGCACCTTGGAGCTTCTGAGGGGAGGAAAGTCATCCACAGGATGGTGAGAAGAGCAGATGTTCAGTAATTAGATACATTCCCTGCCCTCTAGCTAGGTCATAAAGAGTTGTCTCCATTAATCTCTTAATATGGACAAGACTCCAATTTGGATTCTAAGGGAAAGGTGAAAGTTTCCTGTGAGCCTTCAGGGTCTTGATTGCCTTCAGCTCAAAATAATACACATGCCAAAGCAACACTTGTTGGGAAGTTTTCTTCTGAACCCCTTTCACTCTCATTTCTAGAAATTCAGATAATAATTTCTGTCTTGCCTGACCAGGCGATGGCGCAGTGGATAGAGCATCGAACTGGGATGCAGAGGACCCAAGTTCGAGACCCCGAGGTTGCCAGCTTGAGTGCGGGTTCAACTGGTTTGAGCAAGGCTCACCAGCTTGGGCCCAAGGTTGCTGGCTTGAGCAAGGGGTTACTCAGTCTGCTGTAGCCCCACATTCAAGGCACAAACGACAAAGCAATTAATAAACAACTAAAGTGCTGCAACAAAAAATTGATGCTTCTCATCTCTCCCTTCCTGTCTGTCTGTCCCTATCTATCCCTCTCTCTGACTCTGTCTCTGTCTCGGTCTAAAATAATAATAATAATAATAATAATAATAATAATAATTTCTGTCTTCTCACTTTGATGATTTTGTATGTGTCAGGTACCCAGTTGCAAATGATTAGCTATCATCACATCATTATGAGATAATAATTAGAAACTGAGGTGGAAGCCAATCCACAAGGAGAAAGTTTCCTATCATCATCATTTTTATTTTAGGTTCATAAACAAAGAAACACAGTGCTTATGTAGGGCCTGACCAGGCGGTGGCGCAGTGGATAGAGCATAGGACTGGGATGCGGAAGACCCAGGTTCGAGACCCCGAGCTTGCCAGCTTGAGCGCGGGCCCATCTGGCTTGAGCACGGGCCCATCTGGCTTGAGCAAAAGCTCGTCAGCTTGGGCCCATCTGGCTTGAGCAAAAGCTCGTCAGCTTGGACCCAAGGTCGCTGGCTCCAGCAAGGTGTGGCTCGGTCTGCTGAAGGCCCGCGGTCAAGGCACATGTGAGAAAGCAATCAATGAACTAAGGTGTTACAACGGCAATGAAAAACTAATGATTGATGCTTCTCACCTCTATCCGTTCCTGTCTGTCCCTATCTATCCCTCTCTCTGACTCTCTCTGTCCCTGTAAAAAATAAAAAAAGTGCTTATGTAGGTATTTGGGAAAAAAGAGGTCTACCAACATGTATTGAGTGCTTATTGTGTGCCAGACTCTGTGCTGAGCATTGTCACTTAAACAACAATCCCAAGGGACAACTATTATCACCCCATTTGACATATGAGAATACCACAGCACACAGAGGGAGGTTATTGAGAGCAAAACTGGGAATTTAATCAAGGTCAAAGTCCAAATGAAGGAAAGCTCTCTGAAGGAGTTGGCCTTTGAATGGAGTAACATGGCGGGGGACAGGCAGAATCAAAGATGGAAGGCCGAATGATGGTAGGGGTGAGTGTTAAAGGGTGCTGCAAGTCCCAGACAGAGGCTCCAATGGATGTTTTTCAATACCATCAAGAAATTAACTCAAGCCTTGACCTGGTAGCTCTCAGTTGGTTCAAGCATTGTCCTGATACACCAAGGTTGTGGGTTTGATCTCTAGTCAGAGCACATACAAGAATCAACCAATGAGCCTGACCTGTGGTGGCGCAGTGGATAAAGCATCAACCTGATATACTAAGATCGCCAGTTCAAAACCCCAGGCTTGCTTGGTCTGTAGAGGCCCTGACTAGGAACATAGAATAGGAACAGGGTTCAGTGCCTTGAGGCAAAGGCCACAGTGGCTTTTCTGATGAAAGTATTGAAGGCAGTATGGCACTGAAACACAGCAAAATAGGAATGTAATTAGCAATTCTGATTAATCAATAGGTGGAGACATTTGAGCTACTTCTGTTGGGCAGATAAAATATATTATGCTCACTTTGTTAAAGATGGCGCTGCCCACATGGAAGTTCGTTGATATTAATGTGTGTTCTGGAACAGGTTGTGGGCAGGCCAGGTCGTTGTAGCCTAAGGCTTAGTTTTAAGAGTAAGCTCTTCTCCACACCCTTGACTGATTGGATGATATAGGGTGGTGCACTCTCCTGAGGAATCCCATTATACAGAGACTTCCTTGTATGTATAATTGGATTAAAGGTTTTGATTCTACGGTATAAAGTAGGAGAGACCAGTAGCTTGATCTCTCGCTTGGTTCCTGAGGTAGAAGAGAGGAGAGCAGATTAAGGCCACATGGAGGCCAGGAGAAGCAGTCAAGATGGCAGAATGCTGAGGGAGAAGCCAGTTTAAGAGTTTGTGCTGGAGGAGATGGGGAACAGAGGTGAATAAGTCTGGTGAGCTAGAAACCTTTGATTCTAGGAAACTCGGATAAGTCAGTAGCTTTGTGAGCACTGAATGTGTGGGGTTTGGAGCCCAGTGTGTATTTTTGCTTGCCCACCGGGTGCAAGCTAGAATTAAAGCTGATGGCTCACCAGTTTTTGGCTCCTTTGTTTCATTACCGACTGTTCGAATCCAATGCGAACCTGCATTGGCCAGGCGGCTATGATAGTGGCCGTGACTACTGGCTTTATATACTCCCTTGCCCTTTTATCTGGTCTAAAGAAGTTGCCCTTCTTCTCTTCTCTGCTTCTCTTGGTGTGTACCCATAAATACGCGTAAGGACTGGGGGTCAGGGCTGTCTCATGAAACCTGTATAGGGGATCGGTGCACTCCATATGACCTCCTCATAGTCAATGTTTCCGCAACTCTAGTCAAGGCATATACAACAAGCAATGGATGAATAAAGTGAAGCAACTATGAGTTGATACATCTCCTTCCTGTTTCCTCTCTCTGTAAATCAATAAATAAAATCTTCAAAAAAATAATCAACCAATGAATGCATAAATAAGTAGAACAACAAAGTGATGTTTCTCTTCCCTTCTTACTTCCTCTCTCTCAAATAAATAAGAAATGAACTCAGCTTTGACACTATGTGAAGATAGTGTCAGATTCTACAGATTAAGGGGTAAGTCCCACAAAACTGCTCCCACTCTCCATTTCAGATACCATCACAAGTTCAGGTTGTCACATGCTCCTAAGCAACAGGCTATAGATTAGCAGTGGTAGTCAACCTGGTCCCTACTACCCACTAGTGGGCATTCCAGCTTTCATGGTGATGGTAGCAGAGTAACCAAAGTATAAATAAAAAGATAGATTTAACTATAGTAAGTTGTTTTATAAAGATTTATTCTACCAAACTTAGCAAAAATCCGACATAAAGTACTCGGTAAATAATTATTATTATATACTTTAACTTGCTTGTAAAGCCAGGAGCCAAGGCCACCATCACAGCCGCCTGGCCAGTGCAGGTTCACATTAGATTCGGACAGTCGGTAATGAAACAATGGAGCCAAAAACTGGTGGGCCATCAGCTTTAATTCTAGCTTGCACTGAGCAGGCAAGTAAAAACACAAACTGGACTCCAAAATCCACTCATTCAGTGCTCACAAAGCTACTGACTTATCCGAGTTTCCTAGAATCAAAGGTTTCTAGCTCACCAGACTTATTCATCTCTGTTCCCCATCTCCTTCTCTCTGCACAAACTCTTCACAGACTGGCTTCTTCCTCAGCACTCAGCCATCTTGGCTGCTTCTCCTCTCCTCCACGTGGCCTTAATCTGCTCTCCTCTCTAATGCTAAACTCAGGAACCAAGAGAGAGCAAGCTCCCGGTCTGCCCCACTTTATAGTGTAGAAATCCAAACCTTTAATTCAATCTACAAACAAGGAAGTCTCTGATACAAAGTCACTTATCTGAGGCATAATGGGAGGATTCCTCATGAGAGTGCACCACCCCACATCATCCAATCAGTCAAGGGTGTGGGGAAAAGCTTACTCTTAAAACTTAGCCTTAGGCTATACGAACCCGGCCTGCCCACAGCCTGTCCCCCACACACATTTAATATAATCACGCCCATTCCCAAGCAGGAAGGGAACCAATATCACCTGGGCGAGGGGTTTTCACGTGGGCAGCTCCATCTTTAACAAAGTGAGCATAATATACTTTATCTGCCCAACATTGCTGTAACTCTGCTTTATAAATTTTATAAAGTTACTTCCCTACTTTATAAATTATGATTACTGTGGAACTGGTGGGCGGTTAGAGAATTTTACTACTCAGAGAGATACAAAAGTGGGCAGTAGGTATAAAAAGGTTGACTACCCCTAGATTAGAGGTTCTCATGATCTCCTTTTTAAATTCAATTAATTTGCTAGAGCAGCTCACAGATCTCAGAGACATATTTACTTATGTTTACCAATATATTATGAAAGATATAATAAAGTATACTGATGAATAGCCATAAAAGGCGGTACATAGAGCAAGATCCAGAAGGTCCCCAGCACAGGAGCTTCTGTCTCCACAGAACTGCAGTGAACTACCCTCCCAGTTTATAGATGTACTGTATTCACAAACCTGAAAGCTCATCAAATCATTTGTTTTTACAGAACTTAATCTGCCGTCTCTCCCTATCCTTTAACTTCCTGGAGCTGAAAGTTCCAACCCTGGTCTTTAGGTTCACCAGCCCAATTCTGATGCTACCTGGGGGTTTCATCCAAAATCAACTCATTAGTTTAAGATCAAAAGGGGCTTCTTATGACTAACAAAAGACACTCCTATCACTGGGGAAATTCCAAGATTCTGAGGAGCTTTGTGTCAGGAACAGGAACAAAGATCAAATACATTTATTTTTGTGTGTGAGAGAGACAGAGAGAGAGACAGAGAGAGGGACAGAGAGAGGGACAGATAGGGACAGACAGACAGGAAGGGAGAGAGATGAGAAGCATCAGTTCTTCATTGCGGTACCTTAGTTGTTCATGGATTGCTTTTTCATATGTGCTGTGACTGTGGGGCTACGGCAGAGCAAGTGACCCCCTTGCTCAAGTGAGTGACCTTGGGTTCAAACCAGCAACCATGGGGTCATGTCTGTGATCCCACTCTCAAGCCAGTGACCCGGCGCGCAGGCTGATGAGCCCGTGCTCAAGCTGGTGACCTTGGGGTTTCAAACTTGGGTACTCTGTGATCCAGTCCTATGCTCTATCACTGTGCCATTGCCTGGTCCGGCCAAAAACATTTTTTAACATACCACAGGGCTCTAACAGGGAGAGAACTGGCAGAGGGTTAGGAAAGTAAGGCAAGAAGCATTTGAATAAGGGCCTGCTTTGTTTTCTCCACCTTAGAGCCTGCCTGGGTCACAACCAGCTATCAGCATTGGCTGGGGCTCTCCAGGCAAGAGAACTCCAGGTTTTCTGCAGCTTTCTGGGACCCCACTTGTTCAGTGGGTTCCAGTCTGGTCTCCCCAGGTCCTGGCTGTGGTTCCACACAGAAGATAAGGTATCTGTGAGAAAGCTTCAAGAGCTCATAAAGTCTAGGAACTTGGACATTTGCTTGCAGATAGGCCAGAGGCTAATTAATACATTAGGTTTCCTTCCTATTTCTGGCTGGAATTCTCCTAGCTCACTGTAGCTGTGATGACTGATATCCTACTAATTAGAAACATTGATTTATTCATATGCATACCGTTTAAATAACTCAAAGGAGAAAGATAAGAGATTCCTTTCTTAGAAGTCAGATAGCTTGAGATATAATTTACATAGAATAATTTTTTTTTTTTTACAGGGACAGAGAGAGTCAGAGAGAGGGATAGACAGGAACGTAGAGAGGTGAGAAGCATCAATTATTAGTTTCTCGTTGCCATTGTGACACCATAGTTGTTCATTGATTGCTTTCTCACATGTGCCTTGACCGCGGGCCTTCAGCAGACCCAGCAACCCCTTGCTGGAACCAGCGACCTTGGGTCCAAGCTGGCAAACTTTTGCTCAAGCCAGATGGACCCGCGCTCAAGCTGGCGAGCTTGGGGTCTCGAACCTGGGTCTTCCGCACCCCAGTTCAATGCTCTATCCACTGCGCCACCAACTGGTCAGGCTGATATTTATTATTTCCTTCCTTCTACTTCCTCTGGACTTTATTTGCTGTTCTTTCTCTAGTTCTTTTAAATGCAGGATTAAGTTGTTTATTTGAGCTTTTTCTTGCTTCTTAAGGTATGCCTGTAATGATATGAACTTCCCTCTCAGGTTAGCTTTTGTTGTGTCCCATAAATTTTGAGTTCAAGGAAATTTTTGATCTCTTCCTTAATCTTGTTAATCCATTCATTATTTAATAGCATGCTATTTAGCCTCCAAGTGTTTGAATGTTTTTCAGTTTTTCTATTGTAGTTGACTTTTAGTTTCATGCTATTGTGATCAGAGAAGATGCTTGATTTGATTTCAGTCTTCTTAAATTTATTGAGTCTTGTATTGTGTCCTAACTTGTAGTCTATCCTAGAGAATGTACCATGAGCACTTGAAAATAATGTATATTCTGCTGCTTTGGGGTGAAAGGTTCTGAAGTTATCTATTAAATCCAATTGATCTAGTTTGTCATTTAAGACCGCTGCTTCTTTGTTAATTTTCTGTCTGGAGAATCTATCCATTGATGTTAGTGGGGTATTAAAATCACCTACTATTCTATTCCTATTGACCTCACCCTTTATGTCCATCAAAATCTGCTTTATATATTAGGTGCATAAATATTTACAATGGTTATATCCACCTGTTGGATTGCTCCCTTTATCATTATGCAGTGACCTTCTTTATCCCTTACAAAATAGCCTTTGTTTTATAGGCTATTCTGTCAGATATGAGCATTGCTATCCCAGCTTTCTTTTATTTCTATTTGTATAAAATACTTTTTTCCATCTCTTCACTTTCAGTCTATGTGTATCTTTTTCTTTTCTTCCTTTTTTTGTTTTTTTGATGAGTCTCTTGTAGACAGCATATGTATAGGTCTTGTTTTCTTATCCATGCAGCTACCCTATGTCTTTTGACTGGAGCATTTAATCCATTTTCATTTAAGGTTATTATTGATATGTAGTTATTTATTGCCATTTTATTCTCTTTAAGCTTTTTTTTTTTTACAGGGACAGAGAGAGAGTCAGAGAGAGGCATAGATAGGAACAGACAGACAGGAATGGAGAGAGGTGAGAAGCATCAATCGTTAGTTTTTCATTGCCATTGCGACACCTTAGTTGTTCATTGATTGCTTTCTCACATGTGCCTTGACTGCGGGCCTTCAGCAGACCGAGCAACCCCTTGCTGGAGCCAGCGACCTTGTGTGCTCAAGCCAGATGGGCCCGCGCTCAAGCTGGCGAGCTCGGGGTCTCGAACCTGGGTCTTCCGCATCCCAGTCCGACGCCCTATCCACTGTGTCACTGCCTGGTCAGGCTGCCATTTTATTCTTTAAGTGTACAATCCTCCTTCTCTAGATTTATTTTTCTTTCCTCTTTTTATAGCAGGTCCTTTAACATTTCTTGAGGTACTGTTTTTTTGTTTGTTTGTTTTTTGTTTTTTGTTTTTACAGGGACAGAGAGAGAGAGTCAGAGAGAGGGATAGATAGGGACAGACAGACAGGAACAGAGAGAGGTGAGAAGCATCAATCATTAGTTTTTGTTGCTGTTGCAACACCTTAGTTGTTCACTGATTGCTTTCTCACATGTGCCTTGACCGCGGGCCTTCAGCAGACCGAGCCACCCCTTGCTGGAGCCAGCGACCTTGGGTCCAAGCTGACGAGCTTTTGCTCAAGCCAGATAGGCCCACACTTAAGCTGGCGAGATCGGGGTCTCGAACCTGGGTCTTCCGCATCCCAGTCCGACACTCTATCTGCCTGGTAAGGCTTGAGGTACTGGTTTTGTTGTAATTAATTCCTTGAGTGTGGGAGACAGGTTGTAAGCTGGCAAAGTCCTTATAGCCTAAGGCAGTGATGGGCAATCTTTTGAGTTTGGTGTGCCAAAATTAGCCAAAAAACCGAGCATAACTCAAGTGGTGTGTCACTTTGAGAAAAAAACCATAATTCCGTGATATTTATAGTTTAAATAACAAAAATGTTTTGGCCTACAGACCTCTGGCACAGAGTGTCTACACTGCAGCAAGTGTTTTATCCTCAGCTACTGCACCTGGCCATGCAGGAGCCTGTGAACAAGGGCCACCGGGGGTGAGGACGATGGAGATGCACGAGACCCAACTCCGGGGACAAGGTTCAGTGACACAAATCCACTTTATTCAGGAAGTAAACTAGCTTATATTCATGGGTTCAGCCAGTAGGATGTTATAGTAGGGCAATTGGCCAAAAAGGTCAGGAGGCTGCCTGGCTGGCGCTGAGTCATTTCTGTATAGTGGGAGAACTCCTTTCCTGGGTGTTCCCAGGAGGAATTTAACCTGCTGGAGTGTTCTCACAGCATAGCATCAGCCACAGCTGCCAGATAAATGCTCTGCGCTCTACCTACAGGAGCCGAGGACGAAATGTCCTTGTTGGCATGTGGCCCCATACTTCTCTGGTATGCGGCCGCATGAGGCCACGTGTCATCAAAAATAGCTATGTGTGTCAGTGCTGACACGCATGTCATAGATTCGCCATCACAGGCCTAAGGCTTTGTTTAAGACTAAGCTTTTCCCACCCTTTTAATACTAAGATCTTTTCAACATCCTTCTAATACTAAGATTTTCTCAAAACTAAGCTTTTCCCCACACCCTTGACTGTTGCATAATGGGGGTGGTGCACTCTTATGAGAAATCCAATTAATGCCTCAGATAAGTGGCTTTGTATTAGAGACTTTCTTATTTGTATATTGGCTTAAAGGCTTTAATTTTATACACTATCTAATAAAGCAGACCAGGGGACTCTCTCTCTGTGGCAAACAAAAGGCATTGGAGAGGCCTCCTGAGCCCATTCTGTTTCTCTTTAAACCTATTTTCTTAATTCCACGCTGTTCCCACTCAGGACCTGGAATTACTAGCCATGCTGGTTTCCAGCAAGTGGTGCCTGAACAGGGACCTGAGGAAGGGAAAACTAAACCAAAGGAAGGTGACAGAACTCCCCAAGTGCACACAGTAAGTGAAATTTTGAGTAGAGTTTTCAGGGAAAGTAGTGTCAGGAGTAATAAATTATGGGACAGTTAGGGTAAAAAGTAAGAGACCTTTTTCTTTTGGTACAGATGTTTTTATTTGAGGAGAAGCTGTTGTTTGATCAGAGTGAGAAGACATTGGAGTCTGAAGATGACTTGGGAGATAACGAGCATGTCACGGCTATGGTTGCCTTAACCTTTGTACCTCTTCAGTCCTCTGTTCTTTCTTATGCTTATCTGGTTGCTCCCAGGGCCTTTGACTCAGACCTTTGGAGGCTCCCCCTCCAACAAGCTTTATATCAGGCTCGAGATATAGGGGATTACATCAGAATATGCATTGATATTGGGCCTTCATACATGCAAGGTCTGGTTATTGCCACAGCATTTCAGGGGAGGCTTCCAGGACAATATTTTGATAAATGGCAGAACAAACAAAATAAGAGAGGTTAGTGAAGTACTTGTACCTGTGGATCTTGTTTACAATGAGGGGCTCTAAGATATTTTGCTAGAAATTGCCCTACTCCCCCTGGATGTCAGTCTCAGGCTCCCCCTGAGGGGCAGGCAGTTCCTAAAGCTCCTGACCTCTGCCCATGCTGTAGGAAAGGGAAACATTGGGCGAATGAATGTAAATCTAAGTATACTGCTGAAGGGCAGGTGATTCAGGGAAATGGACAACGGGGCCCTGCCCAGCCCCATCAAACAGTAGGGGCAGTGTCAGTGTTTCCTCAGCAGATTATGATTCTAGCAGGCCAAACATTCCCCAATTATCCCAAACAATGGCAGGGTGCTTGGTCCTAGTTCTCTCTGGCTGCTTAGTCTGTCCCTCAGCTGAAACTGGAGGGGAAGAGAGGTCTCAGCATTGTCAACCTGATCTGCAAATTTCAGCAATTATAGAATTTAAGAATGGATAGGATTCTCATGTATTAGGATAGTTACAACTTTTCCTTTTATTGTCTGATTTTCTTTAATTTAGCAACAATTCTCTGAACTATTATTTTGGTTTTTTTCATATTTTTTGCCTGGAAATTTAGGCAGGGGACCCCTGGTGGATCTAACTACAAAATTTCCCAAGCAGCTGCCAAGAGGACATTTTCTTGGGGAGATTTTATTAGTTCCATCCTCCTTTACCTCTGTCAGAAAATGTCCTGAGATCAGGCAGGCATCTTTCTAGTCTGATTGTGCTCTGAAATTCTGGGTTTCTCTAATTCTTGTTTTTGTTTAGTGTTTGTTTGATGTTGTCTAAAATGTGATTTTTTTTTTTAAGGCCTGAATTAAGTTTTTGCATGCAAAATTTGGAAATGCTGGCTCTAATACAGGGGTTCTTAACCTTTTTTGAGGTACCGAACCCACCAGTTTGGTATGCGCATTCACCGAACCCTTCTTTAGTGATAAATAAAATATGATTTTTTTTTCCAAATTCAAGACATAGGTATATGTTTTTTTACTGGTGCACAAAATGAGCTGTGCATGAACATCACCTAGCTCAAAGAACAAAACCAACGAAGTGCATGAACTCACAACAAATTACGGTATTACTTTATTCTGGCTTCCGCAGCAGAGGCTTCTCTGAACCCCTGAGACTGACTAATCAAACTTCTAGTGTTCAATAAAACCCAGGTTAAGAACTACTGCTCTAATATAAAAATAAAAATAATAAAATTAAAATAAAATGGTTTCATTCTTACATTTTTTGCTTTAAAATTGGAACTTGTAAGGAGCGCTCATTTAAATTTAAATAGAATAGAATGTAGGTCCTTAAAACTTGCTAATTTGGTTAGCACATTGTGAGATGTGTTCAGAGTTAGGAGCCAAATAGCAATTCAAGTATTAAGATTAATCAAAGTTATGTGTTATACTTGTGTTTTTGTGCTGTAAATTGCCTTGTTTGTGTGTAAAGCTGTACTCAGCTAGGTAAAACAAAGGAATTGAACAAAATTAAGCAGGGCCCTAATAAGTCATTTCAATAATTTGTCTCAAGCTGCTTCAGGCAGTTAGAAGAATAGTATAAAGATGCTAATTCTGCTTGTCAGGCCACACTGTGAAAGGGGCCCTGAGGAAATTGGGGATTTGGCTCCTCTGATTTTGCCAATTGAAATCAAAAGATAGGTCAGGAATGCCCTGAAATAGAACTAACAATACAAGGGCGTAAGTTCACAAGACTTTTAGATACAAGAGCTAATGTATCTGTTATTGCTGAGCAACATTAGCATTCTTCCTGGCCCACTTATGAAGCAGTCACTGAGCTGTGAGGCATAGAACAAAGTAAGTCCCCCCAACAAAGCTCTAGTTTTTTGCAATAGAAAGATAATGAAGGTCATACTAGACTTTTTCAGCCTTATATGCTCCCTAGATTGCCTGTTAATATTATAGGGTAGAGATATTTTTTAAAATATGGGAGCATTGCCTGACCAGGCGGTGGCGCAGTGGATAGAGCGCCGAACTGGGATGCCAAAGGACCCAGGTTCGTGACCCCCAGGTCACCAGCTTGAGCACAGGTTCATCTGGTTTGAGCAAAAGCTCACCCAAGGTTGCTGGCTCCAGCAAGGGGTTACTCAGTCTGCTGAAGGCCTGCGGTCAAGGCACATATGAGAAAGCAATCAATGAACAACTAAGATGTTGCAATGGCAACAAAAAACTGATGATTGATGCTTCTCATCTCTCTTCGTTTCTTTCTCTCTGTCCCTATCTATCCCTCTCTCTGACTCTCTTTCTCTGTCTGTTAAAAATATATATGGGAGCATTACTTTTCAGTCCTAATAATTTATTCAGTGCTCAAATACTTGATCAGGGACTTTTTCCCACTAAGGGATTAGGGAAAGAACAGCAGGGGATTCTCACCCCCATAAAAATGACACCCAATACCAGGAGGCTTGGATTAGGGTATCAAAATTTAGCATAGGGGCCTTGGTAGCTCCTGCTACCCCAATAATGCATTGTGCAGACCCAATTACTTGGAAATCAGAAGATCCTGTTTAGGTAGACCAATAGCACCTCTCTCAGGAGAAACTTGAGGCAGCTGCTCGATTGGTACAAGAGCAGTTACAGTTTGGGCACATTGAATCTTCTAATAACCCATGGAATATGCCTATATTTGCCATTTAAAAAAAAATCAGGAAACTGGAGGCTATTACAGCATTTGAGAGCAATAAATAAAATTATGGAAATTATGGGTCCTCTCCAGCCAGGACTCACCTCTCCTACTGCCATTCCAAGGAATTCCAATTTTCTCCTTATTATTATTGATATTGAAGGATTGCTTTTTTATTATTCCTTTAAGCCCTCATGATAGCAAGCGTTTTTGTGTCCAGTTTTTCTTCACTTAATTTTCAGGATTCAATAGAATGATACCAGTGGAGAGTTTTGCCTCAAGGTATTGCTAATAGTCCTACCTTGTGCCAGCAATATGTTGCTCAAGCTATCTCTCCAGTATAAAGGCAGCACCCTAAGGTGTACATAATCCATTATATAGATGATATTCTTTTTTTTTTTTTTTACAGGGACAGAGGGAGAGTCAGAGAGAGGGATAGATAGGGACAGACAGACAGGAACGGAGAGAGATGAGAAGCATCAATCATTAGTTTTTTGTTGCGACACCTTAGTTGTTCATTGATTGCTTTCTCATATGTGCTTTGACCGCGGGCCTTCAGCAGATCGAGTAACCCCTTGCTCAAGCCAGCAACCTTGGGTCCAAGCTGATGAGCTTTTGCTCAAGCCAGATGAGCCTGCGCTCAAGCTGGTGACCTCGGGGGTCTCAAACCTGGGTCCTTTGCATCCCAGTCCAACGCTCTATCTACTGTGCCACCGCCTGGTCAGGCTAGATGATATTCTTATTGCTCATTCAGGTAAAGACACTGTCTTAATGATTTTGCAACAATTAGAATATTCTTTGAAAGAATCAGGACTTTATACAGCTCCTGAAAAGGTACAGCAGTCCTTGCCTTTCTCTGATTTAGGACAAATTATTGAGGGACAACAAATTCATCCACAAAAATTAGAAATCAGGACAGATTATTTGCAAACTTTAAATGATTTCCAGAAATTTTTAGGAGACATTAATTGGCTTAGACCTTCCTTAAAATTAATTACAGGGGAACTAAACCACTTTTTAACATTCATAGAGGTTCTGCTGAATCACTTTTCCCTCGTTTAGAGTTAACCCTTGAGGACTCCTACCAGAACTTTACACATATACCCTCATTTGGCAAACAGTCCTTTGTCTACATTACAGTGGATACTTATTCTGGATTTATGGTAGACTCTACCAGAACAGGAGAGGTTGCTAAACATGTTATAGCTCACTGTTTATATACATTTTCTGTTTTAGGACTTCCTAAGATGATTAAAACTAACAATACTCCTGCGTATGTAGGAAAAACATTTACTACGGTTTGTCAAACTACTGAAATTGACCTGAGGACAGGTATTCCTCACAATCCTCAGGGTCAAGGCATTGTGGAGCATGCACATCAAACACTTAAAAGTCAATTAGAAAAAATAAAAAAGGGGGAGTTATACCCTCAAACTCCTGAAAATCTTTATCACGCTCTTTTTACTTTAAAATTTTTGAATGCTGATGTACAGGGCCATTCAGCGGCTTAGAGACTCTGGAATCCAACAAGGAAAGCCTTTTCTGAAGTGCGATGGAAGGACCTGCTTACAGGAATCTGGCAAGGGCCAAACCCTGTTCTCTTGTGGGGCCGAGGATATGTTTGTGTTTTTTGTAGGACTACTGAGGCTCCTCAGTGGGTTCCTGAATGTTTGGTAAGACACCATGAGCCAGGAAGAGAGACTTACTCCACAGGAGCCATTGTATAAGGCTTATTTTACTCTGCATTTGTCCCTCTCTCTGTCAAACCTGTTTCTGTAAAAAGATTAAATTGGCAGTGAAGGGCCCTCAAACCCCTCAAGGAGACCCCCTGAACATAGCTTTTAAGGTCTATAGTGATGAAGACGAAAAAGAGAAGGCAGACAGCCCAAAGAGATCAGGCAAAATACCAGCTCTTGGAAGACACTCTTAAAAGCTTCAATGCCCCTAAGGGGTCTCATAAGACTCCATCAGGGCCTGACCAGGCAGTGGTGCAGTGGATAGAGCGTTGTACTGGGATGCGGAGGACCCAGGTTTGAGACCCTGAGGTCGCCAGCTTGAGCGCAGGCTCATCTGGCTTGAGTAAAAAACTCACCAGCTTGGACCCAAGGTCGCTGGCTCAAGCAAGGGGTTACTCGGTCTGCTGAAGGCCTGTGGTCAAGGCACATATGAGAAAGCAATCAATGAACAACTAAGGTGTCACAATGAAAAAGTGATGATTGATGCTTCTCATCTCTCTCCGTTCCTGTCAGTCTGTCCCTATCTATCCCTCTCTCTGATTCTCTCTCTGTCCCTGTATAAATAAATAAATAAATAAATAAATAAATAAATAAATAAATAAATAAATAATGTCTTAAAAAAAAAAAGACTCCACCAGGGCCCTGCTTCAAGAGTGGAAAGGAAGGTCACTGGGCTAAAGCCTGTTTGGCTTCTTGGCTCCCACCAGGGCCATGCCCTCGCTGTGGGAAAAAAAGACCCTGGAAGGTAGACTGACCCTTCACTCCTCCAAGGAAAGATTCAGTCTCTTCCAGCCCTATCCCAGCCACCTCTGACCTAGCCTTGCCCAGCCTTGCCCAGCCTGACACTGAAGACTAAAGGTTCCCAGGGACGTTGGCCCCATCACAGTCACTGTGGAGGAGCCTAGGGTAACCGCCCAAGTAGAAGGTAAGCCGGTCTCATTTCTTATAGACACGGGACCACTTTCTCTGCCTTGCTTGAATATTCAGGTACTGCTCCTCCCTCAAAGATCTCTGCCGTGGGTGTTGATGGTCTTATTTTCCTCCTCGTTTGCCATGGATCCACTGCCTTATCTAATATGTGGTGTCTCCTTTACACACTCTTTTTCTCCTCCTGCCTCGGTGCCCCAACCCTATTTTAGGCCAAGAATTTAGAGCCTTTCTCTCCTTTCACCTTCCATTCTCGGAATTGGCCTTGTTGCTACTTTTGATCAGCCAGATTTACCTTCTTCTGTTACAAATTTACCTCTGCCACCCAGCATAGTGACTCCCAAGGTTCTCCTCAGCACCTCCACGGCTGCAAAACTCCAGGAAGGGGCCCCTGGTCTCATCTCTCCAGGCTGAAGAGAACAGGGGCCCCATCTCCACACATGCTTGTGAATGGCCCTTCCAGTTTACCTGAACCATTGCCAGAAACCAAGAATTGACATTTGGCTTTAGACAAAAGCTAAATGTACTGGATGCAGTGGTCATGGGACTTGGAGGCTACCTGCAGAGTGTAGAAATGTGACAACAGTTCCAGTGCCATGCGGACTTTTCCTGGACATGTTCCTAGATGTGTTTTCTGGACTCCTGCTCCTTGTGACAGTTCTTAATGGACTGAAAACTAGGGTTGGGTTGCATTTTCAGGGAATACAAAATGGTGATGTGTCAGCATGAACTTGGTGAACATATTCAAAACAGCAAAGGTGTTATTGGCTAAGAATTTGCTTAAAGGTTTTAATACCTATAATGTATTAAGACACTTGTTTCGATATCGGTTAACATTGGCTATGCTAATTTTCTGTTTATTTTTTATTTTTCCTATCTGACTCTGAATTAGAATCTGGGAAATCAGACGAGTACAAATATCAGCACATGAACTAAATTTAAAAAATAATAAAGAGGCATATGTGAGAAACAGGTTATAAGCTGGCAAAGTCCTTATATCCTAAGGCTTAGTTTTAAGACTAAGCCTTTCCCACCCTTTTAATACTAAGATCTTTTCAACATCCTTCAAATACTAAGATTTTTTTTCTTTTCTTTTTTTTTTAAAGGTAAAGGAATTTATTTCTTTTTATTTATTCATTTTAGAGAGGATACACACAGAGAGAGAGAGAGAGAGAGAGAGAGAGAGAAAGGGGGGAGGAGCTAGAAGCATCAACTCCCATATGTGCCTTGACCAGTCCAGTGCAGGGTTTTGAACTGGCGACCTCAGTGTTCCCAGGTCGACGCTTTATCCACTGTGCCACCACAGGTCAGGCAAATACTAAGATTTCTTTAAAACTAAGCTTTTTCCCACACCCTTGACTGTTGCATGATGGGGGATGGTGCACTCTTATGAGGAATCCCATTTATGCCTCAGATAAGTGGCTTTGTTTCAGAGACTTCCTTATTTGTATATTGGCTTAAAGCAGGGGTCCCTAAACTTTTTACACAGGGGGCCAGTTCACTGTCCCTCAGACCATTGGAGGATCGGACTATAAAAAAAACTATGAACAAATCCCTATGCACACTGCACATATTTTATTTTAAAGTAAAAATACAAAACGGGAACAAATACAATATTTAAAATAAAGAGCAAGTAAATTTAATCAACAAACTGACCAGTATTTCAATGGGAACTATGGGTGTGGATGCATCCTGTGCTCCTCTCACTGACCACCAATGAAAGAGGTGCCCTTTCCGGAAGTGCAGTAGGGGCCGGATAAATGGCCTCAGGGGGCCTCATGTGGCCTGTGGGCTGGAGTTTAGGGACCCCTGGCTTAAAGGCTTTAATTTTCTACACTATCTAATAAAGCAGACCGGGGACTCTCTCTCTCTCTGGCAAGCAAAAGGCATTGCAGAGGCTTCCTGAGCCCATCCTGTCTCTCTTTAAGCCTATTTTCTTAATTCCATGCCATTCCCACTCTCGACCTGAAATTTCTAGCTGTGCTGGTTTACAGCATTTGAATATTTTTTTTGGGGGGGGGGAGAGAGTCTGGTAAGCTTTTTATTTCTCCTTCAATTATAAATGATAGCCTTGCTGGATAAAGAAGTCTTAGTTGTAGGTTCTTGTTTTGCATTACTTGCCAATCCCTTCTGGCCTCAAGTGTTTCTGTTCAGAAGTCAGATGTCATTCTTATGGGGGCTCCTCTGTAGGTAATTAACTGCTTTTCTCTTGCAGCTTTTAGTATTTTTTCATTGTCTCTTAACTTTGGCACTTTAACTATGATGTGTCTTGGTGTAGGCCTCCCTGGGTTCCTCTTTAATGAGACTCTGTGCTTCTTGAACTTGTGTGACTTTTTCCTTCATCACTTTAGGAAAATTTTCAGCTATGATTTCTTCAAACAGGTTCTGTATTCCTTGTTCATTCTCTTCACCTTCAGGAACCCTTATGATGCGAATGTTCTTTCTCTTCATGTTGTCAAGAGCTCTCTCAGAGTTTCCTTAGTCTTTTTGAGTCTTTTTTTCTTTTTGCTGCTCTGCTTTCATTTATCTTATCCTCTAAATCACTGATTTGACCCTCTGCTTCATTTAGCCTGCTGTTGATTCCTTCTAGTGCAGTCTTCTTTTCTGATATTGTATTTGTCATTTCTGACTGGTTCTCTTTTATGATTTCAATGTCCTTTTTGATGCTTGCTATTTCTTTATTTAGGTGCTCATTATGTCCATCCACTGTTGCTCTTAGAGCCTTGAGCATCCTAAAAATCATTATTTTAAACTCTGCATCTGGGCCTGGCTGGGCAGTGGTGCAGTGGATGAAACGTCGGACTGGGATGTAGACAACCCAGGTTCGAGACCCCGAGCTTGCCAGCTTGAGCGCGGGCTCATCTGGTTTGAGCAAAAGGTCGTCAGCTTGGACCCAAGGTTGCTGACTCCAGCAAGGGTTTGCTCGGTCTGCTGAAGGCCCGCGGTCAAGGCACATGTGAGAAAGCAATCAATGAACAACTAAGGTGTTGCAATGGCAATGAAAAACTAATGATTGATGCTTCTCACCTCTCTCTGCTCCTGTCTGTCTGTCCCTATCTATCCCTCTCTCTGACTCTCTCTCTGTCCCTGTAAAAAAAAATAAAGTCTATTAAACTCTGCATCTGGTAGTTTGGTTACTTCCACCTCATTCAGTTATTGTTCTATGGATTTCTCTTGTTGATTCATTTGGGTCACATTTCTCTGTTGGCCCATTTTGTCTTTGTATTAGGTAGCACTGTCTGACTTTGAAATTTTTGTGGTGTCTTTATGAGGAAGATGGGTTGGTGGGACTGACCTCCAGGCCACATGTTCTCTTTGTTCTAGGAATGTTTCTTGAGGGTACTATTTTCCCTCTTGTTGTATGTGAATATTAAATGCAGTTGGTCCTTTTGTGGGTATGGTTATTCTTTTAGGCTGGCTAACTCTAAGGGTCAACCTTGATCATGTATATTACACGCTGTGCAATGTCTGTCCTTTTGGGCGTATTTATTCTCCACAGTGTCTGGTGCTTGCTAGACTCCTCCTTTAGGCATGTTGCTTGTGTAGATAGTTGATTCTAGGGTTGGTGCTGTCTGCCACCCACTACCAGTAGTGTTGGCTCTAGATCCTATTGGGTTGGCATCAGCTATTGTTTATAACTTGCTATGGGCTACCTGTCTGCAGCTACTACTGCACTTTTTGCTGTTTGTGTCTGCATTTTCTGTGCCTGGGTAGTGTGGGGGCCAAATTGCGTATAAGAATCAGCTTTCTCCTGCTTAGAGATGACAGCAGCTCCGTAAGAGTCCCAAGCTTTGTAAGATTGTCTCCACTTTTCTGCTGCTCCTCCTCCTCTTGCAGCTGCCTAGTCTTCCCACAGAGTATTCTGTAGAAAGACTGTAGTGTGGGCTCAGACTGTTCTCACCCAACCAACCCCTCTACAGGTTGCATGCTTGGTGTGTTAGGGCTGCTGAGGTTGTGAATATAATGTGAGTGGGACACCTACTTCAGGGTCTCTTGGTCAGGAGCACAGTATGGGGAATTTGGCCCCTACTCCAGAGTTTAATCCCTCAGCCACTGCTGAATACTCAAATTTTATTTCTCCCCAACAAGGTGAGCAGCAGGTTCAGACTGAGTGTGGCTGACAGTCCCCTCTGCAGAAGTTCTTTCAGCTGGTGAGACCCTGGTCTTAGGGAGGAAGACTGAGAGAGTCTTATCCTGGGGCTGACGGTGCCCCCACCAAAGGTGGCTAAGCCCAACCCCTCGACCAGATCCAACAGTAGACTCACACAGTCCCACACATTAAATGTCCATGCTCCGAGCCTCTCTCCCTTCACCCTGTAGAATGTAGCCCAGCAGGGTAGGACATCCAGCACCCAGGCTAGCTGACTGTGAAGCTCCACCCTATCCAAAACACATGAACCACTATGCTGGTGCTGATCACAGAGAGTGGAACTCACCTCAGTTGGGCCCAGTGCCTTTCCTGAGTGTGAGGAGCCTTTCCTTAGGATACCACTCTAGCAAGGGTTGTTAGGTACTAAAATGATGCTTTCCACAGCTGGCCCCTAGATGTGCCATCCTTGGGCCTCCCTGGAGGGAAACCAGCACAAATCAGTGGGAGACACTACCCATGACTGGCCCTCAGCAACCTTCTTGGAGCTATAAGCAATCCAGAGTTTGTGGCTGCCTCTGCTGGACCCCGGTGTACATGGAAATATCAGCTGCACACCTAGGCTGGCTTTTACCCATTCTGGGTTTGGGGGAATATCTGCTTAAAAGGCCAAGGTTTCCTGAGTCCTGCCTCCTGAAGCCTCTGTCTGCTGGCTGCTTGTTGGGCTTGGCCACTGAAAAAAACCCTGGTAGAGTCTAGTGCCTGCAGCAATTCAGGAATTAGGAAGGGTGGTGGGTATGGCTCTGTCCTTTGGCTCCAGGTGTCAGTCTGTCCAGACTTTTTTCACAGACCTCAGTAGGGTGTAGCCCCAGGAATCCGGTGGGTGTGGCCTCTGAAACTCAGAGGTGTGGTCTGCCCCCACTCTGGATTGTTTCTACTGAGTCTCCAATGAGGTGGAAGCACCAGTCTTAGAGTCGGGAGTGTGTGGGGGAAAGCTTCATCCTCAACACTAGAAAACTGAGTCACTGACATGCCCCCTGCTTTCCTGGCTTCTCAGAATGACCCATGGCCATGACTGGGGTAGGAGAGACTCCTGAGGATGGAGCAGTTGCTTTTCCCCCAGGCTGATGCTTCTCAGAGAGGACTGCTCCACCCAAGAAAGATGGCAACTTGCAGTATTGGAGAATGACTCAGCACAGGGGTTCCAGTGGCCATCCCCCACAGTGTCTTTCTCTGGGCCTCTGACTTTACACTCTCCTCCTGCAACTCTAATCCTCTCAGCTCTCCCTCCACCAGAGCTCTGGGTAAGTGGCTGTGCATGAGATTCTGCACGGCTGTCTACGGCCATACCACCCTGAATGCACCCGATCTTGTCTGATCTCGGAAGCTAAGCAGGGTCAAGCCTGGTTAGTACTTGAATGGGAGATTCTGCATGGGCCCTTTAAGATGGAGCCTGCATCTCTGAGAGCTCAGTCTCTTTCTCGCCAACAGAAACTCAGCTCTTTTCACCTTCATATACTGTGTGGGCACCTCTTCTAGGCTCTGGGGCTTTAGGCTGGGCTCCGGGCCTGGGGCTGAGCACCCGTACTTCTCGGAGCAACCCTCCCAGAAGTGAGAGTTTCTCTGGACCCTCAGCTGCTGCTCGCTCCTGGGAGCAGGGTAACCCTTTCCATGTCCTTGCCCTTCCTACTGGTCTCAGTGTGGCTTCTTCTATGATCCTTGGTTATAGACTCCTCCCTGTTTAGTCCAAAGTTGGTTTTTCAAGATGATTGTTCTCAAATTAAGATATAATCTAATTTGCTCCTGGGAGGTGGCAGTTGGAACGTCCACCTACTCCTTCGCCATTGTAGAATCAATCCCCATATTGCTTCTTGATTGACGTCCTCACTTGCAATATTTTCACCTGTGGATGGAATGAACATTACTATGGGCGCTTAAAATATGCTGTTGCACAGATGAGCATTTAAAAAGAGTAAGGAATGTAAATTTGAGATTTCCACATTGAACAGCTGCCCAGGCACCCACCTTAGAGAGAACCCTGATTACAAGTACCACTTTAACAACCGGTTTGCCAAACTCAACAAAACGTTAGGTATCAGTTCTGTTGAACCGGTGTGAACTGGCTGAATCTCACCAAAGGTTGTACCATTTTTCTTTTAACTGAAGGCAAATTATATTGATTTATTTTAAATAAAGCAAGTGAAACATGGGCTCAGAACTAGACAAGATTTTCAAGTAACTTCTGGTTATTGTATAATGGGAGAATATGAGCATAAATCTTTTTGTATTTTTCTGAAGTTAGAAGTGGGGAGGTAGTCAGACAGACTCTTGTAAACACCTGACCGGGATCCACCTGGCATGCCCACAGGGGGCAATGCTCTACCCATCTGGGGCATTGCTTCATTGGAGCCAGAGCCATTCTAGCACCTGAGGCATAGGCCATGGAGCCATCCTCAGCACCAGGGCCAACTTTGCTCCAATAAAGCCTTGGCTGTGAGCAGGGAAGAAAGAGATAGAAAGAAAGGTGGAGAAGCAGATGGGTGCTTCTCCTGTGTGCCCTGCCCAAGAATCGAACCCAGGACTTCCACACACCGGGCCAATGCTCTACTGCTGAGCCTACCGGCCAGGGCCTGAGCATTACATTTTTTAAAAAGATTTTTATTTATTGATTTTAGAGAGAGGAGAAAAAGGGAGAAAGGGGGATGAGGGACAGGAAGCATCAACTTGTAGCAATAGTTGTTGCTCCTCACATGTGCCTTGTTTGTGCCTTGACCTGATAAGCCCAGGGATTCCCAACCAGTGACCTCAGCATTCCAGGTCAACGCTTTATCCACTGTGCCACTGCAGGTCAGGCTGAACATCAATTTTTTTACTATTACTGTACAAAACTGAAAACAAATGTTTTCCAAATGATAGCAAAATGAACTCCTCTAATGCAATATTGCCATTAAGTCTACAAAGTCACTGGCAAGTTATTCGATGGCATCCAAATCCTACAATATTCTCAATGTGAATTTGAGAACACCCTGAATACTTTTATAAACCCACTTTCTGTTGTTTGAAAAATATTGAAATTCCAAGAAATTTCTGTTACTTTAATTTTGAGAGGTCAAAATAACAAAACAAATGTATTTTTTAAGGTTAATATAATTCAAGTATAGTGGTAATGAGGACAACACATAATTTTAAGAAAACCAAATCTATCTGAGGAAAGACAAGTCATAAAGTTAAACAAAAGTAAAAACTGCTATTAGAATCGGTTGCATATATTTAGTTAAAAGTACTTATTTTAAGATTTTCATTAGGAAAAATCTTAAAGCCCTTTCTCCTTTCTGTCACTTAAATAGTGGATTGTATTCTATTTACTCAACAATTAATCATGTTTCTACAGCAATCTTGTTAATTTCTATACCTGCTAATGTCTTCATGGGCTATAATATGCCTTTGAAATTGTGCTGCACCTTCATAAATCTGATAGGTCTTGGCATCTCTCGTTAGTTTTTCTATAGGACATTCTGTGTTAAACTATTGCCTCTATTTTTTTTTTTTACAAATGTCTTTTTAAAATTTTTTTATTTTATTTTATTCATTTTAGAGAGGAGACACAGAGTGAGACAGAGAGAGAGAGAGAGGAGGAGCTGGAAGCATCAACTCCCATATGTGCCTTGACCAGACCAGTGCAGGGTTTTGAACTGGTGACCTCAGTGTTCCCAGGTCGACGCTTTATCCACTGTGCCACCACAGGTCAGGCTAAACTATTGCCTCTAAACATCTATCTGCACAGCATCAGTAGCTAACATATTTGCAATATCTCCAGCAAATGCCTTTGCAATAGACATAATAGGTATTTTTTTATATTTTATTTATTCATTTTTCAAAGAGAGAGAGAGAGAGAGAGAAAAGGGGGGAGGAGCAGGAAGCATCAAATCCCATACGTGCCTTGACCAGGCAAGCCCAGGGTTTTGAACCAGCAACCTCAGTGTTCCAGGTCAACGCTTTAACCACGGCGCCATGTAATCTAGCTAGTTCAACTTTCATTGCTATTTCAATCAGCAAAAATTATATTCCTCGGTGCTCTACAAGCAACTTTTCAAATGTTTTCCTCTCTAGGGCATTCTTATTCTTATTCTGTTTTTTTCTTTTTGACCATGGGCCTTCAGCAGACCAAGCAACCCCTTGCTCGAGCCAGCCACCTTGGTTCCAAGCTGGCGAGCTTTGCTCAAATCAGATGATCCTGCGCTCAAGCTGGCGACCTCGGGGTCTTGAACCCAGGTCCTCTGCAACCCAGTCCAATGCTCTATCCACTGCGCCACCACCCAGTCTCTAGGGCATTCTTAATAGCTTCATTCAAAGCTCTTTGTACTAGTCCCACAACACCAGCTGCTATTGGAGGTCCGATTTTATTAAAAGCAATTTTGAAACTGGTTCCCTCACCAAGTAAAACATTTTCTTTAGGCTCTTTCACATCTTCAAAGACAAGTCCTTTATATCTGAACATCACTGGCCCATATTTAATTCCTTTCTTCCAATCTGTATTTCTGGGGTGTCTGCTTCCACAATAAATCCAGTAAAGGCTTTACCAGAAGGAATCTTAGGATCCGGATAAAAATGAGCCAGTAAAATAATACCAATTAAGCCCTGACCGTGTTGCTCAGTGTATCGAGCGTCCTCCCATCGCACCAAGGTGGTGGTTCATCCCTGGTCACAGCACTTGGGAGAAGCAATCATTGAATGCATAACTAAATGGAACAAGTGAGTGGAGCAGCAAACTGATGCCTCTCTCTCTCTCTCCCCCTTCCTCCCCTCCCCCAACCGCCTCAAATCAATGGAGAAAAAGTACCAATTAGCTTTTCCTCCATTGGTTATCCACATCTTCTGACCATTAATAATATACTCATCTCCTTTCTTTTCTTCTTTGGCCTTGTGCTGGCTACATTAGAACCTGCTCCATGTTCTGTTACATAGTAAGCACACATCACTGGTTCTTCTGTCATCCTCCCCTAATAGTTCTTTTGTTGATCATTTCCAACAATAAGAGGCATTTTCCCCAAAGAATTTGCTTCAGTAGTAGTCTGAACCCTTGTCCATAAGCCAATTCTTCAGTAATTAACAGGCATCAAAAGTTTCAAGTTCGCCTGACCAGATGGCAGCGCAGTGGATACAGCATCGGACTGTGATGCGGAAGACCCAGGTTCGAGACCCCAAGGTTGCCAGCTTGAGTGCTGGCCCATCTGGCTTGAGCAAAAGCTCGCCAGCTTGGACCCAAGGTCGCTGGCTCCAGCAAGGGGTGGCTCGGACTGCTGAAGGCCCGCGGTCAATGAACAACTAAGGTGTCGCAACAGCAACGAAAAACTAATGATTGATGCTTCTCACCTCTCTCCGTTCCTGTCTGTCTGTCCCTATCTATTCCTCTCTCTGACTCTCTCTCTCTGTCCCTGTAGAAAACAAAACAAAACAAAAAACCACACAAAACTTCCAAGTTCAAGGCCTCTACAACTTTCTAGAATGTATATATTCATTAAACCATGTTCCCAGGCTCTTGTACTTATCTTTTATTTACTTAACTGAATTTACTAATTTTAGAGAGGGGTAAAGGGGAAAGCTAGAGAAGCACTGATTTGTTACACTTATTTATGTATTCACTGGTTGATTTTTGTATGTGTCCTAACCGGGAATCAAACCCACAACCTTGGCATATTAGAACAATGCTCTAACTAACAGAGCTATGGGGTCAGGGAATTCCCAGGCTTTTTAAATTAGGGGGACGGGGTACTCATCAGTTTTATATTTTGCAGCAACTGGAATTATTTGCTCCCTAGAAAATTTACTAGCAATAGCTTATAATTCTTTCTGCTGTTCAGTGAACTTAAAATTAAATCCCAATCCTCATTCATGTTGTAGGGCAGCTTTTGTATATTGTGATCTCCAGTCAAAATGAGAACGACTTTTCAGGACCCCACAGCTTCCTCTAAACAACCTGTCATGTTGACTTGTGGTTCAGCTAATCAGTCGTTCACCCACGCTGTAGAGCCAAGACTCTATCAGGCTCTGTGGGCACAAGAGACTTGAGACACGGCGAGCTTGCGCCCTGAGAGATAAATGTGGGTGGAGTCGGAGAGTGGGAGGAGTCACCAAAGAAGACCTGTGGTTGTACCATTCTACATTCCCACCAGCAGTGTATGAGAGTTTCAGTACTTGGGATTGCTAGATTTGTAGCAATTTTAATAGATGTGTATTAGCATTTTATTTTCTTAAATATTTATCTCCTTTCTTTCTCTCTCACTCTCTCTCTCTTTCTTTCTTTCTTTCTTAGAAAGAGACAGGAAGGGAGAGAGTGAGGGAGGAGAGAGATGAGAAGAAACAACTCATAGTTGCATCACTTTAGTTTTCACTGATTTCTTCTCAGACATGCCTTGACCAGGGAGCTCAAGTTGAGCTGATGACCCTTTGCTGAAGCCAGAGACCTTGAGCTCAAGCCAGCGACCTTTGACTCAAGCCAGCAACCTTGGGATCATGTTAATAATCCTGCACTTGAGCTGACAAACCTGCACTCAAACCAGTGACCTTAGGGTTTCGAACCCGGGCCCTCAGCATTTGAGGTCGATGCTCTATCCACTACACCAACACTAGTCAGGCTCATTTACTCTACTTACTAATTTTCTAGAAAGAAACATCAACTTGTTGTTCAACTTATTTATGCATTCACTGGTTGGTTCTTGTATGTGTGTTGACCAAGGATCGAACCTGCAACCTTGGTGTATGGGGACAATGCTCTAACCAACTTAGCTACCCAGCCAGGGCTATTGACATCTTATTTTGATTTTAATTTGTATTTCCTTAATACAAGTTATTCTTTTTAAATAAACACGATTTGTCTGGAGACACAGCATTCCGAAACTTGGGAACCCTTGGGGGGAAGTATAGGTGGAGAACTTGCTGGATGGAAACAATTGTACTGGCTGCTGTCTTTGCTTGATATAGAGAGAGTAGGGGAGGTATTTTCTGGTCCTAGGTCTGCAAGGACATGCACTTCTTTTCTTCGGTCGGGAGAGGGCAGAAGAGGGCAGAAAATAAGATGCCCAGGTTTTGGCTTACCATATGACAGCATCAATTGTATTTGGACATCTTGTTATAGATTCAGTTTTGCTTAAATGCCTTTCCCATTGAACCTACTTAGCTGCTACCTTGTGGGGCTTGACTCCCCAAATTAATCTTGTGCAGTGAACCTTAATTAACCTTGTAAAATTCTTCCCTGCCAAAGCATAACTAACCTACTTTAATTACAGAACTACAGAAACTGAGCTACCTTTGTAGAATCCTTAAAAGGTCTACTCTCTAATGTCACTCTAAAGAGCTTGTGTTAGGGTAAACCGCAAGCAGCCGAGCTAGGTGGGCTCCTGTTCTTCATCTTCTCCAACTTTGCAGGAGCCAAGGGATACCAAGGAAAGACTGAGAGGAGTAGGTCTCCAGATCCCCAGCTTGCTAAAGGCCCTTCTCGTTAGGACCTGGGATAGGGCAGTTCAGATGGGATATGGCACAGATCTTCTGGGGCTGGGGCTATAGAGTACCCCAAAAGATGTACTCCAGTCTGAGCCCCGGGCTCCCCTCTGGCAGTTGAACCTAAAGGTCCTGAGGAGGGTGGCAAACATCAGGAAAAGCTCTATCTGAGCCAGCTGGTCCCCTGGGCACACCCAATGGCCTGGAAGCAGAGGGAAAAGTCATAGGGTGGCAGCTGTCCCTGTCCCCCCACACTGCCTATTCACCACCCATGACCCAGGGTTGTCCACTACCTACAGAGAATGGCAGAAAGAGCTTGTTGACTACGAAGTTTCCATCCTTGTCCAGGAAGCAACTGGGGTTAAACTGTTGGGGGTCTCCCAATACTAAGGGTCATAAAGCACAGAGTCCAGGTCAGACAAGATGATGGTGCCCTGCAAAGAGGAGCTGGTATGGCTCAGGGAGCCGCAGCTGGCACAGCACCCAACCCTGACACTAGACTGAAGTGAGCTTAGAGAACACCCCATGTGTGAGGCAGAGTTGCCAGGGGCCAGGGGGCTCATGGAGATTTGAAAAGCATATCCTCCAGGCTCACATTAGTGAAGTGGCTAAGGGCCACTCAATTCTATGCTAAAAGTTTCCAACCCAGGCCAGAGATGGCTACTGCATCCTATGGCAAAGGCCGGAAGTGGAGGCATGGCTGGAGGAGACCAAGTCTGCAGTGTGTGTGTGTGTGTGTGTGTGTGTGTGTGTGTGTGTGTGTATGTAAGAGAATGAGCAAGAGAGCGAGAGAGAGAGAAAGTGAAGGAATAAAATGTCAGACAGGTGAAGAGAGAGGAAGATTGAGAAATGTGGAGAGGAGCCAGAAAGCTTCACTCTAGGATTGGGGAGAGGAGAGGTGAACCCTAAGCCTAGCTCTCACTTTATCTCAAAGGTGAATCGGACTGATCATATGGGAGCCGAAAGAAGCCAAAGGCTCCTTCTGCCAGCGATTTCTGCTCTTTACCATGTGGGCCCTGGGCTCAACTTTGGCTTCTGGTCAGCCCAGGACCCATGTGGAGTTGAGCCAGGATGGGGTTAGTTATGGACCTGGGACCTGAGACACTCAGCTCCAGGGGTTCTGAGGAAGGCTCATTTAATGAACACCAGAGAGTTAAATCACGCTATGAGGACCAGAGGACTGGCCTCAGGATTCTTGGTTTTGAGAAAGATATATTGAAATTAAAAACAAAACCAAAAATAAATAAATAAAACGAAAAGCAACCAAAAAACCGTCAGTAAAGTTTGAATAGCATTTGCTGCATCCCAAACAGAAGCTGATAAAGAATGCAGAAATTCAGATGGTGTAAATACTTTAAGAAGGCATTTTTCTATTTTTTAGTTGCAGTACTGCAGCTTAAGAGAGGTGTCTGGTCCTAGTCATACAAACCAACAGGCACTCAGACCCAGTCCCTCCATGGTTTTAAACAGAGGGTCTGGGAGACACATGTTTTTGCTGCTGCCTTGTGAGCTCTTCAGTTCCTAATTATAGTCTTGGGAATTTCCCCCCATTTTACTTACCTGGGATCAAGTGACCTCTGTAGCAAATCAGAGAATCAACAATCCAGTACACAAAAAAGGCAACCTATTTTCTCCCCCAAATTACAGAGCCGTCTGCTGCTGGGTACCCCTTAGGGACGCTGTGCCAGCTTCTTCTCAGTAAAGGGCAGTTTGACATTCATAATTGAATAGAATGTCTGAGAAGAGACAGGTTTGAAATGCCACCACTGAATTAAGAACCATTGCTGTTGTCATTATCATTCCATGGAATGGCTGGGAACAGTTTAGGGATATCTGTAACATTTAGTGATCTACTGTCAAGTTTCTATGCTACTTTCAGGAGACATCTCTCGCCCAAGTTGGAAAAGCTCAATATTGATTCCAGGCTGTTAATAGTCCCCTGGAGCTCTTATCACAGAGCAGCTCCTAGAATCAAATTGGCAGAAATGGACTCTTAATAAGGAAATTTCTAATCCCAAATGGCATTAAACAGAGTCAAACCCTGCTTCCCTCCTTTTAAACTTGACCTGGTTTGGCATAGCATTTAGATAACCAGGACCCAGAGCATCCTGCCAGGCCAATTGCAAGATGACCTGATGACATGGTCCTGTCCTCACATTCTGAGAGACATTTGTCAAAACCTATGAATTTGCTGGCCAGTTACTGTCAAGGGCAGTTCCGTATCAGCCAATCCGACAGACCAATGGACAATGCAAAGCACACACGTTGATTCATTTACTTACGCAGAGAGGTATTTTTGGAGCAATACAAATGGCAGAGAGTGGGGTGGAAAGAGCAAACGTTTTGGAATCAGAGGGACATGAATGAAACTCAGTTAAGTCACTTACTGTGTGTTTGGGGCAGTTACTTGAGATCTCTAAGCTGAGGTTTCCCTGTTTGTAAAAAAGAACAACCACAATAACATCTAAAAATAGATGATGAAGAAAAGTGTGGAGACAAGAATCTCAAGTCTGATTAGATTAATAGTGAATTAGTCATTGTGCCTGGCAGAGCACTTGGAGTCGTGCCTGCCTGAACCACAGCTCTAAGAGTTAAGCAAACACAGTCATGATGGGCAGACACCCGTCGTGTATTTTCATAGTGTTCCACACAGTACCACTAAGGCTTCCGGACAGGCTGGAGCACCAGTGCTGAGCCAGAGCTCCTTTCTGAGGAAAGTCCTGGGGGTCTGGCCACTGCCTCCAGCCACACCAAGTAGTTACCCTGCACCAGCGCACCAAGATGAGCGGCTGTTTTATTTTCATTTAAATGTCAACTTTGCCACCTACACATCAGGGCTACATTGCCTTTAAGATACCCACCCCAATAATTCGCAACTCCTGGCATTCACTCCCTTTGAAAGTCCCTCCCCACAAGGGTGGTCTGGATCTAGTGCCTCACTTCTAACAAATAGAATATAGTAAAAGTGATGGGCTATCACGTCTGAGATTAGGTTACCAAAAGACTAGCTTGAGTGCTCTCTCTAATGGAGGTTAGCTGCCGTTTTAAGCTACTGTATGTAGAGGCTCAGGTGTCAAGGTACTGAGGGGAGCCTTCAGCCAACAGCGCAGGAGCAAGTGAGTCCCGAAGATAGCCATGCGAGTGACCTTGAAGTGGAAGCATCCCCAGTGGCGCCTTCAGGTTCGATTTCAGTCTCAACCTTATGAGAGACTTTAGGTCAGAGGCTAATCTGCACTCAGATCCATGACGCTCTGAAACAAGCAGATAATAAATGCTGTTGTGCCTGACCAGTGCTGGCACAGTGGATAAAGCATCAACCTGGAATGCTTAGGTCACTGGTTTGAGACCCTGGGCTTCCCAAGACAAAGTACACATAAAAAGCAGCTACTACAAGTTGATGCTTCCTGCTCTTCCCCCCCTTCTTGTGTGCTCTCTTTCTCTCTCCTCTCTCTAAAATCAATTTTAAAAAATTGCCTTTAATTTCCCTACTATATTAAAAGTACATATAACAAATTATATAATAAATGCTGTTGTTTTAAGTTGCTATGTTTTGAGGTAATTTGTTACATAGTAAGACAGATAACTAATTCAATCAGCATCCTTCATATAGGATCTGGATGTCTCAGTCAGTCCTTACGAGAGTTGAGTGAGGTAGGGGGTACAAAACCTTTAGCACACAGTAAGCGTTGGCAAAGGGCAGGAGCTAATGTTTTCCTCTAGCTCATTTCAGAAATCTGCATAGAAACCTGTCTTAAGCTGGGTCACCAGAGAGCTACAAATCTCAACCAACTTTTTGACCCCCTGTACAATGTATTCAACTTCATATTAGACTTTTATCTCTTGCCTGACCTGTGGTGGCACAATGGATAATGTATTGACCTGGAATGCTGAGGTCACTGGTTCCAGGCTCTGGGGTTAACTCATGTGCAAAAGCAACTATGAATTGCTTCCTCCTCCTCTCCCCCTACCTTTTTCTCTCTCTTCTTTCTTTAAAAATCAGTAAGTAAAATCTTTAAAAAAATAAGTAAACTTTTATCTCTTAAAAGGGCTTAAGATAAGAAGAAGCTACCAATTTGAAGAATATTTTTGCATCTTTTAAAAATTTCTACTTAAGACACAACCCAAGCCCTGGCCGGTGGCTCAGTGGCTAGAGTGTCGACCCAGCGTATGGACGTCCCAAGTTGGATTCTTGGTCAGGGTACACAGGAGAAGCAACCATTTGCTTCTCTTCCCTTCCCTTCCCTTCCCTCCTCCTCTTCCCCTTTCACTCCTGGAGGCCAATGGCTCAATTGATTCAAGCATGGCCCCAGGCACTGAGGATAGCTCAGTTGGTCCAAGAGTCAGCCTTGGGCACTAAAAATAGCTCAGTATTTGACATTGGCCCAAGGGTTGCTGGGTGGATCCTAGTTGGGGCACATGTGGGAGTCTACCCCACTATCTCCCCTCCTCTCATCTAAAAAAATTAAAAAGACTCAACCCAATATATTATCTACTGACCCCTCAAAAGGATATTATGAAAGATGCTTTTCTTAATAACTTCTTGGAAGGTGGTAAGCCAAAGATTTCCTGATATAGGCATGTTTCCTTTTATTATCTAATAAGAGTCACACCCAGTTGGGATTTCCTTTCTTTGCTTTTACTCCAAGGAGGCTCAGACTCAAGTTTTATGTACCTATACAATAGCTATTCTTGACCTAAATATTTTGATTTAACTCTGCAAAGCCAGTAGGTAAGGCCACCATCACAGCCGCCTGGCCCATGCAGGTTTGCATAGGATTCGAAGAGTCGGTAATGAAACAATGGAGCCAAGAACTGGTGAGCCATCAGCTTTAATTCTAGCTTGCACGCGGTGGGCAAGCAAAAACACACACTGGGCTCCAAAACCCACTTTTTCAGTGCTCACAAAGCTACTGACTTATCCGAGTTTCCTAGAATCAAAGGTTTCTATCTCACCAGACTTATTCACCTCTGTTCCCCCTCTCCTTCTCTCTGCACAAACTCTGCCCAAACTGGCTTCTTCCTCAGCACTCCGCCATCTTGGCTGCTTCTTCTGGCCTCCTCCACATGGCCTTAATCTGCTCTCCTCTCTAATATTAACCTCAGGAACCGAGAGAGAGCAAGCTCCCGGTCTGCCCCACTTTATAGTGTAGAAATCCAAATCTTTAATCCAATCTACACACAAGGAAGTCTCTGATACACAGTCACTTATCTGAGGCATAATGGGAGGATTCCTCATGAGAGTATACCACCCCACATCATCCAATCAGTCAAGGATGTGGGGAAAAGCTTACTCTTAAAACTTGCACGTGGGCAGCACCATCTTTAACAAAGTGAGCATAATATATTTTATCTGCCCAACAAACTCTCTACCTCTTTCTCTCTTTGATACTTGGTCTCCTAATTTTGTTATAAAATAAAAGAAACAAGACAGATATTTCTACTAGAATTACTTTTAAGAAATAATACAAAATACAGACCAAACCTAAGGCACATACATTGCATATAGCCTAAATGTTCATCAATAATGGTTAAGAATTATAACACCCAGTTGGTGGAACATTTTGTAACCATTAAGAGTGATGCAGAAAGGAAAAGGAAAAAAAGTAAGAGTGCTATAGAGCCTGACCAGGCGGTGACACGGTGGATAGAGTATCAGCCTGGAACACAGAGGACCCAAGTTTGAAACCCAGAGGTTGCCAGCTTTAGCGCAGGCTCACCAGCTTGAGTGTGGGGTCACCAGCTTAAGCGCAGGGTCACTGGTTTGAGCGCGGGATCCTATATGTGACCCATGATCGCTGACTTAAGCCCAAAGGTCACACTGGCCTGAGCCCAAGGTCGCGGACTTGAGCAAGGGGTC
Source organism: Rhynchonycteris naso (assembly GCA_037038555.1). NCBI lineage: Eukaryota > Metazoa > Chordata > Mammalia > Chiroptera > Emballonuridae > Rhynchonycteris > Rhynchonycteris naso. Next base: position 41,027,241 of record CM073002.1, read on the forward strand.
ACTGGCTCAGCTGGAGCCTCCTGGTCAAGGCATATATGAGAAAGCAATCAATGAACAACTAAAGTGACACAGCTATGAGTTGATGCTTCTCATCTCTCTCCCTTCCTGTCTGTCTGTCCCTATCTGTCCCTCTCTCTCTCTGTCTCTTTCTCCCTCATTAAAAAGGTGTGTGTGGTGTGGGGGATTAGGGTGGGCCTGCGCTAGCTGACCTTTAGCTTGCTCCAAATGGAACCCTTACCCTGCTCCAGTGGGACCCTCGCCTCGCTCCCTGTGGGACCCTCGTCCCGCTCCAGTGGGACCCTAGCCCGCTCCAGTGGGACCCTTGTCCCGCTCCCAAAAGAACCCTTACCCTGCTCCAGTGGGACCCTCTCCCTGCTCCGGCTGGAAGCCCTCATCCAGCTCTGCTGCCTCTTCTTGCAGCTGCAGCTGCAACGCCAGCACCTAGGCCCAGCCCCCACAGGGTTGCCAGGCAGGAGTGTCTCCACTGCCACCATGTGTGCCCATTGCTGCAGATGACCCCTGGGCCCAGTGTGGGGGTTTGGGGGGGAGTCAGCAGCTCCTCTCAGCCTCCCAAGCCCAGGCCATCTGGCTCTCACCCCAGCCAGGAGGAAAGAGCCCAGGACGGCCTTTCCAATCAGCTCCAGCTGGGGCTCTGATTAGCCCACAAGGGGCAGTGAGGGGGCATGAGCCTGGTGCCCTCAAGGTGAGCTCAACTATGCCCTCCTCCCAAAGTGTCTACCTGACTTGGCCTTAAAGAGACCCCCCCAAAAATGGAGGAGGAGATACAGAAGGGAAGGGAGGATGGATCCTGGTGGGAGGAAGGGGATGATGGGGTGGGTGCTCAGCCAGGTGCTGTCCTGGGCACTTTCAGGTGTTCGGCTCACTCACGCTCCCTCCTGTGCCTGGGAGGTGAGGGCAGTCATCATTTTAATCTAACAGATGAGCACACCGAAGGGTGGAGAGTGTGTGGTAAGGTACCAAAGAATTACAAAAATTAATATTAGTATTTTAGGAGAAAAAGTCAGGCTTCTTGCCCTCTCCTTTCTTTAGAGAATGGAGGGAGAAGGATATGGGAGTTTCCTGACTTACAAGGATGACTGGGTCATTTAGTTTAACTATAGTTCTCTGAAAGGATAAGGTTATCTGAAGAACTTCCTTTCCCTTTCAATAAGAGACAAAATTGACATGCCCTACACTGATTTTAACTCTCCCTCCCTTCCTGGAATCCTGAGAGTAACATATACCTCTAGGCCAGGGGTCCCCAAACTTTTTACACAGGTGGCCAGTTCACTGTTCCTCAGACTGTTGGAGGGCCGGACTATAAAAAAAACTATGAACAAATCCCTATGCACACTGCACATATCTTATTTTAAAGTAAAAAAACAAAACGGGAACAAATACAATATTTAAAATAAAGAACAAGTACATTTAAATCAACAAACTGATCAATATTTCAATGGGAACTATGGGTGCGGATGCATCCTGTGCTCCTCTCACTAACCACCAGTGAAAGAGGTGCCCCTTCCGGAAGTGCGGCAGGGACCAGATAAATGGCCTCAGGGGGCCGCATGTGGCTGGCTGCAGGCTGTAGTTTGGGGACCCCTGCTCTAGGCAAAGAAGAGGAGATAGACACTAAAAGATTTGTGAATGTCTTTGATATGTAAAATGACATCACTATTGTGTTACCTTGAAAATTTTAATGTTCTTTTTGTTGTTGTTTTGTTTTTTTACAGGGACAGAGAGAGAATCAGAGAGAGGGATAGACAGGGACAGACAGACAGGAACAGGGAGAGATGAGAAGCATCAATTATTAGTTTTCCGTTGCAGTTGCGACACCTTAGTTGTTCATTGATTGCTTTCTCACATGTGCCTTGACCGTGGGCCTTCAGCGGACCAAGCAACACCTTACTGGAGCCAGTAACCTTCGGTCCAAGCTAGTGAGCTTTTGCTCAAGCCAGATGGGCCTGCGCTCAAGCTGGCGACCTTGGGGTCTCAAACCTGGGTCTGACACTCTATCCACTGTGCCACCGCCTGGTCAGGCAAAAGTTTTAATGTTTTTATAGATCCTCTAGACAAATGTTATAAGCTTGTTAATGATTGTGTCATGCTCCCTGCAACCTATATGTGGTCAAGGGTATATAACCAGCCTCAGAGTTATATTCAACACTACACAATTTGGGTCAACTATACCCCGTGTTAGTCATATGCAGCCAGCTTAATCAGTAAAACTCCTCAAAAATGTATTTGGAAAAAAAATGTATTTGGACTTGGTGTCTCTATGTAAACCCGTGTATGGTACTTTACAACATTTGAGGGCTCATCCGGGATCTAGTGTTTCGCGTCACCAGGTAGAGACACCTGGATCAGCTGGTCTCTCTGGAGGGTTGCCTGACCTTGCTTGGATCTCGAGGAGAGGCACCACTTGAGACATTCCAGGGCTCCCGTTTCCCTGTGAGGTTCAGACAACTCTTCAGCAGACACCCCCGATCCCCAAATTTGACAATTCAGTAGAGAGATTGAGGAGTGTTAAATTCTGACCTCTAGAGGTAATTGAGGCAAATCTTTTGCTTTGCTGAATTCTGTTTGGGACTAGTCAATCTGGACTATTATGTAGAGGACCAGACACAGTCTCACTCTCGAAATAGGCTCTCCAAGACCAAGACATCGATGGAGAGTTTTGGGTTCTGCCTCGGGGTTTTCTGGGACACATCTGGTTGTACTCTAGAAAGATAATTAGTGGAGACTGAGTCCTGCCCCGGACTTCCAGGGACATCTAGTTGTGCTCTCAGAAAAAGACATTAGTGGGTACATTTGGTGGTGCTCTCAGGAAGAGACCTGAGTAGGGACTGAGTTAATCAGTCCTGTCTCAGACTCCCAGGGACACCTTTGTGCTTGTCGAGATCTCATTCTTTGTTTTTAATGTTTCTGTCTAAAACCCCTGAGTGATTGGTGTATGAATGGGGATCTCTGGGCCTGAGCCTAAGCTCCTGTGAAGAATACGGCTGGGCAAGCACCTGAGAAGCCCCTGATGGGGGAACCCCTTCCTTTGTCTGTTGAACTGTGTGCCTAAAAATCAAGTGTAAATGTAAAATAATAAATTGTCCGTTTTGTAAGTTCTCTTTGTCAGGAAAATCTCTAGTGTAATTTTAATTGGGATAAGTAAAGCACGCTCATTTAAATTTCTTAATTTGTGTGATTATATGTGAAGGCTTTGTTTAATGTCTAAATGTGTCTTTTTTTAAGGCCTGAATTAAGTTCTTGCATGCAAAAATTAGAAATTTTTGGTTTAAACCCAGAGGGCAAAAGTGAAGGGAAATTTATAAACTTCATATAAGCTAGCAGCTGTCCACCAGAGCCTGAAAATTATAAAACTAGCAAAATTCATAGAAGTATTAAGAAATTCTTAAATGGTGAATTGTCTGTAATGTAGATTCTCTTTGTTCGTCTGAGAAATCTCTCATGACATTTCGTGGTATGGGCCTTTTTCCCCGGACCCACTAAATCTCTTTTATTGGATCCAAGACCTCTGGCTTCAGGGCACTCTGTCTGACTTCTCCCTTGAAGAAACTGTTCTCTTCTGTTGGCTCCTGCCTCTTGTCTTGTGTGATGATTGACATCTTTATAGTCAAACATCCTTTATTCTGAGTGCTAATTATTATCTTTCTTGCCTTTTATTGGTGTGTTCATTCCTGCATTCTCCAAGACAGTTTTAATTTTGTAAATCAGTGCCCTAACTATTAAATATGGGAGGAGGGCCTGTATGGCCAGGAGCCGCCATCGTGGCCACTCACATGCAGGTTCCCATTGGATTTGGGCAGACGGTAAAGAAACAGCAGAGTCGGAGGATGGTAGGCCATTCTGTTTATTGGTGTCTCCCCAAGACAGGCAAGCCACAAGAGAAGACAAGGGAAAAGCAGAAAACCTGATTTTCCCATGGAGGGCAAGGGATCAGGGAGGCCCCTGTAATGGTGATAGCAGGAACCGAGAGAGCAAGCTTCCAGTCTGCCCCACTTATAATGCAGAAATCCAAACCCTTAATCCAATCTACAAACAAGAAAGTCTCTGAAACAAAGTCACTCATCTGAGGCATAATGGAATTCTTCACGAGAGTGCACCACCCCACATCAAAAAGGGTGGGAAAGGCTTAGTCCCAAAACTAAGGCTTGGGCTATAATGACCTGGCCTGCCTATACAGCCTGTCCCCCACACCCAATGCAAACTATAAGCAAGCAAACATATATATCATATTTACAAACTTATTTGATCAACAGGGCCCAATACACAAAAGACCCCCTTAGGTCATCTCCTAAAGCACTTTCAAGAAGCCTGTGGAGACAACCATGGGTATGGAATTAAATAGTCAAAAGGAAGACTTCACTCTCTCTGTGAATCAGAATGGCCCACTTTTGGGGTTGGATGGCCATCGGGCGGGACTTTTAATCCCTTGCTGGTAGGGGCAGTCTGGAATATTGTGATTGAGGATCCAGGCCACCCTGACCAGTTCCCATACATTGATCAATGGCTAAAATTAGCAATGAACCTGCCACAGTGGTTAAAAGCATGCTCCATACAGAAAGGGCGCTATGTCTTCCTAGTCCGGCCAGATTTACATCTAGGACAAAAGGGGATTTCTTGAGAAAAAGGACTAGGACTCCACTAGGAAAGAATCAGTGCACATATTGCAAGGAGGAATTGCATTGGAAAAATAGATGCCCCATATTACAAGCAGCCAAGGAAGGTTCTAACATTCTGAACCTTGAAGACTGACGGGACTGAGGTAGGTGTTGGGTCCCCACCAAGTTTCCCCTACCCTTCCCCAGTTCCTTCGTGTGGCATGATTGTTGTCTGACATGGAGGCATGGGGCTCATGAGGGAGACCCACTGCTTTAGCCATAATGTTAGAAAATTGTAAGAGAGGGTTCTCAGCGAATTGTGGGGTTGCTGTGTCCCTGGGGAAATTGAAAACCTCATGTGGGCTAGAGTAACCCATTGTTGGGAAGGTGAATTTGTGAAATTTGTATCTTTTTTATTTGCTGCTTTTTTTTTAAGAATTTATTTTTATTTTATTCATTTTAGAGAGGAGACACAGAGTGAGAGAGAGAGAGAGAGAGAAAGAGAGAAAGGGGGGAGGAGCTGGAAGCATCAACTCCCATATGTGCCTTGACCAGACCAGTGCAGGGTTTTGAACTGGCAGCCTCAGGGTTCCCAGGTCTACACTTTATCCACTGCGCCACCATAGGTCAGGCATGATTTGCTGCTTTTGTTGTGGGAAATGGCACTGGGCAGCAGCTCGGAGCAGGGCAGTTGCTTGCAGGTGGTGGATTGGATTACATTCCTCCTTGGGAGGGGCCATTGTTTTGCTAATGGCTGCACAAAAAGCAGCAGGCTCCTTTTATAGCTCCCAGAGCCTGCTCCACGTTAGGCACTTGGAATCCCAGGTACCCTGACTGATTCCTTTATATTGACTTAATAGTGTAAAGCACTGTGAGTCAAAAGAGGGTTAGCATTTCTATGCCAGCTGGAGTAAGGTGGTGGGCTGTAAAGCCAGTGGCCAAGACCACAGTCTGAGCGGCCTGGCCAGTGCAGGTTTGCATTAGATTTGGACAGATGGTAATGAAACAACGGAGCCAAGAACTGGTGAGCCATCAACTTTAATTCTAGCTTGCACCCGGCGGGCAAGTAAAAACACACACTGGGCTCCAAAACCCACCCATTCAGTGCTCACAAAGCTACTGACTTATCCGAGTTTCCTAGAATCAAATGTTTCTAGCTCACCAGCCTTATTCACCTCTGTTCCCCATCTCATTCTCTCTACACCAACTCTGCACAAACTGGCTTCTTCCTCAGCACTCTGCCATCTTGGCTGCTTCTCCTGGCCTCCATGTGGCCTTAATCTGCTCCCAAGACTTCTTCTGGCAGTGCTTCACCCGCTCCCAGCATGCCTTTGGCAGCTTGCTGTTCTCCAACAGCCAGCTTGGTTGTCACTAAAGGTATAAGAAAGAAATACTTTTGAAAGAGAAAGGAAGAAAGTAAGTTGTTATAAAAGCCAGTTATTTCTTAATAGTTAAGAAATTTTATAAAAATTAAAGATTGCCTCATGCACCTTATTAAGAATGAATCAAGTATTTGACTCAGGATATAAAACCAGTGGGGAATGTGGTAAGGTACCAAAAAATTGCAAAAATTAATATTAGTATTTTAGCAGAAAAAGTCAGGCTTCTTGCCCTGTCCTTTCTTTAGAGAATGGAGGGAGAAGGATATAGGAGTTTTCTGGCTTACAGAGATGACTGGGTCATTTAGTTCTCTGAAAGGATAAAGGTTATCTGAAGAATTTCCTTTCCCTTTCAAAAAGAAACAAAATTGACATGCCCTACACTGATTTTAACTCTCCCTCCCTTCCTGGAATCCTGAGAGTAACTTATACCTCTAGGCAAAGGAGGGGAGATAGACACTAAAAGATTTGTAAATGTCTTTGATATGTAAAACAACATCACTATTGTGTTACCTTGAAAGTTTTAATGTTTTTTATAGATCCTCTAGAGAAATGTTATAATCTTGTTAATAATTGTGTCATGCTTCCCCCAACCTGTATGTGGTCAAGGGTATATAACAAGCCTCAGAGTTATATTTGACACTACACGATTTGGGTCAGCTATACCTTGTGTTAGTCATATGCAGCCGGCTTAATCAATAAAACTCCTCAAAAATTCATTTGGACTTGGTGTCTGTTGGGCAGATAAAACATATTATGCTCAACTATGTGAAAGATGGCGCTGCCCACACGAAAGCCCGTCACCCAGGTGATAATATTTGTTGCCCTTCTTGCTTGGGATGGGTGTGATTATGTTAATATATGTTGGGGGAGGGCTTTTGCACCAAAAGGTTTTAAAAGGAAGAGAGATCACGTTGTTCCAGAGAAGAGTGATTACATTCTAGGAGAAGCCCATGCTGTAGGAAAGCAGAGAAAGGCCACGTAGAGGAGAGAAGAAGCAGCCAAGATGGCAGAATGCTGAAGGAGAAGCCAGTTTGTTCAGAAAGGAGATGGGGAACAGAGGTGAATAAGGCTGGTGAGCTAGAAACCTTTGATTCTAGGAAACTCAGATAAGTCAGTGGCTTTGGGAGCCCTGAATGGAAAGGGAAGTGTTTTCCCACTATGTGTATTTCTTGCCCGCCCGGTGCAAGCTAGGATTAAAGCTAATGGCCCGCCAGTTCTTGTCTCTGTTGTTTCATTACCGTCTGTCTGAATCAAATGCAAACCGGCAGGGATCAGGCAACTGTGTTGGTGGCTGTGGCTACGGGCTTTACAGTGTCTCTACATAAACCCGCAGAAGTAAGTTACGGTACCTTACAACAAGTGAGACTGACTTGCCCGTGGTCACAGAGCTGGCAAAGGGCAGAGCTGAGACTTGAACCCATGTCTCTTTGACCTCCAGAGCTGGTTCCTTTACTTGCCATCCCCTCCCCTACACAGAGGTGTTTAAGGAGACAAGTACTCCTGGGATTTTTCTCTTTGTAAACAGTTCAGGGCCAGTCCCAACTGTACTCCCTCGTGCAGTCACCAGCCGGACCCCACCTCTCTCTCTCCCCAGCAGGTAAGCAGCTTTACCTCTTTTTCCAAACTGGTCCCAGAAGAGTGGTGTGAGGGCTTGCCAGAGAACTTCTTTGAGATGGAGACCAGGACCTCCTTCACCACCTAAAAACTGCTCAGCATAACCACAGCCATCAGGCCCACCTATACAGTGACCACACTGCCATGGGTCTGGGCCAGCTGCGGACAAACAGGTTCCCCGAGTTGTAGAGAGAGATCAGCTGGCCTCATTCCAGGACCTTTCTCTTGGCATGAGCCTCCTGCCTCTGATACCCAATACTCACCTCTGGTGCATCTTCTCAGAGTACCTACCATGCTGTTTCCCAGATAAGCCAAAGCCTGGGTCCTCATGCCAGCACTGGTGCCAGCTGGGGGCCCAGGCTCCTTGTGCACTTAGAACGATCAAGGTTACACACACAGCGTCTGGTCTGGATCCCAATGGCCCCAGGGACTGGGTATGTTCCATTCATTTTATAGATGATATCAAATTATAACAACAGTTTTTTCAGGGCCCAATGTCCCTTGTGGGCTTTACTTATGTTACTTGCGTTCACCCACAGTGTAAGTGTGAAAGTAGGTGTTTATGAGTTAAAAAATGGATGCCAGGAAAGACAGTGAAAGTCCTGTCCGAATAGCTCAGTTGGTTAGAGCGTTGTCTTGAAACACAAAGGTTGCAGGTTCAATCCCCGGTCAGGGCACAAACAGGAACAGATTGAAATTCCTGTCTTTTTCTCTCCCTTCCTCTCTCTAAAATAAACAAAATAAAAATATTAAAAAAAAGAAAGACAGTGAAAGGCTCTTGAGCCTAGGCCTGCTGGGTCCCTGCGCAGTGCTCGTCCCCCTGCCCGAGGAGCCTAGGGATTATAGTCATCTTCAATCAACTTTTTAAAAAAGACTTGGTCAACTTCCATTGGGAACTGAGCATTTTCTTGGGGAAGAGAGTTGTCTCCTGCCCTCCAGAGATCTCAGCAGCCATTCAGCTTGGGAACACAACAGGAGCCCTCTAACATAAGGTGACCAGATTTTAAAATTGGTAAAGCGGGACACCATTGATCAGGGAGGCAGGGAGGGGGGGTTCTTGATGAAAAATTTGGTCTATATGGAGCAAAAATAAAATTTTCATAGAATGCAAAAATAGTATTATAATATATTTTTTAAAATTTCAACATAAGTACAATTTACAAATATAAAACATTAAAAAATTATGTATAGTATTATTTTATTCTTTGGCATATTTCTCATTTGAGTGAATTTTTTTTTAGTAGACTGCTATTATTGTTTAAAAAGGTCATGAATTTTTCACAAGAATTTGTTAAATTATGTTTCACACATAAAATGGCTTTCAAAGTCTCAACACTTAATTGTGATTTTTCTGATGTCCACACTTTATTTACCATAGAAAAAACGCGTTCAGTTGCTGCATTAGTTCCTGGTCAAGATAGCGCGTATTCCACAATTTTTAGTGCATTATTGTATGGAACATGCTTTGTTTCAAAATGATGAACTATTTCTAACCATTTGTTCTCTATTGTGATTTTTTCTGATGCCCAAGATCTAACCTTTTCCTTATCAATATATATTTTTAATAATGATAACTCATTTAAAAGATCATTTTCAGAAATATTACTATATAGGAAATTTTGAGTGAGTCAGAGGGATTGGGTTACATGGTCCTGAAACTGATGCCGGAGCTGCATGAGTGGGCGGGAGCAGGCAGGGCAGCGCCACCGGCGGCGTGCTCGGCAGCCACACTCCCTGCGTCCAGCCTCACCACCCACTGGAGACTGAGCGGTTTGCACCTCACAGAACCCGGAGTCGCATGCTGGCATGCAGGATGCGGCCTATGGTTAGTTAGGGGACTTGACAGCTGCCGCCCCAGCGGGTACTTCCTGCCCAAAGTTCTTTGTTTCGGGCCCAGTATGGGGCAGCCAGATCTTGCAGCAGTGCGGGCGCTTCCAAGTCGAGGTGGGGTCTCCCTGCCGAAAACCATATATTCCCTTCCTGTTCTCCCCCTCCCCCCCCCCTCCCCGTTCCCTAGCTTTTTGTGCATTCTTTCCAAAAATCGGGACTTTTTAAAAATGCCGTGGGATGCGGGACAAATTGTTAAAAATCAGGACTGTCTCGCCAAAAGCGGGACGTCTGGTCTCCTTACTCTAACAGCAACCTCGAAGGCGGTGGCTTTCAGGCAGCAGTGTTTACGTAAGTGCGGCTTTGGGGGTCCCACTCCCCAATTTCATCCCAGATGGCTTTTTGGAAAGTTCCTCCAACCACAAACAGTGTTCTGCTAGAGCAGCATCCTTTGAAAGAGTTTTCTCCACTGGATGTCTCCTGCCTCAGAACTCTCTTAGGTAAGCTCTGGGTAAAATCGTCACATTAAACTTTTGCAGTCCTTCAACAACCCTGCATTTGACAGGTGAGGAAACTAAAGCTCAAGGCCACAGAGCTAGTGAATGACAGGACCAGGATTCAACCCCATGTGTGTCTCCCCCAATTCCTTCCTTCCTTCCAGGTCTACAGACTCAGAGAGACGGAGGTTTCATCTGCCCACCCCTTCAGGGCCTCCAACTTGAGGACAGAGTTCCTACCGGGAGTAGTGTGTCCAAATGCAGCTTGTAGGAAAATGGCCAGAAATTGGAATGCCGCCCTGAAACAAGTCTTTCGTGTGGACTTTGGAACACCAAGTCCTGCAGGGGCGGAACGCTGCCCCAGCAAGCACTGTTAAGATTGTTTAATGGAAGCTTCTGAACCTTTTAGCCATTTCCTGCACACCTGCAAGGTTTGTTAATCGTCCTCTATGCTCTACTAACTCTCTTTCTTAATTTCTTTTTTTTTATTTTATTCATTTTAGAGAGGAGACACAGAGTGAGACAGAGAGAGAGAGAAAGAGAGAGAGAGAGAGAAAGGGGGGAGGAGCTGGAAGCATCAACTCCCATATGTGCCTTGACCAGACCTGTGCAGGGTTTTGAACTGGCGACCTCAGTGTTCCCAGGTCGACGCTTTATCCACTGCGCCACCACAGGTCAGGCCTCTCTTTCTGATTAAAGAAACAAATAAACATGATGAGGCTGCAGAGACCTCTGGGAGACCCCTGTATCCATCTTTCTCTATGTTGTGTCTTGTGTGATTTTCTTAAGTCCTGCAGTGCCTTCCTTTCGTGCACAACCGTTGCCAACCTGGTCTCGGCAGCAGCTGAAAGCTGAGATGCCACAGGTTTCCAGGAATGGGGAAAGGGACAGGACCAGGAGGAAGGTGGCTCTTTTTCCAGTAGAAAGTGCCCACTTTCTGGAACAGGAAGAAGACAGCCAGTAAAGCCAGCCTGCTGAGCAAGGATGCCATCTTGGGTCTGTGCCTCCCCTCACCCCTTCGCTTCAGGGGCACTCCAGCCTTCCTTTCCTTCAGCTCTCTCAGGCCACCTCCTCCCCTGCCTGAGCCCCACTTTTAAGCCAACACTCTCAGCGATGTGGAGGCTGGCAAGTCCCAGGAGTCTTTTCCCAATGGAGAAAATCCATTTGGTCACACTGGTCACACCCAGGCTCTGCTGCTCAGCAGGGCTGCTGGGCTCCAGCCTGGGACAGGTTGGGACACCTTCACTCCCAGAACAACCTCACCTCTGGCCCATGGTGCTCAACCCAGTCAGGCTCCTTTCAGCCTCTGACTGGGTCTCAGCTGGTCGCATGGGTTCGGCTCAGGGAGAGACAGGAACACCACTGAAGGTGGCATTTTCTCCCCTCGGGATATGCTATGGCATCTCAGCACGACAAAACTGGGTTTCCGCTCTCCTCTGCCCAGGCACTAAGTACCTTCTCCAGAGGCTCACCAGTCTCTCAATCACCCCGCTACCACCCACCCATGTCTCAGCTCCAATCTCTGATTAGTTCGGTCTCTTTACCTGCCCAGGGTCCATGTATATGTCAGTAGTCAAGTTCTGTAGCCTTTGCTTTTGTTTCAACTGTCCTGGAGCCAGACTGCTGGGTCTAAGGCCTAGTTCAACCTCACACCAGGCTTGTGAACAGGGGCCAGTTATCCAGCTTCCCCTTGCCTCAGGTTTCTCATTTGTATAATGGAGAGAATTTTAGCCAACTGCCTCATACAGTTGTTATGACAGGAGATACATGGTACACCAGTTGGGTAATTTGAAGATAGTTTAATAAAGACATTGTTTACAAAGGTTCATGGGCAGGAGTTATGGAAACGACAGGCATAGAGCTAGCCATGATGGGGTCCCCTTTATATTCAAACCTTAAAGGCTCAAGGGACTTTGTTTAACGGGTTTAATGTGGAAAATGCAATGTCCACCTCTCCATCAACACGGCACTGCTTTCCCGTTTCTATGCCTTTGCTCATGCAGCTCCCTCTGCCTGGAGGGCCTTCTGCGGTGTCTCCGCCTCTGGAAATTCTGCCTATCTTCAAGGTCTGTCTCAACTGGCTGTGGTGACAACAGTGCTCACCTCACGGAGCTGTTGGGAAGATGAGCTGAGACAGGTATGGAAGTGCTCTGGATAAAGTACCATGCCCCTGTGAATATTGCTACTTATTAAATGACCACAGAAGTGCTCCCTTCCCTCTCCAACAAGACATGCTCCATCTTCCTCACAACGTCGCTTAAGAGCCATACTTCTCTGGAAGCACTACCAATCCCACCAACCTCTAACCACCCCCTCCAAACACCCCAGCCATCTCCCACAGTGGTCCTTGCCTTCCTCTGGGCTGGATCCTTGGCTCTGTTAACTATGTTGGGTGACTGCCCCACATCTTCCACAATATGAAAGCTCCTAAGGGCAAGCACCAGGTCTTCCCTTCTGTGGATTTCTTCAACAGTGTTACCCAAGTGCTTGGGTTCCCAGGATGCCATCGAGTGGTGTGCACTCTCTGATAGAAAGACCTGGTGGCCTTCCCCAAAGCGCAGTCCCACGGTGCTCAATATTTCTGTATCCACGTAGACCAGGGACCCCTTTATGGGTGCTCCTCATGGCACCCCTTTCACACATGCCTCTTCCCACTGCAGTGTGAGCTACTTGAGTCCAGGGACCATTCTCAATGGTACCATCTTGCATGTAAGCTAGTATGCTGTTCTGGCTTCTATTTAATTCAGATGGTTTTGACACGTGAGGATGGTAGTTTGGGGGGGGGGGTCCTGGTGGTCATGAGGCTTTTAGTAGAGGCTTAGCACAGGTGAAGGTAGTTGGGCAGTGACTGTGGTGTCTCTGGTTTTAGAGATGATAATGGGATAGAAAGATAGGTCTGTCATCAGCCTTGTGACCCACTGACCATATTCCATTTGGTCCCAACTGTCATCTGGGTATCCAGGCCAGGAATGCTTCTCAGATATCTAGCACACAAGGCCTTTTCTTTAAGACATGGACTTGTATTACTCTAGTGGGAGACTTGTTTTCTCAACATTCCCAAGTGTGTTGAACTTTGACAAATTTCCTCTCCTCTCTTCCTTGCCTAAGGGCCACAGTGTTCTGGCCACTGAGGGTGGGATGTGGATCCTGAACAAAGACACATCCTGTGTGCAGGGTCACCAGCAGTCAGAGCTCAGGGCTTGCAGGGCAGGACATAGGTCTGGGAGAGAGGCCCCAGGGATGTAGCTCTTTCTGTGTTTCTTGTCCCAGACCCTCAGGGTCTGACTGTGAGCTATAGGCTCCCCAGTGTGATGGTGGAGGTGGGCCGCAATGTTTCCACTTAAAGGGAAGTCCCATACAGAGTATGTCTACGCTGTGGTAGCCCATCCCCAGGCTGCACCTGCAGAGACAGTCTCCCTTTGATTCCAGCCTTCATCATCACCCAGGCTGTGGAGCTCCCTGTTTGCTGTGACCTCTCTCCCCTGTTCCTCTAGGAACAACTCAAATCAACTAAAATGTCTTGGCTGAGCACTTTCCCTGAATGAGGCATTTTCACATCAAATTTGTAAGCCAGGCCTCTCCACAAGGCTGTGAAGGATGCTACTGTTTCCACTTTACAGATGAGGAAAGGCTCAGAAGGCTGAGCTTACTTGCTCAAGAAAGTGGTAGGGCTACAATTCTAACCCAGGCCTACTGTATCCAGGTTCAGTCTTCTCCTTCCACAGCTGTGTCCCAGCTGGGACAAGCCAGCATACCCAAAAGGAAGTTTACAGAAGGCTAAGAGAAAACATGTGAAAAATCCCACAGCCAGACATGCTTCCAGAGGTTCTGATGCAGCTCTAGAGGCTTCCTTCACAGGGTCCACGCTGGTCCCAGGGCTGCCGTTTGCATCCTGTCTGAGTCTGCACCCAGAAACAACTTTCTTCTTCTTTGTGTGTGACAGAGACAGAGAGAGGGATAGATAGGGACAGACAGACAGGAAGGGAGAGAGATGAGAAGCATCAGTTCTTTGTTGTGGCTCTGTTGGGAAGATAAAATATATCATGCTCACTTTGTTAAAGATGGCGCTGCCCATGTGGTGATTGTAAAGCCTTTCCCACCCTTTTTGATATAGGATGGTGCGCTCTCATGAGGAATCCCATTATGCCTCAGATAAGTGACTTTGTATCAGAGATTTCCTTGTTTGTATATTGGATTAAAGGTTTTGAATCTACATGTTGGGCAGATAAAATATATTATGCTCACTTTGTTAAAGATGGCGCTGCCCACATGGAAGTTCGTTGATTTTAATGTGTGTTCTGGAACAGGCTGTGGGCAGGCCAGGTCGTCATAGCCTAAAGCTTAGTTTAAGAGTAAGCTTTTCCCCACACCCTTGATTGACTGGATGATGTAGGGTGGTACACTCTCTTGAGGAATCCCATTATGCCTCAGATGGGTGGCTTTATATCAGAGACTTTCTTTATGTATAATTGGATTAAAGGTTTGGATTTTCTATGCTATAAACTGGGGCAGTCCGGGAGCTTGCTCTCTCTTGATTCTTGGTTCCTGAGGTATTAGAGAGGAGAGCAGATTAAGGCCATGTGGAGGAGAAGTAGCCAAGATGGCAGAGTGCTGAGGAAGAAGCCAGTTTGTTAAGAGTTTGTGCAGGAGGAGATGGGAAAAAGAGGTGAATAAGTCTGGTGAGCTAGAAACCTTTGATTCTAGGAAACTCGGATAAGTCAGTAGCTTTGTGAGCACTGAATGTGTGGGTTTTGGAGCCCAGTGTGTGTTTTTGCTTGCCCGCCGGGTGCAAGCTAGAATTAAAGCTGATGGCTCACCAGTTCTTGGCTCCTGTGTTTCATTACCGACTGTTCGAATCCATTGCGAACCTGCATGGGTCAGGCGGCTGTGATCCTGGCCGCGACTACTGGCTTTACACTACACTATAAAGTGGGGCAGACCGGGAGCTTGCTCTCACTCAGTTCCTGAGATTAGCACTAGAGAGGAGAGCAGAGAAAGAACATGTAGAGGAGAGGAGAAGCAGCCAAGATGGTGGAATGCTAAGGGAGAAGCCAGTTTAAGCAGAGTTTGTGCAGGGAGAAGGAGATGGTGAACAGGGGTGAATAAGGCTGGTGAGGTACAAACCTTTGATCCTAGGAAACTCGTATAAATCAGTGGCTTTGGGAACCCTGAATGGAAAGGGAAGTGTTTTCCCACTGTGTGTATTTCTTGCCTGCCAGGTGCAAGCTAGGATTAAAGATGATGGCCCAGCAGTTCTTGGCTCCATTGTTTTATTACCATCTGTCTGAATCTAATGCGAACCTGCATGGGCCAGGCGGCTATGATGGTGGCCGTGGCTACTGACTTTATAAGGCTCCTTAGTTGTTCATTGACTGCTTTCTCATATGTGCCTTGACTGGGGGGGGGCTACAGCAGACCAAGTGACACCTTGCTCAAGACAGCGCCTTGGGTTCAAGCTGGTGAGCCTTGCTCAAACCAGATGAGCCCACACTCATGCCAGCAACCCTGGGGCTTTGAACTTGGGTCCTCCGCATCCCAGTTTGATGATCTATCCATTGTGCCATCCACTGCCTGGTCAGGCCAGAAACTTCTTCTTTAGGGCTGAGATGTCCTTTCTTCTCCTCCTCCCTCTCTGCCTGTAGAATTCATGCAGGGGTAGAGGTAAGGGGCTGGGAGAGTGGGGGCTTCTCTGGCTCTTGGGTAAACAGTGGATAAAAAGTGCATATTTCAGCCCTGGCTGGTTGGCTCAATGGTAGAGTGTTGGCCTGATGTGTAGATATCCAGGGGCGGCTGCCAAAAAGGTCTCTGGGCCTTGGACCTCCCGCAGACCAACAATTGGAGTCCTTAGGCACCAGACTGCCCAGACTAACTCACCAAACTCTTTCACAGAGACATGGCCAGAACATTGAAGAAATCAATGGAAGGGTTTTTCCTGAAGCATCCTTCATGTACATTTCCTTTGGGAGCCCAAGAGGTGGTCAAGATTGGCCACATACCTTGTGATATCACAACTGGCATTCATGTTTAGATAAGCAGAACAATGGCTAAGAGAAGTGAAACCTTAGGGAGGTACCTGCCATCCTCCCTTTTTTAGATATGACAGTCCTCTGCCCATCATCACCCCCGTACTCATGCCATGCTGTCCTCACAGAAAGATCACTGCTCCTTTAGTTTCAATACTTTGTCCTTGGCTAGTACTGGAGTCACCCTCAGAAACAGGTGGATGAGGAAAGCTACCGGTACATCTTCCAGAAGATCTCTGTTGACAACATTGTCTACTAGAAGTGACCATCTGCTTCTCATGCCCCCCTTCCCCTCCGGCAGCCATGGCTTGATTGGTTCGAGTGCATTGGCCCAGCGCTGAGGATAGCTCCATGGAGCCTCCACCTCAGGCTCTAAGTTGGAGTGTGGCCCTGAATGGGCCGAGCATGGGCCCCAGACGGGGATTGCCAGGTAGATCCCAGTGGGGGCCATGCAGGAGCCTGTCTCTCTATCTCCCTTCTCTCACTTGGAAAAAAAAAAAAGCATATCACAACCTCAGCCAAGGGGGCTGTGCCCCAGGTAGGAGGCATTCCCATAACAGACTGGCCCTCATTGTAGTTTCCTCAGCGCTCCTGCGATGGATGGATAGCAGATCAAAAGGCTGCCTTCTCCCAGCCCCAGATCCACCCAAACCCAGTGCCTAATCCAGGCTCAGTGCCTGCACGGTGTCCCATCCCACACCCACTCCAGCCAGGCCTGGGGTTACCTGTAGGCCCGTCCCACATCTCCCTCCAGGATGAAGGGGAGAGGAGGTAAAAATAAGAGGAAACATTTGAGATCTTGTTTCCCAGCAACTGTTATCAGTTTGAGCTGAAATAAATTCTTACAAAAATTCAAAAAAATAAGAAAAGACTGTTAGTGATGGAAGACATGAGGAGAGGTAAGACAGAAGAGGTCCCCAAATTTATCTTTATACACCTGAACAAAGAGAGAGATTTTTATTTCTTGTGTTTGTGTTTAATTTGCATAACGTGCTCCAGTGCCTCATAGGAGTAAATGGAAACAAATACAGGTGACTTGACTGCTTCTGAACAGGTGAAGTCCCCAAAGGACTGGTTATTTCTGGGGAGGGTTGGGAGGCTCAGGGAGGGGAGACTCAGATGCAGAGACCACGCCTAGGCAGCGACGGCGAGTGCCAGTATTAGAGAACATGGCCCTGCTTTGCACATTTTATTGTCATCATGCCTCTTTCACTCTCCAAAGTACCCCAGTTCGATTGTTCCCTGTGAACACTCTGCAACTGCTGACTCTGTAAGTCTCCAGCCTTTGTAGGTGGGGAAGTGATGGTGTTACTTACATCTGACTTTTTGTAATGAACTCTACCTCTAGAATTCTGCTGAGTGTTCTAGTCAAGTTCCCACAGGGAGCCGCTTTCTTTCAACTTCAGCTTTGAGGAAGGGGAGTGGGGCAGCGGAAGACACTCCTTGCTTTTAATCATTAGGTATGCCATTGCCAGGCCCAAGGGAGCATGAACCTGGGCTCAGCAGCAGGCATGGTGTCTGAAGTGCGGCAGAGGGCAGAGGGCACCCGCCCCTCTGCACACACAGGCTCACCCCGTCCCAGTGCGCTGCCTTTGAAGAACTCCGGGGCCGCAGGATTATTCATCAAACCAGGACTCTGTCTTTAGGTTATGTTATAGGTTGAGTATACTCAACCTACTCCTCTTATCTGAACAAGATTTATGGCAGCTTTTATTTAAAATGCTAAATATCTTCAAGACAGTCAAAAGGAAAGACCCAACATCTTAGGAAGAATAAGGGAAATAAATTGAGATAAATATTTACAGACTTTGAGTTTCCTCTCAGTCAAAATAGGAAGGGAGAAACAATGCGCTCCAGAATCCTCATTGATAAGTGGATAATTTTTCTGATACCATACTCCGAAAGGGATTATTGTGTATCTAGTAGACAATATTCTCAACAGAGATCTTCTGGAAGATGTACCGGTAGCTTTCCTCATCCACCTGTATCTGAGGGTGACTCCAGTACTAGCCAAGGACAAAGTATTGAAACTAAAGGAGCAGTGATCTTTCTGTGAGGACAGCATGGCATGAGTACGGGGGTGATGATGGGCAGAGGACTGTCATATCTAAAAATGGGAGGATGGCAGGTATCTCCCTAAGGTTTCACTTCTCTTAGCCATTGTTCTGCTTATCTAAACATGAATGCCAGTTGTGATATCACAAGGTATGTGGCCAATCTTGACCACCTCTTGGGCTCCCAAAGGAAATGTACATGAAGGATGCTTCAGGAAAAACCCTTCCATTGATTTCTTCAATGCTCTGGCCATGTCTCTGTGAAAGAGTTTGGTGAGTTAGTCTGGGCAGTCTGGTGCCTAAGGACTCCAATGGTTGGTCTGCGGGAGGTCCAAGGCCCAGAGACCTTTTTGGCAGCTGCCCCTGGCCCTACATCCTTATAACTAAACCTTTAGATTTTACCACAATCAAGATGAGAATGGATAACCCATGGTAGAGACCACCACAGACAGGAGGAAAGGGTGTCTCTGTATGACCTAGGGCAGACCTGGACCAGCGCCTCCCCAGTGATGAGAGGTCCTGGCTGGTTGCATGAAACAAGAGACAGAGAGTCACAGAGGAAGAGAGAGGCAGAGGCAGGCAGATAAGAGACAGATACAGAGAGCAAATTATTTAAGTCTCTCTTCATGATCAGTTGTAGGCTCCATGTGTCTGTTTTTCAGTCTTCAGTGCCTAGCATAGTGCCTGGCACTTAACAGATGCCCAATCAATGTTTTGGAGGAATAGGATAAAAAAAGGGGACTGAATTCCAGGTATCAGGAAGCTGGGAGAGATGCTTTCTCGATCAATGAGATCTAAAGGAGAGTGGGTGGCCAAGGTTCCTAGAAGGCTTGGAGAGAAGACCTCTCACAGGCCCATGGGGATGAGAGAATGGGGAAGGAAGACCCAGGAGAGGGCCTGTTGACACATTTTCTCTCAACAGTGGTCAGACTGACCCCAGGATAACAGTCCACCAGGTTCTTCATCCAGGACACAAAAGGTAGGTCAGACCAGTGTTCCTCACTCCCCAGAACCAACTGCTCTGAACAAGGTGAGAACCTTTGCCCGGATCACTGTGGGCTCATGGTCTTGTCTGGTTGACATTGAGCCCGTTCTGGGTGGGTGATGGGGCTCCCCTTCCGGAAGACGGCTGTGCCATGACTGAGGGAGACCAGTTACTCTGACAGTTCTCACTGGGGCAGCACCTGGCTTAGTCTTCCTGAATACACCTGAGAAGGCAGGGAGGAGCTTGCCTGAGCCCAGGAAGAATGCTGAGCCCAGGCCAGAGGAAGAAGATTCCAGGAAAATAAGTATCCCTCACACACCACTACCACCCAAATACATACCATCTCCCTAATGGGAACTAGAAGGAATGGGCATAGTTCTGGAACTATGCTTCTAATGAGTTTATCAAGAGACAGGGTAGGGTGTTCAGGGCATATTTATCGGTCCATGTTAGTCATAGAATTGCATCTGGAAGACACCTTACTGCCCATTTGGTCTAGCACACGCATTTACTCCTAAAGCAACTGAAGCTGAGGTCATGAGATGCGAGAGAGCCACTAGGAGTCTGAAGTGAGGCTGTCTAGGTTTGAGTTCTATGTGATTTACCACATACTTCCTGCCTGTTGTCTCAACAAAATGTAAATTCCATGAGATTTTTATGGTCACTGTGGTACCATCAGTTCCTAGGATAGTGCATGATATATACTAGATTTTAATAAATATTTGTTCAAAGAAACAAATAAGTGAATCTCCACAAGGAAATGTTACAACTTTGAAACATGTTAAAATCACGTTTTTGATGAATATTTGACGAGAAAATGTTAATATGCTGAGATCATACAAATTATATATATGGTAAACCAATTTTGCTTTTAAAGAATATTTTAAATGAATAATGCTGTTATGTTTAGAAGTCGGAAAAATATAGATCAAATTGTTCACAGTTGTTACCTCTTTTGTAGGGTGTGATTAAGTTGCATTTCTATTCTACATTTTCTACATTTGAGTGCTATTTGGATTTCTAACACACAAAAAGCATGTATAAATTGTATAATTTAAAAAGTACACTTAGTAAAAGCTAGAGAGGATACAGCAATATAACTTTGGCTATTTGGGGGTGATGGGTGCCTCAGTAGTGTTGTATGACTACCCCAAAATATAGTAGCTTTAAAAAACATTTTATTTTGCTCAGGACTTTGAGAAGGGCCCAGCTGGCAGTCCAGCTCTGATCTATGTGGCTTTAGCTGGATGGCTGAGGCTGCAGGTTCCACCGCCAAAATGGCTTCTTGGCTCGCGTGTCTGATGACACTCTTGGCCTCATTTTATCTTCGTATCTCATCTTCCAGGAACTCTCCATGTGGCTTGTACATCTCACAGTATGGTGGTCTCAGTATATTTGCACTGCTTACCTGTGGCTGGCTTCTGAAGACAGATGTGTGACCTGCTAGGCCACAGAAGGGCTTTGTGCAGAACTGGCAGATTCACCATATTGTATTGGTCAAAGCAGTCACAGAGCTCACTCAGATTCAAGAGGGTAGAGAAACAGAGTCCACATCTTTTCTTCTTTTTTTAATTGTCATTTTAGAGAGAGCGGAAAAGAAAAAGAGAGAGAGAAAGATTAATTTGTTGCTCCACTTATCTTTATTTTTACTGGTTGATTCTTGTATGTGCTCTAACCAGGGACTGAACAAACTTTGTATATCAAGATGACACTCAGCCTGACCTGTGGTGGCGCAGTGGATAAAGCGTCAACCTGGAATTCTGAGGTGGCCGGTTCAAAACCCTGCACTTATCTGGTCAAGGCACATATGGAAGTTGATGCTTCCTGCTCCTCTTCCCTTTCTCTCTCTCTCTTGCACTCTCTCTCTCTCTCTCTCTCTCCCCCACCTCTAGAATGAATAAATAAGTAAAATAAAATAAATAAGACAGATGACACTCTCACTGACCTGGGACATTCAGGTCCCAGGTTCAAAACCTCGGGTCACTTACTTGAGTGTGAGCTCACCAGCTTGAGCACAAGGTCACTGGCTTGAGTGTGGGATCAGCAACATGATCTCACGGTCACTGACTTGAGCCCAAAGGTCACTGGCTTGAAGTTCAAGGTCGCTGGCTTGAGCCCAAGGTCTTTGGCTTGAACCAGGGGTCACTGGCTCGGCTGGAGCCCCCTGGTCAAGGCACATATGAGAAGCAATCAATGTATAAGTAAGGTGCTGCAAGTATGAGTTGATGCTTCTCATCTCTCCCCTTTCTTTCACTTTCTCTCTCAAAAAAAAAAAAAGATGCTCTGACCTACTGAGCTACCTAAGACCAGCTTCCCTTCTCGATGGGAGGGGGTCGAGGTCACACTGTAGGAAAGCATGAGAGAGGGGACATGCCGCTGCAGCCATACTTGGAAAATATCTGCCACAACAGGGTGCAGGCAGTTTTTGGTTTCCTCACTGCACCTTTCCGCATGCATTATTTTTATAATCAAGGAGAAGTTATTAAAAGAAATATGGTGTACAACAGTGCAGGCAACTGTCAGTGCAGGACAAGGTTTCAGTTAGCTGAGCCTTTCTGTGCCCCCGTGGCTCGTTGACTTCCATGTGAGGCCCTATTTCTAGATGACATCAATCAGAGAGGGGGAGGGAATGAGCTGTTACGTCACTCAGCCATTTTCCACATGCTGGGCTCTCTGCTGCTTTCCCGAAGTCACTCCACATAAAGGTTTCTTTACGCCATGACCAAAATGAAAGTCTGCACACTGATTTCTATTAACAGATATTCTTTGAGCATTCATGTACAGGCACTATTCAAGAGCCAGTTTAGTGTGATATTTACTAAGCTCCTACTGTATGTAGAACATAATACTAAAGTCAGATATTATAAGGTATACAAAAATATGATGACTGCCCTGGCTGGATAGCTACGTTGGTGAGAGCATTGTCCTGATACACACTTTGCAGGTTAGATCCCCGGTCAGGGCACATCCAGGAACAGATCAATGTTTCTGTCTTGCTCTCTCTCCCTTCTTTTATTTAAAAAAAAATCAATAAATAAGTAAATAAAGTTATTTATTGCCTTCAAGTTTAAACTTGCCCTGGCTGGATAGCTCGGTTGGTTACAGCATCGTCCCAAAGTACAGAGGTTGCCGGTGCAATCCCCTGTCAGGGTACATACAAGAACAGATCAATATTCCTGTCTCTCTCTTACTTACCTCCATTCCTCTAAAATAAATTTTTAAAAACAGTTTAAATTTATGGGTGGAAATACAAGAAATCAACAGTATGCAAAGTAAAAGCAAATAAACCTTAAGCAGATGTGTAAGCAAAGATCTGTAGGAACCCCAGAAAACTTTGAAGAGAAAGGCTTTGCAGAGGAGATAGATTTGAACTGAGTTTAAAAAGAAAAACACGGTGGCGCAGTGGATAAGGCATCAGCCTGGAACGCTGAGGTCGCCGGTTCGAAACCCTGGGCTTGCCTGGTCAAGGCATGTATGGGAGTTGATGCTTCATGCTCCTCTCCCCTTCTCTCTCTCTCTCTTTCTCTCTCTCTAAAAGAAATGAATAAATAAAAATCTAAAATTAAATCTTAAAAAAAAAAAAGAAAAACATGGCTTTGTTTGACAAGATGACTAAAGGATTCGAAGCTGAGAAAATTGAAAAGATTTAAAAGTGTGAAAATATTGGCCTGCTTTTAGACATGCCAAGTAGAAAAGGAGGGTTGGAGCCAAGTACTGAACACCCTGACTGCCGGGCTAAGGAACATGGGCCTCTGTGAGCAGCTGTCTCCTGGAAATGTTTTTTAAGCCATTAGTCTAGTGTACCTTTGCTTGCCTGCTTATGTATGTATGTACGTATGTTTTAAATTAAATTTATTGGGGTGATATTGGTTCACAAAACCACACAGGTTTGATGTGTTCAACTCAACAAAACATCATCTGCATAGTGCATTGTGTACCCACTGCCCAAAGTATGTTTTCATCCCCTCCTGCACCCACCGTCCCACCCCTCTTCCTCTGGCTATCACCACACTATTGTCTCTATGTGTGTGTGTGTGTGTATTGTTTTGCTTAATTCCTTTACCTTCTATCATCCAGTCCCCCAAACCCCGTCTCCTCTGACAGCTGTCAGTATGTTTCACGTATCAATGTCTATTTTGTCCTTCAGTTTATTTTGTTCATTAGATTCCACATATAAGGGAGATCATAAGGTACTTGTCTTTCACTTAGCGTAATAATCTCCAGGTCCATCCACGCTATTGCAAAAGGTAAGATTTCCTTCTTTTTCATTGTCAAGTAATATTCCACTGGGTAAAGGTACCACACAGCTTTTTTATCCTCTCATCTATTGATGGGCACTTGGGCTCTAAAGTATTTCATCAACTTACATTTTTGGTTTGCATATAGTCAGTAGTAAACACAATGGTTCAGAGAGGGACACCAAGGCAGGGGGACTAGTTATGAGGTTATAATTACAATATGAACAGTGGGAGAAGGGGGTGGTCATGGTGATGCGTAAGACCTGGAAATGATTGAATTTAGTGGGAAGGGGCAGGAGAGTTAAAATGATTCAAGGCTTCTAGCCTGAAAGACTAAGGAGGACAGTGGTACAACTAAGTGAATAAAGGAGCACTGATTTCCAAGAGGCTATCTGAGGCACGTAGAAGCCCAGAGGAAGCACTCAGCAGGCAACTGGAGGCTGGTACCAAGGAGAGGCCACGCCCACAGTGGCAGTGAAAGAATCTAGGAGCAGAGAGACACGGGAGTAGGCAGAGGCAGGAAAACGCCTCCTTTGAAGGGGCAAAGCAGAATAAGAGAGGTTGGAGGAGACCCAGGAGATAGGAGAACAGAAATGACAGGCGGGAAAGTTAGTGTCACAATGCAGCAGAGCTTGAACAGGACAATGGCCTCCAGGCTGTTCCCGCTGACTGCGTTACCCTTCCGGGCAGGGAAGTCGGGGACATCTGTAAGAGTGCTTGTTCTATCAGTGCTGTGCACAGAACTCGCCGTGATGGGAATGTTCCGTATCTGCGCTGTCCAAACAGGGGCCACAGGCTACACGGGGTCCCGCGCACTTGAACTGCGGAAGGAAATTCTAACTTTAGAGCCAAGCCCCTGTGTTTTCAAGACAGTAGTTCACCTAAAAGCCTGGGTTCAGGATAGGATTTCTGCTGACGGTCGGCTGAACCAAGTCGGTTAAAAGCTTTCTTGGCTGGATTCAATAGGTAATATTGAGGAACTCTAGAATGGTTATCTTTTTGAATGGGTACTTAATTCTCAGTGAGTTAAACTAAATGAATGGGCCAACAGGGCCATTATGTTGTTTGAATTGCTGAGATCCCTCAACAAACTGTTCATTTGAAATATTTCACCACAACCACCCACCTCACCACAAGCATTCACCCTTTCCACACCCAATCCTCTTATAGGCAGCACAGCAGCTTTATTTGATGATCGTGCCCAGGAACACAGGCTTCAAGGACAAGGACCCACCACAGATGTCAGGTATGTTGGGTCCCTTGTTCCTGGCAACCAACCAGCTGTCTGCTACTGGCCCTTCTCAGATGTGACTCCATCAGATCTGGACACACAGAGCCAGGTGGCGGTATTCCAAAGTCATTCAAAGACACCTCCCCTTCCCAGAGAACTATTTTATACACCAAAAGTTTTACAAAATCCAAAATAATTTTATTCACTTTTTCAGATTTTTGCTTCCACGAGGTGTTCAGCAAACATGCTAAGGCGACAGAATATCTAGTTGGCCACGACATGCAACGCTGACCATTCAACTGGTGACAGCAGCGACCACGCCCACCTGAGCTACCAGCCCCACAGCACAAAGGGGGTTTGCGGAAACACACTGAACCACACAGCAATCAGCAACCTGAGGTAGGTCTTTTTACAGTACAAAAAACTTCTACACCAGTGTGCCACACGATAGCAAGAGCTGCTTAAAGTCGCAGACTTTGGAGAAAAGAGACTGTGCGACAACTGCAGTGAGAAAAGAAAACAGACCCACAAAATCCTGAACCCTGTCACTGAACTGTGGAGGTGCGGGACCAGGCAAACCAGAAAGTACCACCAAAAAAGCAGCAGTTGGCTCCAGGGTTCGGAACCAACAGGTCTGGGGGCTGGAGAGCTCTGTGCAGTGGCCAGCGTTAGGAACCTGAGCAGTGGGACACTCGTGAATAGATTTGATTCTTGTTCAAAAACAACAGCAAAAAGAGGAAAGGCAGGAGAGAAGTTCCCTCTCACCGAGAAATGTTTCTGTGATTCTCATTCCTGATGGAGGAAGTGAGAGGGCGTCTGGGGATTTGCCCCACGACTCTCCTGACAGAAACAGGGAAGTGACACCAGGACAGAAAACAGGAGCCCTGAGAATTCACGGCACTCGGCACGGCCTCCAGCAGTCCCCCTCCACGCCACTCTGTCCTAGAGAAGGTGTGGGGAGGCAGAGGGGGCCACCGGATGCCTCACTATTGCCACACGTCTTCCTTCTGTGACACCCAGAAAACCTGGCACCTTGAAAGAACAATATGCTACCCTTCCTATTGTCTAATAGCAAAACCAGATCTCCAGTACAGCAAACTGTACAAAAATGATAGAAAGGAATTTGCACTGTTATTAGCACAGTGCTTATTTTAATATAAAATAAACTGCTTACATTTCCACTGTAAATATAGGCTATATACAGAATTATGTATAGATACAGCTACACGTATAAAGCTTCATTATAGGCCTCTGATACATTTATAATAACGGTTCCCTGAACCTTTTAGAGTGCAATTCAGAACAAAAACTAAATTTTGTTTACATGAATATGGAATAAATACAATAATCAAAATATGAATCTCCCTAAAACACACAAGCCAATCCTGAACTGCTGTGTGAAAGATGAAATCGGGAAAGGCAAGGTTTGGGCAGGACAGGGAACGGCAATGCTCCACAGGAGAGAGGCTCCGGCAGCGGCAGCAGTTAGCCCTTGACAGCGATCTTGTTCTCTGTAGCAGCAAACATGGCATAGAACCGGGAGCTGTCATTGGACAGAAGGACCGATGGGGTGTCGAACTCCACCACCTGCAAAGGAAGGAGACAGCATCAGAATGTGACTCAGGAGCACTTGAGGTGATTTGGAGGATCCACTGCGGGGGGGGGGGGGGAGCAAGCCCGAAAGCCCCCTGAGGATGGAAGCAGGGTGACAATTCGACTATCCCTGCCATGCCCAAATGGTCCCTCTTCATTTAAACTAACCAGGTAAAAGAAAGAGGTTGGAGAGAAAGACCTCTACATCTCCTTCATCTAATCCTTTCAGCCTTGGTATGAAGGAATCAGTCAACAAGACATTACAAGCTGCAGGGGAAACCATTGCAGCTCACGTCAAGGCACAGGAGGGAGGCAGATGTCATCCAGCTATGCAAACTGATCTAAACCTACAGATAGACAAGGAACAGCTCAGGATACCCACTGGCAGAGGAAAAATAAAAGAGAAGTGAGTAAGGGATAGATTGAGTCAGTTAGCCATTCTCATGACAGACTTGTATGCAGTCACTGAAATCACACTGCAGAAGAAAAGGGAACGCCATGCTGGCAGAACGTGCCTCCCATGATGGTGCTGACAGTGCCACATACTTGCCTAGCCTCTCTTGCTGCAGGGAAAAGGCATGGGACACAACCTTGGTCAAGGAGATGTAAGGAGGAGGCTCCTGGGGTGCTTCTGGGAAAGGTTGTCGTGCCCTCTAGACAGGCCTGAGACCAAGTGTCCTTCCTTCGGACAGGGTGCACGAATACAACGTGGGGTGCGAGAGCAGAGAATGTATCACGAGGGGACAGGCACACTGGATGAGGGATGGGCAGGTTGTAAACTGGTAGATATAAGAAAGGGAACAAGAGAAAAGGGTATTTGGCCCTGGCTGATTTGCTCAGTGGTAGAACGTCAACCTGGTGTGTGAAAGTCCCAGGTTTGATTCTGGTCAGGGCATACGGGAGAAGCAACCATCTGCTTCTCCACCCTTCCTCCTTTTCTCTCTCTCTTCCCCTCCTACAGCCATGACTTGATTGATTCCAGTGTGTTGGCCCTGGGCATTCAGAACTGCTCCATGGAGCTTCTGACTCAGGTGCTAAGAAGCAAACAGCACATAGTGGCCCGTCTCAGTAGACATTGGGCAATTCTCTCTTTTTTTTAATTTATTGATTTCAGGTACAGAGAGGAAGGGAAAGAAACACTGATTTGTTGTTCCACTTATTTATACACTCACTGGTTGGTTCTTGTATGTACCCTAACAAGGGATCAAACTCGCAACCTTGACGTATTGGGACAATGTTCCAAGCAACTGAGTTTCTCAGTTAGGGCTGGGCAATTCTTGTGTATGTGAATTAATTTACTAACTAAAGATATTCTCTGACATAAGTCAGATTGCTGCTGGGTTTTTTTGTTTGTTTGTTCTACAGGCACAGAGAGAAGGACAGATAGGGACAGAAAGACAGGAACGGAGAGAGGTGAGAAGCATCAATCATTAGTTTTTCGTTGCCATTGCGACACCATAATTGTTCATTGATTGCTTTCTCACACGTGCCTTGACCGTGGGCCTTCAGCAGACCGAGCCACCCCTTGCTGAAGCCAGCGACCTTGGGTCCAAGCTGGCGAGCTTTTGCTCAAACCAGATGGGCCCGCGCTCAAGCTGGCGACCTCAGGTTCTCAAACCTGGGTCTTCCGCATCCCAGTCTGACGCTCTATCCACTGCGCCGCCTGGTCAGGCAGATTGCTGCTGTTTTTAAGTAATATAAGGACAGCAGTGCCTCTAATTCAGTTCCTTGTTTAGAGAAAGCTGCTCCCCACTCCTGCCAGCAACCAGACTAAAGCTGCTACGGCTGCTTTCCTGAATACGCAGAACCACACTAAGATGCCAATCTTCCCAGTCCTCCCAAACAAGGCCACGTGCCAAGCCCAGGTCCCTCAGGGACTCAGTACCTGTCCCTGGGCCAGCACCATAATCCTATCAGAGCCTAGGACCGTATGCAGGCGATGGGCAATTGTCAGCATAGTGCAGTCAGCAAAGGCTTCTCGGACAGTCTCTTGGATCAGTAAGTCTGTCTCCGTGTCCATGGCAGCTGTGGCTTCATCTAGAATCAGAATCTGTTGGGGAAGAGAGGAGAAAGAGGATCCAACCAATTTCTTAAGCATTCTGGTTAATTTAGGTTTTACTAAAATGTATTTTAGCATTTGAATTTTCTATCATATATTGTTTTTCCTAAGTTTTTACATATGTAAAAACACTGTTTTGCTTAGAACTGATGTAACATCAAAACTATATGTTTGCGCCTGACTAGGCGGTGGTGCAGTGGATAGAGCGTTGGATTGGGATGCGGAGGACTCAGGTTCGAAACTCCAAGGTCGCTGGCTTGAGCGCGGGCTCGTCTGATTTGAGCAAGGCTCACCAGCTTGAACCCAAGGTCGCTGGCTTGAGTTAGAAGTCACTCTCTGCTGCAGCCCCCCGGTCAAGATACATATGAGAAAGCAATCAATGAACAACTAAGGTGCCACAACGAAGAGCTGATGCTTCTCATCTCTCTCTGTTCCTGTCTGTCTGTCCCTATCTGTGCCTCTCTCTGTTTCTGTCACAAAAACAAAACAACAAAAACTATATGTTTGCTTGATTTCCATAAACAAAAAGATGCTCGTAAAATACTCACCCTACTTGCTCTGACTCTGAACACATACCGTAATCTTTCTGGACCTCCCTCTTCCAGTTTCTAAAATGAGAGGACTGGATCTGATGACCTTGAGATTGCTTACAGTTTTGATATCAGATTCTAAGTCTCTGGTTTCCAGTGCTAAAACTACTCACTGGCTAGAAACAAAAGTCACCCTTGGAAACTGAAGGCTCAAGAAAGTTAAAAATAAAAATAAATTACAAACGAAAAAATCACCTATAGCCTGACCAGGTGGTGGCGCAGTGGATAGAATGTCGGACTAGGATGTGGAGGGGCCCAGGTTCAAGACCCCGATGTCGCCAGCTTGAGCATGGGTTCATCTGGTTTGAGCAAAAGCTCATCAGCTTGAGTCCAAGGTCACTGCCTCGAGCAAGGGGTTACTCGGTCTGCTGAAGGCCCGTGGTCAAGGCACATATAAGAAAGCAATCAATGAACAACTAAGGTGTCAAAACGAAAAACTGATGATTGATGCTTCTCATTTTTCTCTGTTCCTGTCTGTCCCTATCTATCCCTCTCTCTGACTCTCTCTCTGTGTCTCTGTAAAAAAAAAAAAAAAAAATCACCTATATCAAGGTTAATTCAGAAACCCATCTGGGCTCAGAGCCAGGACGGCTTTGGACCTCGTGCCGCAAGGAGAGGCTGCTCTGCCACCTCCCTGTTCTTTTCTGTCACTGCCCATCCCCAGCACCTGCCAGACAGCCTACCCTGCAGTGACGGAGCAAGGCTCTCGCTATGCACAAGAGCTGCCGTTCCCCCACTGAGAAGTTCTCCCCATTCTCCAGCACTTCAGATTCAAGTTTCAGAGGTAGCTGAGCAATCTAGGAAGAAAGGAAGTAGACATTAGATGGGTAAAAACGAAGTTTGGAAAAATAAAACAAACCCTAAATTCCATCAAAAGTCCAGTGACCAAAGGACGTTATTCTGAAACAGAAGGAATTACTAGCTGAGAAGCTGGCTCACTGAGAAAGATGATCATGTGTAAGAGGACCCACATTTTCTAGGGCAGTCCCTATTTCTAATATACTATTCTGTTAGTCTCATTCTCTCAACATGTGCAAAAATTCCAGTATTTTCATGCCCCCAAATCCTGGCAGATGGTGGCCCTAATTTTGGGGCCACTGAAAATATGGTCACACAATAGGAGATGGGTAATAAAATTGCTGTCTTTTTGAAGTCTGAAGTTGTAGGTCCACGGATGTCAAACTTTTCTTTGCATAAGCTATGAAACCTGTTCTTCAGATGAAATTATTTGAGGAAGCTCAGTCTAACAGAGATAAAAAGCAGAGCTGACCTAGTTGAGTTAGGGCAGGGGATCCTGAGTTTGGCATAAGCAGGGGCCCGGAGGCCTTCCTCCAGGTGAGGGTGCCCATCTCTAGACTGTGGGCCCTGGAGGGGACCTGCTCAGCTACCTTAAGAGATCTGTAAACCATTTGCATACTGCATGCTTTCTGCAGACTCAATAAATGACATATTCTTCTCACATATATAGATACTACAAAAGCATGTTATACTGTAATAATCAATAAAATAGAAATTAATTTAAAAGTGTTACTGAATTCTGAGTGGTTATCATTTATGTCTCTTCAATCGACGGACAGTAAAAAAGGCAATATGATCATGAAGGATGGGGTCAGGGAAAGAGGCGGGGGTCAGGAAATATCAACTTTTATGACCGTTCTGAAATGCCTGGGAAGCCCTGCTCTAAAGCGCTCCTCCACAGACAGTCTGGAGGTGGAGGGCCAGACCGGGCTGGACACGGCGGATCCCAGCAGGCTGGGGAGTGACTACAGCATCACCGCGTCTCCACCCCTGCAATCCCAGCCACGCTCGCCCTCGGTTCTTCACTTACACATTCTTTCATGTGTGTCCTTTCTAGGGCATCCCAAATCTGGTCTTCAGTGTACTGGCTGAAGGGATCCAAATTTGATCTAGGGAGAAACATAAGAGGAATTTCTCAGTTATCCGACCTGCAAGCGACCCTACTGCAAGGGCTGTCCATGGTAAAAGTTTAAACACCCAGGGAAAGGAGGCCTTAAACTCCTTCCCGATCACAAATGGCTCACTGCCTAGCCAGACAGGAAAGCTGAGATGCCTGCCTCTGGCAGGGTGGTCCCTGAGAACAGACTTTCTTCTCTGTAAAACTTCAACTCTTATAACACAGTTATATAGAAAAGTTAAGATTTGTAGATATGCAAATCACAAAACACCAGCAATACATTTTAATCATCTATTAACAAACACTTCTAGAATTTTGGCACATATTCTAGAATTTTTTCTATGCATATATATACATTGTTAATACACATCTCTCTATACATACAAACTTAGGAAAATGCCCTCTCCCTTCCTGAACAGCTGGGCAGGAGCAGGGACCCTACGACAGCTCGCCGCCCGCCGGGAAAGGAGCTGCTCCAGGAGAAAGGCAGAGGGGAATCAGAGCAAAGGGCAACTTAGGGGGAAAGATTTCCTTCCCTCAGGCTCAGAAAACCAGCTTAGAAATCAAGGATACCAAAAGAATAGGACTAGGCATTTTTGGAAATGTTAAAGACAAAAAGCTCTTTGTTATGGAGGATGAGGGTAGAGTCACAGTGAAAGAAGTATTTGGTGGAGATTAGGATGTTGCATTAATTTGGAGTGTCCTTTTATTGTGTGTGTGACAGAGAAAGAGAGGGACAGACAGGAAGGGCGAGATGAGAAACATCAATTCTTCAATGCGGTTCCTTAGTTGTTCATTGACTGCTTTCTCGTATGTGTCTTGACTGGGGGGCTACAGCAGACCGAGTGACCCCTTGCTCAAGCCAGTGACCTTGGGCTCAAGCTGGTGAGCCTTGCTCAAACCAGATGAGCCCGCACATAAACTGGCAACCCTGGGGTTTCGAACCTGGGTCCTCCATGTCCCAGTCCAACACTCTATCCATTGCGCCACCACCTGGTCAGGCTATCTGGAGTGTCTTGTCTCAATTTAAACATGAGATATAAATCTAGTAATCTGAAAGGAATTATCTATACAGTAATTTGTTTTGCATAGGAATCACACTATGATATGGGAAAATTCTTTGAGAAAAGCTTAACTCTGTGCCATGTCTGTCCCCACATCTGGGATCACTAATTATAGGCATGCAAACACAAGCAGGTTGTCATCAGAGGTGCTCTAGCCAAGCAGAAGAGGATCAGGCTGACACGCTTCTCACCGTGGCCTCTGGGCCGTCTCTGGGACACTCTACCCGACCCTGTTCTCCTGTGCCTCTTGCCCTTCGCACATGCGCACCCCCCACCCCCCACCCCCCGTACCTGAGACACTCTGGTGAAAGCGAGGGCTCCACTTCTATCAAGTACAACTGTGGGAGTTTGGCCAAGTTGCCCAACTACACCTTGTTCCAGTTCCTCACGTGTAAGACAGGGATAAGAGCACCTCCTCAAAAGGCTGTTGGGAGGACTCCACAGCGTGTAAAGCACTCATGGGCGTAGCTGCTGCTGTTAGCACTGTGCATGTGAGAGCTATTATTGCTACTGTTTCACCTCTGTGCAGGCCTCAGCTCAGATGCTACCTCTGGGCGTGTCTCCTGGGTGAGGTGTCCCTATGCTCACCCTCATGATGGCACGCACCCCTCTGCTCTTTTGTCTCCCTGACCCACAGCATCAGGGTCCCGTCTGGACCTTATTCACTGTTGTATCCCATGTACACCATCTAGTGTTTTCTGAGTACATAAAATAACTTCTTCTTCCTATTGTTATTTTACTCCTAGTAAGAGGTGCTAATAGGGCACAACTACCCGGTATTTTCAGTAATAACAGAGACAGAGCAGCGCATGGAGGGAGAGTGCACACACAGAGGAGCTGAACAGATTGGGTCAATCCCTGCTCTGCCTCCTACTATCCTATCCGTGTGACTTTGGACAGTTTACTCCTCAGTGTCTTCTTCTATAAAACGGGGACAGAGTGATATGGCTTGCTAGGTGCTGTAAACATTAGACAGTATATGGACAATGCCTGGAACATGGTGGAAACTCAGTAATTGGCAGCTGTGAAATGGGTAACGTCCATGTGGACACATTAGATTCTTTGGTTCCAATGTTTGATGGTTTTCTGACTCATCGTCAATGCACTTATCAAGTGACACAATAACCCCAGGATCTGTAATACCAGCATCTGAAACAATTCTGATAAAGTCCTGTCTGTGAAAGGTCTGGATGGAGAAGACTGATCTATGTATACAGACATGTCATCTAGGAAGAGTCTCGTAACTAAAGAAGGAGATCTATTTGTTGATAACTTAAAATTATAAAATTGTCTGTTTTAAAAACAATTCCTTACCAGTTCCACAGGGGCTAAGAATGACAAAAGAGAGAGAGAGAGAGAGAAAAGGAAAAGGAAGCCACCTAAAAAAATAGAGTAACTCAGAGACAACAAGAGATCTTGAGATTCTAAGAACCTGTTGCAAATCTGGAGTATCTTCCAATCCATCTAGAGTGACAGATGCTCTTCTAAAGGTATTTGGGCCCAGAATGAACCAAAACAGCGTAAGTCACTTGTGGCTTCAGTCATCGTTGTGATTGTGAGCTGAGAGCTCAAGTCCTCAAAAGTAAAAGAAATGAATGGGCAGATCGAAAAGGGAGAGAGCATCTGAATAGGAAGGAATGAGAACCCTGCTTTTTGCTAATGAAGGGATGCCAGGCAGAGACGCTCCAGGTGATCAGAGGAGGCTGAGACTCAGAGACAGACCAGAGCGACAGCTGTGGTCAATGAGTCTCAGGGAAGGGCAGATTAACACCAGCCAAGCGGGGCCGCAGACAGGCTACCAGGGCGGAAAGCACTCCAGCGGGGGCTGGTTAGGGCAGAGGCAAGAAAGACTTCCTGAGACCAGGAAACACAGGGAGTTCTGCAGAAAGAAAAGGAAAGTATTTTCAGGGCCACGAAAGAGGGAGGTCAGCACAAGTGTTTAGGGCAGGATGAGAAGGGACCCCTCTTCTTGGAGCCAATTATTAGGGCAAAAGGCAGAGAAAAGGGACTGGCCACAGAAAGAGGCTCTGGAGCTCCAACAGAGACAGCTGGATAAGGGAAGGCTGCATGCAGCCACTGAAATGGCCTGAGATTCTGGCTAATCTAGGCAGGGTATGCCCCCAAATGGACTCGTCTACGACTTCGATGGTATTTTTATGTAGAACAATTCAGACACTTGTATCTTGTGACTTTTTCTGAGTTTTGTCTGTTTGATTTGGTTTTACCTTGTTTTCTCTCTAAGAGTATTTTTAAAAAAAATGTTTTAACTGTATGCTGGTATCTCAAGGAGAAGATGTACTCACCCAGGATGCTGGTTAATGGTGTTTGACACAGTCTCCAAATTTGGAGTTTCTAAGAGGAAGGAAGCTGAGGAAACAGCTGATCTATCCTTCCCTCGCTTTGGGAAACTCATTATACAGGCTTTCTACCGTATTTTTTGCTCCATAAGACGCACTCCCCCCCACCCCGCAAAAATGGAGGGGAAAATGCCCGTGCATCTTATGGAGTGAAAAATGCGGTATTTCATTAAATATTTTAACACAGCATTTGGTTCTGAAAATTTTTTTCTTATTTTCCTCCTTGAAACCCTCGGTGTATCTTATGGTCAGGTGTGTCCTATGGAGCGAAAAATATGGTAATTTCCTCAGAAAAGCAAAAGAACTCCAAAAACTGAATTGTCTTTGGGATCTGTAAGAAACCTGAGAGGGTAAAGGAGGGTAGAGGGTCTGGGATTTTATTTGTCCTCAGTGTCCACTGCTGACTTAAAAAGCCAAAAGTACAGATGGCAGAAATGAAACTTGTGATTTCCTAAGTCTGCACAGCTGATGCCCAAAAAGCATTATGAGCTCAATAACTAAAAACTCAGGGCATGAGCACACCAACAACTCAGCTTGTTCATCAAGCGGCAACACTAAGTTGACCAGATTTTAAAATTGGTAAAGCGGGACACCATTGACGGGGGTTGGGGGGGGGGGTTCTTGATTAAAAATTTGGTCTATATGGAGGAAAAAAATTTTTCATAGAATGCAAAAAATAGTATTGTAATATAGTTTTTTAAATTGGAACATTTTTAAAATGCCGCAGGACGTGGACAAATTGTTAAAAATTGGGACTGTCCCGCCAAAAGCGGGACATCTGGTCACCTTAGAACACGTCTCTGTGACTTATAACAAATGGCCCCAACTCCTACTAAAGCTGTGCTTCCGTGATGTCCTACAGACACCAGCACACACACCGGCTGGCCAGTGCAGCCATGACCTCCAGGAGCCCGAGTCACCGACCCACAGGAAGTGCTGTAAAACTATGCAATGAACACTGAGGCATAGTCAAGGGAAGTCTAAAATGGTGCATGTCTTATTATAACTCTTGACCAAATGATGATTAAAAAATTAAGAAAAACATGGTTTTGTCCTAAGCCAAAAATTTTAAGGCCAGTTTCATTCTCAAAGGTGTTCCAGCAGCATCTAAAAGTATAGAGAGCTAGAGGAAGGAAGAGCAGACCTCTCAATTTCTTTAAAATCCCCTTTAAAAATATATATTTTTTAAAATTGATTTGAGAAAGAGAGGAAGGAGAGAGAGAAGGACAGAGAGAGAAACATGTATTTGTTGTTCTACTTACTTATGCATTCATTGATTGATTCTTGCATGTGCCCTGATGGGGGATTAAACCTGCAACCTTGGTGTATCAGGACAATGCTCTAACCAACTGAGCTACCCATCCAGGGAACAATTTCTTAATTCATTTTTTTTTTGTATTTTTCTAAAGTGAGAAGCCTAGAGGCAGAGAAACAGACTTCCGCATGCACTGACCAAGATCCACCGGGTATGCCCACTAGGGGGTGATGCTCTGCCTATCTGGGGCGTTGCTCTGTCGCAACTGGAGCACCTGAGGTGGAGGCCATGCAGCCATCCTCAGTGCCTAGGCCAACTTTGCTTCAATGGAGCCTTGGCTGCAGGAGGGGAAGAGAGAAATAAAGAGAAAGGAGAGGGGGAAGGGTGGAGAAGCAGATAGGTGCTTCTCCTGTGTGCCCTGGCCAGGAATCGAGCCCGGGACATCCACATGCCAGGCCAACGCTCTACCACTGAGCCAATCAGCTAGGGTCATCAATTTCTTAATTTTAGATCTGAATGTTTAATAAATTCTAGTTCTCTTCTCACACTGCTTATTTGACCTTGTTATCTCAACACCCAAAGGGAATGACTTATTTATCATCAACAAATCCAGTCTACGCTGTCCAAATTCATTAGTGCTTTAGAAACGTGCCAAAATAAACACAACCAAGAATGCTGACCCTACATGAAAGTAGGTAAGCATTCAGTTTATCTACCAAATCTCCCTGAATGAGTTTAAATGCCATTTCCAAAGTAAATGGGTGGGGCAGAAGAACTGTTTTTTTGTTTTGTTTTGTTTTTTAAGTGAGAGGAGGGGAGATAGGGGACAGACTCCCACATATGCCCCAACCAGGGTCCACCCAGCAAACCCTGCCTGGGGCCGATGCTCTAATGAGCTATTCTCAGTGCCCAGGGCCAATGCTCAGACCAACTGAGCTATCCTCAGTGCCTGGGGCCTACACTTGAGCCACTGGCTATGAGAAGGAAAGAAAGAGAAGGGGAAGAGGGAGGGGGAGAGAAGTAAATCGTAGCTTCTGTGTGCCTTGACTGGAATTGAACCTGGGACTTCCGCATGGTGGGCTGATGCTCCATCCACTGAACAAATTGGCCCGGGCCAAAACTGGTTTTGTTTTGTTTTAGAGTGAGAGAGAGAGAGGGACAGACAGACAGAAAGGGAGAGAGATGAGAAGCATCAATTCTTCCTTGCGGCACCTTAGTTATCCATTGATTGCTTTCTCATGTGCCTTCATGGGGGAGGGGGTGCTTCAGCAGAGCGAGTAACCTCTTGCTCAAGTCAACAACCTTGGACTCAAGCCAGTGACCATGGACTTTAAGGCAGTGATCTTTGGGCCCATGCCAGTGACCATGGGGTCATGTCTATAATCCCACACTCAAGCAGATAACCCCACACTCAAGCTGGAGACCCCGGGGTTTCAAACCTGGGTCATTAGCATCCAGGCCAACTTTCTATCCACTGTGACACCGCTTGGTCAGGCAAAACTGGTTTTTAAGGCAAGTGCAAACACTGTCTGTGGTTATTTGAAATTCAATTAGTACTTTTTATTTTTAAACTGCTATAAATTAAAGAGAAAATGGTAATATTATTTTTAGAGTGGTTTGAAAAGAATTCCTATCTAGGTCAACTATAAAGTGAAAACTTTTTATTTCGAAAGAGAAGCAACTTGAATAGGAATAAACTCAAATTATGGAAAAACGTTTTGGGGAGGCAAAAGCTTCAAACTAAAGGTAGAATAGTATAAGAAAAGAAAATGGAATTCGATATATTTCCTTCTTAGTTACTATTTTAATGTTAATAATTTTATTATTGGTATGTAGAAAAATTTCAGAGAGAGAGGCATCATTCCAGAGTATTAAAGGTGGGAAAATACTGGTAAATGAAAAACATGAGTAGTAATGATCCCTGAAAACCATCATTAGAATTGCAACTTTGAGGGTACCCAGGTGAGAGAACAGCATGGAGGATGGAGGATGATGGTGATGAGGCTGAGAATGGCTGCCACCATTTAATGAATGCTCATCATTTGCTAGTCTCTATGCTTGTATAATCTGTGCAAATGTATTCATCTTCACAACAACAGGTCTTAATAATATCCTCATTTTATGGACGAGGAAACAAGTTTAGGAATGGTCAAGTAGTTTGTCCAAAGTCACTGAGCAGAGATCTGAGCCCACATCTCTCTGATGCCCACATCACCCATGCTGCAGGGTCTGAGTCTCGTCTCATTCATGAGGAGTGCTGTCCAGGGGAGCAGTCCCATACCTCTGCCATGGGAAGCACGCAGGCAAGTGGGAAAAGCACTAGGCTGGAGATCACTAGAGCTCAGTTAGATGGAGGCTCCACCATACCCACCCACCTGGCCTGGAAATGAGGCACAATGCAGACAGACGCTCAGGTACTCACCTGACGGTGCCACTGAACAGCACTGGCTCCTGAGGAATGATGGAGAGTTTGCTTCGGAGGTCTGCAAGGCCAATGTCACTGATTCTCACTCCATCGATCTTGATGCAGCCTCCAGATAACTCCACCAGGCGGAAGAGGGCCATCCCGAGCGAGGACTTCCCTGATGAGTCAGAAGACAAACAGAAAAATAGCTCGTCAGCAACTTACAAACCCTGTTTGTTTATTATCAGGGCAAAATCATTTAATTTTCTAGTTTTATACAATCATTATTTCAACAGATTTAACTCAGATAATGTACAAAAAAGGAATTTTCCTGAGCTACCGAGCATAGACATGTACATCAAACAGCTTCAGCCTGAGAAGGAGTGGGAAGGACTGTTACACTCTCATGAGAGCAAAACAGGAAAACGCCGTCTCCTCATCTTAGGGACAGGTGAACAGTGTTCAATGTTTCTTAGGCAGAATGAGGAGAACAGGTCTGAGCTAGGGGCTAACCAGAGGACAGGATGTCTTCTCTCTCTTCTCTCCCCATAACAGAGCTGAGAGAGAAACAAGACAGGGCCTTGGGTCACCACAGCACCAGCTGGGGAATGGAAGAAGTTCTCGCGCAAACACACAAAGGAAGGAGGCTTTGGACTGGGTAAATGAACGGCTACACATAGCTTTGCCAGGACAGGGAACTGTGGCAGAAAAGAAAAACAGGTTTGGGGGATAAACAATGAGTTCGGTATCACAGTGATAAGCAGAACAGCTTTTCTATTTAATTTTTTTATGCTTATTTTATTGATGAGAGAGAGAGAGGGGAACATCGAACTGTTCCTGTATGTGCCCTGACCGGAGATCAAGCCAGGAACCTCTGTGCTTCTGGACAATGTTCTAATGAACAGAGCTATCCGGCCAGGACACAGAACAGCTTTTCCTAACTGAATCTTCATTTTAAGTAATTCAAGAAGATAACATCAATCTCTCATGATCACTACTATTATTTTAACACATTTCCTTTTAGCCTTTTTCTCAGAGTTGAGATTATACCATCGATAACATCATAATCACTTTTTTCTACTTAACATTACATAACAAGCATTCAATTATATGATTAACTTTACAAGATAAGATTTTGGTGGCGGCAATAGAGTCCTCATGTAGATGTACTCTTACTTATCCCGTCTCGAATGCTGGACATGTAATTTGTTTAACATTCACTGTATTAAGGCATATGCCAGTGCTCAAACTTTGCTCCTACCTAAAATGATTCCCTTGGGATAGATTCTCAGAATGGAAACTACTATGTCAAAATGTATAAACATTTAAAAAGCTCTTAATTAGTGTCGCACCCCCACTCCCCCCAAAAAAGTTTTGACATAGTGCTATCTACATTCCTGCAACTCAGACTCATGGTTTAGATGAAAAACTATAGGATTTTAGCTTTTAGACCACATTTCCTTGGCTGGAGGTTAGATGCCTGAAAAGACCTCTCATGAAAGCCTCATGACTTCATCGCTCAGTGGTCACAGGGTACAAACATCCTGCCTTGCCCCAGGGTCTGTAGCCACATCCCCTGGGCAGGCCACTGTTAAATGACTAATGGGAACCTGGAGAAATGTCCACCTTCCTGAGGCAGGACTCCTTATATCTACCTGCCAGAAATGAGTTGGGAAACCCACGGCCATGTAGCAGGACAGTTCTTAATAAGGCCTTCTCCTAATAGTGACTGGCTGTATTCAGGATTGGGAGGTCGGGTTAGTGGCCCAAGATCTAAGCTAAGAAATGGTGCTCAAATAAATCAATAGGTTAAGTTGCTCCACCTTAACAGAAGATGCCTAAGTTTGGAAAGCCTAGACTAGAAGACTACAGTTCTCTGAATCTCTGATGGAAAGTGCTGGTAAAAAATGCAACCAAGTCCTCACAACCGCAGCAGGGCCAGGCTCTCTGAGCCTTGAAAGAAGCTTATTAGGGTTAGGGTTTAGTCCTTGTTAAGTCAGGCTAGTCATAGTTATTTTATTTTTCTTGTTTGTTTCTCTCCAGTCACTACTTCTGGTTGAATAAAACCTTGGTGAGAATTTCAGTCTGTCTTAATCGTGTGAAAGAGAAACCACGGGAAGGGACACCAGTCAGAGCTTCCAGGAGAGCAGGGTCCCCTGGGAGCCAGTGCAGTAGCGGCAGCACAAGGGACAGAGACGAGCCTTGGAGACAGTCCCCCTCCTTGGCTGAGCGTCCTCTTGCCAGTGCAAAATACCTAGAGGCAGCATCTTGTTTTGACATGAAATAATTCCTTCAAACAGGGAGCAGGAAGTGACTTTCCTTTTTTCCTGGCAGGTTCTTTCAAGGAAATTGGCCAGAAAAGATGTGAACCCCCCACCCCTTTTTTTATGGCAAGAAAAAATAAGCTAGAAGAGCTTTGATGAAAAGGAAGCATTAGGTCCAGAAAGCCAATGAGAACTGACCCAGGGAGATCTCTTATACAAGGGTAAACAGGGCAAAAGGAGATAAGACTCAGTCTGTGAAATGTTATTAAGGAAGGAAAAAGGGAAAGAAAAAAATTAGTGAAATCTTGAGCCTAGAAACCTAATGGGAATATATAATACACTTCTAAGAATAGGGTGAAGTAAATGCCTAAAACAAAGGCCAATTATCTAGTTCTTTGCAACTGACGTCAAATCAAGAAAACCATTTGTCTCCAAAGGCACCTAGTTTCCTTATTTTAAGCTGCATTAGCCTCCGATGAACATGAGGCAACCCCGGAATATGTCACAGAGACCTTAAAGACTTCGACATTCCTATAGAAAGAGGATGTTCACTGTAGTGCTCTTCAGAACAGTGAAATACAGACAGCCACCCTAGCGTCCTACAAATGGAGCTTGTTAAGTATAAATTAGGGTGATTCACAAAATAGAACTTCTTTATCATGCTGCATAAAAATCATGTCAGAGAATATTAAATGACATGAAGAATATCTGGAGGTTTTAAAAGCAGACCATGAAACTGTGTGTAAAACGACCTCATTTTTGTAAACTTATTTGTTGATAGAAAACACCTGGGAGACACCCACTAAAAGATCAACTGTAATTATCTCCAGGTAGTGGAGTGATGGCTGCTTTCCCCTTTGTAATTTGCAATACGTTCCGCGGGTCCTGCAGTGAGAAAGTGTACTTTCATGATTAGAAAAAGCACTAAATGTTAGAAAAGCTGGGTTGAAAAGAATCCTAGAAAAGTGGTTTTAGTGAGGCCTGAGACACTAATCACTCATCTTGAGGGGACCTAGTTGAAAGGATTAAAGTGTTAGTCAACAGCAGTCAATCATAGGCCCCAAATTTAACTCCCACAGCTTCAAATGGTTCTCCAGCGGAGCCCCGGAGTGTCCTGACCTGATCCCGTCCGCCCCACGATGCCGATCTTCTCCTTAGGTTTGATGGTGAAGGAAACTTTCTTCAGGACCAGAGGCAGATTCTCCTGGTATCTCATCTCTGCATTCTCAAAGGTTACCTCTCCTTCCTGGGGCCAGTCAGGGGAGGGAGCCTTGTTCTTAATTCTGGCAGGTGCTTCCAAAGAGAGCGTCTAGGGAGACAGAAGTGGACGGCTCAGACTGACCACAGATTCTGGGGGCTTTTTCATAGAAAAGTGAAACCAGAACAACCACAGCGCCACACAGAAGCAGCTGCAGCCCTGGCCCCTTGCTGTGAAAATATTCCCCTGGCAGTGAATGCTCAGCTGGAGACAGAGTACAGTGGCTACTGATAAAGTTCACAGTAACTCGCTAATGGGTAGCCGCTGGGGCAGGCAGTGACTTCCACACTGCCTTCTGTCTTAAATTCTCCCACAGAAGTGTCTTGGAGGCCAAGGAGGGGGTGGGGTGGGGTGTGCAGCTTTCTACTCCTCTTCAGCCCAGTAATTTTTATTGGAATTCTTTGAAAATATTCCACTCCAACCAGGATTCCACCATTTGAAAACCACTGGCCTAAACCCAAAGAAAGGTAACAACATTTATTGAACATTTAATCAGATCCTGCATTCTGGTACATCTCGGTGAAGCCAGGAGACAGACTCTAATCCTGATTCTGCACTTACAGCTCTGTGAATGGGTGTATCACGTCTCCACTCTAGGTCTTAGTTTCTCATCCACAAACTGTGGGGACTGGATTAGATCATCTCAGTATCCATTAAAGCTTCAGAATTCTGGGTTTAATATAAATACTTGTAATTTTTGTTCTCAACAGTCAAATCTCACAATGTTTTAAAAGTTTTGGTGTCTATCAAAAAAATTAAAAATAAAAAGACTTCATGCGGCTTAAAGCATTAAAGGGAAGTGTACAGGCCAAAGGCTAGAGCATAGTAAGAGCGTGGAGAATGAAGTCTAAAACTCCAAGCTGGAAGGACTCTGCCGGGACAGGCATCCAGGTTGGGAACTGGCAGTGGGAGCCAGTCCTCAGAAGTATGACTGGTTTATGCTCGGGGCACTGTGTACCATGGCTGCCTACTCACCCTGACCTCTCCAGTCAGAGGCTCTGACCAACAGTGAAATTAAAGCAAACACTACCCACTCATATGCACATACATGTCTCGTCCACACACCAGCACACTGGGCAAAGAAGGCTGATGTATAAACATAAGAACAGCTATTTCCAGACACAGTAGAATGCTCTATGCCATCCTTTCTCAGAATAATCATTTGTAAGTTTGAGAAATACCCTATGACTAATGAGGTTCATGGTCAGAACAAGTCAGGGAAGCATGTCTCTGCTAGAAAACGCAATTTACATAATATACTAGTTCCCAAGGAAAAGGGTAGTTTTTCAAAATT
Organism: Rhynchonycteris naso; assembly: GCA_037038555.1. Lineage (NCBI taxonomy): Eukaryota > Metazoa > Chordata > Mammalia > Chiroptera > Emballonuridae > Rhynchonycteris > Rhynchonycteris naso. Next base: position 41,069,758 of record CM073002.1, read on the forward strand.
AGGCTCATAAGTCAACTATTTAGGACTGGGAATGTGTTACTCCCATGTAAACAACAATATAAACGCTGATGCAGTCTGTGGGCAGTACACAGATAGGTAACTCCTGAGAACAAAGTTAAATTTGAGAACATTAAATACTTATTACTCTGCTTCTCTCTACAGAAAAGTGCTTTCAGAGCTCCAACTAGGACATTAGCAGGACGCTGCCCTGTGGCAAGGCTGCAGGGCTACTAAGGGAAGGGGGAAGGGCTAGGTAATCTCAGGATCAACCAAATTAAATTAACTGTTTTTTAAACTATGAATGCAGTTTAGAATTAGCTATGGAGGTTTTAAAGCTTCTGAAGCCAGGCTCCCTGCCTCAGGATCATCTCCAGAGAGATGCCCTTGCTTGTCTTTGCCTAAAGCACCAGAGGGGGTCCTAAAGGCCATGTCTGGTTAAGAACAAGAGAACTAGCCTGAGATTTAAATCAATATATGGTTTTACACAGTGTACGAGAAAATGTTACATTAGTCAGCTGAACTGAACTCACAAGGTTCGTGGCATTTTGGAAATTAGCTGATGAACGTAAGTTCTCAATGACACAATTCACAAATATATTTGGAAACTCTTATGCTAATTCCCTTTTCTGTTCCACGCACACTGGAGGGGCTGCTGGTCCTCTCCTGTGGGAGAAGACACGCTTTGTCCTTGAGCATCTACCTGAGGCAGTAAAAGGGTAAAATGACTCTATGAAGTGTCAGATCGCAGTACAAGGCCTGTTGCAGTCTGACCTTGATGTAGTGGTTGATCCTTTCCACTGAGGTGAAGCGAGCTTCTGTCTCGGATGCCAGTCTGACAGTAAACTGGAACAGCCCCGTTAACTGATAATGGAAAGCAAAAATCCAAGAGAGAGTTCATTATCAATCTATGCTAGGCCAACACTAGAAAATTCCTTCATCTAGGGGACAACTCAATCATAAAAACTACTGGGCACATACAACAGCTGGTTTTAGGAACTAAGTTGTTCTCTAAACATTTAAGACAATGCCTAACACCCCCTAATCATCTGTAATTCACCATGAATGCAGGTGGCATCCTGGTACTGCTGGCACTAACTTTCCTGTATCCAAAGGCTTTCCATCATCTTTACATGCCCAGGAACACATATCTGTAGTGCCATACGTGTACCTGCACCTGCTGTGGCAGTCACAACAGATAGAGATACATGTCAACCTGCGGGCAGCTAGTGGGAATGCTTCCAGGAAAGTCAACTCAGAGCAATAAGGCCTGCCGGAAGTGCTCGCAGAACACCTGTGCACTTCAGACGGAGGACTCCGTTACTGCCCATCCAGTAATCGGGTAGGTGCATAAGGTGGACAGACACTTTTGGGAATCTGTGAAAATGTGTATCTCTTCTCAGGTTTCCTTTGGCTACTTCTTTATCTTTCCACTATGGAAAAATGTCAAACATACGAGAGGAGAGAGGACAATATAATAAACTCCCACGTAACAATCATCCACCTTAGAAAATTGTCAACTCACAGATAATATTGTTTAATTTATACCATCCTATTTTTCTGTATTATTTGGAAGCAAATCCCAGATATTCTATCATTTTATTCATAAATATTCCAGCTTATATCTCTCTAAAATACAAAGACTCTTTAAAAACACAATACCATGATGACATAAAACATTAAGAATAATTCCTTAACACCTTCAAATACCTAATCAGAGCTCAAGTTCCCAGTTGTTCTTTGAGCTAAAGACCTTAAACCATCCCTAGGGGCCAGAAGGTCTACATATGTAACAGTATTTGTAAAAGAAGGAGCCTGAAAATAAAATATACATAAAACATCCTGAGGGTATAGTATTTCTTAGAAGTCTATGAAGAGGCCAGAGATTACAAGAAAAGCCTATTATCAAACTATTTTCAAAAACACCTTTATGAAGAAAATAGCACCTGTTTCTCAAACACATGCAACAGCCTTCAAACCCTTTAATCCTACATACTGGTCCTACTTCTCTCCCACCCTCCGGCCCCAGCCAAGTCCAGACGGTTCCTGTCAAAGCAGTCTACGAGGAGCTCTAGGAGCCAAAGGTGAAATGGTGGCTTAGGAGAGCGGCCCCATCATGCCTCTTCCCAATATAGGAAGGATGCAAATGAGTGAAGGTGGTGTCCCCATCCCAGAGACTGACCTGGACGGCATAAGAGATGGCAAGACCCGCGTATGGCGGGGGAATGTGCCCGTGCATGAGCACGATCATCAGCCCAGTGGTGGTGATCAGGGCAATGCTGATTAGGTCAAGACGCACGGCCAGCCATCGCATTGCACACGTGAACAAGAAGAAAGGGCTTTGGTTATTATCCAGTAGCTCCTGGTACCTGTGAGGAAGGTAAATAGGCTTGGATGGGGGCTAATATTTAAGTATTTCCTGTTCTAGGAGAATGATATGGAAACTTAAAGAGTGCAACGTACTCTAGGCTCCACACATTGGAAGACATGGGGGTTTCTAGTTTTACCCTTTAAAGATATGTATTAAGGATGTTAGAGGGCCCTGGCCAGTTGGCTCACTGGGGGAGTGTCAGCCTGGTGTGTGGATGTCCTGGGTTTGATTTTCAGTCAGGGAACATAGAAGAAGGGACCATCTGCTTCTCTACCTCTCTCCCTCTTGCTTCTTTCTCTCTCTCTCTCCTCCCCTCCTACAGCCATGTAGCCATGGCTCAATTGGTTAGAGGAAGTTGGCCTCAAGTGCTAAGAATAGCTTGGTTGCTGAGCAACAGAGTAATGCCGCCCATGGGTAGGGCATCCCCCCTGAGGGGGCTTGCCAGATGGATCCTGGTAGAGGCACATGCAGGAATCTGTCTCTGCCTCACCTACTCTCACTTAAAAATTAAAATGTTAGAGGAAACTAACAGCATAGAGAAAGCTTGGTGGAAGGAAACCAAATAAAGACCTGTGGTGCTGCAGTGGATAAAGCATTGACTTGGAATGCTGAGGTTGCCGGTTTGAAACCCCGAGCTTGCCCAGTCAAAGCACATACAAGAAGCAACAACAAGTTGATGCTTACTGCTCCTCCCCATGCCTTTCTCTCTCTCTCTCTCTCTCTCTCCTTCTTCTTTCTCTCTCTCCTTCTCTAAAATCAATAAAAATCTTAAAAAAAAAACACCCCAAAACAGAAATGTCTTATGTCAGGGGTCCTTTTCTCAAAGAAAGAAAGGTTACAAAGACATACTGCAGAAACAGCCCAAGGCCAGGAAAAGGACACTGTCAGACTGAATACCTTAAAGTGGAAACAGTTTGCCCACACATCATCACTGGACAGAATGGTACCTGCTGCCCAAGGCCATGGAACAAAAAGTCAGGCATTAAACCACAGGAAAAAAAAAAAACCTTTGCCAATGAAGAAGGGGATACACTGCTGTTACTAGGGACCCTAGAGAAAAGATCAGACCCCATCTGAAGGCTCAGGTGCCACATAGAATTTAGGATTCCAGAGCAGGAAGTTTTTCTTTCCAGACAAATGTGTATTTAAAAAAAATGCACATTTCTTCCTCACGGTAAGATATGTGTTCTTGCCTTGGCTAGTTGGCTCAGTGGATAGAGCACTGACCTGGCATATAGACATCCGAGGTTTGATTCCTGGTCAGTGTACACAAGAGAAGTGACCATCTGTTGCTCTCTCCTCTCTCTCCCCCTCTCGCAGCCAGTGTGTCTATTGATTCAAGTGTTGGCTGGGCACTTGGTTTGTCCAAGTGTCAGTCTCAGGCAACTAAAAATAGCTTGGTTGATTTAAGCATTGGCCCCAGATAGGGGTTACCAGGTGGATTCCAGTTGGGGTGTATGCAGGAGTTTATCTCCTCTCCTCTCACTTAAAATAAAATTGGTAGGTGCTCTTTAGAGAAAATTAGAAAATGCAAGAATAAAGGGGGGAATACAATAAAAAAGGGGAAAATGCAAAAGTCCAGTAATATTACCAGTCAAAATCTGAGTTAATATTTGGCTGCATTTCCTTCCAGCAATTTTTTTCAATGTCACTTACATGGACATGTATGGATACACACACACACACGTACAAAGTCAGAATATTTTTATCTTTTCAATGAAAGTTAAGATATTTTTCTGAGTTGTTTAATCTAATCTTTTTTAAGTGAAAGAAGGGAAGACAGATTCCCGCATGCACCCCGACCAGGATCCATCTGGCAACCCCCATCTGGGGCCAATGCTCGAATCAACTAAGCTATCTTCAGCACCTGAAGCTGATGCTCAGACCAACTGAGCCACTGACTGCAGGAAGAGAAGAAGGAAAGAAGGGGGAGGAAGAAGAGGAAGGGGAAGAAGCAGATGGTCATTTCTCGTGTGCCCTGACCACAGACTGAACCCGGGACGTCCATATGCCAGGCCGACACTCTATCCACTTAGCCACCTAATCTTTTTACTCTAGATTTTCTTTTTAAAAATAAATTACTTAATTTTTAGAACAGACTATATATGCATAGGACAAACTATTTAAAAAGTACAAAAGTTTAACCATGAAAAGTCAGTTTTTCTCCTGCCCATTCTCCAGCTACTCAGGCTCCCCTCTCCAGGAGCAACTATTAGTTTCTGTGTCGTCTTTCAGAGATATTCTGACTGCTGTACTGACACACACACACTGAAAAGGGAGAACAGCTCACACATCTGTACCTTGCTAACCTATCTAGAAACCATCCTGTATCAGTACCTTTATAGTTGCCTCATGTTTCCTAAGGGCCACAGAATATTCCACTCTATGAGGACACCACAGCTTTTTTATTTTTTATTTTTTTCAGAGACAGAGAGAGAGAGTCAGAGAGAGGGATAGATAGGGACAGACAGACAGGAACGGAGAGAGGTGAGAAGCATCAATCAATTTTTCGTTGCCATTGCGACACCTTAGTTGTTCATTGATTGCTTTCTCACATGTGCCTTGACTGCGGGCCTTCAGCAGACCGAGCAACCCTTTGCTGGAGCCAGCGACCTTGGGTCCAAGCTGGCGAGCTTTTGCTCAAACCAGATGGGCCCGTGCTCAAGCTGGCGAGCTCGGGGTCTCAAACCTAGGTCTTCTGCATCCCAGTCTGACGCCCTATCCACTGTGCCACCGCCTGGTCAGGCTGGACACCACAGCTTTTTAACCAGTCTTCTGTTAAAGGACTTTAAGTTAGTTCCCATCTCTTGTTAATACAACTTCCACAGTGACTCTCTATGTACATAAATGTCTTATATAAACAATATTCAACAACTAAATAAAATGTCAGTCTAATATCCATAACTATCTTTTACTGTTCCAAAAAAATAAGCAAAACTCCATCAAATATCACCATTGAGGACCAAAAGCCAACAAATACCCCAAGTCTATATTTTTGTCATCTCATTTGCTCAGAAGGGAGTTCCACCAAGCAAGTGAATTTTAATCAAAGACAATAAAATTACTAGTCCTCTTAGTAATGAGCTTTAAAATCCCCTATTCTAACCAAGAAAGGCCTCCTGGATTCTGATTAAATTCAGGGATGCTGGCTCCCCTGTGAGCCCCCTGCCCACCTCAGCACCGACCTGTGTAGAAACTCCTGCCCTTTGTTGTAGGCATGGATGGTGGCAAGGCCCTGTATGCTGGATGTGATGTGAGAGAGGAAAGGTGACTGCGTGATATTGTCCAGACGCTTCAGTTCTCGAATCAGGACCCTGGAGAGAGAACGAGCTCCAAGTGAGAGGCAGATAGCAACTCTGGTTCTATCCTCCGCCCTGGAAGACACGGCCCATCCTCTTTACCTGGACACAACGTGCAGAACTGCAAAGAGGATGAAGAGGGGCGCCACTGCCACCAGGAACCACGGGAAAACCCCTGCGATCATGCCAACGCAGAAGAACACAAGGATGACATTCTGGATGAACATCTCGGCCTGGAAAGGCAGGCGCACATCAACTAGGGAGACCGAAAAGTAACAAGTGTCAGGCTGTGAGGATATGCAAACAGGAAAGACAAAACCAAAAATTTACAAAGAAAACAAAAATCCTATCTGAAATTTGTGTGTTGTTTTTCAAACAGTCTGATCAAAGAAAAGTCTAGAAACCTGGTGGCTCTAATTTTTCTGGTCCCAAGAATATTTAAGTAGTCTTTCTCCCCTATGCCTTCTTTTCGGCTCACTATGCTGCCCGACCCCTTAACACATTTCCTCCCTTTACAAAGTAATATATGCTTGTTGTAAAATTTTTTTTTGAGATGAAGGGGGAGAGACAGAGACAGACAGACAGGAAGGCAGAGATGAGAAGCATCAACTCATAGTTGCATCGCTTTAGTTGTTCACTGATTGTTTCTCATACATGCCTTGACTATGGGTGGGGTCTGGGGTGAGAGACTCAATCCAAGCCAATGACCCCTTGCTCAAGCTAGTTAGTAATCTTCGGTTTCAAGCCAGCGACCTTTGGGCTCAAGTCAGCAACCTCGGGGTCATCTCTATGATCCCAGGGTCAAGTGGCAACTATGAGGTTTCAAACTCGTGACCTCAGAATCCCAGGTCAACATTCTATCCACTGTGCCACAGCAGGTCAGGCATAAAATACTTTGAAAATAAATACATAAAAAAAATTATACATAATCTTTATTCTGACCAAAACCAGAAAATTTCTGACACTTAAGAAAATTTTCATCATGGAAAGTTTTAAACATACACACAATCAAAAGAGTATACAAACTTGAAAAGTTATCAACATTTTCATCTCTTTCTTGGCTATCTCTTCCTTACATTTTTTTTGGAGGAGAGGGGTATTGGAGTATTTTCACGCAAATCCCAGAAATATTAATACCACTGATTTTTTTTTTAGTTTTTTCTTCGTGTGTTTGCGCGCGCGCAGTTTGTGAATTTAGCAGAAATGAGATCACATCATGAGTCAGTTCTGTGTACCAGTGATGGCTCTGAGACCTGCTACCTGTGGCCATGGCTTTACACCGCTTATCTATATCTGAAATGAACACCTTCTATAGAGGCAGCACAGTGAAGTAAAAACATCAGCCCTGGGGTAAAAAGATCTGGGTTCAATTCCCAGCTTTGTTATCTAATAGCTCTGCAATCTTGGGCAAGTTATTTAACCTTTCTAGACATCAGCTTTCTCATGTATTCAGTGGGTGACACAATATTTACCTCCCAGGAATGCCGTGAGGATTAGGAGAAGGCCTGTAGATCATTCAGCACACAGTAGACCCTCAATAAATGCCAGGTGCCATTACTAATAATCTGGGCTCCGGGAAGTATTTAAGTTCTGGTGCTGACACAGCCCATGCAGCAGCCAGAAAACTGGCCAGAGCTTGTAGGTGTCCAGAAAGTAATGGACTACTTCCTAGATAGATATGTGCTCTGGAATCTCAGATGCCCCTGTTCTAACTCAATTCTCTGCCTTTATATTAACTCAATCCTCTGAATTTGTTTTCAGGTTAAATAAGGTCAAATTAAAACTTAGATGAAAGGTGAAAAGTCAGATGGGTCCTCTGCCTAAAAATAAGTTGCATCCTAGAGAAAACGCCAAAATTAAGATGTTCCTGGTACAAACACCAGCAGCCACTGCGCTCTGATAATCTAAGGCTGGATGGATCTGCTTTACCGGGAATGCCATCCAGAGGGCTGGAGGGCACAGCGAGTAAATGGTGGGACCTACCTTCATCCATATCTCTGGAAAACCTGTTGAGAATCCTCCCCGTGGGGGTAGTATCAAAAAACTTCATAGGGCTTCGAAGGATCTTTCGGAAAAGCTCGTCATGGAGCCGGGAAGAGGCTCGCAGTGTGCCCTAAGGAGCGGAGTTCAAAGTGATCAGGACCTAGGGACTCAGGCAGCTCAGTTCCTACTGCCCCGGTCTCACCTTCACAGGACATCCACTCCCCAAACTAGAGAAGGGCAAAAGGCCACATAGGAAGGAGGCAGATAATATGAGAGGGCTGAGGCTCATGGGATACAGGTCATGTCAGTGGAGGCTGCCACCAAAGGAGTTACCCTCCTCAGTGTAAACCCAAGAGAGGCCATGCTGAAGCCTGACCATGGTCACTCGGGTGTGGAGGAGCAGCGGCCAGCACTGCCTACCTTGACAAACACCACTCCTCGGGCAGCCTTCAGGATCAGCATGACAGCCATGGAGAGGGCGTAGATGCTGGCGTAGTAGCGCATGTGAGGGTTGTCCTTCATGCTGCTGCTCACGGAGCTCTCGTTCCCATGAGCCACCGTGCTGTTCTGTTGGAGGCAAGGCTCCTAAGGACCACCGAGCACCCCACTCAGGGCCATTCTCGCTCAAGGGAGGGTGCGGAATGATGGCTCTGGGACCTCATGTGCAAGCACCAGGGGCCCTGCCCTCTCCTCCTTTTTCTAATGGCTGCGGGCAGATAGCCCACAGGTGTGCTACTGATAAGTGCTGCTTGAGTTGGTCAGGGAGCAAATATCTGTGAGGTTATGTTAGGGACTCATCTTTTTCCCCCTGGGTGACGTGACTCTTGTTCACTGTGTCTTTTAATCGAAAATGACTTTCCTTAAGAATGGCCAAGGAGCAGGCTCTCTCGGGAGCATGCCCACACCTTTACTCTTCTCCCCTACACTCTAAGGAACCCAACAGCTTGCCCCAGGCTAATCCCCTGAACCCGTGGCCAAGGTCCCCTTGTCTCTGACTTCCCAGTGAGCTAACAGCAGCCCTGCCCTGGCTCACTTCTTTCCTATGACAATTGTAGGGAGCCAAAGCAGAGCACTGCCTATTCTCCTGCTGCTTCTCCTACACTAAGACCTTCCTTTGTTTCACTGTCCCAGTTTTAATAAACACATTCTCTCAAAAAAAGCAGAAGAATGGCCAGGCTATCTGGAGAGATGTAACCTTACCCCACTTCCTTCCTTGATCCAGTAACTCAACCACCAGTTGCTGAAGGCCGTGCTGCCCACGTTCACCATGAAAAGGGATATAATGACCAGGAAAGCCAAGGGGCCCCCCGCAGCCTGGATGTAGACACCGTACACTGACCAGGGCACTGAACCCTGCCCCTTCTCTTCCACTTGCACCAGCTGCCCTAGGTAAGAAAAACAGAAACACAAACTCAGAAAAAGTTACTTTTCCAAATGAAGTCATCTGAAGAGCAAAATAAAAAACACCCTACAGTTTCACAGGGCTCTAGATCAGAATTATTTCCTCTTTATTAGCGTTCATTCGTCCATTTATGAAGCCTCTTCTATAAACAGGCTCAGGATGAGGCCCTGGAGCAGTACAAAGGAGTAAGACCAGGTCCCTGCCCTTGAAATCTGCCTGAGTATCCTTCCTTCCACGATCTAGTAGACGGACATAATTATAATAAAATAGGTTAAGTGCAATGTTAGCGCTACATGCAGGCCAGCACGAGGACACCCAGGAGGTATAGCTAACATCCTGGGGGAAGCTGTGGGTGGTTAGCAGGCAGGTTTCAGGAAGACTTTATGTAACTCGCAAGCCAGAGCTGACAGGTCGGGGTGGGGAGTGGGGCGGGGAGGGGGGGGCATGGGCACAGAGGTGGGGAAACAGCATGACCGTAGCACAATAACCAAGTCGGCACAGCCGGAACCGTGTATGTGCCTACGGAGAGGCAAAGGGTCAGGCCCGCTAGGCAGGCTGTGGTCAGAAGTTGTCCTTCAGATGAGAGTGGGCTACAGAAGTGTGGAGATTAACACCCAGCCCTACTGGCTAGATGGGCCTGGGATGGCCAGTCCTGTCAACTCTTGCATGCCTCCCAGTGTCCCACACAAATAATGACATTTTTTGTATGTGCCATATCAGAAAAAAGATTAGAAAACTGCTTTGAAAATGGGAAGAGGCCACTTAAGGACTCTATGCAGGAAGGTGGGTTGGTCTTGGGTTTTCAGCTCCATCTCCCAGCTGTCTGCATAGAGGACAGACAGTCGCAGGTAGGAGATGATCAAGGTCAGAACCAGGGTGTGGCAATGGGGATGCAGTCTCAGGAGGTAAACTCAGTAGGACATGGTGATTGCTGTAGGAGAAAGATTCCAGGATAGCTCCAAGGGGCTGCCTGCTGTGGTCAGGTTACTAATGCAGAGTGTGAAGACAGAGAAACAGCCCCATAGGAAGCCTCTTCCTTTTCATCACACACCTTTAATTATCTTGAGACAAGCCATGTAGGCCAGAAGTGGTTCTGTAGGTAAGAACAAATGTTCCTTGAGGATATTTTGGTTTTCTATACTGCCTCTGGCAGGAACTGAAAGACTGTTTGTGTGTGTGAGCTCTTAAATCACACCTGAATTCAAAATTGATACCTGGCTTATTAAAAGAAAGAAAAGAGGAAGGGAGTGGTAAATTAGGATGGTTAACTCCTAACACCAAGCATCTGCTGCAATTTTAAGAACAAGGAAGTGAAAAACAGTGCCAAACCGGGATTCAAAACCTCAAATCCCAAACCTCAGGTGAGGAGGTGACACAACAGAGAGTTTTACAACAGGACTGCATTCTTTTCTAACTCCCAAGATTTGTTTCCGTTGATAAGATAAAGGGTTGAAAGAACAGGACTCTGGTTAGGGAAAGTCAGGTAGGACAAACCCTAGATGTAACTCTTTGCCACAGTTCAAGGGCAATCTCTGAGGAGTGTAACATTCTAACAGGGCATTACTGAGAGCACGGGCATTCTTGGGGCTGGAGCACCTCTACCATGGTCGGCACTGACTTTCAGAGAGCAGAGGTGAATCACAGAAAGGAAGGGAACACCTCTAAACCATCATTCAACTTTTCCATACTAAGGATGACTCAGCTACGATTAGCTGTGCCTGACCGCATAGAAAGAGATAGGATCAGAGGCCATTCTCACTGCCTTGGTCTGTTTAAGCAAACAGAAGGTGCCTCATGGTCTCCTGTTATTATATAATAAATATTTTGTTATTCCAGAAATATAAGGCCAGATACTCTACAACAAACAATGTTATCAATCATTATGAATTACTGCATGGCATAATTTCTGATATACTTTAATAACAAATCTAAAATCTCAAAGAAAGATCATTACCTTCCTCTGGCTTCACTGCTTTCTCCTTCTTTACTGATCCCATTTTAGGACCTTTGTCTTGTGACTTCTTCTGTGAACCACTGGTTTCCTTTTTTAAATTAATCTAGTATTAAAAAAAAAAAGTGTCTCTAGTCATGATACGGCCATTCAGGCAAATGTCCACAAGATCTACTAGAGAGTCATTTATCAAGCTGCTGCTATAATTGAAAAGAAATACATCCGCCTCACCAGGAGGTGCTGCAGTGGATAGAGCATCGGACTGGGACATGAAGGACCCAGGTTTGAAAGCCCGAGGTCGCCGGCTTGAGCGCGGGCTCATCTGGCTTGAGCATGGGCTCACCAGTTTAAACACAGGGTCACTGGCTCGAGCATGGGATCTCAAACATACCCCCATAGTTGCTGGCTTGAGCCCAAGGTCGCTGGCTTGAGGAAGGAGTCCACTTGCTCTACTGCAGTCCCCCCCGGTCAAGGCACACACAAGAAAGCAATCAACAACTAAGGAGACTAAGGAGCTGCAGAGAAGAACTGATGCTTCTCATCTCTCTCCCTTCCTGTCTCTATCACATTCTGGCCCTAGCCCAATTGCAGGTTCCTTTTCCATTCCCGGGGCTCCTCCTCTCATGCCATACTGGATTTCTGACCATTCCTCATACCACTGTGACTCTCCACTTCTATACCTTTGTCCAAACTGGTTCTTTGCTTGGAACGCCCTACCCCTTGTCCAAACGCATCCACAATTGTTCCCATTCAAACAGATTCAGATCTTACACTCTCCCTGAGACAACTCAGATTAAGTATAAAGTCCCCCCACCCAGACACTGTGAGTAGTACTTTATTACAGCACAGTTGCTATAAATGTAACCTGGTATGACAGCACAGAGCACTGGTCTTCCCTAGGAGATGGTGAGGCCCTCAAGAAGCGAGATGATGTCAGCCCTGACCAGTTGGCTCAGCAGTAGAGCATCGGCCTGGCGTGTGGAAGTCCTGGGTTCGAATCCCTGTCAGACACATAGGATAAGTGCCCATCTGCTTCTCCACCCTTCCCCCTCTTCTTTCTCTCTGTTTCTCTCTTTCCTTCCCATAGCCATAACTCCCTTCATTGGAGCAAAGTTGGCCCGGGCACTGAGGACGGCTCCATGGCCTCCACCTCAGGCGCTGGAATGGCTCGGGTTGCAACAGAGCAATGCCCCAGATGGGCAGAGCATCACCCCCTAGGAGGCTTGCTGGGTAGATTCTGGTCAGGCGCATGTGGGAGTCTGTCTCTCTGCCTCCCCGCTTCTCACTTCAGAAAAAAAATAAAATAAATAAAAGAAGTGAGATGATATCTCACTCAAGATTATAACCAACACAGGGCCTAATACCCAGAACTTCCCACAACAGGGCACAGAGAAACTTAGTAAACATTCATCAAATTAAACCTGAGAGATTAGAAACTACTGATGCTCTCCTACTAAGTTGCTCTTATATCTTTGTATAGGAAAATTTTTTTAATATAGCTTTACTACATTAAATTCTATACCATAGCCTCATGACTCCAGTTTGCTCTCGAACCAGACTTCTTAAATTGATAGTGAAAAAAGTCACAAAATAATATAAAATTTAGAACCACACATGGAACACAAGATAAAACCCTAAATTCTATTATGTATTGCAGTACATGAATAAATGCACTGTCTAAAGAGAAAGTTACCATTTGCTGACCACCTACGGGGGAAAGAACATAACATCATTGCATTTAACTGATGCAACTCTAAGCGGTAGGTACCATCCCTATTTTTAAGATGAGGAAACTGAAACTCAGGATAGTTAAGTGAAAAACTGAAAAATTGCCCCTCCACTATAACTCACTGACTCTCAAAGTCTATTTTTCCTCGGACATTCCAGATTTTAGATTCTTTCCCTCTTATTTTCCCCTCCATGCCCACAGTGAGGAGAAAACAATCTGAACAGTACCCTGAGACTCACAGGGTGAGATCACAGACCCAAATCTGCATCAGGGTGTCTCTATGGAAGTTACTGAGGACACCTGGCATATTTGAGTTAATCTAAAAGGCCAAAAACAAATTGGTCACGAACACTTAGTTGTATTGTACCTGAAATCAAACAGGATGACACTCAAAGACTCTCAGAAAAGATTCCTGCTTTTATTTCTCTCAGACATGAAAATGACTTGGTCGGTAAGAAGTAATTTTCAGCCTAGCCTGAGTACACCCCTAGGACCAAGGTGACCATGGAATAAGAGAGGGATCAGGAACCCTTTTGGCTGAGAGAGCCATGAACACCACATATTTTAAAATGTAATTCCATGAGAGCCATACAACGACCCATGTACGTTATGCATTATCCAGTAAAAATTTGGTGTTGTCCTGGAGGACAGCTGTGATGGGCTCCAGCCACTCGCAACCATGAACATGAGCAGTAGGAAATGAATGGATTGTAATACATGAGAATGTTTTATATTTTTAACGTTACTATTATTTTATTAAAGATTTGTGTGCGAGCCAGATACAGCCATCAAGAGCCACATCTGGCTTGCGAGCCATAGGTTCCCGACCCCTGGAATAAGGCATTCATATAAAAGCAGGTTGGCATGAAGAAAGAGAAAGCACTTTGGCAAGTAAATATGCCCTGTGTTTGCCTAACTCAAAGCCAAGCTGCCATCTTTGGGCAGGACAGTATGGCAGAAAAGAGCACTTTGGAATAAAAGTGCACTTGTTAGTGTTGAAAAGAAACAGGTCCAATGTAGTTACTTTTGCTAAGCCACAGCAAGACTTAGTACCTAACCTAACTGCAGTTCAGGCTCTCCCAGGAATGCAATTTTCAACCATTCAGCCTGGAATTTCCTGATCAATACTGGTGAGGTAATCTGCCTGAGAAGACCCACTACTGCCTTCACCTAAAGGAAGAGGACTTTGCCTGAGAGAATCCACTCTTTTTTTTTTTTTTACAGAGACAGAGAGAGAGTCAGAGAGAGGGGTAGACAGGGACAGACAGACAGGAACAGAGAGAGGTGAGAAGCATCAATTATTAGTTTTTCGTTGCCGTTGCAACATCTTAGTTGTTCATTGATTGCTTTCTCACATGTGCCTTGACCGCGGGCCTTCAGCAGACCGAGCAACCCCTTGCTGGAGCCAGTGACCTTGGGTCCAAGCTGGCGAGCTTTTGCTCAAGCCAGATGGGTCTGCGCTCAAGCTGGCGAGCTTGGGGTCTCGAACCTGTGTCTTCCGCATCCCAGTCCAACGCTCTATCCACTGCGCCACCGCCTGGTCAGGCAAGAATCCACTCTTAATCGCCACATCCCGCCCTCTTTCTGCCCATGGAAACCTTCCATTTTGTACAGCTCCTCAGAGTGCCCTTCTAGTTGCTAGATGGGCTGTTGCCCGATTCACGAATGACTTCATAAACCTAATTAGACCTTCAAATGTACTGGAGTGAATTTTGCTACTTAACATTAGCAAGCTGCTTAACTTTTCTGAGCTTCCATTTCCTCAGCTCTAAAAGGGAGGGATAACCATATTTTGCTACAGAACTCTGTTTAAATCGCTACACAGGATGACATCTATGAAGTGCCTAATCTAGTAACTGGGACCTAATAGTTGTTAGTTAATGAGTGCTAAGTCAGCAGCCAGGACACCAGGGGTCATTTTTAAATGTATGCAATGTTTAATTTCTCTTCCCTGGCTCCTCATACATTTGTTCATTAAAAAAGGAATTTCATATGCTTCAGTCAGGATTGATGGAATTTTTTAAACTAAGCTTTGACTGAACAACGAACACATTGTGGACCCTATAAAAAAAAAAAGAAAGAAATCTAACCTAAAGTAACCTCCCAGAGTGATCTAAACATTAATCCCTAACTGGGCAAGTCATGGTGGAGGATCATGCTTCAGGCCTATAACTTTTTTTCCAGAACATCGAAGTCTTTTATTCTAGTATCCCCAAAATTAACTGTGGAAATAAAGTTTCTACATTTAAAAAGTTTATACAAATGACATGAATTGCAATTTTTATAAAAGTCAAAATAAAATGTTCTACATAGGACAAAAGATATGCTTAAGCAACATATCGTATTTGCACAAGGCCACTGAATGTCATGAGTGTTAGTAACAAATGAAAAACCTTAAGTCTATGGCCGACTGAGCAACGACTTCAGTTTGGTATTTTATAAGCCCAAGACTGTGAAGTACTCTTAATATGCAATAGCTCTAATGACTCACAGAATTTTGTGTAGGAATTTTTGTGCTTCTAGTTGGCACATTATCTACTTTTTTATTTTCATTATCGACTTTTTAATACATGAAATTTATACAGACAGTTGTGAGAGGTTGTGCAAAACTATTGTGTTTACAAAAATGGCACAGGTCTAAAACTTCTTTAGTAAAAGTAAGCCAGCCCTGTCCACTGTTCTTGTGCATCTAATCAGTGGTAGTCAACCTGGTCCCTACCGCCCACTAGTGGGCGTTCCAGCTTTCATGGTGGGCAGTAGTGGAGCAACCAAAGTATAAATAAAAAGATAGATTTAATTATAGTAAGTTGTTTTATAAAGATTAATTCTGCCAAACTTAGTGAATATCCACATAAAGTACTTGGTAAGTAATTATTATTATATGCTTTAACTTGCTGTAACTCTGCTTTATAAATTTTATAAAGTAAAGTCACTTCCCTACTTTATAAATCACCATTACTGTGGAACCGGTGGGCGGTTAGAAAATTTTACTGCTAACAGAGATATAAAAGTGGGCGGTAGGTATAAAAAGGTTGACTACCCCTGATCTAGGTTAACAAACCTTTGAAATACCAGAAGTAATCCTTTTTCCCAGAACACCCTAACACTTAATCAGCCTCAAGAGAGCACATCATCTTAAGGTCACGTAATCTCATCTCAGCCTTGCTTTCCCCCACCTCCATGTAATGCTCCATACGCTCCTTGCCTAAGTAACCCCAAGTGTTTAGAGCATTTAAGATCTTACTTTCCAGCAATGTCATCAGTTTGGCTAAAATAAACTCATAAAAATTCTCTATGTAAGGTTTGGATGTTTCTTGCTTTGACAAAACACAGAACCTACTGTGTTCTTCGTCACCACCTTATTAATAAGTTCTCAGTGACAGAAGCCCTTGGCTCACCAGCCCTACAATCCTGCTCTCCGAGAGTTGAACTAGTATGTGAGCTAGAGCACAGCAGTGCGACCAACAGAAGACAGGGCTCTGCTGGTAAGACACAGCAGTGAACAGCTGGGACCTGTAGTCTCTCAGTGAGGTCGTGCCTCCCTCCCTGGCTAGAAAGGGGAAATGCACATAAACGCCCTTGACACTTACCTCAACTGGGGGTGTCTCTCCCAGCAACAGGTTATTAAAAATGGCAGCGTAGTCACCATTCAGATTCATAAGTTCCTCGTGGGTGCCCCTTTCTGTAATACAGCCCTCTTTCATGAAGATCACTCTGTCACAATCAGCCAGGTACTGGAGACAAAGGCAGAGATAACACAGTGTTGCTGATGTGTGTGCAAATACATCCAATCACTCATATCTTAATCTAGTGGTTCTTACCTGGAAGCCATTAAGCCTGGCAGGGGACATCTGACAATGTCTGGAGACACTGTTGGTTGTTACAATTAGAAGGGAGAGAATAGGGGTGCTACTGCCATCGGTAGATAGAGGCCAGAAATGCAAAGGACAGCCCCCCAATGAAAGAGCTATCTGGCCACTGTCAATACTGCCAAGACCAAGAACCTCTGCGTTAGTTGACCGCGCCTTGAGATATATATGGTTCCAAGCGCAGTTCCTTCAGCTTTTGACACAAATCTACTGGAGGAGCCACAGAAGCCTTGCATTATACTTCACACCCTTTACCACACTCAGAAGTACACATAATTACTTTCTGTGGCAGAATGGGGGGTTAACCCCCAAACTTGATGACATATGCAAAGCTGATGGCGACATCCTTGAGCTGCTCTCCAAAGTGACTGCTTGTCATGGCATGACAGATGGGGTAGACTTGTTTTCCCTAAACAGTTCCCACTGAACTTAGCATAATGCTTTCCAAACTATCTCATACCCAAACTCTATTTTCAGCTTATCCCTTTTACTTACTGATTTACATGCAGAAGCTAACGTGTTCCAGGGACCTATGAGTTAGACAGCCACCTGCTACACTAGTACAAGCCTTATTTGGTAAAATGGGCCAGGTGACTATTTGCTGAGGAAATAAATACTGATGGTTTCAGGAACTTCTAGAAGACCACAAAGATACCTAGAAGGCCTGACCTGTGGTGGCGCAGTGGATAAAGCATCAACTTGGGAACACTGAGGTCACCAGTTCAAAACCCTGCACTGGTCTGGTCAAGGCACATATGGGAGCTTCCAGCTCCTTCCCCCTTTCTCTCTTTCTCTCTCTCTCTCTCTCACTCTGTGTCTCCTCTCTAAAATGAATAAAATAAAAATAAAATAAAATAAAAAAAAGACACCTAGAAGGACCAAGCCCCCCTCCCCGTCTCTGATTTCTCAAGCCACACAGGCACTGGGGAAGGAAGAAAGCACCGTACCTGTAACTGGTGGGTAACAAACAGAACCGTCTTGGACTTGAGATGCTTCTGGATAGCACTGTTGAAGATGTGGTTGCCCACATGGGCATCTAAGGCACTGAGGGGGTCATCCAGGATGTAGATGTCCCGGTCACTATACAAGGCCCGGGCCAAGCTGATCCTTTGGCGCTGCCCACCACTCAGGTTGGCTCCTCGCTCGCCAATCTACAGGAGCCCAGGAAGCATAGTGAAGCCGCCAGCTCAAGTCCAGAACTGGGCTTGGCAATCACCACAGTCCCCGCTTCTCTCCTCCACCCAAAGCGGCACCTTCTACTACTGCATTCTCCGCTGAATGAGCGGCCACTGTGCTTCTCCAGGGCCCGCACTGGAACTGGGGGAGCCAGCCCAGATGCCTCCTTCTCTCCCACAACCACCTGGTTACTAACCAGTCCCACATCTGACCTTGCCACTTTCCCTGGACACCCCACTCCAGTCCATTCTTTATGGACAGAATGAGCTTCCCAAAACACAAAGCTGACCATGTCCCACCCTTGCTTGAAACTCTTCAAGAGCCCTAAAGGACAGGATCTAAGCCATTTTAAACTGTGCATATATTAAGAAGACACAGGGCTACTGTTATGCCTTTTCCTGTACTAGATCTGCTCAGTTCTGGCATCCTCCTCTCTGCAACACCCTTCACCCCTCTTCTTCACTAACACTCAAAAGAAAAGGGACTCTTTTTCATCAGCTTATTCTGTGTCTCATGTGTGGGTCTCAGCCTCCCAACTGTAGCTTTCTCTGAGGGTGCACATCATTGTTCTATTACTTTATATTTCCAGGGTCCAGAAGTCTCTGCACATGCAGCTGGCACACAACAAGCACCTGACAAATGTTACCAAATGGATGAATAAATCAGTTGTCAAATGGTAACTGGCCCTGTAATTTTAAAAGAATCTTGTCCTTAAAAATACATTCAATTAATTCAAAGGTTTTCAAACTTGAGCAGTTACCTGCAGGGCTTGTGAAAACAGTTTGCTGGGCCCATCCCTAGGGTTTCTGCCTCAGTAAGTCTGGAGTGGGCATAGCATTTTGCATTTCTAACTAGTTCCCAGTGTCTGGTGATGTTGCTGATCTGGGGCTTGACATGTGAGAGTCAGTGAACTAATTAAACCATTCACTAAAACTGGTTTGAGGGATATAACTGAAGTCAGCTGATTAAAAGTGCCAGCCTCAGAGACCTCCAGGGCTGGTCATAAGAGATATCTCAGGACTCAAAAAGACCAATTCCAAAGACACACCTCTGGAAACTGCTCCAGGGCAGAGAACCAAAGAAAGATAGATTTGTGTGCTGTGGCCTCTTCCTTTCTAATAAAAGAGGGTTCTGAGTAAGGACCCTGGCAGAATGAGGTTCAGGGGAAGAAGCTCACATGCTTGACTTACAGTTTTAAAAATAAATAGTGTAGCAAACATTAACTCCAAACCAACCATGGGATCTTGTTTAAAGCCCACCTGACATATGAAATATTTATCTGCTTAAAATAGGTGGTGTTGATATCCCTGTCCTAAGGCACAGGTATTTCCCTAACATAAAGTCTCAGTGAGAGTGAACCTCACTGGTTTTCTCCCGCGCCTTTAAGATGCACCACTAGCAGATGGCTCTGGCATAGTGGTGCCACCATCTTCTAGAACCCTCTCTGCTAAATACAAGGTCCCATCAGGAGCAGAGAGGCTTGTACCTCAGTCAGGTCACTGTTGGGCAGAATGGCCAGGTCAGGCCTCAGGCAGCAGCTGTTCAGCACAGAGTTGTATCTGAAGAACACAAAGACACCCACATCAGGGAGACGGCTGGAGCGAGCCTGCCGACTTGGGCTGCCTGGCATCTTACATAGCCAAGACAGAAAGCATGATGGAAAACAAACATTCCTTGCCTTTCTTCATCAAACTCCTTCCCAAAAAGGATGTTGTCTCTCAGAGTGGCATTGAGGATCCAGGCCTGCTGGGCCACATAAGCGAAGGTCCCACTGGCTGCAATGCTGCCCTCTAGAAGTGTCATCTAGGGAAACAGACACCATCCAATGGCATCACAATGCAAAACGTCACCCTGAGCCAACAGAACGCCCCCACTCCACAATGAAGGTGAAAGTTTTGGCAATTTCTTTGGATGCTTTTTGGACCCCACACCAGACCTCACCTTTGTTCCACAGAGAGCTACAGCAGCAAAGGAAATCAAGTCTCCCAGCTCATGTGTGACAGGAGCCCAGAACAAGCATGACCTGAATGAGCCAACACTTCACCCAGCACCTATACAGCATTCTACATCCTTCCTAATTGCAGACTGTTTTAATTAAGGGAAGCACAAGTGGAAGGTCCTTCCAGAATCCCCTGGGAGGAGGCTGTAAGGATTTACAGCCTCAATTTTAGGGCAGGCCAACTAACTCATCTACAGAATTAATCCAGGCTACTGACTAGATCAGCTGCTTCTATAAAATGAAGACCAAAGGGGGAAAATTCCAGTTAGATAGTGACTAGTATTATAAATATCTATACAATGCTGGTGAAACCCCCTCTCCAACATGAAGAAACTGCACAAGGAGTCATTTGCTTTGATTTCAGTCACAACAATTGGTATAAATTAATTATCCGTTTTATCTTCTTTCAGGGCTCCTTTTGGGACTGTCAGTTGACAATCTGTCTGGGGTCAGAGATGCTATGATTTGGAACAAGAGTTGCATTTGCCAGGCTGGGTCATACTTGCACATACAAGCTTGTCCTCTTAGACACTGAGACACACAGTGTACCTGGCAGCTGTTCACTAAGGCCCCTTCTGACACATGCTGTTGAGGGGAGGAGAGGCAGTGAGGAGTCAGGGAGGGGAGACGCAGGTGGAGGGCTCCTTTTGTTTCTGTCTCTCTCGACTCTCTCCGGGAACTACACTCATTCTTCCTAAGACCCTTCCGAAGCAGAGTCCAGAGAAATAAGCAGAAAATGCCAAGCATAGGAACAAAATATTACCTGGCCTAAAACAGCTGAAATGAGAGAGGTTTTTCCACTTCCCACACTGCCGCAGATTCCAACCAGTTTACCCTGGAAAACAACACAGACCGAGATGGAAGTTCATCAAAGGACTACTGACAACTCATCTCCAGGGACTTCCTATTTCTTTGAGAAAAAACACAAACTACTGTCCAGCAATATGGAAACTGCCTTCCTGATCACCAAGCAAGTCACTTACCTCTTTCCCTGTCAGACAGACACGTACGTCACAGGGTTTTTGTGGAGCTACGCTAAGGTAACAGGTGTGTAAGCTTTTGGAAATATCAAATATGCCACACACATGAAGGTATTCCACAATTCATGTTTTTCATTGTTTATTTTGTTGTTTTTGGAAGAGAGAACAGAATTATTTATTTATTTAATTTTTTAGAAAGAGAGAGAGGGTGGAAGGGAAGTATTCATTTGTCCTACTCAGTGGTGCATTCGTTGGTTGCTTCCCATGTGTGCTCTGGCCAGGGATCAAACTTTGTCATTTCAGGATGATGCCCTTAACCAACTGAGCTAACTGGCCAGGACCCAGAACTCTTATTTTATTATGATTTTTTTTCTCCAGGACCTGTAAATCATTTTCAGTATCCTGACCAGATGGTGGCGCAGTGGACAGTGTTAGACTGAGATGCAGAGGAGCCAGGTTTGAAATTTGAGGTCATCAGCTTGAGCATGGGATCATAGACATGACCCCATGGTCTCTGGTTTGAGCCCAAAGGTCACTGGCTTGAGCCCAAGATCACTGGCTTGAGCAAGGGGTCACTTGCTCTGCTGAAGCCCCCCAGTCAAGGCACATAGAGAAAGCAATCAATGAACAACTAAGGAGCCGCAATGAATAACTGATGCTTGTCATCTCTCTCCCTTCCTGTTTGTCTGTCCCTCTCTCTGTCTCTCTCTGTCACAAAAAAACAAACAAAAGAACCAAAAAAAAACTATGGATACTGCTGCTTCCATTTCCCTACAAAACATTTCCAAGAATCTGAGGAATATCTATCTATACCTTTAATCCCACAAAAAAGAGGAAAACCAAGCCTGTGATTAACTGAACATACTCAGGGCAAAAAATGGGCAGAGTCACAAGTCCTCAAGAACAGATGATTTTAACAAGCCGTTTATTTAGCAACCTTGTACTGGAGAAAGTCTCCCAGCAGGAAGAAATGAAGAGCGGCAGTGTTCAGAGAGCACGGAGGCAGACAGGGCTTGATCTGAATCCCAACTCCACTAGCACTTGCCAGTTGTTTGATCTTAGCTGGCTCTCTCAATGGGCTTTGGGCAACTTGAATTATCCATATAGAACCAAGGAGTGTTTGGTACTTAATGAAAGTACTGTATGTTGGACAGTGTTTTTGAAATAGTTCCAGAGTCTGAAAGATTACATACAGCCTAGTAGTAAGGAGGAGTCCAAATCACAGGTTCAATCTCTGCTCAGCCCAGTTAGGTGTGCACAAGGAAAACTCTGCTCTGATGACTTAATGGTGTCTAAAGGATGTATCAACAATGAAGTAAGTAAAGACATCACAAAACATTAAGTTCCCTTCTCCTCCCTAAAGGGGGGGGGGCAGTCAGTAGAATTATGGTCTCTTCAAAGAGCTAAAGGTCAGTGAATGGGCGCTCCCAAGGGCGGAACGAGGACCAATAAGTAGAAAGTAGGAGAGTACATATCTGCTGTCTAAGGACTAAGAGAGTTGATTAGCTGTGTGGTAGAGCTCCCTCAATAATCAAGATAATCGTATTCAATAAGAAGCCTGTTAAGAGTTAACTGAAGTAAAGAAAGTGAACTGAATGCCCTCCAAACAACCATTCGCTGTTTCCAGTGGTCTCACCAAGGATCATCTGCCCCTCGTGATTGTAGTTCTCAAGAGCAGGGATGTTTTCATCCTGCAGCCAAACTCCGGACCCGGGTGACCCGCTTCTAGTCACGTGCCGACTTGATACATACCACATGAGAATCTCTCACTCCCTACTTCCAGTTATGTAAGGAAACATTCTTACCACCACCCTTGGTCCAAGGCACTCTAATGTTTCTCCTGGGTTAACTGTTCTTGTTTTCCTGCACACTCTTCTGAATCCAGAAGCCAGACTGCTTCTCTCATACATAAGTCAGGTCTCATCATTCTCCTGCTCCAAACCCTCAATGGCTTCTCTTCCCACTCAGAGTAAAGCCAATGTCATTACAGGGAATGCTAACACCTAACTTCCTCTTTCCAGTGCTTACTCTGCTCCAGTAATAGGCCTCGGGGTCTCTGGCCTTCTGTTCCTTCTGCTTGGAATGTTCTCCTTCCCCCAGTTATCCACATGACTCATTTCTCAACCCCTTTAGGTCTTGGCTCAAATACTATGTTTCAAATGAGGCCTTTCCCTCAGGTGACCTGTCTAAATTGCAACCACATTTGCTCCCGGCCACAGCACTCTCTCCCAGCCTTCTTCATAGCCCATATCACCACCTGACATGCAATTACAAAGCAGTCTCCTCAACCTGCCCACACTTTCAGTTACCCGCAATCAATGGTGGTCTGAAAATATTAACCTAAAAATTCTGGAGATAAACAATTCATAAGCCTTAAATAGTGTGCCACTCTGACTAACGTGATGAAATCTCATGTAATCCTGCTCTATCCTGCCCTGGACAGGAATCATTCCTTCGCAGAGAGTATCTACTCTGTATATACTCCCTGTCAATTACTCAGTTAAGAGCCAGCTGCTATCAGATCAACTATTTACATATTAAAATGCCTGTGTCAAGGAATCCTGTTTCTCCTAAAAAGGGCAAGAGAGTAGTGATGCTGGCAATTGAGATATGTTAAAGAGCAGCTGAAAAGTGCTTCCTGTAAGTGAAAAGTCAAAGTTCCCAGCCTAAGAAGGAAGGGAAAAATCATACACTGAGGTTAGCAAGATCTGTGGTAAGAACAAATCTTCCATCCTTCAAACGGTTATGCGGATTCAGGGATAGGTTTGAACTGAAAAATATAAAAATTACTGGAGAAAGAGAGAGACCCACCTCATTCACATAACTTTTATTACAGTATAGTTTCATAAGTGCTCTATTTAATTAGTTATTATTAATCTCTTACTGTGTCTAACTTATGAATTAAACTTGATCATAAGTATGTGTGTACAAGGAAAAACTACTAGGGTTCAGCACTCTCCATGGTTTCAGGGACTTACAGGGGGGTCCTGGAACATATTCCCACTTGTTTATTTTCTGTCTTTGCCCATGAGAATGTAAGCTCCAAAACAGCAGGGTTTTTGTCTGTTTGGTTTTTCTCTGCTATATACCAGCCCTACAATAGTGCCTGGCATAAAGTGGGTACTCAAAGAAATGGCTATTAAATGAATTGATATACTACTACACATGGAACTCTCTGGATGAAGTAGTCCACAACATGGTGCTGATTCCCAGCCATATTCTATACCTTAAAAGTCTTGAATCAGGAGTCTCTGTTCCAGCCACTCTCTAAAGGAGGGCCTGTGAGAGACTCTAGTCCTATGACACCTGGGCTGTAATACCATAATGCTCCTTTATTTGTATTAAAAATAAACAATTACAACAGAATTGTCAATAAGAGAAACACTGAGAATACCTATCATGTTCCAGGTTCTGTGTCATGCATAGCCTAGTGGTAGTGAGACGCTTACACAGAATTATAATAACCACAATTAATTTTTAGAGCTCACATACAACTATAATAACCAGAAGTCTATTTGGAGCAAAATCTTGGAAAATCCACTTGAATGCTTCATTTCCTTGCTTATAACAATGAGTATCTCATGAGACCAGTTGCTATTCATTTCTATTGTTAAATGCCTAGATATTTCTTTTAGAGGTGGAGCAATGACCAGACTTGCTCCTTACTTAAAATCACCCCCAGGCACAGAAGTGCTTTGCAAATGGCCATGGCAGCTGCCTACTCTCTCTGGGACAAAAACTCTGTAGACAGAGAGGGCGCGGGAGGTGGAGCGGTTACCTCTTCGACTTCCAGGTCGATGCTGTACAGGGTCCTCTGCAGGCGGAGGTTCCCTGGGGGGATGTGCTTGCCCTCCTCTTCCTCGGGGCTGGGCCGCTCGTCGCTGTCCAGGAGGTGGCCCCTCTGCTCTGCTAGCACCTCCTGGTGCTCAGTGGGCTGCAGCTGCCTCCCCTTCTCCTTCTTGCCCCTGGCCGCCCGCTTGTCTTTTTTCGTTTTGGGAGTCAACTTGGGTGAGTTCTGGATACTGGGGTGGGAGGAGTCCCATGCCAAGGTGGCATTTTTCACCTCTATCTTGATGTGAGGACTGGCTGGTTTGTTCTTTATCATGTGAACCTCTTCCATCAGAAACAAACTCTGATAGGAGTTGTGAGAGAGGTGCAAAGATGAGACACTGGATCAAGACCAGGAAGACAAGCCTAGGGCGAACACTCACGTAGCAAAACACATCAGGCTATACAGTGGAAGGAAGCTGAAGGGCAAAAGGTAGCTCATTAGTGTAGCCCAGCCTCAGGTCCAGCGGGAGGTCACGAGGGTGTGGGGACACCCACAGAAAGAACAAGGGCCTTATAAATGGCCCAACACTTGATATGACCAATTACACGCCTAACTAGCTTTTCATTTTCTACCAGTCTCATATGAACAAAGGACACTTAACTAGTGTAGCCCTTGACCTCACCCAGGAATTGATGAGAAGCAGTGGGAAAATGCACGCAGAAAAACCAAAGCACACACTGCTCTCCGACATAGACCCTCGTCACTCTGTTTCCCTTCAAAGCCACTCCTGCAGAACCTCAAAGCTTATGCACTTCTTTCACCCACAACACCGCACATGTCCGGGGGAGTGGCGGAGCTGAGGCTGTGGCCAGGCCTAGCTTGCCTGGGCTAGAAAGGAGTGCCTGAGGCTGTCATGACAGTAGAGTACACCCTGTTGCCAAAAAGTTCTCCTGCCCTCAAAATCCTGCCTTAGAACTTGTGGAAACTCGAACCACCAAGGGAACTGATTCAGGGGAAAGTGAGGTATCTCCCTTAGAAACATCCTTGGGAAGAGAACAAAACTCTTTGCACCCACTCCTCTTCAGGGTCCCACTTAGTTGTTAGGTGAAGAAAACTGGAACGCTTGAAAAGCTAAGTGTTTCTGAAATCAGGTCTGAAACACTGACCAGAATAAATCCCAGCCCAGGACTTAGATGACTTTGAAACCACTTCTGATGACTCTCTTAAACGAGTGGTCTTATCTGCAGAATGGTATCGCAGTTGGAGTCCCAATATAATTAAAAAATCTTTTTTTTTTTTGTGAGAGTAGGGGAGATAGACAGATTCCTGCATGCGCCCCAACTGGGATCCACCGGGCAACCCCTTCTTGGGCCAATGCTCAAGTACCACACTATTTTTGCACCTGAGGCTGATGCACTCCTAAAAAATCTTTTTTAAATAAAAAATATAAAACATTAGAAATTCTTTAGAGAAAAGATGACTTTTAGGATCAGAACTCTCTACTTAGTTACTGAGAACCCCAAACTATTTTAAACTGTGTGCAGGTGCTATTAAATGTATCATATCCCTTTCCCACAAACAAGTTCTTTCTGCTGGATCCTAAACTATTTCATGTGCGTGTGCGCGCACAAGCGCGTGTGTGTATGTGTGTGTGTGTGTCAGCAACAGAAAGAGACAGAGAGAAGGACAGATAGGGACAGACAGACAGGAAGGGAGAGAGATGAGAAGCATCAATTCTTCGTTGTGGCACCTTAGTTGTTCATTGATTGCTTTCTCATGTGTGCCTTGATGGGGGGAAGGGCTATAACCCTTGGGTTCAAGCTGGTGAGCCCTGCTCAAACCAGATGAGCCTGCGCTAAAGCTGGCGACCTCGGGGTCTTTAACCTGAGTCCTCCGTGTCCTAGTCTAATGCGCCACAGCCTGGTCAGGCTGGATCCTAAACTTCTAAGCTTGCTCTCTCCCTCTCTTAAATCACCACACCCCCATATTTATTCCTAATCCCCAATCTTCCCAGAAGTGTCGTGGTTCTAAATCTCCTAAACAAAACAAAACAAAAGAATAAATCTCGCCTGACCAGGCGGTGGCACAGTGGATAGAGCATCGGACTGGGATGCGGAAGACCCAGGTTCGAGACCCTGAGCTGGCCAGCTTGAGCGCGGGCCCATCTGGCTTGAGCAAAAGCTCGTCAGCTTGGACCCAAGGTCGCTGGCTCCAGCAAGGGGTGGCTCGGTCTGCTGAAGGCCCGCGGTCAAGGCACATGTGAGAAAGCAATCAATGAATAACTATGGTGTCGCAATGGCAACAAGAAACTAATGATTGATGCTTCTCACCTCTCTCCATTCCTGTCTGTCTGTCCCTATCTATCCCTCTCTCTGACTCTCTCTCTGTCCCTGTAAAAAAAAAAAAAAAAAGAAGAATAAATCTCCTAGATAATCTTTCTTGACACTTAGGCAACCTTAGTTTCTGAAAACAGCTGTTGGTTTCCCTTGTTCAGAGCCTTCTTAAAAGATTGAGCTAAAAATAACATGCCAAATATTGGGACCACTTTCACACAGTAAAACCATATGCTGACAGAATTCCCATCATTTCTCTCCTCTAAAGCGTTCCTAAAAAGTCCTTTTAAACCTCAGTGGATTATTTTAAAATGTGCTCATGCCTCTAGTTTGCACCACTTCTTCCCCACATCTCCTTCCCACAGGCTCCCTGAAGCCCGCTCTCGGGAGGGTTTCAGCTTCAGGCCACTCTGCCACGACATGCTGAGTCACAACACTTGATTTATATCTACCTGGGTTTGTACCTGCCAGGACAACAGAACCTTAGAGGTACACAAACCACACACCTCAACTTTACTACAGGACACTGACTATCAAAACACGACTCTCATTCCCTGGAAGAATCAAGTCTGGAGGTATCTGTTAAGCAGAAGAGGGGATGACTTGTAGGATTGCCAGGTAACATACAGGATGCCCAGCTAAATTTTGATTCCAGATAAACAGTGAATAATTTTTCAGTGTCTGTCCCATGCAATTATTAAATGAGTGTCCTGTGTTTTTATTTGCTAAAGCTGGCAACTCTATACTGATGACAACTTTGTCAGGAAAGTTATAAGGTGGCTTCTCACTGCCTTTCTACAGGGTATCACCTTCCTAGGAAAAGGAGGAGAATGGGGAGGAGGAGACTGCCAAGAGGAATAAGATAAGAAATTGACTGAGGTCTCAGATGGGCTGTATAATAGAGCTGAGGCTGATTCTGCTTCCACTATTAACTCTGAAGCTTCCTGGATAGAGGAAGGAGCTATGGTGAGAAAAGCCACCTGCTAACACAAGTCCTTGCTAGTAAGTGAAGAGAAGAGAGCTCTTGAGAAACAAGAGGAGATCAAATCTATACCATAAATTCCTATTTCTTCAACCAAAATGTATCAAATCCATTCACTAACAAGGAAAGGAGGACAAATGTAGAGTCAAATCATTTGTTTCCTTCCCTGACTGGATATTGTGGGTTCAGCAAAATAAAACTCTGGTTACAATTAGACCATTTCTTTTTCCAGGGCTCTGGCTCTTAGCCTTCTGGCAGCCAGGCTGGGTGTGGGAGGGCAGGGGCTGGGGGAGCATTCTCAAACAAACTCACCTAGTTAACCAGAAATGAGTAGCATATAAATAAATCTTGGGAAGCTATTCTTCATTCTTCTTAATAGGCAAACCCAATTTGTTTTCTCCTGAACATCTAAGGTGATGATATTAACCTTTCAAAAACCTGAGCCTCAAGCCTTTAGGCCACCAACATTGCTTGTTTTGCTTCAGGAACGCAGAAGCTATCCTTCACAGTGGCTTTGTAAGGAGTTCCCACCCACATGGGTGTGTTCCTTTTTTCTTTTTTAAGTATTAACCATTTCCAAATATCTTTCTCTCTGCTCCCTCCCACCATGTATCTGTATTATTCTGGAGGCACAGTCAAGGCATGATCAACAGACTACCCAAGAAAACAACCTGATACTTAACTGCATTTCTCAACATGATCTATTTTTATTTATGACTATCCCATGTCACTGAAGTCCCTGTATCCTAAGTGGCAACCACAGGCCGGGCAAAGGCAAGAATAAAAAAGGGTTTAGCATACTGACCAATCAAAATGAGGATAGCATTTTGGTAGAGGTAGACGGTAGATGAAGGTGAGATAAAGCTGGCAGTCACCTGACAGTTCTGATCCTCTAGGTTTGAATCCTTTAAAGGCCCAGTAAGTTACAACACAGATCTGTGTCAGATCTAGGCAGTAGGGACCAGCTCTGAAGAGAAACACTGAAATCTGAGAGCCAAAAGTAGGTGGGCCACTTACAAAAGGCAAAAATGTAGTTATCTGAAAAGGTAACTGGCTTCACCCCTTAAGTCTGTTGCCTCCAACGGCTCCTGTCTTACCAAATTGCCAAAAAGATAAAGGTGAACAAAAGCCGAGTGCAGCCAGCCTGTGTGGCCCAGCGCAATAAAGCAGCAACAGTTTTGCAGGGATGGCTCCTGACGTGGAGGAAGAGAGGGTGCCACTTACCTTAAACCTGTCCACTGCAACTGATGCCTCTGAGAGGGATTTGACTGAGAACGGAGTTACTTTCAAAGCAAAAGTCATGGAATTGAAGACAGTTACCACCGTGAAAGCCTGAAGAGAGGAAAAGATAAGAAATGAAGTCTAACTAGGCTATGCTACGAAAATCACAAGACATCGTCAATTCCACGTTTCTAGAGAAGGCTACCAGTTGACTGTTAAATGTTGGTAGGAGTCAGACACCTTTTTTTAAGGTAGAGTTTTTATGAGACCTTCAATGAAAATTTTCAGTAAAACTGCACCACAGCATGATCTGTATTTTCAGAATTAAACCCATTAGGACTGAATCTTCACTCTTCTACTTCTCGATTTACTCACTCATATTAAAAAATAATCTGGCCTGACTGGCGGTGGTACAGTGATAGACAGACCATCAACCTGGGATGCTGAGATCCTAGGGTTGAAATGTCAAGGTTGATGGTTTGAGCCCAAGGTCTTTCTCTGGCTCAAGCAAGGGGTCACTGGCTCAGCTTGAGCCCCTTGGTCAAGGCACATATGAGATGCAATCAATGAACAGCTCAAGTACCGCAACTACGAGTTGATGCTTCTCATCTCTCTCTCTTCTGATTGGTGGAACTTCCAAATCCCTAAACAGAGGACCAGAGAGCACCTCTGTATGTGGTTATTTCTATATTTTCCCAGGCCCTGAGGGCTCATCCCAGGCCCTGTGGGCTCACTGACCTGTGCTGCTGTGAGATCAAAGCCCAGGACCATGTGA
This sequence comes from Rhynchonycteris naso, assembly GCA_037038555.1. Taxonomy (NCBI): domain Eukaryota; kingdom Metazoa; phylum Chordata; class Mammalia; order Chiroptera; family Emballonuridae; genus Rhynchonycteris; species Rhynchonycteris naso. The sequence continues at coordinate 41,099,597 of CM073002.1, forward strand.
ACAGAGAACGTCACCACACTGGCAATCACCATCACAATGGGAGCCACACCTACGGTGATGCTCTGAAAGTACCCAGCTTTTTCCAATATCCGCCGTTCCTCCTCTCGGATTTCTAAAAACAAAATGGAAGCCAATTTCTAAACCACAAGCCAAAAGAAACCGGCAATATTGCTCCTCTGCCACCAAATAAGACTCGATAGTTATTCATCCACACACAGGTTTTAAAAAGTCCTTCTAGCCCAACTAGGCGGTGGCACAACGAATAGAGTCAAGCTGGGATGCTGAGGTCCTAGGTTTGAAACCCTGAGGTCTCTAACGTGAGCATGGGCTCATCTGGCTTGAGCACAGGCTCACCAGCTTGAGTGTGGGGTCACTGGCTTGAGCAAGAGGTCCCTGGCTCAGCTTGAGCTCCCCCCGCCCCCGCCAAGGCATGTATGAGATGCAATCAATGAACAGCTAAAAGTGACACAACTACAAGTTGATGTTTCTCATCTTTCTCTCTTCCTTCCTTCCCGTCCGTCTCTCTCACTAAAAAAAAAAAGTCCCTCCAACACCTGTGATGCAAAGACTAGGTCACAAGGACCATCAATTTCTATCATGAAAGCTGGCACACAAGCCTTAGGTTTGAAATGGATCAAATCACAGGAATGAATCTAACAGCTAACAGCACTACCTCTCTGTACAATGATTATCTTCTGCCTTAGTCTGAATCTCCTTGCACGTTTCTTCTGTTTAGAAGGATGGAACTCATTAATTGTATCTGCAAGCAGTTTTGTTTGTTGACCTAGCTGTTGTTTACTTTTTACCTAGGTCTTACAGGAAAGACTGTGCAACAGTAACAGGGAATTTTAAAAAACTAAGATGAACTAGAACGCCTGCTTTAAGTCGGCACCGGGATAGAGACTTCCACACAAAAAGGAGGGAGGGTGATCAGAAGATGAGTAAAATACAACTTTTGTAGGCAGAAAGGTTTTCTTAAGTATTTGTAAACCTGACCCCCTTATTCGATGAGACCATGATACAGGAAGTATGGTTAATAAAGGGGTAAGGTATTTTCATGCACACTTTTAAATTTAAAAGAAATTCTTGAGAGGTTATGCACTGATCTGAAAGGTATTAGCACTGCCCAAGACAGTGAAAACTGCCATCAGCTAGCTCATCAGTCATATTTAAAAAAAGATCCAACTCGTTGCTTTAACATTTATCATATACCTTGTCCAAATCTATAATGAGCAAGAATGCTCTTTTCAAACTAACACCTACAGGAAAAGACACCAACGTCCGGGCAGAAGGATCAGTGGGATCTCAGAAAGATTTTAAAACTGAAGAAGCCGAGTGCCAGGAGGGCCCATTGGCAGTGACCCTGCTAACAACACGTTTGGCAGACGTCCAGTTAGCATCCATTTGTTCCATTTCATCAGCAACAAACTCACCACTTAATGAAGAAGCCTAATCCACTGATGGACACTTCTGAGTGATCCTTCTCTGGGTGACCGCTCAAATATAAAGTTTATGAACAGGACACAATTTTTTTTTGAAGGTTTAATTGACAGACCAAGTAATGAAAATGAAACAGATTCCTTGATCTGAACACTGCTGTTCTAGCCAATCTAAAACTGTACTTAACATTTTAACTGCACTATATTCAAGTTAGCTCACTATGAGGTACTGGCCAATTAGCATATCTTTTTATTTAAATTAAGTTCATATGTCACTGTATCTTTTTTAAACTCTGATGTAGCCTGACCTGTGGTGGCCCAGTGGATAAAGCGTCGACCTGGGAACACTGAGGTCGCCAGTTCAAAACCCTGCACTGGCCTGGTCAAGGCACAATGGGAGTTGATGCTTCCAGCTCCTCCCCCCTTTCTCTCTCTCTCTCACTCTGTGTCTCCTCTCTAAAATGAATTGAAAAAAAAGAAATTAAACTCTGAAGTAGCCTTATATATATCCCTCTTAAATGTCACCTTTTTTAAAGGTCCATCATTCCAACTTTTGTTGAGATGTTTTTGAATACCTAGTGTATGCTAATTATTCCCCCAAGCTTCTGTGGCATTAACGTATGACATGTTCATGTCCACAATGAATTTTGGGATCATGACAGGGCCAGGCACTGAGAACCTTGTGACTCAACATAAATTAACTGCTTGAAAAATAAAAATAAAACAAATGGCCAGAGAACCCTATGAGTGAGTAACGGAGCTGGGTCTAGAGTCCAGCGGACTCCAGCCTTGTCCAGGCCTCTCCCAGCACCTCTCGCTTAAGGACCTCACACCTAACTGCTTCTCCTGCATACAGACCCACAGAGCAGAGGGTGGGGTGGGGCTCTCAGCAGCTACCTGACACTGCTTTCTGTGATCATCATGGCCAGACCAAGAAATTATGGGCGTGATGAGGGTATATATAGATAGGAACCTTTGAAACTAAATGAATTATTCATAACTTGTTGGATTATCTTAGGGGGGAAAATGTCACAAGTTTTCTCAGGTCTCAATGTCCTCACCTGTGAGATGAGGTCATGGGTACAAGTCGCTAAGACCCCTGTCAATGTAAAGTTCAAAAAATATTATAAGAACATATGTTATTATTATCCTATGACTATAGAATTCCTAGTAGCTAATGTGTTCAGGAAGCAGAGAAGCCAAAGTCCTTTGACCACATGCACATATGAAGTCTGTGAACTCACTTTGTACACTTTGAGAAAATGCTTTGACCCAGGCATACATTTTAATAAATTTAATGTAGGTGAGGACTTCATTCATTTTCTGGACACGGTCGTCTGTGGTGGCTACACATTTTCTCCTGAAGTATGCCGTGATCCGTGACACAAACATCTGAAAGAGAGATGTTATACCAAATCAGAGCTTATCAAACTTAAGAACTGTCTAGTCTTACTGGAAAATAAAACTGTTTTAAGATTATTATAAATACAATCAATGTTATATAGCTATACTTTTATTTTTTAGTTTTGAGAGCAAGTTTATTAAAGTTGGGGACAGTGAAACAAGGACGGGTTTGGGATAAAAGCAGCAACAGGAGAGACTCCTAGGTGGGACGCCATGGCTCACGGAGAAGCCAGGGGAAAGGGGGCCTTGGACACAGGTCCAAGGGGTTAGCCCAGCAAAGGTTGCCACTGCCCACTGCTCTTCTGGCTGCAAGTCTCGTAGGGCCCCTTAGAGTTTAGAGATGCAGGCCTGGGAGGGAAGGGGAGGAGGAGAGGGAAGTAAAAGGCACGGGCATGCTCCCAGGAGGGAGAGCTGTACTATTTTTTTAATGTTTTTTAAATTCATTTTTTAGTGAGGAGAGAGAGAGAGAAAAAAAAAGAAAGAGGGAGAGGGAGAGAGAGAGAGAAAGAGGGGAGCAGGAAGCATCAACTCCCATATGTGCCTTGTCCAGACCAAGAGCAGGGTTTCAAACTGGCAACCTCAGTGTTCCAGATCGATGCTTTATCAACTGCACCACCACAGGTCTGGCAGCTGTACTATTTTTAATAAAAGTAGTCTGTTTAAATATAATCAAATATTATTTAATTCTTATCCCTTTGTAAGGAAGCTAAGACAAGTACTGTATTTCCCCATGTATAAGAAGCACAGTTTTCCGAAAAATTTGGGGTCTAAAAACTGGGTGCGTCTTATACAGTGGTTGTGACATTTCAAATGCCATAAATGGAACTGAGCACGAGGTGATATATGAAGATGGCATCAGACACAGATGACAAGCTAAGGGATGGGAGTTTTGACAGTGATGAGGAGTTGTATGAATTTTATGATGAATAAAACTTGAGTTCAATAACTTTATGTAATACATTCTTTTTCAAATTTCAGGCCTCCAAATTAAGGTGTGTCTTATACATGGGTGCATCTTATACACGGGGAAATACAGTATTTGTTCTCATAGTAATCACAGATACTGAGTGCTACCAGAGGGAAGGAGGAGAGCCCTATTAGTTAGTACCACGTTGAGAAGGGGTGATTCAAACACAACTGTGTCCTCTGGGGGCAGGGTTTGCCCACCTGTCTTCTTCACTCAAATTCTCTTTAAAATCTTATTAGAAGCCACTGCCTCTATTCAAGTGACACTTTATTTCCTCTCAAGTCCAAATTCTGCCTATATGACTGAACACTGGCTAGCTCCTTCTAGACTTTTCCAACCCAGGACCTGCTTTGAGGAAATTTCCAGTAAGAGATGTGATACTTCAGTGGTGCCTACTATATATAACCCAATGGAAGTAACTTATCTAAAGAGAAGCTACCAAAATCCAGCAAAGAGGCTTGCTTACTCACCATTGCTGGAAAAAAGAGGATAAAAACAGCTGATCCCAGGAAGCCTGTTGGTCCCAGAATAATTACATTATAAATCATGCCCAAGATGGCAACAATGGGTCCTCCAGCCAACAAGCTGCCAACGGCGGCAGCCTCAAACATCCTCTGCCCATCGTTGGAGCACAGGTTGACGAGCTAGGAGACACAGAGAGCAGTGACAGGACCCCACAAGGACGCGGGCCACTCGTCTCAGGAGGAGGATAAAGGACAAAGCAGGGCCTTAAAGGAGAGAAAGAGCTCAAGCTGAGAGATTTCTCTCTGCTCTGAAGCAAATACCCAAAAACCCCTTACTCACCTCACCCACGGACTTCTCCTTAATGTTTTTTAACTTAAGTATCTTCTTAAACGCCATGGTGAGGATGGCCCCCCGCAAGCGGACGCCAGTTCGGTAATTCAATGCCCAAGTCAGCGCAAGTGACCAAGAGCGCACGATTTCTGTCAGGAGGAGGCCCAGGACTAACAGCAAGCTGTACTTGAGGTTAGAATCTGTGCCCTGGGAGTACTCCAAGAGCTGTTTCACCATGAAGGCCTACAGGGAGAAATACAGGCCGCTGTCAACACCTCCACAGCACCCACACACCGCCACAGTTTTATGTTAAGTTAGAAAGAGGAGGCAACTCCACTGTCAGTGAGGAGTGTACAGGCAGGCATAAACCTCCCTGGAGGGCCAAATGGTACCGACAACCTGCCTGCAGCAATTGACTCAGCTCGTCTAGCAGGAGGTAGTTCTAATTTGAAACATCCGTCCTCCAGGACACCATCACAACTGTTACTCTTTCTAATGTAACATAAACCTGTCCATGAGCTGAAATTCATTCTAAACACAGGATCATTAAAAAGTATATATTTGACCTTATTCCAGCATCTCCACACATGGATACATTTCTTTAAATGAAATTAAGACCTTTTTGGGAATTGTTTCAAACGTGCTTATTTGATAAAAAGGAACAGTGTGTACCTACAGTTGAACTGGGGAGAGTGAGAAGTGCATTTGCAAAATATTCCTGAAAATAAACATCAGCAGTTTAATAGCACAGAAGGAAGCAAACAAAGCAGACTTTCACAGATCCAGAGACCCTCCCACAAGCCCACCCCACTCCCCACTCCCTCCCCAAAACAAAAACATGTTACCTCAGGTAGCACATGTCTAACACCACCTGCAGTGAGGAAGGCAGCCAGCCCCCAAGAACCACCGAGTGCCACCTCCATCTCTGAGGTCCTGCAACGCCGGAGCACACACTCACACAAGGCACATTCAGCAACAGGATTAAATACCAGGAAGTGGGAGGCAATGTACTTTTATTGAAAATGAAAAAAAAAATACCATCTTCAAAGAGCATCTCAGAGACACTGTACAACAGGAGGAGCATTGCAGTAACATACATGGGCACATACAGAGTCGAGTTATACAAGGCTAGCCATCTAACAGGTAATCTGGCCTCCCTCCGACCGTTGTTTTAGCTGCACACAGTGGAAATACAGAACAGAACCAGTATCTGTTTCCAGAGTCCGGAGTTGTACATCAAGCTGATAGCACTTAATCGGTCAGGGCTCCTGACGCTGCAGTGAGTCTGCAGTGAAGTAGATTCTCCAGGAGGAAAGACCTTGCTGCTAAGGAAAGATAATTAAAAAAACAAAACAAAACCAAAAACTCCCCAAAGTGGTAACTACTTAAAATCACTGACATTGGCTCACGGGGCTGTGAGGAATGGCTTCTGCTCAGTACAGAATACAAAAATCCAGGCCTCAAGAAAAAACGGGTGGCATCCTTCAGAGTATTTTCAAGTGCTTGCAGCTAAAATTGGTCTTGCCAAAAATGAAACAAAACAAACCACAACAAAGGAAAGCCAAACCAATCCCCTACCCAGAAGGAAGAAAAAAAAATTAACAAGACACCCATCCACCCATCTACTCCAGAACCTTCTAGCAAAAGGTACTGTAGCTAGCTGGAAGCCGGCTCTGAATGATAGACAAAAAAATGGAGGCCAGACATAATTGTCCTGAGGCAGCTAATGCTGAAGTCCAGAACCCAGACTCTTTCTGGGTTAATTGGTATTTCCCATTTCTCCTGAAAGGAAATTAATTCCAGATGTCCACTAGATCCTAAGAGATCCCCACCAATCAGATTTATGCCAACTCTCAGTAAAAATAACCTGATCAAATAAATAGGAGATTTCAGATTCCAAGAACTGTTGTATTCCACCTTTCCCCTCCCTCAGATTTTTAGGCTTATATCCATTGTTTGGGTCACCACTGTATACAGCTGTGTTGTTGGTTTACTAGCAAGAAGATTGGCTTCTTTTCCAGTATGCAATCCAAAATGTGGAACTGAGTCACTGAGTGGCAGGGTCAAAACCCCATTTTCCTCACGTGAAGCAACTCAGTAAGATGGCGGTGCAGTAAGGCATTTTCTCACACACCTCGGCGCTGATGGAACAGTCTCCAAAGGAAGGCGTGAAAGGACAGCAGGTTGTAGTTTGGGGTTCTTTCTTTCCCATACCTTTAGAGTGCCATTTTTCAGCACCAGTAATAGCATTAGGACCTCCCACAGGGGAGGAGCCAGGGGAAGGTAACAGACATAATGAATGCTTACGCTATGCAAGACTTTCAAAGGAGTGGGGAAAAAGAGGAAACAGCAGATTAAAGAATTGCCAACACATAGGGTTTTTAAAAAAAACAATTACATTTCAAACCATTTTGTATGGGATAAAGAAAAGAAGGTTTTCATGGCAAACCCAACCAGAATTTAGTTTTAAAGTTACAACTTTATCATGTAAATTTAAACAAACTGGGAGAAAACTTGAGACTGTCAGCATAGCTGCCTGGCTGTGGAAAACATTCCCAGTGAATAAACATTACCTTACCTGAACTCTTGGCGAGAGATTCTGCCCAGCTTGACTCTCTCATTCTGACCGCAGAATACAGCCACTCCTGAAAATTCTAAAGAACAGCTTCTGTCACTGGTTCCACTACAGAGAGACTCCCCCCAAATCCAGATTCTGACAGCACCAAGCAAGCTGCAGCTGGAGAGAGGTTGGAAGGGTGGAAAACTTACCTCTCTAGAGGCTTTTCACTGTCCTTTCCCCAAAAGGCCCTTGAGCTGAGTTAGCATTCACCAAGAGATAGCACTGCAGGAGGTGGCCTGGCCTTCTCTTGCAGATCTACCGGGCAATGCTAATTCTTTACACAACATCAGGCCTGGTCTTTTAAAACTGTTTTAATCCAAGAAGGCCACAAATCATCTCTGTAAATGCAGCAATCTGGCCCCTTATTTTAGGTCAGGACCACACCCTCATAAGTCCTGGTATTCCATTAACATTACGGTGACCCTTGGACACCCTGCACAGAGTGCTGGTCCACTGGCATCACTGAATCCTTTGATCAATCTTGATCATAACTGTCCAGCCCTGGCTGGCCAGCGGTTTAAAAACAAAACACAATAACCTGATTGTGTTTCATCTGTTCTGCACATGGCCACCAAGGTTCAGCGAGGCCTGATGGGAGATAAGAAATATGCCGTAATTGGGAAGTACGTTCTTACGTAGGTTTCTGTAAGAACAGACTAAGCCAGTTTGAAAGTTGTGCCACATTAACAAATATGCAAAAATCAAAAAGGGATGTTCCTCTAAAGGATTTAAGTGCATAGACAGGAGGTATGAGCAAATCTTGCACTATTCTCAAAATCAGCCCGATGCCTCAATTTCCAACAAAAAGAAATGTATTAGAATTGGAGCTCCAAAAAAAGAAGTCTGCATTATTTACAACTTTAAATCTTTTTATCAATTAGAGAGACTGTGGACAGGACCACTGCTTTCTCAACTGTTCAAGGACGAACCATGGACTAATATGGGCCTTGGGGTGCTCTTCCCCACGGCTAGAGAAGGAAAAGCATGCTGCTGATTTCCTGTTACAGGAAGACTCTCTCAGCTTTCCCTGGAGCCCAGCAGATGAGTATCTTAGTGAGTGGGGCCTTGAACGAGAAATCAAGGAATACGCAGATGCTCAGGGAGTGGCTGCACGGCCCCTACAGTGAACGTGCATAGGTCATTTTTTCCCCAGGTAAAAAATTAAAATCTCACCAATCGATGGAATAATATTTTGGGGGTGAGGGGAGCCAATGAAGTTTTTGCATTGGCCAAATGTAATCAAGAAAGCCAGTAGAGCACGCTACCCGGTGGAAAGAATTCTGTGAAAAAATCAGAGCAGCCACCAGCCCTGTAGTGAAACAATGACAGAAGCTCTTCTTGGGGGAAGCTGGCCCTATAAAAATGCTTGCCATTTCAGTCAAGGACATAACATTCAGTTACATGGTCCCTCTTTCTTAAAACTTACACGAGCAAATGTGTTAGTTGGTCAATTAATGTAGAAACCAAATACCAGAAAAGTAGTGTTTTCTGCTTCAGAAAAGAGATAAACTTTTTTTAAAAAAGGCATCAAACAATTAAAAAAAACAACGAAACAGCAGAACAATTGTAGTTAGTTTTACCTAATCACCATGCATACTTACCCAAACCATGAACCTCCAGCTTACCCACACATGGAAAACGCACAGAATAGTAGCATTACTGCTCCGATGCCTCAAGGCAAATATGTAGAGAATAGATTTAATCAAGTCTCAAGTGTAAGGCAGCACAGCAGGTGTAAGAAACAGGTTTTCAGAAAACAGGGTGAGCGTCACTCTTATCTACTCTGCTTCAGTACACACTAGAAAGAAACCATGGCTGCCACCCGACACTTGCCACACAGTTTATACTATAGACCAATCTGAAAATGCATTCCACATCAGACTAACAACCTCAACAGTCCTTCAGGGTCTTCAGGACTCATCTGCCACAGAACCTTCACACGTGACAACGCAGCCTCCAGACACTCCTGCAGCACCAGCACTAGCTCAGGCCTTTGCCACACAACGCTGCTCTCGCCCACGCACGACACTGAGAGACACACCTTCCCGAACCAAGACTGTCATTTCACGTCAACACACAGCAAAGGAGCACAGTCCTGTGCAGAGCCGGAATCATTCTGTTTCACCCCCACCCCAGGAAAGCAAGCCAGTTCCACTTCTTATCTGGCAACGCGGCCCCCAGGCCCCCATCCTTCCAGCTGCTGCCAAGCCACCACTCACTCCAAAATCAGTATTTCCCTTTCCATAGACCTGGAGGCATCTGTAAAGCCGCTAACTAGCCCACAGGTGAGCACAACCCCTGCAACAGAACAAGAATGTTAGAGCTGGCCATGGCCGGGCCCCTGGAGACTGTCAGAAAGGATGGTTAGAACTTACTGGTCCACTGAAGCTAGCCAGCTGCGTGATCATCAGGCACACGATGGAGAGGATGAGCCTGGTGCGGCAGAAGATCCATACAACCCTTCGGAGGGAAGCAGCTTCTGGCCCAACTTCATTCAGCTCTTCTTGCCACAGTCTCTCTAGTCTTAACAAGGGCACATGTCCTCCGTTACACATCTCCCCAGGGGATACACACGCCCTAGCTTTCCTCCTGCCATCACATTTTGTCTCCAGGCTTGGACACCATTCACACAAGTCTTCCCTTTAATATTACGTACACAGCCTTCACCTTCTGGGGGGGGGGGTACCCTTCCTGAGCGACTACATATTTACCCTGCAGAGGGAGCCTCTCAATATACGGGAAATGATGAGAACAAGTCTTTCCTCCCACCCAGAAAGGTTATCCCTGCATAAAATTTGTTTGTGAATAAGAACTTCCTTTCTCAAAGGTCCCCAACCCTTTCTGAAGGATCCTGTGGCAAAATGTAAACTACATTTTAATCATGACAATTGGCTACCACAAAAAATGTATTCTGTCACAAGGCCGCAACATAATCTCCCTGTAGACTCAGGAAGAGGAGCGGGGCTGAGAGAGAGAGAGAAAGCCCGTGGTTAAAACAGGATTACTGGTAAAATAGGAGATAAAGCAGAAGAGCAAAGAGAAAGTCATCCCAGGATACCCTCCCTCCATCAGCTAGCTCAGATCCTAGAAAACACCCAGCTGAGGACTTCACACTGCTGGACCCATACCCCTAGCTCAGGCCCTAACCATCCAGTATGTGGGACACCAGGCTGGACCAGAGACGCCTACCTTCTGCAGTTCACATCGGAAGACTCGTACTTGGACAAAGACCACACATCCTCCATTGAGAGCTCCCCCTTCTTGTGGGCCAGGCGGGCCAGGGGAGAAAGCCAAGAGAAAGTCATGCAGGAGAAGAGCCCAGCATTGTCCACTGGGTGCTGGTGTCTAAGGAGAGAAAACCCAAAGCACAAAACTGTCAACATGCACCGGGACGCCAGCTGCATTTATAACACACTGCTTCGTAAACAGAGCTTCTGACTACAGGGTTCCCCAAATGGCCTAATCTTAGCCCAAACTTTCAAAACTGCTTTTGATGCTTCACAGAGAAGTCACTAACTAGAAGAGCCTCTTACTTGGAAGTGGTCCGAATGGGTTTCAGAGCACTTAAGCCGTGATGGTACTTTCCCTTCGGATGCTCCTCATCCAGGATTCTGAGCTGAGAATGTGCACACACATCCAGGGAAAGGCCCTCCACTCGGGCTGCAGTTTCCAAGGCATCTTGGCATTCCAACTGTATGAGCAGGTAGGGAGAGAAGGCAACAGAACATCAGAAAACAGACAGGAGCAAATCTACCTGACACAACAGTTCAAACTGCAAGCCAGATTCATCTTAACTGAGAAATTCCAGCCTGACCAGGCAGTGGTGCAATGGATAGAGCATTGGCTTGGGATGCTGAGGACACAGGTTCAAAACCCCAAGGTCACCGGCTTGAGCGGGGCTCATCAGCTTGAGCATGGGCTCACCAGCTTGAGAGAGATCATAGACATGACCCCATGGTTACTGGCTTGAGCCCAAAGGTTGCTGGCTCAGCGGGAGCCCCCCCAACCATTAAGGTACATATGAGAAAGCAATGAATAAACACCTAAAGTGCCCCAACAACGAGCTGATGCTTCTCATCTCTCTCCCTTCCTGCCTCTCTCTCGCTAAAAAAAAAGAAAAAAAAGAAATTCCAAACTTGTATGGTATGAACTCACTAAAGAACATTAAACCAAGTACTTAAACTTCTAAACTAATAGACTTCATTTTTTTTTTTTTTTTTAGCCTGCAACCTCGGGCTTCAAGCCGGTGACCCTGCGCTCAAGCTGGATGAGCCCATGCTCAAGCAGGAGACTTAAAATTTCAAACCAGGGACCTCAGCATCCTAGGTCGATGCTCTATGCACTGTGCCACCACTGGTCAGGCTAGACTTCATTTTTACTTTGGGCACTTTTAGGTTCAGAAACATTGAGCAGAAAGTACACAGAGCTCCCACGTACCTTCTCATCTGTCTCCTTTCTTCCCCATTCATTTTCCATTATGAATATCTCGCATTGACATGGTATATGTGCTACTGATAAGCCAATACTGATATATGACTATGAACTAAAGCCCTTAGTTTATAACAGAATTCACTTTTTTGTGTTGTACATTCTAAACTTTATATTTTGTCACCAAACTGTTTTATCTTTCCTTTTCCAATATGGACTGAGAGTCAATTACTTCACTACTAACTTCAAAATCTTTTTTTTTTTTTTTAAGTGAGAGGAGGGGAGATAGTGAGACAGATTCCTGCATGTACTCTGACCCTCCAACCCCCATCTGGGGTCGATGCTCGAATCAAACAAAGTATTTTTAGCACCTGAGGCTGACACACTTGGACCAACCTAGCCACCCTCAGCACCCAGGGCCAACGCTCAAATCAACCGAGCCACTGGCTGCGGGAGACGGAGAGGAAGAGAAGTAGATAGTTGCTTCTCTTGTGTGCCCTGACTGGGAATCGAACCCAGAATGTCCATATGCTGGGCTGATGCTCTATCTACTGAGCCTACCAGCTGGGGCCCTAATTTCAAAATCTTTTGCCTGTTTTCGATGACAAAAAATTCAATTCAAGATCATCTCCAATTAAATAGCCCTGTCATGCAGAAAGAGCCAGGGTATACACATGCCTCCTGTCTTTCCTTCTTATCAGCAACAGGAAGAGCAGAGCAAGGTTCTCACCCTGGCTGCACAGCTAAGGAGTTCTAATACCCAGATTTCTGCAACATGAAAGAGAGGGTCTCATGAGTAAAAATACAGAGGTTTATATATTTGCTATAAAGCTTAGAAATATCAATTAATCAGATGAACAAAAAATGCATGTAATTCAATATCTGACTGTGGCAGAAGAGGGTGGCCCAAGAATCAGGGCACAACTATTCTCATTTACTCTAAAAGTAACTCAAAGTGTAAGCCTTCCTGTCCCAGAAGCAGAAGTATTTTTCCTCAAGTAAAGATTACAAGTACATCATCCTTTTCTCACATTATCACAAATATTTCCAGCAATTACTGTGAAGTAGAAAGAAAGAATACATTCCCAAATTGAGAACGAGTTAAGAGTTGTAGCACCTAACGCACTCTGCCTCACACAAAGTAGAGTCTCTATTGTTACACGCCTCCCCCACTTTCCACACAGAACAGATGCCAAATATCAGCTGAACTGAAAGAGCAGCATTCATGCACAGGGATCACAGGCACGGGTGCCTAGGTGAATCACTCCTTGAATGCAATAGCTTTAGTTCACAGGCTAGGTAGGCGCTGCTGCTTAGTACCCAGAAACTGCACAGACCAGGCAAAAGTTCTGTGCATATTTTTTTGCCTTTTGTCAAAGGCAAGGCAGACCAGTTTCAAGAGAATAACAACACAATGACAAATGAGTGAGTCAACATCAAGAGATTTCATACAAAGTCCTTGGGATGAGCACTTAGCGGGTAAGAGACCATGGTACCTAATAATGAACTATGCTGAGATTAAAGTACACACAAAACTTTGTTGCTGTTTGTTTTTTTAAAACTTTTAGGCTGCCTATAACCACAAGGGGAAGAAAAGAAAACCTTTGGATAGATAAAAAAGAAAGTTCCACTAAAAATACAAACATACCTAATATACAGAAGTAGATATTGAAAATATGTTCAGAGTGGGCACAGAATCATACAAGGACCAGCCTTATTTGAGATCCAAAGCTTCAGAAGAAGACAAAAAAATGAAAGTAAAACCACTTCAAGTGCACACTGGATACCTGCCAAAATGGACTATTTGTATGGCTGCAAAGCAAACCGCAACTGATTTCAAAAGAATAACATTATACAATACATGGTCTCTGACCACTTGGAACTTAATTAGAATTCAGTAACAAAGATAACAAGGAAACCTATCTCCAAATATTCAGAAATTACAGCAACACTTAAAAAGAATTGGAGTTAAAGAACACATCAAATGGAAAGTAACAAATAGTCTGAGCTAAATGGTAAGAAATTATAACACATCAAAATTTGTGGGATGCTGCTAATATGCAGCATAGAGTGAAATTATGAATGCCTTCAGAGCCTATGTTGAAAAAAGAGTAAAAAATCAGTGCTCTAAGCTAGTGCGTGGCAAACTTTTCTACAATGGGCCACATGGTAAATATTTTAGGCATTGTGGGCTAAGAGGTAAAACTGAAGATATTATGTAGGTACTTACAATACAAAAGAAAACAAGTTTCCACAAAATGTTTACTGACAAAATTCAAAATGTACTACTAATAATTGAATGCAATTTTTTTTGTAGTATCAGTTTACCAATAGAAGAATACCATTCTTTTAGCAGGAATAATATTTCACTTAATTGGAGTTTAAAATGGTTGTCCCTTTCAAGATTGGTGAAACTATATATACATAACACAGCATTATAGAGAGCAGAGAAGCAAATCTTGGAGGGAAGGGGGGAGGACGTTGGGGGAGGGGGGCAAAAGGGATGTTAAGGGGAACACGGGGGAGGGGAGGGATGTATCCGGTGGGACAGCTGAATCTATGTAAACACAATAAATTTAAATTATTTTAAAAAAAAAGAAAATTTCCACATGCAATCAGAAATAATTTCTCTACACGTTTGGCCTGTTTCAACATTTCCAAATGACTACAATAAATCTGTGAATCATGTCTAGAACATTTTTTTTTCAGACCACAATTTTTTTTATGACTTTCAAAGTCCTGGATAAATTACTGCTCATATTCTTCAAATTACCTGCATCTCTCTCGTGCTAACAAGTGATATGAACCACATGAGCAACACAGCACACATTTCTCCCATGCAGAATGGGCTCCCTTTGTGTAAAGTTTCTCATGCACTAACCTTTTTAAAGGATGGAGATGATTTTAGTCCCTTTCTAAATGGAATAAAAATAAAATTTATTTTAAAAGTCACAGAAAAAAATGGTTGTCCTTTTCATCAAAATTGATTGCAAATCTTTATCTGTTAATGCTGATTTGTGACAAGATTTTATAATTTTACCTTTGAAAATGTCTTTCCACACAGGTAGGTACTGCCAAATACTGAAAAGCAACCCACGGGCATACGACTTTAATAGAGCTTATTTATCTCTTGGAAAGCATTATACAATTCCATCAGATCTTTCTCTTGACATTTGACTTTATCAGGACATCACAATGCTGACTAATCCCTTCCACCTAAAAGCTGGGTGGAAGCTACTGAATGGCTAAGTTAAATGGATTTTTAAAAATTGTAGCAAAATATACAAAATGTAAAATTTGCCATTTTTAAGTGTAAAAACCGTGGGCATTAATTATATTCACAATGCTGTACAATCATCATTACTATCTATTTCCAAAATAAATGAATCCTGAAATATAGAAATTTCCTTTGTACTTCATGAAGGTTCTGAAAAACACTTGCTAGAACTGTAATTTAAGCCCAGATATATCAATAGCTAGCTAGCCAGATCTGTATCTATATCTATTATATGTCTCTATCTCTACTACAAATTTGTATGGGAATGGAGATCTAACTTCTTGCTTTAACTTTCAATAGCATGAGAAATATGCAGGGCAGCTGGACAGTACTTAAGTTTCAAACATTAGCCGTCATGAAAATTACAATGATCACAGTACCATTTTACATTACTACTAGCCGCGTATGAGAGACTCAGTTTCTTCACATCCTCATCATCACATATGATCATCATTCTTTTTTATTTTAGCTATTTGAACAGGTGTGGATTATATATGAGAATGGCATGGTGGACCTGCCAACTCCAGTGCCACCTGCCCTGGTCACAGCTGCTATGAACAATCACGTCACAAGGTGAGGGGATATCCCTCAGGTACTTCCCTCCCTAGAGACATCCCAGGTACAGAATACCTACATACAAATCCGCTACAGGTGTCACATTACTTGTCTTGCTGGTCTGAGTGTGGGTGTTTAACATAGAGCAGCCATATTAGAAAATCAGCTAGAGATGGAAATAGTTGGGAACCCTGACCACCGGGGCAGAATCACCAGTTGGAAGGACTCAGGGTCCCTGGCTACAAATGCCCTGTGGTGGCTCTGTCAGCTTGGACACTACAAACAGGACACCCCCCAGGGATTAACACCTGGCCCCCTTCTCTCCTGAGGTACCTGAGCCCTCACCACCAGCTGTCTCTGTAGCTACCTCCCTGCTGGCTCCCGGGTGGCCTCTGCTAGCTTCCTGTACTCAGCCCTGCTGGTAGATCCAGTGCAATGTCCACCCTTCCTTCAGTCTGGGGCCAAAGGGCAAGCCTGCACTCCTCTGCTCCCTCACCTGCTCCTCGCAAGGACTGCTTGGCACCCAGTGCTGCCTGCATCTCCTGTTTGGAAAACTTGGCCTATCTATCAGCAATGAGTGATGGCCCAGCTCATCCTTCCAAAATCACTCCCACCCACCCAAGCCTGACTTGCAAAAGCAGGCAAGATCTTGAGGACCCAACTGCTAAGGAAACTAAACCCACCAGACCATGACACCGAGTGTGAGATACTCTGTACACCCCCCATTTGGATAACTCCCAGATGGCTGAGCCCACCCCAACACACATAACGAAGGCACGTGAATTCTGGAGCAGTGTTCTCCAGACTCGAAGGCATCCAGTTTATTGCAAGAAAGCTCAGTGGCTGCCTAGGAAGCTGTGTCCCTCCGAGGGCACAGGCTCTAGTGCCCAGAGCAGGAACCCACTCTTCTGCCTGTCTTAGGTTCTAGTTGGAGCATGAAAAAGGCAGCCGAGGAAGCAAAGAAGACTGAAGGACCAGCACCCATACAAGGGCTCCCCACCGGCAATGTGAGGTTTGCAGTAAGCAAGTGCATATAACAACACAAACATATTATGAGGAGGAAATGAAAGCATTCTTGGTACATTCTTCCTAAAAACAAAGTACAAAAGTAAAATAAAGACTACTAAGAGCCATTAAAAAAAATCTATAGACAAAAAAGTGAACAGACTCAACAACAAAATCCTCTTATTGCATGAATTTTGTTTCTTTGACTCTATATAACAATGTCTTGTTCCACCATCTTCTGGGTAGAAAGTTACTTCCTGTATTGGAGAATGCCAAATTCAAAAGCTCATCAAATGAGAATTGGCAGGCAAGGTTTCATTCCCCTAGACCTAGGAGCATTATGAGTGCTCTACCAGCATTATTAAATGTCTGTAATAATAGAGACTGAGGGCTCATCATCACATGTGATTGTCATTCTTTTTTATTTTAGCTATTTGAACAGGTATGGCTTATATATCAGAATGGCATGGTGGACCTGCCAATTCAGTATAACTTTATCCTGACAAAGGTAATTCCCCATAAAAGTGGTTGAAATAGCACCAATCCTCAACTTTTCAAATAATAATAAAGCACAGAGTAGCAATTCCCACAGTAAGGGTGTAGAGAAGTTTCTATTATTTTTGTTTCTTTGTATTTTGGGGTGTTTTTTTGTGACAGAGACAGAGAAGAACAGATAGGGACAGACAGACAGGAAGGAAGAGAGATGAGAAACACCAATTCTTCATTGCGGCACCTTAGTTGTTCATTGATTGCTTTCTCATATGTGCCTTGACCGAGGGAGCTACAGCAGACCGAGTGACCCCTTGCTCAAGCCAGCAACCTTGGGCTCAAGCTGATGAGCCTTGCTCAAACCAGATGAGTCCGCACTCAAGCTGGCAACCTCAGGGTTTTGAACCTGGGTCCTCCGCGTCCCAGTCTGACGCTCTATCCACTGCGCCACCACCTGGTGAGGCGAGAAATCTCTATTGTTGATCTAAGAAAATCAAAAGTTACCACTCTAAGCAAGCCACTTGCCAAGTCATATCCCATTTTTGCTATTCATTCCTAACCTACTTCCCAAAATGTCAATCTTATTGTCACTTCTTGCTGACTTCTTAGGTGAGAACAATGAAACCTCTAATGGAGATAAGAGGGAATCCTGTTTTGAAAGAAAACAGCTCTACTCTATATCTGCACACAGCTATTTCAGAAATAGACCTTTCACAATAAGCAACAGGTATTTAGCTCTTGGCAAGAACTCATTTGTTAAAATAACATTATCAAAAAAATTAAGAGAAGATCCCCTTACTCCAAAGAACTATTTTCTCTATAGTCTTAAAGTATTAATACATCCATAGTTGGAGGCCATTGTGCAGCAGTGATTTTGAACATGGCTTTCAGAAGACAGATGTGGGTTGGCATGCTAATTCTACCACCAATCTTTAGCATGTTACCTAGCCACTTTAAGCTTTGGTTTACTTATTTTTACAATGGTACATATACCTACCACACAGTGTTGAGAGGAATTTACAGGATAATGAAAAGTGCTTAGCTCGGAGATCTACGATGGCATCGAAGTAGTGAAAGTTACACTCATCTCCTCCCAGGTCCAAACTAAATTATAGAACAATCAACCTCAATAACCAACTGAAGACTAAACAGAAGTCTTATAAGCAAACATTTACAGAAGAAGCCACATGGAGATTGGCAGGGAGACTGGAGAGGCAAAGGGGTTGGCCCACTCCCACATGCAGCAGCTGAGAACCCAGAGGGCCATCTCAGTTGCAAAGGTCCCAGTGCGGAGCGTGGGGTCTCAATCCCATGCGGGGCACACCAGAGCCAGGAAGAGAAGACCACGTGACATCTGGCTGTGAATATCAGCAGGGACTGTCCACCCGGGAGAGACAGGAGTCTGCTAGAAACCCAGGCGCCCTCTCAAAGGGCCAGTGCGCAACTCATGGTCACTAACTGTGGGCTCCAACAGAGAGAGGGCAGACTGAAATGGACTGGAGTTGTGCGAGGATAAACTGGTTTGTGTGGCTTCAGAAGGCAGAAGGGACAGCTGACAAGGTCCCTGTGCTGAGTTTCCCTCCCACACCGCCCACAGATGCCATCGTTCCTGAGCTGAGCACTCCCCTCCAAACAGCACCAGCGTGGGGACTGCATTAGCCCCTCCCTCCCAGCTCCCTGTCACCCTGCCCTACTGAGCTCACACCCTGCGAAGGGGTCAGCTGCCTGGCTCAATGGTGAGGACTTCCTAGAGGGCTCTCGAGGGCAAAGTCAGGGATGTCAGAGACTGAGTTTTGTGGGTCTATGTGGGGGCCATCCCTCCCTCTGCAAGTGCCTGACCCAGTGAAGCCACCACATGGGAGATCCACCAGCCGCACCTTATGAACTCCCCACTGAATAGAACATATTTACTAATAATACATCTGATATGGGGTTAATATATAAAATTTATAAAGAACTCATTCATATAACATCAGAAATAACCCAAAAACAATCCAATTAAAAAATGGGCAGAGAACCTGAATAGACACTTCTACAAAGAGGACATACAGATGGACAACAGATATATGATATGCTCAACATTACTAATTATCAGAGAAAAGCAAACTAAAACCACAATGAGATATCACCTCACACCTATAAGAATGGTTATCTTCAGCAAATCCACAAACAAGTGCTGGCAAGGATGTGGAGAAAAGAGAAGTCTCCTGTACTGCTGGTGGGAATGCAGACTGGTGCAGCCACTGTGGAAAATATACTGCTCACAAAAATTAGGGGATATTTCAAAATGAATATGAAGCTATGAAATATCCCCTGATTTTTGTGAGCAATGTAGTATGGGTTCCTCAAAAAACTAAAAATGCAATAGCCTATGACCCAGCAATTCCACTCTAGGTACATATCTGAAGAAACACAAAACACTAATCTGAAAAAACATATACCCCCTATGCTCACTGCAGCATTATATTTATAATAGCCAAGATATGGAAGCAACCCAAGTGCTCATCAATAGATGAGTGGCTTAAGAAAGCTGTGGTAACACAGTTATAATGGAATATTACTCGACCATAAAAAAGAATGAAATCTTATCATTTGTGACAGCATGGACAGACCTAGAGGATATCATGCTCAGAGAAGTAAGTCAGACAGAGAAAGATAAATGCCATATGAATTCACTTATATGTGGAATCTAAAGAACAAAATAAACAAACAAAATTGAGAAAGACTTATAGACACAAACAATAAACTGATGGTTGCCAGAAGGGAGAAGGGGTGCGGGACTTGGTAAAATAGGTGAAGGAATTAAAAAGTACAAATTGGTAGCTACAAAATGGTCACAGAGACGTAAAGTGTAGTACAAGGAATATTGCCAATAATATTGTAATAACTATGTATGGTATCAGGTGGGTGCTGGAAATATAAAGGGTGGAGGAGTGCTTTGTAAAGTATATGATTATCTAAGCACTAAGCTGTACACCTGAAACTAATACAAAATAACGTTGGATGCAAATGTAATTGAAAAACAAACAAGAAAGATGCTTAGCAAAAAATGGGGTATGCAATAAACATTTAATACGAATTAACTATATTACCCCAATCTATCCATCCGATAAACCTTACAGCCTATCTCAAATATTTCCTGTTTCCTTTAGCTTTCCCAGACTCTTTCAATGGGGAATAAATTTCCCCGCGCCTGTACCCCGCAGTGGGATGCTTCTGGTAGGAGCTCATGGCGGGCAGGCTGTCCCACTCTTGTTTCATCCCTGGCCCCTAGCACAGAGCTTGGCACCTCATTTAAACGTCAACTAAAACGTCTTCATGTTGCCTCACTATCTGCATTATTATCCCTTAATGCTGCACGATACACACTGAGGAGACCTTAACCATTCCACTTTTGTTTAGATTATCTACTGTTTTGCTTATTATTAATAGTTTATTTTGTCTTTCTGGATTACTTATAATAAATTTCATCAGTGGGATTGCAGAACTAAAGAATGTAATGCCTAGCAATTAGACATCTGTCTAGTTCGTCCAATTAAATTTATTATAGATGGTATTCTAGTATAGTTGCTAAAGAGAACTGCTATTAGCTTTAGTACTTTCATTTCTATTTTGTTTACCTGAGGTTGCTCTTACCTCACCTACTCTGGTACACTACCAAGAAACAGAGGAAGCTAGCACAATCTTCCTTGTGTATAAGCCAGATCACATGATTATCAGCTACCTGCAAAGGCAAACTGCTTACTCAGAGGTGTCAGGAAAATTTGTACAAATTAATTTATAGCAAACTAACAAGGCATCTACTATGTGCCAGGCATTGTTTTGACTGTTTTACAGATACTAACTCACTTAATCCTCATAACAACCTTATGAGGCAAGAACTATTATTTCCGCCATCTTACAGCTGAGGTAACTGAGGCGGGGATTGAATCCAGGCTCCACAGATGAGGTTCCTAATCACTATGGTATATGTCTTTAAGAGAAAAAATATATAAGCAAATAAATCATGACTATATACAATGACCTCATATGTACCCTTTTAGATAGCTCTCTGCTCTTCCCTAGGGTACTAGATTAAAATAAATATGACTCTCTAACTCTGACTCTCCTAACTAACCTCATTATAAGCAAATGGTAGTTTCCAAAGTCAAAGTTACAAGTACATGATTGGAACACTGGTATGCAAACAAACTGTTTTTATTTAATTGCAAAAAAAAAATTCCTGACTATTTTTAAACCAAAGATGAGCAGATGCTAAAATATAGGTACATTATAGACTGGTATTTAACATAAAATAAAAGCGAGTTTATATTACCCTGTCAGCAACTGCACAGATGTCTCATATATGTAACTATCGGGTTGGATGCCTAAGATCTCTCTCTCTCTAGGCGTCCTAAAAAAGCTTACCGAGCCAAACAAGCCAGGAAAACAAAGTACGCCTGTTTAAAGGTAAAAATCAATTTGTCCTACCACAGTAACATTTTGTAAAGTGAGTTATCAGCATTCTAAGGTTGAATGGATTAAAAATGGAAATGAAACAAGAGAAAAAACTTAATATATTCAAGGTATAAGAGCTTACTATAGGAAAGTATAAATAACATTAGAGAGTAGGGATTCTTGTATGTGCCTTGGCCCGGATTGAGTCAGAAAATATATTTTTGGGACCAATATATTCCAGATTGGAGATGAACTAATTGATATCCAGGTTTTACACAATACATTAATCCATCTGGAATTAACCCCAAAAAGTTACATAAAAATAAAATATATAGGATGGAGAGAATTAAATGCCGTGTTCAGGTTCACCTATGGAAGTTAGAGTGTCTCCATTTTCCCCCAAAGCCAGAAACTATTAAAGGTAAAATGGATGGGTTTAAACATGAAGAGAAAAACATTTTGCATAATGAAATTATCATTAAGCGGGAGGGGAATAAAGCTAAAGAAGTGACCAGGTAACCAGTATAATATATTTTGAACAACCCACTTTTCTGAAAAAGATATGATTTGATAGTCCATCATTCAACAAACAGTTATTGAGGGCTATGGACCAGGCACTGCTAGGAGCTGGGGATGCAGGAATAACAAAACAGACCCGTACCTCAAAAATCACTGTCTTCCTACTGGTTATATTCTAGTATTGCTTTCTTTTTGGTTTTTCATTTTTAAATTTATTTTCAAGACACAGAGGAGCGACAAGAAAGAGAGAGAGGAACAGTGAATTGTTGTTCCACTTTAAGCATTCACTGGTTGATTCTTGTATGTGCCCTGACCTGGATTGAACCTGCAACCTTGGTGTATTGGACAATGCTCTAACCAACTGAGCTACCTGGCCAGGGCCCTTCTAGTATTTCTAAAAGGTCAAAATCCAGAGTAATCTATAAATTGGTTCAAAAATATCTCTCTCTTAATCTTTAACTTCAATGTCACCAACCAAGAAATAAAGTTAAATTTAAGAATACAACTATATAGCCCTGGCCAGACAGTTCAGTTGGTTAGACCCCTGGTCAGCAAGCCACGGCTTGCGAGCCACATGCGGCTCTTTGACCCCTTGAGTGTGGCTCTTCCACAAAATACCACGTGTGGGTGCTACCTCGATAAGGAATGCACCTATCTATATAGTTTAAGTTTAAAAAATCTGGCTCCCAAAAGAAATTTCTATCGTTGTATTGTTGATATTTGGCTCTGTTGACTAATTAGTTTGCCAACCACTGGAGAGCATTGTCCTAAAGAACAGAGGTTGCATTGTTCACAATAGCGAAGATCTGGAACCAGCCCAAGTGTCCGTCAGAAGACGAGTGGATTAAAAAGCTATGGTACATATATACTATGGAATACTACTCAGCCATAAGAAATGATGACATCGGATCATTTATAACAAAATGGATGGTCCTTGATAACATTATACGAAGTGAAATAAATAAATCAGAAAAAAAAACTGAGAAAAGCATGATTTCATACATAAGTGGGACATAAAAGTGAGACTATGAGACATGGACAAGAGAGTGGTGGTTATGGGGTGGGGGGAGGGAGGGAAGGGTGGGATAGGGAGGAGGGGAGGGACACAGGGAAAACCAGATAGAAGGTGACAGAGGACAATTTGACTTTTGGTGACGGGTATGCAACACAATTGAATGTTAAGATAACCTGGAGATGTTTTCATTAAAAAAAAAAAAAAAAAAAAAAAAATTTAAATAAATAAATAAATAATAAAAAGAACAGAGGTTGCTGGTTCAATCCTTGGTCAAGGCACATACGGTAACCGATGTTCCTGTCTCTCTTGCTCTCTTTCTTCCTCTCTCTAAAAATCAACAAAAATTAACTAAAAAGAAAGTAAAACTAGATATACCTTAATAAAAATAGAGACAAAATCTAATGTGTGAAGGAGAAAAAGGTAAGACAAACATACATCATCTGAACACTGCATCAGTTTTTAATATACCACACTAACGGTTACTCAAAAGCAGTGCCATAACATGTAACACTTTAAATACTCATGTCTCTATAACTACTGCATGAAGGAAAATTTTCCAAAGAAAATAATAATTTAAACCCAGTGGTTTACTGGGAACTAAATACCTAATACAAGATTAATGGTTAAACTATAGTTCAGTGCTGTCCAACATAAATATAATGCAAGCCACAAATGTCACTTAAATTTCTCAGGTAAGCTGCTTAAAAAAAAGAATAATATACAGGTGAAATTAATATTAATAATATACTTAACCCATCATATATAAAATAGTATCTATTTAACATGTAATCAATAAAAAGTTACTAATGAACTATTTTATTTTGCACTCCTTTTTCAGTACCAAGTCTTGCTGGCTACACACAGGATCACCAAGGGAGTCTGATGTGTATTTTGTTTTGTTGATTTTTTTTTAAAGAAATACAGAGAGAGAGTCAGAGAGAGGGATAGATAGAGACAGACAGGCAGGAACGGAGAGAGATGAGAAGCATCAATCATCAGTTTTTCGTTGCAACACCTTAGTTGTTCATTGATTGCTTTCTCATATGTGCCTTGACCGCGGGCCTTCAACAGACCGAGCAACCCCTTGCTCGAGCTGCGACCTTGGGTCCAAGCTGGTGAGCAAAACCAGATGAGCCTGCACTCAAGCTGGCGACCTCGGGGTCTCGAACCTGGGTCCTTCTGCATCCCGATCTGATGCTCTATCCACTGCGCCACCGCCTGGTCAGGCTGTTTTATTGTTTTTAATTTATTGTGTTTACATAGATTCTAGTGTCCCCCTGAATGCATCCTCCCCTCCCCCGTGATGTGTAATATATATAAAGCACATCTCAACACAACTGGCCACTTTTCAAATGCTCAATAGCTACATGTGGCTTGTGGCTACAGCATTAGACAGTGTAGCCCAGTAGTTCTCAAGTGAAGGTAACTACACTAGCCCAGGGTATACCTGGCAATGTTTGGAGACATTCTAGTTGTCACTAGTAGCATCTAGTGGGTAGAGGCCAGGGGTGCTACTGAACACCATATAAAACACAGGACGGCACTCGAAACAAAGAAGTATCTGTAGCCCCCAATGTTAGCCGCGCTAAGGTAAGGTAGCCCTAGATAGCGACATAGCTAAGACAGTACTTGATGTACACTGATCTAGGTGGATGTGGAGCCTGTTTTTTATGAACGATGTTTTAAGTCTTTTTTAGAAGTTACTTTTTAAAGCCTCTCCTGAGAAAGGCTGAGAACCCCCATTTCTCTTTATTTCTCTCATGGAGCACTACAGAGTGGGCCTCCTCACAGCCATATGACATGGCCACGGGGAGAGGTGTCTGCAACGGCTGCTTCTCTCCAAAGGGGCAAACACTGCTTGATTCAGGGGCTAAGAAAATATTAAATAAGGAAATACTACTGCCTTGTCTTCCTGGAGACTATCTGGTTACAAGACACTGAGCATCTTTTTCCCCTACCAAGGTGATACAGATGGGGCAGGATGGGGACACTGGGAAGTTAAAAAAGACAATGAAATTCAGGTTCTGCTATGGTTCAAAGGTCAGAAAAACATAGCCACATACATGCCCATCTAGTGAAATGAAGAACATTCGATCCATAAGCAAACAGAGATGCTTGCACAGGAGCCTTTCCCTGCTCTGTGTACACAAATACCATATCCGGGGCTGTGATAATCAGTGCATCCACCACACTGCAGGGACACCGCTTATCTGGTTTGGCCCATCTCATTTTCACGCTGCCAGGGCAGAATGTCTGCTGACAGGGCAACCATGGGTTTTTCCCCTGCATGGAGGCCCCTGGGACAAGAAAGCAGAGTCCAGAAATCATTCTCCAGACTGAACAATCCCTTCCTGACAGCAGGACAACAGCAGGGTAGCCTGCCTAAGCCTGGAGACTGAGGATTCATCCAAGTTCTTGTGAATGCAGAGATGGCAGGCGTCGCCTGGCAGCACGGAGGCGCCTAGCATCTTCCAAGGGGATTAAAGGCTACAACACTCCTCTTATCTGGCACGCCCCACAGAGGAAGCAGTCTCTGGGGCACGATCAGAATGGATGGGCCTCAGTTCCTACAGTATATTCTCCCTTCCCTCTCCTTAACACAAACACAGAATGGACAGCCTATTCTTTTCAACCTTTCTGGCCCAAGTAAAAAGTTTTCTGTACATGTCCCTGTCTCATAGCTGCCTTTATGACAAACATCTAGGAAGGCACATTTTTAAGGGAACTGTTGTACAATTTTAGCTATAGGTTTCAAGAGACTCAAAATATTAAAAGCTAAATTAAAAGAAAATTAAAATTTTCCTTTATAATTTTTTTCTTTATTTAGTGAAAGAGAGACAGAGAAAGACAGAACCAGACAGGAAGGGAGAGAGATAAGCATCAACTCCTAGTTGCAGCACCTTAGTTGTTCATTGATTGCTTTCTCATATGTGCCTTGACCTGGAGACTCCAGCCAAACCAGTGACCCCTTGCTCAAGCCACTGACCTTGGGCTCAAGCCAGCAACCTTGGGCTTCAACCCAGAGACCTTTGGACTCAAGCCAGCACCATGGCGTCATGTTTATGATCCCATGCTCAAGCCAGCAACCCCACACTCAAGCTGGATGACCTCCGCTCAAGCTGGTGACCTCAGTGTTTTGATCCTGGGTCCTCAGCATCCCAGGTTGGTGCTCTTTCCACTGCGCCACCATCTGGTCAGGCTAAAATTTTCTTTTAAATGAAAAAAGATGATATCCTCACAAGACCAGCTGACATCAGGCTTTCCCATCTTCACTGTCCCCAAGTTAAAGAAACCTACCAAGGACATTTCCTCTCTCAAGTCTCACCACACGCTTACTCCAGTGGGTTATTTACATGATCCTGACCATCTCAAGCTTCTCCTTTAAGAACTTCCAAATAGTGGCCACTTCAGTCAAGAGGGACAGCAAAATCCTACAATAAAACTTTGATGGGGAGGAAGCAGAATAGAGCGGAAAGAACCTACTATTAGTAAGGGAACTTGTCACCTCAGCCCTACAGCTCAGCGGCCATGAATTAACGCAGCATCTGTAAACCTGTTCACACACCTATCATATGCTGTGTCACCTCATGCAGAGGACCGGCTATTAATAAACCAGTGGATTAACTACACATTACCACATTGGAAAAACAGGTGTTTTCCCACAGTTCATCATCTAGCATTACTCTATAATCAGCAGGAATTTGATGGCTTTTGTTGTTTGATAAATAAACTAACTTCCAAGGAACTTATTCAAAGTTCCTATTCCGCTGGGGTGTGAGACTGAATTGGTTATTACAGTGATAAGGTTTCAAAGGATTACACTGAACACGAACCCAAGCGGGTGAAAGAACCTTACAGGAAAGACCTGGAGCTCCACTGGTTGAGGGGAGCGGAGAAACTTCATCCCATGAGACCCAGGGCAGAGGTTCTCAGTGCTGGCCACACAACAAAATCACCGAGGAGCTTTAAAACAACACTGATGCCTGAGCCCCACCCCGGAGGCTGGTTTCATTGCTCTGGGATAGGGCTGCCTCGGTAATTTTTTAAAGGTTCTTCAAATGACTTTAATATGCAGCGTGGGCTGAGATCCACTGATTTAGATATTAGAATGTTATCTCTTTTGCATCTGACAAAATCCCTTAATATTATCAGGCTTTGGCTTACAAAAAACTTTAAAAAGCCAAAATGAAATTTATAAATAAAACATCCTTCATGAAAAAAAAACAAACATCCTTCAGTTCCTAGTACCACGTGTTTGCCCACGTTAAATGCTTAGTATAAGGTGCAGTGGGTCCACTGTATGACCTCCAGACTGCAGAGCAAGCTGAAACTGCTGACAATGGGGAGAAGCAAACATAAAGGTGAAGATTTGGGCAGTTTGACTATTTTTTGACTGTGAGAATATATAGCATTTAAGAAAATGAAGCAACTGCTCAACACCATAGCTGCTTTGGTAAATAGAAGTTTTCATCTGATATAACAGTTTAGTTGATTCTTTAAACAGCTAAATCAAAAAATAACCTTAAGGATAAAAATGAGACTCAGAGACATGGACAAGAGTGTCCTGGTTAGGGGGGGGAGGGAGGGCGGCGAAGGAAGGGAGGGGCACAAATAAAACCAGATAGAAGGTGACCGGAAGACAATTTGACTTTGGGTGATGGGTTTGCAACATAATCAAATGTCAAAATAACCTGGAGATGTTTTCTCTGAACATATGTACCCTGATTTATCAATGTCACCCCATTAAAATTAATAAAAACAAAAAGAAACAAAACAAAAAAATAACCTTAAGGAATTTAAACATTTAAAACATCTAATTATCTAAATAAGCTAACTCCCTAAAAAGAATGTGGGGAGGAAAGAGAGAGACAAACTTAATTCCGCTAATCAGTGAACTTCAGTGTAGCAAATTAAATTCACATTACTCTGTAATTTTGATATTAACAGATTCAACCACTGCAAAACCTTCTGCAGGCCTGGTTCCTATTCCGGCAATGACCTTTCTATTTTTGATTAAGAGATAGGGAATGAATGATGAGACATTAAAGAAAGAATTCACAGGCTACATAAAAGCAAAACCAAGAGACCAGGCAGTGGTGCAGTGGATAGAGCATCGGACTGGGATGCGGAAGACCCAAGTTCAAGACCCTGAGGTTGCCAGCTTGAGCGCGGGCTCCTCTGGCTTGAGCAAAAGCTCACCAGCTTGGACCCAAGGTCGCTGGCTCCAGCAAGGAGTGGCTCGGTCTGCTGAAGGCCCGTGGTCAAGGCACATGTGAGAAAGCAATCAGTGAACAACTAAGGTGTCGCAACGAAAAACTGATGATTGATGCTTCTCACCTCTCTCCGTTCCTGTCTGTCTGTCCCTGTCTATCCCTCTCTCTGATTCTCTCTCTGTCCCTGTAAAAAAAAAAATACCAAAAAGAAAAAGCTTTCATTAACCATTTGTAACTTCCGAGTTATCTATCTTAACAAAATAAAGACTGAGGTATTTTAAACTGCTTAAAAAACAGGAAATTAGTTCCAAGACTTCTCTTTTTAACAGAAAGCTCCTTTTACTCATGACTACAGGCTATATTTCTATTAAGCAGCATTTCCTGGGAAAACAGCAGCAGCGCTGCTGCAGATGGCTCATGATCAGGCCAACCTCGGGAGACCCAGGCAGCAAAGCCACCTGGGCTCTGCACCAATAGCAGCACTGTTGTCATCTCCACTGGAGAGCTCTGGACTGCTATTGGAGACCTATGTCTGGCACCAGGCCAGACACCCATATCACACACGTCCTGAGCTCTATAAAGCTTTAGGGATATTTACAGGGGGGAAAAGAGCAAACCAAAAAGCAGGTGTTCTTACTCATCCTGTCACTGATTGTCCATAAAATATGCTGAGTCACTGAGTACCGATCAAGAGAAAAATAATGCAGAGACTGCAAATATTAATCTCCTTCACACTGCCCTCCCCTTTCCTAATAGCAAGTAGACTCACAGGTACTCTGAAAACACAAGGGCACAGAAAAATTCGCATACCCTTAGTCCTTAAAGAAAAGCTTTCAGAGTCAAACTCTCTAAAAGCATAAAGCGCTAAACAAAACTACTTCACAATGACAATAGTTGTGTCTGGGTAGAGAGGATAAGGGTGATCTGGTTCTATAATATTCTACAACTTGCAAGTTTTCCTTCATGATATCATAGTTTTACATAATAATATATCTG
The DNA here is from genome assembly GCA_037038555.1 of Rhynchonycteris naso. Lineage (NCBI taxonomy): Eukaryota > Metazoa > Chordata > Mammalia > Chiroptera > Emballonuridae > Rhynchonycteris > Rhynchonycteris naso. The sequence goes on from CM073002.1 coordinate 41,128,756, forward strand.
AGAATCATATTTCCTGGTAATTAAAAGATTTAATTAAAGAAAGACCAATATCCTGATCTTTAAGGTAGAACTTCAAAATATTTCACCTAATTATGAAAACTCCAACCAAGGTTAAAGGGCCAGCCCTATACAAAACTAAAGGAAACATTAAGTGAAGGTCATTGGACTTTGTGAATATTTGCTTTGTTAACTTTCCTAGAGGCAGAATATTCTAACTTGGTAGAAAGAAAATCTTACCTATGGCACACTTTTGAGCAAAACAAGAAAAAAGAAAGAAAGAAAGAGCTGTCATAAGAGCACATGAACTTTAGCTGACTTCTGTTTATTTTCCATTCTTCCTCATTTTCTAGATTAGACATGCTAATGAAAAATAAGTCACCCTACACTCTGGTGTAGGAACAGTAAGAACGGTTTATAAAGCATTAAATAGCTTTGTTTTGCTTTAGTTTAAGTTTTAATTTAAGGCAACTAAGATCTAAACTCCTTGAACTATTATTCAAGAACACACAGCCTGACCAGACGGTGGCACAGTGGATGGAGTGTCAGACTGGGATGCATAGGACCCAGGTTCGAGACCCTGAGGTTGCCAGCTTGAGCGCGGGCTCATCTGGTTTGAGCGGGAAGCTCACCAGCTTGGACCCAAGGTCGCTGGCTCGAGCAAGGGGTTACTTGGTCTGCTGAAGGCCCATGGTCAAGGCACATGTGAGAAAGCAATCAATAAACAGCTGAGGTGTCGCAACGAAAAACTGATGATTGATGCTTCTCATCTCTCTCCATTCCTGTCTGTCTGTCTGTCCCTATCTATCCCTCTCTCTGACTCTGTCCCTGTAAAAAAAAAAAAGAACACACACATCATCTGATACCTATCTATCTCTTCTATGACTTCACACATCACTTATGCTTAAAAACAACAGTGTCCTCACTGGCCCTACTCACAACTCTTTCTTCTTCTGCCAACGCATGTTCTTCCTTTCTCCAAACTGTCTACTCCTTAAGTCTCCAATCAAATGTTCCTTCTCCTGAAGTCTTCCCTGATCTCAAAGACTGAAGCACTCTCTACTTCTTAATTTCTATGGCACTAAAATTACAGTAATCTATGTACATGCCTAAGAGTTCAAGCTTCTATTGGAGGGCAAGTAGTCCCTCTAATCAATTTATCTGTCTCAGACCACTTCATCCAATGCTGTGCTTGCATCTTGGGGAGCGCTCAAATGTTCAGTGATTTTTTTAAAAAAACGAATAAACATAAAAATAAATAAATAGCCTGACCAGGAAGTGGCGCAGTGGATAGAGCATCGGACTGGGATGCGGAGGACCCAGGTTCGAAACTCCGAGGTCACCAGCTTGAGTATGGGCTCATCTGGTTTGAGCAAAGCTCACCAGCTTGGACCCAAGGTTGCTGGTTTGAGCAAGGGGTTACTCGGTCTGCTGAAGGCCCGCGATCAAGGCACATATGAGAAATCAATGAACAACTAAGGTGTAACAATGAAAAACTGATGATTGATGCTCCTCATCTCTCTCCATTCCTGTCTGTCCCTATCTGTCCCTCTCTCTGACTCTATCTGTAAAAAAATAAAAAATAAATAAAAAGGATTTAAAAATAAATAAACAAACAAACAAAGAAACTGAGGCTTCATGGATTTATGCGACCTACATATGCATCTATACAAGTGCAAGTGCAAGAAAAGAAGCTGAGCCTGGAGAACCCTGTCTCAGACACAGCAGCAATGTTACGCAGTTGAATAACATCAGCCTAACACCAACCAACGTTAGTACTTGGGCTCAAAGAACTAACAGCAACAGAAGGCACCCCTATGAGCACTTTAGGATTAAAGGTGGTCTGCTAAGCATGGAATTGTGTGTGGCCACAGCATTAACTTAATAGTCTTAAACAAAGGTAGGTGTGAAATGCATTATTTTTGTCTTCCTTATTTCTAAGCAGATGTGATACAAATATTTGAAGATGTGAAGGATTATAGCAATTTTCCCAAAGAGTATTTCAAAGGAAAGATTTGACTACAAGACTAAGAAATGACAAACTGTACACTCTGCACATTGCTTAGATTGGAGGGAAAAAATATCACTAGCCTATTTAAAATCAAAATTTGTTCCTTGGCGCTCTGCTTCTGACTTCTGTTTGACAGAGTTTCATGTCAACTGGACCTATCAAAGGCCAATGGTGGTGAGTAAAATTTGTTTTCCAATTAAGAGCCACAGATGTATTTTTATCTTTTGTTACTTGGAGTAGTTTTTTATTTCTGAGGGATGGTATGTGTACCTTGCAACTGGAACATCCAGTCTCAGATTTCCTAACTAATATAGAAATGATGGTTATGATTATATGACATGAAATTGTAATCTCTACTTAATTACCAGCTTACATTTTAAAAAATATATATGCTGATCTAGCCATTCTGCTTCCCAACTACTTATATTACCCATTTTTAATACCATCTCTGAACCAGATATATTTTTGTCATCTTGCTGGTTCTATCAGCAAACTGTTAATATATGAGGCAAATTCAAGATCAATAACTCTTAAGAAATTTTGGGTTTTGACAGGTTAAATGCAAGAACATTCTAAGTGGTCTGCAAATTTTTGAAAACATTTGATAGTAGTCCTAGCCAGGTAGCTCAGTTGATTAGAGCATCCTGATATGCCAAGGTTGTGGGTTCAATCCCTGGTCAGGGCACATAGAAGATTCAAACAATGAATGCATATATAAGTAGAACAACAAATCAGTGTTTCTCTCTCTCTTCTTCTCTCTCTCCCCTCCCTTCCTCTCTGTCAAAAAGAAAAAAATTAAAAAACATTTGATAGTTATGCATTCACTTGAATGTGTATAAAAATTGACTGCATAAACTTATGATTTTATTGCTTAAGTCAAGGCTAAGCAAAAAGAATAAAATACCTAATGCAAAATGAAAATATTTTTTTTGTTGTTAGAGACAGAGAGAGAGAAAGACAGAAAGGAAGAGAGAGATGAAAAGCATCAATACAGTACTTGGTTGCGAATGACCCCTGGCTCAAGCCAGCGACCTTGGGATTCAAGCCAGTGACCTTTGGGCTCAAACCATCAACCCCACGCTCAAGCCAGTAAGCCAGTGCTTAAACTGGATGAGCCCGTGCTCATGCAGGTGACCTTGGCGTTTCGAACCAGGGTCCTCTGCATTCCAGTCCGATGCTCTATTCACTGCACCACCGCCTGGTCAGGCCAAAATAAAATTTTTAATAAGAAAGTTCAGAGGACACAAGGATAAAAAAAAAACAACAAAAAACAGAACTCAAACTTAAAAGTTTAAGGAACATGAACATATATAATAAAGATAAAATTCATATAGACTCCTGAAATTTTATAAAAAATGATATTAGCCTTCCCCTTTCTTCAAGATAAGGCTCCATCACATGAAGGAAACTTGCTGTTTGATGCCTGACTTTATAATTTTGGGGACAAGAGGAAGTTCTCCACCAACAAAGGAAAGGCTTAGTGCTGCCACTGAACAGTCTAATGTCAGTTCTACTCTAACCAAATAGAGCGGACTGTCCCCTGAAATTTCACAAGATCACATACTAGTTTCTCAGGTTCTACCTCTTCCTGTTTGACAAACCATCCTGGGGCAAGCCTGTTCCCTCCCAGGGCTTCACCTACGTGGATGTACTGATGACTCTAAATTTTTTTCCTGTTCTCCTCTTGCCTGTGCTCTGCCTACCTACTGATCATTTTACCTGGATACACTTCAAATTCAATGTGCTTAAAAGCAAACTCATTGTTATCACCAATCCTAGGCACCCCAACATGTCCCTCCCCTTCTAGAGATGCCCCTAAATCTCTCTTCCTCCTCCACCTCATTATTATGCTTGGATACAGGCCTGTGGCCTCTCTCCCACAGGTGAGCACAGGAGCCTCCAGACTGCTCTCTGTATTTTTTCTCTCTCTCTTATACAGAATTCTCCCCCCCCCATAATTGTCTCAAAACTAATCTTACTAAGATAAAATCAAGTCTTAAAAGTCCTGTATCAGTCTGACCAGGCAGTGGCGCAATGGATGGAGAATCAGACTGAGATGCAGAGGACCCAGGTTCAAAACCCTGAGGTCACTGGCTTGAGCGTGGGCTCATCCACTTGAGCATAGGCTCACCAGCCTGAGCGAGGGGTCGCTGGCTTGAAGCCCAAGGTCACTGGCTTGATTAAGAAGTCCCTCTGCTGTAGCCTCCAGGTCAAGGCACATATGAGAAAGCAATCACTGAACAACTAAGGAGCTGCAACAAAGAACTGATGCTTCTCATCTCTCTCTCTTCCTGTTTGTCTGTCCCTCTCTCTGATTCTCTTTGTCTCTGTCAAAAAAAAAAAAAATCCGTATCAGCTAAACCTCATTAGCCATTGGGTCACATGTATTAAGACTGCAATAAGCTATCAGAAATACCTATTAGAATGGCTAAAATAAAGATTATGGGGAGGTGGGGGCAGGTAGAGGAGGGTAAACAGGAAATAAATGATGATGGAAGACTAGACTTTGGATGGTGAGTGTACAATGCAATGCATACATGATGTCTTGTAGAATTGTACACTTGAAACTATATAATTTTGTTGAACAATGTAACCAAAAAAAACTCAATAAAAAATATAAAGATAATGATAACACCAAATATTGGTGGAAACGCAGAGAAAACTAGATGCATCACCCATTATTGGTGGGAATGTAAAATTATAAGGTTACCGTGGAAAACAGCATTGATATTTCTTATTAAACTAAACATGTACTTATCATATGACCCAGCAATTGCATTCCTGGACATTCCAGAGAAATGAAGCTTAGTCACACAAAATCATATATACAAATACTCAAAGCAGATTTGTAATAGCCACAAACTAGAAATAATTCTCATGTCCTTCAACATGTAAATGGTTAAACAAACTATGGTTTATCAAAGTGGGTGGTTTTTATAAAAAGGTTGATTACTCCTGATCTATAACATGGAATACTATTCACAATTAAAAGGAAAGAAATGTTGAAACCCACAACAAACTAGATGGATAAGGGAATAATGCTGAATGAAAAAAGCCAATCTCAAAAGATCACATACTATATGATTCCATTTATATATAATACAATGACAAATAGAGATGGAGAATAGAATCATGGTTGCAAAAGCCTAGGGGAGACCATAGGGAGGTGGCTGTGGTTATAAGAGAGTAGCATAAGAAGTCCTTGGGATAGAGGAATTTTGTATCTTGACTGTGGTGATGGTTCATTCAAATCTATACATGTGAGAAAACTCCACAGAATATGCACACACACAAGTACACATAAAACTGGTGAAGTCTTTTTTTCTTTTTTTTTTTAGCAAGAGAGAGAGGGACAGACAGACAGGAAGAGAGAGAAAGAGATAAGAAGCATCAGTTCTTTGTTGCAGCACCTTAGTTGTTCATTGATTGCTTTCTCATATGTGCCTTGATTGGGGGGGGGGGGAGGACTCCAGCATAGGAACTGACCCCTTGCTCAAACCAGCAACCTTGGACTCAAGCCAGCGACCTTGGGCTTCAAGCCAGTGACCTTTCAGTTCAAGCCAGTGACCAAGGGGTCATGTCTATGATCCCATGCTCAAGACATCACTGTCGCTCAAGCTGGTGAGCCTGCGCCCAAGCTGGTGACCTCGGGGTTTTGAACCTGGGTCCTTAGCATCCCAGGCTGACATCCTATCCACCCACTGCGCCACCGCCTAGTCAAGGAATAAACTGGTGAGTGTTAATCAGGTGGATGAACTACATTAATGCCAATCAATATCCTGTTCCAATACTGTACTATAGTTATACAAAAAATTACCATTGGAGGAAGCTGGATAAAGTGCATATGAAATATGGATTGTCTATATTATTTCCTTTCTTTCTTTCTTTTTTTTTTTTTTAGAGAGAGAGAGGCAGGGAGAGAGAAACTGAAAGACATCATCAACCTGTTCCTGTATGTGCCCTGACCAGGGAATCAAACCTGCAACCTCTGTTCTTCAGGATGATGCTCCAACCAACCAAAGCTATCCAGCCAGGACTCAATTATTTTATTTAGTAGCTGATTTTTAGAGAGATACAGAGAAGAAGCGAGGGGTTGGGGGAGGGAAGGGAAGCATTCATTTGTTGCTCCCCTCAGTCATGCACTTGGTTGCTTCCCACGTGTGCCCTGACCAAGAATCGAACCCACAACCTTGTTGTTTCAGGATGACACTTTTGACCAACTGAGCTAACCGGCCAGGGCTCTGTATTATTGTTTTACAACTGCATGTGGATCTACAGTTATCTCAAAATAAAAAGTTAAAAGAAAAAGAAACCCTCCCGAATAATATCTAATCGTTCTCTAATGCCCAGACTAAACGATTCCATAGCATCTCACATGGGATTTCCCTTCCACATCCTGCAATTGAAACAACTAGTTCTAAGAGCTAATGTCTACTGAGTACAGGCTACCCAGCAGGCACCACTCTACCGCATTTCATATGTGTTATCTCATTTAATCTCCAGTGATCCCACAAATTAGGTTCTACCGTCAATGCTATTTCGTCCATAAACCATTAAGGCACAGAGATTGAACAGTTTGATAGCATCCCCACCTAACCATCCTTCAAAGCCTGGCTCCAATGTTACCTTTGTGACTTTCCCCATATTTAAATGATGTACTAACATTGTCAAACATTCAGAAGCTATTCAAAAAAATGTTTAATTAACAAGGTCCAGGCAAAAGGACACACAGAAGTTACAAAATCGGCCCCTTAAAAATTTGACACTTTTTACACTCAATCTGTTCTTCCAAAGTTAAGCTTGCATAGGAAAGTACTGTATTGTATAGAGTGGGGACAGAAAACACCCATTAGTGAGAAAATGTTAATATTAGTAAGACAGCCAAAGAGGGACAGCTAATATTAGGCTAGTGAAACTCTAAGGTCAGCTGCAAAGTTCACAGCTTTCTCAAGTTTTCAGATAACAAATACATAAACACAAACCTGACTTCCAAAACCCAGTCACTTCCACATCCCGATTAGTTACTTGTGCAAATCAAGAAAAGGTATAATTTCTTTTCTTTCTTTTTCCTTTTATTTTTTTATTGATTTTAGAGAGAGGAAGGGAGGGAGGGGGAGAGAGAGAGAAAGAGAGACAAAAACACTGAGTTGTTTCTATATGTGCCCTGACCAGGGATCAAACCTACAACCTTTGTGTTTCAGGATGACACCCTAATCAACCTAGCTATCCAGCCAGGGCTATAATTTCTTTTCTTAGAAGAAAGGTATTTCTTCCTGTTTAAAATGTATATTCAGCCTGACCTGTGGTGGCGCAGTGGATAAAGTGTCGACCTGGGAACACTGAGGTCGCCAGTTCAAACCCCTGCACTGGTCTGGTCAAGGCACATATGGGAGTTGATGCTTCTAGCTCCTCCCCCCTTTCTCTCTCTCTCTCTCTCTCTCTCTCTCCTCTCTAAAATGAATAAATAAAAAAAAAAATTTTAAATGTATATTCATTATTTGCCTTGGAGAAAACTAGATTATTACATGGATTTACTTGAAAAACTTACTGATTATCTTACAACAATGTAGAATTGTTCCAAGTACTGTCTAAAATCTGAATGAGTCTCTCCAAAGGAGTCATTTTAAAAACAGACAACAGAAGCAGAGGGGAAAAAACAAATAGCAGTTTTAAGCACATGAATGAAGTTCAATGGTTCATATTCACTCTGCTCCATTCCTTCCCTGCTTCCCCTCCAGGAAGTTGTCTTCTCTTAAGCAAAGCCTTTTCAGAAGGCACGAAAGGTGAGCATAAGTGGCAGAGAGAAGGCAAAGGGAGAACTAGGTGGAAGGCTGAGAGCCAACCTCTCCTCTTTAAGTAACCATGAATTCCTAATAATGACTTAAAGTCAATAAAGAAAAAAAACCTTCTTTTCAACTATGCATTACATGAAAAAAAAGTGCGGCTTAGTACAACAAGCAGACAAGAAAAGGGGACTCAGGAAAGGAAATACTGACCAGCCGAGTTCTCTTGTATTTGGAGTCTTCCTGGTCTTTGTCTTGCCCGGAAGTGCTGGTTCTACCTCTCCCATTTCTATAACCAGGACTGGGGATGATATACTCTTTTCCTATGTCGATATCCTTCATCTTCTCTGAATGGAGGTGACAGGGCTCATCGGCTCCCGGTTTCACTTGAAAATGTCTGAAAGTAAAAATTCATCAAGAACAGATATTTCCTCAGTTGTGCTTAATAATATGCAAAAGTGCTTTAAAACAGGAAAAGGGGCTAAAGCAATAAGATTTTCTACCCATCAATCTATAAAAAAATACTTTAAAATTGTTTCAAGTACCATTTCATATTTTTAAAGAAAAAAATATTCAGTGTAATAGAATCAAGAATGATCTTCTCCCACTGCTAAGGAAAACGAAATAGATTATAAAAGAATAAACACACTAATAAAGAAACACCCACCCTCTTCAATTAAGTTCCAACCCAATGTATAGAACGTTCAGGTAGGTCTTTAAAAAAACAAAAAAGACTTTCTGAAAAGAATTTAAGTTTGTTCTAAGAATTACAAACACCACAATTTTAAAATGGACATCCTTCCTCCTACTAAAGTTTACTAAATGAAAACTTACAAAGCACTTATTCCACCACTGATCTATCCTATCTCTGCATTTTTATACTTAGGTAGTGAGTTAGCTGATATTATTTTAAAGCACCATGGAATTACATAGCTAACATACAAAACACTATTATACCTTAACTTTAAAAACAAATTCCTCTTGGGATATGAAAGTGTTCTAACTTTAGAAGTGGTGATGACAGCACAATTCTGTGACTATACTAACAAAACACTTTAAACAGCTGAATTTCCATGGTTTATAAATTACATCTTAACAAAACTGTTATTAAAAAACAACAACCAAAACAAACTCCCCAAGCTGTCCTACAATCGCTTGCCTGGTTAACTCCAATCAATACCCTGTATCAACTTTGGTTACTTTTGAAAAAATAGAACAGGAACACACCTCTGAAACATTCCTCCACTCTAAAATGGTTCAAACCTTCCCAGATTCAAGCTGAGAAAACCCCTTTCATAACAGCCTCACTAGAAATTAAAGAAGTGTAGCCATGTTGCCATTTGAATTCCATAAATTCCTGGCTAGTAATCACTATAATTTAAAAGTACTACTCTATAGAAAAAATTTTGATAGCTACAATTCATTTTAAGGTATCAGAAAAAAAAGAAGACTTAGTAATCCTCTAAACAGAAAGGACTAAATCTCCAACATAGAGATGTGTTTCCAGCACAGAAAAAGCTTGACTTCTTGCCTTTCAGAGGTCTGATTCGAGGACCCTGGGTTGATACTGCTAAGTTACTTATCATAAAAATAGAAAAGTCACCTTGTCCAATGACAAACTGCACCACAAAGAACACCATCCTACAACCAAGAGAACAGCAATTCCGTCACTGAGACCTCATTAAGCTTAAACTATAAACAGACCTGGCACCTGCCTGTGTCCCCAGTGTCTGGATGCAGCTGCAGATAAGAGTAATCTTTCTGTTACAAGGGTCACTGAAGTCCAGCCTTCCCTTCCAAACGTTCCTGAGCCTAGCTAACTTCTGGAAACTGAAAAGATTAGTCCTACTTCGAAAAAAGCAGGAGAGGAGGAAGTCTGAAAGGGAGGAGGCCAAAGGAACTCATTTACAATATCAAATGCTATGTCCAAGAGGAACATGATCACCTCAGTGGTCTAAGAATTCACGATAACCAAAGTTTCTTTCAATCACTTTATTTCAAGTTATTCGCTGGATGAAGGATGTGGGGAGCAGTTTCCCATCGCCTCTAACACTTGCTTCTTTAATTTCCCAGAGAAATTAGAGGCACAGCCATGAGAGTAAGCAGGGCTTGAATGGGCACCAAGTTACTAGCTCCTGACCTTGAACACAGGGAGGATCCCATCTTCTGTGTATCAGGGATCTAAGACATGGTACTCAACGTGGAAGCCCACCCAAAGCTAGGAAGCCTGGCAGGTTTTGGAAAGAAACAAGGCCCACATCTGAAGAAAGCAACTAAGGAAGACTCACGAGGCTAAACTATTTTTTAAATACTTTTTGTATTTACCTCTCTTCTTCTATTCTCCCTTAAAGATATTTTAAAGTCTTTTTAAAATGCTAACTTGAACTTGTTTTAGCTATTAAGGGGGGGAGGAGAGGGGATTTTGTTCGTGTTTTAGCCAGAGCTGTGAAATGACACTAGCAGAATAATCCAAGTGGGAGAATCCCAAAGGAATGCCAGACTGAAAATTAACAGAGTTGAGGCCACTTGGTCAGCTGCCTTTGTTTGTTTGTTTTTTTTCCCCATCAAGACTCTCCTTCCAGGGATAGAGATGTACAATGAAGCAGATGAAACTGCATGGGGGGTAGGAGTTGTAGAGGATTAAGAATTTTAAGCCAGATTGGTGTTTCCAAATTGTCTTCATAATTTAGGTTTCCAACACCTCAGGAATCTGGTTTCAGGCCCAGAAGCTACACAAGAGGACAGACTTGAGGCTAAAGGGAAGGTTCTTATTTACCACCCTCCTCCAATCCACTTGTTGTGTCTCCAGTCTCCAACCTCATGCACTTTTTTTCACTTACACTGGAGACCCTAGGATAACCTACTCATCTCCTCCTTCAAAACCTGAAACTTTGCCGATCATTCCTGTGTGCCTCCTGCCTCCCTACCTCTCTGAAGAAATCAAATGACCGTTGTGTAATAAATTCAAAGCATCGTGCAGCTCTGTGTGGTGGAAGCGGAAAGGGCAATGATGAAAGTCAAGAGATATGGGTTCCATTCTGGGCTCTGCTCAGGGTTTGCTATTCGTACTTAAGCCACGAACATCCATTTACCCATTTGCAAAACACACACACACACACACACCCCAGAGAATAGTTTCTCAGGTCGCTGGCAGCTCAGAGTCTCCACTGTGCGGCTTGAGCCTGGGTATCCCAAGTCGCCCTCCCACTACCATGAGAATGGGGGCTTCTCTCAGGCCAGCCTCGCCTGGGATGCCCTGGACCCTAGGGCGTTCCCTTGGCCAGTAAGGGCCTGGCGAGCAGATAGCGACCCACACCCACGGGCCGCGGGAGCAGCACCCCCTGGTGGCCGAATCCGGAAATGTAGCCAGGACCCTTGACCGCTCATCCCACCCGACTTGCCTTCCCAGGCCCCAGTACCTCACCACAAATCCTCAGAGGTTGCGTTTCAAGGAGGGGAAGACGGGAGACGAGAGGAAAGCCAGGTTGTTTAACAGATCTCTGGCTTCCCCAAAACTGCTTGTATTCTGACCACAGCCCGCCGCCCCCAGAGGAGACACAAGGGAATGGTCCACGTGACAACCGATGGAGAAGGCAGGGGTGCGGCGGTAACCGTTACATACCTGTGCCCCAAGTCCAGCTCCGCTGCCTTGGCCACTCGACCACGCTCCCGAGCATCAGGTCTGGAGCAAAACAAGCCTTTATAGCGGCATTGGCCGCCAGACTGCGCAGGCGTGCTGCACAAAGACTCGCCAAGACTGAAGGGAATTGTAGTCCCCCTTCCAGGAGCCCGAGGCTGGACGCGCGGCGAAGGACTCTATTTCCCAGAAGCACCCAAGAAACCCTGGGGGAGGTGCAGGCGGCCCCTCCTTTCCACCCCGCTACTAGCTCTGCACTGTCCTTTCAGGGCTTCTGCGACCCTGTCTGCAATCATCTCTGAAGCCGTGTGCCTCGGTGGATGGCGGCGAGGATTGACAGAAGCCCTGTGTGATTCGGCAGCCCAGTGTTTGTAGGCAGGAAGATCCCGACGCTGTGCGGCCGCTTATGCACGAGAAACGCCGTGAAGGTCACGGTAGTTTCTATGTCCTTGTCACCAGCCGCTTCCAAACCTTATCTGTTGTGCACTTAACATTTTACGACTGCTTCTTCAGCAATCCACCCTGCGTTCAGATATCACCTTTCTTACTTTTATCCCCCTGCCCAACACGTAGTGTGTGCCGCCTGGTTTCTAGATAACAAAATGCCTTGACAGTTTTTAGAGCCTTAGAAATTGTATGACAATTTATTCCTTTCTTTTTATAAGTGAAACTGAGGTTCCCGAAGAGACTTATCACTTTATCGCTTTTTGTATTTCATCTGTACCTTCAACATGATCATAACATAACTACTCAAGTGCCTCCCTACCACTCTGTGACTGGTGCTCTACATACAGTTTTTGTTTCCTTTCATCGTAACAGCCCTATGTGTTGGTATTATGATTATTTCAGACATTAAAAAAATAAAGGGAGGTAAAGTGCCTTGTTCACCTTTATACAACTAGATAGTGTAAAGACATTAATGTGTCATAAAACTAAAGTAATTAATAGTGTTCTTGCACAACATATAGTTTGATAGACCAGTAGAATAGAATAAAGAGCCTAGAAACAGGCTCATGCATATATATATAAACTTGATCTGTAACAGAAAAAAAATCAGTAGGGAAAGGAAAAAGATTTCAAAAATATTTGAATATTGGTTATTCATATATATTTTTTTTAAACTCAGGGATTACTTCATACACACCACACAGAAAAACCTATTTCCGGTAGGTCAAAAGCCTAATGGTGAAAGAAAACAAAATCATTTAAAAGAAAAGGTGAATTATCTTTGGGAACTTGAAAGTAGAGAAGAACTTTTTAAACAAGATACAAAAACAAAATAGAAAGATCGATAAACTTTTACTATATTAAAATTTAACCTTTTGTACAAGATCCCATACTTGAAGATAAAGCACAAGTTATAAATGATGTTTTTTAATATAAAATAATTTCTACAACACAGTAAGTGGCAAATAACCCAACAGGAAAATAGGCCAATGTGTGAACAAATGATTCACAGAAAAGGAAGCCAGAGCAGCCTCTCAAATAGGTTTAAAAAGATACCCAAGTTCACTAATAATCAGGGAAATGGACATTAAAATAATCATAAGATACCATTTTATGTGCATATGAGAGGGAAACGTAAATATCTGACAATACCAAGTGTTGTCAAAGATCTGGAGAGAGGATATTTCACACATTGCTGATAGAGTATCAACTGATAGAGCACATTAAGGAACAATTTGGCAAATTTAGTAAATCGTATCCCCAAAACTCAATGGCTTGAAGTCAGGAAATTTGTTTCTGGGTGAGTGTACCCGATCAACAGTGCAGACCCAGGGTGTCAGTGGCTCTGCCAGGGTCAATATATGGCTCCCAATGTTGCTCTACTCATTGCTACCGCCAGTCATGCAGGTGGGAGGAAGGAAAAAGAGTGTAAAGGAGGTGTGACCTGCTACCAGCCAGGAAGCTGCATGCATTGTTTCTAATCATATTCTACTGGTGACAATTTAGTCATATAGTCACGTCTAACAGAGAAGAAAACTGGGAAATGCAGTGCTCAGTGGGGCAACTAGAAGCCACTTACAATTCTGTTACAGTGGAAGAAAAGAAGATTTTGGTAAAAGCTAATGGTTTTGTTTTGTTTTGCTTTTTGAGAAAGACAGAGGAAGGGGTGGAGGAAGGGAGAGAGAAAGAGAGAAAAACATCAACTCATCGTTCCACTTAGTTGTGCACTTATCAATTGCTTCTCATACTTGCCCTGACTGGAGCTCAAACCAGCAACCAGGATTGAGCTCGTGACCCTAGAATTAAGCCAGAGACACCAGGATCAAACCAGCAATCTTGGCACTCTGGGACGACGTTCTGTCCACTGTGTTACCAGCCAGGGTAAAGCTAATGGTTTTTTCATGCCTATCCTTATATCTAACAATTCCACTTCTGCATATATGCTCTCCGGACTAGTCTTTCTCAGCAGGAGCTCTGCAAGTGAATTAAGCCCTACACAAAATTATTTGAATGACTATTTTCTTAATTCTCCCAAGGATAACGCACAGCTAGTATCACCTAGATGCCCATGGGAAATGAATTTATTTAATTCATTACAAACAATGCGTATCTTAGAACATTAGAATTTAATGCCATTAGCTGAGAAGAGGTGACCAGTAGGGTCTCCTACACATCTGCGCAAGGACATATACACTGCTCACAAAAATTAGGGGATAAGGGAACATACAGATACTCCAGTACTTTCAGCCTTTTGTATAGTGCATTTTCATCAATGAAATAAAAATTGGTTTTGCATAATTTAATAACTTTCTTTGACTTGTCGTTTGCTTTTCTGATCGTATTTAATAAAAAAAATCAAGTGCTTCTTTTTTTTTATGCTTCATATTCATTTTGAAATATCCTTTAATTTTTGTGAGCGGTATATTTGCTGTGCATTGTCTGTAGTAATAGAAAAAATCTAAATTCCACTACTAAAAGAACAGATAACTGCTTGACCTGTGGTGGCACAGTGGATAAAGTGTCAACCTAGAATGCTGAGGTCGCTGGTTCAAAACCCCGAGCTTTAATGATTTATAAATGTTAAAATTTAACAAAGCTTGGAAGTAAGTACACAGGTGCTTCTAATATCATTTGCTCTATTTTTAGCAGCCTTTAAAGATTTTATAATTTTAAAGTTTTAATATCAACAAAGAAGAAAGTACCACCAACAGGTCACACAGGCATGAAGACCCTCAACACACAGGGAGCCAAAGGGCAAAAGACCAGGGCACCAACTGGATGAGCCATAGGGTCTACAAACATGATGAAGAAAAAAACCTTCCAAAAGAAACAGTGGCGCAGGCGCTGGCTGGATGACTCAGATGGTTAGACCATCCTCCCGAAGCTCAGAATTTTCTGGGTTTGACCCCTGGTCAGGGCACATATAGGAACAGATGTTTCTGTCTTTCTCCTGTTCTCTCCCTTCCTCGCTCTAAAATCAATAAAATAAACACTTTTTTAAAAAGAAAGAAAGAAAGAAGGAAGGAAAAAGAAGGAAGAAGGAAGGAAGGGAGGAATGGAGGAAGGAAGGGAGGGGCAGACCTTCATCCCAGCCCTGCAGAAAAATCATGGGCTCCAGAATTTTACACAGATGGAACGAAGTCAATCAACTCATCTATCTATCACCCACTGGAAAGGGACATTTCTGGATCAGGTGCTTATAAATCCCTCTCTTTCTCGGGTAAAATGTGATAAAATTGACTATGTCTGTGGCCTGGAACTTCACAGAGATGAAAGAGTTTTATCTCTTAAAATTTTTTCCTGACAGGATGGCATCATCTCAAGTCAGTGATACAAACCTTGCAAATACCATAACTGATAGAGCTGTGAAACATAGGTTTGATTGCAAGCATGGTTCTAAGGATGGAGAGGGATGGTCTTAGCCCAAGCACCAACCATGAAAGCCTGGTTTTACATTAGTACTGAGAAAGATCTTGTCCTGTACATGTACCAGCTTCTAGATGATTATACAGGAGACCTCCTCTGTGTCATGCCAGGGCCCAGTGTGCCTCCTCCAGCGGACAGGGAGCCAGAGAAGCTACAAAGAGGTAAACATGTGGAATATACCAAAGAAGAGGGCTCCATACGGATTGGCGTGGCCATTCAAGTTGAAGCCACATCCTCTGTGTACTTCATCAAAGTTTGAAGATGATTTCCATATCTATGTTTACGACTTGGTGAAAAAGTCCTAACTGTTAGGGTACAATTTGCCACATTTGTGAAAACAAGTGTATACTTTGTAGACATAGAAAATAATGTTGCTTTTCAGTGTATTGGGAACTTAAGTGTCCCCATTAATTCACCATCGTTGCCAGCATCACTGTTGTTTTGTTCTGAAAAATACAAACGTACGTGGACATGACTTGCTGTGTATAAGGACTTGATCATGTGGAACAGATTGGGAGTGTTTGGTGAATGGAGCGTGAAGGGAAGGGACAGCTGTAAATTCAGGCTGTGGATAAAGTTCAGCTAGCATCATTAGAAAGGTTTAATGTCATAGGCACAAACATTTCTCCTCTCAATGGACATATGTGCAATTTAACAGACTCTTACAGGGGATCACAAAGCATCCCCTCCTTGAAATGTATTTGTGTCATGAAATGTTTGGGGGGGCGGTGATGTCTCCAACACTCAGACCAGGGACTAGAGAATCCATTGCAATGCAGACTTGTATATATTTTAAAATAATATTTATATTGTGTGATACTAAATGTACTCATTCATTTAATATATAATAGAGATATAGTGGAGATAAAACAGATGCATTTCCTACTGTTATAGAACTTAGAGTTCCAGCTAAACATTAATCCAAATTTAATCTATACCTGAGGTAAGTACCAGAAAAGAAAAGTATATATTACATCTCAAGGATAGTGGGAGTCAGCAAGGTGAAGGTGGTGAGGTGGCAGAGAAGAGGATACTCCAAGTAGAGAGAACAACAAAGGCCAGGTGGTGGGAGAAGGAAGGGAACATTTATCCAAGGCTGGTGGACTACATTAAGGTCTTTAGAGTAAGAGCGAAAAGCAACCATTGCACAGTTTTAAAAGATGAATAGGTTAAGGGTTGAGAAATCAAATTTGCATTCTGAAAACTGTACTGCAACTGGCAGACTGGAGAAAGTAATTCTCCAGCTAGTCTGGAAGAACAGATCTTAGCTAGGAGTGATTGCTGTCGAGGAAAGAGGGTGGAGGCTTGGTCTAGGATTGTGGTGGAAAAGAAGGAGAGAAGTGGATGGACTTGACAGCAATTTAAGAGGTAATGTCACAGACCTTGTTGATAGATTAGATGCGGTGGAATGAGAAACAGAAGTGTCAAGGGAAACACAGAGGTTTCTGGTCACAGAACTGGATGGACAGTGGTACATTCATAGACATGAGAAATGCTTTACTACAGTAGCCTCCTGACACCCGCCTCTACCCAGCTTGCCAGGAACTAATTAATGTCAAATGGTAACAATCACCCCACTTCTGCTGTGGTACTCACATTGACTTCTTCTGCCGGTTATGAAGACAAAGCTTCTCTTTTGCAGATCAGTTTTGCCATGATAGTCATTTTCATGAAATCAGGCTTTTTAAAAAATAATTGATAAGTCGAATCTCTTATTTGACATCATGGAAACAGTATAGTGTGACAGGATAAGGCACCTCTTTAATAAGATAATTTTAATAAAATAAAATGTGACTGTCTGAGTATATTTGAGAAGTAACAATACCAAAGAACCTTTTTAAACTCTTATCCCAAAATTAGAACTAGGTGAATGATATGCAGCCTGCAGCAGGCGGGCCATTGATCTAAAGGAAAAGAAAAGAAAAATATTCCTCTATGAGTCAGTCTAAGTTTATATTGCTCAGCAAATTAGAAAAGAAGAGGATTTAAGATGTAAACAATGCCAAGTGATATCAGAGCATGTTATGCACACAAATGTTTTGCAGTATTTTCAATAGAGAACTGCAGTGAGCTGAGTGTTCATGTAGTACACAATAGTATAGTCCCAATGAAAGTCACATCACACTTTCATTTTATGAAGAAGAGTATCACACACTCCCTATCTTTGTAGCTGTCATTTCCAAGTTCATTAGCAGTATGGGTAGTAGTTCAAATGAAATAAAGGATTGCTTTAAAATTTTTTTGGAAGTACTTATATTGATATGCACTATCAAATGGGTCCAAAACATAACAGATAGCTGTTCAAAGGTTAGTTCTCTGTTAAGAAGAAGAAAATAATTAATAGCAATGACCTAATTTTAAGAAAATAATATTATCTACCACATTAAATGAATGTTGTGCTGATACTGTAGTCTTATGTGTACATAATCTGCACATTAATTTTAATTTTATAGTGGTGTAAGAGCTGTAAGGATAAAGACTTTATGCTTGGTTTCATGAAAGTACATACTAAATAATATTATAATATAAATAATTTAAGTAAGCATCAGGGGTTTAGGAGACTTATTTCCCTTCAAATAGATCTGAACCTTATGCAAGTGTGTGAGACACTGGGCATTACACCAAACTTTAGTTTGGTCTTTAAGGCCTTCCATGATCTGGCCCCACAATAACACCACAGCTTCAGTTCTTGCCACTCTCCTACTCAGATCTGAGGTCCTGACAACAGTGTCACTTCCATGTCTTTACTTTAGCTATTACCTCCACCCAGAACAAACTCAAGCCATCTAAATCTACTCAGTTAAAACACCCCATAGACATATCTTTGGATTTTCATCCTCCCAGAATGATTATGAGAAATGATATAGTATGTCTAACATCTCAAATGGCAAGATATGTGTGGGGACTCTCACACATTATTAAGAAGGATGGATTGGACACCTGGAAGGCCACAGCATGGGAGGCAGTCGGGTCCCACTAAAAGAAGCCATGACCAATAGTCCAGCCAGGATGAAGCCTTCTCGCCAAAAGAGGTGTAGGGACTTCTCAAGTGTTTTGCTTTATAAATATGGGCTTTTTATCAGAAGAAGAGACAAGCAACTTTGGTCTATATCGGTAATAACCTTTTTGGCATAAATTCCAGTTCAGAAAAATTAAAAATCTATGCAGGCTGCATTAATTTTTCATTGGAAATAGTTTATTTATTGAGTCCCAAGATCAAATTATATGTATTCTTAAAACGCAAATAATATACTTTATTGATTATAAGACCACCAATGAGAAAAATTCCTATTACTTTTCAGCTACTAAAATGTTACTGTCTGCCTGACCTGTGGTGGTGCAGTGGGCAAAGTGTCCACCTGGAATGCTGAAGTCGCCAGTTTGAAACCCTGGGCTTGCTGGGTCAAGGCACATATGGAAAGCAACTACTATGAGTTGATGCTTCCTGTTTCTCCCCTTTCTCTCTCTCTCTCTTTCTCTCTCTCTGTCTCTCTTTCTTCTATCTAAAAACCAATAAAAATATAATATAAAATGTCACTGTCTGAGTATATTTGAGAAGTAACTTTTTAAACTCCAAAGCATCTTTTTAAAACTCTTATACTAAAATTAGATCTAGGTGGATGGTATGTGGCCACAGCAGGTGGGTCATTGATCTAAAGGAAAAGAAAAGAAAAATATTCTTCTTTGAGTCAGTCTAAGTTTATAGTGCTCAGCGATTCAGAAACAGCCTGTAATTCATATTTTACATTCTATTTGCTTGTAAGTTCTTAGAGTTCAAATAATATTTCAGGTTTTAAAATACTTACCTTTTTATTTTTTATTTATTTAAACATGCTGCTTGCAGTCTATATTCTATCTGTAGTAAATTTAAGATAATTTCTTCAAATTTTCTCCTTCTGGATTTATTCTATTTACCAAAAGCAGTATTTCTCCCAAATAATTCATGGAGTACTAGTCTTACAAGATATTCTGAGAAGCAGAAATTTGCAAAGCCAACCAAGTTTGGAAAATGATGTTTATAATATCCAAGTCACATGAACAAATAAATATTAGCTAACTACACTGAGAAATTCTACAATCATTTGAGAAAAACTAAAATAATTTTTCAGAAACAGCTTTTAACATCCTGTAGAACTAGTGCTCTGCAGAAAATGCTTTAAGACATGCTAATCTAAGGTCATCTTTTTTAAAAAAAGAAGAAAAAAACTTCCCAAAGGGGAAGGGATTTTCAAATGATGAAGTCATGCTGATAGCTGAGGGAGCAACCTTGTCAGTATCTGCTGAGGGAGGCTGAGTGAAAGGGCTCATGGGAACTGGGGTGGCTTCAGTCCATCCAGAAATTTGGTTCCAAAAGATTCCATTCAGGCTGAAGCAACCTGAGCAGTCTCAGGTGAGCCAGGATAACAAGAACTACTAATTCCTGCCATTATTTCTGCTTTAATTTGTTAATTGCTCAGGATGGGAAAAGCACTATGCATACTTTATCTCTAACCACATAAACCCCTGCAAGATAGGTGTTATCCTCCGAATTTTAGAGATGAAGAAACTGAGACTGAGAGAAGGTGACATGATTCCGGTAGAAACAGAATTTGGTCTTAGACCTTTTTTACTGCATCATACAGACTGAGTTTGTAAAGCTTCTTCATTGCAGCAACTGCTCTCCCTTTGTTCTCTAAGCCAGTGGTTTCCAACGTTTTTGCACTTGGGGACCAGTGAAAAATAGGCAATCTAATTCAGGGATCGCGAAGACAGAAATCACCCTGAGCATAAACAAATTCGACTAAGATCATTGAGTCTAAAATCTTCATACAACATCGGAGGTTAACTCTTTTGCAGACTGGCATGAAACTTCTGGTGGACCAGTGGTTGAAAAACATTGCACTGATGATCCTCCCTGGAGTCTTCTCTAGTAGAAATAATTCCAGAGTAAAACAGGTTAAATCATTGGTTATTTTAGCCCATTTAACCATACCATGTCTGGTTTCCTTTATGAACCAAGTATCTGTGCACTCTAAATCTGACAAGACGTCTGATCACTCAGGCATGAAACGATAATTTTGAAATTACTTCTCAAGGCTCTTTAGAAATCACATAAGAACGTGACCAGGTGGTGGCACAGTGGTTAGAGCATCAAACTGGGATGCAGAGGACCCAGGTTTGAAACCTCAAGGTCGCCAGCTTGAGTGCAGGCTCATCTGGTTTGAGCAAGGCTGACCAGCTCGAGCCTAAGGTTGCTGGCTTGAGCAAGGGGTCACTCGCTCTGCTATAACCTCCTGGTCAAGGCACATATGAGAAAGCAATCAATGAACAACTACGGTGCCGCAATGAATTGATGCTTCTCATCTCTCTCCCTGCCTGTCTGTCTGTCCCTATCTGCCCCTCTCTCTGTCTCTGTCACAAGAAAAAAGAAAAGAAATCACACAAGAAAATCAATCTTAATAGTCAAAACTGAATCAAAAGCCTGTAGAGACCAAGCAGGTAACATCAATGAGGGGAGCTTGTCAGGAATAAAATAAAATAACAGTTGGTGACAAGAGACTGTGATGATCTAGAGAGAATACTGCTCTACCAAAGGGCTTAACTGTTTCTTAGCTTTGGTACAGTGCCATCAAGCACAAACTTGAGCCCACTATTGCTTGACCTTATTTTTCAAATGAATCCAGAAACAGTTTTTATGTGAAATCTTCCAGTTCCAAAATGTTGACAACTAATTTCTTTAAAACATTAGCATGGCCAAAACAACATAAACTTGCAGGCTGATTGCTCATGACCCCATAAGTCAGCTTCTACTAAAAACAGTATTACCTCTGCCGTCTCCCCTCTACCCACTAAACACTCACTGTATCCTGGGTTCACAATTGCTTCTGACACACTAAAAAATCAAAAGTTAAGACCAGTCAGTACTGGAGTCATGTTTAAAACCCTAGAGTCTAAAGTTGCTTATAATAAAGGAGACCCTCAATTTTTAATGGCAAGAGAGTTAAAATAAGTGCATGTGTCACTTGAAAGCAATGGTAGTCATTGTGTGCCTTTTCCATGCCAGAGTGACTTCAGAGTATGAGGACGCCATTAGCACTGCTCCAGTGACCAAATATTTTTGCTTCCTCCTCTCCAAACTGATTTTCCAGATTACTTCTAGAGACTAGATTCAGATCCAATGAGATCACAGGGTGGGTAGCCCTCCATTACATTCTCTTAGCACTAGGGGTGCTTGTTAGAGGGGTGGCTAATGCCACCCGACACCTGTGTTATTCAAAGCTGAGGCTCAAGGTGTGGCCTCTGGTCTTTTAAGGTCAACCTCATCACTAAGTCCCCAGAGAAGAGCCAAGGAGAGGAGGATGGAAAGAGTTTGGCTCCATGGGGAGGGACAACTCCTCTGTTTCATTCTCCACCTGCTGCTTCAAGGTAACATGGGACAGAGAGCAAGGGCAAAGCAGACATATAACTTTTGGAAAACAGAGAAACCAGTCTAATTATTTTTTTTTCATGTTTATTTTATTGATTTTTAGAGAGGAAGGGGGAGAGAGAGAGATGGAAGGAAGGACACGAACATTGATCTGTTCCTACATGTGCCTTGACTGGGGATCAAACTGGCAAACTCTGTGCTTCAGGATGATGCTCTTGATTCCTAGGCAGTCAGTGATTCCTGCAGTCAATTGATTCCTAGGCAGTCAATGATTAGATGCTAAGTTTGGTAAAAATGGAAACTTATAACACTGACAGCTTTGTACCTCTTCCTGGGATCCTAACAGTTAGCTCACTCTTCTTTCCTGCTTCTATTGGCTCTTTTTCCCCATGTCTTTCTCTTTCCAAGTATATAATCTTTCCCATGGCTTCTGAGTACCAGGTGAATATCTGATGATGTTAAGAAGAAGAAAATTCTTACTTGGTTTTCTTGAAACAGGTGAACTGGCACAGAAAAGATGCTAAGGGGCAGGACATGAATGAAACTTGTCATTAAAGAAGGAGACTTTTTCAGTATAATTTTCCCAGTCTAGAGTATTTTTCCTGTTCATTATTAAAAATGTACGTTGAGAGGTAGTATAATATCAAAGATAGATAAAAAGAGATATTACCACATTATTCTTTGCTTCTACTCCACAAAATATGATTAGAAAGGGGTTGAGTATGAGATTGGTATCAAGGAACTCTCTTTAAGACAGTCTCAGGGGTAATGAATACTGAGTTTAGAAGGACAATAGTAGGTAGTGGAGACACAAGAACGTAATAGAGACACAATAAATACTCATTAAATTGAAAAACTGGGTCCCCTCCTTAAGGTCATACATATCTGATACTGCCTATCTGATGCCACCAGTGTGTAAGGCCATACCATCCTGAATGCACCTGATCTCACACTACCTACCTGACTATTCCCTTTATCACTGATTTAAGATCATCTGTGCCTTATTAATATAGTGAGGAGGAGAACTGTAATTGCAAAATTTGTCACTGACCTCACCAAGAAGCCTCAAGGACAGAGAGGAACAATGAAAGGACATTGAGTGAAGGTGGAAAGGTTTGTGGCAAAATTGTTAAGAACGTAGCAGGACACAGAAAAGCAGTGGTCAGGGTTAGGTTTGCATACACCTTTGGACATGTTTTGCATGGAGAAAGAAACAATGGAGTTAAGGATAGAGCCCTGACTCAGCTCACCCCATCAACTTCCACCATTTGCTTACCAGCCCAGCCCATGTTCCCTGGCTCAGGAAGGAAAAGCTCACATCTCCTCCCAGACCCCCATCGACTCACTGTGCAGAAACACCCTTAGGGCCCAGCCCTGGCACTCCTCTCACAGTCTCCACTCTCTACAGGAAGAGGAGACATTGTTACCATCAATTGCTCAGGCTTCGACCAGCATGGGGTGGATCCTGCTGCCTTTCAAGCAGTGTTTGACAAAAAGGCCTTCCTTCCGGTCACCAGCAACAGTGGCCCCACTCATGTCAACATCTCCTTCACCCTGTCTGCCATCCTGGAGGTGGTAAGTCCTGACCCAACACTGCAATGGTCTAGTGGTAAGCAGTGGGTCTCTGGGCTGGATTTTGTAATATTAAGAGCTCATTCTTGGGGTAGGAAAATATGACAGGGTATGTGACAGTATTTCTGCAGGTAAAATCTATCCCTTTTTGCAAATACTCTATAAGAAACATAATCCCAATGGCCTCAAACTGTTTTATTTTGTTTGTTTGTTTTTTCATTTATGTGTTCCATGGGCCCTGGATTATTTGACCTACATTTTTCAGTGGCTTATGATTAAACAGTATAATTGCCACACAGAACAGTCTTGGAAATGAGTAAGAGGTGGCATTGAACCTGACTTCATAGAGTTAATGATCCTGGATGAAAATTGTTTTTGCAGAATGCACAGCTTCAACTGATGACATCATTCCTGTGGCTAAATATGGTATGATAGGCTCAGTTTCCCCTTAGTATAGTACCTTCCTTTTTCTACTCCTGGGTCCAACCCTACAGATTACAATCAATAAAGCTGAGAATATCCATGAATTAGACAAGTTCAGACAGAGTCAAAACAACAATGAAAACACAAAGCTTCCTGACTATTCTGCCAGTGTAGGAGGGCAGAGATGGGGCACAAGGAGAAGGTTGAATAAACCAAGGTCATGGAAGCCAATATTTAAATGGCTCCTTCCCAAGGAATCCAAAGCCAAGCTCACGGTCTCCCTTAAGAGCACTGAGGGAGAAGTGTAAGTAAGACTGTTAATGACATTGTCACCTGAGAGTGAAAAAAGGAATGTAAAGTGCAGGAGGTAGAGCAAGGCTAAAACTAGTTCTCATCACAAGTGTCCCATGTTGTGGTTTCCTCTAGATCTGGTACAATCCATTCATCAGATGGAACCCAGAGGAATGTGGAGGCATCAGGAAGCTCAGCATAGCAGCAGAGAAACTGTGGCTTCCAGATATCTTCATCCAGGAGTTGTGAGTACCAGGGATGAAAAGAGCAAGACAGAAACCATATCTCCAGCAAAGAGCATAATGTAGTCAGCAGGGGCCACACAAAGACTCGATTTAGAAAGGAGCAGTTTCTGAACTAAGGAACTTAACAAATCCCCAGAACGTGGAGATAGGTCGAAGGGGTAAGTCAGATGAAGGAGGCTGGAACACAGGAATGGGATGACCTAAGAGAGAAAGAAGGCCAAGTGCGATGGGGAATCCACAGTACCCACCTCCCTGTCCTTCTCACATACAGCATGGATGTGGATCAGACAGCTACAGGGCTCATGGCCTATGTCGACAGTGAAGGGCACATGAGATACGATAAGCCAATGAAGGTGATCAGCATCTGTAACCTGGACATCTTCTATTTCCCCTTTGATGTACAAAACTGCACGCTCACCTTCAGCTCTTACACTTACACAGGTGAGTGAGGCTCATAAATAGTAGTCTGTTGAGAGGCAGAGAAAGGATTTGGGGAGAGAAGAGGACAGGAGGGTGGGAACAGTGAGAGAATCTCACCAGAAGGGGTATGGAAGCTAAGTGGCCAGGGGGTTGGGACACTTGGGGAGGCTGAGTTGTCTCGCTGTCTTTGCAGTGGAGGACATGGTCCTGGGTATGCTGAAGGAAGTGCAGGAGATCTCAGACACATCACAGAGCCTCATTCAGAGCAAGGGGGAGTGGGTACTCCTGAGTATCCACCAGAGAACGGTGAAGATGACTGTGGACACCAGCCAGTACGACCAAATCATTTTCTATGTGAGCTCAGGGGCCCTGATTGTGGTCTTAGAAAGCCACATAGCTTGTGCCCCACTAGAACATAATCTCTCCCGATAGAGAGTACGCTCCACAGGGGCAGATATTTTTATCACTTTTTTCACTGATATAGTCTCTAGTACCTAGCACAGTATTTAGCACTCAGTAACTATTGATGGACTAAATCATCCCCGAGGAAGAAACAAAGCCCCTGTGGCAGTGACTCAGTGTAAGAGTGAGCCCCCAACCCCCAGGCCATCAGAACTTTTTAAAGGACTTTTTATGTTTCTTTTGAAAAGGAGATGGTGGAAGACACAGACAAGTATGATGATTACCAGAGGGAAAGTGGGGTGAGGGGAGGTAGAATAGGATAATGGGGATAGAAGGAGATGTGACTTGGGGTGGTGAACACACAATACAATACAATACACAGATAATGTATTGTGGAAGTGTACACCTGAAAGCCATGTAATTTCATTAACCCATGTCACCCCAATAAATTTTTAAAAAGTGCCTGACCAGGCGGCAGTGCAGTGGATAGAGCGTTGGACTGGGATATGGAAGACCCAGGTTCGAGACTCCGAGCTCGCCAGCTTGAGCGCAGGCCCATCTGGCTTGAGCAAAAGCTCACCAGCTTGGACCCAAGGTCGCTGGCTGAGCAAGGGGTGGCTCGGTCTGCTGAAGGCCCGCGGTCAAGGCACGTGTGAGAAAGCAATCAATGAACAACTAAGGTGTCGCAACAGCAACGAAAAACTAATGATTGATGCTTCTCACCTCTCTCCATTCCTGTCTGTCTGTCCCTATCTATCTCTCTCTCTGACTCTCTCTCTGTCCCTGTAAAAATTAAATAAATAAATAAATAAATAAATAAATAAATAAATAAATAAATAAAAATTTTAAAAAGCCAGAAATGGTGGAAAAGTTATGAAACTGTGTATTGGGTATTTTATGATTGCAAATCCTAGTAACCCCCAAATCCCACTGCCTTGCTTTCCCTCCCACTGGTCTTAAATTCCACCAGCAAAGTCATCACTGGAGATCTTAGACTTTAATAAGAAGAGCAAGCAGAAATATAAGGATAAAATGCACATGATAACCTCAAAATTCAGTCCCTCAATCCTGCTAAGAGCACATTGGTAGGGATAAAAATGTAAGTGGAGAAAGTTGGCACTTTGGGCTAGGAAGGAATGAGATGGTTTAGTGGTGAGCAGCATGGCAGAATCAAATGTTGGGGAGGCAGACTCTGTGATTAAGATGACTTTATTGGAGAGAGAGGACAGTGAAAGTGACGTTTCCTTCCTAGACAGTCTATTGTGGTACAAATCTCAACCCTTGCTCTCAATTTGCTGGGCAACCTCCCAGCCTACTCCTCTCTTGCCCCGTCTCTCCTCCCTACCAGGTGGCCATCAGGCGCAGGCCCAGCCTCTATGTCATTAACTTGCTGGTGCCCAGTGGCTTTCTGGTTGTCATCGATGCTCTCAGCTTCTACCTGCCTGCAGAGAGCGATAACCGTGCTCCTTTCAAGATGACACTTCTGCTGGGCTACAACGTCTTCATGCTCATGATGAATGACATACTCCCGGACACTGGCACCCCCCTCATCAGTATGGTCCCTCTCTTTTTCAGGAGAATAAAAGCAAGGGGGTGGGGAAGGGGATGGTGAGAGGGACTAGTGGAACCAGTTTAAACTGAAAAAGTATCTTTAAAAAGGGTCCTTTGGGAAAACAAGAAACAAAACACCTGAGAGGTGCCACTGGTCCTCACACAGGCCTGCCTTCCCTCCAGGTGTCTACTTTGCCCTGTGCTTGTCCCTGATGGTGCTCAGCCTGCTGGAGACCGTCTTCATCACCTATCTGCTGCACCTGGTCACCACCCAGCCCCCACCCATGCCCCAGTGGCTTCATTCCCTGCTTCTACACTGCACCAGCCCAATGAAATGCTGTCCCACTGCACCCCAGAAGGGAAACAAGGGCCTGGTCCTCACCCCAGCCCACCTACCTGGTAAGGAAGTCACCACTGCCCACGTATCCTCCTCCAACACCTCTGCATCTCTGCTCCTGCCTCCTTCTCTGTTCCTCTCCCTCTCCAGGTGAGCTTCGCAGCCCACAGCTCAGTCTCTGCTTCTCCTTAGGTCTGAATGAGCCCATGGCATTGGTGGGGAAGGTGCCAGGTCCCCCAGAGTCAGAGTTAAATGGGTTTCCTGAGTCAACAAGGGTCCAGCAGGAAGAAGCTCAGAAGCAGCACTTGGTCAGCCTGTGGTTGCAGTTCAGCCACATGATGGATACCCTGCTGTTTCGCCTCTACCTGCTGTTTCTGGCCACTACCATCATCACGGTCACTGTCCTCTGGAACACCTAGGCAGATGCCCACCTGCAAGCTGCAGCCTGGAGCTTCCCTTGCCGCTGGAAACCAGCCAGGCTCCCGTGCCCATCCAGATCCTAGACTCACAGCCCTGGCAGCCACCTTGTTTTTAATCCAGTCCCTCTGCGCAGTCAGACCAGACCTGGATGCTTTCCTACACCCTCCCAGAGTTAGGTCCTTGCTCCTGCACACCACCCACTCTCTTCAGTCCTCCCACAGTCTTGCCTGCTTGTCTCCTCAGGAATACTTCCTTGACTGAATCATCCCTAATTAAACCCCTCTGCAGAAAGCACTTGTTCTTTCCTGCATTATATTATAGTATTAAAAAAAAAGTTGGGATTAAGAGTCTTCTTGCAGAAACTTCTCATTACCCAAAAAACTTCTTTTTTTTTTTTTTTTTTTTTTGTCTATCTGAGAACATGTGGAAGAGGAAAAGGGCAGAGAAGGGGCCAAACCTATTTCAAGGAATTATAATAGAAGAGGGATTAACCTCCTAAATCCAATTATCTTGGATTTAAGCTTCAAAACTTAATAATGTGCCAGAACCAAGCATTTCTTGCTTAAAGAGTGAAGCCTTTTGTCACAGCCTGACATATGACTCATTCATCATTAAGCACTTAGAGTGCTAACATAATCCCAAATTAACGTTAACTGTCTGCGTTGTAATGAGTTGATCTGCCCTTAATCATGCTAAAAAAGAACATCAGGCCAAGGAAAGCACATTTGAAAATGGCATCTGCTTTTCTTGGAAGTTACACAAATGAACTGGAAAATTTCCCTTCCTAGCACCTGCCTCATGATTTTGAAAGTCTCTGTCTATTGGCCACCTCTCCCACTAGTTGCCTGGGGGGAAGAAGAGGCTCCACTGTGTCGCTGTACACGAGATCTGTGGCATGATTTGCTAGACACCCCAGGTGCAGAAAGCGCAGATTTGACAGCAACTTATTTACAACTCAAACAACATTTTTTTTAGCAGTCATTTATTTTCCTTTCTTTCATTTAGTTTACTCTCTATTTGAAGCCTAAACTTCTCAGGTCACAACAGGCGAGGAGTAAAAAGAATATTGTTCAGTAAACAGTATTTTCCTGGTTCCTCCTCTCCACTGTTCTTGCTCAAATGCCTTGGGTTCCCCCCAGTCACGTAGATCCCCAAATGTGGCAAGGCTGCCAACGGTCCCACCCTGGTGCTCTCACAGGAGCCTCTGTCCTTTCAGAGCCCAAGCCACTGGAGGGCTGTTTCCTGGAGTGCAGATGTTCCCACCAGGACCAGTTGGGACTTGCTCGTGCCTTGCAGTCCCCTCCTGCAGGCGGAATTCCATGAGAGTTGGAGACAGAAATACACTGCTATGTTCCGAATGGCTTTCACTCAGGCCCCCGGTCTTCTACCTAAATCGTGTCCCTTAATTCTTCTTTTTTCCTTCCTCTGGATTGTTCTTCCAGGAAGCTCTTTGGTTCCTCAGTTTCTCGAACCCTGTCAAGTGCTCCCCCCCCCTCCGACCATCATGAGTCCTCCAGGCATGTTCAAGATCCAGTGCATACACAGTCTAGGCTCAAATCAGGAGCCCTGATAGTCACATAAATGAGTGCACCTCTTATTATTTTAGTAGTTCCTCAACTCACAGCTTTCTGTGACACAGTATAGTAGTAATACTAGTAACCAACATTTATTAAGTTATCAATAGGTCCTGTCCGGTTGGCTCGGCAGTGGAGCATTGGCTTACTGTGTGAAAGTCCCGGGGTTCGATTCCCGGTAAGGGCACACAGGAAATATGACCACCTGCTTCTCCACTTCTCCTTTTTCCCCTTCTCTCTCTCTTCCCCTCCTGCAGCCATGGCTCAAATGGTTCGAGCAAAGTTGGCCCTGGATACTGAGGATGGCTCCATGGTCTCACCTCAGGTGCTAACGTGGCTCAGTTGCCGAGCAATGGAACAGCGGCCCCAGATGGGCAGAGCATCCCCCAGCAGGAAGCTTGCCAGGTGGACCCCGGTCGGGGTGTATGCGGGAGTCTATCTTTTGCCTCCCTATCTCCCCACCTCTCACTTAATAAAAATAAGTTATGAATATGTGGCAAGCACTTTCCTAAGTGCTTTATATCAATTACCCTCACAGTTATCCTATGAAATAAAAACTACACATCCACAAACCCTTGGAGCTAAATGTGCCTTGGAATTGGAATATTTTAAAATTTAAAAAGGCAACAATTGTGCATATGCTGTATATTCCAAACACCCCAAGTGGGGTATGATGGAGTGCCTTATGATCTAACATTAATATTTCTGCAGGGAAATCTATGGTAGTAAAAATGACACTACACATAGTTTTGTCAGTTTAGGTCAGGTTTTGTCACCAAATAAATTGTGAAAAATCATTTGGTTTTCAAAGCTCTTTCGGTTTTAGAACTGTAGTTTTGTGTTATCCCTAATTTATATTCAGATCAATGAGATAAAGTAAATGAGAGAATGCAGCCCAGGGAAGTGACATAATGGCCAGTGAGCTGTCTCCCAAGGCTCCATAGCTATATTTAAGGGGCAGAGCTGCAGCTTGAACCTAGGCTGACTCTAGTTGCTGGGCTCTTAACCTCTCTGCCCTGCAAGCTGAGGATGAGAACCAGACCAGTCTTGAGAGTCCCACATTGAGAGGTCAATACCACTTCAAGTCTTTATTAGGTGGCACTTTCAGGGAATTAAAACAGAAAGAGCTAACCTGACCTGTGGTGGCGCAGTGGATAAAGCATTGGCCTGGAATGCTGAGGTCGCCAGTTTGAAACCCTGGGCTTGCCTGGTCAAGGCACATACAACAAGCATCTACAAGTTGATGCTTCTTGCTCCTCCCCCACCTTCTCTCCTCTCTCTAAAAACCAATAAATAAAATCTTAAAAAAGAAAAGTGGGAGGGGGGGGAGAAAGAAAGAGCTAGGTCCTGATCTGGGACCTAGCCAAAGACAAAACTTTTTTTCCTTTTCCTACCCTTCTCAGTTTTCCCACTCCTTATGTCCTCCCTCCCCCCCCCCACCATAAGTCACAACTCCCAAGTTCACTGCCTGCACTTTCTTCATTCCTTTCTAAAGTGTGCATTTCTTCAAGTCTAATGAGGGCAATTCATCTTCCCTCTGTGTTCTCTATGGATTTAGTTCTTTGCTGCTGATACTTTTAGATCTTCCACTCCTCTGCCCTGTCCTGAGACAGTCCTCTCAACTGGAGATTCACCCTTGACATTGTTGAGTAGCTCATTTACCCAGTGTTTGAGCAGATCTGAAATGATTTAAGATCAAGTTACATCACTTTGTTTTTTTCAAATCCATCTTCATGATACATATGTCTCTGCTTATTTTCTTTATATTTTTTCCAAACAAGTAGCTTTAAGTTTTATTTGAATAGAAAATATACAACTTATCCTTTTTTTGACACATAAATTAAGATGCTATATCTCCCTTCAGTAAGAGAAGACATGATATAATTATAGTGATTTCATTTTCTCCAAAATCAGAATTGAACACGTGATCTTAATACATAATTGATAATCACATGGAACCTTTGGAACCAGAGCTTTCCCAGAAAATTGACAGCTACCGTCACTGCCTTTCTGTACTATCTAAAATGGAATCAGATGATAAGCACACGTTGCTCTAATTACTTTTCACTGGTTACGCGGCACACCTCCAAAAGGTTTCGCAAGGTGATTTATGACCTCTTTAGAAAAATGTGCTGACAGCTGGTCCTGCCTGGACCATCTTGCATTAGATGGCCTATTTCTGCCTAAAAGCTCCTCATCTTGTCTATTCATCTGCAGCGCTACCCTGTGGTTCTTGCACATACTTTTGGTCACTTTTTAGCACACATTTTTCTCTAAACCATTATAAGCAATATTTTCCATATTTTCCACATTTTCAGGTTCCATATTAACCTGACATCAAAATTTGTTATGCCATTACCATCTATCTCTTCCTCCTCTCCTCTTTCTTCAGACCTCCTTTAAGGTATAAAGTGACAGACTTCATTTCAAGCTTATTTTTTTTCTCCTTTCCAACTTTTGATCCTTCCTTTAATAACCTTTCTTATTTGATTTTTCACTGGCACTGGTTCTTAAATGTAGTAGGAAAAAATATAGTACAGAGATTTTTGAATCCAGCAATATGGTCCGACCTGTGGTGGTGCAGTGGATAAAGTGTTGACCTGGAGCACTGAGGTCACCGATTCAAAACCCCTGGCTTGCCTGGTCAAGGCACATATGGAAGTTGATGCTTCCTGCTCCTCCCCCCCTTCCTTTCTCTCTCTCTGTCTCCCTCTCTCTTTCTCTCCACCTTCTCTAAATATTTTTAAATTAAAAAATAAATGGCCTTGACTGGTTGGCTCCATGGTAGAGCTTCGACCCAGCGTGTGAAAGTCCCAGGTTTGATTCCCAGTCAGGGCACACAGGAGAAGCGACCATCTGCTTCTCCATCCCTCCCTCTCCTCTCTCCCTCTCTCTCCCCCCTCCAGCAGCCATGGCTTGAATGGTTCGAGCAAAGTTGGCCCGAGGTGCTGGGGATGGCTCCATGGCCTCACCTCAGGCACTAAAATAGCTCAGTTGCTGAGCAACGAAGCAGTGGCACCAGATGGGTAGAGCAGCCCTCGGTAGGGGCTTGCCAGGTGGATCCTGGTGGGGGTGCATGTGGGAATCTGTCTCTCTGCCTCACCACCTCTTACTTAATAAAAATAATTTTTAAAAAATGGCTCGAATGTAATCCAGCAACCCTTGGTTCAAAATCTGATTCTTTTACTTGCTAGTTGATTAACCTTGTACAAATGGCTTAACCTTACAAGTTTTAATGTCTTTATTTGTGAAATGGAGCTAGTAACACATTTACATTATTTTTTTAAATGTAGGTTTTTTAAAAAATCATGGGTAAGTGTACAGAAACTAGAAAGCCAAATGTGACACACTGGAAAGCATCTATTGATCATGCAGACTGAGACCTAGAGAGTAAAATTAACATCTAGGTGGGAGGTCATAGACATAAAGAATTACAGACTTTGTAGTTCAATCCTGTCATTTTTCAAATGAGAAAAATGAAGTGGAGAAAATTCAAATGATAAACAGGGAATCAGAGGCAGATTAAGGTCACTTGAGGCCTTGGGCACAGAACAAAATATTGGGCCCTTGAAAAAAAAGAGAGAAACAGGGAAAATAAAAATACATGGTAACCATATTTCTAAATAAATAAAAAATATTATGCACTATTAATGTTAAAATTGCTTATATGAAACCAAACCTGGTGTCATTAGAAAAAATGCAAAGTTGGGGTTTTGCGGGGCCCTTCAGAAGTTGGGGCCCAGGGCACGTGCCCTCCTGTACCCGCCATTAAATCCACCTCTGCAGGGGATACTTATTGTCATACTTCAGGAGAGCCTAGGATCAGAGCTTGGGCCTATCAAAGAGACAGCCACAAGTGAGTGTTGGTCTATGGGACTATTTTCCCAGGTATTTTTCAGGACTCCCAGGATCCTCCATCTCTCCTGCTCCAGACACCATAGCCAGTCTGACTTCAGCTATTACCCCCTCCTGCAGTTGGATGTTTTGGCAGCCTCCTGAACTTCTGGCTCCTGAGCCCTGGCCAATGGTCTCAGTTTGTGATTGCCATCCAGACGGCCTGCAAAACAATGACTCTCACTTCCCCCTTCCACCATCTAATTCTGCCCTTGCCACATTACAGCTGTTTTCCCAAACCTGATACCCCAGGGTCCCAGATGAATGGGGCTCCTAGGGGGCCATGCAGTGTGATCCCCCTTTGAATAAGCTAAGGAGAAAGGTGTCGGTGTCTGTGGCTTACAAAAGTACAGCTCCCATCCCCACCATTTAACTTTGAATTCAGGCATTGTCTAGGTCCAGAGATTTCATTGGTGGAAGCCTGGGGTCCTACTGATCCAGTCTGCCAGACCTCCCAGCTATGGTGTAATGAAAAGAGCAAAGGAAGAGCAACAGAATCAGGCTGACCTGGGTTTGAATCTGAATTCTACTGATTTCCACGTGGTGGACACTGAGAAAGATTTTTTTGACATCTGTTTTCTAATCTGCAAAATGGGTGTAACAGTTTTGACCTCTCAAAGCAGTTGTGAGGATATAAATACTGTAAGTAAAGTGCCTAACATAGTATAGAGCACAAGGTACAAACTCGCTTAATAAATGGTTAGGCCATTCTGAGTCTGCCCTTTACTAGAAACCTAGAGGGGGCAATCAGAAAGAAAAGGCTGTGCCCTGGCTCCAGCCTTCTGGATCCCACCTGCTTCTGCCAATTCCCACCTCCACTTGACTGCACCCAAGACAGAGGCCCACATCTCGGCCACATCATGGGAACAGCAGGTCACTTCTCTAATGTGATCTCAGGACTCTCATGAGGTTCCCAACTACTTTTCTTACATCTGCCCAAGGTGCCTCTATCTCTTTCCCTGTACATACAGAGTGAACTGACAGGCCAGGTATCTAACATTTATTGACTAAACACTGTCACAAACCGAGGGAAGGACAGAGTGAGGACAGAACAAGATAGGATTTCTGCTCTCAGCGAAGTTACAGAGCAGAAGGGGAGGAAGCTGCACTTGTAAAGGGATGTTTCTAACTGAAGGGTCAGAACAGAGTTCAGCAGTGGGGAGGGGGTTGTGGGTGTGATGGGGGTGCTTCACAGAAGACTGGAAATGTGAGTTCAGCTAAATCTTCAAGACTGTATTAGTGGAACAAAAGATCAATGATTGAAGACGGTAAAATCACGTATTGAGTGCTGGGGAGCTATTTAATATGCAGTGTTTTTCCATGTTAGTCCAAGGCCCATGAGCATGAGAATCAGCTGTGGATCTAGTGAAAAATGTAAATTCTTGAGCACTACTGCCTACAATTCTGATTTTGGACTAGAGGGATGAGGGCAAAATGTGTGGGATAAGTATTATACTTTTTTTTTTCAGTGAGAGGAGGGGAGGCAGAGAGACAGGCTCTCCCATGCACCCCCACCTGGAAAGCCCACTAGGCACTAAGGGGCAATGCTTTACCCATCTGGGGTGTTGCTCTGTTGCTCAGCTACTGAGTTTTTCCTAGCACCTGAGGCAGAGGCCATGGAGCCATCCTCAGCACCCAGGGCCAACTCACTCCAATCGAGCCAATCCATGGGATCATGTCTATGATCCCGCACTCAAGCTGGTGAGCCTCTGCTCAAGCTGGATGAGCCCGTGCTCAAGTGAGAAACCTCAGGATTTCAAACCTGGGACTTTAGCACCCCAGGTCAATGCTCTACCCACTGTGCCACCACTGGTCAGGCTAGCAGCCTTTTGTTCTGAAGGATGGCCTCCTGCAGCATAAGCCAGCCTTCCCAGGAAGGTAGAAAGCCAAGGTGAAGACTTTCTCTAGAAACTCTATGGTACCATCAAAACCCTCCAGTTTCACAACTGGTCACACACATGCAGGAGAGGAAGAGAGAGGGAGAGAGAGAGAGAGATAAGCAAGAGAGTGAGGGTTGAAGAAGCAGATGGACGCTTCTGCTATGTGCCCTGACTGGGAATCGAGCCCAGGACATCCATATGTCAGGCCAACACTGTACCACTGAGCCAACTGGCCAGAGCCAGTCTTATACATTTTAAAGCTAAGAACAACTCTTTTAGAACATAAAATCCAAGGCAAAAATGATGGACACATAGGTGGGAGTTAAGTCATAGAAAGCCTTTTAATCAAGCTAAGGAGCTGGATTTCAGTCTGTGAGCCTGTGGGTCACTAAGTGTGGTCCCACGACATGGAACTTCAGCATCACCCAGAAATGTGTTGGAAATACAAATTTTTAGCCCCGACAATCTTAACATAACTGCTAAAGACAATGGGGACCATAGGAAGATTTCAAGTACAAGAAGGATACAGTCATATTGGCATTTCAAACAAAATACACAGGCTGCATAGTGGAGGATAATTTAGAAAAGACAGACAGGGAGTGAGATCACTAAGGAGGTGACCAGGTGTGAAACTGGAGGGCTTTGATGGTACCATAGAGTTTCTAGAGAAAGTCTTCACCTTGGTTTCCTACCTTCCTGGAAAGGCTGGCTTATGCTACAGGAGGCCATCCTTCAGAACAAAAGGCTGCTAGCCTGACCAGTGGTGGCACAGTGGGTAGAGCATTGATCTGGGGTGCTGAAGTACCAGGTTTGAAATCCTGAGTTTTCCCACTTGAGCACAGGCTCATCCAGCTTGAGTGCAGGATCATAGACATAATCCCATGGATTGGCTCGAGCAAGGGGTCAGTGGGTCAGCTGAAACCCCACAGTCAAGGCACATATGAGAAGCAATCAATGAACAACTAAAGTGACATAACTATGAGTTGATACTTCTCATTTCTCCCCCCCCCCAAAGAAAAGAACGAAGGGTATGTTTTCTAGGTGGGGGTGACTACTGCTAATCTTCAACTAAAGCTTCGGAAACACCAGGAGAAAGCAAAGATTCCCAGAAACACCCCCCTTAGGCTGACGGTATCCTCCAACAGATGTAAGACTTCTCTTCAAATATGAAGGGCTCGGAAACCCAGCCATCCTCAGCAGTGACTCAGACCACCGCCACCTCCCTTTTAACCCTGCTGAAGGCTCAGTGTTCCATGCCCACCCTCTGGCCCCTTGGATACTCTCTCATTCTGACTTCTTGAACATCCTAGGTATCCCTCAGCCAGAACAAGATGTGTGCCCTAGGCAAGGACAACACCATCTGGTGCCTCCACAGGGCTTCAGAAACTGATAAAACTGACACTGTCCCCATCTAAATGGGGAGCACGCTCTCAAGCCCACTTACACAGACCCTGCTGGCTGGCCTTGATACTGGACCCTTGGCTCTGGGCCTCAGACACTATAGCTCACCTAAGCTCCTAAATCTAGTGTCTATGCCTCTGGCTTCAGTATCCTAAAGCCCCGGGGAATCTATTGCCCAACCTCCCTTTTCCTGATTCCTAGAGCACAACCATGGAAACACCAGATACTAATACTAAGAAGCTTGAAAAGGATTCTCAAGTGGCTGCTTACTGTACATCCTGGAAGTTCCAAGAGGATATACCAGGAATTGTCCTGCCAGAATGAGAAATGAGAGGAGAGGACATAGTGGCCATCCTATAATCATTTGGGATTAAAACAAAAAATAAGTGTTAAATCCTTAGGACTTTAAGTTGCCAGTAGTTCTCAATGGTGGGCAATTTTACCCCCACGTGGACCTCTGGCAATGTCTGCAGACATTATTAATGGTTACAACTGGGATGAGGAGGTAGTACTGGCATCTGGTGGGCCAGAGATGCAGCTAAACATTCTACAATGCATAGGACAGCCTCCCAAGCAAATAATTATCCAGCTCCAAAGGTGGAAAGTACCAAGGTTGGGAATCTCTCTCTGGGCAACCCCAGGGCCACAATAGTCCTTAAGTGAATTCAGACTTGCCCAAGGAAGCAGTTAAAGCCCACATTCAAAGCCTCTATCTTTAGATATCTTTCTGAATGCCTAAGACTCCTAGAGATATTTGAACCCAAGTTGGAGACTCCAAAGATGCCCAGAGGAAGCAGAGAGTGTGGAGGAAGTCCCTGACCCTCCGCTAAATCAGCTAAGAGTTTCTGAACCATTAGGAGTCATGTTGACTAATTCTGAGTCAACATGAAAGCCCACAGCTTGGCTTAGGGGAGACATGTACCTGGAGCTAAAATGGGAATCTTAGGGACTCCTCAGGATATACCTGGGAATGTAGGGTAAAGTTATTCCTAGTGGCCTTAGAAAATGATAACCCAGCTATTGAAGCACTGTCAGAAATATCACAGAGAAACTACTGGAGAAGGGAAGGAGGAGGAAGGCATACCCAGAAGGGATGTACAAAGCACATTTGTAACAAGAATCTCTGTCCTGGGATGAACTCTGAGAGCTGGCCTCCTAAATAAACATTTCAGGTACTCAATTATTTGTCTGAGATGGAGGGCTGACCAAAGAGCTCTGAAGATAGAAAGAGACTCGATGTCCATGCTGAGACTTCTATGTGAGTCTGATATGGCTTCTTATAAGCTATAAGCACTAGAAAAACTACAACCCTGGTTATCTTAAGTACTATCATTTTTATTTTTATTTTTATTTTTGAGAGAGAGAGAAGCATCAACTTGTTGCTCCACTTAGTTGTACATTGATTGCTTCTCTTAAGTGCACTGACAGGATATTGAACCAGTGACCCCAGTTTCAAGCCAGCAACCTTGGGTTTCAAACCACCAACCTTGGCATTCCAGGTCAATGCACCGGTCATACTGTACTATCATTTTTATTACTTTATTTGAAAATGGTCTCTAACTCGTTATTTTCAGTGTTTCTTTAAAAGATGATCAATTGATTATGGGTGTTCATTATTTTGTTAATGACAAAATTTATTTCTTTTTAATTCTATTTAGAAAATTAAATCGAACAGGGTGACATTGATCAATAAGAGTACAGGCCTGACCAGGTGGTGGTGCAGTGAATAGAGCGTTGGACTAGGATGCTGAAGACCCAAGTTCAAAACCCCAAGATTGCCAGCTTAAGCGCGGACTCATCCAGCTCGAGTGTGGGCTCATCTGGCTTGAGCATGGGCTTACCAGTTTGAGTGCAGTGTCGCTGGCTTGAGCGTGGGATCATAAATATGACTCCATGGTCACTAGCTTGATCCCAAAGGTCACTGGCTTGAAGCCCAAGGTCACTGGCTTGATTCCAAGTTCACTGGCTTAAGTGGGGGGTCACTCGCTCCGTTGGAGCTCCCCTAGGCAAGGTACATATAAGAAAGCAATGAATGAACAACTAAGGTGCCACAATGAAGAACTGATGCTTCTCATCTCTCTTCCTTCCAGCCTATCTATCCCTTTCTCTTACTAAGAGAGAGAGAGAGAGAGGACATAGTTTTCAGGTAAACATTTCTATAGCATTTGAACTGTTGATTATGTTATATACCCAAAATGAAAAAAAATAATTCTCTTTCCTCAGATTTACTATGTTCTAAAATATGGTCAGGTACTACAAGGTCCAACTTTCATTCCTCTATGTCCTTGACTCCATTGCTCTTCCCCATATACTCTTATCCAATAGCTGTGTTGTAGGATTGTTGGGAGGATTACATAAAATAAGGTAGGTAAGAAAGACATCACAATGCCTAGCATGCAGTAAGGTGCTCAGTGTGCTAGTTGTCATTACCACCACTAACAGCAATAGCATCTGAGATTTTCAGATCCCAGAGCTGCAACTCTGACTCCTCAAGTAGAAAGCCAACCTGTGTTTTGCTACTTTATTTCTCCTGCCTCTATCATCTCCATTTCCTGGCAGCTAAATCTATTTTTGAGTTCAACCAAAAGACTCAGGTATAGTTAGTTTTTCAGCCAACCTTGATAAAACCAAGATATACATCAATCATTGTCAGCCACTTTAAACAGGCCTTGATGTTAACCTTCCTTTCCTGTATCCAATGTCTGGTAGACTAGCCCACCTGCAGAACTCAAGCCCCCTTGAAAGTTCTTCACTCTTCGCTAGTACAGGAGTCCAGTGCTCCATGGCTCTGTGTCCGTGTGGATACAGATGTAGCAGAACTTTGGTCCCACATGACATCATGGCCCAATCCTTCTACCAAGTTTCCAAAGAAAGAAAGAAATGATTTACAAAGCTTGTGAGCCTGATGGACTGCACATATGGCAAGTGTTAAATGAAAGATATTGCAGCCCTGTACTTTCCTACTGTGGGCCCATAAGTCATTCCTGCCTTCCTCAGCGCTTTCTATTTAGGGCTGTCGTGATCTTTCATTCTGAACAAAGTTTCTTTTGTCCTCTAAAAGAAACTTTACCCTTCTGCAAGACAAAAATTTCCAAGCTTTTCTGGAAATGTAACTAATGTAACAATGCTCCAATTCAACCATTTGATGTCGATTATGTTTTTTATAGAGATATGACATAAGATATACTATTGATACATGCCATTAATATTGATGTTAGCTAAGATTACTAGTTTATGATAAGGTATAACACGATTGACAACATAAAAACATTAAAAACAGCTCTGCTATTTGCAAATTTATGACTTCTATTGTCATGTAATTAACACATAGAGTACAAAATGCATGCAGGACATTGATTTGGGGGAGAGTGAATTAGGGAGGCAGAGAGATTGAAAAGAAAAAAATTTAGTTAAGGACTATTGAAAAAATATAAAGAATAGATGATGGATAATTATAGATGATCAAAATTATAATTTGGTATTTGCAATGAAACCTAATGACTACCTAGCCAAATTCCTAAATACTGCCACCCTTTTCAACCTGCAGATTCCCTGGCCTTAGAAAAACATAATCTTTATTTGTCCAGTCCACACTCCTCACTAAGGCAAGGCAGGCTATTTAGTTATCAACCTCAGCACAGAGCAGCCAAATGGGCGCTTCTCCTGCAGCCTTGGCCCAACCTCCTTCCTGCCAGGAGGAGCTCAGAAGGCAGACCCAGACAGGGGCCAAGCAAGATACCATATTTCCCCATGTATAAGATGCTCTCGTGTATAAGCCGCACCTTAATTTTGGGGTCTGAAATTTGAAAAAGAAATGTATTACATAAAATTATTGAACACAAGTTTTATGCATCATAAAATTCATACAATTCCTCATCACTCAAAACTCCCATCCATTAGCTTGTCCTCGTCTGTGTCTGATGATGTATCACTGTCTTCATATATTGCCTCGTCCTCAATTTCATCTATAGCATTTGAAATGCCACAACCACTGTATAAAACGCACCCAGATTTCAGACCCCAAATTTTCCGGGAAAGGGTGTATCTTATACATGGGGAACTACGGTACTTTGCTGTGACCTCTCTAGCCATAGCCTCTTACCAGGGAGTAGTCACCTGTCATGAACAGTATTCAAAACTAGGAACAAAGGTGTGGTCCGAGCACCTTTAAGCTCAAGGGATGTGGGAGCTCCTGGTGAGTCCCCAGAAAAGAGTCCAGAAGAGGAGGATGGAAGTGGGGAGGCCTGCTGTGGGGGGGTGCCTCTTCTGCATCACTGTCAACCTTCTGCTTCAAGGTAAGATGGGGCAGGAACAGGGAAGACCAGAGTGTGGTTCTGAAGGGCAGCTTGAATGTCCTCTAGCACTTGGAAGGCCATTCAGAACTAACATGTGATATGTTTCTCCCATAATATCTGTGTTTTGATTTCCTTCTGGTGACAGATAGAAAGACAGGCCTCTCATTAGGACACACACCGCCCTTCCCTCCTGTACAGGGACCTACCAAACTGTCCCACTGCACCACCTCTCCAACTCCATCTCTTCACTGACCTCCAGTGCCCCTCCCATGACACCCCACACTTTCCCTAGCTTTTTTCCTTGCTATGGTATCTATGGAAGGAGTAGCAATATGGTATACAGAGCTGTGCTATAGAACTGGGTCCCTGAAACCTGTATAATTATGTTGACCAGTGTCACCCCAATAAATTCAATTAAAAAAAAGTCACCACTAATATTAAACATGCCCTGAAGGAGTAATTAAAACACCAAGAAAGGGTTGGGAGAAACCTGAAGGAAGTGGATCCCTCGCTTTCTCAAGGGAATATGTGTTCCCAGTCAGGTCCATACCTTAAATATGAGGTAAAGTGATGGAGAAGAAAAGGAGCAGGCAGAGAAAAAGGTCACGGAAAGATGAAAATAGGACAAAGGTTTTTTCAGGGACTACCCAGATGGCTCCCTGGCCGTGGCCAAGGGACAGTGCCGCACAGGCCTCACTGTGTGATCGGTGTATGGTGCGTGCTCAGGGGAATCGCCTACTGAGCCCAGTGCTGGAAATAAACCCCAAGATGTCTGAAGTCACTAAATCTGAGATGAGCAAAATAAAAATATATAGCACCAAGATACACATCCACTCAGAATACCTACTACCTATTTCCCATCTCTGCCTAGTAAGTGCAATTGCTTGCTTTTTTATGCTTTTGATAAATCAGTTCTTGCAGAAGTCCCTGAGGAAGAAGTGCGAGGGAGAAATGCGTTAGAGCAGACTAAGCCATCAGTTTCAGGGCAGCGCTCAGCGCTGCTACCAGGTGGACCCAAGAGGCATGTGATGGGTACGCTAAGGATCCTCCAAGTGGCTGCCTTTGCCCCGAGGCTGAGTTTGCGTATAGATTTGGGCAGGTTTTGCATGAGGGTGAAACAATGGGACTGAGGATGGAGTACTGACTCAGCTCACCACATCAACTTCCACCATTTGCCTACCAGACCAGCTCATCCTCTCCAGTCTTGGCAGGAAGGGCTTTGGCTCTGGGAGTCTTGGCACAGGAAGGAGGGTTTACCTGCCCCTCCCAGTATGTCACCTGTCTTCTCTCCCTGCAAAAAGGCTCCAGCCCTGGCAATGGAAACCCTCTCTCACAGTCTTCACTCTCTACAGGAAGAGGAGACACTGTCACCATCAATTGCTCAGGGTTTGATCAGCACGGGGTGAATCCTGCTGCCTTCCAAGCAGTGTTTGACAGAAAG
Organism: Rhynchonycteris naso; assembly: GCA_037038555.1. Lineage (NCBI taxonomy): Eukaryota > Metazoa > Chordata > Mammalia > Chiroptera > Emballonuridae > Rhynchonycteris > Rhynchonycteris naso. The sequence goes on from CM073002.1 coordinate 41,170,609, forward strand.
GCCTTTCGTCCAGTCATCAACTACAGCATCCCCACTCATGTCAACATCTCCTTCACCCTGTCTGCCATCCTGGAAGTGGTGAGACCTGGTTCCCACTTTCCATAGCTTCTAATAGGGAACAAGGACCCTCTGCCCTGTCAACCCAGCATTGTACTGGTCCAGTGCTGAAAACTAGTTACTCTGAATGGAGTTCCTCTAAATAGAGGGCTCTCCTATGGGATGGGGAGACAAAAAAATAGGCTGTAGTGATATTGTTTGCAAGAAGGATTTATCCTTGAGTCCTGTTCTTTCTGAATATTACCCCAGAAAGAAGTGGTCTGTCAATTAAAACCTGAATTGTACCTAGATACAAGAGGAGACAAGTACAGAAAAGACAGCGCAACATTTAGAACTATGCCTAGCTCAATAAATTAGTAAATATTAATATGAGGTGGGAGTGGCCAAGTCTTTTTTGCACTAATAATCCTGGATGGGAATTTCTTTTATCAGGATGCACAGCTCCAGCTTCTGACATCATTCCTGTGGCTTAATTTGGTAAGGCAGATTTAACTATCCCTTTGCCACTTCCATTTATGAGTCTTATTTGAGGAGCCTCTATCCAATGTATAAATCTTTCGGAGACCAAACAACAACCCTTAGAATGGTGGGGACACAAAATTCCCTGAGCAACTTGGGAAGGTAAAAATGACGACCCAAGAAAATGGCCAAGCGGTTGCAAACCAATCTATTGGTATGTTTTAGGGTCCACAGGTATTAGACTATCTCTAAGGTCTGTCTGAAAAAAGGGCCGTGAAGGGGCACTTTACCAACGACATTGACTAAAGAGGAGGAGGTAGGCTGTGGCCACTAGGGACATGAGCAGAGTCAGAGGATCAGAGTTTAAAGAAGAATAGGAAAGGCAGGAGAACCTGGCTGGACACGCTCCAGCATCCCTCACCTCTGTGGCCCACTGCCCTGCCTGCAGATGTGGGACAATCCTTTTATCAGTTGGAACCTGGAAGAGTGTTTCGGCATCAATAAACTCACCATGTCAGTGGAAAACCTGTGGCTGCCAGATATCTTTATCATCGAATCGTGAGTATCTGGGCTGGGGAAAGCTAGCATGAAGTCCATCTGCCAAGAACTTAGGGTCAAGTGCAGGGCACAGGGACACCAAAAGATTCAGACGGGGTACAGTCTCAAGTAATTGACTACCACAAAACACTATAAGGAGCAGAAGACACAAGATAGAGAGACAGAGAAAGAACCCAAAAGTAGGGGAAGACCTGGGAAGAAAGGAAGACAAAAGCCGATAAAGGTACACATAGCACCCACCTCTCCCTCCCTCTCACAAGCAGCATGGATGTGGATCGGGCACCTGCCGGTCTCACTGCATATGTCAGCAATGAAGGCCGAATAAAGTACAATAGGCCATTGCGGGTGACCAGCATCTGTAACCTGGACATCTTCTACTTCCCTTTTGACCAACAGAACTGCACCCTCACCTTCACTTCCTTCCTCTACACAGGTGAGTGAGACACATTTTGGCAGCTCTTTAAGATTCAAGGGAAGATATTTAAGTGATATAGGTATTATTAGAAAAAGTTTTAGATCAGTGTTTCTCAACTCTGGCTGCCTGCTAAAACTTTTATAAAAATACCAATAACTATGCATTACCCTAGCAGTTCTAATTTAATTGTTCCAGGTAGGGACCAGGTATGGTTATTTTTAATATAGCTCTCCAGGTTTTGCTAATGTGCAGACAGACTTAAGAATTACTGCTTTAACTCCTCAAAAAATGTTTATAAATAAAAAACCCACCAAACTATTGTTTTGAATCTTGGATGGCCCTATACCATACCTGGCCCTGAGCTACTGCAACTCTATAATTTTTAGCTCAACCCTTTTAACTTGAATAGCTAACACACTTAAACCAGTAAATCAGTGTGCCACCAGTTATCATGTGGCATATTTGCATAAATCAATCATTATAATGAGCATGCATGTAATTATAAAAATATTGAGCTGTTCAAGATTGAATCCGCTAAAACAGCATCACACAACTGGGGAATTGATAAGAAAAATGGGAGTACCTCATGTTTGAGACATATCCAAAATGCCCATAACAACTTTGACTCACCCTTGCTTTCAACAGTAATAACAAAAAAATCAGTGCTGCAGCCCACACACATACAAATTGCTGGTCTTGTAAGCCATGTCTGAAAAACAAGATGCCCTGCTCTAAAAAGACAAAGAGGAAAATTTGTTGATGAAACTCAATGGTAGAGAAATTTACTTGGTGGTCAGGAGGCTTGGGAACACTTGTGGACTGAGCTGCCCTGGCCTCCCTTTCAGTGGACAGCATGGTCGTGGGCACTGACAAGGAAGTATGGGAGATCACAGACATGTCCCGTGACATCATTCAAACCCAGGGAGAGTGGGAGCTCCTGGGCATCAACAAGGCCACCCCAAGGTTGTTGGTGGGCAGCAGTGTATATGACCAGATCATATTCTACGTAAGTCCGGGGCTCTCTCTGATTTCTGATCCCAGTTGTTCTGTGATTTTCATCTTGATCTAAGGCTCTTTGAGATATAAAAATAAGCTTTAAGGGGTTAAGCACCTGCTCCCCACTCTACCCTATACCCTAATGCAGTGGTGGGATTCAAATAATTTAACAACCAGTTCATTGCCCTAATGACCGTTTTAAGTATAAAGTAACAATATACCATAAGGTGGTTTATTGTTTCGTGCATTTAATAGTTAAATAAAAACAATAAAAGAGGTACACAAAACTAGATTATGTTATAAGAAAGAGTTTTAAAATATTAATTAAAAAATATTAAATGATGCCTGACAAAAAACAATAAAACTGTTATTTAAGATATTTCCGTATTACTTCTTGATTGGTATCCTCACTTGCAATTTTTTCACCTATGGATGGAATGAACATTACTATGGGCACTTAGAATACATTCTTGTGCAGATGAATGTTAAAAAAAGAGTAAGGAATATAAATTTGTGACTTCCACATTGGGTGGGTACACAGGCACCTACCTTAAAGAACACCCTGGTTACAAGTACCATATTAACAGCCAGTTCACCAAGCTCAACAAAAAAATAGGTCTCGGTTCTGCCGAACTGGTGAGAACTGTCTGAATCCCATTACTGCCTTAATGGCCTTAAAGAGAGTCCCTGGACCTCTGCCTTGCAGAAAGGAGGAGAGGCTGTCCTCCTACAAGAATGGAGCAGCCATTTATCTGATGATGCAAAGGGCCCTAGTTGCCCCTACACATCTGCAGTTGTATTCCCAGCAGGTTGGACACAAATGAAAATTAAAAAACAAATTGGGGGGATTCTGTATAAGAGATCGTTCCAGGCTGACCAGGTGGTGGCTCAGTGGATAGAGTGTTGGACTGGGATGTGGAAGACCCAGGTTTGAGGCCCCGACATCGCCAGCTTGAGCATGGGTTCATCTGGTTTGAGCAAGGTTCACCAGCTTGAACCCAAGGTCGCTGGCTTGAGCAAGGGGTTACTCTGTCTGCTGTAGCCCCCTGGTCAAGGCACATATGAGAAAGCAATCAATGAACAACTAAGGTGCCGCAACGAAGAATTGATGCTTCTTATTTCTCTCCCTTCCTGTCTGTCTGTCTCTATCTGTCCCTCTCTGTGTCTCTGTCTCTGTCAGAAAAAAAAAAAAAAGATCATCCTTTAGCCAGCTGAACAGCACATTAGTAAGGATTAGACAGTCAAATATACATTTGAGCCTCTGGCATCAATTTAATCGCCGCATTATCCACACTCTCTCCTTCCCACCAGGTGGCCATCAGGCGCAGACCCAACCTCTATGTTATAAACCTTCTGGTGCCCAGTGGCTTTCTGGTTGCCATCGATGCTCTCAGCTTCTACCTGCCTGCCGAAAGCGAGAATCGTGCCCCATTCAAGATAACACTTCTGCTGGGCTACAACGTCTTCCTGCTCATGATGAATGACTTACTCCCTGCCAGTGGCACCCCCCTCATCAGTATGGCCCCTCCAACTTTCAGGGAGACAAAGGCAACAGAGAACAGGGAGGGGAATCTGGAGAACCAGCTGCCTCTCCACTTAAGGGAGGAAGGGGTTCTGTGGAAAAATTGGATTTAGGGAAAAAGGCTTAAGAAAAGTGTAGAGGTAATCTGGCCTGGTTTATTTATACTTGGCTTTGTCCTCAGGTGTCTACTTTGCCCTGTGCCTGTCCCTGATGGTGCTCAGCCTGCTGGAGACCGTCTTCATCACCTACCTGCTGCACCTGGCCACCACCCGGCCTCCACCCATGCCCCAGTGGCTTCATTCCCTGCTTCTACACTGCACCAGCCCAATGAAATGCTGTCCCACTGCACCCCAAAAAGGAAATTGGGGCCTGGGCCTCACCCCAGCCCACCTACCTGGTAAGGAAGTTACCACTGCCCACGTTTCCTCCTCCAACACCTCTACATCTCACTCCTGCCTCCTTCCCAGTGCCCCTCCTTCCCAAGTAACCTTCACAGCCCATGACTGAGTCTCTGTTTTTCTCTGCAGGTCTAAAGGAGCCTGTAGAGTTGGTGCAAAAGGTGCCGGGTCCCCAAGAGGCAGAGTTAAATGGGTGTCCTGGGTCAACAAAGGGTCAGCAGGAAGATGAGGCTCAGAAGCAGCACTTGGTCAGCCTGTGGGTACAGTTCAGCCACATGATGGACACTCTGCTGTTCCGCCTCTACCTGCTTTTACTGGCCACCTTCATCACCACAGTCATTGTCCTCTGGAACACCTAGGCCAATACCCCCATCCATTTCTCCCTGCAAACCATAGCCTAAGTTTCTCCTTGTCTTAGAGTGAGCCAGACCCTGGTCTCTTTCCTAATCTTAGCCACTTACCACCAGTGACTACCATGTCCTCTTCTATATTCCCAAAATTTCAATGCAGCCCTACCAAGTAGGCTCAGAACAGCCATGGTCCTCTCATGTGCCATAGTCCTCTTTCCTGCACACTTTTAGTGTCCCTCAGCCACACGTAACTTCTGACTCCCTGATCAATTGAGGTCCAGGTCAGCAGAGTCTCTTCCGGATTGATTATCCCAAGAAACAACTTTCCAGGAAGCATTGGACCCTCAGTACATTTATGATAGACCCACAAACACTAAGATGGAAAGTCCTCTTGCAGAAGCTTTGATACCTCACCCTAAACAGGTGTAGTATGATTTGGTATTAAGTCTTCAGATACCTTTAGAGTTTAAAAGAATAAAAAGGTTAAGTCTCATTTGCAAAAATTACTATAAAATAGTTATAATTGCAAAATATTCCTTTCATCAGTCATTTCCATTTCATTTTCTTTTACCTCTATCATTTCTAAAATTGGTCTTTGAAATAAACATTGTTCCATTTTCTTTTATTCTGACAGTTTCCTCTAATTTCACAAAATCAAACAGAGAAGGCCTTCTGAATATACATACTTGGAGGAGGGCCAGGAAAACAGTTAATGGCCTCAATTAGAGAGTTCAAGTTAAATAAATTTTTTCAGGTTAAAGAAATTCCACAGGATGGAATGCTTTGTACCCTTTTAAAGTGAGAATGTAGATCTATGTTAATAAACATGAAAACAAAAGAAAAGAAAACAAAAAACAAAAAAAATAAAAATAAATAAACATGAAAACAGATGCCTGATAAGTAAAATAGAGAAAACTTATAAAACAGTATGTATGTATACATAATTTTTGGGAGAAAAAGGCCCAGTAGAAAGAAATGCAGTGAAAAGAGTATTAATGTCTATACACCAAAATATGAGCCAACTTTGTCCTGGATAATGGGATTATGAGTAATTGCTATTTTCTTCTATATCTTTTTCTATGTTTTCAATGAGCAAATATCATTTTTACTATCAAAAACCTTATTTAAAATTTTTTAAAATAATTTTTCATTTTTAATTACAGTTGACATACAATGTTATATTAGTTTCAGGTGTGCAAACTGGTGATTAGACATTACATATCTTATGAAGGGATCCCCGTGATATTTCCAGTACCCATCCGACACCACACATAGTTATTACAATATTATTGGCTGTGTTGCCTCTGCTGAGTTTTACATCCCCATGACTATTCTATAACTAGTGTACTTCTTAATCCCTTCACTTTTCTTTAATAGTTAAGAGATTTTATTCTAATAGCTATAATTACAGTGCTTATTGGTCGAAATGAAAACTGAGAAGTGTATAGAAAGTTTCTAATCGTGTACTGAAAGCAGTAAGAAGCTCCACGACGCCAGATAAACCAGTTCTGGGGCTTAACAGCTCTGATTTCTTCAGTGTTATTAAAATGGGGGGAAAAAGTAGAGGTTGTTATTTTTTATGTCCAATCGACCCATGCAGGCTGAGGAAGTGAAAGCACAGGTGGACGGGGCTTCCGGGGCTAGTCTCTAAGATGACCATGCTCCTACCGGTGAGACCCAGACAACCCGGAGTGAGTGACCTGCATGCGGGTCATGGGAGGCTTCCATTCTGGCCAGAGTGGCCCCACAAAAGTACCTTCACTGACCCTAGGGAAGGTTGAGGTCCCTCTCAGTGGACTGTGAGTGGTAGCCGCAAGCCCCAGCCCATCCCCTGGGCAGTGGTGTAAACACAGGTACAAACACAAATGCAATGGGATGCAGATAACCCAGGACAGAGCCATTCAGACACCATAACTGATCAAGCAGATGGACTATGGCTGGTTCTGCCCACTGCAGAGACCCAGACCGGAGACAGACTAAAAATAGACTGGACTCAAGCCGTTACTGCGGAACCCACACTCGGCACATTTCTCCCTTCTCTGTGTTCAAGTGTCTACTTATCCTGTAACTATTTTTAAAAATGCTCTGGGTTAGCCTGACCTGTGGTGGCGCAGTGGATAAAGCACAGACCTGGAATGCTGAGGTCGCCAGTTCAAAACCCAGCCCAGTCAAGGCACATATGAGAAGCAACTACTACTAGTTGATGCTTCCCGCTCCGCCTCCCCTCCCCCATTCTCTCTCTCTTTCTCTCTCTCTCTAAAAATTCAACAAATAAAATCTAAAAAAAAAGAACAACACTGAGTTGAGGTTATAAACCAACCACAAAAATGGACCTCAACACAGATCTAAAGCACAGAGGAGGAGCATTGGGCTGATCTGACAGCAACACCTAGAGGCCCCAGGTGCCTAAAAGCCCTTCTTGACACTAAACAGGGTTGATTCTATTTTACAATTAAAAAACGCTGAGCAATATTGCATAGGCATACCAGAAACTGCTTCACTGGAAACAAGAACTGTTTGCATTAAATAAAACCTGGTTTCAGGATGCTCTGCACGTGTACAGCATGATGACGCACACTGGGACTGAGCGTGGAGACAGCTACAGGCACTCATACCACAGGAGAGGAAGGCAAGGGTGCAGGAGGGAGGAAGTGGGGGAGAGGAATGCGGCTCACTTCTGGTCCTGGAGCTGATTGGACAGCCAGTCCAGTCCCTCACAGAGCCCATCCCAGATGGTGGTACAGGTGGCCTGAAAGTACCAGTCCCTGTGGCACAGAGAGTGCACGCCCAGCTTGCTGGAGATCTCAGCTGCATTCATGGTGTTGGGGGGCAGGATCTTGTCCTGGCAGCCCAGGCTCCACACAGTGAAGCTGACGTTCTTCTACTCCACAATCTCCGTGTTGAAACCTATGGTGTAGATGGCGGTCACAATCTCACCCAGCCTCAGTTTGTACAGGATAGTGGTCTTCCCCACAATGTCCAGGCCTACCATGAGAATGCGTGTGTTTTTGTTTGTTTGGGGTTTTTTTTGTTTGTTTGTTTGTTTGTCAAAAAGGCCCTTTAAGAGGTTCACAAATATATTCCCCACGCTATAGACAAGGGACAGACACTAGCTGCTGCCCCCCACCAGGCATTGGTGTCACTCCCACAAGATCCCCTTTCACCTTTTCCACCCATCCCCTCCAACCCCTCTCCCATCTGGCAGCTGTTCAAATGCTCTCTGTATCTGTGAATCTGTTTCTGTTCTGCTTGTTTATTTATTTTGTTTTTCAGATTCCACATATAAGTGAAATCATATGGCATTTATCTTCCCCTGTCTAACTTACTTCACTCAGCACAATACCCTCTAGGTCCATCTGTGTTGTTGCAGATGCCAGATTTCACTGTTTTTACTCTCACCCAGCAAAGCTATCATTGCGAGTCCCAGGACAGATAAAGAGCTTTCCAGACAAGAAAAAGCTAGCGTTCATCACCATCAAACCAGTATTATAAAAATGTTAAAGGGTCTTCAAGAAAAAGAAGGAGGAGGAAGAGGAGGAGGAGAAGAAGAAGAAGAGGAAGAACCAAAAATATGAATAATAAAATGGCAATAAGTACATATCTATCAACAACTACTTTAAATGCAAATGGATTAAATGCTTCAATAAAAAGACACATGGTGGCTGAAAGGATAACAAAACAAGACCCTACATATGTTGTCTACAAGAGACTCGCTTCAGATCAAAAGGCACACAAACTGAAAGTAAAGGGATGAAAAAGATATTTCTTGAAAATGGAAATGGAGGGGGAAAAAAGCTGCAGCAGCAATACTTATACCAGATAAAATAGACTTTAAAACAAAAGCTATAGCAAGAGAAAAGAAAGAACTCAGCAATTCTATTTCTGAGTATTTATCCAAAGAAATCCAAAACACCAAATTGAAGACACATATACATCCATAAGTTTATTGCCGTATTATTTACAAAAGCTAAGATATGGAAGCAACCTAAGTGTCCCTTGAATGAACAAAGAAGATGTGGTGCTTATATACAATGAAATAAAAAACCTCTGTTGTTTCGTGTGGGGGTTTTTTTGGGGAAAGAGAAAGAGACACAAAGGGAGAGAGATGAGAAGCATCAACTTGTAGTTGCAGCACTTTCAGTTGTTCATTGATTGTTTCTCATATGTACCTTGACTTGGAGGGTGGGGGGCTCCAGCAGAGCCAATGACCTTCTGCTTACACCAGCAACCTTGAGTTTAAGCCAGTGACCTTGGGCTTCAAACCAGTGACCTTTGGGCTCAAGCCAGCGACCATGGGATCATGTTGATGATCCCACACTCAAGCTGGCTACCCTGCACTCAAGCTGGTGAGACTGCATTCATGCTTGCAACCTCAATGCTCTATCCACTGTGCCACCATCACTCAGGCTCTGGCATTCATTTATAGGTTAATCATTCATCAAGTCTGTTTTAACTACCTATGATGTATCGGGCATGATACCATATACTGAGCTAAAATAATGGATGAGACAGCCTTATTGGTGGTGTATAGATTATCCACCCAGAAGGCTGAGGTACCTGGTTTGAAACCCCAAAGTTGCCAGCTTGAGTGCAGGATCATCAACATAACCCCAAGGTTACTGGCTTGAGTCCAAAGGTCACTGGCTTGAAGCCCAAGGTTGCTGGGTTGAGCCCAAGGTAGCTGGCATGAGCAAGGGGTCACTGGCTCGGCTAGAGCCCTGGTCAAGGAACGTTTGAGATAATAAACAAGTAAAATGCTGCAATTATGAGTTGATGCTTCTCAAAAAAAAAAAAAAAAAGAAAGAGTGCCAGCCAACCAAGAATCACTGTTTTACTCATTCTAGATGGAATCTCTTTATCCCATCCTGGTATAGTTTTTTGTTTTTATTCCCTCCATATCTAATGTGGAAAATTAGCAGCCCAGTTTTACATGTGAATTTAACTATTCTTGAGTTCTTAGAGATGTTAATTATGCACTGGTGAAGGCATTCTGCTGACAGATTCTCTTATGTTTCTTTTTTCCATTACTCGGATCATATTTGTCCTTCAAAAACTCATCCATGCCTGACCAGGCGGTGGCGCAGTGGATAGAGCGCTGGACTGGGACACAGAGGACCCAGGTTCGAAACCTCAAGGTCACCGGCTTGAACACGGGCTCACCAACCCGAGGTCACAGGCTTGAGCAAGGGGTCACTCACTCTGCTGTAGCCCCCTGTTTAAGGCACAGATGAGAAAGCAATCAATGAACAGCTAAGTTGCCACAATAAAGATTTGATGCTTCTCATCTCTCTTCCTTCCTATCTGTCCCTCTCTCTGTCTGTCACACACACACACACACACACACACACACACACACACACACAGAAACTCAACCTTGACTTTTACAATAACTTAAAATAAAATGTTTACCACATATTTGAGAAATTTCAAGTTTCTTTCTATTTTTAATTTTATTGATTGATTTTACAGAGAGAAGAGAGAGGGGGACTGGGAAGCGAGAAGTGTCAGCTCAGATTTGCTTCACTTAGTTGTTCATCGGTTGCTTGTAGTATGTGCTTTGATTGGGCAAGCCCAGGACCTCAGCATTTGAAGTCGAGGCTTTATCTGCTGCACCACCACAGGCCAGGCGAATTGCAAATTTCTTAAATTCACTCTTGCCTCATTTCTCTTTCCTTTCTCATCTCCATATTTATATTTCTCTAGATGTTTTCTTGCATTTTTTTTCTACCTCGTATATATTTGACTTTAGGTTTTTTGTGCCAAGATAATTATAATTGGCAATGTCCTTTGCAAAAGAACAATCAGTTCGTATGTTAAGGTCGAAGTGAGCCTTGTGGTCTAAAATATGACCTGACAATGAAGCAAAACATTTTAAACTAGAACTGGCCTACACATGTCAGCAAGAATGTTTGGGACATTTCACAGTTTGGGAGGACATGCTTTTGGTTTCTGATGTCCTTTTCCCATTTAAAAACAAAAACATATATATAAATACTTCAGTAGCCCTTTTAATAATAACTTTATTTCCTTTTCTTCCATTTTCTATTGTAAAACTCTGTTAAGCATGTGTACTGGAAATTTATGAAGTCTTTGTGAAAACCAGACCGTTGGCCTTGGATATTCTACTCTCCTCAAATCCTTGATAATGTTTCTAACTTATTAGGTTGTCATTTCTACTAACTTCTCACTCTCCCCTTTCATTAGCAGTATCTAGAGGTAAACTCACTTTCTTTAATTGATTTAATTATTTAACCAATTTAAGAAAAATATCCCCCTACTTATTCTTTGGCACCCCCTGTATCTAACAATTCCTTTTTTTTTTTTTTTTAGGGTGGGGAAGAGATAGAGATAGAAAGAGAGAGAGATGAAAAGTATCAACTCGTAGTTGAATCGTTTTAGTTGCTCATTGATTGCTTCTCATACATGCTTTGGCCTGGGGAGCTCGAGCCAAGCCAGTGACCCCTTGCTCAAGCCAGTAAGTAACCTTTGGGCTCAAGTCAGTGACCTTGGGCTCAAGCCAGCAGCAACCCTGTGCTCAAGCTGGCGAGCCTGCGCTCAAGCCGGCAACCTTGGGGTTTTGAACCTGGGTCCTCAGCGTCCCAGGTCAACGCACTATCCACTGTGCCACCACCCATCAGACACTCACCATTCTTATTGTATGTTTTGCCTCAGTACTGTCTTTGATTTTTATCTACCTTCTGGAAATCCAGAGTATCTACAGAAAGTACCTTATTTTTTATTTATCCCCTCTCTTCTTTCATCTTCTGTTCCTCTGTCTGAAAAACAAGCTCATCTGTTCGATTTTTCAACACCATTTTCTTTCACCTTCCTCTGTTATTACTCTTGTATTATTCCCTATACCAGCATCTTCTATTATTTCCCCTTTGTCTTTTTTCCTAGTTCTTTCAAGAAGATCCCACCCATATCTGGCATTTAAGACAACTAGTCGTCTACAACGTCATCCTGAATAATTCAGAGCTGATAGCCCTGACACTGAATATTCCACACATATAGCATGGTTGTAAAAATCTATACAAAATAAGTAGCACTTTTGAAATACACCATGAGGATGTTTCATAGCATGTGTGGCTGGCTTCCTGTCTCAGGGAACCAGGAGGAAAGTTTTGAAGTTTCTCACTAAGCCAGCAAAAGGATTTATAAAGGCACAAGTTAGCATGCAAATGGTAAATACAACTAGGAAATAAGTCATTCTTCAAAATTCCTTCTTCTGGGTGATTCAATAATTCAGCCAAGTTACCCAAAGCCAACATTTTCCACACCCAGGTCTCATTTACTCCCTAACTACCTGCTCCACCCTGTTTTATGATCTGCACTAGATAGCAAAGGACCTAGTTCAATCTGCTTACCTAGTTCCTTCTTCTGATAAAAGTTAAGTCTTGCCTATTTCTTCATCTGCTTAGATTCCTAGTCTCAGGGATCTTGAGTTCACCAACTACAGGTACTTTCTTTTCATTCTTCTCTGCCTACACTTAGATTACAGCTCATGTATTATTTGAGCCTATCCAAGACAAATAGTCATCCAAAGTCATGCTTTTATTCCAAGGTTCAATATCCTGAATCATTAACTCAGTCTTTTAATACATCGAGTGCAACACACTGCTGGTATACCAAACCTTACACAATGAAAAAAGGTTTGTGTTCCTTCACTTAATTTTTTAAATTAAACTGTTTATTGCAATATAAAACACATACAGAAAGCATACAAATCTATGTGTACCACCTATTATTAAATTATTAAAATTACAGAGGTTGCTAGTTTGATCCCTGGTCAGGGAACATACTAAAACATATTTATGTTCCTGTCTCTCTCTAAAATCAATGAAAGTAAAAAAAAAAATCTAATAAACAAATTATTACAATTTATTACACCTCTAGAACCTCCACCCAGATAAAAAGATAGACCAATCCTTAGGAAAACCCTCCGTGAGGCCCATCCCAATAATCATTCCCACTTATTCTCTTCAACTGTAATCATTAACCTGACTTCTAGATTAGTTTAGCCAGTTTTTAAATTTATTTAGTTATTTAATGGATTTTTAGAGAGAAAGGGAAAGAGAAGAGAGGTGGTGAGGAGCATCAATTCATAGTTGCTTTCGTAGTTCTTTGATTGTTTCTCATAAAGCCTGGGGATTTGAACCAGTGACCTAAGCATTCTGGGTAGAAGCTCTATCCACTGCACCACCACAGGTCAGGCTGTTTTTGAATTTTATGTTACAGTATGTATTATTTTATGGTTGGCTTCTTCAATGTTATTTTGTGAGATTCATTCATGTTGTGTGAATAGCAATAGTTTATTCATGTCCATTGTTGTATAGGTTTTCACTTAATTATTTTAGGTTAGTAATTGTAGCCTTATTTATGGAACTAACTCAAGCTTATATTTGATTAAAACCATTGCTCTCTTACTGATATTAAAAGAATATTGGCAGATTGTCTTTAATCATGAATTAAACTAGAGAAATTCATTTTACTTGCTATCTCCCTTTATATTCTTTGTTTCATGCATTTGGGTTTAATATCTTAAATCCTTTTTGTAACAAGAAAGGGAGTGAATAGGCAAATAAATACAAACATTCAAAGACCAAAATGTAACAGTAAAAAGAAAAACTGCCAGTTTTTAATTTAATTAGTACATTTGGATAATTACCAACTTATAGATGAACCATGTTTCAAGTGTTAATTTACGAAATCATTGGTGCAGAAGTTCGAATGTACTTTCTATAAGAACATATTTCAGCCTGACCAGGCAGTGGCGCAGTGAATAGAGCATCGGACTGGGATGTGGAAGACCCAGGTTCAAGACCCCGAGCTCGCCAGCTTGAGCGCAGGCCCATCTGGCTGGAGCAAAAGCTCACCAGCTTGGACCCAAGGTCGCTGGCTCCAGCAAGGGGTGGCTCGGTCTGCTGAAGGCCCGCAGTCAAGGCACATGTAAGAAAGCAATCAATGAACAACTATGGTGTCGCAACGGCAATAAAAAACTAATGATTGATGCTTCTCATCTCTCTCCGTTCCTGTCTCTGACTCTCTGTCCCTGTAAAAAAAAAAAAGAACATATTTCAAACGGCACTCAACAACCAAGTTAAAATATTTTTATATCTGCTAAATCCACAAGGCAGCTGAAATACTGTCTATGTGCAATGAAACAATAAGTTAAATATATTAAAGAAGTTTTAGAAATGCTATTTCAAAACTAGAAATAAGACAAATAAAATTAAATTAAAAATTGTGAATTCTGCTTCTGTGAAAAATGCAATTGGAATATCGACGGGGATTACATTGAATCTATAGATGGCTTTGGGTAACATAGACATATTAACAATATTAATTCTTCCAATCATGAACATGAGATATCTTTCCATTTATTTTTCTTCTTCAGTTTTTTTATCTAAGTTTTGTAGTTTTCACTGTAGATATCTTTTATCTCCTTGGTTAAATGAATTCCTAAGTATTTTCTTGTTTTTGATGCTATCGTAAACAGAATCATTTTTCTAATTCCTTTTTCAGATAATTCATTGTTAGTGTGTAGAAATGCTACTAATTTTTGTATGTTCATTCTGTATCCTGCAACTTTACTGAATTTGCTGATGAGCTATAACATTTTTTGTTGGTGTAGTCGTTATGTTTTTTTCTATAAGTAATATCATGTCACCTGAATATAGAGACAATTTCATTTCTTCCTTTCCAATTTTAATGACTTTTATTTCTTTTTCTTGTCTGATTTCTCTGGCTAGGACCTCCAGTACTATAGTGAAAAGAATGGTGAGAGTAGGCACCCTTGTTCCGTTTCTGATCTTAGAGTGAAAGCTTTCAACCTTTTACCATTGAGTATGATGTTTGCTGTGTTTTGGGCATGTACGTGGCTTTTCTTCTAAACCCAGTTGGTCAGGAATTTTTATGATGGAAGGGTGTTAAATTTTGTCAAATGCTTTTTCTGCAGCTATTGAAATAATTGTCCGATTTTTATTATTCCTTTTGTTAATGTGATGTATCACATTTATTGATTTGCATACAGTGAACTATCCTTGCATCCCAAGGGTAAACCCCACTTGACTGTGGTGTATGATCCTTTTAATGTGTTGTTGAATTTGGTTTGCTAATATGTTATTGGAGATTTTTACATTTATGTTCATCAGGAATATTGGCCTATAGTTTTCTTTTATTGTAGTGTCCTTATCTGGTTTTGAAATCAGTATAATGCTGGCCTAGTAAAATGAGTTTAGAAGTGTTTCCTTCCTCTTCTACTTTTCGTAAGAGTTTAAGGATTGGTATTAATTCTTCCTTAAATGTTTGGTAGAATTCATTAGTGAAAGCATCTAGAATTTTGTGTTGAGGGTTTTTTCGCCCATCCAGCTTTACTGAGATATAATTGATACATAACACTCTATAAGTTCAAGGTGTTCAATGTGTTGATTTGGATACATTTATAAACTGTAAATAATTACCACCACAGTATTACCTACCACTTTCATTCTGTCACATAATTACCATTTCTTTTTTGTGGTAAGAGTTTTTTTATTTTTTTGAGAGAGAGGGGTCTGACCAGGTGGTGGCACAGTGGATAGAGCATCAGACTAGGATGTGGAAAACCCAGGTTTGAAACCCTGAGGTTGCCAGCTTGAGCACAGGATCATCTGGTTTGAGCAAGGCTCACCAGCTTGAGCCCAAGGTGGCTGGCTTGATCAAGGGGTCACTCAGTCTGCAGTAGCCCCCCAGTCAAGGCACATATGAGAAAACAATCATTAAACAACTAAGGTGCCACAACAAAGAATTGATGCTTCTCATCTTTCTCCCTTCCTGTCTGTCTGTGTCTGTCTGTTCCTCTCTCTGTTTCTGTCACAAGAAGAGCGGGGGAGGGAGAGAAGGAGGAGAGAGATGGGAAGCATCAACTCATAGTTGCTTCACTTTAGTTGCTCATTGATTGCTTCTCATATGTACCTTGGCGGGAATGGGGAAGGGACTCAAATCGAGCCAGTGACCCTTTGCTCCAGTCAGTGACCTTGGGCTCAGGCTAGCTACCTTTGGATCATGTCAATGATCCCACAATCAAGCTGGCAACCCCAAGCTCAAGCTGGCAAACCCGCACTCAAGCTGGTGACCTTGCAACTCAAGCCAATAAACCCATGCTCAAGCTGGCAACCTCAGGATTTTGAACCAGGGACCTCAGCATTCCAGGTCGATGCTACTGCACCACCACCGCTCAGGCAAGAACATTTTAGATCTACTTTTTAGCAACATTCAAGTATATGATACATTATTATTGGCTATAACCACATGTTGTACATTAGATCCCCAAACTTGTTCATCTTATAACTAGAAATGTGTACCATTTGAGTAACATCTTGTTGGGAGGCTTTTTATTCAATCTCCTTACTAATAATTGGTCTGTTCAGATTTTCACTTTCTTCATGTCTTGGGAGGTTGCATGTTTCTAGGAATTTATCCATTTATTCTATCACTGTAAACGTCCCTCTTAGAACTGGTTTTGCTACATCCCATAAGTTTTGGATGCTGTGTTTCCACTTTAATTTGTCTCAAGATATTTATTCTCTTTTGGATTTTTTCTTTAATTCATTGTTTGTTCAAGAGCATGTTGTATAACAGGGGTCGGGAACCTCATGAGCCAGATGTGGCTCTTTTGATGGCTGCATCTGGCTCGCAGACAAATCTTTAATAAAAAAAACCCAATAACGTTAAAAATATAAAACATTCTCATGTATTACAATCAATTTATTTCTACTGCTCATGTTCATGGTTGCAGTGTCTGGAGCCAATCACAGCTGTCCTCCGGGACAACTCCAAATTTTTATTGGATAATGCATAATGTACATGGGTCATTGTATGGCTTTCACGGAATTATATTTTAAAATATGTGGTGCTCATGGCTCTCTCAGCCAAAAAGGGTTCCCGACCCCTGTTGTATAATCTCTACATATTTGTGAATTTTTTAGTTTTCTTCTTGTAATTGATTTCTAGTTTAGAAAAGACGCTTGATATGACTTCAAGATTTTTAAATCTATTAAGATTTGTCTAGTGACCCTGCATATGACCTATCTTGGAGAATTTTATGTGTACTTGAGCAAAATATGTATTCTGCTACTATTGAATGGGATATTCTTTTTCATTTTTAATTAAGGGAGAGGAGGGGAGGCAATCTGTCTTGATTCCTACATGCACCCCGGCCAGGATCCACCAAGCAAGCTCCCTATGGGGCGATGCTCTGCCCATATGGGGCTGTTGCTTTGTTGCTCAGCAACCAAGCTATTTTTAGCCATGGAGCCATCCTCAGCACCCAGGGCCAACTCGCTTGAACCAATCAAGCCATGGTTGTAGAAAAGGGCGGGGGAGAGAAAAAGGGAAGGGAAAGGAGTGGAGAGGAGATGGTTGCTTCTCCTGTGTGCCTAACCAAAATTCTAACCCTGGGCCGGATGCTCTATATATGCCTGTCAGGTTTATCTAATATAATATGCAGTTTAAGTCTGATGTTTCCCTTTGCTTTTCTGCCTATATGGTCTATAAATTCTTGAAAGTGATGTATTAAAGTCCCCTACTATTATTGTATGGATTTCTATTTTTCTCTTCAGATCTGTTAATATTTACTTAAAATGTTTAGGTGCTCCAATGTAGAGTATATAAATATTTATAGTTGTTATACCTTCTTGATGAATTGACTCCTTTACCATTATATAATGACCTGCTTTGTCTGTCATTACAGTTTGGCTTAAAGTATGTTTTTTCTGATATAGCTACCTCTGCTTTCTTTTGGTTTCCATTTGCATGGAATATCTTTTTCCATCTCTTCATTTTTAATTTATGTGTATTCTTACAGTTGAAATGAGTCTCTTATAAGCAGCATACAGTTGGGTCTTGTTTTTTATTTATTCAACCATTCTATGTCTTTTGATTGGAGACTTTATTCCATTTAAACTTAAATTTAAAATTAAAAAGTAAAGTAAGGGGATGAATGGTGATAGACAGAGACTTGACTTGGGATGGTGAACACAAAATACAGTGTACAGATGATGTGTTGTAGAATTGTGCACCTGAAACTTGCATAATTTTCTTAACCAGAGTCACCCCAATAAATTCAATACAAAAGAAAAAAAAGTATTTTATGCCCAGTAATTCTACTTCTGGAGAAACCCAAAACACTAATTTGAAAAGATATATGCTCCTTGATGTTTATTGCAGCATTATTTACAATAGCTAAGATACAGAAGCAACCTAAGTGCCTACCAATAGATGACTGGACAAAGAAGATGTGGTATGTATATACAATGGAATATTATTTGGTCATTAAAAAAATATAAAATATGCTTGACCAGGCAGTGGTGCAGTGACTAGAGCATTGACCTGGGATGCTGAGGACCTAGGTTTGAAACCTGGAGGTAGCCAGCTTGAGTGCAAGCTCACGAGCTTGAGCATGCGGCTGCTGGCTTGAGCTTGGGATCATAGACATGACTCCATGGTCTCTGGCTTGAGCCCAAAGATTGCTGGCTTGAAGCCCAAGGTCACTGGTTGAGCCCAAGGTCATTGGCTTGAGCAAGGGGTCACTGGCTCACCTGGAGATTGCTCGTCAAGTCATGTATGACAAGCAGTCAATGAGCAACTAAGGTTCCACAACTATGAGTTAATGCTTCTCATCTCTCTCCCTTTCTGTCTGCCTGTCAGTCTCTCTCTCTCTCTCTCTCTCTCTCTCTCGCTAAAAAATAAAATAAAATAAAATCTTACCATTTGTGACATGGATGAATGTAGAGAATATTTTGCTAAGTAAAATAAGTCAGACAGAGAAAAAACAAATACCATATGTTTTCACTTAACTGTAGAATTTAAATAACAAAATAAATGAAGAAACAAACAGAAATAGACTCATAGATGCAGAGAATAAACTGATGGTTGCCAGGTGAGTAAAGGATTGAGAGGCTGGGTGAAAAAAGTGATGGAATTAAGAGGTACAAATTGGGCCTGACTGGTGGTGCAGTGGATAGGGTGTCAACCCAGAATGCTGAGGTCACCAGTTCAGAATCTGAGGTCACTGGCACAGGCTTGCCAGTTTGAGTGTGGGGTAGCCGGCTTGAGCATGGAGTCACTGGCTTGAGCATAGGGTCACTGGTCCATCCTCCAATCAAGGCATGTAGGAGAAGGAATCAATGCACAACTAAATTGAACAACAAGTTTATGCTTTTCTCTCTCTCTTCCTCCCTCTCTCTGCCTTTCTTTCAACATAAAATAATCTTAAAAAATTTAAAGAAGTACAAATTGGTAGTTTCAAAATAATCATGGGATGTACAGTATGGCATAGGGAATGCAGTCAATCATATTATAATAACTATATATAGTGCCAAGTGGGGACTAGAATTATCAGGATGATCAATTTGTAAATTATATAAACGTCTAACCACTATACTGTACACCTGAAACCAATATAAAATAATATTGAATGTCAACTGTAATTTTGAAATAAAAATGAATAAAATGTGCCCATGAAGAAAAAAAAAACCTTAAATATTATATAACAATGTAAAATGAAAAAGTTAAAGTCCTTCTACATCCCCCACCTACAACCTACTGTCTTCGAAGTCTGCCACAAGGGCTTTTATAAGCATATCCATCTCTCTTTCCTCCAAGTAGCTGTCCTGTCCTGAATTTTGCCTTTATTATTCTCTTAATTTTGTAGTTTTATTTCATATGCATGTATTTTAAACAACATATTACTTAAATATGTATACTTTAGAATGCATGAACATTACATAATATCATACTTGAGCTTGTTTTTATCATTCATTATTATGCTCTTGAAATTTAACCATGTTGATGAATAAAGTGAAGTTAATTAAGCTCTTTGCTGCATAGTATTCCATTACATAATTCCGCACTAATACACACGTGGCTATTGACCATTTGAAATATGGCTATTGTTAGAAAAAAGAAAAGAGAAAAATGTGGCTATTGTGACTGGGGAACTAAATTTTTCATTTTAGCTAATTTAAATTCAAACAGCCACATGGGACTCACAGTGCAGTGCTAGAAGATACCTAGGAGTAGAACTGATGGGTCTTATGATACATATCCTCTATTTTAAGAAACCACAGCAAATTGTTTCCCAAAGTGTTTTACTCCCACCCACAGTGCATGGGTGTTCCTGTTGCTCTATAGCTGCACCAACACCAACACTTATATTATCAAAGAAATGAGTGTGGCCTGACCAGGCGGTGGCGCAGTGGATAGAGCGTTGGACTGCGATGCGGAAGACCCAGGTTCGAGACCCCAAGCTCACCAGCTTGAGCGCGGGCCCATCTGGCTTGAGTAAAGCTCGTCAGCTTGGACCCAAGGTCGCTGGCTCCAGCAAGGGGTGGCTCGGTCTGCTGAGGGCCCGTGGTGAAGGCACATGTGAGAAAGCAATCAATAAACAACTATGGTGTCGCAACGACAACGAAAAACTAATGATTGATGCTTCTCACCTCTCTCTGTTTCTGTCTGTCTGTCCCTATCTATCCCTCTCTCTGACTCTCTCTCTGTCCCTGTAAAAAAAAAAAAAAAAAAAAGAAATGAGTGTGAATCAGAACCAGCTGGGAGCTTTAATTTTTTTAATTTTTTATTTATTGGTTTTTAGTGAGAAAGGAAGGGGAAGGGAGAGAGAGACAGGAACATTGAGCTGTTCCGTTATGTGCCCTGACCAGGGATCGAACTGGCAACCTCTGCTGTTCAGGTTAACGCTCTAATTAACCAAGCCATCCAGCCAAGGCTGCTGGAGAGCTTTTAAACACACACACACATTCTCTTCATATTGGTGGGAGGATGTGATGCAAGTATTTTCAAAAAACTCATCAAATGATTTTCTACTCATACACATTCCCTGGTGGCCTCAGGACTGTGAGTCTTTGGAGACAGATGAGGAAGGCACACAGAACAGTTCTGTCTCAGGAGAATGGCAACATAAAGGGTTAGACTGGGGATGGCGGGGTGGGCATAGATATTTAGAGGAAACCTGATGAATAAGCTATTCCAACACAAGAGATGCAAACAAAAGATGATGCAGATATGCATTATGGTGGCAGCTGTGCTAGCTAGTCAGGTCTATGTCCCAAAAAAGGAACTTACCTTCTCAATCGAGTTTCTTTCTCTTTTATTCTTTCCTTTTTTTTTTTTTTTTTTTTTTTTTTTACAGGGACAGAGAGAGAGTCAGAGAGAGGGATAGATAGAGACAGACAGACATTAACAGAGAGAGGTGAGAAGCATCAATCATTAGTTTTTCGTTGCCATTGTGACACCATAGTTGTTCATTGATTGCTTTCTCACATGTGCCTCAACCCTGGGCCCTCAGCAGACCAAGCCACCCCTTGCTGGAGCCAGTGACCTTGGGTCCAAGCTGGTGAGCTTTTGCTCAAGCCAGATGGGCCCATGCTCAAGCTGGCGACCTCAGGGTCTCGAACCTGGGTCCTTCCACATCCCAGTCCGACGCCCTATCCACTGCGCCACCGCCTGGTCAGGCTCAATCGAGTTTCTTAACTCAGTCTTGATAATAATCACTGATATCCACAGTGAGATAAAAAATACATTTCTAGGTCTGCAACAAAATAAATACATGTTCTTGCCTTGGGAAATTAGTAGGTGTCCCTGCGTAACTGTCCCTTTCCCAGGGTACCACGCACATTCTCTGAGGTATGGTAACTTCCAAAAGCACCTGATGAAGCTTTTATCAGTGGCCTCACCTGTCCCATCTCCCAAGTCACCCATTTTCCCTGAGAAGCACTTGGAACTCAGACCTTAAACCACTCATCTAGACAAGATTGCTACACAGGCGATTCTCCCCCTAGTCTTGGCCTAACTTCCTTGCTGTGTGGAGCCCGGAAGACATGCCCAGACAGAGGCAAAGCAGGGCACTCTTTTGTGACCTCTTTGGCCACAGCCTCTCACCAGGGAGTGGTCACTTGTCATTATGAGCAGTATTCAAAACCAGGAACCAAAGTGTGGTCCGAGTTCCACTAAGCTCTAGGGTTTGGGGGTTAGTGGTGAGTCCCCACGGAAGAGTTCGGAAGAGGAGGATGGAAGGGGGCGGTCCGTGAGGGGGAGACTCTTCCTCTGCCTCACTCTCAGCCTTCTGCTTCAGGTAAAATGGGCAAGAATAGGGAATGATGGCAATGCTGTTCTGGACAAAATCTAGAAACCCTGCCGTTGTCCAGAACTAGAGTGTATCTGCAGTAGCTGGGTTAAACATTTCTTTTCTTTGTCGTATCTATGTTTTGGTTTCCTTTGAGGACAGATGAAAAACTGAGTTCACTGATCAGGGCACACAGCTCCTCTCTCATTTGCTTGCATAGGCACCTACCAAATTGTCTGTCCTCCCATTTTATTACCTCTCTAATTCCACTCCTTTATGATGTTCAGCTTCTCTTTTCTACCAACATATAAAAATTGTGAACAGGGTAGCTTGGTTCTATTGACAATAACATAACTCCTTTCCCACCTCACATAGGAAGATCTTATAGAAGAACTGTATGAAGGGAAAAAGAAAACATTTACTTCCCCTTAGTATCTTTCTTCTTATTTTGGTATATGTACCTTAAGAGTTAACTGTTATGGGGAGATAGTGGAAGAGGCATGGGAAAAACATGCCAGGCCACAGTTATAAGAATAACCACAGAGCCCTCTGGATTAAGGGTGCAGAAGGGCTTTTACATTTTATTGTGTGGCTTCACCAACTACCTGGTGAATAATCAATGAGATCCTCTCAGGATAGTGATAATGAAAATGGTTCCCACAGATCTTAGAGGAAGTTACTGAATTTGAGAAGGGCACAGAGCACAGGACAAAGCAGGTAGTCAATAAACTCACATTGAATACAACTTCCTTAAGTCTCCACATATTTTACATCACACTCATGTTTACATCTCTCCAAACTTTTCCTTTTAAGAAATGGGAAAACATGAAAGTGGGAAGGGGAAAGTTGAGAAAATTTTAGGGAAATTTTGGTCAGTGAATATGAGGAAGAATCATAATAGAGTTAGCGTAAAAAGAGTATGGAAAGACAAGAGCCAAAATTTTAAGGGCATCTAAAGGTTGCAGATATGGAAGAAATAAGACTCCCCAGAGAAGCTGTTTGCATACCAATTTGGGTAATCATTGTATGGGAGCAAAAGTACAGGAAGAAAGGTCTGAGTCCTCAGGCCTAAAAGATCAGTTCACCACATCAACTTCCATTTGCCTGCCAGACCAGCCCATCCTCCTGGCCCTGGCAGGAAGAGCTTGGCCTTCAGGAATGAGGGGTTCACTTGCCTCACCCCATGTCCACCTTTTCTTTCTCTGCAGAGAGGCCCACAGACCCCAGCCTCGGCACTCCTCTCACTTAGGGAAGGGGACAAGACTTTCCTGAAAAAAACCCAGAATCAAAAGCAGACAGGAAGTGATGTTATAGAGCAGTCTGGAAAAGGGAGACAAAACTGTTTTGTAATTCATCTCTGAGCCTTACACAAGTCGGGACTGAAAGTGCCAGGAATGAATGTTTGTCTCCCCTGAAGGGGAAAGCATGTTGCTGGGCGTGGAAGAGGAAGTATGGGAGAAAGCAGATATGTCACAGAATATTGTCTGCACACAAGGGGAGTGGGAATACCCGGGCATCAACAAGGCCACCCCGAAGATGTCTGTGGGCTCCAGTCTTTTGACCAGATCAAGTTCTATGTAAGCACGGAGACTCTGGCACAGATGTCCATCCCCTGGATCTCCATCATAGAACCCTTCTAAGGCCCAGAGCCTCTTGCTTCTTGCCCCAAGTCTAGAAAGTCCCAGGGTACCATAACCTCAACCTTCCTCTTTGCTGAGTTCCCCAAAGCAGCCCTCTTTTCTGAACCTGTCAGCTCTAGTTTTGGTTTTCTTTGGTAGGTATGGGGTAGTTTTGTTAGTCACATGAAAGCTGCTCCTCATCATACAGCCCCCAAAATAGCCTTTGTTAGGATGAGGCCACCAAGAAAAGAAGGGGTTTGCCTGACCAGGCAGTGGCACAGTGGATAGAGAGTCGGATTGGAACTCAGAGGACCCAGGTTTGAGACCCCGAGGTTGCCAGCTTGAGCGGGGGTTCATCTGGTTTGAGCAAAGCTCACTAGCTTGAGCCCAAGGTCGCTGGCTTGAGCAAGGGGTTACTCGGTCTGCTGAAGACCTGAGGTCAAGGCACATATGAAAAAGCAATCAATGAACAATTAAGGTGTCGCAACAAAAAACTGATGCTTCTCATCTCTCTCCATTCCTGTCTGTCTGTCCCTATCTATCCCTCTCTCTGGCTCTGTCTCTGTCAAAAAAAAAAAAAAAAGAGGAAAAAATAAAAAGGAAAGGAAGGGGCTGGAGCCATCCTTAGGTCTCCTAGCTTCAGTTGGCTCTCTGTTCTCTCCTCTCCACCAGGTGGCCATCAGGTGCAGGTCCAGCCTCTTTGTCATTAACCTGCTGATGCCCAGTGGCTTTCTGGTTGCCATCGATGCCCTCGTTTTCTACCCGCCCTCAGAGAGCGAGAACTGTGCCCTGTTCAAGATAACCCTTCTGCTGGGCTACAACATCTTTCTGCTCATGATGTATAAACTACTCCCTGCCAGTGGCACCCCCCTCATCACTATGGCACCTCCCCCAACTATTGGAAAATGAGAAGAAGGGAAAAAGGAGACAGGGAAAGCAGGTGACCTGGCTAGACCTGCTGAGCAAATAAGGCAAAAAGGAGAAAGAAATCGTCTTAAGAAGGTCTCTCTGTGTGAGACAGAGAAAAGAAGGGAAGGGCGTTGGTTGTTCTTAGGGACCCACCTCACCCTGGCATGCTCTTTACCCCCACCCCAGGTGTGTACTTTGCCCTGTGCCTGTCGCTGATGGTGCTCAGCCTGCTGGAGACCATCTTCATCACCTATCTGCTGCACCTGGCCACCACCCAGCCCCCACCCATGCCTCGGTGGCTCCATTCTCTGCTCTTCTTCTGCAACAGCCCAGTGACATGCTGGAAGAAAACTGTGAGCCTAGGCCTCACCCGCACTCACCTGCCTGGTAAGGAAAGTCAGCATGGCCCACACTGTCTCAACTTCCACAACCCTCCATTTTTCTTGTCCTGTCTCCTTCCCAGTTCCTGGCTGAGTTTTTGTCCTCTCCGCAGGCCTGAGAGAGCCCGGGGAGCTGATAGGGAAGGAGCTGGAACCCAGAGAAGCAGAGCTAAGTGGGGGCTCTGGATTGACAAGGGCCCAGATAACTGACCTGTGGGTACAGTTCAACCACATGATGAACACCTTCTTCTTTCGCCTCTCCCTGCTCTTTTTGACCACATCTATCATAACAGTCATTGTCCTTGGACACACCCAGGAGCCAAGATCTAATGTGGCAGAGCTCACTGATGCTCGGTCTCCTCATCCTCAACCGACCGTTTCAGACCCTGCTCTTCCGCATGTGCAGTCCCAGCTCCACCCACGGTCCCAGCTTTAGCCCTCCCTGGGTTTCCATGGAATCACTGCTGACTCTCCCAGAAGCAAGAACTACCACCCCCCAAGAGGATAGAAAATGGAGCAGATTCTTTAAAAAACAGTTTGGCAGTTCCTTAACACATTGAACCCAGAGTTGCTGTGTGACCAGCAATTCCATTCCTAGACATAAACCCAAAAGAAATAAAAACATATATTCACACAAAAATTTGTGCTTGCATGTTCATAGCAACATTATTCATAATAGCTGAAAAATGGAAACAAAATAAATTTCTATTAACTGATGAATGGATAAATAAAATGTTGCATATTCATACAGTGAAATATTATGCAGCTGTAATGAATCACTGATACACACTGCAACTAGATGAATCTTGAAAACATGGAAAAAAAGAAAATCCAGTCACAGAAGACCACATACAGTATGTAATTCCACTGCTATGAAATGCCCAGAAAATGCTAATCTATGAAAGAAGAATCGTGTTTTCCTAGGACCTGGTAGGGAAAGGGGCAGGAGAATGAGGAACTGCTGCTAATGGGCTCAGGATTTGGGGGTGGGAATGAAAAAATGTTCTAAAATCAGACTGTGGTGATTGTTGCATAACTCTAAATACATCAAAAAATTTTGAATTGTGTACTTTAAATGGATGGATATTATAGCATGTAAATTGTATCTCAATAAAGCTGTTAAACAACTAAAAATAAATAACTCCACCACAAAATTCTCTGCTCAACACTTCCCTCCTGCTGATTTTCTCATTCCACTGCTCCCCGGTGCCATCTCCACAACTCTCTTCCTGGATTCTTTTTCTTTTATTTTCTTTTACAGGGACAGAAAGAGAGTCAGAGAGAGTGATAGATAGGGACAGACAGACAGGGACAGAGAGAGATGAGAAGCATCAATCATCAGTTTTTCATTGTGACACCGTAGTTGTTCATTGATTGCTTTCTCATATGTGCCTTGACTGCGGGCCTTCAGCAGATCGAGTAACCTAACCCCTTGCTGGAGCCAGAGACCTTGGGTCCAAGCTGGTGAGCTTTTTGCTCAAGCCAGATGAGCCCGTGCTCAAGCTGGCAACCTGAGGGTCTTGAACCTGGGTCCTCCGCATCCCAGTTCGATGCTCTATCCACTGTGTCACCGCCTGGTCAGGCTCTTCCTAGATCAGTGGTTCTTAACCTTTTTTGAGGTACCGAACCCACCAGTTTCATATGAGCATTCACCGAACCCTTCTTTAGTGATAAATAAAATATGATTTTTTTTCCAAATTCAAGACATAGGTGTATGTTTTTTTACTTGTGCACAAAATGAGCCGTGCATGAACATCACCTTGCTCAAAGAACGAAACCAACAAAGTGCATGGACTCACAACAAATTACGGTATTACTTTATTCTGGCCTTCGCGGCAGAAGCTTCTCTGAACCTCTGAGACCAATTCATCGAACTCTTAGGGTTCGACAGAACCCAGGTCAAGAACCACTGTCCTAGATCCTTGTATTCAGCTTTCATCAGTGTTTGTCCCTACGCTCCTCTACCGCTGGTGACTCACAGGGACTCAAGAACTTCAGCTCCCCACTCATCTGTGAGGTTTTCACGCTTCCTTGATAACATCACCACAGCTTCAGTTCAAACAGTTTTCACCATCATTAACTACATAAAATTCTCACAGCCAGATCAGCTCAGGGTTCCTTAATAGAAGATTATGCAGCCTGACCAGGCGGTGGCGCAGTGGACAGAGCGTCAGACTGGGATGCAGAAGACCCAGGTTCGAGACCCTGAGGTAGCCAGCTTGAGCGCGGGCACATCTGGCTTGAGCAAAAGCTTGCCACCTTGGACCCAAGGTCGCTGGTCCAGCAAGGGGTTACTCGGTCTGCTGAAGGCCTGCAGTCAAGGCACATGTGAGAAAGCAATCAATGAATAACTATAGTGTAGCAACGGCAACGAAAAACTAATGATTGATGCTTCTCATCTCTCTCCGTTCCTGTCTGTCTGTCCCTATCTATCTCTCTCTCTGACTCTCTCTCGCTGTCCCTGTAAAAAAAAATAAAAAAGAATAAACTTTTAGAAGATTATGCAGACATCAGACCTAAGACAGTAGTTCCCAAAGCCTTGAGTTACTTTGCATGTGGATGGAGGAGGTAGGGGTAGTGCAATGAAGAACAGTAGCCCTGCTTTAGTTTCTGCAATTGAAGGTGAAATTTAGGGCTGTGGTAGCTGATAACAACTATTGGTCAGCTGGCAGGTGGAGTTCCTGTACGGGCAACACACTATCATCCTTAAACGAGAGCTTCTGTTTCTATGGACAGTCCAGTAATTTGATCCTCAGAACAGCAACGTGGAATGAATGAATGAGTGAAGCATTCATTCATTCATTTATCCAACCTTTCCTAAATGCTTACTTATAAACTAGACATTTTTTCATAAGTGCTGGGGAAATGACAACAAATAAGACAGATTAAGAGGAGAATGATTTTCTAAAGTAACAAACTAGAAAAGATAATTTCATCAACTGATAATTGTTCTGAAGAAAATATAAAAGAGTAATAGAACAGAGAATGACACACAGATTAACAAGATGTTCCAGAAAGGCCTCTCTGAGGAAGTGAGATTTGTGCCAGCCCAGAAATGAATGATGAGATAAGATGAGATATATCCTGGACTGTCATACGTGTATATCCATAAGAACCGTTGGGATGAAACGTAGCAGGCACTACATTTATAGATGTCATCTGAGTAGCCAGGATCTTTGGATGAGTAAGATGAGAAACTGGAAGGAGAGTCCTATGCTGATCCTTCTGTTGCTATTGTAGAATGTTTAAGAATTGTGAAGATAGCCTGACCAGATAGTGGCACAGTGAATAGAGCATCAGACTGGGATGCAGAGGACCCAGGTTTGAAACCCTGAGGTCACCAGCTTGAGCATAGGCTCACCAACTTGAGTGTGGGGTTGCTGGCTTGAGCATGGGATCATAGACATGACCCCATGGTCATTAGCTTGAGCCCAAGGTCACTGGCTTGAGCAAGGGGTCACTCACTCTGCTGTAACCCCCCTCAAGGCACATATGAGAAAGCAATCAATGAACAACTAAAGAGACTAAGAAGCCGCAGCAAAGAATTGATGTTTTCCATCTCTCTCCCTTCCTGTCTGTCCTTATCTGTCCCTCTCTCTGTCTCTCTGTCACAAAAAATAAAAATTAAAAGAATTGTGAAGGCTGCTTCCCCAGTGCTGGCTCAGTGGATTGAGCATTGGCCTGAGATGCAGTGGGCCCCAATTCAAAACCCTGCGGTTGATGGCTGGAGCGTGGACTCATTGGCACGAGTGCACACTTGCCAGCTTGAGTGCGGGGTCACTAGTTTGAGCATGAGATCATCGACATAATCCCGAAGTCACTGGTTTGAAACCCAAGGTTTAAGGCTTGAACAAGTGGTCACTGGCTCAACTTGAGCCTCACCCCCATCAAAGTACATATGAGAAGCAATCAATAAACAACTAAAGTGAAGCACTACGAGTTGATGTTTCTCATTTCTCTCCTACCACCCCCCTTCCTGCCTCTCTCTGTCTTTCTCTGTCTCTTTCTTTCTCTCTTGCTAAAGGGGAAAAAAAAGAATTGTGAAGGTAATCATTTATAATCCACTCAAAACATTTAGAACAGTATGTTTTTATTTTGATCACAGAATCTATTTTACCAATCCATGCATACTGTCTCACTCAAAAAAGAACTGGTGATAATATAAATTGAAAAGGAACAAAATTAAAATTGCAACAAACATTGCTAAAATCGATATCAGTTCTGATGTGGTTCGCATATGGTGTCATACAAAAAAGCATTTTACTGGGCCTGCACTTGGAGAAATTTAGGCTTTTGCAGTAAGATTTATTCAAAGTTGAAATAAAAAGTTGCCTACAGGTCCCCAATGTCTCATCTCCATCTGTCCCACCAAGGAAAAAGTCCAGTCTTATCTTCGTTAAGCCCAGTATAAAGTTCAAAGTCTAGATATTGTGTGCCATCATAGCCCATGTCAAAGCTCACTCCAAAGCCTGTACTTGGAAGACCATCCGGCTGCCAGCCCACACAGCATGGCTACTGTTTGGAAACTCCACAAAAGAACCAGTAGGGCAAGATTCTTTACAAGCAGGAAGATAGAAAGACATTTGTGAAGCTTGTGTTTATATTTTCTGGTTTGGCAAAGACTAGCTTTCCTTAAGCTAACCAGTTTCTTTAAAATGTTGTGGGCTTGTGTTGGTTCCTCCCACTAATAATCAGATACTTCCTGGCTAAACAGACAAGCCTCTATGGTTGCCATTCGGCTTCCAAAGCACATGGCTTAAAGTGGAAGCACAGAAGCGCCTTCCCCCAGGACTGGTCAGGCAGTGCCTTGAGGAGATTTCTCCCAAACCTGAGTCGGGAGAGCTAAAGCACAATGGAGTCCTGAAATACGCAACTGAGCCTATGAATACTTTAGCCTTCTAACAAATTAAGCTAAATGGGAAATTGCAGCTTCTTACTGAAGCTGGCTTTCCAAGTTTTATAGAATATAATGCTCTCTCTTCCCATCAATATCTAGCTACCTGCCTACATTATCAGAATTACATATGGGCACTGGCTGGTGGCTCAGTGGATAGAGCCTTGGCGCTACTTATGGACATCCCTGGTTCGATTTCTGGTCAGAAGTGACCATCTGCTTCTCTTCCCTCCCTCTCCCCTTTCTCTTCCTCTTCCCCTCCTGCAGCCAGTGGCTTGATTGGTTTGAGCATGGCCCTGGGCATTGAGGATAGCTCAGTCAGAGCAGGACTGAATCAAGCACTAAAAATAGCTCAGTACCCAAGCATTGGTCCCAGATAGGGTAGTGGGGTGGATACTGGTCGGGGCACATGTGGGAGTCTGCCTCATTGTCTTCTATCCTTTCACCTAAAAAAAAAAAAAATTACATATGGATTTGATTACTAGATACTATGTAAGAGAATTAGTTTATACTGTCTTTTTAATTATAAAACAATGCCCAAAAACTTTAATTAAGTAATGTTTGTATTACAATTATCTCGATATTATATTACTAATTACTTAACTAGTTTGTACTCTCTGAAAGTACATCATCAATATAGTATCACTGCACAAGCAGGTTGTGGGGGATTTGTATACAATAAGAAATAGAGACCCAAGCACAAAGCAAAACTACTTTTGATGAAAATGTGGATCACAATATACCCTAAAGAAGGAACCAGACAATCCACATGACATTGAGTCGATAACTAAACAAAACTACCAGTGTATTACTAAAAAGCATGCATAGCACCTCAAGTAAATGCTGTTGATGCACTTAATAACAAAAGCCATGGAAATTGAGAGAATTCCAGCAGTACCCACAACCGCCTGCAAGCAGGAGTTTTGTGACTTTCCCAGAAGCTCCAGAATCTTAGAATACCAGATTCGAATCTTGAGGATATTTGGGTATTGTGCAAATTTTAGTTACCAATGTCTCATTTTAGCAATTCTGAATTAGTATGTTCTTAGTAATAAGTAAAATTGAAAGGAAATCCTAAAGAAAGGACTTGGGCCTGACCAGGAGGTGGCACAGTGGATAGAGCGTTGAACTGGGATGCGGAAGACCCAGGTTCGAGACCCCGAGCTCGCCAGCTTGAGCGCGGGCCCATCTGGCTTGAGCAAAAGCTCGTCAGCTTGGACCCAAGGTTGCTGGCTCCGTCTGGCTCCGTTGCTGGCTCCAGCAAGGGTTTATTCGGTCTGCTGAAGGCCCGTGGTCAAGGCACGTGTGAGAAAGCAATCAATGAGCAACTAAGGTGTCGCAAAGAAAAACTGATGACTGATGCTTCTCATCTCTCTCCGTTCCTGTCTGTCTGTCCCTACCTATCCGTCTCTCTGACTCTCTCTCTGTGTCTCTGTTTAAAAAAAAAAAAAAAAAAGACTTGAATTTGTCAGCCCTTCAGAAGGCCCTTACTGCCCTCTAGTGGGGATCCTACTCAGGCCCCTCTGAGATCATTAGTGACCCCAGGATCTGTGCAAACCAACATACAATGCATAGTGTGCCTACCTTATCCATATAGTCCTGACTAAAATTTGGACACACTGTCATATTTTTTTCTGATTTGTAAAATCATTTATATAAATAACTTTATAAAAATCTATAAATAAAATTACATTCATAGGCTTAGTGACTTGTCTTCAATAAAAAACTCAGTAAAATGAAAAGAAATATTAAAGGCGCAAAGGAAACAAAGAACATGTATCAACCAGCAGTCATCTGTTATTTTTTCATCATTGAATTGGACGAGTTGATGAGACATTACTCCATTTGTCCTTGTTGAGCAAGAACTCTGCTTATTAATTAATGGACCTGTAGCAAAATAGGTATGTGGCAGCTTTTACATTGTCATGAAAGGTTGCTAGTTTGGCCTTTTCCTTGGTTTGGAAATAAAAAAGTTATTTTGATAATAATAGCCATCATTTGCTGAGTACTTTCTTTTTTTAAAAAAAAATATTTTATTTTTATTCATTTTAGAGAGGAGAGAGAGAGAAGGGGGGAGGAGCAAGAAGCATTAACTCCTATCTGTGCCTTGACCAGGCAAGCCTGGGGTTTCAAACTGGCAACCTCAGTGTTCTAGGACGACACATTATCCACTGTGACACCACAGACCAGGCCCTGAGTACTTTCTATATGTGAAGTCCATTACATTCTTATTTCATTTGATCCTCACAACAATTCTATGAGGAGGATATGAACATTATTCCCAGTTTACAGATGGGGATGACATAGTAGAAAGAGGTTAAGATCCTTCCCCAGGATCACACAGCAAGTAAGTAGTAGAACCATTTTGAACTCAATTTTGTCTAATTCTTAATCCTGTGGTTTAACACATCCAAATCAAAGAACACAGAGATAATAATTCTTGAATATGAAAAATTAAGCACTGGACTCTGAATCCAGAATGATCTCCAGCAAGGACTCTCCCCTAGCACTCTAGTTGATAACTCTTAACCTCAGGGTGTTAGTCTCCAGTGTGGTCACCTTCAGTCTGCCTTGGGAATTTTCAGAGCTCCATGATTTCCTTGCCTCTCACTGGGACCCTCAGAAAAGGGCTTGCTTACACATGCACACAAACAAATGCAGGTAGAACTGCTGAAATATGAATAAGCTCTATCAAGTACACTGTCCAAAGACGATTTTCAGAAAAGACAAAATCATGACTCCATATAAATACATTTTAAAAATTAATTCAATTCATGCTATATGTGACAACCAGTAGGATGTTAGAACTAGTCCAAAAGAAAAGGGGAGAACCACAAGTTTCTATGGCATAAGGGTATTGAATTAAAAATAGAGAAAAATTTTCCATAGGAGGACAAGATAGAGTTTGCATATTGATGATGTTTAAATTTACCTGAACCCTATGTTCCCAGAATATTTTGAGGGTTAAGAAATCTCCCCAGCCTGACATGCAGTGGCACAGTGGATAGAGAGTCAGACTGGAACATGGAGGACCCAGGTTTGAAACCCCAAGGTCGCCAGCTTGAGTGCGGGTCATCTGGTTTGAGCAAGGCTCACCAGCTTGAGCCCAAAGTTGCAGGCTTGAGCAAGGTGTCACTCAGTCTGCTGTAGTACCGCAGTCAAGGCACATATGAGAAAGTAGCCAGTGAGCAACTAAAGAGCCGCAACAAAGAATTGATGCTTCTCGCCTGACCAGGCGATGGTGCAGTGGATGAAGCGTCTGGTTGGGATGCGGAGGACCCAGGTTCGAGACCCCGAGCTCGCCAGCTTGAGCGCGGGGCCCATCTGGCTTGAGCAAAAGCTCACCCGCTTGGACCCAAGGTCGCTGACTCCAGCAAGGGGTTGCTAGGTCTGCTGAAGACCCGTGGTCAAGGCACTTGTGAGAAAGCAATCAATGAACAACTAAGGTGTCGCAAAGACAACGAAAAACTAATGATTGATGCTTCTCACCTTTCTTCGTTCCTGTCTGTCTGTCCCTATCTATCCCTCTCTCTGTCCCTATAAAAAAAAACACAAAAGAACAAAAAAAGAATTGATGCTTCTCATCTCTCCTCCTTTCTGTCTATTTGTCTCTATCTGTCCCTCTGTCTCTCTCTATCTTTGTCACAGAAAGAAAGAAAGAAAGAAAGAAAGAAAGAAAGAAAGAAAGAAAGAAAGAAAAGAAATCTCCCCAATCTAGCCTGATCAGGCAGTGGTGAAGGGGATAGAGCATCAGCCTGGGATGCTGAGGATCCAGGTTTGAAACCCAGAGGTCTCTGACTTGGGCGTGGGCTCATCCAGCTTGAGCACAGGCTCCCTGGCTTCACCATGGGATCATAGACATGACCCCATGGTCACTGGCTTGAGCCCAAAGGTCACTGGCTTGAGCAAAGGGTCACTGACTCAGCTGGAGTCCCCCTACCCCTGTCAAGGCATATATGAGAAAGCAATCAATGAATAACTAAGGTGGTGCAACTACGAGTTAATACTTCTACTTCTAATCTCTCTCCCTCCTTGTCATTCCTATTTGTCTCTCTCTCTCCCCGCTTTGCTAAAAAAAGAAGAAATCTCCCCATTCTAGAATTGTACACCGTGAAACCCATCTAATTTTATTAACCAATGTCACCCCAATAAATCCAATTAAAAATAAAATATAAATTAAAAAAATTTTTATTTAAAAATTAAATAAAGTTTTGGGTATGCAACATAATCAAATGTGAAAATGACCTGGAGATGTTTTCTCTGAATCAATGTACCCTAAGTAATCAATGTCACCCTGTTAAAATTAATTGTCTAAATTTAAAAAAATCAATAAAAAAATTTTTAATTTAAATTTTAAAAATTTTCCCATGTTCAAAACATATATGTTCCACAAAGAATTTTACACAAATGTTCATAGCACCATTACTCATAATAATCAAGAAACAGAAATAACCTAAATGCTCACCCGTTGATGATTGGTAAACAAAACGTGGCATATCCACATAACAGAATATTATTTAGCTATAAAAAAAAGCATGAGGCCTGGCCTGTGGTGGCACAGCGGATAAAGAGTTGACCTGGAACTCTGAGGTCACCAGTTTGAAACCGTGGGCTTGCTAGTCAAGGCACATATGGGAGTTGATTCTTCCTGCTCCTCCCCCTTTCTCTCTCTCTCTTTTTCTCTCTCCGCTCTAAATGAATAAATAAAATCTAAAAATAAAAAAACGAAGTACTGATACATGCATGCCACGACATGGATGAACCTTGAGAACATTAAGTGAAAGACACAAAAGACCATGTTGTGTCGAGCCACAACGAAGAATTGATGCTTTTCATCTCTCTTCTGTCTGTCCCTATCTGTCCCTCTCTGTGTCTCTCCCTCTGTCTCTGTCACACACACACACACAAAGACCACATTGTGTCATACCATTTATATAAAATGTCCAGAATATGCACATCCATAAAGATGCAAGGCAGATGGGTAGCTGACTGGGGCTGGTGCAGAAGGAAATAAAAGGGGTGGAAGAAATGTGGAGTGACTGCCAACGGTTCAATAAAAACGTACTAGAATTAGATTATGATAATTGTTGTACATTCTTGTAAATATACTAAAAACATTGAATTGAACACTTTAAACAACTGAACTACATGGTATATAAAGAATATCCCAACAAAGCTACTAATTAACACTAAATTGAGTAACAGACTGCAAGGTAATCACTGGTACTTCTCAAAAGTGTCAAAGTCATGAAAGACAAGGAGAGACTGCAGAATTGTCATAGATTAAACGAGACTAAGGAGACAGCAAATCTAAATGCAACGGAAGCTCTTGAGCAAATCCTTGAACAAAAGAAATTATTCTGAAGGGAAAAGATTGACATTTTATTAAGTCTGTAGTTTACTTAATAATATTGTTCCAGTGTTAATTTTCTGGATTTCATAATTGTACTATGGTTATGTAAATTGTTAGTATTTGGGGAAGAATATTAGGAAACTCTCTATACTATTTTGCAACTTTTCTGTTAATCTAAAATTATTTCAAAATAAGCATTTTTTTTTTTACAAGTGAAAGGAGGGGAGATATTGAGACATATCCCACATGCGCCCCAGCTGGGATCCAGCTGCAACCCCAATCTGGGGCCGCTGTTCTGCCCATTTGGAGCCATGCTCTCAACTGAACTATTTTTAGCACCTGAGGTGGAGGCTCCATGGAGTCATCCTCAGCAACTGGGACAGATGTGCTTGAACCAATCAAACCATGGCTGCAGGAGGAGAAGAGAGAGAGAGAGAAGGAAGAGAGAAAGGGAGGGGGAAAATCAGGTGGTTGCTTCTCCTGTGTGCCCTGGCTGGAAATTGAACCTGGCACATCCACATGTGCTCTACCACTGAGCAAACTAGCCAGGGCCTAAATGAACATTTTTTAAAAGAGAATTTTTTTTTAACAAGATAGAGACAGACAGACAGGAAGAGAAAGAAATGAAAAAGCCTCAACCCATAGTTGCAATACTTTAGTTGTTCATTGATTGCTTCTCCTACGTGCCTTGACCAAGGGGCTCCAGCCGAGCCAGTGACCCCTTGCTCAAGCCAGTGACCTTGGGTTCAAGACAGCAACCTTTGGGCTCAAGACAGCAACCATGGGATTATGTCTAGGATCCCACGCTCAAGTCGTGGACCCCATGTTCAAGCTGGTGAACCCACACTCAAGCCTGAAACTTCTGGGCTTTGAACCTGTGTCCTCAGTGTCCCAGGTCAATGCTTTATTCACTGTGCTACTGCCAGTCTGGTTAAAAGAGAAAATCTTAAGAGACATTTCAGCTAATTGCAATGTGGAAACTTTATTTTGATCTTGAATAAAACAATAAACTATTTTAAAAAAACATTTATGAGTTAATTGGGGAAACTTGAACACTGAGTGAATATTTAATATCAAAAATTATTGTTGCCTGACCAGTGGTGGCGCAGTGGATAAAGCGTTGACCTGGGAACACTGAGGTCGCCGGTTCAAGACCCAGGACTTATCTGGTCAAGGTGCATATGGGAGTTGGTACTTCCTGTTTCTCCCCCCCTTTCTCTCTCACTCTCTCTCTCCTCTCTAAAATGAATAAATAGTAAATAAATAAGTTAAAAAAATTTTTTTAAATCATTGTTAAATTTTATTAGGTCATTGTGTTTACTTCTGTTAAATAATCCTTTTCTCCTAGAGATAAATGCTGGAATATTTACAGATGAAATTTTAAGATGTCTAGGATTTGCTTTAAATAACCCAAAGAGAAAGGAGAAAATGGAGGGCAGGGAGGGTACAGATGAAATAAAGTTGTCTATGAGTTAATCATGTTTTATATGGTGACGGGCACATAAGGAATCATTATATTAGTTTTCTCTACTTTTGTGTATATATATATATATATTTGAGAGGGGGTGGGGGGAGAGAGAGAGAGAGACAGGAACAGCAAGCTGCTCCTGTATGTGCCCTGACCAGGGAATCAAACTGGCAACCTTCATGCTTCAGGACAACGCTCCAACCAACTGAGCTATCCAGCCAGGACTTAATTTTTATTGAGTTTTAGAGAGACAGAGGAAGGGAGAGAGAGGGGAAGGGGAAGGGAAGCATTTGTTGTTCCACTCAGTTGTGCATTCTTTGGTTGCTTCCCGTGTGTGTCCCTGACGGGAGATCAAATCCGTAAACATGTTGTTTTGGGACAATGCTCTTAAACAACTGGACTAACTGACCAGGGTCTACTTTTGTATAATAGTTGAATTATAATTTTTTTATTAAGTGAGAAGCAGGGAGGCAGAGACAGACTCCTGCATGCGACCCAACCAGGATCCAACTGGCAAGCCCCTACGGGGCAATGCTCTGCCCATCTGAGACCACTGCTCCATTGCTCGGCAACGGATCTTAATCTCTTCCCAGGCAGATGCACGCCTTGGACCAAACATGATGATTTTGTGTATTCAGAAAGATAAAGAAAAAAAGCACATTACTGGATTTCAAAATACTGTCTACAATTAAACTTATGACACAAAATTTAAGGCAGTGCTTCTCAATTTGGGGGTTATGAACTCAGAAAACCAACCTACGGGGTTGGTAAATGCACAATTATTATCTGTAGATGGAATAAATAGTTACCACATACATATAAAAAGTCATATGTATGCAAATATAGACATATATAACTATTTTTAGAACTACATTCAGTACAGCATTATTTACAATAATCAAGGCATGGAAGCAACGTAAGTGTCCATTAGTAGATGAATGAATTAAGAAGTAGTAGGCCCTCCCCGGTTGGCTCAGTGGTACGGTGTCGGCCCGGAGTGTGGAAGTCCCAGGTTCTATTTCCAGCCAGAGTCCACAGAAGAAGCACCCATCTGCTTCTTCATCCTTCCCCCTCTCTTTTCTCTCTATCTCTCTCTTCCTGTCCTGCAGCCAAAGCTCCATTGGAGCAAAGTTGGTCTGGGTGCTGAGGAAGGCTCCATGGCCTCCGCCTCAGGTGTTAGAATGGCTCCAGTTGCAACAGACCAATGCCCCAGATGGGCAGAGCATCACCCCCTGGTGGGTATGCCAGGTGGATCCCTGTTGGGCACATGCGGGAGTCTGTCTCTCTCTGCCTTCCCACTTCTCACTTCAGAAAAATACAAAAAAAAATAAAAAAGAAGTAGTAAATGGAATATTACTCAGCCATAAAGAGAAGGAAATATTGCCATTTTTGACAACATGGGTGGATATAGAATAAATTATGCTAACTGAAATAAGTCAGAGAGAGAAAAACAAATATGATGTGATTTCACTTATATGATTTCACTTTCTATAAAACAAAATAAACTAACAAAGTAGAAGCAAAATTGAAAAGAGAACAGATTGATAATTGCCAGATGGGAAGGGAGTTGAGGGGAAGGCATTAAAAAGGTAAAAGGGATTAAGAAGTACAAATTGCCAGTAATAGAAATAGTCATGGGGAGCCTGACTGGTTATGATGCAGTAGATAGAGCGTTGACCTGGTATGCTAAGGTCCCAGATTCAAAACCTCAAGGTCTGTGGCTTGAATGTGGGCTCACCCAGTTTGAGTGTAGGCTCACCAACTTGAGCTCGAGGTCACCGGCTTGAGTGCAGGGTCACTGGCTTTGAGTGCAAGACCATCGACATGATCCTGAGGTCACTGGCTTGAGCCCAAGGGTTGTTGGCTTGAAGCCCAAGTCAGCTGGCTTAAACAAGTAGTCACTGGCTCAGCTTAAGCCCCCTCCCCCCATCAAGGTACATATGAGAAGCAATCACTGAATAACTAAAGTGATGAAACTACGAGTTGATGTTTCTCTCGCAAAAATAAAATAGAGATGTAAAGTACATCATAGGGAATATAGTCAATAATATTGTAATAACTATAGATGGGTACTAGACTTATTGGGGTGATCATTTCATAAGTTATGCAAATGTCTAATTACTATGGCCTGACCAGGTGGTGGCGCAGTGGATAGAGCATTGGACTGGGATGTGGAGGACCCAGGTTCAAGACCCCAAAGTCACTAGCTTGAGCGCGGGCCCATCTGGTTTGCGCAAGGCTCACCAGCTTGAGCCCAAGGTCGCTGGCTCGAGCAAGGAGACACTCGGTCTGCTGTAGCCCCCTGGTCAAGGCATATATGAGAAATTAATCAATGAACAACTAAGGAACCACAACAAAGAATTAATGTTTCTCATTTCTCTCCCTTTCTGTCTGTCTGTCCCTATCTGCCCCTCTCTTTGACTCTCCTGTCTCTGCCACACACATACACATACACACACACACGCACACACACAAATGTCTAATTACTATGTTGTATACCTGAAATTAAAATAATATTGTGTGTCAACTGTAATTTGAATTTTTTT
Organism: Rhynchonycteris naso; assembly: GCA_037038555.1. Lineage (NCBI taxonomy): Eukaryota > Metazoa > Chordata > Mammalia > Chiroptera > Emballonuridae > Rhynchonycteris > Rhynchonycteris naso. The sequence goes on from CM073002.1 coordinate 41,209,652, forward strand.
AATTTAAAAAGTGGAAATTTTAATTTCCAAAAATATAGGCTTTTCTTTTCTTCTTTTTTGTGTGTGACAGAGACAGAGAGAGAAACAGAGAGGGACAGACAGACAGGAAAGGAGAGAGATGAGCTGCATCTTTGTTGTAGCTCCTTAGTTGCTCATTGATTGCTTTCTCATATGTGCCTTGACCAGAGGGGCTACAGCAGAGCAAGTGACCCGTTACTCAAGCCAGCAACCTTGGGCTCAAGCCAGTGACCTTTGAATTCAAGCCAGCAACCATGGGGTCATGTCTATGATCCCATGCTCAAGCCAGCAACCCCACGCTCAAGCTGGTGAGCCCATACTCAAGCTGGATGAGCCCACACTCAAGCCAGCAACCTTGAGGTTTTGAACCTGTGTCCTCAACATCCCAGTCTGATGCTCTATCTACTGCACCACTGCCTGGCCAGGGAAAATATATAGGATTTTCTTAATTATTTTTGTTATTGATTTCTAAGTTAATCACACTGTGTTTCGAATACATGCTTTGTGTTAATACATGTCAAACTTTAATGTGCACATGAATTCCCTAGGTATCTTGTCAAATGCAGATTCTGGCTCAGGAGGTATGTAGTGGGGCCTGAGTGTTTATATTTCTAACAGGCTTTCAAGTGCTGCTGCTGCTGCTGCTCTGTGGCCCATATTTTCCATGGTCTCAAGAAAGGGTCTACGTGACACCAATTCCTTGAAATCTGTTGAGATTTGTGTTTTGCTAAATGTTCGTAAACATTGCACAGGCATTTAGAAATAATGTGTATTATCCAATTATTAGGTGTAGTGTTCAATATAAATTCATTAGATCAATATGATTAATTGTGACATCTGTCTTCTGTATTCCACTTTATTATCTTGTTTTTTTGTTTTGTTTTGTTTTTACAGGGACAGAGAGAGAGTCAGAGAGAAGGATAGACAGTCAGGAACAGAAAGAGGTGAGAAGCATCAATCATTAGTTTTTCACTGCCGTCGCAACACCTTAGTTGTTCATTGATTGCTTTCTCACATGTGCCTTGACTGCGGCCCTTCAGCTGACCGAGCAACCCCTTGCCAGAGCCAGTGACCTTGGGTCCAAGCTGACGAGCTTTTTGCTCAAGCCAGATGGGCCTGCGCTCAAGCTGGCGAGCTTGGGGTCTCGAACCTGGGTCTTCCGCATCCCAGTCCGACGCTCTATCCACTGCGCCACCGCCTGGTCAGGCTCATTATTTTGTTTTATCTATCAAATACTAAGAGAAATATATTTAAATCTCTTGCTATGATAGTGAATTTGTCAATTGTTTCTTACAGCTTTGTCAAGTTTCACTTCGTATGTATTAAAGCTTCATTTTTAAGTACAACGAATTTGACATATTTTGTTTTCCTGGTGAAGTAAAGCTTTATTATTATAGAGTGACCATTTCAATTTCTAGTAAAGCTTACCAATAGATTTGTTTTGGAAAGCATTTGCCCAATGCATCTTTTTTCATCTTTTTACTTCCAGCTTTTCTGAGACCTTATGTTTTAGGTGTGTCCCTTGTAAATAGTATATTCTTTTTTTAAGTTTTTATATTTATGAGAGAGAGAGAAAAACATCAATTTGTTGTTCCACCCATCCATGCATGCACTGGTTGATTCCCACATGTCCCTGACCAGGGATCAAATCCACCACTTTGGCATATAGGGCAATGACGCTCCAACTGACTGAGATACCTGGCCAGAGGAATAATATATTCCTGAATTTTATTATTTGGTCCAGTTTTTATATGAATACTAAAAAGATCTTAGAATGTTTTAACTCTGGTCATCTGCTTTCTGATTTACATGTATAAGTAATTTAGTACTTTCTTTAACTCCCCAATTTAGACATTGATGTTATTTTATATTATCAACACCTGTTTAGATTTACTCACACACTTACAGTTTTCTTTATTAGACCTTCCACTTTGCATCTTAGACCTTTGTTCTAGAATTTCTTCTGCTTGAGGTATTTGTTTTAACAATGCTGTTCAATATGCTATGGAAAGTAGTGGAAATAGTTTATAGCTGCACTGTTCGATATACTAGCCACTAACCACATATGATTACTGAGCACTTGAAACATGGCAAATATGACTGCATTACTGAATACTTACCAATACTTGTAAATAATTATAATTGTAATATTAATAGTATCATATGTGGTTAGTGGCTACTGCACTAAACAGTATAACTTTAGAAGTCCTATTAGTAAAGATCTTCGAATGACCAATTGTCTCCATTTTAAATCTGAAAAAAAAATTTTGTGTGTGTGATAACAGAGACAGAGAGAGTCAGAGAGAGGGACAGATAGGGACAGACAGACAGAAAGGGAGAGAGATGAGAAACATCAAGTCTTTGTTGAGGCTCCTTAGTTGTTCATTGATTAATTTCTCATATGTGCCTTGACCAGAGGGTTACAGCTGACCGAGTGTCTCCTTGCTCGAGCTAGCGACCTTGGGCTCAAGCTGGTAAGCCTTGCGCAAACCAGATGGGCCCGCGCTCAAGCTGGTGACCTCGGGGTTTCGAACCTGGGTCTTCCACATCCTAGTCCAACGCTCTATCCACTGCGCCACCGCTTGGTCAGGCTGACAATGTATTTACTTCACCCGTGTACTTGAAAATAATTTCTATGGGAAGACAATACTAGGTTGAAAATATTTTCCTTCAACTCTTTGAAAGTGTTATGCCATTATCTTCTGGATTCCATATCTACTATAGTGAAGTCAATCTAATTTGTGTTTCCGTTTAGATAATATATATTGTCTCTCTGGCTGTTTTTAGTGTGTGTGTGTGTGTGTGTGTGTGTGTGTGTGCGTGCGTGCGTGTGGTGTGAGGTGTCTTTGCTGTTTTGTAGTTCTGCCACCAGTAAGTGACACAGTGCTGCTAGCATCCTCTGGTCACACAGCAGAACTCTTGGCACCTGATGACCTGTTTGTATAGTGACAAACCATTCCAGTTTGCCAGGGACTTAGGGGTTTCCTTCAGTCCATGGTGCAGGACTTTCAGTTCTCCAACTGGGATAGTACTGAGCAAATTGCTGGTCATCATTCCTGCTTCTCCTCCTTCATACCCAGCCCTCCCCCTCATGATGCAAATGTTCCCTGAGGGAGGCTGGACAAAGAGTGGGCCAGGCTCAATGTCACATTCTTCCTACAATCCCCACTCTGTCTGGATTCAAAACCTTGATGTTCAAGTTGATACTTTTTTTTTCTCTTGGCAATGCTATGTCAGGAACCATATTGGCTCTCTCCAGTCCATCCCCATCCAGGAAGCTCAAGCTCTCCTTAAGAATGTCAGTCTGTTACATTTGAATCTCAGAGTACACAGGTCAAATTCTTTCCCACAGGGATCCATGTATATCATGGATATGACTTGTTACCTTCACAGCTTTGGAAAACTTGATTATCAGAAGGTACCTGAATGAGCAAGTTGGTGCACAGCATGACACTGCCCTTTAGGGGGAGATGTTGTCTAATTCCACAAGCCATCTTATCAAGGCCCAGCCAGAGTTTTACTGCACATGTGTCAGTAAAACTTCTTACTTCTTCTCTTCCCTGAAGTTTTTTTTGTTTTTTTTTTTTACAGGGAGAGAAAGAGGGATAGATAGGGACAGACAGACAGGAACGGAGAGAGGTGAGAAGCATTAATCATTAGTTTTTCATTGCCGGCGCAACACCTTCGTTGTTCGTTGATTGCTTTCTCATATGTGCCTTGACCGCGGGCCTTCAGCAGACCAAGCCACCCCTTGCTGGAGCCAGCAACGTTGGGTCCAAGCTGACGAGCTTTTGCTCAAGCCAGATGGGCCCGCGCTCAAGCCGGCGAGCTCAGGGTCTCAAACCTGGGTCTTCCGCATCCCAGTCCGACGCTCTATCCACTGCACTCCGCCTGGTCAGGTTTCCCTGAAGTTTTTGAGTGAAATTTATTTTGAATAATTAACCTGTTTGGACTGAGCTATAGAAAAAGTTTAAAAGACATTTTCTCACCAATTCTCAGTCTGGAAACAAAGAGGATTGTTATGTCTCTGGAGACCAGACATATCTTTGGAGGTGATAGTCAAGATTACAGAAAAAAAAAATACAGAAAGTGAAAAACTCTAAATTTAGTTCTTCTGTCATTTCCTAGCAATCTAGGACAAGAACACTAAAAACGTCAGCTACCCCATAGTATATTAAGAACTTTCAGCCTGGTCTGTGGTGGCACAGCGGATGAGGTGTTAACCTGGAATGCTGAGGTTGCGGGTTTGAAACCCTGGGGCTTGCCTGGTCAAGGCATATATGGGAGTTGATGCTTCCTGCTCCTCCCCATTCTCTCTCCCTCTCTCTCTCTCTCTCTCTTTCTCTTCTCTAAAATGAATAAATTTTTTAAAAATTCAAAGTGCTTATGGGTGTTGATGATTCCTGTTCCTCCTCCCTTTTCTCTCTCTCTTTCTCCCTCTCTAAAGTGAATAAATAAAATCCTAAAAATATTTTTAAAAAATAGAATAGTAAAGAACCTTCAACTTACAAAACAACTCCATACCCAAAAGGAACTAAAAGAAATAAACAACGCTCATGGCAGTGGACAATGGATTCTGACCACCTAGCAACAAGTGAGCCTAGCTGAGAAGCACACAGTGCCCTGGGATTTACATGCAAAGTGCTCAGATCCACAGCCTGATGCATGCAATTACCAGAGCCCTGACTCTGTAGCAACATTAACTAGAAAAGGCCAGCTCCAGTATGTGCATCAAGAGTGCCCTAAAGGGGACATATCTACTATAATTTTGACACTTGTATCAGAAGAACCTGAAGATGAAAAAAGTGCCATTCAAAGGTTAGAAGTAAACATGTCATGAGGAAAAGTCGCGCAACATTAGATTTGACAAGATTTTTTGGATATGACACCAAAAGTACAGACAACAACAACAAAAAAAATAGATAAGCCGGACTTTATCAAAATTTTAAACTTTTGTGTATCAAAGGACATGATCAGTAGGGTAAAAAGGCAACCCACAGAACTGGAGAAAATATTTGGAAATGATATATCTGATAAGTAATTAATATATAGAATATATAAACAATTTCTACAACTCAACAACCAAAAAACAAGCAAACAAAAAAACTCACCCAACCTAATTTAGAAATAGACAAAGGGCTTGAATAGACATTTCTTAAAAGAAGAGGTATAGCCTGAACCAGGCGGTGGTGCAGTGGATAGAGCATTAGACTGGGATGCAGAGGACCCAGGTTTGAGACCCCAAGGTCACCAGCTTGAGAGCAGGCCCCTCTGGCCTGGGCAAAAACTTGCCAGCTTGGACCCAAGGTCACTGGCTCCAGCAAGGGGTTACTCGGTCTGCTGAAGGCCCACGGTCAAGGCACATGTGAGAAAGCAATCAATGAACAACTAAGGTGTTGCAACGAAAAACTGATGATTGACGCTTCTCATCTCTCTCTGTTCCTGTCTGTCTGTCCCTATCTATCCCTCTCTCTGACTCTCTCTCTGTCCCTGTAAAAGAAAGAAAGAAAGAAAGGAAGGGAGGAAGGAAGGAAGGAAGGAAGGAAGGAAGGAAGGAAGGAAGGAAGGAAGAAAGAAGAGGTATAAATAGCCAATAAGAACATGAAAAGATGCTCACCATTACTAGCTAATCATTACAGAAGTGCAACACAGTGCCTAACCTGTGGTGCTCAGTGGATAGAGCATCAACCTGGAACACTAAAGTCACCAGTTTGGAAACTCTAGGTTTGCCTGGTCAAGGCACATATGAGAAGCCAACTACTACTATGAGTGATGTGTTTCCTGCTTTCCCACCCCCTTTCTGTCTGCTCTCTCTAAAATCAATAAATTGCGTTCTTTTAAAAAGTGTAACTAAAACTGCAATGGGATACCACTTCATAACCAGTAGAATGGTTATTGTAAAACAAAAAACTTTTTAAGAAAATAAAAACAGCCTGACCTGTGGTGGCGCAGTGGATAAAGCGTTGACCTGGGAACACTGAGGTCGCCAGTTCAAAACTCTGCACTGGTCTGGTCAAGGCACATATGGGAGTTGATGCTTTCAGCTCCTCCCCCCTTTCTGTCTTTCTCTCTCTCTCTCTCTCTCTCTCTCTCCCCCCCCCCGTGTCTCTTCTCTAAAATGAATAAAATAAAATTTTAAAAAATGACAATAACAAATAGACTTTCAAAGATAAATATGATCTCATTTCTCTATAATACAAGACAACACACTACAATTCATAGTATCTCTCTTTAAAAAAAAAAAAGAAAGAAAATAAAAACTGTTGGTGAGGATGAAACCCTTGGGCATTGTTGATGAGAATGTAAAATGGTGCAGCTGCTGTGGAAAACAGTATGGTGTCTCTTCAAAAAAAAAAATAAATATAGAATAACATATAATCCAGCAATTCTACTTCTGGATATATACCCAAAATAAGTGAAAGCAGATACTTATACACCTGTATTCATAGAATGTTATTCACAATAGATAAAACATGGAAGCAGCCCAATTGTCCATTGATGGATGAGTGAATGGATAAAATATACCATATTTTTTGCTTCATAAGACACACCTTCATAAGATGCACCTAGGGTTTTTAGGAGGAAAATAAGAAAAAAAATATTCTGAACCAAATGGTGTGTTAAAATATTTAATAAAATATACCACAATAATATTTCAACAATGTAAACTTAACAGCAGTATTAACAACCATTAGCACTGTTATTAGCTAATGAGAAGAGACTTTAATGTTCAAATACTCTTCTAACTGTCAGGGAACCCGCAGCACCTAAAAAAAATGAACATTTGCTCCATAAGATGTACGAGCATTTTCCCCTCCACTTTTGGGGGAAAAAAAGTTGTCTTATGGAACAAAAAATATGGTACATACAGTGGAATATTATCTGCCTCACAGAAATACTATTTTTTCTTTTCTTTTTTCTTTTTTTTTTTAAGTGGCATGGGGGACAGACAGACAGACAGGAAGGGGGAGAGATGAGAAGCATTAGCTCATAGTTGTGGTGCCTTAGTTGTTCATTGATTGCTTTTTCATATGTGCCCTGATCGGGGGGCTCCAGTCAAACCAGTGATCCTTCGCTCAAGCCAGCAACCTTGGGCTTCAAGCCAGCGATATTTGGGCTCAAGCCAGCGACCATCATGATGTCATATCTATGATCCCATGCTCAAGCTGGTGAGCCCGCACTCAAGCAGGCAAAGTCAGAGTTTCTAACCAGGGTCCCAGGCCAACACTCTATCCACTGCACCACTGCCTGCTCAGGCAAAGGAAGAAAATTGTGATACATGTTACAACATGGATGAAACTTGAAAATGTTATGCAAAGTGAAATAAACTAATAACAAAAGAACATATGATTTCACATATATGAGGTGTCTAGAGTAGTCAGATTCATAGAGACAGATAGTAGAATGTTGGTTGCCAGGGCTGAGGGGAGAAGGGAATAGGAGTTATTGTTTAATAGGTATGGAGTTTCAGTTTTGCAACATGAAAAGAGATCTGTGGATGAATGATGTAGATAGTAGAGCAACAGTGTAAATGCAGTTAACACTGCTGAACTGTATACTATTTTTATATTTTAGATATTTTTTATTTCTTCAAATTTGTTGTTAACTAAGAGTGACTGAAATAAAAAATATAATTGAGCCCCATCATCCACATGGAAATTGCTTTAAGAGAAAACTGGTCAGATGAATATTATTGCTTCCCATTTTCAATGCAAATAGTTGGCATTGATAAGTACACAGGCAACAGTCTGTAAAGAATGCTCAAGTTATATAACATAATAGAACATGCCTATTTGAGGGGTTGGGGCAGGGAACACTAGGAAAAATTTCTGTGAACTTCTTGATTTCATCATAAAAGACAAGCACAAAAGCATCACCCAAGCCTCTGAGAACATTAGACCATGCACCTTTGAAAAAAACTTTGCCTCCTCAATCTTCATCCAGCAGCTGAGTAGTCAAGTGTGCCTGTGTACATGATATCGGTTCCTTTGCATCCCAACTGCATTATTATGCAGCAACGAACAGTCTCAAATGGATAGGAAGTCAACCCAGCCACTGTAGTGATGGACTGTGCAATCATCTAGTGATGAAGATGTGAGTATTCTTAGGACCTGGAAGAATTCCCTTGGCAGTGTCATAGATACCGAAGTAGGCAGCCCTGCACAGACACAGTGAAGCTTTGGTACAGGTTCTTTATCCTATCAGATTTGTAGATCTTAACCAGGCAGTCAGCAAGGCTTTTGAATTCCCTTTCAGTTCCAGCTTTGCCCACATCAGCTGCTGGATGGGTACAGGCAAAATCAAGAGGATACACAAAACACAATGAGGTGGCCCCAGTGGCACCACCTGATACCAGATTCTCTGCAAAATAGTGCCCAAACTGGATTCTCTTGTCCACACCACCCAGGAAGATCTACTTGTATTTATCTTTGAAGGCAAAGTTGAGAGTCTGGGTGGGGAAGTATCTGATGACGTTGGCCAGGTTACCACACCAGTAGGACACGACTCCTTGGTCCTTAGGGATATGAACCACGCCATCTATAATGCCCTTGAATTGCTTATCTGCCATGATCTGCTTGCTAGCATGCTGTACCTGCAGTAATAGTTTGACCTGCTCAATGGGCACTACTGCTATCTTGGAAATGGCCGCAGCCACTCCACTCGCCAGGAAGTTCTTGGCGAAGGACACTGGCATCTGACATGTTGAAAGGAAAGAAGAAGGCAGGCGACGTTGGAACAAGTAACTGGCTGGGGCTCCAGGACTCTAAACTGAACTCTACACTAAAAAATACTTAAGATAGTAAATTTTATGTGTATTTTACCACAATTAAAAAACAAAACTAACGCCTGACCAGGCGGCAGCGCAGTGGATAGAGCGTCGGACTGGGATGCGGAGGACCCAGGTTCGAGACCCCGAGGTTGCCAGCTTGAGCGTGGGCTCATCTGGCTTGAGCAAAAGCTCACCAGCTTGGACCCAAGGTCGCTGGCTCCAGCAAGGGGTTTCTCGGTCTGCTGAAGACCCGCAGTCAAGGCACGTGTGAGAAAGCAATCAATGAAAAAACAAAACAACAACATGAGCCTCAGCTTAGGAGGGTTTTAATTTACTTTTATTTATTTGTCTAACATTGATAAGATTCTCATTACATTTATTGACTAGCAACAACAAGTCATTCATTCAGCAAATATTTATTAAGCATCTGTCATGTGCCAGGTACTCCTCTAGATACTTGGGATACAGTAGTGAATAAAACAGAGGCCCTACTGGATAGGTCAGTTGGTTAGAGCATCATCCCAAAACACAGAGGTTACCAGTTCAGTCCCCAGTCAGGGCACATACAGGAGCAGATGTTCCTGTCTCTCTCCTGCTCTCTCCTTTCCTCTCTTTAAATTCAATTTTTAAAAACTAAAATAAAACAGAAAGAAAGGCTTGATTTTCACAGAGCTTACATTCTAGACTGATTGATATTCAAAACTTTTTTTTTCTGACGTGAGAAGCAGGGAGGCAGAGAGACAGACTCCCACATGCGCCCAACTGGGATCTAATCCACCCAGCAAGCCCACTAGAAGGCTATGCTCTGCCCATCTGGGGCATTGCTCTTTTGCAACTGGAGCCAATTCTAGTGCCTGAGGCAGAGGCCATCAAGCCATCCTTAGCACCCGGGTCAACTTTGCTCCAATGGAGCCTTGGCTGCAGGAGGGGAAGAGAGAGATAGAGAGAAAGGAGAGGGGGAGCAGTGGAGAAGCAGATGGGCACTTCTCCTGTGTGCCCTGGCTGGGAACCGAACCCAGGACTTCCACATGCCGGCCGATGCTCTACCACTGAGCCAACTGGCTAGGGCCAAGACTTCTTTTGAAACCTAATACTGACATATTACTTTACAAAAGAACCAGAACTGATAGTTGACCAAAGAAATACAAATGTCTTTTAACATATGAAAAGATGTTCAATCCCAGTCAAAACGCATTTCCCCCCCTACAGATTGGCAAACTGTCCAAAGTGTTGACAATATATGCTGTGGGGTGAAAGGCACTCTCATACATCACTTGTATAAGAGCAAAATGGAACATTTTCCATGGACAGCAATGAAGTAGTAACACCATAAATAATCAAGCCCCATCAGACTTCTCAGTGAGTTCAACAGCACATCCCCTGCTGTGGAAATTTTATCCAATTTGAACCACTCATTCTACTTTAAAAAGGAGTTCTAAGAAATAAATGCAAATATATAGAGCTATCAATAGGAGGATGCTTGTTGCAGCATTGTTTGTAATAGCAAAAATAAAAAAAAAACCTGAATGTTTATCGATCAATAATTGGATAAATAATGGTATATTCATACTACAGAATGGAATCATTAAAGCTAGATTTAGCCTGACCAGGCCACTTGCTCTGCTCAAGCCCCCCAGTAAAGGCACATATGTATGAGAAAGCAATCAGTGAACAACTAAGATGCCGCAACAAAGAATTGATGCTTCTCATCTCTCTTCTTGTCTGTCCCTTCCTTCTCCCTCTCTTAAAAAAAATAACTAGGTTTGTCTACATCCTACTATATAGTAAATAAAAATTAAGTTGCCGACAAAATGCACCATCATAATAATAGTTAATACTTAAATTGTGTTGATAATGTGTCAAAAAAGTGTTCTAAGAACTTTTTCTGTTTTATCCCATTTTAATCCTCAAAACTTTTAAGGTTAGGTACTATTATTACCTCATTTCAACACGAGGAAGTCTAGGCATAGAGAGATTGAGTAATCTGCCCAAGGTTAAACAACTAGAAAATGACAAAGAGTCTGGAATGGAACCCAGGCACTCTGGTTTTGGAGTACTAGCATATAATCACATAATCTCTAAACATAAGTTTATGTGTGAATATACACATGTATATGTATTTTAAATAGGTGTGTATGGTATGTGTGTTTTTTAGGTGTATAATATATCTACAGATATAGATATATCGATATATAAACTTATGAGAGAAATGGAAAGAATACCCACCTAATTATTTTTTTTATTTTATATATTGATTTGAGAGAGAGAGGAAGGATGAGGTGGAGGAACAGGAAGCATCAGCTTCCTTCTTGTATGCGCCTTGACCAGGCAAGCCCAAGGTCTTGAACTGGCGACCTCAGCATTCCAGGTTGATGCTTTATTCACTGCGCCACCACAAGCCAAACCACCAAATTGTTCATTATGGTTATAACTCTGGCGTTTGAGTAGGGTGAGAGAAGTTGGGGAAGGGATTTTTATTTATTTATTTATTTATTTATTGTGTGTGTGTGTGTGTGTGTGTGTGTGTGTGTGTGTGTATGTGTGTGTGATTATGTATTGGTGGTTTTCAGTATCTTTCCAATAAGTTTTATCTAATTTTTTAATTGTGCTAAAATATACATAACAAAATTTACTATTTTAACCACTTTTTAAGTGTGCAGTTTAGTGACATTAAGTACATTCACATTGTTGTGCTACCATCTCCACCACCCATCCACATAAGTCTTTTATGTTGCAAAACTGAAACTCTGTACCCTTTAAATAATAGCTCTTCATTTCCTCCTTTGCCCAGCCCCTGGCAAGCACCATTCTACCATCTGTCTCTATGAACCTGACTATTCCAGATACCTCAAATAAATGGAGTCATACAATATTTGTCTTTTTGTGACTGGTTTATTTCACTCAGCATAATATCCTCAAATTTCATCTATATTGTAGTCAGAATTTCCTTGCCTGGCTAGTAGTAGCACAGTGGATAGAGCAGTGGTTCTTAATCTGGGTTCTATCGAACCCTAGGGGTTCGATGAGTCGGTCTCAGGGGTTCGGAGAAGCCTCTGCCGCGGAGGCCAGAATAAAGTAATACCGTAATCTGTTGTGAGTTCATACACTTTGTTGGTTTTGTTCTTTGAGCAAGGTGATGTTCATGCACGGCTCATTTTGTGCACCAGTAAAAAAACATATACCTATGTCTTGAATTTGGGAAAATATTTCATATTTTATTTATCACTAAAGAAGGGTTCGGTGAATGCGCATATGAAACTGGTGGGTTCGGTACCTCAAAAAAGGTTAAGAACCACTGAGATAGAGCATTAACCCGGAATGCTGAGGTCCCAGGTTTGAGACCCTGAGGTTGCTGGGTTGAGTGCAGGATCCTCTGGCTTGGGGTTGAGTGCAGGATCATCAACATGACCCCTAGTCACTGGTTTGAGCCCCAGGGTTGCTGGCTTAAGCCCAAGGTCACTGCCTTGAGCAAGTGGTCACTGGTTCAGCTGGAGCCCCCTGGTCAAGGAACACATGAGAAATCAATCAATGAACAACTAAGGGGCTGCAACTACAAGTTGATGCTTCTCATCTCTTCCCCTTCCTCTCTCTTTCTCTCCCTCTTGCTAATAATAACAACAACAACAATAATAAATTTCCTTACTTTTTTAGGAGGATAGTATTCCAGTGTATGTATATACCACATTTTGCTTACCTATTCATCCATCAATGGACACTTGGGTTGCTTCCAAGTTTTATCTATTGTGAATAATGCTGCTATGAGTGGGAGTGTATAAATATCTATTTGAGTACCTGATCTCAGTTACTTTGTGTATATATACCCAGAAGTAGAATTGCTGGATCATATGACAATTCTGTTTTATATTTTGGAGAACAACCATACAAAAAAATTCTACAGTTGAAACTACATGTTTTCCACAGTGCCTGTAACATTTTACATTCCTACTAACAATGCACAAGGATTCTAATTTTTCCACATCCTCACTAATACTTAGTATTTTCTTATTTTCTGTTTTGTTTTTTTTTACAGTAACCATCCTAATGAAGTGGTATCTCATTGAAGTTGTTTTTATTTTTAATTGTGTGTGTGTGTGCGTGTGTGTGTGTGTGTGTGTGTGTGTGTGACAATCAGCGAAAGACAGAGAGAGGGACAGACAGGAAGGGACAAAAATGAGAAGCATCAATTCTTTGTTGTGCTCCTTAGTTGTTTATTGATTACTTTCTCATATGTGCCTTGACAGGGGGAGGGGTTACAGCAGACCAAGTGACCCCTTGCTTAAGTCAGCAACTTTGGGCTCAAGCTGGTGAGCCTTGCGCAAACTAGATGAGCCTGCGCTCAAGCTGGTGACCTTGGGATTTCAAACCTGGGTTCTCGGAGAACGAAGATGGCGATGGAGTAGGCGGAAGTACCAACTTCCAACTCCCAGAACCAAAGTGGATTATAACTCAATTTTAAGAACCATCATCTGGATAAACCAACTTTGAACTAAACTAAGTGGACTCTTCAACCAAGGAACACTGCAGAAGCCACATTGAGACTGGTAGGAATAGCGAAAACACGAAGAGGGCTGCCCAACTCCCCGGAGCAAACGGCAGCCCGGAGAGACCCGCGTGGCGGGAGGAGAGTTTGGCAGAGAGGGAGGGACCTGGGTCCCAGGAACCAAGCCCCAGCCTGCAGTCCCAGAGCCTAGAAGAGGGGTTTGGACAGTATTGAGCTGTGAAACAAGTGAGGATACTGTTTGTGAGAGAGAGACAGCTTTCTCAGACCCAAGATTCTTTTTAAAGGGACAGCGCAGAAAACCTCTCTCACAACCACACACCCGGGGCTCCGGGGAACTGGGACAGAGGAGAGGAACAGCACAGCGGGAACAGTGTGGACTGAAGGCACAGGGACACTCTGAGGGACAGCCACCCTAACCCCTGGGCTAATTCATTTCCCTAATCGAAAACGAATATTTCCCCTGGAACTAGCAATACCAGCAAAGAAAGACAGGACACCAGCCAAACAAGCTCTCCCGCGGCAATTAGAGCAGAGCTGCTTAGAGGGAGGGAGCTCCCAAGCCTACAGTGTGGAGACTTAAGACACTGCCATCTCTCTGAGGGTTGCTGAAGGGATGGTGGCGGCAGGACGCTGAAACGCGGTTCTGTCGGCGGGGGCAGAGGCCCAGTCTGCGTGAGCTCAGTCAAGCCTAGCAGGGGCGGAGGGGACACACGAAAGCGGTCCAGTAGCTGCTACCCGCCTGTAATCCCACCTGTGGGAAAAAAACAGGAGGCAAGGAACGGGCAGAGATCTGCTCTGTGACCCTGTGCAAACCGGCTCTGACCGCAGGGACGGGGCTAGGACCAGGGACAGGCGAGGGCTCGCAGATGAGGTCACGCTACCAGCCCCGCCTGGCCGGAGAAACCGCAGTTTGCCATCCTGCGTGTGCGAGCGGGCTCCTAACGCGAGGGCGGGGTAGACCCCAAGACGAGCGGAAGCTCACGGCTGAGCTCATGCTACTAGCCCCGCCCAGCCAGAGAAACCGCGGATTGCAACCCTGCGCAGGAGGGCCCTGGCCTCAAGGGCAGGGCTAAATTCCGGATGGGCAAAGGCTCACAGCTGAGAGCACGTCAAAAGACCCGCCCAACCCATGAAACTGTGGCGAGCAGGCTCTGACTGCGGGTGCTGGGCGTAAGCCCGGAAACAGGCTGGGTCCGCAGCTGAGCAAAGGTGTTCACCTCTACCCTTGGTGCTGAGGCTTGTGGCTTGAGTGACAGCCCCTCCCGCGGAGGAGAGGAGGAAATCACAGCAACAGCCGCAGTAGGCTGACGCTGGAAATGCCCATACCCAACTTCCCTAGGCAGTGGCAGAAGGGGTGGCAGGCCTGCAGACAGACCACACCTAGAGAACACAAAGGCAACACCTACTGGACTCCAGTGGCCACAACTTGCTTATACACAGAAAAAAAGGGCAGGCAGAGGAATGCAAACCAAATGAATCAAGAGAAATCCCCAGAGAAGGACCTGAATGAACCAGATATAACCAAACTACCAGAAGCAGAATTTAGAATAATGATAGTTAGGATGTTCAAAGAAATTAGAGCAACAATGGATAGTCACTATGAACACCTAAATAAAGAGATAACAAGTATAAAAAATGAAATTGAAATAATAAAAAAGAATCAGACAGAAATGACAAATACAGTATCAGAACTGAAGACCACAATGGAAGGAATTAAAAGCAGGATGAATAACGCTGAGGATCAGATCAGCGAGTAAGAGGACACAATAAACAAAGGCACAGAAGCAGAGAAGAAAAAGGAAAAGAGACTCAAAAAATGTGAGGAAACTCTAAGGGAGCTCTGTGACAACATGAAGAGAAACAACATTCGCATCATAGGGGTGCCTGAAGAAGAGGAAAGAGGACAGAAAATGGAAACTGCGTTCAATCAAATCATAGCAGAAAAGTTCCCTAAATTAAGGCTGGGAAACATTCCACACATTCAAGAAGCACACAGAACTCCTTTAAAGAGAAACCCAAAAAAATCTACACCAAGACACATCATAGTTAAAATACCAAAGCTAATGGATAAAGAAAAAAATTTAAAAGCTGCTAGAGAAAAAAAGGCTATCACCTACAAAGGAGCCCCCATAAGGATGACATCACTTCTCAACAGAAACACTTGAGGCCAGAAGGGAATAGCAAGATATAATCAAAGTAATGCAGAAGAACAACCTACAACCAAGACTACTCTATCCAGCAAGGCTAACATTTAAAATTGAAGGAGAAATAAATAGCTTTCCAGACAAAGAAAGCCTCAAGGAATTCATTAAAACCAAACCAATTCTGCAAGTGATACTAAGGGGGCTGTTGTGAACAGTTCAAAGGGAGGAAAGAATATAGCAAAAAAAAAAAATAATAGAGCTTTAAAGAATAAAATGGCAATAAACAACTACATATCAATAATAACCTTAAATGTAAATGGATTAAATGATCAAATCAAAAGACATAGGGTAGCTGCGTGGATAAAGAAACAGGACGCATACATATGCCGTCTACAAGAGACACAACTTAAAACAAAAGATGCACATTACTGAGTGTAAAAGGATGAAAAAAAATATTTCATGCAAATGGAAATGAAAAAATAAGCCGGGGTAGCAGTACTTATATTTGACAAAATGGACTTTAAAACAAAGGCTGTAGAGCCTGACCTGTGGTGGTGCAGTGGGTAAAGCGAAAACCTGGGAACACTGAGGTCGTCAGTTCAAAACCCTGCACTGGTCTGGTCAAGGCACATATGGGAGTTGATGCTTCCAGCTCCTCCCCCCTTTCTCTCTCTCTTTCTCTCTCTCTCTCTCTCTCTCTCTCTCTCTCACTCCGTGTCTCCTCTCTAAAATGAATAAATAAAAAAAAAAAACAAAGGCTGTAGTAAGAGATAAAGAAGGACACTACATAATGATAAAGGGAACAATTCAACAGGAAGATATAACTATTATAAATATCTACGCACCAAATATAGGAGCCCCGACATACATAAAGCAGACTTTGATGGATATAAAGGGCAAGATTAACAGCAATACTATCATAGTAGGGGATTTCAATACTCCACTAACAACAATGGATAGATCCACAAGAAAGAAAATTAATAAAGAAACAGCAGACTTAAAGGATACACTAGATCAACTTGATTTAATAGATATCTTCAGAACTTTTCACCCTAAAGCAGTAGAATATACATTCTTCTCAAGCGCTCATGCTACGTTTTCTAGGATAGACCACATGTTAGGACACAAAAATGGTCTCAATAAATTTAAGAAGATTGAAATCATATCAAGCATTTTCTCTTATCACAATGCCATGAAACTAGAAATTAACCACAAAAGAAAAACTGAAAAATACTCTAATACTTGGAAACTAAATAGCATGATATTAAATAATGAATGGATTAACAATGAGATCAAAGAAGAAATTTAAAAGTTTCTAGAAACAAATGATACTAAGCATACATCAACTCAAAATTTATGGGACACAGCAATAGAGTACTGAGAGGGAAGTTCATTGCACTACAGGCATATCATAAGAAGCTAGAAAAAGCTCAAATAAGCAACCTGACCCTGCAGCTAAAAGAACTAGAAAAACAACAACAAATAAAACCCAGGACAAGTAGAAGGAAGGAAATAATAAAGATCAGAGCAGAAATAAATGACATAGAGGCTAAGGAAACCATACAAAGGATCAATGAAACCAGAAGCTGGTTCTTTGAAAAGGTAAACAAGATTGATGAACCTTTAACTAGACTCACCAAGAAAAAAAGAGAGAGGACTCAAATAAATAAAATTAGAAAGGACAGTGGAGAAATAACAACTGACACAGCAGAAATACAAAGCATTGTAAGAAAATACTATGAAGAACTCTATGCCAAAAAATTAGACAATCTGGGTGAAATGGACAAATTTCTTGAATCATATAAACTTCCAAAAATCAATCTGGAAGACTCAGAACACCTAAACAGACCAATTACAACAAATGAGATCGAAACAGTTATCAAAAAACTCCCAAAAAAGAAATGTCCTGGGCCTGATGGCTTCACAAGTAAATTCTACCAAAAATTCAAAGAAGAACTAACTCTTATCCTCCTCAAGCTATTTCAAAAAATTCAAGAGGAAGGAAGACTTCCAAACTCCTTTTATGAGGCGAGCATAATTCTGATCCCAAAACCGGGCAAAGACAACACAAAGAAAGAAAATTATAGGCCTATATCCTTGATGAATTTAGATGCTAAAATTCTCAACAAAATATTAGCCAACTGGATCCAGCAATATATGAAAAAAATTATACACCATGATCAAGTAGATTTATTCTGGAGAGGCAAGGCTGGTTCAACATTCGCAAATCAATCAATGTGATTCATCACGTAAACAAAAGGAAGGACAAAAATCCCATGATAATTTCAATAGATGCAGAAAAGGCAATACCAATTAAAATACCAATGACAAACTTCAAAGATCTAGAACACATATTCCAAAAATTTATATGGAACCAAAAAAGAACACGAATAGCCTCAGCAATCTTAAAAAGAAAAAATCAAGCAGGAGGTATCACTCTTCCAGATATCAGGGTTTACTATAAGGCCATTATACTCAAGACAGCCTGGTACTGGCATAAGAACAGGCACATAGATCAATGGAACAGAACAGCAGACCCAGAAATAAACCCACAGCTTTATGGACAACTGATATTTGACAAAGGAGGAAAGAACATACAATGGAGTAAAGACAGCCTCTTTAACAAATGGTGTTAGGAAAATTGGACATCTACCTGCAAAAAAATGAAACTAGACCATCACCTTACACCATTTATAAAAACAAACTCAAAATGGATAAAAGACTTAAATGTAAGCCGTGAAACCATAAGCATTTTAGAAGAAAACATAGGCAGCAAGCTCTCCGACATCTGTAGCAGCAGTATATTTGCCGATTTATCTCCACGGGCAAATGAAATAAAAGGCAAGATAAACAAATGGGACTATATCAAACTAAAAAGTTTTTGCACAGCTAAAGACAATAAGAACAGAATAAAAAGACAAACCACACAATGGGAGAACATATTCGACAGCACGTCTGATAAGGGGTTAATAACCAAAATTTATAAAACTCAACACCAGGAAGACAAACAATCCAATCAAAAAATGGGCAAGCCTAGCCTGACCTGTGGTGGTGCAGTGGATAAAGCGTCGACCTGGGAACACTGAGGTCACCAGTTCAAAACCCTGCACTGGTCTGGTCAAGGCACATATGGGAGTTGATGCTTCCAGCTCCTCCCCCCTTTCTTTCTCTCTCTCTCTCTCTCTCTCTCTCTAAAAAAATGAATAAAATAAAAAAAAAAATAAAATAAAAAAAAAAAAAAATGGGCAAGCCTGACCAGGCGGTTGAGCAGTGGATAGAGCGCCGGACTGGGATGCGGAAGACCCAGGTTCGAGACCCTGAGGTTTCCAACTTGAGCGCGGGCCCATCTGGCTTGAGCAAAAGCTCACCAGCTTGGACCCAAGGTCGTTGGCTCCAGCAACTGGTGGCTCGGTCTGCTGAAGGCCCGCGGTCAAGGCACATGTGAGAAAGCAATCAATGAACAAAGGCAACGAAAAACTAATGATTGATGCTTCTCACCTCTTTCCATTCCTGTCTGTCTGTCCCTATCTATCCCTCTCTCTGACTCTCTCTCTGTCCCTGTAAAAAAAAAAAAAAAAAAATGAGCAAAAGAAATGAATAGAAATTTCTCCAAAGAGGACATACAGACGACCAATAGGCATATGAAAAAATGCTCAACATCACTAATCATTAGAGAAATGCAAATTAAACCACAATGATATATCACCTCACGCCAGTCAGAATGGCACGCATCAGCAAAACAACACAGAATAAGTGCTGGCGAGGATGTGGAGAAAAGGGAACCCTTCTGCACTGCTGCTGGGAATGCAGACTGGTGCAGCCACTGTGGAAAACAGTTTGGAGGTTCCTCAAAAAATTAAAAGTCGAACTGCCTTTTGACCCGGCTATCCCACTTTTAGGAATATACCCTAAGAACACCATAACACTGTTCGAAAAGAAGAAATGCGCCCCCATGTTCGTGGCAGCATTGTTCACAATAGCGAAGATCTGGAAACAGCCCAAGTGTCCGTCAGAAGACGAGTGGATTAAAAAGCTTTTGTACATATATACTATGGAATACTACTCAGCCATAAGAAATGATGACATCGGATCATTTACAACAAAATGGATGTACCTTGATAACATTATACGGAGTGAAATAAGTAAATCAGAAAAAAAAACTGAGAACAGCATGATTTCATACATAGGTGGGACATAAAAGTGAGAATATGAGACATGGTCAAGAGTGTGGTGGTTACGGGGTGCGGGGAGGGAGCGGAGGGTGGGATAGGGAGGAGGGTAAGGGCACAGGGAAAACCAGATAGAAGGTGACAGAGGACAATTTGACTTTGGGTGATGGGTATGCAACACAATTGAATGATAAGATAACCTGGAGATGTTTTCATTGTACATATGTACCCTGATTTATTGGTGTCACCCCATTAAAGTTAATAATAAAAAAAAAACCTGGGTTCTCTGCGTCCCAGTCCGATGCTCTATCCACTGTGCCACTGCCTGGTCAGGCTCATTGTAGTTTTGATTTTTAATTGTCTAATGATTAGTGATGTTGAGCACTTTTTCATGTGCTTATTGGTCATTTATACATCTTCTTTGGAGAAATGTCTACTTAAGACCTTTGCTACCCAGCAATTCCACTTCTGGGAATATATTCAAAGAAACCTGAAACTCTAATTCAAGAGAATATATGCACCTCTATGTTTATTGCAGTGTTATTTACAATAGACAAGATTTGGAAGCAGCCTAATACCCATCAGTAGATGAGTGGATTAAAAAGCTGTGATACAGGGGAGGGACACAGGGTAAACCAGATGGAAGGTGACAGAGGACAATTTGACTTTTGGTGACGGGTATGCAACACGGTTGAATGATAAGATAACCTGGAGATGTTTTCATTGTACATATGTAGCCTGATTTATTGGAGTCACCCCATTAGAATTAATAAAAAAAAAAAAGCTGTGATACATTTACACAATGGAATACTACTTGGCTGTAAAACAAAACAAAACAAACAAACAAAGAAACAAGAAGGAAATGTTGCCTTTTGTGACAGCAAGAATAGACCTGAAGATTATTATGTTAAGTGAAACAAGCCAGTCAGAGAAAGACAAATACCATATGATTTCACTTATATGTGGAATCTAATGAACAAAATAAACAAACAAAATAGAAACTGTAATGTTGGTGGATAAATGGGGACCATCACGTGGGGAACGCAGGCCCAGGAACTTTGGCTAGGGCCACCCACACAACCAAGCACGCCAAAAGAAATTTTCCAGAGGTCTTTGAGAAAAGATTGACTGTCCGTCAGTCATTGAGATTTCACCATGTCATAATTGCTCATCTACCCTAGAAGACCCTTTTAAATTCCTCTCACTCAGTTTAATTCGTGCCATTCGCCTAGCCTCTGACCCCGGGGTTGGGGGACATCGTCAGGTGGGATGTGCGGTACTTAATAAAGCCTCTTATTATTCCACATTTTGTGGCTCTCGACCCCCCTCTTCCTTCTTTCTCAGCGGGGAAAAATACCTTACATTTTGGTGCCAAAACCCAGGACCTGGGAAGAAGTTAGAAGTCTGCAAGGGACCACTCCTCTCTCTCCTTCCCCTCCGAGAAAGAGCAGGATCTCAGGACCTCTGACCATCCACCAACTTCAGCGCACAGTGCAGTAAGTCCCATACCTCCAAACTTCTCTCAGTTCTTTCCACTGAGACTCCCTGTCCAAAACCGTAGCTACGTCAGTGAAGCCTTTTCTGTCAGAGTGCGTGTGTGCCCATGGGAGATGACCCGAGCACATCCACTTTACCTATCTGTACGTGGTCAGAGCTTGAGTTTGGGGATGCCAGTTCTCAACTCTGATCACTCCGAGGACTGAGGGCAGCCGTGGGGGCACAGGAATCCCAAAACACTCCGGGAGTTGCCTTATCCAAAACCTCTCCCTCCCTAAAGAAGAGGAAACTGTTCCTTTTCTCCACTGTGGCCAGGCCACAGAACCCACTGAATAATCAGACCAGGTAGCCTCCAGAGGAACTTTCGGTTTTAACACCCTCACCAATTTAACTATCACCGAGGTGGCTGGGAGCTTGGAGATCCCTTTACATTCAGGGCTAATTATTTGCACGCCCTTCCTTCTCTGCAGACTCCCAACTTTCTCTCTCTCCTGCCTGACCCCTGAGGGCGCCTCTCTCTCTCTCTCTCTCTCTCTCTCTCTCTCTCTCTGCCCCTCTCTCCCTCCAGAGAGCATCCTCCCCTCCCTTCTGAATCCTGTTTCTCATTCCAGAGAGCATCCTCCCCTCCCTTCTGAATCCTGTTTCTCATTCACTTGCAAATACCAGTCTCTCTCTTCCCCTGCTGGCAGGGGTCCCCCACTGCATTCTTTTTCTTTTTCCTCTTTATTGTATTTATTTTATTTTTTTACAGGGACAGTGAGAGAGTCAGAGAGATGGATAGATAGGGACAGACAGACAGGAACGAAGAGAGGTGAGAAGCATCAATCATTAGTTTTTCGTTGCCATTGTGACACCATAGTTGTTCATTGATTGCTTTCTCACATGTGCCTTGACCGTGGGCCTTCAGCAGACCGAGCAACCCCTTGCTGGAGCCAGCGACCTTGGGTCCAAGCTGACGAGCTTTTTGCTCAAGCCAGATGGGCCCCGCGCTCAAGCTGGCAACCTCGGGGTCTCGAACCTGGGTCTTCTGCATCCCAGTCCGACGCTCTATCCACTGCGCCACCACCTGGTCAGGCATCCACTGTGTTCTTAAAACCCTTCTCCGTCAGGCCATTCTCCACCTATCATTGGCTCTTACACCAGTTTGCAGGACGCCAAACACCCTGTCCTGCCACTGGCTCCAGTGTTTCCAGCTGGATCTGGGGGCTGGACTCCCTAGGAGCCCTCTTCCTCCTCTTATTCTCAACCCCAAACCCCTATCCAGGACCTGTGAACATGGCATTTAAAGTTTTCAATGGTCATGGCTAGTAGAAACAGGCCAAGGCTGTTCTCCAGGCCCACATGCAGCAGAAGGTAACGCTCCAAACCCAGGCTCTTCTGGCAGCCTGGTCACTGGAAGAGCAACAGGAACAAGGCACAGGAGGTGCCCAGCCCAAGTCTGGACCACAAAGAGGAATCCCACCAGCAGCTTGCTTTATGTGTGGCAAGCAGGACCACTGTGCCCCACAGGGCCCCTGCCCACAGCTGCCCACTGAGCCCTGCTCTAACTGCAAGCAGCCCGGTAACTGGTGGAGCGATTGCCCCTTTGGGCAGCAGGCTCATCCTCAACATCTCTACATGGAGGATAAGCTGCCAAATGGGAGGCCAATCCAGCCAGGTGGGCACATCGCTCAAACTCCTAGGACATGTCCTGGACTCAGAGAACCCAGGATAATGCTGCAACTATTGGGTAAGTCCATCACATTTCTTGTAGACACGGAAGCTGCCTTCTCTGTTTTGCCACCACACTCCGGACCTCTAATTCCTTCACAGGTCTCGGTTATGGGAATGGATAGGACCCCTTCTTTTCCCCTTCGCATTCCACCCTTGACATGCAGTTTGAATGGAATCCCCTTTTCCGCACTCCTTCCTTTTTATGCCATTGTGCCCTGTACCCCTTCTGGATCAAGACATTCTACACAGTCTCGGAGCCACTATCCAGCTGACAGTATCTTCCCACTTACTCCTGCCATTCCTCATTACCAAGGGCTACCCCGCATAATCAATGCTACCCTCATTTCTAACCATGTCTCTTGCTTCAAGCTTGCTCCCATGCAGGATTGTTGGCAGTTTGGAACCACTGGGCCCTACTCGTCTGTGGCTCACAAAAAGGATGGGGCCTGAAGACCCTCCTGTTGCTCCTGTCCCTCCCACCAGGAATCTGCCGCCAGAGTGAGCTAAAGTAGGAAGCAATGCTGTTCAGTAAGACTGGCATGATGAAAGAAGCTTCAATCTCCTCAACGTTTGTGAGAGAAACGAAGCAAGAATCTCTCCTCCTACAACCCACTTAACTCCTAATGGCAGCCACTCATTCTTACCTGGGTTTCCCCTATCCTAAATCTTCTAATTATCAGCATATAACTTATATTTGCTTCTCTTCGCATCCACAAAGTTTCTCAACTCACAGCCAAACAGATGTCCCTCTTGACACCCCTCAAAGCCACCACCTGCCAACCTCCCCTCCCCACAATGCCCCTAATCAGCAGGAAGTAACCAGATGAATAAACGGCACCCCTATTATATTTAACAGAAAGTGTCAGAATGTAACATCGGTGCATAAGTGGGGACTGCTATGTGGGGAACCCAGGCCCGGGAACTTTGGCTAGGGCCACCCACACAACCAAGCACACCAAAAGAAATTTCCCAGAGGTCCTTGAGAAAAGATTGACTGTCCGTCAGCCAGTGAGATTTCACCATGTCATAATTGCTCGCCTACCCTAGAGGACCCTTTTAAATACCTCTCACTCAGTTTAATTCTCACGACTCACCTAGCCTTTGACCCCTGGGCTGGGGGACATCGTCAGGCGGGATGCGCAGTACTTAATAAAGCCTCTTATTATTCCACATTTTGTGGCTCTTGGCCCCCCTCTTCCTTCTTTCTCAGCGGGGAAAAATACCTTACGGAAACAGACTCATAGATACAAAGAACAACTAACAACTGTCAGAGGGGATGGGGATTGGGGGCTGGGTGAAAAAGGTGAAGAGATTAAGCAAAGAAAAAAAGAAACTTATAGACAGGAACAAGTGTGGGGATTGCAGGAGGAAAAGGGAGTAGGGAACGTAAGAGGAGGGTTGAGGGAAGATAGATGATGTATTTTATAGAATTGTGTATCTGAAACCTGTATAATTTAATTAACCACTTGTAAAGCCAGTAGCCAGGGTCAGGATCACAGCCGCGTGGCCAATGCAGGTTCGCATTTAATTCCGACAGTCGGTAATGAAACAACAAAGCCAAGAACTGGTGAGCCATCAGCTTTAATTCTAGCTTGCACCCAGCAGGCAAGTAAAAACACACACTGGGCTCCAAAACCCATTCATTCAGTGCTCACAAAGCTACTGACTTATCTGAGTTTCCTAGCATCAAAGGTTTCTAGCTCACCAGACTTATTCACCTCTGTTTCCCATCTCCTTCTCTCTGCACAAACTGCACAAACTGGCTTCTTCCTCAGCACTCCACCATCTTGGCTGCTTATCCTGGCCTCCACGTGGCCTTAATCTGCTCTCCTCCCTAATGCTAATGTCAGGAACCGAGAGAACCAGTGCAGGGTTTTGAACTGGCGACCTCATTGTTCCCAGGTCGACGCTTTATCCACTGCGCCACCACGGGTCAGGCTCTGCCCCACTTTATAGTGTAGAAATCCAAACCTTTAAGCCAATCTACAAATAAGAAAGTCTCTGATACAAAGCCACTTATCTGAGGCATAATGGGAGGATTCCTCATGAGTGCACCACCCTACATCAGCCAATCAGTCAAGGGTGTGGGGAAAAGCTTAATCTTAAAACTCAACCTTCGGCTATAATGACCCTGCCTGCTTACAGCCTGTCCCCCACACACAATAGTATAGTTACGCCCATCCCAAGCATAAGGGCAACTAATATCACCTGGGCTATGGGCTTCCATGTGGGCAGCACCATTTTTAACAAAGTGAGCATAATATATTTTATCTGCCCAACACCAATGACACCCCAATAAATTCAATTTAAAAATTTTAAGAGATCTTTGCTCATTTTTGTTTATTTTGTTGTTGAGTTGATTAAGTTTTGAAACAAAAAAAAATTAAGTTGAGAAAGATTCTCCCAGAGACTATCCACTAAAACTTTATCTAATCAGCTGTCTACAGAATAAGGACTGGATTTACCACTGGTGACTTTCAGAGGTCCCAGTGTGATAAGGTGCCAAAGAATTGTAAAACATAGTGTCAGCAATGCCATTTTGAAGAGGAAAAGTCAGGCTTCTTGCCCCCTCCTTTCTTTAGAGAATTGAGGGAGAAGAATGTGGGAGATTCCTGGCTTACAAGGACAACTGGGTCATCTAGTCATAGTTTAACTATAGTTCTCTGAAAGAATAAAGGTTATCTGAAGAATGTCCTTTCCCTTTCAATAAGAGACAATATTTACATATCCTACACTGATTTCGGCTCTTCCTCCCCCCCTCCCCCCTTCCCCGCTGGAGTCCTGAGAGTAACATATACCTCTAGACAAAGGGATGGGGGGTAGACACTAGAAAATTTGGGGATGTCTTTTGATATGTAAAACATTTTATCGCTACTGTGTTGATATGTAAAACGACATTTTTCGCTATTGTGTTACCTTGCAAGTTTTAATATGTAGGAATGTTTTTTCCTTTTTTTTTTTTTTTTTACAGAGACAGAGTCAGAGAGAGGGATTGATAGGGACAGACAGACAGGAACAAAGAGAGATAAGAAGTATCAATTATCAGTTTTTCGTTGTTGCATTTTTAGTTGTTCATTGATTGCTTTCTCATATGTGTCTTGACCATGGAGCTACAGCAAACCGAGTAACCCCTTGCTCAAGTCAGCAACCTTGGGTTCAAGCTGGTGAGCCTTGCTCAAACCAGATGAGCCTGTGCTCAAGCTGGTGACCTCAGGGTCTCGAACCTGGGTCCTCCATTTACCAGTCCGAGGCTCTATCCACTACGCCACCACCTAGTTAGGCATTTTTTTCCTTTCAATAGATCCTATAGATGAATGTTGCAAACTTTTTAGTAATTAACTATTATGTCATGCTTCCCCAACCTGTATGTGATCATGTCTATATAACTAGACTCAGAGCTACATTCAAGACTGCACAATTGGGGTCAGCTATACCCTGTGTAAGTCATATGTAGCCAGCTTATTAATAAATCTTCTCCTAAAACTTCTTCTGTATCCTGCCTTGGTGTCTCTATGTAACTCGTGGAATTAAAGTACGCTACTTTATAACACCAGGAGTCATTTAAAAATTTCAGCAATTGTCTGGCCTGTGGTGGCACAGTGGATAAAAGCCTTGACTTCGAATGCTGAGGTCGCCAGTTCGAAGCCCTGGGTTTGCCTGGTCAGGACACATATGGAAGTTGATGCTTCCTGCTCTTCACCCCTCTTTCACTCTCTTCCTTTCTCTCTCTCCTCTCTCTGTAAAAATGAATAACTAAATAAAATAAATTTTTAAAAAATGATATAAAAAAAAATTTCAGCAATTGACCTGACCAGGTGGTGGCAAAGTGAATAGAGCATTGGACTGGGATGCAAAGGATCTAGGTTCGAAACCCTGAGGTCGCTGGCTTGAGTGCTGGCTCATACAGCTTGAGTACAGTGTCACTGGCTTGAGCTGGGATCATAGACATGATGACTCCAAGGTCGCTGGCTTGAAGCCCAGGGTCTCTGGGTAGAGCCCAAGTGTAAAGCCAATAGCTGCGGCCACCATCACAGCCGCCTGGCCCATGCAGGTTCACATTAGATTTGGAGAGTTGGTAATGAAACAATGGAGCCAAGAACTGGTGAGCCATCAGCTTTAATTCTAGCTTGCACCTGGTGGACAAGCAAAAACACACACTGGGCTCCAAAACCCACTCATTCAGTGCTCACAAAGCTACTGACTTATTTGAGTTTCCTAGAATTAAAAGGTTTCTAGCTCACCAGACTTATTCACCTCTGTTTTCCATCTCCTTCTCTCTACACAAACTCTGCACAAACTGGCTTCTTCCTTGGCATTCTGCCATCTTGGCTGCCTCCTCTCCTCCACGTGGCCTTAATCTGCTCTCCTTTCTAATGCTAACCTCAGGAACCCAGAGAGAGCAAGCTCCTGGTCTGCCTCACTTTATACCATAGAATCAAAACCTTTAATCCAATTATACAAACAAGAAAGTCTCTGATACAAAGTGACTTATCTGAGGCATAATGGGAGTATTCCTCCTGAGAGTGCACCACTCCACATCATCCAATCAGTCAAGGCTGTGGTGAAAAGCTTACTCTTAGAACTTGCACGTGGGCAGCGCCATCTTTAACAAAGTGAGCATAATAGCCTGACCTGTGGTGGCGCAGTGGATAAAGTGTCAACCTAGAATGCTGAGGTTACTGGTTCAAAACCCTGGGCTTGCCTGGTCAAGGCACATAAGGAAGTTGATGCTTCCTACTCCTCCCTACTCTCTCTTTCTCTCTCTCTCTTTTCTCTCTAAAACGAATAGTCTTTAAAGAAATAAAATTAATAATAAATAAATAAAATCGCCATAGTTTAAAAAAAAGTGAGCATAATATATTTTATCTGCTCAACACCAAGGTTGCTGGCTTAAGCCCAAAGTCACTGGCTTAAGCAAGAGGTCACTCGCTCTGCTATAGTGCCGCCACCCGCCTCCAGGCACATATACAAAAGCAATCAATGAATAACTTGTAAAGTAGTGTACCTTAATTCCACGGGTTATGTGGAGACACCAAGGCAGAATACAGAAGATTTTTTAAGAGGAGATTTATTAATAAGCCAGTTGCATATGACTTACATGGGGTATAGCTGACCCAAATTGTGTAGCCTCGAATATAGCCCTGAAGCTAGTTATATACACTTGACCACATACAGGTTGGGGGAAAAGGAGGGGGCTTACATGATGTCAGAGGATAAGTATTTGTAAATCACCCACTAAGGAGAAAGGGGAGAGGAAAGGGCTACTTAAATCTTTCTTTCCTTTCTCCCACACCTGGCTAGCTGTTTACCTTCTTCCTCACAGGTGTGGGGAAGAGAAAGGGTCCAAATCTCCTTCCTCCTTCCATTCAAAACCTAGTACAAAAACCTCTCTGTTTACAATATAATAGCCCTTCCTAAGCACAAATGTGATTGACCATCTTGAGCTGCTATAAATCACACACAAGTATAAAAATTATATTTACAAAATCTCTCTGAATGCTTGGCCTAAATCATAAAATGCCTTTTAAACTTCTTAGTAAAAGGGGGTTTCTTATCTCAGTACATAGTATGTCCTTTTAAACCAGAAAGCTCCCACATTGCTCTCCCTCCATTCTCCACAGAAAGGAGGGGGCAAGGAACCTGACTCTTCCTTCTAAAATATTAACATTAATTTTTGCAATTCTTCAGTACCTTACCACAAACTAAGGTGCCCCAACTGCGAACTGATGCTTCCCATCTCTATCCCTTCCTTTCCGTCTCTCTGTCCCTGTCTGTCATTCTCTCTGTCTGTCTGTCTCTCTCTCTCTCTCTCTCTCTGTCACACACAGAAAAGAATTTCAGCAATTGAACCTACTTCCACACCGATTCTTACTCCTAGTCCACCCACGGACTAGTCCACCCTTCCGTGGGTGTATGTGTGGGCATGCACACGGGCATACGCACGCAAACAGGCAAATCACTACCTCTATATAATCACCCTTCTTTTCTCTTTCTGCCTGTGGGTTTGCAGGACAGTCTAATACCTTCCTCAACAATGTTCATTTATTTATTTAAAAACTTTTACATGGTTGACTTCTGACTTTCCTTCTCCAAGCTAAATTTATCAAAATCCTTAAAAAATGGTTTTCTCTTAGCGCTATCACGAACTAATACTGGGAGGAAATGACAGATTTCTTGGTCCCACGAGGAGGGGCCTTGGTACTGCCAGTCTAGAGGCAAAGGGCAAGTAGAAATAACAATCTCAGCTTTTCACCTCCAAATCCCACGTGCCACGTGGGTATGGGTAAGAACAACCTTTGCTGAAACTTTGCAGGATCAGGCAATCTAGCATTGAGACAGTTCTGCAGAAAGGCCGTGTGCCTGGCTGGAAAGCTCCTTGATTAACTGACGCCTAAGCATACTCAACTCTCCTCCAGGGCGTCCTGTGGTCTCGCACTTACTCCCTGCAGTCACTGCTTCCCTCCCTAAATCTTGCTGCTGCCTCTTGAGTCTCAGACCTTTGCACTCAGTCACTTCTACCTGGAAAGCTGCTGCTTCTAGACCCTGTTGTAAAGTACCATACCCCAGATGCTGAAAATTACCATACCTCATTTCTGCAGGTTTACATAGAGACACCAAGTCCAGGTGAATTTTGAAGGATTTTATTAAAGGAGGAGATTTATTAAATATGCTGGCCGCATATGGCTGACATGGGGCATTTGCAGATCCAAATCATGGCCCCAAATACATCTCAGGGGCTGGTTATATACCCTTGATCACCCACAGGCTGAGGAGAGCATGACATCGTGGCACAAGCTTACAACATTTGTTTAGGGGATACACAGAAACATTAAGACTTTTAATGTAACACAATCAAAGACATTTACAATCTTTCAGGGTTCATTTTCCCTCCTTTGCCTAGAGGTATGTTACTCTCAGGATTCCAGGAAGGAGGGAGGAACTACAATCAATGCAGGGTGGTATATAAATTCTGTCTCCCATTGAAAGAGAAGAAGTTTCTCAGTTAACCTTTATTTTAGCTTTAAAACTAAATGACCCATTGTTCTTGCAAGCCAGAAACTTCTACATTATTCTCTCTCCCCTCCCCAAGGAAAGGACGGGACAGGAAAGCCTGACCTTTCCTCCTAGAATATCATATTACTTTTACAGTTTTTTGGTACCTTACTACAACCCATTAGGCTTTATGTTGTTCTCAGATCTACCCCTATTTCCACTCTGATTGAGACAGAGTAGGATTTCAGTAAATGCTGGTAGGCTGAATGAATGAATAATTGAAGACATCATGAAATAGAAATTTTTATCACCCACACAAGTTGGCAGGAAAATTGCAGAACATGAAGTCACGTAAATCGAGAACTAATACCAGGTCACTTACTAGATGGGTGATCCTCACTCCTCTTAAAGTTTAAGAAATGTTTGTTAAATGAATGAATGTCCTTGCAGAGACAAGTGACAAATTAAATGAGATAATGTTTGCGTTGTCCTTGGCCACATCAGCACTCAAGTGAATTACTATTCGCCCTACTATACCACGTTTTGTGTTTATGTAGGTAATAAGTTCCCTGTGGAAAGGAGATGTCCAATGGTGGGATTCAAATAATTTAACAACCTGTTCTCTGCCCTAATGAACGTTTTAAATATTAAAATAAAAAAGATGTATGTTGGTCAAATAAGTTTGTAAATATGATATATATGTTTGCTCGCTTATAGTTTGCATTGGGTGTGGGGGACAGGCTGTAAGCAGGCAGGGTCCTTAAAGCCTAAGGCTTAGTTTTAAGACTAAACTTTTCCCCACACCCTGACTGTTGCATGATAGGGGGTGGTGCAATCTCATGAGGAATCCCATTATGCCTCAGATAAGTGACTTTCTATCAGAGACTTCCTTGTTTGTATTAAAGGTTTTGATTTCTACACTATAAAATGGGGCAGACCGGGAGCTTGCTCTCTCTCAGTTCCTGAGATTAGCATTAGAGAGGAGAGCAGAGAAAGGTCATGTGGAGAAGAGGAGAGGCGTCCAAAATGGCTGAGTGCTGAAGGAGAAGCCAGTTTGTGCAGAGTTTGTGCAGAGAGAAGGAGATGGGGAACAGAGGTGAATAAGGCTGATGAGGTACAAACCTTTGATTCTAGGAAACTCGGATAAGTCAGTGGCTTTGGGAGCCCTGAATGGAAAGGGAAGTGTTTTCCCACTGTGTGTATTTCTTACCTGCTGGGTGCAAGCTAGGATTAAAGCTAATGACCCACCAGTTCTTGGCTCCGTTGTTTCATTACCGTCTGTCCAAATCAAATGCGAACTTGCATGGGCCAGGCAGCTGTGATGGTGGCCGTGGCTACTGGCCATATAATGTACCAACAGGTAGTTTATTTCACACATTTAATACTTAAATGAGAACAATTAAAGAGGTACACAAAACTAGATTATAAGAGTTTTTTTTTTTAATTTATTTTATTTTTATTTTATTCACTTTAGAGAGGAGACACAGAGTGAGAGAGAGAGAGAGAAAGGAGGGAGGAGCTGGAAGCATCAACTCCCATATGTGCCTTGACCAGTCCAGTGCAGGGTTTTGAACTGGCGACCTCAGTGTTCCCAGGTCAACGCTTTATCCACTGCGCCACCACAGGTCAGGCTAGATTATAAGAGTTTTAAAATATTAATGAAAAAATATCAACTAGTACCTGACAAAAAACAATAAAACTTATTTAAGATATTTCCAATGATAGCTTGTCACCCTGTGGCTGTTTGGCACTTTTTCTCTTTATGTTATATATTTGTTTACTGAAGTAACAAACATGAGGGAATTAAAATGTAGTATTTTGTCAAAGGTATAATGAGTTTTATGACATGAATAAATAAATATTACCAGCATAGTTCCATCAAATTTTATTCACATATGGATGGAATGAACACTACTAGGGGTGTTTAGAATGCGCTGTTGTGCAGATGAATGTTAAAAAAGAGTAAGGAATGTAAATTTGTGATTTTCAAGTTGGGCAGCTGCCCAGGTGCCCACCTTAGAGAGAACTCTGGTTACAAGTGCCATTTTAACAACTGGTTCTCAGAACTCAACAGAAAATTAGGTTTCAGTTCTGCTGAACTGATGTGAACCCACTGAATCCCACCACTGGGCATGTCTGACTCGGTTTAGAACTTACCAAAGTTCCGGGTCATATTAGGTGACAAGAATGACAGAAGAGTACAATTTTTAATGTGCTCCGGAAGGGTAAGATTATATAGTCCTAATGGATCTGGCCCCTTCGCAGAGACCACAAGTCACATTATCTCACAAGATTCTCAGCTTGTTCATGAACAAATGAAGGCCTACTAGCAGGTGGAGTCTGCGGTGCATCACCTTCAGCGTTTCGACAGGTCAAGTTCGCGGAAGCCGAGACCCACGCCTGGCTCTCAGCTGCTGGGCCCTTTGACAGCGAGGGCACCTAGGTGAGACGCGTGCGCACTCTTCTCTCCTTGTCTCCTCCCACCCTCCCTTTATTAGTGCTTCGCGTTTAGAGTCTGAGTCCTTTTTGTCCCCTACTGCATACGGTGTCGGTTTTCGTGCGGAAGTGGTGGCCGTGAGAGAAGATGGCGGCTACTGTGGTGGTACCCCCTGGTGCGGTGTCCAGTGGGGCCACAAAGCGCAATGTCTGCGGGCCAGGAAGCGGTGGCGGCGCTGGGGGAGTCCGAGGGGCAGAGGAGGAACCGCCGCCGCCCCTACAAGCAGTTCTGGTGGCAGATAGCTTCGACCGCCGCTTCTTCCCCATCTCCAAGGACCAGCCTCGGGTGAGCGCCGTGCACGAGAACAGCCAGAGGGCTCGGCGTGGTGGGGCTGGAGCTCATTATCCTTTCGTCTGCCTAGGGAGGCGTGCTCTGGGAGGACGTGTATCCAACCGCTTTCTCTAAAATCGGGTTTACCTGGTGGGGAGGAAGGCAGATAGACTGTCTAAAGCCGTGATGACTGCCTGGCCAAGGGAGTGGCTGGAAGATTAGGTAGTGCTGTCTACCTCAGTTTTGGGACGCATGAGAGGACTAACTTTTAGAAACAGTGCTTGTGAGAAGCCCACACGCGGGAATTCAACGCCTCAAGAAGAGGCTGCAAGCTCTCTAAAGATATGGAGAAAAAAGAAAAAAAGAGGTTTTTAGGTGAAAGGGAATAGCACCTCCTTTTGCCCACAACATGGAGGTCATATGCCTAAAAAAAAGGGACTAGTTTGATCCCATAATAACAACTGTTTTGGATCTTGGTACAGTGTGCTTTTTTCCCTTCCAGGTTTTAATGACAGCAGTACTACCTGTCTAAAGGAGGATAGAACCGGTTTAGTGGCTGGTTACCACCAGCCTCTTGTCTTGTTATCTAGACCAGTGATTTTAAACCATTTTCATCTCAGGGCACACGTAAGCTAATTACTAAAATTCTGCGGCACACCAAAAAAATATATCTTTTGCCATCTGACCAAAAACAAGTATGATTTTGATTCATTCACAGCGGATGGCTGTTGTGTTAGCTGTGGTCATTTTTTAAATGTGACAATCTAAGAGAAAAGAGGTCATGCCCTTGAATAAAGAATCAGGTGTTGCATGTTTTAAAAATTCCTGAGCCTGAGGAGGCAGTGGAGCAGTGGGTAGAGCGTGGAACTGGACGCGGATGACCCAGGTTCAAAACCCAGAGGTCACTGGCTTCAGTGTGGGCTCATCTGGCTTGAGCATGGGGTCATAGACATGACTGCAAGGTCGCTGACTTGAGCAAGGGGTCACTTGCTCTGCTGTAGTTCCCCACCCCCCACTCCCGTCAGTGCACAACATCGAAGCAACAACGAAGAACTGATACTTCTCTCTCCCTTCCTGTCTCTCTGCCCCTATCTGTCCCTCTCTCTGTCTCGCTCTCTCTGTCTCTGTCACACACATACACACACACACACACACATACACACTCTTGGGACACACTGGTTGGATATCCCTGTTCTGGACACTAGGGAATTGGACTGAACTAGTACTGGGGATTGCTGGGTCATTGAACCATCCCTCGTTCAAAAAGAGAGAACTGTATTCAGTTCAGAGAAAATTCTTAACTCCTCACTCCCAGCTGAAAGCCTAAGGACTGTTCATTTTGGACAGGTGATTGAGGTTGGCTAGACATCGACTCTTAGAAAGGAATCAAGGAAGGAAATTTTATGGGGGAAAGGACTTAGTGGTGCTTAAATTTCTGGAAATATTACTGATTTCCGGTATTCTCCTTTGCCAGAGGTGGTCTCCTATTCTATAGCAGCTCTGTGTTTGATGCTAAGCAATTAGATTCTATGCTTACTATATCCAGATTGCATCACCTTGGACTCTAATGCTTAGAGCATGCTGTAAAATTAAAGGCAGAAACCTGATTACTTTTAAGTTGGAAAGATAAAACTATAGTGTTTGGGAAAAGTGATATAGGAGAGAAAATTCTGATTGTAGTAGGAGAAAGAATAGTTCGCAGAGGCCCAGATTCAAGACTACATTCACATTTGCCTGTCCTGTGGTGGCAGAGTGGATAAAGCATCAGCCTGAAATGCTGTGGTCACTGGTTCAAAACCCTGGGCTTGCCTGGTCAAGGCACATACAGGAATTAACTACAATGAATTGATGCTTCCCACTTCTCCCCGTCTTTTTTCTCTTTCTCTTTCTCCTCTCTCTAAAAATCAATGAATAAAATCTAAAAGAAAGACATCACATTTTTTTTTCATCTCCTACCCTCCAGGTCCTCTTGCCCCTGGCCAACGTGGCACTAATTGACTACACTCTGGAATTTCTGACTGCCACAGGTGTACAGGAAACGTTTGTCTTTTGTTGCTGGAAGGCTGCTCAAATCAAGGAACACTTACTGTAAGGCCCTGTAACTTTTCTTTCCTTGTTTCACCATTTTCCCCCAGTTTCCTAGGATGAATATAACTAAATAAGGGGAAATTGTGAAGGGAAAAATGTCTCTTTGGATGCTATGATAAACTTTGGATGCTTCACCTATTAGGAGGTGAGCAACTGAAACTGTGATGAAGATTAAAGAATAACTGGGTTTTTCCTGACTCTTAAATTTTGTCCCCAGTGGGTTTTGCTTTTTATTTAATGGCTCTAATATGGAAGTTATAAGAGCAACATGTTTGTTTTTCCACTGAGCTTCTAAATATTGAGCTGTTCCTTATCTTTGCATTCACAGTGCCTAGCTTAGTACCAAGCACAGAATAAGCACTTAACAAATGTTTGGTGATATCTTCTTGAAAAAGAGTAAATGTCAGGATTCATGGAGGCTTAGGAAATAAAGACATTGATATTAGCATAGAATCTATTAGACAGCTCCTCAATTTGGTCTGTTTTGGAAAGAGAAAAGTATTCCTAGGAAACTTTGTGTATCCTAAGTCTCAGCAGCATTTTGAATTCAAATCCATGTTTGGGCACAGGGGTCAGGCTATGGAGAGGAAATAACCATGTTTCTCTGACCTATAAAACAAGCCTGGTGGCAGAGGATGCTGAAACCATTAATTATAGTTCATAAATCTCTTTGAAGTTGAGGACGCTGGCCGAAACCAAAAAAAGCCATAGGGAAGGAGTATCAGTGTCAAATGGGAGAGAAAAACAGGGAAGCGCTACATGATCTTTATGCTTGATTTACTCATTCCCTTCACCCACTTCCTTTAGAAAATCTAAGTGGTGCCGCCCTACATCCCTCAATGTGGTTCGAATAATGACATCAGAGCTATATCGATCACTGGGGGACGTTCT
The DNA here is from genome assembly GCA_037038555.1 of Rhynchonycteris naso. NCBI lineage: Eukaryota > Metazoa > Chordata > Mammalia > Chiroptera > Emballonuridae > Rhynchonycteris > Rhynchonycteris naso. The sequence goes on from CM073002.1 coordinate 41,245,203, forward strand.
CCGTGATGTTGATGCTAAGGCCTTGGTGCGCTCTGACTTCCTTCTGGTGTATGGGGACGTCATCTCAAACATCAATGTTACCAGAGCCCTGGAGGAACACAGGTCAGGATGGGAAAATGGTAGGGACAACAGTTTTGAACCAGCAGTGCCCTAAGGCCCTCTCCCTCCTATCCTTTGTAGGTTGAGGCGAAAGCTAGAAAAAAATGTATCTGTGATGACGATGATCTTCAAGGAGTCATCCCCCAGTCACCCAACTCGTTGCCATGAGGACAATGTGGTAGTGGCTGTGGATAGTGCCACAAATCAGGTTCTCCATTTTCAAAAGACCCAAGGCCTTCGACGTTTTCCTTTTCCTCTGGTGTGTGGGTATCTGGGTTCCTTAAGTTGGGAAAGTGACAAGATTCAGCAAGAGGGACAGGTTAAAGTCCTTGTAACTTCTCCCCACAGAGCTTATTTCGGGGCAGTGGAGATGGAGTAGAGATTCGCTACGATTTACTGGATTGTCATATCAGCATCTGCTCTCCTCAGGTGAGCCCTTCAGGGCCAGGGGTGCACATCAGAGACTAGATTTCTGAGGTTGTATTACTCCCCCTATAATGCCAGGGTATGTTTCTCCTCCTTCTTTTTCTTATCTGTTCTGCAGCAAACAGTTGCTGTCATCATAACCCCAATATTGGGAGCCTATTTGGGATTCTGGCCCATGTCACTGTGATAGGGTCTCTTAGGGCTTATCTTTGCTTCCAGAGAATAGTACTTAACCTTGCCCCCATCTGCCTCCCCCCTCCACAGGTGGCTCAACTCTTTACAGACAACTTTGACTACCAAACTCGGGATGACTTTGTGCGAGGCCTCTTAGTGAATGAGGAGGTAAGAAAGGCTCCCAATGCCTCATTAAAAGAGGGCTAATATTTTATCTCATGTAGATAACATTTGGTTCTCTTTTGTGTGTTATTGAGCCTTAGGAGGGAGGAAAATAGCTGGGGTAGGGGGCAAGCAGTACACATAAGTCTCAGGCCACTTGGTATGACATTGAGAGGCAGAGGGGAACTTAAGGTAAGAGAAGTGTTATATCTGGGGGTGTTCTTCCTCTTGCTTTCTTGGGCGACTTGCTTGCTTGCTTCCTTGTCCTCATTCAGATCCTAGGGAACCAGATCCATATGCACGTAACAACTAGGGAATATGGTGCCCGGGTCTCCAACCTACACATGTATGCAGCTGTCTGCGCTGATGTCATCCGCCGATGGGTCTACCCTCTCACCCCAGAGGCAAACTTCACCGACAACACAACTCAGAACTGCACTCATTCCCGGCACAACATCTACCGAGGGCCTGAGGTCAGCCTGGGCCATGGCAGCATCCTGGAGGAAAATGTGCTTCTTGGCTCTGGCACTGTCATTGGCAGCAATTGCTCCATCACCAACAGTGTCATTGGCCCTGGCTGTCACATTGGTGAGCACAGGTGGGGAAGTCAAGCCAGCCATCCTTGAAGCAGGAACCTGGGGAGGCCCATGTCTCCAGAAAAGGAAACAGAGGAACAGTCCTTGAGAATAAAGAACTAGAGTGGCTACCTTAATAAAGGAGGGAGCAGAGATATAAAAATAGTGATACTTTACCTTGTGGCCTTGAGCTTACTTGATGATTCTTCACATTCCAGGGTCCCTATATTCATATTCAGGACCAAGTGGCTAATTTACATGCAATAATAACGTCTGTGCATTACAGCTTACACAGATCTTTTGCATGTATTATTTCATTTAATCCTCTGTAAAACTTTGTGAAGTAGATATTTATCCCATTTATAGATAAGCAAATGCTCAAAGAGGTTGTCTCGCCCCAGCTGTAGCCAGTAACAGGCAGTATTGGGACTTGAATCTGAATATTCTGATTATTAAGTCTAGTATTCTGTTTACTATATCATACTGCCTGGTTAACTCTTGGTGACTCACTTTGGATGTAGGAATGTGATGCTTTAAAGGAACTGCCCCTTTTAAAGAACAATAAGATTCTAATTCTAAATGTACAAGAAGAGGTAGAATAGACATTATTCCAATAAGGTTGTTGGGTTCTAGGGGTCCCCAGAAATCTTAAAGGTTCTCAGGTTCTTAAGTGCTATGTGATAGTCTGTAACTGTCCTAAACCTGGTAGAGGATGGTCAGGCTGAGCAATGTTCTACTCTCAAGCCTGGGCTCACTGGGGAAGAAGGTGTTTCTGGTGAGTTGGGGGATGGAGTATTTGAGCTGGGTGAGAGCTGTGCTAGTGTCAGTCAGCTATGTCTTCCAGGAATGGCCCCAGTCTGGAGTTGAGCCCTGAGTGATCAGAAGTCCTTCCTGTCCTGAGCCAGGTGATAACGTGGTGCTGGATCAGGCCTACCTGTGGCAGGGTGTTCGAGTGGCTGCTGGAGCACAAATCTATCAGTCTTTGCTTTGTGACAATGCGGAGGTCAAGGAACAAGTTATATTGAAGCCACGCTGTGTCCTCACTTCCCAGGTGAGAACCTGCCCCATACTGCACACAGGCCCCAAACTGAGTAGTGGCCATGCTGAGCCAGAAGGGGCCTCTGTCCAACTATATAATCCAGCCTGAATAGAGAGTCCAGATCCAGTGGTTTCATTTGCCTTCCACTTGGCTTAGTAACTCTCATTATCACCCTCACCGTTAAGATGTACTTTTCCACAACACACTAGTGAGTCTGTGCCACTCACTTCTGTTTTCTTCCCTAGGTGGTAGTGGGCCCAGACATCACACTGCTTGAGGGCTCGGTGATCTCTTTGCACCCTCCAGATACAGAGGAAGATGAGGATGATAGCCAGTTCAGTGACGATTCTGGGGCTGACCAAGAAAAGGAGAAAGTGAAGCTGAAAGGTGTGAGATTCAGCAGGTGTGGGGCATCTGTGTGTTTCTCTGCCCCAAACAAAAACCTGTGTTTTCTCCTGGAGGGATTGGTACTTCTCTTGGACGTTTGCTAAAGATTCGTTCCTTTCCAGGTTACAATCCAGCAGAAGTCGGAGTTGCAGGCCAGGGCTACCTCTGGAAAGCTGCCGACATTAACATGAAAGAAGAGGAACTACAGCAGAGCCTATGGGGTGAGCTAGGCCTTATTCCCATAACACACACACACCTCTAAATTAGACTGAAGGAGAACGAACACTTCAGAGTCAGGCTACTTGTCCACTTCTGCTTTATTCATGCAGACTGGGCATATATACTGCTCACAAAAATTAGGGGATATTTCAAAATGAATATGAAGCTATAATATATCCCCCAGTTTTCGTGGGCAGTAAATATGAGTCTCTGTCAATGGCTCTTTCCTTATTTTTATTTTTTCTCAATGTTTATGGATTATCAGGAGTCACAATCAACATGGAAGAAGAGAGTGAAACTGAAAGTGAGCGAAGTATGGATTCTGAGGACCTGGATAGCCGGGCAGGCTCCCCACAGATGGATGACATCAGAGGTGCGTGGCCCGGGAGGGAGCAGTGTCTTGAGACAAAAAAGGAAAATCTCCAGTTTATTCTTTTACTTGGATCAACTAGCCATAGACTTGTGTTCCTCCCAGAAAGGGTTTGATATAAAGTCAGGACTAGATGGCTGGACACATTCTGGAGTGATGTAGGCCCACAAACTTATTCTTGCTTTTATTTTAGTGTTTCAGAATGAAGTCCTTGGAACACTGCAGCGCGGCAAGGAGGAGAACATTTCTTGTGACAATCTAATCCTAGAGATCAACTCTCTCAAGTAAGAGCCACAGTCCCTATTTTCTTCTCCTTGGGTAATCCCAGGCAGATAGAGGTTCTCCTGTTTCTTCCCCACGTAGGAACCTGTCCCCATGGCATCCCAAGTGGACAAAGCCAGTAGCATTTGGAGCAAGGAGAATACTGTTTTAGCCTTAGCATAGATTCCTCCTCCCAAAATCCCTTCCATGTTGTTCCATCTGACTTCATCTTCCCGTGTCCTGCCAAAGTCAGTGCTATCGCCTGCTGAAAGGGCCAGTGAAGGCACTGGTGTCACCACAGTCTCCCCACAGGTATGCCTACAACATAAGCCTAAAGGAAGTGATGCAGGTACTGAGCCACGTGGTCCTGGAGTTCCCCCTACAACAGATGGACTCCCTGCTTGACCCGAACCGCTACTGTGCCCTGCTGCTGCCCGTAAGCAAAGATTGGGGCAGGGGACAAGGCATTGGGTAGAGGCAGATACACATCCTTGCTGTGGTGACTTTAAAAGAAACCAGGAATAGAAGGTCTTGTTGTAGGATATTATGTTACTCGTAGGTTCGTCTCACCTCTGGAAGCAGATTGGATTCTGGAGCAGCCTTGGTAGAACTAGAGGAATTGAGTTAGGTTCAATACTGAGTGGCCTTAGAGACTCCAGGCTTCAGACTATACCAGACCCCAAAGGTATATCCAGGATAGACCTAGACTTTCAGACTGACTGAAATGATTTGACCTGGAATGAGATCAACCTGTAGTCTGGGAATAGGGTTTTTTTTTGAGACAGCATCCATATCTGACCCCCTTTCACCCACCTTCCCTGGGGAACCTCATTTTCCTCAACCCTGACTGTTAACAATTCCTAAGTCTCTCTGACATGACCACAAGGCCTATATCATCTCTCGTCTTCCTAGATCATGAAAAATGCATGTTACCAGTATTGATTTTCTTTGCTGTTCTGGTGTAGGCATATGCCCAAGAATATATTGCAGTTCCATTCTCCTTTCTTCCATAGCTGCTCAAGGCCTGGAGCCCTGTTTTTAGGAACTACATAAAGCGTGCAGCCGATCATTTGGAAGCACTGGCAGCCATTGAGGACTTTTTCCTGGATCATGAAGCTCTTGGTACTTCTGTGGCCAAGGTGAATACCACCTCAAGCTTCATATTCCTACATTTGCTTTGAAACAGGCCTTGGTGACCTCCATGGAGACACGAAACAGAATGACATGAATTCAATATGAAGTTTGGTTAACAGCACTGTCCACCCCTGGTATTGTGCTCGTCGCTGGGACAGTACAGCGTGGACAGGCTAGGAAGGCAGCCATTTGGAAGTTGCCCTGGGAATATGCAAAGCACTACACAGCAATAGTTCCAGAAGTTATACCTGTCCCAGGACCACAGAGAACAGCATACTCTTGTCTGTTTTGGAGGAGGCTTTCTCAGAAGGAAGCTGAGAACCTGGTAGAGAAAGGTTCTGAGATCTTGCCTCCTCTTCCTTCCTCTGTTATCCATTATATCTTGCTGGACTCTATATGGTCCCTGAGATCTCTGCTGGCCTTCTGCAGGTACTGATGGCTTTCTACCAGCTGGAGATCCTGGCTGAGGAAACAATCCTGAGCTGGTACAGCCAAAGGGATACAACTGACAGGGGCCAGCAGTTGCGCAAGAACCAACAGGTGAGTCAGGTTGTTCTCACCATGGTAGTTGTCTGACTTCTTGGCCCTTGGCCTGCAGGGTGGCTGGTCCCTGGGACTCTGGTTGTTCGAGCTGTTTATCCACTAAGGAGAACAGGAGGGTTATGTGCTGCTCCGTCAATAGCTCCCCACTGTGCTTTCTTACAGCTGCAGAGGTTCATCCAGTGGTTAAAAGAGGCAGAGGAGGAGTCATCTGAAGATGACTGAAATCGCACTGCCTACTCCTATGGGTGTGGTCAAAGGCCCTCCTGGCTTCTGGGCCAGGGCAAGTGGGAAGCTAGCTGAAGAAGATGAGAGACCACCATCCTAGCTGAGATTTATAAGAGCAGAAGCCGGAACTCCAGTATTCTTCCCACTCCCAGCAATCGGGTGCCTCACATCCTGACTGGGGAGTTGGGATGAGGGAAGTTGGTATGGAACAAAGCTCTGCCTGAGGAGGAGCTAGGCAGGCCCTGCAGTTAGAGGAAGGCCAGAGGCACAGCTGGGTGCTTTGGCTTTCCCTCAAGAAATAGCAGAGAGCAGCTGGCCATCTCTGCTGCTTGTATTTGTTAATATTAAAAAAGAGAAAGGGGATGTGTTTGGTTTCTCTCCAGCTCTCACTGATCAGCTGTTGAAGTAGGTGATCAAGGCGTTCTAAACCTCTGAGATGGCAGCCTTTCCTTAACACCTGGGGGAGAAGGGTTGGTATGTGTACTAGGTGGTACTGTGGTGCCTCAGTAATTGACCATTGCCATGACTCATAGGTAATGGAAGACCTAGACTCTTCTAGCCTCTGTGGACCGATTTGTGGTCCTGAAGTAGCATTCCTGAGCCTGTTCCAGAAGGCGTCCTAATCCGAGCACTTTTCTGCAAGAAAATGATGATGCCAAGAGTGTGTAAGGTCTTTAACCACTGCCAGGCCCTCGTGCTTTGTCTAGTTGATCCAGTACTGCTACTTTCAGGGAAGCTGGGCTACTCTTCGACTTAAAGATACAGACATTTGCTCAAGGTTTCATCACTCTTGAGGGGTAGAGCTAAGGATTTGAGCCTCATATTTCAGAATAATTTTGTCTTCAGCAGATTTAGTGTCTAGGTGAAGGGAAATTGCCCCCACGGCTAATATAACCCCAAGCCAGCAGTGGATATCTTAAGAACAGAGGAATATCCTGCAAAATGGGTTTTCCCCTAATATTGAAAGTGTTTACTGTATAACAGGCATGTTGCTAAAAACAACTTACGTGTTATTTTAGTTAACCTTCATATCAGTCCTGTGATGTAGGCCTTATCCCCATTTTTATATGAGCCTGAAGTTCAGAGAGGTCCCATACCTCATAACTGATAGAGCCAGGATTTGTCATTGGATTCTAGAACTGAGTTTGTCACTCAACCATATGCCCTTCTACCTCATCTTTTTGAGCTATTTGTTTTCTCCATATAACACTCTGTTGACACTTAAGTTGTGGAAGATGTTACCGGTAACAAGTGGCCTTCTAGGAAATCACAGATAAAATGGGTGCCTCCCTTCATTTCAGTCAAGTGGAATGGAGTTAGCTGAAGAAGAGATACTGAACTGTACTCGGGGTATGAAGGGGCATTACTGAGTATTTCTAAAGAAGAAAACCAGGCTTGCCAGGATTTGGCCTTGTTTACTTTTCATACTCCTTGAATCTTATCAGATATAGGACTACTGCCTAGAGAGCATATAAAGGTCATATCATGGACCTAATAGGGTCAGTTAAGTACAAATGATTGTGGGGCATCTCTGATTTGTTCCCAGTGGGTGGCAGAGATCAGAGTGGCTTATAGAACTTTTTAGGAGGAAGAAATTCCTTCCAGTTGCAATGATGAGGAAGACTTACAGGATTAAGATACTTGAGTGGCCTAAAAAGTAGAAAACAGAAGGGAACATTAAAAGCAAAGGATAGAATTTCTGTTGACCAGGTGGTGGCACAGTAGAGTGTCAGACTAGGACTGTGATGTCGAACCTATGATAAGCGTGTCAGTACTGACATGCGTAGCCACTTTCAATGACAGGGCTGCATACCAGAGAAGTATGGGGCCACATGCTGAGAAGGACATTTCATCCTCTGCTTCTGCACAGCCAGGTGCAGTAGCCGAGGGTAAAACATTTGCTGTAGTGTAGACACTCTGTGCCAGAGGTCTGTAGCCCAAAACAACAGAACTCTGCCACAGAGCGTCTAGTTCTGGGACTTCCAGTTAGGCCGTTTTCCTTGAAGTGACACACCACCCGAGTTATGCTCAGTTTTTTGGCGAATTTTGACACACCAAGCTCAAAAGATTGCCCATCACTGGACTATGACGTGGACCAGGTTTGAAACCACAAGGTCGCTGGCTTGACCCTGGGCTCACCAGCTTGAGCCCAAGATTGCTGGCTTGAGCAAGGGGGTCACACGCTCTGCTGTAGCCCCCCAGTCAAGGCACATATGAGAAAGCAATCAACAACTAAGGAGCTGCAACAAAGAATTGATGCTTTTCCTCTCTGTCCCTATCAGTCCCTCTTTCACACACATACAAAAAAAAATGCTAAATTAAACACATGGACTTTTTATTCTCTTTAAAACCCTGTTCAGGTGCCACTAAGGGGATTCTTTAAAAAGGCATATGACTCACTCGGTGATATGGGAACCTAGGTAACAACAATGAATGAAATGTCAACATTTTGCTAAATGAAAAACAAATGGGAAACTGAAAGTTGACTTGGCAGAGCAGAATAAGATGGGTTCTGCCTGCTTAGGTGGTTATTAACAAGCCAACCAATGTGCCATTCTGAACCCAGAAAAGGATCAATAGAAAGGTAAAAATTGGGGCTGAGAACTGGTGATGGAGTAGATGGGAGTCAGAGTAAGACCTGTGTAAGTAAAAGCCTTTGAGGGAGGGCCCCATTATGTGATCCAGCCAGGTGATTACCCTTATTTCTTCCCTCCAAGAAATGGGAGATTTAGTATTTGGAGAAAATTATCAAAGAAATACAGTATTCTTAAACCCAAAGGTCATGCATTTCTAGACTGATAGCCCATGAGTGCCCAGCATAATGAGTGAAATGGCGCCATGAAATTTCAGGACCTCAGGGAAAAGGTAAATTATTAGAGAAAGTGCACGGGAGTGGGTTGGGGTGGGGGGAGCATCAACTCCCGCCTGTGCCTTGACTGTGCAAACCCAGGGTTTCAAACCAGAGACCTCAGCATTCCAGGTTAACACTTGATCCACTGCACCACCACAGATCAGGTGAACCTTTAGATTCAACAACAGCTATGGTAGGAATGGGAGTGAGAGGCTAGATTGAGATTGAAGGATACAGTGAAAGTATGAGTGTTGGGGCTCCAAATATCAGCACACACTGATTTATATCTCCAGGCAAAACCAAACTGAACAGTGCAGGAAAAGACGGAGAATTTTGTTTGTTTGTTTGTTTCTTCTGGAGGAAATCCATCTTTCCCCCCAGCTGATCACCCTACATTGGAGTCTTAGATAATAAGCCTAGTATATAGGCAGCTTCCAGTCAGCTTTTCAGTATTTCACTCTTAAATGTGAATAGACTGCCAAGCCCCATCAAACATTTAAGGAAATTTCCAACATAGAAGGCAAAGACCAAAACAAAATTGAAACCAAGTAACAATGATGGGAGATTTCTTTTAAACTTCAGGCGTGAAGATATATAATTCCCAAAATTCAAAGTGAATGAAGACAATGCTACAAAAAGGAAGAATTGGAGAACGAATTTTCTTTTTCTTTTTTCCAAGTAAGAGGAGGAGAGATAGACTCCCACAGGTTCCCTGACCAGAATCTACCTGGCAACTCCCTTCTGGGGCCATGCTCACAACCAAGCTATTTTTAGCACCTGATGCAGAAGCTCCACAGAGCCATCCTCAGCCACTGGGCTGATACACTAAAACCAATCTAGCCATGGCTGCAGGAGGGGAAGAGAGGGGGTGGGGAGAGAAGCTTCTCCTATGTATCCTAACCAGGAATCAAACCTGGGACATCCACACCCTGAGCCGATGCTCTACCACTGAGCCAACTGGCCAGGGCCAAAAGAGTTCTTAGAAATTAAAAATAAATAAAAGAATTATTTCTGTCTGACATGTGGTGGCACAGTGGATAATGCATTGGCCTGGAATGCTGAAGTCACTAGTTGAAAACCCTGGGCTTGCCTGGTCAAGGTACATATGAGAAGCAACTACGAATTGATGCTTCCTGCTCCACCCCCACTTCTCTCTCTCAAATCAATAAAATCTTTAAAAAGAAATATTGTATATAATGGCTTAGGAAAATAAGTCAAACTGACCACTTAATAGCAACACTGGAAGCTAAAACATAGTGGATGATGCCTTTAAAATTCTAAAGATAAATTATTTTTCACTCAATCATATTTTCAGATTTGCAAGTTCTCAAAGTTTTTATTTCCCAAGCTTCCCTTTTTTTTCTTTCTCCTTTTTTTTTTTTTTTTTTTTACAGGGGCTGAGAGATTCAGAGAGAGGGATAGATAGGGACAGACAGACAAGACCGGAGAGAGATGAGAAGCATCAATCATTAGTTTTCCGTTGCTGTTGCGACACCATAGTTGTTCATTGATTGCTTTCTCACATGTGCCCTGACCGCGGGCCTTCAGCAGACCGAGCAACCCTTTGTTGGAGCCAGCGACCTTGGGTCCAAGCCGGCGAGCTTTTGCTTAAGCCAGATGGGACCGTGCTCAAACTAGCTAGCTCGGGAACTCGAACCTGGGTCTTCGCATCCCAGTCTGACGCTCTATCCACTGCACCACTGCCTGGTCAGGCTCTTTTTTCTTTTTTAAGCAAGAGAGAGACAGGAAGGGAAAGAGAGGAGAAGCTTCAATTCATAGCTGCGTCACATTAGTTGTTCATTGATTGCTTCTCATTTGTGCCTTGACCAGGGGGCTCCAGCCAAGCCAGTGACCCCTTGCTCAAGCCAGTGACCTTTGGGCTCAAGCCAGCAACCATGGGGTCATGTCTATAATTCCACACTCAAGCTGCTAACCTCACCCTCAAGCTGATGAGCCTGCATTCAAGCCAGCAACCTTGGGGTTTTGAACATCAGGGTCCCAGGTTGATGCTCTATGCATTGTGCCACCACCAGCCAGGCTATTGTTCTTTTTTTGTTGTTTTGTTTTGTTTTTAAACATAATGCTACTGCACAGTTAGCAGACAATGTATAGTGTAAACATAACTTTTTATGCACCGGGAAACCAAAAATTCACGTGACTCCATTGCAACATTTGCTTTATTACAGTAGTCTGGAATCGAATCCACAATGGCACCTAGGTATGCCTGTATTTCAGTGAACAAAATATATATTGAGAAACTATTAGATTATGTACAAAGACTTAATAATAGGTACACTATGTGAAATATAAAAAAACAGAAACAAAAACAAAAAAACCTGACCTGTGGTGGTACAGTGGATAAAGTGTTGATCTGGAAAGCTGAGGTCACCTGTTCAAAACCCTGGGCTCGCCTGACCAGGCAGTGGCTCAGTGGATACAGCGTCGGACTGGGATGCGGAAGACCCAGGTTCGAGACCCCGAGCTTGCCAGCTTGAGCGCGGGGACGGGCCCATCTGGCTTGAGCAAAAGCTCATCAGCTTGGACCCAAGGTCGCTGGCTCCAGCAAGGGGTTGCTCAGTCTGCTGAAGGCCAGCGGTCAAGGCACATGTGAGAAAACAATCAATGAACAACTATTTTGTTGCGATGGCAATGAAAAGCTAATGATTGGTGCTTCTCATCTCTCTCCGTTCCTTTCTGTCCCTATCTATCCCTCTCTCTGACCCTCTCTCTGTCCCTGTAAAAAAAAACAAACATACAAAAAAAACCCTAGGCTTGCCTGGTCAAGGCACATATGGCAGTTTATGCTTCCTGCTCCTCCCCCCTCCTCTCTTTCTCTCTCCTCTGTCTCTAAAAATTAATAATAATAACTATAATAATAATAAAAGCAATGAAAAAGCAAGGCAATAATACCAGGAGAAACAAAAAATTAAGGAACCATTTATTCATAGTCAAAATGTCAATATTGAGTACTACTATATTGACTCAACCAAAAAGTGGGATTTTACTATTTTAAGAGGTTACAAGGAGGTGAAAGAAAAAATTAATTCATCAGCCAAAATTAAAAATCAATAATGTCTAGACTGCATAAATCAAGAAATAGTATGAATTGAAAAAAGTATACCAGTGTGGGGAGGGGAATAGGACAGTGGATTGCTGTTAAAAACTTAATACTATTTGACTATGCACACAAATTGCTTTAATAGAAATTTAAATTGCCTGACCTTTGGTGGCACAGTGGATACAGCGTTGACCTGGAATGCTGAGGTTGCTGCATCAAAACTTGTTCAGTCAAGGCATGTACGAGAAGCAGCTACTATAAGTTGATGCTTCCTGATCCTCCCCTGCCTTCTCTATCTCTCTTTCCTCTCTCTAAATTCAATAAATAAAATCTTTAAAAAAAGAAGTTTTAGAACTTTATTTAAAATAAAAACAATTGGCCCTGGCCATCTGGCTCAGTGGTAGAGCATCGACCTGTCATGTATAAGTCTGGGATTCAATTCCGGGTCAGGGCACACAGGAGAAGTGACCATCTGCTTCTCCCCTACCCCTTTCTCTCTCTGTTCCTCTCCTGCAGCCATGGCTTGATTGATTTGAACTGCATTGGCCCCAATTGATTTGAGCCATGTTGGCCTGGGAGGCCGAGGATGACTCTGTGGGGCCTCTGCCTCAGGAGCTAAAAGTAGCTCCATTGCAAGCGTTGGCCCTAGATGGGCAGAACATTAGCCCTAGGCAGGGGTCGCCAGGTGGATCCTGCTCAGGGGCACATGCGGGAGTCTGTCTATATCCCTTCCCCTCATTTCAATTAAAAAAATATATTTTAAGTAAAGAGAAGGTGAGGTGGCGAACACATAATACAATATACAGATGATGTAACAGAATTGTATACTAGAAATCTATGTAATAAAAAAATAAAAGGAAGATACGAAATGAAAATATACAAGTTTTGTGTAGGAGCTAGCTCACAGGTTGATTTGCCTAAGTCAATTTTTTAATTCAGTGAAAGGAGGGGAGACAGAGAAACTCCCGAATGCTCCCAGATGGGGATCCACCTGGCAAGCCCACTAGGGGGCAATGCTCTGCCCATCTGGGGCATTACTTGAGCTCTTATTAGCATCTGAGGTGGAGACCATGGAGCCATCCTCAGTGCCCAGGCCCATCTTGCTCCAATCGAACTATGGCTGCAGGAGAGGAAGAGAAAGAGAAAGAGAAGCAAGAGGGGAAGGGGTGGAGAAGCAGGTACTCGCTTCTGTGTTCCCTGACCAGAAATTGAACCCTGGACATCCATACACTAGGGGGTTGCTCTACTGCTGAGCCAACCAGCCAGGGCCCTGAAGTAAAAAATTTAGCCAGGATATAATGAAACAAAAAGCTATAAAGGCATTGGTTAGATTGGGGGGGGGGGAGGGCTTTCAATATAGTAAGGGTATTTGGAAAGCACTGGGGAATGTGGAGAAGTTTCTGAGCAGAAGAGGTGCCTGAAAGAGGTACTTACTATTGAAATGCTAATTTGGCAAGAGTATACAAAATGAAGTGCGAGGCCTCTGGCCAGGTTGCTCAGTTGGTTAGAGAGTTGTCCTTTTATACCAAGGTTGCGGATCATCTAGGTCAGAGCGCATAAAAGAATCAACCAATAAATGCATAAATAAGTGGAACGGATCAATGTTTTTCTCTCTCCAAACTCAATTTTTTTTAAAAAGTGGGAAGGGCCCACACTTGTTACTGTGACCTTAAAAGACTTGTGTGAGCTGGTCCCAGCCTCCTTTCCAGCCTCATCTAACAGCATCCCTGTAGTCACAATGGCCTTCTTCTGTTCCTCAACTTTGGCAAGTTTATTCCTAAACTGAGCCTTTATACTTGGTTTTGCCCTCTGCCTGGAATGCTCTTCCCCTAGACCAGACCTTCTTTATAGATAGATGCGTCCACATTAGTTCTAGGTTTTAGCTCAAATGGAAGAGGTGTTCTCTAACCACCCATAATTCTCTTTCCCCTCACATCACATCACTTCATTTTATCTTTTTCATAGCATTTGTCACTCTCAAGTTTATTTACAAGCCTCCTTCTAGATAAGTAGAGGTCCTGAGGTCAGCCTTATCTGTCTTGTTTTTGCTGTATCTCATGCAGTTTGCCTTGCACACAGTAGGCACCCAGTATTAAACAAATTACAAGCTACAGGGTGAGGAAATCTGTTAGGAACCAATTATACTTAGTTCTGGTTTGAGACTCACTGTCCCAGCCACGTGCACATCTTCATTCTTGCAGCCACTCTGCATTCAATCCATTTATTAAATCACTGCTTTGCACCTAGATACTGAGGTTATAAGAAGGACTCAGAACTAGATCCTGTTCTGTCCTCAAGGATCAAATTTAGTAGACTCAATGACAGCAGCTATGTTTCTTAACAGACCCTAAACTCAAGGGCCATGTCGAGGTTACTTTCCCCCAGTGATACATGGTCAGAACCGCCACCCACCCAACTATGGGGACCAAAACGACCTCTGCATTACCCCTGGCCCAGCAGCAGAGGAGCAGCCGATCCCGATGAGTCGGAGACTGGGCCTTGAAGAATCCAGGGACGCGGTCATCCTGGTGAGGTCAGCTCCTCCATCTCTGGGGTCCTAGGTTACTGCTGCCACGCTCCCCGCGGGCCTGCGTGGGCGGGGTGTCCGCGAGGCCCAGCGGAGGGCCAAGCCATCTGCCGTGAGGCCAGCGGGGTTCGGACGGGGCCGGGGGCGGGGCCGCGCCGGGGCGGGGCCGCGCCGGGGCCGGAGGAGGGGAGCGGGCCCGGCCGCAGACTAGAGCCGGGAGGGCCACGGCCACCGGAAGAGTCGCCGTCGCCAGCAGAGTCGGGAGAGTGGGGAGCGGAAGCGGCGGCTGCGGCGGCGGCAGGAGGCGCTGGGACCCGGGAGCGGCCGGAGAACAAGGGAGCTGGCGCCGCGGCTGGCCGCGGAGCTGGACTGAGCCACTGGGCCGCGCCGACTGCCGCCGCCGCCCGAGAGGCCCGGCCCGGCCGCCCGAGCAGGCCGCGCACGGGCCGCCGGGCCCGAGGCCGGAGCCATGGGCGAGACCAAGATCATCTACCACCTGGACGGGCAGGAGACTCCGTACCTGGTGAAGCTACCCCTGCCCGCCGAGCGCGTCACCTTGGCGGACTTTAAGGGCGTTCTGCAACGACCCAGCTATAAGTTCTTCTTCAAGTCTATGGACGACGATTTCGGGTGAGGATGGCCCCCGCCTCGCCTCCGGGAGACCCTGGCCCCTCCGGCTTCTAGGACGACTCGGCCAGTTTGCAGTCCCCTTGCTACACTGGCTTCTAGTCCTACTCGGGATTCTAGGGGACGGCTCGGCCATTGGGGCTCCCCTTGGTTTTTCCAGATGCTGGAGATCCAGGCTCTCTAAGGACTCTTCTTTCGCTCTTGTGGGGACATCGATTTGACACCCCCCTAATTTCGGGAGACGTCCAACACCCCAAGATCAATCAGAGTAGGAGCCCAGGAAGCCCCCCGACCTCTCAGAAACCTGCAGCCCACACAGACAGACACACACACCCTCCACCCAGTTTCAGACCCGGAGTCCCCCATGCCTCCTGCCAGGGAGACACCTTTTTAACACAGAGTTGGGGTGTTTGGCATTCGGCCTGCGCCTTCTCCATCTTTTCAGCTCCACTACTCCGAGCCATATTTGGAGTACCGTGCATCTCAGGGCCGAGCTGTAAGACTTTGAACTGAGGGGAGGGGGAAGCTAGGGGTGCTTAGGCAAGCTAAGGCCTGCAGAACTGATGTTTATTTAGCTGTTCCCCCTTTCCTTCTGAGGTGTGTGAGATGCTGTCAAGGGAGCAGGGCACCTGAACCCTAAGGAGTCCCCACTAGCGCAGGTGCTGATTTCCTCTCAGAATTGGGGCCTTTTCTTCCAAATGGTGGCCTTGGAAAGGGTCACAGAACCTGGATAGGAGGGCCAGGAAGAGTGTCTTGGTGTTCATCTTTACTCCCTGGCAGGGTCTTCCTCCACCCATCTACAGGGGCTTTGGACAAGCAGAGTTTGGAAGCAATGACTTCCCCTTTAAGAAGGGATGGAATGTTGGAGCCGGAAGGTTCTGAAGCAGCTGGCTTGGGAGGGGGAGCCTGGCCAACCCCTCACACCCACCCCCCCAACTCCTGCGGGACTGGGGGAGGAGGAGTCCCCCACACTAACTGGGCGCGGGGCCTGGAGTCCTGTGGGGAAGGCTTCCCAGGCCCTCCAGGCCTAAAAGCGGTCTCTCCAGCCCTAGGCAGAGGCCTGCACTACTCTCTGGAGCCCAGGCCCCAGAGCTGAGTGAAGGAAGACATTCTTCTCCAGTGTTCATCAGCCTGGCTTTTCTCCCATGGTCCCAGCCTTCCTGGTCCTGGAAAGCAAGCACCTTTCCCCTCTCCTGCCTGGCATGTTTTGCTGTCAACTTTACCCCTGGAACTCAGGGTTTGATGAGCCCATGAGGCTCATATGTGTGAAAGTGCTTTTACAGTAGGAAGTGCTATGTAGCTTCTAACTATTCTTGTTTCTGTTGTTGTTATACTTACCCTGGGGTGGGGAACTCCTGGTGTATAATGATTGTCTGGCTTCCATCCAGAGACAGACACCCCTGATTGGAAGATTCTGAAGAGGGCTGAATAGATCTGCAAGGGGTGGGAGTGAGGGGTTGGAGGCCTTAGCCTGGTAAGAGAAGAATAGAGTTAAGGAGGCTGCAGACACTGCCTCAGGGTATGGCATAGGGGCAAATCAGTTGGAGTCCAGTGCACTGGGGCTACCCTGGGGCCAGATCCCACTCCCCCCCCACCCCCCCGCTGCTTTTAAGCCAGACCTAACTGTAGTCATAGGACCCTCCACATTACACCATTAATGTTGTTCTTTCCTTTTTTATTTGTAAAATTTGTTTATTGATTTTAGAGAGAGGAAGGGAAAGAGAAAGAGAGAAAGAAGCACTGATCTGTTTTTGTGTGTCTCCTGACCAGGGATCCAACCTGTACCCTTTGCGTATCGAGCAGCGCTCGAACCAGCCGAGCTATCCCACCAGGGCAATGTTCTTTATATTCACTGTCAGTCCATTCATTATTTCTTAGCTTGACCAAATCAATAATATGAAATTACCCATCTGATCTTCTATTTATATTTTTTTCTAAGACATATTAAAAAAATATTAACTGTTGAATTGAGCAATGTTCATTCAGGTAACACCTAAACACGTCTTGTATACATCACTGGTACTTGAACCATCTTTTGCAAAATGTCGGAGTAGGCCATTTTAACAGGGTTGAGAACAATGCTAAAAATAAAGTGGAGGAGATTGATTTTGTTTTTATCCCAGAAGGATTAATGAGCAGACCTAGTAGGGTTATAACATAAGACTAATAGCTGAGGAATATGTGTGTATACATTTATTTAACAAACTATTTTTATGGTGCTTATAGTATGCCATATTATTATTGTCACTGTTTTACAGATGTGTCCTCTTAGGGAGATGCTGAGCCTTGGCAAACTGTAGAGGTGATGGGACTGCCACTTATCCTAGCTCCATGAGAGGCAGGTCAGGCATAGGCCAGAGGGGAGAGTGGGTTAGAGGAGGAAGGATGCTGTCTCCATTCTCTCCAGGCTCACCCTCCAAGGTACTGGTTAGTGAGGCCTGAGGACTCCTCAACGCCCATCTGGTCTCCAGAAGTATTTGTCAAGCTTAGGGTAGGCCCAACCCTCTTAAATTATTTGGAAAATGGAGGAATAGTAAACATTTTCAGCATTGAGGAGATAGTGGGAAGTAGTGGGTAGAAGAATGAGGTACCCACTGTTAGTGTAGCCCTGAGCTGTGGGAGGGGCATTATGGGAAGTGGGATCACTAATTATGTTGCTCCCTGCTCCAGGTCCTGCCTCTGGGCATACTTCTTTCCCTGGTTTCTCCATATCCACTTCTCCTATCCTCTGGATTGAGCTTTTAGATATTATTTATTCATTTTAGAGAGGTGAGAGACACAGAGAAAAAGAGAGAAGAAGGGTAAGAAGCAGGAAACATCAACTCCCATATGTGTCAAGCCCAGGGTTTCAAACCGGCGACCTCAGTGTTCCAGGTTGATGCTTTATCCACTGTGGCAACACAGGTCAGGCCTGGACTGAGCTTTTAAAGTTATGGTACTTATCCCATTTATCTGTACTCCTACCTTGCTTCTGGCCAGGACCTGACACCTAAGTAACACTCAGCAGATGTCTGTCTAGTGAACACCTCTAAGTGAACTGTCCACTGGACCATAACCTCTCTGAACAAGGCAGGCTCCAGGTCTAAGGCTTCTTAAGACTCCTACAATGGCAAGCACAGGACTTAAATCTCACTGGGCTTCCAACAAAGGCTTTTTAATTGCATGTACAATGAATAATGAACAGATTTGTTTGGTCCCTACCCCTTACAAACTTATACCTAGTTAGAAAGAGTATGGATCCTGCTAGAAATGGACAAAATTAGAAACCAGCTTTATTGTATGCCTGGACATTTACAAATCCCATTTACCAGGATGTGGCAAAGCCTTGGAGAAGTTAGGAAAACTTCTCTAAGATGGGAGGGCTAGTAAGCAGAATTGGAATTTGAACCCAGATTTGTGGGACTCCACTCAGAGTACGAGACTGTGTGTGTGTGTGTGTGTGTGTGTGTGTGTGTGTGCACGCGCACGCACACGCGTGCAAGGGAACCAGGAGCCATTTAGCTCCACTATGTGTGTGGGGGGGCTCTTTGAGGTGAGGTCCCCCAAGGCTGCTGAAGATCAGCTGATCCTTGTGAGTCAGCAGAGCCTTGGCGACCTGTCAGTGACCCCCAGAAAGAGAGGAAACATCTGTAGCTGGAGCTGTGTGGTGGGGCCTGCTGAGGGAGGGGGGTGGGGAGACTCAGCAGCAGTTTCTCACCACTGGGAGATCCTCTCTGAAGCAGGTCACAGAGTCCCTGCCATGTGGCCCACATGCCCCCTTTTTTCTTGAGCCGCAGTTCCTATAGGGGGCTGCGAGCTCAGGGTACTCTGTGACCAGACTGGCTGATAGGTCTGAGCTACCTCTCTCTCTGTCCCTTCTTTTCAGCTTGTTCTGTCTCCAGGCTTTCTGCCATGATGGCCCTGAGCAGGATGATTTGAGCTGCTTTCTTGGGGTTGCTGTGGGGTGGAAGAGCCAGAGCTGGATGGGGGGAGGAGGGGAGGCTCGGCCTTCGAACTTGGCTGTGAGTCCAAGAATGTGAGCATCATAAGGAGCCAAGCACGTTCCCAGCTCTGGACAGGAGCTCTTCAAGAACAGAGAGCTGAGCTTCACAGCCTCCTTCCTTGCTGTCTTCCCTCTCTGCTCACAATTTCAGGCATGTGTCTTCTTCTTGCCCCCAATCAAGTCTTTCCAGCTCTGTACTCCTGTGTGTTTGATGCAGTCTGAGAAACTCAAACGTTTCCAGGTTTTTTCACTGGCCCCAAACTGTAGTCATGGTCTGACTTCTTGTCTCACTGCATGCCTGTGACCACATCCCACCCCCTAAACCCCATATCACTGTCTCCATCACTCCAGCCTCCACACGGACCCAAATCATCTCTGTCATTGTCCAGGAAAGAATGTGAACTCAAGCCAGTGACCTTAGGGTTTCGAACCCGGGTTCTCAGAGTTCCAGGTTAACACTTATCCACTGTGCCACCACAGGTCAGGCTCCAGCGTTTCGCTTATTAGTGGTGTGATTATAAGGGAATTTCTGAGCCTTAGTTTCCCCATCTGTATGTATTTTACAGCATTTCTATATTAAATGAAATGATACAAGTAAAGTGTTTGCTTAGTGCTTGGCCCACAATACATGCTGAACAAATGAGAGCACTTGTTACTATTATCATAATGGCAGTGGAGGCCCGGCCTGCGCTGGCACAGCAGATACAGTGTTGACCGGGGATGCTGAGGTCGCCAGTTCAAAACCCTAGGCCTGCCTAAATAAGGTATATACGGAGAAGCAATTACTATGAGTTGATATGTTTAGTATAGGATCAGAGGGAAAGAGAAAGTCCAGGCCATGAGAGCCTTATTGGAGATAGATAAAGCACTCTTGAGATTCTAGGGAGTGGGGGACAGCAATTTGTCAGGTGTAATTTGCAATCACCTGATGACTGAGAGGACACCCCAGGCAGTGGGTCACCACCCATACTCCCATTTGAACAAGCTCGTGCTGGTGGTTTGATTTCCAGTTTAGGGTGGAGGAGCCACTGAGAGTTGCAATTGCGAGGACACCTCCATTTCTACCTGAGGAAGCTCACTGACACCCCCTCTTTCCCTGCAGAGTGGTGAAGGAAGAGATCTCAGATGATAATGCCAAGCTGCCCTGCTTCAATGGCCGAGTGGTGTCCTGGGTAAGGATCCTTCCTCAACATTTCCTCTGCCATGTTCCTGCTGAGGGCTGGACAGAGGACATGCATCGCTAAGGTTACAGCTGGTGGTTTTATGCCTCAATATCTGACTCTTCCTTGAGTTTCTAACTAAACAGTTTCTATCCCAGATGCTACTGCCTTTGTGAAAAGTAGGGGAGTAGTGTGAAGGGGAAAGGATACAGAAACCTGTCGGGCCTTGGTCGGTTGGCTCAGTGGTAGAGTGTTGGCCTAGCACGTGGATGTCCTGGATTTGATTCCCAGTCAGGGCACACAGGAGAAGCACCCATCTGCTTCTCCACCCTTCCCCTTTCTCTCTCTCTCTTCCTCTCCTTCAGCCATGGCTCGATTGGTTTGAGTGCATTAACCCCAGTCGCTGAAGATGGCTCCGTGGAGCCTCCACCTCAGGTGCTAAAAATAGCTCAGTTGGGAGCATGACCCCAGATGGGCAGAGCATCAGCCCAGACAGGGGTTGCTGGGTGGATACTGGTCAGGACACTTGCAGGAGTCTATCTCCCCTCCTCTCACTTGGAAATGAAGAAGAAGAAAAAAGAAACATACATTGGAGACAAAATTGTCTCCTATGCCCTTTGAGGCACTTTCCCTTCTGTCCCCTGCTGAACTCTGCTTTGGACCTTGTTCTCTGTCCCTCTTCCCACTTCAGCAACCCATGCCTCCCTGCTAGCTTTATCAACCTGCCTGTCAGTGAGTCTGCTCCTCATGTCAGCAGTTTCCTGTAATCCTCTCTTCTCCCTCCATGTCCACTGCTTCGTTCTCCCCAAGTCTTCATGCCCTGCCAGAAGCCAGTGATCCTACTGCTCCCTGTCACTGCTATGCCATGCTACTTATTTTCTCCCCGTCAGCTGGTGTCAGCTGAGGGCTCACACCCTGAGCCAGCTCCCTTCTGTGCTGATAACCCATCCGAGCTGCCACCGCCCATGGAGCGCACAGGAGGCATTGGGGACTCCCGGCCGCCCTCCTTCCAGTGAGTGTGACCTGAGGGTGGGCAGGGCCTATGGGGGAGGGCTATGTCAGCTCAGCCCAGGGCTGGGGGAGGGAACCCCCAGCCTGCCCCCTCCCCCACCAAGTCCTTTCTTCCCTGCAGCCCTCATGCTGGTGGGGGCAGCCAGGAAAACCTGGACAATGACACAGAGACAGACTCCTTGATGTCGGCCCAGCGCGAGCGGCCACGCCGGAGGGACGGCCCAGAGCACGGTGTGTTTTCCTTGAACAGATGCCTTCCCCACCCTCGTCCCCTCCCCACAGCTTCCACTCAGCTGCCCACCTCTTTGCCTAACTTTCTGAGCTCCGGATCTGACTGGTCCCAGTGCAGCCCTGGCTTGCACCTCTCTCCTCCCTTCCTCCTGCACTGGACACCATGAACCCAGCTCCCTCCATCCCTGCAGCAACCCGGCTAAATGGAACTGCCAAGGGGGAGCGGCGGCGAGAGCCAGGGGGTTATGACAGCTCATCTACCCTCATGAGCAGCGAGTTGGAGACCACCAGCTTCTTTGATTCGGAGGAGGATGACTCCACCAGCAGGTGGGGATTTGGTTTCATGAGTACTGGGAAGCAGGTGACCCCTGAGGAGCCCTGAGCCCTGAGGAGATTGGGCCCCTGGGAGGGACGTGGGCTTTGTGCTGGGGTCTGGGCCCTGCAGTGCCTCTTATGGGGCAGGGCTAGGCCAGCCTGGTGGGGAACGACTGTGGGCCCCACAGGTTCAGCAGCTCCACCGAGCAGAGCAGTGCCTCACGCCTGATGAGAAGACACAAGCGGCGGCGGCGGAAGCAGAAGGTTTCCCGGATTGAGCGGGTATGGGGCCTGGGATGCTAAGGGGGGTGAGGCAGGGCCAGGGCTTGTGCTTCATTAGATCCCCCCTTGGGTCAGTGTTTAGAACTTCAGAGGGAAGGTGGTACTGAGAGCTCACCTTGAGGAGGAGCTAGGTGGGAGCAGAGAGTTCCTGCCACCCCTGCCTGCTTGCTGCTTAGAGTTTCTGTCTGTTCCAGTCCTCGTCCTTCAGCAGCATAACGGACTCCACCATGTCACTCAACATCATCACAGTCACTCTCAACATGGGTGAGTCTGTTGAAACAACACTGTTGAGTGCCTACTATGTGCCAGAAACTGGGCAGACTTAAGGAGTTCAAGGAGGCACAAGATATGTTCCCTGTCCTCAAGGGGCTCTCTTTTATAAACTGATTATTTCAGCATCTCGTGATCAGGGCTATGACAGAGAGAAGCATGGAGAACAATGAGAACAGAGAAAGGCATCAGGGAAGGCTTCCTGGAGGAAGTGATTTCTGAATCTTCCCCCTTCCAGTTTTTCAGCTGTTGCATTCTTGCCCTCTGACGTCTGCCCTAGGTACTCTCTTTAGGAGAAAGCTGGATGTAGAGTGCCATCTTTGTTTGGAATTTAAATCTGAGTTTGAGTGCTGGTTTTACCACTTAATGGCTTAGAAAAATCACTTAAATTCTTTGAACCTCAATTGCCTACTCTGTAAAATGAGGCAGAGTGTCCCTGCCTCACATCCAGCAAGGAATAAATGAAAGCCTATTTGAGTATGCTGAACACAGTGCTTGACTCCAGTTCAGTAAATGTTAGTTCTTGTCCTTTTCCACTTTTTCTATTAAGGGGCTCAGAATTTGGGTAGGTTCCTTTCTCCCCTCTCAAGGTCTTATTACTCCCTATAGAAAAGTATAACTTCTTGGGCATCTCCATTGTGGGCCAAAGCAACGAGCGCGGTGACGGAGGCATCTACATTGGCTCTATCATGAAGGGTGGGGCCGTGGCTGCTGATGGACGCATCGAGCCAGGAGATATGCTGTTACAGGTACCATTGTCCACCGTGGCTGGTGGTGTGGATAGGGAGTTGGGGAGATGTACCCTCTGTACTCTCTCCTTCCTACCTTCTATACTCTATTCAGAGGACCCTTCTTGGTAGAGAAGACCACCTGACCCACCAAGCTTCCCTAACTCCCTCCCCAGTGCAGCTGCTTATCCCACTCCTGGTCCTCTTTCCCAGGTAAACGAGATCAACTTTGAGAACATGAGTAATGATGACGCAGTCCGGGTACTGCGGGAGATTGTGCACAAACCAGGGTATGGATGGGTGTGGCATTGCAGAGGAGGGAGGAAGCATTTCTGACTATCAGGCTTAGTCTGGCTTCCACACATCCTGCCCTCACTAGGGACACCCTTGCTTTCAGGCCCATCACTCTGACTGTAGCCAAGTGCTGGGACCCAAGTCCACGTGGTTGCTTCACACTACCCAGGAGTAAGTGGATGGGAGATCGGCCCTAAACTAATGCCTAGTTTAATGCCCTAAACTATGTGACCCTGTCTTTCCTACCTTCTGTGTTGCCCTGAACCCTCACACCTACCCTGTTGGGCCTAGCACTGGGTAGGTTGGGAAGCCCCTAACTCCTCATCCTCCCTACAGGCGAGCCCATCCGGCCCATTGACCCTGCAGCCTGGGTCTCTCACACTGCAGCCATGACTGGCACCTTCCCTGCCTACGGCATGAGCCCCTCCCTGAGCACCATCACCTCCACCAGCTCCTCCATCACCAGCTCCATCCCTGACACAGAGCGTGAGTGTCCAACCCTGTCCCCTGGGCCCAGCACACAGGGCCAGGTGAGAGGGACTGATGAAGGCCCACGCAGAGACTCTTGTTTGAAGTCAGAGGCGGCTAGAGAGGGAACCCAGCTCATTCCCGCTATCTCACACTGCAGCTTCCCTCAGAGGACACCACACCCTCACTGAACAGTGTTAGCTTCTGAACCAGTATTGAGCACCCAGGGAATCTCAGTTTCCTCTTGTAAAATGGGACTAATTGTGTGAACTTTACCAGGTTCTTGGGGAGGTTAATGAGAGGATGTAAATGAGACATTGATCACAGTGTGTGGCATAAGGTAAACACAATAATGACTGAATTTTTACTATCATAGCACACACACTATGCACTGCACTAAGCACCTTCATTTACATTATTTCTCTTCAAACATCCTTATCAAATAGATTGTTAAAGTTCCTATTCTTTTATTTTTATTTTTTATTGATTGATTTTAAAGAGACAAAGCAAGAAAGGGAGAGAGAGAAAGAGGAAAGCATTTATTTGTTGTTCCATTTAGTTGTGCATTCATTGGTTACTTCTAGAGTGTCATTCCAATATGCAAAGGTAACAGGTTGAATCCCCACTCAGGGCACATACAAGAACAGATCAATGTTTCTGTCAGTCTCTCTCTTTCTCTCTCTCCCCCTCTCTTTCCCTCCCCATTCCTCTCTCTCTCAAATCAATCAATACATGTTTTAAAAATACTGTTATTAAAAAATTAAAGTCCCCATTTCTATAGAAGGGGAAACTGAGTGTTCAAGAAATCAGTAATATGCCCCAAACTGGTTCATATTTATTAGGTGGTAGAGCTGGAATGCAACCTTCAGTCTGCCTAACTCCACATCAGCTTTCTGCCTCACCATTTTCCCTCCCTCCCCCAGGCCTAGATGAGTTCCACCTGTCCATCCACAGTGACATGGCTGCCATTGTGAAAGCCATGGCCTCCCCTGAATCCGGGCTGGAGGTCCGAGACCGCATGTGGCTCAAGATCACTATCCCAAATGCTTTCATTGGTGAGCAGGCCTCATGGTGGGATGAATGATGGGGTGGGCACTGAGGAAGCAGGACAGGCTGGGGGCCCAAGAACTCCCGTAAACGGGAACCAGGCCCAGCCTCATGGCTTCTGTGAGGCCAGATGAACCCAACTCAGGTGGACTTCCCAATCAAATGGCGGCCTTGCCCCCAGGCTCAGATGTGGTGGACTGGCTGTACCACAATGTGGAAGGCTTCACCGACCGGCGAGAGGCCCGAAAGTATGCCAGCAACCTGCTGAAAGCCGGCTTCATCCGCCACACTGTCAACAAGATCACCTTCTCCGAGCAGTGCTACTACATTTTCGGTGACCTCTGCGGCAGTACGTGCCTCCCCACTTCCTTGCTCTGTCTCCTGTCTGGGAGTGGGGTAGTGTCCAGGGATGTGGCAGCAGACTCCAGGGAAGTCAGAGGAGGGGGCAGCAGAGCTGGGGTGTCCGGTCAAGAGCTGAGAGTTTTGTGGTGGAAGCAGAGTCCAGGTCAGCCTCTTCGCCTGGCTTGCATCTCCCTGGAGGGGCTGGTGTTTTCTAAGTGCCTGTTCTGTGCCTGGCACCATGCTGATTGTTTCTAAAGCATCATCTCACTCTATCATTCAGTCCTCACAGCCTCTTCCCCACCCTAAGGGAGATGGATTACTACCCCTGTTTTCAGAGAAGGAAACTGAGACATGTGGAGGTTAAATAGCCCAGCCCAGGTCTCACAGCTAGAAGCAGAGGAGCAAGGCCATGCATGGGTCCAGGCATTTCTGGCCCCAGAGCCCTTGTTTTTCCCACCATCTGGAGCTAGCTGGGTGTGTAGTGCTGCAGAAACATTGTCTTAGCAAGTCCAGAGCTCCTGTTTTTGGCCACTACTCACCATCCCAGCATCAAGCAGGTTTCCCCAGGGCCAAGTTGTAGAGAACTCTGTAAGCTGTACCAAGGAGTTGGACTTGATCCTGAAAGAGTGCAAAGCCAATCAGTGTTATTAAGCAAGAGAGGTCTGCATGGAACCACCCCAACCCCTTCTCCTTCTGAAACTAAGGGCAACCCTTGAGAAGGGGAGTCTTCAGAACAGGACACATTGCTCAGGGCTGGGCACTGAAACCCTACCCCAGCAACCACCTTGGCCTGAGGGAACCTTCTCTCAGCCCATTGGTGCTGGCCAGAGTCCAAAAACTAACTCTTAAAATACTTCAGACTAGGTTCTAGGGACTAGACAGACTGTTTCTGCAGAGCCCAGAGCACAAGTCCTGATAAAGGATGGGTCCCTGGCCCTCAGCAGCTCCAGTCTGGCCCCACGGGGCAGTGATAGATTCACAGGGTTTCGGAGTTAGACAGTTCTGAGTTTCAATCCTAGCTCCACCCTATTGTGTGAACAGGGGTAAGTGACAGTGACACAGCCTCTCGGTACCTCAGTTTATTGGTCTGTAAGGTGGAGGTAATGGAATCTACCTCACAGAGCTATTTTGAGGACAATGTAACATATATAATGCTTTCAGTGCCATGTTTGGCCTACAGTATGTGCCCTAAAAAAGTTGTTCATTATTCATATATTTAATTGATTCTAAAATAATACTTGTTTTGCATTTCAGTATATCTGAAATTGGGAGCACATCTATTTTTTTTTCCAGTTGTTTGTCTTTGTTTTTATATTTGTTTGAAGTACATCTTGCAATCAGTAGCTTCTTAGACTCAATCAAATGTGGTTATTGTCATCCTTAGCAGAAGTCAGCCCTGGCGCCAAATTTCCAGGGACACATAAAAGCTTTTCAGAGTAGCTAAAGCCTTTGCTCAAGAGACATTGTGCCTGACCAAGCAGTGGCGCAGTGGATAGAGCGTCGGACTGGGATGTGGAAGACCCAGGTTCGAGACCCCAAGCTCGCCAGCTTGAGCGCAGGCTCATCTGGCTTGAGCAAAAGCTCGCCAGCTTGGACCCAAGGTCGCTGGCTCCAGCAAGGGGTGGCTCGGTCTGCTGAAGGCCCGCGATCAAGGCACATGTGAGAAAGCAATCAATGAACAACTATGGTGTCGCAACGAAAAACTGATGATTGATGCTTCTCATCTCTCTCCGTTCCTGTCTGTCCCTATCTATTCCTCTCTCTGACTCTCTCTCTGTCCCTGTTTAAAAAAAAAAAAAAAGAGAGAGACATTGTTCCATCCCTGGGGCTTCCTGAATCTTCTACTCATGGACCAAGGCCACCAGAGGCCCAGCTCAGGGAGATGCTGGCAGAACAGGCCTTTTTCTTCTCACTGGCTGAGGTCTTCTAAGCTGAGAATGCGGTGGGCTTAAAGGGAAGAGCTGAGGACCCGGGTAACCTCAGGAACACACAGTTACTCCCCTTGGGACAACAACAGCCTGCATGCTGAAATAGTCACCAGCTCTTTGAGCATGAGCCAAGGCAGGTCTCTGCTTCCCACCACCACCACCACCACCACCCTCCATGCTAGCTGCTGGCAAATAAGTTCATGACTTGGCTGGCAAACTTCACTGACTGCTGCTGCCCCCACAGTGTCCCCTCTCATCTCTTTTCCCTTGGAAGGTTAAGCTGGCTTGCTTACTTAAGAGCTTGGACCAAAGGGCTCAGTCTGTGTCTGCCAGTTGACCTCTAGGACAGTGACAGCTCTCAAAGAGCTCTGGGACCTGGTACAGATATGGTGTGAGCAAGGGGTGTCTGAGGCAGAGCATTAGTCCTGGTGGCCACTTACACTCGCGCTAAGGTAGTTCCAACGTTGGTGGGGGCATCCTTGCCCTTAATGGGAAGACAGTCTACTGGAGGAGTCAGAGTCATGAAGAAGTGATGTTAAAACAGTGAGACAAGTGCTGTGAAGAACCAGGCCTGGCTGGTAACGGGGCAGAGAGCACAGAGGAGGCACCTAAGCTGGTCTTTTCAGGGCCCTTCCCAGCCACTCCCACCCTCTTCCGCTGCACCGGAAGATGGGTTCAGGCCAGTGGCCTTCTAAATGGAGAGGCTCTGGAAGGCCCTATGTTCATTGTGGCTTATAAGCATTTTTTAGTGTTAGGTTAGAGGGGAGGGCAAAATTTCACCAAAATTTCCTCAAACTGCTACCTACTCCTTACTAATAACCTCATCTGGAAATGTAAAAACGTAAGCAACTTTTAGCTTCTTGTTTTGGCTACAGTTTAGGTTGACCTCAGGCTGGTCATTTAACCTCTCTGGACTACACTTTACCTCATCTGGAAAAAATGTGCCTAACACCTTCATAGGGTTGTGGTAACATTTGCATGAGATGAAGTGCTTTGTATTGTATCTAATGAATTGCAGGTATGCTGGTGGTGGCCTGATATTTCAGCCTCTCACCTTCCCCTACCTTCTACTTTCTGAGTGAACAGAGGAGAAAATTGCCAAATAGTTTTGCTCCCCCACCCCCAGTCCATGGAGGAAGGAGGAAAAACTGCCAAAGGCTTGGTAGAAGCTCTCCAGGGGACTGGAAGTTGGGTGCCAGGATTTGGCATTGAGGCTGGTGACTCAGGACCTCCCTAAGAAGGGTTTTCCCTAAGGCTGTCTGCAGGGTTGCCCTCTCTACCGTCTCTGAAGAAGGAGTGAGAGCTCTCTGGCCTGTGCCTCTTCCCATTCTGGCGGAAACTACCTCTGCTGTTGCTGTCATCTTAAATGCACCCACCCAACCTAGGCTGGGGACCTTTCTCTCCTGATACAGAGGTGCTAGGATATGGGAGTCCAACATCCGGCCCTGTCCTGCCCTCCACAGATATGGCCAACCTGTCCCTCCACGATCATGATGGCTCCAGCGGTGCCTCTGACCAGGATACACTGGCCCCTTTGCCACACCCGGGGGCTGCCCCTTGGCCCATGGCTTTCCCTTACCAGTATCCACCACCCCCGCACCCCTACAACCCACATCCAGGCTTCCCAGAGCTGGGGTACAGCTACGGAGGGGGCAGTGCCAGCAGTCAGCACAGTGAAGGTAAGGTGGAAGGGGGGACCACAGACCAGCCCCAGGCCTCCTCCACAAGCTCTTGAGCATCCCTCACGCCCTCCCTGTCTGTCCCTTATAGGCAGCCGGAGCAGTGGCTCCAACCGAAGCGGCAGCGACCGGCGGAAGGAGAAGGAGCCGAAGGCTGGGGACTCAAAGTCAGGCGGCAGTGGCAGCGAGTCAGACCACACAACCCGCAGCAGCCTGCGGGGGCCACGGGAGCGGGCGCCCAGTGAACGCTCAGGGCCTGCGGCCAGTGAGCATAGCCACCGTAGCCACCACTCGCTGGCCAGCAGCCTGCGCAGTCACCACACGCACCCAAGCTACGGCCCCCCTGGTGTGCCCCCTCTCTACGGCCCCCCTATGTTGATGATGCCCCCACCACCCACGGCCATGGGACCCCCGGGAGCCCCTCCAGGTCGTGACCTGGCCTCGGTGCCCCCCGAACTGACCGCCAGCAGACAGTCCTTCCGCATGGCCATGGGAAACCCCAGTGAGTTCTTTGTGGATGTGATGTGAGCAGGGCCCCTTCCCAACTTCCATCCCACCCTTAACCTGGCTGGCTGCGTCCCTCTCTCCATCCGTCCAGTCTTTTTTACTTTGTCTGGTACCTGAAAGGGAAATAAACGGAACTAAATCCAGGCGCACTAACTGCTCGCTGGGCTCAGCGAGGGCGGGGTGTGCCCACCCGTCGCTCTTAAGCCCCTAACCTGCCATGAGCTCCAGCTTGTCCCACTGCCCACTAACCACTGCACAGGACTTACCAAGATCCTTCATGTCCTGGGACCCAACTTGCTGGTGCTGCTCCTTACTCCCTTCACCTGTGCATACACTTCAGGCATTGCCCCCAGCCGTGCCCTTGGGGGCCTGCTCAGCCATTTTCCCCACCTCAGTTCTCTCACTGTTCATTCATCTGCATCACACACTGGTAACCTCATCCCCTCAAGCATGTGTGCCAATCTCTTGACTTTTCATCCACAATACTGACACCAAAAAAGTACTTGCTTCATCTGCTCCTTTTAAGTGTCCCTTGCCTGCTGCCTAACTGTCCTTTGCCTGCTGCTTGCACCCTAGAGCTGTGGTCACCTTTAGTAACCATCCATGCTGTTCCTGCCTGCACTGGGCCCTTTACCAGAAGTCCAGGGAGGGCCTTAGGTGCCTGACCCGCTAGTGGCTTCCAGGGAGCCTTCCTGCTCTACCTCACCACCACCCCTTGCCTGCAATGATGTGCTGGTTCCTTCAGACCCCTAACTCGACTAACCAGCAGGCTCATCTCACCTTTGGGCCTGAAACATTTCTTTTCTTTCTTTTCCTCCCAATTTTTCCTGGGCCTGGAGCAGCCAAGAATTTCGGGCTGTTTGACTTTCTGTGAGCCCCCAGCGAGGGGAGGCCCAGCCTCCGAGGAGACCAGGAGCCCTGCTTCAGCAGCCCCTCAGGGCTTCCCAAGGATATTCAGCCCCACACACGAGTCACTAGGCTTCTGGTGAGGGCTTGAGCCTCTTGCCCATATATAAGACACTCTTCACCTTTCCAGAGAGTGTACGTGCTCTCTCCTTTCCTCTTTCACACACATACACGGACACACAGGTGCCTAAGAAAGTCCACTTAAGCCTCAGGGCTGGTCCCTGCCCAGAGGGCTGGCCCCTCTCTCCCAGTCTTCTCCCAGGTTATGGGGCTGGTCCCCTGATTCACCTCTACCCTTCTTTCCTTCCTCATAGCTCTCAAGCCTCCCCCACATGTCCCCATCATCTTCCTACCTAGATCAATCCCATAAACTGGTCTCAGCAGAGGACTCCCCAGACAACTGACTGGCTGTTCTCACCCTGCCCCCTGACTGGCACACTCCTTCCTGTTTATCCCCAAAGCATGGTTGGGCAGGGGGACTTCTGAAATTTCCAGATAGAGGGCCAGGTTTTTATTTTTAACCATATTTTCTAGCTTAAACGAATCATCACTTTCTCTTTAAACCTTGTCTATAAATTCTCTTGGCTCATTTAGGCTCCCATATTTTCAGAACTGGGGTGTCAGCAGTGAGATGAAGTACTAAATTGCAGGCTTTGGGGCGAACCAGAGTAGGGGCATTTTTTTAATATATTTTTTTAATTTAGAAATTAAATTTAATGGTGTGACATTAATCGATAAGAGTATATAGGTTTCAGGTGAACATCTCCAGCATTTGAACTGTTGATTGTGTTGTGTGCCCGGTACCCAAAGTCAAATCATTTTCTGACACCATATATTTGTCAGGTAAGGGCATTCTGGCAGTCATTCATTTAACAAACTTTCTACAGTTTTGGTCAGTGAGGGCTATGTTGAAAGTTTGACTCAGTCTTGCCTTCCTTCAGGCAGCTCTGGTTTGCTCCCAACCCAGGCCAGGGCTTCCTCTAGCCACCAGCACAGGGCTCCTTCCTATAATTATTCTCTGTCTCTGCCATGTCCAACTCTCTTGAGAATTCTTCCACTATTGCTCATGCTTTCAGCATTGGTGCTCTCTGTGTTCTAGCTTCAGTCAGTCTACTTCTCTTTCCTATTTACTCCCCAAATGGTGTCATCCATCTGGATGTCCCTAATTGCCTTTGATATGCTGGTGATTCTCATATATCTCTATCCCCAACTTTCCACCAATCTTTGGATCTGTGTTTTCATTATCTACTGGACATCTCCATGGACATGGACATATGGGCCCCACCTCCTGAGTTACAATCCTAGTTATCTTCACAATCTATATAGGATCACCAGCTAGAAACACTATGGGCTTAAATCTCTTCCCATATCTTACTATTCAGCAGTTCATATTCATTCCACTCCAACAGTCTTTCTTGAATTTGGCCCTCTGCCTCTACTCTAGTTCACAGAAGCATGGAATTTGAAGCCACATCGTTCTGGGTTTGAATCCCACCTCTACTACTTTTTGGTTGCGTGATTGGAGAGTTTTTTAATCTCTCTGAGCCTCAGTTCCCTCATACATAAAATGACAATAATAATACCTACCTCACAGGGTTGTTGTGAGGATTTAAATTAGATATTGTACGAAAAGTGCCTAGCACAATGCCTGGCACACAGTAGAATAGGTGCTCAATAAATTGTAGTTATTATTATTATTTGCTCTAAATTGGTAAGGATTTAGGGTGTTTATTGAAGATAAAGCTTTGGGAAAAATAGGATTGGCGCCTTGTGTGCTGGTTTAAGGATCAGAAATGTCTATTTGATCATTTAATGACTTCAGATCATGACTATGGTTTGAATGAAGGAGGCCAAATCTTCATCCTGCCACATCTTGGATTCTGGCAAGAGAATGCTAGAGATAGTAAGGCTTGTAACCAGGTTTGTCCTTTCTTGCCCTTACTCCCATGACGGGCTCAGCCCTAGCTAGGGAAAGGCATCAGGGTATCTCTCCCTATAGAAAGAGAAGAGCCAACAGAGTTTCTTCAGGTCCTGCAAACCAACCAGGCCTTTCATGTTTGAGGATTGGCTCTGTCTTCTCTTCCCAGCCTGGATGTGAAGATTAACTCTGTTTAGAGAAGGGATTTATCCCATGTCCAATTAAATTAGACTCACCAACGGTTTTCTAAGCAACATATCTGCCTGTCATTAGAAAGCACACAGGTTCTGCCTGACCAGGCGGTGGCGCAGTGGATAGAGCGTCAGACTGGGATGAGGAAGACCCAGGTTCCAGACCCCGAGCTCGCCAGCTTGAGCATGGGCCCATCTGGTTTGAGCAAAAGCTCCCCAGCTTGGACCGAAGGTCGCTGGCTCCAGCAAGGGGTGGCTCAGTCTTCTGAAGGGCCGCGGTTAAGGCACCTGTGAGAAAGCAATCAATGAACAACTAAGGTGTCCCAATGGCAATGAAAAACTAATGGATTGATGCTTCTCACCTCTCTTTGAGGTCACCAGCTTGAGTTGCTGGTGCAAGGTTCACCAGCTTGAGCCCAAGGTCGCTGGCTCGAACAAT
Source organism: Rhynchonycteris naso (assembly GCA_037038555.1). Classification (NCBI taxonomy): domain Eukaryota; kingdom Metazoa; phylum Chordata; class Mammalia; order Chiroptera; family Emballonuridae; genus Rhynchonycteris; species Rhynchonycteris naso. Next base: position 41,277,578 of record CM073002.1, read on the forward strand.
GGGTCACTTGGTCCGCTGTAGCTCCCCACCTCCCCCCCCACCCCCTGTGAGAAATCAGTCAATGAACAACTAAGGAACCGCAACGAAGAATTGATGTTTCTCATCTCCTTTTCTGTCTGTCTGTCCCTATCTGTCCCTCTCTCTGACTCCCTCTGTCTCTGACACACACACACACACACACACACACACACACACACACACACACACACACACACACACAAAAGAAAGCACACAGGTTCTGGCCTTTCTGGCCTTCAAGAACTGACGGTCACATAGGTACAATGTGGACATATTCTTGAAAAGCTTTCGCTAGTTTCTTCCAAGTATTTGCCTCCTCACTCCCTTCCCTGGATCTTGATCTCTGGAGAAATGCTTATCTGTGGTACAAATATATGGTGAAAAAAGGAAAAAAACTTGGGAAAATCAGAGGTGGTGTTAGAAAGCACTAAATTCAACGCAAACACTTTGGCCAAGTTGTGTGTTGTGTGGGAAGTGAGGACAGCCAGTCCTCGGTCTCTAGAGACATTAAAGGCCTACAGCGATCCAAGGCTTAACAGATGGACTTCAAACAGCACTAAACCTCTGAGGCTCTACTAAACACTGAAGTATGCACCGGAGGGACTGCAGAGACTACAATTCCCAGAATGCTCAGTAGGGAAAATAAAGTGAGCGGAATGGCGTAGGCTGGGATGTGTGTTTCGGGTAGGGTTGGATAAGGCCACTCCTATTCCTGCCCAAGGAGCTCCTCTTCGAAGGTTTTCGAAGGCAGTCGGTAGTTGTAGTTTTGCTAAACCTAAGAAACTTAAAATTATAAGCAAGAAGGTGGAGAGCCTGACGGGACTTGTAGTCTTCGCGGGAGGGGGCCGCGCACGCGCACGCGCAGCTGAGTCCAGGGCGGAGCGGCGGCACTGCGGTGAAAGCCGAGGCAGCGGGCTGGCGAACAGGGGGCGGGCGGACATCTTGGGATCGAGAGAGTGGCCGGGCCGGCGGAGCAGGGGGGCCGCGGACACTAGGTGAGCTCGGTATCTGTGCTTACGGGGTGAGGGAGGTCGCCTGCCCAACTGTAGCTTTGCCCTTCCCTGCACTGCGTACGGGGAAAGCTGCGCACACCCGGGAGTGGCCTTAGCCTTCAGATCCTGGAGGGAGCTGACGGCGGGTGCGGACGCCCAGGGCGCTGTTGCAGGACTGACGGGGAGCGGCATCCACCCTCTGACCCGCCGGCGCCTCCCTTGAGAGGGAGACCTACTAGAATCCACCCAGAGCAGGGACGTTGCGCGGCGCCCTCCTCCGTAGTATTGTGACAACACCCTACCCTTCGGCGCTTCCTCTCAGTGCAAAGACAGTTTCCCCGTCTCCCACCCTGTCTCCCAGGACAGTGACATCCCCTTGTGTTGTCTCCCTGGACTATGACAAGCTTCCCACCTCGTCCTCCCAATTGAGTGACACTCCGAGGCTCTTACTCCTCAGACCTGTGACAGCCTCGAACCCCGTGGAACCATCTTTTTCTGCGATGTCTTCCTCCCCAGGGCAAAAGTCCACCACCCCCTCACGCCTCTACAACTGAACCCCTAAGCAGGCTCCGTTTCCCAGCGCTCCCTTATTCACCATTGTCAGGCTCCTCCTACAGTTTTTTTCTTCAAAGTCCTGACCTCTGCCAAACTGAAACTCCCTCAGGTACCCCAATCAGCCCGTGGCTGCTGTGCGCTCATCTGAGTATACTGCCTGGCTGTTGCTGCCAGTGTTTTCCCTTAAGTAAATATTCCGTTCTTGTCCTGGGCCCCACCTCTGCTTCTCTGGTGCCCGCGTTCCCTACCACTTGATACCTGTGAACTTGGTTCTTTGCCCAGGGCTCTACCTCCATTTTGCCTTTCCTTGCCCAGCCTCTTTGGGACTGAGGAATGGGATGTGTCCACCACCTTCAGAGACCTCTCACTGAGTCTGGGAGACCCTGACGGCCACAGTGATGGGCTTTATTTTACAGTTTAGAAAAGTCTGCTAAATTACCCTCTGTGAAATTAATACCAGGGCTAATCCAGGAGATCTAGAACTAAACCCTTTTTGCCCTTGCAAACCGTCTACATTATTTGACCCAAATAATGTGGATGATTCAGGCATCCTGCCCCTCACTTGTAGGCACTTGGGGCAGAAGGGTTGTGGATCTGGAAGCACACAGTTTCCACTGGAAGGATCTCTTAATTTTATGTATCTGCATTCCGCCTCCCCACCCCCACCACCCTTATTTTTACTGCACTTGGGAGCTGGGAGCCCCCCTTTTGGAAAGGGGGCTGATCAAAAATAACTACTAAGCAGCTTGGGCCATTTAAGTGTAGTCTGCTGGGGCTCTGCCCTTTCTGCTCTGCTCTTTTGCCTGCTTATCTGACTGGGATAGGTTGGAGCCACACTTCTGCGTCCCTGTCAGGGCCTAAGGCCTCCAGTCCATCCTCCCCCCATGCACACCGTTTCCTGGAATGTTTAGATTTCTGTGAATTAGAGAGCCAGAGGTTCAGGCCCTGCCTCCTCAGAAGGTTAGTGGGGACTGAGACTGGGTGCTCCTCAAGCTGTCCCTGAATTCCCCGTCAGGCCTGAACCCACTAGGATAATTCCTGCCGCCATTCTTACACAGCCTCGGGCAGGCCTTCACAGTGACTCACTGGTGAGAGCTTGAGAGTCTGCACAGGAAGGGGCTGGAAAGGACCCTTGCTGAGCTCAGTGCTCTGAAGAGAGGGAGGGGGCTACTCTCTGGGCTTAGCCCCAGAAAAGGGAGGGTCAAAATGGCCTTAGAACTCTGGGCCCAAATCCCTCTCCCCATCCTTCTCCCTTCCAGTGTGGGATAAACAGGAACTGGAGCCTGGCTAAGGGGAGGGGCATGCCCGCAAGGGCTGCATGATCACTTGCTGGAGGGTTAAGTCAGGAAAAAGCCCAGATTGTGACCTGCACAGCCCCACAGGGGACTTTGGCAGGGGTTCTGAGGCCTTCCCTTACCCTGCCTCTGCCTGCCCTAGGTCTATTCTCAGAGCGATGGGCCGTGGAGACTGAGCTGCCACCATGATTGGAGGCTTGTTCATCTATAATCACAAGGGGGAGGTGCTCATCTCCCGGGTCTACCGAGATGACATCGGGTGAGTCCTCTGACTGAGACAGCTGTGCCCCCCACCTTTCCATCCCTTCTTCGCAGCATGCAGAACTAGGTCTGTTCCTATCAGACGCTTGACTTGGACCACCCCCATCCCCTGCTCCATCATGGAAGCTTAGCAAGTATGGCCTGGTTCCCGTGAGGTTTGGTAGTATTGGCCTAGCAGCCAGTTGCTTGCCCCAATGTGGAACCTGTGGAATGGCGTGGCCCTTACAATCTTAGGAATTCCTGTCTTTCTTGCCTTCTGTTTCCCTTAGTGACAGACCTGTTTGCCGGAGATGAGTGCTTTTGCCTGGGCAGGTTGATTGCTCCTTTGAGGAGGAGGGAGATCTGTCTCCAGGGTGGGGTTAGTGGCCAACCTGGAGGTACTAATAATCCATCTAAGTCTTGCTTTCCAAGCCCTTCTCATGATGAGAACCTTCACTGGATTCTTTTGAAAGCCTCTCCAGGCTACCAAATCCTCTTCCACTCCCATTCTCAGAAGGAGGCGGGCTGCTGACTCAGCTCTTTTCAGTTCCTCTGGGCCATTCCTGGGGATCTACATTGTGAGCACTAGACACTCTCTGGGTCACCGGGGGAAAGACTGAAGGTTAGGGAAGCCATGCTGCCCTTTCTGGCCTATCAGAGTAGACCTGAAATAGCTTCTTGTTCTGAGTCCCTCAGACCTTAACAAGGAGGCACAGCCTTACTTCTCATTCTGCCCAACCCTGCATGCCACTGTTCTTTCTTGGCTGAGCAGACATGTCCTAGCTGCAAGAGCTCTAATGAGATTAGGCTCTTCTGGTCTGTGCTGCCCTGTTTTTTCCTCAAAGATTTTGAGATAGACAGTTACAGAATGGGTCTGCTGCAGTGTCCCAGCTTGATGTCTCCTGGCTACCAGGCTAATGAGCTGGCATGGCCTTTGTGGCTATTTGTCCATTGGCTGATGGTGGGGTATGAGCTAGTTATGGCAACACCTGGCTTGCTTGAGCCTGGCTGGATGCACCCATCCACACCCTGCTCCAGCCCTGCATGGATCTGATTAAGCCAAGACCAGGGCATATACCGTCTTGCATGCCTTGCTGCGCTCTCCACCCCTGGCCTATCACTTCTCTGCTTTTTCCTCGTGTGTGCTGCCTACCCCAGTGTGTTGTGTGTCTAACCCTCTCTCTTGTTGCTGTCACTCTCCTCTTCTTGCCGGCGTCATTTCTCTCATCCCATCTCATTGGCTGCCATAGCAATAGGTAAGCAGCCTGCCAAGCTGCCACCCAGGCACAGGTGGGGGGTGGGGGTTCAGCCTCCCCCATCATTGTTTTCTTCATTTTTTTTTCACTCTCTGAGCTTGCTCTGGAATTGGATCCTGGAAAAATATGGGTGGCCAAGCTCCACAGCCCCTTGGTGCTTCTCAGTTAGAGCTTTCTCTGAAGTCACGCTGGCTTTGTCTAACTTCTGGGGGAGCCAGCCTTCCCCACTGGTGACATCACTAGTGAGAAGACTGGAGAAGAAGCAGGGTCTCCTTATGTGGGCCTGGAGCTCACTGAGAAACTAGAACAGTGGCAGCTGGGAAATGGTAGTCAAGAACATGCCTTCCTAAGCCAGATGGACCTCACTTTATTCAGGTTCCATCTGTTTTCCTGTCACTGGGCTGTAGAGTGTGTGTCAGACTTCATCAGTGAAGTGGGGGTGCTGTTAGCAGCTGTGACTGATTCTTGGAGAGTGGAGTTTGCCTGGGTGCTGAGCAGCCCCTGTCTACACTTTTCCCTCAGGAGGAATGCAGTGGACGCCTTTCGGGTCAATGTTATCCATGCCCGGCAGCAGGTGCGCAGCCCTGTCACCAACATTGCTCGCACCAGTTTCTTCCATGTTAAGCGGTCCAACATCTGGCTGGCAGCTGTCACCAAGCAAAATGTCAATGCTGCCATGGTCTTCGAATTCCTCTATAAGATGTGTGACGTAATGGCTGCCTACTTTGGCAAGATCAGCGAGGAGAACATCAAGAACAATTTTGTGCTCATATATGAGCTGCTGGATGGTGAGGCTGGTGGAGTGGTGGGCCTAGGGTAGGGATGAACCTGATGGGGCCTAGCATGGAGGTGGGAGTAAGTCTGGGGCTCCATTGCCTTTTTAACTTTTTTTCCTGACTGTCTGGTCTTTTGAGCCCTGAGAACATCAGCCCAAATCCAGACCTAACGGCTCTCTGAAGTGGAACACAGAAATAAGCTAGTGAGTGGAAGAGGTCTTTCAGGGGGCTAGGAACCTGGTTGGGATTTGGTGGCTGGGCCTCCTGCAGTTACCCTTCTTACCTTTGTGGTTCGGGCCTTAGTTCACTTACTGTCATCCCAGCTGTCCATCTCAACACCTCACAGTCTAGAGGAAGGTCAGATATTATAGGCCTTTCAGGTGCATTGCTTTGTATCTTTGTTCCTCTCTAGGGTATGATTTAATTGAACAGAGTCATTCCGCCTTCCCAACATCTCTCTGTTTTCTAAGGCTCAGGGCTTCTTGACCTCTCACCCACTGGCCATGTGACTCTTCTGCTGATTTTCTCTATTTGAAAAAAACTGACATAGTAATTGTTTTCTTATGAAGCACAAATCCTAGAGTAAATGCTACAAAGTTAGAAGACCTTGCTGCAGATGATGCCACACTCTTTTGGAGCTGTGCTGGCTAGACATGTCTAGGCCAAGGAAAGGGATGGGAATGAAGCACTCCTTCAGCTGCTTTTCAGGGGCTGACAGTTCCTTTCCTTTTGCAGAGATCCTGGACTTTGGCTATCCACAGAACTCGGAGACAGGTGCACTGAAAACCTTCATTACACAGCAGGGCATCAAGAGCCAGGTATTCAAATTATACAGCCACAGTCAGGTTGAAGCCCAACCTTCCTTCGTTCCAGCTGGTCCCTGAGCCTTGTGCTAGCTGACTCATAAGCCTGCCTCTGACAGGAAGCGCTGGCCTGATCTTTTTGCTATGACTGCAGGACTGTTTTCCCCTGTGTGGCCCTCTCCCAACCCAGGAGCACCTGACTCAGCATCTCTGTTACTGGGAATACAGATCAAGCCGTTTCCTTGTGCACTGGGGGAAGGAGGACTGGGAGCTACTCTGGAGGCCTGGGCTCCTTAAGAGAAGAGAGCTTGGACCCTCTTCTAGGATCCAGGCCTCATAGCCTTCTCTTCCTTCTTTTCTGCCTGCCTCTTCCCGTCTGTGCCTCCCTGCTGCTTCCCATGGGCTCCACATTGGCCCTCTGGCCTCCAGCATCAGGTAAGTAATCCTTTAGCTTCCACCCTTGCAGCTTTGCTTCGTTTTCTCCAGGCCCTGCCCCATGGGATTTAAGGGGGAAAATACGTTCCAGGGTGGGGACTAGAAGGAAAGAGGGATGAGGATGGAGTGAGAACAGAGACAGGATGATTAAAAGTGAAGAGGAGTGAGGCCATTGCTATCTGTCTCTATTCCCATACAGACAAAAGAAGAGCAATCCCAGATCACCAGCCAGGTGACTGGGCAGATTGGTTGGCGGCGGGAGGGCATCAAGTATCGCCGGAATGAGCTCTTCCTTGATGTGTTGGAGAGTGTGAACCTTCTTATGTCCCCACAGGGTGAGAATCCTCTCGTTATGAAGCTGGAGGGTGACAGGGGCAAGCTCCTGGTCCTTACTCAGCTTTTCCATTTGTCTGTCTGTCACCAGGGCAGGTGCTAAGCGCTCATGTGTCAGGCCGGGTGGTGATGAAGAGCTACCTGAGTGGCATGCCTGAGTGCAAGTTTGGGATGAATGACAAGATTGTCATTGAGAAGCAGGGCAAAGGCACAGCTGATGAAACAAGCAAGAGGTACCTGAGGCAGGGGAGCTGGTGGGAGACGGTGGACCTTGGAGGGCTGAGGGCAGCCTGGTGAATCACAGGTTCTTTCTGGACATCATTTCTGCAATAATGCAAACTCCCTCTTCCCAAGGGTGTGCTTGGCTCTTGACATCTGTGCCTAAGAGAGATGAGAGGATTGTCTTCATCCTACTCAAGACTAAGCCCCTTTGTTTGGTCCTCCGGACCAAGGCTATTCTGTATATACTGATGGCTTCTGCCCAGCGTGCCTGGAAGCGTTGGGTTCCAATTAGCAGGGCTCTTGAGATATGAGCTTACAAAGCTCTCGCTCATCCTTAATTTGGTGGCAAGAACCCCTAAATCAGCTGTATCCTGGCAGGTTTTCTTTTTAGTATGTCCCAAAAGGAAAATTTATTTTTCTGGAAATATTTTTGTTTTGTTTTGTTTTTTGAGAGAGATGAGAAGCATCAATTTAACTTGTAATTGTGGCAGCAGAGTTGCGCAGCGGAAGCATGCTGGGCACATAACTCGTAATTGTGGCACTTTAGTCGTTCATTAATTGCTTTCTCATATGTGCTTTGACCCGGGGCAGGGTGTGTGGCTCCAGCTGAGCCAGTGACCCCTTGCTCAAGCCAGTGACCATGGGATCATATTAAAGATCCACACTCAAGTCAGCAACCTTGGGGTTTTGAACCTGGAACCTCAGCGTTCCAGGTCAATGCTTTATCCACTGCGCCACCACCAGTCAAGCCTGGCAGCTTTTGATAGTGTGTAGTGGAAACCTTACCCAGGCTCTGGCAACCTTTGTGGGTGGGGTAGTCTTTCAGCCCAACTCTCTCCTGCCACTCTCCTGTACTATTGAGATTTTCTGCTCCTTCTTACAGTGGGAAGCAATCAATTGCCATCGACGACTGCACCTTCCACCAGTGTGTGCGACTTAGCAAGTTTGACTCTGAACGCAGCATCAGCTTCATTCCACCAGATGGAGAGTTTGAACTCATGAGGTGCCATTGGGATGTGAGGAGGCAAGGGGAGGAAGGGAGAGGGAGGACAGGCTCTGCCATGCTAACCTTGCTCCCCACTCCTAAAGGTATCGTACCACCAAGGACATCATCCTTCCTTTCCGGGTGATCCCACTAGTGCGGGAAGTGGGGCGCACCAAACTTGAGGTCAAGGTGGTCATCAAGTCCAATTTTAAGCCTTCACTACTGGCTCAGAAGATTGAGGTGAGGACAAGGGACTTAGGAAGGAAGAAGCACTTGTCTTCAGGAATAAAGACAGCTAATGTCAGGGCTTGACAGAGCTCCCTGACAGGTGTGTCATTTCTAGGTGAGGATCCCAACCCCACTGAACACAAGTGGGGTGCAGGTGATCTGCATGAAGGGGAAGGCCAAGTACAAGGCCAGTGAGAACGCCATCGTTTGGAAGTGAGTCTTCCCTTCATGAGGCTGCAGCAAGGCTCAAGAAGCATTGCTGTATGCTCTTATTCAGTGTTATCTTTCGTCCTCTGAGTGTGTACTGTGTCTTTTGGGGAAAGTGCCTGTCTGCTTCCTCTCACCCTCTGTGCCTCTGTGTGAATATGTACCTGTTTGTACTTGGGTGCATGCAAACATTTAACTCTCAGGATGCTTTAACGTTTCCTCACTTGCCCTTGTGATGTGTCTGGGAAGTAAACTAAGGGATGGCATGCCCATGTATCTAAGCAGAAGCCACAGCCCACAGTGTGGAAGGAACAGCAAACCCAAGGTTCTTTGCAAGTGGTTATCAAGGTCCTCACCACATTTCCTTGTCCTCCCACAAACTCCTGGATTCTTTCCCTCCACACCCTTGAAATTCTTCCAAGCTACCAGGGGCAGTTGCTGCCCATTGCTCCTGTGTTCCCAGGATCAAGCGCATGGCAGGCATGAAGGAATCACAGATCAGCGCAGAGATTGAGCTGCTGCCCACCAATGACAAGAAGAAGTGGGCTCGACCTCCCATTTCCATGAACTTTGAGGTATGGCAAAGGAGGGGCCTAGAGCCATAGCAGGTATGCTAGTAAAGATCTTAGAGACCATTCAGATGAACCGCTATACCCTCCTACCTACAGATGAGGAAACAGGCCTAGAGAAGGGATGTGGCTAATTCATAGACCCATTTCTTCCCCCTTCAGGCCTCCAACAAGAAATTGTTCACACTTAGAAAAATCTTTGACTCTTTTGGCTTGTTGTAAGATAATTCTTTTGAAAATTTTAGATTGCTTAAATGCCAGATAAGACACAAAGTTTATTTATTGACAGCAAAATGGGCCGACTTTGTGCAAATTGTATGTCAGACATAGAATTTTCTCGACCTTATGTTTTAACGCAGGCAGGTCTTCGGTTGCTGTTTTCTGTAGATTAAAGGAATTGATTCACGTTATCACAGACAGGGCCTGACTTCAAACCCAAATGATTGCTAGTCACCCTTGGATATGCTTTCTTCTTTAATAACCTCTCAAAGGACTCCTTCACTACCCCAGCTTCTTTCAGGACCCTAATCATTCAGTCACATGTAGTAGAGATGAAGTAGGGCAGGGCTACGGAACTTCTCAGAAAGGAGAGGCTGTGACAAGAAGACCACATTCCTAACTGAAGCTGTCCCTTGCCCAGGTGCCATTCGCACCCTCTGGCCTCAAGGTGCGCTACTTGAAGGTGTTTGAACCGAAGCTGAACTACAGCGACCATGATGTCATCAAATGGGTGCGCTACATTGGCCGCAGTGGCATTTATGAGACCCGCTGCTAGCTGCCTAATGGCAGCTAGCCCGCCTCCCTACCCACCCTCTTCCACAGGTCCAAGTGCCCTGGCTACCACACATCAGTGTCTCCTCCCTCCTGCTTTGCTGCCTTCCCTGTGCACCAGCCCCTGAGTCTAGGTCTGGACCAACCGCATCACAAGCAGGACTGGTGGAGCTGTCCCTGGGCAGGGTGGTTTGGGGGCTCCTGCTTCATTCATCTGTCTGCCTTGGCCCAATGCCAGGCTCTGAGTTCTGTGACCAAAGTCAGGTGGGCTGCTTCTCCCCTCCCTTGTGGCCATATCTCTCTAGTGGGAGGGTTGGCTGCCCCTCACTTCAGAGCTCCCCCAACAGCTAGTAACAGATCCCTAACCCTCAACCCTTACTCTGCTTTGGGATAGTGTGAGCTTCATTTTGTACACTTGTGACTTTGTCCAGTTAAAGACCCAATAAACTCTGTAGAACGGAGTTGCTGGCTGTTAATGCGGGAGCCACATGGGGAGGGGAACTGGTCGGACTGCTCTTCCCATGCCTTACCTTGCCTGCTTTGGGTAGAATTTTCTGTTAGGAACTGTCTCCAGGCTCCTTCCTTTGCCTTGGTCTCCATTGTTAGGCCCCTCCAAGGTCATCTGGTCTCTAGTGTTAACCCCAGGTCTCCTCTTTCCTCTGAGAAGAAAAGAGCTTCAAGGGCAAGCAGCCCCACCTGGCCCCAGTTCCCTGAGGGTAGAGATTGTTCCCCTAATTCACCTTTAGTTTTAGGCAGGTATATTCTAATTAGAGACTAAGCAAAATTTACATTTGGTCTTTTTTTTTTTTTTTGCTTTCCTGAGAAACTGACCTCTTAATTCCATTCTCTTTCTAATTGCCCTGGCTTCCCAAACCTTGGTAGGTAGGTGGGTAATAAAAGGGAAAATTTGACTCCTTAGGCCTCTAAAATACCTCCCTTCTATACCTCCCCCTCTTTGAAGACTCCTATGGCAACCTAGTGCCCAAGGGAGATAGGATGTTCCATAATCTGTGGGTTAGAGCAGGGAAAAGCAATGATTTACCCTCACCAGTTTTCCCTTGCTTGGTTTCAGCCTTTTATTTATTTTTTTTGTGGCAGAGACAGCGTCAGAGAAAGGGACAGATAGGAAGGGAGAGAGATGAGAAACATTAATTCTTCGTTGCGGTTCCTTAGTTGTTCATTGATTGATTTCTCATATCTGCCTTGACTGGTGGGCTACAGCAGACCGAGTGACCCCTTGCTTGAGCCAGTGACCTTGGGCTCAAGCTGGTGAGCCTTGCTCAAACCAGATGAGCCTGCGCTCAAGTTGGCAATCTCCGGATCTCAAACCTGGGTCCTCCACATCCCAGTCCGACGCTCTAGCCACTGTGCCACTGCCTGGTCAGGCAGTTTCAGCCTTTTAAAATCTAAATAATCTATTAGAAAATTTCAAAAATAAACAGAAGTAGGCCCTGGCTGGCTGGCTCAGTGGTAGAGTATCAGCCTGGTGTGTGGAAGTCCTGGGTTCAATTCCTGGCCAGGGCACACAGGAGAAGTGCCCATTTGCTTCTCTACCCTTCTCTCTCTCCTTCCTCTCTATCACTCTCTTCCCCTCTGCAGCCAAGGCTCCAAAGTTGGACCAGGCACTGAGGATAACTTCATGGCCTCCACCTCAGGTGAAAGAATGGCTATGGTCCTAGATGGGCAGAGCATCGCCCCCCTGATAGGCTTGCTGGGTGGATCCCAGTCAGGTGCATGCAGGAGTCTGTCTCTCTGCCTCCCCGCTTCTCACTTCATAAAAATACACAAAAATAAAATTTTAAAAAAACAAGTAGCAATATATAATGAGCCCGCATGTCCCCTCATCCAGCTTAAACAATTATCAAGTTATGGCCAATTCCTTACCACCACATCCAATCTGTGTTCACACTTAATCCACGTGTCCTATAAAACATTTTGCATCTGGATCCATAGTCCATTGTAGTTGATGAATGCTTCTTAAATTTTATAAACCACAGATTCTTCCTCAGCTTCTTCAATATTGTTGAAGAAACCAGATAATTCTGTACATAGCTTCTCCATCAGAATTCCTATTTCCCTGTGTTTTCTATAAAGTGGTTATTAGATCTAGGGGCTTCATACTGTAGCTTCTATAGTTTTATTTTAAATATTAAGATTAACTGATTCCTCATAAGGATGAATAAATTATAGCAGGACTTGGCTGCAAACCGAGGATAACATACCCAGACAACTTGATCGAGGAAGGATTTATTTAGCCGGAGGAAGATGTGAGGATAGTAGCACCAAAACCATGAGCTCCCCGAAGTTGATTTCTTACATCTTATATACCTTTACAGCTTTAGCTTTTACGTGACAAGTGCCTGATTTCTTTTACTTGTTTGCAGACCTACTGACTTGTGTCTCTAAGAAGGGAGGAGGTAAGAGGAAGTTTGACCATCTAGTCTTTGACTATTCACATAATCCATTCTTCTTGCTGCTGCAAGTGTATTTCAGGGAACTGATAACAAGGACCACAGCTGTGGTTTGTTCCTTTTCAAACTTTCTCAGTCAGCCCTTCCTCCCTGAGTCCAAAATGCTGAGGTCACCGGCTTGAGGGTAAGATCACAGACATTGCAGGGCACCTCCCACCCCCACATTATTCTGGTTTCTTCTCTCAGGATAATGTAATTTTAGGTGACAATTTTAGAGTGGGATTGTAAGAGTATTCATGTTAAAATGTAAAGCAATAGCATCATTAACTTCCTCTTGAGAGAATCAGTGAAAGGAAGTAGCCTTTTAGAGTCATTTACTGAGCTTCAGCTTGCAGAGATCTGTTTTAGGTTTAGGTGGGAAATAAATACTGATGGACTTACCCCATATTCATCCAATTTTCTTGCCCTTTGGTCAGGGGTCCCCAGACTTTTTTTTTTTTATTTTTTTATTTATTTATTCATTTTTAGAGAGGAAACACAGAGTGGGAGAGAGAGAAAGAGAGAAAGGGGGGAGGAGCTGAAAACATCAACTCCCATATGTGCCTTGACCAGACCAGTGCAGGGTTTTGAACTGGCCACCTCAGTGTTCCCAGGTCGACGCTTTATCCACTGCACCACCACAGGTCAGGCAGGGGTCCCCAAACTTTTTACACAGGGCCCAGTTCACTGTCCCTCAGACTGTTGGAGGGCCGGACTATAAAAAAAAAACTATGAACAGCCTGACCAGGCAGTGGCGCAGTGGATAGAGCGTCAGACTGGGATGCGAAAGACCCAGGTTCGAGACCCCGAGCTCGCCAGCTTGAGTGCAGGCCCATCTGGCTTGAGCAAAAGCTTGCCAGCTTGAACCCAAGGTTGCTGGCTCCAGCAAGGGGTGGCTTGGTCTGCTGAAGGCCCGCAGTCAAGGCACATGTGAGAAAGCAATCAATGAACAACTATGGTGTCACAAGGGCAATGAAAAACTAATGATTGATGCTTCTCACCTCTCTCCGTTCCTGTCTCTGCCCCTATCTATTCCTCTCTGACTCTCTCTCTATCCCTGTAAAACAAAAACAAAACTATGAACAAATCCCTATGCACACTGCACATATTTTAAAGTAAAAAAACAAAATGGGAACAAATACAGTATTTAAAATAAAGAACAAGTAAATTTAAATCAAACTGACCAGTATTTCAATGGGAACTATGGGTGCAGATGCATCCTGTGCTCCTCTCACTGACCACCAATGAAAGAGGTGCCCCTTCCAGAAGTGGGGGGTGGTGGTGTGGATAAATGCCCTCAGAGGGCTGCATGCAGCTGGGCTGTAGTTTGGGGGTCCCTGCCTTTGGTGATGAGTGAAACCGGTTTGGAATTTGGACTGAGTTGCAGGTAGCAGGCGGCCGGCTACCAGGATGAGACAAGAAGCCCATAGAGATTGGGAACATAACAAAACTTGTGGCTGCACAGAACTGCCAAAGGGGCTTCTGACAGTTCAGGGAGAAGCATGAATTAGCTACGGTCTAGGCCCATGATGGTGAACCTATGACACGCATGTCAGCACTGACACGCATAGCCATTTTCAATGACACGTGGCCGCATACCAGAGAAGTATGGGGCCCTGCCGAGAAGGATGTTTCATCCTTAGCTCCTGCACAGCCAGGTACGGTACCCAAGGATAAAACATTTGCTGTAGTGTAGACACTCTGTGCCAGAAGTCTGTAGGCCAAAACACTTGTTATTTATAAATATCGCAAAATTATGGTTTTATTCTCGAAGTGACACACCACCCTGAGTTACGCTTGGTTTTTTGGCGAATTTTGACACACCAAGCTCAAAAGATTGCCCATCACTGGTCTAGACCAACTCCAAAATGGACCCTGCTGGGTGCTCAAACTATTAAGGCCAACGTGTTAATCCCCGGCCTTCTCCATCATCACCTCCCAGAAGCTACTGAAGACCGCACATGTGGCTAATTTTTCAGCGGAGAAGGTGTGGCGCAAGCGTAGAGAGCAGCGCTTAGGTAGGATTCCTCCTCCGCCTAGGTCACCCCGCCCACCGGGCTCCTTGCCTTTATTACGTCATCGACGCGCATGCGCTTTGAAAGGAGGTATGCTCCGGGGAAGGACGGGGGTGGGCCTCGGCTGGGGTCTCACCGCGACTGCGCGAAAGGGAATCCGACTGGAACATGGCGACTTGCGCTGAAATTCTGCGGAGCGAGTTTCCCGAAATTGACGGACAGGTCTTCGACTACGTGACGGGTGAGCCCAACCGAATTAACACACTGGGGAGGCCGAAGTGGAAGTCTGGTGGGAAAGACTAAGGGAGGGCAGTCCCGGGGCCGCTGCTAGGCCTCTGCTCTGTGTGACCTCTTGTCCCGAGGGCGACTTGGATCTGGAGCCTGGACTGGGGTCGCGGTTCCGGGGCTAAACTTATTGTATGTCCACCCTACTCGGTATCTTCCTCGACCTGCTACGCCTGGCCCAGGCGTCTTGCACAGCGGCAGCGCGGACTTCGAGTCTGTGGATGACCTGGTGGAAGCTGTGGGGGAACTGTTGCAAGAGGTGTCCGGGGACAGCAAGGATGACGCGGGCATCAGAGCCGTGTGTCAGCGCATGTACAACACTTTGCGCCTGTACGTGCAAGGGCAAGGGGTATTTGTGGGGAAGATGGGAGGGAGGACGGTCAGGAGACAGGAGGTGAGGAAAGAAGGTCTGATGGCCTTACATCTTTTTCCTCAACTGCTAACTCTGCGCTTTCCGTTCTTACTGTCAAGGGCTGAGCCACAGAGCCAGGGAAGCAGCCAGGTGCTGTTAGACGCCCCCATCCAGTTGTCAAAGATAACGGAGAACTACGGTGAGAGTGAGAGAAGATTGAACTAGCTACCCTCTCCTTTTTCTCAGCCTCCAGGCCCTAGCCAACTGCCTCCTGGAGCTCAGAACTACTGGTACCTCTTTTCCATAGGACAAGATTGTAGAAGCTAGTTGATGTCTTTACTGAAGGCAAAAGAGCCCATGATGAAGGGAGTAGGGTTGGAGGGTTCTCCAAGCTCTTGGCAATGGTAGGAAGCATATGGGCTTTGGAGCTGGACAAACCTGGGTTCACATCCCCACCCCCCATTTTGTGACTTACTAACCAACTGCATGCTCTTGTAAGAGTTGTTTATCTGCCCAGCCTTGTGTCCTTAATCTGAAATATTTTTTTAAGTGCGGGGAGGAGGATCGCTGTCTATCTTCAGTATTGTAAGGCTTTCCTGAAGATATCTGTGTCTGGTTTATTTAAGTTACTCAAAATACTAGTTTCCCTTCCGTCAGGGAGAAGGTGACTGCTTTTCTTATCACCTACAGACTGTGGCACCGACCTTCCAGGACTGCTGAAGAGGGAACAGTCCTCGGTGAGAAGGAAGAAAGGGAGGGGCTTGCTCATGGTTGGAGTCAGAGTTTACTGTTTCTAAATACTGGAATATTTTTCTGGGGGAGTTTCTGATAATTTCTTTCCCTGAGTCTTGAATTCTATTAATCATGGGTAAATTGAGAAGGTTAACTTGGGGTGCTCTCTTCAGTGGTTCATTTATGAGCCTACACCCAAGGGTGAAATGGTTTTGTTTGGATCCTTAGACAGTGAATGCAAAGAAGCTAGAGAAGGCTGAGGCTCGACTAAAGGCAAAACAGGAGAAACGCTCAGAGAAGGACACACTCAAGACCAGCAACACTATGTGAGTTTAGCAGGAAGGGTTAAGAGAGCAGAGCCGTGTCTCTACAGGGATGGAAGGGTGGTTGGAGTGCCAAAGCCATCCATTTCTTCCTTTAAAAGAGTCTTGGAAGAGGCATCAGCCAGCCAGGCAGGCAGCAGAAAGGAGAGTCGGTTGGAGTCATCTGGCAAGAACAAATCCTACGATGTGCGAATTGAGAACTTTGATGTGTCTTTTGGCGATAGGTGAGGGAGTGGCAGTGGGGTACGTGTGATGTTTTTCTTTTATCAATTAAAGGAGAACTTGGAGAGGTGAAATGGGGCTAAAAAGAATCTTAGGTTTCTGTTGTTAAACTTGAAGTACACCTATATCTAGAGCACCCTGTTTTCTCCTGACCCCCCTGCAGGGTACTGCTGACCGGTGCAGATGTGAACCTGGCATGGGGCCGTCGCTATGGGCTGGTGGGTCGGAATGGGCTGGGGAAGACGACACTGCTGAAGATGCTGGCCACCCGGAGCCTGCGGGTTCCAGCCCATATTTCCCTGCTGCACGTAGAGCAGGAGGTTGCTGGAGATGACACCCCTGCCCTGCAGAGTGTGTTGGAGAGTGACACTGTGCGAGAAGACCTCTTGCAGCGAGAGCGGGAGCTCAGTGCCCAGATTGCTGCTGGCAGGTGAAGGCTCCAGGCTAGGAAATAACTAGCAGCAGCTGTCCTTTACAAAGTGCCTGCTATCCTGTCACAATCCATAATTCGCATACCCATCCCAGTGAGCAGCAGAGTTTAGAACTTAGCACTGAGAGGCTCTCAAGCCTTTGTTCCTTCCACAGTGCCCAAGGCCCTCAATGCTGTGAGCAATTTCTTCCTGTATTCTGTTATTGTCCCAGCAACAAGGCAGCAAGTGGTCTGCTTTCCAACTGCATGGGGTGCAGGGCATCGTCTTGGACTGCCCCCCTCCTCAGGCTGATTGCTCTTTCCCTTGTTTCAACCCCAGGGCTGAAGGCTCAGAAGCTGCACAGCTAGCAGAAGTCTATGCCAGATTGGAGGAGATTGAGGCTGATAAGGCACCTGCCAGGTATTTGAAATTCTCCCTTCCTTTCTTCACATTTCAGCTTTCCCTTCTGTTACCTGTTCCAACTGTAGTCTTCAACTTCTTTACTTCTAGAGCATCAGTCATTCTTGCTGGACTTGGCTTTACCCCTAAAATGCAGCAGCAGCCCACCCGGTGAGTGGCCCTTACCATTCCTGACTGAATACTATTGGCTTTGCCTTGCCTGTGCTGGTGAGCACCGACCTCTAATGCGGCTCTGTTTTTCTTTAGAGAGTTCTCAGGTGGCTGGAGGATGAGACTGGCCCTGGCCCGGGCTCTGTTTGCTAGGTGAGTCTTCTCGGCCTACGTATGGATACTATGGAGAATGGGTTTTGGCTCTCGGGAGGTAGCAATGAGTGTCTGATCTAAAACCTCAAGCTTTGCATTGTTCTTTTCCATAGGCCAGATCTTTTGCTGTTAGATGGTGAGTTTGAAATGGGGCATCCTAACTTCAGGGTGGGCAAAAGTGGCAGCACGCATGTTCCTATTTCTCCGGCCCGTCAATCCCAAATATGTCTACTTTTCCAGAACCCACAAACATGCTGGATGTAAGGGCCATCCTGTGGCTAGAGAATTACCTCCAGGTGAGTGCCTACAGGTGCTGGAGTAGATCTGGGAAAAGTCTGCTTCCAAGACACCTAGGCCCTGGGAGCTGACTGCCCTTGCAAACTGGGCCTGCTGTCCTGTGACCCCTCAGACTTGGCCCTCCACAATTCTGGTTGTCTCCCACGACCGAAACTTCCTGAATGCCATAGCCACAGACATCATCCATCTGCACAGCCAGCGGCTAGATGGTTACCGGGGAGATTTTGAGACCTTTATTAAGAGCAAGCAGGAACGGCTACTCAACCAGCAGCGTGAATATGAGGCACAGCAGCAATATCGCCAGCATATCCAGGTGTGGGGCAGGCAGGGCTGAGGGACCCATCCCATGGTTATTAGAGGTGCAGGGAGTGAGGGAGCCTGACCAGTGTCTGCACTCGTCCACCTACAGGTTTTTATTGATCGGTTTCGCTACAATGCCAACAGAGCCTCTCAAGTACAGAGTAAACTCAAGATGCTGGAGAAACTGTGAGTACAATGTCCTTGACTGGGCCCTGGCTCCTGTTCTCTTTAATTTCTTGCCTTATTTTGCAGGCCATCCCTTGCCCTCCCATTCTAGGCCTCCCCTTTTGTAGAAACCAACTTTAACCTCCTCCCCTCTAGGAAAGTAGAATGTTTTATGCTGCTTTCAGAGAATTAATCTTGCCCCAGGCCTAAGCGCTAATCTACTTTCTGTTTGTATATATTTGCTTATGCTGAACATTTAATAGAAATGGAATCATAAAATGTGACCTTTGTTTCTGGCTTCTTTTACTTAGCATAATGTTTTTAGTGTCATTTATGTCATAGTCATATTAGTACTTCATTGCTTTTTATGACCAGATAATATTCCATTGTATGGATAATACCATATTTTGTTTATTAAGTCATAAGTTGATGGACATTTATAATAGATTTTCTTTTTCTGGCTTTTATGAATAATGCTGCTGTGCACATTTGTGTACAGATTGTTGTGTGGATGTTTTCTGTTCTCTTGGATACAGTACATATCTAGGAATGGAATTGTGGGATTCTATCATAATTTTATGTTTTACTTTCTTTTTTTGTGACAGGGACAGAGACAGAGAGAGAGAGACAGATAGGGACAGACAGACAAGAAGGGAAAGTGATGAGAAGCATCAGTTCTTTGTAGCGGCACCTTAGTTGTTTATTGATTGCTTCCTCATATGTGCCTTGACCAAGGGTCTACACCAGACAGAGTGACACAGAATGACCCCTTGCTCAAGCCAGAGACCTTTGCTTAAGCTGGTGTGAGCCTTGCTCAAACCAGATGAGCTCGCACTCAAGCTGGTGACTTTGGGGTTTCAAACCTGGGTCCTCCATGTCCCAGTCCGACGCTCTATCCACTGCGCTACCGCCTGGTCAGGCTATGTTTTACTTTTTGAGGAACTGCCAAACTGTTTTCTAAATTCTAAAGTAGCTGCACCATTTTACATTGCTACCAACATTGTGAGGGTTCCAGTTTCTCCATACCCTTGTCCACATTTATTTTTTTCACAGAGACAGAGAGGGACAGATAGGGACAGACAGGAAGCGAGAGAGATAAGAAGCATTAATTTTTCTTTGCAGCATCTTAGTTGTTCATTGATTGCTTTCCTTTTTAACTTTTTTTTTAAAGATTTTATTTATTGATTTTAAAGAGATGACAGAGAGAGAAAGAAGGAGTGGGGAGCAGGAGGCATCAACTCATAGTAGTAGTTGCTTCTCAAATGTGTCTTGACTGGGCAAGCCCAGGCTTTTGAACCTGTGACCTCAGCGTTCCAGGTCAACATGATAAAGTGCCACCACAGGTCAGGTGGGATTTCTCTTCTTCTTTTTTTTTATAGGTACAGAGAGAGAGTCGGAGAGAGGGATAGATAGGGACAGACAGACAGGAACAGAGAGAGGTGAGAAGCATCAATCATTAGTTTTTCGTTGCCATCGCAACGCCTTAGTTGTTCATTGATTGCTTTCTCACATGTGCCTTGACCGTGGGCCTTCAGCAGACTGAGCAACCCCTTGCTGGAGCCTGCGACCTTGGGTCCAAGCTGGCGAGCTTTTGCTCAAGCCAGATGGGCCCCGTGCTCAAGCTGGCGAGCTCCGGGTCTTGAACCTGGGTCTTCCGCATCCCAGTCTGATGCTCTATCCACTGCGCCACCGCCTGGTCAGGCTGATTGCTTTCTTATATGTACCTTGACAAAGGGGCTACAGCAAAGCAAGTGACTCTTTGCTCAAGCCAGCGACCATGGAGTCATGTCTGTGATCCCATGCTCAAGCCCGTTGAGCCACGCTCAAGCCAGCAACCTCAGGGTTTCGAACCTAGGTCCTCTGCATCCCAGTCCCAACACTATTCACTACACCACCGCCTGGTCAGGCCCCTTGTCTACATTTACCTGTCTTTTTAATTTTGGCCATTCTGTGACATGTTATCTTGTTATAGTTTTGATTTGCATTCTTTAATGACTAAGGATGGTGAGCTTTGAAGGTTTAATCTTGAAGCAGCCTTTCTAAAAGTTCTGGTGGTCCTGGCTGGTGGTACAGTGGGTAGAGTGTTAGCCTGACATATGAATGTCCTGGGTTCAATCCCTGTTCAGGGCACACAGGAGAAGCTACCATCTGCTCCTTTCCACTTTCCTCTCTCCCCTCTCTCCCTCTTCCCCTTCTCTCTCTCTCTTTCCCTTCTTTCCCCCTTCTCTTCTCTCCTCTTTCCCCTTTTCTCCCTCTTCCCCTTTTCTTCCTCTTCCCCTCTCATAGCCAGTGGCTTCATTGCTTCAAGTGTCGACCTTGGGTACTGAGGATAGCTCAGTTGCTCCGAGTGTCAGCCCCAGGCACTGAGGATGGCTCGGCTGGTCTGAGCATCAGCCTCAGGCACTGAGGATAGCTCAGTTGATTCAAGAATCAGCCCCAGACAGGGGTTGCCAGGTGGATCCCTGTCAGGGCACATGTGGGAGTCTGCCTCACTATCTCCCCTCCTCTCACCATAAAGAGATCGATGGATAGACAGATGGATAGATGGATTAGCTAGATAGATAGATGATAGATAAATAGAGGTAGGAGAGCCTAAAATCATAAGGCTTAGGATTTTGTGACATTGAAACGTGTTAAGTAGGAGGACAAAAACGACAATCCTATTTTTTTTTCAGCATATAGAGAACTAGGAAAATATACAGTCATGTGCTGTTTAACTACAGCAGTGGTCAGCAAACTCATTAGTCAACAGAGCCAAATATCAACAGTACAATGATTGAAGTTTCTTTTGAGAGCCACACGAAATGTTTAAGGCTGCTGCTGATGTAGCAGCCTACTGTTTTATAGCAAACATTTTTATGTAAATAGAAAGAAGACATTCTTAAATAACGGTAAAAAGTATAGTATAATAAACATATAAGGCAATGACATAAGTCATTTATTATTATCAAGCATTATTTGCGTACATAATTATATGTACTGTACTTTATAAAACTGGCAGGGCAGTGGGTTTATTTACACCAGCAACACCACAAACACATGAGTAATGCATTGTGCTATGATGTTATGACTTGGCTATGATGTCACTAGTCAATAGGAATTTTCAGCTCTGTTATAATTTTAGGGGATCACCCTAATATATGCAGTTTGTCATCGACCAAAATGCAGTTACATAATGCATAACTGTACTCAAAAATAAGAATGTTATCTGGGTGGTGGGAGTACAAGCTTTTTCTAAATTTTTTCGGAACACAGATTACTTGTGTTATAGAACAAATAAAAGTCATAAATCTAGAGTGCCCCCTCTCTCCTCAGGCCAGAGCTGAAACCCGTGGACAAGGAGTTGGAAGTAGTGATGAAGTGAGTGCAGGGCTGGAGGGGCTGGTGGAAAGCTCTTGTTTCTGGCCGCCCCACTGTTCTTCACTCCCACCTTCCCTCCCGCAGGTTCCCTGATGGCTTTGAGAAGTTCTCTCCACCAATTCTGCAACTAGATGAGGTGGATTTCTACTATGATCCTAAACACGTCATCTTCAGCCGTCTCTCCGTCTCTGCTGATCTTGAGTCCCGCATATGTGTGGTATGCTTGCTGTTTCCCTGTTCTATGAGCTGGGACTCTCTCATCCCGCTATGTGATATGGATTGGCCCAGATCCTCGGGCAACAGAGGGGAGAGGTCACCGGAACTGGAGTCAGGCCTAAGCCAAGGACTTCATTACACTTATACTGTCCTCGTCCTCCAGCTTCTTGGGGCTGCCCCGCAGAGATGACAGCCTAGCGTGTGGGACTTCATGAATACTTGAAGCAATATTTTATCTTACTTGTCTCAGCTCTGTGTTTTCTCAAACCATGCAACGGAGCATAGGCTTCAGGGTCAGATGTCAGATCCTGACTGCCGTTTTCTAGCTTTGTTACTAAACAGCTTTCTCATCTTAAACATGGAGATAGTGTCTACCTCACTTGGTTAATGGGATAATTAAATCCCACTTAGTAGGTACTCAGGTATTAGGTTCTCTTTACATCTTTACTACTTCCTTCATTTTTCTTTTTAGTTTCCTTTTTTTTTAAAATATTAAGTGATAAGCAGGGAGGCAGAGACAGACTCCCGCATGCGCCTCAGCCAGGATCCACCCGGCAAGCCTAGTAGGGGGATGCTCTGCACATCTGGGCCTATTGCTCAGTAACTGAGCTGTGTATTTTAGTGCCTGAGATGGAGGCCATGGAGCCATCCTTAGCGCCCAAGGCCAACTCGCTCAAGCCAACCAGGGCATGGCTGCAGGAAGAGAAGAGAGAAAGAGAGAAGGGGAGGGGGAGGGTTGGAGAAGTGGATGGTTGCTTTTTCTGTGTGCCCTGACTGGGAATTGAACCTGGGACTTCCACACCCTGGGCCGACACTCTACCACTAAGCCAACTGGCCAGGGCCACCAGATATTGAAAGTGTCATTGGGGCTACCCGAGTCCAATTCTCATTTCCTTCTCTCCTGTGTCCCACACACACATTCTTTAAAGTCCTCATGTTTCTTCTTACAGGTTGGGGAGAATGGCGCTGGGAAGTCGACCATGCTGAAGCTGCTTATGGGGGACCTAACTCCTGTTCGGGGCATTAGACACGCTCACAGGTTGGGCCCATGCCTTCATTCTCCAACTACTTACACACTTGTAGCTACACTTTTTATGGTCATTACCTCTGATTCCCTCTTCCCCCTTCATTTCCGCCTGCAGGAATCTGAAGATCGGCTACTTCAGCCAGCACCATGTGGAGCAGCTGGACCTGGCTGTCAGCGCTGTGGAGCTGCTGTCACGCAAGTTCCCCGGTGTGTTAGGGACTGGGGCTAAGGCAGGGCTGGGGCTGCTGCCTACAGCTAGGCCTCCCTGTCTGGGGAGGGGGTATGCTGATCAGCCCACCCAGGTCTAGGTATAGAGGACATGGGCATTTGGAGGTGGGGCTGTTGGGAAGGGTGAAGGGAGGGAGTAGGCCGTGATGCGATGGGGTCTATTCCAGGGCGGCCTGAGGAGGAGTATCGCCACCAGTTGGGCCGATACGGCATCTCCGGAGAACTGGCTGTGCGCCCCGTGGCGAGCTTGTCTGGGGGCCAGAAGAGCCGGGTAGCCTTTGCTCAGATGACCATGCCCTGGTGAGGCCTCATGTTGTAGAGCTCTTGCCTTCTTCTGTTCCTCTCTTGCCTAGTAGAAAATGATTATCTTGTCTTAGTGTCAGAGTTTGTGGTTTCTCCCACCACCATAACCTCCCTGGGTTCTGCCTTCCAGCCCCAACTTCTACATTCTGGATGAACCCACAAACCACCTGGATATGGAAACAATTGAGGCTCTGGGCCGTGCTCTCAACAATTTTAGGGTGAGTGTGCCTTTATACTGCCCACTTTCCACAAGGCCACAGCACTCCTTAGCGACCCCCCTCAGTGCCTCTGCTCTCCTGTCTTTCAGGGTGGCGTGATTCTGGTGTCTCACGATGAGCGCTTCATCAGGCTGGTGTGCCAGGAGTTGTGGGTGTGTGAAGGAGGTGGCGTCACCCGGATCGAGGGGGGATTTGATCAGTACCGTGCCCTTCTACAGGAACAGTTCCGCCGTGAGGGCTTCCTCTAGGCCCAGTAGACTGAGGACTATGCTCAGGACATGGACTGGGCTCTCAGACCGCTGGGCCACCATGTAGGCAACCATCTCCAGGCCGTGGACCTCCCCTGATTTGGGGGACAGTCTTTTTCTCAAGTCTCTCCTATGACTGCTGCATCCTCTGCACAATCCAGGGAGCCCCATTTAAGGGTCTGTGAGGACTGGTCTTCTAAGTGGAAGGGGTGGGGGGTGGCCACTGGGGTCATACATTCCCCCCACTGCCCCAGCTCTGACTGGGCCCCGAGTGGCTGCTGTGTAAATTAAATCTTCCTTGCCTCTTCTCTGCTGTTCTTTGGCAGGGCTGCAGCGTGCTAAGGGGTGTGGGCTCTCTGATTTGGCATTTTCCTGTGACGTTTGTGTTAATCACAAGGAGGAAGTTACGGCATCACCAGCTTTGTCCCTGGAAGGAGACATCTTTAAAGCTCTAGGGCTTGGCAGTCACCTGCTGACCTTGTTGTGAGCTGGGCTGTTGGAGTGAAGGGCAGCGTGTTACAGCACCTCGGTGCTGGTCCCTATATCCCGGGCTCAGCTTCAGCTGCAGGGGTCTTAGAGTCTGCTGCCTCAGCCTCACCACCTGGGAGAGGGAACTGGTTCTGGAAACCTGACGCTTTAGATGCGGTTTGTCAACTGCTTCCTCCCTGGTCTCTGGCCCAGGCTCACCCTGCTTCTCTGTTCTGGACCTCCAGAAGGGGCTAAATAGAAATGGTCTTTGCCCCATTTTGCTTGGGTGGTTTCATTTTTTTTATTTCTCCTGTAACCATGTAGGATGGGCCTGGGAAGTAGGGAATTGAAAATGGGATCTAATGGGAAGAAAGAAAGCACTTTGTTTTCAAATTAAGCAGTGTTTAACGGGGGGATATTTAACAGAGGTAATAGAATTTATAAATGTTTCTTGAGGGCTTAGCTACTGGATGTAATTGCTATACAGAAGAGACCAACAAAGAGACACTGCTTTGCTCTCAATGATAACGGAGAAACCAGAGTCAACAGAAGGAACTTGGAGAATCAGTCACAAAGCTCAACCAAGGAATTTTAACTCAGCTGCTGAGGTTAATCATGGTGCAGGTAGCTGGGAGAGAGATACTTGTGTTGGAGTAAAGGACAGTAAAGACGGGAAGGCTCTGTTGATGCACCTCAGAATAGGCACTCGTGGATGGATGAAGCCAGCAGAAGAGCCACTAATTGGCCTGCCTCCTCACCTTCGCTCCCTTTCAGAAGTCCAGAGATGTCCTTCCAACTGTGTCTGTGGCCACATGCATCCTTACACTGCTGAGAGCTTTCTCACAGACCCCATCACTGCTGCCAACCTTAGACCTGCAGATGGGCCAGCCAGGGTCATCTGATGTATGATCTTTGCCAACCTGTTTTCCAGGCTCTCGGCCCCTTTACCCCTCACAAGTTCATGAGCCCCAATATGAGTTCTCTCAACTCCTTGATGTTAGTGAGAGTGCAGCCGAAAGGTTCTGTGGCATGGAATCTGCTTCTTTTAGAGGTAGGTGATTTTGTACAAAGAGCCCCAGAGTTGGAGTTGGGTCTGAGATCAAGTCCCAGCACTGTTGCTGTTAATTAGAAGGGGTTAGCATAGTAAGAGATAGCTGAATAAGAAGTCACTTATCCTTTTTGAACACCTCTGCTCGGTTGCTTTGTAGGATTGTGTTGCGAATTAGCTGATAAGCACATAAAACGCACTCACAAACTGATTGAACAGTCTGTGATTTGAAGCTATCATGGGCAAAGTAGATTTTCTCTGAGTGACTCCAGAGGTAGGCAAGTGTGGGCTCAAAGGAAGGAAGACTTTTTGTATAGCTCAGGATGCCTTCTGAGAGTGAGTTCCCGGTCTCTGCGACAGTTCAACCCTATTAGGCTCTAGAAAAGCGCTCTCTTTCAGGTTGGCTTCCAATTTTGTGATTCAATGAACAAAATGGGAAGATCCTTCCTGTATATATGACAATACAGGCCTACACTGCAGTCCTCCAGAAATTGGTGTGAATAAATTGTAGTGTAGGATGAACTTTGGGAGATAAGATGAGGGGAGTTGAGGGAAGATACAATATCAGCTTCATTCCGGAAAGAAATGAAGCAGAGAAGAAAGAAGTCTGATGTGCAAGTAGTACAGACTGCCCATCATAGTGGTCACCCCTTTCATGCCATGTTGGAAGCTAGTCTTTCCACAGTTGCTGATGCTGGAGCTGCCCACTGATGTCAGGTCTTAAAGCCAAGGAGCTGGCCAGGTTGAAAGTCCTCGATCTGCAGGATCTTCATTGAGATCCTGGCCTCCATTCTTAGGCAACCTGGCTGGTCCCCAGTGGGAGGCAGAATGCAGAGGTGTCATTGTTCTCTTAGCACCAGTCTACAAGGCACTCAAAGGTTCCAGTCAGAACTGTTTTTTTCTTAAGTGAGGCAGGAAGGCAGAGAGACAGACTCTCGCAAGCACCCCGACTAAGATCCACCCAGCAAGCCACCTACCAGGGGATTCTCTGCCCATCTTGTGCTTGCTCTGTTGCTTGGCAGCTGAGCTATTGTAGCGCCCTAGGTGAGGCCATGGAGCCATCCGAGCGCCTGGGGTCAGCTTTGCTCGAACCAATCTAGTCATGGCTGTGGGAGGAGAAGAGGGGTGGACAAGCAGATGGTCGCTTCCTTGTGCTCTGACTGGAATCAAACCCTGGACTTCCACACACCAGGCTACCACTCAACCCGGAGCCAACTGGCCAGGCCCTCAGAACTGTTTATTTCATTGAGGTGTTACTGTCTAGACTCTAGAGAGTTGTTGGACATAGACAACATTTTGCTAAGTTCTCACTGATTTCTGGGCAACTTTTAGCATGGAATAGGGGAGAAGGTACATTTGCCTTTGCTGGCCATGCCCCAGCTGAGTTTGTCATTTTAGAATGTAATGTTCTAGTAAAAACCATTCCCTAGGCCTATGTCTGGCCCACCACAGATGCACATTAAACACCCTCACCAGCATCATCAGCTCACAGCTCTGTACCAGCCTGAACATGCAGGCTGGATGTCCGGACCTGTGGAAATCTCTGCAGGCTGGCAGGCTGGGTTCGTAACCTGGCTGAAGGACCTCTGAGCTTCCTGAACCTGGAGTGATGGACTCCCCTTAATCCCACCTCCCTCCAAGTGGCCTTCATTGCACTTTGTGCTTCCCCCATTATTAGCTGCCTGCCATTATTAAAGTTGCAGGCTCTACTTTGCCTTGATGGCCTAGGAAGCTAGACTGGCTTGCTCATCTTAGTAACTTCTATGCTTGCCACAGATTGGTTTCCCTGGGAAACAGCATGGAGATACCAGCATGCCGGGTGTTTATTAGTGGGGCCCCTGGGACTAACACTGGGATTGAGCAGAGGGAGAAGTTGAGTAGCAATAAAGGCCTCAGTCAACCCCACATTCTGGAGCTGGCTAGCCGTGCGGAATTGTCCTGAGTTGAGGCAATGGCTCAGGCAGGCCTTCCTTTATTCTGAGTTGATCAGTCTTGGAATGCTGACTGCTACCAGAAGGAGATATGAAGCTGAGTGAGTCTTCTTCAGCTGAGACACTGACCCCAAAGGGACTGATGGCTGAGGACTTACTGTTGTCAGCAGCTAGGGCAGCAAGTCCTTCATTCCAGAAAGGGGGTCTGGGCAGCTCATCACAGCATCTACAGTGCCTAACAGATAGGTGCCAATAAAAATGCCAGAGAAATGAGCATTTGGGAGAAATTATTTGAGAAAAGTAGAGAATAATACTGCAGGAGGAGAGAGCAAAAACCAGGAAACCAGCAAGATGACCATAACCAAAATCCGGTCCGAAGGGGTGGTCAGCACGGAGCAGGTGGAGAAGAGACTAAAGAAGATGGTGTGTGCCCTCAGCAAGGGGTTGCCTGCTCTGCCCAAGCGGGAAAGGACTTTTTCTGGGCCAAAGTCTTGAAAGTTTAGGAATATGAAAGACAATAAAGGGGGCCTTCTTTTTTGTTGTTTTTAAACCTCGGTTCCTTTCAAGACAATGATGCTAAGGAAATAATGACACTTAAATATATATTGAGCTTATTGTTTAATAGGCCCTGTTGTAAGTCCTTTACCCATAGTAACTCAGTCAATCTTCACAACCCAGTTATTCCCAGTTTACAGATGAAGAAGGTTACTGTAGTGGGTGGCAGGACTGGGATTCAGGCAGTCTGGTTCTAGAGTGCAGCTCTTAACCATCATGCTGCAGTACAGCTCCGCTCCTGTGTGGCCTGCTGAGTAGTTGCAGTTTGTTCGTTCCACCACTTAAAACTCATCAGCTGTGCCTGACCTGTGGTGGCTCAGTGGATAAAGCGTCGACCTGGGAACACTGAGGTCGCCAGTTCAAAACCCTGCACTGGTCTGGTCAAGGCACATATGGGAGTTGATGCTTCCAGCTCCTCCCCCCTTTTTCTCTTTCTCTCTCTTACTCTGTGTCTCCTCTCTAAAATGAATAATAATAATAAAAAAAAACCTCATCAATTGCTTGGGGCAGGGGTAGGAGGAAGAGGATTTGAACAAGCTTCCCTCAGGAGAGCAAGCTGATGAGTGAGTACCTGGCATTGACTGGCACGCTGGGAGTTAAGTAGTTAAATTAATGACTAAAAACATGGTATAGTGGAAAAGTCCTGCACTGGGATTAGCCCAGCCCTACCACTAATGGCATCTTGGGTAGTCAACCTCTCCTGAGTAAATTATCCTTATCCATAAGATGGGCATAATCCAATTTGTCTGGCCTGCTGCTTTGGGTAGTTAGAAGGATTAAATGAGACAAAGCCCTGTGGAAGCTGAATAAAACTTTTTGTAAATTGCCCTGGCTGGCTGGCTCAGTGGATAGAGTCTTTTCCTGGCACGCCAGGGTCACAGGTTCAGTCCCCAGTCAGGGCACATACAAGAAGCAACCAATGAGTGGAACTAAATGGAGCAACTAGTGGAACAAGTTGATGCCCGCCCCCCTTAAATCAATGAGAAAATTAAATTTTTTTGATAAACTCTAGAGAGCTATGGATCCAAAAGATGTTATTTCATGGATGAAGTGATAGGGCGGCAGCCTGGGGCCTTCTCTGGAGACACACAGACTTGCACGTGTGCACACAAACCATCAAGATGACTGCCCAGAAGGGCCACTCAGCCCTCATTTGTTGAGTCAGGCATCACAAAGCATGCATGTAGGAGTGCAGCATGAGACTGCCTGGCACCTGCTGAGCTGCATGGGGTAAGACAGAAATCACCATGCAAATTAAGTCTATTCTAATAATATATACAGGTCATGTCCTGTTGGTAATTCTAGGTTTCTGTTTTCTTTAGGTTAAATAAATGGGTAGTTTGGAAGTGATTTCTGCTTTACATAGGCCTTTGAAACCCAAAATTAAAATAAATAGTTGTCAACCCATGCTACAGCATTTTGTAAGTTAAATTTATTGGCCTGACCTGTGATGGCGCAATAGATAAAGTGTTGACCTGGAATGCTGAGGTCTCCAGATTGAAAGCTCAGGCTTCCCTGGTCAAGGCACAGACAGGAAGCAACTACTATGAGTTGATGCTTCACGTTCCTCACCCTTCTCTCCTCCCTTCTCTCCCCTCATTCTCTCTCTCTCCTTTCTATATAAAAAAAAAAAAATCAATAAATCTTTAAAAATAAATAAAAATTAGCCTGACCATGTGGTGGCGCAGTGGATAGAGTGTCGGACATGGATGCGGAAGACCCCAGTTTGAGACCCCGAGTTAGCCAGCTTGAGCGCGGGCCCATCTGACTTGAGCAAAAGCTTGCCAGCTTGAATTTAAGGTCGCTGGCTCCAGCAAGGGTTGGCTCGGTCTGCTGAAGGCCCGTGGTCAAGGCACATGTGAGAAAGCAATCAATGAACAACTATGGTGTTGCAATGGCAACAAAAAACTAATGATTGATGCTTCTCATCTCTTTCCGTTCCTGTCTGTCTGTCCCTATCTATCCCTCTCGCTGACTCTCTCTCTGTCCCTGTAAATAAAAACTAAATAAATAAATAAATAAAGACAAATAAAAACCCTTAATAAATAAATAAATAAAAATTAAATAACATTTGCCTGACATGTGGTGGCCATTGACTTGGAATGCTGAGCTCGCCAATTTGAAGCCCCAGGCTTGCCCGGTCAAGGCACATGCGGGAATCAACTTGGAGCTGATGTTTCCCGCTCGTATTGTCGGTGGCCTGTTAGCTCAGTTAATAGAGCATCAGCCCAGTGTGCTGACATCCCGGGTTTGATCCTCGGTCAAGGTGCACGTGAGAAGTGGCCTTCTGACCTGACCAGGTGGTGGTGCAGTAGATAGAGCATTGGACTGGGATGCGGAGGACCCAGGTTCGATACCCCGAGGTCGCCAGCTTGAGCGCAGGTTCATCCGGCTTGAGGAAAGAAAAGTTCACCAGCTTGGACCCAAGGTCGCTGGCTCGAGCAAGGGGTTACCCAGTATGCTGAAGGCCCGTGGTCAAGGCACATATGAAAAAGCAATCAATGAACAACTAAGGTGTCGCAACAAAAATCTGATGATTGATGCTTCTCATCTCTCTCCGTTCCTGCCTGTCTGTCCCTATCTATCCCTCTCTGACTCTCTCTCTGTCCCTGTAAAAAAAAAAAAAAAGTGGCCATCTGCTTCTCTCCCACTCTCCTCCCCCTTCTCTTTCCCTCTTGCAGCCAGTGGCTCAGCTGGTTCACCATCAGCCCTGGGCACTGAGGATAGCTTGGTTGATTTCAACCATCATTCCCAGATGAGGGTCACTGGGTGGATCCTCCTGGTCAGGGCACATGCACATGTGGGAGTCTATCTTTGTCTTCCCTCCTCTCAAAAAATTTATTGGGGTGACATTGGTCAATAAAATTACATAGGTTTCAGGTTTACAATTCTATAATACATCACCTGGATATTGTATTGAGTGCTCATCATCCCAAGTCAAGTCTCCTTTCATCACCATTTATCCCCCCTTGACAGTCTTCTACCTCCCCTATCCCCTTTTCCTCTGGTGATCATTATCCTGTTCTCTGTGTCTATGAGATTGCTATAGCATTTTTAACACTGAGGAATGCTTTCACAAATGTTCTTTTGGTCTTCTCCATAATCTTGTGTTAAGTAGCTCCTGTTGAGTTATTTCCATTTTACAGAGTTTGAGTCAAAACAATGATAAGTGTCTTACCTAGGTTTGGATACCTATGTGTGTGCAGAGATGGATCAATAACTGAGGTATCCAGGTTCCCAGCCTCCTTACATCTCTCCAGATCACTTTTCTCAGTTTTGTTCCACATGTTTTCATACAATGAGTGATGTTCCTATGTCACACATGTGCACGCATGCTCAAGGTCATGTTACCTTCTGTCCTTTTAGGGAAGTGTTTCGAACCCGGAATGAGAGGGAGTGACTAAATCTGATTTAACTAGTTTTTACCTTGTAAATTAGAAAGCCAACTCTGGAGTTAGAAAGAATTACGTTTGAGTCTGGATTCTCTTAGTTAATAGTTTCGTGACCTTGGCAAATTGCGCCTCTTAGTGCCTTATTGTTTTGATATGTAAAGTGGGAATATAGTGGTCCTTACATTGTATGATTATGGTGAATATTAAATAAGATAATACAAGCAAAACTCTCACTATGGTTTTTAGTAGTTCCATAAATGTTACCCATTATAATGATCATTTGGATTTGTTGTGACCTTCACTGTTTTATTACTTTTTAGTGGGCTATTGTTTATGGTTCCTTGTGGCTGAAAACCACCGTATTTAGTCACGGCGCCTCAGCCAAAACGACAGGTACCAAATCTACTTTAAGTCTGTCTGATCCATACTGCCTGAAGGAGGGGCCTGTCAGTCCACAGTGCCCACCCAGCACTGCCCAGAAGGGTGTCCTTGAGGCTGCTTCGAACGCCAGCATTCCTCATCGGAGATTTTCCCGTAGAAATGAAAGGATCAGGCAGGCATTCAGAGTCTGGTGCCATCAAAGCTAATCACAGTACCACCCTCCTTGTTTTGATTCCATGTTTCTGGGTGGATCCTGGTCAGGGCACATGTGGGAGTCTGCAGTTCCTTGGGGGTCTCACTCAGGTGGAGTTGGCAACTAGAGAAAATGTGGCCAAAGCCTGAGCTCTGGACCGGGACAGGGCTGGCTGCCCTGCCTGCCCCACCACATGGCAGCTCAGCGCCCTGGACCAAGTTCTGAAACTTCTCAGAATACAATTTTCCTCTGGATAAGATGGGATGCTAATTTGCATAGGGTTATTGAAAAGATTAAGAGAATTAATCCACAAGAAAGGGAGGAATGCCTCCTGAGGCAGGTGAGTTCTATTAAATGAAAAGTCCTGATGCTCTGCACGTGGTGGGGCTCAGGGCTGGAGTAAAAGGGTAACTGAATTTCCCAAGTGTGGTGGGAAGACTGGAATTGGAATGTCATTGAGAAAAGAAGGCAAGAGAAGAGTTGCATGTGCCCTGAGTCTGAGACACCTCAGGGAAGATGGTAAGGGACCAATGCCAGTGTCATAAAGGTGGAGTGGCCAAAGGATATTTAAGGACAGTGAGGGTTTATTCTTTGATTTGAAGTTATTTGCATTTCTGAAGTGTTAAACTCTCTTTCAGTTATCTCAAATCTTTACAAAGTCACTTATATTAGTGATTTCTGTCATTGCTTTTATTTTTGCTTTTTGAAATTAAGGAAGGGCCTGGATCAACGCAGTATGAAACAGATAAAATAAGGAAGCCAGAGGTGACCACTTGGCTGACTTGATCATAGAATGAAAACAGCCTGACCAGGCAGTGGCACGGTGGAAAGAGCATTGGATTGGGAAGCAGAAGACCCAGGTTTGAACCCTGAGGTCGCTAGCTTGAGTGCAGGCTCACCAGACTGAGCACGGGGTTGTTGGCTTGAGCATGGGATCATAGACATGACCCCATGGTCGCTGGCTTGAGCCCAAGGTTGCTGGCTTGAGCAAGGGGTCACTCACTCTGCTGTTGCCCCACCCCTACTCCCAGTCAAGGCCCATATGAGAAAAGCAATCAGTGAGCAACTAAGGTGCCTCAACAAAGAATTGATGCTTCTCATCTCTCTATCTTCCTGTCTGTCTGTCCCTATCTGTCCCTCTCTCTCTCTCTCTCTGTCACACAAAACAAAAAGAAAAGAAGGAAAGAAAACACAAATGCCCAACTGCTGGGAACTTGCAGAAAACAGAAAGGGTTTTAATACACAATTTAAATACATGACTTCCCCTGTATTTTCTTTGTTTCTTTTTTTTTTTAACTCTAGTGTGATTGCTGCACTTTTTTTTTTCAGATAACTTGGACCTATTTAAGTTTAGAGGCACTTTACCTGAAAAAGTGTCTCAAGGGTGAAGAAAAACATAATGAGCATATTATATGAATAATAACTAATATATTGCTAAATATAAGTCTATCCTATGTCTCTCCCTTTCATGGTGTAGGCTGAGCTAAAGGTATACATTTAGGCAACATAGCTCCATTCATTTTTAAGGTTCTGAGTCAAGCCCTCTGCAGATGTGTAAGTGGAGGATTGGTTGGTGGCAGGAGGCCTCAGTTCCTCACCATGTTGACCTCTTCTTAGAGCTTCTTGAGTGTTCTCACAACATGGTGCCTGGCTTCCCCAAAGCAAGTCATCCAAGAGGGAAAGCCACATTCTTTTTTGACCTATTCTCATAAATCTCCCACCATCACTTCCATCACATTCTACTGTATTGTTAGAAGCAACTCACTAGGAATAGTCCTCATTAACCTAACCTGTGGTGGTGCAGTGGATAGAGTGTCAACCTGAATGCTGAGGTTGCTGGTTCGAAACCCTGGACTTGCCTGGTCAGGGCACATATGAGTAGCAATCAATGAATAACTAAAGTTAAGCAACTACGAGGTGATGCTCCTCACTCTCCTCTCTCCTTCTCTCTCTAAATATAAATAGTTCACACTCAAGGACAGGGCACTTGGGTTCCACTTCTGTGAGGGAATATTAAAAAATTTGTGAACTTATTTAAAATTGGCATGTGGGCCTGACCTGTGGTGGCACAGTGGATAAAGCATCGACCTGGGAACACTGAGGTCACCAGTTCAAAACCCTGCACTGGTCTGGTCAAGGCACATATGGGAGTTGATGCTTCCAGCTCCTCCCCCCTCTCTCTCTTTCTCTCTCTCTCTCTCACTCTGTGTCTCCTCTCTAAAATGAATAAAATAAAAATTAAAAAAATAAAATAAAATAAATTTATTAAAATTGGCATGTGGGGCCCTGGCCAGTTGGCTCAGTGGATAGAGTGTCAGCCCAGTGTGCAGACATCCCGGATTCTATCCCTGGTCAGGACCAAGGGATGAGATGAGAAGCAACCAAATGCTTCTCTACCAAATGCTTCTCTTCCCCTTTCTCTCTCTTTTCCCCTCCCGTAGCCAGTGGCTCAACTGGCTCAAGCACCCAGACAGGGGTTGCTGATGGATCCCAGTACGGGCACATGTGGGAGTCTATCTCCCCTCCTTTCACTTAAAACAAAATGGCATGTGGTTCTAATGTTCAGGCTTGTGCAAACTGCTATGAACTCATCTATATATTATCATATCAACTCTCTTTCTGTGTCTTTATTCATGGACACAGTATATACAATTGAATTTTACAGCCATGGTACACTTGCTGTTTTGTATTTGTCTTTTTTTATTTTTAAGTGAGAGGGGAGGAGATGGAGGGTCATACTTGCACCCTCACCGGGATCCACCTGACAACCTGTCTGGGGCCCATGCTTGAATCAACCAAGCTAACCTCAGTGCCTGAGGCTGATCCTGGGACCAACTGAGCCACCCTCAGTACCCAGGCCAATGCTCAAACCAATTAAGCCGCTGGCTGTGAGAGTAGAAAAGAAAGAGAAGGAGGAGAGGGAGAAGGAGAGAAGCAGATGGTCACTTCTCGTGTGCCCTGACCAGGAATCAAACCTGGGATGTCAGCATGCTGGACTGACACTCTATCCACTGAGCCAACCGGCCAGGGCCTGTATTTATCTTTAAACTTAACATTATTTTTATATAAAAAATTTCTCTCTTTTTTTTTAATAATTGCTGTTACGGTTTTCATTATGAAATTTTTTTATGGCTACGAAATAGTCTACTGAACAGATAAATAAATGTACCATAACATTTTTATTTTATTTTATTTTATTCATTTTAGAGAGGAGACAGAGAGAGAGAGAGAGAGAGAGAAAGGGGGGAGGAGCTAGAAGCATCAACTCCCATATGTGCCTTGACCAGACCAGTGCAGGGTTTTGAACTGGCGACCTCAGTGTTCCCAGGATGACGCTTTATCCACTGCGCCATCACAGGTCAGGCAAATGTACCATAACATTTTTAACCTTATTCCTATTTTTGTCCATTTGAGTTGCTTCTAAATTTTTGCTCTTATGAATAAATGCTACAATGAACATCTGTGTGCACATTATCTAAGTTTTCAATAGTTAATATAGGAATTGAAATATTTACACCAAAGAGCTATAATAATTAAATGAGATAATGTGTATGAAGCACCTGATAAGAGAGTTTTTCATACAATAGATACAAAATAAATGGTGGTCACTGTATTATCAGAACCTAAGTCATATTGATTTTTTTAAATGTTTTTTATTGATTTGAGAGAGAGAGAAACTGATTTGCTGTTCCATTTATGCATTCATTGGTTGAGTCTTGCATGTACCCTGACCAGGGATTAAATCCGCAACCTTGGTGATTGGGGACATGCTGAGCTACCTGGCCAGGGCATAATCCATACTGATTTTTTAAATATAATTTCTTTTTATTTTATTCATTTTAGATGAGGAGACACAGAGAAAGAGGGGGGGGGGCGGGGGGGGAGGAGCTGGAAGCATCAACTCCCCTATGTGCCTTGACCAGACCAGTGCAGGGTTTTGAACTGGTGACCTCCCTGTTCCCAGGTCGACGCTTTATCCACTGCGCCACCACAGGTCAGGCCATACTGATTTTGACCAGACTTTCTTTTGTGTACATGCCAAAGATTTTTTTTTTTAAAGAGACAGAGAAAGAGAGACAGCGGGATAGACAGGAACGAAGAGAGATGAGAAGCATCAATCATCAATTTTTCGTTGCGACACCTTAGTTGTTCATTGATTGCTTTCTCACATGTGCCTTGACCGCGGGCCTTCAGCAGACCGAGCAACCCCTTGCTGGAGCCAGCGACCTTGGGTCCAAGCTGACGAGCTTTTGCTCAAGCCAGGTGGGCCCGCACTCAAGCTGGCGAGCTCGGGGTCTCGAACCTGGGTCCTCCGCATCCCGACACTCTATGCACTGTGCCACCACTCTATCCACTCTATCCATGGTCAGGCCATACCAAAGATTTTTAAGAGAGAAAAAGGAGCAAGGAAATCTTACGGAATCTGAAAGGATGTCTCAAGGCTGCAGTTACTCATTAAAGAACCACTAATTCTCTGCATTCAATATTCTCTTTCACACATTTTTTTAACTTTCTTGAACTTTTTTTCTTGTTATGTACAGTAGCTTTATTTTTCTACAGTATCTTAAAATTTTTATTTAGATAAGTTATGCTAGGAATTTTGACATCAACTATATCATTATCTATCATCTCTATTTCTAACTCTCTCTTTTGGCATTGTATTTCCTAAAGTCTGTTGAGCACTGGAGACAGTGAGCATATACACAGATTTGAGCAGCAAAATGCATTGACCTGCATAGAAGAGGCAAAGTTACCCACGACTCAAACGTTTGTTGAGCTTGTAGAAAAGGCTACAAATCAAGGTAGACGATATCAGAAAAGTAAACAGAAAGTATGGCAATTTCTTATAAAGGAAGAAGGGCAGCAGTGTAGTCTGTCTCAAGGTAACTTACTGACTTTGTTTTAAAAAAAAGTCCTTTCAAAATAATCTCTTTCACCTTCTGGGTTCTTACAGCTATTTGCTTCCAACCCCTTGGAGTGCTGGCTGCATTCTGCCTTAAAATGAGCTTCTGTTGCAACCAAGTTTCAGGACAAGGGACTCATCCCAGAATCCCTGGTGGTGCCACCAGGAAGACAGGTACACAGTAGTGGTACGCAGAAAGGGTTGTGGAGGGGATTCTTCTTGTTTCCATAGCTTCACCTCACTGGCAACTCCATAGGATTCTTTGACAGTTTAGCGGTGTGTGTGGTTCTTTTGGTTGGAACATCTGGTGCAACTCCTTTGGGAGCAAAAGCCATGGTGCAGCACTGGTTGGACACCCCTGTCACCATGATCGCTGGTCAAGATATTAGCTATGCATTTCTCTTGCTACTGCAAGACTTAATCTTTTTTTTTTTTTTTTTTTACAGGGACAGAGAAAGAGAGTCAGAGAGAGGGATAGATAGGGACAGACAGACAGGAACAGAGAGAGGTGAGAAGCATCAGTCATTAGTTTTCGTTGCCGTTGCGACACCTTAGTTGTTCATTGATTGCTTTCTCACATGTGCCTTGACTGCAGGCCTTCAGCAGACTGAGCAACCCCTTGCTGGAGCCAGTGACCTTGGGTCCAAGCTGACGAGCTTTAGCTCAAGCCAGATGGGCCCGCGCTCAAGCTGGCAAGCTTGGGGTTTCTAACCTGGGTCTTCTGCATCCCAGTCCGACACTCTATCCACTGCGCCACCGCCTGGTCAGGCAAGACTTAATCTTGACAAAACAAAATGATACTGTGTCTTCTCTTTTATTCTGCAGCACATATTTTAAACTATTTATTATGGAAAATTGCAAACATGTACAAGAGTGCAAACACAACATAATGAACACCTATGTACATGTTACCCAGCTTCAACAGTTATCCTTCACGGTTCAGGTTGGTTAATCTTGTTTCATCTACACCCCCATACTCTGCCTTCCCTGTAACTCCTGACCCCGTCTCTCGCACTCACCACCCCCCATCCCTGTACCAAAATAATGTGTATTAGTGTTTCATGCTTTCATCAGAAGAAATATAATGTTTGGTTTATATTTTGTGATAGTCTTAATATTTATGACAGAATAAGCTTTAGTCTTTTGTTTCCTTTAATTTTCTTTGCAGTTTATAAAAGTTTTTCTTATGGGCCTGACCTGTGGTGGCGCAGTGGATAAAGCGTCAAACTGGAACACTGAGGTCCCCGGTTCAAAACCCTGGACTTGCCCAGTCAAGGCACATATGGGAGTTGATGCTTCCTGCTCCTCCCCCACTTCTCTCTCTCTCTCTCTCTCTCTCTTCTCTAAAATGAATAAAGATAATTAAAATTAAAAAAAAAAGTTTTTCTTATGGAATTAGTAGTGTAATATGTCATTGCACACACAACCACTTCTTAGTAATCATGATTACACTACGTAAATCAACACATCATAGAGATGTAATTTTGTTGCAAGAAGTAAAATTCTTGTCTTTTTAAAAATATACTTTATTACCTGACTGGTGGTAGCTCAGTGGGGAGAGCATCAACCTGAGACACTGAGGTCCCAGATTCAAAACCCTGAGATCACCAGCTTGAGACCTAAGGTCATTGGCTTGAAGTCCAAGGTTGCTGGCTGGAGCAAGGGGTCATGGGCGTGGCTGGAGACCCCTAGTCAAGGCTTGTATGAGAAGCAATCAATGAACAACTAAAAGTGCCACAACCAGAAATTGATGCTTCTTGTCTCTCTTTCCATTTTTGTCTGTCTGTCTCACTCTCTCACTAAAATAAACAAAAACAAAAACAAAAAACCCAAGGACTTTTATTATATAACTGTTGTACAATTATCAAAGTCAGAAATAAATATTGATACAATATTATTATATAATCTAAAGAGTTCATGCAATTTTTTCCAATTGTACCACCCACTTTTTTAATAGAAAAATATTTTTATCTAGAACCACATTAAATTGTTTTTAATTGTCCTGCCTCTTTAGCTTCCTGTAATCTGGAGCAATTCTTTGGTCTTTCTTTATCTTTCATGACCTTAATGTTTTGGAAGAGTACAGGACATTTATTTGTATAATGTCCCTCAATTTGGGTTGTAAGTCTGGTGTTTCTTCATGATTAGATTCAGGTTATGCGTTTTGGACAGGAATATCACAGAAGTGAGGCTGTGTCTTCTCAGTACATCTGATCAGGGGTAGGTAATGTCAATTTGTCCCATTACTGCTGATTCTGACTTTGATTACTTGGTTAAGGTGGTGTCTGCCAGGTTTCTACGCTATAAATTGCTATTTTTCCCTTTGTGATGAATAAGCATCTTGTAGAGAAGCAATACTTAAAATTAACTTCTATATAATCAAAATCATCGTTTCACAACAATGATTTGTTCTTTAAAATAAAAGATTTTACTTATCCAGTTTAGAGAGGAGAGAGAGAGAGAGAGAGAAGGGGGGAGGAGCAGGAAGCATCAACTCCCATATGTGCCTTGACCCGACAAGCCCAGGATTTTGAACCTCAGCGTTCCAGGTCGATGCTTGATTCACTGTGCCACCACAGGTCAGGCTGATTTGCTTTTCTGAAGTGTTTGAGTCTTTATCCACCACCAGTAGGTGACAGAGATTCTGCAACATTCTTTTTCTTTTTTTTTTTAATTGAATTTATTGGGGTGACACTGGTTAATAAAATTATGTAGGTTTCAGGTGTATAATTTTATAATATATCATCTATTTCCCCTCTACCCGCCCCCACCTCCATCCAGCCTTCTTCCCCTCTGCACTCCCCACACTGCTATCTGTGTCTATAAATTTTCTTCTTTGCTTAATCCCTTCACCTTTTCCCCCAACCCTGCAATTCTTCTCCCCTCTGACAGCTGTCAGTATGTTCTACCTAGCTATGAGTCTACTTCTATTTTGTTTGTTAATTTATTTTGTTCATTAAATTCTACATCAATCCCTAGCTTAAAAGCCTTCTGATGACTTCACACTGGTTTCAGGTAAATTTGAAAATCATTAATAAGACTCTAAATCCACAAATAATTCAGTAATTTCTTTTTAAGTCTTAATTATTGAGGCTTTATTTGGTACAGAGCATTACTCAGTTGGGACTCACTGGCACAGGTGATGAACACCATGAATCTCTCTCGTATAATTCAGTAATTTATACAAAACGTTTCCTCTAAGGCTTCAAGCTTTCTCCTAACTCATTGCTTCTGCACATACTGTCCCCTCTGCTGGAAACCTTCTCCCCATCCTCTGCTTAGCTAACCCTTACTCCTTCAGTTCTCATTGTTCAGAATAGCTATCTCTAACCCTTCCTCGAAGATGGTAAAGTTCAAAGAAGGGTCAGAGATAATTGCATAGAACAAAGTAATTTCTTATAGCCATTATCATAATTATGGTTTAAAAGTCTAAGTCAAAAAATAATAAAAAAGATCTAGCCTAACCAGGCGGTGGCGCAATGGATAGAGCATTAGACTGAGATGCAGAAGACCCAGGTTCAAGACCCAGAGCTCGCCAGCTTGAGCGCAGACCGATCTGGCTTGAGCAAAAGCTCGTCAGCTTGGACCCAAGGTCGCTGGCTCCAGCAAGGGGTGGCTCGGTCAGCTGAAGGTCCGCGGTCAAGGCACGTGTGAGAAAGCAATCAATGAAAAACTATGGTGTCACAATGGCAACGAAAAACTAATGATTGATGCTTCTCACCTCTCTTCGTTCCTGTCTGTCTGTCCCTATCTATCCCTCTCTCTGACTCTCTCTCTGTCCCTGTAAATAAAAAATAAATAAATAAATAAAAATAAAATAAAGAAGTTAACATTTAAAAAAAAGGATCTAAACAAATAGAGAAAGATACCATATTCATGGATTAGAAGATTCAGTAAGTAATGATATCAATTCTTCCTAAATTGATATACAGGTTTAATAAAATTTCAATCAGTATCCCAAGATTTTTTATAGATATAGTCAAGATTATTCTAAAATTTATATGGAAAGTAACAGGAACTGGAATAACTAAAACAATTTTGAAAATAAGAATAAAGTGTGAGGAATCAATCTATACAATTATATATCTTACTATGTATGTCTTCAGTAATCAAGACTAGTTAGTGCCTGACCTGTGGTGGCACAATGGGTAAAGCGTCAACCTGGAATGCTGAGGTCGCCGGTTCAAAACCCCAGGCTTGCCTGGTCAAGGCACATATGGGAGTTGATG
Source organism: Rhynchonycteris naso (assembly GCA_037038555.1). Taxonomy (NCBI): domain Eukaryota; kingdom Metazoa; phylum Chordata; class Mammalia; order Chiroptera; family Emballonuridae; genus Rhynchonycteris; species Rhynchonycteris naso. The sequence continues at coordinate 41,318,237 of CM073002.1, forward strand.
CTTTCTGTTCCTTCCCCTTTCTCTCTCTCTGTCTCTCTCTAAAATGAATAAATAAAATCTGAAAAAAAATTTTAAAAAAGACTAGTACTGGCAGAAGGACAGACACATAGATCAATGGAATGAAACAGAGAACAAAAAACAGCCCTGCACAAGTATAATCAACTGATTTTTTTACAAAGGTGTGAAAGCAATTCAATAAAGGAAGGACAGTCTTTTCAGCAAATGGTGCCAGAGCAATTGGATATCCACAAAGGAAAAGAACACACCCTTGACCCAAACCTCATACCTTATACATTTATTTCAAATGAATCAAAGATTTAAATATGAAACTGTAAAACTTCTAAGCCCTGGTCCAGTAGATCAGTTGGTTAGAGCATCCTCTGGGAACACCAAGGTTGTAGGTTCGATCCCCAGTCAGGACACATACAGGAATCAACTAATGAGTGCATAAGTAAGTGGAACTTCAAAAATCAACCTTTTTATTTCTCCCTTTTTCTCTCTCTCTAAAATCACTCAATAAAAAAAATCTTTAAACTGTAAAACTTTTAGAAGCTAACATCTGTGGGATCTAGGGCTTACTGAAAAGTCTTTTTTAACTTATTTATTGATTTGAGAGAGAGAGGAAAGGAAAGAGAGAAACATCTACTTGTTCTACTTATGAATGCATTTAGTAATTGATTCTTATATGTGCCCTGACTGAGGATCGAACCCAAAACCTTGGTGTATCAGCACCATGTTTTAACCAACTGAGCTATCCAGTCAGGGCAAAAGTTTTTTAAATGATACCAAAAGCATGACCTATAAAAGGAAAACAATAAATTTAGATTTTGTTGTGTTGGCAAGATATAAAAAAATTGGAATCTTTGTATGTTGTTGATAAGAATGTAAAATTTTTCAACTGTTATGGAACACCTCAATGTGTTAAACATAGAATTACCATATGACCTAGCAAATCCACTCCTGGGTATGTACCCAAAAGAATTGAAAATAGATGTTCAAACACTTGTACATAAAATTTTATAGCAGCACTATTCACAATAGCCAAAAGGTGGAAAAAACCCAATGTTCATAAACTGATGAATGGATAAACAAAAGTGGTATATCTATACAATAACATTATTTATCCATAAAAGGAATGAAGTACTGATATATGCTACAACATAGATGAACCTTGAAAACATTATGCTAAGGGAAAGAAGCTGGACACACAAAGGAATGTAGTATATGGTTTCCAGGGACAGAGAGGAGGGGGAATGGAGAGTGCTTTTTTTTTTTATGGTGACAGAGAGAGAGAGACAGAGAGAGGGACAGACAGACAGGAAGGGAGAGAGATGAGAAGCATCAATTCTTTGTTGCGGCACCTTAGCTGTTCATTTGCTTTCTTGTATGTACCTTGACGGGGGTGGGGGCGGGAGGGGGCTACAGCCGAGCGAGTGACCCCTTGCTCAAGCCAGCGACCTTGGGCTCAAGCTGGTGAGCTGTGTTCAAACCAGATGGGCCCACGCTCAAACCTGCGACTTCAGGGTGTCCAACCTGGGTCTTCCGCATCCCAGTCCGACACTCTATCCACTGTGCCACCGCCTGGTCAGGCTGGAGAGTGATTTTTTTTTTTTTTTAATGGATATGGGATTTCCTTTTGGGGTGAAAAAATGTTCTAGAACTAGATAGTGGTGATGGTTTCACAACATTTTAAACGTACTAAATATCACTAATTGTAAATTTTATTTATCTGTATTGTACCATAATAAAAATGGTGAATTTTATTGTATATAAATTATACCTCAATTAAACTGACAAGATAATAATTGGGACATTATTGGATGCTACGATGTGCAGGTAAGATTTTGAGGAAGATTGGGATAGTGATATAGACTCAAACTGTCTCTCCACAAATGTACTTGTTTAATTACAAAAAGACAAAATAGCATTACAGTAAGAAAACCTGGCAACCTTACCTGTGATTGTTCATTTTATGAGTCAACTTGGAGGGTGAATTTCTTTTTTTTTTTTTTAATTTTATGACTTAAAAAAAAATTTTTTTTATTTTACTCATTTTAGAGAGGAGACACAGAGTGAGAGAGAGAGAGAGAGAGAGAGAGAGAAAGAGAGAGAGAAAGGGGGGAGGAGCTGGAAGCATCAACTCCCATATGTGCCTTGACCAGACCAGTGCAGGGTTTTGAACTGGCGACCTCATTGTTCCCAGGTCGACGCGTTATCTACTGCGCCACCACAGGTCAGGTGAGGGTGAATTTCGATGAGTTAACATTTAAATTGGTGAACTTAATTAAGCACATTGCTCTTCATAATGTGGGTATGCCTCATCCAATCAGTATGGCCTGAATAGAATAAAAAGACCAGCCTCTCCAGCAAGAGGAGATTCTGTAGCAGACTTCCTTTAGATTTTAGCTGCATCATCAACTCGGCTGGTTCTCCAGCCTACTGGCCCACACTGCAAATTTGAACTTGCCAGCCTCCATAATTGGGTGAGACAATTCCTTATAATCAATCAATCAATCAATAAAAACACAAATAAAAAGATAAACACACATAGCTATAGATATATCTCCTATTGAAGAGCCCTACTACACCACTTTAATCTGATGGTTGAAGTTAATATTACCAATAATAGTAACTGACAGGTATATCCTAATGCGGTATAGTGAGAAGGCTACAGTACTTACATAGTATACCTGCCAAAAGTGAATATCCTGAATTTAATCATGAGCAAACAACAGACAAATCCAAAATGAGGGACATTCTACAAAACAACTGGTCAGAACTCTTTAAAAATCTCAGTACTGTGAAAAGCAAAAAGAAATGAGAATCTATTTCTGTTCAGCGTATGAGCCTTTTTCATCAAAGTATGAGCCTTCCAGACAGAGACTATATCTTCTTAGCTCTGTATTGCCCACACTCTCCCTTATGCCTGGCACATAGCAGACCATCCAAGCTCAATACATGATTCTGGGCCCTCTGGCGCTGAGCTGTCCTTCCTGTCCTCAGCAGCCTGCCATGCTACACAGTACTACCACCAGAGTGCTCTCAGCTGGGTCTCATAGATGCTGCTTGCCATGCCTACAAAGCCTGTCACTCCCTAGTGCTCCACAGCCTGCCTGCACTGCCAGGCCCAGCCTGCAGGATGCTTTATTCCTTTTGTGAAGCTGGAGCTGCTGAGCTGTCTCTCCCTCCGTTTGCCTCAGCTAAAACAGCCTTTCCATCAGGATCTCAGGGCTGGTCCAGCTTCCCAGCAAAGCTTGACTTCTACCACCAGTGTGTTATTCAGTCTCTGATAGGAACACCATCTTCCTGGGACACTTTTGTACATCCAAGCTCTCCTTAGAACCAAAGAGAAGGACCTCTTTTTCCATTTCCCTGTTTTTGAGGATTCCTAATAACTGTTCCTTTCAGCTTCATGTTAGGTCTGAGGGCTATATGTAGCTCTTGGTTTATTTGCAGAAGGGGCAGAGCACAAAACCTCCACAGGGAGATGGCTATGGGGGGGGGGCCCTCAGAGCCTGAGTTGGTCCTGCTTAGAGACCTGGACTACCTAAAGGGCCCATCTGCCTACTTACCACCTACTATTTTTCCCTGAGCCTGTAAGAGGAAAGCTCACTCAGAATGAGGCTGGGGGCAAGTTTAGCAGAGAAGGGAGGAGAGGTATCAATGGCACCATGGCTCAGATAGTGTGGAAAGAACAGGGATAGAATACAGCTGGAGCTCCCTGTGGGCTACGTCATTGTGAGGGTGTCTTTTTTGTTGTTGCTATTTTAAATTTTTTATTTATTGACCTTAGGGGGCGGTATGAGGACTATCCACTCACAGTTGCTTCACTTTAGTTGTTGGTTGCTTGTTGCGTGTGTCTTGACCAGGCAAGCCCAGGGTTTCAAACTGGGACCTCAGTGTTGCAGGTCATTGCACTATCCACTGTGCCATCATAGGCCAGGCCATTGTGAGGGTGTCTATGTTTTTAGTGCCTTGTACATTTCCATTCACGAAGTTCCCTGGGATAATGCCAAGCAGAGGCCACCAGGCTAAATGATTTGGGCAAAGGGAAGGGTTGTGGTTAAGGGCTTAAGGGCTCAAGGAGTCAGGGTACCCCCTGGGGCAGAACCGTGGTGATGGTGACTGGCTCAGAAAGATTGATCAAGTGGGGAGGGTTAAGAACCTAAGTCTTGCTTGAAAGCCCACTCACCACCTGCTGCGCCCTACTCTCAGCTCTCCTCAAGTTGTTTTAAAGACTCTGAGTGTGGCCTCTGCAAAAAAGCTTGTGTGATTAACACCCCCCCCAAAACATGGCCACTTCCCCAGGGCTCCCAGACTCCCCCAAAGACTGGGGAAAGGTTTTACAGACTCCTCTAAGCTTTTGTAGCAGAACACTGTCAAGTTGCAGGAAAATTCTCCTAATATCAAGGAACCTGTTTGCAAGCAGGTTTCTCCAAATACAGTTATGGGGGTGGGGGGGGGTCACTGCTACAATGGGGTTTAGTCTGCAGCCACTAGAAGGTTCTGAAGACCAGAAGGCCTAATTTCCAAGGTGGTGGGCAACTGAAGTACAGGGAGTTAAAGCCTGAGGGGGTGATCCTGCCCACCCTCCCCACCCCCAGAAAAAGTGGGGAGATGGTACTGCAGTGGTGGGAAAGCTATCTGCTTTCTGGCAGGGGCAAGTCGCTGCAGTGAGGAGGACCCTTGCTTGGAGTGAGTGGTCATTGAAAGGATCACACAAGCTGAAGATACCTGCAGGATGGGGAAATGTTTCTGCAGTGAGGAAGGGGCTCTTTGCAAAAGAAAGGGGATGGCTTGTTGGAGTGGGGGGTCCAACGATGATAGGGAGCTGGGGTTCGCTGCATTGATGAGGGAAGGTCACTGCAGACATGGAAAGCCTAGCTAGGGGGAGGGGCTGATATTTGGGCAGCTGTGGTCGCTGCGGTGCTGGGGGCTGCAGACTTGAGCAGCTCTGCGGCATTTGGAAGACGTCTCACTTCCTGAAGGGCAGAAAGGGTGGGGCCTCGGAGGCCTCAGTCCCGCATTGATGGGGGCTGTGCGGCGGCAGGGATGCGGTCTCTGCACTGCGGTGCCCTGTCTGGCTGGAACCGCCAGGACTGGCGCGGAGGCGGTACCGCACACGAAGGGGGAGGGGGCTGGGTGAGTCCGGAGCCAGCCCCGCCGCAGCGACGGGCGGGGCCGAGGCGGACCAGAGGGGCGGCCTTTCCGAGTGGGGGCGGGACCAGCACCCTCAGGGCCGACGCCCCTGTGTGGACTCAGAGCGGCAGCTGCGGGAGTCTGGAGCCGGAGCCCCGCAGGTGCCCCGACTGAGTGCAGCACCTGTCGCAGAGGCGGCACCACATACCTAGTCCCGTCGTGAAGCTCAGAACTCCGCAGAGGAAGCGACGGTGAGGCTGGGGCTGCCTGTGGGGAAGGGACAATCCCAAGATCTAGCCCACAGCATCCCCTGACCGCTTGGTTGTGGGGGACCGCGGCAAATGCAGCCGATCTCCCCCCCCACACACACACACACACTCTCCCAGATGAGCTCTGCTAGGGTCGGGAGAGGTGCCCTGGACGGACTCCTCCGGCCTCTACACTTCTCCTGGCCTTGCCTCCGAAAGACCCCCCCCCCTCCTTTCGCTTCCCTACCTTGTTCTTCCCAACCCAACCCCCTCCACTCCGGCCTGTAGTCCCTCTCGGCACCCAGGTCAGAAGAGGCGCTGGAGAGAGAAAAACTGCAGCCCTTAGGCTCCCCATCCCACCCCGCCCCTGCTGTCCCTTCCTGGGCTGGGGGCACCCAGAAGGATAGTGGCCCTTTAAACCCTTACTCCCCACCCAGAGCATCTTCTATCTCTCCACGGGCGCCACTTCCGACAGCTGGCTGCCGCGGGGAGCCCCGGGGCGCCGGCAGTACCGGGGCGACGGTGAGGCCCCGGAGCGGGTTAAGGAACAGCTGTGACCCCCACCCCGCCATCCTCCCGCCCCTAGAGGAGCCGGCAGCGGGACTGCTGGACGCCTTGAGCGCCAGTTAATCATTAACCCTCAGCTCCCCGGGTCCCGGCGCTTCCCAGAGCTGCGCTCCACCCGGCTTCCCAGGTAACTGTCGAGGATGCAGGTCTCGCCATTCCCCCTAACTGCCTCCTTGGCCCCCTCCCCGCTCCAACTGTCCGCGGCGCCAGACTCCCCGACCAGCCTTGCGCCCCCTGCGGGTCCCATCCTCTTGCCTGAGTTAGAAAGCTCCAGCGGACTTTTCCGGAGCGTGGGTGGGTTGCCTTGGGCTCACCCGCGCGCCCCTTCACCGAGCACCCCTCCCCCAGGGCACCATGCCAGGCCTGTACTGCCCCTCCAATTGGACGCCGCTGCCCCTCACCGACTCCTGGGTCCGGGCCTGCGCCAACGGACCCTGCCTCAGCCTGCGGGCCCGGCTCACCTACCACAACCCGCAGCCGCAGCCGGTGGACGGTGAGGCCTGGAGGGGGCGCAGGGTGGTGGGGAGCGGGTGCCAGGCAGGATCCGACACCGCCTGTGCCCCCCGCCCCAGGCGTGTTCGTGTACCCGCTGGCGGAGGCTGAAGTGGTATCGGGTTTTGAGGCGGAGGCGGCCGGACGGCGTGTCTCCTTCCGGCTACAGAGCCGGCGTCGCTCTCAGGCCCCTTGCTGCCGCGCGCTGGGTCCCGCGTTGGGGGCATCGACGCCCCGCCGCTGCGCGCAGGGTGAGTCCGGGAAGCCCCCGCCCCGTCCCCTTTCTGCAACCAGCCGCCCTCTGGTTCCTGAACCGGCTCTGCGTCCCGCCCCGCCCTGCCCCCTGCCCCCTCCAGCTACTGAGCTTTTTCATTCATTGATTCATCTCTTTATTCAACAGTTGTGGACTGGGCACCAGACATGCACCAGGTGCTGGGGGACTGTGACCCAGGTCTGACCCAAGGTTTTCAGCCGGGCAGACAGACAGAGCAGGCAGTCACGTCTGTCTCCCCCTCTGGAACATTAACTCCTGAGCCCAGGCCAGGGTTTTGGCCATTTCCAAATTCCAGTATCTCGCACCACAAAGGGGTTCAGTGAGTGCTGGGTGAGGATGGAAACCCACTCCCGTGTTAGGTTTCAGGACTTGCATTTCATTCTCTTATTTACTTATTTTACTTTCATTTGATTTCTGTACATGATATTTACCATCCTGGTGAGAAGAGGGACAGACTTTGCATAAGCCTGGCAGGTAATTAGAAGCCAGAGTGAGAAATGTTCCAGAAGGAAGTGGAGCCAGCATTTGACTGATAAGAAGGAGTACTGGTGAAGTGGAGAGGAGGGGAAAGGCACTCCAGGTGGGGCAATGGTGTAGGTGAAGGTTTGGAACTAAGGTGTACTGGTTGGTGGTAAGAAAATACCTTGGGTTTATAGGGATTTATATTTGACAAAGCCCAGTCACTACTATCACCTCATTTGAACCCAGAGATGTATGTAATGTGAGTGCTGTTCTTCCTTATATAGGTGATGAAAATAAGAGCAATGGTTTCTTGCACATTGGATGCTTTGCATATATATTCATTTATTCCTCAAAATGATCTTTGAAATATAGCTACAGTGACCCCCATTTTATGGATTAGGAAACAGGCAGTTAGTTAACGAAGCGACAGAGCCCATACTCAATCTGTGTGCTCTCCGTGGTAGCAGGCTGTCCCCAAGCCTCAGCTGGCTGAGAAGGGAGCCCCTTTCTTCTTCCTTCCCTTCCATCCTACCCCCACCCCCCACCCCTGCTTTATCTATTCAGCAAACATTTCTCAAAAGAATGGATGGCCTGACCAGGCGGTGGCGCAGTGGATAGAGGGTCTAGAGGGTCGGACTGGGATCTCGAGCACGGGAGGCTCATCTGGCTTGAGCAAAAGCTCGCCGGCTTGGACCCAAGGTCTCTGGCTCCAGCAAGGGGTTGCTCAGTCTGCTGAAAGCCCGCAGTCTATTCCTCTCTGACTCTCTCTTTGTCCCTGTAAAAAAAATAAAATAAAAATAAAAAGAATGGCCTGACCTGTGGTGGCGCAGTGGATAAAGCGTCGACCTGGGAACAATGAGATCGCCAGTTCAAAACCCTGCACTGGTCTGGTCAAGGCACATATGGGAGTTGATGCTTCCAACTCATCCACCCTTTCTCTCTTTCTCTTTCTCTCTCTCTCTCACTCTGTGTCTCCTCTCTAAAATAAATAAATAAAAAAGAAAAAAAATAAACAAACAAACAAAAAAAGAATGGATGAATTAGGCTGGTGCCAGACCATATAAGGCCTGACTGCCACTGTATACACCTGGCCATTTTTCTTTTAGCAGCTATGGTGACCCCTACACTATGCCAGTCCCCAAATAAATTTATGACTTAAGTAAAATGCTGTGCTTGGTATACAGACACACCTTTATGTCCTCTAGCTATTTTCCAATCAAGTTACTGCTCCTAATCTCCTCAAGTAGAAAAGTCTAGAGTCACTCCTAGTGGGCGGTGGGGAACTCCTTGCTATTCATGAGCAGGGCATTTGTGGGTCCCAGGCTACAGGAGATGTCAGTCCACAGGATAGTTCATTAGGAACATGATACCCAAGGATTGAATGGATATGGGGCAGATAGGGGCAGAGGGTGTGGGTCCCCCAGGATCTTGGTGTGGTGTGGACATGCTCCATTTTCCTCAGCACTCCATCAGTGTTGTCACTGCTCCCCTTCCTAATGACAACCAAATCCTTTTACCATCAATCTACCTCTTTCTACTGTCACTCATTTCATGTCTCCATCTGGCATTATCAATGCACTAGCCCCTTGTCTCCCCAACTGCAGAGTACCCCCTTGCCCAGGCTCCCTTAACTCAGTGCCTGCTCCCACCCCATCTTCCCTCATCTCTTCTACTTCCAGCCCCCTCTGACAACTTTTCTCACTCATCATAGGTCATCTTGTCTTGGATCTGGCCCAGGCCCGGTCCACACTGGTGCTGCCCACTGGCTTCATCACCCCAGCTGGCACCATGACAGTGACCCTATGTAGCAGCCGGGAGCTGCCCTCAAGGCCTGATGGGGTGTTGCACGTAGCTCTGCCCTCCGTGCTCACCCCACTGGCCCCGCCAGGTCCTCCGGCCCCCCCCAGACCTCCGGGGCTCTGTGACGACAGGTTGGGCCTATGGTGATTCTCTTCGTCCCTTCCTCGGCTTCTCTGGGTCTAGTGCGGGTGAGGGGGCTTTGGCAGGGTGCTCCTGAAGATGGACAGGGTGGAGAAGGGCTGAGGCCAGTCAGCCAGAGGGCCTAAGGGCCTTGGTAGTGGCCAAGTGACCCTCATCATGCTCCCTTCCAGCCCTACCAGCTGCTTTGGGGTAGGCAGCCCTCAGGAGGAAGGTCCGGCCTGGGAAGAGCCAGCTGCCCCTCTGGACGTGTTCTTAGGCCCTGCCCGCTGCCCTGCTCCATACACCTTCTCCTTCGAGATGCTGGTGACTGGGCCATGCCTACTGGCAGGTGGGTGCCCCTCCCAGTGTACCTGATGGGAGATAATTCAAGGCTCAGGGATCGGAGGAATACAGGACAAAAAGAAGACAGGGACCTAAGATTTAGGAACCTCTAATCTCACAGCAGGAGCATCCTCTGAACACTTGTATACAATACACATACCCCTTGTCAATGTCATTTATTTACATATGACTCACCAATGGAAAGAGAGAGGTGTACAGTGAGACCAGTCCAGGTGACAAAGTAGTTTCCTGTGCAAGACATGGGAGAGGGTGCTAAATCAGCAATTGGTTTGACCAGCCAGGAACTGCTGGGATTCTGCCTCCCAGCCCATGAAAGCAGGCAAATCCCTCTTTGTTCAACTGAGCCTGTGATCAGGCTCTGAGAGCTGAGCTGAATCAGTTGTGATCTTTGTCTCCCCAACCTGATGGTCTGGGAAGGTGATGTTTATGTTCTGAGTGCTGACCTGAAGTAGAACAGTCATCACCCTCCCTGCCTCTGTGTCCCTCAGGCCTGGAGAGCCCATCTCATGCTCTGCGGGCAGATGCCCCACCTCATGCCAGCTCAGCAGCCACCATCTGTGTCACATTGGCAGAGGGCCACCAATGTGATCGGGCCTTGGAGATCCTGCTGCACCCCAGTGGTGAGAGAATGGGGCAGAGTGGGCCAGCTCTGACCAGCCTCATGACCACATGGGTAGCATTTTCCAAATATAGACTTCTGGGCCCCGAGTCAGATGGATCAAGTCATCAGTGAGGTAGACCTGGTGGTGCAGGAAGGCTAGACCTACAAGGTCCTCCCAGGACAGTGGGACTGAGCAGTTGGGGTCCAGAGTCAGGGACTTCCACGACAGAACTGTGTCCCCTCCTCCTCAGAGCCCCATCAGCCACACCTGATGCTGGAGGCTGGTAGCCTGAGTTCAGCAGAATATGAGGCCCGGATAAGGGCTCGCCGGGATTTCCAGAGGCTACAGCGAAAGAACAGTGATGGGGACCGGCAGGTATCGTTTCCTGGGGGTCTGATCTGGCCCCTGGCCTGGGTGCTAGCTGCATTTGAGCATGAGGAACAGGAGTGCAGACTCATGTTGGGATGAGTCGGGGCCTCTGCTCTCAGTAAACCGCTCAGTAGCTGCCACCACCATTCCAAAAGGCTAATGAGTAGTGCCACAAAAGGGCCCATACACGCTTCCCTGGGATATTTCTCAGAGAATAGGTGCTAAGTCTGATTTACGCAGAAGATAGCAACCTGCCTCTGCTCTTGCCTTTATTCAAATGACTACAAAAAGGTGACTCCTGGGTGGATTAGCTAGAAAAAGTCCCCAGGCCTGGGTCCTGCTGCCTACCCAGGGTGGAGTTTCACTAAGCCTGGCCCAGGATGACTCTGGACTCCCATACTCAGGTGTGGTTCCTGCAGCGACGCTTCCACAAGGACATCCTGCTGAACCCCGTGTTGATGCTGAGCTTCTGCCCAGACCTGAGCTCCAAGCCTGGACACCTGGGCATAGTTACCAGAGAGCTCCTTTTCCTGTTGGATGACAGCTGCTTAGCACACAAGGCCTGTGGGGGCACAGTGGGGGCCGCCCTGGGGGTTGAGTGGGGCAGCGGGTCTGATGTGGGCTGCAGCAAGCGTGCCATGCACACACGTGTACACACACACACACACACACACCCCTTCTCTTTCTTTCTCATAATCATACACAGATATGTGTCTCTCCAAGAGTCCAAGAGCCTCTCTCATATATAAAGTTGCATTCAGTCCCACCTAATCCCAAAGCTAAGTGTCATATGCACCTTCAGAGTCCCGTACACAAATGTCTCACACACACTCAGAGTCTCCCTTACACTCCCAGGGTCTCACTCACAGAGTCTTTCTCACGCTGTTGCAGCACAGGGCCTCTCCCAGATTACCTCACCCAGGCTCTCATTTTACACATGACCTGAAGAAGGTAGGCAATCCGGTGTCCCTTGCTCTCCACCAGTGCCCATGGGCCTGCCTCACACTGCCCTCCCTGTCCCTCCCCAGGATGCCATTGTTCTGGCTGTGAAGTCACTCCCGCCCCAGACTCTCATCAACCTGGCCATGTTTGGCACATCAGTGCAGCCCCTCTTCCCAGAGAGCAGGCCTTGCAGTGATGTAAGTGGGGTGCAGGCATTTGGGGGCCCGACGGAGACACCTTAGCCCAGTATGGCCCAGCCTGTGCCTTCTCTCTCCAGGACACCGTGAAGCTGATCTGTGAGAGTATGGAGACCTTTCAGGCTGCGGGAAGTCCCCCGGATGTGCTAGCTGCACTGGACTGGGCCATGAGGCAGCCCCAGAACAGGGCCCACCCTCGGCAGCTATTCCTGTTCACTGCTGCTTCGCCCATGGCCATCACTACCCAGCAAACCCTGGAGCTCATGAGGTGGCACAGGGGGGCAGCCAGGTATGGTGTGGGCAGAGACAAGTGCCTGAGACTGACCCTCTAAGAGGCTCCTGAAGGTCACAGCTGCTTCCCTTCCTTCACCAGGTGCTTCTCCTTTGGGCTAGGGTCTGCCTGTCACCAGCTGCTCCAGGGTCTGTCTGCCCTCAGCAGGGGCCGGGCCTACTTCCCGAGGCCTGGGGAGAGGCTGCAACCCATGGTGAGCTTGAGCCTGGGCCCTGTTCCCTACTCCTGAAAGCCTTTCTCCCAAGTCACAGTCTGGTTGTGGGGTCTCCTGGCTCCTCCCCCACGCCAATCTCTATTCTCCCTGGGGATGCCAATCAGGGGAGGAGCTACAGGTGCTGCTATGGGATGCTTCAGGAGGCTAAGGGTCAGGGGCATAGCCTCTGACCACCAAGTATTAGTCTCTGTTGTGTTCTGGTACTGAGTCATATCCTTGATAAGTCTTACCTCGTTCACATATCACAGCTCAGGCCGGAGACAGACCCCACTCTGAGGACCGGGCACTCAGTCCCTTTGCTTGTTGCTACCTTTATCCTTTCACTGGCCCCAGCCTGACTCTGCTCCCCTCAGCCAGAGACTGGGCAAATGGCAGCAGGGAAAGGGGCAGCCTTCCAGCTCTGCCAGCTGTGTAGCACCTCTTTCTCTCCCATGGCCTCCCTCTGGCCATCCCCACAGCTGGTGCAGGCTTTGCGGAAGGCCCTGGAGCCTGCTCTGAGCAACATTTCTGTGGACTGGTTTGTGCCGGATGCAGTGGAGGCACTGCTGACCCCCCGGGAGATCCCAGCGCTCTACCCTGGGGACCAGCTGCTCGGTTACTGCTCACTCTTCAGGGTGGATGGCTTCCGGTCCCGCCTCCCTGGGGTAGGCCTGGGCTGGGATTCGGGAGGTGGGCCTGGAATGGCTGAAGCCCCTTTATCTCTTCTAACTCTTCTTCCATTTCCTGTGCCTCTCTGCCAAACTCTCTTACTAACTCTAGCCTCCTCAGAGATCACACTGGGCCCCCCAAGGTGACTGCAACCTGCTTCCTCTTGAGGTCCTCCACCGAGTTGTCCTGTAAAGTGTTGCCCTTGGTTTTTACCAAAGGTCACCAAATCACAGACACAGAGAACAGATCCAGCAATTGCTGTGAGATTTTTGTCAAAACTTGCTCATTACTTCACACAGTGCCCTGCAGAAGTCACTATCTGATAAGTTCCTGTAACATTCAAGGCAGATGGAGCACAGTCTAGTGAAATCTCATATCTCAACTCTGCCAGCTACTAGCCATTTGATTTTGTGCAAGTCACTTAAAGTCTCGAACTAACACCATTTCCTGATACTGATTCTTTTCCATAGGGTTCTTGTAACTAGAGGTCATAATGTACAGGCACTTGGTACAATACTTGATACATAATAGGAGTTTGAGACATAATATTTTTATTATGAAAATCTTTCTCTCTCTGGAAGAATTAAGCATGTTTCTTCCTTTTTGATCATGAGAGCTATAAAATGGACTGTTTGCCCTTTTGCCTGGTTGCCAGGGAGCTCAGGGCCAAACCTGAAGCTCAGCCACAGCAGCCCCATTAACCCCGTGGGTAGCATGGGTGCTTCCTCCACCCTTAGTATTGGGCTTTCATTTCTGATTCAATAACTTTATTGTCTCTTGCAGTTAGCCATCTTCAATCCAGTTTGGAAAGAGGTAGTGAATAACTAGTCTGTTTTTTTGCCCAATGACTATCCCTCTCTAGGTCCAAGTGCCTGGCTGGCAGAGTTTGGGTGGCTCCGTGTTCCCATCCCCAGAGGAGGTGCCATCTGCCACCAGCCCTGGCACTGAGCCCACTGGTACTACAGAGCCACTGGGAACAGGTGCTATGTCAGGAGCGCTGTCCAGCCCATGCGCTGCTGGGGACTCAGAGCAGAGTGAGTGCTGGGTGTATGTAAATGACTGTGCTGGAGAAATAGGCAGTGGAAGAAGCCAAGGTTGGGCCCATTCTCCTGCCTCCCTTAGGTACTGATGCTCTGACAGACCCCGTCATGGACCCTGGACCCAACCCCTCTGCTGATACAGCCATATGGCGTCGCATCTTCCAGTCCTCCTACATCCGGGAGCAGTATGTGCTCACCCACTGCTCTGCCAGCCCTGAGCCAGGCCCAGGCTCCACAGGCAGCAGTGAGTCTCCTGGCTCCAAAGGCCCTGACTCCCCCGAGAGCAGTATTCCCCTGGATCCCCCCTCCCAGCAGGGCTGCCGCAGCCTGGCCCGGGGAGAGCCTGCCGGCTCCCGCTCTTGCCCCCTGCCTCCACCCCCACTGGCTCCAGTCAAGGTGAGATTCAGTCCATATCCATTTACTGTATATCCAGCAAACATTTATTGACCCTCTGCTGTATGCCACACATTGTGCAGTAGTTAGTATTAAGTCTAGCTGAAGAACTAGGTGGCTATGATACCATGCAACACACAGTGAGAGCACAGGGACATGGTGTTCTGGGGGCTTACAGTTAAGGTGACTAACCTTATCTGAGCGAGTCAGGAAAGCAAGAGCCATAGTTAGAGAAGTAAGTAGAAGCGAGCCAGGCAAAGAGAGAGATGATGTGAACAAAAACAGACTAGAATAACAACTTTAAGTGAGAGATAGGGTGGAGTGAGATGACACTGGGAAGAGGGCCAGAGGCCAGAAGCCGGCCTTTCTCCCAGTGGCGGTGAACAGCCAGCCATTCAGGGTTTCAGACAAAGGGACATGTGGCCAGTTACATGTGTATTATGGCCAGGAGCTCTGCACCCCTTGACCAGTGGACCCCACTTCTCACATGCAGGCTGGGGCCCTCAGTGCTGAGGTGCTGGGCCGTCAACGCAGAGCAGCTCTGGCTGGCCGAAGCCTCTCATCACCCCCGGGACGGGTGAACCCATTCCCTGGCTGTCCCCGACACCCCTCTCTGGGTGCACCGGATGGGCCAGGCCCTGAGTCAGGGCAGCAGCTGGGACAAGGGCTGGATGACTCGGGTAAGGGTTGGTTAGAGAGTTGGATTCTGACATCTAGAAGGCCTTGGGAAGGTGGAGCCCAGGGCACCACACTGCCCGTCGCTGCCATTGTCTCCTCAGGACACCTGCTCTCCCCAGCCCCCATGGACTGGGACATGTTGATGGAACCACCCTTCTTGTTCACGGCTGTGCCCCCTGATGGGGAACCAGCCGCCCCAGCAGTGCCACTGCCTCCCCAGGCTCCACGCTGCCATGTGGTGATCCGGGCTCTGTGTGGGGAGCAGCCCATGTACTGGGAAGTGGGTGTTGGACTAGAGAAACTATGGGGGCCTGGGGATGATGGCTCACTGCCTCCAGCACCCAGTGAAAGAGAAGGTGCTTGGGACCAAGCACTCCATCGGCTGACAGCAGCTTCTGTGGTCCGGGACAATGAACAGCTGGCTCTCCGAGGGGCTGAGACCATAGCCGACTGGGGTGAGTTGCTGGTGGGTCCAAGAAGCCTATATGGGGCAGAGTGGCAGAGGTATAGATCTGTGTGTTTGATCACTATATCTTACCTTGCACACAATTTGAGGTGGCTCACCCATATTGACAGGGAAAAGAATTAAGCAGGGCAAAGGGAAATAAAAGGAGGGGGGAATCAGGTTTTATTAAAATGCACACCATGTGCCTTTACAAGCATGGGACACAAAATTGGTAAGCCTCTTAGCAGTCAATAGAGCAGTGGTTCTTAACCTGGGTTCTATCGAACCCTAGGGGTTTGGTGAGTTGGTCTCAGGGGTTCAGAGAAGTCTCAGATGCGGAGGCCAGAATAAAGTAATACCGTAATTTGTTGTGACTTCATGCACTTTGTTGGTTTTGTTCTTTGAGCAAGGTGATGTTCATGCACGGCTCATTTTGTGCACTGGTAAAAAAAACATATACCTATGTCTTGAATTTGGAAAAATAATCATATTTTATTTATCACTAAAGAAGGGTTTGGTGAATGCGCATATGAAACTGGTGGGTTCGGTACCTCAAGAAAGGTTAAGAACCACTGCAATAGAGGGAAATGAAATTTTGTAAGGACTCACAGTGCCCTAACATAAAGAGCACATCATTCAGGAAGACTATTAAAACCAAATGAAGTTAAAATTTCAGTTCTTCAGTTATGCTAGCTATATTTCAAGTGTTTGTCATGCATGACTAGTGGCTACCATACTGGACCATGCAAATATAGAACATTTCCATTATCACAGAAAGTTCTACTGGACAGTGCTAAAATGAGTGGATAGGAAAGGCAGCAGTCAATGCTTCTTGAGTGGTGTCTAGGATGTTGAATTTCTGAGCGGCCAAGGGGCCTAGCCCTGCTATGGATTGAGGGTTCAGCTTAACCACTTCTTGTCAAAGTTGGGGAGTCCAAGCTGGTCCTGACCCTGAGAAATGCCACTCTGTTCAAAAGGGGAAAGAAAAGCTATGGGAGCCCTGAGATCTTTCTGCAGAGCCCTCTGTAGAGTGGGTGGGAGTGCAGCCCTTCCTGTTCAGCAACTGTTCCTGAGTTTCACAGGCCATGCCCGGAGGTCCCGGCTCCGAGCCCTTCAGACAAGCAAGGTCAGCTCTGCCCCCTCCTGCTTCACCTGCCCTGTAGCTGTGGATGCTACCACTTGGGAGGTCCTGCCCTCAGCCCTGCAGGTGCGAAGCTCAGGTAGAGTCCCCCCAGGGTGACCTCTCAGCTGCTGGCCCCACTTCTCTGGCCACCCTCCCAGACAAACCTCAGCCCTGTCTTCTGTACTCCTGCAGAGCCAGCTGAGTCACCAGACACCTCTCCTGCCTCTCAGGGCCACCTACATGCAGCTCCTTTGCCCACAGTAGTCTACTGTAAAGGTAACACTTCAATCTGGGGAAATGGTAGGGAGCACCTGGGCATAGGAATCACCACTGGCACTGACTGGCTCCACTGCAGGACTTCAGGGAGGCTCTCTGGCAGGTGGCTCGAACCCGGACCAAAATGACAACTCTAAGTCTAATCTGAGGGACCCTGAAGCCCCTATGAGAGATCCTCAGCACATGTCACCTCAGCCTCCTATGAGGCTCAGCGTGGGCTGTCGGAAGGCCAGAGGCCCAGACAGCCTTAGGCTCAGCTCCAACACAGGCCAGGCCAGTGGCGGCAACAGTGAAGGCAATGACCATGACTACTTGCCCTTGGTGAGGACTCGGGAGGTGGAGGGTGGCATTGCCAGGGCCACGGCACTGTCTCGGCTCACTTCTCCCCCCACCTCCTCTCTCCTCAGGTGCGGCTCCAGGAGGCATCAGGCTCCTTCCGCCTGGACGCATCCTTCTGCACCGCAGTGCACATCCCACAGGAGCGCCTGCGACGGGCCTCCCCTTTCCCTGCGCACCGCGCCTGCCTCAGCCCCACCTCAGCCTCATCGCCCTGGGCACTTCTGGGCCCTGGTGTTAGCCAGGGTGACAGTGCCACGGCTTCCTGCAGCCCGTCCCCCAGCTCGGGCTCTGAGGGTCCAGGCCAGGTGGACAGTGGGCAAGGTTCAGACACAGAGGCCTTGGAGGGAGCGGAAGGGCAGGGTGGGGCCGACCTACAGGACCAAGCGTGGGCCACGGCAGTGGCACTTGCATGGCTGGAGCACCGCTGTGCCGCTGCCTTTGGCGAGTGGGAACTGGCAGCTGCTAAGGCCGACTGTTGGCTGCGGGCACAGCACTTGCCCGATGGCCTTGACCTGGCCGCCCTCAAGGCTGCGGCCCGGGGTCTCTTCCTGCTGCTGCGTCACTGGGACCAGAACCTGCAGCTACACCTGCTGTGTTACAGCCCAGCAAACATGTGAAGGGCTGCCCACTATGGGGGGTGGCACCCCCAACAGACTCAAGTCACTGCCATCCGGGCCGGCTTCTTGGTGCTGGGAAGGGGTAGGTTGGCGACAGCCTGCCCCTTATTGCTTCTCATCCCCGCCCCAGAATCCTCTTGCCCCCACAGAAAGTGCCTGCCTGTGCTCTCTCCTGCTCCGTCTACCACCTGCCCCTCTGAGCTCTGTCCAGTACAGTAAAAGGGGAGAGCCACAGATCCCAGATCTTATGCAATAAAGTGCCTCTTAAAACTGCCTGACAAGTCCTTGTCTGCCACGGCATGCCCTCACAGCTTGGCCTAAACACCTCCATGTACGCTGCACAGAAGGGGGCTTGGGAAGGTTTATTGGGAAGGGCTGAGTCCATCAGTGTCCAGGGCCCTGAGAATGGGGAAGAGCTGGATCTCAGTGGGCTTTCTTGCTGTGCTGTACGACCTTGGGGAAATGCTGGGGGCCCAGCCAGAGCTGCAGCAGGATGACAGCATGGCACATGTGCAGGGCAGCAGAGCTGCAGGATGTGGACGGGTATGTGTTCCAGGAGAGCTCAATGAGCCCTAGCACCAGCAACCTGGGGATGAGAAATAAACCCCCGTTTTGTCTAGTTTTTAGGACCCAGTCCTTCAGCTCACCCCCAGCACAGCCTGTCCATAGTCACAGCCTTGGGATGAGGAGCTCCCTAACTCCTCCCCCACCCCCAGGGTGTCCCAGCCATACCTGAGCAGGTGTGTGAGCCAACGTGCAGGCGTGGCCCACAGGAGGTAGGGCAGTGTGTGGAAATACCAGACATAGAACTGATAGTGGAGAGAACGGCTAAAGCAGATGCCAATGAAGTTGGAGGTGAAGAGGGTGGAAACAATCTGTATGCAATGGTCAAGGCCAAGGGCAGGGGCAGAAGGGGCAATAGTTGGGGGTGGGCGTGGGGGCAGGTAGGGAAGTTCCAAAGCACAGGGGTCAAGTTTTTGACTCAGACAGCCCCTGGCTCTACCATCCCCAGGTGCATATCTTTGGACAAGTTTCTTAACCTCTTGGGACCTGCTCCTCAGTCTAAGGTGGAGACTGTAACACCTAGGGCCATAAGGCCTAGCAAGGCCATCACTTCCTAGCTGACCTTGGTAAATTATTTAACCTCTTAAAGCCCTGATTTTGCCATTTGTAAATGAGGATAATAAAAATACCTCTCTATAGCAGGATCTCCTGTAGCTTTAAATGTATATAAGTCTCTTGGCACAGCACCAAGCAGAGAATGTGCACTCATGATAACTCAGTATCTAAAATTAAGAATAAATATGCTTAAATATGTAAATGCTCAGCACAGTGTTCAGTAAGAGCAAGGACTCTAAGAATGAACTCTGTGACTATAACTAGTGCCTCTTTTTCTTTCCCCCAGGTCACCAGGCATCCAGGGCTACCTGACCAGGAACCCTATCTGCACCTGCGGAGTGCAAGACTTACCTTCCCACAATTTAAAGGATATGATTTGGTGTGAGGGGCTGGGGTGGAACCTTTCTTTTGGAGGGATCCTTCAGCAGCGACAGGATACTTTCCCCTGTCCTGAGGAGAAGTCATTTAGACATCTATCAAGCCCCCATCATGGGCCAAGTTCTCAACTCACCCCCATGAGCTCACCATTTTCCCCAAACAGTCGCTAAGGCCCAATGCCATTTACTCCTTCCCCTAACTTTGCCCATGACACTTTTCCCCTCTCTCACCTGTGCCACCTATAGAGAACAAAGAACAGGAGCAGGGTGAGGTGGGTGGCCAACAGTGCCAGGTGGAAGGCACGATGCAGAAAGAATGGCTCGGGAAGGAAGCGCCAGTTCACTGTCCAGCGGAAGAGAAACTGGCGGCCAAGGTCAAAGGAGCGTGCAAGGTAACCAATGGGGTTCTCCAGTAGAAAGGGCAGCCCCAGCACCACCTGTAAATGAGTATGATGTCAGCAGAGGTGCCCAGGCTCACTCCCAGCCTCACACTAATCAGGGGAGTGGGACGGAGTATAGGTCTCAGAGATTCCTTAATTGCCATGAGGTATAGCAAGAAAAACAGCCCACCCCTGCCAGAACCTGGGGCCAAAGAAGCCGAGAAAGTGGATAATGACAGTGCTTTAAGTTTGGATTCACTAAGTCATAAACAGGCAGAGCTAGAAAAGCCCTAAGAACAACCTTATTGTACAGCTAAAGAAACCAAAGCCCAGGCCCTGGCCAGATAGCTCAGTTGATTAGAGCATTGTTCTGAAACACCAAAGTTGCAAGTTCAATCCCTGGTCGGGGCACATATGGGATGCAACCAATGAATACACAACTAAGTGGAACAACAAAATAAATGTTTCTACCCTGCCCCCCTCCCCACTCCCTTCCTCTCTCTATCTCATCAGTCAATAAAAATATGAAAGAAAGAAAAAAAACAAAGTCTAGGAATATAGTAGCCACCCTGTCCAGAATCAACTCCAAAATCCTTGTCTTTTGGCTTTGAGGAAGTCTCAAGGAGGGAAGGAGGCCAGAGTAGCCTCCCTTCCATTAAAAAAAACTACCTGTAGTGACTGAATGGTGGTGGCAGAGTGGACAGAGCATTGACCTGGGACCCTGAGGTACAGGTTCAAAACCCCTGTCACCGATTTAAGCGCGGGCTCACCAGCTTGAGTGACCCTGGCTTGAAGCCAAAGGTTGCTGGTTTAAAGGCCAAGGTTGCTGGCTTGAGCAAGGGGTCACCGGCTTGGCTGGAGTCCCCCAGTCAAGGCAAGTATGAAAAGCAATCAATGAACAACTAAAGTGATGTTTCTCATGTCTCTCCCTTCCTATGTGTGTGTCTCACTCTCTTGCTAAAAAAACAAAAACAAAAAACAGAAGTACCTGTAGGACAGCACAGATGCCCAGCTTGGGGAGGGCCCCACGGAGGCCAAATTGTGTGAGGAGAAGGAATAGTAACCCAGGGGCGAAGAGAAGCACATTCATCTTCACAGAGACTGCCAGGCTAGAGTGGGTAGAAGAGAGGAAGGGGAGAGATTCAGCTCCAGGGCCATGCACCCACCAAAGATGCACCCCCCCATCATTATAGCAACTCCTCTTCTATATCGCTAAGCTCCAGGATGGGGGTCACACTCAAAACTGCTGGAGGGAGAATAAAGTAGCCTGAGAGGAGGCTGGCAGCAGGAAGTAGACTAAACAAATAAATATATACTTAGTATTAAGAATGTTCACTCCTGGCTGGCTTGCTCAACTCTTTGCCTGACCTGTGGTGGTGCAGTGGATAAAGCGTCGACCTGGGAACACTGAGGTCGCCAGTTCAAAACCCTGCACTGGTGTGGTCAAGGCATATATGGGAGTTGATGCTTCCAGCTCCTCCCCCCTTTCTCTCTTTCTTTCTCTCTCTCTCTCACTCTGTGTCTCCTCTCTAAAATGAATAAAATTTTAAAAAGAAAATTAAAAAAAAAAAAAAAAAGAATGTTCAATGACCAGGCCTTGGCCTGTTAGCACAGTCATAGTGTTGTCCTGAAACACCAAAGTTACGGGTTCAATCCCCAGTTAGGGCACATACAGGAAATGACCAATGAATGCACAATGAAGTGGAACATCAAAATGAATGTTTCTCTCTCTCTTCCTCTCTGTCTCTTTAATATCAATCAATAAAAATTTAAAAAAAGAAAAAGAATGCTAAATGACTGACCGACAAAAGATGCCGTATGGAAGGAAGAGAGGAAGGGAAGAGAAAGTGTGTGTGCTGTGGATTGGAGCAGAGACTTTCGACAGATCCTGGACTCACCTAATGGGGCCCTAACTGACTCACATTGTCCAGCCACTCCCTTACTCCCTCTGCAGCAGAAAAATGGGAAGTGATGGAAATACAAAAAGAAAGGGGACCAGAAGGAAGGGACGTTGACCTGAAACAGCAGCAACCCCAGCTCCAGCGCTGGGCCAGCAAAAGGTTGATACTGAAGAAGAGCAGTGCCATGGCCACTGGGTCATTGAAGAGCCGCAACACAAAGATGGAGTGGACACGGTAAGAGGCGCAGCACATGAAGAAAAAGACGAAGGGAGGTACCTAAATGGTAGGCACAGCGGGGAAGAAGGTCAACTCACCAACTCAGAGCCCTCACCACACCCCAGCCCTCCTAGGTTGGGGACCCACCTTGCATGTCTGGTGATAGATCAAAAAGACAAGCAGCAAGGTGGCCAGGTAGAGCACAGCAAAGATGTGCTGGGCCATGCGGATGTCAGTGCCCTGGCCAGTGACATAGTAAAGCCCCATAAAGATGTACACAAAGCCAGCTGGGTACCTAAAAGATGAAAAAGAACGAGTCTGGGTCAGACTACCCAGCCTGGTATCCAGTCAGCCCTTCACATCCTCGTTGAACCTCCTATCCTCACTCACACAAGAGGTCCAGTGTTACCCTGCAGTTGGGTATAGTCATAGGTGCCATTAATGACGCCCTCTACCTCAGCCATGTAGGCCTTCCAGTCAATTTCTGTATCTGGAAAAGAAAAGGATGCTGTGGTTATTTCTAAGTCCAGAATCTGTCTGCCCCCAACACCTCCAACCCATCAAAACACAGAATTCCAGTTCATTCTCAGGACTTCTACTATAACCCTTTACCTGTCTACCTGACATTCTTTGGGTGAACCCAGGCATCTCAAACCCAACATGTATGTAATTGAACTCAATCTTTTACTCCAAATCTGTTCTCCATCTTAGGTTCCATGGCTGCCCATGTCACAAACCTGAAACTTCCTTCTCTCATTTCCAATCCCCAGTTACCATCTCCTGTCGATTCTTCGTTCTACAGATCTCTACTATTGCATCCTTCTCTACTATTACATACCCAAATTTGGGTCTAACATAATCTCAAGCCTCAATGATGTAATAACTTCCTAATTAGGTTTCCACTTTCACCTACCACAATATATTTGCCATCCTGCAACCAGGAGCTCTTCCTAAAATAGAAACCATATCATGTTCCTCTGCTTAAAACCCTTCAATAATTCCCCAAGGCTCTTAAGATAAAGACCAAACTCTATTACTCCCATTTTTAAACAAGGAACCTATGAATTATTGAGGTTAAGTGACTAGCTCAAGATCAGCAAGCTAGTTAAGGTAGATAAGAGTTCATATTGGAATTCATAGGATCCTAGATTCTTAACCACCATGGTAACTATCTCCTTACCACAATTTACACACTCCTTTATAATCTGGTCTCAAATTTTGCAATCTCGTCTCTTAGTACTACCCTCACTTGATTTCTACGTTCCAGCTCTAAAAAGACCCCAGAATTTAACAGATGAGACCCAGTTGGGGAAATGACATGCCCATAGCTACAGAGACAAGCAGCAGCAGCAGTACATTAACTTGGACCGAGGTCTTCTGATTTCCAGGCTGGTTTACCTTCTTAGCCTGGCAGTCTGTACCTTCAGGGCAGCGGGCTAATCTCTAGTGTGGCCCCTTCTGTCATGGGGAAGGTATTAAGATCGGGTTTGGTTTTCTGTAGAGAAACCACATTTTGGGTGGTAAAAGATATGGGTCTACAATTGATAACTAAGTGGACCTGTGATCTGGGTTTGAGCCCCGAATCTGAGTCCCCGTTTAAGCGTGTGTGGGGGTGGGAGGGGTGCCCACCTCCCTCCAGCCTTTTCCGCTCCCCTCCCCTTCGCATCGGCGCACTCACATGCCACCCTGTGAATGACCCAGAAGGTGATGCCCACCTCCGCCAGGCAGAGGCAGGCAGCCACCAGCAGCGTGTAGCGCGGCTCCACCAGCACTAGGCGCCGCTCTTGCCAGGCGCGCCGCAGCCATTGCCCGCCGAGTCCCACCACCCGGGGTGCGGATCCCGCCCGAGCGCGTTTCCGCACGCCAGCCGCCATCTTGATGGTGCACCGCTCTTGTGGGCCTGCCACCCTGGAAGTCGGACCCGTTGGCACTTAGGTTCCGCTTCGCGCGCCCGGTTTCCTAACTCGCTGAGCGTTGACCTGAGTTGTCAAAATCCTTATTTACTACACTAAAACTTCTTCTACCGGTCTCTCTTGATGGACAGAACGCTCCCTACGAGCAGGAATGACCTCACTCCTCAGTACATACTTAGCCCTGGGTACACAGGAGCTAAAATGGATCGAACGTTTGCCCAGAAAAACAACATTCCTGCGGTGCCCTGACCCATCCCCCAACTCCGCCCAGCATAACACTTCGCCTGTGTTGGGAACATCTGTGTTCTTGTCAATTTTTCTTGGAGGGCAAGACCTCTGTCCGCGCCCCTCCCGCCATCACTCAAAGCCTTCCGGGTGCTCGAAACTGGGAAGAAACAAATCTTTCGTTAATTTTCAGATTTAATAAAAGGAGTTGGTCAAGTTGAAAATATGGGAGGAAGCAGTGATGAAGCCGAGCGAGTCTGCCAATACGTGTGGGTCTCAGAAGTAAGAGAAGTATTGCTGTATGATTCAGTCTGGACGATGCAACTTCCCTAGCCGGAGGATTCTTGAAGGAGCACTTAGCCTAGGACGGAAGTTCCACGTGTTTATGTTGAGCAACCGCATATGCGGGGCGGAGACACAAAGGCCACGCCTTCTACGGCATTCCACTCCACCATTCCTACTGGCTACACAAGGGAGCCAAGCCCCGCCTAAATGTGCGGCCGACTGCCCTATAGGCCCTGCAGCTGAAAGCATGGCCTCTCCTGGGGTCTCAGAGTTTCTGCCAGAGTTACCAGAGCAGAACTGCGGGTACCGAGATGTCCAGTACTGGGATCAGCGTTACCAGGGCGCGGCCGACTCTGCCCCCTACGAGTGGTTCGGAGACTTCGCCTCTTTCCGTGCCCTCCTAGAGCCGGAGCTGCGGCCGGAGGACCGTATCCTCGTGCTAGGTGGGTAGTCTCGGTTTTGCCCAGCCCAGTCAGGTGGAGCTGACTGGACCGGCGCCACCTCGCCGTCCCCGTCAGCTTTCCTCGAGTTTGTCTGCCCCTTTCTGAGGACGCTCCACTCAGGAGCCAAGACCCAGTACCTTCAGAATCTGAACAGTATTTAGCCAGGGCAAACAGGAGCCAAGAGAGTCTTAGCTCTCTTCCTCTCCTCGCCTCCGCCCCCGAGAAAGACAGTTTCTCTGAGTTTGAAGAGTGGTAGGTGACCCGGGCCCCGTTCCCAACCCTCGGAAGGCAGCCCCGAGTACTGGAAAGCTCAGGATCTAGTTCAAGTCCTGCCGCTTGTTGGCTCTGTGACTTAGGACAAGTCGTAAACCCATTCTGAGCCTCGGATTCACCTCTAGAAATGGAACTGCGAGCTCAAGTCGGTTAAGGCACATGCAGGCACCTCGAGCACAATGTCTACCACTTTTCTGTTTGCGCCGATGGGCACCGGGAACTATTGTCACCTAAAGAGAGTGATCTCATCACTTTCCAAACTTTCTAAAACTTGATCCTGTGCCCCGTGTGCAGCTAGAATGAGGACAGCGCCCTCTGAGGTCAGAGGAGATGTTGCAGCAAAGATTGGTTAGATTCCTAAGAAGAGGAACAGGTGCTGGGATTCAAGACCAGCTGTCCCATGGGGTTCTCTCCCGCGGTCAGCCATGGGAGCGCTAGAGAGATTTGATTGAGCAACGAGTTTCCTTACAATTATAGCTCTATTTTGGTATTTGTGAAAGCATGCGTATGTTTAAGTGAAATATTTTATATATATGAGACATCTGTAATTTAGTATATGAAAGGTATAAATAATAAATCTAATATGTATGTGTACTGTACTGTTTGAAAAAAGAGAACGTTCCTAGGACTACATAGAAAGGAAGTATAACCTAGTGCTTAAGAACTTGGACTCTGAAGGCAACTAATTGTGTTGGAATCTAGGCTCATGTAATCTTAGCTGTGGAATAATGGGCAAAATCATGAAATCTTAGCAATGTAATTCTGGACAAAATACTGAAATTTCTGTGCCTCCATTTTCTCAGCCTTAAAAATAATAATAAGATTACTTAGTTATCGAGATTTTAAAATGATTGAACGAGTATTAAAAATACCTAAAACAATGGCAAAATAAAAAGCCCCATGCATATTCAAGGTTTTCTATGTAGCCCTCCCAAGCCCCTTCCACCCAGAGGGAAAAACTCTTGAATTTTTTGCTTTTATAGATTTATTTACAGACTTAACATAGCTCTAAGTGTTTTTTAATATTTTATTTATTGATTGGAGAGAGGGAGAGAGGGAGCAAGATCGCAGTTACTTCACTTTAGTTGTTCATTGATTGCTTCTCGTATGTGCCTTGACCTGGCAAGCCTGGGGTTTCCAACTGACAGCCTTAGCACTCCAGGTTTGATGCTCTGTCCACTCTGCCACCACAGGTCAAACCCATGGATCTAAGTTTTTAAAGCTTTAGTGTGCATCAAAATCACTTGGAAAGCTTGGCCCCACCCTGAGATTATAATTCCAGAGAACTAAAGCAAGCCCTAGGAGTCTAGTTTTAACAAACCCACAGCTGATTCCTGTGCTGGTGATTGGCTGCATTAAAATTTCCTAGATTGAGAGGTATTCTTTCCTGGAGAGAGGGAAGAAAAATCTAATAAAAAAGTATAACTTTCCAGGCATTATCCCCAAGATCTAAAATAAGGACCCACCACTTGGAAAGTACCAGGTGTTACATTCTACCTCAACAAAATAAGCTGCGTACCAGGTAGGTGCTGAGGAATGTGCCAGGCCCTTTCTAACTTACTTAATATTTATGACAACCCTGAGAGGTGAATAATAAGTATTACTAGACTTACTCTAGGTCAGGGGTCGGTCTATTTCTGAAAATGTCCAAATAGTAAATATTTTGAGCTTTGTGAGCTATCCAGTTTCTGTCACAGCTAGTCAGTACTGCTGTTGTAGTGGAAAAGCGACCACAGACAGTAAGTACATAAGTGAATGAGAGTAACTGTGTTCCAATAAAACTTTATTTACCAAAACAGAGGACAAGCTGAATTTGGTAATCCCTATTCCAGGTCATTGTCTCAGGTTGGGTCTAGAAGCAAATCCTAAGATTAGGATTCATATCCCAGTCGTTTATTAGGGGATGTGCTCCCAGAAGAAATTGGTAAGAGTAAGGGGACAGTGAAGGGGAGAGGCCAAGCAGGATTGTGATCACAGGCAAAGTTTCCCTGAGGGTAGTTTCAGACAGGAGAGTCACAGATACAAACTGTCAGAAGCAAGTACAGGCCAAAATCTAGGGACACTACAAGGAGATCTGGTCAATGCAGTGACAGTGTCCACTACAGTAATGCAAGAAGTATGTGGTGAGGTAAGAGTGCCACATACAATTCCAGAGCTTCTATTTCTCCCACTACACCACACATACTGGCATAGAGAGGCATCTAGAACTCTGTTAAAACTGGTAAAATGACTAAAGGTGGAATATCACAATGGGAGGTGAGTGGACCCTGGAAAACTGGGAGACAGTTTCACATAGTGCTCTTGTTTTGGTGTGAGGCCTGAATCCAAATTCTGACTATACCACTGGACAATGTAACCTTGGAAAAGTTTCTAATACACTTTGGGCAGCCTCAGTTTTCCCATCTAGAAAATGCTAATGATAATAATATATAGTTATTGTCTATAAGAAAGTACTATGACAATAAACTAAGATAACACTGAGCAATGCTTAGCGTAGGACCCAGTGCTCAGTAACTGTTAGCTATTTTTTAAAAGGATCTTTTTATTTTTTCTTTATTCATTTTAGAGAGGAGACACAGAGTGAGTGAGAGAGAGAGAGAGAGAGAGAGAGAGAAAGGGGGGAGGAGCTAGAAGCATCAACTCCCATATGTGCCTTGACCAGACCAGTGCAGGGTTTTGAACTGGCGACCTCAGTGTTCCCAGGTCGACGCTTTACCCACTGCCCCACCACAGGTCAGGCTATTGTTAGCTATTTTTTAATCTCTCTTTTTAAGATTGTTATTTATTGATTTTAGAGAGAGGAGGAGGAGGAGGGGGAGGAGTGGGAAGCATCAACTTGTAGTAGCAGCAGTTGCTTCTCATATGTGTCTTGACCTGGCAATCCCAGGATTTCAAACCGTTGACCTCAGCATTCCAGGTTGATGCTTTATCCACTGTGCCACCACAGGTCAGGCAACTGTTAGCTATTATTATTATTGAAAATGGAAATCAGAGGAGGTGTTTATCACAGACTGTTCAGAGAACAGAGAGTACTTTGCTTGAAGACTTGTGTGTCTGGTTCCTGTGGCTGAAATACCCTTCTAGCATATGAATGCATATGACTGCCCCGGCTTTGCCATCATTATGCTTCTCTGAGTCTCCTTTCTTTACTCCTTGCTCCACAAGAATCTTCTGATCATAATTTGGCTCCAATTTATTTTTCCTATATATAGAGAAGGGACTGAGCAGATAATTGACTGTCAAATTCCTATTGTGGCTCTTTTTCTTGTTATGAATTGGTATTCTGGTTTACACTTCAGTCCCTTAATGTTAGGATAACATCCACAGAGTTCTGGACTCCCAGGTAATGAGTTATGGGATCTGGCTCAGTTCTCCAGGGCTCTGCTTCCCTAAGGCTCCACCCGAGGAAGCAGGGGCCTTCCCAAGCCCCATCTTAGTTGCTAGTCCCAAAGCAATGAGATAGCAGGATCGGAAATCACTGTAAGCATGACTGGCCCTGTGGTCAGATTTTGTTCTTTCTTCATATTTGGTGAAGTTCTCTTGGAAGATGCCATTCCTTTACAAACCCAAAGATATTTGCGTTTGTCTGCAGTTGGGCAGAGCTCAGTGGGTGTGAGGTCAGGTGTAGGTGGTAAAGAGATTGTGGGTCAGAGAACATGGTGGGATTTCAGACTGAACTGAGGTAAGGTCTCTTGTTCAGCCACCCTCACCTCCAATCCCATGTGGTATATCTATCAAAGCTTGCTGCAGGGAAGCACACATTGATTTTTCTCAGGTGAGACAGTACTCAGACTGGGGTCTGAGGAAGAACACAGGAAGGGTCAGCTGAGGACCAGCCAGCATCCTCTGAGTGCCCTGACCTAGTGCCAAACCCTGCTAGATTAGGGCTATCCCAAAAGCTGATCCTATGATCCTCTTAGGGATACAAATGGGGATTAAAGGCAATCTAATCCCCAAAGCTGGTCATCCCCATGTGAGGCCACCAGGAGCTGTCATCTAGCCCTGTTCTCAGGTTTAGACTGACCACAAGAGGGCCTGAAGAGGGCAAGAGATCTTCGAAGGAAGTCATGCTGTCTGGACTATGGATCTATATCCACCCTGCTAACCTGCACACATTCTTCACCTGGCCCGGCTCTCCTTCAGACTGCTTTACAGGCACTTCCCACCAGCATTATGATTTTTTTTTTTTACAGGTACAGAGAGTCAGAGAGAGGGATAGATAGGGACAGACGGACAGGAACGGAGAGAGGTGAGAAGCATCAATCATTAGTTTTTCATTGCCGTTGCAACACCTTAGTTGTTCATTGATTGCTTTCTCAAATGTGCCTTGACCATGGGCCTTCAGCAGACCAAGCAACCCCTTGCTGGAGCCAGTGACCTTGGGTCCAAGCTGGCAAGCTTTTGCTCAAGCCAGATGGGCCCTTGCTCAAGCTGGCGACCTTGGGGTCTCGAACCTAGGTCTTCCGCATCCCAGTCCGACGCTCTATCCACTGCGCCACCGCCTGGTCAGGCAGCATTATGATTCTTTAAGACTAGTTGGTTGTCAGCTTCCCTGAAACCCTTGCCCAACCCACCTAAAGTGGGGACAAGGATCATCCTATATGCTCCCACAGCCGGTCCCTATTGAAACTATTGAAACACTCATCACATTTTGGGGCAATTGCCTGATTACACATCGGTTCCTTCTACCAAAGCATAAGCTCCTTAAGGTCAGTGACTCTTACTCATCAGCAGAACCCAATATTTAGTGCTCAATACATACATTAAGGAATTAGAGGGGATCAGTTCCACTGTTTTCCCACCTAGTTTCCCCTTCACTTGTTAACTGCCTTGGAAACCAAAGCAGGATAATAACACCTAACATGAAGTCTTCCCAGAGGTTTTCTGAGAGGTCAGGTATTAGGGTACCGTATTTCCCCAAGTATAAGATGCACTTTAATTTGGGGGCCTGAAATTTGGGGGAAAATGTATTACATAAAGTTATTGAACTCAAGTTTTATTCATCATAAAATTCATACAAAACCTCTTCACTGTCAAAACTCCCATCCCTTAGCTTGTCCTCATCTGTGTCTGATGACGAATCACTGTCTTCAACAATGAGCGCAAAACAAGCGTGAAAAAGCAGGAAATGCAAGTAAAAAAGTCTACAACCACTGTGTAAGACACACCCAGTTTTTAGACCCCAATTTTTTTTTAAACATGTTTTAGAGTGAGTGAGAGAGAGAGAGAGAGAGAGAGAGAGAAAGGGGGAGGAGCTGGAAGCATCAACTCCCATATGTGCCTTGACCAGACCAGTACAGGGTTTTGAACTGGCGACCTCAGTGTTCCCAGGTCGACGCTTTATCCACTGCGCCACCACAGGTCAGGCAGACCCAATTTTTTTTTTAAATGTGCATCTTACACAGGGGGAAATACAGTAATACTACTAATAATATTATGATCCTAGAGATACCAATATTGTCCCATTTCAAGTCTGAGGAAACGCGGCTCAGAGTTTAGGGACTTGTCAAGGTATTGTGACTGGGAATCTTAGAACACAGGTCTTTGAACTCTCACATTCAGCACTTAATTAGCCACTCTCTCCAGTTCCTTTAGTTCTTAAATTCAGTGTGGCCATCCTGTATGCAGGCTCGATCTTCATTTTTCCGATTAGGAAATCCGAGTTCCTAGTTCCACACAGCTAGGACTGATAGAGTCAGGATATGTGCCCCTGTCTGTAAGACTGCAAGCATCATGCTCTTTTCTGTACCGTGCTGCTGTACCATCAGTACAGAAAAGTTTGGGCTGAGAGAAAATGGGCAGGAATGGATGGCTAACGGGGGAGGGAAAAACAAAGCTAACCTAGCCCTTTTGCCATCCACCTTTTCCTACCCCAGGCTGCGGGAACAGTGCCCTGAGCTACGAGCTGTTCCTCGGAGGCTTTCTTGATGTGACCAGTGTGGACTACTCATCAGTAGTGGTGGCTGCCATGCGGGCTCGCTATGCCCATGTGCCCAAGCTGCGCTGGGAGACCATGGATGTGCGGGCACTAGGTTTTCCCAGTGGCTCCTTTGATGTGGTGCTCGAGAAGGGCACACTGGATGCTCTGTTGGCTGGAGAACGGGATCCCTGGACCGTATCCTCTGAAGGTGTCCACACTGTGGACCAGGTGCTGAGCGAGGTGAGGGAGCAACAAGAGAGGAGGGCAGACCAAGAGGTGAGGATGAGGGGTTGAGGTTTCAAGAAATTGAATTAACTCAGAAGTCAGCAGGAAGCATGGTTTGGAGCAATCATTCTCAAGACTGTAGTTACCTGAAGGAAGGGGAGGGTTATGCTGAGTCAAGATTATAGGAGGCTGGAATGGCCAGACTCACAGAAGCTGATGATTGGCTACTGGGTTGCCATAGGGAAGAAGTAGCAGTCAGGTTCCAGATAGGTAACAGACTGGGAGAGTGAGCAGTTGCAGGAAAGCAGTACTTCCTGACCTGACATCATTCCCATGCTGCTACCCCCATGGAATGACCAGGGGCTCAGAAGGAAGCTCACTTTTTTGTCCTGCAGAGCTGAATGCAGGGTGGTAGGTAACTGGGACGGTATCTGGGGTAATACTGACCTTTGAGAACCTGGGGATGGACTCCTTACCAATGGCTTCTCTGTCTGCCTTGCAGGTAAGCCGAGTACTGGTCCCTGGGGGCCGGTTCATCTCACTGACCTCTGCTGCCCCGCACTTTCGGACTAGACATTATGCCCAAGCCCGTTATGGCTGGTCCCTGAGGCATGCAACCTATGGCAACGGTTTCCACTTCCATCTCTACCTCATGCACAAGGGCAAAGAGCTTAGTGTGGCCCAGCTGGCCCTTGGGACCCAGATCCTCTCACCCCCCAGACCTCCCACCTCACCTTGCTTTATCCAGGACTCAGATAATGAGGATTTCCTCAGTGCCATTCAGCTGTGAGACCAGAATCATGGTCCTTGAACCCTCCCTACCTTTCTGCTCTGGACTCCTCAAATTGTAACTCCTGACTCCGGGCTCAGGTTTGGGTCCAAGGTGCTCATATCTCAAGGTCCTTTTGCCTAAGAGTAAATGGGAGCAACCCACATGACACAATATAGCCCAGGCTAAATTACATCCTGAATCCCAGGTTTCTGGCTTCCTTCTTGGGTTCCTCAGATCTCTCCTTGGCTCCCCAATTTCCTCTCTCACCATACTGAACCACCACAGCCCCTCTGAGTGCCAGCCAGACTTAGAGACCTGCATCCCTGGGGCTGGCTATTGCTCTCCATTCAACCTGGACTTATCCACAGGAGGCTGCAGACTGAATTTAGATTGTGTTAAGATTCTGACCCTAGCTCCAGCTCTGATTGTATATTTACCCAGGAAATCTACATTGTAATGGTTCTCAGGCCATGCTACCTGCCTGTTTACTTGGCAACCCTTCCCTGCCAGCAACATGCACCAGTGATTCTCAAGTACCTGCAGCCCCCCTCCCCAAAAGGGATTGGAGCCGTTTTGGCCTGGCTCCTGAGCAAATCCAAGCAGTGGCCACACACACACAGGTTGGTCTGTGTTTATTCACACATTCCTGATACAGTGAGGATGGAGAAACATTTACAAAGAACACCCCTGGGTTGAGAACATTTCTAGGGCCACAAGTGTCAACCAAGGATACAGAGCAGTCCCCATTTGGGTTCCCAGGGTCAGGGCACAGGGATCAAGGTAAAATCAGACCTGGGCCCTTGATGGCGATACCTTGTGGGGAGGGTATACCTGCTAGAGAGCCGCCTGTGATCAGGCTTGGGCTGACTGGCCATGTATTGGCTATCATGTTGAGGGCTTGTCCATTCCTATCTGCCAGGCGCAGAAGAGCAAGGACGAGACCGATGGGGAGGGGGGGGGGGTTAACCATGAGGAGAGCCAGTAAACAAAGAGTCGGATATAAAAATACAAATGTGCTGAGGAAGTCCCTTAGAAAGAGGCTGAGGTTGGGGTCACGCCAGACAGGGGTGGGGTGAGGAGCGGCCTGGAGGGGCTGGGCTTAGGTGGGTGGGAAGCTCATGCAAATACTTAGCCAAACATACCTGGCCAGCGGGTTCGACACCAGCCAGCAGCCGGGTCTGCCGACTAAACTGGCCGGGAGGGGCGGGGCAGGGCAGGGGAGCCGTGCGGGATGGGGAGGGCCGGAGGCTGAGGGTCGCGGGTTGCTGTCCGTTCTGGTGTGCGGGATGGGGCTGCGGCCCGAGGTTCTAAAGTGCATGAGCGCGGCGGCGGGCTCCAGGCGGGTCCGCGCCGCTGCTACCGCCGCCACCGTGGTGCTGAAGCGGACAGCTCCGGAGTGCCTGGCGGCGACAGCAGCAACTCTGACCCAGAGGTGGCGCGGCCCTGCAGCCCCGGCCCGCGGGCGCCTGGGCCAGGGCGGGGGGCGCCGACAGCCGCATCGCCTGCTCGCACTCCTGGCCTCTGCGAGACTGGGCCCGGAGCCCGCAGCCCAAGCCGGCGCGTCTACACTCCAGACGGCGGCTTCTCCCCCATCCCCTTCAGCACGTCGTCTATCCGGTCATCCTCGATCACCACTGCGCAGGGAGAAAGCGCGTCAGCCGCGCAGCCTTGGGGACGGCGGCGAGGATGGGCCCCACGTCCTCGCGCCGCGCTCAAATACTGCCCGTGGCCCAGCGACGCCCCTCGACCCCTCGAGCCACAGTGTCCTCCCCATCCTAACTCTCCAGCTGACTCAACCCACTGCAGAGCCCAGTTCCCACAGATCCCCCCCCCCTGTGGAGGAACGCCCCCTCTATCTAAGACTCCAGCGGTCCAACCTCCCCGTCTAAACCCTCCTGCCTCATGAACTCTCCTTCATCCGAGCTGATGAGAAACCGTTTTGCTTATGGGATCCCCGTCTTCAGCACTCAACTGCAACTGAACCCCCTCCTTAAACTAAATCTCCAGCTAGTCCAGCCCTCTTCCCAAGCTAACCCTCTTGCCACTTAAACCCTTCTTCCGATCCTGGCACCAATAGAGCCACCTCCCCATACATAGAACCAGGACATCCGATCCCCCGGCCCCCCGCCCTCTCTCCAATCGGACGTCCCTCCCCACCTCAAAGTTCTTCCATAGCATCAACCGATTCAGCGTTTGATACTGAAGAAGTGGCCGGTCGCCCCACGTCCCCACTTCAGGTAGCCCCAAATGTTCCCGGCCGACCCCTCCCCCTCGCCCGGGCGCTAGGGCTCTACTTCCAAAGGTGTTGAGCATCGAATCCGGGGCATTGCGTTCCCGGGAGAGGGAAAGTGGGGGACAACACTGCAATGGGACCCCCCCAAAAAAACCCAAAACCCCCAAACCAGCCGACTAGCGGCTGGCTGCGCTGGTCTGCGGCAAGAGCTACGGGCGATTGGCGGGGAACCGCAGCCGGGAGGCGCCCGACGGAGGGTTTCTGGGTCAGGCGGTGACTCCAGGCCCGGGCCGCATACCTCTCTTGGCTCGGCCGATCTGGCCCAGCTTGGGGGGTCGCTTGGCTTGGTTGCCCGCAAAGAAGGAGTTGGTGTCCTGGAGGCGGCAGCTGAAAGAGAGGTCGGAGCCCTCGGGGTCGGCGCCGAAGCGGCCCATCTTGTCCTCACTGTAGGGCAGGATCTCGGACATGGCGGGCACGGGGTGGGCGCGGGACTGCGGCGGGGCGCGGACCGCGGGCTAGCTGCCGGACCGGCCCTAGCTCAGCAGGAGAGCCGGCGGAAGGATGAAGTCATGCAGCATCCGGGGCTGCGGAGCCAAGCGGGGCCTCCTCCCCCGCGCCTCCGCCTCCCGGGCCGCTGGGCAGCGGCGGCGGCGGCGGGGACCGGGCGGGGGTGGTGCGCGGGGGGGTGGGGGTGGCGGCGGCGGCAAGAGCGGAATGACGATGAGCGCCCGATTGCCGCAGAACGCGGTGGAAGCGGGGCGGGCACCGGATAGCAGAGAGAGGCGGGGCGGGGGACAGGAGCGTGCTGGACTCTCAGGGGAAAGGATGGAGGGGAGGAAGTGGCTGTAGGAGGGTCCTGTACAATGGCAGGAGTGGTGGCTGGGCGAATGGTATTGGCCAACGGGTGCAGGATCTGTCAGGGAGAGGCGGGACGGGGGTGGTGGCGGGAGCAAGCCAGTTTACCCAAGGGGCGGGAGGTCTGGCAAGCAAGGAGACTGAGAGCTGAACAAGTGGGACTGGGAATTGGGGGGCAGGTCAGGACTGGAAAGCGGGAGCAGCGCTGGCATTCGATTTGGGGCGGAACACCAGAAACGCGGCGTGGGGACAGTTTGATATTGGGTGAGGTGTACCGGACTTCGCGAATCCGCAGGACTGGGGAATAGCTCAGACTAGTCGGTGGTATCCTCGCCATTGGCGCGCTCTTATATCGGGTTGCTCTTCGGGTTTTAAACTGTTCACCTGGAGTCTGTGCTTCTATGACTGCCCTTGTGTGTCTGTCTCTGGCTATCTATATGTCAGTATATCTTTAATGTGTCTGTCTGGCTGTCTCTGTGCCCTATCTCTGTATTACGGTCTCTGTCTACGTTTCTCTTAAGTGCCTTTGCCCTTCTGTATCTTTCTCCATGCTTGGCCCCAGTACTAATGGGCCACTGTCTCCATCTCGCGAGTCCCCATGTATCTCCGTCTTACCTAGGAGAGGCCTCGGTAACTGGGCCAACACGCGCGCACCAGGGAAGATACCCATCCCCAGCCCTGCTCCTGGCGCCTAAACTCGGGTTCAAAGCGACCGCCGCGGTGCGCTGCATTTCTCCGGGTCCCAGAAGCCCGCGCTGCGCGTGCACTGCGGAAAAAATGAATGGTGGCGTCGCGGGGGGCGCCCCGGCTCCAGGTGACCGGAGGAAGTCCGGAGCGCCTGAGGACACGGTAAGCATAGGCTTGTGTCCAGAGATGGAGGCACAGAGGGCGCCCCTGCTCTCATTGAAGGGGACCACGTGACAGTTCTCTTCTCACCAACGGGAACACGCCCTCAGAACTCACCCCCACCCCTTATGCCCCGCTGGTCGTCAGCTGCTTGCTAGTATTCTGGGGCTTTGTCGCAATCACTGGCCTTGAGGGAGACGGGTGTCTCATGTTCGCCCACAGTGATGACAGCGCTAATAAGGGTAATAATCATACTCTATGTTGAGTGCATACCCGAGTTCAGTGCCCAACCGAGGTGGGGGGAAGAGGGTGTTTGCACTGTCGCTGAAGCGTTTTCCCGGCTCCGGCTCCTCCCACCGCACACCAAATTACGCAGCTAGTGAAGCTGCCAGATGTTGGGTGTCCTTCCTCCAACACCTCACCAAGTGTTAGTCCCTGGAATACAGAGGCGAATGCAATGGTGGATGCCCTTAGGGACACACCGGGAAGAAGGCCAAATGAGGAAGCAGAGATAGGAGTGATAGAGCTGCAAGCCAAGGAACACCGAGGATTTCTGGGGGCCACTAGAAGATGGAAGAGGGAAGGAAATTCTTTCCGTAGAAACTTCTGAGGGAACATGGCCCTGCCATACCTTGATTTTTTATTTCTAGCTTCCAGAACTGTGAGAATAAGTTTCTGTTGTTTTAAGCCACCCAGTTTGTGGTACTTTGTTACAGCAGTCCTAGGAAACAAATAGAAACTGTTACAAATACTTTTGGGTAATCTTTTTACATCTCTCATGACCACGTTTCACCTCCCTTAAGCTCTCTCTTGAGGCCCCTTGCTCCCACTTTGTCCATTCAAAGGAATACCACACCATGAAGGTATTTCTGGGACTTATTCTACTTAGCAGAGGCTGATAACTCACAAAAAAGAAGGAGGCAGTTCTGAATGCTTGACATGGTAAGATCTCCAAAGCCTGCCCAAGAGTCACGAAATAACAAATGTAGAGTATAATTTTATATACTTGAAAAAAATATATACATACATATGCATACATATACACACACTGTGTGTTTAGGTATGTAAATAAATATAAAAGAAAGATCTGGAAGGATACATACCAAACTACTAATAATGGTTACCTCTGAGGATGGTACTGGGATCCCAACAGAATGAATTTCATCTTTTATTCTATATATACTTCTGGAGTATATTACATTGGCAATAAAAAAGTTTTAATGTTGTTTTTTAAAAGGTTTAAGATCAATGATATGGTCCATTTACCAAACATCACACTCTGGCCCCAGGCAAATCAGTTGACTTAGGAGAATTCAGTTAAGAGCATAGAGTTTAGATTCAAACAGGATCTGCCTTCTACCTGATGTGTAACTTTGTGTATGTTAGGAAGCTTCCTAGTGTCTTAGGTTCTTCATCTGTAAAATAGGGAGAGTGATACTGATAGAATCTACATATTGGATCATTGTGAGGCTTAAGTAAGTTAACATATGTAAAGTACTTAGGTAAGTGCTAGACAATAGAATTGTTAGCTGTTATTATACAGGAAAGTATAAAGAAGTTAAAAGTAATCTAATCATTAGAAATATTCACATTAACATTTTGTTGCCAATACTTCAAATCTTCCAATCTCTTTTTTTTAAACCTGTGCTTTTATACTTTCTGCTAAACAAAAATGAGAATTTGTAACCCCTTTCCTGCCCCATTTAACTATATGGAGAACATTTCCCCATAGCAATAACTCTTCTTTTCCATCATTTGTAAATGTTGCAGTGTATTCCATTGTATGGATGTTCAATATTATTCAACAAGTCCTCTTTTGTTTGTTATCATAAATAGTGCTGTGATGAACAAATGTTGTAGGGGAAGAAATGGCTCATATGTTTTGTAGTTCCTTCAAGTCAAGGAGTAGTATCTAGCCTGACCAGGCAGTGGCCCAGTGGATAGAGCGTCGGACTGGGATGCAGAAGACCCAGGTTGGAGACCCCGAGCTCGCCAGCTTGAGCGCGGACCCATCTGGCTCGAGCAAAAAAAGCTCGTCAGCTTGGACCCAAGGTTGCTGGCTCCAGCAAGGGGTTGCTCACTCTGCTGAAGGCCTGCGGTCAAGGCACATGTGAGAAAGCAATCAATGAACAACTAAGGTGTTGCGATGGCAATGAAAAACTAATGATTGATGCTTCTCACCTCTCTCTGTTCCTGTCTGTCCCTATCTATCCCTCTCTCTGACTTTTTCTCTGTCCCTGTAAAAATAAATAAATAAATAAATACATAAGAAGTAGCATCTATTTCTCCAACCCTGAATCTGAACTTGACCCTTTGACTTGCTTTGCCCAACAGGGACATTAA
The DNA here is from genome assembly GCA_037038555.1 of Rhynchonycteris naso. NCBI lineage: Eukaryota > Metazoa > Chordata > Mammalia > Chiroptera > Emballonuridae > Rhynchonycteris > Rhynchonycteris naso. Next base: position 41,356,203 of record CM073002.1, read on the forward strand.
TGTGATGTAAGCAGAGACTTGAAAAATGTTCATTTACTGGGCCTCACCCCACTTTTTGTTGCTGGGAAGTTTGAGACTACCATTTGAAAAAGTGTGGGCTAGCTTACTGGAGAAGGACAGACCACATAGAGACAGAGCCCAGTCATCCCAGCTGAGGCTCAAACATGTAAATGAGGCCATTCAGCATGACCACTCAGCTCCTGTGGAGATGTCCCAGACCTGAAGAACCACCCAATTAACCCACTGAACATAGAGATAATAAATGTTTGCTATTTTAATCCACAAAGTTTGGGTAGGTTTGTTATGTAGCAAAAACTAGTTGCTACGAACATCCATAGATAATGATTATTTCCTGGAACAATTTCCTAGAATTAGACTTTCTGGATCAAAGAGTGCATACACTTATACCTATTAATTCAATTTTTAAAAAAATTCATTTATTGATTTTAGAGAGAGAGAAAGGGAGGGGGAGAGAGAGAGACAGAAACATAGAGACAGAAACATAGGTCTGTTCCTGTATGTGCCCTGACCAAGGACTGAACCTACAACCTTTGAGTATCAAGATAATACTCTAACTGAGTTATCCAGCCAGAGCTATACCTATTGATTCATAGTGCCAAAAAGCTTGCATCAATTATAAGCCATATCTGACCTGTGGTGGTGCAGTGGATAAAGCATTGACCTGTAATGCTGAGGTCACATGGTTTGAAACCCAGGGCTTGCCCACATACAACAAACAACCAATGAAGAGCTAGAGTAAAACATGTACTTCTCCGCCTCCTGCTTTAAAATCAATAAATAAAATCTTTTAAAATAAATTATAAGCCACCAGCAATATATGAAAGTGACCATATTTCTTATCTTTGTCAACACCAAACATAAACTTCATGACATTATCCTTGTAAATTCAACACATAAACCATTGTCTAGTCCCTGTCAATTTATACTCAATGTAGGAAAAAGATTACTCCTGCAGGAAAGAAGAACAGAAAAGAGAGAGAAAATAATAGAGAGAATAAAACAGGGTGAAAGATTATAAACAGAGGAAAGAAAATAGAATTATAGAATAGAACAAGCCTTGACATGTAGTCAGAAATAGTTGTGAGCCTAATAAATGACTTGGATTGTGAAAGAGGCATGTCCATTTAGGCCAAGCCTAGTGAAACTGAGGACACTATAAAAGTAGTTACAGGGTCTTTCATACATGACTGCATTTCTCACAGCAACTCTGAGACGGGAATGATTGTTCTCATTTACAGATGAAGAAAATTAAGAGTAAGAGTTTTCAAGTAACTTTCCTGACCAGGTGGTGGCGCAGTGGATAGAGCGTTGAACTGGGATACAGAAGACCCAGGTTCGAGACCTGAGGTTGCCAGCTTGAGTGCAGACCCATCTGGCTTGAGCAAAAAAAGCTCGTCAGCTTGGACCCAAGGTTGCTGGCTCCAGCAAGAGGTTGCTCAGTCTGCTGAAGGCCCGCGGTCAAGGCACATATGAGAGAGCAATCAATGAACAACTAAGGTGTCCCAACGGCAACAAAAAACTAATGATTGATGCTTCTCACCTCTCTTCATTCCTGTCTGTCTATCTCTCTCTCTCTGACTCTCTCTCTGTCCCTGTAAAAAAAAAAAAAGTTTTCAAGTAACTTGATGAAGATCATACAGCTGAAAAAGAATCAACCCCAGATTTGAGTCCAGGTATTTCTACCTTGAAAATTGATGTGTGGCTTGACCAGGAGGTCATGCAGTGGATAGAGTGTCAGCCTGGGATGCTGAGGACACAGGTTTGAGACCCCAAGGTCACTGGCTTGGGCACGGACTCATCGGTTTGAGTGTGAAATCAACCAAGATCACTGGCTTGAGCCCAAGGTCACTGGCTTGAGCAAGGGATCACTGGCTCTGCTGTAGCACCTGCCTACTTTGTCAAGGCACATATGAGAAAGAAATCAATGAACAACTAAGGTGCTACAACTATGAGCTGATGTTTCTCATCTCTCTCCCTTCCTGTCTGTCAAGGGAGGGAGGAAAGAAAGAAAGAAAGAAAGAAAGAAAGAAAGAAAGAAAGAAAGAAAGAGCGAGCCTGACCTGTGGTGGCGCAGTGGATAAAGCATCGACCTGGGAACACTGAGGTCGCCAGTTCAAAACCCTGCACTGGTCTGGTCAAGGCACATATGGGAGTTGATGCTTCCAGTTCCTCCCCCCTTTCTCTCTCTCTCTCTCTCTCTCTCACTCTGTGTCTCCTCTCTAAAAAAAAATTAATAAAATAAAATAAAATAAAAAGAGAAAATGCTTAAAAAAAAAAAGAAAGAAAGAAAGAAAGAGAGAAATTGATGTGCGACTCTGGATAGTTAACTCATTGGGTTAGAGCATCATCCAGAAGTGCAAAAGTTGCCAGTTTAATCCCTAGTCAGGGCACATACATGAACTGATTGATGTTCCTCTCTCTCCATTTCTCTTTCACTAAAATCATTTTTAAAAAATTGATGTGTGTCCCCTTCGTCTTCCAGAGAGGATGTGGCAGAAGACAAGCAACTACTGTTGGAAGTAGAATATCCTTTCTATTTATAGTGCCAAACTTCTCTCCAGAAAGGAGCCAGACTGCTTGGGTTTGAATCCCAGCTCTGCTACTGTATGACTTTTAGCCTCTCTATGTCTCACTTTTTCTCATCTGCAAAATGGCTTCATAAGTGCCATGAAGATAAATGTAAAGCACCTAGAACAGTGGCTGGCTCATAGTTTAAGAGCTATAAAAACTATTTCCAATATGACATTGCAGCAGTCATGGGACTATTTCTTATGAACCTGTTGCTAGGAAGTCCTTACATAGTAGCTTTGGTTACACTCACATGACATGTCTTGGTGGAATTTCCCACAGGAAAGGACCAACCCTGCTATCATGTTTTTCTTCATACAGGCTTGGGAGGAGGGGAGAAGAAGTACATGCTGTAGTGCCACATTGTCATCAGAGGGAACGTGAACAACTCCAGAGACTTGTCCCAAGCGACTATCCCAAGGCCTTGCGGCCGCAGACCCCAGTGTGCTGGATGTGAAACCTCCTTGCACAGGGAACCCAACTAATTTAGAACCCATCTGCCTCTTCTGCTATCTGAGAAACAGAACAGGCTTTCTCTAACCTTTCAATTCTTTCTACCCTTGGGATTTTAATAACAACACTAACAGCAGCTAACTCATTGAGTGCTGGCATGTGTCAGACACTGTCCTAAGCACTGCACTAGTACTGTCTTATTTGATTCCCACAACAATCATTTGAAATAGGTATTATTTTTATTTCAATTTTACAAATGAGGAGATTCAGTCTGAATCCAGAATCTCTCGTCCTAACTATGACACTACACTGTCTCCTATTTGAGAACATGCAATTTGGGGGTGGAAGATGCCAAAGAAAGAAGTCCGACATTTCTCAGCCTGATTCATTCATCGTGCACCTTTTCTCAGCCACAAGAACCACAGGCAGCAAGATGTCTGAGAACTGAGGAGAGAGCCAAGAAATGGATATGGACTCTCCACCACTCCCAGACCTCCCAGGTCAAATTCCTGTAATGTGTTGGGAGAAAGGGTGAATGATGAAGCACTTAAAACAAACAAAAAAACTGTGGTAAAAGAAAAAACACTTCTGCACTCTCCAGAGTAGCAGACTGCTGCACCATCAGGCCTGATTAAGGAATGGCAATATGGAAGGCAGATGACAGATGCATACATGCCACACCATTGCCTTTCTGTGAAATATTGCTTGGGTTTTTTCCCCCTCTTTCCTTCTTGTAAACCTCCCAAATAAAATGGTTTGCTTTCCTCCAAGTTAGAAGTGTGAACACGTCTCTTTTCTTTAAATATCTGTGGATGGCTGTTTTTTTCTCTGCCAATTTGTCACCATCTGGAACCCTCCCTTTGTGAGATATTCTGATGACAATTATCTTGGAGAGTAAAAGTGCAGTCTTGGAGCAACATGTAAGAGCAGAGTCAGAGCGTGGGCTGCGTGTGTGTGAGTGTGTTGGGCTGAGAGCCGTGTGCACGCACTCATTGTGTGTGAGTAGGCAGTGCGTGCATTCGGTGAGGCTCTTGTGTGTATGTGGACCGTGTGTTGGGCTGGGGGGTGCTTGCTTGCGTACTGTGGGTCTCTGTGCTGTCGGTGTAGATACCGTGTGGACAGTCTGTATGTGGGTCAGAACACCCTGTGTGCTGCTCTGCCTGTGCTGGATGAAGAGCGGCGGTGCGCACTGCTGGGGAAAGATGTTCCTCAACAGAGCATAATTTCTCAAAGGTGTTTACAGGGGATGGGAGGACCTGCAATTTGGGTAATTGGGCCCAGAAATATCAGCAGGGTCCAAGGAATGTAAATTATGGGTAGCTTGCGAGAAGGCGCTGCGGGGATAGGGGCTGACCCTTAAGAGGAGCGAGGTCTCCCGCGGTTCTGGAAGGCTGCAGGTTCGCGCAGCTCAGCGGGGCGGGCCTCCGGCTCCGGGAGCGAGGCCCTCCCCCACGTCCCCCACCCCCAGGCGCCGCCGCGGGGCTGGGGGGGCCGGGGCAGGCGGGGGTGGCCGCGGCCGAGCAAGGGGCTGCGGCTGCAGCTGTGATGGCGGGCGGCGGCGGGGCCGGCCTGGGGGCCGAAAACGCGGCCTGGGCGAGGGCCGGCCTCCCGGAGCCCTGAGGTGCCGCCTGCCCCGACTCCACCATGAACGTCGCGCTGCAGGAGCTGGGCGGCGGCGGTAACGTGAGTGGGGGCTCGGGGCTCCAGGGTAGAGCCCCCCATCCCAGGAGGAGGGTGAGGCTGACGAACTGGCGGCGTGGAGCCGGCTCCCGGCTGGAGAAGCAGGGGCTGCGTCTTTGAGGCGCGGGGATCGGAGGGTACCCCTACCCCAGGCCACAGAGCTGGGTCAGAGAGAAGGGGCCTCACTGCAGGCGGGAGGCGGCGAGGGGCACGGGCAGTGGGCAAACAGCCCAATCTGCCTGACCTGGATTGGCGCCCCGACTGTCTGGCAGATGGTGGAGTACAAACGGGCCGTGCTGCGCGATGAAGACGCACCCGAGACCCCCGTACAGGGCGGGGCCTCCCCGGACGCTGTGGAGGTGGGCAACGGGGTTCTCCCTTCCTCACCAGGCCCCAGCCCTGGCATGAAGCCTGGCACACCCAGCAGCTTTTGGCTGCCCTGGAGGGTCACCTGCCCCCACCTCTGCTCCAACTCTGGCCTCTGCGCTAGGACTATGGTGAGGTGATTTTAAGCCATGACGTTGCACAAAACAGGTTCAGCACTCAACTCAGCCTGCCTCATTGTCCCTGTGCCCAGTCTTAACCCCAGTAGCGTCTTGCTCCATGGCTCTGGAAACTGCTTGTGCCTTCACCATCTGGGAGGACTTCTGTGATCTTGGATCCCCCCAACCCCCACCTGCAGTTTGCTAGCTCTGTGCTCCACTGTGTTCCTCAGGTGGGATTCCAGAAGAGAAGGAGACACACACTCCTAGGCTCACACACCCAGCTGGAGCTGGTTTTGGCGGGTGTCTCTCTACTGCTGGCTGCACTGCTTCTGGGCTGCTTTGTGGCCTTGGGGGTCCAATACCACAGAGGTAGGTGCACTCACACCTGTCACCAGCACTCCTAGGTGTGGGGACTCTGGAAGCTGAAGGGCCTCAAGGATATTTTCTGGCCAGGGCCACCTTCCCCTGGCTTTTCTCTCTTCCCAAACTTCTTGCTGTCGTGACCTCTCTAAAAGCACTTTTCTTTCCCATACTGACGGACAACCCCCTGTCCTTGGCTGTGTTTCCTGCCACAGACCCATCCCACAGCACCTGCCTCACAGAGGCGTGCATTCGAGTGGCTGGGAAAATCCTGGAGACTCTTGACCGTGGGGTGAGCCCCTGTGAGGACTTTTACCAATTCTCCTGCGGAGGCTGGATTCGGAGGAACCCCCTCCCCGATGGGCGTTCTCGCTGGAACACGTTCAATAGCCTCTGGGACCAGAACCAGGCCGTACTGAAGCACCTGCTTGGTGAGTGGGCCTGCTAGAGAGGCTTGTGCCAAGTAATTAAATCTTCATGAATGAATAAATAACTAGGAGACTGGGACTACTCCTGGGGTAAAGGAGTGCAGAGAGCAGAGGGCTCCTGAGCGGTGGAGATAGGTTTGAGGAGGCAGACTTTTAAACTTTTAAATATAATGAAGAGACTCTGCTTTGCATTCTGTTTGGAAGACTGCTGAGGTGTGGTAGGCACCAGGGAGCATGTAGCGCTTAGAGATCTTGTTCTTATGGCCAAGGGAGAGGAAGCCACACTTGGCTGTTTTGGCCAGCCTTCCTGGGTCTACATTAGGAGGACTTCCCCTCGTTCAGAAGGCAAGAAGAGGGACCAAGTACAGGCCCAGGAGCCCTCTCAGCAGTCAGCATTGTTGCTACCTGTATTCTACTCCACAGAAAGCACCACCTTCAATTCCAGCAGCGAAGCTGAGCGGAAGACACAACGCTTCTACCTATCCTGCCTGCAGGTGGAGCGCATTGAGGAGCTGGGAGCCCAGCCGCTGAGAGACCTCATTGAAAAAGTAGAGCCCCTGGGTGGGCTGTGGGCAGGCGGCCTACCCAGGGGATGTGTCTCCTGGAAGCTTTGGGGGCCCCTGTGCCATAGGTTCCCTATGACCTCTACTCAGATTGGTGGTTGGAATGTTACGGGGTCCTGGGACCAGGACAGCTTCATGGAGGTGCTGAAGGCAGTAGCAGGGACCTACAGGGCCACCCCATTCTTCACTGTCTACGTCAGTGCTGACTCTAAGAGTTCCAACAGCAATGTTATACAGGTACAGGGTTGGGGAAAGCTGGGGAGGGACTTATGAACCATTTTTTGAGCCCAGCCTCTCCTTCCTTCTGACTGGCAGGCTGGGGTGGCCCCCTGCACAGGAATCTAGGTTTTGGTGGAGGTGGGCTTACTCCTTTACCTTGCTATGGCAGGTGGACCAGTCTGGGCTCTTTCTACCCTCTCGAGATTACTACCTGAACAGGACCGCCAATGAGAAAGTAAGAAGCATCTGGAGAATCCCTACCCCTATGCCTGCTGAGGTGGGCTGATCCCTGCTTACTTTGTCAAGGGTTAGGGTGAGGAAAGGTGAGCCTGTCCTGTCACCTAGTGAATTGACTACCCTTCCTTCCTTCTTTCTCCCTTCATCTCTCTTTCCCTTCCCTTCCCTTCCCTTCCCTTCTTTTCTCCTTTACTTCTTTTCTTCCTTCTTCCCTCCCTTCCTCCTTTCCTCCCTTCCCCCTCCCTCCTCCCTCCTCCCTTCCTCCTCTCCTCTTCTCCACTCCTCCCCTCCTCGCCTCCTCCCTGTTTTTCTTCCAGGAAATCATGTTGTAGGCACCAACAGTGTGCCAGTGCAGTGTGTTTGTGTGTGTGTGTGTGGGGAGATTCTGAGATGGACATTTCAGAGTTACAAAATCTTTTAGGGTAGATGGGATCATGAACCTAGTTATCTGAGAATAAGACTCAGAGAGGGTCTCTGGGACTCAGGAGAGACTTGGGTAGCCAGACAAGGTTTCCTAATGGTATTACAGTTGAGCCGGGCTCTATAGAATATCTAGGGGTGGGTGATGGCATGCTGGGTAAAGCGAACAGTCTAAACAAAATTGTTGAAGAAGGAAAGGCTAAGGTGTATTTGGATCATGGGAAGGGGTTTTGGCAAAATGGAGAGCTCTAAGCAGACAGATGAGAGTCTGGGAAGGTGGATAGGGTCTAGTTATGGAAGGATCCTGCAGTGGCACCTGAGTTTTTGTATAAGCCTCAGAGCCATTGCATGCTCCAGAGAAGAGAGAAGTGACCCAGTGAGCAGTGCTTTGGGAAGCCAGTGTGGCTGGGGTGTAAAAAGTAGATGCTAGAGAGGGAGTCTGGAGATCAGTTAAGAGTCTCTACAGGCCTGACTTATGGTGGCGCAGTGGATAAAGCAACGACCTGGGAACACTGAGGTCGCCAGTTCAAAACCCTGCACTGGTCTGGTCAAGGCACATATGGGAGTTGATGCTTCCAGCTCCTCCCCCTTTCTCTTTTTCTCTCTCTCTCTCTCTCTCTCTCTCACTCTCTGTCTCCTCTCTAAAATGAATAAAATAAAAAAAATAAAAATAAAAATAAAGCTTTAAAAAAAAAAAGAGTCTCTACAGTACAAAGGCTCTGAGTCTATAAGGGTCCAGTGGGGGAAGTAGCAGAGGGAATTTAGGAAGGGGAGGATGCAAGAGGCATCTTGTTTGAATCATGAATTTTTGGTGACCAGATATTAGAAGAGAGAAGTAGAAGGAGGAAGAGGTGAAGCGAGTTGAGGTTATCAACCCGAGTGATGGTGGAATGATGGTAGGGTGGCTGCAGAAGAACCAGTTTAAGGCACATAGGGGCAGAGAAAACAATGTGATGTCATAGGAAAAAGATAGACTTTGGACTCAGACCTTGATTCCAGTCCCAGCTCTGTGTCTTGGTGCAAGTTGAGCTAGCTCTCTCAGGCTGTTTCTTCATCTGTAAAATGGAATCATAGAATCTACCTCATCCGGTGTTGGAGGGGGGAAGGATGCAAGCTTATGCTCTTGCATGTGGCAGACACTCAGGGAGTGAGAACTGCTCATTTTAGATGTGTGAGTATGGAGGACCTGAGCATCATCTCTACGGAGAGGTCAGCAGTAGCTGTGAAAGCTGGGTGTGATCCGAGAGACAGGATGAACCTAGAGGGAGCTGCGGGCTTGAGGATCATCTCCTTAGAAACCTAAACAAAGGCTTTAGGAGAGATGAGAGAAAGGGGGAGAACAGAGAAAGGAGAGAAGTAAATCCTTCCTTTTTAAAGGTAGTGGGAGAAAAAGAGCCAGAAAGGAGGCTGCTATGGAGTAGAACAATCAGGAGAGTCATTGACCCTTTTCTCAGTCATTCGCAAACATTGAGCACTCCCCAGCCAGACCCTCTTGTAGGCCTGTGGTGAGCAAGACATTGCCACCGCCCTCTAAGAGGGGGAGATGGCATGAAGTAGCCAGGTACATCCTGTTCACAATTGCTGGGACTGTATGGAGGAGAAGCATGGCATTCTGATAGTGTAACAGGCAACCAGCCTAGTCCTAGGGTCAGTGTAGACTGCAGTGAAGAGAGGGCTGTAGGCAGAGGGAACAGCTAGCTATGCACAGGCTCTGAGATGGGAAGGAGTATGGCCCACTGACAGACTAGAAAGGAGAGCAGGAAGGGAGAGGGGCCTGAGTCCTTTGGACAGGTAGGTAGACCTATATTGTGAATGAACACTGTGGGTCAAGTGTAGCATTTATCCCAAAAGAAATAGAAACTCAAATGTTGGGAGAACCACACGGTCCAAGATTTGGGGAAGGGCAGGATAGATAAAGGCTCTTGGAGTGATTCTGGTTTATCACGGGCAGGAATTGTCCTAGGCCAGCATCTAGGGGAAGCTGCAGTGCAAAAGGCTCAGATAGAATACAGACCTCAGAGTAATGCAAGGTTCAGGAAAGCGTCAAAAGTCAGTCTCAAACTGAAGGTAAGGAGGTAGGGAGAAGAAGGGGTAGGTCAGGTGAGCAGGGTAGGCGTCAAAGTCATTGGTTGAACTAACCATTCCTATGCCGGACCTGGGATGACTGAGATTGATATTCAAACCTCTTCCTCTGACACCAGCGGCAAGGAAAAGGAGAGCTGGGGAAAATGAGAAAATCTGAAGTATAGAAAATGGATATTAAGGGATCTAAAACTTGTTAGCGGAGTGGGAGGAGAAATGGCCTTTGGCGATTGAGGGAGTCCGGGGTGGGGCTTTGGGGTGAGAGTGAGGAGTAGTCCCTGGGAGGAGGACCACAGGGATCAGTGCTAAGTAGTACTGAGGGTCAGCAGAAGAAATAATAAGCAGAGGTAGTGGCTGGAACAGACCCTTTCAGCCTTGGGCAGGACTTGTTGCTGGGCTATGAGGATGACTCAAGGTTTTGACAGGTGCTTACCGCTTACCTGGACTACATGGAAGAGCTGGGGGTGCTGCTGGGTGGCCAGCCATCCTCCACACGGGAGCAGATGCGGCAGGTGCTAGAGCTAGAGATCCAGCTGGCCAACATCACAGTGCCCCAGGACCAGCGGCGGGACGAGGAGAAGATCTATCACAAAATGAGCATCGCAGAGCTGCAGGTGCGGCAATTGGGGGATGGAGACAGCGGGAAGGGCCAACCCCTGGCACAGTGGCTCCACTTCTTTTCAGGCCATCTTCCCCAGATGGCCAGTCCTTTACCCATCTCCTTGCTTTTCTGAGCATCCCAGCTGCATAGTTGCTATCCTGGAAAGAAAAGTGGTGTCCATCTTAGACCATCTCTCACTGGGCCATCCCTTGGTCCCTTTTCTGTTCCCTGGGCATGAATAGAGAGATAAATTTAAAAACCTATAACAACTTAAAGAAAACCTATAACAACTTGTATAAGAGATCCACAGAATAATCAGAAGAGCTATGGAAGCATCTCCTAGAGGGCCTGGAGTTGGTTAAGGGGTTTCTGGAGTAGAGGCCAAGTACGTAGGGACGCTAGGTGCTGTCAGGGGAATGGTATGTTATCACTTGTAGTGAAGATCTGTGCTCCAGCTGAATATCACACATGATGCTTTTCCCCGTGTAAGTGATTGGGCTCCCAGATTGAGGAGCACTCAGGCTTGGAAATGGGTTTATTGAATAAAGAGGCCACAAAGTAGCTAGTAGCTATTACCTTGGCAGCAGGAAGGACTCTCAGGCTCCAAAATTATCAAGAGGTGAAGTGTCTGCTGGAAGCCAGGCAGGCAAGCAGGAAGGCTTGAGTTTTTTTTCTGCTCCCAGACCCTGGCACCCTCCGTGGACTGGCTGGAGTTTCTGTCTTTCTTGTTGTCACCCCTGGAGCTGAGTGACTCTGAGCCTGTGGTGGTATATGGGATGGATTATTTACAGCAGGTGTCAGAGCTCATCAACCACACAGAGCCAAGGTATGGGGGAATGGGGCTCAGGACTTCTTTCAATCTCAAGCAGGAACAGCATAGAGAACTGGCATAGTCAGATACAGAAGGATTTGACAAGGCCCTGGACATTCCATACATCAAACAGAATGTCTGCAGGCTGCTCCCCAAGGCCAAGGCTTCAGGGGGTATACCAGTGATCTGTATCCCTGCTCCAACCTGACTCTGCAGGCTGGTGTGTGGTCCCAGGGTGAGAGAGAAGGATTCTGGGATAGCTACCACATATGCCCCTCGGGAATCCTGCTGCCTGCACATTCATGGAGCTGGTTTGGGGTGGAAACAGTAACCCACCTGCCCTTTCCTTATGCTCGGGTCTGGATGCCAGCATCCTGAACAACTACCTGATCTGGAACCTGGTACAGAAGACAACCTCTAGCCTGGACCGACGCTTTGAGTCTGCTCAAGAGAAGCTGCTGGAGACCCTCTATGGCACCAAAAAGGTGGGCTATCTTTCTGCCCCCAACTTCCGGCCCAATCTAGCTGGTGCTTCACATCTACTGTGTATCAGGCACCGATTGTGTCATGGTGTAGTATGGAGCACAGGATTAGGATTCGAGCTGACTTGGGTTACAAACCCAACTCCTCCATTTTTTAGCCTATGAACTTTGGTCATGTCACCTAGCCCCTCTGAATCTATGTTTCCTGGTCTGTAAAGCAGGAATATCTTGCAGGGTTGTCATGAGGACTGAGTTAATGTAAGTGAAGCACCTACCCCGTGCATAGGCATCACTCAGCTTTGATGATGATGACGAGGATGAATAAATGCAGTTCTTAGTTTCAATATGCCCATTAAGTAGGAGAAGTGGACATGTAAATAAAACAAACATATATTTAGGGATGATAAGAGCTCACATTGAGTGAAAGGCTTTCTTTATGTTATAGGACAGAGGTGGGGACAGCACATTCTACCTGGGGGGATGAGGGCATCAGGAAAGGTTCTCTGAAGAGGTGACATTTGAAGAATGAGTTCATCAAGAAAACTAGAGAGAAGGGCAGTCCAGGAAGAAGGAACAGGATGTGCAAATTCCGAGAGGCCAGAGGGAGCATGGTGGGTTTGCATGTGTGCTGGTATGAGCTTGAAAACGGCAACAGAGAGGCCGAGGGGGGTGTGGTGGGCCTGGGGCACGCCATGCTTGGACCTGAGTGTTGTGTTAGAAGTATTTTTTCAAGGATGGGGAACCATGGGATGGTTTGAAGGAGAGGACCCAGTTAAATTTATGTATTAGATTGTCTTTCTGGCAGCTAAATGGAAGACAGATGGGCATGGCAGAGGAGGGGGGAAGAGAATGGAGTAAGAGTGTCTAGTTAGGAGAACACTGCAATCTTCAGGCAAGAGATGATAGTGTTGTAGGGCAGGGAAGTGGCAACAGCGTGGACAGGAGAAATGACTACAAAGTAGAGTTTGTCGAAACTGGTGATAACTTGAATGTAGGGGTAGGGAGACGGAGGAAGCTGGTGACCCCAGGTTTCTGGTATGGAGGACTGACCCGGATAAGACTGAGATGTGGAGCTGAGCAAAGACACGTCTGGACCCCCAATGGGCTCTTAGAAACTTAAGAGGAAAAGAGTGCCAAGAGCAGAGTGGGCAGCACATATGTTCCTTCTGAGACTTCCTTGCTGGGGTTGGCACACTTTGGGATAGTGCCCACTCATTTTCCTTGGAGTTCGAGAGAGAGATGACATGACAAACCCAGTCGTCCATTGTCCAGAGCTGAGAGGGGCTGACCCCAGAGACATAGAAAGACCTTCAACCTGGAGGACAGAGCCATCTCTGGGAGGCCTGGCTGTTTGTCCCTTACAGTCCTGCACACCAAGGTGGCAGACCTGCATCTCCAACACGGATGACGCCCTTGGCTTCGCTTTGGGCTCCCTCTTTGTGAAGGCCACATTTGACCAGCAAAGCAAGGAAATTGTGAGTCTTCAAGGTTCTTCCAGCACTACTCCTTGTTTTAGCTAAAATTTACTTTTCATATTTGTGAGTACATAAGGGAAAAAAACTGGAAGGAAATACATTAACAAATTAATAGTGACTATTTTGGGTATGGGGATTATGATGGATTCTTTTTGTGTTTTAATGTTCTCTGCATTTTCTAAATTTTCTATAATGAGTTTGTGTTGCCTATTTAATTAGAAAAACAATATTATTTATTAGGATATGATAATGAATTTGCTTAAAGTATTATCTACAAGGATGTTTATGGAAGTGCTGCTTATAATAAGGAAGAATGAAAATAGCTTAAATATCTAATCACTGGATAATGGAAAAATAAATTGTGGTTAGGATGGACTATGAGGCAGCCTTAAAACTGATAAGTAAAAACAAAAAGTAAGTTAAAAATATATACATGTTGCACAATATAATTCCATATTAATAAATATATATAATATATAAAATTAAATATATGATATATATATAATATAAATAAATAAATCCAGGTAGAGAAAGGCACTAGAAGTAGATAATCAAATGTTAAATGAAGTTATCTCTGAGTGAGGGGTAATAAGGGCTCTATTTTCTTTTTTAGTTCTTCTCAGTTTTCCAAATTTTCTGCTATTAATGCCTTCCCTTCACAATCAGATGAAAATCAATGCACTATATTAAATTATAATATTAACTCAATTAAGTTGTCAATTAATATTTTTGATTTAGAAAAAAGCCATCCACAATCCCAGTACCTTCACAAATTGTGTTTCCTTCTCAAACTCCCCAGATGCTCAGGCTTATTCAAGAGTTTGGGTACTCCCACATGCTCCCCTGGAAGGACAGGCACTGGCACCAGGGTGGACGGGGGAGGAAGGATTCACTAATGCGAGTGGGAGGCAAACTTGTATCCCTTCCCTCCCAGGCGGAGGGGATGATCAGCGAGATCCGCACAGCCTTCGAGGAGGCCCTGGGACAGTTGGTTTGGATGGATGAGAAGACCCGCCAGGCAGCCAAGGAGAAAGTGAGTTGTGGCCAGGGTTGGGGCGCCATCTTGAGGTTGGGGTGGAGGATACAGGATTTTGGGATCGTGGGGAGGTAAACCCTTAACCTGGTCTCTTCAGGCAGAAGCCATCTATGATATGATTGGTTTTCCGGACTTCATCCTGGACCCTAAAGAGCTGGATGATGTTTATGATGGGGTGAGTGAATCTACTCACCAGTTCTGAACTTCAGCCCCATGGTGGACACTATTCTCTGAGCTCAATAGTAGGAGCTCAAGCTCTAGGAGGGAAGGAGATGCTTGGTGATTCTTTTCAAAGGCAATGTAGGTAACCTACATTGCTCAAGTGCTGGCTCTGTGCCAGGCTGCAGGCCAGACATCAGTAGAATGCAGTGTTAACCATCAGGGATTTGCAGTCAAACCTGAGTCAAATCCCATTTCTACCCCTACCTAACTATGTAACTGTGGACAAGTTATATAATCTTTCTGAGCCTCAGTTTCTTCATTTGTAAATTGGGGGTCCTATTAATGCCTACCTAATGGGGATGTGGTAAGAATAAAAGGACGCAGTATGTAAAAAAGTGGTACCTGCTTCATAAGTGCTCTTCAAGTATTGGTGATTTTTATTTACAAGATATTCTGCTCCCGTCTGACCTGTGGTGGCGCAGTGGATAAAGCGTCGACCTGGGAACACTGAGGTCACCAGTTCAAAACCCTGTACTGGTCTGGTCAAGGAACATATGGGAGTTGATGCTTCTAGCTCCTCCCCCCTTCCTCTCTCTCTCTCCCCCTCACTCTGTGTCTCCTCTCTAAAATGAATAAAATAAATAAAAATTTAAAAAAAAGATATTCTGCTCCCATTTTACAGTTGAGGAAACAGGCTCAGACAGGTGCTAATTAGTAGCCAGACTGGAACTATTATCTTCTTCGACATGTTCATTTGCTTGCTTTCTACTTCCCACCATTGACACAGTATGAAGTCTCTGAAGATTCCTTCTTCCAAAACATGTTGAATTTGTACAACTTCTCTGCTAAAGTGCTGGCTGACCAACTCCGAAAACCTCCCAGCCGGGATCAGTGAGAATGGACACCTGGGGCAGCAAGAGAGGCAGGGGAGGTTTCCAGGGCTTGGGGTGGGCAAGACTGATCCCAAAGCAGTGGCACAAGGTCCTTGTAGGAGGTAGGTCAAGGCTGCTGGGCTGGGAGAAGCATCAGGGGAGTCAGGAGGCTGAGCATCTCCTTCTCCCTCCCCCAGGTGGAGCATGACTCCCCAGACAGTGAATGCCTACTATCTTCCCACCAAGAATGAAATTGTCTTCCCTGCCGGCATCCTGCAGGCCCCCTTCTATGCTCGCAACCACCCCAAGTGTGTCTGAGGCAGGAGGAGCTGGGTGTTGGAGCCTGGGCTTGCGGGTGGGCTGGGAGCACGACTGGAGGTGGGATCCAGTAGTCCTCCTACATGTCTTCATTCAGCATTTCTCACCTACCAGGGCCCTGAACTTTGGTGGCATTGGTGTAGTGATGGGCCACGAGTTGACACATGCCTTTGATGACCAAGGTAGAGACCCATGGAGTTGTTCCCTCCAGCCTAGAATTCCCAGTAGCTCCTACAAGACCTTGAGATGTTAGGAGCAGGCTGAAGGGACCTTGGATGGGAGAGCTCCTGACCCCAAGGGATGAGCTCTGGTCTCAGCGGGGTATAAAAGTTTGTTCTTTATAGGGCGTGAGTATGACAAGGAAGGGAACCTTCGTCCATGGTGGCAGAATGAGTCACTGGCAGCCTTCCGGAATCACACAGCCTGCATGGAGGAGCAGTACAGCCAGTACCAGGTCAATGGGGAGAAGCTCAACGGCCGCCAGACACTGGGGGAGAACATTGCTGACAACGGAGGGCTTAAGGCCGCCTACAATGTGAGTGGCCTGGCCAGCCCCCCAGTGGCAGAGGCCCAGCCACTCTGAGGAGAAGAGTGCGGGTAGAGGTGGTAGGTGGGCCCTGATGGACTTCTCACTCCTGTGTCCAACCCCAGGCGTACAAAGCATGGCTTCGAAAGCATGGGCAGGAGCAGCAGCTGCCAGCTGTGGGGCTCACTAACCACCAGCTCTTCTTTGTGGGATTTGCCCAGGTATTGCCCTCCTGGGAGGCCTGGGGTCTGCCCCTCTCCCTCCCGTCTCCCTCCTGGGCATGTCTTTAGAAGTCTGGGGTGTGCAGGAAAGAGATTAGGAAATGGGGCCAGAGGTGGTCTGGGGAGGCCTCCTACCCTCAGTCTCCTGGCTGGGGCCTACCAAAGCATGTGAGGAAGCCTGAGGAGAGCAAGTCTTCAGAAGGCTTCTGCAGACCTCAAAGGGCAGGGCTGCCCTGCTTGAGGGGAAGGGGTGGGGAGCAGGATGACCCTCACCATGTTCCCGTGAGGTGGCTGTGGAGGAGGAAATTAAAGCTCAGGGACAAAGTGGCCCATCCAGGGCCACCCAGGAATAAGGAATAAAGTAAGTGGCAGAGTGTGACTCAGGCAGGTTTCCTCTAGGTACTTTGTGCAATAGCAGGCAGCCTCTGGGGGTGGGGCCTCTTCCCCTCAGAAATATGGGTCCTGGGTAACCCCATTTCTAGGGCAGCTTGCGAAGGCCTTCAAGGAATTTGGGATGGAGGTTCAGTCCCCTCCCTTAGGGCGGATAGCAAGGGGCTGGGGCTAAGATGCTGGCTGAGCTGCCTCCTGTGTCCCTGAGGCCTTCTGAGATGAGGGGCAAGGCAGTGCTGGTCTGTACCCCTGGGGTGGCCCTGCTGCAGCCGACTCTGTGACCCTGCCTGCATGAGACACCATATATCCCCATGTCTGTCCTGGCCCACAGGTGTGGTGCTCGGTCCGCACACCCGAGAGCTCTCACGAGGGGCTGGTGACCGACCCCCACAGCCCTGCCCGCTTCCGTGTGCTGGGCACTCTCTCCAACTCCCGTGACTTCCTGCAGCACTTCGGCTGCCCTGTTGGCTCCCCCATGAACCCTGGGCAGCTGTGTGAAGTGTGGTAGACCTGGGTCCGGGGAGAAATGGCCAACTGTTGCCAGGGTCTGGGGCAGCTTGCCCAGCAAGGCTATTTGCTCTGGAGTTTGGAGAAAGCAAATGCCAGCTAGACTGGATCCAGCCCCTCCATACCACAGGTGACATGAGTCCCAGTCCCTGCTCAACCACCACATCATGTGTCTGCTCTGAGGGTGTCCCTGCCTCCAGCAGAACCTCCATCATTCTCCATGATATCCTTCCATGTCACCGTGCTTGAAGGAGGCCTGGGTGGGGGGCACCAGCTCCCATAGGAAGGAGTCAGCCTTTCTAGTCCCAAGCTCATCTGGCCTGGTGACCACGGGCCTGCTGTACCTGCCGCACTCTGCTGGCACGGGGCCTGGGTGCAGTGCCTCCCATGCTTCTTCCAGAGGCTCATGTGCTCAGTTGGGAGAGGACCCAGCTCCTTTCTGCACCCCTCTCAGGGGCTGCTCTCCACTTCATGCTCCTCATACTGCTGCCAGCCCTCACTGACAGACCAACTGTGCTCAGCTCGTAGTGGAAACCTGAGGGACTTTGGAAGTCTTCCTGCTGCCTGAGTTTCCCTGGGCTTAGAGCAGAAGTGTGTATGTAAAGGGGATGCTAGTTCCTGTGTCTTGGGGCACAACTCTTAGGGGGTGACAGAGTTTCCCTGGACCAAGCAGGAGAGCAGATAAAATAGGGAGAGGGAAAGACAGAGTTTATTTTTACAGGGAAGAGGGAGGGAAGGGTGTGGTCTTGGCCCTGTAGGACCCTGTGCCAATAAATAGACACACATCAGTTAGCCTGTCTCTTCCTTCAGTCCTGTTTTCATTTATTCAATTACTCATTCCAACATTTATTGAGCACCTATGATATGCCAGGCACTCTTGTAGATACTCATTAACTCACTTAACAGAAACAGGGGACTGAGATTTGAAGCCCCAAAAAGACAGAAAAAGAGAGGTGGGATGGAAGAATGGAATGAAGTTGGGTCTTACTGGACAGAGGATTCTGCTCTCTTGTGGCCATGTATCCATCACTGGCTGTCCTACAGCTGGAAGGATTTGCCATTGCCCTCCCCTGGTGCATGCAGCTGGGCCTGACACTGAGTCTGGGTGACTACTGGGCCTGGGTGGGCTTTAAAGATGGGTGGTCCTCACCCTGCAGTGGAGGGAAGCCTGGCCAAGGTAGCATGCCATTCCCTGGAGCTCAGAGCACACGCCTCTGCTTGCGGTTGAAAAGAGATGCATTTCCCTATACCCCCAAAGGCTCAATGCTCCTGACACTCACTCATTCCACTTACATACATTCATCAAGGCCTACCAAGTGCCAGGCACAGAGAATGCAGATATGGCTGCCACCCTCCAGTGTGAGGGAGGAAAAGAAGCATTTATTGAAAACATCTTGTGTTCCAGGCACCTCTGCTAGGTGGCTCATTTCTTCATTCATTAATTCATTCATTATCAATTTATATATTTATAGATATATTTTTAAAAATGTATTGATTACCAACAGTGTGTCAAGCACTGGTGATGCAAAGATGAATAAGATGGTTCCTTCCCTCATGTGACTCTTCTGTTGGCACTTTCACCTTCGTGAGCTTATCTAATCCTCATAACAACATATTTTGTAAGTCTTACAGTTTCTATTTTATAGCTATAACCCTAACCACTTCTCTAAAGTCAAAGAGACCTAGATTGAAATCAAAGCTCTGATAGCTGTATGAACTTGAGTCTGTTCCTTAAACTCTCTGAGTCTCAATTTCTTTATCTGTAGAATGAGAACTAGAGGAAAACAGTGGAAAGAGTCCAGTCTCAAATCTCTTCAAAACTCAGTGTTCCCCAAGGTGGGAGTGGATTTGTTGAGTTGGAAGAATAAGAATGAAGCTTTGTCAGTGACAGGGGCTGGGGTCCCCAGTCCCTGGGTGATGGCACCAGCATATGTCCCACAGTGTGTATCCTGTCCCAGCATCAGGATGTTCCCATAAAGAGCTATATTTGGGCCCCAGTGAAGTTACTTGGAAGTGTTGGCTGCTTACCAAGGAAAGGAAGTAGCTGGCTACTCAGAAAGGAGCAAAGAGGCGGCCTGACCTGTGGTGGCGCAGTGGATAAAGCGTCGACCTGGGAACACTGAGGTCGCCAGTTCAAAACCCTGCACTGGTCTGGTCAAGGCACATATGGGAGTTGATGCTTCTAGCTCCTCCCCCCTTTCTCTCTTTGTCTCTCTCTCTCTCTGTGTCTCCTCTCTAAAATGAATAAAATAAAAATTTAAAAAAAAATTTAAAAAAAGAAAGAAAGAAAGGAGCAAAGAGGCCTTGAGAAGTCTAAGACCAACGGGAGGCATGGCTTGCGCCTCTGAGAGCATGACTTTAGGAGGGACAGCAACATGCGTCAGAAAGAGGAGGGCCATCACATCTGGAAACCTGGTTCTGGCTCCAGCTTTGCTACCCCCTACATGTGTGACACTAAGCATGGCTCATTCCCTGTTTAGAGTTCAGTTTCCTTAGCAGTCTGCAAAATAGCGGTTTGGATGAGATAATGTCTGAGGACCAGTTCAGCTTTAATGTTTTAGAAAGGAATTCATGGGCCTGGCAAATTCCAGAACCCAAAGAAATATTAAGAAATGACTTCTGAAGGTTGAGTGTTGCACAGAGGATGAGATTTATCACGTCAGAGGGCATAGTGAGCGAGGAGAGAGGCTTGGCAGCATAAAGCCTTGCCCTTGACATATGATTTCAGAGGCCAACTTAAGATGCTGACCAGCTGTCCACTGTGACATAGAAACTCTGTATTTGCAAATGGGTCAAAGTAGTGTCTAATAATAATAATAAGCAGCAGCTTTCATTTACTGAATCTTTATTTTGTTTAATCCTGTACTAAGCACTTTAAAAGCCATCTCATGCCTTCCCTGGTTGGATAGCTTAGTTGATTACAGCATCGTCCTGAAGCACAGAGGTTGTGGGTTTGATCCCCGGTCAGGGCACATACAGGAACAAATTGATGTTCCTGTCTCTCTCCCTTCCTCTTTCTCTCAAACCAATAAAATAAACATTAAAAAAATAAAAAAACAAAACATCTCATGCTTGACCAGTGGTGGCACAATGGATTGAGCATCAGCTCAGGATGCTGAGGTCGCAGGTTTGAAACCCTAAGGTCTCTGGATAGAGCACAAGGTCGCCAGCTTGAGCATGGAATCATTAACTCAAGCCTAAGGTCATTGGCTTGAGCCTCCTGGTCAAGGCACATATGAAAAGCAATCAATAAACAACTAAAGTGAAGCAACAAGTTGATGCTTCTCATCTCTCTCCCTCCACCGTTTTTGTCTCCCTCTCTCTAAAAAACAACAACAACAACAAAACCCCCCAAAACATTAAATTCCCACAATAACCTATAAGGAGGTTCTATCATTTCTGTTTTACAAGTGGAAAAGCTAAGGGAAAAAAAGATTATGTAACTTCCGATGTCAGATAAGTCAGACTCATTAAAGTAACATTTGGAAATTAGATGCTCTTAATCACCACCATTTAGTCTTCTAAGTCAAAACAGAGTCTAGACTCAAGCACAGACATTTGTCTTCTGGGCAATTTCATCATGCCTCTATGTGAGACCATCACTAACAGGTGCATTTCCATGCTACCCAGCTCCCTTGGGCTAGGCACATGTGACAATCAGGCAGCTGTGGGAAACCTAGGCATATGCTGAGCTGAAATGAAGCCAGGTAACACCTGTTTGTTGAACACTCTGAAGGTGCTTGGTTCCAGAGGCAAGGCAAGGTGAACAGACTCCCCCTGAGTAGTCAGCCATGCTGATGAACATGCATCTGTGATATGCTCTGTTGTGTTAAGGCAGAGGGGGATGAAAGTATGGTGCTCCTGAGTGGATACATGAGAACACTTATTGATAAAGTGCTGGCCCATATCCTATACTATCCCATTGGGAAGTCTGACTGATTCCCATGTCCAACTAGGTAACATGTCAAACAATACGATTTCACATTTGGGACATGCTGGAAATGTCAGGCTGGAAAAGAGTCCCTTACAAAATAAGCACAGTTTCAGTGGGCCTATCATGACTCACAAATGGAGAATCTGGACAGTTTTCCAATACCCTACTCTGGGTTCCAGTGAGAGCCCCAGACCATGTACATAAAGATGACCCAAAGAGCCTGACCAGACAGTGGTGCAGTGGATAGAGTGTCAGCCTGCGATGCAGAGGACCCAGGTTCAAAACCCCAGGGTGACCATCCGAATGCGGGGTTTCTGGCTTAAAACTCAAGATCTCTTGCTTAGGCCCAAAGGTTTCCCAAAGGTCGCTGGCTTGAGCAAGGAGTCACTGGCTTGGCTGGAGCCCCCCCACCCCCAGTCAAGGCACATATGAGAAAGCAACCAATGAACAACTATGGTGCCTCAGTGAAGAATTGATGCTTCTCATCTCTCTCCCTTCTTGTCTGTCTGTTCCTATCTGTACCTCTGTCTCTCTCACTAAAAAAAAAAAAAAAAAAAAAAAAAAAACCACAAAAAAATCCAAAGATAAATGCAAAGCCATCTATTCACTTATTCGTTCAAGCAATATTTGTTGGCCCTAGCCAGGTGGCTCAGTTGGTTAGAGCATCGCCCTGCTACACCAAGTTTTCAGGTTTGATCCCCAGTCAGGGCCCATATGAGAATTAACCAATGCCTTGGCCGGATAGTTCAGTTGGTTAGAGCATCACCCCAAAGCACAGAGGTTGCCAATTCAATCCCCAGCCAGGGCACATACAGGAACAGATTGATGCTCCTGTCTCTCTTCCTTCCTCTCCCTTCTCTCTCTAAGGCAGTGGTTCTTAACCTTTTTGAGGTACCGAACCCACCAGTTTCATATGTGCATCCACCGAACCTTTCTTTAGTGATAAATATGATTTTTTCCCCCAAATTCAAGACATAGGTATATGTTATTTTACTGGTGCACAAAATGAGCTGTGCATGAACATCACCTTGCTCAAAGAACAAAACCAACAAAGTGCATGAACTCACAACAAATTACGGTATTATTTTATTCTGGCCTCCGCGGCAGAGGTTTCTCCAAACCCCTGAGACTGACTCATCGAACCCTTAGGGTTCGATAGAACCCAGGTTAAGAACCACTGCTCTAAGTTCAATAAAATAAACAGTAAAAAAAAATAAAAACAGAATCAACCAATGAATACATAAACAAGTAGAACAACAAATTGATCTCTCTCTCCCCCTAAATCAATCAATAAAAATATTTGTCAAGGCCTATCACAAGCCAGGTATTAGGGTGGGTGCTAGGCACAAAGATGAGTAAGACACAGCTCCTATCCTCCAAGAGCTCAGTCTAGGAATGGAGAGCTCTGTATGAAGCATGGTGGGAATAAAGGGAATAAAAGAATAACTTAAAGGGGAGAAAAAGCGTCCTAGATAGGTGACATTGAGTTGGAGTGCAGAGGATGGGAGAATTTGCTAGTTGAAAGCAGTGAAAGGCATTCCATATGGAAGGAATAACCTTCTGTATGAAAAGGCCGATCAGCTTGAAGGATAGGGTATGTTCAAAAATGGTGAAATGTTTAGGATGATCAGAAGGCACCAGTTAAAGGGGCATTATGAGAGGTGAGAGTCTGTAGAAGAGAAGTTATAACAGTAGGTATGAAAAGAGTTATGTAACATCCGCTATCCTGGGAATTAGCAGTAACAAGGGCCAGGGTGCAATCTCACCTGTTTGAAAAATATCACACAAAGAAAGTAGCAATCTAGTGGAAACAGTGCAATGCTTTGTCCTGCCAGAAGCACTTCTGGAGTTATGTTAGTGATGCTTTGGCCTGAATGGTTCTCAGATGAATAGAATCAAAAGATGTGTAGTTCTACATCTCAGGCCATGAAATTGGTGGCAGCAATGGCAGGCTTGTGGCTGTAATTTGAAGGTGGTAGAAAGGGACAAGTGATGGGCTGACTGGTCTTGACTGGTGAGCAATTTGGCCACAAGGCTGGGAGTTTGGCCAAAGATAGAAAAGAGTGCTTTTGAGAGGGCAATCTGAATGAAATGAAGCTTGAGGCAGGACATCAATGTTATCATGGGGCCTTGAAATAACTGCCAGACATTTGCATTTGGCTAGAGAGGCTTGGGGGCTTGTGTGCTTAAAGGTGAGGAGCAGGGAACTAGAATGGTTACCTCAACCCTGCAGATTTCAGGTAGTTGGAAAATGACAACTACCCGCTTTCCAGTTGCCAGGCAGCTAGCCAAGCACTTTATATACATTGTCTTATTTCATTCTCATAACAGCTTAGGAGGAAACGACTTCATTACCCACAATTCACAGGCAGAAACCAGGCTGAGAGAGGTTAGACAACTTGCCCAATTATCACAACTACTGAAGGGTAGAATTTGGTTTTAAACACCAGGTCTGCTGCTTTCTAAAGCTTATGTTTTCCTACTCACACCCAACATTTTATTTTGAAACATTTCAAACCTACCAAAAAGTTGGAACAGTATACAACAAACATTCATATACTCTTCATCTGGAGTCACCAGCTGTTAATCTGAGCTGTCATAGGAGGAAGACATGGAAAAACAGGTTTAGGAGAAGTACCGTTACATATGACTGCAGAAAGTAGGATGCTGAATGGACATTGTGAAATCAGATAGCATTGGCAGAACCGCTGTAGTTGGCCCAATTTCTGTCAGCAGACCATGGGGGAGTCATTGTTCATGGAAATGCAGTCATCCCAGAATACTAGTGTTGAGTGGAAAAGAGCAAGAGGTTTTAAAGTGGGCTTCAGACTTTTATTTACATCTATATCTATATAAATATTTAGCCAACATTCATATAGTGCTAACCATGCTGTGCTAGTACTTTTGTTTTTTTTAAAAACAAACTTCCTGAGTTCTTTAATGCCTCGGAACCCCCCAAAAATAAGGATCTACGCCAAATGGTGAGTGCTCTTACCCTAGGAAGAATTACTTCCTTTTTTCTTCACTTTATACATAAACACATATGGCCCAAACTGAAGAGGAAACTTTGAGGTCCGCCTTAAACTCAAGGGCTTGCAAGACTGAAAGATCAATGTCCAAATCTTGATTCTACTACTTACTGTGTATGATTTTCTCTGTAAAATGGACACAACCCTACAAACTCAAAAGGCTGGGAAAACAATATGTAATATCAGCCCTGACACTGTTCATCATACCCGAGGAAGACCAAAAGTCAGACTGAGAGCAAAGGCCTTTTGTCTTATTCCGTTTTTAGCTCCGGAACCTAGAACTGGTGCATAAGACTTTATTTATTGAGTTCTGCTCCACCTGGTTCCGCAGGTGGATTTAAGATGGTACTCATGTCCTCACAGTAGTATTAGAGCACTCTCATTCAACTGGGGGATGAGGAATGTAATAGGTTAATATTCCACAGTGTGGGGCTACACATAAATTACACAAACTTGACACAGACGGCAATCAAGTCTCCTGGCTTTCAAGAATTTCGTCCTTTTGTCCCACCACGCAGCCAACTGGGGTGTCAGGGTGGGTACTATCCCACACTACTATGAGGAAACATGAGCAGTCTCTCATTCCGAAGCCGGCTCATCTCCCACAGCAGAGGTAGCCCGCAATCCTAAACTGCACAGACCGGCGGATTTCCGGAAACTCTAGGTCCAGGAGCAGTACCTACGGCGCGCGGGAAGCTGGGAATTAAAGTTTTCCTGAGGCTTCCGGGGGCGGGGTCCAAGAGCTGGAACACCCAGGCTGTAGCGTCATTGCCGGTCGCAGGCGGGCTCTGGAGGAGGAGGGGCGCAGTGGGCGGTGCGCGCGAGGCTACCTGGGAAACGGGGCGGTGTGAGTTGTGCGCGCGCAGCTGGCCGGCAGTGGCCGCGGAGATGGAGGAGGGTGGCAGGGACAAGGCATCGCTGCAACCCCAGCAACCCCCAACAACCGCACCCGGAGGTGCAGAGGAGAAGGCGGGCAGCAAGGAGCGGCGGGATGCCGGAGACAAGGACAAAGAGCAGGAGCTGGTGAGGCATGGCCCCGGGAGCCGGCGGATGAGGCCGCGGGCTGAGTCACGGCGGCTCCGCAGGCCTCGGGACCGACACCCAACGGCCTCGCTGCGCCCGGAAAAGGGCGGATGGGGTGTCCCTCGGGGCTCCCGGCACCCCGCTTCTCTGCCCCTCATCCTTCATTCCGCGCTGTCACCTCCGCCGCCCCCACCAGTCCTCACCACTGCCTCGTGAGGTGGGCCTGAGCAAGTCATTGGCACCCCATGTTTTGAAACGGCATTCAAGCAGAGACTGGTCTAGATAGAAGCCAGGCTGCCTTCCCACCAGGGATTCCCATTCCCGCTCTTTCCTTGTTTGTCTGTTCCCTCCTAAGGAGGCAGGCTACTGTCCACTTGCTCCAGGGTGAATGGGAGGAGGATGTGTTTGGGATTCCTTCTCTTGATGAGCTTCCTTCCCCAATCCTCTAGTCTGAGGAGGACAAACAGCTTCAGGATGAACTGGAGATGCTCGTGGAACGACTCGGGGTGAGTCATATTTTAACATGAGTGGGTGCGTGTTTGGAGCTTTTCCACTTGTTTGCTTTATTCCGTTTGGAGGCAACAACTAGGTGAGGTATAGGGAAACATGCACTGTATGTTAGGATTGGTGGTATGACCATGCTGTGAGGGAGGATAGTAACAATGGATGTTTGACACATTTTGTAGCTTTCTCTCTAGGAGAAGGAGTTCTTGAACTCTTAGCTGGGGTCCTTTGTTTTTGTGCCAGGCAGTGTGCAGGTAGTTGGGGATTCAGATGAATAAGACAGTGACTCTCCTAGGGGAATTGTTAAACACCTGTGTATTATGACTTGAGGGATGTGACTCTTTTTGGATCTGATCCATCTCCTGATCAGGAGAAGGACACGTCCCTGTACCGACCAGCCCTGGAGGAACTGCGGAGGCAGATTCGTTCTTCTACAACTTCTATGACTTCGGTGCCCAAGCCTCTCAAATTTCTGCGCCCACACTATGGCAAGCTTAAGGAAATATATGAGAACATGTCCCCTGGGGAGAATAAGGTAAAACTGTTTCAGAAGCTGGTGGAGGCCTATTTTAGGAATTCCTTGTGATGAGGACCCCTGGCATTTAGGGGGAGTCACAGGAAGCCTGATAGACCTGAGACCTGAACTTATCATAGTCAAAATACTCACCTAAGAGCTGACAGGAGGCTTACCTCCTTAAAAGACACTGTTTCTATAAATTATGTTGGAAGTTGATGTTTTATTATCATGATCTACTATATTTTTAAATTATGTTTAACCTTAATATGTTTTGTTTCCTGGTATTCCATGCATATTTATTCTTTTTTTACCTTTAAAATACGCTGTCAGTTAAATCACTTCTTTGCCTGTTATAACAACCCTAATCCAGGAAATCGTCAGTTCTCATCTGAATTACTATAGCAGCGTCCTAACTGACCTTTTTCCTTTTGTATTTTACTTCCTATACAGTTGTCTTTCATACAGAAGTTATAGTGGTTTTTCTAGATTGTGAGTCTTTTCTGTGTAAAACCTTTTAATATTTTATTATTGTGATTAGTATAAAGTTGACGGTCCATCTTTCTCCATTTTCCCCTTATTATCACCCTTCAGCCATGTTGTTTTAAAAGGGAGATAGCAACACTAATCTTGGAGTTATTGGGAGGCTTGGTTAGCTTGGATGCTGTGTGTAACAGAGGCTGGTGGATAGTGACAGTGATTTTGATTCTGTAATGTAATACTTCCCTTATTTTGGATTTGACTTAAAAGACTGGTTTCTTTAAAGCGTTTTGCTGCTGATATCATCTCTGTTTTGGCCATGACCATGAGCGGGGAGCGTGAGTGCCTCAAGTATCGGCTAGTGGGATCCCAGGAGGAACTGGCATCTTGGGGTCATGAGTATGTCAGGTAAGACCTTTTCTTGGGAATCTGAAAGGGGTTCTGAGACATAATTCTGAGTTCAGTCTTAGAGTACTATCTGTTTTGGAGTAACAGTGTATTGAGTTCCCCAGACACTAAATTCCTTGACCCATAGAGAAGTGTTCCCCTAATGGTCTGGGCCTATCCATAGGCACCTAGCAGGAGAAGTGGCTAAGGAGTGGCAGGAGCTGGATGATGCAGAGAAGACACAGCGGGAGCCACTGCTGACCCTGGTGAAGGAGATTGTCCCCTACAACATGGCCCACAATGCAGAGCATGAGGCCTGTGACTTGCTCATGGAAATTGAGCAGGTGGATATGCTGGAGAAGGACATTGATGAGAATGCATATGCAAAGGTCTGCCTTTATCTCACCAGGTGAGCGAGTATGGTAGGGAATGGTGGCAGGCCTACCTGTCTAGCCTACCTTCTCTCTTAATTGTGCCTCCTCTATTTTCCCAGAACATTTGCATCAAAGGTAGCATCAAACTGTAGTTACTTTTTAAAAAAACTTTTCCATTGATTTGAGACAGAGATGAGAGAGAGAGAGAGAGAGAAGCATCAGCTCATTGTTCCACTTAGTTGTTTCATTTAGTTGTGTACCTATTGATTGTATTTTGTATGTGCTCTGACTAGGGATTGAACTCACAATCTCAGCATGCTGGGACAACATTCTGTCTACTGAGCCACCCGGCCAGGGCCATGTAGTTAATTCGTTGATACCTGCAAGCTATTTGAGGACAGAAACATGTCTCGTTAGTAATCTTAGTATCTGGTATAGTGCCTAGATAATATAAATATGGCATTTAGTTTGTATTTTTGGTAAGTGAATTAAATGAAGTAAATAGATATCTGGAACTTCTGATTTCTTTATTATTTTTACCCCTGTAGTTGTGTGAATTATGTGCCTGAACCTGAGAACTCTGCCCTACTGCGTTGTGCTTTGGGTGTGTTCCGAAAGTTCAGTCGCTTCCCTGAAGCTCTGAGATTGGCATTGATGCTCAATGACATGGAACTGGTAGAAGACATCTTTACCTCCTGCAAGGACGTGTATGTAGGGAAGAAGTTGGCAAAGGAAGGGATAAGCTCATGGCTGGGGGCTTACAGTTTCTGGATAGGGCTTGGGGGCTTTTCTGTGCCCTTAGTGAACATGGGCTGAGCAGATGTGATGGCTCTCTCCCACAGGGTAGTGCAAAAGCAGATGGCATTCATGCTGGGTCGGCATGGGGTATTTCTGGAGCTGAGTGAAGATGTGGAGGAGTATGAGGACCTGACAGAGATCATGTCCAACGTGCAGCTCAACAGCAACTTCTTGGCGTTAGCTCGGGAGGTGCGACTCTGCCCTTTTCTATCAAGGCTTTCTTGGTTGTCATTCTATTTGGCATTTCACCTCTGACTATAACTGTGACTAGACTCTCCTTTGTTAGAATTGCCACTCAGTAGGATAGCAGACGGGACAGCTAGGGGAGGATAGGAGGAGCAATTGTAACCCTCTGACTTCTCTTCAGCTGGATATCATGGAGCCCAAGGTGCCTGATGACATCTATAAAACCCACCTAGAGAATAATAGTGAGTAGCTGTCTGCATGTCTGTGGGGGTTGAAAGCTCGTTAATTATGCCCCTTTTATTGGGAATAGTAGGTTTGCTCAACACATCTATCCTGTAGAGCTCAGAATTCCCACACACCTTTTCTCTAATTCACAGTTGGGAGCAAAGGTGAGGGTCCTCAGAGGCCAGCTCAGAACCAGAGACCAGCCGCCAGTGTCCTTTCTTGCCCTACTCTATAGACACCAAGCTTTTTTCCCCTCTCCCTCCTGTACAGGGTTTGGGGGCAGTGGCTCTCAAGTGGACTCTGCCCGCATGAACCTGGCCTCTTCTTTTGTGAATGGCTTTGTGAACGCAGCCTTTGGCCAGGATAAGCTGCTGACTGATGATGGCAACAAATGGCTTTACAAGAACAAGGACCATGGTATAATTTTGTACCTACTTTATTTTTGTGTTGCTCTGGTCACTGGTTGTCTTCCTAGATTTGCATGTTGCCTGACAATCCCCAATGCAGTTCCTTGAAGAGCTCTTTATAACAGTTTTCCCGATGTAGGACCATTTTAAGACAGATTTTTCCTTGGCACAGGAATGTTAAGTGCAGCTGCGTCTCTTGGCATGATTCTGCTGTGGGATGTGGATGGTGGCCTCACCCAGATTGACAAGTACCTGTACTCTTCTGAGGATTACATCAAGGTTGGTCTGGGCACAGCTTACTAATGGGGATACCCTCTTCCCTGTTCTAAGGCCCACAGGGCCTCCCTTTCACTGGTAAGATCTAGGTGGTTGACTCCAGTAAAGGCGGGTACTGCTCTGAGGCCCATGTTGCATCTTTGCAGGGAGGGAGGTAGAGTAGCCTGATGAAGAATCTGTTTGCACTTGCAGTCAGGAGCCCTCCTGGCCTGTGGCATTGTGAATTCTGGGGTCCGGAATGAGTGTGACCCTGCTTTGGCACTGCTCTCAGACTATGTTCTCCACAACAGCAACACTATGAGACTCGGTTCCATCTTTGGGTAAGGCTTATTGCTTCTCCTGCTGATAATGCTCAGCCTGAAAGCTCTGTGAAAACAGGAATTGGCTCTTTTCACCAGTGTATTGCCAAGAACTGCCACCATGCCTCAAGTATTTGGCTCTTGATAACTATTGAAATGATGAATGAATAGCCAGTTCTCCTTTTGTTTCTTCCTTGTCCTATCCTTGGGTGTGTTGGGGACTACATCTCCCACGCTTGTTTTTTGTTTTTCATTTTGGCATCTCACTGGCTTTTGCAGGCTAGGCTTGGCCTATGCTGGTTCCAATCGTGAAGATGTTCTAACACTGCTGCTGCCTGTGATGGGAGATTCCAAGTCCAGTATGGAGGTGAGTTGAGGCTACCGGTCATTTAGGGGAAGTGGGAAGGTACTCTGAGTCCTACCACTCTCTGTGATAAATAGTGAAAAAAAGAAATGGGGTTTGGGGTAGGAGAGGGAGAACTGTATCACTTTCAATGAAATCCTTGGAACTTGGATTCTAAGTCCACATTGGCATTGCTGCTAAAGCGTTAACAGTTTGGTATTGAGTTCTAGCCCTTGGGATCCATGAGGAAATATCAGACTAGAATGGGGAGTGACTTAACCCTGCTTAGAATAGGTGATTCTCACTGTTTTTAGTTATTGGCCAACCCTAAATTTTTTTTTAAATTCACTTTTAAAGAAGAGAGAGAGAGGTACAGAGAGAGAGAGAAGGGGGAAGAGCAGGAAATATCAACTCCCATATGTGCCTTGACCAGGCAAGCCCAGGGTTTTGAATTGGTGACCTCAGCATTCCAGGTTGTTGCTTTATCCACTGTGCACCATAAGTTGGCCTCTCAACCCTAAATATTTTTGTGCAGAGACATTTTAGTGATGGATAAGTATTACATAGGCTAAAGTAAAAAAGACCTCAGGTTAGTCCTGGCCAGGTTAGTCCTGGCCAGATAGCTTGGTTGGTTAGAGCATCACCCTGAGGCACAGAGGTTGCTGGTTTATCTCTGGTCAGGGCACATGTAGGCACAGACCAGTGTTCCTATCTCTCTTTCTCTCTCACAAAAGTCAATAAATTAAAAAAAAAAAAAAAGGCTCAGTTCAAATCCTACCACCTCTGTTTATAAGCAGTGTGATCTTGGGCACATAACATCTTTACGCTTCATCCTTGCCAATAAAAGAGGAATAACAGTAGGACCTGTTTTGTGGGGTTGTTGTGATTAAATGTTAATAGTATGCAAAGCAGTTGGCATAGTGGCCAACATAGTTAAGTATTCTGTGAATTGTTGCTACTATTTTTTTTTTCCTGTGGCAGAGAGAGGGACAGCTAGGGACAGACAGGAAGGGAGAGAATGAGAAGCATCAGTTCTTTGTTGCGGCACTTTAATTGTGCATTGATTGCTTTCTCATATGTGCCTTGACGGGGGCGGGCGGTGCTACAGCAGAGCGAGTCACCCCTTGCTCAATCCAGTGATCTTGAGCTCAAGCCAATGACCATGGGGTCTTGTCTATGATCCCATGCTCAAGCCAGTGACCCCGCGCTCAAGCTGGTGAGTCTGCGCTCAAGCCAGCAACTTCGGGGTTTCGAACCTGGGTCCTCTATGTCCAAATTTATGCTTTATTCACTGCACCACCGACTGGTCAGGCTTGTTGCTACTGTAGTTATTTTGTCCTATGTTATATAGGAATTTTTATCTAGTGTGGTTACAGCAGGCTGTAGGAATTGGCTGTCTGGAGTCAAAATAGGTAAGCAGTTATTTTAACAGCTTCTTATGTGTAATACTGATTTTTCTATTTCTAGGTAGCAGGTGTTACAGCTCTAGCCTGTGGAATGATAGCAGTGGGATCCTGCAATGGAGATGTCACTTCCACTATCCTTCAGACCATCATGGAAAAGTCAGAGACTGAACTCAAGGACACTTATGCCCGTTGGCTTCCTCTTGGACTGGGCCTCAATCATCTGGGTGAGGGGATGTCTCTCTATTTGGGCAAGACTGACAGTCAAGGATACAACAGGGAGGGATTATATGTTAAGCTGTGCTGTACAGAGCAAGTACCTTCTGACCCTTAGCATCTGTCCTGCAGGGAAGGGAGAGGCCATTGAGGCAATCCTGGCTGCGCTGGAGGTTGTGTCTGAACCATTCCGCAGCTTTGCCAACACACTGGTGGACGTGTGTGCCTACGCAGGTCTGTGTCTTAGGTTCCCGTGGCCCTTCATTTCTCTTCTGGGCCTTTTTTCAGATTGTTTCTACTTGTTCAGTCGTTCTGATCTGCATTAGATTGTATAGTGTTCATTTCTGGAGTAAGCTTTTCCTTGGTACCTTCTCATTTCTACCCTTCCTCACTCTTACCATCCTGCTGCAGGCTCTGGGAATGTACTGAAGGTACAGCAGCTGCTCCACATTTGTAGTGAACACTTTGACTCCAAGGAAAAGGAGGAAGACAAAGACAAGAAAGAAAAGAAGGACAAGGACAAGAAGGAAGCCCCCGCTGACATGGGAGCACATCAGGTTCTTTGGGCAGTTGGGCACTCTCAGAGTAAGGCTCTCAGAGAGGAAAAGCCTGCAGGGGGAGCAGGTTTGGGTTTGCTGTGTATTGAAGTAGCATAAGAGGGTTAAGGGTATAGCCCACAGGACAGCTTTTTCTTCTTAGGACTCCGGTCAAGGGTATTTTTGTTCCCTGAGCTTACTGAGTTCTGCTGCCTCTTTAATTGCAGGGAGTAGCTGTACTGGGGATTGCCCTTATTGCTATGGGGGAAGAGATTGGTGCGGAGATGGCACTACGAACCTTTGGCCACCTGGTGAGTATAATGTGGAAAAGATGAGAATATACCAATTTTAATGCTTGGGGTTCGCCACTGGGGACTTTCCTGATGGGTTTTCATGTTGAGTAATGTTTTTTTTTTGTGCTCTTTCTATAAAATTCAATTAAAGCTCCTTTTACCTATCAGTCTGTGTCTGTAAGAAAGCTTATTTTTACTGTTTTTTATAATACCCTTGTTATTTTATTACCAGCTGAGATACGGGGAGCCCACGCTCCGAAGGGCTGTGCCTTTAGCACTGGCCTTAATCTCTGTTTCAAATCCACGACTCAACATTCTGGATACCCTAAGCAAATTCTCTCATGATGCTGACCCAGAAGTTTCCTATAACTCCATCTTTGCCATGGGCATGGTGGGCAGTGGTAAGTATGGGTCAGAAAAAGATCATAAGAAGCTTGGGGGAAGGTTTGAGGTCACTTTTTTTGAATCCGCTGTGATGCTTAACATTTGCAGGTACTAATAATGCCCGTCTGGCTGCAATGCTGCGCCAGTTAGCCCAGTATCATGCCAAGGACCCCAACAACCTCTTCATGGTGCGCTTGGCCCAGGTAAAGAAGAGAACTCTTTTCCTTAGAGTGTGCCAAGGGACATATGTGGGGATGGAAGGGAGCCATTTAGTGACATGAAGGGGACCTTGAGTTCGATCTGGAAGGAGGATATCAGTTAGATTTCAGTGTGGCCAAGTTAGGTGATGTCTTTTCAAATGTGACTTTCTTCTTCCACTTTTTTCTGTGTATTTTAGGGTCTGACACATTTGGGGAAGGGCACACTCACCCTCTGCCCCTACCACAGTGACCGACAGCTTATGAGTCAAGTGGCCGTGGCTGGGCTGCTCACTGTGCTTGTCTCTTTCCTGGATGTCCGCAACAGTGAGTTCCTGTTAGGGATCTTATGTGGTGGCACATTGTACCCTGTGTCCACACATGCCTGAGCCACCTTGATAATTTAGGAGCAAGACTCTGAGTTAGCTTTTTACCACTCTGGGTTCCTTAGGTTTTAGGGCCTGTGATGGACTACATCTCCCATTCTTCTGATCTGTCCCAAAGAGATTTTGAGGATGGAGAATTGAGCCCAGTTTTTGCTCCTGAGTGACTGAGGGGGAGGTGATTATCAAATTTGAGGATTGTGGGCAGAATAAGGTGGGGGCATCTTTGGTTTATATACTAGGGTATATGAGGAGAGGAGTGTGGGTTCAGCTATATGACTAAGGTGTTAAAAGAGTAAGGGCTGGAGTGGGGTCCTAGTGTTCAAGCCCAGGCCTGTCCTGATGCTTTGTCATGTGTTCTTCCCCCAGTAATCCTAGGCAAATCTCACTATGTATTGTATGGGCTGGTGGCTGCCATGCAGCCCCGAATGCTGGTTACATTTGATGAAGAGCTACGGCCATTGCCAGTGTCTGTCCGCGTGGGCCAGGTAAGGAATTAAGCAGAGGGGAAGGCTCAGAGACTATTCTAGAACTTGGAGAATGGAGGTATACCTGCTTCTCTGAAACTGGTATGGACTCTGGGTTGCTGCTGCATTTCTCTCTGGAGTCCCTTCATCTCAACTTTTTTACCCTCTAGGCGGTGGATGTGGTGGGCCAGGCTGGCAAGCCTAAGACCATCACAGGGTTCCAGACACACACAACCCCAGTATTGTTGGCCCATGGGGAGCGGGCAGAATTGGCAACTGAGGAGTTTCTCCCTGTCACCCCCATTCTGGAAGGTTTTGTTATCCTTCGGAAGAACCCCAACTATGACCTCTGAGTGGCCACCAGAGGCTCTGAGCTGTAGCTATATGGCAGTGGGCTGTGCTTCCTGCTGCCAGGGATGGGCATTGCTCTAGACCTTTGGTGGAATGTTACCTCCTGTTCTTTTGTTACTGAGTGAGCTAACTTTGTTGAATAAAGACCTTTATCCCCGAGGTCCCTCTTTGTCTGTTTTCTGGGGTATGATGGCTAGACGCCAGACTGGGGTGGGGAGTGAATGTGAGATGGCATTGTTTGTAAAGACTCTGAGCCTAGGCTAGCAGGGAAGCTGCCCTGAATGGAAAGAAATAAGCCCTTCTCTCTTCTATCTTTCCTAATCTTAAAACTGGTTAATCTTTAAGGGCATAAACCCTTGAGATGCTGCTGATAAATGTAATGGACCTTATTTCTAGGAGATGTATATACACAATTTTTTACATAACTTAGAAATACCTTTGTGAGGGACTTGTGGACCCATACACCTCCTACCGCCCCCCTGACAGTGCACACCCACCTTCTCTGACTTTGGACTAAGGATTCCTTGCTCTGAGAGGCAGCAGATTAGCCCCACTCTTTCTAATTTGACTTCTGTGCTGCTGAAGGAAAGGGAAATCTTTAGTTCCTGTGACCATCTTGGGAGGTTGCTATTTGAGAGATTTGTTCACGTTAACATCTTTTGGGGCTCTCCTTGAAGAAACGGTATAAGAAAACTTGACCCTAACCTTGCTCTTGGTGTAGCAGTGGGAGAGACCTGGTCTCTGTCCTGGAATGTAATCACTCAATCTGCAGTGCTTCTTCCTGGTGGAGTTGGTATGAGTATAGCTACATTGATTGTTGGGGCCTGTACCCTGTGGATGCAGTAGAAAACACGTGGCACTGGAAGTAGTCGCTAGCATTTATCCAACACTTGATGTGGGTTTAACCTCTGAACAGTGATAGGCGCTTAATAGGTCTTCTATAAATATTGAAAAAATAATTCTACATGCTTATGAGACCTTATAGCAACTTTGACAGGTAGGTATTATACCTGTATGTTTTGTTTTTGTTTTGAGAGAGACGGGGAGAGAGAAACAGGAACATCCAGCTACTGCTGTATGTGCCCTGACTGGGAATGGAACCGGCAACTTCTGCACTCAGGGACAATGCTCCAACTGACCTATCCAGCCAGGGCTTAATTTTTATTGATTTTTTTTTAGAGAGACTAAGAGGAATGGAGAGGGAGGGTAAGGGAAAGGGAAGCATTCATTTGTTCCACTCAGTTGTGCATCTCTTGGTTGCTTCCCGTGTGTACCCTGACTGGTGATTGAACATTCAACTTTGTCATTTCGGGACAATGCTCTTAACTGATTGAGCTAACCGGCCAGGGCTATCCCTTTGTTTTAGTGAGGAATATAAAGATTGTAGAGGTTCAATAGCTTACTCAAGGTCACATAGTAAGTCGTGTAACCAGGATTGGAATCTTAAGTCCATCTGACTTCAGAGCCCATGCCCTTAAATTCACTATATTAATTGGTCTTTGCAGCCTTGGCGACTTGTGGACCCCATTTTAGCCCAAGCTCTTGTCTAGCTGGAGAAGCAGCTACTATTGATTGTCTCCATTGTCTTCTCTGCTCTCACTTGGCAACCTGTTTAAAATCTGTGTAAAAGCTTAAAGCACAACTTGGGAGGCAGCAGACCTGTCAAACCCCTTTAATGGGACCTGTTGTAGTCTTGAGCAAATCAGCATGTCTGATAAGCCTCTATTATCTGTATAAAGGGGATATAGCAATTGCTGAATTTCCAATGGTGGTGATGTTAACATTAGAAAGTAATTTGTATGCCCTAGTCGGGTAGCTCAGTTAGCTAGAACATTGTCCTGATACATCAAGGTGTGGGTTCAATCCAGTCAGGGCACATGTAAGAATCAACCAATGAATGCATTAATAAGTACAACAATAAGCATTTTTCTCTCTCTTCTCCCCCTCTCTAAAATCAATAGATTTGTAAACAAAAACAAAAGGATAATTTCTTCCCAAATCAGTGTTGTGCTTTAAGAGAAATTTTTCATGGCTTTTAATCTTTCATAATCATTCATTTGATAGGAAATACCAACGGAGCATTAGTTTGTATTAGACATTCTAGTTTGTGGGGATGCAAAGATTGAAAAAATAATAATCTATCCTCAAAAAGCTTACAGCCCTGGATGGATAGCTCAGTTGGTTAGAGTATTGTCCCAGTATGTTAAAATTGCTGGTTTGATCCCTGGTCAGGACACATGATCTGTGTCTGTCTTCCTCCCTCTTTCTCTAAAATCAATAAAATTTAAAAAGATAAAATCAATTAAATTGTTATAAAGGTCTATGTAATGGAAAAGAAAACAATTATGATATATTGCGATTATTTCGGTACTGGGGTATGAACATGTTACCCTGGTATTGAAATAGACACTAAAGTGCTTGGGTGAGAGATTTCGAGGAAACACTTGGAGGAAGATGAGTTTGTCCAGAGGAAAAGCGGGTAGGATATAGCTAAGGGAGTAGCAAAAGGAGAGATATGGAAAAGCTATTTGTTTTCAGAAATGAATAGTTTGGTTTGCCTAAGTGTATAGAGCCAGGCAAAGTGTGGTAGGAGATACAGTTCTAAGCCTTCTCAGGTCAGATTTTAAAAAGCTTTGTTGTGCTAAGAAATTGACAGTATCTCAATCACTGAATAAGAAGAAAGTGAATCTGGGAAAAAACAGGCCCAGAGACCAGTCAAGGGAAATGAATATGTGAACTAGGGTAGTAGAAATGGGGAGATAAGGAAGGGCAGAAGAAAGATTTTTTTAAAAGATAAAATCGACAGGACTGGATTTTGATCAAAACACCAATAGGACCTGGTATCTGGTTAGATGTAGTATATGGATGGGAAGGAATATAGGATGAGTACCAGCTGTTCTGCTTGGGCAGTATTCATTGAAATAGACTACATGAGCAATGTGTTTGGGGTCGAGGTAGAAGACAATATTGAGTAGAGAGAGATGACAAATTTCTATTGGGGCATACACAATTTGAGATGCCTGTGGGATGATTAGGTGGGAAGGTATCTTGATAGGAAATACCAACGGAACCTTGTTAGGTAGAACCTTGTTCTGACGAGTTCAAGAAAGTGGTTTCTGAGGTAGGAATGGATTGGCATGTAGGTAGTAATTGACTTATTTCCTAGTTTGCTCAGGGAGAAAGAAATGAGAAGAGTAGGGAAGGGAGCCACGCATGATTAAGTCACAACACTTGGAAAGGGTCACAGAATACTCTAGATGTGCATTTTTTTTTACATATTTTTAAAATTCATTTTAGAGAGGAGACACAGAGAGAGAGAGAGAGAGAGAGAAAGGGGGGAGAAGCTAGAAGCATCAACTCCCATATGTGCCTTGACCAGACCAGTGCAGGGTTTTGAACTGGCGACCTCAGTGTTCCCAGGTCGATGCTTTATCCACTGCCCCACCACAGGTCAGGCCCTAGATGTGCATTTTTATTCTCATTGTAGTTCCTCCATGTATGTGTTTTGCTCTCCTACCTTTGGAGCTTCATTTCTTCCTATACAATGGGAATTATAATACAATTTTTTTAAATTTATTCATTTTAGAGAGGAGAAAGAGTAAGAGAGAGAAAGGGGGAGGAGCAGGAAGCATCAACTCCCATATGTGCCTTGACCAGACAAGTACAGGGTTTTGAACTGGCGACCTCAGCGTTCCAGGTCGACGTTTTATCCACTGCACCACCTCAGGTCAGGCCAATACAATTGTTTTGTAGGCAATTATGAGAATTGAGGTTATATAGGTCATACTGCTCACAAAAATTAGGGGATATTTCAAAATGAATATGAAGTGATAAAAAAGCATTTGATTTTTTTTTTTTTTATTAAACAAGAACATCAGGAAAGCAAACGACAGCCTGACCAGGCGGTGGTGCAGTGGATAGAGCATCAGACTGGGACACGGAGGACCCAGGTTTGAAACCCTGAGGTCACCAGCTTGAGTGCAGGCTCACCAGCTTGAGCATGGGGTGGCTGGCTTGAGCATGGGATCATAGACATGACCCCATGGTTGCTGCCTTGAGCCCAGAGGTCGCTGGCTTGAAACCCATGGTTGCTGGCTTGAGAAAGCAATCAATGAACAACTAAGGAGACTTAATTAGGAGCCGCAACGAAGAATTGATGATGCTTCTCATCTCTCTCTCCCTTCCTGTCTGTTTGTCCATATCTGTCCCTCTCTCTGTCTCTCTGTCACAAAAAAAAAAGCAAACGAGGAGTCAAAGAAAGTTGATTATGCAAATGAGATGCAAAACCAACTTTTATTTCATTGGTGAAAGTGCACTATACAAAAGACTGAAAGTACTGGTGTATCTGCACTTTCCCTGATCCCCTAATTTTTGTGAGCAGTATATTAAGTGGCCAGTTCATTATTCATGCTGAGAAATTTTTTCTTCTGAGATTATGTGTATACACAGAGGGGAGAGAGAACGAGAACCTTTGCTATTTACCTAGGTAGTTTTAAGCACTTTCACGTGAATTAACTCCTTTAATCCTCACAACCCAATAGAGTGGACCTTATTATTATGAGAGAAAGCACAGTGGTTAAAAGCTCAGACTTGACCCGTACTGCTAGGTTTCAAATCTTAGCATTTTACAACTGATATTAAGTAGGTACATCACCAGGGAGTAAGTAGCAGAATTTGGAGGAAACTCAGGCAACCTATCTGATTCTAGTCAGGTGGGTTTGGCTCTAGTACTTAGTTAGCATGGCCCAAATCTTTTGGCTACAGGGCAGCGGTTTTGGGATTACTTCTTCCATCATTCTGAATTTTCCATGATTGATCTTTGACCTTCTCTAAAAGTGCTAAATTTTACGAAAGACAACTCACAAATACTAACTCCCTAATTAGAATGTTGCAATTCTTTTTTAAATTTTTACATACTGATTTCAGAGAGACATACACTCATGGATCTGTACGTGCCCTGACCAGGGATGGAACCGATAACCTCTGCATAGATGGAGTACCTACGCTTTAACCGATTTATCCGGCCAGGGCAGAAAGTTGCAATTCTTTTAGCATAACATTCAGTTTAATAGGTCTTTCAATGACCTAAAACCCACATTATTTTCAAAGGGTGTATGTATAATTCATATTTCTTTCCGTATTTGTACCATAATTTACTTAGGCAGGACCAGATCTTTACTTTCAGTATTCTCGGCCCCTAGCCAAAACTTCGCCTATCACTTGGTATGCACTCAATAAATTCTGGCTCAAAGTATGAATGAACCAAAGAACTGCGGAAGAGACTCAGAGAGGGAGTCCGCTTGGAAGTTCTAAAGTTCGGGAGGGGACACCGGGGCGGGCAGTGGCTGTCACATGACGAGGCGGGGTAAATCCATGTGCTCCGCGGCGCCCGGCGCAGCTCCGCCCTTTGCGCCGGTCACGTGGGGCGCCGGCTGCGCCTGCGGAGAAGCGGTGGCCGCCGAGCGGGATCTGTGCGGGGAGCCGGAAATGGTTGTGGACTACGTCTGTGCGGCTGCGTGGGGCTCGGCCGCGCGGACTGAAGGAGACTGAAGGTAAAGCCGCCATGTCCGGGCCCGACCCGGCCCCCCCACCCCCTCCCCCCGCATCCGCCGCCATCCGGGCCGGGACCGGCCACCTTGTGCCGCCGCCCCGGCGCCCTAGCTCCGCTGCTCAAGCCTGGGCTCCCGCCCGCCAGGGCCCGATCTGCGGCCCACGTGTGCCCGGCCTGGTCCGGTCTGGCGGCTGGGTGGGGGTGGGGAAGCGCGGGGCCAGAATATGCGGTCCCCGCGTCCTGGGAGGGCGCCCGGTTCACCCGCCACGAAGTGCCACCTGGGTGTGACCCGAGGAGGCCCCGCGGGGGCAGGCACCGCGGCTCCCGGCCGGCCGCCCCCTCCCCCTTTGCGGCCCGGCCGCCGGGAAGTGACACGTTGTTCTTTGGCACTGGCCGGCTCTGCGCAGGGAGGGCGCAGGGGAGGGAGGCGGCGGCGGTGGGCAGGGAGGAGCCCCCGGCCCCGCCCGCCCACCAGGCCGACCCTCGCTTGAAACCGGCTCCTCTTCGGCCGCCGCCCGCCTGGCCTTTTACGGCCCGACTCCCGCCCTTCCTGGCCTCCACTCCTGGGCGGTGGCAGGCTTCGCCTCTGGCCCCGCGCGGGTGCCCCCGTGGCCACCCGCGGCAGGCGTGCCTTGTGTGCCTCTAGGCCAGGCCCGGAACCCGGTGTCCGCAGGTGGGGGGTGGGGACGCCACGGCCGAAGCTGCTAGCTCCGTTTATGATCGGGAGCCTGGTGCCAGCGAGACCTGGAATTTCCGGTCTGGTTGGTCTTGGGCCCCGTGGAGCCAGGTTGATACCCCTCACCTCCCAACCCCAGGCCCTCGGATGCCCAGAACCTGTAGGCCGCACCGTGGACTTATCTTAATCGAGGGGGTGAGTGAGGGGGCTGTTTCAGCAGGTGGGAGGGGGGGTTGGAGGTGATGCGGGTTGACAGCTTGGTGGTGGGGACATTAGCTGTGTCTTTTCTGCTTCTTCACCTCTTGGGCGCCTCGGGGGCTCGGTGTGTGACCTGTCCCTTTCCTCAACCCCTCCCCCACTTCTATTTGCCTTAAGCTTGGGTCCCTTCCCCTTTCCGAGCTCCACTCTTTTCCAGCAGGTGTTGGGGGGACCCTGATGTGGACCAAATGAAATGAACAAAGCTCCACAGCCCACAGGCCCCCCACCCGCCCCATCCCCTGGACTCCCACAGGTAATTAGAGAGGAATTAGCGAGATTGGGGTGGGAGTAGGGAGACCAGGCAGCTGGTCAGGAACAGGTTCCAACCCTTTGGATTTTCCCACCCCCATCTGTGTCAGGGCAAAGTGCAGTTTTCTGCTGCCAAATTGAGACAGGGCCCCTGGCTGTTTCCAGGGACTGTCATGGGGAGGGGGTATGTGAACTTCTGAGGATCTTGCTACAGATCTGCTTCCCTTACTTCACCAACTTGGGTTTCTGCCCGACCCGGGTTTCCCCTCTTGCTGAACTCTGGTCTCCCCCCTTTAGCCAGCGTTTCCCCCGGGGCAGACAGCACCGGTGGTGTTCAGTACGCCACAAGCGACACAAATGAACACGCCTTCTCAGCCCCGCCAGGTGAGGGGCTGTGGGGACCCTGGCTTTGGGAACGGGAGTAGGGACCCTGGGTGGGAGCTGTAGAAAGCTTAAGCCAGCTTGGGCTAGGATGGAAACTCTGGAGACCCTGTACCTGCCCCAATTTCCTGACAGTTGCTTTGTGTTCTTTCATGCGACTCTGCACTTTGCACTGTTGATTACTTATGGCCCCTTGGGGAGTATGTAGACAGTGGGGGTGGCATTACTAGGGGTCCTGGAGCCATTAGAATTGGGGGCAGTGCTTTGGGCCCTGCTGCCAACTCCTGTTTTCCTGTTTCCTCCTTTTACTGTGAGGCTGACATTGCTCCATTCCCCTTCTCTTTGTACTATGGCAAGATAAACACTCCAGCTGGTTCTTGCCTTTCTCTGTTCCCTAAATTCTTCCTCACTAAGTGGGAGGATTCTTGTCCTACTTCCTCCATTATCCCCCCCCCCCCCCATCACCTTGGGGATAATTCTCTTCTTTCCTGTCCCCATGTGCTCTCAGGGAGGATTCAGGTCTCTGCAGGTAATGGCCCTTTGCTAACTCTGGACCCTCTCCTGGTCTTATCCTTACCCTCTGGTTTCACCCTTACTCTCTGTCTTAGTCAGGGGCTAGACCTAGGGACTAGAGGCTTCAGGGTGGGGACTTGTTTCCTGTTCAGGTTGTCAGTTTGCAGCTGACTGATGCATGTTTGGGGCTAAATCTTGCAGCGTGTGTGCCTGGGAACTGGGTAACCAACCTTTGCATGATAGTGGTTAATTCCTCAGTACCTTAGGGTGGGAGCAGTGCATGCTGGGCAGTGTGTTGCCAGAAAGGGCTTTACTTAGGCATGATGTGTCTGGATGTTGGGAAGCCTCTGCGGAGGGGTAGCCTAGTGGAGGTGACATGAATATGCATGGCAGTGAGGAAGTAAATATACAGGGTGCAAAGTGTATATATACCTTAGTGTGAAGGGAATATGTGAGTACAAGAGGCCACTTAACCATCATTTGGTCAAGTGGATATTGGAAGGACTAGTCCCTATGTTCAGAGTCCCTGGTGCTTATCTACAGACTAGAAACATCGCGTAGTGGGCATTGTGCTGTCCACTTCCTCCCCTTCCTGGTACCAACTGCCTTCCTCCCTCTTGATAGCACTTCTACCCCAGCCGGGCCCAGCCCCCGAGCAGTGCAGCTTCCCGAGTGCAGAGTGCAGCCCCCGCCCGCCCTGGCCCAGCTGCCCATGTCTACCCTGCTGGATCCCAAGTAATGATGATCCCTTCCCAGATCTCCTACCCAGCCTCCCAGGGGGCCTACTACATCCCTGGACAGGTGAGGCTGGAGGCTTGGGAGCTGGAAGCCACAGAACCTTGTACCCCAACCCTCACCTTCTCTTCTGTTGACCTTCCAGTCCCATCTCTGTCTTCTCCAGAGGTGGGACTTCTTTGTGGTCACTGCCCAGAGTTGGCTTGTCCTATCTTGCCCTACATTCTCTTTGTAGTCTGATTTGATACTCAGCTTCTTCAACTCTTTCTTTCCCCTCCCCTCCCCATTCCCACTCCACCAGGGTCGTTCCACATACGTTGTTCCGACACAGCAGTATCCCGTGCAGCCAGGAGCCCCAAGCTTCTATCCGGGCGCAAGCCCTACAGAGTTTGGGACCTATGGTAAGCAGGGGGTGGGGGCGAGTCAGGCAAGAGTGAGTCCAAGGGAACATCTAAAGTCACTAATTCCTAAGACTTTCCAGTCTGTTCCTTGGTCTAAAAATGATATGGTTAGTAGGTAGTAGGGATATGTGTATGGGGGTGGTTGGGGATTTTATCCTAGTCTTGAGAGTTGGAGTCTTTCCCGCCTCAAGGAATATTGGATCAGGCACCAGTTTGAGGGCCTGCTGGTAAACATTCCCTGTGACACTGGTTCCATGGGTCGGAGGATCCCATGTAACGTGCATTTGGGAGATTTTTGTAGCTGTTTTATATTTATATTTTTAGGAAAGGATTAGTCTGTTCTTTATGGCAGTGGTTTCCAAAATTTTTTTTTTTTTTTTTTTTTCCCAAAATTTTTTGATCATCAGGAAAAATTTTGAGTGTGTACCTTTAACATATGTTATGTTTTTATTTATATTTTTGCATAATTTAAACAAATAACACTTTATGTTGCTGGTGAAAAATAGTAAGTAGAGATTATGGATGGGATTAAAGAATGCATCCCATTTTGGAGACCATTGCTTTAAGGAATTAATTTTTCCTCATTCTGAGTCTGGTTCATAATGTTACTTTTTATTTCCTTGCCCCTGAGCAAAGGGCTGGAGACTGGAACTGGACTCAGGTTGAGTAGATATGGTTGGCAAATCTCTTTATCTCATTCCCAGCCAAAGCCCTGATTCTGTTTCAGGTTAAGTAGTTGCTGCTCCGTCTGAGTGTATATATGTATGTGGTGCCCTAGGGGTGGGGTATATATACAGCCTATTACCGGTAGAAGAAGAACAGACAGAATCCTGGTGGTTGGTGTATGGTGGGGAACGGGTGCCTGCCTATAAAGGGGTGTGTGTATCAGTGTCAGGAATCCTTGTAAATGCAGTTCAGACTGGTTCTCCAGCTTTGACAGACACCTAATTCCCTTGAGGAGGAGGGTGGGGCAGGACAAGGGGCTGGCTGTGGGTGATGAGAGGTTCTAGGGCTGGGAGGTACTCAAGCAGGCATTTGTATATGGTTGGGTCCTGACGCTGCTACCATTCTACCTTTCTGTGTCTCTCTCCTCCCAAGCTGGCACCTACTACCCAGCCCAAGGTGTACAGCAGTTTCCGACTGGTGTGGCCCCCGCCCCAGTTTTGATGAACCAGCCACCGCAGCTTGCTCCCAAGAGGGAGCGGAAAACGGTGAGTAGCAAAAAGGGGCTCTTCTAAGACGTCTGGGAAAGGGAGAATCAAGGCCAGGCGCATTGTGGGTCAGGGAGCAGGAAACTGAGGAAGACCTTCAGTTGAAGTGGACAACGAATGGGGATCTGTAAAGTGCTTAGATTCCTTGTAAGGTACTAAGATTACAGTGTAGAAAAAGCTCATGTGAAGACTGAAGTGCTTAGTGGGGAAATTCCTGAGAGACCTGGGTTCTGGGGTCCATAAGATTTATGTTTGGTTTTGAGTTTCTGGTGGCTTGCTCTAGAAATGCTTAGTTTTCTGTGGCCCCATCCCCACCCCCCAGTCCTGGA
Organism: Rhynchonycteris naso; assembly: GCA_037038555.1. Taxonomy (NCBI): domain Eukaryota; kingdom Metazoa; phylum Chordata; class Mammalia; order Chiroptera; family Emballonuridae; genus Rhynchonycteris; species Rhynchonycteris naso. The sequence continues at coordinate 41,400,433 of CM073002.1, forward strand.
AGCTCTTGAGGTCTCCGCCTCTGCTCAATCCTCAAGCCCTGGGCGTGGTGCCCAGAATAGGGTGCCAGGGCTGGGGAAGCCGCTGAGTCACCCTGACTCCACCCACTGGATCTGGGCCCTGCCCCCAGAGATCAGACCGACTAGCCACAAGTGAGCTGTATGGGTGCTAGATGGGGGTCTTGGCCCCCTCGGTGTGCAGCCACTGACTTGGGGATCGTTAGTGGAGCAGCAGTGAGGGAGGGAGGGGCATTGTGATGTACAGGGCTGCTCTGTGAGGTCAAGGGCCTCTTGGGTGGGGACCAGGGCAGGGGACTACAAGAGCAGCCGGATGGGTTGACAGTAGAACTCATGGGCTTTCTGGCACCCAATCACCTGCTTCCTAGTGGGGTTTGGAGGGTTGGCCTGGAGTCTTAGGCGTGGAGCAGGGTGGAGAGGTGGGCTCCTCCTGCTTTCCACTCATCCTATAGCTTTCTTTCCCCAGATCCGAATTCGAGATCCAAACCAAGGAGGGAAGGATATCACGGAGGAAATTATGTCTGGGGCCCGAACTGCCTCCACACCAACTCCCCCCCAGGTATTATTGTCTGCTCTTTGAGTAATGCCATGGCTGGGATGGCTATTCTGCCCTGAACTCCCAAGTTCTTTGGTCTTTTCCTTCAACTAAGGGATTTATTTCCCTGCTTTCCTGGATTTCTAGGCAGAGCTAAAGTAAAAGTGGCTCTAGTAAAGAAGGGTTGTGGGACTCTTCAGGGCAAAGTTGGTAACCCTTTGTGTCCTGCAGACGGGAGTCGGTCTGGAGCCTCAAGCTAATGGGGAGACTCCCCAGGTTGCTGTTGTTGTCCGGCCAGGTATGTAAGCATGCGGAGCGGAGATTTTTATGGGGAAGAGTAGTGTGACAGTTTAAAGTGACTGTATCAGGTGCCAGAGAAGAACGATTTAGGTTTTAGGTAGTGTGATTTTGAGGGTGGATTGGATTTTTGGAGAAAGGGAAAAGGCTTAGAGGGGAGGAGATTAGGGGAGGGGAGGTGTTAGGTTGGGAATGCCTTGGCTGGGTGGCGGAGGAGGAGGAGGAGGCACAGCATCAGTGAAGGACTTGCCTTTAATTACTTATTCTTCCTTCCTGTGGTGCAGATGACCGGTCACTGGGAGCAGTCATGGAGGGCCGGCCAGGACTGCCTGGCACAGAGCATAGCCCTTCCGAATCCCAGCCTTCATCACCTTCTCCAACCCCATCACCACCCCCAATCTTGGAACCAGGATCTGAGCCTAATCTCGCAGTCCTCTCTATTCCGGGGGACACTATGACAACGGGGATGATACAAATGTCTGTAGAAGAGTCAACCCCCATGCCCTGTGAAACTGGGGAGCCATATTGTGTCTCTCCAGAACCCACTCCCCTCGCTGAACCCATATTGGAAGTAGAAGTGACACTTAGCAAACCAATTCCAGAGTCTGAGTTCTCTTCCAGTCCTCTCCAGGTTTCCATCCCCCTGGCATCTCCCAAGGTAGAAATTCCTCCTGAGCCTAATGGCACAGTCCCATCTGAGGACCTAGACCCAGAGCTGGAGTCGAACCGAGAACTTGCTCCTCTCCTTCCCCTTGCTTGTCCCTCTGAATCCCCCACACCCATTGCTCCAACTGCCCAACCTGAGGAACTGCTCAATGGAGCCCCCTCGCCACCAGCTGTGGACTTAAGCCCCGTCAGTGAGCCAAAGGAGCAGGCCGAGGAGGTTACAGCACCATTGGCTCCCCCCACCGTCCTCTCTGCTACTCCATCTATGGCTCCTCCAGCAACTGCCCCGGCTTCAGAGGAGGAAATGGAAGAGGAGGAGGAAGAGGAAGAAGCAGAAGCTGAGGGTGAGAAGGGAGGCGAGGAACTGCTCCCCCCAGAGAGCACCCCTGTTCTAGCCCACCTGTCCCAGAATTTGGAGGCAGCAATAGCCACCCCAGGTAAGGTGTGGTTATATGGTGGAGGTGGGTCAGGCTGGAGGGTGTGGTTCTTCTGTTGATGGATGATTTTCATTTGTGCCATTGTGTCTGGGTCAGAAGGCCTATCATGGCAACTAAGCTAGATTAAGGAATTTAAAGTCTAGAGAGGATGTGGTAGAAAGAAAAAAATGTTACACCGTGGGTGCTTTTTTCTCAGGGGTACTTTTTAAGTTATCTCCACACCTTTTTTCCCTAAATAGTGGCAGTATCTGTGCCAAAGAGGAGACGGAAAATTAAGGAGCTCAATAAGAAGGAAGCTGTAGGAGATCTCCTAGATGCCTTCAAGGAGGTAAGGGAGCGTGTAGTAGTAGAGGGCAGGCTTTGGGTATGAACATGGTCATGCTGCGACCACATGGAATGCCATGGTTACAGGCAAACCCAGGAGTACCAGAGGTGGAAAATCAGCCTCCTGTAGGCAACAACCCCGGTCCAGAGCCTGAGGGCAGCAGTGTGCCCCCACGACCTGAGGAAGCAGATGAGACCTGGGACTCAAAGGAAGAAAAAATTCACAATGCCGAGAACATCCAGCCCGGGGAACAGAAGTATGAATATAAGTCAGGTATGCTGAAGGAGGGGTGTGAGGGATGAATTCATTCTTGTTTAGAGCCCCAGGAGACAATAGTGTGGTTGGTGCATCCTGTCCTCCTTACAGATCAGTGGAAGCCTCTGAACCTTGAGGAGAAAAAGCGCTATGACCGTGAGTTCCTGCTTGGCTTTCAGTTCATCTTTGCCAGTATGCAGAAGCCAGAGGGACTGCCCCATATCAGTGATGTGGTGTTGGATAAGGTTGGTGGGCTTGAGGGGAGGCTAAGTTTGTATTAACTGATTGGTTGGGGAGGAGTCTAAGATCCTGAAAGAGCAGTTAGTAGCTGTAGTTTGTCTCTGATACCTTCTCTGTCCTCTTCACAGGCCAATAAAACACCACTGCGGCCACTAGATCCTGCTAGACTTCAGGGCATAAATTGTGGCCCAGACTTCACTCCATCCTTTGCCAACCTTGGTCGACCAGCCCTCAGCAACCGTGGGCCCCCAAGGGGTGGGCCAGGTGGGGAGCTGCCCCGAGGGCCGGTGAGTGGGACTGGCTAGAGGGGCAGAATGGCAAAGGGTGGGTTAGTGTATGGCCGTCTGTATCTCAGGAATGAGAAGCCTGCTCTAGAGATGAGTGGTAGTGGTATCTCAGGTTGTGCTGACTGCTGTATCTTCTCTTGTCCTTACCCCTTTCTTAGCAGGCTGGTCTGGGACCCCGGCGCTCTCAGCAGGGCCCCCGGAAGGAACCACGCAAGATTATTGCCACAGTTTTAATGACTGAAGATATAAAGCTGAACAAAGCAGAGAAAGCCTGGAAACCCAGCAGCAAGCGGACAGCGGCTGATAAGGACCGAGGGGAAGAAGATGCTGATGGCAGCAAAACCCAGGTACTGGCAAAGCCTGCTTTTGGTTTCCTTCTCAGGGTCTGCTCAGCCAGCTCTCTTTTTGCTTCTGTCCATCCTCATCACTAGCCTCTCCATCCCTCCTAGTGGCTTTTGTCCTTCTGAGAACCTCACTGGATCCTGTCTCTTCTCTGTTCCCTTTCCCTACCAGGACCTGTTCCGCAGGGTGCGCTCCATTCTGAATAAGCTGACACCCCAGATGTTCCAGCAGCTGATGAAGCAGGTGACACAGCTGGCCATTGACACCGAGGAACGCCTGAAAGGGGTCATTGACCTCATCTTTGAGAAGGCCATTTCAGAGCCCAACTTCTCTGTGGCCTATGCCAACATGTGCCGCTGCCTCATGACGGTTAGTTGTAACTTTTATAATCTTACGGTTTGACCTCCCACTTCTCGAGTCTACCTTCTTGGTTCTCCTTTAGCCTATGGCATAAGTTGATGGCAGCCAGGAGGAGGCAGAGGTCTTCTTGGTTACGTAAAGACTCTGGGAAATCTTTCTAGTCCTGGACTAATCTGAATGTGACATTCTCTTTGACATACAGCTGAAAGTGCCCACTACAGAAAAGCCAACAGTGACTGTAAACTTTAGAAAACTGTTGCTGAATCGATGTCAGAAAGAGTTTGAAAAAGACAAAGATGATGATGAGGTTTTTGAGAAAAAGCAAAAGGAGATGGATGAAGCTGCTACGGTGAGAGAAAACCCACCAACTTCCCTGCGCATCTAGGGTGCTGCTTAGCTGTAGAATTGGGGTGGGGATAGTCGTTCGGGGGGTTTCTGTCTGAGAACATGAGTGCTTGTTGCTGGGTACAGAAATCCAGATAGTGGAGGAGAGGCTTTTATTATATATTTCTTATTTTATTAAAATGTTTTTAAATTTATTGATTTTAATGAGAGAGGAAGGGGGAGAGAGAGAAGAGAGAGGAACATTGGTCCACTCTTGTATGTGCCCCGACTGGGGATTGAACCAGCAACCTCTGCTTTGGAAGGATGCTCTAACTAATTAAGCTATCAGGCCAGGGCGAGGACAGGGTTTTTTATTTACCCATGTGGCTGGCTATTCTTTTTTTTTAACATATTATTTATTGATTTTACAGAGAGGAGAGAGAAAGAAAGGGGTGGGAGGAGGAGCAGGAGGCATCAACTCGTAGTTGCTTCTCGTATGTGCCTTGACTGGGCAAGCCCGGGGTTTCGAACCGGCGACCTCAGCATTCCAGGTCCACGCTTTATCCACTGCGCCACCACAGGTCAGGCTGGCTATCTTTTTGATGTGATCCCTGTCCCATGATTACCAGGCAGAGGAACGGGGACGCCTGAAGGAAGAGCTGGAAGAAGCTCGAGACATAGCCCGGCGGCGCTCTTTAGGGAATATCAAGTTTATTGGGGAGTTGTTCAAGCTGAAGATGTTAACAGAGGCAATAATGCATGACTGTGTGGTTAAACTACTTAAGAACCATGATGAAGAGTCCCTTGAATGCCTTTGCCGTCTGCTCACCACCATTGGCAAAGACTTGGACTTTGAAAAAGCCAAGGTAGGGGTCCTGAGATGTGGACGGGACAGGCTGAAGTACCTGGGGCCTGCTTTCCACTGACAGACTCCCTGTTAGAATGTCATGTCTGGGCCATTGAACCACAGTGTTGGAGCTGAGGGCCTGTAGCTGGAGGTGAGGAATTAAGTTCCTGGTCTGATCCCTTTGCTTCTTTCTAGCCCCGAATGGATCAGTATTTCAACCAGATGGAAAAAATAATTAAGGAAAAGAAGACTTCATCCCGAATCCGCTTCATGCTGCAAGATGTGCTAGATCTGCGACGGGTATGTGTTCCTCCCTTCCTACTGCTAGTCTGTTGCTCCTGACCCTAGAGCTCTCAGTTGCTGACACTGCTTTGTCTGTTCTTGATGTCATGTTGTTACCGGCTTCCTGTCCTCACAGAGCAATTGGGTGCCACGCCGTGGGGATCAGGGTCCCAAGACCATTGACCAGATCCACAAGGAGGCAGAGATGGAGGAGCATCGGGAACACATAAAAGTGCAGCAGCTAATGGCCAAGGGCAGCGACAAGCGTCGAGGTGGCCCTCCAGGCCCACCTATCAGTGAGTTTGATGCTAGGATTGATAGGGCATTGTGAGGGGTTGTGCTTTCCACTGATGACTTCTTGTTAGTGCCACGTGTCTGGGCCACTGAGACTCCATGATGGAAATGAGGATCTGAGGAAGTGAGCTGGGACTAGCCCAAGGGGATTGGGCTGTTAGGCCTTACCATTTCAGTATGCTCTCCTTATTGTTCTAGGCCGTGGCCTTCCACTTGTTGATGATGGTGGTGGCTGGAACACAGTCCCCATCAGTAAGGGCAGCCGCCCTATAGACACCTCACGACTCAGCAAGATCACAAAGGTAGGGGTGTCTATGTTGGAGGGGGTGATACTAGTAATAAGAGGGTAAGAAGGGATCAAAGTAGGCATTAAACACAAATTTGGGTCTTAGTCCCCTCATTCTCTGAAGTTCGGAAAGTGACAGCTGAAATTTTCCTCTTAGATTAATTGCTTTGATTGCTCAAAACAGGACTGCCAACAGTAAGGGGTGTGATCACATTGTTCTGGGCCACTTTGTGGTCAGAAAACTCACATGCACACTAAATTAGGTCCCTTTTCTGTTTTGTACACCCCCAGGCTAAAAATGGATTTTATTTATTTTTTTCTCTGATTGTTTTTAGATAGAGAAGAGGGAGGGGGAGAGAGAGACAGGAGCACTCATTTGTTCCACTTAGTTCTGCCTTAGGTTGTACATTCATTGGTCTCTTCCTGTACATCCTGACGGAGGATTGAACCTACAACCTTGTTGTTTCAGGATGACTCTCTGATTGAGCTAAATGGCCAGGGTCTGGTTTTTATACTTTATTTATTTATTGTATTTTTCTGAAGTGAGAAGCTGGAAGGCAGAGAGACAAATGCCTGCATGCACCCGACTGGGATCCACCTGGAAAGCCCACTAAGGGGCATTGCTCCGTTGCAACGGGGGCCATTCTAGCGCCTGAGGCAGAGGTCGTGGAGCTGTCCTCAGTGCATGGGCCAATTTTGCTCCAGTGGAGCCTTGGCTGCGGGAGGGGGAGAGAGGAAGGAGAGGAGGGGGGAGGGTGGAGAAGCAGATGGTCACTTCTCTTGTGTGCCCTGGCCGGGAATCGAACCTGGGACTTCCACATGCTGGACCGACACTTGACCACTGAGCCAACTGGCCAGGGCCTTTTTTATTTTTAATAAAGATTTTATTTATTGCTTTTACAGAGAGAAGAGGGGGTAGGGAGCAGGAAGTATCAGCTCATAGTTGCTTTACTTTAGTTGTTCATTGCGGGCTTGTTGCATGTTCCTTAACTGGGCAAGCCTAGGGTTTTAACCGGCCATCTCAGCGTTCCAAGTTGATGCTCTATCCTCGGTGCCTCCACAGACTAGGCTACACTTTCTAATGGTTGAACAAAAGCAAATGCTATTATGTGTTGTGAAGTGATATAAAAATTTCAGTTTCAGGGTCCATAGTTTTATTAGAACCCAACCACACTCATTTCCTTTATCCTCTGAGACTCCTCTCATATGACAGCAGTAGTGTTGAGTAGTGGAAATATAAACTGTGACTTCAAAGCCTAAAATATTTACTATATAGCCCTTTACAAAAAAAGTATGCCTTGGCCCCTGGTCGTGGCTCTGTCTGTGTGTGGCTGATGCTTTGGCTAGATTAGACCCATGACTCTCCACCCCTTTTCTTTCCTCAGCCTGGCTCCATTGATTCTAACAACCAGCTCTTTGCACCTGGAGGGCGATTGAGCTGGGGCAAGGGCAGCAGTGGAGGCTCAGGAGCCAAGCCCTCTGACGCAGGTATGGAGGCCACTATAAAGCTGTGTATTTATTAATGAGCTTTCTTGAGGGTACAGCCTTGTCTACAGTGTGTCCGTCCGTAAAGTCATGGTGCACTTTTGACCGGTTGACCGGTTAGAAGTGCACCATGACTTTACGGACACCTGTATATGGGAGGCTTGTCTCCTTGTCTATGTGGGAGGCCTTTGATACAACAGAGTGGTTAGGTAATACAGGGGCTACTTGGTGGGACTAGCGACTGAACTGCGTTAGTGTTGTGACTAAGACCAATGTCCTCAACTGGTAAGTAGGTAATAGAATGTAAAAAGATCTTAGTCTTTGTTTTCTGCCCCCCTGCAGCATCAGAAGCTGCTCGTCCAGCTACTAGTACTTTGAATCGTTTCTCAGCCCTTCAACAAACAGTATCTACAGAAAGCACAGAAAATAGACGTGTGACCCAGAGGTGAGGTTTCTTGGGTGTCTTTGTTTTTCACACAAAGAAAGGTACCATGATTAGGTTTGGGTTGTTGCCATAGGAATCTTCACACACACCTATAATGCTCTAGAGACCTTGGCTGCAATTGGGGCATAGAACAAGGCCTGATGGTTGCTCAGTATGTTGGGTATTTAAAGGAGAGAGCACTTGGGCAATAAGGTAAGAGATCATGTGCCTGTCTTTTTTTCTAGGAGTAGCTTGAGCCGGGAACGGGAACGAGGTGAGAAAGCTGGGAGTGAACGGGGAGGTGATCGTGGAGACCGGCTTGATCGTTCTCGGACACCTGCCACCAAGCGAAGCTTCAGCAAGGAAGTGGAGGAGCGGAGTAGAGAGCGGCCCTCCCAGCCTGAGGGGCTGCGCAAGGCAGCCAGCCTCTCGGAGGATCGAGACCGTGGGCGGGATGCTGGTAAGGGGTTGAGAGGAGAAGGGAAGGGAATGGTATGGACTAGTTTGGACTAGCCAGTCCCTATATAGTTTTCAGAGCTCTAGATGTTTGCTAGAAAGACTGGAACTAAAGAGTCTCTGATCTGTGTTGTCCCCCTCAGTGAAGCGAGAAGCTACACTTCCTCCTGTGAGTCCCCCAAAGGCTGTGCTCTCAGAGGAAGAGCTGGAGAAGAAATCCAAGGCCATCATTGAGGAGTACCTCCATCTCAATGACATGAAGGTGGATGGTGGGAGGGGTCTGAGTGATGGCACAGTGGGCAAAGACTGCGGGCAGTTGTGCAGTATAGGGTCTGGGCCAGACACTGACTGCTTTTCCTCCTATCTCTGTGTTCCTTGCAGGAGGCAGTGCAGTGTGTACAGGAGCTGGCCTCACCTTCCCTGCTCTTTATCTTTGTGCGGCATGGCATCGAGTCCACACTGGAGCGCAGTGCCATTGCTCGTGAACATATGGGACAGCTGCTGCACCAGCTGCTCTGTGCTGGGCACCTCTCCACTGCTCAGTACTATCAAGCGTATGGCCAACTTGTGTGACCCTTCCACTTTTACAAGTTCATGAATTTCCTTCATAAGATCTTTGGAACCTTGTGGATGTGGGGAGTGAGCCATCTAAGGACAAGAAAGTTGTCCTTAGCTTGAGATAATTGCCCCGTGTTTAGGAATGCTTCTGATGGCTCCACAGTTGATGCTTTAGTCATGCCTTGTTGGCCCAGAAGGAGGATAGGGGCATGGCTGCTCTATCCTAAATAGCTCCAACTTTGAATTCCCTTTACAGGCTATGTGAAATTCTAGAATTGGCTGAAGACATGGAAATTGACATTCCCCATGTGTGGCTCTACTTAGCAGAACTGGTAACGCCGATTCTGCAGGATGGCGGAGTGCCCATGGGGGAACTGTTCAGGTGAGCTCCTCTTGGTGGAATTCAGGGGAGAGAAAGACAGGAACAAAGCGGGTGGGGATGAAGGGGTGGTAGGTGTAGGTTACTAGGTGTCTGGGTTTAGGGAGGAGTGTGGTAATGTACTGAGGATTTTGGAGGCTGTCAACACTGTAGTTTTCTTACAGGGAGATTACAAAACCTCTGAGGCCCCTGGGCAAAGCTGCTTCCCTGTTGCTGGAGATTTTGGGGCTCCTATGCAAAAGCATGGTGAGTAAGAGCCTTTCAGGAGTGATATGTTCAGGATTTCTCTTTCCACTATGGTTTTGGCTACTTGTGGTGACACTGAATCCTCATGGTCCTTAGATGGGATGGCGTTGATGGGGATGGATGGTAGTACTGTGTTAGTATCAGAGAGAGGCTGGCACTCCCTCAGACTAGTTCCTCTTGTGAGTTCTGGCCGAGGCTGGTTCATGGGCTTATAAGACCTTATTTAGACCCTTGATTAACTGGATTGATTGAGTCAGTCATTCATTCATTCAACTAGTGGGTTGGGTTTTTTTTTAAGAGAGAGAGGGTGAGAAGCATCAACTCATAGTTGTTTTCATTTTATTTTTTTCTCTTTAAAGGTTTTATTTACTGATTTTTAGAGAGGAGAGCCTGGCTAATGGTGGTGCAGTAGATAGCATGTCAACCAGGGACACCAAGGTCCCAGGTTCGAAACCCTGAGGTTGCCGACTTGAGTGTGGGCTCATCTGGCTTGAGCACAGGTTCACCAGCTTGAGCAAGGGGTCATTTGCTTGTCACTGGCTTGACCCCAAAGGTAACTGGCTTGAGCAAGGGGTCACTTGCTGAATTGGAGCCCAGCCGGTCAGAGTACGTATGAGAAGCAATCAGTGAACAGGTAAAGTAATAACAACTATAAGTTGATGCTTCTCATCTCTCTCCTTTCTTTCTCTCTAAAAAAGAAAAAGAAAAAAAATGGAGAGAGAGAGGGAGAAAGGGGGTAGGTGTGGGAAGCATCAACTTGCAGTAGTTGCTTCTCTTATGTGCCTCAACTGGGCAAGCCCTGGGTTTTGAGCCAGCAACTTCAGCATTCCAGGTTGAAGTTCTGTCCACTGTACCAAAACAGGTCAGGCTGCTTTCACTTTAGTTGTGAATTGATTGCTTCTCATATATGCCTTGACTGAGGCCGAGCCAATGTTCCCTTGATCAAGCTCGTGACCTTGGGGTTTTGATTCCAGAGACCTTGGGGCTCAAGATGGGGAGCTTTGGGGATCGTGTATCCCCAAACTATGGCCCTCAGGCTGCATGCAGCCCCGTGAGGCCATTTATCTGGCCCCCGCCGCACTTCCGAAAGGGGCACCTCTTTCATTGGTGGTCAGTGAGAGGAGCACAGGATGCATTCACACCTTTAGTTCCCATTGAAATACTGGTCAGTTTGTTGACTTAAATTTACTTGTTTTTTATTTTAAATATTGTATTCCTATTTTGTTTTCTTACTTTAAGATATGTGCAGTGTGCATAGGGATTTGTTCATAGTTTTTTTTATAGTCCGGCCCTCCAACGGTCTGAGGGACAGTGAACTGGCCCCCTGTGTAAAAAGTTTGGGGGCCCCTGGTGTAGATGATTCCCCTGCTTAAGCCAGTGACCCTGTGCTGATAACCAGCGACCTCTGTGTCTCAAACCAGTGACCTCAGCGTTTCAGGTCAAACCTTTATCCCCTTCATTCAGTCAGGTAGTGTTTTTTAGATATTTTTTTTAACCATTTACTTTTTTTTTTTTTTTTTTTTTTAGGATTTTATTTCTTTTTTACAGGGACAGAGTGAGAGGAAGGGATAGATAGGGACAGACAGGAACGGAGAGAGGTGAGAAGCATCAATCATTAGTTTTTCGTTGCCGTTGTGACACCTTAGTTGTTTATTGATTGCTTTCTCATGTGCCTTGACCGCGGGCCTTCAGCAGACCGAGCAACCCCTTGCTGGAGCCAGTGACCTTGGGTCCAAGCTGACGAGCTTTTGCTCAAGCCAGATGGGCCCATGCTCAAGCTGGCGAGCTTGGGGTCCTCCGCATCCCAGTCTGACGCTCTATCCACTGCGACACTGCCTGGTCAGGCTTTAAGCATTTACTCTTAAAATTGTGAAGTAAAGCTTGAAATAAAGTGGTGGACATTGAGTGTTTTAAGTACTGTGAGGTTGCAAAGGAATGTCTGATAATGTTCATGACAGTATGCTTTCCTGGAAGGGGGCTGAAGCTGCCTAGTGAAAATTAATTGGTGACTGACAGGTCATAAAAATAGGAAGGCAAATGGATGTGGTGATTGGTGGTAGTGGGATGTTGGAAAGTAGAGTTTCAGAAGAGTTCAGCCTCCTGGAACCCAAAGGAATGAGACTTTGAGTTAAAAGGAATTGTTCTTTCAGTGTACCAGATAATTTCTGTTTATAGGGAAAAGAAAAAGCATCTTGGACTACTTATGTATTTTCATTGACTCTAAGGTACCATAGAGTATAGGACATATTACACTCTGCTGAGAAAAAAAAAAAGACTTTTTTTTTTTTTAATGAGAGGAGGGGAGGCAGAGAACAGAGTCCTGTATGCAATGACTGGGATCCACCGGGCATGACCACTAGGGGGTGATGCTCTGCCCATCTGGGGCACTGATCTGTTGTAACCGGAGCCATTCTAGCACCTGAGGTGGAGGCCATGGACCTGTCCTCAGCTCCTGGGCCAATTTTGCTCCAATGGAGCCTTGGCTGCGGGAGGGGAAGAGAGAGACAGAGAGATAGGAGAGGAGGTGGGGTGAAGAAGCAGATGGGCGCTTTTCCTGTGTGCTCTGACTGGGAGTTGAGCCCCAAACAGTCACACGCTGGGCTGACACTCAACTACTCAGCCAACAGGACAGGGCTGGTTATATTTTTTAAATGGAGTATATATCAAATGAGACAATTCCATTTTAGTGGTGTTAAAATGGGCTTTAAAATCCATGACCTACAATAATCAAGGGTCAGTATCATCATTTTGAATGCCTATTATTATAAAAGTGATGCCTTCAGAATCTCTTGCTTTTTTACAGAAAATAGGCTCAGACTGCTGTTTTTTTGAGGATTCTGACTTGCATTGGGGTGGATGGGTATATATGCTCTGGTTTTCTGGACTTGGGAACTAAATAAGCTTATTTGTTAGTTTTGCCCTCTCCCATAAGCATTTGTTACTTGGGGTAAGAGAGAACTAGGCTGTTTTAGAAAAAGAATTGTACATGAGTGTGGGAAGCTGGAATGATACTTATTTGGATTTGGTTAATTTTTGTGATCCAGTTATTCTTTTAGAATCTTGTGGAAGGTAATTGACATCTTTCTTGGCGGCTCTTAGGCCATACCTCTGAACCCATAGTCTCATAGAGGGTGAGTTTCTGTGTCTGACTGATGGCTGTGCCCAGTACTAGACTTAAGTGTGGAGGGACTATGCCTGTCTGGTGTCCTATAGTGTCTTACGTCTCTAGGCAACTAGTGGCCTTTCAGTAAATATTTGATGGGTGCCATTTGTAGTGCTGTTAGAATCTTGGAGGGAGAGGGGGTTGCTGAGTTGGTCTTGTGTTTTCCAGGGTCCCAAAAAGGTGGGGATGCTGTGGCGAGAGGCTGGACTTAGCTGGAAAGAATTTCTACCAGAAGGCCAGGACGTTGGTGCATTCATTGCCGAACAGGTTTGCACCTGGAGTTAGGATAACTCCATTTGGGGCTGGCCAGACTTCTTCCCTCATCTCACTCGCATGGTGCACTTCCTCCTGACCTTGGCCCTATTCAATTTTAGAAGGTAGAGTATACCCTGGGAGAGGAGTCAGAAGGCCCTGGCCAGAGGTTGCTCTCTTCTGAGGAACTGAGCAGGCAGCTGGAGAGGCTGCTCAAGGAAGGCAGCAGTAACCAGCAGGTGTTTGACTGGATAGAGGTATGTTCCTCTTGATACTGGGGGAGCAGGATAAAGGAGAATTTGTTCTTGGTGTAGTGGTGCTGTGGGGGCAGGCTAAAGAAGAAGTAGTTGGTATTGTGGGGGGACAAAATTCAGAATTTATTGGTCATGTGTTTCTTTCTCCTGTATAGGCCAACCTGACTGAGCAGCAGGTGGCATCCAACACATTAGTTCGAGCCCTCATGAAAACTGTCTGCTATTCTGCAATTCTCTGTAAGAGGAGCCAGGGAGATGGTGGGGCAAGGGTGGGCCCAACAGACAAATGGAGGGGGGGGAGGTTTTGGTCTTTGCCTCATACTTCTGAACCAGGATGAGGGTACGTTATCGCACTTATTCTTGTTTTCCTTCCTGTAGTTGAGACTCCCTTGCGAGTGGATGTTGAGGTGCTGAAAGCGCGGGCGAAACTGCTACAGAAATTCCTGTGTGATGAGCAGAAGGAGCTGCAGGCGCTCTATGCCCTCCAGGCCCTTGTAGTGACCTTAGACCAGCCCCCCAGTAAGAGCCAGGCTGGAGCATTGGGGACGGGGTAGAAGAGCTGCCAGGTAGTGGGGCAGTTATGGAGAAGGTCTCAACCCATTAAAGGTGGGTGGTCACTGGAGTGTAGAATGCTGAGATGGTTGATGTCTTCCCTCTGTGGCATATGTTTCCTTGCCTACGAACGGGAGGGGTTACATTCAGCTATGAAGTTGACTACCTGTCTTGTACTTAGCCAAGTGTTAGATGCCAGGAATGCAGAGCTGCTAAACAATGTTTCCCTTTGCCTGGCACATGGTTGAGATGCTTTTCTTGCCTCAATCTTTACAGCTACAGTTTAGAATAGATGGTCTTCCATTTTGGGAGACTGAGGTTAGGGTAATGTGCCTGAGGTTGTGCATTTCACAAATAGGTATGTGCTAAGGCCTTGGGATTTTGCAGTGAGTAAGTCAAACATAGTTCCTTGCTGGCCTGGACTCTGTAACAGTGATGAGTATTGGAAGATGATGGCTCCTTCAGGGTGCTCTTTACCTGGGGGGTTACACCTAGCTAGTCTAAGCGATTATGAATGGGAATTAACAAAATGGGAGCTAAATGACAAGTGGGAGGGACAGACTTGGAACAAAGAAATTGTGTGAGGAGGAAGACCATGAGGTAGGAAGAGCTGGACACAAGAGAACTGTGAAGGAAGACCATTGTGGGAGAACCCAGTATCCAGTTAGGTGAGGTAAAAGGGCTGGAGAAGTGGACACGGACTGGGTCATGCAGGGTTGTGTAAGCCATGGGATGAGGTTTAGGCTTTAGATAAGGACAGGAAGAGTCCTTTGTGGGATTTTAAGCAAGGAATTAAAAAATTCTAATTCAGTTTTTAGATCATCCTAGCCATTAGGGGAAGAGTGGTTTGTAATGGTGGTGAGTGTGAATGCAGTAGGATCAGCCTGGTTGGTGGCAGTGAAGTTGAGAGGGGAGTGGGCAGGTTCAGCACATACACTGGCCTGGGGAGAGTGCAATGAGAGATCAGAAGTTAGATAACTCCCAGGATGGCTTTTAGCTGAGGTGATAGTGTGGTATCATCCACTGGGTGGTGGGAAACACGGGACCAAGTTGAGTTTAGTCACAGTTCGTGAGCCTTGGGTGGGGTTGATCAGAGGTGTTGATAGACCTGGATATCTGAATTCATTAGGAGAGAAAGAGGTCAGGGGCTGGAGGTCTGTCTGATTTGATAGCACAGGTAACACCATCTGCAGGTCACAAGAAGATAGAACCTTGAGATGAAGGACCCACTGGTAAGGACCAAAGAAGGATAAGGCCCTGTGAACAAAGGACAGTAATTTTAGGAGATGTAAGTGGTTAGTAATTCTAGATGCTCCTTGAGAATTCAGTGGGAGGATATGTGAAAATTAATGGCTTCAGCCACCCTGGCAAAAACATTATTTGGTGAAGGGGGCAGGATCTTGATTGGAAAGGACTGAGTAATACTCAACTGAGTCAGGAAAAAGGGAAAACAGCAAATATAGACAAAACTCTTGTTTGGTTATAAGAGGTAGTGGTTGTAAAGGCGGCCTTTTGTGTTTAGATGGGAGAAACT
The DNA here is from genome assembly GCA_037038555.1 of Rhynchonycteris naso. NCBI lineage: Eukaryota > Metazoa > Chordata > Mammalia > Chiroptera > Emballonuridae > Rhynchonycteris > Rhynchonycteris naso. Next base: position 41,415,528 of record CM073002.1, read on the forward strand.
TGAAAACAGGGTAGAGTAGATAATTGATTGTGTAGTGTTCCCACTATTGGTATACATAGGATTTAAGAGCGCAAGTCTGGGATAAATGGTGTATTGTTGCCATTGCTGTGGGATGGGAGTGGGGCCTCTGGGAAAAACATCAATTTGTTGTTCCACTTAAGCATTCATTGGTTGATTTTTTTTTTACAGGGACAGAGTCAGAGAGAGGGATAGATAGGGACAGAGACAGGAACGGAGAGAGATGAGAAGCATCAATTATCAGTTTTTCGTTACAACACCTTAGTTGTTTATTGATTGCTTTCTCATATATGTGCCTTGACTGCGGGCCTTCAGCAGACCGAGTGACCCCTTGCTCGAGCCAGTGACTTTGGGCTCAAGCTGGTGAGCTTTTTGCTTAAACCAGATGAGCCCGGGCTCAAGCTGGTGAGCTTTTTGCTTAAACCAGATGAGCCCGCGCTCAAGCTGGCGACCTCCAGGTCTCAAACCTGGGTCCTCTGCTCCCAGTCTGACACTCTATCCACTGCGCCACCGCCTGGTCAGGCCATTGGTTGATTCTTGTATGTGCCCTGACCAGGGATTGAACCTGCAACCTTGGCGTATCAGGCTAATGCTCTAACCAACTGAGCTACCCTGCCAGGGCCATTTGTTTCTTTATTCAGTAGAAGTGTATTCACTGCTTAGCCTGTTTGCTTCTAGGATGTAAAGCTTGCTTTTGAAAATACTGGCATTGCAGTTGGGGAAGGAAGTAGGTTGTGTTCAGCGTTACACATAGGACAAGTGCCTGAGAGGCTTAGGGGTGTGAGGGTCAGAGTGTAGGGGGTGCATGAGTTGAGCCTAAGGGAATTCAATGAGAAGATGACAAGAGAAAAGATGTTCCTGGCAAAAGAGGTAGTACATGTAAATGTCAAGGTCAGAGAGGGTTTGTACGTTCAGGAAATAGGCGGAAAATAAGGGGAAATTGGGAGTAAGAGTTTGTTCTAGGTTATACCCTTGACTTGTGAGTCACACATCTGGAACTTTGGTGATTCCAATTTTACATATAGTTTTCCCTATTGCATACATCAAGAGTGAAGAAATTTGAAGCTGCTGATGTGAGGGAGGCTAGGCAGGTTTGTAAGGTTTGGCCAGGTGATTCATTCCTGTGCACGTTTCTTAGGTCATGAGATTAGTATCCTGTCAAAAACCTAGTCGCTCTGAAATGATCAAACATACAAATGTCTGGATGGGTCAAGAGCCTAGTTTTAACAGTGGAGTTTGGGAGGCATCCCTGTGGTTGGGATGGGGTGGTTGTGGACAGCACACCTCTTAACTCCGTCTTGCCTGCTTGCAGACCTGCTTCGGATGTTCTTTGACACGCTGTACGATGAGGACTTGTTGAAGGAGGAGGCCTTCTACAGCTGGGAGAGTAGCAAGGACCCCGCTGAGCAGCAGGGCAAGGGCGTGGCCCTGAAATCTGTCACAGGCTTCTTCAAGTGGCTTCGTGAGGGGGAGGAGGAGTCCGACCACAACTGAGGGCGGGTGGGGCCGGGGACTTGGAACCCCGTGGACACTCAGATGGCCCAGCCAGCCGCCTGGACTGCAGGGGGGTCAGCAGCAGTGGCGGTGGCAGTGGGTGCCTGTAGTACGATGTGTCTGACTGAGCTAATAAAATGGCTGAAGAGGCAGGATGGCTTGGGGCTACCTGGGGCCCCCTCCAGGATGCTGCCAGGTGTCCCCCTGGGGCACAGAGATATATTATATATAAAGTCTTGAAATTTGGTGTGTCTTGGGGGGTGGACACCACTGCCTGCCCCCTGGGGTCCTTTTTTATTTTCTGAAAATCACTCTTGGGACTGCCGTCCTCGCTGCTGGGGGCATATGCCCCAGCCCCTGCACCACCCCTGCTGCTGCCTGGGCAGGGGGAAGGGGGGGCACGGTGCCTGTAATTATTAAACATGAATTCAATTAAGCTCACTGCCTCTGCTTTATGGCCTTCTCCCTCTGGAGAACAGGAATGGATTGGTGGGCAGCCTCCTTTCCAGAGCTGGCACCCCTCTTGCCTCTTCCCCTGTCCATGATTGTGGGAGCTGGGAGTCACTTTTCTGGAGGGTTTGGCCTTCGAAATGATGGACAAAGTGGATGTTGATTTCCCTCTTAATTCTAATTCGGGGAGGAGACAGCTGTGGGGTACTTAATACACTTGGCTGCTTTTGCTCTTCTACCAGAATGTGAGCCAGACCCCTTTTCCTGGAGAACGTCTTGGGTTTTAGGCTGTTTACTGCAGGGAAGTCCTCCATGGTTACAAGGTCTCTCTGTAAGGCGGGGGTTGGATGCGATGAGGTCTTGCATCCCCATACAGTGCTACTGGCAGCCTAGGCCCAGTGAGTGCCAGCGTGTCATATTCGCCTCTCCTTATCCCCAGCTCCGCAGGCTTAAGGGGGTTCTGCAGTTGGCCCTGGGAGTACAGGACAAGCTTTTTTAGTACTCGGCCCCAGGCCGTCCCTGCGTGGCCTTGACGCCGGCTCGGCCCCGCCCGCGTTGAATAGTGACGCGAGTGGCCACACCCCCGCGCTAACGTCATCTGCCCGGTTCCCTCTCCCGGGAGCGGCGGCGGACGCGCGGCTCCTACCCCCTCCCTCACGGGTTCTCCCCTGCCCGGTGGTGGCCGCGGCCCGACCCTCTGCAAGCCGATGGCCCGGGTCCCGAGCGCGGGCTAGCGTGCCTGGGTGCCCGGCCATGGGCTGCATCGGCTCTCGGAGCCCGGCGGGTCAGGGTAAGAGGCAGAGGCCGGCACGGGTTAGGGAGTCGGGATGCGGGTGCGTGGGCCTCGGGTGGGTGGGGGCCTTGAGGAAGGGGCCAGTGTCGAGAGAGGGAGGAGCCTGCACCGGGGAGGCGGGCCTGGCAAGAGGAGGGAGCGGACCTGAGCGGGGAGGGGGCTAAACAGACTTTGGTTCGGTCCCATGGCCTGCCTGCTTCTGGGCTCTGCAGGGTAGACTCATATCTTTCTGTCTGGATTCCCAGCACCGCTGAGGGTGGCAGGAGGCGCATGGCCTGGGGAGGGGCTGGTCAACCTTCTCCAGCCCAGGGCGACTGGCCTTGCTCGCCCCCCACACCCCCTCACAGTCAAACCCCTTCTGCCTGAAACCTCTCCTCTCGCTGTCCTGGGAGTGGCCCTGTGCTGGGCACCTGCCCCTCCCAGCAGTGTCCCAACCTCCTTAAGCCTGCACATGCTGGCCAAGCACCCTGCTAGGGAGTTTTCAGTTAAACCTTACTCCCTATTGCAGTCGGATGGTTGATAAAGGGAACTAAGGCCCCACTTGGGGCACCTGTGAACACCTGATCATCTCTCACTTATTACAACTCTTTTAGTTTCCTTCCCACACTCTCACCAACGGAAAATCACCCTATCCTGTGGAGTAAAACGGAAGCCCAGAGGGAGGCCATCAGGGCTTCCTTCCCTCAACTGCTGACCCTTGCTTGGGCTTTGGTTACCTACCATTGATGGTGCATGCTGGGGCCTGGTCTTAGACCTATGCATCTGAGGTTGGCCAGCCTACTTTACTCCAGTGTCATGGATTTCTCCAAGCCTAAGGCCAGGTAGGAACTTTTGATGTTGAGGGACAGGTTTCTAATGGGTCCTGGGCTTTCAGGGCAGGTGGTCAGTCACATAGGCCGTAGTGTGGTTGGTACTTGAGGTTCTTTGGAACTAAGACTGAAATTTCTCTATCCTTGGGTTCCTGTGAGGAATTCTGGGATTTGTAGTTCTAAATTAACCTCATGGCTTTTGAAGCTGATAAGCAGCAGGCTGCTCTGATCCTTCTGGACCTACTGAGGCATGGAGTTCAGGAAGTCATTCTGTTTTGCAATCATGGGAGATTTTGGCTGACCTCAGGATTGGCATCAAGAGCCCTGATTAGGTACCAGTTGGGGCCATGGATGGCCTGTAATGTTGTGTTTTCCTTCTGGTTGGTAGCATTTCTGGGGACCACCAGCTGGCTGAGGCACAGGGACAGAGACGGCTGCTCCAGCTAAAGGTCAGTTGTGATATACATTGCCTGTTGGCACTGTCTAGGGGATGGGCCTTAGCTCACTGAGTTCCACAGAGTTGAACCAGGCCCCTAGAACTCCCACCTCCTCAAAGTCATGAAGCAGGAGGAGCCTTCTCCTTATGTGACTAGGAACTGGTTCCAAGTGGGGAGGGGACTGGCTCAGCATCCGGAACCAAAATAGGAATAGAACTGGGAGCTGAGCCTGGAGCAGTTCTGGGCTTTTGGTTCTCTGCATCATCAGCCAGAATGCCTATGATTTCTGTGCTGGGCAAAATGTTTCTGTGGCAGCGTGAAGGTCCTGGAGGACGATGGACTTGTCAGACAAGTCGCAGAGGTGAGACCAGGAACCATAGATGTGATCTGGGAGGTGATGGGAAGCTGAGGAATAGAGTGCTCAGGAGGTAGAAGGAAAATTACTTTGCTTAGATCTTGGGAACCAGGCTGAAACAGAAACAACCAGGCTGAGGCCAGACAGGCCATTGGGAAACACCCTTAGGGAACTGGGGCTAAAGTCAGAAAAAAATCATGGGTTTATCAGAGAAAAGAGCTGCATACCAGCTGAGTCTGGTGAGAAGGCAGGCAGCAAAACTGCACAGGGTGCAAGATGGTGGTGGGGAGGAGGATGGTGATGGCAGTGTAAAAATGAAAACTGTGTTTTCGGAAAGGAATGGGTAGGCTGAGAAACCAAAGATTCAGAATTTATCTAAGTTCAGGTTTCATGCTGAGGATTTTGATAGCAAAATATATCCAGTGGAGGAAGTTGGCTAGTGGCTGCCTCAAAATGGCCCTAGGGGCTTAAAGGTTAGGGGCAGTGGGATAGGGGCTTTCAGAGTTGTGGAGAGCACCAGGTGGTTGCTGATATTCTGGGAGGTGGGGGAGGGGTGAGGAGGAATGATATGGCAACCTCGGATGAAAAGGAGGGGGATCTTGGCAGAAGTGGGAGCCCAGCTGAACAGTCTTTTCCCCACTCCTCAGTGGCCTCGGACCCCGCGTGGGCTGTGGAGTGGATCGAACTTCCTCGGGGCCTTTCTCTAACTTCCTTGGGATCTGCTCGGACCCTCCGAGGCTGGAGCCGGTCCTCTCGCCCTTCTTCCGTGGACAGCCAGGACTTGCCAGAGGTGCTGGGCCCCTGGTGTTGGTAGGAGGAGGACCGCATCCATATGAAGGGGATCTGTATCCCCTACCCCCGCCTTGCCAGCCTGTTCCTGGCTCCCTTTGCCTGTGAGCGTAGGCGCTATCCGGCCGGCAGTAAGGCCGCCCCCGCCGGTCTGCTCTTCTCGGCTCGGTGCCAGTGCCGGCGGGCTGCTCCCGCCTTTGGCGCTGACGTCAGCGCATCCCGGGCCATATCCCGGGAGACCCTGTTGCATGGTGATGGGTTGCCAGGGAGACATACACCTTTTCTCTGGGCCTGGGCCGCAGCTGCGCGGAGTGCTGGCACGGATGGCCGTGGCTGGGGGTGTGAGGGGAGGGAGGGAGTGCGAGCCAGGAAACACCCAGCAGGTGCTCCTCCCTCCGGGCCTGGCTAGAGGCTACCGGCGCCACCCTGGGGGCCCTGTCAGCCAGGTACTGAAGGGGAGGGAGGGTCAGAGGGAATGGACCTGAAGTCAAGTGGCAGATGGTGCCCTCTTTAGAAGGGTGGGAACTGATGAAGTAGAGCTGGGCAATGCCTGGGATGGGTCCTGTACCTCTGACTTCATTCATTGGTTGAGGGAAACATTTGCCTGGGCTTGCCAAGGAGCCCAGATCCAGGCACAGGGTGGAGATGGGAATCCAGGTGAGTCAGATTAAGGCCCTGTCATCCTGAGATTCCTCGGGAGAGATGCAAGGGTAATGCTGGGGTTGGTGTGGGGTTGAAGAAGACAGAGGAAAAACGACTGAAAACACAATAGGAGTTGACACTTGAGTCAGGCCTTCAATGGTAGGGAGAATTTTGTCAGGCAAAGATGGCATTCTTAGCCCAGGCAAAGGGTGGGTTTCTTTGCCTGGAGGACGGCAGGAGGGCTGTTTACTTACAGGGAAAGTGGACAGGTGGGGTTTTACTGGGCAGAGGGTATGGTGGGGGTGGATTCCAAGCAGGACTGGAAGGAGGCAGTGCCTCATGGAGTCCTTCAGTGTCTGGCTCTGAGCTTGTACTTCATCAGACAATGGAGGAGCCCAGGAAAGATTTTAAATAAGGACATGTTGTGACCAGTTGCACTCCAGGAAAATTGTTTACATTTATACCTTGCCTTGTTCATTCAGCCTATGTACTTTGAGAGATTACTCTGTATCAGGCACTGTGCTAAACACTGGGATACAGCTGTGGCCAAAAGAGACTGGATTTCTTAAAGGACTTAAAACCAGTTAGGGAGACCAACAAGAAATAAAGGAACACACAAAATACACCATAATTACATACATGGGACACATTAATAGAGGATGGTGACTTGTTACAGACTACAGAGGGAAGGTGGACAACTGGTAGGGTGGTCAGGAAGGATTCTCCAAGGGAGCAATATTTCAGCCAAGACCCAAAAGATGAGAAAGAGCCGCCAGACATAAGAAGGAGAGAAGGGAACACTTACGCAACATACTAGGCTGGGAGAATAGCATGGAGTCGGAGGAGCTTGGGGGACCACCACTTTGCTTATCTGGGCAAGGGGCATTGAGAGCTTGAGGAAGCATTGTGGCAGAGGATGAGGGCAGTGTTGGAGGCAGTCTGGAGAAGGAATTAATTAGGTCTTAACATAGGTGGGTAAGGAAAACCTATGGGAAATTAAACAGTGATGTTGAGGTTGGAGCCCGACTGCAGGGGAGAGTGGTGTGGTAATGCAAAGTAAGGAAGTATGGAAGCAGGGCCAGATGGGGGAAGGTGTTGGGTTCGTTTTTGGTCATGCTGAATTTGTGGTCCTGGTAGGACTTAGAAGCAGCTAGAATGTGGGTCTGAAGACTGAGAAGTGGGGCAAAAGGAAGGGGACCTGGATGTTATATCCTTTTCCCTTCCTCTTTTCTCAAAGCCCCTACTCCATGATTCTTCCTGACCAGCCATCTTCCCCTCTGGGAGCTGGGAAGGTGGAGGGCTAGCTGCAGTTCTGCTACTTTGGGCCTGCCCATTTCCATTGCTCCCTGGAAGGGCATAGTTTGCTGGTCCTAGCTTCTTAGCCACTTCCATATCCCAACAGCCATCGGGACACATGTGCTGCCCTGGCATCTCTTTTCAGTTCCCCTATCCCCTTGATACTTTGGGTGGGCTATGAGCATCTGGGAGGACATTGCTGTCAGAGGAACACTCATCCCCGATGCTGTCACCCAAGGTGAATGTTGGAGACAGAGTCGCGATGCTGCCCAAGTCCCGGAGAGCCCTAACTATTCAGGAGATTGCTGCACTGGCCAGATCCTCCCTGCATGGTATGCATCCCCCTTTTCTTACCTCTGGCAATTTGGTCCTTTCTTCTACCTTTTGCACATGCCATTGGGTATTGTACCCTGTGAGTTCCTGATGCCATCTCCCCTTTCCTCTCTTTCTTTGGTAAATCCCAGCCCCCTCCTTCCTCCCGAAGACACATATGGACCCTCACTACCATCACCCATCCACTTCTCTCCCAGATTGCCCTTGACCCTGCTTTTACCAGATTTTCTGACTCTGCCCCACCTCCAGGTATTTCCCAGGTGGTGAAGGACCACGTGACCAAGCCCACTGCCATGGCTCAGGGCAGAGTGGCTCACCTCATTGAATGGAAGGGCTGGAGCAAGCCAAGCGACTCGCCTGCTGCCCTGGAATCAGCCTTTTCCTCCTATTCAGATCTCAGTGAGGGTGAACAAGAGGCTCGTTTTGCAGCAGGTGATTGAGAGGATCAGCCACGTGTTTGTCATACGGATGCTCTTTCGTATCTCCTTGGGCCTGATTTGGGGTTTGGAATTTTCCCATGCCCCCTGTGTCTTCCCTCTCCTGTCTCTAAGCTGAGCCCTAATCTTAGCTCACCTCTGCTAATGAATTCCATGTTCTCCACAACAGGAGTGGCTGAGCAATTTGCCATTGCAGAAGCCAAGCTCCGAGCATGGTCTTCAGTGGATGGTGAGGACTCTACCGATGAGTCCTATGATGAGGACTTTGCTGGGGGAACTGACTTAGGTGAGTGGACATTCCATGCTAGTGCTTCCAGCTGGGGTGGAACTGCCTGATAGGCCCCCTGAATCAGAGCTCAGCCTTTGGAAGGAGAGCGGAGAGGGGCAGATCCTGTTCAGGCAGTCATTGACTTTCCTTTTTTTCTTTTTTTAAGTGAGAGAGGGAAAGAGACAGGAAGGGAGAGATGAGTAGCATCAACCTGTAGTTGTGGCACCTTAGTTGTTCATTGATTGCTTCTCATATGTGCCTTGACCAGGGGGCTCCAGCTGAACCAGCAACCCCTTGCTCAAGCTAGCGACCTTGTGCTTCAATCCAGTGACCTTTGGACTCAATCCAGCGACCATGGGGTCATGTCTATAATCCCATGCTCAAGCCGGCAACCCTGTGCTCAAGCCGGATGAGTTCATGATCAAGCTAGTGACCTCAGGGATTTGAACCTGGGACAGGTCGATGCCCTATCCACTGTGCCACCACTGGTCAGGTAGCAGTCATTGACTTTCGTGGGCAGAAGGGCTCTCCACCCTCATGGGGGAGCAGTCAGCAGGTGGGAATGGAATAGTTCCTTTCCCACGGGTGCTGAGCCTTCTCTGCCTGTCTGTGCAGTTGGGCCTTGCAGTCCTAAAAAAATAGAAGGGAAAAAAAACCTCCCAGAGACTTCACTAGCACCTCTGTGCAGCCATGGCTCTGAGGGCTCTGCTGTGCCTCGTCTCTGGAAGTCCTCTTAAGGCAGCCTGCTGGCTGGCTGTGGCAGCACGGATGAACCATAGTATAGCAGCACAGCACGTCACAGGGCTGTGGCCCTAGGCAAACAGGAAGCTTGCTGGGCCTGGAATGCCACAGTCCTGCTGGCTCCAGGTCAGCATCCTCACATTCCAGGCTAGTTGGGGCCTTTCTCTTGGCCAGTGCTTGCAAAGGGGACCCTGTGGAGCTGTGCAGCTGTGTGGCTGTGCAAGGCCCTTCTTGCATCTTCCATTCTCGGGACCACGTGGGTAGCTTTCTCCATAGCTCCTAGGCTCAAGCCTCCCAGGCCACCATTCCCCTACCCCCATCCCTTTGCCTTTGAACCTTGCTTGCACACGCTTCCAAATCTCTCACTAAATAACAAGTTCTCCAGGGTGGGAACTACATTAGAGCACATGGAGACTGTTGCTGTGGTCCAGAGGGGACTGATTTGGAGACCGAGACAGACCTGAATGATTAATAACTAACATTTACCCAAGGCCACTGCTAGCCCATGTGGAATCTTTGTACAAATTTGAAAAAGGTACTTCTTTCTCTGGTGGGCGCAACCCCATGCCAGGGCATGCTGCTTGGTGAGCAGAGTATGGGATGACTGTCAGCCCCTCACTGACTGCCTTGGACAGGCTTCCCTTGTGCAGTGAACAACCTGTATGCCCATGATTGGTATCCCTGTATTTGTTGTTCTCTTACTGTTTGCCAGACTCACAGCTCTCAGCAACCCATAAGGTAGGTATATTAGAGTCCCCGGTTCATCATTAAAGAAATTGAGGCTGAGAGGTTAAGTGATTTGCCTAAAGTTCCCTAGCTCCTATCCACCATCCCTAGAGCTGTGCCACGGAATGGGGAGAATGTGGCTTCCAGGTTGGCCACTGAGATGGGGCTAGCAGGGTGTCTTCTTTTCTCTCCTCCAACAGACATGGCTGGGCAGCTGCCCCTGGGACCGCACCTCCAGGACCTCTTCACTGGCCACCGATTTTCCCGGCCCATGCGCCAGGGCTCTGTGGAGCCTGAGAGCGACTGCTCACAGACCGTGTCCCCAGAGACCCTGTGCTCTAGTCTGTGCAGCCTGGAGGACGGGTTGCTGGGCTCCCCGGCCCACCTGGCCTCCCAGCTCCTAGGCGAAGAGCTGCTCCTTGCCAAACTGCCCCCCAGCCGGGAAAGTGCCTTCCACAGCCTGGGCCCATTGGAGGCCCAGGACTCGCTCTACAACTCGCCCCTCACAGAGTCCTGCCTTTCCCCCACCGCGGAGGAGCCAGCCCCCTGCGAGGACTGCCACCTGCTGTGCCCACCATCGGTGGGCAGCTGGGAACAGCGGCAGCAAGCCTCTGGCGTGGTTTCTTCTGGGGTGGTGTCCTTAGAGGAGGATGAGGTGGATCCAGAGGGACAGTGACAGAGGTCATGCCTGGTGGTGGCATGTGTCCCCTGGCTGCTGCTGGGGGCAGAGCCTCTGTGCCCAAGGGTGGGCTTGAGGCTTCCAGCAGAGCTCCAGAGCTGGAGGGCTCCTGGGAGCGCTCACTCCTCATTGTGTGTTTTGCATGAATGTGTCTAGAGAGGAGGCAGGGACCAGGCTGGGGGCGCATGTCCAGCCCCCACTCCTGGGGTTTGCCGGGGGTTGCCCGGGGCCCCTGGGGCATGTCTACAGCTGTGGCAGAGTGATGTTCATGTTCTTAAATCAAAAAACGCCACATGTCTCCTCCTCTGATGATGTGAACCCCCGAGGGGCCGTTAGGACTGGGCTGTGTGGGATAGAATGGGAGGGAGCCCGGCCTCCCCCTTCCTCCCCCTGCCTCCCTGCTTCTCCTCACCTCCATGTCCACGTGCAGTGCTTTATAGAATAAACCCCTCTCCCCTTGGAGCCTACACATTGAGCCCTGAGCCGTCAGTCCCCCAGGGCCCTCCCAGCTGGGCTCCTGCTGTGCTTCGCCTCTCCATTGTCTCTAGATCATCTTTTTTCTAAAGAAAGAGGGGTTTTGGTCTGTTCTTTCAGCCAGTTCTCTGGGGGCATTGGAATGATGGAAGCATGCACCTTCCATCCTTTTCCTGGCCGCCCTGAGGGCTCTGGCCCTTTCCCAGTCCCTTGTAGGAAGTGTGGGCAGGAGCCCCAAGGCCCCAGCCCAGCAGGCTGCCGCATTCATCAAGCTCTTTTTAGGGTGAAGTTGGAAGAGGGGATGGCTCTGGTTGCTAGAGCTGTGACTTCCATGTTCTGCCAGAGAGGGCCACCAGGGGGCCAAACGGGTGGACAGGCAGTTTGCTGATGCCTGAGCAGGAATTGTGCCAGTGGGTGACAGTCATGAGGGAGTGTCTCTCCTTGGGGAGGAAAGAGGGTAGTGCCTTTCTTGGCAGAGGAAAGGCCAAAGCGCCAGTACTGGGGGCAGCCAGGGTGCTGATGGCCAAATCGTGGAGGGCTCCGCAGATCCTGTGCTCATCCCATGGACAGGCTCTGGAGTTTTATGGCCATGTGGGTATATTAGGGGGCTACAGATTTCAGGCCTTGTAGGCTTTGGCAGGTAAGAGGGCCCAAGGTGAGAACATGAGCTGATGGGCACAGGCATTCTATAGATAAGTGGCACATTAGGTGTTTATTTTGTTCTATTTAAGAATTTGTTTTATTAAATTAATATAAAAATCTTTGTAAATCTCTATATACATCTGGTCATTGGCGGTTCCAGTATAAACCATCTTAGTTCTATCCCTTTCCCCTTCAAAGGGGCAGCAGGGGTCAAGTGACCCCACCCCATCCTGCTGGGGCAGTGCTGGTCATCCTGCCTTTGGAACACATGCTGTAGGTGGGTGCTGGGTCAGATTCCAGGTAGGAGGAATGGGAGAAGCTGTACCCCAGCCTTTGGCTGCAGCCGCCTCCAGCTTTCCCAGGTCAGGAGACAGGAGAGCTGCAGGGTTCGGGCCGACAGTCGAGGCCACCTCCATCCCAGGCCGCATACTGAGGAACTCACTGGCACTTGTCGTCACTGTCAGAAGGGCTACCTTCCCCAGGGAGGCTGTGGCGAGAGCGGGGCCCCCAGAGTGCATGCACCTCGGTGGTCTCTGTGTCACTGCTGCTGGTGGCGCTGTCACGAAAGCTGGCGAGGGGTGGCCGGACTTTCACGCCCTGTGCTGTGACAGAGCCCTCAATAGCCTTCCGGAGCTGGAAAGGTGAGAGGATCAGACAGCTCCCTTCTGCGATCCTCAGCACTCCCGCAGGTGGGCTGGACATAAGCCTCCATGCCTTTCTGGAATGTGGAAGTGGCTTTGATGGCCACTATCATCTTACCTCCTTTAGGGTGACGATTCCAATGAGTCTGCCGATACTGGTAACATAAGCATGGTCCACTCCCAACAGTGAGAAGATGGTGTGGGTCTGCAGGATGGGGAGAAAAACATTGGACTTGGCTATACAAGGGGAGAGGGGCCCAGGCTGAGGTGTAGGTTGGGGGGGAATTAGGGATGCCACAGACGATGGGTGAGGGGGAAGGACCATCTGAGGGAAAACAAGAATGTACAACCAATCCTCAGAAATTTGAAAATGGGAATCTTTTTTAAAATTTATTGCCTTTTTTTTAAGAGAGGAAGAAAGGGAAAGAAACATCAATTTGTTCCATTTATTTATGTATTGGTTGACTTTTGTATGTACTCTGAAGGGGAATCAAACCTGCAACCTTGGTATATCATAATGATGCTCTAATTTACTGAGCCACCCAGCCAGAGCCTGATAGTGGGAATCTTTTTGTTGATAGAAAAATGAAGAGGATTCTTCATCCCATGATAGGAGAATGGAGGAGAGAACAGCTGTTCAGATATGACACCAGGTACCTAGCTAAGCCTTACATTAGTGTTTAATTCCTGAGCTGCCCTGTGAGGTAAGCATGACACCCATCCTATAGGACAGGCAGCGTGAGGCTCAGTGGTGAAGTGACTTGCGCAGGGTCATCAGAAGTGGCCTTGCAGCTCCAGGCCACTGTTCATGACACTCTAGAAGGAGGAAGCACTGCCCTAGTGGTTCTGTGCAGATGTCTGATTAGTCGTGGGTATGTTCAGGAGGAAAGTTCCACACCCGTTAGGTGTGCTGTGAATCCTGTTCCTCTGACCCCACCTCAGTGGCTGGCACATGTTTCCTCTTTGCCCTCAGCTGGCTGGCCAGCTAAGGTATCCCTTTACTCTGGTTTCAAGCCCCCAATCTTGGCCTGCCGCACTCTATATCTCTTACACATTCGCCTTTTCTGGGGCCTAAAGTATCCCAGGTCTGCTTGAGACACAGATTGCAGTCCAGGGGACAATGGTCTCCCATCCTCCCATGTTTTTCTTGCTTTGGGCCCTCCCCCAAGCTTTCAAATGTAATCACCAAGGGTTCAGAAATTGTCAGTTCCCTTTGTGCTCTGAAGCGGATTTTCTTGGGCCAGATGTCTTGAAAAACACTACTGACTCAGCAGTTCCTGGAATTTTTGGCCTATCATTTATCACACTGTTTTCAGTTTACTTGTAAGCCTCTTGGCTTAATGCTTGAATCAAAATGGGTATTAATACTCCAGCTTCTTGCCTGACCAGGTGAGGGCGCAGTGGATAGAGTGTCGGACTGGGATGTGGAAGACCCAGGTTCAAGACCCCGAGGTCACCAGCTTGAGTGCGGGCCCATCTGGCTTGAGCAAAAGCTCGCCAGCTTGGACCCAAGGTCGCTGGTTCCAGCAAGGGGTGGCTCGGTCTGCTGAAGGCCCGCGGTCAAGGCACATGTGAGAAAGCAATCAATGAACAACTAAGGTGTTGCAACGGCAACGAAAAACTAATGATTGATGCCTCTCACCTCTCTCTGTTTCTGTCTGTCTGTCCTATCTATCCCTCTCTCTGACTCTCTCTCTGTCCCTGTAAAAAAAAAACAAATCCAAACAAAAAATACTTCCAGCTTCTTGAGTAACTGGTACTCGGAAGTCATTGTGATTGTCTTAACACTTTAAAAATGTTTTCTTACACAGTTGCTGAATTCTTTTGGAAAGAACTTCCAGAACTTTCCTAACTTTCTCCTAAGGCATGACAGCACTTATAAAAAGCTAGAAGTTCAGTGTCAGCATAAGTTTTTTTGTGCTCCTCTAATACCCGTGTCATTGCTGTCACGTGTTTAGCAAGTCCTTTGAATCCTACATGCTACTAGTTATCTTTAATTTCCTCATCTGATTTCATAGGGTAACATATCTTTAGTATAAGATTTCTTGTTTTAATAATCCCCTGGCTTTGTCTTCTTATGTTTAATAATCCATCTCAGCCTCTCTTAAAGATCCTATTAAATCATTCCCTGGATTTTCTATTTGCCACAATCCTAATCAGAGTGAGCTTCGGGCAGGCTATATGCCTTTTAGGTTTGCAAACCACTTGTGCTGGACAGTCATCAGCTTTATTGATTCTCTTCCTGAATATCCTGGTCATTCTTTGACTCCCTCATCATCCTCACCAGAACCGAAAGGGTCTGCTTTCTGCCCCCCTTTCATCCACCTTGGCTCTGCCATCTTATCAGCTTTCTCAAACCTGAGTAAGAGCCCAGACTGCCCAGAATGGCCCATAAGACCCTTTCCAAGCCCACCTCAGCCTTTCTCTTTCCAGCCTCAGATTTCACCAGGCACTTCAGCTTCCAGCCTCATAAAATCACTCAACCTCTTCTGAAAACATCAATTTCTTGCACACTTCCCTCATTACCATTTTTTAAAATCCCCTGTTGGCCCTGACCTGGTAGTTTGGTTGGAGTGTTATCACAATACACCAAGGTTGCAAGTTCAGTCCCTGGTCAGGGCACATACAAGAATCAACCAATGAATGCATAAAATAAGCTGAGCGACAATCAATGGTTTTCTCTCCTCCCTCTCTCTCTCTAAAATCAATAAATAAAAATTAAAAAATAAAGTCCCCTATTGTTTGCCTCTAAGTATAAGTAGTGGTAGTAATTTCTAAAATATATTTAATACTTACTAAGTGCCAGGTACTGTTGTAACTGGTTCACATGTATCAATTCCTTTAATCCTCAGGAAACCCTATGATGTAGGTACCATGATCCCCAGTTTACAGATAAGGAAAGAGAAGCACAGAGAGGCTAAGAAATTTGACAAGGTTATACAGCTAGCTAACTTGCAGCAGAGAGGATTTGGGTTCAGCCCAGTGTTGACGTTCTAGCGTTCCCCACCTCCACCCACTGCTTTTCTGGAGATGGCCTCTGGATGAATGAGGTACTTCGCTGATATGGCGATCTCCAGTTGCACAGGTTCCTAAATAGTCTCCAGTGTATTCCCTTGACCCTCTGAATGTTCTGCTCCTGATCTTAATTGGGCTACTACTTTATTGACTCCTCAGGCCTGCAAGGACATTTTGAATTCTAATCTTTTATGTTCTTATCGCTTCCAGTTCTTTGCACTTTTGTTTGTCGGTTCCTCAAAGGCTTCTTCTCTTCCTGATTTTTAAGTTTGTAACAAACACATACATTGTTCTTTTTCATTTTAATTTAATTAGACACCAAGGAGCTCATTGGAGGGCCTGCCTTTCTTGGGCTTGGGAACAGTAAATTGACAGGGAGAGGGAAATTGTGGCCCTCTAAAAGAATACTGGAACTGGGGCCAGAAAATCTGGGCTCTTGGCCTGACTCTGCTGTACTTATCTGGACAGGAGATCTTCTCGTTGCCTCAGTTTCCCTGTGTATTAAAATGATTAAATGCACAGGCTTTTGGGTCAGACAATCTTGGATATCAGGCCTGATTCTGCTTGTTACTAGCTGTGTTGCCTTGGTCAACTTGCTTAACCTCTCTGAATCTCATCCTCATCTATGAAAGCTAGAACATCACACTATCTACCTTACAGTGTGGTTGTGAGGATTAAATTAAACATATGAACAGTTAGCCCAGTGCCTGGCACATAACATGCACTAAAAACATGTCAATATTATCATCATCTTCATGTGATATCTGAGGCCTAAGTAAGATGATGTAAAAGCCTTCGAGATTTTAGAAAGAGAGGCTTTAAATAAAAGCCAAATGTACTGTTTTCAGGCCTATCTCCTTTTTTCTTGCAAGGGCACTATAGTTCCCCACAAACTTTAATCTGAGGTCTTTACTCAAAGGCTGATAAGTTCCTTTGTTAATTTTTTGTTTCTCTTTTGTCCTCTGTCCTTCCGGCCTGGGCCCCTGCTTGTCCACATTAAGCTGGCTCTTAGGCACAACTTGCATCTATGTTAGTTGCAGACCTTGGGAATGCTCCCCCACTGGCCCCGGCCCCCATATGGGGGCCTCAGATGTTCGTACATTAAATCTAATAGTTTAGCTAAAACATGCCTTGGCTTCTGCCCTAGCAGCCCTCTGGGTGCACCTGCACTCTCTGTCTTCACTTAGAAGCCGGAAGGTGTCCAGTGATGCCACTGCCCCGTCCTGGGGAGCCCCTGAGGCAGTTCTCCACAGAACCCCCACCCTCCTCTATGTCAGCCTCACCCATCACCATCTGTCTGCACTCAAGTTTTCTCCCCATTTCTGCAGGCTGGTTTTGTCCTGCTGAGCTATCTCCCTGTGTCCTTACTAGTTTTCCTTTGGCCTACATGAAGTGAAACTTTCTGGGGTCTGACATTCCAAGCCCCCCACTGGGCTTTTCTCATCTTTGTTTATCTCTTCTCTGCAGTGTCCCCACCTCTACTTGGATGTTTGTTAGCTTGTTTATTAGATTTCCTTATCCTGCCTATTTCTCAACCATTTTTTTCAGCGTGGGTATATCAGCCTTGCTGGGAGCTGGCAGCCTCCCCCCAGCTCTGACCCTAGCCTGGCCTTCTGGCTTCCACCCAGCTTGAGCCCTGTCTTTGTTGCTGCTTTGGTCCAGAGTTCCCTGGGGGAAAGGCTGAGAAGAGGAAAAATTATGATTCCACCGCAGGCAGGAAGAGGCTAAGGGGACCTGGCTCCTGGCCTCCCATCATCTGAAACAATGTTTGGAAAACATCTCCATACAGGACACTCTCTGCTGTCCCTTTTTTCCCCACTGGCTTGAGTCCAAACTTGTGGGAGGACCTTGATCCCCACCCTGTTCTCCAGAGAGCCTGGCCAGCCCTGCATTGATGGCCTTACCTTGTGCAAAGAGGTCCGCTCAACCAGCTGGAAGGGGGCAGGGTCAATTTTGCAGTCACTGAAGTTGACAGGTTCATCTAGCTGCTGCTCCTCCCATTCCAGAATCTGAGGGTATGAGACTAGGAGGGTTAAGGAGAATGTGCAGTAACGGCTCTCACCTACCTGAAAGCTGGCCTGCCCTTCTTCCTACCCCATGGTCCCTCCCATGGGGACAGAAGCCAAGATGATGACTGCGCACATCCAGGAAGAAACAAAGTCCAGAGTTCAGTCACACCTTACCTCCTCAGGGGTCATTTCACTTTCCAGGTCTGAGTCGCTCTAGGAGAGAGGGAGGGAGGCTGGCATCTGGGGCTGGGTAGAGGGGGTGTTTCCCCCCACTAGGGGAGGTTTACCACCTAGACCCTAGCCTGCCCTGTCTAGTGTTTCTGAGTTGCAGAACAAAATGGGCACTTACTGCCAGGGAGATTCGAACCCGCTTCAGCTTGCGCTTGTCACATGATTCTGACTTCTCCAACTTTGTTAGAGCCGAACAAGAGAGAAGAGGAATTCATGTTATAGGGAGGAGGGAGGTGAGAGGAGTGGTGGAGCTGGAAGGGTGCACTGCAGGGGCAGAGCTGGCATCTAGGAGGGCAGAGGCAGGGAGAATGGAAACAGGTGCTACAGGGCTAATGGAGAGGTTATCTCAACATTAGTGAGCTGCAAAGAAATAGCCAGACGGACAGGCTCCAGCCACTCACCTCCGGAGCAGCCTCAGGGGGCGGACTCCCACAGAAGAGGCTCCTGAGGGCAATGCCAGCCTGCTCCACATTCCCTGTGTTTCCAAACACAAGGCTCTAGGACAACGCCATCTTTGGGGGAGAGGCGTCTTGGTTCTACTCCTGGTCCATTCAGGCAGCCTTTCAGCTAGGGTGTGCCCCAGCCAAAAGGTGCATAGGGACCCTTGCACGGTCTCAGAGGCCGGGCTCCGGCCCTGTGTGAGGATGGAGGGAGGTGCTAGTGGGTGCTGGGCTCACCTGGAGGACTTTCCCTGAGGCTCATTGAGTTGCTGGGCCCCCTCTTGAGAGCTGGCTTCAGGGGCTTGTGAGGCTCCCCACGGGCTTCAGGGAAGCTAGAGTCCTCTGTGCTCACCTGCACAGGCAGAATGGGACTGGTGAGGCTGTGGCCTAGGGTATCTCTCGTTCACCCTCCTGACCAGTCTACACAGCAACATTTTGGAGAAAGTCTGTGTGGCTGGGTAGGGCATTCCCCTCACCTGGAAGCGGACAGAGCTCTTAGGGCTGGGGGGACTCTCCTGATCAGGCGGTGGAGGGGTCTGGGCAGCTCGACGCTCCTGCATGTGCTGCCGCCGGCGGGCTGGGCTCAGCTGGGCCCCCAGCAATGCCACCACCTGTGAGCGTTCAATGGAGCCCAGGAGGATCATTGACTCTGATAGATAGAGCAAGTGGGAGGACTCAGGAGCTGAAGGTGAGATCCTCCCTGTCCCCAGCCCTCTCCTACAGAGCAGGGCCTTGGACACAGGCCACACACCAGAGGGAAAGCCCTAACTGGCAAATGCTATTATTCCCTTTGGGATAAAGGAGACTGGTCCTGGGCTCCTGTTCCGCCCCACTTCTTGACCAGTGACCCTGGGAGATGTTCCTAGCACCTGGACCCCCTGCTGGTCTCACCAGAGGACTCTACTAGGGCCAACATACGGCCCTTGGTCCTGTGCAGTGCCAATCGCAGGTCTCGGTAGGTGCAGCTGAGGGCCACGTGGGGGACATCTCGCACCATGATGTCCTCCACTCGCACCCGGTACTGCCTGTGGGTAGAGAGAGACACTTGGTTTGTAGTCAACATAGGGAGGGTAGCTGGAGCACTGCCACCTCAGGGCCATGGGGAAGGCCCAGAGCCCATGGGGACAAGGGCTAAGGGCCAAGCGGTACTCCCTGCCTTTGTTCAGATCAGGCAGGGCAAGCCACAGCTGCCCCAGGGTATGGACAAGGGGCGCTCTGGCCAGGAGGGAACAAGGTGACTGGTCTCCCAGCTTCACTGACTGAGGACCTTGCTGGAGGTGGGTGTGGGGGGGTCCTAGGATACTTTCTGCCCCTCACCCACAACCCCTTTGTTGCCCAGCCCTCCGTACTGGTGGCGGCCCCAGCCCAGCTCAGGCAGATAAGGCAGTTTCTTGATTCGGATGATGCTGTCATAGAGTGAGGGCTGAAGGCTCTGGGCAACAGCGTTGGCCAGGATGACGGCGATCATGACAGGCAGAATGTGCGCAATCTGGCCTGTGAGCTCAAACACGATCACGGCCGTGGACACTGTGTGTGTCACTGCTCCTGCCAGCGCAGCTGCCCCTGGGGATAGTCGCATTTAATCTCCTTAGGGTGCCAGAGACCAGATGACCCTCCCCACCTGGTGGCAATCCTATGGGTACCCTCAGGGTTGCCCAGTACAGTCTTGGGAATTGGATTTCTGTATCTGAAGGAATCCTACTTTCTGCCAGCAGGGGGCACCAGAGCACCAGACCCTGTGGCCTAGCAAGGGTTTCCAGGACAGATGGGGGCCTGGAGCACTCACCTACCACTGCATAGCCCCCAGGCACAATGCGGTAGGTGCTGCTGTCCGTGTGAATCCCATCTGGGAACCAGGCAGCCATGCTTTCACCCACCAGACGCCCAAATGCTGCTCCTTCAGGGAGAGGGGTGGGAAGAGAAACAGGTAGTGGAGGGGGAGGGGGGGCACTAGGAAGAAAGAGGGTCAGAGGGCAGAGGAGGGGCCAGTGGGTCATTCAGTGCAGGGGACAGTCCTGTGGGGGTAGGCATTAGGGCTGGGACTGGGCCAAAACCCACTCCCAGGCAGGGAAGGAATGGCTAGGGGGTAGCCAGAGGGTGGGAAGGGTGAAGGTTGGAAGAACAGGCTCTGAGGACTCACCAATGACAAAGACAGGCATGAAGGCCCCGCAGGGTACTGGGATGGTGGTGGCCAGTGCAGACATCCAAAACTGCAGGCAGGAGGCAGTTCAAACAGGTAGAGGTGCCACCTGGCCCAGGCAGCCCCCAGCTCCACCCCAAGGAGTATACATCGCTCATCAGGTAAACCTCCCAACTATCCCAGAAGTCCCCAGTGAAAGGATGGAGGACTCCGGAACCAGATGGCTTGGGTTCCAATTCTCTGCCAGTAGCAATGTGACGTTGGGCCAATTACACCCCCTTTAAATCTTTTTATTTATTTATTTTAGAGAGAGAGAGGAAGGAAGAGAGAAAGACAGAAACATCTATCTGTTCCACATGTGACCAGGGCTCAAACCCACAACCCTTGTGTATTGGAATGATGTTCTAACCAACCGAGCTATCTGGCCAAGGCACACCCCTTTATGTCTTGACTTCCCATCTTTAAAACAGCAGGACTAACAGTACCTTTCCATACCATTGTTGTAAGGCTTAAAGGAGTTAATATATGGAAAGTGCTAAGATCAGTGACTGGCACCTAATAAGCCTATGTAAATGTTAGCTATATATCTGTAAGGAGCCCCACCTTCATGAGAATGAAGATGACCAGGGTGAGGAAGACATTGGCACGTGGTGGGCTCCAGGCCTGTGAAGTTCCTGGTGGCTCTAACTCTTCTACCAGGCCCTGGCGGACCCACGTCCGGTTGTCAAACAGGGTGACCAGCGTCTCTTTCTGTGAAAGCTATAGGTGAAAGGGTGCCTCAGGCCCGAGAACAGACAGGAGAAGGGAAGGGGCCCATATAGGTGAGCAGGGATGTTGGCTTTAGAACAGATGCATCCCAAGGGAAAGCACACATTCCTGTTCTGCCTGGGGTTACCTGTCCAGCCATGAACTGTCCCAAGCCAGGGGGGAAGGTCAGAGTGGAGATGAGCAGGGTCACCAGGGCCGGGAAGAGCAGGCGTCTAGAGATGTAGGTTTCACAGCATCAAATATCGGTGGTGCACCTACTACAGACTGGTGGAAGGCTGGGTGCCCTCACATACCTCAGGACTGAGGTCACACCAAAGCCTTGGCTCTTAAACACAGTTCTGAGGGAAGGTCCCCTTTGCTGTTCGTGAGACAATGGCCCCAAGGGTGATGGCCAGCCCAGGTTATCATGAGCCCAAAGAACTTTCTATTGGCTCCTGCTTCCCTTAAGTGGGTAGCCATGGCAGACAGTCCATCCCCAGCCCTCTTTGGGACACCTGTGAACCGTGTCTCCTCCCCATGCCCTCAGAAGCCCTGCTGAAGGGTACATTGTCCGAGTGAAGTTTCTGCCTATCTGTTTTTTTGTGGTGACAGACTGAAGGTCAGTGTTAGGGGAAGGAAACTGGGGCCACTTATGCACTTGAATGAAGGTACCATAGCAAGCAGGTTCAGTTTCTCTGAAGGACGTTAGTCCCAACAAAAGTCATGTCTCAGGCCACCCCACTTCCATTCCTTGAGTCACAACTGAAAAGGCTGTGTTCCAGAGATCAAACAAACAATCTCACCCACCTCCATACTTCTCTGGAGGAAACTAAGGCTTATACTCTCCAAGGAACACTACTCTCTGCACCAGGCCAAAGGCCAAGGAAGCCTTTGTCTTTGATCTAAAATGCCCTCTGCCACTGACTAAAAATTCAAAATTACCTGACAATTTTCAGGTAGTCTGTATTAGCCAAAATGTTCAACCCACCTGGAAAATACCACTAGCTGATTTTCTCAATGGAGTACCTGCTTTTGACAGGACCACTAAATGCCAGCTTATCTGTGACCACCCCCAACCCCACCCCCACCCCATCACACTCCAAATCCAACTCACTTCTTCATGAGGAAGCGGTTGATGGTTTTCTGCTTCCGTATCACCTGGACAATCTTCCGGTTCAGGTAGACAAAGAGTGCTCCCCCGAAACCACTGGCAATACTGGAGAGGAGAAGCATCACTGTGAGTGGGGACTTCCCTCCTTTACCTCCTCCTCTCCAACAAGCCCCAGCGACCTCAGCTCCTCACCCAATGACAGCAAAGGCCGGCAGCTCCTGGAGGTCAAAGGGAAAGTCAAGCCGGAACCGGGTTTTGAAGAGAGCAGTGATAGTCTCTGAAGGGAAGGCAGAGTAGCAGAGGGGGCAGTGTAGTGTTGAGGGCTCCACCTGAGCCATCTCAGGGGCTTCCCGCATCTCCAGGCACCCCCACCTTCATCACGGTTCCAGACTGCCAAGACCCGGAAGATGAAGGCACTGAAAGTGGCAGCAAAGAAGCCCCGCCAGTAGTTCCGCACTGCGAAGAAGGTGGAGGTGACCTCAATGCTGAACAAGACGCCTGCAGGGGGCAGGGAGAGTCCTGCCTGAAGCCTCAGGACTCAGAGCCAGATGAGAAGGGTAGGGCTGGGGGGGGTTGGACTGGCCACCTACCTCCGATAGGGGCCGCAAAGCAGCAGCCCACTCCCACAGCACAGGCAGCGGCCAGCATCTCTGTGTTCCGGGATTCGTTCTGGTGAGAGTGGTGGAAAGGGGGAGTCAGCTGGGCTTAGCAGCCCACCCGTTTTCTGTCCTCCTCCAGGGTCCCTCTTACCTCATAGATGCCCCCAAAGAGGGAAAGGAACTTGCTGAGCAGTGCAGCACACATGCTTGCAATATGCACAAAAGGGCCCTGGGGAGTGGGAGCAGGTGGTGAGTGAGGAAGGGGCACCTCTGATCCCGGCCTGGCTTCTTCTTCCATTTGGAGGGACCCCTTCACTCTTCAGCTTGCAGTTACCTCCTTGCCAAGCGGCATCCCGCTGCCCAGGGCACAGGTCAGCCCAATGACCTTCGCTACAAAGGTCTTAAGGGTGAGGTATTCCTTTAGCACCACGCCTCGCAAGATGGTCTTCATCTCAGGGATGCCGGACCCTGGAGAGTGTACAGTCCCAGAAGAATAATTTAATGTGACCGTTTCAGGAGGTACCACCTCTGCCCTCCCCTCCTCTCCTACTGTACCAACAGCCTGAGGAGCCAGGATCTGGGTGAATCCAGCTGAGAAAGTGATGAGGACGACAGGATAGGTGACCCAGGCCAGGTACTGGAGCAAGAGGTTGGTGTTCAAGCCCCGGGACATCCACTGCTGAGCTGTGGTCAGAGGATGTGCTGCTGGACCCGAGGTGTATACCCAGTCCCTGCCTGACCACTGGGGCATACTGATATGAGAGGCTGTCCCAGGGAGTATCACACAGAGCCTGGGTACAAGAGGCAGGGATGGGGCCATAGAGGGCCTTCAGTAGAACAGAGATT
The DNA here is from genome assembly GCA_037038555.1 of Rhynchonycteris naso. Lineage (NCBI taxonomy): Eukaryota > Metazoa > Chordata > Mammalia > Chiroptera > Emballonuridae > Rhynchonycteris > Rhynchonycteris naso. The sequence continues at coordinate 41,438,690 of CM073002.1, forward strand.
TTTGTAAGTAAGAGGGTTAGTTGGAGAGGGGAGGCAAGAAGTTGTGGCCTATAGGAGTGGCATTGATTATGCCTGAAGATGGGCACTCAGGCTGGCCAAGTAGCCAAAATACTTGGACTAGTGTGGCATGGAGGAAGCAGGTTGGTGCTTCCCAGCCCTCCCCTGCCAGCCCTTGTCCTCACCCTGCAGACAGGCAGCAATGGCATAGTCCATAGCCCAGCTGACCAGTGCCATGACGAGACCAAGCAGGACCAGGAAGATCCAGTCTTCACCAACCCTGGACACTAGGAACTTATGACAGCGTACGGAACAGACTGGGAGGAGGGAAGGGAAAAATAAGGAGGCTGACACAAAAGTGCTCCTATCCCTGCCTCCTACAACCCCTCAGTGGGCAGCTCTAAAGAATGGCCTCTGTCCCCCCAGCACAGCAAGCCAGATCCCCTGCCCCAACCCAAGTCTCACTGCGGCAACGGGTGCAACGGCTCTGTCCATACTCCAGGAGTTCTGGGGGAGCTGGAGGGGAAAGTGGACCCCTCCAGGGCTCGGGCCCTCCCAGGCGGATCCGAGCAGCCTCCTCCTTGGCAAAGGCCCCAAGGTCCTGAGTATACCGGCCATACATCTGAGCAATGGGAAGACGAAGACGGGGTTAGCAGCATGCGGGCTGAAAGGGGATTTAGGGAAGGTTCCTGGGGTCTCAGCTCCCCTTTACCCAGCCCCCAGATTTTGTACCCCCTCTTAAACCCATAGGCCCCACTTTGGCTTGGGGAGTGGGAACAATACACATTGCAGACTGTGGGGGCTGTCCTGGCAGGAGCGATTTGGATAGCCGAGGTACAGTGATACAACTCTGGGGGTGGCAGAATAATCAGTCCTCTTCTCACAGGCATGGGGGAGGGAGAGCACTGAGGAGGAGTGGGAAGGCCTTGCAGAGGAGGGATGGAAAAACCTAAGGCAGTCTGAAAGTGGGAAGAGGGAAGGTCAGAGAATAAGAGATGGTCAAGGGCATATGGGTAACAATAAGGGCCTCAAGGAGCTGGGGGCGGCTGAGGTGGGCCTAGAAGCAGGCAGGGCCTCAATCCTTATCACGTTCCTGCTGGGCCTCTGGCCTGTGACCTATTCAGCTGTATCCACCCCTCTCACCCACCCTAATCCCCTTGTTCCTATTCCCCCCCCCCCCTCCAGCCGGCCAGTCCAGTTGGGAGTGGAAAGTCCTTCTGGGTAGATGGGGAGTGCTTGTGTCCTCAGCCTACTCTGGAGGTGCCCTGGGTCCATCGGTGGGTAGGAGGACAGCACAAGCTGATGGCTGGACTGTGACTGTAGATGCTGGGGTGATGGGACTGAAGAGTCCGGGAGCCCAGGCTAGACCTGCCAAGCTGGGCGTGTGTTGGGGGTGGGGAGGAGTAGATTCCGGCTGCCACCCGCAGAGCTTTGAGACACAAAAGGGCTCCTGTTGGGGCTGGGGTGGAGAGAGGGAGGGAAAGATAGAGACAGAGACAGAGAGAGAGAGAGAGAGAGAGAGAGAGAGAAGGGAGAGGGAAAAAGAGGGGAAAAGGAGAGGGGCCTGGAGAAGAAGCAGAGAAAAGAAAGTAGGGAGGAGGAAGGGAGAGTACAAAGAGGCAGACACAGTGTCAGAGTGGGAGGTGAACCTGTGAAAGAAAGACAAAGGGATAGGAAGAAGGGGGAGAGACTGGAGCAGAGAGTGCGGGGAGAAAGCTTGACCCTGAGAACTCATACCAGAGATAAAGACTAGGTGAAGGAGCTGAGATGGGGCTGGTGCAACAGATAGACAGCATTTCCGGGCCAGGTGCTTGGCTTTCCTGACCACTGCCCCAGTCTTGGCTGTGCACATGGACAGGCCTGTCCGACCCCATGTGAAGGCTTGCCCTGTACACTTGCTCCACCCCCAACCCTGCCACTTCTCCCTGTCATCCTGTTTCATCCAGTCACTCCCTCTCTTAACTGGGCACCTCCCAGCCTCAATTACAGCTGGGGGCTCCCTCCCTGCCTCCTTCCTGGGCAAATTCCAGGACCAGCTGTTTAAAAAGGAGCCCTTCCCTAGAGTTTGTCCCCCACCCCATCCCCAGTAACACAAGAAGAGGCAAAAGGCTTCACAAACACTGTTACAGAAGTAGCCATGAGTCAGCTCAGAGCCCCAGGACCCCTGCTTCTAAGGAGGTCAAGGGACACCCCCAAGGGTGGGTCCCAATTCCCACATCCATTCCTGCATGACCTATCCTCCTTAAGGTCCTGTCTCCCAGGGTGGCAGGCCACCTTTCCCCCTACAGAATAGAGGGAGTGGTTCCTGCCAATGTTGGGTTGCCAGCCCACAAAGGTGCAGGGGGTGGTTGGGTCTGACCACCTTTCTACACACTCTCATTCTATGTATGGCACTGTAAATACACTTACTGGGAATAGAGAGAATGTCTTAAATGGTGGAGATAGGAGTATAGAGAGATAAAGTTCAACGGCTGTGAGCCATGAGCCGTGCTGGGCAGGGGTAGTGGGTGTCGAGACTTGGGCCTAGGTGGTCAGGGGGGAGAAGCAAAGAACAGATCCTGGTGGGGGAGGTAAAGGCAAGGACACCTGGGCAAGCACCTGACCTTCTTGTCCTCTGCAGGCCCCCAGCCTCAGTCAGAAACTTGCGTGCAGTCTGTCCTTTAGCCCTCCACCCTGTAAGGTCTTGAGCTTGTTTCACCAGCTCAGAAGCTCAGAAGCCAGGGTTAGGGCAGGTCCCCCGTCCTCGTGCTTCCGAGGGTAACCAGGAGAAGCAGTCTGGAGTGCACTCTGGGCTCGGCTCGGCTTCACTTACCAGGGTCTGCTCGTACTGCAGCGCCCGCGGCTCCATCCCTTCCTCTGAAGCTGCGGCCGCTGCGGCCGCCATCTCCGCGCACAGCCCTCGGGCCTCCCGCTGTGGCTCGGGCTCCGGCCTGGACTAGGCTCCCCGGCCGCAGAGCCCGCGCCAGCTCCCGTCCCGTCCCCGCAGCCCGGACGGCCGAGTGCAGACAACCTCCTGCTCCGGTCTTCTCCTGGGCGGACGGGCGGGCCGAGGGCGGTGCCCTCGGTGCTGCTCCGCCCGCTGGCCCATCCACAGGGGCCGGCCCACCCCGGCCGGGGTCTGCGATGGGGCCGCCTCCCAGGCTTGGGAGAGGCGGTAGGGGGCGCTTGGAACGCGCGAGTCTGCGCCCCGTCTCCGCAGAGGCCAGGGGCTGAGAGTGGCGCCCAGTGCCAGAACGGGGGCGGGTCCGCTGGCACGTGGAGGGGCCGGGTCTGGTCTGCAGCTCCGGTCGCCGGGGCAGGACAGATTGGAGACACCCGGGCTCAGTATGGCCTGGGGCCGGGGCGGCAGAACCGTCGAAATCAGACTCTTAGGGCAAATCTCTCTCACTGGAGTGGTGCCTTCTCTTGCTTCTCCGGAGAGGCCAGCGATTCAGAAGCACCGCTTCTCCATCGGGAAGCAAAGCTGGGGGGGGACACGGCGGGGCATACTAGGTCCAGGGCGGGGGGCGATGCTCGGACCTAAGACCCTAGGTCTCTCTCATCCCCTCCCTTCCTCCTTTTTTTCGCGGCTCCCCCAGGGAGGTCCACCTGGAGCAACCTGGACTGCAAGGTGTGCGGGAAGGGGTGGGGGTGGAAGTGGGGAAGGAAAGAGTGAGGACCGAAGTTAAGAAGGTCTAGGTGCGGAAGAGTCCGCTCCTGAGAGGCGGATGGGGGTTGCGGTGCAGAGGTCGCTTCTTCCTGACGCGGCCCAAGCAGAAACCTGTGTGGCCACTGATGTCTTGCCGCCATTGGGAAATGGCTCGATGGGACTCTTGGTTCTCTATCAGTGTCTGGAGAAGGATAGATAGAGGAGAGGGTGTGGTGAATACAGGGTGGATGGGCTGTGTCTGTGTCAGAGATAGTGTCAGGGGAGAGGCCAGTGCCCAGGAAATAGGCAGTGTGCTAGAGGAGGTAGTACCAGGATAAGGCACATGTGGGAGGCAGAGGTGTGCCGCGGAGGAGGGGCAGTGCCAGGCTGAAGGGGCACATAGGAGATCAGTGTCCAGAGGGAAAGGATAGTGGAGGTGGAACGGACAGTACCAAGCCGAACGGGCAGTGCTGATGAGGGCAATGCCAGGCTGTAGGGGCGGTGTGGGGAAAGAGAGCAGGGCTCAGGGGGAGAGGACAGGGGTGGGGAAGGTGCAGTACCAGGGGAGGAGACAGTGAAGGCTTTTCTCTTTCCCACAGTGACATCATGGCAAATTCCCAAACTGAAAGGACCCAGCTCGGATAACACCCAGCAGAGCCGAGCTGGCCCGGGCCGGCCTGAGGGGCCTTGGTGCCAGCTGCAGGGGCTGAGTACTACGCCCTGCGGGCCAGCGCTCTGGGGGCGGGGTTCTGCTCCGCCCTTTCTCCGTGCGGACTGTGCCCTCGGCAGGCACGCGAATCTGCAAGGTAGGGCTAGGGCCGGGCTTCTCTGGGCCAAGGATCAAGGTCTCTTGCTAGGGTAGGCCCCCATCATTACAGCTTTCTCGATAGGGACCCTGAAGAGGGCGCAGTAGAGCCTCAGCAGAGAATAAGAAACCGCGCCACCTTGGCGGGAGGAGGGGCCTAGCTATCGTGCTCCCGCCCTAGGGTGGGGTTATCTAGACCTGAGACCCGCCCTCAACATTGAAGTCTCTCGGAAGCAGTCGTTCGGGGCGGAAGTTAGGGAGCCCCGAGAGCTAGGCAACGGAAGTGGCCGATTTACTGCTTGTCCGTGCGCATGCGTTATTCTATTGCCTTGCAGTTGTTCTTCAGGCGCTACCTTTCCCTTTCCTCTCCCTTGCTCCACGGGGAAAGGTCCGTGTACCCCTACTCGTGGTTGCACGCTCTGCCTCTGCGCTGCTCTCGTGGCCTTTGTACCATGGCGGGCATCCTGTTTGAGGATATTTTTGATGTGAAAGACATTGACCCGGAGGGCAAGAAGTTTGACCGAGGTAAGTAAGGTATGTAGAGGTGGTTTGGGGTAAGGGGTTAGTTAATCTGGTCCCTGGGGACACGCTCCTGTACCCTGGTCCCCCAACTCACTGCCCCTACCGGCAGATTCTGATCTAGGGACCTCCCGCAGGAAACATTTTATAGATGAGAGAACGGAGATTCCGAGCTCTCCTTGGGTTCGCACATGCTCTACCCGGTATCTGGGCGGCCTTTTCTCGTGGCACTAGTAAACTCCTGGGCATCTTTCTGATCGCTACCCTCGCTACCCTCCCGGTGCTAGGCTCTATACAGTGCACCTTACACTCCTCGTCTTATTTCTTTCAAGAGTCTCCATGAGGTAGGTGGTGTCTTACCCATTTTTCTCTTGAGAAGTAACTCACCAAAGGCTGCACAGCAAGTAATCCGACTGCAAAACCACATATTGTTTGTTTGTTTATTTTTAAAATTGAGTTTATTGGGGTGGCATTGGTTAACAAAACCATACGGGTTTCAAGTGCGCAACTCAACAAAATATCATCTGCATAGTGCATCGTGCACCCATTGCCCAAAGTATAAAGTCTCTTTCCACCTATATTCTTACATTGCTCTTAGAATCTTGATCTCTTTGTGAAGCCCTGTCTGAGTTAGAGTTGACTGGAATAATAACGAGTTGCACTTTATTATGCCATTAATCAATAATTGTTTCTCTCTGATTTCTCACCCTTTGCCTGGAGACTGAGATGTTCTTAAAGACAAAAACCAGTTCTTACATGTCCTGGTAATCCCCTCAGCATAGTGCTTGGCACAGAAAGACAAAACCTTTGGTTGAATAAATAACTTGCCAAAAGTCAGCTTGTTTCTTAATTACCTAGGCAGGCCTACAATCTGGATATTATGTTGCCAGGGGACTTTCCATTCTTTTGGGGGGATTGTGTGCACTTCCTATAGTTTCTTCTCCCCTTTCCTGCTTGCATGTCTGGTTCTGATTGAGCCTGCACTTCTGTGAGAGCAGATGAGAGGCCAGTGGAAGCAGACTGGGTTAGAATGAGTGTTCTAGTGCATATGGTCTCCCAAGGTGGGGCTGCAGGGTTGGCCTGTGTCAGGCAGTTAAACTCTGCGACTCTTTCTCTGCTTCTTTCCAGTGTCTCGACTGCACTGTGAGAGTGAATCTTTCAAGATGGACCTCATATTAGATGTAAACATTCAGATTTACCCTGTAGACTTGGGTAAGTACTTAACACAGATAATAGCAGGAGACTTTTTTGCCGATTCAGCTCTTCTTCAGCCTTAGATATTGCTGTTACTTTCAGGTGACAAGTTCCGATTGGTCATAGCCAGTACCTTATATGAAGATGGTACCCTGGATGATGGTGAATACAACCCCACAGATGATAGACCTTCCAGGTGAGGGGGTGGAGGAGGGAGTACTTGAGATACGCCTGAGGACTAAGTAGGTAAGTGGTATAGAAAGACCCTTACTTAATTTGTGGAATAAATGATTATCAGCCAAATCTGAGGAGCCTTAAGGAAATTGCTGCACTTAATAATTTAAACAACCAGGTGTTTATCTAGATCAGTGATTGCATGCTTGTGAGTTGTAGCTTTTTGATGGTTGAGGAAATGACCATTGAATGACCTAGGCTGTGTGGACCTTGGCTCTTGGGAGGGAGTTTGGTGTGATGAGAGTTTGGAGCCTCACTGAGTTCAAACCTCAGCCCTATACTCATTTGTTGAATAACCTCTTTCAGGACTAAATGACATTGTGTTTGGGAAGTACCTGTTGTTATAATGTTGGCACTTAGTTAGCATTTTCCACTTTTAAAGAATCTCTTATTATTAACTACTTTTAAAAACTGCCACTGTTGTCCCACAGGGCTGACCAATTTGAGTACGTAATGTATGGGAAAGTGTACAGGATCGAGGGAGACGAAACTTCTACTGAAGCAGCAACACGGCTGTAAGTTCCTTGGTCTTATGGGAACCCTTTTGCCCTGTTCTGTTCTGAGAATTTGGGCCATGCTTATGCTTCCTGTGTTGGGTCCCTCTCCCTGTGCACCTCAAACCTAAGTGGGACCCAGAAAGAAGCTTCTGGAAATAGTTTTCACTCTGAAATGTAGTCTGCTCGCTTTGCCCTTTGTTAGGGCCTCGGCTCTGGTGGTCCAAATGAGAAACTGGGTAATCTTGCTGTGTGCAGTGCAAAGTAAGGTTGCTTCCCTCCGGAAATAAATGCAGCATTAAGTAATTAAACTGCTAGGTGTGTGTGTGTGTTGCTACTCTGCAGTCCAATCCCTAGTTCTTTGGTTTCCCTGCCCAGCTATTTTTTCTTTTCTTTAAACTCTTATTAAAACAATTTGTGCCCTTTGTAAGAAATATGAAAAGCAGAGAAGTAATGTCAAGGAGGATAAAAAGTCACCAATAACTCTGTATATATCCAGAGAGAACCTTTTACATAAACATTTTTGAATAATTTAAGTTTTTTTTCCTGTGTGCTTTTTTTCTTTGAGATCATGTTGTTTATTGACAATGTTTTCTTCTGCTCTTTCTTTTTTTATTTTAAATTTCTTTTTATTTTATTCATTTTAGAGAGGAGACACAGAGTGAGAGAGAAAGAGAGAAAGGGGGGAGGAGCTGGAAGCATCAACTCCCATATGTGCCTTGACCAGACCAGTGCAGGGTTTTGAACTGGCGACCTCAGTGTTCCCAGGTCGACACTTTATCCACTGCGCCACCACAGGTCAGGCTCTTCTGCTCTTTCTTGCTTAATGTTATGTAAAACATGTTTTCCCATGTCAGTTTAAAGTTCATCTTAGACATTTAAATAGCTGTATAACATTCCAGTAAATGGATAGATTTTAATTGATTTGACCATTTCCTTTATTCTGGGCATGTATTATTTTCCACTTTTGCTATTATAAAGAACACTACCTTGTACATGTCTGTGTATTCATCTTTGTCTCAATTTTGGTTCCTAATGACAAAACATTAGAAAGATGCCTTTTCCCTGGTTGGATAGCTCAGTTGGTTAGAGCATCGTCCCAACATGTTAAGACTGTGGATTTGATCCCTGGTCAGGGCACATACAAGAATCAAGGAATGAGCTTGATCAGGTGGTGGCACAGTTTATAGAGCATTGACCTGGGACACTGAGGACCAGGTTTAAAACCCTGAGGTTGCTGGCCTGAGTATAGGTTTATCCAGCTTGAGTATGGCATCATAGACATAGTCTCTGGCTTAAACCCAAAGGTCCCTGACTGGAGCAAGAGGTCACTGGCTTGGCTGTAACACCCCCCATTCCCCGCCAGTCAAAGCACATGAGAAACAATCAGTAAATAACTACAAGTTGATGTTTCTAATCTCTCTCCCTCTCTCTCCATTTCTCTTTTGCTTAAAAAAAAAAAAAAAAATCAGCATCGAATGCATAAATGAGCGGAACAACAAATCAGTGTTTCTCTTACTCTTGCTCTCTCTTCCCACCTCTTTCCTCTCTCTATAAGATCAAATTTTTAAAAAAGAGGTGTTTCTTTTTCTTAGGTTGTACTGGAGAGCTCGTACTCATGGGACTGGCCCTTCTGTTTCAGCTCTGCCTACGTGTCCTATGGGGGCCTGCTCATGAGGCTGCAGGGCGATGCCAACAACCTGCACGGATTTGAAGTGGATTCCAGAGTTTATCTGCTGATGAAGAAGCTGGCCTTCTGAGCGACCTGGGAAGCCAACCTAGCTGCTTAGTCACTCAGGTCATGGACATTTGTTCAAGCCTGAGCAGCAGTTGCTATTCACCTGTGCAGGAAGGGCTGGCTCTCTGTCCACTGCGGGAGTATCTTTAGGTGGTCTGGACCCAATGGGAAACCGACTTGCCTCTGAAAGACCTAGTGGGGGAGTTTAAAATGAATCAGTAGTTGTTTTGTGTATGTGATTTTTTAAATTAAACTTTGCTTTTTCAGACTTTTCTTCCCCTTACATTATGTTTTCTTTTTCATTTAATTTAAAATCATGTTTTCCAATTTGCCTATGGTACATTATGTCTTTGGCCCTTAGCCAGATGATCACATGTCAATGAAGGATCTGTCCCAGCCTTTTGGTATCTGGGTTCAGGGTTTCTCAGTCTCCTGGCCGACTATCCCCAACATCTATCCTCCAGTGTCATTTTCTTTGTGTGAGAATGTTGTGCTGTTGGCTCCTAGGGGCACTGCTGGCCCAGAAGATAACACCCATTTGGCATAGAATTTTGAATTGGCAAGGAGCCCTACTCAGGTCCTAACACTTTCAGTCTCTTAAGAAGGCAAATCACATGGACTTGAATGAGTCACTTGTGTAGCTTGGAAATGTTCATCGTTTTTATGGAAGCTTTGGGTAGAGGCTTTTAGACACAAGCATGGGACATGACTATGAAGACAATAGGAAAAGTAGATTTGGTGGCTGAAGAAGCAGGCTGAGGAGCAAGTTCGCTGCTCTATATTCTAGAGGTGACCTGGAGGGGGAGAGTAAGTGGTGTTTCTTACCAATGACACTGAGCAGGGAGCTGCTGCACAGATCAGTGAGGTGGACAGGGCATTAATACCAGTGAGGCTGGCAGTCCAGTGCTATTGCCTGGGACGATGCAGCAGCCTGACTGCAGTCACGAACCTAAAACCTGGGGAAGAACACTGTTGAGGAATTGGTGATGCATACAGGGCCTCCAGCATAGGAACTGGCTCTTCAGCCTGGCATGCAAGGTCTCTGGGAAAGTATACAGGACTCTGATTTCCCCTAGGAAGTTCAGGGTAACCTGAAAGATGGAGTGTGTATTAAGCAGTTGTCTCTTTGATCTCTGGTTTTGCCAGGGGACCAGTCCCCTGGTGGGATACCTGGGGTATCTTCTTTCCCCATCATTTTCAGGTCTTTACATGAGGTGTTAAGAGTATTTAGGGAAATAGGTTGAAGATGAATGGTCCCTGTAGGGGGGAGGTAAAGGTGTTTCTTTTGCTTTAGTATGGGGGAAGGGTAAGAAGGGAAATTAGAGATGCAGTGGGGGTTGGGATGAATTTTTGTGGAACCCTAGAACCTATCCATGGAGTCAAACTTGGAGGGAAGGGGTGGATGGAGAAGGGTAATTTTAGGTTAGAGTGGGAGAAGCTAATTACCAGCAATAGTCTGTGGGGCAGCATAGCAGACTGTCCTAGCTGCTCTGGGGTGGCATACAGTTGAATTGAGAGAGGAATGTTCTGATTGTAAGTGTGTGTGTGTGAAGGCAAGAAGAGACAGAATGATTTGGGAATGGGTTAGATCAGGGGTGCCCACACTTTTTCAGCTTGCGAGCTACTTATAAGAAGACCAAGTCAAAATGATCTACCTACAATAAAAATGCAAAACATAAATTTATTTCTTCTATATTATCATTATTTAAGTTACTATTATTACTATTTAATATTGTGTATTCTTCTTTCACCTTTCTCCTCAACTCTCTTTTCGGAGGAAAGTCAATGTCATAGTTTTTATGAACAGTCCGAAAAAGCCGCTCCACATTTCCCTTCTTTGGAATAGCAATGGCACACAGATGAGGCAAACGCACTTAGAATATGACATAGTGAAAAAAATCCCCTCCCATTCTGTATGAAAGCGGTAGGTTTTAGGCTTCTTACTGGGACCAGCTACGGCACTCATTTTTATACCCTTTGTTGTATTTAGTTTAAATAAATTGAAGGCTAACTACACAGCAATGTAACTGAACAAGTTAGCGCGGTTTAACGCGCATGCGTAAGGTGTCAAAAGTTCAGACATCAGATTGGCTACTCTGTATGCCAATCAAAAGACAAATGTCTTTTTAATGTTATGCGATCTACCCACACTTCCTTCACGATCGATTAGTAGATTGCGATAGACTATTGAGCACCCCGGGTTAGATATTCAATACAGGCAGATTAGTTAAGAGTGGAGAAGCCCATGAGTAATGTACATTTGCCCTGGAGTAAGTCAAATGCTAATCCTTGATGCCTGGAACTTTCTGGCTATACACTGCAGTTTTACCATCTTTGTCTCATCTAACTGTGCTGAGAACCTCTAATTCTTTGTCTCTGGTCCCTTTTACATAACTGGTCCTAGGTGCTGCCTCTTTCATGTACCATAAAGAATTTCATTTGATTATTAGGTTTAATTTACCTTAGAACTGCAGTAAATTAAAATTTTCCACTTACTATTCCTTTGACTGCATCCTGGCATTTATAGTGTAGATGAACTGATTCTCTCCCATGCAGAAACTGACACCATCCAAGATCTGGACACCACTTATGAGCTTTGTGCATTTGTTGATTCCTTTTCCACAGCAACTGTTCTGTCTATGATCAAGGAGGGGTCACCTACAGATGTCTAAATTGGTTACCCCTATCAAGAGTTTTGGTTTTTTACTCAGAAGTCTTTTATTTATTTATTTATTTTTATTCATTTTGGAGAGGAGACACAGAGTGAGAGAGAAAGAGAGAGAGAGAGAGAGAAAGGGGGGAGGAGCTGGAAGCATCAACTCCCATATGTGCCTTGACCAGACCAGTACAGGGTTTTGAACTGGCGACCTCAGTGTTCCCAGGTCGACACTTTATCCACTGTGCCACCACAGGTCAGGCACTCAGAAGTCTTTTAACTGTTGATCTATTTACTCCCTTGGGAAATTTCTCCAATAAGGAGAATCATTGGATAATACACTGGGCAGAGCACCGCACTGGAGAGAGTATGGGCTGCAAACTAAGCCTGGGGGCCTTCTTCTTTTCCTGCTCACAGGCTGTGAAACCTTTGGGAACTTGTCTGGCTTCTCTGAGCCTCGGTTTTTTTGTCTATAAAATATGGATGATAATACCTACCTTAGAGAATCATGTGAGCCTTTAAAAAGGTAATGGACATAAGATTCCTGGTACAGTGACTTTCATTCTGTTTTAGAATGCCTTTAGTGACCCTGGGGTATTTGCAGCAGTGTTTGGAATTTGGTTACTGGCTCCTCTACCTACATGGTAGCCTTCCCTTTCCTTTCTGAGAGGAGGGAAGAGGGAAGACTGCCATTAGTTTTCCCTACAGGAGCCTTTGGAGGTAACTGACCTTTGCAGTGGAGTTTTTGTTTTGGGCAATATGAACCTCTTCCAAAGCACCGAGATGGCATTTATTGGCAAAGCCCCAGAAGCCTGACTTCTTTTCTAGAGATCCCCTAACAGAGTTTATGGTGGTCACACAAGGTCGCTTTTTAGACACCATTCACTTCTGGAAGTGGGGAAATGAGCCTTCAACTTTTACTTGAGTTGTACTTGTCTTTCCTGCTGTGTGAGCCCCAGGAGACTGACTCCTGCCACTTCCTGCACTTCCCCCGGCCTCCACAGGAGGGAGGCAGGACCCCAAGCCTGGTGACGCTTCCCGCTGAGTGGCTGAAGCTCTGGCTGTTTGCTCAGCTGTCACATCCAGTTCTGGTCTTGACTGAACTGTCTGCACAGCCTTACCTGAGGTGTGAGGCACTGCTAGGCTTCCTGTTAGCTTTCCTTAATTTCCCATATTTTGGGGCGGGGGAGGGGCAGAACTATTGCCCCCTGAGAAAAACATTTTTTTCTTTCCAGTTAGCTTTTGGGTACTCTCATTTGTTCTTTATTTATACAGTTTTGTCTATAATGTAGGGAAAGTCTTTCTGGGAGACAACTTCTCATTCATTTCTCAAGAATAAGGATCTCCTAAGAAAAGGAGGTCAGAGTCCCATTGAGAATGATGGTAAAGGGGGTCAAGAGACTAACCTTACTTCTGAGTAGAAAACCAAAGCTCGTTTTTAAGTTTTCTGACATAAGATTAGTCTTTACCTCCGTTCAGAGGCCAGTCCAGTCCAGGCCTTTGAGGAATTATCATATGAAAAAAGCATATAAAGAATTTGTAAGTTGTGAATTTGTGCAGAAAACAGACCAAAGATAACTAGATTGTCTTGTGAATATTATTGATAGCTTAAAAAAATAGCTCTGGCGTTTTAAAGAGTTAAAAACGACCGCCTTTTCTTTCCTGTGTACCCGCCTTTACCAGGGCTCCTGGCTCAGCGCTCTGGGTTTTAGGTGGAAGCAGGAAGTCGGTGCAGCTGCATCTGTCTCCCAGGGCCTCGCCTCTGGGTCAGAGAGTCACACATGGGAGACAGTGGTGCTGGTGGCTGTGCCTGGGTACCTTACTCTTCTTGAGACAGGTTCTGGAAATGAGGGTGGGCTGGAATTGGAAGAGGACTGGGAGGGTTAGGCATGATAGCAGAAGGGCCAGGAAGAGGGAGCTGGAGCTGGACCGTGGGGCTGGGCCAGGTGGGTGACGGAGAGAAGAGTGTATGCTGTCCAGTGGGAGGACGGGTGAGGGAAGGAGAATATCCAGGATGCAGGTTGAGTGGCAGGGAGCCTGTGTCCAAAGTTCCTGGAGGAATTCTCAGGGCTCCCAGGACCCTGGGTGAGGGTCCAGTAAAGAGTCCATGAGTTCCATTTAAAGGTCTGTGTGTCCTGTTCAGGTGTCCAGGGATTTGGTCTAGGGAACTGGAGGTTTGGTTCAGCAGACCAAGGACCTTGGCTCTGAATCCCTGCAGCCTCTTCAGAAGTCCAGAGCCAGTAGTTTTGGCTGAGACACTGGAGTTTGTCTCCAACAATCCAGAAGTCCTGTTTGGAAGCTTGCTCAGTGTGTGGAGTAGAGAGGTACTGCGTGGCACAGCTGTGGTGGGCAGGGCCCGTTTGGCACAGAGAGTGGGCCCTACGACATGCAGCAGGAAACGCACCTTTCCTCGGAGCAGTTGTTGGAAGCCAAGGAAGATGGCATTGGGATCTTTGTGAGCTGTGGTCCTGCCCTGTGGAGGAAGCTGAGGGCAGAGGATGGGCCTGAGGCCAGAGACCTGGGTCACATATCATGCCTCCCTTGTCTATGTGAGAAGATAGGGTACCAGCACCCAGACCTTATGGCCGGGACAGAGCCTTCCTTGGTAGGTCATCTCTTCTACCTCAAGATGCCTAGAATTCCTCTTCCCTCAGGTCTTCTAAGGAGACTGAGTCAGAAAAGGACAATTTCTATAGTTCCCTTGACTGGGGATTTACCTGGGTTCCAAGGAGGCCCTGCAGGGCCCCAAGGAGGAGGCGGACCTGTCCAGAAAGCTGTCCCAGTAGGGATGACAGGCAAGTGGGTCCTAGCTGTCCCCGTGCTGCCATCACTCCCTCCAGCAGAAGGGCCGTCGCTCCCAGAACGTCCTGTGCCTTGGTCTGCTCCTGGGAAAGAGATGGGAGAGGAAAGTGTACTGCTTCAAAGGGCTTGCTGCTAGCTGGTGGGGAGCCTGGAGGAGCAGCCAGCAGAATGAATCATAGAAGCCGAGAACTGGACAGGACCAAGGTCCCACCCAGCACAGGAATTCCTTCACAGTCTCCCGACAATTGGTCATCAGCCTCTGCTTGAATAACTCCAGTGTCCAGTAACCCAGCCTGGTCTTACACTTAATTTTAGTCAGAAAAAGTCAGAAAAGCTCTTTACATTATACTGAAATCTGCTTTTACCTCTTGGTTCTTGAGCTATACATCTTTTTCTGCTACAAAATCTTTGCATCATGTGATGCCTTTTTAACTTAATGTAGAGATGAGACCATCATAAACAGCTAGAAAGATAAAGGGAAGGGGCTGAAACTACAAGCGCTCCCTAGGACCGGCCGGTCCATAGCCCAGTCCCCCTAGAAGATCCGAGGGAAGAATGGCATTCCGGGGATCTTGAGGGTAGAAGAGTTAACCTGCTCCGAGTGCTCCCTCCCAGTAGGGTTCCTGAGTCTCAGACTAAAACACTCTGTGCTATACCACAGACAGCCACTTCCTCCAACCTAATTTGACAGGCTTTTTTCTTTTTTTAACCATTCCTCATAACATGTTTTCTAACCTCTTACTGTTTATATTGCTTCCTCCTGAACACATGCTATTTGAATAGGTCCCTCTGAATAAATTAGCATGTGTCTAGAGAAGGATGTCTAGTATTCAGTCAACTATTTTTAAGTGTAGTCTACTAAGAATTTTATAGGAGTATTTCCACATTGTTGATGCTAAACATCTAAAGCTGTCTGTAATTGCTAGCTTTTTAAACAGCTGCTTCAATAATGTTGTTATATGTGAAGTTTGTGGTCCACTCAAGCCTCTCAGATCTTTTTCATAGTAAAATCTAGGGCTAGAAGGGCCTGACCTGCGGTAATGCAGTGGATCAAGTGTCAACCTGGAATGAGAGGTCGCTGGTTCGAAACCCTGGCTTGCCTGGTCAAGGCACATATGAGAGTTACTGCTTCCTGCTCCCCCCACCCCTTCTCTCTCTCTCTCGTCTCTAAAATGAATAAACAAATAAAATTTTTAAAAAAATCTAGGGTTAGAAGTTTATATGAGGGAAGCAGGGCATTGTGGTCTGAAAGTTGGAGTTGAACTTTACTCAATTACTTTACACACGTAGAATTTTTTTATGTATCTCTGTTAAATTTTACCATGTTTTGAACCTCACCTTTCGGTGATTTGAATCTTGATCTGTCTTTCATTATTTTTGCTGTGGTTCCCAGCTTTGTGTCATCTGTGGATGACAGATCAGTCTTATGTCTTCATGTCAACTTAAGAAACTTGAATGGGAATAAGTCAAAGACATGGCTCATGCAGCTTTACATGGTGTTTAGCTTTGAATCTATTTAGCATATCGGAACTGCAAACCATTATCTTGTCCAGAGTATATTATCATAGAAGAATGTAGATACGGTTAGAGTGACCAGGCTGAAGGTGAGATATTTTCAGGGAGCTCAGGAATTTTGAAGAATCCATGAGAAGCAGTAGGAAACGGATGAAGACAGGACTTAGAGAAACCATGGGAAGGGATGGCTCTCTTACCGTCTGGGTTTTCCATTTTCCCAGGCTAAAGTCCACAGCAGGCAGCAGGACAGGTGTGGACAAAGGGTTAATGTCTGGGCACTGGCTCTGTTAAAAAAGATTGGTAGGGAAGAGGAGAGAAGGAAGCTGAAACAGAGGGGGAATATGGTGACCCAGTGACCAGGATGGGCTTCCAGTCTGTCTGTCCCTATCTATCCCTCTATCTCATTCTCTCTCTTTTACTTCCTGTGAATAATATGTCCAGACTAGAGCTTTTAAAAGAGAGTTTGATTGCAAATCTTAATCCTTGTCAAGGAGTGGTGATCAAAGACAATATTGGAAGAATAGCAATTGGATCAGGGAGTGACAGGAAGTGATGGGAGGGAGGGTATTTTACCAGTTAAATGGATAAAGGGAACAGTGCTTGGGGATTCTCACCAGTCTGCTGTGAAGGACATGGGAATCACGCAGCAGTTTATTTAGGAGTCGTGGGTCACAGGCAGGAGGAGCTGGGTTGGACCAAGTTAGTCTTGCAGTCAGGAGAAGCATGACCACGAGGAGCAGTTCTTAGATGAGGAGAGGTGAGGTTGAAAGGGGTGGATAAGGAAGAAATCATTGTTGGGTGGTGGTCCAGGAATTCCCATTTAGGACCCAGACCTGAAATCCAGGGAATCTGCCACTCAGAAGCCTTATTCCTGGGAAACTGGGTTACCCCCAGCCTTCCCCCACTATAGCACATCTCCTTACCCCCCCTCCCCCCCGCATTCTGATTTGGTCCTTGGCCCCTCAAGTGTGTTCTTACCAGTCAGCTCCATTCCGGCCAGGCTGTCTGGTTGGAGTGGCTCCCTGTATGGGGCCTCTCACCTGAATCCTTCCTGGGGCCATGGAGGCGGCTTGGGCTCTTATATTTCTGGGCAGAGTGAGGTGGGGCACGGCACAGGTGGGCCGAGGGAGAAAGAGGGTCTGGAATCTATCCTGCAAATGACAGGAATAATGAACACTTATTCAAATTTTAAGGAAGAGACTGGCTGGGGGAACAGCTGCTGGAAGGGTTCATGATGCTGAGCAGCCTAGAACTGCTGAGCTTCTGAGTGCTTCCATGTTTTCCTGTGATTGTAGCGTATGGTGTCTTGTTTGTCAGGGTTTCTCAGTGAATCTGATATGGGCCCCTGCCCCCAGCTGAGAGCAGCAGGACAGGATATGTACACACATACACATCTTAATTGGCCTCAAGTTCTGAGCAAACTTGGCTCTTTGGTTGGAGAAAATCTAGAATGAGGATAGAGAATGAAAGTATTGTGGCACAAGCCAGGAGAAGAGAAGGGGAAATGAGTATAGGGCCGGGATGAGGAACTAGCGAACAGATACAATGCATTGAGGGATAGCTTGGGGAGTGGAGTTGAGGAGTGGAATTAGGCAAAACAAAACAAAACACAAAGCAAAAAAGCAGGACTACTAGAGGCCGGTGATTGAAAGATTAAGAGAAGATGGTGTGGGAGAAATTAACCTCTCACTTTTTTTTTTCTTTTACCACCGCACATAACGCCTCTTGGAGTTTTTCTTTGCACTCCAACTTCTGAAATACGGGGTTTTCCAAGGCAGAGAGATAGGCTAATGTTTCTGAGACTTCTTGAGGCAAGTTGTCCAGGAATGGATACCTACTAGGAGGCGATGTCCACCTTCCATGGCATACCTTACCTTGGCTGCCTACCGTATCTGTTTCATTACCCTCACCTTCCTCCCTGCCCCCTCTTCAGACCCCTTCCGGTTCCTTCAGAGGGCCCCCCACATGGCTTCCTCCTTCTTTCACAAGTTGTGCAAAGGGGCCTGCACCTGATTCAATATTGGGATTTCCTGTAGGTCTGTCAACATGCACGAGCCCTCCTCCCACCACCCTCTCTCTCCTTGTGCCCTGGCTTGTCTGACACAGCTTCCCAGCCCCTGGACTCAGAACCCTAAGCTAACTAGGAATGACTGGGTATGAATGGCGATTGAAGCTGTCCATCTTGGGGCTGTGTTCCCTAAGTCCTGATATACCTTCTTTCTCATTTTCTCGCTGAACCCATGCCCCCTTTCCTCAGTGCCAGCCAGGACTGTGCTGTATTCCACCAAGTCTGTGGTCAGTCTCAGAACCCAGCACCCCACCCCCTACCCCTGCTCTCCTACTCCTCCCATTCTGGGAAGGCCATACTCTTCTTGACAAAGGTCAGTGCCTGTAGGTTCCAGTTTGCCTGCCCCTCCCCCAGCTGACAGCCCAATTCCTCTTTTCTGTTTTTCCCACAGTCCCTTAACTCCAAACCCTGCTTGCCACTCACCAGGTGGAAAACGGCTCCAGGACCCACGTGTAGAGTAGGCAGCACTCTGGGGAGCAGATGGGTAGGAAAGCATGTGGCGTTAGGGCATAGATCGTTCACGGCAGTGGGGTCACACGCCTGCTTAGGGCCACTTCCGCCCAATCAGAGAGCAGGGAGCCACTAGACACTGGCAAGGGCCCCCGGAAGTGACGCCTTCTCCTCCCACCCTCGCTGGACCTCCAGCCCCTGCCTGGGCCATGGTTCATTAGTAGGGCTCAGCTCCTCTGCCTGGAGGAGCTGTCTTTTCCTAGGAAATGGGAAATCTGGTACCTGGCTGGAGAGGAGATGGGAGGGGAATGCTTTTTTCCAGGAGATATCTAGCCAGACATTTTTGTTTTCAGTTCCTGGCTTGCTAAATTTCTTCTCCCTGCGTACCACACATACTGTTGAGATCTTATAGAACCCTTGCTTTCCTGCTTTTCTCTCCTATAGCACCTAGCGGGTCGCCTCTTATACCCTCTTTTGGAGTGGGAATGTGGGTTTTGCCTGTACTAGAGAACAGTCAATGTTATGAGGAAAGGGCTTGGACAGTTTGGAAGGGCTGCGCAGTGAGGAGTGTGTGTGCTGGGCTCAGGTGTTCCGCTGCTGGGGCCCATTGGTTCAGACAGCTAAACCCACTATCTCTGCCTCTGTCCTCCCTTGCTTGCCCAGTCTTTCTCCCTCTCCCATCTTCTACCATTCCACCCGTGACAAGACATATAACCAGGTCCCTGTCTTAGGAAAGATAGCTGCTGAACCCCTACCCCCTGCAAATACCTCCTGCTACTTGTCCCTCTCTCTTCCTTTGGCTCAGGCTCTAGTTCTTTTGCTTTTCCCCTCAATCCCAGTCTCCCCACAGCCTCTGTTCTCAGAGCCTCCTGGCCTGACCTTGTTCCCATCACATCCCCCCCCAAACCCCCAAGTTCTTCCTCAGGCTCTCTCCTGCTCCGCCTCCCCAGGATGGGGCTGTCTGCTAAGGAGTATGGCCTAGATCCCAGAATTCTCCATTTCAGCCAGATGAGATGACTCCCAAGATTAGGAAGGAGGGTTCTGGGATGGCTGGGATGGTGTGAGGATGGGAGGGGACAGGGAGGCAGTCATGACCTGGAAACCAAGACAGTTGAGGTGGGGTAGAGAGGCTGAGGGGCCCCTCAGGGAAGGAGAAGAGTGAGAAAACATGTCAGGCTGGGGACATGGGAGTTGGATGGGTCTGAGAACAGGTTAAACAGCAGGAAGGAAAACACTGTCACCAGACAGAAAGGACACACTCTATTTCTGGCTAAGTTCCTGTCCTGGTGCACAGTAGAACGAGGAGAGACATCAGAGAAGAGTCAGGAACACAGGCGAGGCAGTGAAAGTGGGTGACATGGGTTTGAGAGGTGCTGTGAGCCTGGAGTCAGGGGGAGATCAGTTGATGGGCCTTTCCAGCACGTTGTTATCCTTTAAGACAAGTCTTCATCCTTCCGCAGGAACCGAATCCGAGCTGGTGGCGGGCCCAGGCCTCAGGCCTAGCCTTTGCCCCTCCCTGGCCTGGGGCTCTCATCCTGGGCCGGACACGCACCTCCTGCCTGGTCCAGCCATCCTGTGGACTCCAGCAGCTGGGGCGGAGGGGGCTCCAGACCTGCCTCTCCTCCCCTCTTTGCGCCCCCTGGTCCCTCCCCTCCCACTACCCACTCTCTCCCTCTTCCCCTCCAGCCCCTCCCTCCTCCCTGCCCGGTCCCAGCCCCTCCCTCCCCTCCCCCACTCGCGATCCGGGCCGCGGCTGCTGGGCCGGACCCCCCGGGCTCAGCCCGCCGCCGCCCCGTTTGCTGAGGAGGAGGCCCCCGGCTGGGGTGCGGAGCGGGCGACATAAAACGGGCCAGAGCCGGCGGCGCCCAGGGCACTAGAGCCGCGTACGGCCCGGGTCAGCGCCCGACCGCCTGCGCTCTTGCTGGCCGCTCCTCCCGCCTCGCCCGCCCGGCGCTGACTCCGCGGCTGCCCCACGAGCCCCTCGCACTGCCTGGGCCCTGGCCCCGGCCCCCTCCCGCCGCACCGCCCCCGGCCCGGCCCTCCTCCTCCCTCCCTCCTCTGCTCCCTCCTCCCTCCCGCCTCCCCAGCTGTCCGGTTCGCGTCATGCCGAGCCTCCTTGCCCCGCCGGCCCCTCTGCTGCTCCTCGGGCTGCTGTTGCTCGGCCCCCGGCCGGCCCACGGCGCCGGCCCCGAGCCCCCAGCGCTGCCCATCCGGCCCGAGAAGGAGCCGCTGCCCATTCGGGGAGCGGCAGGTAGGTGGGCGCCCCTGGGAGATGCGGGAGGGGAGTCCGACTTGGGGCAAATCCGTGCCGGCTCGGAGGGGGCGCGGGCGCAGGTGGTCCGGCGCGGCGGGTGGCCTAGAGGGGTGGGCGGGGGCCCGCGAGGTGCGTGGTGCCCAGGGCCCGCGGGTAGTGCCCGGGGCGGGCAACGGCAGGAGTGGGACAGCGGCTGCCAGCCAAGCCCGTCCTCGCAGGCTGCTCCTTCGGGGGAAAGGTCTATGCCCTGGACGAGACGTGGCACCCGGACCTGGGGGAGCCCTTCGGGGTGATGCGCTGCGTGCTGTGCGCCTGCGAGACGGTGAGTGGACCCAACCGCCCTGGCCCAGGCCCTAGCGAGTTGGGGACAGCTGGGGACTTGGGAGGTCGGAGTGGACTCGGAGCTGCTGAGAAGAAAAATATCTGGGATATTTTCCTGGCGGAGGAGTGTGGGAGGAAGCGCCCCTTCAAGTCTCAGGTGTTGACAATTATTGATCGCCCACTATGCGTCAGGCTCTTTGCCAGCTCCATTTCATCACTCTCTCAGTAACTCCTAGTACAACTCTCTTAGATAGATACTGTTATTATCCCCATTTTTCAGACAGGGATCTCAAGGCCCAGAGAGCTTAAGTAACTTGTCTAGGGTCCCGCAGTTTGTAAGTAGCAAAGGGGTCTGCCTCCGTGGGACCACCTTGCCTTGGTGTCTGACTCGCCTCCTCCCCCTAATTGGGGTTAGGGATTGGCGTTTTATACTCA
Source organism: Rhynchonycteris naso (assembly GCA_037038555.1). Classification (NCBI taxonomy): domain Eukaryota; kingdom Metazoa; phylum Chordata; class Mammalia; order Chiroptera; family Emballonuridae; genus Rhynchonycteris; species Rhynchonycteris naso. The sequence goes on from CM073002.1 coordinate 41,459,800, forward strand.
CTCAGTTTTCCTGTCTTTTCCGCGAGCAGCCTCAGTGGGGTCGCCGCGCTAGGGGCCCGGGTAAGGTCAGTTGCAAGAACATTAAACCCGAGTGCCCAACACTGGCCTGTGGACAGCCGCGCCAGCTGCCCGGACACTGCTGCCAGACCTGTCCCCAGGGTAAGGCCCGTTCTGTGGCGAGGGGAGGGCGGTAGGGCTGCGGTACTTGGTCCTGAGCCCTACGTATGGGGCGGATGCTGTGGATATAGCGATGGAGCGGCCAATTGGCCCTCCCGGTGCCCAGCTGAAACCTGTGTCCCCCAACCCTGGCTCAGAGCGCAGTAGTCCCGAGAGGCAGCCCACGGGCCTGGCCTTCGAGTATCCGCGGGACCCAGAGCACCGTAGCTACAGCGACCGCGGGGATCTGGGCACTGAGGATCGGGCACGTGGAGATGGCCACACTGGTAGGCAGGGATCCGGCCGGGACTGGAATCGTGGTTTTAGCCCGGCTGCCACTGCGGGTGAAGATACTAGGGACATCTTCCTCCGCTCGCAGACTTTGTGGCGCTGCTGACAGGACCAAGGTCGCAGGCCGTGGCAAGAGCCCGGGTGATGTTGCTGCGCTCTAGCCTGCGTTTCTCCGTCTCCTACCGGCGGTGAGGAAAGGGAAGAGGGGAGGAAGTCTGGGTTGGGCACCTAGCGGGGGTGGGGGGTGGGGTGGAAGGGGAGAGATTGGAGGGGCTGCTTCTGGCCCAGGCTCAGAGTCTGAGCTCACCTTTACTCTCATTCCCAGGCTGGACCAGCCAACGCGAATCCGCTTCTCAGACTCCACTGGCAGCGTCCTGTTTGAACACCCTGCAGCCCCTAGCCAAGATGGCCTGGTGAGATGATGCCATATATGAGTGCTTATCCAGTTTGGGCGCTGTGCTGTGGATGTGCTCTGCATTGCCTCCTTTGGCCCACGCAATAGTTTAGTGGGAGGAAGGCACTGGTATTGCATGCCCTTTTTGCGGAAGAGGGAATTGAGGCTCAGTAGCAGAATGATTTGCTTAAGGTCATAAAGCTAGTAAGTGGCGGAGCCAGGATTTGGGCCCCTGCATCTGGATCTAGTAGTGTTCCTTCATAAGCTTTCTAGGAGGGCCTGGGGGCTCCTTCCCATATTCCTTAGCTGGCTTATCCCACATACTGTCTTAGAAGGGTCTTCTTGTCTCTCTGCTGCAGGTCTGTGGGGTGTGGCGAGCGGTGCCTCGGTTGTCTCTGCGGCTCCTTCGGGCAGAACAGCTACATGTGGCACTTGTGACATCCACTCATCCTTCAGGGGAGGTTTGGGGGCCTCTCATCCAGCACCGTGCCCTAGCTGCAGGTAAGGGGAGCAAATAGCTTCCTGGGCATGAAATTCTGTCTTCTCTGTCCCCAGAAATGGAGTGGTCTGAGAAGGGGACTTTTTGGTGGGCTCTCATGGTACTTCCTCCCCCAGAGACCTTCAGTGCCATCCTGACCCTGGATGGTACCCCACAGCAGGGCATAGGGGGCATTGCCCTACTCACTCTTAGTGACACAGAGGACTCCTTGCATTTTTTGCTGCTGTTCCGTGGGCTGCTGGAATCCAGGAGTGGGGGTAAGTGGGATATGGGGAGAGTGTTTGTGGACAGTAGGGAGAGCACCTTGCTTTCGAAGATGTCTACATGCACGATCATTGCAGGACCAGACCAGGTTCCTTTGAAGCTCCAGATTCTACACCAGGGGCAGCTATTGCGAGAGGTCCAGGCCAATGCCTCAGTCCAGGTGAGTGAAGGTCTGGCTTTTGCTGTCACCTGCTCTGGCCTCTCACTGCATCCACCATACCCTTCTCTGTCCCTAGGAGCCAGGCTTCGCTGAGGTGCTGCCCAACCTGACAGCCCAGGAGATGGACTGGCTGGTGCTGGGGGAGCTACACATAGCCCTGGAGAGGGCAGGTGGCCCAGGGCTGCGTATCAGTGGACACATTGCTGCCAGGCAGAGCTGCGATGGTGAGGCAAGGTGGAGGCTGGCACCCTGGGCACACAACTGAGAAGCACGGACAAGTGCCAGGACCAGGGCCAGGGTGGGTGTGAAAGGATCCTGGGGACTGAGGGTATAAATGGCCAAAGGACCAGCCTGCCTCCACTTGTCTTGACCCTCTGCAGTCCTGCAAAGTGTCCTTTGTGGGGCTGATGCCCTGATCCCAGTTCAGACGGGTGCAGCCGGTTCAGCCAGCCTTGCACTACTTGGAAACGGCTCCCTAATCTACCAGGTAAGAGTCAGGGCTGCAAGAAGTCAGAGGGCAGTAGGGTACGGTGGAGCTTTGGCTTGCAGTAGTTCAGGCCTTAGGCCTTCTCTGCCACTCTGATTTGCCCTTCTCAACTCTGTCCACCAGGTGCAAGTGGTAGGTACAGGCAGTGAGGTGGTGGCCGTGACGCTGGAGACCAAGCCTCAGCGGAGGGACCAGCGTACTGTCCTGTGCCACATGGCTGGACTCCAGCCGGGAGGGCACATGGTGAGTGCTGCGGGCAGAGCCAGACCACAGGGCCCATGTACCGTGGCTGACAGTGCAGGGGGATGTTAGGTTGGATGAGCAGAGATGTTCAGACTGATTCACTCACTCACAGGCTCTTTCATCAATGCATTGATTCACTGGACACTGGACACATTTTTAGGGAGACTCAGGGCAGGGACTAGGGTACAAAGGAAATGAGATATGACTTCTGTTCTCAGTAAGATCGTGTCAAGTGAGAGGAGTTAGACAGGGAAATCATATAATAATTGTGACAGCAATGGCTGCCACTTATTGAGCCTTTCTGTGTGCCACATAATACATTGGTTGCCTTCCTTACATTACTTTTTTTATTTTTATTTTTTTACAGGAACAGAGAGAGAGTCAGAGAGAGGGATAGATAGAGACAGACAGACAGGAACGGAGAGAGATGAGAAACATCAATCATTAGTTTTTCATTGCCGTTGTGACACCTTAGTTGTTCATCGATTGCTTTCTCACATGTGCCTTGACCGCGGGCCTTTAGCAGACTGAGCCACCCTTTGCCGGAGCCAGAGACCTTGGGTCCAAGCTGGCGAGCTTTTGCTCAAGCCAGATGGGCCCATGCTCAAGCTGGTGACCTCGGGGTCTCGAACCTGGGTCTTCCGCATCCCAGTCCGACGCTCTATCCACTGCGCCACCGCCTGGTCAGGCCCTTACATTACTTTTGGTTCTCACAGTACCCATCTTAGAGATGATGAAGTGAAGGATCAGAGATTTCTCAAGGTTGTTGCATAGGTAGTAAGTGGCAGAGAAGGGACTTGAATCTGGGCCTATGACATTCTCATTCGGTGTTACTGGGTTGTGGAAGTGTGTATGGGTGTTGTAGGGGCACAAAACATGGAAAGGCTTCAGAATCCTGGGCTTGTATAAAAACTGAGGAGGGGTTCACCTGGGAGCTGGCAAGCTGCAGCTAGGGCTTACCCTTCACTGTCTCCTAGGCCGTAGGTGTCTGCCCTGGGCTGGGTGCCCGTGGGGCTCATATGCTGCTGCAGAATGAGCTGTTTCTGAATGTAGCCACCAAGGACTTCCCAGATGGAGAGCTGCGGGGGCATGTGGCTGCCCTGCCCTACAGTGGGCATAGTGCCCACCATGATAGTGAGTGCCCCAGGGGTCTGCCTACGCTTTGCTGTCCTCTAATCAGTGACTAGAGCATGTGTGGGATGGTGCCACAGGGCCAGAGCCTGGTGTGTCTTTCCCTGCCCGAGCTCTAGGTTTGCATCTGGAGATGTGTAGGTAGGGGTGTAAAGGATGGCTCTCCTAGAAGACCCTCCCTGTTGCCATGGTGCAGGGGTCTAACACTTGCTACTCCCACAGCCCTGGGCCTGTGGACAGTGTCTGGTAGCTTGTGGAGTCCGTGCTGGGGGACGTGGGTAATGCCAGGATTGAGTGGCTGCGCTAGGCCACCTTCTTATCTACCACCTTTCCTCTGTCTGGATCCAGCACTGCCTGTGCCTCTGGCAGGAGCCCTGGTGTTGCCCCCTGTGCAGAGTCAGGCAGCAGGGCATGCCTGGCTCTCCCTGGATACCCATTGTCACCTGCACTATGAAGTGCTGCTGGCTGGTCTTGGTGGCTCAGAACAGGGTACTGTTACTGCTCACCTCCTCGGTCCCCCTGGGATGCCAGGGCCCCGGCGGCTGCTGAAGGGATTCTATGGCCCAGAGGTAAGGATGTGATGATGGGACGCAGCTCAGAAAATACTTGGTTTTTAGCATAAAGGGCTGTGTGTGCACGTATGTGTGTGTGAAGCAGAGAGCAGGCTGCCTGGCATAAGCTTGGGAGTCAGACAGACCTGGCTGTGAATCTGACCCAGCCTTTCATTACTTGTTCTCTTTCCTGTGTCCTTCTCTGGTGGGATCCTCAGATAGTATGTAGTACCCTGGACCTCGGAGGATTAGGTGAGATGACCACGTCCCCTGAAGTGGGACGGTTGCCATATATTTGCTGTCAGAGAGACTGGGCTGCTGAGCTCCATACCATTGCTAATGGGCTTTGCTACCCCAGAGACCTTAATTTAACCTCCGTGAATCTCAGTTTTCTCATCTGCAAATTTGGAACGGTAGGTTCAGCTCCAGAGTGCCTTGTTCCCATCTCTTGTCCTGTCTACTCACAGGCACAGGGTGTGGTGAAGGACCTGGAGCTGGAGCTGCTGCGACACCTCGCACAGGGCACTGCCTCCCTGCTGATCATCACCAAAGGGAGTCCCCAAGGGGAGCTTCGGGGGCAGGTAGGTAGGCAGTGTGGGCCTGTGGGGACAGGTCAGAGTTGGGATGGCACTGTGTGCCTGTGTTGCTTGCTCTCTCTAAGTCCTGGGGGTGTTAGTGTCATACTTCTTTGCTTCTTGGGAGGATGAATCCATGCAAGGTCTAAAAATGACAAGGCTGGCAGCAGACCACCCTGTCCCTGGCAGCCAGAATAATTGCTGTGCCTAATAGCATCCTCCTGAGGTGCAGGGGCACTCAGGATGAAGTATCCCCGCCTGGTGGGCTGGCCACTGCTGGAGGAGACACAAGGGGGAGCCCGGGCACTGCCTCAGCCCACCTCTCCTCCCAGGTGCACATCGCCAACCAATGCGAGGTAGGCGGCCTGCGTTTGGCTGAGGCAGAGGCTGAGGGGGCGCAGAAGCCAGGGGCCCCTGATGCAGCGGTAGCTGTGCTGCCCCCATTGCCCGCTGTGCTGGGCCCTGATGCCACAGGACCAGTCAGACCCGGTGGGTCCTGGAGAACCCGGGACCCCAACACCTGCTTCTTTGAGGGGCAGCAGCGCCCCCATGGGGCTCGCTGGGCACCTAACTACGACCCACTCTGCTCACTCTGCACATGCCAGGTAGGAGGCCCTGGAAGGGAGCACTGGGGTCTGGGTTCTGGGGCAAGGATTCCAGTCAACCTCACCCTCTCCCTGCAGAGACGCACGGTGATTTGTGACCCTGTGGTGTGCCCGTCACTCAGCTGCCTGAGCCCAGTGCAGGTGCCAGACCAGTGCTGCCCTGTGTGCCCTGGTGGGTGCCATACAGGGGTGGAGAGGGTCATGGAGGGTCCACCCATGGGGGGTGAGGCCTCTTGGAAGGAGAGGTCAGCCTCTGCCTTTACTATTTCTTTGGCTCCACAGAGAAACAAGATGTCAGAGACCTGCCAGGGTTGCCGAGGAGCAGGGACCCTGGAGAGGGTGAGCTGGCGTTGTATGAGCGGGGGTGGGGGTGGGGTGGACCAGGAGGGAGACAAGAGGGTGAGAGTATATATGGATGTGAGCAGTGGTGGGGGGTGGGGAACCTAGAGGAGCTGTTGGGTGGGACCAGGAGGGAGACAAGAGGGTGAGAGTATATATGGATATGAGCAGTGGTGGGGGGTGGGGAACCTAGAGGAGCTGTCGGGTGGGACCAGGAGGGAGACAAGAGGGTGAGAGTATATATGGATGTGAGTGAAGGCTGAAGGACATAGGTTCAGGTGGCACCTGAGAGTGGCTGGCCCTGTGGGCTTGGCCTGAGACCGAGCTTTGGTTTTGGATCCATCCAATGAGCTCAGTATTAACAGCAGCTGGGTACTGTCCCCCACCAGGCTGCTATTTTGATGGTGACCGGAGCTGGCGGGCAGCGGGTACCCGGTGGCACCCTGTGGTGCCTCCTTTTGGCTTAATTAAGTGTGCTGTCTGCACCTGCAAGGTATGGCTGCTCAATCTTCTCCAGTGCTATAATCCAGCTGGGTCTGCAGAGATGGGGAGGGGGCTGCCAGGAGAGGAAAGCCCAGCCTTGGTGAGAAGGGCTCAAGGATCAACATAATATGAGAAAAGACCTTTGGGCTTTGAGAGTTGGCTTCCTGCAGGAAAAAGACAAGGGCTGACCTGGTGTGAATTCTGGTTCCGCCAGCTGACTAGCTCCATATAACCCCAGGCACTTCCTGTACCTTTCTGAGCTGCGCTTTCCTCTCCTATAAGCAGGTGTGATAGCCCCGACCTTGCAGGGCTACAGTGAGGATTTAGCTCAGGTATATAAGGTCCCAGCCCAGGGCCCCTGAGTAAAAGGCCATGGAAATATTACTTGAGGTATGTGGAAGGAGAGGGAGGAAGCAGGAGGCTAATGTGCTCCCCCTCCTTCCTGGCACTCCTCACACAATGGATCCCTACAGGGGGACACTGGAGAAGTGCACTGTGAGAAGGTGCAGTGTCCCCGGCTGGCCTGTGCCCAGCCTGTTCGCGCCAACCCCACTGACTGCTGCAAACAGTGTCCAGGTGAGGGAGTGGGCACTGAGGCCTCGTGGGGCAGATAGAGTCCTTCACTGCCTTGTCCTGGGTGAGGGCATGCATAGGGAGGGGGGATGGAAGGGACCTCTCAGCTAATCCAGCGTCTGCTGAGCACTATCTGCACCTGCTCTGGAGCCAGGCTTCTAAACACAGTGAAAGATGTGCATGTATTAGTGGGCTAGGATGGGTTCCGGTGCCTGCCCCACTCATCCATCGTCTGTCCATCCATCCATCCACCCACCAATCCACCCACTTACCCATCCTTCATTCAAATTTATCACCTACTAAGTGCCAGAAACTGCTAGGTGCTGGAGATTCAAAGACCAATAAAACCTGGGAGGTCCTCACAGAGCTCATATCCGCTGACCTCTTCCTGCCTTCCTTCTTCTCTCTTTCTCTTCTAACAGTGGGATCAGGGGCCCACCCGCAACTGGGGGACCCCATGCAGGCCGATGGGCCCCGCGGCTGCCGTTTTGCAGGGCAGTGGTTTCCAGAAAGCCAGAGCTGGCACCCCTCAGTGCCCCCCTTTGGAGAGATGAGCTGCATCACCTGCAGATGTGGGGTAAGTGGGGCGTGGGTGGGCTTGTGTGAGGTGGGCACTGGGGGCCTGACCTGGAGTAGAGGAACCTTCCCAGGGAGGGCAGGCTTCCCTGAAAAGGCTGAAGGCTGCTGTGCCCCAGTGCCTCTGGGGACCCTCAGGATCTGCTCTGTCCTGCACCAGGCAGGGGTGCCCCACTGTGAGCGGGATGACTGTTCACTGCCACTGTCCTGCGGTCCAGGGAAGGAGAGTCGCTGCTGCCCCCACTGCACACCCCGGCGGTGTAAGTGAGGGGTTCTGGGGGCAGCAGCCGTGGGCTGGCTGTGGGATGCGAGGAGGGAAGGGGGCACCTGCTCTGTGCCAGGAACAGTGCCCTCTGCTTCACAACTGCCATTTCGTTCCGCCTGCACAGCAACCTTGCAGACTTGTTACTGGTCATCTTTTCTTTACAGATGAGATTTCTGAAGCTCAGAGAAATTAGGCTACTAGATTAAGGTTATACAGCTGGTATGTGCTGACTTGCTTAGAAAATACTGACCTTTCTGGGACCAGAACAGAGATACTCTGCTGGGCTCTGCGTGCCACCTCATTTTCCCCCTCTCCTCCTCCATAGTTCACTCCTTTCTGTCTCCAGCAGCCTCGGAGACCAGGACAGTTCCAGAGCTGGAGAAAGAAGCTGAGGCCTCCTAGGGAGCGGCCAGGAGGCCGTATGACCAAGAGGCCTGTGTCGGGGGGAAGGAGGGCGCCGAGGACCCTGCATTCTCCTGCTTGGAACCCAGTGCCTTTGGCTCCTCTTTTCTGCCTCTTCTCCCTCCCCCACTACCTCTGGGAACCTCGGCTCCACAAGGGGGAGGGGCAGCCAGGGCAGACCAAGGCCATGTCCACTCCAGCTCTTGCCCTGTCACCCTCTGGCCTCTGCCTTGGAAGCCCAATCCATTTTCTTTTGTACATAATATCACTGGCTTGTTGGGATTATTAATTTATCCTCACTCAGCACCAAGGGTCCCTCCACTTCACTCCTGCTGCCCCTGAGCTGAGCAGAGTCATTATTGAAGATTTTTGTATTTATTAAAACTTTTTCTTTTTCAGTCTTTGAAATAATGGTTGTCTCTTAGTGGCCAGGGACCTGAGTGGGTCCCAGTGGAGAGGGTCTGAGAGTAGGTGGGGAAAAAGAGGAGCCCTGGCTCTGGCGGCTTTGCTGCGACCCCTGTGAGTGAGTGGGAAGAGACCTGGAAAGGAAGCAGGATGGCGCAGTCACTGGCTGGCCTGGGCTCCAGGGAGACTTGGGACTGTGTTTGAGATGGACCGGAGCGTCAAGAATAAAGGCAACCTGAAGCAGGGTTTAGATGCAGGTTCAATTTCCCCTGGCCTACCCATGGCTGACATTTTTGAAGTTGCTCCAAAGAGAGAAAAGTGTAACAGCCTCTATTTTCTTCATCTAAAATGAGGCAAACACTTCTTGTTATTCTTTCCTGGAAACTAATTGTGCTCTGGACCAGTTTTTAGGAAAATCTGGATGAGAGTGAACTGAAACCAGCCCTAGTCCAGTTCTTGGTTGCGCTTATCTTGGGACTAAGTAATGTACAGAGTAAGACCCCTGTCCCTTTCTCCCCCTTCCTGCCAGGGGTAACGAGGCACTCCTACAGACCTCACTGGGCCGTGGGAAATAAGAGCATCAGGGAAGAGAGCTGTCAAATGTACCTGCAGAATTATCTTTTGCATAAACAGTGTGGCATAAAATGAGCCTGGAGTTTTATGACCTAGTACGGTAGTGGGATGGGGAATTCATAGCCGCCTTATTTAGGGATAGGCATGGTGTCTGTGCTTGATAAGTTATTGTCTTAGCCCATCGAAGCAACAAGTTCCAGTTCCGCTATTAACTACCTGATGGGTGATTTAACCTCTGCAAGTGCCGATTTCCTTTCTGTAAAGGATTTGATCTCCCTCACAGGATTTGATCAGAACTTGGGAGCCACACAGCTCAGTGCCTAGACACATTCGTGGGAAAGGCACTCTAGCTGAGGTGAGATTCCTGGAGCTGGTCTGAAATGAAAGGCAGGGAGAAATCTGGGGAGGAGAGTGGCAGTGGGTTTTGATTATGTCTGGTGTAATATTCTGCTGACTCCCCAGGGGGAGTGGGGAAGCCAGGTTGGGGATGAGGAGATGATGAGATAAGGGTGTCCTTGGATGTGGCCTCGCTGTCGCTGTCGGAAGGGTCAGATAGGGATGAAAAAGCAGCAGAATTGGCATGGGGCTAAATGCAGGGAACCAAGGACAGCTCCAGGTGTGGTAGGATGGCCGATTTGGCCCAGAAATGAATGGGCTGACAGTACTGTCCTGTCTTCCTTGATGAGGGAGTTTGGTGGGAAGAAGGGTCGAGAAGGGAAATTTGACCCTTAGATGTAACCCGAGTTTGCTACTGATGCTCACAAGACAAGAGGAAGGGTGGAAGCAGTGAGCGTCCACAGGGTGGTTCCAGGGGCTTGCTCCGGGATCCTGTCCCCCACGCACCCAGCCAGTCTTCAGAGCAGCATCAGGGGATGTCAGCTGAACAAAGGAATGAACAGCTAACGGATCCAGGCGACCATTGTTCTTCTTAGATGCAGTCCTTGAAACACCTTTCCCCTCACAGCGTGCATTCTAACCAAAGCTGCCCAGTCCCAGGGTCCTGGGGACATGGTATAGTGACTGTAGGAGCTCTGCCCTGGGTGGTGTGTGAGCCACATGTCAGACAGCTTGGAAGCCCTGACTTGCAGAGACCTTAGGAGGGTACTTCATCCATTCACCTTCAGACAACTGCAGGTTGTCTGAAAAACAAAAGCAGCCCTAAAGCAACAACAAAACACAAAGACAGGCCCACTTGCCTGGGTGTCTCAATACACAGAGGTTCTGAATGGCCAGAGGAGAGATGAGGGTGGTTCTGATCCACCTGTTGTTTTGAAGAGAAAACTCCTTCAAGTACAGCCCTCCACTTGTGTTTTCTACTTGTGAATACCTATTATGCATTCTGTGGTGACACCCCTTCGCCATCTTTTATTTGCCACATCCAAATTTTGGTGTCTGGTGAGGGGGTCAGCCACTGCTGGCAGCTGGCAGTCACCAGTTCGCTTTGGGCCAAGTCATCCAGAGCAATGTCATTGCGGGAGGTTATTTGAATAATTACAGCAATGACTTAAGAATGGTAATATTCAAATCCTGCCTCAGACGTGTGAAGGTGCCTCCAGACAGCAGGAAAAATGTGGGCTGGGGAGAGTGGAATAGCCCAGGTGCTTGTTGGGAGGGGGGTGTCTAGGCCCCTCCCAACTTCCACCCCGATGCACCACTTCCCGGAATTGCTTTCCAAAGAAGAGTTGGCTGCTTTTGAAAAAGTTTCAGAGTAAAACAACTTTTTTCACCGTTAGCCTTTATGAAAATAATGGGCAATAGAAACACAGAAGTGTGATACTTCTGACACAGTGAAAGCGATGGGAGGGGGAGGTCTCATAAAACAGAAGATTGGGGCAAGGAGGGCATTCAGCGGGCATGCTAGAAAGGACACATTTTCCCTCATCAGATTTTAGGTTATAGATGAAATGAGGAAAAAGCAGTGTATGTATGGAATACTGGAAATATGCTGTTGAGGATGACAAGATGGGAGGGATTTTTTGTGACTATTAATGATTATAGAGTTCTGAGAATAAAGCCACTCTTTTAACATTGGCTCTAATATATGTTTTTATGAACAAAGGGGGCTGCCTGGTTTATTTTGGCTCATCATAAAAGTAAATCATTGTGAATAACTATAGTAGTACACAAATATATGAGGAAGAAGGAAGACTCGCCTGTTAGAAAGATAGAATGCCAAGCCCTGAATAACTGCAATGAATAACCCACTAAATATTTTTCTAAGTTTGAGTTTGCCCTTGCTCTAGCCCCAGCCTGAGTCGTGCCCCGTTCTGGGTCCTACTCCTGCCGCACCTCTGTCCCAACTTGTGAAGTGGCTGTGATGTCTGTCCTTGACCCAGTTGCCAGTATTTGTATGATAACCTCTGGAGCTAGAGCACATGTAAGTCTGCACAAATAAGGAAAGCAGGAGGCTGCATTTAAAGGAAATCTGACCCCCTGTATTTAAACTGGCAGGGGATTGCCCTGGCCGGATAGCACTAGTGGCTAGAACATTGCCTGAGGTGCAGAGGTTGCTGGTTCAATCCCCAGTCAGGGCACATACAGGAATGGATTGATGTTCCTGTGTCTCTCTTTTTCTTCCTTTCTGACTAAAATCAATAATAATAAAAAATATTGGCAGGGAAGGCAAAACCCCAGAAATTTTGAAAGAATTCTCACCAACTCCAGGAAGTTGGCAGATTACTATTCAGTAATTTGATTGTGAGCAAGCACACTGACTAGAGCTCACCAGTGGGGTTCCAGCTCCTCGGCTGATGGGTGTTAGGTGGGCCTGGTGCTTGTCTGGTCCTCATGCAGGCAGTGGAGGTTAGCTAGTGGGTCTGTAGTTTGAAAGTCTCACTGAACGCCACCTAAAGAGGCACCACGCAGAAAACACAAACGGGCTCCTGAAAATGCTCAGGAAAGGGGTTCATGTGAAAGAAGGGACAAAGAAAGATGACAGGGGCAGGTATCTGGTATACTCATCCTGGAAGGGCAGACTCTAGATGCTGGAAGACAAGAGATGGCTCACTCTCCCCACCCCACCCTCTTCTCTGCAGCTCCTGCAGAAGGAACCAGATCAGCCCCAGGTGTACCCTCCGGCCACTCCCCTCGGACCCCAGGAGGTCTAAAGCAGATTTACTTTTAGAATTTATCCCCCACCCCCATTGACACAAACATTACTGCACCTGCTGGCTGATGCTGCCAATTCCTTTAGAAGAGTTTTCTTCCTTCCACCACTAAGGATGGGAGTTTTAAAATGTAAATGACTGGTCAAGATATTAGGTCATTTGCTAAAGTACAACCTATCAGTCAACAAATGCAGATGATTGTTGTCAGATTCTGTTTCTTTTCTACAAGGAGAGAGTTAGAGAAAAGGTAGAGGATGGGTGAGTGAAGGGTGAGGAGGTAGGAAAATGGGAACCCAGACGGTCTTCCAGGCAGGGACACTGACAAGGGCGGGGCCACTACCTTCCAGAGCTCCACAGGAGAAGTTGCTGTGTGAGATGGAATTTCTGCCTGCACATCTGTGTGTGCTCCCAGCTTACCAGGAGCTCGGCCACCCAGACATATGATTCGCATCAACTATGTTTTTCCTGACTTCTTTTTTTTTTTTTTAAAGAAAAGCTGATGTCATTATGAAGGGATTTTTTTTTTTCTCATAGGTTTCAACCAAGGTGCCACTGGAAATGGCACCAGGGAAGACCTTCAGAAGTAGTTTTTAATGTCCCCTCCCGTTCTCCAGAGATAGATGAATAAAGGAACTTCCTGACTGGGATAAAAGAAGCAGCGTTTCATTTTTGTCTGATGACAAATGCAATAATTTTTCATTGCAAAAAAGAAAGTTTTAGCCAACAAAACAGGATAAAATGAAGAAATTTAATGTTAATTACCTAATAAAATTAAAACACTACCTCAGAAATAGTCCTTATTTACATTTGATTTTTTCCCTCACCTTCTTCTGAACATTAGTATACCATGATTTATTTGAACATTTCAGATGGTTATTTCTAGTGAACCATCTTAAATTATAAAAGTAATGTTTGCACGAAGTAGAAAATTTAGTTAAAGAAAAAACTCAGATTTTTTTTTTTTGTAAGAGAAAACAAAGTTTTTTGGAGACATTTCTTCCTTTTGTGTGTTTTGTTCAGTTTAGTGTTACAACGCTCTTTTCTTTATGTGGCCTTACTATCTCATATCTCCTGAGCTTTTGCCATGGGTGGCTGGGGGTTTAAGAGATTGTTTTGCAACATCTGGGTGAAGCGAGTCTGAGGGGTGAGCTACAACCCTGCAGACTGAGGGCAGGTGTGGGTTAAACTTGCCCTTTGGTCCAGTGGGGCAACACAATGCAGGGCAGATACTTGGTGGCAGCGTCTGGGATAAGAAAGGAATAAGTTTAGACACATAAGAGGAACCAGAGTCTGAAGCAGTGGGGAGCCATGAACGAGCTGGAAAGTGGCAGTGAAGGGGAACCACAGATGCTCCGCTGGGAGAGGCAGCTGTTCCCCCTGAGATCAGGCAGAGCTGCTCCAAAGCTTGAACGAGCTCTCTCCACATAGCTGTGGTTACCTTAATAGTTCGTGATGTGTGTATTCATTCTGGTTGCCCAGAAGACTCAGCTGAGTGGATGTGGGCTCAATAGATAACATTTTGTGAGAAGGGAGGCAGTTGTTGGGGATGTTGCTGGAGACGGACCTAAGGAACAAGAAAAGACTGCTTTGCTAAGAGACCCTTTGGGCCACTTGACCTCCATTGCCTCAGTTTACACACTTGTAAAAATGTCCCAGAAGCATGGCATGTCTTGAACTAGCAGCAGCTTAGTACAGTGGTTTGAATCTAGGGACTGACACTTCTTTTAAAAAATTGAGATAACATTGATTAATAAGATTATATTAGTGTCAGGTGTGCAACATTATAATATGATATCTGTATGCGCTATAGTGTAAAGTCTAGTTTGCATCTGGCATCAAACATTTGACCATCTTTACTCATGTCACTCTCCCCCCACTAATCTTTTGTTTCTATGAGTTTGTTTTGTTTTGTTTGTTTTCTATTTTATTTAATATTCCACATACGAGTGATTTGATCTGATTTATTTCACTTAGCATAATATCCCCAAGGTCCATCCTTGTTGTCAAAGATAGCAATATTTCCTCATTGTTATGGTTGAGTTATATTCCATTACATAGATATATCTATATCTGTTTATCTATCGTCTATATTTATATTACATTTTCTTTATTCATTTATCTGTTGATGGGCACTTACGTTGCTTCCATACCTTGGCTATTATAAATAATGCTGCAGTGACATAGGGATGTATATATATTTCAAATTAGTGTTCTAATTTCTTCAGGTAAATACCCAGAAGAATTTCTGGATATATGTTAATTCTACTCTTAATTATTTGAGGAAATTTTATACTGCTTTTCATAGTGGCTGTACCAATTTGCAATCCCACCAACAGTGCACAAAAGTTCCCTTTTCTCCACATCCTTGTCAACACTTGGTATTTCTGATCTTTTGGATAATAGTCATTCTGATAAATGTGAAGTGATTGATACCTCATTGTGGTTTTGACTTGAATTTCCCTAATAATTAGTGATGTTGATCATCTTTCCATGTACCTGTTGGCCATCTGGATGTTTTTTTTTGTGTGTGTGTGGGTGTGACAGAGACAGAGAGAAAGACAGAGAGAGGGAGAGAGGGACAGACAGACAGGAAGAAAGAGAGATGAGAAGCATCAATTCTTCATTATAGCACCTTAACTGTTCATTGATTGCTTTCTCATATCTGCCTTAACCGAGGGCTCCAGAAGAGTGAGTGACCCCTTGCTCAAGCCAGTGACCTTTGGGCTCAAACTAGCAACCATGGGGTTATGTCTATGATCCCACACTCAAGCCAGCGACCCCATGCTCAAGTTGGTGAGCCCGTGCTCAAGCCAGATGAGCCCGCGCTCAAGCCTGAGACCTTGGAGTTTTGAACCTGAGTCCTCTGCGTCCCAGTCTGACGCTCTATCCCCTGTGCCCGCCTGGTCAGGCTGGAAGTCTTCCTTAGGAAAATATCTATTCAGATCCTCTGCCCATCTTTTAATTGGGTTATTTTTGTTATTGTTGAGTTGTATGAGATTTTTATATATTTTGGATATAACTGTTAAAAATATTTTCAAATATCTTCTTTTATTCCAAGGCCTGGCACTTTTTAGCTGTGTGGTCTCGAACAAATCATAGACATATCGAAGCTTCAGTTTCCTGCAAAATGGTGATAATGAATAATGGTTATCTGTATGATTGTTATAAGGCCTATAGAAAAGGTATGTAACATTCCTGGCTGCAGCTGGTGCTCAGTGACATCACTATAATTAGATTTGATTGGTGTGAGATTCATTAGGGAGGTGGATAGTGCTACCCATGCCTATGAAAGGGTGAAGTTATTCTGGGGTAGAGGAAACTGAGTGCTGAAGTCTCATTATGTGATGGGACAGAAATTGTTACTGTGGGGATGACCACAGTCTTTCTACTGTCAAAGAGGGCCTTTCATACCCAGCCTAATCCTCACCCTCCTGTCCTAGCTCAGAGAAGAAGCATTCTTCTTGCTGGGAGTGAGGCTAAGCCACTCTACCTTACTCAGGTGGTGAGATGGGGTGCAGGGTTGAAGGTTCCAGGGCTGGAAAAGAAGTGTGCAGCAGCAATACGGGGTGAGAGGGGAGAGGCCATGAGAGCAAAGAGGTTTGAACATGTTGCTGTGGGTTGTGTTTATGGGTTTCCTTTAATGTTTTGCAAGATAAGATTAAAAAATAGAATTCTTATTTTTTGTGGCAAATTATAGATAACATAAAAGCTATCATTTTAACTATTTTTAGGTGTATAATTCAGCAGCATTAAATATATTCACAATATTGTGCAACAATCACCAATATCCATTTTCAGAACTTTTTCATCATCTCAAACAGAGACTTTGAACCAATTAAACAATAACTAACTCCCCAACCTCCCCCAGCCCCTGGTAACCTTTATTATACTTTTAGTCTCTTTGAATTCGCTTATTCTAGGCACCTTGTAGAAATGGAATCATAGTATATTTGCCTTCTGTGTTGGGCTTACTTCACTTTGCAGAATATTTTCAAGGTTTATCCATGTAGTAGCATGTATGAGACTATTACTAGTTGATGGATATTTGGGTTGTTTCTGCTTTTTGGCATTTATGAATAATGAACATTGGTGTCCAAGTATCTGAGTCTGGCTCCCATTCTTTGGGTATGTACCTGGAGTGGAACAGTCGGCTCATGTGGCAATTACATGTTTAACTTTGGAATTTCTCTTAAAGTGCCTTTGTTGTTCATCCTTTGTTCTTGTTATGTTTCTCAAATCTTTTCATTCTGCTTTAGTCTCCCCCCCACCCAGCTTTATTTCATGCCAGTGATTTGTTGGCAAAACTGGATTATTTGTCTATACAAAATGATCAACATTTCCTCCTCATAGTGACATATAATTTGTTCCTGCATCTCTATATTCCTATAAACTGAAAGTTAAATATAGGGTCTTCTTTTTCCAAGTGAGAGGAGGGGAGATAGAGAGACAGACTCCCCCATGCACCCTGACTGGGATGCACCTGGCAACCTCTGTCTGGGACCAATACTCTGCCCTCTGGGGCCAGGGCTATTTTTAGCACCTGAGGTGCAGGCATGGAGCCATCTTCAGCACCAGGGACTGATGCACTTAAACATATCGAGCTATGGCTAAAGGAGGGGAAGAGAGAGAGAGAGAGAGAGAGAGAGAGAGAGAGAGAGAGAGAGGAGGAAAGAGGTGGAGAAGCAGATGGTTGCTTCTCCTGTGTGTCCTCACCAGGAATAGAACCTGGGAATCCAAATGCTGGACTGATGCTTAACCACTGAGCTAACTGGCCAGGTCCAAATATAGAGTCTTGATTAGATTCTGGTTCACATTTTCCAAAGAATATTTCAGAGGAGGGCTCTGTATTCCTATTGGGTCATATCATGAGGCACAAATTGTACTTTTTAAACAGAAATCTATACTGAGAATGAAGCGCCCAGGTATCTGGGTTTTTTAGGATTAGTTCTTGGGGCTACATTTCATGGAAAGGAGCATGGTCAGGAAGTATCTTGGAGAAGTAACCAGGAGAAGGGACAGTGGCTGCAGTGTCCCCCCTCTCACCCCAACACCTCTCAGGATCTGGTCCAGCCTAGGGCCCTGAGATGAAGCTTCTGGCCCCCTAGAGTTTCTGTAACTCATCAAGTGGGGCTGGGGGAGATCAGCACTCTGATCAGAAGGGAAAAGTAAAGGGTGAGAAGAGAAGACACTATGCTTATCTCTGGGCTTATGCATAGCTGGTGCCCAGGGAATGGTCTGTAGTGATGACAGGCTATGGAGGAAGTGAGGAAAGAACCAGAAAACCAGAAAGATATTTTAAACAAATGTTGGTGAGGATGTGGAGCAAATAGAATGCTCATTCATTGCTGAGGGGAGTGAAAATGGTATAGCTACTTTGGAAAACAGTTGGTAGTTTCTTATAAGGTTATACACATTTCCCATACAATTGAGCAGTTCCACCACTAGGTACTTACCTAGTGAGAAGAAAACTATGTTTCACAAAACCCTGCACAGGAATGTTTATGGAAGCTTTGTTAATAACTGTCAACAACTGTGGACACCCGAATGTTTCTAAAAGGTGAACAGATGGCCATACTGTGCTACTTCATTCAATGAAACAGCACTAACTAATATGCGCAACAATGTAGATGAATCTCAAATTCGTTACGTTCAGTAAAAGAAGCCAGATTCAAAAGTAGGATTCTATTCATATAGCATTCTATAAAAGGCAAAATTATATGGACAAAAAAGGTCAGTGGTTTTCAGGAACTAGGGCTGGGGAAGAGGTTGACTACACAGGAGAACGGGGATGATGGAACAATTCTATATCTTGATTATAGTGGTATTTACATAATTATATGTTTATCAGAAACTCAGAACTGAATATTAGAAAGGCTTAATTTTATTGCATGTAAATTATACCTTAATACAAATTGAGGGGAAAAGGTAGTATAGTGATCATTTGTCATTTTGAGGCTGCCAATCAAATCTCCTGGTCTATCAGCTCCCAGATTACCTAGATGATCATCTAGTTCAGAGATCACCCACTGTCTCTGAGTTCTCCACTTAGAGAAGTCTTGATATGAGGCATAATCACAACCCCTTGTGTAAACCAAAGGGACAGCTGTGAGTGGGCAGGTGAGTTGGGCTCATCCAATTAAATACCCTCTCATGGGAGTCTGAATCTTGAGAATATGTGACCAAAGGTTTGAGGATAGTGGCAGGTGAATTTTATTGTGGCGGCAGCAGCAGCAACAGCAACAGCACGTGGACAAATAGTCACGTGTGAGACCTTGACATTCTTCTTACTGCTCTCTCAAGAGCTTCCATACTGCCTCCTCATCCTACCAATTCCTATTTTGCTTACAATGGCTGGAGTAAGTTTCGGTCATTTGTAAGTCATGAAACTTGATGATACAAATTGGGTAAGAGTGGGTAGAATTGAGGAGAAGGAAGAAAATAGAAGTATCAATGGGGAAAGAGGAAGATGGGAGAAGAGAAAGGTAAGAAGAGGCAGACAGAGCTGAGTGATGAAACCAGGGCAAACCCACATTAGGAAGGCCAGTCATTGTATAGGGGAGGGTGTCTAATTTGGTCCTGCTGCTGCCACTTGGCTAGCAGTAGTATCTGGCTCTTCCACTGTTGTGTTTGGGGGGTGGTGATATGTGTGTAGGGTTAGGGCAGATGTACCAATGTGCTCATTCTGTCCTTCCTGGTTTGGAGTGAGAAGACACTGAATAGCAATAGCTGTTATTTATTAGGTGCTTACTCTGTGCCATGCGTTCTTAATATCATCCACCATGCCCTGGGGCAGATGCTATCATTCCCACTCTCTAGAAGAGGAAACTAAGGTTAAGGAGATTAGGCAAGGCATACAACAACACTGTTAGTGAGTGGTTGAGAGAGGGCTTAAATACAGGTCGGACTCTTTGAATATGGATTCAAAGGATCATTATAGTTGTTTTTTAAAAATATTTTATTTATTTGATTTTACAGAGAGAAGTGGGGAGGAGAAGAGAAATATCAACTCAAAGTTGCTTCACTTTAATTGCTCATTGATTGCTTGTCATATGTGCCTTGATTGGGCAAGCCCAGGGTTTTGAACCAGCGACCTCAGTGTTCCAGATCAATGCTCTATTTACCACAGGCCAGGCAGGATCCTTTCAATGTTAAGGGAGGGGAGGGGACAGGCTGCCCAAGGACCCCCAGACTCTGCCTATGTTCCAAATCCCCTTGAGGAAGTCTTTATGGGGCCTCATCCAATTCATAGCATTCTCAAGCAAGTCCTGTTTCACTGCAGGTCTTATTTATTTATTTATTTATTTTAGCAAGGGAAAGAGAGAGACAGAGAGAGGGGGACAGAGAGAAATGAGAAGCACCAACTTTTTGTTGCGGCACCTTAGTTGTTCATTGATTGCTTTCCATATGTGCCTTGACTGGGGGCACCAGCTGAGCCAGTGACCCCTTGCTCAAGCCAGTGACCTTGGGCTCAAGCCAGCAGCCATGGAGCTCAAGCCAGTGACCATGAATCATGTCAATGATCCCATGCTCAAGCCGGCAACCTCAGGGTTTTGAACCTGGGTCCTCAGCATCCCAGGTTGATGCTCTGTCCACTGTGCCACCGCCTGATTAGACTCATTGCAGGTTTTTAAGAGGTCTGCAAGGTGCAGATTGTGTAGATGAGTAGTTCTGACTTGGGAGCTTTCACAAAACACCTATGCCTGCTTCTAAACCAGAGTCACTTGGGGTGAGTGCCCCACTGCAGCAGTTCTAATTTTTTTTTAATTTCTTTTTATTTATTTTAGAGAGGAGACACAGAGAGAGAGGGGGGGTAAGAGCTAGAAGCATCAACTCCCACATGCGCCCCGACCAGACCAGTGCAGGGCCTTGAACTGGCGACCTCAGTGCTTCCAGGTCGACGCTCTATCCACTGCGCCACCACAGGTCAGGCCCGACTGCAGCAGTTTTAGAAAGCTCCGGTGGGGTGCGGAGGCAGGTGAGTGAAAGAGATGAAAGCAGGTCTCAGGGGCATGGTCGGGAGATGTGACTTGCTCTTCCTCAGTGCAGAGATATCCTCAGAGAAGAGATTTTCCTCCAGAAAAGGGTGCAGAAATTTCGGTATACTGTAGTCAAGAGCAATGGTGATGATCTCATATCTGTGCCCATGAGAAGATTGTTCTAGAGTAGTACTAGAGGACTCAGGGATTTCCCATAGAAGTCACCTAAACTCCACACACTGTGGGTTCTGCATAAGGTTCCTAGTTTGTCTCCTCAGTGTGGTGGGTCAATTGCCAGCACTTTCCAAAAGGTAGGGCCATAGCCTTTTCCTTCATTGTATTTCTCCTGGTGTCCTGGGGTCAAAGATGAGAATGGAGACAGAGGTAAGGGGTGTGTGTGGAAGAGTCATAAATTAGAGCAGGTCCCTGAAGCTCCTTTCAGTTGCTGCTTTCACCATCTCTCTGCTCTGTTGTTCACTATCTCCCGTCTCCCTGCCATGGGCCTCTGCCCTGTGGTTTGCCAGTCATCTCTGACCACCAGCCTCTGGCTCCCCAGCACCTCTCCAGTGGTGCTGGCTGCCCATGAGGATGACATATCTCCTCCTGTCCTTGGGTCTTGGGACGATGCTCTCTCTTTTGCCTGTACCTAGAGTGCCTTGTCACCTATTCCATTTCTGGTGCTCACAATTCTCCTATTGCAGTTTAGCGTTTTAAGGGGAAGTGTATGTGTGTGTCCCATGCTAGAGTTCCTGATGTTGTTTCCTCCCCCCACTGCCCTGGCCTCTGTTTTTCTACTCTGAGCCTTCTGAGGTGAGGCATACCTCCTTCTCCTTCATCATTACTACCGTGACCATTTCCTGCATGTTTGCCAGGAACTGAAGAGCACTCTGATCAGAGTTAGCATACATGCGATCCTTCAAACAACCACGAGGGTGTTATTATTATCCTTTCATCCTCATTTTGCAGATGAGGAAAACATGCTACATAGAAATAATTTTCCAAAATAACATAGCTGAATAGGTTCCCCATGATATATATCCACCCCACACCACCCCTTTTGAACTCAGATCTTTGCATTCCAGGAGGAGCTCACTTTGGAGAGATCAGGAGCAACCTCCCAAGCACCTTGATCTCACTACTGCCCCGACCTTCACACTGTAGTGTGAGTCTGGCCCACTTCCTACCTCATGGTGATTTCTTTTCTGGGCTTCTAGTTGCTGTTCATGTTATGGGTCTCTTCACTACCCACCCCACCATGCACTGTGGCTCTCTGCGCACATGTGAAGCTCAAATATGATTAGAGTTCTAGTTATTTTCCACGGGATACAAAACACTCCTTTTAATGTCTCTAAGCACTTTTTCACAACTTAGCACAAAGGTACCTACAGAGTAGTGTCACTCAAATCCACAGGTTTTCGTGTGTGTGTGTGTGTGTGTGTGTGTGTGTGTGTGTAAGATGAGAAGCCAAAATGTTAATAGTCATGATCCCCAAGTGTCAGGATTCTTGCTAAAAAATGTCCGTTGTTTTCTTAACAAGTTTTGCTATATCAAATATTTAGTATTTGTATTATAAAGGCCAAATAAATGTAATCTGGAAAAACTTCAGTAGGCATATAAAGAAGAAAACCAAATCACTGTCGTCTCAATATCCAGAAATGATTACTATTAAGATTGTCATAAAACCGTCTAGTCTTTTGCCTGTGCTGTTGTTATAGACACACATAATTGGGGTTGTCGTGTGCTTCTGGTCACGTGTAACAAAAATCATCTCCAATAAGATGAACTGAAAAGGAAAAACTGTATTTGGAGGATGCAGGGGATCTGCAGAAGCCCAGTGCTTGCCCTTCTGAGGCCATGAGGGGCCAGGTATAATTTCCACTGCTCTGAACAGGACTGAGGTCAGTGGCTGTTTGTTTTTTCACCATGCTTGCTTAGCTAGACCCCTTCTTCTAGTGCCTTTGGGGGTTCCTCCCCCAGCCCACCTTCACCCCCACATACAGGTAGACATGCCCAGGGAGGGCGTCCATTAGCATTCTTTGGCTTGTGGCTGGCATGTGGTCCATGCAGTGTCAGTTAGAGCCTTTGTGGGCAGAGCTGTGAACTTGAGGGGAAGAATTCTCATTTCCCTGGCACTTCTAAAGGCCTTATTATCTATGATGAGAAAGAACTGGATCCAAGTAGAGTTAAAAGGTAGAGAAAGAGACAGAGCTCTGCCACACGGACACAGCTGCACGTAAAGCAGAGCAGCATTTTGCTTAGCAGCTGGTGAGCCAGAGCTGTCCCCTTTTGCTCCATCTGGTTTGACCTGGGTTTCTGTCACTTGTTTCTAAGTGAGACCTGGCCAATACCCCTGACCTTGGCTCATCTTCTCAGTTCCCTTTTTAAGATACGTACAGGTCTTTGCTGCTTTTCCAAGGGCAGGGTGGGGTACCCACAGCCTGGGATACATAGGAGACTCAGTCTTAGCCATGCTCAGAGACTTTCTGGTTGTGTTTGAACCCCAAATCTGTGGAGAGGGAATTTGTCCAGAGAACAGAGTCACACAGGAACAGGCGGCTGCCTAGGAACCAGCTCTGTGGGGATGTGGGTACAGAGGTAGGCAGAGGAATTCACAGACAGCAAGGACCACTGTGAGCCAGGCAGGCACCGAAGAGGTGTTTCCCAGGAGCCAGAGTGTCCTTATGTGATGAGTACATTTTTGTATGGGCAATAGTGGTACTGATGCCCCTGATATCTTGGTTTCTCTCGTCTACAGATGCCAGGACCTGTCTTTCAGTATGGGTCCCTTGCTCCTGTCTCCTTCTCTAGGCCCTTTTGCTCTTTTCCTGGGCTCCTATGCCCACCCTCCACTCTAACCATGGGTCTGCCCCATAGATACCTGGCCTTCTGGGCACTGGCTGTGTGGCTGGAGAGACCTGATATGTACATAAAGTCCCACGGCACTGAGCAGGGAGTGATGAAGATAACAGGTGAGGCCAGAAGAGATCTGGGACAGACAGCCCCCAGCTGAGGCAGTGGGAGAGACCTCACAGAGGAGGTGGCATTTGGGCTAAGCCTTGGAGGATCCCTAAGCTTTAGATGTTTTAAGTGGAAAGAAGGCCTCAGGACCCTGGGGTGGGAAATCACAAGGAATGAGTGTGGGTTCACATGGGGTTGGAGAAGGAACAGGAGGTGAGGGGATGAGGTTGGACAGACAGGCCAGGGCAACCTGGGGAGGAAGACCTTGAATATCATATATATCTGTATCAGAAGAATCAAGAGCCCCCAGAACTCAGGGCTGAGAGGACAGCTTGAAAGTGAACTGTCTCCTTTGGCTGATACTGCCTTAGAGGCAGGCAAGCAGGTCTCTGCCCCAGGCCGGGCCTCAAAGGATCCAGTGCTTCTGAATGCCTTCCTCAGAATGTTCTAAGCTCCCTGCCTCTGGGTGTCTGGGCTGGGAAGGCAACACCTGCTGGGCTAGGGGCCCTGAGCCTGCACGAGGCCTGTATGGGTCATGGTCTCCAGAAACCTATTCTTCAAAATTTTGTAAACCCCTTCTGATGACTAAGATCAGTCAGAGCTGCCCTCCTAGCAGAGTCCCCAAGCCAGGACCGGTACCCTTACTCTTTGCTGTGGTGTCTCTGACTGTCTGTTCCCAGTGTGGGTGGACCACATGCCCTGAGGAACTCCAGAACTCATACCAAAGGTGTCACCCATGTACAGACCTCACTTCCCAAGGGGCAGCCTCGTGAGTGGCCTGCTCTTGTAGCCAGCACAGTATATTTTTTTTTTTTTTTTTTGTGTGTGTGTGTGTGTGTGTGTGTGTGTGTGTGTGTGATCATATAATTTTGAGTCACTCAGGAGTCACAAAATAACTTAGAGTCACACAAATTCAAGGCTCTGGGCTAACAATGGCTCCTGGGCTTGACTACATGTGTGGCCATGCTCCAGTTCTCCCCTGGCTGTGCTCTGACTGCAGCGCAGCCTCGGAGCTGCAGCACCCGAGGGTGAAGGGGTTGCAGCAAGGGCTCCCTGTGCACCTCCCCACCTTGTCAATGGCACTAGGGTGGCCACCCCAGGCAGTCTTCTGGTTGTCACCTATCTCCTCCAATGGCTTTTGACACCAGCTCAACAACAATGGGTTTTCCCCAGGGATGTCTACTTGATGTGATGGTTATGATGAGCATGAACTAGAATGTTCTTTTTCACCCTGGCCATGGGCTCCCTCACCTCTTCTTTCTGTGTCCTGGACTGGACAGATGGTGCTGGTACATTAGGGAGAGCCTTTAGGTGCTCTGACTGGAAAGCAGGGTTATGGTCAACAGGGAAAGAGATCACATTCTAAGAATTCAGTGATTTTGGCCTAAAGAGTTCGAGAGAGTTATGGTTAGAGAATGTGCTGTCTGTGTTTATGCTATAAAATCCCCAAGGATAAATTTTCTTTAACTAAAAAAAAATGTTTACCCATGAATTTGAGAGAGAGAGAGAGAGAAAGAAAAAGAAAAGAAGGGGAGAGAGAGGGAGAGGAGAAAAGGAGGGAGATAGAGAAGCATCAACTCATTGTTTCACTTAGTCGTCCCATCTAGCTGTGTACTCTCTGGTTACATGCTCTGACAGGAGGCTGAACCCGTGACTTCTGGCTAGGACCCCCAAGGGGAAATTTAACATGATCTGAAAATAAATAATTGCACGCGTGCGCGCGCGCACCCACCCACCCACACACACACACACATTTTGCATACTCTAGGAAGACTTGCATTTGTGACCATTACCAAAGGAGCACCATTACAACCTGTGAGAGAGTCACGGGAAGCCAGTGCTCATGGCTGCACTATGGGTGATGCAGCGTCACGAGTAGTGATGGAACCAGCATCAAATAAGTGGTGTTAGGGAACTGCAGAGACAAGAAGTTTATATTGTTTTAATGTGAACAGTTTCTGAAGAGCCATAGCATCATGAGTAATAACAGCTGTGCTGCCCTTTCCTCGCAGTGAGATTTATGAAGCTAGTCAGGAATGACAGCTTTGACCATGAACATGAAGATGAACATAAAGAAGAGATGGCTTCTGGACTGGACAGATGGTGCTGGTACATTAGAGAGAGCCTTCAGGTGCTCTGACTGGACAATAAACCAATGTGTAAGTACCTTTTCAATCAGTATAGCTCATATGACTTTGAGCCACTCAGGACACAGGACAGATTCAAAGCTCTGGGCTGAATTTTGGTAATAACTATAAAATCAAATTATTTTTATTGAAAAGGTCTCCATAAGAGCCTGCATGCCTTTGGGGTGGTCTTGCCTTGGGCAGTACTTGAGAAACCCTGGGTGCCTCCCCCTCTCCCTTGTGAGCAACTACACGTCGTCGTCCTGGGACCCAAGGCCCGCACTCTGTGCCTGTGTGCCCGCCTGGTCTCATGTATGTAAGTTGCTCAGTGACATAAGAGACCTGGAGTGAGGAGAAAGAGGTCACTAATCGGGAGGAAGAGATTGGTGAGAAAGCATGGGGAGTCTTTTAAGGGACCAGGGCCACAGAGGCCAAAGCGCTATATGGGCTCCTTCCTTCCTTGACCACCCCTGTGGCTCACCAGGCCCAGCCAGTTTGCTTCAAGCATGGAGGCAGGGTGGGCTGGGCTGGGCTGGGCAAGGCTGCTTCACAGGAGTGTGGCTATCAGAATCTTGAGGGATTTCCTCTTGGGCTGGTCAGATTTCTGAAGGTGGTTCTTCTTTGTCCCGGATGGGGGTTAGGAACCTGGCTGCCAGTGTTGGGAGCAGATGGGGGAGGAGGCTGGGGGTGGGCCACAGCTCGCATTCAGCATGTAACCTGCATTGGATCAATCTGCCTGACATGGCGGTTCAGAGGAAAACCACCTCCCATGTCTTTGAGAATGAGGGATGGAATGGGTGGGCAGGATCCTTAAACCTCCTGTTTTTGACTCCACCATCACCAATATCCCTCCCCAAGATCCACTTTCAGAAGTACCTGGTGCCCCGATTCCTGAACGGTTGGATTTTGTTTCTTTACTTGTCCTGCTGCTCAAGATTGAATTTTCTTAGTTCAGCTACATTAGTTACCATTTGTCTAGTTGCTTTTCAGCTTCCAAAATATTGCTCTCCTATTCTCTTTTACCTGTGGATTTTTAATTTAAAAAAAGGTGGGGGGTGTGTGCCTGACCAGGTGGTGGTGCAGTGGATAGAGCATCGGACTGGGATGCTGAAGACTCAGGTTCGAGACCCCGAGCTCGCTAGCTGGAGCGCAGGCCCATCTGGCTTGAGCAAAAGCTTGCCATCTTGGATCCAAGGTCGCTGGCTCCAGCAAGGGGTGGCTCGGTCTGCTGAAGGCCCGCGGTCAAGGCACATGTGAGAAAGCAATCAATGAACAACTATGGTGTCACAACGGCAACGAAAAACTTGGTCCAATGTGATTTCATAGTTGGGAGATTGAACAAGTTTTATCACCAGCTGTAATTTATGTCACCTCTCCGTTCCTGTCTGTCTGTCCCTACCTATCCTTCTCTCTGACTCTGTCTCTGTAAAAAAAAAGGGGGGGCATTTCAGGAAGTGGGGATGAATGCGTTGGCCAAGCCACCACTGTTAAGCTACCAGAGTGATCTTTCTTTCTTTCTTTCTTTCTTTCTTTCTTTCTTTCTTTCTTTCTTTCTTTCTTTCTTTCTTTCTTTCTTTCTTTCTGTCTTTTTCTGGAACAGAGAGAGAGTCAGATAGAGGGATAGGTAGGGACAGATAGACGGAGAGAGGTGAGAAGCATCAATCATTAGTTTTTCGTTGCCTTTGTGACACCTTAGTTGTTCATTGATTGCTTTCTCTCTCACATGTGCCTTGACCGCTGGCCCTCAGCAGACCGAGCCACCCCTTGCTGGAGCCAGTGACCTTGGGTCCAAGCTGGCGAGCTTTTGCTCAAGCCAGATGGGCCCGCCCTCAAGCTGGCGACCTTGGGGTCTCGAACCTGGGTCTTCCACATCCTAGTCCGACGCTCTATCCACTGCGCCACCGCCTGGTCAGGCAAGAGTGATCTTTCTATTATTTAAATTTGATTACCTTTCCCTTCTCTTCAAAATACTTCCATGGCTCCCTACTGGCCGCAAGATAGAAAACAGAAATCTGTGCATGATATTTTAAGGCTTTATTCGAAATTAGAGTTTTTGCCTCTCCTGGACCAGATTGTACTATATTCTATTAATTTTAATGAAACAGGACACAAAAGTTTATTTTTGTTTTCTATTAAATGCCAATGCTGAAACAGTGCTTGGCTATCACCTGCATCACTTTTGTCCCTTTTTTTTCTGGGAAACTTAATTGCTGAGTGGCCTGAGCCCTGATCTGATAGAGGTTGGTGTGCAATGATGGTGTAGTGGTGTATGTGTGTGTATGTGTGTGTGTTCACACCTGCAGCCGCAGTCCTGAGCAGCTGCAGGAAATTTCCCGTTTCTGTTGCCAGCAATGAGAAGTCAGACTCTTTGTATTCTTTTCGGGACATAAATTACAGCTGGTGATAAAACTTGTTCAGTCTCCCCACTATGAAATCACATTGGACCACATAAATATTTGGCCTACATTATCCTGTTAGACCAACACTAAAGGGCCAGGCTTTTCCCCAGACAAATTAGGGAGACACAGCCACAGTGTCAGGATCACCCAAAGGTGAGGGGATTGGCATCTATTTTCTCTTTTTTCTTAGTGACAACACGAAGAAATTGTAATGAACAGGTGACGTTGCGTTTGGTGGACCTTACTGATCTATTTGCTAGAATGTATTGCTCTATTTACCCACCTACCATATTTTAAAAAATGCCATCATGAGTGGCTCCAACAGAGCATTAGGACCTAGGGTGATTTTGTTAAGAATCTCTGGGGAAAAAAAGAGGGCTCTTTGTTGTGTCTTTCCTTTGCATTTGTCTCTTTTCCTCCAAACCAAGCACATTAACGTTCTAGTTCAACCACATGGAACCACCGTACTTGCTAGGTGACGGCTTACTTTCTTGGACACAATTTTGCACAGTCTACTCCCTCTGTCCCGGAATACCTACTCTAACTTTTCTATTCCAGCTAGGTTGGCTTACTGGCTTTTTTCAAACATGCCAGTCATATTCTCACCTCTGAGCCTTTGCGTTGGCTATTTCTTCTGCCTGGTTTGCTCCTCATTTCATTGCTTCTGCTCCAGTCTTACTGCTTGGTTGTGGCTGTCAATGCCCTCCACTCAAAGCCCACCAGAAATCTACCTGCAGTGGAGTGAGGGGGTTTATTGCTTGTTGTAGTGAAGGAGAACACCCACCATGGAGAGCTGTGGGCTTCACAGTATAAGGGTGTCAGAAAAGACTTTCACGGTTTGGATGTTTTTGCCTAGAATCCATCATGGTGACAGAATGCCTTGTCTAATGTTGATGTGCTGTGAAATTGTTTATATTCAACAGGAGAATGCCACCTTGGCTGTGGGTGCCAGACCCAAAGATGAATGTCAGGGGTTGTTTTCTCTTTATCATTATTGAATCCTTGGTGCATAGAACAGTGCATAGCATAGGTGAGGGTGGTAAGTATTGAATAAAATGTGTTGAACAAATTTATGAAGTTTGTTTTTGGCAAATTTTTATCCCACATTCAAGTGCCCAAGCAGAGAGCTCTCTTCTGGGCAGCCATCCTTGATTTCCACAGACTGACCCTAATCTATGCTCCTACTGTTTGTTGCAACTCGCTTTAAAATAGTTATAACAGTTAAGCCATGAAGGTCTGCATGTCTGTCTCCCCACCGCTGTGAATGCCCTGAGGTCAGGGACCACCTCTTTCCCCTTAGAACCCCAGTGCCAAACACAGGGAAGGCACCTAACAACTCACTGACTAACAGCTGATGCCCAGCTTGGCTGTGCTTGAATTGTGCCCTTGGCTCAGGCCCCAGAATTCTGTGTGTGTCTTCTGAGAATATGACCTGCAGGCCACTGGATGGGAAGCAGTTAAACAGGAGCCACCCAGGTACTGGGAGTCAGAGGGTATGTTTGTGAGTTTGTGAGACTCAGGGTCAGCTTTAGGCAGGAGGACTTTGGCCTTGGTATGGGGCCTCTGCAGTGTGGAGTCCACCTGGGTTTGGCTTCTCCTAAAAATAATCCCCTCATCCCTGCTATCCAAGGCTCAGAGGAGGATGATTGAAGACTTCAGGTTCCAGGAATGGGATAGGAAGGAACTGTAAGAGTTTAGGCACTACCAAAACAAGGCCACATATAGAGAAGACAAGGAGTTATTTTATTATCTGGTTCTATTCTCAGAAAGTATGTGCAATAGTATATTTATTTTACAGATGGAGAAACAGAGACACAGAGAGGCTAAGTAACTTGCTCAGAGGCACACAGCTGGTGAGTGACAGAGCTGTGATGCCACCCAGGTCTATCTAATCCCCAAAACCATGTTCTGGGTTCTGCAGACTAATTTTCCACAATCCTCAGTGTAGCCTTCATGGGACAATCTGGATGTTTGAGATAAGGAACCCATTCAAAGAGCTCTTTGGATCAAGTAGCTCCTAGAGTAAAGGTTCTGATGCTTAGAAGGGTGAGGCAGGAAGTGGCAGCCTTCACAGAACAGGTCCAAGTAGGATGGGCTACATTCTGGCACAGCAGGGGAGACAGTAGAGAGAATTTCACCCTGGGGCCTGTGTAAGTGACACCTTTGGGCCTTCTGTGCCATTTTCACTGGTCTGAGGTCGGTGGGGATTGGATGTGTATATAAAACCTTAACTTCTGTGGGCATTTCCATGGCTGTGGTCAATGCAGCTTCTCCTTGTGGCCACCAGAGGGAGGTTCTCCTTCACTGGCACAGGGCCACTCCCTGTTGTTATCCTCAGACCTAGAGGAGAAAAGAGTGGAGGCTGATAAGAACTTGTCTGTATCTTGTGATCTTCCCTTTCAAAGAACAACTAACTTTCTGGTGTGTGTGTGTGTGTGTGTGTGTGTGTGTGTGTGTGTGTGTGTGTGTGTGGTGTGTGTGTGGTGTGGTGTGGTGTGGGTGTATGAGTGACTGAGGAACACCTGGACTCTTACCTATTTTATCCTGAGGAAGAAATGTGTTCTATCAGGACCACTGGTCCTCCAATAGTATTCATAGCAAAGACCATATATAAAAGCTTACTGAATTTCTGTAAAGTGATATGTTCTCTTTGACATTAAATAAAAGGAAACAGGGGATTTTTCTATAGGTATAGTAACCACACAATTCAGTTCTCAATTTCCAGCCAAGATGACATAATGAGTTGATGCTGTGGCCTATTCCCTCTCTTCTAAATACACAGCAATAATAAATGACAAACAAAAGGACATAGTTGGATCTCAAACCAAGATGGATATCTCTGTGTAGCAGAAGCAGATAAAAAAATGTGGGGTTGAGGGTGGGGTGGCTTCAGGGTCTAGAAGCAGCTAGAGCTGCCAGAGAAGTATAGATCCTGCTAAAGGATCTATGAGCTAATGTGCTCCTTGTAAGACAGGGACAAGAGCCTGGCTCCTTAAAGCCGAGGGTGGGTTGAGGTTCCCTCTGCTTATGAAAAGAAGCAATAAAAGAAAAAGCCAGCTGTCCATATACAGCCTGGGGCTTGAAATGTGGGAAGATGAAGACAGATTCTTGACTAGGAGCAGAGCCAAGCCACCACCCTCTGGCTAAGTGCCTGGATCTGTGATGTCCTCATACCACAACAGAGCAGGAGCCCTGAAACTCTATTATAAGACCTGGTTTTCAACTGGGCCTGGGGTCCCAGGACATTTAGAGAAAGAGTGAAAAATAAATGTAAAAACAAAATTTAAAAATTCTTCAACTTATTGTGAGATTGTAAACCAAGATATATGAAAAATACATTACGGTAAGAAAAACAGTCAACAGAACCAACATTTGAAATATGACTTCATTCCAGATTAAGTTGATTTTGTGAAAGTCTTTATAAAGAATTAACAATTATGTTTTGTATGCCTAACAAGGCAAATGAAGGCTTAATATTCATTGAAAATTATTAAGAAATGAATGAGAGCAGATAGAAATAAAATGAGAACCAGTAGATATAAAAAGAACTAGATATTGGGAGTGAAAACTTTGATCATTAAAAAACCAGTAGAGCCTGACCAGGCGGTGGCGCAGTGGATAGAGTGTCGGACTGGGATGCGGAAGACCCAGGTTCGAGACCCCGAGCTCTCCAGCTTGAGCAAAAGCTCGTCAGCTTGGACCCAAGGTCACTGGCTCCAGCAAGGGGTGGCTCGGTCTGCTGGGGGCCCGTGGTCAAGGCACATGTGAGAAAGCAATCAATGAACAACTATGGTGTCGTAATTGCAATGAAAAACTAATGATTGATGCTTCTCACCTCTCTCTGTTCTCGTCTGTCTGTCCCTATCTATCCCTCTCTCTGTCTCTGTAAAAAAATAAATAAGTATATAAAAAAACCCACACAAAAAAAACAGTAGAAAAAATGAACTCTAGACAAGAGACAATTAGTGAGAAAGCATTACTTAGGAATTAGCACTAATACAGTAAACAAAGACAAAGATGAAAAAATATAGAAGCACTCATGAGATGTGAAGAATGGCATGTAGAAAGGACAATGTATGTCCAATAGGAACTTTGGAAGAAGAAAAATGAATGGAAAGCACAGTGAAGTGATATATGAAGAAATAGTAGCAGAAAAATATTCTTGGGAAAATTACAGGAAATTAAAAGCAAAGAAAAATAGACCTTACAATACACCTGGGAGAAAAGACTCAGTACAGAGGAACTTCTGCTCTCTATAATAACTGAGGTCAGAGATAATGGAGTAGTATTTTCAAAGTGCCAACTGGACTTTTATACCCAGCTAACTTTCAGTTGACATTAAAGGCAATAAGGGACACTTCCATACATATAAAATAAAAGCCCTTATTGAAAGAATTTTTATAGGATGTGCTTCAAGAAGAAAAATGAACCCAGAAAGAAAAGAAAAGATACAATAAACAATGTTAAGCACAGAAATTGATAAAATTATGTTGATAAATCTAAAGGAACATTGACTAGAAACAAAAACTTTTTAAAAAGCTATCATTTTTAATAAAGATATACATACACATATTTTAAAAAGTCACTGAATTCTCTAAGGCTCTATGGTTTGCCCCCCATGATCCTTGCTTCTTGGTTGTCATGCCCTTGTGTTGTATAGTCCCAAATTGAAAAGGGCTGAGTCGTGTAACCAATGGGACACTGCAGAACATAATGGTGTGTGATATCTGAGGTTAAATGATGAAAGGCATTGCAGCTTCCACCTGATTTTCTCCAGGTTTACTCACTGTGGGGAAGGCAATTACCATGTGGTTAGGATACTCAAGCAGCTCCAAGGAGAAGTCTGTGTGACAAGGAACTGAGACCTCATGCTAACAACCAGAACGAATTGCCATGTTTATTAGTGGATCACTTTGGAAGGGGGTCGTCCAGTGTCAATCAAGCTTTCAGATGATTACAACCCTAGCCAGAATCTTGACAGCAATCTCATGGAGAGGTTCTGAGCCAGAACCACCTATCTAACTAAACTCATGAATTTCTGACTCACAGAAACTGTGAGATAAAAATGTTTATTGTTATTTTAAACTGATTAGTTTGGAGTGATTTGTCATACAATAATAATTACTATAATTTATAATAAAAACTTGCAGCCCCCTGTTTAATCTTACTCATCTCAGTTCCCAACCCTTAAAGGCAAACACTTCCAACTCTCTGTAGATAGTATTTTGTTGCTCTTATTTGTTTCTATATTTCTTTATACTTTGTTTATATATATATATTTGAATTTTAGATATTATGTATTGATTTTCTATTATGGAGGATGATTTTGTTTTCTCCCAAATTCTCCACTTCTTCCCTTTAGAGGTAATTGCATCATATTTTCAGTTATTCAGTGCTCATATTAGTATTACCATATCAACTGTTTGCAGCTAAACTTTGTAATATGATTACATTTCATTCTCATATATGTTTTTGTTTTCCTTGGTGATAATGGTCTTTTTGTTTAGATTCCTATTCTCGTAAGTAACTCATCTCTTAATATGTCTGAACATTTAGTATATTCTACTAATTTCATCTTTTTTTGAGGAGATGACTCCTCTTAAAACCGTCTGACTTCCTGTTTCGGTCCAGGCTGGCTGCATGCTAGGCCTGCTGTATAGCTGTCTTCCTGGGACACCCATTCTCTTATCACCCTGGGGATTCCCTTTGCCTACATCCTGGACCTCATGTTTTCCTCTTTTTTGCTTTATTCGTGCTCTTTGATGAAGTATATTCTCCAGGGGCTTCCTGAGCAAGCATGCATAAGACATAGGCACATTCTTCAAGAGCTTTCTTCTCTAAAAATGTCTATTTTACCACCACACTTGAATGATGATTAGGCTGTACATGTAATTCTGGATCAAAAATAATATTTTCTAAGAATCTGAAGACACTGCTCCATTATCTTTTAACTTCTGGGGTTACTGTTTAGAAGTCAATTGCTATTTTGATTTTAGATCCTACATATTGGACATTGTTTTCTCCTGAAAAATTTTAAACTTTCTTTTATCCCTGTTAATCTGATAGTTAATAATTATATAGACAGTGTGTCTGTAAAGTCATGGTGCCCTTTTGACCGGTTGTGGTCAAAAGGGCACTATGACTTTACGGACACACTTAACTTTGGTGGATTTTTAGAAAATTGGCCGGAGAATGTGGAGACCCTCTTACTTTAGAAACTTATATCCTTTCTTTTTAGGAGTTTTTCTTGAATTATTTCTTTGATACTTTTCCCCTTCATCCTCTTTGTATACTTCTTTCTTTCTTTCTTCCTTTCTTTCTTTCTTTCTTTCTTCCTTTCTTTCTTTCTTTCTTTCTTTCTTTCTTTCTTTCTTTCTTTCTTTCTTTCTTTCTTTCTTTCTTTCTTTCTTTCTTTCTTGTGTGAAGAAGGGAGATAGTAAGACAGACTCCTGCAGGCACCCCAACTGGAATCCACCTGGCAATCCTTGTCAAGGGTTGATGCTCAAATTAACTGAGCTATTTTTAGCTCCTGAGGCTGACTCTGGGACCAACGGGGCCATCCTCAGTGTCTGGTGCCAATGCTCAAATCAGTGGAGCCACTGGTTGCAGAAGGAGAAGAAGAAAAGAAGGGAGAGTGGGAGGGGAAGAGAAGCAGATGGTCACTTCTCTTGTGTGCCCTGGCCTGGGGTCAAACCTGGGATGTCCATATGCTAGGCCAGTGCTCTATCCACTAAGCCAACCAGCCAGGGCCTTAGAAGCATTTCTTTCATATTTAGGAGTAAGACAAGATGCCTACTATCATCACTTCTTTTCCACATTGAAGAACCTACCTTATGCCACGACTCAAGGGAAAAAAAGGAGATATAAAAATTGAATAGAAAGAAATGTGTTTTCTTTAGCAGACTCTTATTGTCTACATAGATAATTCAAAAGAAGGTATAAACTACTAAAAGTATTAAATGAATTCAGCAATATTGGTGGACACAAGGTCAACAGAGAAAAATTATTAGTCTTCCTACTCATTGATTTTGACCAGTTAGGTGGTAGGTGCCATGTTTGGCTACGAAGGTGGCAAAAGAAGCACCTAAGGCAGCCAAGAGTCAGACCAAGGAGACGGACGAGGAAGGTAAGGCATTCAAGCTGAAGCAAAAAGATGAGCAGAAGGAACTAGAGGAGCTAAAAGTGAAGGCCGTGGGGAAGGGCCTGCTGGCCACGGTGGAATTAAGGAATCTGACAAAAAGAGAGTTGCTCCTTATGCTTAGGGCAATGGTGATCCTTAATTCCATTCCTGTTTTAATATCTGGATTCCCATTCATAACATCTCTTGCCACCTATAACTAAAAGTGTTGTCTTGGAGTCTGTTGCACATTTAAAAATAAACTTTTGAGCCTGACCGGTGGTAGTGCAGTGGGTAGAATGCTGACATGAAACGCTGAGGTCTCAGATTCAAAACCCTGAGGTCACTGGCTTGAGTGCAGGCTCATAAGCATGAGTGTGGGGTCACTGGCTTGAGCCCAAGGTCGCTGGCTTGAGTCCAAAACTGCTGGCTGGAGCAAGGGGTCACTGGCTCAGCTGGAGCCCCCTGTCAAAGCACATATGAGAAAGCAATCAATGAACAACTAAGGCGCTGCAACTGCAAGTTGATGCTTCTCATCTCCCTTCTTGTCTCTCTCTAAAAAAAGAAAGAAAGAAAAAAAAAAGAATAAGCTTTTGAAAAAAAAATCATGCAGTGGTTCATCTCTCTAGTTCTTACCACTCTGCCATTTCAGCCTTAGCTGTGAAGTCAGAGTTAACCCAACCTAGAATCCTGTCAAAGTGTATTTTTTGGTCTCTGTTCTATCTCGAATTCTGTACCACCTGGAATTAAATCAGCTCATTTAAAAAATATATAGCTAGTTAAAAATGTAATAGGAAAAACAAAGATCTCATCATAATGGCATAATCAAGTATGAAGTGCCCAGTGATTAATCTAACAGAAGATAGGAGAATTTTTATGGAGAAAATTGCAAAACATTGTGGGAAGAATACAAAAGAAGACCTGAAAATAAATGAAGAGACATATGTGCATGGCTCAAAAGACTCAATATCCTAAATATGCCAATTTCCCCCAAATAGTCTAGAAATTCAATTAAATTTCAATAAAAAAATGCCAATGAAGTTATTTTTTTAAATGGAATTTGACAAACTAATCTTAAAATTCACACGGAAGAGCTGGATAATTTTAGAAGAGAACACAAGGAGGTGGGACGGAAGGAAGACTTAACCTATAAGAAAACAAGACTTAGTGGTGTGATAAAAGAATGGTAATTAGAGAGTGGGGTGAGGGTGCAGAACAGAGAGCCCAGGAAGAGACCCACGCACATATGGAAAAGATACACAACAGTTGGCATTTCAAATCAGCGAGGGAAAGAAATTAGTTTTAAAAATAAGTTATGCTTGAAAAATTTGTTATTCCCATGGAAAAACATCAAATTAGGCTCTTAGTTCCATATTCCAAAATAAATAACTAAAAAACTAACCTTTAAAACTTTTGGAAGAAATCTTTATGACCTTTGGGCAGGTAATGATTTCTTAAGTAGGATACAGCAATCAATCATAAAAGGAATGAATGACATTTACAGAACAACTTCTGTTCAAAAAAGACATCTTAAATAAATTTCAAGACAAGACTCAGGCAAGGGAAATGTATTTGCTACTCTAAAGAAAAACTCAATGGGCAACTTCACTAATCAAGGAAATACAAATTTAAATGCTATGAGATATTTCACACCCATTGGGCTGGCAATAATTGAAAAGGGTTACTAGCAAATATTTGCAAGGATGTAGAGTAGATAAACAGAAACTCTCATAGGCTGCTGGTGGGAGAATAAATTGGTACAATCACTTGGAAAAGCAATTTGGCCATGTTAATAAATGTCAGATGTGCGTGTCCTTCAACTCCACAATGGACTTCTAGAGAAATCCTCACGTGTGCGCAAGGAGACACATAAGACATGTATGAAAATTTATTATAACATTGCTCACATTGAAAAAGCTGGAAATTATCAACATATCCAGCAACAGGAGAATGAATAAATAAATAGAATACTACAGAGCAGTGAAAATACTCCATACATAAACATGGATATATCTAAAAAACATAATAATGTTGAGAAAAAAATGACTTTGTAAATGACATAAAGAGTGTGGCACATTTTATATGAAGTCTGAAAACAATATTATATATAGATACATATATATTTTATAGCGTACAGGGGAAGATAAATATTAGAATTCCATAGTGCTGGGTGATGGGTGCTTAGGTATAAGATATGTTAGTGTCTTTACTTCTGTGTTTGCTTGAAATATTATAGTAAAAGTTGTAATAATCCAGATGTATGTAACTGTCAGTTCAGATAGGACTCCCGAGCTCCCTGTGTGGACATATTTCATAGCACTGGGCTTCTTGGTGGCCCTTTCCCACCAAATCCCAAGCTGCCTCACCGGCACTGTTCTTTTCCTTTCTGTATTCCTAGGGCAGTGGTTCTTAACACTTTTTGAGGTACCGAACCCACCAGTTTCATATGCGCATTCACCGAACCCTTCTTTAGTGATAAATAAAATATGATTTTTTTCCAAATTCAAGATATAGGTATATGTTTTTTACTGGTGCACAAAATGAGCCGTGCATGAACATCACCTTGCTCAAAGAACAAAACCAACAAAGTGCATGAACTCACAACAAATTACGGTATTACTTTATTCTGGCCTCCGCGGCAGAGGCTTCTCCGAACCCCTGAGACTGACTCATCGAACTACTAGGGTTCGATAGAATCCAGGTTAAGAACCACTGTCCTAGGGTCTAGCAGCATATTGTAGATCAGTGGTTTTCAGTCTCTTTACACTTGGGGACTGGTGAAAATAGGAGAATTATTTTGAGGACTGCTAAGTCAGAAATAAAAACCATTATTAATATTTTGTGCATTATCTTCTAATTATAATACTATAAAATAAAATTTCTCTTGAATAACCAAATGGTAAATTTTTTAAAAATAAAATGCAATTGAAGTCTCTAGGGAGCAATATCTAATTCAAGTAAAGATAGTGTGAAATCTGATCATTGGGCCTATAATCTTTTTTTTTTTAAATTTTATTTTCTTTTTTCTTTTATTTATTCATTTTAGAGAGGAGACACAGAGTGAGTGAGTGAGAGAGAGAGAGAGAGAGAGAGCGAAAGGGGGGAGGAGCTAGAAGCATCAACTCCCATATGTGCCTTGACCAGACCAGTGCAGGGTTTTGAACTGGTGACCTCAGTGTTCCCAGGTTGACACTTTATCCACTGCGCCACCACAGGTCAGGCTGGGCCTATAATCTTTATACAACATCTGAGGGGTTAACTCTTTTGCTGACCAGCATGAAATTTCTGGCAGCTGGCAGTTGAAAAAACACTGTTATAGATGTTCCATCTGTATTTGTTGGTTGACCGATTGGCTGACTGACTGACTGACTGAGTAATGGAGCCAGAAGGGATGAAAAAGGAGAAAGGTTAGGAGGAGAATGGTGGATAGAGAGATTGAGACAGCGCTTTCACTGCCTGCACCTGATACAGCTTTCTACAAAGAGCTGTGGATGGACTTGAGTAAACCCAGGAAAATGAGACCTGCTGGACTTGAGACAAGACTAGCGGGAGGAATCTAAGCTGTTTCCTGGGCCTCTCACTCAGGGAATGGTGATGGTGGAGTCACCACCTGACATTTTGTCTGTTTAGGTAAGGAACCCTGAAGGGCACATAGGTTTAAGGAGACAGTTTAAGTTTGGACAGTGCTTTGTGAGACTTCCAGGTGTAAATATTCACTTGTACTAGGACATATGGGTCTACAGCTTGGTAGAGAGGCCAGACTAGAAGTCTAGATTTGTTTGTTGTAGGAGACCCAGGAGAAGTAGTCTGGCAGTGCATGAGCTTCCCCAGCGGGGAGAGGACAGAGCAAGGAGGGCAGTGGCTGCACAGACCCTGGGAACTCAGCCTGAGGACTGAGTGGCGAGAAAGAACCCAGGCAAGGAGGCAGAGAGAGAGAGTCAAGAGAAGGAGAGGACAGGAGAGACAAGGAAAACACTTCAGGAGAGAGAGTGGGGGCAGATAAGGAGGAAAGGTCTAAAAAGATAAGACCTAAATGGTGTCTTTTGAATTTGGTGAGAGAAGACCATGTGTGGTTTTGCCAGAGGAGGGAGACAGCAGATTGTTTTGGGTGGTGAGTGATGAAGAGCTGAAGGAGAGCAAATGTGGCATAGTGAATCTCGAAACTCATTTCTTTCAGAAGTCTGGACTTGAAAGAGAGAGAAAGATTCAATGGTGGATTGAAGGAGTTGAAGAAGGTTGACTCTGGATAAGCTAAGAGAAGGAATCTGAAGACAGAGAGGTTTAAAATATGGGAGAGGGAGATAATTGATGAATCAAAGCTTTGGCAGAAATGAGGGAATGCACTAATATTAGCAACGCTAATTAGTATGAGTAGCCTGACCAGGCGGTGGTGCAGTGGATAGAGCATTGGACTGGGATGCGGAAGACCCAGGTTCGAGACCCCGAGCTCGCCAGCTTGAGTGCAGGCCCATCTGGCTTGAGCAAAAGCTCACAAACTTGGACCCAAGGTCGCTGGCTCCAGTGGGGGGTGGCTCGGTCTGCTGAAGGCCCACAGTCAAGGCACATGTGAGAAAGCAACCAATGAACAACTATGGTGTCCCAAAGGCAACGAAAAACTAATGATTGATGCTTCTCATCTTTCTCCGTCCCTGTCTGTCTGTCCCTATCTATCCCTCTCTCTAACTCTCTCTCTGTCCCTGTAAAAAAAAAAAAAAATAGTACGAGTAGTACTGATATTAGCAAACACTTATAGACCATCTACTGTATACCAAGTGCTCTTAACATAAAATTAACTAATTTAATTCTTACACCAATCGTATGAAGCAGGTACTATAATCACCCCATTTCACAGAAGTGGAAACCGAGGTGCCAAGAGACAACACATTATCATCATCATTTATTGTGCTCTTTGTATTGATTAGAAGTGTGACTGCTGACAGCAACTCTGTAATACATGAATAGGTCAGTTTTACACATTAGGATAGTTAGAACACAGGGAGAGGCAATAAGGACATGGTTATGTCCTTATCAGTCTATGATTTTGGAAGGATGAAAGAAAGGATGGCTGTGGTCACAGAGATGGGGGAGGGGTGAAGAGAAAGCAACAGAAATTTCAGGCAGTTTGATTTCTTTGGCAACGTAAAGAAGGAACACATTTATTGTGGAAAACATAGGTAACAATAAATGAATAAAAATATTTTAATTTTAAGTCATTTACATAAATACTTTTAATATTTTGTTTGGATTTACTTCCAGAATTTGCTCTCAGCATACATATAGAGGCCTAAATACAACCTGGGGAAGTCAGTCCTCCTTTTAATGGAGAGGATAAGAGTTAAGATAAACAAACCCCAAAGAATCCAAACCCTGTAATTTTGGAGCTACAAACAGTATGAAGAAGATAGCTGTTTGACCTCTCTTTCTTGCCCTGAGAAATCTCCCTCTGGGTCTTGGTTATGAGTCCTGCAAAAGCCTCTTCTGGAGTGCAGAGGTCTGAGGCGCTGTGACCTGGCTGTCTTGCACAATGTATTGGAAGATCGTCTTTGAATGGGGAAGCAGGAATGCATCCTTGCAGACTGTTTCCTTGGAGAAATGTTTCAGACCTAAGCATGAATTTTGCTCAATTTTAGTGGCAGAGTAATCTACCTATTATAAGATGATTGCATGTAAAAATAAAACCAAAACAATATTTATATGCGTGTGTGTGTTTGTTTCAAGGTAGATTGTCCCAGATGAAACAAGAGTGCATGTGCGCATGTGTGTTTCTCTACTTCACCAAGGAACTGCCAAAAACACATTCTGGCCTCAGGATTGCAGCCTCATCAGAAATTGGGCACGAGATGAGACATGGTTTTCTGGAATCACCAGAGGGAACATTCAGCAGATGGGGGCCCAGTGACTGGGCCCAGTTGTCTGGGGCTAATGCTGTGGGATGTGATGACTCTATTTGTATTTGAAGGGTGGAGAAAGCCAGCCAACAGATCCCTGAGAGAGGATGTAAGAGCAATGAAGGCGAGGCATTCTGAACCTAGGAAGTGGAAGAAGCTGAGCCCTGTCCTGGCTCTACACCTTTGGGTCAGCCTGGAGGATAAAGAGAAATTTATTTGAAGGGTGTAATCCCAGGATCCACAGTGGTTGATGGAGCCCAGCATTTAGATGGCTCCTTTTATGCCTGTCCTTCAGAAGCACTTGTTCAAGCAAGAACACTGCTTTTATAATGATAGGATCCTGCTCTACACATGCTTTATTTAATAATCTTTCCACATAATTAAGTATGCTATGTCATTTCTTCAGTGGCCACTACATTGTGGATGGACCATGGCTTATTAACTAACTCCCTGTGTTGGAAACACCCACCAGAGTGGACACCTTTGGAAACCAAATTAAGCCCATATACTCCCCCTCCTGTAAGGATCCTAAGTCAGTTCTTCCATATCTCCCCTCTCACTACCTTTGTTGAGAGTGGTGGTTCTGAACCACCTGTTGAAGTCCTAGCATGCATTGTTCCCAAGCACACAACATCTATGGAGAAAAAGAGGCTCAGACACACTGAGAAATCACCGAGGCAAAGGCATGGCTGGGATTCCAGTACAGACTTCCCATCCTCCTGCAGTTACAGTCTTGGCTGAGCTGCGCCTTTTCCTCAGTGTTTGGCTTGGATGTTAGACTAGGTGAGTCAGCCCTCCTGGCATCTTCCTTCCAGTCAAAAGTCTCACTAAAAAGGGGTCTTGGCCAGATCAGTAGAATTATTGGTCTCTCCCATAACCCAAGTCTCTCTACCAGTTCTCTCTCTGAAATTAGGTCCCATAATATGTTCTATAAGGGGGTGAATAGGACCAAGCCTCAAGAACTTAACTGCATCAGCTCTATAGTGGTCTGGAGCCTCTTGTGGTGACTTGGGGTCTGGGCCCTAAATGAAGGAAACACTTCTGTCTATATCTCTAAATTCTTTTCTTGGGCTCCGGGCCAGGGAGTGCG
Organism: Rhynchonycteris naso; assembly: GCA_037038555.1. Taxonomy (NCBI): domain Eukaryota; kingdom Metazoa; phylum Chordata; class Mammalia; order Chiroptera; family Emballonuridae; genus Rhynchonycteris; species Rhynchonycteris naso. The sequence continues at coordinate 41,501,433 of CM073002.1, forward strand.
CACCTCCCAGGTGACGCTGGACAGACATGGTTGAAATCCTCACTCCATCACTGACTGGCTGGGTGACCTTGGCCTTACCTCTTTGAGTCCTCAGAAATGAGTTTTCCTCATCTTTAAAATAGAAAATAATGTTGTCTGTACTTAAAATAATGTTGTCTGACTTAAAAAGAGTCAATGCATATAAATATAACAGGGTCTTAAATAAGGTGACCAACTTTTTTACAATGAAAAGGGAGACAAAAATAAATTGAAGAAAACAATATCGTAAATCAGTGGTTCTTAACCTTTTTTGAGGTACCGAACCCACCAGTTTCATATGCGCATTCACCGAACCCTTCTTTAGTGATAAATAAAATATGATTTTCTTTTCCAAATTCAAGACATAGGTATATTTTTTTTTACTGGTGCACAAAATGAGCCGTGCATGAACATCACCTTGCTCAAAGAACAAAACCAACAAAGTGCATGAACTCACAACAAATTATGGTATTACTTTATTCTGGCCTCTGCGGCAGAGGCTTCTCTGAACCCCTGAGACTGACTCATCGAACCCCTAGGGTTCAATAGAACCCAGGTTAAGAACCACTGTCGTAAATAAAACTAACATTTTATTCATTGCAAAATTAATACACTATAATATGATAAATGCATAAAAACATTTGTAATATTTTATATTGTAATTATGCTTACATGCCTATTAATTTTTAATAATAATTGTAATAGAAAGTACTCATTTAGATACAAATATGTCACATCACACGCAATGGATTGACTCTGCATGTATAGAATATGGACATTTACAGATTAGTCTTCCAATATAAAAAAGGAGGACACTTTTCGAGGGAGGATGGAACTTACAAAAGGACTGTCCTCCCTTAAGGAGGATGATTGGTCACCTTATCTTAAATCTAAAATTTCCACCAGACACCAATATGTATCGTAATTGTGAAAATCCAAATTGAGATGCCAAGTCACCTTATGGAGATTTTCTGATGAAATGTCTAAATCTATCCCAAGACATTTTTTGGGGGGTAGAGGGGAAGAGAGTGGGATTTATGGTAAAAAGTTGCCCACTTTGAGACCATAAAAGTAAAATTAGAGGAGACAGGAGGATTTTGTGAGGACAAATTTCATTGAAGAAAGCTGCTGAGTCCCATCTTATAAGAGTTCCTGCTCGCTTACCTCAAACCTACTGAGGGTGGGGACAGGGCTGTTCCGAGAGCATAATGTATGACCCCTACAGCTGGGGCTCTGGTCCCACTGGGAAATTTGGGAGGTGAGAGAGGAGGGCCTGCAAGCTGCTTTGGTTGGGCTGCTGCCACTATGCTGGGGACCGGCCTGTACTCCCAGAGGTTTGCGGGGTATGGGAAGCATGTGAGTTTTCTCTGGACAGATGTCAGCCTCACAGTAGAGAGACTCTACAAGGACTCCATGTCTTGGTTCTTCTGTATGGTTCGCTGCATGCCCAGGGGCTGAGCAAGGGGTCTCAGGTGACAACCCAAAATGAGATTGGACTTGAGCTACATCCACAGGTTAGAGAGAACTTTGGGAGAAAGAAGCTGGGTGGGGAACCTGTGGAGAGGGCATTAAAGCACTTGGCAGGAAAGGCAGAATTAACATCTGCCTGGCAAGAAAACCTGAAGTCAACTTACAGCTGTTGCTGCCCCCTCCTCAACTGCTCCCACAGAGCAGTCCTATTTGTAGCCATGGCAACTGGCTGGGGAAACTGAGTGGAAAAAGAGGGATGAAGCCAGCCCCTCTACACTGTCCCCACTGTGGGCTCCAGCTGGGCAGGCCCAGGTTGGCGGGAGAGAGTGGGATTTATGGTAAAAAGTTTAGGCTTTTGATGAATACCTTGCAATAGCATTCTGATTTCTGAACTGAAACTATGTTTGCAACCAAAATGACCACAAACACTATTCTAAGAATGAACAGAAAAATCTCAGGCCTGCTGGAGTTGTCATCCAGGCTGGGAGGTTTCCTTCCTGGAACACTGTCAGTGCAAGGCCACAGCACACTGGTTACCTAGGGCTCTGAGCATAGCAGCTGCTGGGACATGCACAGAAAGTGTTCTCCCCCACTCACCTGGTCCTCTCTGGTTTACAGTCTGCTCTTGCCCTGACATACTTTTCTCCAGCTCATATGTTACGCCTGAGCGTGTTGTCTGTCTCAATGTCTAGGCCTAGTTCTCTTGGCAAAAGCCATTTCTTGGCATTGTTTATCTTGAGCCTAGTCTCTCCAGAAGACAGATGACCTCCATGACAGGCAGTCTTCCTGGGGAAGAGGAGAGCTCGAACTGTTCTTCCTATTTCTCAGATGGGGATGGTGCTGCCCCAAGCGTCAGGTGTAAGGTGGAGCAGGCAGTTGCCATTTAGCCGTCATGAGGCACTGGCAGATCAGAGCTCTGCCACTCTGGCTGCTCCTCTGTAAGAGCAGTTGGTGATATAATGTGTATCTCACAGAATGAAATGAAATCTTGAATAGCTAACAAACATTCCATTGTTTTTCACTCTACAAAAATGGCAATTTTGGATGGTTCATCCTAATACATAAACAATGCTTTGTGAACTCTAAACTGTTAGATATTGTTTTAAACAAAACCAAATAACAACAAACTCCTTACATCCATGCTTCCTAATACTTCTCTAGAATTTTGTTTGCAGGAATGCCTCAGGCTCCCTGGTGAATTGTGAAGCAGCTATAGCTGACAGATTGAGACCAGTGAGTGCTCAAGACCCTCTCAGTTCCTTGCCAGTTTTTCTCAGCATCCAGAGAGCTCTCTTTCTCTCTCTCTTGCGGTCTCACTGCAGAAAGCTAACTCAAGCTACAAGCCCCACCTCCAAACACGAAGAACCCTCAATCATATTCTGAAGTTTCGCTACACTGTGTCCGAACGGGCATTTATTAGATTCATTCTGCTCGGCACTCAGTGTATTCTCTCAATTCTTTAGGCCTCAAGTTTTTCAGGTTTGAGAAACACTCATCCATTCTTTAAAAAGATGATCTCCCACAGACTGATGAATTTGATGATGAAAAAATTAAAAAACATTTGTATGAAAAGAATGCTATCAATGCAATTGAGAAAGAATTCATGGGGATGAGCGAAATGAATGAAGGTCAGAAGGTATAAACTTCCAATTATAGAGTAATTAAGTCCTGACGATGTAAGTAAGATACAGTGTGGTGACCTTAGTTAATAATACCGTATAAGATAACAGTGTAGTGACCTTAGTTAACAATACCGTATTGTATAGTTGAAAGTTGCTAAGAGTAGATTTTAAGAGTTCCCAATACAAGAAAAAATAATTTGTAACTATTTGTGGTGATGAATGTTAGCTAAACTTACTGTGGTGATCACCTTGTCATATATTGAATAATTATGTTATACTAATGAAACTAATATAATGTTATAAATCAGTTACATAGCACTTAAAATAAAAAAGATTCAAAGCGACAATTCACAGAAAAAGAATCCCAAATGGCCAAAAGATTATTTGCAAGGATGGTCAAACTAACCAGAAATGAGAGCTATACAACTAAAAATTGTGGTGAGGTATAATTTCTCATCCATCAGATTGGCAAAATTAAAAAGCCTGAAAATATTAAGTTTTGGTGTGGTTGAAAGAAAATGGGGACAGCCAGTGGTGAGATTAAGCCGGTTTGCACTGGTTTGGCAGAACCTATACTATTTTTTGGTTGAGTTTGGTGAACCAGTTGTTAAAATCGCACTGGTAATCAGGGTTCTCTCTAAGGTGGGTGCCTGGGCAGCCGCCCAATGTGGTAATCACAAATTTACATTCCTTACTCTTTTTTAACGTTCATCTGTGCACAGTGTATTCTAAGCGCCCGTAGTAGTGTTCATTCTGTCCATAGGTGAAAATAAATCGCAAATGAGGATGTCAATCAAGAAGCAATATGGAAATATCTTAAATAACAGTTTTATTGTTTTTTTGTCAGAAATTATTTAATATTTTTTCATTAATATTTTAAAACTCATTTTTATAACATTATCTAGTTTTTTGTACCTCTTTTATTGTTATTATATAAGTATCAAATGCATGGAATAATAAACTACCTTTTGGGATATAATTTTTTCTGTTTAAAACAGTCATTAGGGCAGAGAACCGGTTGTTAAATTATTTGAATCCCACCACTGGGGACAGCCATATACTGCTGTTGGAATATAAATTGAAAAGCAGTTTCACAGAATCCAGTAAAATTGGAAATGTGCATATCTTATCACCCTGCAATTCTGCTTCTGGATATACACTTGGAAAAACCTGTACCCATGTGCATAGGACACATATATCACATTGTTCATGAAGGTAAACATTTGGAACTACTGCACAAGTCTATCTATAAATAAAGTACTATATAAAAACGTGGTATAGTCAGTAATGCAATGATATATTCTATAGCAGTCCAGAGAAATTAACTCACCCTTTCCCATAAGTGCAAAGACAGGTAAAACTCATACTGTTGAGTCCTGGCCAGTGGTGCAGTGGGTAGAGCACCACCGAGAGCGCCCAGGTTGCTGCTCCAAGCCTGGGGTCGCCTATTTGATTGTGGGGTTGCCAGTCCCGAGTTCGCTGACATGAGCCTGAGGTCACAGGCTTAAGCCTAGGATTGTGGGATAGTGATCCCGAGGTTGCTGACTTGACCCCAGAGTTGCCCACTGGCTGGCTTAATCTGAGGGCACCAGCTCGACCCCCCAGGTTGCCAGTTGATGCCCCTCTCGGGGTACATATGAGAAGCAATCAATGGCTGCACAACTAAATAGAAGCATGAATTGATCTCTCTCTCTCTCTCTCCCTCACTCTCAAAACAAAACAGAACAAAACGAAACAAAACCCAAAACCCAAAACCATAAACCATAAAAATAAAAATGTAAATAAAACCCATACTATTGAGTAAAAATAGTGAGTTGCAGAACCCTGTATATAGCATGTTATTAGATTTAAAGCCATATGCAAAAGCATCATTTATATTATTGGACTAGAAAGAAATACACAAATTCATTATGGTGGTTGCTGCGCTAAGGAAAGGAGAGGAAGGGAGACTGGGGTCAGGAAGACCATCAGCTGTATTTGTATTTCTTGCTTAGAGCACACCTGGTAAGACATTATAAATTGTCACTACTGATTTGTGGAAACACAGTAGTATATTATGTTCTGTTCTTTTTTCTAATTTTAGCATTTCTTTAAAAATGTTCTTTCTTTTATTTTCTTCTTCTAGAACACCATTTAGAGGGAAATTAGAGCTTCAGAGTTTATTTTCAACATTTCTAGTTTTCTTTCTTTTTAACTTTGATAAATATTTAATTTATTTTTTATTAATATTTAAAATAAGTATAGTTGACATACAATATTATATTAGTTTCAAGTGTACAACATAGTGATTTTACATTTATATAGCTTATGATGTGATCACCAAAATAAGTCTGGAAAACCATCTGTTACTGTACAAAGTTACTACGATATTATTCACTATATTTTCTGTGCTGTAGATTACGCTCCCATGACTTAGTTATTTAATAATTGCAAGTTTGTACCTTTTACTTGCCTTCACTTTTTTCACTCAACAATCCCTCCTCTTCCATCTGGCAACCATCATTTTGTTCTCTGTAACTGAGACTGTTTATGTTTTTTTGAAATTTCACATGTGATATCATTTTTTTTGTCTTCCTGTCTGACTTATTTCACTTAGCATAACAAATACCATTTAGGTCCATCTATGTTGTTGCAAATGGCAAGATTTCATTCTTTTTAATGACTGAATAATATTCTATTGTATACACACATTACATTTTTATCCATTGATGTACACTTAGATTATTGTACACATATCTTAGCTATTATAAATAATGTTGCAATAAACATAGGGGTGCATATAACTTCTCAAATTAGTGTGTTCATTTTTTTTTCAGATAAATGCCCAGAAGTAGAATTGTTGAGTTGTATTGTAGTTCTATTTTAAACTTTTTTGAGGAAACTTCATACTGTTTTCCATAGTGGCTGCAGAAGTTACACAAGGGTTCCCTTTTCTTCATATCCTCATGTAACACTTGTTATTTGCTGATTTATTGATGATAGCCATTCTGAAAGGTGTGAGGTGATATCTCACTGTGGTTTTTAATTTGTATTTCCCTGGTGATTAGTGATGTTGAATAACTTTTCATATGTCTATTGGCCATCTGCATGTCTTATTTGGGAAATCTTCATTAAGGTCCTTTGTCCATTTTTAAATCAAAATGTTTGCTTTTTTTTTTTTTAAGTTTTCTTAAGTGAGAAGCAGGGAGGCAGAGAGACAGACTCCCCCACATGTGCCCCAACTGGGATCCACCTGGCAAGCCCCCTACTGGGACGATGCTCTGCCCATCTGGGTCTGTTGCTCCATTGCTTGGCAACCGAGCTATTTTAGCACATGAGGCAAAGCCATGGAGCCATCCTCAGAGCCCAGGGCCAACCTGCTCCAACCAAGCCATGGCTGCGGGAGGAGAAGAGAGAGATAAAGAGAGAAGGGGAGAAGGAGAGAAAGGGAGGGGTGGAGAAGCAGATGGGCGCTTCTCTTGTGTGCTCTGACTGGGAATTGAACCCAGTATATCCACATGCTGGGCTGACGCTCCACCACTGAGCCAAGTGGCCAGGACAGATTGTTTGCTTTTAAATGTTGAGTTGTATATGTTTTTATACATATATTTAGATATTAACCCCTAAATGCATATGTTATTTGCAAATATTTTCTTCCATTAGGTAAGTTGTATTTTCATTTTGTTGATAGTTTTCTTTGCTGTGCAAAAGGTTTCTAGTTTGAGGTAGTCTCATTTGTTTATTTTTTCTTTGTTACTAATACCAGTGTCAAAGAGATTACTCTCTCTATATATATCTATATCTATATCTATATATATCTATATCTATATATCTATATATCTATATATATTTTTTCCCTGAAGTGAGAAGCAGGAAGACAAGGAGACCGACTCCTGCATGTGCCCAGCTGGGATCCACCCAGCATGTCCACCAGGAGGCTATGCTCTGCCTGTGTGGGTTATTGCTCCATTGCAACTGGAGCCATTCTAGTGCCTGAAGCAGAGGCCATGGAGTCATCCTCAGTGCCCAGGCCAACTTTGCTCCAATTGAGCCTTGGCTGCAGGAGGGGAAAAGAGAGATAGAGAGAAAGGAGAGGGAGAAGGGTTGAGAAGCAGATGGGCACTTCTGTGTGTGCTGGCTGGAATTGAACCTGGAACTTCCACACACCGGGCCAATGCTCTACCACTGAGCCAACCAGCCAGGGCCTTACTGTCTATATTTCCTTCTAGGAGTTTAATGATTTCAGGTCTTAAATTTAAGTCTTATTTTGAGTTTATTTTTGTATATGGTGCAGAATAATTTTTGCATGTATCTATCCAGTTTTCCCAACACCACTTATTGAATAGACTGTCATTTCCTTATTGTATATGCTTGCCTCTCTTGTCATAAATTAATTGACCACATAAGTATGGGTTTATTTCTGGGCTCTCTATTCTGTTCCATTAATTTACATGCTTTTTTTTTTCCTATGAAAGTACCATATAGTTTTGACTACTATAGCTTTGTAGTATAGTTTGAAGTTAGGGCTCATGATCTCTCCAATTTATTTATTTTTTGTTTTTTTATTTTTTTAAATTTTATTCATTTTAGAGAGGAGACACAGAGAGAGAGAGAGAGAGAGAGGGAGAGAGAGAGAGAGAGAAAGAGAGAAAGGGGGGGAGAAGCTGGAAGCATCAACTCCCATATGTGCCTTGACCGAACCAGTGCAGGGTTTTGAACTGGCGACCTCAGTGTTCCCAGGTTGACGGCTTTATCCACTCCGCCACCACAGGTCAGGCATGATCTCTCCAATTTAATTTTTTTCCCTCAAGATTGCTTTGGTAACCTGACCAGGCAGTGGTGCAGTGGATAAAGTGCTGGACTGGGATGTGGAGAACCCAGGTTCGAGACCCTGAGGTTGCCAGCTTGAGTGTGGGCTCATCTGGCTTGAGCAAAAGTCTCACCAGGTTGGACCCAAGGTTGCTGGCTTGAGCAAGGGGTTACTCGATCTGCTGAAGGTCCATGGTCAAGGCACATATGAGAAAGCAATCAATGAACAACTAAGGTATCTCAGTGAAAAACTGATAGTTGATACTTCTTATCTCTCTCCGTTTCTGTCTGTCTGTCCCTATCTATCCCTCTCACTGTCTCTCTCTCTGTCCCTGTAAAAAAAAACCAAGACATTGCTTTGGTAATTTGGGGTCTTTTGTGATTCCATATAAATATTAAAATTATTTATTCTCGTCTCATGAATAATGTCATTGGTATTTTTTTTTTTACAGGGACAGAGAGAGAGTCAGAGAGAGGGATAGATAGGGACAGACAGGAACAGAGAGAGGTGAGAAGCATCAATCATTAGTTTTTCATTGCCATCGCAACACCTTAGTTGTTCATCCTTAGTTGTTCATTGATGCTAGCTGTGAGTTTGTTATATATAGCCTTTAGTATATTGAGGCATGTTCCCTTTATTCCCAGTTTGTTAAGAGTTTTTATTATAAATAAATATTGAATTTTGTCAAATGCTTTTTCTGCATTTATTGAGATGATCATATGATTTTTATCCTTGGTTTTTGTTACTGTGTGTATTACATTGCTTGATTTGCAGATATTGAACCATCCTTGCATCCCTGGAATAAAATCCCACTTGATCATGGTGTATAATCATTTTAATGTATTGTTGAAATTGATTTGCTAATATTTTGTTGAGAATTTTGCCTCTATGTTCATCAACAATATTGGCCTGTAATTATTTTTGTAGTGTCTTCGTCTGTTTCTTTGTTTGTGGCAGAGACAGAGAGTCAGAGAGAGGGACAGATAGAGACAAGCAGACAGGAAGGGAGAGAGATGAGAAACATCAGTTCTTCGTTGCGGTTCCTTAGTTATTCATAGATTGATTTCTCATTATGTGCTTTGACCTGGGGGCTACAGCAGACCAAGTGACCCCTTGCTCAAGCCAGCAACCTTGGGCTTAAATTGGTGAGCCTTGCTCAAACCAGATGAGCCTGCTTTCAAGCTGGCGACCTTGGAGTCTCGAACCTGTGTCCTCCACATCCCAGTCTGATGCTCTATCCACTGCGCCACCGCCTGGTCAGGCTTGTCTGGTTTTAATATCAGGATAATGTTGGCTTCACAGAATGAATTTGAAAGTATTTCTTTTCCTTGAATTTTTGAGTAGTTTGAGAAAGACAAGTATTAATTTTTCATTAAATCTTTGGTAAAATTCACCTGTGAAGCCATAGTGTCCTGGACTTTTGTTTCTTGGGAGTTTTTTTGATTACTGATTTAATTTTATTCCAAGTAATTAATCTGTTCAGATTTTCTGTTTTTTCCTGGTTCTGTCTTGGAACTATTTCTACAAATTTATCTATTTCTTCTAGGTTGTTTAACTTATTGACATATAATTGTTCATATTATTATTTTATGATCCTTTATGTTTCTTTGGTATCAGTTTCAGTTGCAATTTCTCTTCTTTCATTTCTGCTTTTATTTATTTGGGCTTTCTCTCTTTTTTCTTTATGAGTAGCTAAAGATTTATCATTTTTGTTTATCATTTAAAAGAACCAGTTCTTAGTTTCATTGATCTTTTCTATATTTTTAATCTCTATTTCATTTATTTCTGTTCTGATCATTATTGTTTCCTTTCTTCTACCAACTTTGGCTTTTCTTTCTACTTCCTTTTGGTGTAAAGTAGATTGTTTATTTGTGATTTTTCTTGTTTCTTGAGGTAGTGTTAAAAACTTTTTCTTTAGAACTGCTTTGGCTGCATCTCATAAATTTTAGAGAATTGTGTTTTCATTTTCATTTGTCTTAAAATAGTGTTTTATTTTCTTTTTTATTTATTCTTTGACCCATTGGTAGTTTAGTAGTATGCTGTTTAGTCTCCATATGTTTGTGTGTTTTCTAGTTTTCTTCTTGTAATCGATTTTTAGTTTCATACCATTGTGGTTGAAAAAGATACTTGATATGATTTCAATCTTACTGAATTTATTGAGGTTTGTTTTGTGGCCTAACATGTGATCTTCCTTGGAGAATGTTCCATGTATAATTGACAAGAATGTGTATTTTGTAGTTTTGGGATGAAATTTTTCTATAAATATCTATTAATTCCATCTGGTCTGATGTGTAATTTAAGGCCAATATTTTCTTATTAATTTTCTGTCTGGATGATATATTTATTGATGTAAATGAGGCATTAAAGTGACCTACTATTATTGTATTACTGTCAATTTCTCCCTTTATGTCTATTACATTTGCTTAATATATACTGCTCACAAAAATTAGGAGATATTTTAAAATGAATATGAAGCTATAAAATATCCTCTAATTTTTGTGTGCAGTGTACTTAGGTGCTCCTATGTTAGGTGCATAAATATTTATGAATGTTATATCTCCTTCTTGGATTAACCCCTTTATCATTATATAATGTCTTTCTTTGTCTCTTTTTACAGTCTTTATTTTAAGGTCTATTTTGCTTGATATGCGTATTGCTCCCACAGCTTTTTCCTGGTTTCTATTCACATGAAATATCTTTTCCTATCCCTTCACTTTCAGTCTGTATGTGTCTTTTGTTCTAAAGTGAGTCTCTTGAGAGCAGCATACAGATGAATCTTGTTTTTTAAAATTTATTCAGTCACCTATGCCTTTTGATTAGAGCATTTAGTCCATTTACATTTAGAGTAATTATTCATAGGTATGTACTCACTGCCATTTTGTTAAATTTTTTAAAATTGTTTTTGTAGTTCTCTGTTCTTTTCTTCTTCCCTTGGTCTCTTCCCTTGTAGCTTGCTGGTCTTCAGTGTTATGTTTGGGTACTTTCTCTTTCCTTTTTGTATATCTTTTGTAGGTTTTTGGTTTGTGTTAATCATGAGGTTTATGTATATTTACCTACATATATAACACTCTATTTTAAGCTAATAAACATTTAAGTTTGAATACATATTAAAATGCTATATTTTTACTCCCCTTCCATAACTTGTTTTTGATGTAATATTTTAGCTCTTTTTGTATCTCTTAACTACTTATTGTATTTATATTTTATTCTGCTACTTTTATCTTTTAATCTCCATATTAGTTTTTTTAAGTGGCTTCTCCACTGTTTTTACTATGTGTTTGTCTTTACTTATGATAATTTTTCTTTAATATAATTAAAAATATATTAACATATTTCTTTGTCTTATTTTGTTTGATTCTTTATGTTTGTTTTTATCAATTAGATGAAACAGCTATCTATTTTGATCTTGAAGAAGTGGTCTTGTGTAGAAATGACCTCTGTATAAACTGTGTGTTCAATGGTTTTGGCAGGCTGGATAGAACCAAAGCTGGTGAATGTGGCACATGGGGCACCCAGGTGGCTGGCTGGCCAGGGCTGCAGTGCCTGGAGCATGGGACTCCAGGAATGCCCTGGGGAACTGGCTGGCGGGGGTTTCAGTGGGCACTGGCTGGAGTGGCGGGGGCTGTGGAGGTGGCTAGAGTGCTTGGCTTGAGCTTTTGCTCATGCTATCTTGGTGGAGAAGGAATCTAAACATTGGTGCTCACCAGCATCTCCATTCCCAGAAAGTTTTTGCAGATCCTGAAGAGTTCTGATAGTTCTCCTCTTTCCTGGCAGGCTCCTTTGGGTTAGTAAATGGATTTCATGTACAGTTTAGGTGCTCTTTAAATAATTTTTATTTCTGTGCCCCAGAGCAGGTGAGTCTGCCCTTGGAGATGCCTCAGGGCTATCCCTCCCTACTGCAGGTCTCCCATCGGGGTAAAGTTTCTCTAGTTCCCACCTATCCATTTCTCCTAGCCTTCTGTATGTGGTCCTTCTGTCCTTTGCGGGGGCAGAAGCTGTTTACTCAGCCATCAGTTGTTCTTCAGGAGGAACTGCTCTGTATATAGATGTATATTTGGTGTGTCCACAGGGGGAGGTAAGTTTAGGGTCTTCCTAGGCTGCCATCTTGAACGTACTTTCCACATTTCTTAAAAACACTAATTCATATTTCTTCCTCTTGAGCTGTATTTCAGAAAAATCTTTCAGCTCAATTTTCTTGCTGTGTCATTCTTATATGCTGTACTATAATTATTTTGTTTAGCTAATCTGCTTAATTTCTTATTTCTATTATTCTATTTTTTTGTGACACAAAGAGAGAGAGAGAGAGAGAGAGAGAGAGAGAGACAGAGAGACAGAGAGAAAGACAGATAGGGAGATAGGTAGGAAGGGAGAGAGATGAGCAGTATCAATTCTTCATTGCAGCTCCTTAGTCTCCTTAGCTGTTCATTGATTGCTTTCTCATATGTGCCTTGACCAAGGTCTGGGGGCTGCAGCAGAGCGAGTGACCCCTTGCTCAAGCCAGCGAGCTTGGGCTCAAGCCAGCCACCTTGGGTTTCAAGCCAGCAACCTTGGGCTCAAGCCAGAGACCATAGGGTTATGTCTATGATTGCTCAAGCCAGCAACCTTGGGGTTTCCAACCTGGGCCTTCTGCATCCCAGTCCGATGCTCTATCCACTGTTCCACTGGTTGGTCAGGCATCTATTATTGTATTTTTTATTTTTAAGAGTTTTCATTGGTTCTTTTTATCACAGACTGTTTATTCTTTTTTTGTGTGACAGTAACAGATAGAAAGACAGAGAGAGGGACAGATAGGGACAGAGACAGACAGGAAGGGAGAGAGATGAGAAGCATCAATTCTTCATTGCGGCAACTTAATTGTTCATTGATTGCTTTCTCATATGTGCCTTGACCAGGGAGCTATAGCAGAGCGAGTGACCCCCTGCTCAAGCCAGCGACCTTGGGTTCAAACTGGTGAGCTCAAACCAGATGAGCCCATGCTCAAGACGGCAACCTTGTGGTTTCGACCCTGGATCTTCCATGTCCCAGCCTGATCCTCTATCCACTGTGCCACCGTCTGGTAAGGCAGACTGTCTATTCTTGTTTCTAGGATGCCAGACCCTTACTTATTCCTCTGAGGATTTGCATTATGTTTAGGGCTAGCTATGATGATACTTTGCCTCTGTAAGTTCTTTTTTATTGTCTGCTTTACTTCTTTCATGGTGATGGCCTTACTCAAAAGTTTGCTGGTGGTTGTCAGTGTTTATTGTTCATTGTTGTAGTTAAAGGGTTTGCCTCATTAGACCCTCTACTATCTGTTTGTGCTACTTGCGTGTGTGTGTGTGTGGTGGAATGAGAATAAGAATGGAGAAGGGAAGGAGTGGGCAGTTGGCAGTGGGGGATGGCAGAGGCTGCTCTTGTGGGTAGAGGAGCTCCAGTCTCTGGTGTTCATGGTACATTGCCTTATTTGAGCCAAACATGGGACTGAGCTAAGTCCACCTCCCACTGCGTGGCCTGGAGGGAGTGTCCCAGTTTTCTCTAATTGGCTGGGAGTTTGTGTTTATGTGACAGGGCTGCTTTATAGGGACCAAATGCCGCTCTTCTTGGTGGTTCTCTTTTGAGTTTCCTTGGTCCTGGCCAGTTCTCGGGTGTTCCTTTCTCTGGGCATGGTGCTTTCCTACTCACATTTGGACTGTGTTTTCTTTCTCTAGTTTAATCCCATCATCATTTCATCTTTAGGAATTCTCCAGTATCTGACCCACCAAGGGACCCCTTTAGTTGCAGATTAAAAAATATATATTTTATTTTCTTTGTTAGAAATGTATCTTATTTATAGTCACCACCTGTGAATATCAAGCTTAGAGAGAGAGTTTAGAGCTAGCCATGTAGATTTGGGAGTCAACTGAATAAAACAAAACTTGAAGCATGGGAGGGTAAACGATATTCAGAGAGAGCCTGTGCACAGAGAGAGGAAAAGCAAGACAAGGGTAGAATTTAGAAAAGTACCTACATCTACGAGGTTGGGACAAAATGAACCAGCGGAAAGAGTGGTTGGAGAGATGTGAAGAAGGGCAGATGGGAGGGGAAGGGTCAAGAGTGTAGAGAGGCAGTAGGACTTGAAACAAGGTTCTGAAAGCAATGCTGAGGCTGCTGGTGGCCTTTGAGAGCTGTCTTACTGGAGGGATGGGGCCACAGGCAAACGGAGCTGAGGTAAGGGCTCGGTGATGAGAATAAAGCTGGTGCAAGGCAGTGAGCATCTTTCTATCACAGCAGTGTAAGCAGTGAGGCAAGAAGAAGGTGAAACTGGCCGGGAGGGGGTCCTGGTGTATCCTGGGTGGCGGGGAGGAGAATCCCCTCTACTGACTGAAGGTTTCTTGATACCTACATATAAGGAATTTTCCTCTTTTTTTGGAAGCAGATGGAATTAACAAACTTGATTATTGTTTCTAGTTATAACATATACAACAGGACATATATTGTAAATGGTTGTAATTCCCTGTTATAAATCCATCTTTGTTTTGAAGCCATCTTGGTTTGCTTCTTAGTTTTCTTTTTATGACATTTTCTCATTGAATGATGCAAGAAATGTGCAATTAGGTGTCATGATTTTTTCCCTGGGGAAAGGAATAAAATGTGTCATGACGGTTTCTGTCCTTGGAGCAGGTATATGGCTGGTGCTCAGTAGCCGTTCTCTCCAGAAGACTCCTCTCTGTCACCAGGACAGCCATCGCAGCTCTGAGATCTACAGCTGCCCAGACTAGCAAAGCAACTGGACCTTTGGCATAGGCTGAATCTGTGGGATTAATCTCTGGGTACTGCTGTTAACATAAGAGGAGCTACAACGTAAATGAACTCTGCACCTGGATTCTATTCAGTTCAGTCCTGACGCTTTCATCTCATTGCTATGGAAGAAGGACAATACTGCCCAGTCCACAGAGGACAGTCCTGCATAATTCAGTCAGACTATGAAACTGAAGGAGAAGCAGACAAAGCAAAAAAAAAAGAGAAAATAAAACAAGGCCCTAAACACAAGTTCCCAAGAGGAAGGGAGGAGGAGTATAGTATACATTTATTTTTTATTTCTAAAAAGCTTTATTGAGGTTATTTATTTGTAACTTTATTAGAAGGTATAATTGATAATAAATAAACTTTGTATTTAAAGTGTACAATTTAATAAGTTTTGGCACCTGCAATACCATTACTGTTATTGATGTATTCGTTAGTCCCAAAAGTTTCCTTGTGTCCCTTTGCAAATCTAACCTCCTCTACCCTATGTGCTTAGACAATCATAGCTCTGCTTTCTAGAACTACAGAGAAGCTTAACTTTTCTAAATTTTTATATACACAAAATCATACAATATATACTCTTTTTTATCTGACTTATTTTATTCAAAATTATTTTAAATTTTATTCATGCTGTTCTGTTTGTGTGTGTGTATCTGTGTGTGTATTAATAGCTCATTTTTTTCATTGCAGAATAGTATTCTATCATATGGATATACCACAATTTGTTTATCTTTCCTTCTTCTTTTTTCTTTCTTTTTTTTTTGGTGAGAGAGAGATAAAGAGAAACAGGAAGGGAGAGAGATGAGAAGCATCAACTTTTAATTGCGGTTCCTTAGTTGTTCATTGATTACTTCTCATATGTACCTTTAACTGGGGGGTTCCAGCTGAGCCAATGACCTCTTGCTCAATCCAGCGACCTTTGGGCTCAAGCCAGCTACCATGGAGTCATGTCTATGATCCCACACTCAAGCCAGAGATCCTGTGCTCAAGCTGGTGAGCCTGTGCTCAAGCTGCTGAGCCCATGTTCAAGCCAATGACCTAACAGTTTCAAACCTGGGTCCTCAGCATCCCAGGTCGACACTCTATCCACTGTACCGCTGCCTGGTCAGGCCAAATTATTTATCTTTTCATCTCTTGACACCATCTGTATTATGTCCAGTTTTTGGCTATCATAAATAAATTTGCAATAAATATTTGTGTACAAGTCTTTGTATAGGTGTGTACTTTTTTTTCTTTCTCTTGGGTAGATACCCAGGAATAAAATGGTCTGATTATATAATAAGTGTGTGTTTAATTTTATAAGAAACTGTCAAACTGTTTTTCAAAGTGATTGTTTTATTTTATGTCCCCATCGTCAATATAGAGAGTTCAAGTTGTTCTATATGCTCACCAACATTTGGTATAGTCAGTTTCTTTAATTTAGATATTCTAATAGTTGTATAGGAATATCTCATTGTGATTTTATTTTAAAAACTATTTATTTATTAATCAATCTTTAGAAAGAGAGGAAGGAAGAGGGAGAGAGGGAGAGAAAGAGAGAAAAAAGCATCAATTCATTGGTTGATTTATTTTAAATTAAGCGAGAGGCAGGGAGGCAGAGACAGACTCTCATATGTGCTTGACCGGGATCCACCCCGCAAGCCCTCTGCTAGGTGATACCCTGCCAGCTGGGCCTCAGCTCCGTTGCTTGGCAACCAAGCTAATTTAGCACCTGAGGTGAGGCCATGGAGCCATTCTCAGTGCCCAGGGCCAACTTTGCTCAAACCATTCGAGCCATGGTTGCAGGAGGGGAAGAGAGAGAGAGAGAGGAGTTGGGGGAGGGGTGGAGAAGCAGATGGTTGCCTTTCCTGTGTGCCCTGACCAGGAATTAAACCTGGGACTTCCATACGCCATGTGGATGCTCTACTGCTGAGCTAACGGGCCAGGGCCTCATTGGTTGATTGTTGTTTGTGCCCTGACTGGGGATCGAACCTGCAACCTTGGCATATCGGGGTGATGCTCTAACCAGCTAAACTACCCAGCCAAGGCCCTTGTTGTGCTTTAAATTTGCATTTTAAGTGGAGTTTTATTAATTAGGGTTACATAAGCATAACAAGAAAGATGAGAATTAATCTGCCCATAAAATTGCCCTAAGAATAAACAGTTAAAATTAATTATATCTATTTTTATGTAAAAAAATGATGTGCATTAAGTAACACAAATAATCAATGCGTGCCCTTGTTGGACTTGTGCTGGAGGGAGTGCTGTGTCCAGAGAACCGTTATAAAGACTTGCGCTGTCCAGGTAGCTGGTGACAAGGACCCATACTGTGTTAGCAGTGGGGGACCTTGAGAGACAGCATCCATTCTGCATATGGTGGCTGGCATTTCTAGAGAGAACACCTGGGAAAGTGGTGGAGATTGTAGAAAATGTGAACAGAGAACAGGGAGGAAAGGTTGATGGGGCTTCATTTTCCATGCTACTCAGGTCCCGTAATACCAAGCAGCATACTTTCAAGCCCTCAGACAGATCTCTCTTCCAGAAACTCATTATGTGTTGTCAGGCCTTTGCTAATAGTGTTCTTTCGTCCTGGAATGCCCCACCATCCACCGTTCTCCAAGTGGTAAATAAAACTTATGGATCATAATATGAAAATAATTAGAACAGCTTTTAGAACCCTCACCATGAGTCCAGATATGATGCTGACCTCTCTGTGCATCTAGTTAATGCTCACAACAAACCTATCAGATAGGCATTATTATATCAGTTATAGGATGGAGAAACTGAAGCCTAGAGGTGGTTAAGTTGCTGATGGTCACCCAGAGTGTAAATCTATGCTACAAGGGCTACAAGGCCCAGTGCCTGTCACATCTTCTACATGGAACTCTCCCTGCTGCCTGTACCCAACCTCCTGCCCTTTGCTGTCTCCCTAGAGCTCCAAGAGCTCTTGATGAAGACCCCAAGTTCTGACTTGGGGCACCTTCAGTATTAGGGAATGTTAAAGCAAATTAAAACTCCTTTGGTCCTGCTGGTGACTTCTGCTTTCTTTGAGTCTGACATGAGGTGGCTCATCTGCCTGACACTTGACTTGTGGGCACCTGGAACTTACTATTTGTGTCCCACCCCCTCAATAACACATTGGATAGAGAGCCCAGGGTCATCCCAGACAGGGCAGCATCCAGGCAGCCAGCCAGGGAAACAGGGCATCTGGGTTTCTCTAAAGGCCTTTTCCCAAATTGAAGGGAAAAGATGGTTTCTGGGACTTTCTCTCTCAAAAGTCTGCTCCTCAGGGGGCAACGTTTATGAGAGAGAGTGTTAAGAGAAAAAAAGCAAGATTCAATAGTGTAAATGCTACATGAGTTTAGCAATCAACACAGAAAGAGGGAAATGTACAAACACACCTAAAAAGATTATCCTGTTGTAGTACTATTGCGGGAGATTTGTCTTTTCTCTACTTTTCCATATGTTCCAGGTTTTCTACAATATTGTGTTTTTAATAAAATAAATTTACTTATGTAAGTACAGTTGACATACAATATTGTATCAGTTTATGTGTACAACATAGTGATTCGACATTTATATACTTTAAGATGTGATCACCACAAAAGTCTAGTAACCAACTGTCACCATTCATAGTTATCACAATATTGTTGACTATATTCCTTTTTACCTTTTTTACCCATCCTCCTTCCCCTCTCCGCTAGCAACCATCAATTTGATTTATTTCAATGAGTCTGTTTTGTTTTGTTCTTTGATTCCATGTATAAGTAAAACCATATGGTATTTGTCATGTCCATTGATAGGTGGATAAAGTAGTTGTGATAGACATGCAAAAAGGACTATGACTTAGTAATAAAGAATGAAATCTTGTCATTTGCAACAACATGGATGGACCTAGAGGGTATTACACTAAGTGAAATAAGTCAGATAGAGAAAATACGTTTATCTTTAAAAATGTTTTATCTGAAAACCTACAACTGATAATAAAAATGTTAATGTATAGTTAAAAGATCGAAAGGAAAACACCCCCAAATTTACTATGCTTCTTTCTGGGCAGAAATTGCCCCTCTCATTAGTATCCCTGTCCCTTTTCCCTGTTTATTCTTCTTCATGCTATTTGTGATGATCTGACATATTTTGTGCTTATTGAATTGTCTCTTGTCTGCTTCAGCATTAGTATGTAAGCAGCACAAGAACAAGGGTTCTGCCAGTTCTGTTCTTCCTCGCAGCCCAGAGCAGACCGGGTGCTGAAAAGGTCTGAGCTCAGTAAGTATTGGTTCATAATTGAATGGCCAGCTTGTGAGTGATATTAATTTTCTTCTTACATATCTGAGTTTTCAGCTGTTTTCCAATAAATTTTTATTACTTTTGTGATCATAAAAAATGAATAAATATTATTTTTCCTTCCATGGAAATGGCACAATAAAATGACATCTCAATTATAATATTAGGAATGAAGTTCTTTTATAGTGAAGCTGACATTCTTTTAAGTCTCAAAGATACATGTGAAATCTGGTGGTATGAGTCATATGTCTGTGTGACCAGATTCCTGCTGAGCTGGGTGAGAGCACATGTGTAGAGAAAACCACAAATTGTCGGCAGGGCCACCAAAGGTACGACCCAGAGGTCCAACCTACTTAAATTAACCTCCCAGAAGGTGTGCTGGAAGCTTGTGCTCTGGGTGATTCACCCTCTCTCTGCCTCTGTTCACCTTGTCTTTGGTCAATAGGTGCAGAAATGTGCTCACTGATTGAAGATCCTGAAAGTTTGCCTGAATTAGATCTCCAGGCTGGGCCACTGCCCTGGGAAGATCAGCTGAGGCTGGTCTGGTTCCAGCTGTTGAAGAATGAGGCATTTTTGTCCTCCAACATCTGGAGTCCGCCCCTCCAAAATGAGTGTGCCAGGCTCTTCCTGCTCCCTGTTCCTTTCCTTGTTCACCTTTTCTAACTTAACCACTTGCTCTGCAGACCGCAGGACCTGGTTTCTGTTCTTGTTTTTTGTTTTCCTTTTTCTCAAAACATTTTACCTTTTTTATTGGTGATATGTATTTAAAACATTTTAAAATACATGCACAGGTCATAAGTATGCATATAAATGTAATTGTACAAATTGAACACATTTCTGCACATACAATCTATACCAATAAACAGAATATTGTTAGACATTTGAAGGCCATTTTGTGCTCCCTCCCAGTCCTATTTCCAGGATAACCTCTGCTGTAACATTATTATTTTTTTTAAGCATGCTGATTTTTTTTTCTTTTAATTCTTTTTATTTATTCATTTTAGAGAGGAGACACAGAGTGAGTGAGAGAGAGAGAGAGAGAGAGAGAGAGAGAGAGAAAGGGGGGAGGAGCTGGAAGCATCAACTCCCATATGTGCCCTGACCAGACCAGTACAGGGCTTTGAACTGGCGACCTCAGTGTTCCCAGGTTGACGCTTTATCCACTGCGCCACCACAGGTCAGGCATCTGCTGTAACATTTAATAGCATAGATTACTTTTGCTTTTTTTGTATTTTACATAAAGGAGATCATAGAATGTAAAGTTTTTTATTGTAATTTTTTATTTATTAAGTTGTTTGTAAATTGATGGTTGCATATTGTCCTGGATATTTATTAACATTGCTGTATTGATTCCATTTTATGAATATAAAACAATTTTTAAAATAATTCTACTGTTAACAAGAGTGATTCTATAGAAACAAAATTTTAAGGATGAGTTTTCTTCCCCATTTTTAAGACACTTTTATTTTTCAATTATAGTTGACATACATTACTGTTAGTTTCAGGTGTATACACTAGTGATTAGACATTACATAACTCACTAAGTGATCATCTCAGTAAATCTTGTACCTTTCTGACACCATGCATAGTTATTAGAATACTATTGACTATGTTTCCTATGCTGTGCTTTACCTTCCCATTATTACTCTGTAACTACAAAATTATGCTTCTTAATCCCTTCATCTTTTTCATCCGTCTCCCCAAGCCCTGCCTATCTGGCAACTGTCAAATGTTCTCTGTGTCTTCTCTGTGTCTTTGAGACTGTTTCTGTTCTGCTTGTTTGTTTATTTTATTTTTAGATTCAATTGTTGATAGATATGTATTTATTGCTATTTACTTCTTCATATTTTTTATCTTGTTTTCTTCTTTTTTTTTTTTTTCCCAAGGACAGAGAGAGAGTCAGAGAGAGGGATAGATAGGGACAAACAGAGACAGACAGACAAGAACGGAGAGAGGTGAGAAGCATCAATCATTAGTTTCTCGTTGCTGTTGCGACATCATAGTTGTTCATTGATTGCTTTCTCACATGTGCCTTGACCGCGGGCCTTCAGCAGACCAAGCAACCCCTTGCTGGAGCCAGCAACCTTGGGTCCAAGCTGGTGAGCTTTTGCTCTAGCCAGATGGGCCTGCACTCAAGCTGGCGAGTTCGGGGTCTCGAACCTGGGTCTTCCGCATCCCAGTCTGACGCTCTATCCACTGCGCCACCGCCTGGTCAGGCTCTTCTTCTTCTTCTTAAAGAAGACCCTATAACATTTCATATATACTGTTTGGGTGGTGATGAACTTTTTTAGTTTTTTTCTTACCTGGGAAGCTTTTTATTTGTCCTTCGATTCTAAATGATAGCTTTGCTGGGGAGAGTAATCTTGGTTGTAGGTCCTTGTTTTTCATCATTTTGATTGCACCGGGGAACAAAATTTTTGTTGCATCCACAAAAACATTTGTTCTTACCTAATTTGAGTGTGCTGATCTCAAATCTGACTTTAGTATTTCTCTGTAAGCTACAGTTTTTTTGCAATTCAAGATTTTAGGTTTTCATCTTATTGTAATATTTTCAACATAATGAAGTAGAATGTCTTCTTGGGCATCATCTTTGTGAAAATATAATAATTTGTCTACAATTTTGAAATAGAACATATTAAAACACTTATTTTAATCATAAAATTTGCACAAAACTTATTTAAATTTTATTCAGGCAAAAATGTGCGTTTGTAGCTCTTGCGTTTGTGTACTTGTTGAGGACAATCTCGTTTGATGTTCCAGTAGTAGTCTGGTCATCACTAACAGCTCCAAGATTTTCAGGAAACTTATCAAGGTGACTGTTCAGGAAGTGAATCTTAACACTCATGTTACATCCAATGTCACGGAAAGCCAACAGCATCCTTTGAACCAGAAGTTCATAGTTTCCTGCATTTTGTTGCCAAGAAAGTTCTTTGTAACTGCCACAAAAGACTACCATGATGCTTTTTCCTCCTTATTCATCTTCCTGGCAAATTTTTCGTCATGTATGAGGGTTCGAATTTGAGGCCCATCGAATACACCTGCTTTTATCTTCTCGAAAGACAAGGCAGGAGAAGCAGAAATCATATGTTGAAAGCATTCACTTTCTCTATTCAAAGCCTGAACAAACTGCTTCATTAAGCCTAGTTTGATGTGAAGTGGGGGAAAAATGATCCTGTCTCAATTAACTACAGGTTCATTCACAATATTTTGCATCTCTACTTCCAGAGCTTCACGTTTTGGCCACTCCTTCTGTGTCCAGTGTTTCTCCTGAGCTCGGCTGTCCCACAAACACAGAAAGCAAAGATACTTAGTGAAACCTCTCTGTTGTCCTAGCAGGAAATTTACCATTTAATGCCTGACCTGTGGTGGCGCAGTGGATAATGCGTCGACCTGGGAACACTGAGGTCGCCAGTTCAAAACCCTGCACTGGTCTGGTCAAGGCACATATGGGAGTTGATGCTTCCAGCTCCTCCCCCCTTTCTCTCTTTCTCTATCTCTCTCTCTCACTCTGTGTCTCCTCTCTAAAAATGAATAAATAAAAAAAGAAGAAGAAAAAAAAGAAATAGCTGCTATTCTGTTGGACTGTAAGTGATAACACCTAGATGGCTGAGAAGACTGCTGATATCATAACAGTAAACAAAGTGTTTGAAAATTTGTTCATGCTTCCTGAAATGGGATACTTTAGCTGACTGGTGAAGTACATTCTTTTCTTGAAGCCTAAAGGCTAATAATTCAGCTGCTTTCTTTGATAGGTCCAAATCTCTTACTAAGTTATTTAATTCGGGTTGGCTAAACTGCTAAGTGGTTAATGACTGCTTGGCATCAGAAGAAGACCCTTCAGATTCTACAACCATTTCCTTATGCATCTTATCAAAATACGCTTGATCACTATGTTCACTTTCTTCATCCTTACAAGAAATAAAACCATTGAAAACTGGAACTGGGAGTGTCTCAGAGTGTGGAATAGGTCCTATTGCTGAAGGAATATTAGGATATGCGATCATATGCTATTTTTTCTTGCCGATTCCCTTTGTATGGATCAGACAGAAATAACAGTCACTGCTGTGGTCCTTAGGTTCACGCCAAACCTTGAGAATACCAAAAGGTATTCCTCTGTGTTTTCCTTTTGTCCAATCACGAAGCATTTTCTCACAATTATGACACACAATATGAGGAGCCCAATTCATGTCTTGATTGCCAAGGAGAACTTGAAAATAGGCAATATATGCATGTGTCACAAATGATAAAATATTGTGCCTTTGACATGGAAGTGTGTAACAGCCACATATATAACAGAAGGTGTCAGGACTATTCTTACATTTACGCCTACTCGAAGAAGCCATGATTCAATATTAAAACAAAATAAGAGGGTGTTTTTTTTAAATCAGATAATGGTCTTTTACATTTAAAAACAACTACAATTATGTAAAAGTGATGTTTGTAAAGCATTAATTGCTTTTTGGTTATGTTCAATCCAAGAGTTGTTGCCCTTTAACTCCAATTTAAAAACCAATGCATGCCATTAACTGTAACAAAAAGAAATTAAAATTGCATAAAAACTAGAGCATGCACCAAAAAACGGATTTCAGCTTTGTAATCAGTGATGCAGAAATATGTAGAAATAATTCTAAAACCTCATGCAGTAGAAAATGAAAAAAGAAAAATTGTTCCCCAATGTTATTTCTTGCCAATCTCTTCTGGCCTGCAAAGTTTCTGTTGAGAATCAGCTGACTGTCTTATGAAAGCTCCCTTGAGGGTAACTAACTCCTTTTCTCTTGCTGCTTTTAAGATTCTCTCTGTCTCTAACCTTTTGCATTTTAATTATGCTGTGTCTTATTATAGGCCCCTTTGGGCTCATCTTGTATGGGACTCTCTGAGCTTCCTGGATTCATATGTCTATTTCTTTTACCTGGTTAGGGAAGCTTTCTGTCATTTTTTCAAATAGTTTTTCAATTTTTGGCTCTCTTTCTTCTCCTTCTGGCACCCCATGATGCAAATGTTAGTACACTTGAAGTTGTCCCAGAGGCTTCTTACACTGTCTTTATATTTTTTGGATTCTTTTTTCTTTTTGCCGTTCTGATTGGGTGTTTTTGCACCTTGTATTCCAAATTGCTATTTGAATCTTGATTTCATCTACTCTACTGTTTTCTTTGTGTGTGTGTGTGTGTGTGTGTGTGTGTGTGTGTGTGTGACAGAGACAGAGAGAAAGACAGAGAAAGGGACAGATAGGGACAGACAGACAGGAAGGGAGAGAGATGAGAAGCATAAATTTTTCGTTGTGCCTTAGTTATACATTGATTGCTTTCTCATATGTGCCTTGCCTGGGGGGCTACAGAAGAGCAAGTGACCCCTTGCTCAAGCCAGCGACTTTGGGCTCAAACCAGCGATCATGGGGTCATATCTATGATCCCACACTCAAACCAGTGACCCCACACTCAAGCTGGTGAGCCTGTGCTCAAGCTGGCAACCTCTGGGTTTTGAACTTGGGTCCTCTGCTCTATCCACTGTGCCACTGCCTGGCTAGGCTTCATCTATTCTACTATTGATACCCTATAAATATTCTTTATTTCAGTTAGTGTATGCTTCATTTATGACTGGTTCTTTTTTATTATTTCTATGTTCTTTCTCATGCTCTTGTAGTTCTCACTAAGTCCCTTGAAATTTTCACTGAGTTCCTTGAGCATCCTTATAATATTGTTTTGATGAGGGGTGGGGACCTCTGTATCTGGTAGTTTGAGTGCCTCCAGTTATTTAGTTCTTTTTTCTGGAGATTTCTCCTGTTCTTTCATTTGGGACCTGTTTCCTTGTCTCCATATTTTGGCTACTTTTCTATGCTTGCTTCTTTGTATTAGGTAGAACTGCTACATCTCCGGAACTTGGTAAAGTGGCTTTATATAGTAGGTGTTCTGTAGGGGACAGGAGCCAGGCATATCAGGTGTGCCCCTGTGTGGGCTGTGTGCACGGTCCTGTTGTAGTTAAGCCTTGACTGCTGTTGGCATCACCGGGAGGGATTGGCCCCCAGGCTGATTGGCTGGAAAGACCAGCTGTGACTACAGCGGAGGAGCTGCTGCGCAGGAGTTGGCCCTGTGCACAGAGCTGACCTGCTTCAGTGGGGCTTTGGTGCTCCTAAGTCCACCCTCTGAGTGTGTCGCTCCTGGAGGTGGTATAAGGTTGTAATCCAGCGTGCTCTGCAGCTGTCCACCAGGTACACTCAGCCACTGCCTGTGCATGCCTGGGGCTGCCCGGCACGAGCTATCGGGTGCTCTACAGATGGATGCTACTGTGCTGGGCAGGAGATGGTACTCAGAAGTGAAGCTGTGAACTGGGCCCAGCTGCCACTGGTGCTGGGCCTGGAGCCACTTAACTAGAGATGTGATATACACAGAGGTCAGATGCTGCTTGTTTGAAAGGTTTTAGGAAAGTCTGAAACACAGGGCAAGAGAGGCTGTTTGCATGGAAAAGCCATTGAAAATGCCTTGGGCGGGCCCACAGGTTTTGTGTGTGTGTGTGTGTGTGTGTGTGTGTGTGTGTGTGTGTATGTGTGTGTGTGTGTGTGTGTGTGTGTGTGTGTGTGCAGTCTCAGGGAATCACCAGGGCAGAGCAAACACTGGGGCACAGGCTGGTGGAGGCTCAGACATGGCACCGGCCTGCTGGCTCTGTGGACGGGTTCTCAGAAAAGAAACAATGGCCTCTGCCAGCACTTTGTCTGGCAGAGAGCTGCCCCTGCTCTCTCTAAGGCTAGGCGATTCAGTTCCTCCCTGTGTGTTCCTGGTTCCTTGTAAGCTGCTGGAGCAGTGCTGGAGCTCAGAGGGAGGGAGTCTGAGCAAGCCCGTGTGTGGGCCCTTTAAAAGGAACTACTTGGGACTCCAGCAGCCCTCTGTCTTACTCAGCCTTAATCCCCACTGGTTTTTACAGCCAGAAGTTACGGGGACTTTTCTTCCTGGTTCTGGAACCATGGGTTGGGAGGCCTGGTGTGGGGTTGGCCCCTTGTTCCTTAGGGGATCTCTGTAATCAAGACATCCTTCCTGATTTTGTCTGTCACATATGTGTGGAACCAGCCCGTTTTGTGTCTTTGCCCCTCCTGCCAGTCACGATGCAGCTTTTTTTAAAATTATTTTTTAAATTTACTATGTTCACATGGTTTCAAATGTCCCACTCAATATAACACCATATACACACCACATTGTGACCCTCATGCCCCCTGCAAAGTCTCTTTCTACCCCATTTTCTCCCTCCCTCCTCCCTCCCTCTACCCCTCTTTCCTCTAGCTATTACTTCCTTGTTGTCTGTATTTTTGAGTTATGTGTGTGTGATTTTGGCTAATTCCTTCACCTTCTTCGATCCAGTTCCCTCTTCCCCTTTCTCTGTGACAGCTGTCCATCTGTTTCTGGTAACCCTGCCTCTATTTCTATTTTCTCAGTTTACTGTGCTCATTAGATTTCACATATACATGAGATCATATGATATTTTTCTTTCTCTGCCTGGCTTATTTCACTTAGCATAATAATCTCCAGGTCCATCCATGCTGTCACAAAAGGTAAGATTTTCTTCTTTTTTATTACCTCATAGTCTTCCATTGTGTAAGCTTTTCTATTCACTCATCTGTTGACAGACACTTGGGTTGTTTCTAGATCTTTGCTATTGTAAATAATGCTGCAGTGAACATGGGACTTCTTTAAATCTAGCTGTGGGACTTCCATTCAGCCAGTTTTCAGGTGGTTCTGAATGATGATTGCTCTGGAGTTTAGTTATAATTTTGATGTGGTTGTGGGAGGATTCGTGTACTGCATTTACCTACCACATCATCTTGACCAGCAATTAAACATTTTAAATTGAGGTATAACTGACATATACCATTATATTAGATTTATATATATCACAAAATGATTGTGTGGTTAGCGTTACCATTTATAGTTACAGTTATTTTTCTTGTGATGAGAACTTTTGGATTTACTCTTTTAACAACTTTCAAATATGCAATACAGTATTATTAATTATAGTCACCATGCTGAACATTATATCCCCATGTCTTATTTATTTTATATTAGAAGTTTTTATAGTCACAGAGCAGGGTTCCTGGAGGGAGGAGAGAGCAAGGATTCAAGTACCTCCTTTAGCCTCTCCCGGCAAAGCACAGCTCCACCATGAGAGGGACTGAGGGTCCCTCCCAGTGACCCATGCCCCAGCTAATTATTGCCATTTGTTCTATTGGGGGGATCATGTGAAACTGCCATTTTTTGCAGGTCAAAAAACAGTGAAACATTAGCAATTGTATTTGATTCCACTTAATACAGAAAGTTGAATTTAAGTTGGCGGTATACTAATTCTCAGGCTGGGTTATCTATTTATAAACTTCCCCATAGCCTTTATTGCTGGAGTGCTTCCTACAGGACAGGCACCAAACAGAAGTTTACCACGTATTATCTGATTCTATTCTCGCAGCAATGCAAAGAGTACATACTATTACCATCTCTATTTTTCAGATAAAGAAAGAGAGGCACAGTTGAGTAGTGTGCCTAGAGACAGAGATGGGGTGTAGGACTACATCTGTCTGACAGGCACACCTGTGTTCTTGACCTTTGCACCGACTGCTCTCCCAAAGTCCTCTGTGTAGCTTCTGGGGGAGTGGTGGGTGAAGTGGGATTAGGGACTGGACAATTGAGGTAAAAAGCTGTTCAGAGAGCTCTGGATTGAGTGATCCCTATGTCATCCTCAGGCTCAGATACAGACTTTGTGTGGTCTAAATCTTATACAATTTGTGGAAACCTCTTTAGGAAAGATAATTTTTTGAAGTTTACTTTTCTTTTTTTGCAGGTTTTGCATAAATATAGGTCCATATAAACATTTTACTAAGGCCTCTTTCCTGGCCCTAGAAGGGACGTGTGCAAGAGGGGATGCTGAAGTTTAAACTTCATTATCGAGGTCTGATGCACAAACAAGCTGGAAAGGAAGCAGCCGCCTTCACAGAACAGGCCTGAATGAAGGCTCTGGTCTGGTACAAACAAGGAGAGCCCATACACACGTAGGTTACACCCAGGACCCAGGGAAATTTGTATAAATGGAGGTGGCCTGTGCCTCTTCCACAGGACAGATTTTGAAAAGGTGGTCCAGCATCTTTGGGGTATGTGTGGGAAAAACTTGACTCAGTTTGGCATTTCCTTGGCTGAGAGTACTGAAGGTTCCATTTATGGCCACTAGAGGGAGTTGCTCCTCTGGGAAATGTGTTTGAAGAGTTTCAGGCTCCCCAGTCCCACTTCCAACGCGCTCAGGGTCTCTGGACCACTCCCCTTTGTTATCCTCAGGCCCAGGTGTGCTGATGAGTCATCCTCTGCATGCTCCGATCTCTACCTTTCAAGTGACAACTCACAGGTGGAGGAGTGGGTACAGCAGTTGGAGGGTACATATGAATTCCACTTGGATTATACTGTCAAAGGTTCAGGAATAGCCAAAGTAAAACCAATGAACCACTGACATAGTAATTGTAAAAACTTATTGTGCACACACAAAAAGTTTGCAAAACTGGAGGGAGTACTCAAACTAGAATATAGAATAAGACTCAGAGGAACACTGTTATAAAGCAGCTTCTACGGTGAAAAGGCATGCTCCCCGGGGATTGGGAATCAAACTAAATTAATGACTAAACTGGTTTTGTCTGCCCGGGAAACTTTCACCGCTGGTCTCCATTTGCTTTTGAATTTAATTATACAGAGGAGGAAACTTCTTCCCTCAGGAGCCACCGACCCTTTAGAAAATTCTGTAAGTAAAAACCGGTTAAATGTTTAAACTACATAAACAGAAAAGTTAATTTATATTTAACTTAAGTCTAAGAACAGTTAACATTAAACTATTGTGTGGGCGTGTCTGGATTCTGTGCTGTAATTGGGAGAGGAAGATTGCCAGGCTCCCAGGAGGTCCTGCATATAATCTCTCTCCTCAGAGCTGTGAATTACTGGAACCCAGGACTGGGCTCTGTTTATTTGATGACTCCTGCCCTAGCACAGTGAGGTCTCCGTCAATGCCTCCAGAATGAACAAGGGAACAGAGAAAGAAAGGCACAGAAAATGGGAAGGAAGGAAATAATGAAATTGAGAGAGACCTGCTAGAGCTTATTTAAAGAACTTTGTCTCTTCCTTGTAGGACTTTAGAAATAAAGAGTGGGGGATATAAAGATAAATAAGTTGGTGTTCTTATTCACAGGGAACTCATTTTCTTGTAAAAAAAATATGATATGCCAATAACTATGGTATTAAGCAAAATACAGTATAAGGGCCTTCCTGGGGGCAGGCCCGGTCCCCAGTGGCCAAGGCTTCCCACTATGATGCACACTCCTTCAGGGGCTCCCAGTGTTCTCCTTTCTGATAATAACAGAACCTTGCTTGACTCTTGGTCCTTTGCATGTGACATGTTAGAGTGTTTGTTTACATCTCCTTTTGACCTTAAAAAACAAATGAGCTATTTATTTTACCAGAAAAATGAGTTTATTTGGGACTAGCAGAAGAATTGCAATTCAGGACAAGCAAACTACTGTATTTTCCCATGTATAAGACAATCCCAATAAGACACACCTTAATTTTGGGGCCCGAAATTTGAAAAAAAAATGTATTACATAAAGTTACTGAACTCAAGTTTTATTCATCATAAAATTCATACAACTCCTCATCACTGTCAAAACTCCCATCCATTAGCTTGTCCTCATCTGTGTCTGATGCCGTCTTCATATATTGCCTTGTCCTCAGTTCCATTTATGGCATTTGAAATGCCACACTTCTACAACCACTGTATAAGATGCACCCAGTTTTTAGACCCCAAATTTTTCCAGAAAATGTCTTATACATGAGGAAATATGATATGTCGAACCACAGACAGAACAGCGGAAAGAGGCTTGCTTTCGTAGGGGAAAAAGAGAAAGTTGAGAAGGGCTGTCTGAAGAGTTCAAGGAGGTGCCAGCTTCTCATCGGTTGACAGTGGTAGTTTCTCACTGGTTGGGCTATAACCAGCAGCCCAAACCAAAGGCAAGTAGCCAAAGAAGTTTCAGTGACCCTTCAGGTGTTATGCTGGACAGGAAGAAATTCTCTCTTCCTCCTGCTGTGGTATGTCCTCTTATTTGGGGTCTGGGTGGCTGTGTATGAGAGTTCCCCTTGAAGTCTTCTTGACTATATTTTACATGAGGTTTCCTTTATTTATTTTTAACACTTCCAATGAAATCTTTTGATAGTCTTTGATACCCAGCATCTTGAACTTGCTTGATGATGATGTATGTATGCCTTTGTGGAATTATTTTTAATTTGTTTTTATCTGGGATCTTAGATGGAAGTCAAATATTCTTCAGCTCTAAGAAATGGTCCTGTTTTATTTTTTGAGCATATACCCTTCCCTACCACCCCAATATGTTTTTGTGCCCAGTTTCTAGAACTTCTATTAATCAGACATTCCAGATTGATTCTCTATAGGTCTTATATTTTTTCTTTTGTTGTCTTTTTAATATATTATATTATACTATGTTATATATATAATATATTAATTTTTATAAGAGTTTATTTGAGCCAAACTAAAGATATACATCAGGGAGCAAGATCTCAAATGCTCTTTTTTTTTTTTTTTTTTTTAATTTATTTTTTTATTTTATTCATTTTAGAGAGGAGACACAGAGTGAGAGAGAGAGAGAGAGAGAGAGAGAGAGAGAGAGAGGGAGGAGCTGGAAGCATCAACTCCCATATGTGCCTTGACCAGACCAGTGCAGGGTTTTGAACTGGCGACCTCTGTGTTCCCAGGCCGACGCTTTATCCACTGCACCACCACAGGTCGGGCTCAAATGCTCTTTTTTTTTAAAAAAATTATTTTTATTTATTCATTTTAGAGAAGGGGGGGAGCAGGACTCATCAACTCCCATATGTGCCTTGACCGAGCAAGCCCAGGGTTTTGAACCAGTGACCTCAGAGTTCCAGGTTGACACTCGATCCACTATGCCACCACAGATCAGGCTCAAATGCTCTTCAATGTATTTTCTGACTTACTGATTTTTCTATTAAAATTATTTTCAGTGATCATATTTTTAATTTCTAAGAGTGTTATCTTATTCATTGAATTTTCTGATTTTAGAGGATTCTATTTTTTTATGCTTGTAATAGCTTCTCAAGTTTCCCTGAAGATACTATATGTATATATTTTAAGTTTTCTCTCATTCCCTATGTTATTCTTGTTTTCTCTAAGGTCATTTTTCCTCTCAACATTTTATTTTATTTATTTATCTTTTTTATAGAATTTTTTTAAAAATTTCTTTTTATTGTATTCATTTTAGAGAGGAGACACAGAGTGAGAGAGAGAGAGAGAGAGAGAGAGAGAGAGAGAAAGAAAGAGAGAAAGGGGGAGGAGCTGGAACCATTAACTCCCGTATGTGCCTTGACCAGACCAGTACAGGGTTTTGAACTGGCGACCTCAGTGTTCCCAGGTCGACGCTTTATCCACTGCACCACCACAGGTCAGGCCTCAACATTTTATTTTTAAAATGTCCAAACTTATATATTAAGTCATAAGAATAGTGCGCTGAATGTGTATCTATCCTTTCCCTAATCATTAATCATTAATATTTCGCTACATTTGCTTTCTCTTTTTAGTTTTTTGTTTTCCTTTTGAATTATTTGAAAGTAATCTCAGACATTGTGACATTTTACTCTTAAGTACTTCAGCATGTATATCCTATAAAAATAAGAACATTCTCCTACATACCATAAGGTCATTACTACACTCCAAACACTTAATTTAATAATATTTTCTAATATTCAGTTTATTTTTTAATTCCCCCATTTGTACCCAAACTTACTTTACTAGTATTTCTTTTTATTCAGGATCAGATTAAGAATCACATATTATAGTTACTTATTTTCCTTATTCTCTTTTAACCTAGAACAGTTTCCCCTTAAAATTTTGGGGGCAGTTTTTAGATTTTTTGAAGACCTCAGGCCTAGCTATCTTATGGACTGTCCTATGCTCTGGATTTATCTGATTATGTTAAACAGGTTAAACATTTTTGGCAAGTGCATTCCTTAGGTAATTTTGTGGACTTAAGATTGTATTCATTGGCAGACACTTTTTTCCTTATGATTAGATTCAGCTTACATATCCTATAAGTGATTATACAAGGGGCATTGTTCCATTGCGGGCCGGAGCCATTCTAGTGCCTGAGGCAGAGGCCATGGAGTCATCTCAGCACCTGGGCCAACTTTGCTCCAATGGAACCTTGGCTGCGGGAGGGGAAGAGAGAGATAGAGAGGAAGGAGAGGGGGAGGGGTGGAGAAGCAGATGGTCACTTCTGTGTGCCCTGACCAGGAATTGAACCCAGGGCTTCCAATCACCAGGCCGACACTCTTACTGCTGAGCCAACAGGCCAGGGTCTCTCTCTCATTTTCAGTACCCTGCCTTGTGGGTTTCAGCAGCATCCACAGGCCTAAAATCTAATTTCTGACTTCTCAGCTCAACGAGCCTGTTATTTTCTGCTTGGGCTCTATCTCTCTGTACTGCAGTCTTGGTGTCTTTAGGAAGAAAGCCAGTCGTGGAGTTCACTTGGGTATTTCTTCTCTTAGAGATCACAGTTCTGTAGGGATCACTACCTATTGTCCTAAAATGTTTTAAAAGTTTCTTTATATATTTTGTCTAGTTTTATAGTTACTTATGGCAGAAGGGTTAGTCCAGTACTAGTTACTTTGTCATGGCCTGAATTGTTGGAAAATTTAAATGCCAAATACAAGCCTGACCTGTGGTGGTGCAGTGGATAAAGTGTTGACCTGGAACATTGAGGTTGCTGGTTCAAATCTATAGGCTTGCCTGGTCAAGACACATATAGGAAGCAACCACTACAAGTAGATGCTTCCTGCTTCTCCCCACTCTTTCTCACTCTCCCTTTCTTTCTCTCTCTCCAAAAATCAATAAATAAAATCTAAATAAAAATAAATGTCAAATACAATTTCTTAAAAAGATACCACACTTTTTGAATTAAAATATTTTCTTTCTGTTTTGATAAATTTTGTAAGAAAGTTGTCCAATTTATCCAAATTGCAAACTATATTGATTTAAAGTTGTTTACAATATTCTCATATTATCTCTTAATGTTTATAGAATTTATGTGGTTTCCCCTTCTTATTCCTGACATTGACATTTTGTGGGTATATGTTTTCTTTTCTTTTTTCTTGGTCAGTCTTATCAGGGGTTTATTAATCATTGAACCAACTCTTGGCTTTGTTGATTTTTTTCCCTCTTACTATTTCATAGGTTTCTGCTCTTATTTTCTATTTTCGCTCTTATTTAGCTGTTTTTTATTAGTTTTTGAGATAGAAACTGTTGGGC
Organism: Rhynchonycteris naso; assembly: GCA_037038555.1. Lineage (NCBI taxonomy): Eukaryota > Metazoa > Chordata > Mammalia > Chiroptera > Emballonuridae > Rhynchonycteris > Rhynchonycteris naso. Next base: position 41,534,697 of record CM073002.1, read on the forward strand.
AGATAAAATATAATATGCTCACTTTGTTAAAGATGGTGCTGCCCACATGGAAGCCCGTCATCCAGGTGATATTATTTGCCCTTATGCTTGGGATGGGTGTGGGGGAAAGGCTGTAATGTAAGCAGGCTGGGTCGTTATAGCCTAAGGCTTAGTTTTAAGAGTAAGCTCTTCCCCACACCCTTGACTGATTGGATGATGTGGGGTGGTGCCCTCTCCAGAGGAATCCCATTATGCCTCAGATGGGTGACTTTGTATCAGAGACTTTTTTGTTTGTAGATTGGATTGAGGGTTTGGATTTCTACACTATAAAGTGGGACGGACCAGTATCTTGCTCTCTCTTGGTTCCTGAGGTTAGTATTAGAGAGGAGAGCAGATTAAGGCCACGTGGAGGCCAGGAGAAGCAGCCAAGATGGTGGAGTGCTGAGGGAGAAGCCAGTTTGTGCAGTTTGTGCTGGAGAAGGAGATGGGGAACAGAGGTGAATAAATCTGGTGAGCTAGAAACCTTTGATTCTAGAAAACTCGGATAAGTCAGTAGCTTTGTGAGCACTGAATGTGTGGGTTTGGGAGCCCAGTGTGTATTTTTGCTTGCCCGCCAGGTGCAAGCTAGAATTAAAGCTGATGGCTCACCAGTTCTTGGCTCCTTTGTTTCATTACCGACTGTCCGAATCTAATGGGAACCTGCATGGGCCAGGCGGCTCTGATAGTGGCCTTGAGCACTGGCTTTACAGAAACTTGGGTTATTTTAGATTTTTTTAAGCCTTTCCCCCTAATTTATGCATTTCAGACTATACATTTGCTTCTAAGCACTGTTTTAGCTGAGTTACACAAATTTTGATATGTGATATCTTTATTATTATTCAGTTTGAGGTATTTTGTAATTCCTAATGTATTTCTTTTTGTTGTTGCTTTTTTTGTTTTTCTTTCTTTTTTTCTTTTAATTTTGTATTTCTTTTCTTGACTCATGTATTATTTAAAAGTTACTGTTTAATTTCCAGCCAATTGGAAATTTTTAGTTATTTTTTTTTGTTATTGATATGTTCAGTTTAATTGCACTATAGTTAAGAATTTTACTCTGAATACTCTGAATTATTTAAATGCTTTGAAATTTATTGGAACATCTGTTACAAACTATTAAGTAGTTGACTTTAATCAATTTCATGTGTACTTGAAAATAATATGCATTTTGTCATTGGATATTATGTTCTACATACATCTATATACATCGATTAAGTCAAATTTTTAATGGTGTTATTCAGATTTTCATATCCTTACTAGTTTGCATGTGTGTGGGGTGCACTTTGCTATCAGCTATTTAGAGAGATGTATCTGGCTTTTTCCCTTTTCCTCTTGTACCACCTGTTAAAGCGCCAGCACACCTACAGAATTCATGAAGAAAAGGAGGCTCAAATACACTGAAGAAATACCGTATTTCCCAATGTATAAGATGCACCTTTTTGTGAAAAATTTGGGGTCTAAAAACTGGGTGTATCTTATACAGTGGTTGTAGATTTTTTTACTTGCACTTCCCGCTTTTTCGTGCTTGTTTTTGCGCTCATTGTTGAAGACAATGACTTGTCATCAGACACAGATGAAGACAAACTAATGGATGGGAATTTTGACAGTGATGAGGAGTTGTATGAATTTTATGATGAATAAAACTTGAGTTCAATAACTTTATGTAATACATTTTTTTTTCAAATTTCGGGCCCCCAAATTAGGGTGCATCTTATACACGAGAGTGTCTTATACGTGGGGGAATACTGTACTAAGACAAAGGCATGGCTGGGATCCCAGTACAGACTTCCCATCCTCCTGTAGTTATAGTGTTAGTAGAGCTGAGTCTTTTCCTCACAGTGTTTGGCTTGGACACTAGACCAGGGGAGTCAGCCCTCCTGAATCTCTCTTCTGAGTTGAAAGAACCTACATCTCAGGTCTTTGAAACTGAGGTCCGCACTCTTTTGTGGCCCTGGTCTGTACCGATTGTGCATCAGCTCCCAGTTAGCTCAGAACCTCCCAGGGCACCCTGGAAACTGGACCTGTGATTGTGGAAAACACAGTCTATGTGGTCCAGCAAATTCCTTCTTATATCTTTAGGTCAATTTGTACACTCACAGATATTGCATGTTGTGGTAGAGATGACTTGTTTGATCTCGGGCAGGTCGTTCTTTCTGTCTCTGAAACTAAATGGGAGTAACATTGCCCTACCTGTGCCTCATTGGTTGTGGGCTTAAATGTGATAATAAATGTGAAGTTTTTAGTACATTGCCTGACACAAATGTTTCTTTCCTCACTGACCTAGTGGTCTGCTGGCTCTTGTCCTAGTTTGCCCCTCACACATCTCTGCCTGGCTCTTGGGACACATCTGAAGCATGTTCTCTACCTGAGTGCCAAGACCACGTATTGTTTACATGAAGCTAGGATTCTTGCCAACTTCTCTTGTCACAAAGTATCTGGGTCAGGTCCCCTGAGTGTCCATGTGGGGTCTTGGGCATACACCATATTGCTGTAGTTTCTTCACCTTTGTATACTTCAACCTCCCCTCCAACTCACCCAAATGGTAGAAAATTATCTCCCTGATATCCAAAAATTGAGCAGTTTAGGAAAAACATATCAGTATAGGATATGAAACCTGAATAGCCACAATTTGAATCCCAGTTCTGCCTCTTATTAGCTATGTTACCTTTCTGAAGTTACTCAACATTTATATGTTAGTTTCCTTGTCTATAAAATATGATAAGAATAATATTAGCTCTGGCTGGTTAACTCAGTCAGTTAGAGCATCATCTCAAAATGCCAAGGTTGAGGGTTTGATCCCCAGTCAGGGCACATATGGGAAGTGACCAATAAATTAAAGTGACCAGATTTTAAAATTGGTAAAGCGGGACACTATTGACCGGGGGGGGGGTTCTTGATTAAAAATTTGGTCTCTATGGAGCAAAAAAAATTTTCATAGAATGCAAAAATAGTATTGTAATATATTTTTTTAAATTTCAACATAAGTACAATTTATAAATATAACACATTTAACAATTATGTATAGTATTATTTTATTCTTTGGCATATTTCTCACTTGAGTGAATTTTTTTAGTAGATTGCTGTCGTTGTTTAAAAGGTCATGAAATTTTTCACAAGAATTTGTTAAATTATATTTCACACATAAAATGGCTTTCAAAGTCTCAACACTTAATTGTGATTTTTGTGATGTCCACACTTTATTTAGCATAGAAAAAATGCATTCAGTTGCAGCATTAGTTCCTGGTAAAGACAGCACGTATTCCACAAATTTTAGTGCATTATTGTATGGAACATAGTTTGTTTCAAAATGATGAAATATTCCTAACTATTTGTTCTCTATTGTGATTTTTGCTGATGGCCAAGATTTAACCTTTTCCTTATCAATCTATTTTTTAAATAATGGTACCTCATTAAAAAGATCATTTTTGGAAATATTACTATATGAGAAATTTTGAGTGAGTCAGAGGGATCAGGTTACACGGTCCCGGAAACTGATGCCGGAGCTACACAAGCTAGCGGTCGTGCACACTCCTCGCCTGGACTCATCCTTGTGGTGGCCGCGCTTCCCCGTCTAGCCCCGCTGCCTGCTGGAGACAGAGCGGCTTGCTCCTCACGGAGCCCGGAGCTGCACACCAGTGTCCAGGACGCGGGCTTATGGATAGTTAGGGGACTTGACAGCCCCAGCCCCAGCCCCAGCAGGTACGTCCCACCCGAAGTTCTTTGTTTCGGGGCCCCGCACAACGCAGCCAGCTCTTGAGGCAGTGTGGGCTCTTCCAGGTCAAGGCAGGGTCTCCCCATGGAAAATCGTATATTCCCTTCCCTTTCTCCCGCCGTTCCCTAGCTTTTCATGCATTCTTTCCAAAAATTGGGACTTTTTCAAAATGCTGCAGAATGCGGGACAAATTGTTAAAAATCGGGACTGTCCTGCTAAAAGCGGGACGTCTAGTCACCATACAATAAATGCCCAACTGAGTGGAACAACAAATGAATGCTTCTCTCTCTTCCTCTGTCTCTCTGAAATCAATAAATTAAAAAGGAAAAAAAAGAATAACACCTACCTGACAAGACAGTGAAGATAAAAATCAATATGGATGATATTTTATAAGTGGCAATGTGTTGGCCATGGTTTTTATAAATAAGTGCATACTGTCTAGTGAGTTTCTGTGGGGCCCTATTTGCTGGAAAACACTTCAGGCATACAGTTCCTTTATGGTAGCTCCCAGATTGATCGAAACATCTGGAGAACAAGAAATGTTCAAGACCCACTTACTTTATTCTTTCAATGAGTGAATAAGTTCACTTATTTACTTAAGTTTCTGTTCTAAGTACTAGGAATACAGCATCATCAACAACAAAATAATGAAATCTACACTCATAGAGTTTATATTTTAGTGAAAATAACAGACAATAAACATAATAAATAAATTACATAGTATGTTAGGATCTGATAAATAGTACAAAAAAATAGAGAAGGGTAAGAGAGATTGGGACTGTTGGAGAGGTTGCAACTTTAAATAGGGTGATGAGGAACGGCCTCACTAAGATGACTTTAGAGGCAAGACTTGAAGGAAATGGGAGAATGAGCCATGAGGTCATCTGAGAGGAGACATTCCTGTGCAAAACCCTTGCAGTAGGAGCAGGTCTGGGCTGTTTGAGAAATAGCAAAGGAGCCAAAGTTGCTGAAACAAAGTGAGTGAGAGCGGGAGTAGCAGGAGATGAGACCATGAAGAACCTCGTAGACCACCAAAATGACTTTGATGTTTGTTGTTGTTAATTGTTTATCAAGAGAAACTGTCCCTTAGCCCACATATTCATGTGCTACAGTTCAGGAATGTAGGTCAGAGATAAACTTCCATAGAACTCAAACCAAAGACAGTCTTTACATTCACATCACTTTGCACTCTGAGTGATGTGTCTTTCTTATCTCCTCAAACCCTTTCATGGACTTACAATTTCTGTGGAAATCTGTGTGTGCTTTATTCCTTGGTTCGGCCACAGCCAACCTGAAGAGCGCTGCAGTCTCCAGGGATAGAACATGTGCTCTAAACATATAAGGTCGCAGATGCCTGGTCAGGAGACTCTTCATCTGAGGTTTTGCCAAAACACTGGAAGCCATGGTAGCTATTGTCCCTAACACTTCAACTTTGGTTTTTACTCTGAGTTATTTGAGGAACCATCAGGACATTTTTAAGCAGAAGAGTGATTTTATTTGACTTTTGTTTTGATGGTATCACTCTGGCTGACAGGTGGAGAATATATTGGGGAAGGGTGAGGATGAAAGCAGAAAGACCAGTTAGGAGGTAGTTGTAATAATTTAGGTGAGAAATGATAGTGGTGTGTATCAGAGTGGTACTAGTGTTGATAGTGAGATTCTGAATATATTCTGAATGTAGAGCAAAAGGAGGGTATTTTATTGGATTAGATTTGGGTGTTAAAAAAAAGAAGGATTAAGGTTCAAGATTTTTGGCCTGACAAATAGAAAAATAGACTTGCCATTACCTGAAGACTGCAGATTGAGCAGATTTAGGGGTAAAATTAGGAATTCTCTTTTGGAAAGTTGAATATACTTTTTTGGAATTCAAGGAAGAGTTCAATATTGGAGATACATGTTTAGAAATTTTCATCATATAAATACATTTAAGATCAACATTGGATGAGATTGCTGAAAGAGCTAGTATAGAGAAAGAAGTGGAGAAGTACCATGGAAAACTCCTTGGTGGAGAAATGGATGAAACACCAGGGGGCTGAGAAGGAACAGCCAGGGAGGAAGGAGAACCCAGAGGGTGTGATGTCTTGGTAGAGAGTATTTCCAGGTGGAAGGGTGATCAGCTGTACTGGGTGCTGTTGATACATCATGTAAAATGAGGATGGAGGAGGATCATTGGATTTTGTAACATGAAAGTCACTGGTGACCTTTTAAAGACATTTTAGTACTGTGGTAGGGGCAAACCCTGAGTGACGTGGATTCAGTGGAGAGTTGGATGAGAGGGATTGGAGACTGAATACAAATAATGCTTTCAAGTGGTTTTTCTATGAAGGGAAGCAAGAAATGGAATAGTAGGTGGAGAGAAAGGAAGGGCCAGGAAAATGTGGTTCTGTTTCTTTTATTTTTGAAGGTGGGAAAAACAATAGTATGATTATATGCTTACAGGAAAAACTCAGAGAGAGGGAGAATCTGCTGATGTGAAAGAGAGAAGGGGTAGAACTACTAGAGATATCTTTGAGCAGGTGAGAAGTTGGCTTTAGATAGGACCACTGATGTTTTGTCTATAGTCAAAAATGATAATGCAGATATGCTCGCACAGGTGTGGTAGGTGAGATGATGTGGTAGTGGGAATCCAGGGCCATTTTATTTGGACAGATCCCATTTTCTTAGGAAAGCAGGAAGCAAGATCACAAGTAAGAGAGAGGATAAAGAAGTTCAGAGGTGAGAAGGAAAAATAAGTTTAAACAAATCATCATGTAGGACATAGGAGAGTGAAAAGATTTGGACGTGTAGTGTGGTTGCCTGGCTACAGTTGAGTTGAACTTAAGGTTCATGGTCATGAATTTGGAGAGGAAAAAGTCAGTAGTTTTGTATCTTTTTTTTTTTTTTTCCAGCCAGATTCGAGTGCATGAGGAGGTGTGGAGGATTTGAAGGGCTGGATTTAACCAGGTTTGTAGTTCTAAGAGAGTACCATGAAATGAAAGAGGGGAAAAGGCATTAAGGTTGTGATCAATCCAGCAATTAGAGTAATTGGCTGAGAAAATTAAATTTGGCAAGGAGAGAAGAGGGGACATCTGGGAATGAAAAAACTGGGAAAGGTGGTAGGATCAATGGATCTCAGGTCCTTGTGGGCAGAGGATTACTGGAGTTTGAGTAATGGGGAAGGGAGCTAGAAAGATAGAAGATGAGGGCAGAAACTGGGATGCATGACTGAGATCATTGGCTTTAGTTATTAGGAAGTGCAAACCTATGGAATGGTCATGAAGAATGTGGTGGAGGAAGGGTAGAGAACATCAGATACTGGGAATCCAGGGTGTTGGAAGGATGCTTGCTAACTCCTCTTGCTCAGGATCTCAGGTGTGTGTGTGAGGTTGTTTCAGTGAGAAAATAGCTTGCTTTTCTTATTATTGTGGGAAAAATATAAAATATTTTAAATATGTATAATCCACAACTCTCAGATTGATTGGTTTTTTTTATACGTGCCCAAGTAATTCAGAGAAAGGTGGGTCTGAAATATAAGAGCAGAGATGGAGATCTAGAAAATATCTTTTTTTAGTGAGAGAGAGAGACAGAGAGGAACAGACAGAGACAAACAGACAGGAAGGGAGAGAGATGAGAAGCATCAACTTGTAGTTGCGTCATTTTTAGTTGTTTATTGATTGCTTTCTCATACATGCCTTGATTTGGGAGCTTCAGCAGAGCAAATGACCTCTTGCTTAAGCCAGTGACCTTTGAGCTCAAGCCAGCGACTTTGAGCTTTAATCCAGCGACCTTTGGGCTCAAGCCAGCGACCAGAGGATCATGTATGATCCCACGCTCAAGCCAGCAACCCCACGCTCAAGCTGGTAACCTCAGGGTTTCGAACCTAATTGATGCTCAGCTACTGCATCACCACCAATCAAGCAGGGAAATATATATTTTTTCTTTTAATTTTCATTCATTTTAGAGAGGGAAAAGAGAGAAAAAGAGAGAGAGAGAAAGAGAAACAGAGAAAAAGGGAGGAGGAGCAGGAAGCATCAATTCCCATATGTTCCTTGACTAGGCAAGCCTGGACTTTTGAACTGGTGGCCTCAGCATACCAGGTCAATGCTTTATCCACTATGCCACCACAGGTCAGGCGGGAAATATCTTATTAATAACATGGAAAAGTTGAAGCAATGTGAGTAGCCAAAATTGTTTGGAGAGAATGTGTACAGCAAAAAGAGAAATAAAGGATGAACTTTTAGAAGAATCCATATTTACAAGACAGGAAGAACCAAAAGAGCTAGTGAGAAGGAAAGGGAAGAAACGTAGGAAAAGGGTCAAGAAGATGGATACATGGAACAAACTGATAGCTGTCACAGGAAAGGGGTGTAGGGGGGCTGAGTGAGAAAAGGTGAAGGGAATAAGCAAAAAATAAAAGAAAAAAAGAAATATATATTACATATAGACACAGTCAAAGCATGGTGGTAGCCAGAGAAAAAGGAGGATGGGGCAGAGGGCAAAGGGGTGATAAAGGAGGATGAAGACTTTACTTTGGGCGATGGGCGCATAATGCTGGGTTGAGATGTACACTTGAAACCTATATGGTTTTGTTAAGCAATGCCACCCTAAAAATTTTTTTTTAAAGGAAGACACAGGGAGAAATAAATTTGCAGAGGAAGGGAGGGGTCAAGAGTGCCAAGTGCCAAGAGTTCAGTAAGATCAAGGCAGACAAGAAGCCCTCAAACTGGCTACTGGGAGTCACTGATGTTCTTGGAACAGTCTCCATTGAGGAACTGAGGGTGAAGCTTGGCTGGGCTGGGTTTGGGCTGGGTGATAAAGAGGAGGAGCCAAGACTAATCAATTATTCTCTGGCAGTTTTGGGCAAGGGACAAAGAAGAGGAATGAGGAAAATCCAGACAGGAGAAAGAATCCATGAAAAGGAAGAGAGGAAGGAGATGGAGATGGGATTTTTGGAGCAAGTTCTGAAAAGTGAGTCTGAAACACAGGCAAGGGATAAATCTAAGCAAGAAGAAATAGTTTCTTTTGAGACAGAAAATAAAGCAGAAACCTTGAGTCAAGAGAGGGAAGGGTTTTGACAGGGAAGGGAGGCAAGTCAGTACTCTCATACTAATAATGTCTATAGCCAAATTTATAGTTTACCTACAGCCATGATAGTATGTGTAGAGCAACCTTACCCTCTTCTTTTGTTCATCTGCCCTGCCCCCTTCCAAGCTTCTTGTTTTTTCTCCTTCAATGGCTCATCTTTTACTTCTTGTCCACCAGTGTGGTCATATTCCAGTCACCTGTCCCTTAGAATAGTCCTCTCTCCACTGGGCTGGTCATGGCCAAAGAAATGTTTTCTCCTCTTAGGACGAGGGTAGTTTTACTACTTAGACATTTAAGCATCAAAAAATTTTTTTTAAATTATTTTTACCTCTTTAGATGGGGCACCTGTTAAATGTTTTCACACTTTCCTGCTGAGGCAGAAACTGCTAGCTGGCCACCAAAACCTGCTCCCTCCTTCTTCCTTAGTAAGAGAAACTGGCCACATAGCTAGCTGCCCAGTGACATCATTTTCCCAGATTCCTTTGTAGTTATTAGGTGTGGCTATGTATTTTATCTTAGTTTCCTCCAAAACAGAGATTGAGATAAGGCTTTTATGTGGCAATTTGTTTGGGATTATGATCTCAGAAAGTAAGAGTGAAGAACAAGAAAGTGAAACAGGGAAGGAAGGATGCATTTGTGAGTTGATCACTGCTATGCATGACTGGTACTCAAACTAGAAGCCTTCTGAGAAGCCTCATGAATGCATCTCAGAGCTGTCTGCTTGTGGGATGAAAGAAGAAAAATTTATCCTTTGTCTTTCAGCCCCACCTGATCTAAGCCTTAGACTCTAAGAATAGCACCATAAGCTTTAAATCCCTCTGTATTTTAGGTTGCACATTGTAGGTCAAATAAGTTTGTAAGTATGATGTATATGTTTGCTCGCTTATAGTTTGCATTGGGTGTGGGAGATAGGCTGTAAGCTGCCAAAGTCATTATAGCTCAAGGCTTAGTTCTAAGACTAAGCCTTAGCCACCCTTTTAATGCTAACATCTTTTCAATATCCTTCTAATACTAAGATCTCAAAACTAAGCTTTTCCCCACACCCTTGACTGTTGCATGATGTGGGGTGGTTCACTCTTTCGAGGAATCCCATTTATGCCTCAGATAAATGGCTTTTTATCAGAGTCTCCCTTATTTGTATGTTGACTTAAAGGCTTTAATTTCTACACTATAAAATGAGGCAGACTGGGGGGCACTCTTGCTCAGATCCTGTCATCAGCATTGCAGAGGAGAGGCAGCCAAGATGGCGAAGTGCTGAAGAAGTCAGTTTGTGCAGAGTTTGTGTAGAGAGAAGGAGATAGAGAACAGAGGTGAATAAGGTTAGTGAGGTAGAAGCCTTTGATTCTAGGAATACTTGAATGAGTCAGTGGCTTTGGGAGCCATGAATGGAAAGGGAAGTGTTTCCCACTGTGTGTATTTCTCGCCCACTGGATGCGAGCTAGGATTAAAGGTAATGGCCCATAGGTTCTTGGCTCCGTTGTTTCATTACTGTCTGTCGAATCAAATGCGAACCTGCATGGGCCAGGAGGCTGTGATGGTGGCTGTGGCTACTGGCCATATACACATATATACTGTATTCCTTCATGTATAAGACGCTCCCATGAATAAGACACACCTTAATTTTGGGGCCCAAAATTTGAAAAAAAAGTATTACATGAAGTTATTGAACTCAAGTTTTATTCATCATAAAATTCATACATCTCCTCAAGCAAAAAATGCAAGTAAAAAAATCTATAACCACTGTATAAGATGCACCCAGTTTTTAGACCCCAAAATTTTCAGAAAGGGTTCTTCTTATACATGGGAAATACGGTAAGTACCAACAGTATCCAGGACAAAACTAGACATACAGAGTACTACGCCCAATGCAAGGCACTGCCAGTTTCACAGGCTGGTTGAAGTCTGTGCAAAACTGGTTGCCAAAACAGTGGCTGAAGTAAGAGGTGTGGCCAAGATGATTTGAAGTGATGTACAAGAGTGCCCCTTGTACTACTCAGATTTGTTCTTGCCTTTTGTAAGTCCAGTCCACCATGGAACCCCAGTCAGGAAGGTGGTCAGCTACAATCTCTGCAAGAATGTACTACAAGAGCATTAGTAGAAGAAACTATAGTCTTCATGCTGCAGCTGTCCCAAAGCTGAAATTGGCATTTATCATCTCCTGCTCCCATCACCATTATAGATTTTCCTATTCATCACCAGCATTTGATTGGTGGGGTTGGTTGCCTTGTGGGGAGTCCTTCATCCCAATGGATCTGAGCCTTAGCTACCTTGCCTTTGTTGGACAGTGGTTGTAGTAATTGCCTGCTCACTATTACCATTGGGCATAAGACCTCTAAGTTTCAGGCAAAGTCCTTTGTGCCACCATCATATGGCAACTCTAGCTCTTCATGACAATCAGAGTCAATCATTACTTATTGGTCCACTGGCATAAGATTGCAAACAGTCTAGGTATTAAGTATAGCTTCAAGTTCACTAGACCCCTTATGTTGTATGTTTTCTCCTTTTCCCCCCATTCCAGGAGCCAGCTCTTCTAATACAACCGAGGATAAGGCTATTGATACAGGAAGCGCAAAGCCTGAAAGTGGGTCACTAATAGTGGGAAGGACCAATCCTACCTTTAACTCTTGGTTCCTAGACCTATGTCAAACAGATACTGGAGAAGCAATACTATCTTATCACCCACTGACCTCATCTTACATGCCGTGTACAGGTGATGTCTATACCTGCACCTCAACCCCACAGGGTGTTGTCCCAAGCTCGTGCCTTAAATGAGACTTTAACAGGCCATTCCAATGTTCTCTTAGGCTGTTTGTTTCTGGGTGCAAAAGGATACAATAAGATCAGCATATCCTATGATCAATATGTCTATTTCACACTTCCTTTGCCATAAGATAGGTTTCTTGTTCCAAAGTAATGATGTGTGATACATCATGCTAGTAGGTAAAGAATTTTGTAAGCCTGGAAATGGTGGTGCTGGTAGAAGAACTGTGGGCAAGTAAGGAAATCGGAGAGGGTGTTCTTCTGCCTGTTGTGTAGCAAAGGACAGTAAGATAGGAATCTAACAAGGTAGTATGATTATTCTTTGGCCGCTGGAGGCTTGGCCCAAGTTTTCTGTGTTATACATTTTCTTGAAGGGCTTTCTATTCAGGACCTTGGGGAAGATGGTCTAAGGAAGAAGAAGTCAGGCCCCCTACCCCTTCTCAGGGAGGAGGGGTGGGAAGGGAGCCTGCAGGGGATTAACTGCTTCCTATAGTTCTCTGAAAGGGTGCTTGGGGCCACTTGCTACACAGAGAAAGGAAGATAGATAGAACTTATCTGAAAACTCCTTCCTCTTTTCTTTTCTTAAAAGGTTTTAAGACCTTAATTTACAAATTCCAATGCTTATTTTCTGTCCTCATGTTGGGCAGATAAAATATATTATGCTCACTTTGTTAAAGATGGCGCTGCCCACATGGAAGCCTGTCGCCCAGTTGATATTATTAGTTGCCCTTCTTGCTTGGAATGGGCGTGATTATGTTAATGTGTTGGGGTGGGCTTTCGCACCAAAAGGTTTTAAAAGGAAAGATCACGTTGTTCCAGAGAAGAGTGATTACATTCTAGGAGGAGCCCATGCTGTAGGAGAGCAGAGAAAAACCACATGGAGGAGAGGAGAAGCAGCCAAGATGGCGGAGTGCTGAAGGAGAAACTAGTTTGTGCAGAGTTTATGCAGAGAGAGGGGGATGGGAAACAGAGGTAAATAAGGCTGGTGAGCTAGAAACCTTTGATTCTAGGAAACTTGGATAAGTCAGTCAGTGGCTTTGGGAGCCCGGAATGAAAAGGGAAGTGTTTTCCCACTATGTGTATTTCTTGCCTGCTGGGTGCAAGCTAGGATTAAAGCTAATGGCCCATTAGTTCTTGGCTCCACTGTTTCATTATCGTCTGTCTGAATCTAATGCGAACCTGCATGGGCCAGGTGGCTGTGATGGTGGCCGTGGCTACTGGCCATACACCTCACCTAAACTCACCCTCCCATCCTGGAGTCATGAGAGTGACGTATACCTCAAGACTAAAGGATCATGAGCCCCTTGCATGAAAACCTGTATTCTATATAAGGTACATAAGTTGTAAGAAATCTAACTTTGGGGAGCATGTGTTTGGTTGCCTCTTTTGGGGTCATGCAGCTCCACCGGCTAAATAAATCCTACTTCCTTCATCAGGTTGTCTGGATGTTTTTGTCCTCCTTTTATTCCTGCAATAGGCCCACAGGGAACTTATGGCCAGGGCTTCAGGCTTGTTCAACTGAGCAGGCTACTGCCTATATCCTCACACACTGAACACTACACAACACTAGGAAGTGCCATTTGCAAAACTATGACATGCATGGCATGACCTAGAGGTGCACATGCAGAAATCCTGCACAAGGACATCACATTTTAGCACTGGTCACTGTCAAATGCGTGCTGGGGAACAATGCCACAATTTGATGCTAAGTAACCCCCTACTGGTAGCTTAATCTGAGAGTATAGACAGAGTGTGGATATTCCAGAGTGTGGGGTTCAAGGCCTTGCTATTCAGAATCCCAGAGTGTGAGATTCAGAGGTCCAGACACCCCTGCTTGCCTCTAAAAGCCTCTATGCCTCCTTGCATTCCTCCACCCATCCTTCTTCCCTGCAGTGGGAGGCATGGTGATTCATGCAGAGGCCTTGGTTTATGGCATAGTCAATTTTATGAGTCAGTGATACTGGACTTTGGGTGTTTAGGGTTTGAGAAGAATAAGGGACACATTCCCCATTTTACCCTAGGAGAAACTGAGGCCAGAAAGAAAAAGTGACATTCCCAATGTATGGGCTGAATGTTTGTGTCCCCTCTAAAATTTGTATGTTGAAATCCTAATAATCCTCAATGTGATGGTATTTGGAGGTGGGGCCTTTGGGAGGTGACTAGGTCACAAGGGTGGAGCCCTCAGGAATAGGATTAGTGCCCTTATAAAAGAAACCCCAGAAAGCTCTCTTGCCCTCTTTATGCCTGTTGCAGTAATATAATGTTGTGGTGATTAAATATATAAAAATATGGAGAAATATGGAAGATATAGGGAAATAATTAGGATATAATATTAAAGGCAATTAAGGAAATTAAAGTTATGCCGTCTGGATAGGAATTAATATAGTTTACAGATATATGATAAACAGACTCTGCCTCTTGTGCAGGGCTCAGTGTGTGTGTGAAGTTATACATAGATAAGAAGTAGCTTGATGTCATAACTCTGTAAGTTAACATAAACAAAAAGCTTCCCTAGGAACACCTTAAAAGTGGCTTGATGTAACATTTCAGTAGATTAACATAAAGGGCTCCCTGTGAGGAACTCCCAAAAAAGGTGGTTTGAGGTGATAATCCTGTAGATTGACACCTGTTAGAAGGTGGGTTGAGATAATAACCCTGTAGATTGACACCTGTTAGAAGGCATTGACCAGAAAAGGTACTAAAGCTGAGGGTCCCCCTGCTGCAGTAGTCGCCCAGACTCCAATGTTGATGTGGACTGTCTCTACGCCCCTCTGACCAAGGACAGCAGAGAGGAGCACGCTGACAGGGCCCCCTTAAGCTGTACCCAGGCATGCCAAAAGGATTTGTGAGTAAAAACTGCCTGTATGATTCCTGCAACTAACTTGTATGTTGGTCTTGTCTTTCCTCCTGTGGCAGTTGGTCTCGGCACTGATTAGTAGAATCCTCATAGCCGCCTCAAGAGTAGTCTGGAAGAGGCCGCCAGCCTGCTGATAAGCAGGAGTGTCTCACTGTGTGGGGAAGTCGAATTGGGGATGCCTGATTGACGTAGAGCTTGGGCTCTACTGGGATACTGCCATATGAGAAACAACAGGAAGACATTGGCCTGAAAACCAGGAAGAGGGCCTTCACCAAGAACCTGACCATGCTGGCACCCTGGGATAAGACCTCAAGCCTCCAGAATGTGACAAATAAACATCTGTTGTTTAAGCTACCCAACCCATGGTGTTTTGTTATAGCAGCCCAGATGGATTGAGACATACAGGATCACACAACAATTTGGCAGCAGGGACTCTACTTCAGTGCATCACTTCTCAGACAGTTGCTACTTCTGTTTGCAAACCCCACATACCTAAACCCCACAAGGGAGATGCATCAGTCAGGGACCACCAGGAGACAGAAACCACAGTGACCTGAACAGGGAAAGTTTAATATAAAGAATTATTAACTTATAATAGGGGATTGGGATAAAGCAAAGTTGACTAATAATTGATGGAGAAAACTCAAACAAGTACAGGGTACAGGGAGCAACCACTACCCCGAAGCTGGGGTAGTGCTCCCAAAGAAGGAACGAATCTGCAAGAGTATCTTCTTCCGCAAGCCTGAGATCCAGACCTCACTGAAGAAGCTGCAGATAGGGCTCACTGGATGAGGTCTGCCTACGTAGTGTGCCAGCAGGAATCACCGAGAAACAGTTTCCGGGGTGCAGGGGTGGGGTGGGAGCTGCCCGTGGGAGGGGAGGTGCCTGTGATGCTGGGTGCTATAAGATCCAGTGTATGGGTCCAGTGTATGCAGCTGGACCAGGTGCTGCACCAGGCTCATGCTGCAGGAGGCTGCCCAGGGACACACTGGAACGTGAAAGGCTAGCCCCTTCCCCCTCCTGCTTTCTTTCAGTGCCCACTACTGAGAGGCTAAACATTCGGCCAGCTGGGAAAGGAGAAGTATTTTAGGGCCCAGCTCCATTATCACAAAGCAGTAGACTTGGAGCTGAAAAGCAATAACTTGATAACTGTTATGGCGAGCATGGGACCTGGAATCCCTCAGTTAAGAGTATTTTAATTCCGTTTGGTAGCTCTCAGCTCCAAACCAAGCTCCCAGAATGGAAAATCTCAGGGCACGGAAGGAGGAAAAGGGGCCCTGGAATTCAGGAAAACAGATCAGCAAGGAGAAAATATACCTGCCCCCAATACTTTTGGGGGAAAGAAAAACTCAAATAGTTTTGTACTTTTTCTTCTTTTTTAAAAATTTATTCATTTTAGAGAGAGGAGAGAATGAGAGAGAGAGAGAGAGAGAAGAGGGGGAGCAGGAAGCATCAACTCCTGTATGTGCTCTGACCAGGCAAGCCCCGGGTTTCAAACCTGCAACTTCAGTGTTCCAATTCAAACTTTATCCACTGTGCCACCACAGGTCAGGCTATTTTTATACTTTTTAATTGAGGTATAATTTACAAGCAATGAAGTGCACTAATCTTAAGGGTACTGCTTGACAAATGTTTGTATATGTATAAACCCATGGGACCACCCCCCAGATTAAGGGAGAACATTGCCAGCACCTCACAGGACTTCTACATTCCCTTCCCAGTCAACACAGAAATTGCTACTATTCTGACTCCTATCATAGTAGATTAGTTCCCCTGAGTTTGAATATCACATATACTGTATGAAGATATATAATATCTGCTCATCAGTGACTTAAAAAAATAAATCATTGTCTCTGTGAGGTTCATCCATGTTGTGGTAAGTAGTAAAACCACAAAAATGTTTAAGGAAAAAAAGAAAAAAGAAACAACACACAAAAAAATCAGCCCCGATGCTTACTGTACTATTTCCTATAGACACATCTGGTCCAAGCGTATATACATACCTTCTCACTGTGATGTAGATTGTGACTATATCTCCAGATCATCAAGCAACCATCACCTTACTGACTGGGTGATGCTCCATTGTGTGGGCCTGCATAAACCTCTGAACTGAGAGGTGCCACCCAGCGGGGGCGGCAGGACAGGCTTTGAATCATTTGAGTCTTCAGAGTCTGCACTAGACAAAGTGATCATAAAAAAGGACCTCAGGGAGCCAACTCAATGGACAAAGCTGAGCTAGAGCACAGTGGGCCAGGGTCCACAGGAGGGCTAGACTTGGGGCATAGTAGAGGGGATATGAGCCCAGCACCTCAGATAAGGTCCTGGGGGTAAGTAGTTGTGACTCAGAGGTGAAGAGGTGACAGGCCCTCACTCTAGGGCCACAACTTACCAGATGAGTGTGTCAGGTGGGTGGGTGGATTGGAGCCAGGATTAAGGAGCTGGTTGGTCCTTTTTGCTCTGTCCAGGGATTCAGCACAGAACAGCGGTGGGGCTCAGCAGGTGATGCAGGGAACTTTGGCTTCGAGAAAGGAATTTATTGGAAGGAGACTGGCAGCTTTCACAAAGTCTAGAACAGAAAGGGTCGGAGACCTCAGGGGGTTTTGGGGAATGCAAGGCCGGGACCCAGCTTCTTTTCCTCATGTTGTGCTCATGCCTGCTCCTTCTCTCTGGCTCTGCGGGGTCTCTTCTTTACTTCTCTGTGCCTGTGTCTTCACTTCCTTTCCTCAACTTTATCTACCACATGCCCAATAAAATCTGGCTGTTTCAGCCTCATTCTCTGAGGCCTCCAAGTGAGTGGCCCATGGAGTCTGTCTCAGTCTCAAGAGAGGGCAACCAGTTGATAAATGTCTGCCTCCTACCCCCATGCTGTGGGTCCTCTAGGGTCCAGGCAACAAGGATGCTGGACAGTAAGTGCAGTCATGGTCCCCAGGGCTGTGGGGGAGGGGTCACTAAGAAGAGAGCATGGTCAGAAGTGATGGGTGACTTTAGTGCCCAGGCAAAGAAGAGCAGGAAGATCAAGCGGTGAGAAAATCATACTCTGGAGCTGCCCATTCAAAAAAACCTCTGCCATTGGCTGGGCTCTAGTGAGAGTCTGAGGGCTCCATCCTGCCCTAGGGTGGGATGACAGTGGGGATAGGGAAAGAATCAGCAGCTGCGGTCTCTTACTGATGGGAACTGGGTGGCAAAACAATAGAAAACCTGCTGAAGGTTCATTACTGGGGAAGGAGCATTAAGCAAAGAGACAGGAAAGTTCCAAGTGGCTAAAACTGAATTCACCAGGGGCATGGGAGGGGCAGAGGCTTTGAAGCCATAAAGACCAGGATTGAATTAACTGTCATTTCTTTCTCTCTTTTTTTCCTTTAGAAGAGAAAGATGAGAAACATCAACTTGTAGTTGTTCACTTTAGTTCTTTTTTTTTAAAGCAAAGTAGAGAGAGAGCGTGAGAGCAATAGCGAGGGACAGACAGGAAGGGAGAGAGATGAGAAGCATCAGCTCATACTTTTGGACTTTAATTGTTCATTGACTGTTTTCTTATATGTGCCCTGGCTGGGGAACTCCAGCTGAGCTAGTGACCACTTGCTTAAGCCAGCGACCTTGGGTTCGAACCAGTGACCTTGGGCTTCAAGCCAGAAACCTTTGGGCTCAAGCCAGTGACCATGAGGTCATGTCTATGATCCCACACTCAAGCCAGCAACCCTGCACTCAATCTGATGAGCCCGCACTCAAGCCAGCAACCTTGGGGTTCGAACCTGTGTCGTCAGTGTTCCAGGCCAACGCTCTATTCACTACACCACAGCCTGGCCAGGCATTTAGTTGTTTATTGATTGATTCTCATATGTGCCTTGACCAGGGGACTCAATCTGAACCAGTGACCCCTTGCTCAAGCCTGTGACCTTGTGCTCAAGTTGGCATCCCATGCTCAAGCCTATGAGCCCATACTCTAGCTGGCTACCTTGGGGTTTCCAACTGGGGCCCTCAGCATCCCAGGTCAATGTTCAATCCAGTGCCACCAGTGGTCAGGCAGCTGTCATTTCTTAGGCTATGTGTAACATTGGGCAAGTAACTTTATCTTCCTGACAACAGTATCCTCATCTACAAATTGAGATAATAACATATTGTACAGGGTGGGTGCTACTAGAGATAATGATTGCATGGGTCACAGAGCTCTAGAAGCTAACTATTGTTATTGTTCACACACACACACACACACACACACACACACACACACACACACACACACGGAGAGAGAAGGTGAATGCCTTCTTAGTATCCCAGATTGCATCAAAGGTGTTATTGCAAACTTCAAACAGTGCAGGCTTGGTACCAGAGGTCTGGGGCCTTTCAAAGGCCTTACATTAATGTTTGAGTCCTCAAATTAAATGATTGGCTCAAAATACAAAACAGAAACTCTGCAACTGAAATTGTCAAAGTTAAGTCCTCTGCAACACAACTAACTTATAAATGATATTTTAAACTGTTCTTAAATATAAACTCTTCAAGAGTTATACAGGCCATGGTATGTCAACAACAGAGGCCTAGATTTGTAGTTTGGCTTCAACACTTACCAGCTCTGTGGTTTGGGGCAAGTCACTAAACCTCTCTGTGCCTGTTCCTCATTTGTAGAATAGAAATAATAACATCTACTTCAGAGGCTGCTGTGAAATACTTAGAATGGGTCCTGACACATAGTAGGTTTGGCTATTAGTATATTTACTGCAGGATGAGGGTGCATTTTAATACGCTTGATAATTATGGTAGGGCCTCCAAATAAGAGTCTGAACCCCACAAAGATCTTAAAACATCCTGATTATGTTTGCATGACTATATTTTTATTTAATTGGTGTAGCTTAGAATGTAAACCACAGATGTGTGATTGCATCTTCATAAAAATTAATGGTTCACTTCAGGGTGATACTGCTTCCAGGGGTATTTTGGAATTTTTTTATTTTTTGTCATATTAAATAGGTGTTATTGCTGGCATTTCATGAGACTGGACTGGCACAATAAAAGATTTATCTTGTGTCCCTCAGGACTTTCAAATAAAACTGAAAAACCTATTTATCATGATCCAATTCTAGAATCTAACTGAACCTAGAATTATGTAGGTGAAAAATCTGCTATAATTATTTGAGCTCTGAAATAACATATTTGTTGCCTATATGACAAACACAGGTGTAATTTTGATTCATTCACACTGGATGGCTGTTGTTGTGATGGCTTTTGTCATTTTTTTATTTGACAGTCTAAGGGAAAAGAGGTCAGTGCCCCTGACTAAATACTCAGGTATCGCATGTTTTGAACATTCTTGCTGCACACCAGTGTGCCTGTCGCGGTACATGGGTTGAAAATTGCTGCTCCAGATAACTAGGTGATTAGTGAGCGGGGAGCATACATAGCATGGGTATGCTAGACAAAGGGGTGATTTGTCCCGGGAGGGTCGGGGTAGGATGGCTCAAGAGTTCATCATGCTCCTCAGATGGCATACAATTTAAAATTTATAAGTAGTTTTTTATTTCTGTAATTTTCCATTCCATAATTTTTGGACCAGCGTTGACTGTAGTGTAGGTAACTGAAACCATGGAAACGAAAACCAAGGATGAGATGGGGTGCCTACTGTAATTCCATTTCACAAATGAACCCATAGTTGTGGGGGTCTTTTGAACAAGGTTCAGCAGGTAACAAATTTTCTAGGAAGCAATAACTGCATATATATCAAAGAAATATTGTACTGTTTTATTTAAAACTTGACTAAGAGTGCACAATTTTGAAAAGTCACTGATAGCAATTGTCTTGTATTATTGGATTAACTAAATTCCTCTGCATTGCCCTGGCTGGCTAGCTCAGCGGTAGAGCATTGGCCTGGTGTGCAGAAGTCCTGCTTCGATTCCCGGCCAGGGCACACAAGAGAAGCGCCCATTTGCTTCTCCACCCTTCCCCCTCTCTATCTCTCTCTTCCCTTCCTGCAGCCAAGGCTCCACTAGAGCAAAGTTGGCCTGGGTGCTGAGGATGGCTCCATGGCCTCTGCCTCAGGTGCTAGAATGGCTCTGATTGCAGCAGAGCAACACCCCAGAGGGGCCAAGCATCGCCTCCTGGTGGGCATGCCGGGTGGATCCGGATCCCAGTAGGGCACATGCGGGAGTCTGTCTCTGCCTCCCCGCTTCTCACTTCAGAAAAATACAAAATAAATAAATAAATAAATAAATTCCTCTGCATTTTAACTGTCATCTTCATGGTGATGCCACATTTACATAGAAAAATTCTGATTTAACCTGTATGACAATGTGTCAAATGCAAAAGAAAGAGTCAACAATATTCAGTTGAGCACCGAAATTTTGGATTTATATGTGCCCACATGTGAACAATTGCTAACATGCCAACTCTGCAGTTCTGTTTTGTTATGTTTTATGTTTTTGTGTGATTTTTTTTGAGAGAGAGAGAGACGAGAATGGAGCTATAGTGGGGGAGGAGAGAGATGAGAAGCATCAACTTGTAGTTGTGGCACTTTAGTTGTTTATTGATTGCTTTCTCATATCTGCCTAGACCAGGGGGCTCCAGCCAAACCAGTGACCCCTTGCTGAAGCCAGTGACCTTGGGCTTCAAGCCAAAGACCTGTAGGCTAAAGCCAGTGACTTTGGGATCATGTTGATGATCCTGTGCTCAACTGCTCAAGTTGGCAAGCCTGTGCTCAAGCCCATGAGCCCATACTCTAGCTGGCAACCTTGTGGTTTTTGAACCATGTCTTTTAGCGTCCTGGGCTGACGCTCAATCCATTGTGCCACCAACAGTCAGGCCACAGTTCTTTTTTAATAAACAGTGACCTCATCAAGACAAAGTAAAGATTAAAAAAAATGTTTATAAAGTTAATAGCATATTATACTTCTGAGATTTGAAGGAAAAGTATGAAAACTAAAAATTTCACTGAATGTTAAAATACATCTTTTAGTAGAAGGTAAAGTTGTTGCTGTTTTCTTCCAAAATAGTACAAATGCTTGCAAAATGGGTAAGCTACACATTGTAGGAAAAACCCCAATTACTAATGAAGGATATGTTATTAGAATGATGACAGGAAAAAAATCCACTGAAATGTTTTTTTATTTCACTGAATTCTGATAATACTGTTCTAAGAAAAATCGATGAGATGAAAGCTGTTAAGTATTACCATGTAATGAGATCAGGCAAGCGAATTGTCATTGCTAGAGTCCCCTGTGGGATAAAAAAAAACCTCTCTCCTCACATGGATAAGGTTAAGGAATGAAATATGCCACAGTGGACATTTATTTTCAAAATCACTGACAGTGGATACAAAGACATCTACAGTATTTGAAGCCCTCAAAAATGATTTCATAAAAAATATAATTCCTTTTTCCAGTGTCATTGTATGCACCACATACTGAGAGCCTCAGCTATAATCTGCTGGTCATTTAAAAGGTTTGTAGGCCATTAAAACAATTAGCATCTGGCCAGTGGTGGCACAGTAGATAGAGTGTCAGTCGTTGATCTGGTACACTGAGGTCCAATGTTCAAAACCCTGAGATCACCGGGTTAAGTGTGGGATCACGATTCCATGGTTGTTGGCTTGAGCCCAAAGGTCTCTGGCTTTGAAGCCCAAGGTTGCTGGCTTGAGCAAAGGGTCACTGGCTCAGCTAGATTCCCCTGGTCAAGGCACATATGAGAAACAATCAATGAACAACTAATAAGCTGATGCAACTATAAGCTGATGCTTCTCATCTTTCTTCCTTCCTGTCTCTCTATATTGCAAAAAAAAAAAAAAAAAAAGGAAAGAAAGAAGAAGAAAACCATTTTGTGATTATTGTGTTGTTTTATTTAGAATTCCTTGCTGTTTTTCAGGATTTTCACTGTTACTCTGACACAGTCCTGTGTGGTCCACCTTTGAAAGCCTAACTTCTCTATGATTTCTGTAGTCTCTTCCAATCCAGTCTCTTCTTGGATTCTGCACCACCCAATGAAACAAAATAGCCCCAGGCCACATAAAAGATACAGAACCCAAAACTCAATCATGTAAAATGTAGGCTTGCATTTTTGCCATATTATCTGAAAACTCCAGAGTTAGCCAATGGGGCAGAGGCAGAAGGGTGGGCTGGGCAGCGAGTGCCATGGGCAGTGGAGGTGTTGGGGGTGGAGGGATGCAGCCCCACAGGAGGAGGAGGTGGGCAGGAAAGGAGGAGCAGTCCCCCTCTGGTCATCAATTACCACCCACTGCCTGCCTTCCAAGGCGCAGGCCTCAAAGGCAAACATTTATGGACTGCCTGCTATATACCAAGTCCTGTGCTAGGCACTGTATATTCATGAAACCTCATCTAGTCCACACAATAAACTTGGGGAACCTTATTGTCCCCATTTTATAGAGAGGAAGCTGAGGCTCATGAAAGATTTATCCCAATGCATAATCAGGCAAATCACAGTGAAGTGTAAATATTTGTAAATGAGTGAAAAAAAAATCCAAATAAAAGCACCGAGGTAAATACATTGAAGCATATTGTACACAATTATCTATAGCAACTGAGCTCGTTCTGTTCAGTTACATCAGACCTTCCCTCTCCATCCCTGATTATTCCCCCAGTACTGGTGCACACTATCTAAAGCCTGCAGCAGTGTTGCCAGGGGTTCTCTTATAAACATGACCACACACATTCAATCAAGCACTCTCCATGCAATTACGGAGACTCAAGCAACACACAGCCTCTCTTTCCATCTGCTGTGTGTGTTTGTGTGTGTGTGAGTGTGACTAAAATGATGACAACAGCTAGGTTTCAGAGCTATGTGAACATGTGCATCCCAACACATTATCTCTAATCATAGCACCTACCCTGTAAGGTAAGTGTTACTATCCTTTTAGTCTGCCTTGACTCAGGTTTGGGAGCCAGAGCTGGTCACGGACCTGGAGCAGATCTCATTGTATTTATTAAAATATGCCTTATCTTGCGGTTTATCATATTTGGTCTTCAAGGTCTTTGTAAGTGCTGGAATGCATGCCTTAAATGAGTATTGAAATTTCAAGACAAGAGATATGATCTCTAAGCTACATCAACACTACCTTGTTTCATGTTATACAGAAGGAATTTATTCGTCACTACTCTTAGCTATAAGGCCAATGCTGTTCTGAGAGTACTGCTCTTCCTTATATTTTCTTTTGACAGCCTATAATTTGCCTAACACGTTATTCCTGTTTCCATTAAGGTTATCTCTTCTTTCTCTTAATGTATACAAATGAGTGTGGTGTATTATTATGTATCATAACACAAATTTTGATTTTGATGTTAACTGAAACCTCTCTCATTCTTCTATATTTATTGTATTATTTCGTTATTCTTATTTTTAAATCCAAACTGATTTATATAAGGAGGTAGAACAATCTGTTTCTATTATGTATTCTAGTATAGTTATGCTGGAGCATTGGCACATGGAAATGTGTATCATTTTATTATCAATAATTTTGATCTCTCTTTATCACGTCATTTAGGATATAAGAAAGAGAAAGCACTCCCTGACACCTGGGAACCAGCCTGACACTTACTGCTTAGCATCGTGTTCTCTTGTTGCACATAAACAATTTCACAGAATACCAGTATCAGGCAAGGCCACTCTGTGAGCTTGATGGATTTAGATAAAAAACAAGAACTCTCTGTAATCATGTCTGAACACAGACAAAATGTGAACACGGATCAAATCACAGAAATATGTAACCATCTACCCATCTTGGTGAATAGTCCTTTACAACGTTAGCTTTAGCTCTGCTCTAGTCTGCCCTACCAGATGACATTTATTAGAATACCCAATTATAGAGCAATTCCTGCTTCTTGACAGCATCCAGTCAAAAGCAAAGCACTCAAAATCCTCCCCAAAATCACCTAAACAAACATAAAACCTGAAGTCCTTTCTGCCACATTTCCCCTGGTGTGTGTTTTCCCTCCTTGCAATGAACAATAAATTAAACTTGTTCAACCACAAGTGTTCCTGAGGGTCTTTGGTTGGGAGGCATCAACAGACATTATAGTGATAACTATTTCTGTATTTATATATAGTTTGTGCAGTCATGTACGTAGGTAGGTCATATTACCTATAAATTTCATTTCAAGATAAGTAAAGGGGCTTTATAAAGTATTTGTTATAAAATAGGGTACTGAATTTGGTAGGATTTGGTAGTTTTTATAGAAATTTCCTGAACTTGACCCTGTGCACAGGTAAACCATGGTGTGAATGTGGTCCTTGCATGCAGTGCCATTTAAATGAGCAGATAGTGCCAAGTTATATTAAAAAAATAATGTCCTCAAATGAAGCACAGAGCAAACTAATCTGCTTTGCAGGTTAAAACACTGCCTTAGCAAGGACTTGCTTGGAATCGATCTTGTCCTTTGCTGCTCTGCTGTTGATCCTTTTTGTCATTGTTTCACATTTCCCTGTTAACTGGACATTTTGGGTACTATTGTCCAGGCATTAAGCCTTGTTATTCCCATTTAGGTCATTCATGTATTCCTATCACTTGACTTTCAGATGTGTGATTTCCCTTCTGACTAAGGGTCACCACATCAGGCATCTGAACCATCCTGCCAGGAACTGATTATAAAAGTAAATAAAAGGACAAAAGTGTTCTTATGACCCCATAGAATGAAAATGCCGTTATTTTTTACTTCTCAGAAATTAGCTGCTAAACAAGGGGAAGAACACTTAGGAAATTTTCTGATGCTCCAATGATTATGATAGATGCTGTTTTATGAATTCAAAAAATCTGCTTATGTAGGCATTGTGTTCCCTCACAGCACAGCCTCCCTGTTTCAGCAGCCCTTGGCCACTTGCTGGTTCTTTTGGTGCATCCTGGAAAGCAATTTATTAAAGAAATTTTGCTTTTAATGGTGTGTAGGAGGAGGTGGTTTAGATTCTTTACAGCTAAATATCAATACATGATCTTACAAGTTAATTATTTTCTCTCCAGCCACCTCTCACCCGAGGTCTGTGAGAGAGGGGATCATTGCTTTGTTCAATGATTCCTCCCAAGTGCTCAGAAAGCGCTCGGAAAAAATATATATTTATTGCGTGCATGAATGACTAGATGGATCAATCAGTCCACCAGTGATTCACCCATTTTCTGCCTTATTTCAGCTGTGTGAACCTTCGAATACAAAGGGCCAGTTGGTACTCGCCCCAGCCTTCATGGGAGAAGGACGCACAGTGGTTCAGGGACCTCACCCAGAGCACCCACGCAGGGTGCTTCTTCTCAGGGTCAGGTTCCGCCTTCCGCCTCCTGTACCTGCTGTCGTGCCAGACGCTGAGGACAGAGGCAACTCAGGATGGGCGGGTCCACCACACCTTCCAGGCCACCAGGGCAAGAGCACAAACAGAATGTGCGGTCAAGTCAGAGGTCTGCGGAGGTGCGCGCTCCCACACTGAGCATGGGAAAATCGTGCTGTGATTTCTCCAGCGCCCTGAGCGGCCAAGCTCCACTCCAACCCTTGGGAAGGGAGGAACGCACGCAGGAGTGTGAGGGCCCTGGCACCCTGCCTAGTGTCAGGCCAGAGCCCCTGAGACAAGAGGGTGACAGTACAGTGTGAGGGCACAGCCGGGCACAGCCGGGCACAGCCTGGCATAACTGGACTCCTTGCATTGCTCACAGCTTTGCAGCTAGTTCTGTGCCTATGGAAACCTTTTTATTTAGATTTCATTTTTAAAAAATCAAGCATATTACCTTCATTCTTTCTTTACATGGTAACACTAACAGAAGTGTGTGTGTGTGTGTGTGTGTGTGTGTATGTGTGTGTGTATAAAACACAGTGAAAGTCAAGTTTCTGTACGCTCTGGCATCCAGTTTCTGTGCTCCTAAATTCTGTCCTAGGACACCAGGACTGGTTGATTCGCAGGAGTGTAAAGATGCTGCCGCATGGAGAGCGTACTTGCACGCTCACACACTCGGTCATCGGTCATCGGAGAGTTCTTAGGAACTGAGTCCCTGGAGAAAAGGGCTGCCAGGGGTGTGGGTGAACAAGTCAGGGAGAAGGACCTTCTCCAGGTTGAGCCCTGGCTCTGCTCAGTGTCTGCAAAGAAATGCAAAGTGAAGAAAGCAGCCTCATTAACAAGGACACCACAGCCAGAGAGAAAGGGAGATGGGTGATCTGTAGATTCACCTGGATGCCAGGTGGTGGCCCAGAGCTGTAGGTAGTTGGGGGTGGGGGTGAGGAAGAGAGAAGAGGAGGAAATGGAGGAGGAAAAGGACTGAGAGGGAAGGAGGGAAGAGGGGGAAGAGGGAGAATAGGGAAAGAGAGATTGAAAGAAGGAGAGAGACTTGTGGGGACTTGGAGGGATACCTGGGTGAAGCTTTATGGAGCTGGAGGATCTTGAAATGTGGATCATTATCCTTCCTGCAGTCTCTTTTGTACTCACAGGATAGTGAAGAGAGAAAATTTGACTTCAGTTTCCACCTGCTGTGTGGCGGGCACTCGATAGCCAGAGCTTTTGAACTGAACAGCTACCTATGTAATGTACACATATTGAACTAGAACGATGCTCACTGTAGTCTTCGAATTAACTTCCCAGTTGCACCTCACCAAGATATTGGTAAAACCCTTAGATGATTTGGGGGAAGACTGCATATTTTTCCTATTCTTTCATCATCCAGTTTTACTTCGTGACTGGTACCAAACGCAAGCACTTCACTGGTGCAGCTTGGGTAACACTATGGGGCAATGCAGGACCAGTTCCACTAGTCTTGGGAGAATAAGTTCCCTCCCAATGTCCTGGGGCCATCTTTCACTGGGAGGGGAAGGAAAGGAAGGTGGAATTGGGAATAAGATACTCTGTTTGCTGGCTACTCCCTTTCCTAAAACAACAGCAATATTTGGTTTCTATGTTACAACAACTTCCTGGTTTTTCTCCTACCTCCCTGCCTGCTCTTTCATGGTATGTCTTAGGAGTGCCTCTCTTCCTTTTTCCAGTTAGACGTGATGCTTCCCAGACTTCTGTTCCCAGTGTTCTTTCCTTCAGATTCTTCAAGAAGTTTCTCTAGTTTCTTGGCTTTTGCCAACAACTCAACACCACAAATTACCTTCTTCTCCAGTGCAGATAATTTCTCTAGCAAAGACTGATGCTCTTGTTGGGCCTTAAGAACATCCTTTCTCATTTCTCTAATTCAGCCCTGTCCCCAGGTGAGCTTATCCATCCCTGGGTGACCAGAAATGGCTTTGATGACCATCTGTGACTCCCAGATCTTCCTCTCTACCCATCCCTTTCTCTTGAGCTCCAGACTTATACTACCACCTACTTTCAGAGAAACACATCAAATTTCCATCTCCATCCAGAATTCATCTCTTTTCCTCCAGCCCTCTGTCCTGGTTTTCATTTTTTGTTTTGTTTAGGTGAGAGGACGGGAGATAGTGAGGCAGACTCCTGCATGCACCTGGACCAGAATCCACCTGGCAACTTCATCTGGGGCCAATGCTCGGAGTATTGAGCTATTTTTGGCACCTGAGGCTGATGCATTCCAGTGGAGCTATCCTCAGTGCCCAGGGCCACACTGGAATCCCTTGAGCCACTGGCTGCCACAGGGGAAGAGGGAAAGAAGGGGGAGAAGAAGCAGATGGTTGCTTCTCCTGTGTACTCTGACCTGGAATTGAACCCGGAACGTCCATACACCCAGCCGACACTCCATCCACTGATCTACCAGCAAGAGCCCTGTTTTTCATTTTCTTAGCAATTGAACTAACTTTCTTCCTCAGCTGTCCAAGTTTCTTTGACCCTTTCTCAGTCTACCAACCTTCGGCTATGCCATTCTGGTCAAGAACCACTAAATCAGCTCTACAACCTTTGCTCCTTTCTTCTCTTCCAGCCACCATCATTAGTTAGCCTCCTTACTTGCCTCCCTGCTTCCAGGCTTGTCTTCCCTCAGGCTTCACTCCACATAGACCCTGAGTGACGTTTCCAAAATGGACATTTGATCATTAGTTGGCTTCAGCATGAACACCGAATTTTTTCCTGTGGCTCAGAGGAGTCTGACCTTTGCCTGCCTTTCCACCTTCATGTCTCACCACTCCAGGATCACACTGAGGTCCAGCCATTCTATTCTGTTCACTTCCTTCAGTGTTTATGCTATGACCCAGGGACTTGCTCTTGACCCTTTCCTCTCTTTGGAAGATTTTCTCCACCTGGCTATACTGGTCTTTAGGTCTCTGTGGAGATGTTAGATAGGATAAGGGTTTCAAGGTCTGGGTGGTTCTTATTAAATGCTGTACTTGCTAAATGTGAAAAAGTAGCATAGTATTTTTCAGGCTCAGCTATAACTTGATAAGCTTGAAGAAAGCCCAACATGGTAAGTTTAGCCAACTGCAAAGAACAAATCAACACGTAATTAATTAACCAAATAGCGTACATAAGTGATGGCTAAGCCTTCAGAGTGACAGTGCTTTGGATGTGAATCCCCTGTCTCCTTTACTTGTTGCAAGTAGATAAAATTATCTAATGACAACCACATCTGGTTCTTGAATAGAACACCCCAAGCAGCAAACCTCTTGAATTTGGTGACAGAGACATCACTTACTTAGGAAGTGTTCCCTGATTCCAAGTCTTAGATGTCCCTTATCACAGCTCTTTTCAGACTGCAGTTGGCTTGCTGTTTATTTATCTTTCTTCTCTCCTGAACCATAATCAGCTTGAAGGCAAAGGCCCTAGCATTTGGGTCACTTCATTGCTCTTAAGGCCTAGAATGGAGTCTGGCACATAGTAGATGGTCAATAAATATTGAGTAACAGCTAGCATTAATAAGTGAAAGAATTAACATGTGGAAATAAATGATGACCAACCAAAGGAAACAACCAAAGGCTCTATGTTCAGAGTATAGCAAGAGAGTCAACCATCATCATTTTTGCTTTTTGGCAAAGACTGAAGGCAGGAGGAGTGGAAAAGCTTCATCATGGAAAGAAGGCAAGGCATCAGGTGTGCTCTGATTGAAGCTATTGGTATGGGAAGCTGTGGGCTGGCTAACTAGAAGTGAGGTATCCCATGTGATTGGTTAGGGTTGCATAGTTGGCCTGCTCTGGTTGGTCCTAAGTTGGAAGCATGGGCAAAAATTAGGGAAGCTGTTAATTATTAACCAAATCCTTCTTATTTGGGGTCAACTGTTATGGGGGTTATTGTTTGGTGGTTTCCTAGATTGGTTACTAGAGATAACTAACTGACTTTTGGCAAGTCCGACTTATAGATAGCAGGCTGGCTTCCTGGGCTGATTACTATAGATAGTGGATTGGTTTCCAGGGCTGGTGGCTGCAGATTGTGGGTCAGAGTTTTATTTTTCTATATGGTCTGGCCAATGCCCATTTGTATATTTAGTCTCTTAAGCTAATATTTATTAGCATCTACTGTATACCATACTTTGTATAGTGTTATATTCATAGTGCCTCATTTACTTTTTTACCATACCTCTGCAGGGTAGGTATTACCATTTCTGCTTAACCCTGATTACTTCCTCCTTCAGAGCTCATGCTATTTACATTTTCTGTCTTCTGGCTCTACTTGAAGCCTTATGTTGTCTCTCCCACCCCATTCTCCACCCAAATTCACTTAGGACAGTATTTCTGGGTATCTCTTCCAGCCCAAGGTTGCCGTCTTCCTAGATATGTTATTATCCTTGCTCAATTCCCTCCCACAATGCTAGACTTCCAGTTCCGGTTTTCTTCATCTTCAGTGACCTTCACCTCAAACCTCTTTAGTCACCCATGCCTTAATCATCAGGCACATCAGTTATCACCAGGAAAGGCCTCATCGCTGACAGATAAACACTGTCATCCATTCTGTGATTGAAATAATGTCCAACCGTTTTAGTTTTCCCAGGAGGTAATTAATTCTGGGTTAGGGCATTAAGGTAGTTTCAAGATACTTTAAAATACTTTTCGGTATTTCCTAAGATGTCTAAAATGCATAACATAAATAACCCTCTAAATTTATTTTTTAATCTTTAAAAGTAAGTCTCATCAACGCAGCCACCTTCTCCTAAAGGGAGCAGGGAAGGAACATCATATAGTCACAGTCACAATGCAATCAGGACCTATAACAATGAAATTCTTTAAAATGAAATTACCATACTTATTTCGGAAGGTCTTCAAAAATCTTGACAGACACAATTGACATAAATCATGTTTGAGTGGCCATGTTCCAATATGCTGAGTATGGTGGTTAATTTTATGTTTTCATTTGTCTAGGCCAAGGTACCCATTTGCTTGGTCAAACACCAGGCTAGATGTCGCTATGAAAGTATTTTTTAAGATGTGATTAACATTTAAATCAGTAGACTTTGAATAAGCAGATTACCCTACATATTTTGGGTAGGCGTCATCCAATCAGTTGAAGGTCTTAAAAGAAAAGACTGAGGTGCCTCAAAGAAGAAGGAATTCTTACTCCATTCCTTCTTTCTCCAGGTTACCCTCAGACTCAAGGTGGCATCAGCTGCTCTTCCCTGGGTCTCTGACCTACTGGCCTGCTCTATAGATTTTGGACTTGCCAGCCCTCACAATCTCATGAACTAATAATTCCTTTAAATTTCTGTCTATTCACATCCTATTGGTTCTGTTTCTCTGGAGAACTCTGACTGGTAATAAGAATATATACGGCAAGGACCATATGTACAGGACAAAAATTCCCCTGCACAGCACATATCAAGATCAACCAGACCCACCTCTGTAAATTACTTCCTCTGCCCTCAGCCATTAGTCTTCTGCACCTCTAATTCCTCCCTATTAAATCAGGCCCAGCATCTGATAACATTCATTTACGGTTGTTGACTAAGAGATTATACCTTAGCAGGTGGTTTGCAGCCAGTGTGTGTGATGTCATTAGCATTTTAAGCTTCTTGTTTCCAAGTTGAAGAAGGAAGAGTCTTAACATTATCCTTGAATAAAGAATGTTCCACTAACAGGCTAAGATATGTATTTATCATAAAGCATCCTGAAAGTAAATCTGTGTTAGTCCTTTAGGGTGGGGCAGGCAAGGTTTTATGGAATCTTAAGTTTATACAATTTGAACTATCTGGTTAGGAAGAATACAGAAATACTTTACTTTTGCAATTGTCAGTGATTATCATTCATATAGGATCATATAAATGCCTTGCAATGGCCCCTCCCAGAACTTTGGACAGAAGATGTAGAGTGAGGGACTCTGAAGCTTGAGTTTTATTAGCTTTAGGGTAACTCTGGCTCTGCTTCTTGGCTTCTAAGGGCAGGGACAGAAGGAAGGGTGCTGGCCTCGCCTTAGCTTGGTTTCTGCTTCGCTGGGGAGGAAAGTTGGGGCTAGAATGACTCTAGCTGCTGGAGAAAAATGCAATTCTCTTCCTCTAGAGCAGTGGTTCTTAACCTTTTCTGAGGCACCAAACCCACCAGTTTCATATGCGCATTCACCGAACCCTTCTTTAGTGATAAATAAAATATGATTTTTTTTCCAAATTCAAGACATAGGTATATGTTTTTTTACTGGTGCACAAAATGAGCCATGTATGAACATCACCTTGCTCAAAGAACAAAACCAACAAAGTGCATGAACTCACAACAAATTATGGTATTACTTTATTCTGGCCTCCGCGACAGAGGCTTCTCCGAACCCCTGAGACCGACTCGTCGAACCCCTAGGGTCTTTCCCTTCACCCCTTGTCCCAGAGTTTCCAGGGCCTATTTTCCACTCTCTTGCACACAGTTTCTTTAGGGAGTGGCCAGTGATATTTTAGATGACAACATGCTGCTCATCTTGTCTTCCACCCTGCAAATGCAAATACCTCCCTGTGTTTCCTGGAGCTTTTCAGTCTCTGAGGACAGCAAGGTGGGGTAATTGCAGCTGCTTCATTAGTGGGCACTTTTCTCCATGGTCTTTTCTCCACACCTATGGACAGCACTTCCTCCCTTCCTCCTGCCTCTTCAGATTTCTGAACGCTGGGTTTATCTAGAAGCAGACTCCTGCTGCTGAAGCAGTGGCTTCCTCATTGTACCCAGTGTTAAGTATTTTTATATAGTTTGCTTTCATGTATTTCCCTGAGTATATATATGATTTACTAGCACCTCCCCTTCTCATTCTGGGAGAAGCTCAATGACTGGATGAGAATTTCTGCAAATTCCAGGGGGTTGACATTCTCAGGGTCCCTGTCAGCTCCGAGTTCCTGTACCTTCAGAACCACTGGGTTCCTCCACACCCCACCTGTCATGGCAGTTCCTTCCCTCTGCTCCCACCAACTGAAATCGGGGCCTTTCCTTTGATCTTACCTTAGAATCACTCACACAAGACACATGTATCATAGACTTTACTAAACAAGCTGGAACAATGAAGTTGTTTTATATCACAGCAATAAACAGGTAAATATGTAAATATAATTGTCATTTTTTACAACCATTTTTGGAGATTTTTCTCTTGCCTCTTTTCTCCCCAGACATGAACCTCTGCTAAATTGATTGCTAACCCCTTTCCCCTCATCCCTGACTCCCTCAGAAGGCAGAGTAGCCTTGTTCAGTTTAGATTAAAAACCAACAAAACAAGTTCTTCATCCTGCTACATAGTGTGAATAGAAAACAGAGAGAAATGAAGAAAACAGAAGCCTTCACCATCATGCAAAAATAAACCCTGTCTCTTGCATATTGAAGCACTTCAGCTGTAGAAACACACACACACACACACACACACACACACACACACACACACACACACACACACACACAGCCAGTGTTGCCTCAGATGGCTAGAATCTTCCTGAGTCCCCAGTGACACTCTACCTCCATTTCCTCATTTCATTTTTTTCCTCTTGGATCCCAAGAGCTTTCAGAGAAAAGTGCTGCTCCTTGTTCTCATTTCATGTGGGCCCATGGCCAGAAGCCATCCTGAATAGTTAGACAGGGAGGGAACATACCTGGAGAGAACAGAGTGATAGAGAGAAGTACGTCTAGGAGCTGGAAGGTTTATTTAGAAACAAGGAGGATGATTCCTGTGAAGGAAAGCCGCATTGTAGACCCCAGGGCATTGCCATGCTGTGCACACAATGGGCATCTTCAGAACTTTCATTACAAAAAGCTAGCACAAAAGAGAGCTTTAAAACCTAGACACTTCCATCCTGCAGCTCAGCCCCTGCGTGGAGTTTCTCCAGCTCTTCACTTCTGTAGCCTGTGGGACATGGCTGGTACTCGACTCCTGAGGCCTCTGTCCATGAGGAGCAGTGATGATGCCATAGGCTACAGATGCCATAGACAGTGGCCAGTATGGCTGCCCCTAAGCCCAGGTGCCAGCAGAAGAAGATGGTAAGGAAGGAGATGTCCATGTGGTTTTCTGATCGCCAGGGCTGCCCAGAGGGGGGGACGTACAGCACTATGCAGATCTGCAGCAGCCAGGTGCTGAACACTAGCCCCATCCAGGTCTTGAGCACCCAGAGTGAGGGCTGGTCAGGGACCCAAACCTCGATGATGAGCACCAGGCCGACCAGGAGCGTGGGCACTATGAACAGGACATGCACGCGGATCTCCAGGGTGTTCTTAGTCTCGATGTGGGCCACCATCAGCAGCGCCAGCGTACAGAAGCTCAGGGCCTCGGCCGCTCTCTCCAGCTTCATATTCTGCCGTGCCTGGCATGACTGGCTCACAATGTCCACCATGCCACTGAGCAGGAAGAACCCGTACATGGTGACATGCTGCCAGTTGTTCGAGAACAAGAATGGTCGCCGAGGATCGTCCCAGTCTATAATCCTCAGACGATTGACTCCGGGGGGGTAGAAGAACTCAGCAATGATGCCAGTCAGGCACATGAAGACCTTCACCATTGCTTCCACAGGTACCAGATTCCACCACCTGTGTCCTCGCTTCTCCTTTGGGGGAATTGGGGGCTTGAGAAACCTCTGTCCCCGTAGCAGGGCCAAGGATACCAGCACTGAGTAATAAAGTGAGAAGAAGAAGAAGAAGACCGCTGGCAGCAGATGTCCCTTGAAGGTACCCATTGATTTTATGTGTGTCCGAGCTGACAGTGTGGAGCTGGAAGATGAGCAGCAACCTCCCTGGGCTCCCTCGCAAGCAAGCGAGGGTGGCTGCTTCTGAGCAGCAGAGATCTTCCCGTTCCAGCCCCGCCCCAGCCTCCCACGCTCAGAAAGGCATATGTCCTGCTGAGTCCCTCCCAGGGTGGGTCTCTTTCAAAGACATGGCGCTTGACCTCACTCTGTTCTTCATTTAGATCAGCTACACTTGGAATTGACACCTCTACACCTCACTGCCAGAACTGTTTTACCTTTTCTCTGCTGCCCTTCCAACCCTCCCATAACACAGAGGGAGGAGGGGAAGAATTAAGGTACTCCAGCAAAAACGGGTGGTGGCTCAGTGGTAGAGCGTTGGCCAGTGTGTGGATATTCCAGTTCCATTCCCTGTCAGGGCACACAGGAGAAGCGCCCATCTGCTTTCCACCCCTTCCCCTCTCACTGAGCTCTCTCTCTCTCTTCCCCTCCTGCAGCCATGGCTTCAATCAAGCGAGTTTGCCCCCCGTGCTGAGGATGGCACTAAGAAGCCTTAGGCACTAAGAAGAGTTCAGTTGCTGAGCAACATAGCAATGCCCCAGATGGGCAGAGCATCACTCTCTAGTGGTCTTTCTGAGTGTAGTGGGCTTGCCAGTTGGATCTTAGTCCCGATGCATGCACAAGTCTGAATCTGCCTCCCCTCCTCTCACTGAATAAGAAAAATAAAGGGGGGGTGGGGGTGGTGGCCGACTCTCTTCTGTGACTGTCTGTAGGTGACAGACACATTGCATATATTCTTTTCTCATTTAAATCCTTCAACAACTTTGTGAGGGAATTATTGATAAGCAAATTTTACAGGTAATATCAATGTTCAGAGAGGTGAAGGGGTACCCACAACGTAACACCAGTAGCAGCCAGCATAGAAGAGCCAGGAAGGGGCCCAGGTCTATTTTTCTGTTTACATAGTTCAGAGTTTGTGCACAGCAAAATGACTGAATCTCAGCTCCAACACTTGCAAGTCTCACTATTATGAGTAAGTTACTTTGTCTTCTGGAGCCTGAGTTTCCTGATCGGTTGAATGGGAAAATAATAACTTCACAGATTTGTTGTGAAGATTAAATAGAATAATGTATATAGAATGTCTGATACATAGTAAATACTCAATAAATGGTAGTGATTATTAGTAATTTTACTATTATTATCATGAACATTCCTTGCTAAATTTCTATGATGCTAAAATTATGCAAGTATTTCTGTGAATGATACTGAATCTGGAATCATAAATTTTAAAAAGTGAAAAAATTATATTAAAAATTATGAAGTTTTTATTAATAGAAATTAAACATCACATTTATATATTTATGTAACAAATTACTATTCATACATTTCAAAATAAAAACAAACTGAAAAATTTGTTTTTACTTATATAACAAAATATTAGTCTCCTTACAATATAAAGAGCTCTTATAAATCAAAACATTAAAAATGAATACCTTAGTAGGAAAGTGAGCAAATGATATAAAGTGGCTATTCATCCAAGAAAAACAGTAAATACCTAATAAACCTATGACATTCAAGGTAGTAAACCTCACTGGTAAGCAAGTGAACAATAATGAAATCTATTATAAACTGAATTTACCTATTATAAACTGAAAGTTTGTCTCCCCTCAATATTGATATGTTGATGCTCTACCCCCCAACATGATGCTATTTGAAGGTGGGGCTTTTGGGAGAAGATTAGATTTAATTAAATGATGATTAGATTTGATGAGGTCATGAGAGTGAGACCCTCAGGATGGAATTAGTGCCCTTATAAAAAGAGGAAGAGAGAAAGATGTCTCAGAAGAATGTATATTCTGTTGTTGGGTAGAGTGTTCATATCTGTTTGTTTAATTGTTAGTCAAATAAGTTTGTAAATGTGATATATATGTTTGATTGCTTATAGTTTGCATTGGGTGTGGGAGACAGGCTGACAAGTCCTCATAGCCTTAGGCTTGGTTTTAAGACTAAGCCTTTCCCACCCTTTTAATACTAAGGTCTTCTCAAAACTGAGCTTTTCCCCTACACCCTTGACTGTTGCATGATGTGGGGTGGTGCACTCTTATGAGGAATCCTATTTATGCCTCAGATGAGTGACTTTGTATCAGAGACTTTCTTATTTGTTTATTGACTTAAAGGCTTTCATTTCTACACTATAAAATGAGGTAGACTGCACTCAGATCCTGTCATCAGCATTGCAGAGGAGAGCCAGCCAAGATGGTGGAGTGCTGAGGGAGAAGCCAGTTTGTGTAGAGAGAAGGACATGGGGAACAGAGGTGAATAAGTCTAGTGGAGCCATTGATTCTAGGAATAATTGGATGAGTCAGTGGCTTTGGGAGCCCTGAATGGAAAGGGAAGTGTTTTCCCTCTGTGTGTATTTCTCGCCTGCCAGGTGCGAGCTAGGATTAAAGGTAATGGCCCACCAGTTCTTGGCTCCGTTGTTTCATTACTGTTTGTCCGAATCAAATGTGAACCTGCATGGGCCAGGTGGCTGTGATGGTGGCCATGGCTACTGGCCTTACATTAATGTGGTTGGTTTATTGTGTCATTCAAGTCCTCTGTTTCCTTACTTATCTTCTGTCTGGTGGTTCTCTCCATGTGCATACATTGGGAAAAGCCATGTGAGCAGACAGAGAGAAGGTGGCTGTCTGCAAGCCAGGAGAGGGCTCTTATCAGAACCCAGCCATGTTGGCACCCTGATCTCAGACTTCTAGCCTATAAAATATCTTCCAGCTAGTGAATAACTGTAGTTTAAGCTACTCAGACTATGTCATTTTGTTAGAGTAGACCAAGTTGACTAAGATAGAATGTTGGTCCTGTGAGGTGGGGCGCTGAAATGTAGAAGCAGCTTTGGAACTGGGTAATGGGTAGTGGCTGGGGAGTGTGGAGGTACATAGAGTCCCATGAAGGAAGAGTTAAAAGTAATCCATAGAAGGGCTAAGAAAGAAAAGAGGGTTTCCAGAGAATACATAAGTAACCATGAACAGAATGTTAGCATAAATATGATTCTAAAGGCTCTTCTAGTGAGGTCTCAGATGGGAATGAGGAATATGTTATTAGCCAATGGAGAAAAGGTAAATCTTATGATGTGGCAAAGGACTTGAATGAATTATGTTCAGTTCTAGTGTTTTGTGGAAGGTCAAACTTGTGAGAAATAAAATGACATGTTCAGCTGAGAAGGTTTCTAAGCAAAGTTGAAAGAGATACTTGGTGTCTCCTGTTTATAGTAAAATGTAAAAAAGAGAAAAATGATTTGAAGAGGCAATTGTTAAGCAAACAAAAAAAACCCATGTTGGTCAAATAAGTTTGTAAATATGATATATATATTTGCTTGCTTATAGTTTGCATTGGGTGCGGGGGACAGGCTATAAGCAGGTAGGGTTGTTACAGCCTAAGGCTGTGATGGCGAACCTATGACACGCATGTTAGCACTGACACACGTAGCCATTTTCGATGACACGCAGCTATATACCAGAGAAGTATGGGGCCACATGCTGAGAAGGATGTTTCATCCTCGGCTCCTGCACTGCCAGGTGCAGTAGACGAGGATAAACATTTGCTGTAGTGTAGACATTCTGTGCTGGAGGTCTGTAGGCCAAAACATTTTTGTTGTTTAAACTATAAATATCACGAAATTATGTTTTTTTTTTTTCTTGAAGTGACACACCACCCAAGTTATGCTCGGTTTTTTGGCGAATTTTGACACACCAAGCTCAAAAGATTGCCCATCACTGGCCTAAGGCTTAGTTTCAAAACTAAGCTTTTGCCCACACCCTTGACTGTTGCATGGTGTGGGGTGGTGCACTCTCATGAGGAATCCCATTATGCCTCAGATAAGTGACTTTGTATCAGAGACTTCCTTGTTTGTATATTGGATTAAAGGTTTTAATTTCTATACTATAAAATGGGGCAGAGGAACCCATGCGGGAAGAGAGCAGAGAAAGGCCACGTGGAGGAGAGGAGAAGCAGCCAAGATGGTGGAGTGCTGAAGGAGAAGCCAGTTTGTGCAGAGTTTGTGTAGAGAGAAGGAGATGGGGAACAGAGGTGAATAAGGCTGGTGAGGTACAAACCTTTGATCCTAGGAAAACTCGGATAAGTCAGTGCCTTTGGGAACCCTGAATGGAAAGGGAAGTGTTTTCCACTCTGTATTTCTTGCCTGCTGGGTACAAGCTAGGATTATAACTAAGGGCCCACCAGTTCTTGACTCCGTTGTTTCATTACCGTCTGTCCAAATCAAACCTGAACCTGCATGGGCCAGGCAGCTCTGATGGTGGCCATGGCTACTGGCCTTACACCCCAGAACTTAAAGACTTGAAAATTTCTCAGTCTGTACAATATTATAAAAAATGAGAAACTTGTTCTGAAGAGAACACTAAGGATGTATGGTTCAACAATCCTTTGATAAGGATATTAGTATAGGTATGAACCACCAATCTAATTGGCCAGCCATCTCATCGAAATACTGCCAGTTTGAATTGAGGGAGATGGGACAGAGACCAAATGAAGGAAGACTCTTGAACTTCTTAGATCCTATTGGACTGGACCAGGGGTCCCCAAACTATGGCCCGTGGGCCGCATGTGGCCCCCTGAGGCCATTTATCTGGCTTCTGCCGCACTTCCAGAAGGGGCACCTCTTTCATTGGTGATCAGTGAGAGGAGCACAGGATGCATCAGCACCCATAGTTCCCATTGAAATACTGGTCAGTTTGTTGATTTAAATTTGCTTGTTTTTTATTTTAAATATTATATTTGTCCCCATTTTGTTTATTTACTTTAAAATAAGATATGTGCAGTGTGCATAAGGATTTGTTCATAGTTTTTTTATAGTCTGGCCCTCCAACGGTCTGAGGGACAGTGAACTGGCCCCCTGTGTAAAAAGTTTTGGGACCCCTGGACTGGACCATAGAACTAGTTGGCTGTGAATGTGAGCTATTCTTCAAGACAAGGAAGAATGGTCCTGAAGGCAATTCAGAAATTATCAGGACTGGTTTTAACTGGCCAGACAGTTACCATCTGGAAACTTGGGGCTGGGCCCACCCAGATCTGTGGGTGCCAACCCACCCAGCAGAGCCACAGGAGTGGAATTGCCACCCCAGTGAGTCTACCACTCCAAAGGCCAGAGAAAAGAGCATTAAACCAAAGGGAATTATTCTCCAGACTTAAGATTTAAAATAGTTGTCTTACTTGCTTGGGACCATCACACCTTTTTTCCAATCTCTCCCTTTTGGGGTGGGAATGTTTACCTCTGACTGCCCCATGACTGTCTTTTGAAGCATAAAACTTTTCTGGTTTCACAGGATCACAACAGGAGAGGAGTTTTGCTTCAGGATTACTCATACCTGTGTCTTACACATACCTGATTTAGATATTTAAATGAGATTAGATTTTAGAGTTGATGCTGCAGTTAGTTGAAACTTTTGGGATGGAGTACATATATTTTGCATATATTCATGATTTTTGGGGGGCCAGAGGCAGAATAATATGGGCTGAATATGCCCCTAGATTCATATATTGAAGCCATAACTCCCAATGTGATGGTAGTTGGAGGTGGGGCCTTTGGAAGATAATTAAGTTTAGATGAGGTTATAAGGGTGGGCCCTTCATGATGAGATAATGTCATAAGAAGATAAAGAGAAACCTGAACTCTCTCTGCCATGTGAGGACTCAACAAGAATATAGCTATCTGCAAACCAGGAAGTGGGTCTTCACCAGGAGCTAAATTGACTGGCCTCTTGACTGTGTACTAGAGAAATAAATATCTGCTGCTTAAACCACTCGGTCTGTGGTATTTTGTTATGGTAGCCTAAACTGACTAACACATTGACCCATTGGTTGTTTAAGAGCATATTATTTACACACATTTGTGAATTTCGTTTTCTTTCTGTCATTGATTTCTAACTTCATCCCACTGTGGTTGAAGAGACTTTGT
The DNA here is from genome assembly GCA_037038555.1 of Rhynchonycteris naso. Classification (NCBI taxonomy): domain Eukaryota; kingdom Metazoa; phylum Chordata; class Mammalia; order Chiroptera; family Emballonuridae; genus Rhynchonycteris; species Rhynchonycteris naso. Next base: position 41,575,033 of record CM073002.1, read on the forward strand.
ATGATACCTTTCTTTTAAAATTATTGATACAACTTGTGGCCTATCCTGGAGAATGACCCATGTGCACTTAAAAAAATGTGTATTCTATTTTTGTTGGGTAGCATGTTCATATATGTTTGTTAGATTTAGTTGATTTATTGTGTTTTTCAGGTCCTCTATTTCTTTACTTATCTCTGTCTGGTTGTTCTGTCCATTACTGAGAGTGGCATATTGAAGTCTCCAACTATTATTATACAACTGGTTATTTCTCATTTCAGTTCTGTTCATTTTTGCTTTATATATTTTGAAGGTTTGTTATTAAATGTTTATAGTATTTCTATCTTCTTGCTGTATTCAACCTTTTATTAATATGTATTGAATCTTTTATTAATGTTTTTCTTTGTTTCTGTAATGCAGAAGTTCAAGACCAGGTATGTCTACCTGTCTCGCAGATATTCTGAAAAAAACCACAGGAGGAGCCGATGGAGCAGACATAGCCTTTATTACTCATGTTACGGGGAAATCCAATGGTAGTCAGTTGGGCAAGCAAGATTCACATCAGCCACATGGGCGTCCTGGCTTATAAAGCAGTTAGACAATGGTGGCACAAAGCCAAAGACAGAGAGCATACGTGCTGGGAGTCAGGAAATGAAAGCCTTCTTTAAGTTATGCTTGTTCCTTGGTACAACATGACACACATTCAAGAGTGGATGGCCCCAGGCTGTAGGCAATCTGTAGAAGGGCCTTGTCCAGTGTTAACCCTACACTCCACCCTGACATTGCTCTTTTTACCTCATAATCTACGTGAAATTCTTCCTATATACGCCCATGTGATCTGAGCAATAATACATTGCATCTAAATATTACAGACACAGTATAAGCTACAAATGAGCACCAGAAAGAAAAGACAAGATACCTATAATGCTTAATAGTGTGTACTTTAAGCCTGCCCCTTGGGAAAACCACCAAGGTGTAACAGGGTCATGTCCTAGAATTTTTATCTTAACAGTTTCTGTGGCTATAGCCACCAATGCTTGGGACATGTTGTAGGCATTCTCAGGGATGTACACGTACCATCTGGTGTGTAACATGGTGCAAATGCCTCCCTGAACTGCTGTGAGCATGTCCAAAGCCATCCTATTTTACCTCATCAGTCAATAGGGGATATCCTCTCTGGAATGGTTAAAAGCAGAGGTCACATGACTGGCCAGGGCATCTACAGCCCACAGTGTCACAATGTTACCTATAGGCAGGGTGAAGAAAGCCAAAGGGTACTTCTACCAGGCTATGTGTCATACCCAATATTGGGCCTTGATGCTAGCCCAATTGTGTGGTATTCCTGGCAACGTATTTAAAACATGGCCAGGCATGTAAGGATGTACTCAGGAACACCTTCGAGTCCAGTTGTAAGTCAGGAAGGGCTGACCACAAGATGTATAGATCCAGAGGGTTCTCTACAAGATGGGAAAGGCCCTTGTCTGGAAGGTTGCATTCTGTTGACCCCAGCAGTTGTAGGCAGTGGTATAGGTTATGTTTTCCCAAAAAGCCTGTGAAAGCCACCCCAGGTGGTGGGTTACATTACTAGTGCCATTAGTTCTTTTAATGCAATGAGGGACCAGGATGCATAGTTTGACACATATGGTGACCAGCCAACTTAGTTCAGTCTAAACAGCATGATTAAGAGGTGGTCGGACCATACTTGAGTCTGGTTCCCGACCAGTCATACGTCCTCTTGAACAAGGTGGAATACCTTTTCTTTGGTGTTGTTGAGGGTAAGGTCAGTGTAATTTTACCTCGGCAACCAGGTCTATTCTAATTGCCTACTATGTTCCCCTGGCTCTTAATTCTTTCAGGAAAAAGGGGCACAGGATCTCTTCTGTAGCTGCTGCTTGTTGAAGAAGGGCGATGTTTTCCTTCAGAGCCAAGAGATCCTTGCTCTTTGTCAGAGGGATGATGAGGCCTGGGAACGGAAGGAGGTGGAGATGGTATCGAGAGGTGGGGTTCCCTGAGCACAAGTAGGACTTGTAACCTGGTGGAGATGAACTGTGTTGCAAATCTTAGTATTATTGCGGCAAAAGCCAGAATGACAAAAATTAAGATGCATGGTTTGAGACAGGAAAACTAGAGAAAGTCAGGATCCAGTTTAGTTTCTGATATTCATAACTGTGTGTTTTACATTCTACTGAAACATTGAAACATGATTTTCCCAATAAAATTACTCTCATTTTTATTAAAAAGCAAAATAAAGACCAATCTATTTATTGTATGAAGTCCAGTTTCAATTTGGCCTCATTACGTATTTGGTGGCATAAACACAACAAGACTAGCAATTGATTATACAGGCTTTTTAAAATTTGTTTTGCCAGAAATTCATAAGGAATATTAGACTAAGCCTTAATTAGCTCTTCTCAGCAAAGAGCCAAGCCACATAGTTGCTGTAGGCTTTGCCGGCAGCACTGCAGATTTGGGTGAATACCCTGAGCTCTTGAGGCACCCCTCCCAAATGTCTTGAGGTTCTTTCCTTGCTATCTCCTAGGAGAGCAACCTTTGTCCCTTATCTAGAAAGGCTTGCTATAAACCACGTGAACAAGCAAGGTATCAGGCCATTTCTCCAAGGAGTGTTACTGGTTTCAAAGTGAATCTCAATTCTCTATGGCTTTCTGGTGACACCCAGAGTCCAAGCATGTCCTTTATTAATCAAGACTTTGACATTCCAGTCAAAGTCTTGATTAATAAAACCACAATTGGAAACTGTTTCTGTGTGTCTTATATAGAGATCAGATTCTCATTGAATTTATGCAAACAAATATATTACTATTATACTAATACTTACTTGTTAAGAGTTTCCAGCCCTGGCCAGATAGCTCAGGTTGGTTAGAGCATTGCCCCAAAGTACAGAGGTTGCTGATTCAATCCCAGGTCAGGGCATATACAGGAATAGATCAATGTTCCTGTCTTTCTCTCTCTTCCTCCCTTCCTCACTCACTAAAATCAATAAATTAAAAAAAAAAAAAAGAGTTGCCAGATTCTGGAGGGATTAAGTAGAGAGAAAAATTTTAATGTCCCAATATTGCTTATAAAAATATACTTTACTAAATTGCTTTAAGAAATAAGTTTTCTTATATTTGAAAAAACAAAAAGATTTAAAAATCAACAATGTCTTGAACAAAGTCATAAAAATAATGATTTTTGTGTGTGTGTGTGTGACAGAGACAGAGACAGAGACAGAGACAGAGAGAGGGACAGACAGGCAGGAAGGGAGAGAGGTGAGAAGCATCTATTCTTCATTGCAGCTCCTTAGTCTCCTTAGTTGTTCACTGATTACTTTCTCATATGTGCCTTGACTGGGGGACTGCAGCAGAGTGAGTGACCCCTTGCTCAAGCCAGCAACCTTGAACTCAAGCCAGCAACCATAGGGTTACGTCTATGAGTCCACACTCAAGCTGGATGAGCCCGTGCTCAAGCTGGCAACCTCAGGGCTTTGAACCTGGACCCTCCATGTCCCTGACCAATGCTCTATCCACTGTGCCACGGCCTGGTCAGACTAAAAATAATAATTTTTAGTCTATTTAGTACTATTCAATTTCTGTTTATTCTGATTACTCATCACTATTTTTAGGAATCTAGTTATATCCTAGAATTATATAACTGTTCATCTGGTTCAAAGATATAATTTGATAATTTATTCCCATCTTTTAGGATAAGTTTGCATCCTTTCCTTTATATCCCTTTCCTCACTTTTTTTCTTCCTTACTTCTTTTCCCTTTTTTTTGCTTCTTCCTTCTGCACAAAGCTATTGCAACTTGCACAAAACTTTTGTGATTTACATAAATCTGCAACTTTCCTGATCAGTTCTTTAACTCATTCAGAAATAACTATTTTAGAACCATGCATTTTCAATTCCTGTCTTTCAAAAATGTTTCTTTATACTGTATACTTTTATTACTAAAACTATACAGTTCCTTTCTGACTATTAGAAAATTAGAACTTCTAATTTTAAGAAACCTTAAGAGCTTTCCAAAGAGGCAGGAGAGGAGGTATCAGGCATGTGTTATTCAGGCTTGAGTTTTAGAAATTGCCATTTTCCCCTTCACATTGCGGTTGTGCTAGTAACCCCTGCTAGGTCCACAGCCTGCACAAGGCTTGGGGTGGTATTAATGCCCATAGTGTTCCAGGGACCACAGGGACTCCCAGACCTCCAGGAAGAGGCTCTAAGATGTTTGAAAGACTACTGTTTTAACTGTCATCCCAAAGCTTCTCTATTGTCTGCCTGCAACACTCTCGTATCTTTTTCTAGTCTCAATTCTTTTTCTAAACGCTGTACTTTTATTCTGGCAGCTAACTGCTTCTGTGTCACAGCCTGCAAGGCTCCCAGCAGGGGCCAGGCAAGTGCAGCTGCAGCTCCTCTTAAATCCTTGCCTTTCCAAGACCCCACTGGAGTCTCACCACCTTCAAGACAGCTAAGACAGTCACAGGACTTTTCGGGGCACCCCTGTCCCTTGGCAGACCCCAAGAGTCTGCCGGTGCAGCAACATCATGCCACATACGACTGGCTGACCACCCTGGGATTCCCTCCTGCAACTCCTCCAGGACTGCCCCCAGCACTTCTCTGGGATTACACCCAGCCACTCCCAAACAGGTGTGCTGCTTGTGGTCAATTCAACCTGGGGGTCTTCTGGAATATCCTGCCAACTATGCCAATGGTCATAGAGTTCAAGACCAGGTATGTCTACCTGTCTCACAGATATTCCAAAAAAAACCACAAGGAGGACCAGATGAAGCTGACATAGCCTTAATTACTCATGTTACAGAGGAAGCCTAATGGCAACTGGTGGGGCAAGTATCTGCACCAGCCACATAAGTGATCTGGTTTACAAAGCAGTTAGACAATGGCGGCACAAAGCCAAAGGCAGGCAGTGTGTGTGCTGGGAGTCAGGGAATGGAAACCTTCTTCAAGGTCTGTTTGTTCATTGGCAGAACATGCCACATATTCAAGAGCAGAGGGCCCTGGGCCCTGGGCCATCTGCCAGGAGGTGTGGAGGGCCATGTATAGAATTAACCCCTAGAGTATCTAAACTTTTTTGATTTAAAGTCTATTTTGTTTGATATTACTAGGGCCACTCCCGTTTTCTTTCAGTTAGTATTTGCATGGAATATTTATTTTTTATCTTTGCACTTTCAATGTATTTGTGTCTTTAGATATAAAGCGAGTCTCTTGTAGACAGCATAAGGTTGGTTCATTTTTAAAAACTGAGAGAGAGAAACATCAATTTGTTGCTTCACTTATTTATGCATTCATTGGTTAATTCTTGTATGTGCCTTGACAGTTCTGTCCCTATCCCATTTCAATTATTGATGTCACAAAATTAAATCTTTATGCTTTGTGCATACAAAACCATAGACTACTAATTGGTTTTAATGCATTTGTCTCTTAAAGTGTATAGAAAACAAAATGTGGAATTACAAATCAATGTTATAATAAGTCTATATTTTAGATTAATACTTATTTTAAAGTGTATTAGTCTCTTAAATAATGTAGAAAACAAAAAGTGTAGTTATAAACAAAGGTAACAATAGTACTATTTTTAATAATTGCTCATGTGTTTACTTTTACTGAGATCTTCATTTCTTCATATAGCTTTAAGTTACTAGCTAGTGTGCTTTTATTTCAGTGAGCAACTCTCTGTAGCACTTTTGGAGGGGCAGGTGTAGTAATAATGAAACACCTCAGCTTTTATTTAGCTGGGGATGTCTTAGATTCTTCCTCACTTTAAAACAATTATTTATTATTGAATAAGGAAAGAGAGAAAGAGGTAGAAAGAGAGAAACCTCAGTTGTTGTTCCACATATTTATGCATTCATTGGTTGGTTCTTGTATGTGCCCTGACTGGGTATTGAACCTGCAACTGTGGAATATCAGGGCAATGCTCTAACCTGAACTACCTGGCCAGGGTTCTCCCTCACTTTTGAAGGATAGTTTTGCCAGATATAGGATTCTTAGTTGACAGAGTTTTTTTGTTTTTTGTTTTTAGTTTTTTAATATATATCAGCCTATTGTCTTTGGACCTCCAAAATTTCTAATGAGGAATCTTCTGGTAATCCTATTGCAGATCCTGTATGTGATTGATTGCTTCTTTCTTGCTATTTTCAAGATTCTCTGTTTTTGGCTGTTATTAGATTGCTTATGAGTATTGATGTGAGGTTTTATTTATTTATTTTTTTAGTTCATCCTATTTAATCTTCATTGGACTTCTTAGATATTTATTTCATGTTTTTAATAAAATTTGGAAAGTTTTCAGCTATTATTTCTTTAAATATTTTCTCCGCCCCTTTTTCTCTTCTCCTGGAACACTCACAATACATGTTTGTTTGTCTGCTTAATAGTTTCTCACATGTCTCTTGGCTCTATTCACTTCTTTAAACTTTTTTCTTTCTAGTCTTCAGACTTAATAATTTTTACTATATTCAAGTTCATGAATTCTTTATTCCGCCTGATTAAGTCTGCATTTGAACTTTGCAATAAATTTTTCATGTCAGCTATTATACCTTTAAGTTCCAAAATTTCACCTGACTAGATGGTGGAACAGTGGATAGAACATCGGACTAGGATGTGGAAGACCCAGGTTCGAGACCCCGAGGTCGCCAGCTTGAGCTCGGGCTCATCTGGTTTGAGCAAGGCTCACTAGCTTGAGCCCAAGGTCTCTGGCTTGAGCAAGGGGTCACTCGGTCTGCTGTAGCTCCCCTGGTCAAGGCACATAAGAGAAATCAATGAACAACTAAGGAACTGAAACAAAGAATTGATGTTTCTCATCTCTGTCCCTTCCTGTCTGCCTGTCCCTATCTCTCCCTCTCTCTGACTCTGTCTCTGCCACACGCACAAAAAAAAGTTCCAAAATTTCTTTTTTTGTGTTTTTAAAATAATCTTTCTGTCGATATTTTAATTTTTTATGCATCATTTTCTTCTCTATATTCATAGCTTTTGAGTATCTTCAAGACAGTTATTTTACAATCTTTTTCTGGTAGGTCTAGTCTTTCTCAGGGATGCTTTTTGTTAAATTATTTTTTTTCTTTGAATGGTCCATACTTTCTTGCTTCTTTGTTTGCCTTGTGATTTCTTTTTGTTGTTGTTGGAAAGGAAAATTTGAATCTAGTAATGTAATAACTCTGGGCTTTAGATTCTCCCTTCTGCAGGCTTTGCTGCTTTTGTTTTTCATTTTTGATTTTGTAGGCTATTTCTGTATGTAAGCTTAATATCTTCTCAGGACTCTCTTATCTGCTTCTTTCCCTGGGCATGTGCAGTGACTTGTTAAATTCCCCTGTACATGTGATTGCTTTTGAGTATTCTAATCCTTAAATGTCTGAATCAAGGGGGACTGAAGATGGCGATGGAGTAGGCAGAAGTACCAACTTCCAACTCCCAGAACCGAAGTGGATTATAACTCAATTTTAAGAACCATTATCTGGATAAACCAACTCTGAACTAAACTAAGTGGACTCTTCGACCAAGGAACACAGAAGAAGCCACATTGAGACTGGTAGGAATAGTGAAAACATGAAGAAGGCTGCCCAGCTCCCCGGAGCAAACGGCAGCCCGGAGAGACCCGCGTGGCGGGAGGAGAGTTTGGCGGAGAGGGAGGGTCCTGGGTCCCAGGAACGAAGCCCCAGCCTGCAGTCCCAGAGCCTAGAAGAGGCGTTTGGACAGTATTGAGCTGTGAAACAAGTGAGGATACTGTTTGTGAGAAAGAGACAGTTTTCTCAGACCCAAGATTCTTTTTAAAGGGACAGCGCAGAAAACCTCTCTCACAACCGCGCACCCGGGGCTCCGGGGAACGGGGACAGAGGAGAGGACCAGAGCAGCGGGAAGAGAGTGTGGACTGAAGGCACAGGGACAAACACTCTGAGGGACAGCCACCCTAACCCCTGGGCTAAGTCACTTCCCTAATCGAAAATGAATATTTCCCCTGGAACTAGCAATATCAGCAAAGGGAGACAGGACACTAGCCAAACAAGCTCTCCCACAGCAATTAGAGCAGAGCTGCTTAGAGGGAGGGAGCTCCTAGGCCTACAGTATGGAGACTTAGGGCACTTCCTACTCTGGTGAGGGTTGCTAAAGGGATGATGGCGGCAGGACGCTGAAATGCGGTTCTGTCGGCGGGGTCAGAGGCCCAGCCGGTGTGAGCTCGGTCTAGCCCAGCAGGGGCATAGGGGATGTGTGAAAGCGGTCCGGCAGCTATGGACCTGCCTGTAACCCCACCGGCTGGGATAAAGCAGGAGCCCAGGAATGGGCAGAGATCTGCTCTGCAACCCTGCGCAAGCCGGCCCTGACTGCAGGGACGGGGCTAGGACCAGGGACGGGTGAGGGCTCGCGGCTGAGCTCATGCTACCAGCCCCACCCGGCCGGAGAAACCGCGGTTTGCCATCCTGCGTACATGAGCGGGCTCCGAACGCACGGGGGCTCGTGGATGAGCTCATGCCAGCAAACACGCCGGGTCAGAGAAACCATGGTTTGCCATCCTACTTGCACGAGCGGGCTCCAAACATGGGGGTGGGGTAGAGCCCCAGACGAGCGGAAGCTTGGAGCTGAGGACAAGCCAGCAAACATGCCTGGCCCAATAAACCGCGGTTTGCGACCCTGCGCAGGAGGGCCCTGGCCTTGAGGGCAGGGCTAAAGCTCACAGCTGAGAGCATGTCAAAAGCCCCGCCCAACCCACAAAACTGTGGCGAGCAGGCTCTGACTGTGGGTGCTGGGTGGAAGCCCGGAAACAGGCTGGGTCCACAGCTGAGCAAAGGCGCTCACCTCTACCCTTGGTGCTGAGGCTTATGGCTTGAGTGACAGCCCCTCCCGCGGAGGAGAGGTGGAAATCACAGCAACAGCCTCAGTGGGCCGGCACTGGCAACGCCCATACCCGACTGCCCTAGGCAGCGGCAGAGGGGGTGGCGGGCCTGCAGACAGACCACACCTAGAGAACACAAGGGCAACACCTACTGGACTCCAGTGACCACAACTTGCTTATACATAGACAAAATGGGCAGGCAGAGGAATGCAAACCAAATGAATCAAGAGAAATCCGCAGAGAAGGACCTGAATGAAACAGATATAACCAAATTACCAGAAGCAGAATTTAGAATAATGATAGTTAGGATGTTCAAAGAAATTATAGCAACAATGGATAGTCACTATGAACACCTAAATAAAGAGATAACAAGTATAAAAAAAGAAATTGAAATAATAAAAAAGAATAAGACAGAAATGACAAATACAGTATCAGAACTGAAGACCACAATGGAAGGAATTAAAAGCAGGATGAATCACGCTGCGGATCGAATCAGCGAGTTAGAGAACACAATAAACAAAGGCACAGAAGCAGAGAAGAAAAAGGAAAAGAGACTCAAAAAATGTGAGGAAACTCTAAGGGAGCTCTGTGACAACATGAAGAGAAACAACATTCACATCATAGGGGTGCCTGAAGAAGAGGAGAGAGGACAGGAAATGGAAACTTTGTTCAATTAAATCATAACAGAAAACTTCCCTAAATTAAGGCTGGGAAACATTCCACACGTTCAAGAAGCACACAGAACTCCATTAAAGAGAAACCCCAAAAAATCTACACCAAGACACATCATAGTTAAAATACCAAAGCTAATGAATAAAGAAAAAATCTTAAAGCTGCTAGAGAAAAAAAGGCTATCAACTACAAAGGAGCCCCCATAAGGTTGACATCGGACTACTCAACAGAAACACTTGAGGCCAGAAGGGAATGGCAAGATATAATCAAAGTAATGCAGAACAACAACCTACAACCAAGACTACTTTATCCAGCAAGGCTAATGTTTAAAATTGAAGGAGAAATAAAGAGCTTCCCAGAAAAAGAAAGCCTCAAGGAATTCATAAAAACTAAACCAATTCTGCAAGAGATACTAAGAGGCCTGTTGTGAACAGTTCAAAGGGAGGAAAGAATAGAGCAAAAGAAGAATATAGCTTTAAAGAATAAAATGGCAATAAACAACTACATATCAATAATAACCTTAAATGTAAATGGATTAAATGATCCAATCAAAAGACATAGGGTAGCTGCGTGGATAAAGAAACAGGACCCATACATATGCTGTCTACAAGAGACATACCTTAAAACAAAAGATGCACATACACTGAAGGTAAAGGGATGGAAAAGAATATTTCATGCAAATGCAAATGAAAAAAAAGCCGGGGTTGCAGTACTTATATCTGATAAAATGGACTTTAATGCAAAGGCTGTAATAAGAGATAAAGAAGGACACTACATAATGATAAAGGGAACACTTCAACAGGAAGATATAACTATTATAAATATCTACGCACCAAATATAGGAGCCCCAACATACATAAAGCAGACTTTGATGGATAGAAAGGGTGAGATTAACAGCAATACTATCATAGTAGGGGATTTCAATACCCCACTAACAACAATGGATAGATCCTCAAGAAAGAAAATTAATAAAGAAACAGCAGACTTAAAGGATACACTAGATCAACTTGATTTAATAGATATCTTCATAACTTTTCACCCTAAAGCAGTAGAATATACATTCTTCTCAAGCGCTCATGGTACGTTTTCTAGGATAGACCACATGTTAGGACACAAAAATGGTCTCAATAAATTTAAGAAGATTGAAATCATATCAAGCATTTTCTCTGATCACAATGCCATGAAACTAGAAATTAACCACAAAAGAAAAACTGAAAAATACTCAAACACTTGGAAACTAAATAGCATGATATTAAATAATAAATGGATTAACAATGAGATCAAAGAAGAAATAAAAAAGTTTCTAGAAACAAATGATAATGAGCATACATCAACTCAAAATTTAAGGGACACAGTAAAAGCAGTACTGAGAGGAAAGTTCATTGCACTACAGGCATATCATAAGAAGCTAGAAAAAGCTCAAATAAGCAACCTGACCCTGCATCTAAAAGAACTAGAAAAACAACAGCAAATAAAACCCAGGACAAGTAGAAGGAAGGAAATAATAAAGGTCAGAGCAGAAATAAATGACATAGAGGCTAAGAAAACAATACAGAGGATCAATGAAACCAGAAGCTGGTTCTTTGAAAAGGTAAACAAGATTGATGAACCTTTAACTAGACTCAGCAAGAAAAAAAGAGAGAGGACTCAAATAAATAAAATTAGAAAGGACAGTGGAGAAATAACAACTGACACAACAGAAATACAAAGCATTGTAAGAAAATACTATGAAGAACTCTATGCCAAAAAATTAGACAACCTAGGTGAAATGGACAAATTTCTTGAATCATATAAACTTCCAAAATTCAATCTGGAAGACTCAGAACACCTAAACAGACCAATTACAACAAATGAGATCGAAACAGTTATCAAAAAACTCCCAAAAAAGAAAAGTCCTGGGCCTGATGGCTTCACAAGTGAATTCTATCAAAAATTCAAAGAAGAACTAACTCCTATCCTCCTCAAGCTATTTCAAAAAATTCAAGAGGAAGGAAGACTTCCAAATTCCTTTTATGAGGCGAGCATAATTCTGATCCCAAAACCGGGCAAAGACAACACAAAGAAAGAAAATTATAGGCCTATATCCCTGATGAATTTAGACGCTAAAATTCTCAACAAAATATTAGCCAACCGGATCCAGCAATATATGAAAAAATCATACACCATGATCAAGTGGGATTTATTCTGGAGAGGCAAGGCTGGTTCAATATTCGCAAATCAATCAATGTGATTCATCACATAAACAAAAGGAAGGACAAAAATCACATGATAATTTCAATAGATGCAGAAAAGGCATTTGATAAAATCCAGCACCCATTCATGCTCAAAACTCTCAGTAAAGTGGGAATACAGGGAACATTCCTTAAAATGATAAAGGCCATCTACAACAAACCCACAGCAAACATCATACTAAATGGACAAAAATTAAAAGGAATCACCTTAAGATCAGGAACCAAGCAGGGGTGTCCCCGTTCACCACTTTTATTCAACATAGTTCTGGAAGTCCTAGCTACAGCAATCAGACAAGAAGAAGAAATAAAAGGCATCCAAATTGGAAAAGAAGAAGTAAAACTGTCATTATTTGCAGATGATATGATATTGTATATAGAAAACCCTAAAGTCTCAGTCAAAAAACTACTGGACCTTATAAATGAATTCAGCAAGGTGGCAGGATATAAAATTAATACTCAGAAATCAGAGGCATTTCTATATACCAACAATGAACTGTCAGCAAAAGAACTTAAGGAAACAATCCCCTTCACTATTGCAGCCAAAAAAATAAAGTATCTAGGAGTAAATTTAACCAAGGAGGTTAAGGACTTGTACTTGGAAAATTATAAAGCATTAATAAAAGAAATCAAGGAAGATACAAACAAGTGGAAGCATATACCGTGCTCATGGCTAGAAAGAATAAACATCATCAAAATGTCTATATTACCCAAAGCAATTTATAAATTCAATGCAATACCAATTAAAATACCAATGACATACTTCAAAGATATAGAACACAGATTCCAAAAATTTATATGGAACCAAATAAGAACACGAATAGCCTCAGCAATCTTAAAAAGAAAAAATAAAGCAGGAGGTATCACTCTTCCGATTATCAAGGTTTACTACAAGGCCATTATACTCAAGACAGCCTGGTACTGACATAAGAACAGGCACATAGATCAATGGAACAGAACAGAGAACCCAGAAATAAACCCACAGCTTTATGGACAACTGATATTTGACAAAGGAGGAAAGAACATACAATGGAGTAAAGACAGCCTCTTTAACAAATGGTGTTAGGAAAATTGGACATCTACCTGCAAAAAAATGAAACTAGACCATCAACTTACACCATTCACAAAAACAAACTCAAAATGGATAAAAGACTTAAACGTAAGGCTTGAAACCATAAGCATCTTAGAAGAAAACATAGGCAACAAGCTCTCTGACATCTGTAGCAGCAATATATTTGCCGATTTATCTCCACAGGCAAATGAAATAAAAGGCAAGATAAACAAATGGGACTATATCAAACTAAAAAGTTTTTGCACAGCTAAAGACAATAAGAACAGAATAAAAAGACAAACCACACAATGGGAGAACATATTCGACAGCACGTCTGATAAGGGGTTAATAACCAAAATTTATAAAGAACTTCTAAAACTCAACACCAGGAAGACAAACAATCCAATCAAAAAATGGGCAAAAGAAATGAATAGAAATTTCTCCAAAGAGGACATACAGATGGCCAATAGGCATATGAAAAAATGTTCAACATCACTAATCATTAGAGAAATGCAAATTAAAACCACAATGAGATATCACCTCACACCAGTCAGAATGGCACTCATCAGGGAAACAACACAGAATAAGTGCTGGTGAGGATGTGGAGAAAAGGGAACCCTTCTGCACTGCTGGTGGGAATGCAGACTGGTGCCGACACTGTGGAAAACAGTTTGGAGATTCCTCAAAAAATTAAAAGTCGAACTGCCTTTTGACCCAGCTATTCCACTTATAGGTATATACCCTAACAACAACATAGCACTGTTCGAAAAGAAGAAATGCGCCCCCATGTTTGTGGCAGAGTTGTTCACAATAGTGAAGATCTGGAAACAGCCCAAGTGTCCGTCAGAGGATGAGTGGATTAAAAAGCTTTGGTACATATATACTATGGAATACTATTCAGCCATAAGAAATGATGACATCGGATCATTTACAACAAAATAGATGTACCTTGATAACATTATACAGAGTGAAATAAGTAAATCAGAAAAAAAAACTGAGAACAGCATGATTCCATACATAGGTGGGACATAAAAGTGAGACTATGAAACATGGACAAGAGAGTGGTGGTTACAGGGTGGGGGAGGGAGGAGAGGTTGGGATAGGGAGGAGGGGAGGGGCACAGGGAAAACCAGATAGAAGGTGACAGGGAACAGTTTGACTTTGGGCGATGGGTATGCAACACGGTTGAATGATGAGATAATCTGGAGATGTTTTCATTGTACATATGTACCCTGATTTATTGGTGTCATCCCATTAAAATTAATAATGATAAAAAAATGCAAAAAACATGTCTGGATCCAAAAAAATGGAAAAATGAAAAAGTGGAAAAACAATTAAAAAATGAAGGGGAAAAATAAGATGCTGGCTCCTTAGATCTGGAAGTTGCTTCAGCAAGGTGCGGTGGGGGCTTACAATAATGAAGGGACAATAATGGTTGCCCACCTCTGTGTCTGCTCATCTGCAAACTGAAGCAGCAATTAGTGACTTGAGCACAGATTCTTGATATTTGAAGAACAGGGTCCTTTTGTTTATTCTTGCTCTTGCTACCTGTGTGCAAGCTGTTGCTGGAATGTATCTATACCTGCCTGTTATGGAGTTTGGAAGTGGAAGATGGGTATCCATTGCTGAGGGAAGAGCTGAAATGGACTGGAATTAATAATTTTCTTTCAAAGCTTTCCTCTGGAAGTTGCAAGCCTTCAATAGACCCTACAGTTCTAAAATAGTAACATCAAACAAAACTGCCAGTACAATTGTTGTCTAGGTAAAGAGATGAATTCCTGGTACTGTACTTCCTACTCCACCATCTTTCTAGAATCCTTTTTGTTTCTTTTTTATATCTTATCTCTTTTATTTTTTTTAATTTTTTTTAATTTTTTTTATTTTTTTTAAATTTCTTTTTATTTTATTCATTTTAGAGAGGAGACACAGAGTGAGAGAGAGAGAGAAAGAGAGAAAGAGGGGAGGAGCTGGAAGCATCAACTCCCATATGTGCCTTGACCAGACCAGTGCAGGGTTTTGAACTGGCGACCTCAGTGTTCCCAGGTCAATGCTTTATCCACTGCGCCACCACAGGTCAGGCTATCTTATCTCTTTTATTAACATTTCCATTTTGTTTACACATTCTTTTCTTGACTTTATCCACATCTTCAATAAAGTTTTTGAACATCTTTAAGAGAGCTGTTCTAAAGTCTTATTTACCATTTGGTCATTCTCATGGCCAGTGTCTGATGATTTCTTTATTTATTTTTCCTTGAAGGCCCATACTTTCTTGTTTCTTTGTGATTTTTTGTTGTTGTTATGTTGTGACAAATATGGGTGTAAGATTTCCTCTTCCCGCCTGACCTGTGGTGGCGCAGTGGATAAAACGTCAACCTGGGAACACTGAGGTCGCCGGTTCAAAGCCCTGCACTTGCCTGGTCAAGGCACATGTGGGAGTTGATGCTTCCTGCTCCTTCCCCCTTTTTCTCTCTTCCACTCTCCCTCTCTCTCTCTGTCTCTCTTCTCTAAAATGAATAAATAAAAAGAAATTTTTAAAAAAAGATTTCCTCTTCCCTATAGCTTGTTGGGTTTTGTTTGTTGTAGGGTGTTTCTGTGTCAAGGATCAGCCTGAGGTGTAAACTTAAGGCCTTCTCAGCTTTTCTCTGAGCCTACCATTTTCTCTGGGCATGCAAAGTGACTTTCTAAATCTCCCTGTATAGAGGGGGTCTTTAGGTTATGACACAATTCCATTCCTACGACGGTGACACAACCCAAATTTTGGTGTAAGTCAAAACACACCCTAGCCTAAGTCACTTACTTATCCTAACAGTTGTAAAATCATAATCTAGAACATAAAAATACAACTAAACCACAGTAAACGGAAAAGGACGTAAATATACTGTACTGTACACTGTACTGTATATTTTTCCACCACACACAACCAAACTAGTTCGCCCATGTAGCCCACAGGTACGACGCTAACAGTGTAAGCTGAAACGGTGTAAGCTGAAACACTCGCATCTCAATTCTTTAAAGTTTTTATGGGAGTGAGCGTCATAAATTTGAAACATTGTCGTAACCCAAGGACCCCTGTATATGGAACCTTTAAATGTTTTAACTTTTAAATGTCTGGCTCCCAATTGGGAAAAAGGGAAAAATGAAGAGGTAATAAAAGAAGCTCTGTCATGAAGCTGTTTCCGCTAGTGTTTGGAATTGCAACAACGTTGGCCCACCTCTTTATCACCTTTGCTATTATAAGCAGCAGTCAGTGATTAGAACACAGATCTCCAATATTTAGAGAAGGGCAAAGTATTTCTTGTCTATTCTGGCTCCATCAAGCCTCTCCACGAAGTTGGGGTGGTTGAGGATGAGTAGCCTCTACTGTGCTAAGCTGAAGTGGATACAAAATAATTGGGACTTACTGTCCAAGCCTTCCCCTAGAAACTGAAAGCCTTCAAATAGGCTTTATAGTCCAAAAATAGTTACATCAGACAGATTCTGCCAATATAATTGCTGTCTCTGTGGGGAGACAGAGGTCTGACACTTCCTACTCTGCCATGTTCCTTGATGTCCCTCCTTGATCTTTTCTTATATGCATGAATTTTTGTGTGTGTATTTCTCTGCAACTTTGTCTCATGTATAAATTCATGTAACCCCATCACTTTCACTGTCATTTCTTAAAATTCTTTTAATTCACTACCTTTGGGCCACAATTTAGTTGTTCAAGACAGGGATTGTCTATCCCATTCTGGTCCATGACATTGGTGACATCATGCTTGTAGACCTAGAGGGCAAGAAGTGGTAGGGAACCTAGATGACTTGGTAAGACACATGTTTTGGAGAGGATAGGATGTAAAATAAAAATGCAGGGGTGTGCCATCTGGCATGTCAGGATATTTCTCAAAGGGAAAGAGAAATTGCTGAATGTTGTCCCTCCATTACTAAGAAAGAGAACACATTTGGGGTCTGTTGAGATTGTGGAAGCAACATACACATCTGATACTCTTATGTGCTGTGCTGATACTCTTACAGTATTTCCCGGACAGTTTTTAGGTAGAAGAAGAGGCAGATTAAAGTCATTTGAGGTCCCGGGCACAGAAGAAAATATTGGATCCCTTAAAAAAAGAGAGAGAGACAGGGAAAATAAAAATACATGTTAACCATATTTTTAAATAAATAAAAAGTATTATGTACTATGAATGTTAAAATTTCACATTAGAAGCCAAACT
Organism: Rhynchonycteris naso; assembly: GCA_037038555.1. Classification (NCBI taxonomy): domain Eukaryota; kingdom Metazoa; phylum Chordata; class Mammalia; order Chiroptera; family Emballonuridae; genus Rhynchonycteris; species Rhynchonycteris naso. The sequence continues at coordinate 41,592,005 of CM073002.1, forward strand.
TGGTGTCATTAGAAAGAAGTGTAAAGTTGGGGTTTTGCGAGGCCCCTCAGAAGTCAGGGCCTATGGCGTGTGCCTGGTGCCTCACCGTTAAATCCACCTCTGGGTAGAGGCCAGGGCAAGAAAAGACTTTCCAACTGGCACAGGCTGCAATGCAAGTAGCTTTGCATTACCTAGTGGACCCAGTGGTGGTAAATTTCAGTGAGGCTGTGTCAAGTCCAGATAGAATCACAGCAAAGGTTCCAAAATTTTGATGCCAATCCATGACCATGTTGGCAAATGACTACCCGATCTCATTTTTGAAAAATTGCTCTTAGCTTGCTACTGGGCCCTTCTGTAGACTGAACACTTTGCACATTGAATACCAGGTAACCATGTGATCTGTTTTATGATTCTAAAATTAGCCGTGTGAAACAGTGCTGCATTATTAAATAGGTATGGTACAATAGGGTGAGGCTTGAGCATATCCTGGAAGCATGAATAAGTGGCATGAATGTGTTGCCCATATTCTCAGCATGCTTTTCCCTGCCTCTTCTCCCTCAGTCAACTGTTATGGTCATGTGTACAGTTCTCTGTGACCCTTTGATGAGGAGAACCATTCAAGTATGATTGCAGATGGCTCTACCAGGGACGCACTGCGCAGCACTATAGTCCCGCTCCAGGATGGTTCTAAGGAACAGTGAAGAAAACACTTTGGGGGGCGGGCAGAACTTTGAACAGAGTATTTTAAATTTTTTAATTTTCCACTTTGTATTTTCTACATTTTTCTGAAAGGGTTAAGGACCACTAAATCATGGGTAGTGTTTAAAATCTAGTCACATGATCAGTGACTTAGAAGAACTAAGATTAGAAGATTTATGACAAAGAGGTTTGGGGAAGAGTTAATGGCTAGAGCTTTCAGAATGGACCTAGAATGCTCAGCAAAAAATTTCCATGGAGCCTGACCAGGCGGTGGAGCAGTGGATAAAGTGTTGGACTGGGATGCAGAAGACCCAGGTTCGAGACCCTGAGCTCGCCAGCTTGAGTGCAGACCCATCTGGCTTGAGCAAAGAGCTCGCCAGCTTGGACCCAAGGTCACTGGCTCCAGCAAGGGGTTGCTCGGTCTGCTGAAGGTCCGCAGTCAAGGCACATGTGAGAAAGCAATCAATGAACAACTATGGTGTCGCAACGGCAACGAAAAACTAATGATTGATGCTTCTCACCTCTCTCCGTTCCTGTCTGTCTGTCCCTATCTATCCCTCTCTCTGACTCTCTCTCTGTCCCTGTAAATAAATAAATAAATAAATAAATAAAAATTAAAAAAAAAAATTCTGTGGAGGTATTCAGTCACCAGAGTCCAGGACAGTTTACTCTGTGGGTGTCCTTGTGTTCGCTTCCCACTCTAGTGCATGCTCAATGGGCTTGTGAACAGGGAAGCCATGGTGGCTGGCGTGAAGCTTATCTGTAGCCATAACAACACACATTTTTTTTTCACAGAGGAAGACATAGTTTCTCCACTTCTCAAGGCAAAACAAAAATAGGGGTAAAGAATAATAAATGATAAGTCAAAAAAATCTAAAGGCTACTACAATAGTGAAGGTCTATATAAAATATTTTCCCCCATCCTAACAACACTAGTTTCTGAAGTTTCAGAGTTTTAACACCCCAAAGAAGAATATTCCCACCAAAGAACACGATAATTTCATTGAACTGGAAGCTAAGACAATCACATGGATATGTCAGGCTTCTGAAGGCACAGGCAAACAGGCAAAAAATAGGGATATAGTATTGGCTGGGGCAAGTGGTTTTAATTAATACAAGGACATAGAATTTCTGCTACACAAGGAGGTGGGAGGAAAGGGTGTGGGTGAAACACAGGTGCTTCACCAGGTTGCTTTCTTAGCCTATGTGTCCAGTGTAAGTTAAAGGAAATACTTCCACAATTCTGTATAGGCAGGGTTAGCAAAGGCTCTTTGATTCATTTATTCATTCAGCAATGAACAGTGCTAATGCCAGACACTGTTCTAGGCCCTGAGGATACGACAATAAAGAAGAGAGACAAGAAACAAATAAATATACAAGTAAACAAGAAAAACAGTAGGGAATGATAAATTATAAGCTCCTCTCCCAAATAAGGTTATTTCAATACTGAGTGACTCCTTCAGATTGAGCCATCAAAGAAGAATTCTACAAAAGTAACAAACCAATATCAAATTGGCATCAGGGTCCAGCCATGCAATATGACTGAGTATTTGGGTCATTCTATCACACAAAGACCAGGGGAGGAGATGTATAAAAGCAAAATCCCTGGTAAATGCTTCTCCCATGATGATGTATGCTATTTTCAATCTTTCTAGTAATGTCCCTCTTCCATAGCAGAATCAGATTTTGTTGTTTCACCATTAAAACCCTTGATGGGGGCATTTCAAGTAGTAAGGCCATGAGTAATTTGTAATTTTTCTTTATCTATTTTTTTCTGCAACATTATTTTTTTATAATCAGAAAATATCTGAAAATTTGAAATCAATGATGCAATTGATTGATTGATTCATTGATTTTAGAAAGAGAGGAAGGAAGAGAGAGACGATTTGTTGTTCTACTTATTTATGCATTTATTTGTTGATTTTTATATGTGTGCTGACCCAGGATAGAACAAACCTACAACCTTGGCACATCAGGGTGAAGCTTCAACCCACTGAGTTACCCAGCCAGGGCTTCAATGATGAAAATTTTTATAGGTAAAAAGCTTGAATATGAGAAAATTAAAATGTGGCAATTTCTGGATGTTAGTTTTATGAAAAACATTAATTTGTGTCTCTATTATGTTTTTTAAATGTTCTAGGAAGTTTTTTATAATTCTTTTTTAAGTGAGAGGAGGAGAGATAGTGAGGCAGACTCCTGCATGTACCCCAACCAGGATCCACCCGGCAACCCCATCTGGGGCCGATGTTTAAGTACTAAATTATTTTTAATGCCTGGGGCTAATGTGTTCCAACCAAGCTATCCTCAGTGCCCAGGGCCATTCAAACCAAACAAGCCACTGGCTGTGGAAGGAGAAGAGGGAGAAAAGGGGGAGAGGGAGAGGGAAGAAGTAGATGCTCGGTTCTTCTGTTTGCCCTGACTTGGAATTGAACCTGGGGCATCCATATGCCAGGCTACCACTCTATCCACTGAGCCACGAGTCAGGGTCTCTAGGAAGTTTTATTAATTTAATTTTATGGTAAAGTTTATTTTTATTTTTATTTTATTTTTCTGAAGTGAAAAGCGGGGAGACTGAGAGACAGAATCCCGCATGCCCACTAGGGGTCGATGCTCTGCCCTTCTGGGCTGTTGCTTCGTTGCAACCGGAGCCATTCTAGCACCTGAGGCAGAATCCATGGAGCCATCCTCAGTGCCCAGGCCAACTTTGCTCCAATGGAGCCTTGGCTGCGGGAGGGGAAGAGAGAGATAGAGAGAAAAGAGAGGGGGAAGGGTGGAGAAGCAGATGGACACTTCTCCTGTGTGCCCTGGACAGAAATTGAACTGGGGACTTCCACACACCAGGCTGATGCTCTACCACTGAGCTACCCAGCCAGGGCCTATATGGTAAATTTTTTTAACATTAAAAACTTTGTAATTACTCTTCTCAGTCGTTAAACTATTTCTTTATACATGAATATTTATGTGTACAATTATTTATAAAGATATAAACGTAATATTGACAATGTTTAAAGACCCTAAAAAGCACAAAGAGAAGTAAAAAGAGTAATATAACAGCAAATGCCAACACAGTATGAACAAGTGTTAAGATTTTATCATGTTGACTTTCAGGGTTTAAATAAACATTCAAATTGTTCCAATCCCCTTCCCATATCTCCTTTCCTGACATTCTGTCATTTTATATATGTTGAAATGAGGCCCTTCCTCTCTCTCTCTTCTCTTTTTTTCTACCCTCTCTGTCTTTCTAATCTATCTGATAGTTTTCTATGAATTTCTAGTTCCATAGAAACAAGCAAGGAGCTCTTCTTTGAACAAGGCACTGGTCATGCCTCAGTTAGAACCCATGTAAGTGAAGTTCTTTTGTAATGAAGTCAGTGCAGTTAAGTAAGGAAGGGGGGACTCAAGAATCATGCAAAAATACTCTTGATGGGAACCATATGTCTGAATGGCCACGTTCCAGTAAACTGAGCAAGTTCACAGATGTGTTGGTTTTAAATTCCTCTATTCACAACTCCTATTTTATCCACCTGGCAACTGTGTAAACAGCACTAACCTTTATCACGCACACTCCCACCGAAGTGACCATGAGTCCCTGGAGTGTCTGTCTCTCCAATCTCCCACGCCGGCAGTTACTCATCATCTGCTACTCCCTGAGTCTTCCCGGTTATCAAAGAAAGACAATGTCTGATAATAATCACTTATACTTGTTGACTGATAGATTAATCTTTAGCAGATGAGTTTCAGTCACTGTAATATCTCAATCAGTCATTTTAAGCCCCTCATATCTAGTTGAAGAAGGAAAACCTTTAGCTTTACCCACGACTAAAGGAATTTCAGGCATCAGCCAGCAGGTGCTAAAAGGTGTTGCTATGGGGAAGGGTTCCTCGAAGTAATTGTGACGTAGACCTTGTTACCCAGTAGTTTTCAAGATTGTCTATTAGAATCACAGAGGAACTTTATAAATATTTGTCACTCGCCCCACTTGACGTTCTGATGTAATTGGTCAGGGATTGGACTTGGGAATTCATGTTTTGAAAATCTCCCATGAAGACACAGAAAGACTAGTATTGTATAATTCCACTTATATAAAGTAATCTAGCGTAGTTAAATTCATAGGGATAGAAAGTAGAATGGTGGTTGCTAGGGTCTGTGAGAAGAGGATTGAAGAGTTGTTCATTTTTAGTATTATTTAAAAATTTTTTTATTTATCAATTTTAGAAAGAGGAGAGAGAAAGAAAGCAGGGAGGAGCAGGAAGCATCAACTTGTAGCTGCTTCTTATATGTGCCTTGACTAGGCAAGTCCAGGGTTTTGAACCAGCAACCTCAGCACTCCAGGTTGGTGCTCTGTCCACTGTGCCACTGCAGGTCAGGCAAGGAGCTGTTTAATGGACACAGAGTCTCCTTTGGGAAGATAAAAGAGCTCTGGAGAAAGACGGTGGTGGTGGTTATACAACGGTATGAATATACTTAATACCACTGAACTGAGCACCAAAAATTGATTAGAATGGTAAATTTTATATTTTGTGTATTTTGCCACAATTTTAAGAAATGAAAAATAAACTCTTCCCCAGTGATTGTAATTTTCACTCAGATTGAGAACCAGGTCCTGCCCTCTCGCTTGAGTTGGTTTCTTACTCCCCTGGGATGTTAAGTTAGATGCTATTCAGGTTTCAACTACTGCTGTTACTAGGGGCAAAGAAGCTTTACTTAACACTTTTCCTTTAAGATTTTATTTGTCCCCTGCCCAAGACCAGTCCTGGAAACCATCTGCATGGCCCCTGTAACACTTCTGCATCTAGTAGCAACATTTCTGGCAAGGGCTGAATAGCAACCTCTCTACTAGGAGGGGTTTTATTCTCTGGTCTCTTCTAATATCTGAGGCTGGAGTCTCTCTTCCCCTCTCTTTTTCCAGACTTAGATGTGCTAGGTTGGATCCAGTCCCATAATCTGACTCATGCAGGTATAAATCACATAATAGGGATACTGAGTTCTTTGTATGTTCTCTAATGAAATGTCTTGCTTACCTAGTGTGTAATGCAGATGTTAACTGAGGTCATCCTATCTTTTGAAATGCATATGAATTTGACTCAGCACCTCTCCCACACCCTGGGAAAAAGTACAACCTCTAAGATTTCTGAACATTCCAGGGCTGGGGTTTTCCTCCAGTCCGATTTTGGGTGTCGGAATCTGCTCTCAAAATGTTCTGCAGCAGCATCTTTTGCTCAGTATTTTTCAGGCTGACCCAGAGGTTATTAGATATTTCTGTTCTTAAAAATTCTTTAATAAAATAATATAATTCCATTTATATACAATCCCAAACTGGCCAAACTGACCTAGGTGTAAGGTCAGTGAGAACCTAATTGACTATGATGAATCATGAGGCTTTTGAGATTCTGGTCAATTCTCTTTTTTTTTATTATTATCACTTTTCATTTTCAATTACAGTTGACATACAACATTATCATATTAGTTTCAGGTATACACTCCAGTGATTAAACATTACATAACTTACTAAACGATCATTCTGATAAATCTCTTATCCATCTAATGCCATATATAGTTATTAGAATATTATTGACTATATTCCCTATGCTGTACTTGATATCCTATGACTATTCTGTAACTACCAATTTGTACTTCTTTTTTTCTTTTCTTTTTTGTATATGTAGTGAGAAAGGGAGAGGGAGAGAGAGAGAGAGAGAAAGATCAAATTGTTGCTCCACTTTAGTTATGCATCCACTGATTATCCATTGATTGCTTCTTGTACATGCCTTGATTGGAGATAGAACCAGCAACACTGGGCTCAAGCCAGCAACCCTATGATTGAGCCCAGTGACCTTGGTGCTCTGGGTTGATGCTCTATCCACTGTGTCACCTCTTGCCAGATCTATTTGTACTTTTTAATCCCTTCACGTTTTTCACCCATCCCCACAACCCCTCTCCCATGTGGCAACAATCAAAATGTTTTCTGTATCTATGAGTCTGTTTCTGTTCTGCTTGTTTGTTTTTTAAATTCAATTGTTGGTAGATATGTATTTATTGCCATTTTATTGTTCATTTTAGAGATTTATTTTTTCTTCTTCTTAAAGAAGACTCTTGAACATTTTATGTAATACTAGCTTGGTGGTGATAAATTCCTTTAGCTTTTTCTTGTCTGGGAAGCTCTTTATCTGTCATTTGATTCTAAATGATAGCTTTGCTGGGAAGAGTAATCTTGGTTGCAGGTCCTTGCTTTTCATCACTTTGAATATTTCTTGCCAATCCCTTCTGCCTGCAAAGTTTCTGTTGAGAAATCAACTGAGTCTTATGGAAACTCCCTTGTACATAACTACTTTTCTCTTGCTGCTTTTAAGATTTTCTCTTTGTCTTTAAGGCTTTTGTATTTCAATTAAGATATGTCTTAGTGTGGGCCCCTTTGGGTTCATCCTGTTTGGGATTCTTTGGGCTTTCTGGACTTGTATGTCTATTTCCTTCATCAGATCAAGGAAGTTTTTTGTTAATATTTTTTAAAAATATGTTTCCAATTTCTTTCTTTCTTTCTCTCTTTCTTTCTTTCTTCCTTCCTTTCTTTCTTTTTTTCTTTCTGTGACAGAGACAGAGAGAGAGACAAAGAGAGGGACAGATAGGGACAGACAGACAGGAAGAGAGGGAGATGAGAAGCATCAATTCTTCGTTGTGGCACCTTAGTTGTTCATTGATTGCTTCCTCATATATGCCTTGACTAGGGGGGTGGGGGTGGCTACAGCAGACCATGTGACTCCTCGCTCAAGCTAGCAACCTTGAGTGAGCTATGCTGAAACCAGATGAGCCTGTGCTCAAGTTGGTGACCTCGGGGTTTTGAACCTGGGCCTTCTGAGTTCTAGTCCAATGCTCTATCCACTGTGCAACAACCTGGTCAGGCTAGGTTTCCGATTTCTTGATCTCTCTCTTCTCTTTCCAGCACCCCCTGATGCAAATGTTGGTCCACTTGAAGTTGTCCAAAAGGTTCCTTACATTAACTTTATTATTTTTTAAATTCTTTTTTCTTTTTGTTGTTCTGATTGGATGGTTTTTCTTCTTTATATTCCAAATCACTGACTTGATTCTTGGCTTCATCTCCTCTACTGTTGATTTCCTGTAAATTAGTCTTAATTATAGTTAGTGTACTCTTTATTTCTGACTGGTCCTTCTTTATGCTCTTGAGATTCTCACTAAGTTCATTGAGCATCCTTAATAATCATTGTTTTGAACTCTGCATCTAGTAGATTGCTTGTTTCCATTGTGTTTAGTTATTTTTCTGGAATTTTGTTCTGTTCTTTCATTTGAAATCTATTTCTTTGTCTCCTCATTTTGACAGCCTCTCTCTGTTTGATTTTATGTATTAAGTAGACCTTCTATGTCTCCTGGGTTTGGTATAGTGACCTAATGAAGTAAATGTCCTGTAAGGTTCAGTAAGTAGCACAGTCTCCCTGTTCACCCAAGCTGAGGACTCCAGGTGCACTTCCCCATGTAGGCAGTGTATACCCTTCTCTTGTAGGTGAGATTTGATTGTTGTTGGTACATCAATGGGAGGGATTGACTCCAGGCAGGACTGGAGTCCTATAAGGACTGGCTGTGAACACTGACCACTGACCACCGGCCTCCAACCACTGTCGAAGATGAGCTGTGTTGGGGCCCACCCCACAGAACAGGACTTACTTCAGCAGGATTCTGGTGCCCACAGAGTCTGCTTCAATCACTGTGGGATTTTATAGCCAGAAATTACAGGGACTTCTCTTACTGGCATAGGAACCCTGGAATGGGGGTCTTATGTGGGGCTGGGACCCTTCACTCCTCAGGGGAAACCTCCACATCTAAGATATCCCTCCAATTTTTTATCTGCCACATATAGGTGTGGGACATGACCATTCTGCATTTCCTACCAGTCTTGACATGGCTTCTTTAATTACCTAGTTGTAGGACTTTCATTCAGCTCAATTTCAGATGGTTCTAAATGGTGGTTGTACTGTAGTTTAGTTGTAATTTTGATGTGGTTGTGGGAGGAGATGAGTACCATGTTTACTTATGCCACCATCTTGCCTGGAAGTCTCCAATTCTATTTTTTTTATCAGATGCTGGTTACACAGGTGATTTTGGGGAAAGCTATTGAGCTGTACACTTGTGATTTGCACACTCTTCTAGATTTATGCTATGCTTCAATAAAAAAAATTACATTAAAAAACAAAGAACACAGAAGAAGCCTGTCAGTAAGCTCATGTCCAGGCATGTAGCTTGGCTTTCTTTCCCCATCCAGACTCTCTCCCCAGATCAGTGTAAAGAACTCTCACACCTACCCAGCTTCTGCATCCAGAAGTCAGTTTTTGGTTTTGACCTGTTAATGTTTTCAAAAAAGACCAAGAGAAATGCCAACACACAGCATGTTGTCAATGATGAACCTGTGCAGATATGGCCTCTCACATACCCTTCTTCCTAAGCATCCTCATCACAAGTGTTCCAGCAAGAAGTGGACAGACTTGTGCCTGACCTGTGGTGGCGCAGTGGATAAAGCGTCGACCTGGGAACACTGTGGTCGCCAGTTCAAAACCCTGCACTGGTCTGGTCAAGGCACATATGGGAGTTGATGCTTCCAGCTCCTCCCCCCTTTCTATCTTTCTCTCTCTCTCACTCTGTGTCTCCTCTCTAAAATGAATAAAATAAAAAGAAATTTTAAAAAAAGAATAAAGAAGTGGACAGACTTGTCCAGGTGCCTACTGCCCACTCCTTCCACTCTTCCCCATCAGCCCTTCCTCTGGAACCTCCAAACCTGTCAGAGGAGAGACTTTATCTCTGCTTCTGACCTACCAGTGAGGCCAGGAAACCACCTCTGCACAATGAGACAAACAGTCCGACAGACAGATCCTGAACCCATTCCCTAGAGCTAAACAGCTCTCAGAAAATGGGAGCATTGCTCATGGGATAAGAAATCAAACTGTGGTTCTCAGGACAATTTAGTCTGACTACCTGTGGGCATCCTCAAAGGACAGCTCTGAGCTTGGGCAGCCCCATCCTGCAGCAGACCTCTGCCCTAAGCTTCTCCAGCTCCACTGCTGGGGCTCATCACGTATGGTGGGACCCGGGCACCTGTTCTTCAATAGAAGGAGTAACCATGGTGCCAGAGGTTGCAGATGGTGCCAGTATGGTAACACTTAAGGCCAGGTGCCAGCAGAAGGTGGTGAGAAAGCTCAGAGTCTCCAGTGAGCAAGGGCCTATCATCACATATAGCTGCAGCAGTCAGGCCAACAGGCTGTTCAGGCCTCAAACACCTACATCAAAGGCCAAGGCCTTGGCTGCCCGTCCCAGCTTTATGTACTGTTGTGTTAGTCACACCTGGTTCGTTACAGCCACCACATGATCAGCAGGAAGAATGCCAGACCCAGTGACCTGCTGCCCTGGTGTGTGGAATAGGACAGCTGCTCAGGCCTTTCCCAGTTCATCATCACCATCTGCTATATCTTTGAAGAACAAAAGAACTTAGCAAGGGTGTTATTATGGAGGCAACTGCTTCCCCCGCCTCTTCCTGCTGATGCTACCTCTGTCCTCATGTTTCTTGGTAAGACATATTTAAAACAGGACAGGGACAACTGCCCTGAGGAGAAAAGCCCAGGACCCTTCGAAGAAGTGACTTCTCTTTCTATACCATCCACAAGGAAGCTGCAGCCAGTGGGCTAAGCTTTCTGCCCTAGCCTGGCCTCTGATGTTGTCATCACTGAGGGAGTCCACTCTTGTTGCTGGCTGATCTGGGTCTCTGGGGCTGGTGGACTTCCACAGGCAATGGTCTCAACAGCTTGGAGGAGCCCTGATCTTGCTTGGTTTAAATCTCTAGAAGTTCCCCTCAGGAAATAATGCTTGTGTTAAGTGAGACAAAAACAGCTTTTTCCACTGGAGAGGGGGGCCCACAGGAAGATTCTTTGAGCTTTGCAGGTTCTCCTGTTCTGTGAGACCATGCTTCTAGGTCCTCCACCTAAATTATCTTCTTCTTAAAGTACGTATCTGGGGCTGTGGTGTGCTGTGGCCAAGTGAAGAGCTAACCTCCTAGCTTTTTGAAACCACTAGGTCACTTAGATCCTCAGGGTATAAAGATGTGTGGGGTTATAATATGAAATGACTTCCTCCTCGGCAGCAAATATTCTCTTCTGTGCCACATTGTTCCTTCTTATAGTAGCTCTTGTTCAGAACCCCAAGGTCTTTCTTTGGGGATGATTCAGCCCCTTAGAGTAAGATGACCAGATTTTAAAATTGGTAAAGCGGGACACCACTGACAGGGGTGTTCTTGATTAAAAATTTGGTCTATATGGAGCAAAGAAACATTTTCATAGAATGCAAAAATGGTATTGTAATATATTTATTTTAAATCGGGACTTCTTTAAAACGCCGCGGGATGCGGGACAAATTGTTAAAAATCGGGACTGTCCCGCCAAAAGCAGGATGTCTGGTCACTTTACTTAGAGTCCTCCTACTTGGACTTTGTACACCTGCTAATGTGAGACTTGTACATGGGCTTGGGCAGGGACTTGCAGGAGAAGCAAAGCTGGGTTATTGGTCTTTTTTGTGTGTGTGGCAGAGACAGAGAGAGTCAGAGAAAGGGACAGATAGGAACAGACAGACAGAAAGGGAGAGAGATGAGAAACATCAATTCGTCGTTGCAGCACCTTAGTTGTTCATTGATTGCTTTCTCATATGTACCTTGACTGGGGGGCTACAGCAGACCGAATGACCCCTTGCTCAAGCCAGCGACCTTGGGCTCAAGCTGGTGAGCATTTTGCTCAAACCAGATGAGCTCGCGCTCAAGCTGGCAACCTTGGGGTCTCAAACCTGGGTCCTCCACGTCCCAGTCTGACACTCTATCCACTGCGCCACTGCCTGGTCAGGCTGTTATTAGTCATTTTTTATGGCTTGTCTGCTTAGCCATGAGGACTTCACATGACAAAGGTGTTGTCACAAATATGAGGTGAAAATAGAGGTTATTCAGTAGAGATGTTAAGAAAAATCGACTCACTCTAAGGAAGAACATAAAAAGAAAAAACTCTACCCAACAGTGCATACAAAGTTAGACTCTTCTTGATTGAGTTACAAGCTACATATCAAATATAAAAATATAAAGTTAGTAGAAGAAAGTAAAGAAAAACATATTAAGTCTTTGGGATATGAAAGAACTTCTTAAAGTTTCAAAAGCTCAACTCATATGGAAAAATTGTTAATTTATTTAATGAATTTGAATACATAAAATGAAAGATTTCTATTCTACAAAGGACATTATATGAAAGTTAATAGGTAATGGTTGAATCAGAGAAAACATTTGCAATGTTCAAAACTAAAAAGGTAGTAAAATCATTCTAGACTACACAAAGAAATTTTAGTAATCAATAAAGAAAAAAACCCAGCAACTGTGATAGAAAAAAATGGGCAAAGGACATGGACAGGAAAACAACAGAAGAGAAACCCAAGAAGTTAATAAGCATATGACAGAATGCTCAAAATCACTGATAATCTGAAAAATGCAAAATCAAACCTTCATGAGATATCATTTTGCACCTATTAAACTGGCAACCATCCAAAAGCCTGGTAATGCCAAGTTGGAAGGGATTTGGTGATATAGAAGAAGTCAATTATGTATCACTGATGGAAATGTAGACAGGTGACCCATTCTGGAAAGGAGTCTGGTTTTACTTGGTCAAATTGAGTCTGACATATACATACCCTATGTAAAGCCAGTAGCCACAGCCACCATCACAGCTGCCTGGCCCAAGCAGGTTCGCATTTGATTCGGACAGATGGTAATGAAACAACAAAGCCAAGAACTGGTGGGCCATTAGCTTTAATACTAGCTTGCACCCGGTGGGCAAGAAATACACACAGTGAGAAAACACTTCCCTTCCCGTTCAGGGCTCCCAAAGCCACTGACTTATCCGAGTTTTCTTAGGATCAAAGGTTTGTACCTCACCAGCCTTATTCATCTCTGTTCCCCATCTCCTTCTCTCTACACAAACTCTGCACAAACTGGCTTCTCCTTCAGCACTCCACCATTTTGGCTGCGTCTCCTCTCCTCCACATGGCCTTTCTCCACTCACTTCCAGCATGGGCTCCTCTGCCCCATTTTATAGTATAGAAATCAAAACCTTTAATTCGATATACAAACAAGGAAGTCTCTGATAAAAAGTCACTTATCTGAGGCATAATGGGATTCCTCAGGAGAGTGCACTACCCCACATCATGCAACAGTCAAGGGTGTGGGGAAAAGCTTAGTTTTGAAACTAAGCCTTAGGCTATAACAACCCTGCCTGCTTACAGCCTGTCCCCCACACCCAATGCAAACTATAAGCGAGTAAACATATATATCATATTTACAAACTTATTTGACCATCACCCTATGACTGAACAATACTGCTTCTGAATGTATATCCCAGAGAAATTCTTATATAGACCTGTTAGGGATCACTTAGAAAGATGTTCATCACAACATGTCTTATAGAGAGTTGGAGGTCACCTGAATATTCACTGCTGGCAGAATGGGGTGAGTACATTAAGGGGCATTTTGCAGAGAACAGACAGCTTGAGTGAGATGTTAAGCAACAACACATCAACATGTTAAAAACAGAAAGGAGGAAACAGAATAAGATATAATGCATAATACCATTACCATAAACTATTAAAAAAAAAATATATATATATATAAGTTAACAATGCATATTTTGCAAGAAAGAATTCAAATAAAGATGTTCATTAACAGTAAAATAATGATCTGTGGAGAGAGGGGAATGAAAGTAGAAAATAGAGATAAAAAAGAATAAGTTCATTTTTTTTAATTTAAGTGGGAGGAGAGGAGATAGACACACTACTCCCAGATGCACGCTGACCAGTATACACCTGGTGACCTCCATCTGAAGCCAATGCTCTGTCCTTCTGGGGCTGATGCTTACAACCTAGCTCTTTTTAGCACCTGAGGTGGAGGCTCCATGAAACCATAGTGCCTGAGGCAAACATGCTAGAATCAATCAAGCTACTGGCTACAAGAGGGGAAGAGAGAGAGAAAGAAAGGGGAGGGGGAGGGGTGCAGAAGTAGATGGTCATGTCTCCTGTGTGCCCTGACTGGGAATCGAACCCGGAACTTCCATACACCAGTCAATGCTCTACCACTGAGCCAACCAGCCCGGACCGAGAATAAGTTAATTTGTAAAATAAGTAAAGGGATCTGTGTAGAACAAGGATAATAATATATCATGGACTGAACAATATAAGAATAATCCAAGCCTCTTTAACCAAGACAAACTAAAATGAAAATAACGGCTGACACAAAAGGAAAGGTACAATGAGCACATAAAATCTTGATTATACAAGAAAACGTGTGATGTGGGCTCCACAGCAGGTATTAAGAAAGGGTCACAAGAGATAAGGCAGGGAGAGACTCTATTCATGCTAGGGAATCAGAGGAGGCTTCATAGAGAAAGTATCAAGTTTGAGTAAATGTTACTTACGTAAGAACAAGCATCTTTCCCAGGTGGCTCACATAAGAGGTATCTGCTCACATCAAAGAAAAACCTGTCCACCCACTTATACAGAGTTTGTAATCAAACCTTATCAGATTATCATACCAGAAGCCCAGCACTCACAACAGTAACACTGATATAGCCTGATGGACGGTCAGGGAGACCAGAAGATGGCCTCTTGGCTGGACCCAGAGCCCTTTCATTGACCCAGGGTCATGGGTGAGGCCATCTCCAGTGGCCTCTTGTAAATTGCTCTCTGTGCTGTAATGCCCTCCTGTTATCCCCATGTAAAGCTCAGTTGTGTATGAATTAAAGGTAAGATCTAAACCAGAAGAGAAGTGGTACCAGGCACATTAGGATTTCATTGCATCTGCTTCCACTAATGGTAGATGAAGAGGTAAACCACCTCCCTCTGATGAAACCACACAAGTTAGAGGAGACGTCAAACCATCCTGGAAGGCCTAACCAAAAAAAGAGAAACTAATCGAGTAGAACAGGGAGGAGAAAAGAGCCTAAATGGGTGAGCCTTTGCTCCTTATCCAAGATGTGTTCACCCCCTGGGAGAAGGCAGCTCACGGGCCAAGCTTGTTAAATGAGTGGGAGGGATGATATTGCAGTCCATATTGTCCAGAAGACACAGTGGAGTCACTTGCTACCTCACCTTGATGACATTTTTACCCGTGGGTTGTCTGCCAATCCTCAGAATCTAGAATATAGAGCTGGAGGGAGACAGTTAGAATTCACTATCCATCAAGGTGGAAAGCCTTAAGAGCTATAATTGGAAGTAGGGTGGGAACTGACTCTCTGGTCATCTAGAATATTCTCAAGCCCTGTTCTTGTTCCCTCAGGTTCGGACAGAGGGAAGGAAGACCCTCTCTGGAAGAAGATCCTAGGTCTCAAATTAATTTACAAAATAGTCATTTCAAATAAAGTTTTCAGAAAGTGCACAGGCACACAAGGCGCATGAGACAAAACAACAGGCGTCAGAATCAACAGAAGCCATAAACAACAGAAACAGACCCACTGGAATCCCAGTTATTAAAATTTTAAGATACAACCTGTAACAAAGCAATGATTACCATGTCCACGAAAGTAAGCAGAATTTGAAGTTTTATGGAAATTTTGAAAGGAACATTGCAGATTAAACAACAACAAAACAAGCAGTAAACTCTCCAATATCTCTCGTAGCAATATTTCTGATGACTTATCTCCACGGGCAAGGGAAATAAAAGACAAAATAAACAAATGGGACTATATCAAGCTACAAAGCTTTTGCACAGCAAAATACACCATTAACAAAATAAAAAAACAACCCACACAATGGGAGAACATATTCGCTGATATTTCTGATAAGAGTTTAATAACAAAAATTTAATGGCCCTGGCCATTTGTTTTAGTGGTAGAGCGTTGGCCCAGCATGTGGATGCCCTGGGTTTGATTTCCAGTCAGGGCACACAGAAGAAATGACAATCTGCTTCTCCACTTCTCCTCCTCCTCCTTCTACTTCTTCTCTCCCACAGCCATGGTTGGATTGGTTTTAGCAAATTGAACCTGGGCACTGAGGATGACTACTTGGAGCTTCTGCTTCAGGAACTAAAAATAGCTCCGTGGCAAGCATGGCCCCAGATGGGCAGAGCATCGGCCCCAAATGGAAGTCACTGGGTGGATCCCAGTCAGGGCACATGCAGGAGTGTCTCACTATCTACCCTCATCTCACTTGGAAAAGAAGAAAGAAAAAAATAACCAAAATTTACAAAGAACTTTTAAAACTCAACACCAGGAAGGTAAACAATCCAATTAAAAAATGGGAAAAAGAACTGAGTAGACACTTCTCCTAAGAGGACATGCAGATGGCCAATAGGCATAAGAAAAAATGTTCAATGTCACTAATCATTAAAGAAATGCAAATTAAAACTATAATAAGATATCACCTCACACCTGTCAAGATGGCGCTCATTAACAAATCAAAACACAACACAATAAGTGCTGGTGAGGGTGTGGAGAAAAGGGAACCCTCCTGCACTGCTGGTGGGAATGCAGACTGGTGTAGCCACTGTGGAAAGCAGTTTGGTGTTTTCTCAAAAAATTAAAAAATGAAACTGCCCTTTGACCCAGCTATCCCACCTTTAGGAATATATCCTAGGAATACCAAATCACTGATTCAAAAGAAGATATGCACCCCCATGTTTATTGCAGCATTGTTCACAATAGCCAAGATCTGGAAACTTCCCAAGTGTACATCAGTGGCTGAGTGAATTAAAAAGCATTGGTACATACACAATGGAATACTATGTGCCTGTGAAAAAGAAGGAAATCTTACCTTTTGCTATGGCATAGATAGACCTGGAGATTTTTTAAAATTTATTTATTCATTTTAAAGAAGAGAGAGAGAGAGAGAAAGAGAGAGAGAGAAGGGGAGGGAGGAGCAGGAAGCATCTATTCCCATATGTGCCTTGACCGGGCAAACCCAGGGTTTTGAACTGGCGACCTCAACATTCCAAGTTGACGCTTGATCCACTGCGCCACCACAGGTCAGGCAGACCTGGAGATTTTTATGCTCCGTGAAATAAGCCAGGCAGAAAAAGACAAAAATCATATGATCTCTGTAAGGCCAGTGGTCAAGGCCACCATCACAGCCGCCTGGCCAGTGCAGGTTCACATTGGATTCGGACAGTCGGTAATGAAACCACGGAGCCAAGATCTGGTGAGTCATCAGCTTTAATTCTAGCTTGCACCCGGCGGGCAAGCAAAAACACACACTGGGCTCCAAAACCCACTCATTCAGTGCTCACAAAGCTACTGACTTATCCGAGTTTCCTAGAATCAAAGGTTTTAGCTCACCAGTCTTATTCACCTTTGTTCCCTGTTGGGCAGATAAAATATATTATGCTCACTTTGTTAAAGATGGTGCTGCCCACATGGAAGCCCATCACCCCAGTGATATTAGTTACCCTTATGCTTGGGATGGGCGTAATTATATTATTGGGTGTGGGGGACAGGCTGTAAGCAGGCAGAGTCCTTATAGCCTAAGGTTTAGTTTTAAGAGTAAGCCTTTCCCCACACCCTTGACTGATTGGATGATGTGGGGTGGTGCACTCTCCTGAGGAATCCCATTATGCCTCAGATGGGTGACTTTGTATCAGAGACTTTCTTGTTTGTAGATTGGATTAAGGGTTTGGATTTCTACTCTATAAAGTGGGATAGACCAGGAGCATGCTTTCTCTCGGTTCCTGAGGTTAGTATTAGAGAGAGATCAGATTAAGACCATATGGAGGAGAGGAGAAGCAGCCAAGATGCTGAGAAGCCAGTTTGAGCAGAGTTTGTGCTGGAGAAGGAGATGGGGAACAGAGGTGAATAAGGCTGGTGAGCTAGAAGCCTTTGATTCTAGGAAACCCGGATAAGTCAGTAGCTTTATGAGCACTGAATGAGTGGGGTTTGGAGCCCAGTGTGTGGTTTTGTTTGCCCGCCGGGTGCAAGCTAGAATTAAAGCTGATGGCCCACCAGATCTTGGCTCCGTTGTTTCATTACCGACTGTCTGAATCTAATGCAAACCTGCACTGGCCAGGCTGCTGTAATAATGGCCCTAACTACTGGATTTACATTCCCCATCTCCTTCTCTCTGCACCAACTCTGCACAAACTGGCTTTTTCCTCAGCACTCCACCATCTTGGCTACTTCTCCTCTCCTCCATGTGGCCTTAATCTGCTCTCCTTTCTAATACTAACCTCAGGAACCGAGAGCGAGCAAGCTCCCGATCTGTCCCACTTTATAGTGTAGAAATCCAAACCCTTAATCCAATCTACAAACAAGAAAGTCTCTGATACAAAGTCACCCATCTGAGGCATAATGGGATTCCTCAGGAGAGTGCACCACCCCACATCATCCAATCAGTCAAGGATGTAGGAGAAAAGTTTACTCTTAAAACTAAACCTTAGGCTATAAGGACTCTGCCTGCTTACAGCCTGTCCCCCACACCCATCCCAAGCATAAGGGCAAATAATATCACCTGGGTGACGGGCTTCCATGTGGACAGCGCCATCTTTAACAAAGTGAGCATAATATATTTTATCTGCCCAACAATCTCACTTATATGTGGAATTTAATGAACACAGTGAACTGAGGAACAGAATAGAGGCAGATGCAGGGTCACAGAAAGCAGAGGGACAGCTGTCAGAAGGAAGGGGGATGAGGGAATGGGATCAGAGAAGGTGAAGGGATTAGTGAAGTTATATATACACAACCCATAGGTACAGATAACAAGACAGCAAATCCCAGAGGGGAGAGGGGAGGCTGAGTTAGGGAAGAGGGGTAAAGAGGGTATAATGGGAGGCATGTTGTTGGGGGATAAAGGTGTTATATTAAGTGGGACACTTGAATCCATGTTAACACAATAAATTAAAATTAATAAAATACAAATGGAAAATTTCTATTAAAAAACAATTTAGATATTCTGTAACTGAAAGTACAATAATCTAATTAAGAACTCAACAAAAGGGTTAATAACAGTGGAAAGGAATATATGTCAGAAGAAACCATCCAGAACAAAGTCCAGAGAGTTATAAAGATGGAAAGTATAGAATAGGAAATAAATGAGATAGAAGGTACAATAAAAAAAGAAAATCCAATATATGTCTACTTGCAGTTTTAGAAGGAAGGGAGAGAGAGAATGGAGCAGAGGCAACATTTGAAGAGATAATGGTTGAAAAATTTCCAGAATTGATGAAATAAGTCAGTCCTCTGATTCAAAAAACCAAATGATAGAGTCCCACAGGATATAAACATCTCAAAGAACCAAGCACTGGATAAGCCAAGGGTTCCCTTTGATGGAAGTTCTCCTTTTATGACAAGGTGTGAACGTACTCTGAAAGAGATGGTGGCTTTCTTTTACAGAGGAGTTTCGTTGTTTGTTTTTGAAGATGGGAAAATTTTGACCTTGTTATTAAGCTGGGGCAAGAAACCAGTTGAGAGTGAGAGGCTGAAAACGAAGGAGGGGAAGTAATGCACGAAGAAGTTCTTAGAGGGAACAAGGACAACATTATGAATAATTATAATAGCTACCATTTATTCAGCACATGTCGGAATCTGTGTCCTGACCTGTCAGACATTGTTATTAATTCTTAAGGTCCTTAACAGTTGTTATTTCTACTCAGATATCACTGATATGTTAGCAGGCACTCAGATAATTTAAAGGGAAAAAAATTTTGATTGTATAGCTAGTAAGTGGTGACACTAAAATCTAAATCAGATCTCACTGACTCCAAAGTCTGTGTTCTTCCTGCCCTACCAGGCTGCTTGCAGAGCTGCAGTTGGCCTCAAAAGGGCCTTTCCTCTGTCTGAGGTTGGAGGGGAGTAAAGGGTGACGGTAGAGGTGGAGATATTTGCAGAATATAGAGGGTGGATATAAGAAACGTCCAAACCCATTGAAAAATTTTATGAGTTTATTTGAGCCAAACTAGCGACAATTGCTGGGAAGCAAAATCTCAACGGATTGAGAAAAGATTCTGGAGAGTGGCAGTTTTGGAGCTTAGTTACTTACTACATTAGAATCAAAGGAGGTTAGATGAAATCCATTGGTGGCAGATGGAGGAGGCGGAGAAAGCAAAGCACAGAAATCTCTAGGATTGGATAACAAGCAAAACAGAGTGACCTGTACTTCTTTCACATTGGTGGGCACAGGATAGTTAATAATGAACATTTACATCATATGGAGATGTATTCATGGAACAAGATAACAGTGAGGGCTTCTGTGGTCTCACCATCACTCTGACATTTCAAAGGTATATGATCTGAAATACGAAAAAACAATAGACAGGCTCACTTAGGTAAAGATTGACCTTTGTCAAGGAAGCCACAGGCGTAGGATTCTACAGGCACCACAATTCACTCAGGTCCCCTGGTGTGTGTGTGTGTGTGTGTGTGTGTCTATTGAGGACTTTGCCTGGGCTCTGCTTCCTCCTTCACACTGATGGGGGTGTGGGCTTTTAACCCCTGCATCTGACACACCTGGCACAGAACCATTCAGTGGTTTTCAACCTTTTTACACTTGGGGACTGGTGACCTAGCCAGCCAGAAATGGAAATACACAATAAAGTTTTATCTTAATGCACATAACAGTGCAACATGGTACAAGATGGTGCTTGATTTCCGAACTCCACATGTACGATGCATTGATATGACACAATTTGTCCAAATGCTTTATGTCTGTTATGCATGATTTGTAAATTCTCTGAATGGTGCAAAAAATTGTTCCAACGAGCCCACAAGTTTCAAAGATATCTAAGACAACCGCAATAGTATTTTCATCAATCATACAGGTTGATAAATGGCAATCACCCTGAGCATAAGCGAATTTGACTAAGATCATTGGGTCTATAATCTTCATACAACATCAAGGTGGCTAACTCATTTGCGGACTTGCTCAAAATTTCAGGTGGACCCGCCCTTCTGTGAACTAGACATTGGAAAACACTGATAAGCAACATGAGACTGGAAGAGGAATTAAATAAAGGTTTGGGAATGATGTCTTCTTCTGGGAAGCGCGCCAGTGCCCTCTAGTGTGCGAGTTTGGGACTTCCTGAGGTCCCATCACTTTGGGGTGGAGGTACAAACCCTAAAGCCAGATTTGGGTGTTCCACTTAACCCATACTGCAGACAGCAAGGAGGTGTAGCGCTGGGGCTTTGCGAGTGAGGACGGGGGCGGGGTGGAGTGAGGATGGTGTGGTCCTTTAATGAATGAGCCCGGTCTGCTTCAGCTCCAACCCAGGTTAGGGTGAGCCTTCCTCCTACCCCTACTCATTACATGTCTTCTCTTGGGGAAAAAGAAGGAAAGAAAATGAATATATTTGTGCCAGACAGCTTTGTATATTCATGTGGAAACAACACTAAAAAGGATTTGAAGTGATCTCAAACATTTTTAAGCATATAAAAGAAAAGGAAAAGGACAGGGGGAAAAGATCAACAGAGGGGTAAGGATAGAAAACATATCTCCGAGATCATAGTGCAGATGGATTAAATTTCTCCATTTAAAACAATCCCCTATTAAAAAACCTAGGACAGCCTCACCTGTGGTGGCGCAGTGGATAAAGTGTCAACTTGGAACTCTGAGGTGGCCCATTCAAAACCCTGGGCTATCCTAGTCAAGGCACATATGGGAGTTGATGCTTCCTGCTCCTCCCCCTTCTCTTTCTCTCTCTTCTCTCTCTCTAAAAATGAATAAATAAATTTAAAAAAAACGTAGGACAACCTACCTATTTTGTGTTCATAAAACACATGGCTAAAACAAAATGACATTTGAAGTTTAAAAACAAAGAGGCCAATAAAGATGTGCCAGGAAAAGTTAACACCCCTACATCCATTCATTTTGAATTCTAGCTCCAAAATACAACCCACAACTGCCTGTTTTGCTTCACCTTGCTGCTATTCCCTAAGCCAAACCATGGTTATTTTCCACCTGGAAATTAGCAATAGTTTTCTAACTGATCTCTCTTTGCTTCTCTTGCTTTCCTCTTCTATAAAGCAGACAAATTTTCTTTTAAAAACATAAACCAGATTTTCAAAACTTAAGTCTCTTCCCTGCCTAAAGTCCTTCAATATCTTTTTTATTTCTTTTCCAAGTAAGAGGAGGAGAGATAGAGAGACAGGCTCCTGTATGCACCAATGACTGGGATCCACCCAGCAACCCCCAACCACGGTCTGGGGCCAATGCTCTGCCCATCTGGGGCCATGCTCTCAACTGAGCTATTTTTAGCTCCTGAGGTGGAGGCTCCACGGTGTCCTCAGCACCAGTCAATGCACTTGAACCAAGTGAGCCATGGCTTGGGGGGGTGGGGGAGAGAGGAGGGATGGAGAAGGTCCCTTCTCTTGTGTGCCCTTATTGGGAATCGAACCCCGGACATTTACACGCCCGCTGGGCAATGCTCTACGACGAAGCCAACCAGCCAGGACCCCTTCAATGTTTTCTTCTGGCACTTAAAATAAAATTCAAACTCTTTATTTAAACCAATAAGCTTCGTTGTTACTGCAATTTAGTTCATACTACCCTTCTCTCCTATCTGCTGCCACAATGGCCTTCCTGCTGTTCCTCAGATGTGCTTGGGCACGCACCGTTCCCCTGGCTGGAATGCCAGCCCTGAGCTCTTCCTTCTAGTTGCTCAGGTCCAGCTTCTGGCATTCCCCTGCAGAAAAGCCCTCCCTAGCCAGCCTAACTGGACTTGGGCCCCTTGCCAGGTGACTCTTTATCATTACTCCATTTATTTCCTTCAGAGTACTTATTGTAATCTGGAAACATCTTGTTTATTTATTTGACTATTTATTTCTTCTCCAGTAGAACTTTTATATGTCTTTTGTGTTCTTCTCAGTATACAATCAGATCATCGGAAGGTAGACAGTTTTTTTTTATGCTATAAGAATTTGTTCTTATAATTTCATTTCATGTTAATAATGCAATAGAGCCTTTAACATAATATTAACTAATAGTGATCATGGGGAGCATCCTTTGCTTGTGCTTAAGTTTAATGGAATAGCTTGAGGGTTTCATTGTTTAATAGATTATTTGCTGCTGTTTTTTGGTAAATATTCTTTATCATATTTAAGAAGTGTCTTTTTATTCTTATGTCACTTTCACTTTTTCCAGTTTATTCTCTGGTAATCTCTTTATTTAAAATTTCCACCTGACCTGTGGTGGTGCAGTGGATAAAAGTGTTGACCTGGAACGCTGGGGTCGCTGGTTCGGAACCTTGGGCTTGCCCAGTCAAGGCACATATGGGAGTTGATACTTCCTGCTCCTCCTCCTTCTCTCTCTCTCTCTCTCTCTGTCTCCTCTCTAAAATAAATAGTCTTAAAAGATTTCTTGCTTTTGGTGTCAATTTGTATTTTTCTAGGAATTCAACAATCTTCTTTGGATTTTTGAATTGGTTGCCATAGAGTTGTATGTAATTATTTTTCTCTTTTGTATCTGATGTTATGGCCTTTATAATTTCTAATACTGTTTGTATGTGATCTCTCTTCTTAACCCCTAATGGTGGCCATGAGATATTCATTGATCTTATAAAAAGCTAGATTTGGCATTGAACTACCATATGACCCATCAACTTCACTCCTATATACATATTCAAAAGAATTGAGAGTAGGAACTCAAATAGATATTTGTACATCAATGTTTATAGCAGAATTATTAACCATAACCAAAAGGTAACAACAACCCAAGTATCCATCAATAGATAAGTGGAGAAACAAAATGTGGAATATATATATGATGAAATATTATTCAGGGATAAAAATAAATGAAATTTTGATGTATGCTACAACACAAATGTACCTTGATACCATTATGCTTAGTAAAATGAGCCAGACACAAAAGGAAAAATATTGTATAATCCCACTTGCATGAGTTACCTTGAAAAGGCAAATTCATAAAGACAGAAATTAGAATAGATGTTACTGGAGGCGTGTGAAGGGAGGAAGAGGAAGTTATTGTTCAGTGGGTACAGAGTTTTTGTTGGGGATGATGAAAGAGTTTTGGGCACAGATAGTGGTAATGATTACACAACACTAAGAATGTAGTTAATGCCACTGAATTGTACACTTACGACTGGTTGAAATAATAAATATTATCTAATGCATATTTTACCAAAATTAAAAAAATAGATTTGGGATTATTTTTCATTATATTTTTTACTATTTCATTAATTTTGGCTCTTACTTTTCTTCATTCTTTTGGCTAGATAGTTTGCTGTTCATGTAAAATTGTCTTTTAAAAAATTTTATTTAGAAATTTAAATTTAACAGGGTGACACTGATCAATAAAAGTACATAGGTTTCAGGCAAACCTTTCTATAGCATGTGAACTGTTGATTATGTTGTATATCCATTGCCCAAAGTCAAATCATTTTACATCACCTTATATTTATCCCTCTTTACACCTTCCCCTCACCCCCTCTGCCATGTCCCCCCACCCATAACCACTTCACTTTTATCTATATCCATCAGTCTCAGTTTTATATCCCACCTATGTGTGAAATCATACAGTTCTTAGCTTTCTCTGATTTACTTATTTCACTCAGTATCATGTTTTCAAGGTCTATGCATGTTGTCATAAATGTCACTATGTCATCATTTCTTATGGCTGGTTAATATTCCATTGTATATATGAACCACATCTTTATCCAATCCTCTATTGAGGAACACTTTGGGTGTTTCCATGTCTTGGTCACTGTGAATAATGTTGCGATGAACATGGGGGTGCATGTGTCTTTACATAACCAATATTTTTGAGTTGTGGGGGTAGATACCCAGTAGAGGGATTGCTGGGTCATATGGTAGTTCTATTCTTAATTTTTTGAGGAGATACCATACTTTCTTCCATAATGGTTGTATTAATTTGCATTCCCAGCATTGAATGAGGGTTCTTTTTTCTCCACAGCCTCTCCAACACTTGTTATTACCTGTCTTGTTGATCATAGCCAATCTAACAGGTGTGAGGTGGAATCTCATTGTAGTTTTGATTTACATTTCTCGAATAGGTAGTGAAGATGATCATCTTTTCATATATCTGGCCATTTGTTCTCTTGGGAGCATGTCCGCTCAGGTCCTCTTCCCAATTATTTATTTATTTTTAAATTTTATTTATTTATTTTATTTTTACAGGGACAGAGAGAGAGTCAGGGAGAGGGATAGATAGGGACAGACAGACAGGAATGGAGAGAGATGAGAAGCATCAATTGTCAGTTTTTCGTTGCCGTTGCGACACCATAGTTGTTCATTGATTGCTTTCTCACACGTGCCTTGACCGCGGGCCTTCAGCAGACCGAGCCACCCCTTGCTGGAGCCAGTGACCTTGGGTCCAAGCTGATGAGCTTTTGCTCAAGCCAGATGGGCCGGCGCTCAAGCTGGCAAGCTCGGGGTCTTGAACCTAGGTCTTCCGCATCCCAGTCTGACGCTCTATCCACTGCGCCACCGCCTGATCAGGCTATTTATTTAATTAATTGTGTTTACATAGTTTCTAGTGTCACCCCTAATGCATCCCCCCTCCCCCGTATTCCCCTCAACATCTTCCTTGTCTTCATCCCAACAGCACCCTCCCCCCTTCCCTTCAGGTTTATCCCATCCTATCGTCCCCTTTCCCTCTGTCCTCTTTTCCTCTGTTCTCTTTGATCCCTCCTCTGTCTCAATTCCGTTCCTCAATTCACATTGTTCCTTGGATTCCTCAAATGAGTGAGGTCATATGATATTTTTCTTTCTCTGCCTGGTTTATTTCACTTGACATAGTAGATTCCAGGTCCATCCACATTATTGCAAAAGGTAATATTTTCTTCTTTTTCGTGGCCCCATAGTATTCCATTGTATATACGTACTACAGCTTTTTAATCCACTCGTCCACTGATGGACACTTGGGCTGATTCCAGATCTTTGCTATTGTGAACAACGCTGCTATAATCATGTGGGTGCATTTCTTTTTTTGAGTCAGTGATATGGTGTTCTTGGGATATATTCCTAAGAGTGGGATGGCTGGGTCAAAAGGCAGGTCCATTTTTAATTTTTTGAGAAATCTCCATACTGTTTTCCACAGTGGCTGCACCAGTCTGCATTCCCACCAGCAGTGCAGGAGGGCTCCCCTTTCTGCACATCCTCTCCAGCACCTATCGAGTGTTGTTTTGTTAATGAGCACCATTCTAACTGGTGTGAGGTGGTATCTCATTGTGGTTTTAATTTACATTTCTCTAATGATTAGTGATATTGAACATTTTTTCATCTGTCTATTGCCATCTGTATGTCCTCTTTGGAGAAGTGTCTATTCATTTCTTTTGCCCATTTTTTTTATTGGATTGTTTCTCTTCCTGGTGTTGAGTTTTACAAATTCTTTATAAATTTTGGTTATTAACCCCTTATCAGACGTATTGTCAAATATGTTCTCCCATTGTGTGGTTTGTCTTTTTATTCTGTTCATATTGTCTTTAGCTGTAAGAAAGCTTTTTAGGTTGATATAGTCCCATTTGTTTATCCTGTCTTTTATTTCATTTGCCTGTGGAGATAAATCAGCAAATATATTGCTATGAGAGATGTCGGAGAGCTTACTGCCTATGTTTTCTTTTAAGATGGTTTCACAATTTACATTTAAGTCTTACCTCCTTTGTCAAATATCAGTTGTCCATAAAGGTGTGGGTTTATTTCTGGGTTCTCTGTTCTGTTCCATTGATCTATATGCCTGTTCTTATGCCAGTACCAAGCTGTTTTGGGTACAATGACCTTGTAGTATACTTTGATATCAGGAAGTGTGATAACTCCCACTTTATTCTTCCTTTTTCAAGATTGCTGAGGCTATTCGTGTTCTCTTTTGGTTCCATATAAATTTTTTTATATATATATATTTTATTATTATTAATTCTAATGGGGTGACACCAATAAATCAGGGTACATATGTACAATGAAAACATCTCCAGGTTATCTTATCATTCAATCGTGTTGCATACCCATCACCAAAAGTCAAATTGTCCTCTGTCACCTTCAATCTGGTTTTCCCTGTGTCCCTCCCCTCCTCCCTATCCCACTCTTCCCTCCCTCCCCCCATCCCATAACCACCACACTCTTGTCCATGTCTCATATTCTCACTTTTATGTCCCACCAATGTATGAAATCATGCTGTTCTCAGTTTTTCTTTTTTTCTGATTTACTTATTTCACTCCGTATAATGTTATCAAGGTACATCCATTTTGTTATAAATGATCCGATGTCATCGTTTCTTATGGCTGAGTAGTTTTCCATAGTATATATGTACCAAAGCTTTTTAATCCACTCGTCTTCTGACGGACATTTGGGCTGGTTCCATATCTTTGCTATTGTGAACAATGCTGCCACGAACATGGGGGCGCATTTCTTCTTTTCGAACAGTGCTATGGTGTTCTTAGGGTATATTCCTAAAAGTGGGATAGCTGGGTCAAAAGGCAGTTCGATTTTTAATTTTCTGAGGAATCTCCAAACTGTTTTCCACAGTGCTGCACCAGTCTGCATTCCCACCAGCAGTGCAGAAGGGTTCCCTTTTCTCCACATCCTCGCCAGCACTTATTCTGTGTTGTTTTGCTGATAAGTGCCATTCTGACTGGTGTGAGGTGATATCTCATTGTGGTTTTAATTTGCATTTCTTTAATGATTAGTGATGTTGAGCATTTTTTTCATATGCCTATTGGCCATCTGTATGTCCTCTTTGGAGAAATTTCTATTCATTTCTTTTGCCCATTTTTTGATTGGGTTGTTAGTCTTCCTGGTGTTGAGTTTTATAAGTTCTTTATAAATTTTAGTTATTAACCCCTTATCAGACGTGCTGTCGAATATGTTCTCCCATTGTGTGGTTTGTCTTTTTATTCTGTTCCTATTGTCTTTAGCTGTGCAAAAACTTTTTAGTTTGATATAGTCCCATTTGTTTATCTTGCCTTTTATTTCAGTTGCCCGTGGAGATAAATCGGCAAATATACTGCTGCTACAGATGTCGGAGAGCTTGCTGCCTATGTTTTCTTCTAAGATGCTTATGGTTTCACGGCTTACATTTAAGTCTTTTATCCATTTTGAGTTTGTTTTTGTGAATGGTGTAAGTTGATGGTCTAGTTTCATTTTTTTGCAGGTAGATGTCCAATTTTCCCAACACCATTTGTTAAAGAGGCTGTCTTTACTCCATTGTATGTTCTTTCCTCCTTTGTCAAATATCAGTTGTCCATAAAGCTGTGGGTTTATTTCTGGGTCCTCTGTTCTGTTCCATTGATCTATGTGCCTGTTCTTATGCCAGTACCAGGCTGTCTTGAGTATAATGGCCTTATAGTAAACCTTGATATCTGGAAGAGTGATACCTCCTGCTTTATTTTTTCTTTTTAAGATTGCTGAGGCTATTCGTGTTCTTTTTTGGTTCCATATAAATTTTTGGAATATGTGTTCTATATCTTTGAAGTATGTCATTGGTATTTTAATTGGTATTGCATTGAATTTATAAATTGCTTTGGGTAATATAGACATTTTAATGATGTTTATTCTTCCTAGCCATGAGCACGGTATGTGCTTCCACTTGTTTGTATCTTCCTTGATTTCTTTTATCAATGTTCTATAATTTTCCGAGTACAAGTCCTTAACCTCCTTGGTTAAATTTACTCCTAGGTACTTTATTTTTTTGGCTGCAATAGTGAAGGGGATTGTTTCCTTAATTTCTTTTGCTGATATTTCATTGTTGGTGTATAGAAATGCCTCTGATTTCTGAGTATTAATTTTATATCCTGCCACCTTGCTGAATTCATTTATAAGGTCCAGTAGTTTTTTGACTGAGACTTTAGGGTTTTCAATATACAATATCATATCATCTGCAAATAGTGACAGTTTTACTTCTTCTTTTCCAATTTGGATGCCTTTTATTTCTTCTTCTTGTCTGATTGCTGTAGCTAGAACTTCCAGAACTATGTTGAATAAGAGTGGTGAAAGTGGGCACCCCTGCCTGGTTCCTGATCTTAAGGGGATTGCTTTTAATCTTTGTTCATTTAGTATGATGTTTGCTGTCGGTTTATCGTAGATGGCCTTTATCATGTTAAGGAATGATCCCTGTATTCCCACTTTACTGAGAGTTTTGAGCATGAATGGGTGCTGGATTTTATCAAATGCCTTTTCTGCATCTATTGAAATTATCATGTGATTTTTGTCCTTCCTTTTGTTTATGTGATGAATCACATTGATTGATTTGCGAATATTGAACCAGCCTTGCCTCTCCAGAATAAATCCCACTTGATCATGGTGTATGATTTTTTTCATATATTGCTGGATTTTTTTTCATATATTGCTAATATTTTGTTGAGAATTTTAGCGTCTAAATTCATCAGGGATATAGGCCTATAATTTTCTTTCTTTGTGTTGTCTTTGCCCGGTTTTGGGATCAGAATTATGCTCACCTCATAAAAGGAGTTTGGAAGTCTTCCTTCCTCTTGAATTTTTTGAAATAGCTTGAGAAGGATAGGAGTTAGTTCTTCTTTGAATTTTTGATAGAATTCACTTGTGAAGCCATCAGGCCCAGGACTTTTCTTTTTTGGGAGTTTTTTGATAACTGTTTCGATCTCATTTGTTGTAATTGGTCTGTTTAGGTGTTCTGATTCTTCCAGATTGATTTTTGGAAGGTTATAAGTTCCATATAAATTTTTGAAATATGTGTTCTATATCTTTGAAGTATGGCATTGGTATTTTAATTGGTATTGCATTGAATTTATAAATTGCTTTGGGTAATATAGACACTTTAATAATGTTTATTCTTCTTAACCATGAACACAGTATATGCTTCCACTTGTTTGTATCTTCCTTGATTTCTTTTATCAATGTTTTATAATTTTCCAAGTACAAGTCTTTAACCTCCTTGGTTAAATTTACTCCTATGTACTTTTTTTGTTGTTGCAATAGCGAAGGGAATTGTTTCCTTAATTTCTCTTTCTGACAGTTCATTGTTGGTGTATAAAAATGCCTCTAATTTCTGTGTATTAATTTTATATCCTGCTACCTTGCTGAATTCTCTTATCAGGTTCAGTAGTTTTTTGACTGAAATTTTAGGGTTTTCTATATACAATATCATATCATCTGCAAATAATGACAGTTTTACTTCTTCTTTTCCAATTTGGATGCCTTTTGTTTCTTCTTCTTGTCTGATTGCTGTAGCTAGGACTTCCAGTACTATGTTGAATAAGAGTGGTGAAAGAGGGCACCCCTTTCTTGTTCCTGATCTTAAGAGGATTGCTTTTAATTTTTGCCCATTGATTATGATGTTGGCTGTGGTTTGTTATAGATGGCCTTTATCATGTTGAGGTATGTTTTCTGTATTCCCACTTTGCTGAGAGTTTTGATCATAAATGGATGCTGGATTTTATCAAATGCTTTTTCTGCATCTATTGAAATTATCATGTGGTTTTTCTCCTTTCTTTTATTTATGTGATGAATCACATTGATTGATTTACAAATATTGTACCATTCTTGCCTTCCCCAGAATAAATCCCATTTGATTATGGTGTATGATTTTTTCATGTATTGCTGGATTCGGTTTGCTAGTATTTTATTGAGGATTTTAGCATCTAAATTTATCAGGGATATTGGCCTATAATTTTCTCTCTTTGTGTTGTCTTTGCCTGGTTTTGGAATCAGAATTATGCTCGCCTCATAAAAGAAGCTTGGAAGTTTTCCTTCCTCTTGATTTTTTTGAAATAGCTTGAGAAGGACAGAAGTTAGTTTTTCTTTGAATATTTGGTAGAATTCACCTGTGAAGCCATCTGACCCAGGGCTTTTGTTTGTTGGGAGTTTCTTGATCTCATTTGTTGTAATTGGTCTGTCTAGGTGTTCTGATTGTTCCAGATTGATTTTTGAAAGATTATATATATGATTCAAGGAATTTGTCCATTTCACCTAGGTTTTCTAATTTTTTGGCATATAGTTCTTCATAATATTTTCTTACAATATTTTGTATTTCTGTTGTGTCGGTTGTTATTTCTCCACTCTCATTTCTATTTTTATTTATTTGAGTCCTCTTTTTTTCTTGGTGAGTCTGCTTAAAGGTTCATTAATCTTGTTTAACCTTTCAAAGAACCACCTTTTGGTTTCATTGATTCTCTGAATTGTTTCTTTAGCCTCTATGTCATTTATTTCTGCCCTGATTGTTAGTATTTTATTTCTTCTACTACCTCTGGGGTTTACTTGCTGTTCTTTTTCTAGTTCTTTTAGATGCAGAGTTAAGTTGTTTATTTGAGCTCTTTCTATCTACTTAATGTATGCCTGTAGTGCTATGAACTTCCCTCTCAGAACTGCTTTTGCTGTGTCCCATAAATTTTGAGTTGTTGTATGCTCATTATCGTTGATTTCTAGGAATTTTTTTGCCTGACCAGGCAGTGGCACAGTGGATAGAGCATCAGACTGGGGTGCAGAGGACCCAGGTTTGAGACTCCAAGGTCGCCAGCTTGAGTATGGGCTCATCTGGTTTGAGCAAAAGCTCACCAGTTTGGACCCAAGGTCTCTGGCATGAGCAAGGGATTACTCAATCTGCTGAAGGCTCACAGTCAAGGCACATATGAGAAAGCAATCAATGTCGCAACAAAAAACTGATGATTGATGCTTCTCATTTCTTTCCATTCCTGTCTGTCTGTCCCTACCTATCCCTCTCTCTGACTCTCTATCAGTCTCTGTAAAAACAAAACAAAACAAATAAAAAAAAGAAAACCCCAACATTTCTAGAATTTTTTTTATTTCTTCTTTAATCTTATTGTTAACCTATTCATTATTTAATAACATGCTATTTAGTTTCCATGTGTTTGAGTATTTTTCAGTTTTTCTGTTGTGGTTGATTTCTAGTTTTATGACATTGTGGTCAGAGAAAATGATTGATATGATTTCAATCTTCTTAAATTTGTTGAGACTGCTTTTGTGCCCTAACATGTGGTCTATCCTAGAGAATATACCATGAGCACTTGAAAAGAGTGTATATTCTGCTGCTTTAGGGTGAAAGGTTCTAAAAATATCTATTAAATCCAGTTGATCTAGTGTGTCCTTTAAGTCTGCTGTTTTTTGGTTGATTTTCTTTCTTGAGGATCTATCTAGTGATGTTAGTGGGGTATTAAAATCCCCTACTATTATAGTATTGCTGTTGATCTCGCCCTTTATATCCATCAAAGTCTGCTTTATATATTTAGGTGCTCCTATATTAGGTGCGTAGATATTTATAATGGTTATATCTTCCTGTTGGATTGCTCCCTTTATCATTATGTAGTTACCTCCTTTATCTCTTATATAGCCTTGGTTTTAAAGTCCATTTTGTCTGATATAAGTATTGCTACCCCAGCTTTTTTTCATTTCCATTTGCATGAAATATTTTTTTCCATCTTTTTATCTTCAGTGTCTGTGTATCTTTTGTTTTGAGGTGTGTTTCTTGTAGATAGCATATGTATGGATTCTGTTTTCTTATCCATGCAGCTACCCTGTATCTTTTGATTGGATCATTTAATCCATTTACATTTAAGGTTATTATTGACGTGTAGTTGTTTATTGCCATTTTATCCTTTAAAGTTATATTCCTCTTTTACTATATTCTTTTCCCTCTTTGTTCTGTTTACAACAGGCTCCTTAACATTTCTTGCAGCATTGGTTTGATTGTAATGAATTCCTTGAATTTTTTGTTTTTGTTTTTGTTTTTTTTTGTCTGGGAAGCTTTATTTCTCCTTTAATTTTAAATGATAGCCTTGCTGGATAATGTAGTCTTGGTTGTAGGTTCTTGTTCTGCATTACTTTAAATATTTCTTGCCATTCCCTTCTGACCTCAAGTGTTTCTGTTGAGAAGTCAGATGTCATCCTTTTGGGAGCTCCTTTGTAGGTGATATCCTTTTTTTCTCTAGTAGCTTTTAATATTTTCTCTTTATCTCTTAGCTTTGGTATTTTAATTATGATGTGTCTTGGTGTAGATTTCTTTGGGTTTCTCTTTATTGGAATTCTCTGTGCTTCTTGAACTTGTGTGACTTTTTGCTGCATCAATTTAGGGAAGTTTTCAGCTATGATTTAATTGAACAAGGTCTCTATCCCTTGTTCTTTCTCTTCTTCAGGAACTCCTATGATGAGGATGTTGTTTCTCTTTAGGTTGTCACAGAGCTCTCTTAGAGTTTCTTCAGATTTTTTCAACTTCTTTAACCTCTTTTAAATTTTTAATTGGATTGTCTGCTTGTTTGTTGCTGAGCTTGTGAGTTCTTTATGTATTTTGGATATTAACCCCTTATCAGAGCTGTTGTTTACAAATATCATCTCATATTTAGTTGGCTGCCTATTTGTTTTGTTGTCCATTTCTTTTGCTGTACAGAAGCTATTTAGTTTGATATAGTCCCGTTCATTTATTTTTGCCTTTACTTCCTTTACCTTTGGGTTCAAATTCATAAATTGTTCTCTACAGCCAAGGTCCATGAGTTTAGTACCTATGTTTTCTTCTATGTAATTTATTGTTTTGGATCTTATATTTAGATCTTTGATCCATTTTGAATTAATTTTTCATTTAAAATTTTCTAAGATAAGTTCTTAATTCCTTAATTTTAGTCTTCTTTAATAATAAAGGCATTTAGATGGTGATTTTTTTCCCATTAAATTTTATTTTCTAAATTTAAAAAAATTGGCCTGACCAGGCAGTGGTGCAGTGGATAGAGCATCGGACTGGGATGTGGAGGACCTGGGTTCAAGACCCTGAGGTCGCCAGCTTGAGCGTGGGCTCATTGGGTTTGAGCAAGTCTCACCAGCTTAAGCCCAAGGTCACGGCTCAAGCAAAGGGTCACTTGGTCTGCTGTAGCCCCCCGCCAAGGCACATATGAGAAATCAATCAATGGAGAACTAAGAAACCACAACAAAGAATTGATGTTTCTCATATCTCTCCCTTCCTGTCTGTCTGTCCCTATCTATCCCTCTCTCTGACTCAGTCACAAAAAAAAAACAAGAGTGCAATTTTTAAAAAAAATTTAAAAATATATTCCCCTACCAAAAAACAAAGATAGTGATTTTTCTCTTGAATATGGGCTTTACATAACAAACCTAGGTTTCATTACTTTCTAGATAGTTTTTATTCCAATTTTGATTTATTTGTTGATTTAGATGTTGCTTCTATTCTAAGTAGTTGATAGTTTGGAGATCACTATTTATTACTTATTTGAATTATAAAATATTGATCAGAAAATATATCCTATAAACTGTTCATTTAAAAAAATTAAGTTTTATTTGTGGTCAAGTACATGATGGATGGATATATTTTTATTTAAATTATATATGAATTTAACTATACAGTATAAA
This sequence comes from Rhynchonycteris naso, assembly GCA_037038555.1. NCBI lineage: Eukaryota > Metazoa > Chordata > Mammalia > Chiroptera > Emballonuridae > Rhynchonycteris > Rhynchonycteris naso. The sequence goes on from CM073002.1 coordinate 41,625,988, forward strand.
TAATATGTATTTGTAAGTATAGAAATATAATATCTAATAGAAATATTTTATTTTTAAATAAAAAATTTTTCCATCAATGTAAAAGAAACATCAAGTAGTTGTTTCACGTAGTTATTACATTTAGTTGTATGCTCATTGATTGCTTCTCATATGTGCCTTGAACAAGGGTCAAACCTGGGATCTCTGGTGTGCTGGGTCAATGCATTATCCACTGACCCATCCTGCCAGAGCAGAAACATTTTATTGACATAAGTAAAAATTTGTATTCTGTATTTGTAGGTTGCAAAATTGTGTATAGATCTATTAAATTGAGCTGATTGATTATAATACTCAGATTCCCTATGTCCTGGCTAAATTTCTGTCTTCTAAATCTGTCAGATATTAAAAGATACACATTAGAATTTTCAACTATAATTGTGTATGCATGTTTTAAAATTAGGTTCTCCTTGTAGTTCTCATAATTTCTGCCTTATATATTAGGCTGCCATGATGTTTTGTGTTTAGAGGTTTATGACTTACATTTCTTTTTTTTTTCTTTTTATTTATTCATTTTAGAGAGGAGAGAGATAGATAGAGAGAGAGAGAGAGAAAGAGAGAGAGAAAAGGGGGAGGAGCTGGAAGCATCAACTCCCATATGTGCCTTGACCAGACTAGTGCAGGGTTTTGAACTGGTGACCCCAGTGTTCCCAGGTCGACGCTTTATCCACTGCACCACCACAGGTCAGGCTATGACTTACATTTCTTAAAATATGCCTTTAATCATTATGCATTATCTCTGTCTTATTTAATACTTTTTACCTTAAATTTCACATAATCTATATTGTCATTTTTTAATTTGTCTGTTTGCACTTGATATTTCTTTAATCACCAACCTTTCTATATCACTTTGTTTTAGATATACTTCTTATATACATTATATATTTAGATTTAGTTTTTCAATCCAACCTGACAGTTTCTATCTTTTAGAAGAAAATTCAGCTCATTTGCATTTAGTGTAACGTTGAGATACTTGATTTTATTCTTTCCATTTTATTTTATTTTTAGTTTTTGTTTTAATTTTTTATCTTTTTCCTTTTTCTAGATTATTCTTATTACTATTCATTTCTTTCTCTTTGTTAATTTGGAAGTACTATTGGGCTTTTTCTAATTAGAAATACATTTCTTTTTATATATTTTTAAATGCTATTTATTGATTTGGAGAGAAAGAAGAAGGGAGGGGAGAGAGAGAGAGAGACATTGATTTGTTGTTCTACCTTCTCTTTTTTTAACACAGAGAGGGACAGACAGACAGAAAAAGAGAGAGATGAGAAGCATCAATTCTTTGTTGCAGCACCTCAGTTGTTCATTGATTGCTTTCTCATATGTGCTTTGACCTGGGGGCTACAGCAGACTGAGTGACCCCTTGCTAAAGCCAGTGACATTGGGCTCAAGCTGGTGAGCCTTGCTCAAACCAGATGAGCCCGCACTCAGCTGGCAATCTTAGGGTCTCGAACCTGCGTCCTCTGTGTCTCAGTCCTGCATTCTATCCACTGCACCACTGTCTGGTCAGGCTGTTGTTCCACTTATTTATGTATTCATTAGTTCATTGTTGTATGTACCCTGACCGAGGATTGAACTCACAACCTTGGCATTCTAACCAACTAAGCTACCGAGCTAGGGAGAAAGTATATTATTTGCAATTATATCAAAACATGCTAACAACCCTCCTTTCTTAACAGGTAGGTGTTCACTTCTTGTGTGCCCTCCTTTCTACAAGATAAACCCTTTAAAACATTTTTGCCTCTTGGCTCTTCCCACCTTTTAAAAACTTCTTGGTTTTTTTTGTTAAGAAAGTTTGAAGTTCATGGTTTGTAATTAATATTGTTATAAATTATCAACCGCACTACTGTCATCCATTTAAATTTAAGTATATGTAATACAGAAATCATTACTCAATAACTGTCTCCTTTCCTTTCTCATCTTTCCCTATGTGGAAGTCTATCCAGATTAATTTCTTATTTGATTAGAGTACATCTTTGGCATCTTTCTTTTACCTGACAGGTGAGTGCTTTCTTGTCTGGTCATAAATATCTTTGATCATTGACCTTTCTTTCAATATCTGTAACTGTTTCTTCTGTCTCTTCTAGTTTAAGGTTGTAGGGGGAAAAACTTTTAGCAAGCTAGTAATAGAAGGAAATTTCCTTATATAATAAATATATTTATGAAAAATATTTATGACAAGCATTAAAATTGATGGTAAAATTTTGAAAGTGTTCACCTTGAGGTAGCAAATGACCACCGATTATAGCACTTGTATTTAACATACTTTTGGAGATCCTAGCCAATATAATAAAGAAGATCAAAGAAATAAAAATTATACAAATTTAAAAAGAGGAAATAAAGCCGTTATTAATTATAGACAGTATGTGTATGTAGAAAATCCAAAATAATCTACAGACAATATATTTTATTTATTTTTATTAAGTGAGAGGCAGTGAGGCAGAAACAAACTCCCACATGTGCCCCTGACTAGGATCCACCTGTCAAACCCCCTATGGGGAATGCTCTGCCCATCTGGGGCCACTGCTCTGTTGCTGCGCAACCAGCTATTTTAGCACCTGAAGTGAGGCCATGGAGCCATCGTTGGTGCCTGGGGCCAACTTGCTCAAACGGTTGAGCTATGGCTGTGGTCAAGGAAGAAAGAGAGGAGACAGAAAGAGAAAGAGAAGGGGAGAGGTAGAGAAGCAGATGGTCACTTCTCCTGTGTGCCCTGACTGGGAATTGAACCTGGGACTTCCATATGCTGTGCCTGTGCTCTACCACTGAGCCAACCAGCCAGTGTTGATGTATATTATTTAATAATTGGATTTAGCAAGGATGTTGGAGTGCAAGGTAACCATACAAATTGTTGTCTAATTTGCTTATTATCATTACTGCATATGACAAAGAAATAATCTCACAAGCATAATGCAGACTGAGAGAAACAAACTATATTATTCCATTTAAATAATGTCTGCAAAAGGCAAAACTAAACTACAGTATATTGTTTAGGGATACATACATAGTTTAATTTATTTCAGAAATCAGTTAATACAGAAATTAGAAATCCCTCCAGCAGGAGGGGAGGGAGAAGATTGTCATCTACAAGGGGCATAATGGGACAGGGGAAGAGCTTCTATGGTGTTAAAGTGTTGACATACCCTATTTCTATGTATATATTATATATATTATATACACACATATAATGCAGTTTGTTATGTGTATGTGGACTATAAAATTCCTTTTTTCTGTATGGAGATATATACCATATTTATCAATAGAAAGTCTCAATAGCATAGGATATCAATTTCCCAAAATTAATCTATGAAATAATTGTTTTAGTCAAAATCCCAACAAAGATTTTATAGAATTGACAAGCTAATTTAATATAGACATATTTAACTATAAAATGCATGTAAAGTACTAGCATGAAAGATTAAAAAATTTAATATAGTAATTTTGGAGTGGGGAAAGTCTAAGTAAGGGACAAAACTCAGAAGCTAAGAAATGGACATGTGTGAACACATTAAAACAAAATTCTGCATGGTGAAATACCAAATACCAAATAAAAAATAAGTGAGAAGTTAGAAAAATAACTGCTCCTCATATGTCAGATAAATGGCTAATTTCTTTCATATATAATGAACTTGTACAAATGAATTTTAAAAAACACCCAGCCCAACAGAAATATGAGCACAGAGCAGAAAAAGATATGCAATTGAGGAAAAGCCAAAGATACTCCACTTCACTTATATTTAAGGAAATACAAATTAAAAATGAGATAACTTTTTCATAAATAGCTTGATAACTCAGTGTTAGCATGAATTAGGGCAATGCAAACTGGCATTCTCATGTATTTGGTGGAATTTTAAATTGTTGTAATCTTTTTGGAGAGCAATTTGGCAAAGTCTATCAAAATTACCCATGCATTATTCTGCCCATCCTATAGGTATACTCTTATTTGTGTGTAAATCTATATGTGAAAAGATGTTGACTGTAGTGTTGCTGTTTTAAAAGACTATAAACAACTTCATGTCTACCAATAAGGAACCAGAAGATGAAACTACTGTGTGATTGATTTTAGTGAGAGAAGAAGGGAAAGAGAGAGAGACAGGAACGTCAATCTGTTTCTGTACTTTCCCTAACTGGGAATTGAACCTCCAACCTCTGCACTTCAGAATGATGCTCTAACCAACCAAGCTGTCCAGCCTGGGCTACTATGTATTATTTTTAAAATGAGCTAGATTTGATGTCCAGACAAGGAAAGATTGTAGGTATATTATTTAATTTTAAAAAGCAAGGTGCCAAACTGTGTGTATTTTATGCTTCCATTTTCATCAAAATGGATGGGCTAGATTTGAGGAGAGCATAAATCATACATGATTGCAGGAGACTAAAATATTACAAGAATTTATCAGCAGCAGATGTTTGGAGAAGGTTGCTGGGGTCCTGAGAACCTGAGGTGAGCAGATGGTCGGTGGAGTTTTCCATGCATTTTTCATCCTTTTTACTTTTTTTTTAAGCCAATCAATGCTAACTTTTATCTTTTTATTTTTTTAAGACTTTATTTATTTATTTTAGAGAGGAGAGAGAGAGAGAGAGAGAGAGAGAGAGAGAGAGAGAGAGAAGGGAGAGAGGAACAAGAAGCATCAGCTCCCATATGTGCCTTGACCAGGCAAGCTTGGGGTTTTGAACCAGCGACCTCAGCATTCCAGATCAACACTTTATCCACTGCTCCACCACAGGTTAGGTAACTTTTAAATTTATTTTAACATAGATCTTTTCTCCTACCCCTGTCTCTTTTGCACACACCTTATTTTCAATTCTTAGGTGTATTAAAATAAAATTCTCCTTCTTCCAAAGGTTCTAATATTTTTTATCACCTCTCAGAAAACTGGCTATGAAAAAGACATTTTTCCCCTGAGCCCAATCTGCATGTTCATTTAAATTCTTTAATACTAGAAGAGATCCACAATTAAAATAATAAAAAAATAATAAATAAATATTTTTTTCAATTATGAAAGTGACTCCTGGAGACTGCTGAAATTTTGTAGAAATATAGAAATAAAGCATCTAGGGAATAAAATCTAAAGAAGATATTAGATATCTGTGAAAAACATATGAAACTCATTGCAGGGTTTTGAAGAAGACCTAAATAAATGAAGCTATATGCCATGCTTATCAATGGGAAGACTCAATATCATAAAGATGGCAATTTCTCAAAATTAATTTGTGAAGTGACTGTATAAATAGAAATCCCAACAAAGATTTTGTAAAACAAACTAATTCCAAAATGTATATGAAAATGTAAAGGACCTCAAACAGCTGCCAAGATCTTGAAAAGTGTGGGAAAACATGCTCATCCAGAAATCAAAACTTATTATCTGGGTACAGTAATTAAGAGAAGGCGGTATTGCTCAGGAAAGCAAATAGTACAAGAGAACAAATCAGTGAACCCAGAAACAGACCAACATATTTTGGAAAGTTTGATTTATGGCAAAGATAGTAGTCCAAGTGACCGGAAAAGGATGGGCTATTTAATAAATTGTTCTAGGACAACTATTATCCATAAGAGCAAGAATTCTCGCCTGACCTGTGGTGGCACGGTGGATAAAGCATTGACTTGGAATGCTGAGGTCACTGGTTCGAAACCCTGGGCTTGCCCAGTCAAGGCACATACAACAAGCAATCAAGGAACAACTAAAGTGAAGCAACTATGACTTGCTACTTCTTGTTCTCTCCCCTCCTCTCTTTGTAAAATCATTAAATAAAATTAAAAAAAAAAAAGAATTCTCTCCATAACTACCTTTACAAAGAATTAAACCAAGGTGCATGTAAGAATAAATATAAAACAACAAAAATTTAATACTTTTAGAAGAAAATATAGGGAGACTTATGACCTTGGAATAAGAAAGAGTATTTTAACTAAGCTACCCAAAACAAAGTATAAACTATTAAGAAATAGTAAATTATAATACATTAATATTTAAATTCTCTGTGCAGTAAAAAGACACTGTAAAAAATTATAAAACAAGCTACAACATGAATTATAATATTTGAAATACATCCATCTGACAAAGAATTTATATTCAAAAATATAAACAATTCTTAAAAATCAGCAATTACAACAAGCAATAGAAAAATAGAAAAAGGTTATGGATAAAAATTTACAGAATAAAAAACACAAATGATTAGTAAATGGTACAAATGACTAGTACAAACAGATATCCAATGTCTAGCCTCATAGTTATCAGGGAAATGCAAATTAAAAACATAAAAAAATAAGACTACAAACCCATTACTTGGGGGGGTGCATTTTTAAATCTGACAATAGCAAGTATTGATGAGGTTTGGGAACCTCATCTATTGCTGGTGTGATGATGACTTTGGAGAGCATGTTGGCAGTAACCAGGAACACTGAAATTTGGCCTCTTCCATGACACTGCAGCCTCATTCTTAGGCATGAACCCTACAGAAACTCTCACACATGTGCTCAAGGAGCCAAGGGTTATAATGTCCATAGTAGCATTGTTGGTCATTAGGACAAAATGCCGTCTAAATTTTCATCATTAGGAAAATGAATAAATGTACAGTATTTAATATAATATTAACACAATAGCATACTATACAGTGAAAATGAATTTTTATTTATAAAAAAAACTCAAACCAACCTAGAACTTGTGTGGCACCATGCGCCTGGTCCTGTTCTCAGATTTAAAAAAAAAATCAACTCAAATTAACTCATTTATTGAATGAACCAGAGCTACATTTATTAATGAGTCAACATGAATAAATCCCAGAAGGATCAGTTGACTATAAAAACAAGTCACAGAAGTGTATATATAGTACTTTGCCATGTATGTCACATTTGTAATATTTAAAATGGTATATATAATGCTCAGGAATTCACCCATATACAATAAAAATATATAGAGAAGAGTAAAGCAAGTCCCTGAGGACCTGCATCAGGAAGAATGCAGCATTTCTTTCTTTGTCAGTGTGAGGAGGGGAGATTGTGAGACAGAATCCCGCATGTGCCCCAACCAGGCAACCCCTGTCTGAGAGGATGCTCAAACCAATCCAATCAAGCCATTGGCTGTGGGAAGGGAAGAGGGAGAGGTGAAGAGGGTGGAGGAGAGAAGCAGATGGTCTCTTGTGTACCCTGACTGGGAATCAAACCTGGACATCCATATGCTGGGCTAATGCTCTATCCACTGAGCAAACCAGCCAGGGTAAAATGCTGCATTTCTAATGCTTAGTCCTGACTAATTTATTATCTATACTTTGATGTATCTCTGAAATAGTTCATAAAACAGAAAAAAGTAAAGGGACAAATTACCCACTTCCATTTAATCAATTTCCTTCCAGTCTTTCTTCTATGTTTATTTTATGTAGTACTTATGATTACCACCTATGTATAAACTTTTTCACCTAATAAGATCATTTATCACATTATTAAAAACTCTTCATAGAACAAATTATTGGTCACCAGTTGAGAGGGAAGTTAGAGGGGTCGATGAAAAGGGTAAAAAGGATTAAGAAGTACAAATTATCAGTTATAAAAAAGTCACGGGGCCTGACCTGTGGTGGTGGAGTGGATAAATTGTCGACCTGGAATTTTGAGGTTGCCAGTTTGAAACCCTGGGCTTGCCTGGTCAAGGCACATATGGGAGTTGATGCTTCCTGCTCCTCCCCCCTTCTTTCTCGCTCTCTCTTCAGCCCCCTTAAAATGAATAAATAAAATATTTCAGGAAAATAAAAATAAAGTCACAGGGTAATAAAGCACAGCATAAGAAATATAGTCAATAATATTATAATAACTGTAGATGATATGATACTGTATATAGAAAACTCTAAAGGTTCAGTCAAAAAACTACTGGTCCTAATAAATGAATTCAGCAAGGTGGCAGGATATAAAATTAACACACAGAAATCACAGGCATTTCTATACATGAACAATGAAATGTCAGAAAGAGAAATTAAGGAAACAATCCCCTTCACTATTGCAACAAAGAAAATAAAGTACCTAGGAGTAAATTTAACCAAGGAGGTTAAAGACTTGTACTCAGCAAATTATAAAACATTGATAAAAGAAATCAAGGAAGACACAAACAAGTGAAAGCATATACCGTGTTCATGGTTAGGAAGAATAAACATCATTAAAATGTCAATATTACCCAAAGCAATTTATAAATTCAATGCAATTAAAATGCCAACGACATACTTCAAAGATATAGAACAAATATTCCAAAAATTTATATGGAACCAAAAAAGAACACGAATAGCCTCAGCAATCTTGAAAAAGAAGAATAAAGTGAGAGGTATCACACTTCCTGATATCAAGTTATACTACAAGGCCATTGTACTCAAAACAGCTTGGTACTGGCATAAGAACAGGCATATAGATCAATGGAACAGAACAGAGAGCCCAGAAATAAACCCACATCTTTATGGACAATTGATATTTGACAAAGGAGGTAAGAACATACAGTGGAGTAAAGACAGTCTCTTTAACAAATGGTGTTGGGAAAATTGGACAGTTACCTGCAAAAAAAAAAAAAAAAATGAAACTAGACCACCAACTTACACCATGCACAAAAATAAACTCAAAATGGATAAAGGACTTAAATGTAAGCCCTGAAACCATAAGCATTCTAGAAGAAAACATAGACAGTAAACTCTCTGACATCTATCAAAGCAATATATTTGCTGATTTATCTCCACAGGCAAATGAAATAAAAGACAGGATAAACAAATGGGACTCTATCAAACTAAAAAGCTTTTGCACAACTAAAGACAATATGAACAGAATAATAAGACAAACCACACAATGGGAGAACATAATTGACAACACATCTGATAAAGGGTTAATAACCAAAATTTATAATGAACTTGTAAAACTCAACACTAGGAAGACAACAATCCAATCAAAAAATGGGCAAAAGAAATGAATAGACACTTCTCCAAAGAGGATCTACAGATGGCCAATAGGCATATGAAAAAATGCTCAACATCACTAATCATTAGAGAAATGCAAATTAAAACCATAATGAGCCTGACCAGGCGGTGACGCAGTGGATAAAGCGTCGGACTGGATGAGGTCGCCAGTTTGAGCGCGGGCCCATCAGGCTTGAGCAAAAGCTTGCCAGTTTGGACCCAAGGTCGCTGGCTCCAGCAAGGGGTTGCTCGGTCTGCTGAAGGCCCGCGGTCAAGGCACGTGTGAGAAAGCAATCAATGAACAACTAAGGTGTTGCAACAGCAATGAAAAACTAATGATTGGTGCTTCTCATCTCTCTTCGTTCCTGTCTGTCTGTCCCTATCTATCCCTCTCTCTGACTCTCTCTGTGTCCCTGTAAAAAGTAAAAAAATAAATAAATAACAAAAACCACAATGGGATACCACCTCACACTAGTCAGAATGGCGCTCATTAACAAAACAACACATTATAGGTGCTGGCGAGGATGTGGAGAAAGGGGAACCCTTCTGCACTGCTGGTGGGAATGCAGACTGGTGCAGCCACTGTGGAAAACAGTATGGAGATTCCTCAAAAAATTAGAAATGGAACTGCCCTTTGACCCAGCTATCCCACTTATAGGAATATATCCCAAGGACACCATAGGACACCCAAAGACTGAAAAAAAGAAATGCACCCCCATGTTTATGGCAGCATTGTTCACAATAGCGAAGAGCTGAAAACAGCCCAAGTGTCCATCAGTGGACGAGTGGATTAAAAAGCTTTGATACATATATACAATGGAATACTATGGTGCCACGAAAAAGAGGGAAATATTACCTTTTGCAACAATATGGAGGGGCCTGGAAACTATTATGTTGAGTGAAATAAGCCAGGCAGAAAAAGAAAAATATTATATGACCTCACTCATTTGAGGAATCCAAGGAACATTGAAAACTGAGGAAAGGAATTGAGACAGAGGAGGGATCAAAGGGACTGGAGGAAAAGAGGACAGAGGGAAAGGGGATGATAGGATGGGATAAACCTGAAGGGAAGGGGGGAGGGTGTTGCTGGGAGGAGGTAAGGGAGATGTTGAGGGAAATATGGGGGAAGGGGGATGCAGTCGGGGTCATCCTAGAATCTATGTTAACACAATTAATTAAATAAATTAAAAAAAAAAGATTGTAATAACTAGGTATGGTGTCAGATGGGTACTAAATTTATGGGGTTATTTAAATGTGTAATCGCTATGTTGTACACTTTAAACTAATATATTGTATGTGAACTATAATTGGAAAACAAATTAATTTGAAAGAAGAAACCCTTGTTGATACATCTGAGTTTATGTTAATGAGGTGATTAAGAGCCTCAGGATGGAGCCAGTTGCCAGAAGGGCCACGGAATTAGATGGCTGGAACTTTCAGCCCCATCCACTAACCTGTGAGTGGGAGTGGCTGAAGAGTGAGCTGGCTAATCCGTCTGGACTAGTGAGATGTGATTAACTTTGGAATTGGCAAGCATATGTATGTATGTGCTGGGATGGTGGCACACCCCAGCTCCAGGGGGACAGAAGCTCCTGTGTTTAGGACTCTTGCAGACCTCTCGCTATGTACTTCTTTATCAGATGTTAATTTGTATCCTTTCTAATAAACCAGTAAACATTTATTTTAAAACTTCATAAATGTTATTAATGGCAATGCCATTCCAACTTGTGGATGTACCATAATACGCTTATCCAGTTCCCAACCTGTTGATTCCAATTTTAATAAACTCTCATTTTTCAGTACAATGTCTGTGTGCTTTGGGGATTTTGGGATTATTCCTTCTGATACATTTCCACAAATAGAATTACAGTTCCAAATTTTATTAAGCCTTCAAAGACTCGTAATACTCTGTATTATTACTTTTTTTTTTTTAAACCAAGAGTGAGACCAATTCACTCACCCCCAACCACACTTGGGTGACTACATTTCTTGTGCAGATTTGTCAGCACTAAATATTCTTGTTCTTTAAAATCCTTACTATTTTTGATATGTGAAAGAAATTTATTTGTATTATTTAAAATATATATTCCTCCGACTGCGTGTCAAACGTTTATAAAAGCAGAAAAGCTTTGCTGTTGAGGACACTGTAAGACCTTGTCCTTGCGGAGCTGGGCGCAGTGGCCTCGATGCTCCGGCAGGTGCAGCTCCGAGGGTCGCCTTCGGTTCTGCGGACTGAGCGCCCACCCAGCCCTTCCCACACCCAGCACTGTGGGGACAGTGGCTGTGACCCGGGGAGCCCAGCCTCCACGGAAGCATCGCGAAGTCGTCCGGTCATAGTTCACTTTCCACTATCATTCTTTCCTGTCCGACCAGTTGTATTGGGTTCACCCCCCTCCCCCCGGCCGGGTCGCTGGGGCTGATTTTCAGGGTTGCCTCACACCGGTCCTTGGGCCTCTTTTCACCAAGCGACACACTGGCCGTTGACATCCGCCCACAGAGTGCGGGCACACAGGGTTCCATTCACCCTCCATAGGCCGGGTGAGCGGGGTGGGCGGGCCGGGCATCCTCCCCCGGGACCCCCGCCCCCACCTCATCTCGGGCCACACACAGGAGAGGTGGGAGCAGAGGAGCTTTTCCTTTCCCAGGGACAGGACTGGAATTTGGGTGGGAGGTGGGAATTGAGGAAGTTGCAAAGGGAGGAGTGAAGGGGTAGGTGAGAAGTGGGAGGCTGTTTTCCGGGATGGAGGAGGGAAGAAAGAGTCGATGGAAGGGAGGAGTTGAGAGGAGGTTTCAACTCCAGAGAATTAAGAACGGAGTGAGGGGACCGGAGGAAGGGAGAGGCTGAGCGGTGGGGCAAAGAGGAGACCCAGGGAGCAAGGAGGGGCGACATTCAGATCGAGCTGGGGGTTACAGGAGAGGGAAGAGAATGTGGGAGTCACAGGATGAACGGAATCTCTGGAGGGGCTGAGGCACTGCCAAGCCTCTGCTGCCCCCTGGAGGGACCCGGGCAGTGGCTTTTGTCAAGGGTTCTGGAGCATAGACAGGACGTGGATGGAGTCTGCAGCTCTAGACCTTGGTCCGGGTGGAGGAAGGTGTGGGCAGAGGTGTCAGTGTTCAGCCTGTGGAGAACAGGTGGAGACAGTGCTTCCCAGCTGTCGGAGTCTCCTGGGAGGGGACCCTGAAAGGGGTCAAGAAGTCATTTGGGAATTGGAACTCACATGAAGGAAAGAGCATCTGCTGGAGGGAGGGTCTGAAAAAGCACAAGGAGCATGGTGGGAAGCCCAGGACCCCCCAGAGACTAGCTGGCTATGGGGTAAAACTCCCACCAGCGAAAGATAAATTATAGTTTCGACAGGTTACAGAAGACTATGTGGCCTTTAGAAACAGCAGTGTAAGGTGATGCTCCTCAAACTACTGGTCACACAAAGTCTCTGGGAGAGCTTATGAAAATGTAGATTGTGACTCAGCAGGTCTGAAGTGGGGCCTGAGACTCTGCATGCCTCACAAGCTCCCCCACGATGCTTGTGCTGCTGCTTCAGGACCACGCTGAGCATCAGGAGTGTAAGGAATTGTGTACTGACATAAAGAAATGTCTAGATTACATGCTAAAGTGAGAGGAACGTCAGTGTGGGAAAAGCAGCATTTTGTTTTTTAAATTGTGTCTTACTTAAACATACAAATACATATACATACATAGAAAAACAAGATGCAAAAATTACACCAACTGTATTTTTCCAGAAATGAAATTACAAAGTGACATTAATTTTCTGCTTTCTGCTTATCTCTATTTTCTGAGTTTTCTTCAGTAAACATGTACTGCTATTACATGAAAAAAAGTTTCTCTCAAAGCTTCAAAAATTATGTACGATATTTAAAAAGAGAACTCAGGCAGAAGTTCACAGATTTCTCTCAACAGGGTTGGTCGCTCCCCTTCCTCCCACACTCAGCATTCGTTTACATGCTACATGGAAAGGGGCCCTCTGACCCTGGGGCTTGGTGCTTGGGTTCCCCTTTATTCTTCCAAAGCTGAGCTCAGACCCCCAACAATGATCATATAGAACACCCGAATGAGCATATAGAACTAGGTCCCATTGATGTAAATTTGGTTAGGCAAACTCTAGGGGTATGTTTAAATTGCACTGTGAATGTAAAATTTTCTTAGTGATTATTACTAACATTGCCTTATTATGTGGGCTTGCTGAGCTTGGAGATCTTAGTGCTATGAATAGAAAACTCTTTTCATTTCTATGTTTTCTGTTAATTTATACCTTCTTATTGGTCATCTCATTTGATCCTCTGAGGTAACTGTTCTCATTTCCCTCTTGTAGAGGAAGAAACGGAACCTCAGAGAGTTAAATAAACTTGCCCAAGGCCAACAGCTAGTAAAAGACAGAGTATTGAACTTTTTAACTCAGAATATCTGACTCTAGACTCTGATTTCTTACTGAGATGTTTCTCACAAGATACTGAACTCAGGTTCAAAAATCTACCTTGCCTGGTGCGTGCGCATCCATGTCTCTGGAACTTTGCTTCTCGTGTGTGAGCGTGGGTGATGAAACCTTCAGCACAGCTCAGGCTACAGTGAGGGGAGCAGCATGGACACAGGTAGAGCAAAGCTGGGCACCTGGAAGGGGCAATGTGATGATGGGGGGACATGGAAATGATGAGTTTATTCATTTAAAAGAAAGATAACATGAAAATGAAATCTAGGAACTGATAACTGGGAACCATCTAGATATCCCTGAGATGATATTTTTTCTTCACTGAACTTCTCTATAAAACAAGAAATGCTTATTATGTTTTCCTTCATCTTTGAAAAGATTTAGTCTACCAAACAAATTGCATTTGTTAACTCATAAAACTGGGGAACAAAATTTTTGTTGCATTCACAAAAACACTTGTTCTTACCTAATTCGAGTGTGCTGATCTCAAATCTGACATTAGTTTTTCTCTGTAAGCTACAGTTTTTTTGCAATTCAAGATTTTAGGTTTTCATCTTATTGTAAAATTTTCAACATTTAGGTTAACATAATGAAGTAGAATGTCTTCTTGGGCATCATCTTTCTGAAAATATAATAATTTATATAATGCAGTAAACACACTAATACACTAAAAGATATGATTGCATCAGATTTGTCTACAATTTTGAAATAGAACATATTAAAACACTTATTTTAATCACAAAATTTGTGCAAAACTTATTTAAATTCTATTCAGGCAAAAATTTGTGTTTGTTGAGGACAATCTCGTTTGATGCTCCAGCAGTAGTCTGCCATCATATTTCTGTCCCATCGCCCCTGATAACACTCTTTCATCGTCTTCAGATCTTGATGAAAGCGTTCTCCCTGCTCATCACTAACAGCTCCAAGATTTTCATGAAACTTTTCACGGTGACTGTTCAGAAAGTGAATCTTAATGCTCATGTTACATCCAATGTTGTGGAAAGCCAACAGCATCCTTTGAACCAGAAGTTCATAGTTTTCTGCTTTTTTGTTGCCAAGGAAGTTTTATGTAACTACTGCAAAAAACTGCCATGCTGCTTTCTCCTCCTTATTTATCTTCCTGGTAAATTCTTCGTCACGTGTGAGGGTTCGAATTTGAAGTCCATCATATAAAACTGCTTTTAAATTCTCAAAAGACAAGGTAGGAAAAGCAGAAATAATATGTTGAAAGCATTCACTTTCTCTATTCAAAGCCTGAACAAACTGCTTCATTAAGCCAAGTTTGATGTGAAGTGGGGGAAAAATGATCCTGTCTCAATTAACTACAGGTTCATTCACAATATTTTGCATCCCTACTTCCAGAGCTTCACGTTTTGGCCACTCCTTCTGTGTCCAGTGTTTCTCCTGAGCTCGGCTGTCCCACAAACACAGAAAGCAAGGATACTTCGTGAAACCTCTCTGCTGTCCTAGCAGGAAATTTACCATTTTAAGATCCACATAAATCACCAGTTATGCTCCTCAGACTTCAGTAAATCAAAGACAATTTTTATGTCATTATAATCTTCTCACAGATGAGTTGAATAACCACTTGGAACCACTGCATAAACATTACTGTTGTGTAGGAGAACACATTTCAGACTCTGTTTAGAGCTGTCAAGAAATAGCCACCATTCTGTTGGACTGTAAGTGGTAACACCTAGCTGGCTGAGAAGACTACTGATATCATGACAGTAAACAAAGTGTATGTCTTCGTAAAAAAAAGTCCACAAAAACTGGTTCACACTTCCTGAAATGGAATACTTTAGCTGACCAGTGAAGTACATTCTTTTCTTGAAGCCTGGAGGCTAATAACACAGCTGCTTTCTTTGGCCCAAATCTCTTACTAAGTCATTCAATTTGGGTTGGCTAAACTGCTGAGGGGTTAATAACTGCTTGGCATCAGAAGAAGACCCTTCAGATTCTACAATCATTTCCTCATGCATCTTATCAAAATACACTTGATCACCATGTTCACTTTCTTCATCCTTAGAACAAATAAAACCATTGAAAACTGGAACCAGGATTGTCTCAGAGTGTGGAATAGGTCCTATTGCTGAAGGAGTATTAGGGTATGGATCATATGCTATTTTTTCTTGCTGATGCCCTTTGTATGGATCAGACAGAAATAACAGTCACTGCTGTGGTCCTTAGGTTCACATCAAACCATGAAAATACCAAAAGGCATTCCTCTGCATTTTCATTTTGTCCAGTTACGAAGCATTTTCTCACAATTATGACACACAATATGAGGAGCCCAATTCTTGTCTTGATCACCAAGGGGAACTTGAAAATAGGCAATATATGCACGTGTCACAAATGATGAAATATTGCAACTTTGACGTTGAAGTGTGTAACAGCCACATATATAACAGAAGGTGTCAGGACTATTCTTACATTTACGCCTACTTGAAGAAGCCATGATTCAATCTTAAAACAAAATAAGAGGGTGTTTTTATCAGATAATTATTTCTTACATTTAATAACAACTACAATTCTGTACAAGTGATGTTTGTAAAACATTAATTGCCTTGTGGTTATGTTCAATCCAAGAGTCATTGCCCTTTAACTCCAACTTAAAAACCAATGCATGCCATTAACTGTAACAAAAAGAATTAAAATTGCATAAAAACTAGAGCATGCACCAGAAAATGGATTTCAGATTTGGAATCAGCGATGCAGAAATATATAGAAAAAGTTCTAAAACCTCATGCAACCGAAAATGAAAAAACAACTTCCCCAGTGTCATTGGTTCTCTCTTTTAAAAAATTATTCAGTCATTTGTAACTACCACAGCTTCTAATTAATATGAAATGTTTATTTATCATAAAGCTGCATAAGCCAAATGAAATACCTAATTTCTTTCATATAGAACTGCAGCTGCTCTATATGGTTATATGTATATTTCATTTAATTATTGTTAAGAATTTAAAATAGTGAAAAAGACCCATGAACTTCCTAAGAAACTGTTCTAAAGAAACAATTTAAATTGCAGGAAAAAAATGTATTTACAAAGATGTTCATTGCATTATTTATGATAACTTAAACAGTGGGAAAACACTAAATATTCATCTGTAAATAAATTAGGACACATTTGCATGTTTGCACAATAGCAGATTTTGCAGCTATTAAAAGTTCTGTTCAGCCTTAAAGAAGAGAAAGATTTCTTATGCAAAGCACCCAACCCAGAAGCTATTAAGGAAAAGCTGACAGATTTGACACCATAAATATTAAAAATGCTTGTCTTTGAAAGACATCATAAACAAAGTGAAAATACAAGTGACACACTGAGATAAATATGCAGGAACAATATTAAATGAAATGTATTTTTATTTTCCCCATAAATCATGCTCTGCCAAACTTCTCTCGTCCAAGGCTGAGTCATGCACCTCAGTGCCCAGAGAAAAAGGAGCAAAGACTGCTTGGGACCGAGAGGCCCTGGAGAATCTAGGAGTCTCAGTCCTGAGTTCCTTCTCCCCCTTAGAAAGACAACGGTTTCCAGTGCCAGCCTTTGTGGAGAAAAGAAATGATTTTATGCTGAAGCTTGTCCTTTAATTAATCAAAGACCATCTTTGGTGGATTTGATCATAAGCATCTACAGAGGGCGAACTACTATCAGAGGAAGTGGGAAAAATCGCCATGCCTTCTACTCAGAGGTTTGTGGGAGGAAAAGGAAGACAAGGATAAGAGAGCAGATGCTGTGTCCTATTCTGACCGTTGCAAGTTTCTAGATGAGTAGATTGAAGGAAACATCAAAAGCAGAAGACAGGCTTCAGACTTCTTTCTTGTTTGGGGTTCTGAGATGAGAAGCCTCACGAGATACCTGCCTTGGAGCAAACTTTCTGCCTACCTGGGCAGAGAAGTGGCCGGCATTCAGCTCCTCAGAGTTTTCCTGGAATTCATTGGCATGAAAGGTGTCCAGAATTTCCTGGGCATCCTTGAGAAGGCAGAGCTGACACTGTGAGGACTGGGTAGTCACTCAGGATGGAGCTGAATGGGAGTTGCAGCCAGGCCACAGGAGGTTCAGGGCACTAAATAGGGTTAAAGTGGAGAAGAATCCACTGAAAAGACCCCTCGACCCTAAAGAAGCTACAAAGGACTTTGAGTTTCTTAACCATTGATGTAAGTAAGCAACAAGTCAGCAAGTTGCATGTGTAGTGACAAGGCCAACAAGAAATATGGCTACAGAAGTCAGAGGAGCCATAGGGCTATACAAGGACCTGGGCTCAGGAACTTAGGCCCTTCTTCACTTCACCATTAGATTATAACAGCCGCATCTCCCATGCACCCCAATTGCAGAGAATTAGCAAGAGCAAGAGTATAGCAGTTAAAATAGTGAATAGGGCAACTGTAACAAAAAGATTATAAAATATAAAGCTGGTTCCTCTGTCAGACTCTGTCAGAGTCTAAGTGGGCAGTGCATGTCTATATGGCAGCTTGAGGGCGTCATGACAGAAGCTCCATCATGTTGTTTTGCTGTTCTGAACATTTGACTCCCAGCTCATGGTTTAAGCTGTCTATTCTAATTCCTGCCATCTTGGGTGTATTCCAGCCAGTGGGAAAAGGGAAAACATTAAGTCAAAGGCACACTCCTCTGCATTCCCCTAACAGGCATGACCTGGCAGTCATGCACATCAGGGGTGCTCACATACGGTTGTCCACAGCCAGGTCATATTGCTACACTGAGCGGCAAGGGAGGCTGTGAACATCTTCTGCTGAGAGCCACCCAAATATCCATAGATCTCATCCAAAGAGCACATGTGCCCTCCTCTAGCTCAAAGTTCAGGCTCTTTGGGTGCTGCAGGGTCCTCTTCCACAGATCCAGATGTGACTCTGTATGTCTGGTGACACACCCAATATGCACCTATGAAGAAGGAGCAAGATGACTAATAAAAACTTCCATTCAGAACAGGGAAGAATGGAAGCCACACAACAGTCAGTGATCTACAGCAATTCTAAAATCCTGCCAGAGGAGGGTTACAAACACTCCCTTTCCTGGCAGTGGAGTTAGAGCCTTGGTTTGTCCATCTAGTAGCCACTTGTCGGTTGACCCCAGAGAGGATAGTTTAGTTTTGGGGAGATTATTCCTTGTCTGTTTTCTTCCATGGCCTCATCCCAAGTGTGTCTTTTTGCTGGGACTCTTAGATTTCATCACCTATTTGCTCCAGTACCTATGAGTCACTTTAGGTGTCGAAACAATCACAGGTTTTCTCAGGTCCCACTTACAGATATTTCAGCATTACAATTCTCTCCAAGAGCTACTAGTCCACTAGTCCATTTCTTTCCCGTCAATGCCATGTGCTAGTAACCATAGTCAAAGTTCTTCTCTAGGCATGGTTTTACACAAGAAAATTCTGTTCTTTCACATACTGGCTTCTGACTCTGGAAGGCAAATAACTAGACTCTCACATTTAGTCTGTTTTGGTTTTGTCCATAGTCCTGAGGAATGGTTCTTATTCTAGGGCATGGTCCTTACTCCTCACTTCAGATTGGTTGGAATTCCTTCATCTCCCAACACTGTGAAACCTCTGATGTTCCCATTCAGCCATCAGCCCCACTGTGGCCACTTTCTTCTAGGCCTCATGGTGTCTTACCTGCACATGCTTAGTCAAGCCCTCAGCCAGGGACCACTGGAGAACCCCAATGTAGGCTTTCTAGCACTGCTCTCACCCATGCAGCTCCCTCATCTTTGTTACCTTGCCCTGAAATCTCTCAAAAAGGAACCATACAGATGTTATTCAATGAAGGATTTTTCTATTGAAAAATTATCCCAGATTATTCAGTTGAGCTCCATGTAATCACTAAGGTCCTTAAAAGTGGAAGGAGTGGCAGGAGAAGTCAGAGTGATACAGTGTGAGAAGGATTGACCCATTGTTGTAGGCTTTGAAGATGGAGGAAGGGGGCCATGAGCTGAGAAATGTGGGCAGCTTCTAGAAGCTGAAAACAGTATGGAAATGAATTCACCCTTGCTATAGACTGAACTGTGTTTCCCCACAATTCATAAGATGTAGTGCTAACCCCCAATGTGGTGGTATTTGGAGAAGGGGCTTTTGGGAGGTAGTTAGCGTAAAGTGAAGCTGTAAGTGCCCTCGGAAGAAGAGATGTAAGACAGCTCTCCCTCACCCCTAATACACCCCCATTGTGCGCACACAGCAAGAAAATAGCTATCTGCAAGACAGGAAGAAAAACCTCACAGAACCTGACTGTGCCGACATTCACATCTCAGACTTCCAGTCTCCAAAACCACTAAAACAATCAATTTCTGTTGTGTAAGCCACACAATCTATGGTATTGGTTATGGCGCTAGAGTCTCGGGAATGGAAGGCAGTTCTGAGGACAGTTTGATTTTAGTCTCATGAGACCTGTGTCAGACTTCTGACCTACAGAACTAGAAAATAATATGACATTTGCCATGCTTTAAGCCACTAAGCCCATAGTAACTTGTTACAGCAGAAATAGAAAACTAACACACCCAGCAATTCCTCTTCTAGATATTTACCCAAGAGAAATGAAAACAAAAAAATCCACAAGAATTACTGTGTGTGAATGTTTGTCCACAATTGTAAAAAACTGGAAAGAACTCAAATGTCCATCAATAGAAGAATGAATAAATTGCGGTCTATTTGTACAATAGAATACTATTAAACAATTAAGAGAGAATGAACTATGGATATATGAAGCGACATGCATGAATCTCAAAAACATTATGTTGAGTGAAAGAAAACCTGACACAAATGAGTACATAATGTATGATTCTATTTATATGGTGTTCAAGCAGGGGCAAACTAATTTATGATGATAGAAATTGAAATGGTGGTTGCCTGACCAGGCGGTGGCGCAGTGGATAGAGCATCGGACTGGGATGTGGAAGACCCAGGTTCGAGACCCCGAGCTCGCCAGCTTGAGTGCTGGCACATCTGGCTTGAGCAAAAGCTCGCCAGCTTGGACCCAAGGTCGCTGGCTCCAGCAAGGGATTGCTCGGTCTGCTGAAGGCCCGCGGTCAAGGCACATATGAGAAAGCAATCAATGAACAACTAAGGTGTTGCAACGGCAACAAAAAACTAATGATTGATGCTTCTCACCTCTCTTCGTTCCTATCTGTCTATCCCTCTCTATGACTTTCTCTCTGTCCCTGTTAAAAAAAAAAAAAAGAAAGAAATTGACATGGTCATTCCCCATAGGGATTGAACACGAGCGAATTTTCTGGGGTGATGGACGTAGTTTACATTCTAAATAATATGTTTGCAACGTAATAGTAAAATTCAGTAACACAAAACCTTTTGTGTTACGCACTTGAGATCTTTGCATCTTACTATATGTAAGTTTTCCTCAATTAAAAAATGGGGGGATGTCTGCCCTGCAGTGGCACAGTGAATAGTGTTGACCTGGAATGCTGAGGTCACTGGTTCAAAGTCCTGGCCTTGCCTGGTCAAGGTACATATGACAAGCAATCAATGAACAACTAAAGTAACGCAACTATGAGTTGATACTTCTCACTCTACCTCTTTCTGTCTCCTCTCTCTGTAAAATAAATAAATAAAATCTTTGTTTAAAAGCAATGGAAAAAATAAATATTGGAGGGGTATCTCAGTCTCTGGCATATCTTTTATGTATCCTATATTTTTTCACATAACATAAAAAACTCCCTTGTGCAATAATGTTTGCTGCTGTAATTGCTGAATCTAAAAATCCCACTGTCTAGCCTGACCAGGCGGTGGCTCAGTGGATGGAGCATTGACCTGGGATGCTGAGAACCCAGGTTCAAACCCTGAGGTTGCTGGCTTGAGCTTCGGCTCATCTAGCTTGAGCATGGGATCATGGACATGACCCCATGGTTACTGACTTGAGCCCAAAGGTTTCTGGCATGAAGTCCAAGGTTTCAGGCTTGAGCCCAAGGTTGCTGGCTTGAGCAAGGGGTTACTGGCTAAGCTGGAACCCCTTGGCCAAGGCACATATGAGAAAGCCGTCAATGAACAACAAAGGTGTCGCAACAAAGAATTGATGTTTCTCATCTCTCTCTTTTCTTGTCTGTCTGTCCCATTCTCTCTCTCTCACTAAATAAATAAATAAATAAAATAAAAATTTCACTGTCTTAACACAAAAATTTTTCTCATTCAGCTGAAGCCCAAAATGGATGCTCACGATCTTGAGCAGTTCTCCAGGTGATTTTTTGTTTTTAAGTGTGAGAGAGAGAGAGCGAGAGCGGTGAGAAGCATTAACTCACAGTTGCAATACTTTAGTTGTTTATTACAGCTGAGCCAGTTTACCCCTTGCTCAAGCCAGGGGCCTTGGGCTCAAGCAACCTTGGGGTCATGTCTATGATCCCACGCTCAAGCCAACAACCTCGAGGTTTCAAACCTGGGTCCTCGGCATCCCAGGCTGACGCTCTATCTTCTGCGCCACTGCCTGGTCAGGTTCCAAGTGGTGATTTAAGAATCTATCTTGGCCTCCACCATCTCCAGAGCATGCTTCTAAAGTCAGTGCATTTGTCTTCAGCAAGCCAGCAGCAGGGTTAAAGCTCAGAGACTGTGCAGGAGAGGTTTCAATGGAACAAGCCTGGCAGGGGCATTACTTCTGCTCTCACTCTGTTGGCCTGACCTTAGTCACCTAGCCACACCTAACTGAAAAGGAGGCTGGTCATTGTAGTCTAGCCAGGAGCCCCAGAAGAAGATGAAAAGGATTTGATAATGATTTAGCAGTCTCTGTCACACCATATTATTAAAATCTCTTATTAGCTAATATGTTAACTATTTACTATTCGTGAGCAACTGTTCAGAGATTTACAGTCTTCAGCAACTCTTTGAGGTACATACTAGTTTAATCTCTATTTCACAAATGAAGAAATAGAAGTATAAAGAAATTTAAGTAGTTATCAAAGTCATGCAGCTCAGAAGAGGTGGAACTTGGATTTGAACTCAGGCAACCTGGGCTCAGAGGAAGTGGCCATAACCATTACTTTATGATACATTCGTTTAAAGATTGCATAAAAAGTGTAGGTGAGCCAAATTTTACTTAACCATCTTTATAGTGTTAGAGATTTAGATTACATGTCCATCACGGCTTTGCCAATAATGCATTACCGAACATTTTAAAGCCCCCCGCCCCCATACCCATTATGGATTGATTCCGTAGGGTTAATTCTTTTTTACTTTTTGAAGTTTTCTAAATTAAGCTGACAAGACTCCGCTTTCTCTCTGAATTATGAACTGCATACAAATGGCCTCATTATTGACAAGACATTCATCAGGAGATGTTAAATGTTTGGGCTCAGCTCTCTCAGTTTGTAAATTACTCTCTGCAGAATACTAATCTGCTCTGGCTGGTATTTGGCCCTGAAGACACTTGAACAGACAGGCAGTTTCCCACTTTAAACAACGGAGTTATGAATTTTTCATTGGAAAAGATCTCATAGCCTAGCTAGTCCAATTCTTTAGCTGATGGGGGAAAGATAGTTCTAAAAATGTCAAGACAAAAATAGAAATTTTAGAAATTGAATCACATTTTTTACTTGCTAAAGGAGCTTGCTTGCAAAGAGAGCCCATGAGAAATGCTGCAGTAGTAAGAATTTAGCTTGTGAACAAGTAGCCGCTGTTAAAGTCAAAATTCAGAAAGAGACCAAACTTTGAACTGATAAACTGGACCTCAGCTTTGGAAGTGATTTGGCTGTTATGAAATAGTAGTTAACATATACAGAGTCTCTTTGTGTATCAAACATCTTACTCAGCCTTTCTTACATGCTTTGTCTCATGGAATCCTTTCAGCAAACCTATGGGGAATATATTGTTAATATTTCTGTTGTACAATTGAGAAAACTGAAACTTGCAGAGGTTAAATAAGGACACATTACTTTTTAAAGATCATTAAAAAAAATTTTTTTTTAAAGAAAGAAAGGAAGGGAGAGAGAAAGATAGAGAGAAACATTGGCATTCATTGGCTGATTCTTGTATGTGCCCTAACCGGGGATCAAACCTATAACCTTGGCATGTTGAGATGATGCTCTAACTAACCAACTGAGCTACTTGGCCAAGGTCCCTGGGCTGATGCATTACTTTTAAAAGCAGAAAATCAGTCCCACCAAAATAGCTTATGGAACTTCATTAACACTGTTTATATCTTTTTTGAGTTTTAGTTTATCAGGTCAGGGTATAGTGGGGACCCCACTCAGGAGAATAATTCCCAAACCTTAAAACTCTCTTAGTTTCTCAGGTTAAAAGAAATGGAATAGGATAGAAAGTTAACTAGAATGGCAAAAATCTAACCTTTCTTGAACTCAGCGTGGGAGGGATGGGTTA
Source organism: Rhynchonycteris naso (assembly GCA_037038555.1). NCBI lineage: Eukaryota > Metazoa > Chordata > Mammalia > Chiroptera > Emballonuridae > Rhynchonycteris > Rhynchonycteris naso. The sequence goes on from CM073002.1 coordinate 41,649,713, forward strand.
CTAATATTGATTGATTGGTTGATGACCTTTCAAGAAAGGTTGACCCACCAGAAAGTCTATTATAGAGTTTCCGTTCTCTGTCACTTGCTCATTCTGTTTCAAAGCTCTCCTACCCGGTGTCTGGAGATCCCTCCTTCCTTCCCTTTTCTCCTTTATCCTCTCCCATAGCTTCTTCCCAGCTTCTTTCAGGCCCAGCTTTCCCTGTCTCTCTCAGTCCTTCCCTGTCATTTTGGCCACACTGTGGAATCTTCTTGGAACTTTTCAGAAGTTAGAAGCTGGCTTCCATCAGACTTCATCGGTTTAAATGAGAAATTCCTTCCCAGGTGCCAATTCTTATCCCGAAGCTCCCTTTCCTTGGAACACAGTGTGTCTATATTCCCCTGATGACTACGGAGGCTGAGCTGTCACTCACAGGGAGCTGATGGGAGGGCAGGTTCTGGCAATGAGGATCAATGGGTTCTTTCTGGTGGTCCTGTGGGCACTGTGTGGGCTGAGGACAGCCAGGCACTGGATGAGAGCTTGGCCTGAAGATAACCTCCTACATTCCAGGACCTGTGGCCTCAGGTGTCCCCACCTGGACTGTGGCAGCCTCCTCTGGATCAGGGGAGGCGATTTCAGGGAGAACAGGCTCAGAGTGTGGTGGGGACTGTGTGGAAAGGGGCCTTGGTTTCGACCACCTAAGTCCAAGGCCGTTGGGACATTAGGTCTTGGGTTGACACTGGCTGGGGTGCTGGGAGACTCACAGGAGGAGTCACACAAGCTGACTTCCTCTGGAAGGAAAGACATACATGTGCGAGCATGTCATGCACACCATAGTCACATACATGAAGCCTAAGTGATGTGAAGACACCCAAGCCCAGTGAAGAAATGGCTGGCTCAAATGCTGCAGCCACTGATTCCATTTCAGTGGGCGGATGCTGAGCCTGTTGGACCTTACAGCTTGGCCTGTCTCACCAGACCCAGCTCACATTGGGAAGTTCTGGCTACATGGTCCTTTGGCCCCTGCTGAAGTTCGTTCTGTTTTGTTGTTTGATGCATAGTTCCCTGCTGCAGATGGTATGGCTTTGGTGGGGAACCCAGGGGCCTCCTTGTGAGTCTCCCATGGGAGCTGGCCACCAATCCCCACAGGCGGCTTTCCCATCACTGAAAACTTCAGCACCATAATGTCAGCTGGGTACCATGGCTCAGGTGCCAGAGCTGCTTGCATCTTGGGTAACCCAGGCAGGGCCACTTGGAGACACTGAGGTGGGGCGGCCTGAGTGGGGGCTTACCCTTCCTTCTCAGGTGTAGCTCTGCCAACAAAACATGTTAAGTGCTTAGAAAAAGACAGACCCAGAGAAAGAATGAAGCTGTTCTTTGCTGGATTGCCTTGCATCCTTTTATATACGTCCCCCAATTAACTGTGAGTTCCTTCAAGGCAAGATTAGAATCCCAGCCTCTCTACCTATCTAGCTGTGCTATCCTGCGCAAGCCACCTCACTTCTCTGAGCCTCAGTTTCTCTAAATATGGGGGCAGTGTCAGAGCCCACAGCCCAACAGTGTTGTGAGCATTAATAGGGGTAAAGCACGCAAGCCTCTGGCACAGGGTCCGCACAGAGTCAGCTCTCCTCAAAGGCTGGCTACCATTCTCCTTCCCTGTGATTCTCCGACAAAAAGATTCCCCATGCCAGCCCCAGCACTCAGTAAACCTGTGCTAATGTGTTAGTGGGTGTTGATGAGTTCGTGTAACCCTTGGGTCACATGTGGTTAGCATGTGTGCATTTTAATAGGCTCTTTTACAGTGACTCTAATGATGTGTGGATTGTCTGGGGGCTCTGGGGGTTGTTCTCTCAAGCTGTAAACTCACCACTGCTCTGTTCCACATTCTCCTCGCAGTCTCTCGTCTGCCTCCTCTACATCCCAGCATCTGCCCAGAGCCGCCTCCTCGCATGCACTCAAGGCCCAGGACTGCGGGGTGGATGTGGTGTGTGTTGTGTGAGCATGTGCATGTGTGCTTTCTGTATGTGTGTGTGCGTGATATTTGTGTGGTATGTATATGTGAATCCTATATAGTTAAGACCCCAGAAGCAGGAGAAAACCATGGACTGACCCTGCCTGGATGCTACTTCCTCACCTACTTCTGAGGGTTCTGAGTCCCTCCCAGCTCCCCAGACTCGACTGTGGGCAGCACCTGTGCCCTGGTCTTTGTATCTCAGCATCTCATCCAGGTCTTTGGCTAACGGGTGCTGAATGCAATAGTACTTCTTAGCTAATTGAATGGGAAAAGGCAACGCTGTGCTGTGCTGTAGTGCCCTCTAGTGGATCTTTTCTGAATTTCCCAATGTTTGCAGTTACGCTGGTCTTCGCACCCAAAAGCTCAGAAGGTTGTCCTGGGAATCCAGCCAGGCTTGCCTCTGTTGCTGTTGGTCATTCATCTGCCTCCCACAAAGTACAGCTCAGTAGGAGGTATGGGGTTGAGGCTGGGGTCAGGCTGGGGCAGGAGCTGATTTCAGCCTGTACCACCTAGGAGATAGGGTAGAATGAGTCTTGCTTACCAACATCCAGTTTAAAAAATAAAATATGACAGACACAATTGAAGTCTCTGAATTTCCCTCCTGACTTCTTCACCTCTCCCCTCTCCAACCACTGCCCCAAATTTGGTGCTTATCATTTTCATGCATGTTTATATAACTTTACCATATATCCAAGGATTTAAAAAGTGCGTAGTATCTGATTCCATATTTAGAGCATTATTTTTTTAATTTTTAATTTTATTCATTTTAGAGAGGAGACACAGAGTGAGAGAGAGAGAGAGAGAGAGAGAGAAAGAGAGAAAGGGGGGAGGAGCTGGAAGCATCAACTCCCACATGTGCCTTGACCAGACCAGTACAGGGTTTTGAACTGGCGACCTCAGTGTTCCCAGGTCGACGCTTTATCCACTGCGCTACCACAGGTCAGGCCATATTTAGAGCATTTTATAGACAGTGTCAAAGAAAAAAAAATGCTCCTGCAGCTTTGTCTCTCAGAATTGTTTTTGCCATTTATCCATATTGACACATATATCTCCAATTTACATATTATCACCGTTTATTTTTATTGTGATATGCCATATTTCCCCATGTATAAGATGCACCCTTTTAGAAAAAATTTGGGGTATAAAAACTGCGTGCATCTTATACAGTGGTTGTAGTTTTTTAACGTACATTTTTCCATTTTTTCGTGCTTGTTTTTGCGCTCATCGTTGAAAACAGTGATTCGTCATCAGACACAGATGAGGACAAGCTAATGGATGGGAGTTTTGACAGTGATGAGGAGTTGTATGAATTTTATGATGAATAAAACTTGAGTTCAATAACTTTATTAATACATTTTTTTTTCAGATTTCAGGCCCTAAAATTAAGGTGCGTCTTATACATGGAGAAATAGGTAATTCACATACAACATGGTATTAGTTTTATGTGTACAAAATGATGCTTTGATACAAGTACATATTGTGAAATGATTATCGTAAGTTTACTGAGCATTCATCATCATACAGTTACAATTCTTTTCTGGTAATGAGAACTTTAAGATCTCTTCTAGCAACTTTTAAATATAGCCTTGTCGCCTGACCTGTCGCAGTGTATAAAGCTTCGACCTGTAGCACTGAGGTTACTGGTTCGGAACCCTGGAATTGCCCAGTCAAGGCACATATGGGAATTGATGCTTCCTGCTCCTCCCCCCTTCTTTCTCTCTCTACTCCTACTCTCCTTTCTAAAATGAATAAAGTCTTTAATAAATAAATAAATAAATAAATAAATAAATAAAGCCTTGTCAGCTATAGCCATCATACTGTACATTACATCCCAGGATTATTTATTTATAGCTAGAAGTTTATACCTTTAATCACCTTCACCCATTTCACCCACTCTCCCACCCCTTGTTTCTGTTAACAATCAATTTGTTCTCTGTAGCTATGAGTTCAGGTGCTTTTTTCTTTAGAGTCCACATGTAATTTTGATCATGTGCTATTTGTCTTTGTCTGACTTATTTCACTTAGTATGATGCCTTCAAGGTCCATCCATGTTGTTGCAAATGGCAAGATTTCCTTCTTTTTATGGCTGAGTAGTATTCAACAGTACAGATGTACCTCATTTTCTTTATCCATTCATCTGTTTGTGGACATTTAGGTTATTTCCATGTTTTGGCTATTGTAACAAATGCTGCCATGAACATGGAGGTGTAGATATCATTTTGAAATAGTGATTATTTCCTTCAGAGAAATACCCAACAGTGGTATTTCTCAGCTTTGGAATTCTTGGGTTATTTGGTAGTTCTATTTTTAACTTTTTGAGAAACCTCCATACTGTTTTCCATAGTGACTGGACCAATTTACATTCCCACCAACAGTGCGCAGGGGTTCCTTTTCTCCACATCTCTGCCAACACCTGTTATCTCTTGTCTTTTTGATGATAGCCTTTCTGACAGGTGTGAGGTATAACTCATTGCGGTTTTGATTTGCATTTCCCTGATGATTAGTGATGCTGAGAGCTTTTTCATGTACCTGTTGGCCATCTGTGTGTCTTCTTTGGAAAAATGTCTATTCAGATCCTCTGCTCATTTTTTAAAATAGGGTTCTTTTTCTTTATTTCTTTTTTTAATTTTTAAGAGAGGCAAGAAGAGAGAGACAGAAACATCGAGCTATTCCTGTATGTGCCTTGACCAGGGATTGAACCAACAACCTCTGAGCTTTGGGATGATGCTCCAACCAACTGAGCTACCTGGCTAGGGCTTGGGATTGTCTGTTTTTATCATCACTTTTTAAAATTCATGATTCTGTTACTCTGTTAATGGCCCTTTAAGCTACTAGCATTTGTTACTTTTTTTTCATGTGTTTATATGTTTATTGTCCTCCCAGTAGAGATTTTGTCTTTGTTTACTGGCATTTCTTTAACAACTGTCACAGTGTGACACATAGTAAGTAGGCCCTCAATGAATATTATAAAACTATAACAAAATCAATAATTATGCTATTTGCAATGTTGGCAAAAGAATCTCGAAATGCACGCATACATGCATTCTTATGTTCACTAATGAATTCCTTTTATTTGTTACTTTTAAAGACAATGTCTCTACAAACATTTTTGTTCAGGTGTCCTCTGCACACCCGTGAGAATTTCACAGGGGTACACATCCAGGACGGAATTCCTGGGCTAAGGGCATTGTGCTCTTCAAATTAATCGTGCAGTCTCCCCCAACCCCATGCCCGGGGTCAGTGGCATACCTGCCGGAGTTTCTGTTGCTCTTTGCCCTCACCCACACTTAGTATTGCCAGATCTCACATTTACAAACCTACCTTCTTAGTCTGTGCTTAATAGCCTTTTGTGGTTAAACAAACAAACAAACAAAAAACAATGGAAGAATAGTTACACAGGGAATGCATCTAGGCTACATTCTTGGCTATTAAGTTCGCAGAAAAGTCTGGATGGAGGTCACTAAGACAACCTGTGCTATTATGAATTCAGAACATCCTGCTATGAATTATGGGGTGAGAGACTCGAAGTGCATTAGGCATTTGGGCTGGCTAGTTGGCTATCTCCACCACCAATCTGTTTGAAGGCATTATTCTTTTGTCTTGACCTTTTGTTTGGAAGAATAAATAGGGAGCCCAAACTAGTAGGCTTGCCTGAGGTGATTCCAGTTCATGCCAGTTGTCTCTGCAAAATTACTAATAGTACCTTCTTGGACTCTTCAAAGTGTTCAGTTTTAAAAGATAAATTATACGAACATGCTAAATATAAAAGTGGCAATTCAGATCAATGTCCTATCCAGAGCACTTAGGTTTCTAATATTCTGCCGTGGTCAATGTGGATATGAGCGAAGGCCAGAGAGCAAACCATAGGGGAAGAGCTACAACTGATGCTACAATGACAAGATTTAGGAGCCCCGGGGAACCTTTCAGAGAGGAAGCTGACCACAGCCCAGTTCTCGTGCGGAGTTCTGGCCATGACTCTTGGTCATTGCCCCTGGGACGGTCAGCTCCAGGGGCAGGTGGTGCCGGGAAGCCTGGCGGGTGTCCCCCCTCCCTGTCTCCTCAAGGTCGGAATCCGTTCCAGGCCACCAGACAGTGCTCCCTGCCAGCCCTTTCACGAAAACAGTTCCTGGATATGTGCTCGTGAGCTGGGGCCAAGCTCTTGTGACAACACCTCCTGGAATAACAAAGGGATCCTTTGTGGGAAACCGGCTCCAGTTAACAGCTTGTGGATGGCTGGACTCCCTTTGGCACTTTCTTTTCTAGACAGCTCCCCACTCCCATCTATTCAGTTCAAGACAATCTGGGATCCTACATAGATAATTGGGCCATTTGATCAACCTGAAGAGGTAGGTCAGGGCGGCCTTCCAGCGTGAAAACTTCCGGAGGAGATGGAAGGACACAATGGGAGACCTGTGGTGGGAGGCAGCTCAGTGGTTCCCTCTAGCTCAGTGCACCTCTGAGCGAAGGCTCCTGCTCAGCACCGTGCCCTGGAACAAAGGCTCACCCTTAGAAGTAAGCCCACAAAGGATTACCAACTCGGCTGCCTAGCCTTTTACTTTAAAGAGTAGACCCATTGAGGATCACTCCTACCAGTGGTGTTTCAAGACCCCCCTGGGGGCCACCACCTCCATGACGTCTTTGTTGAGCTTCCGCCCACGCTGGCCCAGATAACAGTGACCCTCTGGCTTTTGTGCTTTCTTCATTATCACTGTGTGACTCTGTGTGTGTGTGTGTGTGTGTGTGTGTGCACATACATACATGCCTGTCATTGCACAATGACACCCTCAAAGACAGTGACAGTATTTTACTTATGTCATGCACTAAGAGCTCAATAAAACTTTGTTCAATGAAGAAATGAGACGATCCTTCACCTAGAGGGAGTTAGTCCCAGAAGCAGACTTAATGGAGGGACCCAAATGATATGTCAAGGCTTTTTTTGCCTTCGGCCTTTCTTCTCTGTCTCATTTCCTATTATGCAGACAGACTGTTCCCACATTCGGGGAGGATGGCCACCAGGAAGTCCCAAGTCACAGCCCTTCAGCTCTGGGAAATGAAGGTAGTAGCTACATGGTCTCCTCCTAGGCCTTTGGTCATCCCTGGGGCCATGGCATGGGGTCCCTTGACTAAAGGGTCCATTAGAATCATATGATTGAACTGGGAAAGAGACAGTTTTCCAAAATGGGAGGATTAAAGTGATACTGAAGAGCCAAATTAAACAGATATCTAGAGGAAACTTGAGGAATTCCTAGGAAAATAGATTCAGACCTGGACCAGGATGGATCCTGTAAGAGGGATGACTTTGGAATCCTAATAGCCACATGCCAAGGAGGTCGGGCCTGGTGAGAGTTTACAAGGACCATTGCCTCTGAAAGAACAGCAAGTGGGCCTGACCAGGCAGTGGCACAGTGGATAGAGCATTGGACTGGGATGCAGAAGACCCAGGTTCTAGACCCCGAGGTCGCCAGCTTGAGCGCAGGCCCATCTGGCTTGAGCAGAAAGCTCACCAGCTTGGACCCAAGGTCACTGGCTTGAGCAAGGGGTGGTTCGGTCTGCTGAAGGCCTGTGGTCAAGGCACATGTGAGAAAGCAATCAATGAACAACTATGGTGTCATAATGGCAACAAAAAACTAATGATTGATGCTTCTCATCTCTCTCCATTCCTGTCTGTCTGTCCCTATCTATTCCTCTCTCTGACTCTCGTTCTGTCCCTCTAAAAGAAAAAAAAAAATAGAAGGGTCCTCTCATTATGACAGTCTCCGTATAGAATGTCTCCGGTTTACAACACTCACACCCATAAAAAAAAACTTTAAAAAAAAAAGAACAGCAAGTGGTTATATCTGCAGACCCTGAACGTCAGCAGCAATATTAGATATCTACTGAGGACCTTCTAAATGCCAGATGCCGTGCAGGTCTGCAGGAAGTGGGAGAGGGGTTACCAGTTAGCAAACCAGACACAATCCCTGCCATCCTGTGGCTGGCCATCTACTGCATGCCCAAGGTCCACTGAATGGCCCCATGGAACCTCACTTCCCAACAGGCTTTGGTTCCAGGTTGATTGGTGCGGGCAGCCATCATCCCAGTAGCTAATGTTCTTGAACTGATGGCCCATTTCATCCTGGCAACAGCACTGTGATGTAGATTTTAGATTTAGGGTCAGAAACTGGCCCTAATTTAAGCAGAGAAAGAGAGAGGGGAAGAGAGAGGTTGAGAGAGAGAGAACATAGGTCACAAAATTGAAGGAAAGGATGAACAGCCAGGCTTCAGACTGGGACAAGACCAGGACTGCCCATGGCTACACATGGACCCCATCTAGAGGACGCTGCCCCCTGGCTAGGCACCAGCTCCCTGTGGTCCTGCACCTTTTCTCCAGTCCAGCTCCCAGGAGAAGGCTCTGACTGGCCTGACCTGGGCCAATACCCACCCCTGTGGTCGGGAGCAGGTTCTGCGAGTGGCAAACCCACCATGTGGAGTTGAGGAGAGGCAGCTCACCCAAAAGAAGGGTAAAGAGGAGGGAAACATATTGGGGACGGGGGTGACAGAAATAATAGCTGTGTTGATGTTTTATGTCCGTTTTCTATTACTCAGGTGTTGTTTAGCTTCGTTTTCCAGGTAAGGAAACTGAGGCTTAGAGAGGTTACATGGCTTGCTCAAGGTCACACTAATGGCATGTGACCAAGACTTAAACCCAACCTGCTTGATGCAGAGCCCACAGCTCCGTCTCCATGCCAGACATGGGTGACTGGCGGGGACACCTCACTCAATCACAAACAGTAATTTAACAGAGCAACATAGTGGTTAAGAGTTTGGGGACCAGTTAGAGGATAATTGTGATCAAACCGGCAAGACAAGAAAGACTAACTTATGCCGAGGCAGAGGACAGGAGGATGTGAATGACCAGAGAGTATGAAAAGAAATGTTAAGTATATGTCAAAGTTAGTGTGCTCTCTACTAGTTACAACAGGGAAAATGTACTGTTCATGGCATATATAACCCTAAATAATTATTCAAATATATATATATATATATATCTCCTAAATTTTTTTAAAATGATCCCTTGTAATATACGTTTAGGATGTAAAATTTTTTTTTTAATTTCTTTTTATTTTATTCATTTTAGAGAGGAGACACAGAGTGAGAGAGAGAGAGAGAGAGAGAGAGAGAAAGAGGGGAGGAGCTGGAAGCATCAACTCCCATATGTGCCTTGACCAGACCAGTGCAGGGTTTTGAACTGGCGACCTCAGTGTTCCCAGGTCGACGCTTTTATCCACTGCGCCACCACAGGTCAGGCTAGGATATAAAATTTAAGTAAACAAAACAAACAGAAACCTGCAAAAGAGCTTTTATTATGTGAAAGGCAGAAATCACTCCTTAAATCTCCCAATTAAACCACATTCTATTTAAATAATCTTTGTGTAAACTTACATTGGAAAGATTCTGTACATCCTTATTGTGATTAAAAACATGGTATTCATTTAATTATGGTATCTTTTATTCTCTGAAAATGTTATATATAGTATTCTGTTTTTTGAAATAAAATGTTAACTGAAAAGAAAAAGAAATGTTAAGTAACTAAAATCTGTCACGCGTGATAACCACTAGGATGTATGAAGGAGGAGAAGAGTCTGTGCAGTCACTCAGGTTTCTGATGTGTGCACCTGGTGGATGGAAGTCCCGCACTGAGACATGAACTGGAAGGAGAAAGTGCTGCAGTTGGAGCGGTCCGGCGATAGCTATAATTTTGGACATCTTGCATTTGGAGGTGCCCAAAGGACACCCAAACGAAGACATCCAGGAGCTAGCAAATAGGTGGGGTTGGGGGTCATGAGAGAGTCATGGGCACAGCTGGCTTCCCCAGGGATCACAACATTTCAGGGCAGTTCAGAATACTTTCTGGGTTCTGCAATTTTGCGAGAGAAAATACCAGGAAAGGTGCCTCATTTATTCCTGTGCCCCTTCCTGCCCTGGCCCCTCTCCCCACCCTGCCTTACCTGGGTAAGTCAATCTTAACACTTCACCCTCCACGGCATTTCTTGAGCAGAGCCTTGCTGGGTCTCCTGACCCTGCTTTACAGGATCCCTCATTTCTTCTGGATAGCACTTATTACATTCTCATAATTTAATCTTATCAGGGATGCTTTCCCCTACTAGACCACAAGCTCCGTGAAGGCAGAGACCATGCCTGTCCTGCTCATTGTATCCCTGTGGGATGAGCACATTTGCCTCCTGGCCCTTTCCTTGCTTCCCTGCCTGACCCCCTTCCCAACTTCCAAGGATGCTGATTGACTTGGTCAGTTTCCAAGGTACAGATAGACCCAGAGTCACAGTATATTACCACTAACCTACATTCCTGGGGCCCTTGTTCTCCATCCTTCACCTGTGCCACTGGGTCAGTGACACAACCCGTACTGCCCAGGGAGCTAGCATCTTCCCTTCTCCTGTCTTTCCCCAGGAATACCGGAGCACTTGGAAGGGCTCCTCATTTGGTCCGGAAGCTCCTGGGAAGGTGCAGTCTGGGGTGTGAGGCTATAGGAAGTACCCCCCACCACTCCGCTCACAGAGAGCCCTGCCTCTGGGAAGTGTGCTCTCCTCCAGCTAGTAAGAAACTGTCACTTTGGTTTCTCATTTATTTTTACCCTTACAGCCTTGGGAACTTTATGGAAAGAGGGCTGAGTTGAGGACAGGATTTGGTCATTTCTGGGTTCTCTGGTCAAATTCCATCTATTAGACCTTTCACCTCATTTAATTCCTGCTCAGGGGATCAAGGAAAAAAAGAGGAAGAATATGCACAAACCAGAGCCGGCTTCTACGGTAGAGTCACAATCATTGATGAAGATTTGCCCCTGGGGGGACCTATCTTTGAGTGTTTGAATACGATGCAAACCCTGGGCTTCTGCTCTTGCATACGTGAACTGTGTGCCAGACGCTGGTGAGGGATGCTACAACCCCTGGGTGTCATCCTCATGCATTTTCAAAGACTCCTGTCAATCTACCAGCCAATAGTGCTGTAAATGTCCACAGTGAATTGAAGTCAGGTCTGAAGGGCTGTTAGGTGTTCAGCATTTTCTTGGCCCCTGAGAAATAAAGTAGTCTCCTGAAGTGCCTGCACACACACTGTGTTCACAGCAACTCTACAAGCTGGACGTCACATCTTCTTATTTGACGAAAGAAGACATGAAAGCTCAAAGAAATTCTGTAATGTAGCAGAGCACCCAGCACTAGCAATAATAGTCAACATTAATTTATAACAGTAAATGACATTACCTTGTATTAAAGACCTACTGTGTGTTGGTCTTTAGACTTTTACATATTTCCCTTATTTAATCCTGAAAACTGTCCATTGAGGTTGGGTGTCATTATTTTACAAATGAGGAAATGGAGAGTCAGGTGAAGCGACTTGCTGAAAGTCACAAAGCTGATAAGAGGCAGGGTCAGGTTTCTAACCCAGGCAGACCTGCCTCTGAAGCCCTTCTTCCTTTCACTGTGCACCTGCCTCTCCTTCCAGCTGGGAGCAGGAGGCGCAGCAAGGACTCTGTGAGCAGCAGTAGGGGCCCAGACAGGCTGGACAAAATGCATTCTGAGGAGGAAAAAGCAGTTAGGTCTGACCCCAGAGTGGCAGCTTCAGAAATCAGAGAGAAAAAGATGCCTGTCTCATCCCATGCCTGCTGGAACACTGGGCAGACCAGGAGCCATGTCTGGATGATCTGGGAAAGAAGCCTGGAATGGAATTAGCCAGAGCCAGTACCTGGGAAGATGCTGGGAGTGGGGACACGTAAGGAGGAGGGGCAGGGTGCCCCAATGAGCATCCCTTCCCCACCTGAGACCCACAGCAAGGCCTGGCAAAGGCCTCTAGGTCTGCAGAGGAAAGGGGAGCAGGTCCCATTGACCCTGGTGGTCCTGAGTAGGCATCTGTAGGGATACTTTTGTATTAGGTAAGGTGGGAAGGGAGGAGGGAAAGTGCAAGACTAAAAGGTACTGTTCTAAAGAGCAAAAGTGACTGACTTTTCCTCTGCTTGAAATGTTAAAACCCAAATTATATCTCCTTGGGACTGGACTCCAAGCTCCTTAACTTGGCTGGCGGAGCCCTCTGCAATGCGGCCCTGCTGACCGTACCAGTGACGCCTGAATTGTCCCTGCAACCCAGACTTTTGATCTAGTGGTTCTCCCTACTGGCCCCCAACTTTAGACTCACCTGGGGAGCTTTTAAAACACATCAGTGCTGCCTAACCAAGCGGTGGCGCAGTGGATGGAGCATCGGATTGGGACACGAAGGGCCCAGGTTTGAAATACCGAGGTCGCCAGCTTGAGCGCGGGCTCATCTGGTTTGAACAAGGCTCACCAGCTTGAGCCCAGGGTCACTGGCTTGAGCAAGGGGTCACTCGGTCTGCTGTAGCCCCCTGGTCAAGGCACATATGAGAAAGCGATCAATGAATAACTAAGGTGCCGCAATGAAGAATTGATGCTTCTTATCTCTCTCCCTTCCTGTCTGTCCCTATCTGTCCTTCTCTCTGTCTCCATCACAAAAAACAAAAAACAAAAACAACAACACATCGGTGCCCAGGCTCTGTCCCAGATAAGAATCTGGGGGGGAGGGGCAGCCTTTATTTTTAAAAAACTCCCAAGTGATTCCATTGTGTGTCTAGGGCTGAGGATGACTGCTATTCAGCCTTTTCCCTCTGTCATCAATCCTGGCCAATTCCTCTTCATCTCCAGGCATCAGCCTGGTCTAAAGTTCAGTGTCTGCCTCCTCTGGAAGCCTTTTTGTGACCCCTGTCCTGGAGTTCTCGGCAGGGTAGGTCGGTGCCTGTCTATGCCTGTTCTCCATAGCACACAGTAACTGTTCAATAAATGGGCTGAAATGTTAAGTATCAAGCTAAAATCTGTCTCCTTAAAAATCTCCCATAGTCCTTGATATTTCCTCCTTCCTAATTAAACATGAAAGACCCAAGCTTTTCCATTTTTTAACTTTCCCCAAATATCTATGGGCCTTGGTCTTTAATTAGCAATTCTGGATCCCTCTGGGTCCTCACTGTCCTCCTGAGCCAGAGCTGGCTCTCTGTTCCTGCAAACATTAGCGTTTCCCCAAATAGCTCCTGGAAAAGGAAGCGTGGCCTCTCCAGTAGAAAAGATGGTTTGCAAACAAGAGCTCTGCACAGGCAGGCTCAAAGCCTAGTGAAGCGTCCCTCTCTGGGAGGTGTTTAAAGCACCTCCACTAAAGATCACAGAGAGGTTTAGTCAATAGTCATCCATTTCTTCCTCCAGCTTCTGTCAAGGGAAGCCAGAATGGAGCTCTTGTCAGAGAAGGCGTTGGTTGCAGAATAGCGCCAAGAGAATGAAGGGGATGATCCAGGTGGGATCAGAAGCAGATGAAGGCGAGAAGCGACCGACAGGGCATTAATTGTGTTTGGAACAGCTGAACGGGCCCAGGCAACCTGAGGCAATTTCTGAAAGCAACTGTGGAGGAAGAAGCCTGCACCTTTCCCACCTCCTCTGAATGAGCTGCTCGGAAGTGGGGGAGGAGCCAGAAATCCCCAGGGCATCCTTCTCCTGCCAACTGCCCAGGGCGTGGAGGAGAGCCAGGCTGCCAGCCTCCTGGGGCTTGGGAATGTGCCCAAGACAAAAGACACTGCAAGTCCCCCCACCCAATCATGAAGAGGAGGTGCTGACGGAATGCCCAGGCCCCTGGGGGGTCCAGGGGCAGAAATGGCTGGTGCCAAAATGCTGGGCACAAAACTAGTCTTCGCTGAGTCTCTAGCTCCATTGACTTTCCTTCTCTGAGCTCAGTTTCCTCACCTGAAAATGAGGGTTTTGTTGGACTAGGAGCCAAAGAGCACTTCTAGCCTTGCCTTCTGGGGCTAGTGAGAAAACAGGGGAAGCAGAGAGGGAGGGAGGGAGGAAGGGAGAGAAAGAGAGAGAGTCTTTCCTTTGAATCACAATCTCCTGGTTGTGATTTAAGGGAAAGACAGGAACTGAGCCCCCTGTCTGGGGTATTTGACATGTCTGCATGCAGCATCTGGCTCTAGACTGGAAGTCCAGACCATAAAAGAGGCGTGGAAAGACTCCCCTATATCGTGGGAAGGGGAAACTGAGGCCCAAGGAGCATTTTTTAAGACTCACACAAGGTCACATGGGCAGCAAGCAAGGGACCTTTGTCCACTATAGGGATGGCAGTTTGGTGAAACTTCATGCAACAACTCTGGTAGATTGACAAGGGCTGTCAGCAGCACCACACAGAGGCGTCACTGACGAGCAACATCTGCCACAGGCTTGGGAAGAGGTGGTAACAGCATGGATACTACGGATCTGCTGTACTTAGTGATTCATTTAGTGAATCATTATCAAGACTCTACTTCATGCGAGGGCACTGGCATTTACACTGGGAATTCAGTGGTAAATAAGACAGGCCCCTGCCCTCAGGAAGCTTCTATTCTAGAAAGGAAGACAGGCACTATGCATGTAACCATATGACTATATAATATAATCTCATCTAGTGCTAAGGAAAATAAAATTAGAACAATGGGATAGGCAGTGATGGTGTGGGGAGGGAGGGATCAAAGTAGTCAAGGAGGTAACCTAATTTAAGCAGAGACCTAAATTCTGAGAGGAGGCAGTTCAGTAAGAGCTGGAAGAAGAGCATCTAGGCAGAGGGAACAGTCAGTGCAAAGGCCCTGAGGAGACACCAGCATTGAGGCTTCTTCAATGGCATGAAGGGGATCAATGGATGAGATGGGAGTAGGGAAGCCAACTGTCTGCTCAATGAGCTCATTCAGATGTGTGACATGTCTCCCAAATAGCCAGTCCAAAGTGACACCCTCAGTCCCCAGCCCCTCCAACTAAATTGCTCTTCCACAGGTCTTTCCTTCTCTTACCCATAAATGGTCGCCCGTGCCATTATTCAGAGCACTGAGCTACATAAAGCTCAGCCCTATTACCATCAGCTCTGGGCTGTGGCCTCCTCACTGGTCTCCTTGCCTTTACACTGGTCCTCGACCAAAGCCCTCAAACCTCTCATCCAACTAATTCCACCATCACTTACTGCTCTAAAGCTTTCTTCTCCCACTTTTGTCTTTTTTAAAACTATCCGCAACCCAGCCTGACCAGGCGGTGGCACAGTGGATAGAGCGTCGGACTGGGATGCGGAAGACCTTGGTTCGAGACCCCGAGCTCCCCAGCTTGAGTGCGGGCCCATCTGGCTTGAGCAAAAGCTCGCCAGCTTGGACCCAAGGTCGCTGGCTCCAGCAAGGGGTGGCTTGGTCTGCTGAAGGCCCGCGGTCAAGGCACATGTGAGAAAGCAATCAATGAACAACTATGGTGTCGCAACGGCAACAAAAAACTGATGATTGTTGCTTCTCATCTCTCTCTGTTTCTGTCTGTCTGTCCCTATCTATCCCTCTCTCTAACTCTCTCTCTGTCCCTGTAAAACAAACAAACAATAAAAACCTATCCGCAACTCACAAACTCAGGGACACAAATTTCTTATCTTTTTTTCCCTCTAAAAATTTTATTTATTCATTTTAGCAAGAGAGGAACGAAGAGAGAGAGAGAGAGAGAGAGAGAGAGAGAGAGAGAGAGAGAGAGAGAGAGAGAAAGGAACATCGAACTGCTCCTGCATGTACCCCAACCTGTGATCAAACTGACAATTCCAGCACCTCAGGACGATGCTATAAATAACCAAGCTAGGCCTGACCTGTGGTGGCGCAGTGGTAAAGCGTCGAACTGGGAACACTGAGGTTGCCAGTTCAAAACCCTGTACTGGTCTGGTCGAGGCACACATGGGAGTTGATGCTTCCAGCTCCTCCCCCCTTTCTCTCTCTCTCTCTCTCTCTCTCACTCTGTGTCTCCTGTCTAAAATGAATAAAATAAACAAACAAACAAACAAATAAATAACCAAGCTATTTGGCCAGGGCTCACATATTTTATACTTTTTAAAAAGAATCTGGGAGAGAGATTCATGGCGTCCATCACCCGTGCCAGTGAGTCCCGACCGAGTAACGCTCTGTACCAAATAAAGCCTCAATAATTAAGACTTAAAAAAAAAAAAAAAAAGAATCTGGAGTTGATCACAGCCACAGGGACATTGAGACCCAATTCAATTCACACACATTCCTCTACTTGTCCCCAAACTGACAGTGTTTCCAGTGTGGGTCTGGCACTGGGCATTAATTATCATAGGGACCGTTTGTCAGGCAAATGCAGTGTCCCTGGCCTTGTGGCCAGAGTGTGTTGATAACCCTGTGAGGGAGATATAATTATCGTCCCACCTCGGACTCAGAAAGGTTCAACTTCTTTTTGTTTGTTTGTTTTTATACAGGGACAGAGAGAGAGTCAGAGAGAGGGATAGATAGGGACAGACAGACAGGAGGGGAGAGAGGTGAGAAGCATCAATCATTAGTTTTTCGTTGCCGTTGCGACACCATAGTTGTTCATTGATTGCTTTCTCACATGTGCCTTGACCGCGGGCCTTCAGCAGACCAAGCCACCCCTTGCTGGAGCCAGCGACCTTGGGTCCAAGCTGGCAAGCTTTTGCTCAAGCCAGATGGGCCCGCGCTCAAGCTGGCGAGCTCGGGGTCTCGAACCAAGGTCTTCCGCATCCCAGTCCGATGCTCTTTCCACTGCGCCACTGCCTGGTGAGGCTCAACTTCTTATTATAAGTTCCCCAGCTGGTAGATGGCTGACCCAGGATTTGGAATTAAGTCTCTCTGATGCCAAAGCCCAAACTTTTGCTTCTGCACTAAACTTCCTCCAGGACTTAAATGGGCAAAGCATGATGGGTGCTCAGAGAGAGGTGCTTTGACTTCAGTCTTGATGTTTTCTTTTCCTTCCGAATCAGAGCCTGCTGCTGGGTTCCTTGGCACTACCTCTGCCTGGAAAGATAAGACGTTTGCACCTTCTGCCCACCTCGCCCTGAAGAGATGACGGTGTTCCAGTCCTTATCTGGTCTGGCTTTCAGTCCCCATCCCTCCACCTGCCACCTCTCACGTCCCCTTTGTTGCCAGGCGGTCACCTTCCTGCCACAGGCTATTGTAGCCAGTACCCAGATGCCCTTCGGTTTGTCGGCCTCTTGATCAGGAAGCATTCCCGTGGGAACCATGGTGCCAACATCCGGTCAGGATGGGCCCTCTGATACTTGCTGGCCCCGCTGCCTCTGCTCTCTAGCCTAAGAACAAAGGAGCCGGGTGCCTGCCGCCCAGCAGGCTGTGTTTGTCCAAGGCGAGGCCTAGCCTGGCACAGATGCCGCGCAAACAGGAGTGTCGGTTTCACAGATCCGCCTTACAACCAGCAGGGCTTCAGCTGGGAGGTGTTGCTGCTAGGCCACCTGCTGAAATGTGGCCCTGTCCAACTCCAGTCAGTACCCCAGGGCAGAGGGCACTGTAAGGCAAGCACTATACTATTCTCTGGGCCTCAGGCTTTCTAGCTCTACAATGGGAGAGTTGCACAGGATGATCTGCCAGACACCTCTTGTGGTCTAGGGCCTTAAATGATGTTGCTGGAAATCTCTAGGGTTTGAGAACAGATCTGGGAGGCAGAAGTACCTGGGGATGGGTGTGAAATCTGGGCCTTTGTCTCATGGCATCCCCACCTCCACCCCTGCTTCAACCCCATGTATCTTATGTGCCTCTGTCTGGACAGGAGGACTGAGCTCACTCAGAGCAAGCTCCGTGAGCACTGAATGCATGACCCTATTTATCCAATGGAACTTCCAGTACTGGAACTAGAGACCTTCACAGTAAGATGATTGTTGCTGTTTTGCTTGTGAGGCCACCTAGAATCTGCTCTTACTGACTGCTTCCAGAAATCTTAGAATAGCTAGAAAAGGCTCAGAGGGACCATGGAAGGATGTTTCTCCAGTTAGGACAGTGAGAGGCTGCAGAGTAATAGTGATTCTCAGATGTTAATGTGCATCAGAATCTCCTGCAATGCTGGTTTAAAATACAGAGTGCTGGGACCATGCCTCAGAGACTCAGTTCCAAGATTCGAGGTGGGCTGCGTAGCTCAGGCTACTGAGTTTTTAACAAGCACCTAGTTTATCCTTAGATCTCTGATGAAGTAGAATAAATAGGTCTAAAAACAATACAGTCCTGGGTTCAAATCGCACCCCTGGTACTTATTAGGATTGTGATGTAGGGTAACTCACTAAGCCTTCTAGATGTCAGTTTTCTTTGTAAAATGAGGCTATAATAACATCTATCTATTAATAAATGAGACCTATTGTTTCTGAGTGTTTATTGCACTTTGTAAATGTTTGTTGAGCAAATGGGGTAGAAGTCCATTTGTCTAAACCAGAAAGCTGCCGTTATCCTTGATGTCTCCATCTACCACATATCTTTCAATTACTCAATCACAAATCCCATGAACTCTACCTTCTAAAACATATTAGACCTACCCACTTCTCTCTATCACCAGAGCCACCACCCTAAACCCAAGCCACCATCTTTTTTCTACCTGACCACTATACAGCTTCCTCTCTGATCTGATTTCCACCTTTGCCCCCTCCCAGCCATGCTGATCTGATTGGTTAATGCCTCTGCTTCAAACCCTAGCTCTCAGGTAGGCCTATGGGTTTAAAAATAATTCCTCTGCCTGACCTGTGGTGGCATAGTGAATAGTGTTGACTTGGGATGCTGAGGTCCCAGGTTCAAAACTCTGAGGTTGCTTAAATGCAGGATCATCAACATGACCCTAGGTCACTGGCTTGAGCAAGGAGTCGCTGGCTGGGCTTTAGCCTCCCAGTCAAGGCACTTATGAAAAGCAATCAATGAACAACTAAAGTAACAACTATAAGTTGATGGTTCTCATCTCTCTCCCTTTCTGTCTCTCTCTAAAAATAAAAAATAAAAAAAAAGAAATTTCTCTGGTTACTCTACACCTACTTCTACTTCTAAGCCTTCTTTCAGCCCCTCTCAGACTCTGCACTGAAGATCTGAATTTCTTTTAGATCCCTTTAATGAACATCATTTTTTCTTACCCTGGGAAAGAAAATCACACGTTTGCTCTATTTGAAACAGCCCCCCCCCCACACACACACACACACTCCTAAACCACACATCATTCACATTTCAGCTCGAATGTCATTTCCTCAGGGCCAGACATAGCCATCCTCTCAAATGTGCTCTGGTAACTCTGTCCTTCCTTCATAATACCTGTTACGCTTGCTATAAAGACTTTATGACTGCCTCTACCCCTAAACTAGCTCCAAGAGAACACAAACCTCTGTCTTATCCATTGCTGTAGCTCCAATAGTTTCTGGAGACTATGGCTCAAAGAAGGATGAAATACACGTCTGAATGAATGAGTGAATGACCAAGAAGGCCTTGGTCGCAGGATATGTTTACCTACGCGTGCTTCCTGGTTGTACCTAAACTGAATTTAGGGTCTGGACTGGAGAAAAGACCGACACGTGAGGACGTCCCTGAACATGTATAAACCACAAGGGGGCGCCCCCAGTTCATTGTATCTGAATAGCAGCTCTTGGTTTACTAATCGCCAATGGGCGACAGGAGACGGGGTTTTCTCTCTGATGGACAGTATTGCCCCGCCCAATCTAATTCATTTTTTTCTTGCCCCCGCCCACTTCAGGCCTGGGAGACCCTAAGGTTGGGCTTGATGGAGGCGCCGCCAACTGAACTACAACAGAACGATGTGGGGGACAAAACCAGCTCTCCTGGAGGTCTGTGAGTGGGCGACCGGTGGCTAGGGGAGGGGCCTGTGCTATGACAGGCAGGCGACCGTTCCCGCCCCTCTCGCCCAGAGCGGCCGCGCGAGCTCTGGGGACAGCAGAAGTGAGTACGTGAGCAGTGTTGCAAGATCGCTCCTCGGACCCCTGACTGCCTGCGCACCCCAAGCCCCGTATCGGAGTCGATTCCGCGGCAGACGGCCGGATTACCGTGCACCCCGAACTACGACCACTTGACCGCTCTCGCCTTGTCCTGCCTTCCCGAGTCCTCGGGCTCCCAGCACTCCAGCGCCCCGAATCCTCCTGGACCGGTCCATCCGGATTCCCGTGGGACCGACCTGCTAGTATCGCCGGCTCGGGGCGCCACCCCGGACCCGGAGCCGCTCGCCTGGGTTGCACCACTTCCTTGCCGGATCTCCCGGGGCCGTGCGCGAGCCTTCCTTGGAGCCCGACGAGGTGACCCTCCCCCGGGTGACCTCAACCCCGCCGGTGCGGCTAGGCGCGGCCCGGCTTGGCTCCCGGAGCCCGCCTCGGCCATGGCCCGAGCCCGCCCGCCGCCGCCGCCGCCTCCGCCGCCGCCTCCGCCTGGGCTCCTGCCGCTGCTCCCTCCGCTGCTGCTGCTGCCGCTGCTGCTGCCCGCCTGCTGCCACGCGCTGGAAGGTGAGCGGTGTCCAGGGGCGCGTCCAAGGGTTCAAGTGCTCCTATCGCCCGAACGTGGGCCGGAGAGGACCCGCGCGACATGGGTCCGATGCGGGCTGGGCGTACGTCGGAGGAGGGTCCCCCACCTACGCCCGCTCCTGGGGCGGGAGGATTGGGTGATGAGGACGCACACAGAGACGCCTCGAAGCCTCCGGCTGGTTCCGAGGCTAGCGGTCCACGGTTTGCGGGATCGCGGGCAATTAGACTCGGTTGAGCGTCTCCGTGAATCCCGGCCCCGCCGTGCGCTTTTGTGCGAGTACTCCGCGGAGAAACGGGGCCCTTGGCCCCTCGAACAGGCGAGGAAGTGTAGGCGACCCCAGGCAAGGCGGAGACTCTGAGGCTGCTGCAGAGCTGAGGCTGGTGGGGGCAAAGCGGAACTCCTCGGGTTGGCGGGCGGCCTTAGTTAGGAACCGGTTGGAGTTCATTGTGAGAGTGGGAATGCGTGTAACTCACTTTGTCAGCGGGTGGCTGCGTGAGTGAGGAGGCAGGGGCCTGTTACTGTTTATGGTTTACCGAGTCCCAACTGCACTCGAGGTGCTGTGTGCACAGACGTTGCACACCTCTCTGCGGATCCCCCTCCACCTTCTAGCAGGACATCCCTGAGTGCTCAGGTCTCCACTGAATCCTTGAGGTGGTGGGGTTTGCCCCAGGTAGCACTGGAGTGCAGTGTGTAACCTATAAGCCGTGGGAAAAGGCAGGGCTTTTCAATGGGTCCTGTGAAGCCTGCCAAGACTGCTGCAGACAGGGTAGCTCCAACTTCCAAGTGATACTTGGATGAACAGCCCAAATGTCTTTGGCCCTGGTGGGAGAGCTCACACACATGCCACTTGACACAAGCCTGTGGGGGACAGAGGCACTGACATGGGTCACGAACAACACACGCACATACACAACTTTAAAAATTTCAGAGCCATTAAATGAAGGAAGAAAAACCTTCTGTAAGGTGGAGGGAAGAGCATCACAGAAATTTGGGGGAAGTTAGAATGTAGGTAAGTACTTATTTGGGGGGTCTTTAACAGATCCGGTCACTTTCTTAATTTAAGAACAAGTATGACCTGACTTCTGTGTAACATGGTTTGTTCATTTGTTCACAATGGGTAGTAAACTTAAAGGCTGGAAGGGAAACAAAGTTTTAAGAGAAAGGCAATCTGCTGGTGCTTTCTGATCTTCTCTTGGGGAAAAACGATCCTACGGACCCCCATGCCTTTTATTTCTAAGCCCACTGGTCCTGACAAACCAATTCTCACGGATGGACACATGCAAATTCAGACAGACACACTGAGGTTGCGCCACACTTGTGCGCACTCATCCCTCTGTGTGTGATAGGATCGCCGGGGTGAGAACTAGTGTGGGGCTTTGTTTTTGATTGCCTCAAGGGTGTGAGCCAGGGAGCCTGTTGGAGCTCCCAGGTCTGTGTCTTAGCCCAAGAAGGGTGACGCAGGCATACACACTTAGGGGCTGTGTGTGCCAGGCTCCAGAGCCCTTGTTTTGGAAGACAATGGGTGCTGGTACTCAGAGTGGGGTGGGGGTGGGGTTTGGGTCAGGTAAGCTAGGACTCCCTGAAGAGGCTCCCCCTCTTCCTTCCCTCTTTTCTTCCTTGTCCTCATCCTTTTTACCCCCCACAATCTACTAGACCTCTGAGGTAGGCGCTAGCGGGGAGCTGGCATCTAGAGACCAAGGAGCTGACAGGATGACTAGGCGGCAGAGACCTGATGAGCTGTGGTCCCTATCCTGTCCCTCTTCTCCCCAATCAGCTGAGAAGTGGGATCCAGGGCTGCTTTCTGGCTGAGAGACCAGGCCAGTGTGGGGTGCCCGTAGGAAGCAGCAATGCCTTCCCCGTGTAGCTTTCACTGGTTCCTTTTACCAACCTCAGACCTTGGGGTCTTTGGTTTGCAGTGTGAGAATGAAAGGAATAAAGAGAAGTGCCTCAGGGTGCTGACCCCACCCAGCCCAGATGGTGCCCCTACCCACCTCCTGTTCTCCCCCGCAGTGAGCTGGGATAGGATTGTGCCCACCACTGCCTAGGGCTGGTGTGAGGATTGAATCCTTAATGTGTGTAAAGTGCTTAGCACACAGCCATTGTTATTCAAGGATTAGCTGTTACTATTATTTTCATAGGGTTTGCTCCTTGGGGAACATCAGAAGTGAAAATTCACTGTTGTGCCCCTACCCTGCTGGAGGCGATTACAGGAAAGAATAATGGGGGGAAGAAAGGTTGGTCTGAAGAGAGAGAAGTTGTCACCCTACCTCCCTCTCCCGTGAGCTCCGGTACAGAAGGGGTGAGACGGGAAGAGAACTATCCCTGACTCCAGCCTGTTCCTTACCCCTATTCTGGGGCTGGAAGGGTGGGGTGGGTA
Organism: Rhynchonycteris naso; assembly: GCA_037038555.1. Lineage (NCBI taxonomy): Eukaryota > Metazoa > Chordata > Mammalia > Chiroptera > Emballonuridae > Rhynchonycteris > Rhynchonycteris naso. The sequence continues at coordinate 41,672,432 of CM073002.1, forward strand.
GACTTGGATGTCCTGGGCTGTGACCAGAGGGATCTTCAGTGCCTCAAGCTTTATGGGTGGGGGATCTAGCCTCCTTACTCCAGTTTTCCACTTGGCTTTGCCAGGATAGGGTTTGCCTTTGGCCTAGGGGAGACTTTGGGTCTCTGCATCTGGGGGTCATTATATTAAAGGCTCAGGGTCCTTGAACTGAAGGTGCTGCCCTCATGGACTGGTTCATTAACTACTGTCTTGCACTTGGGTGCTAGGGTTCAACAAAACTCTATCAAAGAGTCGCAATCGTTTTCCATGAGGATGTCCTCCCTGGTTGAAGAGACACCTCCCCCCTTGCCTTTTGATTGATTACCCCACCGTCTAACACACACACACACACACACACACACACACACACACACGCCTTCGGATTTGCCCACAGACCCAGGGAAACAAGGCCACCTTGTTGCTCATGCTCCTTTCGAATAATGTTCCCCAGTTTCCCAAGCTGAGATAGTCTCCCTTTCAGGACCAAGACTGGGTGTGGGAGTGGGATCCAGTAGGCGAGCAGACTAGGAACGGGGTGTGGGACGAGAAAGCCTGTTTGAACTGTGGGGTTCTTATTTATACCTGAGATGGAATGGAGAGGTGCGAGCTGGTAACGCCGGACCCTTTTGAGGAAAGAGAGCATTCAGTTGTGAGATCTCAAGCCGGCGCAGCCCCCTCCCGGTCAAGCCCCGTTAGCTGAGTTGTTAGCTGAGTTGCAGCTGCTGTGGAAGTGGTCCCTGAGGGGCAGGCAGTGTGTGAGCCCACCTCTTTCTCCGGCAGCAGCAGTGACCACTGTGGAGCTGGTAGCCAAGAGGGGACAACAACCTGGGATTTTTGTGGCTGGCTCACTTGAGTTGCCTTTGGCACCTCCCACCCTCCCTTCTTGTTTGTCATGAGCTGGCACTTCAGAGCCGCCGCTGAGGGACAGTGGCAGGTATTTGGGGGAACCAGTTGCTCGTCACTGCTTTCCCTTTAGCCAGAACTGCTGCTGCTGCTGCTGCCGCCGCTGTTGTGGCCTCAGTGGCAGCGAGCTAAAGCTGAAGCTGCCATGGGCAAGGCCTCCGCCACCCGGCCTTATACTAATTAAACAGCATGAAGAGGCTGAATCACCAGCCCTGCATAGTTTGAAAATTGTAGCCCTGCCTGTTGTGCTGAGTCAAACTGGTTTGTCGGGATTGGGCAGCTGTGGTGGGGGGAGGAGAGACTGGGTACAGCTGGGCACCTGATGCGGTGGGAGAGGCCCCTGCCCCAAGGGCTGGCCCTGGCGCCAGGTCTCCTATTGCCTTCTGTCCCCAGACTACTGGCCAGACCCACTGTGACCCGGATCCATGGGAAGGGCTCTAAGGCCTCACCTAAGGGTTCACTGTCCCTCCACCCTTCTGACGAGCTGGCTTGGCTGGGACTGGAGTGGGGGGCACCGATGAACACTGAGGCATCTGGGCTCCCTGCCCTGTGCTTCTTCCTCCTGCTCCTCCCTCTCAGGTTTATTTAATTATAAATCCCCATGATCTGAGGGGAAGAATGAAAAACAAAATGTGTTCTCTGTTCTGAGATGCTCCCCATCCCTCCCTTCTAGATCCCTCCCTCCTAGAGTTGAGGGCTAGGGGGCCACAATGGGGCGGGTGGGTGGGGGAGGTGGCCTTGAGTGTGTTAGGCTCCTCCAGGTCTCATGGCAGGATGCCCCCAGGATCCCTTGCTCCTCAGGCTAACCACCCAGAGTGTGCAGGCTGGTACATGTGCATACGTACCCCAACACATGAGAGAAGACTGGGGGCAGATCCCTGGACTTGGTTGGCTGGGGCAGGGACCCTATGGGGGGGGTGCAACTCGGGGACAGCATGCAGTTCTCCCTCTCTGTGGGCAAGGCTCTGGGATGCACCTTGCCCAGACCACAGCCTCTCTGTCCTGCCCTGCACACTCTGCTTGTCCAGCCCTGGAGCATGACCTTTCCACCACCTCAAATTCCCTGGGCTGGAATTTGACCTGGAAACATCTTGCTTCTATCTCTACAACTGTTTGGCTCCCTGCACCTCACTGTTCCCAGGGTGGGGTGTTGTGGGGCCTGCAGGTGTGGGGCCAGGCAGGTGGCAGGCTCCCAGCTGGTGCCCCTGTACCATGGTGGTCCAGGAAGCCCTCAGACAAAGCCTGGGTGCCCTGTTCTTATGCTGGGCCCCCAACTTATGTGTGAAAGTTTTGCCTGAAGTTCCTGGGGCTCGATCTCTTCATGATGCTGCCCCTCCCCAAGGACTCAGGGACCCTTGGGACAGTGCCATTGTGCTGCTTGGCCAGAGACCGTACCTAGGGAGGCTGCACCCAGCCTCAGCCAGGATTATCTTCATGCCCCTGCCCCACCCCTAGCCTTGTGACCTGTGACAGCTCTTGCCTGTGCCAGGATGACCACGGCTTTCTTAGCAGGCACTGCCCCTCGCAACTCTTCCCAGAGAAAGAGCGCACTTGCAGTGTTGCAGTGTGTGAAGGATGCACCTCTGAGGCTGTCTGTATGCTCTCATGGCATGTTTCAGTGCAAATGGCTCTGTGTTCAGTGGTGTGTGACTGTGTAAGAGCATCTACAACCCTATGTAGGAAAAGTGGTGCTTGTGTTTGTACTTGACTACACTCAAGACTGTGACTTGTGACCATAATGTGTGCAGTTGAGTGTGTGTCCCTCTGTGTATGCCTCTATCTCAGGAAATCGGCACATATGCAGACCGTAAGAGTGAGTCTTGGCCCAAAGCAAGCCAAACCTGTGTGCAGGAGAGATTCACTGTATGCGAAAGTCTGAAGAAGACGGATTTGTTTGTACCATGTGCATCCGTGTGTCTGGGAAAGACAGACCGTGCTATGTGTGAAGCCTTGTGTGTGTTTGCGGGCATCTGTGGCTTTGTGTGTTTTTGTCCGCCATATGTGTTGACTTGTCACTCTTTGGCCCAGTGGTGGGGAATGAACCTAGCCACTGAGAACTGGATGGAACGTGTGCGTCTGTGTGTTTGTGCACAGGTGAGGGCCACACAACAGCTGCTGCCACGTGGCTGTTCTTTGTGGCTCTGTGGAAGCCTGAAAGCGGTATTACTTCACTATGAGCATCAAAGGCCCAGTACCAGAAAGTCCCCAGGCTTGAGGTCCACTTCTCTGCTTGCTTTTGGGGGCCGTTGAGGTTCCCTGGCTGACCTAGCCCTATATCTGGGAGTGGCCAGCTGCTCTCTGGTCTCCCTCCGGTAGCCACATGGTGGAACAGAGAAGGCTAGGGTTGCAGGCAACAGCTGGAGAGTTTGGTGACTGCTCACTCACTTTTGTCCTTTTCCCTGTACCTCATATTGTTTAACCCTAGCACCCCCACATACACACCACACAGCAGAAAAAAAAGCTGGGCTATGTTGGTTTGGGTCTCTCCCTCCCAATGCCACGGATAGAGGGATTCTGCCCCCCTCCCACACACACACAACACACCACACACCCCTTGCTGAGGCTGGGGACACAGGCACCTCGGGTCTCTGTCTTGCTTGAGGGAGTCGGCCCGCTCCTCCTGCAGAGAGCGAGCCTCCTCCCCGTCAGAGTGACCCGGAGCCTTCCTCAGGCACACGGGACTCAGAACCCAAGCCCTCTCCTCATTAATGGGAAAAATGTGCCGAGATTGAGCGATGGCCAAGGCTGAGCGATGGCCAAGGACCGATCCCCTCCCTCCCTCTCTTGCTCCCCAGAAATTAAACAGAAATGAAGAGCCTCCCCCTTTCGCCTGCCCGCCCCCTCCTCCCACCTCCCACCTTCCACCATCCCCTCCCTCCACTCGCTCCCTCAGAGCCAGCGCAGGGCTTGTTTTAAACTGTGGAGGAATCTGGCTGGAGGGGGGAGGGGGCTGAATATTTGGGTTTAAACAGTTCCAGATGGGTTTGGCACAGGCTGAGCAGAAGGAAGTGAGGGAGAGGGAGGAGGGGGGCGGCTGAGGGAGCGGTGGGAGCCTTGCCTGCTCGGGCGGCGGGCGGACGGGCGGCGGGCAGCGGGCAGACAAGCAGGCGGACTGGCTGGCCGGCTGGGGGAGGGGTGCTTTTGGCTGGGCTGGCTCCCAGGGACAGGACTACTTCGGGCTGCTAGCTGGGAAGAGGCCACTTGGCACCCTCCCTTCTCTGTCTCTGTCTCCTTGGACCTCCTGGTCTCCCCATCTCACTGTCTTTTGTTGTGCGCCGCCGGCCATCCCAGCTGTCTGGTCCGAGCCGCCTCTGCACAGCCCTCCTGCTCCGGCTGCCCACCACCCGCCTCTAGGAGGCCCCTGCTCTGCCCGCCAGCCTTTTCCCCCACTTGTCTCTGGGCCCCTGTTTCTACCCATCTCCTCTTCCCTCTCATCCTCCTGCTGAATGTCTGTGTCTGTCTGTCTGCCAGAGGGGCCTGTCAGGCCACCGGGGAGGAGGCTGTGAGAGCTCACCCTGAAGCCCCCCTCCAGGGACCAGAGCTGCAGCAGAGAGGGGATGGGGCCTCGTTCTCAAAGTGAGTGGCTGCTGTATGGCTGTCCCCATTGCTTCACTTGAGGGCCTGGGGCCACAACTACCTCCTCATCCACCATCCTCAGCTCAGACCCAGACTGCAGGGAACCAGCGAAGGCCACAATCCTGGAGCCGATGGGGTTTGGCTCTCTTCCCTCTGCATGCCCTCAGCCTGCCTCACTGTTGATGTAGGGGCCTCCAGAAGTTCTGGGGTGACTGTCCCATTCCAGCTGAGAATTGAGGGGAAGATGGTTGATTGTCCTGGCTTCTAGGCTGTAAGAAAGGAGTTGACACTTCTTTCTCCTCTTACTTGCGTCTAAATCTGATCTTGGGGTCATGCTGTGAGAGAGCAGAGTTGTCCAGCCAGAACCCAGAACCAGGCTGCAAGGGGAGCAAGTTTATGTCAGAAACATTAACGGGCTCCTCTTGTCGCTGAGCAAGGGAAAACCAATAATAAAGCGTAACTTAGAATAAGATTGGTGCTGTGACAAAGCCCCTGTCTGGTCCTGGATGTACAAAGGAAGGCATCTGACCTTGACTTACAGGTTCAGGGAAGGCATCCTGGAGGAGGTGACTGCTTGGTTACCTTAAAGAATACACAGCAGCTTTCCAGGCTTTCTGTTCCTCTTCTACAGAGGAGCATATTGCAGCGAGTGCCCCAGTTAAAGAGTTAGTTGTGGAATCGTGTAGACCTGAATTTGAGCCACCTTTCCACCCTTCACCTTAACTCTTAGCAGTTTTACCTTAGGCCGATACTTACTTTACACGAGCTTTGGTTTTCTCTCAGTAAAAGGGGTATACCAACCTTTATCTAAAGATTTTGGGAAGAAAAAAAAAGATTATGGGAAGAATTGCACTAGCGCTGAAGGAGCTGGTCTGGGTCTTCATGGCCTTCTTCCTACCCTCAAAGAGCATTCCTGCCCCATCCTCCAGAGGTGGTCGAGTGGGAGGCCGGGCAGAGTGGGCTGCAGCCTGTCACTGCCCTCCCCTTTCCCTGGGCATGCGCTCCGCTGGGCCTTTGTGTTGGGAATGGAGTCAGCGGAGGCCTAGGCAGCAGGGTCTGAAGCACACAGCCCTTTGTTCCAGGATAAAGGCCCTGCTGGCCCCTTTGTGTGGAGATTAGCAGGGACTGTAGGTGTGTGAACCGGCCCTGGCTCTTGCCTCATTAACCCGGACCTGGGGTCAGCGGCAAACACCCACTCTCAGCTGGCCTGACCTGACAGCTCTAGGGCTGTGACATCTCTGGCAATGGCTGCAGGGTCTTTTCCAGGGCAGGGGAGCTGAGAGCTTTGGGGACTTAAGGGAGGGGTGAGGTAGTGCCTGGTGGGAATTGGTCTCTGGTGTCCTGGCTTTTACGGGGTGACCTTTTCCCGTTCTGAGCTAGGCCCCTGACCTTTTTTCTTCTGTTGCTCCCCCAGAGACCCTCATGGACACAAAATGGGTGACGTCTGAGTTGGCATGGACATCTCATCCAGAAAGTGGGGTAAGACTTCCTCACCATCTCTCCTGAGTGTTGGTTGCCACTTACCATCATCCACGCCTTACCAGGACTGAGATGAGGCTGCTTCTCTCTCTACCTGTCAGTTTCACCCCCCTGCAGCATCCTCATCCTTTTCACTGTCACCTGCCTTCTTTACCTGATGGCCCATCCCTGGGGCATTTTTATCTCTCCCCCTTCATCCTGTGTCCCCCTCCCACATACATTATCTTTGTCCTATTCACTGCCTACCCCTCAGCCTGTCTCCAGACTGTCCCATCCCTCTGCTGCCTGACAGGCCTTTGCATGTCTGCCTGACTATCTCCCTCCTTCCAGGGTTCCTGGGAAGAGCACTGGCTTGGGAACCAGGAAACCTTGGGTCCTGATTTCTAACTTGCTCGTGACCTTGAGCAACACAGTTTAACTTTCTGGACCTCCATTTCTTGACTGTTAAATTCTTGACTGTAGTCCTGACATCTCTAAAATATTCAAATTAACCTCCCTAGTTGGCCTCCACAACTACAACTAAGCTCTAGACTGCTAGGGTTGGCTGGCACTACAGGCCTTCAGTCACCAGGCTGGACTGTGTGACGTTGGGCAAGCCGCTGCCTGTGTGAGCCCTGACTTCCTTTCTTCTAGAGTGGGCACAACAGGTGCACCTTCTCATGGGGTTGCTGTAAAGGATAAGTGCGATGGCCACTTTTATCACACTTATCAGAGCAAGAATGCTTGCTCTGTGTCAGGCACTGTTACAAGCCCGTCACATGTGTCACTTCCTCACAGCCCCATTAACTGACAATCAACCCGACTTTACAGAAATGAAACTAAGGCACAAAGGTAATAATTGTTACGGCTAATACTCACATAGTACTTATCAATGCCCTAAGTGCTTACTCATTGAAAGTCATTTCTTCCTTGTATTCTTGCCACGTTACAGGTGCGGAAATGGAGGCACAAGGAGGTTAAATGACTTACCCATAGTTACACAGCAGGCAGAGAAATGGGATTTGAACCCAGATATAATCTGTGTGTTCAGCTATTACACCACAGAAGCATCTCTGTGAAGTACATATAGCAGATCTGGGCATGTGGTGAGCACCTGGCAAATGTTGGTGCTCACTCCCTGTCTTTTTCACTTGGTCCATGTACAGTGGGAAGAGGTGAGTGGCTACGACGAGGCCATGAACCCCATCCGCACGTACCAGGTGTGTAATGTACGTGAGTCAAGCCAGAACAACTGGCTTCGCACGGGGTTCATCTGGCGGCGGGATGTGCAGCGGGTCTACGTGGAGCTCAAGTTCACTGTGCGTGACTGCAACAGCATCCCCAACATCCCTGGCTCCTGCAAGGAGACCTTCAACCTTTTCTACTATGAGGCTGACAGTGACGTAGCCTCAGCCTCCTCCCCCTTCTGGATGGAGAATCCCTACGTGAAGGTGGACACCATCGCGCCCGATGAGAGCTTCTCGAGGCTCGATGCTGGCCGTGTCAACACCAAGGTGCGCAGCTTCGGGCCGCTGTCCAAAGCTGGCTTCTACTTGGCCTTCCAGGATCAAGGTGCCTGCATGTCGCTCATCTCCGTGCGTGCCTTCTATAAGAAGTGTGCATCCACTACCGCGGGCTTTGCCCTCTTCCCTGAGACCCTCACTGGGGCCGAGCCTACCTCGCTGGTCATTGCCCCTGGCACCTGTATTGCCAATGCTGTAGAGGTGTCGGTGCCACTCAAGCTCTACTGCAACGGTGACGGGGAGTGGATGGTGCCTGTGGGCGCCTGCACCTGTGCCACCGGCCATGAGCCAGCTGCCAAGGAGTCCCAGTGCCGGCGTGAGTGGGGACTGGCCTGGGCCTGGGGAGGGAAGGGCTCGGAGCACACCTAGTCGCCCCTATCCACCACTTCCTGCCTGCCAGACTGGTGTGAGGTCTGGGCGGGGGGGAGGAGAAGAAGAGGTATCAGGTGCAGAGAATGTGGTCAATGGAGGGAGATGAAAGAAAATGAAGAGAGATACCAGGATAAAAAGAGAAAAATTGAAACTAAAGAGACAGGAAGAGAGACATGTAGAATTCTTGACAAGGAAGTCTCTGGAGAACTGGGTAAAACTCAGGAGGCTGGCAGGTGCCTGCTTGTCCTGCTCCAAGGGTACGCCTCACCCTGGAAATACAGCTGGGGGAGAGGGGCTGTGCGCACTGCGCACCGGGGCCTTTCACTGTGTGGTCTTCCTTCTTCCTTGAAAGGCAGTATTTATGCACAAGGGACAGGGGACCAGTCCCTGAAATCTGAGTCCTGTCTCTTCCTCTTAGCACCTGTGAGACCTTGGGCAAATTACTTCACTCTTTTTTTTTTAATTACATGGGAGTTGGGGAGGCAGAAAAACAGACTCCCACTAGCGCCCCGGCCAGCGCCCTGACCAGCTCCCCTACTGGGATCCACCTGGCAAACCCTCTATGGGGTGATGCTCTGCCCATCTGGGGCTTGCTCCGTTGCTCAGCAGCCAAGCTATTTTAGCACCGGAAGCGAAACCATAAAACCATCCTTAGCACCCGGGGCCAACTTGCTCGAGTTGAGCCATGGCTGCAGGGGAGGGAGAGAGAGAGAAGGAGGAGGGGGAGGGGTAGAGAAGCAGATGGTTGCTTCTCCAGTGTGCGCTGATCAGGAATTGAACCCAGGACTTCCACATGCCGGGCTGATGCTCTGCTGCTAAGCCAACAGGCCAAGGCATTACTTAACTCTTGAACCTCGGTTTCCACATTGCAGAATGGGGACAATAATGATTTATTCATAGAGGTGTAGTGGGGCTTGGATCGGTCGATGCATGTGAGGCCCTAGAGCAGTGCCTGGCACACAGCGAGTGCAAATGCTATATGAGTTTAGTTGTGACTATCAGGAGCCAAAGGATGCATGGGGATCAGGGATTATTTTGTCCTTATTTCACACACGAGCAGGTTCGGAGGCTTGTCTCTGGTGACTCACCAAGACGTATAAGACCTTACAGTGTACTAGACTTCTCTTATTTGAGCCTCATCACAACTTTATAAGCCCAATTCCAGTTATGTCCTCTATTTTGCCAATGAGAAAACTGAGACTCAAAGAGGTTATGCACTCAAGACCTCATAACTAGCATTGTGGGAGCCGGGCCATGCCAGACAAGGTGCCCCATGCCTTTTCTTCTGTCCCCTTGCCTGATTCTCTCTCCTGCAACTTGAAGCCTGTAGCTTTGATGGGTAGGAGCTGGCTCTAACCACAGCCCTAACTGTGAGGGGGCTGGCAGCCCCTACCTGTCTGTGAGGTCAGGTTTGGGTGTTGTCCTGAGAAGGTGAGCAGTGCTTTACCAGGCCTCTCTCACTTCTCTATGGGAACCTGCCCCAGACTTCCTCTTCCTAAGTGGAGAAAGGGGGTGGGGGTGATGAGCCTGACAGCCTGAAGAGGGGCTAACACTCTGCAGGTCCCTGGCAGGAAATGCATGCTGGTTCCCATAGCAACCAGGCTGGCCTGGCCTCTGCCCCCTCCCCCACTGGCTCAAAAGATGTTGGATGGAATATCACCTTAACACTGGGAGATTAAACCCCAGAGAAAGGCAAAACCCCAACTCTAGGCATTTCACACTCTGGATGACCTCCCTAGAGGTAGTCATTTCTAGATGGGGTGATCTCATGTGTTAGTATGTGTCCAGGGAATTCCTAGTTTATGCCCATTGTCCTAACATGATTATTACTAGTGACCCCTTTCACTCCCAGGATATTTCAGTTTGAATAATGTTATATGGCTATCATAGATCTTGGGGACTTACAGAGCCCAGGTACAGAGAGTATAAAGCAGGAGGGATAGCAGAGAAGGGATGCTCAGGCATCCAGCTCTGGGCTCTCTCTTTGAAGCCTGGGGTTCCACTGGTGGATGCTTTGAGGCCCCTGAACTCCAGGTGACCCCAGCTTTCCTGCCTGCTTTCTTTCCTTTTCTCACCTCTCCTCAGCCCCACCCCTGCCCAAGGGCAGAAAGAAACTGCTGCCCATCTCCTGCTGTCTTGGAGTGGCCTTGAGGGTCGTATGATTTTCCTTGAGCTTCAGGGAGGAATGGGGCATCCCCAGAGAGTACAGAATGCTGCCAGCTCACTAGAGGTCCCTTTCTGTCTTCTGCTTCTTCCTCCTCTCCTAACTTCCCTGCCTCAGCAAGCCAGGCTGTCCAGGCTGAAGTCTTCGACAGTGAAGCCCCAGGTTGGGGAAAAGGGTTGGGAGGAATCCACTGACCTGGGGTTTCCATAGGGCGAAAGGGCCTTTTGTAGCTGCAGCTGAAGTTAGGCAATACCAGCGTGGCCCCCACAGTCTAGGAGTGGAGGGGTCGAGACCTGTGCTGGGGAAGGGCCAGACTCTCATGGAGGTTTGGAGAATTGGTGTCTGCAGGGGAAGGGAGGTGAGCACGTCCTTCCCCTTCTCCCCCACAGCCTGTCCTCCCGGAAGCTACAAGGCGAAGCAGGGAGAGGGGCCCTGTCTCCCCTGTCCCCCCAACAGCCGCTCCACCTCACCAGCTGCCAGCATCTGCACCTGCCACAATAACTTCTACCGTGCAGACTCGGACTCTGCAGACAGTGCCTGTACCAGTGAGTCCATGAATGCATATCCTCACCGCTCTGGCTCCAAGCCTTGCCTCTGCGGGCTGGCCTAGGAGGGCCTAACCAGTCATTCTGAATATCTCCATTTTCCAGATGGAGAAACTGAGGTTCAGGAAGTTAGATGTTATACTCAACATGGCACAGCTAGAAAGGACTGTCCCTGAGCCAGAGTCCACGTCAGCTGGCTCAGCTCTTTCACCAACATTTAATAAGCACCTACTAACTCCTGAGCTTCAGGAACTGGCTGGCGCCTTCTAGTCCATCTTCTGTGTAGGGCTGGTGCTCCTTGGCCCAGCTCTAACCACAAAGGGGGCCTCACATCCTTGGGGCAGCTTGGTGTCCCACTTTCTCCCGGCTCTGGCCTTTGGTGTGCCAGGCACCAGGATGTAGAGGAGAAAAAGATACAGTCCTTGCCCCAAACACAACCTGGTGGGAGAAACAGATATGAAAGCAAACAATGACCATATAATGTGCTAAGTGTTGGGCGGGAGGGATACCCAGGAATTATGTTATGGGAGTGCAGAGGACAAGGGGAAGATGAGTCAGAAAGGCTTCCAAGAAGAGGTGACATCTCAACTTGAGCCTTTAAGGCTAAATAGGAGTCTGCCCTGTGAAGAAGTATAGGAAAGGTACTCTGCTTATTAAAGCAGATGCAAAGGAAAGGAGGTAAGAAGTAGGCTGGCGTGTGTAGGAACTCCGGGCAGAAGGGTGGTCCTAGGGCTCCAACTCACTACCCTCTCACTCCTCCTTCTCCACAGCGGTGCCATCTCCACCCCGGGGTGTGATTTCTAATGTGAATGAGACCTCGCTGATCCTTGAGTGGAGTGAGCCCCGGGACCTGGGAGGCCGGGACGACCTCCTATACAATGTTATCTGCAAGAAGTGCCGTGGAGGCCCTGGGGCCGGGGCTGCCTCGACCTGCTCACGCTGTGATGACAACGTGGAGTTTGTGCCTCGGCAGCTGGGCCTGACAGAGCGTCGGGTGCACATCAGTCATCTGCTGGCCCACACACGCTACACCTTTGAGGTGCAGGCAGTCAATGGTGTCTCGGGCAAGAGCCCTCTGCCCCCCCGCTATGCAGCTGTGAACATCACCACCAACCAGGCTGGTGAGGAGGGGACTCAGGAGGGTAGGGCCTGGGTAATTTCCCTGTGCAGAGTTGAGGTTTTACAGGGCCTGCCAGCAGACCACCAGGGAGTCCTGGGAACTGGGTCCTTGGGAAGGATGCCAGGGCCCAAGGAGCCCCTGGTGAACCCCCCCCCCTTTTTTCCCCTAGCCCCGTCTGAAGTGCCTACACTCCACCTGCACAGCAGCTCAGGCAGCAGCCTGACACTGTCCTGGGCACCCCCTGAACAGCCCAATGGCGTCATCCTGGACTATGAGATGAAGTACTTTGAGAAGGTCAGAGACTTAAGGGGCAGGAGGAGGCCTTGGGAGAAGAAGATTACCCCCAGATAGTGTCAGGAACCCTTGGGAGTAAGGCTGGGTCCTGAGGGGGCCATTGGGGTAGGCCTGGGGGTGAGCTGGAGCCTCTGGACCCACTGAGACACCTCCTTCCTCCTGGTGTTACAGAGCGAGGGCATTGCCTCCACGGTGACCAGCCAGAAGAACTCTGTGCAGCTGGATGGGCTGCGGCCCGATGCTCGCTATGTGGTCCAGGTCCGCGCCCGCACCGTAGCTGGCTATGGGCAGTACAGCCGCCCGGCTGAGTTTGAGACCACAAGTGAGAGAGGTACATACACTGCGTGCCTATCCATTCCCCAGCCCCCACTTTCCATCCCTTCACTCACCAGTACCCTCTCGGTCTCCAGGCTCTGGCCCCCAGCAGCTTCAGGAGCAGCTTCCCCTCATTGTGGGTTCTGCTACGGCTGGGCTTGTCTTCGTGGTGGCTGTTGTGGTCATTGCTATTGTCTGCCTCAGGTACAGTGCTCCCGGCCCGTCTTCACTCCCATGACTGACTAGAGTTTCCCTTTAGCACCCTAGTACCCGCATGCATAGATGAATCATTACTGTGTCCAACCTTCCAGGGCCCAGACTCTCCTTGATGGAAAGGTCCTCTCCAGCCCACACCCACATCTTCATCCTGTTCCCTTTGCACCCCCTGAACTGGCAGAGTGGACCAGGTCCACTGAGTCCCTTGTCCAGAGACCGAGCAGCTGCTGCTGCAACCACCAACCTTGGGACCAGGCACTGGGCCATCCCCTGGGCACTCTGTCCCTCCTGTGAGCCCGAGGGTCCCCTGAACAAAGGTTGCTGTGGGACTTGTCTCAGGACTCCCCTCCCCCTCCTCCTCCAGGAAGCAGCGGCATGGCTCTGATACAGAATACACGGAGAAGCTGCAGCAATACAGTGAGTTTGTGTCCTTAAGCTCTCTTGGTTTCCTCAGGGCTTGGAGCAGCCTCCTCCTGCTTCCAATCAGCGCCATTTCCTTAGCCCCTACCTCACTCCTGCCATCTGAAGAGATGAATGAGATGTGACCCCTGTCCTCAAAGGCAGTTTAGTCCTGTGAAAAGGACAAGATGCATATACACAGGAAACAAGGAGAGAGCAATTAAGTATTAAGCTGGGTGTTCCTGTTCTAAAGGGTTGTAAGAGTTCAGAGAAGAGGAAGGCTTCCTGGAGGAGGTGGCCTTGAACTGAGCCAGCCAGGATGAGCAGGGTTCAGAGAGGTAGGGGAGAGCATTCTTGGCTAGAGGAGCCCCTAGAAAGTAATGGGTGGAGCAGGAAGAGTGTCCAACTGTGGGGGCAGTGAGGAAACTGGTCTGACAGCTGCTGGGAAGCAAGGCTAGGGAGTTGCGGTCAGTCCTTGGAGGGTCGTTAAAGGCAGGCAGAGGAGTTGGGACTTGACTCCACCATAGGTAATGGGAAAGGCTCTCAAGCTGGGGAGTAATACAATGAAAGTATTGTTTTAGAAAGACAGGCATGCAGGTAGTTTGGTGGGAAAAGTCCAGAGGCAGTGAGCCCAGCTGGGAGGCTATTGCAATAGTTTGAGTGTTGAAGGCCTGAACAAGGTCAAGGGCAGTGTGAATGAGGGGACTGATGGGAAGGGCAAACTTGAGAGGTTTGACATGATGAGAGATGAGGGTAAAAGAATCCTAGGTGTTTTTATTGGGGGGGGGGGAGGAGCAAGGCAGACAGGAAGGGGAAGAGATGAGAAGCATCAACTCATAGTTGCAGCACTTTAGTTGTTCATTGATTGATTCTCATACGTGCCTTTATGGGGAGTGGGGGGGCCTCCAGCTGAGCCAGTGACCTTGGGCTTCAAGCCAGCAATCTTTTGGGCTTAAGTCAGAGACTATGGGGTCATGTCTATGATCTCAACCTGGCAACCCCATGATCAAGCTGGTGAGCCCGCGCTCAAGCAGGGTTTTGAACCTGGGACCTCAGCATCCCAGTTCAATGCTCTATCCACTGTGCCACCACTGGTCAGGCAAATCCTAGGTGTCTTTTATGGTCACTAGTTCTCACAGAGGGGATGGGAGGGGAGCACTGTGGCTTCAACAGAGAGGAATATGGAGCTATCTTAGCAAGGAGGTCACAACCTAGGCTCACACCAGGGGTGACAACCTGAGGATGCGGGCTGATGCATGCATTCCCTCTCCATCCCTGCCTGAAGAGCTGTTCCCCTTTCATGCCCACCTCTTCTTCCTCTAGTTGCTCCTGGAATGAAAGTTTATATTGACCCTTTTACCTATGAGGACCCTAACGAAGCCGTCCGGGAATTTGCCAAGGAGATTGATGTGTCCTGCGTCAAGATTGAGGAGGTGATTGGAGCTGGTGAGTCCCCAGGGGCACAGTAAGGATGAGGGACTGGGGGGGTTACCCAGGTGAGGACTGAAGCAGGCTGGGTATAGGAGCAATCCCAGAAATAGCTTACTACCTGTGCCCTGTGCCCTATGCCATGCAGGGGAGTTTGGGGAAGTGTGCCGGGGTCGACTGAAACAGCCTGGCCGCCGGGAGGTGTTTGTGGCCATCAAGACACTGAAGGTGGGCTATACAGAGAGGCAGCGGCGGGACTTCCTGAGTGAGGCCTCCATCATGGGTCAGTTTGATCACCCCAACATAATCCGACTGGAGGGCGTGGTCACCAAAAGTCGGCCAGTCATGATCCTCACCGAGTTCATGGAGAACTGTGCCCTGGACTCTTTCCTCCGGGTAAGAGCCAGCCCCTAACCCATACCCTTCCCCTGCCCCTGCCCCTGCCCCAGAGAGCTGGTTTGGGCAAACCACCCCATCCCACAAATCACACAGACCCTATTCAAGTCCATTAATATTTATTAAGGTGGCATAATATAGAGAAACAGCAGAGCCTTCAGAGCCAGAGAGATTAGGGTTCTCATCCTGACCCTGCCTCAATTGCCTGTGTGACCTCAGGCTTTGCTTAGCCCAGTGGTTCTTAACCTGGGATCTATTAAACCCTAGGGGTTCGATGAGTTGGTCTCAAGGGTTTGGAGAAGCCTCTGCCACGGAGGCCAGAATAAAGTAATACCGTAATTTGTTGTGAGTTCATGCACTTTGTTGGTTTTGTTCTTTGAGCAAGGTGATGTTCATGCACGGCTCATTTTGTGCACCAGTAAAAAACATATACCTATGTCTTGAATTTGGGGGGAAAAAATCATATTTTATTTATCACTAAAGAAGGGTTCGGTGAATGCGCATATGAAACTGGTGGGTTCGGTACCTCAAAAAAGGTTAAGAACCACTGGCTTAACCTGAGTCTAGGTGCCCTGGTTGTAAAATGAGAGTGGTAAGATATATTGGGGTCTTCACTGGGATTAACTGCGATGTTGTATACAGATGCCTACTACACAGTAGGGCAGCTTCATTATTATCAGTTCCCTCTGGGGATGGTTGCAGGTATAGGACATAGAAGGCTGGGAAAGGGTGGGCAGGCAGGCCTTGGGCAGACCCTGGGCCAGGAGCGGAGTGGTAGGCCCATCCTGAGCTTGCTTTTTGCCTCCAGCTCAACGATGGACAGTTCACGGTCATCCAGCTGGTGGGCATGTTGCGGGGCATTGCTGCTGGTATGAAATACCTGTCTGAGATGAACTACGTGCACCGCGACCTAGCAGCCCGTAACATCCTTGTCAACAGCAACCTGGTCTGCAAAGTCTCAGACTTTGGCCTCTCCCGCTTCCTGGAGGATGATCCCTCTGATCCCACCTACACCAGCTCCCTGGTACAGGAAGCAGCTGGGAGGGAGACTGGGGGCGGGGCCAACCAGGCAGGGGCTCAGGGCTGGGGACCAGCCTGGAGTCACAGGGTGAAGGGCATGTGCCCCCCTCACCAGGGTGGAAAGATCCCCATCCGTTGGACTGCCCCAGAGGCCATAGCCTACCGGAAGTTCACCTCTGCTAGTGACGTCTGGAGCTATGGAATCGTCATGTGGGAGGTCATGAGCTATGGAGAGCGACCCTACTGGGACATGAGCAACCAGGATGTGAGTGGGGCCAGAGCAGTCAGGTGGGTGGGAACTGGCAGGGGAGCAGAGCGGTTGCTCACTCCAGGTTTCCCTGCTCTCGGCCTAGGTCATCAATGCCGTGGAGCAAGATTACCGGCTGCCCCCACCTATGGACTGCCCCACAGCACTGCACCAGCTCATGCTGGACTGCTGGGTACGGGACCGGAACCTCAGGCCCAAATTCTCCCAGATTGTCAACACCCTGGACAAGCTCATCCGCAACGCTGCCAGCCTCAAGGTCATTGCCAGCGCCCAGTCTGGGTCAGTACCTCTGCTTTTGCTCCCACCTGCTCTTGAGCCAGCAGCCCCATCCTTGCTTCCCCTGTCATTAGCACTCACCAGGCCCCTCTCTTCACCCGCAGCATGTCACAACCCCTCCTGGACCGCACAGTCCCGGATTACACAACCTTCACGACAGTTGGTGACTGGCTAGACGCCATTAAGATGGGACGGTACAAGGAGAGCTTCATCAGTGCGGGGTTTGCCTCCTTTGACCTGGTGGCTCAGATGACCGCAGAGTAAGTGCGCCTCAGATTTTGAGGGGCAGGGCAGGGGGCTCTGAGCTGGGCCCAGGGTGGTGGTCGGGAGAAGGGGGACTGACCTGCCTCTGGTCCATCATCTGCAGAGACCTGCTCCGGATCGGAGTCACCTTGGCTGGCCACCAGAAGAAGATCCTCAGCAGTATCCAGGACATGCGGCTGCAGATGAACCAGACGTTACCTGTGCAGGTCTGACATCCAGCTCCCACCGGGTGTTTGCCCCCAAGGACTACACAGGGATTCTGACCAGTTGACTGGACTATTGGACTTTTGGATGCCTGGCCTTAGGCTTTGGCCCAGAAGATGAAATTTGGGGAGGGCCCAAGCTGGGACTTCTCCTCCAGGCCTGTGTTCCCTCCCCAGAAAGCGTGCCCAAAACCTCTTCATATTGAAGATGGATTAGGAGAGGGTGATGACCCCTCCTCAAGCCCCTCAGGGGCCCAGGCCTTCCTGCTCTCCAGTGGGGGATCCCCACCACCTATGACTTGGCTATTCTTCAGTGCTGGAGGTCCTGGCAGGGGCAGGTTGGGGATAAGCCTGGGTTCCATAGGGCCCAGCCCTGGCAGGGGTCTGGCCCCCCAGGTAGGCAGAGAGCAGTCACTCCCTCAGGAACTGGACAAGGGGACTCCAGGAATGGGGATATGTGACACCCCTATCCCAAAGCCAACTGGCACCTCCAGTTTGCACAGGGATTTGTTCTGGGGGCTGAGGGCCCTGCCCACCCCCGCCCTTGGTGCTGTCATAAAAGGGCAGGTAGGGGCAGGCTGAGGAGCCGCCCTTGCCCCCCAGAGACTGACTCTCAGAGCCAGAGATGGGATGTGTGTGAGTGTGTTTGTGTGTCTGTGTGTGTGTGTGTATGTGTGCACGCACTGGCCTGCACAGAGAGCGTGGGTGAGCGTGTAAAAGCTTGGCCCTGTGCCCTGTAGAGGGGCCAACTGGGCCGTCAGCGGAATAAAGGCAATAAGATGATTCTCTGGCCCCTCTCATTCCATTCCCAAGGCAGGATTCTCTAGTGCCTTCAAGTTCACAACCCCTGCCCGCCAGCCCTTCAGAATTCCCTGGAGTCATTGGGAGACCAAATCCAGGGCTATCGAAGCTCAACTTCTCTTTTTCGCTTTAGTATCATCAGTACATCTAACTTCTTGGTAGTGGGGTGATGACAACGAGCACAGACTATCCCAGAGCTCCCTCTAAGGCCCAGGTTCCTGGGTGGTGGGGCTGACACTTGAATCAGGATGGATTTCACGAACAGCATCCTTTCACATTCATTGTCTCTGAGGGCAGCTCAGGGTAGAGAGAGTTGGTCAGCTCCCATGGTGACGTGGCTAAGTACAAAGTGCGAGAACCCACTGGTGTTTAGATGCAGAGGCCAACAACTTTCAGCAAACATCAGCCCAGAAGTGTGGCTACTCTTTTCTGAGCACTTACTATGCTCCAGGCACGGGGCGAAAATGCTCCAAATATACACGGATCTTATATATTTTAATCTAACAACAGCCTAGCCAGGGAAAGAAGTATGTATTTTTATCTCCTTTTTACAGAGGAGGAAAGGGAGAGTTTAAGTAACTTACCCAAAGTCGCTCAGCCAAATAAGTGAGGCCCCAGGCTGGGGTTCCCACCCAAAGACTGCCTGCACACTTGAAAGTTTCAGAGGATAAATAAGAACCAGGGAGAGGGTTAAGAAAACAGCTTCTGGAAATGTCAAAGGAAGAAAATGCGAGGGATGCCCAGGGACTCCTTGGAGGCAGAAGCTAGTGGCGACAGGGCAGGTGCAGTCGTTTTCCCAGTGTCCGGAGCAGCACTTGGGCCGCAAACTCCTTGCGTAGCATGGAACAGGTTTTCAAGGTACCTGCATAGTCTACGGAGGGTCGGAGGGTCGTGGGCCGACCCGGTAGGAAGAGGAGAGCGGACAAATCTCGGTCTCCGGGTTCACCTATTAAGGCCCCTCACACATCCCGTATGCCTCCAGGCAGGCCAACCTTCGTAGGGGACTTCTTAGCGGGGTGGTCGCTAGCGGTTGGCGGGCCTGCAGGCCTGGAGGTTCGGAGCAGTTCTTGTAGGTCAGGGGACCAGGCTGAGGAGGGCGGAGGCGGCAGGAGTCGGAGGCTGAGGGTTGCGTTGAGCGCCCAGCGGGCGGCGGGGGCGCGGCGCAGGCTCCCGCGGCCGCGCCACTCGCGCTGCGCGCTCCGACCGCGCCGGCCCCACGGAGCCAAGCGCCGCACGGCGGGAGCTGGTCGGGGGAGGGGCGCTCCGTGAAGCTCCAGCCCACGGCGTCCCCCAGGCGGGGTGGGGTGTGGACGGAGCTCCTTTGCGAGGTCTCCTTTCTTCCCTGTTTGGGGATTCTGCCGAGGGCGGGGATGGGAGGACGATGCGGGGGCCAGAGGTCGCCTTGGGCCTAGGCACCAGAGCTGTCTACGTCGCGAGGTGTCGGCCGCCGGGGTAGCGGACGCGGTGCTGTGTGTCGTCCTGCATACCCCGCGCTGCATTCCCGGGCTGAGGTCTCAGATGAAGGGGAGTGGGCGCTCCAATCCCCTGCTAAAGGATCTACTTCCTATTCCTCAAGCTCTGGGATGGGGGAGGGCTGTGGCCCAGACCTCCTGGAGTGACACCACCCCTCACCCCTCGCCCCCCCCCCCCTCGCTGTCACTAACCTTTTTAGCTGGAGTGTGGAATGGGGACTCTGACGACAGAGGTAAGACGTCGCCCCCTACTGGGTCCGCAGAGAGGGCAGGATCGTGGACTTGCAGTGGGGGCGCGGGGAGGGGGCGGGGAGCCGCACAGTGACCAGGGACACTTGGTGGGTGTGCCCCAGGCGAAAGATTTCGAGGGACGTCTTGAACCCAGAAATCCAGGGTACATAAGGTACTCTATTGGCTGTGCTTGGTGCAGCACACCGCACATGCCTGTTCACATGTGTCCAGATAGCCTGGACGGCCTGCATGCACACCTCTCTCCTTTCACTCACACACAGAAACAGCAGACAGGGGCACCCTACACTTACCAAAGCCACACCCCCACCATGTGTTCAAGTCACCTCCCTTACTTAGGTTCACACGTCTTCAGTTACAAGGCCCGCCCTGTCCCCACCTCCTAACCCATACACCCTAAGAGGTGGGGGGAAGGGATGCAAAGAAGGAAGGACAAAAGCCATCCTCTTCCTTGCAGGCGCCTCCCCCTAGTGCATTCCTACCTGGGCGGCTTAACCAACCCAGTGACCTGTGTATCTGAGAAGGCTGGCATGTCTTCAGACTCCTGAGCAGGGGTACAAATAGGAGTGGGCCATCATTATAGCCCAGGAAGAGTGAGAGTACTCAGAAGGGGCCAGGCTTTCCTGGAGGCAGTTGAGGAGTAAGGGGAAGTGAGGTCTTAATCTGCCCGGTCTTGGTTAATTACACACACTCCTGGGGGTAAATTAGATCTCCATGTTAGTGCTTAAAAAGGAAGGCCAGTGGGAGTGGGTGTTGAGGTTTGAGAAGAGGTGAGGTAGCTCTCATCTGCCCCAGATTACCCATTTTTATTTAATTTTTTTTTATTTATTCATTTTAGAGAAGAGAGAGAAGGGGGGAGGAGCAGGAAGCATCAACTCCTATATGTGCCTTGACAGGGCAAGCCCAGGGTTTTGAACTGGTGACCTCAGCATTCCAGGTCGATGCTTCATCCACTGCACCACCACAGGTCAGGCCCCAGATGATACATTTTGTGTCCTTTTCTATGCCTGAACTCAGAGTAGGAACAGGTAGGGAGAGCAAGCTGCTCTGGGCTGTGCTCAGCCTCTGACTGCCTCCCTCTGGTCCAGGGTAAGCCCAGGAAGCAGTAACCTAGAGAGCAGCCCTTAGATCTGAACCTGGGTGGCCAGACCCTTGATTAGAACCTGGAAAGTCTGAGGCAACTGGACTAGTGTAGTGGTAAGGGCATAGAATTAGAGTGCAGGCAGAACTTGGGGTCAAAGCCCAGCTTCTGTGACGTTGGGCATGTTGACCTTTCTGTGCCTCATGCCCTCATCTAGAGAAAGCGATGTAGTAATCCTACCTTATGAGACTGGTGCGAACATCAATCAGTTAATATGTGTAAATATGTGCTAGAATCATAGTAAGTCCTCAAAAATGTCAGCTTCAAATTAATATGAAGTTTAAATAAAATATAGGAACAGATAGGAAAATGCTGGATAGTGCTTGGCACATAACAGGGTTCAAAGAAACCAAAGCAGTTGGGGAAATCCACCCAGGGAGATGCTGAACACTATGCTGCAGGCTTAGTCCAGGCCCTGGCCCGCTTCCTAAGTAAAGGCTCCCCGGGGCCTGGCTGGTTTGAAGGCAATGAGGGTGCAGAAGCTCATTAAAGGGTAAAGAATGCAGCAGGTTGCTGGGGGAGCCTACTACTTCATTTCTCCCTTTAGCCCACTGATCATGGGACTGGGTGGGAGGCTCCTTCCCTCCAATATTCATTCATTCATTCTTCAAATATTTGCTGGATATCTATTATGTGCCAGGAACTGTGCTGAGCCCTAAAAAATACTAGGATGAGCAAGAACAGAGACAGCTGCTGCTTCAAAGATCTCAGTCTAATAGGGACATGGAGGCTATTTAAACAATCATACAAAGAAATGTATATAATCAGAAGTTGAGGTAAATTGTGCCCATGTGGGATGGAATCACAACTCTAGGGACCTGAGCTAGTCTGGGACAAGGCCGAGGGCCCTCTAACCAGTTCTCTACCCAGGAGAAGGAGCTGAGCCCTCTGTTACCACTCAGGTCTCTTTAATCTTTGGGTGTTTGACCAGAGTATATCTTCATTCACTGCCTTCCTCCCTCATTCATTTATTTATGCAACATAACTCCATTGAGCCCTTGCACATTCCAGTCCCAGTGTGTGGAGCTGGGCAAGTAGAGATGAACCAGTTACAGCACCACTACCTGGAGGTACACGCAGCTCAGAGGACACGGATAGATAAATGCACTAATATGACGTGATGAGGTAAGTGCTACAGCGAGGTCAACACCAGGTACTGGAAGGAACCCAGGCTAGAAATTCTGTCCAACAAGGTTTCCCAAGAAGGTAACTTGAATTAAGCCTTGGAGGCTGTTAGCAGTTAGCAAGAGGGAAGAAGAGAGAAGTATACACAAAGGTTCTGCAGCAGGTAAGAGCAGGTCACTCTACTGGTTAGTGTCATTTGTCCCTGACCCTGTTCCTTCCTCACTCCAGCTCAGAGGATGTGAAAGGAACAGGATCATAGACATGACATTGACCAAGCCTACCATTCATTCCCCATAATTCATCACCAGCTAGGGCCATTTGCTTCCCACAATCCAGAGGGTCAGTCTTGGGCACCTGGTCCCAGCAGTTCTACAACTCCAGTGTTCTCTAGGCACTCTGTAGGTTGCTACTTCTGCAGTCCTCTGCTCTACCTCTTCCCTGCTGCAAGGCACATTTGCCCACAAGCATTTCTGAGACCATGGTGCATTCTATCCCCATTTCCACAGAAGAGATTACGTGGCTTACCTGAGGTCACAGAGGCAGTCAATGGCAAAGCAAGATTCAAATCCTACCTAACCTATCCCTGCTTCTGTTTTCTTCCCACTATATCAGGATACCTTGGATGGGGGCCCAAGGGAATCTCAAATGCTGCTCCGCACACCCAGGCCCTTCCTGGGTGCTGGGATCTGGGCCACTTCAGAGGGATGCTCTCCCCCACAGGGAGGGGGCTCTGTGCACATGAGCAAGGGCTGCCTGAGCTTTCCTTTCTCTGAGAGGGGATGGGAGAGCGGAGGAGAGCAAGGTGGGGGCCCCAGGTGCTGAAGGCACTTGTCAGTCCAGTCCAGAAATGGTATAGTATAGGGTTCCAGCTTGGGGGTGGCAGCACAGGTCCGACAGGCAAGCAGCTCTGCCCCTCTGCTTTCCCTCTCTCCCCTTCTCTGTTTCCCATTAATTATTCCATCTCATGGAACAGAAATGAAAACAGACTCAGGATCTGGCTAGAGGCCTGCTGTGACATCAGCCCAGAGGTGGCTGCTCTGACCCTGATCGTTGGGGGTTGGGGAAGACCCTCTATTCCACTTTGTCCTGGCCTGACAGGGAGAAGGAGAGAGGCAGGAGACCGTTCTCCCTTCTCTGGGTGAGAGAAGTGGTGCTTGCCCCAGGGGACCAGGAAAGGGCACGTCTGAAGGAATGTGGGGGGTACAGGAGCTGGCTTTCTCTGGTCACCACTGTCTCCCACACACCCTGCCACTCCTTCCCCCACGGCCACCCCAGCTCCACTCACAGGCATTGTTCTCCCATCATTCTCTCCACTTACCTTTGAAGCCATCTTCTCTATTATTGAAATCGTTCCTTACACCACTTTCTTCCCATCCTGACCTCCGTCACCCTTTCTGAGTCTAGGGTTCACAGTCAGGCTACTTCTAGGTGCATTGCCAACCAGATTCTTCTTGGCTTTTACACCCAGGCCTCCTCTTTCATTCCCAATTGGCCTCCAACAGCAGAGTGGACTACACTTTGAATCTCCTTATCCCTTAGCCATCTCCTCCAAGATTGCAAGTCTGATATCCCAGGCTCCCATCACTTCCTCCTGTCTTCCCATTTGGGAAATCCCAAACCCCGTTTTCTCCTGACCAGGGAGCCTTCTGGGGTATACTTCTCTTCCTGCCCAATCTGGACTATTCCTAGTCCCAGACATTTCCGCCATGATCTCTCTGAACAGTCCTTTTCTTGTTTTGCTGACTTCCCATTAAATTCCCCTTAGCAGTTGGTGCAGACTTTTCTACACTACTCAAGCCCCAACTGTATTGCTTCCTCACAGGCACTGAGCCTCGGACCATGAGATAAGTGAGGCACCCTCAGGAGCCCTAGAGTTCAGTGGAGGAGAAAGATAAGTAACAGGGTGACATAAGAATATGACAGGTGTCCCTGATGGGTTTGGAGGAGGAGAGTGACAACCCATCTTGTGAACAGTATTTTGGGAAGTGAAGTGAGTCAGGTGAGGGCTGGATTGGAAGACAAAGAGATGGTGGCAGGAAAGCAGGGAAGAAGGCCACCGTCTAGGTGAAGGGTAATAAGATCCTGGGTAGAAATGGGGTGAGGAGGAGGTGCTATAGGGATGGCAAGGAGGGGCAGGTAGGAAGGATCTTATCTTGCAGTAATAAGTAGCAACATGCTTAGTGACTGATAGGATGTGGGAGGGGAGAGAGTGAATATCTGAGCCTGGGTGATTCTGAGGACTGGGAATTTGGGTATATTTTGGCACCATTTTTTGGATTCAGAAAGCACAGGAAGAAGAACAATATATGTGGAAAATAATGGGTTCAGTTTGAAGCTTTCAAGGGGAGATGCCCACAAAGTCATTGAATATATGGATCTGGAGCTCAGGAGTGAGGTCTGAGCCAGAGTATTAGGCACAGCATAGAGACTAGGGATGAAGTTCAGAGAGTGGGCAGGATAGTTGTAGAGAGAAGAGAAGAGGCTGAGGTGAGTGTATGGGGAATGCCCCTCTCCCCCAACTGCTCCTACAGGCATCCTTCATGCTTCTTTGAGGGTTCTTATCACATTGCATTGTAAATGTTCCTGTTTTCTCTGCTCCTTAAAGGAGACACCACATCTTCATAATGCATATTTCCTAGGGAGATGAGCATAAGACGGGCTCAGTGATGCCTGTGAGATGGATAGATAATAATATAATGTGTTGAGGGCTAACCATATGCCAGGCACCATTCTAAGTGTTTTACATTTAGTAATTCATTTAATCTTCAGGACAACTCTACATGTCTGACTCTCAATGGACATGTCCTCTTACCATTTCCATTTTACAAATGGGGAAGCTTAACTAAGAGAAGTTAAGTAACTTTTCCAAGGTTACAGAACTAGTATGTGGCAGAGCCAAGATTTGAATCTAGGTAGTCTAACTCCAAAGCTGATGTTTTTTATTTCCACACTATTCTGCTTCTCAAATAAAATCTTAGAATAAGCACAACTACTTTGATTACAATTATTGAATGTTTACAGTGCCAGGAACTGTGCTAAGAACTTTATTAGATTATTTAATTCTATATAAATGAGTAAATGAGTTAATGAATGAATATATTGGTGGAGGGAGTTAACTATATATGTATGTATATACAAGTAGATGAATGGATGGGTGAATGAATGAATGGGTAGATGAGAAGGTAAATGGGTAGATAGGTAGAGGGATAGATGGATAGACAAGTGGATGTATGTATAAAGGAAGAATAGTTGAATGAATGGATGATTAGGTGCATGGATATGGAGATATATAGGTGAATGTATAAATGGTAGGATGAATGAA
Organism: Rhynchonycteris naso; assembly: GCA_037038555.1. Classification (NCBI taxonomy): domain Eukaryota; kingdom Metazoa; phylum Chordata; class Mammalia; order Chiroptera; family Emballonuridae; genus Rhynchonycteris; species Rhynchonycteris naso. Next base: position 41,697,300 of record CM073002.1, read on the forward strand.
AGAATAGGTGTTTGGATGAGAGAATGTGTGGGTGGGTGGGTGGGTGGATGGATGGATGGATATGTGAATTGATGAAGAATAAGTGAATGGATGAGTGATAGAAGGATGAAAGAGAAATAAGTAGATTAATTGATGAATAGATAAATGAGTAGATAAATGAATGTGTGGATGGAAAGATGAACAAAATAGTAGGATGAATGAATGGGTAGACAATGGCTATATGGATGGGTGAATGAATGGACAGACAATTAGGAGTCGGGCTGATTGAATGAATGGATGGTTGGATGGATCAAGAGGAATGAATCACACACAATCATAACCAGGCACCAAAACTTGGTCCTTACCCACTTACCTTCGCCCCTGAGTACAGAGACATCCTGAAATGGATTCCAGTCATCCTGACTCATTTCCTCCTCTTCTGCCTTGATATCTAGGGAAAGCACCTTTCCAATAAGCAGCCTAGGAAGAAGGCAAGTGGTTATTATTGTGAGGGTTCCTCCCTCTGTCCCTATTATGGTATCTTTAATAGGTCTAACCCTGGAGCCCCCAGTATCTGAGCAGATGCCAGGGTTGGAAGGTTGTGATTAGAGTAGGAAACTAATAGGTATCACAGAAAGTGTTAAGGGTACAGTGTCAGGGGTGATGGGTGTTCTGTGGGTCTGGCAGGACAACCATATCTATTTTCAGGTAGAGAAGGGGTTTTAGGAGGTAACAGTCAGGCAGACTGGACAGAATAAAGCTTTGCTGAGTTAAAAGGTAGGATCCATCTCTGAAGGCATCCAGTTGTAAGCCCTTGGTTCTACTGCTTGGGAGCTGTGTGGCCATGAACAACTCAGCCTTTCTGAGTTTCCTTACCTGTAAAATGAACTCATAACATCTATCTAACATGGTCACTGAGAGAATGAAACAAGATGATGCAAATAAAGTGTGTGGCATGTGGAAAACCTTTAACAAATGCTTTCAAAAAGTAATAAAGTGCCCTGGCCAGATAGCTCAGTTGGTTAGAGTGTCATCCTGACACACAAAGGTTGCAGGTTCAGTCCCCAGGCAGGGCACATACAGGGACAAATCGATGTCTCTGTCTCTGTCTCTCTCTCTCTTCCTTCTCTCTCTAAAATCAATAAATAAGTTTAAAAGAAATAATAAAGTATGTACATTTAGGAAGTTAAAAGTAAGAGACTTGTGTTCTGTGTCTATTTAGGAAGAAGTGTAGGGTTGGGGGGACAATGACATAGGTCTAGAGTCCCCATGGCCTCTGAGTACCAGCACATCTTTGTGGAACCACCTTGAGAAGCCTCCTCCTGCTTCCTGCCCCATAAGCTCCTCCCCAGGCCTGAGAAGAAGGAAGTGGCATCAATGTGCAGGAGGAAGGGGAGTTAGCCGTGGACCTTTAAGGGGTCCCAGACATCCCCACACACAGCCCCTGACCTTCCCTCCCTGGCTCAGGTGCCAACAGGCTGGGCAACCAGCGCTGTGTTTAACAAAAAAAGATCTGCTTGTTATGGAAGATGAGCGTGCAGACCCTAGCCCCAGAATGGCCCTGGGAGGAGAGGAGGCGGGTTCTTCCCCTGCCCTGGCATGGGCCTTCTGCCACAGCCCGACCTCAGAGTGGAGCATGTGGATTACAGTGTGGGGTTGGGGGCACAGAAACTGGATTTCTATCTTTTCCTTTCCCATTGCTTTCTTTCACCTTATTTGTCTCATTCCATTTCCACCATGTTTACATATTTTCAGATGGAAGGACAGAGGCTGAGGCTCTTGCCTTAGGTTTCACAGACACATTAATATTAAATCGCTGGACATTTAACTGCTGGGGCACTTTCTCCTGCTAAACGGGGCTTGTCCAGGATTTGAACACAGGTTATACGAATGTAGGAGAAGAGCATGACTATGTCTTATACTAGACATTTTACATTGTTTCATCCTCATAGCAACCCTATGAGGTTGTAAGGAAAATATTATTATCCCATTTTACAGATAAGGAAACTGAGGCATGGGGAAGTAACTTACCCAAGGTCACATGCCTATAAAAGTTAGAGCTTGTATCTAAACTAGGGTCTCTGACACTTGATCAGAGAGGGGGCCTTGAGGACAAGGACCACAGGGTCTGGAAGGAGAGGCAGGAGGATCGAGCGGCACGGGGAGGAGTGGGGTGCCGTTTTGTTTGACTTGGCGCCAGGCCTCCTGGCTCCACATGCAGCTCCGCGCCAGGAGCCCAGCTCTGCATGTGCAAAATGAAGATGCTGAACTGGTGCCAACAGAGCCATACCCACCCCCAGCCCCCACCCGAGGGCTCAGGAAATGACACACCTGAACTGCAGAACAGATTGTTGGACCTGTCTCCAGGATTAGCTCCCAGGGGAGGGGCAGCAGCTGGTCGCTCAGCAGCCCTGAGGAGGGAGGAGGGTCAGGCCTCCTGGCCGAGGTGTGCCCTCCAAGAGGACCCAGCCCCGCAGTGTGGTGTGCTGGACACATCAGCCTGTGTGTCAGGCGGCTGGGGCTCAAGTTCTCCTGTGTGATCTTAGTCAATTTGCTAAATCTCTCTGGGCCTCATACTTTTATTTTGTAAACAGGAGACATTTTTTTCTGCCTACTTTCTCAGCATAGGGCCTGGAGAAGAGACCTCCTACCCCATACCACATGATGGTCTCTCACTCTGTGTCAGAATAGTCTCCAGAAAGAGGTGGGGCAAGGGATCTCTGCCTGATTTTTCTAGGGGCTGCCTGTCACTTTTCCCACAAATCTGGCTAGGCATAAAGGACAGCTTCCTCTTGAAACCCTTGTTATGATACCTGAAACATAGCTTTTCCTGCTCCTGGGCTAGAGACTGTTGGAGAAGGGCAGGAGAGGATGGCCAGTGAGATGGGAATGTGCTCTAATTTGAGAGCTGAGCTCTACTGTGGGCAGGGCTTGGCTCTGGGCTCAACTCTAGAACATCATCTGCCCCTGGTGCAGGCAGGGTGACTGAGGCCCCAGTGGGACTGCCAGCAGAACCCAAGCTCCCATGTTCTCAGGTCTGAGATAGAGCTCTGAGTGGCGAACCTCCAGGGACCCCCTTTGGGCAATGCAAGCTGTGTGGATGCCAGGAGTGCCCAGAGAGAGGGGAGATAGCTGTTGTCATTTCAAGTGTGTGCTGGACTCCATCCCTTCTCCTTCCACACCGGCCTTGGCTGAGGCAGCAGCTCAGGCAGAAGGAAGGCTGGGGGAGGGGAGGGCAGAGCTTTGCAAAGGAGGAGGCAGGAATTCTAGTTGGAAATCATTCAAATGAGGCTATGAAACCAGAACCCTGTCTCAGAACAAATTGGCCAGATTTGGCCTGGGGGAGGGGGGTTACAAGGGGAGTGGAAGAGGTTGGGCCCTGGCTGAGGGGGTGGCATTGGCAGGGCTCCTACTCCTGTTCCCAAGAGGAGCCCAGGCCTAAACTGTGCTGGGCAGAAGGGAGCGATCACCCCCCCACCCCCCCACCCCGCCGTTGCCTGTCATGATGTCAGAGGGAGAAGCTCCCCCACCCCCCACCCACCCCCACCCCCCTACCCCCACCCACCCATCTAGCCTGTCCTGGAGGAAATGGAGCTAGTCCATCACTGACACTCTTCAGAACTGCCCAGCTGTGACCCTGCTCCTGTCCCTGTCCTGCTCTACCTCAGAAGCAGAGAAGCCCCTACAACTCCATCATCTCCATCATCTAATCGTCCCCATCCTCCCTAGAATTCAGTCAAGATTTCTGTTTCCCTTCTAAGTCCCCTGCTCTGTGCTAAGCTCCGGGATAAAGGATGAACTCAGCAAGGTTAGGGAGGGAGGTGTGACTTTAAAAATGAATTCTCATTCCTTTTTTTTAACTGGGGAGGTATCTGGCGGTTCTCTCACAGAACAGGCTGCCCGGGGCAGCTTGGGGAATGCCTCTCCTCACCAGTCATGGGTTGGAAACAGAGGAAGGGTGGGCAGTGGGGGTTCACACAGGGTCAGGCAGGGGCCTGCTGCTGAGGAAAACCAAGGCCTTCAGAGACTCATCAAAGGAGCTGCTGTGTGAAAGAGGCAACCTTGAAGGGGTCACTGGGTTCACACTGCCTGGAGAGGGATGAAGGCTTGGTCTGATTGGGGGCTGGGAGAGGTGGCGAGGGGACAGGCTGAGAGAGGGAGCAGCAAGGCCCAGGGCAGTAGACTTCTCATCCAGCTCTGGCTCCCTGTCCAGCTCCCTGTCCACAGGCGGAGCTCCGGAGAGGTCTGTTCCAGGGAGAAGCTCTGTCTGCCTGCCTGTCGTGGTCTGGTTGTCTTGGCCCCTTCTCAGAGAGGAAACGGGGTTCCTCGACCACCCACCCCCATACCTTCATGTCTCCTCAAGGGCCAAAATCAAGTGTCAGAGCAAGAGGGAAGCAGGATGCAGACGAGCCACAACCCTCCCCACCCCCTACCCCTTCTTGCCCTGATCTTTCCCTACTCTGATCCTAGCCCTGGGGTCTGTCTGGCTTGCTGCTCCTTCAACACTGCCTACATCATGCAGGGGTCTGCCTTCGTCCTGCTTCCCTTGGGATTAAAATCTCATTCTGTGGAGAGGGTACCAGGGACTGATCGGGAGCCCTTTCCCACTAACCATGGGAAGATCTCACTCCCCACCTATCTCCAGTGTGGACGGCTCACGGGCTTCTCTGCCCTTCCCCTCCTGGAGTTATAGAGGCCCCTGGATTCTCTCTGCTTTGCCCTCCAGGTGGATTCCCAGGTCTTCACAGGCCTGCCTGCTCCCTCCCTCACTCAGAGTGTGGGTCTTACTCACCACTCCTAACACCCCCACCCCCTCAGTGAGGTCTTAGAATTCTCCCTGTCCTCTTCTAGCCCCAGTGTGGACTGCGCATGCCCTAATGGGAACCCTAGAAGAAAGTCACTTCTGAGGGAATGGGGGGGCAACCATGGCCCATGACAGGAGGGACATGGGCTGGACCTGGACATCTACTCTGAACCCCTCCTCTCAGCAGAGGGGGCCACTGTGGTGGATGAACGAGCTGGAGGGGGATGGGAGGGGCAGAGGTGGGGGGGTGGGTCTTGTGTTGTTCTTGGCTTGGAGCCCCCAGCCCCAGGGAAATCCTGACTCTGTGGAAAACTGAGCAGGCAGTCCGGCAGGGGAGGAGGAGTTGGAAGAGGAAGAGGAGGAGAAGGGGGAGGGGGAGCAGGGGCTCAGGGCGAGGTGGGGGTAGGGACTCCTCTCATAAATCAATCCCACCAGCTCTCAGTCCTGACAAAAACCAGAGACCCAGCATCCCTTGGGGGTGGGGCCCGGGGAGGGGGGTTCAGCTCATCCAGTGGCTTGGGGGAGGAGAGGATGAAATGAGGGGCAGCATCTTGTTTGGAGTGACCTACCTCAACCCCCCCCCAAAAAACAACAGGTGTGTGTGTAGCAGGGGAGGAGTCTGAGAAAACTTCATAACTACAGAAGCTGAACCAGGGTGGGTGTGACAGATTGATGGGGAGGGGAGGGAGTACCCACTGGTCAGCAATTCAGAACACTTTAATTGCCTTGAAACGTGGCCTCCTTCAACTGCTGAGGAACCGTGTGACTTCAGACAATTGTTTCAGCTCTCTAGGCCTCCCCAGATGGCTGAGCATGCGGGATCGGTACAGTCCCACTCTGGCATCTCCTGACACTCCATTACAGCCTTTCTCAGTGCTCGGCAGAGGGAAGAACATTGATTGCTCTGGAGCTGTCAGGCCAACAGTTAAGAGTCTAGGCTGTGACCTGTGGAGGTGCAATGGATCAAGTGTCGACCTGGAACGCTGAGGTCACAGGTTCAAAACCCTGGGCTTGCCTGGTCAAGGCACCTATGGGAGTTGATACTACCTGTTCCTCCCCTTCTCTCTCTCTCTCTGTGGCTTCAAAGAACCTCTCAGATCCTCAGTTTCTGCATCTGTCCAATGGGCATAGTAATGCCTCCCCAGCATTGCTGTGATGCCAGTGAGTGAGACAACATATATAAAGGGCCTGGTGTGATAGAACATCAGCCAAAGATCATTGTTATTATGTTTCTACCTCTTGTGTATTTGCAAGTCTCCCAGCCTTCCAAGGATCATTGCTTTCCTTTAACACGTACATAGCATAATAATCAAGTTGTTCCCGTTCTCAAACCAGTGACATTGACGCCCTCACAACCCACCCCCTCAATATTTGCAAGGACTCCCGAGGTGTCTGTGCTTCTGCTCCCATTCACCCCTGTGCCATGGCTGGTATCTTCCTGCAGTTGTCCCACTTGGCCACTGCCGCACAGTCTGGACCTGCGCCTTGTGGACCACTACCAAAGTTCTCAATTGTGGAAGGCCAGTGCAGCAAGCATGTGCACTTGAACATCAGCTTCGCTCTCCTAACCACTTACCCTTAGTTTTGCCAGCCACTGGCTTCTTCCTGCAGAAGTCCAGCCTTTCCTGAGCCCTTCCCCTCTAGCTACTCCTCACCATGTTCTGCTTCTGCCGCTTGTTCCATCCACATCAGAATCCTGTGGGTATTGACAGAGCCCCTCTGTACCCTTTTGTGTTGTCCTCTAGAACCTGCCGGGCCTGGGCCTCACCTGGTTTCATTTCAACCGGAGCCCCATTCTGATACAAGATATTTCAACCAGCAAAAGGAGCTGACTTCTTTTTCATTTGTTTTTATTTTTAAAGATTTTATTTACTCATTTCAGAAAGGGGGGAAAGAGAGCACATGCGAGAGAGAGAGAGAGATAGAGAGAGAGAGAGAGAGAGAGAGAGAGAGAGAAGGGGGGAGGAACAGGAAGCATCAGCTCTCATATGTGCCTTGAGCAGGCAAGCCCAGAGTTTTGAACCAGCAACCTCAGCATTCCAGGTTGATACTTTATCCACTGCGCCACCACAGGTCAGGCAAAAGGGGATGACTTTTGAGGCATATTCTGTGCCTCTGAGAGAATGATGAAGGGCAGCACTGTGTTTATTTCCTTAAAAAAATAATGTTTCTTTTGCAACTATGTGATATTATTATATCCCAGGAAAGGAGCTTTGACCAATCCATCTTCTGCCATAAGCTCGCCTTCCAACCCACGGGCTCATCTCCTTCTTTCGGTCTCAGGAACCCCCTAGAGTGGGAGGTTAGGGAGTGGGGCAGCATTGGCTCAGGCCACTCCAGGTCCTTATTCTTGAGTCTGAACAGACCCACTGGCTGGGCCATGCTGCAGGCACAGCTTGGGGTGAATAGGAGGGTGTGGGTGTGATCCTTCCCTCAAGGCTTCTAGCTGGGGTTCCCTTTCTGGGGAGGTACTGCCTTCCTTCAGGACTTTATACCTTGTGGCAGATATAAGGGTCTGTGCCCTAAGATGCATGGGGAAAGGAACTAAGAGACCTAAGAGGGCCTGGACTCTGATGGGTGACTCTTGTGGGGACCAGAACCACTGTTGTCTGAAGCATGGGCTCCCCATGGTGAAGGAAGCATGAGGAACCTGGAGGAGAGGGATGGCTGATATTTCCAGACAGTCCCTTTCTTTATTTCTTCTTTCTGTCTTTCTCTTTATTTCTTTCTGACAGAGCCAGTGAGAGGGACAGATAGGGACAGACAGACAGGAAGGGAGATGAGAAGTACCAATTCTTCATTGTGGCACCTTAGTTGTTCACTGACTGCTTTCTTATATGCGCCTTGACTGGGGGCTACAGTAGAGAGAGTAACCCCTTGCTCAAGCCAGCGACCTTGGGCTCAAGCCAGTGACCATGGGGTCATGTCTATGATCCCACACTCAAGCCAGAAGAACCTGTGCGCAACCCAGTGACCTCAGAGTTTGGAACCTGGGTCCTCTGCATCCCAGGCCAAGGCTCTATCCACTGTGCCACCGCCTGGCCAGGCCCAGACAGTCCTTTTATAAATACATCTCCTCCACTAGATGCTAGCCCCCGAAGGATGTGGCTAATTCATGCATGCTGTGGTGGCCCTTTGGGCACTCTTGTGAGGCTTATCTTCACTTGAGTTGCCCCACGGCTGTAAGGAGTCCAGCCAGGTCAACCGGGAATGTTTAGAGAGAACTTTTCTCAGACAGCAGGGTCCCCACTATGCACTCTCCAAGACAAGTGGACATCCAGCCTCTGGTTGACCACTCCCAGGGGCCAGGCACTCATTATCTCACAAGACCAGTCTCTCCTGGTTGAGTAGCTAAGTTGATTGAAAAGTTAGAAATGGAGAATCCAACAAATATTTTTAGCTGGTGCTTCTGTAGGAGTGAAGAGGGAATCAGGGAGCAGGTGCTGATGTCTCCGTGAGGGAGGAGGGTAAGGCAGGACTGCCTATTTAGGGTGAGGCCCAGGACTCTGGGGAAAAGGCTCAGGCCTGGAAAGCAAAGGGCAGAGGTTGAGTCTTTGCTCTCTGTCTTTGCTCTACCATTAACTCATTTTGTGGCCTTCAGGGAGTCCCTCCCTTCCCCAGGCCTCAGTTTCCATAACTGTAAACTTTACGGGCTAGATTTGGGGACTTCTAAGTTCCCTGCCCCTGGCAACGGATGCTCTTCCATGAATCTATGAATAGCTGGTACAGAGGGATCAGGTCTTGTCCATGGGGGCCGGGCTGGCTGAAAAGTGCTCAGAGAATGGGCCTTGTGTGGGATGAGACAAGGTTTCCTTTCATTTCATGAGGCCTTGGCAGCAGCCCAGGGCCCAGACTTTCCCTTCCGCCAAGGTCAACCTGCCCCTGACCTGGGGGGCACAACTGCCTGGGGCAGTTGAGGTCAGAAGCTGGCAACTTAGAGGAGCCAAGGGAAGAGGTTCAGATTCCTGTTCCCTGACTGGGGTGAGGGTCTGAGCAACTGTAGCCCTGTGTGCCTCATGTTCATGACAGTGACCCAGGGCCCCACCCCTCTGCAGTCTTGGTGGTCCCTGGAAAGAACTCCATTGGTCTAAGTGTCAGATAAGCCTGGTATGGAATCCAGACCCGCTACTTACTAGCCCAGTGAGCTTGGGCAAGTCACTGTCCCTCCTCATCTGGAAGTAGGGGACTTTGATTTCTACCTTGCAGTTGCTGGGAAGATAAGGAACATGTTAAGCATCATACCCACGGCATGTGCTCAATGGAGTATGGCTGTGATTATCATTATCATGTCACTGTCTCTGCCTAGCTAAGCAGAGACAGTGACAAGAAGCTGGAACAAGACTGGACTCTCTTCCTGCTGCCTCAGCCCTCTGTCTCTCGGTCTGTTTGTTCATTAGGGCATTGGGGGCTTCCAATTTTCAGGCCCTAAAATCTGCACAATTTAAAGTAGTCAAAACAAACCCTCCACTCTACTTACACTGAGAGGGAACAAGCTCCTGGCCAGGCCTAATGGGTTCCAGGTGTGCTCTATGCCCTGCAGTGGCTGCAGTAGCCTCGATGGCTGTGGCTGTGACTGCTCGGCTGGCTGGGAAGACTCAACTAGCCAGACCTCTCCAACCCTACCCTCCAGCCTGTGAAGAGTGCAGGGCTGGGCCCTTTGGGACAGACTGGACAGTCACTGTTGGGGGAGGACTAGAGACCCACTTGAGAACTGCAGGTGGTATGTGGACATGATTGCAAATGAGGGGTTGCCTTCAGCCCTCCTGTTTGGGTAATTATAAGTAATAGTAACTTTTAGACTCTATTGTCTCAATAACATCCCATACATACAAACTTATTGTTATAACTCCTCAAAGTGCTCGATTCTGTCCTCCACAACACCAATTTGTAATTATAAATTTATTTACATATTTATTTGGTTAATTCTGCCTTTCTGCTGGACTGCAAGCTCTAAAAGGGTAGTCTGCTTTCTACTCTACCCCCAGTGCCTGGCACAGTGTTGATGCCAGTAGGTACTTGACAAGTTGTTATGGAATGTATTTATGAATGAATGAATGAAATGGAGTCAGTTAGAGGCTAAGAAGAGGTAGGGCAGGACCAGAAGCTGGGGAGCAGGACAGGTATAAGGATGAAGCTTTTGGAGCTTGTTTATGGAATTGGGGTGGGGCAGCATGGCCAGTGCCCCTGAGCAGCTCTGGAATGGGGCAGCTAAGCTGTAGGATCTCTTCACCTGTCTGGAGCTGAACTGTGGCAGCTTCCCCAAGGTAAGAAATCAGACAGATCCTGTGGACCAAGGCCTCTCTTGTATCTCCAGTGCCTTACAACACAGAAGGGGCAGCAGCCAACTTTACCCTGCTTCCCACTGACACTCTCAAGATGGAATTCGGAAAGGACCTCTGTATTTGGGCCACTGTAGAAAAGCCATGGAAAGCCTATCTAAAGTTGCAGGCTAGGATCTTTTCCATCCTGTATTCCCTATCTCTTGGTTTCCAGGTCTGTTCAATGCATGACATTCTCTCCATTCTTCAATCCCCGCTCCTTTGCCCCAATATTCTGGGGGTGTGGAGAGGGAAGTTGTTAGAAATATCTGGGTTCAAAACCAGCCCTACCACTTTCTAGCTGAGAGATCTTGGGCACACTTAGTTCCTGCAAGACACAGCTTCCTCATCTTTAGAATAGAGGCACTAATCCCCACCTTGAAGTGTTTGCTGAAGGGTTAAACAAGATCATGTGGACAGAGCTTTTTTACTGTGGGGCATCTAGTAATCACCCAGTGAAGGCCTGGGCCCTCATTCCTGCTCTTGCCACCATCTATCTGTGTGATCTTGGGTAGGATCATTACCTCTCTGGGCTCAGCTGCATCTGTCAAACAAGAAAGTTGATCAGATCATCGTGATGGCCCCTTCCAGCTCTGACTTGCTTGGTTCTATTCTGAGCAGTGAGCCCCACCTCTGGGGCAGGGGCAACATGAACATTCTTTCAGCTCAGATTCAACCCAGGTACATGCTTGCCCAGCCCCATCCCTCATATTTAGCCTGTAGCTGTTGCCACACTGGCCGCACCCTTGGCACCATGATTTCCCCCACCCCCACCCCACTTACCAGGGCCACAGTGGGTGGCTCATTCCTGTGGGGCTGAAGGAATCCGGGAGGACAGAGGAAGAGGATGGGAGAGAAGAGGGAAGGGTAAAGAGGGGCAGGAGGAAAGTAGTGAGGTGGAAAGGGTAGGATATGACTTTGAGCCCTCTGGAATTCTAGTTCTGCCACTTTCTGGTGGTGGGTGTCCTTGAGGAAATCTGTTTCCTCATTTATGAACTAATAATAATAATTTTTAAAAACCCATCAGATTGCTGTGAAGATTAAATAAAACAATACACGTCAAGTACCTGGCATTCTAGTTTTGTTCTCTGGGGGTGATAGGGAAAAACACCCTTCCTTCAGTCCCCAGGGAGGGGACATTTCTATGAAGGTCCTGTGGGGGCGCTTGGGCGACTTTCTCGCGAGCCTGCGGTCCTCACCCCACAGCCCTGTCAGAGCCCCCTTCTCCTGGGCTGGCAGCCTGGAGTTCTTGGCCAGGGAGCCCTAGCCCGCAGAGAGGGGAAAGCTGAGGCCGAGCCGGTCCCCAACTCTCCTCTCCCCACCCCCGCTCTCACCCGCACCGCCTCTGCCTCTGAAGGAGCGTCTTTGATCTGCAACCTTACGGGGGATTAGGAGCCCGAGAGCCCCTCTCCCCGGGGTCCCCCGTTCCTCGCCGCCCTCCCTCCGGGCTGACCTCCCAGTCGGCGGCGCAGGCTGGGGGCTGGCTCCGCCGCCGGTGGTCCCCGCCGTTCCTGCCCGCCGCGCCTCCGGGCAGGCCACTTGGATTACAGGGGCAGCAACCGCGGCTGGCGGCTTCGGGAAGCCCCCAAGGCTGGGGCCCTGGGGGAAGGGGGCGGGGCGAGGGGGAATGGCTGGGGGCGGGGGTGGGTGCGGGCTCGGTGCCTCCCGGCCATTTTGGCCGAGGAATCTGTGTAAAGTGTTTAAAAAGAAAAACTCTCCGGAGGAGGACGTAACCTTTTCTTAACATCTGGGGCTCAATTAGCTAATGACAGCAAAGCCTTCTCCGGTGTCGCTGACCCCTAGGCAGCAGCCCCGCTCCCCCACCCCCGGTATTTATACAGCTGCGGCCCCTCGCTGGGACGCGGGGCAGGGGGCTTGGCTGGGTTATCTCGGCGGAGATCCGCCGCCCACCCCCAAAAAGAAAGAAAAGGCTTAGCACACGGTCCCACCCGCCGGCCCCGCGGCCCTCCTCGTCGCGCTCCCTCTCTCTCCCTCTCCCAAACACTTCGCTGCCTCGCTTCCTCCCCCTGGTCCTCTCGGCTCTCCCTCTTCTTCCCTCCCACCTTCTACTCTCCTTTCTCCTCTCCGCATTTTTGTTGCCTTTCCCTCTCCTCTCTTTGCTTTCTCCCTTTTCTCAACATTTTCCTTTGTCTCTCCTGCCCATCTATCTCACTCTACTCTTTCCCTCTCTGCTTTTTCTGTCTCCACCCTTTCTTGCTCACCACCCCCGTCCTGTCTGTCTGTCTGTCTTTTCTCCTCTCCTCTGTCTTTTCTCTCTCCCCAGCGATCTCCCCTCTCTTTTCATTCTGAATAGCTCCCTTGTTCCTGCTCTGGGTTCCTGTCTCTCCCTCTCATTCTAGTGATTCCTCCCCACCTTTGTCTCTCCCTGTCTCAAGCTCTGAATGCCTCTCTGTCCTTTCAGAGGTGAGTCCTGTCCTGGCTGCCAGGCAGAAACCCCCGAGGGGAGCAGGCCTACTGTCCCCAGGCAGAACTGGGCAGGTCAGGGGCTGGGCACTGCTGACTGCTCCAATCCCCAGTGTGGAAAGTGGGGGAGAGCAGTGTTTAAGGCACCAACTGTTCGTGGTTAGAACCAGAAGGGAACCCCAGGGGCTTCCCTAGATGTCCTGACATCCCAGCTCTTGGAATCTCACCTTCCCTGCCATTGTGCCCACCCCAGCACCCTCCCGGTATTTTGAACCCAGATGCAAGTGCAGACACATCTTCCTCTTTGCCTTCCTTCAGCACAGTTTAAGACAGGCAGGAGTCTTTTTTTTTTTTAATCACCAATATACTAAGAAAAAAAATAGTAAGTGCAGACACTATAAATAGCATAAATAGTCATGTCTAAAGGCAGTGTAGAGTAACAAAAGAAGAGCACAGGATTTGGAACGAGAAGAGTTGGGTTCAACTTGGAACTTTAAAAAAAAACAATGATGTAATACTGGGGGAATCACTTTAGCCTCAGTTCCCTCATCTATAAAATGGGGATAATAATAGCTATTACTGACAAGACCGCAGTCAGTGGAAGATTAACTTTTTTCATTAGGACATTTGCCTTTTGTTTTCTGGGAGAAAATCTTGTAATTTATTATTTTTCCAGGATAGCACCGTATTCCAAAAATCTACTTCTTTCTCTTACAAATACACTTGGAAACTTTCACTGCCTTTCACAGAATAACGCAGGCAGATAACGTTTGCAAACAATAGGGCTGGGAGGAGGTCCCAGAGCCCCTGAAAGTCCTTGGGTTGACGCTGTTAGGACCCTCGGCTCACCGTGCTCTAGGCACTGCTGGCGGGTGCCTCTCAAACACGATCGCGAATCCTCAGGAGAACCAAACGAAAAGGGCACGATTGCTCCTGGTTTTCACCTGGGGAACCAGAAGCAATTGTCCAAGTACCACACCTATCTCAGGGCAGAAGTTAGGCTGGAACAGGGCTCTCGCCTGTGGAGCCTAGGAGGTTTTCTCCCCACGGATAAGGGGTGCAAGAAGGAGGGGCTCTCGGATGGGTTCCGCAGTCCAAGCGGGGTGGAGGAGGGGCACAGTTGGCCCTCTTTCAGGGAGACGGCGGTAGGTGGGCTCCACCCTTCGACTCCTAGGCGGCCGACATTCGGTGCTGGCGGGAGGGGGCGGGGATGGATGGTGGGGTGTCGACCCCTTGCTGCAGCTACGCCCTCCCCTTCGCCACCCCCCAGGACTGGCTCCCCGCGCGCCAGGCTCGCTGCCGGCACCGGATGGAGAGTCCTCAGAAGGCTTAATTTGCTGGAAGACATTCCCATCAGATCGCGTCTCCGGCAGCGTAGCGCTGCTGACGGGGGTCGGACTGGGCTCCTCCCAGCACCCCTCCCCCGGACCCTGGCGGAGCGAGAAACCGAGATGGTGACAGCAGAAACTGGAGCCCCGGCGCCGGGCGGCCGCAAGGGGCTGAGGCCTTTGAGGGCTCTGCTGCCTCTTGCCAAGGTCAATCAAACCCTCCCACGCTCGGGAGGCGCGCGCCGCGTGCGCCAGGAGGCTGGAGGCGGAGGGCCAGAGGTGGGCGTCCCGGGAGGGGCGCAGGGTGCGGCTGGGGCCCGGCCTCGGCGGACGTCGCCGGCCCCCTCCCCGGGCAGGTGCTCAGAGACTCCCCGGCGAGGGGAGGGGGGCGGCGATAATGGGGTGAGGGTGCTGGGGCCTGAGGCTGGGACCCAGTCAGCGGCGTATGATGCACCCAGACGGAAACGGAGACTAATTAGGGACTTTTTATGCTAATATGCACCTGGCTGGCCTTTTTTTTTTTTAGGGTGAGGAAGGGTGTAGAGTACAAGGGAAGAAGTTTCGGAGAGCCGGAAACTTTCCGAAGCACTTGATTCCCTGATAAAAGGCAACCCGGCTCCACTGCCCACCCGCTGTGTGGCCTTGGGGAAGTTACTTGGGGATGTCATTAAGCTTCAGTTTTCTTGGAAAAAGAGAGAACTTGGATCAGATTTCTTCCCAGGCTCATTTACTACGACAGAGATGGAAGTTAGCCTTCCAGGTGGGTTGAAGACCGAATACAGAAATATGAGGCAGAAGCATTCGAGGTGGCTTCGGCCATTGGAGGAGCCATTTGAGGAGCCTGTTTCCATGGGCCTGTAGCTGTCTCCACTCTTGGCCAGAGATGAAAGTGAGGGGAAGGAGTCCGAACAAAGGTTTCTGGATTGATGGCAGGTGCACCAGGAGGCAGCTGGGTGGTAAAAGAATATGGGCGATAGGGTAGGGAGCAGGGAAGAGAAGTGGGTATTTTATGGGGTATTCACCTGAACTTAATCATAAGGTTGGGGTAGATGGGAAGGGATGAGTTGAAGATGCCAATGAGAGAAAGGGGAGATAACTGATGGGGTCATGTCCTGAAGAAGGTGAGGGATGGGAGTTGGGCACAGGTGGGAACGAGTGGGAGACACTGTGGTGGGTAGGGGATGAGGAGAGGACTTTTTGATGAAGGGATCACTCTTCATTGGCCTTAGGCAACTGAACTCAGTGTTGGAGGAGGCTTCAGTGTCACCATTGAGTTGAGCGAGGAACAAGAGTGGAGCCAGGAAGAATCCACCATGGAGACCCCAGCAGGAGTAGGGTAAGGAGGATAGAGGGGCTATGAGGAGGAATGCAGTGGAGGTTGGGTTATGGGAATTTGAAAACAAACTAAAAGAAACCTATGAGGAAAAGGAGACAGGTGGCATTTACTGAGATTGTCTATACATGGTCTAATTTAATTTCTACCACACAGTTTGGTAGGTGTTATTAACCCCATTTTATAGATGGGGAAATGGAGGCTCAGAGTGATGAGGAACCTGGCCCAAGACCACTCAGCTGGTAACAGATGGAGGCAAAATATGAACCCATGTCTATCTGCCTCAGAATGAAGGCCGCTTCCATTGGTGCTCCACTGGGCAAGCGTCCTGACCCTCCGGACTCAGCAGCGCTTCCTTCCCCAGGTGTGGTCATCCTGGGGCACTGACCCATTTGGCTGGAAGGAAGGGGCTGGGCTTTCAACCCATTGCAGCCTGAACTTGGCAGGAAGCCTCCACCCAGCTGAGAGGAGGGAGAAAGGGTGGGGTTCCCCCCCCCTTAAATGAGCTCAAACCATGTATGTTTTGGAACATGCCATTTTTCTTTTAACCATATATATATATATGTAATATTATGTATTTTTAAAATTTTTTTAAGTTGTATAGTACTTCTTTGTGTAGATATTGCATTTATTGTTCATCTATTCCCCTATTCCTGGACATTATATTGTCTCCAAAGTTTTTTTTTTTAATTTTATTTTATTCACTTTAGAGAGGAGACATAGAGTGTGTGTGTGTGTGTGAGAGAGAGAGAGAGAGAGAGAGAGAAAGGGAGGAGGAGCTGGAAGCATCAACTCCCATATGTGCCTTGACCAGACCAGTGCAGGGTTTTGAACTGGCGACCTCAGTGTTCCCAGGTTGACACTTTATCCACTGCGCCACCACAGGTCAGGCCATATTGTCTCCAAAGTTTTGAGGTCAGAAATGGTGCCTTAGTATGCCTCCATCTTTGTAAGAGTACCTTTGCGCAGATAGAGGTAGTTCTATAGGATAGAGTTCTAGAAGTGGCATCAGTGGGTCAAGGGTACGCTTGTTTTAAATTCTATAGATAGAATAAACTTCCTTACAAAGAAGTTATATCAATTTACACTGCCTCCATCAAAATATGAGTGTGTCCGTTCTTTCACATCCTTGCCACTGGGTATCATATAACATATACATATTGGCCAATCTAGTGAGTAAAAACTTTTTTCACTTTTGTTTTCATTTCCGTTTTCCTGAGTCTGTAAGCTCAACCAAGGCCTGTTAGCTAAGAAAGCACTCTTTGTGAAGACCTGAAGAAGAGCTCAAGAGTGAAAAACAGATTTAGGGCAGCTCTGAGGAAGAACTGAAAGTCAGTAAATGCTGTCAGGACCTAGATAAGGGAGACAGCAGATGTCCTTCCTCTGAGCATAGTCCTATGCACCTTGGTGGATGGGATACCCCTGGAGCTCAGAGTAAGGGCTAGCCAGCTAGGATCTCATGCTCAGCAACCGGGTACCCTTTGGGACAAGCCTGGCTCCACAGAGTTATGGGAATAAGCTAACAGGCTGCATGGGGCAAAGGAATGAGTTCAGCTTTCTGAAAGAGCAAGGGAAGACGAGGGTGGTAAATGAAAACTGGGAGGCCATAGGCTGGGGAGGTGACTGATGGGAAGAGAATGGGACTCCAAAAATGTTAGCAAAGGAGGCGGGGAGTACATGGAGAGTGGTGGCAGCATATGCTCCCCCATGAACATTTCTATCCCTAGCCTGTTAATAATAATCATATAGTTGGTATTTTTTGAGTACTTATTGTATAAGACATTGCTCTAGTGTTTTTATTTATTTTGTGTGTGTATGTGTATTTAGAGAGAGAGAGAAGAAGGGAGAGAGATGAGAAGCATCAACTCGTACTTGTATCACTTTAGTTGTTCATTGATTGCTTTCTCATATGTGCCTTGACCTGGGGGGCTCCAGTCGAGCCAGTGACCCCTTGCTCAAGCCAGCAACCTTGAGCAGAAGCCAGCGACTTTGGGCCTCAAGCCAGAGACCTTTGAGCTCAAGGCAGTGACCATGGTTTCATGTTAATGATCCCATGCTCAAGCTGGTGAGCCTGTGCTCAAACTGGATGAGCCCACACTCAAGCCAGTGACCTTGGGGTTTTGAACTTGGGACCTCAGAATCCCAGGTTGACAATTTATCCAGTGCGCCACCACTGGTAAGGCCATTTATTGAATAATATTATCCTTGTAACAACTATGTAGTAGGTATAATTATTATCCCCATTTCACACATGAGGTCATGGAGGCATAGAGTTAACTGGCTTTCCCAGCATTATGCAGCTAGAATGTAGCTAAGCAGGGATTCAAACTCAGGCCATAGGGCTTCAGAGTCCATGCTTCCAAACACCAATACATTTGTTTTCCTTAGCCAACATAATTATAACTGCTATTCATGAAGAACAAAGCAGGCACACCATTTTCTTGTTGTTGTTGTTTGTTTCTAATGCTTACAACAATTCCGTATAATAGAAGATGTTATCCTTCATTTAAAGATGATAAAAAGTAAAGTTCAGAGAGGCTGAGTACCTTGGCTAACATCACCCAGCTAAAAAGAATTTGCGCCAGAATTTGCACTCAGATATGTATGAATCAAAAGCCTCTGTCCTTTCCACATCATCACAGGCCTTTCACAATATAAGAGGAGAAATGACACAACAACAGAATGGGCAGGCCTGGAAGGGACCTTGGAAGCCATCTAATCTCAATCTCTGATAGATGGAGAAAGGGAAGTAGAGAGGGTACATACCCAAGTTACATACAAGTCTCAAAACAAGACACATCTCCTGGCTCCTGCTCTTCGATGGGGATTGAATTGTTTGCCTCATCTCTGCAGAGATGAGGACATGTGAATGCAGCATGGAGGATAATCTCTTGATGTGTTTGTGTGTGTATGTGTGGTGGGCTGAAGTTGGGACGGGGCTGTGTGTAGTGGTGGGAAGAGCCTTCCCTCATCAGGAGGGGTAATTGGGAAGCAGAATGGCAGTGTTGAGGGGAATCTGGGGAAGCTGTTCCTTTCCTGTAACTGGGACCTGGAACCCTCCCTTGACCCCCACTCCCCCATATACACATATCCACCCTCAACCCAAGTAAAGCATGGGCTGGCGTCCTGGACAGAGTTTCTTTTGAAGTGTTCCAAGAGCCTCCCACCATCTGGGTGACCCAAAGACTGCTATTTCACATTATAGGGCCACCTGATAATCCATTGTCCTTTCCAAGGATACATGTAAAAATGCAAATTACCCTGAGACCCAGTGGCACAGTGCAAAGAATATACAGTGTGTCCATAAAGTCATGGTGTACTTTTGATCAGTGACCAGTCAAAAGTGCACCATGACTTTACGGACACACTGTATATCAGTCATTCACACCTTCCTGTGAATTTGTGTGTTATCTAAGACCATGTTTCTCAAACTAGAATATTCATCCTAAGAGTTCCTAAATTCTCTGAATATTTTTTAAATTTGGATTTTATTGATATGAAAATATTTCAGCAGTTGTAAAGTCACAATTCTTTGCAGTGGAACATTTTTATAGACTAGGACGTAAGTGCATCAAGTTGGTGTTGCATAAACATGGGTCTGTGAACTGCTCAGAACTCAGACAAGATCTAGGAGAATCGCTTTCCTTTCACAAGGTCCGTTCATGCACAGGTTTGGGAGACTCTAATCAAGTAAGACAGGGAGTCCAGAATTCTGGGCTATAGTCTCAGCCACTTGACTACTTGAGATCTCGATTTCTTTAGGTGTAGACTTACTCTTCACCACTTTTGCATCCTCTCTGCCAGGCTTGTGCAGGTTGCTGTGATGAATAGGAGACTGACGGGGTTCAAGCATATAGGCTCAGATAAGCTGGTGAAGTCTCTAAGCTTGGCACCCTACTGTCTGTCAGTTCAAGGCAGAGGGTAGGCTACAGGGTTTAGTGGAGGTAGAGGTCACTTCTAGCTGGTGAGTACAGGTAGGCTAAGTGCCAGATTTGTCTTTGAGCTGGGCCTTGAGGCAGGGCTACAGTGGACAAGGAATCTGGCTCTATAAGCAGAAGGTTGGATGAAACAGGTCAGGTGGAGTGGGCTTGTAGACAGAGCCAGTGTGAAGTACGTTTAGGGGACTAAACCCCTAGCTGAAGGACCTCTGAGGCTACCTAAATCAACTCTCAAAGGTATAAGGGAACATCATGAATCCAAAGTTAGTTTAAGTAGCACCCTGTACCCCCAACCCCACTCTGTTTACACAGCCAATTGAGACCTTGCAGACAACAATAAAATAGGCAAGAATTTTTTCAATCTAAGCTGAGTTCCCAGCTTCAAGAATATTTTCAGCCTGACCTGTGGTGGCGCAGTGGATAAAGTATCGACCTGGGAACACTGAGGTTGCCAGTTCAAAACCCTGCACTGGTCTGGTCAAGGCACATATGGGAGTTGATGCTTCCAGCTCCTCCCCCCTTTCTCTCTCTCTCTCTCTCTCTCTCTCTCTCTCTCCCCCCTCTCTAAAAAGAAAATGAATAAAATAAAAAATAAATAAAAAGAAGTTTTAAAAAAGAAAAAAAAAGAATGTTTTCAAGGAGTCCAGCCTAAGTTGGCAAGCTCCTTTTCCACCACACACTCTATGAAGCCCACCATGGACTCCAGCAATTCATCTCGCTCCCATCCCAAGAGCTCCTAAGACACAGACTGGGGTTTTTAATTTTTATTTATTGATTGATTTTAGAGAGAGAGAGAGAGAAAGACAGACAGACAGAAACAATGATTTGTTCCTGTATGTGCCCTGGCCAGGGATCAAACCAGCAATCTCTGCACATCAGGGAAAGACTAACCAACTGAGCTATCCATCCAAGACCTGGGAGCATTTTAATTTTATTTCCATTCAACAGAACAGCCACATCCTGGCAAAAACCAAGGAGGATGGAGGTTGTTAGCCCACCTTCCATCTCCTCCTTGAGCTATGGTAATAGAACTCAGGGTGGCAAGAGGGAGGAAGGCCAGAACTCAAAAGGGACCTCTTCAGACCCAACCTGCACAACTTCCTGGGTTAGGGGACCTCCAGTAGTTAACAGGGATTATAGTTTCCGGTCTTGGGTATGGACAGCCTACCTACACTTGGTCCTGGGAACATTTTCTCTCCTTGGCTGTGGGGGACTCTCAGGCTATGCCCACCCTGTTGGGCTGGAAGAACTCCCTTATCACACAGGCTTTATAAGGTCTGCAGCCATTCATCCTGTCTGGGCAGAGGGGGCTCATTGCCCCAGGACTAACAGGGTAGTGGTGAGGCAGTCAGAATGAGGCTGGACCCAAAATGCCTGGAAACTTGTGTCCCCTTCTCTCAGCAAAGGTGGAAAGAACAGGCTAGTGTGGGTGTCTATCATAGATACCCCAAAATGAAGACTGAACTCCAGGTTTACGAAGTCTCGTCCGGGTTTGGTTGCTGCTAGCATGGCCACAGCTGCTGTCACTGTATTTCCACTACCATTGTTACCACAATCTCTGCCACAATCACCCCCTTAATCACCACCATTATCACTGTCTCCTTCTCCACCACAAGCACTATTTCCCTCTCTGTCACTATAGCCACCACTTCCAATAGCTCTGTCATGCTCATCACTGTCATCTCCACTATAACCACCACTATTAATTAGCACGCCCATCTCCATTTCAACCATGATGTCCATCTCCACAGCCATCACTACATCTTTCACCACTAACACCTCTGCCACAACCATCGCTTCCATCTCCACCATCATCACTACCTGCTGCCTTATCACCACTGCCATCTCCGTCATTATCACCACTACCCTCTCACCTTCCCTAACACTGTTTCCTACCATCACCAGCTCAGTTACCCTGCCCCTCCCCACCTCTACCCATTGTAATCCATCCATTGGACATAGAACATAATGTTTATTTGGGTTAGTCCTTCAACTTCACATTTGCTCAACCCCAGAAAGGCCAACTATAGACCCGATTTTCCCCATTTTTCTTTGAGACTTCTCATGGAAGATGAAGTTAAACACCTTGCTCTTTAAGTTAAGGAAGATTGTGCCTCTTGCCATTCCTGATTTACCAGGGCCATCATTCTGTCCTGGAAGAAAATTGGATTATTCTGACAGACTGTGTTCTTTGGAAAGCAATGCTGGTTATTACCTAATTCCTTATGACCTAGTGTTTGTAGATTGATTTTTTTTTTGACGATGTGTCCCAGTAGTTTTCTATTATAGCAGCTCGGCTGATGGGTCCGGCATGTACAGAGGCATCTGCTCTTCCCCAGGTTTAGAGAGGCAGTGACAGGCTGCCTGAGTCTTCCTCTGGTCTCCAGGCCCCTTACCAGTTCTCCATAAAGCCCCTCGAGTGAAAACTAGTGATCTGACTCCACCTTGGGCCAATTCCTTAAGTACCTAAGCATGTAAGTCATCAGGGCCTGTGGATGTGAATACTGTACACAAGTTCTTTTCTCATTCCCTCTTGGCTTTCTGCCTTCTCATGATCCCATGCAGTGCCTCTTTTCAGTTTGCAGATCACAGATGACCTTTTTAGGCTAAGAAAAAAAAAAGCCTCTGCTTTTTAGTGTCATTGCTTTATGGGCTTTCTCTCCCTACCTCAAAAGGAGCCAGCAATCTCCTGATCCCCCTCCTTTGGCCTGTTAGAGTTAGAAAATGTTTTTCTTATTCTTTGCTACCTTGTGCAAGACATATCTCATTTCTTTTCCTAAACGACTCTCCTGATTTTATCTCCACAGCCTTCTGGTTGGTTTTGTTTTTGTTTGTTTATTTGTTTTGTTCATATCCCTCTTTCCTATCCTGACCTGATTTCCACTTTCTTTGGCATGGCCATTATCATTTTAGTTCCCTGGGAAGCTTTCTGCATAACTAACAAGTAATCTCCAGGTCCCCTTGAGCTGCTTTATGCATCAGGGTAGTTTCATTCTCTTCTAATTTTGTTGTCTTATGTGGACACATCTAATTATCCTTAGAGAGTGCTTTGGTTCTTAAACTCAGTATTTGTGTTTTCCATCATGGTTCCCAATGCTTGGTGTGGACAGCTTTTAGAAAGGGTCAAGGTTTCAATTGAGTTTCTGCTTTTTTTCTCTTCTTTCAGGTGCTGGTCACCTTTCTCAATACTCCCATTTCTTCTCCAGCACCTTTAGTACAGGAGCATCAAACCTAGTCAGCACCTGCTCCCTGGGGCCCACACCGGGGTAACCACACAGGGAGGGGACTGATACCTGAATCTGGTCACTGGTACCCACACTAGAGTGTGGATGGGGACATCTGCCAGGACTGCTTGGTTAACAGGGAGGACTCTCTCCATTCACAAGCCCATTTGTTTATTCTTGGACTCCTCCCGCTCCCCCTTCTTTTTGCAACAGAGAGACAGAAGAGAGGGACAGATAGGGACAGACAGACAGGAAGGGAGATGAAAAGCATCAATTCTTTGTTGCAGCTCCTTAGTTTCCTTAGTTGTTCATCAATTGCTTTCTCATATGTGCCTTGACAAGGGGGCTAAAGCAGAGCAAGTGACCCCTTGCTCAAGACAGCTACCATGGGTCATGTCTATGATCCTACATTCAAGCCAGCGGCCCCACGCTCAAGCTGGTGAGTCCATGCTCAAGCCCACAACCTCAAGATTTCAAACCTGTGTCCTTTGCATCCCAGTCCAATGCTCTATCCGCTGCGCCACCGCATGGTCAGGCCCTTCCCTTTTGAACTTCTATCAGGCCCTCCTAGCTACAGGCTCACAGGGCGGATGAGTCCTCCTGAAAGTCAGGTTGATAATGCCTGGAGGAGCACTCTGCCTACTAAGGTATACAGACCTGCTATCAGATCAGATACAGAGAAGGTGGTGATCACGAGGCATGAGGACGATGGTGTGTGTGGGATATGCTCTGCGTCTCCCGAGGGAGGCTTCTCCAAGAAAGCATGTTGGAGCGGGGTCTTTAAAGGTAGGAAGGTGTTTTCCAGGAAGAGAGATGTAGCAGGGCATTTCGAGCAGAACAAGGTATGCAGAGGCAGAAAGGGCCATCTGGGACTGGCCATGTAGGGCCAGCTGCATTTCCTTACTCCATGCAGGTCCGTGTCCTCCCCAGCCTCCACTGGTCTAGATAGATAACATCAAAATGGCCCTGCCAACGCCCCTTTCTGTGTTTCCCCTGGGTCTCCCAATGCTCCCAGAGTCATTTGTTGTCACCTCCAAAACTGCCTCTTCCTTGAAGACTTTCTCTGGCCATCCTATGTCCTTGTATCCCTGAGGGGAGGCTTGGAAACCCATATCTTTCCTTTCTTATGGCTGTGACGGGAAATCCATGAGCCCTTCCTGTACAAACATAGCTTTTCGTGGGCTGAGTCTGCTCATCTCTAACACAGTTTGTCTGGTGAACTACTCATCTGGCTGCGCTCTGTTTAGACAGTGATTCTGTGAGGGTTTCTCTGACCTGCTCCATCTCCCAGAGCAAAGAGTCTGTCAGCTCCACTCTCATAGACTGTGCTTACTTTTTTAGTCACCCCTGAATGCCAATCCTGTATTAATTGAATGAATTCCTTTTTGGTTTGACTCCTGGGTCTTTTATTTTATTTTTTATTATTACCATTATACTGTATGTGTAACCTCTTAGCTATGCTCAAAGAATAGAAAGATTCATTCTGTGTCCAGAAATTCTTCCTATGGAAGACATTCTTGTTGCCTACTCAAGAGTCATTCCCTACAGTCTTCTTTGCTAATAGACATTGATCTTGTTTGAGCAGTCCTGTGCCCAGAGATATCTTTGGCAGTGATTGGTCAAAGAGTGGTCTAATTCCTGCTAATGAGACATAAAGGACTAGTCTTCAGCTGGCTTCTGGGAAAGGTTTTTTCTTCTGAGAAGAAATGAGAGGTAAATGCCCCTCTTTTATACCTTTTCCTTGTCTTTTGTTTGGGACAGAATTTTGCAAGGGTATGATGTTTGGAGCTGTGGCATCCATCTTGTGACAGTGAGGCAAAGACCAAAAGAAGCACAGACATGGATCTAGCACCTTGGCATCACGGAGGAACTAAACAACCCCAGATCCTCTTACCTTCTAACTTCTTGTTATGTAAGGCAATTAAATGATGTTACTGCTTACAATAGAAACAGTCGGATTTTCTGATATTTGCAGGTGAAGGCATTCTTTTTTTTAAAAGACTTTATTTTTAATTTCTTTTTGTTTTATTTATTTTAGAGAGGAGAGAGAGAGAGAGAGAGAGAAAGGGGGGAGGAGCTGGAAGCATCAACTCCCATATGTGCCTTGACCAGACCTGTGCAGGGTTTTGAACTGGCGACCTCAGTGTTCCCAGGTCGACACCTTATCCACTGCACCACCACAGGTCAGGCTGAAGGCATTCTTAATTGAAAAATTTTGTGAATAAACTTTTATTTTGAAATAATCATAGAAATTATACATTTTATGAGGTTAGGAAGCATTTACCATCCGGTGGTACAGAGAACATGTACCACATGTACCATGAGTGGGCCTCAGGAGGACTTTCCTTTCTATCTCTGTCTGTCTTCTAACATATTGAACCTCCCTAGAAAGGGAAGAAAGCACTTCTCCCGTTGGCCTCGAACCTAGTCTTCAGTCAGTCAATTCTGTCTAGTTTTCTCCCATTAGAGCTGAGAAGAGAAGA
The DNA here is from genome assembly GCA_037038555.1 of Rhynchonycteris naso. Classification (NCBI taxonomy): domain Eukaryota; kingdom Metazoa; phylum Chordata; class Mammalia; order Chiroptera; family Emballonuridae; genus Rhynchonycteris; species Rhynchonycteris naso. Next base: position 41,722,131 of record CM073002.1, read on the forward strand.
TTTCAGGTCCTAGATTATCTGCTTAGCAACCCACACAAAAAGGTATTGTTACTCCATTTTGTAGATATATTGAAAGTTGGGTTAGTAAAAAGGCTGAGTGTGATCACACAGGAAGCAGAGAAGCACCACAGTGAGGTTTGCCCAAATACGTCATCTTTACACCTCAACACGTGGCCTCCCTTGGGCCTAAATAATGTTAGTATCAAGCTGGTGGTGGTACCACACTGCTTAGAGTGGCAGCCATGAAAATGTGCCACTCAGCGCTTACTGCAGGAATGTAACTGACCAAGGGCCTCAGCTCCAATGTGTTAGTGCCAAGGCCACACTTCCCATGGGCTGCTTCCCACTGAGCATTGATCATAGCAGGGTTTCTAAGATGGGCCCGGTCCTGAGAGGTGCAGGCCTCCTCTTGGGACAATTTCAGCTCGAGGATTTCCTACTGGCTTGGCAAAAACCTCCTTAGAGCTATGCTGCAGTCCGAGACTCTGGCCGTCTAACCCTTTTCCTCCCCTCGCTCCCTGACAGGGTTCAGGCCCGTATCATGGTCTGACAGCTGCACACCTCTGGCTCACCTCCATTTTTCCTTCAGAGATGTTTCTGCAAATAAATTTCTTGCATATCTAATCCCATCACAGGATCTGGCTTCTTGGAGGACCTGAACTAATGTGCTTTGGTTTTTAAACCTCCAAACTCAACCTGGCAACCTGTATATAATGGCAACCTGGCATAAACTGTGTTGTTCCTTTTTTCTTTTCTTCTCAGGGTATATAAAGGTGTTCCTGTCTCCAGTAGGTGCAAGTGGGACCCATGACCAGAATATGTGCATACCTGGAAATATGTGTCTTGATTTCAGAGAGTCTGAAGCACTCCCCCAAGGGCACACAGCTCTCGCCCAGGTACCCACACATATACACAGTGATGCGTGGAGTGGGGAGAGAGTCAGAATGAAGAGATAGGTTCAGTATACTGTGTGGGGCAGGCAAAGACAGGAGGAGAGCAGCCCTTTCCTGCCCCTCCCCGTTTACTTCCCACAGTTGGCTTGTGTATTTTGGTGCCATGGCAACTGGCTGTGAGAGCTGCAGGTGGAAAGGGGAGCTTGACCTTAGGATGCTGTGGTTAGCTTGATGGGCCTAGAAGATACGAGGTCCATACCAATAACCTCCCAGCCTTGCTCCATCCTATAGACACTGGCCAGCTGAGCTGTCAGTCATTGAGAAATGCCTTTTTCTGTTCATACTCACTGCCTATCCAGCCAGTTGGGCCCCCCTTCTCGGCAGTACTAGCTCTGATTCTGTAATTCTCTGCTCTCTTGTTTGTCTACATCTTCCCCATCTCCCAGGGCTGAGTTCCAATCTTACCTCCATCTGGTAGCCTTCCCTGATTTTCTGAGTCCACAGAGCTTTCTTCTTCCTCTAAACTTGTCTAGCACTCTCTATACTCCCTGTCACAGTCATATTATGATATTTGGATTTTATCCTGATCTAATTCAAATTCAACTAGCTCCTAATATGTGTTAGTCACTGTGCTGAGTGCTGAATGCTCATGTGGGGGTCTTGGGGCTAAGTCTGCTCTGGGGTCATTAGACTTCAGACAGGGGAATATGAGATCATCTAGCAGCTCTGGCTTTATGACCAGAAGAGGCCCCCACTGGCTCCCAAGCTAGGCAGGACAGAGGGTGCAGGTTGGGGTTTATTAGAATCTTGCATCTGAGTCCAGCTAGGTCTCTGTCTGAGTCTCATTTTTTCAGCTATGAAAAGAGAATGATAGTACTTACCTTGTTCTGAGGACAAATAAGGTAATACATGTAAAGTACCCGAGTACAATGATAGATGTGTTAGTCCTCTGCCTCTCTCCACACCAACCTCACCCTCTGCCCCCCTTGAATCTACCTAAATGGAACATTGTGTTCTCCTCTTCCCCTCAGGACTGTTCAAAGAACTCACTGTATTGGGTCCCAGAGCTAAATGAGGCAGAAGCCTGACCACTGGGAGCTCACCATCTAGTGCCTTCACACACTGCTCTCATTTAGCCCTTCATCAGCTCTGGCACAGGAAATAGTATTCCTGTGTTAAAGATGATGGCTCCAGGGCTCAGAGAGGCTGAGCCCCACCCCAGATCACAGAGCTAGTAAGCAGTGGAATTGGCCTCAGGATCAGACCTGAGACATAAGAGAAATCCGAAGGAAACAGAGAGAACTCTTGTGAAGATATCAGTCCTGCCCAAAGAATTCTATAAATTCAAATTAATGGCAATCAAAATCACAACGATATTTTTTGTATGTTTCTGTATGAAATTTAGCAAGCCAATTCTAAAACGAATCTGGGAGAATAACTGTGTTGGAATAGTCAAAAAATATTTGAAAAAGAAGTACTACAGTGAGGGCCTGGCCTGTGGTGGCACAGTAGATAAGCCTTGACCTGGAACGTTGAGGTCGACAGTTTGAAACCATGGGCTTGCCTGGTCAAGGCACATACAAGAAGCAACTACTATGAATTGATGCTTCCCGCTCCTTCTCCACCTTTCTCTCTGTCTCTCTATTCTCTCTAAAATCAATAAATAAAATCTTTTTTTTTTTTTTTAAAAAAAAGAAGTACAATGAGGGAGGACTTGCCCCATCAGATCAGAAAACATGACCAAGCTGTGCTAATTAAAATGGTGGTGTGCTGGAATGTAAGACATATGCATCAATGCCATGGAACAGAGTTTAAAAGGTTTCTTAGAAGAGAAGTTCAGTGTAGAATGGAGTAGCATTTAAAAGTAGTAGGGAAAGAATGAACTCTTCAATAAATATTGTAGAGACAGTTGGCTATTCGTGTGAAAAAAAACCCACAAAGATGATTTCTGTTTCACACCATTCACTAAATACATTCCAGATGGATTACAGAGCTAAGTGTAAAAAAACAAAGCTATAAAACTATTAAAAGAAAATATAGGAGAATTTGTTTATAACCCTGGGGTAGGAAAGGCTTCCTTTAGCAAGACATAAAATACAAAAACCATGAAAAATGTTTGCTAAATTTGATTATGTCCAAATCTAAAACTGTTGTATGACAAGAAAAACACCATAAATACTGTTAAAAGACAAGTGACAGATTGGAAGAAGGTATTTGCAATACTGTATATACAATTGAAAAAGATTAACAACCAGGATTATGTAATGAATTCCTACAAATAATAAGTAAAAGACAAGCCACCCAAAAGAAAAAAGTGATAGTTCAGAACAGATGGGCAAATAGACAGTTCGCCTCAGAGGAACTGCAAATGGCTAATAAACGTTTAACAGGCTCAGCCTCACTAGTCATCAAAGAAATGAAAGTCTAGCAACACTGAGGGCAGCTGAACACCTTTTTTGCTGTTGATAAGTATGGAATTCGTAGTGGTGTTTGGAGAGTGTGATCTGGCAATGCCTGTGAAAATGTAAAATGCTCAAGCCTTCTCCACAATGTCGCATCTCCCTGGAGAAGTGCTCCGAGTGCACGAAGAGGCCTGGTTCCGGGGCCGTGCTGGAAGTGGCAGACTTTTGAGCAATCAGAAATAACACAAATATTCATTAATAGGGAAAGTGCTAAATACATTTTTTGAATATCCACATTAGTAATGGTTTTCTGAGGTCCAAACCAAAGGTAGTCCTTTGCACCCTGAAGTAAAAAGGTCTCATTTTGAGAGAGAAGCAAGTCACAGAACAGCTGGCTCTATTTATGTAAACACGGATGCACACTTTGAAACTATTACATGAGGAAGACTATTTGGGGAATGTATATACTAAACTGACCATCCCCAGGGAGAGGAGTGCGATTGTGTAGGAGCCAAGGTGAGCTTAATCTGAAATTTTTTTTTTTTTTGCAGTGTGTAATACATGTATTACTTACATAATAATAAAATAAATTTCAAGTAACTAGAAAAACCAGCTCTAACTCAATGCTCAGCAACATATGTCCCTAGTTTTCAAGCCCTGCACTTGCTGGTGCGCTAGACCTGTTGCTTCGATTTCCTACCCGGTTTCTGACTGCACACATTCCCCACTCTTCACTACCTCCACCCTGCTGGGCTCCTGACTTGGGTTCTTGTGCCATTGGTCTGGCCTGGGTCAGAAACAAAGGGGAATTGTACATTGCCTTAGCCCCAGAAGAGCACATGGTCTAGTATAAGGACTTCAGAAAAGATGTGTTTAAAAAGACTGAGGTAGGCTTCCTAGAGGAGATGTGGCATTTGAGCTGAGGCTTGAAAGATGGACCATTGCCTGACCTGTGGTGGCGCAGTGGATAAAGCGTCGACCTGGAACACTGAAGTCGCCAGTTTGAAGCACAGGGCTACTTGGTCAAGGCATATATGGGAGTTGATGCTTCCTGCTCCTCTTTTTTTTGTGTCTCTGTCTCCTAACTCTAAAAAAATAATTTTTAAAAAAGGAAGATGGAGCCTAACCAGGTGGTGGTGCAGTGGATAGAGCGTTGGACTGGGATACGGAGGACCCAGGTTCGAGACCCCGAGGTAGCCAGCTTGAGCGCGGGCCCATCTGGCTTGAGCAAAAGCTTGCCAGCTTGTACTCAAGGTCACTGGCTCGAGCAAGGGGTTACTCAGTCTGCTGAAGGTCCACAGTCAAGGCACATGTGAGAAAGCAATCAATGAATAACTAAGGTGTTGCAACGAAAAACTGATGATTGATGCTTCTCATCTCTCCCGCTTCCTGTCTGTCTGTCCCTCTCTCTAACTCTCTCTCTCTGTCCCTGTAAAAAAAAAAGAAAGATAAAAAGGAAGACGGATCATTTTTATTCCAAGCCCTCTCTGCTTTCCTAATTATGTTGAAAACTACATAACACCATTATAGAAATGTTGAACAGGAAAAAAAAAAAAACCCACTCATAATCGCATCAATCTAAGCCAACAACCTTTTTGAATTCCCTTCATGACTTTGTCCACAAGGCATGCATACATTTACGCATTGCTACGGACTGAATTGTGTTCCACCAGAATTCATGTTGAAGCCCTAACCCAGAATGAGCTGGTATTTGGAAAATGAAACCTTTGAAAATAAAAAGGGTCACGAGGGTGGGGTGCTCGTGGTGGAATTAGTGCCCTGATAAGAAGAGAAAGAAACACCAGAGCTTCCCCTCCTCTGTGTGCATATACTTAGGAAAGGCCATGTGAGAGGAGTCGGTTGTTTGCAACCCAGAGTTTTCACCAGGCACAGACTCTGCTGGCACCTTGATCTTGGACCTTTAGTCTCCAGAACTGTAAGAAATAAATTTCAGTCATCTCAGCCAACTAGTCTATTATATTGTTATGGCACCCCAAGCAGAGTAAGACAAGCATGCAGTCCAAATAATACATTTTATCATATTTTGTCTTTTAATATAACATTTTATTGCAGCCCTTTTTCACATTACTAAGCAAAATTTATAATGATCACATTTTTTTTCTAACGATCAAACTTGACTCAAAGGAACTACTGAGCTAAAGCCAGTCCTGATCACTTTTTTCAAAAAAGGATTTTGTTTATTGTTTTTACAGGGAATAGGGAGTAAGAACTATCAATTTATAGTTGCTTCACTTGAGTTGTTTATTGCTTGCTTATCGTATGTGCCTTGACCAAGGAAGCCCAGGGTTTTAAACCGGTGATCTCAGCATTCCAGGTGGACGCTTTATCCATTGTGCCACCACAGGCCAAGCAATAATGATCACTTTTAATGGCTGTGCAATATGCCGTCCAGTGAGTGTACTATGATTTAATTACCCACTCCCTTATTGTTGGATTTTTTGGTTATTTCTTATTTCTAAAGCTATAATGAACATCCTTGAACATGTAGGGCTTTTTTCCCCTTTTGGGTTATTTCCTTGGAACAAATAAATTCTCAGAAGTGGAAACACTGGGTCAAAATTTATGAACACTTTTATGGCCCTTGAAACACATTGCCAAATTGCTTTTAAAAGTATAGTTCCAGAATACACTGAAGGCTTTGTTAGGCTAATATGAAAGGTATAGGAATGGGATGGGGGTCCCAATTACAGGAAATAGCCTGTATAAAAGTGTATTGACCAGGACAGACTTCTGTGATTTATTCTTGAAATGCCATCACATGGCCAAGACATAAAATTCTATGGCAGATTCTGTTGGTTGGCAAACTCAGTAGTCATTCTTAACCTCCTTCTCTCTTGTTATTCTCTCACCATAGAAGGCAAAAACTAGATAATCTGCTTCCCTGCTTCTTTTGCAGCTAAAAGTGGCCATGTGATTCCATTCTCTCCAAAAAGATGTTAGGGAAGGCTCTGAGAAGAATTCCTTTCTTCTTTCCTACCTCCTCCCATCCTTTCACCATGTCTTTCTTCTTCCCTCCCTCCCTCCCTCCCTCCCTCCCTCCCTCCCTCCCTTCCTTCCTTTCTTCTTTCCTTTCTTCCTTCCTTCCCCTCCTTCCTCCACATTTTCAACCAGTTTATTAAATCTTTCAGTTAGCAAGTTAAAGTCTTTTGATTTCTTGATCAAAGAGGAAAATGTCATTGGCACCATCTCTCCTTCTTGCCTTGAATGCAGATGTAATACCTGGAGCTGCAGCAGCCACATTAAGATCATATGGTTGGACAAACATGAGAACAAAAAGCCAACGTAGTGAGCCTGACCAGGTGGTGGTGCAGTGCATAGAGTGTTGGACTAGGATGCGGAGGACCCAGGTTCGAGACCCCGAGGTCGCCAGCTTGAGCTCAGGCCCATCTAGTTTGAGCAAAAGCTTGCCAGCTTGGACCCAAGGTCGCTGGCTCCAGCAAGGGGTTACTCAGTCTGCTGAAGGCACGTGGTCAAGGCACATGTGAGAAAGCAATCAATGAACAACTAAGGTGACACAACAAAAATATGATGATTGATGCTTCTCATCTCTCTCCGTTCCTGTCTGTCTGTCCCTATCTATCCCTCTCTCTGACTCTCTCTCTGTCCCTGTTAAAAAAAAAAAAAAAAGCCAACATAGTGAGAATGGCAGAGGGCAAGACAGAAAATCCTTGATAGCACCATTTGAGCAGCTGAGTCAATATCACCAATCACCTACCACTAACTTCTTGTTTTATGGGAGAAACAACCCTTTATTTGATTAAACCCTTGTTAGTCAGATTTTCTGTTACTTATAGTCCAATGCTTCCTAACAGACATAAGACTTCACTGTCATGCCCTGTATCTCTTAGCACCTGGGATCTGGGATTTAAATTATTTTAAATTGATTTCAGCCAGAAAGGAAGGAAGGAAGAGAGAGAGAGACAGGAACATAGATCTATTCCTGTCTGTGCCCTGACCAGGGATCAAACCAGCAACCTTTGCTCTTTGAACCAATGCTCTAACCAACTGAGCTATTCAGCCAGGGCTTTTTCTTCCTTCCCTTCCCTTCCCTTCCCTTCCCTTCCCTTCCCTTCCCTTCCCTTCCCTTCCCTTCCTTTCCCTCCCCTCCTCTCCTCTCCCTTCCCTTCCCTCCCCTCCTTTCCCTTCCTTTCCCTTCCATTCCGTTCCCTTCCCTTCCCTTCCCTTCCCTTCCCTCCCCTCCACTCCCTTCCCCTCCCCCTCCCCCTCCCCCTTCCCTCCCCTCCCCTCCCCTTCTCATCCCATTCCATCCCATCCTTTTTATTTCTTATTTATTGATTTCAGCCAGAGAGGAAGGGGGACAGAGAGAGAGACAGGAACACCTGGGATTTATAGTCTAGTCCCATTATATTATAAATTAATAATGTCTCTTGGAACTTGTGACATGGATCTCTGACACCCAATACATTTACTTCCTGCCCATCCCTAGTCGGGGTGGTGTCCCCATCCTAGCTCTAGATTCTCCTAGCAAAGGACCTCAAAGTCTGAGGTCCTATAGCCTCTGAGCTGCCCCCCCCCCTTTTAGGAGCAGCCTTTAGGTCAGGACCTCGTGTTCAAGGTATACCAGTCATCAGCTCCCTTTGAGGTCTCAAGAAATCTGTTCGAGGTATACCAGTCATCAGCTCCCTTTGAGGTCTCAAGAAATCTCAAGCCAAGAGTTTTGGATTCATTTCTGGATCATTCCCTTACTAGTTGTATGATCTTGGTCAAGTCAATATCCCTGGATAACAGTCTTCTCATCTGTAAAATAGGGGTGATCGCGCTGTTGGCAAGATTTAGAACAGCAAATCTGGTAACATGGTGGGAGCCAAGAATAGTTTTTTTATTTGAAAACAAGTGAGAATCTGAGAGGAGCAACAAGGAGCCCCAATTCCTCATGGAAACCAACCAGGGATGGACTCAGTGTACCAGTTACTTCCAGGTGGGTTGAGTAGCTGTGTGGTTTCCTGCAGAGATCTGGTGCTGGGAGTGATGCCCATTCTTCCCTTGTCACAGAATGGCAACTACAGCCGGCAACACGGTGGCAGGGCCGCATCCTGCGACAGGCCTTCAAGGGAAGGAAGGAGCCCCTGCTTCTGAGCCGCGGCACCGGCACAGCCTGCTCAGCCCTCGGAAGCTGGCAAAGTTGGCGTGTTGTCGTCAGGCCCCTGGGCCACAGCAGGGGTTGGGGGCCCTGCATCCCTGCATGTGGCCAGAGTCAGTTCAGACTACTCGCCTCCCTTGCACAAAGTCACAAAGTCGCAAAGCCACTTCAGGTCTCTTCTGTACTTTCCCAGCTGACAATTCAAGGGCTACCTGCCCCAAGCCAAAATGAGGACGTGTGCTCTGTCAAAGCATTCTTTCCGTGGCTGAATGTACTTATTGGAAAGTTCTTTTTTCTTTTTTGAATTTTTAGCTTTTTAATATGGATCAGCGTGTGTGGTTCATTTCAGCTCCTTCACTGCCAAACCTGGAGGCAGGGACTGCTTCAGTTCCTCTGCCTTCTCTTTGTCTGTGATGACCAAGGTATAAAGGTATCTGCTGCACCGGACTTTAAACTTCACATTATCCTTATTTTTCTTGGTCTTGACAGATTTGGCATCCTTTCCTCTGGCTGTGAGCAGGAAGTCCTTGATTTCTTCATTTTGCGAGGCATAGATAGCTACGTGCAGAGAGCAGGCGGCCAGCACAATTAGCGGCAAGATGCAAAAAACTGGAAAGTTCTTATGGAGGAATAAAAAGGAACTCTTCCAGAGGTGTAATGAATCACCCTAAGTAGAAGGAACACAAATATGTGCAAACGGAGCAGTCCTGAGGACACGCTAGTGACATCAGAGCTGTCCTGAGGACACACTAGTGACATCAGAGCTGTCCTGAGGACACACTAATGACATCAGGACAGGTTTTCTTCTCCACAGCTGAGAGGTTGAAGCCTTAGGCTCAGGGGCAGAAGTGAGGAGGTGGACAGGGTGGCTGTGGGCAGAAGTTACTTTGAACAAATTCTCCAGACAGTTTTTAAAGGCATGGTGATTAGTGAAACCAGAATGAAAAGATGTAAATGGATGCAGTGTGAAAGCAAGCCCAGGGGTCACAGAGAGCAGCTGATCAAAGGGTTGGCATTATCATTTTATTCACTAACTCCCTTGTGCCCTTTCCCCAACTGGCCAGCCATGCAGGTCCTGTACCCAACCCAACCCCACCCCAGATTTCCTTGTGTAATTGTCCACCCCAGACTGGCCTATGCAGCGGGGGAGATCAGGTTCCCATTCCCTATACACAGAGTTTCCATCTACCTTTAAAGTCACCCATAGCCTAAGGAAGGGAGAGAAGGGTGTGAGGCCCAGGACAAGGAGTCTCCAACCATCCCAGAATACAGGTGGGTCTCCTGTTAAGTCTGGTCATCATCGCCCCTACCCTAGGGGACACAACTTACTCCCCTTCCCCAGTTTCCTCCACTCACTGTGCGAGAAAGCACTGTGCTTAGATGGCAGAGACCTGCATTCTGATTCTGACTGGGCCCCAGTATCCCATTGAAAGGAGCCAGTTGGGGTCAGGGGAAGCAAAATCCTGTCCTGCATCTTCCTGTGTGACCTCAGTCAAGGTAGTTAATCTCACTGAGCATCAATTTACTTATCTGTAATAAAGACTTCACAACTTTTCCCTTATAGGCCTGATCATATGCAGAGCACCTATTTCATTGTCCGGCATACAGTAGGTCATTGATAAATAGTGACTCTTAGTATATAAAAACTGTTAAGACTTACAAAAGTATAAGGGATACCAACATTAATAATAAGCATCCTGCCTGACCAGGTGGTGGCGCAGTGTATAGAGCGTCGGACTGGGATGCGGAAGACCCAGGTTTGAGACCCCGAGCTCGCCAGCTTGGACCCAAGGTCGCTGGCTCCAGCAAAGGGTTGCTCGGCCTGCTGAAGGCCCACGGTCAAGGCACATGTGAGAAAGCAATCAATGAACAACTATGGTGTAGCAATGGCAATGAGAAACTAATGATTGATGCTTCTCACCTGTCTCCATTTCTGTCTGTCTGTCCCTATCTATCCTTCTCTCTGACTCTCTCTCTGTTCCTGAAAAAAAATAAATAATAAGCATCCCATTTTTCTTGTTCCTCTCCAGGCAGAGGAGGTGAAGAGAGAGAGCTATATATTACAGGCATTTCAGCCCTGATGTCTGACTTCTCATGGGGCTACTTGCATTGCTCTTAGGTAGATGGGGTCTGGCTAATTCCCATGGCAACTTTCCTCTTCCCTAAATCCATTCAGGCCCACAGATCTGGTATGACCTTGTCTTCAGCTGGCTAAGGTGTCACTCCCGCCTTCGCCATAGCAGTCAGGGCCAAGAGCAGGGGTATCCCTCCCTGCAGCTGCCAACCCTTGCCACTCCTTCTGAGAGCCCCAGGAAGCTCTCCCTCCAGCTTTCCCAGCTCCCACATTCCTGTGCGTGACCCCTTCTCACCCCTCTGCCCCACTCAGCCTGCTCAAGAGCAATGGCAGCAGTGCGCGTGGTGGAAGGGGAGACTCAGAGGAAAGCTCTGCTTGCTCTGCTTCTCTGCCCTGTCACCACATGCACCAGGGCTGGGCAGGTGGAACGCCTGCTAGATGTCCTCAGCCTGGACTAGCCTCGCAGTCCGGTCCTCCTCCCTCCCCCCACCTCCTCCAGCCTGTGGGAATGGGAACTGAAAGGGCGATCTTAATTTCTCCTGCTTCTACTCAGCACAGCTGGAGAACCAGCAGGCAAGGGCAGGAGGAGGTGAAAGGCCAGGGGCCTCATCTACAAGCCACCCAGCCGCCAGAGCCCAGCTTCCCTCCTAACAAGCCGTGCAGCAAACAAATTATCTTTGTTGTTCCTGGGAAATCTGCAAGTACTTACCCGTGTAATTAGCATCTGTGCCTTGTGCAGCAGTTCAGGTGAACAGGCCATGGCTATCCGGTGCCAGGCCGCCTGTAATCAAAACCAAAGCAGCCGCCAGGGTGCTCTCCAGCAAAGACGATGTCAAACTCAATCACCTGGTATGGTGTCCCCAAGAGCCAGTGCACACAGGGGCCTCAGTAGCTCTGAAATGCAAGAAAGGGATGGGTGGGAGGCCAGTGTTTCCACAAACCACCCTGGCACTCTGAAGCTGAGGCAAATAGAAGGCCTAGGGCCTGACCCACTGATGCAAAGGCTCTGGGCTGAGGTATCTGCATTTTAAGCAGCTTCCCAGGTGACTCTGATGCACAGCCCAAGCTTGGTAAACACTGGATGTTCTCCAAGATCCTCTGGGTTGGCAGAGTAGTAATAGTGATAAGTATCATTTATAGGCATACCTCATTTTATTGAGCTTTGCTTTATTGTGCTTTACAGATGTTGCATTTTATTTTTTACAAATTGAAGGCAAGACTATGCATCAGCAAAAGGATTGTGATTAATTTTATTGTAGTGGTCTGGAACTAAGCCTGCGATATCTCCTAAGTATGCCTGTATTGAATGCCTACTAGGTGCAGGGGCTTTATATGTATGTAAATCCATTATTTCATTGAAAGATATGAATGTACCCTTTTAATAGAATAACTGACTTGGCCAGAGTCTCAGAGTGGCAGGGCTGAGAGTCAAACTGAGGTGTGTCTTTCTCCAAACTTTCTTCAGAGACCCTCCCGAGTTAGTTCCCACCCAAAGCTATCTGTCCCATGCCATGTGGAGGCTAAGTGGCGTCTCCCCAACATTGCACATGGAGTGGCAGCTTCCTCTTTCAGAGGGGACAGCAAAGGTGGACACAAGAAGCTCCTGAGTGTCTTGTTCCTGCCCGATAGGGGCAGCTGTTTTCTGCTCCCTGTTCAAAGCAGGGAGTAACACACAGCTCCCTTTATTTCATTGGGACAGAAGGTGGCCCCTGTGTAGAGCAGGAAGGACAGGCCAGAATGGACAAACAGGCGAGCTTGGAAAAGGACTGAGCAGGGGCTCAGCAGCAAGCCCAGGAGGGAGATGCTGCTCCCTTTGACAGCAGGAGGTGGTTAGGGCTGCTCTCCTGAGTACCACTGACAGAGATTGCATTTAAATAAACCCCGGCTGCATACACCCTTGGAGACTGAGGGTCCAGTCCAAATTCTGGAACAGCCAGTGTGGAACTGGGGTGGAGGGAGCGGCGGTGAGGAGCAGCGGGCTGCATGGAGATGTACTGTGTATGACGACGTTGACTCCAGCCTGGATAGCACAGAGGCTGGGTTTTCATCAGTTCCTCAGTGAGGAGGAAATTGAAAATTAATACCAATATCCCACTGAGTAGTGTCCATAGTTTCCATATGTAATCATGCTTGGCTTAGCTAGGTAGTAAAATGTTTATGATTTTCTTTCCAAGGTTGAGTTTAGTCATTCTCAACGAACCATTTAGTTGGCTTCAGGAAGTACTGCATTAAAAGAACCCCTCTAGGTGATGCTATAGATGGATAGATACCTGGCTAGGTAGACCCTCCTGGCTGTTAAAGTGAAGGCTTGGGGCCCAGACTGCACAAGTCTCAGGAAGTCATCCTCCCAGACAGCTGCTTTGACAAGGCTAGGGCGCCACACGTTACATGAAGCACTGGCTTGGCAATGAATGGACAAGACTGTTTTGAGGACATTTTATGGCATTTGTGACTCATATACAGGTATTCAAATAGTATGCCCCTGCCCTAACGTGTTTTCGGTAAATCGAGGCATTGCTGTACTGCCGATGCACTGGTGGGATGTAGCTAGGTAGATGTGGTCATCATGGTCAGGCAAGCTCCGGTGCTTCTTCCTGCCCATCCTGGAAAAGGCAAGATGTGCAGCAGCTGCTTGGTGCCTGCCCTGATCTTTTGCTCACCCACAGTAGAAATGCGGAGATAGATTATAGACCAATGTGCACAAGCCCCTCGCCAACTGCTGGGATCTGGAAGCAACGCGGGTCGTTGGGCAGGCTGAGGGCCTGAGGACCCCATCTCATCTGTCTGCGCACACTCACACACACAAACAGGCATGTGCATGCACATACCTGCTCACACAGAGACATACACATTTATATACACACATACTTACAGACACACAGGCAGACACATCTTATTCACAAAGACTCATAAACGGACTATATACACACCCAGAAATAGATATGTACACAACTGATATACAAAGAGACATATATTCTAAAACACACACTCATGCATGAATGCAGATACTAACATACTTATACAAGACCCACCCTTACCTCACCACACATAGACTCCGTACTCTCAGACACACCCAGGAGCACACACAGCCCTTCTCAGTTGCCCTTGGACAAGAGAAGGCAGTGTCTGACCCGCCATGTGTGGGATGCCTCGTGGTTGCAGGCAGGGTGAGTGAGGCCTACCACCAGGCCCTCCCCTGCCGCCCTCGCCAGGGCCACTGACAAGTGTCCTGAGGGTGACCGCACACTCTGCCGGCCTCCCCGTCTGTCTGATCTGCTCTTCCACACACCAGCAGCCTCTCTCACAATAGGGGTACCCCCTACCACACAGCTTTTAAAACACACTAGCACACATACAAGCACACAGAGTGTGCTCTCTCTCTCTCTCTTTCTCACCATCTCACTGTCACACAGGGCTGCTCTGTCTCCAGCCTCTTTCAGTCACATCCACGCCATGTGCCTGTCAGCTTGCCCCCCACCCTGCCCCCAGCTTTGGTCTTGTCTCATGCACAAATGTACACGGTCCCATGCATACGCCCTGCATCTGTCTGTCTCCCACACGCATGAAACAACTTGAGCCATGGCAAGTGAGAGAGGGTGTCAGGCCTGATGGAAGCTGTTACTCTTAGCCTTGTCACTAAACACTTCCACCCCTCCCGCTCAGTCCCTGCCTTGCCCGCCCCTCTCCCCACGAGACACAGACAGAGCCGATCCTGAGGCCAGTCTAATTCCCCATCTGCGGAGAAAGAGGGGAGGCAGCAGGGGATTGCAGCCCAACACTGAAAAGAAGGAGAAAATGGGATTTATTTTTGTAGCCCCCCCATCTGACTCTGCCTCCAGCTGCTTGCTCGGAGAGCAGTTGTGTGGGGAATGATGGAAGGGAGGGAATTTGCATTTGAAAATGCTTGTTGGTTGGTCTGAAACATTTGTTGCCATTGCTGATCCAATTCTGTGCGCGCCCGTGCGTGCAGGCATCGGGGCCTGAATGAAGGCACTGAGGAGGCAGGACTCAGGAGAGGGTATTAGGCAATGTCTTTACTAAGCACTTAAATATTTTTTTAATTTTTTCTTTTTCTTTTTTTTTTAGAAAAAGAGGAAGGAAGAGAGAGGGAAACATCAATTTGTTCCACTTATTTATGCATTCATCGGCTGACTTTTTTTTTTTTTTTTTTTTTTTTTTTTTTTTAGAGAGAGACAGGAAGGGAGAGAGATGAGAAGCAACAGTTCGTAGTAGTCATGGCACTTTAGTTGTTCATTGATTGCTTTTGACCGGGGGCTCCAGCCAGTGACCTTGGGATTCAAACCAGTGACTATGGGATCATGTCGATGATCCCATGCTCAAGCCAGTGACCCAGTGCTCAAGCAGGATGAGACTGCACTCAAGCCGGCGACTTTGGGGTTTTGAACCTGGGACCTCAGTGTCCCAGACTGACACTCTATCCACCTGTGCCACCACCAGTCAGGTTTACTGGTTGATTCTTGTATATGCCCTGACCAGGGAATAAACCCACAACCTTGGCATATTGGGATGATGCCTAACCAACTGAGCTTACCCAGCCAGGACCCACAAGCCATTTCTTACCCCTTTTTGGCTTTGAAGCTGGAACTGGCCATAAGTATATCAGACCCCCAAATGAACTTTTTGCTCAGCCAGGGACTGTCAGCTCCCAGAACTTACTGTGCCACTGGGCCCTCTCTAGGCCTGCAGCTGCCAGGAGTTCAAGTGGCAGGGTTGGGGAGGGTGGCAGAGGGAGGAATTCTATCCCCAGAAAGCCCCACAGATACTTCAAACTCAAAGGTCTTGGTCTTTTCTTCTAAATATCTCCCCTTGGCCCTGGACAGGTGGCTCAGTTGGTTAGAGTATTGTCCTGATATGCCAAGATTGCAGGTCAGTCCCTGTCAGGGCATGTACAAGGATCAAACTATAAATGCATAAGTAAGTAGAACAACAAATTAATGTTTCTTTCTCTGAAAATGAAACAAAACATCTTCTCCTCCTTGTTTTCCCTAAGCTGAACACTTCAGATGTCCCCAACTTCCTCCCGACCCCTTTCCCCTTTCTGGCTGGGTTTCAAATATTCTATCTTATAAGGTGCCCTCCAGGAGTTCTCTTGCCTCCAGTTCCGTGAGCACAGCCTGGCCAGCCCTTCTTTAGCTCTGGCCAGGACTGTCGCAGTGGCTGTGAGCTTGTCTCCCACTCTCAGTCTCCCTTCCTGCCAGTCCATCTTTTAAATAGCTGCCAATGATTTAAAAAATAAAACATAAATAAAACCTGACCTTTCACTCTCTTGTTCAAAACTCTTCCCTGGCAGCCAGCAGACAGTCCCCTAGGGTGGCACAAGCAGCTCCCGTTCCGCTCCCTGTCCCCTGTACCTCTCATTCCTCACCGCACAGAGCCAGTGCTTCCAAGAGCACAGCAGGCCTCTGTGCCTTCTGCCTTGGCACATTTCGGTTCCTTTGCTTGAAGTGCCTCTTTCCTCTCTTCCACCTTAGAAATTAGAAACCAACTCAGCTGTCATTGTCCCTTATGAAAACGTATACCTCTCCCACCTACCAGTATGTGGGTAGTTTTTAATCTTCTCTCTGCTCTCATGTTTACGCAAACCTTAATTCCTGCCCTTAGACCACTGCCCATGGAGGGTCCCTCGCTTATTCCCACCTCCCTGCCTTTGCCAGTTCAGGTCCTCCCATTGGATCCCTCTCTTGCCTCTCTGTTTGTCTCAGTCCCGCCTAGCTCGAGCCTAACCTTTCTCTGTGACATACACTCCTTTGGGGTTTTCCTGTCTGTGGCCCACACTGGGCCCTGGATACATTTTTTAAAATACTTTAAAAATTTTTCAATTACAGCTGACGTACATTATTATTTCAGTTTCTGGTGTACGCCCCACTGATTAGACACTACAAACTTACTAAGTCCCGAGAAATCTGTCACCCACCTGGGCCCCTGTGTTGTCCACACTGCTTTCCACATACGGTGTGTGGTCACCCCAGCTGGCCTGTGAGCTCCTGACTCTCCTGACGGATGTTGGGGTGGAGTTCCTGTCACAGTGCTCCCCATGGAACTCCAAGTGGTGCTGGCTCACAGCCAGGGCTCAGGTTCTTCAGGGGCTACGAGTGGGGGCACTGAGTTTAAAGTCCAGGAGAGGGAGGGGCATGGGAGAAAGGCGCTCTCAGCAGGTGTTGAATGAACACAAGTTTAGCCCCTGGGACTCCTGTGCACAGAGCAAGGCTGAGGACACAAAGCCTGGTCTCACTTGGCAGTTGTTGTCAAAGCCTGTCCCCAGCAGTGATGCCAGAGGTCAGGGCCACTGGGCAGGCTCTTGCTCTGACATTGGCCTGCTGAGTGTCCAGGAGAAGGGGTGTGCTCAGACTGGGAGAAGCAGAGATAGGGTAGCAGAGAGGCCGACTGGGAGAAAGCCAGCGATAGAGACTGAGAGGCCCAGGTCATGAGGGTGACAGAGACATGGTGACAGAGAAAGGGACAGATAGAAAGAGAGAAGATAGAGACACGATGCCAAAAGAGAGACCGACAATTCAGAGACAGACTAAGTGACTTAGAGACACACACAAAGATAAAAATGAAGTCATAAAAAGGAAGAGAAAGTCAGAGACAGGTAGACAAGGAGACAAAAAGGAAGGTAGGCAAAAAGGATAGGGAGACACAGAGAGGGGAGGGAGGCCAGATGTCAGGAAAGAGAGTGAGGCAGAGAGAGATAGGGAGATACAGACGAACAGACACACACATGGGCATGGGAGATCTTGAGGAAGCCAGGAAAGCCCCTGCAGAGACAGGCAAGGAGTCAGGGGAGGAGAGGCTCATGGGGGTCAGGGCAGACCCAGGGTATGGCAGCTGGGTCCTCTCCTTGGCCATGAACTGAGGGAATGCAGGATGGTCAGGGGACAGTCTGAAGGTAGGGCTGCGTGGAAGGGCTCTGCGGGGTCAAAGGAGAGCCTCCTGCAGCCTTTCAGCATCTGGAGTCGCTCCCGTGGGAGTTCCAGGAGAGGGGCCCAAACCCGAAAATAGCAGGTGGCGAGAGGCCCATGCCCAAGCCATGTCTAGAAGCAGGGTGGGCCAGCTGCTCCTGGGTCCAGAGGGGCTTCCTGAACATGTAGTCTCTCAGCTCAGCAGAAGAGCTGCTGGCAAACCACAGGTCTGAGCCCACGGGAGACCCGCTCAGGGACAGGGTCCTGGTCTGTGCCCAAACCCCAGGGTGACGCCACAGGGCCTTGGTAACTCATTTCATTGTCCCACCACCCGACAGAGAGCCCGTTGGAAGTCCCTCCTGCTGTCTAATTCAGATGCCTCCCACTACAAGTGCAGCCAACTCAACTCTTTAGGAGTTTAAAAAAAAACACAAACCTCCACCGAAATCTGAAATGCCACAGAGTGCTCAGACAAAGACCCCTTTCTGTACAGTTCCACTCCTCCTGCACCTCTCTCCCCCTTCACTCCCTCCCTTACTGCAGGCTAAATTGGCAGTGGAGAGGTTTTGAGTCAACAAATGCAGTGGGCTGAGGAAGGGAGCTCTGAAGGGGATTCCTGTCTGGGAGACGTTTGCTGACAGCAGTTACTGTGACAACAAGGAAAGCCTGCAGCAGCCCCGCAAGCAGCCCCTGCCTCCTGCCTGCTGTCCCCTGCCCAGTGCTTGCTCTCCCTACACCTCCTGCCCCAGTTCATTCACTTACTCATTCATTCATTCATTCGTCATTTACTCAATTTAGCAATCTCTGAACATCAACCATGTGTCTAGCATCTGCTTGGCGTTATTGTGCAGGGGTGGACAAAAGTAGGTTTACAGTTGTGAATATTCAAGAGTTTACTTTTGTATTCTCATTTATTAATTGTCATGTTTTCTATCTGAACTGTAAACCCACTTTTGCCCAATCTGGTATTGATTTTATTCAGTCCTCATAGCCACCAGTAAATTATCCATTATTCTGCCTTTAACAATGTAGAAAGCTGAAACCCAGTACACTAATGAGACTTGCCCAAGGTCCCATAAGATGATAGAAATGGAATTTGATCCTGACCAGGTGTTGGCGCAGTGGATAGAGCATCGGACTGGGATGCGGAGGACCCAGGTTCGAGACCCCAAGGTCGCCAGTTTGAGCGCGGGCTCATCTAGCTTGAGCAAAAAGCTCGCCAGCTTGGACCCAAGGTCACTGGCTCGAGCAAGGGGTTACTTGGTCTGCTGAAGACCTGCGGTCAAGGCATATATGAGAAAACAATCAATGAACAACTAAGGTGTCGCAACGAAAAACTGATGATTGATGCTTCTCATCTCTCTCTGTTCCCGTCTGTCTGTCCCTATCTATCCCTCTCTCTGACTCTCTTTCCGTCCCTGTAAAAAAAAAAAAAAAAAAGAAATGGAATTTGAGCTCGAGAGTTGGTGTTGAGATTAGAACTCAGGTCTGTCTGGCTTCCCAAATCAGTATGTAGACCTATGGCCAGTGCTAGGAAGCCAAGTACCAGGTAGTGAGCTCCATGAGAGCTGAGACTACAACATCCTTAGCTGTACATCGCTAAAATTGTGCTCAGGGCCGGCACACAGTAGGTGTTTGCGGCATGAATGTTAACTTATCAAGGGGAGTGCAGGAGTCAGCGCAGTTGGGACCTTCAGAAGAGAAGACCTTCTACTTAGAAGAAGCTGTACCCGGATACTGCAATCCAAGTCCTCAAGGGCACTTATGGAGTACCTACTCTGTGCCAGGCACTGTGTTAGGACCTCTAATTACAATTTAAAAAATTTTAAAAATACATTTGTCCTTTGCCCTGAAGAAAGTCTTTGTTTAGCTGGGGAGACCAATACATAAACAGATAGAGGGGGAGGAGCTAGAGCTGTAAGTACTGAGTGCTGTGGGAATCTGGTGGAGTGTGGACCTAAATGTGAGGAGCAAACAATAAAGCTTTTAACAAAGCAGTAAAGACAACATAGAAAAATATCTCCATGACCTCAGGGTAGGGAAAGATTTTTGAAACAACACATAAAAATAATGCTAGCCATAAAGGAAACGTTCTGTCCTTCAAAAGACACCATTAAGAGAGTAACAAAGGAAGTCAGGGTGGGAAAAGATTTTGCAACACATACAACCAATAAATGGCTCATCGCTAGAATGTGTAAAGATTTTGCAAATGTGGATTCAGGAGACTGACAACCCAATGGGAAAATTAGACCAAGGAATTAAATATGCAGAAATTCAAATGGCCAAAAATATATGACAAGGTGCACGACCTGATTGGTAATCAAGGAAATGCTAATTAACATCCCAATGAGATTCTCCTATATACTCATCAGATTAGCAAAAGTATAAAAGTCTGATAAAAACCAAGTATTGGTGAAGATGTGGAACAAGAGTTCTCAAATACCTCTTTGGAAGCAGCCCATCAGTATCCATATAGTCAAGTCCAAGATATTTGCT
The DNA here is from genome assembly GCA_037038555.1 of Rhynchonycteris naso. NCBI lineage: Eukaryota > Metazoa > Chordata > Mammalia > Chiroptera > Emballonuridae > Rhynchonycteris > Rhynchonycteris naso. The sequence goes on from CM073002.1 coordinate 41,742,041, forward strand.
TCCCAAAGGTGAATTCTCATACGAGAATGTTCATGGCAGATGTTGTTCATGGCGGCCCCGAACTGGAACTAATAGATACTGTAGATTGGTTAAACTGAGTACAGGGAAACAGAGGAGAACAATTCTACCTGAGGGCTGGGTACCTGGGAAGGGGACCTCTGCATTCGTTCTTGGAGGATGAATTTCCCAGGTAAGAAAGAGGGAATGGGTGTAGATAAAAGTGAAGTGGTTAGCAGGGGGAGGGGGGGAGGGGGAGGGTAGTAAAAAAGAAAACAGAAAGAAAGGAGGAAAGAAAGGAAGGAGGGAAGGAGGGAGGAAGCATTACAGACAGAAGGACTGGCAAATGGCCTGGCATGGGGTCTGAGCAGTTCCTACTAGTCCGGGAGGCAGTTGGGTTGGGGGAGAGAGAGAGAGAGAGAGAGAGAGAGAGAGAGAGAGAGAGAGAGAGAGAGAGAGAAGGAAAGGAGCAGAGAGGGTCAGACCTGCAGAGTGTGAAGGCCCTTGTGGACCACTGTAGGAAGTTTGGCTTGAATACAAAAGTGGGAGGGAGTCAGGGGCAAGGAGCAGTTAGAGGTGAGTCCAGTTAGAGGCTATGGTAACAGATAAGCAGCCTGATGGAAGGTGGAGAGCAGATTTGGGAATCAGTCGCCTCTGAGACAGAATAGATAGGATGTAGGATTGGGCGTGGGGAGGAGGGTGGGAAGGAGCTGAGGCAACTGCCAGGTTCCTAGCTCCGGGAGGTGAGGGGGGGCTGTTTAGGCTGTAACTGGACATCCAGAGACTGAAGGAGGGAGGGAGAGGTCAGAGGAAGGAACTAAGAGGCCTCGATGCAAACATGCTGCTTTGGTGCTTCCTACAGGATGGACAGGTAAACATCCAGGACATGAGGACAATCCTGGACATAGAGCCACAGATATCAAAGTTACTAGAGCAAGAAATGATGGGTTTAGATGAGAAAATTTGGGGAGCAGGTGCAGAATAAGGCCAGAAGTCATAGATGGAGCCCTGGGAGTCAGAGGTGGTGGGCGGAAGAGTAGTAAGTGGAAGAAACAGAGGAAAGACGGTCAGAAAGTAGGAGGAGATCTGGAAGAGGGTCAGGGCATCACAGCAGCTAAGAAATGAAGGCGTTTCACAAGGGCCGGGCAGACTGCGGAGTGCTACCAGGGCATTGGAAATCAGTAGGATTGGTTGGTAACAGCGGAGAGAAGAGGGAGACTGGGGAGTTGTGGTCTAAAAGTCTCTATTTTCTCTGTCAGTTGTACTTGAAGGAGGAAGCAGACCAGAAGCCTGAAAGGGTGGTACAGGGTTAGAACAGGAGCTGACCACCAGGGACCCAGTGGCCTGGAGGGCCAGGCTGACGTCACAGACCATAAATCTGGAGTGGCACTAGTTTGCACGGTTGGGTGATTTTCCTATGCCTTTTTGTAGCCTGGGAATCATGATGGGGAAAGCAGATGACTGGAATTCTCCAGGGCTGGGAAAGGCAGGGTGAGAGGGTATGGGAATCGAGGTGCCAGAGAGAATGAATGATGTGGCCAATCACAGGCAGGTCGATAGGGGAGGAAGTGGAGCCAGGAAGGGAATGACAGCCTGGCAGAGTGCCTTGTCCAAAGCCAGCACTCCAGTACCTTAGTTGAATGAGCAAGACAGAATGGGAGAATTGGAGGAATCTCTGGGAAAGGAGACCCGGTTTTATGGGAGGAAAGCAAAAAAAGTTGTGGCTCAAGAGTTCAGGATTTTACAGGAGACATTTCAGGCAGTATGTGGTAGCTGAGACAGAACGAGCAAGGTCATTGAAGATGGGGAGGTACAGAAGATAAGAAGTGAGGATGGTGGGTTGTCCATGTGGATATTGAAGGTACCCATGATGGTGGCTGGGGTTGGGATACAGAGAAGAATCATGAGCCAAGTGTCCAAGTCCTCAAAAGATGCTGAATGACCTATGGGTGAATATGTGATATTGGCTAGGTTAGGTACAGGGTATAATGGCTGGATGGTGGGAACTGAAGGTCTAATTTTGAGCGGGAAAGAGAATATAATGTACTCAGGTGGCAGAGGGAGGTAGGAGAATGCTGACTCTCTCCAGTCTGGCCAGGTGCCACCTCTTGCAGGTTCCCGATCACTCTCTTTTAGGCCTTCATTGTTCTTTGAGTCTGACTCTACTTAACCCTTGAGTATGCACAACCACGATAAATGCTTTTTTCCCCTTAAAATTATAGGGCAAGACTATTTATTCCATGAATGGATGTGGTCCATATATATTGTGGACCCAAAATAGTCTGAGAAACAGATAATGGGTATGGGGCAAAGAGGCTTGGTCTTCAGCTTGGGATAGTGAAGTGCGGAGCTGTGTGGACCAGTCACGCTGTCCTCTGGCCTTCTCTGTCCCTTGGCCATCTCCCTGGGACACACAGAGCTTTCTACTCTTCAATCTCCGCATTAAAAATTAAGCCAATACAAAGAGATGCCGAGAGTCAGGGCATGACTAAGGCATAAGGCTCACTGTCTTAAATATCTACCATCTTCACCAGTTCTAAAAATCTGCTCAGCCTTCAATGCCCAGACAAGATGTCACCTCTTTTCTGATCTCCCCGTCTCAATATAAATTGTTTGATAACAAGATTTTTGGTCCTTCCATTTGGTGCTTGTTTCCTGCCAGTCTTAAAGTTGGGTCTTAAAGACTAAGGGTCTATGTTTTCAATAAGACAGTGGTTCTTAACCTTTTTTGAGGTACCAAACCCATCAGTTTCATATGCGCATTCACCGAACCCTTCTTTAGTGATAAATAAAATATGATTTTTCCCCCCAAATTTAAGACATAGGTATATGTTTTTTTACTGGTGCACAAAATGAGCCATGCATGAACATCACCTTGCTCAAGGAACAAAACCAACAAAGTGCACGAACTCACAACAAATTACGGTATGACTTTATTCTGGCCTCCGCGGCAGAGGCTTCTCCGAACCCCTGAGACCGACTCATTGAACCCCTAGGGTTCAATAGAACCCAGGTTAAGAACCACTGCTATAAGATTTCATTCTTGATGACCTCTGAAGGGGCCATGGAGACAAATAAGACATGGTCTCTGTGGGGAGGAGCTTGCATTCTGGTGGTTATAGTGTCAGTGAATTTGATTAATTTCCAAATCTGAAGGGTTAGGCCTCCCAAAGGCCGGTGGGTCCCCAGGGAGAGGGGATAGGAACCACCTGGAGAACATTTCAAAATTATGGAGGTCACACCCAAGTATCCTGATGTAGCTGGTGGGGAGAAAGGGTTAGGATGTCTGAATTTTTAGAAACCTCAGGGGGCTCTGAATCTCACTTTTAGTTGAGAATCACTGTTGGGGAAATAAAGTAAGTGCATTAGGGACTAACAAAGTAAGAAAAGAAAAACCAAACATATGCTGTTCATATGATGGTCATACAAATGACAGCCATTTACAGCCCTGCTTACAACCAAAAACTTAACACTGTGAAGCACAATAACAACTGGGCCTGTCATTAGAAATGTCAGCTCAATTTTTGTAGGAGGCATTAGATTATGACCATAAACATCTCAGGACTGGCCAGGTTGGTATATACTGTTCAAGGCATGAAGTGCTAATTACCATCTTTCTCTTACTGTCTCTCCCCTCTTTTGTCTTTGAATCTTTTGCATTCTGGAGCTAGATACCCAGAAAGAAGAAAATTAATGCATGCTGAGTATCTATCATATGCCAGGCACTTGAAGTATTTATTTCATTTAATCTTCAAAACTTCCCTGTGTTGAGAAGTAGTGTGAAGAAAAAAACAATTTAGAACAGTGACCTCTGCTGACCCAGGCTCAAGTAGCTCACTAGTGTGAACTTGGTAGTTTCTTACCCTCCACAACCTCAGGATGCTTATCTGTAAAATGGAACTGAGACGATTTACCTCATCAGGCATATGATAAATGTTTAATACTTTTTAGTTATTCATTGCTATCATCCCCATTTTGTAGATGAATAAGCTGGAGCCCAGTTGTAAGTAGGTATAGATATTTGCACTCAAGTCTGCTGGATGGTCTAGGCCCGCAAACCTATGACACACATGTCAGCACTGACATGTGTAGCCATTTTTGATGACACATGGCCGCATACCAGAGAATTATGGGGCCACATGTTGAGAAGGACATTTCATCCTTGGCTCCTGCACGGCCAGGTGCAGTAGCCGAGGATAAAACATTTGCTATAGTGTAGACACTCTGTGCCGGAGGTCTGTAGGACAAAATAACAGAACTCTGGCACAGGGCGTCTAGTTCTGGGACTTGCGGTTAGGCCATTTTTCTTGAAGTGACACATCACCCAAGTTATGCTCGGTTTTTTGGCGAATTTTGACACACCAAGCTCAAAAGATTGCCCATCACTGGTCTAGGCTCTTTATTCTATGGCTCCACCTCCAGGTAGCCTGGCCTTGGTGTGTGTGCCATGGGCACCCTGGCAGAGGCTGTGGACCTTCCCTGGGGGCTGGGGTTGGGGGAGCACCTGTGGCCATTAGGATTGCCTTTTATGAGCCTCTTCTACCAACTGGTTCCCTCCCCCCAAGTCTGCAGCACATTGACGCTCTTCCTGTTTGCTTCCTAGCAGATGGTGCTGGAATCTCTCTACACCAACTCCCATTCATAAATCACTGCCTTCCCCTTGGTACTGGGCGACTATTCTAATTGCAGTGGGGGAGGTGTGTATACATGGGTGTGTGTGTGTGTGTGTTTGAAGAGACATAGAGACTGCTGGCCAGAAGCTGCCACCTCTTTTTATTAGGGATTCAGCCTCTTTCCTCACCAGTTCTCCCAGCCCACCCTGCTTTACAGAGGGAAGTCTGAGGTCCTAGCCTGAGGAAGGAGGTCTTGCTGGTGGTGTTTCCTACTTCATGTGGCACTCCCCCACCCCCACCAGAAGAAACCAGGTAGCCATTCTTAACTCCACACTTTCTGGCTCCAGGGTCTCTGCATGGTGGTAAGGTGAGGAGGGTGCATACTATTAACAGAGACCCTAATGTGTCCCTGGTGCCCTAATGAGTACTTGACGGGGTGTAAGGGGAGAGGAGTGGTTGGAGATAGGCATAGAGACCTGGTCCCAATCAGGTCAACTCTTATCTGCCTGGTGAGACTGATTGGAGGGGTGGGGAAGAGAACGACAAGTTTGAGGGACGCCAGGCTGGGGGACCCTTGCTGGGCACTTAAGCTAGACACCAGAGCTCTCTGGGCCCCTTCCTGACCAAATATACCTGAGTGTGCAAGTAAGTTTGGATTTGGTTGTGCATCTGGGGGGTGTTGTGTTTGTTGTGTGTGTAAGCAGTTTATAAACTCGAAGTCGTTGTGTGCATTGTTCATGCTCATGTGGGAGTATGAACGGGCTTGTGTGGATGGGGTAGGGCCTGGAGCCTGTGTGTTGGGTAAATAAGAGCATCTTGGTGGATGCCTGTGTTTAGGGAGGGAGTAGAGGGGCTTAATTTGTGTCGTAGTCTCAGGTGACAGGTATGAGGCATGGCTGTTGCTTGTTTAACCACTGCGTGGATGTGTTTGGGACAGTGTGACGCTGACTGCAAGAGTGTCCTTTGTGTGTGGTCCCCATCCCCTCCACCCCCTCCATTCTGAGCACCTGACTCTGAAGGTGTGTCCAGAGGTTCCGATTCTTCCCCCTATCCCCTGGCTTCACTTATAATCTGAGGCCTGAAGTTCACCATGGAGGGTGGGAGGGGACAAGGGCACCCTCTCCTGTTAGTACCCCCACATCTCCACCTCAGAACAGTGGCCGCCATGCAGGCTCACTGACCTTCGGTGTCTTTCCTCTACAAATCCCTTCCCTTGTTGAGACCCTTATAAATGTGATCCTGCCTAGGGTCCTTCCCCAGGCGAGGCCACCTTCAGGGGGTCTTCCTTTGCCCTCCCCTGCTTCCAGAGAAATCTGAGACTACCTGTCCATGTTCCTTCACCTGCCTCTTGCCCTCACTCTGGTATTAGGTGGCACACTTCTATTCTCCCCCCCTGCACCACTGCTCATCTTCATCCCTCAGAAACCCCCAAGCAGCTTCAAGCTGTCCCAATGGAAAGAGCCCTAGCTTTAGAATACAAGGCCCACATTTGCCACTTGTTAGCTCTGTCTCCAGCCGCAAGTCATTGCATTTCTCTGAAGCAGTTTCTTCATCTGCAAAATGGATATTAAAATATCCACCCGGCCTACCTCACAGGATTATTGTAAGGACTGAGTGAGGTCATGCATAAGAAAGTAGTTAGAAATGATGAAAGACTAATTAATATACACATACTAGCTATCATTACTTCTGGTTTTTCTTTTAACTAACCAACACAGGTGGCCCCTTTCACAGACAGAGGACTGAGCCCTGGAGAGACTTGAATCTATGCTGCTCCTATGGCTTTTTGCCAGGACCCCAGTCCCTGCCACTCAGCCCTCGCTCCTGGTCCTTAGCACAGGAGAGCCTGACCTTTGCTGTCCCTTCTTGCCCTCATCCACCTGCCCCACCTTGCTTTCTTTGAAAACTCTTAAGTATCCTTCAGGCAACAGCTCAAAGGGCACCTCCTCTGGGAAGACTTCCCAGATTTGAGCAGAGTGGGAATTTCCTCCACCATGCTTCTGCCTCGGTGAACACACCTAGTGGCAGCTCTTACCAGGCTGCTCTTTAATTGTTTGTTTTCCCAACACAGTTTCACAATTACTGTGCAGTTTACAAACATGGACAGTGCAGTGTGATCCTGCTTGGGCAGCTACTGCGAGCTGCCACCCAGGTGCTAGTTCCCACAGGGCCAGCCCCTACCAGGTAGAATCACCCTTACCCAAGCTCCTACCTGTGACCACCCACAGCCCAGGGCCTCAACCCAGAGCCTGGCTCCAGGAGGATCTTGCTAAATGGTTATTGACTGAAAGAACACATGAATGAAGGAAGGAGTGGAGACTCTGGGAACAAGACAGAAGGGAAGAGATGCTTCTTGTTAACATCTCTTTGTAAAAGCCAGCGAGTTCCTACATCCAGCTGGTGTCTGAATTGGGGCCAATCATAGAACAGGGAGGCCCCCAAGGCTGAGGGCAGCTGGCTTGCCAGTGGGCTTTATAAGGCAGTTTTATGGACTCAGCTGAGATGTGGTGATGAGAAGCCAAACTTTAAACATCCTCTTAAAGTTTGCTTTCACTCCCCTGGGCCTTGAGTTGAACAGAATTGAGGAGAAGAACTATTGAGGAGGTGCCCATGAAGGGATGATTAAGATAGGATATCCACATGGACCAAAAGGAAGTGGGCAGGAATCGCAGCAGGAAGGGTATTAAGTTAGATATGAGGAAGGACTTCCTTCCGTGGTTGGGTCCAGGCAGGGAGTGATGGGAAGGGAATTGGCTTGTAACCTATTGCTCTGCAACTTAAGAGAATCGTGCCATGTTTACTTCCTTCAGGAGGGCTTTCTTTCAGGAGGGCTACCACCTCTGCTCCCCATCTCACCCTGCTCACTCCTGATTTGTCTCCTGTTTGGAGCCAGGCAGAAGCCTTCGGGAGGAGAAAAAAGAGAAAAAGAAGCTGAGGTCAGTACCAGAATCTGCTCAGGCGCTGGGAGCCCAGGCTGAGCCCAGTGAGACCAGGCTGTGAACACAGGGTCCCCATGATCTGAGATGCAAAGCTTTTCTTTCAACTTGCCCCACACCCCACCCCAGCTCTGCTGTTTCACTTGTGGAGAGAAAAGCAACCAGCCTGAAGAAAGTGCTGAGAAGACATTTAGGGCTGAAAAAAGGTCTGAGACAGGAAAGAGGAGAAATAAATGAGGGAAGGGGATTAGCATGCTTGGACCCCACAGGGCAGGTTTGGGAGAGTGACCTCAGCCATCTTCACAAGCTTCAAGGAACGCTAGCACCTCACACATGGGGACTCCCCACCCGGAGGGACTCCCAGCTGGTGAAGGTCTTAAACCCAGGGCTATTCGAATCAAGTCCAGGGCAGTTCCCTAGGGACTCCAGGTTTTCCACATGCTGCCATCCAGGAAAGAGACTCGGGCTTGGTCTGCATGAACTCAGATAGCCTGGGATGCTCTGAGCATCAGTTCATCTGCCTGGGCTAAGCTGAGGGTTGCTCTTTAAGGCTAAGCTTGCAGCCAGGCTGTCCTCTGGGAGGATTGGCCACTATGCTCTTGGGAATTAAAGGCTTTTCAGCTGGGGCCAGAGTCCTCAGCCAAAGACCATGATCTTTGCCTTGGGGGCAGCAGCTCATTCTCTGGATGGAAGCCTTTAGTCTGAGCAGGATTCAGCACCCTCCTCTTCCACAGTGATTGACAGCTCATGCCTGCTGAGAGTGGTCAAGGTCAGGAGGAGCTGGCTCTTCAGCCCCACTCCTTCCCAGTGCAGGGCCTGGTGGGCCTGAAACAGGGAAGTAGGAACAGTGTTCTGCTAGGCCCACCCCATGCACACCCAGCTGTGAGCGCCTGGGGTGGGTGGGGCAGGGTGGGCAGGTGTGGAGATTGGGGGAGAGGCTTCCTTCTCCACCCCCCTCCTGCCTGGCCTTGGCCTTAGCAGGAGTATGAATGGCCCCAGCCCTTCCTGATTCTCCAGGGCAGCAGGGAAAGGAGAGAAAGAAGGAAAAGGAAAGAACCTGGCTGGAGCTCCTATAACGTGCCAGGAGCTTCACATACATTAGCGTTTTATCGTAACAGCTACACAAAGGGAACATTATTATCCTCATTTAACAAGCAACAAAAATGAAATTCAGAGAGGTTAAATATCCCACTCAGGCCCACACAGCCAGGAAATGGTGCTGGAATTCAAACTCCCAGCTCTCCCAGCCTTGATCCCGCGCTCTGGGAGAGAATGACTTGACCATCCCTCCAGAACTTCCAGGCCCCAGGCGTTCCCAGGCACACTCCATGTGTGCATATGGCCTCTGGGGCCCAGGCTCCCAGCTCTAACAAACACCCTTCAGACGTTTCCGGACACTTTCCACCCCTGCTCCGGGTCCTTGGGAAAACCGGGTTGCCTTTGAAGGGGCCCCCCAGGCCCATCAGCATCTCTACTATTTCACACTTTCCCTTCAGGATCATCAGATGAGGAACAGCTGGGCCTGCAGATTTATTAGGGTTTTGCAAGTGATTCCATCCGCTGGCTCTTCCCTTCCCCAGCTAAGCCCCTCCCTTGCTGCCATTAGGAGTCTCTGGAAAGAAAGAGCAAAGGCAGTTCCTTTGTCACAGCCCCAAACCCAATTAGCTGGTATGGTTTTTGCCTCTTGCACTCCTCATAGCAATGGAACGAGCCATATATTAAGAGGGAGAGAGAGAGAGAGAGAGGGAGAGGGTGAGAGGGTTTACCTCTCTGTTTCAGAAAACAAAACAAACAGAAGACCCAGATTTTTCTCCTGTGTAACTGAAGGCAAGTCATGTCATCTCTCTAGGCCTCAGTTTCCTTGTCTAGAAATAGGAACAGTATCTACCCTGAGTACCTGGCAGGGAGGACGAGGGTGACACAGCCAGTGCTTTGTGCTCTCTGAAGGCCTGTCCTGGCCCTCCTCACTGTCCTGCACCCAGAACCCGTAGGTGCTGTGCTAATGTGTGAGCCCACCTAGGTGGCACTTACCCTCATATACACTGGCCATACAATGTGACCATGGAGGTCCCACTCTAGCAAGCCTTTTGAAACATTGAGCATTTCTTATTTTTCTTCTTTGTTTTCCAGGTGTCACCTACTGACCTACACCTGTGTGACATGCATGTTTAGGAGCTCCCAGTGGCCACGTGACATCAGGAGAGCCAAGGGGAGGAGGTACAAGAAGCAGTGGGTGCTAAGGCACAATATGAACATTCAGTACCAAACAGGAAACAAAAGGCCCCAGCCACCCCAGGGGTCAGAGTTCCACATGTGACCAGTAGTCACAGGTGTCACTTGCAAGAGCTGGGAAAACCCTCAGGGAGTTGAGCAGAGGCCCAGACTGATGATGGTATTTTAATAATAAATCATTATTCATTATTCTAATTATTAAACAAAAGATATTAATATTTGGTTAACTATTAAAGTACTAATGATAGTACTTACAAATTAATGGCTCAGAATGATTATGATAGTTATTGCAATAATGCTATGCTGAAGGAACTTATTTTGCTCATAGACAAATCAGAAAGCAATTGAGGTATATAACTGTGATTGCATGACTGACAGGCAATGACAACAAAAAAATAAGTATGTATGTGTCCAAATAAGAATGCAGATGTCAAAATGCCAATTGTCAACCCTGATCACCAAGCTTGGTCAAAGGGCTCCATCACAAAGAGGCTTTGTGCCGCCACGGCATGGCTTCCAGAGCCAGCACAGGCACAGGCACAGGCAAAGGCAGCAGGCAGCAGGCAGCCTGGGCCTGAAGGAGGCTGAGTCCCACCAGAGCCTTGAGAGTGGGCACTGAGAGAAGGTGGCTGCAGGAGCTCAGGGGAGGAGCATGGTGACTGTGGCAGGATCAGGAGTCCAAGCTGGCACAAGGTGATGTGATGAGAGATGGGGAGTGAGAATTGGCAGCAGAAGAGCTCTCTGGAGCTGTGTGCCAACTCTGCAGCCAAGCACTGCAGTATAGTCACCAGGTATTAAGAAAATAGAAATGGGGTCTCCAGCCACCAGACAACATTGGCAGATGAAGAAGACAGAAACTGAAAACATGGAAAGATGACGGTGGTCCCAGGTCAGCAGGAGGCTCACCTATCCCTGCCAGAGGAACAGGGATGGGCCGCTAGAACCAGAAAGACAACCATGCCTTACACCTATAATTAGGCAAAATGCTTACTTTCGTTGTTTAATAGCATTGTAGTTCACTCTTTCTGTGATTTGGCAATTTACCAGGAATTCTTTTGTTTTAAAGTTCCCACATAAGATCTTCGACTGGGATGGATCTGCCTAAACTTCTGGTATCTAGGCAGAACCATTCCCACTGGAGAGTCCAGAAAGGGACATTCTGACCAATTGATCCTGACTAGGGACACTGCTGTGTTCAGAATTCGCCCACAGGAGTAAGCAACCCTATTAATAAAGACTTGAGATGAGCCCTGCTATCTCTCTTACTGGGTAGAGAAGTAAGGTCATGTGACCCAGCCAAGAAAGAGCTCACCAGGTTTGTGATAAGCCAAGTCGGGAGGAAGTTTTGGGGCAGTGGTCTCTAACTTCCTCACTGGAGAAGACCTTTAGGAGTTATCTGAATCTGCTTTGAATTCTTCCAAGGTCCAGTTTGTGCAGGCTCTTAATCAGCGAGAGATGACAGTCACCTTAGATGTAGGCAAGGAAGCTGAAGCTAGACTGACTGGGAGAAGTGCATTTTTAAATACTCAAACATTTCCTTTGTGAAGAGGGGGCTAGGCTTGGGGTTCACACTCTTCTTGGCTTGAATCCCTGGAAACCTAACGAAGGGCCTCACATTGTCTTTTTGTAATCATGCTTACCATGTGGTGTTAGAAAGAAGTTTAATACATTAAAAAGCCAGCCATTCTGTAGTGTAAAGTAGGAAATTTTCTACAATGTAGCAATTCTGCAATGCCTGGAGTCTTTCAGTGAGTTCTAGGGCTGCCTTCCCCTGGCAGCCAGCTTGCTATGGGGCTGTGCACACACTAGGTTTTCAAGACCATCCATACCCCCTCCCTCTCCCCACGTGGGCCTAAAACATTTAAGGTTATTATAACAGGTCAGGTCTCACTGCAGTCTGCCCACGTGATGCTCATGTGCTGTCCACTATTGTTCCTATGATGCCCACCTGACACCCACATGCTGTCCACTTGCTATCCACGTGACACCTATGTGCTGCCCATGTGTCACCCACCATATACTCTCAGGTTCCTCAGTTCCAAGGCAAAGGGCCTTTTTTACCTCCTTTAATTCTGACTCACCAGTGTCTATTAGAAGTGCCCAGATGAATTCTGTTTGCCTCCCCTATGGTGTGGTCTGCAGCCCTGTGGACCAGGCCTGTGCTTACCCTGGCCCCGGCAGGTTTTACATTCTTCTCCCTGTCACTAGACTAATGGTTTCTCTAAAACGCTTTGGCCCTCCAGGCTGCAGTGTCAGCAGCTCTGGGTGGCCCAGCACACACTTCCTCCAGGTACGTGTGAGTGTGCTAAAAATCCTGATCCCACCCACACATTTTGGCCTGGTAACCTCCCCCGTTCCACTTTGCAGCCTTCACATTCTCAACTCCCACATTTATATTTCATCAGAATCCACCCAGGCTCTGTGCAATCCCCCCATCAATCCATGGTGATGTTTTTGGCTACACCCCTGCCCCTGGAAACGATTCCCCACCACTCCACAAACAGGTAGCGTGGACCTCCTTTTTCTCCCAGCACTTTTTCTTCTCTGCTCAACTATCCTGGGAAGGGCCAGGAAATGCGCTTAGGGTTCCTTCGCTCATTCCCCAAAGTTGTTTGCATACCTATTATGCATAAGACTAGATTTCTCACCTTCAAGATTTATAACTGGAGAGGAGGTGAGAAAAACAACAACAACCAAAAACACAACTAGTAATAACACGAGAGAAAGTGCCTTTTATGAGAGAGGTAGAGGGAGACAGGACACAGGTAAGAGTCTGTATATTCACTTTGGGAATTCTGGGTTATCATGTCTGAATGGTAAAGGGATTTCTAGGAAACAGTGAAAAGGACTTTGGGTCTGATGGTCATGTCTCAGAAGACTCTGTTGGAGATTCTTAAAGACAATACAAAGGATGAATCAACTCTGGCTCTGCCCTGTGGACTCAGAACTCACCTTCAGCTAGAAGGGAGGGAAAGAACATAGAAAGATCCAGGTTCCCTTTTCTAACAATAAACTGAATTAGCTTCCTAAGAAAGTCTTCCCCTAATTTCGAGGTTCTTTTTGGCAATAAGCCCTGTTAATTGCTCTAAAGTTCACATGATTGTTTGAAGCAAAAATTATAACATTGCCTTGTGGGTTTTATAATGTATGCAGATGAAATACATATGATAACTATAACATAAAAGATGAGGGTAGGGAGTAAAGGACCTCTGTGGTTACAAGATTTCCACATTTTACTTGAAATAGTAACTATAAGTGGACTGTGAAAAGTTAAAGATATATATTGTAATCCCTGAGGCAAGCATTAAAAAATTAATGCAAAGCAGTAGAGCTACAAATTTAATAGATACATTTTAAATGGAAAAAATTCAAAAGAAGGCAGGGAAGGAGAAACAAATAGAAAACAGAGGGGGCAAATAAAACTAAATTCAACCATATCAATAATTATATTAAATGTTAATGGACTAAACATTTCAATGAAAAGGCAGAGATTGTTAGAACAGATTTTAAAAACCTATTTGCAGTCTATAAGAGAAGTATTTTAAATATAGAGACATAGATATGTTAAAAATAAATAGATTTTGGGTGACGGGTATGCAACACAAGTAAATGATAAGATAATCTGGAGATGTTTTCATTGTACATATGTACCCTGATTTATTGGTGTCACCCCATTAAAATTAATAATAATAATAATAATAAACAAACAAAAAAAGATTTACATAGTATACATTCAAAAGATGTAGAGGCTATATTAGTATCAGATAAAACAGACTTCAAGAAAAAGGAATAAAGAGAAGACACTTTTATAATGGTAGATGGGTCAGTTCATCAGGAAGGGAGAACACTCATAACCGTGTATGGAACTCATAACAATGCTTCAAACCAATGAAGCAAAAATGGACAGAATTAAAGTGAGAAATAGACAATACCATAATCACAGCTAGCGCTCTCATCAGTAGGGGTGGAGTTATCTGATTTCACCTCCAGGACAAATAAATTTGGGAGGTCATTCCGTGGGCCAGGGCTGAGCTATGGGCTTTGGACTGTGGTGAGACATCTCAAGGGGAGGCCAGGAGAGAGCCAAGTGGTAGTACAGCAGCAAAGCTGGCAGAGATTCTTTGAGGCTGGCACACTTATAGTCCCCTGTGATGTTTATGGAGTGCCTACAGCTTAAGCCCCATCTGAGTCGAGAGGCAGTGGTTGAGGGCTGTGAAGCTGGTTCCAAAGGTAGTGGTGATAGTGCCTAACAGTCACATTTATGAGCTGTTCCAGAAGAGGACGCCAAATAATGGAGTGGAAAACAGCAGCAGAGGTGAACAAACAAACAAGCACCCTCCACCAAAACCTCACTCATTTCATTATTAACCACTCAGGATCACATTTAATATACCTGAGGAGGCAGGCTCAGGAGTCAGAGACCACAAGAGCTAATCTTATCCTTAATTGTCACCAAGACTGATGGGATCTGGAGAAACAAGAGGTAGTCCAGTAATTCTCAAGTGTGAGTGGGCATCAGAATCACTTGGAGGGTTTGTTAAAACAACTCTGGCCCCGTGCCCAGAGTTTCTGATTCAGCAGGTAGGAGGGAGCTGGGATGCTGCTGGTCTAGGGAATCACTAAGGCGAACAAAGTGCCAAGGGGGCCTTGAAGGGGGAAAGCCTTTGTTGGCATACTGATTCAGTGTAGAAGGCCACTGTGGGAGGTCAAGGTGAAGGGACTGAGAGGTAGGGGAGACAAAAAGGACAATGTGCATTTATGGGGACAAATTCTAATGTCCACATAGGAGCAGAGCAGAGAAGCCTAGTAAGATAGACTAACCTGAATCAGGTATGGCCTAACTTAGAAGTAAAGAGCCCAGAGTCAGAAATCAGATCCATGCATTCAGATCCTGATTCTGCTACTTATTAGTTGCATGACATGAAAGTGGTTACCTACACTTTTAGAGCCTCAGTTCTACAATCTGCAAAATGGGGCTAATGCTAACCTACTCTCAGGATTGCTTGTGAGAGAGTGCAGGCAATGCTGAGAGCAAGGCTGAGGCTTACAGGTCCAGTGCACCTGGCTAACTCAGCTCTGGACTGATGTTGAGCACTGCAGGCCTGGGCTGCATCTTTAGCAACAAGCTAGTCTGACAGTATTTATGAAGCCCTTCCTGAGGACACTAAGCTTTTGGCTCAAAGAGTTCCAGGCCTTTATCTCAAGGCTGTCACTTCTCTCTAACTCAGGTTGCCCCTCAGGCCTGCTCTGATCCTTCGCAAGCCCCTGGGCAACCACTAAGAGTGGCTGAGAAGCTCCACTGGGGCCCAGGCTGAGGAACTGCAGGCAACCTTCTGGATTCATCCTACCCCCCAGCCCCTTCAGAGTTATCAGTTGGCATCCAACGGAACAAATGGCAGCAGCATTTAGGTTTCTTTTTTTAACGCAAGAAGCAAAGGGGATTTAGTCCATCTGCATTAAGGAAAGGGGATGACTTCCTCCCCCTTCCCTGTATTCTGAGATAAACGGGTTCATTTCCATGAAAATTGAAACGCAGAGAAGAATCCTAGCTGCAGCTCCTTTTAGATTGTGAGCTAGAAGGGGACAGAGCAATTTACATTGGATAGAGAATTGTGCCTGTGCCCTATCTCTTCTTCTGGTGCCACAGAGGACCCCAGGGCGTGGGCACTGGCTTCTCAGTGGACCCTGGATGGTTCTGAGCCTCTATGCTGATGGCTTTACAGGAATGTGGGTGCAAGTATAGATTAAACTGATGTTTCTATAACCCCCTGGAAGTCATCATCAGGCTCTTACTTTCCATCTTCTCTGGGAGCCAGCCTGTTACCCAGGCCACCACTCCTTGCCCCAGTCTCATATAATTCTAGTTTATTCCTCCTCTTCTTACCAACCCACCACTAAGTCTTTAGTATGTCTTGTGGGCATGTCCTTGTAGGACCTTACAGGAACGGGGTTGGCAGGCACGGATCTCAGGGACTAGTGTCAGTTTTCTCACCCTGCTAGTTTTTTCACTGTGAGGCTTGTCCACAGTCCATTCTGAACCTTTCAGTAAGGGTCCCTGGACCCCAGTTCCATCTCCACAAATCCCCATCCCCACACCCTGCTTTCTGTCTTTGTGGTTTGAATGGAGCTCAGAGTAAAGCCAAGCTTGGTCATCTTGGGGAAGCATTGTTAGTGGTTGGAAATCATGAGTTCATTTTGAAAAATAGTCAAAGAAAATCCTGCTTAGGGAAGCAAGTTTCCCAGCAAAGGGAGAAAAAGCCAATTGGCAAAGTCCAACAAGAATAATTAGAAATAGTCTTTGGATTACTCACCTTGGGTACCATCCACCCCCTCTCTAACCTTCCCTGCAGCACGGGTAACAGAGAGATACCCACATTAAGGTGATGGTCTAGGAAGAATCAACTTAGACATGAAGCCAAATTCCTGAGCAGTTCCCACTGCAATCCAGATTTCCTCACGCTGCCTTCTCCGACTCCTTCTTCATCCAAATGCAGTTCACATTATGTATCTGCTCCCCGGGGACTGTTGGCCCTGGCAGATGTTTGCGGCAGAACCCTGGGACCAATCCAAGGGTTAGACCTTCTGGGCCCTGCGTGGGGGAGGTACAGCTTAAAGGTGTAGGTGGATTTATCTCATCAGCCAAGTATCGCCTAAGTGTGTCTGCATGAACAAAAGGACAGTGAACTCCCCTCACTTAGCCTTGCAAATCAGTTCCTCAACTTTCCCAGCCCATGTGGGGGTACTTTCCTCCCCAGAGATGGAATAGAATAAATGAGGCAGCAGCTCAGGTGGGAGGCAGGGGGTCTGGTTCCTAACCGGCTGAGTCAATCCTCCAATCCTCCCCCTCCTCCCCATCTTCTGCCATAGCTTTAATTCACCCTCCACCTTCCGTTGTCCCAAGGAGATGTCAGCCTCCCTGCCTCCACTCTCCACAAAGCAGCTTCTTAAAAAGCAAATCTGAGCATGTGAATGGCTTGGGATTTACACACAGGGACAACCAGATGTGGAGTTTTGCAGAGGCCTGGAAGAGAGATTTCAGGGAAAGCTCAGTTTGCTGCAGGCCCCTTTCTGGGTCCAGTGTGGCCAAGAGGCTTTCTATCAAGTCTGAGCTGGTCCGCGCTAGTCCAGGTCATGCTCTAGGGGAGTGGCGTCTCCCTTAAAGTGTTATCACACAAATTGCTGAAAACAGTTAAGCCCTACATTTTTTTCAACCACCCTGGGGAAGGAGAGTACTCCTCTCAGAGCCCTCAGTGCCCACTCTTCGAGGTGCGGGTCGCTGTGGATGTTTGTGGAACGACTCTGACTCCGAGGCATCTGGGAATGCAGCAGTGTCCGGCAGCTTTGGAGTGGGGGTGAAGATGGATCACGTTTCTCTCCCAAGCCCTCCCCCAATTCCTTGGGATGCAGGAGCCAGGCCTCTGAGAGTTGACAGGCTTATTTTTAGTTTGGTTTCTAGCTCACAAGCCCTATTGTTGTTTTTTGTTTGTTTGCCTAATTTGGGCCAGGTCCTGTAGGTGTCTCCTAGGACCCTGACTTGGGCCATTGAAGGTCTGCAGGACAGGAGCAGTTGGGAACAGGGAAGTCCCACCAGCATCCTGTCCCAAAGCATTGGCCGAAAGCAGAGCACCTAGCCCGCTGCCTTTGGGCCAGGACCAGCCACCCTTTTTGGAGGAAGAAGGAACCTGGGCCTCCCAGTGCTGTGTCTTTGGTGATTTGGGGTGGGAGGGGTATAGACTCAACATCCTGTTTAAATTTGGCACTAGTCGCATTTTTTTAACAGGGGTTATGACCCACCCTCCTCTCTCTCTCGCAGGCCTTCCTTACATATTCCTCTAATCAGTTTTTCAATTTTGGCTCTAATTCTGCTCTTCACCTTGGAGTTTGGGGCCTGACCAAAGGAGGAGAGGTCTGGTTTCTTGAATGCTGCCTCTGAATAGAGCTGACCATTGAGAGGCTGCTAGGAAGCCCAGCAATGGCCAGGAGACCAAAGATGGAAGAGAAGAGAGGCGGAAAGGACAGAGGAGGACAATGAAGAGGAGAGGAGAGACAGAGGGTGTGTGTGCATTGGAGGGCACTGGGTTTCTTCTGCATGTGAATGTGTTGGAGCGAGAGGTGGTGATGCAGGAGCTCTGAGAGGAACAGCAAGAGAGAGGGAAAAATGCCTAATTACAGCCAGGCACAACTGCCCTGGAGCCCAGTCCTGGCCAGCTGGCCATGTGAGCAGAGACTGCCGAGCAAACACCCAGCCCTTCTGTGACTTCCAGGCGGAGAAGCCCACATTCCT
The DNA here is from genome assembly GCA_037038555.1 of Rhynchonycteris naso. Classification (NCBI taxonomy): domain Eukaryota; kingdom Metazoa; phylum Chordata; class Mammalia; order Chiroptera; family Emballonuridae; genus Rhynchonycteris; species Rhynchonycteris naso. Next base: position 41,760,103 of record CM073002.1, read on the forward strand.
GCCCAGCAAAGGCCGCTTTAATCAAGGCTCCAGATCCTTCCTGCAACCGCCCCGGGGGGGACTGTAACGCTGAACACATTAGTGTGCGAGATTGAAAGGTAACATTCTCATGGAGCCCCCGGAACAATGGGCCCCAGGTCTGGGTTTCATTTGGAGAAGCTGTGCGGTGGGAATTTCTCTAATCAAATAAAAGGAAAAAGAAAAACTCTATCGTTCGCAAACTTTAATGCTCTTAATTGTATTAATTTGAAAAACATACAAGGTCTTTCTGAGTGTGGTGTTGGAGCCTGATAGGAGAGGAAGCTCGGGACCGGGCTGGGGAGAGGCAGTCACCTAATGGCAGAGAAGGGTGCCCGGGAGAGGTGGCCAGTGTGGCTGGGGCTGAAGGGTGGCCTGGCACAGACCCAAGTGATAGGGGGTTAGACCTCTGCCTCCCCTCACCCCCCTTTGTCGCCCCTCCCAGCCTTGGTATTTCCGGGGCCTCCATGGTGGCTGAAGAGGCCTGAGAGCTCCATCAGGCCACTTGGCTTGGACCTGCTGCTGTCACTCAGTCCTCATCTGCCCCAACTCAAGGGGGAAGGGCAGATCCCCTGTGCTCTGTCAGCACCCACAGCCCAGGGCCAGCTGCTCTTCTGACAACACACCCACCTTGCATGCCTCCAGAAACCCAAACCTCAGCTCGCCCCTTTACTATCACTTCACCCTATCCGACCTGCAGGAGTTAACCAGCCCCTTCCTGTCCAGACTGCCATCTTCACAGAGGCTGCAGCGGCAAGAACACCTGTGTAGGGCAAAGTCTGTCAAGATGCGCTTCTGGCTCCCTGAGGCCTGAGGAGTTACAGGCTTCCCTCTGCTAGGCCTGCAGGGCCGAGGGCTGGTAGGTACTCAGATGTGCTGTTTCTAAACTCACACACACACACAGCCACACAAACATGCACACGCATGGACTTGCACATGGTTTCAGAAGTCTCACAAACACCTGTCATCCATGTCCAAAGAACCAGGTTAAATCCTGCTCCTAAGTCTTTTTTTTTTTAATGGATTTTTTTTTTTTTTTTTTTAAACAGGGACAGAGAGAGAGTCAGAGAGAGGGATAGAGAGGGACTGACAGACAGACAGGAACGGAGAGAGACAGGAACGGAGAGAGGTGAGAAGCATCAATTATCAGTTTTTCATTGCAACACTTTTAGTTGTTCATTGATTGCTTTCTCATATGCCTTGACCACGGGCCTTCAGCAGACCGAGCCACCCCTTGCTGGAGCCAGCGACCTTGGGTCCAAGCTGGTGAGCTTTTTGCTCAAGCCAGATGAGCCTATGCCCAAGCTGGTGACCTTGGGGTCTCGAACCTGGGTCTTCCGCATCCCAGTCCGACGCTCTATCCACTGCGCCACCGCCTGGTCAGGCCTGCTCCTGAGTCTTGATAAGGTCACTCACTGACTTGCTGGAAGTCCTTCCAGGGGTGGGACTCTGGGCACCAAAGTCAGTGCAAGATAGGAGTGAGGATGGTGCTCTAAAGTTGGGCAGAGCCTGCAAGACTGGTGTCCAGGCCTGTGACTCACAGAGAGAGGACCCAGACGTGTTAGGGTTTACCTCCAGCCTCTCCATTTTCAACTGGCATGACCTTGAGGCAATTGGCCATCTGTAGGAATAATGTAAACCCTCCCAGGACTCTGCCGAGGATTAAATAAAACATGCTAAATGTACAGCAAGCAGTGGGGGACCCATAAATGTTGGTTCTTTGGGGGGGGGACGCTAGTCCTTAGGTGACAATGGCAGGGGGTAGGAATGAGGTCTGGCTATGTGTACATGGGAGCTTCAGGCCTTTGTTTTTAGTGGCCACACAAAGGCCCCTCTTACTTTGTCCCATAGTTTCCTCCCTGAATTATTATTGTTTGTGGATCCCTCAACTTGGAATTTCTGTCTCATCCTTGAACTTACAGTAAGCTCATCTCATTTCTCGAGTGTCCCCTTCTCTGTGAAATCCCTGGAAGACCTGATTCCCCAGGGAGGTAGGCTGGGGGTGTGTTTTTATTCTTATTCTTCAGAAAACCAAAATTCTGAGAGGTGTGTTGACTGGCCTAAGGTTGCACAGTGGCAGAATCAGAACAAATATTTCAGGTAATGGCCTCCACTCTCTAGCCCCTGCCATGAGCCCAAGCCATGTGACCACACCAGTCCCTATGTGCATGTGAGCTTGCTGCATTTTACAGAACCGAAGTGTCTTGGCTCCGGGTCCACATTCTTCACGGCACCACACTGCCTCCCAAAGACAAGGATGGAAAACTAGGAGGCTTCCAGCACTCGTTTAAAATCTTCTTTGTGAAGAATTTTGTCAGCCATCAGCCAACACCACTTACTCAGAGCTCTGGGCGTGGACTCATGAGAGGACACAGTCTTTGCCTGGGCGGAATGCAGGCTCCCAGGGCGGCCAGACCCACCACCCTTCAGGGGAAACAGGAGAGAGCTGAGTCTCCTAATTGTCTGCTATGCTGATTCTGCCACTAACAATGCCTCTCCTGGCCTCAGTTTCCCCATTTGCACCATAGGGAGCTAGAAGCATGAGGTTTCTAAGGACACTCCCAGCACTAAGGTTCTAGTATTCTGTGACATGTGAGAGTGCTGCAGGCTAGTGTGCCAGGCGCAGGGAGGCAGTGAGCAGCAGGGGGTCGCAGGAAGGTGCCTCCGTCTGCTGTATTCTTGTAGCTCCATTGTCTGCTGGAGTTCCGAACTCAAGAGGGGCTCATCTGGGGTACGGGAAGAGCCCTGGTTACAATGATTTGCAAAAGCGGGATGTGCTCAGTTAGCAGGACCTAATAGTGTGTTGGGGAACAGGCAGATGTGCTCCCTAAGCTGGCAGATGTTATTTTTTAAGAACTTCTGAAGGCAGAGTCCTGGGGAGTAAGGGAGCAGGGAGGGAATCTCATGGTCTAGTCTCTCCTGTGCCTCACCAATGCTCAGTGACTTGTGAACATGACCTGATTTAATCCTCCTACCCGTTCTGTTGAGAAAGAATATTGTTTTCCCTACCCTGGCCCCCCTAGATCCGTCCCAGCCTAGAGGTAAAAGCAGCCTATAGGATGTGTAAGGTTACCTGGCTGGGAAGTGGCAGAGCAGAGATTCAAACCCAACCCAGCTGGTGCCAATGTCCAGGTGCTGTCCCCTCCACTGTATAACCCTACACCTCATCTCCTTCAGGAAGAAGTGCAAATGACACACACCATGGGCAGTTGACGTTGGACACCAAGGAGACGATGAGAAGAAGGAAACCTCAAATGAAAGGGTTGAAACTGGATACCGGTGTGCCTCAATTGGAGCAAATCTGGTATACCCAAGTTTAAAAATAGCTCCTTATATTGGAACTCCTTCCCATATGAATTCATTCCCATATGAAAAAGAATCACTGGTTCTTTTCTTAAAGAAGCCAACTCCATTAGTGCATTAAAAATACAACTCAAGTTGCCAAATGTGATTTCATATGCAATCCCCTCTCCCACCCTCGGCCACAACATACTTCTCACTGCTGATCCCAAAGGAATACTCCGCCTTGCCTAAAGGGAGGGTCGCCTGTACTGAGGGGGGCTGGTGATCAACATGGCAAACACATGTCCAGGATTTTCTGAGACTGGCTCACTTTCCAATATTAGGTTTCCATTGTCCTATGAGAACACTCATAACTATCAGGCCTTGGGGACTGATGCTTTGGTTCATACAGTGTGGTCACTGTAGAGAGGAGAGCACTGTCTGTTAAACCCATTTCCTGGCCTGGTGGGGCTGAAGGGTAGGCCTGGTCAGAGAAGGGGTGACATGGGAGAGCCAGAGCTGAGTCTGTGAGGTGGGCTAGGGAATGCTGGGTATGGGTGAGTCAGCTGAGAGGCAGCCCCTGGTTCCTGGGATCTATTAGTGAGCTTGCCATGCAAAACAGGCAGTTGCAAAGACCCAGAGCTCTTCCACGGGCACTCCACTGCATGGGAAGTAGGCGGGCAGGCCCTGGAGGATGGCCAGGGAAGAGCCCCTCCATGATTAAAGGGTTGGAGAGCTAGACTTTTGAAGTGAGACCAGGTTGGCCGGTTACTTATGCATTAAAGGCTGGGTCCTGCCTCTACCCTATGCCATCCCACCACATGACCTAGCAACTTTGACCCACAGCCCAGCCCTGGGCCACACACTGGGCTGGCTCTGGGAGAGTAGCAGGGAAGGCAAAGATTTCCAAAACCTTAACTGGGGACCTGGGGTGTACTGGCAGGGCCTTCACACACATGCATCGTGACTCCTCCCAATGCACCTTATGGGGGCTGGAGTCACTAACGCCACTTTAGATGTGAAGACACTGAGTTAAAGTGCTTTGCTCAAGACCACATGGCCAAGTGGAACAAGGACTCAGGTCTTTTCTGATTCTACCTTATTACATAAATGGAAGAAACAAAGCGTGAGGGTAGGGAAATGTGACTGAACCTCTCCAAGGACTGGGTGGTTTCCCAGGGCTGTTTATGTGTAAAATGGTAGTTCTCCAAGTAGTAGCAAGAATGAGGTTGGTGCTACATATCACTTAGGGAGAAGCTACCACATGCTCAAGATAGCTACCTGTAGTTCTTACAACAATATCCTAAGGGAGGGGTCATAATATTCATTTTACAAATGAAGAAAGCAAGACTCAGAGACATTACCTGACTTACTCATGGTCACAGAACTAGTAAAGGACAGAACCAGGATTTGGAACTTAAATTGTACTGTCTTCAAAGCCCACAGTACTTCCATCATTCCATGCCCTGACCTTACAATTACTGAAACTGCCGTATCTATGGGGTAGATAGAATAGGTGGGGTAGATTGAGTAGTTGGGGTAGTTGGTGTAGGTGGGGTAGGTAGGGTAGATGGGGTAGATGGGGTAGGTGGGGTAGATGGGGTAGGTGGGGTAGGTGGGATAGGTGGGGTAGGTAGGATAGGTGGGGTAGATCGGGTAGGTGGGGTAGGTGGGGTAGATCGGGTAGGTGGGATAGGTGGGGTAGGTGGGGTAGGTGGGGTAGGTGGGGTAGATCGGGTAGGTGGGGTAGGTGGGGTAGATCGGGTAGGTGGGGTAGGTGGGGTAGATCGGGTAGGTGGGATAGGTGGGATAGGTGGGGTAGGTGGGGTAGGTGGGGTAGATCGGGTAGGTGGGATAGGTGGGGTAGGTGGGGTAGGTGGGGTAGATCGGGTAGGTGGGGTTGGTGGGGTAGGTGGGATAGGTGGGGTAGGTGGTGTAGGTGGTGTAGGTGGGGTAGGTGGAGTTGGTGGGGTAGGTGGGGTAGGTGGGATAGGTGGGGTAGATCGGGTAGGTGGGGTAGGTGGGGTAGGTGGGGTAGATCGGGTAGGTGGGGTAGGTGGGGTAGGTGGGATAGGTGGGGTAGATTGGGTAGGTGGGGTAGGTGAGGTAGATCGGGTAGGTGGGGTAGGTGGGAGGGGTGGGGTAGGTGGGGTAGGTGGGGCAGGTGGTGTAGGTGGGGTAGGTGGGGTAGGTGGGGTTGGTGGGGTAGGTGGGGTAGGTGGGAGGGGTGGGGTAGGTGGGGTTGGTGGGGTAGGTGGAGTAGGTGGGGTAGGTGAGGTAGGTGGGATAGGTGGGGTAGGTGGGATAGGTGGGGTAGGTGGGGTAGGTGGGATAGGTGGGGTAGGTGGGATAGGTGGGGTAGGTGGGGTAGGTGGGGTAGGTGGGGTTTGTGGTGTAGGTGGGGTAGGTGGTGTTGGTGGAGAGTGACTCAGGAGAAGTGCCCTGTACTAGCTCACCTCCATGCCTTGGCTCATACTGTTTCCTTTCTACATTAAAAACATTTTTTTTTTTTAACATATCAAATCCCAGCCATCCTTTAGTACTGAGTTCAATGTTCTCTTCTATAACTCTTCTGGATCTTCTAATTCTATCTGCGCACTCCCCCTGAATTCTCTGCCATTTGTGCAGCAGTGAGGACTGGGTTTCCCCATTTATCTGGCTCAGAATGGTTGGAGGAGAGAGATTGAGTTATGTTTAAGGAAGGCTTCCTGGCTGAAATTTAGAGTGTGGATTTTGGAGTTCTAATCTGGGGAGTTTGAGTGAGTCATAGAGAACAGCTTCTCTTGGTGAATTAGGGGATGGGGTAGTGAGACCCTCCCCCGCTCTCCACAGCCTCAGGCACAGCTGCACTCTGAGAGGACTCTGCTTTTCCTCACCTTCCGTACCAGTCCTGTGTTGCTCCTTCACGTTTGAAAGTCTGGGGTTCCCTGGCAGGCACCCCATAACATTTCTTCTCATACTATAATTGTACTAGAGAAAAAACTCGGGGCTAGGGCTCCCACAGGCCTGGGGTTTGGTAGCCTTGATCTATGTGTGCTAGTGTGACCTTGAGCAAGCCAGCTTTCCTCTCTGGGCCTCAGAACTGACCAATGGGTGTTCCACTGAATTCAGGAAATACAAGGGTCAATAATAGAGTGTCCCTGCCCTCAAGAAGCTCCCAGTCTAGAGAGGGATACATTCAAGTGAGTAGATCATTCTAAGTCAAGTGGCTACTTCTATAGGAATTCTAGAAGGAATCTGAATAAGGATTTGAAGAATGATTGGGTACCTCCTTTGGAGTTTTGTGGCCTGAATTCATTACCTGACTTCTATTCCTGACTTCTAATAATGATGTGCCCTGTGTTAGTACTTGGTTTTCAGGAATGGTCCGGGCACCTCTATGGAAAACTTCAACTCAGCTATCATTTAAATCCTGGGAAAAAAGTGAGTTTGCAAAGGAAATGCATGTAAGATTGGGGTTAAGAACTAAAGAAGCAGGCCAGAAGAGGGAGTTTAAATAAGAAAATATTCTTTACAAAAAAATTCTTTTTTATTTTTTAATTCATTTTTAGAGAGAGAGAAGAGAGAGAAAGAGAAGGAGGGAGAAACAGGAAGCATCAACTCCCATATGTGTCTTGACCAGGCAAGCCCAGGGTTTCGAACCGGTGACCTCAGTGTTCCAGTCGATGCTTTATCCATTGTGGCAGCACAGGTCAGGTTAAAGAACAAAATGTTCAACAGCATTAAGCGTTTGAGGGAGCAGAAAAAGATGAGGATGGGGCAAAGTAATGCAATCATTGGAATAAGAAAAAAGACTGGAAGGAAGAATGCCAAAATGCTTGCAGTGTTCACCTCAGGGTGGTGTGCTTATGTGTGGGTTATCCTTTGTCTGCTCCTAGGTACTGCTCTGCACTTGCCAATTTTTCTACAATGAAGCACTTATTTGATAATTAAGGAATAGAATAACTGAAACTTGTTTAGAAAAGAAGCCATTGGCGACCATGGTGACAGCAGATGCAAGAGAGTTGTACCGCCAAGCCAGATTGCAGGGCATTAAGGAAGTGACGGGGTGAGGAAGCGTAAGTGTGTGGGGAACACTCAGAGAGGTTTGGCAGCAAATGGAAGAGCAAAGAAGATACCTGGAGGCAGCAGGGCCAAGCAAAGATGTTTGTTCTGTATTTAATAGGAACTTTAAAAAGTAAAATTTCTTGAGTTAAAAAGAATCAAGATCATATAAAGGACTTTTGTGTCTCTTCTAGCTATAGGACACAGAAGGAGGAAAAATTTTGGAATTTCTAGGACTCTTCTGTGGCTTGTGAAGACAACAGAAAAAAAAATTATATAAAACTGGGATTTTTCTGAAAAATCTGGACTTTGTGGCTGTTTAATGTTTTTTGGGGGGGTTTCCAATCAGAGGAGGAGAAATAAAGCAAAGATAAAGAGAAAGCCAGGCATTATGGGACACCCCATGTTCACAGCAAGCGTCATTCACAATAGACCAAAGCTGGAAGCGACCCAAGTGTTCATTGACAGATGAATGAACAAAATGTTGTCTATAACTGCAATGGAATATTATTTAGCCTTAAAAAGAGGAAATTCTGAAACATTGTACAACATGGATGAACCTTGAGGACAATATACCATGTGAAATAAACCAGTTGCAAAAGAAAAGATACTTCCCTTTATATGAGATATCTGGAATCCTCAAAATCAGCGAAACAGAAAGTAGGATGGTGGTTTCCAGGGGCTGGGGACAGGGATCAGTGAGAAGTTATTGTTTAAAGAGCAAGAGTTTCTGTTTTGGAAAATGAAAGTTCTGGAGATAGATGGTGGTGATGGTTGCATAACAATGTGAATGCACTTGATGCCGCTGAACTGTCCACATAATAATGGTTAAGGTGGCCCCGACTGGATACCTCGGTTGGTCAGAGCATCGTCCTAAAGAACAGAGGTTGCCAGTTAAATTCTCAGGCAGGGCACATACAAGAACAGATTAATGTTCTTGATTCTCTCTACCTTTCTCTCTTTCTAAAATCAATAAAATAAACATTAAAAAATGATTAAAATGGTAGATTATGTTATGTATATTTTACCACAATTTTTAAGTTGAAAACAAGTAAAAAAGAATTATGATGCCTGACCAGGCAGTGGCGCAGTGGATAAAGCATCAAATTGGGATGTGTTCGAGACCGCGAGGTTGCCAGCTTGAGCATAGGCTCATCTGGTTTGATCAAAGCTCATCAGCTTGGACCCACGGTCGCTGGCTTGAGCAATGGGTTGCTCGGTCTGCTAAAGGCTCGCCGTCAAGGCACATATGAGAAACCAATTAATAAACAACTAAGGAGCCGCAACGAAAAACTGATGATTGATGCTTCTCATCTCTCTCCGTTCCTGTCTGTCCCTATCTATCCCTCTCTCTGTCCCTGTAAAAACAAACAAACAAAAAACCCAGCGCGCCCCCCCCCCAAATAAAAAAGAATTACAAAAGGAAGAGGAGGTGAAGGAGGAGGAGGAGGAGCAAGAGGAGAAAAGAGGAAGGGCAAGAACTCCTGGTAGTTGGAACTCGGGGGACGAGCTGGGTGGCCCATTAGGGATGGTTTGGGGCAAGCAGAAAGAACACTTTTTATTCAGATCACTGAGCAAGTGAGAAGGGTAGGTAAAGAAACAGGAGCGTGATGGAGGAGGATGGGGCCAGACCAGGTATCCAGGAGAGTCTGCCCATCTGCTATGGCTAAGATTCAAGGAGCGGGTTGGAATAATTAATTCATTGATTTGTGAGGTAGGACTTCGGCACCAGCAGGACTATCAGCATTTACACAGCAGCTCCGTCTGAGGTAGAGAAAAAGCATCCCCACTCCCTTCCCAGGCAGACACAACCTCAAGGTTAGAGGGTTTAGTAAGCAGTCAGCATCTCTGCAGGAGTGGGGATTCCCAGCCCTGCCTGGCTGCTCGGTTGAGTGCCTCTATTCTGTCAAGAACACAAATGTGCCCATCAGCCCTGTTTGCCAGGTGCTGTGCTAGACGCTGGAGAGTTTTCTGAGCTATAGAAGACCCTGAAGTATCCAGCGTTGCTAGGGTTGAGGGAACAGAGGGCAGAGAGGAGAGGCAATCATGGGACAGCACGATCCTGCACCTCATTTCTGCAGGGTACCCTGGCCAGGATTTAGGGATAAAAAAGATGGCAGGAGTGATTGGGGTGGACACTGTCAAACCCATTGCGGATCAAGGGGCAAGAGGTATAGGGTGGAGCACACTGAAGTGGTTGACCTGGGATCTAGGCCGGGGAGAGAGCCTGGCTTGGCTGGCGAGGAAGAAACCTGAGGACAGCAAATATGTATGAGGTGGTAATTCTGCTTTGTACCTGGAGGAATGGCCGTAGTACTGGATATCCTCAGGCAGTGCTGCTTCCCTGTACCAACCCTGGTACACAGAGATGCATATGGTCAACAGCATTGACTATTTCTGGCCCATCCTCAGGGCAGGATGCTTACAACCAATTCTAACTAGAGGTTGTCTGACATGCCCAGTGATTCTGGTACGTGCTGCCTCTTCGCTGTCAGCACAAGATAATGATCTGTGGCCTATTAGCGGCCTGAGGTAACAGTTTTGGGGTTGGGGAGACCAGGGTTCAAATCCTAGCTCTTGGCTCTACAATTTACAAGCTATATAATGCTGCGTAAGTGTCGAGTTTCTTTATTTGAAAAATAAATTCAATTATACCATCCCCTCAGGAGTTTATAAAAATTGAATGTGCTTTATATATATATAAAGCACCTAGCACAATGCTTGTAAAAACTAATGAATGTTTACTAGATGTCACTACACACACACACACACACACACACACACACATGATTGGAATGTCTGTATCAGTAGGGTTTGTCACCTGGCCCAAGCTTCTACCAGTGTACCAGTGGGCACACAGAGACCACTCATTTGATCTCCGGCCTTTTGTCTCCCCTCTGGCTCCTTCCTCACACCCAGTGTGCTTACAGACAGGGCGGCCACTGCTGACCGAGGCAGGGCCTTGGACCTTCAATACTACGTTTGCTTTTTATTTGGAAAAAAGTAGGATGTAGTATACTGAAGGGTACACTGCGGTGGAGAGGTGAGGGTCACTATGAAGGGGTGGAGGACACTGTGTGGAGGTGAGGGTCACTGTGATGAGGTGGAGGACACCGGGGAGGTGAGGGTCACTGTGATGAGGTGGAGGACACCGGGGAGGTGAGGGTCACTGTGACGAGGCGGAGGATTCCAGGGAGGTGAGGGTCACTGTGACAAGGTGGAGGACACTGGGGAGGTGAGGGTCACTGTGATGAGGTAGAGGACACCGGGGAGGTGAGGGTCACTGTGACGAGGTAGAGGACACCGGGGAGGTGAGGGTCACTGTGATGAGGTGGAGGACACCGGGGAGGTGAGGGTCACTGTGACGAGGCGGAGGATTCCAGGGAGGTGAGGGTCACTGTGACAAGGTGGAGGACACTGGGGAGGTGAGGGTCACTGTGATGAGGTAGAGGACACCGGGGAGGTGAGGGTCACTGTGACGAGGTAGAGGACACCGGGGAGGTGAGGGTCACTGTGACAAGGTGGAGGACACTGGGGAGGTGAGGGTCACTGTGGTGAGGCGGAGGACACCGGGGAGGTGAGGGTCACTGTGATGAGGCGGAGGACACCGGGGAGGTGAGGGTCACTGTGATGAGGCGGAGGACACCGGGGAGGTGAGGGTCACTGTGACGAGGCGGAGGACACCGGGGAAGTGAGGGTCACTGTGACGAGGCAGAGGATTCCAGGGAGGTGAGGGTCACTGTGGTGAGGGGAAATGCTCTGGTAAGAGACTGTGCTGCCTTCTACTTCCTACTTCTGTCTTACCTCCCTGCTTTTGTTTCTCCACTCTTAAATTAGACATCATGGATAGGGTCCCTTCCCTAATGTACCTACAAATGTCCCTCTCCAACAGATACTACCTTGAGAACAGCCCTCCGGCCAGCACCCCTTGCTGCACTGCAGTGTCACTTCATGCAGTGCCCACATACCAGTAATGCCCCTGGGACCCTAACAGAGCCTGAGGCATAGCTGAGAGCATTGATGGGGGATGAGCGGCAACAGGTGACAACTCTGCAGACTTACTAATGCCCTCTGGGTGTCATGCACTGTGCTGGTCAGGAGAATCAGACCTCCATAAAAACTGACCCTACTCTCAAAGGCTCTGTGGCAGAGGACACAGAACCCTAGATTCACCTGGGCTTAGGGAGCTCCTGAAGGCATAAATGACTCCCTCCCTCTTTCCCTCTCCCCCCTCCCTCCTTCCCTTCCTCCCAGCTGAAAACCAGCAACCAGATCTGCCTAGGAGAGTCTGTAAGGCTGCCCTCCAGTGATGCTGGGGGGGGGGGAGGACTACAAGTAGAGATGCAGGGACCAGGAATTCCACATTAGACCTCTGGCTCCAGAAGGTTCTGACCGGTGGGGGATGTGTCCTAGGGGTTTTTTCTAAAACCCATGGGGACCTCAACAGAATGATACAGAATGATATGGTCTGTGATGAGGCTACTGCTTTTTCTATTTAAAGAGAGAAAGGAGAAGGGTGGTCAGAGCACCAGGCTGTACCCATCTCTCCCAGTCAAATTGTATTCATTTCCAGTCAAGGAAGGAGAGAGGCATGGAGGGAGAAGGAGGAGCTGGGTGGGCTGGGCTAGACCAGCCTGGCACTGGAGGGGGCTGGCCATTGGGCGGAGGATGCTGTTTATTTGACTATGATGTATATTTAAAGGTCTCAGTTACAATGGGCCCCCGGCACTCTTTAACAAGCTGCAGCTGTCTGGTCGCTCATTTTCTTTCCTGACATCCTCTCCTGGCTGGGCCTGGGGGAGCAGTCCCCAAGCCCCTCCGTGTGGACCAGGGCCTTGGAAGTTGACATTTTGCCCCCAGTCCTGGAGCCGCCATGATGAATGGTGCTCTTGCCCCATGCAGACAAACGTCTTCCTGGAACAAGCCCTGTTAGTTTAAGGCAAACAATCCAGTTGACTCTGGCAAAACCCCTGAATTGAAGGTCCCAGCCTCACCTGCCATCACCTGCCCCTCTGCCTCTGGGCACTGGGAAAAGACATCAGGGGCCAGGAAGCTCTAGCCACTGCCCTCAGGATGGGGACAGAGCAGGGTCTCCAAGGTCAGCAAGGCCTGGATGCCTCTGAGGTGAGTCGAGAGAGAGAACTAACCCTCCACTGAGAAGTGGAGAAGCAGGCAGGTCCTGGGAAAGCAGGTCTCGAGCAGTGCAGCTCCATTCTCTGCTGCCCCGTCTGTGCACAGCTCCTACCTTCCTGGGCCTCAGAGCCCTCAAACATAACATAGGCCAGTTGGTTCGATCAATGGTTCTCATCTCTGGCTGCATACTGGGATCACCCAAGAAGCTCTGAAGAAATACCAATGCCCAGAGTTCTGATCCAGTTGGGTTTTAGAAACTGTCACCACCACCACCCTTCCTGCCAAAGCCCTCAAATGATTCCAATGTGCAGTCAGGGTTGAGAGCCATTGGTTTGAGTGGTTCCCAATGTCTCTTTGACTCTGGCTTCTTAGGTCTTCCTTGAAAATTCCTGGTTCCTAAGCAGACACTTCCAGGAAGCCATCAATGTGCAGAATGTGGGCCCCAGAAGTTCTTGGGCTAGGAGTTACTCCTGAATAAACCCACCTGGACTGGAGGACAAAGGGACCTCAGAATTATCTGGTCCAAGTCGGTTTTAGAGATGGCAAAACGGAGCATTCTCTCCTCAGTGAAAGGAACTCCAGGCTGCATGGCAAGTGCTTTGTGAAGGTAAGCATCAGCACAGGAAACGATCCTTATTACACATGGAAGAGTTGAAGATGGAAGGCAAAACTGGAGCACCAGATTTACAACTATTCTCTGTCTTCTCAGCTAGATTGCCAGCCTCTTAAGAGCAGACACCAGACCCCTCCCCCTTTAGATCCTCTTCCTGACTTAGTAGTACACAACTGTGTAGATGGATGGATGAACGGGGTGAATGCATGGGGCCATCCTCCTTTGGGGCATGCATCATTAGATTCATTTGTGGGTCACCGAGGCTGCTTCACCACTGTCGCTGCTGTGAATAATGGAGGGGCTGGGGTTGAGGGCGGCACTAAGAACCTGTGAGCCTTGGAACTCAGGGAAGGGTCCTGAAACTGGTCTTGGCAGACTTGCTGAGAATGGCAGGCGAGATCACAACCCCGTTATACTACGCTCTGAACTTGTATCACCAAAGCTCATCGCACAGCATAGACAGGAATGTCACGTCCTCAAAGATCTTTTGGCCAAAAAGACCATTTCTGCCAATAAATGAATGTGGTCCTGTAGGCATCAGATGGGAAGGAGAGGGGCCCAGTGCTTGGTGAGGACAGAAGTGGATGCTCTGAACTAGGTCTGACACTCTCACAAACTTTTAGTTCCTCCAAATAGCGCCCAACACTCAACCAGTCACCCTTTGTTGAGCTCCCCTTGGGCAGACGCTCTGCTCTGATGAAGGCACAAAGGTAAACAATAAAGACCCTGCCCTCAAGGAACTTACAGCCAAGGAGTAGAAGCTGTCAAACAAAGTGCAAAGGGAACCACAGAAGAGGAAGTGCCTGACAGGGTCTGGAAGTTATGCACGACACCTAGAGGTGACATTTAAGTTCAGTTGGGGTCCTTCAAGGTGGCTTCCAGGAATCTGAATTCTTTTAAAAATTCACCAAGGATTCTGTTGTGCAACAGGTTTAAGAATTGTTTGGCTAGTGGATGGTGGGGAAGGCATCACAGGCAGAGGGAACTGCACAAGCAGAGGAAGGAAGGTGGTCCCAGGCCGTGCAGGAAATGGCCAACAGTCCAATGTGTCTGGAAGCCGGCTTATTTGGGGGAAAAGGAGGAGATGTGATTAGCGTGGGAGGATGGGCTTAAAATGCCTTTTTGTTAGGATAGTTTAAAATAATTCCCCCAGGAAGCAGCCATCCATTTCTGTCCTCCTCACACAGCAGAGATCTCCCCAGGTTGCGGGGAGATGTGGTGCCAGTTACCAGGCTTCGGCGCATTAAGTAATGCAACAATAAAATTTGGGTCATTGCAGCACAAAGTCCCCTTTATTTTGACAAGTGTAGTTTTTACTCTGAAGTGTTATCATAAATAATTAAATTAAACCAGTAAATGGCGTGTAGTGTGCTTTGCTGAAGTAACAAAGTCTGTGTAACCTCAGACACTGAGCCACTCCTCGGGGGATTCTTAGCTCAGAAAACATTTGGGAATTTTTCAGAGCTCAATGATATATGAACTAGTCAAGGGAGAGGGCTGAGTGAAAGGCTCATCTCATTCCTTTGTTGCTCCTCCTTCCCATCAGTGTGTCCCCATCCTGGCATTTAACCTATGGTCATTTGAATTCATAAGAGGGATTGTTCCCCAGCCCCAGGCTGGCCTGATGTTAAGGGGTCAGGGCCTAGTGCATACGCTGGGCACTCTGTTTCTCCATGATGCCTGCCCAGGCACCAGACCTCAATACGTCAGTGCTTCAGATCTTAAGGTAGCAGAGTTTGCTGAAACTCTCAGGACCATTGTGGTCCCCACTCCACCTGCAGCTCCCATCATTTTATAAACAGGAAACCCAGACTCAGGGAAGTGAGGTGGCTTGTTCTGGTGTCTATTGGCTGATGGATGGGGAGGAAGGAGCAACTTGCAGTGTGAGTGAGGAAGAGTCCGAGGCCCAAAAGGAGAACTTGCTGGAGGGACAGGGGCTGCAGGACAGTGAAAGGAGAGGTGGGGAGGGTAGAAAGAATGAGGAACCAAAGAAAGAAACAGGAGTGAGATTTCTTGGAGGGTGGGAAGCTTTGAACCAGGCTCTCAGGGGCCATCCAGGAGGAGACACTGAGGGATAACTATCAGAGTCCTCAAGCATCTAGACCTCTGTCCACTGCATTGAGGCGGTTCTTAAACTATGCGAGAGAAAAGTGAGAGTTTTCCAGTGGAGAGGGGAAAGGGTGCTGGAGAGAATCCCTAGGGGTAGAACAAGCTGGTTAAAAGCAGAGAGGAGCATTCAGACCCTCCACGAAGTGAGTGGACAGGCTCCCCCCCCCCCCTCCTCTCCATCATCCTGCCTGCTACCCATCCTAGCATAAGCTTCCCGCATCCTCCTCAGGGCCCTCAGATAAGGCGATGGCTGGTAGTTGGATTGGAGAGGCGTACATTCATTCCCATCACCCCCATTTTGGCAGTATTCCAGGCCTGGAAAACTCCATGCAGTGACAGCTCCTTTCTTAGAGCCAGAACTCTCAGTGAGAGTTCCAGAACCCAGGCTCCCTCAGTTTCGGCCGCTTCCAGGAACTCTGAGGGCCTCAGGGCTGAGCCAGCTCTGACTGTCACAAAGTCACAAACAGGTATCCTGGATGGAGGAACCCCTCAGAATGAGGTGCCTGACTGCACACATGGCCTTTCCACCTGGCCCCTCAGATGGGGTGTTTTTCATAGCACCTGCAGTGGAAGGGAGAGCATGTTGTTCTAACTCCATGGAACACTGGGCTATGTAAACAATAGACATGGAGCTTGGAACAAAAATCACCTGCAGGGCCAGCAGAGCCGCACCAGAAATCCCAAAGAGAAGGCAGCCAAGGATCTGAAAGTTCCAAGGTGGCGGTGAACAGTACACACACTCAGATGTTGGTGAGGTGTCTGGTGGCATGGACTTTTGCCTTGGGGCTGCTGGTCTTCTTTTGGAGGATTATAGGGGGCTGGTGGCCTGAGTGGCAGCCTCTTCTCCCCGCCCCCCTCTCTCCATATAATGCAACCATCATGGAGTATGGGCAGGGGAGGGGCAATGAGCTCAGCTGACTTGGAAAGCCCCAAGCCCACAAGGCCTGCGCCAGCCGGGAAGCAGGTAGACTACTGGCTCACTGGTCCCCTCCACATCCCACAGACCTCTGGGTCCTAGGCCACCTCTTGGGCAGTGATGGACAGGGAGAGATGATCTGCACACTGGGTAGGATCTGATACTGCTCCCAGAAAGCCACTGTCACTACACTGGACCCTCAGGGAGCTCTTTCTGAACTGACTCCCCTTGCTGCTGGCCTCTTTCTCCTCTGAGGCGCCTTCTACTCCAGGAAGTTCTCTCTGAGAACCAAGGCCAAGCTGGGTAGCCTCCTCTGGGCCTCACTGTATGTACCCTGTCATATCCAAGCCTTATCATCTCTAGTCTATCTTCTTAAGGCAGATCTGAACCCTATTTGTCTCTGTGCCCACCTCCATATATAATAGGTGCTCAATAAGTGCTTGGTGTATAGAACAGGGCATCTCTAGATAAGGTCTGATACTTAGGACTGGAGTTTTTAGTGGGAGGCCTCATTCTCTGGCCAGGCTGCACTGGGCCTAGGGGTACAGTTGGGGGAGAGGGTAGGAGGCAGAGCTGTGTGCACTGCCCTCGATCCGTCTGTTCCCGTCCCAGCCAGAGCCTAGTCCTCTACACCAAGCAGGTCTGTGGCTACTGCATTCCCTCCCTGTCAGGCACTGTGGGGATGTGTGTGTGGCCAGGTTGGGGGGAGGGGACTTTAAACAAACAGCCCCTGGCCCCAGTGAGTGCCAAGGCTCACCATACCCCTCTCCCCAGACAGAGGCTGCTTGCTAGACCATGTGACAAGGAACCAGCAAAAATCATTTAGCAAAAACGGATTTGGTGCTTTGCCTCCCACTCCCTCAGCCAGGCTAGATAGCGCCTGGACGTCCCTCCTGCTCTCCCTCCCCCTTGGGCCTTTTACCCCTTAATCCGCTGAGTGGGGAGCAGTCACGTGGACCCCCAGCTCTCGACAGGAAGCTGTCGGCACCACCGGCTCGAAGGGCCCGCTCCCTCACCGCCTGGGGAAGGCAGGCTACCTTCCCCCAGCCTTGCTGCTGAAACCCAACCCCTCTTTCCAGCTGTAGCACGAAAGAGCCCCAGGCCCAGCCTTCCCCGGGGACCCTGCAGCCTGCAGATCTCACGGTCAGGGAATTTTCCCTGCACAGTGTTCCAAGCCGGCAGAGCCTCCAGAACAAAGGCCAGGGAGAGACAGCGACCCGGTCCCCCTTCACTGCACACTCCCACCAAGTCAGGACAGGGGAGACGCAGTGGACAGACCATCCTTTCAGTTGGGGCTGTGCTTTGGGAAGCAATTCCTGAAGGAGCCAGGCCCAAATCAGTTTGGAGCAGTCTCCAATTCTTTCAGCTCTTTCCCCTCAGGCAGGAAACTCTAAGATGCTGGTCCTGACCTGAGTTAGAGCCAGGCCTGCTCAAAAAGGCCTCCTCAGAAAAGGGTACTGAGGCTGGGTAGCAGGGAAGCACAGATTCCTGAACTCACTAACCGGTACCTGGGAAAAGGCTATTGACAAAAGAAAAATTGGGCTTTTTGTTGTTATTCCCAAGAACAGACTATTCCTCAAAGTCAGCCAATAAACTGTTATGAGGCGGCAGTCCTGACAATAGTATAACAGAGTGGAAAGATCCCAGAAAGCAAGGAATGGCTCAAAGCACTGTTTCACCAGTTACCCCATGGGGCTGGTCCAGCTGTACCAACTCCCCAAGATGCATTATATACAAGTCTGAGACAGACTCATTTTCTCAACTGTAATATGGGGCGATTACTGTTTGCCATGCCCACCTCCACTGAGCAACTGTTAACTACCTACTATGTGCCAGGCCTTAAGTCAATTGCTGGAAATGAAAAGTAAGAGGATCTCCAACCAAGATCCCCCAAAGAGGATCGTGTCAGATAACATGTATGAAGGTGTTTGGAAAACTGAAATGTTGAAAGAGATAAGGACCAGCTGTAATGATCTCGTTAAATTTCTGTGAATGGGGCTGCTAAAGCGATTTTTAAAGTTTTCTCAAATGATTTAAGTAAGCCAGACCTGTCTCTGTAATCTGTCCTGCACTATTTATTTGCTTAGCAAACCATTTCTTCATAGATAGTGCAAAGGAAGGACTTCAGACCAGCCTGAGGCAGAATTTTATCCCAAATTCAGAGAGAGTGGGGTCTGAATTAATTAGGTCTTTCTGTAACTTAATGTATAAACCTGGGCTCAGGAAATTTGGCCTTTAAAGCAGGTGCCCTTTCAAATGAGGTGGGTTTCATGTGACTATTTTAACTTCAGCTCCATTACCCTTTATGGTCTGCAGGGGTGGGGGTGGGGGAGCGGGTTGGGAGAGGTCTGGTGCAAGTCTGCTTCCGTGAGTGGGGAGCCAGAGGAACCGTAAAACAACCCGCTCCCAGCCAGGTAAATCACACTGGTGCCCTGCCGGGGTCTCCACCAGCTGGGGTGAGGGCAGGTGCCAAGGTTTCCAGTCCGACGTTGGGGTCTCTTTCTTCCAACTTTTATTAGCCCCTCGTTGTCTTTGGACTTTTTTCCTCCAGCTTTATTGAGGCATAATTGACAAATACTATTGTGTATATTTTAAACGTACACACAATGTGATGATTTGCTATATGTATACATCATGAAATTATTACCAAAAACAAGGTTCTCATCCACCACCTCACATAGTTATTTATTTATTTAATTTTTTAGTGAGAATTCATAAGATCTACTCTCTTAGCAAATTTCAAGTATCCAATACAGTATTATTAACTACAGTCACCATGCCTTACATTCGGTCCTCAGAATTTATCTTATAACTGACAGTTTGTATCCTTTGACCCTCTCCTTGTCTCCCTTACCTCTCAGTCCCAAGCAACTATCATTCTTCTCTGCGTCTGAGCTCAACTTTTTTTTTTTTAGGTTCTACCTATAAGTGATATCATATAGTATTTGTCTTTCTTTAATTTTTCTTAGCAGAGTGCCCTCTGGTTTCATTTATGCTGCAAACGACAGGATTTTCTTATTCTTTTATGGATGAATAATATTTAATTATATGTTTATGTATGTGTGTGTGTGTGTGTGTGTTTATGTAAACATCACATCTTCTTTATTCATTCATCTGTTGATGGATACTTAGGTTGTTTCCGTGTCTTGACTATTGTGAATGATGCTGCAACAAATATGGAAGTGCAGATACCTCTTCAACATAGTCATTTAATTTCCTTTGCATGTATACCCAGAAGTGAGATTGCTGGGTCATATAGTATTTCTATTTTTAATTTTTTGAGAAAAATTCTTACTATTTTTTATAATGGCTATACCAATTTACATTCCCACCAATAATGAATAAGGGTTCTCTTTTTTCTACCTCCTTACTAACACCTGTTATCTCTTATATTTTTGATAAAGCCATCCTGACAGGTGTGGGATGATAGCTCATTGAGGTTTTGATTTTCATTTCCTGATGATTGGTAATGTTAAGCACCCTTTCATGTACCTGTTGGCCATTTGTATGTCAGGTCCTGTGCCTATTTTTAAAAAATTGGTAATTTGGCCTGACCAGGCAGGCGGTGGCACAGTGGATAGAGCATCAGACTGGGATGCAGAGGACCTAGGTTTGAAACCCTGAGGTTGCTGGCTTGAGTGCAGGCTCATCAGCTTGAGCATAGGGTCATCAGCTTGAGCATGGGGCTGCTGGCTTGAGCGTGAGATCATAGACATGACCCCCATGATTGCTGGCTTGAGCTAAAAGGTCACTGGCTTAAAGTCCAAGGTCACTGGTTTGAGCCCAAGGTCGCTAGCTTGAGCAAGGGGTCACTTACTGTGCTGTAGCCCCCTGGTCAAGGCACATGAGAAAGCAATCAATAAACAACTAAAGAGCTGCAACAAAGAATTGATGCTTTTCATCTCTCTTCCTTCCTGTCTGTCTGTCCCTACCTGTCCCTCTCTCTGTCTCTCTCACTGTCTATGTCACACACACACAAAAATTGGGTTATTTGTATTTTTTATTTTTATTTTTTTTACAGGGACAGAGAGAGAGTCAGAGAGAGGGGTAGATAGGGACAGACAAACAGGAGTGGAGAGAGGTGAGAAGCATCAATCATCAGTTTTCGTTGCGACACCTTAGTTGTTCATTGATTGCTTTCTCACATGTGCCTTGACTGCGGGCCTTCAGCAGACCGAGCAACCCCTTGATCGAGCCAGTGACTTTGGGTCCAAGCTGGCGAGCTTCTGCTCAAGCCAGATGGGCCCACACTCAAGCTGGTGACCTTGGGGTCTTGAACCTGGGTCCTCCACATCCCAGTCCGATGCTCTATCCACTGTGCCACTGCCTGGTCAGGCTGTTATTTTGCTATTGAATTGTAAGAGTGCCTTATATATTTTGGATATTAATTTATTTTTGGATATATGGTTTGCAAATATTTTTTCCAATTTTACAAATTGCCTTTTAATTTTGTTCATTGTTTCTTTAGCTGTGCAGAAACTTTTTAGTTTGATGTAGTCTCATTTGATTATGTTTGCTTTTGTTGCTTGTTGTGCTTTTGGTGTCAGATCCAAAATATAATTGCCAAGACCATGTCAAGGAACTTTTCCTCTATATTTTCTTCCAGGAGGTTTATGTATTCAGGCCTTATGTTTAAGTCTTTAATATATTTTGAGTTGATTTTTGTTTATGGTATAAGATATGGGTTGAATTTTATTCTTTTGCATGTGGCTCTCCAGTTGGATTACTTGTTCTGGCCTATGGGTGGCCTCCAAATTCTCCAGCCATCCAGTGCCATCTTGGACTCTAGGATATAGGACACTCTTACTGAAGAATCTCTTGGCTGATTCTGAAACTCCTTACCCCAACCTAGAGATATTTCCCACTTCCTCTTATTATTTGCCCAGTAGGATTCTAGGTCAACTGTACCTTAGCCAGTCCAATACAATAGCCACTAACAACATGTGGCTGTTGGGACTTGTGGCCAGTCTCAATTGAGATGTGCTTTAAGTGTAAAAATACACACCAGCTTTTAAAGACTCAGTGTGGAAAAGGTAATGTAAAATATCTCATTAATAATTTTTATATTGATTACATGTTGAAATGATAATATTATGAGCATATTGGGTTAAAGATATATATTTTTTTCTTTTTAAAAAATTTAAATGAGAGGAGGAGAGATAGACAGACTCCTACATACACCCTGACTGGGATCTACCCAGCAGCCCCTGTCTGGGGTTAATGCTCTGCCCATCTGGGGCCGATGCTTGTAATCGAGCTATTTTTAGCACCTGAGGAGGAGGCCCCATGGAGCTATTCTCAGCATCTGGGGCTAATGCACACTGGAATCAATCAAGCCATAGCTTCAGGAGGGAAAAGGGGGGGGGAGAGGGAAAGGGGAGGAAAAGCAGATGGTTGCTTCCTCTGTGTACCCTGATGGGAAATCAAACCTGGGACTTCCACACACCAGGTTGACACTCTACCACTAAGACAACTGGCCAGGGCCAAAAGATATATTTTAAAAATGAATTTTACCTGTTTCTGTTTAATTACTTAATGTGACTATTAGCAAATTTGAAATTACACCTATGACTCCATTTACAGCTCACATTATGTTTCTTTGGACAGCACTGCTGTAGAGCGTCAAGCACTAAAATACTGGGTGGGGTGGTAGGCACATTTCAGTGACCTTTCTAAATCTCTGCTCCCTTTTGTCTCAAATAGGATTAAATGTATATGCTTCAGATGACTGTTGGGAGAACTTAGGTAAGCTAATATATAGTTGTGGAAGCACCTAGCATATATACAAGTTAACTCAGTACGTGTTGGGTTCTTTTCCAAATCACAGTTCAAACATCTTCTAGAACAGTGGTTCTCAATTTGGGATGCACCTGGATTTATCTAGGCAGCTTTAAAAAACCATGCCTAGGCCTGGACCCCATTCTGGGTTTGCATGGGGACTGGGAATGAGCAGAATTTCAAAGGTCCCAGCTGATTCTAACGCCTGGCCAGGGTGGAGAATCCTGCTCTAGATGAATTGTTCTCTCCTTCACCTCTCAGTGCTCTGACCCCTTGCTTCCCATGGTGTCCTTTTAGCATTTTACATGTGTTTTGTACTACTTTAATTATAACCAACATTTCTGAAAGCCTACCAAACGTCTGCCACTTTACATATATTGCTTTTAATCCTTACCACAACTCTGCAAGGTGAATTAGATTAACACTGTTCTGTAGATGGGAAGGCTGGGGCTTAGAAAGGTTAAACGAACTTACTTGTTCAATAAGTGGAGGGAAGACAGAGGGAAGTATTCAACCCGGCTAAGTCTGACTCCAGAGTGTGACCCATTGACCATTAGGCAACAGTGCCTTCATTTTAAATTCTTCAGTAACTAGAATATAAGTTTCCAGGAACAGGGATGATTTCTTCCTGTTTGCAACAGGAATCATGTGATGCATTTAGTACCCGCCTCGATAAATACCTTTTCAAAATAGGTGGTTCATTAAAGGCTTGACTAAGTGTGACAAGTTTTCTATTGTTGTAAGACTTTAAATAAATATAAACATTTTTAAATCAAGGGGTGAAAACGTGTGCTTCCATCCACATGATGGATTCACCTGCAGCCATTCAAAAGGACAGATATTGCACGTGACGTGGAAAGACAATTACGGTGCCATGACAAGTGGTGGGAAAATCTGGATCCATATTCTGGAAATGGTATAATTAAAATTATTTTAAGACATTAAAAACTATTTTCCCATTGACTTGAGAGAGAGAGAAAGTGGAAGCAGGGGAAGAGAGGGAGAGAAACATCAACTCGTTGATCCACTTAGTTGTACACTCATTGGTTGCTTCATGTATGTGCCCTGACTAGGGATTGAGCCCACAACCTCAGTGTACCACGGAGCCAGGACCTAAAAAACATTTCTTAAATAAAAAAGAGGTGGGATTGCTGGGAAAGAATGACATGAGAATGCTATCAGGGGTTGTGTTATGGTGGTGGTGAAATCACAGATAATTTTTTTTCTTCTATTTTTCAAATCTTCTGTAATGAGTCTATATGACCTTTAGACAAAGTGGAAAAAAAATCCTTTGAGTTGACTCATCCCAACAAAAACCGTAAGATTTGATCTGTACTCCTTTATCCTCTGCCTCAGTTCAGGCCACCTTGCCCCACCCCTTTGACAAGGAGAGGAAGGGGAAACTCAGTAGGGCTCCTTGAAGAGCCAGCCAGCCCTGCCATAGGATGAGGACTGAGGCATTTTCCCCACAGCCAATCCAGGAGCGGAAGACTGAAGAGCTGCATCTTTCCCTCCAGGAGCAGGGTCCTTAGGCCTCCATAATCAGGACCCTGTTGTTCTGCACTGAGCAGGAAGGGAAGTGGGGTGCTCTCTTTCTGGGTCTCCTGGTGCCCTTCCCAGGTTTGGAGTCAAGCACAGAAGCAGGCAACCCTTGATATTTGTCCCAGGCAGGCGCAGCAGCCCTGTGGTCCTAGTCTGGTGCATACAGGGCTGCTGGGTGTCCAGATGCACAGTTACTGAGAGGAAATGACTTCCCCTTTTTCTTAGGCTCTCTCCTCTTTCTGGCTGGCAGGGGAGGACCCTACCCAGAATCTAGGCCTGCCCACTGTGCCATTGGGGGCCAGCCCACTGACTAGCAGACAGTGGGTAGAGAGGTTCTGAGCAACCTCAGGGAAATGATATGCCAGCAGAGTCTCATCAGAAAAATGGCATAATAACCCCTGTTTGGCAGGCTGTGATTGAGAGAAGATGGGCAGAAAGCACTCAGAACAGGCTCAGCAAACAGCAGCTGTTATTGGTGCTTCTGTCTCCTTGGTCCCTCCTGACCCAGGCTCTTGGGGCTGGTTGAGGACCCTGGATTTGACTTTAGAGATCAGCTCCTTTTAGTGCTTTGCTCTTCTGACCCCACCGCTGAGGTTGTCTGGGAAAGTCACATGACTTCAGGCTGGCCATCTTGCCATCTCTACTTCTCCCTTCATATCTGCTTGGCTCTGGAGGAGTAAGGAAATCCCTGGGGAGAGAACCTCACTCTTCCTCAGGAGGTGTAGTCAGCATCCTCTTGCTGGAGGTTGAACAGTGATAGTGAGAGAGCTGACCTTACCCTGATCCTCCCACCCTGGCTGTGCTCCACTGCAGGATCCTTCAGGAGACTGAGGCTAGTCTAGAAGGTTCTGGTGGTATTCCCCCAGAAAACATACACAGGCTTTAGGGGTATTTCTGAGGGACACGGC
Source organism: Rhynchonycteris naso (assembly GCA_037038555.1). Classification (NCBI taxonomy): domain Eukaryota; kingdom Metazoa; phylum Chordata; class Mammalia; order Chiroptera; family Emballonuridae; genus Rhynchonycteris; species Rhynchonycteris naso. The sequence continues at coordinate 41,784,446 of CM073002.1, forward strand.
TTTTTCATAGTACTTGCAGCACTGTAATAATATTCGTGATGATGATGCTGCAGCACTCTGCAGTCTGCAAAACACGTTTTTTTGTTGTTGTTTGTTTTAATTTTTGACAGAGACAGAGAGAGTCAGAGAGGGGGACAGACAAAGATGAGAAATATCAATTCTTTTTTGCAGCATCTTGATTGTTTGTTGATTGCTTTATCATATGTGCCTTGACCAGGGGCTACAGCAAAGCAAGTGACCCCTTGCTCAAGTCAGCAATCATGGGATCAAGTCTATGATCCCATGCTCAAGCCAGCGACCCTGCGCTCAAGCCGGATGTATCCGTGCTCAAGCTGGCGACCTCGAGGTTTTGAACCTGGGTCCTCCGCATACCAGTCTGACACTCTATCCATTGTGCCACCGCCTGGTCAGGTTGCAAAGCACGTTTTTATACCTCATCATATTTACTCTTCTCAACAAACAACTTTGTGGGGTGATATTTTTATTATCTCTATTTCATCAGCGAGACCACTGAGGCTCAAAAGAGTAACTGATGACTACAGGGAAGTGATAAAGGGATGTCTCCTGATTGCAAATCCTGGAGAGCAAATAGGGGCTTGGTATCCTGGGGGTTCTCCCTCTGTTTTGAGCCCCTGAACATACCCAAAGGAGGTCCTTTCTTGTCTCTCTTCAGTAGAGAAAGTGGGAATCTGATTAAAATAAAGAGGGGGTGGGAAATGGATTGGGAGGGGAGGTCATTTTCCCCAGGCACTGGGTGTGAAATGAACAGATGAGAAGGCAGATGTCTTGGTGTCATGGACGGATTTCAAGTGTAGAAGGGTTGGCTGGCTCCCCACAATGCAGCCACAACTTTGGGGAAGAGAACTAAATTCTTCTTTCTGGGTGCCCCTGGCAATGGGGGAAAATGGACAATTCTGGAAGCCTTCCTGGTTAGCAAGACTCCCCACAGTGCCCAGAGGGGCAGGAAAAGAAGCCCTGCTCCCACTTGTCCTATGTCCATGTCATCTTCCTGGAGAATGGGAGGGATGGGGACAGTCTTGCTGAGATCAGGAGAGAGCTGCTGGCCGCCCTCCCAGTCTCCGTTTCTGGCCTGTCTGCAGAGAGACTGCGGAGGCCCAGGATCTTACCACCTGTGAGGCCCAAACCCAGTGACAAAAATTTGTTTTAAGAACCTTTTTTTTTTTTTTACAGGGACAGAGAGAGAGTCAGAGAGAGGGATAGACAGGAATGGAGAGAGGTGAGAAGCATCAATCATTAGTTTTTCGTTGCTGTTGTGACACCTTAGTTGTTCATTTATTGCTTTCTCACATGTGCCTTGACCGCAGGCCTTCAGCAGACTGAGCAACCCCTTGCTGGAGCCAGCGACCTTGGGTCCAAGCTGACGAGTTTTTTGCTCAAACCAGATGGGCTCGCGCTCAAGCTGGTGAGCTCAGAGTCTCGAACCTGGGTCCTCCGCATCCCAGTCCAATGCTCTATCCACTGCGCCACAGCCTGGTCAGGCTGTTTTAAGAATCTTTGACTTACAAATTGCTGTGGGATGCTATGGGGGGGAGGGGGGAGTCCTGGATAAGTGTCCCGAAGCCAGCTGTCAGTTTAGTTTGGCCATTACCTGTCCCTTTGCCTTTGTGGTGGTACTATTTTCGGCACAAGCGGCAGGAGCACCAATGTCCTTGTGTGCTGTCAGCCAGCTTCCCAAAGTAAAATCCTAGCCTGGAGGTCCCAGGGATCTCCCCAGGCAGGCAGGCAAGCCGGCAGAGCCTCAAACTAGATCCTGGAAACTTTATGGCACTTCTCTCTGCTCTGCTCAGTGCCTCTTCTAGAGATTGCTCAAATAATAAAATAAGGCATTATAATAACAGTGACCATTTTACTGATCACCTACCATAGGCCAGGTGTTGTGCAAGGCATTTTGTTTATATTAACCTCATTAGTTCCCAGCGTGTCCTGCTTATTCTATATCCAGCTTCAGAAAGGAATACTATATAGATAGAGAACATGGGTATGGTTTCCATTTCATTATATTTGTGGCTAATAGAATAGTGCCCATCCCCTTCTAAAAAAACCCACATAGTTCTGATGGGAGAGAATAAGACTTTGTTTCTATTGTTTTGCTTTTCAGGAGAACGTCCAGATACCTGAGTCTGTGCCAGGCCCGGAGCTGCTGGCATCCACAGTGGGCACGACCCCTACAGACACATCTCCTATAATTCACAATTTTTTTCTGGTCCCAGCTGTTCTTCCCATCAAAGAGGCTGTGTTTGAGATGTTTTTCTCTCCCTTGCTCAACAGCTAGGGTCTTTCCTATCAAAACTGGAGGGACAGAGCTTCTGGGTCCAGTTACAACTGGTGAACCATGCAGGGGCCTGGGCAAGCCCCTGTCCCAGCCGCTGGGCCCTGGATGCTGCCGCCGAAGGAGCTGCCAGCAGAGTGGGGGTTTGTAGGGAGGGTTGCTGGTGTAGGGTGGAAAAGGGGCACATTCCTCCATCTGGTGGCAGGAGCTGGCTAGCCAGAGGCCTTTTTCACGGCCCAATGCAGTGCGGCTCTTGTGTTTATGAGCTTTGTGAGATTTAGATTGCTCTGTATTAGCCACAGGTTTTTTTGGGTCACATCAAAGGTTAGAAAGCTGTGGAAAGAGTTCTTTCCCCATGAATCACACTTCCCAAAAATCTAATTCTCTGAGAGGAGCCGGCTTGCTTTATGGAGCTGGCAGGAGAAAGGGACTAGCAGGGGATCCTGGGGAATTCTCCTGAAGAAACCTCTGGGAGGCTGGACAAAGGAATTCTCAAACAGGAGAAGAGCCAGGGGCAGAGAACGACCTGCTGGGACCAGATTGATGGACTTGGCTTTGGGGATTGGGATGAGATGGCAAGAGGGCTTCAGATGCTGCAGGCCTGGAAGGATTGGGCCCCCTGCATTATACAACTCCAGGGGGTGCCCTGGCTTGTGCAGTCATGACCTGCATAGCTACACATAGCAACCCTGTCTTGCGTTACTCCCTCCTGGGTGAATAAGGTATCTCCTTAATGGACATCCTTGAATCTTGGTCATAGATTATAATTATCTGCACCCTATTCCTGGCCACTTCACATTATACCTTTGAGGACAGAAACCAGCCATATCTTCTTAGCTTTTACTTTCTAACAAGGCACATAGTATATGCTCAGTAAATGCTTGTGAAATGAGTAAATAAACATTGTTGAAGGAGTTCTAGCATCTGGGGACTGGTAGGCTAACTTAAGTATTAGAAGCCAAGAAGGGCTTTGATTTCTTTGAAGAAAAAGTACGCCTGCCCTGGCCAGATAGCTCAGTTGGTTCAAGTGTTGGCCCAAGCACAGAGGTTATCAGTTCTATCCCCAGTTAGGGCACATACAGAAATAGATTGATGTTCCTGTCTTTCTCTCTTTCTCCTTTCCTCTCTCTCTAAAATCAATCAATAAAAAAAAAAAATCTTAAAAAAGAAAAAGTACTATCCAAATACACCAACTCCTTTAAGACTCAGATTGACCACTACCTACTTTAGGAAGCCCCGTGATCAATCTTAGTTCACTTAGTCCCGCCTTCATTTCTCAGATACGTACCAGCCTCTTTTTTGGGCACTGCAGTCCTGATAGGGTGACAGACATACATGCTGATCATTGCAGGGAGTGATCAAAACTGTCAGAAAGGCACACGTGAGCCATGTGCAGGGGCCACAGAAGCTAGGAAGGGAGTGGCTCACTCACTGTCAGAATGGAGCTTACAGGGAGGGCTGGAGAGCAGACAAGTAGGGAAAACACTGTCATGCTCTTATATAGACTTTGGCTCTTTTGAGCCCAGAAGGTCAAGCATCTATTCCAAGGTCACATCGCTAATAATGACTCACCTAATAACGACTCACCCGATTCTGCAGTTCTGTATCCTGTGCCATATCACCACTTTCTATCCTCAAACCCAGGGATTGATTCTCTGTCTACCTGTAGTCCTCGTGGCCTCACAGAACGTTTGATTTACAGGGAGGCCTCAGCAAGGGCGATGGAGTTTATTTCTGAGCCATCAGGTGACCTGTCTGGGCCTGCTTTTATCTGTGGTTGCCTTGTTAACAATCCAGCTTGTTCCCAGCTCCTTGTCTATCTCGCTCAACAGTTTGATGCTCTGTTGACCTACTTGGCAGCAATCATACTCCCTAGGCCCTGCATGGTCATCTCCCTCATGGTGGATTATAGTGCCTTTGCACCCTTGGGCACTTGGACTCTAGGCTGTCATGGGGCATTGGGGGTCTCAGTCCCTCCGGGGTTGGGCACACCCCCACCAAACCTCCTGCACTGGCTGAGCCCAGAGTCCCTGCCTTCTGCTGCCAGATATCCCCAGCCAGTCTCCTCTGCCAGGACGTCCTGTCTTCCCTCAGCTCACCATCTGCAATACTGCCCATCCCTGCCTGCTAGGCTGCAATAGGAGAGAGGGCTTGGACCCCGCAATCAGATCTGGTTCAACTCTTGCATCTGCCAGTTTTCAAAAGTTCCTTAACTTCCCTGAACCTTGTCTTTCCATCTGTAAAATGGGAATAATCATAACTATGTCACTGAAATATATGCTTAATGTGTGAAAGTGCTCTGTTCTGTACCCTGCTACTTAGCTTAGTAAGTGGAAGCTGATAGCAGCTACTGCTTATAAAAGTTTTTCAAAAGATTTTCACTATCTGGGTTTGGCTCTCTTGAGCACAGAGAAGTTAAGTGTCTTCTCCAAGGTCGAGTGGCTAGTAGGAATGTCTCAAACGCAATTCTTCCACTCTGTATCCCGTGATATACACCATCTTGCTTTCCATCTTGAGTGTAGGCCTTGATAACCTGTCCTTCCTACTGCTTTTGTTTGACCTTGAGACAGAGAAAGCTTGATTCAGCCCATTTTACAGTGAGGCGATTTGGGCTCAGTGAGAGTAAGTGAGTTAGTTGCCCAAGGTCAGACTGCCTCTCAGAGGGAGCTGGGTGAGAACTTGTTTTGATTCTGCATTCTGAGGCTTCAAAATAAATCTTCACCTCCTTTTTTCCTCCACTGTCAGAGCATCCCATCCCTATTTTAAGACCTCTCTCCCCATGCTCAAAATGCCAGTGAGTTGGAGCATAATTCTGGCTCTTTCCATGGTCCCAAGCAGACCCTTCAGGGAGAAAAGGGGGAGAAGGACTCTGGGTCTTGGGGCATAGGTTTCTGGGAGCGAAAGAGCACAGTGCCAGGGCTGTGGGAAGGGGTTCCTGCTGGTTGAGACCTTCCCCTCAGGGACCCGAGTCAGCTCAGACTCTGCTCTTCCCACACCCCAGCCCCTGGCCAGGGCAGCCCTGTGGCCAGTTGGCAGCTGCTGCCCAGCCCCCAACCCCAGGCTGCCAAGGTTGGCAGCCTCACAGCCACACTGCACAACTCCGCGCCTCTCCTCCTCAGTTTATTCCTTCCAGATACACAGTTGCTGCTTTTTATTTGGATCACTTTTCTGTGTTATGCTATTTCAGTTGTTTTTCCAATCCCTCTCTCCACCCCCCTGCCTTTCCCTGTGGCAGGATTCCTAAGAAGATGAGTTTTTGAAAAGAGCTATAAGCACATCTGCTCTCTGGCTGCAGCATTCCAGGAGGGCCCTGTCAGGGGCGCAGGTCCAGGGAGCCAGGACAGGCTGGGTAGTGGAGGCTGGTGGGCAGGGTGCAGGGCCCCTGGCAGTGGAGACCTGTCATGGGCACACTCACTGCCGCAGGCAGGGCTGAGCCTCAGGGATCGCGGGTGCTGCCAAAGTCCTGAAGCCGCAGCTCGCCAACTCCCTAGCCCTGCTGGCTGCGGCTGCTGGCTCTCTCGGCTAAGGTCTGTGACTGCCAGGCTCAGGGTGAGGGAAACAAGGAGCCTTCAAAGGCATTCTGGCCTTCCATCTCCACTTTTGTCAGTGGTTCTGAGGGGGTGGGGGTCCTGTGTGTGGTCGGTGTGGGAGTCAGTATGGGAGTGTGAGAGTACACTTGTGTGCTAGAGTGTGGTGGTTGCATGCAGGCTCAGAAGTACAGGGCCTGGGTTCAATTCCTGACCTTACCACCAATGGCTGTGTGAACCTGGGCAAGTTACTGTGCAGGGGGGACGGTAACATGTCTCCCTCGCGGCATTGTTGACAAGGTGAACTGAGTTAACGCGTGAAAGTACTTTCTGGCACATAGTAAGTGCTTAATAAATGTTTCAGCTAGTATGTATGTATGCATGTATGTATGTGGGTATGTATGAAATGTAGTAGATTTAGGTGGGGTGGTTCTTCGTGGACTTTGGAGTAGAGAATCGCCTGGGAAACTTGTTGAAGGTGCTAGCTTCTGGCCTTACCCACAGATTCTGATTCAGCAGGTCTTGGTTGGGCTCAGGAATTTACTTTAATCTGGAGGCCCTGGTAGTGCTGACGCTGGCCCAGAAGCTGATCTGCAGTCACTTGAGGTGTCTGGGTGAACAGACCTTTGAAATCCTTGGACTCAGGTACGTCGATCAGAGCTGCCTTGCAAATGTAGGCAGAGACCAGATGAAAGGGTGGAGTGGAATGAGGCTTAGAGGTGGGCTAAGCTTTGAGGCTGAGCCTTGAGGCTTGAAAAAGAAATTAAAGTTATGGGGTTTTCAGCAAGGGATCGACACAGTCCTATTAAGTGATTTGGGCCGGACCAGCTTGGTTTACCAGCCTAGGACAGGGCAGCTGGCAAGGAGGGTGTAAAAGTGCGGTTAGCTCCAGACCAGAGCGGCAGAAGGGTCTATGCCCTGAGAGTAGAAGAAGCAGTGTCTGGAGGATGAGAGAACCCTCCAGTGGTGCCAATGCCCTCCTCCCTCAGGTTGGGCATCCGAGCCGCTGGCAGAGCCTCCGAGCTGGGCCTGGGTGCCGCGGGCTGGTCCCTGCACCAGGGAGCCAGGCTGTGGCCAGACTCCAGGGCGTGGCTGAGGAGAGGAATCCAGCTCTGTCAACTCATTCTCTCAAGAGCTTGTAGTTTCCTGATTTATTTTTCTCTGCTTTTCCTCTTAGTAAAGATCTTTTAGAAAAATTCTTTATTTTTTTGGACTGGGTTAAGGAAAAAGGAAGGTGGGCTGTTCTGAGGCGAGAGAAAGGGCTGGCTGCTGGCTTCAGGGAAGAGACTGGGAACCAGAGGCAGGCCCCTGATGTGGAAGTCCTTCCTCCGGAAGCAGGCTGGTGGGGCAGCTCGGAGAGCTGGGTCCTCCTCACCTGAGATTTCCTTTCAGGTGGTGACCTTGATGAGTCTATAAGTGTGTATGAAGGTGAGTGAGTGACTCAGTGAATGAGTGTGTGTGTGTGTGTGTGTGTGTGTGTGTGTGTGTATGAGTCTGCTGTGCACACATATGTGAAGAATGAAGAATAATAACTGGTCGGTGCACAGACAGACCTGGGTCAGGAACCATCTGCCATTTTCCAGGCATACTTCTGAACAAAATATTTAACGTTTCTTAAGTTTTCTATAAAATGGAAAAATAATCTCTTTCACAATTGTTGTGAGACTAAATGTGAAAATACTTAGGAAAGGTCCAAGTACCTGGTATATGATAGTTGCCAAATGTTCTTCAAGTCTCCTGTACAGTTGGAGGAGATATTTCTTTCTTTTTTTAAAAAATTATTATTCAGTGAGAAGAGGGAAGGCAGAGAAAGACTCCTGTATGTGCCTGGACAAGGATCTACCTGGCAAGCCCACTAGGGGGTGATGCTCTGTCCATCTGGGATGTTGCTTGGTTGCTCAGCAACCAAGCTCTTCTTAGAGCCTGAGGTGGAGGCCATGGAGCCATCCTTAGCCCCCGGGGTCACATCACTCCAATTGAGCCATGGCTGCAGGAGAGGTAGAGAGAGAGAAAAAGAGAGAGAAGAGAGAGGGGGAGGGGTGGGAAAGCAGATGGGTACTTTTCCTGTGTGCCCTGAATGGGAATCGAGCCTGGGACATCCACATCTGACATGCAACCACTGAGCCAACTGGCCAGGGTCAGAGGAGCTATTTCTACATGCATATACCAAGCGTGTTTGTGTCTGGGCAAGAAACCCCATTTGTCCAAGGTTTAAATGGGTTCTCCCTGAGTAAGAACCTTCCTTCCTTAGGATATATCTTGTGGTATGGAGATATCTCAGGTCTGATTAAAGGTAATAGTGTTGCCTGGAAAGTTCTTTTCTAAGCCACGAAGTCCACTATTCAGGGGGGAGAGAGAAGCTGCTACATCTGGTATCCCATGAGTTGACCCATGTGAGCCTTGGCTTAGGTCTGTATGAGTCCATTCAGAGCAGTGTGACTCTGTTGTTCATAGTTCTGCTTTTAGTGAATGCAAAGACTCTTGGTCACCCCTTAATTGATATCCATCTACAGCAATGGTCAGTTTCTCTTTTTCTAGTTTCATGACTCTCTGGCTATGCTGCTCCCTTCTCAGACCTTCTTTTTATCCCCCGATCATTTGTAGAAGTAAATCTAGAAGCTGGATACAGAGCAACCCCCAAAGGCAACCGTGGGACCAGTACTGCATTTCTGAGTAATATGCTTACATTTCTCCCACAGCAAGAGAGAGAGATGGGTCAAGTTCCCGTTTCCTTCCTCTAAACTCTCCCAAGGAGAAAGTCCATGGTTTTGACTATGTCCTCTAAAAGGATGACTCAGTGTGTCTGCCTTCAGCCTCAGTGTCCCTCCTCTGCTCTGTCTCTAAGTGTCCATCAGATGTCCAACTGAGCAACTGAGACTCAGTATGCCCGAAGTCCTATCTATCTTCTTGACCCCAAACCAGCTCCCTTTGGGCATCCAGCTGTTCTGATTAGACTCCAGTGTTCTGCTAGTCACTCAAGCTTGAAATTGCTGAGTCACTTCTCACCTATCCCTCTGTTTCATTTTCCATATCTAATCAGTTCAACTTATTCCTCCAACCAGTCTTTTCACACCTCCATTCCTGCTGCCACCACTCCCCTGATCAGGCTGTCCTCGACTCCTATTTGGACTATTGCTAGGTCTCCCACTTGGCTTCCCTGCCTCCAGTCTCCCCCTTCACACCCAGCCAGTCCCCCTCCTAAAGCACCACCATGAACTCATTGCTGTCTCAGCCACGACCCCTAGCAGCTTTCTCTGCCTACAGCACCCTCTCCTCTCCTCTGTATACTCTCTGCTCAGCCTAACTGGTTCCCTGCGGTTCTCAGGACACCATGTGCATTTCTGCTATCCTGCCTTTGCTGGAGTTGTTGCCCTCTCCCAATGGGGCTTTCTCCCATTCCAACCCTTTACCTAAATTCTAACCACTGAATATAGCACCCTAACGTTTTGAAGACATGATAGGAGAGGTGGGGAAAGTGGAGGGAAGGGAGCAATTTGCTTGGGGTGAATTTAGTTCTTGTTGGGATAGACAGACTTTTGCTTTTTTCTGAGAAAATCAACATGAAACTCAAACTGTAGTCACTGTAAGCCCGAATGCAGATGTTTACTGTTCTGGTGCAGCAACATAAACAGCCATGCCTTTGGAGATAGGGGCTGCCTTTCCATTCCTTTCTTATTGAAGGTTTATGGACAGGAATTGTGAAGGAAGGGAGCCTGCCCTGGTCCCTGTGAAGGTGACTATTTTCAGCTGAAGTTTGGAGAGTTGCTTGCAAGATATCACAACCTTCCTGAGGATGTTGGAGAGGACCTGGAACTATTACTTTGGGACCCAGGTGACATATCTTGGCACAGAGCTGGGGAAAAGGACACTGTCTACCTCTTTACAGAATATAGTATTCCTCCAGAATCCTGGGGACATAGAGGAGGCAGCAGTCATGGATGCTGGGAACCCCACAAAGAGGATCTCCAGCAGAGGCCTCCAAGAGCCCCACACAGTGACTGCTGTGAATAGATGAATTTGTGACATCATTTGAGATGACCCATTTGGAGCTCTCAGAAATATTTAAGGAAAATAGTGCGTGGAGTGAGGCTCAGTGTCATTGCAACTCACGGTTAAAGTAGCAATAAATCAGTTATATCCTCGGCAGGTGGAAACTAAATTCATAGTACACCTTTAACCATGGTTGTCCCTGGGTGCCATTGTCTTCTTTATATTTCTATGGAACATTTCATATTTTCCACTATAGTGCATTTGTAATTAGAAAAACAAAAGCTATGAATAAAATGATATTTTCTCTCCTTTCCCCTTCTGGGACCAGAGGAAGCTTCCACGCTGGCTAAAGCTGCTGTGGTTTCTTCCCCTGCTGAACTCCTACAATGACTCTGGAGTGCAGAGCCAGAGTTCATTCCTTGTTTTAGGTACTTGTGCCAGCTCTGCGAGTCTTGGTCAGGTAAGGGCCTCATTCCTCCCCTGCATTCACTCTGCATTCAGAAGCTTTCTCAGCACCTTCCTGGCCTGCTCCCATGTCCGCCTTCATGCTTGCCGTTTCATCTGCCAGAGCCCTCTCTGCCCCCATCGCCCAGACAATTTTGGCTCAAATGTCACCTCTCAGGGAGGCCCCTACAGCTGCACACCTTCCCAGCACTCTTTCCCCCTCTCCTGCTTTATTTCTCTCCCTAGGACACAGATCTTCATCCGATGTGCTATGTATTATACTTCATTATCTGTCATTATGCTTATAGATGTAAGCTCTATGGGGGAAAGGATTTTTCTGTCCATTTTGTTCTTTGCTGTAATTATATTACCAGTATGTATGCCTAGTAATGTATACTAGATGCTCAATAAATATTTGTTGAAAGAATACATTATATAACAGTAGTTATCATGTACCAGACACTGTGGTAGGTGCTTAGTAATTCCTTTATTCTGTCTTCACAATGTTTTGAGATAGGCAGCATTATCTCTGTTTAAAGATGAGGGAACCAAAGCTCAGAGAGGTTAGGTAACTTAGCTGAAGTCACATGTTATTGCATAGCAGAGTGGGATGTTTGCTTTAGGGGCCAGGAGCTTCCATCTCAGGGGGTCTCCCCTGTCTTGTGGTTGGGCACTGAGGCTGTCTGTCTGTCCTTGGGCTCAGCACCCAGCAGGCCTCGTGAATAAACTCAGGCTGGGCCTGCTGCTTCCCTCATGCCGATTCCCACACTGCAGGGACCACAGAGCTACAGCTCACAGGTATCATTTCTCAAAACTGGTCTCCTCACCTGACCTGCCATGGTGCAGTGAATAGAGCATCAACCTGGAATACTGAGGTCACTGGTTCGAAAACCCAGGCTTACCTGGTCAAGGCACATATGAGAGGCAATCATGGACAACAAAAATAAAGCAACTATGATCTCTCTCCCTCTCTCTCCAAATCAATAAAATCTTTTTAAAAAATGGGTTCCTCTTTCAATTTAGGTCACTTCTTGTGACAAAATGCCCATGACCCTACAACCAGAGATGCCAACTTGCCCCTCCCCCTTCCTCTACTCTCTAGCCTGGGTTCTCTAGATTATGGTGTAAATGAACACAAGAGGTTTTTTTCCTTCTCTCTCACTCATTTCCCCAAAGGAAAATTGGGCTGCTCCCTAAGAACTTTCTGAAGACCAGCAGAGTAGAGCACCAGCAAGAACCCAGGAGCTTTAGGTCCAAGTTCTGTATCTGCTGCTCGCTACCTATGCTTGGGCATGTAATTTAATTTATACACTGCCTGACCAGACAGTGGCGCAGGGGATAGAGCGTCGGACTGGGATGTGGAGGACCCAGGTTCGAGATCCCGAGCTCGCCAGCTTGATCGTGGGCCCATCTGGCTTGAGCAAAAGCTCGCCAGCTTGGACCCAAGGTCGCTGGCTCCAGCAAGGGGTTGCTCGGTCTGCTGAAGGCCCACAGTCAAGGCACATGTGAGAAAGCAATCAATGAACAACTAAGGTGTTGCAACAAAAAACTGATGATTGATGCTTCTCATCTCTTAGTTCCTGTCTGTCTGTCCCTATCTATCCCTCTCTCTGACTCTCTCTCTGTCCCTGTAAAAAAACAAACAAACAAAAAAACCCCACAAAATTTACACGCTGATAGAACAGAATTATTCTTTTTCTGTAGCTGCTTTATAGTATTGTAATGTTGGCAAATGTACAACCTGCTTCATGGTTGTTCAGATGCATAAGACAATGTGGTTATCGTATTTAGTGCCATGTCTGACACATAGGACGTAAGAAATGCTGGCTGTTCTTGTTATTGGTCATGACTGGCTCGGGAACTGGGCAGCAGGGTCTGCAATCAGCTGGTGCAATGGGTTGTGGGCTGTAACTGATCACCACTCCAATCACTCACCGAACTCTTTCCTAGAGCTTCAGTTCTCAGTTCGTATTCCTTGTTCAAAGGTCACAGTCATGACTTTTAAAAGCCCTTGATTAGGACACTTTTCAGAATACCTAATCTCCTGTCCTAAGTGAGTACACTGTTTCTGCTGGGAGGTAATTGTTGCCAACTCCGCTGGGCTGCACAATTTGAGGAATAATTTGCACAAGCATCAATTGCCACCATGACCAACACGTGAAGCATAATTATCTCTAGTGGAAACTGTGATTGAGCCTGTGAACTGAAGCCTGATTTGCAGGGGCTGAAATTACCTGCCACCTCTGGAGCACTACGTGCCTGCTAGATATTGGGCTGTAATCAACCTCAGCCTGTTTCCAAACACTCAATCTCCAAGTTCCAGCGTGTCAGGGAGTGTCGAGATCCCTGCGTAGTCTGTGGCTGCACTGAGACCTTCCTATTGTCCAAGATATGATTCATAGTTTTCAGGGGAATTTCTTTACTGTCTCTGCTTTCTAGTTGTAATATAATAGGTAGGACTTGGAGCAATCCATCTGTCACCACTTCACCAATAGCAATGCCCTGCTCTCCCCGCTCAATGGTTGACCTGGGAAGATCTAGTTCTATTTGTGGCTGAAGCGGGAGGTGCTGGGGGATCCAGGCCTTCCTCCTCCCTCATGTGAATGACCATGTACAACAGGAGAATGCATCTCTTGACCTCACCATGGTCAGTGTAGGCTCTATGCATGGGCCCAGAAGTTATACTTTGAGCACTTCTGAGAAGCTGACGATGGCCTCTGTGACATGAGAGGTCTTTCATCCTGAGCCAAAGGCACACATTCTGCCAGCCCTTTGTACCATCTAAAAACACACTGGAAATCATATTTTCAGGTCCACAAATGTTATTTGATTGTTCCATGGTATGAAGAACTTAATTTGAGGCTTAGTAGAGAGAGCAGACTAAAGATTGAGGCAACATGACTTGACCAGGTGGTGGTGCAGTGGAAAGAGCATCAGGCTGGGATGCTGAGGAGCCAGGTCCAACACCCTGAGGTTGCTGGCTTGAGCGCAGGATCATCCCGCTTGAGCAAGGCTCACCAGCTTGAGTACAGGGTCCCTGGCTTGAGTATGGGATCATAGACATGACCCCATGGTCACTGGCTTGAGCCCAAAGGTCACTGGCTTGAAGCCCAAGATCTCTGGCTTGAGTCCAAGGTCGCTGGCTTGAGCAAGGGGTCACTCACTCTGCTGGAGACCCCTGGTCAAGGCACATATAAGAAAGCAATCAATGAACAACTAAGATGACACAATGAAGAATTGATGCTTCTCATCTCTCTCCCTTCCTGTCTCTCTCTCTCTCTCTCTCTCTCTCTCTGGCTAAAAAAAAAAAGGTTAAGCCAATATGACCTATAAGGGCAAAACATGCTGAGTTTGAGCAAAAATACACATTTTCTATGTAGTCAGCACTTTGCAAACACTGGGGAGAGAGCAGGCAGAGCTGGGATCAGTGTTCACAGATACTTCTCCAACTTTATTTTAGCCTTCTTTTTACCCTTCTACAGGCCAATGTCTTGTCATAATTACCTTGGCTACACAATCCTTGTTTGTTTGTATTTCCAGAGAGACAGCAGTCTTTGAAGAAAGAACACATATCTAGAGACAGATGACCCAAATCTGGAAGGAGTCCCAAGATGAAGGAAATGTGTAATAGTGAAAAGTGCAGGCTTTTGACTGAGTCAGACTTCAGTTCCAATCCTTTTTTGTGATACACTATCTGTGAGGCCTTTGTAGCTTATCCAAGTCTCAGTTTGCTTAGTGCAAAACAGAACAGATCGCTATCCTGTAAGATTGTTATAAAAATCATTAAAACATATGTAAAGCATAAAAAAGCTGGCTCGTCTTAGATATTAAATAAATGACAAGTATTACCATCACTTACATCTGTAAAATGGAGATATTTAGTAATACCTACTTTGCAATGTGGTTGTGAAAAGTAAGAAGAAAAACGCCTTTGGCCTGTAGATGTTTAATAAATGGTACTGCTGTTAGTTCTGTCTTTGCTAGGTATACACCTCCGACCTTCAGCAAAGTCACCTCTGCTACTGATAAAATGGGGAGTATTTCTATTCTACTTCATTCTCATAAGGACTGCAGTGGCAGCTGGAGATAATTACACACGCCTTGCTTGTTTCTTAAGAGTTACAACTAAAATGACACACAACATATTGGAAGCCAAGAATGGGGAACAATGTGCTAGAATGAAACACACGATTGGGGGTCAAGGGACTTACGTCTAGTCTTGGTGCTCTTTTGCTGACAAGAGGCAAATCACCAAGTAACCTGACCTTTAGGTGCACACATTGCTGACCTCTCCGCAGCTGTGAGAAATGACTGTTACTTTCCTTGAGGGTAAGGCCAGTCTTCCCCTCTTAACCTTCAGAACCCAGCAAAGTCCTTGCCATAAAGTAGGCACTCTTGTATTTTTGTTTAATGAATTATAAACCGCTCAGAAGTCGTATTTTTAAACTTCAGTTAACTTTTGCCCATAAGTTTATAGCTTTGGGTCGCAGTCTGATTTGTTGGAGCCCTGGGCACATGTCTCAAAGGATTTTATTCCATGTAACTTGAAATACTCAGAAATGTTAGGCACAGCTAAAGAAGAGGGGTAAAAAGGCTGGGCATCTACAGGAGTAGAAAGCAACGCTTTTGTATGACAGCTGCAGCGTTTCACCGTTCACTCAACACCCATCTCTGGTTTCTGGTTTGGTCACCACTCCTCTAGCTTCCCTATTATCCTGTGGACCCATTCTATAGGATTTACGCACAGAGTGGAGGTGGTAGGCATTGCCAAGGCCTGGTCTGCTTACATAGATGTAGTTAAATATGTGAAGGACGCCTTCTCCAAAGGGGAGGTGGCTGGTGGACAGTGACATGTAGAAACACGAATGAGGACATTGGGCTTCCTGGTGCCAGAGAGATCTGAACAGGAACTTGTCGGTAGGAGGGGACACAATATGTACCCTCCCCACCCACACTACATACTGTCCCAGAACTGTTACAATATTTGGTCTCTGAGGGCTTTGGCAGAAGAGGGAACCTTGTAGATGCTAAGAAAAGGGATGGGGAAGACCAAAATGCTAATTGTCACCAGTGCTGTTTGTGCACTGTGATGAACTACCCTGGAACAAGAGCACTGGCAAAGGTAGAGGTTTTCCAGATCTGCCATGTATCAAGTCTTCTTCCCGCTACTGAGGAAAATGTGATCCTAACAATTTTAATTCTATCTCCCCACTCCCAAAGTCGTCTTCCTCATTTCCCTGGCCTCCTCTCACAGACACCATCTTTTCTGCCTCTTCCCCAAAGCCTGACTAAAGCCTCGTCCAGTCACTCTTGTAGGGTTAGGTGTCCCTCTGTGGTCTTTAACTCACTGCACTGTAATTTCTAGTTTATTTAATTACTGTCCAGTTCTGAAAAGTAGGCCCTTTACCTTGTTCAACATTCTATTCCCAAATGCCCGAAATAGTGCACCACAGGAAAGAGGATGCTCAGCAAATGTTTTATTTAGTATACCAGAGTGTACTTCTAATTTATTGCCATTGAAATTTTTCTCTATATGCTGCAATAGCTAAGCAAATAGAGATACATGTCAGTCTTTTTCTTTAAAAAACAGAAAAGAAGTGTTGGGAAGATAGGCACCAATGAACTAATTTTTTCCTGGTACCAGATCATCATGCTGCAGAGTTCCTTCGAACCATTCAAGTACAGCATTTCAACACTGCATGATTTAAGATCAGAGAAGAAAATACAAACATTTTCAAACCATTTTGCAAAACTCTTATTAACAAAATCCTATAAGAAAAAATAGACCAATCTCATTGATAAACTCCAATTTAAACAGTATATTAAATGTAACATAGCAAGATACAAAACTTAAATTCTAGATACACAAACGCAACTGCAGAATAACCCTCCCATCACCTATACTTCTTAACTCAAACAGTAGCTTCCATAGCCTTGGCCCCCCACCTTTTCTCAGCCCTCCCCAGGGGTGGATGCCAGCCCTAGTATTAGCTCTGGCCCTAACCCTAGCCCTCACACTGGTTTCAGCTCTGGCCTTGGAGGCCTCATGATTCTGTACTGGTCAGTACTGGGGTTGCTTTTTATAGAGCTTGGACATGAAACCCAGAAATTTCATCTTGTTGGTTTCCAGGTTGCTTTGGGGATCCCAAGATAATTCACATTCCGGTTGACTGTTGTGAGGTACCCGCGTGTAATTGAGGTATTGCTGCTGCACGAAAGCTTCCATAATAAGCCTCTTCAGGTGCCTGCCCAACGAGGCAGACACTTTGAGGGACACACCTCCAACCCACGCAGCATCTCCCAGACCGGTCCCTGCCTGGCGCTATTACCTTTCATGTAGATAAAGCCCAAGATCATCATTAAGAGACCCAATCTGGGGACATCGCCTCCCAGATCCTACTCCTCCTTCTCAAGAGGTTTCAGTTTGTTGATCAGGATATAAGTATGGTGCTTTCAGCCAAGCTGATTAGCTCAAAACCAAGGACATACCGCAGACGTTCTGCGGCCCTAGCGATGATCTCAGGGAAAACATCCTTTAAGTCTCTAATAACGTATTTCAGCATCTCGGAGCGAGTGATGGGGCTCTTCTTTTTTGTCCTTCACCAGCAGGAACTGCCTCAACTCCGCCACCGTCTGACCCAGACGGCGGTGGGCCCTGCCCCGGGCCAAGGCTTTGACTGCCAAGCCCTTCGTAACTTTCCGAGTAAGGGCGGGCTCTGCAGCACCCCCTCCCTCAGAGCGCCAAGGTCCTCCTTGGGGCTTTCCTGAAGGTTGGGCTCGGGGCCTCCTCCTGCGAGGCGGGCAGGGTCTCGTCTCACCGTCCTGGCCGCCATCCTTCTGCCCCTCGGCCTGAGAGGTAAGGGAGACCCAGCTGTCAGGTTTCTGCAACAAGTTTTCGGGCAGCCAGGTACAGAGCGCGTGCACGGGCTGAGGCGTGTGCGAGCCGCTGCACAAACCCAGGACAGCGACTGGACGGCGGCTGCAGCGGCGGGAGGAGGACTAGGAGAGAAGACAATGGGGATTCCGTGGCTGCTGGGCAGCACCGCAGAGAACGCGGAACAGTTACCGTGAAGGTACCCGCACAGACTCGCTGCACCAGCACCACTACAGTACAGCCTCAGTCCATGCCCGCTGGCTGGCTCGCGGGGCTACTTCCGGCTCACTCCCACAAGTTGGTGGCGCCGGGGCCGCACGAAGCCCCTCCCCTTCCGGCCCCCTCTGGGTTGAAGGAGGCCTCGCTGTTTTTTAGGCTCAAGAGCTGAAGGGCCCCGGTTTTCACTTTAAGACATGCGGAGGTGGGGGGAATGTTTCCATGTATAAGCATAAAATAGGGATGGAGTTCTAGCCTTGTCTTTCAGCAGGTGCTTACTTATAAGTATGTGTATATAGGATTTTGAGCGACCTATTCTGGCCCTAGTGCGGAGTGCATGGAGATGAAAGCTGGGAAGTAAGGCTGTGCTGGCCATTAGTGAAGCGCCTTGAACAGGATGCTAGAGAGATTGAAAATTGTTCTGAACGCGTTGGGAAAATACTACAGCGAGATTTAAGCACGGGAGTTCTGGACCAGTTTGTATTTCACAGTAGTGTGGAGGATGGATTGGAGAAGGGCCGACCAAAAGCTGGGAATCCAGTTTGAAGTATTATTATAGTGCAAATCAGGAACTGTGATTTGGCCTAGCTTGTTCATTGGTGTATACTTAGCTCCCCGTAGAGTACCTGCTACTTAAAGGTACTTCATAAATATTGTAAAATAGATGATGAAGGGGTAAGGATAGCAGATTTTACAGGGATGAAAGGAAAAATGATGAGATACATTGAAGTACAGCTAACAGAAATAGTGACGGTGAGGAAAGGGGATTTTTTGAAAAAACATCAAATTTTACTACTATTTTTTCTTTTGCATACCCTACTGTGAGCTTTATTTCACTTTCTGCTCCTTTCCTTTCTCCTTCCTTTTTTTCCTCCCTCCCTTCCTTTCTTCCTTCCTTTCTTTCCTTATTTTTTCCCTTCCCCTCCCTCTTTCCCTTCCCTTCCCTTCCCTTCCCTTCCCTTTTCTCCTTCTCCCTCTCTTCTCTCTCCAGGATTCAGTTTAAATGCCACCATTCCAAAGCCTTCCTTCATCCCCATGCACAGAAGTTATTTATTGCCATGTCTGAACCACCATAGCAATTTGTATTTATTTAACATCCACTTAAATAGACCTTATTATGTGCTAGGCTCTGTTGTAACCACTTTTCAAATATTAATTTGTTTAATTCTCATTAATGTAAGTACTATTATCCCTATTTTATAAATATGTCTTTCCTATGGCATTTGTTGTTTACTTGCTATGTAATCTTGGGCAAGTTACCTAAACTACCTGCTCAGATACCTTATCAGTAAAAGTATAATATTAGAACAACATCGTGGAGAGTATGTGAAGTTATGCATGTAAAGCATTTTAACAGACTGCTTGATAAATATTGAATGTTCAATAATGTTAACTATTATTTAATGTGCTGATACTGTGCTAAGTATTTACATCTATTAGCTCATTTACTCCTCATAACAGCCCTGCTAAGTAAGTGGTATTATTATCCCCAATTACAAGTGAAGCAATGCACAGAAAGGTTAAGCAACTTTCCCAACATCACATGATTGGGATTTGAACCATACAGTATAACTCTAGAGCAGTGGTTCTTAACCTGGGTTCTATCGAACCCTAGGGGTTCGATGAGTCAGTCTCAGGGGTTCGGAGAAGCCTCTGCTGCGGAGGCCAGAATAAAGTAATACCGTAATTTGTTGTGAGTTCATGCACTTTGTTGGTTTTGTTCTTTGAGCAAGGTGATGTTCATGCACGGCTTATTTTGTGCACCAGTAAGAAAACATATACCTTTGTCTTGAATTGGGGGAAAAAATTATATTTTATTTATCACTAAAGAAGGGTTTGGTGAATGCGCATATGAAACTGGTGGGTTCGGTACCTCAGAAAAGATTAAGAACCACTGCTCTAGAGACTATGCTTTTAACCACTATATTAACATGTTAATTATTATCATCAATTGTACTTTGTATTATAATTATTTTTGTGCTTATTACCCTCCAAAACCAAATATCCTAAAAGCTAGGGCTGTGTCTTTAACTTTTTTGAAGAGCCCCTTAGAGTTGGCACTCAGTATATAATTGCCATTGAATAAATGATGGAAGGCTTTACTTTTTTACATAGGAAATAGCATTTATTTTAAGTTAATAGCTGATGATTAGACTTCTAGATATAACTATGGACTTAATTTTTAAAACTTCTGGAAATATATACCTGTTTATACTATATGAATTACAAAATTCGAAAATGTGTGAATGAAGCAAGATGTTTATTATAGTCAAGCTTTAGGCTATTATTAGTTTCCATTGTGCCAAACATTTTATGTACAGTATAATTTAGTCCTTGTAAATCCCTATTAGGAAGGTATTATTACTATCATTTTAAAAATGGGGAAACAGTCACAGTGAGGTTAAATTACCTTCCCAAACCACCCATCTGTTAAGTGCTATATTGAAATAAGAACCAAGACTTGTCTGTTTTGAAGACTGGACTCATGACTGCCATGCTGGATTGCTGATTATCTGTTTCTCCTGAGGGTAGAGAGAACCACTTCTACTTAAAAAGGACAGAACTAGAGAGAATAGTCCACTTAACATAGCTTTCTCATATCAAGCATTGCCAAGGAGATATGCAGAAGATATATGTATAGAAAGAACTATGTATCTCCTGCAAATTAGCAGTAATATGACAACTTAAAAAAATGAATGAATAATGTACTACTAATCAAAAATAAAAAGGGAACAAACTACTGATAAAACATGGATGAGTCTGGCCTGACCAGGCGGTGGCGCAGTGGATAGAGCATCGGACCGGGATGCGGAAGACCCAGGTTTGAGACCCTGAGCTCGCCAGCTTGAGTGCGGGCCCATCTGGCTTGACAAAAGCTCGTCAGCTTGGACCCAAGGTCACTGGCTCCAGCAAGGGGTGGCTCGGTCTGCTGAAGGCCCGCAGTCAAGGCACATGTGAGAAAGCAATCAATGAACAACTAAGCTGTCGCAACAGCAACGAAAAACTAATGATTGATGCTTCTCACCTCTCCGTTCCTGTCTGTTTGTCCCTATCTATCATTCTCTCTGACTCTCTCTCTGTCCCTGTAAAAAACAAACAAACAAAAAAAACATGGATGAGTCTGGCAGACATTATGCTGAGTGAAAGAAAAAAGACACAAAAGATTATATACAATATGATTCCATTTAAGCTGATGTTCAAGGTAGGTTAAGCTAATCTGTGGTGATAGACATTAGAACGGTAAAGTGGGGTTGACTGGAAAGAGATATGCATGAACTTTCTGGGGGTGATAAGAATATTCTGTGTTTTGGTTTGCAAGTAGGTATACATTTATCAAAAGTTATCAAACTGTACCCTTAATATATATACATCTCACAGTATATAAATATACCTCAAAAATTATAAAAACAAAAGTTTTTTATTGAGGCATAATTGACACATTAGTTTTGATATGTAACAATGTTTCTATATTTGTATATCTTGCAAAGTGATCACAGTAAGTCTAGTTTAACATCTATTACCATACACAGTTAAAAAAAATTTCTTATTGTGATGAGAACTATGAGTGTGTATTTCTGTCCTTATTTTATAGAAGAGAAAACTCAAAGGGTAATTAACTTGCCTAAAGTTACCCAGTGAATAAATGGGAATGCCAGACCTAGTCCAGATATTTTTTAACTGCAAATCTCATAATGCTTCCAAGACCATTGGTGTGGCTTTCAGAATCAGATTGTCACTGAAGTTCGCAAGATACAATAGGCTTACCAGGCATGAATTTTACGTTACCTTAAGGGAAACAGAATATGAAGCGGAACAGCATGTTGAGCTAACATTATCCTGAAGGCCTTGAACAACCAGAGCCAACATCTGATGTCCCAATCACCATTTTGGTCTTTTTTTTTTTTTAACTTAAGGAAACCTTTATTTAGCTTTCTTGTCAAAGCAGTCTTGTTTTAAAGTGAGATGAGGTTAAGAGAGAAGAACATGAAACCTAACAGTCAGACATACAAGAGGGAGGATGCTCACTGGACAGAGCCTTCCATGTCAGAACTTATCTGTCTTGGAAATGAGGTCACAGATTCTGCTAAGTGCATTGTTTTCTTTATTTTTCTGCTCAACGCTCTTCTCCAGCAAGTGGATGTGCACCTGCTCCTTTCTCAGGCTCACCTGAAAGGTCAAGGCCTCCACTTGGGCTTTGCTGGGGACCTGGGTGATCCCCTCGTTTGCCTGCTTGAGTTTCTCTTCTGCCTGGGGCTTCAGTGCATGGTGTATTTGGCCTCCTTTCTCAGTTCTTAGTACATAATCCTCAATGTACTTCTTCAGTGATTCTTCATTCTTGCAGCAGCCTTCAATCACTTCCTGCTTCTCAAACTGCTTTAAGTGGTCAGAGAAGGATTTTTTTTTTATGGGATTCTGATCTGCAATAAGTTGGTCTTTTACTTTCAGAATCTTCAGGGTTCTGGCTTTGGCAGGTGCCTTCCGTTTCTGAGCCTCCTCCATCATTCAGGGCACAATCTCAAACCTATCCATGATCTTATCCCACTGTAGGTTCTTCACGTGGAACTCTCCACACCTGCTCTTTAGCAACAGGGTCTCCCGTTGTGTCACTTCCACTGACTTGTAGGTCCTTCTGCCTGCATGTCCATGAAGAGTGAAGGGAGTTTGTGCTAAGGACATATGGGTTGGTCCAGACCAGGGATGCTCAGAGCTCCTAGGAAGTCAGGTTTATCTAGCGCTGCCACAGGGGGACTCCCTGCCTGTGGAGGGTGGCTGCATGTGCCAGCTGCTCCAGAGAGTCTCCCTCCTCCGGTGCTAGAGCCTCACCTGGCTCTCAGCGGCGCCTCTTCCTCAGGTCCAAGGGGTGGGGGTGGGACGTGTGGTCAGCTGTCCAGGCCGTGAAGAGCGAGGCTTGTGCTGGAGAATTTGTGGTTCCCTGCTCACCTGCTGTTCAGTGGTCCCCACTGTGGTCTGCACCACAGGAGTGTCACTGCTGAGGTGAAATGAAGTAAAAATTTAATGACTGGGCCTTTAGCAGTAGGAAGTGGTGAAGGGTATGAAAGAGGAATGGACTGCTATACCACTTGCCTGTCCCTGGATGCTACAGTGTTACACTGGGAGGGACCTAGACAATTGGTTTTCCAGTTTTCATTGTGCCTGTGTAGTACTGGACGGGCAGACTGTTTAAACAATCCTGGTGAATAAAGTGGGTCAAATATATGATAAAGGGAGGAAACTGAACTTTGGATGGTGAGTAATCAGTGGAATATACAGACGTCAATTATAATGTACACCTGAAAATCATGTTATCAACAAGTGTCACTCCAATAAATTTAATTTTTTAGTATTTTCTTAGAAGTGGAGTGGCAGAGTGACAGAGTCCTACATGCGCCCCGACCGGGATCCACCCGGCAATCCCCCTACCAAGGGATGCTCTGCCCATCTGGGCCACTGCTCCATTGCTCAGCAACCAAGCTATTTTAGCGCCTGCCTGAGGCAAAACCATGGAGCCATCCTCAGCACCTAGGACCAGTTTGCTCCAGCAAAGCCATGGCTGCAGGAGGCAAAGAGAGAGAAGGGAAAGGGGGAGGGGGAGAGAAGCAGATGGTCACTTCTCCTGTGTGCCCTGGCCGGAAATTGAACCTGGACATCTGTTTGCTGGGCTGACGCTTTACCAACGAGCCAACCAGCTAGGGCCAAATTTAATTTTTTTTTTTAATTTAAAAAAAGCAGTCCTTACCTAAGCTATTAAAAGAGAGGGAATATATATTTCTTTGGAGGGGGGGGGACAGCAAAACAAATACTTTGATGACTGTTAGATGGAAATATCTCTTTCTTTTTTATTTATTGATTTTAGTGAGAGAGGAAAGGAGAGAGAGAGAGAGATACAGAGACAGGAACTTCAATCTTGTCCTGTATGTGCCCTGACCGGGGATTGAACCTGCTACCTCTGTGCTTTGGGATGACGCTTTAACCAACTGAGCAGTCCAGCCAGGGCACTAGATTGAAACCTTTTTGAGGAAGGATACTAGTAGCCTAGACTAGAGCCTTTGAAAGCCCATGGTGCCCAGCACAGTTTAGTATGCAGAAAGGGATGAGGGAGTTATACAGAAATAGGTTAAGCATAGGATGAATTATCCTGGAAATGTCCAGCACTGTGGATATAGAAAAGTTGTGTCCTAGAAGAAAACACTGAATTAGGTCAGAAAACCTAATTCTGAGTTCTGGTGTCCCTCCTCAAGTACTTGTGCAGGAGACTTAATCTCCGGGCCACTGCTCCTTCATCTTTCAGGCCTGACACCCTTGCCTTGCCCATCCCCATAGAGTTATGTTGAGGTGCAAGTAAGATTATAAGTGCAAACATACTTTTAAAGTGCTTTACCATTAAGGAACAAATATAAAAATGTTACAAACTTTTTTTTTTTAAAGAGAAGTGGTAGAAAAATCTCAGTAATGAGTGTGACTGGCCTCTCATGCAGACATTTTGGAATGAGCTTACACATTCCTGTTTGAAAAAACCGTCTGGCCAAAAGAGATTAAATAAAGAAATGTCAAGTTCTGACACTCCTTCTAAAGCCAGTGAATGCTTTGGTGGGGAGCCAGAGTTATCTTGTTGGATTCCTTCTAAACTTGGCAATAGAGTCCTCCAAACTCTTGAGGGCCTTCTTCGCACAGATGCTGAGTAATGTCTCAGTGCAGAGCTGAGTGAACCCCAACTGCATGGGTGCTTGTGTCTTTCCTGTTTCCCAACAGTCTTGACAGCCATGCAGCTGATCCGGCTCACAGAAGGGATCAGAGGAAGAGCTTTGTCCCACATCCCTGAGCCAGAGGCATTCTGGAGCCCACTTTTGTCACAGTAGAATGGGCAAAGCATGACGCCATGGATTCTGTATGTGCGGCTGGAATTGAGGCAGGATGGCTAGGCAGATGATTTGATCTGACTTGGGTAATGAAAATTGTTTGTTTCTGTTTGAAGAGCAATTGTGTAAGCAACAGTACTTCTGTGTTGGGCTGCCTGTGACCCACCAGTGTCTGTAACATAACACCCAACCCAGAGGAGGGGCAGAGCTCGGCCAGTGGGGGAGGGGAGAGATGCAGGGGGCACAGGGCCTCCTTTTCCCTCCTCCACTGTCCCACCCCCTCTCTAAACCTCGAAAGAGAGTTGGTGAGAAGGCATTTGCCACCTGGACACAATGAAGCCCAGTGCGAGGGGCAGGCGCGAGGCTGGCCTGGAGCCAGGTCCCTGGTCTGAATGACTGTCGCCAAGGGGCTGCCAGCAACCCATCACTATCCCTCTGAGGCCCGGCCAGGCCGGAGTACCCCTCCCCCTGGAAGGGGTGCCCCCCCTGAAAGCCCAACTCACATCACTCCCTGGCCGCTGTGATCAGAATGCGTGGGACACAGGCTCTGAGCAGCTGAACAGGGCCGTTTCCCTCCATGGGCCGCCAGTTCATTTGGATTAGAGCAGGCTCTCCGGAGTCCCTTTGTTGGCTGCTTGTTATTCCAAACGCGCTGAGCACTGTGCATTCATCTTTATTAGTTCTAATTGCTTCCCTATTCTAATGGGATCTTGATATTCCCATACAATTGAAAGGAAATGTATTCATTAAAATAATTCTTCTCCTAACTGCTGCTTCAAGCTGCTCCTCTAAGTGACATTGTCTCTCTAGCCACAACCTGCTGAGGCCTCTTATTAAGACTCTAGTCAAAAGCCAACTTTGGGTAGCAAACTTTCCTCACAGGAGTTTCCAGACACTGAAGAGAGGGCACTTTTTAATCGGCTCACACACTGAAGTGAAGTCGGAGGCCAGCTGGTGTAACTGGGGGTGCTGCTGCAGTGGGTGGGGGAGAAGGGCTTGCCTCCAGCCCTGCGCCCATAACAATGACCCCTTTCTGTACACCAACTGCCTAATTTAGACAGGGCTTTTCCTCCTGTCCTCTGTGTGAAACTTTGTTTATGCCCCAGCAGTTCTAGGTATATTGTCAGTGCAGGGCACTGAGTAGGTGCTCTGGGAGGTAGGAAGAGGGAGCTGTAGTCCCAAGGTGTTTATGGTCTCTGTGGGTGGCTCCCAAACCCTAATCCCTAAAGGAGGGCAGCAGAGGAAAGGCGGAAGGCTCTCTGTATTGAAAACGCTTAATCAGATAGAGGACTTAGAAAAGCAGGATGCTCTGTCAAAAAGTGTTTGATTTAATAACTAAAATCAGTCAAGCCATGAGATCATAAGGGTATAACACAAGAATCTTCTTTGGGACATTGGAAACTATTGATCTGTTTTGGGGAAATAAGCCAGTATATAAAAAAAGTGAGTAGCCTGACCTGTGGTGGCGCAGTGGATAGAGCCTCGACCTGGAACACTGAGGTCGCTGGTTCGAAACTCTGCACTTGTCTCATTAAGGCACATGTGGGAGTTGATGCTTCCTGCTCCTCCCCCCTTTCCCTTTCTCTCTCTCTCTCTCTCTCTCTCTCTCTCTCACTCTTTCTCCTCTCTAAAATGAATAAATTTTTTAAAAAGTGACTATGTACATGTGTGGCATAAATAAAGTGAAATAGGAGTTTGGAAGCGTGGAAGGGAGCATGCACTGGGCACGGTGCTGTTTCCTGAATCTCATTTAATCCCTTTATTAGGTCTGTGAGAGAAGCATAATTATTCTCCATCTTACAGATGATAGCTCAGAGAAGTTAGGCAATCTGGCCAGTATCAACAGCTGGATTCTGGATTTAAACACCAGCCTTCTGATTCCAAAGCACCAGGCTGTTTGCAGGATGTCATGCTACCTCTCACGTTGTATCTGTCGGGAGCCATCAGAGGAAGTTTAATGTGGAAGGTGGTGTTTGAATCCCCTTGAGGCCTTTAGGGATGAGGTTCTGAGCAGGTAGAGGGTGGGGTTTACGTTAAGGAAGAGCCTGAGCACAGGGTCTGGAAAGAAGCTAGCACAGCAGGAAATGACAGGCGTCCAGGTGGCCCAGCAACTGGAGGGCATGCAGGGGTGCTGAAGGAGGAAGGCAGGGATGTCTGTGAGGGCCGCACTGTGAAGAGCCGTGGCTGTCGAGTTTAGGTTGTATAGGCACTTCTCCAAAGAGGATATTTGAGCCTCCGGATAAACACAATATTTCTTTCAGGAGCATCAATTTTCCTTAAGGTGAGTAATTTTAAACATCTTTATATTAAAAGAAATTCAGATATATCATGGAATAGAATGCAAAATTCTCATGAATTTTTAAGAGAACACAGAAGATTTCAAAGAGAGCTTGGGTGTGCTGGTAGGAGCTTCAGGCTATGCTGTCCCTCTGGGGGACAGAAGGCATTTCTTTTGTCTGCTGTTGGTGCGTTTCAGTGGGAAAGTGTGAGAAGTATTAATTTTGAATAAAATGTTTGAATCAGGTATAAAATAATTAGGTATATTTCAAGAAGCATGTCAGGGGCTTGGGATATGGGTTGGACAGGGCAGCGACAGAGGGAAGGAGACCAGGAAGAGGCTGTTCTGATAAACTCTGAGGAGACACAAGGGGCTCAGAGCTCACTATTTTCCCTGGCCTTTTTGAAGGGGGCCACCTGGTAGATGTCCAGTCCTGAAGCCGCTCCTTCCTTTTAAGGAAGGACTAGGATTAGACTAGGATGGCCAGGAAGGCTGTAGCAGAAGCAGCCAAGTGAGGGCCTGAGCCTGGGCCAGGAAGGAGCCCTTCCAGAGAACCTTTGTGCCCTGGCCACTTCAACAACCATGCTGCCTGCTGCCCAATGCCTGGCAACTACCTTCAAGCCTATCAGAGGGCAAGTGATTGGATGGATAATTCTCTTATAGAGAGGGGCGGCAAGAGGGAGAGAGGTCCTGTCTTTTTTTTTTTTTTTTACAGGGACACAGAGAGAGAGTCAGAGAGAGGGATAGATAGAGACAGACAGACAGGAACAGAGAGAGGTCAGAAGCATCAATCATCAGTTTTTCGTTGCGACACCTTAGTTGTTCATTGATTGCTTTCTCACATGGGCCTTCAGCAGACCGAGCAACCCCTTGCTCAAGCCGGCGACCTTGGGTCTAAGCTGGTGAACTTTTTGCTCAAACCAGATGAGCCTGCCCTCAAGCTGGCGACCTCAGGGTCTTGAACCTGGGTCCTCCACATCCCAGTTCGATGCTCTATCCACTGAGCCACCGCGTGGTCAGGCGAGAGGTCCTGTCTTGTTGCAGCATCCTGCCATCTTATACTGGTAGGCAGTGATGTTGTACCCAGCAAGGTAGCCAACAGACAACTTGTGGTTGAGAGACTCAAAGGAAGGAAGAAAGGAATAAGGCAACTCGGTTTAGGACCAAGGCCAGCTTTACTTCCCTGTAATTATCAGCAGATAGAGATACCCACCTTAGTTAGACTCTCCTTTTGATTGGATGATGTCTTTTTTAAGATAGTTTAGAGTATGTCTCTTGAAGCATCAATTTTAAACAGCATTAAATCATTCCATAACACTTTATTTTTTTCTTACTCTAAAAGGGATTGTTTGTTTTATGTTGAGTATCGAGAAAATCCTGGTTATCAAAACAAACGAACAAAAAAACACCCTTAATTCTACCACTCAGTGATAATCACAGCTAGCAAATATCTTGATGTGTATCCTCTCCCAATTTTTCTAAGCGTATACATTTTAACAGCATATAATTAAAGGTTAATACGTGTGCATGGGAAATTCACCTAGACATGATAAATCCATGAAAATTCCCAAAGACAGAAAGGCAGCATTGGATATATAAGACATTTTGGACAAAGAAGAAAGGAGGGGGTGACAAGGTATTACCTTTCAGAAGTGAGAGTGCGATTTACATGGAGGTGAGGAAGAGGGGAACACACAGGTCAGGGAAATCCCCCTTGGTGTGTCAGAAACTCTGGGACACAGGGGTATCCAGCCAACAGGAGCCTGTCTGAAGCCCTCTTGTACTATTTAATTAATTCAAAGTAAGTTAAGGCAGCATTATAAGGTCTCCTTCCGTTTTTTTTGTTGTTGTTGTTGTTTTTACAGGGACAGAGAGAGAGAGAGAGTCAGATAGGGACAGACAGACAGGAACAGAGATATGAGAAGCATCAATCATTAGTTTTTCGTTGCTGTTGCGACAGCTTAGTTGTTCATTGATTGCTGTCTTACATGTGCCTTGACCACGGGCCTTCAGCAGACCAAGTAACCCCTTGCTGGAGCCAGCAACCTTGGGTCCAAGCTGGCGAGCTTTTGCTCAAGCCAGATGGGCCCTTTCTCAAGCTGGCGACCTCGGGTCTTGAACATGGGTCTTCTGCATCCCAGTCCGATGCTCTATCCACTGCGCCACCGCCTGGTCAGGCATAAGGTGTCCTTTCTGAAGCAGGATTTTCTGTTTAAATCTCTTGGGCAGGAAAGGGGGAGAGTCAATGGTTCTGATTCCTTTGTTTTTTTCTTTTTAAAAACAATATTTTGGTTTATTTTATTATTTGCCATTGAAAATTTATAGGGATGACATTGGATAACATAATTATAAGCATATACATTTTTATTTTTAATGGCATTATCTTGTATATACTGCTATATATGCATAATATATTTACTGCTATATATGCATAATATATTTCTTCACATACTGTGTATCTTTTATACTAATAAATATTTTTCTATAATGTAATTATTTGTGGTTGAAAATATCCCACAGACTCCCATGTCACCTTTAATGCCTATTACATATTTAGATTTTCAGTTTTTCATTATTAAATACAATGTGGTAAACTTATTTGTGGCTAAATATTTCACAAAGCAATATTGCAAATAATATTTTCTTTTATATTGTACAAATAACAATTTCATTGCAGAAAAATAGAAGTTAAGACAAGAAAAAATATTACCATTTTTTTTGCTCCATAAGACACACTTTTTTCCCCCAAAAGTGGAGGGGAAAATGCCCATGCATCTTATGGAGCAAAAAATACAGTATTTTGTTAAATATTTTAACACACCATTTGGTTCAGAATATTTTTTTTCTTATTTTTCTCCTAAAAACCCTAGGTGCGTCTTAGAGAGCAAAAAATATGGTAAGCACCTGTAATCCTACCATCCAAAAATCATATTCATTTATCTTTTAGAGCCTGTTCTTTCCAGCTTTATTCTGTGCATATATATGTACTGCTCACAAAAATTAGGGGATATTTCAAAATGAATATGAAGTAATAAAATATCCCCTAATTTTTGTTAGCAGTATATTTATATTCATAGATAAATACATGCATCAAATAATAAATACATGCAAAAAAGTCTGTAAGTTTGGTATAGATACATTTTATTAAAATGAGACTATTCACCAACCCACTTTTCCTTCTGAATATACATGACTGTCCTTGCCATTAAACAGCGTTCGATATTGCTTTATTGCTTTCTAATAATACATTATACAAATGCACAAACATTTATTTATCCAGTTATTGTTCATTTGAGTTTTTCCTGCAGCATTCTTCCATTTGTTATTGTTTTTTACAAGAGTTCTTTGAATATTAAGGATATTAAATTTGTCATGTTACGAATCTTTCCTGGGTGATTATTTTTCTTTGAGGCTTGCTTAGGGTAAGTTTTTCTCTTTATTTTGTAGTAGAAATAAAACATGATTATTGTACAAATGTTAGAAAATAGAGATAAAAATAAAAATAATTAAAATAAATCCTAAATACTCTCCAACTTGAGATAACCACTGTTAATATTTTAAAGTGTGTCCTTCTAGAATTTCCTATTTCCCAATGTATATAGGAATATGATATTTTTAAAAAAACAAAATTTCAATTGTTCTCTCTATATATTTCTGTGATCTACTTTATGCACTAAATCTATTTTGAACTTCTTTTGTGACAACACAAATGAGTCAGTCCATTATGTATTAAAATAATTCTATTTTTAAAATAGACAATATTTTCACATAGTTCAAAAATCAAAACAATATAAAAAAGTATACATTGAGATATCTTGCTTCCACCTACATCCCTCTTCAACTGACTTTCTAATTTTTTCTCCCAAAGGTTACTGCTTTTCATATTAGTTCCCATGCTTCTTTTTGAAAATACAAACAAATGCAACTAGATATGCCCTATCATTTCTTACATAGAAGTTAGCACACTATCTACATTATTAGGTACCTTGCTTTTGAAAAGCAACTTAATAGTATATAGTGGAGACTTTTTAAAAAATATCAGTACCTTGAGTACTTCCTGGTATTTCATGGTGTCGATGGACCTTAATATCTAACCAATTCCATCTAGTTGGACATTCGGGTTATTTCCAAATTTTCACAGTTATAAGCAGTGCTGTAATATATGCACATGTCATTTCTGTATATATACAAATATATTTGCATAAAAAATTCTGGTGGTGGGATTGATGAGTCAAGGGGTAAATATGTTAGTAAATGCCAACTTGTCCTTGATAGAGATATAAAATTTGTATTCCTACCCACAGTGTATGAGAGTGCCTATTTGTAAATATTAGGTGAAAAGTGGGTATATCATTGCAACTATGATCTGCATTCTTCTTATTGTTAATGAAGTCAAACATTCATATGCTTAAAGGCTATCTGAATTTCTTTTTCCTGAAAATGGCTATTTTCTTCTATTGGGTTATAGGTCTTCTTGATTTATAGAAACAAATTTTGTATTAGAGTGATTGAAATGGGTTGTCATTTTTTTTCCAGTTCATCACTTGTTTTTTTAAAAAAATTATCATCATCATCATCATCATCATCATCATTTTCTACTTTGATTATGGTACTTTTACCACATAGGAGTTTTAGGATTTTTTCTAGATGTATTTATCAGTCTTCTATTTCATGACTGCTGGATTTTGAATTAATTAGAAAGGTCTTCACAACTCCAAGATTGTAAAGGAGTTCTAGTATTCTTTTGGTAATTTATGATCTTTTATGCATTTAAATCTTTGATTCAGTTGACCTTTTTTCCTGAGATAGTATGAGAAATATTGGTCCAGCTCTATCTTCGCCCAGTTAGTTGAACACCATTTATTTTTATTTTTTATTTTTTTATTTTATTCATTTTTAGAGAGGAGACACAGAGTGAGAGAGAGAGAGAGAGAGAGAGAGAGAGAGAGAGAGAGAGAGAGAAAGGAGGGAGGAGCTGGAAGCATCAACTCCCGTATGTGCCTTGACCAGACCAGTGCAGGGGTTTTTTTTGTTTTTTTTTTTCAGTGCAGGGTTTTGAACTGGCAACCTCAGTGTTCCCAGGTTGACGCTTTATCCACTGCGCCACCACAGGTCAGGCAGTTGAACACCATTTATTAAAAAGTCTGTTTTTTTCCCTCACTGGTTTGATATTTATCATATACTAAATTCTCATATATATTTGGGTCTGTTAGTAGGCTTTATTCTATTCCATTGGCCTGTTTATCTATACAACATCACTTTTAGCAGTTGTATAATATTGCTTCTTATGCATATAGCATAATTTATTTGACTAATTCATTTTTGTTAAACATTTAGGTTGCTTTCAATTTTTCCATATTCTAAAGAATGCCTTATTGAATAAAATCTTTGCACATATTTTACATGCATGTACATGTGTAGTGGATCAGTTCTTTCCTTTGGATAAAAATTTTTATACATAAGATTATTGGGCTGAAAGTCTTCTTAGGCTTTTCTTTTTTTTTGTCATACATATTGCCAAAATGCCTTTCAGAAAGATTGTACCAATTTACTCTCCCTGTAACCCCATTATGAGTGCTGATTCCCCTTCACCCATGCCCACTCTCAATATTATCATTCTTTGTAATCATTGCCAATCTGATCAACAACAAAAAAAGTGGTCTCTCATTGCTGTTTTAATTTGCCTTTCTTTGAATACTAGTGAGGTTGAATATTTTTTCAATTTATGGTGGCTTTTTGATGTACAGAAGTTTTTAATTTTTTATGTAGTCAAATCTATCAATCTTTTCCTCTATGGTTTCTGCTTTTGTTGACATGTTTAGAAAGTCCTCCCCCAATTTAAGATTAATAAAATATTCACTTATATTTTCTTCTAGTACCTTTATGGTTTCATTTCCATCTTTATCCATCTGGTATTCATTTTGATGAATGGTGCAAGCTGGGAAATAACTTGTATTATTTATTTATTTCCCAAATAGATACCTTGTTCTTTCATCACTGTTAAAAAGTGTGTATGTGTGTGTGTGTGTGTGTGTGTGTGTGTAAGTAACTATTCCTAAAGTGAACAACTTATATAGCTGGATACTGAAGGGTACTCCAGCTTTAGACTTCGGGTCATCATTAGAAATATCACTTATAGTACTAAACAGGTAGATACGGCATTTTCCAATATATATGGACTTTTGAGTCAAATCAACTGACATTTGGCATTCAAATCCCAGCATTAGGAGTCCATGCTTGTGCAACTTTTGGTGATTCTCCTTTTTCCTTCCTTTTTATTGAATTTATTGAGGTGACACTGGTTAACAAAATTATACAGATTTCAGATGCACAGTTCTACAACACATCATTTGTACACTATATTGTGTGTTCACCACCCCAAGTCAACTCTCCATCTATCACCATTTATCCCCCTATCTCCTCTCCCACCTTGTCCCACCCTGGCAGTCACTATACTGTTGTCTGTGTCCATGAGTTATTTTTTCTTTTCTTTTTTGCTTAATCCCTCTACCCTCACTACTTAGCTCCCCACTCCTCCTGACAGCTGTCAGCCTGCTCTCTATCTATGAGTCTCAGTGATTCTTGTTGAGTCTTGCTTTCTTCTTCTGTAAAATGGGGCATTAATATTTGTCTCTTAGCACTGTGATGAGAATTAAATGAGGTAATGTTTACAACAACTGTCAACATAAGCCTTAATAACACGGACAGTTAATGTACATCATTTGCCCTTCACACTGCCGCCCTCCCAGTCCCATCCCATCTAGGGATCCCCTCAGGCCTCTACTATAAATAGCATATGCTGGAGAGGGGAGGGATTGAGTGCTGTGTTTGCTTTTTATAGGTTTATTATCTTTACACTTGTGATCAGACTCTCATTTGTTATGTCTTGCTGCTTTTAGTGTCTTTTCATTAGTAGCTTTTTTCTTCCCCTTCTGAATAGGCTGCTTTTAATGTATACCAGCAATGAAACCAGACAACGGGATTGTTAGAAGTATGTATAAATTAAGAGTAACTGGGATCTAAGTGAGGTCCTGAGGGCCTCTTCTGTTGTATAATGTAGTGGTTCTCAACTTTGGCTGCACGTTAGAATCACCTGGGGAATTTTTAAAGCATATCCACCCTTGACTCCTACCCCAGACCAATTAAATCAGACTCTGTTCGTGGGGCCCAGGCTTGGGTGTGTTCAAGCTCTGCAGGTAACTCTAACGTGCATGCAGGGCTGAGAACCATTGACTGAGTGTACTGGCTTTGTGAGCTCTGTATTCACACTTAGCAGTTGGTCTCCCCATCTGGTTCTCTCTCAAAATGTGCCCCAAGTTGGGGAGGCCGCTCTGTGAAACAGAAGGCCAGATGGTAGAGATGTCAGGCTGCTGGGACTGCTAAAGAGAGCAGCTTCAAGTCTCAGGTCTATGTCATCTTGTAGGTTACATTTCTCTGGACATTTAGAAATGATGCTGACAGTTTCTGTTCAAAAGACAGAGCTGTCCCAGTCTCCTCCCAGGCATGCTTCCTGCCTCTTGAGGCTTTCTGGGACCACCATGGCTGAGGAGAGCAAAGATGATGAGAAACACGCCTTCATAAAATATCATTACTTTTTGTTTCTATTTTGTTTACTTGTATATTTGTTCTATTTTTCTCTTGGCCTCTTCTCTGCCCCCCAGAAAACATGTAGGTGATACATGTCAAAGCTGCTTGGTTCCCAGCTTTGGTGGATCCATTCTATCCAGGGATGGAAGTACTCCAGAAGTCAAGCTTCCTGCCATTAACTATTGGTGGACCCACTTTGTCACCTGGCAAAATAGATACAAGTGTGCTCTATACAACCACAGGATGGGTCCCAACATTAAGTCTCTTTGGTACAAGATCAACTTTCATCTCATTCTCAAGATTTGATAACCTGACTGTAGACTTAGCCCATGGACTTGATCGCCTTCTAGGTGTCTCATCTGGTTCATCTAAAACTAGGGCCTCCTTGGTTCCATGAGACTCTGTGGGGAAGAGTCATCACCTTCCCTATTTAATTAAAACCAACTCCTCCAAGCTTAGCAATGAAGGGCAAATCTCTGAAAAGAGGTGACTGAATTTTTCCAATGGGATTTCTCCTCATTGATATTTATCAGTGTCACCACCCTCCAACACACACACACACACACACACACACACAAACACACGGAAGTTCAGACCAGGTCCTTCAGACCAACCTTTACCGCAGGTTTGAGCTAACAAAATAAAAGAATAAACAGAGAAAGTAACATGACTCCATATAATCTTGTTTACAAGATGTGACTTGATCACGAAGACTCAGAGCCTGCCTTATTCTCATGCAGAGGCTGCCCTGAGTGGTGAGAATCATCACAGCAGCCCCAGAGTCATGCTAGAAGCCTGGACAATTGCCCTCTTGAAATTTCAGAAGAATTCACTAAAAGCTGAGAAGGCGATGAGAGTTCCCCTTCTATCTGCTGCCACCATCTGAATTCTAGTTTTCTGTCTGTGAAGTTGTTTCTTCCTGGGAAAATTTAAATGATTGCTCTTTTTTTGGAGGAAGTGGGTCCTCAGATTCAAGTAAGGTTTTGTTAATCATTAAGGCTGCTCATGAAAAGGAAGGAGGTAGGCACACGTGAACTCACCTCAGTGACATGACTGGTCTCGAAGTGCAGTGTGCGTCCACAAAAGACAATGTTTTTTCTTCAGATGTTAAGTCAAGAAGCAAAATGTCATAACATTTTAAAGCACTCTGCTTTTGAATCATAATTGAGCCATAGGTGAGCAATCTAAGGGTTATTTATAGAATGCTGAGGAACTACTTTTATTTATTTATTTATTCATTTATTGAGAGGAGGGGAGATAGATAGACTCCCAATGTGCCCCGGCCGGGATCTAGCTGGCAACCCCCATCTGGGGCCGATGCTCTGCCCTTCTGGAGCTGAACTATTTTTCGTACCTGGGTGGAGGCTCCACAGAGCCATCGTCAGCGCCCAGGGCCAAGGTGCTTGAATCAATCAAGCCATGGCAGCAGGAGAAGAAGAGAGAGAGAAGGAAGGAGGGTGGAGAAGCAGACAGTTGCTTCTCCTGTGTGGCATGGCTGGGAATTGAACCTGGGACTTCCACACACCAGTTCTATCACTGAGCCAACCGGCCAGGGCCAGGATAGACTTTTCAAAGAGGTGTCATAGTTGTACAGGGAGAAGAAAAATACAAGAGTCTGTAGCTTGCTGAGAATTTTTCTCTACCTGGAAGTCTATGGGACATAGCTCTGCCTATTTTGGTGCTGTTTCTTCACTCTCTTCAAGGGAGACCTCACCCCTGTGCCTCAAGGAATGGCCTTACCCTATAGCTCTAATCATACAAGAAAGTAGCAGAACACAACAAAACACTGGGGCAGAGTGTGATGTGCTGATGGATTTTCTTAATGCTGTCTGTGTGGCCTGTGTTCCTGGAGGCTGTATGGCTGTAGTTCTATGTTCTTATCATTGAATAACTGCTTAAACTCTGGCTTACTGATCCTCAATGGAGCCAGTGCTGCCCCTAGAGGCATTTTAGAAATGTGTGGTATATTTATGTTTGTTACATTGGTAGCAGGGGCACTACTACATAGAGGCAGAGGGGATCAGATTTCTTGCTTTAGGTGGGGCACTTTTGTTCTGCCCTCCATGTGACACTGTGTGCCCCCAGACATTATATAAGTAGAAAATTCCTTTCAGTTGGTCTGAGCCTAAAACCTAATTTTGTTTTGTGTATAAAACAAGACACTTTTGCACAGTTTTAATATACACCAAAATTTTCATGAATGTTGCCATCATCATATAAATCGAGACGTTACTATATTTTATCTTTACCAGGGCTTGTTCACCATTTCCAAAACCACAAATAACAACAGCAAAATGCTCGTGGTACTTGTGTTGTCAAAATAACACCCCTCTATTCTTCTGCATTTGTTCACATCTCTATGAATATATAGTGCTTATATTGTCTTGCTTCAGAATGTCAAGTATAAAGAAGTACCCATAATATTCCAGTCAATGTTATTTTACTTCTCTTAAGTTCAAACTTATTCACTATAAGTAGGTACAGTTGTCATATATCTTCTAGTGTAGTTATACGTTTGTATGTTAAAATCCGTATTATTTTATTCTAAGTTATTTCCTTTTAGTTTTTTATTCTGAAGCTAGGGCAACATGTTGATTCTTTAAAAAGATTATGCATGTAAGTGAGTTACATTATCTATAATTTTCATTTCAGAATAGTAAGGGTGAGTTTACAGAATGTTTGCCGTAAAAAGGGAGCATTGAGTCAAGTAGGCTTGGGGTCCCCTGCTCTCGGCAACCTCCTGGAAGATGTTTGTTTCATCTAATTTTTACAACAGCTCCAGGAGCTAGGTCCTATTGTGACCACTATTGCACACAAGGAAACTATGTCACAGTGATAGGAGATAACTTGCCCAAGGTCACATCTAGAAAAGGGGAATGCCAGGATTCTAAAGCCCTCTCAATACACTCTGCCTTCTACCCACCATGTCTGCCCCATCTCCCGAGATTGTCCAGAAACTGGGGCCCTTCTACCTGGAAGCTGATCCTCTGGTTCTGCCAGGCCCTTTCCAGGGACCAGCAGGAACTCAGAGTAGAAGAAAAATGACTTTTCCCTTTTGGATAGAATTTCAGTTGAGTAAATCAACAAGAAGTGCTTTGCATGGAACAGACCCCCAATAAACTTTGTTGGTTGAATGACTGAATACATGATTTGGTAGTGTTTGGGGAGAGTGTGCTGGGTCCCTCGGAACAACCCCTGGACTTTTAGTAATTGATCTCAGTAAACTGATGTGAGTTTCTCAGGAGTTGACACAAGTTCACAGGGCTCCCAGCTCAAGTATGGACACTTTTATTGTTTCCCTGAGACTGAGGAAGGCTGGCCACTCTCTTTTCCCCAGGAAGCACAGCTGTTGAAACAGGAACCAGCACATCTCCCTCACTCTTTCCTCATGCTCATTGACATGGGACCCAGGTCCTGAAGGTCGGGATGTTCTCTAAATAACAGTCTTTCTTCGTGCCCTTTGGTCTGTGATCTAACTGACCTGGGGATACCAAATCCTACAGTAGGCAGTGGGCAAAGGGCGACACTGTGTTTCCTATAGGTCTTTGGCAGGGTCCCACTCTAAGCTATTGCATTTTCTTTCATTTAGCAAATGTTTTTAGAGGTCTTGCTAGGGTGCAGGGATGAGCAACAAATATAAACCCCACCCTCCAAAGACTCAGATTTAGGACAGAGGACTGGCTTCTGCAGTAAACTGTGGAAAAAGCTGCAAAAAAGGAATGTTCAGAGACCTTGGGAGCCCAAGAGGAAGGGTCATCGATCCAGACTGAGGAGGAGAGGGAAGACTTCCTGGAGGAGGTGTTGCTGAACTTAATCCTAAGGAAAGGTTATGATTTAGCAAAGACAATGGATGACTATTTTAGTCAGGGTCCTAACAAGGAATCATGTGAGACCCAAGTGAGGAAAATTAGAGGAAGATTTATGCACAAACAGGTTATTTGCAAAGATGTGGGTGGGGTATGGGGAAACATGTCGAACCCAGGGCTGGGAGCAGTAGAGCCCTCACCATCCCTAGGCCAGAAGTGGGCACGCGACGACTGTATTCTGGAAGGAAAGAAAGTTTAGCCTTGACAGAAGGAGTAACCTCCTGTCTGGGACCAGCCAGCCTGATAAAACCTACAGGGAGTGAATGAATACCCCGGCCGCATTCTCTCCTGTCCTTCCATCTCTACTGGTGCTTCCCATTGGCCAGAACCAACCAGAAGACAGAGGACACTGGAGTCTGTTCATGCGACTTATACTGGACAGCCTCTGGGGCACAGAGCAGGGCACAGTGGGTCTGGAGGGGCAAGCAGATCTCCTCAGCACACTAGTTTAGGGAAGACATTCCCAAGTAGAGCAGAGCAGTTTGTGAAGGCCAGGAGTTGTGGGAGAGCATGGTAAGTTGGGAAAGTGCTTTCAGCCTCGGCCTGGTGCTCGGAGGGAGCAGGATACGAGCTGTGCTTCGGGAAAGGCCATACATTCATTTCTGAGGAATTTGAAAATCTATCCTAAAGGCCAAGGGAGCACTGAAGAATTTTAGGAAGGAAGCAACATGATCAGGTTTGTGTTTTAAAATGGCTACTCTAGACCTCGTGTGCAGAGATGGTCTAGAGCAGGGGTGCTCAATACGTGGATCACGATCTACTGGTCATCGCGAAGGAAGTGTGGGTAGATCGCATGACATTAAAAAGACATTTGTCTTTTGATTGGCATACAGGGTAGCCAATCTGACGTCTGAACTTTTGACACCCTATGCATGCGCGTTAAACCGCGCTAACTTGTTCAGTTACATTGCTGCATAGTTAGCCTTCAATTTATTTAAACTAAATACAACAAAGGGTATAAAAATGAGTGCTGTAGCTGGTCCGAGTAAGAAGCCTAAAACCTACCACTTTCATACAGAATGGGAGGGGATTTTTTTCACTATGTCATATTCTAAGTGCGTTTGCCTCTTCTATGTGCCATTGCTATTCCAAAGAAGGGAAATGTGGAGCGGCTTTTTCAGACTGTTCATAAAAACTATGACATTGACTTTCCTCCGAAAAGAGAGCTGAGAAGGAGAAAGGTGAAAGAAGAATACACAATATTAAATAGTACTAATAGTAACTTAAATAATGATAATATAGAAGAAATAAATTTATGTTTTGCATTTTTATTGTAGGTAGATCATTTTGACTTGGTCATCTTATAAGTAGCTCGCAAGCTGAAAAGGTGTGGGCACCCCTGGTCTAGAGGCACCTTTCAGACCAGAGAAGGTGAGACCTCAGGACAGTGGCAGTGGGAAAAGAAAGAAGTGGATAGATTTGAGAGATGTTTAGGAATGAGATTCAAAATGTGATGAAAGATTGGGAGGAGGAGGGAGAGACAAGTGTCAAAGGAAATGCACGGGTTTTGACTTGAAGCTCAGGCAGGGAGGGAGTGAGCAGGTCCAGCTGTCACCTCCCCAGCTTTGCTTTCTGGGTTCAGAAAATGTAGATTGTCCCTTATTGGCAGGACGTTTGGCTGTCCAGGGGGCTTTGGAGAAGCTTCCTAGTTCATGGTCAGGGTAACCTCACCTCAGCTGTTCCCAGAGCAGATCAGACTAGAGAACAGGAGAAGTCACCTTCTGCTGCCACTCTGGAGTCTACTAAGCTGGGACCTGCTTCCCTCCAAACCCTTTCCCTTCCCATATGGAGAGGGGGTATGTTTTCTTTTAACGTGCTTCATAGCAGGGGCAAATGAGGCCCGGCTAAGGGGAGAGCGCCAGCAATGACTCAGGCTCTGCAGGCGGGGCGAGCACTGGGGTCCTGTCATCCCCAGTTTCCTTCCCTGGCTGTTCTGAAGGCCCCATCTGTCCCCATAGGCTCATATTTCATCACTAGCAACTCTGAAGAACCTGCTATCCAGTAACAGGTCCCATTCCTTGGAGTGCTCTGCCCAGAAACCTGGAATAATTTTCTTTTGTTTTAGAGGGAAATGCTGAGGTAGTTCTTTCATGTTCTAAGAAGTTGGGTAGTCATGGCAACACATTAGGGTGGGGTGGGTTAGGTGGGGGGCTTCTTAGCAGCATTTCATTTCAAATGCCAGATTAAAGAAAAAGCTTCTTTGGAGTTTGCCTCATTAAGACATAGCTGGGTTCAGGCGTGCTGGCTGGTTTTCTGGTTCATCATTTTACGCATTGCATTTTTGCCTACATTTCTCACCTGATGGACAGTCTTCTGGGACTTCTCCCTAAGAATCTTGGCTCAAAGACTTCTCCAAGAATTTCAGCTCTTTCTTGGCAAGAGAGGTAGTGGGAGTGTTGTCTTTGTTCCTAGCTGGGGCCTGTCCTATAAGTCACTTTCTTACAATGGGACTACCACTTTAAAAAAAAAGAAGGTAACATGTTTATTGAGGTTTCATTCAGTCTATAGAAGGAAAGATATTCACTGAGAAGAGATTTCATTCCACTCTGCACTTCTGGTCTAGGATCTTTCTCCTAGAGTATGACCTGCCCAAGGACCAGGGGGGTCCAAAGCTGTCTCTGGCTCTGGGGGTCCGGGGATCCCTTCCCACTGCTGTCTGAGGGAGTCTAGGAGAAAGTGAAGGTGGAAACGTTGCACCCAGAGACTGAACTCTGAACTGAACTGTATCTCCTGCCTTGGGGTGGCTTCAGAATTCTCCTTCAGCTGGGACTGGACTCCCCACTCCACCGTGGTCAAACCTCCTTCCACAGCAGGGAATTCCAGTTCTGACCCACAGAAGATTCTTAATCTCATTACAGTAGCCCAGATGTCAACTAAAATATTTCCCCCACTCAGTCACCAAGGCCTGTCCTTTATTCCTTCCAAGTCTCTCCTAGTGTCACCTTTTTAATAAGGTTCTTCTGAACAACAGCCCCTATTTATTGAACACTTAATGAAAGCCAGAATTTCTATGTATCACTGAATTTAATAGCAGACACTATGATTCTCATCTTATAGAGAAGGGAACTGAAGACCCAAAATATTAATTTTTCCAGAGAAAATAGCTGGTCAGAGTAAAGCCGACTCTGTGTGATGCACACCGAGTGCTCTTTCTCCCACGATATAGCCTGTGTCCTCGGCTACCACCCCAGCTTGCATGCCCTCTCACTGGGTCATAGCAAGCACGCCAGTGCAGACCTGTGCCTCCTTTCTGTCCTGCTTTATTCCAGCCAGCATGTAGACACTGAATGGTCTTCTTAAAGCTCCCCTTTCATTGCTCCCCCACCAGGCTCAGTTTTGGGGTACAAAGACCACAACTGTCTTATTCACCACAGTGTCTACAGGACACAGAAAGTGCACAATAAGTGTTTACTTACTCAGTGGATCAATGAAAAAAATTTTTTCCTCCACCAGCCCTTCCCTCATTCTCTCTTCTTGGGTCCCTCCCAGCTGGAGCCACTGCTGTCCTCTATCATCAGACAGACATGGCTTACCTGGTGCCTGGGTCAATCCTGTCCAGACAGGTGGAATTCTATCAGAGTATTCAAGTGTGTTCATAGGGTAGATTCCTACAGCGCTTCCGTAGCTCCGGCTACTTCTGCTTCTGCAGGGAAAAGTATTTCTGTGATAGGTCCAAGATCTGGGTGCAGGGGGTGACTCCTGATCCCCTAAATGACCCCTGACTACCATCTTCCTCAACTCCCTCACATATCAGCCTTGTCCATAGAGTAGCCACTTACTGAGCACCTACTTGGCTGGGTACTTAGCATACTTTATCTTATTTACTTGATAAAAATCTCAAAAGGCAGATATTAGGATCTCAATTTTACAGATGAGGAAACAGGCTTGAAGAGATTAGTTCACTTGCTAAAGGACTCACAGATAGGCAGAGGTGCAGGAGGGATCTGAGCAGTTTATCTGCAGTCGAAGCCTTTGTGATTTTTCCTTCACTGCCCTTTCCTGTCAGGGCTTGGCTTCTGCCATTTTTACCCATCAAACCTCTAAATCCTTCCTCATTTTCTGGGAACCTGACAGTTTCAGGGGCTAATAATAGTAGTGAGATCAGGTACAATTGTGTGAACATCTAGATCTGCCAGAAGCTCCACCCCTATGAAGAGGTGCTATGATTATTCCTACTTTACAGATGAGGAAACTGAGAGACATTGTCACCTCCAATGTCATATAGTTATTCAGATGAGGGAGCTGAGAGTCAAACCAGGCTTATTGGAGTGCAAAATTCATGTTCTTTGCTGCTCTGGCTGACTGGGAGGGGCCTTGACAGTTCCCTGTTCCTCTCACTGCACCCCATTTCTAGCTGAGGTGCGGCCACCCAAAGCCAGCCTGGCACTGCCTTTCATCCTCAGGACTTCTGCTGCTCTTCTCCACCTGCCTGATTTGACCTGAGTCATATTCACCTGCCCCTCCGATTGCTGGGCTTGGCACTGCTGGCCACCCTGGCAACCCCTAACCTGGCCTCTGCATGGAGGTCCCTGGGTGATTTTCATCACCCGTCCCACCTGCCGGTTTGACAGGCTCTGATACCCCGCTCTTGTCCCTGCATGGCTTTCTAAGATGGACTAAGTGAGTCTCAGCTCCTCTGCCTGGTATCCTGGGTGTCTTGTAATTCCCCGCTTCTATCTACCCATGACAACATCTTCCCTGTGGCCCTGTGGCCCACACATTCTGGAGCCAGTCCCTATGGTTGACCGAGTATGGCTTAGGGCTTTCTGGGCATTGTGGTAATGCCCCTTTCTGGATTCTGGCTCTCTGCTGACCAGCTGAATGCCCTGTTCTGCTGTTTGATACCTGCCTTTCTGCACTGCCCCTGGCCCTTGTCTCCTCCAGCCTCTGAGTAGCTTACCTAGTCACCTCTCAGCACACTGGGACATTTACCAGCCTTTCTTTCTCAACAGCTCCCCATTTGGAATCTGCTTCACTTAGAGCAGAATCAACACTCAACTAATAATTTATGCTAGGGGCCCATGTAAAAGACATTGAGTGGGGGCACTGAGACCTCCCAGCTGCTCCCTGCTCCCAAGACCCCTGTCACAGCCTCTGTGCCTGGTTTCTGCTATTCTCCTTGATTCCCACTATTGCGGCGGACCCCCTCCCCTTTCCTCACCCCACCAAAGCCTCCTATGCTCAGAAGACCACTCTGAGGACTGTCAACTTGGCTTTTCAACATTCTTTGCACACAGACAAAAGGCAAACTGGGGTAACTGGGCAGCTGGCAGCTTAGGAAGAGCCAGGTTGGAGGTCCAGACACCCTGGGCTTGGCCCCAAGGGCTAAAGGGGTAGAGTCTCTGCTCACCTGAGACCTGTATTCTGCTGAGAAGCTCTCCTCTAAGCCATGGCAAGCTATAGCTTCCTTTTACCCAATGATTAAAATGTGCC
This sequence comes from Rhynchonycteris naso, assembly GCA_037038555.1. NCBI lineage: Eukaryota > Metazoa > Chordata > Mammalia > Chiroptera > Emballonuridae > Rhynchonycteris > Rhynchonycteris naso. The sequence continues at coordinate 41,827,808 of CM073002.1, forward strand.
GGAATTTATATACCTCTCAGGTCCTCTAAGGCAGGTATTCATTATTCCATTTTACAGGTGAGGACCAAGGCTCAGAGACATTCAGTAGCTTGCCCAAGGGCCTTGCTTCTTTGAACTTGTAATGTTCTTAAAAGTCAGGTACATGGGATTAACCCTATGGCATTCTTTGTTTCTTCCATTTGTACCCATCTTGCAATGAAACAGGGAACTTTTGAAGAGTAGAGCTGTTTCTGATTCCTGTCTGCATCCCCAACATGCTGGTGGTATATTGTAGGTGCTCTGAGCTACCTATTCTCCAGGTCTTTCTGGGAAGCCCAAGGCTCCTTAAGCCCAGCTCCCACTTTGATCTCAAAGGAATAAACCCACATGTCTTCCCCAAAGAAGTCCGGACCCCTTATCTGGGACAGCTTTTTAGGAAATGGAGCCGAGAGTCCCCAGGCGGTTGGTGACTGTGGCCCTATGGGAGTAGGGTGTTTCCATTCTATCTTGATTGTGGACAGAGTTAGGACAGTGTCACCCTAGAAATTGCTAAACTGGTCCAATTTCTCCCCTTATAGATGGCAAAGCCAAGAACTGAAATGAAGAGAGGGCATGTTTCTTGCAAGGTCACACAGGGACAAGAGGCAGAAACAACCTGACTCCCCGTCCGGAGCTCTTCCCACTGAGGATGCTTCAGCATCAGCTCAGTCACTGATGCGCTGCCACTCGGCTCAGGCTTCTGGATGTTGCTGACTTTTCTCAGTTGCTTCTTGGTTGGAAGACTTTGTGCCTCATCCATGGGAAGTGGGTATTGGCAGGTAAGACCACTAAAGGGCAAAAATGTTAATGTGCCCTTGTTGGTCCCTGCAACATGACAAAGTGGCGGGCTTGGCTGCTTGTGCTCACCATTGCCTACTCTCTCTCTGTTCCCATTGGAAGCCTGGTAAGAGGGCTGTCGTGTGTGTGTGTGTGTGTGTGTGTGTGTGTGTGTGTGTGTGACAGAGACAGAGAGATACAGAGAGAGGAACAGATAGGGACAGACAGACAGGAAGGGAGAGACAAGAGAAGCATCAATTCTTCGCTGTGGCTCCTTAGTTTCCCATTGATTGCTTTCTCATATGTGCCTTGACCGAAGGGACTACAGCAGAGCGAGTGACTCCTTGCTCAAGCCAGTGTCCTTGGGCTCAAGCTAGTGAGGCTTGCTCAAACCAGATGAGCCCGCGCTCAAGACAGGGACCTCAAGGTTTTGAACCTGGGTCCTCCGCATCCCAGTCTGATGCTCGATTCACTGCGCCGCTGCCTGGTCAGGCGGCAGTTGACTTTATTTTGAGGACTGAAGTTGCTATGGGTCCATTAATGGCACAAAGGTCTGTGCTCTTTGGCCAGTCAAAGGGCCTGGCTATTCCTCAGCCTGACAAAACCAGTTGGGTTAACTGGGAGCTGCCCTCCTCCTCATCATCACCGTTTCGTTCAGAGGGAAGGAGCGAGCTCTCTGCCATCTACTTATTTTCAGCTGAGTTATATTTGCATAAAGTAAACTTAGCAAACAGAGAACACAGTGAGAATATATTTGGCTTTGAAGCGTCAGTGTTCTGACAGGCATTTCCTATTAGCTATCTCTGAGCCGACCAGCCCAGCTAGGTTTTGCTTAAGTGGCATTATTCCCCTGCAGTGGAGACAGCTCATTCATTAGTCATTCCAAAAGCCACACACAAAATATCCTTCTCTAAGCCAACTCCCCCAACCAGCTCCACAGCCCGGGTGGAACAATGAAACTGTAGGGCTCACTGGGCCTGGCAAAGGTCAGCCTGAGAGCCACCTGTCTGCTGGCGTTGGAGGATGGCTTTGGCTTGAGCCCTCATTCCCTTTGGAACAGGAAGGATACATCTTCATTTCTTGGCAGAGGCCTGGGGAGCCTTTTGGAAGGTGGGCGCCATCCCATTTCACTACTGAGTCTTTTGCAATAACTCTAAGCCCTGACTGAATGCACCTTGTTTTGTTTTGTTTTTATTATATTTATTTTTTTTATAGATCCTAGAAGCTAAAGGTACTCATTCCAAGAGGAAGTAAAGGAATGTATTCTTTCCTGCTTGGTTCTTTCAGCTGAACTCAACCCTTCCTTGATTGGCATCCTGCATGCTCTTTTAATCCCTGCACAGTGAGGACTGATGTCCCCATTTTATAGATGAGGAAACTGCAGCTCGGAGAACTGAAGTGATTTGCCAAGGGTTGCACAGCCAGGGTTCAAGCCTGTCAGCTCCAAAATTTGTCTTCTGTCTTCTCTTTCAGGAAACCTCCTTTGGGATAATCATCTTGAGTTTAAAATGAAAATATACATGAAGGTGATGGTTTCCTTTATTCAACTTCAGAACAAAGAATGCCACTGTGTTCCAGACACCCATAGCAGGGTGGACTGAGAAGCCAGCTGGGAGAAAGCTGGGGAAGGCATGCTGTTCTATAAGGAAGGATGAAAACTCCCTGGGGTGGAAAGTGGGGATGTGGGTTGGATATTTCTGAAGGGGGCAGAGCTTGGTCTAAGATGGGCCAGGAGCTGGGACTCGAACAGGGACAGTGAAGGGTTTGTTGTGATTCCATGGTCCAGCAAGGGGATTCCACATGTGCCCCACTGAAAGGGCCATCTGACAAGCCTGACCAAGCAAAATGCCATGGGCAAAGACTCCACTAACACCCAGGAATGGGGCAACACCAGAGGGGCACCAAGAGAGTTCCTGTGCAGAGGCAAAGAGCTGAGGTTGTGACCGCAGCTGGTGGTCGGTGTCAGATTCCCAGGAGGGCCTAATTAGCCCTCCAGGTGGACAAACACATTCACAGGTGCCAGGCCAACCGGGAGAGTGTGTGTGTGGGGATAGAGACAGGCCAGATCAGAAGTAAAGTATATATGTACATAAGCTAGGAATGAGAATCTCGGAGTCCTTCCAAAGGAGACCTCCAAAACTAAAACTCTCGAGTGGTGCTCTCCTGTGCCTGGCATTGAGGCCTTCCTCAGGCTGTCCTAACTCACCTCTCTAGTGTCATTTCCCACCCTCCCCTTCATCCCTCCCCATTCTGTCTTGTTGTTTCTAAACACTCACAGCACTTATCCTCTACAGCTCTTCCACCTTCTGTTTTCTCTGCATGTACTTCATCTCTCTCATCCAGAGCCCCACCTGGCAAACCTCTGCTCACCCTTTAAAACCCTGCTTAAATTTATCTGGAAGCTTTCATTTCTGAGTTTCTGACCCATTGTTTATAACCCTAATAAATCACTGATTCTAGTGCACTGTCAGGGACCCTGTCCTATTTTATCTCTGGATTCCCAGGACCCAGTAGAGAGCCAGCATATAGAAAGTGCTCAGTTAATTGATAAAGTAATGCAGCCTAAATGGCTGTATCATTGAGCCTCAGATCTGGAAGAAAAAATACATTTTATCTAAATAAGCCACCTCTCTGATGTTTGAACCCCTCATCTGTATTCCCAGCCTGATGTAATGTACCTAAACCACCTAACCTGCTAACCGGCATATATTAGATGTTCAATGAATGGCAGCTGATAATACTGTTGTTTCTCAGGTGCTGAAAACGGACCTAGAAGAGTCCATAGAAAGAACACTGAATCTGGAGTTAGGACTGTAGCTTTGCCTCTAGGACCCTATATGACTTTGGAGGAATCATTTTAGCCTCTCTAGATCTCAGTTTCTTCATCTAGAATAAGGGATACATTTAGATGTCCTATAATTGGGTCCCTTTCATCTCTGATTAAAACAATGCAAACAAAAGCAAGCATCCCCAATACATCTTAGGGATTCCAGTTCCGGTCTTCTTGGTGTGACCTCTGAAATCAGTGAACCAGTCTTGATCTTAATGGACCTTCCTGGGGAGTGTGCTCTTTTCCCAGGCAGGACCAATCTTCGGGGAGGCAGAAACAACTCCTGGCCAAACTCAGGGCCAGCCATAACCCCTTTGCCATCCTGGAGAAGGAGGGAGACAGTTTGTCATGGAGCTTGTGGCAAAATCTCTCTTCCTCTCCAACCACCATCTATGATTAGCTGTGTTCTCACCACAAAACTGCAGGGGTGTGTGCGGGTGAGTCACAGATGTTCAGATCACATTTATAGAGTGCTTGTAAGGTGCTGGGGGGTGCTTGGTGGCAGGAAGGGGGCTGTCAGAAGCACCCCAGTTCCCTTTTCCTATCCCCAGCAGTTGTTGAAATTTTAAGACCCAGGTATTTGACTTATAGAGTTTAAGAACCACTCTCTGATGCCACCCAGCTTCTAGGTGGCTCCTTATGCCAGGCCTCTGACACTCAGAGCACCTCCCAGGGAGGTGGACAGGAGCTTGTCCCTCCTACCATCGCCCCTATTCTTTTTTTTTTTTTTTTTTTTTTTTTTACAGAGTCAGAGAGAGAGTCAGAGAGAGGGATAGACAGGGACAGACAGACAGGAATAGAGAGAGATGAGAAGCATCAATCATCAGTCTTTTGTTGTGGCACTTTAGTTGTTCATTGATTGCTTTCTCATATGTGCCTTGACCGTGGGGCTACAGCAGACCAAGTATCCCCTTGCTCAAGCTGGTGAGCTTTTTGCCTAAGCCAGATGAGCCCGCGCTCAAGCTGCTGACCTTGGAGTCTCGAACCTGGGTCCTCCACATCCCAGTCCAATGCGCTATTCACTGCGCCACCGCCTGGTTAGGCCATCACCTCCATTCTACCTCACCCCACCCAGGAAGGCTGTTATGAGGTCAGACACAGGTCTGGACACACTCTATTGAACCCCACTCACTCTCTTGAACCCCTCTGTCTCTGGTCCCTACCATCCCCAGGGCTACTTGGAAGGAATCTGAATATCTCTCTAGAAGTTGATGGTCTGAACCTCACAACCTTCAGGGACCCCAGCGCCCACCACTTCCACACCCTAGGCTTACTTTGTGGCTGCTGATGTGAGGCAGGGCTACGACCAATGGCGGAGTCCTAGCCCCTCTGAACTGAGCACGCTGTTCCCAAATGTCCCTTTCCTGCCCCCTTCCCATCCAGCAGTAGAGAACCCAGAGCTGCATTCAGGAGCTGGGAAGGAGGTTGAGATCTCTTATGTGGAAGGATTCTGGCAGGCAGGCAAGTTCCAACAGGTGGACCGGGGTTGCAGCCTGCAGACGGTGAGTCACCTGGGTCCCTACTGCTTACTGGACAGAGCCAGAATAATGACAGTAATAACAGAGATCTAGGGTGCTGTTATTAACACCCACCTTTCCTCCCAGGACTGTATCTCCTACATCCATCTGACAACCCTCGGAGGCAGGGAGGAGGTGAAGGCAGAGACTTTGTTGCCTGTCTTAAATACAAGGGAAACTGAGGCCAAAGATATTCTCCGCTGAACCAGGTAATCCTGAGAAAAAGAGCTCTACCTCCTAATGTCATCCTGCTGTCAGGAGAGTCACATGGACCCACAATTAGTCGTCCTCACTGGCAAAGCTCTAGGTTCAGAAGCGGAAAGAACCCATATTTTTTTGAGTTCTCATAGCCTATCATCTACACCTTAGGGGGTAAGGATAACTATTTTCCCCATTTTACAGATGAGGAAACTAAAGTTCAGAGAAGTTGAGTAATTTTCTCATGAACCATCAGCAAAGGAGTGGCAGAGCCAGGATTTGAACCTGGTCAGTTTGACTATGCCTTCTTAGCCTCCTGTGTATCTATGGCATTCACAGTCAAGAATCCCAAGATCTCCAAGGCTGGCTTCCAAGGCCTTTGGGCCTGGCCTTTTCCAATTGCCTTCCCCTCCCGGACTCACTGTATTTCAGAATTAGGGCTCTTCCTGGGGCTTCCTGGAGGCCAGCTTCCATTTTCGTCTTTGAGCAGTTGTGGAAAAGGGAAAACTCAACACTTTAATTTTGGGGTCTTAGTAATTATCTAGTATTCACCACCCACTCAACTCTACCCACTAGTTATTATAATAACAGCAATAATAATTTAGAGAAGCAAAGATAATGATCACAGCATTCACTGGTCCCCCATTGAAGGCTGGACACAATAGATATAGTCTTGCTATTTTTTAACTTCAAAATGGTCCTGGACTTGGGAGTCAGAAATATTGGATTCTAGTCTTAGTTCTGGCACGGATGCCGCACATCATATGGCTGAGTGAGCCCCTAAATCTTTCCATGTCTTCATTTCCCCCTCAGTAAAAAGGGAGTAATAATCTTGCAAGATGTTGTGCTTTAAACTTTTTGAAAGAAAGTTCTAATCAGGCAATTTTTTCTCTAAGCATCACCACCCCATATTTATTATTAAAAACAACCCAGCAGTCTGTTGCCTTAATGTTGCATTATCTTCATGCTCCAGTCCCACGCTGGTCTCAATACCCAGCCCTAGGAAGGGTGCTGGGTCAGGCTGGGGCTGATCTCTTGGTTGCAAAAGTAGTCTTGCTTTTCCAGCCCTCACCCTCAACAGCTGCCTCTGCCAAAGCCCTGGAGCTAGAAAAAGCCAGGCCATTGCCTGTGCTCAATAAATGCTTTTATTAGTCCTTTTATTAATGATGGTGGGTATTTGTCGAGAAGCTGGGACAATAGTTATTCCAGTAAGAGGATATTAAGCTCCCGCTGACAGGTCTTGTATATCTAACATGCTCTGCCTCCCCCTCTCCCAAGCTGCTTTATTACAATGCACCATGCCCCTGGCCTCCTAGCAACTCCAAAAAGAGAGTGGAGGTTGGGGGAGGGGGGAGTAGGGATAAGCTGCTGTCATTAAACACACAGGTCTTTTCAGAGGTTACTGTAAGCCAATAGCAGGAAGCTTTCCTTCCCCCGTGAGAGCTTAGAAAGCCTGTGTGATTTTTGCTTTCTTTTTTATTTATTTTTTTGGCCACCTCTGAACTCTTGGTTATTTTATAGCTAGAGCTGTAGGCGATGAGTTGATAAAGGAGGAAGACATCCTTGAAACATTTGTTAAATTTGAGACCATTCCCATTCTTTATTTTCAGCCATTTTACATTATTTTTAATTTATCATACATTTATAATACTTATTATATGTTTTCAGTGTTCTGGATGCTTTTCAAATACTAATTTGTTTAATTTTTATAACATCCCTATGAGGTAGATACTATTATTATTATTATTTCACAGATGAGGAAATTAAGGCCCAGAAAGGTGAAATGACTTGACCAAGGTTACACAGCTAATAAATAATAGCATCAGGTTTGAACCCAGACAGGTGTCTCCAGAGTTTTTGCTCTTTATCTGGAATTTTAAAACTGAGCCTAGAAAAAACTAGGAAATATTCCCAAAATTCAGTAGCTCTATTGCTTTATCAGTGGGAGTTAGATGTTTTCATGTAGAGGATACTATGATAAATTATAATAACCATCCCCAGAATCAGAGAAATCTTAAAGGATCCGTAAAGGTTATCTGATTTAATCCTATGATGAAAACAAGAATTCTTTCAACAGCATCCCTCACCTATGACCGTCTAGCTTTTGCCTGAATACGTCTAGTGACAAGGACTCATTTCCTCACCTGTGGACCATTCTGTCTGCACACTCCTCACTGCTAGAACAGAAAATTCTTCCTCAAACTGGATTGAAATTCAGCTCCCTGTAACTTACTCTCATGGACCTAATTTCATCCACTAGCGCTTGGTGGCAGGGAGGAAGCTTTATTCCCTTTGTGTAAGATATCCCTTAAAGTACTTGAAAACAGCTTTCATGTTGCCTTAAATCCTTTTTCCTCTTTGGGGTTAAACTTCCTTGGTTCTTTCATGATCCTCATTTGTTATAATTTCCAGATTCTCCATCTTCCTGTTTCCACCCCTCTGATGCATGATAGTTTGTCAGTGTTCGTCCAGAGTGTTGTCAGAAGGAAACACGACACATCAGGTGTGATCCAGCCGTGCTGAGAAGGGCAGGATCATCGCCTCCTTCACCCCTTTCCCCTCCTTCCTTTGCACTCTGTTTCAAGCGACACAGCCTAAACTTGCCTTAGATTTTTGGAGAGTCATATTATCCCCTTGACTCATATTGAGCTTGCAATCGATGTGTATGTAGCCCGTTTGGGTCCACCTTCCAAATTCTGAAATTATACAGCTGTGTTCTTTGTTTCCCAGAGCCCAAGGGTGGGGCTTTACATTTCCCACGAGTAAATTTCACCTCGTTAAATTCAGTTCCTTGTTCCAACATATCAAGGTTGACTTGGAACCTTACCCTTTTACCCTATTTAGTGATTCCTCAATTGTTTTTGCATCATCTGAAATTTTAATGAATATTCTATATGTGTCCTCATTCAGGTTGTCATTGATTTTTTTTTCCTTGAGCTGGGTAGGAAATTTTCTGAGGTTGGATTTGCAAAGGACTATGAAGCAAAGCTGGAGTGACCCCAGAGGGCTGTTTTCTGTTTGGATCAACGTGAATGTCTGGTGCCGTGCACTTTCGGGGGCTGTGGGTGGCTGAGTAACCAGGTAAAGACTTGTACAGCATCACTTCTGCGTCAGAGCCTGTGACCCATGACAAGGCAGGAAGGCAAATATTGATAGCTTGATTCAAACAGCTGATTGTTTCCTGAATACCCTCTACCGACCAGTACTGAGCATTGAAATGGGGGATGTTATGAAACAGAAGCTAGACCCACTCACGATGAGGCCACAAACCGGACTCCCAGAACAGAGAGTCAGGTGATGACTGTATGCACTAAGATCTCCAAAAGCAATAAAGAAGACATTCTTGGAATAAAGACAAAAAAAAAAAAAAAAAAAAAAAGGAGCTTTAGCACACTGCATGGAGTTTGAATAAATTTTTCTTAGCTCAAATAACCATTCTCTTCTGTCATTCCTTAAAGGTCACACCTAAAAGCCAAAGAATCAGACTGAGGCTACATCATTGGGGTTCACAGCAGGGCATCTCGGTTGATGCCTAAGGTGTTGGAAATCAATTTAATGTCCCAATCTTGCTACCATTGGCCCTTTAAAGACTCCAGTCCACTCATGCCACATACCTCAGGAATCTATTTTTTACTGTCTTTCTAATATTCACTCAAATTATTATCCTCATTCATTCCTTCCCACTCCTTTTTATCTCTAGTTCCCACTCCTTCCTCTCCCCACGCCCCTCCACACTCACCAGGAGCCTGGCACGTGGTGGTGTCCCAGGTACCCAAGTTGAAGGTAGCTGCAGAGACTGAGGTAGATTTTGGTGCCTGTGGGTAATTCTTGGTGGGTAAGACTGTGGCACTTCCAAGATAGTCATGAAGCAGAAATGGCACCAGGTTGCTAAGTTCAGGTAGGGCAAGCCAGGAAGGCTGAGATGGGAGAGAGCATGGGGCCAAGCGGGAGTTCATATCTGGGGCAGAATGCAGCAGTGGACACTGAACTGGTGAGCAGGCAGGGTTTTATGTGGCTCCTGTGACCCAGGCAGAGGCATTTTGCTTGGAGTTTGGGAAAAACCTCCCCAGCTCTGTGATTCCCTGCTTCACACTCCAGCCCTGATACCCAGGAAGACCCCATTTTGTTCCCATAATGTACTGTGTTAGTCTTCTGGGGTAGCTATAACAAAAATACCATAGATTAGGTGGTTTAAGCAACATTTATTTCTCCCAATTACAGAGGCTCAGAAGTCCAAGATCAAAGTACCAGCTGATTCAATATCTAGTTAATTGATGGTCACCTTCTTATCTTGTCCTCACATGGCAGAAGGGGTGAGAGAGCTCTCTGGGGTCTTTTTTATAAGGGCACTAGTTCCATTCACAAGGGCTCCACCCTCATGATCAAATCACCTCACAAAGGCCCTACCTGATACCATCATATTGGGGATTAGATTTCAACATATGATTTGGAGAGGGGAACACACAAATATTCAGTCTATAACAGACGTGCTTTGTCAGTTTACTGAACTTGATGTGCATAGCTACTCTGAACTTGGGTCCATCCCTTCCACTCAGAGGGCCTGCCACCTGCCTTAGCTTGTTGGAGCCCACTAGGTAGACAAACTCACCTGGCTTAGCTGGGGTGGGGGCTGAGGCCACGGACACTTACTCTGCATCACGCACTGCACCCAGTTAGACCTAAGCTCAGACAAAGAGGGGGGCAACCATAAAGGATGGAAAACACTTATCTGCACTGAGCCAACATTTCCATTAATTTAGTAAATTAAGACTCTGGTGAAGTCATTAAAAAGAAGATGAAAGTAAATGGAACCTGTTTTTTAGTCATACACGTTAAGGGAACACACAGCCCTACACTTTGCTTGGGTTAGTACTTCACTTTACAATTTATCTTTCGGTTACCTCAATTCAGTCTTTGGCAGATCAATGGCCTAATTTTTAATTTTTATTATTTCCTGTTATTAGCCAAATTCTTATTTGCCTGTGGTCTGATCCTTTCAGGTCTAGGCTTGTGGGCCTGTGTTAATTTGCAGGGTTGAGTTATTTATTTATGTTGTGTTACAATCTAGCCTATCAATTTCCTACTCATTTTTTCCTCAAGATGAGCTCTAATTCAACATGCGTTAAAACCCTAAACCCAGGGATGGGAAAAAAGGGGTGAGATTGGAATTTGAGAATTGAAGGATTATCTCTTTGTATTCCACTGCCCCTGAAGGCAGGCGAAAGGCAGCAGGCAGTTCTACTTGCTGCTCACAGCTCTCAGTGGGAAAGAAAGGGAAATGGGCAGATAACACCGATAAAAACACCAGCTCCACCCAAATGACTCAAATGAAGGCATGTCTCTGAGTTGGTGTTTTCCTGTACCTTCAAGGCCTGAACAGAAAATAGAACTGTCCAGCTCCTTGTGCTCGAATGGGAACTTCATAAATCTCCAGAAAGCCTCTGACCCTTTCTCTTTTCACTTTGGCTCTGTTTCCCTCTTTGCTGAGGGTCCCTATTTGTCAAAGCAGAAGGGAATTGCATCAGTCAGTTTTGAGTCAGACAAAACAAAAATAAGTGGATAGCCCTCCCTGAAAAGGAAAAAGTAGTGGTGAAAAATTTTTTTCATCCATCCCTGACTTATTAGGCAGCACAAAGCATGTTAGGGGAGGGTAGCCAGGATTTCAAATACAGTATAAATGGGAGCAGTTTGAACACTGGGGGTTGGGTAGGAAATCAAGGATTTGAATTCAACCTCATGGTTCTCCCTCTCCCCCTGCAGGTGAGAGGAGATACACAGAGGGACAGAGCAGAGCAGCACAGGGACGTGCGGGTAAGAATGTGTGTGTGCAGGAGTGCCCATGCAGGCACTGACGTAAGGAGTGAAGAAAAGGTGAATAATGATAGTTAAGAACCATGTGCTACAGGCATCCATTCAATTTATATTTATTGACTGCTGCTTTGAGCAGGGCATGTTGTAGGCTCTGAGGATACAGCAATAAATGAAACCAAGCCCCTGCCTTCAAGCAGCTTATGCTCTAGTGTAATACACGTCAGGCATGTAACATACAGGATCTCATTTACGAACCCCATGACTTGGTTTCTATTATCCCGTTCTACAAATGCTGACATTGAGGCACAAAGAAGTTTTAAGAGCTTGGCTGAGCCTCACAGTAGAGCTGATATTTGGACTCAGGTCTGCCTGACTCCAGAGCCTCTGCTTCTAACCCCCAGGAACTGACACACCACCCCCACAGGCGAGCCCCGAGCCGAAGCCCCACTGGCCCTGTGTTAGTTATCAGAACTCCTGAGACTGACCATTTCCCCAGTCTACTCATCTATGAAAAAAGGCAGTAGATTAGTTGATCTCTGAAATCTGTTCCAATTCTGGAGTTTTATGTTTATGGGGAAAAAACCTCTATATTGTTATTCTCCTTGCTCCCCAGTGTTTCTTGTGGAGTTAAGCAGGAGCTCAGTAGATGTTTGAAAAGAGATGAACACGCAGAGTCATGTTTCCCACACTGGGTTCCAAGGATTTCTTTCCAGGGATTTGGAACTATGAGAATTTAATTTGTATGGAACAGATTCCTTGAGGGTCCTCAGCTCCAGACAGAAGTGGCTCTGGGTTTGCCCTCTGGCCAGCAGAGGAGGGAGAGAAAGGGGTGCGAGGGTGGGTGGGAAAAGGGCCTGCTGGCGGTTGGGACTCAGCTAGTTCAGGCCCACAGCTCAGAGCACAGGAGGCCAGGTGTGGCTCAGGCTGCACCTAGAATTCTGTGAGGATCTGGCTAGAATGTTTGAGGAGGGAGGGACCTGTTGCCAGTTGCTAATGTGTGTGACCCAGCAAGGTGAGACGGGTCCCAGCTCTTCACCTTAACCCTGACTCACCTCACCTGGCCGGTCAGCTGCTCCTAATGTGAGCTTTGTCTGCTGGAAAAGTGAGGTGGCAATGAGAGCCCAGTTCACCGGAGGCTTAAATGCAACCTGGGCACCCCTGATAAGCTTAGTCAACTTATTAAATTACACAGGAAAAATCGAGATGGAATATTAATTCCACACACCTCCCCTCACAGCCTGGAGAACCTGCCTTCCTGGGTTTCACTTTTCAAAGGCTGAAATAGATATGGAGATTTCACACTTAAAGGAGAAGGGTGCTCACTTCAAGTCTTTTCAAAACCATTTTGGTTCTGAGCTCAGTGGAGCCAGTGGTGACCCAGTCACCATCTGGCATGAAAGGTGTTAACTCGGAGTCTCCCTTCAACTCTAGACATCAGATTCAAAAACAAAGAGAATTAATTTCAGAGGCCCCTTCTACAGCCCCTCCCCCTCCAGCCTGTAAATTGAGAGTCTGTGTATTGACTTGCTAGGTATTAAAAAGTTAGGTCTGAGAGGTCACCTGCAATGCAGAACGCCAGGTGCCAGAGCTCACCCCACAGGGCAGATTATCTTATCAGCCAGGCTGATAAAACTCAGGAAAGTCTGGCCATAAGGAACAAATATTTATAAGCCCAACACACCTTTCAGTTCCTAAACGATTAGGCACAGAATGTAAGCAGAAGCAGAGGGTAGAGTTAGCAGTCAACCTTGGCTGTTGGAGCCTGATTTTTGATCAGAACCTTCCTGGGCTTGTCAGGTCTCTGTAAGAAGGACTTGTGCTGAATGCTGAACTGTGTAGGAGGCACTTTCACATCTGTCACCTCACATGACCCCTCTGACGACCTGGGGAGGATAGAGCTATTCTTACTCCCATATTACAGTTTTGCAGATGTGCAGACAGCTTAAGTACCCTTTTACACAGCTAGTCAGTGGAACCTGAACTCAAGTCTCCCGATTCCAGAACCTGTGTGCTTCGCACACACCAGTGGTGGCCTTGACTTGTTCTCTGCTCGCTCAGCTATCCTTTAAATTAGCAGCTCCCCAGAAAGACCCCCGCCTGCTTTGTCCCCTGTTCCCCAGTCACAGGCCCTCCTACCCTGATGGATGAGGCCAACCAACATCAGGAAGAGGTAAAGGAGACAGTGACCCCGATAGACATGGCTGTTCTAAGATAGCCCTGGACCTAGAATACATCCCTGTGGTCTCAACTGGGGTTTGAAATTCATTCCTTTGGGTTTCCAATTGTTTTCTGTTTATTGATTCTTCCTGGGAGAGATTATTAAAAGAGTAAATGTGCCTGACAAGGTGGTGGGGCAGTGGGTAGAACATCAATCTGGGATGCTGAGGACCCAGGTTTGAAACACCAAGATCACTGGCTTGAGCGTGGGCTCACCTACTTGAGAACTGGGTTGCTAGCTTGAGAGTGGGATCATAGACATGACCCCAGTGGTTACTGGCTTGAGCCCAAGGTCGCTGGCTTGAGCAAGGGGTCACTGGCTCAGCTGGAACTCCCCCCCACACCCCAGTCAAGGCACATATGAGAAAGCAATCAATGAACAACTAAGATGCTGCAACAATAAAGAATTGATGCTTCTTATCTCTCTCTCTCTCTTCCGGTCTGTCTGTCCCTCTCTCTCTGGCTAAAAACAAAAAACAAACAAACAAAAAAACCCCACAAGAGTAAATGTAAATATAAATACAATAGAATGAAAGGCTCTTGGTGTCAGTAAAAGGGTTTACTGATTTTCTCTTGTGTTAGCATGGAGAGGGTGTGGGTGGAAACTGGAGAAAGCCCCCACCTCCGCTCTGGGGGCCTAGGTTTCTCCTCTGCCGAAGGTGTAGTGGAAGTGGATGACCTTAGACATCACTACTGCTTGGACCTCTCAGCCCACGTCTCCTGGGCAGAGGTGCCCCTTAAGCCTTTTTATTTCAATCCTTAGCCATGAGAGTAAGAGTGTTTTGAAGGAAGCAATGTCTAAGCTGAGAGGAGAGGTGAGTATGGGGTTAGGAAGCAGCTGGTGTGGAGGTCTGGAGGTGAGCACAGGCCGAAGCTTAGGTTACTAAAGGCTGAGGGATGAGGCTCAAGAGATAAGCCAGAGCCAGATCACAAAAAGCCTTATTAAACCAAGTCTGAGAGCTTGGGTTCTGTCTAAAGAGCAGCAGGGAGTCAGAGAGAATTTAAAGCAAGTAAGTGGCATGACAATGTTTGTGTTTTAGAATGTTCCCTCTGGTGCAAATGTAGAGAGAGAAATGGAGGGATAGGGATAGGAGAAGGTGATGGGAGGAGGAAAGGAATGAAAGAAAGACTCCAAGTGAACTTATTTCTGCTTCCCATCCCCCTCCCCCTGACCTTGGCCGGCCTAATTCTGATAGCTATATTTGCGAGAGCAGTAATTATGGATACCATTTATTAATGCTTCTGTGCCTGGCACTGTGTGGGGTGTTGTGCACGCTTTGTCTCATTTAAGCCTCATAATAACCCTATGAGGTAGGAACTATTACCACCCATATTTTGTAGATGAGAAAACTAGGCTCAGAGAGGGTAGGTGCCTTGCTTTGGGTCAACCAGCTGGCCAGTGGTAGCATGAGGACACAGCAGAGGGGTGGCTCATTCCAAAGCTCCTACTTTGAACCACTGGGTGCCCTGCATCCCCAAATGGCTGCACAGCAGTTAGTGTGCACTGTCCAGGGCTGGGCTGGAGCCCTGCTGGCCAGCTTCCTGCCGCAGAGGACAATGAGAAAAGTCACAGTTGGTACAAGTATGATTTGCTGTGGATCCCCTTTAAACAAACTGCAGGCTTTTGTCTGGGGAGGGTGTGGGGTCTTTGAGAGATCTGGACTGGGTCACCTTTGCCTGTCAGAGGATAAATGGAGCAGGGTCTGGGGTACTGCTCTCTATGCCCCCCTCACAGGAACGGGTCTTTCAGAAAACTTGGGGCTTCAGAAACAATTTCCCAATCAAGGGGAACCAAGAAATCACACTTCCCAGAGGTTGGAGAACATGAGGGAGAATGGCCACTGAGCTCTTTACATGCTACCTTTTCCGAAAAGCAGAGCAGGATCCCGTGCCTGGGGCACAGAGGCAGATTTAAGGGTGAGTGCACCGGGCACATGCCCTGGGCCTTGACTTCTGACAGGCCACACAAAACCCCAACTTTACACTATTTTCTAATGACACCAAGTGTGATTTCATTATGTGCAATTTTAACATTAATAGTACATAATAATTTTTATTTATTTAAAAATATGGTTAACACGTATTTTTATTTTCTCTCTCTTTTTTTTTTAAAGAGCCCAATATTTTTTTCTGTGCCTGGGGCCTCAACTGACTTTAATCCACCTCTGCTGGCGCAGGGAGGGCTGGAGGGCACGTCAAGGTGGTTAAAGCAGGGGCAGTCTTCCCAAATGGGAGAAGGGCAGATTGTTATCTCTGCTCCCCGAAGTCTCCAGAGACCCTCAAAGGCAGCAGTGAAATTCACCCACCAGGAAGGAGTGCTCATGAGCATGGAGCTTGCTTTGCTGACAGCCAAAAGTGCAGGCTTCTGATCTGGACCTACCACAAAGGGGCACCTGGGAAAAACCCCTCCTCTATTCTCTGTATCTCAGTTTTCCCACTTGATGAGGTAAGCCTGAAATCCCTCCTTTCCCAGCACTGGATTCAGTCTCCAGGGCCTGGGTGAGACTGTGGTCCAGGCTGGCTGGTTACCAGCGCTTTCAACCCATCAGGGCCACTCTGGAACCAGGCTGGGTGGCAGTCTGCCCCTTGGGCCTTCTCCAGCCTGAGGTGGACAGGCTCCAGACCGCACAGTGCTCCCGCCCCTCCCCACTCTCCATCCCTACCCCATAAGGAGACTAGCCATCTTGGTCTGAGCTGTCAGTTGGAAGCTAGGGCCCTTGTACACCTGCAGCAGGGAACACTGATTAACTTATTTTGCATCATTTTGCATTACCTGGCTCTAGGGACTCCAGCTTGACATGCAGATTTATGTAAAAGAGGCCTGACATGCAAATGAGCCAGACCTACCACTTGTTTTAGTAATGGGGAGTGCCACATCACTTGTTCCTTCAGCCCAGCTGTTCTTCCCTCTGCCCACTGGCTCTCACAGGTTGGGCAGGTCCAGCAGCCCCAGTGCCTCTGCCCTGTGCTGAGCCCAGACCAGGTGAGAAGTCAAGGAGACTGTGAGGTCAGAAGGAAGGAGAAGGCGAAAAACAATGCTCCCCTAAGGAGTTTCTTCTGGCTGAGTTGTTTGTAAGAAATGGAGAGAAATGGAGAGACAATAGACAAACACACACAACAAAACAGAGAGAGGTGGATTCAGAGGGGACCGGGAGACAGGGCAGCACAGCAAACGTGGACAGAAAGGGACAAATGAACCCCAAGCAGACAGAGACAGCAGAGTCAGAGAGGGTGAAAAGCAAAGATAAGCAGAGACAAGAGACAGGAGAGATGGGGAGACAGGAGGGGCTGCTGACAGAGGGGGTGGTGAGGGAGAAAGAAACAGATTTCAGAGTTACTGTGGAGGAAGAAGTGAAGATATAGCAACAGCCTGACTGTGGGGAGGAAGAGTGCGGGAGGAGCTGGTGACAATGACAGCTTGCTGTTGGGGAGCTGAGAAAAGGAGTGACAGGCGGAAGTGACTGGACAGACCTGTGAGGAGAGACTCAGAAGCTGCCCCTTAGAAACGCTGGCAGCAGCTTGGCTGCCACTGGCAAGCGGCATCAATGCCACTTCATCAACCATTGATTGTACCCACCTATCTATATTTATACACACGCATATCTCTAGGCACGCACAGCCGTGAACCACACAGGCACATACTGGGTAGAAGAAAGCTCTCTAGAGCCATTAGGCTCTAGAAAGTGAGCTTGACAGGTTATCTAGGACAGTAGTGCATCTTTCCCAGAACCAGAGAGTGTCAACTCCTCCTCAGAAGGCCCAGAGGAGCGCCCGCACCCACCACCCAGCTGGCGCTGGCCCCTTTAACAGCTAGCATGTCTGGTGCCAGGATGCTCCTTCCACACCCGCCTGAGCCAGCCTCCCCAGACTCTATCCTGTGAATGCGCTCAATTTGACCATGAAAGCAAGCAAGAGACAAGTCAGAAAGGGAAAGGGAAAACCCCTCTATTTCCCACTGTCTCTTTTGTAGGGAGGTTGACTTTGTGGAAGGAGGGAGCCTCGTGTAGGCCCTGGGTGGGTGGTCTTGGAGTGCAGGGGGAGATTGTGAAAGCTTCCTGTGGCTTCGAGATAATCTCTTCTTCCACACAAGAACTCCAACAAGGGGACATATATGAGGAGGCATTTCTTAAAACATAAGGTGGCGTCCTGGCCGGTTGGCTCAGTGGTAGAGTATTGACCCGGTGTGTGGAGGTCCCAGGTTCGATTCTCATCTGCTTCTCCACCCTTCCCCTTCTCCTGTCTCTCTATCTCTTCTCCATTGGAGCAAAGTTGGCCCGGGCACTCAGTGGCCTCCACCTCAGGTGCTAGAATGGGTCCAGCTGCAACAGAGCAACGCACAGATGAGCAGAGCATCACCCCCTGGTTGGCATGCCAGGTGGATTCCAGTCGGGCGCATGCGGGAGTCTGTCTGACTGCCTCCCAGCTTCTAACTTTGAAAAAATACAAAAACAAAACTAAAACCTAAGGTGGCAGCACTGAATGTACCCTCAGAGATCCAACAGCCCAAACTGTGGTGGAGAAAGCCAATAGCTTGGTCAGCGCAGAATTAGGCTAAGGTACCTTTCACTAAGCAACTATCATTTCTCCCAAATTGTCCCCTTGGCACTGATGTGAGTTCTCTAACTTGCCCACATCAGTGTTGAACATACTCCAAGCTCCGTAAAGAGTAGGTGCTAACTTTGCTCTGAGACAGGTGAACTTCAAACATATTTTGAAAGTTATGGGCACAGACCCTTCTGTGCATCTTTCCCTGATGCCCTGGGAATACCTAGAGCTCAGCTGGGGTAGCTTTGACTATCTCACTGGTTTGTACCTGTCAGTGTCCCAGCAGATAAAGCTAATTCACAGCTCACCCCGTGAAGGGTGCGCCAGGTGAACCATTGGATTGCATCTGGCAGACATCTGCTGTCAGATGGGGTCCCCAGGAATCCAGGTCATCTTGGGAATCCCCCTCACTCATCTCACAAACATACTACTAGAAGTGAGGGTCACCTCCTCAGATTCACATTAATGCCTGATGTTGACCTAGTCTCCTTGTTTCAGCCAGAGGTCATCCGGCTCCACTCTGGCCTGGTTCTTTGAGTCACTCTGGCCAGCATCAAAGGTCACCTTTGTGTTAATCTCTAGTCCTGTGGTTTTTAACCTCTTGGGCTAAGGGATCCTTTTGAGAATATGATTAACCCTTTGAGTACTGAGTTTTTTATGCTCGCTTACCCCTGGGAGTGAGTTTTTTTTTTTCTTCAAAAAATGAATTTAGTTACAGTTACAGTTTTATTAACTTAAAATCATGTTTATTTGATAACCAATTTATAGAAACAAGAAGAACATACATTTGCATTTTTTAGTGTTGCCTTACATATGTAAGATCGTACTCTGGATGGTCAGGAGGCACAAGGACATACATGAACATTCATACTACTCACAGGGTTAAGGCCATGGAGGTTCTCCCTATGATGATGTCTATCTACATCTACAATGCATACAATAGCTAGAAATCCATGGTCTCTGAAGCCCTCAGAACAAGAGAGATCACAGAGTCCTCCGTGCATCTTCTAGCCCTAGGAAATCAGTGTGCGTGTGTGGAACCCCAGGACCCCACCCATCTGAGATGCAACTATAGCCCTGACAAGGTGGTCTTCTAGAATACTTCCCACAGACTATCTTCTTTCCTTATTTCTGTCTCAGGTATTTGTTTCTAGGCAACTATTTTTCTTTCTTTTTTGTGTGTGACATAGACAATGAGGGAGACAGAGAGGGGGACAGATAGGGACAGACAGGAAGGGAGAGAGATGAGAAGCATCAGTTCTTTGTTGCGGTTCCATTGTTGTTCATTGATTGCTTTCTCATAGGTACCTTGACTAGTGGGGAGAGGGAGGCTACAGCAGAGCAAGTGACCCCATGCTCAAACCAGCGACCTTGGGCTCAAGCCAGCGACCTTAGGCTTGAAGCCAATGACCTTTGGGCTCAAGCCAGTGACCATGGGATCATGTCTATTATCCCATGCTCAGCTAGCAACCTCTTGCTCAAGCTGGGAAGCCTGTGCTCAAGCTGGATGAGCCCGCACTCAAGCCGGTGAACTCAGGGTTTCAAACCTGGGTCCTCTGCGTCCCTGTCTGACACTCTATCCCCTACACCACTACCTGGTCATGCTCTAGGCAACTATTTCTTCCATGTTGAAAGTCTGATCTAAGTACTGCTTGTCCCCTAGCTACACATCAAGGCAAACTCAAATGTCACATAATCCAAAACTCATTCTTACTTTCTCTTACATTCTCTCTCTCCCACCCCTCAATCCCTCTCCCCAGTAGCACCCAACTACTCAGTCTGAGACTTTGACTTGTTCTGCTCTATCTCAGGCCAGGGCTCAGCTGAGCAGTAGATCATGAGGCGGGTTCAGAAGACGTGCAGAGTAGATGATACTCTTCAGAGAGTTCAAAGTTGCTAAGTCTTGTTCCCTCATCAGCCCAGGCAGACCATGGATGGCCACATTTTCAGAAAAGGGGTCTCTGAGGGCAAGAGTGTTCGCAAGGAGCAGAGAAGCCAGAGAAGGAGATGGGGAGGAACAACCAGAGCAGATTCTCTCTGCACAGATTCCAGCCCCTGAGCACTATCCTGCCCAGCTCCACCCCCACCTTTCCTTTCCCAAGAGCTGGTGATAGAGGAGGTTGTGAACTCAAGGCTTTGGGCTTGCCTGGAGATGCTGGGAGGCCTCCGTGTGAAGAGGTAATGATGGGAAGGCTGGAATCTCTGGAGGCCCAGGGCAGGGCAGGGGCATGGGAAGCTCCCTGTGGAAGGCCCAGGACTCCGGGTGGGCTGGGGCTCTGAAGAGTGAGAGCAGGCCCCTCGCCAGAGAAGGGTCTAGCCAGCCCAAGGGGTGGCCCCAGCGTCTAGAGTGCTGTAGATGGAGAAAGCTGCTTAATCTCCCCCTGGAAATCAGGAAATTGGAACCCACACAGCTGATTATGAGGCCAGAGGAGCAATTTTAAAGAAAAAATTAAAAGAATTAAAGCTGGCTCAAGAGAGAGCAGATGAGAGGGAGCTAGGTGTGTGTGTGTGGGGGGGGAGTTAAACAGGGTGTCTGCAAAGCCCCCTGCACCCTAATCCTGGCTCGGAGGGCTTCTGGGGGTGGAGGTGGGAAACCTTGTTGAGGTGAAGTCTGTGGGTGAGGGTCAGTCCTTTTACCTAAGGGGGATCCTGAGGGCATGAGGGTCAAAGGTAGAATACCAAGGAGGTCTGAAGATCATTGTGAGCTCTGAGAAGGGGTAGCAAGAGGCCAGGAATAAAGTTTAAGCCCGGATTTCCAGTTCAGGCAGGGCCATTGGAGGGGTGGCAACATGAGCGGCATTGGTCCTCTGACCTGTCCCTCTCCTCCAGGCCTAGAAACTCTAGCCTGAAAATTTATGGCTAAGCAAGAAAGATAAAGTATATGGTGGTGGTGGTGGTGGGGTTATTACTTGCATAATGTGCATCGAGGCCATCCCAAGGCGGAAGGACAGGGACAGATGCTACTGTCCCAGGAGACTCTAGGTTCAAGGACAGTCTGGGTAATGGCCTTGTCCTGCTTCAGGTCTAGACAGGAGAGTCAAGGCCGGAGAACAGCTAGGGCTCAGGCAGAAACTGGTGATTCCCCTGCTCTGCTGTCTGTCTGTTCTGGTCACACACGTGTGTGTGCACACACACTCCCCACTTAGCCATTGCTGCTCTCTTATTCCCCTCCCCCACCACACACATATTTAAACATACATTTAAATAACTTGCAGACATATATTAGCAAAAACATTCCATCTGGACTGGGATTTCTCTCATTGCTTTGAATTCCCCTGGGTTTGAACTTGAGAAAAAAAAAAGGAAGAGGCAAAGATTTGACTAATGTTGGGTTAAGGTTTTTTCTTACCCCTTTCTTTCTTGGTTACTGACTGCCAAGAATTTATGTTTGTAAAAGGAAAAGAATTAACTGTGTTGATTAAGAGGCAAACTCCCTGGAAGTGTTCTCTCTTAACCCTTTGGTACCCTCTCAGTGAGAGATACTGGGGTTCACCAGAGGCCCAGAATCTTCCAAAGGGGCTGATCCCCACCCCCCAAAGGGAACTTATAGAACTTACCTTTGGTGTGCAAGTGTGGGTCTGAGAGCAGGTGCATGGGTAAGTGGTGTGAGAGTTGTGTGTGAAGGTGGGTACTATGGGGGGAGTGTGTGCATGTGTGTGAGTGTGCCCACACGGGAGTGAGCGTGGTGACTGTGCGTGCATGTCTCTCAGCAGATATGGGTGTTCTGGGAGTGTTTGCAGTTTGCTGGCTGCACGGTAGAACTCCAGGAAGGTGAAGGCAACTTCATCTTGACCAAACTAGTGAGAACTGATTTGGCAGGAGCAGGGGCAGAGTAGGGAGGCAGGGGGTGGGGTAGAAAGGCTTCAATGGGGAAAGCAGGTTCTTTCCTGGTGTCTAGCAGCTGTTACCCTGGACTTTCAACAGCCCAAGGCTAACCCTGGCTTTCGGTAGGTGTTCTTGTATGGGGAGCAGGGTGGGAGTGGGGGAATTGTTTTCCCCTTCCAGCTCAGCCTAAGCAAAGGTCTCCCCTCCCCTTTTTCCTTTTACAGCTTTCCTGTCCCTTAGTTAGGACATCAGAGGGACTGAAGTCCCTGGGAAAAGGGGGAGCTAGAGCTGGGCTGAGAGGTCTGGCCCATGCATATGCATTCAACCATTCAGAATGACTTATTTTCCCTGAGCCTTCCACTGAGACTCACTCCTCCAGGACTTCGAGTAGGCTCTTTCCCTCTACCTAGATGGACCTCCAGTCTCTCCTTTGTTTAGCCAATTCCTGTTTGTTCTTTGAGTCTTAGATGCACCTCCTCAGGAAGTCTTCCTTCCCCCATCAGTTAGTTGTCCCCATCTAGCATGACAGTGCCCTGGGCACAGAGGCACTTTCCACATGGTGTAATCCTTACATCTTTTTGTCTGTTTTTCCTGCTGGAGCCTGCACTCCTTAAGGATAGAGGCACGGTCTTCATCCTGTGTCCTCAGTGCCTAGTGCCATGTCTGGCATAGAGCATGGGCTCAGTCAGTGCTCGCCAAGTTGTATTTAAGGTCCTTGACTGCTGAGATCAATGTTGGTCATTCTGCAGGTCATGATCTAGAGCACCTTGTATGCCCCCACCATGACACCACAGGATCCCAGGATTGTCTGCACACATATTTGACCCTCTCATTTTTTCTGTAAGCTCCTTAGGGCAATAATTTGGTTTCAGTCATCCCCAGAGCCTAGCACAGCATCAAATAATAAATATGTAATAAATGTTGAATGAATAAAAGAGTAACCAACACATGGTAAATATTCAAAAACATACATAGAGTAAGCTAGCTGTGACTGTAAAGATTATTAAGGGTTAAAGTACAGAGAAGAAAGAGACTGTGCTATCAGAGAAGGGTGGAGAGGAGAGAAGGGAAACATTTATTGAGCACCTACTATGTGCTGGCACTGGCACCTCACTGCCCAAGGCATCTGGGGTCATTATTTTACTTCAGGCTCTCCTTCATCCTCTGAGGGAGGGTGACTTCCATCATTTGACAGATTAGGAAATTGAGAGTAAGAGAGGTTAGGTAATTTACCCAAGGTCACACAGCTGGTATAGGTTAAGCTGGGATCCGAACCCAGGTCTCTCTGAGCCTGAGCTTATGCTTCTCCCACGGTGCCATGGCTCAGGAAGGATGTGAGTTTGGGACAGAGTTTTGAAAGGCGAGAGAACATGGCTTTGTAGAGAAGCATCTCAAGCCTAGGCAGGTGAAGGACCCAGGGTTCCCAAGAAGGCAGAATACTAGTTAGCTTGTAGCATGAGCTAACACGTGACCAGGGGGTAAGGACAGAACCAATGTGACAGGGACAGCACAACTGTGGAGGACGGCACAGAGCAGACAGCAGTCAAGGGAAGCCTTCAGAAATAGAGCTGACGCCTACTCTGGAGAAGGCACTGGGTAGGATTTTTGAATGGAACTAGAGCAGATGCTGGGCTTGTTGGGTGGCCAGCGCTGTGCTGAGCACCATGTTGACATATATTATTTTTTCTTCAAAATGTTACTTTTCAGTTACAGCTTATGTTCACTATGATTTTGTAGTAGTTTCAGGCATACAGCTCTCTGCAAAGTGGGAAGGGGACTTTCAGCCTCTTGGCAGCTCAGCTCTGAGTTTTCAGGTACCCACCTGGCACTGGACATATTTATTATGATATCAGTACTTTATCTCCCTGAGACTATTTTGTGGTCACCATTTTGTAGTTTTCAAATCCTTCCCCTTTTTCATCCACATCTGGTTATATGTGTAAAGAAACCCAAAACATTAATTTGTAAGAATATATGCACCCCTTTGTTGATTGCAGCATTATTTGCAATAGCCGAGCTATGGAATCAGCCCAAGTGCCCATGAATAGATAACTAGATTAAAAAAACCATGGTATATGTGTACACTGAAATATTACTCAGCCGTAAAACAGAATAAAATCTTACCATTTGTCCATGCATG
The DNA here is from genome assembly GCA_037038555.1 of Rhynchonycteris naso. Taxonomy (NCBI): domain Eukaryota; kingdom Metazoa; phylum Chordata; class Mammalia; order Chiroptera; family Emballonuridae; genus Rhynchonycteris; species Rhynchonycteris naso. The sequence goes on from CM073002.1 coordinate 41,851,686, forward strand.
GACCTAGAGGGTATCATGCTAAGTGAAATAAGTCAGACAGAGAAAGAAAAATACCATATGATTTCACTTATATGTGGAATCTAAAGGACTGAGTGAAGAACATATTTAATTATTACAACAAGGGTATGCAGTGGCTCTTTCAATTATCCCCACATGCTGATGGGGAAGTGGAGACCCAGAAAGGTTAGGTAGCTGCCAAGGTCACCGGACTGATTAATAGTAACGAGGAGGGAGAGTGTGGCTATGGAGAGCCCTCAACATGGGGGGGGGGGGGGTCAATGTAAGCCAGACCAGCAAGCAGAGCCTGGAGCGTGATCTGAACCTGGCTGGAGGGACGTGAGGGGTCAAGTTAAGAAAAGACTTAAACCCAGGCCGATGAGTTAGGAAATCATCTGAGGCTGGGGAACACTTATAAGTGGGGTACAGAGACAGTTTCTGATGGGCAAACCTTCTCCATGCTCATGGAGAACTTGTCTTTGCTTCAGGGATTTGGGGATTCATCAAGTCTGTCCCAGTACCCATGAGGTGAGCCCCAAAGGACTATAACAATGTGGATTATCCCTAGGCTTCCTGCTCTGGAGAACTCTAACCTATTTGCCCTCTCCCTCCCCCTTTCCCCATCTGTGTGTGTAGGGGGGGATCCAAGCCAGAGAGGGAAGTGGTAAGAGGGCTCTGCCTCTGGCCTTCCAAGTATTCCTGCTGGATGCCTGCTGCCCTGGAGCATGGGGCACATCACTCCCTCTGTGGCATCTTCCCTGTCTCCATTCAGGCAGGCCTACCTAGGAAGGGGACTTTTAGTCTCTTGGTAGCTCAGCTCTGACTTTTTCTTATCATCGGGAGTCTGCCACCTTCCAGCCATGCTCCTTCGTGGTCTGGGGGGGGGGGTCACCAGCTTAGACCAGCCCCATGCTCTGTCCCAATAGTCCAGAGACATTTGGGAAGGGTGCCACAGCCAAGCTGTGGGCCGATCGATGGTAGAGGGCTACTCCCACACACTGTCCTGGTCTCAGAGTTTTAATTTTTTTTTTTTTTAAAGAGAGGTGATTTGTATCAGAACACCAAGAGATGTTTTCTTGAACACCCATGTTCAAGAAACACTTTCCACCCAGCTTTGGAACTTTGGGTCTAGAGGGAACTGGTGTTCTGGGGACCCCCGCCCCCGTGACTTCTCTCATTGCTGCTACAGAACAGCCTCCGGCTGTCATCTCCTCACACTGCCCTAGGTGGGAAATCATCTAAACACATACCCTTGAAACACCCCCTTAAACTGTGTCTTTTCTTAGTAAAACATCTATGGTCACCAAGCATTCTCACCTCCTCAGCCCATGGGACTCTCCTCACATCAGACCTATAAGACAGGCAGTGAGGAGATTATTAGACCCATATTACAGATGAGGAAAGTTAAGTCACATGGTTGATGAGTCACATCAGCTATACTGTTCGTTAGATTTCTAGGCAGTGGGACCAGAAGGTAGCCCAGGAGTGGGGGATGGGGTCCATGCAACCAAAGAGATGGAGAAGTTGGAGGGATGGGTGATCATAGTTTCTCTGTGCCCGAAAGTCCCACTTTGAGTCACTGCCTTTACTTGACCTACCCACCAGAAGTCTCCCTTCTGATTAGTGGTGAATCACTCTCTAGTGTCACAGTGCTCTCAGCCTTCCGCCTGGCTTTCGTAGGATCTGACTCAAAACCCATTTCAGGTAGGCCCCCATCTAAACAAGAGGAGGCATTAGTCATCAAAAAAGAGCCCCATGAACAGTGTTTGGGCTCTTCAGAGAAAAGAGATATACAAGGCCTCAGGGGTGGTGGCAATAGTAGTACCCAGTTTCATAACAGCTTTGACAATTACATCGTGCATTTATTTAGCAGCTGTTTCCAAAGAGCTTCAAGCACCTTCAGGTTTATTAGGCTATTTGATCTCATAAAAGTCCCACAAATGGGTGGTGATAGTTATTACCATTTTATAGATTAGGAAACTGAGGCCCAGAAAGGTGTTAAGTGATTTGTTCAAGGCCTTATAGCAAGGCAGTGGGGAAATAGGGCTTGGTCTGTCCTGTTTCTAGAAGTTTCTCTAGGTGTTTCATGCAAGGGACTCTCTTTTGGTGTCTACATTCCTATGAGGCAAGGTGTGGACAAAGAAGGTGACTGGCAGCAGGCTCAGAGAATTTTCCTGCGCAAGGTCACTCAGAAACAATGAGTCAGGCACCCTTATATTGAGGTCAGTTTCCTCTTTCACTTCCCCAAACAACTGTTGGGGAGTGAGCTCACTTGTTGCCTATACTCAGATTGGAAGCTTTTTTCAGGTTATTTGGATAGTTGCAGTAGTAGTTGTGATCTGAAAAAGAGGTCAGCGCTTCTGTCCTGGGACTCGCCCATCTGAGTCACTCATCCCCCAGCCCGGTGTGGGGTCCTCTCTATCCCTGTCTGTTACCACAACTGCTGCACTGTCGCCCTAACCTGTGGTACCATTCCCATTCTATCTTCTCTGTGACTGATCTTTCGAAAGCCCTCTCCTTTTTCACGAATCAGTGGATTCCCATTACTTCCAGCCTCAGTCTGACAGTCAAGGCCCCACCCAGCCACATCCCAAACTATCTTTCCAGTCTTGGCTCCTCTCCCTTGTCCTCCTCTACAAAACCCTGTCTTCAGCCAAGACTGTAGAACTTGCCTGGACGTGCTTTGTGTTTTCTCAACGGCACAGTCGACTGTCCTAGCATTCCCTGTCCGGGAAGCCACTCCCAGCCCTCTGCCCGCTGGATTCCTCTCCATCCTTCAAAGCCCAGGGCACGAGTGATCTCCTAGTTCCACCTGCTTGATTCCATCACGAGGAAGTGGTCTCTCCCTCCTGGGCGCTCTCACCTTTTGTATAGGTCTCTATACAAGCAGTGCTCTGATTGTGTATTGTGGTGATGGTGTAAAGCTTCGAATGTTTTCAAAGTTATAAAGAGTGCAGAATTCCACAATACAACTTGGGTGTGGGTGTGGGGGTGGAGGTGGGGGTGGGGGTGTGTGTGTGTTGGTACAAAGATAAACACGGTTATGCAGAATACCTAAACACAAAGGAGGGTTGAACATATACTGGGTTTAGAGTGTGTCAATCACTTTTGCTCTGCCAATGACTGGAGAGCCAGCTGTCTCCTTCAGAGGTCAGAGGACACTCACCAGCAAGTCTACAGACACAGTTGGGGGAAGAAAGACTAGAGAGAGGGAGGATGTGAACAAGTATGCATTTGTTCACTTACTCTATTCCAGACACTATGTTGGGTAGAAGAGTTCATGTGAACCCTGAGCTCACTTACCCGCACAATAGCTCAGACAGGTAGGGATTATTGCCCCCCACCCTCTGCTGAGGGTCAGGTTCCTTAGGAAATAAACCGAGAGGAAGACCTGTGTACAGCAGGTTAACTGGAGGGTGTTCACAGAACAACCACTGTAAGAGAGTCATAGAAGCAGGGTGGGTGGAGGGAGAGGGCATAGGGCAATGGGGCCGCCACCAGGCCTTGGCTATTCCCATGGGACATGCTGAAGCTTGGGTGACCCTTCGATGCTGTTTCCCCAACCAGGCAAGGGGCTGTGTCATTAGACCCTCATAGGAAGGGGCATAACTTAAGCAAGACAGTTCCCTTCAGCCAAGGGCAATTCCTGGGAGGGACAGCACCCACTACAGATGGAGCTTTGGACCTGAGAAATGCTGCCCAGCACGCAAGTAGAGGGTTTAGGGATTGATCTCGGCCTGCCTCTGTCCTGAGACACTGTGTAGCTTTCAGTTTATCTCAGAAGTCATCCTGGTCACCTGGTGCCCAAGAAGCTTCTTTAGGAAGATCACACCCAGAAAGTCCCCATGGAAATCACCCAATGAAGAGAATGGTCTCCCCTTTTCTGAAAGGTCTCTATAGATTTGGTGTCAAATAATAGCATTGAGAAGGCAGGTATTGCTGATCTAGTTACTGATGTTTTCTGTTGCTATCTGGTTTTCACTCGCACTTTGCGAACTCTGATTGTGGGATCCAAGTGTGATATTCAAAATACTTAATAACCAGGAAAACACTCAGAACAGTTGGAGTGGGTGCTGGCATTCTGCATCCCAGCTGAACATGAATTAGATCTGGTGGGTTCTGTAGGACAAGCATGTATGTCCCCTGAGTGACGTGTGCTGGGGAAGAACCCCGGAAGAGCTTTCTTCAGAAAACAAAGCTGCAGGAGGCAGGTTTCCCGGTTAAACTGGGAGCTTGGTTCAGCATCTGAGGTGGAAATAGTAGTAATCTATGCTGTAAGCTTTTCCATTTTGCAAGGACTATGTCTTACTCAGTTCTGTATTCTTCCATACCTAGCACGTAAAATTTGTTACATGAAATCTGTGACTCTAGATAGGCATCAGCCAGCTCTGTGCCTCAGTATATTCATTTACAAGATGAGAGGTTTCCAAACCTTGTTTCTTCTTGAAACAGGAAAATCTGGTGAAGCCCCCTTAGGAGAGGTGGGCTGGGTCCAGGGCCTCCTACGCTTTAACCAAAGCAACTCCCCTTGTATTTGTTTATGCTTCCATTTGGTTTCACTTAAACCAGCATTCCTCAACTAAAAACAAAGCCTGGGAACCACCAGGCTGCATATGATATATGAGGTCCCTTACATGCAGCCCTGACATGCATGAATATAAGTGAGCGAATGGACAAATGGATGAATGACTGACTGATTAAATGAATGAATGAACTCTTTGTGCACTGAACTAATGTAGGCCAGTCCCTGGTCACACCCATATTTGGAGCAGATGGCCAGCTGTCCTGGTTTAGTTTGGAACTTACACAGGGCTAGACCAGAGCTCTCCCGATGTCCTCTCCATTGCAGGGTTCTGTCTGTCTCCACCACAGCCACCAACACAGGGCCTCCTCCCTTCCAGGCACTCAGATGCCACCAGTCTGAACTGCACTTGTCTTCTTTGACTCTCCCATACGTTGACTCAGCTGGAAGAGGTACTGACAACAGCAGCACGAGTCACTGGCTGGCTTGGCAAATGAAGCATTGGATTTTCTCTGTTTGTGTCTTGGGGTGCGGCACCAGATCTGGCTGCTTCAGCTCTCTTCCATTGCAAGGAAGGGGTACCCAGGGTCAGTTTTGGCCCTGCCCTCCCTCCCACCATCCCTGCTTTCCTGCCTCTCTTCCTTTCTTCTTGTAAGGCTGTGGCCCTCAATGTTGACTGCACGCTGGAATCACCTAGGGAGACTTAAAAATTACCGATGCCCAGAGATGCTATTTCTTGGTTTGGGGTGTGGCAATAGGATTTGGTGAAGCTGCCCAGGGAATTGTAATATTCAGCCAAGATCTGAGGACATAGAATAGGGATTCTAACTTCAGCCTACACCGTTTCTAGCCATGGGAGTCAGATGAGTCTGCTGGTTTGGGGAAGCATGAGGCATACGCATCTATTAGCAGTGGGAGGAAGGCAAGAGGAGAAGTGGAGGGGAGAGCATCGCATCCCTGCCCACTGCCAGCATCTGAGGTGGAAGGGGCTATTTTCATAAGGGGTCCTATGAGACTGAGAGAGGTCAGTACTCTTTGGTGTCCAGGTGATAGGGTGTGGCAGAAACGGGGAGGGGCACAGGATACCACGAGGTCCCAGTGCACTGAGGACACCGGGTGGGCAGTAGGGCCACTGGGGAGCTTTGGGACAACATCCAGGGCATGGTCAGCAGCATTCTTACAGGGCTTGCCAGCATCAGAGAGCAAACACAGTGGGCAGAGGGAAGCTCTGGTGAGATACCGCGTCCACTCTCACTGGTGGTCTTGTCCATGCGCACATGTGGGGCACTCCCAGTGGGTCCCCCAAGTCACAGAGCGGGCCTATGGCAGATGGGTGCAAGCAGCAGTGAAATCTGATGATTTAATTGATGGGAACCTACCTGGACTAATGGAATGATGAGGTTTGGGGACATGGGTCACAAAAACGAGCCACAGTGGTGAGACGGGCAATGGCAGTGGTATGGTGAGGTACAACAGTGTTTCACCAGAGAAGCAGACATTTGCCTCCTCTGAAATTTATCCCAGTTGGGTCAGTAACCATGCAGATGCCACTCCACGTGTGAGTTCACCATGCAATCAGGGTCGTCTCTGCTCAAGGCTTCTCTGCATGCATGTTCTCAATGAGAGTTATTTGCTTTGCTTCCTTTGAGTCCTTTCACTCTCTCTCTCTCTCTTTCTTTTTAAATCACATTTTCTCCTAAATTAGAAAACCTCTTTAATTGTTAGCAGGAGCTGGGGTTCTGCTCCTTGCATGGACAATATCATTAAACACTGGAAAATAAACAAACGGGAAAAGTTTAAGACATTTTCAAACCCTTTGCTTCCCAGAGGGCGTCTGGGGCCCTGGGCAGGACAAGGTTCTGCTGGCCTGGGTTTATACTGTGTTGATGATTTGACCCCTCCAGCTGTGAGAAGCCAAACTGACAGCAGGGTTGTTTTTACTAAACTTCCCAGGATTGCAAACTTGATTTGGGAGGCATTTGCACTGATTTGTGCTGTGGTCTCCAGCGACTGCGCCGAGCTTCCTCCTTGGGTAGAGTGCATGATGGGAATGGGCCAGTGGCTCTCGTAGCTGACAGCTGTTGTAAACCATCGCTGTCCTCCAGAGTTATTCCACAGGGCTGGGGGAGGAGAGGGGAGCCGTGGGAGGGGGTGGTGTGTGAGAACATTTCTTTCCATCTTGCTGAAATGTGAGTCTAATGAAATGATAATGAGGTTGTGGCCTTTAAGCTCCATTGAGCTTCTTGCGCATTGTAATTTTACCCAGAGTGGGGCTAGTTTTTGAAATGATTAAAACTATCGATTCCGAGGCCTGTGTGGCTTGAATCAGAATTCGTTAGGGGCCCAGAGGTGAGGGATAAACATTTCTCCCTCATCCAGCCAGGAAACACACCCTATTTGTGTGTGTATCGGGCCTGCCCACCCACCTCTCCAGAAAGAACCCTTGTGATATGGCAGACAGATGGATCCAGCATCCACAGAGCCACAAGTTAGGAAAATCCCAACTATGAATCTCAGTCCATTTTCCTGGGACCTCTTTCTCCCGTCAGAGAAAGGAAGTTCTCAGTATTCAGTCTTGGTCCTATTTTTTTATAGGCATTGTAGATAAAATGTCTTCTCTGTAGAAAGAAACACACAAAAAAACTTTAGAAGAATATTAGAAAGAGAGATTCCACTTGGGAGTGGTGGCTGACAACATGGCCTGAACTTGGTTCCCCTAAGCACCATCTTTCTTGGGATAAAAAGAAGGGTTTCTCCCTCTGAGTTTTGTTGTCACCACTGTGCTGGCTCTCAGGAGCATAAGATTGCTCCTTTTAAGTTCTAGTGAAAGTTCACTAGAGCTGAGACAGGTTGGCATCTTAAAAAATAACCTTACTTGGAAAACAGTATGGAGGTTCTTCCAAAAATTCCAGCAATTCCACTTCTCTGTATTGATCTGAAAGAAATGAAAACACTAACTCAAAAAGATATATGTACTACAATGATCGTTGCAGTGTCCATTAGTGGATGAATGCATAAAGAAATTGTGATATACACACATAGACACCGGAATATTATTCTGTCATAAAGAGAAGGCAGTCCTGCCATTTACAACAACATAGATGGGCCTCGAGGGTATTATGCTAATAAGTCAGACAATGACAGACAAGTACCATATGATGTCCTTCCACGTGGAATCTAAAACCAAACAAAACCCCAACACTGAACTGGGTATCAAAATACTGAAGGGGGTCAAAAGGTACAAACTTCCAGTTATAAAATAAATAAGTCATAGGATATGATGTACACCATGGTGACCATATTTAACACTGCATTGTATATTTGAAAGTTGCTAACAGAGTAGGCCTGAAGCAGACTGGTGGCAGTGTAAATGACTTAAGGAGACAGCAGGGATGCTGTCTTCCACATGGGGAAAAGCAGTCTGGCCCCATCTCCTTTTTGTCTAGCCTCACTGGGCAGTCATGGTCATAGGATGCACACAGCAATAATTATATTCAGACCAGAGCATCAGGGTCTGCCTTTAAGGTCACACACACCATGATCATGTTGACAGTTTGGAAATGCTGTGATACATTTCTAATTTTCCTGCTCGCCTACCAGGCATCCCCATCCTGAAGCCCTCGCTATACTAGGCAAGTAGGGTGCCTTTCCTCTGCTTTCCAAGTCGCCATGGGCCTCTAGGGTCCCACATCTCACATCGCATTACTATCCCTCTCCTATTTTTCTTTGTGTGGTCCCCACTAGACTGTGAGCTCCTTGAAGGCAAAGTTTGCATTTTATTTCTTTCTTGTATCCCAGCACAATGTCTGGCCTGTAACGTACCTGGGGAGATGATTGCTGAGTGAATGAATGAAGAATCCATGAGGGATGTCATTTGATTCTCAGAACAACCTTGTGAGTCAAGCAGGGTAGGAATATGAGCTCTGATTTCCTGAAAGGAAAAAAAAAAGGAAAGAAAAAAGAAACGGAGCCTCTAGAAGGGTAGGGCCTTGCATAAGGTCACCTGACCCCTGGAGCTGGCGCCAGGGCTGTGGTGCAGTCTCGCAGGCCTGAGAGCCCCGTGTGTTTTGCTGCCCACATTTGCTCTGAGTCTCACAAGGCCCCGTGCTGTTTGTGGATCTCTCCAGAGGTGACTTCCACACAGGTGGTTCCCAAGTGGTTCATATCAAGGTTCCCTTTTATTTTCTCCCCGTCTCACCCCAGCACCTGGGCTTTGAAAGATTTGGCCTAGCAAATGAACTGCAATTATGCAGTAATAATGACTCTATTTTCTCGTTTTTATTAATAAAAGACATATGTAACATGCCTCTCAAAGCTTTCAGTTGAGAGGAAACAAGTTTCCCTACCAGGTGAATAGGATTCCACCCAGAGGCCGACAGTTAGACAGTTAACAAACCACGGGCTCTGCTAGGGCTGGGATCATAGCACTGCACTTGACAGCCCTTTCAGTGGGCCTCCATCAAGCCGGCCGGCCCTCTGTCCTGGGGCTCTGAAGTTGGAGGAGACAGGGGGCATTTCAGCTGTTCCCTGCTTGCCTTCCCAGCCCCGCTGCAATCAGCCGACCCGGACTTCTGGAGAAGCGTTACTGCGATGTGTCAGCTGCTCCGGGAGAGCCCGAGTGATATATTCCAAGAGCTGTCAGGAGAAAGGGTTTACGGTCAGTTAGGAACTAAAAACTCCTTCCCATGGAATTGGTGGTGGAATTTTAATACTCTGTCTCCCTCTCTGGGCACTTCCTTCCACCCTTGGCCTGCTCCTCAATGCATATGGAGCAGGGCGCAGGTTGGAGGGTCCCCAGGGAGAGCAAACAGCTTCACTTGGTCCAAGAGTCATGACTGAAAATGGAGGTGAAGCTCAGACAGGACACCAGCCTCCTGCCGCCCCGTCCTTGTATGGTTTGTTCTCCACTGCTCCCTTCTCCTTCAGTGCAGGAGTGAGACCTGCAGAGGCCTGAAGGGAAGGGCAAAGAACAAAAGGAGCTCTAGCCCGGCTTCTCCTTCCTTTCTTTATTCAGGCCAACAAATACTGAGGGCCCACTGTGTGCTGCTCATGGAGCTAGGAGCTGGAGAATGAGACGGCCACTGTCCTTGTCCTCATGCCAGTCCTTTCTGCTGCTGTTCAGTTCTGATCAACCCACAGAGAACAAACAAAACAAAACAAACAAACAAACAAAAACAGGAAAAAGAGAGGGAAATTAGAGAGAGGAGGATGCCAGATGAAGAGTCAGAGTTGGGAATGACCTCATGGGGAAGTGAAATAGGAAGCAGGCTCTCTGAGTGATGTGGGAAGCCCAGATCACACGCTCCTGCACTAATGGCTATGTGCCCGCCACTCTTCTCTCCAGGTGACTTGTCTACCACATCTACACCCATAACTCCAAAGTCTATTTCTTGCCCAAACTTCGCTTTTGAGGGTCAGACCCCTATATTCAACTATCTTTACTTGGAAATCCCAAAGGTAAACTCTCCCTGACCACACTCACTGCCTTCCACCAGCTTTCCATTAGCCTTCTATCAGCTCTTTAATTATAATCTTTGACTTCCTTCTTCTCCTTCTGTACTAGACCATGAGCAATGTGAGGCTGGTGTCCATATCTTGGCTACCACAGCCTCCCCAGCGCCCAGTGCAGCCCCTAGTTCATGGTGGACATCGAGGAATATTTGTTGAAAATGAGCAGTACCACTTCATAGAGGAGGCAGCTTTTACAGGATCAATTTCCCTAGTTTTCCCCTAAAACTCCTCTCATCTGTTTCTCCTCAAGAAAAGGCCATACCCTGCCTACAACTCTCAAGACTGTTGTTTTCATAGAATCAAAATGGAACCAGTAAGATTTTTTCATCCCATAGGGAACTCCTTTGACTAATTTGGGGGTGGAAGGACTGTCAGGACTTGCCTTTGTGTCCTAAGTCATCTTGCAAAGAACTGGATTTGCATATGTTAATATGGAGAACTGTAGCTATTTAATGAGAAGCAGTGGGCCATGTGGGTGAGCAGAATTCCTCAGAGTATTTTTTTCAGATGTCTTAATTCACTCTCTTTGTTGTATTTCGGCAGATCCAGGTGTTTGGATTGAGTTGGTCCTGGTCCCCACTCCCCTCCCCCAATCTCTGAAAAACCAATCTCTTTGGCCGCCAAATTCAGCCTTATGTCCAGACAGTGATGGTGGGGGGAGCATTCTGCCCACCTGGAAACAACCCCAAGGAGATGGCCTGAGGGAGACACAGAGGTTAGAGAGTACAAGCCCAGGGGTTGGGGTGTGTGTGGATGTTCCTGATGGGGGTGGGGAGGGGGGGGATAGAATTCCAGAGACAAGAACCCTCTATGGAGACAGCCTGCTGGGCTTCCAGCCCTCCATCTGGGTTCCACTAAAAACACATTTTGCGTGTTTCTGTTGTTCTTAAGTCTGGGTTTATTTCAAGGGGAAAATTATAAAGAAACATCTCTGCCTTTATTTCAACAGCAGCTTGTGCTTGGGTAGATTCTCATTTGTCCGGCCTGTTTCACTTGGAAGTGAAAGGAGGCAGCTAGGCTGCTGGGGTCCTAGAGACGAGAAGCCTCAAGCTACCAAGACTCTAGGCCCGTGATGGCAAACCTATGCCACGTGTAGTCATTTTTGATGACACGTGGCTGCATGCGGCTGCATACCAGAGAAGTATGGGGTCGCATGCCGAGAAAGACGTTTCATCCTCGGCTCCTGCACGGCCTAGTGCAGTAGCCGAGGATAAAACATTTGTTGTAGTGTAGACACTCTGTGCTGGAGGTCTGTAGGCCAAAACAACAGAACTCCGGAACAAAGCATCTAGTTCTGGGACTTCCAGTTAGGCCGTTTTTCTCGAAGTGACACACCACTCGAGTTATGCTTGGTGTTTTGGCGAATTTTGACACACCAAGCTCAAAAGATTGCCCATCACTGCTCTAGGCTATACTTGCTGCTGGTGTCCCAGGCCACTGAGTCTGTCATCAGCTCTCACCTGCCCAACTGATAGAAACAGCAATGGACCCTTGGTGGTGTGAGAATGAGAGGAGGGGACTGGGGAAAGCACAGGGTAAGGAGGGAGCTCCTGAGGCTGCCCCACCAGGGAAATCTTCATGACAGAAATGCAAGTGACAGCATCCCCATGGGTATTTGAAAGCTTTCATCTCAGAATTCAGCAGGTGAGTCTGGGTTTTGCCCTGACACAAAGTCAGAGGTCATGGAGACCCATTCTGAGGATTCAGGTCCTAATCCAATCTGAGAATCCTCAAGGTTACCTGAAGCCCTTGAACTTGCATCAGAAATACAAAGAATGAATGTCAGATCTATAAAGGCTTTAGAGAAAGGCCACCTACCCCAGTGGTTTCATTTCACAGGTGAGGAAACTGCAAGTTCAGGGAGAGGAAGCTGCTTGCTCAGGTCAGTGCCAGAGGGTAGACTAGTCCTACAATCCAGGTGTCAGCCCTGGTTGGCACTTTTCTGCCATGCTGTTTATGAGGATACGTGAGTAGCCAGATCTCCACACATGAGCCGAGAGCTCTAAGAAACATGCCCATTCATAGACTCACACATATGTGCACACACATGTAATTTAGGTCTCAGACTGTCAGCAGAGGTTGTCAGTTCTTGCCACCCGAACAACCTGCTTTTTTCCTCCAGGGTCATCTTGGACACTCGGACTCCAGGTAGATACAGGAACTCAGAACACCATGGTTGATGTGGTCCCGTTTTTGCACAGAGCTAGTGTCAGACACAAAGAGAGAATTGGCAGCCCAGGATCTAGGCTCTGGCCTTCACCCACCAGAGCAGTCCATACAAAGCTCTCTCTCTTTAAGAAGAGCCTCTACAATGACACCTCAACTTGCTTAGGAAGTGCTTGGTTTCCCCCTGGTGGCCATGTCTGATATCTTCAGTCCCTACTCCCCAAAACTTTAGTCCCGTCGTCATTCAGCAAATTTGTATCAAGCCCCCTGAGGTGGGCCAGGGAAAGACATAGGTTGGAGATTTGCATGCAAAGTCACGATTACAATGCATGTTGATTCCTGCTATTAGAAAGGTAAACTCAGGGTACCATGGAAGCTAAAAAAGAAGGGAGGGGCAGAGGTGTTATCCCAGCTTCTTCTAGGCAAGATTCCTCAAGGGGTGTGGGGGGACATGCTTCCCAGGCGATGCATAAGCAATCAATAGTTAACACTCATTTGTCTAGGAGTTTATAGTTTATCAAAATATTGCCTGGAACTTTCTAGTTTATCCTACCAATAGTCCCATGAGTTACATATAATTGTCTTCATTTTACAGATGAAGACACTGAGGCTCAGAGAGGCTAAGTGATTTGCTCCAGCTCATATTCTTATAATTGACTCTTATTTGATTACTGAAGTTTCCAAACTACTCCAACGAACCAGACATCCCATGGGGAGGTGGGTACACCAGACAAAGGTTGCAGGTGAGGGTTGACCATCTCTGCCACAAAACGGTTGGTAACTTACAAGTTTGAACAATAAGCAGCTTGCTCCCATCCCTCAGAAAGCAGAGTTCTCATATTCCAGAGCTGTACAGGTGCCTGGTGGGCCTTACGGGGCAAATGCAAACTGGAGAGTCCTGGGTCTGGTGGCTATGGCACAGTCTCATCACATACCTGGCAAAGATGGACACAAAAGGGATATTTAATTTCCTCTTTACTACCACCGGGCATGTGGTTAGATCAGAGCTCTGGAGCACAACAGGACAGTGAAAGGTCCTTGCTAGACAGGGTCCTTCAAAGCCACCCTAGGGTTGGCTGGATTCTGGGTGGGGAGGGTAATTTTAGGAGGAGCTGCATCTTTCACACCACTGTCTAATGACAAGCACAGGCTGCGGGTCCCAGTGGGCTCCCTGTGAAAGAAGAAGGGAAAATCTGGTGCAGCTGGTTAATAGCAAGTGAAGTAAAGTGGCCAGCAGCAGTCAGGCCCAGCCCAGGCAGTATATGGAAATCATCCCCCACTGTCAGCCCCAGAGAGTGACCAAGGAGGGTGCGGATCTATGGAGACTCCCCCTCATCTTCATGCCCCAGAACCAGTTCATCCTGAGGACGCCTTTCCAGGATGTCTCGACAACCCCACCACTGCCCCAGGGTCCCAGTCCCATCACTCTTTGCTTGGAAAGCTACTTTGTTTCCCTATGTTCTCCTTCTCTCTTCTCCCCACAGCCTCCCTGGACATGGCACCACCAGTGCCTCAATCCCACCTGTGGGCTCCCCCAGGGTGGCTCTGGACCTCTGGGTGACAGACATCTCCTAAGGGTAGGGAGCTGCCTCTGGAAAGGGGCTGGAAAAGGCTGAGGGGAAAGGCCAGGGATGAAGAGAGCTCCTACTGTGGGGAATCACCAAGGGCGGCTTCAGTGAGAGACCCATGGCTTGTGGACCAACAGGGTGCGGGCTATTGTGCATGTCAACATTCAGGTGCAAGATGATGTGAAGACTCTGCTGGGACTCAGCCTTCCTCAGGAATCTAGGTCCATGTGGGTTCTAAGGAGCTATAAAGTGGAGATCCCAGGGAGCCATGCTTCTCAGGGACAGGGCTCAACAAAGAAGGCCTTTTGCACCAAAGAAATTGGCAAGGGGTAGAAGCTTTAGATTCCATGAACCTTTGCTGACAGCCTACCATGTACTCAGCACTGTGATAAGTACTTGTTCATAATAAATCTCATTTAATCATCACCATAGTCCTATAAGGTGATAAAACTCAGAGAGTTTAAATAACTGGCCCAAGATCACAAAGCCAATAAGTATCCGCACTAAGATTCAAACCCATGCCTCCTAAGTCCTGTGTGGGCTGTAATAAGAGCTAATTGTAAAATTAGCAATCTAACCTGGCTAATTTCTGAACAGATATGGAGACTTTCATGAAAGATTCAAATATTTGGGAAGCCAAACATTCAAGGGAAGGAGTGCCAGGTATTTTTATATGAGTAGACTGCCTCTGCCGTGGAGTGTGAGTCCCTGCCAGCTCTGCCCTGTCCCAGGACACAGAATCTCTGCCACGCATTTGGTTTTGCCAGGACTGAATTTTCAAGGACTCCATTACTCCCCAAGCATACAAATGTCTCTCCTTTATTCTTCCCGTTAAGCAGATTTAAAGAATGAACTAAGGATCTTGGCCACCATTAATTTCACCACCTACAATTATTTGCATCTCTTTTTTGGTTTGTTTGTTTCAGTCATTTATAGAAGCCCTTATGATGCCTTTAATCCCCTTTGGTAGAGCAATTCTATTCTCTTCTAACCTCCTCTCTCCTGAATGTTCCACCCCACCCCCACCATGGAAAGCTTTAAATAATGCAGCAAATTCTCGTTTTATTTTCTTTGCTATGTTTCCAGATGGATTTTTCTCCCTAGAACATCCCTGGGAATCACTCTGTCAGACGCTTCACTGGCTGTCCCTTGGTCTTTACACTCATCTATCCCCTTCTACCCTGCCCCCTCCCATTCTCCTGAAATTGCAATTTGCTGTTTTAATTATAGTTTCTCTCACCACACTTGAGGGGTTTTTCCCTTTGCAGTCTTCTGCTTCGCTTCAATTTTAATCCTTTCTTTCAGTACAGAGAAGCCATTAAGATTTCTAGATTCCTCTGAATGTGTGTTCTTAATAATGAACGATTCTTCTTAGTCTAGGTATGATTTTGATTGTTCAGATGCTGAGTTAAGTTGCTGAGCAGTGAGGGCAGGGTGCCCGGTGTGAACTAGTGGCCTCATCCAAGAGCAGATCGAATTGCCACTCCTGAAATGGAGTGTCCCTGGATCTGTCTGGTTGCTGCAGTCCTGGGGTTGACCATTTCCAAGAACCAACCATGGGCCTAAGTAGCTGGCCATACACCTCTTCTTCCCTGGCCAGCTGGTTAGAGCTTCTGAGACTATCTTTGGGTTCCATGGCTTGTTCCTTGCAGGCTGGACCAGCTGGCCTTGACTGCAAATCTCCTCCATCACCAGCAGCTGTTTCCCAAGTGCCTGCTGGGCCCAAGAGTTGAGGCCGAAACTGGCAGTGAATCTGGGCAGGAAGAGAATGGGGAAGTAACCTGTGTTACTAAGAAGCTGATGAGGCCTCCACTGGAGGGGAGGACCAGCAGACAGTTCTCTGATACATTCCAGGTGTAGAGGCTAAGCTACTCAGCACAAAGAGGAACTGCTTTTAAGCTGCCATCCATCCCATCTAGGCTCATAAGCCTGTCCCTGTTCTGTCTTCCAGGCAGGTATGTAGGTCAGTACTAGTGAAAGTCATATATTGTGAGAGCATGTAAACTTCAACTTTGAGCCTGGCTCTGCTCCAAGGTGACCTAAACCTCCCTGGGATGGAGCACTTAACCCCAGCTGCAGGGCTGATTTGATACAATGTCCACAAAAGGTCACCAATGAGGGACACTGGTATTGTTACACAGGTGAGGACATGTAAGAGACATTCTCTCATCTCTTGGTCATTTATTTCCTACCCTATTCTAAAAGGGATTTGAGGTAAGAGACCCAGCTGGAAAATGGACAAATGATTTTGAGACCCTAAAGTGTAAGATACGATCTGGCACTGTCCCCGGTGGGAGTAAACAAAGTAAACAGATGAGTAAGTAGGGAAGATACAGAGGCCGAGGCCCTGGACAGTCTGCTTTTTGACAAAAGGAGTTGATGTCTCCTTCTCTTAGATGTGACTATTTAAGTGCCTCTAGAAAAGTTGCTATTTTTATTGATCTGTGAAAAGTCAGCTGCATTCCCACCACAGCTTTGAGACAAGTCCCCGTTTCTGCTTCCAACCAGATTGCTGTTTCTGTCTCTCCCAGGCAGAAAGCCTAGAGCCTCCACCCCAGGGGCACTCTGTGAGGGAGGGAGGAGGCTGGTCCCGCCCGCCCCGGGGTGAGTTCAGGGCACAGAGGGGATTTCAGCCGTGCTGGATTCAGGGAAGGCAGGGGCACACTTCCTCTGGGTAGAGGGCAGGGTCAAAGATGGAGGTGGGAGAGGGGCTGGCTGTTTTGGGAGATGTAGGAGTATGTCTGTCGGAAGGGAGGTTGCAGAGATGGTGGTGCCAGACCCAAGGGGCCGTCAGTGCTGGGTGAGGAGGCTGGTCTGTGTTTCAGAGCATGGAAGGCCTCTGAGCCCAGGAAAGCTGCTGTGAAAATCAGATTTTAGAAACATTTGCCATATATAGGATAAACTGGTACAAGGGGGCCGAGTCAGAGAGGTGATTAGGGGGCTTTGGCTCTGAATCCAGCATGACAAGCAAGAGCCTGGGTTAGCGTGTGTGGCATAGAAATGAAAGAATAAAAAGTGAAATGGAAAGGACCTGACAGTAAGAGAGGGGGATAGCCCAAGAGTGAGAGGACTTAAACATTACGAGGGTAAAAATGCACCAGGAGTGGGTGACAAGGGTACTTTATGTTCTTGAAGAAAATCCCCAGAAGGGGCCTAGTTAGGTAGCTTACTATTCAGCCTCTGCTATTTTGTGTACAAGTCAAGACAAGAACAGTACAGAGATTTTCCACAGACCTCCCCCAGGAAACAGCAGATTGAGGTAGGTAGGGGTTAATGTGGTCTGCAAATAAACTGAAGATTAATCCTCAGCAGTACTTAATGTAGGGTAAAATGTGATAAATTATTCACATCGTGCAGTGTAATAAGCAGGCTGAGTCTGTGGTGCTAGGCCTCTTGAGTGGTACGTTACACTTGGGTCTTCCTCTTACTCCTCTTATTTAATCATTTTCTGAACACCCGATTTAAATAGGTGTTTCAGCTCCCATTTTTTTCCCCTTCCAAAATAAATTATATCATACATTCATCTCATGACATTCTGACATTTACCATATTCTTACATTAAAATAAGCATGATTAGAAAGAAAAGAGCACGGTAATTAGACACAGGAGAAAGCGGAAACACACTTTTCCCAAGGTTACCCCTCTGGCCTTCATGGAAGAAGGTCTGTTCTACAGAGAGGTTTCAGAAAGCTCGTTTGCATATAGGATATTCCCAGTGTATGCTTAAGCAGAGGGAATTAAATCTGGTGTCTTTAGCGCTGACAGGGATGGGCTCTCCTGTGGAATGGGATGCCTGGGTAGAGGTTCTTATGCCCTCTAGGGTGTCTGTAAAATGTACTAAAATGAATGGGGCTTTTGTAGCCAAAAGATTCTTGCTCGTGGGCAACGTCTCAGTGGCTGCAGTGTATGGCAGTTAATTGCCCGTAACATGGTGGGTTTGCTCTACCTTCCTAAGGTAGTCACCGCCAAAGGGTGCAAACCTCTGTGAGGAGAAGATCCTTGGGGAGGGACCATTTCTATCACAGTCTCACTGTCTGTGGGACTTAACAGTTGGTGGGGAAGTGCTAAGAATCCACAGGGGGAGGAAGGTAAAACAAGGCATGACCAGGACAGGGAGAGAGCACAGTAAGAAGAGAGGAGAGCCTGTCAGGTGGTGGCAGACTGAAGAGTCAAGCAACAGAGAGACATGGCCCCTAGAGAAAGGTGAGCTGAGGTGGAAGGAGGGATACAGAGAACAGCCAGGCCTGGCAGTGATGCTTGGGAGAGAGAAGCAGGGCTCTCAGAAAGAAAAAGAGCCAGCACTGAGGCACAGGGGAAAAGTTCAACAAGGAAAAGAGCTCCATAAATAGCGTGGAAGGCAGTCTCCATCCCTAGCCATCCTGATGAGCCAAACTAAGGGAGATTTAACTGAATGATTCTGAATCTGCTTCTTTCTGTAGAAAGCAGGGCACAGACACACCAGTCTATAGTTTCTGATTTCTTTATGGCATCGCTCTCTGTAAAGTACTTGGTGAACTCAAACTGCTCGCTTCTGTGCCCACCCAGTGACAAAGCTGTAGGTATGTCCCTCTTGTCACTTCAATAGTCAGGCCGAGCAGGGCACTTGTGATACTCAACTATAAATACGAGACAGACAGGGACTATTAGGGTCTGCAAAATTCTAAAAAAGTGGTGGGCTCTTTGTGTTTGACAAATGAGGTTTCAGTGCCCTGGGCAACCATTCAGCAGATCCGGTGAGATGTGACCATGGCCCTGACCCGGAGTTGCTTCCGTGGGAGGGAGCTGGCACAGGTGGTCATGGCTGGGACACCATGCTGGATGGAGCCTTGTCTTGCCAAGCGGAGAACTGGCAGCAAATGTTTAGAAGCAAGTTTCATATGAATATTTAGCAACAAAATGTACATACCATATTTGGTCGGGTGAGGGCCATGGTTCCCATATACTATATTATGTAAGAAATCAGAGAGAGAGAGAGAGAGAGAGAGAGAGAGAGATGCAGCCCATATTTCCCAATGACTATGAAAAGCTGCTAACACTCAGATTTTACTACTGAGACAAAAGTCACCCAATGTGTGTATCAGAGAATGACTGAAGGAAGAAACCCAGAATGTCTTTTGGGAGGCTGGCAGTCGAGCCCTAAGGTAAGGAGACATCAAGCTGCAGTCCATGCTGATGCTACTCAGAGCACCAGGAGGGCGTAGCTGTCATGGGCTGCCAGCCTGGACACCCCAGAACCCAGCTTCCAGCTCCCTAAGCAGGCATATCAGAGCTTTCCCATTCGTGTCACTTAGCACAGCTGGTGAGCTGGATGTCAGGCTCACCTTTCTATCATCAGGTTGGACGGGAGGCCCCTTGCCCAGACTCCCCTGGCACAATAGTGCTGAGGACAGCAGGTGGCAGTGTGGAAGCCTGAGATGGCGCACCCGTGGGCAGTGGGGCTGCCAGGTTACCTCGGAACACAAACTGCAGGAGAGCCATGGATGGAAGAAAGAAGTTTGCAGCAGTCCCTTTCAGTGCAGCCCTCCTGACTATCCTACAGAAGGTTTGTCTGTCTTTCATGCAGTCAGTTAAACGGAATCAACATTTACTGAGCCCTCCTTTACAGACTGGCCCTCAAGGAGCTCCCAGTTCAGTGAGCTCAGTCTGAGGGGCAGACAAGTGAACCAGTCATCTCATCTTGAGTTAAATGCACAACCGCTTTTTGAACAAGGTATAGAAATGAGATAGAATAGGGAGAATTTTTTTTTAGGAATAAGTAATAATAATAATAAAAATAAAAACCCCAGCAAACTTTTGAGTATTTCTCATGTTCCAGACACAGTGCTAGAGCCTTCCATTAATTAAATACCTTAATTATCAGAGAAGCCCAATGAGGTCGGCTCTGTTGTTATTCTCATGTTACAGAAGAGGAAACTGTGGCACTGAGGGTTTAAGGAAAGTGACCCCCACACAGCCCACTGTGGCTGTGGAGTTAAGCGGATGACGGGAGCAGAACAGTTGGAAGGTTATTGTAATAGTGAACAAGACAGATAATGAGGAACTGAAAGAAGGCAGTGAAAGAGGACATCTTTTGGAAACAGTATTTAAAAGGTTGACTCAACAGGCCTTTCTGTTTGACGGGATGTAGAGGGTAAAAAAAGTGAGAGGTGAGGAGGATGAATCTTAGGTTTCTGACTTGAGAACTGCTGTGGTCACCTGTCAGGGTAGAAAGAGCAGATCTGTGTGTGGGCAGGTAAAAATAGTGAGCCCATGAGTTCAATTTTGGTCGCATTGCTTTGGGGGTGCCTGGGGAACTCCCAAGTATGCAGCGAGTGGCAGGCAATTAGATACATGGATTTGGATGGCCACTGGCCACTGTTCCATCTTCCTGCTCCATCCTGCAGACAGTTTCTCTCTGGGAGCACAATGACAGGAAACATTAGACGATGGAATCTGGAGTTGGCAAGGCTGAGCGTGATTAATGCAGAAGAAATGAAGTCAGTATTGGATGGCAGGAAAGCCAGACTCTGTTAGACACAGCAGAAAGTGATCAAAGCGGACGGGATAAAGGTGGTAATGGATGCTCAAAATATTCACTCCACAGACAGTGGGAACTCTTAAGTGATCTGGAGAGAGAAGACTTCAATAAAGGCACTGTCTTTTATTTTTAGTGTCAACTTTTAACTCAATACAGTGAAATTTGTTGAACAGAACCATTATATTCATTGACTCACCATTTCTTAAACACCTACTTTGTGCCAGGCCTCTTTATAAGACCTGGAGATGTAGCAGTAAACAGAATGGACAAAACCCCCTGCCTTGTAGAACATATGTTCCGGTGAGACAAGGTAGGGAGACAAATGATAAAGCAAAACAGATGTGCAGTAGATAATATTTGGGTATCTACTATCTTAGACATCATCTTCATGCAAATTAGGAAAAGGCCACTCCTCTGGGCTGCGGCAACCCTGGGCCCAGGCTCACACCTTGGCCAGCAGAGCCTGGGCTCTTGCTCCTTCTGCCAGGCATCCGACTTGCACACTTTGCATGGCAGCCCTGTACAGAAAGCCAAGTGCATGATGGAGAGAAATTAAACCAGATGAGGAAGACAGGTGGTAAAGCAGAAGCAGTGTTGCAACTTAAAAAGATGAGAAAACCTCAATGAGATAATGCCCTTTGAACAAAGACCTGAAGGTGGATGAGTAAGTAAGCCATGTGACTCTCTGCGGGAAGAGCATTCCTAAGCAGAGGGAACAGACAGTGCAAAGGCTGGAGACTAGAGCACACTTGGCATATTTCAGGAGCAGCAAGGGGACTCAGGGAGCAGAGAGAACAACTGGGGACCAGATAATGCTATGGAGGCCATCGTAAGGACTGTGGCTTTCACTCTGAGTGACAAAGGAAAGAATTCTGAGTGAGGAAGGGGAGGGGGACATGATTTGACTTACTTTTAAATGTGCTCCATCTGTCTGCTGGGTTACAGTACAGGAGGCAGAAATGGAAGCCATGGACCCCCGAGGAAGCTACTGCAATGACCAAGGTGAGAGGTGGTAGCAGCTCTCCAAGGAAAAAGCAGTGAAAGTGAGAAATGGTCAGATTCTGAAGATATTTTGTGAAGCACAGGATTTGCTGATGGATTGGATTTGGGGTACGAGAGAAAAATGACTTCAAAGTTTCTGACCCGAGCAGTGGAAGAATAGCATTGCCATTTATTGAGAATGAGAAGGCTGTGGGAGGCAGCAGAATCAGGCACAATGTCAAAAATTTTAATTTGAGCATTGATTACAGTATAGCCCTCTCCTGTAATAGACCCTGACCCTTGCAACAGTCCCAAATTACAAAGGACAAAACTAGAAACCAGAATAACGTGTTTGAATTTTGCCCAGCGAATAAGTGACAGAATTAGAATTCAAACGGATCTGTGGGACTCCAACACCCATGCTCTTTGACCCAAACCACATAATCTCAGAGAATTCCTTCCCTACCCAGGGACCAGACAGAAACTGGATCATGAGTTGAGGCTGTATTCCTTGCAGCTCTGTACCCCAGGGTCAGGATCTTGTTGAAGCAACTGTAATAACACTCCTCTCTTGATCTGGGGACCTACTGAGAGACAGACATGAGAGTCATGTAGGTAAAATAAAACAACCCAGCTTTATCTTTGATGAATGTGGGGTGGAAGAGGAGGCTTGAATGCACAGCTACCATGGGCTTCCTGACATTGGTCCCTTCTGCTGAGTGGGCAGAGCTTGGACATGGCGGGCCCCCTTCCTGAGACCTTCTCCTGGACAAGCGACCCAGATGCCTGTGTCCTGCTGGCAGACCAGCTCTGAGAGAGAGGAAGGGACAGGAAGAGATTGAGCTTTGCATGTTCAGGTCTTCTCTAGGACTCACTGTCAGATAAATCACTTTCCTCCCAGAAAGCCAAATAATGAAGGTACCCTACCTCATACCCAAAACGTGGTGCACAATAAATGCTCAGCAACTGTTTGCGGAATATTTTCTTATAACTAAAATACAAGCAAGCACTTGCTGCCTTGAAAACACTTTAGAAGGCATTTTACATACACATTTAGTCCACTACAATCCTGTGAGCAGGGAACTATTTTATTTGCATTTCACGTATGAGCAAATGGAAGCACTGAAAGGTTAAGTGCTTGACCAAGAGTAGAGCCAGGATTTAAACCAGGGTCAGACCACGGAATCAGCACACGTGCTCCCCTCCCATGCTGGTGAAGATCCCAGGCAATAAGGACATTAGAGAGACTCTTAGACATTAGAACGAAGTGTGTTGGGGACCAGGTGAGTGAGCAGTTAAGTCTGCCTGGAGTTGGGGTAGAAGCAGAGGAAGTCATGAACAGTCACAGAAAAAAGGTGACAGTTGACATCGGTCTTGAAAGACAAGAAGGGATTGGTCAAAGGGACAAGATTAGGGGAGGGAAGAAATAGCCTTCCAGATGGAGGAAAGAGCTTGGGCAAAGACCCTGAAACTTGAACACCATGCAGTGTGGTTGAAGAATAATGAGAGGACCAGACTGCTCAAAATTGAGGTCTCAAAGTGGCAGCCCACCCTCCAAATTCAACCTGAAGACGAGAGTACATATGTACTCATATATACATTTAATTGTCCCAACATTTAAAAACTGGATGATTTCTCATAAAATTCTGAACTTTTGGCTTTTATTAAAAAAAAAATCAGAAGATAACGCCAGGCAACCCTAGGCTTGTGCTCCCATTTTACCACTTTTGTTAAGAGCTGAGAACACGCTATCTCCTCTAATGAACATGTGCTTCCTTCCACCTCTTCTGTCTCCCAGCATCTGGCTGCTTCAACTTACCTGGCTTCTATGGGCCTTCGAGTTTGCAATCCTTGGGGTAGATACTCAGCTTAAAGGGTCTGGTGTTCCATGCTGTAAATTTTACTCTGAAAGCAAGCAGTAGTCTTTGAAGGCTATTAAACAGAGGCTCACATGATCAGATGAGTACAAAAGACAGGATGGATGGAAGAGAGATGGAAGCAATGTTGTAATTATTAGACCTGAAGGTACAAATGGATTCTCCTGGAGAATTCCTCTTCTGGCTGAAGCAGCAGTTATTCCAGGGGGGTCACTGTTTTGGGCACTAAACTCAGAGTCAGAAGGCCTGAATTAAAGAAGGTTCTCCTTTTAAACAGGTGGTTACCCCACCTCTCTAGTACGTTCTGCTTATGTAGCGAAGAAGGAGATAAGCACAAATCCAGGTCCCAAGTCCCCATTTTTCCATTTGCTTCCTGAATCTTTGGCATGTCACTCAACTTCTCTGAGATTCAGTTTCCTCAACTCTAAAGAAGATATAGCATTACCAAATTTGCTGTGTTTGAACGTGTTTGTAGATGATAGAGGTCATAGGGAGAGCAGAGAATTCCTGGAATTGGTCTTATAGGAAGACTGCTCCATCCCATGTAGGACGTGGCTCTGGGAATGTCAGACATCTAGCCATGGCACCAACCCCCAAATAGCTGGAGTTCCTGACATCCTGGGGCTTTTACTAATGACACAGGTCAAATTAAGTTACATGAACAAGAACAAATGCATAAGGACTTAGATCCCCTGCCTGTCCCCACCTTCTTACACACACACACACACACACTCACACACACACACACACAAACGCACACATTTGGTGTAAAGGCAAAATCCCAGCATGTGGTCTGAGATGCACTCAGTTTGGGGTTGGGGCAGATTACAGGGGATCCAAATCTCCTGTGTCCTTCCTACAGTATTGTGGTGACTTGGGGACGGAAGCTGCACAATTAATCTGGTTCCAGCCTCTCCTCTCCTCTCTCCCTTCTCTGCCCAGCTGCTCCCTCCTCTTCCCTCCCCTTCACTGTCTCCAGCCCTGCAATTCATCACAGCTCCGTGTCCATGCCCTCTGTGACCGAGTCTCTCTGCAGCACTAGTTCTGCATTTTGATGTTAAAACAATATCTTACCCATTATATGACAGCATTTGGAACCTTTGCAAAGGCCTTTCACATCTGTTATTTCATTTGATTCTTGCCAGGTTGCTGTCAGGTAGGCAAGGAAGGTATTATTAGCAGGGGTGATAGTCAAAATACTTAACAACCAATACACAATGGGCCCAACCAATTGTAGTGGATGCAGTCCATAGGCCAGGGAGAGGGCCCTGGAAGTGTCCTACCTTGGTTAATGAAGGAAGGTCTGGGGGTGGGGGCAGTCCCACCAGGCAGGTGAGAGAAGAGAGAGGGCAGACATGAAAGATTCAGGCAAGCAGCTATTTACCAAGCAGTCCGGAAGAATTGCTGTGTTTCAAATGTATAACTGTACCAGTGTTACAGTTAACTTTGATTATCAGTCCAATTCTGCTGATGTGGGAACTGGGGTCCAGGGAGATCAGTAACCTGCCCAGGGAAAAGGGGAACCAGAAGTTAGGCCCTCTGACTCCAGGAGCAGAGGTTTTACTAAGGCCACAGTGAGCAGGCTAAATGGAAGGACTTTTGTTTGCATTCACCCTCCATGACAGCACAGCAGCCTTGAACACTGACAACTGCTGCTCTTGAAATTTGATCCCTGACCTCACACTTGTCTTCACACTTCTCTCACCACGTCTTCTTATCTATTCACTATCTCCTCTGTCTCACCTTTCAATGTGTCAGCATCATCCTGCCCAGAATTCCCTCACTTGACTGTCTCACTGATAATCTCCATTGATCCCCTGCTATTATCTGGCTGATAATTTCCAGAAACTACTAGACACCCTATTTTGCCTCCTCCTGAGCTGCCCATGGACTATGTCCCCAGGCAATCCCCTAGCTGCCCCAGCTCACCATGCCCCAAAGTGGCCTCACCCTACCCTCCCAAATCTGCTCTCATAGTACCTAAAAACAGCAGCACCATATTTTCCTGTCCTCTAGACCAGTGTTTTCCACCCACCCACCCACGGACCCATCCACCAGAAATTTTGTGCTGGTCCAAGGAGTTAACCACCCTAATGTTGTACAAAGATTATAGAGACAATGATCTTAGTTGAATTCCCTTATGCTCAGGGTGGTTTCTGCCTTATTAGTCCCTGAAATAATTCTCTATTTTCTCCAGTCCCCAGTGTAAAAAGGTTGAAAACCTCTGCCCTAGACCATATAAGAGTCATCCAGCAGCCCACCCACGAGCGAATACCCCAAGATGGCCGTCCTCCTGCTGTTAGTTGGTGTTCTCAAACCCAGTGAAGAAAGATTGAGGCCGGGGTCTGGTTTTTCCCACCCTGAAATCATGACCTTTATCTTCCCTTGCACTGGCCTGTTTATCCTTTGGTAAATATATTTTAATTTTTTATTAAACTAATACATATAATGTTTAGAACGCTAAGTAGTCCTACTAAGTTTATAGTGAGAAATTGCTCCCTGCTTCATTTCTCCCATCTTTGATCCTACTTCTTAGAGACAATTTCTTTCATGATCATATTTTGTTGTTGTTATTTTTTCTGGTGTATACTTCCATTTTTGCAAAGAAGGTAAATGTTTGCATTGTAATTGTAGACATTATCTATTGACTTCTGTCTCAGATGCTGTCAATGCCACACTTGAATCCCTTTTCTTTCGTCACTTCCAATCACCAGGGTCGGCATCTCTGTAGTGGAAGGCTTTGGGGCTCTGCCCTTGGACACAGCAGACTGCCACTCCAGGGAAAGAAGATGCCGTATCCCCAACCCCAGCAGTCTTCCAGTAATTACTCTCCAGAGTTGGTGTGTAAATACCTCAGCTGCCTCCCTTCCAGGTGAAAGAATTCTGAAGCGTGTGTTTGCCTCGTTTTCCAGAATTGTCTTAGTGGAATTAAGCTCCAGTCACCCACAGTGGTGTCTGGTGTTATCCACATTTCCTATTGGTTGTTTCCCCTTTCCTATATCACTTCCCCACTTTTCTATCCCTCTCCCCAGCACTTCTCAAAGAAATTGTACTTGCTTGAAAATCTCTGTTTCGGGGTCTGCCTCTGGGGAAATCCAAACCAAGCAGCTTCCGTAGGAAGATAAGGATTTATCTCTCATATAGTCCCTTTCCAGAACACACACACACACACACACACACACACACAACCCCACACTCTCTCAATATTGTTGAAGCATGGTTTTAGTTAAATCAACACTTAGCATTTACGGTATCATGACTATGCCAATATTATTCACAGCTGAGTGACAAAATAAACTACGATTGCATTTTTTTTAAATAATATTTTCCCCGTAAGTTGATAATTGTTTCTTTTTTTTCTTTGCTCAGTTTTCTATGCACTTAACGCTAATCCCCAAAACTCTCTTATAGGCTAGAATTCTCTCTATATTTAAACAAGTAAGGTTATCTATACATATGTTTCATTATTTTTCTGAAGTTTCACTCCTATAGCCTGAGATTTGCTTCCCCCAGTCTGGGTTGGTTGCTTTCCTGGTTTGCTGCACAACAACTTTCATCTCAAGCCTTTCTTTATCATCTTTCTGAAAAATCCTTTAGTCTTTCTCTTGTATTGGAATCTCCCCTTTTTTTTTGGTGGGGGGAATCCCATGTCTTCTTTCTTGGTTTATTTCTCACTGCATCCTTTAGTAGCTCTATGAGGCAAATAAAAAAATAAAAGTCTGCAAATAACTTTGTCCATGTTTTAGAGTTTGATTGGCTAGAGAATTCTAGATATAAAATAATTTTCCTTTAGAATTTGGAAGAAATGGTTCTATTCTAGCTTCCACCCAGTATTGCTTTTTATTTGTTTTTCTTTATATAGTTATTTATTTGAATGACATGTTTAATATTTACACGTGGACTATTTTACCAGCTGTTTTAGAATATGTTTACACACTTTTGTATTTGAAATGATTATATGTAATTCCATAGTATTTTTTTTTATTTTATGAATTCTTTTTTATTCATCATTATTGAGGTATATTTTTGGACTTATAAAATTCACCCATTTCAAGTGTACTTGAAATGATTTTTACTGAATTTACCAAGTTATACAACCATCGTCACCAAACCGTTTTAGAACATTTTCACCACCCCTCATGGCCACTCCTTGTTGCTCTTGAAAAGTGGAATGCATTTGGAACCCCAATCTTTTGTATATGTCCTAATTTTCTCTCTAGAAGCTTTGAGGATCTGCTCTTTATTTCTGATGTCTGAAATATTACAGTGGTGTACCTTAATAAGATATTAAAAAATATCCTGGAAATTCAAAAAATTATTTCTTTGAATTATTCCCCAAACTTGTCTCAGTCTCCTCTTTCTGGAACTTCTGTTGTCCTAGTATTGAGTCTTCTGGAATAATTCTTTACTGTTCTTGTTTTTATTTCTTTCATTTGTTATTTTTTTAAAAAATCTTTAATGTTTTACTTTTGGGAAATTTTCTCACTTTTTCTTTCAAACATATACACTTAAAATTTTTGCTATTTTTATCTCCAAGAGCTCTTTTCTTACCTTCAAAGTTTCTTTTTCTATAGCCCTGTGACCTTGTTTCATGGGTGCAGTGGTTTCCTTTCCCTCTGAAGATATTACTTATATTGTTAAAAGTACTTTTCCTTTCTTGAATTGTCTGTTTCTCCTTAGCTCAATGAAATCTCTACATCTGTGCATAGGGCTGGTTGAGTGGTGGACCATGCCTGAGGATTATCTGGTAGGAAGCTAATCTTTTACTGGAGACTCCTCCAATGCCAGTATCAGTAGATCTTTCTCTTGAATCAGTTGGTTTACCAGAAGACACCTCTCCAACTGTTTTCTCCCAGCATTCTTGGAGCCCTTGGGGGAAGAGGTGGGTGATCCCATTGTTCAGGATGGAAACTTGCCCTTAATCCTTATTTTCCATATGGTGCCTTACTGCTTCCATCTGCTTTCCCTGGTGTCCTTCCCAAGTCCAGAGTCTATCTCCTTTGGCCTCTCCAGAGAATATTTCCATATTCTCTGACTTAAAAGAAAATGTGCATTTTAACCACATTAGTTTCTAACACTCACAGTAATTCTGTGAGGTAGAATATTAGCTTAAATTTTTAGATAAGGAAGCTGATACTCTAAATACCTTTTGTATTTTAGTGAGTGGGGTATAGGAAAAGCCATCTGTATACAAGGGCTAGGAGAGAAATCACACCTCTAACTCAACCTTGTGATTTCAGCCCAGCTCCATTATATCAACTTTAGAACTACCTGGTACCTCTAATTTCTAAACTTTTCTGGGGTTTTGTTTTCTTGTTTGTTTCTGATTTCATACTATAAAATTGGCTTCCTTCTTGAAAGCTTCTCCACTGCCTGCCTGCCTTGCAAGCAGCTTTCTTTTCTTTATTAAGCCAGTTAATACTCATCCAACTACTGTTTGTCTTCCAAATTTTTTTTTACATCTTCCATAAGTCTTCTCTCTTGTTCCTAGAGTCCCTGTGGGTTTACACTTTATTACTTTACTGTCATTTTAAGAACAGTGTCAAATGCATATGTTTAATGTGTCAAGTTAAACCAGAAACTCCCTTCCTGCTCTGCTGCCACACTCTTAGCCTGACTCACATTTCCAGCTGGACTGCTTACTGTCTCCCAAACAAACTCTTTCTGGCCCCTTACCTTTGCCAATAAAGTTTATGTGATGCTCTCCCCACCTTCTCTGCATCCTTCAGGGCTAATCTCAATTATTGTGTTCATGACAACTTCTCCAATTGTCACTGCTAGGAGAAAGCTTGTCTTCCTCTGATGACCATTGCATGTTTTGCCTCTCCTAAGATACCTCCTACCAAGTGCTGTATATGTCTAACAGTTCCCCTATATAAGCTCCTTGAGGGAAGGAACAGTATCTTAAATCTCTTTCAACCAGGTTAATGTATATTTGTTGAATAATAAAAATTGTAATAATCACATATCTGCCCTACTGTATACATTTTTTAAAGTGTACATTTTTAACCACATTGGCTTCTAACACTCACAGTAATTCTGCAAGGAAGAATATTAGCTTCAAGTTTTAGATAAGGAAACTGATACTCCAAGATGTTAAGCAACTTGCTCAAGGTTTAGCAAGAGGAAGGAACAGAATTCAAATCCTGTTTCTTCTGTCCCTAAAGTATTAAGCCGAGATGCTGTATCTCAGTTATCTTAAAAAAATTTTTTGTTAGTTATTGTTGTTTTATTAACATGAGTACTTTATATTTTTCTTCCAACTGTGTGCTCGTCCCAGCACTCTGTGTAGGTAGGTACCTTGTCGTTATATTGTTCACTCCAAACCCTTGTCCCTTAAGCTGGAATTTTCAGCGTGGCCCCTATGGATCCATATCTGTCATTTACTAGGCATTTACTCTCTGTCAAACAATTAGTAATAAATATGCTTAAGGGTATAGGATCTACAGCAGTGGTTCTTAACCTTTTTTGAGGTACCGAACCCACCAGTTTCATATGCGCATTCACCAAACCCTTCTTTAGTGATAAATAAAATGTGATTTTTTTTTCCAAATTCAAGTCATAGGTATATGTTTTTTTTTTACTGGTGCACAAAATGAGCCATGCATGAACATCTCCTTGCTCAAAGAACAAAACCAACAAAGTGCATAAACTCACAACAAATTACGGTATTACTTTATTCTGGCCTCCACGGCAGAGGCTTCTCTGAACCTCTGAGACCGACTCATCAAACCCCTAGGGTTCAATAGAACCCAGGTTAAGAACCACTGGTCTACAGATAGGCTCACATCCAAACTCTTCCACCTACTGGTTATGAGTGTGAGCAGGTTATAACTTTTCTGTGCTTCAATTTCTTCCTCTGGAAAATAGATTTAGTAATAGTTGATATCACGTGGGTGATGGTAAGAATTACATGAATTAAAACATGTAAACTTATTAGATCAGTGTGTACTAATTAATGTTATGTAATATTTCCACAAAGATTATCTTGTTTAACTTAACTTCATACCATCCCTATCAGGTAGAAATTATTATCCTAACTTTGCAGTGAGGAGCACACTATAGAAATATAAATTAAGCTCATGTCAGAATCATGTTCTTAACAGTCTGCTACACAGCCAGAGAAACAGATGATATTTGTGGACAATTTTTAGGCTTTTAAAATTTGGACAATTTATGAACAAGAAGTCAGGACACCTTTGGTCTCCAGTACAAGTCTAGAGAGAATGGGAGAGCATCATCACTGTGTAGGGATCAGAGCCACCCTAGGCTGAGAGTTAGGAAACTTGGGCTCCAACCCTTACTGCTGAGTGACATCCCCAACCTTACCCTCCCTTGGTCTCATTTCCCTCATCTGTAGGATGAGAGGTTGCACTGGCCATTTCTGAAAGCCCTTCAGCTCTCCTGCAAAGGCTCCCAGCAAAGCCAAGGTGTTATCATCTGAATGCCAGCACCATCTGGTGGCCATGGGCCATAACCCAAACCCATTGACTCCCGCTGCCATCTGGTGGCCACTAATGCCACATTAAGTTTGCATGACATTTCAAACTAACACACACACACACACACACACACACACACACACACACACACACACACACACAGCAACCTAAGATAAGTAGGGTAGGGCAGGTGTTGTACTGACTTTTGCCGACAAGAAACTGGTGCCCAAAGAGGTGAGATGAATGGCACGACAGGCTGGTAAGCTGGAAGATCCTGGTTTAAAAGTTTTTGGAATGTTAAGCTGCCTCTGAAACAGACTTAGCAGATATTTATTGAAAAACTTACCACGTGCAATGTGTTTCATATAGATAACTTCATTTAGTCTGAACACACAAATGAGAATGAGGTTAAATCATTCAGCATAGGGTGTGGCAGAGATAGGATTTCAACTCAGATTCTATACCTCTTCCCAGCCATATTTCTCCTCCTCAATGCCTGGGCTGTCACATGGAACAACCATGCTATCTACTTTCTAAAACTCTGTACTTCCTTTTCAGAATAGAATCCCTAATTTTTAACTGGACTGAGAGTCACCCAGAATAAAGATATATTTCCCAGCTTCTTTGAAGCTAGATATGGGCAGGACTGGTGTAGGCAATTTCAGGAAAGAGTTTCTGAAGGGAGTGCACAAGAACCTTCTTTGCTGGCATCCTCTAAAAGAATCCCAGTGATTCTGCTTCCTGGAAGTCACACTCTTGTATAATTCCCCTCTTCTTGAACATGAGCTGGAGCTAGTGCATTTAACAAATAGAATGTAGCAAAAAATGATGGAAACTCACTTCCAAAATCAGCTTACAAAAGACTGTTACTTCTATCTTGCTTACATTCTTTTTTTTTTTTTTTTTTTTTTTTTACAGGGATAAGAGAGAGAGTCAGAGAGAGGGATAGACAGTCAGGAACGGAGAGAGATGAGAAGCAACAATCATTAGTTTTTTGTTGCCGTTGCAACACCATAGTTGTTCATTGATAGATTTCTCACATGTGCCTTGACCGGGGGCCTTCAGCAGACCGAGCAACCTCTTGCTGGAGCCAGCGACCTTGGGTCCAAGCTAGCGAGCTTTTGCTCAAGCCAGATGGGCCCGCGCTCAAGCTGGTGAGCTCAGGGTCTCGAACCTGGGTCCTCCGCATCCCAGTCTGACCCTCTATCCACTGCGCCACTGCCTCGTCAGGCCTTGCTTAATTCTTGATGGCTCTTTTTGCTTGCCTGCTTGGATGAAATAAACTACCATGTTGTGAACTGCTTTACGGAGAAGCCCATGTGACAAGGCATTGAGGACACTTGTGGCCAACCACAAGTGAGGAACTGAAGCCCTCAGTCCAATAGCCTGAAGGGAAGCAAATCCATATGAGTGATACTGGAAGCAGATCCTTCCCAATTTAAGCCTTGAGATGTCTAGCCTGGGTCAACACCTTGGCTGCAGATTTGTGAGAGACCCTGAGTTAAAGGACCCAACTAAGCCATAGAATTGAATTCCTGACCCACAGAAACTGTAAGATAATACATGTTTTGGTTTTAAGCCTCTAATTTTTAGAGTAGTCTGTGAAGATGATTAATATACCTTCTTCCTTCCTCTTTTCTTGCTTGCCAATTGGAAGGTGGGTGTGATGGTTGTTGCAGAGTCTGGGACCATGAGATAGACTTAGGAATTGAGGCCCTCCATGGAGAAGCAACAAGATAGAAGGAGTCTGGGTCCTGACAGAGTGGAACATTGCTATTATTTTGAATTTTTTCTTATTTTTAGTTGAGTTTAACTCTTCATATTTTCTCTCTCTGTGTGTGTGTGTGTGTGTGTGTGTGTGTGTGTGTGTGTGTTAAAGAGGTCATGTGTGTCTTTTTACATAAGCAAGGCTATTTCTAGGCAAAATGATGAAATAGTTCAAATATACCTCTGATGCCCTTTTTGTTTCTGCATCTTCTTTGCTCTTTCCCTTAACTAATGCCCAATCCTGTTTAGTGCCTGCCTACAATCTTATTTCTAGTTCAGGCCTCATCCCTGGACCTCCCTTTCCACCCTCTTTTGGCTATGAAGTTCTGACAGGGCTCCTGTGATGCCAGTCCTCAGTTTAAAAGGCTGTTAAATTCTGTGCTTATTTCTCGCAGGGATAAGAGGGGTGAAGATGGAAGACAAAATACTCTAAGCAGATTTCCAATGATGTCATTTCTGGAACTGTGAAGTTATCAGGAGAAAAAGTGCTTTTAAATAGTGAGATTTTCCAGGTTTCTCTCAACTAAGTGCATATGGGTTGTTATATACTCTAAGGCTGATGGGAAGAAGGATGTGGGAAGACCCTAGAATGAATGGGTGAATAATAAGTGAAAGGGGCCCTGGCTGGTTGGCTCAGTGGTAGAGTGTTGGCCTGGCATGTTGAAGTCCCAGGTTCAATTCCCAGTCAGGGAACGCAGAAGAGGCAACCATTTGCTTCCCCCTTCTTCCCCTTTTCTCCTCCTGAAGCCATGGCTCGATTAGCTCGAGCGAGTTGGCCTGGGGTGCTGAGGATGGTTCCATGGCCCTCACCTCAGGCGCTAGAAAATGGGTCCAGTTGCAACAGAGTAATGGTCCCAATGGGCAGAGCATCGCCCCCTGATGGGCTGATTGGGTGGATCCCAGTTATGCATGTGGGAGTCTGTCTCTCTGCCTCCCCTCCTCTAATTAAAAATTTTTTTAAAAAATGAAAGGTAACCTGCTGTCAAGAATACAAAATGAGCCTGACCAGGCAGTGGCGCAGTGGATAGAGCGTCGGGCTGGGATGCGGAAGACCCCGGTTCGAGACCCCGAGCTCGCCAGTTTGAGCGCGAACCCATCTGGCTTGAGCAAAAGCTCACCAGGTTGCTGGCTCCAGCAAGGGGTTGCTCTGTCTGCTGAGGGCCCGCAGTCAAGGCACATGTGAGAAAGCAATCAATGAACAACTAAGGTGTGTAATGGCAATGAAAAACTAATGACTGATGCTTCTCACCTCTCTCTGTTCCTGTCTGTCTGTCCCTATATATCCCTCTGTCTGACTCTCTCTCTGTCCCTGTGTAAAAAAAAAAAAAAAAAAAGAATACAAAATGATAGAGAATATAGATCTCTAGTCTTTCTTTTTATGAGGGAAAAATTCACTCTTAATTTACACCTTTTTAATTTTTTTGAATTTTATTGATTTTAGAGAGAGAGGAAGGCAGAGAGAAAGATTGATTTGTTGTTCTACTTATTTATGTAGTCATTGGTTGATTCTTGTATGTGCCCTGAATGGGTATCAAACATGCAACTCTGGCATATTGGGACAACGCTCTAACTAGCTGAGCTACCTGGCCAGGGCTAGATTCTTTTTTTTTTCTTTTCTTTTCTATTTTTAGTGAGAGGAGGAGAAATATAGAGACAGATTCCCAAATGTGCCCAGCCAGGATATAACCAGCAACCCTGTCTGGGGCTGATGCTCAATCAACCAAGCTATCCTCAGTGCCTGGGGCTGATGCTCAAACCAATTGAGCCACTGGCTGTGGAAGAAGAGGGAGCGGAAGGGAGAGAGATGCAGATGATCACATCTCCTGTGCGTCCTGACCGGGATTGAACCCACGAAGTTCATACACTGGGCCTATGCTCTATCCATTGAGCCAACTGTCAGGGTCTAGATCTTATTCCTTTCATGACTTCAGGAAACAACTTATGATTCTCTAGTCTCTTAACTATACCCTCCTATCCCGGCTTCTTTATTTTGTTGCTATTCTGGTAATGTTTGGATGTAAAATCAATTTCTCACTAAAGATCAGAAGATTTGGACTTGAGCTCCCATAATTTATTTCTATTATAAATCTTAATAAATATTGCATTTTAAAATTGTTTATTCCTGGCTAAGAGTCAGAGGCTGTTTCTTATAACAGTGTTTCTGGCACCAGGCACTGTGCCTAGAGCATAGTAAGCACTCAATACATGTTTATGTGTGCTGTAAGGGGGATTTTAATTCTTTGGGAAGCATCTCAGGTCAGTGTATGTAATACCCTTAATCCCCCTTCTATACGCAAATATAGAGGTCACTGCAGAATTCATTCTGTATTTAATAAAAAATTATGTAACTCCTACCATATGCTAAGTACTGTTCTATATGCTAAATGGAGCAGACAAAATTCTCAGCTCTTATGGTACTTATGCACTAGTGAAGAAGACAGAAACTTAACAGATAAGTAAAACACATAATATGTTAGATGATTATAAGTACTATAGGAAAAAATAAAGGTTAAAAGGGTGGTGAGAGTGTATTGCTGCAGGGAGGAGGAATTGTCAAAGGGGAACCCACGGATACAACCATGGAAGAGGCAGCATGTGCTCCCCATATATTCTGAGTGCGTCCCTATACTTCCTGGCTTCTGTTTCAGTAAAGCAAGGCAGGTGGCTGGTGCTGGCCAATGGATTGCGACCAGAAGGGGTACACGTTACTTTCAGAGTAAGGCAGTTCAGAGCTAGTGGGTCTTTTCTATCTCCTTGCCATGGAGAATGTGGAGGTCATGTGTTCAGCAGAGAGTGTCACCAAATGGGAAGAACCTGGGTCCCTGAGACCTAAATGGAGGAGAGTACTCCTTCCTCATTTGCCTAGGCCTAGTATTTATTGCCCTAATGCACTGGCATTTGAACAAAGTCTTAAAGAAGGTGAAGGAGTGAGCCAGGTGTTTATCTCAGAAGGAAGAGCATTCCAGGCAGAGGGAACCTGAGAATGACATTGGGCTTAGTTTGAGTAACTTACAGGTAACCATTTTCACTTCTCTCCAGCCAACTTGGATATTTTGACTCCATAAAAGAATGCTGTACCACAGGTTCCTTTTCAAAAAGGAAAAGAGGCCAATTTATTTTGTGATTGTAAGCAAAAAGGAAATAACACAACTGTCCATCTCCCAGGCTCTGCCCCTTGTTTCCAGGTACCACACATTTTTCCTTCCGGATATGTGTGTCTTACTCTGTATGCAACGTTAACAGCAGTGTCTGGACAATGCTGTCTACCCTAACTCTCTTGGGAGAGTTGGAGGAGTACAGCTGGGTGTCAGGACATCATTCAACTGCAGCAGCCCTTGAGTGATGCTCCCGTTCTAGCTCCTGGCCGTCAGAAGAGCTGGCCTCCACTGACTGCCATGCAGAAAGGTGCCTATACTACATGTGACATTTTTCTCATGGGTTTAATTTCTCCTAAGCCCACTTCACAGAAGTTCCATTTAATTGCTATCTGCTCAACTGTTTTGTTTCACTTAAAAAAAGACAAGTTTAATCAATCCAAACATTTTTCTATCTAGGTCTTACTGACCTGTACAAAGTTAACTTTGACGAATGGTTTATTTTAAGCCAAAACATACTCTCTGAACCCTAAACATAAGGAAAGGAAACCATAACACTATTCTGTACAGAAAAATTCCAATACTATGTAAGCTGACACCACTTTTACCATTGTAAAAAAACAAAACAAAACTCAATGTTTATGTTAGAATAATTACAAAGGAAACTTTAAGAAACCTCCTATTCCAATGTTTCTCAAACTTATATAACGTTAAGTTTCCTTATAAAGGAAAAAATTCTCACAGGTCTCTAGAGCTGACTTAAGTTATTTTTATAATGTTACATACATATATATGCATATGTATAAATGGGCAGACACAAACCAAAGGAAAAGTCATTCATTAAAGATTTTATGCCTTTCTCAAACTAAAACAAGTTTATAAATTAAAAACAAACAAAACTACCAAATGAAGAAACTAAAATTTACTAAAATGTTTACTTAATATAAAGAATGTTATTTTGCTGAAACCAAATTGTCCTTCTCAACATGAATATTTTCTGCAATGGCACAGACCTATTTAACCACATACCGTGTGATGACTCAGTCCTCCCACTAAACTTTTTTTGTATGGTACACCACAATAAAATTTAGCTATAATTTGGTGTGACCACATCATTTATTTTTTAAATCCCTCTCTGTTTTTTCTCATACATGTGCAACAATTCAGTTAGTACTATTTGCGAATCACAAATGCAAACATAGGCAGTAAAACTGCATTTCCAGAATAACTATAGAGGGTTGATAAATTTATAAAGATATTCCACCCGACTAGTAATCCAATACAAATTGAAATGAGAAGCAATTTCCTCTAACAAACTGGCAAAGCATTTTTAAAAGATAAAACAAATGTGGGTGGGTATGAGTGATGGGTATCCTTGAATACTTCGGGTGAGAACGGGAACCGGCCTGACCTTTCTGGAAAGCAATTTGGCAGTAGGTTTTCACAGACTTAGAGCCTTTGAATTAGTAATTCCACTTACAGGTTTCTATCCTAAGCAAATATGAGCAAGATTTTTAGTATAAGGATATTCACGGCGATGTTCTTGTTAAACATGAAGAAATAAGAAACCCCTTAAATGTCCAAAAATAATAAAAGAACTATATTATTAGTAATTATGTAGTCATTAACATAGTATTTGTGAACAACTTTAATAACTGTGTATAGTGTTCAAGACATAACAAGAGCAAAAAGAAAAAAATTAGGATATAAGACTATATATTCTATATAGTTCTATTACATCAAAAATGTAAATATGAAAAGTAAAAGACTGAAAGCCAAGACCACGGGTGCTTTTATTCTCAAATGTGGGCCATTTATGTTTTAATTATTATATTTCATGATTTTTCCAAGTTTTCTATAATATGCATACAATATTCTTATTTTTAATTAATGTAAATAGCTCTGTAAAGCACAATATGTCAGCTGAGACCATCCTAAAACACTCTTTATTGTGTGTTGGAATCACTTCCTAACAATATCCATCCAAAAGTCTCAGATTTACTTTCTACAGTTACTATAGCTACAGGCATGCCATTCCTCTGCTTAAGAACTTCAAAAGTCTCTTACAGGGCAAGTAGATGCCCCCCCCCCCCCCCCCAACCCCAGCTTGGCATTCATTGTCATCCTGGATCTGGTCTCCATCTTTCCAGCCACATAACCCAGTGTAGCTCTATCTCACTCTACAGTGCTTTCAAACTATGGATTGCTATGCGTTAGTGAGTCATGAAATCAATTTAGTAACAACCATTAAAAGAAAATAGAATAGAATACACCAAGTTGCATTGCACATGCTAAAAGCATTTACTGTCTCAGATGTACACATACACAGTATATGTATATAGGACATTGCTGAAATGTATTTATTATTGTGAGTGATGATCAAAGAAGTTTGAAAGCTACTACCAATGCCACAGCCACATCAGACCAGCAGGTAGTCTCTAATATTGCTTTGTTCAGTAGTATCCCCTTATCCACAGTTTCAGTTATGTGAGGTCAACCATGGTCCAAAAATATTAAGTGAAAAATTCCAGAGATAAACAACGTATAAACTTAAAACTTCATGCTCTCCTGAAAAGTGTGATAAAATCTCGCTCTGCCCAGCTCCATCCTGCCCTAGAATTGAATCATTCTTTCTTTCAGAGTATCCACACTGTACACACTGTTGCTCGTTAGTTAATACCCATCTGGTTACCTGATTGACTGCAGCAGTATTACAGCGCTTGTGTTCATAACCTTTATTTTACTTAAAATGGCTTCAAAATACAAGAATAATGATGCTGGCAATTTGGAGATGCCAAAGAGAAAAAAGTACCTCCTTTAAGTGAAAAGGTGAACATAGTACAATGAGATATTTTGAGAGAGAGAGACCACAATTCACATACATTACAGTATATTATTATAATTGTTTTATTATAGTATTAGTTTTTGTTGTTAATCTCTGTGATTTACTTATTTATTTATTGTATTTTTCTGAAGTGAGAGAAGCTGGAAGGCAGAGAGACAGACTCTTGCATGTACCTGACTGGGATCCACCTGGCAAGTCCACTAGGGGGCGATGTTCTGCCCCTCCAGGGTGTTACTCTGTTGCAACTGGAGCCATTCTAGCACCTGAGGCAGAGGCCAATGGAGTCTTGGCTGTGGGAGGGGAAGAGAGATAGAGAGAAAGGAGAGGGGGAAGGGTGGAGAAGCAGATGGGTGCTTCTCCTATGTGCCATGACCAGGAATCGAACTCGGGACATCCACATGCCAGGTCGATGCTCTACCACTGAGCCAACCGGCCAGGGTACTGTTACTGTGACTGATTAATTAAACTTTACCATAAGTATGTACGTACACATAAGTAAAAAAACAGTACACATATATATAAGGTTTGGTACTACCTTGGTGTCAGGTATCCACTAGGGCTCTTGAAAGCTTGACTACCCTACTCCACTGGGGCTCTTGAAATGCATCCCTTGAGAACAGGGGTGGGGGGACTACTGTACGGCCTTTAATACCACTGTTCCCAGCTAGGCATTCTCCCTGCTGACTGCTGGAACCCTTCAAGGCCCTAATAAGTCATTAGGCCCTCCCTAAGTGTTCCACCTTTTCCCTTTATCTGTGATCCTAAAACGATACTGTCACACCTTTCTTATACCACTCAAAATAGCCTGCCTTGTATGGCTATGTCTGTACATCAGTTCTTAGACAAATATGTAGTATGGGGAAGGCAGAGCTGTGTTACCCATCTTCAGGTTGTCAAAGGCCCAGAAGTGTATGAACCTGGTTGATGCTCAATAATGTCTTCCCAACAGAATATTATCTGTATCTCTTTCCAGGAACGTGTTGTGGTGCTCTTTATCTTTCTTTCTTTTTTTTTTTTTTCCCCACAGTAGGCTCCCTGGGGCCAATGTTATCTATAGTGCTGTCTTTAACAACCAGTTTGTCCTGAAAGCTTTCATCTTTTTCAGAAGGAATGAGAGAAATCAATATATGTTTTTATCCATTTAGAAAATATTTCTTTTATTTGAGAGTGTGTCTCTCCTATATTTTTGGTGTTAAGATGTATTTTTGTGGAGCAATGTTGATAAATTAGAAAATACTAGTTGGTTTTTAGTGTGTGTGTTTACTGTCCTTACTTGGAAAAATAAAAAAGCTGGTAATTCTATGTTCATCTTTAAAGACTGAAAGGAAAAATTACTGGTTGAAACTCCAAAAGCCTTGGGATCAATTCCACTTCTGGGATCGCTGAAGATCACAGATTCACTTTCTTAAAGGTTAGATAAATTCACTGACAAAGGGCTGGAGAAAGATTTCACTTCTTATTTTAAGGACTGCTATTTATTGGGTCTGCGCGCCCCTTCCAATATTTCTATTATTTCATTTCCTAAGATGTTAATCACCCATTATGTCCCTGGGGTGAGACCGTGTATTTCTGGCCCTTTAAATGAGGGCGTGGTGAAGAGGGGCGGACCGCCTAGGAGAGACAGGAGAGAACAGAGGAAAGCGGAAGCGTGGCCAACAGTGGTAGGTATTGCGCGTGCGTGAGGCTCGAGCAGGGGGCGGGGTCACGTGGGCCGGGGGTCCTGGGCTGAAATGGCTACTGGCGCAGGTAAACAATCTCCCAACTGTGGGTCGATGGGGGTGGGGACTGTAGTGAGGAGCTGTAGCCCCCGGCGGGAAGAGAACGCGCGCGGGGTTCCCGAGCCGCGGCCCTTTTCCCCGCGGGACAGCAGCGCGGCCTCGGGTAGCTGACGGAGCAGCCCCTGGACCGGGGCCCACCGGCGGGGTGGGGTTGACTCTGGGGCGGAAGGGTATGTTTTTTGTTTGGCCTGGGACTGGGTCGGGCATTTTCCACTTGTTGGTTACAAACGAATGGGAGACTGAGAGACAGGTGCACCCGCTCCTCTAGATGTGAGATTAAGAGGCCGGTGATCACATCTTCCCCGGGACGGAACAGGTGTGCAGCTCTTTGGGCGTGGGGCACAGGTGTAGGCTGCTCCATTCCTGGAGGCCTGGATGAGTGTGCTCCCCAAGTGTGAGGCTGGGGCTTAGATGGGGAGATGGCGTGTCCACCTTGTAGGGTCTGCGCGCACTCTGTGAGTCTGGTTCCAGTTTCTCTGCCTGTACGGCGTGCCCCCAAGTGAGAGCAGCAAGAGGACAGGTGGGTCTCTAACGTTTGAGGTCACTCCTGTGTCCTGGTTAGTTCTCCCAAGTGTGGTACCTGGGGGAGGAGGGAAACAGCAGCCTAAGGGTGGGAGAAATGAAAGAAATCAGGAGGGTCAGCGAGAGCGGCTCCTGGCCACGAGTAATCAAGAACACCCGGGGAGCCTTCTCCAGCTAGGCATGTGTCCTCCATACTCTTACCAATATTAGACTAACATTAGAATGGACAGAAAGGTTTGTGTCCTCTGCATTGCCCACGCTCTACCACACCCGCCTGAGTGCCCCTCCCCCCTAAAGAAACCCCCAAACCCAAGACAAACATGGATCTTAATTGGTGGCACCAAGTCTATTACAGATGTCTGTGATGGGGAGATAATTACGTGTCCTGTGTGTTTGAACTATATTTAATAAAAATAGGGATAGAAAATCTACATATGTTTGTATGAGATACGGGTTTGCTGATGGTTACGTTTAAGCAGAGAGTAGATACTGAATCCTCTGGCAATAGCCGGTCTGTTCCACAGAATGTAGAATAAATGTAAGTTGGGGTTGGGGAAGGATTCTGGTTGAACAATGGGGCTTCATATGTTAAAGTGACATATGTGAAAAAATTTCTTTTCTGACCTCTAAGAATAATACGTTGATTTTCCTTTATATATTTCTTTTGTGCCTGGATGGATGTTTTCCATCCAGCTTCCAAGCAGATGGATATTTTCTGTCTTTGAGATTATTGTGACATCTTGATGATTTTTAGCTGTACTTTTTTTCATAGATATTTGAGATGCCAAATATCAGTTATGTATGTGAAGAAAAAGTCAAGCCTTTTGAACTTAATGAAGTATATTTAACTTTTAGTCTTTTTATATAAAGTTTTTGCAGAGGTTGGATAGTATCTCCTCTTGACCCACAGGTTCAGGTGTATATTTGTAAGATTAAACTGTTCTATTCTTTTTTATTTATTTTCTTTTATTTTATTCATTTTAGAGAGGAGACACAGTGAGAGAGAGAGAGGGAGAAAGAAAGAAGGGGGGAGGAGCTGGAAGCATCAACTCCCATATGTGCCTTGACCAGGCCAGTGCAGGGTTTTGA
This sequence comes from Rhynchonycteris naso, assembly GCA_037038555.1. Classification (NCBI taxonomy): domain Eukaryota; kingdom Metazoa; phylum Chordata; class Mammalia; order Chiroptera; family Emballonuridae; genus Rhynchonycteris; species Rhynchonycteris naso. The sequence continues at coordinate 41,893,363 of CM073002.1, forward strand.
ACTGGCGACCTCAGTGTTCCCAGGTCAACGCTTTATCCACTGCGCCACCACAGTCAGGCTAAACTGTTCTATTCTTAACTTTGAACTATGTTTGCATTATCTCCCTTCTGTATAACAGCCCCTGTGTTACATCTTCCAAGTTTCCAAGCACTCACAGTAAAGACAAAACCCCTACCTTCAGTATTTACAAAACCCAGGAAAGGACTCTGATTGGCCAAACTGGAGGCAAGAATGTCCTCTGCCTACTCTTTTGGCAGATGGGGTGTTTGATTGGCACCACCACCAATTACATGGTTGGTGTGGAGGAGGAGCAGTTTTCCAGAGGAAGGGTGGTGAAGGTGCTGGGATGTTGTAACCATATTAAAAATAATTTTTTTTTCCTGAAGTTCAGCAAGAAACCTCCTTTTGCTCTTTGAAATAATAAAAAATAAAAATAAATCTTTTGTGACTCTACATCCTCCTTGATATCTAACCAGACAAATTGAGGTGACAATTTAATTAATTGGTAGTTAATTAAGATGGGTGGGAAGGACTCCTACAACTGAGTGGAATCCTATCTTCTATGAATTTTAACTTCACCCATACCAGTTCAGTGAAGAAGAAAAAGGAATATATATCAGCCTGCACAAGGCCCATGTGCTTTGTAGGAGAAATTCTCTGAGGTTGGGGTGGGTCTTTGATAGAGATTCTTCTACACTGCTCACAAAAATTAGGGGATCAGGGAACATGCAAATACTCCAGTATTTTCAGCCTTTTGTATAGTGCATTTGCCCCAGTGGAATAAAAGTTGGTTTTGCATCTCATTTGCATAATTGAACAACTTTCTTTAACTTGTTTGCTTTTCTGATCTTGTTTAATAAAAAATAAATAAAATACTTTTTTTTTTATTACTTCATGTTCCTTTGAGATATTCTCAAATTTTTGTGAGCAGTATAATATAAGGGAGTTCTTAGAAGCTGGAAAGTAATGATAATTTTTTTCTTTCATTCATTATATTTGTAAAGCTGATGAATAATGTTAGGGTTTATACATAATATAGGTATTTGTAGACTCTTGTTTTATATGTGTTACAGGGGATTTAGATTTTTGTTTCCTGGAATGGGGCTATCAGAGTTGTGTCTGACAATTCCTAGTAGTAATTTAGCACCGTGCACAGGTAGGTCTCAGGGACTATTCTTTTTTTCTTTTTAAATGTCATTTATTTATTTATTTATTTATTTATTTATTTATTTATTTTTACAGGGACAGAGAGAGAGTCAGAGAGAGGAATAGATAGCGACAGACAGACAGGAATGGAGAGAGATGAGAAGCATCAATCATTAGTTTTTTGTTGCTGTTGCGACACCTTAGTTGTTCATTGATTGCTTTCTCACATGTGCCTTGACCACGGGCCTTCAGCAGACTGAGCCACCCTTTGCTGGAGCCAGCGACCTTGGGTCCAAGCTGGTGAGCTTTTGCTCAAGCCAGATGGGCCCGCGCTCAAGCTGGCGAGCTCGGGGTCTCAAACCTGGGTCTTCCGCATTCCAGTCCGATGCTCTATCCACTGCGCCACCATCTGATCAGGCTAAATATCATTTATTTTTAAAATTAAATTTATTGGGGTGACATTGGTTAATAATGTTGTATGTTTCAAGTGTAATACATCATCTGTATATCACATGTGCTCGCCACCCAATGTCCAGTCCCCCTCCATCACTGCATATTTGACCCCTTTACGCTCATCGTCCCTACCTCACTCTACTTTCCCTCTGGTAACCACACTTTTGTGCCTCTGAGTTTGTTTTACTTTTCTTTTGTTGCCTTTGGTTTTATATCTCACATATTATTGAAATCATGTGGTTCTTGTCCTTTTCCATCTGACTTACTTTGCTCAGCATGATAGTCTCAAGATCTAAACATGTTGTCACACGTAGCAGTATTTCACCTTTTCTTATGTATGGCCCAGTAGTATTCCATGGTATATATGTACCACCACATCTTTATCCAGTCATCCATGGAACAACACTGAGGTTGTTTCCATGTCTTGTCTACTGTGCATAATGTTGTAATGAACATAGGGGTGTCTATATATATATTATTTTTAATGTATTTTTTAGTGAGAGGAGGGGAGGCAGAGACAGACTCCCGCATGTGCCCTGGCCAGGATCCACTTGGCAAGCTCAGTAGGGGGCAGTGCTCTGCCCATTTGGGGCCGTTGCTCTGTTACAACTAGAGCCATATTTTAGTGCCTGAGGCAGAGGCCATCCTCAGCACCCGGGGCCAGCTCACTCTAACTGAGCCATTACTGCAGGAGGGGAGGAGGAGAGAGAGAGAGAAAGATAGAGAAGCAAGAGGGTGAGAGGTGGAGAAGCAGATGGGCACTTCTCCTGGGTGCCGTGACTGGGAATCCATTCCCGAGACTTCCACATGCGGGGCTGACTCTCTACCACTGAGCCAACCAGCCAGGGCCTACATATATCATGGATAAATGTTTTCAAAATTTTGGGGTAGATACACAGAAGAGGGATTGGAGGGTCATATGGTAGCTCTGTTTTTAATTTTTTAGGGGGGGATCTCCACAGTATTTTCCATACTGGCTGTACCAATTTACAGCATATATGAATGTTCCTTTTTCTCCACATTCTTTCCAACAGTAGTTATTCTTGTTTTATTGATAGTAACCATTGTAACAGGTGTGAGATGCTATCTCACTATGATTTTAATTTACATTTCCCTTAGAGCTAGTGAAGTTGAATATCTTTCCATGTATCTGTTGGCTTGTATTGTCTTCTTGGAAAAGTATCTGTTCAGTTCCTCTACTCATATTTTGATTGGATTGTTTTTGTTGTTGGGTTAAATAAGTTCTTTATATATTTTGGATATTGTTTGCAAATATCTTTTTTTGTTTGGTTGGTTGCATTTTTGTTTTGTTGAAAGTTTCTTTTGCTGTCTGTAAGCTTTTTAGTCTTTTTTTTTTTTTTGCTTCTACTTCCTGGCCTTTTAAAATCCTTTTAGAGACCAGGGTCCGTCCCTACGTTTAGTACCTATGTTTTCTTCTATGTATTTGTTTCAGGTCTGATATTTAAGTCTTTAATCCATTTTGAGTTTAATTTTTAGAATGGTGTCAATTAGCATTCTAGTTTCATTCTTTTGCATGTAGCTTTCCAATTTTCCCAACACCAGTTATTAAGGAGGCTTTCATTTCTACATTGTATTTTTTTGCTTTCTTTGTCAAAAATAAGTTGCCCATATACATGTGGTTTATTTCTGGACTTTCAGTTCTGTTCCACTGTTCTAGGTGTGTTTGTTTTTCTTTCTCTATCATACTATTTTGATTATTGTAGCTTTGTAGCATAATTTGAACTCAGGGAGTCTGATACTTGATACTTTTTTCTCAGGATTACTTTTGGCTATTCAGGACCTTTTGTGTTTCCATACAAATCTGATGATTTTTGTTCTATTTATTTGAAAAGTGCCATTGGGATTTTTATCAGGATTGCATTATATCTGTATATTGCTTGCATAATATGACCATTTTAATTATGTTGATTCTTCCAATCTATGAACATGAAATATTTTTTCATTTCTTTGTATCTTCTTCCATTACTTTCAACAATGTCTTACAGTTTTCAATGTATAGGTCCTTCACTCCTTTGTAAAGTTTATTCCTAGGTATTTTTTTTGTTGCAATTGCAAATGGAGTTGTTTACTTTTTTTTGATATTTCATTGTTAGTGTTTAGGAATACAAGGGATTTTGTACATTGATTTTTGTATCCTTCAACTTTACTGTATTTGTTCACTGTTTCTAATAGTTTTTGGTGGAGTCTTTAGGGTTTTTTTATATAGAGAATCATGTCATCTGCAAAAAAGTGACAATTTTACTTTTTTATTCCTAATTTGGACACCTTTTATTTCTTTCCTTTGCCTGATTGCTCTCACTAGAACTTCAGTACAATTTTGAATAACAGTAATGAGAGTCGGTATGCTTGTTTTGTTTCTGATCTTAGAGGAAAAACTCAATTTTTCACCATGGAGTATTAGAGCTGAATATAATATATGGCCTTTATGTTGAGGTACTTTTATACCCATTTTACTGAGTGTTTTAATCATAAGTGGATGGTGTATTTTGTCAAGTGCTTTTTCTGCACCTCTTGATATAAACATAGTGCTTTTATCTTTATTTTGTTAATGTGGTGTATCACATTGATTATTTGTGTATGTTGAACCATCTTTGTGCCCCTGGAATGAATCATATTTGATCATGATATACTATCTTTCTAATATGTTGCTGTATTCAATTTGCTAGTATTTCCTGTAGAATTTTTGCATATATATTCATAAGATATATTGGCCTGTCATTTTCTTTTGTGTTGTCCTTGACAGGTTTTGATAATTGGGGTAATGAGTTAGGAAATATTCCCTCTTCTTTTTTGGAAGACTTTGAGAAGCATAGGTATTAAATCTTTGAATGTTTGGTAGAATTCACTAGTGAAGCCATCTGGTCCTAGATGGCTAAAAAATCTTACTTTTTGAGAGTTTTTTGATGACTGTTACCTTTGAAAATATCTTCATGATTGAAAAATCATGAAGATTTTCCAATTCTTTGTGATTCAGTCAAGAAAGTTATATATTTCTAAGAACTTATTTATTTTTTCTAAGTTATTGAATCGGGTGATGTATAGCCTTTCACGGTATTCTTGTTTAGTGCTTTGTATTTCTGTAGTGTCCATTGTAATTTCTTCTTTTTCATTTCTGAAGTTGTTTATTTGGTTCTTTTCTCTTTCTATTAGTGACTTTAACCAGAGATTTGTCGATTTTATTTATCTTTTCAAAGAACCAGCTCTTTGTTGCATCAATTTGTTGTCTTTTTTGTTCTCTATTTCGTTTAATACTGCTCTCATTTAAAATTTTTTCCCATTGATTTGAGGGGGGGGGAAGAGCGAGAAAGAGAAAGAGATAGAAACATCAACTCATTCCACTTAGTTCTATTTAGTTGTGCACTCATTGATTGCTTCTCATATGTGCCCTGGCCGGGATCGGATATGTGACTGTGGTGCACTGGATGACACTCCTTCCACTGAGCCACCCTGCCAGGGCCAATTCTGCTCTCATCTTTATGATTTTTTAAATGTTTATTTTATTGATTTTAGAGACAGAGAAAGGGAGAGAGAGAGAGACAGAGAGACAGAGACAGGAACATCAATCTGTTCCTGTATGTGCCCTGACCGGGGATCAAACTAGCAACCTCTGCGTTTCGAGAGGAGGCTCTTACCAACTGACCTATCTGACCAGGGCTCATTTTTATGATTTTCTTCCTTATGTTGACTTTGGACTTTGTTTGTTTTTTATTGTCTAGTTTTTCTAGGTGAAATGTTAGGTTGTTTATTTGAGACTTCTCTTGTTTCTTGACGTGGGCCTATAATGTTGTAAACTTCCTTTTTATTACAACTTTTGCTGCATCAAGAAATTCTTGATATGTTTATTGTCATTCTCATTTGTCTCTATGTACCTTTTGATTTCTTCTTTTATTATTTCTTTGATCCAGTCGTTAGTCAGTAGCATGTTGTTTAATCTCCACATGTTTGTGGTTTTTCCAGATTGCTTCTTGCAATTGGTTTCCAGTTTCAAAGTGGTTGGGGAAGATGCTTGATATGATTTTAGTCTTCTTAAATTTGTTGAGGCTAGTTTTGTGCCCTAACATGTAGAGTTCTTGAGAATGTTCCCTGTCAGGCACTCTTTCTTCACTTTTCTTTTTAACATTTGTTGTTCTGTTTGTGCTTCCTAAGTTTTAAGCGAGCACTTTTCTCATGTAGATATTTACGAAGAGAAAGAAAAAGAAATGGTGGTTTGAGCACTTTCATAGCGGCAGCTTTAAGCACGATGGGCCGTAGTTACCTAAATGTGCCTAGTCTAGGACTCAGGTAAACACTCAGTATATAGTAGCACTGTACCTAACACAGGGTCTGTTTCTGAAGTGCATGAATAAGGTGAAATAGAGTACGTCTGAAAAGTTCCTTAAAAATCGAGTACCCTTAAAGTAGCCTGGAAAGGAGTCATGTTGGCGACTGACACAAAGTCTCGGGAAGTCCAGCACAGCCAGTTTTGCTCCATGTTGGAACAGCATGGTGTTTGTTATTTTGAGCACAGATGAAATTGATTGCTTGTGGCCTGACCAGGTGGTGACGAAGTGGATAGAGCATTGGACTGGGACGCGGAGGACCCAGGTTTGAGACCCCGAGGTCGCCAGCTTGAGCGTGGGCCCATCTGGCTTGAGCAAAAGCTCGCCAGCTTGCACCCAAGGTCGCTGGCTCCCCCAAGGGGTTGCTTGGTCTGCTGAAGGCCCACGGTCGAGGCACATATGAGAAAGCGATCAATGAACAACTGTGGTGTCGCAACGGCAACAAAATACTGATGATTGATGCTTCTATCTCTCTCCATTCCTGTCTGTCTGTCCCTGTCTATCCCTCTCTCTGACTCTCTCTCTGTCCCTGTAAAAAAATAAAATAAAATAAAATCAGTGTTATGGATTAAAAAAATCTCACCTAGATGTGAAGAATGGAACTTGCAAGGTGGGAGGCTTTTTGGTGTAGAGGGACTCAGCACATTTTACTTTGAATGACCAGAGAGAGCTGCTGTTTGAAGCTCTGGAAGCCAGTGATGAAGTGTTGCTTCCTTAGAGCCGTTTACTTAGGGAAGGAGGGAGGGGTGACTGCTTGCTGGATTGGTGGGTCCATTAGCTATTAGTAATTAGGGAATACAGTGGTGAACAAGACAGAGCTAATCTTGGATCTCCTGGAACCTGCATTCCAGAAGAGGGAAGGGAATGATGGTTTAGACAGTGAAAAGATTATTCAATGTGTTAAGTATAATAAAAGAGAAGTTATAGGTGTGTATTAACAGGGAACCTAATCGAGTAGAGCAGGACAAAAAGGCTTTTTTAGGAATCACAGTGTTAGCTGGTATCTGAAGCATGAATATGATCAACAGTAGTTGACAAGTCTGTTTAAATAAAGGTAGAACTCAATTATAACTTGGTTTATTTTGATGTAGATTCCTAAATGCTGTGAGACAGTATCCTCTGAAGCTTAACAATTATAGGTAATAAAACTGATACGTTTAAATTGCAGCACAAGTGTTATTCCTGTCTTCCAGTTTCTATGTTAATCAGTAAATATTTATTGAACATTTACATAGCTGTGCAAGTCAGTGAGACCAGTGAGTGATGTGGAGTATTCAAAGAAGCATGGCCCAGTTTTTAATTGTATAGTTGGGGAGGAAAGACAAAGTCACATGGTAAGTTAACTAATAAATCAATATGAGGAAAGTGACAGGGCACTGTTCTAAAAAAGATAAGCATTTTGGATTCAGAGGATGCTTGAAGGAAGGAACCCAGAAGGAAAGAAAGGAAGAAGGAACTTAGATAAATGGCGAAGAAATGAAAAGGGAAGGTGAACTAGCATAAGCAGACATTGAGGGAAAGTGGAAGCTATTCTTTGAGGACCGAATACAAACAGTAAGTTTAGCTGTAAAGGAAAGTTGGGCCAGCTTATGTTAGCGACAGAATCGCAAGCTTAGAATTTGGGATTTTATGTTGTAGGTATCGGAGAGGTGTTAAAAAACGAATCCATTTACTCAAGAAATATAGTAGAAAACCAATACAAGTGAATCCTGTATTTTTCTTCACAAAATAAACCACAAGAGGACAAAACCAAACAAAGAAATGGAAGAAGGTTGGGTTAGTAAGGCCAGACACACAGTTGGCATAGAAATTGTTTCCATGTCATGCTTTTGTGCTATCTTTCTGTGTCTGTAGTAAATAATAAACAGATACACTAGATTTGACTTCACTGTGATATGAAAAATGCCTCAGATGTCACTTTTATGAGGAAAAGAATGTCAGTCAATAAAATAGAACCCTGGAACTTGAGAAGAGTTGGGAATGTTTGCCAAAATAAAAAAAGAAACAAAACATCAACAAAAACTGTTGAAAGAACTTAATATTAACCTGGCCTAATATTGGTCGCATTCTAGAGGTATTATTATTCAGTTGGCCAATGTCATAATCGGGTCATTGTTGTTTATATGGCACATACTTATTTTTTTTAATGGTCCTTGAATCTATTATTAATATTGATTGAGAATAACCTTGTTAATTAAGAGGGAACAACCTTGGGAACTATCAAAATGTCAGATAATCTTAAGTCAACTATTGAAATACTAGTTTATCAGCATTTAGAACAGGACAGCATACTGGGTAATCATGATTCTGTGACATACATTTTCTGTCATATTAATCTGATTTCATTCTGGGATGTTGCCTATTGTGTTGTCTGCAGATACTGTCTGGCATTGCATCATCTTAATGATAAGAGCACTAGATCACTCAATGATTAGGTGAAGAACAAGTTGTAGGATTGTATCTCAAGAGGAAATTATCAGTGGTTTATTGTCAACATTTGTACTGAGATAGCACTTAAGTGATATATGAAGGCAGTATCTGCCTCAAGTGTATAATATTACATGTCATATATTAAGCATTTCATTATTGTTCTGCATATTGAAATGAAGAGCTTGCCCAATAAATATTTGGGCAACACCGAGAAACAAGGGTGGGGTTAGTATTTCAGAATGTTGGATATCTTGCCGGAAACAAATTAATTGAAGCTTGTCAGTACATTGTTTCCTATTTTTAATGTGACAAATTGCCACAAACTTAGTGGTTTAAAACTGCGCAGATTTATTGTACAATTTTGTAGTTTGCAAGTCCCGCACTGGTTTTATTAGGCTTGATTCCAGCTGTGGCGAGGCTGGGGTCCTTCTGGAGGCTCTAGGAGAGCATCCATCTCCTTGTCTTTTGCAGCTTTTAAAGACTGTTCGAATTCCTTGGCTCCTGGAAGATATCCTTCATCTTCAAAGTATACAAGATTGCATCTCTCTGCTCTTATCACATCTCTTTCTCTGACACTCTTCTGTCTCCCTTTAAAGACCCTGTGATAACATTGGGCCCACCACATAATTCAGGATAATCTCCCCAAATCAAAATCCTAATATAACCACATCTGCTAAATCCTTTTTGACATGTAAAGTAGCATAGTCACAGGTTCTGGGGAGTAGGATGGGCATCATTTGGCACTGTTATTCTGCCTACTACAGATAGGTTCAGGCACAACTCAGTTTCTGAAAATTTTACAGCTGTTCTAGTGAACTTTTTATTTTTTTAAATGAGCCTGTGACCCTTTGATTCAGCAGATTTGTTTGGGTTGGAAAAATTTGTTGACTAAATAAAGAAAGGAGAAACATCTGGTAAATGACGAAAGTGGAAGTTGATGTAAAAAAGGCATAATTTTAGAATGAGTAGTATAAGACACCATAATTAATTGAAAGTTTTTATTAAGCATGTGTGTTGCTTTGCTGGAGGCTGTACTAATCTTAGGCAAAGCCTCACAGTTCATCTCTTGAAGAAACTTCCAATGTGGTATTAGAAGCATATCCATCCAATAATGTTTTCTGATATGCTTAGCATGGGTTACATCTTTACAAAAGACTAGATCTTGTTTCTGGGTCTTAAGAAGAATTTGGAGATCTTGTGGAAATTTTAAATGGTAAGAGCTAATGTCTCTTGAAAACCTATTCTGCCCAGACATTATTTTAAACGCTTTACAGTCATGGTATTGTTTATTCCTCAAGTGCCCTGTAAACTAGGTAGTTGCATTTCTAGGAGTCAGGACTAGCAATTGTAAGTGACCAAGAAAAGAAAATTGGGGGAGTATGTTCGCTTATGTAGCCAAACTGCCGGAAGGCTGTGGCCAGAGCTAACCTCATAGAAGATTGGAAACTTGGGGCCTGAATGATAACAGGACACTCTTTCCTCTTCTTTTCTGCTTGTGTTTGTGGGTTGATTTCATTCTTACTAGAAATCTGTACCTAGGATGTAAATTTTGTCTGTAGAGGTGGATTTCCAGTAACAGATGCATAGTAGGTGTTTGGTTATGTGTTGAATAAATAAACTCCTTTTCTGCAGAACAGGGGGAGGTGGAGGGTAGGGGTGTTGTCTAGCCTTATTACTCATTGTTTGGAGAACAGTAGAAAAGACTCCTCCTCACCAGTGCCCTTTTAATGAATCCTAGTGACTGACTCTGGCTATTTTATGCAATCTCTGTTACTAGGGGATTTTTGATTGGCAGCCTCCACAAGAACCACATGATTTGAAGGAGCTGTTCTGTGTAAACAACACAAATGGCTACAGGAGTTTCTCTTACAGATGTGGAAATAGAGAGGCTCCGGAAGGGTTAGACAGATTGACCCAGGTTACAGGTAGGAACTGGTAAAGTCCAGATTGAAACCTGATTTTAATTGACTCTTCTACTTGAGTTCTTTCCACTTTGCTACCACATCGCATCAATCACACGAGCTCAGTGAAGTGAAGGCTGGAAAGGAAGTAGGTAGCATAGCAGCACAGTGTTCTTTTACTGGTGTTCACAGATGCTGAGCTGCTCTGAGACCCTTTAACTCCAGACAGCAGATATAAAAAAGAGCCAGAAATAAGTTGTTATCCTTTCTGAGTTATTTTGTAAAGACAAAAGAATAAAACAGTTTAGTTTACTTATCATTTATTTAAGGCATTTTAAAAAATTTATTGATCTTAAAGGGAGGAAGGGGAGAGAGAGAGATTGAGATTGATTTGTTGTCCCACTTAAATAAGTGTGCATTCATTGGTTGATTTTTTATGTGCCCTGACTGGCGACTGAATTAATGATCTTGGTGTATTGTATTGGGATGATGTTCTAACCAACTGAGCTACCTGGCCAGGGCCAGGTTATTGATCATTTAAATAAAAGTTTTCTTTCTGTGTTGTCTTTTCTACTATTAAAAAAAATAATATAGATATACGAATAAATCTCAGTAACTGTCCTCAGGAACCACTGAATGTAAATTAGGTTGTTCATGTTTGCAAACATTCCTTGACTGATTGTAATCATTTTGGCTAAGTGGTACAAATAAGAGTGAACTTTTTATTTTTCATGAGCCAACTCAGTTTTCTTTGAAGAAAGGCACATAAACACTATTATTGCTACCATATTTGGCTTGCTGCAGAAGAAGCAAATTTAGTAACTGAGTTTGGAAAGATACTTTCTAATGTTGCCAGATACAGACTACCTCAGTTATGTCTTCTAGGAATATACTTAATAGCATGTGTGTTAGAACAGAGCCTTTGAGTCTATCTTCTGTAACATGTGAAAGAAATTAGTCTGTACTTGGTAATGTACCAAATGTACTAGCTAGAAAAACATTGGTTTCAGTTCTTAAAAAACCAGTCTTCATATTTTACACTTAGTATTAATTTCTTTTAGTATGGCAAAACTGAAACATTGAAGGAAGTGAAATTGAAAATACTAAAAAATGAGCCTAACTAGATAAAATGTTGTGTTTTGGGGATGTTATAGATTTTTGACAAACAACTAATTCACCACTTCCTTTTAAATAATTAGTTGTTTCAGTGGCTCAGTGATTGTCAGCCCCCCCCCCCCCCCGGCTTTTCTGCCAGTTCTTTACTAAGGAGGAAGAAGAGTTCATATGGTAGGGAGAGTTATTGTTTTATCATCATTACTGTAGCATTGTTTGTTTTAATAGTTTTGTGTGTATGTGTGTGACAGAGACAGAGTAAGTCAGAGAGAAGGACAGATAGGGACAGAGGCAGTAAGGGAGAGAGATGAGAAGCATCAGTTCTTCGTTGTGACACCTTAGTTGTTCATTTACTGCTTTCTCATATATGCCTTGACTTAGGGGCTACAGTAGAGCAAGTGACCCCTTACTTAAGCCAGGAACCTTGGGATCAAGCCAGCGACCTTTGGGCTCAAGCCAGCAACCATGGGATCATGTCTATAATCCCATGCTCAAGATAGCAACCCCATGCTCAAGCTGGTGAGCCCGCAATCAAGCCGAATGAACCCGCACTCAAGCCGGCGACCTCGGGTTTCAAACCTGGGTCTTTCTCATCCCTGTCTGATGCTCTATCCACTGTGCCACCGCCTGGTCAGGCTCTGTTTTCATAGTTTTGTTTCTTTATTCTAAGCAGGTAGAGCTAAGTGATGGATGTTTTTGTGGTTTATTTAAAAATAAATTTATTTAGAAATTAAATTTAATGGGGTGACATTGATCAATAAGAGTACATAGGTTTCAGGTACGTTAGCATTTGAACTGTTGATTGCATTGTGTGCCCATCACTGAAAGTCAAATCATTTTCCATCACCTTATATTTGTGTCCCTCTTTACGCCCTTCCCTATCCTCTCCCTCTGGTAACCACTTTACTTTTATCTGTGTTCATGTGTCTCAGTTTGGGATATATTTGTCCCACTTCTCTCCCCTCCTACAGCCCCCTCCCCATGAGAACCACTTTTATCTATGTCCATGAGTCTCATTAAATATCACACCTATGTGTGAAATCATAGTTTTTAGCTTTTTCTTACTTATTTCACTCAGTATAATGTTCTCAGGTCTATCCATGTTGTTGTAAATGGCACTATGTCATCCTTTCTTATGACTGAGTAATATTCCATTGTATATATGTACCACATCTTCTTTATCCAATCCTCTATCGAGGAACACTTTGGTTGTTTCCATGTCTTGCCCACTGTGAATAATTCTGCAATGAACATGGGGGTGCATGTGTCTATAGACCAATGTTTTTGAGTTATTTGGGTAGATACCAGTAGAGGGATTGCTGGGTCATATGGCTGTTCTTAATTTTTTGAGAAACCATCATACTTTCTGCTATAATGGCCATACCTGATGGGCTTTTAAAGTATGGTCACTTAGAGTCAAATTATAACATAACCTAAAAACATTTAAAAGTAAGTATAATCATTGAATTTATAATTATTTTTTCCGAACTATATTTTTAGGTTTCTAGAAATTTTGCAGACGATTGTTTGCTAGACAATTTTGCAAGTAAACTAAATTATCTGTTTCTTTTTGATATAGCATTATATTATTTAGAGCTGTGAAATCTACAAAAAATTACAAACACACCTTTAAAACATTTTTTTAGTATTGCATGTTTCTCTATGACTAGCTTTCTTTCTAGATACCTCTATTTGGTTGTGGAATTATTTTATCCTAATATCATTGTTACCTACTCTAACAGATCTGAACTCTTAGATTTTCCAGTGTCATATTAAGTTACTAGCTATCCATTCTGGGCCCTTTGTATCTACACAAGGCTCCCTGAGAGATCTGTGGCCCTATATCAGGGGTCCCCAAACTTTTTAAACAGGGGGCCAGTTCACTGTCCCTCAGACTGTTGGAGGGCCGGACTATAAAAAAAACTATGACCAAATCCCTATGTACACTGCACATATCTTATTTTAAAGTAAAAAAACAAAACGGGAACAAATACAATATTTAAAATAAAGAACAAGTAAATTTAAATCAACAAACCGACCAGTATTTCAATGGGAACTATGGGTGCGGATGCATCCTGTGCTCCTCTCACTGACCACCAATGAAAGAGGTGCCCCTTCCGGAAGTGCGGGGGGGGGGGCACGCGGATAAATGGCCTCAGGGGGGCGCATGCGGACCACGGGGCCCTAGTTTGGGGACACCTGACCTATATGGATGCCAATGACAAAATTGTGCTTATTTTTAGAGGAATTAGAAATCTACTCTGAGGTTTGGGAATGTGAGGAAGGGGTTCATTGTAGTATTTAGCACCAGTTTACCCCTATGCTCTTCGTTACATAAATCTAGTTAATACCAGGTCTAGTTTATCTCAAGTTTATCACTTTCACCAGACTGAGGACTTTGAGTGGTCAGTCACTTCCTAGACTCCTGAGTTAGATATTCTCTTTTATGCTCCATAGAAACCCTATCCCCATATCATACCCCGCACCCTAGTATTGATTGATTGAATTTCCACAAAAGTTTGACAAAGTAAGTCTCCAGAGTGTCCAGTTGAGGAAATCTAAACAACATATTATTTTCTTTTTTGAAAAGAGATCATCATTCAGGTCATCATGATCTAAAGCCAAAAAGCAAAACAAACAAAAACTTGCTTGGATTGACTGAAAACAATTCCTAAAAGTAAATATGGAAAATGAACCAGACCGTGAAAATGTGGAACAAAGCCTCTGTGCCAAGACTGCTGAAGAAGAGCTGAATAAATCTTTCAATCTAGAAGCTTCACTTTCAAAATTCTCTTACATAGATCTGGACAAGGACTTGGAGTTCAAAAATGATCTGGTAAAAATTCAACTTTTGTCAAGTGATGATGTTTAACAGATATATTGGTTACAGTTTACTTGATGATTCAGAGACTCTCAATTTATCATTTTTGCATGGATTCATAAGACTGTACAGTTTTATGAGATACCACTTCATCTGTATAGTTCATTTTAGCTTATAAAACACTTTAATACATGTTCTCATTTGAGCTATACAATACTCTGATAATCTATTTTATAAAGGAAGAAACTGAAGAGCAGCTATATTAAATGACAAGATCATAGAACTAGTGGTAGGTTTTGAAATCTTATGCAGTGATTTTCCCCCCCATTGATTTGGTTTTTGTGACCATAAGAATATTTAATGACATAATTATTCTCACTATAACTTATAAAATAACAATAAGAAATTTAATGTCAGAGCTTTGTATAGTGCTCATATGACTTATGTTTAAACTTGGAAAATTAGGGATTGTAATAAAATAAGCCATTTTGTCATGTCTAAGAAAGCAGATGCTAAAGTCCTTCAACAGAAGGTTTCTGGAAAGGGCCATTGGGATGCTGCAGTCAGTGCATATTTGTATTTGATGATCACTGAATATGTGGATAGGAAAGGAAACAGTTTTGTAGTCTTTTGACCTGACTCTTAATTGATAAGGATTCTAAATTAAGTAAATACCCTAATGATTATAAAAGGGAAAAAAATCATTGTGTGAATGAGTATTCATTTCTTTTCTCTATTTAGATCGATGACAAAGAGTTTGACATTCCTCAAGTTGATACTCCTCCAACGCTGGAAAGCATACTAAATGAGGTAAGTATATATTAATGATCATTTTATGGCATTGATTATAATACTTCTGGGGTTTAGTGTATGTATCTAGATCTGCACTGTCTAATATGGGAGCCAGTAGCCACATGTGACAATTTAAATTTACATTAATTATAGTTAAGCAAGAACTAAAAATTCAGTTCCTCAGTTGTACAAGGCACATTTCAAGTGTTCAGTACTTCACATGTGGTTGGTGGCTACTAGAGGGAACAGCATAGATTCAAAAATATTGCCATTCAGAAAGTTCTATTGGACAGTGCTGATCTAGATTGTAAGCTTCTCAGGGGCAGAAGCCATGTCTTATTAATCTCTGTGCCCAGTATAAAGTCTCTTACTTGGTAAATTAAAAAAATATAAGTTTTATTAAGTGAGCAGAAATACTAAACTCGTGTCTCTTTTGAAATTTGCATTATTATCTCTGCCAGTGATTTTCCAAGAACTCATCCGCTGATACTCAAGAGCACCTGCAACCCTGCAGTGTGCCTCACCATTCTTCTATGTAAAGGACAAACCCTCCCTAGTTTATCTTATGAGTCCATCTCTCCTAAAAGATTTTCAGACTTTTGAAATGCTGTTATCCTTTTATGAATCAGTGGTCATAAAGGCTTTATAAGGGACCTTTGTGTGGAAGTACATGTTTGTGAAGTATGCTGGATTTTATGTTCCCTGCGTCTGCTGACAATACTTCAACTCAGTCTTGATCTTTTACAGACTTGCTTAAGACTCCCTTGGAAGGTTTTAGCTTCTAATGGGAGAAACATTTTTTAATGTATAAATCTATTTTAGATACATAGTTTTGTTTTCTAAAAGATAATGATACTAAAATCCCTCAACAGAAATGCCCACTGATCCTATAACTCTAAGTGGGTTGGGGCTTGGTCTGTATACTTCTTTCCCATACTACTTTTAGAGTCATAGTCAACATTTTATTATGTATCTTTCATTTTTCTTGTATGACTTTTATTTCTATTTTTTAAATTAGTTGATGTTGCTGTTACTTTAATATATTTTAACTTCAAAACTGTTAGATGCCTGACTAGGCAGGGGTGCAGTGGATGGAGTGTTGGACTGGGACGCGGAGGACCCAGGTTTGAGACCCCGAGGTCGCCAGCTTGAGCCCAAGGTCACTGGCTCGAGCAAAGGGTCACTTGGTCTGCTGTAGCCCCTTGTCAAGGCACATATGAGAAATCAATCAATGGACAACTAAGGAACCGCAACGAGGAATTGATGTTGCTCATCTCTCTTCCTTCCTGTCTGTCTGTCTCTATCTGTCCCTCTCTCTGACTCTGTCTCTGCCACAAAAAAAAAAGTGTTAGATATGATTTGTGTTAATATTTAAGCATTTTAAGTTTTGACAAAGAAGGCTTTGATCCATGAAAGAATATCCTGTTACAGTGATATTTATATGTTGCTTTCTAATATAGAGGAAATCGTTCATTTAGAGTTGTTGAGATTAATTTCAGTCAATTTTTTTAACATGATCTTAATCACATCTCACTTCAGTTATCTTACTAAGTGTGAAATAAAAATAACCTTAGAGGACTGTGTACAGAACCCTCTTTGTACATATTTTTATAATAATTGCAGAGAAAACAATGCTCATGTGGATGAGATTGTAGTTCATAATGAAGGAAAACAATCTTTGCACAATTGACTTACCTACTAGTTATAGTAAACACATCATTAGTGATTTATCCTTAGCAGTAATTTGGATGCTTTGTATATTTGGATCATAGTGTTAGATACTAGGATTAAAAAGTGCTATATGACTGTCTCTGATTTTGAGAGAGAATTGGCACTGGAAATTGGCCAGGGAGCTGCAAGATGGTGGCAGAGCAGGTGGAGGCTACACTTACCTCCTCCCAGAACCAAACTGGAGTTACAACTAAAATATAGAGTAATCTACCTGAATAACTAATGGAAGACTAGCTGAAAAGTCTTTTTGTTTTTTCAAAGGTTGTATTTATTGATTTTATAGAGAGGAGAAAGAAATAGAAAGGCAAGGGAGAGGAGCAGGAGATAGCAACTTGTAGTTGTTTCTCGTATGTGTCTTGACTGGACAAGCCCAGAGTTTTGAACCAGTGACCTCAGCATTCCAGGTTGATGGTTTATCCACTGTGCCACTATAGGTCAGGCGAGAGAAGTCTTAAAACCAAGGATTTATAGAAGATACCACATTGAGACTGGTTGGGAGGGAAGAGATATAAAAACGGCCTCGCGCCTGACCAGGCGGTGGCGCAGTGGATAGAGCGTTGGACTGGGATGTGGAGGACCCAGGTTCGAGACCCGAGGTCGCCAGCTTGAGCACGGGCCCATCTGGCTTGAGCAAAGGTTCGCCAGCTTGGACCCAAGGTCGCTGGCTCCAGCAAGGGGTTGATCGGTCTGCTGAAGGCCCGCAGTCAAGGCACATGTGAGAAAGCAATCAATGAACAACTAAGGTGTCGCAATGGCAATGAATAACTAGTGATTGATGCTTCTCACCTCTCTCCGTTCCTGTCTATCTGTCCCTATCTATCCCTCTCTCTGACTCTGTCCCTGTAAAAAAAACAAACAAACAAACAAACAAAAAAACGGCCTCGCTTTTGTGGGTGGTAACTGAGATTCTGGAGCGATATCTCAGCTGTAAAGGTTCCCCCTGATAATTGTGGGGTCCCAACCCCAAGCTGGACTCTCCAGTCTAGAGCACTAAGGCCAGGAAGAAGTACCCACATAACATCTGGCTGTGAAAATCAGCAGGGTGTTTGTCGGCCAGGGAAAGACAGGCATCTGCTAATGACACAAGCACCTTCTTAAAGGGCTAGTGCACAAATGCTCTTCTGTAGCCATTCACCCTAGGCTCTGGTGGAGGGATGGTTGAGCAGACTAGAGTCCTGTGAAGAGAGATTGGGGTTTATGACTCTTGGGAAGGAGCTAGGGACAGCCACCAAGATACAGTACTTGTGCTGAGTCAGTGTCCCATACTGACCATAGATGCCATCTCTCTTGGGTGTAGCACTCCCCTCTGTATAGCATCATCCTGGGAAAAAGCAATAGTTCCACCCTGTAGAGCTTGCTGAGGAGTTAGCTGCCTGGGTGAGGGTATTAGAGGTCTAGGTAGATTGACAGGGTGTCAGTGACCAAGTAGTGTGGCTTTGAGGTGGGGGCCATTCCCTCCATTTTCCCATGAACCTGACTGGTGCCTCTACCTCATGAGAGGTTCACTAGTTCTACTCTCCAGGTTCCTGGTGACCCCACCCTCTCAACTCCATACGGGTCTTCCCTAAGGGAGGTCTCCTCCCTGCTGAGGTCCGGGCAGAATCTTGGATAGACTGAGTTATGTGGCTCTGGGGGAGGGGCCACTCCCCATGACTTCCACCAAGCTTGACTGTCACTTTCCCTTCACAGAAAACCCACTAGCCCCATCCTCTCAACTCCCCATGACCCCACCCTACTGAGATCAGGCTCCCGGCAGAATCTGGGACAGACTGAGTTGTGTGGCTCTATGAGGGAATCATTCCCCCCTCACATGCCCAACTGGTGCAGAGCTCTCCCTTCCCATGGCCAAATCTTGGTCTGTTTGGGCCTGATAAACCTTGCTGACCTCACCCTGAGGACTTTTTGAGACCCTGTCCCACCCACCATGAAAGTGTACAAGCATCCAACATGTGGCAGCTAGACTTGGTATACCTTGGGACATTTGCTGAGTGGCCTCAGACCCAGCACTGGCACCTAGTTTGAACCTATATCAGTCAGGATGAACACCACTTGTCCCTATCTGCTAACTCACTGAGAACCTACCTCATGTGACTTGGGTACTACCAGAGGCTCTTTCAGTGATTGAGCTTAACAGGCAGCCACAGGTGGTAGCAGGCGGAGGTGGATCTTGAGCTGTCCTGGGACTTTTGCTGATCTGCCTCTGGGCCTGGTTCTGGTAAAAGCCAGCCTTGGTGTACATACACAGACCCAGCAGAGGCAGCCACAAACTATGGTTTGCTTTGTAGCTTCAAAGAGATTGGCCAGGGCCAGTCACTGTCAGTATCTGACATTGGCCTCCACCAAGAGACCCAAAACTAACATATCTCTTGGCCAGCTTCATATAACATCAGAACAGGATCCATTTAGCTTCATAAGCATCATATCCAAAGAAAGATCTCAGCAGGCACCAGACCTTCGTGAGGCAAATTCCATTTCTTGTAGTTAGCACCTGCACAGCAGCTCATACACTGTGGGTGGGGTTGATTCTCACAGTCAGGCAGCCTGAGTATCAACTCCACACAGGAATGGGTCAATAGCAGTCAAGACTCAATTACAACAGGAGGGTCCACATATCTCAAACAAGGGACATACCTGGAACACCCAGCTCAAGTGATCAAGGAGACTGTTTCACTGGGTGCCACAGGATACCTACTACGTATGGCCACTGTACCAAGACTAGGAGTCATAGAAGATTTACCTAACACATAGAAACGAATGCAAAAAACGCAACTAAAATGGGGAGACAATGAAACATGCCTCAAATGAAAGAACTGGAGAACTCTCCAAAAAAGAGCCAAATTATACAGAGGAAAGCAATTTATTAGATATAGATGTAAAAAAAAATGGTTATAAGGGTGCTCAAGGAACTTAGAACTACAGCAGCATGCAAAAGGATTTAGAAACCATAAAGAAGAATGAGTCAGAAATGAAGGGTACAATATCTGAAATGAAGAATACACTAAAAGGAATAAACAGTAGATTGGATGAAGCAGAGGGTCAAATTAGTGAATTGGAAGACTAGGTAGGAAAAAACCATTTAATCAGAGCAGAAAAAAGAAAAGTATTTAAAAAAATGAGAGTAGTTGAAGGGACCATTGGGACAACATGAAGCATAATAATAGCTGCATGATAAGGGAACTAGAAGAGAGAGAGAGAGAGAGTGTGTGAGCAAGGGACTGAGAACCTATTTGAAGAAATGATGACTGAAAAATCTCCCTAACCTGGTGAAGGAAAAGACACACAAGTCCAGGAAGCACAGAATATTCCAAATAAGATGAACCCAAAGAGGCCCACATCAAGACACATCATAATTAAAATGATATAAGGTAAAGACAGAGAATCTTAAAAGCAGCAGGATAAAGAGAGTTACCTACAAGTGAGCACCCATAAGACTGTCAGCTGATTTCTCAACAGATATGTTGCAGGCCAGAAGGGATTGGCATGAAATATTCAAAGTGATGAAAAGCAAGGACCTGCAACCAAGATGACTTTACCCAGCAAGGCTATCATTTAAACTTGAAGGAGAAATAACTTCTCAGACAACAGAAAGCTAAAGGAGTTTGTTACCACCAAGACTGTATTACATGAAATATTAATGGTTTTTCTAGATCAGTGGTTCTTAACCTGGGTTCTATCGAACCCTAGGGGTTCGATGAGTCGGTCTCAGGAGTTTGGAGAAGCCTCTGCTGCGGAGGCCAGAATAAAGTAATACTGTAATGTGTTGTGAGTTTATGCACTTTGTTGGTTTTGTTCTTTGAGCAAGGTGATGTTCATGCATGGCTCATTTTGTGCACCAGTAAAAAAACATATACCTATGTCTTGAATTTGGAAAAAAAATCATATTTTATTTATGACTAAAGAAGGGTTCGGTGAATGCGCATATGAAACTGGTGGGTTCGGTACCTCAAAAAAGGTTAAGAACCACTGTTCTAGATGAAGAAGAGGAAGAGGAAGATGGTTATAAAGAATGAAATGGTAATAAATACATACCTATCAATAGTCACTAAAAATATATATGGCTGAAAAACATAGGGTAGCTGATTGGATAAGAAGAAAAGTAGATCTATATATCTGCTGTCTATAATATACCTTACCTCAGAATGAAAGATACACATAGACTAAAAAGTAAAGGGATGGAAAAAATGTATTTCATGAAAATGGAAAGCAAGCTGGGGTAGCAGTAGTTATATATACTGCTCACAAAAATTAGGGGATATTTCAAAATGAATATGAAGTGATAAAAACATTTGATTTTTTTTTATTAAACAAGAACATCAGAAAAGCAAACAAGTTAAAGAAGGTTGTTTGATTATGCAAATTAGATGCAAAACTAACTTTTATTTTATTGATGCAAATGCACTATACAAAAGGCTGAAAGTACTGCAGTATCTACATGTTCCCCGATCCCCTAATTTTTGTGAGCAGTGTATGACAAAATAGACTTTAAAATAAAGGCTATAGTAAGAGACAAAGAAGGATGCTACATAATGATAAAGGGAGCAATGCAATAAGAGACTATAACCCTTATAAACATTTATGCATACAACATAGGAGCACCTAAATATATAAAGCAAATTTGATGGATGTAGAGGGAGAGAGCGAGAGTAATACAGTCATGGTAGGAGATTTTAACAGCCTATTGACATAAATGGGTAAATTTCCGAGACAGAAAATCAACAAGAAAACAGCAGCCTTATAATACACTATATCAGATGGATTCAATTGATATCTTCAGAGCATTTCACCCCAATGCAGCAAAATATATGTTCTTTTCAAATGCACATGGAACATTTTCTAAGATAGACCACATGTTAGGCCACAAAACAAGTCTCAATAAGTTTAATAAGACTGAAATCATATCAAATATCTCTTCTGATCATAATGGTATGAACCAAGAACTCAATCACAAGAAAAAAACCTGAAAAGTACACAAAGACACGGAAGCAAAAGAACATGTTAATAAACAATGAATGTATTAACAATAAGGTCAAGGAAAAAACCAAAAGAGATGTTGAAACAAATGAAAACGAGAACACAACAACCACGAATCTATGGGACACAGCAAAAGCATTCATAAGAGGGAAATTTGTAGTATTACAGACCTAATCAGGTAACAAAACAATCTCAGTCTAACCATAACTTAAAGAACAACAAATAAAACTCAAAGTGAGCAGAAGAAAGATAATAATAAAGATCAGAGAAGAAATAAAATAGAGTCTAAAAATACAAAAGATCAATGAAATCAAGAGTTTGTTCTTTGAAAAGAAAACAAGATTGATGAACCTTTAGCTGGACTCATCAAGAGAAAAGGAAATGACACAAATAAAATCAGAAATGAAAGAAATCATGGATGACATCAGAGTAATGGTAGCATGAGAGATACTTCTGATCTCTCCCCTTGAAATTTCAACAGTTTGCACAACTGTAATGCAGGGGAGGAACCCCAGCGGGGCACGCAGGCTGAAAGATTCATGCACCAGATGGACTGAAGGAGGGATGGGTTGAAAAGGGGGGTAGAAGATAAAACACATTCACAGTTGGTTCTGGAGAGGAGAAATGCTGGAATGACTGAGGTTTTCTTTTTCTTTGCTGGACTGAGGCAGGGAGGCTCATACTGCTTGAGTTTTGTTTGCTAGGAACCAGAGTGAACCCTGGAGTACCTGGGCCTCCTTAAGCCGGGAGGAGTGGAGAGATTGAGGGGCAGAGAGGAAGGTACTTAACTAAGATCATGCAGCCCAGCGCAGGGTCACGGCCCACAGCCCATGCTGTGTGTAGTGACGGAGAAGACCAAGGTGCGGCCCCTGACCTCCCAGATCCTGCCTCTCTCCCCTTATGGGTATGAAGAGTGGCATTGGCAGACCCCACAACTGACTCTCCGGAGCCACTTTCCCCTGAGAAACAGGGGTGCTCCATGTCTGATACTCTGGTCTGTTGAGATGTGGGAGCACCAGGAGATCTGAAATCACCATTGCTAGAGCAGTAAAGCTGTAAAGCTGAAGCTGTAAAGCCCTCACAACATAGCCCACCCAACAATGCAACTGTGGTCTGGACTGCATTATTACAATAGCAACATCCCAGTAGAGTTGTACCCAAGAATTTCACAGAGCCAAAACTTGTAGTACAATGACACCTACTGGGAACAAAAGTAATTTCTCAAAACTAAAACATTTTTTTTCTTTCCCTTTTCCCATTTGAATTTCATTATCTTTAATTTTTATTCTTATTTTTTGTGAGTGTTTTGTTTTTGATTCTTTTACTCTTTTCCTTTTTCTTTTTTTATATGAATTTTGTTTTCTTCAATTTTTGTATTTTTTACTCTTATTTTTTTGTGGTGTTTTGTTTGTTTTTAATACTTCCTCAATTTTTTTTTCCTCAGGTTTTGCTTTTTTTTTCCTGTGGTTTTTCTTTTCTACTTATTATTTAGAATTTGTATTTTTTTCGTTGTATGTTTGCAATTGTTATTTTTCATTTTTTAGTTGTTTCTTGTTAGAATTCTTAACAGTACCACTCTCAAATGCCCCTAAGAAAGAAGAAATCAAATACTGTGGATACACAAGATGAAGATGTAGTTCAGAAAGAAAATGAAAAATCTCCAGGAAAGATATCTCAACTACATGAAAACCTTGGAGTTAAATGACAGAGAATTTAAAATTGAAGTCCTAAAACACTCAGTGAGGTGTGAGAAAAAAGCAATAGGCAATTTAAAGAGCTTAAAAAACAAATTAATAAACAAAAAGATTACTTCCCCAAGGAGATTGAAACTTTAAAAAAGAGGCAAACAGAAATGAACATAATACATGAACTGAAAAATAAGTTAGGACAGGCCAGATAGAGGAGAGAATCATTGACATCAAAGACAGGCAACTAAAGATGTTATAGAGAGAAGAAGAAAGACTCACGAATTTTAAAAAAATGAGAAAGCTCCACAAGAATTGTCTTGACTCCAAAAGAAGGAGCAATATAAGAATAATGGGTATATCATCATCATCATCAGAAGAAGAGAGACAAGGGAATGGAGAGCCTATTCAAACAAATAATTGAGACCTTCCCAAGCCTATGGAAAGAGTTAGAACTCAAGTCCAAGAAGCAAACAATGCTGAGTTACCTCAGCCCAAATAGGCCTACTCCCAGGCACATTGTATGAAATTTTCACAAATCAGTGACAAAGAAAGAATCCTCAGGAAGTACAGCAAAAGAAAAATATAACATATAAAGGAAGGCCCATTAGGTTATCATCGGACTTCTCAGCAGAAACTCTACAAGCCAGAAGAGATTGGACTCATACATTCAAAGTACTGAAAGAGAGGAATTACAAGCCAAGAATAATATATCATTCAACGTTATCCTTCAGATATGAAAGGGAAATAAAAACTTTTGCAGACATACAGAAGCTGAGGGAATTTATCAACAGAAAACCTCCACTGTAAGAAATAATCAAGAGGGTTATTTGACTAGATACAAAGAACAAAACAAATCAAAACTACAAGTAAAAGCTCCAACAAGGTCACAATAAAAATAGGGATAATCTGTGACAGCAATAACATAAAAGAGGAGAGGATAAGGATCAGCAGTAGCAAAGGAGGATGGAGTGCAGAAGCACTCATATGACAATGGACTCTTATAAATATGACAGTTTTTCTCTTAATAACCTAATGGCAACCACCCATGAAAATGCCACATAGTTTAAAAAAAAAGAAGAAGGAAGAAGAAATGGGGGAAAGAAGTATGGAATACCACCAAACAAAAATAACTGACACACACACAAAAAAATAATCAAATGAGACACAGAGCTACCAGAAAGCAAAACATAAAGTGGCTATAGGAAATCCTCAAGTGTCAGCAATTACCCTAAATGTAAAAGGATTGAATTAACCAATAAAGAGTCACAGAGTAGCCCAGGCCGATTGGCTCAGTGGTAGAGCGTTGGCCATGTAGAAGTCCCGGGTTTGATTCCCGGCTAGGGCACACAGGAGAAGTGCCCATTTGCTTCTCCCCTCTTCCCCCTCTCCTTTCTCTCTACCTCTCTCTTCTCCTCTTGCAGCCTGGGCTCCATTAGAGCAAAGTTGGCTCGGGTGCTGAGGATTGCTCCATGGCCTCCGCCTCAGGTGCTAGAATGGCTCTGGTTGAAATGGAGCAAGCTCTGGTTGAAATGGAGCAATGCTCTAAATGGGCAGAGCATTGCTCCCTGGTGGACTTGCTGGGAGGATCCCGGTCAGGTGCATGCGGGAGTCTGTCTCTCTGCTTCCCTGCTTCTCACTTCAGAAAAATACAAAACAAACAAACAAAAAACCACAGTATAGCAGATTGGATCAAAAAGCAAAACCCAACCTTATACTGCCTTCAAGAGATGCTGTAAGGAAATAAGTAGACTCAAAATGAAAGGTTGGAAAACAATTCTTTAAGCAGATAATACCAAAGAAAAGCAGATGTAGCCATACTCATATATGACAATTCTGACTTCAAGACAGCAAAGGTAACCAGTGACAAATATGGACATTTCATAACGATAAAGGGGACATTGTACCAAGAAGATGTGACACTTCTTAATATGTATGCACAGAACCAGGGAGCATAAAAATATATAAGATATCTATTAACTGATCTAAAAATAGAAGCAGACAAAAACACAATCATACTTGGCGATCTCAACACACCATTGATGGCTGTAGATCAATCATCTACACAGAAAGAAATACTGGTCTTTTTTTTTTTTTTTTACAGAGACAGAGAGAGAGTCAGAGAGAGGGATAGATAGGGACAGACAGACAGGAATGGAGAGAGGTGAGAAGCATCAATTATTAGTTTTTGTTTGCCATCGCAATACCTTAGTTGTTCATTGATTGCTTTCTCACATGTGCCTTGACCGTGGGCCTTCAGCAGACCGAGCAACCCCTTGCAGGAGCCAGTGACCTTGGGTCCAAGCTGACGAGCTTTTGCTCAAGCCAGATGGGCCCGTGCTAAAGCGGGCGACCTCGGGGTCTCAAACCTGGGTCTTCCGCATCCCAGTCCGACGCTCTATCCACTGAGCCACTGCCTGGTCAGGCTGGAAATACTGGTCTTAAATGACCAAATGACACTAGACCAAATGGACATAATAGACATTACAGGACATTTTGTTCCAGGACTTCAGATTATACATTTTTGTCCAGTGTGCATGGAACACTCTCAAGAATAGACCATATGTTGGGCCACAAAAGTAACATCAACAAATTCAGGAAGATTGAAATTATACCAAGCATATTCTCTGACCATAAGGCTTTGAAATTAGAATTCAACTTCAAAAGGACGTAAAGAAACCCACAAGAATGTGGAGATTAAACAACATACTTCTAAAAACTGACTGGGTCAAAGAAGAAATAAAAGCAGAGATCAAACGATATATACAGAGAAGCAAAAATGACAACACAACATATCAAAATTTCTGGGATGCAACAAAAGCTGTACTAAGAAGGAAGATTATATCATTACAGGCTTATATCAAGAAATCAGAGAGATACCAAGTAAACAACCTAACATCACATCTTAAGGAACTAGAAAAAGAGGAGCAAAGGCAAACCAAAGCCTGACCAGGTAGTGGTGCAGTGGATAGAGCGTTGGACTGGGACCCAGAGGATCCAGGCTCAAAAGCCTGAGGTTGCCAGCTTCAGTGTGGGCTCATCCAGCTTGAACACAGGCTCACTAGCTTGAGTGCAGGGTTGCTGGTTTGAGTGTAGGATCATAGACATGACCCCATGGATGTTGGATTGAAGCCCAAAGGTCACTGGCTTGAGCCCAAGGTTGCTGGCTTGAGCAGGGGGTCACTTTCTCTGCTGTAGCCCCCAGCCAAGGCACATGACAAAACAATCAGTGAACAACTAAGGATACCAAAGAGCCGCAATGAAGAATTGAGGGTTCTCATCTCTCTCCCTTCCTGTCTGTCTGTCCATATCTGTTTCTCTCTCTGTCTCTGTCATAAAAGAAAAGAAAAAAGGCAACCCAAGGTCAACAGAAGAAAGGAAATAAATAGTAAAAATTAGAGCAGAACTAAACAAAATGGAGAACAAAAAAACCCCTGTAGAAAAAGTTAATACAACAGAAAGCTGCTTCTTTGAAAGATCAGTAAAATTGACAGACCCCTGGCTATATTCACCAAGGCAAAAAGAGAAAGGGCTAATGTAAACGAAATCTGAAATGAAAGAGGAGAAATTACCACAGATATCATAGATATACAAAGGATCATAGTAGGATACTATGAAAGATTATATGCCACTAAATTCAGCAATCTAAAGGAAATGGATAAATTCTTAGAACTATACAATTCTCCTAGACTGAGTCACGGAGAAGTAGAAAACCTAAATAGACCCATAAGCAGGGAGGAAATAGAAACAATTATCAAAAACCTTCCCAAAAATAAAAGTTCAGGACCAGATGTTGACACTAGTGAATTCTACCAAACATTCAAAGAAGATTTGGTACCTATCCTTATCAAAGTCTTCCAAAAAATAGAAGAAGCAATATTCCCTAAGACATTTTATGAGTCCAGCATAACCCTCATACCAAAACCTGGCAAGGACAATACAATAAAGAAAAGTACAGACCAATATAGCTAATGAGTACAGATGCAGAAATCCTAAACAAAATGCTAGCAAATTGAATACAACAACACATTAAAAAAATAATAAATCATGATCAAGTAGGATTCATTCCAGGAGCAAAGGATGGTTCAACATATGTAAATCAATTAACGTAATACACCATATCAACAAAACAAAACAAAAATCATATGATCCTATCAATAGATGCAGAGAAGGCATTCGATAAGACACAACATCTCTTTCTGTTTAAAACAATAAAATTGGAATAGCAGGAAAGTACTTCAACATAATAGAGGTCATATATGACAAGCCATCAGCTAATATACTAAATGGTGAAAAACTAAAAGCCTTTTCTCTAAAATCAGAAACAAGACAAGTCTGCCCACTCTCTCTACTCCAACATAGTGCAGGGAGTTCTAGCCAGAGCAGTTAGGCAAGAGAAAGAAATGGCATTCATATTGAGAAAGAAATGGCATTCATATTGAGAAAGAAGAAGTAAAGGTATCACTTTTTGCAGGTGACATGATCCTGCATATAGAAAACCCCAAAGACTCCACTGAAAAACTACTAGAAACAAACCAATAGAGTAAGGTCATAGGGTACAAAATCAATATACAGAAGTCTGTTGATTTCATATACACCAATGATAAACCCTTGGAAAATGAAGCCCTCAAAATAATCCCTTTTACATTTTCAACAACCAAAAAATAAAATACATAAGAAGACCTTTAACAAAGGATGTAAAGGATCTATATACTGAAAACTATGAAGTATTATTAAAAGAAAAAACAATGAAATGGAAAAATATTCCATGTTCATGGATTGGAAGGATCAACATAGTTAAAATGGCCATATTACCCAAAACAATATACAAATTTAATGCAATTTCCATCAAAATTCCAATGTCAATTTTTAAGGGAATGGAACAACAAATCACCAGGTTTTTATGGAACCATAAAAACGCCCAAATAGCCAAAGCAATGCTCAGGAAAAAGAATGAAGCTGGAGGTATTACAATGCCTGACTTCAAATTATACTACGGAGCCACAGTAATCAAAACAGCATAGTATTGGCAGAAAAATAGACACACAGACCAATGGAATTAAACCACATATATATGGGTTATATATCTTTGACAAAGGAGCCAAAAACACAGAGTGGAGAAAAGAAATCCCATTCAAGAAGTGGTGCTGGGAAAATTGGAAAGCCACATGCAAAAGAATGAAACTTGACTAGTTTGTCCCCCTGCAGAAAAATTAATTCAAAATGGATCAAAGGCCTAAATATAAGATCTGAAACAATAAATTACTTAGAAGAAAATAGGAACTAAACTCATGGACCTTGGCTGTAGAGAACATTTTATGAATTTGACCCCAAAGGCAAGGGAAGTAAAGGCAAAAATGAATGGGACTATGTCAAACTAAAAAGCTTCTGCAAAGCAAAAGAAACTGACAATAAAACAAATAGGCAGCCAACTCAATGGGAGATGATATTTGCAAACAACAGCTCTGATAAGGGGTTAATATCCCAAATATATAAAGAACTCACAAAGCTCAGCAACAAGCAAGCAGACAATCTAATTAAAAAATAGGGAGAGGACCTGAACAGACACTTCTCCCAAGAGGACATACAAATGGCCAACAGGTGCATGAAAAGATGCTCATCTTCAGTAGCTATTTGAGAAATGCAAATCAAAACTACAATGAGATACCACCTCTCATCTGTTAGATTGACTATTATCAACAAGACAGGTAATAACAAGTGGCTGTGGAGAAAAAGGAACCCTCATTCACTGCTGGTGGGAATGCAAATTAGTACAACCATTAAGGAAGAAAGTAGGGTGGTTCCAAAAACAATTAAGACTAGAAATACGATATTGTAGGAATACAATGTGAAGACTTGCAGAGTTAGGGTAAACAATTAGAAGCAGAGCGGCACCCTAAGGAAAAAGCCTGAGTGGACTACAGTCCAGGGCCTCTCTGACCCTATGTTGGAAAAAGCAAAACAGCAGGATAAGATTCAGCCAACAGAAAATTAGGCTCTCAGAAGAGAGAAGTCAGCATGTTCCTTGTCCTTTACTTCACCCCCAGAAAACTGCTGTCTGCCTCCTTGAGTTACTTGTACTGGCTAATAAATATCTGAGGAAGGTTGGGGATGGGGCTTCAGTCCTTCAGTCTGCTGATCACGGTTGTTGCCTCCCCTCCGCCCATCGGAGCATTTGTTCTCTGGGTAGTTCATTGTCATGGTGACAGGTGGTTCCGCATGTGAGGAATGAGACAAAATGACCTCCCAAAGCCTGGCAAAGGAAAAGGATGTCCACTCATCTTATCCCATTTGGAAAGGGACATGAGTAGCAGGGAATAGCCCTTGAATGCTTGCTGCAGGTCACCTTTAGGGATCAGGCCAGGGGCTTTCTCTTTCCCTCCATCTTTCCTTCATCATGGGGAACTCCCTTTCCTCTGATCAGCGGAGTCTCAAGTTACCGCTATGGGGACTCCTCCCAACTGCAAGGTGTCAGATCAGACTTTAACTGCCCTCTTGCTCATGATCAGACAACAATGCCCTTGGTATCTGAAGGAGGGAAGTTTAGACTTAGAAGACTGGAACAGCACTTTTACCAAGGCGATGGTTGAAGCAGTTGGGACAGGATATGAAATGACCCCTTGCGAGTGGCAAGGACTTGTAAGAACTGTTCCTACCACCTAGCTGAACCTCAGACCAGCCCCTACCCCTAGATATTTCACCAACCCTAACCAGCAGGAAGTAGCTACGGAAGAAGAGACCTCTGCTCCTTTTCCTTAAACAATAAAATGCTGGAATTTTTGGTTTGGGTCTGTTGGGCAGATAAAATATAATATGCTCACTTTGTTAAAGATGGCTCTGCCCACATGGAAGCCCGTCACCCAGGTGATATTATTTGCCCTTATGCTTGAGATGGGTGTGGGGGAAAGGCTGTAATGTAAGCAGGCTGGGTTGTTATGGCCTAAGGCTTGGTTTTAAGAGTAAGCTTTTCCCCACACCCTTGACTGATTGGATGATGTAGGGTGGTGCACTCTCCTGAGGAATCCCATTGTGCCTCAGATGCGTGACTTTGTATCAGAGACTTTCTTGTTTGTAGATTTGATTAAGGGTTTGGATTTCTTCATTATAAAGTGGGGCAGACCAGTAGCTTGATCTCGCTCTTGGTTCCTGAGGTATTAGAGAGGAGATCAGATGAAGGCCACATGGAGGCCAGGAGAAGCAGCCAAGATGGCAGAGTGCTGAGGTAGAAGCCAGTTTGTGCAGAGTTTGTGTAGAGAGAAGGAGATGGGAAACAGAGGTGAATAAGTCTGGTGAGCTAGAAAGCTTTGATGCTAGGAAACTCGGATAAGTCAGTAAGTAGCTTTGTGAGCACTGAATGAGTGGGTTTTGGAGCCCAGTGTGTGTTTTTGCTTGCCCGCTGGGTGCAAGCTAGAATTAAAGCTGGTGGCTCACCAGTTTTTGGCTCCGTTGTTTCATTACCGACTGTTTGAATCTAATGGAAACCTGCATGGGTCAGGCTGCTGTGATGGTGGCTTTGGCCGCGACTACTGGCTTTACAGGATCAGAGCTCCTTTAAATCCAGAACTCCTTTAAAAACTCAAAATTCCCCTCACCCAACCCTCCCCTTCACTTAAACAACTCCTCCTACACTGGGAAGGTTTTGGAAAGTGTCCTTGGGACAAGGCCTTCAGGAGGGACCTGAGGGTTAGAAAAGAAAGACAGTCTGTGACCAAGGCCACAAACCTTTTAGAACTATGGGAAAGAAGGACATTTTCAGTAAGATTACACACACAGCCTAATAGCAACTATGTAGCTTGGCTTTCGTGTGCCCTGAGAGGCTAATTACAACTTAATCTAAAAATTACTTATAAAGTTCTAGCAAAGAAGATTGTAAAAAGACAGTATGATCAGTTACTATTCTTGTTGTGTTTTACAAGTTACCAGGCCAAGTTAAAACTAGACTAAGATAATCAAAAACTAACTAAGATAAAAAAAAAACAACAACAACTAACTAAGATAATCTTAATTTGGTTCTTTAAAAATGAAAAAATAACTAAGGGTAATTTTAAGAAAAAAAGGAGAAACCAGGTCATTTAAATATGTTAAAGCCTTTTTCCAGAGACCTGGAAACTAATGTAATCCTGAGAACAATAGGAGAATTAACACCTCTTAATGGGAGAGGTCATGCCAGGACCTCAATGTAAAGAGGAATAAAAAGGACATTTTTAAAACCCAAGCAGCTTCATAGCCTATCCCCTTTCTTCTTTTTAGTTGTTTTGGAAGGCTGCCAAGGACAAATAAAGATCCTTGCCTTCTCTACAATTATTAATAATACTGTAAAATATAAAATTATGCCAATTTTTTAACCAGGTGGTCTAGAAAAGCATTTGATATTATTACCATTTTAAACTTGATTAATGTCTTTTGAAGTTCTTAACAAAAAAATATGTTTTTCCTAGGTTCACAAAAGGTTCCTATTATGTCTTCTAAAATATGAGTTTGTTTGCCAATGAAAGAAACTGTTTCTAAAGGTTATGAAATATGTTCATAAAAGTGTCAGTCTAAATTGCTAATTACTGACTTAGTTGTTACTGACAGTTAAGGGTTTTAGAAATTGAGAATTCTGATTAATTAGAAAGAAAGTGTATAGTTTTGATGATAAAAGGTATAGAGATACTTTTGAAAGGAAAAGGAAAAGGAAGTTGTTCTGAAAGCTGGTTATTTCTGAATGGTAAAGAAGGTTTGTGTAAGTTGCTGAAGGTTTGTGCAGGTTATAAAATGTTGTACAGAGGGAAGAAACAAAAAGAGAAAGAATTAAGAAAGTAGACAAAGGTGAAAAAAAAAGGAAGGACTTTAGAAATAGGATTGTACTGAAAGGAAAAGAAAAAGGAACATTAGAACATTCTTAGGGGTCTCAAGAGCTTGAGAAATTCACACAAACTTACAGGTATTACAGAAGGAGCCAGTAGTTTTTTTAAATCCCTACTATGCAAACAAAAAAGGAGGAGACAGGAGCAGAGATTCACCCCATAAGAACAATTGAATAAGGCTCCTTTTTATCCTTAACTTTTTTAACATTTCCTCATCTGGACTTACTGCAGCTGAGAAGCATTTTATACCAGCCAAGCAATGGCCCACACCTCTCATGTTGTACCACGATTTATTAGCTGGACCTGAGTGGCGGAGTCCAGTAAAATTACTAACCTGGGGGCGAGGGTATATTCCAGTTTTGTCATCAACAGGTCCTCTTTGAATACCAGCAAGAAATGTGAAGCCTTATCATGAGTTGGCATCAGCCCTGAGAAGGCAACCTGGTTCCGGAAATCCAGAAGCTGATAGTGAATCCACTTCCGGAAATGAACCTGAAAAAGAGGAGGACACTTAACTCACTCCCAAGCACTCGGGGAGCACCTGACATCACCTGGAACACTTTAAAATAACCAGGCGTGCTAAAGAACTTTTACAAAATATAGACATGCCTGTGATCCTTGAAAACCTGTTTCTCTCTATGCTTGCCTTTCACTTTCCACTAACCATTTTACTTTCTGTTAGTCTTTACTAAAACAAAACCATATGACCCAGCAATCCCTCTACTGGGTATCTACCCCCAAAATGTGAAAACTTTGGTTTGCAAAGACACATGCAGCCTCATGTTCATCACAGCATTGTTCACAGTGGCCAAGACATGGAAACAACCAAAGTGTCCCTCAATAAAGTATTGGATAAAGAAGATGTGATACATATATACAATGGAATACTACTCAGCCATAAGAAATGATGACATAGTGTCATTTATGACAACATGGATGGACCTTGAGAACATTATACCGCATGAAATAAGTAAATCAGAAAAAGCTAAAAACTATGTTTCACACATAGGTGGGATATAAAACTGAGAGTCATGGACATAGATAAGAGTGTAGTGGTCACCAGGGGGAGTGGAGTGTGGAAGGGGGAGAAGGTGGGGGGAAAGGTGTAAAGAGGGACAAATATAAGGTGACAGAAAATGATTTGACTGGGTGATGGGTATACAATGTAATTAACTGTTCAAATGCTATAGAAATGTTTACCTGAAACTTATGTATACTTGTTGATCAGGGTCACCCTGTTAAATTTAATTTTCTAAAAAGAAAAAAGATATCACAACTGACTCCAAAGAAATACAAAGGATTATAAGAAAATATTATGAAGAGTTATATGCCAACACACTGGACAATCTGGATGAAATGGATAAATTCCTAGAAACATGTAATCTTCCAAAGCTGAATCAGGAAGAACCAGAAAATCTGAATAGACAGATACAACTGATGAAATTGAAGCAGTAATCTAAAGATTACCAGCAAACCAGTCCTGGACTGATGACTTCATAGGTGAATCTTATCAAACATTCAAAGAAGAACTAACACCTATACACCTCAAAACTATTCCAGAAATTTCAAGAGAGGGAAGACTCCTATGCTCATTTTATGAGGTAGCATTATCCTAACTCCAAAACTAGATAAAGGCACTACAAAGAAAAGTATAAGCCAATATTTCTGATGAACTTAGATGCTGAAATACTCAGTAAAATATTAACAAACTGGACCCAGCAATAATTTAAAAGATCATACACCACGATCAAGGGGGATTTATTCCAGGGATGCAAGGTTGGTACAATAATCCACAAATTAACAAATGTGATATACCATATAAACAAAATGAAGAATGAAAATCACATGATAATATCAATAGATACAAAGAATTTGATAATAACCAGAGCCCATTTATGTTAAAAACTCTCAGCAGAATCAGAATAGCAGGAACATACCTTAACGTAATAAAGGCCATATATGAGAAATCCACAGCCAACATCATACTTAATGGGCAAAACAACATGTGTTTCTTTTAAGATTGGGAACAAGACAGGGATGTTTGTTTTTTCTTATTCGACATAGTACTGGAAGTCCTAGCCCCAGCACTCAGACAAGAAAAAGAAATAAAAGACATTCAAATTGTAAAGGAAGACATAAAGCTGTCATTTGCAAATGACATGATACTGTATATAGAGAATCCTTGAGACTCCACCAAAAAACTACTAGAACTGATAAATTCAGTAAAGTAGTAGATACAAAATAAATATCCAGAAATCAGTGGCATTTTTATACACCAATAGTGAACTATCAGAAAGGGAAACTAAGAAAATCCCATTCACAATTACTTTAAAAATAATAGAATACCTAGGAATAAATTTAACCAAGGATGTAAAAGATCTGTACTTGGAAAATTATGAGACATTGATGGAGATACAAGTAAGTGGTGGAAGCATAGACTGAGTTCATGGATTGGAAGGATTAACATCATTAAAATGTTCATACTATCTAAACCAATCTAGAGATTCAACACAATTCCTATCAAGATACCAATGGTGTATTTCACAGAACTAGAACAAATATTCCAAAAATTTATATGGAACCATGAAAGACCTTGAATAGCTACAGCAATCTTGAGGAAAAACGAACAAAGTTGGAGGAATCACGCCACCTGATATCAAACTATACTACATGGTCATAGTTATCAAAACAACATGGTACTGACATAAAAACAGACATGTAGGTCAGTGAAACAGAATAGAGAGCCCAGAAATCAACCCAAGCCTGTATGATCAATTAATATTTGACAAAGGAGGCATGAACATACAATGGAATAAAGATAGTCTTCAGTAAGTGGTGTTGGGAATATTGGACAAATACATGCAAAAAAGTGACACTGGACCTCTTTACACCATATACAAGAATTAGCTCAAAAGGGATTAAAGATTTTAGTGTTAGATTCAAAATCATAAAAATCCTAGTAGAAAGCATAGGCAGTAAAATCTTGTACATTTCTTGTAGCAATATTTTTTCTGATATATCTCCTTGGGCAAGGGAAACAAAAGAAAGAATAAACAAATGGGAGCACATCAAATTAAAAACTTTTGGACAGCAAAGTAAACCACCAACAAAATGAAAAGGCAACCCACTGAATGGGAGAACATATTTGCCAGTGATACATCTGAGAAAGGGTAAATATCCATATTTGTAAAGAACTTATAAAACAACTAAACACACACACACATACTACAGTTCAGTGGTTCTTAACCTGGGTTCTGTCGAACCCTAGGGGTTCGATGAGTTGGTCTCAGAGGTTCGGAGAAGCCTCTGCCGTGGAGGCCAGAATAAA
Organism: Rhynchonycteris naso; assembly: GCA_037038555.1. NCBI lineage: Eukaryota > Metazoa > Chordata > Mammalia > Chiroptera > Emballonuridae > Rhynchonycteris > Rhynchonycteris naso. The sequence goes on from CM073002.1 coordinate 41,928,923, forward strand.
GTAATACCGTAATTTGTTGTGAGTTCATGCACTTTGTTGGTTTTGTTCTTTGAGCAAGGTGATGTTTATGCACGGCTCATTTTGTGCACCAGTAAAAAAACATATACCTATGTCTTGAATTTGGGAAAAATATCATATTTTATTTATCACTAAAGAAGGGTTCGGTGAATGTGCATATGAAACTGGTGGGTTCAGTACCTTAGAAAAGGTTAAGAACCACTGCTACAGTTAAAACATGGGCAAAGGACCTGAGTAGATACTTCTCCAAAGAGGACATACCGATGGCCAATAGACATATGAAAAGATGCTCAACATTACTAATCATCAGAGAAATACAAATTAAAACCACAATGAAGTATCACCTCACCTCATCCCTGTCAGAAAGGCTGTCATCAGCAAACAACAGGTGTTGGTGAGGATGTGGAGAAAAGGGAACTTTTGTGCACTGTTGGTGAGAATGCAGACTGGTGCAGCCACTGTGGAAAGCAGTATGGAGTTACCTCAAAAAATTAAAAATGGTCTGACCTGTGGTAAAGCTTAGACCTGGAATGCTGAGGTCACCAGTTTGAAAACTTGGGCTTGCCTGGTCAAGGCGCAAATGAGCAGCAGCTACTACGAGTTGATGCTTCCTGCTCCTCCCCCACCTCACTCTTTCTCCCTCTCTCCCTCTCTCTCCCCTCCTTTCCCTCCGTTTCCCTCCCTTTTCCTCCCTCTCTCCCCCTTTCCTCTCTATGAAATATTATATAATAAATAAAATCAAAATGGAACTGCCTTATGACCCCGCTATTCCACTCCTGGGAGTATATCCAAAGAAACTTGAAACACTAATTCGAAGGAATATATGCACCCCTATGTTCAGTGCAGTGTTATTTACAATCACCAAATTTGGAAGCAGCCCAAGTGCCCGTAAGTAGATGAGTAGAATTGCCATCATGATGCAGATTTTTGTGAAATTTCTTCCTAGGAAGACCATTGCTCTTGAGGTTGAACCCTTGGATACAGAAGAAATGTAAGAGGAAATCCAGGGTAAGGAAGGAATTCCTCCATATCAGCAGACTGATCTTTGCTGGCAAGCAACTGGAACATGGAAGTACTTTGACTGCAACATTCTAAAGGAACACTCTTCATCTTGTGTCAAGACTTTATGGTGGTGCTAAGGAAAGGAAGAAGTCTTACACTATTCCCAAGAAGAATAAGTGTAAGAGAAAGAAGGTTAAGCTGGATGACCTGAAATACTACTAAGTGAATGAGAATGGCAAAATCCATCGCTTCCATCGAGAGTGCCCTTCAGATGAATGCAAGGCACTCATCTAAAGGGCACTTATGGCCCGCCACTTTGACAGATGTTATTGTTGCAAATGTTGTCTGACCTATTGCTTCAACAAACTGGAAGACACGTAATTGTGTATGGGTTAATGAAAAACATGAATAATAACAATTTTAAAAACTGGTACATTTATACAATGGAATACTACTCAGCTGTGAAAAGAAGGAAATCTTAACCTTTTGGGACAGGATGGATGGACGGACCTGGAGACTATTATGCTAAGTAAAATAAGACAGAGAAAGACAAGTACCATATGATTTCACTTATATGTGAAATGTAATCAGCTAACAAACAAAATATAAACAGACTCATAGATACAGAGAACAGACTGACAGTTGTCAGGGGAGGGGTGTTGGGGACTGGGTGAAAAAATTGAAGGGATTAAACAGAACAGAAACCACAGACAACAGTATGGTGATTACCAGAGGGAAAGGGGGTGGGGATAAGTCAGAGAGGGTAAAGGTGGGATAAATGGTGATGAAAGGAGACTTGACTTTGGGTGATGAACACACAATACAATAGGGAGATGATGTATTATAGAGTTGTACACTTGCAACCTATATAATTTTATTTACCAATGTTACCCCAATAAATTCATTAAAAATTAAAAAAAAAACACATGGAATTGGCCAGCCTTCATACATCAAGGGAGCTTGGCAGGTAGATAAGTGAAAGTAAAAATTATTTAAACTGTAGAACATTATGAAGACTGTAAGGCGGGAAACGTATTAAAAGAAATCATTTTTATTTTTTAATTTTGATTTATTGATTTTAAAGAGAGAAAGTGGGAGAGAAACATCGATTTGTTGTTCCACTTATTTATGCATTCATTGGTTGATTTTTGTATGTGCCCTGACTAGGGATTGAACCTACAATGTTGGTATATCAGGATGACACTCTAACCACAAAGCTACCCAGCAGGGCAAACTAAATGATTTTTAAAATGAAAAGGACAGAAATAAAAAGTTTAAATAATCACTTACTCCAGAATATGTGGTTGCAAATGTTCTATAATGTCCATTAAAATCAACCTGGAGAAAGGCTGGGGAGAAATAGATATCCAAGATATTTTACAGAATGGAAAGGTAGTGATTACTGAGACTTCCTAAATCTTAGAATTTAGGATATGAAATAATGTTACTAGGCCTTGTCATCCTTTAAGACTGTGCTATCTCTGAGGTTTTTAATTTTGAAATTCCGTTCTCTAACCATAACAACCTCCCCTGCCATTCCCTTCCATTAAACCTGTTCTTTGACCTCATCAAGACCAAGTCTCTTGATCCTGCCTAGTCTCCCAGTTGCTGAGAGGAGTCCTGGCTTCACTTCAGTCCTACTGTTGCATTGTGCTGTCAGAAATTTCTTTTGAACTTTTTATTGAAGTATAACATACATATAGAAAAAGTGCACAAATCATAAGTGTACAGCTTTGTGAATTTTCACAGACTGAATACCCTGTGTAACCAAAATCCAGACAAAGAAATAAAACATTACTAGCACCCCCAAAACTCCTGTTGTGCCCCTTTAGTACCCATACCCAGGATAAGTACTATCCCAACTTCTACCACCATTGATTAGTTTGCTTGCTTTGAACTTCATATAAATGGAATTATACAGTATGTCTGACATTTTTTGAATATTTTTTGATTCATTCATATTTTTGCATGTAATTTTTCATTCCATTTTTTGTACAAACCTAGGTGCAAAATTTTTGAGTAATCAGATATGGGCATGTTCAGCTCTGGTAGATACTGCTATGTTTTTGCAAAGTGGTTGTAATAAATATATACTTACAGTACAATATATGGCAGTTCTGGTTACACTATCCTCATCAACTTTTGAATTTTCCTCTTTTTCACTTAGCCATTCCTTCTTGTAAGTGTGTCATGGTATCACATCATAGTTTTAATCTGAATTTCCATGGAGACTGATGAAACTGGGTACCTTAATATATATTTTGGCCATTTGGCTATCTCTTTTGTGAATCGCCTTTTTATATCTTTTGCCCACTTTTTTATTGAATTTCTTTTAAAACTTATTATAGGAGTTCTTTATATGGTATGGATATAAGCCTTTTACTAGATATATGTATTGAAAATATTTTCTTCCATTCTCTGGGTTACTTTTTCACTCTATTAATGATTCCTTCTGATGATCAGAAGTTCTTAATACTAATGTACTTCATAATGTTAATGTTCAAAAATCTTACTAGGTTTTCCCATTATAGTTAAGTATCTTTGTGTCCTATTTAAGAAAAATTTGCAAATTCCAAGGACATGATTACGCTATCTTATTTTTTAAAATAGCCTTTATTGTTCTACCTTTCACAATTAAGTCTGCAATGCATCTGGGATTCTTTTGTGTATGATAGTGTGAGGTATGAGCCAGCACCGTTTACTGAAAAGAGTTTTTTGTGGTGTCACTTCTTTTTTTTTTTTGTGGTGTCAGTTTTGTTTTACATCAGGTGATCATATATGTAGATGTGACTCCATTGATCTTTCTATATTGCCCTAATATCACATTCTAATGTTTGAGCCATTATAATAGGTTTTGTGTCTAATAGTTTTAATATTCCAGCTTTGTTGTTCTTTAAGAGTGCCTTACTTTTTCTTGTTTTTTGTTTTTGTTTTTTTTTGCATCATTTTCATGTAAGTTTGAGATTCTTTATTAATTCACACACACAAATGCCAGCTTAAATTCAATAGCATTGGGTAGATTTTACATAATCAGTTTGGGAGACTTGATATCTGCTATATAGCTGGTAATTTTAAGTTCAGCCTTATTGATACCATCAGTTCTCTTTTTCATTTTTTCTTTGACGTATCCTGTAGGCTCTGAACCCTGGCTTAATTTAGCAGATCTGTTTTCTTTAATTATGTCCCACACTGTTTAAGAAAATCAAGTAAGATTTTGCTTGACTCTCTTGTATAAGACCTTTGTGCTACAGTCCTTATTTCTGAATTATTTTCTTTCCCTTTGCCTGCAGCAGTCATTCCACTCTTGTACAGCTCTCAAGTTACACAATATTTCCTTGCTAACCCTAACGCTGTTCTTAGCAGACTTGTGTGTGGAGATATGTGAAAAGCAGTTGGAAATATGGGCCTAAACCTCAGGAGAAATGTTGATACTAAAGACACAGATTTTCGAAGCCATTAGCATGACATGGTACTGGAAGCTATAGGTACAGATTAGCCTGTCCATATAGTGAGTGTGAAGCAGGAAGGGAACTAAGAATATAACCCTGGGGAGCAACATCATTTAAAGGTTGGGCCGAAGAGAAAATAGAGAATGTGGTTGAAAGAAGAGACCACGTAGGTTGGAGGGCTATCAGCAAAGAGATGTACTAGAAACCAAGGGAAGAGAAAATTTCAAGAAGTAGGAAATGGTCAATAGTGTTAAATGATGTACAGAGGATGAGAGCGTGCTAACTGAAAATAGGCCAGCGGATCTGGCTAAGTATCTTCAGCAAGGGTAACTGTCAGTTGCTAGTAATGGGTGGAGAAAGTATAGATAATGAGTATGGACTGTTCTCTTAAGAACATTGATGGAAGAGGTAAGGCACAAGGTAGTGCAGCTGAAAGAGAATGTATGATCAGGACATTTTTCTTTACTATCTGTTGCTCAGAATCCACTTGTTCAAAGCTACACACTCCTCATTCTACTTTATCTGCTATCCTGCTTTTTATCTTAGTAGTATCACCTTTTACTTAGTTGTTCAAGCTGGAAACCTTGGAATCCTTTTGTCTTTTAACCCCCCCCCCCCATTTAAATGGTAACCAGGGACTTAGGATATTGTCTCAGTAATGCCTCTTTCATTATTCTTTCTCTTGACCTCTTCTGTTGCCTTCCTAGGCTGACTCCCCTCACTTTCTTTGATGTTACAATAGCCTTCTTACTTGTTCTCCCTGCCTCTGTCTCCCCCTCTACCCTCATTTATCTTCACACTGCCCCATTTATCTTTCTGAAACATGGTTCCCATCATATGTGTCTGCTTAGAAACCTCAGTTTCACCTGATCAGGCAGTGGCGCAGTGGATAGAGCATCAGACTGGGATGCGGAAGGACCCAGGTTTGAGACCCCCGTCGCCAACTTGAGCACAGGTTCATTTGGTTTGAGCAAAAGCTCACCAGCTTGGATCCAAGGTTGCTGGCTCCAGCAAGGGGTTACTCAGTCTGCTGAAGGCCCGTGGTCAAGGCACATATGAGAAAGCAATCAGTGAACAACTATGGTATCACAACGGCAACAAAAAACTGATGATTGATGCTTCTCATTTCTCTCCGTTCCAGTCTGTCTGTCCCTATCTATTCCTCTCTCTGACTCCCTCTGTCTCTAAAAAATAAAATAAAGACCTCAGTTGCCTTCCCACTGCTTACTCTATATAGTGTACTAATTCATTAATCAAATGAGTATTGATTATATGTGTGTTAGCATCTATACAGATTTGAATTTTAAGAAATATATATATATATTTTTAATTTTATTTTTAATTTTATTCATTTTAGAGAGGAGACACAGAGTGAGAGAGAGAGAGAGAAAGAGAGAAAGGGGGGAGGAGCTGGAAGCATCAACTCCCATATGTGCCTTGACCAGACCAGTGCAGGGTTTTGAACTGGCGACCTCAGTGTTCCCAGGTCGACACTTTACCCACTGCACCACCACAGGTCAGGCTGAATTTTAAGAAATATTTTGCAGCTAACAATAATCTGCATAACTGCTCTTCTTCCTGCTATAAGAAAGGAATTTTTGGAGTAAGCTTTTTATAGAAAGATATCCGTCTAGAATTGAAATTTAATTCTTTACGATGCCTCTCTGGTTAATAACAATTCACGGAAAAGAGATGAAAAGCAGAAATAAGCATGTGAATATTTTGGAAAAATCTATTAATGTCTATCTGACTTACAGATATTTTGGAATTTTGAATTTATTGATCCATATTCTTTTAATTTAGACTGATGATGAAGATGAGTCTTTTGTTCTCGAGGATCCTACATTGTTAAACATTGATACTATTGATTCACACTCCTATGATACTTCGTCTGTGGCAAGCTCAGATAGTGGTGACAGAACCAACTTAAAAAGGTAAGTATTTATTTGTTTAAATCACACTTGCATATAATTGAAATATTTGATCATATAAAATGTAACTATCTTTTTATAGAACAATATGGTCTGCTGAAACCCTGCATAGGAAGTAGAAGCTCCATTTGGGTGGAAATAATGTGGTTATTAGACCCTAAAGATTTTGGCTCTGTTGAGGGGAGAGGTTAAAAGGTGGATACTATGACCGCCATCTTCTGTACCTCCAGTAGGAAGCCGTGATAACAGCCAGGGACTTCCAAAAGCAGGAGAGCCTTCAAGGGAGCACAAATCAAACCTGGCCCCGTGTAGAAACATGGAGCTTGGTTTTACACCATCTTTCTGTTCCCAACACTCCTCACCCCCTTCTTCCCACTCTCTAAGGTCAGCTCCAGCATTCCTTCACTCCCTTGGAATGGGTTCAGAGAAGAGTCACAAAGATGATTAAAGATTTGGGAAAAGGACTTTTAACCCTAAATAAGTTTATTTTGGCTGCTTTTCACCTTCCAAATTCTTGGAGAGCACATGAAAAGGAAAGAGAAGTGGAGGAAGCATAATGTAAATACTTTATTGAATTCATGTGTAACTTTTAATGTTGATAAAGTTGTCTGTGTATTTTTCCTCTCTTAAGTTTTGCCTGTATCAATGCTGTCTTCTTTAGGTTGTCAGCTTTTGTGCAATCGGGGCCATTGCTGGGTATATTAACCTGTTCATCATTATTTCCTACAAATAGATAACTTACATTTTTTTCAGCTCTACTGAGCTATAATTGAGCTATAACATTGTGTAGATTTAAGGTATACAGTGTGATTCTTTGCTATACATATACTGGAGAATGATTACCACGGGAGGGTTAGTTAATACACCTCTGTCATCTCACATAATTGCCATTTCTTTTCGTGGTGAGAACATTTAAGGTCAGCTCTCTTAGTGACTTTCGAATATATACAGTATTGTTAGCTGTAGTCATCATGTTGTACATTAGATTCCTCAGAATTTATTCATCTTATAACTGGAAGTTTGTACCCTTTGGCTAATATCTCTGAATTTCCCCTACTCCCCAGGCCCTGCCAACTACTATTCTACTCTTTGTTTCTATGAGTTTGGCTTTCTTAGATTCCACATATGGGATCATACAGTCTTTGCCTTTTTATGTCTGACTTAGCAGAATATCCTCATGGTCCATCCATGTTGTCAAAATTGGCAGGATTTCTTTCTTTCTCATCACTAAATAATATTCCATGTCTTCTTTATCCATTTTTCTGTAGATGGACAATTAGATTGTTTCCATATCTTGGCTATTGTAAAAATGGTGCAGTAAACTTGGGAACACAGATATTTCTTTGACATAATGACTTCATTTCCTTTGTATATAGGCAGTCCCTGGGTTATGAATGAGATAGGTCTGTAGGTTTGTTCTTAAGTTGAATTTGTATGTAAATTGGAACAAGTACATTTACCTATTAAATACAACTTAGACAAATGTTTGTCTTAACATATTATTTAGTTTTACCTTTCTGTGCATATAAATACTTACACATTTTCAAATACGACCTTAAACAACCTTGGATGATGCAGAAAATGATGGACTTGTTGGAGAGGCTGGGACTGGTGTAGAGAGAGTCAGGGTTTGATTCTTATGCTAGAATAAGTTTCTTGAAGGAGGCATCATAGGAGGTTTGTACAGAGCTTTTCTCTTTCTCATCATAAATGGCCCCGTAGCATCTCAGACCTTTGGTAACTATATGGTAAACTTTGGTGAACTTCTCTGTATCAGGATTTTGCTCCTCTAACTTTGCCATTCCTGCTTCAGTGAGACAGAAAGTATCAGCTCATTCTTTTGTATAAAATGTTTTTGGTTCTGGAGTTTCTAGGTCCCTGTTTTCTTCCCTAAATGTTATTATCTGCTGCTCTAGTTCCATAAGGTCTTCACTGGTTAGTTCTTTGCCGTGGGAGTCAGGTAATTCTATATCATTTTCATTGATGTCCAACTGCAGTTAATTACCAATAACCCTTATGGTGCTTCATTTGTAAGTACGACTTGTACCTAAGTCGATGTTTGTAATTTGGGGATTTACTGTATAGTATACCTAGAGGTGGGATTGATGGATCACATGGTAGTTCTATTTTTAATTTTTTTGAAGAATGTTTATACTATTTTCCATGATGGCTATGCCAATTTACATTCCCCCAACAGTGCAGAAGAATTCCCTTTTTCTAGATTCTCACCAACATTTTTCCCTTGTCTTTGTGATAATAGCCACCCTAACAGGTGTGATATCAAAACCCTAATATCTCACTGTGGTTTTGAAATGCATTCCCTGATGATTAGTTATGTTGAGTATCTTTTCATGTACCAGTTGACCATCTATGTGATGTTTTTGGAAAAATGTTTATTCATGTCCCATTTATTTACTTTTATTTTTATTTATTTATTTTTTAGTATTGAATTGTAAGAGTTCCTGATATATTTTGGATATTAACCCCTTATCAGCTAGATGGTTTTCAGATATTTCCCCTATTCCCTAGGTTTTCTTTTCATTTTATTGTTTATTTCTTTAGTTGTGCAGGAATGTTTTTAGTTTGATGTAATCCCATTTATTTATATTTGCTTTTATTGCTTGTGCTTTGGGTGTCATATTCAAAAGGCTGTTGCCAAGACCCATGTTTAAGGAGCTTTTTCCCTGTTTTCTTTTAGGAGTTTTATGGTGTCAGGTCTATGTTTAGGTCTTTAATTCATTTAATTTTTATGAGTGTTTTGCCTGACCTGTGGTGGCGCAGTGGATAAAGTGTCGACCTGGGAACACTGAGGTCGCCAGTTCAAAACCCTGCACTGGTCTGGTCAAGGCACATATGGGAGTTGATGCTTCCAGCTCCTCCCCGCTTTCTCTGTCTCTGTCTCTCTCTCTCTGTCTCCTCTCTAAAATGAATAAAATAAAATAAATATTTAATTTTTATGAGTGTTTTAAGATGGGGTATAATTTTCTTTCTTCTGTAGTGATTATCCAATTTTTCTAGCACCATTTACTGGAGAGAGTATTCTTTTTATTCTTTTTCTTTTTTGTATTTTTCCGAAATGAGAAGTGGGGGATGGCAGACAGACAGACTCCTGCATGCGCCCGACCGGGATCCACCTGGCATGCCCACAAGGGGGTGATGCTCCGCTGCAACCAGAGCCATTCTAGTGTCTGAGGCGAAGACCATGGAGCCATCCTCAGCGCCTGGGCCAACATTGCTCCCATGGAGCCTTGGCTGAGGGAGGGGAAGAGAGAGAGAGAAAGAAAGGAGAGGGGGAAGGGTGGAGAAGCAGATGGGCGCTTCTTTTGTGTGCCCTGGCCAGGAATCAAACCAAGGAATTTCACACACTGGGCCAACACTCTACTGCTGAGCCAGCCGGCCATGGCCAGGAGAGAGTATTATTTTCCACATGAGTATTCTTGGCTTCCTTGTCAAATATTAGTTGACCATGTTTATTTCAGGGCTCTCAGTTCTGTTCCACTGGAATATGTGCCTGTTTTTATGCCAGTAGCATACTGTTTTGATTACTATAGCTTTGTTATATAGTTTGAAATCAGGAAGTGAGATGCTTCCCGCTTTGTTCTTTCTCAAGTTTGCTTTGGTTAACTGGAGTCATTTTGCATATCTGTATACTAACAACAAAATGTCAGAAAAAGTAATAAAACAATTTTATTTACACTAGCGTCAAAAACAAAGTACTCAGGAATAAGTTTAACCAAGGAGGTAAAAGAGCTGTACACTGAAAATTATAAGACACCAATGGAAGAAATTGAGGAAGACACAAATAAATGGAAAGATACTTCACATTAATAATGTTGTTAAACTATTCGTAATACCTAAAGCCATCTATAGGTTTAATATAATCTCTATCAAAATTTCACTGGCATTTTTCATAGAAATAGAACAAACAGTCACAAAAATTTTATGCAGCTACCACAATTTGAATGATTTTGATGATATAGTCACTGCCTAGTTAAAAGATATGGTGTCAGCCCTGACCAGTTGGCTCAGCGGTAGAGTGTCGGCCTGGTGTGTGGAAGTCCTGGGTTCGATTCCAGCCAGGGCACACAGGAGAAGCACCCATCTGCTTTTCCACCCTTCCCCCTCTCTTTCCTCTCTGTCTCTCTTCCTCTTCCACAGCCAAGGCTCCACTGGGATCCAGGTCAGGCCCATGCGGGAGTCTGTCTGACTGCCTCCCTGCTTCTAACTTCAGGAAAATACAAAACAAAAACAAGAAAAAAATATGGTGTCTTCTTTTTGCCTACATAATAATGCCAAAACCTCTTTGCTTGGCATCAGTCTGGACTCTGCTTGCTATTTTTACCTAATCTCTAAGCATTCCCACCTCCATCCTCCTGGTTTATGCTTTTTGGATACTCACATCCCCCCATACTGTGCATTTTTACATCTTTATATTTCTGCTTGTGTTGTTTCTTTGTAGCCTGTCAGACTCCTACTATCCATCAAAGCCAGATCAGACATCTTCCCTTTTTTATAGCTGTTCCTGATAGCCTCCTAATAAATAGGATTAATTATTAATTTCACTTCTATAGTGCTTTATTCACTTTTTTCTAGCCTTTATTCTTCAATTTAACAATGAGTTATATAATATTCTCCCTAGGTAGACTATGAGCTCTTTCAGAGTAGGAATCTGGACTTTAATATTTTTGTTTCTCCGGAGCATGCTTCTAGTCACATAGAGCAGGTACTCAGTGTTTGGTAAAAGTTTTAAAATTATTTTTTGTATGATGATGAGTAGGTTAAGCGAAAGTTGCTATTAGTAGGAGTAACAGAGAATATAATGGGTGGGGGATTTGAGGTGGTTGGCAGCAGAGTGAGCGGATGTTTACAGACAGGAGGAAGAACGGTGGCAAGGGTAGAAAGCAGGTAGAGGTGATGAGGGCATGTAGGGTGGGAGGCATGCTTTATAGGCAACCTTCCACTGAGGAGCAGAGCCTCCTGCTATATTAAGGTGGGCAAGGAACAGTCTGAATAAGTGAGATAAGAGAAAGGAATGGTGGCTGTGTTCATTTTCCTGCTTGGCTTCTCTGAGGTTCAGGGTGGGGTTAACACAACATCTTAATGTGAGACTATTAGACCCTTTATGCCTCTCTGCAAGACACAACTAACAGATAACATACAGTATATTTCCCTGCTTTTCTTGTTTTTATGTGTTCTTTTTTTCATTCAAAGCTTTGAGACTTTTTTTTCTTATAGGAAGAAAAGATTACCTGATTCTTTTTCACTCCATGGATCAGTTATGCGACATTCACTTTTGAAGGGAATTTCTGCCCAGATAGTGTCTGCAGCTGTAAGTACTTTGTTCTCTTCCCTCAGCTTTACAACCTGCAATGGCATAATGAAGTAGGAATGAGCATAAAACAAAGCGCAACGCTTCTCTTGGCTCAGGGCTTAAGAAAAATAGAATCTGGCTTTCATGGGTTTCGTGTGATTATTTTTGATTCATAAGACATGGCTATACATCTTGACATAGAAATTAGTGCAGCCATGAAGTAAAGGTCTGCTCAGAGTCCCGAGCGTGCCTAAATGAAGTATGGCAGCAAGCCTGAAAGAAACACTATCTGCCTTTTCTTTCAATTCCCTTTCAGTTAAGTTGCCATCTTGTGTATGGTTGAGGTAGAGTGCTTGTTTCTTTAGTCTTTTCATATGAAGAAATGGTGGTTCAGAATCTTTTACAACTGAGTGATTTCATTTTGTTTTGTTTTTTTAGTAATTCACAACATCTTTTCATGCACCTAATTTCATTTCCTCTTTGAACTTTCATGGTAGGGAAAGCCATGTCCTATTTTCAAATGAGAAGACAGGTTTAGAGAGGTGATATTAATTCATCTTACATTCGGTTAGGAAATAGCAGAGCAATTACACAAAATTGGAGTTTCTGGTTTCAAGTCTAGTGCTTCTTTGTTGTGAAATGGAGGTGACATTGGTGAATATGTCTAGTAGGTAATGGCTGGAAGAGAATATGTGTGGGTTTTCTTTTTTTGAAAATGATTTAGGACCCTGGGTTAATGCAAAAATATTTAATAGTTTATCAAGACAATAGGCACTGATTCTGGTATCTTTTATCAAATTTTTCTTTGACCCTAAAGCCTATAGTTTTCTGTAGTCTTTCAGTTTTAGTTTTCTGCGTTCAATAAATAGATCCTGTATATAATAATAATGATGATGATCATGATGATGATAGATTCTGTATATATTGTAATAATGATGATAGAGCCTGTATATAATGATGATGGTGATGATGATGATGATAGAGCCTGTATGTAATTATGATGATGATGAAGATGATGATGACGATGCCAGATTCATGCTCCAGGAACTTTGATGTGGTTTATGTTTTATTTTTCATGAAGTTTAATTGGCATTTTGCATATTCAATGTAGACAAAGTTTTGATTTTTTAGAAGAGGGAGAGATTACTACAGAAATGGCATCGTGAAACCATAGCCACATTGTAGTTTTCAGGTTTATTAAAGAAAGGTCTTATTGCAGATAGGAAAAATAATAATAATAGAAATAAAAAAAAAAAACGAAGAAAGGAAAAGTATTCTCTGTGGGCAGTTGGTATACCCTGACCCAGCTCATACATCATGAGGTCTGTTTGACTAGAAAGATAGTCAAGCAAAGGAGGAAACCTGGGCAGTTGTCCTTCTTTTAGGTGGAGAGTAACTCATATTTTCTAGAATGGGAACCACCTGTTGAGGATTACATTTCCATGACGTTTTCTGAATTTAATCCTTATGTAGGTGATGAAATTCATTCCTTTCAAAATCAAGATGAACCAGAACAGTCATTTGACCCACCTGTGTAGTTTTAAAAATATTTTGAATAATGGAGACTGAACTAAAACTCAGACACTGAACAATGATTAGATAAATCTGTTATTTAAAAGGGTCTCTCCTCCTCCTCAAAGAGTGGGGGGAAATTCTAATAAATCCCAGAGTGTTTGCATTCTGTTCTTATTTCATTGCTATGGCCCAGCGCCTTTGGTATGTTAAAATGGAAACTGCTTTTCCTGTGACAGTCTTCAACTCTGCCTTCCTAATTCTGGATTACCAGCTCAATTTGAAGTGTATGCTTTTCTGTGATGGTTGGTTTATTAACATGTAAAGCTAGTTATATTATTGGTATCTCTCCTGAATAGTGGTTCAGTAATGCCTTCAGCCATGTGGATAGTGATGTTATTAGGGCCACATGGGGCCTTGATCATCACGACTTTGTAATCCATGCCTGCAGAACACTTGGGAGAGATGAAACTTTTGGAGTTGTGAACTTGACTGTTTAATTTTGGAAACCTCCTCAAAGTAATATGACCTGTGACTATATTTAAAATTAATTCAAATTAAATTGTACAGGATATTTATCATTTTAATGATCACCTAAGATAAAAGAAATATCTCAATATGGTGTTTTTGTAAAATGTGCCTAATGTGTAAGTCCCCTGGAGTGCTTGTGAAACGCAGGGTCCTGGCACTGCCCCAGTGGTAACTGGCCTGGAAAATCCGGCAGTGTAGCAGAAGGGTCTGCATTTTAACGGGTATCCCAGGTGATTCTAATTCATCTGACTTCATAAAACCACTACCCAAAGATGTTGCAACATTAGTACTAAAATTCTGTAATCTCTAAAAGGCTCCCCACACCTGTGGTTTTTAGTTTTTAAAGTTAACTGACTTCTGATTTCATTATTCAGGCTCCATTTTGAATGTTGTTTATGTTCTTCATCTGCTGTCCCATTCTTTTTCTCTGTCTGGGACACACATCAATCATTTAGCAAGTATTTATTGCATACTTCTTAATTGTTGAGCGTTATGCTAGGCAAGTTTCACACACACACACACACACACACACACACACACACACACACACACACACACAGCGATAGCCCACTGTCCAGGACCTGGAGAAACTTTCTCATTAAATCCTGGGAAGCTCTATTAAGTCAGATAAAATAGAGTCTTCCTTCTGAGAGATTATTGTAACTAATTGACCACATTGATAGGGACAGACAGAAAAATGTAGAAGTAATGTAAAGAGCCTGGCTGGGGCCTGAGTTTGAGACATAGTTCTACCACTTGATGAATAACCTTGTGCAAGTCAATTAAACTCTTTGAAACATCTGTTTTTTTTAATTTGGAAACTCAGAATAATGTTAACTGTTTTATTTATTCCTCTAGTTTTGAGAATTAGATAGTATATATAGTATATGTGTGTGAAAGCTCTTTGCTTTTCTAGTGCTAATCATTATAATCCATTACTATATTTGAGAAGCATCAAATAGATATTCTTCCATTTATATGATACTTTATATTTAGTTTGATTCTCAGGACAACTCACTAATGTAGATAGGGCAGTATTTGCTATTGGTTGAACAGATTAGGTGATTAATATCCAAAAGGGTTAGCTGATTTTCCCAGGGTCATACAGTTACTGGTAAGGAGCTGGGACTAGCACTTAATTTTTTATTTTCTCATGTGAACTGACTGACTATACCTTGCTCAGGTTTTATTTAGGGGTTATTGCATAATCTACTGGATAGGAAGCTCCTACTTTGAAGAAGAGTATCTTTTGTATGTGTTTTCTTTTTCTAAAACTTTCTGTACTCCTACTATTTTGACCCATAGTACTTATACATTACTCACATTATTGAAACTATAACCTCTCTCCTCTCTTTTTCCTTTACATTTTCATTTATAATCAATATCTTTCCTAAAGCATCTGTTATAGTAAGTCAAATAAGATGACCTTACTCTCTTGCTCTTTATGCTTTCTTGGTATATACAACTTCTGTAGTATCCCTTAGGGCAAAACAAAGGTCCTATCTTGTATGAATTGATTTGAGTCAAAGTATATGTAAAAAAGAACGCCTTATATCAGTTTCAGTTTTATAATGAGAATATCTTTTCAAGTACTTTTTTTTCTAAATTTCATTTAGGACAAAGTAGATGCTGGCTTGCCTACAGCAATTGTAAGTATACTTTAAATAATTCTTTAAAGGTAAGTTTTCTATTTACTTGGGGTTTCTTAGATTTATTCTTCTAATGTTTAAAGGCATTATAGAAATTATTGTAATAATTTATATCATTTATTGTCAGTAATCAGGTTTAAAATTTGTCCATGTTGAATGTTCTCTTTCTAGTGTATTGTTAATATATAGGCTTTTGTTTGAGAAGCATATAATGGAATAATGAATAGTATTTTCTAGATTTATTTGTGTGTAGTTCTACCCTGCCCAAGTAAATTTGCTCCTTCTGTGATTTGGCCTCCCTTTGGTTATAGGAGTGGGAAACAGTATTTGGTACAATCATTTTCTGGTAAATAGTACATACACTTAACAGCTCTGAACTCTATTGCTAGGCCTGCCAAGTAAATCTGTAGAGTGATTATAGAGAACTGGGGCATAGTACTGAGGCCACTAGTGGCCTCTTTGCTTGACTATTTCCAGCTGCCTCCATAGCTTTTATTAGTTAATTGGTGAGGAAGTTGGACGAATTATGAACATTTCTGGTGCCTTTTGGCTCCTGGAAATAAACTAGAGAAAAGCTTCCTAATCCCTTTTCCACACCTCATAGGAGATTCTTGGTTGGGTAGCATAAGTGTCTCTCATTTTGTCTGGACCCCTGAATTTCTTGCTTTAGAGGAAGCTGTTATGTTTCTCTCTATAATGTTGAAAATATGATAGTTTGATATTGTTACCCTTAGAGTAAATTTAGAAGGATTCCCAGAAATAAAATGTCCTGAGTTTCATTTCCTGTTATGCCTCCTAGATGAAATTCTCCTTATTTGTAATATAATTGATATGCCATTTGGTTCCTAGAGAAAGGAAGACCAACAAATTCAAATCTGCTTATTCCACATCCTTGCTATCCTGTCTTAAAATAATAACCTTCCCTTTTGTTCTCAGGCGGTGTCCAGTCTGATAGCAGTGGGTACGTCTCATGGATTGGCTTTAATATTTGGTAAATTTTCCAAGTACTTACTTTTTTAAATTTTAAATATTAATTATCCTTTTGGGTTTCATCATAGTTTACATAGTAAACTGTATTTTCTTGGA
Organism: Rhynchonycteris naso; assembly: GCA_037038555.1. Taxonomy (NCBI): domain Eukaryota; kingdom Metazoa; phylum Chordata; class Mammalia; order Chiroptera; family Emballonuridae; genus Rhynchonycteris; species Rhynchonycteris naso. The sequence goes on from CM073002.1 coordinate 41,945,412, forward strand.
ATAAAACAAAAACTTGAAAAGTAGTTTTTTGATTGTTAAAAATTACTTGACTCAGCTTCATTTTGTTGCTTGTTGCAAATTTATTTTCTCTATGAATTTATGTGCTATCACTTCTATTTACTGTCTGCAGACCTAGACAAAAAGCATAAAGTTGGAAGAGACCTTGGGTTGTCATCTTGTCTGCCTTCAGTTGGTGGTGGGTGGCAGGGGTGACTTTTGATCCTAAATCATGTCTGAATAACGGGTATTCTAGAAGATCTCCAGGAAAGAGATTTCCAGGCATTCTTAGTAATTTTCAGTACCTCTCACTAACAATAGATTCTTTCTAATTTACATTGTAAATCCCTCTAAACTGAAAATTTTTTTATCCTTAATCACATTCTTTTCTTGGTTGAGACAAGAACTTAACTAGTTTCACTTATATGGTAGAGGTTAGTCTTTCCTATTTTCTCATGTTTTTACCCCTATCTGATACTAAATAACCCCAGTTTCATTCATCTTTCTTTGCTTTTGGATTCAGTACTATGAGTAGAACATTTTGTTGTTGTTATTTTTTAAATTTAAAAACTGTTAATATTTTTCTGTCATTTTTTGTGTTCTCTGGATCTTAAGTCTTTCATCTCTCTTAAACGGAATTCCTGATGACACTGTATTTCATTAAGAAATTTAGAAGCTATTAGATAAGGGTTACCTGAGAATACTTTAATAGCAGAACCACAATTTGATCTCTGTGGGTCTTACGTCTTTATTTACCACATTAGTTATTTTTTCTTGTTTTTCAACAATTTAACTAACTTTATAAAATTTTCCATTATGGCAAAAACCTTATTTATCATGTGATTTTCATACCTAGTCTTTTCAAAGGTGATTGATATAAATATGAGTTTTATTGTTTGGAGATAGGAAGAATGAAAACAAAAAATATAATTCTCTTGAGAGAACTATAGAACTGATTTCTTTAAATAATATTTCTCTTATTCTATTATTGGTATATGTTCATAATTGAAAATTTAGAAAACATAGATGAGCAAAAGATTGAAGATAGTAAATACCAAATTCTCCCATGCAGAAATAGTACCTAACATTTCTGTATAGTCTTCTAATCTTTTCTGTGTGTGCGTGCGTGCATGCACGTGTATATATACCTCCAGATGGGATTATTTAATATATAATCTGCTTTTTCATTATAATGAGTATCTTTCTATGTAATTATATATTCATCTGTAACATTTTAATGACTACATAGTATTCTTTTAAATGGATTCATAATTTACTTAATCACTTCCTGATATAAGACATTTAACGTGTTTCTAAATGAGCAGTATAGCGATGAACATCTTTGTTCATGCATTTTTTTTACATGTGATTACTTACTTAGGGCAAATTCCTGAAAGTCCTAAGTCATACCCTATGTCAGGGTATGAACATTTTAAATGCTTACAATATGTATTGCCTAATTGTCTTCTAGAAAGTTTTACCAGCCATCAGGCGTAGTAATGCCTGTTTCCCTGAGAGGGCATACTTCATATTGGATTGATAGGATTTGGGAAAAGGATCATAAAGGTGTTTTAAGTTAAGTCCCCTTATTTTACATAGGAGATGATTGAGAACCGGAGGCTAAGTGACAGTCACAGAGCCAAAGTTAGAATTAAGGAATATGAAATCCTAGATTAGCGCCTTTCCACCATTCTGATCAGTTCTCCTGTCCTGAGAGAAAAGTCCAATTCCAAGAAATATGAAAAAAAGAATAAGGTGATTGAAGATAGAATATAATGTATATATTCATCTGTCAGCAGAATGCATGTTGAGTTTTTCTTCCCACTTACCATTACTTTATCTGCTTTAACATTACCTTCTTGCCACAAGGTTTTAAGACTTATGTGCCTGCTTATAATCAAACCCATGTAGAGCTTACTGCAACAAATTAAAATGAATAACTTAAAAACTAACAGCAAAGAGTACATTATCTTTTGCTTCTGTCCCCTTAATTTTCTTGGGAGTGCTTCCTAGTTTTCTTTAGATCCCAGTAACTTTCTGATGAAATAGTAATCTTTTATTATAGTCCATGGAAAAGCATTATGCCAAAGTGAATAGCCTGAGAAAGAATCTTAATATTCTGGTTATGCTTTGGGTTTTTAATTATGTGTTAATAAATTTTTGTAGGAATCATATACCTATAGTTGGGTGAGTTTTAACAAATGAATTAAAATTTGCTTAAAAGCCAGTGACAAATGGCTGAATAATAATACTATGAAGAGATCTGGGTTAAATCTGATTTTTTTTTAAACATCTTTGATCATAGGTAAAAGTATAGAAAGAAGAACTATACTTGTTTAAGTATGTATAGATTCCTCTTTGGAATAATGACCTGGGACATTGAAATAGTAAATATGATAAGCTTTATAAAGATTGATGTATGTTGCCTAGTCTTATGGAATTATAGATATATGGCATTTATTGTATTGTATATCTTGGTTCTTACTTAGATAAAGAATCTCAAAAAGTCAAATCTTAATAAAGATTATGTTTTCTTATCCCAAGATCCTTAGTTTTTCATTTTTTTGGGTTGTTAGCATACTTTAGTAGATTATCTTTATGAAATTGTTTTTGTTTTTATCAGGCTTGTCTTGGATTTACTTCCTGTGCTGTAATTTGAATATTACATCTTTTTTCCTTAATCAGTACTTGAATATAATCATAAACTCTACAGACATCAATTAATCATAGTTAGTATCATTCCTATAGGTAACTAAAGTTTGTCACTTAAACTCTTGAAATTTTACCTGTCTTTTCTCTGAATTTTTGAACTGATCTCTTGCTTTCTCTCTTTTGATCTTTCCTCCATGGATTCAAAGGAAAAGGTATTGTAATTTTGGTTTGCATGAGTGACTCTTTTTCTTTTGACCTTTTTAATGTTGAAAGAGAATGATCTCAATTACAGTCAATACTCTCTTATGAAATGATTATGGAAGAAAACCAGCTAATTGAAAGATTGGTTAAGCAGGGAATTATTAAAAATTACAAATTTGTGTATACCTTCAATGTTTTATTTTAACTGAAAATATATATTCATTTTTCCCTTAATCTTTTGATATATACCAAAGTCTTTACTTTGAGTTTGTATCTGCCAGATGGAGGTCTGCAGCATCTTTTCTTTTTTCTTTTTCTTTTTTTCTGGCGTAAACTCCATCAATAATGGGTCATGTAAAGTTTGCACTTTTAATTAAAAAAAAAAATAGGTAAAAGCTTAGGCACCTGTGAATCAATCAAAGAGTGTAAAATTCTAGATTTTTATAAAACTTCTCTTCAATCTTCTATGGATACCTTGTATACTCCTTTTTTTAAAATTTTATTTAGAAAATTAAATTTAACAGGGTAACATTGATCAATAAGAGTACATAGGTTTCGCCTGACCAGGCGGTGGCGCAGTGGATAGAGCGTCGGACTGGGATGCAGAGGACCCAGGTTCTAGACCCCGAGGTCGTCAGCTTGAGCGTGGGCTCATCTGGCTTGAGCAAAAAGCTCACCAGCTTGGACCCACGGTCGCTGGCTCGAGCAAGGGGTTTACTCAATCTGCTGAGGTCCCGCGGTCAAGGCACATATGAGAAAGCAATCAATGAACAACTAAGGTGTTGCAACGAAAAACTGATGATTGATGCTTCTCATCTCTCTCCGTTCCTCTCTGTCTGTCCCTTATCTATCCCTCTCTCTGACTCTCTCTCTCTCTGTTCCTGTAAAAATAAAAAAGAAAATAAAAAGAGTACATAGGTTTCAGGTAAATGTTTCTATAGCATTTGAACTGTTATATACCCATCACTCAAAGTCAAATCATTCTCCATCACCTTATATTTGTCCCTCTTTATACCCTTCTCCCTGCCCCCTTTCCCACTCACCCCTTATTTCATGACAGTTTTTAAAGCAATTTATCAGTTTTTAAAGCAATTTATCTTTACCAAGTTTTTCTAAAGTATTCATTTAGCTTTTATAGAAACAATAGCACTGTCATTTTCATTCTGTTTTATTAGTTCATGTATTATTAAGTTTTAAAAGTATAGCATATTACAGTGGCATGAATGGCATGACCAGGTTTGTCATTGAACACAAATGATTCTTCATAAGCATCAGCATTTAGAAGGTAGCCAGTTAGCCAGGGGGATTCAGTGTTACCTGGGCTCAGTCGGTAACCTTTACAGAGAGAATGAGAACTTTAATTGTGTGTTGGTTAGAGGGAGGTCAGGTAGAAGTATTTCTGCTGTTTTATAATCATTGATGAAAATGTTATCTTAATATCTCTTTGCTTCTCCTTTGGTTGTAGAGAATACTTTAATGTGCTCAAAGGTTAAGAAAAGAGTAATATTGAGAAATGTTGAATACTGGCAATAAAAGTAGAGCCCTATACACAATTAAATTTGATTCCATCTAGGATCTAGATATTTCCTACTTTAACAGTTTTTTAAAAAATTATTATTATTCAGTGAGAGAAGGGGAGGCAGAGACAGACTCCCACATGTGCCCCAACCGGGATCCACATGGCAAGCCCACCAGGGGGCGATGCTCTGCCCATCTGGGGTGTTGCTCTGTTGCTCAGCTACCAAGTTCTTCTTAGGGCCTGAGGCAGAGGCCATGGAGCCATCCTTGGCACCCAGAGCCAACTTTCTACAAGTGAGATATGGCTGTAGGAGGAAAAGAGAGAGAGAAGCAAGAGGGGGAGAGGTGGAGAAGCAGATGGGTGCTTCTCCTGTGTGTTCTGACTAGGAATCAAACCTGGGACATCGGACATCCACATGCTAGGCTGATGCTCTACCACTGAACCAACTGGCCAGGACCTTAATAATCATTAGGAATTAGGTAAAACAAATTAGAGAAGAAGAAATAGAGGATTGGGTTAATTTTATAGCTATTATAGGCTTTTGCATTATTTGTGACTTTCCTTTTCTATTCAGCACATTACTCTTAAGCCCAGAATATGCTGAGGAGATCCACCCTAAACAAAGTATACTTTGAAGGTATGCTAATAAAGAAAATAGGTATAATTCATTGCATATACAATAGATGTGTTTTTTGTGATATCTGGGCTTCAAGTTCTTTTAATTAATTGGTAAGCTATTGATTGTTAATAATAATCTTTTGCATTTTTACCATTTTGTAGTTTTAAATTTTATATAGGCATTTTCTTATTTAAGCTGTATGCCAATCCTGTGCAGTTTATAGGAAAAATGATAGTCTTATTTCTTGTCCAGTCATTTGCTTCATAAGGACCCTCTCCAATTAAAAAAAAACAAAAACAAAAACAACTCACATATGCCAACCAAATGTGGTTTTATGTGAATTTGTAAATGAAATTAGCTGTATACTAATTTAATCTTTTCCCCAACCATACACAAAAGAGTTTCAGAGAGTGGGGGGGGAGGGATTAGAATTTTTCCATTTAAATTAATGAGATCAAGAGCCCCCTGGAGAGTAGAATGTGGAGAGAACTCTGATTTTCATCTTTCTTGCTTATGTCCATGTTCTTTCCATATAACTGCAGAATTTAAGTATTTGGAAGAGGTTTTATTTTTATTTTTGTCAAGTACCTTTCCTCAGAATTGTCCAGAATTATCTGGACTACAGACTGTTAAGTTACTCTAGTAAAGAAACCTCTCTAGTAAGACTCTGCTTTCTTTTTTCTACAGAAATCTACCTTTTCTTAGTCTAAATTGTATAATAGCTAGTTTGTTAATATATTATGGTAAAAATAGAATATATAAAGATGGGAGTAAGAATTGAAAAATATCTTTTGGAGTTAAAATATATTATATTTTATACATTGTCATCACCTCATAGGCATACATGCAGTCTTGTAAAGGAATGTTATAAAAATAATGAAAACATTGTAAAAATCAAGAAAATAGTTGCAGGTAATTTCATTAATACAGGCCTATGGGACATAAATTTAATACATCTTTCAGGCATGAACAAGGTGCCTTATCTTAGTGAGTTTTTAGTATCCACAGTCAGGAAAGCACAGTTACATTTGGGTTTTTAATCTAGAAGTTAGGTAAGTCAGTTTTCCTTTCTTCTTCTTTGTTTCCTCTTTCTCAATGGTACCCTTTTTTCCTATTTTATCGTACACCTTAATTCTATTCTTACTTTTCCTAAGCTTAATAGTCTAATTTAAAGTTTGAACTTTGTTAAATCAAAAAGCAGTAGTGATTATCTCTTAGTTTTGGTGGATCATAACTGTATGAAGTTTGGATCTCAAAACGTTGACTACAAAGGATCCCAGCATGATACTATTCAGACGCTACTCTGTAAACCTAGACTTCAGTGGCTTTGTGAGGCTGGTAAGGAGGCCTTTATCCTCTTAACTTTTAGTTCATACATTGCCTACTTGCATGACCCAAAGTAGTGGTATGGATAGAACACTGTTGCCCGACCATTGTATCTTGCCAGTTTGCAAAACAAGGTGTACAGATTATCCACTGAATGTATAAGGCAGCCACAGCCTTGACAAAATAAAGGTCGTGGGAAACACCATTTTTTACAGATAGTTTCAGTAAAGCAAAATAAAATGTGATGTCATATTTAGAGTAAGTAAAATAGACTAAAGGAAATTTTAATAATTTGAATTAAACTAGAGAGGGAGGAAAAAGTATATAAGGAAAATAATCTGTTATTGTAATAATGCTAGATATGAATAAAGATGACATTTAACTATATCAGCCCTTTTATATTTATGTATTTTACTCCTTTTTGAATGTTAATCCTGGAAGGATAAAATGATTTCAGCCTGAGTAGGTGATGGTGCAGTGGATAGAGCATCAACTTGGGATGCTGAGGACCCAGGTTCAAAACCCCGAGGTTGCTGGCTTGAGCGTGGGCTCATAGACATGATTGTATGGTTGCTGTCTTGAGACCAAAGGTCACTGGCTTGAGCAAGGGATCACCAGCTCAGCTGGAGTCTTCGTACTCCCCAACCCATCAAGGCACATATGAGAAGCAATCAGTGAACAACTGAAGTGCTGCAACTACAAGTTGGTGCTTCTCATCTCTCCCCTTTTCTGTCTGCTTGTCCCTGTCAGTCTCTCTCTCTCTTTCTCTTAAAAAAAATATCTAAAATGATTTTAACATTGAGTTTTTTGTGTGCCAGATACCATACAGCCATCAGTTGTGTCAGAATTTCTTGGTGAGAAAGAGGTTCCTATTTGAACCAGCTTATGAACATACAAATATATTCTTGTAGCATTCACTTTGGGCAGAAGGACTTATATAATATTTTTCCCTAGACCTGAAAATGAATGCTTTTCTAAGCGCTTTCTGATAACTACATTTGCCCTTATAGAAGGAAGATTTGCATATGTCAGATACCCCTGAGTGCAAGGCACCATTCTGAGTATTCTGGGAGTGTTAATTAACTCATAACCTTTGCTTAGAGAGGTCATAGTCTCACAGTGGAAATAAGATATATTTATCTCCAAAACGTAGCATGTAGATAGTGTTAAAAAAATAAAATTCAACTGAGTAAATTTTAAGGATCTAATGGCTTTATTCAGTGATTTCATAAATCAGGTGCAACCTAGCACAGCAGTTTCAACCAGTGTGCCCCAAGAATTTTAAAAACATGCAGTACCCAACGGTTTAGTCAGGAACACTGCTCTCTTTTCCCTTAGAGTGTCAAATAAAAATATGACAACAGTCAGCACAACAATAGGGACTGAATCAAAATTATATCTATTTTTTTTTGTCAACTTGGCAAAACATATATTTCTTGGTGTGCTACAGAATTTTAGTAATTAATTTATGTGTGCCAGTAGATGAAAAAGGTTGAAAATCGCTGTTCTAGCAGATAGAAAGGAGCTCTAAGAAGCTAAACAACATGAAAGACTTCTATAGGCAGAAGGGAATGGACAAGGAAATTAATACTAGCAAAAAGCAGATTGGTTGTGGTAAGGTCACCTTCCTTTAGGGGATGACAGGGGTCTGTTGGGCAAGTTACCTAATTAGTACTGACTAGGCATTCCTGGGAGAGATGGAAAGTTCAATATTGCCTGATCCATGGTGGTGCAGTGGACTTGGACCACTGAGGTCACTGGTTTGAAACTCTGGGCTTGCCTGGTTAAGGCACATATAGGAGTTGATGCTTCCTGCTCTTTCCCCCTTTTCTCTCCTCTCTAAAATGAATAAAGAAATAAAAAAAGTATTTAGTCTCAGTTTAGTGATATGGGCCTTAGCAAAAGTGATACCATTTGGGGTGTGTTGTCTTGTTTTTAATACCAGTTAAGGGAAGCACAAACAGTTGCTAGGGGAGTTGAAATCCAGATTGTGCAAGTATTTTTTCCCTTCTACACAGTTAAATTTTGTAAGCATGCCTTCCTATATTTAAGTTTTTTATTTCATGGTTTTCAATTGGGTACAATAATAACCACTATACAAAATAAACATTGTCTAGGAGATGCCCTAGAAGAGTTAATTAAAATTATTAGGTAATAAAGTTTAATAAATGTTTGAGGGCCTCCTGGAGATACCAGAGGTGATTAAGGCAAAAATCCTCTCCCTTAAATAACTTAATCTAGTAGAGATTTTAATTATTTGCTTTAACATATCAATTGTTGATGCTTAAAATAATTTCGTTAAGCCCTGGCTGGATAGCTAAGTTGGTTGGAGTGTCGTCCCAAAGCACACAGGTTGCCAGTTCAATCCCTGGTCAGGGCACACACAGGAACAACTCAATGTTCCTGTCACTCTGTCTCTCTCTCCCTGCCACTCTCTCTAAAAAAGAAAAAAAGATAATTTTGTTAAATAATTAAATGCCCACTTTATAATTTTATTTTTTCCTGTTAATTTGCTTAGTAAACCTTTTCTTCATGGATTAAATAAATGTAAATTTCAGTCAAATTCTTAATTAATAAATTTTGGGTTTTGAAGTTTTAAAGATACTTTAAAAGATGGTATTCCCTGAGACTTTTTATTCTGAAAATAGTAAGAAATATAATTCTGAATGAAGGTGATAAAAGATGGTTTGTTTAAGGAGATACAAATTTCTTACGGATTTTTCCATTTATTATTAACAAGTTTTGTATTATGCTTCCTTGTAGATGTTTTTTCTGTATTCTTAGAGTTTAATTCAAAGCCCAGCCTCTAGTCGATGCTTAATTCATATATTTAAAATGAGTGTAATTCATCATTTGATTCTTGCTATCTCCCAAGTTTTTTTAAAACAAATCTGTACTAAATATATATTTATTCACCCTTTCCATTTCTTTCACTTGATTTTACCAATTGTTTTCTTTAGATCAGAATCAAGCTTTGAGACTCTGTCTGGGTAGCACCAGTGTTGGAGGTCAGTATGGAGCCATTTCTGCCCTCAGTATTAACAATGACTGCTCAAGACTTCTCTGTGGCTTTGCTAAAGGACAGGTAAATATGAACTTTATTTCATCCATGATCAATGTTAAAATTTTTATTTATTTTTAAATTAATTTTTAGAAATAATATCTTTATGTTAATATCTTGAAAACCAAAACTTGTTATAAAATGATATGTGTGTAGAGCAGTGGTTCTTAACCTTTTTTGAGGTACCGAACCCACCAGTTTCATATGCGCATTCACCGAACCATTCTTTAGTGATAAATAAAATATGATTTTTCTCCCCAAATTCAAGACATAGGTATATGTTTTTTTACTGGTGCACAAAATGAGCCATGCATGAACATCACCTTGCTCAAAGAACAAAACCAACAAAGTGCATGAACTCACAACAAATTACAGTATTACTTTATTCTGGCCTCCGCGGCAGAGGCTTCTCCGAACCCCTGAGACCGACTCATCGAACCCCTAGGGTTCGATAGAACCCAGGTTAAGAACCACTACTGTAGAGCTAACTTGAGATTGCTCAGTCTGACTTTTGTCTTGTTCAGATCTTTAATAATTGTTATTAACTGAGCCAGAGTATGTGATTTTTAAAATATAAAGGTATAATTCACATATAACATTATATTCACTTCAGGTGTACAACATAATGATTCAATATTTATATACATGTGAAATACTACCATAGTAAGTCTGTTTACCATCTGTCAGCATACAAAATTACATAATTATTTTTCTTGTAATGAGAACTTTTAAGATTTCTCTTAGTAACTTTCAAATATGCAGTACAATATTACTAACTATAGTCATTGTGTTATACATTACATGCCCAGGACTGATTTATTTTATAACTGGAAATTTGTACCTCTTGACCCTCTTCACCCTTTTCACCCAACTCTCAGCCCTCCTCCCATCTGGCAACCAACAGTCTGTTTTCTGTATCCTTGAGTTTTGCTCTTTTGTTTGTTTTTTAGATTCCACATATAAGTGAAATCATATGGTATTTGCTCTTCTCAACATAATACCCTCCAGGTTCTTCTATGTCGCAAATGGCAAAACTTCCTTCTTTTTTCTCACTGAGGAGTAGTCCATGGTGTGTGTGTGTGTGTGTGTGTGTGTGTGTGTATCATCAGGGAAATGCAAATCAAAATCACATGAGATACCACTACACAGCTGCTAGAAAGACCACGATCAAAAGACAAGAATAAGTGTGGATGAGTGTGTGAAGAAATGAAACTCTTGTATACTATTAGTGGAAGTGTAAATTGGTGCAGCCACTCAAGTAAAGAGTATGGTGGTTCCTCAAAAACAACAACAACAACAACAAAAACTAGAACTACCATATGATCCAGCGATTTTACTTCTGGGAGTTTATCCCCCCAAAATGAAAATATTAACTCAAAAAGATATCTGCACACCCACGTTTACTACAGCATTATAATAGATATTATATGGAAACAGTCCCTTCTTCTGGGACTCCTGTAATTTGAATATTATTTCACTTGATGTTGACCCCTAGGTTTCTTAAGCTAGCTTTATTTTTTTAATTCTTTTTTTATTTTCTTTTTGCTACTTTGTTTGGGTGAGTTCCGCTGCTCTTTCAGATCAGCAATCTTTTCTTCTACTTTATCTGGTTTCCTGTTGAACCCCTGTAGTGTTTTTTTTTTTCAGTTGATCTTTTGTATTCTTCAACTTTGTGACTTGTATTTGATACTTTCTTATAGCTTCTAATTCTTTGTTGATGTTCTAATTGTGTTCTTTCATTCTTCTGCCAAGTTTGGTGAACATCTTTATTACCATTACTTTCAATTCTTTATCAGGTAAATTACTTATTTCCATTTCAGTAAGGTATTTTCTTCTCAGGTTATATCTTGTTCTTTTGTTTGGAACGTATTTGTTTCATCATTTTGCTTGACTTTCTGTATTTCTTTTTCTGTATTAAGGGGAAGAAGGTACTGCTTCCAGTCTTGAAGGAGTGACCTTCTGTAGGAGATGAACCTTATTGTTTAACTGGCCCTAACTCTTGGTTGTTTCTTGAACTTTTGTGATTGTATGAGCAGCCTGCTTTATTCTTGATTGGTCCCAGTTGTTGAATGTTTGCCATGATCTGTCAGTGTTACAAAGGGAAGGATCTCATTCAGCACCTAGTTTCAGGCTGATTGGAAACCAGACCCTTCAGCAGGTTTTAAAGTATGCAAATATATACAGTCCTCTGGGACTGCAATTGTAAAAAACCCTGCTGGCCTCCAGACAGGTGATCTGCAGGTGTCCCCTGGGCAACAATTGCAAAAAGTGGGGTTCCAGACAAGTATATAAACTCCTTTCTGGACGGTACCAGCTAATAGTAGTGATATGGAAGGTGTGCAAAGATGACGTATCTCAGCCTACATTCCCTGAGAATTCCTCTAAGGCCTCTCTATGTGTGGCAAAGCAGAAGCCTACCCCTGTGTGAATTTCACACTCCCCCTGTCTTTGGCAAGGCAGGGGGAGTGCACAAGGCCTGAGTGCATCCACCAGCTTTGGCGAGGCCGCTGGACAGCCTTGGGCTGGGGTGCACGTGCTCGCTTTGGTGGGACTGTGGGAGAGCACTGGCCTGGGACACTCCTGCCAGTTTAATGAGGGAGCCGGGGAATGGAGGGGTGGGGCATGCCTTCCAGCTTTAGTGGGACAGCAAGAGTGTGCTGTGACTACGCACATCTGCTGGCAATGGCACTGTAAAGGGCACCCACCCATCAGCACTAGTGCTAACAAGGTAGGGGGGGAGCACAGAAAAGATTGTAAACAGCATGTCTCTTCCCAGAGAAGTCCCATCATGTCCCTGCCCTTTCACAGACAGTTTAATATTGGAAAATGAATCTCCTTCACATATAGTTTAGGTGCTTTTCAAACTTCTGCTTTTGTACTGGGTTCCTGAACAAGTGAGTCTGCATGCAAACCCTTTAAGGGCAGAATCTTAGTTTCCTAATGCCCTTTGTGCCCTTTGTGTTTCCTGGACATAAGCCCCTTCCTTTGTTTTCAAAGACAGGGCCTCATCTATCCAGTGCAGGTTTCAAGAGGAGGGGCGCCTGATGTGGGGCATGAGTTCCTCACTGTTCAGGTAGAGCCTCCCTATTTGTGCGATCTCTCCAGATTGTGGGTTGCTGTGCTGCAGCTGGTGGGTTTCTGGTGAGACTGCATCTCTGCCTCTCCTACTCATCTTGATGTGGCCCTTTTCACCTTTGTTGCAAAGGAGCTGTTTAGTAGCTTTTAGGCCTTTTCAGAGGGAAATATTCCATATGTAGCTGTAAATGGTGTCCCTATGGGAGGAGGTGAGTTTAGGATCTTTCTATACTGTCATCTTGAATTCCTGACCTTTTGCATCTTTGGATTTTTAATATCTTAAGTCGTGTGTTTGTATAAGTAAATAGCTTTTATAAACAAACCAGGGTATTATACAAAATTTACTTCCTTAAAGTAGATAATTGTTGCTGCTTTTTATTTTTTTTATTTTTTGTTGCTGGTTTTTAAATATACCATATTCCACTTTGTGTATTCTCATTACTGTGCTCTTGGATACCTATTTTGATATTTCTTTTCACTTCAGAAACTGGCAGTAAGTTATGGTTTTTCTCATCTTGTGACTTATACATTGCTGGTTAGTTTGGTATTAAGCCTTTCCTATAATTTTTATCAGACCTAAAGAAATGGACTCATTAAGGAAATTTCTTTGACTTGTCAGGATAAAAGCAACATTTAAAATCTAAAGGGAGCCCTGGCTGGGTAGCTCATTTATTTTGAGCATTGTCCCAATACACCAAGGTTGTGGGTTCGATCCCCGGTCAGCGCACATACAAGAATCAACCAATGAATGCATAAATAAGTGGAATAACAAATTGACGTTTCTCTGTCTCCCTCTCTCCCTTCCTTCTTTCCTCCTTTCCTCCCTCCTTTCCTTCCTTCCTTCCTTCCTTCCTTCCTTCCTTCCTTCCCTCCCTCCCTCCTCCCCTCCCTCCCTTCCTCCCTCCCTCTTTCCCTCCTCCTTCCCTTTTTCCCTCTGTTATTCCTTCCCTCCTTTCCTCCTTTCTTTCCTTTCTCCTCCCTCCCTGCCTCTTTCTTTCCCTCTCTTTCTAAAATAAATATATATATTTAATCTAAAGGGAAAAATATACTGAGCAGGATGAGGGGTGGATGGAGATGGAATGAAGGCCTTATGCTTTAATGCATCTGCAATCTTTAGTTATGTTTTAGCTTTATAGTTCTTTGCCTGCAATGTTTATAGACCAGAGACCAGGAATAGATTATTTCAGCCAGAAGGCAGGAGATTTAAGTCCAAGAAAGAGCAATAAATTTGTTGTTTAAAGAATTTCGTTGTCTCATAGATTACTATGTGGGATTTGGCCAGTGGAAAACTTCTGAGATCAATAACAGATGCACATCCTCCAGGAACGGCAATTTTGCATATTAAGGTAATATCTTTGCTTTCTTTTTATAGTACTTTTTATTATTTTGCCTTGTATCTGTTTTAAAGTACATTTCTTTATAAACATAATTCTTGAAAATGAACTTTTGTTTGACTAGCCCACAAGATGCTTTCCCAAGTGAAAAACCAGAGTTGGGCTCGCATTGTAATGTTCAGCTGCAAGTTGTATTGATGTCTAATAAATATAACAGAAAAGAATAAATTGATGTGATCCTAGATAAGAGGTCGGAAGAAAAGACCGGCAGTACCCTGATGAAAATGCATATGAGGATTTTAAAAGATCTTTCTACCTTTTGTTTAGTCCACCCAGATTTTATTGCTGAGATAGAGTGCTCAGTCACACTTTGTTGGGAGTTACCTGAGGTTTAAGGCACCAATGTGAAATAAATGAATCTGTTGGTTTATGTTCTTTCAGTCTTCTAAAGGAAAAGCATTAAGATTTGAATCTTGGCCTTTTCCTTACAGGCCTGAAAAAAAATAAACCAACTTGGGTGACAGATTTTATTTATAAATATAATGAAAACATTGGTTTTGTATGTTGTCAAACTCATGTTCAGAAGCATAAAAGGTAAACGGCTATAACTGAGGAAATCTAAAGTTAGATTTTCTAGATTTTAATCAGGTACACATTTGGTTGCTTAGCTGTGCAGACCTCTCTTGTCCATACATATGCTTTTTAAAGCCTGAAAGCATCTGGAGTTTATGTTTCTGTATCTAGGTTAGTTATATAAAAGTCTTTTGTGAGAAAGCAGCATTGAAGCATTTAGCAACAATGAACACAAACAAGACAAGTAAAAGTAGAGAGAATTTCTTTTCTTTCTGAATATCATGAAACTTCGTCTTGACTTTTTTCCTTATGGCATGTACCCACTCCTAATGTGTTATAGTTGTTTGTGTTTATGTTTTATCTCCTTTAAGAGATTAAGATCTTTGAAACCAGAATCTGTTTTTCATTTTTTGTGTATGTGTTAGGCATAGTAGCTGCTCAATAAATGTTTGGTTGAAGGAATAATTAGTTGGTGGCGTTTAAGAAAGCTCAGTCCATTTGCAGAAAAAAGCATACACTTTGGGCGAAACAGTAGGAAACAAGCAATAAAGGCAGAGATAAAAGAGAAGAATGCAGCTGAGATTAAAGCATAGTAGCTGTAGATATCATGTTGTTTGGGAATGGTGATAAATGTGGTGGTGCGTGCAGACAGTGTGACATTAGAGAAAGGAATGGCAAAATATATATGTATAATTAGATACTTTGGAAGTTTTGGATTGACAGTAACCACTTGCATTTCCATACTCATTGTTCTCCAAACTTAATGGTATATCCCATCAGTAACAGTTTGGGCTTGCAAATTTATATATATATATACACACACACACACACATACATAAATTAACATACTACTGTACTAGTATTTAAGTACATCATGAAATATACAAGAAGTAGAAAATTAATACATAAAAATACGGTTCTTACTATTTTTTCTATACTCTGGGGTATATGCCTCCCACTTTGGCAACTGCTTAGCTAGACTTTGAAAACAAAAGTGGGGGACTTCTGTACTGTGCCTTTGTATGGAGTAGAGGAGGAATAATTTCATGATAGCCTCCTCTACCTCAACCATCCCTGACTAAGAACACGAATGCATACCATTTAAGATGGTTCACCAACTTCTGGTGTTAGGGAACCTAGTCACTGTATATGAAACAAGTTAAATTATTCAATTTTGTGTTGTACAACATCTACATTTACCATACCTCATAAACCCTTAGTATAGTCTGTCATTGTGAACATTATTACTTTGAGTGTTGCATGGTTAGTAATAATAACTGGAGGTATACTTGGTCAAAGAAGAGCAAGAGAGAGAGACAGACAGACAGACAGGGACAGGCAGACAGGAAGGTAGAGAGAGATGAGAAACATCAACTCATAGTTGCAGCACCTTAGTTGTTCATTGATTGCTTTCTCATATGTGCCTTGATGGGAGGACTCTTGCCAAGCCAGTGACCCCTTGCTCAAGCCAGCAACCTTGGGCTCAATCTATGATCCCATGCTCAAGCCAACAACCCCGTGCTTAAGCTGATGAGCCCGTGCTCAAGCTGGCAACCTCGGAGTTTTGAACCTGGATCCCCAGTGTCCCAGGCTGACTCTCTGTCCATTGTACCACCACCTGGTCAGGCTGTCTTTATTCTTGAAAACAAGACCACTGTAAATGTGTCCAAACTACCCTACTCAGTTTAATAGCAAGTTAGAAAATGTTAATGTAAGAACCCACGTAGAGAACTTTAGGACTTTTATGAAGTATATTTTGTATATTTTTCTTTTATCCTAAAGAATATGGTTTTGCTTTTTTAAAGCCACAGGTTTTTAAAGATATTGAGTCATTTTTATTCTGAATATGTGCAAGTTTGCATGTGTAAAGTGATAAGCTAAGTCTAGCTAAGTTGATTTCAATGCTAAGTGTGTTTGTTTTTTATTTTAAAATTTTACAATCCCCACCCCTTACCTTCTTAATACTTGATTGGTTGTTTAAATAAATTTTTTCTCTGTTTAGTTTACAGATGACCCAACTCTTGCAATTTGCAATGACAGCGGAGGCTCTGTTTTTGAATTGACATTTAAGTAAGTGATTAATGGACATTTATTAACAAATGAAAAGACTGGCTCTGGTTAATGATTTGAAGTTGAGCATGAGGAGGTCTGGAAAAGCCATGAGATTGAAAATAGGTTATAGTTCTATATTATAATTACCTGGGGAGGCTTATAGAACATACAGAGTTCCAGGTCTGGCCCCCCAGTTTCTGTCTCAGTAGCTTTGAGTTTGGATTCTAATCTACTTCCCATGGGGTTCATATGTTGTCAGGCTTGGGAACCATTATTCTGGAGTATTTCACTAATTCTGGGTTTAGGCCTCAGGCCCAGTTGATTATAAAACCATAATAGTCAGGTGTAGGAAGGTTTTTATTGCCTTGGAATTGCCCTATTTATTCTTTAAATAAGAGCAAAAACTGTCTAGATACATGGAAGAACACTTATAAAGCTGAGTTTAGAAAATAGAATATAAAATTCAATGTGTATTATGTTTCCATAAGTTTTTGAAAGTAAAGACTACATTTGTTTTTTGTATGTCTCATACCTTCTAGCAATGCTGAGCCCAGAGTAATTGCTTAACAAATACTATTTATTTGTTCAGCTAGTGCAGTGGTTCTTAACCTGGGTTCTATCGAACCCTAGGGGTTCAATGAGTCGGTCTCGGGGGTTAGGAGAAGCCTCTGCCACGGAGGCCAGAATAAAGTAATACCGTAATTTGTTGTGAGTTCATGCACTTTGTTGGTTTTGTTCTTTGACCAAGGTGATGTTCATGCACGGCACATTTTGTGCACCAGTAAAAAAACATATACCTATGTCTTGAATTTGGGGGAAAAATCATATTTTATTTATCACTAAAGAAGGGTTCGGTGAATGCACATATGAAACAGGTGGGTTCCGTACCTCAAAAAAAGTTAAGAACCACTGAGCTAGTGTTTATTGAGTGCCTCCATGTGTAGCCATTGTTCTAGGCACCAGACAGGTTGTTGCTTTAATAGAACTTACACTCCAGTTGGGGTGGAACTAAGGATACAAACAATGAACCGACACACAAATGAAATAATTTAGGTCGTTATGAGTGCTGTGAAGAAAATAAAACAGGTCAGTGTGCTGGAGTGCACTTGAGGCTAATTCAGGAAGACCTTTCAGAAGGTGACTTTAGAGCAAAGATCTGAATGGTAATGTGGTCAACAGTTATAAAGATCTGGAAGAAATGCTTCAGGCAGAGAGACATTCCAGCGCGAAAGCTTTGATGAGGTGGGCACAAAGAGCCTCCAGGAGCAACGGGAGGAAGACAGGTGTGGCTGGAGCGTGGCTTTGTCTGGAACAACAGTAATGGGAGAGGGGTGAAGGCCAGAACCAGATCATATAGGGACTTTTAAAACATGGTAAAACGTTTGGATTTGATATTATGTTTAGTGACAGATGCTGGGAGAGTTTTTAGAAGAGCAATAAACCTGACCTATACTTTAAAAGATTATGTTTTTGAGTTAGGAAGCTATTGTCCTAGTCCAAGTTAGAGATGATCGTGCCTTGGGTCATTGCTAAATCGATTTTCAATTTTTTGTTACATTTTTAGGAGAGTGATGGGAGTGAGAACCTGTGAATCTAGATGCCTGTTCAGTGGCTCCAAGGGTGAAGTGTGCTGCATTGAGCCTCTCCATTCTAAGCCTGACTTGAAAGACCATCCCATCACCCAGTTTTCCTTATTGGCCATGGCATCCCTAACCAAGGTAGGTGTATTTAGAAGATGAAACTCAACTTTTAAAGTCTTAAATACTGAAAAAGGAAAATTACTGGATAAATATTTAAAAATATTTTTCTCCTAAAGATACTGGTCATTGGATTGAAACCATCCTTGAAAGTGTGGATGACTTTTCCTTATGGACGGGTGAGTAAGCCTCTCCACCTTTCTGTCAAGAAAAAAAACATGTCAGGAGGTTGGGGAAAATGACTTTTCGGTGGTAAATTCTGAGAACCTGAGACTGTCACAAGACTAAGTAGAATGGAGTTCAGTACTCCAAAGTTTATTGTTTGCACTTCCCTCAGTGTGACCAAAGCAGCAGAAGCTGTTGATTAGAGCAGTGTTCTGGGGATCATGAGATCTGAACTTTTCTGTCTTTGTTGCTTTTAAGTTTTAGCTGCTGCTTAGATACTGAACTTACAGAAAACACTCCATAATATCCAGCATGTATTGTTATTTCATACTTTCTCCTTGGCTTCTGCCTCTGGTATTTTACTTTGAGAGATGATACTTACCAGAATTATTATGTACACCCCATTTCCCTTTTATTTCCAGCTTCGATGTTTTAAAAGAAATATGGTCTTCCAGTGTGTATGTGAGGAGAAGTATTGATAGGATGGGTTGGAAAGTGATGGTAAAAACTAAGACTAGCTCAGAAAGCAGCCCTTATACTGTGGGAGATCAATCACTCTTCTGTTTTCTTGTTGGTATTTTGTATATCTCTGGGGCCCCGTGGAAGCCTGATAAGACTGGCTTACACTCACATTAGTGTTTCTTAGGTGAGCTTCATTGGCTAATTGAGGTTTGTCATGGTGGTATTTGTTTTCATCTTTTTGTATGTTTTTATTGGTATTTGTTTCAACATTTTATTATGAACATTTTCAAACAAATAAAGAAGTTGAAAAAATTTACATTGAACATCTGTATACCTATAATCTAAATTCACAATGAACATTTTACTGTATTTTCTTTACTGTATATTCATTGGTCTATCTACTCATCAAATTATTTTAAAATTTATTTTCAAGTAAATTTCAGAAATCAGCATTCTTTTCCCTAAATATTCAGCACGCATGTGATTAGCTGGAGTTCAATAGTTACCTAAGTTTTTTCTTTCATATAAAGTTTACAAACAATAAAATACACAGATCTTGATTGTACATGTACTGAACTTTGACAAGTGTGTATACTTTTGTAACCCAAAGCTGTAGCAAGATGTGGAACATTATTGTCAACCCAGAAAGTTTCCTTGTGACACTTCGTAATCAGTCTCTGCTTTGTTGGAATTTTAATGAGAAATTGGAAGATATATTAAGGAACATTAATCAGATGGTGTTTTCAACCAGTTTTCTCTTTGTCTTTTCCTGTTAACTGTGATGACTTCTTTGGACCTTCTCCTCTTAGATGGATCCATCCAGTGTTCCCCTGCTGGCGTGGCACTTTGTGGCAGTGCACAATTATGTGAATCCCATGCTTGCTTTCTGCAGAGGAGATATTGTTCATTTTCTTTTGGTAAGTCCTAATATGATGCTAGTTCTGTTACAAAGTTTTTTCTATCAAAAGGTATTTTTTGATTCATCAGTAATTTAATATTATGTTAAAGGAATATGCTATCAAAATTCTTTGGAGAGAGAGTGACCTACTTAATTTTTGCTTAAGGCTTTAATGGTTAACATGGAAAACAACTGATCACCCTCTGCTCCATTCCCTTTCATGGTGTATTTCTTAGCTCCATATACTTTGACTAATAAATAATTAATGCTGTATGTGTTTGTATAAATATGAATGTACATAAGTGTGTATTAATAGCTTACCTATATACATATAGTATATTTATTAGGAAGTATCATTGAATACCTGCTGTGTTCTGTACATTGTGATGGATACAAGAAGCAATTGAAGAAAGTAGAAAACATAGATCTTTCACATAGCTTAAAGTATTGTTTGAAAGGCAAAATCAGTATGCTCATTACTTCTATGGAGAACAGTTTAAGGATTCAACTATGTGATGACAATGAAAAGTTGATATGTGTAGAATATGAAGGAGTTTATATGGACTGGAGAGGCCATGGAAAACTTTATAAAGGCTATATTGCAAACTTTATAGGAGGGGTAGGTATGCATATTAAGGGAAATAAGATGAACTGAAGGTATAGAGGTAAGAACGTGCCTGTCTAATCTCTTCTTGGGCTTCCTAGCTCAGTTAAGCAAGTGTGCCACTGCCCACATAGTTTCTCCAGCCAGAAACCTGGCGGTCACCTTTTAGTTATCCTTCTCCCTTCTTTTTTGTGTCATCACCACATCCTGTTGACTCTGTCTTCAGAATCTCCTGAATTTACTCTCTTATGTCTCCCCTATTGCTGCTTCCCTAGCCTAAACCACTGACATTCTCAGCCTAGGCTCTGGAGGTGCTTCCTAACAAGTCTCTGGCTTCACTGTCCTTACATATGCTATCACCTCTGCCAGGAAAACTCTGTGTGCTCATCCACTTTATCCTGGCTCATGATTAACCCTGCCTTCCCTGATCTCCTGTACATCTGTAAAACTTTCTCATTTGATAACATTCAGTACTTTTTAAATAACTTGTCTAATATTTTTCTTGCTCAATGGACTGAAAGTTCCATAAATTTAAAGACCAACTGTACTTCTGTATTTCAGCCGTGAGGACAATGCCTGTATAGAGGAGATGTTCAATGAATATTTATAGAATTGATGACAGGGAGAAACCTACTATATAAAATAAAGTTGACTATATGGCATGGATCTAGATTAGAGGCTGGCAAACTATGGCCTGTGGCCAAATCAGGTTGGCTTCTTGCTTTTATAAATAAAGTTTTATTAGAACACAGATATGCCCTTTTAGTTATATATTGTTTATGGCTGCTGTTGCATTACCATGCAGAGTTAAGTAGTTGTGACAGAGACCGTATGGTCTGCAGAACCTAAGATATTTACTATGTGGCCTTATACAGAATAAGTGTGCTACCCCCAGATCTGGATCTTGTATAATTGGCCTAGATTGGTAATGGGGAGCCATCATGGGTTCTTTGGTAATTAAAATGATAAAGATGTGAATAAAGTGATACTTTAGGATGATCAGTATAGAAATAGCAAAAATAATATATTAAAGGAAGGAAAAGGAAGGTTTTGCTCTTGTTAAAAGCAGGTGTAAGGTTTTTGACAAGGATGGTTGGTTGTAGTGAGAGTTTGGGATGACATTTTGAAGTAGGACAAAGTTTCTCATATTCCTGAATCTAGGGACTGAAGGACATCGCATTTTGAGTTTACATTTTAGAAGCATGAAATATTCAGAGTTAAGGTTAGTGAAGATTTGAATGTGCTGAGTTCGAAGTGAAGGTGGGATTCTTCAAGTGTTGTATTGGGGAATGTCCTCTGGGCAAATGGCAATCCAGGTTTGGAGTACAGATGAGAATTCCAGGATAAAGAAGGTAGTTGAAAGTGTGAAAATCAAAAGCTAGAGCATACATAACTGTAGTGGACACTCATGCAAGCGAAAGGAAAAAGGAAAGGCAACAGGAAAGGAAGTTCCTATGAAGGCATGTAGGGGGAGGAGGCGAAATAGGACAATACAGCATCATTTGAAGGCAAAGAGGAAAAGTTTTGGGACAGTTTTAATTCCAGGGTAATATAATACCAAAGAAAGATCAAGGAAGACCACCAAATATGAGACCACTGGTTATGTAGGAATTAGTGCATTAGAAACTTTTCAGAGGACTACTTTTTTATTTTATTTTTTATAGGGACAGAGACAGAGTCAGAGAGAGGGATAGATAGGGACAGACAGACTGGAACGGAGAGAGCTGAGAAGCATCAGTCATCAGTTTTTCGTTGCCGTTGCGACACCTTAGTTGTTTATTGATTGCTTTCTCACATGGGCCTTGACCGCGGTCCTTCAGCAGACCGAGCAACCCCTTGCTGGAGCCAGCGACCTTGGGTCCAATCTGGTGAGCTTTTTGCTCAAGCCAGATGAGCCTGTGCTCAAGCTGGTGACCTCGGGGTCTCGAACCTGGGTCCTCTGCATCTGAGTTCGACGCTCTATTCAGAGGACTACTTTTCAGTGGACTGGAGGTAGAGCTAGATTGTAAAGCCTTGTTAAAGAAAGGGGTGTATCTATTAGAGCAAACTGATGCAATTATAATATATTGTTTGGTTGCAAGAGGAAAGAGAATGGTTGTATATCTGTAAGAAGTAAATCAAGGAAAGGTTTTTTGTTTTTTTTTTTTTACAGGGACAGAGAGAGAGTCAGAGAGAGAGACTGGTAGGGACAAACAGACAGGAGTGGAGAGAGATGAGAAGCATCAATCATCAGTTTTTCGTTGTGACACCTTAGTTGTTCATTGATTGCTTTCTCATATGTGCCTTGACTGTGGGGTACAGCAGACCGAGTAACCCCTTGCTCGAGCCAGCAACCCCTTGGGTCCAAGCTCATGAGTTTGTTTTATTTTTTGCTCAAGCCAGATGAGCCCGTGCTCAAGCTGGCGACCTCGGGGTCTCGAACCTGGGTCCTCCACATCCCAGTCCAGTGCTCTATTCACTGTGCTACCGCCTGGTCAGGCTGTTTTTGTTTTTTACTTGAAGATGGAAAAGTCAGTAACATGTTTGATAGTAAGAGGAAAGGGCCCTTAAAAAGGAGTGGTTGAATATAAGATCAAGGGAGGGATAGTATCAAACAGTGATAGAGGGAGTAGGATTTAGTATATATGGATGAAGTGATTTTCTTTAGCAAGAACTTTAGCAAATCTTAAGTAGTTAATATTGGCATTGATATTTTCAATTATGAAACACCTTCAACAGATAAATGATATGGAACAATTTAGTGCTATTTTATTTTAATTTTACAAATGGGGAAACTAAGAAACAATAAGTGATTTGCCCTTGGGCACACAGCTGTAGTAGTGGAACTTACCGTATTTCCCCATGTATAAGACACACCCTTTTCGAAAAATTTGGGGTCTAAGAACTGGGTGCGACATACATGGTGGTTGTAGAATTTTTTACTTATATTTCCTGCTTTTTCACACTTGTTTTTGCGCTCATTGTTGAAGACAGTGACTCATCATCAGACACAGACGAGGACAAGCTAATGGGTGGGAATTCTGACAGTGATGAGGAGTTGTATGAATTTTATGATGAATAAAACTTGAGTTCAATAACTTCATGTAATACATTATTTTTTTCAAATTTCGGGCCCCTAAATTAAGGTGCGCCTTATACACAGGAGCGTCTTACACATGGGGAAATATGGTACTTCTTAAACCCATCACTCTGTGTATCAATCTCCTTTACCAGAGCGCCCTTTCTTACAGGGAAGTGGCTTCGTGAAGTGAAGATGGGTACACGGAGGCCCTCATTAAGTGGTCTCGGTTGTTGAGGTTTCTGATGAGGTCAACACTGCAGTGATGGGACTGGAAGTCAAAGAGGAATTGGGACTTCAAGGGAAAGAAAGACCACTAGACGTTACTGTGGGGAGTGTGCAAGAAAACAGGCTGAACTGCGTGGCATGAATTTCAGTCCGGTCAGATGTTCCTTGTGCTGGGTCTCTCTTCTGCAGTGCTCCATCCCCTCGGAGTAGAAGCGGAGAGTGCAAATTATATGAATGATTAAAGATTATAGAGTATATCTGTACACATATATAAACAAAATATTGACACTTGCGGTTCTTTGGAGAAACTTTCTGTCATTTGTGCTACAATAGTATTATATATCAGAAAAGTCTAGTTTTGTCATTGTGGCCACTTTTTTGCTTTTAATGAACTTTACTTTGTCACACCATGTCACCAACTATTTTGTGTTTTAACTCTAGCTAAAGACAGTTCTTGATGAAGTTAGGTTGTTCTGAATTATGACAGAGTGAATATTATACTACAGAGTTTTCTAATACTGACTACTAAACTGCTGACCAAATGTGCTTGGATTTTGTCACTTGTGTAGTAATTTCTTTAATTTTTCAGTAGTTTTGGCTTATCTATTCTCTGAATGGAAATAATTTTCTAGGTGGAGTATAATTAAGTATCTAAAATGTCCCTCAAACAATAGCTGATGTTTTCGTTGTTTTTTTTCATCATCAGGTTAAGAGAGATGAATCTGGAGCAATCCATGTTACTAAGCAAAAGCATCTTCACCTATACTATGACCTCATCAACTTTACTGTGAGTATTCAAATTAACTATCCCCATTTATTGCATGTAATTGTTTTAAGTCAGTAGTGCATTAAAGCTATCAGGATTTCTGTTGTGGACCATGCCTTTAAGATTATATAAAATATGGACAGAAGTGAAGTCTTGCTTATATTGAATCAAATCTGAGTTTGATGAGATGCCACATTATTTTTCTTGACTTTCAGCCTTATGTCTTTCATGCCCTGGAGGGCATGCCGTGTGGATCCTGCTGAACAAATGTTTTCTTTAATGTCCTAATTAGCTCAAAGGGGATTTTAGAAAAATTTAGGTGGATCTCTTCAGCATTGCTGTATTTTCTTTGTAAATATATTTTTATCCATCTGAGATTGTCCTAATTGGTTCAGGAACTTATGTAACCTATTTTTCTTGTGGCTAAAAACTTTGCGAAGTTCTCTCTCTACCATACATCCCAGTCCTAAGCAACTTTTTGGTGTAAAAGAAAGATTATTTCTTATAGTGTCAGTTTTTTTCATTTTATATAGTATGTTAATTCTGTATTAGTATAATTATAATATTTCTGGGTTTCTATCATTAGTGCTTTTTAGCATATCAGTATCTGATATCCAGTGAAATATTCTGTAGATGTATGAATATAGGCAACCCTAAATGTAAAACAGTACCTTGTTTTTCCAGTAAAAATGCTAAAAATGTTTTTGCCCCCAATTTGATAAAATGAAACATTTTGGGATTATAGATGAAATAGATCTTTATTATGTAGGATTTATAAATTTAGTTGCATGTTGCCTTTTAATCTCAGATATAGATTATTGATTTAGAAATAATGATTTTTCATATACACATTTCATGTTTTGTTCAATTTCTCATGCATATAAGACATCAGTGTCTTCGTCATCATCAAACTCCTTATTGAATCCTCTAACACAATTTTCTAGAATTCATCATCACTTCTGTTTCAGATGTTTGAGATACAGCACTTTTAAAATTGGCGTATGATTCTTTCCCCAGAAAATTTTTTTCCAACCACAGAGAGCCATTCTCCTAACAATACCACAGTGAGCATTTCCATTTGTTCTGTGGCTTATCCAAGATGTGACCACTAAGTGCACTGCTCTGTAACTTACCTTTAAAAGGCTGTTTACAATGTCAATAGTCATAATTATGAGGGTCTAACCTCAGGAATAATTGCTAGACTGCAAACATTTTTTTCTCTCTCATTCTCTGTCTGTTTTAATCTGGTGAGCTTTGAAAGCATTTAAAAACTATTACTGATGTTGTATAAGGCTAATAAAAAATATGTCTTTCCTAAATAATACTTTGTTTTTCAAAGTAAAGTGGTCAAGAGAGCAATTTATAGGCGCTCTTTGTAAAATATTTGAATATCAACTCTGTTTTCTGAGAGATAATTTCTTTTTTAAAAAAACAGAAAAACAAACCCTTCTCTTATAGTAGCTACTGTACCTTAATAGAATATATATTTTCAGCATATGTTAAAAGAAAACTGATCCATTTTTAACTTGGTTGTCACTGATATGGTATTATGCAAATAACCTTTGATAATATGGGATAGGTCACATAAATCATCATGAACACCAGAGAGATAATGTGCATGGGGAATTATTTTGTTCCCTCTAATTTAGAATTCTAATTGAGCAGATCTTAAAACATTATTTCTTGGGAGGGGTTGAGAGTTTAAAAAAATATATTTTAAAAATAAATCTCGGCCCTGGCCGGTTGGCTCAGTGGTAGATCGTCGGCCCGGCATGTGGAAGTCTCGGGTTCGATATCCGGTCAGGGCACACAGGAGAAGCGCCCATCTGCTTCTCCACCCTTCCTTCTCCCCTTCCTCTCTGTCTCTCTCTTCCCCTCTCGCAGCCAAGGCTCCATTGGAGCAAATTTGGCCCCAGGCACTGAGGACGGCTCCATGGCCACTGCTTCAGGTGCTAGAATGGCTCTGGCCACAATGGAGCATCACCCCAGATGGGCAGAGCATCACCCCCTGGAGGGCACGCTGTGTGGATCCTGGTTGGTTGCATGCGGGAGTCTGTCTGATTGCCTCCCTGCTTCTAACTTTGGAAAAATACAAAAAAAATAAAACAAATTAAATAAATCTCATATGTAACCCAAGAAATTTATCAAAATGGCATCCTTCAGATTTGTAACATTATTATTTAATTAATATTTTAAAAATTATAATAGCATTTCTTAAAGAAAATTCATAAGATATAGAGAAATAGAGCAAAGAACTCTCCTAATAATTTTAGGAAGGTTTTGAAGAAAATATATACTTTAGATAACTTCTATTTTAAAACATGTATTAGTTAAACACTAGCAGTCATCCTTTGACCACCTAGGTTTATGAGATTTAATTTGCCCTTTTGTTTCATTAATGTCATAAAAACTAGAAATGCAGAAGGTTTTTACTTTGCTTAAATCATTTCTACCAATGCACCTTTGAAAAAATTTTATAAAAACCAATAAACATATCCTGTAATATAGCTATTAAAGATCTTGTTGACCTTCTTTTAGACTATAAGAGTACTATTTAATGCTGTCATACTCAATACCGTGCTGTGTATCTATGGTTCTCTGGGCTGTTTACTGAGTAGCTCAGTGTGATTGTATTGTCATCAAGTTATTAAATGGATAAGATTCTTAATGTATATACTATGTGGCTGTGAAAAAGAAGGAAATCTTACCTTTTGCGACAGCATGATGGACTTGGAGATTATTATGCTAAGTGAAATAAGCCAGGCAAAGAAAGACAAATATCAAATGATCTCACTTATATGTGGAATCTAATGAACAAAGTGAGCTGAGGAATGGAATAGAGACAGAGGCGGGGTCACAGAAAGCAGAGGGACAGCTGTCAGAGGGAAGGGGAATGAGGGGACGGGATCAGAGAAGGTGAAGGGATTAGTGAATTTATATATACATAACACATAGATACAGATAACAAGACAGCAAATCCCAGAGGGAAGGGGGGAGGAGTGAGGGAGTTATATTGAGTAGGACACTTGAATTCATGTTAACACAATAAATTAAAATTAAATTAAAAAAAAGATTCTCAATGTAATTTAACTGAGTGGCCAAGCTTTCTTCTTGTCCTGAATGATGGTGTGGAATGGACCTCACTTTTGTTTTGTTGTGTGCTTGAATTGTAGTGGATAAACTCACGCACAGTTGTACTCTTGGACAGTGTGGAGAAGTTGCATGTGATTGATCGACAAACTCAAGAGGAATTGGAAACAGTGGAGATCTCAGAAGTTCAATTGGTCTATAATAGCAGCCATTTCAAATCACTAGCCACTGGAGGGAATGTTAGTCAGGCACTGGTAAGGGTAACTCATTATCTCACTGTTGATTTGATAAACTTGGTATTTTGTTGCTGTTTTGTTCTAGAAATAGAAACTGAGGAGTTATCTTTATGTCTTGAGGTGTTTCTTTAAAAGCCACTAGGTTGAGGAAGAGGAGAGTAAAGAGGGACAAACATACGGTGACCAAAAATATATGGTTGAAATGGATGTGTGTTTGTAAGTATTCAGGAATGGGAACTAAAACAATAATTCCTGTTAACCTTCTATCCAATTTAATGCTGAAGAGTTTTAAATTTTATACTAAAATGGTAAAATGAAATAGAAATGTTTTGTGAAAGGAATTATAAAAGCAAAATATTTTAGAAAGCTTAATCTGGTGGCACTAAACCTGATAGATGTAAGGGGTAAATGACTAGTGACAGGTGGTCTGTGAGAGTGGAAATATTTGGGTGATTGGTTAAGGCATGAGCAGGTATGGTGGTTGTGGGAATAAAAAGCAAAGGTGACTTTTAGAGAAAGAAAGACTTTTAGGAGTAGATGAATGAAATGTTGGTGCCAGGAGAAAAGGAAGACATAACTATTATCTTAGTATTAATTTTACTGTATTTTAGACAACCATGATAATGGCCTTTAGCAATTTACACAGATAGTTTACAGTTAAATTACTTTGAAGTGTGATCTTGTGTTTCCCAAACCAGTAATATTTAAGCAGTAATCCTTAAACTATCCCTGGGTAATTTCTTGAAAAAAGTAGTAATGATGGTCATATTTAATGAGTGTCTGCTGTGTGATATGAAGCCATCGCCCAAATCTCCCCAAGATATTAGAACTTTAAATAACATAAAATATACATGAAAGGGTTTTCCAGCCTCAGAGTTTAGAAACCAAGAAAACTCAGAATAAGGATAATGGTAATGCTATTCACTGTAGGAAGAATAATTACTGTCTCTTACTTAGATGTTTTCTGGTATCTGAGTGGTTATTAAAAATAATTTAGAGTATTTTTTTAAAGTCAAGCTTTAAACTTGTATTTTCAGCTAAGGTAGAATAATGAGGACTGGGTTTACTCTTATGTCTGGGGGAAAAAATTAGAAAAATAAATACCAGTTTTCAATATACTGCAAGTCAGGTAATGCAAGAAGACAGCAGTCCCTGACAAAATAGGAAACAAATCTCATGAGCCCTGTGAGTGTCTCTGTATCGAGAGTGTCTCCATGTGGCTCATGGAGAGGAACCCAGTTGGAGCTTGGAGTGCTCTGTAAGTTGGAATGTACAAAGGGTGCCCCTTGGGTATTCAGCAGACTGCTAATCAATAGCTGCATATGAGGAAACTACCCAAGACCAGGGAAAGAAATATTTGGAAGACCTGAAAGGAACTGTAGCCAGCATTTACACCATAATTGGTTACACCAGCCAGGTGGTAAACTTCATAATTCACAGGGCACTGGGTGGGCACTCTGGGGCAGTTTGCCTCAGGCTAGTGGGGAATAATTAGGACTGGAGTAAACTCTGCCTTTCCCCCCACTAACAGATCTTAAAAACAAGACCAGAAAGGCTCAAACTGTTTCCAAGGAACTTAACTCATCCCAGATTGTAGCATAATAATATTGATAGGAATACAGAAGTTTCCAGCACTAAGCAAGGTAAAATTCACAATGGTTGCCATCCAATCAGCGATTATTAGACATGCAAAGAAGAAAAACACAACTTCTACTGAAGAGAAAGATCCATTAAAACTGACTTAAACCTGAAACATATGTGAGAATTAGCAAGGATGTAACAGTTATCATAATTATAGTCTGTATGTTCAAGAAGTTAGAGACATGGAAGATATTAAAAATTGTATATCTGACTTCTAGAGATAAAACTACAGTGCTTGAGATGAAAAATACACTGAATATAAAGCAAAAACTAACAAAATTAAAAGGAGAAAGAGACAAATTCACAGTTATAGTTTGGGAATTTATAACTGCTCTCTCAGTAATTAATGAAATTGGTAGACAGAAAATCATTAAGGGTATAGAAGAATTAAAAAAACACTATTGACCAATTTGACCTAACTGATGATTGTAGAGAATTTCACCCAACAGAAGCAAAGCACAAATTTTTTTCAACTACACATGGAGCATTTACCATATAAGTTATGTGATAGACCATAAAACAAACTGCAACAGATTGTTGAAGGAATCATCAGGGTCACCCTGGATATAACCTAAATATCTGGAGATTAAATAACACTTTTATAAAGAAACCATGAGTCAAAGAAAAAGAATCTCAAAGGAAATGAGGATATATTTTGAAGTAAATAAAAATATGACATATCAAAATCTGTGGTCTACAATTAAATCAATTTTTGAGGGTAATTTATAGCATTAAAAACTTACATTAGAGCCTGACCTGTGGTGGCACAGTGGATAGAGCATTGACCTGGAATGCTGAGGTCGCTGGTTTGAAACCCTGGGCTTGCCAGTTCAAGGCTCATACAATAAGCAATCAATGAACAACTAAAGTGAAGCAACTATTCTTCTTTCCCCTCCTCTCTTTGTAAAATCAATAAATAAAATCTTAAAAAAAAAAGGACTTAGAAAAGAAGAAAAATCTCAAATGATTTAAGCTTCTATCTTAATTATGGAAATAAAAAAAGAGCAAAAATAAATTTAAAGTAGATTGAAGGAAGAAATAAAGGTGAACACAAATCAATCAAATAGAAAATGGACAAACAATAGAAAACCAAAGAATTGAAAAGCTCATTTCTGAAGAGATAAATATAACTGATAAACCTCTAGCGAGACTAATCAAGGAAAAAAGGGAGAAGACATAATTACTAATATGAGGAGTGAGAATGGTGATATCATTATAAAGTCTAGAGATACTAAAAAGATAATAGTTTTATGCCAGTAAATTCAACAACTTTAGATGAAATGGCAAAATTCTTTGAAAGGCACAGATTACCAAAGCTGACTCAAGATAAAATGAACAACCTAAGTGGCTGCACATAAATAAATAAATAAATAAATTTATTTATTTATTTTTTGCAAAGAAACTCCAGACCCAGATAGCTTCACTAGTGAAGTCTTTCATATTTTAGGGAAAAAAAGGCACCAATTTCATACAGAAATCTTTTTAAAAATAGAGAAGAAGGGAGCACATAACTTTTTTATGAGATTAGCTTATCTCTGATAATATAATCAGACAAGACATTACAATAAAGAACACTACAGACCAATGTCCTCATACGTATAGAAGCAAAAATTCATAATATTAGGAAATAGAAACCAGAAGTGTATAAAAAGAGTAATCATAATTAAATGATGTTTATCCAAGGCATGCAAAGCTGGCTTAATGTTAAAAAGAAAAATCAGTGTAATTCACCATATTATTGAATGATAAGAGAAAACCATAATATCATCTCAAAAGATATAGGAAAAGCATTTGACAAAATTTATTGTCCAGTCCTGATAAAACTCTTAGTGAAGTAGGAAAAGAAGAGAACTTCTTCAACCTGATAATCATGGGCATCCACCGAAATCCCACTTAAAGTATACTGCCTAAAACCAAACTAAAACCCAAACCTAAAGCCCTAATTGTGATCACACTTATTCTAGAGAAAATATAGGAGACAGGGGAACATGTTAAAAGATTCCTTGAGGACACAATTAACAAAATCCAGGTGGAGGAAACTCTATGGAATAAATGTTTCATTTTCTTCAATAAATAAACTTCAAGGAAAATATGGGGTGGAGAGAGGTAGAGACAAAACCTGTAGATTAAAAGAGACTTAAGAGTCTTATCAGCCAGTTCCAATATGTGGCCCTCGTTCAGATCTTGATTCAAATGAAATAAAGGAAAAAAACACAAAAAATCATACAACAAAAACATCAACAACATTAGACGTTTTTGATACAATTTTAAATCCAAACACTGATTGGGTATTTGATATTGAGGAATGACTGTTAATTTTTAAAAGTATGTTAATGAAATTGTGGTTATATTAAAAAGGATTCATTTATTATGCATATACTGAATATTTTTAAATGAAATATTCAAAATCTGAAATTCACTTCAAAATTATACTGTTACACCTGATCAGGCGGTGGCGCAGTGGATAGAGCATTGGACTGGGATGCGGAGGACCGAGGTTCGAAAACCCGAGGTCGCCAGCTTGAGTGCGGGCTCATCTGGCTTGAGCAGAAAGCTCACCAGCTTGGACCCAAGGTCGCTGGCTGGAGCAAGGGGTTACTCGGTCTGCTGAAGGCGCGGTCAAGGCACATGTGAGAAAGCAATCAATGAACAACTAAGGTGTCGCAACGAAATACTGATGATTGATGCTTCTCATCTCTCTCCATTTCTGTCTGTCCCTATCTATCCCTCTCTCTCTGTCCCTGTTAAAAAAAAATTATACTGTTACAGGGAAGTCAGTGGGTAGATGTGACAAGGTTGATGATGAATTGACAATTGCTGAAGCTGGTTAGTGGTTGCATAGGGTTCATTGTTTTATTCTCTCTACCTTTGTGTAAATTTTTAAATTTCTATAATGAAAAGTTAGGATAAATTGTCATGGTTATCTGTTATTGACCACATATATTTTGGGAGATTTACAAATATTAATGTATTTAAACCTCACAGAAGCTGTACATGGTTTCCAAAGATGTGAAAACTCAGTGTCAGAAGTTTGACAGTCACTTAAGGCCATACTTAGAAAGTGACATGCCATAGTTTGCAACCCAGATTTATCAAATGGCAGGTTTTGTTTTTATTTTGCTGAGCACGCAACTCCTATATACTATGCTGCTTTGTCTTCCTGTTTCCTCTTGTGTTTTATGTTGATATTTGTTTCAGAGAATTTAGAGATATGATTTTCAATTAGCTCTATTTGTTAGAAGCAGTGACTATAGTCGTCCTAAAGTGGGCGGGTTGTAGCAGTTTTCTTTTAGATATAGAAGTTGCATGTTTCTCCCTCTTCTGAATCATAAAGACCATATATATGTAAGCAAAGAATTGACATTCCCCTCCTTTCCAACCTCCTCACCAAAATGGGGTGAAACCGTGTTGACCTAAAAGGTTGTCTTTATAATTGGCATTCTTTAAAACTTAATGAGACTTCTAATTCATGTGATTTTTACCTTTTTTTTTTTTTTTACAGGCTTTGGTTGGAGAGAAGGCTTGTTATCAATCCATCAGTAGCTATGGTGGGCAGATCTTTTATTTGGGGACCAAAGTAAGCTCTTCCACTGTGACTTGGCATTTATTTGTGTCAGGATAGTTGGTTCTGAAGGAGGTTACTGATAAAGAGGGCAGCAATCAAAAACATTTGGGGGTTAACTACTCTAACTAATTTATTTTCTCCACTCATAGGCATACTTTTTACTTAATCTTTTTTTGTCACACAAACAGACATTTACTTTAAAACATTCATTAGGAAGCAGGGATGATATGATCCATAAAACTTGTAAGTTCAGGAGTTTCAGCTCTCTGTCCTCTTTTACTTTCATTTAGATTCTAATAGGATGCTTATTTTTTGGTTCAGGGATATACTTTTATAATCTTCACATTTATGTTTTTATGACCAGGAAGACACCTTATTATGTCCTATATTAGATCAGCTTAGGATATATTAAAATGCATTGAGGCATTTGACTTAGAATAGAATCACTGGAATAGGAACTTTTTGTATATCAGTTTGTTCCTGTGCTAAAACAAACAAACCAAAAATAAATAAATAAATAAATAAAGCACACCATGGAGAAGAAATATTTTTTTCATTATTAAAATTCAAACTATTTTCAAGTTCATATAGCAGGAGTGAGCGTTCCTTGTCCCTGGTCTGTGGTATTAGCTCCTTATTAACCTTTAAATGTTTGATTTATTCTTTAATGTGGGCTCTTGAGGACCCTTTAGTAAATGCTTCTAACTATAGTATGAAGTGTTTTTACTCAAAGAGATGTAAAATGAGTTGTGGGATAGAGACAAATGTGTCACCCAAACAGTTCTGTTAAAGATGGTTAGTTTAAATTTCCTTTTGTTTTCCAGTCTGTTTATGTGATGATGCTAAGGAACTGGAGAGAGGTGAGTTCAAAGTAATCTTATATATTAGAGTTGAATTGTTAGCATCTTAATATTTGTTTTGACTTTGCTGAAAAGGATTATTTGGATTTGTACTTTTTAATTTCAGAAATGTACATCAAAACCATTGTAACTATTAAGTAATTGGTTTGATAAGACTCACTATAAATTAGAATTAGGTTTGGCTACATACATCAGAAAATACAAAATAACTATGGCTGCAACTGTTACTTCGAGTTTCAACAGTGGCTTCAAGCTTTATCTCTTATGTACAAACAATGTGAAGTAGGCAATATGTGGCTGGTGTGGTGGCTCCACAGTCTTAGCATACTGTCCCGTTCTGCCATCCTTGTTGTAGGGCCCAATCCTAAAAGGTCGTTTTATGTGTCAGTCTAGATGCTGGAGCTCCACATTCCAGGGAGAAGGAAAGAGGAGAGAGGGCCTGGCTCCGGCCTTTTAAGGTGACATCCCAGAAAGACCAAACAATGCTTCCTATTACTTACCATTGGCTAGAACTTGGTCACTTGGCCCCAAGTGGCTACAAGGGAGTCTTAGATATGTCCTTTAGCTGGTTTTATATTTGGGCCTCGTGGCTGCCAGTACAGTATGCTAGCTTATGCAGTCACTGTACTAGCTAGTGCTTTAAGAAATTTTTCTTGGAAATGAGATACTCACATAGTTATTAGAATAATTATAGCTACCAAGCAGCAACTTCTGGAAAGATACTAGGCAGAATAGGAGTTCTGACTTGTGATTGCTTAGACGAAGAGATCTGACGACTTCTTTCATTTATTCACTTTAGAGAGTGGATCATCTCCTGAAACAAGATTGTCTTACAGAAGCCTTGGCTCTTGCATGGTCTTTCCATGAAGGAAAAGCAAAAGCAGTGGTGGGTAAGTTAACAGAATATTAATGTAGTAGATGCTTTTTTGGAGCACAGAGAATGAATAATACTAATCATTCATAGGACATGTTTTAGATTAATGTTTAAGTATTTTATAAACAAGGTGTTAACCAAACCTTAGAGATTTCAGTGAAAAAGGTTAATGATAAATACAGGATATAGAATTCTAAATACCACTTTTTAAATTCTTTTGTTTCTTAAGGAAAATTTACTAATAGAATAAAAGGGAAGTGCATTGATATACTGTCTGGTTTATTAGCCGTGAGGTGTTCCTATTATGGCATATTATCCAACCCTCTGATACCAAAGGATTATTATAAATATATGTATTGTTAGCACAAGTTATAAATAGAAGATCAGAACATTTTCACTCCTGAGAATGTGGATTAATTTTGTTTTCATTTGGATTTTGCTTCTCTGTAGGATTATCAGGGGATACCAGTAAGCGAAAGTCTGTTGTTGCAGATCGAGTGAGTATTTTTCTTTTCTTTTCTTTTGTTACAGAGAGAGAGAGAGACAGACAGACAGAAAGGAAAGGAAAGAGACAAGAAGCAACAATTCTTTATTGCAGCTTCTTAGTTGTTCATTAATTGCTTTTTCATATATGCCTTGTCGGGGGCGGGGGGCTATAGCAAAGTGAGTTACCCCTTGCTCAAGCCAGTGACCTTTGGGCTCAAGCCAGCGACCATGGGATCATGTCTATGATCCTACACTCAAGCCAGCGACCCCACACTCAAACCCGATGAGCCCACGCTCAAGTTGGTGACCTTGGGGTTTTGAACCCAGGTTCTCTGCATCCCAGTCTGACACTCTATCCACTGTGCTACCACCTGGTCAGGCTTCTTTTTTTTTTTCTCTTTTGTAAGAGAGAGAGAGAGACAGACAAGAAGGAGGAGAAATGAAAAGCATCAGTTCTTTGTTGCGGCACCTTACTTATTCATTGATTGCTTTCTTATGTGTGCCTTGACTGGAGGGCTCCAGCTGAGCGAGTGACCCCTTGTCAAGTGAGTATTTTTATAGGGTCTTTATTGCCCTGGCCAGATAGCTCCCTTGGTTAGAGCATTGTCCTGATACACAAAAGTTGTGGGTTTGATACCTGATTAGGGCACATACAGGAACATATCGATGTTTCTGTCTCTTTCTCTCTCTAAAATCAATAAGTAAAGAGATAGGGGCTTTACTAGGGTACAGCACAGATTTTTTGGGGTATTTGCTAATAATCTTTTTTTTTTTTGAGAGAGAGAGCAGGGAAGGGAGAGAGAGAGGAAGAAGGGAGGGGCTAAAGAGAAGCATAAACTCATTGTTCCATGTAGTTGTGCACCCATTGATTGCCTCTCATACGTGCCCTGGGGCTTGAGCCAGCACCCTTGCTATCAAGCCAGCAATCCTGGGACTGGCCGGTTGCCCTGGGATCAAACCAGGAACTGGCGCTCCAGGGTGTTGCCCTGTGCACTGCGCCACTGGCCAGGGCTGCTTGCTAAGAATCTGTGGACACGCTTAGGTCAGTGACTGCAGTCAAGGAGGCAGTGTATAATAACAAGTCAGATTATAATTCTTCTGTCATCTTGAATGTTTTTTAAATTTCTTATCATCTTTTCTTTTTTTTCTTGCTCGCTCTCCTACGAAAATGATAAACTAATAAAATAACTGAAAACTATTTTACTACTTATAGCAGAAACGAAGAGGGCTGGAATCTGGATTATTTCTGAATCTAATTATAGCCCATAGAAAGTTGACATTTGTTATTTATTTATTTTTAAATGTTTTATTTATTTATTTTACAGGGACAGAGAGAGAGAGTCAGAGAGAGATATATATAGGGACAGACAGACAGGAACAGAGAGGTGAGAAGCATCAATCATTAGTTTTTCGTTGCCGTTGCGACACCATAGTTGTTCATTGATTGCTTTCTCACATGTGCCTTGACCGCGGGCCATCAGCAGACTGAGCAACCCTTGCTGGAGCCAGCAACCTTGGGTCCAAGCTGGCGAGCTTTTGCTCAAGCCAGATGGGCCTGCGCTCAAGCTGGCGACCTTGGGGTCTCGAACCTAGGTCTTCCGCATCCCAGTCCGACACTCTATCCACTGCGCCACCGCCTGGTCAGGCAACATTTGTTATTTTTCATAAATTGATTAGTAATTATGAGAAAGATTATGCAAGTGTGTGTGTTACCTGAGGTATAACCCAGAGAACTGATGTTTTATTACTATTAGTAATTAATATTATGATTAATATGATTAATGCTAGTATTTATTGTTGGCTTAGTTTTCCTTGTCTAGACTTGGTTGAGGTTTTTTATTTACTGTACTCATTTCTTTCTATTTTTATTGTCAGGTGCATTGGTAAAAATTATATTCCAAATTAGTATAAACATTTAGAAAACGAAATTGGCTACTCTTTAGACTCACAAATGATTTTTCTCAGTGTCTGCTAAAATCTTTAGGGCTCTGTGCCCATCTGTGTCCTTTAGCGGAAGACTCAGAGCGCAGGATTCCTGTGTTTAGAGCACAGGATGACTGACAAACGGAACTGCAGGGCTTCATCTCCTGAGCAGCACAGACACTACGAAGGTCTAGAACCTGGAAAAGTTTTCAAAAAAGATCAGCAAATTAGGACTAGTCCTGAGGCTGAAAGAAATTAGGCTGCGGTTTAGTATTGGAAAATAAAGCCACTAAATTTTACATTGTATTTTTTATATACTAACAGAGCCTGATTCTGTATTATTTAGGGGGATCATCTATATTAAGTATTGAAAAACTTTAGAGATATATTTCAACTTCTAAACAAGGCTATTTTCCTTTCAGATGGTAGAAATCCTGTTCCACTTTGCAGATCGAGCTCTGAGAAAGTGCCCGGATCAGGGAAAAATCCAAGTGATGGAGCAGCATTTTCAGGTACACCTTTGCAGGTGCTTCTGATAGCCATTGCTATGAATAGGTCTAACATTGCTGTTTCATATTACTTGAGAATGGAACATTCATGCTTTGCTTAAACAAGTTTCAGTATTCAAAACTTGATTTCAGGGCTTGTAACGCATTCAATCTGATTAAATTTTGTAGTAAAAGGTCACATGGGAACAGATGAGTAAAATGTTGGGAAGTGTTAGTGCTCAACTACTTAGTGCTGTGCGGTAGAAGAGGCTATATAGTATGACAGTGTACCTGTGATTGACACCTTATAGTTGCTGTCACCTTGCTAAGACTAACATTGATGTTAAATTAGGCTTGTCGAAGAAAAATAAGCCCAGATAAAATTATAAAAATCAATCATTTAGAAGGAAAACATAGGTAGAAAGAAAGTGTGTGGGAACAAAACTGTTTGAGAGGAGTACCTTGTATATAAATAATTTTGTATACCAATGAAGTATACGTAGGAAAACAATATTTAATTGAGAGCATCTATTACTAAGGGGTGGTAGAGATGGTATTCATAAAAAGAACTCTGGCCATTGGAGGGTATACCTATTGAAAAGAAACATCTAACAGGGAACACTAGAAGGGACTAATGAGAGTATGTGTGTGTGTGTGCATATGGAAACCACCATGCTGGTAAAGAACATGGTAGAGAGCTATAACAGAAGAAAAGAACAAGTGATGTTCTGACGGCAAAATATGAAAGAATCTCAGCATGACAGGGAAAGTCATGATGGTTTCTAATACACATTATAAAATTCACTGAAAAACAAACTGTCATAGCTGTAATAGAATGTGTTCTTTAACCATCTAGATTTCTGTGGGAGTTTTATTTTGCTAAATGCATATCTGATAAAATGTTTGATTTATTAATAAATTTATCTCATAAAAGGTAAAGGAAACAATAGTGTAAACCATTATTCTGGATTTACCTTACCATTGATTGGGGAAGTGGAAGGAATAGACTCGAGAGAAAAATGATCACTTTATTTTAAAGATTGTAATAGTGATGAAAAATATATTTACCATGAATTCTGTATTTTATAAAGCATATAGATATATCAGAAAAAATATGGGCACAAGCTCATTGTTACAGGCTCCAAAAAACTAATGGATTCACAGAGAACAGGAAATACTTCTTTTTTTTTTTTAGAGAGAGAGGAAGAGAAGCATCAACTTGTTCCATTGATTGCTTCTCATATGTGCCCTGACCAGGGCTCAAACTGGTACCCTCAGGGTCAAGTTGGCGTTCTTGGGCTTGAGCTTGAGACCCCAAGATCGAACCAGCAACCTTGACACTGGAGTCACACTCTATCCACTGGACAACTGGCCAGGGCCCAGAACAGGAAATTCTTAAATTTTGATATAACCACAAATAATCTAAAAAGAAAGGAAACGGGGAAGAATATTGAGAGAAGTATCTGTCTGCGAACAGAATAGCTACAAAAGATGGAGAGAAGCAGATAATCAAAGATAATGTGCCAGAAGCATCAAAGATGTCAGAAAGATGAGTACAATTCAGATTGTGCCAAACAAAATGCCAAGGGGTGCACAGAAAGGATTTGACAAAGATTCACTGAGTATATACTATATGCCAAGTAATAGGTAAAGGATGTAACATTCATTTTATTTAATTTTCATAACAACCCAATGAAGTAGATACTGTTTTAATTCCCATTTTACAGATGAGGAAATTTAGGCTGATAGAGGTTAAATGACTCCACAAGGTAATAATGCTGGTCAGTGATGGGGCCAGGATGTAAATCCAGGTCTTTCTGACTTCAAAGCTCAACTCTTAACTAACCACTGTACTCTATTATTTTCAGACAAGTACAGGAAAAGGATGGGTGACAAGGGGTGATATTAATAGATGATCAAGATAGACAATTAAAGCACATTTCTAAACTATTTAATGTTTGTTGTGTGGCAGGCGTGGTTACAAACCCTTTATATGTATCAACTAATTTAATTTTTACCAGAACTCGGTAAGGTAGGTACTGAATTATTCTTGTTTATAAATGAGACTGAGGCACAGAGAGGTTAAGGAACCTGTTTCAGGTTACATAGCTAGTAAGTGATAGAGCTGGGATTAGAATCCAGGAAATGGCTTCAGGGTCTGTATCTGGACTGCTACACTCTAGTATAGAACAACACTTCTTATTTTGCTTTCATTTCCATGAACACAGAGAATGGTTTTTTGTTTTGTTTTGTTTTGTTTTTTTTTACAGGGACAGAGAGAGAGTCAGAGAGAGGGATAGATAGGGACAGACAGACAGGAACAGAGAGAGGTGAGAAGCATCAATCATTAGTTTTTCATTGCCATCGCAACACCTTAGTTGTTCATTGATTGCTTTCTCACATGTGCCTTGACCGCAGGCCTTCAGCAGACTGAGCAACCCCTTGCTGGAGCCAGAGACCTTGGGTCCAAGCTGATGAGCCAGATGGGCCCGCGCTCAAGCTGGCAAGCTCCGGGTTTCGAACCTGGGTCTTCCGCATCCCAGTCCGACACTCTATCCACTGCGCCACTGCCTGGTCAGGCGAGAATGGTTTTTAAAGTGGAAAACTCCAGATAAATATATTTAAGAGAATAGCTGATATATGTCACATGAGACATATAGTTATGATTATTCAAACAGTATCCTGGGTTATAATTCAAAAGGTCGTGAGATGCAAACAATCTGAGCCATTGTTAATAATTTTTAAGTAACTTTGGATTAATATTTTTAATTTAAAAATTAACAGGGTGACATTGATCAATAAAGTGCATAGGTTTCAAGTGAACATTTCTGTAGCATTTGAACTGTTGATTATGGTGTATACTCATCACCCAAAGTCAATTAATTTTCCGTAACTTTATATTTGTCCCTCTTTATACCCTTCTCCACCCCTATTCACTCAAGTCCCTTTTCTCCTACCCCCTTTTCCACGTTCCCTTCCCCCTGGTAACCACTTCACTTTTATCTATGTCCATAAGTCTCAGTTTTATATCTCACCAATGTGTGAAAATCATACAGTTCTTAGCTTTTTCTGATTTACTTATTTCACTCAGTATATGTTCTCAAGGTCCATCCCTGTTGTCATAAATGTCACTATGTCATCATTTCTATGGCTGAGTGGTACTCCATTGTGTATATGTACCACATCTTCTTTATCCAATCCTCCTCTATCAAGGGACCAAAGTGGACTAAAGGGACCATGGAAACCCTTTTAGTTGTTTCCATGTCTTCACTACTGTGAATAGTACTGCAATGAACATGAGGGGTGCATATGTCTTGATGTACCAATATTTTTGAGTTCTGGGGATAGATAACCAGCAGAGGGATTGCTGGGTCATATGGTAGTTCTATTCTTAATTTTTTGAGGAACCACCATACTTTCTTCCATAATGGTTGTACTAATTTGCATTCCCAGCAGCAGTGAATGAGGGTTCCTTTTTCTCCACAGCCTCTCCAATATTTATTATCTGTCTTGTTGAGAATAGCTAATCTAACAGGTGTGAGGTGGCATCTCATTGTAGTTTTGATTTGCATTTCTCAAATAGCTAGTGAAGATGAGCATCTTTTCTGATAGCTGTTGGCCATTTGTGTGTCCTATTGGGAGAAGTGTCTGTTCGCATCCTCTCTCTGTTTTTTAGTTGGATTGTTTGCTTTTTGTTGCTGAGCTTTGTGAGTTCTTTATATATTTGGGATATTAACTCCTTATCAGAGCTGTTGTTTGCAAATATCATCTCCCATTCAGTTGGCTGCCTTTCTGTTTTGCTGTCAGTTTCTTTTGCTGTGCAGAAGCTTTTTGGTTTGATATAGTCCCATTCATTCACTTTTGCCTCTACTTCTCTCGCCTTTGGGGTCAAATTCATAAATTATTCCCTATGGCCAAGGTCCCTGAGCTTAGTACCTATATTTTGTTCTATGTAATATATACTTTCAGATCTTAAATTTATGTCTTTGATCCATTTTGAATTAATTTTTGTGCAGGGGGATAAACTGGAGTCAAATTTCACTCTTTTGCATGTGGCTTTCCAATTTTTCCAGCATCATTTATTGAAGAGGCTTTCTTTTTTCCATTTTGTGTTTCTGGCTCCTTTGTCAAAGATGATTTGTCCATATATATGGGGTTTTATTTCTGGTCTCTGAATTCTTGTTCCATTGGTCTGTATGTCTTTTTTTCTGCCAATACCATGCTGTTTTGGTTATCGTGGCTCTATAGTATAGTTTGATGTCAGGTAGTATGATACCTCTGGCTTCATTCTTTTTCTTCAGGATATTTGGGGTTTATTATGGTTCCATACAAACCTGTTAAGTTTTTGCTCTATTTTTTTTTTAAATGACATTGGGATTTTGATGGAGATTGCATTAGATTCATATATTGCTTTGGGTAAAATGGCCATTTTAACTATGTCGATTCTTCCAATCCATGAACATGGGATATTTTTCCATTACATTGTGTCTCTTTCAACTTTTTTCAATAATGTTTTGTAATTTCAGTATATAGGTCCTTCACATCCTTTGTTAAGTTTATTCCTAGGTACTTTATTTGTTTTTGTTGCAATTGTAAAAGGAATTGTCTTTTTGAGTTCATTTTATGAAGTTTCATTGTTGGCATATAGAAAAGCAGTAGACTTTTTTTTTCCTGAAGTTAGAAGCAGGGAGGCAGTCAGACAGACTCCTGCATTCTCCCGACTGGGATCCATTTGGCATGCCCACCAGGGGGTGGTGCTCTGCTTATCTGGGGCATTGCTCCGTTTTGGCCTGAGCCATTCTACCTGAGGCAAAGGCCATGGAGCCGTCCCCAGTGCCCGGGCCAACTTTGCTCCAATGGAGCCTGGGCTGCGGGAGGGGAAGAGAGAGACAGAGAGGAAGGAGAAGGGGAAGGGTGGAGAAGCAGATGGTCACTTCTCCTGTGTTCCCTGACTGGAAATCGAACCCGGGACTAACACATGCCGGGCTAACACTCTATTGCTGAGCCAACCGGCCAGGGCCAGCAGTAGATTTTTGTATATTGATTTTGTATCCTGTGACTTGACTGTATTGGTTTATTATTTCTAATAGTTTTTTTGGTGGAGTCTTTGGGGCTTTCTATATACAGGATCATGTCATCTGCAAAAAGTGATACCTTTATTTCTTTCGCAATATGAATACCTTTTATTTCTTTCCCTTGCCTGGTCACTACGGCTAAAACTTCCAGAACTATGTTTAATAAGAGTGGAGAGAGTGGGCAGCCTTGTCCTGTTCCTAATTTTAGAGAAAAATTCATTATTTTTTCACTATTTAGTTTGAAATTAGCTAATGGTTTGTTGTAAATGGTCTTTATTATGTTAAGGTACTTTCCTTCTATTCTGATTTTATTGTATGTTTTAAACCAGTGGTTCTTAACCTGGGTTCTATTGAACCCTAGGGGTTCGATGAGTCGGTCTCAGGGGTTTGGTGAAGCCTCTGCCGCGGAGGCCAGAATAAAGTAATACCGTAATTTGTTGTGAGTTCATGCACTTTGTTGGTTTTGTTCTTTGAGCAAGGTGATGTGCATGCACGGCTCATTTTGTGTACCAGTAACAAAACATATACCTATGTCTTGAATTTGGAAAAAAATATCATATTTTATTTATCACTAAAGAAGGGTTTGGTTAATGCGCATATGAAACTGGTGGGTTTGGTACCTCAAAAAAGGTTAAGAACCACTGTTTTAAGCATAAAGGGATGTTTTATGTTATTGAATGCCTTTTCTACATCTATTGATAGGATCATATGATTTTTGTTCTTTGTTTTGTTGATGTGATATATTATGTTAATTGATTTCTGTAGTTTGAACCATCCTTGTGCACCTGCAAGGAATCCCACTTGATCAGAGTGTATTATTTTTTAAAGTGTATTCGATTTGCTAGTATATTTTTTAGGATTTTTGCATCTGTATTCATTAGGGATATTAGTCTCTAGTTTTCTTTTTTGTGTTGTCCTTGCCAGGTTTTGGTATGAGGGTTATGTTGGCCTTATAAAATGTGTTGAGAGGTATTGCTTCTTCTGTTTTTTGGAAGAGTTAGTGAAGAATAGGTACCAAATTTTTGAATGTTTGGTAGAATTCACTAGTGTAACCATCTGGTCCTGGAGTTTGTTTTTGGGGAGGTTTTTGATAGTTCTTTCTATTTAGTCTCTGCTTATAGGTCTATTTAGGTTTTCCACTTCTTCGTTGTTCGGTCTAGGAAGATTGTATGATTCTAGGAATTCATCCATTTCCTCTAGGTTGTTGAATTTAGTGGTGTATAATCTTTCATAATATTCTACTATGATCTTTTGTATACTGTGATATCAATGGTAATTTCTTCTCTTTCATTTGGATTTTGTTTATATGATCATGTCCTTCCTCTTTTCTTCCTTAGTAAGTCTAGGCAGTGGTTTGTTGATTTTATTGATCTTGAAAAATAACCAGTTCTTTGTTACATTAGTTTTCTCTGTAGTTTTTTGTTCTCTATTTCATTTAGTTCTGCTCTAATTTTTACTATTTCCTTTTTTCTGCTGACTTTGGGTTGCCTTTGTTCTTCTTTTTCTACTTCCTTAAGTTGTGATGTTAGGTTGTTTACTTGGGATTTCTCTTTCTTGATATAAACCTATAATGATATAAACTTCCCTCTTCTTACTGCTTTTGCTGCATCCCAGAAATTTTGATATGTCATGTTGTCATTTTCATTTGTTTGTATATATCTTTTGATCTTTGTTTTTATTTGTTCTTTGATCCATTTTTTTGTTTGTTTGTTTTGTTTTTTACCGAGAGAGAGGGACAGACAGGGACAGACAGACAAGGAGGGAGAGAGACGAGAAGCATCAGTTCTTTGTTGTGGTGCCTTTGTGGTTTATTGATTGCTTTTTTATATGTGCCTTGACTGGGGGGCTCCAGCAGAGTGAGTGATCCCTTGCTTAAGCTAGCAACCTTGGACTCAAGCCAGCAACCTTGGGGTCATGTCTGTGATCCCACACTCAAGCCAGCAACCCTGTGCTCAAACTAGTGAACCTGTGCTCAAGCTGGATGAGCCTGCCCTCAAGCCAGTGACCTTGGGGTTTCGAACCTGGGTCCTCTGCATCCCAGGCCGATG
Organism: Rhynchonycteris naso; assembly: GCA_037038555.1. Taxonomy (NCBI): domain Eukaryota; kingdom Metazoa; phylum Chordata; class Mammalia; order Chiroptera; family Emballonuridae; genus Rhynchonycteris; species Rhynchonycteris naso. The sequence goes on from CM073002.1 coordinate 41,989,985, forward strand.
CTCTCTCCACTGCACTAGCACCTGGTCAGGTGACCCAGTCATTTTTGGGAGTATGTTGTTTACTGTCCACATTTTTGTGGGTTTCTTTACTTTCTTTTTACAGTTGAATTCTAATTTTAAAGCCTTATAATCAGAAAATATGCTTGGTATATTTTCAGTCTTCCTGAATTTGTTGATGTTAGTTTTGTGGCACAACATACGGTCTGTCCTTGAGAATGTTCCATGCACACTGGAGAAGAATGTTTAATCTGACGTTTTGGGGTGAAATTCCTGTAAATGTCTAGTATGTCCATTTGATCCAGAATGTTGTTTAAGGCTGATTTCTTTATTGATTTTCTGTTTGCATGATCTGTCTAAATGTCAATGGTGTGTTGAAATCTCCAAGTATGATTGTGTTTTTGTCTGCTTCTATTTTTAAATCAGTTAGTAGATGTCTTATAAATTCTGGTGCTCCCTGGTTCAGTGCATACATATTAAGAAATGTTATGTCTTTTTGATACAATATCCCCTTTATTATTATGAAATGTCAATCTTTGTCTCTGGTTGGTTACTTTTGATGTCTTAAAGTTAGCATTGTCAGATATGAGTATGGCTACATCTGCTTTTCTTTGGATATTATCTGCTTGGAGAATCGTTTTCTAACCTTTCACTTTGAATCTACTTTTGTCCTTGTAGCTTAGATGTGTCTCCTGAATGCAGCATATGGTTGGGTTTCGCTTTTTGATCCAATCTGCTACTCTGTGCCTCTTTATTGATGAGTTCATTTTATTTACATTTAGAGTAATTATTGATACTTGAGGATTTCTTATAGCCATTTTATATGTATTTTGTTTTCTGGCAGCTCTGTGTCTTGTTCGGTTCTTCTCTTTTTTGTTTTTGTCAGTTGTTTCTGTTTGGTGGTATTCCATACTTCTTTCCACTGCTTCCTTTTTTTTTAAGCTGTGTTTCAGTAGTGGCTTTTTCTTGGGTGGTTACCATTAGGTTAAGAAAAAAAAATGTTCATATGTACAAGAGTTCTTTGTCATATGAGTGTTTCTGCACTCCATCCTCCTTTGCTATTGAAGATATTTGTCCTCTCTCCTTTCATGTTATTCTTGTCACAGATTATACTTGTTTGTTTGTTTTTTTACAGAGAGAGGGATAGATAGGGACAGACAGACAGGAACGGAGAGAGATAAGAAGTACCAATCAGTTTTTTGTTGTCGTTGTGACATCTTAGTTGTTCATTGATTGCTTTCTCATATGTGCCTTGACCAGAGGCCTTCAGCAGACCTAGTAACCCCTTGCTCGAGCCAGCAACCTTGGGTCCAAGCTGGTGAGCTTTTGCTCAAGCCAGATGAGCCCACGCTCAAGCTGGCAACCTCAGGGTCTTGAACCTGGGTTCTTCTGCATCCCAGTCTGATGCTCTATCCACTGCACCACTGCCTGGTCAGGCAGATTATACTTGTTTTTATTGTGACCTTGTTGGAGCTTTTACTTGTAGTTTTGATTTGTTTTGTTCTTTGTGTCTGGGTGAATAACCCCCTTGAGTATTTCCTGCAGTGAGTGTTTTCCGATGATAAATTTCCTCAGCATCTGTATGTCTGTAAAAGTTTTCATTTCTCCTTGATAATTGAAGGATACCTGTGATGAATATAGTTTTCTTGGCTGGTGATTCTTCTCTTATAGTGCTTTGGATGTTTGGGTCCACTCTTTTCTGATTTGTAGAGTTTCTGCTGAAAAGTCTGATGATAACCTAATAGGCTTTCCTTTATATGTTATGGTATTCTTTTCCCTAGCTGCCTTGAGGATTCTTTCTTTGTCATTGTTTTCTGACAATTTTATTTTGATGTGCCTTGGAGTAGGTCTGATTGGTTTGAGGTAACATAGCATTCTGTTTGCTTCTTGGATTCAAGGCTCTAACTCTTTCCATAGACTTGGAAAGGTCTCATCAATTATTTGTTTGAATAGCTCTCCATTCCCTTCTTCCTCTCTTATTTTTCCGATATTTCCATTCTAATATTGCTCTTTCTGAGGGAGTCAGACAGTTCTTGCACAACTCTCTCAGTTTTTTAAATTCGTGGGTCTGTCTCTTCTTTTCTCTGTAGCATCTCTAGTTGCTCGTCTTCTATGTCACTGATTCTTTCCTTTTTCTGTCTTGTTCTATTAGGTAAACTTGTTACCTTTGTCTTCAATTTATGTATTGAGTTCTTTATCTCTGTTTTCAGTTTCAATCTCTCTGGTGAGGTATTCATTTTGTTCATTAATTTGTTTTGTGAGTTCATTATGTTGCCTATTGGTGTCTCCTTGCATCTTGTTGAGTATTTTCAGAACTTCAATTTTGAATTCTCTATCACTTAACTCCTAGGCTTCTATGTGATTGAGATTTTTTTCTGGAGATTTTTTCATTATCTGTCTGAAATATGTCTCTGTCTTGTGTAGCCATGGTATTCAATTTCTTCTTTCTTGATGACATTTGAGAGTGGTGTTAAGAACCCTAACAGAAAAAACAACTAAAAAAATTGAAAAATAGAATTTTTTTAAATTATGCCAAGTAAAATGAAAAACCACAGGAAAGAATATCGAAAGCAAAGGATAAAGTCAAAATACAGAACACCCACAGAAAAGTAAGAATAAAAAGATAAAAATTTAAAAACAATGAAATTCAAAAATGAAAAAGAGAAAAAGAAATAAGAAGGAAAAATGAGGGGAGGGAGCAGAAAGGAAAAATAAAATTTGGTTTTGAGAGGTTTTTTTCAGTAGGCGTTGCTATATTTCAACTTTTTGTTTTGTGAAATTCCTGGGCTGTCTGCTGAGATGTTGCTTTTGCAATGATGTAGGGGGGGGCACAGTTGTGTTGGTAGGTGGGGTGTGTTGTGAGGGCTATACAGCTCTAGCAATGGTGATCTTAGGCTTCTGGCTCTCTTTCCCATGTCTCAGCTGAGCTGGGGACTGGATGTGGAGCACCTCTATTCTTCAGGGGAGAGAGTGGCTCTGGAGAGTTAGCTGTGGGGTTTGTCTCTGCCACTGTCTGCACCGTGAGGTGAGGAGGCAGGATCTGGGAGGCTGGGGGCCGCCCTTTAGCTTTTTCTGTCTGTCGAGTTCAGGCTGCAGGCAGGCCATAGGAACATTGGCCATAACCCCTCGCTCTGGCACTTTGGTTTATCTCTCCCTCTTCTCCTCTGTCTTACCACTCTTCCCTGAAGAATATCTAGTCACTCTGAGTTTCTTTGCCATGCCCCTCAGACAACATCTAAACAGCCTGAATTACCCTCCTCCCCATAGTCCAGCAGAGAAACAAACAAACAAAAACAACCCAGTCAATCCAGGTTTGTCTCCTCTCCAAAGCCTACCGCGATTGCGTTTTATCTTCCATCCACCTATACGCCCCGTCCTACCGTTAGTCCATTTGGTGCATGGATCTTTCAGGTGCGCCTGTTAACCCAGCTGGGGTTTCTTCATTGCATTATAGTTGTTCAATTTGTTGAAATTTCAAGGGGAGAGATCAAGAGTATCTCTCACACTGCCATTACTCTGAAGTCTCAGTTTTTAATTCTCAGTTAAGCATTTATGCTTAAACAGAGGAGACATGATTTATTTCACTCAGGAAGACTGTTTTCTTCTCGAAAAGGTGCTCTTCAGCCCATTAGGATCTGTGATGTACATGCACAGTTGACCACAAATCTGCTATTTAATCATAAAATAATTAACAATTTGACTCTAAAAGCCTATTTTTTGGAGAAAGAAGAATGTACTTGAGGAACTATTTACTGATAACCCCAGTGTGGTTTGTGAACATTTTTTATGAGTTCATGTAAAAACGTCCATGTTAAACTCATGAATTGCCTTGTTGAAAGGAATATGTGGACAGTATATTCATGGAATGCCTATTTATAACATCTTGATTTCATTAAGAGCATTTGTCTGAATTTTCCATTATCCTCGTGGATGAAATATATTAGTAAACAGTAGAATAGTAAATAGTAAATAGATTTGCATCTAGGTAAACATCCGTACTCAAAGTGTGTTCTTTGGTGGTTTAGTATTAATTACATTGTAGGATTCTTTTATATTCAAGCTTCTATCTTTGATTTGGATGAGGATTTGAGTGGCTTGTTGAATTTATTTATTTATTTTATTTTTGTTTTTATTTTTTGGTAAATATTCATTTGAGAGGAGAGAGACAGAGAGAGAGAGAGAGAGAGAGAGAGAAAGGAGACACAAGAGGGTTGGAGCAGGAGGCATCAACTTTCATATGTGCGTTGACCAGTTAAGCCCAGGGTTTTGGACCGACAACCTCAGCTTTCCAGGTTGAAGCTTGATCCACTGCGCCACCACAGGTCAGACCAACTTGTTGAATTTAGATGGCATCAAGCATCAGGGTCCAGAATGATCTTGACAAATAGCAGTCAAAATCATGAGATGAAATTCAACATGGATAAAAACATCAAGACTTCATTAAAGTCAAATAATTAAATTACATGAGTACTGGATAGGGAAGATGTAGCTGGATAGGATTTCAGTTGCCACAAACTTAGTATGAGCCAATAATGTGTTAAGACCCAGATAAAGGAAACTGATGCAACCCCTGGGCTACCTGTTAGAAATACAACGTCTCTTATAGACTGTTGACAGACTGAGCTATATCCCACATCTGGGATGGTGGGAGGTTTGAAAACAACAGATAAAAAGAAATACTGGGGTCATTTAATCTGAGGAGAAAATAAGTGGAGACGTGTCTGCCTTCAAATGATGAAGGGCTGTCAAATGGGGAGTCACTGTATTGCTGTAGGGGGCAGGCTTAGAGAGATTCTGAGGTGTATTTCACTTTCAGATGACCTCGTATTAATGTAAGCACTCTTGGATTTATGCTATTGAATGTAATGAAATAAAAGGAGGATGACGAACTAAATCAGGCATGTTTTTTAAAGAGTTTCTTTGCTGAGTGGGAAGATTTGAGATGCTGTATAAGTATCAAAAACTATCATTAGAAACAGGTAATCTCTACTCCAATTAAAAATGGTATCTATTTTAGTCAAAATGCTGAGAATTTGTATTTTACCAGCAGGTGGCACTCATGCCTGCTGCCTCAGTTTCATCTTCACCTTTGCAGAAGGGCCTCACCTTTTCTTTAGAGTCAGACTATATAGTGCTATTTAGCATTTCTGCTTTCCTGTAAAGATAAACCAATATTTTGTCCTGTCTTAACTATAGAAAACAGCTTTTTTGGATCTTGTGATGTTTATGACACTTAGTGGTTCTTATTTACCTAAGAAAGATTTGACCTATAATTATAATTTAGTTATATAATAACTAGTAGGATTGAAAAGAATTAAAGCGTTCTTTGTCTCATACATGCTGAACCTCACTTTTACTTCTGGCCAAGTCTTTCTCATCCCAAAACAAAGTCAAATAGCAAACAGTCCCCCTCTTTGCCACATGCCATACTCAAGAGCCTTATGCCTCCTGCTTGCACATTCTTTACAAAGCCATCTTATAAGAGTTGTCTCCATTTCCTTACCTTCCTCTCGTTCCATGAATATACACTTTTTTTCTTTTTTTTTAAGATTTTATTTATTTATTTTAAAGACAGGGGAGAGAGAAAGGGGAGGAGGGAGGACTAAGAAGCATCAACTCATAGTTGCTTCTTGTATGTGTCTTGACCTAGCAAGCCTGGGATTTCGAACTGGCAACCTCAGCATTCCAGGTCAGTGCTTTATCTACTGTGCCATCACAGCTCAGGGTTATGCCTATAAATTCTGTGGACCCTTTTTTTATTTATTTTTATTTTTTTATTATTAATTCTAATGGGGTGACACCAATAAATCAGGGTACATATGTACAATGAAAACATCTCCAGGTTATCTTATCATTCAATTGTGCTGCATACCCATCACCAAAAGTCAAATTGTCCTCTGTCACCTTCTATCTGGTTTTCCCTGTGTCCCTCCCATCCTCCCTATCCCCCCTTCCATCCCTCCCCCCATCCCATAACCACCACTCTCTTGTCCATGTCTCATAGTCTCACTTTTATGTCCCACCTATGTATGTAATCATGCTGTTCTCAGTTTTTCTTTTTTTTCTGATTTACTTATTTCACTCCGTATAATGTTATCAAGGTCCATCCATTTTGTTATAAATGATCCGATGTCATCGTTTCTTATGGCTGAATAGTATTCCATAGTATATATGTACCATAGCTTTTTAATCCACTTGTCTTCTGACGGACACTTGGGCTGGTTCCAGATCTTCGCTATTGTGAACAATGCTGCCACGAACATGGGGCGCATTTCTTCTTTTCAAACAGTGTTATGGTGTTCTTAGGGTATATTCCTAAAAGTGGGATAGCCGGGTCAAAAGGCAGTTCGACTTTTAATTTTTTGAGGAATCTCCAAACTGTTTTCCACAGTGTCTGCACCAGTCTGCATTCCCACCAGCAGTGCAGGAGGGTTCCCTTTTCTCCACATCCTCACCAGCACTTATTCTGTGTTGTTTTGCTGATGAGTGCCATTCTGACTGGTGTGAGGTGATATCTCATTGTGGTTTTAATTTGCATTTCTCTAATGATTAGAGATGTTGAGCATTTTTTCATATGCCTATTGGCCATCTGTATGTACTCTTTGGAGAAATTACTATTCATTTCTTTTGCCCATTTTTTGCCCATTTGTTTGTCTTCCTGGTGATGAGTTTTATAAGTTCTTTATAAATTTTAGTTGTTAGCCCCTTATCAGATGTGCTGTCAAATATGTTCTCCCATTGTGTGGTTTGTCTTTTTATTCTGTTCCTATTGTCTTTAGCTGTGCAAAAACTTTTTAGTTTGATATAGTCCCATTTGTTTATCTTGCCTTTTATTTCATTTGCCCATGGAGATAAATCGGCAAATGTACTGCTGCTACAGATGTCGGAGAGCTTGCTGCCTATGTTTTCTTCTAAGATGTTTATGGTTTCACTGTTTACATTTAAGTCTTTTATCCATTTTGAGTTTGTTTTTGTGAATGGTGTAAGTTGATGGTCTAGTTTCATTTTTTTGCAGGTAGATGTCCAATTCTCCCAACACCATTTGTTAAAGAGGCTGTCTTTACTCCATTGTATGTTCTTTCCTCCTTTGTTAAATATCAGTTGTCCATAAAGCTGTGGGTTTATTTCTGGGTCCTCTGTTCTGTTCCATTGATCTATGTGCCTGTTCTTATGCCAGTACCAGGCTGTCTTGAGTGTAATGGCCTTATAGTATAGCTTGATATCTGGAAGAGTGATACCTCCTGCTTTATTTTTTCTTTTTAAGATTGCTGAGGCTATTCGTGTTCTTTTTTGGTTCCATATAAATTTTTGGAATATGTGTTCTATATCTTTGAAGTATGTCATTGGTATTTTAATTGGTATTGCATTGAATTTATAAATTGCTTTGGGTAATATAGACATTTTAATGATGTTTATTCTTCCTAGCCATGAGCACGGTATATGCTTCCACTTGTTTGTATCTTCCTTGATTTCTTTTATCAATGTTTTATAATTTTCCGAGTACAAGTCCTTAACCTCCTTGGTTAAATTTACTCCTAGGTACTTTATTTTTTTGGCTGCCATAGTGAAGGGGATTGTTTCCTTAATTTCTTTTGCTGACAGTTCATTGTTGGTATATAGGAATGCCTCTGATTTCTGAGTATTAATTTTATATCCTGCCACCTTGCTGAATTCATTTATAAGGTCCAGTAGTTTTTTGACTGAGACTTTATACAAAATCATATCATCTGCAAATAGTGACAGTTTTACTTCTTCTTTTCCAATTTGGATGCCTTTTATTTCTTCTTCTTGTCTGATTGCTGTAGCTAGGACTTCCAGAACTATGTTGAATAAGAGTGGTGAAAGGGGGCATCCCTGCCTGGTTCCTGATCTTAAGGGGATTGCTTTTAATTTTTGTCCATTTAGTATGATGTTTGCTGTTGGTTTATCGTAGATGGCCTTTATCATGTTAAGGAATGATCCCTGTATTCCCACTTTACTGAGAGTTTTGAGCATGAATGGGTGCTGGATTTTATCAAATGCCTTTTCTGCATCTATTGAAATTATCATGTGATTTTTGTCCTTCCTTTTGTTTATGTGATGAATCACATTGATTGATTTGCGAATATTGAACCAGCCTTGCCTCTCCAGAATAAATCCCACTTGATCATGGTGTATGATATTTTTCATATATTGCTGGATCCGGTTGACTAATATTTTGTTAAGAATTTTAGCGTAAATTCATCAGGGATATAGGCCTGTAATTTTCTTTCTTTGTGTTGTCTTTGCCCGGTTTTGGGATCAGAATTATGCTCGCCTCATAAAAGGAGTTTGGAAGTCTTCCTTCCTCTTGAATTTTTTGAAATAGCTTGAGGAGGATAGGAGTTAGTTCTTCTTTGAATTTTTAATAGAATTCACTTGTGAAGCCATCAGGCCCAGGACTTTTCTTTTTTGGGAGTATTTTGATAACTGTTTCGATCTCATTTGTTGTAATTGGTCTGTTTAGGTGTTCTGATTCTTCCAGATTGATTTTTGGAAGATTATATGATTCAAGAAATTGTTCATATCACCTAGGTTGTCTAATTTATTCGCATAGAGTTCTTCATAGTATTTTCTTACAATGCTTTGTATTTCTGCTGTGTCAGTTGTTATTTCTCCACTGTCCTTTCTAATTTTATTTATTTGAGTCCTCTCTCTTTTTTTCTTGGTTTGTCTAGTTAGAGGTTCACCGATCTTGTTTACCTTTTCAAAGAACCAGCTTCTGGTTTAATTGATCCTCTGTATTGTTTCCTTAGCCTCTATGTCATTTATTTCTGCTCTGATCTTTATTATTTCCTTCCTTCTACTTGTCCTGGGTTTTATTTGCTGTTGTTTTTCTAGTTCTTTTAGATGCAGGGTCAGGTTGCTTATTTGAGCTTTTTCTAGCTTCTTATGATATGGCTGTAGTGCAATGAACTTCCCTCTCAGTACTGCTTTTGCTGTGTCCCATAAATTTTGAGTTGATGTATGCTCATTATCATTTGTTTCTAGAAACTTTTTTATTTCTTCTTTGATCTCATTGTTAATTCATTCATTATTTATTAACATGCTATTTAGTTTCCAAGTGTTTGAGTATTTTTCAGTTTTTCTTTTGTGGTTAATTTCTAGTTTCATGGCATTGTGATCAGAGAAAATGCTTGATATGATTTCAATCTTCTTAAATTTATTGAGACCATTTTTGTGTCCTAACATGTGGTCTATCCTAGAAAACGTACCATGAACGCATGAGAAGAATGTATATTCTACTGCTTTAGGGTGAAAAGTTCTGAAGATATCTATTAAATCAAGTTGATCTAGTGTCTCCTTTAAGTCTGCTGTTTCTTTATTAATTTTCTTTCTTGAGGATCTATCCAGTGTTGTTAGAGGGGTATTGAAATCCCCTACTATGATAGTATTGCTGTTAATCTCGCCCTTTATATCCATCAAAGTCTGCTTTATGTATGTCGGGCTCCTATATTTGGTGCATAGATATTTATAATAGTTATATCTTCCTGTTGAATTGTTCCCTTTATCATTATGTAGTGTCCTTCTTTTTCACTTACTACAGCCTTTGTTTTAAAGTCCAGTTTGTCAGATATAAGTATTGCTACCCCTGCTTTCTTTTCATTTCCATTTGCATGAAATATTTTTTTCCATCCTTTTACCTTCAGTCTATGTGCATCTTTTGTTTTAAGGTGTGTCTTTTGTAGACAGCATATGTATGGGCTCCGTTTCTTTATCCACGCAGATACCCTATGTCTTTTGATTGGATCATTTAAGCCATTTACATTTAAGGTTATTATTGATATGTAGTTATTTATTGCCATTTTATTCTTTAAAGCTGTATTCTTCTTTTGCTCTATTCTTTCCTCCCTTTAAACTGTTCACAAGAGGCCCCTTAGTATCTCCTGCAGAATTGGTTTGGTTTTTATGAATTCCTTGAGGCTTTCTTTTTCTGGGAAGCTCTTTATTTCTCCTTCAATTTTAAACGTTAGCCTTGCTGGATACAGTAGTCTTGGTTGTAGGTTCTTGTTCTGCATTACTTTGATTATATCTTGCCATTCCCTTCTGGCCTCGAGTGTTTCTGTTGAGAAGTCCGATGTCATCCTTATGGGGGCTCCTTTGTAGGTGATAGCCTTTTTTTCTCTAGCAGCTTTTAAAATTTTTTCTTTATCCATTAGCTTTGGTATTTTAACTATGATGAGTCTTGGTGTAGATCTTTTTGGGTTTCTCTTTAATGGAGTTCTGTGTGCTTCTTGAACGTGTGGAGTGTTTCCCAGCCTTAATTTAGGAAAGTTTTCTGCTATGATTTGATTGAACAAAGTTTCCACTTCCTGTCCTCTCTCCTCTTCTTCAGGCACCCCTATGATGCGAATGTTGTTTCTCTTCATGTTGTCACAGAGCTCCCTTAGAATTTCCTCACATTTTTTGAGTCTCTTTTCCTTTTTCTTCTCTGCTTCTGTGCCTTTGTTTATTGTGTCTTCTAACTCGCTTATTCTATCCTCAGCGTGATTCATCCTGCTTTTAATTCCTTCCATTGTGGTCTTCAGTTCTGATACTGTATTTGTCATTTCTGTCTGATTCTTTTTTATTATTTCAATTTCGTTTTTTATATTTGTTATCTCTTTATTTAGGTGTTCATAATGACTATCCATTGTTGCTCTAATTTCTTTAAACATCCTAACTATCATTATTCTAAATTCTGCTTCTGGTAATTTGGTTATATCTGGTTCATTCAGGTCCTTCTCTGGGGATTTCTCTTGATTCATTTGGTTTACATTCCTCTGCCTGCCCGTTTTGTCCGTGTATAAGCAAGTTGTGGCCACTGGAGTCCAGTAGGTGCTGCCTTTGTGTTCTCTAGATGTGGTTTTTCTGCAGGCCCCTCACCCCCTCTGCCAGTGCCTAGGGTGGTTGGGTATGAGCGTTGCCAGCACCGGCCCACTGTGGCTTTTGCTGTGATTTCTGCCTCTCCTCCGCGGGAGGTGCTGTCACTGAAGCCACAAGCCTTAGCACCAAGGGTAGAGGTGAGCACCTTTGCTCAGCTGCGGACCCAGCCTTTTTCCGGACTTCTGCCCAGAACCCTCAGTCAGAGCCTGCTCGCCACAGTTTCCCGGGTTGGGCAGGGCTTTTGACGTGCTCTCAGCTGTGAGCCTTTTCCCGTCCGGAGCTTTAGCCCCGCCCTCGAGGCCAGGGCCCTTCTGCGCAGGGTCGCAAACCCAGGTTTATTGGGCCGGGTGTGTTTGTTGGCCTCCTCTCAGCTGCGTACTTCCACTCGTCCCAGGCTCTAGCCCGCCCCTGCGTTCGGAGCCCGCTCGTGCACGTAGGAATGCAATCCGCGGTTTCTCCGCGGGGATAGTAGCGTGGGCTCTGCTGCGAGCTTCCACTTGTCTCGGGGTCTTGCCCGTTTCCGCGCTCGCGCACGTATAGGCCTGGGGGGGGCTGGTAGCGTGAGCTCAGCCTCGAGCCCCTGCCCGTCCCTGGTCCTAGCCCGGTCCCCGCGGTCAGGGCCGGCTTGCATAGGGTCGCAGAGCAGATTTCTGCCCATTCCTGGCCTCCCGCTTTGTCCCTGTAAGTGGGATTAAAGGTGGGCCCGCAGCTTCTGGATCGCTTTTGCGCCTCCCCTCCGACCCTGCTGGGCTAGACAGAGCTCACACCGGCTTGGCCTCTGCCCATGCCGACAGAACCGCATTTCAGCGTCCTGCCGCCCCAAACCCTTCAGCAGCCCTCGGCAGAGTAGGAAGGGACCTAATTCTCCACACTGTAGGCCTGGGAGCTCCCTCACTTGTTTTACAGCTCAAAACTGTCCAAACGCCTCTTCTAGGCTCTGGGACTGCAGGCTGGGGCTTGGTTCCTGGGACCCAGCTCCCTCCCTCTCCACTAAACTCTCCTCCCGCCACGCGGGTCTCTCCGGGCTGCCGTTTGCTCCGGGGAGCTGGGCAGCCCTCTTCGCGTTTTCGCTATTCCTACCAGTCTCAGTGTGGCTTCTTCTGTGTTCCTTGGTTGAAGAGTCCACTTAGTTTAGTTCATAGATGGTTTATCCAGATGATGGTTTCTTTAAATTGAGTTATAATCCACTTTGGTTCTGGGAGTTGGAAGTTGGTACGTCCGCCTACTCCGTCGCCATCTTGCTTCTCCAAATTCTGTGGACCCTTTTATTTCTCATCTTATTGATCTCAATAGCATTCGACATAGTTAATGACTTACTGAAACAGCCTGTCCATTGGGCTTCTCTGGTATCATACATTCAAGGTTTTCTTTTTGTCTCTCTCACTACTTATTGACTTTCTTTGTTCATCCTCCTCTTCTACATAAACAGTGAATGTTAGAATTCTACACAATGCTCTTTTATTTCTGTATCCGTGTTCCTCAGGAATTTGTCTGTGGACCGTTTGCATCTAAATTGCTTATGAAGCAGTTTCATGTATTTTGAGTTATTTTATCTTTTTATATGCATGGTTTGTTGATGAAACAAGGTAAAGGTATAAATAAGTAAGCATGAGGCATTTTATTAATATGTGTCAAACTCAAAGGATTTGAAAAATAATATAATTTTAAAAGATTTTAAAAATGAAGCCTTACATTGTTACCAAACTCTACTTTCAGCTTCATTTGTATTTCCACGGGAAGCAGATCATTGAAGGCCATTGTTGTAGCAGCTGTTGGCATGTTTTTATATTAAGAGTTCATGCCAAAGAGTGGGTAGAGACTAAAGCTGATTGCTGAGTGAGGCAGTAGGAACTTTCCTTGTCTAACTCATGCTGCCCTGGGATGAATTGAAGCAGGGAAAACTGTGTTGGTTTACAGCATACTGTCTCCTCCCTGAAGTTTGAATAAAATGTTGATTCTGGCCCTGGCTGGTTTGCTCAGTGGTAGAGCATTGGCCCAGCATGTGGAAGTCCCAGGTTCAATACCCAGTCAAGGCACACAGAAGAAGCAACCATCTGCTTCTCCACCCCTCCTCTTTCCCTTCTCTCTTCCTGTCTCTTCCTCTCCTACAGCCATGGCTCAGCTGGCTTTAGTGAGTTGGCCCTGGGAACTGAAGATGGTTCCATGGTCTAGCCTCAGGTGCTATAGTTCAGTTGCTGAGCAACCAAGCAACCACTCCAGATGGGCAGAGCATCGCCTGGTAGGGGGCTTACTGGGTGGATCCTGGTTGGAGGTGCATGCCTCCCCGCGTCTCAAAAAATGCTGGTTCTGGGAGTTCAATTTTTTCTAGATTATTTTATCATCATACCTGAAAAAAAAAAGATCTGCATGTACACACATATACATGAGAGAGAGACCTATATCTGTATAGCTGTTCGTGGTGTTTGTATACTAATACTGGAATTCCAGCTGCTTAGCTCTGTTAGCTTGTATGTATCTATTCAAATGTGTCTGTCTGTGTACCTGTGTGGAAGGTTTATTTTGGTGTATATATTCTAGGCTTTGCCTAAATTTTTTTTTTTTGCTTTGCCTAAATTTTGAATCATTTTTAAACAATGCCTGATTTTTATTTCTTGATTGTCTTTAGAATATACAGTAAATTATGAGAATTAATGCCATCACTCCAGAAAGCAAAGGAATCTATATCTACTGTCCCATTTCTTTTCACATTATGCCTATGAGATAGGGAAAGCCAGAGATTATGTCTTTAGTTGGCAGATAGTGTGATAGTCACAATGCAATAAAATGACCAGTTCAGTCACTCAAACAATTGACAGGCCTAAATTTAGATTTTCTGTCTGTTAGCTCTGTGTTTTATTCACATATCCACATTGCTTTCTTTAATAAGTCTTAAATATACACTAATATCTAACGAGAAATAACCTTCTTTAGCCAATTATGGGGATGTGCATTGAAGAAGAGATTAGAGAAATATTTACTTTTTTTTTTATTCTGGAGACCAAAAATTCAGCTATTTCTCAGGGGCATCATACTAGCTTGTGAGACTGAGAAGAATATATATATATATATATATATATATATATATATATATATATATATATATATATATATATATATATATTTTATTTCACTTTATTTACTTGAGAGAGACAGACAGACAGAAGCATTGATCTGTTGCTGTGTAGGTCCTGACCTGGGAAAGATCAAACCAGCAACCTCGGCATATCGGGAAGACACTCTAACTAAGCTATCTGGCCAGGTCGGAGAGGAATATCCTTAAAGCAAGCATTGCTCATTATGTTTGTTTTGAAAGACTTGAGGCAAATAGCAACAGGCAGCACACAGCATAGACTGAACTTAAGGGCAGAAGGGCTGGAAATTTGCGTACAGGCTTGATCTCTCAACATCCCTTGGAGAGGCATATGTAGATCATCTCTAGCTGGATGGACTAAATGAAGGTTTTACTTCTCAATTCTTTCTTTTAGGGCTTTTGTAGGATCAGACTTCCAAGTGGGTTAATTGGGGGAGTCATCTGAGTTTAGGCACTAGCTGCTCAAGGTAATTGTACACTAGTCCTGGTTGGGAATGTCAGCTGCCCAGCTCTTGACTGCAGATCCTGTGGGAAGTTGAGTGCAAGTTTAGCCCTTGGCACTGGGGAGATGGAGAGCTACGCATCCCACCTAGCTCATTTTCAGGCACCTAAGAGATTACCACCAGGGGTATCCACTGGACAGTCTACCTTTCTCTTCAAATCAGATTCTAGGAAAGAAGGCTTAAAATATGGAAATAGATTTGGCTTTATTGTTTATGGTTTTAAATGTTTAAAATTGATAAAGGCCTGGTCTCTTTAAGAACCCAGATTGAAAGCATTAATTTGGATGGTTTATCCTTATTTGAGTTACAAACAGTTAGGGGCAGGCATGAAGACTATGTGTATCCTTTTTTAATTAAATTTTTTATTTTGGGGGATAATTATAGATTCACATTCAGCTGTAAGAAAGAAGACAAAGATCCTATTGTACCCTTAACTTGATTTTCCTTAGTGGGAACATCTTGCAAAACTGAGTACAGCCAAATAACCAGGATGTTGACTGTTACAGTGAAGATACAGAACATGCTCACCACCACACAATTCCTCATTTGCCCTTTTACAGCCACACCCACTTCTGCCACTACCCTCTCCTAAGGCTCTATAGCAGGGGTGCCCACACTTTTTTCAGCTTGCGAGCTACTTATAAGATGACCAAGTCAAAATGATCTACCTACAATAAAAATGCAAAACATAAATTTATTTCTTCTATATTATCATTATTTAAGTTACTATTAGTACTGTTTAATTTTGTGTATTCTTCTTTCACCTTTCTCCTTCTCAGCTCTCTTTTCGGAGGAAAGTCAATGTCATAGTTTTTATGAACAGTCTGAAAAAGCCGCTCCACATTTCCCTTCTTTGGAATAGCAATGGCACACAGACAGATGAGGCAAACACACTTAGAATATGACATAGTGAAAAAAATCCCCTCCCATTCTGTATGAAAGTGGTAGGTTTTAGGCTTCTCACTCGGACCAGCTACTGCACTCATTTTTATACCCTTTGTTGTATTTAGTTTAAATAAATTGAAGGCTAACTACACAGCAATGTAACTGAACAAGTTAGTCCGGTTTAACGCGCATGCGTAGGGTGTCAAAAGTTCAGACGTCAGATTGGCTACCCTGTATGCCAATCAAAAGACAAATGTCTTTTTAATGTCATGCGATCTACCCACACTTCCTTTGCGATTGACCAGTAGATCGCGATCGACATATTGAGCACCCTTGCTCTATAGCAACCACTCATTGTTCTCCGTCTCTATCATTTTGAATTTTAAGAATGTTATATAAATGTATATAACCTTTTGGGATTGACTTGATAAACTCAGCATAATTCTCTGGTGATTGGTGTAGGTTGCTGCTTTTAATTACTGAGTTGTATTCCATTGTATGGATGTACTAAAGTTTGATGAACTATTTACCGATTAAAGAACATCTGCGTTATTTCCGTTTGGGGGCTATTAAAAATAAAGCTGCTATAAACATTTGTGTATAGGTTTCTGTGTGAACTGTTTATCTTATATCCTGCAGTTGTACTGAGCTCACTTCTTAGGTCTAGCAGGTTTTATGTAGAATCCTTAGGTTTTCTATGTACACACTCATATAATCTGTAAACAGAATCAGTTCTGTTTTTCCTTTCCCATTCTGTGTGTCTTTTTCCTCTTTTCTTGCTTTATTGCATTGGCTAGAACTTTTAGCATTGTGTTTAATAAGAGTAATAAGAGCAGTCATTCTTACCTGGTTCTTAATCAAAATGAAAACATTCTTTTACCACAACGTATATATTGAACAGCCTTGCATTTTGAAATAAACCTTACTTGGTCATGGTGTGTAATTTTTTATATATTAGTTGTTGAGTCACCAAAGAAGGGACACACAAGGCCAGTTGAATTTTATAAGAAGTTTATTTATTCATCTGTGCACAGATGGGCTGAGACTTTAGTGGTGTCAGCAGGGAGAGGATGAAAAGCCTCATCCTATCTAGGACTGAGTTTGGGTGTATTTCTCACCCCATGGGAACAAACTTCTGTTACCTGTGGCTGTTTAAATAATAGGGGAGGTGGGTGGTGCTAAGTAAAGAATGTTCAGATAAGTGATGGTGGATGACTAACTGTTAGGATGCCCCCTTCATGGTGGATAACTATTAGGATGCCCCCAGGTTGGATGAGAGGTAAGACATTAGTCAGGATTGCTCAGGTGGAGAGTCACGAGATCTGGCCTTGGGTTACCCAAAGCTCAGCCTGGATAGTAGAGGCTCTTGGTAAGGGGCCCTGGACCCAAATATAACCTTGGTAAATTAAAGATATTAATATTTCATTAAGGATTTTTGCATCTTTATTTATAAGGGATTTGGTCTTTTGTTTTCTTTTTTTGTAATACCTTCAGATTTTGGTACTAGATCAATAGTAATTTCATAAAATGATTAGAGAAGTATTCCCTCCTCTTCTATTTTCTGGAAGAGATGATATAAAATTGATATTATTTTTTCTTTAAATGTTTAGTATAATGCTTCAATGAAACCATTTGATCATGAAGGTTTGGGTAGGAGTTTAAATTAAGAATTCAATTTCCTTAATAATTATAGGGATATTAAAATGTTGTGTTTCATATTGAGTGGGTTATGATAATTTGTGATTTTTGAGGAATTGGTTTATTTATCTAATTGTCAAATTTATGTAATTAGTGTTATTCATAGTATTCCTTTATTCTCTTTTAAAATTTTTTGTTGCACTCAGAAAAATCATTCCATGACTGTTTCCATACTGATTGAAGGATATATTTACAATGTTAAGAAGGAAGAAAATTTAGAGGCAGAGAAACACAATAAGCATGTAGGTTGAAGAGAAGTGAACTGGCAGAAAGAGCTGTAGGCGAAGTACCAGGTGGCCTACATTCTAACAAGCTGTGTGACTATGGAAAATCACTTAAACTTTCTTAGTTTCCTCATCTCTAAAGGGAAATAAAAGTCCCTTTCTGCCCATCCTGATTATTGTGAGTTTCTCATGAGAAAGTGCTTTGTGAACTTTGAAATGTAAGATTTTAAAGGATTATTAGTTTCAAACAAAAATATAGGAAGGGGATATTCATTAACACTTACTATATTTTCTTTGCAAATACTTAGATTTTTTTTCGAGAGAGAAAGACTGGAAAGGAAAGAAATAAGAAGCATCAACTCATAGTTATGGCATTTTAGTTATAAACTGATTACTTCTCATATGTGCTTTGACTGGGTGGCTCCAGCCAAGCCAGTGACCCCTTGCTCAAGCCAGCGACTTTGGAATTCAAGCCAGTGATCTTTGGGCTCATTCTAGCAACCATGGGGTTATTTTGATGACCCCATGCTCAAGCCAGTGTCCCCGTGCTCAAGCTGGTGAGCCTGTGCTCAAGCAGGATGAGCCTGCACTCAAGCCAGTGATGCGGGGGTCCTAGGTTCAAAACTCCAAGGTCACTGGCTTGAATGCAGCCTCATTCAACTTGAGCATAAGCTTGCCAGCTTGAGCACAGGATCATCAACATGATCTCATGGTCACTGGCTAGAGCCCAAGGTTGCTGGCTTGACCAAGGGGTCACTGGCTTGACTGGAGCCTCCAGGTCAAGGCACATGTGAGAAACAATCAATGAACAACTAAAGTGCTACAACGACAAGTTGATGCTTCTTGTCTTTGTCCCTCCCTCCCTCTCTCTCTCTCTCAAAAAAGGGGGCTACAAGAAACAAAGTACTCTGTTAATAGTGTTCTTTTCTCTATTTTTTTCCATCTTCTGCTTTATGAATGTTGGTACTATAGAATTTAGTATGTACTATATAGAAATTTGGCAACAGTAATAGGAAACTTATCTTTATTTTGACTTATTTGTTCATTTAATGTCCTTTTAGATTGAATTCTACTTTAATTTGTAGAAAGATCATGTAGGGTGGGTGGCTGCCACCGTGGCCATGCAGGTTCTCATTGGCTCAGGCAGACGGTAAAAGAACTGTGGAGTCGGAAAATGATGGGCCATTCCTTTTACTAAAGTCTCGTAACAGCAGATGAGCAAATAGGCAGGGCTCCCAACCCCCCCAGCATTCTAAACTCACCCAGACTCACAGGTCCCCACCAGCCTCAGCACTTCCCAGCCAAACAGGCTGGGCTGAAATCTCAGGGCTCTCAAGCCCCTCAGGGGTGCGCTCTCTCTCTCTCTCCCTCTCTCTCTCTCTCTCTCTCTCTCTCTCTCTTTCTCTCTGCATTATCCCTATCTCTCTCCACTCCAGCAAACAATCACCCCTCTCCATGGAGGCACAGAATCCACAATTTGCATTCTGCCACCCTGAGGGCAAGCACCAGCAGCCTTTCACAGACTATACACACAGGGTGCTGCCCCAAGCCAATGCAACAATTAGGCAAAATATAATAATCGAGCAAACCTGTTACAAACTTGTTTGCCCAACAGATCACAATCCCTTATATTTCTTTGCATGGTATACCTATTTTACCTAGAATTCTATTTTCAGTCTTTCTGGATCACTTTGTATTTGTTTCTTGTTTACAACATAGTGTCAACATAAGAATTATCCAAACCTATAGAGATTTCTAAAAAATTTTATTTAGACAATTAATTTTAACGGGGTGACGATCAACATACATAGATTCAGAGAAAACATCTCCTGATCATTTTGACATTTGATTATGTTGTATACCCATCACCCAAAGTCAAATTGCCATCAGTCACCTTTTATTTGTTTCTCTTTATGCCCCTCCCCTCTCCACTCTCTCCCTCCCCCTGGTAACCACCACACTCTTATCCATGTCCATGAGCCTCAATTTTGTGTCCCATCTGTGTATGGAATCATACAGTTCTTAGTTTTTTCTGATTTACCTATTTTACTCAGTATAATGTTATCAAGGTCCATCGATGTTGTCGTAGAGAATTTTTATAAGAGTTTATCTGAGCCAAATTGATGACATACTGGGAAGCAAGACCTCAACTGCTCCAGCAAATGACAGTTTTGCAGGTTTTTCTACACATTTGGAATTATGGAGAGAATAGGAAGATTACATGGAAGTGGGAAAAAGCACAGTGGGGAAACTTCTATAACTGGATTACAGGATAGTGAACAAGATTATGTCCTTTCTTGAGCATGATTATGTTTCTGAGAGATTAGAAAAAGCGGCACTTCAAAGGTATTGTTATCCTAGATGAACAAAAATATTGCATAGGGCTTGCTTAAGGTTAAGGTAAACCTTTTGTAGACTTCGAGTATGTCTACCCACCATGACGTGCCCAGTTAGGAATTTATGATAGGATCACCTGTGGAGGCTACTCTCAGTTAGGTTTAGTACAGAGCCCCTTTTTTGTCCACGGTAGCACTGGGGGGTTGCTTTTTGAGATTTCAGATACTTGTTTCTTCAGATTTCAGTCTGAAAAAATCTCAAGTGAGGTAAGCCAAACATTTTTATTTTTTTGAGAAAGGCTTTTTTAAAATTTTACTTGTACATGTACTACTGATATTTAGCAATGTGTTTTTAATTCTAATGAATACCTTTATCGTTATTGCATTATATAATATCCTTGATTCTCTATTTCGTTGGACATTGTTCCTTGCTCTGATAAAAATTAACATGTCTTTTTTTCCTTCTTCCTCCTTAATTCCTTCTCCACTACCAGATTTTAACTATTATCTTAGTATTTATTTTTATAGCATTAAACATACTTCTAGTTTCGATTTTAATTATGAGCTTTAAATATGTCCTTTCAAGGTCACATTTCAACTACCAGTTTACAGATGGAGCAGTGAATCTTATCTACTTCCTACCTTCTTTCTTCTTTCTCCTTCCAATTTGTCTTAATTTAAATATTTTTCTCATTGTCAGAGTGTGTTTGTTTTAGGTTTGCTCTTGTAGTTAAACATAGTTCATGCTCATCACCAGTGCTTTTGCTGTGGTTTTCCTAGTCATTTCTTGGTTGTTGAAGCAGTTTCTTCAAGAAAGGCATATGAGAACAATATTTGCTGAGTTGTCTCATCTTCATATTATTCTAGCTTTTATGCTGAAAAATATTTTGGCTTTTCTTAAGGATCTTGAAAATACTGCTCTATTTATTATCTGGCATTGAATGTCACTGTGGGGAGATATGAGGCTAGCCAGAACTTTTATTTTTTCACTTTCAAAACTGACTTCTTTTCTTGTCTGTTTCTTAATTTTTGGAATCTAGTAACTTTATTGCATTGAGTCTCCCCACGAAATCATTCTAGGTTGTTTTCTGGCATATAATGTGCCCTTTCAATATGCAGATTTATGTCTTCCTTTGTTTTTTAAGGGAAGTTTTCTTGAATTATCTTGAACTATTTCTTCTGTTCCATTGTTTTAGATTTCTTATTTAGGAATTCTACTTATGCATATATTAATGCTTTCTCTTTTATTTCCTTCCTCTTTCCTTCTGCCCTCTCTTTCCCTTTCTAGTCTCCTCCCTCTCTCTCTTCCTCCCTCTGCAGTCTGGATCTCACCCATCACTGTACTTACCATCTAATCAAGAAAATGAAACACTTTCTTACTCAATATACCAATGTTATCTTTTGTTTTCTTTTTTGTGTGTGTGTGACAGAGAAACAGACAGACAGGAAGGAAGAGAGATAAGTATCAGTTCTTAGTTGCAGTACCTTAATTGTTCATTGATTGATTTCTCATATGTGCCTTGATCAGGGAGCTACAGCAGAGTGAGTGATCCCTAGCTCAAGCCAGAGACCTTGGGCTCAAGCCAGTGACCTTGGACTTCAAGACAGCAACCATGGGGTCATATCTATGATCCCAAGCTCAAGCCAGTGACCTGTGCTCAAGCTGGTTAGCCTGCACTCAAGCAGTATGAGCCCACACTCAAGCTGGCGACCTCAGGGTTTCGAGCCTGGGTCCACTGCATCCCAGTCCAACGTTCTATCCACTGCGCCTCCACCTGTCAGGCCCAATGTTATCTTAATTGCTAAATCCAATAAACAATTTTCGTATATTACTCATCCTCCGTACTATATTAAACAGTGATAATCACTTCTTTTTGAGATTATATATCCTGTAGATATCAGTGACTGTGTTCTTATGATTTTAAAACCTCTGTGTCTGTTTCTGAGTTGGCTTTTCTTTTCATCCTCTGACCATATTATAAATACTGATGGTGTTCTTTCTGATTTACTCCATTGTCTTCTGGTTTTCATCTCTATGTGGAAAAATTTATTTAATATTTTTTTATTGATTGATTTTAGAAAATGAGAGGACAGGGAAGAGAGCGAGAGAGTGAGAGAGGAACATCAATTTATTGTTCCACTTGGATGTGCCCTGACTGGTGACTGAACCTGCAACCTTGGTGTATTGGGACAAAGTTCTAACCAGCTAAGCTACCCAGCCAGGGTGGAAATAAATTTGTATTATAAAAGGTTTTATTCATCAATTTTAGAGAGAAGACGGGGTGTAAGGAATGGGAAGCATCAACCAACAGTTGTTGCTTCTCGTATGTGCTTTGACTGGGTAAGTCCAGGGTTTCAAACTGACAACCTCAGCATTCCAGGTCAACGCTCTATCCACTACACCACTACAGGTCAGGCTGGATAATTTTATTTATATACATTGTTTTCTCTCAAGACTTAGAAATCTGTAATTCTAACTCAGATGTTTCAGATTACTACATCCAATTCCTTATTATAAAACATCTAAATAAAAATGTTCTTTAAATCTACTAGACTATAGCCAAAGCTATACCTATCTTCTTTCTTCTAATACCTCTTCCCGTATTTCTTATTTCATGTTATGGCGCTGTCAGTCAGCCATCACTTGAATGACAAATTTAGGAGTTATTATAGACTTCTTACTATGCCTTTCAGCTTACAACCAAGTTGTGAGCAAGCTCTGTGTTTCACTTTATAGATATTTCTTAGTTCCGTTTGCTCTGTTGGATGCCCACTGTCACTACCCTAGTCTCTGTCTCTTTCTTTGGCTGCTGCAGTAGCCTTTCATCTCCAGTCTTGGTTTTCCAGACCCTCTCATCATGAAATCACCAACATGATCCAAAGATATAGACCTAATGGTTTCACTCTCCATTATCCCTATAGTATATCCTTAGTACTTAATACCAGGCTAGGCACTTAATTCCTTATTTTATATCTTTAATTTAAAATATACTTTAATAATTTATACTTGGTAATTGTATTTGAAGTTTTAGCTGTCTGCCTGTGATGTTTACTTATGTTATACTGATACTTACTTGTGATGCATTATTTCATGAGGTGCTTTAAATTTTTATTTTGAGCATGTTTTCAGTGAGGCTTTATCAGTAGGACTTATTATCTGTTAAGCACTGTCTCTGGAAAGATTCTGAATTTACTTTCAAGTGCCTCAAGAGTATCCTTTTAAGAACATTTTTGCGTTAAGTTCCTGTCTTGATTGTCCTATGCCGAGGAAGTAGATAGTATAAATTCAAATTCCAAATCTGCCTGTGGGCAGGGTCTTTATTATGGATTCTTGGGAAGGAAAATTTTACGGCCATTGAGTCCTGGCTAAGACAACATTTTTCTTAATTTTTCTTTCTTCATTTTTGTTTTTTCATTTTAGGTGAGAGGAGGGAAGGTAGTGAGACAGACTCCCACATGAGCCCTGACCAGGATCCACCAAGCAACCCCTGTCTGGGGCTAATGATCAAATCAGCCAGGCTATCCTCAGCTCCCAGGGCCATGCTTGAACCAATCAAGCCACTGGCTATGGGTGGGGAATAGGGAGAGAAGGTCGAGAGGGCAGGGGAGAAAAGCAAATGGTCACTTTTCTTGTGTGCCCTGACCAGGAATTGAACCCAGAATGTCCATATGCTGAGCTGATGCTCTATCCATTGAGCCACTGGCCAGGGTCCAGACAACTTTTCTTGTCATCTTCCGTTGTCTGTAGGCAGATTTCCCCCCATAATTACTTTTCACAAAGGATGCAGGTTTTCAAGAACCCTGGTTTTAGCCAAATCTTTTCTTCAATTCCTTATGTTAAAATGGTTCTAAGACTCAGCTTCTTTTTGGCATTAAGACACAAACTCTTATGTAACTCTTTTTTTTTTTTTTTCCAGGGACAGAGAGAGAGTCAGAGAGGGATAGGTAGGGGAGACAGACAGGAACGGAGAGAGATGAGAAGCATCAGTCATTAGTTTTTCATTGCCGTTGTGACACCATAGTTGTTCGTTGATTGCTTTCTCACATGTGCCTTGACCACGGGCCTTCAGCAGACCGAGTCACTCCCTGCTGGAGCCAGCGACCTTGGGTCCAAGCTGGCGAGCTTTTGTTCAAGCCAGATGGGCCCGCACTCAAGCTGGTGACCTCGGGATCTCGAATCTGGGTCCTCCGCATCCCAGTCCAACGCTCTGTCCACTGTGCCACCACCTGGCCAGGCTCTTATGTCACTCTTATGGCTCTCAGTTTTCTTTTTACTTTAGAATCTGGTCTTAGGAACTCAACTGCCTATTTTCAACAGTGTTTATTAAATTTCCCCCCAGCATTATTAGGGAGCTCTCCCGCTCCCCCCTGGTCCTAGGTTATCTAAATTCTTATTTAGGGTTGAAATGATTTTAGTTCCTGTTTTTAAAGAATCTCAATAAAATTTGCAGCCATGAAGAATATTGATGATTAAAGGAAATAGATGAGTCAGCAATAGCTCTATAATCCTTTCAGGGTGGTAGGTCCTGTTTCTGATATTTCTGTCTTTCAAATAAGTATTCCTCAGTTTTGTTCTTTTTGTGAAACAAGTGCTAGCATGTACTATTTTCTTCACATAGTGCCTTCTTTTTCCTGATGGGATTTTTTCTGCCAATAACCCTAACCTTCTAGGATTTTTTAAAAAGGAAACCATTTCCCTGCAGCCAGCAGTAAATGAAAGAGTACTGCTTAGTGATGTGACCATTTTCAGTCTTAATAAGCTGTTTTTTCCTCAAACCATTTCTCTTAAAAAAGGCCAAAATTATGGGTTGCTGTTCACTTGATGATATGAGTCTATACACGATGAATTTAAAGCAATCAAAATATTATGAAACTGAAAAGTTAGATCAACTTAAAATAGCTGGTTTGAAGGATTATGACAAAATATGGACAACCTTTATCACCTGAGCCACCAACAGGGCTAACTATATATTATCGTTTGATGTATTTTCTTCTGTTTTCTGGTTCACTGCAAATTTTCTTTACAAAATTGTGAGACAGATACAATTTTTTACTTAAAGTTTATCATAAGATTATTGTAAACTATATATAAGCTTGTAATATCTACATAATATTCTATTTAAATAGAAAATTAATTTTATTCCCATCTAGTGTATTTAATTCTAATTTCTTCCTCCTGCCACCTTCCTTCTGCTTCTGTACAGAAATGAATACCTTAATACATTACATTTTTTTTTTTTTTTACAAGGACAGAGAAAGAGTCAGAGAAAGGGATAAATAGGGACAGACAGACAGGAATGGAGAGAGATGAAAAGCATCAATCATCAGTTTTTTGTTGCGACACCTTAGTTGTTCATTGATTGCTTTCTTACATGTGCCTTGACCGTGGGACTACAGGAGACCGAGTAACTCCTTGCTGGAGCCAGCGACCTTGGGTCCAAGCTGGTGAGCCTTGCTCAAGCCAGATGAGCCTGTGCTCAAGCTGGCGACCTCAGGGTCTTGAACTTGGGTCCTTTCACATCCCAGTTTGACGCTCTATCTACTGTGACACCGCCTGGTCAGGCACAAATTTTCTTTCTTAAAGGTATTAGGATACATTTACAGATAGAATTACTATGTAAAAGTGTTTTCACATTCATAAGACTTTTGACACATAGTGCCAAATTGTTTACCAAAAATGTAGTATAAAGTTATATTCTTCCAACCATCTTACATCGACCACTTTCGTTTTGTGTGTGTCTGCCCAATGAGCTGCTGGACAAAGACAGGCTGCTGATGCTTTCTTTATGGTTTCTCTGTAGGATATGGTGCCTGTCGTAGTTGATTACTGCCTTCTGCTACAGCGAAAGTGAGTATACATTGCCCGTCAGATTCAATTATTTTAAACTCAGGTTGCCTCTTGTTTCTATTATAATTTACTGCTATGAATTGTATGCATTTGCCTGGGTTTTTAAAAAATGTTTTAATTTACAGAAATTTGATTCTTTTACAATATGCAGTCCATTTACCTAATCAAGTTAGCTTTTCCAGATAGATGTTGTGGGTGTATTGTCTCTGTGTTTGTATGGCAGGACCGTGCAGGTGAAAAACATAGCTCACAAAAGAGTGATGCTAGTCAAAGATCTTAAAAGTAAAGTGTATGTTTTATGTACAGTGTAGATACTCTTTTATGAACCATCACTAAAACACACTATTTCATACCACACAAAAGGGGCAGGATTCATTGTGCTTCTGCAGTGTTGACTTACAGAGCCTTTTCATTAAAAAAATAGAATCAGTGTAAATAAATTCTTGATTAGGCTTTGTTGGTTTCAGTAGTAAATATGTAAATTAACCAAACTATACCGGTTCACAAATTTTTCACACTTAACAATAATAGCTCCCTACATGCTGGGTATGGTTCTATAAGCCCTTTTACATAAATTTATCTAATTTTTATAACAACTTATCTAATTTTTAGAAAAGTGAGATAGATATTATTATCTTCATTTTACGTGAGATCATTGACACGTATTTTGAGAAGCAAAAGTAGTCTAATATAGGGAGTCGAGCTGCTGGACTCTGTTCTTTTTTTTTTTTTTTTATACAGGGAAAGAGAGAGAGTCAGATAGGGATAGACAGACAGGAACGGAGAGAGATGAGAAGCATCAGTCATCAGTTTTTCGTTGCGACACCTTAGTTGTTCATTGATTGCTTTCTCATATGTGCCTTGACCGCAGGCCTTCAGCAGACCGAGTAACCCCTTGCTCAAGCCAGTGACTTTGGGTCCAAGCTGATGAGCTTTTGCTCAAGCCAGATGAGCCTGCGCTCAAGCTGGTGACCTCGGGGTCTCAAACCTGGGTCCTTCCGCATCCCAGTCCGACACTTTATCCACTGCGCCACCGCCTTGTCAGGCTGGACTCTGTTCTTAACCACTACCTTTTGTACCACTTTCTGAGTGGTTGAGAAAAAAATGTGAGGACTGACTGCCGATACTCCTAACATTCTAAATTCATATCTCCTGAATCATAAATGGTCGGACCAAACTTTGAAAGTATCAGCAAGAGTTAACAAGAGGACAGTTACTTGCTGTCAGATCTCTAAGTCACAAAAAGCTATAGAATTTGCTTCCTCAGGACTAAAATTCATTCCAGTGTTTTAGCTATAGTGTTATATATAATTATCCATTGAAATATGGTTTACTCACAATTGGGATGTTGTTGAGAATACTGTTTTATGTTACACATTATCTTTTTTATGTAGGCCTAAGGGAAAAATTTTTCTCAAGTGGTAGTACCAGAAATATTTTTTAATCTTCTGAACAGCTAATTCACTTTTACCTGATGGACAGTGAATTGTGTAGCTAATTCACTGTTTCCTAGAAAGCTAAGAGCCATGATGTGCTAACCTCATCCTAGCTTTTCTTTACTTAGTTTTCTCTTTAGCCCATTTTTCACACTTTCTTCCTTATTATTTGTGTTTTTTAAAGCAGCTTGAATAGTTTAGCCTGACCAGGTGGTGGCACAGTGGATAGAGCATCAACCTGGGACATTGAGGACCCAGGTTCGAGACCCTGGGGTCACCGGCTTGAGCATGAGCTCGTCCGGCTTGAGCGTGGAATCATAGACAAGACCCCATGGTTGCTGGCATGAGCTAGAGGTTACTGGCTCGGATGGAGCCTCCTGCCATCCCCTTCCCCCATCAAGGCACGTATGAGAAAGCAATCAATGAACAACTAAGGTGTCGCAACTATGAGTTGATGTTTCTCAACTCCCTTTCTGTCGGTCCCTGTCTGTTCTTCCCTCTCTCTTTCTTTCTCTCTCTCTTTCTATCACTCTCACCCTCTTTCTTAAAAAAATGTTTATGGATTAGTTTCGCATATTTAATTTCATTTAATCCTTATAATTACAATGTAAGAGAGAGACATAATTTATCTTTATTTTCAGGTGAAGAAATTGATACTAATACTACTAAGTACTGGAATCAACTGAAATCTTCAAATTGAGATAATTATAAATGAGATAAAATAAAATGCCTAAAAGGATAAATTTTGTTTATACCAAAAAGGCATATTCTTATAAAATGGATTATATCTACCTAGAATGGTACCTGGTTTAAAGAAGCTATTCAGTATCTGATGGTTGGATTAATGAATTAATTCTGCCTCCTGGTTTGCCAGGTGACTTGTGATCATATCTTGCATATATGAATCCTATCTCAGTGACATAAAGATGAAATGACCTTAGCAGTTGCAAGATGAAGGATTATATAGGGGGAAAAAAATGAGTGCTTTCTTTCAAAATTAGTACCAAAAATGTTTTTATAAAAAATGTAGCTTCATATGAACAATGGCATGTAGGTGATCTTGACTACTTGAAACTTATATCACTTCAAGCAGATATCCAAAAAGCAGCCATCATTCATATGACTTGAATTAAAGTATTTTTGTTAAATCTAAATGGAACCTAAAGTGGCATTTTGATAGCCAAGACTTTTTTTCAGTTTTGTCCAACATCAGGATTATTGTTTGAGAAACAGGAAAATCTACATTATCAGGCATTGTTGAGGAACTGGATGTTTTAGATACTGTTTTCTTAATAACTGCATGTTAAAATTTTAAACATCAAAGCTGGGATGTGCGAACGGTGCCATGCCTTATATTTTATGACAGCTATATTGAGATATATATATAACTCACATACCCTAAAATTCACCCTTTTAAAGGGTGCAGTTCAGTAGTTTGGAATATTTACAGAGTTGTGCAGCCACCACCACAATTAAGCAATACCTTTTTAAAGAAAATCTTTACAAACTGTGATGCTTGTATCAGAAAACAGCATTTTGAATATAATTTTTTTTTTCTAAATTTTTTCATTGATTTGAGGGTGGGTGAGGGATGTAGGGGAGAGAGCAAGAGAGAGAGAAAGAAAGAGAAGCATCAACTCATTGTTTCACCTTATTTTTCCATTTGGTTGCGCATTCGTTGATTGCTTCTCATACATGCCCTGACTGGGGTCAAACCCACAACCTCTGACCTGTAGGGTTGGCGCTTTATCCATTGTGCCACCCAGCCAGGGCTGAACATAATTTCTTAACCCTTTGAGTAGTGAGTTTTTTTCATGCTTGCTGACCCCGAGAGTGAATTTTTCTTTTCAAAAAATGAAGTTAGTTCCAGTTCTAGTTTTATTAACTTAAAATCATGTTTGTTTGATAACCAATTTATGGAAACAAGAAGAACATACATTTGCCTTTTTTTAATGTTGCCTTATACATTTTTAAAATAAATCGATCATACTCTAGATGGTCAGGAGGCACGAGGACATACATGAACATTCGTACTACTCACAGGGTTAAAGTTCATTTAAACTTTGCTTTTACTTTTATAAATAAAGAGACCAACTCAAATCAACTTTAGACTATTAAGTCCCACTTATATTTAGTGAGGATTTTTTTGGTATGTATTTTTTCAAACTTATTTTTAATTGAATTTATTGGGGTGACACTGGTTAACATAATTATACAGGTTTCAGAAGCCCAGCTCTATAACACATCTCTGTCCTGCATATTCTGTGCTCACCCTTACTTCCCTGTTCTTTTACGTGTTTAGTCTAGACTGTCAAATGTGAGGGTTGATGCTCTTGCTTCCGTCAGATAGTTTCTGAATTTACAGTAATCAAAGCTGAGTTCTTCACTTTTTTTGAATTGTAAAATTGATGATGCACAAAGTGAATTTAGCTATTTCCTCTATCAATTCTAAGTTATAAATGATAATCTGAAAATAATTTCTCTAATATGAGTATTAACAAAGTGAAGTTATGCAGAAAGAAGACCTCTAATGACCCTCTATTATTATAACAGAATGGATATTCTGTTATACTGACTACAGGGAGGCTAAGCCAGAAGTGACTAATAGCAGTTTTGAAGTTAGCCTTTTCTGTAAAGAAAGTCAGCACCCAGGAGTATAATGCCTAGATAGAGAAAGATATATAAGAACTCAAAACTCTTTGTATGTATCTCTTTCTCCCTCTTTCCCTGATGCTCTAATAAATACGTACTCTCCGGATGATGAAAGCATGTCTTAGAATTTTGCTTTGTTTTTATTTTAAGGTAGAAATGTAGATAGGAGTTGCTGAGTTTTATTTTTCTTGCTTCTTTATTATAGCCTCTGACTGGTTAAGAAAGAAACTTATAGTTTTGCTATTAATCTTGCCAGCATTGTGTGCTGCTGTGTATCATTGGAGTGCCTTGCTTGTCAACATTTATGCTCTGTTTACTGGATTTTTAGCTCTTTAATTCTCTTCCTCAGGACTTTTTGTGCTGAACTAAGATATGTAATTACCTTCCCTAGCATGCTGCTTTAAACAACACATTACAGAGTGCAAGCTTTGGCAAATGTGACATTGTCTTTAAACTCACTAGAATGACTTTATTTTGTTTTTCTTTCTTTTTGTTTGTTTCTTTTTTTTCATAAGTTACTCTGTTACTCTTTATGTTTTTTACCATAAGGCTTCATTAATCTCAGTTTCTTTTACTTGGCTAGTAATTGGTAATCACAAGAATGTGATGGATTATTGATTAAAATGAAACTAAAACAAAAAATACTCTGATAAATATGAAGCAAAGGGGGAAAACAGTGCAAAACTACATTTGTAGATATGAGAAAAAAATGAATGAATATGGATTTTCCCCCAGGATATTGCAAATGCTATTTATGGAAAAGTGGCATGTGGTTGTAGTGAGTTTCAGCTAGTTCATTGTCATCTGTCCCCTGCCAGGACTTCAGATGAGGCAAGTCCCTGTCCCACTCCTTTCAGACTCTTTCTTGACCTTTGGTGGAACCTCTCATGAAAGGCCGCACATGTAGATGGACCATTTAGCACTTTTCACAATTGACATGATACACATATAAAGAGATTATACCTTTAGTAAAAAATAAATATGTACATAGAATCAGCACAATTTTTGTATTTCAAAACAATGAATGAATTAGTGACTGGTTCAAGGCAATACAATGCATAAATGAAAACTTGGAAAACATTTAATTTGCCAGTCATCTGAGAATTAAAAACAGTGAGATTGTTTATTTTGTACTTACTAAATTATATGGGGGAAAAAACTCAGTTATCTGGTGAAACTCTTATTATTATACATTGCTGGTGTCAGTGTAAATTGGTACTGTGATGGTTTTGGAAGATAATTTAGAAATACATTTCAAGAGCCACATTATTTTCATATCTTTTAACTTAAGATACATTTCTAAACACAGAGTGACTAAGAGATTGAGCTCCCCAAATGGGAAAGTCTGTATATGTACATGTTCGTTATGACATCGCTCATAATATTAAAATACTGGAAATAAGTGGTAAAGCCATCTATACAAGAATAGTTAAGTAAATCCTGCTGTTTTAGCATATAGAACCATTGTGAGTTAGAATGGTCATTTCAAAAGTAGGTAGCAACTTAGAATAATGCTTATGTAATGTTGCATGAAAACAGAATCGAAGGAAAATAGAATTGAGAATTATATCTATGAAGAGTATAACTCTAAAAGTATTAAAGGACTAGTTGAAGAAATATGAATGAATGGATAAAATATAATTATTGAGTATGGTGGCATTTAGATGAATTTTAAAAATTTGTTTCTACAATAAAATTGTTTTTAGACATTTTAGAAATACTGAACATTTTCTTCTACTATCGGTCATCACTTTCTCAATCCTTTGGGTAGCAAATGGTAAGAACTGGAGAATAAAACAAGTTGCCTCTGAAGATCAGCTAGGAATATTTAGATACCAGCAAAGAGGAAGAGATAACTTATGAGTAGTCCATTTTGATATTTTTTTCCTACTCCATCATGTTCACTGTACTACCTACTCCCATATGTGTTGTTTTTCCAAAGCAGTGTGCTATAATAGACTCGTACAGGATTTAGGCTGTAAGGCTGAGTTCCAATTCTGGCTATGTTAGCTATGTGATTTTTAGCAAATAACTTACTCAGCTTTTCTTATTTGTAAAAGAAGTATCGGGAGAATACATACATAACACACACATACATACATGTATGTATGTATATATATACACACACATAGGTATATATACAATATATAGGTTTTTCACAATATAAAGCTCTATGCAGATGTTGTTACTGTTTTTTAATAAACTTATAAGTTGAAATAGAAAAAAGATGATATACTGAGCAGACTGGATTTAATGGGTGTTTGGAATGTTCCTAAAAGATTTTTTTTTTTTCTGTTACAGAGATCTTTTATTTAGCCAGATGTATGACAAATTAAGTGAGAATTCAGTGGCCAAAGGAGTGTTTTTAGAGTGCCTTGAGCCATATATTTTAAGTGATAAATTGGTGGGGATAACACCCCAGGTGATGAAAGACTTGATTGTTCATTTCCAAGATAAAAAATTAATGGAAAATGTGGAAGCTCTCATTGTGCATCTGGATATTACCAGCTTAGATATTCAGCAGGTAAGTTTATAAACACTCTACTAATTTATGGAATAAACACCATTCTTTTGTTGATTATATGTTTTCATCTGACTGATCAGGCTTTACTCTGTCATCTGTCACTTACTGAGTACTTTTGGTAAGATACCTTATAAACTTGGATTTGTCAGTATGTTTCTTATGTCTCTTCTTTATTGATCCTTCTTCATGTTTGTTCACTACTATAGTTTTCATTCTGCAAGTGAATTTCAACAATGAGTACTTTCACATGAATAATAAAATATTTTTACTTTTAAGAGTATGATACCATTTTAAAAAATAAAAGATAGATTCTAAGTCCAAACTTGATAATTTTCACACATTGAGTTTTGAATAGTGTAAGAAGCAAATTACAGGATGTCTGAGAATGATCAGCCAGCCCATTGTTTGATACTTGCAGTATATCTGAGGTTTCTATCATGTTTTCAGTCCTTAACTGAGGAGCACTATGTATTCTGGCCTCAGACATTTCACAATTTAACTCTATTTCCACATCAGTTCTAATAACAAACATGCCGTTTCTATCAAGGCACGAATGTACAAAAGTGCTAAGCCCTTCTGAGCTAAAATGTGGGAAACTTAGATCTTAAATAGACCAAAAGTTTTCTTTTTTTTATGTGCCAAATTACATAGAGATGAAGGGTTTGGAAAAATGGTTATTGTTGTCCTCCTGGAAACCCTTTATGAGTGGCTGTGAGTTTTCAAAGTAAAGCGAGATCTTCTCTTATATAATGCATTTGTTTTATGGGTCATTTGGCATAGTTTTCACAGTCTAATAATAGGTTTAATAGTTTGAGTGCATGCTATCAAATAGCTTTATTTACCTATTACCAGTACAGAAGAAATATTTTTTCTTTTCTTTCCAACATTTTTAGCTTTTCCCCAATACTATATGTAAATGAATTCTAATCTTTTTTATGTTAAAACAATTTTAAAAAATCTTTCCCTCACTTTCCTTTCTCTCCATATCAATTCTTCTTCCCTTTGTCCCCTAGGTTACTATCCCATCTCACTCTTCCCAGTCAGATTTCTTGAAACATTGTCTAAGTTGCTAGTTCCATTTTTGCATTCTAAAAGCTCTTCAACCTCGCTTTCATTATGGTTAGCAGTGACTGCCCCCCTTGTCCATTATATCAACCAATAGTCTTCAAATTTTATTTACTTTTTCAACCGCGTTCGTTCATTAATTCAAGGAGCATTAGTTGAGTGTCAGACTTTAAAGATGCTTCAGAAACCCTAGCGAACAATGCTTTCCCTCTCATAAGGCTCACATTTTAGCAAAAAGTTTGACAATAAACAGATTAAAAATTAAATCAGAAATATCCTAAACAAGCATTATTTTAAGTCAAACAGGCAATGTGGTAGGGAGAGAATAGGTCTACTTTAGATTGGCTAACTATAGAAGGACTTTCTGAAAAAAGTAAGATTGAGTCTGGAATCTGAATGACAAGAAGGAATCAGTAATGCAAAGATCTTGGAGAAGATTGTTATAGGTAAAAAAAAATAAAATATTTATATGCATGACATGGGTATAATAGTAACAGATTAAAAGGCAAACAGATTTGGAGCTTCTTTGAAAGAAATAGACATTTCAGAGCAAGGTAAAAGTTTTAAGCCAGATCCACTCTAGTTTGCTTTAGGGGTAACAGAATGAGGGGTGAAGGTCAAGTACGGAAGAAGCAGAGTACTAGAGGAGCTGGTCCAGGTCCTGGCCAGAGACAGCAGCAGTCAGATGTAGAGAGATGTCCTGATCTTGGATATGTTTTGGAGGTAGAACTGGTTTCTGATGAATTGGATGTGAGGGGCAGGAGAGAATTTAAGGATGATGATGAGTTTTTTGCTTGAGAAACAAAAGAGTGATTTCTTTAAGAAGTTGGAAGACAGCGTGGGGAGGGGAGTGGACTAGGCTTGGGAGACAAAATCAGGAATTCTCTTTTGCTGTTTCATTTTGAGATAGATACTGGTTATTCAAGTGAAGAGAGCAAGTAAGTGGTTAGACACATGGTTCAAAGGTTAGATGAGGGCTGAAGCTGTTAGTCATCAGTGAAGAGATGTGTGATCGTGGCACTGGCTGAGATGGTGGATAAGGAGAAAAGACGTCCAAGAACATGCCTTTGTCTAGACAGATTCTCCCAGGACACCTCACTTTTGTTTTTTCTCTTACCGTTATCATTCTCTTCTGCTGACTTCTAATCTACTTTTCTACTCAGCCTGTATGGTATAGTATGGCTCTCATAGAAACAGAATACAGAGTACTACTGTATATATACTTCAGTCATCTCTGTTCCTCTTCCTGTGTTCTCAGATTGATTTCTCTCCATTGTGAAACATTTCAAGCTCCTTGCTGCTTCTGCCTACAGAGTTCCCAGTTTACATCTTTGATTTTCGCTCACATGCATGCATCCTTTATGTTCTAGCTTAAATATTGCTCCCTCAGGGATGACCTGAATATTCCAGACCAAATCAGGTTCCTTTATAACGCTTGGCAGAGTTGTAAAGGAATATTCGTGTAATTGAGTACCTTTCCTAAATCATAGCTCACATACTGTATTGTGGTCCTCCCTTTTAGTTAGTGTCCAAGGTGAACAGAAGTTGTGTAAGGGTAGAGACTAAGTCTGGGTTTCTTATCTATATCACTTTATCCCCAGTGCCTAAGAGAGGACCTGCATGTATGTGGTTAGTAAATACTTGTAAAATCAATATGAAAAAGGGAAGAATAGAGACAAAATACAATTAGACACTGGAAGATGTTTGAAAGTAGCTATTATACTATTAAAAAGTAGTATTGAGCCTGACCTGTGGTGGCGCAGTGGATAAAGTGTTGACCTGGGAACACTGAGGTCGCCAGTTCAAAGCCCTGCACCGATCTGGTCAAGGCACATATGGGAGTTGATGCTTCCAGCTCCTCCCCCCTTTCTCTTTCTCTCTCTCTCTCTCTCTCTCTCTCTCTCTCTCTCTCTCTCTCTCTCTGTGTCTCCTCTCTAAAATGAAAAAAAAAAAAAAGTAGTATTGAACTTACATTAGCTCTTATCATGGCCTTGTGTTTGAGTACTCTAGTTTCAGGGGTTTTTTTTAGAGAAGGAATAAGAAAAATTAGGGAGAAAAATTCAAGATATTCTCCTTTCTTAAAGGTTGAAGGGAAGTAATTGGTTAGTCTTACTGAATTGCATGGACCAAGCAACTTTTCTTTCTTACAGGTAGTTCTCATGTGTTGGGAAAATCGTCTATATGATGCTATGATCTATGTTTACAACAGAGGCATGAATGAATTTATTAGTCCAATGGAGGTAAGATACTTACTATCTTGGAAGCATATTTAATATTGTAATTTTTTTACTATTCTCTACTTTAAATAATTTCTGTTCTCATGCAGTCATTGTAAAATTTCTTTTAGATTTATTAATATTGTATGCATTTGGGAATTTATTAAGTGGCCATTTGCTTTTTCAAATAACCTGTAATTTCATATTTTCTACTATTGCTTTTTTATATCTGCATAAGTTGGTATTTAAATCCCCAGGAACAATATATAAAATTAAAAGTAATGCATGCCTGGTCTGACTGCTGGTGGTTCAAAACCCCCAGGTCACCGGCTTGAGCACAGGCTCACCAGCTTGAGCATGGGATCACCAACATGATCCCATGGTTGCTGACTTGAGCCCAAGGTTGCTACCTTGAGCCTAAGGTCACTGGCTTGAAGCCCAAGGTCACTGGCTTGAGCAAAGGGTCACTGGCTCAGCTGGAGCCTGCATTCACATATGAGAAGCAATCAATGAACAATTTAAAGTAATGCAACTATGAGTTGATGCTTCTCATCTCTCTCCCTTCCTGTCTGTCTCTCACTAAAAAAATAAAAATAAAAAATACATGCCTGTTAGACTTTAAGTTTTTTCAAAGAATTTTTGATATTATAGTAGCTTTTTCAAAAGGTATAAGAAGTTTATTATACCTCTTGTATATAGTAAATGTAATATCGAGTAATACTATTTGTAGATATGTTCTGCTGGAGAAAGGTCTTGAAAATGATGGGAGGTCATTATTTATTAATTGCTGATTTGTTGCTTTTTCAAGGTCAGGATTTTATAGCATTCATTATGTGAGAATAATTTCTTATTCTCCTTACCATTAGAAAAGAGCATCTAGAGAGCATTATCAAAAGAAAAGAAAAACCATATTCACCTTGTTATTTGCCTTCTATTTGAAGACAGAATTGTGGATAATGGAATGTGCCCTGCCAGCCCAATGCTTTATTGTGATGACTAATCACCTGACTCAAAAGAGCCAGGCATCTAGTGAAGGCATTCAGTTAACGCTTTCTTTTTTAAAATGTCAACCAGTTCCTTTCATTGTTCAATTTTTATTTTTATTTATTTTAAGTTTTTAAAATTGATTTGAGAGAGAGAGGGAGGGAGAGACAGAGAGAGAAGAAACACTTGATTTGTTCTTGCACTTATTTATAAATTCATTGTTTGACTCTTGTATGTGCGCTGGCCAGGGATCAAACCTACAACTTTGATGTATTGGGACAACACTCTAGCCCACTGAACTACCTGGTCAGAGCCTGTCAACCTTTTTTCATATGTAATGGCCATCCAAAACTATCTTTAGTATTATTAAGTCAGCAATAATTACATGATAATTCAGTCTTCGTTAAACACATTTAGCTTGGTAGGTGAGTATCCCTTTGATTCTGAACTCCTTTAGTTTGGGGTACAATCTTTTCTTGGTCAGTTTACAAAATGAGAGCCAGGGCTCTATTCCCCTGCTTTTCACCCTGATTGTGTGTCAAGTAAGTATTCTTTAGGCTTGAACACCCATCAACTGCTTCCTCCCAGGTCCAGCACTTCTCTGAGAAAGTTGTCAGCTGCTGCCTCAGTGAGGTCCAGGGCCTCCCTACCTGCAGAAGTGTTCTCTGTCCCACTACTAAACTACAATTAGGAAGAATTAATGCAATTCCTATTTTTTCTCAAAATAATTCCTTAAAGCAGATTCTAATTTGATGCATCCTATATTGATAAAAATGATTGCTAGTTTTTGTTATTGTTGCTTTTGAAGTTTTTGTTTTGTGTGGGGTTTTTGTTCTTCAAAATCTGGTTTGCATTTATACCTATACATCACAGATGGGGACATTGAGGTTGCCTTGTTTTGTATTAAGAGTAGTTTTCAAGTTTAATGACTTTCAGCAAGAACTCAGTATTTGTTATTCAATAAGCACTCAGAGATTTTAGCAGTGGGAGGTTAGATGCATTCTATCATTTCTCTTTTATAATTTTCTGCCTATAAGAAAATCTCTTTTCAGTGTTTAAAGTTTAGTTATTTTGGTACTTAAAAATTGTCTAAATTCAGGGGAGTTGTCTTGTCTTTTGAAATTTTCTAGAGTGAAAGCAGAGTCATCACATTTGAGATGACTACTATAGTCTCTGAAATCTTTCTTTAGTTCTAGTTTTGGCTGCTTCTGAAGTACAAGTAGTGCCTTGTATTGAGAGGAAAACTTCCTCTACCAACTTATGTCCCAGTGTTGCGGGGAGAGCGGCAAATGTACGGATATTAGATTAATAGGAGAAAAAACAAGGTTTATCCACTTGTGCACTAGGAGCTTGCAGTAATGAGTAACTAACTCACTGAATAGCCAGAGGTAAAAGTATCTATACCAGTTTAATAAAACATTCTGTGGAGAGGAATTTAGGGCTCTCTGGAAAAGTGTAAATGGTTTTATTGGGCTTTTTGATGCTAATATACAGCTGCATTTGCATTTTTCATACTAAGGGCTAGTCTTCTCCCAAACAGAAAACTCCTTTCCTGGAAGGTCAGTTGGTTTTGCCATTAATTCTATGTGTTTTCAAGGGCTCTGCTTAAATTTAGATGTTTCTGTGGCTGCTGATTGTTCAGATGTTTTCATTTTAAAGCTAATTTTATTATTATTTTGGTGCGTTAGTAATTTTCTTGTTTGCTTATTGTTTTTATTTTTAAGAAACCTAAGGGTATCTTTTATTAGAAATTATAATCTCAATAAAGACCTTCATCTAACTGATATTTATTAAATGGTTTCTTTCAGTGTTTATGACAATGATTGTTTTCTAGTGATCCTTCTAAAACAGTTCATGTTCACATTAAAAGTTTTTATATTTAATTTCAATAGCATATAATTTAATCAGAAAAGGATGATTAATAGCATAAGATTTTTTTATTATCCTTTTAAAAATACTTGTTTTTAAAAATGATGATTGTTTTTCTATTTCATTTTCATGCAGAAACTTTTCAAAGTCATTGCCCCTTCTCTGAATGCAGGAAAGACACTAACAGGTATTTTCTAAGCCTTAACTTTCTTCTCTTCTTTTTGTATTTTAAGATATTATTTCATATTATAAAATTCACCAATTTTATATGTACAGAGTAAATTTTGATAATTGTGTATCATCATGTAACCACCACCATAATTACACTAAAGAGTTTCTTCCTGCCCCTTTGTGCTCTATCCTTTGCCAGCAGTCCGACCTCTAGACAATTACTCATTTATTTTCTGTCACACATTTCATGAAAATGGAATCATGCAGTATGCAATCTTTGGTGTTTTATTTCTTTATTTTAGCATCATGTTTTGGAGATTTTTCTACGTTGTTGCATGGATTAATGTTTCATTCTGTTTTCCTGCTGAAGGTATTTCATGAGTTGGATAGACCATCATTTGTTTATCTGCTTACCAGCTGATGGACATTTGAGTTGCTTCCAGTTCAGAGCTATTATAAGCAATGCCACAATATTTGTGATGAGTTTTGTAACATTTTATTGTAAGTCAATGAGAGATTCAAATGCAGTTGTAAGAAATGACACAAGGGAGCCTGTATATATATATATACTCCTTACTTCGTTTACCCATTGACAACATTTTGCAAAACTAAAGCACCATATCACAACCAGATAGTCACAAGATATAGAATAGTTTCATCACCACAGGTATTCCATATGTTGCCCTATCCCCCATCACTGATCCCTAGCTATGAATAATCTTTTGTGTGGGCATAAGTGCTCATTTTCTTGGGCAACTACCTAGGATTGGAATTGTTACCTAACGGTGTAGGTTCTTGGCGCTTAAGGGAGAGAAGGCGAAGGGTAATGCTCCTGGGGGGAAGAAGAGGGAGGATGGGAAAGGTATGGGCAGGTTGTGCTCCCAACAGGGACAGCACACACTGAGTTCCTCTCTTGAGTGTTTCAAAGGCGGGGAGTGAGTGAGGGGTCTTACAGGAGAATGTCGGGAGAATATTCATCACTTTATGCTGATGCATCAAAATGAGTTTACCGGTATTCTCCTGATTTCATCTGTCCTTGGGTATGGTTAGCACAAATGACACTAATTGGATATTTTTAAAATTTTTTTTATTTTATTCATTTTAGAGAGGAGACACAGAGTGCGAAAGAGAGAAAGAGAGAAAGGGGGGAGGAGCTGGAAGCATCAACTCCCATATGTGCCTTGACCAGACCAGTGCAGGGTTTTGAACTGGCGACCTCAGTGTTCCCAGGTCGACGCTTTATCCACTGCGCCACCACAGGTCAGACCGGATATTTTTAATCTATCTCCCTGAATAGGGTGATTTAAGCTATCTACCCTCTGGTTGCGGAGGAGATGTGTAAACCATTTACTCTTGAGTATCCTTGGTTTAGGGAAGATAGGATTTGCAATGTAACTAGATGGCTGTAAACTGCTTGTTTCAGTTTTCCTATTACACTTGTCCTGGCTGACTAGCCTGTGTAGGAATGGATGGATTTTTTGGTAAATGTATGTTTTACTTCTAAGTTACTGCTATATAGTTTTTGCAAATGGCTGTACTATTTTTTTTTTTTTTTACAGAGACAGAGAGAGAGTCAGAGAGAGAGAGAGAGAGATAGGGACAGACAGACAGGAACGAAGAGAGATGAGAAGCATCAGTCATCAGTTTTTTGTTGCCGTTGTGACACCTTAGTTGTTCATTGATTGCCTTGACCGCGGGCCTTAAGCAGACTGAGTAACCTCTTGCTGGAGCCAGCGACCTTGGGTCCAAGCTGGTGAGCTTTTGCTCAAGCCAGATGAGCCCGCGCTCAATCTGGCTACCTTGGGGTCTCGAACCTGGCTTCTTCCGCATCCCAGTCCGATGCTCTATCCACTGCGCCACTGCCTGGTCAGGAGCAAATGGCTGTACTATTTTGCATTCCCATCATCAGTATATGAGAACTTCATGTATGAGTTGCTCCATATCCTTGTAAGAACTTAGTACTGTATTGTCAATCTTTTTATTTATTTTAATCTTTTAAATTTTTTTTCCATTTTACTAGCTGTGTGTTATCTCATTGTGATTCTTATTTTTATTTCCCTAATAGTAACGTTGAGCATCTTTTCATGTACTATTGCCGATTCAGATAACTTCTTTTGTGAATTGTCTTAAGTCTTTAGCACTTTTTTGGATATAGGGACAAAGTAGTATTTTTAGTTCATGTTATTGAATTGTAAGAGTTTCAAGTGAGTGAACTACTATCAAAACTTATAAGAATTTTTTATGTAGTCTGGATACAAGCCCTTTTTCAGGATATATTTTGCAAAAATTTTCTTCCAGTCTGTAGATTACCTTTTTCTTTCTTAACCAAGCTTTTCAAAGAACAGAAGTTCTCAATCTTCATGAAGTTCATTTTATTCATTTTTTATTTTGTAGTTTAGACTTTTGGTATTCTGTTTAAGAAATCTTTGTCCAAGCCCTGGCTGCTGGCACAGTGGATAAAGCATCATCCCAGAGCACCCAGGTCACAGGCTCACTTCAGGAGATGCCAGCTTCATCACAGGGTTGCAGGCTCAACCCCAGGGATGATGGTTCAAGTCCTGTTCTAAATTCAATCCTGAGGATGCTGGCTCAATCCTGGCTTGCAGGTTCGAGCCCTAGTCAGGGCACATTTGAAAAGCAATCAGTGGCACAACTAAGTGGAAAAACAAGTTGATACTTCTTTCTCTCTCTCTCTCTTTCCTCCACCCCCCTCCTGTTTCTCTCTCTCAAAAAATTTCTTTTGTCCAGTTAATTTTCATATATGATGCAAGATCAGGTTCAAGGATTTTTTTCCCCCATAAAGCTATCGATTGTTCCTTTACCTCTTTCTTTTTCCTTTACCATTTTTTGGAAAGATCATCTTGTTTCTGTTGAACTACCGTGACACTTTTTATCAAAAATCTTTGACAAAAGTAATTTTTTAATTAAAAATCAATTGACCATATAAGTGTGGTTTTGTTTCTGTGTTCTTTGTTATGTTCGACTGATCTATATGCAGAGGCAAATTAAGGTTGATTGAGGCCCTGGGCACAGGAGAAAATATTGGGTCCCTTAAAAAAAATAGAGAGACAGGGAAAACAAAAATATATGTTAACCATATTTTTAAATAAATAAAAATTATTATGTACTATTAATGTTAAAATTTGGTGTCATTAGAAAAAAGTAAAGTTGGGGCCCAGGGCGCGCGCCCGGTGTGCTCACCATTAAAATCCACCTCTGTCTATATGTCCATACTCATACAAATAATATACTGTCTTAATTATTGTAGCTTAAACTAAACTAAGTTCTCCAACTTAATTTTTCTTTTTCAAAATAAGTTTAGCTGGTATAGGTTTTTAAATTATGTAGTGCCTTTCTATATGAAATTTAAAATTGGCTCATCGGTCCTTTTAAAAATTTTATTAGAATTTGTTTGGGATTACACTGACTCTGTAAATTAATTTGGGTAGAATTGCCATCTTAACATTACTGAGCCTTCTAATTATATGATATATTTCTCCATTTATTTTAGTCTTTTAAAATTAGTTAGCTTTCTCAAACTGCAGAAAGTCATCTGGGATTTTGATAATGATTGCTTTGAATATGTAGCTCAATTTGCAAAATATTGCTATTTTAACATAATTAAGTCTTCCTGTTTATGAACACAGGATATCTTTTTATTATTTACATCTTGTTTTAATTTCTTTCAGTGATGTTTTGCAGTTTTCAGTGTATAGGCCATATCCTTGCTTCTTTTGTTAAATCTGTTTCTAAGTATTATATTTATTTTAATGCTATTGTAAATGGAATTGGTTTTTTTAATTTCAGTTTTGGAATGTTTATTCCTAGAGTATAAAAATAAAATTGATTTTTGTATATTGACTTTATGTCCTGTATTATTGCTGAATTTATTTATTCTCATTTTTAATGGGCTTTTAAGAATTTTCTAAATATGCAAGGTCATGTCATGTTAGTAGAGATAGTTTTACTTCTTCCTTTCTCATATGTGCTTCTTTTATTTTTTTCTTCCCTAATTGGCCTTGCCAGAATTTCCAGTACATTGTTGAACAGAAATAGCAAGAGTGAATATCCTTATCTTTTTCCAGATCTAAGGGGGAAAGCATTTAGTCTTTCACCATTAAATGTGATATTAATGGGTTTTTCGAAGATGGCCTTATCAGTTTGAGGACATTTCCTTCTATTTTTAGTTTGTTGGTATTTTTAACATGAAAGAGTTGGAGTTTATCAAATGCTTTTTTCTGTATCAAGATAATCTTATGGGTTTTGTCCTTTATTGATATGGTCTATAAGATTAATTGATTTTTGTACGTTAAGCCAATCTTACATTCTTGGGATAATCCCACTTGGTCATGCTGTATAATTTTTTTTACATGTTGCTGGAGTGAGTTGCTAGTATTTTCTTTTGAGTATTTTTATGTCTATATTCGTAAAAGACATTGTTCTGTAGTTTATTTTCTTTTCATATTTTTTTCTGGTCTTGTTATCAGATATACTTGATATCTTGTATACTTTTTTTTTGATATCTTGTAACTCATAGAATGAGTTGAGGAAATGTTCTGTTTTTTGGAAAAGTTTGTGAAGAACTGGTGTTCTGTCAGTGTTTGGTAGAATTTATTAATAAAGCCATATGGGCTGAGGATATTTTTTGTTAGAACTATTGCAATTACTAATTCATTCTCTGCTTAAGTCTTTGAAGATTATATATTGCTTCTTGAGTCAATGTGGTAGTTTGTGTACTTCCAGGAATATGTTCATTTCATCTTTGTTGTCTAATTTGTTGGTGTGTAGTGTTTATGGTATTCTCTTATAAGGTTAGTAGTGATATCTCTTATTACTGAGTTGTGTAATTTGAGTCTTTTTTCCTTTTCTTGGTCTGTGTAGCTAAAAGTTTGTCATTTTGTTGGTGTTTTTATAGAACCAATTTTGATTTTATTGTTTTTCTTTATTTTTCTTTCCTCATATATTTCAGTCTTTGTTTACTTTATTTTGCTTTAGGTTTAATTTGCCCTTCTTTTTAGTTTCTTTTTTTTTTTTTTTTTAGTGAGTGGGAGAGAGATGGACAGACAGGGACAGACAGACAGGAAGAGAGAGGAGAAGCATCAATTCTTTGTTGTGGCATCTTAGTTGTTCATTGGTTGTTTTCTCATATGTGCCTTGACCAGGGGATTCCAGCCAACCCAGTGACTCCTTGCTCAAACCAGTGACCCTGGGCTCAAGTCAGCAACCTTGGGCTTCAAACCAACAATCTTTGGGCTCAAGCCAGAAACCATGGGGTCCTAACTATGATCCCATGCTCAAGCTGGTGACCCCACACTTAAGCTAGTGAGCCCACACTCAAGCCAGCCATCTTGGGGTTTGAACCTGGGTCCTCAGCATCCCAGGCTGACATTCTATCCACTGCACCACTGCATGGTTGAGCCATTTTAGTTTCTTGAGGTGGAAGTTTAGATTATTGATACGAAATCTTTCTTCTTTTATAAAATAGATTTTACAGCTACCAATGCCTCTTTAAGCAGTGATTTAGCTGCATCCCATAAGTTTCGGTATTGTGTCTACATTTTCATTCATTTAAAAGTATTTTCTAATTTCCCCTGTGAGGGCCTGGCCAGGTAGTTCAGTCAGTTAAAGCGTCGTCC
Organism: Rhynchonycteris naso; assembly: GCA_037038555.1. NCBI lineage: Eukaryota > Metazoa > Chordata > Mammalia > Chiroptera > Emballonuridae > Rhynchonycteris > Rhynchonycteris naso. The sequence continues at coordinate 42,034,004 of CM073002.1, forward strand.
TGAAACACCACAGTTGTGGGTTTGATCCCTGGTCAGGGCATATATGGGAAGTAACCAATGAATGCATAACTAAGTGGAACAGCAAATGAATGCTCCCCTCCCACCCTGCCATCTCTCTAAAATCAATCAATTTATTTTAAATACTGTTTAATTTCCACACATTTGTGAATTTCTCACTTTTCCTTTATGATACTGAATTCTAATTTCATTCTATTGTGGTCAGAGAACATACTTTGTATAATTTCTGTCTTTTCAATTTACTGGGATTTTATAGCCTAACATATGGCCTATTCTGGGGAATGTTCCATGTGCTCTTGAAAATATGTTGAATATGTTTTGTTGTTGAGTCAAGTGTTCTGTAGATGTTAGGTAGTTGGCTTATAGTTTTGTTCAAGACTTCTATTATCTGTTCATATTCTATTAAATTGTTCTATCGATTACTGAGTGTAGAACTCTCCAAATATTAGTATTTACTTCTTACTTTAAGTCTATCAGTTTTTACTTTATTTTATTTTGTAATTTTAAATGCTCCTGCAGGCAGTTTACTGTTCTGCCTTAGCTTTCACTTTCTGCCTGTGCAGACCCTCAAAGTCAGCTATAGGTTATAGATTGGGGCTTTTTCAGGTTTTTCCTGGGCACGTGCACAGCCCTGTACATGTATATGCCCTTCTAGAATTTCAGAAATATGTTGGAGCTTTTGCATACCGCCCTGAAGACCTCCCTTTCTCCAGCTTTTCCTTTTAAGTTTTTTGGTGAGTCTCTTTAGTCCCTTCTGGTAGCACTGCTTTGGCACCTACAAAGTTAAACTAGTGAGCTGATTGTTTTCTGCAACTGTCCTAAAGGTAGTGCTGTTTGTATAGAGTAGCCTCTGAGTCAGGACAAAAAAAGAAAAAGAAAGAAAATAAGACAAGCCCTGAGAATGGACCTTCTTAGTAAAATGCCAGATAGGTCAAGTAGTAACAATTATCTGAAGATGGGGCTTTTGGGGAGCTCCAAAGCCATTGTTCCTTCTCAAGTGGCTGCTATTGCTGGTTTTCACACTATTGTAGTTTTAAGGATGTTGGTTTTCAAAAATCTTTGACAAAATTAATTTTTTAATTAATTTTCTGTGTTCTCTGTTATGTTCCATTGATCTATATGTCTGTAGTTTTAAGGATGTTGGTTTTTAAAGCTATGGTGAAGCTGGGAAAGGGGAATGGGACTAGATAAACTTAGACCAACAAGAAGCTCACTATTCTTACTGAGATTCAGCCATTATTCTTGAATAAACACTCATTGGATTGTTGCAAGTCGTTAGGTAATTTTAGGAATTCTGAAAAGTTGATTTTGACTGTTTTTGTCAGTATTCTCATTGCTTTTATGGAGGAACACATTTTTGAAAGTTTTACACCACCGTCTCATAGGTCAGTCCCTCTGGGTTTTGTTTTTGTTTGGTTGGGTCTTTGTTATCTCTCTGTTCTTCTCCTTGGGTGATTTCTATTTCTATTACTCTATCTCCAAGTGTACTCCTTCATGTCAATTCAGTTGTTAACAAAATCCACTGAGTTTTTATTTTCCATGCTTGTATCTTTCAGTTCTATCATTTTCATTTGGTTCTTTTTATTGTTTGTGTTCCTCTCCTGCATCTTTTCATATATCTGTTTAAATTTTCATGCATTGAAACAGATTTTGTTGTACTTCACTGAGGATAAATATAATAGTTGCTTTAACAACCTTATCTGTTGTAACATTTTGTTCATTTTAGGATTGGATTTGATTGATTTTTTTCTCTTAAGAGTATGTTTTATTTTCTTGGTTCTTCATATGTTATATAATTTTTTGGATGGTATTTTGAATAGTATGAATGTCACATTGTAAAGATTCTGGATTCTGTTCTTTTCAGAAAAAATTTTCCTTTTCTATTAGGTAATTTTCTGGGTTTCAATTTGCAAACTATGTTTTTGCTGTGGCAGCTCTAGTCTCCCTCCCTCTCTCCTTCCTTCTTTCCTTCCTTCCTTTTCTTCTTTCTTTTTATTTATTTATTTATTTTTTTTACAGAGAGAGAGAGTCAGAGAGAGGGATAGATAGGGACAGACAGGAATGGAGAGAGATGAGAAGCATCAATCATCAGTTTTTCGTTGCAGTTGCGACACCTTAGTTGTTCATTGATTGCTTTCTCATATGTGCCTTGACTGTGGGCCTTCAGCAGACCGTGCCACCCCTTGCTGGAGCCAGCAACCTTGGGTCCAAGCTCTCGAGCTTTTGCTCAAGACAGATGGGCCCACGCTCAAGCTGGCGAGCGCGGGGTCTCGAACCTGGGTCTTCCGCATCCCAGTCCGATGCTCTGTCCACTGCGCCACCGCCTGGTCAGGCCCTTTTCTTCTTTCTTTCCTTTTTAAGCTGCTCTGCATTGATTCTGTCTCACATGTGTAGCATAGAGGTCAGTCAGTGATAATGTAGACAGTTTGAGGCTCCTCTTTCTGGCCTTCTTTTCGCAAGATTTCACCAATGTTTTAACTGTTCATATTCTTAGCTTCTCTTCTCTAGTTCCCTGAACCAGAAAAATTGCTGATTTTCCCATGTGAGCCCCAGCTGCTGCTGTGCTTGTCGTACAGACTGTACTTAGTCTCAGGCTGAAAGCCACAAGTGATTATAATTTATTTGTATACTTCCCTGTCTCCTTTTCTCTAAGCCCCTGAACTCCACATGAGAGCCTGCATGTATCTCTTCACCTTGTAGTCCTTTAGGAAGAGAACACTAGTCCTGGTTCTGACTTTTTCTCTTGGTCTGAGCTGCTTTGATATTTTTTCTTTTTAAGCACAGTGGGTTAGGGAAGGACCTTGGATGTGGGTAAACAGTTTGGAGATCCTCTCTTTGAATGTTTCCCTTTTGAGATTCCCTTGCTCTCTTCCACATTCATGGTTTTGTGGATTTACTTTTCTGGTCCTCTAGGCCAGAAATATTTGGGCTTTTCCATTCCCGCCCCCTCCCTTGTAGTCGTCCAGCCCACTGAGAACTTCCAGTGTTGTGTGGAAAAACTGCTCAAGACACAAACTGTTGTCAAGAGAAGAGGGAGAGGCAGTCAAGAGAGACTAACCTCCCGAGTCTTCTTTTCCCAGAGCTTTTATTGATCAGAAGCAGAACAAAGGTAACAGGATTGCAGGGGAGGGAGATCAGGTGATAGGGGAAAGGATGACTAATGTACTTCTTGTTGATATGGGAAAAGGGCTAGTTTTGGTCAGTACATTCTTTTTCTTTTCCTAATTAACAAGCACAAAGGGAGGAGCAATCTATAAACCTCTAGGCTAGTGGTTCTTAACCTTTTTTTTGAGGTACCGAACCCACCAGTTTCATATGCGCATTCACCGAATGCTTCTTTAGTGATAAATAAAATATGATATTTTCCCCCAAATTCAAGACATAGGTATATGTTTTTTTACTGGTGCACAAAGTGAGCTGTGCATAAACATCACCTTGCTCAAAGAACAAAACCAACAAAGTGCATGAACTCACAACAAATTACGGTATTACTTTATTCTGGACTCCACAGCAGAGGCTTCTCGGAACCCCTGAGATCGACTCATTGAACCCCTAGGGTTCAGTAGCACCCAGGTTAAGAGCCACTGCTCTAGGCTAATTTCCTAAAGCCCGTTCACATACATTCCTTTGTGATTGCACAAAGGTCACTCACCCACAGTTTCTTGGTGTTTGTATCCAACAAACCTGTTTCCCTGAGTCTACAGCAGGGATCACATTCACATCACCATTTATACTCAGAACTTTTTAACTAAAGTTCCTTAATCCAAGTTGTAGAGGGTCCAAGATTAGATGGGTGGTTTCCCTTACCCCGATTTCTGTGTGTGCAATGTAGAGTGCATTTATCCCAGAAAATGGTTGGGAAAAAGACAAGGTACTTGTGTGGCTGCCAGTTTGAACTCTTTACAGTGAATGTGAATTTCCCAAGAGATTTGTCTACTTCCATTCACTCTTCAGTAGCTTCAGATAGTTACTTTTAATATTATGTCAGGTTTTCATAGTTTTTTTTCCACCAGTAAGGATAGAAGGCTGGAGGACCATTTGGTAGAGTTAGTCACTTATACCTAATAGTGGCCCTGAAACTAATCTTTTTGAAACAAACTAGAAAATTATGTATGTGTGTGTTTATCAGAAATAAAAGCAGAATATTGGAAATTCAAATAAAATTGATGAGCTTTTGCAACAGAAAAGTCAGTTTGGGAAGAAAAAAGGAGTAGAAAAGGGGTCAAGAAAATTAAATGCTGTGTCAGTTCAGTTCAGTAGACATTTACTAAGCACCTCCTGTGTGCCAGACACTATGCTGGATGATAGGAACACAGAGATAACACGGACTCCTGCTGTTAAACTCATAGTGATGGGAAAATGAAGATGGATGTGTTAAACAAGTATATGTAACTTTCTCTAGGAATATCATCAGCTTGGTACATTCTGTCTGAGATTTCTAGCCATAAAGGTTTATCTAATTAGCTAGTGAACATGCACATGTTATACCAGTAAAATGACTGCCACCATGTAAATGCTAATTGAATTGGATCAAGTAACATTTGGGACTTTCAGTTTCCAGTCTAGCATGTAAGGCTCTTAGAAGTCACCATTCTGTCTTATTCACTAGTAAAAAAGCTGAATAAACTGAAAAATGAACAGGTCTTTTTAGATCTACCAGTGAAGTGAGGTTACAGGCCAAATAGCTGCACTAAAAACCAGAGAGTCAGGCAGGAACAAAGAATCACAACTTCTGGGAGCAGGCACCTCTGCAGGAACTAGTGCTGGATGGGAAAGCTTGAACGGTAGCTGATAAATTGCTGGTAGCTCAATGTGGACAAGTCTGAGATGTAAAAACTCCAGGGGACCCAGCGTAAGAAAGCCCCCACAATTTTGTGAGATTTACCTCCAGGACTACTACAAGGTTCTCACAGTCAATATCAGACAAAAATTTCTTGTGCTTTGGTAGGGAGAGGAAAAAGGAACCATTTTGAAATATGCCCTCGTATCCTGTTTTTCTTAATTAAGCCTAGCATCAGGAAAAACTGACCCATTGAGATTTTATCAGAGCCTGACTTATGTGGGGGAAGGGAAATACCCAACTCCAATACCATCCTGTCACACCGAAGGGGGAAAAGCTGAGAAGCACTGGTGAAGTTCACAGTCCAGGACACAGCTCACGGAAAGACTGAGACCTAACCATAGGTCTGTGGGATGCTTCCTTTCCCCTCACAGCTTACCACAACATTGCTAAAGGCCTATTTGCTGTAGTGCCTTTCACCTAGCACATTATGTGTGCCTTTCAAAAATTACAAGCCACACTAAAATGCATAAAACACAGCTTGAAGAGACAGAGAAATCATCAAAAACAGACTTAGATGTGGCTGTAATATTGAAATGATCAGACCAGGAATTTTAAAAAGTACTATGATTAATATGCTAAGAGTTTTAATGGAAAAAGTAGACAATATTCAGTAATAGAGCGATAATATAAGCAGAGAGATGGAAATTTTAAGAAATAATCAAAAAGAAATCTTAGACTTTAAAAACACTAACAGAAATGAAGACTGCCTTTCCTGCGCTTAATAGTAGACTCAACATGACTGAGGAAAGAAGCTATGAGCTTGGGGGCATAACAGTAAAAAGTTTAAAAAAACCGAAAGCAAAGAGAAAAAGATTGAAAAGTGGAAAAAGAACAGAATATCCAAAAACTAAGGGACAACTACAGAAGGTATAGCATATACATAATGGGAATATAAGAAAGAAGAGGAGAAAAAGGAACAGAAGCAATATTTAAAGCAATAATGACTAAGAATATAACCAAGTTAATATTAGAAACCAAACCACAGATCCAGGAAGCTCAGAGAACACCAAACAGGATAAACAGCATAAAAACAACATGTAGACATAGCATATCCAAACTGAGAAAAATGAAAAAGATCTTGAAAGTCCAGAGGAAAAGAGCACCTTACCTGTAGGGGAGCAAAAATGAGAATTGCATCCTACTTCTCCTCAGGAACCATGCAAGCAAGAAAAGACTGGAATAAAATATTTAAAGTGCTGAAAGAAAAACCCACCAACATAGAATTTTAAAAAAAAAATTATTTTTTTGTGACAGAGATATAGAGAGAGGGACAGATAGGGACAAACAGTAAGGGAGAGAGATGAGAAGCATCAATTCTTCATTGAGGCACCTTAGTTGTTCATTGATTGGTTTCTCATATGTGCCTTGACTGGGGGGCTACAGCAGAGTGAGTGACCCCTTGCTAAAGCCAGCGACCTTGGGCTCAAGCTGGTGAACCATGCTCAAACCAGATGAGCCTGCACTCATGTCTGCGACCTCAGGGTTTCAAACCTGGGTCCTCCGCGTCCCAGTTCGACACCCTATCCACTGCGCCACCGCCTGGTCAGGCTTTTATTTTTTAATTTTATTTAGAAAATTAACTTTAACAGGGCGACATAGATCAATAAGAGGACATAGGTTTTAGGTAAACATTTCTATATCATTTGAACTGTTGATAATGTTGTATACCCATCACCCAAAGTCAAATCATTATCCATTACCTTATATTTGTCCCTTTTCATACCTTTTCCCCTACTCACTCTCCATCCCCTTCCCCCATATCCTCTTCCCCTGGTAACCACTTCACTTTTATCTATGTCCATGAGTCTCAGTTTTATACCTCACCTATGTGTGAAATCATACAGTTATTAGCTTTTACTGATTATCTTATTTTACTTAGTATAATGTTCTCAAGGTCCATCTATCCAACATAGAATTTTTTACCCTGCAAAATTATCCTTCAGAAGTGAAGGAGAAATAAAGTTAGATAAACAGAAATTGAGGAACTTGTCAATAGAACTGTCCTGCAAGAAATGTTATTTTTTTTAAATAAGTGTCTTAAATTTTTTTATTGATTGATTTTTAGAGAGAGAAGAAATAATAGAGAGAGGGAGAGAGAGACATGAATTTGTTGTTCCACTCATTTACGTATTCATTGACTGATTCTTGTATGTGCCCTAATGGGGGTAGAACTGCAACCTGCCAGGTAGAACCTGGCACATGGGGACAATGCTCTAATCAACTGAGCTACCTGGCCAGGTTTAAAAGTTCTTTAGTGATGGGTATACAACATAATCAACAGTTCAAATGTTATAGAAAATTTTACCTGAAACCCATATAGTCTTATTGATCAATCTTACCCCATTAAATTTAATTTCTAAAAACAAAAAACAACACATTTTTAGAGAGAAAGAAAACAGTGTAAGAGCCTTAGATATAAGAAAGGAAGATCGATGGAGAATGAATAAGTGAAAAAGGTAAGGTAAAAACTTTTATTTTTCTTTTTTATTTATTTATTTTAAAAGATTTTATTCTTTGCTTTTGCAGAGAGAGGAGAGAGAGGGGCAAGGGAGCGAGAAGCATTAACTCATAGTTGCTTCACTTTAGTCTTTTAGTGATTGCTTGTCATATGTGCCTTGACCAGGCAAGCCCAGGGCTTCTAACTGGTGGCCTCAGCATTCCAGGTTGCTGTTTTATCCACTGCGCCACTATAGGCCAGGCTATTTTTCTTATGCTTGATGTATCAGATAGCAATTTGTTCATAATAATAGTAACAGTGTATTTGATTATGTATGGCTTGTTTGTGCATGTGTGTATATATGCTTACGTATAAATGAAATGAATGACAACAAGGATATAGATATGGGAGGGAGGAATTAGGAGTATTTTGTTATTAGAAGGTACTTGTGCTACCTGTGAACCATTGTAGGGTAGGAAGACTCAATACTGTCAAGATATCATTTCTTCTTAGTTTAATCTATAAATTCAGTATAATCCCAATCAAAATCCCAGCAAGTTATTATTATTATTATTTTTTGGATATTGACAAACTGATTCTACAGTTTATATGGAGAGTCAAAAAACCCAGAATAGCTAAGTCAATACTGAGAGAGAATAAAGTTGAAAGATTTATTTAAAGACTTACTATAAAGGTACAATAATCAAGACAGTGTGGCATTGGTGAAAGAATAGAAAAATAGAGCAGTGAAACATAAGAGAGTTCAGAAAGAGACTCTTAAGAACATCGTCAACTGATCTTTGACAAAGAAGCAATGGCAGTACATTGGAGCAAAGGTATTCTTTCTGACAAAAAGGGGAGGAACAGCTATATATCCACGTGCAAAAAAATGAATCTAGACATAAACCTTACACTTTTCACAAAAATTAGCTCAAAATGGATCATAGACCTAATGGTAAAGTGCAAAAGTATGTATGAAACTTCTAGAAGATAATATAGGAGATAGCCTAATTGATTGTGGTTTTGGTGATGAAGTTTTAAATACAATACCCTCCAGGAAAGAAAGGTGCTATCTATGAAAGAAAGAAATGATGTGCTGAACTTGGTTAAAATTAAAAACTTCTTCTCTGCGTAAGACAGAGACTGAGAAGACAATCACAGATTGGAGGGAAATATTTGGAAAAGACTATTATCCAAATATACAAAAAAGTCCTAAAACTCAACAATAAGGAAATAACTTGATTAAAAACAGGCATCTCACCAAAGAAAATACATAGATCGCAAGTAAGTGTATGAAAAGATACTCGACATCGTTAGGGAATTCCAGGTTTAAACAACAGTGGGATACCAGTACACACACCTATTAGAACAGCAAAAATCTGGGACACTGAAGTGCCAAATGTTGGCTAGGATATGGCACAACAGAAACTCTCATTTACTGCTGGTGGGAATGCAAAGTGGTATGGCCACTTGTGGAAGAGTTTGGTGATTTTTCTTTTCCTACTTCCCTCCCTCCCTTTCTTACTCCCTCCCTCCCTCCCTTTCTTCCTCTTTCTTTCTTTTCTTCTGTTTTTTCTCCTCCTTTTTTTTTTGTGAGACAGACGGACAAGAAGGGAGGGAGATAAGAAGCATCAACTCATAGTTGCAGCACTTTAGTTGTTCATTGATTGCTTCTCATACTTGCCTTGCCAGGGGGTTCCAACCAAGCAAGTGACCCCCTTGCTCAAGCCAATGACCTTTGGGCTCAAGCCAATAACCATGGGATCGTGTTGATGATCCCATGCTCAAGCCAGCATTCCCACGCTCAAGCCAGTGACCCCACACTTAAGCTGGTGAGCCTGCTGTCAAGCCAGCGACCTTGGGGTTTTGAATCTGGGACCTCTGCATCCCAAGTTGATGTTCTTTATTCACTGTGCCACCACCAGTCAGGCCAGTTTGATGGTTTCTTACAAAACTAAACATAGCCTTACCATATGACCCAGAAATTGCTCTCTTTGGTATTTACTCAAAGGAGTTGAAAATTTATGTCTTCATAAAAACCTGCACACCGATGTTTATAGCAGCTTTCTTCATAATTACCAAAGTTTACAAACAAAAAGAATGTATGACTAAACTGTGGTATATCCAGACAAGGGAATATCATTCAGCACTAAAAAGAAATGAGCTATCAAGCCATGAAAAGACTTAGAGAAAACATATGCATATTACTAAGTGAAAGAAGCCAGTCTGAAAAGGCTACACACTGTGTGATTCCAGTTATGTGACATTGTGAAAAATGCAAAACTGTGGAGACAGTGAAAAGTATCAGTGTTTGCTAATGGATAGTGGAGAGGGAAGGGTGAGTAGACAGCATGAGATTTTTAGGCAGTGAAACTATTCTGTATAACACTATAATGGTGGATACTTGTCATACATTTGGTAAAACCTAGAGAATGTACACCACTAAGAGGAATGTAAACTTTAGGTGATAATGATCTGTCCCTGTAGGTTCATAGTTCATAAGAAATATACCACTCTGTTACAGGATGTTGATAGGGTGATTGTGTGGTGTGGGGATATGGATGGTTGTATATGGGAGTCTCTGTACAATCCTCTCAATTTTGCTGTAAACCTAATTAAAACTTGTCTAAAAATAAAGTTTATTAATTTTAAGAACATTTTAAATTGAAGCAATATGTAATTATTTAATTTTGAGCTATTCTGGTTTATTTTCACTTGTAACAGCACAGTTTTGAAGTATTTATAAAGGATTACTGATTAAATAAGAGCTGTACTCTTGCTTTATGTTCAATATTTATGTATCAAAAATAGAAACTTCAGCTCCTCATTATTACCAACCACAAAATCTTTTTTTTTCTTTTCCAAGTGAGAGGAAGGGAAATAGAAAGACACCCGCCAACCCCCATGTGGGGCCAATGCCCTGCCCATCTTGGGCCATGATCACAACTGAGCTATTTTTAGCAACTGAGCTATTTTTAGCACCTGAGGTGGCTCCATGGAGCTATCCTCAGGGCCTGGGGCCAACGCACTCAAATCAATCAAGCCATGGCTATGGGAGAAAAAGAGAAATGGAGAGAAAGGGGAGTAGGAGGGGTGGAAGAAGCAGATGGTTGCTTCTCCTATGTGCCCTGACAAGGAATCAAAACCAGGACATCCACACACTCGGCTGACGCTCTACTACTGAGCTAACTGGCCAGGGCCAACAACCACAAATTCTGTAACCTGCATACCACAAGAGTTACTGATCATTTCATCCACACTTGGTGCTCTTTGTTCTATTACCCATGACTCCTTGGCATAAAACTTGGTGTAAGTATATTTCCAATTTCTTTTAACCAAGAAATAGGTTTATTTTGCCAGATGACAGAATCTTACATTTTTACCTAAGTTAAAATACAAAGGGTCCTTAAGATCATTTAGTGAGTCTCTTGAACATTTATGAAAAAATGGCCCTCCCAGTCCAATAGCTCTATATATAGGTGGTAAGAGCCTTGTTACAAATGAGAAAACTTTATAATTATGCCTTAATATTAATTAATTGGTGATGATCTATAATTGGTCAACTCATTGCCTGCTCTATACCTTCTCCAGGTCCCAAGCTATTGGTTAAGCCAACAATACATAGATCTCCACCCTCAGATCTATTTCTTCTACGTGTACCCTAGAATGTCTCATCGATTCTGAGTCTAAGAAAAGAACATAATGCGAATTCTAAAAGTAATAATTAAAGTGGTCATATCTCAGTTTTCTGTTACTTGGGGATATGATACTTACATTTCCTTAAATGCCAAGTTTTATTTTTTGTTTCCACAAAACAATTATATTTCTGAAAGGGTTTTGAGAGAATTGCTGATACTTTTTCTATTTTAGATGAACAAGTTGTTATGGGCAACAAGCTCCTTGTATATATTAGGTAAGAGATTTTTCATTTGTTTATGTCTGTTACACTCCCTCTATAATTTTCCCCCTATGTTCTTAGAGGTACTATCATCTCTTATCTATGTGGTGCTTTCATTTTCTCTTGTTCTCATGAATAGAAGTGTTTTCAACCACAGTTGAGTTTGTTCTCCCACGCACCTCGCCCCCACCAGGAGTCATTTGGCAATGTCTAGAGACGTTTTTGTCACAACTGGGGATGCGGAAAGAGATGCTGCTGGAATGTAGTAGGAAAAGGCCAGGGACACTGCCAAATATCTTACAAGGTATAGGGACCTCCCCACAATGAACAATTATCTCTCAACATATCGGTTGAGGAACCATGAGGTAGAGCACTTTTACTACTGATGGTATTGTGGGATGTATGTGTCTATATATCTATCAGGACCAGTGATTTAAATCATGAAAAAGCTAGTGGCAGAGGTAAAACTGCTGCTGGCACAGAGTTCTTTGCAAGACACTACACAGGCTCACAACAGTGTCCCGATGGAACTTTTAGGCAGATAACTGGCTGCAAGGGTGGCAAGCAGGTAGGCCAGTGGCAGAACATGCCAGAGCATCGCTATCGCTCCTGTCTAGTGTCAGAATTCAGTTTGAGACCTATTTTGTACTTTAAACTTTTCAGAATATACCGGTATCCAGCTGGCTCTAACACACATACACACATACACATATACCCACCACCTAAAAAAAAAGGACAAAAAAAATGAGGGTATATTCAGAAGACGTTTTTGTAAGTGAGCCCACAAGGCAAGTCATTAGCCATAAGGAAGGTCTGATTTGGGAGTAAAAGTGATTCTAGCTCTCCCTGAAGGCTTATCTGATTGCAGACATTTTCCAGGTATCTCTTAGCCTAGCTCCATCCCCATCTTTAATCACCATTCTTAAAGCCGCTGGCTTAAAAGCCTTGGAGAACATCAGGCTTTCAACAGGTAAATCACAGTTTAATGGTGCCATTCAGATTTTTGTAGATGCTGGGTATATGGAGACAGTCTCTTCTGTTCCTTCTTGCCTCTATAGTGCAGTGTGGGTTTTTCTTAGGAAAATAAAAAGAAATATGACTTAGTCACAGATGTGTTACCTCACCACCTTCCCTGTCACCCACATTTTCTGAACTGGCTATCATCTTGATCTGGGTTTGAACTTGACCTGGGTTTGAACTTGACCTAACTGATAAAAGCTGAGCCTACTTAAAAATCAAGGTAGTATCTTGGGTTTGAGAAACAATGTGTTACCTGGAAGTCAGCCCATTACAAGTCACCAAATCTGTTCTTTCTTTTCTTCTAGCTGTTGTCTAGCAGGCCGTGCCTATCCCCTTGGTGATATCCCTGAAGATCTCGTTCCTTTAGTTAAAAACCAGGTTGGTCCTATTTTCCCAGCATTTTTGCCATTACATCTCTTAGACATTAACATGCACTAACAACAAATTGGTTTGAAGGTTATACACGGGTCAGGAGCAGTCTTATTAGCTGTAGTAGGAGAGAGCCTGCATGCCGTCACTGAAGCCCCTAGTTAGGACTGACAGAGGCTATAGAAGTTATGACAACGTGGCACTTAAAGTCAATTCAGCCTGCTTTTATTTTATCCAGATGGAAATAAATGCTTCAGCGAGATACTTTGCCAGGTGAGAAAATAATCAACTTTTTTTTCCCCCCAATTTGGCAGGTTTTTGAATTCCTAATTCGCCTGCATTCAGCAGAAGCTTCCCCTGAGGAAGAAATCTATCCCTATGTTCGGACTTTGCTGCATTTTGACACAAGAGAATTTCTAAATGTATTGGCACTGGTAAGAGATAATATGATTTTAAGGTGTTTTAAAAACCCAGGGTGATACTGTTTTAATAGAAAGAAAAACAAATAATAATCCTTATGCAGATACTGGTTTAGTGCCCAGTAGTAAGTCACAGTTTCAAATGTTTCGTTTTGTTGTGTCACCCAGTATTTCCTAATTCTTTTTCTTCCTCTCCTCATTCGTTCCCCCTCGTATTTCCCCCTTCCTCCTCTTCTTGCTCCTCTCTCTCTTTCTCTCTCTCTTTCTGTCTCACTGTTTCACTCTCTCATCTCTTTCTAACAATTCTTATCAAAAAGTTGTAGAAAGCAGGGCTAAATGTGACGCATCTTTGATTTCAAAGCTATATTAGTTGGCAAACTAACTATGGAAGATGGCTCTGAAGGGCATGGGGTGGTGATGACAGTTGAAATGTAATATAGATGTTTCCTGCTGAAAAAAATATCCTTAGACATGTTTAAAGATGCATTTGCGTGAGGCATAGTTACTATGAAAATGCCCCCAGAGAAATAATTATATAAAACATATCTTCCTCAAAAAGTAGTATTATACTTTTTAAAAGCTTTCAATAACATAGACAGTGCTTGTATAATAAGGTTCAGAGAAACATCAGGCTCACAAATGTATAGACACAAATATTGTATATGCACAATATTTAGAAAAACAATAAATCTAAATCTTAATAATGATTATTTATGTGAGATGGGGAAAATTTCTCTAATGAGCATGCAGTATTTTTGTAAGTTGAATAATATAATAAACTGGTAAAAAAGTAAGTGCCCATGGGAAGATCAATATTCCAATTATAACATACTTTGAATTTGTTTAATTTGAAAATCTGACTTTAGAAATAGTCACTTCTCACTTGCTTGGGAAGAAGGGACAAGAAATTTAGAAGTGGAAGTCAGATCTAGTTGGTTTAGGTTAGGAGACCTTAGAAACCGAGAAAACATGGAGGAACTTGGTGTTTGACATGTAAGGGGGAAAAACAAGAAGTGTGGGGCAGGGCCTTCGCAGGGCGTGGTAGATAACCACAAAGAATTTTACCTTATTTTCATTTTTTGAAGGCTGTGGTAGTACTGAAGGTCATTTGGAATTATGCTGATGTGTGAATTATGATATTAGGATTGATAGTAAGGCAGCAATACAGTCTCAATTGCTTGACAAATATTTGGGTTCTGGTGTATCATAGATACTATACTAACTGGGGGTGCACTCTTGGCAGATAGGACAGAAACCCTGCCTTTGTGGAAGAAGAGGACCCAGTCCTTTATATAAGTAGTTACAACACAGTGTAACACAGGCCATTGGAGAAGATGCTGTGGAAACAGGAGGGAAATCCAGTGGAGGTTTAGGGAGTTTCTTAGATAAAATAAAGTTTATAACGAGTCTCAAAGGATGAGTAGAAGCCAGTCAGTTTAAGGTTGGGGAAAATATTCTAGGCAGAAGGATAGAATATGTGAAAGGGCCTGGAAACAAGATAGAGCAATTTGTGCTTCAAAGAATTGAAAAAAACAATCAGTATGGCTGGATTTTTAAGTGTAAGGAATCCTTCAGGGAGAGACTGAGCATTGTAATCCATGGGAAGAGGTTTGGACTTCAGTACTGTACTAGATTAGTAGATAGCATTGAAGTCCTTTAGGTAGAAGAATATCATGATTTGTGGTGTTGAGACATTCCTTCTGTGCATTGTATGAAAAATGGATTGAAATAAGATCGGAGGCAAGAAGATGTTAGCAAATTTTTATAGTAATCTAGGTAGAAGATAATGGTGGCTCGAGTTAGGGCAGTGACAGTGGTGACATGAGGCCTAAAATTTAGGGGTTATGTTACAGTTGGATGTAGAAAGTAAGACAGGTGGGGACTCATCAGTGATCCCCAGGTTTCTGACGGGGTGAACTGAGTGTCTAGTGGTTTACTTGTGGATTCAGTAGGACTCAGAGGAGGAACAGTTTCTCTGGAGTCGGGGTGGGAGAAAATGCACATAATTAGTTCTCTTTTGAACGAAATGGATTTGCATCAAGTATTAGCTGCATTTTTGAGTACTAAAACTAAAGAAATAAGTAAGACCTAGGATACGAAATCCTGGATTCACTGCCTGTTACGTTTGCCATAATTGATTAACCATATGACCTTCCGTATTCAGTTAATATAGCTTAATAAAAGAACATTTTCAGAGATACATAAAAAAATTTAATGACAGATTTTTAATCCACATTTTCCCAGTTTTTTTTTTTTTCATTTAGGAATATTATTTTCAAGCAAGGCTTTTAAATTTAGCTTTCTTGAATTATAATTTATACAAAATATAATTTTCCATTTTCTAAGAGAAGAGCTTGACAAATGTATGCAGTCTTGTAACCACTACTGCAGTGTAGATATAGAACATTTCCATCACCCCCAAAAGGTTACTTGGGCAGTTTTGTAGTCAGTCCCAGTCCCAGCCCCAGTCCCTGGCAACTACCAGCTACTGATCTGCTTTCTGATACTGTAGTTTTGCCTTTTCTAGAATGTCATTTAAAAAGAATCATATGGCCTGACCTGTGCTAGCGCAGTGAATAAAGCATGGACCTGAGGTTGCCAGTTCGAAACCCTGGGCTTGCCTGGTCAAGGCACATACCGGAGTTGATGCTTCTTGCTCCTCCCCCTTCTCTCTCTCTAAAACAATAAATAAATAAATAAAATTAAAAAAATAACAGTTTCCCTGAGTGAATTGACAGGTTAGTCAATATTTTAAAAATAAAAAAGAATCATAGACTTTGTAGTTTTTGTGTGTTTTTTTTGTTTGTTTATTTGTTTACAGGGACAGAGAGTCAGAGAGAGGGATAGATGGGGACAGACAGGAACAGAGAGAGATGAGAAGCATCATCAGTTTTTCGTTGCGACACCTTAGTTGTTCCTTGATTGCTTTCTCACATGTGCCCTGACCACGGGCCTTCAGCAGACCGAGCAACCCCTTGCTGGAGCCAGCGACCTTCGGTCCAAGCTGGCGAGCTTTTGCTCAAGCCAGATGGGCCCGTGCTCAATCTGGCGACCTCGGGGTCTCGAATCTGGGTCCTCCGCATCCCAGTCCGACGCTCTCTCCACTGCGCCACCGCCTGGTCAGGCATGTAGTTGTTTTTTTCTGACTTCTTTCATTTAAAATAATGCTTCTGAGATATATTCAGGTTGTTGCTTATATCAGTAGATTTTTCTATATTTTGGCTGTGCAGTTTTCCATTTTATGGATATACAGTTTGTTGATCCTTCACCAATAGATGGTTAGTTTAAGGCTATTACGAATAAAGCTATTATGAACATTTACATTTAGGCCTTTGTGTGGATATATATTGTTATTTTTCATGAACAAATACCCAAGAATGGAATTGTTGGGTCATTTGTTAAGTATATTATTATAATTCATAAGAAACTGACAGTTTTCTGAATCAGTTCTACCATTTTATAGTCCTACTAGTAGTATATGAGAGTGTGTGTTCTTTCATCTTCTCACCAACACTTGGTATGATTGATCTTCTGTGTCTTTTGAATAGCAGTTCTACATTTTAATAAATTTATCAGTTTTGTTTTATGAGTCATGGTTTTGGAGTCAAGACAAAGAAATCTTTGCCTAACCCACGGTTGCAAAGATTTTCTAAAACTTTTATGATTTTATGTTTTACGTTTAGATCTGTGATGCATTTTGAAGAAATGTTTGCATGTGGTGCAAGGATTAGATGCAAGTTTTTTTCTTCTCTTTTTTCTTTTATCTATGAATATTCAACTCTTACAGCCCCATTTGATGAAAACACTATTCTTTCTCTACTGAATTGTCTTTGTACTTTTTCAAAGGTCTGTTATCTATATATGTATAGGGTCTACTTCTGTATTCTACTCTATGCCAATGGACTGTTTGTCTTTCTTGATTTCATTACCACACTGTCTTAAAAATCATATCTCTGGCCCTGGCCAGTTGGCAGCGGTAGAGCGTCGGCCTTGTGTGTGGAAGTCCTGAGTTGGACTCCTGGTGAGGGCACACAGGAGAAGAGCCCATCTACTTCTCCACCCTTCTCCCTCCCCTTCCTCTCTCTCTCTCTTCCCCTCATGCAGCCAAGGCTCCATTGGAGCAGAGCTGGCCTGGGCACTGAGGACGGCTCTATGGCCTCTGCCTCAGGTACTAGAATGGCTCTGGCTGCAACGGAGCAACACCCCAGATGGACAGAGCATCGCCCCCTGTTGGGTGTGCTGAGTGGATCCCTGTCGGGCGCGTGCGAGAGCCTGACTGCCTCCCCGCTTCTAACTTTGGAAAAATACAAAAAAACAACAAAAAAGTCATATCTCCCATGTTTATATTTTTTTTCAAAATCACTTTGTCTTTTATAGGCTGCTTGCTTTTCAATATGAATATTTATAATAATCTTGTTAATTTCTATGAAAGCCTCTATGAGAGGATGTTGATTAGGATTATTTCAATGTTTAATCAATTTGAGGAGAATTGACATCTTAGCAATATTGAGTTTTCTGACCCATATTTTCTAGTTTTCAGAGTGATGAGGATTCAATGTAATGTTTTTACTATTGTACAAAAAAAATTATTTTTTCTTTAGAGAGAGGGATAGATAGGGACAGATAGACAGGAACAGAGAGAGGTGAGAAGCATCAATTATTAGTTTTTTTTTTCGTTGCTGTCACGACACCTTAGTTGTTCATTGATTGCTTTCTCACATGTGCCTTGACCACGGGCCTTCAGCAGACTAAGCCACCCCTTGCTGGAGCCAGCGACCTTGGGTCCAAGCTGGCGAGCTTTTGCTCAAGTCAGATGGGTTCACACTCAAGCTGGTGATCTCGGGGTCTCAAACCTGGGTCTTCCATTTCTCAGTTCGACGCTCTATCCACTGCACCACCGCCTGGTCAGGCTGTACAAAAAATTTTTGATGAGTTAAAATTGTCTTTCTCTGATCTTGCTTTGTATACTGCTGTCAAGATAATTGATGTCAACCTGATTTTTCTTAACTTTTCCAGGGACTTAGTCTTTTTTTCTAGAGGAGCAGAATGCTTTTATTCCATATATTTAAAAACTAATAATTTTACTCTAATATATCACTTAAAATGGACTGTTCTGGTTCAGTTTTACCATACAGGATTGGGCACAAAAAGTAGGTTTACAGCTGTGAGTATGTGAAACACAGAGTTTATTCTTGTAGTACTTATTATTATTAACCTACTTTTTCCGCCCCTGTATATACTGTGTGCTATTTTAATATGTGAATTTGAGTCCTTTTATTTCAAGAAAGTTTTTCTCTCTTTTCTTTTTAATTGAGAGGCAGGGAGACAGACAGATTCCCGCATGTGCCCCAACCAGGATCCACCTGGCAAGCTTGCTCACTACCAGGTGATGCTTTGCCTGTCTGGGCTGCTGCTTTGTTGCTCCGCTACCAAGCTATTTTAGTGCCTGAAATGAGGCCATGGAGCCATCCTCAGTGCCCAGGGCCAACTTTGCTCGAATCATTTAAGCAGGGTTGCAGGAGGGGAAGAGAGAAAGAGAGAGAGAGAGAGAGAGAGAGAGAGAGATGGAAAAGGGGGAAGAAGCAGATGGTTGCTTCCCTTGTGTGCCCTGACCGGGAATTGAACCCCAGACTTACACACACTGGGGTGATGCTCTACCTCTGAGCCAACCAGCCAGGTCCCAGGAAAGTTTTCTTGAATTATAGATTTAAATCCTATTTTTGCTTTATTATTTTGCTCATCTTCAGAAGCTCTAGTTATTTGTATATTGTACCTCTATCTTTTGTATTTATCAGCTTTGCTCTGCTCTCTTTTATTTCCTTCTTTGTTTAAACTTCCCATTTTCTTGTTTCTTTTCATTTATAGTCTCTACTTCCCTTACTATGCTTTTGGACATATCTATTATCTGTTGGGTAGCCTGTAATTTGTCTTCATTTCTGAGATGAATTTGTCTGTTTTTTTATTTTTTTCAGTTTTAAGTTCAATTAGCTTCTTTTTTTTTCCTTAAGGGGCAAGTGGGGAGACAAAGAGACTCACATGCACCCCAATTGGGATCCACCCAGCAAGCCTCCTACCAGGGATGCTCTGCCCATCTTGGCATCCAAGCTATTTTAGCGCCTGAGGCAAGGCCATGGAACCATGCTCAGCACGTAGAGCCAACTTGCTCCAACAGAGCCATGGCTGTGGGAGTGGAAAAGAGAGATAGCAAGAGAGAAGTGAGAGGGGGAGAGGCAGAGAAGCAGGTGGTTGCTTCTCCTGTGTTTCCTGACCAGGAATCAAGCCCAGGACTTTTACATGCCGAGCCAACACTCTACCACTGAGCCAACCAGCCAAGCCCTCAATTAGCTTCTATTTCATCTTCCTGCTCCTTGTTCATTTCTTTTTGGAATTCTTAAATTTCTGGTTTGTGATGTTCTTTCAGTTGTATAACTGTATTTTTAAACATGTTGAATTTATGTCAGGATATTATAGTTTACATCTGTTTTATGACTTCATTTTATTTTGTTTTATTCTAAGGTGCTTTCATTTGCTATTTTATTCTTATTTATTGTGCTAGATTTTTTTGAACTAGCAATAATAGGTGATCTTGTTGGAGGGTGGGAGAAAATTACCTACTGGTTTTTCTAGTTCGCGTGCCTTCTTCATTTGCTACAATTAAGTGCAATTTCTTAAATAAATAGTGTCTTTTTAGGGCGGTCTATCATCTAAATATTTGACATTATTTTGTTTTAGTAGGTCCTTTATTTTGAACCACTTTCTTTTTCACCATAAGCCTCCAAGGAATTATCTCCTTCCAAGGTACCTGCCTCTAGCCCAAAAGCGGTATCTTACCAAGAACTCTGATCCACACTTGCCAGTTGCCTTCCCTTGATCTTCCTCTTAGCCTGTGGTCTGACACCCCCCGCCCCCACCCTCAGGTCTCACACCGGATCTTAATATCCACCCCCCCCCCCCCAAGATTCTATTTGATATTTTAGGTGTTCTGCTACCACTGAAACCTTGTCACACCCTCCTTTCTTCTAGCCAATTCTATCCTGACTTCTTTGTTTTAGGGGATTTGGAGTCAGCTCTGTTAATTTGGGGTGTTTACTTTTCTAAGTTAATTTTATGTAAGTTAAAGTTTGTGGTATTTGCTGTGCTTCTAGTTTTCCCATTAACCTGGGTTTTAGGTAATTGTTTTTGCTTTTTTTAAATTATCAAACAAGGATCTTGCTGGAGGGTATATAAAGATATTAGGACAAGGTCTACAAACTTCAGCCTGTGTATCAAGTGCGGCTCCATTTGGCCTCTGGTCTGTGTGAGCTAAGAATATTCTTCATTTTTAAGGGTTATAAAAACAGAAGAATGTGTCAGAGAGATTACATGTAGCCCACAAAGCTTACAGTATTTTTTCTCAGGCCTTTACAGAGGATGTTTATTTACTCCTTGATGAGGATTTAGCCAACTCTCATTATCTTATACAAACACTATAATAATTTTTAAGGGACTATAGAAAGAAGTTTTGTTTTGTTTTCAGAAAGAAGTTTTTATGACCAAATTCACAGATGAGTTTGGACTTGAGTTTTAGGTCTACCTTTGTGTTTCACAAACTCCATTTATGACATCTGTGTATATTAGTCCTGTAACAAGCATTGTATAATTAGAAGCATCTTTGTGAAATGATAATGTTTGAGCAGTGATGTGCTATTTTGGTGGCAGCTGTTAACTACAATCAAAATATGTCGCTTGACCAGGCAGTGAATAAAGCGTCGGACTGGGATGCATAAGAACCCAGGTTCGAGACCCCGAGGTCGCCAGCTTGAGTGCGGGCTCATCTGGTTTGAGCAAGGCTCACCAGCTTGGACCCAAGGTCGCTGCCTCTAGCAAGGGGTTACTCGGTCTGCTCAAGGCCCGCGGTCAAGGCACATATGAGAAAGCAATCAATTAACAACTAAGATGTCGCAATGGCAACAAAAAACTGATGATTGATGCTTCTCATTTCTGTCTGTTCCTGTCTGTCTGTCCCTATCTATCCCTCTCTCTGACTCCCTCTCTGTCTCTGTAAAAAAAAAAAAAGTCATTATATATATCATAATATTCATCACTTAATTATACAGTATTTACAGAAGAAAATTTTCATTATCTTTTTCCAAGCAGTGAATACATTCTGCCAGAAGGAAAATGGATAAGGAAATATTTTTTACTTGTGGTTACTGCTGTAGTTTTATAATATATATATTAATTCTCCTAGTTTTATAATATATATATTAATTCTCCATAGTTTTGTGTTTTAGTTGAACAGCACTTGTAGTAGCAGATAGTAACTTCTATTTGTAGCTGCAGAGAGACTCGCTTTATCAGGCTGAGGTGGGGGAAGATGTGTGTGTGAGTGTGTGCATGTTTGTTATTCTCATGAACCTGAAAATAGACCTGAGAGACTTTGTAGTCCATCTTTCTGTCTATAGGTAGGATCATATTTAATGCATTTAAATATTATATTTTCTGTTTGAGCTTTCCAGAATAAGAGTTCCTAAGTCTCCTTGGTAACTTGATAATTTTAGCATTCCTCAACTAAGTGCCAGCAAATGTCTAGTTGAGAAAAAAGACTTAAAAATATTTTATTTTTTTCTGTAATTAACTAGATGGATCAGCAGTAATTTGTTAAAAGTGCTTACAATGTGTCAGGCAGGAGAAAGGAAGGAAGGGCATACTAATAAGAGACCAGCATGAGCAAAGGTATGTTGGAGAAGTTGGGGAAGTTCAGGGCCCATTTGAAGAACAGCACGTGTTCTGGTTTAAATGTAACTATGATGTAATCTTGGCAGTTCATGGCTGTGAAATTCTTTATTTTTAAAAAAATATCTATTGGCACAATATAGAGTCTATTTTCTTGTTTTAGGAAAATGAGCAGTTAATTTTTGTTATGTGAATTTAAACATTTCAAGAGCCAGATGTGCTAAGTGAAAACTATAGGAAAGATATTCAAGTCTTTCATCATTCTTATTATTCAATAAATATTATTTTTTACAGGGACAGAGAGAGAGTCAAAGAGAGGGATAAATAGGGACAGACAGACAGGAATGGAGAGAGATGGGAAGCATCAATCATCAGTTGTTCGTTGTGACACCTTAGTTGTACATTGATTGCTTTCTCATATGTGCCTTGACCGCAGGCCGTTAGCACACCGAGTAACTCCTTGCTGGAGCCAGCGACCTTGGGTCCAAGCTGATGAGTTTTGCTCAAACCAGATGAGCCTGTGCTCAAGCTGGCAACCTCGGGGTCTCAAACCTGGGTCCTCTGCATCCCAGTCTGACGCTCTATCTGCTGCGCCACCGCCTGGTCAGGCTCAATAAATAATTTTATTTATTTATTTTTTTACAAGGGCAGAGAGAGAGTCAGAGAGAGGGATAGACAGGGACAGACAGACAGACAGAAACAGAGAGTTGAGAAGCATCAATCACTAGTTTTTCATTGCCGTTGCGACACCTTAGTTGTTCATTGATTGCCTTCTCACATGTGCCTTGACCATGGGCCTTCAGCAGACCGAGCAACCCCTTGTTGGAGCCAGGGACCCTGGGTCCAATCTGGTGAGCTTTTTGCTCAAGCATGATGGGCACGCGCTCAAGCTGGTGAGCTTGGGGTCCCGAACCTGGGTCTTGCGCATCCCATTCCAATGCTCTATCCACTGTGCCACCGCCTGGTCAGGCTCAATAAATAATTTTATTTAAACTTTTTGATATGAATACAACTTCATTTCCTTCATATATGCATCCTTTAGGTACTAGGTATTTTCAGAATCGGATGCTCTCATTTACTTTGGTGCATGTTCTCAAAATATATTTGGCTTTACTTGAGGAGACATAAAATAAGAAATGCTACACTTGGCAGTGTTTTGAAGATAGGATACCTCTTTCTTGTATGTAAGCTTGAGTATTTTAACATTGTGACAGTTTTATCATAATAATTGTTTTATAAATGTTCTAAGTCTCAGAATACCATGCAATATTAAATACTGTAGCTTTCTTACTAAAAGCACCTTATTATTAAAGGTATATAAAGAAAAACTTGACAAGGAATGATTATCTTATTTGAGGATTTACCTGTTTATAAGGATTTAATATCCTGTAGCCTTCTAAAATTTGCAAATAATAATTAATTAAAAAAAATTTTCTCTTTTAGACATTTGAAGATTTTAAAAATGACAAGCAAGCTGTAGAATATCAACAGCGTATTGTGGATATTTTGTTGAAGGTAAGTATTTAAAGAATACATGTCTTTGTATTGATGGTTTAGTTAAGAAAATTGAATTGTTCTATAGCAAGTTCTAAAGTAATCTTGTTTAATGAAGCAATATGTTGCAATCATATAAAAATTTTATTATGATATCTTTGCTTTCAAAAGTTGAATGAAATACTAATTATTCAAAAAATTTTTAGACATTTTCCTATTTACCAAGGTTGTGGGTTCAGTCCCTGGTCAGGGCACATATGAGAATCAATCAATGAATGAATAAATAAGTAGAAAAACAATTCTATGTTTCTCCCTCTCTCTCTCTAAAATCAATAGGTAAATAAAATTTTTTTTAAAATTTAGACATCAAAATTACAACTAAACTACAAAAATACCTTCCTGAAATCTGGCAGAATGGAAGTCCTACAACTAGAGAATTAAAGATGAAGCTACATCAAGAATGGTAGGGGGAACAGAGATGCAGAATGGGCTGGTCCCACACCCACATGTGGCATATAAAAATTGGGAGGAATAGCTCAGTTGCAGACATCCTCCCTGAAGAGCAAAGGGTCCCAGCCCCAGATCAGGCTCCCCAGCCCATGGTTCCAATGCCAGGAAGAGAAGTTCCCATAGCTTCTGACTATGAAAACGAGTGGGGATTGAGGCCTGAGGAGGATGGAAGGCTGCTGGAGTCCCAGACAGCTCCTCTTAAAGGACCCATGCATGGACTTACTCAGACTCATTCCCTCTGAGTTCCAGCACTGGGAGAGCAGCTTGAAAGGTACCAGAGATATAGGGGGAGGAACTGAATGGTCTGGCATCATGTCAAGAGCTGACAGGGTACAGCTTTCTCTCAGATGAATGTGCTGGTAGAAGTGACTGTTTCTTTGATGAGCCTTCCTCCAACAGAGCCAGCAGGCTGGCACCATTATTGAAGACTCCATCAACCATGCTCACTGTTTGCCCCAGCCTGGTAGTTTCCTGAGACCCCATCCCACCCAACTTTTGGGCCACCCAAGCTATTTCCAATGGCTTTTCCATACAAATGGCCTGTCTTGGTTTATTCATATTTTCCTAAAATCTCTCAAACAAGCAGCATCTGGCCTCAGGGTGTCCCATATCTCTCACTAAGTGGCCATAGGCCTGATACTGCCAGCAGTTAGCCTTGGTTCACAGCTTAGCCTCATCTGGTCACCTCTAGCCCAGCACAAGTAGTAGCTACCTGCAGATTGCATTGTAGGTCATGCCGATTGGCCCCAGGCAGAACACTGGCAGTAGCTGACTTTGGTCTGCACCTCCTGGAGGCCCAGTGCACTTAGTGGACAGCTTCAAAGCACATCAAAGCACCACCACCCAACCATCTTCACAAGCAATACACTCAAGGGGTCGACTCAGCAGGCACCAGAACCCTGCTGAACAGTAAGTCCTGTCCTGTGGGGTGGGCCCCTGCACAGCTGATCTTCCATAGAGGTCAGTGGTTAGTGGTTTAAGCCAGTCTTTGCAGCTGATTGGCCTGGGGATAAACCTCTCCAACAGCAATCAAGGCTTAAATACAAGAGGAGGATATATATAGCCCACATGGGGTAGGGGGACACACCTCAAGGGTCCAGCTTGAGTGATCAGGGAGGTTGTGCCACTGGACCCTATAAAACACCTACTACATGAGGTTACTCTACCAAGCCTGGGAAGTGTAACAGCTCTGCCTAATACTTAGAAACAAATACAGGGAGGCTACCAAAATGAGGAGACAAAGAAACATGTCCCAAATGAAAGAACAGAACAAAACTTCAGAAAAAGAACCAAATAAAGTGGAGACGAGTAATCTGTTAGATGCAGTTTGAAACGCTGGTTATAAGGATGCTCGGTGAACTTAGTGAAAACCTCAGCAATATAAAAAAGGAGCAGTCAGAAATGAAGGATACACTAACTAAAAAGAATAATTTACAGGGAATCAGTAGTAGAGTAGATGAATCCAAGAGTCAAATTAGCAATTTGGAATATAAGGAAGCAAAAAACACTCAATCAGAACCACAAAAAGGAAAAAGAACCCTTATACTAATAAGGAGCCTCTGAATCAGTTTCAAGTTTACTAACATTTGCATCATAGGAGTGTTGGAAGGAGAAGAGATAGAGCAAGAAATTGAAAGCCTTTTTTAAAAAAACAACAAAACTTCTCTGACCTGGTGAAGGAAATACACGTACATGTCCAGGAAGCACGAGTCCCAAACAAGATGAATGCAAAGAGGCCCACATCAAGGCACATCCTAATTAAGGTGACAAAGGTTAAAGACAAAGGGAGGATCTTAAACCATCAAGAGAAAAGTAATTAGTTACCTACAAGGGAAACTCCCAAAAAACTATCAGCTGATTTCTCAACAAAAACTTTGCAGGCCAAAGGGATTGGCAAGAAGTATTGAAAGTGATGAAAAACAAGAACCTAAACTAAGATTGCTCTACCCAGCAAAGCTATCACTTAGAATTGTAGAACTTATAAAGAGTTTTCTAAGCAAGAAGAAGCTAAAGGACTCTATCACCACCAAACCAGTGTCACATGAAATGTTACGGGTCTTCATTTTTTTTTAAGGGTCTTCTTTAAGAAGAAAAGATAAAAAATATGAACCATAAAATGGCAATAAATACATATCTATCAACCATTGATTAATAAAACAAATGAACAGGTAGAAACAGACAGATACAGAGAATAGTTTGATGCATACCAGATAGGAGGGGTGTTGGGAAAATGGGTGAAAAAGATGAAGAGAGTAAGAAGTATAAACCGGTAGTTACAGAACAGTCATGGGGATGTATATATAGTACAGCATAGGGAATACAGTCAATAATATTCTAATAACTGTGTATGGTGTCAAATGGGTGCAAGATTTACCAGCATGATCACTTAGTAAGCAGTAATGTCTAATCACTGAGGTGTATACCTGAAACTAATATAATAATGTATGTCAGCTGTAATTGAAAAATAAAAAATGATTTAAAAATATGTGACAGAGATCAAAGGGACCAAAGGAAAAGAGCACAGAGGGAAAGGGGATGATAGGATGGGATAAACCTGAAGGGGAGGGGGAAGGGCGGTATGTGGTGGGGGGCAGGGGAGATGTTGACGGGAATATGGGGGGAAGGGGAGACGCATTCGAGGCAACACTAGAATCTATGTGAACATAATAAATTAAAATCAGTAAAAGAAATGTGACAGAAACTAACCCAGATGCTTTTTAGAATCACTTAATGAGAAAATATTTGATATTAAAGCTTAAGTTTGAAAAATAATTTAATGTATCCTGACTTTAGACTGTATACTAGGATACAAGGTACTACTCTCAAGAAGTGCATATTGTGATAATTACTATGTTAGCATGATTGCATGCAGTAATAGAGACTGACTACAGAGTGCTTTGAGAAGATAAGTAATTAAAGAATCTCCTTTTGTTTCATACCAACACCACTGTGTTGCTAAGGTGGTGCCGTGGTTTTACCATGGTGCTGAGATCTTAGGTAATACTTAAGAATGATTTGAGGCAGACAGAGATGATCATCCCAGTCTAAATCTAACTAGATTCACTCCAAAGCTATCTTGAGATTCATGCTGTTGCTAATGAATGAATGCAGAGACAGATTATTTTTCTTTCACCAGGCCAGTTTCTTCTTGTACTTGAAAACCTAGAATTTTTGTCTTGTTTATTTGGCTATAAAATGGAGATTTATTCCTCATAATGACTTTTAGATTATTTTGGATAAGAGACCAATATGAAAGTGTTCTTTTGTTGTGCATAACATTTACATTAATAATAGTTCTTTATACTTTTCAAAGCACATTTGTACACATTATGTCATTTGAGCTATTTATTGACCTTGTAAGATAGCCAGTGATGAATAGGAGACTAGGCTTGCTAAGTTTTGATATAATGCCAGTTTGATCCAGGTGGCAATTGTGGAGAATTTTTTTTTGAGAGTACATTTATGAAAAGTGGGTACAGTGAAGCAAGGAAGGGCCTAGGACAGAACAAGCAACAGAGGAGAGACTAGGTGGAGCAGCTTTGGCTCTCCAGAAACATTATAGGAAAGAAGTGAGCCAAGGCAGGGCTGCTGTGAGCTCACTGGGAAGTCAGAGAAAAGGGGATCATGGAGACAGGTTCAGGGGTTAGCTGGGGACAAGCTGCCACTGCCCATTGTTCCCCTGGTTGCAAGTCTGGAGGGGATCCCTTAAAGTTTAGGAGATGCATGCCCATGGGGGAAAAGGGGAAGGGAAAGGCTCAGGCATTCTCTTGGGAGGGAGGGATCATGCCAGTATGGGGATTTTTACCTAGATTTCCAAAATACCTCCCTAAATGGTACCTAATCTTGTCGTCCTCTGATTTGTGATCTTGCCTTTCCTCTACCTAATATTCTTCTGTGCCTCCCCATTGGATCAGTTGTAATTAAGAGCTGCTATGAGAAAATTTAAATAACAATAGTTCAATTTTTATGGGAATTTGTTTTTTTATATAAAAATTATGCAGGTAGGCAACTTGATCTAGTAGAGTAACTTTACAAAGTTATCTGGGATACACATTGCTTCTTTCTTACTGCTGTTATTTTCAGTACATGGTTTCTGCTTTTATTCCAAAATGACTTCTGCAGTTCCAGCCATCAGCTCTGTATTCTAGCTAGTCTGAATGCAGAAAAAGATGAAGATGGTCTTTCCTCTCTTTAAGAAAGTTTCTTAGAAGTTATGGACTATAATTTGCTTATACCATGTTGATCAGAACTTAGATATATGGCACCTCAGTTGCTGAGAAAGACTGAAAAAGGTACTCTGTATTGTGGGTGAACATGTGTTTAGCTAAAAATAAGTTGTTCTAAATTGTGTCTAAGTTAGGAAGGAAGAACAGATGTTGAAGCATAGGTACTAGCTTCTGCTATACCCATCTGAATTGTTTATATTACATCCAAGATCCTCTTGTCTTTTTTGGTCCCTGACTACTATTCTATAACTGCTCCCCTCACTGTACCCATCCCCCACTGTATTACTTTTCAACATTATTAAGTTATTGGAATTCATTGAAATTTTTGTGTCATCTTTATGGTACATAAAGAACGTTTCTTATGTTCTTTGTATGAATTTTCTTTTATCCTATCTTGCCTTTTCCTTCCCTTTCTCTGCCTGGAAAATTCCAAACAATTTTTCAGTGTGCAACTCTTATATCATCCATAAGAAACTCTTAGAATCCTTTCCCACAAAAACTACAAGCATTTCCCTTAAGATCGTGAAGAAGACAAGGATGTTCACTTTCACCACTCTTATTCAACATAGTACTGGACGTCCTCACCACAACAATCAGACAAGAATAAGAAATAAAAGGTTCCAAATTGGAAAGGAAGAAGTAAAACTTTCTTATTTGCAGATGACATGATACTGTATATAGAGAACTCTAAAGATTCCACCAAAAAACTATTAGAACTGATCAATGAATTCAGTAAAATAGCAGGATACAAATAATTATCCAGAAATGAGTTGCATTTTTATAGACCAATAATAAACTATGAGGACGGGATACTAAGAAAACAATCACATTCACAGTTGCTTCAAAAAGAGCAAAATACCTAGGAATAAATTTAACCAAAGATCTAAAATACCTATATTTGGAAAATTAAGACACTAAAGAAAGAAATTGAAGAAAATACAAATAAGTGGAAGCACATGTGTTCACGGACAGGAAGGATTAACATCATTAAAATGTCCATACTCCTCAAAGCAATCCTATCAACATACCAATGGCATATTTCACACAACTAGAACAAATTTTCCAAAAATTTATATGAAATCACCAAAGACCCTGAATAGCCACAGTGATCTTGAGAAAAAAGAAGAAAGTTAGAGGAATCACACTACTTGATGTCAAACTATACTACAAGGCCATAGTAATCAAAACAGGATGGTACTGGCATAAAAACAGACATGTAGGTTAGTGGAACAGAATAGAGAGCCCAGAAATCAACCCACGCCTTTATAGTCAATTAATATTTGACAAAGGCAAGAGAATACAATGGAGTAAAGACAGTCTCTTTAACAAATGGTGCTGGGAAAGTTGGACCGGTACATGTGAAAAAATGAAACTAGACCACCAACTTACACCATACACAAGAATAGATTCAAATAGATAAAGACTTTAATGTAAGTCACAAAACCATAAAAATCCTAGAAGAAAATATAGAAATGAAATCTTGGACATTTTTTGTAGCAATACTTTTTCTAATATATTCCCTTGGGCAAGAGGAAAAAATAGTGGGGCTCCCCTAAATTAAGAAGTTTTTGCACAGCAAAGGAAACCATCAACAAAATGAAAAAGACAACATGCTGAATGGGAGAACGAATTTGCTAATACATTTGATAAAGGGTTAATATCTAAAATTTATATAGAAATTATAACAGCGCGCACACACACACACACACACACACACAGCCTGATCAGGCGGTGGTGCAGTGGATGGGGCATCGGACGGGGATGCAGAGGACCCAGGTTCGAGACCCCGAGGTCGCCAGCTTAAGCGCGGGCTCATCTGGCTTGAGCAAAAAGCTCGCCAGCTTGGACCCAAGGTTGCTGGCTCAAGCATGAGGTCACTCGGTCTGCTGTAACCCCCTGGTCAAGGCACATATGAAAAAGCAATCAATGAACAACTAAGGTGTCGGAATGAGAAACTGATGGTTGATGCTTCTCATCTCTCTCCATTCCTGTCTGTCCCTATCTATCCCTTTCTCTGACTCTCTGTCTCTGTAAAAAAGAAAAAGACACACACACACACACACACACACACACACAAGCAAGTCAGTGAGGAAAGGGGCAAAGGACCTGAATAGATACTTCTCCAAAGAAGATATACATATGTTCAATAGAAATATGAAAAGATGCTCAAGGTCATTAATCATCAGAAAAATGCAAATTAAAACCACAATGACATATCACCTCATACCTGTCAGAATGACTAACATCAATAAACAAGTGTAGGCTAGGGTATCCTCATGCACTTTTGTTGGGAATTTAGATTTGTACAACCACGGTGAAAAGCAGTATGGAGTTACATCAAACAATTTCATTTAATTTTATTATTCTATCTCTATTCTATTCTATTCTATTTTAAAGTAGGGGAGATAGACAAACTTCCACATGCACCCCGAATGGGATCCACCTGGGCAACCCCCATTTGGGGCCAATGCTTGAATCACCTGAGCTATCCTCAGGGCCCATGGCAATTGAATCACTTGAGCCACTGACTGTGAGAGGGGAAGAGAGAAAGAAGGGGGAGAGAGGGGAAGAGAAGCAGATAGTTGCTTCTCCTGTGTGCACTGACCAGGATTGAATCTGGGATGTCTGCACGCGGGGCCGATGCTTTATCCAGTGAGCCAACTGCCCAGAGTCTCAAAATATTTTAAATGGAACTGCCTTATGACCCAAAAATTTCACTTCTGGGAATTTTCCCAAATAAACCCAAACCACTAATTTGAAAAAATATAGTATGTATACCCCTATGTTCATTGCAGTGTTATTTACAATAGCCAAGATTTGAAGCAGCCCAGTGCCCATCAGTAGATGAGTGGATGAAAAAGTTGTGGTACATTTACACAATGGAATACTACTCAGCCATAAAAAGAAGGAAATCTTAACTTTTGTGACAGCATGGATGGACCTATAGAACATTTTGAGGAGTAGAATTGCCAGTCAGAGAAAGACAAGTACCATATGATTTCACTCATGTATGGAATCTAATGGAAAAAAAAATGGACTAACAACCAAAAAAGAGAGAGATTCATAGAGAGCAGGCTGACAGCTGTTGGGGTGGGGGTGTAGATAAGGGAAGAGAAGGGATTGAGCAAAAACTGACAAAAAAAAGAGAGAGAAACTCATGGACACAGACAACAGTGTGGTGATTGCTGGGGAGCCAGTGCGGCAGGAGGTGGAGGAGAATGTAGAGGGGGGGGTAAATGCTGATGGACAGAGACTTGACTTGGAAGAATGAACACATAATACAGTGTGCAAAAGACGTGGTGTAGAATTGTGCATCTGAATCCTGTATAATTTTGTTAGCCAGTGTCACCCCAATAAATTCAATAAAAAAAATATCCTCTCCCACACCTCCAGTTTGATTAGTTACCCCTTCTCTGTATTCGTACAACATTTTATGCTATACTTGAACCCTGTTTGGTAATTGTATACATGTATATTTTCCTACCTGGACTTAAGCTTCTTGTAGTTAGAGACTGAGAATTTTTAAAAATTTAATTACAGTTTTAAAAAAATTAATTATAGTTGACATGCAATATTATTATTAGTTTCAGGTATATAACATCGTGCCTCAATATTTTTTATATTATGAGGTAATCACCATGGTAAATCTAATTACCATCTGTTACAAACTTATTACTGTACAGTATTATTAATAGACTGTATTCCCTGTGCTGTACATTACATCCTCATGATTTCGAAGTTGGTACTTCTTAATCCCCTTCACCTATTTTGCCTGTTTCCTTCATTTCTCCATTCCATCATTCTATCATTCTTTCATTCCTCCATTCTGCCATTCTGCCATTCCTCCAATCCCCTTCCTGCTGACAACCACCAGTTTTCTCTATCTATGGATCTGTTTCTGATTGTTTTGTTCATTAGATTCCATGTGTAAGTAAAATCAGGTGGTATTTATTGTTCCCTGACTTATTTCACTTAGCATAATATCCTCTAGGTCTATTTATGTTGTTGCAAATAGCAAGATTTCATTCTTTTTTTGGTTAAGTAGTATTCCATTGGGTATATAAACATTACATCTTTATCTGTTTATTTATAGATAGGCCCATAGGGTTGCTTCCATATCTTGGCTATTGTAAATCATGCTGGAGGAACATGTGGTGCACATATCTTTTCAAATTGATGTTTTTGTTTTCTTTGGCTAAATACCCAGAAATGGAATGGCTAAATTTTATGGTAGTTTCAGTTTTAATTTTTAAGGACCCTCCATACTTTTTCCCATAGTGGCTGCACCAATTTACATTCCCACCAACAGTGTACTAGTGTTCCCTCCTTGCCTCTCTTATTATTTCTTGTCTTTTTGATAATAGCTACTCAGTTAGGTGTGAAGTGGCATCTCATTGTGGTTTTGATAATTTTTTCATGTGCCTGTTGTATGAATTATCTGTATGTCTTTGGAAAAATGTCTGATCAGGTCCTCTGCCCTGATTTTTTAATCTGATTGTTTGACTTTTTGATTTAGAGTTGTATGAATTGTTTATATATTTTGGATTTCAACCCCTTATCAAATATATCATTTGCAAATACCTTCTCTTATTCAGTAGGTTGCCTTTTTATTTTGTTGATGATTCCTTGCCTTTTAGTAATTTGAAGTAGTATCATTTGTTTATTTTTGCTTTTGTTGCTCTTGCCTGAAATGATATATCCAAAGAAATATTGCTAAGACTGGTGTCAAAGAGTTTACTGCCTATGTTTTCTTCGATGAGTTTTATGATTTCAAGTCTTTCATTAATCTACTTTGAGTTTATTTGTATATATGGTTAAGAAAGTTGGTCTAGTTTCATTCCTTTGCATGTAGCTGTTCGATTTTCCTGACACCATTTACTGAAGTGACTGCCTTTTCTCCGTTATATATTGTCTCCTTTGTTGTTATTTATTGTCTCTTTAACATGCCCAGAATATATTCGGCGCAATGCCTGCAACTTTGTAGATGTTCAAGAAATGTTTAGTTGAATTGGAATTTAAATTACATTAAATTGGAAGAATGATCCAAATGAAGAGAATAAAGTTCCATAAAGTACTTAAATTGTTACTATTGACAAATTGCTATTCTTGTATATCGCTTTGATAGGTTTTACCCTGAGTCAATGAGGAATGAACTTTTGAGATTATTTTCTTATTTCCAATAATAGATTTATACTAATCTGTTAAAGTATACTTCTGAAGGAGACAATAAAAGTGGGAGTGTAGACAATGATCAGAGAACAGGCGAATGAGCATCACACGTAAGGCATTTATAATGTGTGCTGACTGGCTGCAGACGGGGTGGGGGGAGCTGTTAATTTGTGAGTTTGTACAAGATTTCCCAGAAAATTTTGTAAGCCTAGGTCTGGAATAGTTAAGAGAGACGAATGGAGAGAAAGCAGTATTTGTAGAATGACCCATGTCTCCTATTTCAGGTAGACACTCTCTGAGGTGGCCAGGGAGTTGGTTGTGAGTTAGAACTGGTTTCTCAAAAGGTGTTTCGGGATCAGACTTTATTTTTCCATTTTA
Source organism: Rhynchonycteris naso (assembly GCA_037038555.1). Taxonomy (NCBI): domain Eukaryota; kingdom Metazoa; phylum Chordata; class Mammalia; order Chiroptera; family Emballonuridae; genus Rhynchonycteris; species Rhynchonycteris naso. Next base: position 42,067,500 of record CM073002.1, read on the forward strand.
TTAAATTTATTGGGGTGACATTGGTTAATACAATTATATAGGTTTCAAGTGTACATTTCTATGATACATGATCTGCATTTTATATTGTGTGCCCTTCACTCAAAGTCAGATCATCTTCTGTCACCAAATATTTGACCCTCTTTACCCTTTACTACTCCCCACCCCCTACACTGTGGTAACCCCCATACTGTTGTCTGTGTCTATGATTTTTTGTTTGTTCATTTGTTGCTTTCAGTTTTATATCTCGCATATGAGTGAAATCACTTAAGGAGTTGACATTTTAAAGTAAAAGGAAGGGATAAAAGCAGAGGGACACTAGCTGGGCCTCCACAGTTGAGTCCTCGGAAGGGACCTGCACACTGAAAAGCACGATGATTGGGTACTCTAAAGCTATAGAATGCTCTTTGAGTATTATAAATCTAGAGCACTAACACAGATTTCAACTTGAGATATACTCTGTAATGATTAATTATGTAGTTGAGCAAGCTGTGATTGCTGGACAAAAGCAGATGAGTAAAAGAAAGAGATATACTGCAGTAAAGTAAGAAAAGTAGGCCAAAGGATAGACCCCCCAAGGGCATGTTTATAGTAGGAAAAATCTTTATTTTTGAATGGAGAATGGAAGAGAGAGCACTATTTTCTAATTTGTTGTAAAGTTGCCTCCGTAAATGCAGCTAATCCAAGACAGAATGTGATCTTCCTTCCCGAACTGCTGCGTTCTGTCTTTGTTACTGACTTCATTATTCTACCTGCCTGTCCGGCTCAACATCGGTCATATTTAAATTTCTCCTTTAGCCACACCTTTCCACACATGTCTGCACTCAACCTGTCTCCTCTCTCTCTGCTGTGTCTTTTGCAGCTCTTCCTCCTTCCCTTTCTGCCCTAGTTCAGAACCCCTTTGTCTTTACACTGGACCTCTGCAGTCACATGCATTTGGTCTACCTTTTATTTCTTCCTTCCATTATTTTATCATATACACTGCTGACGGGATAATTTTCTTAAGTAAGCACAGTACTGATCGTGAGCAACTCTCCTGGTGGAGAGTTGTAGCTCCCCAGTTTTCTATGGAATAAATTCTAGATATTTTACAATGACATTTGAAGACTAACCTTTTCTTTCCATCTAATTCTCCTTGCTCTTCCCGCATGCTACTATGGTCTAATGGAGCATATACTGTCTCCAGACACTCCTATGTTACTGTGTTCCTGCTTTTGCTCACAGTTCTCTCTGGTTGCATTGAGCTCTCTCCTGACATTTTCCCATCACAGGTTTCATGTGGGCTTTACAGCTTAGTTTAAAAGCTACTTTTCTCATTTCTTTTTAATTCCCTTTCTAACCACTTGAACTAAAACTCCCCACTGTGCTTCTGTAGTCATTTGTTCCTTTATAATAGTGCTGATAACATCATACTTTTTATTTAAGATGTGTTTACCTGTCTCACCTTGCTTTCTCATTTATAATTCCCTTGAAGGTATCTACCGTAGCATCTTACACATAATAGGTACTCAGGAGAGGAGAGCTCTCTTAAAGCAGAGGAATGATCATGATTTTATAACTGTGTGATTGTAAAAAGCCCATTATGCAAAGCCATCTGTTTAAGAAACTGCTTTACAGACAAAGAGAATCCATTCACTTCATCGATACGTAGGTGGGCTGACTTTTTCCTGCGATACCGTCACTCTCAAGTTGTCTTACCTTTAAACCCCAAAGCAGCTCCCTTCTTTCTGTATTGGTGGGCAGATTTTTAGTAGGATTTCTATAAATTAAATTAACTTTAGTAAGATTCTCCTGTAAGAATTCAAGAGGAAAACATGATTAATCCATCTTTGAAAGCTACTTCTAGAACAGTGGTTCTTAACCTGGGTTCTATCGAACCCTAGGGGTTTGATCAGTCAGTCTTGGGTTCGGAGAAGCCTCTGCCGCGGAGGCCAGAATAAAGTAATACTGTAATTTGTTGTGAGTTCATGCACTTTGTTGGTTTTGTTCTTTGAGCAAGGTGATGTTCATGCACGGCTCATTTTGTGCACCAGTAAAAAAACATATACCTATGTCTTGAATTTGGAAAAAAAATCATATTTTATTTCTCCTTTCAGAGTATGCAAGTAGTTGGGTTCCTTCTCTAAATGGTATTGCACTCAATTGTTGCACAGTTAACAAAAGAATCATTTCATGAGTGTTAGTAATGAGGCTCCCCCAGCCCTTCTAATTGTGTATTTTGTGTGTCAAACCAGATGGTGCATTGAATAAATGGTCTCTTTCGCTCATCAGGTCATGGTGGAGAATTCAGATTTTACACCCTCACAAGTAGGGTGTCTCTTTACATTCCTTGCCCGACAGCTGGCAAAGCCTGACAACACTTTGTTTGTAAACAGAACTCTCTTTGATCAGGTGAGTGTCTTTAACAAAGAGAAATAGAATAGTTTTTATTATATTACTGAACATAAAAACATTCACTGGATTACATGTTTTCTAAATATAATAGCCAACTGGATAAATGTCTTATCAGGGAGAAACTTTTTTTGATTTCAGTTTGGATCTAAGTTAGTTTTTATTTACTGTTTTAATGATATGCCTGGGCAGTATGACTTTGCCAAGTAACTTGACGTACAGGGGCATGGTTTGTGGAGATTAGCACAGAGACTGTTCTCCATTATTGTTACCCCAGATTGCCCAGCTTTCTTTGCTCAAGAATTTTTCAGTTTAAGAATAACCCATCTCACTGGTAATAAATTATGTTGATCCTCTGGAGGAGAGATTACTTTTATAAAATCTGAATGTATTTACAAATGACTTTGACACTGAAAGGTATCTCTTAATCCCAGTTCAATAGCTTCTACGTATCCACAGGTGGCAATGGAAATACTTTTTTTAAATCTATACATAGTTCCTACTAATGATTAACATTTATTGAGCACTTCATAGTGCCAGGCTCTGTTCCTGAGTTTTATGTGTTTATTAATTCAGTGCTCCTAATAGTTCTGAAGTTGATATAGTTGTTATCCCATTTTGCAGATGAGAAAACTAAAGACTGGAGAGGTTAAATCACTCATCCAAGGTTAATAAGTGTTGTTATTAGCAATAACTGTTATTATTAAGTGTTGATAAGGTTAGAATTCAAATTTAAGTGGCCTGACTCCAAAGTTCCTGCTTTGGTTGGTCCGTGGTATCAGCGATCTTAAAGTTAAGATGAATATATGACACTGCCTTCTAGTCATGTTTCTAAACAGTAAAGAAATGTATGTAATGTACGTATTAAATAATAGCATACCTGAACCTCCTGAGCCACGTACTATGCCAGTCAGGGAAGCTACCATATGCCTAATGGTATTATTTTATGGTCAGGTGAGAATGAATTGGAGGGAGAGAAAGGATAGTTGCTGTTTTCATTGCTAGTGTCATAGCTTGTATGCTGATATCCAATAAAAAATGCCCTTTCTTTCACCAGGTCCTTGAATTCCTCTGTAGTCCTGATGATGATTCCCGACACTCTGAAAGACAGCAGGTACGAATTACTAGAACTTATTTTGCTAAAGAGTGGGAAAGAAGACAGAGTAAACCAGAAAATACCCTTCTGTGCTAGTCCTCAATAGGCAAAAGGAAAAATGACTTGTGCCACATCCAAATGCTAAGTTAGATAATTAGAAGTGCATACAAAAGGAAGGAGCTTATATAACACTAAATTCCTACGCAGACTGCACTTGTCTCGCATTCAGCATGACATCAAAGAGAATACTTTATCTTTCTCCATGTGCAGCAACAGTTAGCACCTGTTATATCCTGCTTTGCACCAGTCTCATTAATCTGATAACCACTCCTTGCTGCTCTGGCCCTGAACCAGAATGACTGCAGGATACTGAGTGTTGGGACACTCAGCTTGTGGGAGCACCCTTTAGCCAACTGTATTAGGACTATCTAGAGAGTAAAGGCTATCTGTTCCTCCACTAATCACTGTGACATAATTGTTTGATGACCAGTGCTTTCTACTTATGCAACTTTCTTTTGGGTCCCATCTAAGAATAGTATTCTTTAAAAGTTTACTCATTATAATTGTGAGCACTAGGAGAGTCAGCCTAATTAAAATTGATTGCCAGACTTTTTGGACATAAGCTATGAAAATTAAATACTTTGATAACTATGCTGATATTTTATGGTAATAGTGCGAAGCTGGGAGGTTGAGACCCAGAAAAAGAACATGGGATAGCAACAGTGGCCCCTTTCTCTGCACAGCTGGGGCCCAGTGACTGCTGCAGACTATCTCAGGGAAAAGAACAGCTGCTAAAATTTTTCTTATCTCTTATATTACACTGAATACCAACAGTAATGTGAACCTTTATTTTGTCCCTATTTATCTACTGGCAGGAAAAGATAAAACTTTTTATATAAATAACTAAATTAAACAAAACTAAAAATCAAATCTAAATGTAAAAGCCAAACCTTAAAAGTAATCATTGCATAGTAAGGTGATTGGGAGACTCCTTTGAGGATATCTAGTTTCTCTTTTTATACATTTTAGAAATATAGGAAACTGATAAAAGTAAGTTGCTCAAGGTCACAACTAAGATTAGAAACCAATTCCTTCCCTTCTAACCCATCATTTTTCCCTTGTATAGGTTGTTATATATCAAACCTTGTTTGTGCAATATTTTTATTATTTTTCAGTGGAATGCTGATAAAAGTTTAACAACTAGCTCCTCAAGTTCTAATGTGACTGTTGGTTGATATTTTCATTTATGTAAATGAATAAAGTGAAAGTGCAGCAGTGAAAGCAAGTCAGGACTTCACTCATTCATCAAAGAAGTGACTTCTTGGCTGAATCAGATAACAGTGTTTGAATATTTAAAAACAACTCCTTAATTTTTTGTGATATCCACAATGTAATGCCTCTAACATGCACTCTTTTAAGTTTGCTTTATTAACATGATCTCTGTCACTTCAATAACCAAGGATTGGCAACCTTTTTTTGTAACTAGCCAAAGAGTAAATATTTTAGGCTTTGTGGGCCACATATAGTATCTGTTACATAGTCTTTGTATATTTGTGTTACAACCCTTTAAACATGTAAATAGCCCTGATTTGCAGAATTTGCCATTTTCCATGGTGTCAGTACTCCCACCATTTCAGCCTTCCAACATGATGCCAGTCCGCATAGAGTTAGGAAGACATGCATAGTGCGACAGCCTCATTAGTGTTCCCCATACAGATTCAGTTACAGTATCTAACCTCAAGAGCATACATAGAAAAATGTAGTAAGATAATTAGAAAATTGCGAGTTTTGACTACTATTTACCTTTATTTTTAATTTAGTTAATTATAAGTTTATAAAACTTAAGTTTTAACAATGGCTGTGTTTAAAAATTGACTTACAGAATTCCTGAAAATTTGACACTCAGTTCTAGTAGGTTGGCAAGACTGGCTCCAGCAATGGATTTTTAGTATGTTATACAAAATTGATGCTTCAGCAGATGAACTTGACTCCATAGTTATTCTATATAACAGTACATTATAATACTTAAAATGGATTAAATAAGGGTTCTGTAATATATAGTTTGGATAGGTTTCATTTTTTTTTTCTTTCTTTTTTTTAAACTTGAAAGTAATCGATTTACTATGTTAGAAAATTGCTTTGTTAAATGGTTCCCTGGAGTTCTGAAAAGGGTCATATTACTCTGGATTGTGAACTTAAATATAAGGGAGAGCTTTCTCATATTAACCTAATGACTATGTAATGGTTATACTATATTTTGAGGTTTATTTATAAATATTGATGAATATCACATCCTAGTCATCTTTTTTTTGTTTGTTTGTTTTTTTGAGAAAGAAAGAGAAAGGATGGGAGGAGGGAGAGGAGAAGCTTCAACTTGTAGTTACATCACTTTAGTTGGTCATTAATTGCTTCTCATACGTGCCTTGACTAGGGGGTTCAAGCCGAGCCAGTGCCCCTTGCTCAAGTTAGTGACCATGGGGTTATGTTAATGATCCCATGCTCAAGCCAGCGACCTCAAGGTTTTGCACCTGGGTCCTTCGTGTCCCAGGTCAATGCTCTATCCACTGCACCACCACTGGTCAGGTGCTAGTCACCATTTCTTATTCAGCTACTTAGTGTTGTGAAGTTATTTCTATGAACCCCAGCGCTTGTTTTTTATTGTGGTAAAAATGTATATACCATAAAAATTGTTATTTTTACCTTTTAAGTGTACAATTCAGTGGCATTAAATATATTGTCATTGTACAACCATTGCTACCATCTATCTCCAAAACTTTATCTTCCTAAACTGAAACTCTGTACCCATTAAACAGTAACTCCCATTACTTACTCCCCTAACTCCTGGCAACCATCATTGCACTTTCTGTCTCCATGAATTTGATTATTTTACACACCTCATATATAAATGGATCATATAGTATCTTTTTGTGTGTGTGTGACCAGTTTATTTTGCTTAATATTTTTAAGTTTCATCTATATTGTAGTATGTGTCAGATTTTCCTTCCTTCTCAAGGCTGAGTAATATTCCATTATATGTGTATACCACATTTTGTTTATCCCTTCACCTATTTATGGGCATTTAGGTTTCCACCTTTTCACTCTTGTGAATAATGCTAGTATGAGAAACACCAGTGCTTCATTAGAAAAAATAACATGTAAACATGGATACTACCTATGGACCATAATACATAAACAACCATAAGAACTATAAGGCATAAAAGCTCTAGACCAGGGGTGCCCACACTTTTTCAGCTTGCGAGCTACTTATAAGATGACCAAGTCAAAATGATCTACCTACAATAAAAATGCAAAACATAAATTTATTTCTTCTATATTATCATTATTTAAGTTCCTATTATTACTATTTAATATTGTGTATTCTTCTTTCACCTTTCTCCTTCTCAGCTCTCTTTTTGGAGGAAAGTCAATGTCATAGTTTTTATGAACAGTCCGAAAAAGCCGCTTTACATTTTCCTTCTTTGGAATAGCAATGGCACACAGACAGATGAGGCAAATGCACTTAGAATATGACATAGTGGAAAATAATCCCCTCCCATTCTCTATGTAAGTGGTAGGTTTTAGGCTTCTTACTCGGACCAGCTACAGCACTCATTTTTATACCCTTTGTTGTATTTAGTTTAAATAAATTGAAGGCTAACTACGCAGCAATGTAACTGAACAAGTTAGCGCTGTTTAACGCGCATGCGTAGGGTGTCAAAAGTTCAGACGTCAGATTGGCTACTCTGTATGCCAATCAAAAGACAAATGTCTTTTTAATGTCATGCGATCTACCCACACTTCCTTCGCGATCAACCAGTAGATCGCGATCGACGTATTGAGCACCCCTGCTCTAGACAAAAATTCACTTCTTGAAAGAATATATATGGACATATTTAGCTAAGTGGAGGATCAATTAGATGTTCTAATAAGGTTTTATTTGCAAACACTGTGACATTCCTTTCATGTTTGAAACATAGATCCATTAATCTTTTTATGAGACTTAAATGCAGTATTATCAACATTCTCATTGCCGTCTAACCCGTTATATATGTGAAAGCCAAGCCAAAACATCAGCAAGTAGTAAGACAAAAGAAAACATGTTTCGGTTATGATGTTAACAGTTATTTATATATATTATGAACAATGCAGAATTTAATATAGCAAATAAGATACAATATTTTAGCATTATAATTTATGCAGTTTTGTGTGGCAGAATAGACTCTTAAACAGCTAGTAAATAAAAGTAGATTTTAAAGTTTTTTTTGCTCATTTATTTTACATGTTCAGGTCCTTTTAGAATTGCTGCAGGCTGGAGGCATAGTTCAATTTGAAGAGAGTCGGCTCATCTGTATGGCAGAAAAAGCAGAGTTGTAAGTTGTTTTGAAGTCATGTATTAGTTACAACTATTAAATTACATTTCTGTAACTAGGAGCCCAGTTTATTGATGCATTACCATTTTTTTAAATTAAGAAAAGCTATGCAAAAAACAAACCTATGGTTAAAGCATGTGCTTTTTAAGTAGAGAAATTAGTAAAATTTGCAGAAATTAACAGTGAGTAAATTTGAAGTGTTTCTACATTTGTTTTAATTAAAAAATGAAATAGCAGTCTTATGATTTATTATTTTAGTTATTTTTTTACTTACAATTTCCATGGTATTTTATAGATGTTAACAGTTATTTATACATATTATGAACAATGTAGAATTTAATATAGCAAATAAGATACAATATTTTAGCACTATAATTTATGCAGTTTTTGAATATTTCACTTGACATTTAATTCTGAATAGAGAAACTTCATATAATTAATTAGTTGATATCTAATTAACAATTTTTGGCACATATTGCTTTAATATTATTTTGTAGTCAGTTTTCAATTTTATTATAAACATAGTACTCAGTAGCATATTAAACCTATATTTAGAAGAATGGCATCTCTTTATTCCCTTAGATACTATAACTTCATTTAAAAGTAGAAACAACATTTACCATATTTGTTTTTATTTTTTTTATACTAACCTCTATGCCTGAGAAAAAATTTTGAAACAATAAGCTAATAGCTACTTGCCTGTTTGACACACTAAACTATTTCCTTTTATGTTCTAGCTATCAAATTTGTGAGTTTATGTATGAACGAGAACACCAATATGATAAAATTATTGATTGCTACTTACGTGACCCACTAAGAGAGGTAAGTTGAGAGACTGCTTGCCCTTTATTCTTCCCCCTCCCCCCCCACAAGCCCCAACCAGTAGAAATAGCTATTCAGTAGGTATAACTATTCAGTAGAAATATTTGGACATATGTTTGATAGTTCAGGTTTTCATTTATTTAGTAGGTTTTTATTGAGTGTCTGCTATTAATATACACCGATAATTAAAACCTATATGAGGAAAGCCTGAGTGGGGGCAAGGATTGAGCAAAAAAGAAGAAAAGGAGAAAAAAACTCACAGACATGGACAAAAGTGTGGTGATTGCCGGTGCTAGGGAGGTGGGAAGGTGTGGAAGAGGGTAAAGGGTGATGAATCATATGGACAGAGACTTGACTTGGGGGAGAACACACAATACGGTGTAGAGGTGATGGGTTGTAGAACTGTGCACCTGAAACCTGTATAATTTTGTTAACCAGTGTCACGCCAATGAATTCAGTAAAAAGAAAAAAAAATAGTTTTTACCATTTTAAAACTTAGAGTTTAGTGATGGAGACTGACTGTAAGAAACCAAATATATAATTACAAATTGTCATGAGTGCGACCAGGTTGTGGTGCAGTGGATAGAGCGTCGGACTGGGATGCAGAGTACCCACATTCGAGACCCCAAGGTCACCAGCCTGAGCGCGGGCCCATCTGGCTTGAGCAAAAGCTCGCCAGCTTGGACCCAAGGTCGCTGGCTCCAGCAAGGGGTTGCTCGGTCTGCTGAAGGCCCACGGTTAGGGCACATGTGAGAAAGCAATCAATGAACAACTATGGTGTTGCAATGGCAACAAAAAACTAATGATTGATGCTTCTCACCTCTCACCGTTCCTGTCTGTCTGTTCCTATCTATCCCTCTCTCTGACTCTCTCTCTGTCCCTGTAAAAAAAAAAAAAATTGTCATGAGTGCTTAAGAAATTGGGTGCAACTTCAGAGGATGATGGGAGAACTGACTTACACACACACAGCAGCCAGGGAAGGAATCTCAGTGGAAGTGACATATAAACTGACATTGCAATTTGAGAAGAAGCCAGCAGAAGCAACATAAAATTGTTCTGGGACAAGGAATCATATATGCAGAGGCCCTGAGGTGGGGGAAATTTTGACATGTTCAAGAAACTAAGTAGAGATCCTAGAAATGAAGCGAAGATCAGCATAAGTGGAGCGTAAAACATAACACAGGAGTGATTCAAGATGAAACTGGGAATGTAGACAGGGACCCCCAAGACTAAAGTGTGCGATTTCCTTAGTAGGTTAATGAAATTGAGACCAAAATAAATTGGAACAGATTTGCAACTTTTAAGAGTCTACCCTAAACTTTAAACAATTTACTCTTTCTCTTTAGTGTCAATTGTCTATCAGTTAACTATCTCCAAATGGTTTTTCATTTTCAAATAATCGATATTTACCAAAACTTGTAAAGATAGTAAATAGGAAATATTCTTTGAGTGAATGATTGAATAAATTATATTGTCTTGTGCTCCTCAGGAAGAAGTCTTTAACTACATTCACAATATCTTATCCATTCCTGGACACAGTGCAGAGGAGAAGCAGTCTGTTTGGCAGAAAGCAATGGATCACATTGAGGTGCTAATTCAACTAAACTTTTTAAACTTCTTCATTTGTATGACTGTCTTTCAAATTAAGTTTATGCTAACTCAGGAATGGCAGTTGTCATATTATTAAGTTGATTTACTTGCAGACTAACATCTTTTTCAGGTAATTTATTCCATCTCATATTTGTGTTCATAAAGTCTATGTCATATACAACTTACTATATCATGGCTTCTGAAAATAACTCATGTTCATTCAGTCATCTGGTTGACAAACTGGGAATATTAGTGGGTTTTTACAATATTCTTAAAATGATCCTGAGAGAATTCCTGGTCTTTTTCTCTTAATACATAATGGGAGCCATTCTACCCAATCATCCAATGGAATTTTAGAAAAATTACTTAATGAGTTTTTCTTTCTGATGTATTTCTCTTCCTTATGTAATAGGAAGATTCTGATTTTGTTTATGCATGTATTTTATGAGAATGCAAGAGTTGCCTGACCAGTGGTGGCACAGTTGATAGAGTGTTGATCTGGGATGCTGAGGACCCAGGTTCAAAACCCTGAAGTCACAGGCTTGAGTGCAGGCTTATCTGGCTTGAGCATGAGATCATCAAAATGATCCCATGGTCATTGGCATGAGCTAGGGGTTACTGGCTCTAATGGAGCCTCCTGCCATCCCCCCCCACCCCCCTTCAAGGCACATATGAGAAAAATCAGTGAACAATGAAAAGTACCACAACTACGAGTTGATGTATCTCTTCTTTCTCTCTCAAAAAAAAAAAAAAGAAGAAGAAAAAGAAGAATGCAAGAGAATAGAGTTTTTTAAAAAATATGTTTATAGATGCCTAAGCAGAGAGACTAATAATGTATGATGAACATACGATCAGAACGCATTCTGAAAACAGGCTCACAAATCACTCCTCACTTCAGTGTCCTTAGGTTCGTAACGTACAATCTACCTCAGAAACCAACAGAGCTAGTGGGTTTGTTGAAATTTATGTTTTTATGATTCACTGATTATTGGGGAAAAAAAGCAGTAATAAATGATGCTGAGGCAATCCTAGTTTTGAAAATAATATTTATATCTACAAAGCGTCTTTCTTCCTCCTTGTAGCAAAGAACAGGTCATGAGGTAACTTCTGACGATAGGTTTAGAGATGCAGTGAAAGATATGATTATTCAACATGTTTTTAATTTTTTATACATATGAAAAATGATAAGAAAGGATGAGATCTGAAACTCTGAGAAAACATTGCATGTGATGTGAATACTTTGCTCACATCCTGGTGGTTATAAAGTTTAGAAAGATCAGAAATGTGAACACATCTTATGTGAAACATCTGGTGTGAAAGAGGTACAGTCAGTCATCAGATGTGTGGTCTGAAGTAATTTCCACACTTTCATCTATAGGATTGAGAACATATATATGTTATTTAATATTATGATATTCCTGCTAACAACAAGATGAATATATCTTGATGAAAGAACCCAAGAAAACCTTCTCCTACTTGAGTTATATCTTTTTCCCTTTAATCATTTTGTATTCTTTTTCCTTTCATCATCCCCTTTAAGTTTCCATAGTTACATTATGGCTCATTCTTTATGTCACTTAATCTACATTATGCAGCGGTTTGAGCACATGGACTCCAGACATCTCTGCATAATGTGAAACGTGATGAACTAATCAGTGAGCAAACAAATTACTCAGCAGAAAACTCACACTGGAGAAGCAAGAAGTATTTTTGCTGTACAATTACTTCTCCTGACTTTCTCCCAACATCTGCACTTTTTTTTTAACCTTGAGCTTTTTAATATCTATTAAGGTCACTTTTTCAAGTATATAGATTTGGTTGAAGAATTTACATAGCTTCAGTAATGTAAATAAAATCAGTATTGGATATGTAGGGGTAAAAATCCTTATAATAAAGTTTACTTAAAGTATATATAGTGGTTCTTAACTCTTCTGGAGTTATAGACCTCTTTTGAGAATCTAATGAAACATTTGGACCTGTGCATGTGCACATATTACATAATTTTGTTTACAATCTCAGGGATCCACAGACCCCCTAACAGCCACATTTAGATTGGGTCTGTGGATTACAGATACGGAATCTTTGGTTGGTTTTTCCAATATGAACAAAACATGTTTCATTAGATTATTTTGTATTTTTTCTATTCCCTGACTGGGGATCAAACCCACAACCTTGGCATATTGAAACGACATTGCACCCAACTGAGCATCCCAGCCAGCGGGGCCTCATTAGATACTTTTAAAATATTTTAAAATTTTGAAATATAAAAAGCATCCCCAAAAGTGCATAAAATAAATGTACAGTTTAATAAAAAATTAAAAAGCAAACATCTGAGGTCCAAATCAAGAAATAGACTTCTTTTTCAGTACCACATACTGCCTTTGTACCCTTTCCTGATCATAGTCCTCTGCCTCCAATAATGTATTCATTATACTGTTTTTCATGATATTTTCTTGCCTTTCTATATACTGTTACTGCACATGCCTACATCCCTAAAAATTTACATTTTTATTTTGCCTTTTTCTGAACTTGTAAATGAAGATATACTTTGTATTTTATTTTTTTTCCTCAATATTTTGAGAAGTTTGTACATTTTGTTGTATGTAGCTGTGGTTTATTTTTATTGTTATCTAGTATTTCATTTTACAAGTATGTCATGGTTTTTTCATTCTGCTGTTAGTAGTCATTTTACTTGTTTCTAGTTTTTAACTATAAAAATAGTCCATTTGTAATTGACCTTATATATGTATCTGAGCATAGCCACAGGCATTTTTCTAGGGCAGCAATTTTCAACCTATTTCATCTCATGGCACACATAAACTAATGACTAAAATTCTGCAGCACAACAAAAGAAATAATTTTTGTCAATCTGACAAAAAAAATAGGTATTATTTTTATTCATTTATACTGTATGGCTAGTGAGTTGACTGTTGTCATTCTTTTATTTGACAGTCTAAGGGAAAAGAGGTCAACGCCCCTGACTAATCAGGTATTATAACGTATTTTAAAAATTCTTGCTGCGCACTGATTGAAAATCACTGCAGTAGGGCTGTGGTTCCGTTTGGTCCCCAGTAGCATTACGGCATCAGCTGAGAACTTGCTAGAAATGCAGTTTGAGTCTTCACTTCAGACCTATTAGATCAGAAACTGTAGAAGTGGGCCCAGCAGTAAGTTTTAATAAGCCCTTTGGTGCTTTTGAGGCATGCTAACATTTGATAATCTCTGCTCTAAGGTCTGTAACTGCTGTAAGGTATTTTCCCCGCTGAGGAAGAAAGAAGGGCAGAGCCACCAAGTGTGGATAAGCAAAAGCTTTATTTACAGAGCGCTTCCTGTTCCAGGTTCTCTGGTCCGGGAGACAGGCCGGAGAAGTCGTGCGGATTCTTCCGCTGGGGGGTAATTTATAGGGTCGGCAGGGTGATGGCGAGTTGATACGATGTAGCAAAATTTCATTGGCTGACAGTCCTTTCTTTTCAAATGGCTCTGGGCTGTTTCTTTTTGGCAGGCATGGGTGTGGGCAGTTCCAGCCAAAGTTGCGGGCCTGGTTCCTCACGTGACCTTCTCCCATTGCCAATCAACTTCACATTCCGACCTTTTATGTTAGATAGGGGCACTGCTATTCGTCTGGTTAGGAGCGCTGTGGGGAGGAGAGGTCGGAAGGTGTGGCTCTGGGGGGGAGTCATGTATATGGATATAGGAACATCTGGTTGACTGTGACTCAAGAAACCTCGCAGATGCAGCCCTGTAAGAATCTAGTAAGAGGAGCAAATATGAGTAATATGATGATAATTAGAAGAGGACATGGGTTAGAGACAACCCACGTGAGGATGGGTGACTGCCATCAGGAGTTAAGCGGGTTGTAGGAGGAGATATCCTACAACCTACACGTCTTGCACAGTTTCTCTTGCAGACGGTTGAGGACATTGGTATTTTCAACGAGAATGGAGGCAATGGTGTCTGCTGTCTCTTGAGAGGTGGGAAAGGCTTCTATCCATCCTGAAAAGGTATCCACAAAAGTTAAGAGATAATAAAGTTTTTGTGAGGAGACATATGAGTGAAGTCAATTTGCCAACTCTGGCCTGGCACGTGCCCCCTCAGTTGAAGAGTAGGAAAGCGGGGGCAGAGTCTCCCTTGTGTAAAGGCTTTGGAACAGATAGTACATGCTGTGCATACCTTTTCGATAGTCTGCTGGAGGCCTGGGAAGAAAAAAAGTGGTTGCAATAACCGATAGAGAGCTTTTGGCCCTATGTGTAAGGAACAGTGGCTATCAGAAAGGGGAGTTTCAGCCTGTCCTTTTGGTAAGGCAATTTTATCTCCGAGAAATATCCATCCCTGGTTGCGTACATCCCCACCCTTTCTGAGGAGGGTCTTTTTTTCCTTAGGAGTGTAGGAAGGTTTCAAGGAGGTGGAGAGAAACATGAGAGGAGTGGGAGAGGCTCCCAGGGTGAGGTTTCAAGCCGCTGTGTCAGCCCGAGCATTTCCCAAGGCCACTGGGTCCTGAGAGGTTTGATGGCCCCTACAATGTACCACAGCCTCCTCAGCGGGAAGCTGTAATGCCGGCAAAAGTTTAGAAATGAGGGTAGCATTGATTATGGGGGGGGCCTTGGTAGTGAGGAATCCCCTTTCCTTCCAGAGGGCAGAGTGGCTGTGGGTGATAAGAAAAGCATATTTAGAGTCAGTATATATAGTTACGCATTTTCCCTGGGCCAGAGTGAGTGCCCGCGTGAGGGCAGTTAGCTTTGCTTTCTAGGAGGTGGTGCCCTCTGGCAGCTGTTGGGCTTCCAGGGTGGAGGAGGTGGTGACCACCACATCCAAACTACATGTCAGGGGTGGTGTGCGAAGGGGAAAAGAAGGGGTCCCGTTAACTCCTATAACCAAGACCTGTGAGGGAACTAGAGGTCCAGAGTGTGATGGCAAAACAGAGAAGGTAGCCCCCGTGTCCACAAGAAATGAGATGGACTTACCCGCTACCTGCAGTATTACACTGGGCTCGGTGAGGGTGATGGGGGTCTTCAAGTCTGGGCCGCATCAGTCGTCCATGAGGCTGAGAAGTTTGAGTGATGGGCCCGCCTGGCTGGCTTGGCCTCCCATTTGGGTGGCTTGTCCTCTGCGTAGGGGCGCCGAGGAAGAGCCTGTTGCCCAAAAGGGGCAATCATTTTGCCAGTGACTGGGCTGCTTGCAGTTAAGGCAGGGCTTATTGGGTGGCTTCGGGCAGGGGCACTGCCGGGACCAATGACCCTCCTCGCTGCATTTAAAGCAAGCTCCTGGTGGGGTTCCTCTTTGTGGCCCAGACTTGGGTCGGGCACTTTCTATGCCTTGCCCCTGTTGCTCTGCTGACCTCAGGGCTGCCATTAGAGCCTGGATTTGGAGTGTTACCTTTTGCTGCATGTGGGCCTGGCGAGTAGCCTCAGCCTTTTTCTACTAGCCGTGACCATTAAAAACTTTAAATGCTATGTTCACAGGTCTCAGATAGGGGTCTGAGGGTTGAGAATAAGAGGAGGGGGCTCCTGAGGAACCCAGCATCCAGATCCAGCCAGAAATGCTGGAGCCAGAGACAGGACTGGGCCAGGCCTTCCTACAAGAAGACCGGGGCTGGGCTGTGGGGTCAGGAGCCCTGCAAACCCATGTGAGGGCCAATGGCTGGTGAAGGAGGTCCTGATGGGGGAAGGGCTTAAGAACAGCGGAGAAGGGAGGGGCTTTTGGCCAGCAGAGGAGGGGGCTTCCTGGAGGGAAGACACCTGAGCAGAAGAGGTTCGCAGAGGGACCAGAGAGGGGTCCCAAGGGAGGGGCGCCCCCGGGATTTGGGCAAGAGGGGGAGAGAGTTGGGGAGTTGGGGGGTCAGCAAAGGAGGAAAGATCAGGAGTGGAAGGTTTAGCTGAGGTTTCTCTGGCCAAAAAGGGCCTGTGCCGTGTAGCAGACGGCACAGAGATTAGGACGGGAGTGCAAATACTAAAGTCCTGAATATAAGAGATCTCCAACCATTTTCCAGTTCTTTGGCAATAGTTAAATTGGTGAGGGTGGTAATATTGAAAGTTCCTTCAGGAGGCCACCTGGTCTGGTTATCCAGTGGGTATTGGGGCCAGGACACATTGCAGAAGAAGGTTAGTTTCTTCTTTTTTAGGGAAGGATCAATGTTTGAGAGATTCCAGATAAGGCACCCCAGGGGTGTTTTAGGGTCAGGTTTGAATTCCTTTGCCCCCACAGCCACCCTTAGCCTTGGAGTGATCAGAGATGAGAATTGGCGTCCCTTAACTCAAGCTCTGGTCACCAGATGGTTAGGTAGAGTGGGAGTGTCTAGGATGTCTCCATGGGCACACACGCACTTGGAACAGATGTGAAGTCCCTGACGCAGCTGCAATTACGGACAGGGAGTCTCGGCAGAAAGAACTGAGGGGAGGCTGGAGGCAGGGCACTTATCACACCGTGTGCCAAAGTGGGTGGGAGGTCGGAGGTCCTGGTTTTTCCTCGTAAGGGAAGGGGAGAGGAGCAGTCCCCTGTGGACTTCAGCTCCTCCTGGGTTTCAGCACCAAATGTAAGGTATTTTCCCCGCCAAGGAAGAAAGAAGGGCAGAGCCACCAAGTTCGGATAAGCAAAAGCTTTATTTAGTGGAGCGCTTCCTGGACGAGGTTCTCTTGTCCGGGAAACAGGCCAGAGAAGTTGCATGGATATTCTTCCGCTGGGGGGTAATTTATAGGGTCCGTAGAATGATGGCGAGTTGATAGGACATGGCGAAATTTCATTGGCTGACAGACAGTCATTTCTTTTCAAAGGGCTCCTGGGAAGTTTCTTTTGGTGCACATGGATGTGGGCAGTTCCAGCCAAAGTTCCCATGCCTGGTTCCTCGCGTGACCTTCCCCCATTGCCAACTAACCTCACAACTCTAGTTAATTGGAATGATCATCTTCAGGTGCCAACATGGAATGAGATTTTGAAATCTAGTGAATGTGTAATGAGATATATATATATATTATTTTGTGATAGAGACAGAGAGAAGGACTGATAGGGACAAACAGGAAGAGAGAGAGATGAGAAGCATCAATTCTTCCTTGCGGCACCTTAGTTGATTATTGATTGCTTTCTCATGTTATATTTTAATTTCTTTTTATTTATTTACTTTAGAGAGGAGACACAGAGTGAGAGAGAGAGAGAGAGAGAGAGAGAGAGAGAGAAAGGGGGGAGGAGCTAGAAGCATCAACTCCCATATGTGCCTTGACCAGACCAGTGCAGGGTTTTGAACTGGCGACCTCAGTGTTCCCAGGTCGACACTTTATCCACTGCGCCACCACAGATCAGGCTCTCGTGTTATATTTTAAATTTACATATCCTTAGTTACTAATGAGATTGATAGACATTTCATGTTTACTGGTCATTTAAATTCCCTTTCTGTAATGTGCCTGTTCAAGTCTTGCCCATTTTTCTATTAGAATGTCTCCTGTACTTATTTTTAGGAGTTCTTTATGTATCCTGCATGGTAGTATTTTTTATGATACATGTTGTGAATATATTTTTCTACTTTATGGCTTCTTTTTATGATTCTTTTTAAGAAAAGTTTATTTTTAAGTAGTCGATATAATTTATTTTTTCCTTTTATACTGGAAAAGTTCTCCATATTTTTGTTTAACAGCTTTCTTCATCTTTAAATCTTACATTCATCTGAAAGCAGTTTTTGTATGGTGTGAGGTGAGGATCCAATTACTTTTTTTAAATATGGGTGCCCAATTTTGCCAGCACAGTTATTTTAAAGGTTTCCTTTCCCCACTGCTCAGCATGGCTACTCTGTCATAAGTATATCAGGAAATTATATGCTTGGTCTGGTTTTCTGGGCCCTGTTCTGTTTCATTGTTCTGTTATCTGTCACTGTATCAGTACCTCACTAGTATTTTTAATATTGTTGCTTTAAAATAAGTCTTTTTGTGTGTGTGACAGAGACAGGGAGAGGGACAGATAGGGACAGACAGACAGGAAGGGAGAGAGATGAGAAGCATCAAGTTTTTGTTGCAGGACCTTAATTGTTCATTGATTGCTTTCTCATATGTGCCTTAACCGGGTGGCTCCTGCAGAACAAGTGACCCCTTGCTCAAGCCAGCAACTTTGAACTCAAGCCAAAGACCTTTGGGCTCAAGCCATTGACCATGGAGTCATCTGTATTATCCCATGCTCAAGCCAGCTACCTTGGCGTTTTGAACCTGGGTTCTCTGCCCTCTGTGTCCCAGTCTGATGGTCTGTCCACTGTGCCACCGCCTGGTCAGGCTATAATAAGTCTTGATACTATTAAAAGAGTATTGGTTATTCTTGACCTTTTATAATTCCAAATACATTTTGGAACCAGCTTGTCAAATCATAAGAATCTTTAATCTTATAATTCTGACAGGAATTACAATGAATCTATTAATCATTTTAGTTGTAATTGACATCTTTACAATATTGAATCTTTCCATCTATGACCATATAGTATGACCCTTTATTCAGTATTTTTCTATAAAGTTTTATAATTTCTCTGTAGAAATTTTCCATCATTTGTTAGATTTACTGTCATAACTTTATACTTTTTAGCATAATAATGCTATTAATATTTTTTTCCAATATAGATATAATGTTTATTATAAGGATTTTTATGGAAGTCTTTTATTTCTAGTATATTAATAGTTTTGTTGTGAAAAAATATATTATTGATATTAACCAGCTTTACAGTTTGTGGATAAATGCAACTTGATCCTAATATATTATCCTTTTTATATATTGTTGAACTTTGTTCGTATTTAGGATTTTTGTATCAGTGTTCATAATTAATACCCATAATAATGTTCCTTTCCTTTCATAAATTGTTTAGGTATCAGAATTTTGCTAGCACAATGAGCTGAAGAAGTTTTCTTTTTTCTATTTTCTTTAAGAGGTTAATTAATGTTGAAATTTTTCTTCCTTACATTGTTACTATAAGTTATAGGTGAATCCATCTAGGCCTGGAGTTTTCCATATGAAAATATTTTTGACTGTTCAGTACAGGTTTTCTATTACTTAAGTCAGTTTATTAAATTACATTATCCTAGGAATTTATCCATTTTGTCTGAATTTTCAAATTCTTCACATTATAGTATTCTATCTATTTAATGTCTACAGATCAGTAGTAATAGTCCCTTTTTTCATTTTGATACTAATTAGTTAGTTGTACCGTCTTTTTTGAGATGTGTTATATAAAAATAATATAAAATACAGGTATTTGTGTTAGCTCATTATTATTAATCTAAAAATATTACACAAAATTATTAGCTACATCATGAATATTACAGTTACACTAACTTGTATACCATATATTTGACATTATACTGTGTGATCTATAGTTTGTCTTTGCATTTCAGCCATGTAACATGCAATTGTAAGACTAGAACAGTAGGTCACAGTAACCAACTGAAAAGAGAGTTTCAAGAAGAAAAAGATAGTAGTGTCGGGAAAAGTTTAAGGAGAGGGCAAATTAGAAATCTTAGATTTAACAAAAATAGGTTTTATTAACAGTGATTAATTAACAACAGTCCCTCTTAGTCTCATGTAAGACTTATGACCTTAGGTTGATTTCTTAAGGCACTTATAGTTCAAAATCTATCAGGTATAAGAAGTAAAGTTTTAGAATTCTTAGCCAGAGAAACGGCAGCTATTGCCTTTTTCTCATTTTTCAAGTTATAACTTTAAGTTCAAGGGTGAAATTCACAAACAGGGAATTTGGGGAGCTTTTGTTCTTTCTTTTTCATCCTGTGGATATCATAGCCTAAAGCCAGAGTTCCGTGCCTTCATTTTCTAAGAACTACCTGTTTTCTTTTTAAAATTGAAGCCCTGTGTCAAGGTCACCTGAACTGCAGTATAGAAGTTTATGAAAATGTTGAGGCAGGTGATCCTGTTTCACATCTGTGAGAATTCTATTTAAATTAACATAAAAGACGTAACAAAAAGATTTTATCTTTTTCTTTTATTCTAGGAACTTGTGTCCCTGAAGCCTTGCAAAGCTGCAGAGCTGGTTGCTACTCACTTTTCTGAAGAGATTGAAACAGTCATTAAAAAACTACAGGTAAATATTTCAAATATATACTGAGAAGAAACATCTAGTGGAGAAAGTTATTGAATATTCACTTAAGAACTTTTGATTGTAGTAATTTGTTCAAGTAATAGTTGCCATTTAACGACAGTTTCTACACGTTGTGTATGTGTGTTTGTGTGTGTATTTGGGAGCAAGTGTGTGATGAACTCAGTCTGGAATGGGAGAGTTCATTTTTGTGCAGAACAAATACTAACATCACAAACATTTTGGGAACTATAACCTGTCCCTGTTCCAGAAACTAATACACAGGGCACCCTTTCCCTGCCTTACCCTGCCACATTTTCTTTTTTGCTACAGGAACTAGTCTTATTCTCTTTGAGGTTCATGTTATTTATTCAGACTTTTGTAATCCTCAATTGGGGTTTATGCTGACTATATCAAATTTTTCTTGGAAACTCTTACCTAGAATACAGCTATATTAATGATGGATATTGAGATGCTCAGTTTGAAGTATTAGTTGATGGAGTTAGCATTGCACTTGTCACCACCATGGCTGTGCTTGTAGTGAGTTTTGCTCACTACTCTTGTGATCACAAGTGATAAATGTAGGAGAGGACAATGATGGGGCATAAAGCACAACCCAAAGTCCTCAAGTGACAATAATACTAGTTGGGGATAAGTATGCAAGATAGAAGCCAGCAAAGTGTGTAGGAGGCAGCTAGCATGACAGATAATGATATGGAATTCATTCATTTAAACACATTGTGACCCAGCTGTGTATCATAGTAGATTAGGTCCTGGGAGGCACAAGTAAGGATGCAATTTTTTTTTTTCTTGTAGAACAGAGAAGCACTTATATAACCACACTATGATGTTATAAACACTATAGAAGACGTATATAAAAAATGCTGTAGGAACAAAAGGAGCAATAGACTATATGAGAAGGCCCTGGCTGGTTGGCTCAGTGGTAGAGTGTTGGCCCAGCATGTAGAAGTCCCAGGTTCAGTTCTCAGTCAGGGCACACAGGAGAAGCAACCATCTGCTTTTCCACACCTCCCTTTTCCCCTCCCTCTTTATCTATCTCTCTCTTTCTCTCCTGCAGCCATTAGCTGAATGGTTTGAGCAAAGTTGACCCCAGATGCTGAGAATGGCTCCATGGCCTTGCGTCAGGCGCTAAAATAACTCAGTTGCCGAGCAACAGAGCAGCGGCCCAGATGGGCAGAGCATCACCCTGTAGGGGCCTTGCTGGATGGATCCCAGCTGGGCCACATGCGAGAGTTGGTCTCTGCCCCCCCACCTGTCACTAGATAGATAGATAAACAGATAAATAATAGACTATGTGAGAAAATCAGCCAGGAGTTTCCATACATGTCTGAACCTGGTCTTGATTGGTGTCAGTGTTCTAGGCAGGAAATTGGGAAGGGCTTTCTAGATAAGGGTTCTGTGTATGTAAATACTTGAAAGTATAAAGCAACATGCTTATTCAGAGAGTGGTCAGGTCTGTGTGAAGCTTGATGTGGTAGGGACAGTGGTGGAGGAAACACTAGATTGAGCTATAAAAACTGTGTTGGAGTGGAGAAGTTAGAAATGTGGAGGCTGACCTGACCAGTGGTGGTGCAGTGGATAGAGTATCAACCTAGGACACTGGGGACCCAGATTCAAAACCCCAAGGCTACCAGCCTGAGTGCGGGTTCATCCAGTTTGTGCACAGGTTTGCCAGCTTGAGTGCATGGTTGCCGCCTTGAGCGTGGGATTATAAACATGGCCCCATGGTCACTGGCTTGAAGCGCAAGGTTGCTGGCTTGAGCCCAAGGTCACTGGTTTGAGCAAGGGGTCACTGACTTGGCTGGAGCCTCCCAGTCAAGGCAGGTATCAGAACCAATCAATTAACAACGAAATTGCCAAAAAAGATGTGTAGAGGCTAGAAAATAGGAGTTTGGAGCCTGATATTACACAATTTTATATGTACTGCAAAGAAATTATACTGTATCTTCTGTGTACTGTAAGGTGACCAGATTTTAAAATTGGTAAAGCGGGACACCATTGATTAAAATTTTGGTCTATATGGAGCAAAAAAAATTTTCATAGAATGCAAATATAGTATTGTAATATATTTTTTTAAATTTCAACATAAGTACAATTTACAAATATAATACATTAAAAATTATGTATAGTATTTTATTCTTTGGCATATTTCTCATTTGAGTGAATTTTTTTTAGAAGATTTCTGTCGTTGTTTAAAAGGTCATGAAATTTTTGACAAGAATTTGTTAAATTATATTTTACACATAAAATGGCTTTCAAAGTCTCAACACTTAATTGTGATTTTTCTGATGCCCACACTTTATTTACCGTAGAAAAAACACATGCAGTTGCAGCATTAGTTCCTGGTCAAGACAGCGCGTATTCCACAATTTGTAGTGCATTATTGTATGGAACATGGTTTGTTTCAAAATGATGAACTATTTCTAACCATTTGTTCTCTATTGTGATTTTTGCTGATGGCCAAGATCTAACCTTTTCCTTATCAATCTATTTTTTAAATAATGATACCTCATTGAAAAGATCATTTTCAGAAATATTACAATATGGGAAATTTTGAGTGAGTCAGAGGGATCGGATTACACGTTCCTGAAACCTAAGGTGCCTCGCAGAGCCCGGAGCCACACGCCCGAAGTCCAGGACGCGGGCCTAGGGGTAGTTAGGGGACTTGACAGCCGCTGCCCCAGCAGGTAGTTCCGCCCAAAGTTCTTTGTTTTGGGCCCACATGGAGCAGCCAGCTCTTGCAGCAGTGCGGGTGCTTCCAGGTCAAGGCGGGGTCTGCCCGCGGAAAACCGTATATTCCCTTCCGTTCTCCCGCATTCCCTAGCTTTTCGTGCATTCTTTTCAAAAATCGGGACGTTTTTAAAACACTGCGGGACGCGGGACAAATTGTTAAAAATCGGGACTGTCCTGCCAAAAGTGGGACGTCTGGTCACCTTAGTGTACTGTATGTTTTGTATTAAAGTTTTTTAAGCAAGGATTGAGTGACAGCATTAGATTAGTTTTACAGAAAACTAAATGGAGCGCTTTCTCCCCTCTATGAGCCATTCTTCTCAGGCCTGCATCTCCTAAACTCTAAGGGGCCCCACAAGACTTGCAACCAGGGCAACAATGGGCAGTGGCAGCTCCTCCCTGGCTAACGCCCTGATCCTGTCTCCAAGGCCCCCATTTCTCTGACTTCCCAGTGAGCTGGAGCAACCCCGCCCTGGTTCACTTCTGTCACTGTGACTTTTATTTCTCAGTGACTCAAAGCAGCCCTGCCTAGGCTCTCCTGCTGCTGCTTCTATCCTGAACCCTTCTTTGTTTCACTGTCTCCAGCTAATAGACATACTCTCAAAGTCAAAACAGAAGAAAAGATAATTAAGTGGAGAATGGACTGGCAAAGAGAGCAAATAGAGGAGACAGACCAGTTAGACCACTTAGAAGGCAGGTCCAGGGAAAGATGGTGAAGACAGGACTAAGACAGGGGCAGTGGAGAGGACAGGCTCAGTGTTTGTTTGTGAGATAAAATGTATAAGGCTTGGAAATTAGTTGCATGTGATGGGAGGAATCAAAAATGACTCCCAGATATCAGGCATGATGGTCCAGCATGATGAGGTCCATTTACTCAAGATAAAACTATTAATTCAATAAATATTTATGTTCCTATGGTGGGCCAAAAACATTAAGTGCTAAGGATACAAAAACATAAAAATGTATCCCTGTGTTGAAGTAAGAAGACAAATAAACCTGAAGATTATTTTAGAAAAGTTTGACTTAAATGATGATAGAGCCCTGCCGAGGATACTGAGGAAGTATGTGGAGGGTCATCCAGTCCGTGCAAGTGAGGGGAGAACAGGAAGGCATTTCTTTTACAACTACTCTCAACCCACAAAAGGCCAGCAGTCCTGGTGACCTTTCTCATCTATAGTGTCATTGTTTAAAATGTAAGATTATCCACTGCAGGATTTTCTTTTTCCTGTAGCCTCTGAAGATATTTAGAGGCAGAGAGGCCAGGTAATATGAATATATGTAATGTCATCAGGCAAATATATAAAAGCTGAAGTATCATGGACTAAATTAATTTAAGAAAGAAAGGTGGCTATTTGTGGACTGTTTGTTGAGTTTTACGCATTTCTTTTAAGGAAATATGAAGTATTTCTTTAATTCAGAGTTTTATTGATCATGTAAGGGAATCCCATACACTTTTTTTTTTTAATTTTTTTTAAACTTCTCTTTGTTATTTTATTCATTTTAGAGAGGAGACACAGAGTGAGAGAGAGAGAGAGAGAGAGAAAGAGAGAAAGGGGGGAGGAGCTAGAAGCATCAACTCCCATATGTGCCTTGACCAGACCAGTGCAGGGTTTTGAACTGGCGACCTCAGTGTTCCCAGGTCGACACTTTATCCACTGCGCCACCACAGGTCAGGCCCCCATACACTTTTTATAAAGTACTTTTCACTTTTGATGACAAGGTGCCTCTGACCTATTGTTTTCAGAATGTTTGAAATGACAGATATGCACAGAATATTAAGTTTTAATCAGAAGGAAGTTGTGTAAAGTAAAACAAAATGATATGCCAAGGAAAATATAAAAAAATAAAGACTGATAAATATATTAAAAATGTATTCTAAATTATGTTAATCCTTTTCAGTTTTTAGAGGCCCCTGTTTTTTATAGGTGAAATTTGTCTCAAAAAAATAAAGAAAGGCCCTGAGGCCCTGGATGGTTTGCTCAGTGTTAGAGTGTTGGCCTGGCATGTGGATACCCCAGGTTTGATTCCCAGTCAGGTCACTCAGGAGAAGTGATCATCTGCTTCTCCACCCCTCAGACTCCCCTTTCTCTCTGTCTCACTCTCTTTTCCTTCCACAACCATGGCTTAATTAGTTCTAGCTCATTGGCCCCAGGCACTGAGGATGGCTCCACTGAGCCTCTGCCTCAGGTGCTAAAAATAGCTCATTTGTGAGCCTTGCCCCAGATGAGGGGAGTATCAGCCCCAGAGTGGGGCTGTTGGGTTGATTCCAATCAGATGCATGCAGGAGTCTGTCTATCCTCCCTCCTCTCACTTGGAAAAGCAAGAAAAAAAAAGTAAAGAAAACAGAAAAACTAAACTTTACATTTAATCCTTATTTCTACCCTATGCAGAAGGCAGAGAAAATATTGCTGTTCTCTTTTTTAAATAAGAAAACTAAATTGCTAAGATAGTCACAGAGCTGATCATTTGAGATCATGCTTTCCAGCAATTGTCATCAGCTTGGTTCAAATAAATTTTTATAAAAAATTTCTTTTTAAAGTCATATAGCTAATAATTGGAAGAAACAGAACCCAGATTTTATGGCATGTTAATTGCTAACATATTATAGTTTGCCATCTCTCCTGTAGTTGATTATATTGGGGAGTTAATAAGCTTTTCTGGTGGTGGGTAGTGGGTGTTAAGTGGGCCTCCAACTCCCACTCTGCATAGATTCACTATCTCACATAGGCCATTGTCACAAGAAGGACCAAGTGAGGCAGTGTGAACCTATCAGCACAGCCAGAATTCACTATCAACAGAGCAGTTCAGAGCACCAGCCGATCCAAGCATCCTCCTGCTGAAACTGCACCGGGATTTGTCTTAGAAGAGGCCTTTTTTGGGGGTGGGAGTTGTTTTGCTTTTTGTTGTTGTTCCAATACCAAGGTGCTTGTGTTTATTCTGCACTGAAAATAGAATATGTGACAGTGATTAGAATTACTGAGAGGAAATGATTTCCAAATGATTGTTCAGGATTTCTTAGCTCTGTACAGAGGGCTTATTGGAAATAATCATGTACATGTGTGCATTTTAAAGGGATATTCTAGAGTCATTCTTTACCATGACATAGTTTGAAGAATGTGTTTTAATTCTGTGTTTTTTATTGTTTTTCTACTCAGAACCAGGTTTTGCTTTTCAAATTTTTGCGGAGTCTTCTTGACCCGAGGTATGTTGGTAACTTTAGTTTTTCATAACACGTAGATTAGAAATCAAAGAAAATAAATTAAAGAAACTGGCCCATGGTATCCAAATAGCACATTCAGCTCTTGATTTTTAATATTAGTGGGAATAACAGTTACATAGATTATGTCAAAATATAGTACATAACCTGAGAATAGATTATATCTTGAGGGTACTCTTCATTAGAACATGAACATACATGTTAAATAAAATATAAACAAATGAGGACATGTTTTAGGAAGAATTTGATGACCAGCTAGCCTCCTCTTTCTAGCCTAGCTTCATTCCTTCCTGTTCCGCATTCCATGCTGCAGATTGATTGCTTTACTTCTCAAAGTGAACACTGAGTCCCAGCCCACCTTTAATGTCTTACGTTTTAAATTAGCATTTGAAGTGTTTAGTTCTAAATAAATGTTTCTGGTGGTGTAAGAAGGAAAGTTTAAATGTTTTTTAAGTGCTTCTTAGTGGTACTCATCAAATAAAAACTAGCCCAAGGAGATGATGGATTTGTAAGCAAACTGCTCTGCATATTAGATCTTAACATTTTCTTTTGACTAAATGGAGTACATTGGGAGCTGTGGGTAATAACACTTAACACCCTCTAAGACAGTCACATTTAACCAAAAGTGTGTGTCAGAATTACCTAACACTTAAAAATACATTATATAGATGCCTGGGTCCTACCCCACATGATCACTGTGGGTGGGAATATTTTTGATGTACACCTAGAGTTAAATATCACTGGCTTGAGTGTAATACTCCAGAATAAAAAAGCTTTTACATTAGACATACAAGCTTTTGAATTGCATTATAATGTATACTAGCCATTGAAAATGGTCATTTACTTAAGTGATTATAATATCAGTTTTGGTTATTACAGTATTCTGTGCTATTTTTAAATATCAATATACTAGTGATTTTGTTGATCACTAGTATATTGATATTTTTTTTGAAATCTCAATCATTTAAACCTTGAGCAGGCTATATGCCACATTTGAATTTAGTCATATAGATATGTGTATGCAGATGTTTAGAAAAGCAATCTGATATTTTCTCTCTACCCCAGTTCAAGACCTTTTCAAAGTATCTGTGTTTTCATTCCCTCTTCTCAGAATATTACAGAATCTAGATTTTTTTGGTTGTTTGTTTGTTTAGCAAGACAGTGAGTGAGAGAGAGGGAGATGGACAGACAGGGTCAGACAGACAGGAAGGGAAAGAGATGAGAAGCATCAACTCATAGTTGTAATACCTTAGTTGTTCATTGATTACTTTTTCATATGTGCCTTGACCAAGGATTCCAGATGAGCCAGTGACCCCTTGCTATAGCCAGTGACTTTGGGCTCAAGCCAGCAACTTTGAGCTTCAAGCCAGCTATCTTTGGGCTCAAACCACTGATCATGGGGTCATATCTTTGATCCCATGCTCAAGCCAGTGACCCTGCACTCAAGCTGGTGAGCCCACCCTCAAGATGGAGACCTTGGGGTTTCAAACCTGGGTCCTCAGTGTCCCAGGCTGGCACTCTATCCACTGCTTTACTACCTGGTCAGGTGAACCTAAATTAAAAAAATATTTTCTGTTAATCATTTGTGTTGTTCTAAGAGCCAATATGGGCCCTGGTCTACTCTTATCATAAACTGATGGAGGTATGGGAGAATTGGAGTTGGTGTAGGAGGGAAGGGAGAGAGCTGGGGAAAGAATGGGGAGAGCAGGCGAATAGGGTGGAGGGAGAGGGAGTGAAGGCCAGAGCGCTGAGGACTGGGCTGGGTGGAAGGGTAGGAGACAACGCTGTCTCGGTTCCTAGCCCTTTCTCCAGAACCTTCTGTTTCTTCTCTTGTGTTTTCTCCAGTGTCAAATATATTCTCTTAGGACTTGACTCCTCTTCTCCTAGGACCATTTACTTTAACCAAATTCTTTTTTCTCAACCATCCTACATGAAGACACTCAGGCTGGAAAGACACAGAAGGTTCAGGTTTGAACCTAGCCTTTTCTCACATGTAACAAAAGTATATAAGCCAATGGTGACCAAATCCTACTTTTTCAAAATAAAAAAATACTAATATTAGGTAATATAAATATATAGTCATTTGCTCTGACATTGCAGTCACTCCTTAATTTAAACTTCATAGTAATGAACATGGCACATTATAACAGTTTCAGAAGTCTTCCATGAAAAATCTTGCTCTGTTATTACCTACATCTAGATTTGAAAGGTGTTAATTAGGTAAGACCCTTTAAGAATAGTGTGAAAGTTGTTTTGTTCACTAGCACCACAAATAATTTTACATTTACTCAAGTATGTTTTATCTCCCTGAACTAACCCTAACCAGTATAATTTCTCTAAACTAACTTGTCGCACATTCTTTCTTTCTATCATATCAATTTCGCTACAAGGTCCCCTCTGACCCACTTCAGAAAGAAGCAGTGTACCCAGAACCTTTATTCTTTCCTCTGCCCAGAAAGCAACATGACCTACAATGTTCTCACTTTTGACAACATCCAAACCACCAGTTTTACACTAGCCTCGCAGAAATTATGATCTGACTGAGATTCTCCCCTTGACCAAACTGCACTCGGTCTCCTCTGATTCTTCTCCTTAACCAGGTCTGACCTGGGCTTTCATCTCTGTCCTTGTAGCGTCTGCTTTTAGCAATACCCCACCCTTGATGTCTGATCACTGAAAATATGTCCAGATTCGTCCCACCTCACCCCAAGTAGTATCTGATCTCCCTGGCCTGCCTTCAGTAAGAATCCTGTTAAGTCAGTCTAGCAAAGAATGACCCCACACTCTTAGTCATTTTTCACCACTGACTGCCTCTTCAACCCCAGGCCCATCCCAGCTCTAAATCCCCACTTGTCCTTGTTGTATTTAAAGTTGAGCCTAATCTCTCCCTACTGTCAAAACCTTATTGCAGTAGTCCCTATCAGGATAATCCAAATAAAGTCTTTTTTTTTATTAACTTTTTATTTAGTGTGTTAACATGGATTCAAGTATCTCACTCAACATAACACCCTCACTCCCCCAACTACGTGCCCCCATTACACCTCCTTTGTTCCCCTCCCTTTTGCTTCCTCCCCAGCTTCCCTCTGGGATTTGCTGTCCTGTTATCTGTATCTATATGTGTGTGTGTGTGTACACTGATCTCTACACCTTCTCTGATCCTGTCCCCTAATCCCCCGTCCCTCTGACAGCTGTCCCTCTGCTCCCCGTGACCCTGCCTCTGCCTCTATTCCCTTCCTCAGTTCACCATATTCATTAGATTCCACATATAAGTGAGATCATATGATATTTTTCTTTCTCTGCCTGGCTCATTTCTTTTAGCTTAATAATCTCCAGGGCCACCCATGCCATTGCAAAAGGTAAGCTTTCCTTCCTTTTCATTGCTGTGTACTATTTCATTGTGTATATGTACCACTGCTTTTTTATCTACTCATCCACTGATGAACACTTGGGCCATTTCCAGATCTTGGCTGTTGAAAACTATGCTGCAATAAACATGGGGTGCATATCTTCTTTTGAATCAGTGATTTGGTATTCTTAGGATATATTCCTAAAAGTGGGATAGCTGGGTCAAAATGCAGTTCCATTTTTAATTTTTTGAGGAATCTCCATACTGTTTCCCACAGTGGCTGCACATGTCTGCATTCCCACCAGCAATGCTGGAGGGTTCCCTTTTCTCCACACCCTCGCAAGCACTTGTTGTGTGTTGATTTGTTAATGAGCAGCATTCTGACAGATGTGAGGTGGTATATCATTGTGGTTTTAATTTGCATTTCTCTGATGACTAGTGACATTGAACATTTTTTTCATATGCCTATTGGCCATCTGTATGTCCTCTTTGGAGAAGTGTCTGTTCAGTGCCTTTGTGATTTTTTAATTGGGTTGTTTACATTTCTGGTATTGAGTTTTAGAAGTTCTTTATAACTTCTGGTTATTAACCGCTTTGCAGACTTATTGTCGAATATGTTTTCCCATTGTGTGTGTGTGTTGTCTTTTTACTTTTGTTAATGGTGTCTTTTGCTGTGGAAAAGCATTTTAGTTTGATGTAGTTCCATTTGTTTATTTTGTCCTTAACTTCACTTGCCCATGGAGATATATCGACAAAATATTGCTATAAGAGATATTGAAGAGTTTACTGCCTATGTTTTCTTTCAAGATGTTTATGGTTTTGCGACTTACATTTAAGTCTTTTATCCATTTTGAATTTATTTTTTGTGAATGGTGTAAGTTGGTGGTCTAGTTTCATTTTTATTTATTTATATTTTTCTTACAGGGATAGAGAGAGAGTCAGAGAGACGGATAGATAGGGACAGATAGACAGGAACGGAGAGAGGTGAGAAGCATCAATCAGTTTTTTGTTGCCATCGCAACACCTTAGTTGTTCATTGATTGCTTTCTCACATGTGCCTTGACCCGGACCTTCAGCAGACCGAGCCACCCCTTGCTGGAGCCAGCGACCTTGGGTCCAAGCTGGCGAGCTTTTGCTCAAGCCAGATGGACTGCGCTCAAGCTGGCAAGCTCGGGGACTCAAACTTGGGTCTTCCTCATTCCAGTCCGATGCTCTGTCCACTGCGCCACCGCCTGGTCAGGCCCCAACACCATTTATTAAAGAGACTGGCTTTACTTCATTGTATACTCTTGCTTCCTTTGTCAAATACCAATTGACTATAAATGCATGGGTTTATTTCTGGGTTCTTTGTTTTGTTCCATTGATCTGTATGCCTGTTCTTATGCCAGTACCAACCTATTTTGATTATAATGGCCTTGTATATAACTTGATATCAGAAAGTGTGATACCTCCTATTTTGTTCTTCATTTTCAAGATTGCTGAGGCTATTTGTGTTCTTTTTAGGTTCCATATAAGTTTTTAGAATATTTTTTCTAGATCTGTGTAGCATACCATTGGAATTTCAATTTTAATAGGAATTGTATTGAATCTATAGATTGATTTGGGTAATATAGACATTTTGATGATGTTTATTCTTCCTATCTATGAACACAGTGTATGCTTCCACTTGTTTGTATCTTCCTTGATTTCTTTTTTCAAGTCTTGTAATTTTCCAAGTACAAGTCCTTAACCTCCTTGGTTAAATATATTCCTAGGTAATTTATCTTTTTTGTTGCAGTAGTGAAGGGAACAATAAAGCCTGTTTTACAAAGCATTATGGGTAATTTTTTTATTTAACAGAGCATTGAATTAAAAAGCCTGATTGTTTAGCTCCACCTTTAAAGGGATGTGTATGTACCTCAACCAGTATCCACTCGGCAACTTCCATCTAGGGCCAATGCTCTGCCCAGTGGGTCCGTGCTTGCAGCTGAGCTATTTTTAGCACCTGAGATGGAGGGCCCATGGAGCCATCCTCAGTGCCCGAGGCCAATGTACTCAATCCAATTGAGCAATGGCTTCAGGAAGGAAAGAGAGAGAGAAGTGGGAGGGGAGGGGTGGAAAAGTTGATGGTTGCTTTTCCTGTGTGCCCTGACTGGGAATCGAATCTGGGACATCCACATGCCTGGCTATTGGGCAAATGAGTTTGTAAAATGTGTTATTTGAGTTTGCTCAATTTTATTGTTAAAAATGGTGATTGGCAGTACCAGGTATGTGATCTGTGAAATTGCTAATTATCTTCCTGCTTGGGAAGGGCCATTGTTATACAAATGTTGCTGGAGGAGAGGTTTTTGTGCCGGAAATGTTTTAAAAAGAAAGGAGAAGAAGGAGGACAAGGAAGAAAAGGCAAGATGACAGGGAAAGAGAAAGCAACCAGTTTGTGCAGAGAGGAAGAAGCCATATTGGCAGATGGGGAAACAGAGGTGACTGAGACTGGTGGAGCCTTTAATTCTAGGAAAAACTGGAAAAGATTCTTCTGGTTGTGGAACCGGAGAATCTGTCAGTGGCTTTGGGAGCCCTGTGTGTTTGCTCGTTGGCTGGTATGAGACTTGAATAAAGGAATGGTCCACCATTTTTTGGCTCCACTGTTTCTTTACCGTCTGCCTGAATCTAATGGGAGCCTGCATGTGCATGGACACGATGGTGATGGCCCCTGGCCTTAAACTGACTGACACTCTACTTCTGAACCAACTAGGCAGTGCCCAATTTAGCTTATTTTAAATGGGTATGCTTGTTGACTCACCTGAAGTAAAGGATTAGAGTTTTGTCAGGTACTGGGAAAACTGAAGAAACTAGTGCAGAGGTTCTTAACCTTTTTTGAGGTACCGAACCCACCAGTTTCATATGCGCATTCACTGAACCCTTCTTTAGTGAAAAATAAAATATGATTTTTTTTTTCCAAATTCAAGACATGGTTTTTTTACTGGTGCACAAAATGAGCCGTGCATGAACATCACCTTGCTCAAAGAACAAAACCAACAAAGTGCATGAACTCACAACAAATTACGGTATTACTTTATTCTGGCCTCCGCGGCAGAGGCTTCTCTGAACCCCCTGAGACCAACTCATCAAACCCCTAGGGTTCAATAGAACCCAGGTTAAGAACCACTGAACTAGTGGAATATGGAAGATTTTTAGTGTTGAAATAAGAATATCCAGACCATAAAGCATTTTTATGAGAGCTTATTTGAGCCCAAAATGACTATTATTAAGGTGACCAACTTTTTTACAATGAAAAGGAGGACAAAAATAAATTGAAGAAAACAATATTGTAAATAAAATAAACATTTTATTCATTGCAACAATAATACACTATAATATGATAAATGCATAATAAAAACATTTGTAATATTTTCTGTTGTAATTATGCTTACATGCCTATTAATTTTTAGTAATAATTGTAAGAAAAAGGTACTTATTTAGATACAAATACATCACATCACATGCAATGGATCGACTCTGCATCGATTGAATGCGGACATTTACAGATTAGTCTTCCAGTATCAGAAAGGAGGACATGTAGGAGGACACTTTTCAAGGGAGGATGAAATTACAAAAGCTGGACTATCCTCCCTAAAGGAGGACGATTGTTCACTTTACTACTATGAATGAAGCAAGATCTCAAATGCTTCAATGAATGCATTTTATACTCTTTTAATACATTTGGATCAAAGGAGTAAACTGTAAGGAGGGAGAAGGCAAGATGGGGAAATCTCTATGATTGGGACTACAGATCATTAACAAGATTATATGATCCTTGAGGGTGGTTACTCTGACATTTCAAAGCTGTGTTAACCTAGAGCTACACAGGACCATGGACAGGCCTTGCTTAAGGCAAAGGTATACCATTTAGTAAAGAAGTTACAGGCCTGGGGCAAGACTACCCACCATGTCCTGCTAGGTATTTATGATCAGATTGCCGATGTGGTTACTTTCAGGCTTTCTGTCAGATTTATTACAGAAGTCCTTTCTCATTCACAATAGGGCTGAAAGAACATCAAGAATAAGTAGACTGGCCCTGACTAGTGCTTTTCCTTGGCAGACAACTTTAGACTATTTTTGCCTTTTATTCTTCCCTTTTTGTTCTTCTTAAGCAATAGAATTTTTTTAAACATCCAAGTTTATCTTTCCTCATGAAGCTTTTATAAAAGCATTCTGCAAGCCAGAAAAAAATGATAGAAAACAGTTATTTTGAGATGGGGACTGCTTATGTGTTGTATCAGAACATTGCCTTTTTTGTTCTTGCCTCCAAAACCTGAGTTAATAGGACCACCATTCTTGTGTGTATATATATAGTTTATGCATGTTTGATTTAACATTTACAAGTAT
This sequence comes from Rhynchonycteris naso, assembly GCA_037038555.1. NCBI lineage: Eukaryota > Metazoa > Chordata > Mammalia > Chiroptera > Emballonuridae > Rhynchonycteris > Rhynchonycteris naso. The sequence continues at coordinate 42,101,493 of CM073002.1, forward strand.
TCACTGAGCTGGTTTTGAGGGGGCAGCTTTTTATTTTGTAAACAGCATTTTTAAAGGAACAAACCATCTCGTTGAATTCTTATATATATTTATTTTTTTTATTCAATTTCTTTAAGTTATCTTTGCTCTATAAATAATGTCTTCAGTAGAATTAATTGACCTACAAAGATATTGGTGACATTTGTATGTAGAAAGATTAGTTTTGAGGGTTAATCCTCCAGAAGCAAATTATTTGCCTGAATTGAGGCCAGAGTTTGAGAGAGAAAGGATTTGCATCTTTTAATTCCCTTCCATGAGACAGCTGCCACGTAAAGCCCCACTCCACCCCCACTCCCTGTGTGCATTTCTGCTGGCCATGAATTCTCACAGGAGTTCTGATATATTCACATCCAGATGCAGGTCTTTTGTGCATCGGGCATGCTTGAAAGATAATATGAAAGGACATTAATGGTTTTTGTGAGGCTATAAGCTTCATAAGAAATAAGGAAAATGTGCAAGTGTATGTATATTCACAGCATTTTCCTGAGTATGATTTTCTTGGTCATGTTAACTTAGTGTTTATTAACAATGTCCTGGAGGCCTCTGAAAGATATGGTTATGATTTCTTGTGCAAAAAACACCCATATAAAATGTCAGATTATATTTCTAAGTCTTTAATCAAAGTAAAGTAAAAATTGAACATTGCTAAGAGAAGGAGTGTCTTTGCCAAGTAACAAAACATAAATTATGGGAATGGTTGGTTATACATTGGATTTAAGTTGAGTTTGTTAGTGTTTTTATGTATAATTTTTTAAATTTTTATTAATTTTAATTTATTAAGTTAACATGGATTTAAGTGTCCCACTCAATATAACACCCTCACCCGACCCCTGCATCCCCATTACACCCCCTTTTTCCCCTCCTCTAATTTCCTTCCCCTTTCCCTCTGGGATTTGCTGTCCTGTTATCTGTATCTATGTGGGTTTTTGTGTGTGTGTGTGTGTGTGTAATTTCACTAATCCCTTCACCTTCTCTGATCCTGTCCCCTCATCTCCTTTCCCTCTGAAAGTTGTCCCTCTGCTGCCTGTGTCCCTGCCTCTGCCTCTATTCTCCTCAGTTCACTTTGTTCACTAGATTCCACAAATAAGTGAGATCAAATGATATTTTTCTTTCTCTGCCTGGTTTATTTTACTTAGCATAATAATCTCCAGGCCTATCCATGCCATAGCAAAAGATAAGATTTCCTTTTTTTTCACAGCCATGTAGTATTCCATTGTGTATATGTACCACAGCTTTTTAATCCACTCGTCCGCTGATGGACACTTGGGCTGTTTCCAGATCTTGGCTGCAATAAACATGGGAGTGCATATCTTCGTTTGAATCAGTGATTTGGTATTCTTAGGATATATTCCTAAAAGTGGGATAGCTGGATCAAAAGGCAGTTCCATTTTTATTTTTTTGAGGAAACACCATACTGTTTTCCACAGTGGCTGCACAAGTCTGCATTCCCACCAGCAGTGCAGGAGGGTTCCCTTTTCTCCACACCCTCGCCAGCACAGCACTAGTTGCATGTTGATTTGTTAATGAGCAGCATTCTGACAGGTATGAGGGGGAATCTCATTGTGGTTTTAATTTGCATTTCTCTGATGATTAGTGACACTGAACATTTTTTTTATATGCTTATTGGCCATCTGTATGTCCTCTTTGAAGAAGTGTTGATTCAGTTCCTTTGTGATTTTTTTAATTGGATTGTTTACCTTCCTGATATTGAGTTTTAGAATTTCTTTATAAATTTTGCTTATTAACCCCTTTTCAGATGTATTGTCGAATATGTTCTTCCATTGTGTCGGTTGTCATTTTATTTTGTTAGTGGTGTCTTTTGCTGTACAAAAACTTTTTAGTTTGATATAGTCCCATTTGTTTATCTTGTCCTTTAACTCACTTGCACATGGAGATAAATCGGCAAAAATATTGCTACAAGAGATACTGGAGAGTTCATTGCCTATGTTTTCTTCCAATATGTTTATGGTGTTGTGACATACATTTAAGTCTATTATCCATTTTGAATTTATTTTTTGTGAATGGTGTAAGTTGGTAGTCAGGTTTCATTTTTTTGCATGTACCTGTCCAATTTTCCCAACACCATTTATTAAAGAGACTGTCTTTACTCCATTGTATGTCCTTACCTCCTTTGTCAAATATGAACTGACCATAAAGACATGGGTTTATTTCTGGGTTCTCTGTTCTGTTCCATTGATCTATATACCTGTTCTTATGCCAGTATCAACCTATTTTGATTACAATAGCCTTGTAGTATAACTTGATATCAGGAAGTATGATACTTCCCACTTTATTCTTCATTTTCAAGATTGCTGAAGCTATTTATGTTCCTTTTGGTTCCATATAAAGTTTTGGAATATTTGTTCTATATCTTTGAAGTATGCCATTGGTATTTTAATAGGAATTGCATTGAATTTCTAGATTGCTTTGGATAATACAGTCATTTTAATGATGTTTATTCTTCCTATCCATGAACACAGTATATGCTTCCATTTGTTTGTATCTTCCTTAATTTTTTTTTCAATACCTTATAATTTTTCTAGTACAAGTCTTTTACCTCCTTGGTTAAATTTACCGTACATACTTTATTTTATTGTATTGTTGCAATAGTGAAGGGGATTGTTTCCTTAATTTCTCTTTCAGATAGTTCGTTGTTGGTGTATAAAAATGCCACTGATTTCTGAATGCTAATTTTATACACTGTCATGGGGCCAAATTCATTTATCAGGTCTAGTAGTGTTTTCACTGAGACTTTAAGGTTTTCTATGTACTGTATCATGTCATCAGCAAATAATGACAGTTTTATTTCTTTCTTTCCAATTTAGATGCCTTTTATTTCTTCTTGTCTGATTGCTGTGGCTAGGTCTTCCAGAACTATGTTGAATAAGTGTGGTGAAAAGGGGCTAGCCCTGCCTTGTTCCTGATCTTAAAGGGATTACTCTTAATTTTTGCCCATTGAGTATAATGTTGGCTGTGGGTTTGTCATAAGTGGCCTTTATTATGTTAAGGTATGTTCCCTGTATTCCCACTTTGCTGAGAGTTTTGATCATAAATGTTGTTGGGTTTTATGTTTTTTCTGTATCTACTGATATAATCATGTGATTTTTATCCTTCCTTTTGTTTATGTGATGAATCACATTTATTGATTTGTGAAAGTTGTACCAGCTTTGCCTACCCGGAATGAATCCCACTTGGATCATGGTGCATGATTATTTTAATGTATTGCTGTATCCAGTTTGGTAATATTTTGTTGAGAATTTTAACATCTGTGTTCATCAAGGATATTGGCCTATAGTTTTCTTTCTTTATAGTGTATTTACCTGGTTTTGGAGTGAGGATAATGCTTGCCTTTTAAAAGGAGTTTGGAAGTATTCCTTCCTCTTGAATTTTTTGAAATAGCTTGAAAAAGATAGGTGTTAGTTTTTCTTTGAATATTTATTAAAATTCGTCTGTTAAACCACTGGTCCAGGACTTTTGTTTGCTGAGAGTTTTTTTTTTTAATTTCTTTTTATTTTATTCATTTTTAGAGAGGAGACACAGAGCGAGAGAGAGAGAGAGAGAGAGAGAGAAAGAGAGAAAGAGGAGAGGAGCTGGAAGCATCAACTCCCATATGTGCCTTGACCAGACCAGTGCAGGGTTTTGAACTGGCGACCTCAGTGTTCCCAGGTCGATGCTTTTATCCACTGCGCCACCACAGGTCAGGCAGCTGAGAGTTTTTGATAACAGTTTCAATTTCGTTATTGTAATCGGTCTGTTTAGATTTTGATTCTTCCAGATTGAGTTTTGGAAGATTGTATGTTTCTAGGAATTTATCCATTTCGCCTAAGTTGTCCAATTTTTGGCATACAGATCTTCATAGTATTTTCTTACAATCCTTGTATTTCTGTGGTGTCAGTTGTTACTTCTCTCTCATTTCTAATTTTATTTATTTGAACCCTTTTTTTTTTTTCCTTCTGGTGAGTCTGGTTAAAGGTTCATCAATTTTGTTTACCTTTTCAAAGAACCAGCTCTTGGTTTCGTTGACCTTTTGTATTTTTTTTAGCCTCAGTGTCATTTATTTTCACTCTGATCCTTTTTATTTCCTCCCTTTGACTTCCTCTGGGCTTTATTTGTTGTTCTTTTTCTGGTTCTTTTAGATGCAGGGTTAAGTTGTTTATCTAAGCTTTTTCTTGCTTCTTAAGGTATACCTGTAATGCATGAACTTCCCTCTCAGGACTGCTTTTGCTGTGTCCCATAAATTTTGAGTTGTTGTATGTTTATTTTCATTTGTTTCAATGAAATTTTTTATATCTTTCTTTATCTCATTGTCAACCCATTTGTTATTTTATAACATGCTATTTAGCCTCCAAATGTTTTAGTGTTTTTTAGTTTTTCTGTTGTAGTTGATTTCTATTTTCATGCCTTTGTGATCAGAGAAGATGCTTGATATGATTTCAGTCTTCTTAAATTTATTGAGACTTGTTTTGTGTCCTAACATGTGGTCTATCCTAGAGAATATACCGTGAGCACTTGAAAAGAATTTATATTCTGCTGCTTTGGGTGAAAGATTCTGAAGATATCAATTAAATCCAGTTGATCTAGTGTGTCATTTAAGGCTGCTGTTTCTTTAATTTTTTCTTTGGAGGATCTATCCATTGATGTTAGTGAGGTATTAAAATCCCTGCTATTATAGTATTATTGTTGATCTCACCCTTTATGTTTATCAAAATCTGCTTTATATATTCAGGTGCTTCTATGTTAGGCGCATAAATATTTACAATGGTGTAAAGTCAATAGCCAGGGTCATGATCACAGCCGCCTTGCCCGTGTAGATTCCCATAGATTCAGACAGATGGTAATGAAACAGCGGAGCCAAGAACTGGTGAGCCATCATCTTTAATTCTAGCTTGCACCCGGTGGGCAAGTAAAAACACACACTGGGCTCCCAAACCTACTCATTCAGTGCTCACAAAGCTACTGACTTATCCGAGTTTCCTAGAATCAAAGGTTTCTAGCTCACCAGACTTATTCACCTCTGTTCCCCATCTCCCTCTCTCTGTACAAACTCTGCACAAACTGGCTTCTCCTTCATCGCTTCACCATCTTGGCTGCTTCTCCTGGTCTCCACGTGACCTTAATCTGCTCTCCTCTCTAATGCTAACCTCAGGAACCGAGAGAGCAATCTCCCGGTCTGCCCTACTTTATAGTGTAGAAATCCAAACCTTTAATCCAATCTCCAAACAAGGAAGTCTCTGATACAAAGTCACTTATCTGAGGCATAATGGGAGGATTCCTTATGAGAGTGCACCACTCTCCTTTTGTGGGTATAGTTATTTCTTCAGGCTGACTGGCTCTAAGGGTCAACATTGATCATGTGTATACACACTGTGCAATATCTGTTCTGTAGGGTATATTTATTTTCCAGTGTCTGGTGCCTGCTGGACTCCTCCATTGGGCGTGCTACTTGTGTAGCTAGCTGAGTCTAGTGTTGGTGCTGGCTGTCACCAACTACCAATTGTGTTGGTTCTAGATCTTCTTGGTTTGGCTTCAGCCATTGTTTTTGACCCGCTGTGGGCTACCTGTCTGCAGCTGCTGTTCTTTTCAATGTCTGTGTCTGCATTTTCTGTGCATCGGTAGTGTGAGAGGAGCCAACCTGCATATAAGGATCAGCTTCCTCCTGCTTAGAGATGATAGCAGCTCCATAAAAGCCCCAAGCTCCATAAGATGGACCTCAACTTTTTAGCTGCTTTACCTCCTCTTGCAGTTGCCTGGTCTTCCCACAGAGCCTTCTTTAGAAAGACTATAGTGTGGATTCAGACTGGCCTTACCCAACAAATCCCTTTACAGGTTGCAAGCTTGTTGGGTTAGGGCAGCTGAGGTCAGGAATACAACATTAGTGGGTGTTGGGCAGATAAAATATATTATGCTCACTTTGTTTAAGATGGCGCTACCCACATGGAAGTTCGTTGATATTAATGTGTGTTCTGGAACAGGCTGTGGGCAGGCCGGGTCATTATAGCCTAAGGCTTAGTTTTAAGAGTAAGCTCTTCTCCACACCCTTGACTGATTGGATGATGTAGGGTGGTGCACTCTCCTGAGGAATCCCATTATACAGAGACTTCCTTGTTTGTATAATTGGATTAAAGGTTTTGATTCTACGGTATAAAGTGGGAGAGACCAGCAGCTTGATCTCTCTCTCGCTTGGTTCCTGAGGTAGAAGAGAGGAGAGCAGAGTAAGGCCACATGGAGGAGAGGAAGCAGCCAAGATGGCAGAGTGCTGAGGAACTGGAAAGCTTTGATGCTAGGAAACTCGGATAAGTCAGTAGCTTTGTGAGCACTGAATGCGTGGGTTTTGGAGCCCAGTGTGTGTTTTTGCTTGCCTGCCGGGTGCAAGGTAGAATTAAAACTGATGGCTCACCAGTTTTTGGCTCCTGTGTTTCATTACGATCTGTTCGAATCCAATGTGAACCTGCACGGGTCAGGTGGCTGTGATAGTGGCCGCGACTACTGGCTTTACAGTGGGACCCCCTACTTCAGTGGTCTCTTGGTCAGGAGCTCAGTACAGGGAATATGGCCCCTAATCCAGAGCCTAATCCCTCAGACACTGCTGGATACTCAAATTTTATTTCTCCCCAACAAGGTGAGCAGCAGATTCAGATCGAGTGAGGCCAACAGTCCACTCTACAGAAGTTCTTACAACTGGTGAGACCCTGGTCTCAGGGAGGAAGACTGAGAGAATTCTCTCCAGGGGCTGACTGTGTCCCACCAAAAAGTGGCTAAGCCTCTGTAAAGCCAGTAGTCAAGGCCACCATCACAGCCGCCTGACCCATGCAGGTTCACATTAGATTCGAACAGTCGGTTATGAAACACAGGAGCCAAGAACTGGTGAGCCATCTGCTTTAATTCTAGCTTACACCCAGCGGGCAAGCAAAACACACACTGGGCTCCAAAACCCACACATTCAGTGCTCACAAAGCTACTGACTTATCCGAGTTTCCTAGAATCAAAGGTTTCTAGCTCACCAGACTTATTCACCACTGTTTCCCATCTCCTCCAGCACAAACTCTTAACAAACTGGCTTCTCCCTCAGCACTCTGCCATCTTGGCTGCTTCTCCTGGCCTCCATGTGGCCTTACTCTGCTCTACTCTCTAATACTTCAGGAACCAAGAGCGAGATCAAGCTACTGGTCTCTCCCACTTTATACCGTAGAATCAAAACCTTTAATCCAATTATACAAACAAGGAAGTCTCTGTATAATGGGATTCCTCAGGAGAGTGCACCACCCTACATCATCCAATCAGTCAAGGGTGTGGAGAAGAGCTTACTCTTAAAACTAAGCCTTAGGCTATAATGACCCGGCCTGCCCACAGCCTGTCCCAGAACACACATTAATATCAACGAACTTCCATGTTGGCAGCGCCATCTTTAACAAAGTGAGCATAATATATTTTATCTGCCCAACAGCCCCTCAACCAAATCCAACAATAGACTTACAAGGACCCACACTTTAAATATCTGTGCTCCAAGCCTCTCTCCTTTCCCCCTGCGGAATCTAGCCCAGCTGGGTAGGATATCCAGCACCCAGGCTGGCTGACTGAAGCTCATCCTATCCAATGGATATGAGCCGCTGTGCAGGTGCTGATCACAGAGAACGGAACTTGCCTCAGTTGGGCCAGGTGTGAGGAGCCGTTCTTTAGGATACCACTCTAGCAAGTGTTGTTAGGTCCTAAACTGGTGCTCTCTATAGCTGGCCACTGGATGTGGCATCCCTGGGCCTCCCTGGCAGGAAGCTGGTGCAGACCAGTGGGAGACACTGCTCATGACTGGCCCTCAGCAATCTTCTTGGAGCTACAAGTAATCCAGAGTTTATGGATACCTCTGCTGGGCCCAGTTGCAAATGGAAATTCCAAGCTGCACACCTAGGCTGGCTTTTACCCACACTGGACCTGGGGGAAGGTTCATTTAAAAGGGCAAGGTTCCCTGAGTCCTACTTCCTGCAGCCTCTGTCTTTTGGCTGCTTATTGGGCTCAGCCCAATAAAATCCTCTGGTAGAGTCTAGTGCCTGTGGCAATTCAGGGATTATAAAGGGTGGTGGGTGTGGCTCCACCTTTTGGCCCCAGGTGTCAGTCTGTCCAGACTTTTTTCACACCTCAGTAGGCTGTAGCCCCAGGAGTCCAGTGGGTCTGGCCTTTGAGACCCGGAGGGGTGGTCTCCCTGCCCTCCAGACATTTTCTACTGAGTCTCCCGTGAGGTGGAAGCACCAGTCTTAGACTCAGGAACATGTGGGGGAAAGGTCTGGTCTCAGTACCAGCAAACTAAGTCACTGACATGCTCCCTGCTTCCTGGCCTCTCAGAACTACCCATCATTATGACTGGGGTAGGAGGGACTCCTGAGGGTGGGGCAGTTGCTTTTCCCCAGGCTGATACTGCTTAGAGGGGACTGCTCCACCCAAGAAAGATAGCAACTGCAGTACTGGAGAATGACTCAGCACAGGGGTTCCAGTGACTGATCCCCACAGTGTCTCTCCCTGGGACTCCAACTTCACACTCTCCTCACATAACTCTATTCTTCTCAGCTCTCCCTCCACTGGAGCACCAGGTTAAGTGGCTGTGAACAAGATTTTCTGCACGAGCACTTTAAGACGGAGTCTTCATCTCTGAGAGCTTCATTTCTTTCTCACAGACAGAAACCTGGCTCTTTCACCTCCAAATGCTGTATGGGTGCCTCTTCTAGGCTCTGGGATTCTAGGCTGGGACTCCTGGCCTAGGACTGAGGACCCACACCTCCCAGGGTGACCCTTACTGCATGCAGTGAGAGTCCCTCCGGGCTCTCAGCCACCGCTTGCTCCTGGGAGTGGGGCAGCCCTTTCCGCATCTCCGCCCTTTCTACCAGTTCTGGTGTGGCTTCTTCTGTGATCCTTGGCTGTAGACCCCTCTTCGTTTAGTCCAAAGCTAGTTTTTCAGGATGATTGTTCTTAAATTAAGTTGTAATCCAGTTTGGTCCTGGAAGGTGACAGTTAGAACGTCCGCCTACTCCATGACCATCTTAAAATCTAAAGTCAGAGTTTAAGTTTTTTAAACTTCACAATTTATGTCTTTGATTATGATAATTAATTCTAATCTGACATCATGTAGTTAGAATCATAGCATTTTTCTTCATTTGTGTGAAACCAGTGGTGAGTTTTGAAGTTGTATCAACAGGCAGAAGAGATTCATAGAGCAAGGTCTTGAACAAAGAGCTTCTGTTGTCTTGGGAGCTTGGGGCCCCCGCACTGTTTTCCAGAAAAACATTCTGATTCCTCAACCTGGAAGTTCTTTGTATAATTTTAAGGGACATTTTAAGATAATGACATAGTGTTGAAATAGCATATGTCAAAGTTGAAATAAAAATTAGATTATTATATATGTTTATGAACTTTGACATATAAAAATACAATTCTGCTTTAATGAATAGCTATTAACTTGGCCAGGCTTACTGCCAAATATTGTATCTTTGATTAGTATTTTGCCAGCAGCTCAAATTTAACCTTTTAAATTCTAATGCATCATCATCTCCTAATCTCCAGACCCAGTAGAGAGGTAGGTAGGTAGGTAGGTAGGTAGGTAGGTAGGTAGAGAGAGAGAGAAAGAAAACAGCTTACATGCATTAATTTTATTTCTTTATTCAGTAATTTTTTATCATGCGATTATTACCTGCTAAGTATTGTGTGAGAGTTTGAAATGGCTCAAAATTATATTCACTTTTAAATTCATACCTGTTTTCTCTCTTTTATCTCAGCAAATGGCCTTATCTGCCCATTTATTTCATTTGACAATTTGCTGAGTCACTACAGCATACTAAGCACTGTGACAGGCACAGGAGATACAATGGTGAATAAGATGGGGCCCGCTTTCATAAAATTTCCATTCTGATGGAGGAGTAGACAAGTAAGTAGGCAGTTGTAGTATAAGTGTCTTAAAAAATCCTGAGTGATGAAGTTTCCACTTTCCTTTACCCATTTACCTTCTCAGCCACACCACAGAGAGCCAGTCATCAAAAATCTACCTTGTGGCTGTTTCTTCTGCGTGAGTCTTCCTCTTGTCTACCCATGCTACCTCAGTTCAGGAACTCAGCCTCTCTCCCCTGGTCTCTCTTGTTGGTCTCCTAACCAGCCTTCTTAATTCTATTTCCATTTTCAAACAGACAGGTAATGATAATGTCTCTTTTTCCCTTCTCACAATTCTTTCAGTTCCCATTATTCAAGATAAAATCCAAACTCTTTATGGTGTGCAGGCCCTTCTTGATCTGATTCAGGTATATCTGGTTTCATTGTCTCATTCTGACTCTTCTCTTTTCCCCTTAATTCTGCAGCAGTGCTGAACTAATTGTTCATAGGATACATTGCACATTGTCATACCTCTCTGCATATGTGTTTTTCCCTCCTAGTCCACTTTGTTTCCTGGAGAGCAGTTTGCTTATATGTATTAAGAACTCAAAAGTTAGCCCTGGCCAGTGGCACAGTGGATAGAGTATTGTCTTGAAGCACCAAGGTCACAGGTTCAATCCCATCCCAGAATTGCCCGCTTAATCCTGAGGGCGCTGGCTCAACCCCAAGGTCACCAGTTCAAGCCCTGATCAAGGCACATATGAGAAGCAATCAGTGAGTGGGTGCACAACTAAGTGGGAAAGCGAGTTGATGCTTTTCTCCCCCTCTCTCCCCCCTCTTCCCCTCTTCTCCCTCCCTCTCCCCTTCCCCTCTTCTCCCTCCCTCTCCCCTTCCCCTCTTCTCCCTCCCTCTCCCCTTCCCCTCTCTCTGCCTCTCTTCCACCTCTACCTGCCTCTCCCCCTCTTCTCCCTCCCTCCCCCTCTCCCTTTCCCCTCTCCCTTTCCCCTCTTCCCTCTCTCCTTTTCTCTGCCCCCTCTCCCCTTCTCTCCCCTTCTCTCCCCCTTTCTTCCTTTCTTCTCCCTCCCTTCCCCTCTCCACTTCCCCTCTCTCCCTCTCTCTTCCTTTCCCTCCCCCCCTCTCCCCCCTCACCTCTATGCCCTTCTTTCCCCTTCTCTCTCCCTCTCTCCACCTTCTTCCTCCTCTCCCCTTCCCCTCTCCCCCCTCTCCCCTCTCTCTTCCCCCTCTCCCCCTCTCTCTTCCCCCTCTCCTCTCTCCCACCTCTCTGCCCCTCTCCTCTCCCCCTTCCTCCTCCTTTCCCCTTCCCCTCTCTATCCCCTCTTCCCTCTCTTCCCTCTCCCCTCTCTCCCCTCTTTCATCTTTTTCCTCTCCCCTCTCTCTCTTCTTCCCTCTTTCCTCTCCCCTTTTTCCTCTCTCCCTTCTTCCCTCTCTCCCCTCTAACCCCTCTCTCCCCTCTACCCCCTCTCTCCCTTCCTTTCTCTGTTAAAGAAAACAGTTATACATGTGCTTTAATCCAGTGATTTCGTTTTAGAAAATATATTTTAAGAAAATTCTGTGAAAGCAGAAGTACTTAATATTCAAATACCTATATTAGCATTTGTATAGTGAAAAAGCTATTTTAAAAAATGAATGGGAAATGGCTAAATAAACACCAAGGTATATGAGCATAACTGAATGCCAAATTGGCAAACATGGCTAAATGTAAAAATAATGCTAAACAAAAAATATGTAGCATTAAATAGTATGCACTGTTGGGGAGGAAGAAATTTTACTCTGCACTTCTTGGTTTCTTTTTGGCTGGTCTAATAATTAAATCTACATGAGACAGGTTAACAAGAGAAAACAACCATATTTAATTTTATATGTGTATTTGGGAATTCCACATACATGAATAAGTCAAAGACCCTGCATACATGAGAGATTTGAGACAGAAAAGTGAAATGAGGTGTCTGATATCATGAACTAAGAATGAAGTAAGGCATCAGGGGCTTCAGACAAGAGGGTAATTCACATGACATCAAGAAGAGCAAATGTTTAATAAGTACACGTTTGCTCTGCCATATAAATAGGCAGCCACTCTTACATGGGCAGGGTTCCACTTTTAATTTTTTAAGGGAGAGGTAAAAATCTCTCTTGAGTCTGCAAGGTCTCGATTGTCTTCAGTTCAAAATAATCTACGTGCCAAAGCAGCACAGCTTGGGGAGCCTGTTCTGAACCCCTTAAGCACACATACAACAGTGTGTCCGTAAAGTCATGGTGCACTTTTGACTGGTCACAGGAAAGCAACAAAAGACAATTGAAATGTGAAATCTACACCAAATAAAAGGAAAACTCTTCCAGTTCCGTACCTATTCAGTTCTATGTGGGCTCCATTTGTTGCCCTACACACATCCCAACGATAGTGAAGTTCTTGCCATACACCAGTAAGGACGTCTGGTGTAACAGTGAATAACGTCTGGGTTTCTCTGTTTTAAGCGATTAATGTCGTTGATACGTTCAATGTACACATGTTGCTTCACATAACCCCAAAAGTAAAAGTCTAAGGGCGTCAGATCTGGGGATCGTGGTGGCGATGGCTTGACAGAACCCCTTCCTATCCACCGCCGGGGGAATGTTCTCTCCAGAAACTCATGAACAATGGTGGTGTAGTGTGCAGGAGCGTCGTCCTGTTGAAAGATGACACCTTCTGGAAATTGTGACACTGCATACAATTCCAACATGTCAAGATAGGTGTTTGCCATCACAGACTGCTCCGCGAAAAAAAAAAATGGGCCTATCTCCTTATCATGCATCAGGCCACACCACACGTTCACTTTAGGGGTATGTTCATACTCAATGTAGGCATGAGGATGTTCAGCAGCCCATATTCGGACGTTATGGCGATGAACATGTCCACAGATATGGAAGGTTGCCTCATCACTAAACACTATCTTCTGCAAAAATCTTGCATCATTGTCGATCTCATGAAGCATATCTGTAGTATACACGCATCGTGTGGGTCTATCCGCCGGTTTGATAGCGTGCAACAGCTGCAATTTGTACCCCATAAAACAGAGACGTTTCTTTAATACCTTATGACTGTAGTCTTGCTTAGGTGTAATTGTCGAGCACACGCACGCACAGATATTTTAGGGCTCCTTAGGTAGCTATCCCGTATAGCCTCTACAGACTCGTCACTGACTTATGGCCTACCAGAACGGGTTTCTCCACCAAACTGCCGGTTTCCTTCAACTGCTTATCCCACCAAGTAATGTTATTCCTATGTGGTGGCGCTTCGTTATAAACGAGCCGATATTCACAGTGCACTTTTGTCACAGATTCGAATTTAGCAAGCCACAGAACACACTGAACTTTCCTCTGTACCGTCCACATCTCGACTGGCATGGCCGTGAGCTGCTCTGCTATATACACGGTGTTACATCATCATTCTGCGCATGTGCACATGCTGCCACATGATCCTACAGAAACTGGGAGGGTTTTCCTTTTATTTGATGCAGATTTCACATTTCTGTGATCTTTTGTTGCTTTCCTGTGACCGGTCAAAGTGCACCATGACTTTACAGACCCACTGTATTTGTGTGTGTGATTGAATCATAGAGGATATGGAGAGATTTTGATAGCTTAATGTTCACTCTAGTCTTTGCCCCTGTTAAAGAACAAAAATTCAACTGAGTAAATTTAAAGGTCTAATTGGCTTTATTGAACGATTTTGAATCAGGAACATCCCACCTAGTAAACAGAGAGGTGCTCCATGAAGTTGTACAAAATGGAAGATTTCTATTGCAACCAGGTGGGTGGGACAAGAAAGTTATTAGCAAAAGAAAAGATTGGTTTAGTCCGGGGCACTTTTCTTTAAGTGAGGACTTACTGTTTTCTGTAAGTGATGATAAGTAGCATTTCTTTTACTGGTACGAGGCTGCAGTTACAGGAGGAGCAATTAGATTTAGATGCAGGGAATCTTTCCTAAATTGATGCTTTGTTGACACTTAGTCCTGACCAGAAGTTGGGTGATAAACTAAGTAAGTTCTGCTGCTTGGAGCTTTCTATACTTGCTAATGGGCTAATTCTGTATCTTCTCAAATTGGCTGTGAATCTCAAAGATGAAGTTTTTTTTCTTTCTTTTTCTGTGTGTGTGTGTGTGTGTGTGTGTGTGTGTGTCACAATTGCCTTGAAGGTAGGAATTTGTTGAGTGACTAGCTATTCCCTATGTGGACCACCACTTCAGTGTTCTTATCACGTAACTTGAAAATCTGTTAAGTGTCTGAGGCCAACTAAATCAACTTTGAGAGCAAAGACTGTTGCATTCATTGTTTCCCCAGCATTGGCCCAGCCTGGGCACATAATAAATAGATGCTCAATAAATGTACATTAAATTGAACTTAACAAAATTAGACTGCCTTCAAATAGAGGAAAACAAATATAGAATAGAAGGGTGAAAATTACAAGGACTAGGGCAACAAAGTCAGATATGACTAGGAATAAATCCTGTCAAAAACTGCATGAAGAGAATAAAAGATGCACATGATAAGCCCAGGGAAATGCTAGTTCTCTAGGTAGGATGAAGGTTGGGTCTCAGTAGAACACTGTTAGGTAAAAGGGAAGGGGGAATGGACATTAAGGTGAGCCAGCTGCTTTTCAGATGTTGACACCATATTATAGGTGGCACTAATATTTCATCTACATCATACTTCTGTTAATATGTCTTATAAATGCAAGACTGTGAAGCAAATAAAGATTAGACATAAGCATCTGTCAATGAATTACAGTATTTGTTTCCTGACATTTATTGGCAAAACCCTTTATATAAGAATTGAAGATGTGAATATGCATCAAACCAAGCAAATCATCCAAATGAACAGATTCTGATGCATTCATTTGTGAGGGAAATAATGTGTCTGCTGGGAAATGATTAGGCAACATCAACATAATCAAAGCTTTAATAAGCAAACTATAGCACAAATGAATTTACATCCATCCATTTCTAACTGTTGCTTAGCAGTCTTGCTCATAAATACAACTAGTTATATCCATTTCTCAAAGCTCTTTCTGTTAGTCATCTATTAGCTACCTGCTTTGCCATATACCCAATGCTAACTTTAATGGCTATCAAAATTAACAAAGTCTTTGCACATCATAAATCAATGTTCTGTAAAAGAAAACTGTTGTAGGCTTTGAGATAACCTAGTACCTACCCTCACAGAGCCTCTACTCTTAGAGAAGACAGAAAATCAAAGAATTGCATCATGCATCATGGTGTGATTGGTGCTAATGAGGAAAGCACAGTAGAGACAGCTGTTAAGACTGGAATATTTTATATATATATATATATATATATACATATATATATATATATATAGTTACTCATGAATCAAATTATTTAAACTGAATTGGGTCATGTCTCTTTTAGAGCAACAGTATAACTTTTGGTATGATTTATTGGAGCCTGTGCTGAATATCATTTCCTTAATTATTCAATGTAAACTGAGCGATTTTGTGATCAAAGTGTCTCTGGTATAATATACAGTTTACCTTAATAATCTATGTAACAGTGAGATTCTGAGTTCATCATTTTATCTGAACAAAAGGTAGTCTTGGTTTTAAGATAACATTATTTTTACCTATAGCCTTAATTATAGCTGTGATTGAATGATGTTACTCTTGCCTTTTACATTTTCAGGGAAGGTATTCATGTAAATCAAGAGTTGCTGCTGATATCTCCCTGTATTACAGAGCAGTTCATTGAGCTGCTGTGTCAGTTCAACCCAAACCAAGTTATAGAGACCTTGCAAGTCCTTGAGGGCTACCGCCTAGAAGAAACTATCCAGGTAAGGCCAATAATGTAGAGAAAACAAGAGTATATTTTTCCTAATCATTCAGCATTTTACAAATTAGCAAAGGGAGACCCATGTATTTAATTACTTGACTAAGTTCATAGCTAGGAAGTGGTAGCACCTGAGATGGAACCCAGATAATCTTATTCCATAATGCATGCTTTTCTTTTCTTTTTTTAAAGATTGTATTTACTGATTTTAGAGAGAGGAGAGAGAGAGAAAGGTGGGGAACATCACCTCATAGTTGCTTCTCATATGTGCCTTGACCAGGCAAGCCAGGGCCTCGAACCAGCAACCTCAGCATTCCAGGCTGACTATCCACTGCACCAACCACCACAGGCCAGGCCTTAGTGCATGCTTTTTATTGCTGTGATAATAAACTGCTTTCACGTGTACTCTAGTGAAGTCAGAAACATCACATGTCCATCATTATTATTTTATTAATCCAGTTTCACAGACATTCTTGCCAACATGAAAAACATATAAAAAGGAATACAGTGAAAATGTTGAAAGGGAAACCCAAACTCGTGCTTACAGGCAGAGATGGGTACATAGCCCTCTCATGTAATAAGACAGAGCAGGCTGACTGTCAGTTCAGAGACTTAGCATAGTCACTGCCTTGATTCTCTTCCCTTATTTTCACCTGCTCACAAACGAAAATGAAAATGTATATTATGTATAAATACACATACTCTACTTCACAACAAGTGGCTAGCATGTCCCCTGTTTAAAATTTAAGCTGCCATTGTATCTCCTTTCTTTTTCTATCAATGCTCACTAAATAGTAACCTATACTTTCTGCATCCACCTCCTGAACTGCCCAACACACTTAATATTTTTTTCATTATGAAATATTTCAAATATGTAAAAATGTGCAGAAAGAATATCAAATGCATATGTATCCACAAGCCAATTTTATAAATGTTAGCCTTTTGCCATACTGACTTCAGATACTTGTTGTTTTGTTGTTGTTGTTTTGTTTTAGAAATAAAGCACTTGTACTTTACTTTAAAGTACTTATATTTTAATTTGTCATGTCCCTCTCTCTCCCCTGAAGTCACCACTAACCTGAAGATGGGAAGTTTATCCTTCCCATTCATGTGGTTTATTTTCCATATTTACCTATAAAATACAACATGCAGTTTTATGTGTTTTTAAAATTTCTGTTAATGGTGTCATACAGTACATACCCTATTGCAAATTGCTTTTATTCATTGATTTTTTTAATATCAATTTTTTAAATTGTAGATACAGTTTATTCATTTTAATTGTCATGTAATAGTTTATAGAATGGATATGCTGCAGTTTATATATATATTTTCCTATTCGTGGACATTCAAATTGTTTTCAGTCTTTTGCCATTGCAGTGCTACATTAGCCATCAGGTTTCTCTAAGTAATATACCTGGAAGTGGAATTCTGTGGACAGCAGAGTAGTTGAATTCTACTGAGACTGCCAAGCTGATTTCCTGTTTGCTTCTAGTCTCACCATCAGTGTTTGATATTTGCTGTTTTCCCACATCCTTGCTAATTCCTAGTATTTTTAGACTTCTTAATTTTTGCCAGTGGATAGGTATCATTGATTACTCATGACATATCTTTCCGTATTCTTAATGACCCTTTGGATTTTCTTTTCTCTGAATTATTTATTCATATAATTTTTCCAGAGTGTTTGCCCTTTTTTAACTGATTTTTAGAAGTTCTTTCTAATTTCTAGGTCTCTAATCCTTTGCTGATTTTATATGGGGAAGATGTCTTCTTCCAGTCTCTTCTGGCATATCTTTTAACTTGGTTTTAGTGACTTCTTTTTAATTTATCAGTGTTTTTCTTTAACTTTTAATTTTTTGTGTGTCAGTCTTATTTCCTAATGACTTTGATGGCATAAAGGATATCCTCTTTTATGAGTTTATAGGTTAGCTTTTTTATATTTAGGCTTTTAATCCATCTGGAATTTATTTTTGTAAACAGATCAAGAGAGGGACTTACATTTTTTTTTTCATGTGGTTGGCTAATGGTCCCTGTGGTATTTTATTGTCCTTCCCTCACTGATTTATAATCCCAGACTGTCATACACCAAACTCCCAAGTGTACACGGATCTGTTTGTGCATTCTATTCTATTCCTTTGCTTATTTCTTTTTTTCTATAGCCATACTACATATTTTAATCACTGTAGTTTTATAATAAGGCTTCTCATTTGGAAGAGAAGTCTTTCCTCCTCATTCATTCTCTTTCAAGTTCCTTGGCTGCTCTTGGTCCCTTACTATTCCACACCAATTTAAGAATCAGATTGTCAGTTTCCTTTAAAAAAACATCTAATCTGGAACCAGCCCAAGTGTCCGTCAGAAGACGAGTGAATTAAAAAGCTATGGTACATATATACTATGGAATACTACTCAGCCATAAGAAACGATGACATCGGATCATTTATAACAAAATGGATGTACCTTGATAACATTATACGGAGTGAAATAAGTAAATCAGAAAAAAAGAAAAAATGAGAACAGCACGATTACATACATAGGTGGGACATGAAAGTGAGGGTATGAGACATGGACAAGAGAGTGTTGGTTATGGGATGGGGGGAGGGAGGGAAGAGTGGGATAGGGAGGAGGGGAGGGACACAGGGAAAACCAGATTGAAGGTGACAGAGGACAATTTGACTTTTGGTGATGGGTATGCAACACAATTGAATGATAAGATAACCTGGAGATGTTTTCATTGTACATATGTACCCTGATTTATTGGTGTTACCCCATTAGAATTAATAATAATAAAATATATATTAAAAAAAAACAAAAAACAACAACAACAACAAAAAAACATCTTCTAGAGTTTTGATGAAAAGAATACATTGACTTATAGATTAATTCAGGGAAGATTGACATCTTATGGTATTGTCTTCCCATTCAGAAACATGGTTCCTTTTTAAAATGCCGTTAATGCTCTTTGGTAAGGTTATATAACTTTATGTGATACTTTCATAAGGTTCTTGCACATATTTTCTTAAGTTTCTGCCTAGTTACTTATACTTTTGTTAACATTTCAAAAAGAAATTTTTGAAATGACATTTTTTATTGATTATTGCTGCTGTATGTTCTTAATTTTTGCACATTGTTTTGTATCTGGCAACCAGGCTGAATTCTTTTGTTATTCAATAGTTTCTAGATTTTTTATGGCAATAATATTTTCTAGTAATAATGGTAGTTGTTTATTTTTCTTTCCAGTCTTATACTTTTGTCTTATCAGATGTCTAGGAACTCTATATTTTGAATAGAAGCCGTATTGTATGCATTCTTGCCTTGTTTCTGATTTTAAAATACTTTATATTAAATATGGCGTTTACTATAAGATTTTGTTAATTTTTATTAAGTTAAGAAAGTTCCATTTCTAATATGGGTAAGAGTGTTTTTGTATTGTTTTTGTCAAGAATGAGTACTGCATTTTATCAAATGGTCTTTCTGCATGTATTGAGATGATCACATTTTTCTCCTTTGATCTGTTAACCTGCTGCTATATTTCTTGTGCCTTCCTTTTTTCTTACTCCTAATAAGAAATTTAAAAGTTTTACTCTGTAAATCTTTTCAAAGACTAGTTTGGGATTTGTCAAATCTATTATATCTCTCTTGTTTTTATGGCATTATTTTCTTTTAGTTAAGCTTAATTGGTATTTTTATTTTTTACTTATTAGAAACTCTTCTGAGTTTATTAATTTTTATTTAGCACCCACAAGTTGATATGTATGTAGTGTTTTCATTGTAATTTTGTTCTAAATATTTTGTATTTAATTATACTTATCAATCTCTGGATTACATTATTACTACTTATGTAATATAATACTGGTTATCTTTTCTCCAGTGGATATACCTCATTCATGTGTGTTTAATTTTTTAAATAAGTGAAAATCTAAATGAATGTACCTAGTGTACTCAAAATTCAAACTAGGGCACAACACTGTAGGACCAAAAAGTCAAGTATTTGCATCTTATACTATAAAGTAGTATACTAGTAAGTTATGAATTTATTATTTATTGTCATGTTGGTTTTTTCATCTTTAATAGGATCTTCTCACTTCATAAACAAGATTCATAAACAAAAATCTTCATCTTTTCTTCCTTCCTAGATTACCCAGAAGTATCAACTTCATGAAGCCACTGCCTATCTATTAGAAAAGAAAGGAGATATTAATGGTGCCTTCTCAATAATGCTAACGGTAACATTTTACTATATTTGCTATGTCATGTTTCTATCCCTTCATTAGTCTAGTTATTTTTTTAATGTAATTGACATATAGCATTGTATATGTTTTCACCCATCCATGGTAATTTCTTATGTTTCAAAGTAAATTGTAGGCAATAGTACCTTGTACCTCAATAATTTTATCATGCATGTCATTGACTAGAGTTCAGTGTTTCTTTTACTTTTCCATAGGTATTCACCATGTTTTTGTGATTTACCTCTATTATTGGATATATCAGTAGTTTGTCCTGTTTACTGCTGCATAGTATATAACTGTGTGAATATACCATAACTTATTTAATCTTCTATTGATTGGTAGTTGGGCTAATTCTAGTTTTTGGCTATTATGAATAAAACTGCTATAATCACTCTTGTTCACAAATGTTGCTTTTTCCCCCTGGAGTCAATACCAAGGAGAGAATTGCTGGGTCACCAGATAGCTATAAGTTCAGTTTTATAAGAAATTTTCACAGACTAGCCTGTGGTGGCACAGGTGGATAAAGCATTGACCTGGAATACTACAGTCACCTGTTCAAAACCCTGAACTAGGCCAGTCAGGGCACATATGACAAGCAACCAATGAACAGCTAAGCAACTATGAGTTAATACTTCTCGCTCCCCCCACCCTCTCCTATCTCTATAAAATCAATAATTAAAAATCTTTAAAATAAAAAATGAAAGAGTAGACCTGTGGTGGCACAGTGGTTAAAGTGTCAACCTGGAATGCTGAGGTCGCAGGTTTGAAACCCTGAGCTTGCCTGGTCAAGGCACATAAGGGAGTTGATGCTTCCTGCTCCTCCTACTTCTCTCTCTCTCTCTCTTTGCCCTCTCTCTCTAAAAATGAATTTTAAAAATCTAAAAAAAATTATTAAAAAACAAAGAAAGAAATGATCAGACTCCTTTCTAAAGTGATTGTAGTACTTTATATCCTACCAGTAACATGTAAGTGTTTTGGTTGCTCCACGTTCTCAGTGACAGTTTGGTGTTCTATTAATTTTTGTGGAAAAAAAATTAATTCTTTTAATTGTAACATATACATAACATGAAATTTACCATTCCAGTGGCATTAAGTATATTTACATTGCTGTGCAACCATCACCACCATCCATCTCCAGAAATTTATTGTCCTCTCACAAACCCATTAGAGAATTACTCCCCATTACTCCCTTCTCCCCGACTCTGGAAACCATTCTTCTTTTAAACTCTGTGAATTTAATTACTCTAGGTACTACATCTAAGTGGAATCATACAGTATTTGTGCTTTGGGTCTAGCTTATTACACTCAGCATAATGTCTTCAAGGTTATTACACTTAGCCTCATGTCAGGAGCACCTGAGCTGGGTGTGCTAGTGGTGGTGGAGGGGGAAGAGTTATGTGAATTTAAGAACTCACTGATTATTTGAATACAGTGTAGGGTGAGTGCTTAATGACGATCACATGTTTTTGTTTTTTTTGTTTTTTTTTACAGAGACAGAGAGAGGGATAGATAGACAGGAACAGAGAGAGATGAGAACCATCAATCATCAGTTTTTTGTTGTGACACCTTAGTTGTTCATTGATTGCTTTCTCACATGTGCCTTGACCGTGGGCCTTCAGCAGACCGAGTAACCTCTTGCTGGAGCCAGCGACCTTGGGTCCAAGCTGGTGAGCTTTTGCTTAAACCAGATGAGCCTGCGCTCAAGCTGGTGACCTCAGGGTCTCGAACCTAGGTCCTTTCACATCCCAGTCCAATGCTCTATCCACTGCGCCACCACCTGGTCAGGCCCATGACTTTTTCACTTAACATTAACCTATAAAGGATCTCAAGAAAAGGAGCAAATTTTTGGTAAAAGGGATATATTAAAGTCAGTTTCGGTGTATGTTAAGAAGCCTTTGCAGTATCAGTATTTGATGATAGAGAATTCAGTAAAGCCGTGGACAATGCAACTGCATATTTAGGAGATGTCACATCCCCATCTGTGCTCCACACTATGGGGATAGACCTGTCATGTCCTTTTGTATTTTTTCCCTTTTTCTCATAACCCTGTATGAATTTTATTCCCTTATCCAAAGCATGGATAAATTCTAATCCTCATTACATTGCTGCAGGAATGTCAATGATGACTATGTGGATAACACAACAGGAACAGAAGTGGGACAAAATAAGTGATACTTCATATTTTGGGTTCCTTCCAATACTACTAGATATGCTTTCTGTGTGGCAGTGGATAGAGCGTCAACCTGGGATGCTGAGAACCCAGTTTTGAAACCCTGAGGTCTCTGGCTTGAATAACCAGAATTCTCTTCTGAATGACAGGGACCATTCTTTTTTTTTTTTTTCTTTTCTTTTCTTTTTTTTAGTAAGAGAGAAAGAGACAGACAGGCAGGCAGGAAGGGAGAGAAGTGAGAAGCATCAATTTCATAGTTGCAGCACCTTAGTTGTTCGTCGATTGCTTCTCACCTGTGCCTTGACCAGGAGGCTCCAGCTGATCCAGTGACTCCTTGCTCAAGCCAGCGACCTTGACCTTCAAACCAACGACCTTCGGGATCAAGCCAGTGACCCTACGCTCAAGCTGGATGAGCCCACTCAAGCCAGTGACCTCAGAGTTTCAAACCTGGGTCCTCAGCATCTTAGGTCGGTGCACAGTCCACTGCACCACCACTGGTCAGGCAACAGGGACAATTCTTAATAAATTCGTTGTTTCTGGGGTTTTTAAAAATATATGTCAATTTAATTATTTAGTAGATTAGAAATTAAACTGTTTATTTTACCTCCTAGAGACTACAAAGCAAACTTCAAGAGATAACACATCAAAATGAAAGTAAGTACTTAAGTATAAAATATAATTTTTATTTACCCCATTTTAAAGATGTTATCTAATAAACCGCATTTATTAAGGAATAATTACATTTTTTGCACAATTACTGTTCATCTACTTTAACATTGATTCCATTTTAACTTGTTTTCAAGGAATCATAATATGAAAGCATGTAAACCACTTTTCACTGGTATTGACTTTTTTGTTATATTTCTGTACTTATGACTTGGTTATTATTATAAATGAGCTGCATAACCGATGTCTTAAAAATTACTATACTGTGCTTAATAACAGTAGGGCAGAGAGCTTCTATTTATTAAGTAATACCAAGTATTTCTGTACTGACTATATAGCACAAAACAGTAAAATCTGACAGTATAGCATCTTGTATGATTTTGTAACAGATAACTTCCCATTATATTTCTTTTTCTTTTTTTTTTTCTCTTTTATTAATTTTACTGGGGTGACATTAGTAAATCAGGGTACATATGTTCAAAGAAAACATCTCCAGGTTATCTTATCATTCAATTATGTCGCATACCCATCACCCAAAGTCAAATTGTCCTCTGTCACCTTCTATCTGGTTTTCTTTGTGCCCCTCCCCTCCCCTCTTTCCCACCCTCTCCTCCCTCCACCTACCCCGTAACCACCACACTCTTGTCC
Organism: Rhynchonycteris naso; assembly: GCA_037038555.1. Lineage (NCBI taxonomy): Eukaryota > Metazoa > Chordata > Mammalia > Chiroptera > Emballonuridae > Rhynchonycteris > Rhynchonycteris naso. The sequence goes on from CM073002.1 coordinate 42,124,924, forward strand.
CTGTCTCATAGTCTCACTTTTATGTCCCACCTATGTATGAAATCATGCTGTTCTTAGTTTTTTTTCTGTTTTACTTATTTCACTTCGTATAATGTTATCAAGGTCCATCCATTTTGTTGTAAATGATCCGATGTCATCATTCCTTATGGCTGAGTAGTATTCCCTAGAATATATGCACCAAAGCTTTTTAATCCACTTGTCCTCTGACGGACACTTGGGCTGTTTCCAGATCTTCGCTATTGTGAACAATGCTGCCACGAACATGGGGATGCATTTCTTCTTTTCAAACAGTGCTATGGTGTTCTTAGGGTATATTCCTAAAAGTGGGATAGCTGGGTCAAAAGGCAGTTCGATTTTTAATTTTTTGAGGAATCTCCATACTGTTTTCCACAGTTGCTGCACCAGTCTGCATTCCCACCAGCAGTGCAGAAGGGTTCCCTTTTCTCCACATCCTCGCCAGCACTTGTTCTGTGTTGTTTTGCTGATGAGTGCCATTCTGACTGGTGTGAGGTGCTATCTCATTGTATTTTTAATTTGCATTTCTCTACTGATTAGTGATGTTGGGCATTTTTTCATATGTCTATTGGCCACCTGTATGTCCTCTTTGGAAAAATTTCTATTCATTTCTTTTGCCCAATTTTTGATTGGATTGTTTGTCTTCCTGGTGTTGAGTTTTATAAGTTCTTTATAAATTTTGGTTAATAACCCCTTATCAGACGTGCTGTCAAATATGTTTTCCCATAGTGTGGTTTGTCTTTTTATTCTGTTCTTATTGTCTTTGGCTGTGCAAAAACATTTTAGTTTGATATAGTCCCATTTGTTTATCTTGCCTTTTATTTTATTTGTCCGTGGAGATAAATCAGCAAATATATTGCTGCTACAGATGTTGGAGAGCTTGCTGCCTATGTTTTCTTCTAAGATGCTTATGGTTTCACGGCTTACTTTTAAGTCTTTTATCCATTTTGAGTTTGTTTTTGTGAATGGTGTAAGTTGATGGTCTAGTTTCATTTTTTTGCAGGTAGATGTCCAATTTTCCCAACACCATTTGTTAAAGAGGCTGTCTTTACTCCATTGTATGTTCTTTCCTCCTTTGTCAAATAATAGTTGTCTATAAAGGTGTGGGTTTATTTCTTGGTCCTCTGTTCTGTTCCATTGATCTATGTGCCTGTTCTTATGCCAGTACCAGACTGTCTTGAGTACAATGGCCTTATAGTATACCTTGATATCTGGAAGAGTGATACCTTCCGCTTTATTTTTTCTTTTTAAGACTGCTGAGGCTATTCGTGTTCTTTTTGGTTCCATATAAATTTTTGGAATATGTGTTCTATATCTTTGAAGTATGTCATTGGTATTTTAATTGGTATTGCATTGAATTTATGAATTGCTTTGGGCAATATAGACATTTTAATGATGTTTATTCTTCCTAACCATGAGCACGGTATATGCTTCCACTTGTTTGTATCTTCCTTGATTTCTTTTATCAATGTTTTATAATTTTTTGAGTACAAGTCCTTAACCTCCTTGGTTAAATTTACTCCTAGGTACTTTATTTTTTTGGCTGCAATAGTGAAGGAGATTGTTTCCTTAATTTCTTTTGCTGACAGTTCATTGTTGGTATATAGAAATGCCTCTGATTTCTGAGTATTAATTTTATATCCTGCCACCTTGCTGAATTCATTTATCAGGTCCAGTAGTTTTTTGACTGAGACTTTAGGGTTTTCTATATACAATATCATATCATCTGCAAATAATGACAGTTTTACTTCTTCTTTTCCAATTTGGATGCCTTTTATTTCTTCTTCTTGTCTGATTGCTATAGCTAGGATTTCCAGAACTATGTTAAATAAAAGTGGTGAAAGGGGACACTCCTGCCTGGTTCCTGAACTTAAGGGGATTGCTTTTAATCTTTGTCCATTTAGTATGATGTTTGCTGTGGGTTTGTCCTTGATGGCCTTTATCATGTTACGGAATGTTCCCTGTATTCCCATTTTACTGAGAGTTTTGAGCATGAATGGGTGCTGGATTTTATTGAATGTCTTTTCTGCATCTATTGAAATTACTATGTGATTATTGTCCTTCCTTTTGTTTATGTGATGAGTCACATTGATTGATTTGCGAATATTGAACCAGCCTTGCCTCTCCAGAATATATACTACTTGATCATGGTGTACGATTGTTTTTATATATTGCTGGATCCGGTTGGTTAATATTTTGTTGAGAATTTTAGCATTTAAATTCATCAGGGATATTGGCCTATAATTTTTTTTATTTGTGTTGTCTTGCCCAGTTTTGGGATCAGAATTATGCTAGTCTCATAAAAGGAGTTTGGAAGTCTTCCTTCCTCTTGAATTTTTTGAAATAGCTTGAGGAGGATAGGAGTTAGTTCTTCTTTGAATTTATGGTAGAATTCACTTGTGAAGCCATCAGGCTCAGGACCTGTCTTTTTTGGGAGTTTTTTGATAACTGTTTCGATCTCATTTGTTGTAATTGGTCTTTTTAGGTGTTCTGATTCTTCCAGATTGATTTTTGGAAGGTTATATGATTCAAGAAATTTGTCCATATCACCTAGGTTATCTAATTTATTGGCATAGAGTTCTTCATAGTATTTTCTTACAATGCTTTGTATTTCTGTTGTGTCAGTTGTTATTTCTCCACTCTCAATTCTAATTTTATTTATTTGAGTCCTCTCTTGGTGAGTCTAGTTAAAGGTTCATCAATCTTGTTTACCTTTTCAAAGAACCAGCTTCTTGGTTTCATAGATCCTCTGTATTGTTTCCTTAGCCTCTATGTCATTTATTTCTGCTCTGATCTTTATTATTTCCTTCCTTCTACTGGTCCTGGGCTTTATTTGCTGTTGTTCTTCTACTTCTTTTAGATTCAGGGTCAGATTGCTTATTTGAGCTTTCCTAGCTTCTTATGATATGCCTGTAGTGCAATGAACTTCCCTCTCAGTACTGCTTTTGCTGTGTCCCATAAATTTTGAGTTGATGTATGCTCATTATCATTGGTTTCTAGAAATTTTTTTATTTCTTCTCTGATCTCATTGTTAATCCATTCATTATTTAATAACATGCTATTTAGTTTCCAAGTGTTTGAGTATTTTTCAGTTTTTCTTTTGTGGTTAATTTCGAGTTTCATGGCATTGTGATTAGAGAAAATGCTTGATATGATTTCAATCTTCTTAAATTTATTGGGACCATTTTTGTGTCCTAACATGTGGTCTATCCTAGAAAATGTACTATGAGCGCTTAAGAAGAATGTATATTCTACTGCTTTAGGGTGAAAAGTTCTGAAAATATCTATTAAATCAAGTTGATCTAGTGTATCCTTTAAGTTTGCTATTTCTTTATTAATTTTCTCTCTTGAGGATTTATCCTGTGATGTTAGTGGGGTATTGAAATCCCCTACTATTATAGTATTGCTGTTAATCTTGCCCTTTCTATCCATCAAACTCTGCTTTATGTATGTCAGGGCTCCTATTTTTGGTGCGTAGATATTTGTAATAGTTATATCTTCCTGTTGAATTGTTCCCTTTATCATTATGTAGTGTCCTTCTTTATCTCTTACTACAGCCTTTGTTTTAAAGTCCATTTTGTCAGATATAAGTACTGCTACCCCAGCTTTTCTTTCATTTCCATTTGCATGAAATATTTTTTTCCATCCTTTTACCCTCAGTCTATGTGCATCTTTTGTTTTAAGGTGTGTCTCTTGTAGACAGCATATGTATGGGCTCTGTTTCTTTATCCACGAAGCTACCCTATGTCTTTTGATTGGATCATTTAATCCATTTACATTTAAGGTTATTATTGATATGTAGTTGTTTATTGCCATTTTATTCTTTAAAGCTGTATTCTTCTTTTGCTATATTTTTTCCTCCTTTTGAACTGTTCACAACAGGCCCCTTAGTATCTCTTGCAGAATTGGTTTCGTTTTAATGAATTCCTTGTGGCTTTTTTTGTTGGGAAGCTCTTTATTTCTCCTTCAATTTTAAACGTTAGCCTTGCTGGATAGAGTAGTCTTGGTTGTAGGTTCTTGTTCTGCATTACTTTGAATATATTTTGCCATTCCCTTCCGGCCTCAAGTGTTTTTGTTGAGAAGTTGGATGTCATCCTTATGGGGGCTCCTTTGTAGGTGATAGCCTTTTTTTTTCTAGCAGCTTTTAAATTTTTGTCTTTATCCCTTAGCTTTGGTACTTTAACTATGACGTGTCTTGGTGTAGATTTCTTTGGGTTTCTCTTTAATGGAGTTCTGTGTGCTTCTTGAACGTGTGAAATGTTTTCCAGCCTTAATTTAGGGAAGTTTTCTGCTATGATTTGATTGAACAAAGTTCCTATTTCTTGTTCTCTCTCCTCTTCTTCAGGAACCCCTATGATGCGGATGTTATTTCTCTTTATGTTGTCACAGAGCTCCCTTAAAGTTTTCTCTCATTTTTTGAGTCTCTTTTCTTTTTTCTGCTCTGCTTCAGTGCCTTTGTTTATTGTGTCCTCTAACTCGTTGATTCGACCCTCAGCCTCATCCATCCTTCTTTTAATTCCTTCCATTGTGGTCTTCAGTTCTGATACTGTATTTGTCATTTCTGTCTGATTCATTTTTATTATTTCAATTTCCTTTTTTATACTTGTTATCTCTTTATTTAGGTGTTCGTAATGACTATTCATTTTTGCTCTAATTTCTTTGAACATCCTAACTATTATTATTTTAAATTCTGCTTCTGGTAATTTGGTTATATCTGGTTCATTCAGGTCCTTCTCTGGGGATTTCTCTTGATTCATTTGGTTTGCATTTCTCTGCCTGCTCATTTTGTCTGTGAATAAGAAAGTTGTGGCCACTGGAGTCCAATGGGTGTTGCCTTTGTGTTCTCTAGTTGTGGTCTGTCTGCAGGCCCGCCACCCCCTCTGCTGCTGCCTAGGGCGGTTGGGTATGGGCATTGCCAGCACCGGCCCACTGTGGCTGTTGCTGTGATTTCTGCCTCTCCCCCACTGGAGGGGCTGTGTTTCATTGCCCTGCTCTATAAGCCTCAGCCTGCCTGGGCCTTCGCCTTGCCCCCACAGGTTGGATTGTTCACTGCACTTAAGCCACAAGTCTCAGTACCAAGGGTAGAGGTGAGCACCTTTGCTCAGCTGCAGACCCAGCCTGTTCCTGAGCTTCCACCCAGCCTCCGCGGTCCGAGCCTGCTCGCCATAGTTTCTCGTGTTGGACAGGGCTGCTGGCATGTGCTCACCTGTGAGCCTCCGCCTGTCCCTGGTCCTAGCCCTGCCCCCGTGGTCAGGGCCAGCTTGCGCAGTGTCCAGGGTCGCAGAGCAGATCTCTGCCCATTCCTCGCCTCCCGCTTTCCCCCGCAGGTGGGGCTACAAGCAGGCCCGCAGCTTCTGGACCGCTATCGCGGGTCCCCTCCACCCCTGCTGGGCTAGACCGAGCTCACACCGGCTGGGCCTCCGCCAACAGAACCGCGTTTCAGCTTCCCGCTGCCACCGTCCCTCCAGCAAGCCCTCAGCGGTGTGGGTGGGTGCACTGCAGCTCAGACCCTAACACTCCATACTGTAGACCTGGAAGCTCCCACCATGTAAGCAGCTCTGCTCTAAGTGCCGCAGGAGAGCTTATTTGGCTGGTGTTCTGTCTCCCTTTGCTGGTATTGCTAGTTCTAGGGGAAATATTCGGTTTGATTAGGGAAGTGACTTAGCCCAGGAGTTAGGGTGACTATCCCTCAGAGTGTTTCTCCCTGTGCCTTCAGTCCACACTCTCTTCCCGCTGCTCTGCTCCTCTCCTCTGTCACCATTCCCGGGTGCCCCGGGTGAGTGGTTGTGAGAGAGGTTTTCTGCGCTGTCCCTTTAAGAAGAATCTTGGGTCTGAGAAAACTGTCTTTTTCTCACTAACAGTATCCTCACTTGTTTCACAGCTCAATACTGTCTAAACACCTCTTCTAGGCTCTGGGGCTGCAGGCTGGGGCTTTGTTCCTGGCACCCAGGTCCCTCCCTCTCCTCCAAACTCTCCTCCCGCCACGCGGGTCTCTCCGGGCTGCTGTTCGCTCAGGGGAGCTGGGCAGCCCTCTTCGCGTTTTCGCTTTTCCTACCAGTCTCAATGTGGCTTCTTCAGTGTTCCTTGGTTGAAGAGTCCACTTAGTTTAGTTCAAAGTTGGTTTATCCAGATGATGGTTCTTAAAATTAAGTTATAATCCACTTTGGTTCTGGGAGTTGGAAGTTGGTACGTCTGCCTACTCTATCGCCATCTTGCCGTTCTTATATATATTTCTTGATATTTAAAAAATTGTGGTAAAATATGCTAACATAAAATTTACCATTTTAACCATTTTTAAGTACAATGCAGTGACATTAAGTACACTTACATTGTTATACAGCTATCACCACTACCCATCTCCACAATTTTTCAATTTATACATTGAAATTCTACACCCATTAGACAATAATTCCCTATTTTCTCCTCCCATTCAGACCCTGGCAACCATCATTCTGCTTTCTGACCCTATGAATTTGATTACTCTAGCTTTCTCATATAAATGAAATCATACAGTATTTGTCATTCTCGGTCTAACATTACTTTTAATATAATGTCTTCAAGATTTATCTGTGTTGTAGCACATGTCAGTATTCCATTCCTTTTAAAGTCTGGTTAATATTCTGTTTTATGTATCTAGCACATTGTGTATCCATTCATCAATGAATGGATACTTGGGTTGCTTCCACTTTTGACTATTGTGCATAATGCTGCTATGAGCATTGGTGTACAAATATCTTTTTAAGTCCTTGCTTTCATATCTTCTTTTCATACCAGAAGTAGGATTGCTGGATTAAATGGTAGGTTAATTTTTTGAGGAACCACCATAGTGTGTTCTGCAGTGGTAATATTATTTTATATTTACACCAACAATGCAAAGGGGTTTCAGTTTTTCCACATCCTCATCAATAATTGTTTTTTATCTGTTTTCTTGATAGCAGCCATCTTAATGGGTGCAATGTGATACTTCATTGTGGTTTTGATTAGCATTTCCCTGATGATTAGTGATGTTGAACATTTTTTCCGTGTGCTTATTGGTCATTTGTATAACTTCTCTGAAGAAATGTCTATTTAAGTCCTTTGCCCACTTTTGAAGTGGATTATTTGTTTTCTTCTTGCTTGACATTTTCAAAATAGCCCTCCCAAAGTTCAGAGAGTCGCTTGACGGGTGATTTTTAGATTGTCCTGCCTTTTTAACACACCAGCACATTTCTTGGACCCCTAGGCTCACACATTTCCCTAAATGCCAGCACCTGAATCCTCTATTGATTATTTGTTTTTGGAACCTCAGTAAACAATTGGTTGACTTTTCATATTTAGTTCAACTAGTTAAACCTTTAATTACTGTTTTCCTACTGTCCCTATGTGTAAATTTGACTATGTTAGTAGGTTTATTGCACTTATGAGATTTTTCTCACTTTAGTGTATGAGAATAATTTTTGCAGAGATTACATGAAATATTGAGGGAAAAGTAGGAAGAATATTTTCACAAATCACTACAATAATGTGCAGGTGATATGTCTAGAAACACCAGTTCCTTGAATTCCCATGAAGATAAATTTCTCATCAGTAGTCTCATGTCTACCATTTACTTTCAGATTCAATTTTGACAGTATGCTTAAGAATTTTGGAAGATTTGCTAATTGTAATACATTGTGCTAATTCTTCTTTATACACAGATGGCAAAACACAGTCCTTGCCCAGAGAGCTATAGTCTTGTGAAGGAGACAGATAATGTAAATAAAAATTTATAGTGAAGGTGGAATCAACTATTGTAATAGAAGTATAGTAAGAGTGACAAAGGATTGTGGGAAATTAAAGAATAATTTGTAACTGATGAATCAAAGATACTTTTGTGAAAGATGTGACCTTTGAAGTAGTAAGATTGAAATGATGAATAGGAGTTTGATAGGCAAAAGCCAGGAAAAAGGACCTTGTTGACCAAGTAGAACATGAACAGGAAAATGCCTGGCCAGCAGCCTTAGGATGTAAGAATAGTCTGGTGATAGAAGAGCATAGAGGGTGAGAAAATGAGCCAGAATGTTTACTGTGTTTACTTAGGGTCAGAGGTTTGCTTAAATTCTGTTTTTAAAATTAGAAGTCTTTGATGGTTGTTGTGTATGGGTTGTTGATGTGTATGTACTTGTGCTTAAGAAAAAGTTTAGTGAAAGTATAAAAGGGAGTGAGGGAGGCAAGATTTAGAAGTCAGAAGTTTAATTAGGAGACTGTTACAGTAGTGCAAAGGAGATGATGTGGAACTCTCCCAGGGTAAAATTGGTGGGCATGTGAGAGTGGACACAGAACTCACAAAATTGGCAATGTATTTGAATGTGTGGGTAAACAAGAAGGAATGCATTAAAGATGACAGAAGATTTATAAACTCATTGTCTTAAAGATGATGGTTCCATTAAATTAGTTTGGAAATTAAGCAGTAAGAGCAGATTTAAAGTGAGAAAAATGGCTTGGGTTTTGCACATACAGAGTTCAGTGTTATTGCAAGACATCAGTGTAGAAATAGATATTAGAGTCTGTTGAAAATTCAACCTGCAGATTATGAAAGGAATAAAGGTAGAATTGTATATTTGAAAGTTATTAGCAAGGATATGAGAGATACAGTCCCAAGAGTGGCTGAAATTATTGAAAAATGAAAAAGAAAGGGCCTAAAGTAATATCTTGGAGGAATACCCACATTTAAGATATAGAGGAAGAAATGAGAGTAAGAAAAGTGAAAGATAATTTATTTCTCTAATCTACAAATAGATAGTTGGTGATTTTCCATAGTGAAAGTTGATAAAAATGCTAAGTTTGATATGCTTTATATGTCCTATGACTATCAAACATTGATATGGAAAACTTGCACAGAATCACTTGTTTTAATCTAGTAAATCTTGGTATCAGTTCTCATAGGTGATTATATCATAGAAAAACTAAGGGTATACAGAAAAAAGTTTTAAGATTTTACAGAAGCTTTGAAATTATCATTAATTTATTCTTAAATGATGTTAACAAATTTTCTGAATCTAGATACCAAAGAGGATCCATTGTTGCAGGATGTTGAAGATACCTTGGTGGAGACAATTGCCCTTTGCCAGAGAAATTCACATAATTTGAACCAGCAGCAGAAAGAGGTAGGAGAATGACTACTTAGGCATTTAAGAGTCTGTTTCAGGTTGAAACTAATTCTATTTGCATTTCCCTCTCAGCTACCTGAGTTCAGTTCAGCTGACTTTAATCACTGTTGAGTGCTCCCAGGAGTATAGGACTCTCAAAGTTATTATGAGAAGTGCTTGTCTTCTTTGTTCTCAAGAAAGGCTTTATATTCTTAGATTTGGCTGTGTTGCAGAACTTAAGTGTGTGAATACTAGATGTCCTTACTCTCTTTGGACTGAGATTTTGTGAATTCCATGTAGTGATATTATGGATGAATCATCATTTATCATCTCTTCCACTTCCCATGGATGAAAGTGAGCATAAAGAACTGGAGGAAAATCCTCAGGGAAACAGAGAAAGCTGGAAAAGGTCAAAAAAGGTTATGATGTAGTAGTTCTCAACCTCAGCGGCACATCCGAGTGCCTGGGAAGCTTTGAAAAATCACAGCACTCAGATTGCACCCCACATCAATTAAATTAAAGTTTCTGTGGCTGTAACCCAGTCATCAGTATGCTTTAAAGCTTTCCACATGATTCCACTGTGCAGACCGAGTTAAAATCTGCTATAACAGATTTCAGGCTGCTATAAGGGAGAACACAAAACTGAAGGAGGAATAGTTGAGCACCTGTGCAGGTGGGAGTTACAGCAGTGAAGCAGAAACTAAGGGGACGAGATGTAACTTGACAGCCTAATTCTGCAGTGGTCTTAAGAAGTAAAGTTAGCAGCATGCTATGACTTAACTCCTCTGGTTCCTGCCCCACCAGGCAGTGGCCTTTCACTTGATACCACCTGGCCTCTTTCTACTGCCTGGTTTTCTGAAATTGGAAGTAGGATAATTGTTTCATGTGTAGTTAACAATACATGTTACAGTGGAAATAAAAAACCTGGTACGTTTTCTGCTCTTATGAGATGGGTAAATCTTTCCTTTACCTTTTTGTCAAGGATTTTTTAAGGTCACACATTTTGAAAACCTTTTAGAATATGAATTGTGTATATCAAGCACAATTACATAATTTTTTTTTCTTTATTAAACTTACTTTTGTGTGAAAGATACATACCCATAATTTTTTTTAAATCCTTCAACACAGAAAGTTATATATATAAAAGGATATTTTAAAAAATTACCTTGTGTCCATATTATTACCGCAAAATAACCATCATTATCATTTGGTGACTATCACCCTAGATATTTTTTATCTGCCTAATAGGTTAACATAATTTTAGAAATATTGGATCAAGCCTGACCAGGCAGTGGCACAGTGGATAGAGTGTCAACCTGGGACACAGAGGACCCAGATTCGAAACCCAAAGTTGCAGCTTGAGTATGGGCTCACCCGGCTTGAGAGCGGGGTCCCTGGCTTGAATGTGGGATCATAGACATGACCCCATGGTCACTGGCTCAAGCCTAGAGGTCTCTGGCTTGAGAAGGGGTCACTGGCTTGGCTGGAGCCCCCCAATCATGGCTCATATGAAAAAGCAATCAATGAACAACTAAGGAGCCACAATAAAGAATTGATGCTTCTCATCTCTCTCCTTTCCTTTCTGTCTGTCCCTATCTGTCCCTTCCTCTGTCTCTGTCTGTCTCGCTAAAAAAAAGGAAAAATAATTGGATCAAATAATCTTGCTTTTAAAAATAAATTATAGAATTCAATCTCATTTAGGAAGCATATGTAAAACTGAGCAATTGCTGAATTTCAAATATTTCTTTACCATACTATCTTTTCATAAATCTCATTAAAGCTTAGAAAACTCTCAACTGTAATAGATGGGAATTATTATGCTCATAATTACATTTCAGTTTTTATAATACCTTTGACTCTAAGCCAGTAAGGAAATTTGCATGAACTCTTCCTCTAACTTCTCTTCTTCAACCATCTTAATTTTAATTAGTTGTGTTATTTTACCTTATTAAGGTTAATAACACATTTTTTCCTGAATCTGTAATTCCCGTGACTGTTTGGTCTTTATTCAAATGGATACTGAGTTTACACCAGTCCTTTTGCCATGATTTTTCCATCCTAAGTTTTTATTTTCATTTATCTTGTGGTTAGCTGGCTATACTGTATTTGGACATGGTTATATTTTGATAGAAAAACACAAAAGGGCTATAATTGTTAAAGCTGTGTTTATACATATTTGATACTGAGTCTTTTTTATTTCTCAACCCTTCCATCTCTTTTCTAATATCTATTTGATACTCTTTTTCTTCTCCTAGAAATTTTAAGGAAAAATTACAATTATGTTTCATAAATAGAGCCATTCAAGTTCACATAAGCTGAAAAATGTCCAGATTCACATATACTAATGGTAGAATTAGCTATAAGACACATGCCTCCAGAACTCCAAGGATTGTTCTGACTATATTTGAACTCAATATCTCTTACTCAGAGATAGAAGCAAAGCTTCTTTTAATGTTGCAAAAGAGAAATTTATTATTATTATTATTTGGTCATAAAGCATCTGAGTTGGAATTTGTTTCATAAAGATATTAGATGTTAAACATATTTCTAGCCTTTGAAATTTTTACTTCTCTAATATTATAATTACACCATTTTCTAACTATAAGAGAAGTCTGTGAGGTGATCAGACGTCCCGCTTTTGGCGGGACAGTCCCGAATTTTAACAATTTGTCCCGCAGCATTTTAAAAAAGTCCCGATTTTTGGAAAGAATGCACGAAAAGCTAGGGAACGGAGGAATAACGGGAAGGGAATTATGGGTTTTGGCGGGGTGACCCTGCCTTGACCTGGAAGTGCCCGCAAGAGCTGACTGCCCCAAGCGCCCGAAACAAAGAACTTCCGGCAGGACGTACCTGCTGGGGCGGAGGCTGTCAAGTCCCCTAACTACCCATAGGCCCGCACCCTGGACACCGGCATGAGGTGCAAGCTGCTTGGTCTCCAACGGGCGGCGGGGCTGGACGCGGGGAGCGCTCGTGCAGCTCCGGCATCGGTTTCGGGACCGTGTAACCTGATCCCTCTGACTCACTCAAAATTTCCCATATTGTAATATTTCTGAAAATGAGCTTTTTAATGAGGTATCATTATTAAAAATATATATTGATAAGGAAAAGGTTAAATCTTGGCCATCAGCAAAAATCACAATAGAGAACAAATGGTTAGAAATAGTTCATCATTTTGAAACAAACCATGTTCCATACAATAATGCACTAAAAATTGTGGAATATGCGCTGTCTTTACTAGGAACTAATGCTGCGACTGAACGCGTTTTTTCTATGGTAAATAAAGTGTGGGCATCAGAAAAATCACAATTAAGTGTTGAGACTTTGAAAGCCATTTTATGTATGAAATATAATTTAACAAATTCTTGTGAAAAATTTCATGACCTTTTAAAAAACAACAGCAATCTACTAAAAAAATTCACTCAAATGAGAAATATGCCAAAGAATAAAATAATAACTATACATAATTTTTAAATGTGTTCTATTTGTAAATTGTACTTATGTTGAAATTTAAAAAATTATATTACAATACTATTTTTGCATTCTATGAAAATTTTTTTGCTTCATATAAACCAAATTATTTTCTATTCTTTTTTCTAAAAAAAACAGTCTCTTTATTATTTTTTTAATTCATTTTAAAGTGGAGAGAGAAGCAGGAAGCGTCAACTCCCATATGTGCCTTGACCAGACAAGCACATGGTCCTGAACCGGTGACCTAGTGTTCCAGGTCAATACTTTTATCCACTGTGCCACCACAGGCCAGGCTTAGACCAGATTTTTAATCAAGAACCCCCCAGCCCCATCAATGGTGTCCTGCTTTACCAGTTTTAAAATCTGGTCACCTTAGTCTATAGGGACGTCAGTCTGTCTCTTCCACCTCACACCACTCTCTACCCCCTATACCCAACAACTGGTTTGTGCTTCATTTCTAAACAAGTTTCATAATAACAAAAAGAATTAAATGTTGGTTTTTATGTAGATAGTATTTTTGTGAAAATGCTAGACTGCTTTTATATAATACCAAACTTTAAGTTTGGGGGTTTTAATAGTTGTTTTACCTTGTTTCTCTTTGCTTTGTTTTTTGTTTTGTTTTGTTTTGGAGAGGGTGAGAACAATGGCCACAGACACTAACTAGAAAAGTTGATGTGCCCAGAAGCTTGCTAATGATTTGTCTGTAATATCTCTTTCTAAAACTTTTTTCAGAAAATGTAATATTAAGGACTCTTTTCTTAAAGTTTGACCATAGGAAGTTGGGTTGACAGTCATTTCCCAGGAGAATTTCTGCCTGTCCTATCTTTATGCTGCTACCCAGCGTCTACTGATTAGTTATAACAGAGAATATGCTTTTTTAATGTATATAATTCCATGAAAAGAAAGCTGATTATTCTGTAACGGGGAAGTAATTCAGATTTAGTTGTGTTGTTCTCAGGGGTTAGGATTGTCACTTTTATGGATGTTTATTTTAACCTATGGTATTTTGGTTATCCAAGTAAAATTTTTAAGAATCAATTTTAAAGAGCAAGAGAGGTAAAATATTTAAAACGTGTTACCATATATTTAGGGTTAATGTGGAGATTTAGTTCAAGAAGAATAACTCTTCTATTTAGGGTATGAACACATCTTATAGCTATTACCTACCTGTACAGCCATGCTTCCCCTGGTCTGCCATTTATAAATCAAGAATAGAATAACCTTTTAAATGGTAATTCTTCTAAATTATCTGGATTAAATAAGGAAGTTTATAAATAAAATTTCTAAATATAATATAAAATCCAAAATGGAAAAATTAGATATGCCATATACAATTAAAAGACCATAAATGCACAGAAATAAATAATATAGTTGTAAGAACAAGTTATAATAAGCAAGTAAAGGGTGAACTAAGTAAAGAGTAACAAATGAAGAAACAAAACAAACTCAAAGATACAGGCAACAGATTGGAGGTTACCAAAGGGGAAGGTGGGTGGAGTCAAAATGAGTAAATGGGATGAAATATATGGTGACAGATGGAAACTAGACTTTTGGTGGTAAGCACACAATAGGGTATACAGATATTGAATTATAATATTGTACTCCTGAAATCTATATGTTATTAATGAATGTTACCTCAATTAAAAAAAATTTATTATTATTTATTGTTTTTACAGGGACAGAGAGAGAGAGAGGGATAGATAGGAACGGAGAGAGATGAGAAGCATCAATCATTAGTTTTTCATTGCGGCTCCTTAGTTGTTCATTGACTGCTTTCTCATATATGCCTTGACTGCGGGCCTTAAGCAGACTGAGCAACCCCTTGCTCGAGCCAGTGACCTTGGGTCCAAACTGGTGAGCTTTTTGCTCAAGCCAGATGAGCCCGCACTCAAGCTGGCGACCTCGGGGTCTCGAACCTGGGTTCTCCACTTCCCAGTCTGACGCTTTATCCACTGCGCCACCGCCTGGTCAGGCTGTTACCTCAATTTTTAAAAAAAGAACAAAATATAAAATTAAAGTTGATGAGTACAGGATAAAATAAATTAAAATTTTAATAAAATAAAGAATTGCCAGTATATAATATAGTTAAAGCCAGTATCTTAAGAACTTAAAGAAATACCTAAAAACTCATTAATATAAAACCCTGGCCTTAGAAAACCTCACGTGAGGGCAGATAAAGGCTCCTTAGGAGAGCTCCTCAGTGAGAGGTTATCCAGTGGGAAAGTCACTGGATCCTGATCCTGTCCCCTTAATAGGCTCTCATATCTCCATTGCTCTATGAGCTCTACAGTGTCAGATAGTAGGGCGCAGAACATGCCCACTTCTGCATATAACCCCTTGTCCTGCTCTGCCGCCAAGATTTGGTTCCTCTTAAGGTCACTGTGTTAAGTAAGGTCTTTGTAAATCATTATCCAACTAGAAAACTGGTTTGAAATTTCTAAAATGTATTAGTTTGATTTTTGATGATAAAGGTATTTCTTAAGGCTCAAGAGGAGCACAGAATTGAGAGTCATTCCACCAATATACTGGCAGTGTGATCTTTGGCAAATTACTTAAGTTTTCTAAGCTTCATTTTCCTATCTCAAGTGAGGAAAATGGTCACCATATAAGGTTATTATTATGAGACTGAAATGAGAAAATGTTTGTATAGCATTTAATACAATGTCCAATATAATATGATAAATAAATTATAGATCTATTAACTGATTTCATGAGGTGATTGGAAATATTAATTGAAATGTTAACTTCCACTTCTTGTTTTATGATAACTAAGGAAATACAAAGTAATGCTTGATAGAGGACAAAACTTTGGGTAACCTTTATTCATTTATCTTGCTTGACATAGCCATAGCCAATGGGGGAAGAGTAGTTGTGGGGTTTTCTGTTCCCTTCTGTGGTACTTGGGGTTATTTAGACTTTGTCAATGATGCATTTATACTAGAGTATATAATGGCCTAGCAGGTGGCTCTGTCCTGGCTTCTTTACACCTGTCCTTTCCTGAGACACCAAAGATTGCAGTTCTAAGGTCTAAACTTACTTTTCAGCTTCCTTATTTTCCCAGGGTACATGGTAAAGATAGCTGTTTTTGCTATGGTCCTTGTGAAACACTTTGCTGATGTTACTCATTCTTAAGAATAAGAGGGTATTTTTGTTTTTCATTGATTTGTTCTGACATTATAGACACTCTGGTTTCCATTATTGGAGGCAATGATGGCCCCTCAGAAGTTGTCTGGTTCAGCTGCACCTCACCCACACTCCAAAGGTGAGTTCCTCAGAGTCCCAGTATGCTATCATCCAGTTTTTGACTGCTGAAAATTAACGTTGTGATACCTTTTCTCAGTAGCATATTCTTATTGTATCTTAATGAATTTATATTGTAGTGTTGACTTCATTTTCAGATTCAGGCTTCCCATGGCCACCAGTTAGAGAATATGTCTTGAATATTAGCTTTGCAATAATAGTTCATTTTAAAATACCAAACTGGCCTTGATTAGCTAAGTTTCTAGGCGACTGTATAAATCCACTATTTTCCACTGACTTGTAGAAAAAACCCAAAATTATTATTTTAAACTAATCTTTATATCAACATTTTATTAAAACAGCTCTGAAATCTTTGACCATGCAAGTTGTAAACAGCATGGCAACGTTTATTGCCCTTCCATCAATCTTGCAAAGGATCTTACAGGTGAGTTAAAAGGGGGAAAATTCACTGTTGATCAAGTTCAACTAATATTTAGTTATATGTAGATAACAGGAATAGTGCCAATGCTTAAATGTGTCTCAAGCACATTGCTGCTAGTTTTTGGGGTGAGCTGAATCTCTATCTTATGACTCTCGTATTGAGCCCCTCGAGCTCCCCAGTGCTGTGGGTTTACTTGGCACACACTTGCGACCTTCAGTTAGGGTGTGGGCGTGCAGCCTTCAGATGTGCAATTACATACACAAGCTTCCGAACTGGGAGAGTATTACCATTATTTCCAGCTGCTCATACTTATTAGATTAAAAAAAAGATAGGGGAGGGACACAGGGAAAACCATATTGAAGGTGACAGAGGACAATTTGACTTTTGGTGATGGGTATGCAACACAATTGAATGATAAGATAACCTGGAGATGTTTTCATTGTACATATGTACCCTGATTTATTGGTGTCACCCCACTAGAATTAATAATAATAAAATATATATTAAAAAAAAAAGATAATCTAGAAATTACATAAATAAAAGCATTTCTTAATTATTGGTTGTTACTTACATTTTCTAACTGCCCGGAAACTTTCTTTATATTCAAAACTCATCTCCTGTTCTAGATTCTAGCTGGCTTTGTGTCCAGAGCTTTTGTAGGAAGCATCGTTCCAGCCTGTTTTCTTCAGCAAAATGACCTGAACCTTTCCAACTTCAACAAGAGGAGAAAACTAAAAATACAATAAGCTATAGTTTTAGAAAAATCTAGGAACATTCTTAGGGAAACAACAAGAATTTTCCTTAACGTCCATTTTGTGTTCTTTTACTTCATGCAGTAGAGAGACATACACACAAAACCAAACAGTAATATGATGCTCTTACTCTTCTTAATTTTCAAGTGATTTTTACCCAATCAAGAATGTCCCTGGTAGCTCTCTCTTAAGACTTTCCGAGCTTTTCTTCCCATGGTATTAAGCATGAGGGCCTTTGCTGATAAAGGCCACTGTATTCGGCTGTCTCTCATCACATAGCACCTTTATCACTTAGAATGTCTCTTTACACACATTATCTCATTTGATCCTTGTAATGTGTTGAATAATGCTTTGATATAGACAATTTGTCTTATATTTATTTTAAAATACATTAGTTATAAGGTTTTTAATCATAAATAAAATAATATCTCCATAAGGCAGGAATACTTTAATTCACCAAGTAGATTAGAAAAAAATGAAATCCTAAAGCCAAGAGTGGCTTCTCTGTCAGTGTGTACATTTTGCTTTATGGTGAGCTTTAACCACACTTTCTGATACATAAATTATAATAAATAAAAATCTAATTTTTCCTTTGCAAAAGCACTTGTTTTTCATTCTGTATTTTAAAAATCCTATTTTTGAAGGTTTTTGCTATTTGAAAATCTTAACTTTATTTTGAGTTATACTGGCATTTATTGTAATTGTATTCTTAATTTCTACCCTCAGTGCTTGTTAACTCCAACTAATCAGGAGGGTGTGCTAGTTCTCAAATTCTTTATTTGCATATTTGTGATTACTGTAATAATAATGCTACCTCATATTTGTGTAGTGATTTTGACTTTTGCAAGGTGCATTTACAGATATTATCTCATGTAAAGCTTACAACAGTCTCTTAAGGTAGATATGGTTATTTTAAAAAGTTCTGTTGACGAAGAATGAAACTCAAGTATAGTCTCTTACCTCCTAATTTATGGTCTTTCCTATTACATTATGTAAGGTTTTTCATTTGTTTTAGTCCCTGGTCTTCTGAAGAGTTAATTATTAGTGAGTTTATTAATTATATATTACCCTATTTGGTCGTTACCTGTGTGGATAAAAAGCATAGTTCTTGCCCTAAATGGCTCTTATAAGAGGAATAGAAAATAATGTTCTGAAATAACTATTCATAGAGTTCTAATCAAGTAGTAGTGGTCACCTTTAAGGACTATGTGCTCTGAACTCCATGTGGAGTAATTGCCACTTTTACATCTCTCTGCTTTCAGTCCACAAGATTACAACAGGAGCAGCTATGTGAAGGCATGACCCTGCTTCTGGCTCCTCCTGGTTGATGCAGGGTGGGCAGCTGCCCTAAGGGCCATTCAGTGTCCTTTACTGGAAATTTTAGAACTGAACCTGAGAAATCAGGTCTCTGGGTTATATAAGATACAGTGTTCAGGAGCTGACAGTGATTACTTTTTTATCATATGGACTAAACTAGTAAAAAAGTCAATCTACAGAGAGAAGAGAGGAATGAGGCAGACACAGAGGAGAGTAGACGAGCTACATGGAGAAGAGAGAAAATACGAGGCGAAGACTCAGGAACTGGGAAAGGAGACAGTGGAGAGAAAATTTTGATGGCATTTGAATCCCACATTGTAGTTTTCAGGCTTGCCTTCACTTCTTCGCTCCTAAAAACACCCCAGTACCTTTACAATAACTATATGTTTTGAATAAGTTAGAATGAGTTGGGTTTCTGAATATATATTGCCAAAGGAGTACCAGTAAAAGTATGTATTTGAAATAAACTGGGGAATTGGGAGAATTTCCTGGAGGATGGAGGAGATGTGTGAACTGAATATTAAAGAGCCTGGAGGAGTCAAGGAAAAAAGGAAATAGGACTTTCTCTAAGCAAAATGAATTACACATACAAATAATTTGATGTAAAACATGATACATTTGGGGAATCGTGTTTAAGTATTATTGGAACATAGGACAAAAATAAAGGTGTAGGAGCTAAAATTTGAGAGACAGGCAGGGAATGTGTCCTTATTTGCTCTGTAAACCATGGTAAGCACTTTGGATTTCATTTTTAAACCATTAAATTATCATCAAAGGATATTTTTGCTTTTCTTATTTTTTCATCAAAAGATCCTAAGCAGAGGAATAAAGGAATGCGGTTTCTCTTTAGAAAGATCACCCAGCCTAATGTGTACAGGATAAATTGGAAGGGGTAAAGACTGAGGCATAGAGATACCTAGAATGTAATAGAAACTCAAAGCTTGTTAATTGAGTTATATAGAATGGATAGTAGAAAATGGATTTGGATCTTACTTAGTTGATAGAATCCACTTGACTTTTTGGCCGTTTAGATGTGGGGGTATACAGAAAGAACCCAGATAATTCTCTGATATCAGTTTCACATGGCTAACAATAAGCAGTGGCGGAATAGAAGCCTAGAGTTTGTAGGAAGAGGTAAGAAGTAAATATATTGTATTGGAAATCATCCACATAGAAGTGGTAGTTAAATTCTTGAAATCTAATGAACTTGAAGAGGAAGTGAACTAGCGAGAAAAAAGGAAGGCTAAAAATGAAGTCCTAGGAGATATCTAAGAATCAGAGTATTTTTCACATAATAGCTACTCTATAAATATTTCTAGAGTAAATAAAAGCCATGGATGGAGGAATTCCACTTCTGGCCAACATAGAGTAACAGAGACTGGATTTACTCTCCTGCTTGAAACAACCAGAAAATAGACAAAATGTGTATATGAAATAGTAGTTTCTTGAAAACTGGATATCAGGCAGTAGAGACAGTGATTACTAAGGGACAAGAAATAAAAAAGGTGAGCCCCATTTGCTTCAGCTTAATGTTTTGAGAGTTTCCAGGAAGTAGTGGAGGAAGGGGGATCCCAAGCAGTTTCCAACGTACTAGTTGATTTAAGGAGATGAAGCTGAGACTCAAGAGAGACTAAGATGGCCAGAGTTTGCAGGGCACATACTGAGATAGAACTCTGGAAATGTGCAGAAGACTGCCCTCAAGCATGATCTAAGTAAACTACCCAAGCCAAGGAAAGAACCAACTGTAAGAACTAGAGGGACTAATAGCCACAGTCATACAGGGCCAACAACAGTGTCCTTCCCACCAATGAAGATTAGAAGACATTATAATTTACAGAACATTGGGTAGAGTGCTCAGAGGTACTCAGTAATGGGAAACAATTAGCCCTACACTGAACATAGCTCCAGTCATGCCTTACAAATCTTAAAAGCAAGACATGAAAGGATTAAACTGTTTTCAAGTATATATACAGTGTGTCCATAAAGTCATGGTGCACTTTTGACCGGTCAAAAGTCAAAAGTGCACCATGACTTTACGGACACACTGTATTTTTTAGTGAAAGAGAGAGAGGGACAGACAGACAGGAAGGAAGAGAGATAAGAAGCATCAACTTGTTGCAGCAATTTAGTTGTTCATTGATTGTGTTCTTATACATACCTTCATTGGGGGGGGGGCTCCAGCAGAGCAAGTGACCCCTTGCTCAAGCCAGCGTGACTTTGGGCTCAAGCCAGTGACCTTCGGCTTAAAGCCAGAGACCCTGCACTCAAGTCGGTGAGCCAGTGCTCAAGCCACATGAGCCTGTGCTCAAGCCTGCAACTTCAGGTTTTTCAACCTGGGTTCTCAGCATCCCAGGTTGGTACTCAATCCACTGTGCCACCGCCTAGTCAGGCTCAAGTATAATTTAACTGCATCCAAGACCAAAGCTTAGCAATACTTTTAGGAATACAAAAACATTTGCAAAGGTCCCAACAGTGTAAAATTTACAGTGTATAACATTGAGTCAAAACTTGGAAAGTATGCTGAGTTCAAAAATAAAACACAGATATGACATATATATATTATAATTAGCACACAAGAACACCAAAACAGAAAAAAAGATTTGGCCCCGGCCGGTTGGCTCAGCAGTAGCCAGGCATGTGGAAGTCCCAGGTTCGAGTCCCTGTCAGGGCACACAAGAGAAGTGACCATCTGCTTCTCCACCCCTCCCCGCTCCCACTTCTATTTCTCTCTCTCTCCCTCTCTCGCAGCCATGCCTCATTCGAACAATTTGTCCCTGGGCACTGAGGATGGTGCCATGGCCTCGCCTCAGATGCTAAAATAGCTCGATTGCTGAACGACAGAGCAATGGCCCCAGATGGGCAGAACATCATCCATAGGGGGCTTGCCACATGGATCCTGGTCATGGTGTATGTGAGAGTCTCTCTGTCTCCCCACCTCTTGCTTAATAAATAAAAAATAGTGAATTTGAAGACTTAATGATACAGACTGTCCAGAATGAAACATGTTAGAGTAAAGAGAATCAGAAAAAAAAAAGAAAAGAACCACAGTATCTGCCCTGGGACAGTCAGCTGTGGGGCACTTTCATGTGGTCTAAAATATATGTACTTAGAGTCCTGAAAAGGGAGATGGAACAGAAAAAGTATTTGAATATTGGCTGAAATTTTTCCAAATTTACTGAGAACTATTAATATACAGTCAAGTAACCCCAAACTAAGAAAACATGAAAACTACAAGGCATTTTATAACTGCTCAAAATCAGTGATTATCAGAAAGGTTAAAAGAAGCCAGAGGAATGAAAATAAAGACAACAGCTGGCAGATCTCTGCTGAACACTTTGAACCAATTTGACCCAGTTGACACATATCAATTAGAACAGCATTGTTCTCAAGAGCATATGGAACATTTACGGAGATAGACCATGTTCTGGGCTATAAAACAATAAATCCAGTGTTCTGGATTTTAACTTCCCTAACAGGTTAGTGGTCTCATTGTTGCTTTAATGCACAGTGCCCTAATGAATAAGGTGAGCATCCCTTCATGTGCTCATTTCCTATCTTTGTATTTGCATTGGTGAGGGAGCTGTGTTGTTGAGTTTTGATTATATTTTTTATGCAAGTCCTTTATCAGATATGTGTTTGGAAATATTTTCTCCTAGCCTGTAATTTCATTCTCTCAACTGTGTCTTTTCACAAAAAATGTTAATGTGCAGTTCAACTTTTCCAAATACTTTCATAAATTGTGAATTTGATGTTGTATCTAAAAACTCACCACCAAACCCAAGGTCACCTAAATTTTTTCACATGTTATTTTTCTAGAAGTTTTGCAGTTTACATTTTATGTCTATGATCCATTTTGATTCATAGTTTTTTTGTGTGAAAAGTGTGATGTCAGTGTCTAGACTCATTTTCTACATGTGGATGCCCAGTTATTCCAACACCGTTTGTTGAAAATACTATCTCTTTCTCCATTGAATTGTTTTTGCTCAGTTGACTATATTTAAGGGGATGTATTTATAGAAACTCAATTCTTTTTTAATTGATCTATTTGTCTGGTCTTTCACCAGTACCACATTGTCGTGATTATTGTAGCTTCATAGTACATTTTGAAGTCGGGACATGTCCTCTGACTGTCATTCTTCAATAGTATGTTCGCTATTTTGGGTCTTTTGTCTTTCCATGTAAACTTTAGGATCATTTGTTTACAGTATGCCCATAGAGTAATTTGCTGGCCTTTCAGTTGAGATTGTTTGGTCTGGTTTTGGTATTAGGTCTCAGAGAACGAATTAGGAAATGTTACCTCCTCTTTTATTGTTGAGTATTTGTATAATTTCTTCTTTAAATATTTGGTAGTATAAACAAGCAAAACCATCTGGGTCTGGAACCTTTTGTTTTGGAAGGTTATTATTTATTGATGCAATTTTGTTAAGAGATACAGACCTATTCAGATTATCTGTTTCTTTTTTTATCTATTATCCTGTGTGTGAGTTTTGGTAGATTGTGTCTTTGAAGGAACTGATCCATTTCATTTAAATTATCAAATGCTTCCACCAGTATTTTTATGTACCTAGGGTTATAGTTTTTCTTTTTTAATTCTCCTCCGTTATCATTATTCTTATCAGTCCCAATATTTAATCCACTTTAAATCTGCTCCACTAGAATATTTTCTGTTTCAGCACAGTATATACTCAATAAATATTAATGGGTTCAATCACCTTAAGCAGTTCCCAGCTGTTTATAATGCACTTTATTTCCTTTGTTCTCTGTGTACTTTAAGGTGGGAAAGTAGCAGTGTCCTCAAGTTTCTTATGAGGAAGGTGCCACTCAGAAAGATTAAAGGACTTGCCTTAGTTTACTCAGTTATTAAGTGGGCACAGCTGTAACTGTAACCTAGGTCTTCCAACTCCAAATGTTCGATCTTTTCTTCTGTCTTAACAGCAGCCATGTTGTTTTCACATCCCCCTCACTTTATCAGGAGCTCTGGGGAGAAATGGGGAGTGACATATTTAGATGCACAGTTGCCAAAATATTTACAGGGTTTTTTTTTCAGAAGAGATGTTCCCATGATAAGAGGTTCTCAAATATCTTCTTAACCTCTAAATATGTATTCAGACTGAAGCCTGGCACTTGAATTTTACAGATTTCTTTCAGATGATAAGGTAGTGTTTTTAAGGGACCGTATTTATGTTATAAACAGTCTGTGTTCGCTCCTTGCTTTTAATGATCTTCACTCTGTGGCAAAAGTGAGTCCTGGCTCTGAGAAGCTATTTATAGTTATCTTACTGAGGGAGTTAAAGCAAACAAATGATTTATACACTAACTTGCTAAGGACATTACTCATATTTTAAAGTAGTGCTTGATTAGTAAAAATTTTAATTTTAAAACTTCATTCATGATACAGTGGGTAGTAAAAAGAAAACAATAGGAAAAACATGGTCATCACATATTTTTTAATGTGCTTTAAAAAAGAATGTTTATGTAAAGTACCCAAGTCTGTTCTTTTATGGTTTATAAAAATGTTAAAGAAAACCCTCAGTAGTTATTCACTGCCGTAGAATCTAGCTAACATCTTTGGGAAATAACCTGAAAGCCATGTGCCTGCTATGCATTAAGCTTTGAGCTCTCTTTTGCGTTCTATAATTTATATGTTGTCCGAGCAGGAGGTAACTTTCATGATTTGCCTTTAAATTATGCATTAATACAATGAAATGTACTGACACAAATATAGACATGACCTATAAAGATTTCTTCTTTTTACCAGAATTGAACGTTTTAAAGACCTCTTTATTCTCCAAGCCAGCAATTTTCAACCTTTTTCATCTGATGACACACAATTCTGTGGCACACCCAAAAATATATTTTTTGCCAATCTGCCAAAAGAAAATAGGTGTAATTTTGATTTATTCACACTGGATGGTTGTTGTTGTATTGGCTGTTGTCACTTCTTTATTTACAGTCTAAGGGAAAAGAGGTCAGTACCCCTGACTAGTAAGTTATTGCATGTTTTAAAAATTCTTGAGGCACACTGGTTGAAAATCGCTGCTCTAAGTTACTCTTATCATAAATAAATGACAGAGCTATTCTGTGTTAAAACTATATTAGTGCATTGGATGTAGATATTATATAGGTTTTTAATAATAGGGTATTAAACTATCTATTGATACTTTGGTAAGTAAGCATATTTATTAAGAGCTTGACCAACAGCACAATTGAATATAAGTTTAGAAGCTTTAACGTAGATCTGTTTTCATGCAGTGAAAATTAAAACATTGTCTGGTGGGTGCCTGGCCTGAATTGTTTTTCTAGAGAAGAGTTAGTCTGAGATATCTGTAGTCTTGCCATTTATAAATGGTCTACATATATTTGACAGGTATCTCTAGCTTAGTGATATAATCTCTAACTGTGACTGAAAATTGCCCCACTAAACTGAAGAGACCAGTTCAAGCCCAAAGTTGCAAACTTGTTCATTAGCACACAAAGGTGGTTATTCTCTGCCTCCCGTCGGCCTCAGTGACCAGGAACCTGTGGTGTGCCATCTGATGCTGCTCTAGAACAACTAGAAGTACTGAAAGCCAATCTTAGTTGGAAACTGCAACTACTCAGTTGTCAAGAGCCATCATCAGAGCTTAGAAAATAAAGAGGCAAATTCTAAGACTATGTTGTGCAAGAGCAGAAAAACAAAGTTTCTTCTCACATTTATGAACTTTTCTTCTAAGTTTTCATTCTTTACTGCTTTTGTCTTTTTTCTTTCTTAGCATCTGAATTCATACTCTTATTGCACGAAGATTTTAAGAACTCCTACTTCGTAAGAAAAAACCAGAAATGTTACCCATACTTTCCAGCAAACATTGGTTCATCATTTAGTTATCTATATGCTATATAAGTTATCCATATTATCTAGCTAACACTAGTTTATTAGTTTATGTATCTATACTTGGGAGACCCTTATTGTGTGCTAATTAAAAACATAGTTTCTAAAAACCTAGATTTAAGTCACAGTTTATCTGCTCAATAGTTTTGTAATTTTAGAGAATTTGGCCTAACCTCACTGGGCCTGAATTTCTTCATTTAGAATTGTTCTGGGAGGGATTCAGTGATATGGTAACAGTAAGTACTTAGCACTGTACTTGCACATGCTATCCACTTAATAAATAGCAGCTACTTTTATCATCACTGTATAGATGGATTCTCCTGTTTAGCATGGAAGAGTCATTTATGTCATACATAACCTCATATTAGAATGAAATAATAGACTTGATATACTCATTTATTAGCAAAAAATTTAATTATAATTTTAAGCCTACCCAAAGGTGCTGAAAAATGAGTACACAAATATGCTAAAGGGATAAAAATTGCATAATGCAACTTTTTGGAAGAGCAATTATGCAGTATGTAACAGTACCCATAAAAATGCTCTTTGTCTCACTAATTCCCTTTCTAGAAATCTCTAATGAAGGAAATTTATACCAAACTTTGCAGTCACTAGCATTTGATAATAATAGGTAGGACTTGGGGGTATTGGGGAAGGAAACTTGAATGTCCAACAACAGAAAATGGTTGAGTAACATATAGTATTTTCATACAATTCATACTCTGTAGCTATTATGAAATATTTGATGAATGGAAAACTGCTCCCAATATACTAGTTAGTAACAAAAATAAATAAAAGTACATGTGAATGCCAGGCCAGTGGCCATGGCCATGCAGGTTCCCATTGGATTTGGGCAGACGGTAAAGGAACTATGGAGCTGGAAATTGGCGGGCCATTCCATTTATTAGAGTCTCACAATGGCGGACAAGCAAGAAGGCAGGGAAAACCACTTCTTTTTCTCTCTCTCTCCCTCTTCCTCTCTCTCTCTCTCTCTCTCTGTTGGCAAGAAAACAGGCGGGCGGGGGAGGGGGACAGGGTAACCCCTTCTCCTGCAAATAGTAGCATAAAATGACCCCTCCCAATGGTGACAGGCAATCCACAGTCTACAGTCTGCCGCCCTGAGGGCAAGCACGTGCAGCCTTACACAGACTATACACACATGGTGCTGCCCTGCTCATGCACCAATTAGGCCAAGTGCAAGCGAGCAAGCCTAACACACCTGTTTGCCCAACATTGAAATACTCAAATTTTATACACTAAGAAAAATATTCCTTTCTCTCTCCCTTTCTCTCCTCCCCAGAAAAAAGACTGAGAGAATATACATCAAAATATCAAATGTGTTCATCTCTGAGTAGTTGGATTTCATTTTTCTGTATGCTTTAGAGTTTCCAAATTGTATATAATAAGTTACTTGGCAAACCTCATATGAAAAGCAGTGGAGGGAATCGTGGGTGTCTGTTGTTTATTAGTGTGACTTACTGAAAGAAAGTTTTAAGAAACTGAAAGCTGCTCCTTGGACCCGTAAACTGACCTCCAAAATTCAAGTCTTACCTCGTAGACGGAAGCACTTTAGTTTGTTCGGGGGGCGAAGAGGTGACTTCTGGGTATTTGTGAGTACTTTGTTTGATTCGGCAGATAAATAAGAGCTTAAAGAGGGAGAGGTGGTTTTTAGTATGAAGGAGGAAAGGAAGCTTCTTGCAGAAACAAAATCAGAGTGAAATTTACTTAAGACTTTCAAAGAAGATTGTTAAGCAGGGGCTTGGATCATTTAAATTTTATTTGTTTCCAAAATATTTGTGATGGCCAGCAGGAGAACAATGTACATTTCTAGTGGGAAGTTCATGGAAGAATATGTTGTTTAAGGCTGGTGGCCGTGGCCATGCAGATTTGCATTGGATTTGGGCAGACAGTAAAAGAAACTATGTACCCGGAAAATGGTGGGCCATTAAGTTTTTAGAGTTTCGCAATGGTGGACAAGGAAACAGGCGGCGGAGTTGGGGGGGGGACCTCTTCTCCAGCAAACAGTAGCAACAAGTGGCTCCTCCCGATGGCAGCAGGCAGTTCCCAATCTATAATCTGCCGCCCTGAGGGCAAGTACCCGCAGCCTTACATAGACTACACACACATGGTGCTGCCCGTGCTCATGCACCAATCAGGCAAAGTACAAGCGAGCAAGCCTAACACACTTGTTTGCCCAACATGTTGTGACTGTAGAAAACTACTCAAGAGTAATTGACTTTTTCAGATAATGTATATTTTAAAGTAATTTTAAATACCAAGAACAGAATTATAATTTTTTGTAACTTTTTTTAAAATCAGGATCCAGTTTATGGAAAAGGAAAACTTGGAGAGATCCAGGGCCTTATTCTGGGAATGCTGGACACCTTTAACTATGAACAAGTAAGCTACTTTCTATTTCTCAGCCTCTCCTAAGGTAGAAAGAAGCTATTTCTTCTTTGCACCTATACTTTTTCTTTTAAAATTACCATCTAGCCTGACCAGGTGGTGGCTCAGTGGATAGAGCGTCGGACTGGGATGCAGAAGACCCAGGTTTGAGACCCCGAGGTTACCAGCTGGAGCGTGGGACCATCTGGCTTGAGCAAAAGCTCACCAGCTGCTTCTCACCTCTCTCCTTTCCTGTCTGTCTGTCCCTATCTATCCCTCTCTCTGACTCTCTCTGTCCCTGTAAAAAAAATAAAATAAAATAAAATTACCATCTATTTAGTGGAAGCTCAGTAGATTAAAATGTATGGTTTTTAAAAATTTTTTAAACTTCTCTTGACCTAAATTCATTAATACATATTTTATACACATGCACTCTAGAATGTGGAAATGTATCAAATTCAGACTCATTTTATTGTTTTGATTTTTTGGCAGGGGAACAGGTACATTTCAAAATCAGAACTGTGAAAAACTTTCTGGAAAAATAAGTAAATGTAAAGATAAAACCTGTGAAAATAAAGGGTAAAGTGAGCGTAGCAAATTTCAAAATAAAATGAAAAGAGTGTTCTTTTAAATTACATGAAGCAGATAATTGCCACTAACCCAAACTGATCATTAGTTTTCCCTTAACTCAAAACTGCCGGTAGCTTTAATTCTCAGTAGGAGCCACGGAGGGGAACAGATTGTTTTCTTAATGTACTCCACAGTAACTCAAGAAGCCACCTAGGAAAAGTGCCATTTAGGCATGGTAGATACAATATCTGCTTTTTAAATAACCAGAAGAGAAAGAAACATTTGGGCAGCAGAGCTTTTCTTGGTTGCTGTACAAACTGCAGTTGTGCAAACGCCCAGAGAAGCGGCTGCAGCCCTCCAGGCACAGAGTGCATGGCAGTGGGAAGCTGGTGCCAGGCAGAGCGTTGCTCTGAACTCTGGAACTTTGGAAGAGGAGGAAAAGATGGATGGATTAGAAAGAATTACCTGGAGTTCTAATGGTTAGACCATTCAAATTCAAGTTGTGAAGAAACAGGACCCATACATATGCTGTCTACAAGACAGACACCTTAAAACAAAAGATGCACATAGACTGAAGGTAAAAGGGTGGAAAAAAATATTTCATGCAAATGGAAATGAAAAAAAAGCCGGGGTAGCAGTACTTATATCTGACAAAATGGACTTTAAAACAAAGGCTGGAGTAAGAGATAAAGAAGGCCACTACATAATGATAAAGGGAACAATTCAACAGGAAGATATAACTATTATAAATATCTACGCACCAAATATAGGAGCCCCGACATACATAAAGCAGACTTTGATGGATAGAAAGGGCGAGATTAACAGCAATACTGTCATAGTAGGGGATTTCAATACCCCACTAACAACACTGGCTAGATCCTCAAGAAAGAAAATTAATATAGAAACAGCAGACTTAAAGGATACACTAGATCAACTTGATTTAATAGATATCTTCAGAACTTTTCACCCTAAAGCAGTAGAATATACATTCTTCTCAAGAGCTCATGGTATGTTTTCTAGGATAGACCACATGTTAGGACACAAAAATGGTCTCAACAAATTTAAGAAGATTAAAATCATATCAAGCATTTTCTCTGATTACAATGCCTTGAAACTAGAAAGTAACCACAAAAGAAAAACTGAAAAATACTCAAAACACTTGGAAACTAAATAGCATGTTATTAAATAATGAATGGATTAACAATGAGATCAAAGAAGAAATAAAAAAGTTTCTATAAACAAATGATAATAAACATACATCAACTCAAAATTTATGGGACACAGCAAAAGCAGTACTGAGAGGGAAGTTCATTGCACTACAGGCATATCATAAGAAGCTAGAAAAAGCTCAAATAAGCAACCTGACCCTGCATCTAAAAGAACTAGAAAAACAACAGCAAATAAAACCCAGGACAAGTAGAAGGAAGGAAATAATAAAGATCAGAGCAGAAATAAATGACATAGAGGCTAAGGAAACAATACAGAGGATCAATGAAACCAGAAGCTGGTTCTTTGAAAAGGTAAACAAGATTGATGAACCTTTACCTAGACTCACCAAGAAAAATAGAGAGAGGACTAAAATAAATAAAATTAGAAAGGACAGTGAAGAAATAACAACTGACACAACAGAAATACAAAGCATTGTAAGAAAATACTATGAAGAACTCTGTGCCAAAAAATTAGACAACCTAGGTGAAATGGACAAATTTCTTGAATCATATAATCTTCCAAAAATCAATCTGGAAGAATCAGAACACCTAAACAGACCAATTACAACAAATGAGATCGAAACAGTTATCAAAAAACTCCCAAAAAAGACAAGTCCTGGGCCTGATGGCTTCACAAGTGAATTCTACCAAAAATTCAAAGAAGAACTAACTCCTATCCTCCTCAAGCTATTTCAAAAAATTCAAGAGGAAGGAAGACTTCCAAACTCCTTTTAAAAGGCAAGCTTTATCCTCACTCTAAAACCAGGTAAATACACTATAAAGAAAGAAAACTATAGGCCAATATCCTTGATGAACATAGATGCTAAAATTCTCAACAAAATATTAGCCAACCGGATTCAGCAATATATGAAAAAAATCATACACCATGATCAAGTGGGATTTATTCTGGAGAGGCAAGGCTGGTTTAATATTTGCAAATCAATCAATGTGATTCATCACATAAACAAAAGGAAGAACAAAAATCACATGATAATTTCAATAAATGCAGAAAAGGCATTTGATAAAATCCAGCACCCATTCATGCTCAAAACTCTCAGTAAAGTGGGAATACAGGGAACATTCCTTAACATGATAAAGGCCATCTACGACAAACCCACAGCAAACATCATACTAAATGGGCAAATATTAAAAGCAATCCCCTTAAGATCAGGAACCAGGCAGGGGTGTCCCTTTTCACCACTTTTATTCAACATAGTTCTGGAAGTCCTAGCTACAGCAATCAGACAAGAAGAAGAAATAAAAGGCATTCAAATTGGAAAAGAAGTAAAACTGTCATTATTTGCAGATGATATGATATTGTATATAGAAAACCTTAAAGTCCCAGTCAAAAAACTACTGGACCTTATAAATGAATTCAGCAAGGTGGCAGGATATAAAATTAATACTCAGAAATCAGTGGCATTTCTATATACCAACAATGAACTGTCAGCAAAAGAAATTAAGGAAACAATCCCCTTCACTATTGCAGCCAAAAAAATAAAGTACCTAGGAGTAAATTTAACCAAGGAGATTAAGGACTTGTACTCGGAAAATTATAAAACATTGATAAAAGAAATCAAGGAAGATACAAACAAGTGGAAGCATATTCCGTGCTCATGGCTAGGAAGAATAAACATCATTAAAATGTCTATATTACCCAAATAAATTTATAAATTCAATGCAATACCAATTAAAATACCAATGACATACTTCAAAGATATAGAACACATATTCCAAAAATTTATATGGAACCAAAAAAGAACACGAATAGCCTCAGCAATCTTAAAAAGAAAAAATAAAGCAGGAGGTATCACTCTTCCAGATATCAAGATTTACTACAAGGCCATTATACTCAAGACAGCCTGGTACTGGCATAAGAACAGGCACATAGATCAATGGAACAAAACAGAGAACCCAGAAATAAACCCACAGCTTTATGGACAACTGATATTTGACAAAGGAGAAAAGAACATACAATGGAGTAAAGACAGCCTCTTTAACAAATGGTGTTGGGAAAATTGGACATCTACCTGTAAAAAATGAAACTAGACCATCAACTTACACCATTCACAAAAACAAACTCAAAATGGATAAAAGACTTAAACGTAAGCTGTGAATCCATAAGCATCTTAGAAGAAAACATAGGCAGCAAGCTCTCCGACATCTGTAGCAGCAATATATTTGCTGATTTATCTCCACCGGCAAATGAAATAAAAGGCAAGATAAACAAATGGGACTATATCAAACTGAAATGTTTTTGCACAGGTAAAGACAATAAGAACAGAATAAAAAGACGAACCACACAATGGGAGAACATATTCGACAGCACGTCTGATAAGGGGTTAATAACCAAAATTTATAAAGAACTTATAAAACTCAACACCAGGAAGACAAACAATCCAATCAAAAAATGGGCAAAGGAAAGGACATCCAGATGGCCAATAAGCTTATGAAAAAATGCTCAACATCACTAATCATTAGAGAAATGCAAATTAAAACCATAATGAGGTATCACCTCACACCAGTCAAATGGCCCTCATCAGCAAAACAACACGGAATAAGTGCTGGCGGGGTTGTGGAGAAAAGGGAACCCTTCTGCACTGCTGGTGGGAATGCAGACTGGTGCAGCCACTGTGGAAAACAGTTTGGAGATTCCTCAAAAAATTAAAAGTCGAACTGCATTTGACCCAGCTATCCCACTTACAGGAATATACCCTAAGAACACCATAGCACTGTTCGAAAAGAAGAAATGCGCCCCCATGTTCGTGGCACATTGTTCACAATAGCAAAGATCTGGAACCAGCCCAAGTGTCCATCAGAAGACGAGTGAATAAAAAACTTTGGTACATATATACTATGGAATACTACTAAGCCATAAGAAATGATGACATCGGATCATTTACAACAAAATGGATGGACCTTGATAACATTATACGGAGTGAAATAAATTAGATAAAAAAACTGAGAACAGCATGATATCATACATAGGTGGGACATAAAAGTGAGACTATGAGATATGGACAAGAAAATGGTTGGTGGTTACGGGGCGGGGGGAGGGAGGGGTGGGAGGAGGGAGGGGAGGTTGGGATAGGGAGGAGGGGAGTGGCATAGGGAAAACCAGATAGAAGGTGACAGGACAATTTGACTTTGGGTGACGGGTATGCAACACAATTGAATGATAAGATAATCTGGAGATGTTTTCATTGTACATATGTACCCTGACTTATTGGTGTCACCCCATTAAAATTAATAATAATTAAAAAAAAAGACAAAGGCAAAAAAATTTTCAATTTCTGCATTACAGATAGAAAGCTAGGCTCTATATATAGCAAGGTCAGTATATTATTCCCCTTTGGGATTGACAGAAAGAACCCAGCTGTACATCTAAGTGATGAGGTATATATGAATGTTGAGAACTAAATATAGTGTGAACAGAGTACTTTATAACACATAGGACCTTAAAAATCACTTGATGTGATAGCTATGAAAAGTCTTTCTGTGACTTAATGACAGATGTCAGAGTCTTGAATAAAGTCAAATGACCTTTAAGTGCTGATCAGGAAACTGAGATCTCTCTGCCCCAGGGAAATGAAAATCAGTCGTGGCCATTAACTTGTCCCATAAAAGGTTGTTTGAAATATTGCCATGGATGCAGTTTCTATTTAAAAAATCAGGGATATTTTTGTTATTTGTTACAATACTTTGAACCATTCAGAGAATTTATTTTATACATGTAATAAATAAATAGATTTGGGTTTATCTAGTCATTCGAAAGCCATCAGTAGTGAATTAAGCCACAGAATGTGCACATTTTTCAGGAGAAACTAGTAACAGTCTCAATAATTATTTTGAGAATCTTGATGTCTGCACTTAAATGTCATTAGCTCTGCACATTAAAGTTAACCACTTAATTTAGAGTTTTTTGAGGTTTATTTCATGCCTTTGTAGTGTATTTTAATTTCAGTTATTTGTGGTTTAAAACTAAACAACTGATATTTCCCATTCATCGCCTTTGTCTCTTTCATTCTATAAACCATTATTTTGTTTGTTTTTGTTTTGGTCTTTCCTAGACCCTTCTGGAAACCACTACTAGCCTTCTAAACCAAGATCTCCATTGGTCGTTGTGTAACCTGAGAGCCTCAGTCACCAGAGGACTGAATCCCAAACAGGACTACTGCTCTATATGTTTGCAGCAGTATAAGAGACGTCAAGAAATGGCTGATGAAATTATTGTCTTTAGGTAAAAGAGAGAAGGAAATGTTATACATATGGGTGTGTGTGTGTACACATATGGTTTTACCAGACAGGAATACATGTGGATACACAACCCATTCAATCATTCTCACAGTGAACATAGCAAGACAGTGTTCCTGCTCTGATAGACCATATGTTCTGCATGGGAGTCAGGAGAAATGGGTGTTCGGGTGGTCAGGCAATAAATAAATACAGAGCTATGAGTAAAAATAAAGCACAGGTAAAGGGATGGAGGTATGAAGTGTTCAGGGTGAGAATGCTATTTTTTTTTGAGAGTGATATTTTAAGATACCATAATGAGGAAGAACATCTCTAAGCAAGTGACATTTGAGTAGAATGAGAGGTAGGTGTGAAGGCTCAAAATATATTTTAAGGGTAGAGCTAACTTGCTGATGTATTATATGTGGAATGTGAGTTGCCTGAGCAACTGGATGAACAGGGTACCATTGTCTAAAATGAGGAAGAACAGGTGTGATGAACTGGAGAAATCAAGAATTTTGTCTTGGAGATGTTAGCTTTGAGATGGTAGGCAGACAGTTTTTCTAGTCAGCAACTAGAGAGCATGTCCTGGAAATACAGATTTAGAAACTGACAGCATACAAATGATATTTAAGGCAACAGTGCAATGAGAAAAAATCTAGTATAAAATGAAAGGTTCGATCTCAGGAGCAAAGACAGTTCACCTAGAATGTATGGAGAGAGAAAATATAAGATAAACTCTATAGCCAAATTTCTTGAGTTGTAATCCTAACTTTTCTATTTACTAGCTGTGAGACCTTGACAAGTAACTTAATCTCTTTACATCTTAGCTTCTCATCTCTAAATTGGAATCATAATGCTACTACATCCTATGGTTTTGTAAGAATTAAATGAGATAATTCATGTAAGAGATCTGTTATTATGGTGACATATAGTAAGCACTGTGAAAGTGTTAGCTACTATTACTATAGATGCAGGAAGATTGGTAGATATGGTGATAGGAAAGGGAAGTAGTTCTCATCACACAAAAAGAACCCACTCAGTGAACAAGTATATTATTGGGAACCTGCTGTATGCCAGGTCTTGTTCAAGGAGACAGTGTGCAGGAAACAAAGGATCTGCTCTCATGGAATTTACATTCCAGTGACATGGCAGACAGATGAGTAAACTGCCAGAGAGTGACTGCTATGGAAAATAATAAAGCATGTTAAGTGAGATACAGTGTTTGGGGCAGGAAAGATATTTTATAAAGCATGGTCATGGAAAGCCTCACTATTAAAGTGACTTATGAACAGACAATTTAAAATTACTAACAAAAATGTAATTAACAATTAAAACATGGTATAGAAGAAAGAGAATATTTGGAACTACTAAGTCATAAAGAATCATTAGGGTAAGTCTCTCTATTTAAGTGACATTTGATCAGAGACCTAAAGGAAGTGGCTATGCAGTATCAGGGTAGAATGCCTCAGGCAGAGAATCAACAAGTACAGAAAGCAGGCAGCAGGAATGTTCTGGGCTTATCTAAGGAGCAGTGAATGAGTTGGTGAGTGCCACCTGAGCAGCGTGAAGGAAAGGAAAAATGATAAGAAATGACCAGAGGAGGAGCAGAGGCCAAATTGTGTAGGAACTGCATCATGTAAAGATTAAACTTGGCGCCGAACAAGGCATCAAAAAATAAAAAGAAAAGATTAAACTTGGCTCTGGGATGAGAAGCCATTGGGTGGCTTTGAGGATAAGACTGGCATTATCTGACCTGTCTTAAGGATCACTGTGTGTTGAAGATGCACTATGGAAAGGCAAGGGCAGAAGTAGGCTGTTGCAGTAGTCCATGTGAGAGTTGGCCCAAGGTAGTTAATGATGAAGTAAAATGTAGTAGGATTCTGGGTATATTCTGAAAGTAGAAGAGCTTAAAGGATTTGTTTGTAGGTTGGAGGTGAGGTATGAGAGAAATGGAATAGTCAAGGATGACTCCCAAGTTTTTGGCCTGAGAAACTAGAAGAATGCTATTGCCATTTATTGAGATGTGGAAGGTTAGATGAAATCGTGCAGTGGGGGTCAAGCAGGCTGAAAGTCAGGAATGTTGAACATGTTAAATTTAAGTCCATTAACATCCACATCTTGAAGAGACAGATGGGGGGATTTAGGAGAGAAGTCTGGGCTGAAGGTATAAGTCGAGCTGCCAGCAGCATGTAGTGGTATTTTAAAGCCATGGAATGGGAAGGAATTGCTAAAGGAGAAGGGTAGTTGTGGAAAAGAAGAATATTGAGAGGAAAGACTGCAAGAGAAAGTTTATGTAGAAAAAGAGAAAGGGGGTGATGGGTATGTAGCATAATCAACTGTCAAAATAACCTGAAGATGTTTTCTCTGAACATATGTACGCTGATTTATCAATGTCACCCCATTAAAGTTGATAAAAACAATTAAAAAAGAAAAGAAAAAGAGAAAGGCTATCGAGACTACAGAAAAAGATTGGCTTCTGAGGCAGGCCACATCTCAGGTGGGAGGAGTGAGGGGTATCAGTGTAAGTGACTGAAAGGTACACTCAACACTGGGGTCAGGAGGCTCATTTGTTAACTTAATCAATAGGGAATTTCTTCATAGGAATAGTGTGAGAATTTACTGTGACACTGATATTTTTGTTAATGCTTAATCAAATCACAGCTTTTGCCTTGAATCTGTTGATGCAAATTGCTTCGGTTATTATCAAGCTACTTATATAATTGCAATTTTCCCCAGTTGACTTTTTTTCAAATTGTTTAACAGTATTTGAGAAATGAACAGAGGTTTAACTCACCTCCCAGGTTGTTTTAGTCAGAGAACTGGGATTCTGTACTTACTAGCAGCTTAAGTACACAGATATGTGAGCCTGGGTTTTAAGAAAGAGAGGACAGCAACAAGTTAGTTCCCTCTTTTGTTTCTTAACCTGTACAACCATCAGAGCATTCCAGCTCCAGAAAGCTGTGTCACTTACAAACACCCTCCAACACAGCTGATGTTCATGGTGTTTATGATAATGAAAAGTACAAATTGGTTGCCTTTGTTTTGCAGCTGTGGTCATTTGTATCACTCATTCTGTCTGCAAAACAAAGAGTGCACCATCGAAACTGAGGGGCAGACAAGATGGATATGCTACAAATGCAGCTCAAGTAACAAAGCAGGAAAATTAAATGAAAATTCATCTGAACTCAAAAAGGGAAGGATAACACCATCACAGGTAAGACTTGTTTTTGTGGCAAAATGGCAGTGTTCTTATAAATGTCTTGTAGGGCCAGCCTCATATTTTTCAGGTCCTATAGGCTTCAACAAATTTACCTAATGGGTATCTAGTGCATGACATCTATTCAGTCCTGTTTAGGGTAGAAGAGCTTCTCTTCTCTGCCCAGCACTAAAAAAATGGGGATCTGAGAGCGATGGTAGCTATTTTCTACCGTTAAAAAGCTTAAGATCTATTTGAACAGAGAGAGGTACATCCATCAGCCAGCTTAAGATCATTTAATAAAGTAAGAGGTCAACAAGTACAAGTGCTACAGCAGTAATGGGCACCTATGGTTGAAGTGTACAGTTACACTTCCTGCCCTGACCAGGAATTGAACTTGGGACATCCACGCGCTGGCCTGACAGTCTACCACTGAGCCAACTAGCCAGGGACTTTATTCATTTTATTTTATTTATTTTTTATTTATTTATTTTTACAGAGTCAGAGAGAGGGATAGATAGGGACAGACTGACAGGAAACGAAGAGAGATGAGAAGCATCAATCATTACTTTTTCATTGCTGTTGCGACACCTTAGTTGTTCATTGATTGCTTTCTCACATGTGCCTTGACCGCGGGCCTTCAGCAGACCGAGCCACCCCTTGCTGGAGCCAGCGACCTTGGGTCCAAGCTGGCGAGCTTTTGCTCAAGCCAGATGGGCCCCGCGCTCAAGCTGGCGAGCTCGGGGTCTTGAACCTGGGTCCTTCGCATCCTAGTCCAATGCTCTATCCACTGCACCACCGCCTGGTCAGGCATCTTGATTCATTTTATATCCTTTCATTTTTCTTCTTAAACAGGCATTGGAGCAAAATTTGAACTCTACTGCTTAATAGCTATTGGGTAGACAGGACCTGTGGGGTGCAGTGTAGAGGAGGAGCAGTTACTGGGGCTGCAACTTGCTCACGGTGCTGTTCTCAGTTTCCTTCCTTTTCAGCATGGGAAGTAGTGTCACCTGTATTGTTTCCTGCTCTTTCCCGTATGCCTCCCTATCCGGTAGGCAGCCTAAACATCACTTAGTGATAAGTTGGATCTGTTGGTTTTTTCTTTATCTTTCATCAGCTTTCAGTGTTATATCAGAGGCAGACTGGAGAAAAACAACACCCTTCACTAGTTTCTTGCAGGTAACAGGTCAGAATTTCTACACTCCAAGGCAGGCATTCATTTATGTACTCACACATTATATATAGGACAGCACCGGGCACTGTGCTCTGTGTTGGGGATACACAGTAGACAAGGCAATTGCCTTGTGCAGTTTAGAATCAATGAAATTATAAACAGAGTTTGAATAGATGTTCTCCAGGTTGTTTTTTTTTTAATAATGCTTCCATTCTTTTTTTTTAATTTATTGATTTTAGAGAGAGTGAGGGGAAGGAGCAGTGACCTTGTTGTTCCACTTACTTATGCATTCATTGGTTTATTCTTTTTTTTTTTTTTACCGGGACAGAGAAAGAGTCAGAGAGAGGGATAGATAGGGACAGACAGACAGGAATGGAGAGAGGTGAAAAGCATCAATCATCAGTTTTTTGTTGCAACACCTTAGTTGTTCATTGATTGCTTTCTCATATGTGTCTTGACTGCGGGCCTTCAGCAGACTGAGTAACCCCTTGCTGGAGCCAGCGACCTTGGGTCCAAGCTGGTGAGCTTTGCTCAAGCCAGATGAGCCCGTGCTCAAGCTGGTGACCTTGAAGTCTCAAACCTGGGTCCTCCGCATCCCAGTCCGACGCTCTATTCACTGCGCCACCATCTGATCAGGCTCATTGGTTTATTCTTGTATGTGCCCTGACCTGGGATCGAACCCACAACCATGGCGTATCAGCACGACACTCTAACTAAGCAACCCAGTCAGAGCCTTCAACTTCTTACACCAATTCTGTCAATTTTCTGAACTGGGTATCCAACATTCAATTCAATTCAATTCAATTCTGACACTAACTACTAGAAGTTAGCATTAGACTCCGCAGGGTTAAGAGTTCACTATGGCAGTCTAGCCATTACTCTGCCCTCTCTTCAGACACCAGACACAAATGGGGTGTCCAGGTTACCCACACTCCAGCCTGACTTGGCACACTCATGGATCTGTTACAGTCCACCCCCTACCCAGGTTCAGTAATTCACCAGAATGAGTATAAGAACTTAGGAAAATATATTTACTTGTTTATTATAAAGGATACAATTCAGAAATAACCAGAAAGAATAAATGTTTAGGGTGAGGTATGGGAAGCAAAGGGCACTTCTATACCCTCTCCCGGCATACCACCTTCTTCCAACCCAGAAGCTCTTTAAACCTCATTTAGGGGTTTTTATGGAGGTTTCATTATGTGGTCATAATTGATCAAATCATTGGCCATTGGCGATTAACTGAATGTCTAGCCCTCTCCCCTTCCCAGAGGTAGCAGCAGGGAGGGGAAGATAGGGAGGATAGGGCAGGGTAGAGCTTTTATGGTTTGCTCTTTCTGGTGACCAGCTGCCATTCTGAAGCTGCGCGGGGTCCCCAGCCACACATAATCTCATTAGCATATAAAAGGCACTCTTATTACTCAGGAGATTCCAAGAGTTTTAGGAACTATGTGACAGGAACCAGGGACATAAATCAAAATTTTTTATATTATATCACAAGTACATACAAGTGAATATACTGTAAGAACAGATAACCAATAAATCTAATGTAGACATGAGGGGTCATGGACGGCTTCCACAAAACACCGTGTTAGCTGCCCGTGAATAAAAATAGAAGTAAGCTAGATGAGTTTAAGTGCAACAGTAGGCAAGGAGGAGGAGTATTTCAGGCAGAAGGAACCTATATGGAGCAAACATGCAGCATCTCTACTGTAAAGCAGAAAAGAACCTAGAACTAGACATTGAGTGGGATTGGATCTAGAGGGCACAAGAGAGTGGTATGAAATAATGGCTAGTGATAAACGGGCCACATTAATTATTTTTATGTGCTAAAGGTATAGGGAAGATTTTGAAGGGTTTTGAGGAAGCAATGATATGATATGATCAAAATAGGTTTTTGTTTTTCTTTTTAAAGTAGTATTTTTAAAAGAACATGGTAGCCTGGCCTGTGGTGGTGCAGTGGGTAAAGTATCCACCTGGAATGCTGAGGTCACCAGTTCAAAACGCCAGGCTTGCCTGGTCAAGGCACATACAGAAAGCAACTACTCCAAGTAGATGCTTCCTGCTCCTCCCCCTTTCTCTCTCTCTCTCTCTCTCTCTCTCTCTCTCTTCTCTCTAAAAACAATAAATAAAATCTAAATAAATAAATAAACTGCAGAACTGAAAGGGAAGCAAGAATGGATATAGGGAGACCAAGAACATTGAAGTGATGTAGAGGAGAGAAGTGGTGACTTGTTCTAGAATGGTAGAAATTGGGTTGGAGAAAAGGGTACATATTTGAGATGTCTGCAGATGAGCACAGACATTAAAAAAGAGAATTCATTGTTGGAGTTAGAGATGTCTGCAGGACATAAAGGTAAGGATGTTTAATATGGTTTCCAGATTGGAAATTTTGTTAACTATACATCCAAAATGCTTTCTTGTTTGCATTTAGGGAAGGAAAGACAGGTCCTGTGATTTTCAGCATCTTTCCAAGCTGAAACCAAATGCAGATGGGAAACCTTTATTTATGCAGATACTTAAAGCATTACATCTTGGGCCCTTCAGTTTTTTTCCTGTCAGTTATATCCTATGCATAAACAACTTGTGATTATATGCATATGGTGGCCTAGATATTACCATATAGATTTTTTCTCCCTAGATAGTCCTGAGGGGCTAAAATAGACTCTTTCTTTTTAAAAACTACAATTACTTATTATATATGTTATTGTGTATTTTAATACATAATTTGCCAAGAGTAATATTCACCTTCTGCTAGTTTTGACAGCCCCCTTTACAATCAAGCTGTAGAGCAGTATGATTACTCTCCTTCAGAAGTCCCCTGTATTTCTCTGTAATCAATCTCTCCCATACCCTCAACCCCTGGCAACCACTGATCTATTTGAGATTAATTTTTAATAGCACATGAAGTGAGGATTAAGATTTGTCCTTTTGCATGTGGATATACATTAAATTGCCCCTGTACCTTAATCAGAAAGTCAGTTAAGTATTTATGTGCGGTTCTTTCTCTGGACTTCGTATTCTAGTCCATTGTTCTAAATAGCTATCCTTTGTTCAGGGCTGTAGCTTTATAGTAAATCTAGATAACAGGTACTTTGAATCCTCTAACTTTGTTCTTTCTGACATTTT
This sequence comes from Rhynchonycteris naso, assembly GCA_037038555.1. NCBI lineage: Eukaryota > Metazoa > Chordata > Mammalia > Chiroptera > Emballonuridae > Rhynchonycteris > Rhynchonycteris naso. The sequence goes on from CM073002.1 coordinate 42,166,031, forward strand.
TTGGTCCTGTTTTCTTTGCTTTTCCATTTAAGTTTTAAAATCAGCTTGTCAGTTTCTACAAAATAATCATGCTAGGATTTTATTGGGATTGTGTTGGATATGTAGATCAATTTGGGGATAGTTGACATCTTAAGAATATTGAGTCTTCCAATTCATTAACGTATTTCCCAGTTTACTTAGCTCTCTGATTTATTTCATCAGTGTTCTGCAGTTGTAGCATATAAATTTATATATGACTTGTAAGATTTATTTCTAAGTGTTTAATGACTTTGATGCTATTGCATATTTTACTGTTTTCTATTTCAGTTTCTAACTGTTCATTTCTGGAACACAGAAATACAATATATTTTTGTATATTGACCTGTATCAAGTAACCAGTACCTTACTAAGCTTACTTATTGTACTAATACTTTTTGTAGATTCTTTTGTATTTTTGACATAGACAGTCATAACATATGCAAATAATAACTTTTATTTGTTCTTTTCCAATTTTATGCCTTTTATTACTTTTTCTTCCTTTATTGCATTGGCCTCCAGTATAGTACTAAATAGGAATAGTGAGACTAGATATCCTTGCCTTGTTACTAATCTTCTGGGGAAAGTGTTTAATTTATATCACTAAGTATAATGTTAACTGTAGACTTTTTGTATGTAACCCTTATATCATATTTAGAAAACCTCTTCTATTTCATGTTTTGCTGAGAATTTTTTCATGAATTGGTAAATTTTGAAGCCATTTAGACTACATTGATTGTTCTTTTCCCACATCCCCACACCTCATACAGTGAAGAAAGACAATAATCTATTTCATTGTCTTTACTCCTGCCTGCTCTCAGAGAAGCTTGACAAGCAAAATTATTTTGAAATTGTAATACGTTTCAAAGGCAGTTTTATTTCTGAGGCCATCCCATTCTCCACAGCAGGAGAGATGAGTCAGCCTTTTCATTCTTTAGGGAACTTCAGGAAGATTACTGATCAGATCCTCTTGAAAATCTCTGATGATTCCTAATAATGAAGCAAGCTTGAATGAGAACTATTTTAGATTTCTTAAGTTTTCTTCTAGCTGTGTGTCTTACTTGTTTTTCTTACTAAGATCGTGTAAAAAGATCTAGTAGGTTGCTAACACAAGAAGGAAAGAGGAAGTGAAATTTATCAAATGTATGCTTGAGATATGTTTATGCTAATAGTCACAACAACTTTTTTTTTTTTTTTTTTTTTTTTGGTATTTTTCCAAAGTTAGAAGCAGGGAGGCAGTCAGACAGACTCCTGCATGCTCCGATCGCGATCCACCCGGCATGCCCACCAGGGGGCGATGCTCTCCCCATCTGAGGTGTTGCTCCGCTGTGGCTGGAGCCATTCTATTGCCGGAGATGGAGGCCATGGAGCGGCCCTCAGCACCTGGGCCATCTTTGCTCCATTGGAGCCTGAGCTGTGGGAGGGGAAGAGAGAGATACAGAGGAAGGAGAGGGGGAAGGGTGGAGAAGCAAATGGGTGCTTCTCCTGTGTGCCCTGGCCAGGAATCAAACCCAGGACCTCCAGACGCTGGGCCGACGCTCTATCACTGAGCCAACCGGACAGAGCCACAACTTTCAAGGGTAATATATTCCCTATTTTACAGCGGAAGAAACTATATGTAGCTCAGAGAGGAAGGGCCAGTATTTAAACTCAAGTTTGTAGGACTGTCTTTACCCCCTGTTTTCCTATCTCCATCCTGTTCTATTGTTAGCATTCTGGCTGTATTAAAACATGGTAAAGTTGATTTTTCTTACTATTGTGTGAGCCATTCACATTTTTAAGTAAAAAAAAAAATTTGAAATGGAAATGGTAGCTTTTATTAAACTTTATTTCACATAAGTTCTACTTTGCTCTCTTAATTTCCTTTGAAAATCTTGAGCACCGGTTAACTTCCTAGCTAGTGCATAGAGGGTAACAGGTGAGGGTCCTAGTGACTCTGAAATCAAGCTGAGACTGCCAACCAGCTTCCACCTGTTGCTCTCTACCTCCAAAAGATCCTGAATGTATTTGAAGCTTTTCGCCACCTTCATAATGAGATCCTTCCTTCTATCAAGTAGCTTTTTGTTTCACCCTTTTCCAAAACTTATGATAATTGACTTTTACTTATTCAGTTTCTGACTCCAGCTTAACAGGATGCAACAGTTACCCTCAAAACTGTGTTTCTGGTAAATAAAGTCTTGCTGCTCTTTTTCTCATTGCTGTTTTCACAAGTGGAAATATATATATAACCAATAACTCTGACATAGTAGGTGCCTTCCAACAGGTTTGCACAGACAAGGTGGGAGTTATTGCCCCAGAAATTCCCTGCTTTCCTCTGGAATAAGTACTTTTCTTCTTTACAAACAGGAAAAAAGTCAAAGTTTATTCTTTGCTTTTGATCTCTCCCCCTATTTAGGTTTAGAACTGAAACATAAGTCTACAGAGTAGTCCTTGCCAGTCTCTGTTCTACTCTGTTTTGCTTTCTCTGCCAATTACCCACAGATGAAATACATTGGAGTCACTAATTCAACTGACAAACTCATTGTTCTATTTTCTCAACAAAAGTTAATTCAGCCTGACCTGTGGTGGCGCAGTGGATAAAGCGTCGACCTGGGAACACTGAGGTCACCAGTTCAAAACCCTGCACTGGTCTGGTCAAGGCATATATGGGAGTTGAGCTTCCAGCTCCTCCCCCCTCTCTCTCTTTCTCTCTCTCTCTCTCTCTCTCTCTCTCTCTCTCACTCTGTGTCTCCTCTCTAAAATGAATAAAATAAAAAATAAAAACAAAACATAAGAAATAAAAAGTTAATTCAACATAATATAATTTAAATTTATCTTTGATTATTTCTTTATTAAATTTATAGTAGCAACTAACCACCTTCATTGGTACTGATAAGCATTAGAAGAAATTAACTTGCTACTAATATTAAAATAATAATTGTTGGTCAACAGGCAACTTGATATAAATTCAACAGAACATAATTGAAGATTTACTAGATTTAAGTTTTGACATTGTTATATTATCAACAGGGCTTAGAGTTCTTGAGAGCTGTTAATAAACTAACACATTATGCGCCAGAAACATTCAAGTTGTTATTCCTTTGAAAACTTTAAAAAACAAGAGCATTAGAGAGACTCATGAGAAAGCTTTTTATAATGTATCACTTGGTGTCTTTTCAGATTTGGATAAAGCATCCCTTCTAAGTAAGAGATAATTACATTAGTCAAATATCAGAGGTGTTAGTGCCTTGTTTTCATTTGTCCATTTTTAAAGAATATTAGCTCCCTGTTAGAAATATGATAGATTGAAATCAATGCCAAAAAGTAAGATTTTAGTTTCTGGTGATAGCAGCATTTCTCAAAAGAATATCTTTCAATTAAACGTACAGATTAAATGAAGAATAATATATTTTAGAAGTACAGAGAGATGATGAATGATTCTAAAATAAGTGAATGTTTTTGAGGAGACTTTTGCCCATTTTCCAATAATCTTGTTATCCTGTAGTATTAAGTGACTCATTTTGTTCAGCCAATATTTAATGTATGCCTACTTTGGGCTAACCACTATTCTTGGTAATAACTATACATTGGTGAACAAAAAATATATAGTTCCTACATCATGTAGCTTAACATCTAATAAGACAGCTAGACAGTAATTAAACAATATATCAAATATGTCATTCAAATTGTGATAGGCATGTAAGTGCTGTGAGAGGAAAGAAGACAATGCTGTGGGAAGAGTAGCAGGAGCGGAATCTATTCAGGTAGAGGATACCTGTCTGCAGAGGTGACGTTTAAGCTGAGATGGGAAAGATAAGAAGGTATCAGCCGTGGGATGAAGAGTTCAAGCAAGAAAGAACTATAAGCACAGAGGAACTGAGGAGGGAAGGAACTTGTCCAGGGAACTGACCACAGTGACTAAAGGGAACATGGTGAGGAGTGAAGTTGAAGAGGGAGGCAGGGCCAGGTCCTGAATAGCTTATAGAGATTCTGGCAAAGAGTCTAGTTTGTATTCTTAAAGTGAAAACAGAAGGGTGTAAAACAAGGGATTGATTGTGACTGTGGAAAGTGGATAGACGGCAGCATCTCTGTTACCAGCCACGTCTTCACCTCTGCCACAACACTGTAACAATCAGATTCTTAAAGTTCTATAAATTTCCTCACTTTCCTTTGATACAGAAAAGGCTTTTGTACGAGAGACTGAAGGATGACAATAGTACCAAGAAGGTGTTTCCAGTCTTTACAAAGAACAAAAGCTTTGATGGAAGTATGGCCAAAGGGCATTTAAAAATTCCATTGTCCAGTTAAATTTGAAAAAATGTTTAACTCTATCTGTAATAAAAGATATGGAGGTTAAAACAGCAAATAATGCCAATATTTTTACTTATTGAGTAACTGGCAAGTTTTAAAATATATATATATTAAACTGTCATACATTAAAAATGCATATGCATTTATATTGATAAGAATGTGAGGGGTCAGACACGTCCATACACTGCTAGTGGGAATGAGTATTTGTGCAAGTTCACAACCCCTTATTTAAATACCTTAGACCAGATATGTTTTAGAATTCAGGGATTTTGTTTGTTTTGTTTTTTAAAAAGGAAATATAGGGGCTTCCATTTCTAAGAGGATGCATTTCAAGTTTCTTGGTGGGGGGGATTGGCAAAATATTTAAAACAGTGGTTTTCAAGACATTGGACCTCAAGCAGTGAAGGAGAGTGTCTCCTGAGAAACAAGAAACAAATTATGCCAGTCCTAGGACTAACCCCAAATTACTGCTAGGAGAAAGTTTCCAAACCATGGTGCAAGGAGAGGGAACTTATCAGTCCCTCTGAGTTGAGGAGATAGAGGTGGGAATTCAGGGAAGGCAAAGTGGCTAGAGTTCACTGGACAGAGTATTGGACAGGAGAGAGCCACATACAGAGGGAGCTCCAGACATGTTCTGCAGGCAACTTTGAGTATAAAATTGAATACTATCCCACTCATGTGTATGAGAGAACTACTCAGGGCCAGAAAAAGAAGCATCCAAATGGATGAAAGGTAGCAGTGCCCCATATTCACAGAGAGTAAGGAACAGTGCTGGCATGGAGTGCTTGCTAATTCATTGGGCAGCATTGAGCACTAAGGTCTTGACTGCAGTCTCAGGGGGAAAGTTAAACCTGGACTGACTGCTATTCTGATCCCACATACCAAAGCTTAAAAGCAAAACCTAAAAAGATCACATTTCCAAGTATTTTGACCACATCCCAGAACAAGAATATGTTAAAGATTAGAAAAATAGCTAACACAACAAGGTAAAATCCACTATGTCTGTCATTAATAAAAAATTATGAGGCATTGCAAGAAAGCAAGAAAATACAAGTCATAAAGAGGAGAAAAAATAAACTATATGACATTTTGGAAAAGGCAAACTGTGGAGACAGTAAAAAACTTGGTGGTTGCCAGGAGCTGGGAGGAAAGGAGGATAGATAAATTAAACAGAATTTTTAGGGCAGTGAAAATACTCTGTATGATACTGTAACGGTGGATATATGTCATTATACATTTGTCCAAACCCATAAAGTGTACAATGCCAAGAGTGAACCCCAGTGTAAACTCTGGACTCTGGGTGATAATGATGTGTCAATGTAATGTGTCATCAGTTGTAATTAATGTACAACTCTGAAGGGAGATATTAATAACAGGGGAAGCTGCACATATGTGGGAGCATGAGATATATGTATTATCTCTGTATCTTTCAGTTTTGCTGTGAACCTAAAACTGCTCTAAAAAAAGTAATCTTTTTTAAAAACCAGTTCATTAAAACTACTTTAAATGATATAATTAGTTGAGAAGAACATTAAAACAGTATAATTATATTCCATGTGTTCTAGAAGATAGAGAAAAGATATAACATGTTAAATAGAGTTATAGAAGTTATAAAAACCCAATAGAACATCTAAATACCTGTATTTAAAACTGCATTGTCTAGATGAAGAACACACTGGATGGGATTAACAGCATGATGGACCTTGCAGAAGAAATGATTAGTGAACTTGACTATATAGCAATTGGAACTATCTGAAATCAAACACAGAGAAAAAAAGACTGAAAAAGAAACTAATAAAGCATCATTAAGCTATGTAACAACTTCAGGTAGCAAACTATGTGTAATGGGAGTCCTACAGAATCAGGGGCAAAAATAATACAGAAAAAATACTTGAAGAAAGGTAATACAGAGTTTGAATTCCAGTAATATCAGGGTATCCTGTATTGGACAGCCCTTCTGTCAGTAGCAATTATAAGCTGTAGACCAGTGATTTTCAAACTTTTTCATCTCATAGCATACAGAAACTAATTAGTAAAATTCTGTGGCATACCAAGAAATACATTTTTTGCCCATCTGATAAAAATCGATATAATTTTGATTCATTCACACTGGACGCCTATTGTTGGGTTGGCCATTATCATTTTGATGTTTGACAATCTAAGGGAAAAGAGGTCAGTGCACCTGACTAAGTAGTCAGGTATTGCATGTTTTAAAAATTCTTGTGGCACAGCAGTGTGACACAACATACTGGTTTTAAATCACTGCTGTAGACAAAATACAAAAATGCATTAGAGAACACAAAATTTAAAGAAGGCATGCAAAGTAGAGGAGCTCAACTTTTAACCAGTTTTTCCCTTAGGGCACTTCTCAGTTTGCCTTGGAGTACTGTACTACTAGGGGAAAAAAGCTTAAACAGAAAGTAGCATTCTAACTGAGATGAAGAAACAGAGATCAGAGTTCAATACCAGAGCAGCTGCAAATTGAAGAAGGAGGCAAATCTCAGAAAGAATGGTGCCAGGAAGGAGGGAGCTCCAGATCCTTTTATAGGTTTCAAATTTACACATACATAATTATGCTCCAAGAAACCAGGCAGAAAGTAGCATCAGAAGGACTAAATAAGTGAGCAGAGGTTTAATTTCAGCAGCTGCAGAGTATTGTTTTAAGTGTGTCTTGCCAAACAGGGGGATTGGAAATACTGTACTCCTCACATTTTGCACTGAAACTGCAGAAGGACTGAGCTTTAGGACTAAGGGCTGCCCCAACACTAAAGGCAAAAGCAAAATAAATCCTAACAAGCCCAAACTATTATAGGATCAGTGGGAAGAAAGAGTAAAATATAACTTTAAAATCAAGAGAAAAAGCATCAATAGAAGCAGACCTATTGATGAACCACATGTTGGCATTGGCAGTCAGGGACTTTAAAATAGAAATATGTTAAAGGATTTAGAAGAAAAGATTAGCGGAATGATTGAACCTATGGGGAAATCTCAGCAGATATGTGGAAATTATAAAGTAAAACAAAGTGTAAATTCCAAAGCTAAAAAGCATCTAAAATGAAAAGTTCATTAGATATCAACAGCATTCTTAACACTGAGACAAACATTATCAGTAAATTTGAAGACAGTTCAATAGAAATAATCTTGACTGAAGCACAGACACTAAAAGGATTGAAAATAAGTGAGTAGGCCTGACCTGTGGTGGCGCAGTGGATAAAGCGTCGACCTGGGAACACTGAGGTCGCCAGTTCAAAACCCTGCACTGGTCTGGTCAAGGCACATATGAGAGTTGAGCAGTTGATGCTTCCAGCTCCTCCCCCCTTTCTCTCTCTCTCTCTCTCTCACACACACACACACACACTATGTGTCTCCTCTCTAAAATAAATAAATAAAAAGAAATTTTTAAAAAATTTAAAAAAAAAAGAAAATAAGTGAGTAGGACTCTCTTCACTTATCTTGACCTGTGAAACAGTAGCAAGAAGTCTAGCATACTGTATTACTGAAGTTCCAGAAAACAAAGAGAGAGAGAAGTGGCAATGGGGTGACCTAATAATGTCTGGAATTTTCCCACTTTTGGTGAAAAAAAAATTAACCAATATGTCCAAAAAGCTTAGCAAATCTCTAGCAGAATAAATACAAAGAAAATCATACTCAGATACATCATAGTCAAGCTAATAAAACCAAAGATAAAGAGGAAATCTTTAAAGCAGCCAAAGATAGACAATAATAAGAATGATGGATGACTTCTCATTTTGATAAAATGAGGGAAGCCTGAGGAGAAGAAAATGTCATCTTTGAAATACTAAAAGAAAGGTAATATGGGACATGAATTACATGTTATATAACATTCCCAGTGGGCTCTAGAGTAGCATCCCATAATAAAGGGCTTATGTAGGATAAATAAAAACTATAAACAGCCCGCTTCAGTTCAGGTCAGGTTTTGCTATCAGATAGATGACTTTTTTTTATTTTTTAAGCGAGAGTGACAGGGACAGAGAGAGATAAGTAAGGACAGACAGGCAGGAAGGGAAAGAGATGAGAAGCATCAATTCTTCGTTGAGGCGCTTTAGTTGTTCACTGATTGCTTTCTCATATGTGCCTTGAGCCAGGGGGCTCCAGCAGAGCAAGTGACCCTTTGCTCAAGCCAGCAACCTTGGGCTTCAAGGCAGCGACCATGGAGTTGTGTCTTTAATCCCACATTTAAGCCAGCAACCCCACACTCAAGCAGGTGAACCCGTGCTCAAGCCAGATGAGCCTGCATTCAAACCAGCAACCTTGGGGATTTGAACCTGGGTCCTCTGCATTCCACTTTGACGCTTTATCCACTGTGCTACCGCCTGGCCAGGCAGTGCCAAACATTTTTTTAAAAATCTTTTGGTTTCAGAGTTTTTTCATTTCAGAATTATAGGAAAAGGGTTTGTAAATACATCTCACTTATCAGGAGAAAATTTGGCAATACGTATTTTTAAATGTTTATACTCTGAGAAGCAGTGATCTATAAAGAATCTGTGCAACAGCCTGACTGGTGGTGGAACAGTGGATAGAGCGTTAACCTGGAACTCTGAGGTCCCAGACTTGAGCGCTGACTCCTCCAGCTTGAGCATGGGGTGTCCAGCTTGAGTGCAGGATCATCAACATGATCCCAGGGTCACTAGCTTGAGCCCAAAAGTCACTGGCTTAAAGCCCAAGGTCTCTGGCTTGAACAAGAGGTCATTGGCTCAGCTTGACCGCCCCCCCCCATCAATACACATGTGAAAAGCAGTCAGTGAACAATTAAAGTGATGTAACTATATGTTGATACTTTTAATTCTCTCTCTCAAAGAAAAAACAACAAAAAAGAATCTGTGCAACAGAAATACATGAAGAACATGTACCAAATATTATAAAAAGGATGTTTATGACAGCATTTTTTAATGGTAAAGAAATTGAAAACAACATAAATGTTTTAGTGGCCTCTTAGTAGTTAGTTAAATTAGTCATGGTGTATCTATACAATGAGTGAATGCTACATAGCCATGAACAATCAGGTTGTTTAAGAAGATTGGTTTGGTCAAATATATATTCTCAGCATGTAACATGAAAATATAACCAAACGGTATGATTCTAAATGTTAATAATAATTATTGCTAATGTGGTTATGATTTTTACTTTGTTTTGGTCTTTTGTATTTTCTAAATCTCCTTTAGTGAACAAGTGACTTTTTTTTGTAGTCAGAAGAATCAAGGCTTTTAAAAAGAAAAAGAAAAAAACAAGGTGATAAGGTTTTCCTATTGCTATTAAACTTTAGGTCATATTGCTTCTGTAGAATAGGAATCATTTTATTATCAAAGGTCACCAAAGTTCAGCATTATTATTAAGGCCTTAGCTTAATATAGAAACCATATCCCTAAATCTAGGGTCTACACACCTGGATTGAAAGTGTCTCTTTTAAGATGCATTGCCTGAGGTATTTCCAGAAGGAATCCTGTTAAATAAATAAGACCTTTCGTGAGCAATGCTGAACCATTTCTAATGCCACTTGAAACACCCTGGCTGACTCTCCAGAGAACAGCTTTCTCAGAGAAATTGTCCAGCACCACATCTAGTTCTTGGCTTGTTTTTAAAAGTCTGTGGATTCTTTCATGAGGTCATTTTTTCAAGCTTAAGTATCTACTTTGCTTTGAACATCTATTTTCTCCCTTTTCAAAAGAAACATACCGGAGTTAAAATTGGATCACGTTTAGCAAGCTATATCATACATCTGGAGTAAATTCCAGAGTATTAATGTGATGGTATGTTAGAGCAAAGACTGTCAAGTCTAATTTTAGCAGACCTGCTAAATCTGAAAGGACAGTCTGGACAGCCAGCAGTTTTGATCCCTGAGGTGAGGTGTGTTTTCTAATGTTATTCTTAAAGTCAGAGTGGAAAGGCAAAAAGCCTACAACATGGTCCTATTCGAATAGCCTGATGCCACAGTGATAGGAAATGTCTTCATCATCTGTACTATAGGCCCTTCAAATTTGAGTGTTAGAATTGAAAGAGGCTAAAGAACTTGAGTCCAATTGCATATTCAGTAATTATACCTTTTCTTCATCGTTCTAGACAGACAGTATCTAGTTTCGAACTACTTGTAATAATTGTTTTCCCTTAAATTAATAAGTTGATATTCTGATTTTATATATTAGTCTCTATGTACTTAATATTTACTAGATAGAATCCACTGCTGAAACTTGTGGATCTGGACTTTTTTTGTGGAAGATTTGATAACAAATTTAATTTCTTTAATAAATATAAATGTAGAGCTATTCATATTTTCTGTTTTGTCTTGGGTCCATTTTTGTAAGTTGTTTTCCAAGGAATGTGTCCTTTTCATTTAACTTGCCAAATTTATCGTCATAAAATTGTTCATAATAGTGTCTTATTTTTTAAATGTCTTTAAGTAATGTTACATGTAGTAATTTATTCTCTTTCATTGCTGATATTGGTAACATATGTATATTCTCTTTTTCTTGATGAATCTAAATAGCAGTTTACTGATTTTGTTGATATTTCCAAAGAACCAACTTTGGCAACCTTGTTCATTTTCTCTATTTTATGTGTTTGTTTGTTTTAGAGAGGGGGAGGTAGACAGGAAGGGAGAGAGATGTGAAGAATCAAATGGTAGTTGCAACACTTTAGTTTTTCACTGATTGCTTCTCATATGTGCCTTGACAGGGCTGCTCCAGCCAAGCCAGTGACCCCTTGCTCAAGCCAGTTACTTTGGGCTCAAGCCAGAAACCTGGGGGTCATGTTGATAATCTCATGCTCAAGCCAGATACCCTGCACTCAAGCTGGTGAGCCAGTGCTTACACTGGGTGAGCAAACGCTTAAGCCGGCAACCTGGACCTGGCAGTTTTGAACCTGGTCCTCAGTGTCCCAAGTCGATGCTCTATCCACTGTGCCCCCACCAGCCAGGATCTGTTGTTTTTTTTTTATTTCTATTGCATTGATTTTTGTTTATTATTTCCTTCCTTTTATTTAGTTTGGTGTTACTTTTATCTCTTTCTGCTTAAATTGGAATTAGGGCCTTTGTATTCAAATTTGCTTATTTTTTAATATAGCATAAAAATCTATGGATTTCTTTCTAAGCACCATTTAGATGTACCCTGCAAAGTTCTAAGTGCTTTACTGAGGTATAATTGATATGAAATAAATTGCACTTGGAGTGTACAAACTTGACATGTGTATATGTCCATGAATCCATCACTACAGTCAAGATCCTTGACACTATCCATCACCAACCAAAATTTACCCAGTTCCTCACTTATGTTCCTTGTAAACCACTGATGAGCTTTTTGTAACAGTAGATTAATTAGCATTTTCAAGAATTTTAGATAGATGGGACCACAAATTTGCTTACTTTTTTGGTCTGGCTTCTTTCACTCAGCATAATTATTTGAAATTCATTGATATTGTTGTATCAAGATTCCATTCCTACTTATTTTATGGATATACCATAATTTATTATTTCACCTCTTGATAGACATTTGGACTTTTCTAGCTTCTGGCTATTTCAGGTAAAGCTGTTGTAAAGATTTGTGTACTAATCTTTGTATGGAGTGTACTACCTAGGAATGGAATGGCTGATTCATATGAAAAATTACGTTTCTCATTTTAAGAAACTGCCAAACTGTTCTCCAAAATAGTTTACCATTTTACCCTTCTACCAGCAGTATGAGCATCCTAGTTCCTCCACATCCTTGGTCTAGTCAGTCCTTTTAGTTTTGGCCATTCTAATAGTTGTGTAGTGATATCTTATTGTATTTCTAATTTGCATTTTGTGAATGACTTATGATGTAGTAGAGCATCTTTTCATGTTTTTATTGGCCATCTGTGTATTTTCTCTGAAAAATATTTATTCATGTCCTTTGCTAATTTTTTATGAGTTGTTTGTTTTATTGTTGAGTTTTAGAAGTTCTCTATACATTTTGAATACTAACTCCTTGTCAGATAAAACATTTGCAAATATTTTTTTATTCTGTGAGTTGCCTTTTTATGCTATAAAGTCCTTTGTTGCACATACGTTTTTCATTTTAATGAACTCAAATTTGTTTCTTATTTTTTGTATTTTTCCAGAGTGAGAAGTGCCAGGGGGTAGGGGGGTGGGAGGCAGACAGACAGACTCCCACATGTGCCCGACCAGGATCCACCCAGCATGCCCTCCAGGGGGCGATGCTCGGCCCCTCTGAGGCATTGCTCCACTGCAATCAGAGCCATTCTAGCACCTGAGGCAGAGGCCATGGAGCCATCCTCAGCACCCAGGCCAACTTTGCTCCAGTGGAGCCTTGGCTGCAGGAGGGGAAGAGAGACACAGAGAGAAAGAAGAGGGGGAAGGGTGGAGAAGCAGATGAGCGCTTCTCCTGTGTGCCCTGGCCGGGAATCGAACCCAGGATCTCCACACGCCGGGCCAACGCTCTACCGCTAAGCCAACCAGCCAGGACCTTTTTTTAAATTATTGTCGCTTGTGTATTTGGTGTCATATCCAAGAAATTACTGCTAAATATAACATGAAATTTTTCCCCTATTTTTTTTATCTAAGAGTTTTATAGTTTTTAGTTCTTATTATTTAGGTATTTGATCCCGTTTAGGTCAATTTTTGTATATGGTGGTAGATAGAGATCCAACTGCATTTGTTTGCATGTGGACCTTTAGTTTTGCTGAAAAGACTGTCCTTTCCTCCATTAAATGATCTTGGTACCCTTGTTGGAAATCATTTGATCATATACAGTGAAATCTTCAAAAGCTATGTTAAGTAGAGGTGGCAAAAGCAGGCATTCTTGTCTTACTTTTTATCTTAGAGAAAAAGCTTTTAATCTTACACCGTTGTGTATGATGTTAGCTTTTTTTTTTTTTTGACCGTGACCGGTCAAAAGTGCACCATGACTTTACGGACACACTGTAGATCAGTAATGGGCAATCTTTTGAGCTTGGTGTGTCAAAATTTGCCAAAAAACCAAACATAACTCGGGTGGTGTGTCGCTTGGAGAAAAACAGCCTAACCAGAAGTCCCAGAACTAGACGCTCTGTGCCGGAGTTCTGTTGTTTTGGCCTACAGACCTCCGGCACAGAGTGTCTACACTATAGCAAATGTTTTATCCTCGGCTACTGCACCTGGCCATGCAGGAGCCGAGAATGAAATGTCCTTCTCAGCATGCAGCCCCATACTTCTCTGGTATGCGGCCGCATGCGGCTGCGTGTCTTCGGAAATGGCTACGTGTGTCAGTGCTAACACGCGTGTCATAGTTTTGCCATCACGGATATATATGATGAATCCCACTTGATCATGATATATGACTCTTAATGTGCTGTTGGATTCAGTGTGTTAGTCTCTCTATTCTATTCCATTTAGTCTATATGTCTGTCTTTATGCCAGTAGCACACTGTTTTAATTACTGTAGCTATGTAGTAAGTTTAGATATCAGGAAGTGATATCTAACCCCCAACTTTGTTTGTTTCCAAGATTGTTTCTATACAGATTTTAGGATGGACTCTTTTTTCCTCCAGAAATAAAATGCCATTGGGATTTTGATAGAGATTGTGTTGAACCTGTAGATTGCTTTGGAAGACAGTCTTAACATTGTCTTCTAAAATATGAACACAGAATGTTTTCTATTTATCTCTGTTTTCTTTCATTTATTTCAGCAATATTTTGTAATTTTCAGTGTACAAGTCAAAAGCTCCTTGGATAAGTTTATTCCTAAGTATTTTATTATTTTTGATGATATGGTAAATTGTTTTCTTGATTTCCTTTTTATATTGTTCATTGTTAGTGTATTTTTGTGTATTGGTTTTGTATCTGGCTACTTTGCTTAATTCATTTAAGCAAACTAACAAGTTATTTTTTGAAATCTAAATTTAGAGTTTTCTACATATAAGATCATGTTATCTGCAAACAGGGATAATTTTACTTTTTCCTTTCCAATTTAAATGACTTTTATTCTTCCTACCTAATTTCTCTGGCTAGGACTTCAAATACTGTTCAATAGAGGTGGCAAAAGCAGGCATTCTTGTCTTACTTTTTATTTTAGAGAAAAAACTTTTAATCTTACACCATTGTGTATGATGTTAGCTTTCTTTTTTTTAATATATAACCTTCATTGTGTTGAGGTAGTTTCCTTCTAAACCTAGTTTGTTGATTGTTTTTATCATGAAAAGGTTTTAAATTTTGCCAAATCATTTTTCTGCATCATTTGAGATGATCATGTGCATTTTTTCTTAATTCTGTTAATATGGTATATCACATTTATTAATTCATGTATGTTGAACTTTCCTTTGCCTTCAGGTATGCATCTCTCTTGATCATGATTTATGATCTTTTTAATGTGCTGTTGTGTGCAGTTTTATCGTGTTTTGTTGAGGACTTTTGCATGTGTTCATCGCAGATATTGGTCTATAGTTTTCTTGTCTTGTAGTGTCCTGTCCAGTTTTGGCATCAGAGTACTGTTGCCTTCCCAAAAACAGTTTGCAAGTGTTGCCTCCTTTTCAATTCTTTGAAAAAATTGGAAAAGTATTGACATTAACTCTTTAAATGTTTGGTAGAATTTACCAGTGAAACTCTCTGGTCCTGAACTTTTCTTTGTTGGGAGGTTTTTTATTACTGATTTAGTTTCCTTATTAGTTACTGGCCTGTTCAAATCATGTTTCTTCATCATTCAGTGTTGATAGGTTGTGTGTTTCTAAGTTCTAATTTTTTTAAATTTCTTCTTTGGTTCTTGGGTTATTTGGAATTATGATACTTAGTTCCTAAATATTTGAGAATTTTTCCAGAGATTCTGTAATCTAATTTTTTTCTATTTTGGTCTGAGAACATTCTTTGTATGACTTGAATCTTTTAAATTTATTGAGAATAATTTTATTGCCAGAAAATGGTCCAAGTGTACCTGAAAAGAATATGTATCTACTTTTGTTCAGGGTGGGGGAATGTTCTATATATGTCTGTCTGATCAAGGTAATTGTGTTGTTTACATCTTCTTTATCTTCTTTTATCTTTAATTGAGATATAATTGGCATGATAGTTTTAGGTATACAACATGGCAGTTTGATTCATTTATATATTTCAGTATGATTATTATAGTAGCTATAGTTAATACCACCATGTCACATAATTATTTCTTCTTTGTGTTGAGAACAGTTCAAATCTAGTTTCCTAGTAACTTTGAAGCTTACAATACAGTATTTTTTACTATAGTCACTATGTTGTGCCTTATATCTCCTGAACTTATTCATTTACTAGTTGAAAGTTTGTACCCTTAAGCAGTATCTCCCCAATTCTCCAACCTCCCAGCCCCTGGTAACTATTATTCTACTCTGTTTTTATGAGTTCAGCTTTTCTAGATTCAGCATGTAAGTGATACCATATAGTATTTGTCCCTCTCTGACTTAATCTCACTTAGCATAATGTCTCAAGGTCTGTCCATGTTGTCACAGATAGTAGAATTTCTTTCTTTTTGTGGCTGAATAATATTTCATTGTATATATGTATATCATATCTTCTTTTTTCTTTTTTTATGGAATTTATTGGGGTGACACTGGATAACAAAATTATACAGGTTTCAGGTGCCCAATTCTACGACACGTCATCTGTACACTGTATTGTGTGTTCATCCCTCCGAAGTGAAGTCTCTGTCAATCACCATTTATCCCCACTGTACCTTCCTCCACCTCCCTCTATTCTTCTACTGCCCCCAGCAATCATCACACTGTTGTCTGTGTCCGTGAATTTTTTTTCTTTTTTGGTCAATCCCTCTACACCCAACCAACTCCCCTAACCCCTCAAGAGATGTTAGCCTGCTTTCTATGAGTTAGTCTCTATTTTGCTTGTTAGTTGAATCTGTTCATTGGATTCCATATATGAGTGAAATTATATGGTACCTGTCTTTCTCTGACTGGCTAATTTCACTCAGCACAATGTTCTCCAGGTCCATCCATGCTGTCACAGAGGATAAATTTCCTTTTTCTTTTACAACCAAATAATATCATATCTTTTTTATCCAATCATCCATTGATGAACACTTATTTGTTTGTATATTTGACAATGTGATGTTCTGATCTCTCTCAGATATATACCCAGGAGTGGGACTGGTAGATCATATGATATAGTATATGGTGGTTTAAATTTTTAATTTTGGAAGAGCCACCATATTGTTTTCATAATAGCTTTACCTAAATTTACATCCCATCAGATATTCCTTTTCCCAACATATTCCCTTTCTCCAGATCCTCACCCACATTTGTTATCTCTTGTCTGTTATATAAAAACTGTCCTGCCTAACCTGTGGTGGTGCAGTGGATAAGGCATCGACCTGGGAACACTGAGTTCGCCAGTTCAAAACCCTGCACTGGTCTGGTCAAGGCACATATGGGAGTTGATGCTTCCAGCTCCTCCCCCCTTTCTCTCTCTCTCTCTCTCTCTCTCTCTCTCTCTCTCTGTGTGTGTGTGTGTGTGTGTGTGTCTCCTCTCTAAAATAAATAAAATAAAAAGAAATTTTAAAAAAACAAACAAAAAAACTGTCCTAACACATTTGAGGTAGTAAATATCTGATTGTATATTTGATTTGCATTTCCTTGATTGAGCATCTTTTCCTATAGCTGTTGGCCCTTTGTATGTCTTTGTAAAATGTCTGTTTGGATCCTTTTCCTGTTTATTAATTGGGTTTATACTTTCTGATTATCTATCTGCTTACTTGTTTTCTCATTTATGGAAGATGAGGTATGGAAATTTTGGACTATAAAATGTATTTCTCCTAGCAGTTTTATCAGTTTTTGTATTATGTACTTTTAAGCTAATAGATGCATAGACATTTAGGATTATTATATCCTCCTGATGACTTGAACCTTTTATTATTATGAAATGATAGTCTTTATCCTTGGTAATAGTCTTTGTTCTGAAATCTAATGCTATTATGATATATCTTTGCAGTCTTTTTGCCTTTAACCTATGTGCCTTTATATTTAAAGTACGTTTCTTTCAGGGAGCATGTAGTTGGGTCTTGTTGTTTTATCTAATGTGACAATCTTCTTTATTCCTTCAAATATTTGAAGACTTTCTGGGCCATCAGTCTTCTCTTCCTTGAGCTAAACATTCCTTTATTATGGTTTGGCTGATTTTATCTAACTCTTCTGCTATTATCATTATCAAACTCTTTTGTGCATGTTTTGTTTAAAAGGGGGGTTATAGCACAAAAGGCAGTTGGCTTTGGTCTCTGTACATAATACTGACTATTGCATCTTGTATCAGGTGACTAACATTATCAACAGAAATCTGTATCTATTAAGTTCCTCACCATTTGGTTAAAACCAGTCTGGACCATCTGTTGTTCCACTATTCTTACCCTAATTGTATTTTTAGCTTGGCTAACTACTGACCTTTTGATCTCCAGAAAAATTTCAAAGGGAACTAAAAAAAAAATCTATTCATTGTTACTCTTAAAATGTCTGTTTTATCTTAGTTACACCAATTCTGGTTGAACTATTTTGAGTGTGGGTCAAATAAAACTAGACTATAGCTAAGAGTATATTAAAATGTTTGCCTTTTTTTCTAGGTAAAAATGTCCCCATCCTGTCATCCATCCAAAGGGGATCCTGCTGTTAAGAAAGTAAGTTCTAAAAACAAAAACAACTTTCTCCTTCTGTGTGTTTATTCTCCTCTGTTGAACAATTTTCTCAAAATGTGATTTTTAATCATCTCAATGCCATCAAGAGTTCTTTCTGATTGGTTGCCTTAATAATGTACCACCAGGACTCTTTGCCTCTTCTAGAGAAGCAAAATAGGGGTTGGACTAGGGTCTTACTGTTTTTCTAGATTTTTCATCCTCTCCAGCAGGTACACATCCTGGTATCAGTGAGTGGTAGCAAATGAAATATAGTCTGAGGAAGAGAGCTGTGTAGATAACTGATAGCTGTGCCTTAAGAAAACTGGCCTGAGATATTGACATCTCAGCACATTCCACAGACAGTGTTCAGTAAGTCCTGTGGGGCAGAACTATCTGTGCCACTTCAGTCCCTGACTGTAACTGTGTGGCACAGACGGGGTGTGAGTCTTTCAACTGAGCAATCCCCGCGCGATGTCGAGAGAACCGCTACAGTCCTCTTTATCTGTCGGCTGCAGGACCGTTTTGCTGTGTTTTCTTTTACTATTTTCATTTTTCTGCTGCTTGAAGTGTCCCTGGTTGTAGGTTTTCTTTCCTTGCCCCCCCTTTTTTGCAGTTTCAGTCAGCATCCATGTTAGCGAAGGATTTTAGAACAAAAATAAAAACTTGCTGGCTCTGTTGAATAACAGCAGGTTCTAGCTCCAAAGCATGTGCCAAAATTGGGTCTCTTTTCTCTGCCTTCAATCCCCTGAGACATTTTCGAAAGAAAAACAAATTAAAATGTTGTGTGGGCCCTGGTTGGCTTAGTGGTAGAGTGTCAGCCCAGCATATAAATGTCCCAAGTTCGATTCCCCATCAGGGCACACAAAAGAAGCAACCATCTGCTTCGCCACCCCTCCCCCCACAGCCATGGCTCAATTGGCTCCAGCAAGTTGGCCTCAGGCACTGAGGATGGCTTTGCCTCAGGTGCTAAAAAATGGTTCCATTGCTGAGCAAAGGAACCACGGTCCCACATGGGCAGATCATTACCCCCTAGTAGGCTTGCCTGGTGGATCCTGGTCAGGGTGCATGCAGGGATCTATGTCTCTCTGCCTCCCCTCCTCTCACCAAAAAAGAAAAAGATGTCTGAAAGGCTCTATAACAAGCTGCATGTGAAAATCTCTTTCACTGTTCCTCAAAACTGTTACAGTAACATGAGGAGCTGGAAATAGCTTAAGTAATTTAGTCTCACTCAGTAAACACAAAAGGAAATTGCAATCCAGAGAGATTTTCTCCCCCAAGCTCTCAAATGTTAGCCATAGGACACATTTTAAAAGCGGAGGTTAAAAACATGTGCTTTGAGTTCAGCCAGCCTTAGGTTGAATGATTGATTCTTCTACTTATTTATCTGAATAATCTTGAATTAGTCAGATTTATCCTTTCTTCCTTTGTAAAATGATGATGCTACCTCTCAGAATTGTCCTGAAGGTTAGGTGAGATACTATGCATTTAAGTGCCTAATTCTGTGCTTGACACATGTTAAGTACTCAGTAAATTATTGACACATAGTAAGTACTCAGTTGTAATTGAAACTAGTATTAAAACAGGTCTCCAAATTCCTAATTAGATGTCCTTTCACTTTATTGTGCTCCTAATATATTATTGTCATTCAGCAAGTACAGTGGTATCTTTTTTTTTTTTTTTTTTTTATTATTATTAATTCTAATAGGGTGACACCAATAAATCAGGGTACATATGTACAATGAAAACATCTCCAGGTTATCTTATCATTCAATTGTGCTGCATACCCATCACCAAAAGTCAAATTGTCCTCTGTCACCTTCGATCTGGTTTTCCCTGTGCCCCTCCCCTCCTCCCAATTCCACTCTTCCCTCCCTCCCCCCATCCCATAACCACCACTCTCTTGTCCATGTCTCATAGTCTCACTTTTATGTCCCACCTATGTATGAAATCATGATGTTCTCAGTTTTTCTTTTTTTCTGATTTACTTATTTCACTCCGTATAATGTTATCAAGGTACATCCATTTTGTTATAAATGATCCGATGTCATCGTTTCTGATGGCTGAGTAGTATTCCATAGTATATATGTACCATAGCTTTTTAACCACTCGTCTTCTGACGGACACTTGGGCTGGTTCCAGATCTTCGCTATTGTGAACAATGCTGCCACGAACATGGGTGCGCAATTCTTCTTTTCGAACAGTACTATGGTGTTCTTAGGGTATACTCCTAAAAGTGGGATAGCTGGGTCAAAAGGCAGTTCGATTTTTAATTTTCTGAGGAATCTCCAAACTGTTTTCCACAGTGGCTGCACCAGTCTGCATTCCCACCAGCAGTGCAGAAGGGTTCCCTTTTCTCCACATCCTCGCCAGCACTTATTCTGTGTTGTTTTGCTGATGAGTGCCATTCTGACTGGTGTGAGGTGATATCTCATTGTGGTTTTAATTTGCATTTCTCTAATGATTAGTGATGTTGAGCATGTTTTCATATGCCTATTGGCCATCTGTATGTCCTCTTTGGAGAAATTTCTATTCATTTCTTTTGCCCATTTTTTGATTGGATTGTTTGTCTTCCTGGTGTTGAGTTTTATAAGTTCTTTATAAATTTTAGTTATTAACCCCTTATCAGATGTGCTGTCGAATATGTTCTCCCATTGTGTGGTTTGTCTTTTTATTCTGTTCCTATTGTCTTTAGCTGTGCAAAAACTTTTTAGTTTGATATAGTCCCATTTGTTTATCTTGCCTTTTATTTCAGTTGCCCGTGGAGATAAATCGGCAAATGTACTGCTGCTACAGATGTCGAGGGACTGCTGCCTATGCTTTCTTCTAAGATGCTTATGGTTTCACGGCTTACATTTAAGTCTTTTATCCATTTTGAGTTTGTTTTTGTGAATGGTGTAAGTTGATGGTCTAGTTTCATTTTTTTGCAGGTAGATGTCCAATTTTCCCAACACCATTTGTTAAAGAGGCTGTCTTTACTCCATTGTATGTTCTTTCCTCCTTTGTCAAATATCAGTTGTCCATAAAGCTGTGGGTTTATTTCTGGGTTCTCTGTTCTGTTCCATTGATCTATGTGCCTGTTCTTATGCCAGTACCAGGCTGTCTTGAGTATAATGGCCTTATAGTAAACCTTGATATCTGGAAGAGTGATACCTCCTGCTTTATTTTTTCTTTTTAAGATTGCTGAGGCTATTCGTGTTCTTTTTTGGTTCCATATAAATTTTTGGAATATGTGTTCTATATCTTTGAAGTATGTCATTGGTATCTTAATTGGTATTGCATTGAATTTATAAATTGCTTTGGGTAATATAGACATTTTAATGATGTTTATTCTTCCTAGCCATGAGCACGGTATATGCTTCCACTTGTTTGTATCTTCCTTGATTTCTTTTATCAATGTTCTATAATTTTCTGAGTACAAGTCCTTAACCTCCTTGGTTAAATTTACTCCTAGGTACTTTATTTTTTTGGCTGCAATAGTGAAGGGGATTGTTTCCTTAATTTCTTTTGCTGACAGTTCATTGTTGGTATATAGAAATGCCTCTGATTTCTGAGTATTAATTTTATATCCTGCCACCTTGCTGAATTCATTTATCAGGTCCAGTAGTTTTTTGACTGAGACTTTAGGGTTTTCAATATACAATATCATATCATCTGCAAATAGTGACAGTTTTACTTCTTCTTTTCCAATTTGGATGCCTTTTATTTCTTCTTCTTGTCTGATTGCTGTAGCTAGGATTTCCAGAACTATGTTGAATAAGAGTGGTGAGAGGGGGCATCCCTGCCTGGTTCCTGATCTTAAGGGGATTGCTTTTAATCTTTGTCCATTTAGTATGATGTTTGCTATCAGTTTATCGTAGATGGCCTTTATCATGTTAAGGAATGATCCCTGTATTCCCACTTTACCGAGAGTTTTGAGCATGAATGGGTGCTGGATTTTATCAAATGCCTTTTCTGCATCTATTGAAATTATCATGTGATTTTTGTCCTTCCTTTTGTTTACGTGATGAATCACATTGATTGATTTGCGAATATTGAACCAGCCTTGCCTCTCTAGAATAAATCCCACTTGATCGTGGTGTATGATTTTTTTCATATATTGCTGAATCCGGTTGGATAATATTTTGTTGAGAATTTTAGCGTCTAAATTCATCAGGGATATTGGCCTATAATTTTCTTTCTTTGTGTTGTCTTTGCCCAGTTTTGGGATCAGAATTATGCTTGCCTCATAAAAGGAGTTTGGAAGTCTTCCTTCCTCTTGAATTTTTTGAAATAGCTTGAGGAGGATAGGAGTTAGTTCTTCTTTGAATTTTTGGTAGAATTCACTTGTGAAGCCATCAGGCCCAGGACTTTTCTTTTTTGGGAGTTTTTTAATAACTGTTTCGATCTCATTTGCTGTAATTGGTCTGTTTAGGTGTTCTGATTCTTCCAGATTGATTTTTGGAAGGTTATATGATTCACGAAATTTGTCCATTTCACCAAGATTGTCTAATTTTTTGGCATATAGTTCTTCATAGTATTTTCTTACAATGCTTTGTATTTCTGTTGTGTCAGTTGTTATTTCTGCACTGTCTTTTCTAATTTTATTTATTTGAGTCCTCTCTCTTTTTTTCTTGGTGAGTCTAGTTAAAGGTTCATCAATCTTGTTTACCTTTTCAAAGAACCAGCTTCTGGTTTCATTGATCCTCTGTATTGTTTCCTTCGCCTCTATGTCATTTATTTCTGCTCTGATCTTTATTATTTCCTTCCTTCTACTTGTCTTGGGTTTTATTTTTTGTTGTTTTTCTAGTTCTTTTAGATGCAGGGTCAGGTTGCTTATTTGAGCTTTTTCTAGCTTCTTATGATATGCCTGTAGTGCAATAAACTTCCCTCTCAGAACTGCTTTTGCTGTGTCCCATAAATTTTGAGTTGATGTATGCTCATTATCATTTGTTTCTAGAAACTTTTTTATTTCTTCTTTAATCTCATTGTTAATCCATTCATTATTTAATAACATGCTATTTAGTTTCCAAGTGTTTGAGTATTTTTCAGTTTTTCTTTTGTGGTTAATTTCTAGTTTCATGGCATTGTGATCAGAGAAAATGCTGGATATGATTTCAATCTTCTTAAATTTATTGAGACCATTTTTGTGTCCTAACATGTGGTCTATCCTAGGAAACGTACCATGAGCGCTTGAGAAGAATGTATATTCTACTGCTTTAGGGTGAAAAGTTCTGAAGATATCTATTAAATCAAGTTGATCTAGTGTCTCCTTTAAGTCTGCTGTTTCTTTATTAATTTTCTTTCTTGAGGATCTATCCAGTGTTGTTAGAGGGGTATTGAAATCCCCTACTATGATAGTATTGCTGTTAATCTCGCCCTTTATATCCATCAAAGTCTGCTTTATGTATGTCGGGGCTCCTATATTTGGTGCGTAGATATTTATAATAGTTATATCTTCCTGTTGAATTGTTCCCTTTATCATTATGTAGTGTCCTTCTTTATCTCTTACTACAGCCTTTGTTTTAAAGTCCATTTTGTCTGATATAAGTATTGCTACCCCTGCTTTTTTTTCCTTTCCATTTGCATGAAATATTTTTTTCCATCCTTTTACCTTCAGTCTATGAGCATCTTTTGTTTTAAGGTGTGTCTCTTGTAGACAGCATATGTATGGGTCCTGTTTCTTTATCCATGCAGCTACCCTATGTCTTTTGATTGGATCATTTAATCCATTTACATTTAAGGTTATTATTGATATGTAGTTGTTTATTGCCATTTTATTCTTTAAAGCTGTATTCTTCTTTTGCTCTATTCATTCCTCCCTTTAAACTGTTCACAAGAGGCCCCTTAGTATCTCTTGAAGAATTGGTTTAGTTTTTATGAATTCCTTGAGGCTTTCTTTTTCTGGGAAGCTCTTTATTTCTCCTTCAATTTTAAACGTTAGCCTTGCTGGATAAAGTAGTCTTGGTTGTAGGTTCTTGTTCTGCATTACTTTGATTATATCTTGCCATTCCCTTCTGGCCTCAAGTGTTTCTGTTGAGAAGTCCGATGTCATCCTTATGGGGGCTCCTTTGTAGATGATAGCCTTTTTTTCTCTTGCAGCTTTTAAAATTTTTTCTTTATCCATTAGCTTTGGTATTTTAACTATGATGTGTCTTGGTGTAGATCTTTTTGGGTTTCTCTTTAATGGTGTTCTGTGTGCTTCTTGAATGTGTGGAGTGTTTCCCAACCTTAATTTAGGAAAGTTTTCTGCTATGATTTGATTGAACAAAGTTTCCATTTCCTGTCCTCTCTCCTCTTCTTCAGGCACCCCTATAATGCGAATGTTGTTTCTCTTCAGGTTGTCACAAAGCTCCCTTAGAGTTTCCTCACATTTTTTGAGTCTCTTTTCCTTTTTCTTCTCTGCTTCTGTGCCTTTGTTTATTGTGTCCTCTAACTCGCTTATTCGATCCTCAGCGTGATTCATCCTGCTTTTAATTCCTTCCATTGTGGTCTTCAGTTCTGATACTGTATTTGTCATTTCTGTCTGATTCTTTTTTATTATTTCAATTTCGTTTTTTATACTTGTTATCTCTTTATTTAGGTGTTCATAATGACTATCCATTGTTGCTCTAATTTCTTTGAACATCCTAACTATCATTATTCTAAATTCTACTTCTGGTAATTTGGTTATATCTGGTTCATTCAGGTCTTTCTCTGGGGATTTCTCTTGATTCATTTGGTTTGCATTCCTCTGCCTGCCCATTTTTTTCTGTGTATAAGCAAGTTGTGGCCACTGGAGTTCAGTAGGTGTTGCCTTAGTGTTCTCTAGTTGTGGTCTGTCTGCAGGCCCCCTACCCCCTCTGCCGGTACTTAGGGTGGTTGGGTATGAGCGTTACCAGCGCCGGCCCACTGTGGCTTTTGCTGTGATTTCTGCTTCTCCTCCGTGGGAGGGGCTGTTACTGAAGCCACAAGTCTTAGCACCAGGGGTAGAGGTGAGCACCTTTGCTCAGCTGCGGACCCAGCCTATTTCCGGACTTCCGCCCAGAACCCTCAGTCAGAGCCTGCTTGCCACTGTTTCGCGGGTTGGGCGGGGCTTTTGACATGCTCTCAGCTGTGAGCGTTTGCCCGTCTGGAGATTTAGCCCCGCCCTCGAGGCCAGGGCCCTTCTGCGCAGGGTTTGAAACCCAGGTTTATTGGGCCGGGCGTGTTTGCTGGCTTCCGCTCAGCTGTGTACTTCCGCTCGTCCCGGACTCTACCCCGCCTCCACGTTCGGAGCCCGCTGGTGCACGTATGAATGCAATCCGAGGTTTCTCCAGCCAGGCGGGGATAGTAGCGTGAGCTCAACTGTGAGCTTCCACTTGTCCCAGGGTCTAGCCCGTTCCCGCTCTCAGAGCCTGCTCGCGCACGTATACTGGCTAACCGCGGTTTCTCCGGCTGGGCGGGGCTGGTAGCGTGAGCTCAGCTGCAAGCCCCCCGCCCATCCCTGGTCCTAGCCCGGTCCCCGCGGTCAGGGCCGGTTTGCGCAGGGCCTGCCCGTTCCTGGCCTCCCGCCCTGTCTCCGTAAGTGGGATTAAAGGCGGGCCCGCAGCTGCCGGACTGCTTTCGCGCGTCCCCTCTGACCCTCTGGGCTAGATCGAGCTCCCACCGGCTTGGCCTCTGCCCACGCCGACAGAACCGCCTTTCAGCGTCCTGCCGCCCCAAACCCTTAAGCAGTCCTCAGCAGAGTAGGAAGGGACCTAATACTCCACACTGTAGGCCTGGGAGCTCCCTCACTTGTTTCACAGCTCCAAACTGTCCAAACGCCTCTTCTAGGCTCTGGGACTGCAGGCTGGGGCTTGGTTCCTGGGACCCAGGTCCCTCCCTCTCCGCCAAGCTTTCCTCCCGTCCTGTGGGTCTCTCCGGGCTGCCGTTTGCTCCGGGGAGCTGGGCAGCCCTCTTCGCGTTTTCTCTATTCCTACCAGTCTCAATGTGGCTTCTTCTGTGTTCCTTGGTTGAGGAGTCCACTTAGGTTAGTTCATAGTTGGTTTATCCAGATGATGGTTCTTTAAATTGAGTTATAATACACTTTGGTTCTGGGAGTTGGAAGTTGGTACGTCCTCCTACTCCGTCGCCATCTTGCTTCCCCTGTCCATTTTTTTATTGGACAAATCAAGTACAGTGGTAACTTGACACACAAGTTTAATTTGTTTCATAGCTGAGCTCATGACTTAATTTGCTTATGTGTCAAATCAAATTTCCCCTTTTAAATTAATGGGAATGCAATGATCCATTCTGGCCCCCAAAAACCACACAAACTTTTTGTTTTATATACTTTTAAATAAGAAAATTTACTTTATAAATAACAAATGCATATATATATGAGAGAGAGAATGTAAAGAAATAAACTGGTTTATGAAGTGTATTTACCTTCAAGGTCAGGCAAAGATGCTGGCAGAGGGGAAGGAGAAATTAGCATAACAATGGTTTCCCAAGCAGGAAGGTAATTAGCAACTTCACAGACAACTGCCCAGCTCCATTTTTACCAATAAAAGTGAGCAAACTCAAAAAGCAAAAATTTTACAAATTCATTTGCCCAACATTCCACCCCTTTTGCTCACTTTGCAATTCATACCACAGGCGTTCCTGTGCAAAGAATTAGGCACATTACACAAACAAATTACAGAACAGCATAAGTCATACAATTTCAACCAGACCTGCTCCCCTCTCCATCAGGGTCTCTCATATTTTACAAAAGTTGCATGCACATTCAACAAGGGAGCCGGTGCCCCCTCTGGTCGCAATCCAAGAGTAAGTTTAAGCACATGGGGCCTCAGGTCTGACCCCTCATCCCTGCTATCGTGGCAGCTCTTAAGACGCTGCCCCAAGGGGGAGCACATGTCAGTGGCAGCCAACATTTCCACCTCTGCTCCAGAGAGCATGCCACCATCCACCCCTATGTCCCATAATCATAGCAAACCTACCAGGGGCTTAGTAGGTAGTCTTTGATGCTGGGCCTTTACCTTCTGGAGTTTTTGGACAGCAACTTTTGCCCCAGTCTCCTCATCCTCAGAAGAGGAGCTGGAAACACCTGTTCCTGCCGACTCAGAGCCACTCCGCAGGCATGGCTCCAGCTTAGGTTACTGAGGCTACTGGCTCTCCACAACTTCCAGGGCAAACTGCAACTCACAAACCTGTAGTTCCTTCTCCAGAGACTGTTCCATTTCCAGGTGCGACTTGTGAACCTGGTCGGCTTCCTTTTCCAGCGCTCACTCCAGTTCCAGGATCTGCTTCTCTTTCTCCCATGGCCATTCCAACTCCTTCTGCTCCTCGGTTTGCAGGCTTCGGGCAGCCTCTTGCACAGAGCTCTCAGTTTCCTCTCGCAGGGCTGTAAAAATCAGCCAGCCTACAGTCCCCAAAAGGACAGCCATGGGGAACCATAACAACAACCAGTCCTCTACTCCACCCTTCAAGGGTGGTGGTTGCTCCATACCAATCTGTTCCAAATCCTGCCACAAACTGTGCCGGATGTATGGCCAGTAGTCATGGACATCATGGCCGTACACATGCAGGTTCCCATTAGATTCAGGCAGATGGTAAAGAAACAGTGGAGCCCAAAAATGGTGGATCATTCCTTTATTCAATACTCGTACAGGTCAACGAGCAAAGCCACTTACACATTCTCCAGTTCCACAACCAGGAGAATCTTCTCTGGTTCTTCCTAGCATCAAAGGCCCACCAGTCTCAGTCACCTCTGGTTCCCATCTGCACACCTTCTCCCTTCTCTCTCCACAAACTGGCTTTTCCTTCAGCACCTTGCCATCTTGATTTTTCTCTCTGTCCCTGCCATCTTGGTTCCTCCTTCAGCACTCTGCATCCTCTCTACTCTCACTCTGCTATCATGGCTTCTTCCCTTCCTCCTTCTTTTCTCCTTTTTAAAATTTTTTTGGCACCAAAACTTCTCTTCCAGCCAACATTAGCATAACAATGGCCCTTCCCAAGCAGGAAGGTAACCCGCGATTTGCAATCAACTGCCCTGTGAGGGCAAGCACACACGTGGCTGCCCAGAACGATTTTTAACAATAAAAGTGAGCAAAATCAAAAATCACTAATTTTACAAACTCATTTGCCCAACACTCTTGATTCAAATATCTGCTCATGACTTAAAGCAAAAAATCCTGCGAATGACAAATTGCTCATGATTTGAAGTGCTCATGTGTCAGAGTACCACTGTATTTCTTTACAGAGGACAATGAGCTCAGAAATGGACTACAGAGGTGAAAAGAACAATCCTTGTTCTCAAGGATCTATGTATTTTTGGGAAAGGTAGACAGGTAAACTGACCATTTTCATACGACTTGAAACACCATGGCCAATGCACAGGTCCTACTGGGGTGGAGAGGAGAGGCCCTGTTCTGACTTAGAACCACACTTACGTGCTTTATGCTAAAGAGTTCAGTGAAGAAGTTTGAGAAATAGTTAGCTGCTCCTTACAACCTTGTTACTAGGTTATAATGAAAGTAAATCCTACCATACTTTCAGACATTTATTAAATAAATACTCACTTAGCAATAGGTTCATGCAACCTATTTTACAAACTTTCTAATGTCCCAGGTGTCTATCAGAGATGTCATGTTATAGAAGCAGGGTTCTTTTACTCTTATAATCAGCATCTGACACAGAGAAACTTCCTAAGCCAATGACTGGACACAGGGGGCCCAAGTAGCATTCCTAAGTGACCAGATAGAGACTTATTCCTTTTCCATACAACACTTAGGACTAGCTCTAAATTATTTAATCCTATCTACCTATCTTGAATACCTTTTATTTTAGCATTGAGGTTCATTTCTAATACTTACCATTCTGATAACAAGCCATTAATTTTAACAGGAGAAAAACTCCTATCTTGAGCTAATGAGCAGTCTTAGGTGTTGGTCAATATACGAACAGCTGAAGGACTTTCAATGGCCGCCTCTGGGAGTTCATTGTACTGGGATACCCGCAATATGTATTGTTAGGTAGAGCCTGATCACCCCTGAGATGAACTCTAAACTAAATAGCATGTGCTTAATATCACACTGTTTATGGTGTCTAGAATAACTTTAAAATATATATTATAACCTGTGACTCTCCTAGACTAAAAGTGCAGGGAAGGCTTCTCAGAGGAAGAGGTAAGGCCTGATCTAGCTTTGAAACCTAAGGGGAAAGTACTCCAGGCAGACATTCAGGAAATGAGGAGGGTTCTTCGTGTCTTAAGTATAGGAACATGCAAAAGTGGGTAAAATAAATGGGAGCCCAGCTCGTGAAGAGCCTGTCTGACGTTTGCATTTTATCTTAGGATAAGGGTTCCTGTCAAAGGTGAGATTAGGGGCAAAAAGACAAATTAGAAGAATAAGGACAGTTGTCCAAGTAAGAGAAAAGGTCCTAAACCTATGTACATGGAATGAAGAAATAATAAATTCAAGTCTTAGTTATGTCTTTCCTCAAATAACTTTCTGACACCCTAAGTGAGTTCGATGTCTTTCCTTTCTGGAGCTCTTAGAGCACCCTGCACGAGTCCCAGTGAGCACACTGTGTATCCCACACGAGGGCGGGAGCGCATCGGTCCTGATTCCCTCTTGTATCCCTACATGTAGAACAAAGTGGTCGTGCCAGAGTTGTGTGAGTGAGAGTGATACGAAAGAGATTCCGCAGGGTTTCATGTTTTGGGAAGTGATGAGGGGAAAGAAGTTTCTGGTCTGGATAGCAAATGACCAGTGAAACATTTCTGTCCCAGACTTATATTCCCAGTATAGTCAGTTTCTTATGGTCTGAGCTGTACCATCTGCAACACTGAGTGAGATTAACGTGAAAATCGGCACTAATGGTTACTTCCCTAGCTGGGTGTGTATTTTTATCTAAGTTTGTGTATGCATGTATATGTACATCTGCATGTAAATTCAGGTCATCTTCCCGGAGATGCCGCCTCTCCTCCCAAAGTTGTATTGACAGATGGATGCACCAGCAGTGTCTGCTGAAAAGAGCGACTGCCAAAGTGACATGTGTAAGAAACACAAAGGAGCAGTAGTGTTCTTGATTTGAGCCAAAAATTCTCTGTTGACCAAAATCTGGAGAAAGTGTTTGGTGACTCTGCTGTCATTATTGGCCCAGCCAGGAGCTGGACTCAAGTGCTGAGGAAACAGAAGCCATGAGTGCTCTGCTTAGCTCGGGGGATGGCATCGGTGCAGGAGTCACTCTTCTGCTTTGCTGCCACGTGTTGGAGTCTGGCACACTCTGTGAGCCTGTCTACAAAACAGCTTTTTGTCACGCAAGCGTTTTGGATTTTAGATTTTCTTTTTTTCAAAGCTTTAGAGTGGAAATACTTATTTTATATATATATCATATAAAACTTGTGTATATTTATCTTACATACCTAACATTTCTCCTTAATGGGCTCTAACTGATAACTTCAGTGAAGTTGGAAACGACGTTTCCTTAGGACTATTTCAGTGTTTGTTTTGTTTGTTTGTTTGGGGTTTTTTGGGTGATTTTGTTTTTTTCTGAAATGAGAAGCAGGGAGGCAGAAAGACAGACTCCTGCGGGTGCCCGACTGGGATCCATCCGGCATGCCCACCAGGAAACGATGCTCTGCCCCTCTGGGAGTTGCTCCGTTGTGGCCAGAGCCATTCTAACACCTGAGGTGGAGGCCATGGAGCCATCCTCATCACCCAGGCCAACTTTGCTCCAGTGGAGCCTTGGCTGCGGGAAGGGGAAGAGAGAGTTAGAAAGAAAGGAGAGGGGGAAGGGTGGAAAAGCTGATGGGCGCTTCTCCTGTGTGCCCTGACCGGGCATTGAACCTGGGACTTCCACACGCCAGGCCAACGCTCTACCAAGAAACCAACCATCCAGGGCTTCAGTGTTTGATTGTGGATGGCCAGAAATTTAAAAGTCAAGAAGCATTTCCCAAAATCAGGCACCTGAAACCTGTATGTTAACCAGTGTCACCCAATAAATTCAAACAAACAAACAAATAAATAAATCCTTGTCAGTGAAAAAGCTTAAAAATAATTCCCCTAGCCCATCATTTCATTAAATCCCCTCTCTGTTCATTTTCAAGTCAGTGAATAACATTTTTATCTGCACAGTTCAAAAACTGAAGACATTTTGCCTTATTTTCTCTCTTCTAATCCAGTTCCCCTGTCTCTTGAGTGTTCATTCACTAACGAAGGACTGAAATGCCATTAAAATAAATGATACTGGAAGAAGCAAGAAGAAGCATTTCCCCTGAGATAAGAGTTGCCACTAGAGTCCCATTGCCATAAACTCCCTTGGGTGGATCCAAACTGGAGGAGTTAACAATATTTGAGGTGGATTAAAGGAGTTTAGAAAGTTAGTTGAAATTAACGTCAAAACTCACTCAGCTGTGATGCCCCTCTTCTCAACGAGTAGAGCAGGGGTGCCCACACTTTTTCAGCTTGCGAGCTACTTATAAGATGACCAAGTCAAAATGATCTACCTACAATAAAAATGCAAAACATAAATTTATTTCTTCTATATTATAAGTTACTATTATTACTATTTAATATTGTGTATTCTTCTTTCACCTTTCTCCTTCTCAGCTCTCTTTTCGGAGGAAAGTCAATGTCATAGTTTTTATGAACAGTCCGCAAAAACCGCTTCACATTTTCCTTCTTTGGAATAGCAATGGCACACAGACAGATGAGGCAAATGCACTTAGAATATGACATAGTGAAAAAAATCCCCTCCCATTCTGTATGAAAGTGGTAGGTTTTAGGCTTCTTACTCAGACCAGCTACGGCACTCATTTTTATACCCTTTGTTGTATTTAGTTTAAATAAATTGAAGGCTAACTATGCAGCAGTGTAACTGAACAAGTTAGCGTGGTTTAATGTGCATGCATAGGGTGTCAAAAGTTCAGACATCAGATTGGCTACCTTGTATGCCAATCAAAAGACAAATGTCTTTTTAATGTTATGCGATCTACCCACACTTCCTTCGCGATCGACCAGTAGATCGCAATCAACGTATTGAGCACCCCTGAACTAGAGAGACACCAACCAGGAATTGGTGTAGGGACTCGGGACTGTCACGTGCATAATAACCAGGGAAAGTGTCACATCTCAGTCACAGAAGCCTGGTTACACTCTGAGCCATCTTTAGGCAAGCTTGTGTGTTTGCAGAAGCCTGGGGGCCAGGAGCTGTGGCTGAAAGTATGCTGGTGGAACCCACTAGAAGAGTTCACAGCTGATGTTCTCAGAGTGGCTTCTATTAGTTAGAGACAAAATACTGGGCATGGCAGAGTATGAAGCATTTCTAATAGTTCTTGGTAAATTCAGTAAATCCAACAAACCTTGAAGGTGCGGGGCCTTGGAAGGACAAAGGTCACTGAATTATAATTCTTGCTCTCAACATATTTACAAGGTAATAGTGACTAAGCTAAAGAATTTAATAGCCATACCTCCCAGAAATTGGTTAATTGTTTCCCAAGTATTCAAGTACGGTGTGTCCGTAAAGTCATGGTGCACTTTTGACCTGTAATTTGGAACTGCTTTTTTTTTGTCCAAGTGCCCTGGTGAGGTAAAATTTTTATAGCCAGTTCCCAGTCTTGCCCCTCATGTGAGGAATGTAGGTGTATATACTTGCTCATGATTTTTTTTTACTCACAGTGGGGGGTATTTTTGTTTTTTAATTTTTATTTTTAAGAGAAATAGCCTCACATTGGCACTGTTTCCATAACAACAGGAAATCTGGCTGAGAGGCCCAAGAATGCTAGTTGCTAGCTCCAGCAAAGTCAAGGGTAACATGAGAAGGAGAAAGCACAGGGACAGATGCAGCATTTCCTAGCTGTCATCCTCTGACAGTGACTCAAGTGCAGATCCTGTTGCCTTTTCTATGGCGCACCCTTAACTCTCCCCTGCAGAGATGCGAGTGAGAGCCCCCACGGGATTCACGCCGCTTTTCCTTACGGTGTTTGTCTTAGTAATGCACATCCAGAGGTACTGTGCCATTTGACTATGTGTCTCTGCTAATAAAAAAAATGGAAGCAAAGGACATGATTTGTTCTTTGTGTTTGCATAGGCAGGATGGAAGATGGCCTCAGGCCAGGTGTCTTTTATGTGGACGTGAAGAAGTTGGGTGCATTTGCCTTCAGACCTCAGATTTGGAAGGAAGCATAGGTGTCCTTTGTGTTTCAGAGGACAAAACTGGTACCTGTGGGTGGCCACTGTGTAGATGGAGTATCAACTTGGTTTGAGGATTTTCTATTTATGGAACAAGTTACCTGGTGTGACCTAGTGCCTTCCTGTTACCAGACGGGTTTGATCAGTGGCAGGATGTATCCCTCAAAACTGCTACAGAGATTTTCCTGCCACGGCTCAGAGGTCGGACTGGTTAATTTGTGAAGCCCTTAAGAGTGTTAAGATCTTATGAATAAAGAAAAAAATCTTAGGTCCGCAGTTGGATTGAACTCATTGATGTACTGAATGATTTTAGTTAGACCCATACAGCCAGCCTGAATTAATAGCGTATGCTGTCTATCAAAGAAAAATTTGCTAAGAAGAGACTTCATTCAAAAAAATTATTTCAGTAAAGAGAGGAGGGTTTGCCATAGGGAGAATACACTGGCCATAAGATTTGTGAGGATATCAAAGATTAGGTAGAAAGGAAGTTTTCATTTAGGGTTTGGGAAACAAGGTTAGAAAGAATGAGGTTTGGGGGAGTAGGTGAAGGAATTGGACAGTTGATATTAAGTGTATTTCCTAGAGGTCAGCCAGTTCTCTGAAGGAGCCATCAAGGAGGGGCTGTATGTTAGCTCAGGCGGAGGGTGAGTCACAGGCTGGTGGGGCGGAGGGAAGCCTACCTATAGTTTTCTCATCAGTTAAGAGCATTTTGTTCCAGTCAGTCATTGAGGATAAACAGTTCAGCTAATCTTTTATGAGGCAAAGAATGGGAATTTGGTTGGTCTGTGTCTGGTTGCCATAGTGTAAACACAGTGGATGGGGAACCCCAGCTCACTCAATAGGCAGGGGTGTTTCTTTGCAATAAGCAGTTTCCCAGAACAGGGTTGGGGGATTTTCTTAACTGTAACTGCTTTCCAGGAGCTCGGGGCTCAGGTGTAGTTTAACTGGGTCATGGCTCTGACTGCTGCCATCATGTTCTTTTCGTATTCCTCTCCATGAGTATGAACTGGGCTTTTCTGAAGCTTGCTTGTTAGTCCTCAAGTAGAGGGAGAGAATGTCAGCTGCATTTACTAAGAGGAACAGTGGTGACCGTTTCTGGTGCTCACTCTTCTCACCTATAATTTATGCATATTTCTGGTCTGAAAAGCGAGACTAGCTAAGGATTTCATGGGATCTCAGAGTTCTTATCGAGTGTACAAATGTACCTCTCATACATTTGTTTTGTGTTAAGTGACTGTTTTCTAATGTAACATTTTTATTTCTTTAATGATTTTTTACAAATTAACACTTATTAGAGATGTTTTAGATCTACAGAAAAAAATTGAAAAGAAAGTACAGAGTTCCATATATTTTCCGCCCTCCGGTTTTTCCTATTATTAACATCTTACATTGCTGTGGTACATTTATGACAACTGATGAGTCAGCATTGATACATTATTATTAACTCAAGTCCGTAGTTTTCATTAGAGCTCACACTTTGTGTTGTACAGTCTGTAGGTTCTCACAAACGTATAATGAAGTGTATCCCCCATTTACAGAGTGGTTTCGCTACCCCCAAAATGCCTTGTTCCACCTCTTAATCATTATCTCTTTCCTGCCAAACTTCTGGGAGCTGCTAATCTTTCTACTGTCTCCCTAGCTTTGCCTTTTCTGAAATGTCATGTAGTTGGACAGTATATATAGCCTTTGCCGATTGACTTTTCTCCTTTAGTAACATCATGTCTTCTTGTGGCTTATTAGCATTTCTTTTTAGCATTGAATAATTTTCCACTGTCTGGATGTACTACGGTTTTTTGTTTATCCATTCAGCTACTAAAGGATAGTTTGGTTGCTTCTAAGTTTTAGCAATTGTTACTAAAACTTCTATAAACATTTGTGTGCAGGCGTTTTTGTGGACATAAGTTTTCAGACCATTTGGGTAAATACCAAGGAGTGTTACTGCTAAGTCCTATGGTAAGAGTAGCAATCGGTTTTGTGAGAAACTACCAAGCTGTCTTCCGAAGTGGCTATCCTATTTTGCTTTCCCCCCAGCAATGAATGGGAGTTCCTGTTGTTCTACATTCTTGTCAACATTTGATATTGTCTGTGTTTTGGATTTTAGCTAATCTAATATGTAGCTGTATAGTGCTGTCATTTTAATTTGCAATTTCCTAATGACAAATGATAGTGAATGCTTTCTCATGTACTTATTTGCCATCTATATGTCTTCTTCAGTGAGGTATTTAAATATTTTCTGAGAGTTTTTAGTGGTGCACTAGGGTTTACCTGTGCATCTTAACTTTTCTGATTCAGCTTTCAGTGTAACCTAGCTTAATTCCAGTTATGTATAGAAATGTTACTCCTGCATAGCTCTATTACCTTTACCCTTTTTTGGTATTGTTATATGTAATCCATCTACTATATTATAATTGTTACTTTATTATCTATAGTCATTTCCTTAGCCCAATAAAGCTTTGTTTCTATCCATCTCCTTTGTGTAAACATATTACATCATTGGTTCTCAAACTTTTTGAAGTCGGGGTGCATTTAAAATCCTACGAAGAATTGTAGGCGCACTATATACAAATTTCTGAGAAATATGTTATAATAATTAAGTCAAATATTAAAGAAAAAATATAAAGTCCAAGCATGCTTTTGTGGTAATTAAATGAAATAAATACAACAAAATTAAATTTATTCTGACATTAAAAAACATTTTTATGTTATATTTTTTGAGTTACGCTTTTTAGAATTCATAAAAAAGAGGGCTTAAAAATTTTTTAAATGACAAAAAGTTATTTTTTTATATATATAGATACATTTTTAGTAAGATTTAGTAAATTCAGCAGGTCCCAGCACAAATGTGTTAAGTTTTTTTATTCTTGTGTTTATGAAAAACATGAGCCTTATGTGTCCTAGCAATTTCTTCAATGTTTGGGCATATATTTGAAGGCAAACTCTCATTTCCTCGTCAATACATTGAAGAATTCCTCTCTTTTTACTCTTAATTGTGTTGAGTGCAGAAAAACCCCACCACACATATCATCTTAACTTTATACCAAACAGGATAGAAGAAACTTGTCTCCAGTCTTTCCGGGGGACATGGGGGGTAGTGTAAACAATCCAGCACCACAGCTTAACAGCCTTTTGCAACCTAATCAGGGAAGTGAGGTGGGGCGTTGGGCAGACTGTCAGCTTACAGCCAGTTCCCCACACCTCTGTCCCCCAAAAATCTAAACTCCAAAAACCCTGTTGGTCTTTTGGTCCCCAACAGGCACATATTTCTCTGGAATACCATAGGATGCACCTGGTAATCTAGGGTGCACCAGTGCATGCTGGTGCAAACTTTGAGAACAACTATATTATACGTATACCACATTTCTATGTTTCAGGCCCAGGGTGCCCAAACTTTTTACACAGGGGGCCAGTTCACTGTCCCTCAGACCGTTGGAGGGCTGGACTATAAAAAAAGCTATGAACAAATCCCTATGCACACTGCACATATTTTAAAGTAGAAAAACAAAACGGGAACAAATACAATATTTAAAATAAAGAACATGTAAATTTAAACAACAAACTGACCAGTATTTCAATGGGAACTATGGGTGCGGATGCATCCTGTGCTCCTCTCACTGACCACCAATGAAAGAGGTGCCCCTTCTGGAAGTGTGGCGGAAGGCCAGATAAATGGCCTCAGGGGGCCGCATGCGGCCCGCGGGCCGTAGTTTGGGGACCCCTGTTTTAGGCCAACATTATATACATATTATTTTATATAGTTGATTTTTAAGTTATGAGAAGGGAGAAAATATATGCATTTATACTGTAAATTATAATTATGTAATTACCGGTTTTGGGGGGCTTTTTTAAAATGTGGATTTGATTCTGAAATTGCTTGCTTTCCATTAGTGACTCTATGAACAATGACTGATAGACTTCTATTAGTATTTCTAGTAAGGTGTATCTATCTGTTAGTAACAACTTTACTTAGAATGTGTTTATTTAGGAAAGTTTTTATTTCATTTTCATTTTTGAAAGATAGCTTTGCTGGATATAGGATTATTGGTTAACAGCTTTTTTTCTTGGAACACTTAATATACTGTATTATCCTGCTGCCTCTATTGTTTCTGCTGAGAAATCAACTGTTAATCTTATTGGAGTTTCCCTGCAAATAACTATTTGTTTTTCTCTTGGTGCTTTCAAGATTTTGTCTTTTACTTGCAGCATCTTTAGTACGATGTGTTTGTAGATCTCTTTGCATCTATCCTGCTTGGAGTTTGTTAAGCTTCCTGGATGTATAGTTTATTGTTTTTCAATAAATTTGGGACTTTTCAGCCATAATTTTCTTCAAATATATTTTTTTCTCCTTTCTCTCCACTTTGTTTGTTACACCCCTTATACATTTGTTGCTGTACTAATTAATAATACCCTACAGTTCTCTAAGACTTCATTTTTTCTCATTCATTTTTTTCCTGTTTCACCTTGCACACTCTTCTATTGATTTAGCATCGAGTTCATTAATTCTTTTTTAAGATTTTATTTGTTGATTTTACAGAGAGGAGAGGGGGGTGGAACAAGAAGTATCAACTCATATTTGCTTCACTTTAGTTGTTCATTGGTTGTTTTTCATATGTGCTTTGACTGGGCAAGCTCAGGGTTTTGAACCAGCAACCTCAGCATTCCAGGTTGATGCTTTATCTACTTCACCACCACAGGCCAGGTTCAAGTTAAATTTTTTTCTGTCATTTTAAATCTATCGTTGAGCCCCTTTAGTGATTATTTTTTAATTTTTGTTTTTATAAGTTTCAACTCCAGAAATTTCATTTGATCCCTCTTTTATCATTTCTTTCTTTTTACTGATATTCTTGAAAGGCAGAAACCACAGGCCAAACTGAAAACACAAGGCTAGTGTGTTCCAAAAGGAAAATTTATTTTAAAAACACTTGGGTACAAGCGGCCTTAGACCGGCAAAGAGTGTTGGCCCAAGCTGCAGAAGGGAGCTTTAGATATAGGGGCTAGGGTGGATTAGCATATCCTGGTTTATGGCCTTGGTCACTGACTTGATGGGTAGGGGGTAGGGGGCTCAGCTGTAGAAACACCTCCTTTCCAAGTTTTTCTGATGCAGCGCAGGCCTGATCACATGGTCCTGTCTGGTGTCCTTGGTAAATCTTCAAGACAGCTGGGGTCAGGTATCTCCCAGGAACATCCAGGTCCTGATGCCTCTGGGAATTACTTGTGAAATTTCTCTCACAGACTCCGTGTTTTCTTAGGATACAAAATAAAGATTTAAGTTCATGGTTTAGCCCCTTCAAGATTTCACTTAAGTGAATCTGGGCTTGGAAGCCCCGAGAGAAAGGGAAGAGGTCTTCCCGGCCTGTTTGCTTCTCCACCATTACGAAGCTTTAATAAACAGAACGGCCCACCATTTTCTGACTCCACAGTTCCTTTACCGTCTGCCCAATCCAATGAGAACCTGCATCTGCATGGCCACGGCGGCGACCAGCAGCCCTATACCCATGCATTGGCCTCTCTATTTAAGTCATTGATAAAATATACTGCTCACAAAAATTAGGGGATATTTTATAGCTTCATAATCATTTTGAAATATCCCCTAATTTTTGTGAGCAGTGTATTTGTATAAAACAAAGCCAAAGATAGAGCCCTGCCCCTTATCACCAGAGACCTAGGTAGTGTTATTTATAATAGCAATTGTTAATTGGTGTGATTTTTCTGCCTTGTAATATGACATCTCTTTATGAACAGAATCAGATCACAAGGTCTCTCACAGTGGGGCTGTTTGTAAGACCTGTCAGAGCAGTGTTGGCTCTGTATTCCGTGTCTGCCTCTCAGTGTATGGACACAAGCACCCTTATCAAAACAATTAATGCTGTTATATCTACCATCTCCTTGGAATTTTGCACCCTACTTTGGTTTAAAGTATTAATCAGTTACAAATGGGCCTCTCCCCTCCAACAGTATTTCCTGATGAAGCTTTCAGGCACTTACATAGCAAATTGCAGGGATCTTTTTTCTCTTCAGTATGTGTGACTGATTAACTAACAGCCTATTATTTTGCCTTAAAACAACTCAATAGGCCATTCTTAACTGCACTGTGTTGAATTATCCCCGATTTTAAAAGCCATAGAATCCAAACAGCAGAGCTTTGCACACACATGCTTTAATGTATGTGGTGTTCTCGGGTGGCTGATAGACAGTTACTGCAGGTGTAGCCTTCTTTCCTGACCACTGTACCAAACAATTAGTGTGCCACCCCTAAAAGCTCACACTGCTTTTATAGTATCAGAACATAGGTCTGAGTATATTCAAGAAACAGTGCAAAATCTTTGGTTAAAGCAAAAGCAAATGAAGAGAAGATGAAGATGAAATAGGAGCTCTCCTAGAGGAGAGATCAAAGGGACCAGAGGAAAAGAGGACAGAGGGAAAGGGGATGATAGGATGGGATAAACCTGAAGGGAAGGGGGGAGGGTGCTGTAGAGAGGGGGGCAAGGGAGATGTGAAGGGGAACATGGGGGAGGGGGGAATGCATTCGGGGTGACCCTAGAATCTATGTAAACACAATTAAATAAAAAAATTTAAAAAAGAAATAGGAGCTCTCCTGTCTGACAAAGTCATTGCCTTGGGACTTTTGTGTTTTGTTGTTGTCTACACATGTCCTAGGAGCATTTTACTTGTAATTAATATTGGTTCTTCCATTATGGCATGAATAAGTTTTAGCTGCCTGTTTTGTAGTGAAATACCTACTGATGGTGATACTATTTCAGATACAGTATATCCTTAAAGGAGAGACCCCACTCCACATGGGTAAGTCACTTTTTAAAGTCAGTTAAGACTACCTTTTTTATGGTCCTAGATGGGGCAGTTTCTATCTGTCTGTGGCAACTTCACAGCAATGTATAAAAGAAAATGAAATTATATAGAAATGTCTTTGCAGTCTTTAGAAGGAAGAGGTTATCTAATTCAAATTACCTCTCTGCATTTCACTTTTAGCTTGGAGAAGTCTTCTTCGTTAATGCCAGACTTCCTTCTCTACACTGCACGTTTATTTAGTAGTGTTGCTGTCCCCTGGTCAGCATGTTCCTCACTACTGCAGAAGTCTCATCGCTGACCGCCTCTGTCTTCTGGAACTCCAGTCCACCCTCCACTGCATCTAGTGCTTAGAAAACTTCGGTGGCTCCCTGTTGCTAACAGAGTTAACTGAAATGGTTTATACCGACAGTTTAGGCCTTTGATACGTCACCAGCTCACATTTCATCCTCATCTTTTCTTCCTTTCCTTTTTGTAACCAAATGAATTATTTTATTGTTTCCTAAACGTAACCAAGTCTGCATGCATATATTTTTGTTCTTCCCTGTCTTTCCATAATCTGATATGTCCTTCCTTCACCCCCACCCCATAAGTGATGCCTCATTTTTAGACTCCAATTCAAATTATGCTTTATTCATTCCAAAAATATTTACTGCACCTACTGTTCATCAGGCATGGGTCTAAGTGCAAGGGGTCCTCAGAGAACAACCAAGTTTCTGCCTTCAAAGAGCTCACATTCTGGGGACAGAGGGAAGATATTAAACAAAGATATATTAGATTTTGATAAGGCTTTGGAGAAAAAGCAGGATGAGGGAAATTAAAAAGGGTGTTTGCTATTTTATATGGCATGGTTGTGGTAACATTTTTTATCTGAAAAGAAGTGAAAGTGCAGTACATGTGAGCATGAGGGAAAGGGCGTTCCCAGCAGAAGTACAGCAAATGCAGAGATCTCAAAGCAGGAAAAGCCTGGTGTGTCCCAGGAACAATAAGGAGACCGCTGTGCTTGGCGCGCAGCCTGCTAGGTGTGATGGTGAGCATTTCTAGAGGCCCTCTTTCTCCTTGCGTGCTAGTTCACTGAGAAAGTAGAAGTAAATGGAATCAGTTGAGAATATGGAGTTAGAGGAAGGTGAAGGTATGACACGAACATCTAGCATAGTGGCAAAATGAATAGACTAGAGAAATATGAGGGACACTCACAGTTCATAGTCATAAATTTAAATATCTGTGAACTGAATTGTCTCTTCCTTCAAATTCTAAATTCTTTCCTTTTTCTTTCTTTTTTTTTTTTTTAACTGAGCGAGAGGCAGAAAGCAGGGAGGCAGAGACAGACTCCCACATGTGCCTGACCGGGATCGACCCTGGCATGACCCCTACAGGGCAATACTCTGTCCATCTGGGGCTGTTGCTCCATTAACCAAGATATTTCAGTGCCTAAGGCTGAGGCCACAGAGCCATCCTCAGCGCCCGGGGCCAGGCTGCTCCAACCATTCAAGCCATGGCTGCTGGAAAAGAGGGGTCGGGGGAGAGAGAGAGAGACAGAGAAAAAGAGAAGGGGGAGGGGTGGTGAAGCAGATGGGTGCTTCTCCTGTGTACTTGACCGGGAATCGAACCTGGGACTTGCATACGCCAGGCCGATGCTCTGCTGCTGAGCCAACCTGCCAGTCAGCCAGGGCCTCCTCTGGATTCTTGTAGCAGTTATTGCCCATACTGCCTTTGGCATACACTCCCTTCTATTCTTGTCTTTGGAATTTGGCCTAACTTTCAACTTTTTATTTGTTGTTCTTTTTAAATGTGTTGTACCCACCTGTTTTATTAGCTGCTTTGAGGCAACTTGCAATATACACACAACAGAAAAGGACAAAAACAAATAATTGAAGTGTCAGAAAAAAATGAAAATATACCTGAGTAGAATTCAATCATAGTGTAAAAGCATTTGGGGAGGAGAAATCTTGAATGAGAACATTTTTTAATCTCCACTGTCTAAAACAGGACAGTTTATTGAAATTGGATAATATTTAATACTGTAATTAGAGTGAGACTTCATGTTTACATTGCCTCATTTTCATTCCACACATTCCCCTGATTCCCAGAAAACACACATACACACTCATACACACACACACACAAAAAAAACACCCCCTAAAAAACTATGTACTCAGTATATTGATTCCTTACAGTTTATACTATCATGTCAGAAGTATTTGGTGAGGACTACAGTGATTGCCATGATGCTTACTGAGAAAAGAATGCAGAGGCCTGTATGCTTTCAGGAAGTGCCTGCCATAGTTTCCTCATGGGCACAGGAATTCTGGATAGGCATTGTAGGACCCAGGGTCTTCTCAAGGCAGAGTATAAGTTCTTGCCTCAAAGGGACGTATAAAGATTTTTCCCCCTTGAGAAACTTTTATTGATTATCATATTAATTGTAAAATGTCTGTGATGATTATTGTACATATTTATATTGTTTCTAATAAGTCATCAATGATCATTCTTATTGTCATGGATGCTGTGGTGCTCTCTTCTCCCATATTTCAAGAATGAGAAGCATTCATTCCCTTCAGCTGTTGGAAGTTTTACCATCTGATAGCTTTCAAGTCAGCCTTCTTCAGAATGGTCCTTAACTAAAGAGCCTCTTCCTGTCACTGTTAGCATGTATCTAATTACTAGTCACTGAAGGGCTTTAAAGGCCAGAATACCTTGTCTTAATAAACAACAATTC
Source organism: Rhynchonycteris naso (assembly GCA_037038555.1). Taxonomy (NCBI): domain Eukaryota; kingdom Metazoa; phylum Chordata; class Mammalia; order Chiroptera; family Emballonuridae; genus Rhynchonycteris; species Rhynchonycteris naso. The sequence goes on from CM073002.1 coordinate 42,208,576, forward strand.
TTCAAGGCCAATTTGAGCCCCAGAGCTGTCTTTGGGATCACCTGAGTCCTTTTTGTGATTGTCTCACAGTTGAACTTCTCACTTTGCCCAGTTCTGCTTCCGTTGCTTAGAAGTTCCTTCCAAACACCCACCAATAACTTGGGCACACAGAGCACACAGATCTTCATCTCAGAGTCTTTTTGATTGTATAGCCAGTCACATTGGTTGTATATGTCTTATTTTTTATATTTTTATTATATCGTATATAATAGCATTTTGTCTCTGGCTGCTTTCAAATTTTTCTTTCTGCTTTTTAACAATAATATACTTAGGTGTGCCTTTCTTATGTTTGTTTTTCCTGGGATTCATTAAGCTTCTTGGATTTGTATGTTCATGATTTTCATCAGAGTGGGAAAACTTTTGCCTGTTATTTCTTGAGATATGCTTTATTCCAATCTCTCTCTTTCTAGGCATCTGATTACATGTATTGTTTTGCATTGTTTCACACGTTACTGGGGCCTTTTTCATTATTTTTACTCTGTCTTCTCTCTGTGCTTCCAACTGAATGATTTCTATTGTCCTGTCTTCAAACCCACTGATCTCTTCTTCTATAGTATTAAATCAGCTATTCATCTAGTAAAATTTTTATATCAGATAGACTTGTCAGTTTTACAATTTTTATTGTTATTCTTTTTCTTCTTTCTATTTAGTGTTAATTTGCTTTCTTTTTCTAGACTTTTTTTTTCTTTTTTTTTGACAGAGAGGCAGGGAGACAGGAACACTGAGCTTCTCCTGTATGTGCCCTGACCAGGGAATCAAAACAGCAACCTTCGCAATCCGGGTCAGTGCTCCAACTAACCAAGCTATCCTGCCAGGGCATTTTTCTAGCTTCTTAAGGTGGAAACTTAAGATTATTAATGTTAAGCCTTTCTTCTTACCTAATATAAAATTTTTAAGCTATTTATTTGTGTCTAAACATTACTTTAGCTGCATCTCACAAATTTTGATAATGTATTTTTATTATTATTCATCTTGAAATATTTTCTAATTTACTTTGTGATTTCTTCAGTCACTTATTGGTTATTTAGAAGTTATTATTTTTTGACAGAGAGAGTCAGAGATAGGGACAAACAGACAGGAAGGGAGAGAGATGAGAGGCATCAATTTTTCATTGCAGCTCCTTAGTTGTTCAGTGATTGCTTTCTCATATGTGCCTTGACTGGGAGGCCACAGCAGAGCAAGTGACCTCTTGCTCAAGCCAGAGACCTTGGACTCAAGCCAGTGACCTTGGGTTTCAAGCCAGCAACCTTTGGGCTCAAGCCAGCAACCATGAGGTCATTCCTATGATCCCACACTCAAGCCAGCGACACCGTGCTCAAGCCAGCGACCTCAGGGTTTTGAACGTGGGTCCTCCATGTCCCAATCTGGCGCTCTATTCACTGCGCCACCACCTAGTCAGGCTAGAAATATATTATTTTAATTTTCAAATATTTAAGGTTTCTCTAGATATGTTACTGTCATGGATTTCTAATTTAATTATTTTGTGATCATAAAGCATACCCTGTAAGATACAAGTTTTTGAAAAGACAGTTTTTTATGGGCAAGTCTATAAACATAAAATTTTTGTGCACTTAAAAAAGGTATGATCCAGAGTTCTTGAGTATATTTTCTATAATTGTCAGTTAAGTAAAAGCAATTAGTGTTATTCAGATCTTCTGTGTGCTTACTGATTTTTATTTATTTTTCTCATTATCTTACTATTAACTATAACACTATTGAAAGAAAGTGTTAAAAATCTCCAGTCATGTCTCTGGCCAGATAGATTGATTTTTTAGAGCATTGTCCCAATATGCCAAAGCTGCTGGTTTGATCCCTGGTCAGGGCACATACAGGAACAGATCAACATTTTGGTCTCTCTTTCTCTCCCTCCCCCCCCCCCACCATAAAATCAATTTTTTTTTTAATCTCCAACCATGATTGTTGATTTGTTTGTCTCCTTTCATTCTTGTCATTTTATCAAGTCCTTAGTGCGTTCTAAAGTTCTACCATTAGATGCATCTACATCTATGGTTGTTACACAGGAGTGGACAAATGTGGGTTTACAGCTGTGAAAACACAAAATACAGTTTATTCTTGTATTATTATTAATGAAAGCTGGCAATTTGAGTACTCACACGATTGCACCTAAGTGCATTGTGCCATTGTGACATTCTTTTGAGTTAATATAGCTATTGTAATAATCATGACGGGCATGTCTTTTTCTAAACAAACTGTAAACCTACTTTTGCCAACCCCAGTATATTCCGGGTCTTTTAATCCTTTTTTTATTATGAAAATGTTCCTCTTAATCTCTAGTAATACTCCTTGTCTCAAAGTCTATTATCTATTCATATAGCCATTTAAGCTTTCTTATGATTAGTGTTTTCATTAAATATCTTTTTCCATTCTTTAGCTATCAAGTTATTTTTGTCTTTGTATTTAAAGTGCCTCACTTTGAAAACAATGTATAATTGAGTCTTGCTCTTTTAATCTAGTTTGACAGTCTTTGCCTTTCAACTGAAGAGTTTCATCCCTATTTAACTTTAATGTCATGATTAAATGTCATTTACTTTTAAAAAACTTACCTGTATTTTGTTCCTTCTTTAAAGTAATTTGAATAGTTCTTAATATTTATTTTGATTTTTCTATGCTTTTGATTTTTTTCTATTGCATTTTTAGTTGTGTGACTGCTTATATTTTTAGTAATAGCTCCAGGGATTACAGAATACATCTTTACCTTATTGCAATCTGAGTTACTATTTTACTAAACAGAAAACATAGGATCTTTGTAATGCTATAGGTTCGTTTACTAATCTTCCTTTATTTAGTTCTTTTCCTAATTTCCGTGTGTGTGTGTGTGTGTGTGTGTGTGTGTGTGTGTGTGTGTGTGAGAGAGAGAGAGAGAGAGAGAGAGACAGAGAAGGAGAGCAACAGACAGACAAGAAGGGAGATATGAGAAGTATCAATTCTTCATTGCTGCTCCTTAGTTGTCCATTGATTGCTTTCTCATATGTGCCTTGACTGGGGGCTACAGCAGAGCAAGTGACCCCTTGCTCAAGCCAGTGACCTTTGGGCTCAAGCCAGCAACCATGGGGTCATGTCTATGATACCACACTCAAGCCAGCAACCCTACACTCAAGCTGGTGAGCCCGGCTCAAACTGGATGAGTCCACACTCAAGTCAGCAACCTCAGGTTTTCAAACCTGGGTCCTCAGCATCCCAGTCCGACACTCTATCCACTGCGCCACCACCTGGTCAGGCCTAATTTCCATTTCTTTATTGGGGTTCCTTCATGTGTTCAACTGTTAGGTCCAAACTTTTCTATAAATCCTTGAACATATTTATAAAATAGATGTTTTAAATGTCTTGTCTGATAACCCAGTGTCTCTGTCATTCTGAGTTTGCTTTTATCAATTGCTTTCCTGGTTATAAATCATAATTTTCTACCTCATATATCTAGAAACTTTTTATTGTATGCTGGGCATTGTGTGGATGCTATGTTATTGATCATTAAATTTTGTTGTCTTCATTTAGAGACTTTAAAGTTTTGATTCTGGCAGGCTAGTAACTTACTGTTAAATCAACTACATATTTTTGAAGATTATTTTTAATCATTGTTTGAGTAGGTCTAGAATATCCCTCTCCTAATACATTCCTTTTGGGTGGTCTCATTGGATACCCAGGGTTTTTATCAAGTTCTTTCTATTCTAGTTAGTTAGTACTCCCATGTTCAGCACTCTGCAACCGCCAGAATCTCCCTCCATCCATCTCATAGAATCCCAGTAACTCTTCTTGCCAGGCCTCTGGAGTCTTGCCTGCATACGTACAAAAGCTTAAGGGGGGGGGCTTATATAGATTTCTAAAGCTCCTTCCAACTCATCTTTCTCCTCTTCATATTCATACCCACTGTCCAACCCCAAACTCCTGTTCCTAACTTCCCTAATTCCTCAGCTCAGCAAGACTGCCATGTTCTACTCAGGCCCTCCGTCCATGTCACAGTCCAGAGATGGCCTCCAGGTACAATTCTAGGAAAATCACAGACTCACTTTATGTGTGTTTTCTTCTATGAGGGATCATGATTCTGCCCTGCCTTTTTTCCAGTGTTTGAAAACTCCTATATATATTTTGGCTACTTTTATGTTTACTTTATGAATGGAAGAATTAGTCTACTCCAGTATCATTACTTTATAGTGGCAAGGTTTGGAAAACTCTAGTTTGGTTTTAGGTACAATGAACAGTAGCTTAATATGTTAATTTCAGTCTGTTTCCATCTTCTCACTTTGCTTCTCACCCCACCCTCCACTGCTGAATTCTACAAAGAGAAATGGTTCCAAAGCTTTTGTCATTTTAGATAGCAACGTGGTGTCTAAAATAACTAGAATACAACCACAATGCATCAGTACCGTTTTCCTTTGGTTTGCAATGACATTGTTAACTTACATTGGGTTTTTGCTAATTTCAGGGTTAAACTTGCTTTTACAATTGATTGTATGTCGCTCTTGTTATCAGGTACTCGCTGTTTGGTCTATCTAGTTAAGATGGGCAGGAGGAATATTGGAACTGGAAATGTCTCAGCAATCATTACTCTGATAAAAAAGCATTTTTAGGACCCTGCCCTCAGAGGAGCTCTTTGTCATAATTGCTACTCCAGGGCTGCATCCATCAAGATAAGTGTTTGACTTTCTTCTTAAGTAGGCAGCAATCAGTTAGATAATCAAAGGGTAGAAAGCAACCCTTAATTACATGTATGAAATGAATGCTTTCCTCGTTTTGATTTTTTTTTACACTTTATCTTAGCCAAAAGGCTGAGAAATGATTGATTTTTTTATAAAGTCAAAGGTAAGACAAAGGGGGATTTCTGACTACCAATAGGAAAATACCATCTACTAAGAAGCTTTATTTGTAACTCTACTTTCCATAAAAATAAGTATTTCTGAATATTTTAGATTATCCTTTCCTGACAAAAAGAAAAAGCAAAAGAAAGTGACCACAATATACCATATAGCCAGAAGCCAAGTTTGCATAGGATAGTACTCTCACAAAACAAATAGGTTGTAGTCACAACGTAGTTGTCATCCATCTTATTTCTCAGTGCTGTCAGTTTTAATTTCTATTTGTAGTGGTCCCAGTCCCTGTCCTAATATATGTGGGTAATGCTGACCCTAGATAATGCTTGCTTTAGGGGTGGCAACAGTCCAGCAGTTACATTTTAATCTGCTTGAGAGTTTGAGTTTTCTGTGCCAATGAAAGAGTTTAAGATGACCCTATGTACTAATAATACCTGTCTAGATGATAGGCAGGTTTTAATTAAGTTGAACAAGGAACTACATTATCTAAGTTTAAACTACATTCTGCATTTGCCTAATCAGCTTTTTTTTTTTAATTCATTTGTTAGACATAATGAGGTCATCAGTTTTTGCCACCACAGATTTCCCAAGTCAGTTGCCTTTCTGAGCAGGAAAGACAAGAAGTAGGTAGGAATGGACAGGTAGAATATAAAGGTGTCAGATACTTAAGTCAATTTGGGGACATTTTGTGTGTGTGTGAGGGAGCAAATGGGTGAACAAATCAAACAAGAAAAAACACTGCATTTTTTTGTCTAGCACAGCATTATGTGGCACTACCTTATGGATGGCCCCAACACGGATCCAGCAGGGCGGGGGGGGGAGGGTGCTCAGGCGGGCGCACTGTCCGTTTCTCAGCACACTGGGCAGCTCAGCCTGTTCATGGGAAGCGTGGGATATCATACACTCATAGCACCTTCAGTCTGTCACAAACATGGTACAGTGGGCTTTAGATCACACCTGTTATCAGGAGCCCCCTGTCTCTTACACACTGTACTTTAGCATGTCTGAATCTCAGTTTCCTCACATGTAAATTAGAGACTGTAAATTCTGCCTCTTTGGGCTAATATACTCATTAAACACAAAAGTACCATATTTCCCCATGTATAAGATGCATTCTATCCCAAAAAATTGGGGGTCTAAAAACTGGGTTTGTCTTATACAGTAATTGTAGTTTTTTTTACTTGCATTTTCCACTTTTTCGCACTTGTTTTTGTGCTCTGTATGGCCAGTAGCCACGGCCACCATAAGAGCCTCCTGGCCCGTGCAGGTTCACATTTGATTTGGACAGACAGTAATGAAACAATGGAGCCAAGAACAGGTGGGCCATTAGCTTTAATCCTAGCTTGTACCCAGCGGGCAAGAAATACACACAGTGGGAAAACACTTCCCTTTCCATTCAGGGCTCCCAAAGCCACTGACTTATCCAAGTTTCCTAGACTCAAAGGTATCTATCTCACCAGTCTCATTCACCTCTGTTCCCCATCTCCTCCTTTCTGTACAAACTGGATTCTCTTTCATCACTCCGCCATCTTGGCTGCTTCTCCTCTCCTCCACATGGCCTTTCTCTGCTCTCCTCCTGCATGGGCTCCTCTGCCCTATTTTATAGTGTAGAAATCAAAATCTTTAATTCAGTGTACAAACAAGGAAGTCTATGATACAAAGTCACTTATCTGAGACATAATGGAATTCCTCATGAGAGTGCACCACCCCACATCATGCAAGTCAGGGTGTGGGGAAAAGCTTAGTCTTAAAACTAAGCCTTAGGCTATAACAACCCTGCCTGCTTGCAGCCTGTCCCCCATACCCAATGCAAACTATAAGCAAGCAAACATATACATCATATTTACAAACTTATTTGACCAACACGGTCATTATTGAAGATTGTGATTCGTTGTCCAACAGATGATTCGTCGTCTGACACAGATAGTGATTCATCGTCCAACACAAGCTTGATGGGAGTTTTGACAGTAATGAGGAGTTTTATGAATTTTATGATGAATAAAACTTGTGTTCAATAACTTTATTAATACATTTTTTTTCAAATTTCAAGGTCCAAAATTCAGGTGTGTCTTATACATGGAAGCGTCTTCTACATGGGTAAATATGGTAGTTGGAATAAGGCCGGACACTAAATGGACAGTAGGAAATGTGTGTTTTCTCCATTTGCCTCCTCCCCTCCCCTCTCCTTCACAAAGCTCTCTGAGGCAGGCTATGCTGAGATTTTCTCTTTTAGTTGAGACATCTGACATCAAGCGTATCAACACAACATTACTAATGTCACTAATTAGTGTCAGTGCCAAGGTCAGTGGTTTTCTGTGATGACCATGTAAAGCCAGTAGCCGGGGTCAGGATCACAGCCGCCCGACGCGTGCAGGTTCGCATTAGATTTGAACAGTCGGTAATGAAACAATGGAGCCAAAAACTGGTGAGCCATCAGCTTTAATTCTAGCTTGCACCCGGCGGGCAAGCAAAAACACACACTGGGCTCCAAAACCCACACATTCAGTGCTCACAAAGCTACTGACTTATCCGAGTTTCCTAGAATCAAAGGTTTCTAGCTCACCAGACTTATTCACCTCTGTTCCCCATCTCCTCCAGCACAAACTCTTAACAAACTGGCTTCTCCCTCAGCACGCTGCCATCTTGGCTGCTTCTCCTGGCCTTCACGTGGCCTTAATCTGCTCTCCTTTCTTTTATCTCAGGAACCAAGAGAGAGCAAGCTCCAGGTCTGCCCCACTTTATACTGTAGAAATCCCAACCTTTAATCCAATCTACAAACAAGGAAGTCTCTGATACAAAGTCACCCATCTAAGACATAATAGGATTCCTCATGAGAGTGCACCACCCTACATCATCCAATCAGTCAAGGGTGTGGAGAAGAGCTTACTCTTAAAACCGAGACTTAGGCTATAACGACCCGGCCTGCTTACATTACAGCCTTTCCCCCACATCCATCCCAAGCATAAGGGCAAATAATATCACCTGGGTGACGGGCTTCCGTGTGGGCAGCTCCATCTTTAACAAAGTGAGCATAATATATTTTATCTGCCCAACAGACCATCAGCATTCATAAACGCCCACTGGGTGCACAGAACTAGCCTCTGATTGTGTGTGAGGTCTCTCACTGAAGAACACAGCTTGTTCTCAACATGACTGGCTCTCACTGAGCTCCTGCGGCCCAGGCTTCTAAAACTCATTTTTAAACAGGACACTGATAGCCATAGCTCATTTCCATCAGCTGCTCTCTCTCTCTGGCCTTCTGTTGAGATTTCACAAACCTGATGAGTTTCTTTAATAAGATAGCAGAATCCTGAGTGTCGCCAGAAGGTCAGAGTCCATCAGTGTTTTCAGGAGCGGGGCTTGGCATTTTGAGCCCCAGCTGTGCCTCATTCCTCCTGACATAACCTTTTGTGTCCCCTGTCAGGCTTCTTCTAGACTGATACCAAGAGCATGGCAAGGGAACGAAACCTATGGAGCTGGGCTGCCCATTCAGATCCCCCACCAGCCAGTGGGCCCTTGTAGGGAATCACCTCTCTGCTCTTGGACCCTTTATAACTTGGCTTGGGGACCTTTAGTTAAAAAGCCCTGAGTGTGTGGCCTGACCTGTGGTGGCGCAGTGGATAAAGCGTCGACCTGGGAACACTGAGGTCGCCAGTTCAAAACCCTGCACTGGTCTGGTCAAGGCACATATGGGAGTTGATGCTTCCAGCTCCTCCCCCCTTTCTCTCTCTCTCTCTCTCTCTCTCTCTCTCTCTCTCTCTCTGTCTCCTCTCTAAAATGAATAAAATTAAAAAAAAAAAAAAAGCCCTGAGTGTGAATGGTGATGTGAATGTAATCCCTGCTGCAGACACAGGGAACCAGGTTTCTTGGATGCAAACACCAAGAAACTGAGTGAGTGACCTTTTTTGTAAACAAAGGAATGCATGTGACCGGCTTTAGGAAATTAGCCTAGAGGTTTATAGATTTCCCCTCCCCTGCAGTCCTGTTCCATTCTTTCCCCTTAACCACTCATGCCTTCCCCTGCAATCCTGTTACCTTCTGATCAATGAAAGCTCTGGGACAGTGGTTCTTAACCTTTTTTGAGGTACCAAACCCACCAGTTTCATATGTGCATTCACCAAACCCTTCTTTAGTGATAAATAAAATATGATTTTTCTTTTCCAAATTCAAGACATAAGTATATGTTTTTTTACTGGTGCACAAAATGAGCCATGCATAAACTCACAACAAATTACGGCATTACTTTATTCTGGCCTCCGCGGCAGAGGCTTCTCCGAACCCCTGAGACCGACTCATCAAACCCCTAGAGTTGGATAGAACCCAGGTTAAGAACCACTGCTCTGGGAGAAGGAGACTGGGCAGGTTCATCTCTCTTGACTGCCTGTCCCTCTTCTATTGACAACAGTTGGTGTCATGGGCAGTTTTTCCACGTGACACTGGTAATTTCCAGCAGGTGGGAAGACTACAGGCCATGAGCACATCTCTGAACCCAAGACCTTAGTTTCTTCAACTGTAACATAAGGTTAACAAAAGGACTGAACTCCTTATCATCTTTGTAATGATTAAATAGGTGTGTAGTGCTTACAACAATAAGTAGCAGCCAGTGATTACTTGTTCCATAACTATTAGCCACTGTGGTGGTGGTGGTTGTTAATTCTCATATCTTAAAAGACTTAAAAAAAAAAAAAAGATTTAAACCAGTATTTCCTTCCTACCGCAGTGAAAAGTCAGTGTCCTGTGTTTTTCAGTGTGGTTACAAAGGTCTGGTTTTTTTATAGGTATTTTCTAGTCTGCCTTTCACCATCTGTAACCTCAGACACTCTCTCTCTCCTCAGAGCGGTCATTCTAGAGCTGAGATCTTCTGCTAGGGACCTCCTCTCTCCAGTGAGCTTAGCAACGTACAGGCTTATTTCATCATTTAATTACCTAACTCATTATTAGCTGTAAGCCATGGAGAGGGTTGAGGCCTTAGGAAATGAGGGTGTATGAGAAGTCAGGTTCTGTCTGAGCAGACAGTGTTGTGCATGGCAGTTTTAGGAAAGGTGGTTTGTTTGCAGGGAGGAAGGAAGTATGGCTTCACTTTTACCTCTGAAACCACTGTTTCATTTTAGGTAGAAGTGTTAAGTATTTAGGGCCTCTAGTTTGAATTAGTTTGGGTTAAGGTGGCAGAAGTCTGAGGCTATAATAGATGGAGAGAAAGATTTCAACGTGAGGCCAGCAGCAGGCAGGGAGAACAGTGGGAAAATGGCTCTCATTCCACTCATACTGCTTCCTCCACCTCTACCCCATCCACCCACAGAGGCCAGAAATGCCAGTTGAAGGCTCTTAGAAAGCAGGAGAAAACAACAAAAACCCTAATCCTGTTGCGGAATCATATCGGTTCTCCCATGTCTGTCACAAACTAGGTCTGACTTCTCTGGCGCTGGTGAGAAGGAAATGTCAGGATTTGGATGTCAAGGGCTTACTTACTGGAAAGAAATGAACAAGGAGAGCTCAGTCTTGTGGGCTGCCCCTGTGTGCGTATACGACATGACGGAGAAGGCTTTGTGTCCAGAGCCGCTGGTGCTGGCATCCCTGTTCCTAGGAGGCCGCGTTCAGTTCAGGGCAGGAGTCGGTCACGGCTGGTCTCCTTGTTTGTTCTCCTTGTGGAAGCTTGAGGTACTGCTCCCTGGTTAAGAGCCTGTGCACCCTGAAGCCCTGGTTTGCTTTCTCCCCTCCAGGGCTGTAATTACAGCTCTCAATTCCACCAAGTCTGTGAGTCACGGAGCTTTGAAATGTGCTGGCGTGCTGTGTGAGCCCAAGGTCTCCCTCCCTGGGGCTCTCCCAGATTATAGGATCTCATTTCCCCAGATTTACTTCAGTGCTGACCATTACAAGGTCATTTCCAGGGCTGTCACTGTTTTTCCCTCATAATGTGCAGCTACAGTTTAAAATTTTCAGCTCTTACTGCTGGACTTCATTATATGGAAATAAATTTGTGCTGGCAAATAGTATTAAATGTGTTTTTCTTTCTTTTCTAGCTGGAAAATCGCTCCTAACCAATTCTATGCTGGTGGCTTAGATGCCTGCGAATACGGGGAAGGGTGCTTTATATTTATGGATTTGCCAAACTGACTGTGCTCAAAGTTCTTTGTTCCCACTTTTGTGCATAACACTGATTGGCAAATTAGTTTTCCACACAGCATCTTAGACTGAATCTATTATTTCTCTCCAGGACTATCAGGGGTCTTCATTACTGTCCCTCTAGTTGCTCACTCTAGTCTGCTTTTGATTAGGCTATAAAAGCCATGGTCAGCTTGGTAAACAGTACCATCTTACCTGAAACTTTCACACCTGTCATCTCATGGTCCTCCCATCTCCCCCTGATGGCAGAGTGCATCCCAGGTGGTACTGCCCTTGGATAAATCGGAACATAGACTGAGAGGAGCAATGTGAACTGCTCAAGTTATGCACAGAGCGAGGACAGGACTAGAGCTGGGTGTCCCGATGCTCAGCCCATTGCTTTCTTCTGGGAACTTCTGTTTTCTCTCGGGAGTATAGATAGCACAGTCGCAGTAATTGTGGCCATTTACTGAACACCCAGTAGGCGCCAGGCCCATACATTGTCTATAATGGTCACAATTCTGCGAAGTAGGCTTTACAGATAAACTGAGACTGGGAGAAGCTAAGTACTGTGGCCAGAGCCACTCTGCTAGTTGTGGCGGATACAGTGGAACCATCTGTCAGAGCCTGCCCTGTGCTTACTGCACTGCACAGGGGTTCTGAGCAGTCCAGTGAACAGGTGTGAAGTAAAAAATCTGCATGCTTGCCCTTCCTGTCAGCCCTATGATCAGCAGATAATTACTTCACAGTTGGTATGTGTGAAACACCGGGACGGTCGCTAGTGACAAGGGCCTGTCCTTGGGAGCTCATTGTCATGAAGCTTTCCTTCTGCTCTCTCCATTGTCTCTCTTCTGCAACATCCACTCCTCCCTTTCATTGCCTGGTTTTCCCATTGTGTCAGCACTGTGCTCTGATGTCTCCCTTCTCTCATTGCAGAGCCACACTGGGACTGGGTACACACAGCCCGGGTCCCACGTAGCCTGCGTGCAGAGCCTTCGAGGTCCTCCTGTGCCCTCCAGTTAGTAACACTTAGGGAGAGCTCACAGCACCTGGCCTCGCCCCGCTCTGTATGCATTACCTTCTTCATCTTCTCAGCACCTTCATGGGGCTCCGTTATCATTATTCCCACATTACCAAAACAAACAAAAACACCTCGCTAAGAGAATAGGTGCCTTGCTAGTGATTGGTGACTCCAGGGCTTGAACTTAGGCAGATGCACTCTAAAATACAGGCTCTTACCCACCAGCACTGAGTGTCCCGGCACCTGGGAGGCCGACCCTGCCCTCTGCAGCAGCCTGGGCCACACCAATCCTAGGAAGTGCCGGGGCAACAACAGAAAGACGTTTGTAAGAAGTTCCACTCTTTTGGAAATTTTCTACCTTCTTAAAAGGGTTGGTACTTAGGTCTTCTGATATTTTAAAAATAATCCTCCCCCAACAGTGAATTAAGTAAAACAAAATAGATATTTTTAGTGAGATATAGGACAAACATGCCATAACTCACAAAGAATCCTTACATAGTCCAAGTTCTTGAAAATAGGAAGGCAAATGCCGGTGAGTCCACACTGGGCCAGGAAAGCAAGAGGCTGCCCGCTCTGACACCTAAAATGGACAGGTTAGTATAAACCAGGACGAGGGCTACTCAGCTGATGTCTGAACATTGCTGGGTGTGGAACACTGGGGCCGGAAGGATGAGTATGTGCAGTTCTGGTATTCAGGTGTTCGCAGCCTCACAGGGGAGACAGACAGACAGATCGGTACTCCAGTGAGTGGAGCGATACGGTCATTTGTGGGTCACACAGAAGCTGATCTGCGGACAGGACTGCAGCATTCACAGCATTCCGGATAGGGGACCAGAGCAGAGACTTCCATGTCTCAGCATGTACAAGAATGTTTGTAATCTGGACCCCCAAATGGTGTAATTTCAGGGGCATTTTGATGGTTTATAGTGATAATGTGAAAGCATGTTTCAAACAAGGCCAGTCTTGGCAAATACGCAAAAAAATGGTTATTAAATGTCAATGACCTCTCAAGCTTTGCTCATCTACATTGAAGAAGCTGAAATATTTTTGTGGAGTTTTAATATTCCAGAATGTGTGAGACTCTAAACTCTTGATTATTCACCTTTGTACCCCAAAGCTAATATAGTAAGGACTGGGGAAATATTTGTTGAACCACAGAACTGGCAGGGCATAGGCAGGGCATGAACCAGCCACATGGGCCGTTGGGACAGTCTGCCTTCCCAGGACCCTGGCCCTGGCCCTCCCCTCAGTCCCACCCCACTCTCCTTTCAGCCCATAGAACCATGAAGAATACAGAAATTCCTAGTGACACTGGTATTCAAGGTGTTCATAGCCTACCAGTGGGAGCTGAATAGCCCCCGTCCTGGTTTATACTAACCTGTCCACTTTAGGTGTCAGAGCGGGCAGCCCCTTGCTTTCCTGGCCCAGTGTGAACTCACCGGCATTTGCCTTCCTATTTTCAAGAACTTGGACTATGTAAGGATTCTTTGTAAGTTATTTAGTCGTTCCCTTTATGCTTCCTTTTTTAAAATACTTTTTTTCCAAGAAGGATTTTAAGACAGGTGAGCACCTACTAGATTGTAGGCAAGTCTACAAATAGCTCTCCTGTTTCACCTCGGATGACTTGTCTTTAGTCACTTTACCACAGAGACGAGGCCCGGCCGAGAAGAGGGCCTCTCCATCCTGCAGTGACTTTGCTTCCAGAAGGACCCAGGGAAGCCCCAGTAGTTGCTGCTTAGTTCAGTCTGTGGTTGGCCAGGGTGATGGCTTGTGCACCCCCTCTTTTCACACACGTGGGACATTTTTCAATTTCTGAAGGATGTCATTGGAGACTCCTTCTCTTGGTGTCTCCAGGGAGTTTAGGGACCTAGAGAAGGAGTAAGATGATGGAAAGCCACCCCTGTATACCTGTCGGGTATGTTGTGTTTGAAAGTGTGTGGTGTGTGTGTGCAGTGTGTGTGTACATGTGAGCTTGCCAGTTTGTTTCTCCAGGTTTTCTCCTAGGATTGGGGTTTGTGAGGTAGAAGCCCCAGTTATGATGCTTAATTTGTTGTAAATTTTTTGTTCATATTGGGCAAGTTTCCTAGCCTTTTTTTCCTCGATTTATACAAGCCTACTTAGGAAAGTAGGTATAGGGCTTACATTTCAGCAAGATTCAAAAAGAACCATGTGACAGGAACATTCTTATTCAATTTTCTTAGACCTGCTAAGATGCATGTAAACTTAGTGAGTGTTGAAAGCAACATCCCTACTCGTGGAACCTTAGGAAAACGAAAGGCTAGTAGGTTGGTTGATCTGGTACAGCTGAATCAGGATGAGACAAAACACCTATAACCTGAGAGTGTCTTGTTCCCATTAAGACTCAGTAAGGACAGAAGAAAGGTTCAGCCGCCCCGAGCTGCCCCAGCACTACAGATTAGCTCCTTGCTGCTCAGAATGCAAGCTGAGGACCAGCTTCTCAGCATCACCTGGGAACAGGTTAGAAATGCAGAACCACAGACCCCACCCCAGATCGCAAACCAGGATCTTCATTTTAACAAGCTCTTCAGTGATTCTTACGCACATTCAAGTTGAAGAAGCATTGGAGCAGAAAATAGGGATTGGACCACCACTGAGACTTCTGCACTTTCTGCCTCAGTGAGCAAATTCCCTAGGGCTGTAGCCTTTCACCCTGTACCTAGAATGGACTTGTCTGCTAGAAATATTTTCTGGGGGGTGTGAAAGCGTGATTCTGTTTTTAACAGTAGCATTTGCTACTTTTGAACTAACATGACTTTCACTTTCGCAGTGATTTGAGTAGACTTCCAAAATATATGCAATAAGATGAAATAAATAAATGAGGAAATCTAGATTTTAAGAAAGTGTGTGTCTGTGAAAAATAATTTTAAACCGGATTATAATAGCACACACAAATGTTTGCCATCAAGTCCTGAACAGTTGCTAGTTATATGTAGCCAACCATTTAGTCCTAAGTTCCTAGTTATAAAAGCAAAAGAGAAAACACAATAAAAAGTCTACAGCAGTGATTTTCAACTTTTATCATCTCACAGCACACATAAAAAACTAAAATTCTGCAGCACAACAAAAAATATATCTTTTGCCAATCTAACAAAAAAAAATAGGTATAATTTTGAGTCATTCACACTGGATGGCCATTGTTGTATTGGGTGTTGTCATTTTTGACAATCAAGGGAGAAGAGGTCAGTGTCCCTGAATAGTTAGATGTATTGCATGTTTTAAAAATTCTTGTGGCACTCCAGTTGAAAATCTGTGGTCTACGGTGTCCAATAAAGCCTTTATGGGCACAGGGTCTGATGGGAGTTTATTTAGTGGATCGTCATAAGTGGCCTGTACCATCTGCATTTTTATAAG
The DNA here is from genome assembly GCA_037038555.1 of Rhynchonycteris naso. Classification (NCBI taxonomy): domain Eukaryota; kingdom Metazoa; phylum Chordata; class Mammalia; order Chiroptera; family Emballonuridae; genus Rhynchonycteris; species Rhynchonycteris naso. Next base: position 42,223,936 of record CM073002.1, read on the forward strand.
AAGTACAGGAGTTCATTTCAGGAGATTTTTAATTTTCTTATAATATCCGTTCAAGGCAAAGGGCTATTTTACAAAAGTAACTCCATAAGGAGACCGTTTCTTGCTCTTGCTACTTTACTGTTTGTTAACATGGCCTTTACAACCTTTATAATTAACCCTCCTGGCCACCTCCACAGTGCCTTACTCAGTGCATTCCGACTTGCTTTCATTTAGGCTTCCTTGTTGAACCTTATCACAGAGTAGAAAAGCTGAGCTCAGAATGACAGTCCCATGTCCTGTGGACTGAGGGGGTGGCTGGCCCCACAGCTGAGATCTTGAATGGCCAAAGTCATGTACTGTCCTCATCCTTAACCCACCCCGCCCCCTGGCTTGTGCCAGCAGTACGAGAGGGGTTAGGGAAACTAGAGGGAAAGATCATGTTTTGCAGTTTTAAGTCTCTTGAAAGCACTTATATTTCTTCTCTTTGCTTTGTTTGAGCTAGGTTTGTAGTATTTCTCAAACCTCTTTAGCTTTGATTTTTCCTGAGTATTTTACTAAGTATCTTGGAAATGTGATACTCCATGCACTTTCTCTCCAAGAATATGATTTTTCCTACCAAATTTACTGAGAAAAATAATTTTACGTGTCAACAAAACTTTAAACATTGTCAGATTAGACTGATTGTCCATGGACCTGGTGGACCCAGAGACATGGGTCTAACAGGATGGAAAGGAGAGCCTCTGTGGGTCCACTCTTCTTTTTCTGGCTGCTGTTTGGGTCACACTGCCCTTTGAAGGATTTCCACTGAGCCATCCCCATATTCAGCCATCCCCGCGTCACTAGAGCATCAAGAAGAACTAAAGCCCTATGCCCTGGGATGGTCTCCAAAGCCTGCACACTATCTTTGGGGCACCACTGTGGGACCCCAGAAGCTCAGGATGTGAGCCTCATCACTGACTGCTGCCATTTGGATCTAAAAAGCAGATGGAGCTGTGAAATAGTTCCACATTAGGCCAGCACTATTGCTTGTTTTCATTCTCTTAGCTCTTAGTAGCTTAATTTCCCGAGAGGTAGGAAAAATTTTAAGGAAAAGAAGCAAAGTCCTTCCTGGAAGACAAATTAATTTTACATAATCTTTTTTCCCCCAGATAACATCTTTAATGCCTTTTTAGTTTTACTACATATGGGAACACTCTCCTACATTATTTCAATTACAGTTGACATTCAATATTATTTTATATTAATCTCAAGTGTACAATGTAGTGGTTAGATATTTATATAATTTATGAAGTGGTCCTCCTGATGAGGCTAGTACCCACCTGGCACCATCTGTAGTTATTACAGCATTATTCACTACATTGTCTCTGCTGCACTCCACATCCGCCTGACTTTGCAACTACCAATTTGTACTCTTAATCCCTTCACCTTTTTCACCTTATCCTCCAGCGTTTTTCATCTGGTGCCCATCAGTTTGTTTTCTGTATCTATTGGCTTGTTTCTGCATCTATGAGTTTGTTTCTGCTGCTTTATTGGTTTGTTTTTGATTCCATCATATGGTATTTTTCTTCCTCTGACTTATTTCACTTATCACAATACCCTCTAGGTTCATCTGTGTTGGCACAAATGGTAAGATTTCATTCTTTTTGGGGCTGAGAATTATTTCAGTGTACATATGCACCACTTCTTCTCTGTCCATTGATCCACTGATGGACACTTAGGTAGCTTCCATATTTTGGCTAATGTAAATAATGCTGAGGTGAACAGAGGGGTGCATATATCTTTTTGAATTAGTGTTTTCATTTTCTTCAAATAAATATCCAAAAGTGGAATTGCTGGGTCATATGGTAGTTCTCTTTTTAATTTTTTAAAGGAACCTACATACTGTTTTCCATAGTGGCACCGGTTCACAGTCCCACCAGCATTGTACAAGTGTTCCCTTTTTTCCACATGCTCACCAACACTTGTGTGTTGATTTATTGATGACAGCCATTCTGTCAGGTATGAAGCGGTATCTCACTGTGGTTTTAATTTGCAATTCCCTGATGATTAGTGACGTTCAGCATCTTTTGATATGTTTATTGGCCATCTGTATGCCCTCTTTGAAGAACTGTCTATTCAGGTCCTCTACCCACTTTTTAATTGGATTTTCTTTTTTGGTATTGTAGGAGTTCCCTATAGATTTTAGATATTAACCACTTATCAAATGTTATCATTGGCAAATATCTTCTCTCCTTCAGTAGGTTGTCTTTTTGTTCTGTTGTTGGTTTCCCTCACCATGGAAAACCTTTTTAGTTTGATGTAGTCCCATTTGTTTTTCTTTCTTTTGTTTCCCTCGTCTGGAAAGACGTCCAAAAATAAAATTACTAAGAGCAATGTCAAAGACTTTATTGCCTGTGTTTTCTTCTAGGAGTTTTATGGCTTCAGGTCTTACATTGAAGTCTTTAATCTATTTTGAGTTTATTTTTGTATGTGGTTTAGAAAGTGGTCTAATTTCACCTTTTTTTGTTTTTGCATGTATCTGTGCAGTTTTCCTAGCATCATTTATTTAAGAGACTGTCTTTAGCTCATTGTTTATTCTTGCCTTCTTTGTCATTGATTGGATGGTCTCTCTATTCTGTTCCATTAATGCATGTGTCTGTTTTTATGTCAGTACCATGCTGTTTTGATCACAGTGGCCTTGTAGTATAGTTTGATATCAGATAGAACGATACCTCCAACTTTGTTCTTCTTTCTGAAAATTGCTTTGTCTATTCATGGTTTTTTCTGGTTTCATGTATATTTTAGGATTGTTATAGTTCTGAGAAGAATGTCATAGGTATTTAGATAGGAATTGCATTAAATCTATAGATTGTTTTGGGTAGTATGGTCATTTAAAAACATCGGCACAATATATCCTTCCATTTATTTGTGTATCTTCATCACTTCTTTTTCTTCAGTCTTACAGTTTTCTGACTACAGGTCTTTTACCTCCTTGGTTATATTTATTCCCAGGTATTTTATTCTTTTGGATTCAATTGTAAATGGAACTGTTTTCTTAATTTCTCTTCCTGTCAGTTGGTTATTGGTATATAAAAATGCAGTTGGTTTCTAAATATTAATTTTGTCCTGCTACTTTACTGAATTCATTAGTTCAGATAGTTTTCTGGTGGGGTCTCTATACACGGTATCGTGTAACTTGCAAATAATGAAAGTTTCACTTCTCTCTTTACAATTTGGATGTGTTTGTTTTCTTTTCTTGTCTGATTGCTGTAGCTAGGACTTCCAGTACTATATTGAATAAAATGGTGAAAATGGACACCTGGTCTTATTCATGATCTTAAAAAAAAAGCTTTCAGTTTTTTACCATTGAGTACAATGTTAGCTATGGGTTTGTCACAATAGCCTTTAACGTGTTGAGATATGTTCCCTCTATACCCCCTGCTGAGTTTTTATTTATTTATTTTTTTTAAAATGGGTATTGGATTTTATCAAATGTTTTTGCTTCTATTAACATGATATGATTTTTAACCGTTATTTTATTTATGTGGTGTATCACATTGTTTTGCAGATATTGAACCAACCTTGCATCCAAAAAATAAATAAATCCCACTTGATCTTTTTAACGTATTGCTGAATTTGGTTTGCTACTATTATGTTGAAGAGTTTTGCATGTATGTTAATCAGGGATTTTCTTTCTTTGTAGTGTCTTTAACTGGTTTTGGTAATAGGGTAATAATGCTGGCCTCATGAAATGAGTTTGGAAGCCTTCCCACCTCTCCAGTTTTTGGAATAGTTTGTTAACAATAGGTGTTATTCTTCTTTGAAAGTGGAAAAATTTACTTGTGAAGCCATCTAGCCCAGGACTTTTGTTTATTAGGAGTTTTCTGATTACTGATTCAACTTCATTAGCAGTTATCGGTCTGTTCAGATTTTCTGTTCCTTCCTAGTTTAGTCTTGGAAGGTTGTATGTTTCTAGGATTTATCCATTTCTTCCAGGTTGTCCTATTTGTTGGCATATAATTGCTCATAGTATTTTCTTATAATCCTTTGTATTTCTGTGGTGTTAGTTGTCATTTCTCCTTTCATTTCTTATGTTATTTGGGTCCTCTCCATTTTTTTTCCTGATGATTCTATCTAAAGGTTTATCAATTTTGATATTGGTTTCATTGATCTTTTATATTGTTTCTTTCAGACTTTATTTTATTTCCACTATAATCTTAATTATTTCCTTCCTTCTACTCTCTTTGGTCTTCATTCTTTTTCTAGTTCCTATAGGTAAAAGGTTAGATAGTTTAATTGAGATTTTTCATGTTCTTTGAGGTAGGCCTGTATTGCTATGAATTTCCCTCTTAGAACTGCTTTGGCATGTCCCCATAGATTTGGGGTCATTGTGTTTTTCTTTCTTTCTTTTTCTTTTCTTTTCTTTTCTTTTTGTATTTTTCCAAAGTTAGAAGTAGGAAGGCAGTCAGACAGACTCCTGCATGCACCCAACCAGGATCCACCCGGCATGCCCACCAGGGGGCAATGCTGTGTCCATCTGGGGCATTGCTCCATTGCAGCTAGAGCCATTTTAGTGCCTGACGTGGAGACCATGGAGCCGTCTTCAGTGTCCAGGCCAACCCTGCTCCAGTGGAGCCCTGGCTGCAGGAGGGGAAGAGAGAGACAGAGTGGAAGGAGGGGTAAAGGTGGAGAAGCAGATGGGCACCTCTCCTATGTTCCCTTACTGGGAATCAAACCCGGGATTTCCACACGCCAGGCCGACGCTCTACCACTGAGCCAATCGGCCAGGGCCTTGTTTTCATTTTCTTTTGTCCAAGGTATCTTGAGTTCTTCCTTGATCTCATTGATAATCCATTCAGTTCTATTCTTATAATTGATTTCCTATTCATACCATTGTGGTGCAGTAAAGTAGCTTGATACAATTTCAATCTTCTTAAATTTATTAAGACTTATTTTGTGGCCTAATATTTGGTCTACCCTGGAAAATATTACATGTGCACTTATAAAAAGAATGTATTTTCTGCTGCTGTGGGGTGAAATGTTCTAAAATTTTTAATTAAGTTTATCTGATCTAATTCGTCATTTAAGGCCATTGTCTCCTTTTTGATTTTCAGTCTGATCTATACATTGATATTAATGGGATGTTAAAGCCCTTACTATTATTGTATTGTAGATCTCTCTCTTTATGATGTTATTTTTTTCATCTCTTTCAGTCTGTGTGTCTTTTTATCTAAAGTGGATCTTTTGTAGGCAGCATAAGTATGGGTCGTGTTTTTTAACGCATTCAACCACCCTCTTCCTTTTTTTTAATGAATTTATTGGGGTGATATTGGTTAATAAAACCTTACAGGTTTCAAATGTGTAACTCAGTAAAACATCATTTGCACATTGCATTGTGTGCTCATTTTGATATAGGCATTTAGTCTATTTACATTTAAAGTAATCATTGATAGGTATATTGTCATTGCCATTTTATTGTTTTCTTTTTTGTTCTTTTCTGTTCCTTATTCTCTTGCTGTCTTCTCTTATATGTTGATGACTTTTTAGACTGTCATTACGTTGTCATAAAGGATCCCATGTCATCATTTCTTATGGCTGAGTAGTATTCCATAGTATAAATGTACCACATTTTCTTTATCCAATCTTCTATTGAAGGGCTTCTTGGTTTCTTCCATGTCTTTGCCACTGTAAACAATGCTGCAATAAACATGGGGCTTCATGTGTCTTTACATACCAGTGTTCTTGAGTTTTGGGGGTATATACCCAGTAGAGGGATTTCTGGGTCATACGGTAATGACAATAGGTGTTAAATGCTGTTATGCTGTTTGGATTACTTTCTCATTTCTTGTTTCTTGCTTGTTGATTTTTAGTTTGTGGTTACCATGTGCTTCATATGTACTACCCCATGTTTATACAGTCTGTTTTTAAGTCAATGCTCACTTAAGTTCGAACACATTTTTAAATCACTATAATTTTTTACTCCTTCCACATTTTTTCCATTTTTATACTTTTTTTGTGTATTTGTGTGTATCCCTTAATTTATTTTTGTAATTACATGTGATCTTACTACTTTTAACTTATATTGTAACTTTATAGTTCGTTGCTCCACTGCTTTTACTGTTTGCCTTTGTCAGTGAGAATTTTTTCTTATATTTTTTCTTTCTTTCTCTTTCTTTCTTTCTTTCTTTCTTTCTTTTCACAGGGACAGAGAGAGTCAGAGAGAGGAATAGGTAGGGACAGACAGGAACGAAGAGAGATGAGAAGTATCAATCATCAGTTTTTTGTTGGGACACCTTAGTTGTTCATTGATTTCTTTCTCATATGTGCCTTGACCACAGGCCTTCAGCACACCGAGTAACCCCTTGCTCAAGCCAGCGACCTTAGGTCCAAGCTGGTGAACTTTTTGCTCAAGCCAGATGAGCCTGTGCTCAAGCTGGCGACCTCAGGGTCTCGAACCTGGTCCCCTCTGCATCCCAGTCCGACGCTCTATCCACTGCGCCACCGCCCAGTCAGGCCTTATATTTTCTTGTTCATATTTTTTATCTTTTCTTCTTGAAGTCACTTTAACATTTCTTGTAATATTGATTTAGTGGTGATGAACGTCTTTAGCTTTTTATTATCTGGGACATAACTTCTTATACAAATCTTTTTTTTTTTTTAAGTTCAAATTCTTCTTGCAGAAAAAATATGGACATGACAGCACTTTCTCAGAGAGTGGCGCTCATATCAACACTGAGACCCTTTCTACATTGAACACGTCTCCTCAGACACATTAGGTCTTTTTTCATTAGTACTTTATGTTCATGCCAAAAGCATTTATAGTAAATACAGAGTAAAGAAAGATATCTTTTTACTAGTCTTACACACAACATAAACACACTTCTGAAATCATCATATAACTAAAGGTATCTCTTAAGTGTAGGAATGAAAGCTAGTGTATGCTGAGTCCTTGTGGCATGCCAAATTAATGACACTTTAAATATGTATTGTATATAATTTAACTTTCAGTGACCTCATAAAGGAAGTATTATCCTCTCTCACTTTTAGGTGAAGGAGTTGAAGCTTAGAGAAGTGACTTGCCTAAAATAATACAATAGGATAGTGTCAGAACTGGTATTCTAGTTTATTTCTGACTCCAAAGCTTATGGCTGCCTTCCACAAGATCCCGTTTCTTCTCTCTAGGTATGAGTTAGATAATAATTCACCAAGAGTAGAAACACAGTATTGGCATGTTCCACCACACTATTACTGTAGAAATAAGTTAGAGTTCACCTCTTCCCAAAAGTAGTAGACCAATCTTGCAACCCCATAGGTGGCTCCCAGCTTTATGAGATGGGGAAATTACATGACTTTTGCTGTGTAATGCATCCCCCACTACCACCACAAAGAAAGGCCATCTTGGCTGATTATACACAGTGATGGATATGGGAAGGCAAGGCTGGACAGAGTTAAATTTTTCTGCATAGTAAAGGCAAAGAGGGATCAAGAAGCCCTAAAGGAAGCTGGTCAGTACAGGAAATTAGGGAGCACACTAGGGAAAGCATCCACAGAGAGGTCAGCCTGGGGGCTGGCACCAAGGGACTTTAGAGGGGCCAACCTGTTTCTTTTCTTTTCTCTCTCTCTCTTTTTTTTTTCTTTTGTTAAGTGAAAGGCAAGGAGGCAAAGACAGACTTCCACATGTGCCCCAGCTGGGATCAACCTGGCAAGCTCCTACCAGGCAGTGGTCTGCCTGCCTGGGCTGCTGCTCCATTGCCTGGCAACTGAGCTATTTTAGTGCCTTAGGTGAGGCCATGGAGCCATCCTCAGTGCCCAGGGCCAACTTTGCTCTAACCATTCGAGCCATGGCTGTGGGAGGGGGAGAGACAGAAAGAGATAGAGGAGGGAGGGCAGGGTGGAGAAGCAGATGGTTACTTTACCTGTGTGCCCTGACCAGGAATCAACCCCAGGACTTCCACACACAGGGCCGATGCTCTACTGCTGAGCCAACTAGTCAGGGCTGGACCAGCCCATTTCTAATTAATGTTCAGTAAACTATCTCACTAATTGCTGGTAGCATGGATTTTCTTCAGGCAAATGAAGGAAACAGCACATCCTGTTTCACCAGTGGCCAAGGTCAGAGGCTGCCCATGGATATTACTCACCTTACTGTTTCTTATTTCTCAGGCAACCTCAGAACCTGCTCTGGATCCACAGCAAATCCAAGCATTTGATCAGCTTTGTCGTCTCTACCGAGGAAGTTCCAGGGTAATGTTTGTGTGACTGTTTAAATGTTTAGTTCCTTATTTATAATTTCTATTGTAGAAATGCCGAGTCCTCAGTCCTTACTCCAGCCTCCTCCTTAGTCAGAAAAGTACCCTTTTATGTCCACGTGGAGTCCTGGCCTCAGGGAACAGTGAGAACCTGGAAAGGATGCAAAAGAAGTAGGATGGGCCTGACCTGTGGTGGCGCAGTGGATAAAAGCGTCAACCTGGGAACACTGAGGTCGCCAGTTCAAAACCCTGCACTGGTCTGGTCAAGGCACATATGGGAGTTGATGCTTCCAGCTCCTCCCCTCTTTCTCTCTTTCTCTCTCTCCCTCTCTCTCTCTCTCACACACACACACACTGTGTCTCTCTAAAATGAATAAAATAAAATTTAAAAAAAAAAAAGAAGTAGGATGGTATTGTCCCTTACTTGCCATGGGCTGTGAGGACACAGGAGGGCATCTGCTTTTCCTAATCCTTCATCTGGGAGGCCTTTCTTTTTATTGACAACTGCCACATCTGCCCAAAGCCACAGACCCTGCTGGACATCTGCATTATTGAGTTTGTTGAGTTATAGTGCTTAACCAAACTAGAAGTGACATGTAGGCCGCCTTGGGCGCCTTCCGTAACCCTCACTCCACATTTCTTGTGACATCTGGCCTATACGCACATGGTGGCTCCAGCTCCATCCGTTGCATCTGCATTCTAGCTAGCAAGATAGAGAAAACGGGGGAAGAGCTAAGCCCTTTGTTTAAGGACAGCTCGTGCAAGTTGTATGCACCACTTACTTGCTCGCATTGTCCAGAACTTAGACACATGAACACACCTCACCACATCGCAGATTGGGAAAATTGGTCTTTATCCCAAATGGCCATGGGATAAAACTGTTGTTATCCTATAGTCAAAGAAGAATACAGATTGGGAGTGCTCTTCCTGTTCTGGCAGTTATGCCAGAGCACCAGTCTAGGTGTCGCACTAGCATCTTCTCGGCCAGTTGTCCCCCGCCTCACGCCTCTTCTCTCATCCAGTCTGAGAACAGAAAGCTGGCCAGGACCCTGGGTTTCTCTCTCCTGCTCCACATTCCTTAGGGAGATCCTGCAGGCATCTTCTCTGCATCACCCGTGTATTTCTCCCCTTCCTTCCATACTGTCACAGAGGCCACTACAGGCCTCCAGTCCCTTCTCCATGCTGCTGCCTGAGTACTCCTTCCAAACCCAAATGTATGTAACCCCCCCACCCCCTGCTTAAAACACTCTCCTGGATCTCCATCACCTGAAAGTATAGTCCAAACTCCACCACCTCCTCCAATCCCCAGCTCACACCTCATTCCAGCTGGGCCGGACTTGTGCCTGAGCTTATCTTGAGCTTGCGCAGACTGCTTGTGTGCTCTGGACTCTCTTTTCCCACTCCCTGTCCTTAGGCAAACATCTGCTGGGCGCATGGAAGCCTGGGGGAAAATGGTGTTCCCTCCTTGAGAGGTGGTCTGGGCAGAGTTTTGTTCCAGGCTTCTGCAGGGGTCTCCTTCTGAAGGTGAACTGGCAGCACTGTGAACTGGCATTACCTCTGTCACTGCCCAGACTCATCCAAGCTCTGGCTGAGCTGGGATGGCCCAGAAGTTAGGTTTCTGGGCCTTCTTGGGAAGTTCTGCTGCTTCAAACTATTGAGCCACATTCAGGACTCATCAATTTCCAGATCACTAGGTTACAGCAATACAACTGTTTCTTTCCTGGGAAACAGCAAATATTTTTTGTGGTTGATCTTTCTACCTCACAGTGTCTGAATTAGGAAGAATTTGGAGTTTATGTAGCATCTGTTGCCTGTTCTCTTCTCAGCATTGATTTAACAGTCCTTACGGAGAACTTCACGGTACGGTGGGCAGCTGAGAGAGTTACAGAAGATAGGGAGTTGCATGAGGCAGAGATCAAGCAGAGCAAGGGATATCTCTGAAACCTCTCGGGTGGCAGTGAAGTTCCTGGCAGGATAGCTTAAGCAAGTGTACCTTACCTCTTGTCTGTCCTTGGCCAACTAAGTAACTTGCAGTTGGAAACACTGTTATGAATTGTAAATCGGACCATACATATGTCTCTGAGCCAGGAGCTAGAGCTGGATTATTTTAGATAAACTGTCACTTTGAACTTAAATTGGCCTTCAGTTGTCTCTCCAATTACTCCAACCACTGGTAGTGAATTATCCACAAAAGTGACACTGGATACACGTGAGCCTTGTGCCATTATTGCTTGGGTGAAGGGAGAAACTCTTGCCAAAGGTCAGAGAACAGAAGACAGAGTTCCCGGCAGGATATGAGTGGGAAACAGGTAACAGACATTATCCTCAGGGAAGGCAGACCGTGGGCAGCTCAGCGAAGCACAAGTTGCCACAGGGGCCTGAGTTTGAATCCTACATTACCATTCACTAGTGGGCGACTAGGACAAGTTACTTAACTTCTCAGGGCCCCAAGTGTTTTTTTTTACCAGAGGGCTGTTTGAGAGGATTAGAAATACCAGACATGAGAAGCAGGCCCAAATGGCAGCATGGGTGGATGCTGAGCTCACCTTCTCCCAAGAACACATTGAATGTGTACCTATATTCAGAAGAATTCCTCCTGGAAGACAACTGTGAGCTAACTGAACCACTTCTGCACAACAAGCAAAAAAGGGGGACCCCACAGAGAATCTGGTCAGGGAACCACAAGAGCTCTCAGGAGCCGAAGGAACCAGTGAGTGCCATTGTTCATGTTTTCCCTGAAGCTGGATAGCAGGCAGGAGCTCCACCCAGCCTCTGTGGCCGACCTGCAGGGCACTGTGGCACGCTCCAGCCGCCCTCCTGGAGCTGGACCCAGCAGAGACAGAAGGGCGTCCCAGCACACGTCCAACGGGCCTTCCACCTGGAGACTGGTCCAGCGGGCACAGCAGTATGCAGCTTCACGCACCTGCTGAGCTGCGCACACAAGGGTATCCCCCACCTGAGGAGAATGCAGAGCTGACAAAACGTGCTACCTGCCTGCAAGGCTACCTGTCCAAAGAAAGTGCCAAGATTCTGGGGCACTACTGTGTGCTCACGTGGGGCTGTCCCTCTTGGAGAGTGTAGAGCTAGCAAACACTGCAGGACTTGCACGCAGGCCTGCCCTCTGCAGAGGAAGTGCGGAGAGGGCAGGACACTGCTGCACCCACACGTGGAGCCACCCACTCGAAGAAAATGTGGACCTAGCAAAACTTGTGGTACCCACACGCAGGGCTGCCCTGTGCAGAGTGAGTTGGGTGTGTGTGCAAGGCCCAGCTGTGATCCTAGACAATTAAAGCAACAGGGAAGGGTCAGAGCACAGCTTTCAGCCCTGTCTAAATCAGGCAGCCCTGCCCAGGTTAGAGTGACAAGGGCATACGCACACACCAGGTTGCCCCACCTGGAACCCACTCCTTCAGGCCAAGTGACAGATCAGGTAAAGCACTTGCCCACCCTGGCTACACCAACCTGCCCAAACTATTCAATACCATCTACAGCCCATCTTTCAAGAGAGGGAGGGGTAGTTATTCAGTGTGACTCACAAGAACAAACACAGAAAGTCAGACAAAATGGAGAAAAAGAAGACTGCCCAAATGAAGGAACAAGAAACTCCAGAGAAAAACCATAAGGCAATGGAATTAAGTATTATTTGCCTAATGAAGAATTCAAGGAAACTGGCATGAAGATGCTCAACAGACTTGAGAGCACAATAGAGGAAGTCAGAGCACTTCAACAGAAAGATAAAAAATGTAATAAAGAGTCAATCAAAAGTGAAGCATGCAGTAACTGACATGAATACATTAGAAGGAACTGGCAGCAGACTAATTAATATAGAAGAATGGATCACTGACCTGAAAGACAAGAGAGTAGTAATCACCCAATCAGAATCACAAAGTAAAAAAGATTTTTTTAAATTATAATTTTTTATTTTTCCATTGATTGAAAGGGAGGGGTAAGAAAAGAGGGAGAGATAGGGGGAGGGAAAGACAGAGAAGCATCAATGCACTGTTTCACTTAGTTGTTCCATTTAGTTGTGTACTTACTGACTTTTTCACACATGCCCTGAGTAAGGGGTGACCTTGGTGCACTGCGACGATGCTTTAGCCACTTAGCCACCCAGCCAGGGCAAAAAGAGATTTGTTAAAAATAAGAATAGCCTGACCAGGCGGTGGCGCAGTGGATAGAGCGTCGGACTGGGATGCGGAGACCCCGAGCTCGCCAGCTTGAGCACGGACCCATCTGGCTTGAGCAAAAGCTCTCCAGCTTGGACCCAAGGTCGCTGGCTCCAGCAAGGGGTTGCTCAGTCTGCTGAAGGCCCGCGGTCAAGGCACATGTAAGAAAGCAATCAATGAACAACTATGGTGTCGCAATGGCAACGAAAAACTAATGATTGATGCTTCTCACCTCTCTCCGTTCCTGTTTGTCTGTCCCTATCTATCCCTCTCTCTGACTCTCTCTCTGTCCTTGGAAAAAAAAAAGTCAACAACATAATGTGTTGGCAAGAATGTGGAGAAAAGGGAACCCTTCTGCACTGCTGGTGGGAATGCAGACTGGGGCAGCCACTGTGGAAAACAGTATGGAGGTTCCTCAAAAAACTAAAAATAGAACTACCATATAATCCAGCAATTCCACTTCTAAGTATTTATCCAGAGAAAACAAAAATACTAATTCAAAAGATATATGCACACCATAGCATTATTTACAATAGCCAAGATACAGAAGCAACCTAGTGTCAATCACTAGATGAACAAATGACGAAGTGGTAATACAATGGAATATTATTAGACAGTAAAAAATGAAACCTTACCATTTGCGATAGCATGATGGACCCATAGGGTATTGTGCTCAGTGAAATAAGTTTGAGAAAGACAAATACCATATGATTTCCTTTATGTGTGGAATCTAAAAAAACATAGTGAACAAAACAAAAAATAGACTCATAGAAACAGAGACCAAGCGATGGTGCCAGAGAGGAGCGGGTGAGGTGATCAAGTCTTGGGAACATAGTGACACTGTTATCAGTTTGCACGGTGACAGGTGATCACTAGAATTAGTGGAGTGATCACATTACAAGATATAAAAATGTCAAATCACTGTATTGTACACCTTAGGCAAATATAATATTGTATACCAATTGTACTTAAGTTAAAAATAAAAACTCTCAAAGAAATAATACATATATAAAGGAGCTAGCATAGTGCCTGGCACCAAGAGGCACCACAGTTACCTGGGGCTTGGAGCACCCTGTATAACAGCTCACTCACTCCTCACAGCTGCCCTCTCCAGGGGAGGACTTGGGTGCGGAGGTCATCTGTTCTCTGACCATCCAGGCCCTCTCGTGGGCCAAACTGTCAGGCTCCCAACTCTTGCTGAGGTCTCTTTGGGGTAAAAGGGATGACCCCTGAGTGACAGAGCCTGGTTTTCCAGTGGGCTGGCATTAACCTTGCCTCCTGCCACTCTGTCCTTGGCAGGTCGTTCAGAACTGAGCCACTAACAGTGAGGTTTCACTGGTGTCATTGGTGGAAATAGGGAAGTTGGGAGCAGGCATGAGAAGGTAGAGTCTCTCAGTTTCTCTGAATCCCCTAAGTTTGACTGGCAGCTGGGCATCCATTTGGAGCTATGCAGGTTACAAAAGGGAGCAGTCAGAGCCAGAGATCACAACTCGGGGGTCTCCAGGTTCAAAATCCCGACGGCGCCAGATCCATCGCAGGCTCACCGCCTTGAGTGCAGTCACTGGCTTGAGCGTGGGATCATAGACAGGACCCCATGGTGGCTGGCTGGAGCAAGGGGTCACTTGCTCTGCTGTAGCCCCCCCCCCCCCCCCCGGTCAGGACACATATGAGAAAGCAATCAATGAACAACTAAGGTGCCACAGTGAAGGGTTGATGTTTCTCCTCTCTCTCCTTCCTGTCTGTCCCCCACACCTCCTCTCTCTCTCAGTAAAAAAAAAAAAAAAAACAAGCAGGGTCCTTCACCCTGAGAACTGAGCGAGAGAGCGGAGTGGGATGAGCAGTGGGGAACCTGAGTGCAGGGCGAGGCCACGGGTCCGGCTGCGCCGCTGGTCCCCTAGTCCCCTGGTCCCAGAGCAGTGGAGCAGCACGGTCGATGTGCCGATGAGACACACCAGCTCGCTCTTAGTGAAGGAGGGAATGTTAAGGTCCCACAATATGAAGTGAACTTGTCCACAGTCACATTACTTGTTTGTGAGATGCAGACCTGGGATCCAAACCCAGTTTGTATCCTCTTCCCACTGTGCAGCGCTGTCCCTCGTGTATTTGAGGTGGTTGGGGGAAGTGCGGGCACTTGGGACACCCCCAGCCTTGGTTGACTTGTGTCCCCTCCTCTGCAGCTGGCTCTCCTCACAGAACTCTCCCAGAACCGCGGCAGTGAGAGCTACAGGCCATTCAGTGGCCTCCAGAGTGGCTCCGCTTTCCACAGCATCTTCCAGAATGAGAACTTCCAGCTGCAGCTCGTTCCCCCACCTGTGACCGAGGACTGATGCTCCCGGGGCCTGGCCCTGAAGACCAGAGACAATCAAGGCAACTGGAGAGGGACCCTCCTGGCTGGCTCGGCCCTGCCTGCCGCCCACACTCCGGAGCAGAGGGCCCCAGGGACGAGGGGCGTTTCTGGGCCCAGGCTTTCTCCATGGCTGACACTCCCCAGGGAGGCTCCCTGTCCAATCCGTGATGTCGCTGCAGCACCAACTTACCGGACTAGTTGATTCAGTTTTACTTAAGCAAAAGAATGTCACATACCTTCATCCTGCTTTTTGAGAAAATGTGCTTTGCCTGTTGGGACTGTTTCCTGTCTCCCGGGGCTCATGCAGATGGCATTCTGGAGTCTGGTATTGTGCAGCTGCTGGCACCACAGAGGGACTGCAGATTTTGCTGCTGGGGGGACAGGGAGCAGTGTCGCCACTGATAGCCATACTTGAGGGAGCCAAGGACCCGCCGCCGGGGCCAGGACCTCTCCTTTTGATGTGTTTATGTTACAACCCATCTGAGTGTCAGATTGGCCCTTTCTAACAATAAAAGCCCGTGTTTAAGTTCGGAGGCCTCTGACTGTGGCCAGCTCCCAATCTGTCAAGCCATACAGGACATTCGGAACACTTATTACCACAGTTCTGTTTTATTAGCTTAAAGTCAAGGACCTTGATTGTGACAACACTACCCTTATTCAAATAAACAGCTCCGTCACTCCATTCAGAGCTGCCAGCCACCCAGGTGCTCCTTTATGAGGACAAGGCTGCCACAGCAGCACTGTTACATTTCTTGGCCCTGAGACTTGGCACAGCATTGAACCAACAGGGCATCACCACACAGACTTGTTGCCACCTCCAGGCTGAGGTGCTCCGTTCTCATCAGTCCACTCGGGGATGATCAGACTCTCATGGACGGGCTCACTTATGCTAACCAAGCCCACAGGAAATAGATGTATAAATTAGATGTAAATTTGCTGACCTTTAACAGACAGTAGATCCTGCTTCGGCCACATACGAGCTGTAATTCTAAGCTTCAGTTTCTTCCCACAAAATAAAGCTGTTCTGAAGATGAGATGAAATAATGCATGTAAACATCTAGCACTGTGCAAGCACATGGCAGACACCCCTGGAATAAATACCAGCTGAGCTTTCATTATACAGGCAGACTTCCCTTTCTTCTACTTCACAGCTTTTGTGTATTTTAGATTGACGGCAAAATCCTCCACCAGCAGAAATATTGTGACTTGCTTAATTGCAACGTGCCATTCCAGTGCCCTGGAGCAGTCCCGCGATACCTCCAGGGGGTGCCCGCACAACTCCCCCCAAACCCACCGCAAGGCTGTCCCTCCCGAGGGAGCTTGTGCAGAGGGCAGACTGGAGCAGTGGCTGAGCAGGACGTGAGCAGCAGCTTGATGCTGGGTGCAGATATACGAGATAGTGTCAACCCCATTTTACAGGCAGAAAGCTGGGGCTCAGACATGATCAAGTTAACCAAGGCGACACACCCAAGAAGCAGCAGGAAACTTGGTGACTGTCCTTCCTTCTAGAGTCTAAAAAGCCAAGGCAGTTTACTGCTCGGGTCAGGGCCAAGCACCAACAAACCCCTCTCCTCCAGCCCATCTCTCTTATCAGCTCCAGGAATTCCTTAGCCTGTGACTCGAGTCACAGCACCACTGAACACATCACAGCTGCTCTCCGTGCAGCTCATGCCTTCCCAGGAAGAAACTCTGGGTTGGACCCGAAGGGCTTTCTTGTCTCAGTGACTCTAAGTGCTGGCACTGGATGTGACAGGCCTGAGCTGCACCCTGATCCCTGCCATCAGGCAGCCACTGTCACTGTCCCCTCTCATGGCACTTAGCACATGTTCTAGTCAGCAGTGATGTCACATCCTGCCTCAAAGCAGTTCCTTAGGGGCAAAGACCGCTCTGGAAATATTTCCTGACTCGGCAGCAGCAGTGGCCACGTCATGACCGTGGAGCGTGTTGGGGGAGCGGGCGCTCCCGGGCTGGGGAGCAGGCTAAGAGCAGCCAGCTCTGAGAGCCACTCCAGCCCACTGCTGAGCTCCAGCTGTTTTTTCTAGGTCACGCTCACCCCGCAGCTGTGACAGGTGGTGAGAGGAAGGATCTGGGGGAGGGAGGCCCTTCAGATGCCACTTGAGGAGGGCGGGTACCACTCTGAATGTCTCCTGTGCTCTCTGGCGGGGAGGGGTGGCCCTCGGACAGGAAATCAGGGCCTTGGCAGGAGAAGGGTGTAGGTTCTGGGTGGCCAAACACAGCAGTGTCCATCACAGCTGCCACACTGCAAATATCTGGACACCCTGAAAACATGGTTCCTCTAGGTCCCCAGCTTCAGACAAATGCCCCCACCCCCACACGCTCGGCACCCGCCCCTCCCTCCTGCTACCAGGGCAGAGTGGCACCCGGGTCACCAGAGGCAGAACGGACTATTGGAAGGAGACCCGGTGTGGGGCACAGCCCCTCCACTGGCCCGCGTGTGAGCTGAGGAAGGCTATTGGCTCTTCTGAAAAATATAGTAAAAGCGATTTGCCGCACCTCTAGCAAAGTCCTAGTGACTTTAGAAGGTGATTTACAAAGTAACATATTACCAACTAGCACCTGCATTGGGGAGGGCTAGGGAAGGTGTTTATGGGAGAGGAAGGCCTACAGGGGCTTCGTCAATGATGAATGCTTTAGTGAGTGTCATTAAGAGCTTGGGATCCTTCAAGAAGCTGTATGTTCCTATTCAGCTCTGCCTGGTGAGCACGTTTTCCCCAAGGTGCCTCTCCAGAATCCAATGCCTGTAATGTGCCCGGAGATGCAGGAACAGCCTCCTGCTGTGGTGGTCTCCGGGCAGCTCAGGGCCCACTCCAGGAGCCCAGGGCGTCTGAGCATGCCCAGCTCCCTGAGAGCAGCCTCAGCCATTACAGTTCACCCCACTGGCCCCTCCTCTCTGGGGCATCCCTGGACATCCTTCTGCCACCAGCCGCCTCCCCACCAGCCTCCTCCGTGTGAAGCCTTCCCCAGCTACTAAAGGAAAATGGCAGTTTGACTCACCTCACTTCCACAAGTGGGTGTTTTCCCGTCTCCTGCACTCCTGAGGTCAGGATTATGTTCTGTCCACTCTGGGTCCTGTACAGTACAGTTCTTAAAATAGAATGGGTATCACCACATTTTCTTAAAAATCACTGTCCTTTTTAAGTAAACTGTTTATGAACAGAAATGTTCACAAACCATATGTATACAGCTGGATTAATTCACAAAGTGAGCACACCTGTAGAACCAGCACCCAGATCAGGCAAATAGAAATGATGAGCATCCCAGAGGTCCCCTTAAAGTCTCTGTTCATCACGCCCCGTCCCCAAGTCAAACACTATCCTGACTTCTACCGGCATGGACAGCTCTGCCAGAGCCCCTCTCGGTGTGGGGCGGGCCTGCTGTGCAGGGAGCCCTGGGCCACCAGTGTGGGGAGGAGACAGTGAGGGAGAGGAGAGGCCCACGGAGAGGGCAGGCTCAAGCTGAGGCAGTAGCACTGGCTGGATTTGGAATCAGAGGAAGTAGAGCTCTGGCCCCACTACTAACCCATCATGTTTGACTGCCTTACCTGCCTTTATAGTTGACTTAACTCTTGGCTGTGTCATCCATAATCTTACCAGTCTTCTCTGTCCACCACAGTGTCACCAAGTATGGCAGATTAGTTGGGAAAATGCTTCATAAGTCCCAGTTCAGACACATGCTTCGACGATCCAGGGTGCTGTTTCCTGTCACCTTGCAATGACACCCCAGATCTCTTTCTTAGGATGTCATCTGGGGTCTTGCACTAGGTGACCGGCAAGGTGTCAAAGAGGGTAGAGGGTTAAAATGTCCCACCAGGGCCCTAGCTTTCTGATCTCCCATCTACAAATTTACAGCAGAGCTTCAGGCTGAAGACTGAGAAAGACAGTAAGAAACAAACCCTCTCCTCTCTCTACAACCCGCTGGCCCAAGCATTTTCCAGCCATGCATGGCTGAAGGTCTGAAATGGGGACACTCCTCAGTGGAGGCCACTTAGTTCCGGGACACACCCCATCCTGGCCTGCAGGCACACAAGTGGGTGAGATGCTGCCCGCACCTGCCGGCGCTCCAGTCCCGCCCCGCACACCCAGTGGCCAGGATCTATCTGCACTCCCTGCCTAGGGCTCACCACAGCTCTCTGGGTCTATTTCTGACTATAAAAGTATTATTAATTCATGTTAGAAAATTAGGAAAATTTTAAAAAGCAAACAGAAAAGCACCATTAATGTCTAGGCATATCTACTTGACCTTCCTTGTCACTTGCATTTCCCGAATTCCCATATCTGCCTGGTCCCTGAGGAATTGCACTTGGCCTCCAGCTACCCCTCCTCGAACCCTACTGCGGCAAACCTGAGTCCCAAGAGCCTGTCTTACCCACAGTTGTGTGTTGTTCAGAGTTAAAGGCATTACCAGTTCCCAGTGATTGAATTGTAATGTGGAGGAGAGGCTAACTTAAGGTTTACTGCAGAGTAAAGGTGTGCGGCCAGCAACTCGACAAGGCTATAATGAAATGCCTTCTAGAACTTGGCAATACAATCATGTAGAGTTAAATTAGTAGAATGCACACACAGTAGATGAGATTAACTGTCTGCAGAAGTCACTTTAAAAGACACGTTATCTTTTGTGAAGACCGAAAGAGCTAGCCTTGACTGATAATCAAGATGTGATTAAACATGGAAGAAGCCATGGCCTAATTTCAAAGACTGAGGTACCTTGCAGAAAGACGTGAGTGTGTGTGTGTCTGTGTGGATGTGTCCACAACACTGCCTGGGGAGCGGCTATGCTGGCAGGCTGAGCCACCAGGCTGTGGGAGGTGCTTGCCGAGTTAGGGACAGGAACAGAGCACCTGGTGCTCCCCTCACTGAGAAGGTGGCTCACCAAGAAGCCCCCTGGCTCGGCGCCAAGTACCTTGAGGGTGGGAAAGGTGCTGTAAGGGTAGACAACACAAGCAAAGGACCAAGGTGGTAAGTTCTAGAGCCAAAGTGACTGGGTTCAAATCCTGATGCCCACTACTTAGAAGCTTTGCCACTTGGAGCAAAAATATTTACTTCCTGAACTCTTTTCCTGGTTTGTGAAATGAAGATGCTGAAATCTCCCTCAGGGGTTGCTGTGAAGATTACTAGTAGAAAGCTCTAAGGTAGGTGTTGAGCTTTAATTATTAATAATACTAACAACATTATTAGGTACTAATAAAAGAATCCATTTAGCAATCCCAGTGAGATCATTCCAAAGCCAACCCCAGTTGCTCTCCTTGGGTGTGCGAAATATAAAAGCTGAGCTCCTGGACTTGCCAGCCTGAGGTTCGGACCCTGAACCTCGGCGACCAAGCAGATGCACCCCCAGGACCTCTGGCTGAACCAGTGGCTGTATGAACTGAATACAAAGCTGGTACCTTTGTGTAAAAGAAATACTGTTTGTGGGAGAATGTGTGGTTTGTATAAAGCTAATGTGGCCAACAAGAATGTTCTTACAAAAGGTTCTGGGAGGTATTGGGCAGCGCCATGAACGTGCATTGTGGTAACAGCATCCACGTGCCCTTCAGGGAACTGGCGTCAGGTTTAAGTGGGATAATGATATAAATTGCTCATTTCCTGACACAATGTAAGCACACAAGATAAATGTTTCACATTTTACAAATGTGAGTTTTGTTTTGTTTAGCTCATTGTGTTATTTGAATCAGAACTGCTTGAAAGGGGGATTGCAGGGAAAGAACATTCCAAACTCAAAATATCATATTTGTGCTGTTACAAAAGAAAAAGAAAATCACATTTATTTTACAAGGTAGTTATTTTCCTATAAGTATTATACATAAAAGAAAGTTGAGCTGTCTGTAGGAAAACAATATAATTTTAGGAAATTACAGAATGGTCAACATTGTGCTTGAAACTGTAAAATAGACATTTAAAAAAAATAGCACAGTAAGTGGATACAGCAAGGTATGAACAGCCTAAAAAAGTGCACATGAACACAATGATATGGAAGCTCAATATTAAAACCTCTCGTGACAATCTGCTTTTAGACCTGTTCCAAATATTAGGAGCATGCGTCGATCTTAACAGAAAAAGGAACTCAAAACACTAATAGAAACATGGCCCTTTCCTAAGAGTCAACTCTCAAGTATCCACATTAATGAAAGGGAGCTGCGACATATAAAAAATTTAAAAGGTAAATAATTCCAAAATAAATTTTGAGAAATGCCCTTGTACCTGCCATCCCTGGAGTCACAGTGCTGCTGAGAAAGGCCTTGGCAGAACTCTCACTACAGCCGCCCCCTCCAGGGCAGGCCTGCACTCACTTCTGCCTCCCCCCTCCAGGGCAGGCCTCCCTCTCACTTCCGCCCCCCCCCTCCAGGGAAGGCCTCGCTCTCACTACAGCCTCCCCCTCCAGGGCAGGCCTGCTCTCACTTCTGCCTCCCCCCTCCAGGAAAGGCCTCGCTCTCACTTCCGCCTCCCCCCTCCAGGGCAGGCCTCGCTCTCACTTCCGCCTCCCCCCTCCAGAGCAGGCCTGGAAACACAACTTTCCAAAAAGCCTATGCTAGGACTGGCCTCTTTAATTTGGGTTCACAGCTCCTCTGGAGAGGGGAGTAGAAAAGAAGACTTAAAATTTTGTTTGCGGCATGTAAAAGGCCAAATGTTTCAATAAAATGTTGCAAACAAGATGGAATAATCAAGAGCTGACTGTATTAATACTGTTGTATCTCATGCTTGTTTCTTGCCTAACATACACTGCCCTTCTAAGCCATCATGTTGCACCCTGCCACCCAAATAGAGACATCTGCGTGAAAGGGGTTGTTATGGCGAGTTCTGAAAGAACTGTGAGGTTTCAAACAGGCCAGGAAGAGGAGGGTAAGAAATAAAACCTCACCTCCAAGACAGAATTAAACCCCAGATCAAATCCAGAAGGTACTTCAGGACAACTTCAAGGTTGGGTTTTATTTTGTATAACAGTGCCTTGAACTACAAGTTTTCCCTTTTCAGGAATGCAACCTTTTTCTTCAGGGTTTCTTCAAATTCTCTTTTCAAATCTTGAAAATTACAAGGTAAAAAAAAAAAAAATCTAGATTTGATGGTACATCCTTATTTGTTAATGTACCAGCTAACTACAACCACAAAGTACGTTAATAGCTTTGTCATTTCTCAGAAACATTGTGAGCATATTTGAAACTTGAAAATTCTAAAATAAATCTTGGCTAGATAAGAAAGCTAAATTCCACACAGCAGTTATTTTGCATCTTCTACCTAATAGCTTTTACACCAACGTTGAAAAAGTAGGAATGGGGCCAGGTTTCTACAAAAGCCCAAGAAAGCAGTTTTTCCATGTATAGAGCCCAACCCTCTGCTCGAGGTGACACATCATAAAGCGTTCATATCTCAATGTACAAGTATTAACCAAAGGCTATTTAATTTGTGTCCAGTGTCTATAATACACATTGCATCTAAATAGTTTCTAAAGTGCCTATAAATATGCTTATGCAAATGAGCAATATAATATCAGGATTACAGAGAAGTTCTTTTATATAATATAGAACAGAACAGGCTTAGAATTTAAGTTAAAACTACACATTTTCATATCCTTATCAGTTGTTTTTGGAATACAAGCATAAAGAAACAATTCTGGTTCAATCATATAATTTTCTAGAAAATTATTAATATCAACAGTGTTAGGACAAAAGATACTCTTCTTGTGCTTGTTTAGAAAAGGTTATTTTGAGATCCAGAAGCATCTAATATTTAGAATCCAATAGAACATCTCCAATTCTATAAAACAGTAAGTGAAGCTTAGTGAATTTTTAATTATAAAGAGATTGTGCAAATATTTAAATTGATATCAACCATTATTAAATCCAAAAATTCCATTAAAATCATAGCTACTCTGAATGGCAGTTCAAGAGTTTTAAAAGTTATAGATATTACTGATAAAGGGCCCAACACCAACAAAGCGGCTTCAGAAACGTGGCCCTGGGCCCATGTATTTCCATGGCTTTAAAGACCTGGTGGTTGACTTCAATTAGTTTGACAGGAATAGGGCCCAGAGCAGAGAGCCCGTGCAGGTGCGCGGGGAGTTCAGGGAGCTGGCCCGAGGCAGGCGCTAAAGGGCCTGGTGTTGCTGTTACCACCGGTATGCACACGCATTCTGAGCGCAGTCAGTGGGCCGCTTGCTCATGGGAGGCACTGAGGAGCTCGTGCAGGGCTCAGTGCTTTCTGTCCCTGAGCCCTGGGCTGGGCGGCAACCAGTGGGGAGCCCTCGCTGCATCCCACCTCACCTGCCCTCTGCTGGGCTCCGCTCACCATCTTATTGGTGTGACTGTGGAGTCCTGACATTTCGTAAGTGGGAACCTTGTGCTGCATTCTCATTCGGCACAGAAGTTGTAACTAACGCCATCCTCCAAGGAATATGCGTACTCCACTTTCTAAACCCTGTGGGTGTTTTGGGCACCTAAACCAAACAAAGCGTTCTAGCCATTCACTTAAACTGCAATATAACTAGGAGAGCAGACTGCCAGAGTGGTTTGTGAAGGAGACTTCAGGGAAGCACACACGGGCCTCTCCTTATTACTTAAAACACAAACTAAGGAAACATAGGAGAGAGGTGCCGTAATGCCGTGGAGCACAAGGTGACATCGCAGAGCACGCTCACAGACAGGGTGGAAGAAACAGGACTCCTCCCACTACGACAGTTCTAGTTTCATGAGGCCGCACACGTCAAATTTCCTGGATTCTTAACTATGCCTCACAGAGAGAATATTTGGAGAAATGGCAGGTAACCAACTCACACAGGAACACCTGGTATAAATGGAGAGTAAGCATACAATTCTGAAGAAAGCTAAAGAAAGTTATTCACTACTTTGTGTGTATGAGAAAAGGGAACATAAAACAGACCATGAACATTACTGTAGGAAAGTGAATATTACACAAAATATTTTCTCCTGACTTAGCAGTGAACTATTTCAACTGCTTTTGCATTTGCATAAAAACCCATGCATCATACTGAATTCTAATCCATTTCTCATCTAAGCCGTTCTAATGCTTCATACATCCAAATGAAGCAGAATTCATCAAACCTATTAGATTCATTCCTAATCCCTAAAGGACTGCTGTCTTTAGCATTTCCATGCTAACTAAAACTATTACTGATATTTTCTTAAGACGTCAGATGTGGCTGCCTCCTAAATATAATACCTATATAACTTGCTTAAAATTTTTCCCAGATTTGAAGAACAATTGAGAATAGCAGGGAAATATTGGGAAACGTACCCAAAAGACCAGGTCAGATGCTGTGACACATCCCCCCTGCTACAAGCCAAGTACGTCTCTCCTTCCCCTGGGTTCCTGGAGCATTCTGGGTAATGCTACCTGCATGTATTGTCTCTGCAATTGGACTGCGGTTCCCCACACTGGGGAGTCAGGTCGCATTCATTCTGTATCCCCACTGCCCCTTGCAGAGTGTGTAGGCACTGAGCGAGAGCTGAACTGAGCATGAAATTGAAGATACCATCTCTTCTTAAATGAAGGTCTGGCTCAGCCCCGGGTCATAGAAGGAATTTCTATGCAGACACTGGCCATAACTAGGGGCCAAGCCGGCCCCCAGGCCCCTCCTAGAGGGAAGCCAGGCTACTGGCCCCAGCCCACACAGGTGGTGGGGAGAAGGGGAGAGGAACAGATGGCATCTAGCAGGACACTGTCGGTGCTCTCACCCGAGCAGACTCCCACGTGGGACCAGCAGGGAGGAGGTGCCTGTCAGCTTGCAGAAAGGACTGCCAGGAGCCTTTCTGTGAAGAGCTGGGCTTTCAGAACACACTGCCTCCTTCACTCCGGGACGCTCCCCAACCTGGTCCGTGACACTGTGAGCCTCGCTGCCTTGCTTACAAAGTCCCCAGTGAAATTAAGGCTGGGTCACAATTCATGACACCAGATGCTACATAGAAAGTAAGTCAAGATACAAAAGAAAATAAATACCTTAGTTATAAGACTAATTTAAGAGTGAAGCTAATCAGCAGGCCACCGAACTGCTGTGGTCGTTAGAGAAGGGTAGAAAATGCCGGCCGCGCTGGGAAGGAAGCCGGCCTACGCGAGTACCGAAGCCCAGCCTGGCTCCAAGGACGGGCACCGCCCGACTCTCACACGGTGGTTTCTATCGTTTCAATCACCTCCAGGTCAGACTGTGACGGTGAGAGGAGGGTAGACTCGTCCGGTTCCCAGCTGCTCTCTGGACTATAATCTTCCTCTGAACTCAGTTCCGCTCCTTCCTCTGTGTCCTCATCACATGATTCCACACAGTGAGCCCCAATGGCATTGATCCCAGAGTCCTCAGAACTTGAAGGAGAAGAGCAGTGATCTATTTTTGGTGTATTGCTCTCTTTTGAAATTAAGGCATCGTGTGCAGAGACCTGAGGGCTCCCTTTGTGGGAGTGCGGTGCCGGCTGCTTCTGCACATAACACATCTTCCCATTAATGCATTTCACCTGATAGTTGTCAATAAAGAGGTCTGAGATCGTACAGTACCTTGGTGACTCTGGCGGGAGGGGAGGCTGAAAGACAGATGCAAATTTCAGAAAGTGTTCCGTGAGAGAGACGGAGATCTGAATGGTGTTGGGGGGCTCCCAAGGCTTCGCGGGGATCTCGGTGCTGGGGAGCTGCTCCACGGGGGTCATGGGCTGGTACACGTACCTGCCTGCAGGGAACACAGAAACGGCCATCGGAATCTAAGGTTATTACACAAACAACAGTAACGTAGCCACAAACAGTTTCTTTCCAAGGACCCAGAATGTTCTTAAAAACATTTCAGGCCTGACCAGGCGGTGGTGCAGCGGATAGAGCATCAGACTGGGATGCGGAAGACCCAGGTTTGAGACCCCAAGGTCACCAGCTTGAGCACGGGCCCATCTGGCTTGAGCAAAAGCTCGTCAGCTTGGACCCAAGGTCGCTGGCTCCAGCAAGGGGTTGCTCGGTCTGCTGAAGGCCCGCGGTCAATGCACGTATGAGAAAGCAATCAATGAACAACTGTGGTGTCTCAACGGCAACAAAAAACTAATGATTGATGCTTCTTACCTCTCTCCATTCCTGTCTGTCTGTCCCTATCTATCCCTCTCTCTGACTCTCTCTCAGTCCCTGTAAAAAATAAAAAAAATTTTTTAAAATTTCAGGAACATCTTCAAAGGAAACTAGTAATAGACTCTTTCCTCGCTGTTATAATCAATTAAAAATAGAGCATGGTACCTAACTAACATCATGGTCTTTTCATCTAGAACACTCAACACACTTTACAAATCTTAATTTACATTGCAGTCTTTCTAATATCTCTCAAGTAGGTAGGTGGATACTATAATTTTTACTTTATAGACAATTTTAAATGATTTACCCCTCATACTAGATAGTGAATGCCCATGATATAGCATAGTAAAAACATAAGTTGTACGCCTGGCCTGTGCTGACACAGTGGATAGAGTGCCAGTATGGGACGCTGAGGTCACTGGTTAGAAACCCTGGGCTTGCCCGGCCAAGAGACATTCAACAAGCAAACAATGAACAACTAGAGTGAAGCAACTTTGAGCTGATAATTCTCACTCCGGCCCCCTCTCTCTGTAAAATCAATAAATCTTAAAAAAACACAAACACAAGTTGTAAAACAGTATTATATATGACAAAATTATAATTCTATTTTTATCTTTAATAATTATGTTAACATATCAATGAAGCTGCATTACCTTAAAATATATTCAACTTCATTCTGGAGTAACATGTAGAAAAGGTACATAGAAAATGTTAAGCCTCTGCCTGACCAGGCAGCAGTGCAGTAGATAAGAGCGTCGAACTGGGATGTGGAGGACCCAGGTTCAAGACCCCAAGGTCGCCAGCTTGAGTGCAGGCTCATCTGGTTTGAGCAAGGCTCACCAGCTTGAGCCCAAAGTCGCTGGCTTGAGCAAGGGGTCACTCAGTCTGCTGTAGCCCCCCTGGTCATGGCACATATGAGAAAGCAATCAATGAACAACTAAGAAACCACAACGAAGAATTACTGTTTCTCATCTCTCTCCCTTCCTGTCTGTCTGTCCCTATCTGACTCTCTCTCTGACTCTCTCTGTCTCTGCCACAAAAAAAAAAAAGAAAGAAAGAAAAGGAAAATGTTAAGCCTTTGGGTTCCTAGGTCGCTTCCAAGACTGGACATATATCATGCAAACACAATAGGCTGATAAAAACACAAGGGAAAAGCACCCGTCGTACCAGCCTGGGAAACTATGTTTAAAATATACCAGGTATCTTCTTTTCTCCATTCCCTGTAGAACAGGGTACTTTTCCTTGACAGGCAAAGTTAGATCATGTACGAGCTAACAGTTTGACATGGTAGCACCTCTGCTTCCAAGCATTACAAACAGGCTTCTCAGCCAAAGGGGAGAAAGGTAGACCCTGCAATCCACCAGCCCCAGGGTTAGAGAAAGACCTGTCCCGGCAGGGGACAGAGAAGGAACTTGCTGAACTTGGGCGACTACTCCCTTCTGTCTAGAGCAGTGAACAAAACACTTGGCGTGGAGATGGAGGTTTGGTCTTTCTGCTCTTCACTAGTGCCGTGGTGGGTAGTGAGTTCGGGACGCTTGTTGCAGAACGCGAATCAGGTTTATCCCAGCCCATGTGACCTCTGGTTTAGTTACCTGCTTGTCACGGCCACAGGAGGTTCCTGGCAGTTGCTCCTCAGACCCAGAGGGGTCGGGGTTTTATTTAGTCCAAAGACAGAAGCACTCAGGAAGCCCGACCCGGGGACATCTCCTGCCACCCTCACCTCACCTCCTCTCGCCTACACCCGCCCCACCTCTTCGGTGCTTCTTCATAATTAATTTCTCTGCTCATTCCCTCCTTGATTGTTCTACCTCTATCTTTCCCTAATCCTCTTTCCTCCCAAGCTCTGTTTTTCTTCCTTAAAGTGTAATAAAAGAAAAAGAAGTGCAGACGGCAGAGGAAAATGAAGACTACAGTCCGGATTCCACTTCCCCATACAGGCTACACTACTGCAGGGCCTCCTCGGAGCTGGGGAGAGTGCCGCTGTCTGGTGACCTGGGATGTGGATGCAAAGCGGAAGGCGGAGAAGACGGAAAGGAGACTAAAGATGGCCGGCTGAGAAAGTGTAGTAAGCATTTTCAAATGTTGGTATATAACACTAAATTATTTTATTTGTTAATAAGTACATATATAATGAAATACAATAAACTCATGTCAAGGATTTAGTTTTGTTAAGAGCTCAGAGGGGTACGTTGCTCCAACCCCCCATAATTTCTACCGTCTGTACGCTATGCTGTGAGTCCATGTTCACAATGACAGCCCTAAGGCATCACAAGATCCTAAGTTAGCAGAAAGATTCAATTATGTCCACGCTACTGTACTTATTAAGAGATAACATGGGCTAAGACACGGCTACAATAGCAAGGACTGAAACAAAGGGGCTTCTGGACACTTAACCAGGAAATGCAATAACTGTTATACTCTATTCTATAAACCAGGGGTCCCCAAACTATGGCCCACGGGCCGCATGTGGCCCCCTGAGGCCATTTATCCGGCCCCTGCGGCACTTCCGGAAGGGGCACCTCTTTCATTGGTGGTCAGTGAGAGGAGCACAGGATGCATCCGCACCCATAGTTCCCATTAAAATACTGGTCAGTTTGTTGATTTAAATTTACTTGTTCTTTATTTTAAATATTTTATTTGTTCCCGTTTTGTTTTTTTACTTTAAAATAAGATATGTGCAGTGTGCACAGGGATTTGTTCATAGTCTTTTTTATAGTCCGTCCCTCCAACAGTCTGAGGGACAGTGAACTGGCTCCCTGTGTAAAAAGTTTGGGGACCCCTGCTCTAAACAATCTTCTTAACTAAGGACTAACTATGCTATTTAAGAAATAAATGCATGAGAACTTTTAAGTCTGTACGTGAAAAAGATACTCAGAGAACCAGGGCTTGGAGAAGAGCAAAGCAAAGCAGAAGGAGGGGAAAGGAGGGCCTAGATGCAATGGGACCATGGATTCCACTTCTGTGTGGAAGTCCAGGAGCTGAGAGCAGGTTCCCAAAGAGAGAGCTGCACACCACATTCCCAACAGCATTAACCACAAAAGCCAAAAGGTGGAAGCAATGCAAGTGTCCATGATGAATGGGCACACAAGGTGTGGTAGATACACAATGAAACATTATCCAACCTTAAAGCATAAGAAGATCCATGCTGCAACACTGATGAAAGCTGAGGACATTATACTCAGTGAAAAGACCTAGTCACAAAAAGATGAATATTGTAGTATTCCACTTACGTGAAGCACCGAGAGTGGTCACATTCACCGAGACACAAAGTAGAAGGGTGTTGACCAGGGCGGAGGGAAGAGGAAATGGGGGCGGGGGTGATTGAGCACAGAGCTTCCGTTCTGCAGGATGGGAAGAGTTCTGGAGTGGGCGGTGCTGACGGCTGCACAACAACAGGAATGTAGCTAACGCCACTGAACTGTACACTGAAAAATGGTTATGATGGTAAGTTTTGTTATGTATACTTTAACACAATTTTTAAAGTTAAAAATTAATTAGTATAATTCACTATATTAACCGACTGGAAGGAAAACTCCGTATGATCCAGGATATACAAGGTGGGGCAAAAGTAGGTTTATATGGAAAATAATACAATAATTAATAACAAGAATAAACTCTGTTTTCTGTACTTACAACTGTAAACCTACTTTTGCCCCACTCTGTATAAAGAATTGTTATAACATGAGGGATCCCTGTAGTGATGGAAATGTTCTTTAACATTACTAGCCTTAACAGTGGTGATGCAGTGGACAGTGTGTCAACCTGGGATGCTGAGGTCCCAGGTTCCAAACCCCAGGGTCACCAGCTTTAGCTTGGGATCCCAGGCTTGAGCATGGGATCATTAAAATGATCCCAAGATTTCTTGCTTAAGCCCAAAGGTCGGTCACTTGAGCCCAAGGTCACTGACTTGAGCAAGGGGTCACTGGCTCAGCTTGAACTGTCCCTCCCGCCCCACGGTCAAGGTATGTGTGAGAAGCAATCAAAGTGAAACAACTACGAGTTGATGCTTCTCATTTCTCTCCTTTCTCTCTCTCTGTCACTGTCCGTATTTTGGTTATGATACTGTTCTATTATTTTGCAACTACAGTTGCCTTTTGGGGGAAATATACTGCTTACAAGAATTAGGGGCTATTTCAAAATGAATATGAAGCAATAAAATATCCCCTAATTTTTGTGCGCAGTCTAGGTAAAGGGTACACAGAATCTCTCTTTATTTTTCTTTATATGCACGTTTGATGAGAATATAAACTGGTATAGCCACTATGAAAAACAATATGGAGGTTTCCTCAAAAAAGTTAAAAACAGAACTACCTTATGATCCCACAGTTTTAGGGTATTTATCCAAAGAAAATAAAAACACTAACTCAAAAAATTATATAGGCACCCCTACATTCACTGGAGCATTATTTACAATAGTCAAGATATGAAAACAACCTAAGTGCCCATTGATGGATAAATGGATAAAGAAATTGTGGTATACATCACTGACATGACCTCATGGCTTGAGCAAGGGGTCACTGGCTCAGCTAAAGCCCCCTGGTCAAGGCTCACTTGAGAAGCAATCAGTAACAACTAAAGTGACACAAGTATGAGTCGATGCTTCTCATCTCTCTCCCTTCCTGTCTCTGTCTCCCTCAGAAAGGAAGGAAGGAAGGGAGGGAGGGGGGGAGGGAGGGAAGGAGGGAGGGAGGAAAAAGAAAAAACATGTGGTATACCGGTATATACACAATAGAATATAATTCAGCCATAAAAAACAATGAACTATTGCCATTTGCAGCATTCGTGGATTGAGGCATTATGCTAAATGAAATGTCAGAGGACAGATATCATATGATCTCACTTATAAGTGAAATCTAAAAAACAAACAAAAATAAGCTCACAGATACAGAGAACAGATTGGTGGTTGCCAGAGGCAGAGGGTGAGGGTGAGGGTGGATGGAATGGATGAAAGAAATCAAAAGGTACAAATTTCTAGTTATAAAATCAATAAGTCATGGAATATACTGTACTGCTAGCTTGGCAACTATAGTTAATAATATTGCAGTGCACATTTGAAAACTGCTGAGAGTGAATCTTAAAAGTTCTCATCACAAAATAAAATCTGTAACTATGTATAGAGACAAATGTTAACTAGACTTATTATGGTCATCATTTTGCAAATATCCAATCATTATATTGTATACCTGAAACTAATATGATGTTGTGTGTCAATTATACCTCAATAAAAAAAACTGCATGAGGCCTGACCTGTGGTGGCAGAGTAATTAGATCATCGACCTGGAACACTGAGGTCGTTGGTTCAAAACCTTGGGCTTGCCTGGTCAAGGCACATATGGGAGTTGATGCTTCCTGTTCCTCGCCCTTCTCTCTCTCTCTAAAATGAACAAATGAAGTCTGAAACCCCAGGCTTGCCCAAACAAGGCACATATGAAAAGCAACTACTGAGTTGATGCTTCCCTCTCCCCCACTCTATCTCTCAAATAAAAATCTTTAAAATAAAAGAAATAAAAATGGGAGGGTGGGAAGATGGCGATGGAGTAGGCGGACATACCAACTTCCAACTCCCAGAACCAAAGTGGATTATAACTCAATTTTAAGAACCATCATCTGGATAAACCAACTTTGAACTAAACTAAGTGGACTCTTCAACCAAGGAACACTGCAGAAGCCACATTGAGACTGGTAGGAATAGCGAAAACGCGAAGAGGGCTGCCCAGCTCCCCGGAGCGAACGGCAGCCCGGAGAGACCCACGTGGCGGGAGGAGAGTTTGGCGGAGAGGGAGGGACCTGGGTCCCAGGAACAAAGCCCCAGCCTGCAGTCCCAGAGCCTAGAAGAGGCGTTTGGACAGTTTTGAGCTGTGAAACAAGTGAGGATACAGTTTGTGAGAGAGAGAAAGCTTTCTCAGACCCAAGATTCTTTTTAAAGGCACAGCGCAGAAAACCTTTCTCACAACCATGCACCCGGGGCTCCGGGGAACGGGGACAGAGGAGAGGACAAGAGCAACGGGAAGAGAGTGTGGACTGAAGGCACAGGGACACTCTGAGAAACAGCCACCCTAAACCCTGGGCTAAGTCACTTCCCTAATCGAAAACGAATATTTATCCTGGAACTAGTAATACCAGCAAAGGGAGACAGGACACTAGCCAAACAAGCTCTCCCGCGGCACTTAGAGCAGAGCTGCTTAGAGGGAGGGAGCTCCCAGGCCTACAGTATGGAGACTTAGGGCACTTCCATCTCTACTGAGGGTTGCTGAAGGGATGGTGGCGCAGGACGCTGAAACGCGGACCTGTCAGCATGGGAGGAGGCACAACCGATGTGAGCTCGGTCTAGCCCAGCAGAGGCGGAGAGAATGCACGAAAGTGGTCCAGCAGCTGCTGGCCCGGCTGTGACCCCTCCTGCGACCCCTCCTGCGGGAAAAAAGAGGGAGGCAAGGAACAAGCAGAGATCTGCTCTGCAACCCTGCCGGCCCTGACCGCGGGGACGGGGCTAGGACCAGGGACGGGCGTGGGGGCTCGCGGCTGAGCTCACGCTACTAGCCCCGCCCTCCTGAGAAACCGCGGTTTGCCATCCTGTGTGCACGAGTGGGCTCCAAACACGGTGGCGGGGTAGACCCCGAGATGAGCGGAAGCTCATGGCTGAGCTCACGCCAGCAAACACACCCGGCCCAATAAACCGCGGTTTGCGACCCTGAGCAGGAGGGACCTGGCCTCGAGGGCGGGGCAAAGGCTCACAGCTGAGAGCACGTCAAAAGCCCCACCCAACCCGCGAAACTG
This sequence comes from Rhynchonycteris naso, assembly GCA_037038555.1. Taxonomy (NCBI): domain Eukaryota; kingdom Metazoa; phylum Chordata; class Mammalia; order Chiroptera; family Emballonuridae; genus Rhynchonycteris; species Rhynchonycteris naso. Next base: position 42,256,493 of record CM073002.1, read on the forward strand.
TGCGGAGCAGGCTCTGACTGCGGGTGCTGGGTGGAAGCCCGGAAACAGGCTGGGTTCGCAGCTGAGCAAAGGTGCTCACCTCTGTCCTTGGTGCTGAGGCTTGTGGCTTGAGTGACAGCCCCTCCGCAGAAGAGAGGCAGAAATCACAGCAACAGCCACAGTAGGCTGGCACTGGCAAAGCCCACACCCAACCGCCCTAAGCAGCGGCAGAGGGGGTGGCAGGACTGCAGACAAACCACACCTAGAGAACACAAAGGCAACACCTACTGGACTCCAGTGGCCACAACTTGCTTATACACAGAAAAAATGGGCAGGCAGAGGAATGCAAATCAAATGAATCAAGAGAAATCCCCAGAGAAGGACCTGAATGAACCAGATATAACCAAACTACCAGAAGCAGAATTTAGAATAATGATAGTTAGGATGTTCAAAGAAATAAGAGCAACAATGGATAGTCACTATGAACACCTAAATAAAGAGATAACAAGTATAAAAAATGAAAATGAAATAAGAAAAAAGAACCAGACATAAATGACAAATACAGTATCAGAACTGAAGACCACAATGGAAGGAATTAAAAGCAGAATGAATCACGCTGAGAATCGAATCAGTGAGTTAGAGGACAAAATAAACAAAGGCACAGAAGCAGAGAAGAAAAAGGAAAAGAGACTCAAAAAATGTGACGAAACTCTAAGGGTGCAACATGTTGAGGCTTTCTTTGTCTGGAAAGCTCTTTATTTCTCCTTCAATTTTAAATGTTAGCCTTGCTGGATAGAGTAGTCTTGGTTGTAGGTTCTTGTTCTGCATACTGTGACAACATGAAGAGAAACAACATTCGCATCATAGGGGTGCCTGAAGAAGAGCAAAGAGGACAGGAAATGGAAACTTTGTTCAATCAAATCATAGCAGAAAACTTCCCTAAATTAAGGCTGGGAAACATTCCACACATTCAAGAAGCACACAGAACTCCATTAAAGAGAAACCAAAAAAAATCTACACCAAGACACATCATAGTTAAAATACCAAAGCTCATGGATAAAGAAAAAATTTTTAAAGCTGCTAGAGAAAAAAAGGCTATCACCTACAAAGGAGCCCCCATAAAGATGACATCCGACTTCTCAACGGAAACACTTGAGGCCAGAAGGGAATGGCAAGATATAATCAAAGTAATGCAGAACAAGAACCTACAACCAAGACTACTCTATCCAGCAAGGCTAACATTTAAAATTGAAGGAGAAATAAAGAGCTTTCCAGACAAAGAAAGCCTGAAGGAATTCATTAAAACCAAACCAATTCTGCAAGAGATACTAAGGGGCCTGTTGTGAACAGTTCAAAGGGAGGAAAGAATATAGCAAAAAAAAAAAAAAAATACAGCTTTAAAGAGTAAAATGGCAATAAACAACTACATATCAATAATAACCTTAAATGTAAATGAATTAAATGATCCAATCAAAAGAAATAGGGTAGCTGCGTGGATAAAGAAACAGGACCCATACATATGCTGTCTACAAGAGACACACCTTAAAACAAAAGATGCACATAGACTGAAGGTAAAAGGATGGAAAAAAATATTTCATGCAAATGGAAATGAAAAAAAAGCCGGGGTAGCAGTACTTATATCTGACAAAATGGACTTTAAAACAAAGGCTGTAATAAGAGATAAAGAAGGTCACTACATAATGATAAAGGGAACAATTCAACAGGAAGATATAACTATTATAAATATCTACGCACCAAATATAGGAGCCCCGAAATACATAAAGCAGACTTTGATGGATAGAAAGGGCAAGATTAACAGCAATACTATCATAGTAGGGGATTTCAATAACCCACTAACAACACTGGATAGATCCACAAGTGAGAAAATTAATAAAGAAACAGCAGACTTAAAGGATACACTAGATCAACTTGATTTAATAGATATCTTCAGAACTTTTCACCCTAAAGCAGTAGAATATACATTCTTCTCAAGCGCTCATGGTACCTTTTCTAGGATAGACCACATGTTAGGACACAAAAATGGTCTCAATAAATTTAAGAAGACTGAAATCATATCAAGCATTTTCTCTGATCACAATGCCATGAAACTAGAAATTAACCACAAAAGAAAAACTGAAAAATATTCAAAACACTTGGAAACTAAATAGCATGATATTAAATAATGGATGAATTAAAAATGAGATCAAAGAAGAAATAAAAACGTTTCTAGAAACAAATAATAATGAGCATACATCAACTCAAAATTTATGGGACACAGCAAAAGCAGTACTGAGAGGGAAGTTCATTGCACTACAGGCATATCATAAGAAGCTAGAAAAAGCTCAAATAAGCAACCTGACCCTGCATCTAAAAGAACTAGAAAAACAACAGCAAATAAAACCCAGGACAAGTAGAAGGAAGGAAATAATAAAGATCAGAGCAGAAATAAATGACATAGAGGCGAAGGAAACAATACAGAGGATCAATTAAACCAGAAGCTGGTTCTTTGAAAAGGTAAACAAGATCGGTGAACCTCTAACTAGACAAACCAAGAAAAAAAGAGAGAGGACTCAAATAAATAAAATTAGAAAGGACAGTGGAGAAATTAAAACTGACACAGCAGAAATACAAAGCATTGTAAGAAAATACTATGAAGAACTCTATGCGAATAAATTAGACAACCTAGGTGATATGAACAAATTTCTTGAATCATATAATCTTCCAAAAATCAATCTGGAAGAATCAGAACACCTAAACAGACCAATTACAACAAATGAGATCGAAACAGCTATCAAAAAACTCCCAAAAAAGACAAGTCCTGAGCCTGATGGCTTCACAAGTGAATTCTACAAAAATTCAAAGAAGAACTAACTCCTATCCTCCTCAAGCTATTTCAAAAAATTCAAGAGGAAGGAAGACTTCCAAACTTCTTTTATGAGACGAGCATAATTCTGATCCCAAAACCGGGCAAAGACAACACAAAGAAAGAAAATTATAGGCCTATATCCCTGATGAATTGAGACGCTAAAATTCTCAACAAAATATTAGCTAACCGGATCCAGCAATATATGAAAAAAATCACACAACATGATCAAGTGGGATTTATTCTGGAGAGGCTAGGCTGGTTCAATATTAGCAAATCAATCAATGTGACTCATCACATAAACAAAAGGAAGGACAAAATCACATGATAATTTCAATAGATGCAGGAAAGGCATTTGATAAAATCCAGCACCATTCATGCTCAAAACTCTCAGTAAAGTGGGAATACAGGGAACATTCCTTAACATGATAAAGGCCATCTACGACAAACCCACAGCAAACATCATACTAAATGGACAAAAATTAAAAGCAATCCCCTTAAGATCAGGAACCAGGCAGGGGTGCCCCCTTTCACCACTTTTATTTAACATAGTTCTGGAAGTCCTAGTTACAGCAATCAGACAAGAAGAAGAAATAAAAGGCATCCAAATTGGAAAAGAAGAAGTAAAACTGTCATTATTTGCAGATGATATGATATTGTATATAGAAAACCCTAAAGTCTCAGTCAAAAAACTACTGGACCTTATAAATGAATTCAGCAAGGTGGCAGGATATAAAATTAATACTCAGAAATCAGAAGCATTTCTATATACCAACAATGAACTGTCAGAAAGAGAAATTAACGAAACAATCCCCTTCACTATGGCAGCCAAAAAAATTAAGTACCTAGGAATAAATTTAACCGAGGAGGTTAAGGACTTGTACTCGGAAAATTATAAAACATTGATAAAAGAAATCAAGAAAGATACAAACAAGTGGAAGCATATACCGTGCTCATGGCTAGGAAGAATAAACATCATTAAAATGTCTATATTACCCCAAGCAATTTATAAATTCAATGCAATACCAATTAAAATACCAATGACATACTTCAAAGATATAGAAAACATATTCCAAAAATTTATATGGAACCAAAAAAGAACACGAATAGCCTCAGCAGTCTTAAAAAGAAAAAATAAGCCTGACCTGTGGTGGCGCAGTGGATAAAAGCATCGACCTGGGAACACTGAGGTCGCCAGTTCAAAACCCTGCACTGGTCTGGTCAAGGCACATATGGGAGTTGATGCTTCCAGCTCCTCCCCTCTTTCTCTCTTTCTCTCTCTCTCTCTCACTCTGTGTCTCCTCTTTAAAATGAATAAAATTAAAAGAAATTTAAAAAAAAAAAGTTTAAAGAAAAGAAAAAATAAAAAATAAAGGAGGAGGTATCACTCTTCCGGATATCAAGGTTTACTATAAGGCCACTATACTCAAGACAGCCTGGTACTGGCATAAGAACAGGCACATAGATCAATGGAACAGAACAGAGAACCCAGAAATAAACCCACACCTATATGGACAACTGATATTTGACAAAGGAGGAAAGAACATACAATGGAGTAAAGACAGCCTCTTTAACAAATGGTGCTGGGAAAATTGGACACCTACCTGCAAAAAAGTGAAACTAGACCATCAACTTACACCATTCACAAGAACAAATTCACAATGGATAAAAGACTTAAACGTAAGCCGTGAAACTATAAGCATCTTAGAAGAAAACATAGGCAGCAAGCTCTCCGACATCTGTAACAGCAATATATTTGCTGGTTTATCTCCACCGGCAAATGAAATAAAAGGCAGGATAAACAAATGGGACTATATCAAACTAAAAAGTTTTTGCACAGCTAAAGACAATAAGAACAGAATAAAAAGACAAACCACACAATGGGAGAACATATTCGACAGCACGTCTGATAAGGCGTTAATAACCAAAATTTATAAAGAACTTACAAAACTCAACACCAGGAAGACAAACAATCCAATCAAAAAATGGGCAAAAGAAATGAATAGAAATTTCTCCAAAGAGGACATACAGATGGCCAAAAGGCATATGAAAAAATGCTCAACATCACTAATCATTAGAGAAATGCAAATTAAAACCACAATGAGATATCACCTCACACCAGTCAGAGTGGCACTCATCAGCAAAACAACACAGAACAAATGCTGGCAAGGATGTGGAGAAAAGGGAACCCTTCTGCACTGCTGGTGGGAATGCAGACTGGTGCAGCCACTGTGGAAAACAGTTTGGAGATTCCTCAAAAAATTAAAACAAACTGCCTTTTGACCCAGCTATCCCACTTACAGGAATATACCCTAAGAACACCATAGCACTGTTCGAAAAGAAGAAATGCGCCCCCATGTTCGTGGCAGCATTGTTCACAATAGCGAAGATCTGGAAACAGCCCAAGTGTCCGTCAGAAGACGAGTGGATTAAAAAGCTTTGGTACATATATACTATGGAATACTACTCAGCCATAAGAAATGATGACATCGGATCACTTACAACAAAATGGATGTACCTTGATAACATTATACGGAGTGAAATAAGTAAATCAGAAAAAAAAAAAACCTGAGAATAACATGATTTCATACATAGGTGGGACATAAAAGTGAGACTATGAGATATGGACAAGAAAGTGGTTGGTGGTTACGGGGTGGGGGGAGGGAGGGGAGGGTGGGATAGGGAGAAGGGGAGGGGCACAGGGAAAACCAGATAGAAGGTGACAGAGGACAATTTGACTTTGGGTCATGGGTATACAACACAATTGAATGATAAGATAATCTGGAGATGTTTTTATTGTACATATGTACCCTGATTTATTGATGTCACCCCATTAAAATTAATAATAAAAAATAATAATAAAAGAAATGCACGTGAATCTCGTTTTTTTTCAAAACATGTAATTTAAAACAATGAGAAAAAATCCATAGAAGTGATTTGTACCCTTTTCAGAGCATTTTATCAGATGGACATACTACTGATATAGCTTATTACAGATGATGTTAACTTTGAACACTTGTTTAATGTGATATATATCTAAGTATTTCCACTGTAAAATTAGTATTTCCCTCTTTGAAATTATTAAGTATGTTTGTAAGGAGGTATTTTAAAACTATGCAAATATCCTCCTTCTCATCATACTTTCTCCTACTAATTTTAGCATGCATAGGTGGGTGTGGCCTGCAACAATCACTGCTCTGGTGATTGCCAAGCAGTGATTTTTTACTTCCATCATTTCTTCCATATTTATTAATGAATTCTAGGTAAGCAAGAGCTATTCCTTCCTTCTCCCTCATCTATTTCTTTATCCATTCAAGTATTTATTTATATAAATAGTGACTCACAGTTATTCTATTCTATGAATTGTAATCCATTACTATCATGATTTTTCTGTTCAAATGTCCCAGATTCATCTCTTGGGAGCTCCTTCAAGTCAGCCCCGTGGGTCCTTGCAACACGCCCCCATCCTTTTTTTTCTTTTTTTTTTTTTTTGAAGACTTCCTTACTTTCTAGCATTGGAAGCTCTTACTGGCTTATCTTTTTTATTTTTATTAATTTTAGAGAGAGGAAGGGGGAGAGAGGGAGAGAAAAACATCAGTCCGTTTCTGTATGTGCCCCGACCAGGGATCGAACCAGCCACCTCAGCACATCAGGACAAAGCTCCAACCACCCAAGCTCTCCAGCCAGGATGCGGTACTTCCCCTGCCCCAGAACCTGCCACTTCTCCAAGGATCCCTAGTTCCTTTTCTTAAGAACTTACACACATTCTTAAGTTTGTTCTCAAAATATTCCTGTAAAGTAGAATCTTAGTGTGCTAATGATTCAATCACTCACAATAGGGAAATGAAGACTTAATCTCAATTCAGTACTTAACGTCCACTTAAAAAAATACTATAACACTTAAAATAAACTTCACAAACCCAATAATTTAGCTGGAATCTTTTTCAAAGAAGCTGAAATCACCTTCTCAATAATAAAATAAATTCTACAACACTAAGATCACAAAAACCAGTTGTGTTCAATAAGTGAAAAATAAATTTCATGCATTTCTTTCCAGGGAACCTGGTTCAACACCTACAGCTGTTTCTTGACTAAATACCAGTCAAAACCACTAAATAAATAACTTTCACTATTTTCTTAGAGTCCACGTTCATAATTTTTCTGATTGTTCTTTCCCTTTGGAACACCTGTGAGACATGAATAAATAATATGTTCTCATCATAGTTCTTTGGTTAAAAAAAAAAGGAACAGAAGAGTTACTTTCTCCACTCACTTAACAAGATAGGAGTCATTCTAGGACCTAAGCCTATTGACAGCCTGTGTTCTTTCTTCACGAGGATACTCATTAATCAATAAGTTTAGATAATGTGCTTAATTTACAATGACATTCTCTGCCATTAAATTTAGTTAATACTCCAATTGATAACAGTGTAAATAACAACAAATATATTTCCTTGAAGGAGTTTCTTTCTTTTGGTTGTAGGGCACAAAGAGAAGAGAAAACCCAAACAAAAATAGAAAATAATTTATATGCTGGTTAAGTTACTGCATGCACTATTAAACTACTTATTTTTAGGATCAGTTATGCATTTATTTATTTTTTTTAGTGCGCACGCACGAGAGAGAAACAGACTGAGAGACAGACAGGAACAGACAGACAGGAAGAGAAAGAGATGAGAGGCATCAATTCTTTATTGCAGCACCTTAGTTGTTCATTGATTGCCTTCTCATATGTGCCTTGACAGGGGGGCGGGGGCTCCAGCAAAGCAAGTGACCCCTTTGCTCAAGCCAGCAACCTTGGATTCAAGCCAGCAACCTTGGGCTTCAAGCCAGCGACCTTTGAGCTCAAGCCAGCGACCATGGGGTCATGTCTATTATCCCACACTCAAGCCGGCAAGCCCGTGCTCAAGCCAGCAACCTCAGGGTCTCGAACGTGGGTCCTCAGCATTCCAGGCCAATGCTCTATCCACTGCGTCACTGCCTGGTCAGGGCAGTTGTACATTTTGATTCTTAAAAAGGTACTTTGGGCCTGACCAGGCGGTGGCGCAGTGGATAGAGCATGAGGCTGGGATGCAGAGGACCGAGGTTCAAGACCGTGATGTCACCAGCTTGAGCATGGGCTCATCTTGTTTGAGCAAAAAACTCACCAGCTTAGACCCAAGGTCGCTGGCTCAAGCAAGGGGTTACTCGGTCTGCTAAAGGCCCGCGGTCAAGGCACATATGGGAAAGCAATCAATGAACAACTAAGGTGTCACAACAAAAAGCTGATGATTGATGCTTCTCATCTCTCTTTTTTCCTGTCTGTCTGTCCCTATCTATCCCTCTCTCTGACTCTCTCTCTCTCTCTTATTAGAAAAAAAGGAAAAAAAAGATACTTTGAGGGCAATGAGTTTTTGTTTTTACAGACAGCTTTATGACTGTTAATGTGTGTCCCTTTGACACATGAAGTACATTGCTCTCAGGGAATGCAAAGGGATTTTAAAACTAGCTTATGTAAAATATAATTAGAAAGGTAAGTCTACTGGAAATAAAATTGAGTGGCCTAAGGGAAACAGTATCCACAGTTCAGTTCTTTGATTTTATTTAGTGAATCACAATTATGTTTATTTCATTCCAAAGAGCATTCATTATGTTAAAAGTTATGTTAAATATTCTCATTCAGCTGTTTCCGCAATGTGCATTATTTACTAGGTTGAACAGCAGTTCACAAACTAACAGCAAAAGAACATATATATGTTATAACGAATATTCCTGTGTGGCCTTATCCTCTATCCTGCTCCACTGACAGTCAATATGCCAATATCTTTGTACTTTGATCTATGAGAACAATAAAGTTCATATATTGCCCAATATGCTGAAGTCCCTGATCAGAAATTTATGCAAGATCCCAGAATTTTGAGTTTTCAAATTGTATAACCTCTATAAAGCAGGGAACATATTAATGTAAAGCAAAACCTTCATGAGACAGAAAATCAGAAGCAGAGTTTATTTACTCACCAAACAGTTACTGACTTCCTACCGTGCTTATAAAGCAAGTGCTATGGGAGATACAAAGAATACAACACGTAGTTGTGCTTCAAGAGCTTCCAGTCACGCTGGGGGTAGAAGACCAAGAAAAAGTTAAGTAAAAATATACCAGAGTTAACCAGGCGGAGCATGGGAGCGCCAGCGCGGCTAGAACACGATGTCAGAGGGAGAGCGGTGGGAATGAGGTGGTGGGGCCATGCCCTGCAGGGCGCGAGGCCGGCTCAGGATTAGGGATTAATCTTACCCAGCAGAAAGACACTGCACAGCCTTCTGGGAAGAGTGACATGACTAGCTTGGTTTTCCTACTCCCTTCCGTTTCGGTCTATTCCTCTCACAGTGTGGGCACAGGTCAGCCTGAACTGAAACACTGAACAGATTTCAACAATGAAACTGGCACCCCCCTCCCAGCTTCACACTCAGCTCTCCACTTACGTCATATAGGTGAGACAGAACGAAGGAGGTGGAAGAAAGGACGGCTGAGCAGTGTGTACCAGACAGGACACTGCAGACTTCCACAGTCTGCAGACTCTGGGCCACTTGTGACAACCTGAAGTACAGTGAGACCTGCCTTAAAAACAGCATTTCTAAAAGTGCCATCAAACACTAAGAGAGAAGGCATTTAGCACACATGCCAATTAACAGCTGTCAATCTAAAGACAGCTGTAATGAAGGCTCTGTACTTCATCTTTAAACGAGGTGGAGCCTTACCTGAAGCCAAGAGTTCCGGTTCGAAGGAAAAGTACATGCAACAACTCATGGATTTTAACAAGTAACTAGCAGTGAACATCCGAGGGAAAGAGAAGAGCTGCAAAGCATCCCTCTCACAATTTAGTCTGGGCCACACCCACAAACCCCACAGGAGGAGAGGGAAATCCTGCACTGTGAGGTAGACACTGTACATAATACACGAGCTCAGAGAAGCGGAGGGCTGGACGCCCTGCCTTAGCACAGGCTCCGCACTCGGGAGCTGCAGGAGGGGCAAGGCAGCCTTGACGTTGCAGTCCAGCTGCTGCTGTCCCACCTGCCTCAGGACACAGGTGTCCCATTACTGGACAGAGCTTCTGAGGCTGCCATTCAGCACCTACCCCATTTATTCGTTTTCTAAAGCGGCTGAACAAAGTACAACAAACGTGGTGGCTTGAACAACAGAACTTGACTGTCTCACAGTTCCTGGAGCTAGAAGCCCAAAATTGAGGCATAAGCAGAGCCACACTCTCTCCAAGGACTCCAAGGACGGGTGTCCCGGGCAGCCCAGGGCCTTGGCTGTATCACTCCGTCTCTTCCTCCATTTTCGCGTCTTCTCCTGCGTCTTCTCCTCTTCTGCTTCTTATAAGGACATCCTACTTACTGATTATCTCATCCTGAGTTCCTTTAATTACATCTGCAAACACCCTTTTGCTGACTAATGAATAAGGTCACATTCACAGGTCTGGGGTAGACGTATCTTTTGGAGGCCCACCCCTCAGCCTGCTACAGCCTGGATTTTGAGTTCCCTGTCATCAGACATTGCCCTGGGTCAAAGATGAGCTGTCACGGTGGACGGTGTGGCGCAGCCGCACAGACCCTGTCAGAGTGTTCAGAAGCCTCGTGGGGAACCAAGAGTCCTGCTCAGTGGGCCACAGTGTGAAAGGAGCCCAGGGCCCAGACAGTGCAAGACAATTGCACTCTGGGTGCGGATAGTTAATTTGCCTTGCTTCTGTAGGTTTTTATCTATGAGGTCCTATGGATCAGCTGCTTTGAGTTTTTCCACCTTTTCAAGATTCACCAGACCCTGTCCTGGGAATTAGTTGAAGAAAGCCAATCTCCAGATTAGTGCACATTCTCTACCAGTGGTATCCTTGTTCAGCCTGGCACAGAACCACCAAGAAATGTTTGCAAAAGGCAGAAGGAATGATGGAAGAAAGGGAGACAGGAAGGCAGACAGGAAGACAGGTAGTCTTCATCTGTCCCTCCAACCTTCAGTCCTTCAAGTTTCTTCCTTGTATGGTCTTTCCTGGACCACAGTCTGAAGCCTCATCATGCTGCAGCTGGCACGTCTGCTATACTGATATGAATCATGGTGAAAGCTTGTCCCATGGCTTTATGTTCTTCTGGAAGAAAAATGACTTCTCCACTTATAACTAGATACTTTACTGGGGAGTAGGGACTCAGATCTGCACCGGCATTTCCAGTCCTTCTAAGTTAGGGGTTCATGCTGTTCAGAGCTTGGCTGGGGAGTTGGCAGAGCTAGGTTCCAGGCCCAGCTGGGTCCCCAGCAAGGTGTGTAACCTTGATCAGCACTCATTCCCTCTCTGGGCTCCAGTTTTTCTGAATGTGAAATACACGATTAGGCTTTTCTGCAGAGGGTTTCAATACAGTAACTGGTTAAAAAGGTTCAGCCTAAGGAGTCTTCGCCTAAGATTGGGCACTGAGGGTGAGATGAAGCATGAAAACCGTATATGCAGAAAGAAAACGGCTGCTGGCAGAGCAGACCCTCCAGCAGTAGGTATGAAGTGGCTGCACTCCGTAGCACAGGAAAACAACGGAGAAGCCTGGCTGAGGGACACAGATGTAAACAGGAAATGGAGAGACACTATGAGTACCACACCTTCTGATCTAAAGATGGGTGATGGAGACGGCGATGATGGTGGTGATGGAGATGGTGATGATGGTGGTAATGATGGTGGTGATGGCTGAGATGGTGATGATGGTGGTGATGGCGGAGATGGTGATGATGGCAGAGATGGTGATGATGGTGGTGATGGCTGAGATGGGGTGATGGTGATGATGGTGGTGATGGCGGAGATGGCAGTGATGGTGGTGATGGCGGAGATGGCAGTGATGGTGGTGATGGCGGAGATGGTGATGATGGTGGAGATGGTGATGATGGCAGAGATGGCGGTGATGGCGGAGACGGCGGAGATGGTGATGATAGCCAGTACTTTTGATTTCTTTATAAGCCTTGACCTTACCTATGGGTATTTTTACGAGACCATCTCAGCCTCCTGCCTTTCTCTGAACAAATTAATAGTGCATGGGTGGAGTTGCCAGACTGGAGAGATTTTTTAAACTGCAGCTAGGAAAAATTTGAGAACAAAGCAACTCCCTGTGGGAGGCTGCACAAGTGGAGATTAGAACATGATAAAACTGGCACAGTTTTCTGTCAGCCCACGAGCACACAGCTGCCTAGTTCCCCAAACCCCAGATAAGTTATCAGCAACCATTGAGTCAATGGGCTGATACTCCTGATAGACTAAAGCTAAGGAAAACAGTGAAACATCTGTCACATTCACTTATTGATCTGGGGATGAAAAGTTCTGAAATTCACTGGAAAAGATGCTAACCAGTCAACCTGATCTAAGCAAAGTAAGACCTTACAGCATCTGAAGAATCTGTGTTTAGCTCAGTGGCTCAGCAGGGACACAGTGAACATTCACTGAATTATTAAAAATGTATCTTTGCTAAAAATTATTTTTGCAGGCAACTGGGCCAGCTCATTATTTGAGAACCTCATTTTCAAACTTATACAAATCAATCTGGCATTCTGGAACTCTGTTTTTATTAATCAGTCACAAGAATCATAAAACATCCTAAATTATCAATAAGATATTATTTAAAATCAAATTATTAAGTTTATATATAAGAATTTATATTTCTCAATATAATAAAAGAAAAGATATTCATGTTTTCTTCTTTAACCAATTGTTAATAATTGCCTCTCATTTCTCTTGGACCTGTCGTAGGGCAGCCACTTTCAAAATCAGTGCCACTGGGGAAATCCAAAGTGTAAGGGGTAAGAAGCAACACATTTAGTACTGACAGTTAAACAGCACCTCCACTTAACTATCCCCTGTACTCCTGAATGAGGACAAGGAGGCTCCGATGATGGGGCTCTGTCCTTGTACTGCCTTTTCATCACAATTATTGGGTTGTAAAGTAGATGGAGGAAGTCACATGGCAGTTGACACTAAAAAGTAAAGAGAAAAAAGAGGTCCAGAATATGCTGAGACTATAAACATGCTAGTTATCAATTCCTCCCTCTCAAGTCCAGCTTTTCCCTGCTATGTATGTTCAGCCGGAACAGACAGAACTGCTCAGGGCATGTTTCCTCTACAGTGAGCATGAGGCGGTGTGCTCCGTAGAGGGCACAGCAGGGACAGTGCAGGAGAAAGGGGCTGTCCCGGGGATCATGGGAGGTGAAAATCTGTCAGAGCTCCACCTCAACCACGCACCCCGCATGTTATGGTTCCTTGACAGCCCTGCACGTGGCCTGGCCAGTGATGAGTGTTCCATGGCACTCTCCACATAGAAACCAGCCTTCCGAAGGCTTTCTGCCAGCACCATGCCCTCCTGCCCACCCAGGCCTCTCCCCACACACCCGCGCCCTTAACTGGTGACTGCCCATGGCTCCCGTGCACTCCAGATGGCTACCGCTTGATTGTGAAGAAACTGTTGACCAGCACAGCCCGGGCAAAGCAACAAACTTCTCTGCTGTCTTGTAAGCCTAACTACATTCTTCTCCAACAAAATCTGAACCCCAACCTTGGAGAGGGAACCTCCTCCCACTTTTATCCTTCCGGGTATTCTGCTTCAGCCCAGGGAATGACATACGGTTTCCTTGTATCTCATAGTCAATGATTCTTAGAGTGCAATAGTTTCTTCATAGCAAAGCTCCTCCGTGTGATCCACTAAGTGGTTTCCATCTCCTGAGTGGGCTCCCAGTGACCCATGACCAAGGGGAAGGAGGAGATTTCCAGTAGGTGGCACTTTCCTGACTTGTCTACTGAGATGACATAAGCATTATGTTAAGAAATTAACTCTGGCCAGTTAGTTCAGTCGGTTAGACCATCATCCCGAATTAACAAGATTGCAGGTATAATTCCAGGTCAGGGCACATACAGGAAGAAACCAGTGAGTGTACAACTAAGTGGAATAACAAATGAATGCCTCCCTCTCTCTCAATAAATAAAAACATAATAATAATAAAATATAAAAATTTAAATTAAAAAATTAAGTAGTTTATATATATGGAACCAGTCTAATAGATATTAAATGTTATATATTAAAGTATTGCCTGACCAGGCGGTGGCACAGTGGATAAAGCATCAGACTGAGACACAGAGGGCCCAGGTTTGAAACCCCGAGGTTGCCACCTTGAGCGTGGGCTCACCAGCTTGAGTGCGGGCTCACCAGCTTGAGTGCAGGGTCACCAGCTTGAGCATGAGATCACACACATGACCCCATGGTCACCAGATTGAGCAAGGGGTCACCCAGTCAGCTGTAGCCCCCTGGTCAAGGCACATGAGAAAGCAATCAATGAACAACTAAGGAGCTGCAATGAAGGATTGATGTTTCTCATCTGTCTCCCTTTCTGTCTGTCCCTATCTCTCCCTCTGTCACAAAAAATAAAATAAAATACTAATAATTCTTTTGATGTTTAAAATTGGATAAACTGATAAAAATTAAGTTTAATAGTAATAGGGGAAGATTTTAGAAGAATGCGTCCTAAAGCCTATTTTTAAGGAGGACGTGTCTTTGCTGCTTAAGTATTTCTCTGTCAATAATCAATGTCAAACTAAGAAAACCAAAGAGAACTTTCTGAATACCCTGGAGTATTCTCCTCAGAAAGACCGGTATACAAAACTACTGCATTGAACTAAAAGTGCTTCTCCTGAAAAAAGCAGGAAAACAATTTGGAACCAGCTTTCATAACAGAACATGGCAGTCACCAGTTAAGGGCGCGGGTGTGTGGGGAGAGGCCTGGGTGGGCAGGAGGGCATGGTGCTGGCAGAAAGCCTTCGGAAGGCTGGTTTCCGTGTGGAGAGCAAGCACCATGGAACACTCATCACTGGCCAGGCCACGTGCAGGGCTGTCAAGGAACCGTAACATGCGGGGTGCGTGGTTGAGGTGGAGCTCTGACAGATTTTCACCCCCCATGATCCCCGGGACAGATTGAAGACCTTCAGCGGGTAGGTTCTAAGTCAGTGGTAGCTTTGTGACTGAGTGCAGAGCCCCATGGCTGGCGAAGTACAGCACAGCGCACTTCCTCATTTACACCTGCCCAGGAAGAGGGCAGTGAAGAGGGGCAGAGTGGAAGTGCTTGTGTCCAAAAAGCATGTGGAACATAAAAGGCAGAATCAAAAATTTCTGAAATGATAATCTGATTACATGTGAAGTTCTAGAAAAAACTGAGAGCAGCATGTAAAATAAAGACATTATTTTAGGAGGTGTTTATATCAAGACATTCAGGACTGTGGGAGCTTTATACCTACTTGGCTACAGTGGTCATTTTTTACTACAGCAGAGGCCTCTATGGTGTAAGCCTATTGGTTCATCAATGAGATTTGGTAATAGGATAATGCAAATTTTCAAATGAGACCTCTATGAGTTTGAGGATTTTTTAAAAATTATCACTTGAAAATATAAAGGCAAAAAGAGCCTGGTCAAGTGGTGGCGCAGTGGATAGAGTGTCGGACTGAGATGCAGAGGACCCAGGTTCAAAACCCCGAGGTTGCCAGCTTGAGCGCGGGCTCATCTGGCTTGAGCCGGGCTCACCAGCTAAAGCAAGGAGTCACTGGCTTGAGCGTGGAATCATAGACATGACCCCATGGTCGCTGGCTTGAAGCCCAAGGTCACCAGTTTGAACCCAAGGTCGCTGGTTTGAGCAAGGAGTCACTTGGTCTGCTGCAGCCCCCCAAGTCCAGGCACATATGAGAAAGCAATCAATGAACAACTAAGGCGCCGCAACAAAGAATTGATGCTTCTCATCTCTCTCCCTTCCTGTCTGTCTGTCCCTATCTGTCCCTCTCTCTGTCTCTGTCACAAAGAAACCCAACAACAACAACCAAAAAAACCCAGTAAAATAAAAGAAAAAAGGTAGCACAAGAAAGACCCTAGTGAAGAAACAAAGCCACAGGCATTCAGGGGACCGGCTGTGGTAAAAGCCACTGCCAGGGACACCAGCGCCACAGTGAGGATGAAGCCCATCCAGGTGCAGTCATTCTGGTGTGCCTGGGCTAACCTAAGCAAATAAAAGCACTCTGAGAACTGTCTAATTGTGCAGATGGCTGTCTCAGAGAGATCCCCAATGCTCTTGAAAGAGGAATGCAATTGTAGACTTTTTTTAATGTTTCTAATAAAGAAACAAACAGAATTTTGGTGAATCCTTTGCAGACTATGAACCTAAAATGTCAGGTGAGATCTTCTGATGGTTTCAAACAAAGAGATTAATGATGCTTTTATACTTTCTTTTGGAATACAAGCAGGCCACATTCTATTTGAGATAAATACCTCCTAGAATTCATTGATTAATGCTAATGATTCAGAAAATCTATAGTTTCCCCATAAAAACCTCAAAGGATTACAAAATGATGTGAAGGCAGAAAGCATTTTCCTTTACAGTATAGATTTTATGAACCCACAGAGAAAAATAAAGATGTATTTATATATTATACTGCCTAAGGAACTAAATTCAAAACTATTCATTTTACAGCTTGGTGTATGTGATGCTTAATTTTATGTCTCAACTTAGAGGGTGTTTTTGGATGAAACTAACATTTAAATTGATAAATTCTGGGTAAAGTACACTGTTCTCCATAATGTTGGTGGGTCTCATCCAATCAGTTGAAGACCTGAATAGAACAAAAAGACCAGCCCTTCTGAGCAAGAGGGAATTCTCCAGTAGACTGAATTTAGACTCTATATGTACCATGAGCTCTCCTGGGCCTCCAGTGTGCCAGCTCACACTACAAATTTTGGACTCGCCAGCCTCCATAATGGTGTGAGCCAATTCTTTATAATAAACCTTTCTATACATCAGTTGTTTCTCTGCAGAACATTCACTAATACGGTAGGACTTGTTTTACCTACAACAGTGATAAGATATTGCCATGACAATATAATCATGTATGTGCAACTTTAACATCCACTAACAGGAAAAAATATTCTCAATTCTTTAGTTCAGTGCCCTTTACCTCGATGAGACCACCCAAAAGAGATATTTTACCTCATCTTCAACTGTCTCTCAGGCCAACTGGTGAAAAGCAGAACTGAGCAGTCCCAATCACCCTTCTTTTAAAGGCAAACACACGTGTATTATATATTTTATATTGACTAAACTGTATAGTTAGATGTAGTCTGATTCCATGCTAACAAAATGATGTAACCCACTTATCAATGGGTTATTTCTTCAGATAGTTCTCTCAAATTTTCTAATAAATAATACCACCTTGATTTTTTTCTCACTTGCTTTGGTTACCAATACTTTAGCTTTTTAAATATTTTTAAATGCTGATTTTCTTCCTTACATTATTCTTGTGTGTGTGTGTGTGTGTGTGTGTGTGTGTGTGTGTGTATGTGTGTGTGTGTGTGTGTGTGTCAGAGAAAGGGATGGATAGGGACAGACAGACAGGAAGAGAGAGAGATGAGAAGCATCAATTCTTCATTGTAGCTCCTTAGTTATCCATTGATTGCTTTCTCATATGTGCCTTGACTAGGGGTCTCCAGCAAAGAGAGGGACTCCTTGCTCAAGCCAGCGATCTTGGGCTCAAGCCAGTGACCATGGGTTCATGTCTATGATCCCATGCTCAAGCCAGCAACCCTGTGTTCAAGATGGTGAGCCCGCAGCAGGATGAGCCCGTGCTCAAGCTGGAAGAGTTGGGGTTTCGAACCTGGGTCCTCTGCATCCAGTCCAATCCTCTATCCACTGCACCACCACCTGGTCAGACCTGACATTATCTTGTTGCAATTTCATTCTCGTTGTGACAGTGAATAAAGACTAAGCTTTATGCTCCAATTCAATGTTGCAAAATCAAACTAAAATTATATTAAGTACTTCACAAGGGAATTAAGAACTACACAGATAAATACGTAGAATTTTTCTTATTATTTAAATCTTAAAAGATAAATGACTGTGTGAACAAAAAAGAAAAATGTATTATGGAATTTATAACATGTAAAAGTAATATGCATGACAATACTAGCATGAAGTCCAGAGAGAAATAGAAATATACTATAACAAGGTTCCTAAACCAGTGGTTTTCAACCTTTTTACACTTGGGGACAGGTAAAAATAGAAGATTTCAGGGATACTAAGGCAGAAGTAAAAATCATTATTAGTATTGTGCAATTGTGCTTTTTTTTTTTTTTTTTTACAGAGAGAGAGAGAGAGTCAGAGAGAGGGATAGATAGGGACTGACAAAGAGGAATGGAAAGAGATGAGAAGTATCAATCATCAGTTTTTCGTTGTGACACCTTAGTTGTTCATTGATTGCCTTCTCATATGTGCCTTGACTGAGGATCTTCAGCAGACCGAGTAACCCCTTGCTCGAGCCAGCGACCTTGGGCTCAAGCTGGTGAGCCTTGCTCAAACCAGATGAGCCCGCACTCAAGCTGGCGACCTCGGGGTCTCGAACCTGGGTCCTCCGCATCCCAGTCCGATGCTCTATCCACTGCGCCACCGCCTGGTCAGGCTGTGAATTATCTTTTTTTTTTTAAATGAGAGAGACAGGAAAGGAGAGGGATGAGAAGTATCAACCCATAGTTATGGCACTTCAGTTGTTTCTTGATTGCTTCTCATACGTTCCTTCACTGGGGGACTCCAGCCAAGTGAGCCAGTGACCCCTTGCTCAAGCCAGCAACCTTTGGGCTCAAGCTGGCAACCTCAGGATTTCAAACCTGGGTCCTCAGTGTCCCAGGCTGACGCTCTATCCACTGCGCCACCACCTGGTTAAGTTGTGCATTATAATACTATAACATGATCAGATGAACAGTAAAACTATGTACATATAAACATATATATACAAAATATGTATATATATATATACATTTTATAGACTACAACTCAAATTTCTAGAGAGCAATATGTAGTTCAAATAAAGCTTGTGTGAAATCTGCTGTTGCTTCTTTAGAAGAATACTTGATAACAGAGGCTGCAGTCTTGTTTCCAAGAGACAAAGTGCTGCACTGACATCCATGTACTTTCTACTTGGTTTTTATTAGTGATAGGGCAAAAAAAGTCTTCTCATACAAGCAGGTAGCAAAAAATATGATTAAAAATTTAAATACCTTTGTCAATAAGAGATGGATATTCTTTCCATGATAGCCAAAATTGTGACAATTACTGCACTTTATGTTTAGGCACCAGAGTCACATCAGAAGATAAATCTATCAATTTGTTTTTCCACAATGATTAAAGGAGCAGGAGTTAATATCTTCCATGAATGGGTTATTGATCCAGAGGTTACCTTTATGGGGATCCTCATTTTCAGGGTAATAATGGTCAAAGTTTTGAACTAATGCTCTTAAATGTTGACTTTTTATATTATATATGAATTTCCAGTTGGTGTCTGTAGCAATCAGAAAATCTTGGAAAACTGGAAACATTTCTACATTTTCTTCCTGTATGCAACTTTCCCAAAGAACGATTTTCTTTTTTCATACATCTGTCTTATTTCCTTATGTAAAAATGTTTGTGTTAAACCCCTGAAGAGAAGTATTTAGTTCACTGAAGAGGCTAACTATATCCACCATATATGCAAGCTTAGCCATCCATTCTTCATTCAACAAAAGCTCTACTAATGCAGAGTTCTGCTCTTGCAGAAACTGTCACTGCTCTCTCAGCTTGAAAAGGCATGAAAGAACCCTTTCTCTTGAGAGCCACCTCACTTCTGTACAGAGAAGGAGATGTTGGTGTTGTGAATCCATGCTTTCACAGTGTCATGAACGGTCTGAAGTTCACACCTCAACTATGAATATCGTTGACGATCTTCACTGTGTTCAATTCAGGGGAAAGTTTCTTTGTAACTAAATGCTGCCAGTGAACCACACAGTACATGGACAACATTTCTGAATGTGCAACGTCCTTTATTTTCACAACTACCCCTAAGTGATATCCAATCATGCTCACAGCAGTGTCCATACACACACTGACACACTCCCCAGTCTAAGCTTTCTGCTTGAAAGTACTCATAAAGAGCACTGAATATCTCTAAAGTCGTGGTCTGACCAGGTAGATCAAAACAGAGTAGTCCTTCCCTAAAGTCTTTAACATCAATACACCTCACGAAGCATAGTAGAAGAGCATGGTTACTCACATCAGCTGTTTCCTCAAGTTGAATGGCAAAACATTTGTATTTCTTTATCCCCTCTACAATTTGCTCTTCAATATCATTGGCCATGTCACCAATTCTTCTCTGAACAGTATTGTCCAAAAGTGGGGTAGGCTCAAGTTTCTGTGCAACGTGAGTACCTAAAAATTTCCCGAGTGACATCTAAGATGCAAGGCTTTACTAATTCTTCACCAATAGTGAACTTATTTTTCATTTTCGATATTCAAAGGGCAGCTAAATAAGACACTTAAAGCAGCAATTTGTCACTAGTCATCATTTTCTTAGTTTGACTTTTCTGACTTTTCACCCTGGCCAGTTTGTTCAGTGGTACAGCCTTGGCCTAGTGTGTAAATGTCCCAAGTGTGGCTCCTAGTCAGGGCACAAAGGAGAAGCACCCATCTGTTTCTCCACCATTCCCCCCTTCTCTCTCTCTCTCTCTCTCGGTCTCTCTTTTCCCCTCTGTTGGGCAAACAAGTATGTTAGGCTTACTCACCCTGTACAGTGGTACCTTGAGATACGAACAGACCAGCATATGAGTTTTTTTTAAAAATACAAGCTGTGACTCGGTCCATATTTTTGTTTGAGATCCGAGCAAAATTCTGAGATACAAGTCATGATTTGGGAAGCTGCCGCTAGTTGGGGCGTTGGCACACGGATCCAGTATCGGCAGTTTGATATACAAGTTGACTGACTTACGAGCTCGGTTACAGAACGAATTAAATTTGTATCTCAAGGTGCCACTGTACTTGGCCTGACTGGTGCATGAGCAGGGGCAGCACCACATGTGTATAGTCTATGTAAGGCTGCAGGTGCTTGCCCTCAGGGCAGCAGGGTGTAAGTGGCGAATTGCCTGCCACCACTGGGAGGGCCCATTGCTTGCTACTTTGCTGGAGAAGGGTTTTTTCCCCCAGCCTGTTTTGCCTTATGAGTCCTAAGACAGGAGAAGCAATTCTGCTGGTCTACTTGCTCACCTGCCGTTGCGAGACTATAATAAACAGAATGGCCCACCATCCTTTGTCTCCACAGTTCCTTTACCGTCTGCCCAAATTCAATGAGAATTTGAATGGCAACCAGCACCCAGCCTTACATCCAGTGCAGCTGGAAGGATTTGGATCAGATTGGTATGAAGCTTCCAACACCCTTGAAGGGTGGGGTACAGGAGGTGTTGACTGCCAGTATATGGTTCCCCATGGCTCTCCTTTTGGGGGCTGTGGGCTGGCTGTTTTTTACAGCCCCCAAAAGGAGAGGCTGCCTGAGGTCAGGATCTCCAGGGTGAGCTGCAGACTGAGTGGCAGCAACAGAATGAGCTGGAACAATCACTGGAGAAAGAGCTGCAGGTCTGAGAACTGCAGGTCAGGCTACAGGCTGATAACCAGCAAAAGCTTGAGCTGGAGCGAACTCTGGAAAAGGAGGCTGACCGGGTTCAAGAGCTGCAGTATGAGAGGCAGGCTAAACATCAACAATACCTGGAACTGGAACGGTCCCTGTAGAAGCAATTATGGGTTCACAAGTTGCAGTTTTCCCTGGAAGCAGAACGCTGGCACTGATAGTTGGTGGAGAAACAATCAACTGCAAGTTCAAGAGATTGAGTCACAGCTTCAGGCCGAGAGCCGGAAGCCGCAGGAGTCGAAATGGTTTCCTGAGCAGCATCTGTGCCAGCAGAGTGGCTCTGAGCCAGCGAAGATGTTTCCAACTCTTCTGAGGAGGCAGGAGCTCAGGCTGAAGCTGCTATCCACAGACTCAGAGCCTGGCCAGTGGTCACCCAGAAAGTAAAAACTAGCAGCCAAAAGTCCCTCAGGGGCAAGCACAACACCCTCCCCAGGTGGTAGAGCACTCTGTAGTCAAACCCTACACCCAGGCAGAGCTAATGGAGTTGGGGGCACAATTTAGGCAGAAACCTACTGAGCCCCTGGTAGCTTGGTGGCTGCAGTTGTGGGACATTAGGGTGGATGGCATCATGCTCTCCAGAACAGAGATGAAGAAATTGGTCGCCATTACCACTCTCACTCCTCCTTGTGGCAGCGTCTTCAGAACTGCCATGATAACCCAGGAAACCATACCCTATTAGAATGGGCGATGGCCGCCATTTATAAAGTCTGGCAGAACTTTATAATGCCAGAGACTTGCCAGAAGCAGTGAATAGGTGGCATTGCTATAGTGAGTCAATAAAGGTCCGTTGGGAAGTAGGTATAAATAATGCTGCTTTCAACCTGAGGTCCCATGGGCTAGATGAAGTGTTTACAGCAGGCATCAGGGCCCTTATTCTCTGCAGCGCCTCATCTGCCCTTTTTAGGTCACCAGTGGCTATCTTGGGTCACTATGTACGGCAGCCCATCAACATGGTTACACAGATGGTAGCAGATTTGGGGGAGCTGGAGGGAGCACAGGGTCATAAAGCAGTGAGGGCTGCTGCCTGTGCTGCACCCACGACTAACAAGAGAAAAGGGCCTATAGAGGTTACCCAAACACAGACGTGGGCAGATTTGGTTGCAGCCGGGGCAGACAGAAATTGGATGGCAGGTCTAACAGAGTCCTGTTAGAGCAGTGGTTCTTAACCTTTTTTGAAGTACTGAACCCACCAGTTTCATATGCGCATTCACCTTCTTTAGTGATAGATAAAATATAATTTTTTTTTTCCAAATTCAAGACATACGTATATGTTTTTTTTACTGGTGCACAAAATGAGCCATGCATGAACATCACCTTGCTCAAAGAACAAAACCAACAAAGTGCATGAACTCACAACAGATTACGGTATTACTTTATTCTGGCCTCCGTGGCAGCGGCTTCTCCAAACCCCTAAGACCGACTCATCGAACCCCTAGGGTTCGAGAGAACCCAGGTTAAGAACCACTGTGTTAGAGCTTTGGTGGCAACTAGAACCGGAACAGAAGTTCAAGCCACTGAAAAAGCGAGGGAAGCAGGCAACCAAAGCAGCTGCCAAGAAAATGGCTGATGTTTGGGTTGCACAATTGCAAGATTACTTGTTGGAGACAGCCATGGGGAGAGGAGGATCCTCCCCAAGATCCATTGTTCCAGTTTGAAAAGGGGTAAGGCTGAGAGACCTGCCTAACAGGGAGGCCCCATGTGAAACTGGCAATCCACTGGTTGTCTTCTAAGGTGCAACAGGTGTTGGCATTAGAAGGTAATAGGTGCTTTTTGCAACAGCAGCAGTAGTAAGAAAACTGTCAAGGTGGCACAGGCCTCAAATGTGTTTGACCCTGCCAGGCCCTGTAAGCTTGCTGAGGGGGTCAGATGGGGTTGTGGTAATGGACAAAGCACTTATGGAAAGGCACTGATGTCTGTTAATAAAGAGCTGTGTGCCTAGTTGCCTGTAATGGACCTTTACCTTGGTGATTTGCACAGACAGCTGGGCTGTCTATCGTGGACTGATCGTTAGGTAGTGGAATGGACTCTTGGACTGCAACCAGAGGGGGGCATCAGCTCCCTTACTGGATGGACATACCACTTGTGGGCAGTATGCTGGATTTTGAACGAGAGATCTCGACGGGGGTTGGGGGAAGCTCTGCTGGAGGCCCTCCTGCACCAGGCAGCTGCTCCCATTCAGTTGCAGATATGCACCAAGGATATTTCACTCAAGTTGGGCTTTGGACAGCAGTGCAATGTGCTCCTGCCTGCCCAACAGCCCTCCTCCAAGGCCAACAGCTTCAATGGACAGGAACCTGGACTGTACAGGCCCTCCCACCTACCGTGGGGTAGGGGGCTAGAGATGGGCCTCTAGTTAGCGCCTTGGGCAGAGTGCTCAGGGAGACATCATGAAGGGCACCTTTGTAATTGTAATTGTGTAACTTGTGCTGTCGCTGTAGTCTGTTTGTTCATGTTCATGTACTGTACCTCATTCTTCACACAGGGACCATCGCAGAAGATACCTGTTGTGTCGACTGTGAAGTAAGCAACCTTATAGGGGTGAATGTTGGGCAAACAAGTATGTTCCACTTGCTCACTTTGTATTTTGCCTGATTGGTGCTTGCCCTCAGGGTGGCAGATTGTATATTGTAGACTGCCTGCTGCCATTGGGAGGGGCTGTTGCTTGCTATTGTTTGCCGGAGAAGGGGCGCCCTCCCACGCCTGTTTTGGTTCACCAGTCCTGAGAGAGAGAGAAGCAGTTTTCCCTGCCTGCTTGCTTGTCTGCTGTTGCAAGACTCTAATAAACGGAATGGCCCACGATCCTCCAGCTCCACAGTTCCTTTACCGTCTGCCTGAATTCAATGTGAACCTGCCTGGCACCTGGCACCTGGCCTCCCGCAGCCATGGCTTAATTGGAGCAGGCACTAAGAAGAGCTTGGTTGCGAGCATGGCCCCAGAAGGGCAGAGCATCGCCCCCTAGTGGGCTTGCCAAGTGGATCCTGGTCGGGGTGTGCATGTGGGAGTCTGTCTCTCTGCCTTATCTCCTCTCACTGAATAAAAAGGAAAAAAATTTCTTTTCTGACTTTTCTTTTGGTTATGTAATCTTTCAAAAAAATCCAGTGGCTTCTCCATAAGATCATTATGCTTCAAATGCAAATGATAAATAATTTCATTGCATCACCTGACAGAATTTAAGAACATATTACATATAAGGGCCATGGAGATAATTCACTACCAGGTGCTAAAGTGAAAGCAAGCTTTAAATACTCCTTACCACTTATCATACTACCCAACAAAGTTTACTTTTTCCTTTTTGGTTTTTGTTGCACCTTCTAATTTATGAACATTTCTTTTTCACTGTTGCTTTGAAACTTGAAGTAATAGTGCTTGGTTTACTTTCAGTGGCATTGCTACTTTTCTTTTGACTATTGTTTTAGCTGTTGAAGAAGGTTAAAATGTTTTGTTGTGTTTCTATTTTCATTTTGTAGGGTTTAAAATTTATCGCACAATGACAGTAAATCACACAATAATTTGTTTTTGGGTTTTGGGTTTTATTTTATTAGGTGAGAAGCAGAGAGGCAGAGACAGGTTCCTACATGCGCCCTGACCAAGATTCACCCAGCAAGCCCACTAGGGCGTGATGCTCTTCCCAGCTGGGGCCGCTGCTCTGTTGCTTGGCAATGAGCTATTTTATTTTAGTTCCTGAAGCCAACGCCATGGTGCCATCCTCGGTGCCCGGGACCAACTTTGCTCAAACCATTCAAGCCATGGCTGCAGGAGGGGGAGGGGGAAGAAGCAGATGGTTGTCCCTCCTGTGTGCCCTGACCGGGAATTGAACCCTGGACTTCCCTACACTGGGCCGACACTCTACTGCTGAGTCAACCAGCCAGGTCCACAATAATATATTTGTAAACAATATGGACATGTTGTATATAGGCGAGTGCATATACAACTATTTGTGCAAGTGTGAAAAAATGCATTACTGAGAGAGGGATGGAACTGGAAATGGAAACAGGCAACAGAGTTTTATCATACTGCGCATGATGGTGCGTCACGGCATAAGCAGAGCTTAGTTTCGGAACGCCACATGTACGATGCCCTGAACACTACACCACTTTGTCCAAACGCTACTGCATAAGCATGAAGAAAATGAACTACAGAGGGAAAGTCACAGTCTACACAGAACCTAGCTCGCCAGAAATGGAAGCACCCAACAGTGTAACCTGGTACAGACAGCTGGTGCCTGATTCCTGAACTCCGTACGTAGGATGCATTGAATACTATCAAAGTTTGCCCGAGTGCTTTTTGCCTATTGCCCATTACTTGTAAATGCTCTGCACAGTGCAGAAACTTGTTCAAACAAGCCTACAAGCTCCAAAGCTATCTAAGACAACCCGAATAGAATTTTCATTGATGATACAGGCTGATAAGTGGCAACTGTCCTGTGCATAAGTGAATTCGACTAAGATCATGGAGTCTATAATCTTCACACAACTTCGTAACTCTTTTGCGAAACAACAAGAAATTTCTGGCAGACCAGCTCCAATCTGCAGCCCAGTCGTTGAAAAACACACCCTAAACGATATGTAATGTGATATAATATCACTTGGAGGTAGACTACAACAGGTTTAATACTTTAAACCAAGGGTCCCCAAACTTTTTACACAGGGGACCAGTTCACTGTCCCTCAGACCGTTGGAGGGCCGCCACATACAGTACTCCATACACTGACCACCAATGAAATAGGTGCCCCTTCCAGAAGTGCGGCAGGGGGCCGGATAAATGGCCTCAGGTGGCCACAATTTGGCCCGCGGGCTGTAGTTTGGGGACCTCTGCAAACCCCAAAGCTACCATTTAATTAACAAAGAATCATGACTAATTGACCAACAAAGGAGACAAAATGGAACCATAAATATTTCTCAATTAATTACAAACGAGGCATAAAAAGAAAAAGGGAATAGAAAATAAAAATATCAAGATGACACTCAAACTTAAGCCTATCAATGGTCACATTAAATGTAAATGGTTTACAACTGCAGCATCAAGGATGGACCTAGAGGGTGTGACAGTAAGTGAAATAAGTCAGAGAAAGACAAATACTATATGATTTCACTTATATGTGGAATCTAAAGAATAAAGTCAACAAACAAACAAAATAGAAACAGACTCATAGATAGAGATACTGATGGCTGCCAGATGGGTGTAGAGTTAGGGGGCTGGGTGACAAAGATAAAGGGATTAAGAAGAACACATTGGTAGTTACAGAATGGTCATGGGAATATACAGCATAAGAAATATACTCCACAGTAGTGTAATAGCTGTGTATGGTGGCAAGGGGGTACTTTGTAAAGTCTATGATTATAGAAGCACTATGGTGTACACCAGGAACTAATATAAAATAATACTGACTGCGAACTGTAACTTTAAATAAAGGTTTTTGAAAAATGTGTTTTAAACACCTGATTAAAAGATAGAAACAATCGAATAGAATTTTTAAAAAACTAAGACTCAATTCTGTGCTTTCTAAAAATATGCATTTCAAATGGAAGACACAAAAAGGTTAAAAGTAAAAGGACATAATTAACTAATCAAAGAAAGCTAGAGGGGCTATATTACTATTACAACATAGATTTCAAAGCAAAAAATGTTACCTGGAATTTTAAACAGGTCATTTCACAATGAAAACAGGATCAGTTAATTAAAAGGCCATAAACTTTAAATGTTTATGCTCCTAACAAGAGTTTCAAAGTAGTTAAAACAAAACCCTACACAATTTCAAACAGATAAGACAAATCAAATATAATCAAAGATTGCCATAGTTCACTCTCCATAAGTGAAAAGAACACACAGAAAAAGAAGTCATTAATAGTGTAGAATTAGCCTGACCAGGCGGTGGCGCAGTGGATAGGGTGTCAGACTGGGATGCAGAGGACCCAGGTTCAGGACCCCAAGATCACCAGCTTGAGCGCAGGCTCATCTGGTTCAAGCAAAAGCTCGCCAGCTTGGACCCAAGGTCGCTGGCTCCAGCAAGGGGCTGCTCGGTCTGCTGAAGGCCTACAGTCAAGGCACATAAAAGAAAGCAATCAATGAACAACTAAGGTGTCGCAACGGCAACAAAAAACTGATGATTGATGCTTCTCATCTCTCTCCGTTCCTGTCCGTCTGTCCCTACCTATCCCTCTCTCTGACTCTGTCTCAATTAAAAAAAAAAAATAGTGTAGAATTAAAATAAAATATACCATGCATCAACATGACTGCATTTACCTTTTAGAACACTCCACCCAACAGTAACAGCATACATATTCTTCTCAGGTGAAATATTTACCAAGATAGGCCATATTCAGAGCCATAAATCCAGTCTCCATAAATTTAAATTTACAAGAATTTAAGTCATACAAAGCACATTCTTTGATTATGACAGAACTAAATTAGACCTGTAACTAGTAGGCAAAAAAGTATTGCTGAGAAAAAATTAAGGAGGAGCTAAATAAATGCAAAGATATACCTTGCTTATGAATTAGAAAACTCAGTATTATAAAATGCCAGTTCCTTCGAAATTGATATATAAATTAAATACAATCCCATTAAAATTTTAGCAACTATCAAGTGATTCTAAAAGTCATGAAAATATGAAGAACCAAAAATAGGCAAAATAACAGTTGGAAAGTTAACATTACTTGAATTTCAGACTTATCTTAAAACTACAGTAATGGAGACAGTGCTGATTACTGGCATAAGGATAGATAAGGAGATCAATGGAAGAGAATTCAAAGTCCAGAAATAAATTCATATACATATGGACAACTGATTTTTGAATCTGGAAAGGCAATCCAACGAAGCAAGACTAGTGTTTGCAACAAATGCTACGATGATAACAACTAGATAGGCAAAACACACACACACACACAAAACAACCCATATAAACATCAACTCAAAATAGATCATAAATATAAATGTAAAATTTTAAAGTATAAAATATCTGGCCTGACAAGGCAGTGGCACAGTGGATAGAGCATCGATGATCAATGAACAACTATAGTGTTGCAACGGCAACGGAAAACTAATGATTGATGCTTCTCACCTCTCTCCATTCCTGTCTCTCTGTCCCTATCTATCCCTCTCTCTCTGTCCCTGTAAAAAAAAAAAAAAAAAAAAAAAAAAAAAAAGATAAAATATCTGTAAGAAAACATAGGAGAAAATCTTTATCACATTGAGTTCTGGAAAGCTTTTAGGTGATACCTAAAGCATGATTAAAAAAACAAGTAGACAGCCTGATCAGGTGGTGGCACAGTGGATAGAGCATCGAACTGGGACGCTGAGGACCCAGGTTCAAAACCCCAAGGTCACCAGCTTAAGCGCAGGTTCATCCAGCTGGAGCAAGGGCTCAACAGCTTGAGTGTGGGGTCGTTGGCTTGAGTGTGGGATCATAGACATGACCCCATGGTTGCTGGCTTGAGCCCAAGGTTGCTGGCTTGAGCAAGGGATCACTCGGTCTGCTGTAGCCCCTGCCGTCAAGGCACATACGAGAAAGCAATCAATGAACAACTAAATGAGCTGCAACGAAGAACAAATGCTTCTCATCTGTCTTCCTTCCTGTCTGTCTGTCCCTATCTATCCCTCTCTCTGACTCTCTCTCTGTCTCTGTAAAAAAAAAAGAATGATTCATGCCCTGGCCAGTTGCTCGGCAGTAGAGCATCAGCCCAGGGTGTGGAAGTCGTGGTTTCAATTCCCAGCCAGGGCACACAGGAGAAGCGCCCATCTGCTTCTCCATCCTTCCCTCTCTCCTTTCTCTCCATATCTCCTTTCCCCTCCCCCAGTCAAAGCTACATTGGAGCAAAGCTGGCCCAGGCGCTGAGGACGGCTCCACAGCTTCCACCTCAGGCTCTAGAATGGCTCCTACTGCAGTGGAGCAACGCCCCTGAGGGGCCAAGGATCGCCCCCTGGTGGGCCTGCCAGGTGGATCCTGGTGGAGCGCATGCTGCAGTTTGTCTCTCTGCCTCCTCCTCCCTGGCCTCCCCCTGGTTTCTCACTTGGGCTGGGGAGAGAATGACTCAAATCAAAAAGACTAACCATATCAAGTACTTGCAAGGATGTGAAGGAAACAGAATTCTCATACACTGCTTGAGGGAATGTAAAATGGTAAAACCAATTTGGAAAATAGCTTGACAGTTTTTTTAAACACATAACTGCCACATGATCCACATAGTCTAACCCT
Source organism: Rhynchonycteris naso (assembly GCA_037038555.1). Classification (NCBI taxonomy): domain Eukaryota; kingdom Metazoa; phylum Chordata; class Mammalia; order Chiroptera; family Emballonuridae; genus Rhynchonycteris; species Rhynchonycteris naso. The sequence goes on from CM073002.1 coordinate 42,286,032, forward strand.
AGGTATTTATTTACCCCACAGGGGAAAAAAGCATATATCCATACAAATATCTGTACATGAATGCTCCTGAAATAGCCAAAAACAGGCAATAACACAAATGTCTATTAACAAGTGAACACATAAACAAACTGGTAGACCCACACAAGGTTATACTCAATAATAAAAAGCAAGGAACTATTGGTAAGTGCAGAACATAGATAACTTCAAAATAATTATGTTTAATGAAAGAAACCAGTGCACAGTCTTATATGTGTGGAACCTTCAGAAAAGAGCACATATGATATGATTCACGTTATATAAAACTCCAGAACAGCTATCAGCAAGGTTTTTCTGTGGAAGGTCAGACAACAAGTATCTTAGGCTTCAAACCCTCATCTCTGCCATTATGACCCCAAAGCAGCCGTGGATCAGTAAATGATGGGACATCACTGCGTTCAAATGGAACTCTACAAAACGGCAGCCGGCCAAACGGAGCTCGAAGACCCTCGCTTGCAGATTGCTGCTCTAGAAAACTTAAATTAATTGATAGCAACAGAAAGCAGATTGGTGGCTGCAGCTGGGGATGGAGAAGAAAAAGGGGGACACAAGGAGGATGGAAAGTCACAACTGCAAAATGACACAAGACTTTTGGGAGTGGTGGATATGTTCACTATGTTGTCCATGGAGACAGTGTCGGGTGTACACAAACGTCAAAACTTATCACACTGTTCTATTTAAAACTCCTCAAAGCTGCTTAAGAAGAATTGCTGGAGGAGTGGGTTTGGAAGGGGAGACGTATGATGTGCACAGTCTTATACGTGTGGAACCCCACACGGAGGCTCTTGGCCTACCACAAGCTCAACCAGGAAAATGTCCTGCAGTGGGTTCTGATAAATGATGGAAAATATCGTAAGGAAGATTTCAGGAAAAGTGCACAACTATAGATCTACTAAGTGGCTCAAGTGTTACACTGTGATGAGGATTCCATGGTACAGTGAGATACACATTGTTAAGTTCTGGTCAGACGCTTACCGGAGTAAAAGGTGCAGTTGCAGAAATCATTTATTAAAAAATATGTGAAGAATTTAAACATACTGGGGAAACTATTTTTAAATTTCAGTATTTTATCCTATGTTAAATGTAAGGTTTGGGTTCAGAATACCTTTAAACCTAGAGCCCCCACTGTGAGGTTGTAGTTACCATATATTTTCACTCCATAAGACACACTTTTCCCCCCAAAAGTGGAGGGGAAAATGCCCATGCATCATATGGAGCAAAAAATATGGTATCTTATTAAATATTTTAACACACCATTTGGGGAGGCATGGCTGATTCAATATTTGCAAATCAATCAATATGATTCATCACATAAAAAAAAAGGAAGGAGAAAAACCACATGATAATTTCAACAGAGGCAGAAAAAGCATTTGATAAAATCCAGCACCCATTCATGATCAAAACTCTCAGTAAAGTGGGAATACAGGGAACATACCTTAACATGATAAAGGCCATCTATGACAAACCCACAGCCAACATCATACTCAATGGGCAAAAATGAAAAGCAATCCCCTTAAGATCAGGATCCAGGCACGGGTGCCCTCTTTCACCACTCTTATTCAACATAGTTCTGGAAGTCCTAGCTACAGCAGACAAGAAGAAGAAATAAAAGGCATCCAAATTGGAGAAGAAGAAGTAAAACTATCATTATTTGCAGATGATATAATATTGTATATAGAAAACCCTAAAGTCTCAGTCAGAAAACTACTGAACCTGATAAATGAATTCAGCAAGGTGGCAGGATATAAAATTAATACTCAGAAATCGGAGGCATTTTTATACACCAACAATGAACTGTCAGAAAGAGAAATTAACGAAACAATCCCCTTCACTATTGCAACAAAAGAAATGAAGTTCCTAGGAGTAAATTTAACCAAGGAGATTAAAGGCTTTTACTCGGAAAATTATAAAACATTGATAAAAGAAATCAAGAAAGATACAAACAAGTGGAAGCATATACCATGCTCATGGCTAGGAAGAATAAATATCATTAAAATGTCTATATTACCCAAAGCAATTTATAAATTCAATGCAATACCAATTAAAATACCAATGACAGCCTGACCTGTGGTGGCGCAGTGGATAAAGCATCGACCTGGGAACACTGAGGTCGCCAGTTTAAAACCTTGCACTGGTCTGGTCAAGGCACATATGGGAGTTGATGCTTCCAGCTCCTCCCCCCTTTCTCTCTTTCTCTCTCTCTCTCTCACTCTGTGTCTCCTCTCTAAAATGAATAAAATAAAATAAATAAAATACCGATGACATACTTCAAAGATATAGAACACATATTCCAAAAATTTATATAGAACCAAAAAAGAACATGAATAGCCTCAGCAATCTTGAAAAGGAAGAATAAAGCAGGAGGTATCACTCTTCCTGATATCAAGGTATACTACAAGGCCAGTGTACTCAAGAGAGCCTGGTACTGGCATAAGAACAGGCATATAGATCAATGAAACAGAACAGAGAACCCAGAAATAAACCCACACCTTTATGGACAACTGGTATTTGACAAAGGAGGTAAGAGCATACAATGGAGTAAAGACAGCCTCTCTAACAAATGGTGTTGGGAAAATTGGACATCTACCTGCAAAAAATGAAACTAGACCATCAACTTACACCATTCACAAAAACAAACTCAAAATGGATAAAAGACTTAAATATAAGCCATGAAACCATAAGCATCTTAGAAGAAAACATAGGCAGTAAGCTCTCCGCCATCTCTCGCAGCAATATATTTGCCGATTTATCTCCACAGGCAAGTGAAATAAAATACAGGATAAACAAATGGGACTATATCAAACCAAAAAGCTTTTGCACAGCTAAAGACAATAAGAACAAAATAAAAAGGCAAACCACACATTGGGAGAATATATTCTACAATACATCTGATAAGGCGTTAATAACCAAAATTTATAAAGAACTTGTAAAACTCAACACCAGGAAGATAAACAATCCAATCCAAAAAATGGGCAAGCCTGACCAGGCGGTGGCGCAGTGGATAGAGCCTTGGACTGGGATACGGAAGGACCTAGGTTCGAGACCCCGAGGTCGCCAGCTTGGGCGTGGGCTCATCTGGTTTGAGCAAAAGCTCACCAGCTTGGACCCAAGGTCGTTGGCTCCAGCAAGGGGTTGCTTGGTCCGCTGAAGGCCCGCGGTCAAGGCATATGTGAGAAAGCAGTCAATGAACAACTAAGGTATCAAAATGAAAAACTGATGATTGATGCTTCTCACCTCTCCCCGTTCCTGTCTGTCTGTCCCTATCTGTCCCTCTCTCTGACTCTATCTGCCCCTGTAAAAAATAAATAAATAAATAAATAAAAATCTTCTAAAAAAAATGGGCAAAAGAAATGAATAGACACTTCTCCAAAGAAGACATACAGATGGCCAATAGACAGATGAAAAAATGCTCAATATCACTAATCATTAGAGAAATGCAAATTAAAACCACAATGAGATATCACCTCACACAAGTCAGAATGGCATGTATTAACAAAACAACACAGAACAAGTGCTGGCGAGGGTGTAGAGAAAAGGGAACCCTCCTGCACTGCTGGTGGGAATGCAGACTGGTGCAGCCACTGTGGAAAACAGTATGGTGATTCCTCAAAAAATTAAAAATAGAACTGCCTTTTGACCCAGCCATCCCACTTCTAGGAATATATCCCAAGAACATCATATCAGTGATTCAAAAGGAGAAATGCACCCCTATGTTTATGGCAGCATTGTTTACAATAGCCAAGATCTGGAAACAGCCCAAGTGTCAATCAGTAGATGAGTGGATTAAAAAGCAGTGGTACATATACACAATGGAATACTATGGGGCCATGAAAAAGAAGGAAATATTACTTTTTGTGACAATGGATGGATCTGAAAACTATTATGTTCAGTGAAATAAGCCAGGCAGAAAAAGGAAAATACCATATGACCTCACTCATTTGAGGAATCCAATGAACAATATGAACTGAAGAATGAAATATAGACAGAGAGGGGGGATCAAAGGGTCCAGAGGGAAAGCGGACAGAGGGAAAGGGGATGATAGGATGGGATGAGAGCAGAAAAGCAAATCCTGGAAGGAAGGGGGGAGGGTGTTGAATGGAGGAGGGTAAGAGGGATGTTTTGGGGAACATGGGTGAGGGTGGATGTATTTGGGCGGGACACTAGAATCTATGTAAACACAATAAATTAAAATAAAATTAAAAACAAAAATGTTTAACAACAACATAAAAGGAAAAACTTACCTAGATTAAAGAAGCCTGACAATCATAATTTTCTAGTAGGGTTTAATTTAAAAAAATTTTTTTTAATTTTCCACTGACCTCTGGTGTCACAGTGGATAAAGCATCAACCTGGAACACTGAAGTCGAATAAATAAAATCTTTAAAATAAACTTAAAAATTTTTTTGTAGTAGGATTTTTTGTTTTCTTTTCTCTTGTTTTGTTTTTGTTTTTTCTTAAGTGAGAAATGGGGAGGCAAAGAGACAGACTCCTGCATACTCCCCGACCAGGCAAGCCCCCTACCAGAAGATGATCTGCCCATCTGGGGCCTTGCTCTGTTGATCAGCAACCAAGCTATTTTAGTGTCTGAGCTGAGGCCATGGAGCCATCCTCAGCTCCTGAAGTCAATCTGCTCCAGCTGAGCCATGGCTACAGAAGGGAAAAAGGAAGAGAGAGGGAGAGGGGGAGGAGAGGAGAAACAGATAGTTGCTTCTCCAGTGTGTCCTGACCAGGAATCGAAGCTGGGACATCCACACAGTAGGGCAACACTTAACCACTTAGCCAACTAGCCAGGGTCTCTTGCTTTGCTTTTACAAGCACAGATATGCATTCTTTACTTATGCTAATAAACAGATAAACTTAGTAATTTGAGTAAAAGGCTGCCTTTTATTTGTGAATACCAGTGTCTCTGGCATTCCCTTCCCCTAATTTAAATTTGCAGCTTTTAATTGGCTTGGGTTTGTGTTTAAAGGCTTTATAGAAATGGAAGTGACTTTAGATGTCATCTAATCTAACTTTCCTATTTTACAGATGAAGAAACCAAGGTCCTGAAGGTAAAGGCCAACATCCACTTTTCTTGACGACAATAAGAAATCTTATAAAATCTGTATTAGTTTCCTGTGGCTTCCATAACAAACTACCAAACAACAGAAATTATTATTTCACAGTTCTGGAGGCCAGCAGGCCAAAATCAAGGTGTCAACAGGGCTGTCCTCCCTCCACAGGCCCTAGGGGAGAATCCTTCCTTGCCTCTTCCAACTTCTAGTGAATGGCTCCAGGCTTCCTTGGCCTATGGCTACATAACTCCAGTCTTTGCATGTCTTTTTCTTCTTCTGTCTTCTTCTCTTCTGTTATAAGACTTCTGCCTTTGGATTTAGGGCCCACCTGGATAAAAATGAAGGATGATCTCACCACCTTAACCAAATTACACCTTCAAAGACTCTTTTTCCAAATAAGACCATATACACAGGCTCCAGGGTTGAGGGTGTAGACATATCTTTTTGGGACCACCATTCATTCTAATAGAGACACTAAAGAATACTCAGTTAGAAATACGTAATATCAGATTCCCTCCTTGTCTCTGACGGAGAAGGCGTGAAGAGACAAAGGTGGAACTGGGACAAGAAAAGTAGAAGAAGGGGTGAGTAATGAAGGAGCAAAGCAACAACACAAGTGGCTGCAGATTGAAAAGACAGCTTTAAAAGACTTCATCATTTTGTCAGACATCAACTTTGAGATAACTGACAACTGTGCAAAAATATTTTCTCTCACAAGTTGCATACAAATCTGCTTTTTGCAACTCACCAAATGGTGTTTGTTGCTTTTTCTTTTTAAGAATTTTAAACTCCAATTTCTTAGATAAAAGTCCAGTTCCCAAAAGATTTATGTAGTTGGGATATCCCTGGACTCCTGCCAACAAGAAGTCTGGAAGACTTCTCCAAAGCCCTGCATCCCCTGCATCCCACAGGCTGTCAGCACAGACAGAGTGAGACTTACAGTTCGGCTTCTGGGTCACTCCTCTTCCAAAAAGTTATGGAACCTCATAGGTAGTGAAAGGCATGAATTTAAGCCCACGCAAAGCAACATGCTTATGTAGAAGATAAATCAGTTTTATCAATAAAACCAAAGATTTAAGTGAACCCTATATAGGTCTTCCTTTAGAAAAGTTTAGTTTTTGATTCCCCCTTCTCTCAAATTTCTCCCACTCCCAAGACTCCCAGGTGTCACCGATGACTTCTGTATCAATTGTATAGTAGTTCCTTGTGGCTCATTTTATGACAATATTTTGACTATAACAAGAAACTTGTTGAGTAAATGGTCATTGGCCCCTAACTCTCATCTCCTGGCTTCTCAGCAAGCATCTCTTTTCTCTATTCTTGTTTTCTTTTATCCTGTCTCTTAGACTTCAAACACTGCTTTCTATTGCCAAATAATTCCATTATTTTCATATTTCACTACAAAACTTGTTTCTGCAAAGTTTTCAACAAATATTTCATATCAGCATCCCAACAGGCTAAGAAATGACACATATGGTGTCTATATATTCAACCTATTCTCATCTAGTTTGCTTTTAACATTTTAAAAAACAAGTATTATGAAATATTTGTCTTTCACAAAGGCACAGAGAAAAACATAATGAGCTCCCATTTACCTATCACCCAGTTTAAAAATAAAACAAGCAGTATAATGGAAGTTTCTGCACAGTCATTCCCAATCTCATTTCTCATTTCCTCCCCATCCCCTCGCCCTACAACATCACAGCAATAGGTAACCTCTAACTTGAATTTTTACCTTTTTTTTTATTATATCCCTGAATTTTATGTCTAGACTAATAAAAATGTTTTATTTTTTATATATTATATAAAACCACCAAACCAACTCTCACTACTCAATAATCATGGTAGGTAGGTAGGTAGGTAGGTAGGTAGGTAGGAAGGAAGGAAGGAAGGAAGGAAGGAAGGAAGGAAGGAAGGAACAGAGTCTGCAAATTCAGAAAAATAAAAAACACTCCCATGACATTATTTCAAACCTGAGTCACTAAACATGAGTAAAAATTTTAACATTGCTATTTCAAAATTATAGCTACCATTTGACATGCACACAAATCCTATAGAGAACTGTGGTAAAAAATAAAGTAGTATACCTAATATTTGCCTTCCTGTAGGAGCTTTTATCTTGACTAAAAAAAACCCACAACATGTAGAAAGTTAAAAGACAAATGAGCTTCCTAAAGAACTAACGGTGCTATACTTTTTTTTATTGAATTATAACATCAGAAGTTGAAGCCCTGGCCAGTGGCTCAGTGGATAGAGCCATCAGTCTGGCATATGGATGTCCTGGTTTGATTCCTGGTAGGGAACACAGGAAAAGTGACCATCTGCTTCTCCCCCCTCCCTCTCTGCCATCTCTCTCTCTTCCTCTCCCACAGCCAGTGGCTCGATGGGTTTGAGCATGGCACCCAAGATAGCTCCACTGGAGCACATCAGTCTCAAGCTCTGAGAATAGCTCAATACTTGAGCATCAGCCCCAGATGGGGATACTGGCTGGATCCTAGGTGGGGCATATGCAGGAGTCTGCTTCACTATCTCCCCTCCTCTCACCTAAAAAAAAACAAAATAAAACAAAACAAAATACAGAAGTTGGAAAAAAAAACATAAAATTACTTAAAGAGAATATTCCTTTTCTTTGAACATGGTTGCCTCATCTCAGATTTCTTCACAAAGTAAAAGTTAGGAAAACCTTATCCAGTCAAAAATAATGGACAAACAAACATAAAAGGGACCATAAATAACACTAGGAGAAACATTTAATGAAACAATCCTATTCATTAGTCTTAGTGAGCTTCTATATAGTGCCAAAAGGAGAATTCCAGTTGTGATATTATACAAAAAAAGACACAACAGACTAGTACTGTCAGAGCATAAAACAGTAATTAAACCAACAAATATTTATAAGCACTTCCTAAGTGTCAGGGACAGAGATATGTGGGGTGGGGAAGGGGAAGGGGGAGGGACAAAAGCCTAATCCCTGGAATATAACAGGCTCTGCCTTAGAGCCAGAAGCTGAAACAACTTAAATTAATTAAATTTCAAACAGTATTGTACTTCCTAAGTTGATTACTATAAGAAAATAACTAGCCTGACCAGGCAGTGGTGCAGTGGATAAAGCATTGGCCTGGGATGCTGAGGACGCTTCTTTCCCTTCTCTGTCTGTCCCTGTCTCTCTCTCTCTTTAAAAAAAAATAAAAAGCCTAAATAAACACAAAAATAACTAAATATAACCGAATAAAGTGATTTTGTCTTTTACTTATATATTGAGAAATATTAGGATTAAATTAAAAGAACTTAATTACTCAGACATTTGAATATATCCAGATGTGGAAATATCCTAGAAGAATTAGCAGCATTTCCCTAATATTCCCTACCACATAAACATGGCCTTACAGGCTATATCTACAATAAATTAATGAAACAAAGAAGCTCAGATATTCAAGCCATTATAATTTTAAATGGTGGTAAGTATCTAGATTTTAATCATTACTTTAAAAATTCCCCACCAAAAACCTATCCTAAAATATTTTAATTAAAGTAAGTTATGTTTTTGAAAGCACTCAGCACACCATACTTGCTGATAGTGAATTCTCAATAAAAGTTAAAACAGCAATTAACCCCCACTTAAGGAGCAATAAAGCTCATGCATATTTGAAACTATAGAAGCACAAAATTTTACTAATTTAAAAATCCCGGAAATGATCCTGTCTAATCCCATAATTTTAAAAAGCAAGGAAACTGAGGCTGGATGACTTAAAACAGCTAGCACCAGAGCAAGGATTAAAATCCACATCTCCTGACAAGAGACTAGTGCTTTTGAAAATTCTTTTGAGCTAAAATTATGAAAAAAAAAAATAGACCCACCAAAAGCCTTGTTTTCAGTAAGAAGCCCTAGACTCTGAGGCCAAACGCCAAATTCTTACTCCAGCTCTCACTGATGGCAGTCTTAGGCAGCAAGCCGCCAAAATCCTCTGGAAGGCAGCTTTTGTAGATGAGAAGGTTAGACCGGATCAGTGATGCTCAATCTTGGCTATGTAGCAGAGTCCTCCGAGTGGTTTTTACAAAATAGCAATGTACAGATCCTATCCCCCACATCCTATTTTAAAGGGTTTGGGACGGTGCCCTGGTACCACGTTTTGTAAAAGTCTCCCAAGTGATTTTAATGTGAAGCCATGATTGATCCACTGGACTAAATAATTTTTAAGGTCGCCTTTATCATCTAAATTTCTAATCCATTTTTCCTATTTGGTTGTAGTCATTTGGCTATGGGTGGATTAGACACAATATATGAACATAAATCCAGGAATAAAAACCAAATTTCCCCTGTTTAGACTTTGCAGACATTCATGGTGTACATAGATTCTACACCATAATGCCTTAGCACAGTGGTCAGCAAACTCATTAGTCAACAGAGCCAAATATCAACAGCACAGCAATTGCAATTTCTTTTGAGACCCAAAATTTTTATACTTAAACTATATAGGTAGGTGCATTCCTTATCGAGGTAGCGCCCGCATGTGGTACTTTGTGGAAGAGCCACACTCAAGGGGCCAAAGAATGGCATGTGGCTCATGAGCCGTGGTTTGCCAACGACTGCCTTAGCATTTATTGAGGCGTGTTATGGAAAAAGCATCTTCTCCTTCCTAGATTTGTCCTTCTAATATAGAGAGAGCTTCATTTGTATCTAAGTCTTGGCCATTTACACCTTTTCTCCTTCTATCCAAGGAGAGATAAAATGGCTGACCAATTGGCAAATGTGAAGAAAAACTATACACGTCTGGCTCAGCTACCTCATTCTGCCTTTTGGAAATGAACCCATCACAGAGAACACAGTCCTAACCTAGTTTTCTAAGGACAGTATCTGCACTGGGACATGTCTCAGACCAATGCTATTCAGACTGGGTGAATAAGCCTTCTAATTCTGAAGTCAGAATTTGGAAGCCCACTTGCCAAATATAAGCTGCATTCTCTAATTATATAAGCTGCATCCTCTAATTTAGGTGTTATTAGAAAGAGGATGTTTTGATTCTCTGATACTTATTCTTGTCTTATTTCTCAATTGGTTCAGAACCCAGTGAAAAAAGCAGAAAGCTATTTATTGGGTACCCTCAGATATCTCAACAAGGCTTACTCTGTATTAGATAATACCACAAGAATACAAAGATGATGTGCTTACTGTCATTTGGCAATGTTCTAAAAAAGTGAATAAACAAATGAACCAATAAACATTATAGTTGTTATGGACTGTGTACCCCAAAAGTTCATGTGCTAAAATCCTAACCCCCAATATGATGGTATTAGGAGGTAGGACCTTTGGGAAGTAATTAGGTCATAAAGAAGGAGCTCTAATAAATAGGATTGGTGCCTTTACATGAAAAGACACAGGAGAAATGATCTTTCTCTCCAACATGTGAGAATATAGCAAGAAAGCAGCCATCTATAAACTAGGAAAAGGACTCTTACCAGAACGCAACTGTGCTGGCACCCTGATCTTGGACTTCTGGGTTCCAGCACCATGAGAAATAAATATTTGTTGTTTAAGCCACCCAGTCTATGGTATATTTTTATAGCAGCCCAGTGACTAAGACAATAGTAGAGACAGAAAGTCATGTCTACTCAAGGATTATATTTCAACCAGAGGAAGTCTTACCAATCTTGCCTTAAATCAGGGTTTCTCAACTTTATCATGGACATACAAAAAGCTGTAGATATGTGAGAGAGACAGCTAGGGACAGACAGAAAGGGAGATGAGAAGAATCAATTCTTCGTTGCAGCACCTTAGTTTAGTTCATTGATTGCTTTTTTCTTTCTTGACACAGAGAGAGTCAGAGAGAGGGACAGACAGACAGGAAGGGAGAGAGATGAGAAGCATCAATTCTTCATTGCAGCTCCTTAGTTGTTCACTGATTGCTTTCTCATATATGCCTTGACCGGGCGACTACAGCAGAGCGAGTGACCCCTTGCTCAAGCCAATAAACTTAGGCTAAAGCCAGCAAACTTGGGCTTCAAGCTAACAACCTTTGGGCTCAAGCCTGTGACCATGGGGTCAGGTCTATAATCCCACGCTCAACCCAGTGACCCTGCGCTCAAGCTGGTGAGCCCATGCTCAAGCCGGATGAGCCTACACTCAAGCTGGCGACCTTGGGGTTTCAAACCTGGGTCCTCTGCATCCCAGTCTGATGCTCTATCCACTGCACCACTGCCTGGTCAGGCTACACATACTTAATTTTTACAACTTAATGAGGTAGGAGGTAAGTACATATATACCCATGAAACCATCACCACACATCCATCATCCCTAAAAGTTTGGGCTGGATAATTTTTGTTGTGGAGAACTGTCTTTTGCATTCTAGGAAGTTTAGCAGCATTCTTGGCCTTTATTCATTAGTTGTGAGTAGCAACGTTCCAGTTGTAGGGACAAAACATTTATCTCCAGACACTGCCAAATGTTCCCTAGGTAGTAAAATCAGCCATTGTTGACAACCACTGCCTTAATTTTATATGTCAATACAGGAAAGCAAAAGTGTGACTGACTACCTGTTGAAAAAGCAAACACAGAATCATAGAGCTCAACAGCCAGAAAGGTCTTTAGAGCTCAGCTAGTCCAACACTCCGCATTTTTAGATAAGAAACCAAGCTTATGGAAATATTAATGTTTATTACCTGTCATTTATTGAAGCAGAGCCTCTTTTAAAATCAGCAACACTGTCAGTAAAAATACAAATAGAAGCAGAGCCTAGTTGAATTGTCTTCCTGAAAACATTAGTCAGTGTTATTTACGGAACTGTGACATATCACTTTTTAAATATGTGAAATATATTTCCTCCAATTCTGGTTCTTGTAAGACCTGTGAGAAATCTTTAGAACCCATGCCCATTTGTAAAGACAAACACCATGTTTCTCACTGTACATGTATTACAAAAAAATAAAGACTAAAAATGACCACTGATGCAGGAAAAATAAAAGAACTAAAATATTGATAACAAGTACGGAACCTATTGTGCATTACTTGGCAAAGAAATAAGTGGCTATTAATGTGGGCTTGCTTTTTCCAGCCTATCTTCCACAGAGAACTTTCTCAGGAAGATTCTTCTAAATCACAAATTTGATTATGTTCTCTGAGCTGGTTTCAAATCCTTTAAAGGTTCACAACATCTACCACCTTTAAGATGAAAACCAAATTTCCTAGAATGGTATGCAAGGCATTCCAGGACTGCTCCTGTTCACTTCTCCAGCATCAACTCTTTCTTCTCCCACACATACCTCACATTCTAGCCATTCTGCACTCCTTGAAGACCTCTAAGATACCCAAGAAACTATGAGTTATAAGGACAGTAAAAATGAGATCATTACAACTGTCCTTATAACTTTTTAGTGTGAAATACTAGTTTATAAACCCATCCTTCAGCTATCAGGTCTAGTGTTACCTCCTCGGGAACGCTGCCCCAACTCCAACTCTGCTACATTTTCTCACAGCCCCTTGGATCACTCCTTCACTCCTTTTTTTTTTTTTTTTTTATTATTATTAATTCTAATGGGGTGACACCCATATCCTTCACTCCTTTTAACACCACTATAGTTTTTACAATTATCTATGATTATTTTATTCACCTCTTTCTCTATATAGACCAGTGGTAGTCAACCTGGTCCCTACCGCCCTCTAGTGGGCGTTCCAGCTTTCATGGTGGACGGTAGCGAAGCAACCAAAGTATAAATAAAAAAGATAGATTTAACTATAGTAAGTTGTTTTATAAAGATTTATTCTGCCTAACTTAGCAAAAATCCGACATAAAGTACTTGGTAAGTAATTATTATTATATGCTTTAACTTGCTGTAACTCTGCTTTATAAATTTTATAAAGTAAAGTTACTTCTCTACTTTATAAATCACCATTATTGTGGAACCGGTGGGCAGTTAGAAAACTTTACTACTAACAGAGATACAAAAGTGGGCAGTAGGTCAACTACCCCTGATATAGACTGTTGATTCCATAGAGCAGGAAGTGTGTCTGTTTTTACTCTCCAGTATGTTCCCAAAGTAGGTACTACATATGCCTGACATGTAGGAGATGCTCCATAAATGTTTGTCAAAGACATAAATGGATGTTCTTTTATATCTACAAGTCTTCACAGTTCTATTTTCTATCTATAATGACTCTCCTTTCCTTCTTTGTCGGGCCAGGTCCTGTCTTCCTTTAAAACTCAGATCAGCATCCTTCATCTTGGAAGTCTTCCTTGATCCCTAAGTCCAAGTTAGACACTCCACTTCTGTGCTCTCACAGCATGCTGGATATACAGTATGTCCGTAAAGTCATGGTGCACTTTTGACTGTTCGACCAGTCAAAAGCGCACCAGGACACACTGTATTTTTATATAGCATATGCACTCGACCACAATTTCCTGTATACTTGTCTATAGCTCTCTGTCTCTCCAACTCGTCTGTGAGCTCCTTAAGAATAAGGGCTGTGTCTATTGCCTGTATATGCTCTATAGGTAACACAAGTGCCTAACATACAGGGGCCATTCAGTAAATGTTTGAATGCATACAGATGTGCATATACTGCATTTTATTACACAGGCTCACACCTGTCTGCAGAAAGCCCTACTCACTAACATTATAAAAATACAATTAAGCTTGAAATAAAACCACAACATTAAAATTACATTAAAGTTTTTCAGAAAGGACTGTGACCTAACAAAATAGCTTTAAAATTTTTTTACACTATTCCCCTCAGTGTGATTTAAAAATAACAAATTTTAAAACCAGTATCAGAACAATAAAAAGAATTTTTAAATAATAAATCAGTTCTAGGAAAACAGAAAAGCTGAATGTTGTATTCTGTGCCAAGTTTATTTTAAAATAATGATGCTCAAAACTTAAGAATTTTAAGCTTATGACAGCAAATCATTAAACTGACCACAAAGTCATTCTAAGAGAAGGTCTGTCCAACTGCAGTCACATGGCCACAAAACCAGCCCCAGGGAGAAGATGCAGTCCACTGACAAATTCAAATTCATAAAAAAGAGATCTCTTGTCTGTTCCCTTACTGCACTGATAACTACATCAGAAAAATAATATTTAAAATTTTCGCATTCAACTCTCCAGAGATTCTATAGTTTTTAAAAATCCACTTTACTGTCTGAGGAAAGGTCTCCAAATATCTTTTATCTCTTTTCTACTGAAATTCTCCACCTCTCTTATCTCACACCCAGAAATAACAGAAAACATCTTCCCATCACCTCCTGTAAGATGTCCCTTTTATATGCCTGAAGATCACTATGGGCTATCTAGAATTACAGGAAGTAGAAGTAAAAAAACTAATTTATTCTGGCATTAGAACTAAAGTAAGCTAATTCTTCTGTGAAGAAATTAACCAGTTTAAAGAGTGGGACAAATAATGAGATAATAAATAAGAAAGTACTATGAAAAGCTAAATTTGTTATTTATAGAAATACAAACTTTTTATAATTTTTCTCAATTTTAATTGAAAGTCTAATTCAGTGATTCTCAAACTTTTTTTTCTTTTTGATTCTCAAACTTTTTGAAATCGCTACGCATTTAAAATCCTACAAAGAATTGTAGGTGCACTATATACAGCTAGTGCTCGACTTACGACTACGACTGGTTCCAACAGCCTGGTCGTAACATGATTTGGTCATAAGTTGAGTAGGCTATATGTACAGTACTATGAAATGATGTTATAAAAATCTTTAAGTCATATTTTATCATAATATTCTTTCATTATTGTTATATATCATAATTTTCTTTGTTCATTTTATGCCATTTGTATCATCTCTACACCATTTTGTTTCTTATTTTTACATTTGTCAGGTTTATGCTCCAGACGCGGAGCAGTCATGGTTAGCGATTATGGTCATAAAATCGAATGGTCGTAAGTTGCATAGGTCGTAAGTCGATCAATACCTGTACAAATTTCTGAGAAATATGTTATAATAATTAAGTCAAATATTAAAAAATATAAAGTCCAAGCGTGCTTTTATGGTAATTAAACAAAATAAATACAACAAACTTAAATTTATTCTGGCATTGAAAACGTTACACTTTTTGAGTTATGCTTTTTAGAATTCATAAAAAAGAGGGGTTAAAAAATAAAAAACTTACAAAAAAGTTATCTTTTTATATATATATAGATAGATATAGATACATTCTTAGTAAGATTTAGTAAATTCGGCCGGTCCCAGCGTGAATGTGTTAAGTTTCTTCGTTTCTGTGTTTATGAGAAACATGAGCCTGATGTGTCCAAGCAATTTCTTCAATGTTTGGGCATATTTTGAAAGGCAAACTCTCATTACCTCATCAATACATTGAGAATTTCTCTCTTTTTACTCTTGTGTTGAGGGTAGAAAATCCTAATTCACATAAATATTTTGAAAATTGTAGTAAAATATCAAAGCTTTTTTAGATATTGCCACATATTCCTTTTTTATAGAAATCCAAAAGGCTTCAAGAGACAATTCCTTATGTTTAATCATCAATCCACGATCAGTAGATATAGCTGCCAGTTCTTCTTCTGTTAATGTTAAATCAAAATCACTTGAAGCTTCCATAAATGGGTTTCTAATCCAATCATATTGTTCAGTGTTAAGTGATGGAAAACAATAACCCAATTTTTCTTCTAAACTTATTAAATGTTCCACTATTATTGGAAGTGTTTCATTTATGCAAATGTTATTTACCAATGGAAACATTTCCAAATTACCTTCAACAGCTTTTCTTTTCCAAATCTGTAGTTTTCTCTGAAACGCTTGCATTTTGTCAGTGGATGTGAGAATATTTTCCTCTTTCCCTAGCATGCTAGTATTCAAAATATTGAGCTGCTGAAATATACCGGCCAAATACTGTAACCTGGCAATCCAAAAATCACACAGAAGGAGGTTACAAAAATGTAAATGTTTCATCTCTTCAAAAAACGCAAGAAGTTCTTGTCATAGCTCGTAGTTCGTGTACAGGGGTAAGTACTTTTCCCCTTGATAACTATCTCATCTCAGTGTATAAAAACAGCCATCTGTATTGTGAATCCATATCGATACAAAGCTTTTTGAATAAACGCGATTTGACAGGTCTTGTTTTAATAAAGTTTACCATGTGAACAACTTGATCTAAAACTTCTCTTAATTTTTCCCCCAATGTTTTTGCCATCAAGGCCTCCCTATGAAGAAAGCAGTGAGTTACGATAACATTCTCATTTTGTTTTGTTGTTGTTGTTGTTTTTCATTTTGTTTTTTACAAAAGATGTAAGACCCTTAACACAGCCTACCATGGAAGAGAGCCATCTGTACAAATGCCCACACACGACTTCCATGTTCACTGCCACTTATCAAGATAGTTATCCAAATGTTAAAAAGTCTTCACCTTCTGTAGACACGCCTAATTCTTTGCAAAAAAGAAACTGATTTACTATTTGATCTTCGTTAATAAAATGACGAATGCTAAGAGTTGTGCCTTGATGGTAATGTCTGTTAACTCATTAACTTGCAATGCAAAATTTGAATAATGAAGCTTATTACTGCATACATTTTTCTCGATATCAGAAAACATTTCTATAATATGCTTGTGAACTGTATCGTTGGACAGAGGAACCTTGCTTATTTTCATTGCTGCTTCATTTCCTAGCATTGTAATGACCACTTTTTGCATGCAGGCAAAATAAGTGACTCACCAAAAGTATGAGCTTTCATATTCTTTGCTATCAGTTCTAAGACTTGATAAGAAGTGATTTGAGCTTTATCAGAAATAGTCATTATACTTTTAAAGAAATTTGCCGCTTTTGTTTGCTGTTCAGTCTCTTGAAAAAAGTTACAGATTTATCTTGTAAATTAAAGTGTATAGTTTTAAAATGTTTCCTCAATTTACTAGAAAGCAATGATTAATTTGCCTTTTTACATCCACATACTAAACATAGAGGTAAAGAATGATCTTCACTTCCGTTCCAAGTGAAACCAAAGCTTAAATAACTTTCATTATATTTGCCTGTAGGCGCGATTTTGCTTTCTTATTTGCACTTAACTTTTTCTCACTTCCAGAATCGGATTCTTCAATATCATGCTCCTTTTTAGAAATCTGTCCATTTTATTTGGGTGTATTTATCTAAAAATAATATAATGATGTGTTAATAATAAATATAATAATGATGTGTTAACAAAAAGAGTGGTATCTCTGTAATGAAATAGTATAATAGAGTAACTATATTTATTTTTATATCTGGGCACATGCCGCAAACCAGCGCAGCTAGTAATTCCACGTCCCGAGTGGGAACGGTGCGGAATTAAGAAAATACACAGAATTAAGAAAATACAGGGTTGGGAGTGCTCTGTAATTGCTGCTGGAAAGAACAAAGCGGCCCCAAAACCACATCTTGCTTTATTTATAGGGCAAACTGAAGCTATTAGCAAATCTTAACTTTACACCAAACAAAGGATAGAAGAAACTTGCCGCCAGTCTTTCAGGGGAACATGGAGGGTAGTGTAAACAATCCAGCACCACAGCTTAACAGCCTTTTGCAACCTAATCAGGGAAGTGAGGTGGGGCGTTGGGCAGACTGTCAGCTTACAGCC
The DNA here is from genome assembly GCA_037038555.1 of Rhynchonycteris naso. Taxonomy (NCBI): domain Eukaryota; kingdom Metazoa; phylum Chordata; class Mammalia; order Chiroptera; family Emballonuridae; genus Rhynchonycteris; species Rhynchonycteris naso. Next base: position 42,303,691 of record CM073002.1, read on the forward strand.
AATTCCCCACACCTCTATCCCCCAAAAATCTAAACTCCAAAAACCCTGTTGATTTTTTGGTCCCCAATAGGCACAGATTTCTCAGGAATATCATAGGGCGCACCTGGAAACCTTCTAGAGCACACCAGTACACCCTGGTGCACACTTTGAGAACCACTGGTCCAATTAATCTCTAATGTCTTTAGAAGATATATAAGACTAACTTATAGAAAGGAACTAAGAAGATCTAGAAATTATTTCTTGTAAAAACACTTTTTTAGGTCCTGGCCGGTTGGCTCGGTGGTACAGTGTTAACCCAGCGTGTGGATGTTCCGGATTTGATTCCCAGCCAAGGCACACAGGAGAGGTGCCCATCTGCTTCTCCACCCATCCCCCTCTCGCTTATCTCTATCTATCTATCTATCTATCTATCTATCTATCTATCTATCTATCTATCTCTTCTCCTCCCCTCCTGCAGCCATGGCTCAATTGGAGCGAGTTGGCCCCAGGCACTGAGAATGCTTCCATGGCCTCTACCTCAGGCACTGAAAAATGGCTCTGGTTGCAACAAAGCAATGATCCCTGATGGGCAGAGCATCGCCCCCTAGTGGGCTCATCGGGTGGATCCCTGTCCAAGCGCATGTGGGAGTCTTGTCTCTGCCTCCCCTCCTCTCACTAAAAAAAATAAAATTTTTTTTAAAAAGTCCAAGTAAGCCTGACCAGGTGGTGGCACAGTGGATAGAGCATCGGACTGGGATGCGGAAGACCCAGGTTCGAGACTCCAAGGTCACCAGCTTGAGCGCAGGCCCATCTGGCTTGAGCAAAAGCTCGCCAGCTTGGACCCAAGGTAGCTGGCTTGAACAAGGAGTTGCTCGGTCTGCTGAAGGCCCGCGGTCAAGGCACATGTGAGAAAGCAATCAATGAACAACTAAGGTGTTGCAACGGCAACGGAAAACTAATGATTGATGCTTCTCACCTCTCTCCGTTCCTGTCTGTCTGTCCCCCTCTATCCCTATAATGTCTGCTATGACATCCAGCAGGAATTGCATCTAAGTGAGATGATGGAGGGCTACTGGAGTCTCAGGCATTCTTCCTGAGGGGCTCACACATGGACTCACTCACATACAAGCTCACTCACTCTCGGTTCCAGCACAGGGGCAGCAGCTTGAAAAGTAGCAGGGACATACAGAGAGGAACTGAACTGACTAGCTTCCCAGTGAGAACTAGACGGCAGGGGCAGGAGAGCTGTCTCCATGGACAGAAGCACTGATAGACTTCATTGCTCCTTTGTTGAGCCCTCTCCCATTGAGCTGGCAGGTACAGATAAATGCCAGATATGGGTTCTCGTTAACCTTGCTAACACTGCTCACTCCACTCTGGTGATCCCCCAAAGCCCTGCCCCACCCAACTGCACACCCAGCACGAGCCACTTCCAGGAAGATTTCCACACAAGCAACACGCCTCTGCTTGTGCTGCAAACTTTCCTAAACTCTCTGAAAGGTCCATAACTCCAAACAAGCAGCAGTTGGAATTGGCATGTCCCATACATCTTGCTAAGCAGTCCCAAGCCTGGCACAAATTTTATCTGGTCTCAACTTCCATTGTAAATCCCATCAGGTGGCCCCAAGCTTGGCATAAGCTTCAGCCAGTATTGGCTTGAAATGAAACTTCAACTAAGTGACCACAAAACCAGCACAAGTGGTAGAAGGCCTCAGATCACATTGTGGTGCCCATCAAAGGGCCAAGTCCAACACTAGTGGGAGCCAACCTCAGTTCACAGAAAACCTCTTCCAAGTGCCTCCAAGCACAGCACAAAGAAACAATCAAACAAAGATCACTCTGTAGCTTCCACAAAGTGTCCCCAAGCAGGCATTAATGGTGGCTGACCTTGGCCTGGACTGGAGCCCCTCCCGAAAGGCTCCGGAACCAACACACCCAGTGGCCACTTCAGACCACACCAGAGCACCACCAAATCAGCTCCACAAACAACACAGCTGAAGGGTAGACTTGGCTGGCACCAGAGCCCCACTAAAGCAACCTCACTCCAAGGGGTCAGGCCCTGCATAACAGCTTGTCCACTGTAGTCAAAGTAAGCACTCAAAGACAGTCACCCTGAGGGTCGATCCCACCGATATGCCAAAAGCAATCCAGGCTCAATTACAACAGGAAGGCACACAGATGGGACACTCCTGGAGCACCCAGCTCAGGTGAATAGGGAAACTTCACCACTGGGAGACCTACTATATAATGCCACTGGGGGAGAGGGCGACACAGGTATAAAAAATAAAATGACAATAAAGAAGTACCTAGCAATAATAACTTTAAATGTAAATGGATTAAATGCTTCAATCAAAAGGAATAGGGTAGCTGAATGGATACAAAACATGGTCCATATAAATGCTGTCCACAAGAGACCCACCTCAGAACAAGGATACACATAGACTGAAAACGGAGGGATTGCCTGACCTGTGGGGGGCAGTGGATAAAGCGTTGGCCTGGAATGCTGAGAGGCCACTGATTTAAAACCCCAGGTTTGCCCAGTAAAGGTAACATACGCGAAGCAACTACTAGTTGAGGCTTCCCATTCCTCCTCAGCCCTTTCTCTCTCCCTCCTCTTTCTAAAATATCAATAAATAAAATCTTTAAAAAAAGAGAAAGAAAATGAAGGGATGAAAAAAGACATTCCATGCAAATAGAAATTAAAAAATAAAAGCTGTAGTAGCAATACATACATAAGACAAAAGAGACTTCAAAACAAAGGCCATAACAAGAACCAAAGGACATTACATAATACTTCACAGGTCAGTCCAACAAGAGGATATAACTCTTGTAAACACATATGTACCCAATCTGGAGCAGCTAAATTAAAATCTTAGTGGACTTCAAGGGAGAGACCGATAGTAAGACAGTCATACTAGGCGATTTTAACATCCTACTGACATCAATGGATAGATCTTCCAGCCAAGAATATCAACAAGGCAATAGCAACCTTAAAGGACACACTAGACCAGGTGGATTGAATTGATATTTACAAACCATTTCACCCCAAAGCAGCAGAACATACCACATTCTTTTCCAGTGCACACGGAACACGGATACAATGGATCAGTTCCAGGACAGACCACATGTTAGGACACAAAATAAGTCTTAATAAATTCAAGAAGATGGAAATCATTTCAAACCTCTTCTCTAACCACAATGGTATAAAACTAGAAATCAATTATAAAACCTGAAAAACACAAACACATGGAAGCTACATAACATGTTACTAAACAATAAATGCATCAACAATGAGATCAAGGAAGAAATCAAGTTACCTTGAGACCAATGAAAATAAACACACAACAAACCAAAATCTCTGGGACACAGTGAAAGCAGTACCAAAATAGAAATTTGTAGCACTACAAGCCTACCTCAAAATATAAAATCTCAAATAAACAATCTAACCTTATATCTAAAGGAAACAGAAAAATAATAACAAATCCCAGAGCAAGTAGAAAAAAGGAAATAATAAGGATGAGCAAAAATAAATGATAGAGACAGAAAAATACAAAACATCGATGAAACCAAGAGCTAATTCTTTGAAAAGATGAACGAGATTGACAAACCTTTAACCAAACTCATAAAGAAAAAAGGAGAGAGGACCCAAATAAAAAAATCAGAAATGAAAGAGGCGAAGTAACAATTGACATCACAGAAATACCAAGGATTGTAAGAAAATAGTATGAATAACCATATGTCAACAAATTGGACAACCTGGACAAAATGGATAAATTCCTAGAAACATAAAATCTTTTAAAATTAAATCAGGAAGAATCAGAAAATTTAAATAGACGAATTACAACTAATGAAATCAAAGCAGTACTCAAAGAACTCCCAGCAAACAAAAGTCCTGCACTGGATGGCTTCAAAGGAGAATTTTACCATTCAAAGAACTAACATTTGTCCTCAAACTATTCCAAAAAAATTCAAGAGGAGGGAAGGTTCCCAAGCTTATTGTATGAGGTCAGCATTATCCTAATTCCGAAACCAGATAGACATTACAAAAAAAGAAAATTATAGGTCAATATCCCTGATGAACATAGATGCGAAAATCCTCAACAAAATATTAACAAATCAGATCCAGCAATACATTAAAAAGATCACACACTATGATCAAGTAGGATTTATTCCAGTGATGCAAGATTTGGACAATAATCACAAACCAATACACATGATATACCATATAAACAAAATGAAGGACAAAAATTACACGATCATATCAATAGGTGCTGAAAAAGCATTTGATAAAGTCCAGTACCCATTTATGCTAAAAAAAAAAAAAAAAAAACCTCAGCAAAGCAGGAATAGCGGGAACATACTTCAACAAAATAAAGGTCATATATATATGACAAAACTAAGCCAACATCATACTCAACAGGCAAAAACTAAAAGCATTTCCCTTAAGATCAGGAACAACACAGGGATGTCCACTTTCACCACTCTTATTCAACATAGTGCTGGAAGTCCTCACCACAGCAATCAGACAGTAAGAAGAAATAAAAGGCATCCAAATTGGAAAGGAAGAAATAAAAAACTGTCATTATTTGCAAAAGACATGATACTGTATATAGAAAACCCTAAAGACTCCACCAAAAAACTACTAGAACTGATGATATAATTCAGAAAATTAAGAAGATACAAAATTAATATTCAGAAATCAGTAGCATTTTTATACATCAATAATGAAATCTCAGAGAGAAAAACTAAGAAAACAATTCCATTTACAATTGCAACAACAACAAAAAATAAGGTCCTTTGGAATAAATTTAACCAAGGAGGCAAAAGACATTGGACCCCCTTCTTACACTATACACAAGAATAAACTCACCTGACCAGGCGGTGGCGCAGTGGATAGAGCGTCAGACTGGGATGCAGAGGACCCAGGTTCGAGACCCCGAGGTCGCCAGCTTGAGCGCAGGCCCATCTGGCTTGAGCAAAAGCTTCTCAGCTTGGACCCAAGGTCGCTGGCTCAAGCAAGGGGTTACTCAGTCTGCTGAAGGCCCACAGTCAAGGCACATATGAGAAAGCAATCAATGAACAACTAAGGTGTTACAACGAAAAACTGAGGATTGATGTTTCTCATCTCTCTTCGTTCCTGTCTGTCTGTCCCTATCTATCCCTCTCTCTGACTTTCTCTCTGTCCCTGTAAAAACAATGAATAAATTTAAAAAAGACTAAACTCAAAATGGATTAAAGACAAATCTTACACTTGAAACCATGAGGCAGTAAAATCTCAGACATTTCTGGTAGCAATATTTTTTTCTGATATATCTCCTCAGGAAAGGGAATCAAACAAAAGAAATATAAACAAATGGGACTACATCAAACTAAAAAGTTTTTGCATAACAAAGACTATCAACAGAATGAAAACAACCCACTGAAAGGGAGAACATACTCACCAATGACACATCTGATAAGCAGTTAATATCCAAAATTTATAAAGAATTTATACAGCTCAAAACCAAGAAAACAAACAATTCAATTAAAACATGGGCAAAGGACATGAATAGGTACTTCTCCAAAGAAGACATACAAATGGCCAATAAACATATACAAAGATGTTCAATATCACTAATCACCAAAGAAATGCAAATTAAGACCACAATGAGATACCACCTCATGCCTGTCAGAATGTCTATCATCAATCAATTAACACATTGAGGCCTGACCTGTGGTGGAGCAGTGGATAAAGCGTCGACCTGGGAACACTGAGGTCGCCAGTTCAAAACCCTGCACTGGTCTGGTCAAGGCACATATGGGAGTTGATGCTTCCAGCTCCTCCCCCCTTTCTCTCTTTCTCTCTCTCTCTCTCTTACTCTGTCTCTCCTCTCTAAAAATGAATAAAATAAAAATAAAAATAACACATTGAAATAAGTAAATCAGAAAAATCTAAGAACTGCATGATTCTATACATAGGTGGGACATAAAAAAGAGACGAAGAGACAATAGACATGAGTGTGGTGGTTACGGGAAAAGGGCCGGGGGAGGGGGAGACAGGGTAGGAGACGGGGGAGGGGAGGGGCACAAAGAAAACCAGATTGAAGGTGACAGAGGACAATTCGACTCTGGGTGATGGGTATGCAACATAATTGAATGCCAGGATAACCTGGAGATGTTCTCTTTGAACATATGTACCCTGATTTATTAATGTCACCCCATTAATAATAAAAAAAGAAAGGTGGCAGTCTAAGAGAGGCATTAGCCCTTACCAGCAAGTACTCACTGCACATGAATCAAAAAAAAAATTCCTATCTCAAGGTACCACTGTAAAGTGAAAATATTGAAAAATAAAATGAGACTCATGTAAAAAAAATAATAAAACTAACACATTGTTGACAAGAATGTGGAGAAAAGGGAACTTTAGTGCGCTGTTAGTATGAATGCAGACTGGTGCAGCCACTGTGGAAAACAGTATGGAGATTCCTCAAAAAATTAAAAATCGAACTGCTTTATTCTACTTCTGGGAATATATCCGAACAATCCTGAAACACTGATTCAAAAGAATATATGCACCCCTATGTCCATTACAGCTTTATTTATAATAGCTACTACAATTTGGAAGCAACCCTAGTGTCCGTTAGTAGATGAGTGGATAAAAATGCTGTGGTACATATACACAATGGAATACTACTCTGCCATAACAAAGAAGGAAATCTTACCTTGTGCGACAGCATGGATGGACCTGTAGATTATTGTACTAAGTAAAATAAGCCAGTCAGAGAAAGATAAATACATATGATCCCACTTATGTGTGGAATCTAATGGAAAAAAATAGAAACAGACTTACAGACACAGTGAACAAACTGACAGCTGTCAGAGGGGAAGAGGGCTGGGGTCTGGCTGAATAAAGTGAAGGGTTTAAGAAAAAAACCCACGGAAACAGACCACAGTGTGGTGATTATATAAGGGAGAAGGGCGTGTGGGCGCGTAGAGGAGGGTAAAGGGGATAAATGGTGATGGAAGGAGATGCCTTGGGGTGATAAACACACAATACAATGTACAGATGATGTGCTTAAAGTTATACACCTGAAACCTGTACAATTTTGTTAACCAGTGTCACTTCAATAAATTCAATTTTTAAAAATTGTAATTAAAATAGTACATGTAAAGACAGTACTTAAAACAGTTATATTATAACTGAGGGGCAAAAAGATAAAAACAGAAGTAAGGTTTCTCTACTTTAACTTACCAAAGGGCACTAAGACTGTGATAATCCATATACATATAAATGTAATATCTATAGCAATCTCTAAAAAGCTACACAGGGAACACTCCAAAACATTACAGGTAATCAAAAAGGAATTTTACAAAATATCCAAGTAACCCACAGGAAGGCAAAGAAAGCTAAGAACAAAAAATTGGGAGAACTAACAGAAAACAGAAAATAGAATGGCAGACTTAGTCCCTAACTTATCAATTACATTAAACATAAATAGTCTAAATATATCAACTAAGAGACAAATTGGCAGAGTGGCTTAATAAACAACTTACACTGTCATAAAAAATTCAATTCAAATTTAATAGTATAAACCTAAAAGGAGGGGTAAGTATGTCATGCAAACATTACTCAAAGGAACACAGATGTGACTATATCAAATACGGTAGACTTCAGAGCAAAGAAAATCATCAAAGAGGCGGTCATGGGATAATGACAAAAGAGTAAATCTATTACGATGACACAGCAATTCTAAATATGTATTCACCAAACAACAGAGCTGCAAATATATGTGACACAAAAACTGATACTTGAAAAGAATAATAAAACAAATCCACAAATTAATAAGAAACATCAATACTACACTTTCAACAGCTGACAGAACACAGAAAATAAGCAAGGATACAGAAGAACTCAACACAACCCCTCAACAAAATCTAAAGACCTTTACAGAACATTTCACCCAATAGCAGGAGAATACCCGGTGTCTTCTCAAGTATCCATGACCTGAACCATATCCTGGGCCAGTAAACAAACCTTGATAAATTTAAAAGAATAAAAATCCTACAAAGTGTGTTCTCTGACCAATGGGATCAAATTATAAATCAATTAACAAAAATTTAACAGGAAAATCTCCAAATAGTTGTAAACTAAATCACACTTCTAAATAATCTAAATAATAAAAATGTCTCAAGGGAAACCAAAGCATACATTGAACTAAAATAAAACATAAAAACTTGTAGTACACAGCTAAAGCAATGCTGAGAGAGATTTTTATAGCAATAAATGCATATATGAGAACAGAAGAAAAGTCTCAAATTAAAAATCTCAACTCCCACTCTCAAGAAGCTAAAAAAAAAAGCAGTACAAATTAAACCCAAAGCAAGCAGAAATTAGGATATAATAAAGATGAGAGCAGAAATCAATGAGATCAAAAACAATAGAGAAAATAAATGAAACAAAGAGCTGGTTCTTTGAAAGGTTCGATAAAATTGACAGACCTCCTGGAAGACTGACACAGAATAAAATGAAAAAATACATATCAGTGTCAGGAATGAAGCAGGAATATCCCTCAAGACCATGCAGATATCAAAAGTATAATTGGGGAATACTTCAAACAACTCTACATACATAACTTTAACAACTTAGAATAAAATAAACCAGTTCCTCAAAAAGTTACAAACTACCACATTGGTAATCCTTTGAATAGGCTCTTAACTATTAAGGAAATTTAATTAGTTATTTTAAAACTCCCAAGACATCTCAGGGCCCAGATGATTTTACTAAAGAATTCCAACAAATGTTTAAAGAAAAATTAACATCAGTTCTAAACAATCTCTTCTAGAAATTTGTAGAAGAAAACTTTCCAATCCATTATGCCAAGCTAGTAATAACCTGATACCAAAACCAGACAAAGAGAGTATAAAAAAAAAAAAACTATAGGCCAATACCCCTCATAAATATTGATGTAAAAATCCTTAACAAGCTATTAGCAAACAAAACTCAGCAATTTTTAAAAATAATTATACATCATAACCTACTGGGGTTTATTCCAGCGATGAAAGGCTGGTTCAGTATTTAAAAATCAATCAATATAATCTATCATATTAACAGACTAACGAGGAAAAATCACAATCTTTATCAGTTGAAGCATTTGCAAAGTTTGACACTCATTCATGATTTCTTTTTTCTTTTCAGAGTACATTAAAGCTGGGGACAGTGAAACAAGAAAGGGCTTAGGACAGAGGAAGCAATGGGAGAGAACGTAGGTGGGGCTGCTTTGGCTCACTGGGAAGTCAGAGAAAAGACAGACAGGCTCAGGGGGTTAGCTCGAGATGAGCTGCAGCTGCCCACTGCTTCCCTGGTTGCAAATCTCATAGGGCCCTTAGAGTTTAGGAAATGCAGGTCTACAGGGGCCAGGAGGGGAGCACACCTCATTCATTTCTTTGTTTAACTTTCAGAAAAAAATAGAAATTTCCTCAACTTGATAAAGAGCATCTGGAAAAAACCTACTGCTAACATTATACTTAAAGATGAAAGATCTTTGTACAAGGATGAGGGTACAAAACACAGATAAATATTCAACTCTTATTCAACGTAATCCTGCAAATTCTAGCCAGAGGAAGAAATCACAAGGGAAGGCAAAAAATAAAACTATCTCTACTTGCAGATGAAATCACTGTCTATGTAGACAGACAATTCCAAAGAAAATATTTTTTAGACAAACTTTTAAAATAAGTCAGTTCAGCAAGGTTGCAGGATGAACACAACTAGCAATGAACACAGGACACTAAGATTAAAAACTCAATACTGCCTGACCAGGCACTAGTGCAGTAGAGTGGCAGACTGGGATGCGGAGGACCCAGGTTCGAGACCCCAATGTTGCCGGTTTGAGTGAGGGCTCACCAGCCCAAGCACCAGGTTGCTGGCTTGAGCATGGGATCATAGACATGACCCCATCATCACTGGTTTGAGCCCAAAGGTCACTGGCTTGAAGCCCAAGGTTGCTGGCTTGAGCAAGGGGTCCCTTGCTCTGCTGAAGCCCCCGGGTCAAGGTACATAGAAAACAACCAATGAACAACTAAAGTGGTGCAACAAAACTTCTCATCTCTTTCCCTTCCTGTCTGTCCCTCTCTGTATGTCAAAAAATCAAGAAACAAACTCAATACTGCCTGTGGTGACACAGTAGATAAAGTGTCAACCTGGAACACTAAGGTCACCAGTTCAATTCCTGGGCTTGCCTGGTCAAGGCACATATTGGAGTTGATGCTTCCTGCTCCTTCTTTCTTCTCTCTTTCTCTCTCTCTCTCTCCCTCACTCTTCTCTCTAAAATGAATAAAAAATCTTTAAAAAAACTCAGTATCTTTGCAATCAGTCAAAAATGTAATTACTCTAGCACAGTGGTTCTTAACCTTTTTTGAGGTACCGAACCCACCAGTTTCATATGTGCATTCACTGAACCCTTCTTTAGTGATAAATAAAATATGATTTTTTTTCCAAATTCAAGACATAGGTATATGTTTTTTAACTGGTGCACAAAATGAGTCGTGCATGAACATCACCTTGCTCAAAGAACAAAACCAACAGAGTGCATGAACTCACAACAAATTACAGTATTACTTTATTCTGGCCTCCGCGGCAGAGGCTTCTCCGAACCCACCGACTCATCGAACCCCTAGGGTTCAATAGAACCCAGGTTAAGAACCACTGCTCTAGCAGGATTCAGACTACAATATTGCCGTTAAGTGCTGGGTTGTCATTCCCCTGCTCAAAATAAAGTTGTTTCTTAACTATACCTGTCTGCTATACTCTTTAGCAGCCAGGTACACTTGGTCTCATACATGTGAGAAAAAAAAAGGTAAATACTCATGTGTAACTCAAACAAAATGTGCAGAATTTATATGCTAAAAACTATGCAATGCTAGTGAAAGAAATCAAGGATCTAAATAAATAGAGCGCTATACCACATTAAACATATAGTAAAGATTTCGATTTCCCCAAAACTGTTACACAGGTTTACCAACAATTCCTATCAAAACCTCAGACAGATTTTTATAGATATAGACAAGATTACTCTACAATGCATATGGAGACAAAGGAACGAAAATAGCAAAAACAATTTTGAAAAAGAAGAGTAAAGTGGGAAGAATCAGTCTACCCAATTTAAACTTATATAGTTATAGTAATCAACACTATGTGTGTTATCAGCAAAAGAACAGACACACAGCTCAAAAGAACAAAATAGAGGGCCTAGGGCAGGGGTCCCCAAACTTTTTACACAGGGGGCCAGTTCACTGTCCCTCAGACTATTGGAGGGACGGACTATAAAAAAAACTATGAAGCCTGACCTGTGGAGGCGCAGTGGATAAAGCATCGACCTGGGAACACTGAGGTCGCCAGTTCAAAACCCTGCACTGGTCTGGTCAAGGCACATATGGGAGTTGATGCTTCCAGCTCCTCCCCCCTTTCTCTCTTTCTCTGTCTCTCTCTCTCACTCTGTATCTCCTCTCTAAAATGAATTAAAAAAAAAAACTATGAACAAATCCCTATGCACACTGCACATATCTTATTTTAAAGTAAATAAACAAAACGGGAACAAATACAATATTTAAAATAAAGAACAAGTACATTTATATCAACAAACTGACCAGTATTTCAATGGGAACTATGGGTGCGGATGCATCCTGTGCTCCTCTCACTGACCACCAATGAAAGAGGTGCCCCTTCAGAAAGTGCAGCGGGGGCGGATAAATGGCCTCAGGGGGCCGCATGCGGCCCGGGCCCGTGGGCCTTAGTTTGGGGACCCCTGAACTAGGGCTTTAGCAAACGTTAAAGAAATGGAGAACAAATTAGTGAATGCCACATGAATGAGGGTTTGGGGCAGGAGGGAAAGTGAGTGTGGGTGTAAAAGGTCAACATGAAGGATGTGCAAGCCTTGCAGGGATGGAAATGGTCATTTTGTCTGTGTCAGCGTCAACATCCTGGCTGTGATATGTGGTGCAGCCACTGGGAAACTAAATAAAGAATACACAGAATTTCTATTATTTCTCACAACTACATGTAAATCTACATATTATCTCAAAATAAAAAGTTTAATTTAAAAAGAATGAAAATAATAAACCCAAAACTTATTAGAATGAGAAATAAATAAACCTGATAACCATACAGAAAAACATTAATTTAAGAAACTCTTAAACACAGTGCTCTAAACTATACATCCTTTCTAAGATATACTCTAATGACTAAAACTGCAGAAACTACTGAATTTTACTTATTAGCTTGTTGTTGGTAGTGGTACTCATGTAATAATCCCTCCACTTTCTTGGGGGTAGTTGAGGCTACAGAAAAGGAGTAAAGATTATGATGTGCTGAAAACCAGGATTTTTACCCATGGAGAAGGGGGGTATACACAGGATGCGGTAAAAGGAGGTTCGCTGTTGTTCGTATGGAAAATAATGCAATAATTAATACGTAATACAAAAAACAACTCAGTATCTTACGTACCCACAGATGTGGACCTCCTTCTGCCTATCCTGTAAATGGAATGGTGAAAGGTGAAGGATACACCATACCGCCCAGATCTGTACACTAGGGGCCTAAACTGCAGTAACATCCAGTAGAAATCAGCATATGAAAAGCCCAGATAATAGTTCCCATAACATTCTCCCCAAAAGGAACCTGGGCTTCTTGGAAAAATAGCTGATTTCTGGCCCGAGACAGGGAAATTACTACGTAAGTCTAAAACATTTTTCCATAAAACAGGGAAATGCTCAAAAAATGATAGGGACTTATCAAAAAACAAAAACACACACAGGAGTTAGCTTGAAGGAGTTCTCACTGGCCTAATTTAAGACAATTTGAGCATCAAAAAGAACTGCAGTACTTGACACAAAATATTGGAAAAATGAATCAAGTTGTCTAAGGCAGTAACTAAAAACAAAGGGGTGCAGGCAGAGAAACCTCTTCTTCACGAACAATGAATGCCATCACATGGCACAGGAAGAACACAATTGGAAAATCACTACCTCACCAACCCCAATGTAATGTGATCTACACAAGAATCTTCAGTCAGCCTGGCCAGGAGATGGCGCACTGGGATGCGGAGGACCCAGGTTCAAGACCCCGAGCTCGCCAGCTTGAGCACAGGGCCCATCTGGCTTGAGCAAAAGCTCGCCAGCTTGGACCCAAGGTCGCTGGCTCCAGCAAGGGTTTACTCAGTCTGCTGAGGGCTCGCGGTCAAGGCACATATGAAAAAGTAATCAATGAACAACTAAGATGTCGCAACGGCAACAAAAAACTGATGATTGATGCTTCTCATCTCTCTCTGTTTCTGTCTGTCTGTCCCTATCAATCCCTCTCTCTGACTCTCCCTCTGTCTCTGAAAGAAAAAAAGAAAGAGAAAAAAGAAAGAATCTTCAGTCATTGGGTTAAAGGTTGTTGGAGAACAGGATATTCATTTAATGTCAGAGAATCACTCCACAGATTATTTGTTAAAAACAAATAAATAATTTTAAAAACCAGAAATCACAAAAAGGAAAGGTATCTTTATGATGCAGATTTGGCAGTTACCACCTAGCATTAGCAGTAGTGGAACCACCTGGCATTTATGTCTCCTCCTGTGATGCTATGAAAAGGGTACAATGTCATCTTTGTAGTCAACAGAAAAACGTTTAGCCTAAATCTAATCATGATACAACAATTAGTAAAATATGAGACATTCCATAGACAGTTAACCTGGACTCTTTAAAAATGTAATGTCATCCTCCCTTCTTTAGATTAAAGAAGACTAAAGTAATATAATAATGGAATGTGATGTATGGATCTTAACTGGGGCCTGGTTTGAAAATAAAAGCCAGTTATAAAAGCAATTTTTTGACAAACAAGAAAAGTATATATTAGATGTTATTACTAAATTAATGTTAATTATCTTAGTTATGATTAGTAGAGTAGTGGTTATATAGGAAAATGTCCTCATGCTTAAGAGAGGCCTGCTGAAAAATTTAGAGGTGAAGTACCATAATCTCTGCAACTTACTTTAGTGTTTTTTTAAAGTGTTTGTAGACCGAAAAAGATAAGCAAATGAATATAACAGGATTTTCTTTTTTCTTTTAATTTTTAAATTTTATTTAGAGAATTAACTTTAACATGGTGACATTGATCAATAAGAGTACACAGGCTTCGGGCAAACATTTCTATAGCATTTAAACTGTTGATTATGTTGTATACCCATCACCCAAAGTCACATCATTTCCCATCACCTTATATTTATCCCTCTTTATACCCTTCCCCCCACCCTTCTCCCCGACATACCCCTCCCCCTGGTAACCACTTCACTTTTATCTATGTCCACGAGTCTAAGTTTTATATCCCACCTATGTGTGAAATCATATAGTTGTTAGCTTTTTCTAGGATTTTCCACAAAATATCAAACAATACATTCTAAGTGTTTCTAGTTCACCAAAGGTCTGCTAAAATGAGACACAGCGGAAGAAATATATCTGTATTACACCAAAACATCTAGTTTTAAATGGACAAACAAGCATGAGGGAGGTTTAAGAATTGTTCTGAATGAACTATTTTGGGGCATTGTGCCAAAACAGCTCGAGGGATGTGTTATATATTGTTGGCACTCTGGATGATGCATGTTTTTGGCAGCATGCTTGCAGAATACTCTTTTTTTTTTTTCCAGAGACAGAGTCAGAGAGAGGGATAGATAGGGACAGACAGACAGGAACGGAGAGAAATGAGAAGTATCAATCATCAGTTTTTTGTTGCGACACCTTAGTTGTTCATTGATTGCTTTCTCATATGTGCCTTGACTGCGGGCCTTCAGCAGATGGAGTAACCCCTTGCTTGGGCCAGCGACCTTGGGTCCGAGCTGGTGAACTTTGTTCAAACCAGATGAGCCCACACTGAAGTTGGCAACCTCGGGCTCTCGAACCTGGGTCCTCTTCATCCCAGTCCGACGCTCTATCCACTGTGCCACCGCCTGGTCAGGCCAGAACACTCTTAAATATCAGAAATGTTAAGAACAAAACAACAAGAATGGGAGAAACACAAAACAAAAATTCTGTGAATTTGAGTAAAGTAATTTGCAAAGACTACAATTCAAGCTGCTGTGTCCAGCATTCCAACAGCAAAGGTCCCTCTATTGTGTAACACTTCTGCTATTTCTATACAAAATCAGGATTCCAAATGATGGCCAAGTATCACCATGAGATTCTGACAAGACTTTTTAATCATTCAAATTAACTATGTTCAGTTTCACTTTAACATAGTGCAAGTTCTGTGATATTCTGATCCCTTATCAAGTATGTTGAACCATACTTGATACATGATAGCTCTCTATTAACTGTATATCTGTTAACCACAACTACCCATTGCTTAACAATTGTGGAAAACAGTACAGAGCAGGGGAGCAGGTGTTGCAGCATAATATAAAATTTCATGATAAAAGGTAGATATACATCACAGAATAACTAATAAATTGTTGAGTTTTTTTTATTGTCCAACAATGAAGACAATTTAAAAACTCAACAATTTCTAAGTGTAATATTCAAAATGCATATTTTATGATCATTATTATTATTTTTTTTTTTGGTATTTTTCTGAAGTGAGAAGCAGGGAGACAGACACAGAGACAGACTCCTACATACACTCAACTGAGATCCACCCGGCGTGCCCACTAGGGGGCGATGCTCTGCCCATCTGGGGCATTGTTCCATTGTAACCGGAGCCATTCTAGTGCCTGAGGCAGAGGCTATGGAGCCATCCTCAGCGCATGGTCCAACTTTGCTCCAGTGGAGCCTTGGCTGCAGTAAGGGAAGAGAGAGATAGAGAAAAAGGAGAGGGGGAAGGGTGGAGAAGCAGATGGGCACTTCTCCTGTGTGCCTTGGCTGAGAATCAAACCCGGGACTTCCACATACTGGGCCAACATTCTACCACTGAGCCAACTGGCCAGGGCTTGGTCTTTGTTATTTTTGAGTGTTTAATTGAACAAATGAGTATGATCACAAAGTGAATTCCAGCCTAACCAGGATATCTGTGTTAGTGGGAACAAGTTGGATTTGCAGTCTCTGACAATGGTAACACTACAAGGCTAGTACTGTTAACATCACCATATTAAGAGTGAGGAAACCCAAACTACATAACCAGTAAGTCAGCAGAGCCAGGATCCAAACACAAAGTCCAACTCTAAGGCCTCACCTCAGGGCAATAATACTATCTAGTGTTTCTGTTTTTTTTTTTTTTTTTTTAATTTCTTTTTATTGTATTCATTTTAGAGAGGAGACACAGAGTGAGAGAGAGAGAGAGAGAGAGAGAGAGAGAGAGAGAGAAAGGGGGGAGGAGCTGGAAGCATCAACTCCCATATGTGCCTTGACCAGACCATCGCAGGGTTTTGAACTGGCGACCTCAGTGTTCCCAGGTCAATGCTTTATCCACTGCGCCACCACAGGTCAGGCCTGTTTCTGTTATTTTTTTGAAGAGAGGCTGATGCCACCCTTTACTGAACACCTGCAGTAAGTACTTAACTTGTGTCATTTAAATCTTCACAACAGCCTGACCAGGCGGTGGTGCAGTGGATTGAGCATCGGACTGGGATGCGGAAGACCCAGGTTTGAGAGCCCGAGGTCGCCAGCTTGAGTGTGGGCTCATCTGGTTTGAGCAAAGCTCACCAGCTTGGACCCAAGGTCACTGGCCCCAGCAAGGGGTGGCTCAGTCTGCTGAAGGCCCGCTGTCAAGGCACATGTGAGAAAGCAATCAATGAACAAATAAGGTGTCATAATGAAAAACTGATGATTGATGCTTCCCATCTCTCTCTGTTTCTGTCTGTCTGTCCCTATCTATCCCTCTCTCTGTCTCTGAAAAAAAAATCTTCACAACAACCCTGTGAAGTAGGATTTTTATCCCTATTTTTCAGAAGCTGAGTGAGGCTGAATAATCTGTCCAAAGTTACACAGCTAAGAAACGGAAAAACTAGAATTCAAAACCAGGTGTGTCTCATTTCACACTCTTGTCCTTTCTAGGGCTATACTCTGCTTTCCACATTCTATGTATAAACCATTCCTTATTTTTCAGGAAAGCAAATCTTCTACCACACAACTTTTGGTTGTTAATCATGTGTTCCTATATTTGTTTAAAATAACACAATGTTTCTGAAAATGTTCTTTCATATAATTAATGAGATTTTACAATATGAGAGAACAAAGTGAGGGTTTTATAATGTAGGAAATTATCATAGGAAGGCACTCAAAAACTGTTCAGTTCAAATCCCTACGTCAAAAGGCTTGGAAGCCAGTAGTAATTAATGGTAGGACAGAAATCAAGCCTTAAAAGGGCTTGCACCAGCTAGGGATCAGTTGAAGATATGATATGACTGAAGCCTCATATCATACAAATACATTACTAAATGTTTTTAAAAAACACAGTTTTATAAAGTTCTCAACCAATCCAAAAATCTTTATAATGTATATTATTGCCCTTCACTTAAAATAATAAACCAGGGATGGCTGGTTGGCTCAGAGGTAGAGCGTCCACCCAGTGTGTGGAAGTCTCAGGTTCATTTCCTGATCAGGGCACACAGAAAAAGTGCCCATCTGCTTCTCCACCCCTCCTCCTCTCCCTTCTCTCTCTGTCTCTCTATTCTCCTCCCACAGCCATGGCTTGAATGGTTTGAGCAAGTTGGCTCTGGGCGCTGAGGATGGCTTCATGGCCTCACCTCAGGTGCTAAAAATAGCTCGGTTGGTGAGCAACAGAGCAGCAGCCCAGATGGACAGAGCATCCCAGTACCAGTCTTGCTGGGGTGCATGTAGGAGCCTGTCTGTCTGCCTCCCCACCTCTCAATTAATAATATAAATAATAACAATAATAAACCCTTCTCATTTTACTTATTTACTTAAATCCTGCTTATTCCAAAAAGGATTTAAAACAGCTGAAATCATCCTCACTGAACTATAAGTGGAATCAAGAGACCCAGAGTTCTGGTTGCCAATTGGTTTCTATAATTCTGATGCACATGAACCATATGGGGCCAGGGCTACAACAGGTGACCTTCAGCAAATTTTCTAATCTACAAAAATGATAACAGTGACGCAGTGGATAGAGCATCAGACTGGGACAGGGAGAACCCAGGTTCAAAACCCTGAGGTCGAGGTCACCAACTTGAGCGTGGGCTCAAATGGTTTGAGCAAGGCTCACAATCTTGAGCCCAAGGTCACTGGCTTGAGCAAGGGGCCACTCCATCTGCTATAGCCCCTCAGTCAAGGTACATATGAGAAAGCAGTCAATGAACAACTAAGGTGCTGCAATGAAGAATTGATGCTTCTCATCTCTCTCCCTTCCGGTCTGTCACTATCTGTCTCTCTCTGTCTCTGTCACAAAAAAAGAATGATAACAGTACCTGCTTCACAAGGCTGTTGTGAGGTTTCAATGAGCTGACATGTGCAAGACTACAACTATGCCCGTATATAAGCATTCTGTGTGATATTGTTGAAGTTGATGTACGTCCACAATTGAAGCACCACTTGGATGGAAAAATACCCATCAGCTTTCTCTATCTGGGAAAACTTCAAGGAAACTCAGAACTTGATCTCACAGTTGTCCTCTTTAACATCTGTTTCCTCTTCCTTTAACCACCACACATAAGAAACTTCTTAAAAAAAAAAAAAAAAAAGGAAAAAGCTTCAGCTGACCCCTCCATCTAGTCAAACTACAACCCTCACTTCTTTTTTTGCTAGTTTTCACTGTCAAACATCTTGAATACATTTTCTGCAGTTACTGTTATTTATATGATTGAGATGTCCCTTAGAAAACCCAGCTGGCATTACCCTGGGGGAGACCAGAGCTTGACTCTGTGAGTTGCGTAGAAGCAGAAAAACAAAACAAATGGAATAACACATAAAACCACAATGCTAATGTACTAACTAATGGAGAGAACTATACTGTATTTGGCCTAAGGGCCTAACAATTAAATCCTCTAATCAACTTCTTCTCTCCCTATAGGAAATCCATAAATATAACCAAATTATAGCCAACTGTTTGCTGGGATAGTACAGTCACAGGGACCAGCCATTCATTTAAGCCTCTTGGGCAGTGTACCACCTTCTCTGAAGAGTACTGAAAAATCACTTCCAAATCCTCCCTCTCCAACTCTTATTTTTCTATATTTCCATGCTGCCCATACACCTTCTGCTGTGACAGTCTTTCTTTAGATATGTTAATATCATCTGTTAGACTACATATATCAAGTCCCACTCTTCCTGCTTTCAACCTGAAAGAGACAGACATCTTTAAAGGTGTATTCTGCAGAAAACTGAGCTCATCTATAATGTGATTTTTATTAAGCCAATTCTGAGTTCTGCTGGTGGCACCTACACACCACACACACCCTCCACCTCACCCACTCCATCCATCACCTTCTAATCGCCTTATCATCCTGAACTCCTAATTCGATTTTATTCTCTACCCCACAAAAAATGAGACCTTTTTGCAGTTATCATTCTTTTGTATTTCATTACTGAAATTGATACAATTTGCCACCCATTTCCAAAAGAAAGAAAGAATGAACTAAAGAGGCACATCAGAGAAGACACGGGAAGGCAGAGAGGGAGGGAGGGAGAAAGGGAGGGAAAGAAAAAGAAACCAGCCTGGAACTAGTGAGCATTCAGTGGATTCTTTAGTGGGTGGATAAGAAGTACTCTGGTCTCTACAACTGTAGGACTTGCACTGACTCAAATCTCTGGTCATAAGTAACCTTAGCTGAGATGTTAACTGCCTTCCTTAAATGGAGTTGTGCCTTTTATACCCTAGAAGTTTCAAAGTTAAATATAAGTATTAAAGATTTTTAGTAGCCAAATAACTTCCTGTTCAGAAATGGACACAATTTTTGAATTTTATAAATTTAGGACATTTAAGAAAAGCTTAAAGATCACTGTACTTATAAATATATTAGATTTGAAAGTATTATTTACCACCTACCAACATTATATCTCAACTAAAGTCCTTAAAAAGAAAAAAATATGTTACAATTATTTTTTAAAAAATAAAACTTTCCCCATCATTGGTTATAATGAAGCTTAAAAAAAAAGAACTGTTGGTTTTGTTCATTAATTTTAAATTGCTGCATCGTACCTAAGGTGGTTAAGAGTCCAGGTCCTAGAAGCAGACAGGCCCAGATCCAAATCCAGACTCCGCTCCTTATCAGGTATATGTTCATGGGAAAGTTATTTAACTTCTCTAAGCACTTTTCCTCAACTGTAAAGTGGACATAATAACATAATTGGCTATTTAAGTGCTTCGCATAATAAGCTTATTCTGGCACAAAGTAATCACTCAAGAAATTCTATTTATCTCTGTGTTCTAATTCTCAGCTCCTGGCATTCTATTCTCTTCCCATCTTGAGAAATACACTGCCTTAAATAGGTTTGACTAATACTGCAATTAAGTATATTCCTGAAGTTAGTGTTGCAGGACTAAACCTCTCACCCTCTTCTTTAGTAATAAAATTACGATTTGTATATTTCACCAATATCTAAGAAATAACCTGGTGAAACTGATTTCATCTTCCCACTCTTTCTTAAAATATTCAATTCCCTTTGCTTCTGCAATATGATAGTTTTCAGATTTTCCTTCTCTGGCTATCTCATCTGAGACTCAACTGCCAGCTCATTTAGCGTTGGTATAGGTAGGAGAATCATCCTCCTACCTATACCAACGCTAAATGTTAGTGCTCTGAAGGGAAAATTTAAGTATTTTCATTTCTCATACTGTACTCTCTCCCTTGGTGAATCTCATGCTTCATCATATCTAAAGCTGCAATCTATACATAAGTAAATGGCTTCCATATTATCTCTGGTGCAGACCTCGCCTCTGAGTTCTAGATCATTAGAGCCAACTGCCTATTGACATCACTGTGTGATGGACAAGGCAGGTTAAATTCAATAGTCTCAAAACTCGATTCATGGTCTTCCTGAATTCAAGATCCAAAATGCAACTCTTGACCCATTATCATCCAAACCTAGTTCTTTTCCAGTATTTTATTGTTAGTGCATAAATGGCACTACCATCCATTCAAGTTGCCTAAGACAGCATTCTGCAAGTTGAGAAGTTATCCTTTATAAAGCCTTCCTCCTCCTCCCTCTCCAAATCTAATCTATTCCAACTTCCATTATATAAAGTATCTTGATGCATGAATTTCAATCTATTTTTTTACACTAATACCAAAATAATCTCCCTTGCTGGTTTCATTCCCCTACAGTCCGTGTTATCACTATAACACCAAGGTCTCTATCAAATGAAATACCAGACCTTATATCTATCTCATGACTTTATATTCTGCTTAAAGGGTAGGATCCACATTTGTATTTCTAGTATTCATAATAATGTCTCACAAAGACAAGGTGCTCAGTACATGTCCAACAGAATTAAAGGAATTCTGCTTAGGACTGATGTAATGTCTGTGAATGCCAGAAAGAAAATAGAACTTCTCAAATATATTAACTCTGCTTTTTTTCAAGAAAAAATGACATTTGGGCTTAGAAAGAAAGAGAGGTAGAAAGAATTGATGGCCAGTATAGGTGATGAGACTGTAATGTAGCATCTTGGTGCTCTAAATGAAACAAAGTACACTGTGAATGTGATCACTGAATCACTGCCAGTGAAAAAGGCAAGGAGACTTGGAAGGTTGCCAAAGACTGGAAAAAAGCAAACAAACGTAGGTCAGACTTTTTTTTTACTGAAAAGAATTGCCAACAATAATAGTATACTTGACATCAACCTTTTCTTAAATTCAGATTATTTACTTAAAAAATAGCTTCCAACCACTTAGAAAAGAAAGTGGTAAGCATCCGTAAAACCAACCTGAATTATACTAATCTAATTTCCTTTCCTTTTTTAAGAGTACTTATTTATAGATAGATCATACATCAAAAAGCAGTACAAATAGTGTGAAGGTAGGATTTCAACAAGGTATTTTACCAGATTCTCATTATACCCACATGGAAAAGATAAACATAAGATGGATAATAGTACAATTATGTGGCTAGGTTAATTATTTGAACAATCATAACAAGTGCTCATTACTGACTTGCTATCTACCTGAAGGACAGTTCTACTGGCAAGCTTCAGGACTCAATCTATGGCTTTCTCCTATTCCACAATTTTATCAGTAACTTGAATGAGTATGTGGAAAGTTGGTATCTAACATGTGGCTGACATAAAACTGGGGGACTCATAATATATATTATGAAAGAGCCAGAATATAAAAATACAATGATACGCCATAAAAATCAGCTCATTCTAATAAAATGAAATTTAATAAGGAAAAATATCTAAGGCCTCAATTAGTACCTGTGCTTAAACGTAACTGTGAAATGGACAAGCACTGTGACTTAACTGCCACATACACAAAACAAACACATACACAATGGCTTTAGTCGACCATAAACCTAGTTTAAACTAACAGCGGCAAGCTCAATATGATGTTAAGATTAGAAAAGCTAATGTGATGCATGTTTCGGCAGTAGCAGTATTTCAAATGTGGGAGACAGGAGTCCTGTTCAACTCTGGACTGATCAGACCACATCTTGGATACTGTGTCACAGTCTTCAAAGGATCTTATTGATCTTTTTGGCACATACACAGAACAGAGTAATCGGGATTCTTGCAAGTCTGAGCACCATTCCATAAAAGGAAAGACAGAAGGAAACAGAAATTTATAAAGAGAACACAACAATGTCTTCAGGGGAAGATGATGCATCCTTCATTCAGTCATTCAACAAACATGAGTTTCAAACCTATTTCAGTACAGACATTGCAACAGTGTCTTGGTATACAGAGAGAAGATAGTGAGAAGATAGTCTATGTCAGTGTCTAAAGAGTTGAAACAGTCATACATTAAAAAAAAAAGACTGCATTGTTCTATATAATCTATATAATTTCATAAGGTAAAAAAGTAGGACCAACGGGAAAAAGTTAGAAAGCAACTAACTTCAGCTTTATATAGGGAAGAGAAGTATTCTAAGAGTCAAAGCTCTCTAATAGAGGAAGAAGCTGCCTGAAAAGACTGCAGGGTTCCAGTCACTAATGGTGTACTTAGAAGGGAGATTGCTGAAAGAACACTGGCACTGAATTGGCCATCTTCAATTCTACATTTCCCCAGGGAAATAAATGGACTCTCACCAGATTCATCCTACTTGTGTACTTCTGCCATACAGGCTTCCTACAGTGGCTACTTCCCACTCTGTATCCTGTTCCCCACTAAAGTGATGCTTTATAACTGGGAATGGATCTGAGAGCAAAAGGAATAATGAGATATAGGAAGAAACTGACCCATCCACACACAGAACACAAAAATTCAATACAGTTCAATGAATGTAAGGATTTATTACTGTAAAATAAATATAAGTATTTGTCCTTTAAGTCATAAACTCATTTAAAAATATTCTATTATATTCAGTTAATTTAAGTAAGGATTTATTATCTACTGCGTCTCTTGTTGGGAGCCATCTTTTTCTAACCAACAAGGAAAAACAATTTAAGTTAAGATCACTTCAAGAGTTTGTGTCCTAAATAAGCATGCCAAAACCCTCTATAATAAGGTTATATGAAAACTAAGTTTGCAATATATTTCTAATAAGAAACGACTCATCAGATATAACAGGCTAAATACCATGAACCAATCAAATTGTGAAAGTGTAATTAAAGGACTGTTTAAGTTTAATCTATTTTCAAAATCCCAGACAGGATAAACAAAGAGAAAAGGCCTAGACCATTTAGTTCTGGCTTTTATAAATTGGTAAGATTATTTAAAGTTACTTTCATTCATTTTACTGTGTAATTTTAAAACAGTCTCATATATTGGCTCTATATGCTGCAGCTGACTATTTAAGGAGTTCACCCTTCCTGTTAATATTAATTTCTTGAAAGCATTCCCTCACACTTCAGCGCTTTCTTAACTGGATGCAATAAATGGGCCACAATTCGATTTCCAAAGGCTCTTTCTCTTACACAGCTGCACGGAAAGACAAGAGTGAGAACGGGGAAAATCTTTAACCACCAGGTTTTTGTTTGTTTGTTTTCTAAGGCTTCCCCTCCGGTTGCCATCCACTCCGATGGCTCTCAACCATTTCTGAACATCCTGCATGGCCGTTTCGGTTTAAAAAGAAAAAGAAAAAATAGCTTCCAGTTTTCCTGGGACAGGGAGTTCCCCTCTCGTAGAAGTGGCTAACGGTAGGCTCCCCCCGGGATTTCATCTCGTTGCCAAGGCAGCGCCAACCCTAGTTGTCCCGCGCGAGGGCAGCTTCCGCCCGCCGGGAGCCCAGGGCGGCCCCAGCCTGCGGCAAAGCAGCCCGGCCGAGCCCAGACCCCCGCGGCCTCAGAGCCCCAGCCATGACCCCAGACGGCCCAGGACCGCGGCGCAGGGCGGGAAGACGGGGCTCCACTTACAGTGACACCATCCTAGGTGACAGCACCAGTGCAGCTTGAAGCATTTGCCATGGCTGTGTGTGGCACAGATGGAGAGCCCGTCGCACGGCTGGAAGTCGGGTCTGCGGGCAGCGCAACTCCGCGCCAGGGCCTGAGCCTCGTCCACTTTCTCGCTCTTCCAGCCCCGCTCGGGCGCCGGGGCCGCCGCCGTAGTCATTTCCTCTCCCTCCGCGGAGCCGAGACCGAGAGAGCACGGGAGAAGCGGCGTCTGGGCGGACAGGAAACCCAGTCGGCGACAGACGCGGGAGGGCGCGACGGGCGGGAGTCACGCCAGCGCGTGGCGGCGGCGGGGGGAGCGCGACGGTCCCAGAGCTCGCCGAGGTGTCGCCCGGGGCTCTGCGACGGGGGGCTGGGCCTGCCGCCGCCTCTCCCCCTCCGTCCCTCCCTCCGCCGCGGCGCGCGCGCGCGCGTACACACACACACACACACACACACACACACACACACACGGCGGCTGGAGGGGCAGACCACGCGTTCCTCCACAAGCCCGGCTTCTTCACACAAACCTTGCGGGGGAGCGCGGTCGCTGGTGTACCCTAGTGTCAGCGAGTCCAGGCCACACACACTCCCATCCCTCCGAGACTGGCCTCAACCGATGGAGGGCCGTTATGAGTACACGCGCGCCTCGGCGGCTTGGTTTTCACAGGCACACTGCCACCCCCCACCCCACCCCGCCCCAGCTGGGTCAACTCCAGGACTCACGCCCACACCAACACTCCACTGAGGGCTGTGCGCACCGAGGACACGCCCATCTGGACCGCTCAGTGGCTGGTCCCTGCGCATCTGCGAGCGAGGCTCTCTCACTCTCACACACACACACACACACGCACTCACGCATCTCCCTACACGCGTCTCACATTTCCCTCGTACCTCCCAGGGTGTCTGGGCACAGAACACCCCCCAGATGCGTGCGCACGTTCCCACATGCGCGCACTCCCCTGAGGAACTGCCTCCCGCCCCACGCCCCGCGCGGCCACTCCGGCCTATGTCCGAGGTCAAAACCGTCAGTGCCTGACCCTACGCAGGAACCCCAGTCCCACATCCGCACCTGGTACTGGCCTTTAATAACCGTGCCCACAGCCGCTCTCAAGACAGCTGGGGCTGCAGTTCAGCCTTGCTGAGCGGGGAAAATAACCATTCTGTGTGCTGCGGATGCTGTGGTGTGTGTGTGTGTGTGTGTGTGTGTGTGTGTGTGTGTGTGTGTGTGTGTGTGTTTTGCATGTGTGGTACACGGGATTGATATGTAAAATGTGTTGAATGTGTGTGCAATTTGGTATGTTAAGTAATGTGTATGGGTATATGATTTTTACATGGAGTATTGTGGCGGGTATGTATGTAGTTGGATGTAGATGCATGCGCAGTACGTGTGTGTGTGTGTGTGTGGTGCGCGTGATGCACGTGGCTGTTATGTGGAGTGTTTGATGAGATATGTGTATATATATATATGTAGCATGGATGCATATGATCAATGTGGAGTGTATATGGTGTATGTAATATGTGTGTAGTAGTGTATGTGTGTAGTAGTGTATGTGTGTAGTCATGTGTATATGGTGTATGGTTGTTATATAGATTGTGTGGTATGCCTGTAGCCATGTGGTACGTGTGCCTGGCATGTCTAGTGTGTGCCTGGTGTATTGGGTGGAGTTTTGTGTGTGTGGTATATGTGGGTGTGGGGACACAAACAGGACTCTTGTTTACCTTGGGCTCTGTGTGTGCCTTTTTGCATGTTAACGCCTGCCCTAGCCAGCGGGTATGACTGGCTGGATGACTGCAGGTCCTCCACGTAATCAGCTTGCCTTCTTCCTCCTGGGGACAAGTTGCTCCAAATAGATTTTCCATGCCATTCTGGACTGCAGAACCCATCCCAGGTTGGATTCAGTCAAGAGAAAACAAACCATTTGCTCCCAATGAGCATGGTTGGGAATTCGTGTTTCTCTGCAACAAGGCTGAATGCAGCCTGAACACAAAAGGAGAGAACCTCTCTCCTTATTTGCCAATCGTTTTTCATAGCAGAGGAAAGTGCCTATAATTGCCAAGGTTCAGGGAACAACAACAAAGCTTTCAGTACAAATGCTGTATGGGAACATGTTTAAGCCCAGGTTCACTTTCTCCATTATTTTATTCCTTTCCTGCTTTGCACTGACAGAGAAACTCATCATAGTTTTGAAGTAACCAAGTTCATCTTAAGCACTGAAAATTCTTGCTCCTGTAAGCAATCTTTCATAATTTTCCCTTTTATTTAACCTTGGCTTAAGAAGGCAGATATAATTTGTATATATCTGGCTCTGGCAAAGTCTTTATTAGGGGTTGGGGAAAAACTCAATTTGGTGGCAAAGGTATTTCTGAGAAAAATCTGAATCAAAATCTCAAAATATGGTTTCCCCAAAATTCTGACATTGAAAGTTATAAACATGAAGCATCACCTCTTCAGACTCAGCCCCAGATGCCTCCCCAAAATCCTATACTCTCATCCCTGACTTATAGAATCTACCCATCCCTGCTATTAATTTCACAGTCTGACCCACCTCAAAATAATTTGAGTAAAAGGAAAATTTAATCAAATAAATCCATAATACATTATTGCTGTAGCAAGCCAATCCAGAATTTTTCAAAGGGGGATTCCCAGCTCTACTACCTGATTATTCTCCTTCCCCAACTTATAAACTCACTCTACTACTGTCTATGTTATATAAGATCTCAGAATTCTTTCAGTATTTCAGTAACTAAAATTTGAACAGAATCCTTCCACTGGTTTTACTCTAGAGTGAACCACATTATATGATTCTACTAATATATAAAACCATACCATCTCAGCTACTGAAAAATAATCATTAAAAATAATGCAACACAGCACCTTAGCCAGTAGGCAATGGTAGTTACCCAAATATCCTGTTTTATGTCAGCCACATGATTTGAGGCTAGAGGCCTTTACATTTGCTGTAAAATACAACTCATTCCATCTCTTTGCCCAAAAGGTATCATTAATCTCTACTGTCTGCAGTGCAGCAGGAGGAGGTAAATGTGCTGTGACCTCTAACACGTACACACACAGCCTTCAGGAGGTGTTGTCAGGATACAAGGTTTTAAATTTTTATTGTAGAAAATGAAGCACCTACACAGCTAGGGAGACTAGAGCAATGAACCCTCATGTACCCATCACCTTGTTGCAATAAACATGAACTCATTTGAAAATCTTGTTTCATTTATAGTTCTACCCACTCCTGACCCCTATCCTGTCACTGGATTATTTTGAAGCAAATCCCAGACATTATATAATTTCCTCCATAAATATTTTAGCATTTATCTTTAAAGGAACTTTTAAAAACCATAACCCACAATACCATTGTCACATAATAGGATACAATTCAATCATAAATATGAACTTGTCCTATATCTGCTAACTAGCTCTCCAGCTCCCCTATAAGAATGCCATTCCTTCTGTCCGGAATTCTCCCTTTTTCCCTCTTTCTCCCGTCTGTGTTATTAATTACCTGTGCCCAGTACTTAGCACAGAGAATAACTAATTGTTGAAGTAGTGAAAATTATTCCATCTCAGACTTCCAAAGGCTGGAAAAAAGTTCATCTGTGGTAAATTGTTTTCAAATACAGGTAAATAATTCCTATAATTACCCTTCCTGTAACCACACCCTTAGATATTCCCCTCCCACACTGACTCTGAGTTAACTATGTGTATTAGTTGTATCGTTTAACAAACCACTCCCAAATTAAAGCAATGCAGTTTCTGTGGGTCAGAAACCAACGCATGACTGAGCTAGGTCCTCTGCTGCATAGTCTCTTAAAAGGCTGCATTCTCATCTGAAGGTCCAAGCTCATTCACTGATGGGTTGTTGGCAGATTCAATTCTCAAGGAACTGTTAGGCGGAAAGTCCCAGTTCCTCACCCGTTGCTGACTAGAGGGTGCCCTCAGTTCCCTTTCCCATGGACCACTCCATAGGAAAGCACGGAGCAGCTTGCTTTCACACGGAGCAGCTTGCTTTACCAGAGCAAGCACATGATACGAGTCAGGGTGTCACAGTTTTTTATAACCTAATATCAGAAGTGATATCCCGTCACTTTTGGCATGTTCTATTCATTATAAAAAAGTCAGTAGATCCAGCTCTCACACAGTGGGAGGTGATTACACAAGGGCATGACTATCAGAAGACAGGAATCATTGGGAGTCATTTCTGAAACAGCCTACCATACCATGTAACTTGTTTTAGCCAATAGGAGAATAGCAAACATGGCGTAGTAAAAATTTCCAAAGATTATGTCCATATCTTTGGATTTGGATTATGGGTTTGCTCTCCCTTTTTGTGCTTGGGAACCTGAGATCACCATGTATAAGCAAGCCTTGCTGGAGGATGAAACAGAGAATTAGCCTTATGGAGGAGAATGGAAGTATCCCAGCTGATGAACAGCCAATCCCCAGGTGATGTTCTGTCAACCACTAGAACTAATAGTGAGGCTATATGAGGTCTTCCTAGATGCACCAGCTAATCAAAGAAGCATGACAGAGATCTGCAAACACAGTCCTGACCAGAACAACCACTGGGACAAACTATAGAATCGCAAGCTACGTAAAATTATTGTTATTTTAAGGAACTAAGTTTTGGGTGGTTTCTTACGTAGTAAAAGCTAACTGATTCACCTACCAATTCTTTCATGTATACAAAGTAAATGACGATTCAGGAGGCTAAATGATTTGCTCTATGTCAGTGCAGCAGGTACATTGGAAAAAGTTCTCTAGGACCTAGAATTAGAATAATGCAGGTGTTCAAGTCTAAGCTCAGTTGTTTTCTGGCTGGGAGATCTTGGCAACTCCCTTATGCTTTCTGGACTTCCGTTTCTTTATCAGCAAAACAAAACAAAAGTTTTTCCAGAACATCTTTTAGGACTCAAAGCTATGACTTGTCTACTGGGTCATAGACAGAGCAGGGGTTGGTATCCTTTCAGTTCAGATGTCGTCTGTGAATAGCCAGAGATCCCCTTCCTATTCTATTGCACGTATCTGTCTAATGCTAATGAAAGTTATGCCTAGGTACAACAAACATTCTGAACATTTTGATAAATTGAGTCATTACAAATCAGTTACTTTTTGGTTGCTTGATTGAACTGAGTAAGTAATTCCACTATGGATATAAATAACCTGCTAGTAATTGGTCAATTTATCACGTTAA
Organism: Rhynchonycteris naso; assembly: GCA_037038555.1. Classification (NCBI taxonomy): domain Eukaryota; kingdom Metazoa; phylum Chordata; class Mammalia; order Chiroptera; family Emballonuridae; genus Rhynchonycteris; species Rhynchonycteris naso. The sequence goes on from CM073002.1 coordinate 42,333,310, forward strand.
AGCAATTAGAATGATGAAGTAAATGGAGAAGCTTCCAAATGAGGTGCAACGAAATTAGAAGTCTTCTGTGGCAGGGAGGATGCCTCCTTTGCATTGCCACTGGCATAACAGACCTTCACCATTCCTTTAGGTGAAAAAGAAAGAACAAAAGCTTTAAATCTGAATGGAATCTAAGCTCAGCTTCACTACCACCTAGCTGGATGATCTTGGACAAGTTAATTAGCCTCCTGTCTTAAATGAGATTTGTAGTTTCTACCCCATTCACATACAGAGAACATTAAATGTAATAACATGTGGCAAACCTAGCCCTGTATCTGGTCCATTGCAGATTCTCAATAAATATTAGCTCTCCTGTTCCTGGCACCTCTAAACAGCTCCCTATATGCTGCCTCTTTATGCTCCAATCCTTCCCTCACAATGCTGAGAAGAAAGCTCTCTAAAATCTGATCATATCATATGTATGGCCTTAAAAAACTTTGACAAGCCCTGGCTGAGTGGCTCAGCAATAGAGCGTTGGCAAGGCATGTGGAAGTCCAAGGTTCGATTCCTGGTCAGGGCACACAGGAGAAGTGACCATCTGCTTCTGCACCCTTCCCCCTCTTCTCTCTCTCTCTCTCTCTCTCTTCCCCTTCTGCAGCCATGGCTCAAATGGGTTCAAGCAAGTTGGCCCAGGGTGCTGAGGATAGCTCTATGACTTCACCTCAGGTGCTAAAGTGGCTTGGTTGCTGAGCAACAGAGCAGCAGCCCCAGATGGGCAGAGCATTGTCCCCTAGTGGGCCTGCTGGGTGGATCCTGGTCAGGGTGCATGTGGGAGTCTGTCTCTCTGTCTCCTCACCTCTCACTTAATGAAAATAAATAAATAAATAAATAAGAAAAACTTTTGACACTTCTCACTGCTTACTGAAAAAAATTCAAACTTTTATGTAGGCTATCCATGCCCTTCCAACCTCTTCTCCAGCTACCCTTCCCTATGTCTCCAACTCTGTCCCCTGGATGGTTTTGTTTCTTGACCTGTAATATCCTCTCCTGTCAGCCCTGAGCCGTCTCTCATCCATTTCCCGTTTGTTGTCTTGAATTGCATGACTCCATTTATGCACAGGAAATCTTACTATCAAGTTCCAGCTCAGTTGCTACTTGAAGTTCATTCCCTCTGCCATATTGAAGGACATGCTGCACCTACCACTTGGAACTTCAAGTAGAGAGGCACGTACTGTGTATCTCTAGTGCAGGGGTCGGGAACCTATGGCTCACGAGCCAGATGTGGCTCTTTTGATGGCTGCATTGGGCTCGCAGACAAATCTTTAACAAAAACAATAATAAAATTAAAAATATAAAACATTCTCATGTATTATAATCCATTCATTTCCTACTACGCATGTTCATGGTTGTGGGTGGCTGAAGTCAATCCAGCTGTCCTCCGGACAACACCAAATTTTTATTAGATAATGCATAAAGTATATGGGTCGTTGTGAGGTCAGCAAGTAAACTTTCTTCCTTTTCATCAAGTAGTCAGCTAGATAATTGCAGAATCCCTTTTGACAAAGAAGATGGCTAAAAAAAAAAAAGATGAGGAGTATCATACTTTTCAGCAGGAATGGGCAGAGGAATTCGCCTTTGTGGAGAGAGCAGGTTCTGCAGTGTGTCTAATATGCAATGATAAAATTACATCGATGAAACAGTCAAATATAAAGGCACTTCAACACCCGCCATACTACATTTGCATCAAAATATCCAGAGGGGGACAGCAGGAAGAAAGCATGTCAAGAGCTACTGTGCAGAATGCAAGCTAGTCAGCAGCAACTCCGTGTTTGGGCCCAACAAAGTGACTGGAATTCAGCTAGCTTTGCTGGTGCTTTAGCAATTGTGAGAAACGGAAAGCCATTCACAGATGGGGAGTATGCCAAAATATTCATGCTTGATGTTGCCAATGAACTTTTTGACGATTTCTTGGATAAGACAAGATAATCCAACAAATAAAAGACATGCCTCTGTTGGCAAGAAATGTTCACAATCGTACCATCATGATGGCAAATGAAATTGAGGCAACACAAGTGAAGGACATAAATGCAGCACCATTCTTTTCTTTCACTTTGGATGAGTCAACAGACGTAAGCCATTTATCCCAGTTCAGTGTGATTGCAAGGTATGCTGTTGGTGACACACTACATGAGGAAAGTCTAGCTGTTTTGCCTATGAAAGAGACAACAAGAGGGGAGGATTTATTCAAGTCTTTCACTGAGTTCGCTAAAGAAAAACATCTACCGATGGATAAACTTATTTCGGTATGTACTGATGGTGCTTCTTGCATGGTGGGGAAAAACAGAGGATTCGTAGTGCTTCTTCAGAAACATGAAACCCACCCTAAGTTTTCACTGCATCTAACATCAGGAGGCGCTTTGTGCTCAGATGTGTGGTGAGGAGCTTGGTGAGGTGATGTCGCTGGTCATTCGGGTGATCAACTTTATTGTTGCCCAAGCTTTAAATGATCGCCAGTTTAAAACACTGCTGGATGAGGGGGGGAGCAAGATGGCGATGGAGTAGGTGGACGTACCAACTTCCAACTCCCAGAACCAAAGTGGATTATAACTCAATTTTAAGAACCATCATCTGGATAAACCAACTTTGAACTAAACTAAGTGGACCCTTCAACGAAGGAACACAGAAGAAGCCATATTGAGACTGGTAGGAATAGTGAAAACGCGAAGAGGGCTGCCCAGCTCCCTGGAGCGAACGGCAGCCCGGAGAGACCCGCATGGCGGGAGGAGAGTTTGGCATAGAGGGAGGGAACTGGGTCCCAGGAACAAAGCCCCAGCCTGCAGTCCCAGAGCCTAGAAGAGACGTTTGGACAGTATTGAGCTGTGAAACAAGTGAGGATACAGTTTGTGAGAAAGAGACAGTTTTCTCAGACCCAAGTATCTTTTTAAAGGGACAGCGCAGAAAACCTTTCTCACAACCACGCACCCGAGGCTCGGGGAATGGGGACAGAGGAGAGGACCAGAGCAGCAGGAAGAGAGTGTGGACTGAAGGCACAGGGACAAATGCTCTGAGGGACAGCCACCCTAATCCGTGGGCTATGTCACTTCCCTAATCAAAAACGAATATTTCCCCTGGAACTAGCAATACCGGCAAAGGGAGACAGGACACTAGCCAAACAAGCTCTCCTGCAGCAATTAGAGCAGAGCTGATTAGAGGGAGGGAGCTCCCAGGACTACAGTATGGAGACTTAGGGCACTTCCTACTCTGCTGAGGGTTGCTGAAGGGATGGTGGCGGCAGGACGCTGAAACTCAGTTGTGTCCGCATAAGCGGAGGACCAGCTGGTGTGAGCTTGGTCTAGCCCAGCAGGGGCGGAGGGGATGCGCGAAAGCAGTCCGGCAGCTGCGGGCCCTCCTGTAACCCCACTGGCAAAGGAAATGCTGGAGCCCAGGAACAGGCAGAGATCTGCTATGCGACCCTGCTCAAGCTGGCCCTGATGCAAGGACGGGGCTAGGACCAGGGACGGGCAAAGTCTCACGGCTGAGCTCACGCCACAAGCCCCGCCTGGCCCAATAAACTGCGGTTTGCTATCCTGCCTGCGTGAGCTGGCTCAGAACACGGGGGCGGGGTAAAGCCCGGGACGAGCGGAAGCTCACAGCTGAGCGGAAGCCAGCAAACACGCCCGGCCCAATAAACCTTGGTTTGAGACCCTGCGCAGAAGGGCCCTGGCCTCGAGGGCGGGGCTAAAGCTCTGGACGGGCAAAGGCTCACAGCTGAGAGCATGTCACAAGCCCTGTCCATCCCTCGAAACTGTGGCGAGCAGGCTCTAACCGCAATGCTGGGCGGAAGCCCAGAAACAGGCTGGGTCTGCAGCTGAGTAAAGGTGCTCACCTCTAACCTTGGTGCTGAGGCTTGTGGCTTGAGTGACAGCTCCTCCCGTGGAGGAGAGGCAGAAATCACAGCAACAGCTGCAGAGGGCTGGCGCTGGCAACACCCATACCCAACCGCCGTAGGCAGAGGCGGAGGGGGTGGTGGGCCTGCAGACAGACCACACCTAGAGAACACAAAGGCAACAGTGGCCACAACTTGCTTATACACAGACAAAATGGGCAGGCAGAGGAATGCAAACCAAATGAATCAAGAGAAATCCCCAGAGAAGGACCTGAATGAACCAGATATAACCAAACTACCAGAAGCAGAATTTAGAATAATGATAGTTAGGATATTCAAAGAAATTAGAGCAACAATGGATAGTCACTATGAACACCTAAATAAAGAGATAACAAGTATAAAATGAAATTGAAATAATAAAAAAGAACCAGACATAAATGGCAAATACAGTATCAGAACTGAAGACCACAATGGAAGGAATTTGAAAGCAGGATGAATCACACTGAGGATCGAATCAGCGAGTTAGAGGACACAATAAACAAAGGCACAGAAGCAGAGAAGAAAAAGGAAAAGAGACTCAAAAAATGTGAGGAAACTCTAAGGGAGCTCTGTGACAACATGAAGAGAAACAACATTCGCATCATAGGGGTGCCTGAAGAAGAGCAAAGAGGACAGGAAATGGAAACTTTGTTCAATCAAATCATAGCAAAAAACTTCCCTAACTTAAGGCTGGGGAACATTCCACACATTCAAGAAACACACAGAACTCTATTGAAGAGAAACCAAAAAAATCTACACCAAGACACATCATAGTTAAAATACCAAAGCTAATGGATAAAGAAAAAATTTTAAAAGCTGCTAGAGAAAAAAAGGCTATCACCTACAAAGGAGCCCCCATAAGGATGACATCGGACTTCTCAACAGAAACACTTGAGGCCAGAAGGGAATGGCAAGATATAATCAAAGTAATGCAGAACAAGAACCTACAACCAAAACTACTGTATCCAGCAAGGCTAATGTTTAAAACTGAAGGAGAAATAAAGAGCTTTCCAGACAAAGAAAGCCTCAAGGAATTCATAAAAACCAAACCAATTCTGCAAGAGATACTAAGGGGCCTGTTGTGAACAGTTAAAGGGAGGAAAGAATATAGCAAAAAAAAAAAAAAAGCTTTAAAGAATAAAGAATAAAATGGCAATAAACAACTACATATCAATAATAACCTTAAATGTAAATGGATTAAATGATCCAATCAAAAGAAATAGGGTAGCTGCGTGGAAAAAGAAACAGGACCCAGCCTGACCTGTGGTGGCGCAGTGGATAGAGCATTGACCTGGGAACACTGAGGTCGCCAGTTCAAAACCCTGCACTGGTCTGATCAAGGCACATATGGGAGTTGATGCTTCCAGCTCCTCTCTCCTTTCTCTCTCTCTCTCTCTCTCTCTCTCTCACTCTGTGTCTCCTCTCTAAAATGAATAAAATAAAAATAAAAATAAATTAAAAAAAAAAAAGAAACAGGACCCATACATATGCTGTCTACAAGAGACACACCTTAAAACAAAAGATGCACATAGACTGAAGGTAAAAGGATGGAAAAAAATATTTCATACAAATGGAAATGAAAAAAAGCCGGGGTAGCAGTACATATATCGGACAAAATGGACTTTAAAACAAAGGCTGTAGTAAGAGATAAAGAAGGACACTACATAATGATAAAGGGAACAATTCAACAGGAAGATATAACTGTTATAAATATCTACACAACAAATATAGGAGCCCCAACATACATAAAGCAGACTTTGATGGATATAAAGGGCGAGATTAATAGCAATACTATAATAGTAGGGGATTTCAATACCTCACTAACAACACTGGATAGATCCACATGTGAGAAAATTAATAAAGAAACAGCAGACTTAAAGGATACACTAGATCAACTTGATTTAATAGATATCTTTAGAACTTTTCACCCTAAAGCAGTAGAATATACATTCTTCTCAAGCGCTCATGGTATGTTTTCTAGGATCGACCACATGTTAGGACACAAAAATGGTCTCAATAAATTTAAGAAGATTGAAATCATATCCAGCATTTTCTCTGATCACAATGACTTGAAACTAGAAATTAACCACAAAAAAAAAACTGAAAAATACTCAAACACTTGGAAACTAAATAGCATGTTATTAAATAATGAATGGATTAACAATGAGATCAAAGAAGAAATTAAAAAGTTTCTAGAAACGAATGATAATGAGCATACATCAACTCAAAATTTATGGGACACAGCAAAAGCAGTTCTGAGAGGGAAGTTTATTGCACTACAGGCATATCATAAGAAGCTGGAAAAAGCTCAAATAAGCAACCTGACCCTGCATCTAAAAGAACTAGAAAAACAACAGCAAATAAAACCCAGGACCAGTAGAAGGAAGGAAATAATAAAGATCAGAGCAGAAATAAATGACATAGAGGCTAAGGAAACAATACAGATGATCAATGAAACCAGAAGCTGGTTCTTTGAAAAGGTAAACAAGATTGATGAACCTTTAACTAGACTCGCCAAGAAAAAAAGAGAGAGGACTCAAATAAATAAAATTAGAAAGGACAGTGCAGAAATAACAACTGACACAACAGAAATACAAAGCATTGTAAGAAAATACTATGAAGAACTCTATGCCAAAAAATTAGACAACCTAGGTGATATGGACAAATTTCTTGAATCATATAAACTTCCAAAAATCAATCTGGAGGAATCAGAAAACCTAAACAGACCAACTACAACAAATGAGATAGAAACAGTTATCCAAACACTCTCAACAAAGGAAAGTACTGGGCCTGATGGCTTCACAAGTGAATTCTGTCAAAAATTCAAAGAAGAACTAACTCCTAACTCCTCAAGCTATTTGAAAAAATTCAAGAGGAAGGAAGACTTCCAAAATCCTTTTATGAGACGAGCATAATTCTGATCCCAAAACCGGGCAAAGACAACACAAAGAAAGAAAATTATAGGCCTATATACCTGATGAATTTAGACACTAAAATTCTCAACAAAATATTAGCCAACCGGATGCAGCAATATATGAAAAAAATCATACACCATGATCAAGTGGGATTTATTCTAGAGAGGCAAGGCTGGTTCAATATTTGCAAATCAATCAATGTGATTCATCACATAAACCAAAAGAAAGACAAAAATCACACGATAATTTCAATAGATGCAGAAAAGGCATTTGATAAAATCGAGCACCCATTCATGATCAAAACTCTCAGTAAAGTGGGAATACAGGAAACATTCCTTAACATGATAAAGGCCATCTATGACAAACCAACAGCAAACATCATACTAAATGGACAAAAATTAAAAGCAATCCCCTTAAGATCAGGAACCAGGCAGGGGTGCCCCCTTTCACCACTCTTATTCAACATAGTTCTGGAAGTCCTTGCTACAGCAATCAGACAAGAAGAAGAAATAAAAGCCATCCAAATTGGAAAAGAAGAAGAAAACTGTCATTATTTGCAGATGATATGATATTGTATATTGAAAACCCTAAAGTCTCAGTCAAAAAACTACTGGACCTGATAAATGAATTCAGCAAGGTGGCAGGATATAAAATTAATACTCAGAAATCAGAGGCATTTCTATATACCAACAATGAATTGTCAGCAAAAGAAATTAAGGAAACAATCCTCTTCACTATTGCAGCCAAAAAAATAAAGTACCTAGAAGTAAATTTAACCAAGGAGGTTAAGGACTTGTACTCGGAAAATTATAAAACATTGATAAAAGAAATCAAGGAAGATACAAACAAGTGGAAGCATATACCGTGCTCATGGCTAGGAAGAATAAACATCATTAAAATGTCTATATTACCCAAAGCAATTTATAAATTCAATGCAATACCAATTAAAATACCAATGACATACTTCAAAGATATAGAACACATATTCCAAAAATTTATATGGAACCAAAAAATAACATGAATAGCCTCAGCAATCTTAAAAGGAAAAAATAAAGCAGGTGGTATCACTCTTCCGGATATCAAGGTTTACTACAAGTCCATTATCCTCAAGACAGCCTGGTACTGGCATAAGAACAGGCACATAGATCAATGGAACAGAACCGAGAACCCAGAAATAAACCCACAGCTTTATGGACAACTGATATTTGACAAAGGAGGAAAGAACATACAATGGAGTAAAGACAGCCTCTTTAACAAATGGTGTTGGGAAAATTGGACATCTACCTGCAAAAAAATGAAACTAGACCATCAACTTACACCATTCACAAAAGCAAACTCAAAATAGTTAAAAGACTTAAACGTAAGCCGTGAAACCATAAGCATCTTAGAAGAAAACATAGGCAGCAAGCTCTTTGACATCTGTAGCAGCAATATATTTGCCGATTTATCTCCACTGGCAAATGAAATAAAAGGCAAGATAAACAAATGGGACTATATCAAACTAAAAAGTTTTTGCACAGCTAAAGACAATAAGAACAGAATAAAAAGACAAACCACACAATGGGAGAACATATTCGACAGCACGTCTGATAAGGGGTTAATAACCAAAATTTATAAAGAACTTATAAAACTCAACACCAGGAAGACAAACAATCCATTTAAAAAATGGGCAAAAGAAATTAATTTTCTCCAAAGAGGACATATAGATGGCCAATAGGCATATGAAAAAATGCTCAACATCACTAATCATTAGAGAAATGCAAATTAAAACCACAATGAGATATCACCTCACACCAGTCAGAATGGCGCTTATCTGCAAAACAACAGAGTAAGTGCTGGCCAGGATGTGGAGAAAAGGAAACCCTCCTGCACTGCTGGTGGGAATGCAGACTGGTGCAGCTACTGTGAAAAACAGTATGGAGATTCCTCAAAAAATTAAAAATCAAACTACCTTTTGACCCAGCTATCCCACTTATAGGAATATACCCTAAGTATACCATAGCACTGTTCGAAAAGAAGAAATGTGCCCCCATGTTCGTGGCAGCATTGTTCACAATAGCGAAGATCTGGAAACAGCCTAAGTGTCCGTCAGAGGACAAGTGGATTAAAAAGCTATGGTACATTTATACTATGGAATACTACTCAGCCATAAGAAATGATGACATCGGATCATTTACAACAAAATGGATGTACCTTGATAACATTATACGGAGTGAAATAAGTAAATCAGAAAAAAAAAAAAAACCTGAGAACAGCATGATTTCATACACAGGTGGGACATAAAAGTGAGACTATGAGACATGGACAAGAGAGTGGTGGTTACAGGGTGGGGTAAGGAGGGGAGGGTGGGATAGGGAGGAGGGGAGGGGCACAGGGAAAACCGGACAGAAGGTGACAGAGGACAATTTGACTTTGGATGACGGGTATGCAACACAATTGATAAGATAACCTGGAGATGTTTTCGTTGTATATATGTACCCTGATTTATTGGTGTCACCCCATTAAAATTAATTTTAAAAATCCCAATACTAAGTCTTAGCCTCTCCAAAACAGTTCCTTGTAACTCAACTACTTTCTCTTTCTGTGAATGCTTCCATTAATTTTGGTCAATATGTTCCTGATTATGTCACCTTAGCTAGTATTATTCTCTTAAAGATACTGGTTGCTCTTGCGAACAGAAAGCATGTCTTGGGATCTTTAATCTCTCAAAATTTTAATTTAGGAATACTGTTTTGCCTAGTGATAAACTGATGGTTGGCACTTAAAATAAGTGTGAGATTTCAAATTTTCTCCCTATTTTCAGAAATGCTTGTTTGCTTTGTACTACTTGAAAAAAGTATTTCGTTTAAAAAAAAATCAAATAAATATTTGAACCACAAAAAAAAAAACACTGCTGGATGAAGTTGAGAATAATTCTCTTGGTCAGCTTCTGCACAGCAATGTGCGTTGGTTGTCAAGAGGGAAGGCGCTCAGCCGTTCCGTGGCTTGTCTAAGCAAAATTCGAACTTTTCTTAAAATGAAAAACATCGAGCATCCTGACTTAGCTAACACTGAGTGGCTCCTGAAGTTCTACTATCTTGTGGACATGACTGAACATCTGAACCAGCTCAATGTGAAAATGCAAGGCGTTGAAAAAACAGTCTTATCCCTTCAACATGCAGCGTTTGCATTTGAAAACAAGCTGGAACTCTTCATCGCTGTCATTGAAACAGTAGTTTACTTTGTAAAACTGGGAGAGTTTAAAGAAAAACAAAACACATACATAAAAAGATGCATGCACAGCAAGTGACCCTGCTCATCATCTTGATCTCCAGTAGCTAGCGGGCTTCACATCTAATCTCCTGTAGTAATTCAAAGCGTGCTTTGGAGAATTTCGTGAGTGCACTCATCTTTTTAAGTTCATCATCCATCCACACGAGTGTGCAGTGGACAGTGCCGATCTGAGTTACATCCCCAGTGTTTCTATCAGAGATTTTGAGCTACAAGCTGCTGACCTAAAGTCCTCAGACATGTAGGTGAATGAGTTCAAGTCACTGAATGAAGATTTGGAAAGACTTATATGACAGCAAGCAGAGTTGGCGAGCAGACACAAGTGTGGAGAAATAAAAAAACTTTAACCCGCGAACCAGCTGATTGTCAAAACTTGGAGTGTGCTTCCCATCACATACCACACACTACAGCATGTGAGTATTGCTGTACTGACAATGTTTGGCTCTACGTATGCATGTGCACAGTATTTTTCACATCTAAAGAATGTTAAGACCAACCTACGATCACGTTTAACAAATGGAAGTCTCAGCGCCTGTGTGAAGCTTAAGCTCACCACATATCAACCAGACTACAAAGCCATCAGCAAAACCATGCATTAATGCAGAAGTTGCATTAATGGTAAGAAGTACTTTATTCATCATTGGTTAGCAACAGCATAACAACGTTATTAAAAATAATTCAGAGACTTATTGTACTTTAAAAGTGTTGGTCTTATATAAAAAAGCACACATTTACTTGTATTTAGTGTTAAACAAATTGTGTGGCTCTCACGGAATTACATTTTAAAATATGTGGCATTTATGGCTCTCTCAAAAAGGTTCCCGACCCCTGCTCTAGTGCCTGTTATTGCATTGCGTAGTCAGAGACTCCCAGCAAATATTTTTGAAGGAACATATTAAAAGGCTTATGACTAAAAATTCATAAATATTATGGAAAGGCAAAAGATTTGTTTGTCAAAGCTGAGACTCCCCTAGAACTAGGAGATACACAAAAATGAGACTCAGGGATGTGGACAAGAGTGTGGTTGTCACTAGGGGAAGGGAAAATGAGGAGAGGGAGGGGTTGAGGGGAGGGGAGGGACACAGAGAAAACCAGATAGAAGGTGACAGAAGACAATTTGACTTTGGGTGATGGGTATGCAACATAATCAAATGTCAAAATAACCTGGAGATGTTTTCTCCGAATCTATGTACCGTAATTAATCAATGTCACCCCATGAAAATTAATTGTCTAAATAAAAAAAAAGAAGCCTGACTTAATAAACTGGCTTGTAATCTTACTGAATCTCTTACCTCTATAGGCAACCTAAGCAGCAAGAACTGTAGGCTCGAAGAGGTATTTCTGACATTGTAAGAATAATAGACCCATAGCACAGAAATATTCATGGTCTCTCCCTAACCTTCCTATATAGTATCACAACGGGCAGCTTTCCCACCCAGCATCCCATTGTGCCAACATCAAAGGCAAATAGGAAACAGATGAACCCTGAGCCCATCCAAAATAACAGTTTTTGTATTAGTAAAGTGGTAGAAGTGGTAGATATTGGTGGATCACCTTAATATGATTTTCAAAATTCATAAATCTATCCCTCAGCTGCTCTTTGAAAAGAACATACCAGTTTTGTGCCAATTTGTCTTATCAACTAGAGAAATATTTTTATCTCTGGAAAAACAGTTAGTGGAAAAATAAACCTCCAGAGTCAGTATTGAGCATAAAAGGGGAGTGCAAAAAGGCCAGTCATTAATCTGCCAAGCAATCAGCCTCCTGTAGGCATCAATATATAGCCTCAGTGCCCAAGCCTAGTAACCACTAGACATTTCCTGAGTGATATGATGTGACACTAGTAGAAGCAGGATCTAGGTCAACTTTGTGCTCCACACAATACAACCCGTTCTTTACGCTCCCATGGTCCAAACTTAAATTCTGGAAGCGATGGACCTGTCATAATTCTGAAACAAGCACACTCTGGCTACTTTTAAAGGTAGCATACACACACATTCTGCCATTTCCATTAAAAACATCTTTTTTTCTTGATGATTAGCAATTAAAATAATTCAGCTCTAATTAGCTCATTTCAGTAAGCAGCTAAAGGCTAAAATGACAATAGAGAGCAATCTGGAATACAACGATAGATTTGTGGATCATAAATGAGACAGCTGCAGTACACATGCAACTCATGAAGATGCTGGTCGGTGTCAACACTCCACCCACATCCAGGGACCAAGCTCATAGGCAGTGCTCAGGCTCCTTTACCCACTCCACAAATAGTGACTGATCATCTTCTGTGTGCCGGGCCCTGGCCTGGATGCTAGAGAAATCAGAAAAGAGACAGAAACCAATCATAAGAGTATAAAAGGTAATTTGCTTTGCTTGAGGCATTTAAACAAACCACAATAAAAAATAAAAATAAAAAAGAAGGGAGAAATAGATATGTCTGCCTGGAGCCATCAAAATATATTTCACAGCCTGACCTGTGGTGGCGCAGTGGATAAAGCATGGACCTGGAAGGCTGAGGTCGCCGGTTCAAAACCCTGGGCTTGCCCGTCAAGGCACATATGGGAGTTGAAGCTTCCTGCTCCTTCCCCCTTCTCCCTCTCTCTCACTTTCTCTCCCTCTCCTCTAAAATGAATAAATAAATAAAAATTATTTAAAATATATATTATATATTTCACAGAAAGAATGAGTTAGCACTGGTGATGCAGACTAGGTGGGCAGTGGTATTATGGGAAAGAGAACAACATGCATGCAGGAAGAAAAGGCCAAGGGCCACTCTGTAAGTCTGTCTTGCTTGAAAGTAACGTGGGCCTGAAGAAGCAGTCAGACAAAGAGTCCGAATTGGTGGGCAGGGCCAGCTCAGGAAAAACTCAGTAACGTTTAGATGTATTCTCCTAAATGGAAACAGTTATCAGAAATTGTAAACAGCCTGACCCCCTGGCACAGTGGATAGAGTATCAGCCTGGAACACAGAGGACCCAGGTTCAAAACCCCGAGGTTGCTGGCTTGAGCATGGGCTCACCAGCTTGAGTGTAGGGTTGCTGGCTTGAGTGTGGGATCATATACATGATCCCATGGTCGCTGGCTTGAGCCCAGAGGTCACTGGCTTGAAGCCCAAGGTTGCTGGCTTGAGCCCAAGGTTGCTGGCTTGAGCAAGGGGTCACTTGCTCTGCTGGAGCACCCCAATCAAGGCACATATGAGAAAGCAATCAATGAACAACTAAGGTGCCACAACAAAGAACTGATGCTTCTCATCTCTCTCCCTTCCTGTCTGTCTGTCCCTATCCGTCCCTCTCTCTGTCTCTCTCACAAAAAAAAAAAAGAAAAGAAAAGTAATCATAAACTAAACAGATTTATAAAGTCTAGCTGCTCTTCAATGGATCAATGAAGCTGATCCATGCTGGGGAATGCTGGAACTCCATTTATTTATAACCTCCACAACACAAAACCCAAACCACTGCTTCATGAGGGAGGAAGTTGTGGCAGGCAGCCTCTAACGTGGTCCCCAGTGATCACTACTTTCTGGTATTCACACTCTGCATAATTCCCTCCCTTGAGTTGTGGACTAAATTTAGCAACTCCATAAGTAGTGAGGGAGTCATTTCCAAGATTACAAAGACTAAGGCTTCTGTTTTTTATCATCTATCTATCTATCTATCTATCTATCTATCTATCATCTATCTATCATCTATCTATCTATCTATCTCATCTCTTTCTAAGAGAAGCCAACTGCCATGCTGTGAGTGGCCCAAAGGAAAAGCCCACATGGCACCATGAGAAGGAACTGACCTCCTGACCAACAGCCAGTAAAAACCTAAAGCCTGCCAACAACCACATGAGTGAGCTTGGAAGTAAATTCTCCCAATTAAATCCTGAAAGGAAACCACCACTATAGTCAACAGCTTGATTGTACCTGGGTAGGAGACCCTGAGCCAATAAACTGCACCCAGATTTTAGACTCACAGAAACTATGAGGTAATAAATGTTTGTTGTGTTGCAGGTACTTTAAATAATGAGGGCATTATGCTGAGTGAAATGAACCACAGAAAGACAAATACCATATGATCTCGCTTATATATGGAATGTAAAAGAACACACACACACATAAATGTAGAAAACAGATCGGTAGATTAGTAGTTGTGAGACAGAAGGAAGCAGGAGGAGGAGTTAAGTGGGTAAATGGGTGAAGGTGGTCAAAAGGTACAAAATCTCAGTTGTAAAATAAATAAGTCATGGGATGTGATGTACAGCGTGGTGACTATAGTTAATAATAATGTATTACATATTTAAAAGTTCCTAAGATACAATAAATTAAAATTTAAAAAGTTCCTAAGGTAGTAAATCTTAAAAGTTCTCATCAGAAGAAAAAATTGATCACTATATGTGATGATGGATATCAACTAGATTTATTATGGTGATCATGTTACAATATATACATATACCAAATCATTCTGTTGTATACCTGTGTATGGCAAGTAGCCGCGGCCATGGCCATGGCCAGGCAGTTGCAGGTTCACATTAGATTTGGGCAGACGGTAAAGAAACTGCAGAGCCAAAAACTGGTGGGCCATTCCTTTATTCTAGCCTCGCACCTGGCAGGTGAGTAAAAACACACAGGGCACCAAAACCCACTCATTCAGAGCTTACAAAGCTACTGACACATCTGGGTTTTTCTAGAATCAAAGGCCCCACCAGTCTGTCACCTCTGGTTCCCCATCTGCACATCTTCTCCCTCCTCTTTGCTCTCACCCTGCAAAAATGGCTTCCTACTCTCCGCACAAATTGGCTGCTTTCTCTTTCCCTGGCATCTTGGCTTCTTTCTCCTCCTTCTGAAAAACTACCTGGGCCCACAAAGAACCATCCTCTAGCACACATTAACATAACAAAGCCCCTTCCCATGCAGGAAGTTAATTAGTAGTTTCACCCAGGTAGCACCATTCACGTGGGCAGTGGCCATTTTCATATATATATATATATATATATATATATATATATATATATATATATATATATATTATTATTATTATTAATTCTAATGGGGTGACACCAATAAATCAGGGTACATATGTACAATGAAAACATCTCCAGGTTATCTTATCATTCAATTGTGTTGCATACCCATCACCAAAAGTCAAATTGTCCTCTGTCACCTTCAATCTGGTTTTCCCTGTGTCCCTCCCCTCCTCCCTATCCCACTCTTCCCTCCCTCCCCCCATCCCATAACCACCACTCTCTTGTCCATGTCTCATATTCTCACTTTTATATCCCACCTATGTATGAAATCCTGCTGTTCTCAGTTTTTCTTTTTTTATGATTTACTTATTTCACTCTGTATAATGTTATCAAGGTACATCCATTTTGTTATAAATGATCCGATGTCATCATTTCTTATGGCTGAGTAGTATTCCATAGTATATATGTACCATAGCTTTTTAATCCACTCGTCTTCTGACGGACACTTGGGCTGGTTCCAGATCTTCGCTATTGTGAACAATGCTGCCATGAACATGGGGGCGCATTTCTTCTTGTCCGATGTCATCCTTATGGGGGTTCCTTTGTAGGTGATAGCCTTTTTTTCTCTAGCAGTTTTTAAAATTTTTTCTTTATCCATTAGCTTTGGTATTTTAACTATGATGTGTCTTGGTGTAGATCTTTTTGGGTTTCTCTTTAATGGAGTTCTGTGTGCTTCTTGAACGTGTGGAGTGTTTTCCAGCCTTAATTTAGGAAAGTTTTCTGCTATGATTTGATTGAACAAAGTTTCCATATCCTGTCCTCTCTCTTCTTCTTCAGGCACCCCTATGATGCGAATGTTGTTTCTCTTCATGTTGTCACAGAGCTCCCTTAGAGTTTCCTCACAGTTTTTAAGTCTCTTTTCTTTTTTCTTCTCTGCTTCTGTGCCTTTGTTTATTGTGTCCTCTAACTCGCTTATTCGATCCTCAGCGTCATCCATCCTGCTTTTAATTCCTTCCATTGTGGTCTTCAGTTCTGATACTGTATTTGTCATTTCTGTCTGATTCTTTTTTATTATTTCAATTTCATTTTTTATACTTGTTATCTCTTTATTTAGGTGTTCATAATGACTATCCATTGTTGCTCTAATTTCTTTGAACATCCTAACTATCATTATTCTAAATTCTGCTTCTGGTAATTTGGTTATATCTGGTTCATTCAGGACCTTCTCTGGGGATTTCTCTTGATTCATTTGGTTTGCATTCCTCTGCCTGCCCATTTTTTCTGTGTACAAGCAAGTTGTGGCCACTGGAGTCCAGTAGGTGTTGCCTTTGTGTTCTCTAGGTGTGGTCTGTCTGCAGGCCCCCCACCCCCTCTGCCGGTGCCTAGGGTGATTGGGTATGAGCGTTGCCAGCGCCGGCCCACTGTGGCTTTTGCTGTGATTCCTGCCTCTCCTCCGTGGGAGGGGCTGTCACTGAAGCCACAATACTTAGCACCAAGGGTAGAGGGGAGCACCTTTGTTCAGCTGCGGACCCAGCCTATTTCCGGACTTCCGCCCAGAACCAGCAGTCGGAGCCTGCTCGCTACAGTTCCGCGGGTTAGGCGGGGCTTTTGACGTGCTCTCAGCTGTAAGCTTTTGCCCATCCGGAGCTTTAGCCCCGCCCTCGAGGCCAGGGCCCTTTGCGCAGGGTCGGAAACCGAGGTTTATTGGGGCGGGCGTGTTTGCTGGCTTCCGCTCAGCTGCGTACTTCCGCTCGTCCCGGACTCTACCCCGCCCCCGCGTTCGGAGCCCGCTCGCGCACGTATACTGGCCAACCGCGGTTTCTCCGGCCCGGGGGGTGGGGGGCTGGTAGCGTCAGCTCAGCCGCGAGCCCCTGCCCATCCCTGGTCCTAGCCCGGTCCCCGCGGTCAGCGCCGGCTTGCGCAGGGCCTGCCTGTTCCTGGCCTCCCGCTTTGTCCCCTTAAGTGGATTAAAGGCGGGCCCGCAGCTTCCGGACCGCTTTCGCGCGTCCCCTCCGACCCTCTGGGCTAGACGATCTCCCACCGGCTTGGCCTCTGCCCACGCCGACAGAACCGCGTTTCAGCGTTCTGTTGCCCCAAACCCTTAAGCAGCCCTCAGCAGAGTAGGAAGGGACCTAATACTCCACACTGTAGGCCTGGGAGCTCCCTCACTTGTTTCACAGCTCAACACTGTCCAAACGCCTCTTCTAGGCTCTGGGACTGCAGGCTGGGGCTTGGTTCCTGGGACCCAGGTCCCTCCCTCTCCGCCAAACTTTCCTCCTGCCGGGCTGCCGTTTGCTCTGGGGAGCTGGGCAGCCCTCTTCGCGTTTTCCCTATTCCTACCAGTCTCAATGTGGCTTCTGCAGTGTTCCTTGTTTGAAGAGTCCACTTAGTTTAGTTCATAGTTGGCTTATCCAGATGATGGTTCTTAAAATTGAGTTATAATCCGCTTTGGTTCTGGGAGTTGGAAGTTGGTATGTCCGCCTACTCCGTCGCCATCTTGCTTCCCGCAGTGGCCATTTTTAACAATAAAAGTGAGCAAACTCAGAAAATACAGATTTCACAAACTCATTTGCCCAACAACCTGAAACTAATATAATGTTCTATGTCAATTATAGCTCCAAAAAAAGGTTAGTGCAAAATTAGTTGCAGAAAGATGACATGTAACATTACAGCACTGGATGTAGCTTCTTCCAGGAATCATCAATACAGTTAGCTCCAAACAAGGTCCATGGTAGCTGCATTTGGAAAATGAACCCCTTCTTTGCCCCAGCTTCAAAAGGGATAAAGATAAGGCTTTCTTTCTTTCTCTACTACTCATTTCTACTTGGCTACTCATTGCTACTTATTACTCTGTAGAATTCAAGACACTACTCTTATTCCATCTAGGATAGGACGGGGCTTCTACTCCCCCACTGACAGCTAGCCCTCCCCAGGGAGCTGCTTTCCCCTCTCCAGGGATTTTCATCCTTTACTTCCCAGAGAGAGAGCCACGCCCCTCTCTGTGGTAGCTGTTGTGATTTCCAGGAGACACAGAGCTGGGAACTCCACACCCTCCTTATATCTCCCATGGGTGTACATTCAAATGCATATGTTTCTGTTTGGAAGCTGAAGGTGTAAATAGTTTTGAAAGTGACTAAGAGGAGAGTTTTGCAGATTCAAAATATTGACAAGATTGGCTAAGGAAAGTGACCCTTTTATTACTCAGGAAAGTGAAGTCTTAGAAAAGTGATGAGGCAAGTTGCCCAAGGTCACAAAGCACTCATCCCACAATCTGTTCCTGGAGAAGAAAATAGAAATCATATTTTGTGATTCCAAAGCTTCTGCTCTTCCTTCCACCTTAAAGGTGGAAGCTTCTCTGCATTTAGGCATTTTAACCTTTGATTAGTCCTTTTTATTCTCTTCCCACTATTGATTAGTAGAGCAATGTTTTGATATTGTGATATTTCAGGCAAGGACTCAGCAGTGCCCAAACCCTGCCTTGCCTGCCACTCCCTTCTCAGCTCCAAGAAAGCCAAGTACAATAAATAATCGTAGATTGTGAAACAAGATAACTCTTTATTAAGATGACCTAGGCATTCACACTCCAATGTAAAGCTCGCTGCTGAAAAACTAAGTAGGACCTCCTCCTGGAATGTCTCTGTCCTCTGACCATATGCGAAGAGGAGGAAGTTTAAGAAAAAGGGAACTATATGGCCAGTTTTGCACAATAGGCCTTGGCTGAATCACTTACCCAAATGCATGTTAGGAGGAAAGTAGAAGAGAGGAGTAACTGGCTGGGCCTGATCTATCTACAGATAGAAGCGACACAGAAGTACAAGAGAGAAGTGTAAGGCCAAGGGCCACCGCCATCATGGGCCTTCACATGCAGGTTTTCATTAAATTCAGGCAGACAGGTAAAGAAACAGTGGAGCCGAGAAATGGTGGGCCATCCTTTATTCAAGTCTCGCACCGGCCAATGAGCAACACACAGGGAAAACACTTCCCTCTTCATTCAGAGCTCACAAAGCTACTGACACATTATCCAGTTCCACAGTATAAAGCCAGTATTCGCGGCCACCATCACAACATCCTGGCCAGTGCAGGTTCCATTAGATTCAGACAGTCGGTAATGAAACAACAGAGCCAAGAACTGGTGAGCCATTAGCTTTAATTCTAGCTTGGAGCCGGCAGGCAAGTAAAAACACACACTGGGCTCCAAAACTCACTCATTCAGTGCTCTCAAAGCTACTGACTTATCCTAGTTTCCTAGAATCAAAAAGGTTTCTAGCTCACCAGACTTATTCACCTCTGTTCCCCATCTCCTTCTCCTGCACAAACTGGCTTCTTCCTCAGCAATCTGCCATCTTGGCTGCTTTTCCTCTCCTCCATGTGGCCTTACTCTGCTCTCCTCTCTAATGCCAACCTCAGGAACTGAGAGAGAGCAAGCTCCCGGTCTGCCCCACTTTATAGTGTAGAATCCAAACCTTTAATCCAATCTACAAACAAGGAAGTCTCTGATTCAAAGTCACTTATCTGAGGCATAATGAGAAAATTCCTCATGAGAGTGCACCACCCCACATCATCCAATCAGTCAAGGGTGTGAGGAA
The DNA here is from genome assembly GCA_037038555.1 of Rhynchonycteris naso. Lineage (NCBI taxonomy): Eukaryota > Metazoa > Chordata > Mammalia > Chiroptera > Emballonuridae > Rhynchonycteris > Rhynchonycteris naso. The sequence goes on from CM073002.1 coordinate 42,352,932, forward strand.
AAGCTTACTCTTAAAACTTGCACATGGGCAGCACCATCTTGAACAAAGTGAGCATAATATATTTTATCTGCCCAACACACAGCCAGGAGAATCTTCTCCGGTTTCTCCTAAAACCAGTCTCAGCGGAGCTCACAAAAGCCCCTCACCTCTGGTTTCCATCTCCTTCTCTCTTCACAAACTCTGCCAAAACATGGCTTCTCCCTTCTCTTTCCATACTTTCTGGCACAAAAATCTCTCCTCCAGCAAACATTAGTGTAAAGCCAGTGGCCAAGGCCACCATCACAGCTACCTGGCTCATGCAGGTTACCATTTGATTCGGGCAGTCGGTAATGAAACGATGGAGCCAAAAACTGGTGAGCCATCAGCTTTAATTCTAGCTTGCACCCGGTGGACAAGCAAAAACACACACTGGGTTCCAAAACCCACTCATTCAGTGCTCACAAAGATACTGACTTATCCGAGTTTCCTAGCATCAAAGGCTTCTAGCTCACCAGTCTTATTCACCTCTGTTTCCCATCTCCTTCTCTCTGCACAATCTCTGCACTAACTGACTTCTCCCTCAGCACTCCACCATCTTGACTGCTTCTCCTGGCCTCCACCTGGCCTCCACCTGGCCTTACTCTGCTCTCCTCTCTAATGCTAACCTCAGGAACCAAGAGAGAGCAAGCTCCCAGTCTGCCCCACTTTATAGTGTAGAAATCCAAACCCTTAATCCAATCTACAAACAAGGAAATCTCTGATACAAAGTCACTTATATGAGGCATAATGGGAGGATTCCTCATGAGTGCACCACCCTACATCATCCAATCAGTCAAGGGTGGGGAAAAGCTTACTCTTAAAACTTGCACATGGGCAGCACCATCTTTAACAAAGTGAGCATAATATATTTTATCTGCCCAACACTCAAAAATTACAAATTTTACAAATTTATTTGCCCAACAAGAAGCATATAGGTATATATACTTTAGTAAATATAGTTACCTGGTGCTGCATAACAAATCATTCGAATACTTACTGGCTGACAACTGTAAGGTTTGGCCAAAGGAGAACACCCGAGTTCAGGTTAGGAAAAGTTTATTAGGGGTCATCTGCTGGACTGACTCCTAAGGCGAAGGTCAGCAACCGGTTCTCTAACAGGTAGGGCTAAATAGGGGATTCGAGGGTAGGAGCTAACAGTCAGTAAGGAAAAATGTAGCTTTCAGTGATTTATGTCAGATTAACTGTAAGTAAGCTAGGGGACCTTCCACACCCAGGTTAGTCACCCAAATGCCCAGGGGCTAGTGACCTGAACACCCAGTTTGTCAGTGTCCTTTGGTCCACTTAAGGGAGGAGGGGGTCCTGGCCCCCACCTGCAACCCTATCAGCAACAATCATCACTGACCATCTCTTGCAGTTTCTGTGGTCTGGGATTCAGTCAGGACATAACAAGGATGGCTTTTCTCTGCCCCACAATTCCTGGAGCCTTCACTGGAAGACTCAAAGGCTGATAAGTGGACCCATCTGAGGGAGCTTTCACTCACGTGTCTGGTGGTTGGGAATTAGCCAGAACACTCAGACATGGTGTTTGTATGTGGCTTCCTCAAAACAAGGTACATGTCCCAAGACAGAGCCAAGTGGAACTCACGTTAACCTTTATGACCAGCCTCAAAAGCCAGGCAGCGTCTCTTCTGCTTTATTCATTTAGTTGGGGTGGTGACAAAGTCCTGTCTAGGTCCAGAGGGAGAAAGCAGTCCCTACCTCACAATGAAGCATTCAGCATCACACTGTAAGAAGAACAAGAGAGATAAGACATTTTTGGAAAATACAATCTGTCACGTAGCCCAACTGATGTCTTGGTTCTGACCATTCAGATTAGAAACTTTTTCCAATAAATAAATAAAACTTTCCTTGCTGGGTGAGGAGCTAGGAAACAGGTGATCTGAGATGAGCTTGGCTGGGAAGAGGGCTTAAATCATTATTTCACAGAACCATCACCCTCTTCCTATAAATATTAATTTAAAGATTCCTTTCCACTCTCTTTGTAACTTCCTTGTCTTGGCCCATAACAAATATTCAAATAAACTGTCCGTCTTGACTTCTGGATAAGACTGAGTTGATGAGTAAGAGGACATCGCTAGATACCCAAGAAGGACCCCTACCCACTCAACTCCCTTCCAAACCAAAACAAACAAACCTAACACTTCATTGTAGTGTGCCTGAAAAATTCACATGAAAGTTCATTTGTCTTAAAACTACACCAAATGTTAAATTCAAATCTAGTAGAAGTTATTAATCGTGTATATTTCAATAGAAATCTACTGCATTTGAACTGACAGCTAACATACTAGCATTTATTAACAGCTTACAATGTGCTGCATACCATGTTAATCGTGCTGATAATCTCCCATATAATCTTTACAAAAATAATCTATAACATAGGTCCTCGTAACCACCCCCACTTTACAGATGAGGAAGCTGGAGGCGCAGGGAACTTCAGTGATGTGTTCAAGGCAGTACAGCTAGTAAGTTCTAATGCTGAGACCGAACTGAGGCAGTCTGAGTCTGGAGTCCATGCCCCACTGCATTATTATTACATGGGAAAACCTCATGCAAACCAGTTACAGGGTAAAGAGCACTGTGAACACCTTTGTTAATTAAAAAAAGAGATAAACATAATGAAGTAAAATTTTACCTAAAATATTTAGTGAGGGGAAAAAGTAATGAGTCAAGAGTAGAAGAAAAAAATGATGAACAAGAATATAAATTAAATAAGAGACAAAAACCAAGTTAGTATATTGTAAAAGTAAAAAGCAGTTTTTTTAAATAAACTACTATTGTCTCAAGCAAAACAAGAAAAAAATACAAATTGATAGGTTTAGAAATAAGAACATACTATATAACCAAATGGGTGCTTGCTTACAAAAATATTAAGCACTGTGACAGATCAAATAACTAGAAAAGAAATACAAGCAGTAACCCCACAAAGATGCCTCGTCCTCATTTTTCAAATTGTAGAAAAAAAATCCCTGTTACAAGAACTTTAAATATATATGTTTGTGTGTGTGTGGTGTGTGTTATGCTATCAAACTTATTTTATTAAGTGAAATTATTAATTTCAAATTATAGGTCAATCTCATTAATGAACATAAACATTAAGATTTTATGTTAGCAAAAGGAAAGAAAGATACTTGATATGTACTAGTCACTATGCTTAATTCTAGAAATAGAAAATTGGTATGAAGTAAAACTAATATAGCACATCACATGAACAAGAAAATGGAAATTTTATATATATATTTATATATAGTCTCCAAAGAGATTTTCATAAATTGGCTATAATTCTTATCTTTAAACATTTAAAACCAGAAGATGTTGTCATTTAGAGATTTTTTTCTTTTTTGTCATTTGAAATTTTTTGTCAGTGATTCACCAGAAAAGCTGATTCCTAGTCTGCATTGTTTAAACCCATCTCTCTGATACGAGAATATATCCTTTAGTGCTGGAGGATGAATGCAGAGAAAGGGAGGTTGGTAAAATATCAGCATCTTGAGGCAAGGATCCTGCTATCTTCAGACTGCGGCACTAGAGATCTAGGATCTAAGGAGAGATGAATTTAAGAGACTCACATGTGTAAAATACCTTACTTAGCAAAGCCCAAGGAAAAATTGTTTCAGCTCTTCCAAACAGAAAACTAAGGCATTAGCTGTGTTGGATTCCAGTGTGAACATGATGAAGTGTATATTAAAAACAAAGAGTTGATTTTATTCTTAAAGAAGAAACACATCAGGATTTCTCAAATCAGGATTTATTATTCCAAAAATGTTGTCAGTAAATATTCAAGAAGAAAAGAAAACATATTTTGTGATTCCAAAGCTTCTGCTTCTTCCTTCTGCCTTAAAGGTGGAAGCTTCTCTGCTTTTAGGCATTTTAACCTTTGATTAGTCTTTTTCATTCTCTACCCCTATTGGTTAGTAGGGCAATGTTTTGATATTGTGACATTCCAGACAACAAAAATGTTATGTATAATTATTAGAAAGGAAAAAACAAACATATCTTATTTTATAGATGGCATGATTGCAGATCTAAGGAAATCAACTAAAAATGACTGAAAGTAATGAGTTTAGCTATAGGACTGACTTAAAAAATTGTATGTATGTACCGTATTTCCCCATGTATAAGACAATCCCGTGTATAAGACGCACCTGAATTTGGGGGCTCGAAATTTGAAAAAATTATATATTACATAAAGTTATTAAACTCAAGTTTTATTCATTATAAAATTCATACAACTCATCACTGTCAAAACTCCCACCCATTAGCTTGTCCTCATCTGTGTCTGATGAAGAATCACTGTCTTCAACAATGAGCACAAAAACAAGAGCAAAAAAAGTGGGAAATGCAAATAAAAAATTCTACAACCACTGTATAAGACGCACCCAGTTTTTAGGCCCCAAATTTTTCAGAAAAAAATGCATCTTATACTTGGGGAAGTACAGTATATATACGGAGTGGGCAAAAGTAGGTTTACAGTTATGAGTGTGTGAAAGTTTATTCTTGTATTATTATTTATTAATTATTGTATTGTTTACTTGTATTACAACAGTAAACCTACTTTTGCTCACCCCTGTATATAATATATATGTATGTATTATATGTATACATATATACTGATATATAACAAGAAAATTCTGTAAAAGTGAATTCTGTTGTTGCCAATACAACAAAACCAGATTAAATACATAGGGATTGATTTAACTTGTGGCAAGGTTTATTCAGAGAATAATAGAAAGGGTTGTTAATAAGTTGAGTGCTATACCATACCTGCTCCTGATTAAGAAAGTAAATATATTACTATTTCCAAGGTTAATGTGTAGATTTATCAATTAAAGCCTCAACAGGTTAATTCAAAGTACCTAACAAACAGGAGTGCAGTTCTTCTGATATAGTAACAAGAAGAATGCCAAGAATATTTATTTTTTAAAAACATGATTATTGACCCATTCTATTGTGCTTTTTAATAATTTACTAAACTTTAAAATATATTATAAGCTGATAATTATAAAAGCAATGAAACACTAGGTTAAAAACAAAACAAATTGTTGAATCAGAAAACAGACATGTAATAGATTAATTCAAATCCTAAGAGTTTCATTTATGACAAATCAGTGAGGAAAGAAATCGTTAATAAATGCTACTGAGACAATTAGAAATTGGTATAAAGAAGCATTTACTTAAACATATAGTAATTAAGAACAGAACTGCAATCAGATCATCTTTGGCAAATTCCTTAATATTTCTAAGTCTCTTTATCCTTTTTGGTAAATGGGACTCATACTCTTAAGGGTAGTTTTTAGGAGTAACTTAGATTATGTATGTACAATGCTTAGCATAGTGCCAGGAACATAGTAAACTGTGTTATCATAACTCAGAGTGTTAAATATAAACTAGAACAAACAAACTGGTTAAATGATCTAGAAATACAAACAGAAAAGCATGTTTATCCCCTGGTGAAGAAAAAAAATTTAATCATAAGGCAGACAAGATGGATGTACAAAATATTTTTTAAAAAACCCAAAACATAACTTTCAAACAAAATGTATTACTTAGAATAAGCATATATTGTTGAGCTCCAACGTGAGGTAGCTTTTTTTCTTTCTTCTTCTTTTTTTTTACAGGGACAGAGAGAGAGTCAGAGAGAGGGATAGAAAGGGACAGACAGACAGGAACGGAAAGAGGTGAGAAGCATCAATCATTAGTTTTTCATTGCCATCGCAACACCTTAGTTGTTCATTGATTGCTTTCTCACATGTGCCTTGACCGCGGGCCTTCAGCAGACCGAGCAACCCCTTGCTGGAGCCAGCAACCTTGGGTCCAAGCTGACGAGCTTTTTGCTGAAGCCAGATGGGCCCGCGCTCAAGCTGGTGAGCTTGGAATTTTGAACCTGGGTCTTCTGCATCCCAGTCCGACGCTCTACCCACTGTGCCACTGTGCCACCGCCTGGTCAGGCCAACGTGAGGTAGCTTTAGAAAGAGTATTGCCAGGCCCCTGGGGTGAGAGACTGAATTTCAGAATGGCTGAAAGTCTCTCTCTATATTTGTCAAAAAGCCTTTCCAGTGATGTGCCCAGGGCTTTCCGCCTGAGCCCAAAGGATCTCAACCTAGCGAAGTTGGTCCCCTTCCCTGTCCTATCATTCCTTTTGGCTAGGTTTGTCCAGAGTCTTTTTTTTTTTTTAAGGAGACAGAGAGACAGATAGGGACAGACAGGCAGGAAGGGAGAGAGATGAGAAGCATCAATTCTTCATTGCAGCTCCTTAGTTGTTCAGTGATCACTTTTTCATATGTCCCTTGACCGGGGTGGGGGTGGGGGTGGCGCAGGGACTCCAGCAGAGCAAGTGACCCCTTGCTCAAGCCAGTGACCTTGGGCTTCAAGTCAGAGAGACCTTTAGGCTCAAGCCAGCAACCATGGGGTCATGTCTATGATCCCGTGCTCAAGCCAGCCACCCTGAGCTCAAACCGGATGAGCCTGCACTCAGTCTTCACAGTCCCAGGCTGACACTCTATCCACTGTGCCACCACTTGGTCAGGCTGCCCAGTCTTGAGATCCCTTTTCCAGCCTGGGGTCCAGAGGAGCTTCATGTGGGCCAGATGGGTTTGTGGTTTTCCCTGCCTATGCTGCCAACTGAGCCATTCTCCTCTGTACCCAGGGGTTGCTTCTCTGTCATGGCTCTGACCAGTCCAGCTGCCCCTGCCAGCTGCCTCCAGTCTCATGTCCTCTTTACCCCTTCACCTCACCTGATTAATATTCATTGCCTTTTTTTCCCCTAGTAATCCCAAATTGCATGTCATTCCTACAACTGAACTCCAATCAATATGCTTTCTGTATTAGTCAGGGTTCTCCAGGGGGAAAATAACCCAATATTGTATATAAATATATAAAGAGGTATTTTACATGATTATGGAGGCTGAGAAGTCCAGATTCAGGAGAACTGATGGTATAGTTCCAGTCCAAATCCAAGTCCAAAGGCAGGAGAAGACTCATAGCCTCGCTCCAAGACAGTAAAGTGGAGAATTCTCTCTCACTCTGCCTTTTTATTCTGTTCAGGCCTTGAATGAGGGAGTCCCATCCATGGTGAGGAGAGCAATCTGCTTTACTCAGTCTGCCAATTTAACTGTTAATCTCATTGGAAACACCCTCACCGACACACCCAGAAGTAAGGTTTAATCATACATCTGGGCACCCCATGGCCCAGTCAGTTGACACATCAAATTATCCATCACAGCTTCACCATGCAGTTCATACCTGCAGACCTTTGTGCAGGGACTATATTAACTTTGTCTGAGCCACCTTCCTCTTTTCTCTTCATCTGGATAGTTATTTTATTCTTTATGACTCAAGTAACGTATCCAGGAAACCTACCTTCACACATGCTAGCTGAAAACTTTCTTCTAAGCATCAACACAACTCGTGTTTTTCTCCCTGACTACATCGCATGATTCCTTATGGTCTGGAGTCAGTCATATCTCTTAGGCATCTTAGTTCCTAGCACAGTGCCTGGTGCACAGTTGTGCTCAGATGCCATCTGCAGCTGTTATTCCACATCTGGCCACTAGTCTGACATCACTGTCTATCCCCCTGAAGCTGCTCATACAAACTTATTAAAATACTACTGCCCAGGCCCCACCTGAAACCAAATAAGTTGGGGTCTCAGGGTGGACCCAAGTGTCAATCTTTTATCAAAGCTCCCCAGATTGATTTGCCTGTGTAGCCAGAATTGAGAACCATCCATTTACAATGTTATTTAGAGCCCAACTAAATGATTAACTTAATTCTAAGTCTGACTGGGCAGATAGGAAAGTACGCCCCTGCTGATGTGATTGCTATGCAGAGATTAGGTGATTGATGAAGCATCTCAGTTCCCTCAAAGTGCTTCCTCTCTGCACCCACCCTCATGAGGCTGAATGCTTAGTGTCACCACTTCCATCTTTCCAGATTGTCGTTTGTTTGTGGTTTTTTTTTAACACATTTATTTATTTATTACTATTATTATTTTAGATTTTATTTATTCATTTTTAGAGAGAGAAAAGAAAAAGAGAGAAGAAGTGAGGAGCAGGAAGCATCAACTCCCATATGCGCCTTGACCAGGCAAGCCCGGGGCTTTGAACTGACGACCTCAGCATTCCAGGTTGATGCCTTATCCACTGCGCCACCACAGGTCAAGCTGAGTGTCGCTGTTTAAACTCTGGGAGCTGTCTTTGAACGGTGCCTAGTAATTCACAGGCACCCACATCACTTGCTTGCCTCTACTTCTACCCAAGGGCTGGGCCACTTCAGTTGGCATTGTAGTGCCTCATCTTTAAGGCACTGCCTTTGGAGTCCAAAGGTTGCATGATAACACTGGGGACAAACCAATTTGAGCCTGAAATACATAAAAGTTTAGGGGGTCTCTCTAAGAAAGAAAATATAAAATCACAATTCACAGAATTGCTAGGCCCTTCCCAAAGTTTTGAAAAGGGCCACACCCTGAATTTTCAGTTTTAATTACTTCAGGATAGACCTGCTTCTAATAACAATAATTATCGTTTATTGTGTCAATCTTCACTGGAGACTTTTCATATGTACCTCTCCTTTCCACAAACAAACAAGGTTGTCTTATCCTCATTTCATAAATGAGAAAACTGGTTCAGAAACGTTTGTTACTTAATCCAGGTTATGCAGGGGTTACACATGTGGAACTGGTTCCTAACCCAGACTCTTTCCACCACACCAGCAGATCTCAACATCTACAAAGCTTGAGGACCCCCAGGGCCTGGGGTAATTAAGAGAGACAGGAAAATCCATACATGTACCAAGTATTTTCTGTAGACTGAAAAATTCATGTGACTTGCCTATGTGTGGAATGCCTTCCACATTATGTACATACTGTTGTAGTTAATAAAATAAAGTCATTTAAAAGCACAAGTTTTACTAAATAGCTTTAATCACTGTGCCCTTTCTCAATCAACAAATATGAAGGGTATAACTCTTAGAAGGGCACTTGCAAAACTTTTACGTTAAAAGGGCCCAGTGCTCAAGAGTTGGAAGCCCACTGTATTACTGGTGCAGTGGTAGAGCTTAGGTTTTTTCTTTCCATGGGGCTCCAAATTCTCAAATAGTAGTCTCTATAATGAGGGACTATTAGACAAACCATTGGAATAAATGAAGAAAATATCAGAAATTCTATTTGTATTTATTTTGACCCTCACCTTTAAAAATGTCTGTATATTTATGTTTCATAAATTATATATTATTACGATGGCATATGTATGTGATTAAAAATAGGCACGTATTGCATGGAGTAATAGTTAAGAGCATAAACCCTGAGGTCAGACTGCCTGGGTTAAAATCTTGGGTATGTCCCATGTGTCCTTGGGAAAAAATCTTTTCTGTTCTTCAGTTTTCTCATTTGTGAAATTGAGATAAGAATAATACCTATTAGCCCTAGCCAGATGGCTCAGTGGCTAAAGAGCTGACCCAGCGTGCCAGAGGTCATGGGTCAAATCCTGGTCAGGGCACATGCAAGAAGCAATCAATACACAACTCAATGGAACAACTAAGTAAAACTCTTATCTCTCTCTCTCCCTTCTCCCCCCATTTTTCTCTTCCTTCCTCTCTCTATAATCAATGAAAAAAATCTTAAAAAAATAATAATGCTTACCACATTGGGTTGTTGTGAGAATTAAATGAGTTAAGACATGCAGAATATTTAGAGCAGTGATCTGCAATAGTAAATGCCACGCAAGTTGTTTCTATGATATACACAATTATTACTATTATGCTTATATTAAGGCATATTCTGGGTGCATACACAGACACACACACATTATTTCTCTCTCTCTCTTTCTCCCTCCCTACCAAAAAAAAAAAAAGGTGTGGTCTTAAAAGTTTGCTAGCTACTGTTCTAATTATTCTATTAACAGTTGTAGAAGCAAAGAAACAAATCCTTCTGGGCCATCAGATCAAGATTTCTCCCCGAGTTGCCTCCTTGTGCTTAACCAGCCTCTAGTCTTGGGATCTAGGCTAGCACTGCCAGTTCCATAACTCCTGAAGAGTTAAAGGAGGGTGCTAATATGCTGGGATTCTGTCTCTTCACATTGTCCTCTGGCCCAGCCCTGCCCAGGCATGGGAGACAGACTGCTACACAGAGACTTCCCTCTAATAACTGGGGGATGGAGAGATGGAGAAACAAGGCTCCACTTACAGAAGCTTTCCACTCCCACCAAGGAAGAAGAAAGGGGTCTGTGTGCTGGGGTTGCTCCCCTGCCAGCAGCCCAGCAGCCCAGCTGCCGACCCCCTGCCTCTGAGCTCTGTTTGCCCATCTCTGGGCAGAGGCACCAGGAAGTGGGAACATCAGCTGCAGAGAAAAGGAAAAAAGAGTGCATTGAGGTTTGCTCATGCTGCCTGCTTTTCTTCCCCTTTCTGCTCCTTCCAGACACAATCTCATAGTCTGTATCCTACGAAGCCTCAATGCCCTCGAGCACAAAGGGCTGCTCCTCTTCCTCTTCTGCCTCCTTGGATGCCACCATCTCAGATCCCTTCTTCTTGAAGGGAAGCCCCTGAAGACCTTTGCAAAGTCCCACCCCCACTCCAGGCTCCTTTTCTCCCTCCTTAGGTCAGCCTCTCATTGGCTCAGATAAACATAACTTATGCAAATAACTGTAGGTGATCAGGCGCATCTTTATGCAAGTAGTGCCTTTCTTTTTCTCATACCAATTCTGATGACACTAAAAAAAGTAACAATAATGATTAAATTCTGCCACTTGGGACAACATGGACAAAACTTGAGGGCATTACACTAAATGAAATACGTCAGAGACAGAAAGACAAATACTGTATGATCTCACTTATACGTGGACTCTTAAAAAACAAACTTACAAAAAAACCAAAAAACAAAAAAAACCAAACTTACAGAAATAGTGGTTTGGTGGTTGCCAGGGACTAGGAGGTGGGGGAAAGGGTGAAGGTGATCAAAGAATACAAACTTCCAGTTATGAGATTAATATGTCCTGGGGATCTAATGTATAGCATGATGACTATTGTTAATACTGTATTGTACATACTTAAAGTTGCTGTAAGAGTAGAGCTTAAATGTTTTCAGTACACACACACATACATGATAACTATGTGTTACTGGGTGATGATATGTTAACTAACTTTATTGTGCTAATTTGTTCACAATATATACATATATTAAATCATCCCATTATACAACCTAAACTTACACAATGTTGTATGTCAATTACATCTCAAGAAAGCTGGGAGAAAAATGACTAAAAGATGGAGAATAGGATGAATGTATAAAAGGTAAAGGAGCTGAACTTTAATCTAGAAAAGAAAATGTAATAGCTATCTCACAGCCAGATTTCATTTCCACAGTGAAAATGGAATCTTTCACCCTCAAATTTCCATAAAACCCTCACATCCATAGCAAATTACAGAATCTGACTACTTATATCTATTGTTTTCCCATTGAAACTAATGCCTCTTAGGAAATGTTCAAGTGAACTAATTGCAATTTTTACCAATAGCTCATACTATTATGTTGGTAATACAGTCTATATTATATACTGAAAAAAATTTCTGAGTTTTTTAACAGACAAAATAGCTTTGCAGAAAGGATCATAAATCCAACAGTTCAATTAGTATTTTTAAAACTCTTGTCTACATCTTAAAAAATTAATAAAGCTGGCTTTTCATGAACCATTTAAAAATAAGCAGTTGGGTTTTTAATCAAAACAGTGTTATAATGTTCACTATTATAATTGAACAAAATCTACAAGAAAATTATGTATATCTTATGAAATTTTTTTAAGTTTAGGAAAGGTTATTTGAAGCCAACTATATGATGATCACTGGAAATCTAATAATTTCAAATGCTGTTGCAGCTGAAATTCTGTCTCCAATTTCCACCCACTCAGACTGCTTATTCTTTATGGAACTGACCCACATCACATCCATGCATAAGTTCTAGGAGCCCACAGAACATTTTGTCTAAAGTTATAAAACCAATGTTACTAAAGAACCATTATTAAACTTATGAATTATATTCTATTGCTTAGTTAAAAGTGGATCCCCAAAATGGAATTTTTTAATAAACTGCTTAGCAGTACCATCTCGTGAGGAGTGCAGCAAAATACCTATTCTCAGTATCCCCAGTTCTTGGAAGGATTTATTTAAATTTTACTTAAAATTTGTTCCATTTTCCAAAATACAGTCTAAATTATGAACCATTACAGAGGACCGGTTGTACACTGAAAATATAACAATGCAGCAAAACAATTTCTGCAACAGTACAGATTTCAAATGTTCATACATTCAAGTATCAAATACAGTATTCTTTCTTTTTTTAGTGTGAGAGTGTGAGAGACAAAGACAGAGAGACAGATAGGGATGGACAGATGAGAAGGGGGAGAGATGAGAAGCATCAGTTCTTCATTGCAGCACCTTAGTTGTTCATTGACTGCTTTCTCATATGTGCCTTGACTTGGAAGCTACAGCGGAGTGAGTGACCCCTTGCTCAAGCCAGTGACTTTGGGCTCAAGCCAGCAACATTGGGCTCCAAGCCAGTGACCATGGGGTCATGTCTACGATCTTAAGGTGACCAGATGTCCCGCTTTTGGCGGGACAGTCCCGAATTTTAACAATTTGTCCCACAGCATTGTAAAAAAGTCCCGATTTAAAAAAATATATTACAATACTATTTTTGCATTCTATGAAAATTATTTTTTGCTCCATATAGACCAAATTTTTAATCAAGACCCCCCCCCCATCAATGGTGTCCCGCTTTACCAATTTTAAAATCTGGTCACCTTATCTTACACTCAAGCCAGCGACCCTACTTTCAAGCTGGTGAGGCTGTGCTCAAGTCAGCAACCCCGGGGTTTAAAACCTGGGTCCTCAGCATCCCAGGCTGACACTCTATACACGGTGACACCACCTGGTCAGGCTCAAATACAGTATTCTTAAGTTTTGTATTTTTTGAGGAAATATTATCTTACATAAAGAAAATTTGTTAAATACACAACAAAAATATGATTTTATTTTTAGTGCTTTGTAATTATTTTTTAATTTAAGTCACAAATTAGGAAAATTTGTATTGCATCATGCATTCCAGTCAGGAGTGGGCAGATGAGGCAAAAGTTAGGTTACCAATGAAAATTTAATCTTTTACACCACCTATGTTAAACTGTACTAGATAATTCTGAAACAGTAAATGGATGAGCAATCTTTTCACAGCTTTCCTCAAGTCTTTTTAAGATACCCTGAGCTAATCTCAAAATGCAGAACACAAAGTGTGAAATTTTAGAATGGCTAGATTCAAACAACAGGTAAATTAAGATTTTAATTTTTTAATTGAATTTATTGGGGTGATGTTGGTTAATAAAATTATATAGATTACAGGTGTACATTCTTTAATACATCATCTCCATATTGTATTATGTGTTTACCGTCCCAAGTAAGGTGAAATTTTATTTCTTCAATAAATATATTGAACACCTCTTGTGTACCAGGTGCTGGTCCAGTTTCCAGACAATAAACAAAATAACTAAAATGCCTGTTTTCAATGAGCTTAAATTTGGGGAGGGGCTGTATGGCCAATAGTCGCTGCCATCATGGCCATGCACATGCAGGTTCTCACTGGATTTGGGCAAACGGTAAAGAAACAGTGGACCCAAAAAAAGAGTGGGCCATTTCTTTATTGAAGTCACGCACCTGCCGCCGAGCAAACACAGGGAAAGCACATTTCCCTTTCACTTGGCTCCCAAAGCCACTGACACATTCTCCAGTTCCACAAACCCACAACCGGGAGAATCTTCTCTGGTTTCTCCTAGAATCAAAGGCTCCACCAGTCTCAGCAGAGATCACAAAAGCCCCTCACCTCTGGTTCCCATCTGCACACCTTCATTCTCTCTGTTCTCACTGCAAGCATGGCTTCCTTCTCTCTGCCTCTCCCCTCTTTCTCTGCAAACATTAGCAAGACAATGGCCCTTCCCAAGCAGGAAGGTAATTTGAGATCACATACCTGGCTCTGCCCAGCTCCATTGTTTAAGATTAAAAGTGAGCAAACTCAAAAAATACAAGTTTTACAAACTCATTTGCCCAACAGGAGTGTAGAAAATAAAAAAATAAATATATAATATGGTAGATAGTAATTATGTTATGGAGAAAGTACAGGGCCAAGGAGCTAGGAAGTATAGGGAAGGGCATGGTTGTTATCATACGTGGGTAGTCAGAGAAGGACCTTCCAAGAAGGTGGTATTGGACTCCCTGCTTCAAACGTAAGGAGAAAGGGAAAGGAGTACACTATGCAGATAACTGAGAGAAGTGAGTTTAGACAGACAGAATAGGAAGTGCAGAGGCCTGAGACAGGAGGTTGCTTGGCATATTCAGAGAACACCCAGGAAGCCAGGCTGGCTAGGGCAGAATGATCTAAGCAGAGAAGTAGGAGATGAGGTCAGGGAGTTAGAGGGGCTAGTTCAGGGCCTGTGGCATTGTAAAGAATCTTATTTTTATTCTACATACGATGGAAAACCACTGTAAAATTTTAAATAGAAGAGTTGCTCTGCTGATGTGTATCAACACAGTAGGCCATAGTAAAGCAAGGGCTGAAACAGGGAGTCCAGTTAGAATGATATTGCCTCAGGTGAGAAATAATTTAGACCCAGGAAAGAGCAGAAGAGGCAGGGATAAGTAGCTGTATTCTGAATATATTTGCCAATATAGTCACCAAGATTTGCCGCTGGTTTAGATGTGGAGAGGGAGTTTAAGAGAGGAGGATGACACAAAGGTGAATGTCCTGAGCAAGTGGTGGGAGGGAACAGCTGTTCACTGAGAAGGAAAGGGGAAAGCTGTAGGCGAAACTTGTGTTGGGGGAGACCAAGAGTTCAGTTTTAAAAACATTAAGTTTTAGATATCCATTAAACACCCAAATGTAAAGGTCAAGTAGACAGTCAAACAGGGAAGAGGTCCAGGCTGAAGGAGTGAATTTAGAAGGTGTCAATATGCAGGAGACATTGAAAGCCAGAAAGTTGAATGAGATCGCCAGGAAAGCAGGTGTGCCTGAACAAGAGAAGCGCTTTAGAGCCTGGGCCCTGGGGCCGCCACCACTCAGAGATGAAGGAGATCAAGATGGGGTCGTGGAGACTGAGAAGGAAGCTACTGGGCTGAAGGAAACCAACAGAGTCGGGTATTCTGGAATCAGGTGAAGCAAGCTTTCTAAGGGAGAGGGAATAATCAATGAGTCAAGTAGGATGAGAACCAGGAATTAACCAGTGGACTCAGTGATAAAAGAGTCATTGGTGATGTTGGCAAAAGGAGCTTTGGTGGCGGAGTGGGGACACAAGCCTGGCTGGAGTAGGGTCAAGAAAGAATGAGAGAACAATAGGAAACACAAAGAATAGTTAACATAACAGTTTCACTATGAGGAAAAGGGAGACGGGATCAAGATTGTTTTTTTATTTGAGGTGGGAGAACTTTTTTAAAATAAGCTTTTGGTTTTTTTTAAGATGGAAGAAATTATAGCTTGTTTATATGTTGGAAAGAAGCCACCGAGAGGAACGCTGGTGAAGCAGAAGAGAGAGGAGAGGACTGCTGGGAGAGAGCGGAGTATCTGAGTGGGTGACAGAGGATGTATATAGAGCAGAGCCAAAGAGTGGGGTTGTGATAGCACCAGGCACACGGGCGTTTCATTCACAGAACTAGGAGGGAAGGCAGAATAAGTGAGCTCGGATGCAGGGAGGTGGGTACATGTGTTGGTGGATGCCCATGGATGTTCTCTTCTGATTGCTTCTATTTTCTCTGAGAAGGACATCAGCTGAGAAGGTGGATGGAGAAGGAGGTGATGAAATTTGGAAAAATAAGTGGTATGAAATAGTCATCTGGAAGAGTGGGGAAATGAATGGACTAGACAATGTAATTGGATAGCCTCCTTGAAGTTAGTGGGCATTAATATTTTAGTGACCACCTCTTTCTGTGAATTCTAGTACTAATAGTCCACATTATTCATTGGGTGTGACACATAGCCTATTATCATTTATCTGGTTTTGAGAGTCTTATCTTTTCCCCTACCCTCTCTTTTCTAATGATACATCACCTGCTTCCAAAAAGGTCTGAAACAACTTAGATGCAATAAAAAATTATTTAAAACTACATACCTGGGGGCTTCAGGAGAAAAAGGGAATATGTTTGTGATCCAGTGCTTCTGCAGCTGTGTGGAAAGGTGTATTTAATTCTCAGGTGCAGTGTTATCAAATCTGCCAAGTTACTGTACCTAAAACCACATCCTTCGACCTGGACTCTGCCACTAATAAAAGTGTCATTTGGTCCCCATAGCTATGTTTTGTTTTTGTTTTTTTTTCATTAAATGAAAGGAGGGGATATAGAGAGACAGACTCCTGCATGCACCCTGACTGGTATCCACCTGGCAAGCCCCCTAACGGGGATGCTCAGCCCATCTGGGGTCGCTGCTACGTTGTTTGCCAACCAAGCTATTTTAGAACCTAAGGCAAGGCCACAGAGCCATCTTCAGTGCCCCAGGCCAACTTGCTCAGAACCACTGGAGCTATGGCTGCAGGAGAGGAAGAGAGAGAGAGAGAGAGAGAGAGAGAGAGAGAGAGAGAGAGAAGGAGGAGAAGCAGATAGTCACTTCTCTTGTGCACCTTGACTGGGAATCAAACCCAGGACTTCCACACTCCAGGCCAACACTCTACCGCAACCAGCCAGGGCACTTTATGTTTCATTTCTCAGTTTTTTCAGAAGCTGACTGGTGAAGCATTCATTGGAAATTCCCTTGAAGACCCCAAAAATTTAGGCCAAGAAGACTAAGAAATATTCAGAGAACATTTTGCAACTCGAGGAGATTTTGCTGATGCAAACTGTGAATTCTAGAGGACTCAAGGAAAGGATTTGTAAAGTTAAGGAAAACATGGCATCAGATTAGATGTAAAGAGATGTATAAGAATTAATCCAGGTAATGGGGGGTGGCTAGGAATTTGGGGCTTCTTGTAGTGAATGATCCAAACAGGGATGAGGTATGATGAGAGCAAGACAGAAGGTCTACAAGGCAGAAGTTGTGATGCACTGCCCAGACCACCTACCTCAGTACTAAGGCACTTATTCCCCCAGCTGCTGGGAGTATTGGTTGTCGGGAGAAGAAGCGAAGGACTTAAGTTTCTCTAAGGATTTTGACCTTGGCTGAAGGTAGATGCTTTGTCCAAGGCCATACTTCCCTCCACTCCTCCCATATCCAAAGGTAAGTGAAGGTTGAGATAGAAAGGCTTAATTTTCTTGCCTCAATTCAGACCATCTCTAAATGACTGTCAGAGCTCCCCAAGAGTCCGCTAAAGCTTCTACTGTATCTGCCTCATAGTTCAACTCCTTCTGCTCAGTCTTGCTTTCTTCATTCCATTATAGGTATTGTTCCCAAAGGCACTCATCAGCATGGAAATATCTACCTCAAAGTCTTTTTCCTGGGGAACTTGGTCTATGACAATTCCTTGCAGAAGTGGTCCTAGAAAGCAAACTCTTAAATGGGATTTTGGAGCTGGTTCACAAAGCAGCTAACCAGCAATGAAAACGGCATCACTGATGGTCACTGGAGTATCAGTAGCTCCTAGCATGCTGCTACTGCAGAACAGCTAAAACTTTCATCAGTGGGAAAGTTAGAATGAGATCTCTGTGGGAGGTAATGAGGGCAATATCTCAGGCATTTGAGAGGTTTATAGGAAACTGTAATTACAGGGAGTCAGATGGCTGTTGCTGGGGGCTATTGCTGCATTAGAGAAACACAATAAAAGGTGTGGAGGTGACTAATTACCAACGTGAGAGGAACTGTGAAGACTGTGAACATCAGAGAACTTCCCTAGCAGCATCAAGACACTAATTGTAGTCACAGGGCAGAAAAAGCAAAGGGTCAGCCCCAGGACTTAATAACAAAGGAAGAAAAATGGAGTTTCAGAGAGGGTGAAATTTTGGCATTTCTGCTATGCCAAGATTAGGGTCTTGAATGGGAAGTGTAACGCGTAACTTATAGTTGGGACATCTCAGTCAATGAATTTGAAATCTCAAATTCTGAGACCCCCCTGAATGTTTTGGGCCTGCAGAAGAGGCCTACCCCCTCCTTGCTAAAGACTTGTGCTCCCCACTTGCTCAAAGACAATTCAGAGGCTTCTGTCTTGCAAGATACATGCCCAGTTTAGGAAATCCCTTCTCTCCTGGCCACGAGAACAATAATTCGAGTTAACTCACAAAATAGCTCATTAAGGAAAGCACTGAGAAAACCAAGGGACAGGAGGGTTTATTTCCTCAAGGAGCTCTAGGATATAGTTCACACTATCAGCAGACGCCTGGACAGTATGTTTGAGAGTGACTCCTGAGGGTGTTGGATCAGGGGGGCAGAACATAAATTTTGGTAGAGAGAATTTGTCAGTATGGAAACATTCTTCATGATATAGGACTTAATGCCCAGGCAAAGACTCTAGATCACATGACTAACATGCTGCTAGGTTGGCTCTTGGAGGCTTGGAGAAACTGATGGCACACTTGGTAAAATAGAAACGCCAGCACGGCCATGGCTGAAAATGGAAGAAGGAATCAAAAGGCTCAGTGGCTTAGCGAACATAACTGGTGCCCGGGGCACAACACTCTATCAGCGCCCTCCTGAGGGCATAGTACGTTTTTCTTGTTTGTCTTGGAGACCATTTGGTGCCCCTCTGCGAGTGGAGTGGGGCCCGGGGCATGATAGACCCCTTAGCCCCCCACCCCTTGGTACGCTACACAGAGAAGTGGCTGAAGGTAACAATATATGGGCAGTGGCAAATAGTCTGGATAATTGGTCAGGGTCTGGACAGAGCAATCTTAGAAGACAGGGGACTGCAAGAAATGGGGCACTGAGGGATGGAACTATGGGAGTAGGCACAGAATATGAAGAGGTGTGCATCACATATTAATGCCATCCGATAAACATCTACCCCAGAAGATGAGTTAAGCAACCAGGTAGACAGAGTGACTAGGCTCGCTGATACCAACTGCGCACCACCATTGCTTACCTTAGCACTGGCACAAGAGCCCATGAACAAAGCAGGCTTGCTTGAAGGGACAGAAACTATGCATGAGCCCAACAGAATAAACTCCTTCCCACTCTCCAAGGCTGATCTAGTTGCAGAATGCACACTTTGCCCAGATGCTGTACTATCCTTCAAGGAGACCAACCAACCACGTGGTGGTTAGCTACTTATATCAGAACTCTTGGGTCAGTAGGTCATTGATTCATCGTGACTGGATTTGACATATATTCCACAGGTGAGTTTTCCTTCCCTGGCTGTAGGGCTTCATTTTCCAAGGACCTAGAGAGGATATGAACCAGCAATACAAGAGTCTACATAATACTGCATCAGAACAAAGGACAGACTTCAAACAAAGTAGGGCTGAGGTGGGCATAGGAATTCCCTACTCTGATCACATACTACCCTGCCCAGAAGCTACTAACTTCCCTAATAGAGTCATGGAATATCTCTTTGAACGTGCCACTGAGGATCTAGTTTGGAGTTGATATTCTGTGAAGATGAGGTGCCATCTTTCAGGGTTTAGTGAACATCATGACTGAGTAACCATTATACATATATGGTTATGTTCCTAAATGTTAAAGTACAAGATTATAGGAACCAAAGACTGACAGTACAAGTGGCCCCACATCCCTGCCAGTGACGTACATACTTAGGAAATTTTGCTTTCTGTGCCAGCAACTAATACTCTGAGATCTAGAAGTCCTGGGTCCTAGAGGGGAAATGCTTCCAAAAGGAACAGAGTTAAGTGCCTTTTTAGTGCTATATGTGCCATTCAGTCATTTCTAGCTTTTTGTGCCAAGGAAAGCAGTCACCACCCTGGCATGGGTAATTGACCCTGATCACAGGAGGAGGCCGGACTACAGATAAAACGTCCATCAAGGCTATATAGAAAACTTAACTAATATAATTAACAAGTTTGATCTTGGAATCCCACATTTATCAAACAGATCACAGTTCTTTTCTAGCACACATGGAACATTTATAAAAATTGATGATTTAGGGTTAGGGTTAGGGTTAGGGTTAGGGGTTAGGATTAGGGTTAGGTTAGGATTAGGGTTAGAAGAAGAAAAAGAAAAAAAAATTGATGACATGTGAGACAAAATAAGTCTATTAAATATCAGAAAGTTGCTAGTATATGGATCACTGGTTTCCAAACATCTTTGATTGTTTCCCGTCCATTGTTGCAGTTTGGGTTCCCTGAGAAGCAGACTCTGAGATGGAGATTAGTCTGCAGAATATTTAGGGGTTGCATTTGGGATTAACACCTGCAAAATAGAAGGGAAGGAAATGAGAGGGAGCAGAGGGAGAACTGGAGCTGCAATGCGATAGACAAATCAGCACAATGTCGCTGGGAGCTCCAGAGCAGTCAGCCCTTCTGAGCTGGGGCCAGAGGATCAGGCACTCACCCTCCTGCGCTAAGCAGTCATTGGATGAAAGCTACCTTCGGAAGACGCTATGACCTTGAGCAAAGCAACCCCCCCAAAAGGTCATTTTCTGGCAGCATTCCTAGCAGCTGGGAGAATAAATCTTTCATGCCTATAAGAGGATCTAGGTAGTACATTACATACATTTATAGTATATATCTCTAATACATGGGATATTTACAACACATATTTTTACAATGATATTGACATATATGTACACTATAAAACAAAATGAAATAGAAATGTATAAAAGGTGAGATAATGAGATAAAGAATACATTAAAACATTTTGCTAATAGGTGATGGTTTCATACTATTAACTTCATCATAAATGGTAGCTTACAAATCAGTATTTCCAATAATCTTGACCACTTCAACATTTTTTGGCTAACTCCTTGCCAGGTCTGACTAAATTGTTCTACCTTGTGACACAGCTGACGAGGAGCTGACTCCAGAGCTACCGGCTCTGCCATTTTCCTGTTGTTCACCTCTTCTTCCGTCACCTGTGCTTTCTTTCAGGGAATCTTTTGCGAGGGTTAATTAAGTTACATTTGATAATTTAGTCTAAATATCTGCCTGGCCCAGCATGCATAATTCGAAAGCAAACGGAAAGAGGGAGGATGCCACTGTCAACCTCTCTGCATGTCAGCACTCACCCTCCTCCCTGAGGGAACTTCGCTGCTGGCCTGTGGCTGGCTGAGATGCAACCTGGAGAAGACAATAGTGTCCATTTGTCCATGAAATGTTAAGTTCCTATTTTTTAGACAGAAATAGGTGGCAGTCATAGTTCTAAGTGTTTTCTGTCTGCACCTCTGTGGATCACCTTTCACACTGCCATGGGTAGGGACACCCCACTTTGGAGATCTCTGACCCACTGAGCAGAAGGGTCAGTGTGCCGCAGATTCAGCACCTCTGCTTTGGTCAGTGCTGAGCGATCTTGCTCTTCAAATTACTGTTCTTTCCCTCTGTGTCATTGGTGACCACCTTTTTCTTCTGATAATACGCTCTTTGTGAGTGTTTTTATCTCTAAGTAAGCAGGAGTCAATTAGAGATTCAAGTAGGCCTGTGAGGCTGTTTTCTACAAAATGTTGATTTAGCTCTGGCCAGATAGCTCAGCCGGCTAGAACATTGTTCTGAAGCACTGAGGTTGCTGATTTTGATTGCAGGTCAGGGCACATACAGGAACAAATTGATGTTCCTGTCTCTCTCTTCCCCTCTCACTAAAATCAATAAAGAAAAAAAATTTAATGTTGATTTAGAGTCCTATTCCAAGGCTCTTATTGGTGTCTCCATGAACTGCCAACAACAATTAATGGGAAACATAACATTAAAATGTGTGAGCAATTCAACGTGGAGTAGAAAACCATATCACATTGGCAAATTTTTGTCTTAAAACAAGAAATCCTGTTTAATGAGGCTAGAATCTCAAACCTATGCACCAGCGTTACCTATGACACTGAGAAAAACAAAAACAAAACTCCATTAATTCTTGGATCCTACCTGCATTAGTTAAGATTAGGGTTAACTGTGAATAATTAAACACCTACAGTAACACTGGCTTACCCACCATGGAAACTGATTTCTCTCTCACATGAATGACTGTTGTATAGCAGAGTGGCAACTGCTTCAAGGGTCTGCAGGAACCAAGCTTTTTACAACCCTCCATTCTTCTATCCCTAGGGTATGGCCTTTGTCCTCATGGTCCAGTAGAGTGGATCAAACTCCTGCCATCAGATCTATGTTCCAAGCAGAAAGATGGAGACTCGATAAAGAAGAAAAAGTCAAAGAATGCCCATCATCTGACTCTTAGTTAGGTTCCCGAAAGCTGCAGTGAGACACTGCTACTTATATCTATTATCTGGCTCTTAGCCATAGAAGCCAACAAATATATTGTATATTTTGAGCAACTAAATACTCATCTAAAAATTTGGAAGTTTATTACTACAGAAAAGGAGAAACAGTAGGTTTATAGCCAATAGTCTCTGCCAAAACTTACAAATCAACAACTGTCTAGGCCTTGAGAGCTTCAGGGATCCAGTGCACTGATTTTGGGTGGGGAAGGTTTAGCCGTACCTCATCCTAAGGGTCTCACATTCTGGCTAGAATTAGCCACTGCTCCTGTTAGCACTGCTTCCTCTTTGAGAAGGTGGACTAACCGTAACCATGAAACACGTATATAAGATGCATTCCATCAGCTCTGCCTGTGTCATCCTGTGTCATCCTATCAGATGCTTTCAGGTACTCGTTCTGCCAGGTTGTATTAAGTTTGGTGATTGAGAACAAGTAAATATTACAACTGAAGTGCACTGAAATTCTTTGAACAAGAATTAAAAACCCTGTGTCTCTCATATATTTTCTCAGGATTCCAGGGGGAAAAAAGTACTAAGAAGCACAGACAAGATATAATCTTTGTATAAAAACTTGGTCCCTTTGGGGGCATCAATCTAAATGGAGACTTTCCCTCTAGGCTTGTCAACTAACCTTTGTTTAGAAAGAGACTTACAGTGATAAACAGAAGAGTTTCTGGCTTGAAATCTGTATGAAGTGCCCTGGAAACAATACCAGGGGTTGCACAACTCTAGGGGTGCTGTTTCCATTGTATCTCTGCGAGTGGCAACCCCTTGGACCAGAGTATGAAATGGTGTCCCTCAAAGTTGTGTAGTGCTGCTCTCCTGCCAGGAAAAGGTGTAACTTGTCTATTAATCTCAAAAGATGTGTAAGCTGGCAAGTAAGCAGATGGCACTGAGAGTCCCAAGAGTAGTCAAAGACAATTCTGTTCTTGGGAAAGCTGATTCTAAACATAGTTCAGTGAACTTGATTTATATTAAGTTCATCAATGGCTACCAGAAGGACTCAAGCAATCTAGTGAGCTCACACTATTTCTGATATATCAGGGTCTATTTTTTCAGAAATATATTTTATTATTATTATTTTTATTTTTTTTAACAGGGACAGAGAGAAAGTCAGAGAGAGAGATAGATAGGGACAGACAGACAGGAACAAAGAGAGGTGAGAAGCATCAATCATTAGTTTTTCGTTGTCCTTGCGACACCATAGTTGTTCATTGATTGCTTTCTCATATGTGCCTTGACCGCGGGCCTTCAGCAGACCGAGTAACCCCTTGCTTGAGCCAGCGACCTTGGGTCCAAGCTGGTGAGCTTTTGCTCAAGCCAGATGGGCCCGCGCTCAAGCTGGCGAGCTCGGGGTCTCGAACCTGGGTCTTCCGCATCCCAGTCTGATGCTCTATCCACTGCGCACCGCCTGGTCAGGCTATCAGGGTCTATTTTAAAGACAAATGTGAGAACCTAGAAATTCTAGGTTCCTACAGTGTAGCAGAGTATGATTTGCATACATTATTCTGTAACATCATTAATCGTGGGAGTTTAGGATCCTTCATTTTGTCACATTCACACACACCTGTTCCTGCTGGAAATAAGCAGATAGCAACTGCACCTGCACAGTGCGTTACTGATTTAAGTAACATCATTAGTCTCATCTTTAAAGCTAGAGTACCATGGCAAAGCTTCAAGCATGCTTATTTAATGTATCATTCTCATCAGAATCAATTACCATTAGAACACATTTCTAAAATGTCATTCAAAAGCTGGGTTTTTCTAAAGATAGATATTTTAAAAATTATTAAAAATGACAACAAAGTAAGCTTTTAAAGCAAGTGCATTTTCGAGGGTGAGATAGCATATCCTAGAAGGTCTCATCATATTATTTTATGTAGGACCTAACAAGTTAGAATTTGATTTGTCACCTTTGATATAAAGTAAGAATAAATAAACTCATATTTCCTCTTCCTATTTTATTTATGTAAAGTGTTAGTCCTTAACCTTTATTGGGTCATAAACACTTAGGAGAATATGGTATCTCTTCTAAGAAATGCATTCAGATACATATAAACAAACATTAACATAAAATGTCAGGGATTACTAACTCATAAAATCTACTCCTAGATACTCTAGTTTCAAAGCCCCAATCTAGAGGATAGTGTAGGGTGAAAATGAGTTTTAAGAACTCAACATAAAACCCACTAAGGGTCTAAAGAAGAAAAAGTTAATGTGTGTATGTTGATATTAATTTGAAAAAAAGTCGCCTGACCAGGCGGTGGCGCAGTGGATAGAGCGTCGGACTGAGATGCAGAAGACCCAGGTTCGAGACCCCGAGCTCACCAGCTTGAGCGTGGGCCCATCTGGCTTGAGCAAAAGCTCACCAGCTTGGACCCAAGGTCGCTGGCTCCAGCAAGGGGTGGCTTGGTCTGCTGAAGGCCTGTGGTCAAGGCACATGTGAGAAAGCAATCAATGAACTAAGGTGTTGTGACGGCAACGAAAAACTAATGATTGATGCTTCTCACCTCTCTTCGCTCCTGTATGTCTGTCCCTATCTATCCCTGTATCTGACTCTCTCTCTGTCCCTTAAAAAAAAAAAAAGAAAGAAAAAAGTCACTTTGGAGGCAAAGTTACTAATTTCAAGAATTTTTTCTACTGACATCTTTAATTTCAAGGACAAATTTATATAAACCCCAGTAATGTACATCTTAAAATTTATTTTAAATTCAACTGCAATTCAAGGCACACTCTAGGGGTGTTTTGTTCTTTTGCTGTTGTTTTTACAATGAAAAATATATTATATTCATTTATTCAAGATTTCTCCATCAGAACTTTTGATAGTTTTGTTTGGGTTCATAGGTCAAAATATCATAAAAACAGCATCACACTGAAGTACAAAGCTTGAGTTCATTTATTTATTTATTAAAAAATTTATTGAGATAGAATTACACACTATATAATTAACCCATTTAAGATATACAACTCAGTGGTTTTTAGTAGATTCACAGTGTTAAGTAACCATCACCACAATAATCTCAGAACATTTTTCATTAACCCAAAAAGAAATCCTGTGCCCATTTGCAGTCACGCCCCATTCCTCAGATGCAACCAATCAAGCCTTAAGCAACCTCTAATCTGTTTTCTGTTTCTATAGATTTGCTTATTCTGAACATTTCCTATAAATGTTCATACAATATGTGGACTTTTATGACTGGGTTCTTTCACTTAGCAAAATATTTTCAAGGTCCATCATGTTGTAGCATATATCAGTACTTCACTTCTTTGTATTGCCAAATATTCTATTGTATAGCTATTCCACTTTGTTCAGCCATCCATCAGTGTTAGACATTTCAGTTTGTTTCCAATTTTGAGCTATTGTGAATAATTCTACTGTAAACATTTGTGTGCAAGTTTTTGTGTTGACCAACCCCTCACCTTCTAACCACACAAAAATTAAAAGTCTTATGACAAATAATATACAAAATTTGTTTTGTAATAATTTTAGATTTTTCAAGACTCAAACCATTTCCATACCCAACATCACAAAAGCTTGTCATGACAGGAAAAGTGGCATCATTACAGAATCTAAATCTAACACCAGATCAGAGGAGGTTAGACGTTCTTTAAGATCCCTTCTTATACCAAATCAACCACTTGCTGCTATCTATTATTTCTCCATGAATAGAAGAGTAAAGAAAGACCAGGGTATCCCCTGATAGTGAGGGAAAGTCATCAACAAACATTATGAGCAAGCAGCAAGCGCGACTGCGCACATGTGTGACTGAGCCTTGGACGGAAGTGGTAATGTTCAGCATGACTTGCCATGCTACTCGGTGTTCCCCATTCTGATTTGAAGTACTTCGGCCCCACACCAATTTCCAACTGTGTCTTGCCTACAACTTGAACTCTGTTCTGCCTTTAATACCTTGTGTCTCCTTGGGCAACTTTTCATGATCACTCACGGAGACTCTTACTGCTGACTCAACCATGCCAACTATCTCCACTCCACCTCTGAGACTTTGAACTGAACTTCATCGCAGGCATCCATGCTGGATTAATGCCTGCCTGGACTCTAGGTCTGCCAAGGGTTGTAAAAGATGCTCAGGGGAGGCACAACGAATGTTTGTTGAACGAAGGATCCATAAGATTTCCTATCAGAGCTACGTATATGAGGCAAAAGGGGGTCAAAATTAATTTATAAGTTAGTTGCTTTTATCAGCTATTAGTTGATTATATATTTCTCCAATGATAAAAGCACTTGGGAGCCTCAAATTTTTCCTGAGGCTCTCTTCTTAGCTGTTAGTGTTAACATGAGTTTAGTCACTGAAATTGAAGTAGTTTATCTAATAGAGACAGATTCAGAGGCATAGGAAGCACACTACTGAATATTTGACCCATTAGAATAATCAGACAGAGGACCCAAAGAGGAGGTTTACCTGATTATTTAATTTTGTATTTCAGAGCAATCTTATTTTGGATCTTTAGATTTAATTTCATTGAAATTCGGTGAGCATTACCTGATGCCAGCAGGTGAGGCATAACCTGATAGGCTGAATCACAATTTACTGCTGGGGTGTCCTGTCAACCTTTGCCATTCTTTCAGAGGGGGGTTTCCATGGGAAGCCAATTTTTTCAGATAGTCACAGGGCTCTAGTTGGGGAATATCAAGATTCTGCCTGTAATATTTCTGCAACTTCTCTAGCACTGTGGGCAACCCAACTGTGGACGCATAGAACATGGGCCCACCCTTGTGCCTTGGCCATCCATACCCATGTAAATAGACAACATCAATATGCTCTGGGCTAGAAGCTATCTCATCTTCCAAGATACGGAATGCTTCATTGATGAGTGAATATAAGCAGCGCTCGAGGATCTCATCCTTGCTAATGATACGTGGTTCAATGTGATGGGTTTCTCTGTACTGTGACAGCAATTTGGAAATCCAGGGATCAGGTTTGTGAATCCTACCCAGTGGCTTGTCATATTGGTACCAACCCTTACCTGTCTTTTGGCCAAATCGTCCTAATTCACAGAGCATATCAGGAATAGGGCAATATCTCCTGTTGCCTCGCTTTCGGGCAGGAGTTCCTGGAGGCAACGTCGGTCCAGTAAGACCTTGCCCCTTTCGAGATTTCCAACCCACGTCTAACCCAGCAAGATCAGACACTCTAAAAGGTCCCATTTTGAAACCAAAGTCTTCCAGCACCTCATCTATCTCCTCTGGCGTACTGCCATCTTCTAGCAAGAAATATGCCTGATTGTAATAAGAATTCAACATTCGATTCCCAACAAATCCAAAACAGTTGCCTACTACTACTCCAATTTTTTGTATTTTTTTTGATAAGTTCATAACAGTGGCAATAGTAGTGGGAGAAGAGTATCGGCTGGGAATAACCTCTAACAACTTCATGACATGAGCTGGTGAGAAGAAATGGGTGCCAATGACCAAGTGAGGATGATCAGTGGAAGAAGCTATCTCATCGATGTCCAGAGCTGATGTATTGGTACACAAAATAGCTTCTGGCTTGCACACAGCTGACAGTTCGGCAAAGACCTGTTTCTTCAGGTTCATTTCCTCAAATACTGCTTCAATGACTAAATCTACACCACGGAGCTCCCTCAGAGATGTAGTTAACCTGGGTTTTGGTCCTGACCAATGATGGCCACTCTGCTGCATTTTGGACCCTTCCTTTTCCAAGAGGGAAGTTATTATCCTGTTTGCAGTTTCCAGCTGCTTCTTGTCTGATTCTACCGCAATGACAGGAATCTTGGCCTTTGCAAAAGAAACGACAATGCCTCGACCCATTGTTCCCAAGCCTGTAGATAAGAGTAAAGGAGGAAATAAAATGATGTAATGGTATTGAGAACCGACTGGGATGCAAGCCATCTTTGGCAATGTGGCATTTAAAGAGATCAATTCAAGGAATATAAATGGATTGAATACTAGTTAAGGCTAGACACTGTGTTAAGCGATTTAGAGTATATAACAGTGAGTATGCTTCACACACGCTATTAGAATTAATAAACAAGTTGAACAAAGTTGCAGGATACAGGATCAATATACAAAAATCAATTGTATTTCTACACACTTGCAATAGGCAATCTGAATATGAAATTAAGAAAACAATTCTACTCAGAGTAGTATCAAAAAGAATAAAATACTTCAGAATAAATTTAATGAAGAATTGCAAAACCTATACACTAAAACACAGAAAACTTATTGAAAGAAATTAAAGAAAACCTAAATAAATGGAAAGAATCTCATGTTCATTATTCAGAGGCTTAGTATTATTAAGATGGCAATATTACCCAAAATTATATGCAGAATCAGTGCAACTCTTATAAAAAATCCAATCTTTTTTGGCAGAAATTAACAAGCTAATCCTAAAATTTGTACAGAAAGAAGCCAATTAGAGAGCTAGCTTCTGAGGAAAGAAGACATTTGTTTGGGAAAATTCCAGGGGTCAAAAGTAGGGATGCCCCTGTATGAAGGTTCAGATAGATATGAGGATAGTGAGTTTTCTTTTTTTAATTTAGAAATTAAATGTAATGGGGTGACATTGATCAATAATACAAAGGTTTCAGGTAAACATCTCTATAGCATTTGAGTCATTGATTGTGTTGTGTGCCCACCATCCAAAGTCAAATTATTTTCCATAGATAAAAGTGAGAATAGTGGTTTTGAACTAGGAGAAGTGAATGGTTCTAGGGACAAGAAAGACAAAAGACTTTGCCCCAAATGCCTAGCTACAGGAGTGATATGACACACCTTAAAATGTAGTACAAATAATCACTGTTGGTAAAGCCCACATGTGACAGATTCATAGAAAGACGAGGTTGGGATGAGTGAACAATGCCTGGAGTCTGAATCCGACAGACTTGCCGTCAGACTCTTACGATACCTGCGTTTAGCTCCTTGTTGATGTTAGTGTCTGTAGGCTTCATATGTAAAATGAAGATAGTTCATTGGCTGAGGTGAAAATGAAGTTAGCTAACACATGTAATATATTTAACATAAAACCAGGTGCCCAATGGCCCTAAGCAAATGGTAGTAGCACTTTATATGTGCAGATTTGGAGAACATGTTCTTACCGAGGACGCCAACTGAGGAGATGGGCCGAGATGATGCTGTTTTCCAGGATGCTCCAGAGGGAACTGACCACTTACTTGCATTCCTCTCAGCGAAGAAAGCATATTGCAGGGCTCTAGCCTGCCCCGATTGCCGCAGGTACAGGAACAGTTCCTCCTCCTTCTTGATGCCCACCTCATAGGGATACTGTACAGCAGCCTGGACTGCGCGAACGCAAGTCTCCTGAGAAAGGCACCCAGGATACTGCTTCTGCATCTTCAGGAAGGCTTCACTGAAAATAGAGTCCATGTTGGGCAAGATCTGAACTGGCCTGTTGAAAAGTCTACGGGATTCTAGAGACTGATCTGAAAGAAATAAGAAAGAAAATCAGATCTTTGGAAATGATACTCATACTAAGGGAAAATGAGTAAATAATAATAATGATAATAATTTGTTCAAACTCAAAGTACACAATTAAATGCTATTCAACAAGATAGTCAATGTGGTCCTGGCCAGTTGGCTTAGTGGTAGAGCATTGGCCTAGTGTGTGGATGTTCTGGGTTCAATTCTCAGTCAGGGCATACAGAAGTGACCTTCTGCTTCTCCACCCCCTCCTTCTCCCTTACTCTCTCTCTCCCCCCCTCCCACAGCCATGGCTAGATTGGTTCGAGAGCATCAGACCCGGATTCTGAGGATGGCTCCGAGGAGCCTCTGCCTCAGGCAATAAAAATAGCTTGGTTGCAAGCATGGCCTCAGATGGGCAGAGCATCAGCCCTAGACAAGGGTCACCAGGTGGATCCCAGTCAGGATGCATGTAGGAGTCTGTCTCTCTATCTCCCCTCCTCTCACTTAGAATAGAAGGGGGGGAAAGTATATTTAATGTAACATTAATACCAAAGTCTCTAATGTCTTTGCAACTTAGTTCCATAAGAATTTAATAGCTCCAAAGCAATTTCAAGTTACTTAGCTCAGGCATAAAAACAGCATTTTCCTATTATTCCAATTTTATAATGGATTAAATATTAATTTGTCAGTTTAAGGAAAATAGCTCTGAGTTAATAATATTTTAGATTTAAAGTAATTTTAACTTGATTCCTAAAATAGTAACAAAAACTTAAAAATCCATAGGAAAAAAAAGATAGTGTAATATTGGTACAAAGATAGACATACAAATCAATGTAGGAAAACTGAGAGAAATAAATTCTTATAATTATGGCCTTTTCAATTAAGGTGCCAAAACAATTCAATGAGAGAAAAAAGAAGAGTTTTTTCAACAAATAGTGCTGAGACAACTGGATATCTATATGCAAAAAGTAAATAAATAAACTTAGATCTTTAACACCATATATAAAAATTAACTCAGAATGGATCATAAATCTAAGTTATAAAGCTAAAACTATAAAAATTTCTAGAAGAAAACATAGGAAAAACCTTTGTGACCTTGGGTTAGACCAATGGTTCTTAACCTGGGTTCTATCAAACCCTAGGGGTTCGATGAGTCGGTCTCAGGGGTTCAGAGAAGCCTTTGCCGCGGAGGCCAGAATAAAGTAATACCATAATTTGTTGTGAGTTCATGCACTTTGTTAGTTTTGTTCTTTGAGCAAGGTGATGTTCATGCACGGCTCATTTTGTGCACCAGTTAAAAAACATATACCTATGTCTTGAATTTGGAAAAACAATCATATTTTATTCATCACTAAAGAAGGGTTTGGTGAATGCGCATATGAAACTGGTGTGTTCGGTACCTCAAAAAAGGTTAAGAACCATTGGGTTAGACAAAGTGTTTTTAGCATGATCCATGAAAGAAAAATCAATCAATTCAACTTTATAAAAATTAAAAACTTCTGCACTTCAAAGAACACCATTAAGAAAATTAAATGAAAAGCCACAGACTGGGTGAAAATACCTGTACAGTAGACAGAACGATGTCCATCCTCCCACTCC
The DNA here is from genome assembly GCA_037038555.1 of Rhynchonycteris naso. Taxonomy (NCBI): domain Eukaryota; kingdom Metazoa; phylum Chordata; class Mammalia; order Chiroptera; family Emballonuridae; genus Rhynchonycteris; species Rhynchonycteris naso. The sequence goes on from CM073002.1 coordinate 42,384,282, forward strand.
TGCCAAATGTCCCCTTCTTAAGTCCCAGAGCCTATGAATTTATTACCTTCCATGGCAAAGGGACTCTACAGATGTGATTAAGGTTAAAGGCCTTGAGATGTGGAGATTATCCTACATTATTCAGGTTGGTCCTATCTAATCATATGGGTCCGTAAAGAGGAGAACCTTTCCTCGCTATAGTAAGGAAGAGATTTGACGAGAAAGGGTCAGAAAGATGCAACATGGCGAAGACTAAACCTGTTGGTGATGAGGTGGCTTTGGAGGTGGAGGAAGGAGGCCAAGAACCAAGAAACACTGTGGCTTGTAGAAGCCTTGGTCTTACAGCCAAGGTACTGAACTCAACCAACAATGATTCTCCCCTACAGCCTCCAGAAAGGAGTGAAGCTGATGACACCTAGATTTTAGCCCAGTAATACCCTACTGGATTTTTGACCAAGAGATTGCTAAGAGAATAAATTTGTGTTATTTAAACTGCTAAGCTTGTGGTAATTTATTATCAAAGCAATAGAAAATACAGTTTGGAAATCAAGTATAATAAAAATTTCATATCCATAATATATAAAGAACTCTGATGATATAATGAGGAAAGATAACCCAATTTTTTCTTTTTATTTATATTTATTGTTTTTTAGAGGGAGAGTAGGAGGAGAGAGACAGAGAAACATCTATTTGTTATTCCACTTATTTACACATTCATTAATTAATTCTTGTATGTGCTCTGATGGGGGCTTAAACCTGCAACCTTGGTAATTGGGATACTGCACTAACCAACTAAGCTATCCCACCAGGGAGTAACTAAATTCTTTAAACAGGCAAAACTTGAGTGGCTATTTCACCAAAGAGGATATGCATATGGCTAATAAGCATGCGAAAAATGTTTAACATCATTAGTCATTAGGGAAATGCAAACTCAAACCACAGTGAATGTGTAGGCAGATTTTAAACATCATTTCTGAGGTTAAAGTACAAAAATCTCTTCCTCTCTCACTTCCTTACTCTGATGGAAATCAGCTGCCAAGTATGAGTTGCCCTTTGGTGGAGCCCATGTGACCAAGAGCTGAAGGAGGTTTTCAGCCAATGACAAGAGAGGATCTGAGGTCCTCAGTTTACTGGGCCATAAGGAACTGAATCCAACTAAGACCCACGGGAGCTGGGAGGCAGATCCTCTTCCAGTCTGGCCTTGAGATGAATCCCGCCCCTTCAACGCCTTGAATATAATGTTATGTGAAATCCTAAACCAGAGGACTTAGCCAACAACCCAGATTCCTAACCCACAGAAATGGTAAGATTTTAATGAAGGTTTGATTTTTGGGATAATTTGTTATGCAGCTATATATAACTAATACAGACCCACTAAAATGACTGCAATAAAAAAGACAGCAATATCAAATGTTGTTGATGATGTGGAGTAACTGAAACACTGGTACATTGCTTGTGAGAACATAAAAAGTACATGCACTTTAGAAACCAGTTTAACAGTTTCTTAAAAGATAACAAACTTATTGTGCAACCCAGCAATTTCACTCCTAGGAATCCATTGAGGAAAAATGAAAACATATGTCCACATAAAACTTAAGTGAATACTTACAGCAGCATAATTCATAAGAACTCAAAAATGGAAACACTCCGAATACCCATCCACTGATGAATAGATAAAGAAAATGTGGTATAGCCGTGCAATAGAATACTACTCAGCTATAAAACAAACTACTGATACATGCTACAGAAGAACCTCACAAACAAGCTAACTGAAAAAAGCCAGATACAAAAGATTACAGACTGTGTGATGCCATTTATAGTATATGTCCAGAAAAGACAACGCATAGAGACGGAAAGCTCTATGGTTGCCTAGGGCTGGGGCTAGCTGCAAAAGGTCACGAGGGGACTTTCTGGGGTAGTGGACAAGTCTGAAGACTGATTTATGGAGATGGTTGCACAACTCTATGGGGTAAAATGTGCCTCATTAAAGCTGTTAAAAATATTCTAGAAAAGAATTTATCAAGACCTTTAAGAGGATAATGTAACATTTTATTAAGAACATAAAAAAAAGACCTTAATAGAGAAAGAGCTCATGCTCCTGGGTATAAATATTTAATAGCAAAAAAGTAGAAATATTCCCAAATATGTATATCATATATAAATTTCTAGTCAGAATTTTTACCGTTCTATTTTTTTTAATTTAATAGAATGATTCTAATGTTTGCATACAAGAATAATATATAAAAATTACATTATTAAAATTGTTTTCTAAAACAATATATTATAAAATGTTTTCTAAAACATGCTACCATCTCTTCAAAAATAAACCATTATATCAAAAATGTACATGTGAGTTAGACAGAAAACCTACCAAATCTTATAGAGCAGTTTCACTATAAAAAGGCATATGAATGTGAGCCCATCTGGCATTCCTGTATGAGCCCGATGGAGAGTAAGATTAGGATGTAATCACGTCTGCTTGGAATATATCCGTGAAGCATTGCATAATTTCAACCTTTTTAATCTAGGAGGGGAGAATATTTTAACGCTTGATTTCTATGTAGAATTGAAAAGAATGGATTTTAAATTGATGCTTTCCCATATAATGTTAAGAATAGGATTCAGGAAAGGAAGGAAAGATGGTTAGCAGCATGCAGTTCTTGTTCACCCTGCTATTGTTGGAAAAATACCAACTCTACTCAACAGGCTACCAATTACTTGCTCTTTTACCCAGTGAGTTAGCCCTATCTTCAACTTACAGGCAGGCAAGCTCAGCAGAGAAGGATGGAAACCTTTCCATGGCCTGATTTAATTTCTGGTGGTCCACAAAAGAAAGACAAGAGCGGACAGTAGGGAGAGGGGGAGGGAGAAGACAAGTGTGTGAAAGACCAAGTAGATGAGGGAAGGGAGCTGAGCTGTCAGTGTTGTGGCATAGACAGAGAAAGGGCTGATGCACTCTACACTTGCAACAAGCACAGATTGGAATTTCTTAGCGAATCCATGTCCTTGTGACACTGCCACTGTTCCTACCATGTTGGGCTGACTTTTCAACACCATAGCACATATCAGAGTTATTTGAGGAGTTTAAAAAGTTCAGATGCCCAAGCCCCACTATAGATGCAGTTAAGAGTCTGTAAGGGTAGAGCCTGGGCACGAGTATTATTTTTAATTCAGCCATTAATTTTGTAGTGTCACTTCTGGGAGGTCCAAGAACAGGGTCAGTGGTGGGCTTTAGCTGGTTTGCACTGGTTTGGCAGAACCAATACCTAATTTTGGTTGAGTTTGGCAAACTGGTTGTTAAAATGGCACTTGTAATTAGGGTTCTCTCTAAGGTGAGTGCCTGGGCAGCCGCCCAATGTGGAAGTCACAAATTTACATTCCTTACTCTTTTTAAACTCTCATCTGTGCAACAGCATATTCTAAGTGCCCGTAGTAATGTTCATTCTGTCCATAGGTGAAAAAATTTGACAGAACTATGCTTGTAATATTTATTCATTTCATAAAACTCAGTATACCTTTAATGAAAGACTACATTTTAATTTCCTCGCATTTGTTACTTCAGTAAACAAACATGTAATGTAAAGAGAAAAAGTGCCAAACAACCAGGGGATGACAGGCTGTCACTGCAAATATCCTTCTTTTTTAACTTTATTTTTTTTAGATTTTATGTATTCATTTTTATAGAGAGAGGAGAAGGAGGAAGAGAGAGAGAGAGAGAGAGAGAGAGAGAGAGAGAGAGGGCTGGGAGGAGCAGGAAGTATCAATTCCCCTATGTGCCTTGATCAGGCAAGCCCAGGGTTTTGACTAGCGACCTCAGTGTTCCAGGTCGACGCTATCACAGGTCAGGCTCACTGGAAATATCTTAACTAACAATTTTATTGTTGGGTTTTTTTTTTTTGTTAAGTATTATTTAATATTTTTTCACTAATATTTTAAAACTCTTTCATAAAATAATCTAGTTTTGTGTACCTCTTTTATTGTTCTTATTTAAGTATTAAATGCATGAAATAATAAACTACCTTTTGGGATATCATTTTTTTATATTTAAAAGGGTTATTAGGGCAGAGAACCGGTTGGTAAATTATTTGAATCTTGCCACTGAGGACGGTGTTATGTCAGCCACTGTATCTAGGACAGCTATAGCTCTTGGAAAGTTTGCCCTGGACCAGAGTTTGAAAAGGAAAGAGAAGAGAAAGAAAAAAGGAAAGAAAGATGAAAGGAAGGAAGGAAGGAAGGAAGGAAGGAAGGAAGGGAGGGAGGGAGGGAGGGAGGGAGGGAGGGAGGGAAAGAAAGAAGAAAGAAAGAAAGAAAGAAAGAAAGAAAGAAAGAAAGAAAGAAAGAAAGAAAGAGGTAGGGAGGGAGAAAGAAAGGGAGAGAGAGAGAAAGAGAGAAAGAGACAAGAAAAAATAAAAGCAAAGTCTGCTTAATGATGTGTAGTTAAGACAGCTGATCAGCATAATCCTGTTATCCTGGGGATGCTCAGAACCTCTCAGGATGCATATGTGCATTCTGAAAGCTGCCCACACCTATCCAGATCAGCCTAGAGGTCAAGTGAGGTGCATCCACTGGAGAGTTTGGGATCAGAGCACCATCATAGATGGTTTTTCCCTTTACAATTTCCTATCCTTTTCCTGTTGTAGCTATAACTGACGGGTGTTATTAACTTACAATTTCAGTTTATTGCTACAAAATATATTCAGAATTTGGGTCTATAGGCCTAGTGTTTTCAAAGGGTATTATACATGTGATAGTTTTAGAGTTCTGGTAGTTTTAAAGTCACTCAGCTGTACCTACATAATAAGAGAGGCAAGTGTGAGCAAGTCAGCACCGGTACTCCATGCACAGGAAAATGGGCGAGAGAGGAACTAATTGGTGATTCCAATATGCTTATGGTTGAATTCTTTTCTTGACCCATTCACACTTTTTTCTTCATTTTTCAAGGTTTTCTAAGACATAATATTTAAGTTTTGATTTTAAAAGAAAATGAATCATGTTCCTAATGGAAGGAAAGGAGGCAATTATTTTCCAGCCTTCTTATACGGTAAACAGACAGGAAGAGATTTTCTCTGCCTAGGATAAAGAGAGACGGAATACACCATTTATAGAAATGGTTTCCTAAGACATAAAGGATTCTCTCTACTCTAATGCTGATGAACATTGAGCTATCTCTGTCATAGAAACTCTGCAAAGAATAGACAGAACAACTGTACTTTCCCAGGTTTGCGGGAGGTCACCCACAGAAACTGGGTAGTATGTCCAAAGGAAGTTAAATTTAGACACATGCTTAGGCCTCCTATGTAAGGCATTGTCACCCTGATCTTGTAAAATATGTTTATGCAATTGTTGACAAAGAGTAAAATTTACAAAGAGCAAAAGATAAAATAAAGAGAAAGGCAGATGAAACCATTAAGTTTCTTTTAAAGTCACAAAGCCAAAGTGAACAAATAAACCCGGGTCTTTAGACACAATTAGAATTGTTAAAAATGGCTAACACAGCCCAGTGCAGTCAGGGACAAAAGGAGAACATTAGGCTCCCAGTTGGATGTCCCCTGTGCCCATTTGGAATAACAGCACACACTTTCAGCTTCATGCCAGAAACATACACGTAGTAATAAGGAGTTCTTACTCAGGGTAAAAGCAGTGCAAACAAGTTCTTAATGTAAGTGCAAATAAATAACATTGTACAGAACCCTCCTTTCCCCAGTTTTGCCAAAGCAACTGACTTGACCAAGTAATTCTGAGTTGCTCTGCTAAATCTATCGCACTGCAGTCGTTTGAGAGGCTTCATATAACCACAGCATTAAGATACATGAAGCTGCCTGACCAACGGTGGAGCAGTGGACGGAGCGTCAACTTGGGACGCTGAGGACCCTGGTTCTAAACCCAGCATCTCTGGCTTCAGCACAGCCTCACCAGCTTGAGCATGGGATCATTGACATGATCCCATGGTCACTGGCTTGAGCCCCAAGGTCGCTGGCTTGAGCCCAAGATTGCTGGCTTGAGCGAGGGGTCACTGGCTTGCCTTGAGTTCCCTGGTTAAGGCATGTATGAGAAGCAATCAATGAACAACTAAAGTGACGCAACTACAGTTAATGCTTCTCATCTTTCTCCCTTCCTGTCTCTCTCTCTCTCTCTCTGTCTCCCACACCTTTCTTGCTAAACAAACAAACAAACATGAAGCTAATTACTTTAACTCTCCAGGATACACATTAAGTTTGCAGAGAAATTTGCAGCAACTTCTCTAATCACATTTTTAGATGCATGCTAACCCTCTACAATCCCCTCCCACACAAAACTGGTTCCAAAACTGCTGACTGCAACATTGCCCACTGGAAATTCCTTCTCTCCATTTGTATTGGATGTGAAAACTAAATATGTGCTCTGCTTTTTCTTTTTCTTTTCCTTTTTCCTATTAAGTGAAGGCGGGGAGGCGGAAAGACAGACTCCCGCATGTGCCCTAACTGGGATCTAACTGGCAAGCCCCCTACTGGGTGATGCTCTGTCCATCTGGGGCTGCTGCTCTGTTTCTCAGCAACCAAACTATTTTAGCACCTAAGGTGAGGCCATGAAGCCATTGTCAGTGCCCGAGGCCAACTTTGCTCCAACCATTTGAGCCATGGTGTGGGGGTGGGGATTAAGAGAGAGACAGTGTAGGAGGAAGAATGGAGAAGCAGATGACCACTTCTCCTGTGTGCCCTGAGCGGCAATTGAACCTGGGACTTTCACACGCTGGGCCAACGCTCTGCCGCTGAGCCAACCAGCCATGGCCATAAATATATACTCTTAATCTTTTTTTTAAGTCAATATTTCAGCAGTGAGGTAAAAATGTGGGTGGAAATTTTTAAAATTGAGATATGATTCATATACCATATAAGTCGCCATTTTAAAGTTTACAATTCAGTGGTTTTTAGTATATTCACAAAGTGTGCAACCATACATGTACTAATTCTAACCATGCCTTTCATAACTGATTTACTAATATCTTTAAGATTGCAGGTAGTGTTTGTATGCCAGGTGTAAAAGTCAAAACTAGGAAAAATTATCTCCATTCTTACCCTTGATTTTCTACATCGATTGTTCTCAAAGTGCGGGCTCAAGAACAGAGCATTAGTATCACTTAAGAACTTGTTAGAGCCTGACCTGTGGTGGCGCAATGGATAAAGTGTCGACCTGGGAACACTGAGGTCGCCAGTTCAAAACCCTGCACTGGTCTGGTCAAGGCACATATGGGAGTTGAGCTTCCGGCTCCTCCCCCCTTTCTCTCTTTCTCTCTCTCTCTCTCACTCTGTGTCTCCTCTCTAAAATGAATAAAATAAAAATAAAAAAAAAAGAACTTGTTAGAAATGCAAATTCTTGGGCCCCACCTCAGAAATACTGAATCAGAATGTAATGAATGGGGTCCTATGATCTGTGTTTTTTTTTTTATAGTCAGAGAGAGGGCTAGATAGGGACACACAGACAAGAATGGAGAGAGATGAGAAGCATCAATCATTATTTTTTTGTTGCGACACCTTAGTTGTTCATTGATTACTTTCTCATATGTGCCTTGACCACGGTCCTTCAGCAGACCGAGTAACCCCTTGCTCGAGCCAGTGACCTTGGCTCCAAGCTGGTGAGCTTTGCTCAAACCAGATGAGCCCATGCTCAAGCTGGCAACCTTGGGGTCTTGAACCTGGGTCCTCCACATCCCAATCCAATGCTCTATCCACTGCGCCACCACCTGGTCAGGCCTATGATCTGTTTTAACAGACCTTCCAGGTGATTCTGATGCACAGTAAACTTTAAGAACCATTGCTCTAGATCAGCAATTTTCAACTGTTGTGACACAAGAATTTTTAAGACATGCAACACCTGACTATTTAGTCAGGGGCACTGACTTCTTTTCCCTTAGATTGTCAAATAAAATATTGACAACAGCCAACACAACAGCTGTCTGGTGTGAATGAATTCAAAATTATACCTATTTCTTTTTGTCAGATTGGCAAAAAATACATTTTTTACAGTACTGCTTAATTTTATTAATTAGTTTATGTGTGCCATGAGATGAAAAACTTGAAAATCACTGTTCTAAACCAAGATAATTGTACTAGCTTTACATAACTATAAATAAGTATTAATATATCTTATTATTGATATATTTTATAATAAGTATTATAAAATCCAAATATTAATAATGTCAGAGTAATGGCAGTGTGAGAGATACTCTTAATCTCTCCTCTTGAAATTTCAACAAATTGAACAACTATGATGCAGCGAAGGAACCCCAGCTGATCTTGCAGATGCACCTGAAAGATCCGTGCACCAAATGGACTTAAGTTGAGATGGGGTCAAAAGGGGGGCTTAAGTTAAAGTGCATTCACTGTTAGCTCTAGGGAGGAGACAAACCCAGACTGAGTTTTTTTTTCTCTGCCAGACTATGGGAAGGAGGGAAGCTCAGGCTATTTGGGTTTTGTCTGAGGGGTACAGAGAGGGAAATCCAGAATGACTGGGTCCTCTTCTAACAGTAGGAGAGGTGAGATCAAGGGGCAAGAGGAGGAGATAAACCAAAGTGGCCAGAGCACAGACTCACAGTCAGTGTTCCCGTAGTCTGCCTGCAGCTCTCACTTGGCTGAGACAGAGAAACCTAACTGTGGCCCCCAGGCTTCCAGATCCTGCCTTCCTCACCTCACAGTATGGAGAGTGGCAGAGACAAACCCCACAGGCAGCTCTCCAGGGCTACTCTTTCCCTTGAAGAACAGAGGTGCTCTGCATCCAGTTCCTAGGTCTGTTGAGACATGGGAGTACCACCTGGTAGTCTAAGATTGCCATTGCTAGAGCTGTAACATTGGAAAGCCAAAGCCATAAAGCCCTCACAACATGCCCCACCCACCAAAATGACTACAGCCCTGCCTACATCATTGTGACAGCAACATCTCAGCAGAGGACAGCCCAAGAACTTCACAGAGGTAAACTTGTAATACAGCAACACTTACTAGAAATCTCTCCAAACTAAACAATATATTTTCTTTTTTCTTCATTTTTTCCTTTTATACTTTTTCTCTCTTTTGAATTTCATTTTCTTAATTTTTGTATATTTTATTCTTTTTTTAACAGGGACAGAGAGAGAATCAGAGAGAGGACTAGATAAGGACAAACAGACAGTAACAGAGAGAGAAGAGAAGCATCAATCATTAGTTTTTTTGTTGCCATTGCGACACCTTAGTTGTTCATTGATTGCTTTCTCACATGTGCCTTGACCACAGGCCTTCAGCGGACCAAGCAACCCCTTGCTGGAGCCAGCGACCTTGGGTCCAAGCTGGCAAGCTTTTGCTCAAGCCAGATGGGCCTGCACTCAAGCTGGCAACCTCAGGGTCTTGAACCTGGGTCTTCCGCATCCCAGTCCAATGCTCTATCCATTGCGTCACCTCCTGGTCAGGCCTGTATATTTTATTCTTATTTACTTCTGGGTGTTCTGTTTTTAGTTTTCGATCTTTTTTCTGTGGTTTTTCTTCTTGGCATAATGTTTTAAATTTTTACACTTTTTATTGTATTTTTTTAATTTTTTCAGTTTTTTTAGTTGTTTTTCTGTTAGGATTCTTAAAAATACAACTCTCAAATGTCATCAAGAAAGAAGAAATCGAATACCATGGCTACACAAGACAGACATAGTTCAGAAAGAAAATGAAAAATCCCCAGAAAAAAAACCTCAATCACATGGAAACCATGAAGTTAAATGATAAAAAATTTAAAACTGAAGTTCTAAAAATACTCAACGAGATGTGAGAAGACACCAATATGCAACCTAATGAGCTTAGAAAACAAAATGAACACCCCACCAAAGTGATTAAAGCTTTAAAAACAGAGATGAAGAGATCAATACATGAATTGAAAACACACAATGGAGAAAAAGAAACCTCTTCAATAAATGGTGCTGGGAAAACTGGAAAACCACATACAAAAGCATGAAACTTGACTACTGTTTGTCCCCCTGCACAAAAATTAATTCAAAATGAATCAAAGACATAAATATAAGACCTGAAACAATAAGTTACATAGAAGAAAACATAGGCACTAAGCTCATGGATCTTGGCTGTAGAGAACAATTTATAAATTTGACCCCAAAGGCCAGGGAAGTAAAGGCAAAAATAAATGAATGAGACTACATCAAACTAAAAAGCTTCTACACAGCAAAAGAAACTGACAACAAAACAAATAGGCAGCTAACTAAATAGTAGATATTTGCAAACAACAGCTCCAATAAGGGGTTAATATCCAAAATATACAAAGAACTCACAAATCTCAGCAACAAACAAGCAAACAATCCAATTAAAAAATAGGAAGAAGACCTGAACAGACACTTCTCCCGAGAGGACATACAATTGGCTAACAGATATATGAAAAGATGCTCATCTTCATTAGCTATTTGAGAAATGCAAATCAAAACTACAAGGAGATATCACCTCATACCCATTAGATTGGCTGTTATCAATAAGATAGGTAATAACAAGTGTTGGGGAGGCTGTGGAGAAAAAGGAACCCTCATTCACTGCTGGTGGAAATGCAAATTAGTACAACCATTATGGAAGAAAGTATGGCGGTTCCTCAAACAATTAAGAATAGAATTACCATATGACCCAGCAACCCCTCTACTGGGTATATACCCCCCAAACTCAAAAACATTGCTCTATAGACACATACACCCCCATGTTCATCGCAGCATTATTCACAGTGGCCAAGACATGGAAACAACCAAAGTGTCCCTTGATAGAGGATTGGATAAAGAAGATGTGGTACATATATACAATGGAGTACCACTCAGCCATAAGAAATGATGACATAGTGACATTTACGACAACATGGATGGACCTTGAGAACATTATACTGAGTAAAATAAGTAAATCAGAAAAAGTGAAGAACTGTATGATTTCACACATAGGTGTAGAGGCGGATTTAACAGCGGGTGCACTGGGCATGCACCCTGGGCCCTGACTTCTAAAGGGCCCCCTAAAACCCCAACTTCACACTTTTTCTAATGACACTAAGTGTGGTTTCATATGTGCAATTTTAACATTAATAGTACAAAATATTTTTTGTTTATTTAAAAATATCATTAACATGTATTTTTATTTTCCCTGTCTCTCTCTTTTTATTAAGGGGCCCAATATTTTCTTCTGCACCCAGGGCCTGAACTGACTTTAATCCGCCTCTGCATAGGTGGGATATAAAACTGAGACTCATGAACATAGATAAAAGTGAAGTGGTTACCAGCGGGAAGGGAGATGTAGGGGACGGGGTTGGGGGAGGGGTGGGGAGGAAGGCGTAAAGAGGGATAAATATAAAGTGACGGAAAATGATTTGACTTTGGGTGATGGGTATACAAGATAATCAACAGTTCAAATGCTATAGAAATGTTTACCTGGAACCTATGTACTCTTATTGATCAATGTTTCCCTGTTAAGTTTAATTTTCTAAATAAAATTAAATACATATATATAAACTGCTCACAAAAATTAGGGGGATATTTTATCGCTTCATATTCATTTTGAAATATAACCTAATTTTTGTGAGCAGTATTTATATGTAAATTTTATAATAGAGTTTTGTGGAACCTGTCCTTCAAATCAATCCATCAATTTTGTTCTGTCAAATAACCACATACTAATAGCTATATTTAAAGGAAAAAATAAAAGAGGAAATTGGGGAAACATAAAATTAGGAAAGAAAAAGCACAGAACTTAAGTGAAAATGAAAGTCAAAATAAATAAACCCAGCTATAAACTACGTATTTGGTAAGATAATAAACAGCAAATGTAAATAAGATTCCCTGAGCTAGTCCTTCATTGATGTGCCTTATTTCTCTACTTTGTATCTCTAGTATTTACCTATTACAAAGCAGAACCAGGAAATCATAGCATCCCAAACAGTTAAACTCAATAAAAAGAAAAAAGAAAAGAAAATAAAACTTTCAGAGTTTTCAATAGGGTTCTAAGCCCTAGACCCCAGAAGAGGCACAGTGCAGCTCTCCAGGCTATAGTCAGAACACAGAAGCCCACCTGACCAGTGGTGGTGCAATGGATAGAGCATCCACCTGGGACACTGAGATTCTGGCTTGGAAACCCTGAGGTCAACAGCTTGAGCATGGCCTCATCTGGCTTGAGCACAGGTTCACCAGCTTGAGCATGGGATCACAGACATGATCCCATGGTCACTAGCTTGAGCCTAAGGTCACTGGCTTGAGCACAAGGTCACTGGCTTGAGGAAGAGGTCACTGGCTCAGCTGGAGCCCCCCATCAAGGCACATATAAGAAGCAATCAATGAACAACTGAAGTGCCACAACTACGAAATGATGCTTCTCATCTCTCTCCCTTCCTGTCTCTCTCTCTAAAGAAAACAAAAACAAAAATAGAGCTCAAGTACTGGAACCTGTGAAGTTTCAGAAAAGAATTTTTTTTATAATTTTTTTTCTTTTTATTTATTCATTTTAGAGAGGAGACACAGAGAGAGAGAGAGAGAGAGAGAGAGAGAGAGAGAGAGAGAAAGAGAGGAGGAGCTGGAAGCATCAACTCCCATATGTGCCTTGACCAGACCAGTGCAGGGTTTTGAACTGGCGACCTCAGTGTTCCCAGGTCGACGCTTTATCCACTGCACCACCACAGGTCAGGCAGAAAAGAATTTGAAACCAACTAATTTTGTTGAACCTTTTCCTTTTATTGATTAAGGCCAAAAAGCTGATTTATGGTCCATCTTGCTAAGGGTGAGACTAGAACCCAGGTCTCCTAACTTCCTATCCTGAGCCTGTTTCTCTACCAGACGGCACCTCTTCCACATTGGCCAGGCATCCTTTTCCCCTCTGGGTAAACTTAATGACTGAGATATTAGGAAAAAATAAATATTTCCTTTTCTTAAAAAAAAATTTAAAGATTTCATTTATTCATTTTTAGAAAAGAGAGAGAGGGGGAGGAGCAGGCAGCATTAACTCCCATATGTGCCTTGACCAGGAAACCCAGGGTTTTGAACTGGTGACCTCAACATTCCAGGTCGACCTTCATTCACTGTGCCACCACAGGTCAGGCCTTAAACATTTCTTATTAAAAAACATTTCAAGAGTCTTCATTACTTACCACCCCAATACAATCATTGTTAAAGTGTTTTCCTTACGCAAATTTGCATATGAAGACTACACACACATGCACATAATTGCATAACTTGCTATCTGGCTGTTTTCTATGTAAATATTACATATAAGCATTTTTTCAACTTCTTCATCTTTATTAAAAAGCGGAAGTTTTAATGGCAGAATGGGGTTTCTTCATTCTATTATCATTTATGTAACTAATCCCCTAAGATTAGATAATTGAGTTGTTTTCAATATTTTACAATGATAAATAAAGCTTTAGTGGGTGTCACTGCACACAAATCTTTGCATACTTCCATGATTATTTCTCTAATAAATTCCTAAGATAAAAATACGAAGTCCAAAGGTATGAATAAGCTTCAACATATGATTGCCCAATTGCCCTCTAATAGGATGTACTATAAAGAGTACACTATTATAGTTAACTTATTTAAACTCAGTCTCACCATATTATTATTATTATTATTTTTAGTGACAGAGACAGAGGGAGACAGAGAGAGGGACAGATAGGGACAGACAGATAGGCAGGGAGACAGATAAGAAGCATCAATTCTTCATTGTGGCACCTTAGTTGTTCACTGATTGCTTTCTCATATGTGCCTTGACCGGGAGGCTACAGCAGAAAGAGTGACCCCTTGCTCAAGCCAGCAACCTTGGGCTCAAGCTGGGGAGCCTTGCTCAAACCAGATGAGCCTGCACTCAAGCCAGCAAACTCAGGGTTTCAAACCTGGGTCCTCCATGTCCCAGTCCGATGCTCTATCCACTGTGCCACCGCCTGGTCGGGCTCACCATATTATTTTTTTTTAATCTTTTCCAATTTACTTGGCAAAAATTAGTGTCTTTCAAAGCCCTAATAGTTTTTCATTAATCATCAGTTTTAAAAGCATGTAAGAATTAAGCATGCACTTACTTTAGGACCCAGCAATACTACTGTTAGGTATTTACCACGTGAAAGGGAACACAGCTACCAAGATTTGTGCAGGTCCAAAGTGCGCAGTCTAAATGTACATCAGCTGATAAATGGATAAACATATTGAGATATATCCACACTATGGAATATTTTCAGTAATAAAAAAGAATAAAATATTGAAACATGGAACAACATGGATGAATCTCAAGAACATTATGATGCTAAGTGAAAGAAGTCAAACACAAAAGATTACATACTACGTGTGTGCTTCCATCTATGAGAAGTTCTTAAAAAAACAAAACAGAAAGCAGGGCAGTGGTTGTCTGGGGGAGTGAATCTACTGGAAAGCGGCATGAGAATACTGTTCGGGAGGATAGAACTATATTTTCTTAATTGTGACGACACATCTGCAAACAATTACAAAAATTCACCAGTCTCTATACTTAAAATGGGTGAATTTTTTGTGAAAGTACACATCAATACAGCTGGAAAAATCGAAACAAAGAAAAAAACCATTTATGAAATTTTGGGTATAAAACTTACCTGTTTTCATTTTTGCATATTTTATTTAAATTTTCTGTATTCATACATATTCAAAGTAGCCACAGTTATAGAATATATGTAAATTTATATTTTAAACACCTTTATGCATAAATAATCGTTCATATTTCTACAAAGTCTTCATGACTATAACTTAAAATATTTATACATAATTGTCCAAAGTCCAGGACCACTTACTTAATGCTGAATTGCCAAATTCTAAAGCAGAGGATTCCTCCTCAATATTTGGCTGCCATCAAGTGGACAAACTGTGAGATGTTGCTGGGATCGTGTAGACTTTCATACATTTTATAAAGAAAAAAATTGTTTGACATTTTTAACTTGTTACTTTTAAAATTAAAGAAATTTAAAAAATAAAAACAGACAATTTTATAAATGTACTAAACCATGATCCTCTTCTATTTCTCGAAGTAACTTAACTCTCAAATCTGAATCTAGGGAAATCAGTTCAGGAAAAGAACTTCCTGTTGAAATCAAGTTCTCTACAAACTAAAATCATTGGTGTATATAATAGTCTATTTAAGTGTCAAACCAAAAAAACTTTAGGGACCTCCAAATGTAAAAGGCCTTTGCGGTTGGCCAAGCAGGTGCCTTCCAACAAAACAGTAAGCCCTTTGAGGAGGCACAATGAAAGCAGTGACGATAATGTGGTGAAGACTGCCTGCAAGGCAGAGGAAGACAGCAGGAAACTCATTCCCATTTGGGCAAAGACTTACTGTCGTCCTCTTCATGAGTTGCCAGGACTTTTCCCCACAGACCCTGGCCTCTCCAGCTCCATCTTTTCTGACGGTACAGAGACAGTAACTAGCTAGAGCCACAAAAAGAAAGATTACGAGTACTTCGGAAAGTGTTTGGTCCCTAATCAGGGTTAACAAAGGACTTACTCTTTTCAGAAGAATGCCTTAGAATGACACTGAGCCATTGCCTGCCATCAAGCAGGGAGATGAATCCCCTGCTCTGCCTGTAACCAATCCTCTTTCCAATGACTTTTTCTGTCACTTTTTAACCCTCCTTCATCTTGCTGCTTTCATAAATTAGAAAGGAACAGTTAAAAAACAAACAAACAAACAAAAAACTCTACAAGTGCCATGCCAGAGAACTCTGACAGGAATGTCAGGACTCCTTAAAGTGAGAAACCAGTGAGGAGAAAACAGCTCACTGACAGAACCACAGCATTATTGCGGTAAGTTATAAAGCCCGTCGTTTATTTGCTTGTTCGTTTTAACTGTAATTATAGTTCTTAATAGGAAACACATTCGTTTAGTAAAAATTTGGATGCGATAAAAAAGTAGACAATAAAGTCTTCTCCCAATTGTGTCCCTGGTTGGCCAGCCCCATTCACAGAGAAATCATTAACCGTTTCTTATGAATCCTTATGGAGACAGTTACGTATCTTCATTTTCATATAGACATTCAATCCCATATCCTTTTTCTTATTACACAAATGGTAAACCACTATACACAGGGACGCTTTTTCACTTAATACAATATATCATGGAATTCATACCAATATACAGTTTCTCATTCATTTTAAAGCTGTGTCATATTACATCACATGGATGTACCATAAGATGTTTAAGGAGTCTCTTATTAATACATGGACATTTAGTTTGTTTCCAATTTGGGGCTATTTTTATCACCTTCTTACCTAAAATGCCCTGGGCAAATTTGATGGCACTTTCAACTGGGTCTGAGTTGACAACTTCATCTAGAATACCCAGCTTGCGGGCTTCATGTGCCCAAATATATCTTCCTAAAACAAAACAAAACAAAAGAAATCAAAGAATGTGAGATTAAAGCAAAAGCATTACTCTCTATAGTAGGGAGGGCATCTGTCGTGGATATTAACATCTATTATTAAATAAAGTAAATAAGCAGTACCACACTGACTGCTGTAGTAGAAAGATCACTGAAGAGGCCACCAGAAAATGGGTTCACAAGCTCCATTTCTACCTTTTACTATTTGCGTCACCATGAATAACTATAGAGGACTACAATTTCCTTGGCAATAAATAGGAATAATTATGCTTATCTTCGTAAATCTGAGTATTAAGTAAAAATAACATATTCTATAAATATCTATAGACATACTTCATAAACTATAAATCTTTATATAAATATAAGATGATTGTTTTAAATTATAATAATAGAGGTAGTAGTAGCATTTCCTATCATATGCACCAAGAGCTGTCATTGTTTACAAAAAAAAAAGACAGTGCCCAAAGATAAATATGGTTGGGTAGACAGGAAAAAAATATATTAAGTTGGCATTATATGTTATAATCAAATTTACACAGGATAAAAAGGGTGAATTCCCACCATTTTTTTGGCTACCCAACACCTTAACCCCTCCCACAATTTGTGGAACCACTATTGTATGAGCTTTGGAGCCCTAGCTCCTACACAAAAGATGAAAAGGAAACAGAGGTAATCAGACAATTGTTCTTTCAGACCCATAACAGCAATTAGTGACACTAAGCAATAGCAACAGCTTAATCTCATTTCTCAGGTGGTGACATCTAGTGTCTGGTGGTGGCGCCAGGAGCACCTAGAGTCCAGTGGTGGCTCTGGCAGCCTCCAGTACAGAATGGCAGCTCTAGGGACTTGAAGGTTGACACATCACTTGCCTTCTTGCCAATACCCTCTTCCGTCTGAAAAGTGATAATCAAGTCAGTATTGGTGGCAACAATTCTGGTCTTTGTTGCTCTTATAGACAGTGTTGGTGGATGCCACCCCTGAGACAAACCCTTTATTCCTGGTTCTTATTAGTGCTTCAAAGAGCTATAAATGGGTCTTCTTCATCAGATGGACAATTCAACAATTTTTGGCAGAGGTCACTCTGTAACAGTAATATTTGGGCAATTTTCTGGAAGTGCCTTTGAAAATAGGCTTCCAGATTTCCTCCTGGGGTGAGGAGGGTGGTAGGGAGAGGGTTAGTGGCTTCAAGGGTCAAGTCTCCTGTGTATAAAATCACTCGGGTAAGGAGTGAGTGACTCAGCCTCCCCAGGTTCATTTAGTCATTTTCACACTGAAACTTGCAATCTTTCCTTGAAAATTCTGGTTTTAATTCCTGATTCTATTACAATTTGTAAATTAGATCTGAATATGATATACCTTATGAGAACACCACTATCTATGAATAGATGCTTGCGTTATAATAACCCCTAAATGTGATTAGCACTCTGTATATATACTTTCATTTAGAAGATATTCACATTTGATCTTCATGGTCACATCTGAGAAGCTCTCAGGGAATGTATTCTTTCCATTTTACAGAAAAGAACATCGACAGACAAAAAGTTAAAGTATCCTCTTAAGATCGCATAGGTATGGGATGATCAAATCAGGGTTTTCCTGAATCCTAGTTCAGTTCCTCACATTTATCTAGCCGACTGCTGACAGGGTTGATACTGACCTGAGGTAATTAAATCAAGTGCAGCGGGAACTCCAATAAGTCTGGGAAGAAGCTGGGATCCTCGTGCACCGGGAAGAAGTCCTAATTTGACTTCAGGAAAGCCAACTTGAGCCTATCAAAGTTTAAAGTCATAAAGGTCATTAGAATGAGATAACATGTAAAGTTAGAGTGAGCATTGCCCTGCATTTCCCAAACTCTTAAAAATGTTGTTTCATAGCATTCAGCAAGAGTTTCCAGAAGGCAAATTATTACACACCTTCTCATTTAATTTAATTAACAGCATAGAAAGATTTGTGCTGTCCCTAAGTCTTTATGTTGAAACACATCCCTAGAATCTTACACATTTTTTTTCTGACTCTGTTATGATCTATCCCAGTCAACAAAAATAAGAGTCTCCAGAAACAGCTTTATGGAACCCTAAAAGATCCGATCAGCCATGAAAATAAAAATACACCCACAGAATGGGAGAGAACATTTTTAATTGTATATCTAGAATATATAAAGAACATTTTCAACTCAATAATTAAAAGACCAATAATCCAATTATAAATAAATAAAGGATCAAAATAGACATCCTCCAAGAACAGCTATAAATGGCCAATAGGCACCTGAAAAGATGCTCTATATCATTAGCCATCAGGGAAATATAAATCAAAACCACAGAGGCCACTTCACATCCACTGAGATGGCTATAATAAAAAGGAAAGACAATAACAAGTGTAAGAGAGAATGTGGAGAATATAAAACCTTTATATATTACTGTTGAGATGAAAAATGGTGCAGCCACTTTGGAAAACAAATTGCCAGTTCCTCAAAGGTTATACATAGAGTTACCATATGATCCAGCAATTCTACTCCTGAGTATATACCCAAGAGAATTGAAAACATGCCCACAGAATAAAACTTGTACACAAATTTTCATAATGTCACTGTTCATTAAGGCAAAGAAAATAGGAACAGGCCAAATGTCTATCAGCTATCAACTAATGAACGAATAACAAAATATGGCATATCCATACAAGGGATTATTATTCAGCCACAGAACAGAATGAAGTGCTGATATATGCTACAACATGAGTGAACCCTGAAAATGTTAGGCTCAGTGAAAGAAGCCTGTCATAAAACATAACACACTGTCTTTTCCATCTATTTTAAGTGTCTGGAATAGGCATGTCTATAGAGACAGAAAGTAAATTCGTGGTTACTTAGGATTGGAGGGGGGGGGGAGGATAGAGAATTACTCGTAAAGAATATGAAATTTCTTTTTATGGTAATGAAATGTTCTAAAACCAACTGTGGTAGTGGTTGCACAACTTTGAATATACTAATATACCACTGGACTGTATACTTTATAGGCGTGAACTATATGGTAGCTGAGTTATATCTCAATAAAGCTGTTATAAAATGAAGAAGAAGAGGAAAGTCAGTAACCTTAATCCAGACTAAAGGGTGAGCTCCAGTCTCTTATCATATAATTCTCCCAGCCATTGAAAAGTGGCCAAAGTTCTATTAGTCATTTTACACATACAAAAATGAAAGAAAGGTACTTAAAGACAGACTGCTATTTACCCAGACTGTGACACTAATAGCTCCAAAATACTTGGAATATTTGAGAGTCTCTCACACAAGAGTTTCCTAACATTCATTCACCATATTTTTCTTCCACTGTTCATCCCAGTCCCCTTACTTATTATTACCTGTAAATTAGATCTGTACTCAGTTTGCAGAAGTTCATGGTAAGAGAAACAAAGAAAAAAGGGTATTTAGAATGTGTCTTTATTTATAAGCTTTCATAAAAAATTAAAATAGTGAAATAGTTAAATAAATTATGGTAAAACTACATGATGAAAAATTATATAGCTATTTAAAATGATATTTTTAAAAAATATGATTAAAATTTGCAATAAGATTAACAGCAATTTTCTCATTAGAAACCATGGAAGCCAAAAAGCAGTGGGATGACATATACAAAGTACTGAAAGGAGAAAAAACTGTAAAAAAAAAGAATTCTATATCCAGCAAAACTAGCCTTTGAAAATAAAGGCAATTTAAGCCTGATCAGGTGGTGGGACAGTGGATAGAGCGTTGGATTGGGAGGTGGAGGACCCAGGTTCAAAACCCTGAGGTCACTGGCTTGAGCACAGGCTCATCCTCTTGAGCATGGGCTCACCAGCTTGAACACAGGATCACTGGCTTGAGCATGGGATCATAGACATGACCCCATGGTTGCTGGCTTAAGCACAAAGGTCGCTGATTTAAAGCCCAAGGTCGCTGGCTTGAGCTCAAGGTCACTGGCTTGAGGAAGTGGTCACTCACTCTGCTGCAGCCCTCTGATCAAGGCACATATGAGAAAGCAATCAATGAACAACTAAGGATACTAAGGAGCTGCAACAAAGAATTAATGCTTCTCAACTCTTTACCTTCCTGTCTGTCTGTCCCCATCTATCTCTCTCTCTGACTCTCACTGTCTCTGTCACATAAATAAATAAATAAGTAAATAAGTAAATAAAGGCAATTTAAGACATTCCCAGATAAATAAAAACTGAATTTGTTGCCAAAAGATCTTCCCTAGAAGAAATACCTCAAGCTGAAACGATAGGACATTAGACAGTAACTCAAATCTGCATGAAGAAATAAAGAACAATAGTAAATCTTAACTACATAGTTAAATATAAAATACAACATAGTATTAATGCAATTTTTGTGTCTTTTTTTCAATCTAATTTTATTTTATTTCATTTTTATTATTATTATATTTTAAGTGAGAGGAGGGGAGATAGTGAGATAGACTCCCACATGTTCTCCTATCAGGATCCACACAGCAACCCTGTCTGGGGCTAATTCTCTGATCAACTGAGCTATTTTTAGCACATGAGGCTGACACGCTTGGATGACCCAAGCTATCCTCAGTGCCTAGGGCCACACAAACCAACTGACCCACTGGCTGTGGGAGAAGAAGAGAGAAGAAGGGGAGACGGAAGGGGAGAAAACAGATGGTCACTTCTCTTGTGTGCCCTGACCAGGAATTGAACCCCAGACATTTATATGCTGGGCAGACACTCTACCCACTGAGCAAACCAGCCAGGGCTCAATCTAATTTTCGAAACCACAACATAATTATAAATTTTTGTAGATGGGCGCACAATATATGATATAATTTGTGACAATAACATCATAAAGAGAATGGGTAACCGAACTGTACAGAAGCAAATTTTTTTGTGTATTATTAAAATTAAATTGGCATTAATCTGAAATGGACTGTTATAAATTTAGATGTTAACTGTAATATACAGGGTAACTACCACTAAGAAAATAACTAAAAAAATAGTGAAAGAAACAGAATTAAAAGGGCACTAAAAAATATCTATTTAATACAAATGAAAGTATTAAAGGAGGAATTGAGGAACAAAACAGACATTAAGACATAGAAAACAAATAGCAAAATGACAGAATTAAGTTTTTCCTTATCATGATTACATTAAATGTAAATAAATTGAACTCTCTAAAAGGCAGACTGGCAGAATGTATAAAGACTATTTAATAATACACTAAATATAATGTTAGTATAAGAGATAGAGTACAAAGTAAAATAAAGTTTCAAATGTAGTTTTAAAAAAAATTTGCAGCCTGTTCTGTGGTGGCTGATTGCATAAAGCATTGATCTGGAATGCTGAGGTGGCTGGTTCAAAACCCTGGGCTTGCCCAGTTAAGGCACATATGACAAGCAATCAATGAACAACTAAAGTGAAGCAACTGTAAGTTGATGCTTCTCGCACTACCCCCTCCCTCTTTCTCTTCTCCCTGTAAAATCAACAAATAAAAATCTTTCAAAAAATAAAAAAAAAATAAAATAATTGAGAAAGGAAAATATATAAGAAAAATATGACATAGGAAAAATACCAGAAGGAAACAAAATAGAATGTTAATCATGGTTACTTCTGAACTATAAGTTTATGGTGATTTTAGTTATTTTCCTACTTTCCTGTGTATTCTAGTCTATTACAGGTATTGATCGACTTACGACCTATGTAACTTTACGACCACAATTGCTAGCCACGACTGCTCCGTGTCTGAAGCAGTTTTTGTATGCACCTGTATTTTGTAATTTTGTACGTTTTGCAAATATTAAACCAGTTGTACTGGTAATGCAGTGTTTTAACTTAAACCTGATGAATGTAAAAATAAGAAACAAAATGGTGTAGAGATGATACAAATGGCATAAAATGAACAAAGAAAATTATAATATATAACAATGAAAGAAAATTATGATAAAATGACTTAAAGATTTTTATAACATCATTTCACAGTACTGTACACATTGGCCTACTCAACTTACGACCAAATCATGTTACGACCGGTCTGTCGGAACCAATCGTGGTCGTAAATAGAGCACTAGCTGTACAATGATGACTATTATCTTTATTATTAGAAAACTATATTACTTTACAAATATGTTATTATTATAAGACTGGTATCACAGACTCTATTCTACATAGTAGCCCAAATTAAATCGGTTTCTAGAAATAAATAGATTCACTAGTTTGGTCCTGTTTTCTTTTCAATTTAATCTATTGGGGTAATACTGGTTAATAAATTACATAGGCTTCTGGTATACCATTCCATAATACATCACCTGTACAGAACATTCACCAACCCAAGTCAAGTCTCTTGTGATGTTTTTAAATAAGGAAGTGTCTTTTTAGGTACTGGTAATTATAAGGAGCCACAAAACTATCTTAGAGACAAAAAATAAAAAAACTTAAATAAGTATTTATACTTAGGGAAGATAGTAAAAATATATTTACTACCTCCTACTGCATGAGCATGGCTCAGTGAAATCTGATGTGGGTCATGGTACTGGAGCAGAATCCTCGGTCACCTCCAACAACCTAGGAGGAGTTCCCCTTTAGATGGTGGATTATAGGGAGGCCCAAGGGGTAGGGTTAGGTCAGGAGAAGCAAAGGGACAGTCAGGGAACTCAGGATAGCAGCTATTTATCAGAATAGATATAGTTCAACATTTTAACAACTGGTACCACTGAACTGGTACATAACAGCTGAGCATCAGGGCTAGAAATTACCTAAAAATTGTTAACCAGTAAGCAAACCACTTAAAATGATCACTTTGGATGCTTACAACTACATTTAGAGCTTGTCCGAAAGAAAAAACCCACACACCAAGTCCCACAGGGAGCCTCAGCTGTTACCTCTGCATGGGCAATCCTATAGTGACAGCCCAGGGCCAGCTCTAGTCCGCCTCCTAGAGCCATGCCTTGGATAGCTGCCACCAGCGGCTTCTCACTTCTTTGAATTTCATCTATAAAATTTCCCAGTGAGAACTGAGAATTAGCAGGAACACTGAAGCCATGGATATCAGCACCTAAGGACACAAAGACAAGGAAAAGAGAGTTGGAAAGACCTGGGCTTTTTTACATAATAAGGTATCAGATCATTCTTAAGGAATCTCAGAACCTCTTTGCACCCGTGAAATACTTTGTCCTTTGGGTAGAGACACAGTAAGGGGAACTAAAAGAGCCTGGAAAATGTAGGTCGATATAAAAGAAAATCCTAAAATCTTTTATAGAAATTT
This sequence comes from Rhynchonycteris naso, assembly GCA_037038555.1. Lineage (NCBI taxonomy): Eukaryota > Metazoa > Chordata > Mammalia > Chiroptera > Emballonuridae > Rhynchonycteris > Rhynchonycteris naso. The sequence continues at coordinate 42,407,851 of CM073002.1, forward strand.
TGTAATCTTTTAAAATCTTTCTATAGGTAGCAATTCTACCTTCAGAAAAAATAAAAAGTTCAGAGAAAGGGAATAGAGATTCTCCTACAATGATCATTATTCTGAGATTGAGCCATCCCTCTCCATTGTTTTGCATGATACTGCTCACCAATCCCATTCACAGCAATTTCCAGCCATATCTTTGTTATGGGCATGAGTTATTACGACAGAAAATCTCAGGGTAACATGCATACATATTTGTGAATTATGTTAATCAACCAGCTTACAATTATGTTTTTGTGATAGATTTTTTGTGATCAATAACACTAACATTTATTGCTTTTTCTAATTATAAAAATATACAAAATTATAAAGAACCTAAAGATCACCCAAAATATCACCACACACACATAGCAATGTAATATATAGTGAATCCTTAGTTTCTTTTTCCCAAAGCATATATGTAAATGGTTGGGTCCTTGAGTAAGACAAAGGTTTACCTTTGTCTCAATACCTATTTAATGACTGATGTGAGAATTAAATGAAAGTTTATTATACTATATATCTCTAGCAATATTGAGAACATTTTATAAGATTGTTTTTTTATATTTTCCTTTTTTCCCACATAACAATATACATAGTAAGCTCTTCCCCTAAACATGTACTCCTTGAAAACATTAAGCTTAGTACAAATTAAAAAATTAGAGTAATTCTTTCATGTTTAGCCTATTTGTCTTATTTTATTTACTTATTTTCTGCTATCTGCTCTCCATCTAATATCAATTCAGGAATCGTGCTTATTTTCATCATATTTTTATTTATTCATTTTAGAGAGGAGAGAGAGAGGCAGAGACAGATACAGACAAGTGGGGCAGGAGCAGGAAGCATCAACTACCACATGTGCCTAACCAGAAAAGCACAGGATTTCGAACTAGTGACCTCAGCATTCCAGGCTGACAGTTTATCTATTGCGCCACTACAGGTCAGGCTAACCCATCATATTTTACACTGTAGTCTATCATTACCATTATTATTAGTAGTAATAATACTACAACTACTTGAGCACAGGGTCACCAGCTTGAGTGTGATATAGATGTGACCCATGGTCACTAGCTTGAGCCCAAAGGTCACTGGCTTGAGCCCAAGGTCACTGGCTCAGCTTGAGCCCCTCAGTCAAGCATGTATGAGAAAGCAATCAATGAACAACTAAATGTGCCGCATCTACGAGTTGATGCTTCTCATCTCTCTCCCTTCCTGTCTGTCTCCTCTCTCTTGCAATAACAACAACAAAAAGTGACATGGTCACTGAGATAGGTGATTATCAGAAGAAAAATGAACTCTATTTCAAGACTGAAATAAAAAATAACATTCATTAAACATCTTCGTGTAAACTCTGCCCTAGAACTTTTCAGATATGTTATCTTATTTAATCTCACAAAAACCTGTGTAGATTTTACTGTATCTACTTTATAACTATAGAAATTGATTTTTAAATTAACTGTTTTGAGGTGGCATTAGTTAATACAATGATATAGGTTTCAAGTTTACAATTCTATTATACAACTGAAGTTCAGGAAATTAAAGGTATTTGCTCAAGTTCACATAAGGTAAAGATATGCACAGAGCAGGTATGTACCAGCAGGTATATCCTAGTGCATGTTACAGCTATCAAGCCTACAACTCAATATCTTACAAGGTCCAATTCGATATAAAAGAGAGGAAGGTCAAACTCTTCTCTGGGTCTCTCTTGTGATTCAGGTCTCTTTCTCTAGTTTCCCATTCCCACTCAAGTCTCCAACATCCATCACCAAGACTATGGTATTACCCGCAGGGACAGCTAATGCAGTAGCAATCTGAATCTGTGGCTGGACTCCAAACATACTGAGAGAGGATTAGATACTGGTACCTGCACAGAACTTGCCATCTGCTCCACAAATCACAATGGCTTTTACTGTACGATCTGTTAGAGCTTTCTGCAGTCCCTCTTTTATTCCTCTGGTGACAGCCAAACTAAAGAAAAAAAATATATATATGCAGTATTAGAATTAAATTTCTACCGTCTCAAGAGTTTTTTTCTTTCCTAATATTTAAAACTAAATACATACACAATGGATAAAAACTCTAGACACCTATTATTAAGTTTTCACTGATTTCAACAAATAATATATACATATATAATGAATTAAGCACTGAACTGATTAAATAAACTTTTAAAAATAGTATTTCTCTTCACTCTGCTATAACTTTGAACACTTAGAATTGGCACTGTCAATTTAAAAGTACTATTATACATCTTTTAGATACATTGAAAGGAGTTTGTAACAAATATATACAACAAAATATCACACTAAATGAGTGCTGTATTAGAACAAAGAAAATGATGTGGAAGTTCAGAGGGAGAAGATATTACTTTTAATTTGTCATACTGGCAAAATACAAGAAAATTGAGATACTCTAAAAGGATCAGATATGATAGGGGCTGAAAGTTTCCCCAAATATCCCTAGCTCCCCACCTTCTTCAAAATATTAAATATATGGTTTTTTAGCTGGGTACAGAGCTGCTCAAAATAAAGACTACATTTCCCAGCCTACTTTGCAGTAAGGTCAGTCCAAGGCATTAAATTCTGACTAATAGGATAGAAGTGGCATTGCAACTCTGAGGAAGAGTCCTAAAGGACTCGGAATGCTTTTTTCTTTTTCTTTCCTCCCAATTCCTGGCAGGATTGCAGAGGTGATGATTAGATCAGGACAGCCTTTATGGACCAAAAGGTGGAACCACATACCGAAGATGGCAGAGCAAAGGATAGAGAGAATTGGGGTCCTTGGTGAGTGTGAAGTAGCCATACCATTCCAGGACACTGCTATGATAGAAATAAACTTTTTCTTGTTTGATCCACTATTTTGAGTTTTCTCTCACTGACATCCATACCTAATCCTAACTAATTTAGGAGGCAAAGGCAAATTCTGGGAAAGAAAGTACATGTAGTAGATTTTGCCAAGATTCATTAGATGAGGGGAGTCATCAGCAAAGAAGATGATTAAAGCCGAGATTGAATGAGTCTGCTGAAGGAGAAGAAAATAGCAGAGATACACCCTCATTTAAGAAGTTGAAGGGGCGCAGCAGAATAATTCAGCACCAGGGGCCAAGAGAAAGGAATTTGCCAAGAAGCAGGGGATCAATAAGTGCCAAGGGATGGTGAAGGAGAATCTAGGAGAAGCGGTAAGGAATTGCTTCTAAGAAAAATGATGGAACCAGAGTCTAATTTGTTCTGCCATGGAATTTTGAGTAGTCTGGGTGAAATGTCTGTTCTTTAGCATACAGGGTGAAAAAAAATCTTAATACAAAATGAAACACACCAACAAACTTCTATAAAAGGCAGATTGTTCAGACCATCAACTGTGAGTTAAAACCTCACAGAATAAAAGAGATACATGCTCTTGATATGATAATTCCCTTTCACTTAATTAGTTTTCATAATTTTGTGAGGTGGCTAATGGGGGACGGTCACGTGAGGAACTCAGAGCCCGGGAACTTTGGCTGGGGCCGCCCACACAACCAAGCACGCCAAAAGAAATTTCCCAGAGAACCTTGGGAGATGACTGACTGCCTGTCAGCCAGTGAGATTTCACCACGTCACAATTGCTCACCCACCCTAGAGGACCCCTTTAAATATCTCTCACACAGTCTAATTGGGGTGACTCACCTAGCCTCTGAACCCTGGGGCTGAGGGACCTCGTCAAGCGGGATGCAAGGTACTTAATAAAGCCTTTGCTTTCCACACTTTGTGGCTTCCGGCCCCCTCCTTCCTTTTTTATTGGCGGGGAAAAATACCTTACATTTTGGTGCCAAAACCTGGGACCCAGGAAGGAGTTAGAAGCCCGCTGGGGCCACTCCTTTCCCCGTTCTCTCCGAGAAAGAAGCAGGATCTCAGGATCTTCGACCATCTAACAACTGCGGCACACAGTGCGGTAAGTCCCATGCCTCCAAACTCCCCTCAAGTTCTTTCCGCCGAGACTCCCTGTCCGAAACCGTAGCTACATCAGGAAAGTCTTTTTTGTCTGAGTGCGTGTGTGCCCTGGAGACGTCCGAGCACATCCACTTTCCCTATCCGTCCCTGACCAGAGCTTAAGTTTTGGAATGCCAATTCTCATCTCTGACCACCCCGAGAACTGAGGGTGGCCGTGGGGGCACAGGAATCCCAAAACACTCCAGGAGTTGCCTTATCCGAAATCTCTCCCTCCCTAAAGAAGAGGAAACTGTTCCTTTTCTCCAGTGTGGACAGGCCACAGAACCCACTGGATAATCGGACCATGTAACCTCCTGAAGGAACTTTTGGTTTTAACATCATCACCAATTTAACTATCACCAGGGTGGTGGGAGCTTGGAGATCCCTTTACATTCAGGGCCTCTAATTATTTGTAAGCCCGTCCTTAATCTCTGTGCCGCCTGTATCACCGCGCAGGCCTTTTTTTTTGGCCAGAGAAAACCTCTGCTTCGTAATCTTTCCTTCTCCAAGGACTCTCAAATTTCTCTCTCTCCTGCCTGATCCCCGAGGGTGCCCCTCTCTCACCCCACTCTCTGGTCCCTCTGCAGACCTCTTTCGCTCCGGTCTCTTCTCTCTAGAGAACCTCCTCCCCTTCCCCTCACTAAATCCTGTTTCTCATTCACTTGCAAATACCAGTCTCTCTCCTCCCCTCCTGGTCAGGGGCCCCTCCCTTCTATACTGTGTTCTTAAGTCCCTCCTCCGTCAGGCCATTCTCCGCCTATCATTAGCTCTTACACCATTTTGCAGGATGCCCAACACCCTGTCCTGCCTGCTGTATCCAGCATTTCCAGCTGGATGTGAGGGCTGGGCTCACTGGGTGCCCTTCTCCTCCTTTTATTCTTAACCCCCAAACCCCTATGTGGGACCTGTGAACATGGCATTTAAAGTTTTCAGTGGTCACGACTAGTAGGAACAGGCCAAGGCTATTCACCAGGCCCTCATGCAGCAGAAGATAACACTCCAAACCCAGGCACAGGAAGTGCCCGGCCCAAGTCTGGACCACAAAGAGGATCCCACCAGCAGCTTGCTTTAAGTGTGGCAAGCAGGACCACTGTGCCAGACAGGGCCCCTGCCCACAGCTGCCAACTGAGCCCTGCCCTGACTGCAAGCAGCCCGGTCACTGGCGAAGAAATTGCCCCTTTGGGCAGCAGGCTCATCCTCAACGTCTCTACGTGGAGGACAAGCCGCCCGAATAGGAGGCAGCCATGTGGGCCCATCGCTCAAACTCCTAGGACACGGCCTGGACTCGGAGAACCCAGGGTATGCTGCAACTACTGAGTTTCTCATTTCTTGTGGACATGAAAGCTGCCTTCTCTGTTTTGCCATCACACTCTGGACTTCTAATTCCCTCACAGGTCTTGGTTATGGGAATGGATGGGACCCCTTTGTTTCCCCTTCGCACTCCACCTGAGATGTAGTTTGAATGGAATCCCCTTTTTTGCATTCCTTCTTAGTTATGCCATTGTGCCCTGTACTCCTTTTGGGTTGAGACATTCTACACAGTCTTGGAGCCACTATCCAGCTGACAGCATCTTCCCACTTACTCCTACCATTAGTCACTACCATAATCAATGCTACCCCATAATCAATGCTACCCTCATTTCTAACCATGTCTCTTGCTTCAAGCTTGCTCCCATGCAGAATTGCTGGCAGTTTGGAACCACTGGGCCCTACTTGTCTGCGGCTCACCAAAAGGATGGGGCCTGAAGACCCTCCTGTTGCTCCTGTCCCTCCCACCAGGAACCTGCCGCTGGAGTGAGCTGAAGCAGGGAGCAATGCTGTTCAACAAGCCTAATGAAGGAAGCTTCAATCTCCTCAACCGTCTGCGAGAGAAACTAAGCAAGAATCTATCCTCATACAACCCGCTTAACTCCTAATGGCAGCCACCCATTCTCACCTAGGCTGCCCCTATCCTAAATCTTTTAATTATCAATGTATAACTCATATTTGCTCTTCTCTTTTTTAAATTCTTACAGAACCGCATCTGCGAAGTTTCTCAACTCACGGCCAAACAGATGTTCCTCCTGACACCCCTCAAAGCCACTACCAACCAATCTCCCCTCCCCACGACGCCCCTAATCAACAGGAAGCAACCAGACAAATACACAGGTGCCCCAATCCTATTTAACAAAAAAGGCTGGAATGTGGGGTGGCTAATGGGGGACGGTCACGTGAGGAACTCAGAGCCCGGGAACTTTGGCTGGGGCCACCCATACAACCAATCACGCCAAAAGAAATTTCCCAGAGAACCTTGGGAGATGACTGACTGCCTGTTAGCCAGTGAGATTTCACCACATCACAATTGCTCACCCACCCTAGAGAACCCCTTTAAATACCTCTCACACAGTCTAATTGGGACGACTCACCTAGCCTCTGAACCCTGGGGCTGGGGGACCTTATCAGGCAGGATGCGTGGTACTTAATAAAGCCTTTGCTTTCCACATTTTGTGGCTCCAGCCCCCCTTCCTTCTTTCTCGGTGGAGAAAAATACCTTACAAATTTAACCTAATTGAAATCAAACAAAACCTCCTTCCTTCAACTGTTAATTAGAAGCCAAATCTACTAATGAGAAACAGATTCTGAACCATTCATAATGCTGAAAAGTCCAAAAGGCATATATTTCCTTCTGGGTAGATGATGGTTGCAAAATTAGCCCAAATAAGCTTAATCAGTCCCGGGAAGAGGCTGGTTTTTCCCATTTCACCCAAACCCAACACAATGATGAGGCCTAGTGATCAGACACATCCTACATTAGTAAACATGGCTAGCTAACTAGCAAAGAAGGATTTAAACCATTTGTTTTGGCCAAAATAATATTCAAGTAAGAATCTCTTTTATTCCTAGTGGGCTAGGAAGAGATAATTTTCCACATAAAACTAGAAATATGAAGGGGAAAAGGAAAGAAGAAAAAAATACAAAAAGACCAAAAAATAAACCAAAAAACAACTTGTTAAACTGGATAAACATGGTATTCTCTATCTAAAATAGATCTTTGGGCCTGTCCATGTCGACTTGGGACACTGATAACCCAGGGTAGAAACCCCGAGGTCACCGGCTTGAGTATGGGATCATCAATATGATCCAAAGGCCACTGGCTTGAAGCTCAACATGGCTGGCTTGTGCCCCCCAGTCAAAGAATGAATGAGAAACGATCAATGAATAAAAGTGATGGAACTATGAGTTGATGCTTCTCATCTCTCTCTCTTCCTGTCTCTATCTCTCTCTCAAGAAAAAATAAATATAAAATATAATAAAATAGAACTTCAGAAGCAGATAGGGAAAAATATCAAGAAAGTATTTATTCTCCAAGTGGGGGAAAACTTGATGAAGCTGAAACAACTCCTGAGCAGCAGGTTCTATTGGTAGGGGCTTATAACAAGTCTTTGATTAATATAAATAATAATAGCTAACATCTGTTAAATGCCAGTGTGTAATCTCTGGCACATTTAAACCTCACAACAACTTCATGAGGCAGATACTAACATTTCTCCTGCAAGCTAAGTGACAGTGGGTTAAATACCATAAACATTAAAAATACAGTGTGTCCATAAAGTCATGGTGCACTTTTGACCTGTGACCGGACACACTGTAGTTATTAAAAAATAGGGTATTGTACTATGGAACTTTCCCCCTCAAGTTCTTAATGGGTATGGTTTCCTATTATGAGAAGAAGTTGAGGGAGACAGTCCTAATACCTTATAATTCTAATTAGAATCTAATGGTTAGAATACAGACAAGTCCAAATCATATTGCTGATGTTTTTCTTTGTAAAACCAAAATAACAAATATTTTGCCCTTTTTTCTGAGAATGGCAAGTGAACATACCATCCTTGTGTGATTTGATTCCTGAAATTCTTTTGTATTATTAAATGCACTAATTCATATTAAATTCATATAAAATATAAGGATTATATTAATACTAATGATAAAATCAAATCTGATGACAGGATTAAAATTCAGTTAAAATTAACCGGTTTTCTTTTTTTTTTGCTCCAGCAGCATGTGATAAGAATTTTAGGCAAAGGTCTTTCTCCTATAAGTACTTTATATAATATAGTCATTGTAAATTATAATTTCTGCTAATCCTACTCCCTGCAGACGGGAGGCTCTATCCTAGACTAGTCAATCACTATACATTTTTTTTCAGAGATATGGAAGAAACACACATTTATAGTAACTTTATTAATTTTCATAAAAGCAGAATCAATCTCACTTTTTAAAGTAATGCTTACCGCATTGCACAAATCTGGGTTAGAGAGCTTAACAAAAGGGGTGCTCACGATGGAAAGAAAGAAGATAAAGTGCAAAAGAGTTTTTTAGAAAATCCTATTTCATAGGCTAATGCTGACATGGGTCTTCCACTGAAGCACTAAGGTCTTGAGGTTTAGAACAGATCAGGAGAAATTACTTTGCATGTCTAGGCCAGGGAACAACTCTCCTTTACTCACTGTTTTGACATTAATGGGGACCTTTATTTACTGTTGTAAAATGTGAAGCCACATTGTCCAATTCCTAAAGCTTTTAGTCAGACACGGTCAGGATGGCCTGGACTGGAGGCTGGGGAATAAGGGATCAAGGTCCAGCCAGCGTTGCACTAAAAACTGGAATAGAAAATAGGCCTGAGAAGTCAAAGTCGGAAGCAAGCAGGAGGGTTCAGCAAGAAGTTGGCATACGCAGACCCGGTTTGAGTCCAGCTCCCCTACTTCGTAGCCATCAATTTCCGTCCAGTGAAATGGAAACGAGGGTTCTCTGCTTAGATTAACGAAATTAACCTGTGGAAAAGGCCCTGGCATAAGATTTCGTTCAGTTTGAGCCAGGGTCTTTCTCAAACCAGCAGAGAAGAGTCAGAGCCTTCACAGCAGGCAGACCAGTACAGGCCGCTGTCCCCATTCGGGAGGCGACCCGAGCCCGGTACCTGAGTGCGTTGACCGGCGGGTTTCGGAGGCGAATCAGCGCCAAGCCGCTCTGCAACCGTGAATACTCGGCCATGTTTCTTAGTCGCCTCCGCCTCTGGCCAAAGGACGATGGTTCTGTACCCCGCGCGTGGGGCCGGCCCCGCGAGGAGGAGCGCCCCCTGAGCCAATGCGAGCCCAGCGCCGCCTCCCGCCTCTCCGCGGCTCCCAATCTACTGACACCCAGGCAGTGCGGCACCTATACTCTCCGGCCCCAGCTCGGTGTGCAAACGCTTATCCTCTCTTTCAATTTATTGGCTACCCCCTCCCACACCCTATTCCCATTACTGAGTACATCCGAGAGGACTTGGAAAATGGGTGGAATTACCAGCAAGTCAGGGTTTGCAATTCCCTGACTCAGAGGGGCTAGCTTCTCTGGACGAATTGAGATCACTAAGTTGTGGAACTGTTCTCATCACAGGCTTCATTTTCATGATCCTTGGCAGGGATAGAGATCCGGGTTCCTGATAGTTATGTGATACGACGTAAACCTGGAACATAAAAGACATGCATCATGCATTTCAACTAAATGGGTATGCTACTAACATGATACATACTAACATGTCTGTGTAAATATCACACAGAGGCCGATTTAATGGTGGGCGCGCACCCTGGGCCTCAACTTCTGAAGGGCCCCATAACCCCCCAACTTTACACTTTTTTCTAATGACACCAAGTTTGGTTTCATATGTGCAATTTTAACATTAATAGCACATATTTTTTATTTATGTAAAAATATAGTTAACATGTATTTTTATTTTTCCTGTCTCTTTTTTTTAAGGGGCCCAATATTTTCTTCTGTGCCAGGGGCCTCAAAGACCTTAATCCGCCTCTGAACATGAACCACATATTTACAAAACATTCAAATGACAACAAATTTTAACAATCATTAAGGACTATTTTTATAGGTATTCTTTTACTTCTCGTAAATAGGAACAGGTTGCAGGCCCTAGGAAAGTACCAATTGCATTGAAGCCCTAGAAACAAGTAGCGGTCCGAAGGGATCCATTCATTAAGGATGGCCAGCCAGTCACAAACAGCTCAGTGTAAACGCCTCTGAGCGCCAACAATCAATAACCAACTTCTTACAGGTCATATCTTTAATGCCTCTGAAAACTCGCCAGTCCCTTAACTCCCACCTAGCTCCAAAACGATATAAAATCAAGTTTGCTCTTCTTACAGAAATCATGCATAGGCAGCATAGCTTTCCCTTTTTAAAGGAAGCAATTAATATAGCTTTGTCCTCTGATTTCAGATATCGGTATCTAGGGGAACAACTCCAGCACAGAATTGTAGAAACTCTGAATGCTGCCAGAAAGCCCACGTAGGCAAGGCTTAAGTTCTGAACGGCCTAAATTCCTCCTGGAGCAAGGGGAGATGAGGATGGCGTGGAGTGGTTTGAAGACAGCTTTTCATCTCTATCTTGGAGAAATCAGACACAAGTCATTCTTCATTTGTGTTCCTGGTTTCAGTTGAACGCAGAATTTTTTGCTTTGTGGCCTCGCATCTCCCACTACCCACCCCCACCCCACCTCCCCATCTCTCCCCTTGGGCAAACTTCTGGAAATTTTAAAGTTTAAGAGGGTGCTTACTCTCAGGTTCCTGCACATGTTGACCCTGCATTGCTCTTCAACAACAGAACTGGTGGGTTCCCTGTCATCTGTCATCTAGCCTTCCTGTTTGGTGTCACCCTGTGGGACTAGGGACACAGGGAGCTGATACCATGCTGATATTTCTTTAGCTGTCTGTGTAAATAATAAACTGTCTAAGTCTATTCTGGGTTCCTATAGGCTAAGGCCAATCTAAGTATGGCAAGTCAGTTTAGCAGATGCTACCATGGTGCAGCTTACAGACAACTTGACTGTTGAGTCTCTTGATCGTTGTGATGAATTGTTATATTCTCAGACAGTCTGCTCATTCAATTTGTCTCAGTAAGTGCTACTTAACAGGGTGCTGGCCCTCTTGGCTAACATACTTCCACATGATTTTTATGTTACTGCTTTTCTTGTTAAAATGTCATTTTTACTGCTGTCATGAGATTGCAATTCACAAAAGCAGTTCACTTGATCAGAAGTGGTTCATTAAAGCTTAAAAGAAAAATAGAAGAATGTAAATATAGAAATTTTGTGCTAGAACATGCACCTTTGTACTCACACTAAGAACAGGGATGGCTACCTAAAGTTGACTTGCCCTGCATCAGTGATTTATTGGCCCCGGAACCCAGGGTGTTGTGCTGTGAAACTTTATTTTATAGTGACATGAAGCCATCAGCACTGACTTCTCTGGTAAACAAATCAGGGTTTTCTAGAACAAACACAAAATATTGTTTTCCAGCTGGAGTAATAAAATATCTCCCACGTGCTCTTTCCCCTTTTACTGTGGGATAGAAATGAACACAAGGCCTCAGGGGAGAATAGAGCCAGACATAGAACCCTGACTTCTCAAATGATTTTGTGGAAGAGAGGTGCTGATTGGAACCAACATGGACTGTTACAGAAGAAAGACATTTTTGTTTAAGAATTTCAACCTGTGTTAACTAATATAGTGAAGAAATGAACAGTGAGTTCACTCTTCCACGGTGAAGTTGGCTGACATTTGAGAAGAAAAGCTGCCCACTTAAATGTTGAAAATAAAAGATAGGATATAGTAATTTCTTCACTATACCACCAATAGCAGTAATGACAATTTCTATAATTTCAAGTGACTTACTCAAGTGTTGAGCCTTAGAGATACACACACCTGCATATTCAGTATCTTAATGATGAAGATAAGCTATAAAGATTCCTAAAGAAGACCTGATGTGGTAAAAATGACACAGTCACCTTGATTATCTTCACTGGTTGAAATAAGTCCTAGGACTTTCAACTCCCTGATTCTACTTTTGTTATACGTTAAGTCTCTCTTTAACACACTGTCTTTCATCAAATATTTAAGGATGCTAATACGTCTGTCCTCAGCTTGCTTTTTTAAAAAAAATTTTTTGACAGAGACAGAGAGAGAGTCAGTTAGAGGGATAGATAAGACAGACAGACAGGAAGGAAGAGATGAGAAGCATCAATTCTTTGTTGTGGCACCTTAGTTGTTCACTGATTGCTTTCTCATATGTGTCTTGATGGGGGGGCTAGAGCAGAGCAAGACTGGGAGAGCTATAGCAGAGCGAGTGACCCCTTGCTCAAGCCAGTGACCTTGGGTTTTAAGCCAGCTACGATTGGGCTCAAGCTAGTGACCATGGGATCACGTCTACGACCCCATGCTCAAGCCAGCAACCCCACGCTCAATCAGTGACCTCAGGGTTTTGAACCTGGGTCCTCTGCATCCCAGTCTGATGCTCTATCCACTGTGTCACACTGCCTGGTTAAGTTAAGCCAGCTCTTTATAGGTTCTTTTTCAGGAACCACCATTTCTCACAGGATCAGTTATCTCTAATTTGAGACACTCTTCATGTTTGTCAATGGCTCTTTGATTGGCATTTGTTCTTTGTATTCTGCACCTGTCATCAGTCAGGTCGTATTCATGTTTCCTTAACTCATGTTCACTCTTTCTTTTTTTTCTTATCCATAAAGACATTTTTTTCCCTTTTAAATTTCAAGTGATGACCTTTTTACTTTAAAGGATAATTAATTTTTATTGAGATAAAGTTTATATACTATACAATTCACCCTTTTAAAGTGTACAAATCAGTAAGTTCTAGTATATTCACAAGATTGTACACCATCACCACTCTGATTCCAAAACATCCAAAATGAAGTCCTGTACTTACCATTGCCTTTTCTCCTCGTACCCTAGAAACTACGAATCTACTCAAATAGAGAACACTACTCTGTCTCTATGGATTTGCCTATTCTGGATATTACATATACAGTGGTACTTTGAGATACGAGCAGACCAACATACAAATTTTAAGTTATGAGCTGTGACTTGGTCCGTATTTTTGTTTGAGATCCGAGTGAAATTCTGAGATACGAGTTGTGATTTGGGAAGCTGACGCTAGTTTGCGCATTGGCGCATGGGTCCAGTATCGGCAGCTCGACACCAGCATCTTGTTCTCTCTCACGTGTTACTCACAGAATCAAGTCGAATCTTGTGCGCTGTACTCATTCTTGCATCATTTTTGCATTTTTTACTAACTTTTTTTGTGTGCTATCATGGGGCCAAAGAAAGTGAGTGTAAAGGTCAGTGGTGAGAAGAAGAGGATGATGTTGATAGAAGTAAAGCAAGAAAAAATAGAAAAACATGATCATGGTGTACGAGTGATTGAACTGGCAAGGCTGTATGACCACAATACAACTACAATTTGTACCATCCTTAAACAAAAGGATGCCATCAAAAGCTCAAATCCAGCAAAAGGAACTACAATTCTGTCCCAATTAAGGACAAATATCCATGAAGAAATGGAGAAGCTTCTGCTGGTGTGGGTGAAAGAGAAAGAGCTGGCAGGAGATACAGTGACAGAGACTGTAATATGCAAAAAGGCACATATTATTTACAGAGACTTGAAGAAGAAAGAACCATCAAACTCAAAAGAGGCAGCAGGAGATACATTTAAGGCAAGTCATAGCTGGTTTGAAAATTTCAAGAGATCTGGCATCCACTTGGCAGTGAGGTATACATGATGAAGCTGCGAGTGCTGATGTTAAGGCAGCTGAGGGGTACATCACACGTTTTGCTGCGTTTATCGCAAAGGAAGGCTACATCCCCCAAGTGTTCAACTGTGACAAAACAGGATTTTTTTGGAAAAAAATGCCCCAGAGAACTTTCATCACTGCAGAGAAGAAGCTGCCAGGCCATAAACCCATGAAGGACCGTCTGACCCTTGCATTGTGTGCAAATGCTAGCGGTGACTGTAAAGTAAAGCCACTGCTAGTGTATCATTCCAAAAAATCCTCGAGCCTTTAAGACTCACAAGATTTTTAAAGAAAAAGTGCAGGTTATGTGGTGCACCAATGCTAGGGCATGGGTTACGTGGCAGTTTTTTTATTGAATGGGAAAATCTCATCTTTGGTCCTGCAGTGAAGAAATATCTTCAAGAAAATAAACTCCTGATGAAAGCATTACTAATCCTTGATAATGCTCCAGCCCACCCATCTGGTGTTGAAGATGACATTCTCGATGAGTTCAAATTCGTGAAAGTCCTCTACCTCCCACCCAACATGACTTCAATCTTGCAACCTATGGATCAGCTGGTCATTTTCAATTTTAAAAAGCTTTACACAAAGCACTTGTTCTTCCGCAGATTTGAGGTGACTGAGAATACAACTCTAACCCTTTGAGAGTTTTGGAAAGATCACTACAACATTGTGATATGTTTACGCATTATTGACTTGGCATGGCAAGAGGTTACAAGATGAACCTTGAACTCGGCATAGAAAAAGTTATGACCTGATGTTGTTGTAGACAGGGACTTTAAGGATTTGAACCAGAGACCAAGGGAGAAGCGTTGGAGGAAATTGTGTCCCTCGGAAAGTTGATGGGCCTGGAGGTAGATGAGGGTGGCGTAAACAAACTTGTCTAGGAACATGAGGAGGAACTCTCAACTGAGGAGTTGAAGGAGCTACAGATGATGCAACATACAGAGTTTCTGCAAGAGATTAGTAGTGAGGAGGAGGTAGAGTCGGAGGAAGTGATTTCTACAAATGAAATTAAAGACATGCTGGCAATGTGGGAGAAGCTTTCAAGTTTCACTGAAAAGAAACACCCAGAAAAAGTTTCAACTGGTCGTGCTTCAGCACTTTTTAATGACACTTGTTTGTCACATTTCCGTAACATTGTAAAAGGCAGACAAAAGCAAACCTCTTTGGATAGATTTTTATTCAAAAGTCCTGCGAGTGAAAGTGCAGTCAAAAAGGCAAAAACAGGTGATGATTAAATGAAAAATACGTAATGTTAAGCTTAGATTAAGTTTAAAGTTAAGAAAGTGCATTTTTTTACAATAAGTTTTTGTGGTTTCATTTTAAGTAAAGAAAGTGCAGTTTTAGTTGTGTTTAAAGCAGTGGTTCTTAACCTGGGTTCTATCAAACCCTAGGGGTTCGATGAGTCAATCTCAGGGGTTCAGAGAAGCCTCTGCTACGGAGGTAAAGACACACTTGTGTAAAGTCGTGATGACATGCCCCGCTTGGCCATCACTTGCTGCAGAGGATCACGTTACATTGCTTGGCCAACCAGTGCTTCGGGGAATTTAGTGCGCGCAGTAGTCAATGGCTGTCGTAGTTGTACATTGTGGTTTCTTTCTTAATATTTTAATCCATACTAAATATGTCGAGCAAAAAAAGAAAGTGGTCGGACGAATATGTACAACATGGATTCACATGTATCAAGGAATGGGATGGGAGTCAGCGTCCTATCTGCATGATATGCAATGCCAAGTTGAGTAACTCTAGTCTTGCACCAGCAAAACTAAAGCTGCATGGAGGTGGTGAATACAAGAACACAACATCTGCTGAATTCAAGGTGAAATGAGCCAGATTCGATGAAAGGGCCACTCTGCCTGCTCTTGGATTTGTACTCGTTAACAAACCATTCCTCACAGCATTGTACGAAGTTGCTTACTTGATCGCAAAGCAGGGTAAGCCACACACCATCGGTGAGACACTCATAAAACCAGCTGCGTTAAAGATGGCGAATCTGATACTCGGAACAGCGGCCGAAGGTAAATTATCCCAAATTTCTCTTTCAAATGACACCATCAGCAACAGAATAGAGAACATGAGTCAAGATATCTTGGTTCAAATAGTTGCAGATCTAATTTCAAGTCCAGCAAAATTCAGCCTTCAACTTGACGAGACCACAGACGTTTCTAATCTAAGCCAGCTTGCTGTTTTTGTGCACTATGTGAAAGAAGACATGATAAAAGATTTTTTATTTTGTAAGCCTCTTACAACAACAACTAAGGCAGCCGATGTGAAGAAGCTTGTGTATGACTTCTTCAGAGACAACAATCTTTCATGGGATATGGTTTCTGCAGTTTGTACGGACGGAGCTCCAGTCATGCTGGGAAGAAAGTCTGGTTTTGGTGCACTCATAAAAGCCGATGCACCACACATCATTGTTACGCATTGTATTCTGCACAGGCATGCGTTGGCAACTAAAACCTTGCCTCCAAAAATGGCAGATGTATTAAAAACTGTGGTGGAATGTGTGAACTATGTGCGAAATAGTGCTCTGAGGCACCACATCTTCAGTGAGCTGTGTAAAGAAATGGGCTCTGAATTCGAGGTACTCCTGTACCATTCTAATGTTCGGTGGCTATCCTGGGGACAGGTGCTGAATCGTGTTTTTGCCATGCATGTGGAATTGGCCATGTTTTTGCAAGAGCAGCAACATTGTCATGCAGATTGCTTCAAAAATCCTGAATCCATTGTGATTTTAGCATACATGGCTGATATATTTGCAGCTCTCAATCATCTCAATCAGCAGATGCAGGGTGGTGGAGTCAACATCATGGAAGTGAAAGAAAACCTGAAGACTTTTCAAAAAAAACTACCGTTATGAAAACGATGAATAGAGAACAATAACTTCGCAAACTTTCCCCTTCTGGACGACTGTGTAAGTAAGATCGAAGATGTGTCTGGAATCAGAGACGGTTCTGTGCCAATGAAACTGAAGCAAACAATTGCCACGCACTTAGATGAGCTTGCAAAGTCTCTCGACGGATATTTCCTTACAAGAGAGTCTTATCCAGCATGGGTGAGACAGCCATTTACGTTTACTGTTGAGACAGCGGATGTCAATGATGAATACTTCGACGAAATCATTGAAATTCAGCAGAGCGAGGTTCAACTGCAGCTCTTCAGAACAACAACACTCTCAACTTTTTGGTGTTGACAAATGGAAAAGTACCCAGTTATTGCTAAGAAAACCCTGGAATTTTTTATACCATTTGTTACAACATATCTTTGCAAGCAATCCTTTTTGAGGATGCTGGACATAAAAATGAAGAAAAGGAACAGACTTTGCTGTGAAGATGACATGAGAGTAGCACTTGCCAAGGTGAAACCATGCATATCTGAACTGGTCTCCCAAAAACAACAGCAGAAGTCACACTGATTTGCAGGTATGTAATTTGGGCAATGCTTTATTCTGGCCCCAAAAAAGTATTTTGTGAATTCAAAACAACAAAAAACAAATTAAATTTAAAATAAAAAAAATTAAGTTATTAAAATAATGTTAAATTCTTTAAAAAATCTGAATTTATTTTTAATTAGTAAAATAGTAAAAAATATTTTGGGGGGCTGAAATTCTTTTATGGGGCCGAAATATTTTTGGGGGCCAGAATAAAGTAATACCGTAATTTGTTGTGAGTTCATGCACTTTGTTGGTTTTGTTCTTTGAGCAAGGTGATGTTCATGCACGGCTCATTTTGTGCACCAGTAAAAAAACATATACCTATGTCTTGAATTTGGAAAAAAAATCATATTTTATTTATCACTAAAGAAGGGTTCGGTGAATGCGCATATGAAACTGATGGGTTCGATACCTCAAAAAGGTTAAGAACCACTGGTTTAAAGTAAAGAAAATGCAGTTTTAGTTTACATTTAGTGTTAAGAAAGTGCAGCTTTAGTTTATGTGTCTACAGTGCTTGCATCCCTTCCTCTGTCCTCCTCCGCTATTCACCTTTTTTAGCCACACTTGTCTGTCTCCAAGGTAAGAATACAGTACTAAATAACACTTTCTTTTATTTTATATATTTTGTTATGCATTGGTAAAGTATATATGTGTGTTTCTTAATTAAAAACATGTTTTTTCATAATTTAGGATGGTTTGGGGATGTTTCACAGGGTTGAAATGGATTAAATCTATTTCAGTTATTTTAAATGGGAGAAATTTGTTTGATATACGAGTTGACTGACAAGCTCGGTTACAGAACGAATTAAACTCGTATCTCAAGGTACCACTGTAAATGGAATCACACAATATGTGGCCTTTTGTGACTGGTTTATTTCATTTAGCATAATGTTTTTAAGATTCATTTATGTTGTAGTATGCATCAGCAGTTTATTCCTTTTTATTACTAAATAATAGTTTATTATATGCATATATTACATTTTGTTTAACCATTTATCAGTTGATGAATATTTTGACTGTTTCCACTTTTTGGTCAATATGAATAATGCTGCTATTATAATTTCATGTACATGTTTTTGCATAAACTATGTTTTTAATTTTGGGGGGGTAAAAACCTAGAAATAGAATTGCTTGATCATATGGTAATACTATGTTTAATTTTTTGAGGAACTGCTAAACTGGCTCCACTTGGCAAATAATTCATACAGCAGTATATGAGATTCCCAACTTTCCACATCCTTTGTCAGTACCTGCTGTTCAATTTTAAAATTCCTATTAGGTTAGTTGTTTTTAAATATGAATTATATTGCCTCTTTCTTTGTCACTAAGGTTTTTTTCTTTTTTGAGTGAATACACATTTAGAATATGTC
The DNA here is from genome assembly GCA_037038555.1 of Rhynchonycteris naso. Classification (NCBI taxonomy): domain Eukaryota; kingdom Metazoa; phylum Chordata; class Mammalia; order Chiroptera; family Emballonuridae; genus Rhynchonycteris; species Rhynchonycteris naso. The sequence goes on from CM073002.1 coordinate 42,426,259, forward strand.
TGGCTTATGAAAAACACTCAGTAAAAATAGTCATATTATTGGCCATTATTAGTTGTATGTTCCTTTGAGATGAATCAAATTGAATTGTGTCTTTCTTCTGGGATTATATTTCCATTAGCTTTGAATAGCAAACAGGATTCAAACTAATATACCATAGATTGTTAAGGTCAAAGCAAAACAGGAGTTATTACTCATACTTCCATTAATAGAATTATCATATATATGTTCTAGCATCTGTTATTTGTCTCCAGGTTTTCGCATCAAAGTGCCTTGATTTTAAACCTAAAGATGATGCCAACATGATTGTAGCTTTGAGAAATCCCAAGGAAAAGGAATGGGTCGAGAAGACTAAAGATGGGCAAATGTTTGCATTTTTGAATAGGCAAAGAGATGACAAAAGATGTTGTAGACTGGTAAATTTTAAATGAATACCTTAAGAAATTTTGGAATAGTTCATTAAGGAGATGGTTTGTAAAAAGGAAGTTGGAATTACCAAAGATATATTGAATTTACTAAGAACAAGATATGCCAAATTAATTCCCTATTGCTAAAGTTTGCATTTTTTAAAAAATTCAGTGAGAGGAGGGGAGGCAGAGACAGACTTCCCCATGTACCCCTACCAGGATCTACCCAGCAAGCCCTCTAGGGGGCGATGCTCTGCTCATCTGGGACTATTGCTCCATTGCTCCAACCAAGCTTTTCTTAGTGCCTGAGGTGGAGGCCATGGAGCCATCCTCAGCGCCTGGGGCCAACTTGCTCCAATCAAGCCATGGCTGCAGGAAGAGGTGAGAGAGGAGAAAGAGAAGGTGGAGGGGGAAGGGTAGAGAAGCAGATGGGTACTTCTCCTGTGTGCCCTGACCAGGAATTGAAGCCAGGACATCTACACGCCAGGCCAACACTCTACTACAGAGCCAATCGGCCAGGGCCAAAGTTTGCATTCTGTGGAAGACACAAAGACATGCTGTCCAGGCAATTCCAGCTGTCAGCTTCTTCAAGATCTACCTCAGCTGCAGAAAGCCACCTTACTTGAGATCATACCTTTCCTGGGGCAGACTGTATGCAGTATAAAGGGCTGGCCATTTCAGCCTGACACACAATACTCTGAGGACAGATGATATTCCCTCTAGAGCACCTTCCCATGTGGGCTGACACTTCCTTGGACCTGATTAGTAGTTCAACTTCTTCCTCTGACCAATCCTGCTTCCTGTCCATTCCTAATAATAATCTTTCTCCCTATCTCTGTATCAGTGTCTACTTCCAAAGAAACTCAGGCTGTGACAAGTTTTCTTTAATATCAAGCAAAAGCATCCTGATTGAGATTTGGTAGGAAAGTCTGAACCTGTTCATATCTAGAGGAAGGAAAATGCACTCATGATCTCTCTTATTAAGTTTGCATTGTGTAAATTTTTGAGCATACCCAAAAAATTAGAAAAATTATAATGACACCCAATATACCCAGCTTCAACAATATATATGACCAATTTTAATCATCTGAACACTTCCATATTATTATTTAAAAATCTGCCTCAGACATGATTTCATCCATAAATCCAGTGTACTAATGTTTGCTTTGAAATGCAGTGCAATGCCTTTTGCATTCCCTTCCCAATCCCACTTGCATTCCTCCTAACCAAATTTCTACATATGGTCTCATTTATTCTGTGTCTTTCCAAAGCTTTCAAAAGAAGAAGTATTTTAATAGGAGAAAGGGGCAGTAGTAGGAGGAGTTGGAAAGGCCCTGGATTCCACCCATTCTTTCACTTACTCAACAAACATTTTAGACGTGTCATTTCCCAGTCTTTGAATACTCAGTTGTTACCTATATAAGTCCTTGTTCAGATAGGTGATGACTGTGGTCAGAAAACTAATAAGAAAGAGGAAGGGAGTATGGGAGGAGCAAAGGTGGGAGAGAGGAAGCTAGCCAATGGTCATAGTGGGAAGTGTAATGCATTTTTTTCCTAGTAGGCAGAGTAAGGTTTACTTTACAAAGGACCTTCAAGAGGAAATGGAGACCCACAAGTGAAGTGATTAAAGGTCATATGGTTAGTTAATAGCAAAGCTAGGTATACACCCAAACAAATGAACTCTAATACCTGTATAAATTGTGATTATTTGAAACTCCTACAAAATGTTGTTCATGATTTAAATTTTATTTAAAACATCATATTTTGTATTTATTTTTATCAAGTTATGTATGGTATTTTGGTAGCAGAGGGAGAAAACTGCATTGGTTGAACGAAGGAACCAAATGAATCTATGGTAACATTGACACTGAATTATTTTTCCATTAAAAGTTCTGCCTCCCTCACAGATAGGAAGCTCCGTAAAGGCAGGGATTCTCTTATGCATCTTTGTATTCCTAATGCCTGGCTTGGTGTTGTTAATGCCTGAAGGAATAAACAAATGAATGAAATTAGGATGCTTAGATTCTAAAATTGATTGCCATTGTCTAACTTTGCGACTTTTAGCAGATTATTTAAACCCTATGATACATAGATTGATTAAAAGTTGTCATTGAACTTTTTATAATAGAATTGGAAAAAAACTTAAATTTTATCTATGCCAACTATTCTACAGGCCTATGAGATTACTTGGTTATTTGGAATATAGACTCATTACCAATATTTTACTAATAATACCTATGCTGGTTTTGTCATATTTCTAAAATAAAGGTTAAATATTTAAGAGAAATTGCTTCCCACAAAGAAGTCTTAATACAGTTTCACTGTGTAAAATGAGCAGTGCAATCACAGAGTCTTTATTTTTACCTTCAGGAACTGCTTGTGTTAGGTTAGGCAGCTAGTAAGACATGAGTTGGGACAAGCAAAACGGGGAAGGGATAAATTGCCCTCGTGCATTCCTGTGCATCTGCAGGTTCTAGATGAATCTTTAAGCCAGAACAGGTCTTACCACACCCAGACTTGAATTTGAAAGTTCCCTGATACGGTATCAGTCACACAGAAGTATGATGAAGACAGATAAACAAGAGCAGGAGTGCCCACACTTTTTCAGCTTGTGAGCTACTTATAAGATGACCAAGTCAAAATGACCTACCTACAATAAAAATGCAAAACATAAATTTATTTCTTCGATATCATCATTATTTAAGTTACTATTATTACTATTTAATATTGTGTATTCTTCTTTCACCTTTCTCCTTCTCAGCTCTCTTTTTGGAAGAAAGTCAATGTCATAGTTTTTATGAACAGTCCGAAAAAGCCGCTCCACATTTCCCTTCTTTGGAATAGCAATGGCACACAGACAGATGAGGCAAATGCACTTAGAATATGACATAGTGAAAAAAATCCCCTCCCATTCTGAAAGTGGTAGGTTTTAGGCTTCTTACTCGGACCAGCTACGTATGTCACTCATTTTTATACCCTTTGTTGTATTTAGTTTAAATAAATTGAAGGCTAACTACGCAGCAATGTAACTGAACAAGTTAGCGCGGTTTAACGCACATGTGTAGGGTGTCAAAAGTTCAGACGTCAGATTGGCTACCCTGTATGCCAATCAAAAGACAAATGTCTTTTTAATGTCATGCAATCTACCCACACTTCCTTCACGATTGACCAGTAGATCGGGATCGACATACTGAGTACCCTGAACAAGAGGGAGAAGCTGGAAAAAACAGAAATGTGCAAGTCCAGGAAGTAAAAGCTCATAGATACCTAAGCTCTGTAACCAACTGGAGTACTCATTCTCTCAAGTGAGTTGCCCTCTCAGTCCTTTTTGGGTATTCCTGCATGACCAATAATCCTTGCTTTGCTTGCTGCACTTTGTCTCTTCACGGAATTCTTTCCTTCAAGAAGACAATAATTGAGGTCTCATTTCGCTGGTAACACTTGGACCAGTAACTTATTCCTGTTTAGCCAGTTAAAATAGAAGGTAGAGTTTATAGGAGATAATACTTAATCCCTCATTTCTGAGTAAATATAAGAAGTTTGCTAGGGTAGAGGGGGCTAACTATGTTTGAATGAACCCAGGAATGATCAGACCAGATGCTCAAGTTGTTAACCTAAAACTAAAAGGCCGTTCAAAGTGAGCAGCAACAAGCATTTATTTGAGATAAAAACAATAATTTTTGGGGGAATCACTGACTCAGGCAGAAACCCAAATAGTGTTCCAATTAGAAAACAAAGGCAAGTGGTATTTATGTGAAGGGAAAGGGGAAAAATTATATCAATAAAAGGAAAGCATTTCTATGGTGCAGAAAAGCTAGTCTAGTGATGCTAATTTAAAACAATGCTTTTATTTTTCAGTCCAGTAGTCACATCTGTTCTCTTATTATGTTTGCAAATAGTTCTTTTGGACACAATGTTTACTTAGGCTCAGTCCAAAGGTTATTTTGCCCTGTTTCAATATTCCAAATGTTTGCCTGACCAGGTGATGGCACAGCGGATAGAGCATCGATCGGCCTTGGACACTGAGGACTATAGGTTCAAAACACCGACATCGCTGGCTTGAGCGCAGGGTCACCGGCCTGAGCATGGGATCATAGACATGACCCCATGATCGCTGGCTTGAGCCCAAGGTTGCTGGCTTGAGCAAGGGACCACTGGCTCAGCTGGACCCTACCCCCCAGACAAGGCACATATGAGAAAGCAATAAATGAACAACTAAAGTGCTGCAACTATGAGTTGATGCTTTTCATCTCTCCCCTTTCCTGTATGTCCCAGTCAGTCCCTCTCTCTCTCTAAATATATATATTCATATTCCAAAGGTTTGAGGCCCATTATATGCAAGGCATTTCCTCTGGGATGGCAGCTCTGGCTTTACTTTAAAGTGGATACATTTTATTATTTTAAACAAAATGATTATCAGAATGGTGTAGTATCTTCTAGGTTAAGTTGCTTTCATCTCTTCTGGACTGAATTTTCTGGATTTTCCTAGTCCTTTTTTAACTCGAGAGGGAAGGTGTTGAAGTTGGATCTGATTTTACTTTATTAACACCTTTAGACAGATTTGGAGGGGTGGTGGTGGAGGTGGTGAGCATTTTGAGACTCCACTTCTGATCCCAGCCCTGCCACTAATTGTATAACTCTTAGTCCCTTGCTTCTCTGGATCCAATTTTCTTTACTTGTAACAAGAGGTTAACTAAATGATTATCTCTAAAGTTCTCTTCAGTTCTAACCTTCTTTGAATTATTTTGTTCTAAGGGTAAATTCTCAGGAAACAGCTGAGCTGTTTTCCTGTTTTTTTTCTCACTTTTTTTATGTCCATAATTTAAGTATTTCCAGGCTTGGGTTTTATTCATCTTTCCCCAGTATCTAGAACAATAACCAAGCAGGTGATTTCAACTAGAGTTGAAATTAGTTCTTTTTTTTTTTACTGAGATAGATAGGGACAGACAAGCAGGAAGGGAGAGGGATGAGAAGCATCAATTCTTTTTTGCAGCTCCTTCGTTGTTCATCGATTGCTTTCTCATATGTGCCTTGACGGGGCTACAGCAGAGCAGAGTGACCCCTTGCTCAAGCCCGCTACCTTGGGCTCAAGCAGGTAACCCATGGGGTCATGTCTATGATCCCATGCTCAAGCCAGTTATTCAACTTATCAAGGTAACAGCATTACGATTGAGGCTGACTCGGAACTACGCAGCACAACCCCAGAGCCCGCACTCCACTGGGCAGAAGAATCAGAAAAGTCACTAGAACAATTTCGTGATTTCTCCTAGGAGGACAGACAATTTTGGAGTTCAAGGTACAGAAGGAGCAGAGGCAACTGTCTCCAAAAGAGAAGGTTGCAGAAATTGTCAAAGAAGTTTGAAAAACCAAAAAAGTGCACTTCTCCGGGCTGGACTACATAGCCGGCGATTAGGAAAGCAGGCGGAAAAGAACCGGTAAACAAGATCTACCTGGGTCCCAGGGAAACAAAGGAACAAGGTCGAAAATGAAATAGAAGTCTTGGGCTCTAAGCCGGACTACCGGTCTAAGTGGCAAGCGGCCGGAAGTGGAGCACGGGAAGTCCCGCCCTGGAGGCGGTACCAGGTGGTGGAGGGCGTCGCGATGGGCTGGGAGGAGCTTGTCTAATCGTCCTGGGACTTTGGCTCCCTCGCAGGTAACGTACTGGCCGAGCTTGAACCTGGGCAAGGGTGGGAGATAGGGTTGGTGGCCCAGTTTGTTCCGGACCCCACGCTCTGGCCCGGAGAGGTGAGTCTCACATTAGGGGGTGGCCCGGGGAAAGGCTCCTTGGCGTGGGACTCCCTGGGGTAATAGGAATACGAGGAACTTTGGGAACCGGATCGTGAGGGTCGAGGTGGTCGAGAAAATAAAGACAGGCGGAGTCTTCCAGGAATCGGTCTAGGTTGGGGCTCACGGGCGCCGTAGCTTTGGCGCTCAAGGGTGGAACGATGGAACCTCAGCACTGAGATGAGCTGACCTAGAGTTCATGTTACGCTCTCACTGACCCCCAGTGCTGTTCTAGTCGGGGACAGGGACTCAGTCGTCTTTTCAGTTCTCCATCCGGGACAGTGCTTTGCCACTATTGGGCATTCTTTAGGTGCTGTCGAATATGAACTAATAAACGTACGAAACTGATTCTGCCTCATTGGGAGGGGCACCTTCTCTAGAATTTCAGTGTGCTTACCTCTGAATGTAGGAGTGACTCCAATTGACCACTGGCTTATGAGGGTGCTGGTGCAGTAGAGATTCAGGACATTGTTGTTTTGTGGTTATTGAAATTTAGAAATGTATCTTTGTATTTTCTCCGTTGTGTAGAGAGGATAAAGCGATTAATTTGGCTTCTTTCAGGTTTCCTTTTTGGAAAGACCTTCCAGGTGAATGACACCGGGGAGGAGTTGGCCATCAAATGATAAGCTGCAGTAGTAGTACCACTGAACTTCTAATTTGTGTTCTAAGTGCTTTCTTTTTATAAGTACGAACTCACTTTCCTTTTCTTAATGTTTCCATTCCTATACTGAGGTACTTCTTATATTTGAGATGTAAATGAGAATTATTTCATAACAAAATGAAAATAGTAATTTATAAAAATCCAGTGAGAGGTTTCACCTCGTGTGTTCACATAAGGTTAACTTCCAAGCAGTTGTAGGAAGCCTCCAAAAGAATAAATCCGTGAAGATTAAATTGTTCCCTTTGTAAACGGTTTGTTTAGATGTCTTAAATGTTAGAAAGAGTGGGAATAGACCTAAAGGACAAGCACCGTAACCAGATTGTTTTCAGTTGTCAGGCTGTGTAATGGGATCTGGGCTCCAATCACTATCTTGATTCAGTCCCATGAGATGAAAAAAACTCCTGAGAGGTTCTGGAATCTTATCATTACACTGGATATTATGGAGTAGGAAAACCTGAATTTATGGCCTTTTTTTTTTTTTTTTTTTTTTTACAAAGAAGAAGCAAATAAGCATCTTTGGTTTTTAAAAATATAAGACGTTCTTAAAAATAGGTTGGAAAAACCAAAAACTAGACATTTGAATAAATATTGCAGTCATTTAAATTTAAAAAGTTTGCCTGCCTTTCCAACTTGCTTTCCCAATGTTTGGAAAGGGTTGGTATCCAAACCACTGCCATCACTGTATGCTCTTACTAAGGTGTCAACTTTACAGTTTGTATAAATACGGTACAAAGTAAGGTTTTGAGATCCTCTAGATTTACATTAATGTCTTACTTAAAAATAAAGTCTAATTTTGCTACCTCAACCTGATGTTCAATGTCATGCCCATTTATTTTGCACATCTAAATGTCTGTATTCATAATGGCAACTATTATATGTAATAAATTGGTATCCAAGTGGTCACTTAGATGTGTGGATTGACATTCTTGAGGTTTTCAGTTTTGCAGAACACTGGTATCCATGGACTCTAACATGGACTTCATTTAAAGAAATCCACGGACCATTAACGGACAAAAACATGAGTCATTTTCTATTGTGGCATTCATATCCTAGCACTTTGGGAAAGGTAAGTTATTGACTGTGTTTTATATTAGATGAGAGAATAACCCTGATTGATCTAGGAACTTGTAGTATTGTAATTGAAAAATATAAGCTGAATCTCTTGAAATTATTTTAATGTGGATCTTCCAAAGAGAGGTTTGTTTTGTGTTTATGAGGCAGTGGTTACTATTTCCCAATAAAACTGATCAGAAATTAAAGTGATCAACAAAGTATATTATTTCTCAAAGATTACTACTCTTCTTTATTTTTTCTTTCTTTTTTCGGAGAACTCTTTTCAACACTTTAGAATCTGGTAGAGTATATCATGGATACTCTGTAGGTTTAGGACCTCAAATAGTCATTTAAATCATCTTACGTTCATCTTTGGCAATGTGATAATATAGGTCTCAACTCTTCTGGCCAATTTTATGTCTTAGGTTGAAGAGATAAATTGTCCTGCCTTATTAGTGCTATTTTTTTTTCTTTTCTTCTCCTTCTTTTAAAAAATCTCTTAGATGATTCATTCTTTGGACCTTTTATCTTTCTATCCCAAGGAATAAAATTTCTCTCTTTTTCTATTCTACCCTTCCTAGCTTAGGAGTTTGTTAATTTTTAAAACTTTAACCTCTAACTTTGTGATAATGTTTGGCAACTTTTAATCACTAAGCACTAAACGTGTTTTTCCTGGTTTCATTTGTAGATGCACTAGCTTTTTTTTTTCTTTTTAGAGAGACAAAGAGAGAGAGAGTCAGAGAGAGGGATAGATAGGGACAGACAGACAGGAACGGAGAGAGATTAGAAGCATCAATCATTAGTTTTTTGTTACGACACCTTAGTTGTTCATTGATTGCTTTCTCATATGTGCCTTGACTGAGGGCCTTCAGCAGACCGAGTAACGCCTTGCTCAAGCCAAGGACCTTGGGTCCAAGCTGGTGAGCCTTGCTCAAACCAGATGGGCCCGCTCTCAAGCTGGCGACCTTGGGGTTTCGAACCTGGGTCCTCCGTGTCCCAGTCCGATGCTCTATCCGCTGCACCACCGCCTGGTCAGGCGATGCACTAACTTCTTATTTAGAATTTGTTCAATTGTAAAATCAGACAGTAGTTCTAGTAATTCCTGTTTTGGATATATTTGCACTAGCACACAAAAATTTGTATACAAAGATATTCATCATATTATCATTTTAAATTTAAAACACTAGAATAACTTAAACATTTCTCCACCGAGTTCTGATTAAATAAATGCCTTCATACAATGTAGTACTTTGCAGCTCTTAGAAAGAATGAAGCAGACCCATTGGTGGAAATATCGAAAATCTCTGTGAGATTCATTGTTAACTAAGAAAAACAGTATAAAGCTGTAACGTATAGTGTTTTCATTTGTGTTTTTAAAAGCATACATTTATATATATACATGCAAAATTTCTTCATATCTATATAATACACTACAATGTTATGTCTATCCATACACACACACCCACATGCACACTATTGACACAGGTACTCCTGAAGAATGAGACTATATAGGTCTAGATTAGGAAGAAGGCTCATATTTTTTGTATACTCTTTCTGGCAGATTAAAATTTTTTTTTACTGTGAATATGGTTTTATTTTTATAATACTAAGAAACAAGCCTGTCCTGTGGTGGCGCAGTGGATAAAGCGTCGACCTGGGAACACTGAGGTCGCCAGTTCAAAACCCTGCACTGGCCTGGTCAAGGCACATATGGGAGTTGATGCTTCCAGCTCCTCCCCCCTTTCTCTCTCTCTCTCTCTCTCTCTCTCTCACTCTGTGTCTCCTCTCTAAAATGAATAAATAAAATAAAATAAAATAAAGAAACAAACAGCAAGGCTTTAGACTAATTTCATAATTATGGACGCCTACTACCATTCCATTTGACTTTTGTCCTTATAATTACTTTCACTAGTCACAGGGATGGGGTTGCACAAGTGAGTTAAGTTTTTGGTTTGTTTTTTTTTACAGAGCTGCATGGAAGAGTTAGTGATATTATAATAGATTTTTAACCTTGACATTAGATTATTACTCTTAATAAGGATTTTTGATGAACTAAAGTGCTTAGTGCTGCCAAATTCAATACCATTATATAGTTTAAAGCATGTTGCTGACTTCATGAGGTGATATGGATGATAATTCATTTACAAGTAAGGTTTGTATTGCATTGGCAAGGTTCTTTTGAGTCTCTAATTATTACTGAATAGGATGGATTTTGTTTTATTTGGATTGGTATTTAGGGGCTCTACTCTGTAAACAAATCTTAGTTATAATTGCACTTTTAAAAAGTTATTGATTGATTCTAGAGAGACAGAGAGGAAGGGAAGAAGAGAGAGAGAGAAAAGCATTTATTTCTTGTTCCACTTGATTGTGCATTCTTTGGTTGCTTCTCATGTGTGCCCTCACCAGGGATAGAACCCTCAACCTTGGCATTTTGGGACAATATTCTGACTGAGCTAATAGCCAGGGCTATTGTACTTTGTTTTGATTTCTAGAATTGGCCTAATGCATTTCAGAGAATGGCTTGTTTTCTCTGTTAGTAAAATCAGTAAACCAGAAAGATCATTTAAATATAATAAATTTAGATAATACAGATAACCTTATTTTGTATTGATGATATTACTTAGAATTGGCTGATTATTTGCTTTGGGACTCAGCAGAAATTTCTGGTGACTTTCACTTCTCTAGCTATTTATGTCTTTCCACATTCATTGTGGGAAATTTGGAATAATAGTAATAGGTGACTAAAATGAGTTCTACAAGAAATTTAAAGATAAAATAATCTTTGTTTTATTAGTAGAATTTTATTTGAAACCTGCTTGAGAATAAGTTATATACGATACCTACCCATATGATACCACCGATTGTATAACTTGTTAAAACCAAAATGAAGGCCACTAATCTAGGGGCTGCATCATGATTAATGGAATAGAACAGGTTATGGTTTGTCGGGTGTTCTCTGTACTATACTTTGGCAGAGTATTTTGCTTATAATCATTGCTGTTAAATGATTATTTGCTTCTTGAGAGCCTTGAGTTTAATCACAACTAGCCACAAAATGAAAATCATTGGGCAGGATGCCTAGAATGGGACTCCTTGCTCTTGCCAAGAGATTGGATAGCAGTGAATTGAATCCAAGGGTTGATTGTGTTTTCCTGAGTCAAGGTGAATATTGTAAAGATAAAAAATAGAAAGGAGATGAACCTGAACATAAAACTTACATATAGATAACAGAATTGAGGGAGATACATGTATATGTATGTCTGTGCACATAATATGTAATACATTATACATAAAATATATATTATTTCACATATATATAAAAATATTTCTGAAAACAAAAAAATTCTAGGAAGATAATCAATCCGAGAGAAAAAGAAGTCAGAATTTTAAGGCCTCAGAGCTGGGCCTGTCATAGACTAACTCATGATCGTGAGAGCAGCTTAAAGAATGTTGTTTTGCCTGACCAGGCAGTAGTGCAGTAGATAGAGCATCGGACTGTGATGCGGAAGACCCAGGTTCGAGACCCCGAGCTCACCAGCTTGAGCGCGGGCCCATCTGGCTTGAGTAAAAGCTCACCAGCTTAGACCCAAGGTCGCTGGCTCCAGCAAGGGGTGGATCGGTCTGCTGAAGGCCCGCAGTCAAGGCACATGTGAGAAAGCAATCAGTGAACAGCTATGGTGTCGCAAGGGCAACGAAAAAACTAATGATTGATGCTTTTCATTTCTATTGGTCCTGTCTGTCTGTCCCTATCTCTGACTCTTTCTCTCTCCCTGTAAAAAAAAAAAAAAAAGAATTTTGTTGTTTTAGGATCATTTCAGGATTTAAATGATAGGAAGGTAGACAAAACCCTGAGACGGGGACCATTTAAATCTAGTGTTATGTTATGGTTAATGGTATCTTTTAAGATTCTCTTCTTGGTATTATTTGAGGGAGAGGGGAAAGAAGGGAGAACTCAAAAATTTATTGCTGTTCGCCCAAGTGTCCATCAGTGGATGAGTGGATTAAAAAGCTGTGGTACATATACACAATGGAATACTACGTGGCTGTGAGGAAGAAGGAAATCTTACCTTTTGTGACAACATGGATGGACCTGGAAACTATTATGCTAAGTGAAATAAGCCAGGCAGAGAAAGAAAAATATCATATGACCTCACTCATTTGAGGAATCCAATGAATAATGTGAACTGAGCAACGGAACAGAGGCAGAGGCGGGATCAAAGGGACCAGAGGGAAAGCTGACAGAGGGAAAGGGGATGATAGAATGGGATGAGAGAAGGGAAAGAGATTGGTGAAATTATATATACATAACACAGCATTATAGAGAGAAGGAAAGCAAATCCTGGAGGGAAGGGGGGCTTTGGAGGAAAGGTGGCAAGGGGGAGGTCGAGGGGAATAGGGGGATGGGGGGATGTACTCAGTGGGACACTTGAATTTATGTAAACACAATAAATTAAAAAAAGAATTATTGCTGTTCAATTTGAATTTGAGCTGCATCTACAAGTCTTTTCTAGCATTCCAATTGTGTATGACCAAGATGGAGTAACTAGATATATCAACCTATAAAACATGAATGTATAGAATTTGGTTTCACTGTTAGATATACCTTGAAGGAAAAGAGGATTATGTTAATCATTTTTGTGACTACATGAAAAGACAATTATGATGACCTACGTTGAAGGGGACAGGGACTATTTTGTTCAGAAAATAGAAAACTTTGGAAGAGTTGGAGAAACTCCTTAGGAAGTACATTTGTTCTGTTGAGGCCAAAATTAATTCTGAGAGAAGGTATAGAACTAAACAATGGAGTAGATGGTGTCAGGAGGCAGTGAATCCCAGGCCATTGAGTTACTTAGGCACGGTTTGAACATCAGGAATGTTGCAGAGGGGATTTCTCACTGTGTGGAAAATTGCACTAGATTAATATGAAATTTCTTTCAAACCTAAGGTTTTTTTATAGTGCAATAAAGTGGGTTTTAAAAAATAGTATGAGTATATGTTCTGTTATCTCTGCATTTAAATACTGATAGCTAACTTATCCACTGGTTACTTATCCACCAACCTCCGCTTACCCATAAACAGGAAATTTAAAAGTTAACCTGAGCTCCAAAATTGTAAGACATAAACTATATGCTTTTCTCAGGTTCTTACTCAATTTATTTACTTTTTTGTAGACATATTTCTAATAGGCTTAATTAACTGGTATCTAACTCCACAGTGTATTAGAAGCAGCAGATTGATAGTGAGCCAAGTGCTCCTGTTGGAGGCAGGCACGTTGACAAACAAGGGCACGAAGAAAGTCAGAAAGCAGACCAACTAATTTTAAAATTATAGTAACCCGGGCTTATTTGATTAAATGAAAACAGCTCTATGGTTAATGGATATTCAAAATGATAAGCTTGACTGAACTTAAATAAGTTATGTTTAGTATTCTCTATTTAAGAAGAATATGAAATTTTAGAAAGATCTCTTCAGTGTGTTTAATGACAAAAGACAGATATTTGGCCTTTGGAGGGGCTTCACTGTATAGTAGTAGAAAGAGCATGGATTCTAGAGTAGTAGAGAGGTTTGAGCCTGACCTCCAGCATCTACTAAGTGTTCTGTTAATTATGTTTATTATTTATTCCAAGCTTCAGTCTTGTCTGGAAAATAGGAATTTACTGAAGAGTATAGAGCAGGGGTCCCCAAACTTTTTACACAGGGGGCCAGTTCACTGTCCCTCAGAACGTTGGAGGGCCGGACTATAAAAAAACTATGAACAAATCCCTATGCACACTGCACATATCTTATTTTAAAGTAAAAAAACAAAACGGGAACATATACAATATTTAAAATAAAGTATAAGTAAATTTAAACAACAAACTGACCAGTATTTCAGTGGGAACTATGGGTGCGGATGCATCCTGTGCTCCTCTCACTGACCACCAATGAAAGAGGTGCCCCTTCTGGAAGTGCGGCGGGGGCCAGATAAATGGCCTCAGGGGGCCGCAGTTTGGGGACCCCTGGTAAAGATAATATACATAAAAAGTTTGCCAATATTAGGTGATAAATAGATAGTAGCTATTATTTCATTATTACCATAAAGTTTACTCTACCTTGACTGTTTTAATTATACAGGTAATCCATGTCTATAAAAATTAGTGTGTGTGTATATATATATATATATAGAGAGAGAGAGAGAGAGAGAAAGAGAGAGAGAAATATTAGGATATATATATATATATATATATATATATATATATATCACCAAAAAGATAGAAGGATAGAAGGGGTAAAGTCACAGATAATCTTCTACCACTGTTAATATTTTAGTGGCATGCATTATTTTAAAACTACTTTAACGTTTCTGCAGTTTTTGACATTCCTGATGGCACTTCTGAGAAGTGGCTGTTGGAACTGAGTCTATGTTACTACTGTTGGGAAACTTAAATTAGTCAGTACACATTCTAATCAGAATATACAGTGAAAGATTGTGACAGGGCACAATGCTGATTTGCAGAAAGCCTTAGTTCTGGTACATTTTGTTGTATTAAAACCAGTTTTGTAGCGTATTGGGTGTAGGTTGATGTTCTGGAAACAGAAGACCTGAGTTTGAATCCTGACTCCACTATTTCCTAGCTAGGTAAACTACCTGTATTTCTTCTCTGTGCCTCAGTTTTCTTGTCTGTAGACTGAGGGTGGTAGTAGTAGTATCTAATTCATGGCATTGTTATGAGGACCAAATGAATTTATAGAAAGTGCTTAGAGCAGTGTCTGGCATAAAATATAGACACAGTGAATATTACTTGCTATTTTTATCATTAATTTCTAAAAGCTTATGGTTTTCTTGAAAAAAAAAAAGAAACAAAGGCAGGTCTGTAGGTGCACATAAACTAAAAAGAAGCGAGTCAGACATATCACTAAAGTAGCGGGTAAGATTTATGATATATGTTATTTGAACCTGCAAAGTGGTCTGAATTTTTTCATTCTATGGCTTTGTTACTCTTTTCTTCCTGTTTAAATATTTTCAAACTATAATATTCCTGGTTCATTTTCTTTCTCTACCCCATGAAATTCACTTCTTTTTATGCCATATCTTTCAACAAATATTTTGGCCATGCTTTCAAAGAACAAAAGCCCTTTAAGACAATCAGATGTCATGGATAATGATCAAAGAGATTCAGGAAATTATCGTTAAGTCAGTTTATCTTACTACAGTCCAAGATGGTATGGTAAGAACTTTAATTTCTGTTTCAGTTTAAAGTGAAGAATATTAAAGTGATAAGCCAATGAACATATGAAGTCTATACACTATATCTTTAAAAAAATCTCTTTGTTTCCTTTTCTTTTTCTTTATTTCTATTTTATTTTCTCTTTTGTTCTTTCGGCATGTTCTCTAGTGATCTATTTAATTACTGGCCAAAGAGTTACATACAGCTTTCCAAATTCCTTTAAACAAGTTTATTAGACTTGCTAGTAGAAATTTTTTGTTTTGTTTTGTTTTAAAGCATCAAGTACAAGGTTTTGAAGATCCTGAGGTCTACCACCATTATGCATCCAAGATTTGAGTTTGAATAACTTCATCAAGACTTAGATCCTCTTCAAAAACCTCAAGTCTCATCTGCATTAAAGTTCTCCATTGAACTTAGTCACAAAAGTAAAAGCCTTAAGGGACTAAAATCCATTAATACATTCCATTTTATATCCTTTTCTCTGGTCTCTCCAATTTCCTTCACTTTTAGGGTCTTTCATAATTGCTTATGTTCCTTCAGACTAGAGCCAAGAAAAACCGTGCTTTCC
This sequence comes from Rhynchonycteris naso, assembly GCA_037038555.1. NCBI lineage: Eukaryota > Metazoa > Chordata > Mammalia > Chiroptera > Emballonuridae > Rhynchonycteris > Rhynchonycteris naso. The sequence continues at coordinate 42,441,937 of CM073002.1, forward strand.
AAACGAATCCATATTCTGTGGCCATACAGTTTCAGTGTTCGAGAAGCATAAACTTGGCGTGATAAATTTAGAATCACATCTTTTGTTGTATCCTAAAAGAAATTTGAGTCAGCAATAAGAAAAAGAGGATGAAGTGGCAAAAATACTTGCGGTCAGCTCGTACTCTCAGAGGCTATATGGTTTAGAGAAAAGAGCCTCAATCTGAAAGTTAATGGTTCTTATTTCCTCTGCCTCTTCCTAGGTTTGATAACCTGGAAAGTTCCTTCACCGCTGTCAACCGTAACTTCATCTATAAAGTAAATCTGAAACTATTTTCCCTGCCTACCTCACAGGGTTGTTGTGAGGATCAGATGAAATAATGTGCCTAAAAAGGACTTTTAGATAAAATGTGCGCTACAGACATGGGCCTGTTACATAGTTGTGAGTCATTCCCTCAGTCTGGGAACCCAGGAAGGAAGGTGCTTTAAGCACACTGCAAGTACCAAGGCTGGGTACATGGGAACAAAGCTTTGTGAATTTTTTCCTTTTTTCTGAGTACACAGAATACTCTTGTGGGCTAATTCTAAGGAGGAAAAAAAACTACATTTCATTGATAAGTTAGCATTGATAATGCTCTAGAGCTGTTATGTGTTGCAATATATTTGTGGTTTGCAAAATGTTAGAAGTTGTGACCTGTGGGTTTATTTTTTTTATGAAAGCACATAGAGCAGAAAATTTCCCAATGCATCCCACCTGGTAAGAGTCCATATTGTTTTAGCTATATATGTGTGTGAATGTGTGTGTTTGTATCTGTGTACTTGGTCATTAAATAAAATGTGTTTTTCCAATGAGTTGCAGTTGCTGTTCTAGGAGTATCATTTTAGTACTAACGCCTTTCTCTGCATTTGGATGCCTAGGAAACTGTTTCTTTTCACTGCATACTACTTGTAACAAAAGATTTAACAGTTAATATCAGTTTGACTTTTGGTATAATCAATGAGATTTTTAATATATGTTTTAGAATACAGAGAAAGCCTATAGATCTTCTGGAATTTTGTTTAACATCCTAATGCTGTTTATTCTGACATCCACATTGTTAATAACACTAAAGATTGGTTCAACCCATGCTAGTAGAAACATTTTATAAAATGTTTTTTCTTTTAAATTTTTTGACTTTTATTTTTCTGGCCTGATGGAAAACAAAAGGCTCCCACTTAGCTTAGCATTGCTTGAAGATTTCCCTGGAAGGATGGCCTATGGAGAATATGGTTCCTATGATAGGAGTCTGATGTTCTCTAGAAGAGAAAATGCCATTTTTTTCTCTGAATAAATTTATCAATAATGATTTAAAATAAATAAGTCACTGACATTAACTTTCTCTAAAAACATATACACCTTTTTGGTTATAGCATTGGTTAGGAGTAAGGTGACTTTTACAGTTTCTATGAATAACAATAGGGAATGGATTTTTCTTCCAAGGGTTGTATATTTCAATTTATTGGCAAAGAACTAATTCTTTAGTATACTGAAAAATGCACTTAGTGACCTGAGAGTCTTTATTTACATTTGGATAGAATATTATAGAAAATATTGATTTTCTCTCCTTACAAATTATGTAAATGTATATAATCCTAGCAACATGAATGTTTGTCAGAAGTTTGAAAATGTGGAATCCAACTGCTTCATTTTTTCTGAACAGTCATAAGCAAACTTCACACATTGGTAGAAACAACACAAATCACACAGATTAAGCAAATCGAGGCTCTTTTGTTTATGATGCTTGGCAACAATGGCATAAAGGTTCATGATTATATACGATAAACATTTTGTTGGTTCTCCCCCCAAAGAATCACCTTGATATTTATCTTTTCTCCATGGAAAAGGTATACTCTACCCTCAAAAATGGTCAAGAAAAGTAGTTAGGCATCCTCGACCATCTTTGATCTTCAACCCTCATGAGTCTAATCCACCATCAAATTCTGTCTTTTCTGCCTCCTAATTATCTTTCAGACTATCCATCTCTTCCTGTTCTCACATTCACTACATTTCTACTACCATCAGCTTTGTGTGCACTTCTACAGTAGCTCTTGACTGGTCTCCTGGATTCACCCTTCTCTTTTCTAATTTTACTGTTTTTAATCATCTTTGAAAAATGCAACTCTAATCTTTTTGGTCTTGTGCCTACTTAGCTTCAACCACAATGGCCTTCCAATTCCTTGAAGATGCCATTTTTTTTCTTTTTCATGGATTTTTGCAGATACTTTCTGCTTGTAATGCTTTTGTCCCTCTTATACCTCTTCACTTAACTCCTACTTACGTTACTGATTTCACCTTAAATATTTTCTTCTTCAAAGGCCTTTCCCCATAGCCCAGACTAGAGTAGACTGTCTTCCCTCATTATTCTTTCATAAATCACCTAAGATAGTTGTAATTATTTGCTTAATCATTTGTTAATATTCTTACCCACAAGACTAAAGCTTCACAAGGACAAGGACTGATTTAATGTGTTTTATTTATCACTGTATGCATAGTACTTAGGGAAATCCTAGTAAATAGTATGAAGTCAATAAACAATTGTGGACTGATTCTTTCCACAGCTATTACCTGTCATTTAAATGTTTCACATACTGTAAATTCTTCTGGGTTATTTAACTTCTGTTTAGAACCTTTTAATTGCCTCTCATCTCTAGTTATAAGCCAGAGTCCTCACAATGGTGTCCTAGACCTTACCCAATCTGCCTTTGCTTTCCCCTCTCTCTCCACGGTCCCCTAACAGCCAGCCCTGTCATCTGGTCACCGAGCTAATCAGAAATGCAAAGCTTTCTTGTGCCTCAGGCACTTTTCACTTGCTATTCCTAGACCAGGGGTGCCCACACTTTTTTAGCTTGCGAGCTACTTATAAGATGACCAAGTCAAAATGATCTACCTACAATAAAAATGCAAAACATAAATTTATTTCTTCTATATTATCATTATTTAAGTTACTATTATTACTATTTAATATTGTGTATTCTTCTTTCACCTTTCTCCTTCTCGGCTCTCTTTTCGGAGGAAAGTCAATGTCATAGTTTTTATGAACAGTCCGAAAAAGCCGCTCCACATTTCCCTTCTTTGGAATAGCAATGGCACACAGACAGATGAGGCAAACGCACTTAGAATATGACATAGTGAAAAAAATCCGCTCCCATTCTGTATGAAAGTGGTAGGTTTTAGGCTTCTTACTCGGACCAGCTACGTACGTCACTCATTTTTATACCCTTTGTTGTATTTAGTTTAAATAAATTGAAGGCTAACTACACAGCAATGTAACTGAACAAGTTAGCACGGTTTAACGCGCATGCGTAGGGTGTCAGAAGTTCAGATGTGAGATTGGCTACCCTGTATGCCAATCAAAAGACAATTGTCTTTTTAATGTCATGCGATCTACCCAAACTTCCTTCGCGATTGACCAGTAGATCATGATCGACGTATTGAGCACCCGTCCTAGACCCTAGCACACTGTTGCCTTAGATATATCTATGTGGTTTAATCTCTCTTCTTCAGACTCTTCAAGTCATGGTTTGTCCCCTCAGTAAGGCCTTCTCTTACCATTTTATTTAAAATTGTAGCCGCACCAGCACCCCCTGCCATCCCTATTTCTCTTTCCTGCTTTATTTTTCCCCGTGGTACTTACCTCTGACACCATTTACCAAAGTTTCCCCTGATGCATGGTAGGCACTTAGAATTTATTTACTAAATGAATGAATTTAACTTGTACTCACAGAGATGCATAATTGTGACAATGAGACCTATTACCTGAATTGTGGGGATTTAATATTTTTAACTGATTTTAAAAGTTGAGTTAATTAAGTTTATTTATATCTTGCTCTGTTCTAAAAAATATTTGATGTGGCTTTAAAAAATACATATAGTACAAAAGGATGAAGACATATAAAGAGAACAAAACAAAAATGTAATAGTAACATTAAATATTAAATCGAGCTTGACCAGGCGGTGGTGCAGTGGATAGAGCGTCGGACTGGGATGCGGAGGGCCCAGGTTCGAGACCCAGGTTCGAGACCCGGAGGTCGCCAGCTTGAGCGCAGGCCCATCTGGCTTGAGCAAAAGCTTGCAAACTTGGACCCAAGGTTGCTGGCTCCAGCAAGGGGAGGCTCAGTCTGCTGAAGGCCCGCAGTCAAGGCACATGTGAGAAAGCAATCAATGAACAACTATGATGTCCCAAAGGCAACGAAAAACTAATGATTGATGCTTCTCACTTCTCTTCGTTCCTGTCTGTCTGTCCCTATCTATCCCTCTCTCTGACTCTCTCTCTGTCCCTATAAAAACAAAACAAAACAAAACAAAACATTAAATCGAGTAAAGTCTATGTATGGAACATCTTCTATAGTGGCTAAAGGCAGGTTGTAGATTTGGCTCATTATGAAATATTTTTCTGTAGCATAGATCACAGACATTTGAATCTTACATAGGAACCCAAAAACCTATTTGATTTAACTATACAATTGTGAAATTGCTCTTCTAGAAAAACTTGCTTTCTCTACTAGGAAATTACCTGTTGGTATAAGATGTACACAGAGATGACAGTCATGGCTACCAGCCTCTGCTTATATTATGTCCAGGATGTTTCCAGGGTTGATGCAAAATTAGTGATTGGATAGTTTTGAAAGTCTGCTCTCAAAGATACCAACCAGTGCATTAATTACTCTAGTTTCTCCAACTTTAATCATGAGGTAGTATGAGATTCCGGTGGTTGTAGCTTTCTCCCTTCTGAAGTAGACAATTGGTGGCTTAGAAGTAAGTGTTTTGTTTTGCAATATATACTATACATTTGTCAAATCATACTGTTGTATACCTTAAACTAATACAAGGTTATACATCAATTGTATTTCAATAAAACTGGTTTTAAAACAATCAACATTTAAATTAGGGTGGAGGACTGGGATTACAGCAGGTGAATTAGACTTCTAAGTGAAATAAGTAAATCAGAAAAAGCTAAGAACTCTGATTTTACACATAGATGGGATATAACACTGAAATTCATGGACATAGAAAGAAGTGAAGTGGTTACCAGGAGGAGGGAAAGGGGGAGTAAGAGGGACAAATATTAGGTGATGGAAAATGATTTAACTTTGGATGATGGACACACAACACAATCAACAGTTCAAATGCTATAGAGATGTTCACCTGAAACCTATGTATTCTTATTGATCTATGTTGACCCATTAAATTTAATTTCTAAATTTAAAAAATTCCATTTGTCATCTATCAGATTAGCAAACAAATAATAGTTTGGTGATGCCAAGTGTTCACAAGACTGGGGGGAAGTAGGCAGCCTTGTACACTGTTCCTGGGAATGTAAACAGATTCAACTCTTCTGGAGGGCAGTTTAGCAATGCCTGGGTACATTCTGAATACTTGTTCTCACTGACTCAACAGTTCTACCAGTAGGAATTTTTTTTTTTAACAGGGTCAGAGAGAGAGTCTGAGAGAGGGATAGATAGGGACAGACAGACAGGAACAAAGAGAGGTGAGAAGCATCAATCATTAGTTTTTCATTTTCCGTTACCATTGCAACACCATAGTTGTTCATTGATTGCTTTCTCACATGTGCCTTGACCGCGGGCCTTCAGCAGACCGAGCAACCCCCTTGCTGGAGCCAGCGACCTTGGGTCCAAGCTGGCGAGCTTTTGCTCAAGCCAGATGGGCCCGCGCTCAAGCTGGCGACCTCCGGGTCTCGAACCTGGGTCCTCCGCCTCCCAGTCCGATGCTCTATCCACTGCACCACCGCGTGGTCAGGCCCAGTAGGAATTTATACAAGGAATATACTGGCAAAATCATGCCAAAATCATGTACAAGGATGTTTAAAATTGTAATAAAAAACCTAGACTTAAAAAAAATCTTTCACTAATATAGTAGCCAAAAATCAGAGTTACAATGTGTGTGTGTGTGAAGTTAAATGGGACACTATACAATATATGAGTATATGTCTTTCTTTTCATGGGATATATACTTTTCTAATTCTATTTTGTCTTTTCTGGGGTGGGACATTTCAAACTGAGTCTTAAGAATTGCAAAGACAGTTGCAGGCCAGAGAGAAAGCAGGGCATGGACTGCAGAACTTGAAACTCTGCTATACTTCATTAAACAAAACAAGAAAAGACTATGTAGCTAAGTGGTGTTCTGCTGGCAAAATGTGCTCTTGACTTTTTCTTTCTTCTCTTTCCTATTTTTGAGCTGAATATAAATAGGTCTTTTTGAATTCAAATCTTCTGTCCTGCCCCATTTTTCAGGATTGAAAGAGGGGAACTAAACCAACATTAGACTTTTAGAGAAATAATAGAAATATGTATTTTGTTAAAAAATCATTTCTGCTCTACATATTTCAGAGAGATATGTAGACATAATAAGAATACCACAGAACCATTAAAATGGACAGTTCTCATAAAGGGAAAGTAATTTTACCAAAAGCATTATGAATAATGTACTGATTAAATGGTCATATAGAGTTATAGTAAATTTATAATTATACATGATTTAAAAAATTTTTTTTCTTCTTCCAAGTGAGAGGAGGGGAGCTAGAGAGACAAACTCCCATATGCGCAATGACTGGGATCCACCCAACAACCCCCGTCTGGGGCTGATGCTCTGCCCCATCATGGGCCATGCTCACAAACCGAGCTAGTTTTAGCACCTGAGGTAGAAGCTCCATGAAGCCATCCTCAGCACCCAGGGCCAACTTTGCTCAAACCATTTGAGCCATGGCTGCAGAAAGGGAGGAGAGAGAGAAGAAGAGGGGGGGAAGGGTTAGGGAAGCAAATAGTTACTTTTCCTGTGTGCCCTGACTGGGAATCAAACCTGAGACATCCACATGCCAGGCCAACACTCTACTACTGAGCCAACCAGCCGGGGCTAGTATACATTATTCTAAATAATTTAAAATGTATTACTTGAATGTACTTTACATATTTACTAGAACATTGGGTTCATTTTTAAAGAAATCAAGCATCTCTTTATTTTGGTGTTTGGTAAGTAACAGCAGAACTGAGAACAGACAGAACTATCAGTTTAAAAATAATGCAAAGGTCATCATATCTTCTAGCATAAGTTGTATAGAAGCAGAAAGATCTTGTTTTCAGTTAAAGTGTTGAAGTGGCAGAAAGAAAATGTCTCTCAACTTCTTTGTTGACATAAATTTTGCTATAGTGAGGACAAAAATAATATGTCTAGGCTTTTAACTTACTATTTCTCAACTGTTATCCAGAATGCTAACACAGCTAAAAGACACTCTTAACCAAGAGGGTGCTTTCATAAGTTTGGAAAATGTTGCATTCCTTTTTTTTTTGAAATTTTTAATGCAAATTAGCATTTTTCAAACTTAGTGTGGGCAACAGCATGTTTTGCTCATAAAATCTGAATAGCATTTGGAATAGTGTACCAGGAAATGCCATTCTAGATTTAAAGGTATATTTAAAATATATATGCATATATATGTTTAATAATATATTCTATTACAGTATTTGATATACTTTAAAACTAAGTAAATAAATCCCGATTATCAATAAAATTTTTGTTCAATTCTTAGTGAATATAGATGTTAAAATATAAGTTATTCCAAAATTGGCACATATTAACTAAATTGAATGTGTAGTCATTGAGTAATTTGTACAGTGTTGATAATCACTTATCATTTCCTGGAAACCCTTTCTTTACTTGGCCACCAGTATGTGACACCTTTTGGGCTTACCTCCTACACTCTCACTATTCCTTCTACCAAGACTCATTTCTTTTGTTGATCTTATTTAGACTCAAGGTTTTAATAACATCTTTACTTGAAAGTTTTAATCTCCAGCTTAGACCCTCCTCTGAACTCCAAAACTTCCAATTTAACATTTCCATTTGTATGCCTAATATTCATCTCAAACTTAACGTGTTCAAAGTTGAACTCCGAATCTTTCCTTTCAGTAGTTCCATCTCTGTAATGGACAATTACATCCATCATGTTTCTCAACTCCGGAGTTACCCTGACTCCTTTCTCTCATATCTACAGTCTGATCCTTTAGAAAGTCTTGTCTCAATGCTAAAATTTAACCAGATCACTTCTCCTGCACCCCCTGCACTTGCCTCCTAATTTATCTTCTTGCTTTTATCCTTACCCCTTTCTCTTTATTAACACAGTTCCAAAGCGATTCAGTTAAGACAATCCATGTCAAGTCACTCTGCTCAAAATTCCAAAAGCTTCCTATCTCAATAATGAAAACCCTTTACCTCTTTGACCTGATCTCCTACTTCAAAATTCTCTTGCTTCAGCCTACTTTCTGGGACTTTGCTGGTGCTGTTTCCTGTGCTTGGAAAGTTCTAGATACCATGTGGCACTTCTCCTTACTTCCTTCAGGATTTGACACAGAAGTCACTTCCTCAGTGAGGTCTAACTCCCAACCCCTCTTCTCTTTCACCCCACTCCTCCTCCTCCTCCTCCTCCTCCTCCTCCCCCTCCTCCTCCTCCTCCTCCTCCTCCCCCTCCTCCTCCTCCTCCTCCCCCTCCTTTTTCTCTTCTTCCTCCTCCTGCTTCTCCTTCATTTTTCAAGTGAAAGGAGGGTAGATAGACAGACTCATGCATGCACCCTAATGGGGAGCCACCTGACAAACCCCATTCAGTCTGGTGCCGATGCTTGCAACTGAGCTATTTTTAGCACCTGAGGTGGAGGCTCCACAGAGCCATCCTCAGTGCTCACTTCTTAATCCCTTTTCTTTCTTTTTTTCTTTCTTTTTCTCCTTAGTACTTCTCACTATGTAATATTCTCTATTTTCTCTTATGTATCTTATTTCTTTCTTGCAGTACTAGAACTTAAGCTGCATGAGATCAGAGGGGAGTGTTTTGTCTTTTTTTGTTTGATTATTCTCTGCTATAATTCCATTCCTAGAACAGGGCCTGGTTCATAGGAGGTACTAACTAAATATATGTTGAATGAATTAATGAATTACTCATTTATGGAATTGCTTAATTGTCTTAATTACCTGAACATAATATTGTTTAGTTTACTTAATATGGCAGAATATTAAATAATTATTGGATCTATACAGAAATCAAAGTTTTGAAATAATGGTTAAAATTCCATTTAATTTGAGAATTTCTCAAACTGTCAGTATATATTTAGACTCATTCATTCAATTACTATTCATCAGCACTCGCTATTTTCAGATATGCTGTCAATATGCAATTAGAAATAATGTTTTTAACAAGTTAGAATTCAGTAAATTGTTCCTAAATGAGTAAGGTAGACATAGTCAATATAACAGTAGTATTTTTTCTGAACTTGCCATAGCATATACTAATAGATATATAGAGAATGGTAGCTAATTTAATAGGAGAAAATAAAAGAGTACATATAAATAGAAAAATGACTAAAGAAATTTCACACAAAGGAAGAAAAGACTGACCTCCAAGTTTGTATAAGCTATAATGCAACTGGTTTTATAACCGTGTGGTATTAGTACAGACATATCAAAATATGAGTAGCAAGACTGAAAACCAGAATTAGATACATCAGTCTTAAGAGCGTTATTTTGAAAAAAAGACACCCCAAATCTAACCCATGGATCAGAAATGGGCATGGGTCCAATTCAGAGGAACCAGCATTAGTGTATGTATTGCAGATTTCTGTTAACAATGAAGACAAAAACAACCAAGATAAAGAAGATTTGTGATTCAGTTTGTTCAGAGATTTTAATGATAAGTATTGAATATTAAAATGTGGTAACATTTATTTTTTGACAGAGACAGAGAGAGAGTCAGAGAGAGGGACAGATAGGGACAGACGGACAGGAAGGGAGAGAGATGAGAAGCTCTTTGTGGCACCTTAATTCTTCATTGATTGCTTTCTCATATGTGCCCTGACCGGGGGTGGGGTGGGGGCTCCAGCAGAGCGAGTGACCCCTTGCTCAAGTGAGTGTCCTTGGGCTCAAGCCAGCAACCTTTGGGCTCAAGCCAGTGACCATGGAGTCATGTCTATGATCCCATGCTTAAGCCAGCCGCCCTGCACTCAAACTGGTGAGCCTGGGCTCAAGCCGGATGAGCCTGCACTCAAGCTGGCGACCTCGGGGTTTCAAACCTGGGTCCTCTGCATCCCAGTTTGATGCTCTATGCACTCTGCCACCACCTGGTCAGGCTGGTAACATTTTCTAGATATGTCTATTTTTGCCAAAATTAATAAACAAATAAATGAAACAATGTTCTCTTGAGGTGGTTTTAGATTAAAAAGCTTTTGTAGTTATATGTGGAAATGACACTTTCAAATAAAAAATGTTCATATTAAATTATGGGAATAGAATTTTGCTTCTGTTTGGGGTGTTATAAGTTGCAGGAGAACATTTCTCCTAACCTAACACTGAGATAAAGGCTGATAACAAAATCAACTTATTGAACCCATTAGAGAGTTGAGGTCACAAGGCAATCAGGTGAACTGAAATGCCAAAGAGAGACAAGCCCTTCCTAGGAGAGATAGGACATGGGAACTGTTTTTGCCTTTGGCAGAGCATAGGAGGAAGAGACAGCCACCATTAAAATAGATAAGAAGAAAGCAACTAAAATGTAATGAATACTTAAATTCTAAGTATGGGCTAGAGTAGCAGTTTAAAATAACCAGGAACCCAAGACGCCAGGGGATACCATTCATTTTAAGCTCTTTTCTGTGGGCTCTTTGTATTAGTTTCTTAGGACTGCCATGACATAAGTATCATAAACAAGAATGACTTAAACACCAGAAATTTATTCTGCCACAGTTCTGGATCCGAGAAGTCCAAAGTCAAAGAGCTGGTAAGTCATGCTCTCTTTCTGAAGGATCTACAGAAGATCTGCTCCACGCTTTTCTTTTAGCTTCTGGTGTTCACTGGCAATCCTTGACTTGGCAAGGATGCTTTGTGACAGTTTAACTCAAATCTCTGCTTCCATCCCCACATTGCTGTCTTCCTTATACGTATCTGTGTGTGTGTGTGTGTGTGTGTGTCTCTCTCTCTCCCTTCCTCCCCCATCCCTCCCTTTCTCTCCTAGCTTGATCATTTTTTTAGTATACAGTACAATAGTATTAATTACATACACATTGTGCAATGGAACGCCAGAACTTTCCATCTTACAAAACAAACTATGCCCATTGAACTTTGCCCCTTTCCTCAGCCCCTGGCAACCACCATTCTACTTTATGTTTCTAAGAGTTTGACTACTCTTGATACCTCGTGTAAGTGGACTCATGCAATATTTGTCTTTTTGTGACTGGTTTATTTCACTAGTGTAGTGTCGTCCAGATTCATCCATGTTGCAGCATATGGCAGGATTTCCTTCTTTTTAAAGGCTGTATAATAGTCCAGTTTCTGCATATACCACATTCTCTTTATCAGTTCATCCATTGATGGACATTTAGCAACATTTAGGTTGCTTTTCCATCTTGGCTAATGTGAATAATGTTGCAGTGAACACGGAAGTGCACATACCTCTTATTCTTTAGGATAGACACCCAGAAGTAAAATTGCTGGATCATATGGTAGTTCCATATTAATTTTTTGAAAAATTGTCGTACTGTTTTTCATAAAAGCTGCACCATTTTACATAGTGCACAGAGTTTTGTTTTCTTACATCCTCACCAATACTTGTTATTTTCTGATTTTTTTTTGATAGTGTACATCCTAAAAGATGTGAGACAGTATCTCGTGGTTCTGATTTGCATTTCCTTGCTAGTTAGTGAATTTGAGAATCTTTTAATATGCTTTTGGCCATTTGTATATCATTTTTGGAGAAATGTCTATTCAAATCCTTTGCTCATTTTTAAACCAGATTATTAATTTGTTGTTGGGTTATAGAACTTCTTTTTAATATATTCTGGATGTTAACCCCTTATCATATATATGGTTTGCAAATATTTTCTCCCATTCTGTTGGTTTCTTTTTCACTTTGTTGATTGTTTTCTTTGGCACACAGAAGTTTTCAGGCTCAATGAAGTCACAGTTGTCTATGTTTGCCTCTGTTGCCTGTGTTTTTTGTGTCCTATTCAATAACTCACTGCCAAATTAAATGTCATGACTTTTCACCTATGTTTATTTTCCAGAAATTTTACAGTTTATGATCTTATATTATTTAATGTATTTTAAGTTACTATTTGTCTGTGGCATAAGGTGGAATCCAACTTCATTATTTTGCATATGGATACCCAGTTTTCCCCGGGCTATATTTCCGGAGAGACTCCTTTCCCTATTGTGTAGCCTTTGCTCCCTCCCCTTGTTGAGGAGCATTTGACCGTGTAAATGAGAGTTTGTTTCTGGGTTTTCTTTTCTTTTTCTCATTGGCCTAGACGTCTGCCTTTATGCCAGTCACCAAACCGTTTTGTTTACTGTAGCTTTGTAATAGGCTTTGAAGTCAGGAAGTGTGAGGCCTCCAGCTTTGCTTTCCTTTTGCAGTAAAAACATTTGACTGTTCAGGGTCCTTTGAGATTTTATATGAATTTTAGGATTTTTTTTCTATTTCTGAATAAAATGCCATTGGGATTTTGATAGGGATTGTATTAATCTATAAATTGTCATGGGTTGTAAGGACATCTTTACAGTACAGGGTGGAGCAAAAGTAGGTTTACAGTTGTTTGTATGGAAAATAATAAATAATGCAAGAATAAACTCTGTTTTATGTTCACAACTGCAAACCCACATTTGTCAAAATCTGTATTGTCTTCCACTCTGTGAATACAGGATATCTTTCCATTTATTTGTCTTTAATTTCTTTCAGTAGTGTTCTGTAGTTTTAAGTGTAAAAGTCTTTTGTCTTCTTGATTAATTTTATTCCTAAGTATTTATTATTTTTGATTCTACTGTAAATGGGATTGTTTTCCTTTTTTCTTTGTATTTTTCTGAACTGAGAAATAGGGAGGCAGAAAGACAGACTCCCGCATGCGCCCGAGGGGGATCCACCTGGCATGCCCACTAGGGGGTGATGCTCCGCCCATCTGCAACCGGAGCTATTTTAGGTCCTGAGGTGGAGGCCATAGAGCCATACTCAGCACGGGGCCAACTTTGCTCCAATGGAGCCTTGGCTGCAGGAGGGGAAAAGAGAGATAGAGAGAAAGGAGAGGGAGAAGGGTGAAGAAGCAGATGGGTGTTTCTCCTGCATGCCCTGGCTGGGAATTGAAATAGGATTGTTTTCTTAATTTCCCTTTCAGATTGTTCATTATTAGTGTATACAAACACTAACAATGTTTGTTGTGTGTTGATATTGTATTCTGCAACTTTGCTGAATTTATTAGTTCTATGAGGTTCTTTTGTACACTCTTTTGGCTGTTTTACATATAAGATCATGTCACCTGTGACCAGAGATAATTTTACTTCTTTTTTTTTTCAGTTTTGATACTTTTTAGTCATTAAGGAGTTGTGTTTTTGTTGTTGTTTTGTTTTTCCTTATAGCTCCGGCTAGAACTGAGCACTATGTTGCATAGAAGCAGCAAGAGTGTGAATCCTTGGCTTGTTTTGATCTTAAAGGGAAAGCTTTCAGTTTTCACCACTGTGTGTGTTGTTAGGATGGGTTTTTTTGTATACTGGATGTGCTTAATTATGTTGAGATAGTTTTCTTCCATTAGGAGCTTGCTCTTTGTTTTTAATCATGAAAGGGTGTTAAGTTTTGTCAAATGCTCTTTCTTCATCAGTTGAGATTATCATATGGTTTTTGTTCTTCAAACTATAAATGTGGTGTATTACATTGACTGATATTTATTTTTTTAACCATCCTGTATTCCAGGAATAAACTCCTCTTGGTTAAGGTGTATAATCCTTTTAATGTATTGTTGAATTTAGTTTCCCAGTATTTTGTTGAGGATTTTTTCATCAGTATTCACAAGGGATGTTGGTATATATTTTATTTGTAGTATCTTTGTCTCATTGTAGCATCAAAATAATTTGGAAGTGTTCACTCTTCTTCATTATTTTGAAGTAGTTTGAGAAGTTATGATATTAATTGTTCTGTAAATGTTTGGTTGAATTCTTTAGTGAAGCCATCTGGTCCTAGACTTTTCACTATTAGAAGATTTTGAGTACTAACTTGCTGTTCTTACTAGTTACAGGTCTCTTCAGATTTCCTGTTTCTTCATGATTCAGTCTCAGTAGTTTGTATGTTTCTAGAAATGTATCCACTTCTAGATTATCCAGTTTGCTGGTGTATAATTGTTTATAGTAGACTCTCCGGATTCTTTTTATTTTTGTGGTAGCAGTAATGCCCCTCTTTCATTTCAGATTTCTGTTGAGTCATCTTTTTTCTTCTTCTTTTATCTAGCTAAGAATGGTCATTTTTGTAATCTTTTTAAAAAATAACAGCTCTTAATTTTATTGATTTTTTTGTACTGTTTTCTATTCTTTATTTTGTTTATTATTTCACTGATCTTTATTATTTCCTTCCTCCTGCTATTTGAGTTTATTTTATTTTATTTTTTTCTAGTTTTTGGAGGTATAAAGTTAGGTTGTTGGTTTGAGATGGTTCTTTTTTTTTCAATGTAGGCATTTTCCATAATAAACTCCTCCCTGAGTGCTGCTTTTGCTGTGCCCTCTTAAGTTTCGGTATGCTGTGTATTCATCTTCATTTGTCTCAATATATTTTCTAATCTCCTATGTGATTTTCTTTTTGACCCATGTTTATTCAAGAGTGTGTTATTTAATTTTCATATATTTGTGAATTTTTCCATTTGCATTTTTCAGCTTCAAAATTTGTTTGCTGAAGGGAAGGGGGAGGGAGCTGGGAAGGGGGGCAAAGGATATGTTGAGGGGAATATGGGGGAGGGGGGATACAATCAGGGCAACACTAGAATCTATGTAAACACAATAAATTAAATTAAAAAATTTGGGTTTTTTAATACTTTTATCTTTCTTGATATTCTTATTTTGTTCATGCATCATTTTTGTGACTTTCTTTAGTTGTCTGTGTCTTTCTGTAGCACTTTGAGCATCTTTAGGTTTTTGTTGTTGTTGTTTTATATTTTTAGTGAGAGAGAGAGAGGGACAGACAGACAGGCAGCAAGGGAGATGAGAAGTATCAACTCTCAGTTTTGACTCCTTAGTTGTTTATTGATGGATTCGTATACATGCCTTAACCTGGAGGGCTCCAGCTGAACCAGTGACCACTTGCTCAAGCCAGTGAGCTTTGGGCTCAAGCCAGAGGCCGCAGGTTCATGTATATGATCCACGCTCAAGCTGGCCATCCCACGCTCAAACTGGTGACCTTGAGATTTTGAACCTGGGTCCTTAGCATCCCAGGTTGACACTATCCACTTTCCCACCACCTGGTCAGGCACTTTGAGCATCTTTAAGAATTATTTTGCATTTTTTGTCAGGTAATTTATAGACCTCCATTTGTTTACACTCAATTTTAGAGGTTCATTTTGTTTGTTTGTTTGGGTCATGTTTCCCTGTCTCCTCATATGCCTTGTTATTTTTTGCTGGGATTAGTGCATTTGAAAATACAGCCATCTCTCCCAGTTCTATGGACTGGTTTCATATAAAGGGATACCTTCTTCAGTCAGCCCTGCTCTAGATTCTGGGAGCCTCTCAAACCTTTATGTAGAGATGCATCTTCCCTGGCTTGGAATGTGCCTTCCCTATAAGAGGCATTCACCTGTTTTCAGGAGTTTGTAATCTCTTGCTCCCTCTGGTGTTCGTCTGTGGCATTGCAGGTTTTCTGGTGCTGCAGCTAGCCTCTGTGGTCTAGGAATCCAAAGTATGCCAATTATCTCAGCTCTCCAAGTCAGGTAAGAGAGAAACCAGTCTCTCTTCCCAAAAGCTGGCACATTACACAGACATTCTCTTCTCTTTCCCTCCTAATGGAGAAGTTGCAAGTTGGGTGTTTACTTGGATCAGGATGAACTGTGCCAGCTTGGGAGAAGGGCTATAACAGATCAAATGAAATGGCTTTCCTACCCATGTCAATGAGGCTATTTAGGCTTTGAGTTTTCCTGGGGTACTAAAATTTCTTAACTGCTTTCTGGAGGCCATATAAATGCTTTTTATATAATATATTGTTGCTAAGTTCATGTCTCTGGGGAAATTAGATATAGCACTTTCTATTCTGCCATCTTGCTGACCTCATCTCAACATGGTTACATCTGCAAAGAGCCTATTTCCAAATAAAGTCACATTCACAGATACCAGGGGTTAGGACTTCAACTTACCTTTTAGGGGAACACAATTGTACTAATGGTAGCTTTCCCTGGTGCTCGTAAAAATGGGGTAAGACAGACGATTGGAGAGAGCAATGTTTTAGGACGCATATTTACAAAACCCTGACACTTTACCAGTCATTCTCTCATATGAAGCAAAACTATATTTTATTTGTAAAACTTAAATTTAATATTTTTAATATTCTGTTCAAATTAGAACATGATTTCAATATTTAAGGAGCATACCCTTTAGTGTAGGATACACATAGAAAATAGCACTTGTTTTGTGATAATGGATGTAGTTACTGTGGAGACAAAGAGTAGGAGGTGAGCCTGACCAGTGGTGGTGCAGCAGATAGAGCATCAACCTTGGATGCTGAAGTCCCAGGTTTGAAATCCTGAGGTTGCTTGAGTGTTGGGTCGCAGGCTTGCGTGTGTAATCATCAACATGATCCTATGGTCACAGGCTTGAACCTAAAGGTCACTGACTTGAAGCCCAAGGTCGCTGGCTTGAGCTCGAAGTCACTGGCTTGAGCAAGGGGTCACTGGCTCAGCTGGGTTACCCCAGTCAAGGCACATATGAGAAACAATCAGTGAACAACTGAAGTGCCACAAATACGGATGGATGCTTCCCATCTTTCTCCCTTTCTGTTTCTCTCTCTCTTTAAAAAAAAAAAAAAAAAAGGAGTAGGAAGTGATTAACTGGAGAAATGGGGTCAGTTGGATATATTGCTCTATTTTTTTTTAAGGGTTGAAATAGTTTTAAATTTTACACAGACATGACTGTCAGGAATACAAAAGCATTATTCATTCCTCAGTGTCTAGCTTACGAAATGTTCACTTCCATTTAGAGCAGAACGAAAATTCTGCCAGTTCAAGATAAATTGTTACTTTTGAATGTAAAGTCAGTTAGTTTCAGACTATGTCTTTGCCTTCCTTCTCCTTGGGGTTAGCTAAGGTACTAGGTGTCTTACGTAAGGTCTTGACCAGGGGTAGGGTGTCTCATGGGAGACCATTCTTGGGTCTCATTAACTTGCAGTTGAGGGCTGCTTGTCTCCCCGGCACAGGACTTCCTTCCTTCACAATGGGGTCCACATCAGGGCACTCTGAAGCAAAACTCTTAATACCCAGGGGCAAGAACAGAAGACCTTTCTATTTTCAGGGTCCATACAAAGGTTCACTGGAGGTAGGGTAAAAGCAAACACTTTCTGCCCTGGGAAGGTGTGGGAACATCTCCACCGGCAGCTGCTGCTCCCATGTGTTCTGTGTGGGAGATGGGGTGCTGGAGAGTTTTTTGCAATGTTCTCTCACAGATACAAGGCAGGGTTTCACTGCCATAGGGTTGGGGTGGGGTACAGAAAACCCCATTCCTGAGGCCTTGGTGCATAAGGACGGCCTAAGATTGAGGCTGGACCAAGAGAACCAAGACAGTTATCCCTGAGTAACAGACATTAGCAGTCTGCCACTTGGGGAGGGTCAAGGATACAGAGAAGGAACCTCTTCTGTGACTACTGAGAGCAGAGGGTGGAGGAATGGGAACCCGCAGGAAATCCCTTAAGTATCTTGTACTCCACACTAAGCACAAAGTAGCAGCTGCCCACTGCTGGAGGAAGGTACACTGAAGGTAACTACAGCAACAATAAAGCAATAAATCAGCTGAACTACTGAGTAGATAATGTCTCTGGAGTTTCAGTTACATGGCTGCAGAACAGAAGAGTAAGCATGCCTGTTTTCAATTGTAGCTATTCTTTTTCAGTTTGTGTTGTCATTCTACAGACAGTGTCTGGCATTCAATCAAAAATTACAAAATATGTGAAAAAACAACCCATTTTCAAGAGATAAAGCAATCAATAGATGTAGACCTAAAAATGACTCGTTGTAACTACCAGACAGGGACTTTAACTATGATTAATATCTTGAAAAATCTAGTAGAAAAAGGTAGGGCATATGCATGAACAGATGAGGAGTTTTAGTAGAGAAATATAAACTATAAAAAGAGTCAAATGGACATACTAAAATAAAATATATTCATGGTGAAGAACTTCTTTGACAAGCTTATCAACAGGCTGTCCACAGTTGAGGACATGAAAATAGGTCAATAGAAATGAATATGTGAACATGAAAATAGGTCAATAGAAATGGTCCAAACTGAAGTACAAAAGAGAGAGAGATGTGAGAAGAAAAGTAGTGAAAATAAAATGGCATAACTTTTCAAGTATCTGGTCATTCCTGTTGAAGAACAGAGGGAGCCAGCACCTGCCACTATGCTGTCATTGCCATTCCTCTTCATTCATTTTTGTGTTCCTTAATGTTTCTCTGTTCTAGCTATTTTCTGCTCTGACATGCACGATGGTGAGTGAGAAAAAGCTACACTCAACTTCCCAGAAGAAAGCCAGGCTGTTTTGATGGAACTTAAAGACAGCTTCCTAGGAGTTCAGTCAAAGGGTGCTTTGAACTAAACTATGTCTCAAAATTATATGTCTCTACAGAGCTCCAACCAGTGGTACTTTGATATGATTGATACCTTAATTTTCTTCTGTTTTAGAAAGAGTTTCTTAGGAATATCCCTATTCCAGATAGTAGTACTCTTTCCTTCCTCCCCCACCCTTTTTTTAAAGAACGTTAGCCTTGTAATTTCATGTGTTTGCTCAGCCCCAGAGATATGTCTACTCATTTTCCTGGCAGCCCAGGCCTTAAAGGTCCTCAGGACCACTGAGGTTCCCTGTTGTTTCACAGAAGATTCCGGCCACTGTTATAAAATAGTGTAGATAGTTTTAAAGAAAAATATTTAAAAAGTGTCTTCCCTACGCTGAACTTTCCCTGATACTCTTCTCTTTTTTCATATAGTCACTTATCCCTCATCTCAGCTTTTGAAACACAAGTATTATTCTGTGAGAACTCAGATTGTGAAATGTTTAGTTTTTTCCTGTCCTGAAACAGCTTTTGAGAGCAAGATAGATGACTGAGCTCCAATTCCAGGGCAACACTTACTGTACTTTCACCTTCTGAAAATGAGGGAAAGAAGTGTCAAGGTTGAAACTAGAGTCATGGCCGAGATTGAGGAGGTAATTTGTTTCTATTCTGTATCATTCCCACTGTTGATTATGACTGATTTTCAGTGGTTTGGGGTTAGTTTCATAATCACCTTACATTGGGAAGGACAGGTTTTGCATAAGCCTTTTCACAGTAAATCTGAATTAGCTTCCTCTCAATGAAAATAAAGATTTTAAAAACTCCAAAATAATGCAAAACCAAAAACGCTTTATGTCATCTAGGTTTTTAGGTAGTTATATTAATGGAGCAGGGATTAATTATGGACTCAGATCCCACTTCAGCATGATATATTCAGTGTTTGACATTCTTAACAGTGTCCTGTCTTTGATAACCTGAAGCTGCATTAAGGGTGAATTTCTTGAATTGGGTAAATATGTGAAGTTCTTCTGTGTATAATTGATCCTATGAATACATAATGTCATACATATTTAAATGTGAACTTTTCTTAAATGGCCTAACAGAAGGAAAAGCTGTTCATTTTGTATAAAGCTTATTGATTCATTGTGATATCCAAGTTCAAGTTGCAGAGACTGATACCACTTGGCATACCATTCTAATGTATCATGTGAAAGTAGTTTCTGTGTGAAACATCCAGACAGGTGCTCTAGCACTGACGGGGAATTCCAGCAAGGTCACTCACCCATTAAAACTTGAAATAAAATTTAAAAAAAGAAAAGGGAAAAAAATTGCCTTTGTGTAAACATTCACTATCTGCTTTTTTAGTGGCTCTTTATTTTTTTAATATTAAAGGGAAAGCTCAAACTGGATTTCTTTTCTAGTTCAAAATAGTTAATTTAATTAATTTGGAGGTTAAGTTTATATCATTGTGGTCTATTATATCTCTTCTGGATTGGCAAAATATCTAATGCTTAGAGAAATGGCTTTCACAGTCTAGCCCTTAAAATACAAGGAGACAGAGTACAAGCATGAATTCCTTAAAAAGATATCATTGTGTTTTTCTTGGTAGTTATATCGGTTGAAACAGACCCAGTTCTCGCTCTTGAAGCTTTATAAACCTGCCCTTAAATGACATTGACAAACAGACAGGCATTTGACGAAGCAAACATTGCAGGATATACATGATGAAATTAAACTATTGTCATACTGTAAATGTCTTTTGTGTGGTCTAAATACACAATGAAACGCTGACTGTTTAGGATAAAGCGAGAGGAGTTATTTCTCCATAGGTGGCAGTTTATTCAGTCCTGAGTCTTTAAATCCATGTTTTATTTAATGTTAAAATTCACATATATGGCCTGACCTGTGGTGGCGCAGTGGATAAAGCGTCGACCTGGGAACACTGAGGTCGCCAGTTCAAAACCCTGCACTGGTCTGGTCAAGGCACATATGGGAGTTGATGCTTCCAGCTCCTCCCCCCTTTCTCTCTTTCTCTTTCTCTCTCTCACACTCTGTGTCTCCTCTCTAAAATGAATAAAATAAAAATAAAATTTAAAAAAAAATCACATATATGGTGCCTCATAAAATGATAGCATATTGAATTTAGTTTTAATTTTATTTACTGTATAACTTCTAATCTTGTATTGTTGTGGTTGTGTATGAGTTGGTAGGCCTTTGTGAAAGGTTCCGTGTCTGACCTGAAGGAGCTGTGCGACTTTGTACCCTCTTCCTTCTGCTTCACATAACTCATGCTGCTGCAGAGATGGCAGATGCATTCGCTGTCTACCTTTGGACAAAGCAGGGCTTTTATAAAGGATGTTTTTGGATATTGAGTAAATAGAAGATATTTATAAAATAGTCATAAGGCTTATCGAAATAATTAGATAGAGAACGTATGTGTAGCTATACAGTCAGTTCAGAAGTGTAATATTTCCATTAGCTTGACTCTCCTGTGTACTTCTCTGTAATATTTCCATTAGCTCAACTCTCCTGTGTACTTCTCTGTAATACTTCCATTAGCTCGACTCTCCTGTGTACTTCTCTCTAATCCCAAACTTTTATTGATCCTTCAGAGCTAAACAAAGTTCTGAATTTTGTGTTAGTTTTCTTGCTTCTTTCCATGGTTTGTTTTTTTTTATCACATCTGTATATTCCTAAACAGTTTATTGACTAGTTTTATGTGATTTTAGACTTTATAAAAATAAAATTATATGTGTTTTTCTGGAACTTACTGGTTTTTGCTCAACATTATAGTCTTAGATTTACTTAAGTCAATGCACATAGTAGCTATTGCTCATGAATTTTCACTGCTGTATAATATTGCATTGTGTGAGTAGTCCACTAGCAAATGAATTGATTGATGGACATTTGGGATAGACTAGTTCTTTTTTTTATCTATTCATTTTAGAGAGAAAAGAGAGAGAGAAGGAAGGAGCAGGAAGCATGAACTCCCATATGTGTCTTGACCAAATGGCAACCTCAGCATTCCAGGTAGACACTTTGTACACTGTGCCACCACAGGTCAGGGTTCTTTTCTGTTTTGTTTTGCTTTAAATTTTTTAATGTTTATTTTTATTTTTTTAGAGAGTAAGGGAGGGAAAAAGAGTGACAGAAACAATCTGTTCCTGTATGTGCCCTGACTGAGGATAGAACTGGCAACCTCTGTGCTTTGGGATGATGCTCTAACCAACTGAGCTATCGACTGGGCCAGGATAGTCTAGTTTTTAATGATCACAAACATTGCTCCTATATGTCCATATATCTCTGTATTTGTATCTGCCATACATATGCAAGAACTCTTCTTAACCTTTTCATGCCATAGCACACATAGAAAACAACAGATAATATTTGTATAATACATTGTATTAAAGAAGCTGTGTCTGTGGCCTGTGGGGCTTCTGTTTGACTGGAGGGCTGAGGAGCTCCGTATGTGGGTATACCTATAACCCATTCATTGCATGATCAGGTACCATAGCATGTCAGTTGGGGAGCGCTGCTCTGGTGTGTACCTAGGAGTTGAATTGCTGGTTTTATGAACACCCTTCTTCAACTTTTCCAACCAAATTGCAGGAATGTTTTTGTGTGTGTGACAGAGACAGAGAGAGGGACAGATAGGGACACACAGACAGGAAGGTAGAGAGATGAGAAGCATCAATTCTTCTTTGCGGCACCTTAGTTGTTCAATGATTGCTTTCTCATATGTGCGTTGATGGGGGGGGAGGGGGGGAGAGGGGCTCCAGCCAAGCCAGTGACTCCTTGCTCAAGCCCTGGGCTTCAAGCTCACAAACTTTAGGCTCAAGCCAATGGCCATGGGGTCATGTCAATGATTCCATGCTCAAGCCAGCAACCCCCTGCTCAAGCTGGTAAGCCAACACACAAGCTGGGTGAGCCCACGCTCAAGCTGGTGACCTCAGGGTTTCGAACTTGGGTCCTCTGTGTCCCAGTCCGACACTCTATCCAGTGCGCCACCACCTGGTCAGGCCCAAGTGCCCCTTTATAGAAGTGGAGAGTGAATTTGTAGCCCTACAAGTAAGAAGGTGACCTCCTTATAACAACATTCTACACTTGCATTTTAGAATTTATCTTAAAAGCTCATGCAAATTTTGCATTCTTTTCTCTGTCTCAGTATACTTTGATTTCCAGATAAAGCTGATGCCATGTAAAGATTTATCCTATGGCTTCAAATACCCCAGTTTGAGGAGCATGATAATAAATAGAATCCCATTTCCCAAAGCCCTTTAAATACTTCCTTGTGAGAAAATGTTAGTGTCTGTAGTCTGTAGTTGGGGCCCCACTTGGGCATTACTGAAGGTATAAATGGTTCTCCTGAGTCTCCTCCTCTGCCATCAGTGAGCTCTCTCTGTGTTTTTAACCAACTGTTTTGTGGTCCTTTGTGCGCCATTTCTTGAACAGTGCATTTCATGGAACCCTTTTTCTTTTATCTTTATTTTATCTTGGTCTCCCTATCCATTTCTTTTCAAAACTCTGGCCATTCCTTCCCTGTCTGCTTTGCTACTCCTTTCTTATAATTGTGTGGCTGTTCCCAGTCAAGTTTTAGTTTCTTTCCTCACTCGTTATCACCTTTCTCAGCTACCCCAGTTTGTCTTCTCACTTATAATATGCAAGTGCCTTTTGGACATTTTAGGGTCACCTCATATTTGGCATTTATAAACTCACTTTCACATACCCATTGCCCTGGCATAGTAGGTACTGACAAATATTTATTGAATGAATTAAGTAAATGAATCTCCTTTTTCTTTAAACCAGCTTCTTCTAGTTTTCATCTTTTGTCATTGATATCACTGTTCTTATCTCTGCTCTCTGCTATTGCAAACATTCTGTTGATTTTTCTTTTGAAATAGATCTTATATATGTATTCATTCTTTTCATTCATTGTATTTTCATGATTTTAACCCTATTAATGTCCTTGTTAGCTCATGCCAAGCTTATTCCTACCGTTTCCACCTTGCCTGCTTGGCTTCAATCTCTTCTCTTTCCAAGCTATTTCCCCCATAGCTACTCTAATAACTTTTTTAATGTGTATTTATTTCTTGTTTCATAAGCATTCAATAAAATCCAGTAGCCATTTATGATAAATAAAAAAAGCTCTCAGCAAAGTGGGAATAGAGGGAACATAACTCACTATAATAAAGGCCATAGGTGATAAACCCACAGCAAATAGCATACTCAGTGGGCAAAAACTACAAGTATTTTCCTTAAGATTGAGAATAAGACAGAGATGTCTGCTTTCACCACTTCTATTCAACATAGTACTGGGAGCGTAGCCATAACAATTAGACAAAAAGAAGAAATAAAAGGTAGCCAAATTGGAAAGAAAGAAGTAAAGCTGTCATTATTTGGAGGTGACTTGATACTGTATATATAGAGTCCTAAAGATTCCACCCAAAAGCTACTAGAACTGATAAATAAATTTAGTAATGTAGCAGGATGCAAAATAAATATCTAGAAACCAGTTGCATTTTTATACACCAATAATGAACTATCAAAAAGGGAAACTAAGAAAATCTGATTTACAATTACATCAAAAAAATACTGTAAAATAAATTTTACCAATGATGTAGAAGACCTGTACTTAGAAAATTATAAGGCACCAAAGAAAGAAATTAAAAAAGATAAAATAAGTGGAAGCATATACCATGTTCATGAATTGGAAGAATTAACATTATTAAGATGTCCATATTACACAACACAATCTATAGATTCAACACAATTCCTATCAAGATACCAACACAATTCCTAACAAGAAATAAAAAAGACACATTTAATGTTGAATGTAAACAGAACTAAAACAAATATTTCAAAATTTATATGGAACGACAAAAGTTTGTAAACTCTTAAAAAGGAAAATGATCCTCATTAAGAGACAGCACTGAATTTTTAAAAACTGCTCATATCAAACTGACCACATTTCCACTAACAGTAGAGTTCCAGTGGATTGGTATGTTATAGACATATCTTTATTAGAACATTTTATTCTCCTGATATGTTTGATAAATTTAAAAAATGTCAGGTGACTTTGTAGCTGATTAAAGTGTGTACCCAAAAAGTATTGATTCATGGATCAGTGTCAACCTGAAGGTCTCTAATAACAGGATTCTGTTCTCTGTTTCAGAACTCTGTTCTTGATATTGACTGCTCAGTGTTTATTTACTAATAACTTCTTGAATCCACGGGAATTAAGTAGATGCAGATAGCCTTAAGAAGGGGTACTGCTTATGACACAGTACACAGGCATGATTCAAAATTGTCTTAATAGTTTGGAAGGATGGGCTAAAACCAATAAGGTGGAATTTCAAAGAGTTGAATGTAAAGCTCTGCATTTCATCTCCAAAATTAGTTGGAAACAAGAAATGAGAGTACAGTGTGTCCGTAAAATCATGGTGCACTTTTGTCCTGTGACCGGTCAAAAGTGCATCATGACTTTACGGACACACTGTAGAATCCAGGCATCTTGCTAGTTTGTGTGATCAAAACTTGGGAGTCCACTAACTTCAGAGGATAATGCATTAAAAATATAAAATAATCTTGAGTTGCAAGTATAGTATCCAGATTAAGGAATTTGGTAATTCCACGGTTAATTTTTTCTTCAACAGACCTCATTTGTAGTATTCTATTCAGTTCTAGGTATTATATTTCAAAAGGACATTTTTGAAATTAAAGTCCCTGTATTATTTTTCTTTTGCTGCCATAACAAATTATCACATATTTAGTAGCTTAAAACAATGCAACTCTTACAATCTGTATGTCAAAAGTCCAGCATGGATCTCTCTGGGCCAGTGTGTCTCAGGGCTGCGTTCCATTCTGGAGGCTCTAGAGAAGAATCTGTTTCCTTGCCATGTTCAACACAAGAGCCAGCAAGAGCAAGTCAAGTCCTCACTTCACCTCTCTCTGACCATAGCCAGGAAAGGTGCGCTGCTTTCAGAAGACTCAGGTGATTGTTTTGGACCCATCTGGATAGTCTCCCCATAACAAAATCCTTAACCTTAATCACTTCTGCAAAGTCTCATCTGCCAGGCAAGGTAAATATTCACAGGTTCTGGTGATTAGGGCATGCACATCTTTGAGAGGGATGGACCATTATTCTCCCAACTCAGAGCTTATTACAGAGTATTGCCAGGAACAGTGAAGGAGCTAGATTGGATACAGAGAATCAGACAAAGAAGATTTGAAGATGATCTCCAAATTTTATGCCTAGGCAAGAATTAGGTACTGTTTATAAAATGATTAGTGAAGTAAGTACATAATAGATGGTTTTTGAAGGCTAATGCTACAAATTATAGACATATAGTAGCTCAGAAGGGAAAGAAGCTTAAGGATGTGAATGGGGATAAAATAGCCTAACGTTTTGTCTGGCAAAACAGTTTGAGATCCACATTCTCACTTTACATTAGATCAGCAGGTGGTGTCAATGTCAGAAAGCACTAAATTTAACAAGAACTCTGTATTATTTTCCTAACTAGTGGAAGTTGGTAATAATGGGGGTGATTGGAGGCTGCAGTAGAAAAGCCATTTCCTGGCCATTTTTTTTGCCATGATTGCACAATATAGTTTCTGAGGAGAAGAGAAAGCTCTTATCAAAGGAAGAAAGCAAGATTTTTGAAGCTCAGAGAAGATAATATATTTTTTTCCAGGAACTTATAGGAACAGAATCCCCTCTGAAACCAAAGCCCAGCCATCAGAGGCCATTGAGACTTTTAGGCTTTCTCTACAATCTTCCTTACATTTTTCTCTTTAAACACAAGGAAATCAACCTTTAAGAAGTTGCTGATAAGTTATCAAGCAGGAGTTAAATGAACAAGTCCTCCCACCTCCCTCATGGGGTGGTGGCTTCCAAGGCCGCAGTAAATGTGTATCAGTGTGAACCTGATCCAGAAACAGCCAGCAAGGGAACAAAGTTTAGTCTGTGAAGAAACAGGTGGCTTCCTGGTAGTTTCGTGCTGTTTGTCCAGACTTCAGCTTGCTGTGGTGTAGGTAAGTTTTGATTTGAAAAATTATGGTATTTGAATATGAAAGGATTGTAGGAATAATTTCCATCTCAGATTAAATTAAGGTCCTGCCTCACCCTAAATCTTATTATGAGACCTACTTAAAGTTTCAGCATTTCACAAGTAGTTTTATGTTTAAAAAAAAATGAAAAGGAAAAAGCCATGGAGATTTTCAGCAAGTGTTCTACTAAAACAGGTCCCGCTTGCATACGATGGGTTTTAATGTTTTGTCTTTGGTTGAGTGAAGTTGTTTAAAGTCAGAAAATAGAAATGAGTGAATGTGTGCCTGGTTCCCAGAGATTGATTATTTCTAAGTAGTGCCTGGATTTTTCCCTGATATTCTTCCCAGTTGCTTTTCCTTTGGTTTACGTTCATGTTGCAAATTTATGTTAGCAAATATTTAATGGTCTCTCGGGTAATTAAACTGAAAGTGTTGATATCAAATAAATTAAATAAATGAGAATAAAGTAGAGCTTTAATACTATGTAATAAGATATTGGGATTCCAGATTTAAGAGAATAATGTATTTTCAAAGAGGAGGAATTTGGTGAAATGGATGGAAATGGCAAGTGACCTTAGAAATTTTATGTATCTTTGAAGAAACCTGTTTTTAGGATTTTGACATATGTACAAATTTTTCAGTACTATAGTGTGTAAAATAAATTTCATATATGAAGTTAGAATTGCTCTATTTCAACTGTTGTATTTCTATGTTGACATAAAGACTCCAAGAACTATACATTGTTACACAAGCACTGACTTTGTTGAGAATGTGCAGCTATGAAAATGTTAAGGTTGTATTTGGTGTTGGAGAGGTTGGTATTTTCTATTTCCCTTTTGCCACAGAGTATTAAAAATAGCTCCTGGTATTCCACAATTTTATGACTTTGAATATAGAAACAAAGTTTGATGTGGTTGATCTAGGAAAGTTATATGTCTGACCTGTGGTGGTGCAGTGGATAAAGCGTTCATCTAGAATGCTGAGATCGCCAGTTTGAAAGCTGGGCTTGCTTGGTTAAGGCATATAGGCATATATGGGGTTTGTGCTTCCTGCTCCTCCACCCCTTCTCTCTTGCTCGCTCTCTCCTCTCTAAAATGAATGAAAAATCTTAAAAAAATAAAATAAATAAATTAAACAAACACACACACACACACACACACACGTTATCAAAGTTAGCTACTGACCAGTATCCTTTCAAATCAACTCAGGAAGTGCTGAAGATTGTTTATATAAAAATACACTGGATTTCCCCTTTCTTCTGTCATCATCTCAGATCTCAGGGACACTTCATCCTGGGCTGAGCCAGAGCGCAGACCACGGTACTGAGCCCTCACCGACCCCTGATGGAATGGAAGCTCAAGACACACTGTCCTGAGCAGACTCTAGGACTAGACTGATATAAAACCTGTACTCATGTTTTAAATTGATGAATTTCAATGGTTTTAGGTTCCTGAGCTGATTGACTTCCCCAACTCAATAGCCTCTACTGGGCTAGGTTACTTATTTAGTTGTTGTTTCATGGGGTGGGAGGTTGGGGGCTGGTGGGTCCTGGGAAAGGAGCCAGCATGACAGGTGAGACTGCTACCATGGAAGTAGCTATTTCCTAACCGGATTTGAAATATTTCAGTCTTATCACAACCTGAAAGGCCATACTAGTGTGTACAGGCTGAATTTTTAAAAAGACCCTTTCAGATATCTTTAAAAAACCTCCAATAGCTGCCTCTAATACTGTAGTTAAACCCTTGCTCAGACCCTGCAAAGCCCACATGTTCTGCGTTCTGACCATTTGCTTAACATCATTGCCTAGCACTGTTGTCACTTTGCTCCAGGTACAGAGGTGTCTTTGCTGTTTCTGGAAGACAGCAAGCTTGCTCCTGCCTCACGGTCTTTGCTGCATGGAAGGCTTGCACCCAATGTGTTTCTTCCTTCCCTTCATTCAGGTCGCTACTCAACACCGCTGCCCCACTTCGCCGGTATTTCTCCTTTTTTGTTTACCCTGTTACACCTCTTTTAAAAATAAAAATAGCTACCTGGAATTATTTATTTTATTCAATATATAAACAATCTTCCTCCTAGAACATAAATTCTATGAGGGCAAGAATTTCTTTGACCAAATACAAAGTATAATGTATACACCATGATCATGGATTATCACACTCAAAATTGTTGAGATGCCAATTCTTTCTAAATTAATCTAGATATCCAGTGTGATTTCTATCAAAATTTCAAGAGGCACTTTTGAAGAAACTATTAAATAATTCTAGAATTTATCTTGAAATGCTACTGATATAGAATAGCTAAAACAATCTTGAAAAGGAACAATGAGGTGTGCAATTTATAATATATTATTTCAAGGCTTAACTGTAAAGCTACAATAATCAAGTATTATTCTAAAGATAGACAGATATATCAATGTAACAGAATCATGCATCCAGAAATAGACCCACACATATAAGGTCAACTGATTTTCCATCAAGATGCTGAGTCAATTAAATGGGAGAAGAATAGTCTTTTTAAACATGTTGCTGGAAAAAAATGGATTTTCTTATAGAAAAAAAGAACCTTCACATTTTTCTCACTTTGTACCCAAATTTAAATAGATTGGGTCATTGATCTAAACATAAAACTCAGTACCAGAAAGTTAGAAGAAAAAAAAAAAGGACTATATCTTTGTAATCTTGAGGTATGTAAAGATTTCCTGAGCAGGACACTAAAGCACTAACCATAAAAGTAAATTAAAGGCCTTGGCCGGTTGGCTCAGTTGTAGAGCGTTGGCCTGGCATGTGGAAGTCTTGGGTTCGATTTCCTGCCAGGGCACACAGGAGAAGCGCCCATCTGCTTCTCCACCCTTCCCCCTCTCCTTCCTCTCTGTCTCTCTCTTCCCCTCCCGCAGCCAAGGCTCCATTGGAGCAAAGTTGGCCCAGGTGCTGAGAATGACTCCATGGCCTCTGCCTCAGGTGCTAGAATGGCTCCAGCCGCAACAGAGCAACACCCCAGATGGGCAGAGCATTGACCCCTGTTGGGCATGCCGGGTGGATCCCAGTGAGCACATGTGGGATTCTGTCTGACTGCCTCCCTGCTTCTAACTTCAGAAAAAAAAAAGTAAATTAAATAAAATCAAATGAGCTTATGTACTTTCTGTAAGGCTTCTCAGGACTTTTCATATGTTACTGTTTCTAGTAATCATGCAGCATTTCCCAGAATGCTTGGCCACTGAATGCTGTTTTCATATGGAACGTTCAACCAAATGCAGGAGTGAGCATGCTGTACTTGGGAAGTGTTGCTTTGGTTCTCCCCTCGAGACATACTGTTTTTGAGAGCAGTAGTAAGTTAGTGATCAGTTTCTCTTTATGTGTGTCTATAGATGTGTGTGTCTATGCATGTGTATGTCTATGTTCGTGTATATGTACACACATGGACATGCACCTTTGGCTCTGTCACAGAGCCTTTCTCATGTGCTGTCTCATTTAATCATCTCTGTCCATGCCTCACCTTCCTCATCTGGAAAATGAGATAATTAACCTCACTCTGCCTTCCTTACAGGACAACAAAAGTCATAACCAGATAATAAAATACACTACTTTCAGCATTACTCTAGATTTTAAGGAATAAATCATGAATTCCATCTTGAGAGATACATACCAGTGTGTCCATAGCAAAATGGTGTGATGGATCCTGGTAAAATTTATTTCAAAATACATTTGCAATATAAACAGCAGAACAATTTACAGGGGATATTTCACAGACATCAAATACAATGGGAACACCTGGAAAGTATGGAACAAGCTTTTTTTCTCAGCAATAAATGTAACAAAGTAAACACGCACTTCTCAGTACTTTATGACACGCCTCATCAAAGAACACCAGGCAAGAGAGCTACTTAGATGAACCAATAGGGGCAGGATAACAACTTAGAGGACAATACATGGAAATTGAGATGTAGCCTGTATTAAGATAGGGTAAACAGCCTGACCTGTGGTGGCGCAGTGGATAAAGCGTCGACCTGGGAACACTGAGGTCGCCAGTTCAAAACCCTGCACTGGTCTGGTCAAGGCACATATGGGAGTTGATGCTTCCAGCTCCTCCCCCCTTTCTCTCTTTCTCTCTCACTCTGTGTCTCCTCTCTAAAATGAATAAAATAAAAATAAAATAAAATAAAAAGATAGGATAAACAGAAGAATGAGAAGTACCACAGAAGGCACCTGGTGTTGTGGGGGTCCAGTGGACAGATGCCTGTATAACCTGACTGCTTATTAACCTGGACCTGAGAGCTAGAAGAAGCTTGATCTCTTTTCAAGAAGCCTGATCCTTTATTATAACCAGAATGGAAGGGTTGAGAGCTACCTAACCCCACCTCTAGGCTGTCTTTCCATTGTTCATACAGCTTTCAGAATTTAATAAGATGGTGGGGTTGGGGGCACTAGCTAGCAAGTGCTTGGGAAATGGCAGGCCTTCCTCACTCAGGTTCCCTAAAATAACTAAGGGTCTGTGAATAGCAAATTCATCAATGAATGACCATAAAAAGCTACTAATTGAAGTATTGAAAAAGGCTGCCTATATTATCTATTATCTGGAAAATGAATAAAGTCCATAGGAACAGACATGGAAAACAAAGTGGCTTGTATTTCTGCTTTGAGAAACTATAAAAGAGAAAATAATTTTGCCAGAACTTTTCCAATTGAAACGTTCAAGAATGAAATGTTCAAACAACACACTTTAGAAATCATGCAAAACACACATTAGAAACAATAAATAGCAAATTGGAAATTACCAATATATAGGTGGATGTTATAGTGCAGATTCACTGATAAAGAAAAAGGACAGAAAACATGAAAATCTTACAGCCCAGGACAGACCTGACCTTCACTCAACAACATGACCAATATGTCCATCAGATGACTTCTTTCATTTTGATATTTATTTTTTAATTTCTAGCATTTTCTTTTGATTTTTTGTTGACTTTCCATCTCTGAGGTTAAATTCCCTATCTGGTCATGTTCCTCTTTTCTACTAGATTTAGCAAAGGGAGTCATTGTGGTGGCAGTTACAAGACTATACATAGTTTACCTGTTTAAAGCAAAAATAGTAACAATGCACAATAAAATTAAGAGCATATAAAGAAGTTGTATAATATAATATGAAGAAGACTATAATAAGTTAAAATTATATAATATAAACTCTAAACAGTGCTTCTCAAAGTGTACTCTGATCAGCAGCAGCAGCGACACCTGGGAATCTTCTGAGGGATGAGATTCTCTGGCTCTACTGCAGACCCAGCTGAATCAGAAACTCTAGAGGTATCTAGAGGTATGGTACAACATCTTTCTGTGATTCTGATGCATGCTGGAATTTAAGAAGCAGCACTTTAGAGCGAGGGTTGGGAAACATTTTCTGTAAAGGGGCAGATAATATTTTAGGCTTTGTGAACCACGTGGTCTCTATAACAACTACTTGGTGCTGCCATTGAGGCTGGAAGTAGCCATAGACAATACATAAAACAGGCAGCCAGCTGGATTTGGTGCATGTGCTGTAGTTTGCCGACTTATGCTTTAGGGCAACCATTAATACACACATGCACATGCACACATGCAAATGCACAAATACAACTAAAATGCCAAATGAAAACAGAATAAGATATTTAAAAATATAGACTGTCCTCACTTTGCAGGGTATTGTAGGACCATAAAAAAAGATCAAGCAGAATTCATGCAAAGCACTTTTTTTTTAAGCGAGAGAGAGAGAGAGAGAGAAAGAAAGAGACAGAGAAAGAGAGGGTCAGATAGGGACAGACAGGGAGAGAGATGAGAAGCATCGATTTTTTGTTGTAGTACCTTAGTTGTTCATTGATTGCTTTATCATAAATGCCTTGACCCGGGGGTTGGGGGGCTCTAGCAGAGTGAGTGACCCCTTGCTCAAGCCAGTGACCTTGGGCTTCAAGCCAGCACCCTTTGGGCTCAAGCTTGCGACCATGGGGTCATGTCTATGATCCCATGCTCAAGCCAGCGACACTGTGCTCCAGCTGGTAAGCCCCTGCTCAAGCCAGTGACCTCAGGGTTTTGAACCTGGATCTTCTGCATCCTAGGCCAATGCTCTATCCACTATACTACTTCCTGGTCAGGCGCAAAGCACTTTTAATATCAAAGGGAAAATTATGATTGTTCTGTGATCTTTAAAACATTCTCTCCTGAGCAGGCAGTGGTGCAGTGGTTTGAGTGTCGACCTTTGGCGCAGGCTCACCGGCTTAAGTATGGGATCACTGGCTTGAGCATGGATTCATATAGGTAGGTATGACATCATCATCTTTATGTTATAGATGTTGCTGGGTAACCTGCCCAAGGTTACACAGCTTGAAAGTGGCAGAGCCACAGTTTATAATGTACAATTTCTCAGTAATAAATTGCAAGAATTTTAAAGAGAATTTTTGTCCAAAATTGCTAACATAATAAGAGAAAAACAATAATGGAAGGCTAATTTCATGATCAAATGTAGAAAAGTCAATCAAATATTTGGAATACACAATCTATGTCATATTTTCAAAAGAACAATTAGCTAGAATTTCACGTGAACATATTCCTTTCTTTCTATATTAATTTTCCTCAAAAATCTTAGCAGCAGATATTAAGCTTATTAGTATACATAAGAGAAAACAAAATTGAAATTATATTTCAACATTATAAAAGGAATCAATATTTTTTCACATAAAATATAAGAAAATATTTATCATAAATGACATGATGTTTAGAAATATAAACCAAAGGTTAAATTTAAAACCATATGAAAGATTCCTAAGCGTTGCTAAAGGAAAACTATACATTAAGTTCCTCAAAAAAGAAAATCTGTATCGATGACACAGATCATTTTAACATTTTAACAACATAATTCAAAAAAATATTACCTCCCCTCAAAATATTACCCAATAAAATTTTGAATTATTTTTAATGGTGATCCTCAAATTAGGTTAAACAAATGTTATCAAACAAATTATCATTCAATATCTTTAATGAATAGATACTCACTGATGAAAACTAGAGGTATACCTGACAGTAGAAGGTGGTTCAAAATTAGTAAAAGGTGAGGCTAGTACAATCATTATGAAAACAGTGTGGAGATCCTCAAAATATTAAAAGTAGAACTACAGTATAATTCAGCAATCCCACTACTGGGTATATATTCATAGGAATTCATATCAGGATTTGAAGAGATATCTGCTCTTCCAACGTTCACTGCAGCATTGTTCACACTAGCTGAGATATGGAAACGTTCCTATCAGTGGATGAATGGATAAAGAAAATGGGGTGTATATACATAATGGAATATCATTCAACCATAAAAATGAAATCCTGCCATTTATGACGACACAGATGAATTTGGAGGATATTAAGTAAAATAAATGAGAGAAAGACACTGTATTATCTCACATTGTAGAATCTAAAATTACTGAACTCATAGAAACAGAATTAGAACGGTGGTTACCAGGGAATGGAAGTGGGGAAAATGGAAGATGTTGTTTAAAGGGTACAAGATTTCAGTTATAAGATGAATAAATTCTGGATCTATAATATACAGCATCAGGACTATAGTTAGTAATACTGTATTTGATACTTGAAATTTGCTAATAGATCTTAAGTGTTCTCACCACATACACACAAATGGTAACAATGTGAGGTAATGTGTTAATTAACCTGATTGTGGTAATCATTTCACAATGTATATCAAACCATCACAGTGTACACCTTAAATATATATGATTTTATTTGTCAATTATATCTCAATAGAGCTGGGAAATATTTTTAAAAGAATAGTAAGGATATTAATTTTATAATAAGATGATTTATTTAATAAGTGGTGTATAAGAATGACAGACTACAAAATATTTTTTCAGAATTTGTAAATAAGAACAAAGTTCCTCAATTTATTAATATTACACATACGTGCCTTTACATTACATTTTCTCACATATGGGCAATGTTTATATTTTAATGTTAAGTTTTAAAAGCAAGATATAAAACCACATTAAGATGATGACCCTAGGACAGGTAATTAATAAACATGCAATAAAAAGACTGAAGATAATGTGAAAAAAACATTAACAATGATTATTGTGGAAAATTGTTCTTTTTTTAAGTGAGAGGTGAGGAGATAGAAAGACAGACTCCTGCATGCACCCGGACCAGGATCCACCTGGCAGCCCCCCTTTTGGGGCCAATACTCAGATCAACCAAGCCACTGGCTGCAAGAAGGGAAGAGAGAAGGGGGAGAGGAAGGGAAAGAGAAGTAGATGGTCACTTCTCATATGTGCCCTAACTGGAGATTGAACCCAGGGTGTCCGCACACTGGGCCAATGCTCTATCCACTAAGCCAGCTGGCCAGGGCCACTATTTTTAACTTTTCTTTTAATTTTTAAAAACAGAAAAAAAGTCATTTTAAAAAAGAGTCAGCACCAAACTCTGGAAACTGGTGGTATCTATTAAAGCTGACCCAGAAGCTGCTAACATTTACATCTGTACATGTGTATAGTACATTTACATTTACTGAACACTTTATATGTGTCAGGCTTTATACTGAACACTTAATATATATGTTGAGTTGAGGTGGTGAGGGTGGACATCCTTGCCTGTTTCCAATCTTAGGGGAAAAGAATTTCATGTTTTATTATAGCAGGGCTCAGGAACCTATGGCTCACGAGCCAGATGCGGCTCTTTTGATGGCTGCACTGGGCTCGCAGAGAAATCATTAATAAAATAATAATAATGTTAAAAATATAAAACATTCTGGGCCTGACCCGTGGTGGCACAGTGGATAAAGCGTCGACCTGGAACACTGAGGCCGCCAGTTCGAAACCCTGCACTAGTCTGGTCAAGGCACATATGGGAGTTGATGCTTCCTGCTCCTCCCCCACCCCTTTCTCTCTCCTCTCTAAAATGAATAAATAAAAACAAAAATATAAAACATTCTCATGTATTACAATCCATTCATTTCCTACCACTCATGTTCATGGTTGTGAGTGGCTGGAGCCAATCGCATCTGTCCTCCAGAACACCAAATTTTTATTGGATAATGTGTAACGTACATGGGTCATTGTAAAGTCAGGAAGTAAACTTCCCTCCTTTTAATCAAGTAGTCAGCTAGCTAATTGCAGAAACCCTTTTGATGAAGAAGATGACTAAAAGAAAAAACATGAGGAGTATCGTACTTTTTAGCAGGAATGGATAGAGGAATTTGCCTTTGTAGAGAGAGCAGGTTCTGCAGTATGTCTAATATGCAATGATAAAATTGCACCGATGAAATGGTCAAATATAAAGCGGCACTTCGACACATGCCATACTACATTTGCATCAAAATATCCAGCAGGGGACAGCAGGAAGAAAGCATGTCAAGAGCTATTGTGCAGAGTGCAAGCTAGTCAGCAGCAACTCCGTGTTTGGACCCAACCAGGTGACTGGAATTCGGCTACCTTTGCTGGTGCTTTAGCAATTGTGAGAAATGGAAAGTCATTTACAGATGGGGAGTATGCCAAAACATTCATGCTTGATGTTGCCAGTGAACTTTCCAACGACTTTTCGGATAAAGACAAGATAATCAAATGAATAAAAGACATGCCTCTGTTGGCAAGAAATGTTCACAATCGTACCATCATGACGGCAAATCCATTTGAGGCAACACAAGTGAAGGACATAAGTGCAGCACCATTCTTTTCTCTCGCTTTGGATGAGTCAACAGACGTAAGCCATTTATCCCAGTTCAGCATGATTGCAAGGTATGCTGTTGGTGACACACTACATGAGGAAAGTCTAGCTGTTTTGCCTATGAAAGAGACAACAAGAGGGGAGGATTTATTCAAGTCTTTCACTGAGTTCGCTAAAGAAAAAAATCTACCGATGGATAAACTTATTTCGGTGTGTAGTGATGGTGCTCTGTGCATGGTGGGGAAAAACATAGGATTCGTAGTGCTTCTTCGTGAACATGAAAAGAGACCCATCCGAAGTTTTCAGTGCATTCTACATCAGGAGGCGCTTTGTGCTCAGATGTGTGGCGAGGAGCTTGGTGAGGTGATGTCGCTGGTCAATTTGGGTGGTCAACTTTATTGTTGCCCGAGCTTTAAATGATAACCAGTTTAAAACACTGCTGGATGAAGTTGGGAATAATTATCTTGGTCTGCTTCTGCACAGCAATGTGCATTGGTTGTCAAGAGGGAAGATGCTCAGCCATTTTGCAGCTTGTCTGAGCGAAATCTGGACTTTCCTTGAAATAAAAAACATCAAATATCCTGATTTAGCTAACACTGAGTGGCTCCTGAAGTTCTACTATCTCGTGGACATGACTGAACATCTGAACCAGCTCAATGTGAAAATGCAAGATGTTGGAAATACAGTCTTATCCCTTCAACAAGCAGTGTTTGCATTTGAAAACAAGCTGAAACTCTTCATCGCCAACATAAAAACAGGTTGTTTACTACACTTTGAAAAACTGGGAGAGTTTAAAGATGCATGCACAGCAAGTGGCCCTGCTCAACATCTTGATCTCCAGC
Source organism: Rhynchonycteris naso (assembly GCA_037038555.1). Lineage (NCBI taxonomy): Eukaryota > Metazoa > Chordata > Mammalia > Chiroptera > Emballonuridae > Rhynchonycteris > Rhynchonycteris naso. Next base: position 42,479,074 of record CM073002.1, read on the forward strand.
AGCTAGTGGGCTTCACATCTAATCTCCTGCAGTCATTGAAAGTGCGCTTTGGAGAATTTTGTTAGCGCACTCGTCTTTTTAAGTTCATCACCCATCCACACAAGTGTGCAGTGGATAGCGCTGACCTGAGTTACATCCCCGGTGTCTCCATCAGAGATTTTGAGCTACAAGCTGCTGACCTGAAGGCCTGAGACATGTGGGTGAATAAGTTCAAGTCACTGAATGAAGATTTGGAAAGACTTGCACGACAGCAAGCAGAGTTGACGAGTAAACACAAGTGGGGAGAAGTGAAAAAACTTCAACCCGTGGACCAGCTGATTGTCAAAACTTGGAACGCACTTCCCATGACATACCACACTGCAGCATGTGAGTATTGCTGTACTGATAATGTTTAGCTTTACGTATGCATGTGAGCAGTCTTTCTCACATCTGAAGAACATTAAGACCAACCTACAATCACGTTTAATGGATGGAAGTCTCAACACCTGCATGAAACTTAACCTCACCACATATCAACCAGACTACAAAGCCATCAGCAAAACCATGCAGCAGCAGAAGTCGCATTAATGGTAAGAAGTACTTTATTCATCATTGGTTAGCAACAGCTTAACAACGTTATTTAAAAGAATTCAGAGACTTATTGTACTTTGAAAGTGTTGGTCTTACATAAAATGAACACATTTACTTGTATTTAGTGTTAAACATATTGTATGGCTCTCACGGAATTACATTTTAAAATATGTGGCGTTCAAGGCTCTCTCAGCCAAAATGGTTCCTGACCCCTGTATTATAGTGTTATAAGTTTTTTGTAGATACATTTTATCAATTTAAGGAGGTTCTTTGGTATTCTTAGTTTTACAAGTATTTTTATCATGAAGGGTTGTTAAATTTTATCAAATGCTTTTGCTGTTTCTATTGAGATGGCCATAAGGTTTTTCTCTTTTATTAACTCTTACATATTGTATTGTTTGGTTTTTATCAAACAATAAACCAAATTTACATTCTTGGGATAAATACCACTTTGGTTATATCAATTTACTAGTGCTGGTTAGAGCATCTTTGTGTATCTGTGGAATGCAATGAGGAATATCAGTATCTATGAGAGATAGTGGTCTCTAACATTCTTTTATAACATTGTCTTTGTCATGTTTTGGTACCAGGGTTCTAAATGAACTAGAAATTTTTTTTTTCTGCTGTTTTCTGAGTTTGTGTAGAGTCAGTATTATTTAGTAGTAGTAAAAAGTGGTAGTGGTGGTAGTGAATATTTTATCTTAACTCCTGATGAAGTCATGTAAGCTGGAATATTTTTTAATTGAAATATAATTGATATATAAATTATGTTAGTTTCAGGTATATAACATAATGACTTGATATTTGTATATATTTTCAAAATTAACACCATAATATGTTTAGCTAACATCTGTCATTATACATGGTTATAAAAATTTTTTCTTGTGATAAGGACTATTAAGATCTCTCTTAACAACTTTCAAATATGCAATAAAGCATTATTAACTATGACCACCATGCTGTACATTACACCCCATGACTTAGTTATTTTATAGCTGGTAGTTTGTACCTTTTGACTCCCTTCAGTCATTCCTTCCAACCCCCACCCCTGACCTCTGGTTACCACCAATCTGTTCTCTATATCCATGAGCTTGCTTTCTTACTGTTGTTTTTTCTTAATTCTATATATGTGAGGTCATATAGTATTGTTTATTTCTGTCTTACTTGTTTCACTTAGCATAATACCCTCAAGGTCCATCCATGTGTCACAAATGGCAAGATTTTTTTTGTTGTTGTTGTTTTTTAACAGGGACAGATAGAGAGTCAGAGAGAGAGACAGATAGGGACCAACAGACAGGAACAGAGAGAGGTGAGAAGCATCAATCATTAGTTTTTCGTTGCCCTCGCAACTCCTTAGTTGTTCATTGATTGCTTTATCACATGTGCCTTGACCGTGGGTCCTCAGCAGACCGAGCAACCCCTTGCTGGAGCCAGCGACCTTGGGTCCAAGCTGACGAGCTTTTGCTCAAGCCAGATGGGCCCGTGCTCCAGCTGGCGAGCTCGGGGTCTTGAACCTGGGTCTTCCGCATCCCAGTCTGACACTCTATCCACTGCGCCACTACCTGGTCAGGCACAAATGGCAAGATTTTATTGTATTTTATGGTTGAACAGTATTCCATTGTGTGTGTGTCATATCTTCATCCATTCATCCACTGATGAAGGTGAAGGTTGTTTCTATGTCTTAGTTATTGGAAATAATGTTGCAATGAACATGGAGGTACATAAATCTTTTTAAGTTAGTGTTTTGGGTTTTTTTCTTTAGATAATACCCAGAAGTGGAATCATGGTTCCTATGGTTGTTCAATTTTTAATTTTTTGAAGAACCTCCATACTCTTCCATAGTGGCTGCACAAATTTACATTCTCATCAGCAGTGCATAAAGGTTCTTTTTTTCCCACACTCTCACCAACACTTGTTTTTTCTTATCTTTTTTGATAACAGCTATTCTCACAGTTGTGAGGTGATAGCTTATTATTGTGGTTTTGGTTTGCATTTTTCTTATGATTTATGATGTTGAGCATATTTTCATGTACCTGTTGGCCTTCTGTATGTCTTTTTTGGAAAAATGTCTATTCAGATCATCTGCCTCTATTTTTAATTGAATTGTTTTTTTGGTTTGGAGTTTTTTTTTTTTTTTTTTGCCAATGAGTTATATGAGTTCCTTATATATTTTGGATATGGATCTCTTATCAGATACATGATTTGTAAATATTTCTCCCATTCAGTAGTTGCCTTTTCATTTAGGTGATGATTTCCTTTGTTGTGCCTAGAGTTTTCTTTGAGAGGCTTTTCTTATGAATTGGATTCATTATGAATTCTTTAATAAACACGAGGACATTTTTTTTCTAATTCTTTTTAGTCAGTTTAATTAATTTGTATTTTTTTATATATATTTTTAAATTTCTTTATTTATTCATTTTATAGAGGAGACACAGAGAGAGAGAGAGAAAAGGGGGAGGAGCTGGAAGCATCAACTCCCATATGTGCCTTGACCAGGCCAGTGCAGGGTTTTGAACTGGCGACCTCAGTGTTTCCAGGTCGACGCTTTATCCACTGTGCCACCACAGGTCAGGCTAATTTGTATTTTTTAAGATCTCTTCATATTATCTAAATTATTGCATCTGTTGGCATAACATTCATCATATTTCTGTATTACTCTTAGTCTCTTCAGTATCTGATGTGTGATCTCTTCTTCATTCCTAATCTTGGCAATATTTAATTTATTTATTTTAATAATAACAGACCGTATTAATTTTAAGCAGTTTTAGGTTTCTACAAAAATGAAGAGTTCTCATATTCCTGCTCACCCTTACCCACTTTTCCCTATTTTAATATTTGCAGTAAGTAGTGTGGTATCTTTCTCAGAATTGATGATCCAGTATTGATAACATTATTAATGAAAATCCATAGTTTACATTAGAGTTCATTCTTCATGTTGTAGATGCTACAGGTTTTGAAAAATATATAAAGACATGTATTCACCATTACAGTATCATACAGAATAGTTTCACTGCCCTAAAAATCTCATGTTCCACCTCTTCATTCTTCTTTTCCTCTTCTGAGTTTCTGGCAACCATTGAACTTTTTACTATCTCATAGTTTTTTTTGCTTTTTCCAGGCTGTCATATAATTAAAATCATATGTATGTAAACCTTTCAGATTGGCTTTTTCACTTAACACAAATTGTTTTTTTTACTCCAACCCCCACCCCCACCATCAGTCTTGCTAAGATATTAATAGTTTTATTAATATATTTTTAAAACCTGTAGGTTTTATTGATTTTTTTCCTATTTTTTTATTTCATTGGTTTCTGTTCTTTATTATTTCTTCTGTTTTCTTTGGGGTAAGTTTGTTCTATACTTTCTATTACTTATTTTTAGTTTAGTATGCTCTACTTTTTTTGTTTTGTTTTGTTTTTTGGTGGAAACAATATCGTTGCTTTTAAATCCCTGTCCAAAATACACTTTAAAAAGCTACAAAATTTTCTGTAAGCACTGTTTTAGATCTATCTTGCAATTTTGGTATGTTGTTTCTTAAATTAAAAGAATTTTTTTAGTTTGAAGTCTTTATTTTATTTTATTTTATTTTGAGAGAGAGAGAAAGAGGGAGGAGGACAGACAGGGACACACAGACAGGAAGGGAGAGAGAAAGATGAGAAGCATCAATTCTTCATTGTGCACCTTAGTGGTTCATTGGTTACATTCTCATATGTGCCTTAACAAGGGGCTACAGTAGAGTGAGTGACCCCTTGCTCAAGCCAGCAATCTTGAACTCAAACCAACAACCTTGGATTTCAAGCCAGTGACCTTTGGGCTTAAGCCAGCGACCATGAGGTCATGTCTATGATCCCAAGCTCAAGCTGACAACCCTGTGCTCAAGCTAGTGGGCCCATGCTCAAGCTGGCAACTTTGGGGTTTCAAACCTGGGTCTTCAGCATCCCAGGCCGATGCTCTATTCACTGCCACCACCTAGTCAGGCTAAAATTATTCTAATTTCCCTTGTGACTTTTTATTTCACCCATGAATTATTGGATGTGTTCTTTAGTATCCAAATACTTTAGGGACTTAAAAAAACAAACAAACCTTACTTACCTATTTAAAAATATACATATCTTATGGATGTCTGAGTTAATTTATAGGTGATTAGTAACATTGTAAGATTTCAGTCTTTAAAATTTATTGAGGTTCATTTTAAGATGCAGAATAAGGTCTATATTAGTGAACTCTCTTTGTGCTTATTCTGCAAAGAATTCTTATTTTGCATGTTTTTTGCAGTTAAGTGCAGCATTCTATGAGACTTAATTAGGTCAATGGTTGATAGTATTGTTTAAGTCTATCTGCTTACTGGTTGTTGTTTTTTGTTTTGGGTTTTTGTTTGTTTGTTTTGTCTAGTTCTATCTACTACTAACAAAAGGGGTTTTAAAATCTCCATGATGTGGGCCCTGGCCACTTGGCTCAGTGGTAGAGCATCAGCCCAGAGTGTGGATGTCCCAGGTTCAATTCCTGGCCAGAGCACACAGGAGAAGTACCCATCTGCTTCTCCATCCTTCCCCCTCTTATTTTTCTCTATTTCTCTCTTCCCCTCCTGCAGCCAAGTCTCCATTAGAGCAAAGTTGATCCAGGTGCTGAGGATGACTCCATGGCCTCCAACTCAGGTGCTAGAATGGCTCCAGTTGCAATGGAGCAACACCCCAGATGGGCAGAGCATCGCCTCTGGTGGGCTTGCCAGGTGGATCCCGGTTAGGCGCATGTGGGAGGCTGTCCTTCTGCCTCCCCACTTCTCACTTCAGAAAAATGCAAAAGAAAAAAATAAATTTCATGATTGTGGGTTTATCTGTTTCTCTCTTTAGTTCTCTCAGTTCTGTACTTTGAATACACCCACTTTAACATTGTTATGTCTTCTTGATGAAGTAGCCATTTGATTGCTATTAAATCTCCCTATGATCTCTGCTAATATTCTTTGTCTTGAAGTGTGCTTTGTCTGATAATATAGTCACAAAAGCTTTCTTATGCTTAGCATTTGTGTGGTGTATCACTCCCACATCACTTTTTTCTTTTAAGTTGTCTGATTTTTATATTTGAGGTATATTTCTTATAAATACATATAGTTGAGTCTTGCTTTTTATCAGTTTTACAGTTTCTACCTTTCAGTAGATCTACATTTAATGTATTTATTGATATGGTTGCACTTAGGTATGCTTCTTTCATTGTTTTTTCTTTATCTCATCTGGATTTTGTTCCCTACATACTCATTTTGATTGACTGATTTCAGCTTATCAAATATTTTGTAGTACCCATTTCAATTGACCTAATGACTAGTTAGCTATGTCTTTGTTCGTTTGTTTAAGAATATCTTAATTATATGTTTTAATACTTCCTCTAGAGAGTTCACTATGTATCCTTAAATTAGCACATTCTAGATATTAACATATTATTTCTTATAAAATGTAAACATTTGAAATAAACAATATGACAGTAAGAATACAAAAGAAGGGACATAATAGATTTATATTGTGTTAGGGTAACATGAGGGATACTTGGACTATTGAAACTCTTTAGTACCTTGACTGTGGTGATGGATAACTGAACCTGCAGATGATAAAATTGTATAGAATGTAATTCATATGCAAATGAGTATAAATAAAACTGGGGAAATCTGAATAAGACCAGTATATTATATCACTGACTATTCTGACTGTGATATTATACTATAGTTTTACGAAATGTTACCATTGGGGAAAAACTGGACAAAGTTTATAAGGGATCTCTCTATTATTTCTTGTTATGTGTGATCTTGATAGAAATTTCAACTTAAAAATCTTCTTGCTATAAAGTGACCAAATTTGATTGCTTAAAGTCAAGGGCCTTTCAAGTATCAAGGCTTCTACTTTTATTGACATATTATAAAAATAGAATAGTCAACGCTGCTTCACAGTTCCTATTGCCAGGCTGGCAGGGTGGGAGAAGGGGTTCAGAACAGTGTTGATTAACTTGCCTGCACTTATGTTGCCAGATGTGGGCTAGCTGTGTACCCACAGTCCTTTATTGCCATGGCCCAGCCTAGACACACTCTCATAAAAGTAATTATTGAAATATTACACCCAATCTCTTGTGCTCATGCAGGACAGGGTTAAAATTATCCTAGCCCAAAGAGATTTATCTACTTTTAAGAACTTACAAAAATAAAGTTCTGTAACTTTATTTAATAAACAGGTGTTTCTTGAACACCTGTTTATCTTAGTACTCTGCTAGATGCTGAGGATACAGGGATGAAAATAACAGTTACTGACTTCAAGCCACTTAGGGTTTGTGCAGAATACAAACTTACACCTTTGTCTTTACTATACACATGTGTTAGAGATATGCCCAGGGTGCTGGGAAACACAGAGATTTGAGGAAGTCACCAAAGGATTCTGAAGGAAGGGATAGTTGAACAGAGTCTTACAGGATAAGTAGAAGCAAGGAGGAAGTGACAGGCACTCTAGGGAGAGGCAACAGCAAGGTTGTGTAAGTTAGAAGAGCAAGCAGTTCATACACAGCACAGTGTGGTTGTCTGAGAGTGTGTAGCTTGCAGACCAGCTCAAGGGTTGGCAAATTGCAGTCTGAGAGCTGACTGCCTATTTTTATAAATAAAGTTGCTTTGGAACATACCATGCCTGTTTGTTTACATATTGTATGTAGCTGTTTTTGCACTAAAATGACTGAGGCGAGTGGCATGCAAGCCTATGCTGACATGCAAGACCAATATTTGCTATCTAGCCCTTTAAGTACAAGTTTGCCAATCCCTAAACTAGGTCATAAAAAGCACTGCAGCTTTTTGCTTGATCTTAACTGGCTCTGGGGAAGCCCAGCTGCCTTGTCACGAGGACACTCAGATACCCCCGATGAAAGGCCCACATGGTAAGGAACTGAAACATCCTACAAACGGCTGTGTCAGTGAACGCTCTTAGAAGTTGCTCCTCAAGCCCCAGTTAAGCTCTTAGATGATGGCATCCCTGGTCAACAGCTTGACTGCAACTTCGTGAGAAACCCTGGGTCAGAACCATACACCTGGCTGCTCCCAGATTCCTGACCTTCAGAAATACTGTAAGATAATAAATATTTGTTGTTTTAAGCTGCTAGATTTGGGGGCAATTTGTTTTGCCACCATACATAGCTAGTACACTCATCCTCCCCTTCCGTGGTGAGCCCTGCGGCCTGCAGGCGGCTCTGTGTGTCTTATCTATGCCACAGGATTTTGCTATCCTAGAAACATACTGGAAAATGAGACTTTTATATAGTGAAACTCCCAGGTAACAGACAAGACTTTCAGGAAACAAAGGATATTGGAAGCAAGGGCTGTATCTACTATATTTTTCATAATTCTCCTTACTAATAGCACTATGTATGATCATTGCTACTGATTTGACTATCATTAACAAAATATTTAGGCTATAACCCATGCTTATTTGAGTCATCTGGCAGAATGTTTGCTCGATCATGTTAGTCACTGTTACTTATATAAAATGGAGAACTCTACTCTAAAGTAGGCCTTTATAATCTTTATTCGGCTGTGTCGCAAGGGCTTTAGTTACTTTCTATAAATGTAAACCAGATTGTCTCTGGTTGGCATGGTGTTAAGTTCCGTGGTTGTTCTATTGTTACATAACAAGTGTTCTTCCAAGAAGTTTGGTCGTAATGAACAGGAAACTGATAAGTCAAAGGGAAATTTTGAAAAAAAGAGACATGGACATGCTTATAAGCAAAGGAGAATCCCAGGCACTAAGAAAAGATTGAAGATTTATCTGTGCCAAATGAATGTTACCCAGTAGGTGCTCAGCTATATTAGTTGTCTTAGCCCTCTCCTTATACAGTCTGTCTTCTCTTTTTTCCCCTTAAAAATATATTATACTGCTCTACTGTGTGTCACACATAGCATTAAGTGCCATAGCAACCAAACTGAATATATCCCTGACTCTTTTTCTTTATGTCACATCCAGCTTGAAAATACCATTAGCCATTTCAACAATCACTTTCTCCAAGTCTTGGTTTCTCTAACCCTAGATAACCTCTGGCCCTTCTTCTTTGACTGTGCCCATTACACAGTACCTCCCTAATTATATTTCTGCCACCCCATTGATTGTTTTACCTCCTCAGCTAGTTCCTCACTGCTGATTGGTGGCCTTTAATTCATATCTATTTGCATTCCCCACAGTAGCTATCTAAACCTCCTGCATTCCTTATGATCCCAACTCTATTAGTCTTTTCACTAGTTGACTGTGCCTCCTATAATGAAGTTTCTCAAATTCCTTTCTACTCATAATATTTTATTACCATCCTCACTTTTATATTTTCTTGCAAAACAAAATAAGTACACACACACACACTCCCCTATACACACATACCTCCTGGTCAAGACTTTTAGTCCTAAACCCGACCACATCCTCAAAGCTTATCCCAGCCATGACCATCCCTCACTTCAGCAAGAAGATACATTGTCTACTATAGCACAGTGTATTACAGAATCATTTCCAGACCACCTCTGCCGTGAAACTTAATATATCCCTTAAAATTTGAAGGAGAGCCGCACCGGGCGGTGGTGCAGTGGATAGAGCATCCGACTGGGATGCGGAAGACTCAGGTTCGAGACGCCGAGGTCGCCAGCTTGAGCGCGGGCCCATCTGGCTTGAGCAAAAGCTCGCCAGCTTGGACCCAAGTTTGCTGGCCCCAGCAAGGGGTCAAGGCACATGTAAGAAAGCAATCAATGAACAACTAAGGTGTCACAATGGCAATGAAAAACTAATGATTGATGCTTCTCACCTCTCTCCCTTCCTGTCCGTCCCTATCTATCCCTCTGACTCTCTCTGTCCCTGTAAAAAAAAAAAAAATTGAAGGAGAATAAAGCTATAACAAGATTTTTTAAAAGTTAAAAAAGTTTAAATAAGCTAAAATACACTGCTCACAAAAATTAGGGGATATTTCAAAGTGAATATGAGGTGATAAAAAAAGAAGCATTTGATTTTTTAAAAATAAACAACATCAGAAAAGCAAATGACAAGTCAAAGAAAGTTTTTTGATTATGCAAATGAGATGCAAAACCAACTTTTATTTCATTGGTGAAAATGCACTGTACAAAGGGCTGAAAGTACGGGAGTATCTGCACGTTCCCTGGTCTTGAAAGTGCACATCCTGCAGTTTCCCAGCTCTTGCAATGCCCCTGCAACACCATTTGCCTGAATGCGAAGTCTGGAGAGCCATAGGACGTCTTGAAGCTGGTCAAACACAGACGACAGGGGCAACAGCACTTGGAACATCACAATGTGATTAACAGACTGTGGCTCCATTGTGTTGGACTGTATGCCCGGCAACCAATGATATGCATTCTGTTATCTGTTGAATACCATAGAACTCGTAGAAGATGGGCTGATGAACATCATCATTGGGCCTGTGATGGGTGTCCAACTGTCCTCTTCTGATGAGTCACAGTTCAGTCTGCAGCCTGACAATCACTGTGTGCTGATCTGGCGTGAACAAGGAACACAGGAGAATCCACGTTTCATGTGAGAAAGGGACTCCATCGGTGGTGGTGGAATCATGGTGTGGGCTGGCATCAGCATTCGTGGTCGTACCGACCTCCACATCATCAGAAACGAATTGCTGACTGCTGTCAGATATCGAGATGAGGTCCTGCACCCTATAATGGTACCCTGTGCTGGAGCAGTTGGAAACAACTTTCTTTTCATGGATGATAATGTAAGGCCCCACCGTGTGCATCTCCTCAACAACATGCTTCAGGAGGCAGGAATCGAAAGCATGGACTGGCCTTCACGTTCTCCAGACCTGAATCCCACAGAACATGCTTGGGATGCACTGGGAAGACATCTGGCAAACCATCCAATGTCTCCCACAGCACTTCTTGAGCTGTGGAAGTTTCCCTGGAGCAAGAGTGGAAGAGGATCCCACGAGAACTGCCAGACAATCTGATCCTGCCCATGCCCATCGCTGTCAGTGTGCTTTGGCAGTCTTGGGTGACCATACACCCTACTGAACAGTCAATGTGTGGCACTCTCGTACAGTTTGACATGCTTCTGTTCACCCCAACAAGTGTGTCACTTGCTACTCAATCATGATAATTGAGTTTGCATCTTATTTGCATAATCAAACAACTTTCTTTGACTTGTCATTTGCTTTTTGATGTTCTTGTTTAATAAAAAAAATTAAATGTTTTATTTTAATGGCTTCATATTCATTTTGAAATATCCCCTAATTTTTGTGAGCAGTGTAACAATGAGTATTTATTAAATACATTAGCAAGTTTTAAAACTTTATTTTTTCCAAGATTACTACATGTATATTTCATACATGATTTAGAAATTTAGATGAAAATTAAAGAAGAAAAATTATCACTATCTATCCAGAGATAACCATAGTTAATATTACATATATTCTTCCAGTTATATATGTGAGTTAGATTATGCTACCTAGTATCATGTTACTTGCCTTTTATCACACTTTGTCATTAATAATTTTTCCTGTTCTTATATATTTTAGTATATAATTTAGAAGGGTTTTAAGTAGTCTATTGTAAAGTTTTACCATACTTTATTACAAAAATGCTTCCTTTTGGTGTATTATAATATTCCATTTTTTAAAAATCTTAAGACTTACTTTAATCTCAAAATCACATATCCATACACCTATTTTTTTTTCTGATTTCACTTAAAGTTAAACTTAAATGCATGGTTTGCCAAACAAAGACTATAAACCAATATTTACCATCTCTGTTACATGTAACACACAGAAACAGCTTTTAACAAACATTCACTGACCTTCCCTATGCATATATTTATTATAAATATATGTATCAAAACAATCCTATACTATTTTTGACACTATTGGTAATCAACACCCACATCAAAAATTAAAACAATTTGTGACAGTATTCATTGTACTTTAGACAATTTATTAGTATTATTATTTTTAGTGAGAAAGAGACAGACAGGAAGGGAGAAAAATGAGAAATATCAACTCATAGTTGAGTCACTTTAGTTGTTCTTTGATTGCTTCTCATACATGCCTTGACTGGAGGGCTCCAGCTGAACTAGCGACCCCAACGACCTTGGGCTTCAATTCATTGATCTTTGGGCTCAAGCCAGCAACCATGGGATCATGCTGATGATCCCATTCTCAAGCTGGTAACCTGGCGCTCAAGTTGGTGAGCCTGTGCTCAAGCCGGATGAGCCCACACTCAAGCCGAATGAGCCTACACTCAAGCCAGAGATCTCAGGGTTTCAAACCTGGATCCTCAGCATCCCAGGTTGACTCGCTATCTACTGCACCACGACCTGGTGAGGCTGTAGTTTGGACAATTTAAACTGAAGCTCTTTCACTAAGTAAGATGGTTAAAGAGATTTTTTCTTTCTTGAGATTTTTATTTTAGAAACACATTTGCTTCCACTGATCTGACACTTCTCACCATACTTTCATCTTGTAAATCTGAATTCTATTTTGAGTATTCCAGGATTATATTTAAATGACTTGAAAATATTGTGCTGCAGCCTTGGCTGGATAGCTCAATTGATTAGAGCATCATCTTGAAGCACAGAGGTTGCTGGTTCAATCTCTGGTCAGGACACATACCAGAACATATTTATGTTCCTCTCTCTCTCCCTTTCTCTCTCACTAAAATCAATAAATAAAAAATTAAAATAAATATATTGTGCTGCATTTTTTCTCTTATTACCTGAAAACATAATGTGTATAGCATGGATATATTAAATATACTCTTAAAAATGTCCGAGTCATGTTTAGCAGCTGGAATTCTTTTACTTAATGTGTGGGTACTTTCAGTGATGGGATTCAGCTGGTTTGCACTAGTTCGGCAGAACTGATACCTAATTTTTTGTTCAGTTTGGAAAACCAGTTGTTAAAATGGCACTTGTAATCAGAGTTCTCTCTAAAGTGGGCGCCTGGCAGCTACCCAATGTGGAAGTCACAAATTTACATTCCTTATTCTTTTTTAATGTTCATCTACACAACAGGGTATTCTAAGCACCTGTAGTAATGTTCATTCTGTCCATAGGTGAAAAAAATTACAAGTGAGGACGCCGATCAAGAAGCAATATGGAAATATCTTAAATAACAGTTTTATTGTTTTTTGTCAGGTATTATTTAATATTTTTCATTAATATTTTAAAACTCTTTCTTATAACATAATCTAGTTTTATGTACCTCTTTTATTGTTCTTATTTATTAAGTGCATGAATTAACAACCTACCTTTCAGTATGTCATTTTTTTCTACTCAAAGCAGTCATTAAGGCAGAGAACCGGTTGTTAAATTATTTGAATCCCACCATTGGGTATTTTGCATTGTGACATTTAATCAGAACATTAATATGAGTGGAAGATTGTTGATTTAAGACAAGTTTGAGATCTACTAAAATGAATTATATGTTTGTCCGTCTGGTGGCTATGGAAGCTCTATATTTTCTTTGGACATCATTAGACACCTTAGCTCTTGGAGTACAACTCTAATGCTATAGAATTCTGCCACTTCACTCACACTGGTATGTTCCGGGCATCTACCATTCCACTAGAATTATTTATCCATTCATGTTAATTTTGGTTACAAAGCTAACTGATGAAAGAGTTTCTGGATATTTAGGTCCACATTCTACTTTCAGGCTATAAATTCTGTTTTCATAATTTGTCCTTGGTGGTCCAATAGTCATGCCCTTCCACCTAATAAGTGTCACGTCTTCTTCATCTTCAAGGCCCCAGTTAATGGTACCATCACCTACTCCTTTTTGTCCTTCTTCAAGTTCTTCTAACAAGTGAAAATTATGAGGAGCTTTAATTCCTGTGGAGACTGCCATCTTCTCCTGCACCCCATTTATTTTGGTTTTATATAATTGTGATGAAATCTTTATAGCTAGATCCTTTGTGAAAATCTCTGATTTGTTTAGAATAAATTCCTTGAAGTTGAATTTTGGATTAAAGGATGTTTACATTTTAAGCCTGCTGATACCTTTTGCCAAATAACTGTACTTCTAAAAAGTTGTAATTATTATTTAATCATCAGCAGAATATAAGAGTGTCTGTTTTTCCAAACCCTTTCCAAAGCAATTTATTATTATGTAAAAAAGCAATCTTAGCCACTTTTGCTAAGAGAAATTGGTATCTCATGGTGTTTTAATTTGCATTTCCTTGATACTGAAGTTACACATTTTTCTTATTAACGGTTACATTTGTGTGTGTGAATTGCTTGTTCACAAACCTTTTCTTCTCCTTCCACGACCCTGATTATTTCTATGTTTATCTCCCTTGATAATTTTTGAACTCACAGTTGTTCAAATTAGTAAAAGTATATTTTGTACTTCATCTTCCTGGTAGTTCTGAATTGGGTTTTTCTCAACACAAAGGGTAGACTGGGTTTTGCATATGAGATAGACTAGAGAGAAAAATGACATATAATATATAATAAGCAGATCATGTTATCTTTGCCTGCTCATGGATGTAGTTACACCAAATCACAAAGGAGCAATCCTTGCTTACAATTTATGGTACCATATGGTTGGCCCTATTCTGCCATTTCATTGGGATCATTTTCAAACACTACCTCATTCCCATGGGACCATATACAGCTACCATTTTGTAACAAGATCGTCTTTTCCTAGGATTATTTGTAAGGTTGTTTAAGTTTCTCTAGCAGTGGTGAGAGATTTAGAGCACTTAGGAATGGGGTTTTCATTTGGTCCCCCAGCCCCCTTCCATGTTGTTCTCTAACCACCCGTGTTTGGTGAGTTTTTTCTCATTATAAAAGTAATGTATGCTCATTTATAAAATATAAAATAATGATGCAAAAATCACATAGAAGTCTAATATCTAGACATCACCCTAGTAATTATTTGGAGGATTTACATTTAGTCTTCTTTTCTATTCTTACACATGTACAAATATACATTTTAAAATAACCTGGGATCATACTCTATAGTTTGTATCTTTCTCATATAACATCATACAGTAAGCATTTTCATCAATCTCTAAAGATATGATTTTTTTTAAACTAACCTTTATTAAAGTAAACAGGTCTTTTTTTTATAATTTCTTTTTTTATTTATTCATTTTAGAGAGGAGAGAGAGAGAGAGAAAGGGGGGAGGAGCTAGAAGCATCAACTCCCATATGTGCCTTGACCAGACCAGTGCAGGGTTTTGAACTGGCGACCTCAGTGTTCCCAGGTCGACGCTTTATCCACTGCGCCACCACAGGTCAGGCTAAAGATATGATTTTTAAAAAATTTACTGAGTTTAGAGAGAAGAGAGAGGAAGAGAGGGGAGGAGTAGGAAGCACCAACTTGTAGTAGTTGCTTCTTGCATGTGCCTTGACCCGGCAAGCTTGGAGTTTTGAATCGGTGACCTCAAGATTGCAGGTCAATGCTTTATCTACTGTACCACCACAGGTCAGGTGAAAATATGATTTTTAACAATTATACTTCTTTGTGTGGGTGTACTATATTCATTTAATAATTTTTCTATATTAGACATTTAGATTATTTCTAAAATTTTAACTATTACAAGTAACACTATGTTGAATACCTTTGTGTTCTAATTTTTGTCTATATTTTTTATTACTTCTCTAGGAGAGATTTCCAGATGTTTAAAATTTCTAGGTCAAAGACACATCTTTTCAAGAGCCAAATAATTCATAATAGCTTTGAATCATTTGGTTATGGTTATTAAAAGTAGTATATTTGAGTAACTATTTTTAATTTATATTTATACCACTTCTACCTTCTCAGGATTTTTTTTTTTTTTTTGTATTTTTCCGAAGTCAGAAGCTGGGAGGCACTCAGACAGACAGCTGTATGAGCCTGACCGGGATCCACCCAGCATGCCCACCAGGGGGCAATGGTCTACCTACCTGAGGCATTGATCCACGGCAATCAGAGCCATTCATTCTAGCACCTGAGGCAGAGGCCATTGAGCCGTCCTCAGCACCTGGGCCAACTTTGCTCCAATGGAGCCTTGGCTGCGGGAGGGGAAGAGAGAAATAGAGAGGAAGGAGAGGGGGAAGGGTGGAGAAGCAGATGGGCACTTCTCCTGTGTGCCCTGACTGGGAATTGAACCCAGGACTCCCACATGCCGGGCTGATGCTCTACTGCTGAGCCAACCGGCCAGCGCTCAGGAATTTTTCTTTTATTAAAAAACTACCCCATGGCCTGACCAGGTGATGGTGCAGTGGATAGAGCATCAACTTGGGATGCTGAGGACACATGATCAAAACTGAGGTTGCTGGCTTGAGCACAGGTTCACCAGCTTGAGTTTGGAATCATAGACATGACCCCATGGTTGCTGACTCGAAACCCAAGGTCGCTGGCTTGATTCCAAGGTCGCTGGTTTGAGCAAGGCATCACTGGCTAAGCTGAAGCCCCTGGTCAATGCAAATATGAGAGTGTTATCAATGAACTACTAAGGTGCTACAACAAAGAATTGATGCTTCTCATCTCTCTACCTTCCTTTCTATCTGTCCCTGTCTGTTTCTCTCTCACTAAAAACAATAACAAAAAACCTACCCCATGTAGAATGTCAGATTTTTAAAATATGCCTTAATTTATTTTTGTATTTATTGACTTTAAAGAGAGAAGAGAAACATCACTTTATTGTTTCACTTATTTATGCATTCATTGGTTGATTCTTGTATGTGCCATGACCAGAAATCAAACCTGAAACCCTGGTATATTGGAAGGACTTTCTAACCAAGTGAGCTACCCAACCAGAGCTCAAATATGCCTTTATAAAACAACTGTTTTACAAAATATAAAGTATTGCATTTACCTCTCAATATTGTTTTGGCGCAACCAGGTTGTCCCAAAACCCCATTTGGGTAAAAGTCTGTGTCTCCTGATGGCTCCCTGTAGCACAGAGTTGAAAGAAAATATACTAGGCTTTATATGATATGATATATGAAATGATTGGTGATATATGATGTTGACAAAACCACTTAGACTGTTCTGTGTAGCTTATTTACTCTCTTTATGCAACATTACCTTATTGATCACCATTCAGAGTTCTGGAAAATTGGTACCCTAATTAAAAGTAAAAAATGATGACATTGATCTTTCTACTTCTCTGACTTATAAATTACGCTTCAGTAATAATATACTACATATTTTCTTTTAAGTTTTTCAAGCATATTTTTCAAGTTTTCAGTAGGTGGCAGCAGTGGAAAGCATCCTTCCATTCGTTTCAAAGCTAGTCAGGCCTTGATGGTAGACAGTATAAAGGAACTTGCCCTATGTGTGATGAGCTTTGTGAGGGAGGCTGCTCCTGGGATGTAGATTCAGCATGAAATTTGTGAGTATTTTATAGCCCAGCTAAGAAGTAAGGTCCAACAAATGCTCTTCTTGGGAAAATGCATTTTATTTTTCAAATGTTGCCATGTTTACTAATTATAGTATGTTTTACTATTTTTTCTGGAATCTTACTCCCTCCTCCACCTCTTTTTATACTTATAGTGAAAGTTACTTTAAGACACCAGCTTCTTTTTCAGAGGAGTGGCCTTTTGAATGATGACCATTTAATTCAGAGCCTTTAGTAATTTAACAGGCTAAAAATACATGCTCACAAAATGTGGCCTTTTGAGACCACATACATATCTCAAGAGTATTTTTAGCCTTGGCTGGGTAGCTCAGTTGGTTACAGAATCGTCACGATACACCAAGGATATGGGTTCGATTCTCCGTCAGGGCACATATGAGGATCAACCAATGAATGCATAAATAAGTGGAACAACAAATCAATGTTTCTCTCTCTCTCTAAAATCAATCAATAAAAAAATAAGAGTGTCTGTAATAATTGTCTTTAGATCATAGTATTTCCCCTAAAGTTGGATAAGCATTGTCTGTAGTCCATTCACAACAAGATCAAGCAATACCACCACAGGGGATCTGGGAGCACCCCTGGTCTTATTTGTAAACTCTGATGACTGGTGGGTGGTATGTACCATAAGCCGGGAGGAGACTGTAAGATAGGCCTATAGGTTGTGGGTTTTCAGGGGGAAGGGGGACACTTGCTACATAAGGCAAGTGAAAGCTAACGATGATTTTGATGGCAGAAAGACCAGGTTGCTCTGAAGAAGAGCAACCAGAGGCTACAGGAAAAACATGGAACTGGAGGCAATGGCTTTCCTTTCTACCTTTCTTAGGAAGACCTCAAAATGAAAAAACAAACAAACAGATTAGGATTTAGGAACAAAGTGTAGGTGATCTGGAGTAGTTTTCCCTAGTCCAAAGATTAAAGGTTGGAGGGAGTGGGCTAAAGCATTATTTCACCCTTCAAGCCATTCCAGCTCAAACTCTGTTGTGAACATGTATTAAAAAAGAAAAGTTTCCAGTTCTAGACTGTATGGTTCTTCAGGTCATGAACTATGTACTTATCATGATCTGTCAGCTCAACTCCAGCACGCACTGAGTGCCCTGAGTTTTTATTGATGAACAAATGACGTGAACTGCCTCCCAGTGACCGTCTCCTCTCATCCTTGCTCTCATATCTTTCTCCAGTGCCCCTTTCCTCATGCGTCCACCCTATAGCAGGCTCTGTGCTTCCTTACAGAGCTGCACACTGACGCTTCCTATCAGCTAGAGCACCACGCAGAAAGAGGCTCCTGCTAAAGAAGGGCTTTTGTGGCCTGGCCAGTACAGAAGAGATATCCAGGCTGGAAGCTTTGGGGGTGGTTTTTAAAAGATTAAAGCATTAAAACTTTCCAGGCTAAAGTAAAACCAGGAATTTTTCGAGAATTGAAAATATCTTCCAGGCCCTGGTATGTTCAATTGGGTATCAGCAGAGCCCTTAAGAATTGATTCAAGTATTCTTGAATCATATTTTCTGCATTTCCAAACAACTTGTTATCAGGAAGTGATCTGCTTCTATAATACTTTTATGACCATTTCTACTTAAAGGTTATTGGATCTCTAATTGCTTGGGTCTGTTCTTGTTTGGCCTTAGCTTAATAGTACCATATAGTTGTGGCTAGAATTTTCTCTTGTGTTAGATTGCAGATACCTTTGAGACAAAACCTGTGATTTTTAAAATTCTTGTTGGCTTTCCTTTAGAACTGAAGGTAATATTCTGTGCCCTGGGAATACTGAGTGAATTTTCACTGTGTCAGGAAAAGAAAGAGGCAGAATTAATGGTCCCTGTTACCCAACCTCCTGTAGGATGATGTAATAATATAAAAAACACTCAAGAGACCTGGGATCAATCCTGGGCTCTACCACAAATTCCAAGACTATGGACAAGTCTTTGAACCTCAGTTTCTTCACATATAAAAAACAAAACAAAAGGAGACAGAGTAGATTTGAATTTTTAGGATTCTCCCAGCTCCTTGATTCTCTGAGTCGGTATTTTTTCTCAGGATGTCTGGAACAATAGTGCTTATTTATCTCATTTAGGAAGCAATCATATACTACCTACTAACAGGCTCTATTAGCTGGGGTACAGACCAAGCAGCAACACAGAGCCTCAAGCAATTTGGTGGCTGAAAAGGGAAGACTGTTATTACAGCCTTCATAAACAAACCTAAAGTAGGCAGGCATTTCAGGACAGATAACTCTGATTTATCAAAACAGTCCAAGGTCACTTCTGTTTTATTTCCCTGCCATTGCCTGGGGTGTGGTCATCACCTGCATGGTGGAAGCTGACTCACCAAGAACACCTGGGAGTTCCACACACCACTTCCATTCATATCCCATTATCTACAACTTAGTCATATGTCACATCTATAGCCAGGAGAATAGAAAAGTCTTTAGCAGCATGGCATGTACCCACCTAAAACTTAAAAGTGGGTGTGGGGTAAGGATTCTATAACTAAAAGGTAAGAGAGGAGGCTGGATACTGAGGGGGGGACAGTCCTCACCACTATGCCTTCTATTATGATTTTAAGTCACTATAACAATTTTCATTTTACTGTTTATTGTGTTTCTCTTATCTAATGAAATTGGCTGAGATCAGGATTTGTGATGTATGCCTATACTTATAGCCCAGAGCACATGTCAAGGTATCTTGAACATAGATGTCACTCAATAAAATATGTTTAACTTATGTATTGATTTTTCAGGGTATCTAAGTAAGTACTATCACCAGCACACACCCACACATCCCATCCCTACTCCATCTACATACTGCTTGTTCAGTGAACATTACATATAAAACTTTTATTCTCAACCCAGTTGAGGAGACTAGATCAGTAGTCCACTACTATGAAGCAGTGAAATTTAAAAATATATTTTATATGTCGATTAAGTTGGGGCAGGTTGCTACTAATAACAACTACTGTATTTTCTTACTTCTGGTAAAGATAATTCTACCCTATCCTAGGGTAGCATGATTGTACATCATGGAAAACCAAGTGCTTTCCAGTGTGGTAGCATTGTTAGTTTGTGAGATAGAGAGAGAGAGACAGGAAGGGAGAGAGAGATGAGAAGCATCAACTTGTAATTGTGTCGCTTTAGTTGTTCATTGATTGCTTCTCATATGTGCTTTGACCAAGGGACTTCAGCCAAGCCAATGACCCCTTGCTCAAACTGGTGACCTTGGGCTCAAGCCAGCAACCTTGGGCTTCTAGCTGGCTACCTTTGGGCTCAGGCCTGCAACCATGCGGTCATGTCAGGGATCCCACACTCAAGCTAGTGACCCCTTGCTCAAGCTGGTGAGCCTGCGCTCAAGCTGGATGTGCCCATGCTTGTGCTCAAGCCAGCAACCTCCTATTTTGAACCTGAGTCCTCAGCATCCCTGGTCAACACTGTATCCACTGTGTCACCACCGGTCAGGCAGAGCATACACTCTTTTATCTGGCTTTTTCACTCCATATAATTACTTTGAGATTCATCAATGTTGTAGAATGTATCAACAGTACATTTCTTTTTACTGCTGAAGGAATACTTTCATGGTATGGATTGACCACTGTTTATTCATTCACTTGTTGATGGACATTTATGTTGTTTTCATTTGGGGGCTATGACAAATCAAGCTGCTGTGTACAAGTCTTTGTATGGGCATATGCTTTCATTGCCTTTGGGTAAAATCCCTACGGGTGAAATGACTATATCGTATGGTAGGTATATATTTTACATTTTAAGAAAAGCTGGCTTGGTTTAACAGTTTCTGTTGAAGGAGAAACCAGAACAGCAGTTCTTTTGAAAAGACTCACCAAGGTAGCTGTCTTCCTAGTGCCTTACTTCTAGTTTAACCTGCTTTTTCAGATGGTGCATCTGGAGTATTTCCTGCTTAGGGGACAGTGGCCTTTGTTCTGAAATTTATGAGATTATATGTTAAAACCCAAGACTGAATTAAGACCTTTCCGGTCCCAAACACTGAAAAAAATTCTCTCACCCAAATATTAAGTCAAAATCATTAAAACAATGTTGATTGTATAATATATATAATAAGGTTTGTTAAATTCCTATTTTTCCTACAATAACAACTTTAATTCTTTAAAACAAATACATCAAGTCTCTGATTCTTTCAAAAATAAATATTCCAGGTGTCTCTTTTTCCTGGGGCTCTAAGCACATGCAGAGTCTGCCTGGGTAGTCCTGAACTATTCACTTTGCAAAATAGGTTTTAAGACTACAAGTCAACATCTTTTTTCTTACAGGCTAGCATAGTGAGGGCATAGTTTCTTAGAGAGACTGCTACCTTTTGTTTTATACTGGTTTTGCGACTTCCTATTATTTAGCCCTTTTGTGTCTTATATTCCTCATCTTAAAATGAGGGTTAAAATACCAACTTTGGCCCTGGTTGGTTGGCTTAGTGGTAGAGCGTTGACCTGGCATGTGGAAGTCCCAGGTTTGATTCTCATTCAGGGCACACAGAAATGACCAACTGCTTCTCTTCCCTTCTACCCCTCCTTTTCTCTTTATCTCTCTCTTCCCCTCCCACAGCCATGGCTCAATTGATTTGAGTGCTTCACCATAGCACTGAGGATGGCTCCATAGAGCCTCTGCCTCAAACACTAAAAATAGCTCAGTTGCAAACTTGAGCCCCAGATAGGCAAAGCATCAGACCCAGATGGCGGATGCGAGGTGGATCCCCGTCAGGGCACATGCGGGAGTCTGTCTCTCTATCTCCCCTCCTCTCACCTAAATTAAAAAAACAAAAACAAAAAACCTCTGTACACCTGGAACCTACATAATTTTATTAACCAATGTCACCCCAATAATGAAATATATATATATATATATATATATATATATATATATATATATATATATATATATATCTTAGCACAATGCTTGTCACATAGTACATATAGGTAAAAGTCAGTGACTTTAAAATATCAAAGCTAGAGCTTGCTATTGAAAGATATGGGGTCTTAAAAATGTTGAACATTTGATAATAATAAAATTTATAAAGAACGTATAAAACCCAACACCAGGAAGGTAAACAATTCAATTAAAAAATGGGCAAAAGACCTGAATAGACACTTCTCCAAAGAGGACATACAGATGGCCAATAGGCATATGAAAAAATGTTCAATGTCACTAATCATAAGAGAAATGCAAATTTAAAAACCACACACCTCACACCTGCCAGAATGGCACTCATTAACAAAACAACACACAACAAGTGCTGGCAAGGGTGTGGAGAAAAGGGAACCCTCCTGCACTACTGGTGCGAATGCAGACTGGTGCAGCCACTATGGAAAATAATATGATGTTCCCTCAGAAAATTAAAAATGGAATTGCTTTATTACCCAGCTATCCCACTTCTAGGAATATATCTCAAGAATCCTAAAACACTAATTCAAAAGAAGACATGCATCCCCACGTTCATTTCAGCATTGTTTGCAAGATCCAAGATCTGTAAACAGCCCAAGTGTCCATCAGTGGAGTGGATAAAAGAGCTGTGGTATATTTACACAATAGAATACTATGCAGGCATAAAAAAGAGGGAAATATTAGCTTTTGCAACAAAATTGATGGACCTGAAGATTATTATGCTAAATGAAATAAACCAGGCAGAAAAAGACAAATACATATCATATTATCTCACTTATATGTGGAATCTAATTAACATAATAATCTGAGAAACAAAATAGAAACAGAGGCATGGACATGGAAAAGATGGACAGCTGTCAGAGGGAAGGAGGAAGAAGGGATGGGATCAGAGAAGGTGAAGGGATTAGTCAAAATCATACACACATAACATCTATATACAGATGACAAGGTAGCAACAGCTAGAGTGAAAGGGAAGTGGAGGTAGGGAGAGCGGGCACATGGGGGAAGTGGGGATGGAAAGAGACCTTGCAGGGGGGAGGGGGGCATGATATGTTGTGTAGAGGGTGTTACATTGAGTGGGACACTGGAAACCACACAGTAAATTAAAATTAAAAACCATTTGAGAATGACACATCAATAAAGCACAAATACTATTTAAGAGAAAATAGAATTTGAAAGTTAATCTACCAATGTATTGAAATTTTTAGTGTCAGAAAAAGAACTTTCATAGTACAAGCAATGTGATAGTAATTGGGGTGTCTTGAGTATGACAAAAGAGAATCAGTTAATGACATTATGTTAATAGGACTCTTTTGACTGAAAGTTAATATCAGACTGGCTTAAGTTCTCCAAAAAGAGTCAGAGGGAAGGGAGTGATTGTCTTACTTGAGTGGGAGCTCCAGCAGAGTAGCTTTGAACATCTCGAAATTAGGTGCTCAGTTACTATTTTTAGGAATCTGTGTTTTTTGCTTTATCTCTCAGATCTGCTTTCTCTGTCCTGTATATGGACAAAGCTGACAGCTCTCTGCTTACATTATACCGAGTATCCTGATTAGACAAATATGCTCCCTCTGCCTCCAATAGTTGTAGCAAATGTCCTGGGCATGGCTTGGATAATTCTCATTGGCTGGCTTAGGTAATGTGTCTATTATTTCTCTCATCATAAGACCAAGTGGATGAGTTGGCCGGCCTTGTGCCACATGGTCACTCTTGAAGCCCTAGCTTCAGGTAGGGTTGACACCATCTCAACCATTTGGACTGAAAGTTGGAGATGCAGGGGCAGACAAAAAGAAAAAAAGCAGATGTCCACTATTCCCATATTTCGATCTTCCAATTATGTTGCCTATACTCTGAGGCTAAAGTGGAAATGCTAAATTGTATCTAGCTAAAGAAGGGGGTAATTAAAACAGGATCAGAAGAATAGAAGCCATTCTGTTTTTTAACATGACCTCTCAGAAAGTAGCACAAATTTTATGTGAGTAAGTAAAATAATATAGAAAGTTTCCTTTTATTCTCTCAGTATGTTAAGTGCCTTTATAAACTCAAGATACTGTTTTTAGTGTCCCAAAAGTTTGGTTTATGGTACCATGCCAGAATTTGCATATTATGGAATAATGTATGTCAGGGATGTTAAATATTTTATTAATTGAGAAATCCATTTGCTTTTGGTTTGTTTCAGTGCATTTTCATTATTGATTAGAGAAGAATTTTTATGTATCCCATTTTTAGTCATCCTTTTGACAGGGATGATACATTAAAACTTCATTAAGCTATTAAGATTTATTCTAAATAGCATATAAAATGTCCAGCAATTTCTTTTCTTCAGCAAATATACAAATATATAAATAATATATATTTCACTATCCTTTGATAAAAAATATTGGAGACTTCAAATCTTAACTAATGATATTCTTCAAAGTTTGCCATAATTGTGTGACCTTTATTTTAGACTTTTATTTTATCAGGAAGATGATTGTAGGATTGTAGTTTTCTTTAAGTTAATAGATATATATTTACTCTACATTTTTATTTATAGTGTACCTTTTCAAAAGGGATTTGAAGTGCTTATCATGAAATATATATACAATAAGGTTAACAAAAATGAGATCAAACCCAAAGCAAGGATTAAAAAGCAAATATACTAAATATAACACAAAAGCTAAAATAAAGTGTAGATAGGTATAAGTAGATAGATTGACTTAAGCATAAACTTGGCTCTGAGCTTCCCAGAAGCAGGGCCAAAATTGGAAATTCAGTGGATTAAATTGTTACCATCTAAAAGGTGAATGACTAATAAGTCTTCAACAACAAAAATCTTTTCCCTGGTAGTAAGTTTTAAAATGACTTCCCCTGTGAATTTCTTACATGTTATATCATGCAGGATAATGGACAACACAGAAACAACATGATAAAAGCACACCATAACATTAAAATGTAACTCAATGATAGTGATTCTAAAGGGTAGTAGGCTGACAATATTTATCCTGTGTAGCTTGTTCCTGATACAAGGGTTTATTTTAGTAGTACTTAGAATGTTTTTCCTTAGATGTTTCTCAAAAATCACTTTCTCACATAGGCATTTAATGGGAGCTGGATAGCAACAGCAGAAAATTGAAGTAATAGTCTGCTGAGGTTTTTGAATATTGCATTGTGAACATTGAATATTGAAATCATTACTAAGAATTCATATGCTTTGGAAAACAGGGAAAGTTAGGATTAATATTCTGATATGGAAATGGAAGATTCTGAGCAGTGTTCCCACCTTGGTTTTACTTATTTTTATTTTTTTTTCAGGTGAGAGGAGGGGAGTTAGTGAGGTAGACTCCCACATGCACCCCGACTGGAATCCAGCCAGCAACCCCATCTAGGGATGATTTTCGAATACTGAGCTATTTTTAGTGCCTGAGGCTGATGTGTCAGACCAACTGAGCTATTCTCAGCATCTGGGTCTACTCTCCAATTGAGCCACTGGGTGCAGGAGGGTAAAAGGGAGAGAAGAGGGAAAAGAAGGGGCAGGGAAGCATATGGTTGCTTCTCCTGTGTGCCCTGACTGGGAATCGAACCCAGGATATTCATACACTGGGCCAAAACTCTATCCACTGAGCCATCAGCCAGGGCCTTTCCACCTTGTAGACAGATTGTTTTTCATATTAGTTCATATCATTGCATACAGACGACATCTTTACAGAAAAAAAATTAGTTTTTTATTTATTTAGTTTTTATAAAGAGGGTTTTGGGTCAAATAGTTTAACTTACTGAGGATTTCCCCCCTCTGCTTCAGAATCTCATAGACTATAGAGTATTCCCCAGCTCCCCAAAGGAAAATGATTTGAATAAGCTTTTTTGGGGAAAGATGTATCACTAATACATATCTTTAAATTTTCCTGCTAAGATCTGTTCAGGCTTTATTATAAGCAAAATAAAGATTTTGTGTTCTTTTCTTTGGCTTTTATTGTTGGAACTGCACCAGTTGTTGAAATCTTTCCCTTTTATAATATGAAGTGGGAGGCAGAGAAACATACTCCCGTATGTGCCCCCCCGCCCCTCCCACAAGTCCTCTGTGGGGCAATGCTGTGCCCTTCTGGGGCATTGCTCTGTTGCTAGGCAACTGATTGACCTTTTTTTTTTTTAAGCACCTGAAGCCAGGCCATGGAGCTGTAGTCAGTGCCTGGGGTCAACTTGCTCAAACCATTTAAGCTATGGCTGTGGGAGGAGAATGAGAGAGAGAGAGAGAGAGAGAGAGAAAGAGAGAGAGAGAGAGAAGGAGAGTGAAAGGGGAGGGGTGGAGATGCAGATAGTTGCCACTCCTGTGTGCCCTGACCAGGAATTGAACCTGGGACTTCCACATACCAGGCAATGCTCTACCGCTAAGCCAACTGGCCAGGGCTAAAATCTTTCTTATTGAGAGAGTAGAAGGGTCCATGGTTTTTAAATAATAGCAACAAAACAAAAACTGCTACCAGTATTATTTATGAGTATTTTTCTGTATGCAGGTGTTGTGCCAGACTCTACATGTGTTATTTTATTTAACTTCCACAAAATAGGCAGAGCCTATTATTATCCTTATTTTAATAATGAGAAAATGAAACTCAGGTTTCCCTGACTTTATATAACTAATAAGTGGTAGCAATAAGATTTGAACCAATATTTTTACTGGTTTTTAACTACTATACAGTGTTGCCTGTAAAAGAAATCTAAATCTTCAATGCGTTGGCATTTGAGGTCATTATATTATTTTATTATCCTGGTATTTCTGACAAAAATTGTCATAGTACTTTGGATTTTTATTAGATTCTGGCTTAAATAAGTTACTTTTCTGTAAAAAACACATTATTTTCTAAAAATAAAAACCCATATTTTTATATCAGAATAATTATACCTTAATTTTTATTCTTAAGTTTTTTTCTAATCATGAGTTTTGAATGTCTTCTTAGGAATGAGACCAGAGTAATCTAGTCATTATTGAAAAACAGGTTCATTTGCTTCTTAAAAGAGCTTTCTCACTTTGATAGTGACTTTGTAGTCTTCTACACTTATCCTGTCCACATGCTGAAATAAAAAATTACTTGTAATGATGAGACTCGGCTTGATATCTCTCAAATTACTGTGTCCCATACTGTAGCCACCAGCCACATGTGACTATTTATTTTTTAAGTTAATTAAAATTAAATAAAATTTAAAATTCAGCTCTCGACACCTTTCAAATGCTCAGTAGCCACATATGGCTACTGTCTTAGCCAGCGAATTATAGAGCATTTCCATCACCACAGGACCTTTCCCAGCATCACTGCTCTGGAATGGGGATTTTTCTTGGCCCTCTCTCCCTGCCTTCCTTCTGTCCCTAAAACAACAGTGGCTTCCTACAAAAATGACTGCTACAGCTTTAGTAATCTGGAAAGACAATTTATCTTCCCAATGATTTCCCGTGATATTTGACATAGAGAAAGTTTTGTTGGCCCGGTTAATATTTTGCAGTACAGGGAAGCATGCTCACCCAGACTGAGTCCAGTTTACTATAATGGCAAGTCCATAGAACAGCTAGTTTTTATTTGCCAGATTACATAAGCCAACATCTCAGGTGGCAGTTATTAGAAGCATTCTTAGACTCTGTTTTGTTGATTTGCTTCAGACCCCTGGTGGATTTATTGTTCCTAAAGATAGTGCCGTCAAGCCTGACCAGGCAGTGGTGCAGTGGATAGAGTGTTGGACTGGGACACAGAAGACCCAGATTCGAAACCTCAAGGTCGCTGGCTTGAGTGAGGGCTCATCTGGCTTGAGCAAGGGCTCAACATCTTGAGTGTGGGGTTGCTGGCTTGAATGTGGGATCATTGACATGACCCCATGGTCACTAACTTGAGCCCAAAGATTGCTGGCTTGAAGCCCACTGTTACTGGCTTGAGCAAGGGGTCACTCACTCTGCTGTAGCCCCCCAGTTAAGGCACATATGAGAAAGCAATCAATAAACAACTAAGGTGCTGCAACAAAGAATTGATATTTCTCATCTTCCTTCCTATCTGTCTGCTCCGATCTGTTCCTCTCTGTCTCTGTCAAAATAAAAAAAAAAAAAAAATAGTGCTGTCAAACCTTACAGCAAATGTAAGCTTCTGTAACTGATTAGCCATTTTATTGACATAGTCCACAAAGAGGTTACTTGTCTTCTATGAGTTAGTCTGTAATATTTTGGAAGAAAATTTTTCTGTAAATATGATTTGTTTAGCATATCCTGGTTGGTTTTGACTGCTGTTAAAAGAAACAGATTTTCTTTCTTTTTTTGTCATTCCACTTGTAGATTCTAAAATAATCTGAATACATGGATGTATTGATACAGGCCAATGTGGTACACTCAGGCCTATGAAGAAAATACCACTACTGCATTGGTTTTGAGCACTCCCATCTTACATGGTTAAATTTCCTCAGTCTATTTTTTTCCATAATGATATTCCACAGTAAGCTCCTGCAGAGAAATTTGTTGAGCACGATGTTTGCCAATGATATTCTATTGCTTTAGTATATAGAACAGCACACTGAACATCTTTGCTGGAAAGTTTTCTTTTTCCAAATGTGCTAAGCAGTGTGCAATATTTACCAGTGTCGGGTTTGAATTCTCCATAAGAAAGAGGCAAATGTTTTCCTTCTCTCAGCTGTACAAATAATCTGACTGAGAGAACAGATCTCTGTTCAGAATGTTCCTGGTCACTGGACACTTCATAACTGAGGCCTTTATTAATCACTATTGTTCCAGGTTCAAGGACTTAAGGCTACTTCCCAAGTTCAAAAACATTGTGATCAATATTAAGAAAGTATTGGTAATTGTGGAACAAAGTAATAGGATACAGGGGCGGCAAATTATATTAATCTCTACTTTTGTGTAATTTTGAGCTTCTTTGAATAGTAAAGAAATGTCACAAGTTATTTGTGTTTGTGCTATTGAGGTGTATGAGTTCCTTATGTATCTTGAAATTAACCCCTAATCAGATACATGGTTTGCAGATATTTTGTAGGGTTCTTTTCATTTCATTGATTGTTTTCTTTGCTGTGCAGAAGCTTTTTACTTTGATGTAGTCCCACTTATATATTTTTGTTTTTGTTGCCTGTGCTTTTGATGTTATATCCAGGACATTATTGCCAAGACCATTGTGAAGGATGGGCAAAGAGCTTGAACAGAAATTTCTCCAAATAAGACATACAAATGGCCAACAGGTATATGAAAAGAAGCCTAAGATCATTAATTATCAGGAAAATATGAATCAAAACTACAATAAGATATCACCTCATACTTCTTATGTTGGCTATTATTAAAGAATAGAAAATAGTATTGGCAAGGTTGTGGAGAAATTAGAACCCTTGTACAACTTTGTTGGTGAGGTTAGTGGGAATGTAAATGGTGCAGCAGCTGTGATAAACAGTATGGAGCTTCCCCGTAAAAGTAAAATAGATCCAGCTATCTCATTTCTGGGTACATATATTAAAAATTTGATGCAGGATCTTGAGATATTCGTAATCCCATGTTCATTGCAGTATTATTTACAATGACTGAGAATGGGAATGATCCAAGTGTCAGTTGCAGATGATGAATGGATAAAGAAAGTGTGGGATATACATACAAAGGAATATTATTCAGTCTTGAAAAAGAAGGAAATCCTGATGGTTTTTGACAACATGGCTGAACCCGGAAGACATTATGTTAAGTGAAATAAGTAAGTCTCAAAAAAGACAAATACTGCATGATTCTACTTGTGTGTGAAATCATATAACCAAACTCATAGAAACAGAGAATACAATAATGACTGCCAGGAGCTGGGAAGAGGAAATGGGGAGTTGTTATTCAAAGGGTATAAAGTTTCAGTTATGCTAGATGAGTAAGTTCTAAAGATGTGCTATAAACATAGTGCCTATAGTTACAATACAATATTTTATTGTGTACTTCAAAATTTGCTAAGAGTGTGATCTCATGATAAGTGTTCTTACCACAAAAACCAAAAACAACAAAGAATCCACAAAAGAACACAGGGAAACTCTTAAAGATGTTAGATAAGTTTACTACCTTGACTATGGTGATAGTGTCACAGATGTTTGCATAGCTTCAAACTCATCAAATTTTACATATTAAATATGTACAGGTCTTTGTATATCAATTATACTTTAATAAAACTGTTAACATTTAATTTTTTCAAATGTCAACTCTTTGGATGAATTTAATACAATTGTTTTTGCTTTTAATAATGAGATATTTTACTAAAATCAAAGTTTGCTCCAAGATTCATTAAGAGCTCTTTGGGAGCTGTGTCTGAGTTGAATGTTAGAAGTTTAATAAACCAATGAGGAAATGTTCTACCTAATTTAAAAGTAGCAATAAATTACTCTTCCACACCCACTTTTGATGCATCACAAAGGTCAGCAAGATGATATTGTTCTATAAAACAATTATATTTATGTAATATTGTCTTACATATTTTTATTGCCTTAATCACTAAGTTGTTTTCCTACTATTTTGCTTTGACAAGTCTTGGTGTGCAGGGCAAACATGTCCCTTGGTCATCAGTTTGGGAAACTATTTCCCTGACTTTAATTTTTTTAAAAAAAAATCACCAGATCAAGCACATTGCTGAACAGCAAGAAAAGCGTTAAAGAAAATAGCTTTAATAAATAAAAGAGTTTCATTTCTCTATATCCATTTTTGGTAGAATTGATTTCATTTAAATTCTATTTTGATCCTCTGATTCAATAGCAATAATAATGTTTTCGTGACTATCACAGCTTGAAAATACACACCCGGCTAGCACAGCTACACACACACACACACACACACACACACACACACACACACCCCTCAGCTACACACACACACACACACACACCCTCCTCTATCACAGCGTGTGTCCCCCCCACCCCCTCTCTCTCACCCTCTCACCCTCCTCAAGCTGCCAGTCTGTCTTGAGGCCGTGGCAGACGCCTGATTGGCAGGCTCTGTTTATTCTGTGACCAGATTCCTCCTAAAAGGAGGCAGGCCATTCCTGCCTGAAGCCTATTGGCCGGAACTGCTCTGGACCCTCCCCTTTTTTTTTTTTCATGGCACACACCACAGTGAAGTCTGTGCGGAATCCTAAACCAGCCCAATTTACATCCATTCATGAATCTGTGACGTCAGCAAGCCTTCGGGCTCCTTTGCGGTGGGCTGTTGGATTGTGTAGGTGGAATCCCCCATCCCCTTATTTTTCCAATTCTGCAAGGCTTTTTAAATTAATCTTTCATCTTTTTAAAGCAAGAAAATGGAACTGCATGTGTAGGAATTCTTCATTGTTGTGAGTATCGCACTCTATTTTTCTGTTTCCTCAGCATATATTTCACAAGGACAGATGGAGATGTATTTGGGATTTGAGGTAATTAAAAAGCTGATATTATCAAGGGAGACAAAGTAAGAAAGACAGACAGACAGAGACAGAGAGAAACCTGAAACCCCTGTTACAGCTAGGAGCCTCTGAAAGTGACAGCTGGTTTTCCTTTGCTTGTCTGCCTGCTAGACGTGGACATTTTTCATTTACGGTTCTGCACGTTACCTCTGGATGCTGGCTTGGCTTTCCTGAAAGGGAGACTCATTTCTCTGCGAGATGATGCGGATTGTTTTGAAGGAAAAGGCTGGAACTGATACCAGAAAGGTGCTGGGGAAAGCTGGGCCAGCTAGGAGCAGGCTCTGTCCTGCTGAGCACTTGTCTTCCTTCCTACTGTCCTTTCTGTTGTTTCTCACCCTTCACCTTGCTCTTGTTTCATAATTGTGTAATTGTGTGACAGCCAATATCTTGAGATTGTAATTTGGGGAAGACGAATACTTGTCCAACCATTTCCCCCAAAAGCTTTTATTATGGGAGCTGTAGTGGTGTGTTTATACGTATTTGTAGCTCTTTATGTCACTCTGCACGTTTTATTTATATTTTCAAGAACCTAAAAGCCTACACCAGAGGCAAAAGGGAAAGTATTCTTAAATTCTGACTTTCTAATATCCCTTAATAAAAACTAAGGTTTCTTAATATATCCCTTAATCATATTGTGTGAATACACACATGACTATTTTTCTAAATACTGAAAATAGTTTATTCCACAGTGTTTGGGAAATATGGAAAAGTTCTGATATGTTCACTGTATTCAGTTAGTTTGATAGTTTGCTTGGAGTTTTAACAAAAAGTTAGTATTTGTGATTGAATTTGTTTTCCAAGGTTCTAGTTTATTCTGGTGAAAATTATGATAGTAAAGAAGAGAGATGTGACATTGTGACATGTTCTGCCTCTGGGCAGCTCCTGAACCTGAATAATCCAATAGCGTTTTCCAACTGCCTCACTTTGAGCAATTTATATTTGAGTTTATAGCATGTACCTACCTGGTTGTCCTTTCTAGTGAGAGAGGAAGCAAAATATTTGTTATTTCTTGTCACCTAGCCTTGTCATGTTTACCTTGAATAATCAATACTTAGTTTTGAGAATTTCATGTTTTAATCTTTTCTCATGAAACAAGGCGTCTGTCTAGATTTTGGCTCTAACGATATGTTTAGAATTTCCTTATTAATGACTCTTCCAACTATAAACTCATTTCATTTCAAAATTACCTGAGAATTCTGTTTTGTTTCTCATCTTGGCATTGCCCTCACTCATTGTTTTTCTGAGTGCATTTAAACTCACTGGTATTACGAAGGGAGAGCTTCTGCCTAATTCTGAACCAGATCTTTGTCCTATATTCAGACAACTATGGTTTCATATTTTGCTATTTTTTAATGTACTGGCTTAAACAAATGATAGAGTGTTTTATATTTATGAACATCTAGACTTATTTCAAAAAAATTTTGGTGTGTACCTTCAGAGATGTTGAAAGTAGCAATTTCAAAGTAATTT
Organism: Rhynchonycteris naso; assembly: GCA_037038555.1. NCBI lineage: Eukaryota > Metazoa > Chordata > Mammalia > Chiroptera > Emballonuridae > Rhynchonycteris > Rhynchonycteris naso. The sequence continues at coordinate 42,511,778 of CM073002.1, forward strand.
TAAATTATTGAACTCTACTAGAGCATTGCCAGATCAAAAGACTGAATTCTTAGGATTAAAAAAAATGTGTTTCATAATCAGACTCATCTTAAGAGATGATGATCAGGTTCTGTTTTTTTATATACATTTTGCCAAGAGAGAGCTTTATTTCCATGCAAAAAATACAGTCTGCACTATGGATTTAGTAAAGTAAAACTGTCCCTTTAAGACCGAGAGTAGCTATAGAATTTCCCTCTCTCTCCACTCCTAGTGGCTGTGTTCTAGATTATATTTATTTTCATGTATAGTGTACTTGTAGGGAAAAAACAATAACTCTTAATTGTTTAATATCAAACAATAAAATCCTGTGTATCAGTGACCGTCAATAGATGGCTTTCTGTTTAAAAATTGAAGCTGCTCCAGAAGTAGGAATTAATTTATTTAGTAAACAAAGTCAGTGAAACCAGAGCCATGTCCTGAGGAACTGTCAAAAGAATGGTTCCTAAGGGCTGGAGGCCACATCTACTGGCATATGATGAAGCAACCACACCTTGAACGGCAGAACTGGTCAGTTTGCTTTGCACTGTCTACCTACCCTCTCTTCATGTGCTACCACTGAATTCATTACTTGGGGAGTTCAAATGAGTCAAGATAGTCAAGATGGCCAATTCTGCCAAGGTGGCAGCCTGACCCTTGCAATTTTAATTAAAATAAACAACTTTCCCCAAAGAAACACTCTTTTACTTTAAAGAATTGTAAAGGTATCACATTTCTGCTCTGTGTTAGTTATTATTCCTTAAGGATATGGGGGAAAGAAAGATTTAGAAGATGCCATCTTTGCCCCTAAGGAATCTAGAAGGTGAGTTACTATCCAAGATACAGTGTGAGGGTCAGAAACTGGTCTCCAGTTGCTCTCTTTCTCCCCCCCCCCCCCGCCCCCCCCATCATCTCTCTCTCTTTCCTCTTCAGTGGTTTTTAGTATATTTAGAGAGTTGTTCAGCCCTCACCACGATCAATTCGAAAATATTTTCATCACTGCAGAGGGAAACCCGTACCCATTAGCAGTCACTCCTCATTTCCCCTCTACTCTCTCCCCCACCGCCATCCCTGGGCAACCACTAATCTGATTTTTTCTATGTTCAGATTTGCCTGTTCTAATCATTTCATAGAAATGAAATCATTCAAGATATGGTTTTTATTTTTTTAATAACTAGCTTCTTTTGCTTCTTATGAGGTTTTCAAAGTTCATCCATGTTATAGAATATATTAGTGCTTTATTCCTTTCTATTACTGAATAATATCACATTGTACAAATATACTACATTTGTTCATTTCATTGAGGGACATTTGGGTTGCTTCCACTTTGGACTGTTATGAATACTGCTGCTATATAAATTTGTGAACAGGTTTTTGTGTGAAAATAAATTTTTATTTCTCTTGGTTATATACCCAGAAGTGGAATTACTGGGTCATATGATAACTATATAGTTAACGTTTTCAGGAAATACAATCTGTTTTCCAAAAACTGCTGCACCATTTTATATTTCCAGCAGCACTGCATGAGGTTTTCCACTGCTCCACATCCTCATCAACACATTATTTTTCTATTTGACTAGACACATCTTTTAAGTTTGAAGTGGTAACTCCTGTGCTTTTGGTTACATTTCCCTAATGCCTAATGATATTGAGCATGGTTTCATGTGCTTATTGACCATCTGTAGTTCTTCTTTGGATTTGGAGAAATGTCTATTCACCTCTTTAGCCCATTTAAAAAATTAGTTTATTGTATTTATTTATTTTTATTATTGAATTTAAGTGTTCTTTATATATTCTGGATACAAGTTCTTTTTTTTTATTTTTTATTTTTTACAGTGACAGAGAGAGAGTCAGAGTCAGAGAGAGGGATACATAGGGACAGACAGACAGGAACGGAGAGAGGTGAGAAGCATCAATCATTAGTTTTTCATTTCCGTCGCAACATCTTAGTTGTTCATTGATTGCTCTCTCACATGTGCCTTGACCGCAGGCCTTCAGCAGACCGAGCAACCCCCTGCTGGAGCCAGTGACCTTGGGTCCAAGCTGGTGAGCTTTTGCTCAAGCCAGATGGGCCTGAGCTCAAGCTGGTAACCTCGGGGTCTTGAACCTGGGTCTTCCGCATCCCAGTCCGACGCTCTATCCACTGCGCCACCACCTGGTCAGGCTGGATAAAAGTTCTTTATCAAATATATGGCTTGCGAATATTGTGTTATATTCTGTAGGTTGTCTTTTCACTTTTGTGATGTTTGCTGCACAAAATTTTAGATTTTCATAAAGTTCAATTTCTCTATTTTTTCTTTTGTTGCTTGTGCTTTTGGTGTCATATCTAAAAAGGCTTTGCCTAACCCAAGGTTTAGGAAAATTTACTCCTGTTTTTCTAAGACTTTTATAGTTTTAGCTCTTACATTTCAGTCCATTTTGAGTTCATTTGTGTGCATGAGTTCAATTTTATTCTTTTGAAGGAGGGTGTCTATTCAGGTCCAGCAATATTTGTTTAAAAGACTGCTCTTCCACTCCTTCCCCAATTGAATCATCTTGTCATCCTACCAGAGGACCTAAAAAAAATACTAATGCCATGCTCCTGCCTCCAGAGTTCATATTTATTAGTCTGTGATGGGCCTATATGTCTATATTTTCTAAAAGCTCCCCAGATGATTTTAATTTGCAGCCAGGGTTGAAAACTATTGGTGTGGACAAAAGGATAGTCTTAGAAAAGAAGAGGAGAGGATGAGTTAAGACACACAATTCTGATATAGAAATGAAATAAGTGAGGAAAATTAAGAAGATTCAGGCCCTGGCTGGTTGGCTCAGTGGTAGAGCATCTGGCGTGTGGAAGTCCTGGGTTCGATTCACGGACAGGACACACAGGAAAAGTGACCATCTGCTTCTCTCCCCCTCTCTTCTCCCCCTTTTCTTTCCCCCTCTCCTCCCCTCCTGTATCCATGACTCATTTGAGCAAGTTGGCCCTGAGCACTGAGGATTGCCTCACCTCAGGTGCTAAAATATAAAATAGCTCAATTGCCGAACAACAGAGCAGCGGCCTCAGATGGGCAGAGCATTGCCTCATAGGAGGCTTGCTGGGTTGATCCAATTGGGACACATGTGGGAGTCTGTCTCTCTGCTTCCCCGCCTCTCATTTAATAATAATAATAAATAAATTGAATAAATTTTAAAAAAAGAAGATTCATACCAGAAAGCATGGATTTTCTTGCTAAGTAGGAGTTAGTCATTTTCAAAGAGTGAGGACATCATTGGAAGTTAGTGAAATATGTTAAATTAAAAGAAGAAAAGAAACTAATATTTATTAAGCACCTTCTACATGCCTATAAATCTGCTAAGAGCTTTTACATACATTATTTCATTTAAAATATAACCCTCACCCTGGCCAGGTAGCTCAGCTGATTAGAGCATTGTCCTAATACACCAGGGTTGCAGGTTTGATCCCTAGTCAGGGTACATACAAGAATCAACCAAAGGCCCTGGCCAGTTGGCTCAGTGATAGAACATCTGCCTGGCATATGGATGTCCCAGATTCAATTGCCGGTCAGGGCACATAGGAGAATCACCTATCTGCTTCTCCACCCCTCCCCCTCTTGCTTCTCTCTCTCTCTCTCTCTCTCTCTTCCTCTCCTGCACCCATGGCTTGATTGGAGCAAGTTAGCCCCGGGGGGCTAAGGATGGCTCCATGGCCTCCACCTCAGGTGCTAAGAAGAGCTCGGTTGCTGAGGAATGGAGCAGTGCCCCAGATAGGCAGAGTATTGCCTCCTAGTGGGCTTGCTGGGTGGATCCCAGTCAAGGTACATACAGGAGTCTGTCTCTCTGCCTCCCCTCTTCTCACTGAATAAAAAAAAGGAATCAAGCAATGAATGCATAAATGAGTGGAACAACAAATCTATATTGCTTTCTCTTCCTCTCTCTTTCAAAATCAATCAGTAAATAAAATTTTAAAATACAACCTTAATGAATATGATGTAGGTACTATTACTCCCATTTTACAAATGAGAAAACAGGTTCAGAAAGGGTCTGACTCAATTTTCAAATTCAGTTCTAATTTTCTTTTTTTTGACACAGACAGCGAGAGAGACAGAGAAAGGGACAGATAGGGATAGACAGGAAGGGAGAGAGACGAGAAGCATCAATTCTTCATTGCAGCTCCTTAGTTGTTCATTGATTGCTTTCTCATATGTGCCTTGACCCGGGGGCTACAGCAGAGTGAGTGACCCCTGCTCAAACCAGCAACCTTGGGCTCAAGCCAGTGACCATGGGGTCATGTCTATGATCCCACGCTCAAGCTGAATGAGCCCGCGCTCAAGCTGGTGACCTTGGGGTTTTGAACCTGGGTCCTCTGCGTCCCAGTCCAAAGCTGTATTCACTGCATCACCGCCTGGTCAGGCTCAGCTCTAATTCTTAATCCCGTTATTTCTCTTCATTTACCATGTATTTTGATCATTGAGCCCCACCAGGAATTGTTATTCGTCCAGTCCAGCATGAATCTTTCATCTTCAGTAGGACTGCTCTGGACTAGACAAAGGGTAAGAGAAGTATGGTGGTTGGGGTAATACAGGGATGTGTTGCCACAGCAGGTACAGTAGAAGATACAAGAGTGGGAGTAAAAGATTTTCATGTGACACCTAATTATGGGGCGTAGGCCAGCTATACTCTGCCTAGATGCAACTGGCAGGAAAAAGTCTAAGAGGATGGAGGGCATGCAAGAATGAGCAAAGGGAATTATTTTGAGACCACGATGGAAAAGAGGATATATCAAATAAAATTTTTAGGTGTAGAAGTGTTAGCATTCATTTGATCAACAGCTATTATTGAGCGTTTACACTATGTTCTATGGACTGAGTACACAGCAGTGGAAAAAACACAAAAATTCTTGCCCTCTTGGGCTTATTTTATTGGGGTAGACAAACAATGAATAAGTGGGAGGGAGGGGACTAGAGAGTGCTGGGGTTAGGGTAAAGTCAAAAGGGGACCTTTTTGTTGTATGGTCTATGCAGACATAGATTCCTTGAAGAGATTAAGGAACCATCTAACTAAGGTTGACCAGTCAGGCATTTTGGATAAAGAGGGTGTTTTCTAAGTACTAAAACTCAAAGTTGATATTTAGTATTAACCTTTTGTTTTCCACTTAATTCCCAGCACCTGGCAGAGTAGACATTCATGAGCATTTGTTTATTGTGTGACACAATTTTTTTGGATTAGTGAGTTGTCCACTGAGTGGAGGCCAGGGCAGGGCTGGTGCTTGGAAGATATTTTAAAACTCTGCTTGCTGTCCTATTAGTATTGATCTTTCTAAGTATGTTTGTAAGTAAAATGTAAGCCTTTTTTCTCTATCTAGAAAATTACTTATATTAATAATGGATAAAAATCAACATGATGTCTTTTACCTTCCGTAAGGCACAATGGTGCGATGAGAAAGAAACTGGGCTAAGACTATAAGGACCTATATAGCAGTCTCAGGTCACCTTTGTCAAGACAATTCTCCCAACTTTTTATATTTTTTTCTCAGCTTTGGATTTAACATACAACGTGAAGAAATTGTTTTTCATGATCTCAAATGTCCTTTCTAACTTTAACACGGTAGGAGGATCTTACAGTCTGGTTATTACCAAGATCAATAGGCAAGTGACAGTTTCTAAGACAATTTGGTTAAAATCTATCTTTAATTCTTTCCTAGCACCTTTGTAGAGGTTTAGCCCCCATGGGATGCTGCTATAGTTAAGGAGGCGGAGAAAGTGTCAGAAGTATCAGGAGATACCTGGGGGAGACATACAAAGGTTAAATCACTTTCAGATTTGCCCAGGGACTTCCTTGTAAATTGGGAATAGAGTCCTGATGAAATCTGACCTTAGCATCCTTTAGCATGCCCGTCATAAATGTCATCTGTCTTGGACATTGTTCTTTGTAGTCAAGAGAAAGCTTTCATTAGATGAGAATTTGGGAGCCTGGGCTAATATGGCATGTGACAACAGATGATCTATCTAATAACCTCAGTTTTGTTGTGTGTTGTAGCCTTTTCCTTGACCTGACTTTCATCAGTGCTATTAAGAAACAAAAATCATCATACTAGCACTTTCTGTCCATCTCTTACTACCTCCTATCATTCTCTAACTCAGGCTGAACTGTGATGAAGGTTGAAAGAGTGCAGTAAATAAGAAAATGAAGACGCATTAAATGAGTATAACCAGTGTTTGAAAAAAATAAGATTTTGTTATTTGCATGAGAGTTGCTAGCTTTTGAAAATTACTCTTTTCTCCAAATAAGAAGTCGGTTGATGGATTGGTGTTTTAAATTTGCAGATCATTTTTGTCAAAGAAAAAAATATAAATTAAAAATATTATAAAACAAAAAATTTCTTTTTCATTTTTGTGTTCATCAGTCTAAAATTTTTCTTATATCCTTTTTTATTTGTATAGTCAAGCAGAGAAGGCTAATGCTAGTCCTAACATCTACTATAATTTCAATAGTGGTTCCATTTAGTAGTAATACTTATATGTGTAGCAGTGTGGTGAAAATACCTTGCAGAAAGAAATGATATATGCAGGACAGTCCTAAGAGAATGTGTAGTAACTGTGCAAAAACAATGTAGGACTTCCCACTGACAGATGGTATTGGTTTTAGTGTGCTTATTTGTACTGTAAACTCCTGGGCTGTGGTAGTAGTAGAATTGAACTTTACTAGGAGGGTATGTTAGTGTAATTCTAGATTCTGAGGATGAAGGGCTTAGAAGTCACCAAAGACAAAGCACTGGAGAAAGGTGAGGAAGAGCCCAGGGAGACTGTGGCTGGGCTGATGATTCAGGGATGGGTTCAGGCAGGTGGCAGCCAAGACAGCAGTTTCCCTCTTCAACCAAAGAATGTAGATCCGGGACCCAAACGGAAAAAGACTCTTTTAGAGTCCTAAGGAGGGCTATCACAGTTGCTATTACAAAACAGGGCTCAATTTGAAAAATAAGCGCACTGAGGCTTCTTATTACCCCCAAGGCACTGTGCCTGCATTTCTAGTAGCTAACCCGCCAGCCTTTAATGGGACACATTAGGCTATCTGCAAGCGTGGATAATTGAGACTCCCGAGATCAAGCGCACCAGAATACAAAGCCATGATCGCTTTTTCCAGGGAAAACAGTCTTTTGAGGAAAGTGAGATTAAGCATTTTACTAATTACTCACCAATTATTTCCTGTCATATAATAAATTCAAATACATATGTACAATAAGAAGAAACAGATACAACATACCTTTGGATATTTCTAGTCACTATTTTTTAGATGTAAATTACAGGTTCATTTAAAACCTTTGCCAAACATAGAAACTCCTGAGAAATACCCACCTGATACTGCAGCTGCTAGGGTCAAGAGCCAATGTGAAAAGAAATTGTACTGCTTTGCCAGGTTTTCCCTCCCCTCTCCTCAGCTTCCCCCTCCTATTTCTGGCCATGTTTGAACAGAATTTCTTCCATCTGTTTGTCTAATCAAAAATAACTGAACATTTGCTTTATACTGCTTGTGTTAATTTTCAAACCTAGGCCCTAATCTCATCCTTAAATATTCTCAGAGACTTGGAGACCAGAATAGATTTTTGTGAGAAGAAAAAACAATTACATAATCCTTTATGTTTTCTGTAGTGATCTTTTCTCCAAACAGGGCTTCTGCCCACACACACTGAGATAGAACTTACTCCCCGTCACCGGCTCTCCTCTGATCAAAGTTGTCTATGTTGATACAGATTTCCCTTAGCTGAATTTTGTACCTTTGATAGTGGCTTTTGTTAGAGTCAAAATGCCTTTGCTATGAATTGTTTTATAAATGCTTCTCTCTTTTTTCTGCTACCTATTTGAAAGGCCATGGAATAGTTTTAAAAACAAAGAACAGCTAGCCAACCAGATTCTAAAAGCTTTGAACCAAGTCTGGAAAATGAAGAGAAATGACCAAGAGAACCTCATTATTAATGCCAAGCAAAAGGGCCTGTAGGGCAAGGAAAAGGGGGGATCACTGCAAAAGAGTACCTATTCAGGTAAAAAAGAAAATAATGTCTTACTACTACGAAAATAGTTTGCCAGGCTCGTGATCGATATGAACCATAATTGTGCTTTACCTGAACTGCATATGACCTGTACTCAGAAATGTATTTATTCTGGAGAGTGGTTATGCATTGGAATGGGCTGTGTCCTGGACTTGGAGATTCAGGATGAGGAAACTTAGGCTGGAGGCTTTCATCTTCTATGAGAAATCTCCTCTGGTTTATTCCTGAGTAGCCGCAGTCAAAGACTTACCAAAGACCAGAAAACTAAGGTTGGGGCCTTGTTTTGAGACCTAGTTCTTCATTGCTGTACATTGTCACAGGAAACCAAAACAGAAAAAAAAAATGTTTCTTTGGCAAATTTTATGAAGCAGATTCTTCAGATTATCTTATTTTGTATGTAATTCATAAAATATAACATCTTTATGAAAAACTACTCAATAAGAATTTTTTCAGATACTTTAATAGATTATTTTATAGAATGTTCCTAAATAATAAGAGAAAAAATAATTTTTTAAACTATATTTTTGTTTTTCATTTGACCCACCCATATTGGCCTCTCTTCACCAGCCATGACAGGGTCTAATCAGTCAGACCATTCTGGCTAGCTAACCCACCTCCACAAAACCTGGCCCTATTCACTGATGCTTTCTTTTGATGAGCTATAAATCAATTATTTTCTCCTCTCCCTTATACAAAAAAAAAAAAGCATTAGCAGTTTAAAAACATTAATCTTGCAACAAACTTACCCATGGACCAGCTTACATAGTGCTTCTCATAGGTTGGTCCCAGGACCAGTGGCATCAGCATCTCCAGGAGACTTGTTATAAATGCAGATTCTCAGGCCAACCCCCAGAAATTCTGAGGGCCTTAGCATCTGTTTTAACAAGCTGGCAGGTGAAGCTGATGCATACTGATGTTTGAGAATGCTTGACTTACAGCAGAGCTTCTCAGACTTTTAATGTGCATAGGCATCTTTTGAGGATTATATTAAAAACCAGATTCTGATTCACATAGTCTGGGTAATGTTGTCAGCATCTAATTCACTTCCAGGTGACCCGATGCTATTACTGGTCCTCGAACCCCAATTTGTAAGTAGCAAGAATCAAAGGATTGGCACAAGCCACTCCAAGAACTACTGCAATAATAGGCTCTATCAAAATTATAACTACCTCAGTAGTTCATGGGAAATGCTTGTACAGGAAGAAGTTTTATGAATTAAAATATTAATCACTGCATTATGTTAATAGAAATAAAAGAAATAGCCTAACTCTTCAATATTCAGGAAATACAGTTGACAGTCATTACGTGCAAATTTAGTATTTGTGAATTCACCTACTCACTAAAATTTATTTTTAACCCCCAAATCAATACTTGCAACACTTTTATGGTCATTCATGGACATGCAGTGAAAAACTCAAGTTCCCTAAAGTGTACACACCCAGCTGAGATGGGGGAAGGCAACAGCTCTGCCTTCTTGTTTCAATGCTAATACTGTAAACGGGTGACCTTTCAGAAGTTGATTCGGTGCCCTGTTTTTTGCATGATTGCGCTTTTTGTTGGAGATGTTGCTTTTTAAAATAACCTTAACCAGCCTGACCAAGTGGTGGTACAGTGGATAAAGCTACAGCGATGGCCTGGGATGCTGAAGACCCAGGTTCCAGACCCTGAGGTCACCTCTTCAGCTCAAGCTCATCTGGCTTGAGCACAGAGTTGACGGCTTGAGCACAGAGTCACTGGCTCAGCAGGACCCCCCTGGTCAAGGCACATATGAGAAGCAATCTATGAACAACTAAGATGCCGAAACTACAAGTTGATGATTCTGATCTCTCTCCCTTCCTGTTTGTCCTTCTCTCACTCTCTCTTTCTCTCTCTCTCCTTTGCTAATATAGAAACAACAACCATAGTGCTAATTCCTGAGTGCCAGAAGGCGATGATGTGCCTTATGGAGAAACTAGGCTTAGTTTAAGCATGATTTTATTGTGCCGTTGGCCCTAAGTTCAGTGTTGATAAATCAACAATGTATAGTAAGTATTTCTCCTAGGAGCAGTGGTTTGGTGTTCACTGAGTCAGTGTTTGTGTTGACTTTATACAACATAACTATCATGAATAATAAGAATTAATTATAATCAGTAGCCAATTGATATAATATATGCTGTCATTTAAAAATGATGCTGATGAGCCTGACCAGGCGGTGGCGCAGTGGATAGAGCATCGGACTGGGATGCAGAGGACCCAGGTTCGAGACCCCGAGCTCGCAGCTTGAGCATGGGCTCATCTGGCTTGAGCAAGAAGCTCACCAGCTTGGACCCAAGGTTGCTGGCCCAAGCAAGGGGTTACTCGGTCTGCTGAAGGCCTGTGGTTAAGGCACATATGAGAAAGCAATCAGTGAACAACGAAGGTGTCGCAACGAAAAACTGATAATTGATGCTTCTCATCTCTCTTCATTCCTGTCTGTCTGTCCCTATCTATCCCTCTCTCTGACTCTCTCTGTCCCTGTAAAAAAAAAAAAAGATGCTGATGAAATTAATGCAATCATATGAAAAAAATGTATGCTGTAGTGGTTAAGAGAAAAGAAACAAGAGACAAAGTTCCAAGTAGAGGACAATTAGTTATGTTTAAAATTTACTGAAGTGAAAATTAAAGGAAGTACACTAAATTTTTTTGAGTTAGGGTGATAGAATTATTTTTTCTCTATTTCTCAAATTTTTATAATATTGCCATTTTGCTTTTATAATGTCACATGTTAAAATTTGTCTTACTAGTTCTTTCAGAGTATTAGGTAATAAGAGGGGCTATATTTTCGCCTTCACAAGTGATAGAGGCAGTACTTTCTGGTGAAGGAGTTGACCATGTTAGAAGGACTTATTAACATTAGTATAAGAGAGTGTGCTCTCTGTGTTAAAGCAAATAAAAATTGTTCCCGGTTGCACTGTGAATACCCAGTGTTACACACTGGAAAAAAATCCAGTGTGAAATCCAGATTACACACCTCTAGCAAAGGTAAACCGGGTACTTACTCGGTAGATACTGCTGGAATTGTGCGTATAATTAATTTGTCTTGCCTACTCACAGCTTCTCTCATTTCTACATTGTCCCCCTATTTTGACACTGTTGAGAACTTGCCTTCTAAAATTAGGCTGGTGATGGTTGAATCCTGGCATTTCCATTTATTAACTACCTTGCCTTGTGTAAGTTATTTAATGTCTCTAAGTTTCCTGCAATGATATTACAGGGATAATTCTAGAATCCAGAGAGGGTTAAATGAAAGGCTAAGCACAGTATATAACATATATGGTACTAATCCCTGAATAAATGGTAGTTGCTACTATATTTGGCTTCATTCCCTTTATTGACTGTCTACTGTGTGAAAAAAAAAAAGGCTGTCAGTTGATGACTGAGGAATTAAAAAAATAAAAGTATTCCTGTCTATAAACATTCCCAGTCAACTTATAGAGATTGATATACAGTATATACTATATTATAATAGAACTGTGGTTCTCAGACTCTTTGATCTCAATATCAAAAAATTATTGAGGACTACAAAGGGCTTTAGTTTATATGGGTTATATCTTTTACACTTACCATAGTTGAAATTAAAATTGAGAAAGAATTTAAATACTATTTAATTTTTAAATAAAAACTATTGCATATTATCATAAAGAAGCTTTATTAGTGAAAAATAACTTTAGCTCCCATACCTCCAAATGTTGTGAGGAAACTAGGATTGGAGAAGAGATTTTTGCACGTTCCTTTAGTTTCTGACATAATACATTAGATGATAGCTAGGTCTTCACCTGCATTTCTGCTTTTATCTACTGTTGTATCGAATGGCTTACAGTAATCACTGAGAAATTTCACTGTATACTTGTAAGGGAGTGTCAATGAAAAAATAAAATGTCTTTATTTTTTAAGAGGATTTTTTATTAAATGTATTGGGGTGACATTAGTTAATAAGATTATATAGGTTTCAAGTGTACATTTCTGATACATGATCTGTATATTGTATTATGTGCCCACCACCCAAATTCAAATCATCTTTCGTCTCCATATATTTTACCCTCATTACTACCCCATCTACCCCTCTTCCCTTTGGTAACCACCATACTGTTGTCTCTGTCTATGAGTTTCAGTTTTATTCCTACCTGTGTGTGAAGTCATGCAGTTCTTAACTTTTTCTAATTTACTTATTTTACTCAGTATAATGTTCTCAAGGTCCATCCATGTTGTCATAAATGTCACTATGTCATCATTTCTTGATGCTGAGTAGTATTCCATTATATATGTGTACCACATCTTCCTTATCCAATCCTCTATCAAAGGACACTTTGGTTGTTTCCATGTCTTGGTCATTGTGAATAATGCTGCAGTGAACACAGTGGCGCATATATCTTTGTGAATAAATGTTTTCAAAATCTGAGGGCAATACCCAGAAGAGGGGTTCCTGGGTCATATATTCATCCTAATCTTAAGTTTTTGAGGAACGTCCATACCATTTTCCATAATAGTTGTACCAGTTTACATTGCTACAAGCAGTGAATGAGGGTTTCTTTTTCCCCATATCATCTTATTATGAAAATAGTTCTGCCCTCACATACCCCCTAAAAGTTCTCAGGGATCCCAGGAATGCCCAGAGCACCACTGCATTGAATGTAAGTATGAAGAAGAGAAAAAATAGCTAACATCTATATTATGCTTATGTATAAAATCTATTATTGTGCAAGACGCTATTCATAGTGAGTTACCGTATTTCCCCATGTATAAGATGCTCCCATGTATAAGACGCAACCTTAATTTTGGGGCCCGAAATTTAAAAAGAAAACAAGTATTACATAAAGTAATCGTACTCAAGTTTCATTAAACATACAACTCCTCATCACTGTCAAAATTCCCATCAATTAGCTTGTCCTCATCTGTGTCTGATGACAAATCACTGTCTTAAACAGTGAGAGCAAAAACAAGTGCAAAAAAGCGAGAAATGCAAGTAAAAAAATTATACCGCTGTATAAGACGCACCCAATTTTTAGACCCCAAATTTTTCGGGAAAAGGTGCGTCTTATACATGAGAAATACGGTCTATACTTAAACCTCACAGCAACTCTATGAGGAAAGCACTATTGTTATTTTTTCTAACTTCCATATAACATCAAAGCACAAAGGGTTAGTTCCTCAAAGTGGAGCCAGCATTTAGTTTCAGATACTCTGGATCCAGGGTTCGAACCCTTTTCTATGCTGCTGTACTACTTCCTTACTTGGGAACTGAGGAAGATTTCATAGAGAAGACATTTTTCTTAAGGGATATGCAAGAATAGGAGTTCTTATAAATGATCTTGAGAGAACACTTCATGGCTACTAAATATAGAACAGGATTTTATTCTTGGGAATGTTTTCAGCCTTCAGCTTTGACCAATCAGCTTCTTCTAAATCACTTTATATTCAGATTTTTTAATTGCATCAACAGCACTGCCCTATATACACCAGTCTGTCCAGGGTTCCAAACAAGAGCTGCCAGTTAATGCAGTTTCAAGGCTAAGAAACAAGATTGCCCCCATGTTTTTATTGTGATAAAATATACATAACATACAATTTACAATTTTAACCATTTTTAAGTGTACACTTTAGTGGCATTACATACATTTATATTGTTGTGCAATCATCACCATCATCTATCTCTAGAACTTTTATATTTTCCCAAACTGAATTGCTCTACCCATTAAAGAATGATTCCCATTCCCCCTCCCCCCAGTCACTGTCAGTTAACATTCTACTTTCTGTCTCTATGAATTTGACTACTCTAGATACTTCATATTAGTGAAATTATTGAATGGTTGTCCTTTTGTGATGGCTTATTTCACGTACTATAATTTTTCAAAGCTCATGCATATGTGATGTGTTGGAATCTCCTCCCTTTTTAAAGGCTGAATAATCAAGCCAGCGTTTTGTTTGTTAAGAATAAATCATGGGCCTGACCAGGCCGTGGTGCAGTGGATGGAGCGTTGGCCCGAGATGCTGAGGACCCAGGTTGACCACCTTGAGCACAGGCTCATGTGACATGAGTGAGGAGTCACTCGCTTGAGTGTAGGATCATAGATATAACCCCCTGGTCGCTGGCTTGAGCCCAAAGGTTTCTGGCTTGAAGCCCAAGGTCATTGGCTTGAGCAAGGGATCACTGGCTCAGATGTAACCCCCCGGTCAAGGCACATACGAAAAAGCAGTTAATGAACAACTGAGGAGCCACGACAAAGAATTGATGCTTCTCATCTCTATCCCTTCCTGTCTGTCCCTGGCTGTCTCTCTCTCTCTCTCGCTTAAAAAAAAAATAGAATAAATCATGGACACAGGACCTAAGGAAATATCTGTTAATAAAAAAAAGAATGTAAAATACTATGGAATTTAAATAAAGTAACATAAACCTATAATGTACTGTTTCTATGCCTTATTACAAAACTGCTATTTTTTTCTTTTTTTTAAATTGGTTGATCTTAGGAAGACAGAGAGGGATAGGTGAGAAGGGGAGAGCATTCACTTGTTGTTCCTTTTAGTTGTGTGTTCATTGGTTGCTTCCTGTATGTATCCTGACCCAGGCTTGAATCCACAACCTTGGTGTTTCTGGATGATGCTCTAAGCAGCTGAGCTAACTGACCAGGGCTTACAAAGCTGTTATTTTCAACATTTATCCTAAGAGTCATAATGTTCTCTGGATAAGAAGAATTCAGTAGGAGACTAAAAAAACAAAAAGGAATGGCCAAGCAACGCTAGCAGCCAGGCTGTATACTGCCAGACTCTGGCCTTCTTTTCCCTTTCTCGTGCTTTTTTCTGCTCCCAGCCCCTTTCCCTCATCACAGAGAAAGGAAAACAAAACCCTCTTTCTAGGAATGGCCATTTTATGGAACTGTTCACAATTTAAAACGCAGGTGAATTAAATATTTGACTCTATAAAATAAAAGCCAAAAGAAACAAGTACATTCCTATTTGACCATAACCTGTGGTTTTTGGGTGAGGGATGTGGGAAGATGGCTTCTGTGGGTCATGGTCCTTGAGAAGGATTTGTACCGCAAAGTTTTTATTATTATGGGACCATGCAGAGAACTGAGCTTTCAGAATATGTTCCCGAATGACTGGTGTATGCTCAGCACTAGGCTAGGCACTGGAGACATAGCAGTGAACAACCTTGTCACGGCACTGCCCTCACAGAATTTACAGAGCGGGAGAGCAGATAGTTAAAGAGCAGTTATAATATAATGATATGTGCTTTTAGGAGTGGGCAGGTTGAAGAAGGTGAAAGACTACAGGCAGCTAGAGGAGAACATAAGTAGAGCATCTAACCTAGACTTAAGGGATCCAGAAAGACTTCCTGAAGGAAGTGATCCCAGACATGAACCCTGAATAACAAGCAAGAATTGGGTGGGAAGAAATGTACAGAGTGTGTGGCATGCAAAGAAGACTGCAAGTACTAAATTCCAGAGGCGCGCGCGAGAGAGAGCAGTGAGTGAAGAGGGGTGAAAAATATGATTGGTGAATTGTAGGGCTGGTATCAAACAAACATGAGGCTAGAGAAGCAAAGCATGTCAAGAGGGTTGGTCTTTATTCTAGGTCAGTGGTTCTTAACCTGGGTTCTATCGAACCCTAGGGGTCGGTCCGATGAATCGGTCTCAGGGGTTCGGAGAAGCCTCTGCCGCGGAGGCCAGAATAAAGTAATACCGTAATTTGTTGTGAATTCACGCACTTTGTTGGTTTTGTTCTTTGAGCAAGGTGATGTTCATGCATGGCTCATTTTGTGCACCAGTAAAAAACATATAACTATGTCTTGAATTTGGAAAAAAAAGTTATTTTATTTATCACTAAAGAAGGGTTCGGTGAATGCGCATATGAAACTGGTGGGTTCGGTACCTCAAAAAAGGTTAAGAACCACTGTTCTAGGAGCAGGTTTTATAAAGTTGAGTAGTATGTTCAGGATTACATGCTAAGAAAAGCGCTAAGGCTATGGAGAGAATGGATTAAGATGGAGAGACTAGAGATAAGGATAAAATAGGGGATTGTTAAAATAATCTAAGCAGAGATGATGATGACCGCAGGAAGTCCTTTTGCAATGGAGAGATGTGCACCACTTGAAGAGATATTCAGGAATTTGAAGGATCCTTTTTAAAGGGTAAAATAATGATTCATACACACAAAATGATTGTGTCGAAGATTTTATTTAAGTCACTAATTAATGAGGGAACCAGTCGAATGTATAAGAAAAATTCAGAGAACACACATATATGTAGGCACTAGGGTAATGCTGAAATGAATGTGCAATTAGGGGCAAACTGATTAGTATCCGGAGGGTATTAATAATCAATTGCATTCCACCACATACAATTCATTTGCATTTCCATGAACAAGACTCAGTTGCATTACTAGCGTGCTACCATTTTCAAAGTTACGAATATCTCCAAAACAAGAATAACTTCATATAAACTAGGAATGGTGAAGTAGGCTAGGATACTCAGCAATTATTGTTGCCTGTTATGTCTTTGGTAATTTGGAGGGGAGTCATATTAAGAAACAGGTTCAGGGAAGAGAATGCACAGAGAAGTACAGGGTTGGGACTATAAACCAGAGATGCTTATATTGTGGGCAGTAGCAGAGAACAGGAATGTGATGAAAGGTGGTGATGAAAGGTGGAATTAGCTGACTACAAAGTTTGAAGAATTATTCCCAGTAGTCCTCTGATTTATAGTGTCAGTATTAGAACTCTTCATTTATCCTGTGTCCCTCTGTGCATTGGTCCCTAACACCTGCTTGCCTGGTTTAAAAGTCTAAAGAATGATGTTGATTAAGAATGTTCAGTTAGATGAAGTTATGAGAGCAGGCAGGGAGCAGTATCACAGTTGGTGAAGACTTGTAGCCACTAAGTGGGAGGGTCCAGCACCGCTGCTGAGACATGGCAGGACAGTTGATCCTGGAGCACAAGCAGGGCCAAAGTGGGGATCAGCTGTGATGGAGAAGGAATAGTATTGTACAACTTGAGAGCTCCCCTGTGATCACTCTGGATGCTAAGAGGTCGAAGCCTGGACACACCTGTTCTAACCATATAGCAGAGAAAATGAGACTTAAGTCATGATGTGATAAATTCAACAATAGGACCTAAAAATATGTATAATGTGTTTTTGATTGAACTAAATTGATTTAATGAAAATAACACTGAGGATCGAGAACCATGTCCTGTTTATCTTTCTATCTCTTGGATACCTAGCATAGGATCCAGTAATTAGATTTCACAATGAAAACTACTATATTGGATTATGGCCTAAAAGAGTTCATGAGCTTACCCCAGATCATACAGCTGCTTAAGTCAGTGGTTCTCAAAGTGTGCGCCAGGGCACCATAGAAGATTTCCAGGTGCGTCCTATGGTTTTCCAGAGAAATATGGCCTGTTGGGGACCAGAAAACCAACAGGGTTTTTGGAGTTTAGATTTTTGGGGGACAGAGCTGTGGGGAATTGGCTGTAAGCTGACAGTCTGCCCAACCCCCTACCTCACTTGCCTGATTAGGTTGCAAAAGGCTGTTAAACTGTGGTGCTGGATTGTTTACACTACCCCCCATGTTCCCCAGAAAGACTGGAGGCAACTTTCTTCTATCCTTTGTTTGGTGTAAAGTTAAAATGATATGTATGGTGGGGGTTTTCTGCACTCAACACAATTAAGAGTAGAAAGAGAGGAATTCTTCAATGTATTGATGAGGAAATGAGAGTTTGCCTTTCAAATATATCCCCAAACTTTGAAGAAATCACTAGGACACATCAGGCTCATGTTTCTCATAAACACGAGAATGGAAAAACTTAACACATTTGCGCCGGGACCTGCCGAATTTACTAACTCTTACTAAGAATGTATTTATATATATAAAAAGATAACTTTTTTGTCGTTTTTATTTATTTATTAACTTCTCTTTTTTACGAGTTCTAAAAAACGTAACTCAAAATATGTAACAAAAATGTTTTTTAATGTCAGAATAAATTTAATTTTGTCGTATTTATTTCATTTAATTACCATAAAAGCATGCTTGGATTTTATATTTTTTTCTTTAATATTTGACTTAATTATCATAACATATTTCTCAGAAAGTTGTATATAGTGCACCTACAATTATTTGTAGGATTTTAAATGCGCTCCGACTTCAAAAAGTTTGAGAACCACTGGCTTAAGTAAAGCTTCTAGGATTCATACTCAATTTTTCTGACACTAAAAGTCCTGCCACCAGGATGAGTGATTTACACTGCAACATCTCATGGGATTTTCAGCCTACCAATTATTAAAAAAGGTGAAAAGGTATTTTTAAAATTTTTCAAATTTCTCATGTTTTCAGTAACTGAAATATAACTGCAAAATTTAGATATGCTTTAACTAAGAAGAGGTAACTTTCTGAAATGTCCTAGTTTGAAATCAGATGGGCCTGACATGCTATCTATTAACCTAGCAAACTTGGACAAATTATTTAACCTCTCTGACCCTCAGTTGTTTTTTTTTTCTGATCTATAAAATGATAATATTAACCTCGATGAAGGTATGAAGATTAATTGAGATAAAGTATTTAAAATATATAAGCATTAAAAATCGATGCTTTAACAGATACTGGCATTTTTTCTTTTAAGGCATAGTTTATATCAAAACTTGCCTTTATTTAAACATGGCTATATTTAGCACTTAGTTCCTTTGCTTAAGTCATGATCCATCTAAATTTAGTTTTTCCAATATAATTTTGGTAGAAATATTTTTATTTCTTGATATGTGTACCACTTATTTCAAGTACTTTGTTTTTCTCTCCTTCTTCCTAGTATACTGACTTTTCTC
This sequence comes from Rhynchonycteris naso, assembly GCA_037038555.1. NCBI lineage: Eukaryota > Metazoa > Chordata > Mammalia > Chiroptera > Emballonuridae > Rhynchonycteris > Rhynchonycteris naso. Next base: position 42,530,651 of record CM073002.1, read on the forward strand.
TTGCGCTCTGGTATTCCATGCTTTACCATTACATGTTCCCAGAATCACATTGCTGGATTACAACTTACATTGCGTTTGGTTTGTTCTAGTTTTTTAGGTCCCATTTATTATTTCTCAGATGCAACAGACATTTCTAATTCAACATCTATTTCTAATTCAGCTTTTCAAAATACATTTACAATTCAAGATTGTTTTAAAAATACTTTTTAGAAGTATTTCCTGGAAGTCCATAACTATATTATTTTCCTCTGACATTTCCTGAATATGTGCAAATATACTGAAGTCATAACTGGAAAGATATACCTATCAGACCTCTTGTGACAAAAGCATTTAAGGAAGTTTAGAATGGTATAATAAGCATTAGATCAGCTTCCCATTGTTGAGGAAGAAAAATGTTACTAAACCATGATAGAGCTCAATTTTCTTCAGAGAAGGGTCAATAGTACCTACTCAGCCAACTTCACATGGCCATTATGAGGTTCAAATAAGATTAGCCTGACCAGGTGGTGGTGCAGTGGATAGAGCGTCAGACTGGGATGCCGAAAACCCAGGTTCGAGTCCCCGAGCTTGCCAGTTTGAGCGCGGGCCCATCTGGCTTGAGCAAAAGCTCACCAGCTTGGACCCAAGGTCGCTGGCTCCAGCAAAGGGTTGCTCAGTTTGCTCAAGGCCCACGGTCAAGGCACATATGAGAAAGCAATCAATGAACAACTATGGTGTCGCAACGGCAACAAAAAACTAATGATTGATGCTTCTCATCTCTCTCCGTTCCTGTCTGTCTGTCCCTATCTATCCCTCTCCCTGAATCTCTCTCGGTCCCTGTAAAAAAAAAAAAAAAAAAAGATTAAAATACCGGGTGGGGCAAAAGTAGATTTACATTTATGAGTACACAAAACACAGTTTATTCTTGTATTATTATTAATTATTGTATTATTTTTCATGCAGCTGTAAGCTGACTTTTGCTTAACCCTGTATATGCAGCTTCTTTGGAAACGCAATATAGAAATGTAAGAGAACACAGTGATTATTGTTATTCTTCGCACTCTCTTCTTATAAGTCCATGAGCACACAGGACAGTGGAGCACAGTCTTAGAGGAAGTGTCTGTGTGCCCCCTAACTAATGAGAGCCAGTCATGATATTCTTCCCTCCTTCTCTTAGCTTTTCGGACTGGCAATCAGAAGGCTTAATGTGATGAAAGCCTATATGCTCTATTTGTGACTAAAGGCATTTAGACCTTTTCATTGCTGGGTGTTGTGTTTGCAGAGTTATTTACACCACCTAGCAACCTGGCCCAAGACAAACAGTCCCTATTAGCTACACAGTGACTGGCTATACCTGTCATTGCTCTGTTAATGTAACAGCAAACATTTACATATCTAGAAGATGGCATTCCCCTCCCTGCCCCTTTTACTGTTAAATTAATTTTTTTCTCTATTTGTTTTATGGTCTCCAAAACTAATATGTACAATGAGAGAATTGAAAGACATAGGAGTGGTCGTTTGGGTCAATCATCTTTACCAGAGCAGGAGTCTTACAATGTCTCTGATAGATTGAGCATTTTCAGTGATGGCAATGCTAATCAGTTTTGAGATATTCTTTTCCATTGTTAGATTGTGCTGACTCCTTATATTCACAGAATGTTTTTTAATCATTAAAAGGGATCTTAGAGACCATTAGCTCATTTTCTTCAGTTTGCAGATGACAAAATTGAGGAGCAAAGAGGTTAGGTGACTTGCCCAAGGCCAAACTACTAATTTATGGCACAGCTGGGGCTCCTGACTTCTGGTAGCCTATTTCCAAATCATTAAACTGCAAAGTGACTGAAGTCATAAACATTGAGTCATCAGTCTGATTCTTATAATATCTTTGTCTTAGAAGTCATATGGCCAAAAAAGACACAAAAACACATTTTTCTGCCTGACATAAGGGTTGCTGAGTGAACTGGAGCCAGAGACTTTTTAATATTCCTGTCAGGTTTTGGTCCCAGGCCCATCAGTGGCAATGTGGGTGAGACAGAAGTAGAGCCTGCCATATGCTAGGGGACTTTGAAAGGTTGCCTGGTCTCTGCCTTCCTTCTGAAAGGACTGTACTTAAAGTAAATGTGCAAACTTTTGTCCTGTGGAATGACTCGCTGGAAGCTGTAGGGTCACCCCTTGCCCTGTGTGGGGGGGGAGGGGGAGGGAGGGAGGGAGGGGGCGGGGTGAAAAGGAAGACAGAACGCTGATTGGTTATGATGGAAGACAGAGAGACTCAGAGGGATTTAAGGTATATGGACAGATTAGAGTGGAGGGAGGGCCATTGGAAGTAGTGTGCTATAGAGAGCTGACAAGCAATGTTATCTCTTCTGAGAAATAACCAAGAGCTTTAAAAGGAGGACCTGGCAGCCCCTTTGAACCTGTGATCCAATGGGCTAGCCTTAATATCTTTTTAGTTGTAGATGTAAAAATATTTATTTCAGGCTCATCAGATGCACCAGTAAGAAAGACATTTCCACTCTAAATTTCAAACTTTTGACCTCATATCCTTGTAAAGACATATGATCAGACTCATTCCCAAAAAGCAGAAAGCTTCAATTGTTATTATCTTTTTATTAATCTATGTACCTCTAGTATAAGCATGTATCATGGCCTGTCTTCATTTGTGTTTGTGGCTATCTCCCCTATTAAACTTGTGTTCTAAAGAACAGGGACTTTGTCTCTTTAAGGATGAAATATATAAGGCATTCTAAAAGATAGAGAGTATGCTGTCTTCACACTTTTATATTCCCACGTTGCTTCTAAGAAACACTGTACAGTACATAGCATACAGCAGGCACTCAGAAAGGGTTACTGAATTACAGCCCTAACTTTCTTCATGTGCCTGTACAATCCTCCTTTCTGTCCTTGCAGATATGTAGACTCAGAATAATTTTCTCTGGGGGCCTAAGCTGTCAGGGTCAATGCAAATATACACTGATCTTCATGAAAATGGCTGCTCTGAACAGCCCTCGAAACAGCGGTGCCCACATTTTTGACAGTTCTAATTGTAGGTGATGTTAGAACTCAGAAGGAGTAAAGTGTTCTATTCAGAAGACTTAAATTTTAAATAAAGGAATGAAACAAAATAAAGGTGTAAATATCTGATGGGAATATGGATGTGGCTTTAAAAGGTAAAAATTCATTTGTTAACAGTGCACACTCTCTTGCATCCTTTTACCATTACTGATTTTTTGAAGAGAATCAAACATTGGCTTCTGAAAAGACAGTGGGTTTTAAAGAACGGAAAACCGTTGGGTTGAGGGAAAGATGGGGAGGAGATTATTCAAGTGTGTATGAAATGTGTGGTATAGGTTAGGGAAGGAGCTTGGTGTTTGATTCAGGAGGGTTGTCGAAGACAAAGGAAAAATGACAAAATAACCCTTCTGAAAAGAATAATACTGATCATAAACCTAATAAAGTGAGACCATAAAATTGATAACTTTCCTGATGTGAGTATACTAATTATGTGAAATTTCCCCCTCATATTTGTCGCCCCAACAATATATAGTCCTTTGTCCCAGTTTCAGTTTAGCTACTTCCTTATTCCGTCTCCAACTGCCTCGCCTGATGGAGTGCAGGGGAAACTGAGCCCTGCCCCTGCCTCCTCGGTGTTCCCTGCTGGCTACTCATTCGTAGTAGCAGCTCATCACCACGGGGAAACTCCCTCACCATCATGCCCAGGCAGCCACTACAGCCTATCAATTCTGTCTTCTAACCATCTCGGATTCTTTATACAGTAGCTTTTTTTCTATCTTCCATCCATCTTCTACCCTTAAACAGAATCATCCTTCAAATCTAACATGCCACTTCCCTTAACCTCTCCATACTTCTCTGCCTGTAGGGGAAAAGAAAGTCCTTTAATCTACCTTCCTAGCCCAATCTTTTACAGCCCTCATCACCTCCTACCAGCCCTGCTGACATGTCCCCCTTTTCTAAATAACCACGTGGTTCCTTTCACACGTCTTTGCAGAGTCTTTATCTTCCTTATACCTCTTCCCTAGTTCTCTTGGACAGCAATTTCCTCTTCCATGGACTTCAGAAATGTGTACCCATCTCCCCCAGAGAGCTTCTGATCCTACAGAGTAATCATTTACTTGTATGTCTCTCCTCTAACAGGTGAGCTCCGCCAGAGCAAGGGGCCCCTGTCTTGTTCATCTTTGCATCATTCTTATTGCTTAACATGGAGCCAGCGCTATGAGACTGATGAAGCATTTGTTGAATCAGTGAATGAGCTGAATAGAAAATACCTGACAAGCGACCACCTTCCTCACAGAAATGGGAGTTTCTAGTTGTAGTCTTGTCATTGAGGTAGCACATCTGACGAGTGCCTTTTTTAGATGGCTGTTGTGAGAACGGGCATCAATAAAAGTTTTTGAGTATCCGTGAGATGTGTCTAAGCTAAGGCATTTAAACAGTAATATCAAAAATAGAACAAAACAAAAAACAATTGTTTTAGCTTTTCTAAGTTGTATTCTCTTGCTAAGAATAATCTAGGTACCCACTATGGCTTAATGTAAGACCGCAAAAAGTATCTTAACTTCATTTTTCTCTCAGCTTGTAATTTTCTGATTATTTCTATAAACTTGATTTTCTGCATCTTTCTCCTTCTTATTAGGATCATTCCTGTTTTCTGTCTTCTTTTTACCTGGTTATGCCTGCTTTACGATGATCATATTTAGAGGAAGTAATCCATAGCAACTAAGCCCTTAGCTTGCAGTGAGAGGCAAGGAGAGGAATCGGCCTGTAGAGCACTGTTTGGGGCTGTGCAATTTTATACAAGCCTGTGCACGCCAAATCGCATAGCTTCTTGCTAGGTTAACTTCTCAGTTTTCATTTGATGGTAAGTAATGTCACCTTTTACTTTTCAAAACATTAAAAATAGATGAAGCAACTCCGAACCTATTGTTTTTTGCTGTTTTTGTTTGTTTTGCCAGAGCTTCTCAAATCATCAAGTCCTCTCTACTTTCCTATATTTAAAGTGTGACCATTTTTCCTAAAATTTCCTGAATTCAGAATTTTGGTGTGGGGCTTTGGGTGGGGCAGGGTTGGGGGAGAAAGGCAGTGCCTGTGAGTTCCTTTTGAAAATCTGACTGCAGAGTCCCTTGTCTGCACTCAGAGCGGCCCTGTTTCTCAGTCCCTTCTGTGGACGGCTGCACTGATGGATGGGTTCTCCTTGGGGAGCTCTGTGGATCAGCCCTCCGTCCATTACCATGTAGCAGGATTATCATTTACAGCCCAGATGGTGACTGACGGCCCCACCACTCCCTATTGACTTTAGTGAAGTGGCCGAGGTATTAACTATTCAATTGCTTCCCTCTTTTTAAATAATTGATGCTATTTGCAAAGGGCTCTGTATAAAAATACTTATAAAAACATTGAAAAAAAAGTTAGGTTTCATCTGAATGCAAAGAACATTATATGTTATAATAAAAAATAAACAACTACATGATCAGGCTTATTTTTCTTGGTATACCCTCTGTGTGGAAAGAGTCTTTGAGGCACAAAATCTGGTCAGAATACTGAACTTTCTTTTTTATTATTTTTTTAAAGATGTTATTCATTTTAAAGAGGGTGGGGAGCAGGAAGCATCAACTTCCATATGTGCCTTGACCAGGCAAGCCCAGGGTTTTGAACCAGCGACCTCAGCGTTCCAGGTAGACACTTTTTTTTTTAAAGGCATCATATCCGCTGCTTTTTATTTATTTTTCTTTTTATTAAGTTTAGTGGGGTGACACTTTACCCACTGCGCTGCCCCAGGCCAGGCATATTACTGAATTTTCAAAGGAGAATTTTCATAGGAGGGTGTCAGATCTTTCTTCTTCTTGGTTGGTTGTTAAAGCTTATGGATCTGCCTCTTCCATGAAAACCCTCCATACTTGCATGCCAGGTTCCTGCCAATAAAACTTGTCATTCTTTGCTACTTAAGTTTCATTTGAAAGCTTGGGGGTCATAAACGAAGGTCAAGGAAGATTTCCTGAAGGAGATGTGGTCCACACCCTTCTGGATTCAATCAGATTTGCAAAGAACTACGATTTTGCTTTGAATCTCTTACTGCCACTATTTCTTTTCTGGGCTATTTGGGGGTGCCCCTGTATGGAGAGGTACTTTAAAATTCCCGGGAGAGGTGTGACTCTGTTTGCTGTGAGTATTGTTGAGACTGCTTTACCGTTCTCTGTGGACTGGCGGAGACCCCGGCTTTGGTATGAGTAAACACTGCTACTGCTGGACAACCGATATGTTTTTATCTATCTTGAATAATTAATTATGTCTTTTAAGCCACACAAGGTTCTGGTCCAAATTTGTGAACCATCTTTAGTAGTTGATAACATATAAATTATTTTTGTCTACTGGTTTTTACCTTGGGTTTTCTGTTTTGTTTTTGGCATTTTATTCCTATTTCCCCTCCACTTATTTACCTATTGTACTGTGTGCTTTTTTTTGTGTGTGTGTGTTTTTACTGTGAGCATTTTTCAAAAACCTCAAGTCTTTTTTTAGGACAAAGTCCATGTGTCTGTCTCCTAATGTGTATTTGTTTATTGAAATCAATTCAAGAAATCGAGCTTAACATAGTCTCAAATAAAACCATTATATTATTATTTTTGAATTTTAATATGGAGGTGTGTTTTTGAACTCTTAAGATCTTTAACAGCTCCACAATGTGAGCCCTGGACAGCATTTATTAGACAGGATGTAGAGGCCAGATGACGCCTAGAAGTCTTCCTGTGTAATTTAACCCTGGGTGCTGTGTTGTTTGGCTTCACTGGCCACCGAGTGTGCATATATAATTATGTGCGTGTGTGTAAAAAGCCCAGCCCTGATAGGAAAGGAGGGAGGAACATCATTAGCGGAGATTAGATTTGTCTCTCCAGCTGGGCAGTGTGCCTCTGAATTCCAAGGGCTTTCCCCAGTGTAAATTATCAGACTGACCCAGCTGCTGTTCAGTTCCCCTCTGGCTGAACTGCTTTTGCTAATGCTGTTAAGCTGTGGCTCAAGAGGCAACACGTCCTGAGATGCTAGATATGTCTTCTTCATGTAAGAAGAAAAACCTACCTCCTTCTCATAGTCTCAAGACAGTGGTACACAGTCTTCTCAAAGCAAAAATTAAAAGGTAAAATGGATAAAAACACAAACTATGTGCCAAACTTTAGCTACACATCTAGTACTTTGAAAATTGTTAGACTGAACTATAATTCCTGTTCAGCTAAGGCAAATAGGAGTAACCTGATTCAAAGAGTTTCGTTCTGAACAGTGGGGAGTATCTGACTTTAGATTTGCTGCTGTTCTGAACTTGGTGAAGTCTCAGCAAATTAACCCCACTTTGCACTCTGGACCAAATATAGGTTCAGGCCACAAGAGGGTCTTGTCTGAAGGCCTTCAGCAACAACAGGACACTCCTATAAAAACTTGCACCTTTTTAATATCACATGAAGCACAAGGTTTATCATACTATACATATCAATTGGTTGAGTAGAATTCACAGATATAGTAAATGATCTTTTTCTGTTTCCTCTATTGAGAATTAAGGTTATATGTGTGTGTTGTACTAATAATCCAACTCAAAAGGGCATGTGTCTTCCCACTATGATTTTATTGCTTAAGATAGCCAACTTATTGATATAGATAACCTAATTGTCAATATATCCTTTGAGGGTCAGGGATAATAAATGTGCAGATAATATAGGAACTGTAATTAAGTGATTGTTTTAAATATTTTTTCTAAGTCAGTAATAGTTATTTTCATACCAATCCTATTGACAGGTAACAAAATTATCTGACCTAAATGGGGTTTATTTTTCCCTTCCTTCCTTTGCTTTTCTTTTGGGGAAAATGATAATAGACTGAGGAATAGGACTAAACTGTACAGAACAAGGAAATCAGAGAGCAATGGGGCCATCCACTTACCAGTTTTTAGGACTGCAAATGCCCAGCACAGTCCCTTGGTCCTCAGTCACCATCAGTTAGCAGCTATCATAGCAGCTATACTTACACTCTGCATAAATAGCAGCCCAAATAATTCATCCTTTTAAGATTAAATAATGGATGTGATTGAGAATTTAGTATCTTACCTCCTATTAGTGAAGACTTTATGAAGAGGGGGATTTGAAATACAAAAGATTGAAGAGAGCCTGACCAGGCGGTGGCACAGTGGATAGAGCATCGGACTGGGATGCGGAGGACCTAGGTTCGAGACCCCGAGCTTGCCAGCTTGGACCCAAGGTCGCTGGCTTGAGCAAGGGGTTACTCAGTCTGCCGAAGGCCCGCGGTCAAGGTACATATGAGAAAGCAATGAACAACTAAGGTGTCACAATGAAAAACTGATGATTGATGCTTCTCATCTCTTTTCGTTCCTGTCTGTCTGTCCCTATCTATCCCTCTCTCTGACTCTCTCTCTGTCCCTGTAAAAAAAAAAAAAAAGGATTGAAGAGAGAGAACCTGAACTTTCAGTGAACAGAAGGATGACATTGTGAGAACAGGTGAAGGACTTAGCACTTCTCCAAGAAGGGTTCTCTTCTAGTTAACCATTGTTAGCGAAGGCAGAGAGGAAGCACACTGGTGAGAATGGGACAAATCCTGGAGGGAAATTGGTGGCAGACATTCACACTTGAATGTGAGAACTGTTTACTCATATCCAGGAGTAGAAACTAGGTGGATTATCACTAAAGTTAAAGCTGGCAATCAAGCCAATGAAGTGGGTGATAACCTGTGCCGCTGTACAGGGTCCTGTGCTTGGTTTTATTTATTTAAGTTTTTAAAAAAGTTGATTTGAGAGAGAGAGAGAGAGGAAGGGAGAGAGATGAGAAGCATCAACTTGCAGTTGTGGCATTTCACTTGTTCATTGATTGCTTCTCATATGTGCCTTGACTGGGGGGCTCCAGCTGAGCCAGTGACCCCTTGCTCAAGCCAGCGGCCCTGGGCTCAAGCCAGTGATCTTTGGGCTCACGTCAGTGACCATAGGATCATGTTAATGATCCCACACTCAAGCTGACAACCCTGCACTCAAGCTGGATGAGCCCTCTCTTAAGCCAGCAACCTCAGGATTTTGAACCTGGGACCTCAGCATCCAAGGTCAATTCTTTATCCATTGCACCACCACCAGTCACGCTAAAGATTTACTAAATTCTGTTTTGCATTGTAGTTATTGTTTACTTGACTATCTGTTGTATACTCCTTGAGCTTAGGACTGTCTACTGTCTTTATTCCATCATCCACAGCATCGTCACACAATGTCTAGCACAGGCTCAGTGCATGCTTACTGAGTGAGTGTCTTTGCCCATTTGGGCTGCTATAGCAAAATACCACTGACTAGGCACCTTACAAACAACAGAAATTTATTTCACACAGTTCTGGAATCTAGAAGTCTGAGATCAGGGTGTCAGGTTGGATGAGGCCCTCTTGGTTGTATTCTCACATAGTGGAAGGGCAAGGGATCTCTCCGGAGCTTCTTTCACAAGGGCACTAACCCCATTTACAGGTATGCCATCCTTATGATCTAAAGACCTCTCAAAGGCCTCACCTACTAATACCATTACCTTTGGAGGTTAAAATTTCAACAACATATACATTTTGGGGCAATACAAACATTTTAGACCATAACAGTGAGTGAATTGGAGGAACTACCCTAGATATTTTGTGTGGTTAGAGCACTTGGTTGTAATTCCCTAAAATGAAACAACCAGTTAATATCAGTTGATCTTGCTGGAAATAGTTTTGACTCTTAGAATTACTGTTTAAGAGAGAAATAATAAAAGCAAAGTTGTAAGTGGAAGTGAGGCCCCCTAGAATTGTATAGTGGTGTGACCCTGGGTAATGAGAGTCCAGGAGTGGAAAAATTAAAAAAGACTGGAGGGCCCCAGATTAGTCAGGAAAAATTACCTAAAACAGTTTGAAGTCAGAAAAACAGGAAGCCTAGGGTACCACTTGATTCTCAATTTAGTTCTCAACTTTTCTTTTTGTAGCACCTTCCCTTAATTAAATTATAATGCCATGTCAAGAAAAGGTTTGAAATAAAGGCAGTAACATGGTAGGCCTATTTAAGGGTACCTAAATACATTTTTTATTCTAAAACTAAATGCGAGCTACTGAGAAATTTTAGTAAAGACTAAATTTTTCATTCTGCCTAGGTTGTGTGAGTAAGGAGAGAGAAAATAAGAGAATAAACCAGAATCGGAATCTGAATTTACTAGGTTAAGTAATGGACTTTTCTTTGAGCTTCTCTGTGAACATAGTCAATCATACCTTTAATTCTGTCTCGTGGGATTAGGTATATGTAGGCTAAAGGAAAAAGCCATTAATTCCAAAACCTGGATTATCCAAGGTTAATTTCTAAGTCACTGGTACAATTGGTGAGCCATTCTAATCTCATTGTCATTTCAGTGAATATGAGAAGACCATTTAGTGGGTTAGGAATAAGAGCTCTGTGATTCCTCATAGGTATTTAATGAATTAGTTTCGTATTTTGAATTTTGGTGTTCAATTCATGTTAACCTAGTGAGGTTGAATGGATGCCCCATTTCAAAATCCATTCTCACTAATGAATCTACTTGCTCTTATGGTGGGCCAGTGAAAAAGGGCTTTGTGGAAAAATTCATCAAATGAAAGTTGGAAATCATAGGGTGGGATGGGACCATCACAGAAGAGATGTGGGGTGTGTTCCCACAAATTTGTACCCAGTAAAATAAGGGTAATAAAAATAATATTGAAAGCATGCCTGGAAAGGAAATAAAATAGAAATATTAGAGATTTTATGGGGAGCACACTTTGGTTTACCTCAATACAAGAGGGAAACAATTTACGGGCTGATTATGCATTTGTCTGTGAACCTTGTCTGTCAACCTCTTAGGAGATAACCGGTGTTTCTTAGCCATTTGCTGCCAGCAACCTGGATCTTTACCTCAGCCATGAACTCAGCACTGATTCTGAGGTGGGAAACTCTAGGGGTAGCTTTCAGATTCTAAGGGCGCATAACCTTGACTGTGCTACACTCTTACCTCATTTTATTCTCTAGATTCACCTCTATGAACTTTGATTTAGACACACCCAGAGGTACCTCTGACTCAAAAGGTATTGAGGCTCTAAATCAGTGGTTCTTAACCTTTTTTGAGGTACTGAACCCACCAGTTTCATATGCGCATTCACCATACCCTTCTTTAGTGATAAATAAAATTTGATTTTCTTTCCCAAATTCAAGACATAGGTATATGTTTTTTTACTGGTGCACAAAATGAGCCGTGCATGAACATCAACTTGCTCAAAGAACAAAACCAACAAAGTGCATGAACTCACAACAAATTACGGTATTACTTTATTCTGGCCTCCGTGGCAGAGGCTTCTCCTAACCCCTAAGACCGACTCATCAAACCCCTAGGGTTCAATAGAACCCAGGTTAAGAACCACTGTAGTACAAAGTTAATTCTAATGTATACATTAATGGAAAGTCTTAACTGTAAAGCAATGTGATTACATTTTAACAAAGCTTGCCACAACTTACCCAACTAAATGGGCCCTGTCTTTATCAAGAGCATCGTGGTAAAAAGTGTCGGAAAAGTATCAGTGGCCTTGGAATGCTGATTGTATCAAAGGAGCCTGTTCTGGCGCTTCTACATTTGCGCAGGACAACTGGGGGACTTGGCCTTCAGAATGCCATTTGCAGATATCATTATTAAAGATAAGGGGAAGAAAAGCTCAAGTTAATCACCTCTCCACCCAGCCCTGCCCCTGTTAACTATTGTTAAGGTGACCAATCGTCCTCCTTTAGGGAGGATAGTCCTTCTTTTGTAAGTTCCATCCTCCCTCAAAAAGTGACCTTCTACATGTCCTCCTTTTTGATATTGGAAGACTAATCTGTAAATGTCCGTATTCGATTGACGCAGAATCGATCTGTATTGCGTGTGATGTGTCGTATTTGTATTTACATGAGTACTTTTTTCTTACAGTTATTATTAAAAATTAATAGGCATGTAAGCATAATTACAATATAAAATATTACAAATGTTTCATTATACATTTATCATCATAGTATATTATTTGTGCAATGAATAAAATGTTTTTTTTATTTACGATATTGTTTTCTTCTATTTATTTTTGTCATTTTCATTCTAAGAAAGTTGGTCACCTTAACTATTATACTGCTTTCTGTCCTTATAGCTTTGTCTTTTCTGTAAGTGGATTTCATATAAATGGAATCATACAGTATGTAGCCTTTTGTGTTTGGCTTTGTGCTTTCAAGATTCATTCATACTGTTGAATGCAAAATCTTTTTTTCTTACTAGCCTTCTTTCAACTTAGTAGAATTTGGTGGGGGAAGAGGGAAACCATAAAAAAAGGTTTATGTTCAATCCACCATGTTTAACTAGAAATCTTATTTAACAGTTTTAGAAAATAAATCAGAAAATTTGAGTATAGAGAGAAACCCTTTGAAGATTTTGGGTTCTTGTTTATAGTAAGCACTCGATAAAATTTCTGTTAGTTTGATTGGAATCTGAGAACCCCAAAAGGGAGTTTTATCCATCTCTCCAGTGTACAAATGAAATATTTATATAATTTGTTGAAGACTTCAAGCTGGTAAGTGGCAGAGCTAGGATTCAAATCAATGAGGTCCTTTTGACTTGAAATCCCAGATTCTTTGCTATTACAACACATCTTAAGTATAATGTAATCAACATGGGAAACAACTATTTATGCTATACTGGGCTTCATTACAGTCTGGTTCATTACAGTTCTGGGAAGAAATTTGACATAATGATAGGTTATTCAAAAATTAAATTTGCTCAGTAGACTGTGTGTGACCAACTCTCCAATGTGTTGGACATCATCAGGAATCTGGCAATGAAATAGAAGAGCTTCCTCTCTTTAATACACAACCAGGGGGTAGTGACATTCAGAGAAGAATTCTGGGACAGATGAAGTGAAGTTGGAGATGGATCAGCAAGAACAACTGAAATGATTCAGAGAGGATGTGTCCTGCTTTAGGAATGCAGCCTGAGTTTTTTGTGTTTTTTTGTTTTGGTTTTTGTTTTTTTGTTTTTTTACAGGGACAGAGAGAGAGAGTCAGAGAGAGGGATAGATAGGGACAGACAGACAGGAACAGAGAGAGGTGAGAAGCATCAATCATTAGTTTTTCGTTGCCATCGCAACACCTTAGTTGTTCATTGATTGCTTTCTCACATGTGCCTTGACCACGGGCCTTCAGCAGACAGAGCAACCCCTTGGTGGAGCCAGCGACCTTGGGTCCAAGCTGATGAGCTTTTGCTCAAGCCAGATGGGCCCGCACTTAAGCTGGCGAGCTCGGGGTCTCGAACCTGGGTCTTCCACATCCCAGTCCGACGCTCTATCCACTGCGCCACCGCCTAGTCAGGCGCCTGAGTTTTTAAGACCCATCAGTATTAAAGAAAAAACATGTTGATATTTATAAAATCATCGTGTAAAACCTCTGGAGTTCTAGACTTTAAGAACATCAGATAAAACTTGAAAGTCTTTTGGAATAAACTTTTTAAGTATCACTTTTAAAATTTGAAAATGCATTTTTTACCTCAGTTTATTAATTCATCGAACCTCTATTAATGTTAGGTTCCATTCTAGGTGTTGGGAAAAACGGTACTAAGATAGTTCCTACCTTCAGCAAGCTTCTCTTCTAGTGAGAGAAACTAATGTGTTGTAGAGATCATTTACAGCATTAAATTTTGGTGAAAGCATAAAAGCATTAAAGTTTAATATAAAAATAAATTCAACACAGGAATAAGATTTTTGAAGAAGTTGTGAAGAAAAACAAGTGATGTTTATGTTATCCATTCCTTTTGGAAGTAGAAATTCCAAAAAACAATTACCCCACCACCACCATTGTGAGAGGCATGGTATCAGGCTAAAAAGGCCACTATCATTTCACAGGGTCTTCAGTTTACAGGGTGGTGTGTCTTTTTCTTTATTTTATAGAGCATTGTGATTGTAATTCATACTATGCTTTTAAAAAACCAGCTAGACATAATGTACATAAATTTGCTAACAATTATCTAGAATCAGAAAATGAGGGAGAAAAACATTCTCACACCACCAAGTAGACATCATATAGTCAATGTACCAGTTTTCATAGTTCATTCATAAGAAGCTTCTTCACGCCTTTGTACAAAACCTTTGAACAAGGCTGGTTATCTGGTTTCCGAGTCCAGGACAAATTATAAGGATAATTAATTACTCAAGCAGATTTACTAACAGCTATAAGAAGTGATGGCTAATGAGTTTACTAGCGGCTTTATACCAGACACTGAAGACAGAGGAAAATTCAAATTAACTAAACAAGCACAATAATAAAAGATCATTAGCATTTTAAAAGGATTTTGCAGACAGATTTGTTAGTGTTACTTTAAATAGTAACTTCTACTGGGAATTTTTAAATGTTAACTTTTAAAAATATATAATTTATGCACAACTTTTTAGAAACACGTGTGCTGAAAATGTGTGCTTGTGATGAGCTAAAGTTATAATTTCTGAAGGGAGGCAGCTAAGTGTGTCTTTAAATTCCATCCTCAGTAATATTCATCTTTGTATTGAGGCACTGCATACTGTTTTCTATCACAAATAGTTTGTTATTCTGAATTTATTTTCCTTTTCTTTAAAAATGTCTTGTACATTTATTATTTTTTAACACTTAGAATAAATATTTAATATTAATTGATGTTCTTCCTTGTCATCCTCATCTTGGACAGATGAGACTTATCAAGGATCCTTTAGTAGTCTGCAAATTTCAGCTATATATTAGGAGTAGAAATGGAAACTATCCCAATGAATAATTAAGTAATGGGTTTGGATTACTCTCTAGCACAAAGTCAAACTCACATTCCAAAACAGACAAAAGACAGGTAAAAAATGATTGATCTTTGCCAATTTCAAATTTCGATTTTTGGTAAAGCTCAAAATGTTCATTGTCCATTATCTAGGATATCATCTTGATTGAATCATTACCTTAAAATTTTAAAACTTAGGACTGTTTCTATGAGCAAAAACACTATTAAGGAAAAATGTAATAGTGTAAAGCAATGGGATCTTTTACTAATATGGTTTTAATTACTTCACTACTAAAATTGGACATTGGATCCAGAGTCTAGAGTTCCTTGTACCTCCTGGAGTTTTTATTCTGACTATCTGTAATACAGTCTCCTCTAAGAAGTAACAAGAGCTGTTAGTGATTTGGTAGAAACTTCTGGTCCTGTTTATTCTTCCCTCCATTAGCCTTCCCCTAGTTTTCTGCCTTTCACCTACACTAGCACTGTGATTAGGAACTTCAAGGAAGGGTAATTATAGAATAGCAATAATCCAATTACAATTTTAAAATTCCCCACAAATCACTGTTGAAACTACTTAGTTTTTGAAAATCATTCCTTTGATTTTTTGATGGTTTTAGGTACCTGGCTGTGGCCCCTTGGAAAATCCTTTAAAAAAATCTCTGCTTTAATTTGGTCCTGGCAAACCATCATTATAAGGAGTTGTACTTAAATCATTTCTTCTACAGGTATTACTAAAATTTGGTAGCAGACCTGTTATTTTAAGGCAGTACTGGAGTTCTATGCATTTAGCATATCCCACATACAAAGGGAAGCCACAGTTTTTATTAATCCTCACAACAAAAATGTTATAATAATAAAGCATGTAGAGCAGGGGTCCCCAAACTACGGCCTGCGGGCCGCATGTGGCCCCCTGAGGCTATTTATCCGGCCCCCCGCCGCACTTCCGGAAGGGGCACCTCTTTCATTGGTGGTCAGTGAGAGGAGCACAGGATGCATCCGCACCCATAGTTCCCATTGAAATACTGGTCAGTTTGTTGATTTAAATGTACTTGTTTTTTATTTTAAATATTGTATTTGTTCCTGTTTTGTTTTTTCACTTTAAAATAAGATGTGTGCAGTGTGCATAGGGATTTGTTCATAGTTTTTTTATAGTCCGGCCCTCCAATGGTCTAGTGGGAGGGACAGTGAACTGGCCCCCTGTGTAAAAAGTTTGGGGACCCCTGATGTAGAGCACTGCTGTCCAATAGGACATCATGTAATGATGGAAAGTTGTATTTTGCATTGTCCAACGTGATTGCCACTAGCAGCACATGGCCACTGAGCACTTGAAACACTAGTGCAACCAAGGAACTAAGTTTTTTATTTAATTTAATTATAGTTAACTTTAAGTTAAATAGCCATAATGGATAGTACCAGTATAGGGATTTAATGTTAATTCAGAATGAAGTAAACCCTACAGAAAATGGGCACATTATAGATTCTCTACTTCTTTTTATTTGTTGCTAGGAATTTTTACCTTTCATCTTAAGTATAGAACTGAAATTCAAGGTAAGACATGCATCTAGTTCACATTTTTCTGACTTAGACCTTTCTTAATGAAGTGGAACCCCATTGCAACATTGACAGTGGAGTGTGTGATGTGACTAAGGGTGCTGGCTTGGACTTGGACTCTGGCTCAGGCTCTGGAACTGAAGTGGAACTGGGTTCAACTCCTGTCTTTACCACTTAGTAGTTGTAGGTCAATTATTTAAACTCTATGTCACAGTTTCTTTCTTTATCAGTTATGATCAGGGGTAGTAATCATACCTTTCTCAAAGCATTGACATACAGATTAAAGAAGTTAATGAAAGTGTTTAGAGCAATGGGTGATGATGATCTCAGTAAATGTTAACTGTTGTTATTTATATATTACTTATCACATTGCTCTGTGTGCGTGTGCATATGTGCATGTAAAGTTCTCCCATCCAAAACATAGATTGCATCTTATTAAGTCAGGTCTTGTACTAGGTGTTGCGGCCAGGTAGGAAGGAAAAGAAGAGGGTCAAGGTACAGAGATAAATAATACTTGGTTTCTACTCCTAACAAATTTACAAACTAATGAGAATGAGTTAGTTCTCTTGAAAAATAGAAGTCATGACCCAGTCATTGCTCTGTCCAGTTCTAACAATCTGTGATTCTATTATTTCTAAGCTACACCTGACAAAGCAATGCAAGCATGGCAGAAGGACCCTTGGCACCTACTTGCTTGTTAAGTATGTGGAGATCTTGCCCAGAAACAGTCTGTAGGATATGCAGCTGTGTGGAAAATTCCAGATGTCATTGGAAGTCTATTACTGATGCTCTTCAATAGCTCTTTTATACTAAGCTGGTTTTAATGTTACATAGTATAACACAGGTACAGAATATATATTTATATCTCTGCTTGGGTTATATTTTACTGTTCAACTATACAGTGCAAATACTGACAATAAATTCAGTGGGAAAAGAGAACTTTCATAACATAATTTTATTCAAAAATATTTTCACTTCTCTCTTGCCTTGGCTGGATAGCTCAGTTGGTTAGAGTGTTGTCCCAAAGGGCAGAGATTTCTGGTTAAATCCCTAGTTGGGGCACAGACAGGAACAGATCCATGTTCCTGTTTCTCTCTCTTTCTCCCTTCTTCTCTTGCTAAAATCAATCAATAAAACTATATATATATATAAATATATATATATATATATATATATATATATATATATATATATATATATATATATATATATATATTTACTCCTCTCTTACTTGCTTAGAGTCCTGAACAGTACAGAGCCACACAACTCTTCCTAAGCAGTACATTTAAGAATTACGCTTACATCATCACCCTATGACAGCCATATATTTTAATAGTAATAGTTGGCATCAGGATACCACTTCATAGCTTGAAAAGCACTTTCATGTCCATTATCTCATTGAAAATCACATAAATTGCACGAGGAAGGTTGTTTTTTAGAACCCATGTGTGGAAAGCTGCCTCCATTCCACTATTTATCTAATCATAATATGGATGTCATTTAGTTTTCATTGCTGAACTGCTTTTTTGCAGCCTATTACATGGTATTGAGACTCGTGGATGACCAAAATGTAATAAACAATATTTTAAATATTTAGAGGGGGAAAATTTCCCCATACTTCAGCCTAGGCAGAAAGAACAGATTATCCAATGGATACCCAAATGCTACAGAGCCCATGACTGGCACCAGAGTTTCAGTTTCCTCACCAAACTGAAAGATCCAGAAGCCAGAGATAGGACTCTTCGTAGCCAGTGCTCAGCTCTATGGTTGCATGTCCAGCTTTAGCCATTCTGTCTCTGCCTTAGCAGCAGGATCTCCACTGGAACAATGCTTAGGATCAGATCTCCTTTCTGTCCTCAAAGCACCCTGGTCTGTGCCTCTGGAGGTGAACTTCTACAGACTGTGCCAGTGGACTTTCTTGCCATCTGGTTTTCCATTGGGATCAACCAATGGGAAAGACCTGCAAGATCTGAGAGAGCAAGAGGAGAATGAGGTCGGAGTTTATTAATTCCCCTGGCTCCCACCCTATCAGGTCATCACTCTTTGGTGGCATCACTCTCTGGCTAAGGCTACAGCTCTTGTCGGTGACCCTTTATAGCTGTGCTTTTAGGGTTCTGGTATTCACTTTTTTTCCTGCAGTTAACAGCCTCCTGACTATTACTAATGTTAGAGAATAGCACTCCTCTTGCTTTTCCTGCCCCTGCCTCTAAGTAGTCTCTTATTCAACTCTCCTTGTATTTTCCATTTGAGTGTGCCACCTATTTCTTCCTGAGGCCTGGGCTAACATAGGGTCCTAAAAAACTTCTATGATAGTGCCTATTTCTGCTATCATATAGGCAGTGTTCACACAGAATTCAGAAAATCCTCATTCAGAAAAATGACATACAGCATAGTTTTATTCAATTTAATCCCTAGTACATTTAGAATATTAACTAATCTCTAATAAGATTCTGCTTATTTTTTCTATAGAAACATAGTCTACAAAAGAAGAGACATAATCTTTTCCTATAGGTATTCTCTTGAATCAATGTAATTATCTCCTAATTTAAAAATACGGAAATTAGTTTTTTCTCCCAATTATTAGGATCACCTAGCATTCACATTCTCCCAAATGTATTATAGCTACAAAGAGCCTTCATTTTATTATTTTAATTTAATTAAAACCTGGAATGTAAAATAAGTGAAATTAGAGACAAAGGAAATTAAATATGAAAAAGAAGTTGCATACATTTGGGGTTTTTCTCTCCTATTTTCCATCTTACTTTTGTCCTCTTCTTTGTGCTTCCATTTATAATTTTAAACAAATGTTACAAGCCTAACATGCCTCGATTTCTGTGTATATTGATCTATCTCCCTCTTCTCATTCTTTCACTTCCTTTAAGAAAACCTTACTTGTGTTCCCTTTACCATTCCTTTGATATCTCTTGATTTCACAGGTATATTGAACATATTGACATATATCTTTTTATTCTTTTTCTTTCATTAAAGATTTGGATAGCTAACAAGTATTAAGGATTCACTGTGTACTGGATAAATATGTAACATATACATTATCTCGTGTAACTATCTGATCAGTTCTATGAAGTGGATTCTGTTGTTATTGACAATTATGAAATTGAGACTAAGAGAGTAAGGTCAAATTAACAATGAATATTTGAATCGCGGTCTTTCTCCAGTGCTTTTCCTCTTAGACCCTCACTCTATTCTCTATATGATGATGTGTGTAGGAGTTTTTGAGTTGCTTGATTGGGAAACAATAAAGTTTGTGTTATAGCCCAAATTTTTAAATGTAATTTTAATTTTAAATAATTTCAATTGTCATTTTAATTGTTCTCCTAAACTATTTGTCTTAAAGAGAGTCATAGGTTTCCAGAAAGAGAGGGGAAAGGCACAAAGTAACAGAAGAAAAGGGACTAGCACTTATTGAGTGCTTACGGTATACTTGATGCTTCTATCAGGGACCAATTTGAGTTCATAGTTTTATGTATTCTATAATACTCTTCTTTTGTTTATTTTAAATTAAGGTATGTCTCTAACTTCTTCTTTTCTATGAATGAATGTCTTGCTCTTTGTTCCTAAAGATAATTCTTAACCAAAGGTTGTTTTGTTACCCTAAATGCAGGGGTTTTGGTACCTTAACATATAATACATCTGGACATTAGAACTTGGAAATAATCAAAACACTTAGATATGCCCTGTGTCTTCGTCTGTCTTGAGTTTCACTTCTCTTTGTTATGATTATTCTACCTTTTCCTATTGAATATGATTCTTACTAGCAAAAAAGGTAAAAACAAAATAGAAGTTGTTAACCTTTATTTTCTTATTGTCATCTCTTTTTTAATCATTTTTTTTCATTTTGAATTTATAATATTTTTGTGTGTGACAGAAATAGAGAGAGGGACAGATAGGGACAGACAAACAGGAAAGGAGAGAGATAAAAAGCATCAATTCTTCATTTTGGCACCATAGTTTTTCATTGATCATTTTCTCATATGTGCCTTGACCAGGGGGCTACAGTAGACCGAGTGACCCCTTGCTCAAGCCAGTGACCTTGGGCTCAAGCTGGTGAACCTTGCTCAGACCAGATGAGTCTGCACTCAAGCCAGCGACCTTGGGGTTTCCAATCTGGGTCCTCCACATCCCAGTCTGATGCTCTATCTACTGTACCACCGCCTGGTCAGGCTGAATTTATAATTATTCTTAAATCTGTTTGCAAGCCTCAGCACACACTGACAATGAGACTTCCTGACAATATCCTAATGTTTCATATTTTTGGTCATATATACAAATGTAGGTAAATTGGCTCATTAGTCTAAGTGTTTAAAGCAGTGAAGATTTGGATTGAAAACTTTTTTTTTGTTTTTTTCACCATACAAGTCAAGTCTCCTTCTATCACCATTTACCCTTCTTATACCCTCTTCTACCTTCCCATCCTCTTTCCCTCTGGCAGTCACCTACTGTTGTCTGTCTCTATGAGTTTTGGATTGAAAACTTCTGATTAAACAAGTAATGCATGTTAACAATAGAAATTTAGGAAAATAGAGAAAATTTAAAAGAACAACAGTAATAACCACTGTTGACCATTTAAACCAATTTTCTGTTTTCTTGTAATGCTTATATATTTTTATACTTATTAATATTTGTATATTTAAAGATATTATGTCTATATCTTATTTTTAAGACATTCTTAACTGAACTTATTTAGGTACTGATTTTCTTCATTTGGCAAGTCAGAGATAGGTCAGGAAATGTTGATTCTGTTCTAGAATATTAACACTAAAAATAGTATACAGGGTGGGGCAAAAGTAGGTTTACAGTTGTTTGTATGAAAAATAATACAATTAATAAATAATAATGCAAGAGCTTGACCAGGCAATGTTGCAATAGATGGAGCATCAGACTGGGATGCGGAGGACCCAGGTTTGAAACCCCAAGGTCACCGGCTTGAGTGCAGGCTCATCTGTTTTGAACAAGGCTCACCAGCTTAAGCCCAAGGTTGCTGGCTTGAGCAAGGGGTTACTTGGTCTGCTGTAGCCCCTCGGTCAGGGCATATATGAGAAATCAATCAATGAACAACTAGCGTGTCGCAGTGAAGAATTGATGCTTTTCTATCTCTCCCTTCCTGTCTGTTCCTGTCTGTCCCTTTCTCTGTCTCTCTCTGTCTCTGTCACACACATACAAAAATATAATAATAATAATGCAAGAATAAACTCTGTGGTTTGCATACTCACAGCTGTAAACCAGTATTGCCCCACCTTGTATATTATTTATAGTAGAATTATATGGGTTATAGAGAAATCATTTCCTTGGTCAAGACTATGCTTAGCCTTTTACTTAAGTTACATTTGAAGTCTCATAAGTTTCCATTTCTTGATAAGTTTATAGTTACAACTCCTAAAATTAAGCATCTTTATTCATTTTAAAACCTACATTTTAAAGTTATTTTGAGTTTAACCATGGTTGTACTTAAAAGTATTAATATTCAGAAGGTGATCCATCAACATGGAAGATTTGACTTTTTGTAATTTTAATTTTTTGCTGACTCTAGGATACTTCAGTATTAGTAAATATTCATAATCTTAACCAAAATATAGCTGTATGGTAACCACTGGATCAATATTTTTGAATGCATGATTGTTAAGTGAAATGTCATAAAGAAGACGAGGGGCGGTAGGTAAGTAGATTCGGTTGATGTGAGGTTATTATTATCCTCTCAAATAGAAGTTTTAGATGGTTCAAAGTTCTGAGAGCAGGTTAGGGGGAAAAGCACAACTGTAAGCCACTCTCTTGATCTGATTTTAAATCACACATTTATAATTTTAATTCCATTAAAATAACTATTAATTTTTTCAAAATTCAAATCAAGATCTTGATGACAGGGCTCTATCCTAGGAAGATCATTTTATGTTATTACTATGAACAAATAACTTAACCCCAGTTTTAAAATGGGAAGGATACCCTAATAGCAGAAATCTCTCTTATGCTCTAGATACTACCATATGAAGTTTAGAGAAATAACCAGAAGGTTAGGGTGGCAGGGCTGTTTTATTTTGAGGCAAGAAAATCCCAAATAAAGAGAAGACAGCTTGGGAAGTGCTCACCATCAATCAAGAAATCTCAGCAATAATGCTTATGTTAAAATTGTAGTCATTTTTAGTCATACTGAAAACTTTATGAGGCAAAAATTTTCCAAAATCTTTTATTTACTTATTTTTATGATGTAAAACTCAAAATATGTTCTATTATAAAATGATCCTCTATTAGCAACATGGAAAAATTTATGTTATATAATAAACACAAGAATTTAGAGGCCATATGGCCACATCGTCTCTTCCATTCCTCCTTTTCTCTGTGCTGGACCCACCTTGGCACAAAGCCAAGGTAATTTCCAGAATTTGGCAGTGCCCTCACAAAGGCACAGCTGCTGCTGTCTGCAGCCCTTGCCTACTAATTTTGCACAAGCCACTTCCTCCTCTTGGTGCTGAGATGCTCCCAGGGCAGGGCTGTGTGCCTGGGGGGCAGGTGATGAAGCCCCTGTGCTCCCGGCAGAGTCAGGAGCCCTTGCGAAGGGGCGAGTGTCCTCTCACCTGCAACCCTGCCACCTTGCCCTTTACACTCTGCTCATCTTTATCTTTTTCCACTTGATTCTTAGTGTTTAAAATTTTTGCCTCATTTCCTTCTTTTCCCCTTCTAATAAATACTAGTTCTGACTTCTCATTAATTAAAAGATCCAGTCAGTTCCCATGAGGGTAATTGAGCCAAATCCGGACAGGGAGAGAGGAACTGAGGGCAGAGGCGGAGGCAGCGGGGCTGCTGGCGCTCCCTCGGATGCCACTCACCACCTTCTTCACTGTGCAGTGGTGGTTGTGGGTGTGCACCAAACACAGGTGAGATTTAGATAGTTTCATCCTCCTACACTCTCCTGAAATGTAGAATCAGTTCCGATCATATTAGAATACAGTCATGGCAATTATTTCTTTCCCTTTGTTCTTCTGTCTCTCCATTTCTCTTTGACCTTTGTTGGTTGGAAGTGGACTTGGTGCTCTTGGTGAACAGAGGCAGACCTCTTTGACCACACATCTTTATGCACACCTTAAGCTGTCCCCTGCCCCTGCCCACTCTCAGAACAGTGCTGAATCACCAATGGCTGGGTGGCCTGTCACTGACCCATTGACGGGGCAGGGTCACCCTTCTAAGTGGGGGATTGTACTTCCTTGGGGGGAGCTTTAGTGCATCTAGAACAGTGGTTCTTAACCTTTTTTGAGGTACCAAACCCACCAGTTTCATATGCGCATTCACTGAACCCTTCTTTAGTGATAAATAAAATATTTTTTTTTCCAAATTCAAGACATAGGTATATGTTTTTTTTACTGGTGCACAAAATGAGCCGTGCATGAACATCACCTTGCTTAAAGAAGAAAACCAACGAAGTGCATGAACTCACAACAAATTACGGTATTACTTTATTCTGGCCTCCGCAGCAGAGGCTTCTCCGAACCCCTGAGACCGATTCATTGAACCCCTAGGGTTCGATAGAACCCAGGTTAAGAACCACTGACCTAGAATAACATGGAATTACTATTGCTTTTGTAATCAGTGGTTATACTATTGTGGCTATTTGTTTCTCTTATCTGAATGGACAACCAGACTAGAGGAAGAGTTTAGGATGAGGAAGAGAACTCATCCCAGCTCTGCCACTACTTAGTTATTATACTGAGCAAGTCAGCAATCTGTCTGAAGTCTGCTTTTTATGTGTAAAACCAGTGGGCTAGACTGAATTCCTTGAAGGTCCTGTTATTCCTTGATCTCTTTATATCAAATTGAATGTGCTGACCATATTGAAGTTCTCTTCTTTAAACTTATCCCCCATGCCAATGGGAACAGGTCCACTTCACATGCACCCTTAATCTCTTAGGGATGGGGAGACATTACAAAACAAACACATGATTTTCTAACTTTTTGTGTATGAGCGCATTCCAATATGATGTCATCAGGGAGAAACTCAGGATAAAAATGGGTAGAACGGAAATTTACCAAGAATGAATATAAAATCCTGTAGTTTGATTCAAAGAACACATTGCACAAATAGACGTTTGGCTGAACTTCACATATACATTTGGGTATTTGCATTCTCCTAGTCTGATGTGAGCCAACAGCATAATGGATACCCTGTGCAGTATAGGATAACTGTGTGTCCCAGCGGCAAAGGCAGCCTGGAAGGAACTGCTGAGGCAGTGGCCAGGTCAGGTGTCTGAAGTCAGCAGTCTTCAGAGAGAGGGCAGCAAAGCAAGGTCGGAGAGGCCAAAGGCAAGAGACAGCTCAAGGTTGTGGCGGGAGATCAGCAATAAAGCAAAATGAGGGACTCAGTAATGTCAGAACTTAGATGAGCACAAAAGGAACAAAGTGGGGAGGAAGGGGCAGGGTTAGGGGGTCCATTCTGCAAACAGCTATTGCTGTAACAAATGAACCCAGCTTTTCTTTTTATTTTCTTAACCCTTTCCCCCCAACCTTATATTCCCAGGCTGCTTCCCAGCCCCTAAAAGGTCCATACCCGAGAACTGAAGTTAGCAGTCACTTCCATGTCCTGGTCGGGTCTGCCTCCCTGCCTCTGCTGATGCTCTATTCCCCCAACTTCCTTTCCTGTGTCTCTCTGAAATACAGCTTCCTTCCAAAGGTTCATCTCAAGTCCTGCCTTCTCCTTCAGTCCAAGTGAACTGTTCCCACCCCTTTATTGCTTTTCTTCTCATAGCTCTACGTAACATAATATGGCATGTTTGTCACGGGGGCGGGGGCAGTCGGGAGGTGACTCCCTCAATGTAATTATTAACTCCTTAACTAGTTTGTAAGCTTAGAAAGGAAGGAACTGTGCCTTACAGAGACTGTGGGATATGGAAGAGTTTGGGGTTAAGGAAAAATGATCTGGTGTTCAGTCCTGGCTCTGTGACCTTTAGCACATACATGTCACTAAAGGCCTTAGTCTCCTTCTTTGAAAACAGAGATAATGATTCCATGCTCTGGCTTCCTTACACAGGGGATAAAATGTTTGGATCAAGATCAGAGGCCTCAGTACTTTGTAACTTGTGAAGCACTCTAAGAAAGTAAGGGGTTATCATAAGAGGTGCCTCATGTCATAAAAAAAAAGACAAGAAAATTTAGGAATCTGAATTTTGAATTATATTTTAATTCCTCCTCTACCACTTACTTCATATATAACCTTAGAAAAGTTTCTTACTTCTCTATAAAATGACAAGACACTCTTATAAGGATTATTAGTGTTGGAGCTGGCTTATACACAAATTTGTAAGAGCCAATTGTCAAATATTTAGTTACTTTGCAAGCAGGTTGTTAAATTGTTATTAGCTTGAAATCTGCCATAATGGCCGTATTTTTTCAGGAAAATCACACACTACAAATTGGATTGTTGGAGTTTTGTTCTGAAGAGCTGGTTTACCAGCACATTGCTGAATTATGCAAACAGGGCTCTGTAAATTGTAAAGCTCGCCTGACCAGTGGTGGCACAGTGGATTGAAAGGCAATCAATGAACAACTAAAAGTGCCGCAACTACGAGTTGATGCTTCTCATCTCTATCCCTTCCTCTCTCTCTCTCACTAAAGAAAACAAAGCAAACGAACAAACAAAAAACCCAAAAAGCAAAAACAAAACTCTGTAAAGCTCTTTGTCTTAATTATCATTAAAAGTAGTAATGACAACAGGTAAGGGTCTGTCCACAGAACCTAGTTTATTGCATGGCAAAGCTCTTAGCACGTATTTAATAAATTCATCTTTAATTTAAACTGAGTTCACCCTTGATTATTTTGATACTTCTTCCCCTGAGCTAAAAGAGCACCCATCTTTACCTCTCCTCAAACCCCTTTCTACAAAGTGCCTTTTAAAAATCAGATAACAAAAATAAAAGCCTGGTTCAGTGCATGACACACACAATAGGCTTTAAAACCTCTATGGCTATAACTGAACTAATTATATTCTTAACAAATCTTTTCTCTTGATAATTTCATTCTCAGTTAATGACATTGCTCATCTATCCATTATCTTAAGTAAGGAAGCTAAAAGTTATTCTTCTCTTCGTTTTCCTTACCCACCCCTATGTCTGATCAATCACTAGATCCACAACTTCTACCTCTTAAGTCTGTCCCCTCATCTTCATTGCCTGTTTCCTGGTTCATAGATAGCCATCTTTTCACTGGATCCTCACATGGCAGAAAAGACAAGGAGCTCTTTGGGATCTCTTTTATAAGGTCACTAATCCCATTCATGAGGTGCTTATCCTCATGACCTAATCACCTTCCAAAGGCCCTACCACCAAATATCAACACAGTGGAAATTGAGTTTCAACATATGAATTTGGAGGGGAGGAGATACAAACATTCAGTATATAGCAACATATTAATGCAGAATGCTTGGAATATCTTGAAAAACATGACAATATAACCACCGCCACCAACCTCCCCCACTTAGTTTAACCACCTAGAATTAACTGTTATTAATTCTTTTTTCTTTCTTTTTTAAATTTCTATTGAATTCATTAGGGTGACATTGGCTAATAAAACTATATAAGTTTCAAGTATACAGTTCTATAATACAGCATCTGTATATTGTATTGTATGTTAGCCACCCAAAGTCAAGTCTCCTTCCATCACCATTTATCCTCCCTTTGCCCTCTTCTACCTCCCCCACCGCTGCTTTCCTTCTGTTAATCACCATACTGTTGTCTGTCTGTGTCTGTGAGGAGTTTTTCTTTCTTAATCCCTTCCACTTTTTCACCCAGCCCCCTAAGCCCTCTCTCCTCTGACAGCTATCAGTTTGTTCTCTGAGTTTATGAGTTTGTTTCTATTTTGTTTGTTTATTTTGTTCATTACATTTCGCATAAAAGACATGGTATCATATTTGTCTTTCTATGACTGGCTTATTTCACTTAGCATAATACAGAGAGTCCTTGGGTTATGAATGAGATAGGTTCTATAGGTTTGAAAATGTTTAAGTATTTGTATACACAGAAAGGTAAAAATAAATACTATGTTATGACAAACATCTAAGTTGCATTTAATAGGTAAATGTACCTGGTCCAACTTACATACAAATTCAACTTAAGAACAAACCTATAAGACCTATCTTGTTCATAACCCAGAGACTTCCTATACTTTCCAGGTCCATCCATGCTATGCAAAGAGTAAGATTTCCTTTTTTATGGCCAAGTAGTATTCCATTGTGTAAATGTACCATAGCTTTTCTAGCCACTTGGGCTGTTTCCAAATCTAGGCTATTGTAAATAATGCGCAGTGAACATAAGGATGCATATATTGTTTTGCATTAGTGTTTTTCAGTTTCTTTGGAGATATACCTAGAAGTAGAATCACTGGGTCATAAGGCAGTTCCATTTTTAGGGCTCTCTATACTGTTTTTCACAGTGGCTGCATCAACCTGCATTCCAACAAAGAATTCATGAGGGCTCCCTTTTTTCCACATCCTTGCCAGCACTTGTTTTTTGATTTACTGGTAATAGCCACTCTGCCAGGTGTGAGAAAATATCTCATTGTGGTTCTTTTTAATTGAATTTATTGGGGTGATGTTAGTTATTAGGATCCTATAGGTTTCAATTTTATATTTCTGTGAGACATGATTTGTAGATTGGATTGTGTGCCCACCACCCAGTCAAGTCATCTTATTGTTAATTCTTTAGATGTATCCTTCCATTCTTTTTTCTTATATATGTGTTTGTGTATCCTTTGAAGTAAATTTTAAAACAGTTTATGTTGTATATATTATTCTATCCTGTATATTAATATATCATGGACATTTTCTCATGTGAGTAAAATACTTTTCTGCAGCATGATTTTTAAGTTGCTGCACAGTATTTCATTATGTGGATATATACCACTGTTTAACTGATCCCATTGTTTCAATGTCTTTATAATTATAAGCAGAAGTGTAGTAGTGCGGATGAGTAAAGAAAGGGTGATCTCATGTCCTCTTCTGGTTTCCCCAGGTTTTGGAGCCTTCTCTTACATCAGAGCTCTGTTCAAATAATCCACTGAGTGTCATCTCAGGACGTTGGGCACACTCATGGCACGATGGCTGACTCTCAGGAGCACCTGAGCTGCTCCTCCTCTCTACACTTAACCTCGAGTGAAAACAAAACCTTCAGTGCACTACAAGATGAACTCCCACCGGTGGGGAGCCTTCCTTCCCCCAAGCTCCTTAAGGACCAGCAGGAAAAGGGGGTGGTGCAAACAGAGCCCACTGAGGGCCTGAACAGCCCCATCACCACAACGGTGTTGACCAGTGTAAGCGAGGATTCCAGGGACCAGTTTGAGAACAGTGTTCTTCAGCTAAGGGAACAAGATGAATCAGAAATGGCCGTGTCTCCAGGGAACAGCAACACTGTAGATGGAGAGAGCGTGAGTGGAACTGAAGACATCAAGATTCAGTTCAGCAGGTCGGGCAGCGGCAGCGGTGGGTTTCTTGAAGGATTATTTGGATGCTTACGGCCTGTGTGGAACATCATAGGGAAGGCATATTCCACTGATTACAAATTACAGCCGCAAGGTAAGCTATAGTGTGTACTTGGAAGATATTTCTTGTGCAAACATACCATCACCATTAACTGGGTAAACTTTGACCTGTGAGTAAATTAAAGAACTAGTGCCAAATGAATACCCATATCAATATTCCATAGACTCTCTGAATGGAACAGACTCACATTTGGTTGGGTTTTTTCTTGGTTCTAAGCCCATCTTTTATGGTTGTTCAGTCCAGTGGTGCCCAAAATAGAGTCCAGATAAGACCATCCATGTGTTATAAGGAAGAAAATGTTCTTTTTATCTCATCATTTTAAATTACTATTTTGATGCATGTTTTTATATTATATTTGCTATGTTAATAAAGTTGTGCCAATATCTAATTTATAAATAAATTGCATAATATTTGCAAATTAAAAATATTTTTTGAAAGTTTACACAATCAAAAAACCTGAGGGGCCACTGGACTAATCCAATACCAGGGAGCACACACGGTACTGCCCTGTGACTACAGGCCTGCGTTAGGTGCTAATGAAAGGAACTTTTTTTTATAGTTCAGGCACAGAAAGCTCACATTCTGAGGAAAGACAAATATCTAAACATTCTTGAGAAACATCATTTCTAGATTCTACTATTCTTTAAAAAGTAAAGTTTTAACTCCCGTCATTGTGTGACATGTATATTCATATATTCCAATTCAAGCATTATGATTTTGAAGTGAACACATGCCCTAGTGTTCTTTATAACTTCATTTATGCTCTTTAAAAGAACTATTTCTGATAACAAAAGTAATATCTGTAGAAAATTTGGAACATACAGGTAAGTTCCCCCCAGAAGTTAATATAATCTGTGATCCCCGGTATCCCGAGAATAACCACCGTTAATGTTTTTGGTGTATTATGTTAATCTCTCTGTGTGTTTATATGTGGTATATGTGCCTTTAAAATAAAATAGGGTCTTACTGTTTTTTACATCATAATGTGAACATTTCCCATATCATCAAATATACTTCATCAGCATCATTTTTAATGGTTGCCTAATATTAAATTGTGTGAAGAATTTGTTCACTAATTTTAGTGATTATAAGCCACACTGCAATTTATATTACTTAATTTTTGCACATATATTTGATTACTCCATATGATAAATTCCTAGAAGAGGAATGGTTGGGTTCAAAAGGTTTACTGTGTTTAAGGCCTTTGATACTTACTTTGTAGCCTTGAATAAATGATTCAGTTGTTATGAGATCTCTCATTTAAAATTTTTGGAAAGGAAAAATATGGGCCAGAAATTAGACTGTTTTATTTCTTTTATAACTGGGTGTTGGACTCTATGACCCTCCCTTAAAAGTATATTCATTTCTTTTCATCAGGACTATTGACAGCTTTTGCACAACAGCCAGACGTCATTAGTCACCATTAATCACTTTGCCTATGCATTCTGTTTTTCCTGTTTGGGAAATACTTATCCTAAACCAATACCAACCTCTCCCTCTATACCCTTCTCCGCAAGTGGTTGGAATTTACTGGTATATCTGTCAATGCCACGTGTACTTTTCAGGATTTGTGAACCACAGCCTTCATTCTTGCTCCATGCAGAAATTCTGTCAGTACCTACATTGTGTCTGTCTGTGTCTCTAGCCTTTGCATACATTCTCTCATACTCTGCTCGTCTCACATTTTCCTCCCTCCATCATCTTAACGTTTCAAGGAAATTAAAAAATTATTTCTTGTCACTATAAGGTTGGGGACTCCTCCTTTACACAGTCCTTTTATTTCTTAAATTAGGAATAAAGATAAGCACAAAAAGGAAATAAAATGACTTATCATTCCTCAATCCAGAGATAACCACCTATAATTTGTTACACTGGGGAACAAAATTTTTGTTGCATCCACAAAAACACTTGCTCTTACCTAATTCGAGTGTGTTGATCTCAAGTCTGACGTTAGTTTTTCTCTGTAAGCTACACTTTTTTTGCAATTCAAGATTTTAGGTTTTCATCTTATTGTAAAATTTTCAATATTTAGTTTAACATAGTGAAGTAGAATGTCTTCTTGGACATCATCTTTGTGAAAATATAATAATTTATATAATGCAGTTAATACACTAAAACGGGTCAGAAACCTATGGCTCACGAGCCAGATGTGGCTCTTTTGATGGCTGCATCTGGCTCACAGACAAATCTTTAATAAAAAATATAATAACGTTAAGAATATAAAACATTCTCATGTATTACAATCCATTCATTTCCTACCGCTCATGTTCATGGTTGTGGGTGGCAGGAGCTGGATCACAGCTGTCCTCCGGGACAACACCAAATTTTTATTGGGTAATGCAAAACGTACATGGGTCGTTGTAAGTCAGGAAGTAAACTTCCCTCCTTTTTAATCAAGTAGTCAGCTAGCTAATTGCAGAAACCCTTTTGACAAAGAAGATGGCTAAAAAAGAAAAAGATGGGGAGTATCATACTTTTTAGCAGGAATGGACAGAGGAATTCACCTTTGTGGAGAGAGCAGGTTCTGCAGTGTGTCTAATATGCAATGATAAAATTGCACCGATGAAACAGTCAAATATAAAGCGGCATTTCGACACATGCCATACTACATTTGCATCGAAATATCCAGCAGGGGACAGCAGGAAGAAAGCATGTCAAGAGTTACTGTGCAGAGTGCAAGCTAGTCAGCAGCAACTCCGTGTTTGGACCCAACAAGGTGACTGAAATTCGGCTAACTTTGCTGCTGCTTTAGCAATTGTGAGAAAAGGAAAGTCATTCACAGATGGGGAGTATGCCAAAACATTCATGCTTGATGTTGCCAATGAACTTTTTGATGACTTTTTTGATAAAGACAAGATAATCAAATGAATAAAAGACATGCCTCTGTTGGCAAGAACTGTTCACGATTGTACCATCATGATGGCAAATGAAATTGAGGCAACACAAGTGAAGGACATAAATGCAGCACCATTCTTTTCTCTCGCTTTGGATGAGTCAACAGACGTAATCCATTTATCCCAGTTCAGCGTGATTGCAAGGTATGCTGTCGGTGACACACTACATGAGAAAAGTCTTGCTGTTTTGCCTATGAAAGAGACAACAAGAGGGGAGGATTTATTCAAGTCTTTTACTGAGTTCGCTAAAGAAAACAATCTACCTATGGATAAACTTATTTCAGTGTGTAGTGATGGTGCTCCGTGCATGGTGGGGAAAAATAGAGTATTCGTAGCGCTTCTTCATGAACATGAAAAGAGACCCATCCTAAGTTTTTAGTGCATCCTACATCAGGAGGCACTTTGTGCTCAGATATGTGGCGAGCAGCTTGGTGAGGTGATGTCGCTGGTCAATTTGGGTAGTCAACTTTATTGTTGTCCAAGCTTTAAATGATCACCAGTTTAAAACACTGCTGGATGAAGTTGGGAATAATTATCCTGGTCTGCTTCTGCACAGCAATGTGCGTTGGTTGTCAAGAGAGAACATGCTCAGCTGTTTCATGGCTTGTCTGAGCGAAATCCGGACTTTTCTTGAAATGAAAAATGTCAAGCATCCTGAATTAGCTAACACTGAGTGGCTTCTGAAGTTCTACTATCTTGTGGACATAACTGAACATCTGAACCAGCTCAATGTGAAAATGCAGGGCGTTGGAAATACAGTCTTATCCCTTCAACAAGCAGTGTTTGCATTTGAAAACAAGCTGGAACTCTTCATTGCCGACATTGAAACAGGTCATTTACTATACTTTGAAAAACTGGGAGAGTTTAAAGATGCATGCACAGCAAGTGACCCTGCTCAACTTCTTGTTCTCCAGCAGCTAGTGGGCTTCACATCTAATCTCCTGCAGTCATTTAAAGCGTGCTTTGGAGAATTTTATGAGCACACTCATCTTTTTAAGTTCATCACCCATCTATACGAGTGTGCAGTGGACAGTGCTGACCTGAGTTACATTCCCGGTGTCTCCGTCAGAGATTTTGAGCTACAAGCTGCTGACCTGAAGGCCTCAGACATGTGGGTGAATAAGTTCAAGTCACTGAATGAAGATTTGGAAAGACTTGCATGACAGCAAGCAGAGTTGGCAAGCAAACACAAGTGGGGAGAAATGAAAAAACTTCAATCTGCGGACCAGCTGATTGTCAGAACTTGGAATGCGCTTCCTGTCACATACCACATACAGCTTCCTGTCACATACCACACACAGCATGTGAGTATTGCTGTACTGACAATGTATGGCTCTACGTATGCATGGGAGCAGTCTTTCTCACATCTGAAGAACATTAAGACCAACCTACAATCATGTTTAACAGTCTCAACGCCTGCATGAAGCTTAACCTCACCATGTATCAACCAGACTACAAAGCCATCAGCAAAACTATGCAGCACCAGAAGTCACATTAATGGTAAGAAGTACTTTATTCACCATTGGTTAGCAACAGCATAACAATATTATTAAAAAGAATTCAGAGACTTATTGTACTTTAATAGTGTTGGTCTTACATAAAATGCACACATTTACTTGTATTTAGTGTTAAACATATTGTATGGTTCTCATGGAATTACATTTTAAAATATGTGGTGTTTATGGCTCTCTCAGCCAAAAAGGTTCCCGACCCCTGTACTAAAAGATATGATTGCATCAGAATTTGTCTACAATTTTGAAATAGAACATGTTAAAACACTTATTTTAATCATAAAATTTACACAAAACTTATTTAAATTCTATTCAGGCAAATATTTGTGTTTGTAGCTCTTATGTTTGTGTACTTGTTGAGGACAATCTCGTTTGATGCTCCAACAATAGTCTGCTCATCTCTAACAGCTCCAAGATTTTCGGGAAACTTATCAAGGTGACTGTTCAGAAAGTGAATATTAACGCTCATGTTATATCCAGTGTCGTGGAAAGCCAACAACATCCATTAAACCAGAAGTTCATAGTTTTCTGCTTTTTTGTTGCCAAAGAAGTTCTTTGTAACTGCCACAAAAGACAGCCATGCTGCTTTCTCCTCCTTATTCATCTTCCTGGCAAATTCTTCGTCACATATGAGGGTTCAAATTTGAGGTCCATCGAATACACCTGCTTTTATCTTCTCGAAAGATAAGGCAGGA
The DNA here is from genome assembly GCA_037038555.1 of Rhynchonycteris naso. Lineage (NCBI taxonomy): Eukaryota > Metazoa > Chordata > Mammalia > Chiroptera > Emballonuridae > Rhynchonycteris > Rhynchonycteris naso. The sequence continues at coordinate 42,564,626 of CM073002.1, forward strand.
TAAACAGAAATAATATGTTGAAATTATCCACTTTCTCTATTCAAAGCCTGAACAAACTGATTCATTAAGCCAAGTTTGATGTGAAGTGGGGGGAAATGATCCTGTCTTGATTAACTACAGGTTCATTCACAATATTTTGCATCCCTACTTCCAGAGCTTCACGTTTCGGGCACTCCTTCTGTCCAGTGTTTCTCCCGAGCTCAGCTGTCCCACAAACACAGAAAGCAAGGATACTTCGTGAAACCTCTCTGTTGTCCTAGCAGGAAATTGACCATTTTAAGATCCAGTTACACTCCTCATACTTCAGAAAGTCGAGGACAATTTTTATGTCATTATAATCTCACAGATGAGTTGAATAACCAATTGGAACCACTGCATAAACATTACCATTGTGTAGGAGAACACATTTCAGACTTCGTATAGAGCTGTCAAGAAATAGCTGCCATTCTGTTGGACTATAAATGGTAACACCTAGCTGACTGAGAAGACTACTGATACCATGACAGTAAACAAAGTGTTTGTCTTTGGGGAAAAAAGTCCACAAAAATTTGTTCACAATTCCTGAAATGGGATACTGTAGCTGACTGGTGAAGTACATTCTTTTCTTGAAGCCTGGAGGCTAATAACTCAGCTGCTTTCTTTGATAGACCCAAATCTCTTATTAAGTCATTTAATTCAGGTTGGCTAAACTGCTGAGGGGTTAATGACTGAGTGGCATCAGAAGAAGACCCTTCAGATTCTATAGCCATTTCCTCATGCATCTTATGAAAATACACTTGATCACCATGTTCACTTGCTTCGTCCTTAGAAGAAATAAAACTATTGAAAACTGGAACTGGGAGTGTCTCAGAGTGTTGGATAGGTCGTATTGCTGAAGGAGTATTAGGATATGCAATCATATACCTTATTTTTTCCTGCTTATGCCCTTTGTATGGATCAGACAGAAATAACAGTCACTGCTGTGGTCCTTAGGTTCACGCCAAACCATGGGAATACCAAAAGGCATTCCTTTGCATTTTCCTTTTGTCCAGTCACGAAGCATTTCCTCACAATTATGACATACAATATGAGGAGCCCAATTCTTGTCTTGATCGCAAAGGGGAACTTGAAAATAGGCAATATATGCACGTGTCACAAATGATGAAATACTACGCCTTTGACGTTGAAGTGTGTAACAGCCACATATATAACAGAAGGTGTCAGGACTATTCTTACATTTACGCCTACTTGAAGAAGCCATGATTCAATCTTAAAACAAAATAAGAAGTTATTTTTATTAGATAATAATTTTTTACATTTAAAAACAACTACAATTATGTAAAAGTGATGTTTGTAAAACATTAATTGCCTTGTGGTTATGTTCAATCCAAGAGTTGTTGCCCTTTAACTCCGATTTAAAAACCAATGCATGCCATTAACTCTAACAAAAATAAATTAAAGTTCCATAAAAACTAGAGCATGCACCAAAAGACGGATTTCAGATTTGGAATCAGCGCTGCAGAAATATATAGAAAAAGTTCTAAAACCTCATGCAACAGAAAGTGAAAAAAAAATTGTTCTTTAGAAGTTCCCTCTTCTCTGCTTAGACACAAAACCTACAACTATCTGCTTAAGTGATAAACTGTCTTTGATTTTTAGGGTATTAACTTGTCCAGTCTCATTATTATTTTATTGGCAAGTTTAAGGTGTCAGATTCCAAATGCAATGTTGAGGTTCAGACACATAAATGGTGTAACAGACATGTTTTGTGTCAATGAAAAGAAGACTTTAATTTTTTTTTTACCTATAAACTTGTATTTAACTTGTCTTCCAAATGATTATGTGACTTGCAGAAAGGCTTATTGCAGGGATAAATAAGATATGGGCCTGGTCAGCTTAAGCTTATAGGGACACAGCAGATGCCTAACTCTTCAGCAGATGACAAGGTATCCTATGGTGGGCTGGTGCTGCTGTGGGCTGTGAAGGAGATTTGCTAGCCAGAAACTACGTGTAGTTTTGTCCTTGTCAGCTCTGGGATCAGGGAGATAATCTTTAATCCTGGATTAAAGTCAACCAAAGGATAGCACATGTAACAGATGTGTTCCTGCATTTGGTACTTATGAGGAAATTTCACTAGATTTTTTAAAATTTTAATGATGTCCTCATCTCCTATTTAGTTTGTTGGTAGTGAAGCCCAAGTAAGGTAGTATTATATGTGCTTGCAATCTTTTATTTTCAAATAGTTTCCAGTCTCAAAGCAAGTGTTGTAATAGGTTTGTCGGAATAAACAAAGGAGAATTTATGCATTAAAGTGGGTGGGCATGTGGCTTTTTCTCAGTAGCAGGAATCATGGTGGATTTTGAAATTAAGATAGTAGTCATAGTGATGAATCAGAGAGAAGACAAGAGCTAGGGAAGAGTACCAATGGGACAGATGTCAAAGCAGCAGAAAGTCTGGAGCTAACCCTGAGGGAGCACAGACAGTTTCCATCGTTAGGAGGTTAATGATCTCGCTCATTAGTGATCTAGGCCCCCAATATTTCACATTCCTTTTTTTTTTTTTACAGGAACAGAGAGAGAGTCAGAGAGAGGGATAGATAGGGACAGACAGACAGGAACGGAGAGAGGTGAGAAGCATCAATCATTAGTTTTTCGTTGCCATTGCGACACCTTAGTTGTTCATCGATTGCTTTCTCACATGTGCCTTGACCGCGGGCCTTCAGCAGACTGAGCCACCCCTTGCTGGAGCCAGCAACCTTGGGTCCAAGCTGACGAGCTTTTTGCTGGAGCCAGATGGGCCCACGCTCAAGCTGGCAAGCTCGGGTTCTCGAACCTGGGTCTTCCGCATCCCAGTCCGACTCTCTATCCACTGCGCCACCGCCTGGTCAGGCTCATGTTCCTATTGCTGCTTTTTTTTCCCCACTATTTTTCTGTTCCTTGCCTCCTTACTAGATATGACAGGAACATTGAGACAGGGCAAGAAGACTAAATCACATCCATCAATTTTACTTCTTGCAATTAGTTCTAGTAAAAAGATTGATTCAAAGATGGTTGAAGTATTATTTTATTTTACACTTTGTATTCTTGAATTACCAATGCTATTCCCTTTATTTTTCCACGGATAATTAAGACTTGATTGAATAATGCATGCATGAGCTACTACTGCTGGTGGAGGAATATTTTATTCATTATAAATCCTCAACCTTTGGTATCTGAGTTCCAGATTTGTATTTTAATAATTTCATTTATTTCTCATTCTATAAAGATACTTAATAATAGACATTATTTATTAAAAATATAGTAAATTAGAATGTGAGTGTTGTAAAATGATATGAAAAGAAATATTAAGAATTATTTTGGAATCACTAAATAACAATATGGAAAAAATTAACTTAAATCAGTCCTCACATCATACATCAAAATAAACTCCAGATGGATGTAAAGGTTAAACTTTTAAAGAATCAACTATAAGTCAACTCTTAGAATATAAAGTAGCCAGTAGAAGAAATTACAAAGGAAATTTTAGCAAACCCCAGAAATATTTTGTTCAAAAAATAATAAAATGTAACGAAAAGGGCTTTTGTAAAAAACAAAACAAAACAATGACAACAAAAGAAACATTCTCCTCATATTTTCATCTTTTTCTTTACCAAGAGAGAGAGAGAGCACTAGAGAAGAAGGGAGAGAGATGAGAAGCATCAACTCATAGTTGCGGCACTTTAGTTGTTCGTTGATTGCTTTCTCATATGTGCCTTGACTTGGGAGCTCCAGCCAAGCCAGTGACCCCTTGCTCAAGCCAGCGACCTTAGGCTCAAACAAGCAATATTGGGATTCAAGCCAGTGACCTTAGGGCTGAAGCCAAAGACCATGGGATCATGTCTATGATCTCACGCTCAAGCCAGAGACCCCATGCTCAAGAGGTGAGCCTGCGCTTAAGTTGGCAACCTCAGGGTTTCAAACCTGGGTTCTCAGCATCTCAGGCCGACGCTCTATCCACTGCGCCACCGCCTGGTCAGGCTCTCTTCATACTTTCAAATAAATAGAGAGGAACCTCCTTTAAGTTTATGAGAATTACAAGACCCTAGTAGATAAATGGACAAAGGACAAATTTCACAATTCATACAAAGTACATGTGAGTATTAAACAAATGTAAAGAAAATATTCTATATCACTAGCAATTAAAGTAGCACTAACTTATAAAACACTATTTTATACCTAGTTAAATTAACACCAAAAAATAATTGCAGTATTTGTGGCTGGCAGAGTTGTTGTCAAAGGGACATGCATAGCTGCTGTCAGCAAAAACTAGCAAATTGTTTTGGAGAGCAGTTTGGAGTAACTATTGCTGAAGAGCCAGGAAATGGTACTCTTTAACCTAAGGATTGAGTTTGAGGAAATTATATAAAGAAAGAAAAAAAGTATTTTAATTTCAATTTTAAATTAGAAACAAAATGGTAGAAAGATTTTAGTATCAAAAAGGGATGAGGGCACAGTAAACAGCTATTAAAAAGCTTATTATAAAAACTATTTTAATGCATGGGTAATACTTAAAACATGAAAAAGAAAAAAATTACACATTACATACAACTTTTACATAGCTGTATACATATAAACAAACACTAGAAGAGAAGATGAAAACTGAATATGGGGTGGAATATCAGTTAAAATACATGTTTTTCTGTTTTTCTGATATTTTCTAATGTTTCTAGTACTTAATGGTAAATAAAGATTGAGTAGGACTCAACAAAAAAAATTAGGTGTCAGTTCTGCCAAACCGGGGTGAACCAGCTGAATTCCACCACAGGAAGAATGCCCATGATATAAAACCACCCTTCCTGATAATTCTTTCTGCTCTGTGTGCTTATGTTTTGAAGATTGTGTTTTCACCATTGTGAGGAGAAGCTACATTTTATTAAGAATCTACAGAATTTCTTTTCTCTTAAAGTAGAGAAAATTCCAGCAGAGGAAAATGTAGTTCTCTTCTAGGTACTGATGAACTCTTTCTGCTCTTTTTTCACATGGTAAATGGTAAGTTGATTTGCTTTCAAGATCAAAATATCTTCAAAGCTATCTCAACACTACCTGGTTCAATGTTCTGCAAATAGCAGCGTTTTAGTGCTCAGTGATCCAACAAGAATTTCTCATAACCTTTAACATTGCAGTCCTCCTCTCCTCCCTCCGTGGGACTCCTAGCCCTTTGATGCTCACTTCTTACCAGTGCAGTGATAATGCCCTGGCCAAAGCAGGGACAAAGAGAAGGATCCATGGATTAGATTAAGTTTCACAAGATTAAAGCACAGATTGATTGAACTTTTGAAGTGCTTTATTTTAAATGGCATTTAATTCATTATAAAATGATACACACTCACAGTTAAATATTTTTAATACAGAAAAGGACAAAGAACAATATGAATCACTAATAATACCACCACTTAGAGCCTGACCAGGTGGTGGCGCAGTGGATAGAGCATCAGACTGGGATGCGGAAGCCCCAGGTTCGAGACCCCGAGGTCGCCAGCTTGAGCACAGGGCCTATCTGGCTTGAGCAAAAGCTCGCCAGCTTGGACCCAAGGTCGCTGGCTCCAGGAAGGGGTTGCTCGGTCTGCTGACGGTTCACAGTCAAGGCACATATGAGAAAGCAATCAATGAACAACTAAGGTGTCGCAATGGCAACGAAAAACTAATGATTGATGCTTCTCACCTCTTTCCGTACCTGTCTGTCTATCCCTCTCTCTGACTCTCTCTCTCTCCCTGTAAAAAAAAAATAAATAAATAAATGTTACCTTTTTAAAAAAAATACCACCACTTAGAAATAACCTTTGTTACATTTTTGGTGCAAAAAAATTAATTGATCTCTAAGAAAAAAGGAAAGTTGAAAATATTGCATGTATGTGAGTAAATACCATGACTAATGACACTCGGTTACTTCATAAGAGGCAGTGTGGTATAGTGGACAAAGCATGGTCCCTGGAATCAACCAGTTCTGGAGCTCTGGGCCCAGTTCTACCACTTACCGTCTATATGACATTGGGTAACTTAACCACTGCATATCTTAGTTTTCTCACCTTTAAATAACCAAAATAAGGCCAAACTGGTAGGGCTCTCATAAGGATTAAGCACATGAGACATGTTAAGCACGATAATAGTGTCTGGCATATAGTAACTACTAAATAAATGGTAAATACTAATAGAGGTATTATCCATAATTAGGTTCTTAAGAGAGTATCATTGAAAATTCACTCAGCAAGGATCAATTGAACATCTGACTAGAAATTTGAAGAAGAATAAAACAGCACTTAGATTGGGTGATGGGGTAGGGATGGTGACATAGAGGCAGACAGGTGAATAGACAACATGCAAGCTTGAAGTGAGGAAGTAGGGATGTCAGTATGTGTTTTGTTTGAAGTAAAGTAATTGTAGATCTCTGATCTGCTTGATTTCACTGGTTAAAAATTGACACAAATGAATACAAGGGAATATCTGATTTATAATATCAAGGCCCATAGAAAGGTTCTATCTTTCGGTGATTTACCAGGTGGGAGAAAAAAGGTAGAAGAGGTAGAGGTCATTTGGGTTGATGGTAAAGTTGTTACCTTTACAGTCCCTAAGCAAATTTCAAGATCTTTTTAAGCTTGTTTCTCACTTGTGTGCCTAGATACTTGGGAAGTACCATTTGAGGAGATCTCAGAGCTGCAGTGGCTGGGTAGTGGAGCCCAAGGAGCTGTCTTCCTGGGCAAGTTCCGAGCAGAGGAGGTGGCCATCAAGAAAGTGAGAGAACAGAATGAGACGGATATCAAGCATTTGAGGAAGTTGAAGCACCCTAACATCATCGCTTTCAAGTAGGTCAAGGCTGTTTTCTTTTTTTTTAAGAAATAGAGAAATCTTCTTTCTCTCGATATATACATATAAATTTATGCTTTGAATTACTCTATAGACCAAGCACTGTGCTAGATGCTTTGCTGGATACCAAAAACCTATTAAACTAGAGTCATATATCTAAGGTGTTTATTATCTAGAAGTTCTCTTAGCCAGAGGATGGCCTGCTTGGAAAGGATGCATATGGGACAGAGAGTGAGAAAGTGGCTTCCTGCCAAGCAGTCAGATCTGCTAAATCCAACCTCATTTATCAATAGGATGACAGGGTCACCTCCAGATAACCTAAATATCCCAAAATTCAGTTAAGAATATAAAACTAACATCTAAGTGATCAGAGAACACTTTGTTCCTGTGTAATAGATATGATTTTTATTAGTTTCTAATAGCATCCCTCCTTCAATATTAACCTGTAATAACAGGTACTGTCAGAGCATTTCTCCCTGCCTCATTGTTTGCTAGGTCGCTTTTCAAGTAATGCCAAACACTCAGCTTTCTAAATCTAATGATACAGAGTTTTGGGGGTTTTTTTTTGTTTGTTTGTTTTTTGTTTTTGTTTTTTACAGGGACAGAGAGAGAGTCAGAGAGAGAGATAGATAGGGACAGACAGACAGGAACAGAGAGAGATGAGAAGCATCAATCATTAGTTTTTTGTTGCCGTTGCGACACCTTAGTTATTCATTGATTGCTTTCTCACATGTGCCTTGACTGTGGGCCTTCAGCAGACCGAGCAACCCCTTGCTGGAGCCAGTGACCTTGGGTCCAAACTGGCGAGCTTTTGCTCAAGCCAGATGGGCCCACACTCAAGCTGATGACCTCGGGGTCTCGAACCTGGGTCCTCAGCATCCTAGTCCGATGCTCTATCCACTGTGCCACCGCCTGGACAGGTGATACAGAGTTATTGATGATAGTAAGTTTTGTGCTTGTTTTCATTTAACAAATTAGTTGTTTTCAAGATCTTTATAGTTTAGACCAGAGGTCCCCAAACTACGGCCCACGGACCAAATTACAGCCACCTGAGGCCATTTATCCGGTCCCCGCCACACTTCCAGAAGGGGCACCTCTTTCATTGGTGGTCAGTGTATGGAGTACTGTATGTGGCAGCCCTCCAACAGTCTGAGGGACAGTGAACTGGCCTCCTGTGTAAAAAGTTTGGGGACCCCTGGTTTAGACCATCATTTTCATATTATTGGCAGGGATCCTTAGCAAAAGAGAGAAGCTTAAATGTAAATTTGTGGAAATCACCACATTTGGTAGTGCTGAGCTCTAAATATACACAATCTCTTCTGCCTTGAGTTCCCTCTTACCAGCTTTTAAACTGTGCCCTAGGCTTGAGCAAGTGAATAGAAAGTAAGTGGCTTTAGAAAAAGAAACATGAGGAACAAAAACAGTAGCCTTTAGGTGAAATGAAAGTGTAGAAACTAGAACTTTTTTATATATTACTTTTATTATATATTAATATAATGTAATTAATATATTATATTTTTTATTATATATTATATATATATGAAGATAGTTTGACCAATGAGGCTACAGTTAAAAGTGGAATAACTTATAAATCCCTCTTCCCTAAACTAGAAGGAATTTCTCCCAGCTCCCAAGAGGGAACCTTTTTTGATAATATTCTCATTATATAGCTAAATATGTGGTGTAATCATTTTTAATTGGAACCACATCCCCAAAGTAAGGATACGAAGGACAAAGTAAGATACAGGTTTTATAGAATGAGTTCAAATGATTATTAAGGCTGAGTTTTGATCCCCTAACAAGACCCTTTATGGAAGTGAGAGGGGTGTAAAAAGAAGAGAAGCATTTAACTAGGATGCTAGAAGCATTTAACAAAGTGCTTGGATTTCTTTACCTGAGGGAGGAACATCCGTGCAGAGGGAAAGAGCTCCAGCTGCTGTAGTGATTCTATCCCTGGTGGCCCTCATTGGGCCAAGAGGATGTGAAACCTAAACAAGACACCCTAGAGTTGTGATGGCGAACCTATGACACGCGTGTCAGCACTGACATGCATAGCCATTTTTGATGACACGCAGCCGCATGCAGCCGCATACCAGAGAAGTATGGGGCCGCATGCCAAGAAGGACGTTTCATCCTCGGCTCCTGCACAGCCAGGTGCAGTAGCTGAGGATAAAACATTTGCTGTGGTGTAGACACTCTATGCCGGAGGTCTGTAGGCCAAAACAACATAACTCCGGCACAGAGCGTCTAGTTCTGGGACTTCCGGTTAAGCCATTTTTCTCAAAGTGACACACCAACCGAGTTATGCTTGGTTTTTTGGCGAATTTTGACACACCAAGCTCAAAAGATTGCCCATCACTGTCCTAGAGACCAGCTCTAATCTTTCCAAAGATGGTCAGTTCAAAAGACAATAGGAGGATTATTTCTAAGCAAACTACCAGAGACTCCCTTCTTTCTTTCATTTTACTTCACTGAGAGGATCTTCTCTCCCTGTCTGCTACACCATCCCGAATGAAAGGAAGGGCTTTCCATTTAAGTAAACATTGAAGCTCAGATCACTAGGGTGCTGGGTTTGAGAAACAGAACATTCTATAGATTAGCATGGCTTTTTGGCCTCCTGAAATGAAATAGGCTGTGCCTCCCAGGTAACAGGGCTTTCCAGGCAGAATTGTGTCTTTTTTTTTTTTTTTAGAATTGTGTCTTAAGGGGATGGGTATGAGAAGCTTTATTTTTCCTTCCTTTCCTTCCTTTCTTCCTTTTCCTTTGCAGTTTTTCTCCCCACCTCACCCTCTGACCCACCTACCTGCATATGCACTTTTCAGCATTTTGGACAAATATTGCCATGCTGGTGTCCAACTCTTTAGGCTGAAGGTACTTGATTAGTCTTTACTTCTGCGTGGAAGACAATAGTGAGATGTATCCCTGGCCCATTACACATGCTCTTGAGGCTTGTGCAGTGTTATGTCTCAGCCATTTGTGCCATGTGTCGCCTGGCCAGTGAGTCGTTCAGGACCATCTGGAAGACATGAAGGCTAGATTAGATTTTAGTACATCTCTCTGGACACTGGTTTCTGGGCTTACAGCTTCTTTTGGAGTAATAATTATTTACAGAAGGGGAAGAGTGAAGGAAGAATAGTATATTATTTTTCTTCCAATTTTTTAAGGCAATCTCATAAGAAAATCCAACCTGACTGCTCCTAATGGAACTGAGTGCCAAGGGGAAGAAAAGGTAGAAATTAGAAGTGATTACAGTGCTGTTATTTATAGTTAGTCTGAAGTCTTGTCATAGTACAAGGCTGATGGGGTGATTGCTTCTCATCGTTAGGGCGGATGAAAAGTGTGCACCCCATCACTGTGAGACCCTTCCTGTCTGTGTGACAAGTTCAAACACATTTGAACAGAATGCTGACTGACGAGCTTCAAGCAAATATTTATTTTGATATTCTTAAGTGGATTACATTTTCCTGCCTTACTCATTATTTCTCTGTGATGAAAATTAAATTGTCTCTTTGAGGTTGCTGTGCACTCCTACTCCACTGAGGTTTCCTAAGAGTCAAGTAACAGAAACTTGAAACAATCTTTTCATTAAAAATCAAGATTAGAATTCTTGGTAGCTTAAAAAATGATGGAGAAATAAAAATAGCTTTGTGGCATTTGACAGGCACATCAAAGCAGGGAAAATGAAGACTAATTACTTAATTTCTTTATAACCTGCTATTTATAAGACTTTCACATAATCACAAGCCATTATAGCCTTTAAACTCCTTCATCACTTATAGCAGCCTAAGAGATAGAGCAGGAATTGATGGTTGACTGAGGACTTCAGCTGGGTAGGTAGAGTACTCTTAATAACAGAGGATCACATATGCTAATTTTTCTGCTTTTTTTCTTATCCTCAGAACCAAACTATGAATTAAAATTTATTATTCCCTCTGTTATAAGAAAACAGTATTAATATAGGCATCCCTGATATGCTTACCTATACTGAGGTTATAGATGTAAAAAGGAGGCAGTGTGTTGCACTGAGTGGGGGATGGCTTTGAAGTTAAACAGATTGGATTTGAATCCCAACTGTCACTTGTTAGTTGTCTGACCTTGGATAAGTCACTGTCCCTCTCTGAAATTACCGGTAAAAGTGAAAAAGGTAATATCTATCTTACAATGGCATAGAACAGACTAAATAGAACAATTAAATAAACATGTAAACCTGCTTGACAAATAGATGTTCTCTCATGTTAGTGCCCCTCTTTCCACTTCTCGCCCCTGCACATGTGTGTGTGAAGGCTTTGTCTGCAAATAAAGTCAAGGTGGCCTAACCAGGTGGTGGCACAGTGGATAGAACATTGGTCTGGGACACAGAGGACCCAGAGGACCCAGGTTCAAAACCCCGAGGTCACCAGCTTGAGCACAGACTCACCAGCTTGAGTGCAGAATGCTGGCTTGAGCGTGGGATCATAGACATGACCCCATGATCTCTGGCTTGAATCCCAAGGTTGCTGGCTTGACCAAAGGTCGCTGGATTGAGCAAGGGGTCATTTGGTCTGCTATAGCCCCCAGTCAAGGCACACATGAGAAAGCAGTCAATGAACAACTAAGGAGCCACAACAAAGGATTGATGTTTTTCATCTCTCTCCTTTCCTGTCTGTCTGTCTGTCTCTTTTCCTCTCTCTGTCTCTCTCTCTTTCTCTCACTAAAAAAAGGAAAAGAAAGTTAAGGTGAAATTCAGAACTGTTTTCAGGGACTTGCTGTGGCCATCTAGGCCCTGTGGTAGACAGAAAACAATGTGAAGACCTTTCTCTTCAAAGAGCCTGTAATCTCTATCAGGAGAGAAAAATCACATGTAAAAAACTCATGGCTTCCTGACCTGAGGTGACTCAGTGGATAAAGCATTGACCTGGAATGCTGGTGCCAGTTGAAACGCCTGGCTTGCCAGGTCAAGGCACATACATAAGGTGACCAGATTTTAAAGTTGGTAAAGCGGGACACCATTGACGGGGGGGGGGGGTTCTTGATTAAAAATTTGGTCTATATGGAGCAAAAAAAATTTTTCATAGAATGCAAAAATAGTATTGTAATATATATTTTAAATCAGGACTTTTTAAAAACGCCATGGGATGCAAGACAAATTGTTAAAAATTGGGACTGTCCCCCCAAAAGTGGGACGACTGGTCACCTTACACACACAAGAGCAACTACTATGAGTTGATGCTTCCTACTTCTCCCCCCACTTTCTCTTTCTCTCCCTCTCTAGAAACCAATAAATTAATAATAATAATAATAATAAAAACCTCATGGCTGCTATGTAGCATTGGAATTTAGAGACGAGAAAGAGCTCTCTGGGCTGGAATGAACAGGCAGGGCTTCATGGGCAGATGTAGGAACTGATGGAAATACAGGCTGCACAGATGTGTGTAACACATTGAATAATGTTATGTTTATTCTAAACAGAAATGTTTTCAAAGATTATGTAATATAGAAAATTGATTCTTTTTTTTCATCAGTCCAATTAGTTGTCCTAAATTTGAGTAATTTAAAATTTAGCAAATAATAGTAAAAATAGCAATATCTTAAATTCTCTCTTTCTGCACATTATATATAAAACCCTCTTTTTAATTTTAAAAGGAAGATATTTAAATTATTCTTAATAGTCTAAAACAAGAAAATACCCAGCCCATACAAAGCCTCAGAAAAGGGTGCTCTCTGTCCCAGAATGGTATGGACCCACCAGATACAGCATAGAATAATATACAGATGTCTGGAGTGAACAAAACAAACTAAAATTGTCTATGTGCCTAGTAAAGAAACCTGTAGACCAGAGGGTTTTTTTAATGCTAATATAAGAATCAGGTAAGATTATCCAATGCATTTTAAAAATAATTTGAGTGAAGAATTAGTCTTAATAGTTACATTTATAAAATAGTCCTAAAATATAAATACCTATATGTTTGTTTCTATGTATGTATTTATATACATATTTGTGTTTTCTTTAAAGGGGTGTTTGTACTCAGGCCCCATGTTACTGTATCATCATGGAATACTGTGCCCATGGACAACTCTACGAGGTTCTGCGAGCAGGCAGGAAGATCACGCCTAGATTGTTAGTAGACTGGTCCACGGGAATTGCAAGTGGAATGAATTATTTGCACCTTCACAAAATTATTCATCGTGATCTCAAATCACCCAAGTGAGTAATGGAGCTGATTTTTCAGCTATTTGGTTTTATTGCTTTGAAATAAGGAACTTTATCAACTATTGTTTCAGTTTAAATCAGCACAGTGGGCAATGCTATTTGTGTATCTTATGGATTATTATTGACCTACTTACTCATCTTTATGGCAGATATATTCAGGCACCTAATAGTAGTTTTCTCTTTTTGTCACCTTTTAGTTGTACAACGTGAAACAATTCATTATCTGAAGTACTCACCTTTCATCATGTTGAATAATTAATGCCAAACTTTCTCACTTGAAGGCTGGATTTGTTTTATTGGTGTGTTTCCAGAAAAACATCTCTTAAAACTAAGTTTCAGAAATATATTTAATACAGTCAAATAAAAGTGATTGGAAAGCCTGACCAGGTGGTGGCGCAATGGATAAAACATAGGCCTTGGATGCTGTTTGAAACCCCGAGGTGGCTGGCACACGGGCACATCCAGCTTGAGCATGGGCTCAGCAGCTTGAGCAAGGGATCGCTGATTTAAGCATGGGACCATAGACATGACCTAAAGGTCACTGGTTTGAGCAAGGGGTCACTGGTTTGCCCCTCCGCACCCCCTCCATCAGGGCACATGTGAGAAAACAATCAATGAACAACTAAGGTGCCGCAACTATGAGTTGATGCTTCCCATCTCTCTCCCTTTCTGTCTGTCTGTCCCTGTTTATCCCTTTCTCTCTCGCTAAAAATAAAAACTAAGTAAATAAAATAATGGATACTAAAACAGAGGCAAAGAGAAAATAAAAACATTAAAGCTAAAGCTTATTCACAAAATATGTATCATGAGATTCTGTAGTTATTAGAGGTGGACTACATACTTGCTTTGAGTTTTCTAGAGTCTAAGCAAAGAAAGAAAGAAATAGTTATAAGGTTTACAGTGTCCCTAAGAAAAATACAGCCTGACCTGTGATGGTGCAGTGGATAGACGATCTGGAATGCTGAGGTCGCCAGTTTGAATCCCTGGGCTTGCCCGGTCAGGACACATGCAACAAGCAAGCAATGAACAACTAAAATGAAGCAAGTATGAGTTGATACTTCTTGCTCTCCATAGCCTCTGTAAAATCAATAAAATAAAATCTTTAAAGAAAAAAGAAAAATACAAACTGATTATTTATGAGAAGCAAAGTGTTTCTAGTAATCTCTGTTTTCAGAAAGACTCTTGACTACTAATAACTACTTTAAGAGGAGTGTTTATTCAGTTCCTTAGATTGCACAGAGGAAAGAAAGGAATTGATAACAGTATATTTCAATGTGTGTCCTGTTTTTAAACATTATTTCTATTATTCCTCATCACATTTTGGTTTGAAGAAGCAAGCATATTTACATCTGCTCTTGTGATTTACAACATATTTTTATATCCATTATCACATCTGCTTTTATCTTGGCAAAAAACTGTGTGGGATAACCCTGGCTGGTTAGCTCAGTTGGTTAGAGCATCAGCCCAATATGCCAACGTTGCAGGTTTGATCCCTGGTCAGGGCACATATGGGAAGTGATCAATGAATGCACAACTAAGTGGAACAACAAATGAATACTTCGCTCTCTCTTCCTCTCTCTATCTTTATAAGATCAATCAATCAATAACAATAAAAAATATATGTATTAAAGAAACTGGCCTGACCAGGCGGTGGCGCAGTAGATAGAGCGTTGGACTGGGATGCGAAAGGACCCAGGTTTGAGACCCCAAGGTCGCCAGCTTGAGCACGGGCTCATCTGGCTTGAGCAAAAGCTCACCAGCTTGGACCCATAGTCGCTGGCTCCAGAGCAAGGGGTTACTCAGTCTGCTGAAGGCCCGCGGTCAAGGCACATATGAGAAAGCAATCAATGACAACTAAGATGCCGCAACGGCAACAAAAAACTGATGATTGAGGCTTCTTATCTCTCTCCGTTCCTGTCTGTCCCTATCTATCCCTCTCTCTGACTCTCTCTCTGTCTCTGTAAAAAAAAAAAAAAAAAAAAAAACTGTATGGGATAGATGTGACAAGTATCATATTCTTATTTTATATAAGAGAAAGTAGAGCTCAGAGCCCAAAGTCATGGAGCTAGGACTTGAACCCAGAACTTTTGGACCAAAGACCACTGCTTCCCACATCATCAGGTGAAGGTGAGAGATTCACAGGGGATCTTACCTCTGCTCCATGGAAGTTATAAATCAGTCCTTGATTATAAACTTCAAAGGAGCTCTTAATTATCACCAGTTCTCAACGGTGTGTATTACAATTGTAAGCTCATTGAACAACCTCCTCTTGCTTTCCTTGTGAATAACTTTATTATGTCATGTCCGTTCCTTCTGTCTACATTCTCAGCTCAACCTGTTGCTTTTGTCATCTGCTACTTACACAGAAAATACTTGCCTGAGGCCTCTCTGAGTGGGCTTCTTTTGAATTACCTTATTCTCCATAAGAATTAATTTTATAGGAAGAAGTCAAAAAATTTTAGAATACACAAAAATCACACACTCCTGTCGTTTAAAGATTAGAGTAAGTTGATTACCCAGTAAGCTTTTCTCTCTGTTATTAGTACCAGCCTGATCCCCTGGCAGCTTTGACCTCTTTGGGTTCCATGCTCACTTTGAAAAAACAAAGATCAATCTGGCTTTGTTGTAAAGAGAGATTTTACTACCCACCATAAATCTTTAGGCTGTGTAACCTTTGTCTCAGAGATTTCACAGAAGTGTTAACGTCATGTCTTCTCTAGTACCCTCCCATGTCGAGCCCCTCTTGTCATGCCAGCAGGGCCCTTACAGAGCAGCACAAGAGACAGAAGGGCAAGTTTCTAGTGTTTTCCCTTCTGGGACTTATCACCCTTTCTAACTTCATGGTTTACGACACCATCAGTTTTCCAGTGATCTCAAATAGCCCCATGATATTTTAAATCCTTATGCATTTTCACCAAGACTAACTCCATTAAATCAAAATTCTTAAATATGTGAATTTTAATATCAGGTGCAAAACCAGGGCTTGGATGTGGATGAAGGTATTCTAAAGCATTTGTAAGCACTGAGCTGTTAGGTAAAGAGAGAGCTACGTGGCATTGTAGCAGAGGGGGCAAATTTGAAGTCTTCTGTTCAAACAGAAAGGAGGAGATAGACTGAGACGTTCCCTTTTTTCCCACCATCTTGATTTTGGTACTATTGGAGTATTAAGCCTTCTTACTGTTAAAAATAGGACTCTAGACCATTAAACCTCTGAATCCCTAACTCACTGACATTCTGAAGTTCTAAACAGGCTACTTCAAGTAAACTCAGTCTAGTGTGCGAGGGTGTTAATATGGTGAATTTAACTGGTACTAGATTGTGTTCATCTTTAAAGCTAGCAAAAGCAGTTTGCCCTAGGTCACATTTCAGATACCGGTAACTACCGTGGAAATTAAAACATGAGTTGTGTAGAATCCACTTAAGCTTAAATTCATTCCTGCTTTTTCTCATCAACATTAGTGGAATCCCAAGATATTTATCAGCCTTTTAATGTAATGTCTCTAGTGTCATGATCCCATGCGTGATTTTAGTTTAGTTCCATCATTTAAACAGTGTTTTAAAAGAAGTGGGGTTTTTTAGTGGGTTATCTGAGACTGGCAGGGTGGACACCAATATTAATTGAGCATGGGTGCTTTACTTATTTAATTCAAAAAAAAATTCTATGAGGTCATTAATACAGGCCCATGGTTCCTTATCCAAAACTCTTAGAGTAGGATGATTTCAGAGAGGTAACGGTGCATTTACCTTACAACCCTAGCATAGACTTGGGCAGCACCCAGTAGTCAGCCACATTCATAGCAAATTTGCTATTAATACATTGTCTAGCAAATCCTATGGTAGTCACATAAAGGGGAATAAAGTGAGACTGGTGTGTGTGTGTGTATGAAAAAATAGTTATACACCATTTTTAGCTTTTTGCACCTTTGAATTGTGGATAAGATAGTGTGAACTGAATTGTCTCCATCCTCTGGGTGAGAAAACTGGCTTAGAAGAATTAAGTAATTTGGCAAAGCTCACACAGTGGTGGAGGTGGGACAAAACCAGGTGGAAAAGCCCACTGAGCTCTGCTGCCTCGTGAGTAGGAATGGTGCAGTTTCTGGTGTATCACTAGCGTCCTAGTAATTCTGGAACTAGTAAGCTGAGTCAGCAAGGTTGGGGCAGCAAACTCTCCAGTTGCCAATTTGAGACATGTTATTTCACGAGTGGTGGTTTCAGCATGTTTACTAATGATCTGGGTGTTCTCTTATTTCTTTTTAAAGTGTTTTAGTGACTCACACAGACGCAGTAAAAATTTCAGACTTTGGTACATCTAAGGAACTCAGTGACAAAAGTACCAAGATGTCCTTCGCTGGCACGGTTGCGTGGATGGCGCCAGAGGTGATACGAAATGAACCTGTCTCTGAAAAAGTTGATATATGGTGAGTTTCGCCACTGTGCCAACTAGCATGCCTGTCCTCACTTTCACCCGCAAGCATTTTCCTCCATCAACACTTTGACTTCCCCAGAATCTGCTTTAGTGTTCTTCTGGCTGATTGCAGTCTGATGTTAGCTGAGCTGCCCCAGTGCAATGAAATATGGTAAGAAGGACTGGATGGGAATTAGGGTAACTGTCCATTCAGTAAATCATCAGTTCTTAGAACCTTCAAAGCCTGACCAGGCGATGGCGCAGTGGGTAGAGCATCGGACTGGGATGTGGAAGGGCCCAGATTCGAGACCCCGAGGTCGCCAGCTTGAGCACGGGCTCATCCGGTTTGAGCAAAAGCTCACCAGCTTGAGTCCAATGTCACTGCCTCGAGCAAGGGGTGGCGCGGTCTCCTGAAGGCCCGCTGTCAAGGCACATATGAGAAAGCAATTAACGAACAACTAAGGTGTCAAAACGAAAAACTGATGATTGATGCTTCTCATCTCTCTTCGTTCCTGTCTGTCTGTTCCTATCTATCCCTCTCTCTGACTCTCTTTCTGTAAAAAAAAAAAAAAAAACCTTCAGAGAATATACTCAACCTTCTAGAAAATGTAAAGTTTACTTTAAATAATCATTTAGTATAAAAATCTTCCTGAAACATATTACATAATTCTCACCTTCTTAAATAAAATACTTTAAACAAAATTTACCTGTTCTTGGTGACTCAGGCCATTGTAATATGTATCAGTGATCTACTTATGTGCTTTAGACCTATTTCAGTTGGATAGTGTTGTTTGTCCTTTTATTAAAGAGTCCTATAGGCTACACTATTTTGTTACTGTTGGCCTTTTTAAAAACTTTTTATCAATTTTCTCTAAATCTTTGCTGTTAATATTTCCCTGTAGTTGCTTTTCTTCCATTCTTAAAATTGACTACTAATAACTTTTAGGCTTAAAACCAAAATAATAGCATATATTAAAATTGCATGTAACACCAGAGTAAATAAGATAAAGAAGAAATGTGGGATCACTTGTAATTTGGGTAATTATTATAAACGTGTCCTTCTCAGAGATTATACCAATTTATGTTCTCAACAGAAATGTATAAGAATATATTCTCAGTTTTACCAACAAAGTTAAACTTTTGGATTTTTGCCAACCATGTAGGTTAAAAAAAGTATCTTTGGTGCAATTTTAATTTGCATTCCCCTTCTTGTAAATAAGGTTGTACATTTTTTCATGTTTACAAACCATTTGTAATTTATTTGTGAACTATTCTGATTCTGTGCTAAGCTTTCTGATCTTTATTATTATGAATTTATAAGAGTATTTTATATATTAAGATTAGCCTTTTGTGTAAATGATTACAAACACTTTTCACATTTTGTTATTTTGCTTACAGTGGAATTTGTTTCTATGCCAGATTTTTTTTTTATCATTCTCTCCCTTAATGGCTCTGAATTTCATAATTAGAAAAGCCTTCACCACTCTAAGATTTTTTTTAAACTTCCCATGTAGTCTTTCAGGATTCTTATGGTTTCATTTTTTTATATCTAACTCTTCAATTCATTAAGAATTCATCTTTATGTATAATGAAGTATAAATTTAATTTTTTCTCCAGTTGTCCCAACAGCATTTATTTATTTATTTATTTATTTATTTATATTTTTCCAACAGTATCTATTGAATAATCAATTTTCCCCCACTGGTTTGAGATGTCACTTTTATCATATATGCAATTCCTATATGTATTTGGTCTATTTCTGGAATTTTCTTCCATTCCATTAGTCTGGCTGTCTATGCACCCGAGTTCATTACTGAAGCTTTGTCTTACTATCTGGTAGTGTTGGGTACCCCTCACTGACTTTCTTTTTTAGAGTTTTCCTGACTGTTTCCATTTTTCTTGTAGCAGTATTAGAATTTTAAAACTGGTACACATTTGATTAAAAATTAATGTAGAGCTAAAATACAAATCAGTCTTTCTGAACTGTCTTCTACACCTGTTCCTGGCGCTACTGTAGGTCTTTTGGAGTGGTGCTTTGGGAGTTGCTGACAGGGGAGATCCCTTACAAAGATGTAGACTCTTCAGCCATTATTTGGGGTGTCGGAAGCAATAGCCTCCACCTTCCGGTTCCTTCCACTTGCCCTGATGGATTCAAAATCCTCATGAAACAGACATGGTAAGAAATATATTTCTCCTAATATTCTTTTGCCTTCTTCCCCAAAACCATGTTTAAAACTTCTCTAAACCTACAGAGAAGTCTCTCGTGTGTGTTGGGAGTGTCTTACCTGGTAGTATAAAGCCTAGGAACCTTGGAACTATTTATAAATAAAGAATTTAGTACATCTTGAAGTAATAGGCCTTAGTAAATGATAGCTCTTATTACTCTACCAGTCCTAAGGGATTACTATCAAACAGGTCACTGATCCTAGAGATTTGCTTTTCGTCAACACTGCCTGAAATATAGCCATGCATTGAGTCAAAATGTTTTTTTCATAAAGTAGAACAAAATCTTTATCCTCCTGGACATAACTCATGAAATGCACAAGCTGCCCTTTTTTACTTTTAGGCAAAGTAAACCTCGCAACCGACCTTCTTTTCGGCAGACACTCATGCACTTAGACATCGCATCTGCAGACGTCCTTGCCACCCCGCAAGAAACTTACTTCAAGTCTCAGGTAAGTCAGGAAGCTTTCTACCAGGTCTACTGAACATACAGGGAACTCTCAGTGAGAGCAAGTCATTCTTTTAAAAAGCCCGTTCTAATTCTTATAACAATTGTATAACTCCATCATTGTGAAACATTAACTATAATACCTTATACATATGACATTTTTGGATTTTTTAAACATGTATATTATTATCTCAAGTGAAAAAGACATGTATCAGAATCTAATCTTCATAGCAGGTTCTCTGAAAAGAAAAAGATGATATGAGAACGGTAATGTGTATATATATCCAAATTAGAATTACTGCTGAATTCCATGAAAGTATTACTATGTTTGCAGTAGAAAAGCTAAAGTGTAGAGGAGAGGAGTTAAATACCAGAAAGAGCTCAGGATAGAGTGAGGCCCAGAGAGAACCTCTTCTTTAACTATATATACAGTGCGTCCGTAAAGTCATGGTGCACTTTTGACCGGTGACCGGTCGCTAGTCAAAAGTGCACCATGACTTTACGGACGCACTGTAAGTCACTTAGTAGTAGCAAATACAATGTAATTTAATGTAGCTGTTAGCTCTTACTGCATTACAAGCCATTTCAAAACTTGTGGCTTGAAACAATAAACTTTTGTTCAGCTCACGATTTTGTGGTCCAGGAATTTGGGCTAGGCAGCTCTGCTGCCTTTGACAGGGCACACTCACAGGTCTGCAGTCAGTTCACAGGTTGGATGGGAGGCTGGCAGGTTCCAGATGGCCTCGTTCACAAGTCTGTAAACTGGTTGACTATTCATGGAGCACCTCAGTTTTCCTCCACATGGCCTCTTACCTTGCAGCAGGCTAGCTTGGGCTTGCTCACATACTGTTCTCAGGGTGACAGATGCAGCAAGAGAGCAAGCTCCAGAGTACAAGTGATTTTCCACCCTGTGTAAGGGCATGGGTGCAGAGAGGGAAGGAATTTGTGACTATTAAATTAAAATGTTGTAAATGTCACAAGGATTGGCGGTCCAGCCACTATCAGTATGGATAGGGAGTGGTGGCAGATAAATGTACGTGAGGTCCTTATCCCTACCAGAGCGAGGCAATAGCAAAAGGGGTAAAATGGGATGAAGCTATGGCTTTCAAAATAAATGTGATGATCTAAATGATAGCTTTTTGCCTGCAGGATTTCACAGAAGTATTGCTTTCTCTCACTCATGTAACTGTGCTTCTAAGTAAATTTGTATAAGATGAATTCCATCTCCACAGTATTTTCCAGTATCATGTCACAGATTTACTCTCAGAGAAGATATTTTATTACCAGTTGGTGTTTCACTCTACTCCTCAGAGCCCCTCATATGCAGAGGGTGATGAGTTTACCTTCCAGGGAAGTGTATGCTGAGAAGAGTACTGGATGGGAGGGGCCGTCCCAGGAGTTAGACAGGTCCTGCAATGTGCTTCCAACCCAGGGCCCGAATATGTGCTTCTCAGGCTGCTGAGGAACATAGAGAATCTATGCCCGTCAGACACTGAGGATACCTTAATAAAGTCACAGGGTTTGGGAGTTTCTAAGGAACGATGAATCAGAGATTCTTAGCCTGTTGCCCAAAGTTCCAACACACTTTCTATAAGCCACAGACTTGGCTCTCTCCACCACCACAGTTTTAAATGTTTAGTTAGACTTGTCCCTCTAAATTTTTAGTGTTTCTGAGGAATTACTGTGTACGTAAAGCGATCGATCTTAAAGAAAAAAAAGAGTATGTAGGAGGTTGGTTTAATATCATTCCCTATGCTCTTCAGTATGCATTCTGATAAACTCCTTTAGAACTATGAAAATTATTGCCTGTCTAGTCAAATACATGGAGGTCTGGGGCACTGGAGCAGTCATTGGCCAAATAGCTTCTGTTAGTATTCAGGAAAAAAACAAGTCTTTTTGTGAAGTGAAAAAGAATAATAGTAAGTACTCTCTAGGCAATCTTTCAAACTGTAAGGTATGGTGGCAATCACAGCTTTGCTTCCTTTACAGTAAAACTGTACATACTACAATTCTGAAAATCACTTTCAGTTAGTGTGCTAAGTCACAAGCTGTTGAGACAGTATAACTGTATATACTTGAAAAACTTCAAGTTCTAAGCTGATTTTACTTGAGTGTTTCAGAATATCACTTCATAGCCAGTACAACATATTCTGAGCACCAACCATATACAAAGCTCTGTATAGTGCAACTAAGCACCCATAGTCAGCATCCTCACTTGTACAAACTCACTTTTATCAATACATGCAGTGCTAAAATTCAAATTAAAAAAATAGTTCTTTTGGAGCAAGAATATGAAAGGGAGAGGAAGGAGAGGAGAAGGGAAGGAAGAGAGGAAAACTTTAGTACATTGGACATCATTTATTTATTTAGTGACAGAGAGAGACAGACAGGGGGACAGATAGGGACAAACAGGAAGGGAAAGAGATGAGAAGCATCAATTCTTCGTTGTGACTTCTTAGTTGTTCATTGATTGCTTTCTCATATGTGCCTTGACTGAGGGGACAACAGCAGGCTGAGTGCCCCTTGCTCAAGCCAGCGACCGTGGTGTCATATCCATGATCCCACACTCAAGCCAGTGACCCCATGCTCAAGCCAGATGAGCCTGCACTTAAGCCGACAATCTCGGGGTTTCGAGCCTGGGTCCTCTGCATCCCAGTCTGATACTCTGTCCATTCACTGTGCCACCGCCTGGTCAGGCTACATTGGACATTGTAATACTGTTGGCCAATTCAGGCAGACAGTAGAGGAACTGCAGAACCGGAAAGTGTTGGGACATAACCACTTATTGGAGGCTCACAAAGTCAGGCAAGCAAATAAACAACAAAAGGGAAAGAGCTGATAAACAAAGGAAAATCTGCTATTCGCAGTAAGGACAAGGGAGCCAGGAAAACCGCACCCCATGGTGGCAGGAGAGCGATCTGGGAGAATAGCAGCCCAGGGAAAGCACCCCATAGCCTTATATAGGCTGTGCCCACATGTCTCTGCTGCGTGCTCACGCCCTAATCAAGCAAAGTGCTTGCAGTCAGTAAACCCACAAGCAAGCCTAACACAGCTGCCCCACAGGGTGCAAGAGCTTCAGTTCTACTGATTGAAAAACTAGAAGGCAGGAAAGACAAAAACCTAAATGTTAGAGCCTTTCCAAGGCCTAATGTGGGACAGGAAGACCCATTAATAGCGGTAACCCAAGCTTCACTGCAATTTTTTCTTACCTGCTTACACAGGACATAAGTTCCTTGTGAAACAACTCCTCCTCCCTCCTCCCACTCTCCACATGCATTTTGGGGGAAATCCCCATAAAAAGTAAGGTCTCAGCCTCAAATTAACAACATCTGCTCTGCTTTCCACTGACTCTGTCTAGACACAGCAGTCTCCTGCCTAGCATCTGCTGGATGTCACTTTGTTGGATAGCACTGTTTTCTTCTAAAAGACCATAGTTCCCAGCTGGCGCCCACTGGGTGCTGCTGTGTCCTTAAGGCACTGGCGTCATCCACTGGGAGCCATTTCCTGCTGTAACTGAAGCTCTGGACCTCACAAGATTCCAAAGCTGCACGCTATTCTGTTTACACAATGAACTCTTCCTTTCTCTGTTGAGTTACACCTTGTTTTGTTTTGTTTTTACAGAGACAGAGAGAGTCAGAGAGAGGGACAGATAGGGACAGACAGACAGAAACGGAGAGAGATGAGAAGCATCAATAATGAGTTTTTTGTTGCCATTGCGACACCTTAGTTGTTCATTGATTGCTTTCTCACATGTGCCTTGACCGTGGGCCTTCAGCAGACTGATCCACCCCTTGCTGGAGCCAGCAACCTTGGGTCCAACCTGAAGCTTTTGCTCAAACCAGATGAGCCCGCGCTCAAGCTGGCGACCTTGGGGTCTCGAACCTGGGTCTTTCACATCCCAGTCCAATGCTCTATTCACTGCGCCACCGCCTGGTCAGGCAAGTTACACCTTGTTAAAAATAACAGAGCAGGTTTGTGATGGCAGTGTTTCACAGGTATTTGAGTGAAACAATGGAAAATGCCTATGATGGTGACTTTGTTATAAGTCAGGTTTGCGCAGGACTCCTTTATCCTGCCTGCCTATTTTCTCTCAGAGGCTCATCAGTCTCTGTGCAAATTGGCTTTACGATATGCCCACACATGTCTGAACGGCAGGTTAAATGCCAGTTAGAACTGCTATTACATAAAGACTCTAAGTGTATGTGGTGGAACTCCAAAGTTAACATCTACCAGTAAATTATGCCTTTGGGGAAAACGTTATTAATCAGCACCTATTTTCCCCACACACCCTGTTCCCTCTTTTCAGGAGGGAACTTCTTTTTGGAAATTCACTTTCTTAAGGTTTTCATCATCAGAAGGTTCTCTTGAAGTTTCCCAAACCCATAAGCTAAATATCAGGAGATTTATTTCCTCCAAAATTAATTTTTTTAAAAAAATTGTGACATCTGATTCCCCACCACTAGAGGGAGGTATTCCTTTTCCTGATTCCTTTAGGTCAGTGGTTCTTAACCTTTTTTGAGGTACCGAACCCACCAGTTTCATATGCGCATTCACCGAACCCTTCTTTAGTGATAAATAAAATATGATTTTTTTTCCAAATTCAGGACATAGATATATGTTTTTTTACTGGTGCACAAAATGAGCCGTGCATGAACATCACCTTGCTCAAAGAACAAAACCAACGAAGTGCATGAACTCACAACAAATTACAGTATTACTTTATTCTGGCCTCCGCAGCAGAGCCTTCTCCGAACCCCTGGGACCGACTCATCGAACCCCTAGGGTTCGATAGAACCCAGGTTAAGAACCACTGCTTTAGGTATTATACTGGAATCCACTGCCAGAATTTTGTACAAAAGAGGGCACTTTAAGACCTAAATTTGACTCTGCCCCTTATTCTTTTTTATTCTGACAACTCTTTATTGTAAATCTTTGGCCTCTTAAAGCTCAATACTCTACCTACTTCATGACTTTGATCTAATGGTTGAAAGAACAGCATTACCTGGGCTCCACCAAACCTGTACTTAGATACTGTCAAAGACTGTTACCAAACAATGGACAGCACATTCTGGATTTTGGCTTTCTAATGGTGTTGTTTGGAAGGTTTGGTACCCTAAAGTCAACTGACTGACAGATATGTCTCCAATGGTCAGTCAACAGACGCGCGCACACACACACACACACACACACACACACACTCAGCATATCATAAATGAATAAGGAGTATAATCACTTCCTAAGTAATTATAATTACCTCTATAAAAATAAATGAGATGAGCGTGGGCCCATCTGGCTTGAGCAAAAGCTTGCCAGCAAGGGTTTGCTCGGTCTGCTGAAGGCCTGCAGTCAAGGCACATATGAGAAAGCAATCAATGAACAACTAAGATGTCGCAACGGCAACAAAAAACTGATGATTGATGCTTCTCATCTCTCTCCATCCCTGTCTGTCTGTCCTGATCTATCCCCCTCTCTGACTCTCTCTCTGTCTCTGTAAAATAATAAAATAAAATAAAAATAAATGAGAGCCCTA
Source organism: Rhynchonycteris naso (assembly GCA_037038555.1). Lineage (NCBI taxonomy): Eukaryota > Metazoa > Chordata > Mammalia > Chiroptera > Emballonuridae > Rhynchonycteris > Rhynchonycteris naso. The sequence goes on from CM073002.1 coordinate 42,590,240, forward strand.
GCCAGTTGGCTCAGCAGTAGAGCGTCAGCCCGGCGTGTGGAAGTCCATGGTTCGATTCCCAGTCAGAACACACAGGAGAAGCACCCATCTGCTTCTCCACCCTTCCCCCTCTCCTTTCTCTCTATCCCTCTCTTCCCCTCCCACATCCAAGGTTCCATTGGAGCAAAGTTGACCTAGGCGCTAAGTATGGCTCCATGACCTCCACCTCGGGTGATAAATTGGCTCCAGCTGCAATGGAGTAACGTCCCAGATGGGCAAACCATCACCCTCTGGTGGGCATGCCAGGTAGATCCCGGTCAGGTGCATGCAGGAGTCTGTCTGACTGCCTCCCCGCTTCTTACTTCAGAAAAATACAAATAAATAAATAAATGAGAAATGGCAAATTTGGGGAGAAACCTGTAATTTCACAATTACTTAATTGTAATTTTTCTTCCATGATCTAGAAAGATCATTGTTAACCTGAATCTAACAATAATAAAATAGCTCTGGAGGAAGATTATACAATTAGAAACATTTAGTGACACATGTAACCTTCACTGAAAATCATCTTAATCTCATTAACTTCCTGGGATAATATTCTATACATAATTTGAGGAAACATATCCTTTAGTTGTTTTTCTAGAAACTGCTTATATAGACTATATTCCAGCAGAGGTTTTCCTGACCCCTAAAATTTAGATAAAATTGGCTTGAAATTCCATGCCCTGTGGAAAGACCAATGTCCAAATACTCCTGTGAATTCCTAGAGATCTATAATTTCATGGCCACTCTGGCTCTGCCTTCCTAAAATTCTTGGCCCCATCCCTGCCATATTGTGATTGTTCCTTTAACTTTGTCCTGTTTTTGGCCCAAACATGAAGTGAAGCACCTTTCCTTGATCTCTAGGAAAACAAAAACACTCAGCCAAAGTCAGAGTGAATGTCAATAGACTTTACTAAAGGTTTGGGAAATTAGAGGAGCCTGCCATTTTGAACAACTTAAATCACATATTAGACATCCATTTCTGTTGTGAGAATTTCATCAGCCCACTAAATTGTTCGAGCATACTATTTTTCTTCCCCCCTCTTCCTCTCTTCTTCTGTCCATTCCTTCACTCCCAAGTTCCTGTATAATTCTCTGTATTTTTATCCTGACTCCTGCTGTTCTTGCCCCTTGGGTCTTCTACTCCAAATACTTTTGCAAGATATTTCCATACACAAAACCTAAGAGGAATGCTGGTGTCAGTTGTGAAGATGATTATATTCTCGGTGACATGCTTGTACCATATGGTTATCAGAGCTAGTCTTCCTGGCCGGGCTCTCTCAGTCACCATCTTGACTTGCAGAGCTAGTGTGCTAGCTGTGATGTTTCTGGTAGCCTATCCTGCAAAGAAACTGGAAAAGAGAGACAGCATCGCGTGTTGGACTAAATACAAAAAATGGGGTGAGGTGTGGGGTGGAGACACATTTTCATGAGATATTTTGCTATCAACTAATATTAACTGAACATTATTCTGTAAAGTTCTTCAGGAGAAGCATGCAAGAAAAATATCATGTACAAGATCCTGAGTCTATATCATGGATTGAAACTCCTAGAGTATTAACAAAGTCTAATTTGTCCTCATCCAGGCTGAATGGAGAGAAGAAGTTAAAAAACACTTTGAGAAGATCAAAAGTGAAGGAACCTGTATACACCGCTTAGATGAAGAGCTGATCAAAAGGCGCAGAGAAGAGCTCAGGTGAGCGATCTCTCCTGCACCTCGTCTCATCCCCAGGTCTTCAGATATTAGCAGGAACTCTCTTTGTGACTCACCATTGTACTTCCTACGCATCTTTCACTGTGCTATTTATTGTGATTCTCTTCAAATTTTCCCCTAAAACCTAGCCCTCCTTTATATCAATCACTGCCTTATCTTCTTCCCCCAACTCTGTTATCTTCCTTTATTATATCTCTGCAACAGAGATTCCTGGAAAAGTGCTATTTGTTCATTCAGCCCCTGTCCTAGGTGACATGGAAGTCAGACATTTATGAGATATAGTCCCTAGTTTCAAGATGCTTGTAATATTTCAAGGGATACAAGACATGTTCGTGGATAACAACTATAATTAGATAGGATCTGTGCCGTGGACAAGTACAAACGAGTGATAATGGTGTCAGTTCTAACTGCCTATTTCCATTAACGTAAGAAATTGCCAACACTACCCAAAGGCTACAGATTATATACAAATCACATTCACATTTTATCTGTGGTCCTCATGGCCATTCTGTATGGCTTGATATGGCCCTAAGGATAAACCAATGGGAAGCTTAGATTTTCCATCTCCTACTCCATGTTGGCTGATTCATCGCATCGGACAAGGGAGCCTTAAATTTAGAGAGCCCTTGGGCAAATCCTTCTGAGATAAACCATTCTGGTTCTTATTTCATTAGAGCTGACTTTTGTTCCCCTCCAAGTTAGCCAATTACATTGATCCTATGTTTTCTTTGATAGGCATGCTTTGGATATTCGTGAACACTATGAGAGAAAACTTGAGCGGGCCAATAATTTATACATGGAGCTGAGCGCCATCATGCTGCAGCTGGAAGTGCGGGAGAAGGAGCTCGTTAAGTGTGTATCCAGATTGCACCTGCCCTAGTGATGTAGTGTCTCCATCACAGCAATGTCCTACTCTTCCGTGTTACTGCTACTCAGAACTGGCAGATACTTCATTCATTAACTCAACAGTCCTCCGGGAATGTTTTATTCACAGGTCCCTGCCCTTGGGGAGGTTTACAGTTGAGTGGAGTTGCTCCAGAGCTAACTCTAGAGCAGTGATGGGCAATCTTTTGAGCTTGGTGTGTCAAAATTCGCCAGAAAACTGAGCATAACTCGGGTGGTGTGTCACTTCAAGAAAAACGGCCTAACCGGAAGTCCCAGAACTAGATACTCTGTGCCAGAGTTCTGTCGTTTTGTCCTACAGACCTCCGGCACATAGTGTCTACACTACAGCAAATGTTTTATCCTCGGCTACTGCACCTGGCCGTGTGGGAGCCGAGGATGAAATGTCCTTCTTGGCATGTGGCCCCATACTTCTCTGGTATGCGGCCGCATGCACGTCATCAAAAATGGCTATGCATGTCAGTGCTGACACGCATGTCATAGGTTCGCCATCACAGCCCTAAAGGAACATACATATTTGCAAGTTCACCCTGCAGAACAGCTCAGAGAAGGGGTCCTCATCTCATGAAGAGCTGTGTTGAGGGTGGGGCCGTAGTGCCCTCTGGGGAAGTGAGGTGGCTTCTGCAAGTGGTTTAAGGTATTCCTGAGAATAGCAAGAAGATCCTGGGGTCCTGACCAAAACAACAGCTACTGAAATAACTAGACTTCTACCATTGCATTATATCTCTCATGAGGTGTGTGGGGAAGGGGAGGTCAGTGTCCGAGTTCACCTGTGAGCTCAAGGAAAAACTGAAGTCAGTTTAGTTTGAATCTAATATCTTTATCCCCCTTTTACCTGAATAGCAGCTTGCTATTCAAACAGGCTGTATCTGGTAAGTGTGGCCAGAATCTGTGGGTGGGCTTAGCCTGTGAAACATTCCACCCATCTTTTCTGTCTGCAGTGACTGAGATGGGCTTTTCTTTTTTTACAGATTTTATTTATTATTTTAGAGAGAGGAGAGAGAGAGAAAGGCAGGGAGGTTGGGAGGCATGGAAGGCATTAACTCATAGTGGTTGCTTCTTGTATGCGTCTTGACTGGGCAAGCCAGGGATTTGAACCACTGACCTCAGCATTCCAGGTCGACGCTTTATCCACTGCGCCACCACAGGTCAGGCTGAGATGGGCTTTTTCCTTCATTGTGCAGACGTGAGCAGGCAGTGGAAAAGAAGTATCCTGGGACGTACAAGCGACACCCTGTTCGTCCGATAATCCACACCAACACCATGGAGAAGCTCATGAAAAGGAAAGGTGTGCCTCACAAACCCGGGATGCAGACCAAACGGTGAGACCCTTGTGCTGACTGGATGTTCAGATAAATGGGAAGATCTCCGCCTAAAAACACATTATCAGATGATAGTGGGTGTGGCCACTCTACCTCACCATTAGCACACTTGCCTCTAGATAAAACAGAGTGGGAACGTGAGAGAAAGTGTGTCATGGACCCTAGGAATCCATGCTTTACTCTCTGAGGCATAGGTGCTTATTCTCTTAGCATGGAGTAGGGAAAAGAGAAATAAACCGAGGCCAGACAGACCTGGACTGAAATCCTGGCTCTGCCAATTACGAGCTGTGTGATTTGGGCCATGCCGCTCATCCCCTTTCAACCCCAGGAGTAAAATGCTGTAACTATAGCACATGCGATTTTCTTTTTTTGACCCCTAATGCACAGAATTGGGCTAATTAGGATTCTTGATTTATGCAACCGTGGTTCACAATCAGCCCACTTTTACTTATTTATTTAGTTTGCTGAGTTCCTACTATGATCAAAAGTCCTTGTTAGTGTTCTTCACAAAGATGAAGAAGACATAGTTCCAGCCCTCAAGAGGGCCGTGTCTAGACCAAACACCCTGAACTTAGCCTCTAGCCTCATTAACCCTACCTTTCCTTCTCTGGTGCCAGAACTCTTCCTTTGTGATTCCCTTGTAGGATCTATCCAGATCCACTGTCGGACAGATTTCTGATCATGGGCAAATGCCCAGCATATATGTTGGCATATTGGTCCCAAGCTGATAGCTGATACTATGAGGAAGAGATCAAGAAGCCTGTAGGGTAGAATTAGAATTTAAAGGGGACTGTGTACCTGGCCACAGGTACAGAATAAAATGCAGAAGGCGCAAAGGGAATCCTCTGTGTGTAAGTGAACATCTAGGTTGTTTCTAAATTTCTGCTCTTTTGGGCAATACATTAATACAGTGTCTTCAAGCACACATTTTGTGGCCATCCATTCTCTCCACTGGATAAATCCCTGTATGAGATGGTGTACTTTAAGGTTTGGGATACAGTTCTACAAACTTTTATATGTTTTCATATGTTTAAAATTAAACCTGTCCTGTTCCCCCAGACCAGATCTGTTGAGGTCTGAAGGCATCCCCAGTATGGAGGTGGCTCCCACTGCCTCCCCTCTGTCCGGAAGCCCCAGAATGTCCACCTCAAGCAGCAAGAGCCGATACCGAAGCAAACCGCGCCACCGCCGAGGGAATAGCAGAGGCAGCCATAGTGACTTTGCAGCTATCTTGAAAAACCAGCCAGCCCAGGAGAACTCACCCCACCCTGCTTATCTACATCAAGCTCAATCCCAGTACCTTTCTCTGCAGCAACACCAGCAGCCCCTTCCTGCCACATCTCAGAGTCCCCATCCCAGGCTCAACATGCACGGACAGGACATTGCAGCCTGCGCCAACAACCTGAGGTATTTTGGCCCAGCAGCAGCCCTGCGGAGCCCGCTCAGCAACCATGCTCAGAGACAGATGCCTGGCTCTAGCCCTGACCTCATCTCTACAGCCATGGCAGCCGACTGCTGGAGAAGCCCTGAGCTGGACAAGGGCCAGGCCGGTCCCTGGAGCTGTTGTCAGGCTGACCCTTATGACCCCTGCATCCAGTGCAGGCCGGAACAGTGTGTGTCCTTAGATGCGCCCTTTGCTGAGCCAGTGGGGAGGAGCCCTGACCTTTACAAATCACCAGCACACAATCTCCTCTCAGAAAATGCCCAAGGTTCTGAGAAAATGGAAGAAAGTGAATTCCATAGCTGTAGGTCGGCCTCATCCCCTGGCGCCCCCCATCACACCACCCCGCCAGTGCTACCTCGGAAAACGCGGCCCCTTCAGAAGGTAGGTGGGGACCACAGCAGTGCGTGCCGCTGCCTTCATAGAATGGCAGAACCTGTCATGTTCTGTGCATCGTAAAACATACATAAAACATGCACCTTTTGTAAAAGGATGAGCTAACAAATGCACAAACAAAAGCTTCTTTTAAGTCCTTTCTTCTCACTCTGCTTAAGTTATGGACTTAGAAAAACATTTTGAGAACTATTGAACCAGTGGACTGATGGAAATATACATCATTTATTAATAGATAACCAGCCATATAGTAGGGACATATAATCACAGTATTTGGAAACCACTACTCTAGTCGAGTCCTGAGGGATGTTGCAAGAAGGAAGGACCCCATTATAAAACAGGTTTGGTTCACACAGTATTCTCTGTCAGCTCGGGGAGATTCCTAGTGTACATTTACAGATCCCAGACTTGGAGAAAGCACACAGTAACCTCATTTAATCCAGCGTTTTTCTCACCGATTTGACCACACTGCCTTTTAAAATAATATCAATTAACCCCCTATGGAACTAATTTTCTTTTTTTCTTATAGCCATTTTCAGGGACCTTAATGACTTTAAATGTCTTTTAAGGCTTGTAACATGACTTTAATATTGCCAGCTTTTTCCAATGGAACTAATTTTCTTCACAATGTATTTTAGAAAACATTGTCTTGATTAATAACCATCATGAGTTCTCAGTCATTGAAACCTGTTCCTCGCTTCCTTGCTCACTGGCCATCTTGGGTCTCTTAGCTGAGGGGGCAGCCCACTATCTTGGTTATGAGCACAAGCTTGGGAGTCAGATGGACCTGAGTTGAAAGCCAGGCTCTTCCACTTAGTATCTCTATGAACCTTGGTGTCATCTATGAAATGGGGCTAATAATACAGTGTGTCCGTAAAGTCATGGTGCACTTTTGACTGGTCACAGGAAAGCCACAAAAAATGATAGAAATGTGAAATCTGCACCAAATAAAAGGAAAACCCTCCCAGTTCCTGTCGGATGATGTGGCAGCAGGTGCGCATGTGCAGATGATGACATAACACCATGTATACAGCAGAGCAGCCCACAGCCATGCCCGCTGAGATGTAGACGGTACAGAGGAAAGTTCAGTGTGTTCGGTGGCTCGCTAAATTCAAATCCGTGACCAGAGTGCAACATGAATATCGGCACATTTATAACGAAGCGCCACCACATAGGAATAACATTACTCGGTGGGATAAGCAGTTGAAGGAAACCGGCAGTTTGGTGGAGAAACCCCATTCTAGTAGGCCATCAGTCAGTAATGAGTCTGTAGAGGCTATACGGAATAGCTACCTAAGGAGCCCTAAAAAATCTGTGTGTGCGTGTGCTCGACAATTACACCTAAGCAAGACTACAGTCATAAGGTGTTAAAGAAACGTCTCTGTTTTACGGGGTACAAATTGCGGCTGTTGCACGCTATCAAACCGGCAGATAGACCCACACGATTCGTGTTTGCTACAGATATGCTTCATGAGATCAACAATGATGCAAGATTTTTGCAGAAGATTGTGTTTAGCGATGAGGCGACCTTCCATATCTGTGGACATGTTCATCACCATAATGTCCAAAAAATATGGGCTGCTGAACATCCTCATGCCTACATTGAGTACAAACGTAACACCCCTAAAGTGAACGTGGGTGTGGCCTGATGCATGATAAGGTGATAGGCCCATTTTTTTTCGCAGAGCAGTCTGTGACAAACATGCACAGCAAACATGTTGAAATTGTATGCAGTGCCACAATTTCCAGAAGGTATTATCTTTCAACAGAATGGCACTCCTTCACACTGTGCCACCATTGTTCATGAGTTTCTGGATACATAGAACATTCCCCCGGCGGTGGATAGGCAGGGGTTCTGTCAAGCCATGGCCACCACGATCCCCGGATCTGACGCCCTTAGACTTTTACTTTTGGGGTTATGTGAAGCAACATGTGTACATTGAATGTATCAACGACATTAATCACTTAAAACAGAGAATCACAGATGTTATTCACTCTGTTACACCAGACATCCTTACCCGTGTGTGGCAAGAACTTCACTATCGTTTGGATGTGTGTAGGGCAACAAATGGAGCCCACATCGAACTGCACTGAGTAGGTATGAAGCTGGGAGAGTCTTCCTTTTATTTGGTGCAGATTTCACATTTCTATGGTCTTTTGTTGCTTTCCTGTGACTGGTCAAAGTGCACCATGACTTTACAGACACACTGTAGTGGACCCTGCCTCATTGGTGGATATGAGGATTAGGTGAAGTAATACATAAAAGTATTTAGAACAAGGCCTGGAACATAGCAATCTTCCAAAAAAATGTGAGCTCATCTTGCTAATGAGTTAAAAATAAGATTATGTATGAAAAGTATTTAGCACATGGTAGCTATCCACTCAATTCTAAGTATTGTTTCATGTCACCATCATTATTCATCAGGAGTTTGGGTCTAAACTAAAATGTAAATAAGAATGTTTTGGTCAACTGGACCTCTAATAGAAAAGAAGTTGAAGCTGAGGACTGCTGCCTCAGAACTGCATTTCGTCCCCCCACCGAAAGTGCTACTGCTAAGTATTCCCAGAAATTAAATTGTGTTTCAGGCGGTACAATAGATTTAGGCTAATCCAGTCTCTACTCCCCCAACTCCTATGGCCAGTAACATGTATTTTTTTGGTGGATGGGTAACAACTTTCTTGAGATGTAATTCATATACCTTACAGTTTTCCTATTAAAGTGTACAATTCAGCTCTTTTTATTCAGAGTTGCACAGCCATCACCATAACTAATTTTCATCACCCCAAAGAAACCCTGCGCCCTTTAACGATGAAGAGCTTCATCTGTTAAAGTTTCATCTGTTAAAGTCAGCTCTAATAAAATAAGAACCAGAATGGTTTATCTCAGAAGGATTTGCCCAAGGGCTCTCTAAATTTAAGGCTCCCTTGTCCGATGCAATGAATCAGCCAACATGGAGTGGGAGATGGAAAATCTAAGCTTCCCATTGGTTTATCCTTAGGGCCATATCAAGCCATACAGAATGGCCATGAGGACCACAGATAAAATGTGGTCCTTCCCCAGGCCCCTCCCGAGGAACAAGTATCTTTGAACCCTTCCCCAGGCCCCTCCCGAGGAACAAGTATCTTTGAACCCTTCCCCAGGCCCCTCCCGAGGAACAAGTATCTTTGAACCATTCCAGTGCCATTTTGGTGCCTTCTCAGGGTCTGCAGGCCAAGGGGCACACACCTTATACATTTGATCTCATTAGATCACATTCCAGAGGGAGTTCAACTTCTCTCTACTAAGATACACTCCCGTATGTACTCCTGGGCTGAAGAGCTCATCTCAGCAGTCAGGATATCTCCATCCCTGTCTTTCCCACTCAGAAAGCAGATCAGAATGCAAGTGGGTAAAACTGACCTTCGAAATAAATTATCCTCAATCTTTGGTACAGTTACTTGGACCCCATTGCCTACCTCACAAGGGATTATAAGAATCAGTGCACTATGATGCTGTGGTTAAGGACAGTTGGTGTTAGTGTGGCTTTTCCTATGCACCTGAAGAGAAATGGAAGTGTCCCTGTGAGGGAAGGTCACCTACTCAGGACACTTACCCAGCCTCCCAGATTGACCAGAGAGCCCCAGCAATCATCAATCATCAGGTCTCACGCTGACGCAATAACGTACTAAACACCTGTTTTGTATGCAGCGTTGTGTTAATGGTGGAGTGAGGGCTATAGTTCAACAAGATATGGTTTAACTCTCAAATAATATGTCTTAGTAGTGGAGATGATACAAGCATAATAAGCATAATATCAGTGAAAAAGTGATTGGTACATAAAAGCAGGAAAAATAGTTGGGCTTTGAACAATTGAAAGATCACTTGGTGGAGTCTCTGTGACAAAGCCTGGAACCACTAGTGATAGTGATTACATGAGACTCCCCCAAAATCCAAGACCTCTTCTCCAGTTTCCTCTCTCACTCACCTCCTGACACTTTCACTGAGGCTTCACCTCCCTAAGGGCAAAGTAACGTTTTATTCAGTTCTGTATGTCTTCCAGCAGCTAGTGCCGGGCCTGTCATCATGGACATCCAGGAAAAGTTGCTAAAAGAATAAGTGAAAATAGATATGTTTAAAGATGACACTTAGCAAGCTACTACTCAATGCCTATTGTAAATGAATCTTTGCAAGGACTCAGTGTTTGTGTGTGTGTGTATGAGAGAGAGAGAGAGAGAAAGAGAGAGAGAGAGAAATAAAACTCTTTTCTTTTTGTTTTCCTTAGAGTGGAGATGAGTCCTCCGAAGAGGAAGAAGGGGAAGTAGACAGTGAAGTTGAATTTCCACGAAGACAGAGGTAAAACCATCAAATACACAACTGCTTTCCGTGTAATCAAAGAAATCCTGAGTGTGCCACACTTCCTGTTCAATTGCATGTCACTGTCTGCAGCCACCCTGTAAGGAAACTTGAACTCACTATTTCTGGTTTCCCACAGCCACATTTTGGCAACTGCCAATGCACAGCCAGTCCCAGGTTATCAGAATTCATTCCATAGGAGCATAAGGTACAGATGTAGTTACAGCTGAGAATACAGTGGGCAGCTTATGAGGGAGGGCCATGTGTCTTATGGATAATTTTATTGGTTTCTAGTGTACCTCCCTGAATTAGTTAGCTTGGGCTTCTATAAGAAAATACCATAGACTGGTGGCTTAGACAACAGACATTTCTTTCTCACAGCTCTGGGTGCTGGGAAGTACAAGATTAAAGATCCTGGTGAAAACTTTCTTCCTGGGTGCAGATAACAGCCTTTTTCCTGTGTTCCCATATGTTTAGGGGTAGGAGAATGAGAGGGAGAGAAAGAGAGAGGTATCTTCCTCTTTTTATAAACCCACATTCTATAGCCGTAATGGCAAACCTATGACACGCATGTCAGCACTGACACGCATAGCCATTTTCGATGACACGTGGCCGCATACTAGAGAAGTATGGGGCCGCATGCTGAGGACGTTTCATCCTCGGCTCCTGCACAGCCAGGTGCAGTAGCCGAGGATAAAACATTTGCTGTAGTGTACACACTCTGTGCCAGAGGTCTGTAGGCCAAAACACTTTTGTTATTTAAACTATAAATATTGTGAAATTATGGTTTTTTTCTCGAAGTGACATACCACCCGAGTTATGCTCGGTTTCTTTGGCGAATTTTGACACACCAAGCTCAAAAGATTGCCCATCACTGTCCTTTAGGATTAGGGCCCCATACTTATGACCTCATTTAACCTAATTATCTCCTAATAACCTTATTTCCAGATTCAGTCACGTTGGAGATTAGAGATTCAACATACGAATTGGGGGAGGGATGTACACAGTTCACTCCATAGCACTCCGTGCCTTGGATTTTATGTCTCAAGTTAATTATAATTGGATTAGATTAGTTGAGTCTTCTTCCTTCAACCCAGCCTCAGAAAGAGCTTCCTGTTTAGCCAGCAATCGTAATTTTGCTTGTAGGATTAAAGAAAGACCACAATCCCCTACATCTAGAATAGAACTACTCCTATGTAAATGTAAGGAAGGTAGTTTTACCTTTTCTTTTAATAGGCATTTTGTTCTTGAATAGTAGAGCTCTGAGAATCCCTGCAAGGCTTGTGCACCTGCCCAGACACAGGAATTCCCTGCAAACCAGGGGACTTCAGGTCCTTTAGTAAACTGTGTTTTGGGTCCCCACACTGTGCACAAAATTGAAATCTGTTCTCATCTCTTGAGCTGTTCCTGCCATGAAGCTACCGCTGTCTTATTGTCTCCTTGGACCAAGTTTTCTCCTATGCAACCAGATTGAGCCTGAGTAAAATGTACTCATTCTACTGGCATCACAATGAAGTTACCAGATTTTGTTCCTATGACACACCATGAACTCAGCCTACCTAGTGGCTTTCCACCTTTCTTTTTTTTTTTTTGTACTATGATGCAAATTATATTTGTTTTTTACCACATGGTTTGCTTTTTATAATATTCTTCTCCCTGCCTCCCTTATGGATGACCAGCCTTGAGAAGTTGTATGAGTCTTACCTTCACTTTCCTTTCCCATATTGGCTTTATTCATGTGACCTTGAGCACCCCCAGCCCACCACTTGGCCTGGTCATCAGCCAGGCTCAGATCATATGCCATCAAAGTCACTTTGTACAAAGAAATGAAGAAAGATCAGACAGTGCCAGGGAAAGGCAGTCTCCTTTTATTATTTGTCCTGTTTTGTTTTTAAACTAGTAGAAGCTAACAGCATTCCTGTTTACTAAGGTACTTGTAAACCGTAGGAAAGAAGTGAGGAACTTTCACAAATTCTCCTCCCACTATCCCCCCACCCCCAAACTTTGTCTTATCAGATCAAAACCCAGATGTTAATGGGAATGAGCCACTGAGTGGCTGGGCAGTGCCCACAGCTGCAGTGAGTGTTCCTTCCAAGCTCATTGCTGTTGGGTAAGGGTTGACAGGGTGGTGAAGGTACTCCTTCAGGGCTGCACTGCCGGCTGGGGTGGAGGGAAAGGCAGAGAAGGACACTGAGGGAGTGTGAACAGACCCACCCAAGCCACAACCTTGCCTTTTCTGATGGTGTGGCCTTGAACAAGTCGTTTCCCTTCTCTGGCTCTAGTTTTCTGATCTAGAAAATGAGTTAGACCAATCTCCAAAGTCTCTTTCAGCCATGAGGACCTGGGATTCTGTGAATAAGAAGCAAAATCGCAATCTGAACTTTTCCACACCGTGCATAGGTATACGCAGCATGATGAGAATAGCTGATTCTTTTTCAGAACCAATCGTAGCCATCAGCTTTGAAGATGAGCCACATAAACATATAAATTTCCCTATCAGTTGCTTTCAAGTTAAATAGTTTTAGCGTATCTGGATTTGACTTTCCCTGATGGGCAGGAAAATATCTAGGTGACCTCTCACTGGGGCTACGATTGACAAACAAGGTAAGGAAAGTAGTTGTTCCTGTAACTAAGTTACTCTGGTTCTTTGTGGTTCTAGACCCCATCGCTGTATCAGAAGCTGCCAGTCATATTCAACCTTTAGCTCTGAGAATTTCTCTGTGTCTGATGGAGAGGAGGGAAATACCAGTGACCACTCAAACAGCCCCGATGAATTAGCTGACCAACTTGGAGACCGCTTGGCAGAGAGGCTGGATGACCTGTTGTCCCAGACTCCAGAGATTCCCATTGAGATATCCTCGCATTCCGATGGGCTCTCTGACAAAGAGTGTGCCGTGCGCCGCGTCAAGACGCAGATGTCTCTGGGCAAGCTGTGTGTGGAGGAACGCGGCTATGAGGTGGGCCTCTTTCCTTCTCCTCTCATCACTGTCCCTGTCTGCCTGTTGCTCTGTGGAGTTAAAACATGCTCAAGTCCCAAGGTCCTTTACAGTTGTCATTTAGTATAGAAGATACAACAACTGGCCCTGGCCGTTTGGCTCAGTGGTAGAGCGTCAGCCTGGTGCGTGAATGTCTGGGGTTCAGTTCCCGGCCAGGGCACACAGGAGAAGTGCCCATCTGCTTCTCCACTCTTCCCCCTCTTTCTCTCTATCTCTCTCTTCCCCTCCTGCAGCCAAGGCTCCATTGGAGCAAAGTTGGCCCCAGGTGCTGAGGATGGCTCCATGGCCTCCGCCTCAGGCACTAGAATGGCTCCAGTTGCAACAGAAAAACGCCCCAGACAGGCAGAGCATCACCCTTTGGTGGGCATGCTGGGTGGATCCGGTTGGGCACATGTAGGAGTCTGTCTCTCTGTCTCCCCACTTCTCACTTCATAAAAATACAAAAATAAAAGAAAAAGAAGATACAACAACTGCTTCCATGGAGTAAGTAAAAGTACATAGATAACACAGCTCCCAAAAATGAGGGTAATTATCCCAAATAAGGTACAAATCTTGAACTGCTTGGGAACCCTTCATTCTAAGATTTAACTCAGACCTCACCTCCTCCGGACCTGTCTCCCAGTCTGGGTGAGGGTATGGACCTCCCTCTCCCACGTCCCCATCTCTCCTGATGATGCTGTCATAGCACATGTCAGACTTTAGCTCATATTTGATACTGCCTTTCGAGAGGCAGGATAGCACAGTGATTGAAATTGTATACCCTGGAGCCTGACTACCTAGATTCCTTTCCAACATCACACAGCATTTAAAAGGTAGATCTTTGTCAAGGAAAGTTTAATTCTGTGTAAGTCTCACTACCAAATGCTGCTTAAAATTAAAAAAAAAAAGAAATCAATTTTCACAAATACAGTTTTCCTTTTCCTCTTAGAGGAAGCAATGCCCTCAACGACCTTGGGTGCAGTGTGATGTTGGCCAAGCCACTTAACTTTTCTGTGGATCAGTTTTCTTATCTGTAAAATGGGTATATAACAGCATCTAGCCTGGCCTGTGGTAGAACAATGGATAGTGTCTACCTGGAATGCTGAGATCACTGATTCAAAACCCTGGGCTTGCCCAGTCAAGGCACATATGACAGCAATCAATGAACAACTAAAGTGAAGCAACTATGAGTTGAGACTTCTTGTCCTCCCCCTTTCCCTCTGTAAAAATCAATAAATAAAATCTTAAAAAAAAACTCACACACACAAAAAAACCCAGCATCTATTTCATAGTGTTCTTATAAGGGTTAAGTGCATTAGTAGATGTAATGCACTTATAGCTGTGCCTGGAACGTAGGAAACACTCTGTAAGTGGGGCTCTGGTTGTAACTGTCATCATGATCATCATATTTATAAGTCATCTTTTTCCAGCACAGGACCTGGTCTCATCTATCTTTGTAGGCCCCCTACCCACCAAGCCAGCACAATGCTTGTCATGTGGGAGGTGTTCAATATATCTTTACTGAGTGACTGCAGAAATGAATTAAAGTTTTATTTTGTTTTGATTCTGCAGAATCCTGTGCAGTTTGAAGAATCAGACTGTGACTCTTCAGATGGGGAGTGTTCTGATGCCACAGTGAGGACCAATAAACACTACAGCTCTGCTACTTGGTAATGAGAGAATACCCAGCGGGAAGATGTCACGACAATGCTGGCATTTCAGATCCACCCCACGCCCCAGTTCTTCCTGTTCTCCCTGCTCCTTCATCTGGGAAGAGAGCTGCCCCAGATTCCTTACCCCTAGAAATGAGCTGCAATAACAGGAACATGAGACTTTGCAAATCTCTGGAAAAAAATATCCAAATGAAATTAAGTCTCACTGAACATTTCAATCAAGAATGGCAGGGATCTATTTTATTGAATATTCTAGCTACTGTAACATTGATATTTATTTTTGACATTTTAACACTTTGTACTGTAAAGATTGAACTATATATAATATATAGAGAGAGACAATAATTTCTTGCAAAAAAAAAAGAGAGAGAGAAAGAAGTGGAATTTAGGAGCAACATTCTTGGGAATTTGTGGAGCCGAGAGGTATTACTGCTACTTGAACAGGGGACCAGTTCTTTTGGCCATAAGTGACTAAAGAAGAGCCAGAGCAAGACATGTTGAGCATTTTAGAAAACAAAAAACAGCAAAAGAAAAATAATTCCGGGTAACTTGTGAACAGACTACATCAAGTTCAACCAGCTTATTCGATTAATGATGGAAATGACCTAGAAAAGTTTGGTGACCAGATACTTGCACCCAAGGTCGTTGAAGGCATTGCTTCCTCTAGGAGGAAAAGGAAAACCATATATGTGAAAATTGGTTTCATTGTTTTTTTTTTTAATTTTAAGCAGCATTTGGTAATGAGACTTACACAGAGTTAAACTTTCCTTGACAAAGATCTACCTTTTAAATGCTGTCATTGTTATTACTTTGACAAATGTGTTACCATGACCAGTGTGCCATTTTCTTGTAGCCATTTTCTTTGTACCTGTTGACTACTTCCTTAGGGAAAAGAGAAGGAATGAGGAGAAGAGAAAGATGAGAAAAAGGATTTTTTTTTTTTTTTTTTTTTACAGAGACAGAGAGAGGGATAGATAGGGACAGACAGACAGGAATGGAGAGAGATGAGAAGCATCAATCATCAGTTTTTTTGTTGCCATTGCGACATCTTAGTTGTTCATTGATTGCTTTCTCATATGTGCCTTGACCATGGGCCTTCAGCAGATGGAATAACCCCTTGGTGGAGCCAGCAACCTTGGGTCCAAGCTGGTGAGCTTTTGCTCAAACCAGATGAGCCTGCGCTCATGCTGGTGACCTCGGGGTCTTGAACCTAGGTCCTTCTGCATCCCAGTCTGACGCTCAATCCACTGCGCCACTGCCTGGTCAGGCAAGAAAAAGGATTTTTAAAAAAATTATTTAGGTGAGAGGCAGGGAGGCAGACAGACAGACTCCCATGTGCGTCCTGACCAGGACCCACCTGGCAAGCCCCCTACAGGGCCCTGATCATCTGGGGCCACTTCTCTGTTGCTCAGCAACCAAGCTATTTTTAGCACCTGAAGCAAGGTCATGGAGTCATCCTCAGCATCTGGGGCCAACTTGCTTGAGCCATTTGAGCCCTGGCTGTGGGAGGAGGAGAGAGAGAGAGAAGGGGGAATGGGTGAAGAAGCAGATGTTCACTTCTTCTATGTTCCCCGAATAGGAATCGAACCTGGGACTTCCACATGCCAAGCCAATGCTCTACCACTGAGCCAACCATCCAGGGCTGAGAAAAAGTAAATTGACAACAGTGTTAGAAAAGCAAATGTGGAATGTGTAGAAGTAGATTGCCAGAATGTCTCAGTTCCACTTCGTGGAGAAGACGGAACCACTCTTCCCTGAACCCAGGTTACTTGTCCACTAGCATCATACTGATTCAAACAGGAGAACAGATCTTGGAGGCAGCTAGGATGTGTGTGTGCGAGTCTGTCCAGTGCCCAATCCCAAACCATCCCGTGTTCATTCGTTAACTCATTCTGTCCTATAAGCTTTAGTGATTGGCTACCACTACCAGAATAAAGGCAAAATAAGCAACTTGCAAAAGGCACCCCCTCTCCCACCATACAATAACATTTTTGTTAAATGCTATTTGTAAAGTACCTTTTACTTCTCTTTGGATCAATGCAGTTTTAAATGATTGGATTTGTAAATCTGTGGAAAGAACAACTGATGCTGAGCAGCAGCTAGGAAGATTTTACCTCGGCCAAGGCACGAGGTCCTTCCTGTCCAGCCTTGGGCTCTGAAAAGCATCCAAGGGACTTCATGGTACCTCAGCTTTAAGCTAATTTTTATGTAGAATTTTACATAAAAACAGACATTGGCTTAGTTCCTGTCTTTGTCTCCAAGATAGATTACTGTCAAACAGTGTCTCTAGGCTCACGATCTGATGCAGATGGCTAGACTTTCTGACACGGCATCGTGTTGGACGTTAGGAAAGACTGACTTACATGGAAGGGTGTCAAACCAGTTCCTGAGCCACAGAAACTCTGCCCTCCTCTGAGTTTCACTGACTGCATCAGCCAAAAGGGAAAGCAGGAGGGAATTCAGAGCACTTCCTTTTGCTTGTTTGATCCCTCCATTTGTTTACAATTTATGTTGAGATATTAATTTAAAATTTAGTGTCTATAATTTATAGCTCTTAGGTAAGATGAAGGAAAATGTTTAACTTATACAGAGAGCAGTATTGTTTGCATTAAATTATTCCATTTTGTATGAATTATGTAGCTGGACTACATGAAAGCTCTTAAGTTATGGCATTATTATCATCGTTATTTTATTTTATAATAATTATTGTCATTCTCATTTTCTGTCGACCAGAAGGTGTGGTTTACAGTGTAGCACAATGATTGTGTTTATTGCTAACCATGAGTTACTACAAATTTTTATGATTTTTATGAAGGAATGAAAATGGAACTGCCACTTGGGAGCTCTCCAGATTCATCTTAGGTGCACTCCCTCACTGTCTGTGTACAACAATCACCGGAGGATGCTGCGTTCTGGTCTGGAGCTCAGCGGGTACATTGTGATTTTTGACTTGATCATGAAAGCTCCTGGGGCGGGCAGATGATGGGTGGATGGACAAATAGTTCAAAAGCTGTAAACTTTCTCAAGTTTCTTAAGAAATAAAATCATGAGACTACACTAGAAGCAAAAATAGAATTATTTAATGTCCTAAGAGGAACAGACCTAAAGAATTTCTGCATGGGGCCCTGGGTTAGGTAGTTCCACAACCTGGTAGCATAGTTTGTCATCTTGTTCCTGCCAGATGCCACAAAACCAACCTTTTTCCTCCTGGTTAGGAGTATCAGGGAAACTAAAAAAAGAAAGAATATATATATGCATGACATAAAATGCCTAGCTGTCGTATCATTCTGTATCAAGATTAGAGAGGTTTGATCATAGGGCTGGAAAAGTACTGCCTTGAAGAGCCCTCTTTTCCATCCTCTGACTTCAGACCACACTACACTGTGACTGTCTCTGAGACAGAGATGCTACATACACTCTATGTTCTCCTTCCACATAAAACACTGACACCAGCTGGTCCGCTTCTTGCCCTTCCCCCGATAGTACCAAGAAAAACATGATGGACAATGTCTGTTACACCTTTCAATCAAGCTCTTCCTGGAAAATCCCCCGACACCTCCTACTTTCCATGAACTTTGTGACTTCCCATCTTGACTATCTGTCATGCTAATGCCATATACACGATCTGGATTCAATATTATAAGCATGTTAGGGGAGTACACAGCATTGACTCTTTGACTGTACTGTCAAGAGTTCAATAAACTCTTTTTAGAAGTGACTAGTGGCTTGAGAGAAGTATCTCTAGGTTAAAAAGAGAAATGTCTTGTCGATCCCAGCCTTGCCCTTTCCTGGCTGCCAAGGTGATCAGAACAATTCTGAATCTGTGTGTTTCCTTGAGAACACATGGTCGCCTAAGGAGCACTGAGTCCAGAGCTCAGGGAACTGAAGAGCTGACTCTTCAGTCCTAGCCGCTGGGCCACAGTGCTTCCAGGACCTCACAGGGCTGTGATTTCAAGCTTTATTGTCGATGGAAAGTTTAACGCAGTGGGACTAATGTCCACATTCATTTAGCGTCTGCTTTTGGCAGCAGGATAATGAGTTTTAATTTGTGTTGCAGATGGGCATTTGTTTCTGATTTCTATTTCTAGATCATGTCCTCTGAATAACAATTCCTTTTTAAAGTGCTTAGCAGAGAAACTGAGAAGCCTGCATCCACTTTGAAATGATAATAAACCTTAATGTTTAGACCTATTGGCAAGATTGTGGGGCCTAACACAGAAAGGTGACAAACTGGCTAGCTCTGTTGTAAGAGGATCTGGGGTGGCCCACTTGCAGTTCAGATATTTTAACTTTGGTGTCAACAAATCCATCTTGCAAGAATTAAGGATATTTTTAGTAGAATTCAGTAAGTACTGTACATCCGTATCAGGGCTTCTTTGTACTAAATTTTCCTCTTACTGTAGGTAATAGATTTGATGGTGTGGGATTTGCCTGGTACCAACCCAATTTTAAATGCCCCCTCACTGTGGAGCATTAACATCCTTCTAGTGTAAATGCATCCTTATTGATCAAATGATTTACCCCAGCCCCGTATGTCTTTTTTTCCCCTTAAAATGTTCCTACTTGAAGTTCCTGGAACTGAATTCTCCGAAATAGAGCGTAATACTTGGACACTTAGGAATCCCTGCCCTGCTCTCCATATAGTGTGCTATATATACTTTGTTTTACCATTAAGCTAGAAACCAAAATACCACCTCATATCACCATCCACAATCTACACTCTCATCACCCAAGACTAGCATTATTTACTGACCACCAGTCTTTCCTGCTGAGCCTGGACAGTTTGACCCTCAGACACAGCACTGGGAGCAACAGCTGCCACTTGACTAGAATTGGTGTGCAAGGGGGAAAGCTGCCCTCCAGCTCTAAGCTCCTTATTAATTTCCCAAGGGTGGCTTGAGCTCCAGAGTTAGCCCGGACGGGAAAAGAACAGGATGACTCCAGTGTTCTGTGAGTCCTATGCCAGGGCTCTCCGGAGTCAGCACAGTTGGCTGGAAAAAGGCCACTTGCCTCTACCCACTGCCCTTTCGGACCACTTCCAGTGGAATAATCTCCAATCAAATTCCAAAACATGTATCTTCATTTACATCAGTTCATTGTGTTAGTGTGTTCCTCCCTCGCCTTCTATACAGAGTTAATGTTCAGTCCCGGTTACCTGCTTCTTCCTTTGACTCCGTGTGACCAATGTACCATAACAATGTGACCTTCTTTTCTAAGACCCTGACTTATGCTGTCAGTATGAATTTAGTGCCTTTGCAGGCAGCAAGATTCTTCTTCTTTGCTGACCTCATTCACACCACCAGTTTCCAACCTCACAGACCAGCACACATAATCTCATTAGCCTGCTTGTTTGCATGTTACAGCCAATAGTGCAGACATCTAGTCAAACTGGAATGAACTAGAATGCCAAGCCCCTATCAATTTGGAGCAAATTAACTCCTTTTTTGTGGTCAAGTCTCAAAACGAACTCCCGCATCTGTCTCCCTGTGGTCTCCCATACTGTTAGTTCCCCTGCACCTGCTGGTCTGATGCCGGCTCCCTTTGTACCGAACAATTGTACAGCGTGGGAACAAGAGCAACTATCAAAGCAAACAATGCATGGAATTAAACAAAAAGTGGACTTCACTGTGTTTTTTGTCATCTTTTCCTAAAGGTACTGGTCATGTCCTGAGAGCTGCCTTCACAAATCTTGGCATTTGTCAGGCTTTCGGGAAAGGAAGGCCACATCACTGGGTTTCCCACAGCCAGGAAAGTAGACAGTGGAAAAGCTGGTTTCTATGGCTCTAGCATTAGACATGTCCAGAGAGGACGAGCACCAGTATTTCATTTTGTTATGGTCTCTTCTTGATAAAACCTGTAGGAGCCAAGATGGCCCTCTGCTTCTTCCCTATGGCTTTCCTGCTGCCCGTCTTATAGCTACAAAGTGTTATTAGTGACCCCACTATAAAGTGAGCACAGAGAGGAAAACGATGAAAATGAAAAATTTGGCTCCCAAGAAACATTGGTAAAACACCTGAGTGGAGAGCTAAGACACCTTTGGATGGTCTGACTTCCAGCCCATCCTGATTCCCACTGGCAAGGGGAGGTGAGTGTTAGCAACATGCACAAACACATTCCACACACAACATTTGTGTCCATTTATTTGGGAAATCGTTTTGCCTGTAAACTCACAACTGATAAGGCACATTGTTGCATGTCGTGGGGGATGAGAGAGACCCACGTGGACATCCGGAAAAGGGGCGGAGTGTCAGGCTTCCTTGCTACGCCTCCCCACTCCCCTCCCTGGGATGTCACAGCCCAGCTGGCCTCCTCTCACCCCGACCCCTGTTCATCAAGCTTCTTTTAAAGCAACACATCTTTTAAAATGAAGTCCTTGCTGTTTGGGGGTTTCTTTTTCTTTTCCTTTCTGAACATACAAGTACAAAAGAATAATGCTTGGGAATTAATCCTTAAGAATGAACAGTCTCAAGAACTCATGTAGAACTTGTGGCCTAGATGAAAGCTTTGGCAAGATTCTTGGCCAAGCCAAATCTGAACGCAGCAGGTCATGCCCAGGGGCAACCATTCTGCTAATAAATGATGAGTTTTATTAGCTTCTTTCCCTTTTTAAGGAAGAGGTAGGTCATCGGCAAAAAAGTACAGAAGACACACTCTTCAAGAAACTAACAAGGTGAAGAGTGATGTGGGTTCATGTCCTCATTTACACTAACCAACCAGGGACTTAAGAGAACACCTGTCACAACAGCCTATCACTTCACAAGAGACACTCTGACAAGGACAGTCAGCATCCTCCCCTGAGGCAGCTCGGGGCTTGGCAAGAGGCAAATACAACAGGCTATCCGGAGTTCCTTGTTATTCAATAAAATATAAACAGGATTTTCTAAGAGACTATCCATTTTACAGAGTGTCCTAATAAACCAGGGCTGGTTTGAGAACCTGATATAATTCACCTTCTAGAGCACAGTGTCCTTTATGATAAGACACTGCACACAGATCAATCGTATCCAAACCACCCGTTGAAGGTAATTAAAAAATGAGGGCCCTGGCCAGATAGCTCAGTTGGTTAGAGCATCGACCTGGAATGCAGAGGTTGCTGGTTCGATCCCCAGTCAGAGCACATACAGGAACAGATGTTCCTGTCTCTCTTTCCTGCTCTCTCCCTTCCTCTAAGACTAACAAAATAAAACATTTAAAAGAAATTTTTTAAGTTAAGTTAAAAAAAAAAAAAAACAATGGAGGGCTGTAGAGGACCACACCAATTACACATACGTAAGAGAGAAAGAGTCCAGGGACACAGCAACCAAAGAATCCAGATCACGTGTCCTTTCTGCTATTCAGATGATTGCTGCTGCTTGATTCACTCAGATGCAGGTCCTTCTGACTAAGTTTTTTAATGAGGGTTCCAGGAACTAAGGCCACCAGAGCGATGGCCAACAGCTTAAGGACAGTTTCCCAGGAGAAAAGAGTATCCAGAGAGGTAAGGGTTGACAGAATGGAGCCTGTCTGCACACAGATGAAGTTGTAGGGGATCAAACCTGCAAGAAGAAAAGGAAAGCCTTTTACTGGGGGTGGGGGTACAGGGGGCAGGAAAGGGAGAACATTAGCCATTCAGAAATGTCACCATGAATTCACAACAGTGACTCCAGTTTGGTTTTTCCCCCAGCTCCTAACCCCTGACACAGTGGTTCTTAACCTTTTTTGAGGTACCGAACCCACCAGTTTCATATGCGCATTCACCGAACCCTTCTTTAGTGATAAATATGATTTTTTTTCCAAATTCAGGACATAGGCATATGTTTTTTTTACTGGTGCACAAAATGAGCCGTGCATGAACATCACCTTGCTCAAAGAACAAAACCAACAAAGTGCATGAACTCACAACAAATTACGGTATTACTTTATTCTGGCCTCCGCGGCAGAGGCTTCTCCGAACCTGAGACCGAATCATCGGACCCCTAGGGTTTGATAGAACCCAGGTTAAGAACCACTGCCCTAACATATTACCTCTTTCCCTTCTTCTTTTCCACTTTTCCCTCCTTTCTTCACTTCCCATATGCATCTGCCTTGTTCAACAAAGGGACAAAAATATATACACTACAGTAAGATAAAAGATTTTCACAGGAAAAACAAAATGAGTGAGGAATAAAATAAGGGGTCAGTTAGGACAAAAATGCATGAGGGTTACCCATTTGCTAGAGGTGGGCCCCAAATTTGGTCTGAGTACCTAATCCAAGCAAAAACTACCAGCACTAGGAGATTTACTATTTCTAAAATATACTATTTCTAAGAGGTTGTCAAATTCACCAGATCCTAACAGTCTCAGTGGTGGCTAGACAGCCTGGTGGCATAACAATCACCTGGAGAAGTTAATAAAATCACGTCTTCGCGCTTCACCCCAGGGATTCTGGGTACCAGGTTGAGTAAAGCCTAGGAACCTGAATCTTAAACGCCTTTCCCCTCCTTCTATAGAAGATGCCTCAAGATCCCAGACCACTCGGTATCACACAGCCTGTCAGAAGTGGCCTGGAACTCTGGTCTCCAGAGCCTGTCCACACTTTGCACCACCTAGGTTATTACAGGCTGAGCACTGGGGCACTAAGACACTTCGCCTGAAAGCTGATATGACCAGAATTAACTGCGGTCAATTTTGCTTTAAGAGCTCCATTACTTTCAAGTATCTCCTATTAATAGCAGCTGCTCAACCACAGATTTGTTATGTTTGACCTAGACACCTGAGTATTCTTTCCCTCCATGCTTTAAAGGTTTATGGAGGCAATCCTTGCTTTAGGCTTAAAGCGAATGTTTTACTTCCTGGAGAAAATATTAGCCACTGACTTAATAGGATGTTAGCCCTTTACTGTTCTGATAAAGGTGGTCCAGGGCCCCTACTTGGAGAAACATTGCTCTAGCCCCTCATCTGACCAGGTGTTCCACTGATGGTACGTAGCTTGCTGAAGGTCGCACAATTGCCAAATATCAAGAAGGAACTTCAGTGGTACCAGCTCTTGCTAAGGCAGATCTCAATTAAAACAGGGACAAAGTTCCAGCTCATTAGCTGTCAGAGTGCTGTCCCGTAATGACAAGGTTGCAGGTTCGATCCCAGGGCAGGGCATATGCAAGAAGCAACCAGTGGATGCACAACTAACGGGGAGCAACAAATGAATGCTTTTTCTCTCTCTCCCACCCCCCTTCCTCTCTCTGTTTCCCTAAAATCAATCCATTAAAAAGCTTAAAAACGTTTTTAATAAACAGGGCCAAAAGACAGGAAGACCTTTACTCTGTTCCTGTTCCTTTCTTCTATCGCCGCTGTTTCTTCTGCCCACATACCCTCATTCCAACCCTGCTTTTCCAGCTAGTATTTACTAAGCACCCACCATGGGCCAAGCCCTGTGCTTCACAGATTACTCCTCTAATCCCAATGCCTAGCACAGTGTTCGGTACCCAATAGGCACTAAATATAGTTGCAGAATGAAAAGTCCTGTTTTTCCAAAATTATTCGTATGAGGTTTCTAGTTTAAGCCTGAGTAGATGTGAAATCAGAATTTCAGCTAGTGAGACGGAAGATAATCTTCCTGAGAGCCTGTGTTCTCAGAGGCGGGCACATGTCCACGCACTGGGACCCAGGGCAGGCCCCCAGCAGGCCAACTCGGAAGACTCCCACTTACTCCATCAGCTTCTTACCAATAAGAACAGAGAAGAAGAACTGCCCAATAGGGATGTTGAGAATCGGGGCCGAGAGGTTCAAGAACCAGTTTGGTGTCATGGGAAAAAGTCTCAAAAACAGTAAGAAAAAAAACAAGCTGTTTCTGTTCTCATCCACCTGCAGCCAAAGAAGACAAGGCCATTAGGAAGCAGAAAAGAGTTCCCAGGTACTGAATATCTGTCAGTGCCAGGCACTGCTCAAGATACTTTACAGACTATGTTACCCAATCTCCCAATAACCCTCCAGGGTAGAGACTGTTTCCCTTGTTTTTAAAACAGAGGTATGTATGGCTCAGGAAAATCAGGAACTTGCCTATAGTCATGGAGCTCATAGGGATGGAGCTGGGATTTGATCCCAGGTCTGTGCCCCTTGGAGACATCAAAAGAATCCCTAGGGGCCCTAGCCGGGTAGCTCAGTTGGTAAGAGTGTCATCCCCATACGCCAAGGTTGCTGGTTCGATCCCCAGTCCGGGCACATACAGGAATCAACCAATGAGGGCATAAATAAGAGGAACGACAAACTGATGTCTGTCTCACAGGGCGGAGGAACACTGTGGGAAACCCCTGCCCCTCATTCCCCTCAGGTCCACAAGGTGACTCTATGGGAGCCCCGCACTCAGATGTACCCCTTCCACTTACCTTCCTCTGCAGTAGGGTCACTTTATCAGGAAAGTAGGAGACCACCAGTTGTTTGCCAAACATACTGGAAAGCAGGTAGCAGCACGTGGCACCTACTGAAGTCAACACACAGCACAGCAGAAGGCCCAGCCATGGCCCAAACAAAGCGCCAGCTAAAACGTTCTGCAAAGGAAACAAACCCTCAGCCATGAGAACCACCAGCAGCTGCCAGTCACCTCATCCTGGAGGTCAAGAGTCATAGGTTCTCTCCACCCTCCTGACCCAAACCCAACTCCTGCTTGATTTATTCATTTTACTTTATTTTTTCCATTTATTTGAGAGAGAGAAACAGAGAGAGAGGATAGGAAAGGAGGCATTCAAAAAGTCTTAGATTAACAAAAATGAAAAAGTAAGCCAAGTCCTGGCCAGATAGCTTGGTTGGTCAGAGCGTTGTCCTAATATTCAAAGGTACAGGTTTGATGCCTGGTCAGGGCACATACAGGTACAGGCTGATCTGTTTCTCTATCTCTCTAAAATTAATAAAATAAAACTTTTTTAAAGTGAGCCAGTATTTCCTAAATGCAATTTGGCTGGTTAACAACACCCTGCCAAACATGGGATCTATGACAGAAAGTAAAAGGGGAACTTGAAAGTGGGAAGATGGGAATCTACTGAGCACCTACTATGTGCTAAGTGCTTCACTACATGTCTTATTTAATCCTCACTATGGCCCTGTGTCATATACTATCCTTACCCCATTCCGCAGGTGACAGATTAAGTATCGTGCCCAAGATCACACCAGGCGGAGTCGGGATTCACCTCCAGGTGGCAGCTGGCTCTTTGCCCTAAAGAGGGATCAGCTCAAGTGGGAAGGCAGGTACCCAAGGAGTCAGCCCGACCTCAAGGACCACGCTCCTCCCTGTCTCTCCTGGCATAGACACATCTGCTTTTCTTCCAGTTTCCAAGAGAGAAACTGCTGAAGCAGACCCACCTAAGCCTACAGTAGGGACAAGATGCTGGGGCAGGAGAAGGCGGCAGGAGAGGAGGAAGATTTCAGGACTTCCTGCTCCGTTACTCAATCACTCAACAAGGGCTGAGGGCCAGTGTGTGCCAGGCCCCACCGCCGTGCCAGTCACTCTCTACCCACTGTTTCATTTAAGGCTCCCACGTAATAATCCTAGGGGGTTGCATAGGAGTTTGCCCATTTTATAGACAAGGGAACAGGGCAGGAAAAGTGCTTTGCCCATAGTCACACAGCAGGGGTTCAAACCCACCCCTGTTCTCACATATATACACATTTACACAAGTTTAAAATGCTGCTAGGAGGAGAGCGCAGATTTCTCTATAACCTTAGATGGCAACTGATGAGAAGCATCCAACAGCCAAAGAATACGTTCAGGTCTAACACCTGAAAAATCAGAATGACTTGTTTTCTCCACACCAAGGAAGCTTCCCAATCATGTACAGCCTAACATCCCCGTGAACAACGTGCATTGTTCATCACTTATAAAGGCGCCTCCCTGTGCTGGCAAAGGAATACAGGAGCTAAGAATAAAAAATAGGCCCTACCCTCAGGGAATTCAGGAATTTACAACGGACTAATGGAAAAAACAGTTTTGGGGGTTGTGGTTTTTTTTGCAAGGGGGCTCAATCAGAAGGACTTGGTCCCTCTGAACACAGATTTTTAGAAAATCAAAAACAGTGCCGAAATGCAGAACATAATAGCTCTGAGGAGAAAGAGTTGACTCAGCCCAGGGTACATATGTGTGTCTCTTAAGGACAGTGGTCCATAGCTCTCGATGCCTTAGAAACAAAAGCGGCATACCTGAGAAGACAGGCAATTGTGGAGGTGGGTTCTGACCCCAGCCCTGCCCCCTCCTTGCCTTGTCCCTTTGACAGTTAGCTTCTCCCCACATTATAAGACAGTTTTTTGGGAGCATTAAAAAGGTCATGCAGGTAAAATAACTAGGACAGCCTGCCACAGGGAAACTAGTCACAGTAGACTGTCCTTTGGACTGTGTGATTTGCAACCTAAGGGTCCCTCAACAAAGACAGAAGGTGGCTTCCCAACAGGCACCAAAGGAAGACATGGCACTGACCAGGAAGCTGGAGCCAGGGATGGCAAAGCACTGTTTATAGAGGTAGGCACTGCAGAAGAGCAGGAACACGTAGACCTGATGCTCCTTCCGGTAGTCTCGAAGGACCTCAGAGAGTTCCCGCAACTCTGCCAGATCAGAGGGGAACCACAGTGACCTGGAGATTTGGAAAAGCAGACAGAAACATGAGTCCAAATCGGCCTAGGACTTATAAAAGTCACTTACGGTGTTGTCTTTCCAAAGTAGGTTTATTAATGCGCTCATTATCTGGTCTGCTAGGAATATGCACATAATGGGACCCCTCCAGAAGATGGGTGACCTGATACAACACAGCAGAACAGGCAGAAGATCTCTGATTTGGAAACAAGAGGCCTGGTTTAGCATCTGAACTCTGCTACTATGCAGCTGTGTGATCTTGGGCTTGTCCCTGGGCCTCAGTGCCCTTATCTGAAAATTTAGGGTTGCTGTTAGTTCCCTTTCAGCTCTGAGGTTTTATGATCTATTCTTAAAAAAAAAAAAAAAATGAATTAATTTCCAGGCTAGCACTAAATGTCCTTAATTGCCTTCCTTTTAAGGGGCAGCCCTTCCCCCAGAAACTTTAGGCCAAGGACAATTCAGACTTCACACTGCTCCTGAGTTACAGGTAAAACGACTATCTTATTAGACAGTAACAGCCAATGAAAGATTCTCTTGGGCCCTGGGCAGACAGCTCAGTTGGTCAGAGCATCCTCCAGGAGCATAGAGGTTTTCAGTTCTATCCCGGGTCAGGGCACATACTAGTACACATCAATGCTTCTGTTTCTCTCTCGCTCTCTCTCTTCCTCTCTCTAAAATCAATAAAGTAAAAATAAAATAAAGATTCTCTCAGAAGGTATATTTGTCCTGCATCATAAACATAACCTTCTTGATAATGTCGGGCTTGAAACCAACCCTCTCAAAGAACCTGCTTTTTCACTCTGCTCTTTATCTGGTCCTCAGTGCACTCTGACTCCTGTACAAGGGTTACTGTGCAAAGGCTACTTTGCCTCTGCCATCTGAACAACCCTTGAATCCATCAATGATCCATTGTGAGCAAACTCTCCTAGTTCTCATCAAAATGTTTCTGTTAGTATATCTGACACCTGTGAAAAGCCTTCTCATCTAGAGCAAAAGAATACAGCAACTGAAAACAATTGTCCTAATACTCAAATACTAACATCCTTGACGCAACGTTAGTTGTGCCAGGCATACCGCCATGAGCTTCTCAGACAGCAGCACTCACACCAACCAGCCCGGTAGGTATTATTATATAGCGCCTCCTGCCGCACGCAGTCGGTAATGAGAAGGGGGAAAGTAGAGACAGCCAGAAAGAGGAGCGGCCCGATCATTAATTCCTGCATAATTTAAAGTTGTCCGTGCAAGGTTTCACCTGAAGACCGAATGCCTAGACTCCCAAGGGCAGACCTAAGTGATGTGGGGTGAAGAGGACGATGGGGAAAGGCTGAGAGCAGTGAAGAAGGTGCTACGGTTACAAGCAGGGGCGAGGGACGACTGCAAACGGGGGTTAGGGCTGAGCCTAGGGAAGCGACGGGAACGTGAAAGGACAGACGAAGCCACGGCGCGAACGGGGGCGCGCGAGCCGGCTGCGCCCGGGGTAAAGGTCCGCATTTCCCTCCGCAAATCACCGCCCAAAAGCACCGGCGGCGGCCCAGACAGCACCCCTGCGCCGCCGGCAGGTCCCAGCCAGGACAGCCCGGCTCCCCTTCGTCCAGCCTGTCCGAGACTATGTAGACGCCGCCTGGATACCAGACCCCTCTCACCTGTCCTAGAACGGAACCACAAACCCAGGCCCCGTCGCCCCGGATCCAGGAGCCCAAATCTCCGACTCCCAGACCCTGTCTTCGAAACTGGCTCCCTTCCTCGACCGGAACATCGTTCCCCGCCACGCACCTGCCTTCGGTCTCCTCGGTGGAGCTCCGCGTCACTCCGCGGGGCAGTCGCGTCGACAGCAAGTATAAGGCGAATGTGCAGCCAACGAAGACGAGCAGCAGGCCGAGCAGGGAGCGCATTGCGACGCCCGAACCCGGACTCACTGGACCGCGGAGGGGCCTGGAGCCGCCGCCTAGGAGTCCGCTGCGCGCGGCCGGGGTCAGGGGAACACGTTCGCAGACGGACTAGGGCGGGAGCCGCGCCAAGCCCCGCCCCCAAGTCCAGGCCACGCCCGGGCCCCGACTCCGCCCACCAGCCCCTGGGCCGAGATTACCGTGGAAAGCTATCCGTTCGCCCCTCACCGTGCGTGCCTGTCCTTCTTTCGTGTTCTTTCTATTTTTGTTGTTGTTTTTCTTTTTAAAAAATGTTTATCTCTGTCTCTTTCTCCACTTATTTGTAGGCTCTCTGCTAGGCGCTGAGAGATCCAGAGGCAAATCATGAGCCCTGCCCATAGAGGGCTTGCTGTCTAACGGTCAAGGCAGCCTTGTCTGCAACCAGCCGTAACACAAAGCAAATGCAGCCAGTGTAGCAGCAGGGGCTCCGATCAAGTATGGTGAGACGGTCAGACTGACCACGGACATTACCAGAGGGATTGACATTGCCCCAAAAAAAGGCAGGATTAGAAGCCAAGTCAACCTGCGTCCTAAACCCTACACTACACGGATGAAGAGGTAGTGCTTGAATTTACCTTAAAAGATGAGCAAAATTAACAACTGAGAAAAAAGGGAGACATTTTTTCCAAGTGAAGCACCAGAGCCTAGGTTCAGTGAAGTCTAAGGTGCACAAAAAATGAATGAGAAGTTGGGGACAAACCGGGAAGCATTGAAAGGCAGGCCTAAGAAATTGGATTTTTTTTTAACATTGTAGGGCCCTGGCCAGTTGGCTCAGTAGTAAAGCGTCAGCCGGCGTGTGGTTGTCCCAGGTTCAATTCCCAGTCAGGGCACACAGGAGTTGCACCCATCTGCTTCTCCACCCCTCCCCTCTCATGTGTGTGTCTCTCTGTCTCTCTCTCTCTCTCTCACTCTTTCTCCTCCTGCAGCCATCGCTCGACTGGAGTGAGTTGGCCCCAGATGCTGAGGATGGCTCCATGGTTCCCACCTCAGGCGCTAAAAAGAACTCAGTTGCTAAGCAATGGTGCAATGCCTCAGATGGGCAGAGCTGGCCCTGTAGTGGGCTTGCCTGGTGAATCCCAGTGGGGGCACATGTGGGAGTCTGTCTCTGCCTTCCCTCCTCTCACTGAATGAAGAAAATAAAATAAATAAATAAACCAGCAGAAGTAGTTAAGCAAAAGAATTATATAATTCCCATTTTAGGATGTTTGCTCTGGCAAAGGATTAGAATACAGTCTGAGTCGATAGTTGCAATTGTCCTAATGAGAAAGGATGCAGGCCTGAGCCAGGACCACAGCAGTGAAAATGAAGAGAGGAAGATGGACAGACTTGGAGGAGTTGAGTTGGTAGAACATATGATTGATTAAATGGAGAAAGGACAGAGAGGATTCCAAAATGTCACAAGCCTGAACAGAGAAAGCATCGTTTTCATATCATTCAAAGCGCCTCTTGAGCCAAATAGGGAGCACTTGTCAGAATTCAAAATGTGCAAGATCCTAGCAATTCCACATCCAGGAATTTATCTTATCAATACGCCCCTAGATGTTTACATCCACCCCTCCCCTGTTCCTTCTCTCTCTCTCTCTCTCTCTCTCTTACTCTCTTTCTCCCTCCCTCCCTCCTGCAGCCATGGCTCAATTGGTTTAAGGTATTCTCTCAGCTTTGCTTTGATATTAAGAAATTGGAGCCCTGGACTATGGCCCAGTGAATAGAGCAGCATTGGCCTGGCATATAGATGTCCCAGGTTCGACTCCTGGTCAGGACACACAGGAGAAGCAACCACCTGCTGCTCCCACCCTTCCTCTCCCTCTTCTCTTTCTCTTCCCTTCCCACAGCCAGTAGCTCGATGGGTTCGAGCATGACCCCAGGCACTGAGGGATAGCTTGGTTGGTCTGAGTGTGTTAGCTTCAGGTGCTAAAAATAGCTTGGTACTAGAGCATCATCCCCAGACAGGGTTGCTGGGTGGATCCTGGTCAGGTCTCATGCAGGAGTCTGCCTCACTATCTCCCCTCCTCTCATTAAAAAATTAAAATAGAAAAAGAAATTGGAACAGCCTAAATGCCCATCAGTTGGAGGACTAGCGAGGTTAATTATGGTATATTCACAAATGCAACACTATGCTGCTTCCTAAAGGGAGGCAACTCTATATATTCTGATACAGTTCAATCACTAGATAGGTAAGTTACATTGTTAAAGTATACTATGACTCATTTGTGAGAAGAAAATAAAAAGATACACTATCTTTTCAAAATACTAAAGCAGGGGTCCCCAAACTTTTTACACAGGGGGCCAGTTCACTGTCCCTCAGACCATTGGAGGGCCAAACCATAAAAAAAAAAACTATGAACAAATCCCTATGCTCACTGCACATATCTTATTTTAAAGTAAAAGAAACAAAACGGGGACAAATACAATATTTAAAATAAAGAACAAGTAAATTTAAATCTACAAACTGACCAGTATTTCAATGGGAACTATGGGTGCGGATGCATCCTGTGCTCCTCTCACTGACCACCAATGAAAGAGGTGCCCCTTCCGGAAGTGCGGCGGGGGGCGGGTGGATAAATGGCCTCAGGGGGCCGCATGCAGCCCGCAGGCCGTAGTTTGGGGACCCCTGCTCTACTCCACATGGCCAATCAGCCGGCCCACTCTGCATGGCCACTAAGCCTGCCCACTCAGCGGGGCCCCTCAGCCAGGCCACTCAACATGCCCACTCCACATGGATACTCACTCCAGTCACTCTGCCTGCCCACTCCTCATGGACACTCAGCATGCTCACTCTGCTTGGCCATCAGCCAGACTACTCTGACTGGTCACTCTGCATGGGCACTTAGCCTAGCCCTTCAGTATAGTCCTTCAGCCGGTCTACTTAGCATGGCCACTCAGCCAGCCCACTCCTCATGGCCCCCCAGCCTGATCACTCAGCCTGGCCACTCCGCATGGCCACTCAGCCGGGTGCCTCAGCTTGGCTACTCTGCATGGCCACTCTGCCTAGCCGTCAGCCTGATTACACCGACTGGTCACTCTGCATGGACACTTAGCCTGGCCCTTCAGTCTAGTCCTTCAGCCAGCCCTCTCAGCATGGCCACTAAGCCTGCCCACTCAACCTGTCCACTCTGCATCACCACTCAGGCTGCCCATCCTGCCTGGTCCCACAGCCTGATTACTCAGACTGGCCACTCAGTCTGGTCACTCAGCCTGCCCACATCACATGGCCACACAGCTTGCCCACTCAGCATGGACCCTCAGCCTGCCCACTTTACCTACCTACTCTGCATGTCCACTCCACCAGCCCACTCTGCATGGCCACTCAGCCTGTCCACTCCACACGACCATTAAGCCTGGCTCCTCAGCATGGTCACTCCGCCTGGCCACTCTGCAAGGCCACATTGCCTGCCCACTAAGCCTGCACACTCCACATTGCCATTCAGCCTGGCCACTCAGTATGGCCACTCAGCCTGCCCATTCTGCATGACCACTCAGCCCGGCAAATCTGCCAGGCCACTCAGCCTAGCCCCTCGGCCTTGCCGCTCAGCCGGCCCAATCATTCTGGCCCCTCAGCCTGCCCACTCTGCATGGCCACTCAGCCTAGCCCATCTACTTGGCCTCTCCACATGGCCATTCAGCCTGTCCACTCCACATGGCCACTCAACTGGCCCACTCACCTTGGCCACTCAGCTTGGCCCCTCAGCCTAGTCAAGCAGCCTGCCTGCTTACCTTGGCCACTAAGCCGGTCCACTCCTTATGCCCCTCAGCCTGATCATTCAGTGTGGTCACTCAGCCAGCCCACTCAGCATGGTGACACAGCCTGGCTACTAGCTGGCCCACACCACATGGCCACTCTGCTGGCCCATTCTGCCTGGTCCCACTGCCTGATCAGACTGGCCACTTTGCATGGCCACTCAGCCTAGCCACTCCGCATGGCCACTCAGCCTGCCCATCAGCATGGCCACTCAGCCTGATTACTCTGACTGGTCACTCTGCATGGACACTTAGCCTGGCCCCTCAGTCTAGTCCTTCAGCCAGCCCACTCTGCCTGGCCACTCAGCCTGTGCACTACACATGGCTACTCAGCCTGACCACTCAGCATTGAAACTCCGCATGGCCTTTCTCCCTGACCATTCCGCATGCCCACTCAGCTGGCTAACTCCGCATGGTCCTCAGCCTGCCACTCAGCCTGCCCACTCCACATGGCCACTCCTCATGGCCCCTGATCACTCAGCATGGCTATTCCGCATGGACACTCAGCCTGGTCCCTCTTCCTGGCCCCTTAGCCTTCCCACTTTGCATGGCCACTCAGCCAGCCCACTCAGCCTGGCCCCTCATCCTGCTCACTCCACATGGCCCCTCAGTCTGATCACTCAGCCTGCCCACTCAGCATGGCCACTCAGCCAGGCCACGGAGCCTGCCCACTCTGCATGACCACTCAGCCTGTCCACTCTGACTGGCCTCTAACCTGGTAACGCCTCCTGCCCACTCAGCCTGGCCCCTCAGCCTGCCCACACCACATGGCATCTCTTTCTGCCCATTCTGCCTGGCCCTTCAGCCTGATCACTCAGCCTGCCGGCTCGGCCTGCCCACTCTGCATGGCCAATCAGACTGGCCCCTCAGCCTGCCCACTCCGTGTGGCCACACAGCCTGCCCACTGTGATGGCCACTCAACCTGGTCCCTCAGCTTGGCCACTCTGCATGGCCATTCAGCCTGTCTACTCAGCATGGCTTCTCTGCATGGCCACTTGGACTTCCCACTCATCCTGTGAACTCCGCATGGCCATTCAGCATGGCCACTTAGCCTGCCCACTCCGCATGGCCACTCAGGCTGCCCAGTCTACCTGGGCACTCAGCCTGACACTCCACATGGCCCCACAACCTAATCACTCAGACTGGCTACTCCGCTTGGCCACACAGCCTGGCCTGCACATTCAGCATGTGCATATCCACTCTGCATATCCACTCCGCCTGCCCACTCAGCCTGCCCATTCCTCAAGGACACTCAGCATTCCCACTCTGCCTGGCCATCAGCCTCATTACTCTGACTGGTCACTCTGCATGGACACTTAGCCTGACCCTTCAGTTAGTGGATAAGGCATTGACCTGGTAGGCTGAGGTCGCTGGTTTGAAACCCTGGGCTTACCCGGACAAGGCACATAGGAGAAGCAACTACTATGAGTTGATGCTTCCCACTCTTCCCCCCCACTTAAAATCAATAAATAAACATCTTAAAAATAAAAAAGAAAGACAAATTCTCCAACCTCACCCCAGACCCACCAGATCTGAACACCTGGGGCCCTGATCATGCTGATGCCTGCTCTTGCTTCAGCATCACTGCCACAGAGTGTAGGTCTGAACCCCTTCACTGGCCTGGGCTCTTGCTAGTGAAGGGGTTCAGAACCTCTCTTTCCTAGTCCCTCCGCACCCACACACTTTTGCTCCAGTTATACCCAATGGTTTGTCATTCTCCAAATATTCATTGTTCCTTTATACCTCACCTCTGAGTGTATACGCTACCCCCTTTCCCTGGAAAGCCTTTACCCTTATCCTTTTCTCTCCATATAAATTCTCCTTGTCCTCCTGAGCCAGCTGCATGTCCCTTCTGTATGCAGGAACTCTAAGTGAGTCACAGGCTACCAAGGCAGAGCGCTTCCCCCTGTTGCCAGCAATGTCTCCTCCCCTTCTTACAGCTCCGGAGTATTCTTTCATCCAGCCAGGAAATCTGCTTCCCTATCTCATCCTTCTTGACTGAATCATATGTAGTTGTGCTTGTGCCAGACTATGGGGTATAAGATATTATTTGGGAGAACTCCACTCGTGCCCTCAGTGAGCTCACAGCTTACCGGGGGAGACAGACAAGCGGGCAGGTTATGACAACATGGTGCTCTAGCGAATGCACAGAAGCATGCCGTGCAGCGTGTGCGACGGCTGCAGTCCAGGGAAGCTTTATGGAGGGGGCGGCCTTTTCATTGTGAAAGGTGAATAGACATTGTGTAGGCAGAGAGGAAAGTATGGAGCCCACGTCCCTCCCTCGTGGGGTGTATGTAGACCCTGACACAAAACTTACTTTGCTCTATCTGCTGGTTCCACCCTCCCATGCCTCTTGTCCCTTATCAGGTTAGCTTGAACTACGTGTTTAATGTATAGAGGGTGGGGAAAAGGCAGGCTTACGGCTGTGAGTATGAAAAACAGATTTTATTCTTGCACTAGTATTTATTAATTATTGTACTGTTTTCCTGCAATAGGGACAACTGTAAACCTACTTTTGCCCCACCTTGTACATATATGTAGGTATGTACATATATTTAAATGTTTTTTATGACAAGAAACACGAGTTCTCTGAATCAGAGAAAATATCATTTATTACTCACAAACCACCTATACCAGTTTCCTGCATCCTGAGCCCTACGGGCAACGTGGTGAGAGCCTGCCATTACCCTGAGTGCACTGGGGTTGCACCACAGGAGAGCAGCCCCAAAATGATGAGGCTCAGAGCTTATACTGGGCTGTGTGCTCATCAGCCCATTATATGAGAGAGAGAGAGACAGCAAGAGAAGAGAGAAGAGAGATTGTGGAATTTGTAAACTGATCTCTGGGGAGAGAAGTGGAGTCTCTAGTCTCTACTTTTCCTTTACTACCACGCAGTGGAAGCAAATAGCTTCAAGGGAAAACAAGTTCCTAAATTTCCCTAGAGCAAGTCACTATCTCTAACTTTCAAGATAAGTTTTTTGTTTAATCTCCCTTTAGCCAGCGCTCTTTGCTCAGAAAGCCCATAACATGCAGAAACATGAGAATGTTCATAGGTGATTATCTTCCAACACTGAGAGGGCTGAAACCACAAACTGTCAACATGTGACCTGTGCACAGGTTCCCAGGTACACAGAATTCAGCTTAGAGGATGCTGGGTAAAATACTCAAGAAGTGGAAAAGTAGGTGTGGAAAGAGGGGGTGGGAATGAGATGAGGGGAAGACAGGACCATTTTCATTTCCATCAAAGTATAACATTACTAATTTCCATATTCCAATTGGGCAAATGTTGTTTAACACCTATGACAGACAAGGTATTTGGCACCCAGGAGGACAAAGAAATAGGGTGGTCAAATTGTCTGAGTCCCAGTTTCAGCCCAGAAAGTCTGGCATCCTGAGAAACCCCTCAATCTGGGCAAACTAGGATGGTTGGTCACCTCACACACAGGAGGCTCCTTTCTTCTCTCAAGGGCTTCATCATCCAGAAAGCAATATCTGCTCCACAGAGTCAAGAAATATTGAAGCATGCCTTAAAAAAAGTGAGAAGATAGAAAATGAAAGAGAATATACAGCCAGAGATATCAGGAAGTTTCATGATGTTAGAGCCCTTGAAAATGGCTAGTATTGTTTTTACAAAACCCAACACGGTGCTTATTTCTGGGAAATGGCAGTCAGACTCCGGTTTTGCTTTGTATTTCCTAAATCTTCAGTGAACATTATTACTTCTGTAATAAGAAAAATAACAACATAAATTTGGAGCTCCAGTTGCGCAATCGGTTAGCGTGCGGTACTTATACAGAAAAATAGAACACTACCTTCCCCCGCAAGCCAGGAACAATATAAGTAGATTTCAAATAGATATTAAAGCAAAAAGGATATAAGAAGTATTACTAATGTTACCACTGGAGATAACCACAGTTCAACATTTCTGACAGCTATATAGCTAGGACAATGTTTCTCTACCAGGGTGATTTTGCCAGCGCGCGGGGACATCTGGCAGAGTCTGGAGACATTTTTGATGATCACAGCTGAGGGAAGGTGCTACTTGTATCTAGTCGTTAGTGGCTAAGGATGCTGCTAAACATTCTAGCAGGTACAGGACAGCCCTCTCCTCCAGCAAAGAATTATCCAGTCCAAAATGTTATTAGTGTAAAGGCTGGGAAACCCTGGTCTAGGATTTACATACGTTTTTGGTTCTAATTTACAAGAATGGTACAAAACCTAAGTATTGTTCGGTAATCTGAATGTGTAGTATTTCTTCAACCAAATAAGGAGACAAACACTCTAGGCACAGGGAGTAAACAGATCTCAAAGACAAGAAGACTCTGAGTATATTTAGAGATAAAATATGTAAGTGACAGAATATGTTGCAGCCGTTAAGGACCAGGTTTTGGGGAAAGCAAACGAAATTTGAATTTTAACTTTATGTCTTTGGATCAAGTGGCTGAGTGGAAGCAGAGGAAGATGAGATAGAAGGTGTGTGACCTTAATAAGACATTAACCCTCTAATAGCCTCAAGTTTCCACAGGCTTAAATTGAGGAACAATGACACCTACTTCAAAGGATTATTGTAAGCATTAAAAGAGGTAATGGTTGGCAAAGCCTTTGCGTCCAGTAGATGTTCAATAAATGGTGACTACTGTTACTACTATTACCTTTTTATTGTCAAAGCATAGATATAGAAAATGACAAACAAAAATACCACATTTCCCCATGTATGACGCACCCTTTTTCCAAAAATTTGGGGTCTAAAACTGGGTGCGTCTTATACAGTGGTGGTGGCATTTCAAATGCCATAGATGGAACTGAGGATGAGGCAATATATGAAGACAGTGATTCGTCATCAGACACAGATGACAAGCTAATGGATGAGAGTTTTGACAGTGATAAGGAGTTGTATGAATTTTATGATGAATAAAACCTGAGTTCATTAACTTCATGTAATACATTTATTTTTTCAAAATTTGGGCCCCAAATTAAGGTGCGTCTTATACATGGGAGAGTCTTATACGTGGGGAAATATGGTAGATAGCTTAGTGAATTATTATAAGGCATACCATACAGCTCAACTCTACACTCATGCATGTGGCACATGCTATACTTTTTTTTTGTTTTATTTTAGTGAGTGGAGGGGAGACAGAGAGACAGACTCTGGCATGTGCCCTAACCGTGATCCACTGGGTAAGCCCACTAGGGGGGCAATGCTCTGCCCATCTGGGGCTGTTGCTCCATTGCTCAGCAATGGAACCTTATTTTAGTGCCTGAGGCGGAGGCCATGAAACCATACTCAACTCCTGAGACCAACTCCCTTGAGTCAGTCAAGCCATGGCTGTGTGGGCGGGGTGGAGAGAGAAGGGGTAAGGGTGGAGAAGCAGATGGTTGTTTCTCCTGTGTGCCCTGACCCAGAATCAAACCCGGGACATCCACATGCCTGGCCAACACTCTATCACTGAGCCAACTAGTCAGGACTATACTTTTATTTTAAATATATTTGGTGGAAGAATGGTTATAATTTGGGATGGAGAGAGAGTGTATGACAGTAGAGTTTTTATTCTTTTGTTTCCATTTGGTAAATTTATTTAAGCTTTTAAAAAATTTCTTAGTAAAGTTTGTTAGTTTTATCTTACATTTATTGCTGAAGTTATTCCTAGGCACTTACATATACTTTATTACCATTGTGAATAGCATTATTTTTCCATTATATTTTTAAATTGGCTCTTGTTGATATACTGGGAAGCATTTTTAATATTTTTATCTTGTATCCAGCCACTTCCCTGAATTATCTTATAAATCCTGCAAAAGTGATCTCTCATGACCCCGTCACCCACAGACTGTGAATCAGGAAGGAGAGACTTCTGTGTAGGGGACAGAGAACTTGTCTGGCTTGTGTAGGCAACAGATGGCTCCTGTATAAATTGGTGGTAGCCCTCACCTTCCCCCTCCCTTCTTGCACTCTCCCCAGGCATGTTTCTCTCTTTCTCTTAAGCTCCCCCCATTGCCTCTGTAACTTGCTTGCTAAAGCCCTTTTCTTCCATCTCGGTGACTTTCTAAGTATGCCTTCTCTTATATACTGCTCACAAAAATTAGGGGCTATTTGAAAATGAACATGAAGCGATGAAAAAAGAAGCATTTGATTTTTCTTTCTTATTAAACAAGAACATCAGAAAAGCAAATGACAAGTCAAAGAAAGTTGTTTGATTATGCAAATGAGATGCAAAACCAACTTTTATTTCATTGGTGAAAATGCCCTATACAAAAGGCTGAAAGTACTGGAGTATCTTCACGTTCCCTGATCCCCTCATTTTTGTGAGCAGTGTGATTTGAGTCTTGGCTCTGAATTCTTTCTTAGCCAGAACACAAGTACCAAGGTTGCTGAACCAAGGTCTGGTCTGAACCCACTGGTCTAACATCTGGTGCCATTTTCATTCTCACTGCCACCAAAACAAGGATGATGGGCTAGGCATTGTGATCACTAGAGTGGAAAGCCCCAGGGGCCTAGCAATGAGAAAAACTGGGAAAACAAGGACCTCACTCCTAGGGTAACCTTTCTTCCACTAGCCAATTGCTGGTCATGCGGTTAGGCCCACGTAGCAGGGAGTGAACAAGGGGGCTGGAGAATAGCCTTTAAGCATTAAGCCCCTTGGACAGTGAGATTCTGACCTGAATCAAATACATCTAGCTCTCCAGGCCCAGAAAAGCAGCAAAACAGGACAAACACTGCCGTGACTGACATCAGGACCAGCTGTGATGACTATTGATCCCCCGGCACTGACCAATCAGTGGAGACCTGGACCTTAAAAGCACACACCTGGAGAGCTAGTGAATATTATGTTGAAATCCTCTCCTGGGACCTCCCCTAATGTCCCCACCCTTAAAAGCCCTAGGAAAGAAGACCTAATGCTCTCTCCCTACTGGGAGCACTCCTAGGGCCTTTCCTCTCCTCCTCTTCTTCTTCCCCTTAGGCCAGTTTTTCTTGCCTCTCCTTTTCTCCTAAGTTCTGAGGAACCCCACAAGACTAGTGTAAGACCAGTGTCCATTGCCATGGCCATGTAGGTTCCCACTGGATTTGGGCAGACAGTAAAGAAACTGTGGAGCCAGAAAATGGTGGGCCATTGGGTTTATTAAAGTCTCGTGACTGCAGACGAGCAAACAGGCAGGGAAGACCCTTTCCTTTTCTCCATCTCAGGCCCCCACAAGTCTCAGCAGTCCCCAGCCACACAGGCCGGGAGGAAATCAGGGCTCCCAAGCCCCTCGGCATCCTCTCTCTCTCTCTATCTCTGAACTCTCTTCTCTGGTTCCACAACCAGCACTCCTTCTCCAGATCTAACCCTCTGGACTCCAGTGCTCCCCAGCTAAACCAGCTGGGAGAAGAAACCCCTTCTCCAGCAAACAATAGCAAATATCTCCCTCTCAAGCAGGAAAGCAATCCGCAATTTGCAACCTGCGGCCCTGAGGGCAAGTACACGCAGCCTTCCATAGAATATACATATGGCGCTGCCCCAATACTGTGGTCAGGTACCAAAGATTTGGAAAATTAATATTAATATTTTAGGAGAAAGAGTCAGGATTTTTGCCCTCTCCTTTCTGTAGGGAGTGAGGGAAGAGGAATGAGGGAGTTTTTCTGACTTGCAGAAACATACTGTGTAGGAAACCCCCTTTTACTAGGAAGATTAAAGGGCATATTATAATTTGGGCTAAGCATACAGAGAGATTTTGTAAATATGATTTTTATACTTGTGTGTGATTTGCACCAACTCAGGATAGACGACAGCATTATATTGTAAACAGAAAGATTTTGTGATAGATTTTGAATGGAAATAAAAAGAAAACTTGAATTCTCCCCCCACACACACACACCTGTGAGGAAAAGAATAAACACCTAGAGCCAGCCAGGTGCAGGGTGGTGGGGGTGGGGGTGGAGCCTTTCCTCTTTCTTTCTTTCTTTCTTTCTTTTTTCTTTCTTTCAATGGGCCATTCACAAACGCTTATCCCCTGGCACAGTGGTTCTTAACCTGGGTTCAATCAAACCATAGGGGTTCAATGAGTCGGTCTCAGGGGTTCGGAGAAGCCTCTGCCACGGAGGCCAGAATAAAGTAATACCCTAATTTGTTGTGAGTTCCTGCACTTTGTTGGTTTTGTTCTTTGAGCAAGATGATGTTCATGCACGGCTCATTTTGTGCACCAGTAAAAAAACATATACCTATGTCTTGAATTTGGGAAAAAAAGTCATATTTTATTTATCACTAAAGAAGGGTTCGGTGAATGCGCATATGAAACTGGTGGGTTCGGTACCTCAAAAAAGGTTAAGAACCACTGCCCTGGCACCATGTAGGCTCCTCCTCCCTCTCTCGAAGGTGTATAGTTAATGTATATACCTCTAGACCAGGGGTAGTCAACCTTTTTATAAAAACTGCCTACTTTTGCAGTGGTAGCCAACCTGGTCTCTACCGCCCACTAAAGAGCATTCCAGCTCTTTACTATTATTATATGCTTTCACTTGCTGTAACTCTGCTTTATAAATTTTATAAAGTAAAGTCACTTCCCTGCTTAATAAATCACCATTACTGTGAAATCAGTGGGTGGTTAGAAAATTTTACTACTAACAGAGATACAAAAGTGGACTTTATATAATAATAATTACTTACCAAGTACTTTATGTCGGATTTTTGCTAAGTTTGGCATAATAAATCTTTATAAAACAACTTACTATAGTTAAATCTATGTAATCGCGGCACCGTTTGGTTGCTTCACTACCGCCCACCATGAAAGCTGGAACGCCCAATAGTGGAAGGTACGGACCAGGTTGACCACCACTGTCTAGACCAGGGGTCGGGGAACTTTTTGGCTGACGGAGCCATGAACGCCACATATTTTAAAATGTAATTCTGTGAGAGCCATACAACGACCCGTGTACATTACGCATTATCCAATAAAAATTTGGTGTTGTCCCAGAGGACAGCTGTGATTGACTCCAGCCACCCACAGCCATGAACATGAGCAGTAGGAAATGAATGGATTGTAATACATGAGAATGTTTATATTTTTAACGTTATTTTTTTTATTAAAGATTTGTCTGCAAGCCAGATGCAGCCATCAAAAGAGCCACATCTGACTTGCAAGTCATAAGTTTCTGACACCTGGTCTAGACAAAGGAATAGCAGATAAACACTGAAAGATTTAGAAATATCTTTTACTATAAAAAAACGATTTTTCTATTGTGTTATTATTGGTCAAATAAGTTTGTAAATATGATATATATGTTTGCTCACTTATAGTTTGCATTGGGTGTGGGGGACAGGCTATAAACTGGCAAAGTCGTTATAGCCTGAGGCTTAGTTTCAAAACTAAGCTTTTCCCTACACCCTTGCCTGTTGCATGTTGTGGGGTGGTACACTCTCATGAGGAATCCCATTATGCTTTAGATAAGTGACTTTGTATCAGAGACTTTCTTATTTGTAGATTGGCTTAAAGGTTTCAATTTCTACACTATAAAATGGGGCAGACCAGGGCTTGCTCTCTCTCTCAGTTGCTGAGATTAGCATTAGAGAGGAGAGCAGAGAAAGGCCACGTGGAGGAGAGGAGAAGCAGCAAAGATGGCAGAGTGCTGAAGGAGAAGCCAGTTAGTACAGAGCTTATGCAAAGAGAAGGAGATGGGGAAGAGAGGTGAATAAGGC
The DNA here is from genome assembly GCA_037038555.1 of Rhynchonycteris naso. Classification (NCBI taxonomy): domain Eukaryota; kingdom Metazoa; phylum Chordata; class Mammalia; order Chiroptera; family Emballonuridae; genus Rhynchonycteris; species Rhynchonycteris naso. The sequence continues at coordinate 42,632,921 of CM073002.1, forward strand.
TGGTGAGGTACAAACCTTTGATTCTAGGAAACTCAGATAAGTCAGTGGCTTTGGGAGCCCTGAATGGAAAGGGAAGTGTTTTCCCACTGTGTATTTCTTGCATGCTGGGTGCAAGCTAGGATTAAAGCTAATGGCCCACCAGTTCTTGGCTCCATTGTTTCATTACCATCTGTCCAAATCAAATGTGAACCTGCATGGGCCAGGTGGCTGTGATGGTGGCCGAGGCTACTGGCTTTACACTTGGTAATTGAGTCATTTTGACAATTATTGAACACCTGCTGTGTGTGAGCCTGTGGGGGATTCTGGGGACACAGACCTGTTACCTGTAGTGAGTGAGAATGTGAATTCGCCTATTCACTTATCCAACCAACATTTATTGAGGTCCTACTGTGTGCAGGCCCTGTGGGCACAGTGGAGTAGTCACCCCTGGAGGTGACCCATGACAACACCGCTCTCTCCTTTCAGTGTGCATGGCCCAATGCCAGAGACAGAGACTGTTATGGGGTAATTAGGGCTGTGATGGGGAACTGTAGGGGGCTGCTGGAACCCAAAGGGGACCCCTGGCTAGCCTCGAGGAGTTGAGTAGCTTCGGAAGGAGGAAGTAAGCTGAGACCTGAGGAATGAGCCATGAGTTGGGAAAAGTGCTCCTAGAGGTGGGCAGAGCTTGGCAAAAGCAGGGGAGACCGCACAGGATAGGGCAACTCCAGTCAGTGGGGCCACAGTTTCCCAGAATTGGGGGCTCAGTTATAATGCCTCCTGCCCCAGCGCCCCGGGTGGCCATCACCAGCTCCAAGGCCAGCCAGTCCCACATGCCCACATGGCCTTGGTGTTTCCTAGGGAAGTCCTGTGTTCCCTCTAGGCCAAACAGCTGTAAAGTAGGAAAATTTTTTGAAATGTTTCCCTTTTAAAGTCTTTGAAATGTAAATAAATAACAGATAATTTGTTTTTGGATATCAATAGCTGTGTCCTAGCATAGAATGATGTCTTTCTGAGATGGTTGGATAGTTTACAAATGTTCTTCCACTCTCTGGGCCCAGGGAGGGTAGTGCTTTGCCCAGTGTCACAAGACATGCACAGCTACAGCTTGGCTTGGACAGAATTGAGAGAAGAGAGTTGGGCTGCATTTGAATCCCACAAATTTATGTCTCCAGTCCAGTCTCATTGTCCCACTGCCTGGTGAGACACGGGGGAAGGAAGTGAGAGACCTCCCCGCCCAACTCCCCAGCGTCCTCACAGTCAACGTAGCACTGCACACAAATAATCAACAGATGTGTACTTAAAATTGTTTCTGTTGAACAAGGAATACATTCCCACGATTCAAAATTCAAAAGGCACCAAAGAGGAGTCTGGGTAAATTTGCCCTCTCTTCCCTGATCTGTTCCCTGATTGTGTCCAATCCCTGCACCTCCACAGTGTGACCTCCCCGCAACACCCCTGAATACCGGTCAAGTCCTGTCTCCCATCTGCCCACAGCCCTCCAGGGCTCCCACCTCCATCCCTTGGACTAAAAGCCCAAGCCTTCACAGCAACCCACAAGGCCCTGCACTACCTGCCCCCATCGCCACCCTGCCTTCACCTTCCCCCTCTCTCCCCTCTCTCACTTGACTCCAGCCACACAGGCCTCCTCACGCACAGCCTGGTCCCGCCCCAGGGCTTTTACATCTTAAATTTTTATTTCCAATATAATCAATATCAATCTTTATTTACTATCTCACATAAACAGAAAGCTCTTTGGGGTTCTTTTACTTATTTTCTTTAGTAAAAGGCTCATGGAACACAAAAGGGAGAAAAGAACATTGTGGTTTATCCTCAGCCATGATTGGCCGTGATTGGCCCTGACCTCATAAGCCACCATTGTGATGGAATTACAAGCTAACCTATATAAGGCCCTGGCTCGGCTGACCGTTTTGTCTGTTACAGCCCAGGGAACGATACAGTGACCTGGGCTTAGACACATTTGGTTTGGATTGGCGTACTGTTTTGAGATTTTGATTTGTGGACTCGGATTGATTGTATTGGATTTGGAACTCGGACTGTGACTTGGACTATTCTTTCTATATTTGGATTTGGTTGAGGCGCCTTGGTTTTTGTTACATCAGACTTTTAACATCAAGTCACGATGTCTGGTGACTCTGGAATAACCACGTGGTGGAAGAGGGGCGACGTGGGAAATTATCTATTCGTTCGCACCCTGGGCAAAGGGGGCTTTGGCACGGTAAAGCTGGCCTGGCACATCCCAACGGGCATGTACGTCGCCGTCAAAATTATAAACTTAAGGGACTGCCCTCACGCCTTCCGGGAGGTTGAATTACTGAGAGCCTTAAACCATCCCAACATTATAAAGCTGGTGGAGGTGATTTTCATGAACTCCAAACTATATATTATTATGGAGTATGTCAGCGGTGGTGACCTCTCCAACAATTTACCTGTCAACCGTCCAAGCACCGAGGCAGAAGCAAGACACATTTTCAGGCAGCTCCTTTCGGCCCTGCAGTACTGCCACAGGCTGGGCATCGTCCACAGGGACCTGAAATTGGAGAACGTCCTGGTGGATGAGGACAAAAACATCAAAGTAGGGGACTTTGGGTTAGGGAGGAAGGTGGAAAAGGACGAACTCCAAACATACTGTGGGACCGAATGCTATATGGCGCCCGAGATGCTGCTGCACCAAACTTACGACGGCCGGAAGGTGGACATCTGGGGCCTCGGTGTAATTTTATTTCAGATGGTGACAGGAGAGCTGCCATTTACGTGCCAGGACTTAACGAAACTAAAACTGAACATCACGGCTGGGAAATTCATAATACCAGGTTTTCTATCGGTGGAGTGCCAAACCTTACTCAAGAAGTTAATGGCTCTCAATCCCCACGAGAGATGGGCCCTTGATGAAATCCTCGAAGATCCGTGGGTGAATAACGGCGAAAAGGAAGAACTAATGCCGTACGGCGACGTGCCCCGGGAGAACCTGGACCCCGAAATTGTAGCCGACATGAGGCGCATCGGCTTCCAGCATCGGGAGATACAGAAGGCGCTGATGGAACAGTCATACAACCACGTGATGGGGACCTACCTCCTCTTGGAGGCAAGGAAATATAAGAGGAAGGGACGCACTGTCCCCTCAAGGCCCTGCCCTCAGTCTACTGACATCAGCCTTCCTTCAGCTCAGGTTTCGGTGGAGAAGGACTCTGCCAGTACCCCAGCAGGAGGTATGTCCAACCCAGAGTCCCGGGCCAGCGCTCCACCTTCTGGCCCAGAGTCCCGGGCCAGCGCTCCACCTTCTGGCCCAGAGTCCCGGGCCAGCGCTCCACCTTCTGGCCCAGAGTCCCGGGCCAGCGCTCCACCTTCTGGCCCAGAGTCCCAGGCCAGCGCTCCACCACCCAGCTCAGACTCCTGGGACACAACTCCACCACCCAGCCCCAAGTCCAGGCTCAGCACTCCACCACCCAGCCCCAAGTCCCAGGCCAGCACTCCACCATCCGGCCCAGCCTCCCGGGCCAGCGCTCCACCATCCGGCCCAGCCTCCCGGGCCAGCGCTCCACCACCCGGCCCAGCCTCCCGGGCCAGCGCTCCACCACCCGGCCCAGCCTCCCGGGCTAGAGCTCCACCACCCGGCCCAGCCTCCCGGCCCGGCGCTCCACCACCCGGCCCAGCCTCCCGGCCCGGCGCTCCACCACCCGGCCCAGCCTCCCGGCCCGGCGCTCCACCACCCGGCCCAGCCTCCCGGGCCGGCTCTCCACCACCCGGCCCAGCCTCCCGGCCCGGCGCTCCACCACCCGGCCCAGCCTCCCGGCCCGGCGCTCCACCACCCGGCCCAGCCTCCCGGCCCGGCGCTCCACCACCCGGCCCAGCCTCCCGGGCCGGCGCTCCACCACCCGGCCCAGCCTCCCGGGCCGGCTCTCCACCACCCGGCCCAGCCTCCCGGGCCGGCGCTCCACCACCCGGCCCAGCCTCCCGGCCCGGCGCTCCACCACCCGGCCCAGCCTCCCGGCCCGGCGCTCCACCACCCGGCCCAGCCTCCCGGCCCGGCTCTCCACCACCCGGCCCAGCCTCCCGGGCCGGCGCTCCACCACCCGGCCCAGCCTCCCGGGCCGGCGCTCCACCACCCGGCCCAGCCTCCCGGGCCGGCTCTCCACCACCCGGCCCCGCCTCCCGGGCCGGCTCTCCACCACTCGGCCCAGCGTCCCGGGCCGGAGCTCCACCACCCGGCCCAGCCTCCCGGCCCGGAGCTCCACCATCCGGCCCAGCCTCCCGGGCCAGAGCTCCACCATCCGGCCCAGCGTCCCGGGTCAGCGCTCCACCATCCGGCCCAGCCTCCCGGGCCAGTGCTCCACTATCCATCCCAGAGTCCCAGACCAGAGCTCCACCATCCGGCCCAGCGTCCCGGGCCAGTGCTCCACCATCCGCCCACGAGGGCAGGGCCAACACTCCACCATCCAGCCAAGAGGCCATGAATGCTGCCTGCAGCCCAGCGCTCCAGCCTGACCCTGTGTGCTCCCCCACCACACCCAGAAGCAATAACACCAGCTGCAGGAGTAGAACCCAAGAAGGAGACAATGGGCTGCCTGATGGTGGAACCCCAGCCACTCCTGGCTACCGCCGGGGCTGGCGGAGGGTAACCAGAAGGTTCTTAAAAGGGTTTTTTAAATGCCTTTGTTGTGGCTCATGTAAGACAAAATCATCAGTCAACAGGGCACGAGTCACAGCAGTTTGACCTGTTGATGGCCAAGGCAAGATGCGGGTGAGGTCAGTATTTTAAATCCTGAATAATAGGTATATTTTCTCTTAGCTGTACTTTCCAACTTTTCTTAGGAAAACCATTAATCATGATTTGTGTATGTGTGTGTGTGTGTGTGTGTGTTTAAAATCCTTGCCACAATTCTGTAATTAGTCCTTGAGTAGGAAGCTAAGTTGCCCCTGCGAGAAACAGCTCAAATGCAAACCAATGCCTGGAATTCTGAGCACCTGTCCTAGTATTTGTTAAAACTACTGACTGGCTTCACAATCCAACTTATGTTAAAATGTAAGATAGTTCTTTTCCAAAGAGCAGCATATGGACCTCGCTTTTAACCTCTGAAAATTGGATTTTCCTCCATTTAAGGTGTCTACAGTTCCTCAAAAGGGAATATATCATAAAGTTCAATTATATCTGCATTTTAAAATCAGACAACCTACTACTTACCTTTTATATTTACTGATAGCCATCCTCATAATCCCTCTCCTTGAGCTGATTTCAAAGCCTCCCAAAGTAAATTCTGTAGATGCTACACAGCTCACATTTTTACATCAGATCATTTCAAACGTAACCAGTAAATTTGGTGACTATTCACATATCCATTTTCTCATGAAGCATTGGTAAATGAGCAGATTTAACTTTTATATAGTTTTGAAAGGTTAAGTAAATGGAGGTGGTCATCCCCAAACACAGAATATTTAGGTGTGATTACTTCTAACTCAAGCTGTCAGTTTATTGTTAAAATTCAAAAATAATCAGAAGATTAATAAACAGTTTGCATGCTCTTTGAAATCATGATAGCTTCTTCTCTTTTGACAAGCCCAGGGGAAAAGTGCTGATATTGAAAAAATAAATACCACTAACTCCCATAAATGCAGATTTCAAATATATAGTAGTTCTATTTCCACAACAGCATTTAACATTCATAAAAATTTTAAACATTAAAAATATCTTCTTTTTTCTGTTGAACAGTCTAAACTAGTAGATACACACACACACACACACACACACACACACATTAATTATTCATTTACATTTACATTGTTGAGAGACCATAAATAATAAATCCCACTAAACCTGTTGTCTTGAGTTGCCATATTATTTACATTGAGCTCATATTTCAATCTTCTAGATAGCCTAACCTACCCCTATTATTGCTTTATGTCTTTGAAGAAGACTAAAAGGGATGATTCAAGAAGACATGACTGTGAATATGTATGTCCCTGTTGTTGGCCTTCTTTGAAGTCATTTACGAAAGGGTTAATCCAATGCAAAAACAACATCAGCAGGTCAAAGCACATTTGATAATGGAAGAGAGGACACATTAAAGAGTCGGATGGCCCAGGTTCCTGTCTGGCTCTTAAAAGTCAGACCATTGTGCAGGTGCCCAGGTTCCAGGGTCAAGTCCTTAGGTACTCATGCTCTCTTGGAGTGCTACAGGCAGTGCTGTCTGAGACATATTATAGGCAAGACTGAGAGCCCCTGTGTGTCCTGAGAGCAGGTCTCATAAAGCTGGCCTATGCTGAGCCATTATAAAGGAAGCAGAAACCACAGTGATAACTGCCACAGAACTCCATCTTCACCAGGGCATTCTGGTGCCAATAGACTCTTCAACAGTGATCTTGTGTTCCTTACTACACAAGTTCAGGAAACTTGCTTTGCCACTGCCCTGGTTCCTGGATTCTTGGGTCACATCTATTTTGAGTGGCATATAACTGCCTAAAGTGGGTCATTTGAACCTGTCCTACCTAGATTGACTACAACCCTGAACCAAGAACATTGCCAGCTGGTGCCAAAACATCTATTTTTCCTGACTGCTTATCTATAGTCAGACAACTCTGAATTAACAAGAGCAAAGGTGTGTGTGATCTGATTACTGAATGGCTGGGATTCATTCCGCTTGGAGCTTCACAAGCTCTACCATACCTAGTCCCTATAAGCTCATATGAGGGAGTACTGAGTGCGCTCACCTTACAGGAGAGGAAACTGAGCCTCAAGGATTGGGGAGCTTCCTGACTCATAGAGCTAGTAAGTGACTAAGTCGGGCTTTGCACACATCGGGCTAAGCACGGCCTATTCAATCACTTCACCAAACCACTTCTCATGAGAAAGACAAGCTGGAGTCTGATCTGGAAAAAGACTCTGTCCAAGACAGTACATTTGTGTGTTATTAAGAAAAGTATTCTATAGAAACAAGAGTATTTATCAGTAGTGCCCCAAAATAATATACAAATATAAAACAAGCCAAACAAAGATTTAGCTTCATAAATCAAGCTCATACTTCTGCATTTTTCTATGACTGTCTACTGCTTAGTCAAGGACCCTAAATCCATTCCTACTTATCAGCACAACCTTCATCCTAAAGGCACCTAGTTTCAGTAATCCAACTGAGCCCACTTCACTACAATCCACACAGATCTGTGTCTTCACCTTCAGTTACATGTAATCGAGAAAGGAATGTCCAACCTGGCCGCCTACAGTTGGGGGGGGCAGAGTTTTGCAACAACAGTAAGCATACAGTACTGGCAAGCTCCCTCTCTCTCTAGATGGAGGTAACAGTCTTCTATATGAATTATTTCATCCACTGTCTATGCTCCTCCCAGTATGTCCCCCACAGTGCAGCCACAGTGTCCTTTTCAAACACAGGTCTGATCATGTCTCTTGTCCTAGAACTAGTTAGTTCGCCTTACCTTTCCGGTCAGATTTCAACAATTCTGACCATCACTTCCTGGGCAAACCTCCCCTGGCCTTTCTGACCTTGTTAAATTTAAGATTGATTCTTTAAATTATTAATCTTAAATTACTTAAAATATTATATGTCCTTAGAGTACCATGAGCCTTTTCACAGGTTGTGCCACAGGTTGCAATGTCACATTTACAGCAGTTTGCTTGTCTGTTTCAGCGTCTCTCTAAGCTCTCAGCACAGTGCAGGATACCACAGAGAGTCTCATAGGCGTCTGTTGAATAAAGATAAGTGATCTGGTGAAGTGAACGGGGTGGGAGGACATCAATTTGCATTTGTACTTGGACACCGTGAAATTTGACTCCAGTGACCACACATAGAAGTTCATTAAAGCAAATGTTCAATAAAACCTTTACAAAGGATGGCCTATTTGCAATATAAGGGCCATAGTTTATCCACAGTCCTGAACATTTTTGTTGGAGATAAAGTATAATAAAGAAAAAAGTTGTCTTTCTTATAGTTATGAAACAATTGCTTTGACAGCTCCTGTTTTTACATTTTGTCAAACTGGCTAATTATTCTGTATGCAGGAAAACTATTTCTCCTTGATTGTAACCTAGCATGAAACTTCTTTTTCTCAAAGAAATATGACTGCTGGCTATCTCGCCTAGAAGATCTTTAACTGAAATAGCATATGGAGGAATATTCCTGTTTATTTCACTGTTTAACCTCCAAGTTGAGATAAATCACTGTTTATTTCACTGTTTAATCTCCAAGTTGAACTCTGAGGGGCTCGGGGACCTGGTGCGAGGGTCCTTGCCGTCCCCCTCCTGGTGCGTGTGTTAAGAGACAACAACCATCAAATCCCACTTCTCGTGTGCTTGTAACAGTCCAGACACACATTCTAGTACCTCTTTTCTTCTCCCCTTTCTACCCTTTCATATGGCGATAAGGAGAACAAACTGATTTTGTTTTTCAGATTGCTAAAATCCTCCCAACACTTTCTTCAACACTGTTGCCAAATAAATCATCGTAACATTCCTCTGAAGTGAACTGAAAATTAATTTTCACAACCAATATAATTCTAATAACAGGGCACATGGAATGGGGAAATTGGAAATCATTACCCAGCAAACATTATTGGCGTTATTTTTGTAGCTGCTTTAGATTGCATTGTAATAGAAAATTAGAAAACTGGCTGTGCAGAAGTTTAAGAGGGTCCCCTGAAGAACATCTGTTTTAAAATTGATTCTTTAAAAAAGCATTAAAAAGCTATTGGAATTGATTGCCTGCTAATATAAAGGAAAAACTCTTTGCCACTATTAGAGTTAAAAAAGAGCATCTTCATTCATGCCTGTTATTAAAACTACTGGCCTGAAAGTCCCTGTAGAAAGATAAAGGATATTGATGGGATGTTAAAACAGCAATCTTTATCTTATCTGGGATTTAAACTAAATATGTTGCTTTTATTAATTTAGCAAGAACCATTAGTTAGGATGTCAAAGAGTGGATTTACAATTAAAGTGCTATAAAATTGTGGTATCTTTAATAAAAAATGAGCCAGGAATTTTTTATTAATCTTCTAAGCATGAGGTACACCCCTACAAAGAGTAAATTCTGAATTTACAGTTTTCTTTATTGCTAAGTTTATAGTACTGCAGCAATAAAAGTCATAGCTGATAAGAGCCCTGATTAGCTCCTGAAGCTTTCCCTGAAATAGGGTAATAACCAATCAGATCCTAGCTATTGGCCTTAGAAAGAAATGGCATTCATCATTAAAATGTCCTTTGAGCTTAGGGAGGTTTCCATGGATATGATGCAGTGGCTATTGTTTAAGAAATGATATGGCAGACAATATACAAACACATAAGCCCAATAGAGTGCCTTGACACTAAATTATTTTCTTTTTACAGGCTTTGGATTTTTGCCACCCCCCACCCACCCCCAATGGGGTATTTCACATTGTCCAAAATCCATTAAGTCCATCCAACAAAGGAGCCAGTGCCCACTCCGGTCATAATCCAGAAAATCAGTCCGTGTACATGAGGCCTCAGCCACCCCCCTCATCCCTGCCGTCCTGGCAGGTCTTACACTGTCCCAAAGAGGAGCACTTGGCAATGGCAGTCAACATTTCCATCTTTGCTCCAGAGAGCATGATGGTCCATTTCTATGTTCCAAAATGTCAGCGAACCCACCAGCGGCTTAGCAGGCCCTCCCTGCCATTTCAGCAGCCACTCGGTGATGCAAGTCTGGCTTCCGGGACATCCGTTCATTCTCCTACCACAGCTGCCGCCATTTACCTTCTGGAGTCTGCAAATCACAACTCCGGCCCAATTCTCCTCATCTTCTGAATAGGAGCTGGAAATGCCAGCTCACGCTGCCGGGCTTGAGCCCTGGGCCACCACTGCGAGCCTTGCTGCCCCAACCTCAGCCTCAGCCTCCTGCCACATCTGGCTCTCGGAAATCTCCACAATGTCCAGGGCAATCTGCAACTCAGAAACCTGTGATTCCTCCTCCAGCAGTTCCTCCATTTCTAAGTGAATCTCGTGAACCAGGTTGGCCTCCTTCTCTGGTGCTTCCTCCAGCTCCAGGGTCGGCATCTCTTTCTCTCGTATTTGCTCCAGCTCCTTCCACTGCTCAGTTTGCAGGCCCCAGGCAGCCTCTTCCACAGAGCTCTCAGTTTCCTCATGCATGGCTGTAAAAGTCAGCCAGCCTATGGCCCCCAAAAGGACAGCCATGGAGAACCATAACAGCAGCCAGTCCTCTACTCCACCGTTCAGAGTTGGTGGTGGCTCCATACTCATCTGTATTGAATCCTGCCAACTACACCAAATATAAAGCCAGTAGCCACAGCCACCATCACAGCCGCCTGGCCATGCAGGTTTGCATTGGATTCGAACAGATGATAATGAAACAATGGAGCCAAGAACTGGTGGGCCATCAGCTTTAATTCTAGCGTGCCCACATGACCTCACTGAAAATTTTGCGAAAACAAAGGGCAACCCACACATTCTCCTGCTCAGTGTGGCATTGTTTCTCATTGTGTGAGCATCACTCCACATGTCTAGCCAAACAATTCCATTGCTTTCCAGTGTTTTCGTGCTTTATTTTATTGCTTGCAAGTGCCAATACTAAAATTACATGTAAGTGATTACTGCGTATACAGTATCTGCACCTCTCTCTCCCCTCATCACCGTCTTCCATATGTCAAGAAGAGTCGTCAGAAAGGTAAATGCCATGTTAAATGTTCATTCATTCTTTACATTAGTCTTCTATATTCATTTTATATTAATTTTTTATTGTTTTTAGTATTAAACACTGCATTTACCCTCTATAAAATGTTTTTGGTATACATTTTGGAGTGTCTAGAACAAATTAATTTGATTTACATCGATTCATATGGAAATAATTGCCTCAGTTTTCGTATTTCGCTGATTGTTTTTGGACGAATTATTGACAAAAACCAAAGTATCATTGTACTGTACTTAGCAGTAAGGAATAATGAGTAAGGAAAGCCTTTTCAAATGTACTGTATTATTTTTCTTTAAAAGTTATCTCAGAACTATGTTAAACTTCACCCTCACACCAGCCACTTCCTTCATCTCTCGCCCTGTTTAGTGGACTATGAATAATGTCTATACAGATGAACTGTATCAGAAACAATTTGGCAGAGAAACAGTAGTAGTATAGCTGTAAAGCATGGAAACTAAAAGTACATTCCTAGAAGGACAATTACACACTCAGACCACCTTGAAGCCTCCCTCTTAGCACTTTCATCAAGTTCTGGTGATGTAGTAGAAAGTATCTTAGTGAGGCCCTGTGGGCACCTCAGTTATAAAACCTTTGGCAACATGGGAATGAACCCACCTACTTTATACTGAATTCTGCATTATTCTGATTAGCCTAGTAACATGTTTTTCATATATCACCTTCAAATATTAACATGAGACCTTAAATATTCTTTGCACTAAACAATTAGTCATTAAATTATATTAAGCCTGACCAGGCAGTGACGCAGTGGATAGAGCATTGGACTGGGATGCGAAGGACCCAGGTTCGAGAGCCCAAGGTTGCCAGCTTGAGCGCGGGCTCATCTGGTTTGAGCAAAGCTCACCAGCTTGGACCCAAGGTCGCTGGCTCCAGCAAGGGGTTGCTCAGTCTGTTGAAGGCCCACGGTCAAGGCACATATGAGAAAGCAATCAATGAACAACTAAGGTGTCACAACGAAAAACTAAAGATTGATGCTTCTCATCTCTTTCCGTCCCTGTCTGTCTGTCCCTATCTATTCCTCTCTCTGACTCTGTCTCTGTAAAAAGAAAAAAGAATTATATTAATTAAAATAGTTTCCTAAAAATTCCTATATTTATTTTATTAATATTTTATTTTTAGTTGTCCTGGTTTAAAGGATGAATTATCTGGCTACTTTATTTATAAGTAACTTCTGAAATATATAACTTTTCAGTTGTTTGAAATGGAACCTAACAGTTATTTTTGTCAAAATAGTTAAGCTTAGAGTTAAAAGACCAAAGTTTTTATGCTTTCAAATAAATTTTAACTTCTCTGCCACCTATGAAACTCCTTAAAATTGAAGACTACAGTTGATCCATAAGTCATTATTATAGATATTTAATTTTGTTAATATTGGTGATAGAGTAATTATATTGTTAAAATAAGTAATATAAGAAATTAATAGAAACGACAAAAATTAATATTATTTCTATTTATTGATTTGTAACACTTTCAAATTACAGAAGTCTTTTTAACACGGTTAAAAAGATTTGAATCACTAAAATAAAATTCTCTATAACTAGTTCCACAAAGGCAAACATTGTTAACAGATCTTTGTCTATAAATTTAAAACAAAAGAAGGTATTTTACTTTTTAAAATGGGACCATAATATTTTTAAACCAGTCTTTCCACTCTTTCGCAGAAATCAAAAAGAAAAGGTGTTTTAAATGACAAACATAATTATACTTCTCTTGTCTTCCAACTCTGCTGACAAAGGCAAAGAACGAAACAGCACATGAGCCCGAAGAGAGGAAAGCCACACTGCTCGCGGCCCCGAAGTCCGTTGACCTCTCCTCCTCCACTGCTCTCATCTCCACATTCCTGAGCTTGTTAGCTAAAGTTCTTTTTACTTAAACTCTCCACCAATATTGCTACAATCAAACACTACACCAAAACTACAAAAAAGATGGACAAAAAAGAGTAAGGTAATATGAATACTTTAATTTTTTAAAACAAACTTCCAAAATGAACTACCCGGAGTCTTATTTAAATTGAAAGATCTATTTATTACATGGATGCTACTATATGCCAATGCATATTATAATTAATTAATAGAGGTTTGAATGTTTATGATAAAGATAATAATTATATTGTGAAAATGTACATTAGCAGTAGAAGAAATTAATAAAAATAACAAAATTTAAAGTAATTTGTATTAATCTTAGTTTACTATTAATTTGTATATTTGAGAGTACAAAGGTCACATATACTATAGGAGATGCTTGTATAAAATTATTCTTTGTGTGAGCTTTAGAATTTTCCTTTTTCATGTAAGTTCTCACTAGTTAGAAATTAGAATTTTCTATTCTAACCAATAAGTTGGCACAAATAACCTCAAACACCATGTGTATTGGATACCAAAGTCATATTAACATTGAATTAGACAATAAAAATATTTTCTACAATCACTGATGATAGAGAACAGAATATAAATAATTGCAGTCTTATGGTCCTAGAGTTAAAAAGAAACAGCAACCATTTTAAAAGTTGGGTTATTTCTCATAAAGATATTATATTTTATTAGTACTTTTAATGACTTAATGTCTCTCACTTTTGAAAGAGGTAAAAAGAGGCCCTGGCATTTTGGCTCAGCAGTAGAGTGTCCGCCCAGCATGTGGAAGCCCCTGGTTTGATTTCCAGTCATGACACACAGGAGAGGCAGACATCTGTTTCTCCACCCCTCCCCCTCCTCTTTCTCTCTCTCTCTCTTGTTCCCTCCAGCAGCCATAGGGTTGAATGGTTTGAGCAAGTTGGCCCTGGGCACTGAGGATGGCTCTATGGCCTCATCTCAGGTGCCAATATAGCTCGGTTGTTGAGCAAGGGAGGAGCAGCCACAGATGGGCAGAGAATTGCCCTGTAGGGGGGCTTGCCTGGTGAATCCTGTTTGGGTGTATGCAGTAATCTCTCTCTCTGCCCCTGCCTCCCTGCGTCTCTCTCAAGAAAAAAAAAAGAGGTAAAAAGACAGAAACTTCTTCTATGATTCTAATGGATAAGAATGTCAGTAGACAGGGACATATTCTTCCAGAAGAAATTACTTGTACAATAATTCTAAAACCAATTTCAAATATCAAAAGGCCAAAGGGGAGGGGAAAAATGAAAGTAAAATAAATGTATCTTACTAACAGGTATAGCTCCTGTCCTTCAAAAGGGTAAGATATTATTTGGGGGGGGGGGGGAATGTCCATAATCCTTAAATTAGTAGAGCTTATCCACTCAATACTCATTTAATTTCTTAGTAAGTCAAAATTGCTACTCCACTACATGTATTCACAAGAGGGAAGCCCAACAACAGTCACTGGAAACCCAAGAAAATATATAGGTATTGGATATGCTTACAGAGTGGAAAGAAATCAGGAAATGAAAAAGGCAGAAAGGTAATTATATCTTCTATAGTTTTTAAAGTTATAAAATATTAAATAGCATTGTCTGACATTTCACCACTTCTTAGTCTTTACAAGATAGATGAAAGGACACTGACAAAGTAAATACCATTCACCTTTATTACCTGCTAAGTTGGTTTCAAAAACATAGTGAGCACGTCAGCTAAAACGCTTATCCCTTGGGAAAGGTAGCACACACACACACACTCACACACACACACACACACTCACACACCAAAGCTAATAGAATATCAAATATTTCTGATTTATACTGAAAAGTGCAGGTCATTGTCAAGTTTCCTTAGAGATGTTTAAAATGAGAAATGCAGAATTTCAAAATCTCATATATATTATTCTTTTTTTTCTTTTATTCATTTTAGAGAGGAGACACAGAGTGAGAGAGAGAGAAAGAGAGAAAGTGGGGAGGAGCTGGAAGCATCAACTCCCATATGTGCCTTGACCAGACCAGTGCAGGGTTTTGAACTGGAGACCTCAGTGTTCCCAGGTCAACACCTTATACATATATTATTCTTTTTAAGGAAGCAGTACTCTCACTTGCACTAATTAACAAATGAAAAGAAATTGAACAATTTGAGGAACTAGCTTATTGAAAGGACATTCTTTTTTTTTTTTTTTTTTTTTTTACAGAGTCAGAGAGAGGGATAGATAGGGACAGACAGACAGAAACAGAGAGAGGTGAGAAGTATCAGTCATTAGTTCTTCATTGCCGTTGCAACACCTTAGTTGTTCATTGACTGCTTTCTCACATGTGCCTTGACCGTGGGCCTTCAGCAGACCAAGCATCCCCTTGCTGGAGCCAGCGACCTTGGGTCCAAGCCAACGAGCTTTTTGCTCAAGCCAGATGGGCCCGCGCTCAAGCTGGCAACCTCAGGGTCACGAACCCGAGTCTTCCGCATCCCAGTCCAATGCTCTATCCACTGCGCCACCGCCTGGTCAGGCGAAAGGACATTCTTTTTAATAAGACTAGACATCAGTCTTTAACTGTCTTGCCCAGATCTGGAAACTGTTGCCGTGTCACTGCTGGCAGCTATAGAAACCGGCCTCCGCCCCCCACCCCCACCCCCCACCCTCACTGCAGCTCGCCCCCATGTCCACATTCTCCCAGCTGTGGCAGCCATCAGGAAGAGTTATTTGAACAGCAGCATCTCTAACAGACCACTTAGAGACAGGTTAGAAATGGGGAAAAAATGAGACAAAAAAATTGCAAAAGTCAAGCCCAGACCTCAAAATACAGCCCTACTCTTTAGCTATAGAATGGAAAGTCAGAGTTTTCCTATCCGTGTGTTAGCCAGACTTCTTCTACCTCTGTGGTCCAGGCCACACTCTCACTGGCTTGCTTTACATGACTGCCTCCACTCTGTCGGTGACCAAGGACAACGTATCTCTATTCTTCCTTTCCCGGCAGCCACATCTTTAGGTAGAATCAGGTCTAGGTAGTGTGAGTGAGAGAAATACTGTCTTCCAATGACCTTCCTTTTTTCTCATTTGTTTGTATGACCTGCTTTCTTAGCAGCGTGTCCTGTTTTTCTTTGTTGTTCGGTGTGGCTGTGGCAGACATGAGAATGTACCTTGCAAAACTCCAACCACAGGAGTGTAATTGACCAAGGGACCCAGCTGCTGCATCTGAAACCACCACTGTGCTAAGCCCAGCCTTCCCACAGGCTGCTTGCAGGCAGTGACTGAGTGTGGCAGGAATACTGATATAGGCTCATTTCTGAGAGATAAAACTTCCCCACCAGGCACTTTTGGCTCAGGAATTATGCATAGGCCTTGTCAAACTTTCTTAGAACAATACAGTAGCACTAGGACTTGTCCTGCCTCCCTTCCTGCCCTTTCTCTTTTGCGGGAGCTCGATCTGCACCATGACTGAAAGCTCTCCCGGCCTCCTTGCACTTTCCCTCTAACCCATCTTTTGTGACTGCCTCTTGGAGAGCCCAAAGTGGGGCTGTGCACCTTTACTTCTCTGAACCTGTTCTGTAATCTATTCCTTGGAGGTCTGCTGAATGATCAGCTGCTGCTCTGAAAGATTTAAGCAACTAAAGGGGCCTTGTGTGTATATTTGAGAATGTTTACAGTCAACCATGGCAAAATGCATCGGTGCACATGCACAGTGACACAGAGTGGAGAGTCAAAGGGCGGGGTTCAGAGTTCAGAAGCTTTGATGGCAATGTTCCTCTTCAGAGCCCAGGAGACTGAAGACACACACAGAATTACTTTAAAGGCATTGGGGAAGAAACATATGAAATGGTAACATTAACAAAATGTGACAAAACTGTATCTGAAGCAAAAATGCTTTCCTGTTCAGAAACATATTTTTGTATCAACTGCCTAGAACAGCACGGAGGATGTAACGGTGCTGCTCACCAAGATATATGGTAACTGTGAAGAAAGGGAATAAGATTCTCAGAGGAAATATAATCTTGAAGCCGGGTCAGCAAACTTTTTCTCAAAACAGCTGGTTAACACATAAAACTATTCTTAGTGTGCGACTCATGCAAAAACAGATGGAGGGCCATATCTGGTCATTAAGCCAGTGGGTTTGTTACCCCTGGCTTAGAGCAGTGGTGAGCGGTCATATCTGACCACGAGCCAAGACAGAATATATAAAAATGCCACATTTATGTTTCATTCTAAATGAAAATAATTTAGTGATAGGGTAGTGAATATTGTTACAGTTTAAATGATCAACTCCAGTAAATAAGAATGTTACCAAGAGAATCTGCATTCTCCTTAAGTCCTTAAAATGTTAAACGTTTTAGTGTGTTTGAGAAATACAAAGTGAGAGCTTTCTGATCTTCTGGGCATCAGTTCCATGTGGAGCTACCTTGTGCAGGTAAGTGGGCCCTATAGCCAAAGGCTGAGGGTTCTCAGTGAACCACACAGTGGCTAGACTCTGGGTGGCCCTGTCACATTTTCATTTTCAGGGGAAAAGTCTACCTTTCCTCTTTTCTGAAATTTTGGTCTCCACCAGCCACAATTTGCTACCAATCATGTAGCACGTGTTCATCATTAGTGATAATGATGACATATTTATTAAACTTATTTTCTATATGCTTAACTTTACTTTGATACTATGAGGCTGGTGTATTTATGGATAATGAAACTGGGACTCAGAAAGGTAATGTGACCTGACTACGGTCCCAGAGTTAGTCTACCTGCAGTAATCCATTTTGGTCTTTGCCCGTACAGTGCTCTGTGCCTTTATTCTGGTAGCAGACGAACCATTTCAAATTGGATAGGGTTCTGGTAAATATGCTACTTATATGGCTCTGCTTGTCCCTGACTTAACTCAGCAAATGTGGCTAAGTCACCATAATGGATAGTCAGGGTGGATGCAGTGATGGGCGTAGGAGTGACCATGTGTTCCCTGCAGGACCAGATACCAGGACGGTGGGTATGGATGCTGAGAAAGAAACGATCTCTCTACTTTTATGATAGCAGTATGAGTCGCATATAGTTAGGGTACTAGTGGCCTTGTCATTACTCAAACACAGCCTGTGGTGAGTGAAGCCAAGACTGAGGAAAGCAGAGCTGAGAGATGGAAAGAAGGTGAATAGTATGACACCTGCTGAACCTGGGAGTAGTTGAGGCCGAGGCCACTCCTCAGACTTGCTGATATCAAAAGCCAATAAATACTACTCTTATTAAAACTGGAGTTGAATTTCTATAAACGCAACAGGAAAAGTCCTGATTAATAAAACACTAGGGCCAGAACTTGAACGAATCCCTTTGATTATATAATTATATATTAATTACTATAAGACTTTATTAAAGATAAATTAGAGATGAGAGTTATATTATTAATAGTATAATAAAGATAAAGTAATGAAATTGTACCTTAATGCCCCAGTCATGATAATTATCATTTTTGTTATTATTACTTTTTTGTTTTTCTGTGAATGTTTTGATGACAGGTACTATATCTTATTCACCCTTGTAATCCTGCTGCTGAGCCCAGTCCCTAGGACTTAGAAGTGCTCAATATCTTTTCAATAAACAAATAGTTATAGTAATTTATGTATAAGAGAATGCTACCTCTTATTTGAAGTTGACTCTTGTCCAGGATAGTTGCATATCCAATCTCTCACTTTCCTCAGTTCTTGCTAAAAAGACCAAACCTTACCTGAGGGGCTTCCCATAGAGGCCTCCGATACAGCATGCTCTTGCTCACCGCCCTTCTCCCCATCTCACGTTAGTTTGCTTGATAATGTCCCTTACCCACTGAAATCCTTATAGCTTATTTCCTATCACTTCTGCTAGAATGTATGCTTCTTTTTTTTTAAAGCTTTTTTATTTTTAATTTATTTTTATTTTATTCATTTTAGAGAGGAGACACAGAGTGAGAGAGAGAAGGAGAGAGAGAGAGAGAAAGGGGGGAGGAGCTGGAAGCATCAACTCCCATAGGTGCCTTGACCAGACCAGTACAGGGTTTTGAACTGGTGACCTCAGTGTTCTCAGGCCGACGCTTTATCCACTGCGCCACCACAGGTCAGGCGAATGTATGCTTCTTAAGAGCCGTGCCTCTTAAGCAAAATAATCAAATGACTGTATGTTTACATTGTAAACAGTGTGTCCGAGGGTGCATATTAGTCCACATTCCTAAAATCTTCCAACACATTTTAAATAATGATTTAAATTTTATAATGAAAAGCATAACAGTTCAATGTAATGTTTGTATATTCCAATGTAAAGAATATGTTTCCCAAAGCATGAAATGTGCTTCTAAGTAAAATATTTTGACATTGTCTGAACTCTAAATCTAAAAATCTTTTACTAAATTCGTACTTGTAATCATAACAAGTATTAAGATTAACACAGTATTGCCATAAGACAATCTGCTAAATCAGCCATCTGTGGACTCATGTGGTTATGGTAATGATATCTTACTCTAGATTAACTGTAATAATATATTGAAGCTTAGTGAAGTCTACATGTATATCATGATTGATCCAAATAAACCAGACCTATATTATTTTTAAATACTTCCTTTAATTTTAATTTTTTAATATAAGCCAATGCAATTTTCTACAACCATCAATTTTTAAGTAAACATAGATATAAACCCAAAGCTATGATAACTTACAAGTAAAATTATATTTTAAAAGCTATATATTTTTTAAATAATGCATTTATGTAGAAAAATTTCAAATAAAGCTATCATAATAGAAAGTGATCATGAAAATAATATCTTGACAGAGTAACTAGAGAATCTATATAATTTTCACTATTTGTTTTATTAATGTCCCAGTCACACTGACTTTAAAATAGAGTTTCAGAAACTGTGGCAATCATCATTTTTCCTTCTCTCCTGAGTTATGTGCCTAAGCATTGCTCTTATTGAAAATCTTTAGAGCTATTGAAAATGACATACTAGGTATTTTTCCATGAATACCATGAACTTTTAAAAAATATAATATTGCAATTACAATGCAAATCAGTAGCCCTGTCTAATTATAATAATAGTGCATTGTCTCTTGCTGACTCCAAATGTCTAGCTCTTCACTCTTTATTTTTCCAGTTATCAGAAGGAACAGCTGTGGTTTTACATGGGATGCACCTGGCAGCTTTAAGCATCCAGATGCTTATTCCTGCATTAAAAAGGAAAAGGAGAGGAAAAAAAAGAAAAGAAAAGAAAGCACTCCTTCTCAAGATAATGTTTATTTCAGAGGAAGCTAGTGCTGGGGAGAGATTAAAGGAGAGAAATTGGGAGAAAAGGGTGCAGACTTCCATTCTATTTTCCCCTGTCACAAATACAGATGAAAGGTCTTTAGAATACCAGTTTCCTGGACAAGGGATCCCTTCGTTTTATTTGAAATGTGTAAGTAAAGTCTCGGCTCACCCTTATCTGTGCAAAGGGGTGATTTGGCTATACTTACTACTCTACTTCTTACAATGTAGTTTGGCCCAGTTATAGCAGAGAAGAGATAACTACACGATATTTACACAATAGATGGAGCCCCAAGAAATATCATAAACTGGAACCCGAGGGAGGAGTGCAGGCAAGCTTTTATGGGTATTGTATAAAAATGCAATAGTTTAGATAAAATTATAACATACGGTGGGATGAATTATACAAAACAAATGACCAGAGTTGATTTAGACTTATTTACTTTAAAGGATCACACTAAAATTCTGAATTTGCAAATGCCTAGTATTGATTACCTAAAGAGGGCTATCTATTTCTGATTACTTATCCTTAAGTTCTCCAGAGGAAAATTCCCATGTGATATTCTCTTTTAAATTGAGAACAAATGAAGAAAACTAAGCCACTATAATAATAGATATGTTCAAGAAAATAGATTTCTTTTTTGCATATTTAGTTTCTTTTAATTATAAATAAAACTCAGTTGGACTCAGTAATTATCAGGTTGAATTTGACTGCTTGTATCAAAATTTTCAGTTCACGATTCCAAGATGATGAAGCAGTATGCGGGTGTACAAGCTGCCACCTCCCAGGACCAAATTGGATTACAACTTAATTTAAGAACAATCATCTTGAACAACCAACTTTGGACTAAACGAACAGGAGTCTGTAACCAAGGATCACGGAAAAACCACAACGAGACGGGTAGGAAAGGTGGAGACTTGAAAGGTACTGCCCGGCTCCCAGGAGCAAGAGGAGCGTGAGGGTCCAGAGGGACTCACACTGAGGGGAGGGTCCCCTGAGAGGTGTAGGTCCTCAGCCCCAGGCCTAGAGCACCAGCCTAGAGCCTCAGAGCCTAGAAGACGTGCCCCCACAGCATTTGGTGGTGAAAAGAGCAGGGTTTCTGCCTACAAGAAAGAGATGGAGTTCTCAGATATGCAGACTCCGTCTTCAAGGGCATGCGCAGAAAATCTCATTCATAGCCACTTGCCGGGAGCACTGATGAAGGGAGAGCTGAAAGGACTGGAGTTGTGAGGTGAGAGTGTCAAGTTGGAGGCCCAGGGAGAGACACGGTGGGGGACAGTCAACAGAACTGTGCTGAGTCATTCTCCAGTATGACTGTCATCATCATTCTTGGACGGAGCAGTCTCTTCTGAGCCGCACCAATCCTGAGGAAAAGCATCCGCTCTGCCCTCGGGAGTTTGCTATGCCAATTATGGTGACTAGGTTGTGCTGAGAAGCCAGGAAGCAGGGGTGTGTCAGTGACTCAGATTGTTGTTGTGTGAGGCTTTCCCTCACACACCGCAAAGTATAAGACTAGTAATTCTGCCTCACAGCAGACTCAGTAGAAACTGTCCAGCGTGCTGGCAGAACACACATCTGGATCTCAGAGGCCACACCCTACTGAGGTTTCTGAAAAATGTTTGGAAAAACTGATACTGGTACAGAGGTACAGAGCCACACCCACTACCCTTCCTAATCCTTGAAGGGCTGCATGCTGTAGACTCTACAAGAGGTTATTTCAGTGGCCAAGTGCAACAAGCATCCAGCAGATGGAGGCTGCAGAAGGCAGGACTCACAGAACCCTGGCATTTAAAGCAGACCCTACCTCACACCTAGAGCAGGTAAAAGCCAGCCAAAGTGTGCAGCTTGGTATTTCTGAGCACCTGAACCAAAAAAGGCAGCCAAAAATTCTGGATTGCTTGTAGATCCAAGAAAGTTGCTAAGTACCAGTCATGGGCAGTGTCTCCCACTGGTCTGGACTGGATTTCTATGAGGGAGGCCCAGGACCAGAGCATCCAGTGTCCAGCTGCAGAGAGCATCACTTCTTGACCTAACAACCTTTGCTAGAGTGGTATCCTAAGGAAGGGCTCCTCACACCTGGCCCAGCTAAACGGGTTCAGCTCTCTGAGATCAGCACCAGCACAGCATCTCATGTACATTAGATAAGGTGGAGCTTCACATTCAGCTGGCCTGGGTGCTGGATATCCTGCCCAGCTGGGCTAAATTCAAATGGGGGGAAGAAAGAGAGGCCTGAAGCATGGACATTTAACATGTAGATCTTTCTGACCCTACTGATAGATCTGGTCAAGGGATTAGCCACTTCCTGGTGGGGGAGCACAGTCAGGCCCAAGAAAGGACTCTCTCATCTTCTTCCCTGAGACGGGGGTCTCACCAGTTGTAAGAACGTCAGGAGAAGGTACCAGGAGAATGGTACAATCGACTGTTGGTACCACTCGATCTGAACCTGGTGTTCACCTAGCTGGGTAGAAATAAAATTTAAGTATCCAGCAGTGGCTTAGGGATTAGGCTCCGGAGTAGGGGCCACATTTCCCATACTGAGGTCCTGAACAAGAGACCCCTGAACTAGGGGGTCCCACTAAAGTGGTACTCTCAAACTCAGCTGCCCTAACACAACAACCTTGCAACCTGTAGACAGGGTTGGTTGGGTGAGGCCAGTCTTAGCTCAAACTACAGTCTTTCAAGAAAACTTGTTGGGAAGATCAGGCAGCTGCAAAAGGAGGTAGACCAGATGAAAACTGGTGGCCAATCTTATGAAGCTTGGGGCTTTTATGGAGCTGCTGTCATCACCGAGGAGAAAACAGATCCTTACACAAAATTTGGCTCGTCGCATACAGTTAATAACCTGTAGAAAGGCCCCCATAAGGATGATAACTAATTACTCAACAGAAACATTTGAGACCAGAGGGATTGGCAAAAAATATTTAAAGTGATGCAAAACAAGAACCTACACCCAAGACTGCTTTCTCCAGCAAGGCTATTGTTTAAAACTGAAGCTTGGGTTGGCTGAGAAGCCCGGAAGAAAGGGGCATGTCAGTGACACAGTTTACTAGGTGTGGAGGCTGCAGCTCTTCCCCATATGCTCCTGAGTCTAAGACAGATAATTTCACCTCACGGAAGACTCTGTAGAAACTGTCCAGAGTGCAAGCAAACCACACTTCTGGGAATCTGAGCCACACCCACCGGACTCCTGGGGCCACACCCTACTGAGGACTGTGAAAAAAGTCTGGACACACTGACACCTGGGGCAGAGAGGCAAAGTCACACTCATCACCTTTCTTAATCCCTGAATTGCTGCAGGCTCTAGAACTTACCAGAGGTCTTTTCAGTGGTGGAGCACAAAAAGCAGCCTGCAGACAAAGGTTTCAGGAGGTGGAACTCAGGGAATCTTGGCATTTTAAGCGGACCTTCTCCCAGGCTCAGTGTGGGTTAAAGCCAGCCTAGGTGTGCAACTTGGGATTTCCATTCGCACCTGGGCCCAGCAGAGGCAGCCACAAACTCTGGACTGCTTGTAGCTCCAAGAAGGTTTCTGAGGGCCAGTGATGGGCAGTGTCTTCCAATGGTCTGCACCGGGTTCCTGCCAGGGAGGGCCAGGGCTGGCACATCCAGTGCCCAGCTGCAGAGAACATCGGTTCAGAACCTAACAACCCTTGCTAGAGTGGTATCCTAAGGAATGGCTCCTCACACCTGGCCCAGCTGAGGCAAGTTCCGCTCTCTGTGATCAGCACCGGCACAGCGGCTCATGTGCATTAGATAAGGTGGAGCTTTATATTGAGCCAGCCCGGGTGCTGAATATCCTGTCTTACTGGGCTAGATTCCACAGGGGGAAAGGACAGAGGCTTGGAGCATGGCATTTAAAGTGTGGGTCCCTGTGAGCCTATTGGTGGATCTGGTTGAGGGGCTTAGCCACATGCTGGGGGGCCAAGTCAATCCAGAAGACGACTCTCTCAGTCTTCCTTCCTGAGACCGAGGTCTCACCGGCTGTAAGAACTTCTACAGAGGAGACTGTCAGCCCTACTCGATGTGACCCTGCTGCTCACCTTGTTGTGGAGAAACAAAATTTGAATATTCAGCAATGACTGAGGGATGAGGCTCTGGAGGAGGAGCCACATTCCTGATACAACGCTCCTGACTAAAAGACCCCTGAAGTAGGGGGTCCCACTGAAATTGTATTTCCAACCTCAGCTGCCCTATCCCAACAAGCTTGCAGCCTGTAGAGGGGTTTGTTGGGGGAGGCCACACAGCAGTGTTTCTACAGAAAACTCATTGGGAAGACAGGCAGCTACAAGAAAAGGTGGAGCAGCTGAGAAGTGGAGGCAAATCTTGTGGAGCTTGAGGTGTTCATGGAGCTGCAGTCATCTCTGAGCAGGAGGAAGTTGATCCTTAAACACTGGCTGGCCCCTCTCACACTAGCCAGGCCCAGAAAACGCAGACACAAACAGCATAAAGAGTAGAAGTACAGACAAGCAGCCAACAGGGGGTTACAAACAACAGCTGACACCAACCCAGGAAGACCTAGAACCAACACAACTGGTAGTGAGTGGCAGACAGCACCAAACCTAGACTGAGCTGGCTACACAATCACCATGCCCAAAGGAGGAGTCTAGCAGGCACCAGACACTATGAAGAATAAATAAAGCCAACAGGACAGACATCGCACAATGTGGAATACAAATGATCAAGGTTGACCCATAGAGCCAACCTGTCTGAAGTAATAACCATATTCACAAAAGGACCACCTGCATTCAATACTCAAGTACAACAGGAGGGAAAATAGTACCCTCTAAAAGCATATTTAGAACAAGAAAAGCAGGTGGCCTTGAGGTTAGTACCAGCAAGCCTATCTTCCTCATAAAGACACAGAATTCTGACAAAAATTCAATGTCAGACATTGCTACCTAAAACACAGAAAAATAGGCCAACAAAGAAATGTATTCTAAATGATCAACAGGAGGAATTCCCAGAAAAAGAACTTAATGAAATAGAAGTAACCAAACTACCATTTAAAACTGGATGAAAAATTAAAAGCTTCCCAGACAATAAAAGACTCAAGAAATTCATTACAACCAAACCAATACTGCAAGACATGTTAAGGGGCTTGCTGTAAAAAAACCAAAGGGGAAAAATAAGAAAAGAAATGGAGAAACAGTGGATTGTAGATTTAAAGAACAAAACAACAGATTCTAAGATGGTGACAGAGTAGACGCACATTCCAACTACCACTTCCTAGAACCAAATTGACTTAACCTAATTTAAGAATGATCACCTAGAAAACCCAACTTTGGACTGAACAAAGGAGTATATAACCAAGGATCATAGAAGAAACCACACTGAGACTGGTAGGAAGGACTGAAAAACAAAAACGCTGCCCTTCTCCCAGGAGCGAGTGGCAGCTGAGGGACTGGAGGGACTCTCAGTGCAGGGAGTGTTGCCCTTAGAGTTCTGGGCACTCAGCTCCAGGCCCAGAACCCCAACCTAGAGCCCTAGAACCTAGAAGCGATGCCTACACAGCATGTGGAGGTGAAAAGACCCAGGTTACTGTCTGCGGGAAAGAGACTGAGCTCCGAGAGACGCCATTCCTTCTTAAAAGGCCAACACAGAAAATCTGTTCACAGCCACTTACCCAGGACCCCAGTAGAGGAAGAGCAGAGAGGACTGGAGTTGCATGAGGAGAGTGTGAAGTTGGAGGCCCAGGGAGAGACACTGTGAGGGTGGCCACAGGAACCCCTGTGCTGAGTTATTCTCCAATACTGCAGTCACCATCATTCTTGGGTGAAGCATTTCCTCTGAGCAGCATCAGCCTGGGGAGAAGAAACAGCTCCGTCCTCTGAGTCTCTCCTGCACGAGTCATGGTGACTTGGGTTGGCTGAGAAGTCCGGAAGAAAGGGGCATGTCAGTGACACAGTTTACTAGGTGTGGAGGCTGCAGCTTTTCCCCATATGCTCCTGAGTCTAAGACAGATAATTTCACCTCACAGAAGACTCTGTAGAAACTGTCCAGAGTGCAAGCAAACCACACTTCTGGGAATCTGAGCCACACCCACCGGACTCCTGGGGCCACACCCTACTGAGGACTGTGAAAAAAGTCTGGACACACTGACACCTGGGGCAAAGAGGCAAAGTCACACTCATCACCTTTCTTAATCCCTGAATTGCTGCAGGCTCTAGAACTTACCAGAGGTCTTTTCAGTGGTGGAGCACAAAAAGCAGCCTGCAGACAAAGGTTTCAGGAGGTGGAACTCAGGGAATCTTGGCATTTTAAGCGGACCTTCTCCCAGGCTCAGTGTGGGTTAAAGCCAGCCTAGGTGTGCAACTTGGGATTTCCATTCGCACCTGGGCCCAGCAGAGGCAGCCACAAACTCTGGACTGCTTGTAGCTCCAAGAAGGTTTCTGAGGGCCAGTGATGGGCAGTGTCTTCCAATGGTCTGCACCGGGTTCCTGCCAGGGAGGGCCAGGGCTGGCACATCCAGTGCCCAGCTGCAGAGAACATCGGTTCAGAACCTAACAACCCTTGCTAGAGTGGTATCCTAAGGAATGGCTCCTCACACCTGGCCCAGCTGAGGCAAGTTCCGCTCTCTGTGATCAGCACCGGCACAGCGGCTCATGTGCATTAGATAAGGTGGAGCTTTATATTGAGCCAGCCTGGGTGCTGAATATCCTGTCTTACTGGGCTAGATTCCACAGGGGAAAGGACAGAGGCTTGGAGCATGGACATTAAAGTGTG
This sequence comes from Rhynchonycteris naso, assembly GCA_037038555.1. NCBI lineage: Eukaryota > Metazoa > Chordata > Mammalia > Chiroptera > Emballonuridae > Rhynchonycteris > Rhynchonycteris naso. The sequence goes on from CM073002.1 coordinate 42,659,414, forward strand.
GGTCCCTGTGAGCCTATTGGTGGATCTGGTTGAGGGGCTTAGCCACATGCTGGGGGGCCAAGTCAATCCAGAAGACGACTCTCTCAGTCTTCCTTCCTGAGACCGAGGTCTCACCGGCTGTAAGAACTTCTACAGAGGAGACTGTCAGCCCTACTCGATGTGACCCTGCTGCTCACCTTGTTGTGGAGAAACAAAATTTGAATATTCAGCAATGACTGAGGGATGAGGCTCTGGAGGAGGAGCCACATTCCTGATACAACGCTCCTGACTAAAAGACCCCTGAAGTAGGGGGTCCCACTGAAATTGTATTCCCAACCTCAGCTGCCCTAACCCAACAAGCTTGCAGCCTGTAGAGGGGTTCGTTGGGGGAGGCCACACAGCAGTGTTTCTACAGAAAACTCATTGGGAAGACAGGCAGCTACAAGAAAAGGTGGAGCAGCTGAGAAGTGGAGGCAAATCTTGTGGAGCTTGAGGTGTTCATGGAGCTGCAATCATCTCTGAGCAGGAGGAAGCTGATCCTTAAACACTGGCTGGCCCCTCTCACACTAGCCAGGCCCAGAAAACGCAGACACAAACAGCATAAAGAGTAGAAGTACAGACAAGCAGCCAACAGGGGGTTACAAACAACAGCTGACACCAACCCAGAAAGACCTAGAACCAACAAAATTGGTAGTGGGTGGCATACAGCACCAAACCTAGACTGAGCTGGCTACACAATCACCATACCCAAAGGAGGAGTCTAGCAGGCACCAGACACTATGAAGAATAAATAAAGCCAACAGGACAGACATCGCACAATGTGGAATACAAATGATCAAGGTTGACCCATAGAGCCAACCTATCTGAAGTAATTACCATATTCACAAAAGGACCACCTGCATTCAATACTCAAGTACAACAGGAGGGAAAATAGTACCCTCAAAAAGCATATTTAGAACAACAAAAGCAGGTGGGCTTGAGGTTAGTACCAACAAGCCTATCTTCCTCATAAAGACACCACAAAAATTCAATGTCAGACATTGTTACCTAAAACACAGAAAAAAATGGGCCGACAAAGAGACTTGTCCCAAATGATCAACAGGAGGAATTCCCAGAAAAAGAACTGGATGAAATAGAAGTAACCAAACTACCAGATGTACAGTTTAAAATAATTATTCTTAGGATGCTGAGGGATCCTAGAGCAACAGTGGATGGGCACAATGAGCACCTGCATAAAGAGATAGCAAGCATCAAGAAGAACACTGAAATCATGAAAAACAACTTGTCAGATATGACAAATACAATATCAGAAATGAAGACTGCACTAGAAGAAATCAACAGCAGGCTGGATAGAGCAGAGGATTGAATCAGTGATTTAAAGGATAAGATAAACAGAAGCACAGAAGTAGGGCAGCAAAATGCAAAGAGAATATACAGACACAAACAGCATAAAGAGCAGTAGCACAGACATAAAGACAAGTAGCCCAAAGCGGGTTACAAACAACAGCTGATGCTAATCCAATATCTATAACTTTAGAAAGGTTGGTTGGGTGTGGCCAGTCTGAACCCACACTACAGTCTTTCTTCAGAAGCCTCTGTGGGAAGACAGGCAGCTGCAAGAGAAGATGGATCTGCTGAGAAATGGATGTAAATCTAATGGAGCTATGTGCTTTATAAGAAGCCTGAAGTAGTAGTGTGTAGCAGACAGCACCAACCCTAGACTCAGCTAGCTACACAAGCAGCATGTGCAAAGGAGGAATCTAGCAGGCACCAGACACTACGAAGAATAAATACACACAACAGGACAGACATTGGACAGTGTGTAATACACATGATCATGGTTGACTCTTAGAGCCAGAAAGCCTGAAGGAGTAACCGTTCCAACAAAATGAACAATTGCATTCAATATTCACCAACAGGAGGGAATATAGTACCCTCAAGAAGCATTCCTAGAACAAGGGAAATAGCTGGCCTATAGGTCAGTACCACCAAGTTTATGCTCCTCATAAAGACAACACAAAAATTTCAGTCAGATAATGCTACCTAATACACAGACAAAAAAACACACAAAAAAACAGACAAAGAAATGTGACCCAAATGAATCAAGAATAGAAATCTCCAGTAAAATAACTAAATGATATGAAAGTAACCAAACTACCAGACACAGAATTTAAAACAATGATTCTTACGATGCTCATGAATTTTAGAGCAATAATAGATGGACATAATGAGCACCTAAATAAAAAGATAGAAAACATCAAAAAGGACATTGAAATCATTAAAAGGAACCAGTCAGAAATGAAAAATACAATATCATAAATAAAGACTGCACTAGAAGGAATCAACAGTATGCTGGATACAGCAGCAGATCGAATCAGCAATTTAGAAGACAAGATAAAGACACATGCACCTCCATGTTCATCTCAGCATTGTTCATAGTGGCCAAGACATGGAAACAGCCTAAATGCACTTCAATAGAGAATTGGATAAAAAAGATGTGGTACATATATACAATGGAATACTACTCAGCCATAAGAAATGATGTAGACATAGTATCATTTACGACAATATAAATGAACCTTGAGAATATTATACTGAGAGAAATAAGTAAACTAGGAAAAGCTAAGAACTGTATGATTCTATGCATAGGTGGGACACAATATTGAGACTCATGGAGATAGAAAAAAGTACAGTGGTTACCAGGGGGAGGGAAAAGGAGGTGAGGAAGGTGGCTGGGGGAAAGGGGAAGGACTTAAAGAGAAACAAAATATAAGGAGACAGAAGATCATTTGACTTTGGGTGATGGATATACAGCATAATGGATTATCCGAATGATGTGGAAATGTTTTCTCTATATCTATGTACTCTGGTTGACCAATGTAACCTGTCAAGTTTAATTGTCTAAATAAAAAGAAAAAATAGAAGACAAGACAAACATAAGCAAATAAGTAAAGCTGCAAGATGCAAAGAGGTGCAAAATAACTGAGGAAGCTTTCAGAGACCTCGGTGACAACATGAAGAAAAACAACATCCACATCATAAGTGTTCCTGGGGAAGAAGAGAACGAACAAAAATAGAAAACCTGTTTGAAAAAATCATAGCTGAAAATTTCCCTATATTGATGAAGAGAAAAGTCACACAAGTTCAAGAAGCACAGAGACTCACATTAAAGAGGAAACCAAGGAGGCCTACACCAAGACACATCATAATTAAAGTGCCAAAGTTAAGAGACAAAGAAAGAATATTAAAAGCTGCAAGGGAAAAGAAGTTAATTACCTGCAGAGGAGACCCCATAAGGATGATATCCAACTTCTCAACAGAAACACTTGAAGCCAGAAGGGTTTGGCAAGAAATATTCAAAGTAATGCAGAACAAGAGCCTACAACCAAGACTGCTTTATCTAGCAAGGCTATTGTTTAACATTGAAGAAGAAATAAAAAGCCTCCTAGACCAAAAAAAGAAAAACCACTCAATGAATTCATTACAACCCAATCAGTAATGCAAGAACTGTTAAGGGGCATACTATAAAAAAAAAGGGAAATTGAGAAAAATAGGAATGTAGATTTAAAGAATAAAATGGCAATATATAAGTACATGTCAATTGTAACCTTAAATATAAATGGATTAAATGCTCCAATCAAAGGACATAGGGTAGCTGCATGGATTAGAAAATAGGACCCATACTTATGCTGTCCAGAGGAGACTCACTTCAGAACAAATGATACACATAGACTAAAAGTGAAGGAATGAAAAAAAGTATTTCATGCAAATGGAAATAAAAAGAGAGCTGGGATAGCAATACTTATATCTGACAGAATAGACTTTAAAACAAGGTTAGTGTAAGGGATAAAGAAGGTCACTACATAATGATAAGGAGACTAATCCAAGAGGAGGATATAACCATTGTAAATATTTATGCACCTAATATAAGAGCATATAAATATATAAAACAACTTTTGACAGACATAAATGGAAAGATAAACAGCAATACTATAGTAGGGGATTTTAATACCCCACTAACATCAATGGATAGATCTTCCAGACAGAAAACTAACAAAGACACAGTGACCTTAAATGACACACTCAATCAACTGGATTTAATTTATATCTTCAGAACTTTTCACCCCAAAGCAGCAGAATATACATTCTTTTCAAGTACTCATGGTACATTCTCTAGGATAGTCCACAAGTTAGGACACAAAACGAGTCTCAATAAATTTAAGAAGATTGAAATCATATCAAGTATCTTCTCTGAACACAATGGCAGGAAACTAGAAATCAAATACAATAGAAAAACTGAAAAACATTCTAACACTTGGAGGCTAAATAGCATGTTATTAAATGACAAATGGGTTAACAACGACATCAAGGAAGAAATCAGAAATTTCCTTGAAACACAGGAAAATGAACATATAACAACTCAAAATTTATGTGATACAGCAAAATCAGTTCTGAGAGGGAAATTCATAGCTTTCCAGGCCGACCTTAAGAAGCAAGAAAAAGCTCAAATAAACAACTTAATGCCACACCTAAAGGAACTAGGAAAAGAACAACAAAAAAAGCCCAGAGGAAGTAGAAGGAAGAAACTAATAAAGATCAAAGTGGAAATAAATACATAGAGGTTAAAAAAACAATAGAGAAGATCAATGAAACCAAGAGCTGGTTCTTTGAAAAGGTATATGAGATTGATAAATCTTTAACCAGACTCATCTAGAAAAAAAAGAGAACTCAAATAAAATTAGAAATGAAAGTGGAGATGTAACAACTGACACCACAGAAATACAAAGGATTTTAAGAAAATACTATGAAGATCAAAATGCCAAAAGGTTGGACAACCTAGGTGAAATGGATAAATTCCTAGAAACATAAATTCTTCCAAAACTCAATCTGGAAGAATCAGCAAACCTAAATAGACCTATTACAGCAAATGAAATTGAAAAAGTTATTTAAAAATTCTCAGCAAACAAAAATCCTGGACCAGATGGCTTCACAGGCAAATTTTACCAAACATTCAAAAAAGAATTAACACCTGTCCTTCTCAAGCTATTTCAAAAAATTCAAGAGAAGAGAAAACTTCTAAGCTCTTTTTATGAGGTAAGTATGATCCTCATTCCAAAACCAGGCAAAGACACCAGAAAGAAAAAAAAGCTATAGACCAATATCCCTGATGAACAGATATGCTAAAATTCTCAACAGAATATTACCAAACTGGATCCAACAATACCTTAAAAAATCATACATAATGATTAAGTGGGATTTATTCCAGGGAGGCAAGGCTGATATAATATGAGCAAATCAATAAATGTGATTCATCACATAAACCAAAGGAAGGATAAAAATCATATAGTTATATCAATAGATGCAGAAAAAGTATTTGATAAAAACCCAGTACCCATTTATGATCAAAACTCTCAGCAAAGTGAGAATACAGGGAACATAGCTTAACATAATAAAGGCCATCTATGACAGACAGCCAACATAATAATCAATGGGAAAAAATTAAAACCAATCCTGTTAAGATCAGAAACTAGGCAGAGGTGCCCCCACTCACCACTTTTATTCAACACAGTTCTAGAAGTCCAAGTGGAAGCATATATCGTGTTCATGGATAGAAAGCATAAACATCACTACAATGCTTATATTATCCAAAGCAATCTATAAATTCAATGCAACTTCTATTAAAATACCAATGGCATACTTCAAAGATACAGATTAAATATTCCAAAAATTTATATGAAACCAAAAAAGAACACAAAAAGCCTCAGCAATCCTGAAAATAAAGAATGAAGTGGGAAATATCACACTTCCTGATATCAAGTTATACTACAAGTCCATTGTGCCCAAAACAGCTTGGTACTGGCATAAGAACAGGCATACAGATCAGTGGAACAGAACAGAGAACCCAGAAATAAACCCATGCCTTTATGGTCAATTGATATTTGGCAAAGGTGGTAAAAGCATACAATAGAGTAAAGACACTCTCTTTCATACATGGTGCTGGGAAAATTGAACAGGTACATGAAAAAAAAAATGAAACTCGATCACTAACTTACACCATTCACAAAAATAAACTCAAAATGGATAAAAGACTTAAATGTAAGTCATGAAACCATAAACATCTTGGAAGAAAACATAGGCAGTAAACTCTCTGCTATCACTCGTAACAATATTTTTGCTGATTTATCTCCACAAGTAAGTGAAATAAAGAACAGGATGAACAAATGGGACTATACCAAACTAAAAAGCTTTTGCACAGCAAAGAACTCCATGAACAAAATAAAAAGACAACCCACACAATGGGAGAACATATTCACCAATTCATTTGATAAGGGGTTAATAACCAAAATATATAAAGAACTTCTAAAACTCAACAACAGGAAGGTAAACAATCCAATTTTAAAAATGGGCAAAAGAACGGAATAGACACTTCTCCAAAGAGGACATACAAATGTCCAATAGGCATATGAAAAAATGTTCAACATCACTAATCATAAGAGAAATGCAAATTAAAACCACAATGGGATACCACCTCACACCTGTCAGAATGACGCTCATTAACAACACACAGTAAGTGCTGGCGAGGGTGTGGAGAAAAGGGAACCCTCCTGCACTGCTGGTGGGAATGCAGATTGGTGCAGTCACTATGGAAAACAGTAGTTTCCTCAAAAAATTAAAAACAGAACTGTCTTTTGACCCAGCTATCCCACTTTTAGAAATATATTCTAAGAATACCAAATCACTGACTCAATAAAGATATGCACCCCCATGTTTATTGCAGCATTGTTTACAATAGCCAAGATCTGGAAACATCCCAAGTGTCAGTCAGTGGATGAGTGGATTAAAAAGTAGTAGGACATATACATAATGGAATACTACACAGCCATGAAAACAAAAGAAAATTTTATCTTTTGCAACAGCATGTATGGACCTGGAGATTATTATGCTAAGTGAAATAAGCCAGGCAGAGAAAAAATATATCATATGATCTCACTTATATGTGGAATCTAATAAAGTGAACTGAGGAACAGAATAGAGGCAGAGGTGGGGTCACAGGGACCAGAGGGAAAGCAGTCAGAGGGAAGGGGATGAGAGGATAGGATCAGAGAAGGTAAAGGGATTAGTGAAGTTATATATACATAACACATAGATACAGATAACAGGACAGCAAATCCTAGAGGGAAGGGAGGAGGGAGATAGGGGGAGGCAGGCAAAGGGGTATAAAAGGGGACACAAGGCCAGCATTTAAAAAAATAGATTGCTACAGTTAACAAAAGAGTCAGAACAGTGACCTGTTTATGCCTACTGGCAGTTGTAAATTCCATCTCACACTACTCACCCCAGAACATCTCAGGTGACTGGCACACAGCGTACCTGTCCCCTCAAGGCATCTAATGTCCCCCCACTGGCTTTAGCAGTAATGATCACAGTCCTCTTCTGTATCCTGGATAGAAGATAAATCTTCACTGACCTACAGCTTTCCAGTTCATCACATTTTCTGAACTTCTAGGCCCCTGTCATGAGTCAGTTTACCCCTCTATAGATATTGTTCAATTCCTTGTAGGACACCACTATTTTTAAGAAGTTGCTTCATCCCACATTCATTATCTCATTATCTTCTTCTTTCTAGTCCAATCTCTATAATGCAAAGGCATTATTTGAATGACTCTTCTGTGCTTAGTACCATTATTGGGGGAGATACACAGTCTCAAAAATATTACTCTTATAGATCTTCAAGTCACACTGAAGTTTAACAACTGAACCATGACTTTAAAAGAGGATAGTACAAGCCCCATGCATATTTAATTACTAAATGTTGTATTTCAGATATCAAAGACTAGTGCTGTTCTTAACCTCTCCAGTACGGGCCCAGGTGCTGACAACTTTAGAAAGTTTTCTGGGTCATTCAGCCAGTGATGTAATCCATTGTGCTGGGAAGTATCTATACTGATTGACAACCATGTGCTTCTAAGTAAAATAGGTTATCAAAATCACAGTTTTGTTTTACAATCACTAGATTGACATTATACCACTTTGAAAATTATTCTCCCCTTGGCATCATTGTGACTTATTTAGAAATCTAAAATTGTTGACCCCCGAGGGCACCCGTCTTTCGGGGCCCCACTCTGGTCCCTCTGCAGACCTCTTTCGCTCTGGTCTCTTCCCTCCAGAGAGCCTCCTCCCCCTCCCTTTGCTAAGTCCTGTTTCTTATTCACTTGCAAATACCAGTCTCTCTCTTCCCCTCCTGGCCAGGGGCCCCTCCCTTCTTCACTGTGTTCTTAAGTCCCTCCTCCGTCAGGCCATCTCTGCTTACCATTGGCTCTTACACTGGTTTGCAGGACTCCAAACCCTAACCTGCTTGCAGGAAGTTCTGACCCTGTCTTGCCACTGGATCCAGCATTTCCAGCTGGATCTGAGGGCTGGGCTCCCTAGGAGCCCTCCTCCTTTTATTTCAATCCACAAACCCCTATCCGGGACCTGTGAACATAGCATTTAAAGTTTTCAATGATCGCAGCTAGTAGGAAATGGCCAAGGCTGTTCGCCAGGCTCACATGCAGCAGAAGGCAATGCTCCAAACCCAGGCTCTTGTGGCAACTTGCTCACTAGCAGAGCAACTTTGGCAAGGCGCAGGAAGTGCCTGACCCAAGTCTGGACCACCACCAGCAGCTTGCTTTAAATGTGGCAAGCAGGACCACTGTGCCCAACAGTGTCCTTGCCCGCGACTGCCCACTGAGCCCTGCCCTAACTGCAAACAGCCCGGTCACTGGTGGAGCTATTGCCCCTTTGGGCAGCAGGCTCATCCTCAATGTCTCTACGTGGAGGACAAGCTGCCCAAATGAGAGGCCATCCAGCCACTGGGCTCATCGCTCAAACTCCTAGGACACAGCCTCGACTCGAAGAACCCAGGGCATGCTGCAACTATCGGGTAAGTCCATCTCATTTCTTGTGGACACGGAAGCTACCTTCTCTGTTTTGCCATCACACTCTGGACCTCTAATTCCCTCACAGGTCTCGGTTATGGGAATGGATGGGATTCCTTTCTTTCCACTTCACACACCACCCTGACATGCAGTTTGGATGGAATCTCCTTTTTTGCACTCCTTCTTGGTTATGCCATCATGCCCTGTACCCCTTCGGGGTCGAGACATTCTTCACAGTCTCAGAGCCACTATCCAGCTGACAGCATCTTCCTACTTACTTCTACCATTCCTCAATACCAAGAGCTCCCCCATAATCAATACTACTGTCATTTCTAACCATGTCTCTTGTCTCAAGCTTGCTCCCATGCAGGATCGCTGGCAGTCAGAACCACCGGGCCCTACTCATCTGCGGCTCATTAAAAGGTTGGGCCCTGCAGACCCTCCTATTGCATCCTGTCCCTCCCACCAGGATCTTGACACCAGAGTGAGCTGAAGCAGGAAGCAATGCTGTTCAATAGAACTGGCCTAATGGAAGAAGCTTCGATCTCCTCAACTGTCTGCGAGAGAAACTAAGCAAGAAATCTCTCCTACAACCTGCTTAACTCCTGATGGCAGCCACCCATTCTTACCTGGGCTGCCCCTATTCTAAATATTCTTTTAATTATCAATGTATAACTCATATTTGCTTCTCTTTTTTAAAATTCTTACAGACTGCATCCGTGAAGTTTCTCAACTCACGGCCAAACTGATGTTCTTCCTGACACCCCTCAAAGCCACCACCAGCCGACCTCCCCTCCCCACGATGCCCCTAATCAGCAGGAAGTAGCCATATAAATAAATGGCCTGCCCCTTTTCTATTTAACAAAAAAGGCTGGAATGTGGGGTAGCTAAAAAGGGACGGTCACGTGGGGAACCCAGGCCGGGGAATTTGACTAGGACTGCCCATACAACCAAGCGCGCCAAAACTAAACTTCCCAGAAATCCTTTGGGGGGGAAAGTTACCGTCCGTCAGCCAGTGAGATTTCACCACGTCATATTAGCTGGATGACCCCAAAGAACCCCAGAAGGACCCCTAGGGCCCCTTTAAATCTGGCTCCACGCAGTCCCTCGGTGCGATATTCCTGGCCTCCATCTTCCGGGCCAGTGAGAGTCATTGGAGAAGCGCTCTGTACCAAATAAAACCTTTAACCACAGTTGGTGGCTACGCCCTCTTCCTCAGCAGGGAAAATACCTTACAATAATTATAATAATGAAATGGGATTTTCAGCTAGAACCTCTATCTTCCAATAATTCACCAAAATAACCAACAAAAAGGGAAAGAAGAGAGGCACCCACTACACACTATATGTTCTCTAGGACTTTCAGAACACAGGGAGTTGTTCCTTTTACCACATACACGCAAATCTACAAGACAAGTGAAATTGCTGACATCAAGGGAATGGGCACTGTTCCAAAAGGAATGCCCCACAAATGTTCCCCTGGCAAAACTGGACAAGTTTACAGTGTCACCCAGCATGCTCTTCTAGGCATTGTTGTAAACAAGGGCAAGATTCTTGCCAAGAGAATCAGTGTATGTATTGAGCATATTAAGCACTTTAACAGACGAGATTGTTTCCTGAAATGTGTACAGGAGAATGGTCAGGAAAGGAAGGCAGCCAAAGGGAAGGGTACCTGGTTCAACTGAGGCACCAGCCTGCTCCTCCCAGAGGCGCTCTCCACGTGAGAGCCTGTCAGGAGCCTGAGCTGCCGGGAGCCTTTTCCTGTGGATTTGTGGCATGATAAGTATAAAAAAATAGAAGACATCTATACCGTTAAAAAATATTTCTCTTAATTGAATAAAAGTGTGGTGTCCCCTCCCCAAAATAAATATAAAAATAAAAAACCCTGACCGGGCGGTGGTGCAGTGGATAGAGCGTCAGACTGGGATGCGGAAGACCCAGGTTCGAGACGCCGAGGTCGCCAGCTTGAGCGCAGGCCCATCTGGCTTGAGCAAAAGCTCGCCAACTTGGACCCAAGGTTGCTGGTTCCAGCAAGGGGTGGCTCGGTCTGCTGAAGGCCCATGGTCAAGGCACATGTGAGAAAGCAATCAATGAACAACTGAGGTGTCGCAACGGCAACAAAAAACTGATGATTGATGCCTCTTGTCTCTCTTCGTTCCTGTCTGTCTGTCCCTATCTATCTCTCTCTCTGACTCACTCTGTCTCTGTAAAAAAAAAAAAAAAAAAAAAAACCCAAAAAACAAAACAACAACCAAAAACTGTGTGTATCCTAAAAAAAATAATAGGATGGGAGTTTAGTGGGTAGGGATATAAACAGAATTGTCCACTGGATTGATAATTGTTGAAATTGGATAATGGGCATATGGAGGTAGAATTTATACCATTTCCTCTATATTTGTATGTTTAAAATTTTTCATTTTAGCCTGACCAGGCGATGGCGCAGTGGGTAGAGCATCGGACTGGGATGCAGAGGGGCTGAGGTTCGAGACCCCAAGGTCACCAGCTTGAGTGCAGGCTCATCCCTCTCTCTGACTCTCTCTCTGTCCCTGTAAAAAAAAAAAAAAAAAAAAAAAAAAAAAATATATATATATATATATATATATATATATATTTATATATATATATATATATATTTTTTTTCCATTTTAAAAAATGGGGGTGGGCCCAGCAAGTGGATGTACCAGGTTTGATTCCCAGTCAGGGCACACAGGAGCAGCAACCATCTGCTTCTCTACCCCTCTCCCCTTCTCTCTCTCACTTTCTCTCTTCCCCTCCCACAGCCATGACTTGATTGGTTCAAGCGCATTGGCCCTGGGCACCAAGGATGGCTCGTGGAGCCTCAGGCTCTAAAAAATAGCTCAGTTGTGAGCTATTTTTCTATCTCCCCTCCTCTCATTTGGAAAAGAAGAAAAAAAATAGGGCAAGTGGTTTTGACCCTTTATTCTTATTTTCTCCCTTTAAGCCTCCATTCCAGCTGAACATGCACCATGTTAGTTCATGCCTCTAACAATACTCTGTCTTCCATCTGGCTGGAAAATTTCTCGTCTTTCCTCAACACCAAGGGCAATCGTCACTTCCACTGAGAAGCTTCCTCCAGCTCCTATAGTCAGAAAAAAAGGTGTTCCTTCTCTATGCTTGGGCTCCTTCTCTGTGAAGTGTCTCTTCCTCTTACTGCAAATTCTGTGTTCCCATGTCATGATAAATCTCCCCAGTGGAAAGTAAACATTTTTACAAATGAAACGATATCTCATCAATCTTTTTGTCTGTTCTGACCCTTAGCCCTGTACTTGGCTTAGAATTAGAATTTAATAAATATTTGTTAATAGCTCAGGGTCTAAGCAAGGGAATGACTAGTTGTTTGGTTTGGCATATGTTGATTTGAAGAAGTCAAAGGAATATAGGAGGAGAGAGAGTGGATACACTTGTGACAGAAATGTGCAGGGGAAGGAGTAGAATAATGCATAAGAAGGCAAGACTCCTTCCTACTCTTAAGGACTTGACCCTCCCTTGGTGAGGGAAGGCATGGGGAAAGATGTAGTTACAGAGCATGGTAAGTGCCATGAAGGAAGCAGACATGGCAGAAGCGTATTCTACTCCAGTGAAGCAAGTATCAATATCCCACTATTGATGAGTAGATCAGCAGGGGTTCAGATGAAGTCACTCTGTAAAGTCCACAGCAGTGAGTCCTAAACGAGATCAGAGCTCTCGTCTGCCCCCGCTGAGCCCACGCACTTTTCCCTGCCCTGTACTGTCTCTCATGAAACAGATGAAAATTCAGAGCTCAGGCTGACATTCAGATTTGAATGTCATCTGTCTAGAGCAGTGTTCAGCAAACTCATTAGTCAACAGAGCCAAATATCAACAGTACAACGATTGAAATTTCTTTTGAGAGCCAAATTTTTTAAACTTAAACTACATAGGTAGGTACATTACTTATCGAGGTAGCACCCACATGTATTTTGTGGAAGAGCCACACTCAAAGGGCCAAAGAGCTACATGTGGCTCGCAAGCCACAGTTTGCCGACCAGGGGTCTAGAGGAAAGAGTTGAAATGAGGGGTGGGGGAGTAACGGCAGCTGATATTCATTAAGTACTTAATATACTCAAGACCTCACAGTAAGCATTTGACATGCAATCATCTATTTATTCCATACAACAACCCTCACTGGGGCAGGGACTGTTCACAGCCACAACTTTATAGTCCAGGACATGGAAGCTTAGAAGAGTTAAGTTGACAGAGGTGACATACCAGCAAACGTAGAGTCTAGTCTCTAACCCTCCAGTAACTTTGTGAGAGAGAAGACTGAAATAAAAAGCCAGGTCAGTAAATAGTGGAACCAGATGGGTCATTCAAGGATGTTGGATGAGAAATATAGATGGGGAGGGGAGGTATCCTGAGAGCCCAAGAAACACTGTTAGAAAACAAACCAGTTCTCAGTGTCAGATCCCATGAAAAAATCCAGCAAGGAAACCCGAAGATTGTGAAACTCAGCCAACATGTGGTGGTAAAACAACCTTTGACAGAGCTCCTTTGGGAAGTGCAAACCTAATTCCCTATAAGCTCACTACCCAAGCCTCTGCTTGTTGCCCTGGACTTACTCCCTTTCTTCTTCCCCCTCAGAATCCTGTTCTGATTCCCCCTATCCAACTTGTCTGCTTGGGGAAGAAGCCCTGGATTATGTTCCCTACTCCTAACCCACCTCCATTCTGATATCGGTCTCCCCATTTCTCTGGGCCCCCAACCTAACACCTACAGAGCCAACTCTAATCAGCCATTGCACCAACTGCGGGCTGCACCAACCTCTATGAAGACCATTCATTTACAGTTCACACCTAGGCAGTCTGACAAAGGACAGGGCACCCCGCCCCCCCCCACCAGGGGCACATGCTGGACTGGGAAGCAGGTGGGTGCCAGTGGCTCAGGGAAGTGAGAGGGCAGAAAAGACAAGAGGTTCCAGTGAGAGTGAATTAGCCAGGTTCTTACCATGGCTCTTTGTCAGCATTGTTCAACCATTCAGCCTCTTTCTGGCTTAATCAGCTCTGCACAAAGCAATCAAAAGGAGCAGCTCTGATGAGCCCATGATTTTGTTCCCCCCTCCTCCAACCATAGCTGACTGAAACAGGATGGCTATCCTCCCCAACAGAGTCCAAGGGCTGGTACCTTTCCCTGAACTTTGGATTTGGTTCACCTATTGAGTGGCTGAAGACCCGATGGTCCCAAGGACCACAGTGGTCTAGCTGCTCTGTGGAGAGAGCTGAGCTGAGTCAGAGATTTATGTCAGAGCACTAGGGTTAATAAAGACCCATGGATTCATTGCCGAAGACTAGGGGCTGCCCACCTCCCTGCCCTTGGTGAGGTCTGATGGTCCAGCTCCTCCTGAGTTTCTATAAGTAATTGCTCCGATAAAATTTGGGGTTAGTATAGTGGATTTGTGTTGCTGGCACCCCACATCTTCTTGGCCAAGATGGGGTTTTGCAGATCTGAAAGCATGGGGCAAGAGTACAAAGGTGGGAAGTTTTAAGTTTAGGGTTTTAGAAATGACAATTAAGTGTGTTGGTGTCACCTGACCTGTGGTGGCGCAGTGGGTAAAGCGTCAACTTGGAACACTGAGGTCGCTGATTTGAAACCCTGGGCTTGCCTGGTCAAGGCACATATGGGAGTTGATGCTTCCTGCCCCCCCTTCTCTCTCTCTTTCTTTCTCTTCACTCTAAAATGAATATATAAAAAATCTTTTTCTTTTACTGTAAGTGTGTTGGTGTCTAAATCAGAGTTGAAGTGACCTCCTTCAGGTCCTTAGGCTGAATCCACTCCATCTGTTGAACAAACAGTTAACAAGCCCCTGCCTGGTGCCAGATGTGGCGCTGAGTGCTAGGGCAACCAAGACAAGTAAGCAGCAGCTGTTCTTGAGTCATTCACAGTCTCAGAGGGGGTGCAGACATGGAAACACATTACAACGTGGTGTATTAAAAGCAGTAATGAAAGCATGTGCAAGTAGGCAGAAAAGGGGATGATGGAAAGGCATCATGGAAAAACAAGCAAAGAGCACTTTGAACCACAGCTTGGAATGATCCAGGAATGCTGGAGGGCCCTGGAGGGTTAGCAAAGCTGTTAAAACCGAGGCGAGCAGAAGAGCAAGATGGCGATGGAGTAGGCAGACGTACCAACTTCCAACTCCCAGAACCAAAGTGGATTATAACTCAATTTTAAGAACCATCATCTGGATAAACCAACTTTGAACTAAACTAAGTGGACTCTTCAACCAAGGATCACAGAAGAAGCCACACTGAGACTGGTAGGAATAGCGAAAACGTGAAGAGGGCTACCCAGCTCCCCGGAGCAAACGGCAGCCCGGAGAGACCCGTGTGGCGGGAGGAGAGTTTGGCGGAGAGGGAGGGACCTGGGTCCCAGGAACCAAGCCGCAGCCTACAGTCCCAGAGCCTAGAAGATGCGTTTGGACAGTTTTGAGCTGTGAAACAAGTGAGGGAGCTCCCAGGCCTACGCTGTAAAGTATTAGGGCCCTTCCCACTCTGCTGAGGGTTGCTGAAGGGTCTGGTGGTGGCAGGATGCTGAAACGCGGTTCTGTCGGCGTGGGCGGAGGCCAAGCCGGTGTGAGCTCGGTCTAGCCCAGCAGGGGCGGAGGGGACGCGCGAAAGCGGTCCAGAGGCTGTGGGCCCACCTGTAATACCACCTGCGGGGACAAAGCAGGAGGCCAGGAAAGGGCAGAGATCTGCTCTGCGACCCTGCGCAAGCCGGCTCTGACCACGGGGATGGGGCTAGGACCAGGGACGGGCACGGGCTCGTGGCTGAGCTCACGCTGCCAGCTCCGCCTAGCCGAAGAAACCACGGTTTGCCATTTTATGTGCGCAAGAGGGCTCCGAGTGCAGGGGGGGTGGGGTAGAGTCCGAGACAGTGGAAGCTCAAGGCTGAGCTCACGCCAGCAAACACGCCCGGCCCAATAAACCTTGGTTTGCGACCCTGCGCAGAAGGGCCTTGGCCTCAAGGGCAGGGCTAAAGCTCCGGATGGTCAAAGGCTCACAGCTGAGAGCACGTCAAAAGCCCCGCCCAACCTGCGAAACTGTGGCGAGCAGGCTCTGACAGCGGGTTCTGGGCAGAAGTCCAGAAACAGGTTGGGTCCGCAGCTGAGCAAAGGTGCTCACCTCTACCCTTGGTGCTGAGGCTTGTGGCTTGAGTGACAGCCCCTCCCACGGAGGAGAGGCAGAAATCACAGCAAAAGCCACAGTGGGCCGGCGCTGGCAACGCCCATAACCAACCACCCTAGGCAGCGGCAGAGGGGGTGGCAGGTCTGCAGACAGACCACACCTAGAGAACACAAAGGCAACCCTACTGGACTCCAGTGGCCACAACTTGCTTATACACAGAAAAAATGGGCAGGCAGAGGAATGCAAACCTAATGAATCAAGAGAAATCCCCAGAGAAGGACCTGTATGAACCAGATATAACCAAATTACCAGAAGCAAAATTTAGAATAATGATAATTAGGATGTTCAAAGAAATTAGAGCAACAATGGATAGTCATTATGAACACCTAAATAAAGAGATAACAAGCATAAAAAATGAAATTGAAATAATAAAAAAGAATCAGACAGAAATGACAAATACAGTATCAGAACTGAAGACCACAATGGAAGGAATTAAAAGCAGGATGAATCACGCTGAGTATCGAATCAGCGAGCTAGAGGACACAATAAACAAAGGCACAGAAGCAGAGAAGAAAAAGGAAAAGACACTCAAAAAATGTGAGGAAACTCTAAGGGAGCTCTGTGACAACCTGAAGAGAAACAACATTCGCATCATAGGGGTGCCTGAAGAAGAGGAGAGAGGACAGGAAATGGAAACTTTGTTCAATCAAATCATAGCAGAAAACTTCCCTAAATTAAGGCTGGGAAACACTCCACACGTTCAAGAAGCACACAGAACTCCATTAAAGAGAAACCCAAAAAGATCTACACCAAGACACATCATAGTTAAAATACCAAAGCTAATGGATAAAGAAAAAATTTTAAAAGCTGCTAGGGAAAAAAAGGCTATCACCTACAAAAGAGCCCCTATAAGGATGACATCGGACTTCTCAACAGAAACACTTGAGGCCAGAAGGGAATGGCAAGATATAATCAAAGTAATGCAGAACAAGAACCTACAACCAAGACTAATTTATCCAGCAAGGCTAACGTTTAAAATTGAAGGAGAAATAAAGAGCTTCCCAGAAAAAGAAAGCCTCAAGGAATTCATAAAAACCAAACCAATTCTGCAAGAGATACTAAGGGGCCTGTTGTGAACAGTTTCAAGTGAGGTAAGAATATAGCAAAAGAAGAATACAGCTTTAAAGAATAAAATGGCCATAAACAACTACATATCAATAATAACCTTAAATGTAAATGGATTAAATGATGCAATCAAAAGACATAGGGTAGCTGCATGGATAAAGAAACAGGACCCATACATATGCTGTCTACAAGAGACACACCTTAAAACAAAAGATGCACATAGACTGAAGGTAAAAGGATGGAAAAAAATATTTCATGCAAATGAAAATGAAAAAAATACTGGGGTAACAGTACTTATATCTGACAAAATGGACTTTAAAACAAAGGCTGTAGTAAGAGATAAAGAAGGACACTACATAGTGATAAAGGGAACAATTCAACAGGAAGATATAACTATTACAAATATCTATGCACCAAATATAGGAGCCCCGACATACATAAAGCAGACTTTGATGGATATAAAGGACGAGATTAACAGCAATACTATCATAGTAGGGGATTTCAATACCCCACTAACAACACTGGATAGATCCTCAAGAAAGAAAATTAATAAAGAAACAGCAGACTTAAAGGATACACTAGATCAACTTGATTTAATAGATATCTTCAGAACTTTTCACCCTAAAGCAGTAGAATATACATTCTTCTCAAGTGCTCATGGTACGTTTTCTAGGATAGACCACATGTTAGGACACAAAAATGGTCTCAATAAATTTAAGAAGATTGAAATCATGTCAAGCATTTTCTCTGATCACAATGCCATGAAACTAGAAATTAACCACAAAAGAAAAACTGAAAAATACTCAAACACTTGGAAACTAAAAGCATGATATTAAATAATGAATGGATTAACAATGAGATTAAAGAAGAAATAAAAAAGTTTCTATCAACAAATGATAATGAGTATACATCAACTCAAAATTTATGGGACACAGCAAAAGCAGTTCTGAGAGGGAAGTTCATTGCACTACAGGCATATCATAAGAAGTTAGAAAAAACTCAAATAAGCAACCTGACCCTGCATCTAAAAGAACTAGGAAAACAACAGCAAATAAAACCCAGGACAAGTAGAAGGAAGGAAATAATAAAGATCAGAGCAGAAATAAATGACATAGAGGCTAAGGAAACAATACAGAGGATCAAGAAACCAGAAGCTGGTTCTTTGAAAAGGTAAACAAGATCAATGAACCTTTAACTAGACTCACCAAGAAAAAAAGAGAGAGGACTCAAATAAATAAAATTAGAAAGGACAGTGGAGAAATAACAACTGACACAACAGAAATACAAAGCATTGTAAGAAAATACTATGAAGAACTATATGCCAAAAAATTAGACAACCTAGGTGAAATGGACAAATTTCTTGAATCATATAACCTTCCAAAAATCAATCTGGAAGAATCAGAACACCTAAACAGACCAATTACAACAAATGAGATCGAAACAGTTATCAAAAAACTCCCAAAAAAGAAAAGTCCTGGGCCTGATGGCTTCACAAATGAATTCTATCAAAAATTCAAAGAAGAACTAACTCCTATCCTCCTCAAGCTATTTCAAAAAATTCAAGAGGAAGGAAGACTTCCAAAATCCTTTTATGAGGCGAGCATAATTCTGATCCCAAAACCGGGCAAAGACAACACAAAGAAAGAAAATTATAGGCCTATATCCCTGATGAATTTAGACGCTAAAATTCTCAACAAAATATTAGCCAACTGCATCCAGCAATATATGAAAAAAATCATACACCATGATCAAGTGGGATTTATTCTGGAGAGGCAAGGCTGGTTCAATATTCGCAAATCAATCAATGTGATTCATCACATAAACAAAAGGAAGGACAAAAATCACATGATAATTTCAATAGATGCAGAAAAGGCATTTGATAAAATCCAGCACCCATTCATGCTCAAAACTCTCAGTAAAGTGGGAATACAGGGAACATTCCTTAACATGATAAAGGCCATCTATGACAAACCGACAGCAAACATCATACTAAATGGACAAAAATTAAAAGCAATCCCCTTAAAATCAGGAACCAGGCAGGGGTGCCCACTTTTACCACTCTTATTCAACAGAGTTCTGGAAGTCCTAGCTACAGCAATCAGACAAGAAGAAGAAATAAAAGGCATCCAAATTGGAAAAGAAGAAGTAAAACTGTCACTATTTGCAGATGATATGATATTGTCTATTGAAAACCCTAAAGTCTCAGTCAAAAAACTACTGGACCTTATAAATGAATTCAGCAAGGTGGCAGGATATAAAATTAATACTCAGAAATCAGAGGCATTCCTATATACCAACAATGAACTGTCAGCAAAAGAAATTAAGGAAACAATCCCCTTCACTATTGCAGCCAAAAAAATAAAGTACCTAGGAGTAAATTTAACCAAGGAGGTTAAGGACTTGTACTCAGAAAATTATAAAACATTGATAAAAGAAATCAAGGAAGATACAAACAAGTGGAAGCATATACCATGCTCATGGCTAGGAAGAATAAACATCATTAAAATGTCTATATTACCCAAAGCAATTTATAAATTCAATGCAATACCAATTAAAATACCAATGACATACTTCAAAGATATAGAACATATATTCCAAAAATTTATATGGAACCAAAAAAGAACACGAATAGCCTCAGCAATCTTAAAAAGAAAAAATAAAGCAGGAGGTATCACTCTTCCAGATATCAAGGTTTACTATAAGGCCATTATACTCAAAACAGCCTGGTACTGGCATAAGAACAGGCACATAGATCAATGGAACAGAACAGAGGACCCAGAAATAAACCTACAGCTTTATGGACAACTGATATTTGACAATGGAGAAAAGAACATACAATGGAGTAAAGACAGCCTCTTTAACAAATGGTGTTGGGAAAATTGGACATCTACCTGCAAAAAAATGAAACTAGACCATCAACTTACACCATTCACAAAAACAAACTCAAAATGGATAAAAGACTTAAACGTAAGCCGTGAAACCATAAGCATCTTAGAAGAAAACATAGGCAGCAAGCTCTCCGACATCTGTAGCAGCAATATATTTGCCGATTTATCTCCACGGGCAAATGAAATAAAAGGCAAGATAAACAAATGGGACTATATCAAACTAAAAAGTTTTTGCACAGCTAAAGACAATAGGAACAGAATAAAAAGACAAACCACACAATGGGAGAACATATTCGACAGCACGTCTGATAAGGGGTTAATAACTAAAATTTATAAAGAACTTATAAAACTCAACACCAGGAAGACAAACAATCCAATCAAAAAATGGGCAAAAGAAATGAATAGAAATTTCTCCAAAGAGGACATACAGATGGCCAATAGGCATATGAAAAAATGCTCAACATCACTAATCATTAGAGAAATGCAAATTAAAACCACAATGAGATATCACCTCACACCAGTCAGAATGGCACTCATCAGCAAAACAACACAGAATAAGTGCTGGCGAGGATGTGGAGAAAAGGGAACCCTTCTGCACTGCTGGTGGGAATGCAGACTGGTGCAGCCACTGTGGAAAACAGTTTGGAGATTCCTCAAAAAATTAAAAATCAAACTGCCTTTTGACCCAGCTATCCCACTTATAGGAATATACCCTAAGAACACCATAGCACTGTTCGAAAAGAAGAAATGCGCCCCCATGTTTGTGGCAGCATTGTTCACAATAGCAAAGATCTGGAAACAGCCCAAGTGTCCATCAGAAGACGAGAGGCTTAAAAAGCGATGGTACATATATACTATGGAATACTACTCAGCCATAAGAAATGATGACATCGGATCATTTATAACAAAATGGATGGTCCTTGATAACATTATACGGAGTGAAATAAGTAAATCAGAAAAAAAGAAAAACAGAATAGCATGATTTCATACATAGGTGGGACATAAAAGTGAGACTACGAGACATGGACAAGAGAGTGGTGGTTATGGGGTGGGGGGAAGGAAGGAAGGGTGGGATAGGGAGGAGGGGAGGGACACAGGGAAAACCAGATAGAAGGTGACAGAGGACAATTTGACTTTGGGTGATGGATATGCAACACAATTGAATGATGAGATAACTTGGAGATGTTTTCATTGTACATATGTACCCTGATTTATTGGTGTCACCTCATTAAAATTAATAATAATAAAAATTAAAATTTAAAAAAAAAAAACCGAGGAGAGCAAAATCTCCCAGGCTTTCAGATAGGTGAGCATGCTGAAGAATGGTGTTGGGAGTTGTGGAAGGTTCAAAGAGGAATAGGAAAAAAGTTAACCTCTCTTTTCCAGAAAGCCTGGGAAGTGGGCTATGGGTCTCCAGAGATAAGGAAGAAGATAGTGACAAACGTGCCTGGGAGGGGACTTCATGGGAAGAGAAGGGTGGTGCCTGCAGGGAAAAAAGCTCTAGCTGGGAGAGAGGGGGCCTTTACTTACAACTGAACATGATTCTGTAAGGCTCCAAGGGAAGAAAGTGTTCATTCAATAAATATTTCCTGGGTGCAGGCACCACACTAGTATACAGTTCATGCCTTGCAGAGCAGTCTAGTAGAGAAAACAGGTGTTAAACAAATAATCACACAAATAAATGTACAAAAATACAGCTCTAAAAAGTGCTTCAAAGGAGAAGTCCAGTGTGCTGTATGGGAGATGAGGTCCAAAAGACTCCTTCTGAAGCGACAAGTGAGCTGAGATCCACACACTAACTAGAAGATAAGTGGTGAAGATGGTTGGGAAAAGGGTAGACTGCATCTTGGATTTGGGACTCGGACAGAAACACAGACGAAGAAAAGGGAGGAGAGTCAGGGAATACAAGAGATTGAGTCCAAAGTTCCCGGTGCCTTAGGTGAGAGGTTCTGAGCAGAGAGTGGTCACACCTGTCCCTGCCTTCATTTCTCTTGATCACTATTAGATGAAACTCACTGATATTCATCTCCACTCCAGTAAACAAACTTCCTTCCTTCCTTTACTCTTTTACCCATTCATTCATTCATCTATCCAGCTGGTCTATGGTGAACAAAGTACCGAGCTCCAAGACACCAAGAAAAGAAGCTAAGGGAGACCCCCTGGCCCAAGTATTGCAGGAATTAAAGGAGGACAAAAAATGCTCAGACAACTCAATGACGGAAGTAGGATTTATTAAAGCCAGCGGAGCACGTAGGGTTTGTAGCTCCAAAACACGGGCTCCCCGAAGTTGACTTTCTTACAGGTGATATACCTTTACAGTATCTAAGCAATGGGCATGTGATTTCTTTGTTTAAGGCTTCCCAGGACTCAAGGAGAGGGGTGGGAAAGTTTTAGTGGGGTCAGCAAGGGGGAAGGAGTTTCTAGATCACTGGCCATAGTTACATACAGATCCTGCTATTCTTGCTTTGTATTGTAACTATGGGATATAGATCATTTATCACTGGCCGACTCGGTTACCCCAGCTGGCTCCTTTCCCTTGTATTCTTTTCGTTTCTTTCTTCTCAGGGAAGAGGGTGCCTTCCCATTCCTCCTCACAAGGAGTTGAGAGATGATAGAAATGCTATTCCTGACACTTTCTTGCTATTGTTCTGACCCACAGCCTGCCAGGCAAGGGAAGGAGGATAAAGAAGTGACTGTGTTAATCAAAATGCAGAATAAAACTCTAAAAGAATCAGGGCCTCCAGCTTACTGATCTCTCCATCCACAGTGGCTGAGGGAGCATGGGGAAGAGGAGGAAGGGTGATAAAATACCCACGTGGGCAGGGCTGTCGCGGAGACTTATTTCTTTCAGAGTTTGGCCCTTTGTGGTAGGCATCCCTCACTTATGTGAAAAACTCTGTATTACATGTATAAAAATGCGCCACACAGGAGCATATTTACAGAATTCTATAATTTATAAGATAGAAAGTCATTTCTTTAAAATAAGGGCTGTGCTCACAGAAAGCAGTGGAGGGAGAATCACTTGGGTGAGGAGGTCACTGGGCCTGCGATGCTCAGGAGGCCCAGAGAGCTTCCCACAGTGGTCACAGCTGTGGGAAGAGTGACTTTTACCCATTTGGCTCTGTCCCCACACTGGCCATCTGGCCCCATGATGGTCCTCCCTTGGTTCTGGCCTCTCTGGCCTTGGTCTCTGGGCCTCTTGGCTTGGCTGCTATAGTCATTCCAGATTCATGGATCACACATGGTTGTGGGAATTCCTCATGCTGGAGGCTTCCAGTGCTCCCAGAGCAAATGGTTTATGCTTTGAAGTCATGTGTTAGCAACACAACTTATTTCACATTATTCTAAAAGGTTACCATTAGTTACCTCTAACAAGTGAGACTGTGTATAGCATATATTCATTTTGCAGCTGTGCATTTTCTAAATTTTCTTCAATGATCATGGATTACATTAGTAAAAATGAAAAATAAACATTTTTCCCTCTTTAGAACAGGTGGGAAGCCAGGGCTGTGTGGCTTTTTTGACTTCCCAGAGCAAACAGCCCAAGACAGAAGCTGGTGTTGGTAAGGAATAGCTCCCTTATTGCATATTAGATAAGCCATATAAAAATAAATAAAAGTATATTCACATTTATCAAACCACTCACAGAGGTGGCACCCATGAGATTTCAAAGAATCCTTCACAAACTGGCCTTCTGGGATCACACAACAACCCTGTGAGGTAGGTCAGTCTCCATTCCCTTCTACACACGGGGACCTAGAGGAATTTGGCACAGGGAACGTGGAGTCGAGTCTAGGGTTGAGGTATCCAGCCAGTCCTTTCCTTTAAGATGCTTGTCCGACTGAAGGGGCCAAATGATCAGCAGCAGAATCGCAGGGCTGAACGAACAAGGCCCCAGGATGCAGCCAGACAAGGCACTGAGCTGCCTGGGGCCTGGCTATTTCTGACTTGCCCTACTTACGAACTCCCTGGCCAGGACTGTTCTATAATCCAAAGCTGTTTGACATTTTGCAATGTGACATTCATAGGACACTACTGAAAAAAAATCCTGGTTATTCCATACTTTTTGTGCCTTGAGGAAAAGGTAAGGTGAAGCTTTAAGCAAGTCTGCTGTAGCTTTCTTTTTTGTGTGTGTGACAGAGACAGAGAGAGTCAGAGAGAGGGACAGATAAGAACAGACAGACAGGAAGGGAGAGAGATGAGAAGCATCAGTTCTTCGTTGCAGCATCGTAATTGTTCATTGATTGCTTTCTCATATGTGCCTTGACTGGGGTCTCTAGCAGACCGAGTGACCCCTTGCTTGAGCCAGCAACCTTGGGCTCAAGCTGGTGAGCCTTGTTCAAACCAGATGAGCCCGCGCTCAAGCTGGCGACTTTAGGGTCTCAAATCTGGGTCCTTCCCGTCCCAGTCCAACACTCTATCCACTGCACCACCGCCTGGTCAGGCTGTAGCTTTCTTGATGTTACTCATGCTCATATGTCCTGACAAGTTACATCTTTAACTCTGGGCAGAGAATAGGTTGGAAGACTGTTTCAATGTTTTCCAGCAGAACAAGGTCATACCGACATAACTGGGGCCTGTAAAAAGAAGACAAAATATTATTGTCAATAAAATAATAAAATATCCTATTCTAGTAAAACAAATTGGATTATATCCTTAAGATAACATTATCTCCTAATGTTATAAGAAAAGGCGTATGGTAAGTAAGCAAAGTAACATCAATAATAAGAAAGCAATGTAAAATTTTATTTGACACATAACTTCAACTAGGTTTAGCAGCAGTAATAGAAAGCAGATTAGAAAGAAATAACCAACAATATTAACAGTGGTTTCTGCTGAATAGTAACATTATGGGTGATGTTTCTACTTTCCAAAAAATTTTTTTTATTAAGTGAGAGGTAGGGAGGCAGAGAGGTATCTGGCAAATCCCCTACAGGAGACCACTGCTCTATTGCTTGGTAACTGAGTTATTTCAGCACCTGAGGTAAGGCTATGGAGCCATCCTCAGCATCCAGGGCCAACTTGCTCAAACAATTCGAGCCATGGCTGCAGGAGGAGGAGAGAGAGAAAGAGAAGGGGAAAGGGGAGGGAAGGGGTGTAGAAGTAGAAGCAGATGGTTGCTTCTCCTGTGTGCCCCGACCAGGAATTGAACCCAGGACTTCCACACTCTGTCACTGAGCCAACTAGCCAGGGCCTTACTTTCCAAATCTTTTCAAGGAACATGTATGCCTTTGGTAATCAGGGGGAAAAGTATTAAGAAGTCCCAAAGTTTTAAGATGTAATGACTCTCCTCTTAGAAGAAATATTTTAAGGTATCCTAAATCTTTAGGAAAAAGGAATTTAGAAAGTACTACCTGAGCTCTGACCAGTTTGCTCAGTGGATAGAGCATGGGCCCAGTGAGCAGACACCCTGGGTTCAATCCCTAGTCAGTGCCACAGGAGAAACAACCATCTGCTTCTCTTCCCCTCCCTCTCCCCCCATCTCTCTCTTCCCCTCCTGCAGCCAGTGGTTTTATTGGTTTAAGTGTCAGACCTGGGTGCTGAGCATAGCTCAGTTGATTCAAGCTGTGGATCCCTGGGGCACATGCAGGAGTCCATCTCTCTATGTCCCCTTCTCGCACAGAAAGAAAGAAAGAAAGAAAGAAAGAAAGAAAGAAAGAAAGAAAGAAAGAAAGAAAGAAAGAAAGAAAGAAAGAAAGGGAAAGAGAAAGAAAGAAAGAGAGAAAGAATGAAAGAGAAAGAGAGAAAGAATAAAAGAAAAAGAATGAAAGAACAAAAGAAAGAGAGAGAGAGAAAGAGTGAAAGAAAGAGAGAGAAAGAATGAAAGAGAAAGAATGGAAGGAAGGAAGGAAGGAAGGAAGGAAGGAAGGAAGGAAGGAAGGAAGGAAGGGAAAGAAGGAAGGAAGAAAACTGCTCACATCATTTCATTTCTTGTCTCTCTTTATCCAGGGATTGGATGCTAGGATTATATACAGCATTAACAAAATACACGCACCATCACAGCTGTTTCTCCTCTCTTTTTGTCTCTGTCTCTACACACACACACAGACACATACACACATGTGCATGTGCACATACACACACATACACACATGTGCTTGTGCACACACACACACACATTGTTATTTACTTTTCTTTTAACCAATTGAGAATGGGTCATTTACCACTTAATTCTTCAGTATGTATTTCCTAAGAACAAGGATATTCTGAGTGCAGTTATCAAATTTAACATTGATATAGTACTTTCATATTGTATCAATGAAATATAATATTCCAATTTTTTTGTACATTTTTTATACTAGGCCTGTTTTATCAGTTCTCCAAATTAGATGAGGCTTTCTTTTCTACAACAAATTATCATCTTACAAAGCAACATGGGTAGAATGGTTAGGGAGGAATTTTATAGCTCTAAACATATAACATTATTTCTTTGAATTATTGGGTCACTTATTTCAAGTGCATACCAGTAAAATTTTCTTGGATTTCAGAGCTACTTGTTTTTATCAAGTCTATTTTTTGAAAACCCCTCACTTTCTTCATTGTGATCAATAAAGTCCAATTGTAGCATTAGACCAAGCACACTGTACAGGAACCAACATCATCTTGGGAAAACATGGGCTTGTCAAACCCTGCCTATGTATGGCTCACCTCTCTGGATGGGCAAGTGACCTTAGCTTCATTCGGAGAATCCTGAGCTTGTACTTTGGCCCTATGATAGACCCTGTAGAAAACACCAAAGAAATGGCTGCCACTTTATCCAGATCTTGATTAAATCTTGCAAGCAGACTCACTTGCTGGTATTTCTGAAATATTGCAGGTTCACTAGAAGGAAGAAATAATACTTTTAAATGGATATAATTTTTTAGTGAAAGAAAACAATTATGAAGCTTACAAATCACTAGTATTTGACTCCATAGCCTGCAATAGCCAACTTCGTAGGCCAAGTCCACTTGATTCCAAAAGACTGCGTAAGCAAAGTTGCTGACCCCCAGACTAATGAAATGCCATGACTTTAGAGAGGTATGTGCTGCCTCCTATATGCTGGGCAGCATCCTCAACTCTTGTCACATGTCTCCAGTCCCCTGAAAACTTCTGCAAGGTGAGTATTATTATCTTCATTGTACAGATGCTTTTAAACTATAATTTTTTTTTCTTTTTTTAGTGAGAGAGAGACAGAAAGAGAGAGAGATGAGAAGCATCAACTCATAGTTGCGGCAACTTGGTTGTTCATTGATTGCTTTCTCATATGTGCCTTTACCAAGGTGTTCGAGCCAAGCCAGTGATCCCATGCTCAAGCCAGCCACCCCACGTTCAAGCCAGCAACCTCGAGGTTTTGAAGCGGGGTCCTCAGCATCCCAGGCCAACACTCTATCCCAGTGGTTCTTAACCTGGGTTCTATCGAACCCTAGGAGTTTGATGAGTCAGTCTCAGGGGTTTGGAGAAGCCTCTGCCACGGAGGCCAGAATAAAGTAATACCGTAATTTGTTGTGAGTTCATGTACTTCGTTGGTTTTGTTCTTTGAGCAAGGTGATGTTCATGCACGGCTCATTTTGTGCACCTATGTCTTGAATTTGGAAAAAAAATCATATTTTATTTATCACTAAAGAAGGGTTTGGTGAATGAGCATATGAAACTGGTGGGTTCAATACCTAAAAAAAGGTTAAGAACCACTGCTCTATCCATTAAGCCACCGCCTGGTCAGGCAATGACAAACTTTTTAGTATGTGAGTTAAACCTCAATTTTTTAAAAGATTAAAAGAATAAAAACATCTAAAACGAATTTAGGGAGAATCATTAGGTAGATAATGACCTTGAATGTGCCTCCATTTGCACCCATAGTCTAATAAGACTGGATAAAGTCAAAGTACAGACTCTAATATCACTTCCTTTTCCTTAAATTGTAAAAATAATACTAAAATGTTAACATCACCCGTGCAAAAGAAAAGGAGTCATTATCTCCCACGTAACAGAACAACTACAGTGTGTCCGTAAAGTCATGGTGCACTTTTGACCACTGGTCAAAAGTGCACCATGACTTTACGGACACAATGTATTTCCTTTCTTCCTATATATTCTGATTAGTGATGACTATTTCACAGACATGACTAAATGAGAATGATTAAGCATGACTAAAATACAGATGTTAAGATCTCTATGGTAATCAAGATAAAAAACCTCCAAATTTAGAAATTCCTACTTGGGAAAAATTTACTATGTAAAATTAAAACTTCTAAGACAGCCTCACCAGGAGGTGGCGCAGTGGATAGAGCGTCAGACTGGGATGCGGAGGACCCAAGTTCAAGACCCCAAGGTCGCCAGTTTGAGCACGGGCTCATCTGGTTTGAGCAAAGCTCACCAGCTTGGACCCAAGGTTGCTGGCTCAAGCAAGGGGTTACTCAGTCTGCTGAAGACCATTGGTCAAGACACATATGAGAAAGCAATCAATGAACAACTAAGGTGTAGCAACGAAAAACTGATGATTGATGCTTCTTATCTCTCTCCGTTCCTATTTGTCTGTCCCTATCTATCCCTCTCTCTGACTCTCTCTCTGTCCCTGTAAAAAAAAGAAAAACAAACTTCTAAGACATGTAAAGCAAATATGTAACCAATTTTTGGCATGAATACTCAAATTCTGCTAGGTGAACACTCCCCATTATATAACTGCACAAGCTTCTCTGCTGTTTCTTCAAGTCGCCAGATGAGACCTCTGCCTAGCTTCCTCACTGAAAGTTGCAGCTCATAAACTACCTGAGGCTGGTTCCCCAAGATGTGCTCTACCTAGCGGAGCCCTCCCTGAAAATGCTGCCCCACTATGGGTTTGAGGGCATTGACACTGTAATGAGGTCTCTGAACTAGATCAGTGAGGAAACCCCCCTAAAACCAACTACTCACAAACCCGATGTATGGGGGGTGGAAGACGCAATACAGCTTAGTGGAAAGAATAGACTGTAGTGTTTAAAACTATGGACATTGGGGTTGGATAGACCTGCCTCTGATTTCACCTAATTCGCCCTCATCAGCCAGATATGTGATATTGGCCAAATCATTTGACCTCTCTGAGCCTCAGTTTCCTCATATATAACATAGAGATATTAATATTACTTAACAGGGTTTTTGTGAGAATTACATTAGCCGATGTGTGTAACACACTTACTTCAATAAACAAAGGTTATTATTATTATTATCCAAAGATGTGGGTTTTTTGTTTGTTTTTGTGACAAAGACAGAGAGAGTGACAGAGAGAGGGACAGATATAGACAGACAGGCAGGAAGGGAGAGAGATGAGAGGTATCAATTCTTTGTTGCATCTCCTTAGTTGTTCATTGACTGCTTTCTCATATGTGCCTTGACCGGGGGGGTTAGGGTGGGGGGTCTCCAGCCAAGCCAGTGACCCCTTGCTCAAGTCAAAGACCTTGAGCTTCAAGCCAGTGACCCTGCACTCAAGCCAAATGAGCCCATGCTCGAGCCAGTGACCTCGGGGTTTCAAACCTGGATCCTCAGCATCTCAGGCCAACACTCTATCCACTATGCCACCGCCTGGTCAAACTTAAGTTTTATTTTATTTATTTATTTGTTTTACAGAGACAGAGAGAGAGTCAGAGAGAGGGGTAGATAGGGAGAGACAGACAGGAACGGAGAAAGGTGAGAAGCATCAACCATTAGTTTTTCATTGCTGTTACGACACCTTAGTTGTTCATTGATTGCTTTCTCACGTGTACCTTGACCATGGGCCTTCAGCAGACTGAGCCACCCCTTGCTGGAACCAGCGACCTTGGGTCCAAGCTGACAATCTTTTGCTCAAGCCAGATGGGCCCGCGCTCAAGCTGTCGAGCTTGGGGTCTCGAAACTGGGTCTTCCGCATCCCAGTCCGAAGCTCTATCCACTGCGCCACCGCCTGGTCAGGCTAAAGTTTTATTCTTAATATACTTTCATATCCCGAAGTTTTTCACTTGGCGTATCATAAGCATTTCATTGAATGTTTCATAATATCAATGTATGAATAATTTTTTACATGGGAATATCTAAATTAACCATTTCCTCACTGTGGGATTTTTCGGGTATTTCCAATTTTCTATTGAAAGTTACATTTTCTGAGTTTCAAAAACATACACATATGCTTCTACATATTGGGGGTGGGTGCCTCTGATGGCGGGATTTTTGATATGAACCAAGAAGTTGCTCTTTTATTTTACATTCCCCTTTACCTTTTAAATCCTTTATAACAAGCAAAGATGACTTTTGTAATTAATGCTTAAACAAAGGAAAGAAGAAGAGGGAGAAGAAAAGGGAGGGAAAATGGGAGGGTAAAAGAAGGCAGGAAGGGGGAAGAAGAGAGAGAAGGACGGGTAAAGCAGGCAAGAATACTCCTTGCACCAATTACATTTGCAAAGAGCCTGGGACCTCAAGAGCCATGGGAAACAATTAAGCAATGTCCCCTTATACCTTTTGTAAAACAAAGAACAATATCAATAATAGGTATGGGACTTAATTTCTCCAAGCAAAAAAAAAAAATAACAAACTGCAAACTATCCCAACCCAACTTACTGATTGATTTTGGATTCTGTGGTGATTCCAGCTTTGTCTCTCAATTTGATTGTAATGGATCCTCTTCTTATGTTCTTGTTCCAAGATATAATATCCACAAAGTAATGATATACTGCAAAACCAGGAGAAAAGAGAGTTGGAGAGAGGTTCTCTCAACTGCTCCCCTAAAGGGTCAGTTCCTAAAAACCCAACCTCCCTAATAACAGTTGTTTTTTTTATTTCTCTCTGGTTTCTCTGCAAATATCCAGGGAAGAATTTTCTAATATTCCTTTCTCTTCTTTTTGGTGAAGACGGCTTGAGTGACAATAGAATTCAATGACATCCAGTCACCACGTTTAGGCACAACCATTAAGTCAGTATTCCCATCTCATTGACCCAGCCTACTACTGCATGTGACTAGTTCACTTCAATCCTTGCCCATTTTAGAATAAACTGTCCAGGTGGCATGTAGAGACCCTCCACAGCTTACAAGGTCTTCCGCTGCCCGGGACATGCCTATCCAGCTTATCCAGCCCCCCTCATCACTTCTTCAGTCATACCACCCCACCTGCACTGCCAAGCTCCCTCTTGTTCCTGGGCCTTCCCCTCACTGGGACACTCTTACTTTGCTCCCTCTGCAAAGTCATCAGTCACGTTTCAACTTAATGTCACTTACTCCAGGAGGCCTTCATTGACCCTCAGATTAAGTCAGGTCTACCTCTTGGGGTTCTTATCATGCTCTGGGATTCTCCCATCATTAGTCAGCATACTTTACTGTATTTTCAAACAGTGAGAAAAAAATTATAATAAAAAAAGTGGTGGTGCCTGACCAGGCGGTGGCGCAGTGGATAGAGCATCCACTGCGGAAGACCCAGATTCGAGACCCCGAGGTCACCAGCTTGAGCGCGGGCCCATCTGGCTTGAGCAAAAGCTCACCAGCTTGGACCCAAGGTCGCTGGCTCCAGCAAGGGGTTGCTCGGTCTGCTGAAGGCCTGTGGTCAAGGCACATGTGAGAAAGCAATCAATGAACAACTATGGTGTCGCAACGGCAACGAGAAACTAATGATTGATGCTTCTCACCTCTCTCCATTCCTGTCTGTCTGTCCCTGTCTATCCCTCTCTCTGACTCTCTCTCTGTCCCTATAAAAAAAAAAAAAGTGGTAATTGAATGGATACATCCATACAAATATTGCCTGAAAAATGTCTTATGAAGTTACCAAAAAAAAGATAAAACTAAAATATACTACAACAATAACTGGGAAGAAATAAAGGGATGATTATTCCTCTTTGTAATCTTGGCAATAACACCTGATAAGCACCCAATATATTCTTTTTTTTTTCTTTAATTTTTTCCTTTATTAAGTTTAGCAACATCAAAATGTTCCTGTATGTGCCCCGACTGGGGATCGAACCAGCAACCTCTGCACTTTGAGACAATGCCCTAACCAGCTGAGCTATCCTGCCAGGGCAATAAATTCTTTTCTATTACTTTTTTTTTATTTCATTTATTGTGTTTACATAGATTCTAGTGTCGTCCCAAATGCATCCCCTCTCCCCCTTATTCCCTTCTATATCTCTCTTGCCCCCTCCCAACAGTGCCCTCCCCCCTTCCCTTCAGGTTTATCCCATCCTATCATCCCCTTTCTCTCTGTCAGCTTTCCCTCTGGTCCCTTTGATCCCTCCTCTGTCTCAATTCCGTTCCTCAGTTCACATTGTTCCTTGGATTCCTCAAATGAGTGAGGTCATATGATATTTTTCTTTCTCTGCCTGGCTTATTT
Source organism: Rhynchonycteris naso (assembly GCA_037038555.1). Taxonomy (NCBI): domain Eukaryota; kingdom Metazoa; phylum Chordata; class Mammalia; order Chiroptera; family Emballonuridae; genus Rhynchonycteris; species Rhynchonycteris naso. The sequence continues at coordinate 42,691,785 of CM073002.1, forward strand.
CATTTAACATAATAGTTTCCAGGTCCATTCATGTTGTTGAAAAAGGTAATATTCCCTTCTTTTTCATGGCCCCATAGTATTCCATTGTATATATGTACCACTGCTTTTTAATCCACTCATTCACTGACGAACACCTGGGCTGTTTCTAGACCTTTACTATTGTAAACAATGCTGCCATAAACATGGGGGGTGCATTTTATTTTTTTAATCAGTGCTAAGGTGTTCTTGGGATATATTTCTAAAAGTGGGATGGCTGGGTCAAAAGGCAGTTCCATTTTTAATTTTTTGAGGAATCTCCATACTGTTTTCCACAGTGGCTGCACCAGTCTGCATTCCCACCAGCAGTGCAGGAAGGTTCCCCTTTCTCCACATCTTCGCCAGCACCTATCATGTGTTGCAATAAATTCTTATACAATAAGTGAAAGTGGCCTGACCAGGCGGTGGCACAGTGAATTGAGCATCGAACTGGGACAAAAAGGTTCCAGGTTAGAAACCCCAAGATCACCGGCTTGAGTACAGATTCATCTGGTTTGAGCAAGGCCAAGGTCGCTGGCTTGAGCAAGGGGTCACTCGCTCTGCTGTAGCCCCCCCAGTCAAGGCACATATGAGAAAGCAGTCAATGAACAACTAAGGTGCTACAACGAAGAACTGATGCTTCTCATCTCTCTCCCTTCCTGTCTGTTTGTCACTATCTGTCCCTCTCTCTTTCTCTGTCTCTGTCACTAAATAAATAAATAAATAAATAAATAAATAAATAAATAAGTGAAAGTGCATGACATGTTCAGAGTGCTCTTCTTCCTCTTTACTCTTTGCTCCTCAAGGTCAAAGATGCTTTGTGAAGATGGGGATCCCACCATGATATTCAGATTTTCTATCTCTTGATTAGACTGGCAGAGAAGGGGAAAGAAGCTCATGGAGATGGTTGTCCCACAGAGGAGTAAGGTAAGCCCTGGAGTTCATATTTTCTGACCCACTATTGCTCAAGAACCTGCCCCATTTGGACCTGGCAGACACAAAATCCTGGGCTGCCACCACACATGGCTCTAACGGAGGGAAACCTGGCGATCTGCAAACTGTTTTACAAGGGTTGCTCCCGAGAAAAGTGAAAAGGGAGACAAGATTTCAAGACATACATCTGCCCGGAAAAATTCTTACTTGCTTCTCAGGGCATCTTCTCTGTTACCCCACTTAGCTCCCATCAGAAACACCCAACTCTTTCACTGTCTTTTGAAGGTCATCTTGGTTGCTTTGGAGCTGGAACAGACCCACAGATGTGGCTAACACCTGAGTTTTCCTAGCCCCAATTTCATGTCAGTTGGGGACCAAGCAATTTTCTAGAAGATGTTAGTGATTAGAATGGCCATCCAGTGAAGCAAACACCTATGATTTGTTGAGATTTTAATTTGTATATCCCAGAAGATAGGAATTCTTACCCCCACTTCACCTAGCAGGACATTGAGACTCAGAGAGGTTAAGTGCCTTGACCAAGGTCACACAGCTATTATGCAGTAGAACCAGGATTCAACCTAGGTCTTTCCAGCTCTAAAGTCCATGCTTCACCATGACCTTTATTTGCTAAGAAGTAGCCAGGAAGCTGAGACTCAGCCAATCATAAAATAAAAGGGTTGGACGAAAGCAAACAACCACATTCACCACTCACTGCAGAATGGTTCCTCCTCAGCTGTGTCAAAGAATGCTTTCGTCATAGGAGGATCTTGCTCCCTTATATAGTCTTTCCAATTATCAGCATAATAACCTGTAAAATAAGTTGGGGAAATGTAATGTTAACAGGTATTATATAAATATAAAAGCAGTTGGGAAGGTAGAAAGAACAGCAAGTTTGCCATCACCACTCAGATAATCTCCCTCACACCCACCCCGATGGTGAGGACCCAAATGGCCACCAGGGCAGTGCCTGCCCAGCACCAGCCACACCCTGCTCGCTACCCTATCCCTAAGAGCTGGGGCAAGCAAAGGGACCTTACAGTGGCTTTCCTCCTTTCTACTGACATTACATCACCTAGCCCTGGTTCTCAGTAGCAGGGGTGAGGAAGTGGAGAGGACTATTTTTAGCATTGATATTTTTACCCAGAATAGCATCACTCTTACAAAGCAATGTGCTTTTTGAAATATAATCAGGTCCCTAAATTGTACAGAACCTGGGTTTTGTATGTGATTGCGTCACCAGGCAGGTGAATGTCCTCTTTCATATCTGCCTCTGCAGGAAGGAGGTTGAGTACCATCCATGGGGTCTCTGTCTCTTTCCTCTTTCCCGCTCCTAGAGAGCTGCCTCTGTCTTCTGACTTAATTGATCTGGAGTGGGACCCAGGCAGGAATATTTTTTAAAAGCTCTCTAGGTGAGTCCAATGCATAATCAAGGTTGAGAATCCTTTGTCTATAATATAACCCAATATTAACTTGGCTTTTTCCTTTAGGAGCCATTAGGAAATTCTCATGACCATCTGGTTCCAAATTCGTCACCACCCGAAATGTTTCTATTAACCCTTAGCAAATATCCAAGCAACCTCCACAGCATCTACCCCTCACCCCACCCAGTACAATGCACACGAGAGCCAGAGTGTGGCACAGAGGCACTTACAGAGACAGGAAGTGTTAGAAGGGATCGTTCTGCAAGGTTCATTTGACAGAAGGGGTCACTGTGACCTTCCCCTAGCAGAAAGGTTATGTGCAAGGAGGTGTTACTGTCCCCATAGGAGTGGACTAAGTAAGGTGACTATGCCCTGGGTGGGCTTGGAAACTCTTCTGGAATCTTCTTTTTCATGCTAGAATAGAGTGCCAAGAGAGGGTGCACTGCCTTCTGTATGAAATTCTATACAGATTGCTTTTCTAATACTGATTAAGAAATACCAGAGTACTTCACAGAACAAATTGGTTAGAAAGAACTGACTATATAAATTTTCAAAAAGCATACAATTTTTCAGGCTCATTTTTAGATAGTAAAATGGTGCTGAGATTCCTACCAAAAATTTGCTCTTTGTTAATGAGAAAACTGCTTGTTGGACTCACCCAGATGTGGACAGGACATGTTCTGTGAAATACTACAGTTGACACACTTGCCGTTCCTATAATCCCGGTAGGAGTCACATGGATATGCAGTGATGGAACAGTTCTTTCTCAGGGAAGAGAGGTACAGGTACACGGACCTCTGGTGGTCACATTTAAAATACTGTAATCCTGGGTGATTAAAGAATATAGTAGTTGTAGCAATTAATAATAGTATATCACATACGGTACACACACACACAAACACAATTTATTATCTGCCTCTTATATACCAGGCACAGTACTAATAGCTTCAGTATATTCTCTTCCATTTAATCCTTATAAAAACTCATACATCGGGGTCCATGTTGGCAAGTGACAGGAGAAAAGAAGATAGACAAGATAGTCCCCATTTTGCCTAGCAGGACATTGAGACTCATAGAGGTTAAATGATTTGATCAAGGTCACGAAGCTATTATGTCATAGAATCAGGATTCAACCTACATCCTTCCTTTGTCAGTGAAATGGAGAAGAAATATTCAATGGCAGTCAGAGCCAGAAGTTTTCAGCAGAAGACAAGTATGTTTATAATGTTAAAGATATCAGAAAAAGCTATGGCAGAGGAGAGGATGGTTGAGAGAGGAAAATCCCCAACGAAGGCAAGCAGAAGAGAAAAGATAGTTTTGAAAATGATGATGGATGACTCCACGCTGGGTCCGGATGAAATCATTCAAAAAAGGTCTCAAAGATGTGTAATCAATGGAGATAAGGCTCTGAATAGAAAACAGTGAACCCCGTAAAAAGAGGAGTTATGTCTGTGAGTTATTAGTTTGGAGAGGCACTGGCACAGGGTGCTGGAGTCCCAGTAATATTTCCTCTTTCTCAAAAACACATTCATGCCCACTGAAGAACTCAATATTGATTTATTATCCCTGGAAATTCCACTTGCAAAAACAATAAAGTTAATAAGAATACAGGAGATGTGCTCTATAAGCAAAGCTTGTTATCTTTGCCTGCTCATGGATGTAGTTACACCAAATCACACAGGACAGGATTGCTTACTATTTATGGTACCATATGGTTGGTCTTATTCTGTCATTTCATTGGGATCATTTTCAAACACTACCTCATTCCCATGGGACCATATACAGCTACCATTTTGTAACAAGATCGTCTTTTCCTAGGATTATTTGTAAAGTTGTTTAAGTTTCTCTAGCAGTGGTGAGAGATTTAGAGCACTTAGGAATGGGGTTTTCATTTGGTCCCCCAGCCCCCTTCCATGTTGTTCTCTAACCACCCATGTTTGGTGAGTTTTTTCTCATTATAAAAGTAATGTATGCTCATTTATAAAATATAAAATAATAGAAAATAATGATGCAAAAGTCACATAGAAGTCTAACATCCAGAGATCACCCTAATAATTGTTTGGAGCATTTGCATTGAGTCTTCTTTTCTATACTTACACATGTGCTAATATACATTTCAAAATAACTTGGGATCATACTCTATAGTTAGTATCTTTTTCATTTAACATCATACTGTAAGCATTTTCTTTAATCTCTGAAAATATGATTTTTTAAAAAATTTTATATTTTTATTTTTCCAGGGACAGAGAGAGAGTCAGAGGGATAGATAGGGACAAACAGGAACGGAAAGAGATGAGAAGCATCAATCATTAGTTTTTCGTTGCCGTTGCGACACCATAGTTGTTCATTGATTGCTTTCTCACATGTGCCTTGACTGTGGGCCTTCAGCAGACTGAGCAACCCCTTGCTGGAGCCAGCGACCTTGGGTCCAAGCTGACGAGCTTTTTGTTCAAGCCAGATGGGCCCCGTGCTCAAGCCGGCGAGCTTGGGGTCTCAAATCTGGGTCTTCCACATCCCAGTCCAACTCTCTGTCCACTGCGCCACCACCTGGTCAGGCTGAAAATATGATTTTTAATAATTATATTCCTTTTTTGTGGGTGTACCATATTTATTAAATAATTTTCCTATATTGGACACTTAGATTTTTTCTTTTTTTTCTTTTTTTAAGACTTTACTCATTTTAGAGAGAAAGAGAAAAAAGAGAGAGAGATAGAAGGTAGCATGGATTATTTATGCATTTATAAGTTGATTCTTGCATGGGCAGGAAAAGAAGAGCTGGGGATTTATTTCACCCACCGAAGGAAAGAGTCTGAGGTCTTTTAGTTTTGTCTAAAGACTTTATTTATTCATTTTAGAGAGAAGAAAGAGACAGAGAGACAGAAAGAGAGAAAGGTGGGGAGCAGGAAGCATTAACTCCCATATGGACCTTGACCAGGCAGCCCAGAGTTTCAAACTGGTGACCTCAGCATTCCAAGTTGACATTTTATCCACTGTGCCATCACAGTCCAGGATAGATTATTTCTTTAAAAATAACTATTATAAGTAACACTGGTACTTAAAAAGGTATAAGTGATACCTTTACATTCTACATTTCCTATTATTGTCTATATTTTCTATTATTTTTCTAGGAGAGATTTCCAGATGTTTAAAATTTCTAAGTCAAGCCTGACCTGTGGTGGCGTAGTGGATGGAGCGTCAACCTGGGAACACTGAGGTTGCCAGTTCAAATCCCTGCACTGGTCTGGTCAAGGCACATATGGGAGTTGATGCTTCCAGCTCCTCCCCCCTTTCTCTCTTTCTCTCTCTCTCTCACTCTGTGTCTCTACTCTAAAATGAATAAAATAAAAATTAAAAAAAAAGTGCCATTAAAATTTCTAAGTCAAAGACACCCTTTTTCAAGAGCCAAATAATTCATAATTTTTAATTATTTGGTTATGGTTATTAAAAGTAGTATAGTTGAGTAACAATTATTAATTTATAATTATACCACCTCTACCTTCTCAAAAAAAAATTTATTAAAAACTATCCCATATGGATTGTCAGGTTTTTTTATTTATTTAATTTTTAGGGGGGTGTTTTTCTGAAGTGAGAAGTGGGGAGGCAGAGAGACAGACTCCCGCATTGTGCCTGACCAGGATCCACCCAGCATGCCCACCAGGGGGCGATGCTCTGCCCATCTGGAGTATTGCTCTGTTGCAACTGGAGCCATTCTAGTACCTGAGGTGGAGGTCATGGAGCCATCCTCAGCACCTGGGCCAACTTTGCTCCAGTGGAGCCTTGGCTGTGGAAGGGGAAGAGAGAGATAGAGAGGAAGGAGAGGAGGAATGGTGGAGATGTAGATGGACACTTCCCCTGTGTGCCCTAGCTAGGAATTAAACCTGGGACATCCACACACTGAGCTGACGCTCTACCATCAGTGGCCATACCAACCCGCCAAGGCCAGGAATGTCAGATTTTTAAATATGCTTTTATAAATTTTTTTCTTATTTATTAATTTAACTTTTAAAAAAAATTAGGAGAGGGAGACAGAGAGAGAGGAGGAACAGACAAGAAAAGAGAGAAATGAGAAGCATCAACTCGCAGTAGCAGTACCTTACTTGTTCATTGATTGCTTTCTCATATGTGCCTTTACTGGAGGGCTGCAGCATAGTGAGTGACCCCTTGCTCAAGCCAGTGACCTTGGGCTCCAGCCAACAACCATGGGGTCACGTATATGTTTCTACACTCAAGCCAGCGATCCTGCTCTCAAGCTGGATGAGCCTGTACTCAAGCTAGCAACCTTGGGGTTTTGAACCTGGATCTTCAACATCCCGGGACAATGCTTTATCCATTGTGCCCCCACCTGGATGTGGGAGACTGCAAGCTGGCAAAGCCCTCACAGTTTAAGACTTAGCCAAAGGTTAAGCTCTTCCCCACAACTCCATATTGGCTGTAAAGCTGAGTATATCTACTCATCCTATCCCCCCACCTCACTTGCTCGATTAATTGCTAAAGGCAGTTTTCCTTTTACCCACTGTTTTGTGAAGTTCAGATGTTCTGCTTGGTGGAGGGTTTTCTGCACTCAGGAGATTTCCTAATGTAGCTCAGGAGAATTCCCAATGTAGCTTGGATATGTGACTTTGTATCTAAGCTTTCTTTTATTTTGTAAAATAACTCTGCTTTGCACTATAAAAATAAAGCTTTTTGGGAATGCAGGCAGCCCTTGTAAGAAAAGAGGACAAAGAGACCTTCCAATCCCATCCTTTCTTCTGTGGCTTTGTTTTTTCTCAATCCTCCACCGTTTCCACTCAAGACCTGCAAAATTATTTGCCGTGCGGTTCGCGACACCTGGTCAGGTCTTACTTGTTGATTTTAGAAAGAGAGGAATGCCCTGGCTGGAAAGCTCAGTTGGTTGGAGCATCATCGGAAAGCACAGGAGTTGCAGGTTCAATCTCCAGTCAGGGCATGTACAAGGACAAATCAATATTCCTATCTCTCTCTCACTCTCCCCTTTTCTCTCTAAAGTCAATAAATAAACATTTTTTTAAAAAATGAAGAAAGAGAGGAAGAGAGAAAAACATATATTTGTTATTGTACTTACTTATGTATCATTCGTTGATTCTTATATGTGCCCTGACCAGAGATCATACTTGAAACTTTGGCATATCAGGACAACACTCTTACCAGCTGAACTACCCAGCCAGTGCTCAAACATGCTTTTTTAAAACCACTATTTTGCAAAATATAAAGTATCTGCGCTTACCTCCAAATATTGTTTTGGGGCAACCAGGTTGATCCAGTCCTCCATTTGGGTAGAAGTCTATGTTTCCTAATGGCTCTCTGTAGCCCAGAGCTAAAAGAAAATATACTATGCTTTATACTGCTTTGAAATTTTCACATCTCATAACTCACTCATAAATGCAGGATATGAGCAGGTATTTAATTATTATCATTCCCATATAAATATTTTTCCCAAAGTTACCCAGCTAGTTGGAGAGCATCGTTGCTGTGTGTGTACACATACTAGTAAGAGACTATGAAGATAGTGATTGAATTTATTTTTTTATATTTTTTTTAGTGAGAGAGAGAAAAAGACAGAGACAGAGATGGAATGGAAGGGAGGAAGGGAGAGACATGAGAAGCATCAACTCGTAGTTGCAGCACTTCAGTTGTTCATTGATTGCTTCTCATAAATGCCTTGACAGCAGGGGTTGAGGGAGCACTCCAGCAGATCCAGTGACCTCTTGCTAAATGCAGTGACCTAAAGCTTCAAGCCAGTAACCATGGGGTCATGTCTATGACCCCACGCTCAAGTCAATGACCCTGCGCTCAAGCCAGTGACCCCGCGCTCAAGCCAGTGATCAGGGGGTTTCAAATCTGGCCAACGCTCTATCCATTGCACCACCACCTGGTCAGGCAATTTCTGATATTTCTAAAGACATGAGAGAATTTGGCCACTCATTCACAGCAAAGCTGATAAAAGAATACTTTTCTTCTTTACAGATGTTTGAAACCCTTTAGTTTCCGGGTTCTTCCTGAGGCTCCACTTGCATTTGTGTAAATCTTTAATGAGTAAGAAATAGTGAAAAATGAACTTTTACTTAGCAGGAAAATATATTTAAAATTTTGGGATCTAGGATAGTTAAGAGATTAGAAGTTGTTCTAGAAAACAGGGAACTAAAATGTTATAAATAGATTTACTAATTTCTTATTCTTTTTAACCTTGCAACTCCAAATACTCAATAAAACGCTTGATTAAAAAAATACATATTTTTAAATTTTATTTATTGGTTTCTTTTTTTTTTGGAGAGAAAGAAGGGGGAGTTAAGTGGGGAAGCATCAATTTGTATTAGTTGGTTCTCATATGTGCCTTGACCCAGCAAACCCAGGCCTTCTAACCAGTGACCTCAGCATTCCCAGTCGACACTCTATCCACTGCACCACCACAGGCCAGACAATAAAATGCTTGATTGAAAAGATTATTTATTCGTATATTATTATAGTATATACATCACTGCAATAATAATAGTTATTATATATTAGAACCTATATGAGTTTGTGGGCATGATGTCTGCAAATTGCCATTGGTAAATTCAGATGAAGTAATTCACAGATGAAGACAGTGAGGCTCCAGAAACTTAAGGAACACACACGACCCACTAGAATGAACAAAATCTGGGATTTGAGTCTACTGCCGCCTACTACAAACTTGGTACACTTTCCTTCAAAATTCACTTTCTCTCCAAGAATAAAAAAATAAATTTCTCTATTCCACCAAGCATCCAAATGGCATTGAGGTACTGCACTGAAGGTAATACTTGGCAACTACACAGTAAGAATACAGTTGTCTCACAGAGACATTTTTTCTAAGGCAAACAGTTGCTGAATACCACACCAGAGTACTCAAGAAATGTGGCCAAGGGTTTGCTTTACCAGTGGTTGTACCATAACAAGGGTATAAAATGAAATGATCACTCTGCTCTGTCCCCTTCATTCTCCCCAGGTTCTTACTCCAGCTCTTCTCCCAGACATCTGGATATAAAGACCTATCTTTAACATCACCCCAAACCCATGATGTATACCCAATCCCAGAGAGGAAATAAGCACCATGAAATGGCCGTGAAGATCCACAGAGAGCTGGTAGTTCAGAATCAATCACTATGTGTAAGGAGATATAACACTTGATCATGTATTTCACCTTAAGGAAATAATGAGACAGAACCAACAAAAACAGGAAATCATGCATGGAGATCCAGTTGCACATATGGAAACATTTGTACACATGGTGTGTAAAGTAACTTGTCCTTGATTGGTCCTAGCCAGTGGGCTCAGCGGTAGAGCGTCGGCCCAGCATGTGGAAGTTCTGAGTTCAATTCCGAGCCAGGGCACACAGGAGAAGTGCCCATCTGCTTCTCCACTTCTCCCCTCCCCTTTCTTTCTGTCTCTCTCTTTCCCTCCTGCAGCCAAGGATCTATTGTAGCAAAGTTGGCCCAGGCATTGAGGATGGCTCCATGGCCTCCACCTCAAGTGCTAGAATGGCTCCCACTGCAACAGAGCAACGCCCCCTGGTGGGCATGCCAGGTGGATCCCAGTCAGATGCATGCGGGAATCTGTCTGTCTGCCTCCCCCTGCTTCTCACTTTGGAAAAATACAAAACAATAAAATAAAATAAAAAGAGCCCTAACCTGACCTGTGGTTCCATAGTGGCTAAAGCATCCACCTGGAATGCTGAAGTCACCGGTTCAAAACGCTGGGCTTGCCCAGTCAAGGCACATACAGAAAGCAACTACAGCGGATGCCTCCTAGTATTTCCCCTGCTTCTCCTTCTCTCTCCTCTCTCTAAAAGTCAATCAATAAAAAAATCTTAAAAAAGAAAAGCCTAACCAGGTGGTGGTGCATTGGATAGAGTTTTGACCTGGGATGCTAAGGTCCCAGGTACAAAGCCCCAAGGTCACCCGCTTGAGATCAGGCTCATCTGGCTTGAGCACAGCCTCATCTAGTTTGAGCATGGGGTCACTGGCTTGAGCATGGAATCATTGAAATGATCCCATGATCACTGGCTTGAAGACCAAGGTTGCTGCTGGCTTGAGCTCAAGGTCATTGGCTTGAGCAAGGATTCACTGGTTTGACTGGAGTCCCCCAATCAAGGCACATATGAGAAGCAATCAATGAACAACTAAAGTGATGCAACTGCAAGTTAATTCTTCTCCTCTCTCTCCCTTCCTGTCTCTCTTTCTCTCTCACACAAAAACAGGAGATAATAAAGTAACAAATTAAAAATAAAATAAAATAAAAAGAGCCTTAGCCAGGTAATGGGTTGGTTAGAGCATTGTCCTAAAGCTCAGAGGTTGCCAATTTGATCCCCAGTCAGAGCACATACAGGAACAGATGTCCCTGTTTCTCTTATGTTCTCCCCCTTCCTCTCTCTAAAATCAATAAAATAAACATTTTTTAAAAACAAAAATTAACATCTAACCAGGTGATGGCACAGTGGATAGAGAGTCACCTGGAACGCTAAGGACCCACGTTTGAAAGCCCAAGGTTGCTGGCTTGAGCATGGGCTGACCAGCTTGAGTGTGAGGTCACTGGCTTGAGTGTGGGATCATAGACATGACCCTTTGGTCACTGGCTTGAGCCCAAGGTCATCGGCTTGAGAAAGTGGTCACTGGCTCAGCTGGAGCTCCCCGGTCAAGGCACATATGAGAAGCAATCAATGAACAACTAAGGTGCTGCAACTATGAATTTATGCTTCTCATCTCTTTCCTTTACTGTCTCTCCCCACCTCCTCTCACAAATAAATAAATAAATAAATAAATAAATAAATAAATAAATAAAAAAAAATAAAAATAAGAAGAGAAAAGCATCTCCACTCCAGCAAGAGATCCTAAGTACCTGCATTAAAGCAACTTTTCTTCAAGATATTGGTGGATTTGGAACTCTACCTGGTAGGAAAAGAGAATCTGGAGGAACTTGATCTGCCCTGCATGACATCCCCCCAGAATAAGACTATGGGAGTTTGGGGAAGGGGGAATCACTGACCAACAAGCACAGGAATATTACCATCAATATCGGAATGTATGATGTCAACGAACTGTGCATCATGGAGATCTAATCTGTCTTCTGGCAGTTTCCCACTGAATAAAGGGCCCGCAGGGTCAAGACCTGGAAGAAAAACAGAGGTGGTCTGGCAGCCCCACACCAGGAGTCATCTGCAGCTGGGCTTTTGATTTCTCCCTAGAGAATGGTTCACAGGCCTCAGGGCATCCATGGGTAGGCAAGGATTCACATTCCCATCCTGCTTTCCACAGCCTTGTAGCCTTTTCCCACAGTTGAGATAGTTACCATGCAGTGCCCCTGAGAATGGCATCCAGACTCCACCAGGAGATATATCGTGTGCAGAGAGTGCACTGACATGGGGGGGAGGGCAGGTTCCTCAGGGAAAAGCACCTAGGGTTGTATATAAAAAGCATGCACTATACTTATCTTTATCCCATTGTAAATGGCCTGGAAACTTCATTCAACCTTTCTTTCTTTATAGTTTCTATTTTTACTCCTATATACTAGCCCAGTGATTCTCAAAGTGTGCACCCTAGAAGATTTCCAGGTGCGCCCTATGGTATTTCCGAGAAATATGTGCCTGTTGGGGATCAAAAAACCAACAGGGTTTTTGGAGTTTAGATTTTGGGGGGACTGAGGTGTGGGTAATTGGCTGTAGGCTGACAGTCTGCCCAACTCCCCACCTCACTTGCCTGATTAGGTTGCAAAAGGCTGTTAAGCTGTGGTGCTGGATTGTTTACACTACCCCCCATGTTCGGGAAAGACTGGAGTCAAGTTTCTTCTATCCTTTGTTTGGTGTAAAGATAAGATGATATGTACGGTGAGAGTTTTCCGCACTTGGTAAAATTCTTGGGTTACCTTGGAAACGTCATCAGAGACCATTGATTTGCTAATGACCTCACTTTGCCCTATAAATAAAGCAAAATATGGTTTTGGGGGGCACTTTGTTCTTGCCAGCCGCAATAACAGGGCCCTCCCGACCCCGTATTCTCTTAATTCTGTGTATTTTCTTAATTCCACACCGTTCCCACTCGGGACCTGGAATTACTAGCTGCGCTGGTTTGCGGCATGTACCCACATATAAAAATAAATATAGTTACTCTATTATACCATTTCATTACGGAAATACCCCTGTTTTTATTAACACATCACTATTATATTTATTATTAACACATCATTATATTATTTTTAGATAAATAAAGTGGATTGATTTCTCAAAAAGAAGCGTGATATTGAAGAATCCGATTCTGGAAGTGAGCAAAAGTTAAGTGTAAATAAAATCGGATTTGAAGGCTGACAGACAGAATTTAATTTATAGCATTTTCCATCACTTAACACTGACTGAACAATACGATTGGATTAGAAACCCATTCATGGAAGCTTCAAGTGATTTTGGTTCAACATTAACAGAAGAAGAAGAACTGGCAGCTATATCTACTGACCATGGATTGATGATTAAACATAAGGAATTGTCTCTTGAAGCCTTTTGGATTTCTATAAAAGAAGAATATGTGGCAATATCTTAAAAAGCTTTGAACATTTTACTACAATTTTCAACATTCTATTTATGTGAATTGGGATTTTCTACCCTCAACACAATTAAGAGTAAAAAGAGAGGAATTCTTCAATGTATTGACGAGGAAATGAGAGTTTGCCTTTCAAATATATGCCCAAACATTGAAGAAATCGATAGGACACATCAGGCTCATGTTTCTCATGAACACAAGAATGAAAAAACTTAACACATTCACACTGTGACATGTCGAATTTACTAAATCTTATTAAGGATGTATCTCTATATATAAAAAGATAACTTTTTTGGCCTGACCTGTGGTGGCGCAGTGGATAAAATGTCGACCTCTAATGCTGAGGTCTTCGGTTCAAAACCCTGAGCTTGCCTGGTCAAGGCACGTATGGGAGTTGATGCTTCCAGCTCCTCCCCCTTTCTATCTCTCTGTCTCCTCTCTAAAATTAATAAAGAAAATCTTAAAAAAAAAAACAAACAAAAAAAAAAAACTTTTTTTTTGTTGTTGTTTTTTTAATTTATTTATTTTATTTTTTTTATTTTATTCATTTTATGGAGAAGACACAGAGTGAGAGAGAGAGAGAGAAAGAGAGAAAGGGGGGAGGAGCTGGAAGCATCAACTCCCATATGTGCCTTGACCGGACCAGTGCAGGGTTTTGAACTGGCGACCTCAGTGTTCCCAGGTCGGCGCTTTATTCACTGCGCTAGCACAGGTCAGGCCTTGTTGTTTTTTTTAACCCCTCTTTTTTACGAATTCTAAAAAGCATAACTCAAAAAATGTAACATAAAAATGTTTTTTAATGTCAGAATAAATTTAATATTGTTATATTTATTTCATTCAATTATCATAAAAGCACGCTTGGACTTTATATATTTTTCTTTAATAATTGACTTAATTATTATAACATATCTCTCAGAAATTTGTATATAGTACGCCTACAATTATTTGTAGGATTTTAAATGCGCCCGACTTTAAAAAGTTTGAGAACCACTATACTAGCCCATAAGCTCCATCCACATCACAAGCCTGTGAGGGAGGCAGGGTAGCTATTATTATTTCTATTTTACAGATGAATGAACTGAGTTTCAGGGAGATCAAGAGTCTTAACCAGAGCCACAGACTCACAATGCAATCACCTGTCTCTGCTGAGCTCTTGGGGGTTTTTTGCCATGAGTTTGGCAAGCTCAGTAGGAAGGAGTGAAACTCTCTGGTCAGGTGAGGTAACAGACCAGGTATCGAAAGTGGGTGTCCATTTCTATAGTACTAACCCATCCCTTAAATGCCTGAGCAGATTTCTTGCCCTCAGTCAATGTTAGCTGGGCGTGCCTCACCATCATTAGGAAACAGCTGTGAAAACAAGACAGCAGCTCCCAGGATGCTGTGACTACAAAATAAAACAAAGCACCAGAGGTTCACATAGGCCCAGCTTACTGGAAACCTACAGTGAAGAAGGTTCAAGGGACAGAGGGAAGATCTTATCCATGAATGTCATTTAAATGACATCTCTCCCTCTTTCCAGTGTTATACAGTGTGTCCGTAAAGTCACGGTGCACTTTTGACCGGTGACCAGTCAAAAGTGCACCGTGACTTTACGGACACACTGTATATAAAATCCAACAGACAGCATCTCTGCCTCAACTTTCCTCGTTCTAGCCTCAATCTCTCCATTTCCCTTCTCTCAACACTCTTCCTTTTTTGAGGCTTGTCTTTATCTGCTTCATGTCTTTATCTCCTCCCCTTACCCCCAGCTTTTCTTATTCTGTCTGCTTTCAACTGAAACTGATGTGGGGGGAGAAGGATGAACACCCAGGACCATGTCTGCAGGATATTCTCCACAAAAAAGGAGAAATTCATACCCTTGGAAAGAGTTTGCTGGGGAAGGCTCTTCTGCACATAAGACAGCGCCATGTCTGGCGTCAGGAACTGAACAGGGACACTGTGAGAGCCCTCCCGATCCATGGCGGATAAATTGACTTGCTATATAAAGTCCAAACCAGGGCAATTTTAAGAGTGATGAACATGCTATTAATAATTATACCAGGACTCAAGGCACAAATAGGGACTGTCACAGTAAACTTGGACATAATGATCTTCTTAGTGATAGCCATAGCAAATGATCAGTTTACAATGTCAGCCAAAAATCATAGCTAAGCTGTCCTAAAAAGCCATGTACACTGGCATCAGGCAGTTGTCACATGGAGTCCCAAACCTAAGACCAACCAGCTGTGTGACCTTAGGCAGGTTAGGTTACTTTACTTCACTGAACCTCAGTTTTCTTATGTGCAAAATGGAGGCAAAATTAATAGCTACTTCAGAAGACATAAAAGGACAGGAAAGTTCTGAATCCAGAACATTTTGAGGTTATGATAGAATAGAAACAAAATAAAATTTTAAAAAATGAAGCTCTTCCTTGTTGCTCTAAGATCACCAGGAGTGCCTAGATGGTCATCCGTGTCCCTTACTAAGGCATTAACTGGTTTGAGAATTTGATGACATCAAACATTTTGCGTGTAGTTTCAGGGGCCTCTGACTCTCATCCCCAAGGTCACCACGAAGGCAGTGCTATCTAAGAAAAATATACTGGGTGCCACAATATAACTTAAAATTGTCAAGCAACCATTTAAAGAAAGAAGTAAAAAATAAGGAAAATTAATTTGAATAATACATTTTATTTAACCTAGTCTATTTAACTCAATAGATCTAAAATACTACTTCAACATGTAATCAATATAAAATTTTTTGAGATTTTAAAATATATTGTTGTAGTCTTCAAAAGTCAGTGTATATTATAGCACATCCCAGTTTGCACTGGCCACATTTCAGTGCTCAATATCCACGTGTGGCTAGTGGCTACTATGCTAGACAGCCCAGCTCTACTGTTGTTTCTCAGCATGTAGTGTTCAGACCTCTGGCATCTTTTGATTAAAAGTATAGACTCTTGGATCGAACCCCAGAGATTCTGATTCAGCAAGCTGAAATTCTATCAGCACCCCAAGGTAATTTCTTTTTCTAACGAAGGAGAGAAGGGGGGGTAGACAGAGACAGACAGACAGAAAGGGAGAGAGATGAGAAGCATTAACTCATAGTTGTGGCACCTTAGTTGCTCATTGATTGCTTCTCATATGTGCCTTGACCAGGGGCTCTAGCCCAGCCAGTGACCCGGTGCTCAAGCCAGCGACCTTGGGCTTCAAGCCAGCGACCAAGGGGTCATGGCTATGATCCCATGCTCAAACCAGTGACTTTGGGCTCAAGCTGGTGAGGCCATACTCAAGCCAACAACCTCACACCCCAAGGTAATTTCTATACATAGTTAAGGTTGAGAATTCAATTTAATGTATTATCAAGTGATGTAGGTACTCGAAATAATTTTAAATCTATTTATATTCTGCCATCTTCTGTTGAAGAGTTCATGAGAAGTAAATCCAGGAGCTGTGCCTGGACAGGAAAAGCAAAAAGAAGGGCGGAAGAAAGAAAGGAACATGGAAGAGATGAAGCAGCCTAGGTAATTAACATTCTGGCCTAGCTAATTAGCCAGCAGAACCAGTCAATGCTTGGGAGGCAGGAGAGAATTGTGTCCTTGGGTAACAGGCCAAATTCTACCCCGTAATCCAGTGAGCCTACTCAGGAAAGGCACTGGGAGGTAAGTGGAAAAAGGAACTACATGCTTGACCCCTGAAACTGCTCTCAGGGACAGCTGAGATGGACCTGGGAACTCAGAAAAGATGAGGGATCAGGAGGACTTGGGAGAGTCAGTGGAAAGAAGAATGAGCTGTGGACTGATGGCTGAGTCCAGGTCACAGAGCAGGGCCCCAGGGGCCCGGGAGTGGCAGGAAGGCTGCCTGAAGAAATTTCTATGGTCGGAGACCCGGTTACACTGCATTCACGTTCTAAGTAGTCCTGGAACAGGTTTGTTGGGAAGCTGAAGAGCGAGCCTTATTCTACTTATCCTTAAGTAGAATAAGGCAGTGGTGGTCATCTCTCCCCAGACTCTGTGGTCACCATGGAAATCAGCAAACATTACAAATCAGTGCCCTTCCTTCCTTCCTTCCTTCCTTCCTTCCTTCCTTCCTTCCTTCCTTCCTTCCTCCCTCCCTCCCTTCTCCTTCTCCTCCTCCTCCTCCTCCTCCTCCTCCTCCTCCTCTTCCTCCTCCTCCTCCTCCTCCTTCTCCTTCTCCTTTTTGGATTTGGTTGGCTTCTAAGCACCACTGGGAAAAGCCTTCCCAGCCAAAAGAGGAGCTCTCAACAATTAAGGGCCACAAGCAAATTCAAGCCGTCTGTTCTTTGTACCCATAAAGAAAAAGGAAACTTTTTTTTAAAAGTAAGGGTATGTTGCTTTCCAATATGGAAGGAGAAGTCAGATACCCCCTACCCCTCCTCCCTGAGGTGGAGAAACTAGAAAAATGCAAGGGAAGGGAGCCTGCAGGGGTAGCTGAGTCCACCAGTTACGGATTAACTGCTTCCTATAGTTCTCTGAGAGGGTGCCTGTGGCCACTTGCTACACAGAGCAAAGAAGATAGAACTTATCTGAAAACCCCTTCCTCTTCTCTTAAAAGTTTTTTTTAAAGATTTTATTTATTCATTTTAGAAAGAAAAGAGAAAAAGAGAGAAGGGGGAGGAGCAGGAAGCACCAACTCCCATATGTGCTTTGACCAAACAAGCCCAGGGTTTCAAACCATGACCTCAGCTTTACAGGTCGACACTTTATCCACTGCGCCACCACAGGTCAGGCCTCTTTTCTTAAAAGTTTTTAAGACCTTGCCTGACCAGGTGGTGGCGCAGTGGATAGAGCGTAGGACTGGGATGCGGAAGGACCCAGGTTCAAGACCCTGAGGTTGCCAGCTTGAGTGCGGACCTATCTGGCTTAAGCAAAAGCTCACCAGTTTGAGTCCAAGGTCGCTGCCTCGAACAAGGGGTTACTCAGTCTGCTGAAGGTCCACGGTCAAGGCACATGTGAGAAAGCAATCAATGAACAGCTAAGGTGTCAAAACGAAAAACTGATTATTGATACTTCTCATCTCTCCGTTCCTGGTAGTCTATCCCTCTCTCTGACTCTCTCTCTGTCTCTGTAAAAATATAAAAATAATAAATAAAAGTTTTTAAGACCTTAATTTACAAATTCTAACGCTTATTCTCTGACCTCACCTAAACTCACCCTCCCATCCTAGAGTCATATGAGTGACGTATACCTCTAAACAAAGGGGTCACGAAACCCTGGCATGTAAACCTGTGTTCTGTAAAAGGTATATAAGATATAAGAAATCTAACTTCGGAGAACATGTGTTTTGTTGACTCTGTTGAGGTCACACAGCTACATCAGCTAAATAAATCCTACTTCCTTCTGTTGTAAGGTGCCAAAAGCTACAGAATAAATATTAATATTTTAGGAAATTTAAAGAATATTTTATTAATTTGGGCTAGACGTGCAGAAAGATTTTGTAAGTGTGATTTCTATGCTTGTGTGATTAGCATCAAAACTAAGATGGCCAACGGCATAGTGTTGTAAATGCAGAAGAGGAAGGAGATTTGGATTCCCTGACCTTCCCCCATACCTATGGGAGGAGGGGTGAATAACAAGACAGGTGCATGGAGGGAGGATTAAGTAGGCCCTTTCCTCTCCCCTTTTTCTTTCTTTAATGGGCCATTCACAAACACTTATCCCCTGATACCATGTAAGCTCTCCCACCCCTCCTGAAAACGTGTGATTAATGTATATACCTCTAGACAAAGGGATGGAAAATAAACACTAAAAGATTTGGGAATGTCTTTTAATATGAAAAACAACATTTTCCACTACTGTGTTTGTTACCTTATAAGTTTTAATATGTAGGAATGTTGTTTATAAATCCTATACACAAATATGATAAGCTTAATAATGTTTGTCTCATGCCCCCCCTCCTGTTCCCACCAACCTGTGTGTGATCCAGGGTATATAACCTGCCAGGGCTATATTCAGGGCTGCACAATTTGGGTCAGTTGCCCTGTGTCAGCCATATGCAGCCAGCATATTTAATAAATTTCCTGCTTTAATAAAACTTTACAAAAGCTTATTTGGACTATGTGCCTCTACGAACACCCGCGGACTTGTGGATTTAGTTACTTTATAACACTTCATCAAGTTGTCTGGGCGTTTTTGTCCTCCTTTGATTCCTGCAATACTAAAACATGATAATACTTTTTGTAGGGTGGCTAAAGGTGGACGGTTACGTGGGGAATCCAGGCCCAGGAACTTTGACTACGACTCCCCACACAACTAAGTGCACCAAGAGGGGCTCCCCAGTAATCCTTTGGGAAAAAAGCGACCGTCCATCAGCCAGTGAGATTTCACTACGTCATATTAGCTGGACGACCCCAAAAGACCCCTAGGACCCCTTTAAAATCTGGCTCCACGCGGTTCCTCGGCGCGATATTCCAGGCCTCCATCTTCCGAGCCAGTGAGTCTCGTTCGAGAAGTGCTCTGTACTAAATAAAACCTTTCACCACACTTGGTGGCTATGCTCTCTTCCTCGGCGGGAAAAATACCTTACACTTTTAAAAACTAAAAAGAGCTTTGCTTCCCTAGGAAAATAGGTAAATAGGAAAAAGGGTAAAGTTGGCCTTTGGGGTGAAAGTGAGAAAAAAACACCCAGGAAAAGGAATTTGACCTCAAATACCAGCAAATGGGGAGTGTGTGTGTGTGTGTGTGTGTGTGTGTGTGTGTGTGTGTGTGTGAGAGAGAGAGAGAGAGAGAGAGGGGATGAAAATGACTTGCCCTGAGCTACCTCTCAAGTTAAGCAGCACATTCAAACTTATAGTCCTAAAGCTAACCTCTCAAATGTAGTTGGCTTGCATCATTTACCTCTCCCCTCCTTATTCTACCTTTCAGATTCCCGAAATTTAAAATACCTATTTCCAAGTGAGGATGGATTCTGGGAAAGTTATGAATGGAAGAAGTCTTACATCTCTGAAGAGAAAGCCTCCCTCAGCCTTTCATCTGTAGCCAAAGACAGTCACTGGAGCAGTAGGCGGAGACCCCAGCCAGAGTTTGTTTGGGATTTGACCTGCTGCGTGGCGAGTGTTTTTATTCAGTGTTAGCTTAAAAGCTGATATTCAGAGAATAAACCCAGCCATCAAAATTCCCATCTCATTTTTCCTGTCATGAAACTCCAGCTGTGCCTAGAAACAGAAACGGTTAGGTAACTGGTTCAAGCTATTCCGAATTAAATGAAAGGAAGAAGGATATCTGCTCGAGGCACAGAGATCAAATCGCCATGGGACCTAGCTGTTTTCCAAGCCTCAGGAGAAATAAAGTCACCAATGATCTTTTCTATGGTCATGAAATTTACAAGGTGCTTTGCATATGTCTTATTAAACAATAACCTGATGTCAACATTAGAGTGGTGGCGTTCTTTTTGCACAAGAGGTCACATGGTCAGAGACATTAAATAATTTGGATGAGTTGGCTTCCAATCCAAGGGCCTGAATTGTCTACATCATGTTTCCCCAATGAATACTCTGCCCCGGCCAACCACCCCGTGCCCATTCACAGGAAGCCTTACCTGTAATTCTCCCCAGCTTCCCATTGTACTCCTTTCCAACAAACCCGGCTATGTGGGCTCCTAGACTTACTCCAATCATGTAAATGTTGTCAAGAGAAGCTCCTTTGTCCTGGAATTTCAAAAGGTCCATTATTATAAATTGTGGAGAACAAGGACTTGACAATATTTGAAGAAATGTCCTCTCTGTTGACTTTGCAGAATCATTCTTAAGCACCTTATATCCGTTATCTCACTAAAATGCCACAACATCCCTGCAAAGTAAATACTATTCTTTTGATTATATAGATGAGGAAACTGGGGCCCAGAGTTGAAGTGCTCTAGTCAAGGTCAGGCAGCAAGGAGGGATCAGATTCAAACCAGTCTGTTCAGCTCCAAACCTGTGCCTTAACCTTGGTGGCCATGGTGTCTCCATTCATGCTATTTCTGAAAACCAAGCCAAGACATCTTCAGAACATTCTTGTTTGGGGAGAATGGCAACAATATATTTTCATAAACATTCTTTTTATCTTCATGCTGGCTCAGTTAAATAAATTCACCATAGAGAGGAAAGGAAAGAAGGAGAGAAAGAAAATAAGGTACAAATGGATTACACAGTGACAGTCATGTGTCATTTTAATATTTACTTTCCCAGGGCTGTGGCTTAGACAGGGAGCTCTTATAAAATTTATGCAGCTGCTGGCCATGGTGACTCTCTCTGAAGCAGTCCCGATATCTTTGTAAGTCTTCTAAAGACATAAATCATACATACACAACCATGTGCATCAGTTTTGCTTTTGGACAATCTTGTCACTAAACTTTTGGCATTTTTAGAAAAAGAACCTTTTGGCATTTTTAGAAAAAGATTCCAATCCTTTAGAAGTTAAGGAAGCTTTAGTCATTGAAGCCAGGAAACCCTTAGACAGAACCTTTCGCACTCATAAGACACCTCTCCATGAGTCAGAAAAATATACCCCTTCCTCAGCACACTTTGCTGACATTTGCTGGAAAATTATCTTAATAAACATATAAATCTACAATGTCTACAATGACAAGGATGCTCACTTAGATGAGTGCCTTGTGCGGTGAAAATCCCATACAACCGTACAGGTAGGCCTTACCTCCAGCATTCCCCTCCACCTTCCTTGGGCTTATTTGGATCTGCAAAAGAATGCCCCTGTTCACTGCAGACATCTCTTTGCTTTAACCCTTCATATAATGGACCAGTTTCAATTTAACCCTAAATCATCTAAGAGAATTTTCCCTTACCAACATTCGGTCAATAAATTCCTTCAAGACTGTTGCTACTTTTTTGCTTTTACTAGAAGCATGGCTGTATATTACAGTTGTTGCTCCTCGATTCCAATCAACAACAATCACGTTCATGTCCTCTACAGAGAGCAAACCCTCTACTAACTCTTCCATCCAAACTGGAGGGGAGCCTGTCGGCCTGAATCCATGGACAATGAAGGTGGTTTTCTTGGTCACGTTCAAGTTCCCCCAAACGGTGGAGTTGATGATTTGTGCGCAGGTCAGGTTTCTCCTGGAGTAGAGTAGCAACCTCACATTTAGTCCTGTACCGACCACAGCCCTGGGAAAGCTCAGTCTGGTGAACAAAGGACATGCTTCATCTCTGTCTGAAAAAAAAAATTAGATGATATCACGATGGTTCTTTCCTTAGTTGGGAGTCATGTCCTTACTCTTGTTGGAGTTCTATGTGCCTTACAGCAACTGGAAAGAGGCTAGATCTATTTGCATGAAGTTGCAAAGTAATTCCTGGTTCAGAGTTCAGACATAGTGACTTTTTCACCAGGAAAACAATCTTTCCAAATTCTACCTCTTTCGAGGTCTAACACCAAAAGTCACCTCAGTGAAGTCTTCTCAAACTCTCCCAGTTTTCAAACTGTTCTCTCATCCCATAGCTCCCCCAAACCCTTTACGGACCTCTTTGATAATACAGTGAGATATTTTACGGGTGTATTATGGGTATTTATGTACATGTGTGTCTATCCTGCTAGACTGCAATTTCCTTGGAATGGTGTCTTACAACTTTGTGTACCCCTCACTGATCCAGGCACACAGTGCAGAATTCAAGAACTGAAACTGCATGGTCCCGGTGCCTCTTTCCTTGCCTAGAGCATCTGCCTAAGACCGCAGTGGAGAACGGGATATGCTCTGCCACGAGCCGTTTAGTAGTATCTGAAACTGTTGACCACAGTGGTGGTTTTGAACCCTATCCTTCTTTGCTTCTCAAAGCACCACTTTCAAGCACTCATCCTGCTGAGTAGGCTCTAAGGACAGCCTTAGAAGCAAAGCTAGGGGTGGGGAGGGGAACAGCAGAAATAAGCCTGGGGCATCTTGTCGTGGCAGAAAGTAAAAAAAAGGTTTTTAAAAACATGTCACGGGGATACAGGAGCCAACTAGAAAGGGCTTTTTCACTCAACAGATCTGGGTTAATTTGAGCACAAAATAATTAAGGACACTAATAACGTATAGGCCTTTGGGAAAAAATAAGAATCCATGATTTCATACAAATAAATAGACAAATAAATGGAGGCAAGAGGAGGACTCTTACTTCCAGTGTAATGCCGAATGCCACTGGTAAATGCGGAGTGAATGCTAGAGTCGATACTAATTATTTTGCAATCATCAAAACAAAGACTGGTTAGGCAAGAATCATCAATGGATGCCAAACCAAGTAGAGGTGGGTTCTGAGGAAGAGCAGATGTATATGGTCTTAAAATGCCTCCCACAGCCTGACCGGGCGGTGGCGCAGTGGATAGAGCGTCGGACTGGGATGCAGAGGACCCAGGTTCGAGACCCCAAGGTCACCAGCTTGGGCGCAGGCCCATCTGACTTGAGCAAAAGCTCGCCAGCTTGGACCCAAGGTCGCTGACTCCAGCAAGGGGTTGCTCGGTCTGCTGAAGGCCCGCGGTCAAGGCATATATGAGAGAGCAATCAATGAACAACTAAGGTGTTGCAACAAAAAACTGATGATTGATGCTTCTCATCTCTCACCGTTCCTGTCTGTCTGTCCTTGTCTATCCCTCTCTCTGTCTTCGTAAAAAAATAAATAAATAAAAATTCCTCCCACAGATTGCTTATTAGTGATTGGGGGAAAAGTAGTAATATATGGCAGAGAAACTGAACAACACCTTGATTAGGTTATGCAAGTGAATATCACAAACAAAGGGCAGATAGAGAGCATGTGCCTCGAACTATAATGCACTGAGGAGGACACAACATCACCTATGTAATATTTCAGTGGGGAATGCATAACCTGAATCAAACCATGAGAAAAAATCAGGCAAACACAAATGAAAAATATTCTTTTTCTTAGAAAAGGTCAATGTGTAAATGACAAACAAAGGCTAAATAAATGCAGTATCTGGTCTTAGATTGCATTCTGTAATGAAAGAAAAATAAGTACTGCCCTGGTGGAGTAGCCTAGTTGGGTAGAGCATTGTCCCAATATGCCAATGTTGCAGGTTCAATTTCCAGTCAGATCACATGCTAGAATCACCAGTGGGAACAACAGATTGATGTTTCTCTCTCTCTCCCTTCCTATCTCTCTAAAATCAATCAATGAATTTTTTGTTTTGTTTTACAATTTTTCTTTTTTAAGATTTTACGGGAGAGCAGGAAGCATCAACTCCCATATGTGCCTTGACCGGGCAAGCCCAGAGCTTCAAACTGGTAACCTCAGTGTTACAGGTGGATGCTTCCTCCACTGTGTCACCACAGGTTAGGCTAAAATATTAAAAAATATAATAATAGTAATAATAATATATATATAGTAAAGGGAATTATTAGGTCATTGACAAAATTGGGATATAGACACTATTAGATAAAAGTTTGGTATCAATGTTAAATTAATTGAGGTTGATCATCCTACTATGGTTATGTAAGAGAAAAATTTTAATTCTTAAGAAATACAACTGAAGTAATTATCAGTAAATGTCCAACTTAGTCTCAAATGATTCAGAAGAATAAATCAGGGATGGAGAGATAAACAACAAACAATAAAGCATATGTAGCAAAATGTTAACAATAGGTGAATCTGTGTAAAATATTATTGGAGTTCTGTGTATTTTTTTATTCTTGTAGTTTTTAAAACAAGTTAAAAATTATTACCAAATAGCCTGACCAGGCGATGGCGCAGTGGATAGAGCGTTGGACTGGGATGCGGAGGACCCAGGTTCAAGACCCCGAGGTCGCCAGCTTGAGCGCAGGCCCATCTGGCTTGAGCAAAAGCTCATCAGCTTGGACCCAAGGTCACCTGACTCCAGCAAGGGGTTGCTCAGTCTGCTGAAGGCCCGCGGTCAAGGCACATGTGAGAAAGCAATCAATGAACAACTAAGGTGTTGTGACGGCAACGAAAAAAACTAATGATTGATGCTTCTCACCTCTCTCTATTCATGTCTGTCTGTCCCTAGCTATCCCTCTCTCTGTCCGTGTTAAAAAAAAAATTTATTACCAAATAAAAAGCTTACATAAAGGCAAAAGAAAGGGGCCAGGTCCATATCACTGACATACAAAGTGGGGGCGGGGGTAGACTGTAAATTCTGATATCAGAAAATAAAAGTTGGTAGGAATGCTTAAGACTTCTGCTTGGCCTGGCCGCATAGTTCACGTGGTTAGAGCATCATCCTGAAGAGCACAGGTTGTCAGTTCACTGTCCCGGTTTCTCACTCTCTCTCTCTCTCTCTCTCTCTCTCTCTCTCTCTCTTCTCTCCCCACCCCCTCAATCAACACAATAAACATTAAAAAAAAAAAAAGATTTCTGCCTGACCAAGCAGTGGCTCAGTGGATAGAGCATAGGACTGGGAAGCATAGGACTCAGGTTCGAAACCCCGAGGTCGCCAGCTTGAGCGCGGGCTCACAATCTAGAGCGTGGGCTCACAAGCTGGAGTGCAGGGTCTATGGCTTGAGAGTGAGATCATAGATATGACCCCATGGTCACTGGCTTGAGCCCAAAGGTCACTGGCTTGAAGCCCAAGGTCTCTGGCTTGAACCCAAGGTTGTTGGCTTGAGTAAGGAGTCACTCAGTCTGCTGTAGTCTCTCAGTCAAGGCACATATGAGAAAGCAATCAATGAACAACTAAGATGCTGCAGCAAAGAATTGACGCTTCTCATCTCTCTCCCTTCCTATCTGTCTGTTCCTATCTGTCCCTCTTTCTTCTCTCTCTCTCTCTGTCTCTGTCACAAAAAAGAAATAATAAAAGACTTCTGCTTGAAAGGGAACAGAGGGTTATAAATAAATTAAAGATTAAGTTGCAAGACAAAAGAGGTGGTGGGAAGAAAATAGGGCTTTGGGGTTCATGGGTATGGAGACAGGGTATTACTTTTGCAACATTATATAAGGTCTTGGTCAACAACCATGAAAAAATAACAGTTAAAAGTAAACCTCTGCTGACCTGTGGTGGCGCAGTGGATAAAGCGACAACCTGGGAACACTGAGGTCGCCAGTTCAAAACCCTGCACTGGTCTGGTCAAGGCACATATGGGAGTTGATGCTTCCAGCTCCTCCCCCTTTCTCTCTTTCTCTCTCTCTCACTCTGTCTCCTCTCTAAAATGAATAAAATAAAATTTAAAAAAAAAAGTAAACCTCTGCTTAACATTGGTATCCAGTGACACAATAATATAATGATTGCTGAATGCCGCTGGTAAATGTGGAGCGCATGTCTTTTTAATTATAAAAATTATTTAAAACTGTGTTGTGACCCACTTTCCCACATGATACTAGGCTGAGAGAGAACAGCTGAGTAGGAGGTGAAGTGGAGCAACAAACAATCCCTGGCTGAAAGCTGGAGATGGCCCTGTAGGACAGTCAGCGGAGGGGCATAGTCCTGCAGTGGCGATTCTTTGAGGAAACAGAAGGGAAAGGCTGTTGACTTGCAACTGGCCAACAGAAGACAAGAGAACCTTGGGAAACATCTGTTCTGCCTTCCTCCAGTAAGAAGTTAGAAACTATTTGCCCTGGGGTTCTATTCTCAGTGAATCTACACTTGCACACCCAGAAATTGCTGCTCCCTCATTCTGAGCCTTAGAGTAACCTTCCTCCTGGTGTCTACACCTTTTCTTAATAGCCTGGGTCCATTTGTGTATGCTTTTATTTTAAACTTCCTGCAAAAGCTCTGGTACTCAAGAGTGAGTGAAGTTCCAAAATAGAATAAGCAAGTGCTCACTTTAGCAGCACACATACCAAAATAGAATGAGCATAAGCTCAAATAGAAAGTTAAAATTTGGCATACCTTAAGAAGAAAGAAAAGTTTAAAATAAACAACCAAACCCTACATCTAAAAGAACTAGAAAAAGAACAACAAATAAAGCCCAGAGGGAGTAGAGGGAAGGAAATAATAAAGATCAGAGAGGAAAGAAATCACATAGAAGCTAAAAAAACAATACAAAAGATCAATGAAACCAAGAGCTGGTTCTTTGAAAAGGTAAACAAGATTGACAAACCTTAACCAGACTCATCAAGAAAAAAGAAGAGGCCTGACCTGTGGTGGCGCATTGAATAAAGCGTCGACCTGGAATGCTAAGGTCTCCGGTTCAAAACCCTGCACTTCTCTGGTCCAGGTACATATGGGAGTTGATGCTTCCTGCTCCTCCCCCCTTCCTCTCTGTCTCTCTGTCTCTCTCTCTCACTCTCTCTCTTCTCTCTAAAATGAATAAATAAAAAATAAAAATAAATTTAAAAATATACACTTAAAAAAAAAGAGAGAGGACTCAAATAAAGTTAGAAAGTAGAGAAGTAACAACTGACACTGCATAAATACAAAGGATTATGATACTATGAAGAGCTATATGCCAAAAAATTGAACAACCTAGATGAAATGGATAAATTTCTAGAAACACGCAATCTTCCAAAACTCAATCTGAAAGAATCAGAAAACCTAAACAGACCTATTACTACAAATGAAATTGAAACAGTTATCAAGCCTGACCAGGTGGTGGAGCAGTGGATAGAGTGTCGGACTGGGATGCGGAAGACCCAGGTTGGAGACCCCGAGTTCGCCAGCTTGAGCATGGGCTCATCTGGCTTGAGCAAAAGCTCGTCAGCTTGGACCCAAGGTTGCTGGCTCCAGAAAGGGGTTGCTCGGTCTGCTGAAGACCCGCGGTCAAGGCACATGTGAGTAAGCAATCAATGAACAACTGAGGTGTTGCAACGGCAACAAAAAACTGATTGATGCTTCTCACTTCTCTCTGCTCCTTTCTGTCTGTCCCTATCTATCCCTCTCTCTGACTCTCTCTGTCCCTGTTAAAAAACAAACAAACAAACAAAAAACCAGTTATCAAAAATATTTCTAGCGAACAAAAGTCCTGGACCAGATGGCTTCACAGGCAAATTTTACCAAACATTCAAAGAAGGACTAACATCTATCTTTCTCAAGCTATTTCAAAAAATTCAAGAGGGGGGAAGACTTCCAAACTCTTTTTATGAGGCAAGCTTTATCCTCATTCCAAAACCACATAAAAACAATACAAAGAAAAAAACTATAAGCCAATATCGCTGATGAACACAGATGCTAAAATTCTCAACAAAATATTAGCAAACCATATATAGCAATTCAGCAAAAAGATCATACATTACAATCAAGTGGGATTTATTCCTGGGAGGCAAGACTGGTACAATATTTACAAATCAATAAATGTTATTCATCATATAAACAAAATGAAGGATAAAAATAACATGATTATATCAATAGATGCAGAAAAAGCATTTGATATATCTAGCACCCATTTATGATAAAAACTCTGAGCAAAGTGGGAATACAGGGAACATACCTCAACATAATAAAGGCCATCTATGACAAACCCACAGCCAACATCATACTCAATGGGCAAAAATTAAGAGCAATCCCCTTAAGATCAGGAACAACATAGGGTGCCCCCTTATACCATTCTTATTCAACATAGTTCTGGAAGTCCTAACCACAGCAATCAGACAAGAAGAAATAAAAGGCATCCAAATTGGAAAAGAAGAAGTAAACTTATAATTATTTGCTGATGACATAATACTGTACGTTGAAAACCCTAAAGTCTCAGTCAAAAAACTATGAGAGCTGATAAATGAATTTGGCATAGTGGCAGGATATAAAATTAATATTTAGAAATCAGTGGCATTTTTATATACAAACAATAAACTGTCTAAAATAGAAAATAAGGAAACAATCCCCTTCACTACTGCAAAATACTACTACTACTAACAATAATAATAATAAAGTACCTAGGAGTACATTTAACCAAAGAGGTAAAAGACTTGTACTCGGAAAATTATAAGACATTGAAAAAAGAAATCAAGGAAGATACAAACAAGAAGTGGAAGCATATACCGTGTTCATGGATAGGAAGAATAAACATCATTAAAATGTCTACACTACCCAAAGCAATGTATAGATTCAATGCAATTTCTATTAAAATTTCAATGGCATACTTCAAAGATATAGAACAAATATTCCAAAAATTTATATGAACCTGAATAGCCTCGGCAATCTTGAAAATAAAAAGATAAAGTAGAAAATATCACACTTCCTGATATCAACTTATACTACAAAGCCATTGTAATCAAAACAGCTTGGTACTGGCATAAGAACAGGCATACAGATAAATAGAATAGAACAGAGGACCCAGAAATAAACCCATGCCTTTATGACCAATTGAGAAAGGAGATAAGAGCATACAATGGAGTAAAGACAGTCTCTTTAATAAATGGTGTTGGGAAAATTGGACAGGTACATGCAAAAAATAAATCTAGACCACCAATTTACACCATTCACAAAAATAAATTCATAATGGATAAAAGACTTAAGTGTAAGTCATGAAACAATAAACATCTTGGAAGAAAACATAGGCAGTAAACTCTCCAATATTTCTCATAGCAATATTTTTGGCTATTTATCTCCACGGGCAAGTGAAACAAAGGACAAAATAAACATGGACTACATCAATTTTAAAAGCTTTGGCACAGCAAAAGACACCATTAAGAAAATAAAAAGTCAACCCACACAATGGGAGAACATATTCACTAATACATCTCATAAGGGGTAATAACCAAAATTTATAAAGAACTTCTAAAACTCAACATTTGGAAGGTAAACAATCCAATTAAAAAGTGGGCAAAGGGGCCCTGGCCAGTTGGCTCACCGGTAGAGCATCGGCCCGGCATGTGAAAGTCCCAGGTTGAATTCCTGGTCAGGGTACAGAAGAGAAGCACCCATTTGCTTCTCCACCCTTCCTCCTTTCCTTCCTCTCTGTCTCTCTCTTCCCCTCCCGTAGCCAAGCCTCCATTGGAGCAAGATTGGCCCAGGCACTGAGGACGGCTCCATGGCCTCCACCTCAGGCGCTAGAATGGCTCTGGCTGCAACAAAGCGATACCCCAGATGGACAGAGCATCGCCCCCTGGTGGGCATGCTGGGTGGATCCCAGTCAGGTGAATGCGGGCCACTATCAGAGCTGCCTGGCCAACGCAGGTTCGCATTAGATTCGAACAGTAGGTAATGAAACACAGGAGCCAAGAACTGGTGAGCCATCAGCTTTAATTCTAGCTTGCACCCGGCGGGCAAGCAAAAACACACACTGGGCTCCAAAACCCACACATCCAGTGCTCACAAAGCTACTGACTTATCCGAGTTTCCTAGAATCAAAGGTTTCTAGCTCACCAGACTTATTCACCTCTGTTTCCCATCTCCTCCAGCACAAACTCTTAACAAACTGGCTTCTCCCTCAGCACTCTGCCATCTTGGCTGCTTCTCCTGGCCTCCATGTGGCCTTACTCTGCTTCCTCTCTAATACCTCAGGAACCAAGAAAGAGCAAGCTCCTGGTCTGCCCCACTTTATATTGTAAAAATCCAAACCCTTAATTCAATTTACACAAACAAGAAAGTCTCTGATACAAAGCCACCCATCTGAGGCATAATGGGATTCCTCAGGAGAGTGCACCAACCCACATCATCCAATCAGTCAAGGGTGTGGAGAAGAGCTTACTCTTAAAACTAAGCCTTAAGCTATAACGACCCGGCCTGCTTACATTACAGCTTTTCCCCCACACCCATCCCAAGCATAAGGGCAAATAATATCACCTGGGTGACAGGCTTCCATGTGGGCAGCTCCATCTTTAACAAAGTGAGCATAATATATTTTATCTGCCCAACAACTCTACACTGTCAGATACCATGTGCAGTGAGGCACACTCACAGTATTTCCTTTCCCCTGCCCCAGTTTTTTCGAGATATAATTGACTAATAACATTGTATAAGTTTAAGGTGTACAACATGATGATTTGATACAGGTATATATATTGTGAAATGATTACCACAATCAGGTTATTTGTTAACACATCATCACCTCACTAGTTACTTTTGTATGCGTGACAATAAGATTCATGATCTACTCTCTTAACAAATTTCAAGTATACAATACCTCACTGTTAACTATAGACACTATTCTGTGCATTAGATGTCAGAATTTATTCAGCTATGTAAATACGCCCTCCATCTGTTGGCCCCTTTCATTTCTTCTTCCTGTGTATTGTGTGCTCCCAGAGTACATGGACTGAAACTTGTCTGGTGCTTGTAGGGCAAGTCCCAGAGTAAATAATTGACTGTTTAATCATTTTATTGAATAGGAGGTGCCACAGGATAGGTAGAGCTGAGTATCTCGGTCTCGCTAACAGTAAAACTAGGTTTTGTTCCTGATCAGGTGACTGACTCATGAGGTAGCCGGGGGAAATGATGTTATCTTTCATTTGCCATTTACTTGCTCAAGAGAGGACTGCTGTGGAAATAATTATGAGAGTTCAAACTGGAGAAGACACAGAACCCTTCCCAAAGAAGGGAACTGTTTGTTATGTTTGTTCATTTTGAGCCAAATGAGCAATATTAAGCCAGCGTGTCAAAAGTCACATATCTGAGTCTCAGAGAAGACTCAAAGTTTGGCCCCGAGCTATTTTTCAGCAGCAGCTGCCAACTTTCATGTCTAGGGAATGGCTCCACTAATCTCCTTGACTTGCTCAGTCTTTTCTAGAAGTCCTTAAAAATTGAAAGTTAGTGAAAGGCAAAAAGAGCAGTACAAGTGTAATTTTAATTTTTCATTTGATAAAACCATCCTGATTTCATTTATTTTTAAATGACTTAGGTTTTGTTATTGTTGTTTTTAAGTGAGCAGAGGGAAGATAGTGAGACAGACTCCTACATGTGCCCTGATCAGGATTCACCCGGCATTCCCATCTGGAGCTGATGCTCCAGTACCGAGCTATTTTTAGTACCTGAGGCTGACCCTTGCCAACCCAGCTATCCTTAGTGCCTGGGGCCAACACTTGAACCAATCAAGCCACTGGCTATGGGAGGAGAAGATGGGGAGAAGGGGGAGGAAAGGGGGAGAAGCAGATAGTCGTTTCTCCTGTGTACCATGACCAAAAATAGAACCTGGGATGACCATACATCGGGCCGATGCTCTATACAGTGAGCCACCTGCCAGGGCAGACTTAGTTATTTTTATAATGGCACTGTGTTCTAGAAAAGTCCATTGCAAGTACTGAGTGAGATCTGTTTCTCATTTTACACTATATCTCTATTACATAGCATATATCACCGGTTGTAGTTTTCTATTCATTTGTGAGGAAATCAATCTTTAAAAAAAAAGAGAGAGAATCTTCTTCAGGGAGCACAATTAAGTTGACTGTGCCTCCAGCAGCCCCACATTCACACTGAAGCCATCCCTCCCCCAGGCTGCTCCCAGCGAATGACTGACCACTGTGGGGTCCTAGAGCCAGGCCAGGCAGGCCATTCCTGCCTCATGTGGGATTCCAGTAACAGGCAACTTTGGCTCAAGAACTCCCCATCAGGCTGGCTGAAATAGCCTCAGAACTATGCTGAAGTTCGTCCTATCCAATCCTTCCTTCCCCCACTCCTTTCTCAGAGGTCAGACTGCATCTTGATAAGAAGGCTCTCTCTGCCTACTCTTCCCCGTCCCCCCTCCCCTCTCCCTTCACATGCATTTCCTGCAGTAGACCTTTTGCAGGGCCAATCCCGTCTGGGTTTCTGCTTCCTAGAAGACCCAAACTGACACAACTGTATTTTTTTAACTTCTTCATTTTTCTTTTTCTTTTTCTTTTTTTTTTTTTTTTTTTTTTGAGAGAAAGAGAAAGAGAAAGAGAGAGAGAGATGGGATCATCGAGCTGCTCCTATAGGTACCCGGACCAGGGAATTGAACAGGCAACCTCCATGCTCCAGGACAATGCTCCAATCATCTGAACTATCCAGCCAGGGCTCAAAACTGAATTTAATACTGTAATGCTCTGTTTTCTCATTGTCGTGTTGTCTTGGTTTCTATAGCAATCTTTTGCTGTGAAGATTGCCCTGTCTCTCTTTGTTGTTTTCATTTATGTAGTCATTATCTTTCTGAAAAGTTTATAACCTGCTTTACTTCTTTTGGTGTTAACCATTATAACTTTATAGAAAATATTTAAATCTTATTTTCATGGGCTGTAAATGTGTGGACTCTAGGCCACAAGTAGACGACATGCATAACTGCTCCACACTTAGGTACATTTATTCAGACTAAATTATCCACCAATGTGAATGCCTAGCAAGGATTTGGGGAGGCATCAAGAATCTGTGTCTGACTGCTGGAGAGCATATTGCTGACTTCTGTCCTGTGTCCTGCTACTGACATCTGTCAAAACAATGTTTCCTGCCTGACCAGGAAGTGGTGCAGTTGATAGATGTAAAGCCAGTAGTCGCGGCCACTATCACAGCAGCCTGACCCACGCAGGTTCGCATTTGATTCGAACAGTCGGTAATGAAACACAGGAGCCATGAACTGGTGAGCCATCAGCTTTAATTCTAGCTTGCACCCGGCGGGCAAGCAAAAACACACACTGGGCTCCAAAACCCACACATTCAGTGCTCACAAAGCTACTGACTTATCCGAGTTTCCTAGCATCAAAGCTTTCTAGCTCACCAGACTTATTCACCTCTGTTCCCCATCTCCTCCAGCACAAACTCTTAACAAACTGGCTTCTTCCTCAGCACTCTGTCATCTTGGCTACTTCTCCTCCACATGGCCTTAATCTGCTCTCCTCTCTAATACCAACCTCAGGAACTCAGGAACCAAGAGAGAGAGATCCCAGACTGCCCCAGTTTATAGCACAGAAAATCCAAACCCTTAATCCAATTATACATAAAGAAAGTCTCTGATACAAAGCCACCCATCTGAGGCATAATGGGATTCCTCCCTACATCACCACCCTACATCATCCAATCAGTCAAGGGTGTGGAGAAGAGCTTACTCTTAAACTAAGCCTTAGGCTATAACGACCCGGCCTGCCCACAGCCTGTTCCAGAACACACATTAATATCAACGAACTTCCATGTGGGCAGCGCCATCTTTAATAAAGTGAGCATAATATATTTTATCTGCCCAACAATCCACCCTTATGCTCACTTTACTACCCAGAATCTACACCACCGGCATCCCTGTACAAGGAAATTAAGTACATTACA
This sequence comes from Rhynchonycteris naso, assembly GCA_037038555.1. Classification (NCBI taxonomy): domain Eukaryota; kingdom Metazoa; phylum Chordata; class Mammalia; order Chiroptera; family Emballonuridae; genus Rhynchonycteris; species Rhynchonycteris naso. Next base: position 42,725,735 of record CM073002.1, read on the forward strand.
CAAATTACAGCAATAGCACAAATCATACAGTTTCAACAATTACAAAGGTACACACATTTCACCAGTCTCTGAGCACTTTTCCAAAAGCGCAAAATGTCTTCGGCCTTCTCTCTTGCCATTTGAAAGGCTTCCCGGGGCAGGGGGAGGGCCTCCAGCAAAGCCACCCCCACCCCCATCAGGGTATTTCACATTGTCCAAAAAACATAAGTCCATTCAACAAATGAGCCAGTGCTCACTCGGGTCGTAGTCCAGGAAATCAGTCCACACACATGGGGTGTTAGCCTCCCCCCTCATCTCTGCCATCCTGACAGCTCGTACACTGTCCCAAAAAGGAGCATGTGGCAATGGCAGTCAGAATTTCCATCTCTGCTCTGGGGAGCATGATGGCATCCACCCCTATGTCCCAAAATCGCAGACCTACCAGCAGCGTAGCTACTCCTTGCTGCTGGGCTCTCACCTTCTGGAGACTGCGGATTGCAACTCCAGCCAGATTCTCCTCATCCTCCAAAGAGGAACTGAAAACACCAGCTCCTGCCGCTGGGCTTGATCTCCAGGCCACCGCTGCCTTCTGCTCAGCAGGCCTTGCCACTCCAGCCCCGGCCTCAGCCCCGGTCCTGGCCTCAGCTCCGGCCCCGGCCCCAAGCCAGGCCTCATGCCGCTGCTGGCTCTCCACAACATCCATGGCAATCTCCAACTCACGAACCTGTGATTCCTTCTCCAGCGTCTGCTCCATTTCCAGGTGAATCTCACAATCCTGGTTGGCCTCCTCCTCCAGCGCTTCCTTCAGCTCCAGGGTCAGCATCTGTTTCTCCCAAGTTTCCTCCAGCTCCTTCCGCTGCTCAGCCTGCAGGTCCTGGGCAGCCTCTTCCATAGAGCTCTCAGTTTCCTCACTCATGGCTGTAAAAGTCAGCCAGCCTACAGTTCCCCAAAAAACAGCTATGGGAAACCAAAACAGCAACCAGTCCTCTACTCCACCGCTCAAAGGTGGTGGTGGCTCCATGCCGAACTGTATCGAATCCTGCCAAAGACTACGCCAAATGTAAAGCCAGTAGTCAAGGCCACCATCACAGCAGCCTGACCCACGCAGGTTCACATTGGATTCGGACAGATGGCAATGGAACACTGGAGCCAAAAACTGGTGAGCCATCAGCTTTAATTCTAGCTTGCACCCGGCGGGCAAGCAAAAACATACACTGGGCTCCAAAACCCACACATTCAGTGCTCACAAAGCTACTGACTTATCCGAGTTTCCTAGCATCAAAGCTTTCTAGCTCACCAGACTTATTCACCTCTGTTCCCCATCTCCTCCAGCACAAACTCTTAACAAACTGGCTTCTTCCTCAGCACTCTGTCATCTTGGCTACTTCTCCTCCACATGGCCTTAATCTGCTCTCCTCTCTAATACCAACCTCAGGAACTCAGGAACCAAGAGAGAGAGATCCCAGACTGCCCCAGTTTATAGCACAGAAAATCCAAACCCTTAATCCAATTATACATAAAGAAAGTCTCTGATACAAAGCCACCCATCTGAGGCATAATGGGATTCCTCCCTACATCACCACCCTACATCATCCAATCAGTCAAGGGTGTGGAGAAGAGCTTACTCTTAAACTAAGCCTTAGGCTATAACGACCCGGCCTGCCCACAGCCTGTTCCAGAACACACATTAATATCAACGAACTTCCATGTGGGCAGCGCCATCTTTAATAAAGTGAGCATAATATATTTTATCTGCCCAACAATAGAGCATCGGACTGGGATGCGGAAGACCCAGGTTCGAGACCCCGAGCTCACCAGCTTGAGCGTGGGCCCATCTAGCTTGAGCAAAAGCTCACCAGCTTGGACACAAGGTCGCTGGCTCCAGCAAGGCGTTGCTTGGTCTGCTGAAGGCCCGCGGTCAAGGCACATGTGAGAAAGCAATCAATGAACAACCAAGGTTTTGCGACGGCAATGAAAAACTAATGATTGATGCTTCTCATCTCTCTGCTCCTGTCTGTCTGTCCCTATCTATCCCTCTCTCTGACTCTCTCTCTGTCCCTGTAAAAAACAAAACAAATATTTTCTTGCTCTGCTCTAGTCCTTGCTTTAGTAACTTGAGACAATATCTAGTGATCCTGTTATACATGATGAGAACCTTAGTAAGCACGCTCAATACTTCTCCCCGCTGACCTGACTTCCACATCTTGTTGTTTTGTCAGCTTACATCTTGGTTTTTATTAGTTATAACATTATTTTTAGTTCACCTGGTTATTCCATTTTTAGTTTACAAATAAATTGTAAGCCTCTAGCCTGACCCGTGGTGGTGCAGTGGATAAAGCATCAACCTGGAATGCTGAGGTCACCAGCACAAAACCCAGTCAAGGCCCATACAGCAAGCAACAAGTTGATGCTTCCTGCTCCTCCCCACCCCTTTCTATCTCTCTCTCTCATCTCTTTAAAATCAATAAATAAAATCTTTAGAAAAAAAACTAATAAATACTTAAGCCCCTACATTGGTGTATCAATCGCAAAGAGTTCCTGTTCTATTTAACTCTATGTGTTCTAACTTCTCATTCCCTACCAAGAGAGATGAGAAAATTAAGGCTCTTATTTTGCCTGTCATATTTTCCTTCCTCAGCCATGCACACACTCACACAACCATACATACACTCACACAAGCATACACACTCACACAAGCATACACACATTCACACAACCATACACACTCACACAACCATGCACACACTCACACAAGCATACACACACTCACACAACCATGCACACACTCACACAAGCATACACACACTCACACAACCATGCACACACTCACACAAGCATACACACACTCACACAACCATGCACACACTCACACAAGCATACACACACTCACACAACCATGCACACACTCACACAAGCATACACACTCACACAAGAATACACACATTCACACAACCATACACACTCACACAAGCATGCACACACTCACACAAGCATACGCACACTCACACAACCATACCACACTCACACAACCATACACTTCTTGTTCCCACATTCAAAATACAGTTGCTCCTCATTACTTGTGGATTTTTTTTTTAAGTTTTTTTTTGAATTAAATTTCTTTTTATTTATTCATTTTAGAGAGGAGACACAGAGTGAGAGAGAGAAAGAGAGAAAGGGGAAGGAGCTGGAAGCATCAACTCCCATATGTGCCTTGACCAGACCAGTGCAGGGTTTTGAACTGGCAACCTCAGTGTTCCCAGGTCGACGCTTTATCCACTGCGCCACCACAGGTCAGGCACTGCGCCACCACAGGTCAGGCTACTTGTGGATTTTATATTTGTGAATTCACCTACTTGCTAAAATTTATTGTAACCCCCAAAATCAATACTCATGGTGCATTTGTGGTTATTCATGGATTTGCAGAGTGGCATAAATTTTGAGTTGCAACCTGACTAGGCGGTGGTACAATGGATATAGCGTCAGACTGGGATGCGGAGGAATTCGAAATCCCAAGGTCACCTGCTTGAGCGCAGGCTTATCCAGCTTGTTGTTGGCTTGAATGTGGGATCATAGACATGACCCCATGGTTGCTGACTTGAACCCAAGGTCACTGGCTTGAGCATGGGGTCACTTGCTCTGCTGTAGCCCCCCGGGTCAAGGCACATATGAGAAAGCAATCAATGAACTAAGGTGCCGCAACAAAGAATTGATGCTTTTCATCTCTCTCCCTTCCTGTCTGTCTGTCCCTATATGTCCCTCTCTCTGACTCTCTCTCTCTGTCTCTGTCAAAAAAAAAACTCCTTTTTTAGTTGCCCCACACTTTCTCTGTCAACTGAGGTCAAACACCACAACATTCTGCCTTCGTATTTCAACTCATAAAAAATATTTTTTTAACTGTCTATTCACTGCCATGTTTTTAAATTGTTTTATTTTTATATATATGTATAGAGAGCGGGTGGGAGAGAAAAAGAGAGAACATTGTTGTTCACTTATTCATTTCTTCTTCTTGTCCTTTTTCTGATTTTTCTGTTTAAAATTATCCCCAAGAAAAAAAAAATTGATTAATTAAAATTATCCCCAAGAGTAGTTCTTATATACTGTCTGATGTTTTTATTTTTTTTATTTTTTTATTTTATTTTTTTTACAGAGACAGAGAGAGAGAGTCAGAGAGAGGGATAGACAGACAGGAATGGAGAGAGATGAAAAGCATCAATCCTCAGTTTTTCGTTGTGTCACTTTAGTTGTTCATTGATTGCTTTCTCATATGTGCCTTGACCAGGGGGCTACAGCAGACCAAGTAACCCCTTGCTCAAGCCAGCGACCTTAGGTCCAAGCTAGTGAGCTTTGCTCAAACCAGATGAGCCCACGCTCAAGCTGGTGACCTTGGGGTCTCGAACTTGGGTCTTGAGCATCCCAATCCAATGCTCTATCCACTGTGCCACTGCCTGGTCAGGCCTGTCTGGTGTTTTTAAACTCAAGAAAGCTTACAGAAAATACATGTTAGATAAGCTTTTGCTCAGGCATGAGTTATAGTGCTGTTGGCCGTAAGAGAAATGTTAAGGAATCAAAATATCGTATATACTAAGTTAGATATCTTTAACCAGGAATGCACAACGTAGCCAGGTGGCTCGTTTGATTGTCCTGGTGCGCGAGGGTTGTAGGTTCAATCCCTGGTCAAGGAATACGCAGGAGTAACAAATGATGAATGCATGGATAGGTGGAGCAACAATCAATGTTTCTCTCTCTCTCTCAAATAAGTAAATAAATTTTTTAAATTTTAAACAGAAATGCACATAAAATAAGTTTATGTATTGCGCAGTCAACAGAAATGTTAACCAGAGGTTCTCGGGAACCTAACCCTATACTTTCCACAGGAGAAACGGTCCACTATTTGCTAACCCAGTGTTTACAGCGATTTTGTAGAACATAGCTCCCATGAATAATGAGAATGAGCTGTATATAACAATTCTCTTCGGGAGCCATAGCTTCCCAGTTATACAGTTTTAGTTCTATAATGTACACCATCATTGCTTATAGTGAGTCCCTTTCCTAAGCTTCTCCCTTCACCTATGGTGGGGGGTGGGGAGGTCTTGCTGTCTTTTCAAGAGGGGCTAATAATGAATAATATATTTCCTAAGTTCATTCATATCTGTCAATGAATTCCTTGGCCAAAATGATGCCCTGACTTTAAACAATATTTTTTCCCCAGGACTTAAAGATATTATTATTTTACTTTCTTCTTGTATTGAAGTCATTTCAGAAAATGTTTCACTTTAAATATTGTTTTTCTCATGTCACATACGTGAAGCACTCTTTCTTTATTCTGAAATAACTTCCCTCTTCAGCATGGAAGATCCAAGATAACTGATCTAAATAGTTCAGTTTATCTGTTCATCAGTTTAGTCTGTTTATCCATTGTTGTATTCCCAGTGTCAAGAACAGGGCCTGGCTCACAACTGACATCAATAAATGTTTACTGAATAAATAAATATCAACGTGTTAACATATTATTCAGCCATTCAGAATGATCCATATGAAAACTACAAAGAGGATATAATGTAAGGTTTACAAAATAAATGAAGTATGAAATGCCATATGCACTCAAAATACGTAAAAATATATCTGCAAAAAATATATGTATCTGAAAAAAAAAAAAATATATATATATGTATCTGTAGATGACAAGGCCTGAAAAATAATATGAAAACAAAAATAGGCCATGCATCCCATTTCTGATGTTCTTAGCTTAAAATTGCCTATGACCATTAACACTTTTCCTCTCAGAATTAATAACAGCACTGGCCAGTTGGCTCTGTGGTAGAGCATCAGCCGGGCATGTGGAAGTCCAGGGTTCAAATCCCTGTCAGAGCACACAGGAGAAGTGACCATAGGCTTCTCGACCCTTCCCCTCCTGCTGCCAAGGCTTGATTAGAGCGAGTTGGTCCTGGGTGCTGAGGATGGCTCCATGACCTCCACCTCAAATGCTAAAATGGCTCTGGTTGCAAAGGAGCAAGGGCCCCAGATGGGCAGAGTATCACCCCCTAGTGGGCTTGCTGGGTGGATCTGAGTCAGGGTACATGCAGGAGTCCATCTCTGCTTCCCTTCCTTTCACTAAAATAAAATAAATGAATAAAAAAACAAAAAATAATAATAACATTTTAAGGAAATGTTAAATTTGCCTTATTAAAAATTGTTGTAAGCTCCTTGAGGGCAGGTACAGTTATTTTTTTTTGTCCGGTGTTCCCAGCACCTCTCATAGAAACTTGTCTTATGGTTGGGTCCTAAATTCTCAGGCAATTGCAAGCATGCAAGCACTAGGTATTTGCAAAGCGCAAATTTGTTCAATTGTTTCACCCTTATGAATATAGTTTTTAAGTTCTACTTTATGATTATTTGTGTACCTTCAGGAAGCAAACCTCATTTTGGTTATGTTTTTGTATTGTTACAAAGTCAAGCTCGCTCAAGGGTAGCATTAACATAGTCAAACTGAGTAACCACAAAACATGTTAAACAGGTTTCTAAAGCTTAACCTCTTCTATTAGAGTTTATGTGAAACAGGAGAAAACTGGCCTTACCTTTTCAGACTACTTTGAAATTCAATTACTCTGAAATGCCATTCCTTGTTGACAAGTGGAAAACTCCAGTGGAATGGGTGATGTCTCCCACCCAGGAGGATTACAGACTCCTGTGCAGAACAGGCCTGATTATCATTTATTGCCTTCCCTCTGTTACATTAAAAGAAACATATCCAAGTATGACATCAAGGAAATCTGGCTATACCATCTTCAAAAATAACATATTTGTGCCTGAGATGTTTTGTTATAATCAAATGCACTGTCACCCATGGGCCAAATCCAGCATGCCCATTTGTGTATTGTCCATGGCTGCTTCCCTGCTATAAGGCAGGGCTGAGAGATCAATGGCTCCAAAGCTAAAAGTATTTACTATCTGCCTCTTTACAGAAAAATGGTCTACTGTCTTAAACAGAAATACAACACAATTTTACAAAGAGCAAAGGTTTTGGAGTCACACCTACATCTGAGGTCCAATTCCATGGCCTACTAGCTATGTGACCTCTGGTAATTAAATTACTTAACCTCACCTGGCCTGTAGTGGTGCAGTGGATTAAGTGTTGACCTGGAATGCTGCAGTCCTTGGTTTGAAACCCTGGGCTTGCCTGGTCAAAGCATGTACAAGAAGTAACTACTACAAGTTGATGCTTCCTGCTCCTTCCCCAGTTTCTCTCTCTCCTCTCTCTAAAATCAATAAATAAAATATTTAAAAAGTAAATAAATAGCCTGACCTGTGGTGGCACAGTGGATAAAGCATCGACCTGGGAACACTGAGGTCGCCAGTTCAAAACTCTGCACTGGTCTGGTCAAGGCACATATGGGAGTTGATGCTTCTAGCTCCTCCCCCCTTTCTCTCTCTCTCTTTCTCTCTCACTCTGTGTCTCCTCTCTAAAAATGAATAAATAAAAATTAAAAAAATAAAAAAAGAAAATAAATAAAAAAGTAAATAAATAAAATAAATTACCTAACCTCTCTGGGCCTCAGTTTCCCATGTGCATAATTATCATCATAATGGCAACCTGTTAGGATTCCATGTGCTTCCAGAGGCAAATTGAGCCTAAAGCCGAATAAAAACACTGGATATGTATATATTTATCAAGAGATCGTCCTCTATTTTCAATCAAGTGTGAAAAGTTCATGAAAGTTCTACATTAAAAAAAAGAAACATGACTACAGACATAATCCTCCACACCATTCAATCTGTTCACATACTGTTGTCAACACTTATGAACCACCCAGCAAGTAAATGAAGGTGGCATGGCCCAGGAATGGCTGCTTGATCAGAAATGACCTTTCCTATTTATTGTACAATAACACAGAGTTGTAAAAAAAACAATAGTCTATCTTTATTTAAAACTTTGATATTTTGTCCATCACAGATTTATTTCCATTGATTTTCATCTATTAAAAATATTGTTAAAAAGAAAAAAAAATTCTAAAAAAAAAAAAAAAGCCTGACCTGTGGTGGCGCAGTGGATAAAGCGTCGACCTGGGAACACTGAGGTCGCCAGTTCAAAACCCTGCACTGGTCTGGTCAAGGCACATATGGGAGTTGATGCTTCCAGCTCCTCCCCCCTTTCTCTCTTCCTCTCTCTCTCTCTCTCTCATTCTGTGTCTCCTCTCTAAAATGAATAAAATAAAAAGAAAAAAAAAATTCTAAAAAAAAAAATATTGTTACGGGGTGTGAGGAGGGAGGAGAGGGTGAGATAGGGAGGAGGGGAGGGGCACAGGGAAAACCAGATAGAAGGTGACAGAGGACAATTTGACTTTGGGTGATGGGTATGCAACATAATTGAATGATAAGATAATCTGGAGATGTTTTCTTTGAACATATGTACCCTGATTTATTGGTGTCACCCCATTAAAATTAATTTAAAAAATATTGCATTCAGCCCCACTGGGTAGCTCAGTTGGTTAGAGCATCAACCCAATACACCAAGGTTATGGATTTGATCCCCTGATAGGGGACATATGAGATTAAAACAATGAATGCTTACATAAGTGGAACAACAAATCCATGCTTCTCTCTCTCTCTAATATAAATAAAAATAAAAAACTTTTAAAAATATTGCATTAAATAAAATAAGTATTGCATTAGAATATTATTCATGCATATAATTATGCATTAATAGAATAATGTATTTAATATGCTTTATTAATTATGTGCATATTATCATTTACAGGAAATAATTAAATTATATTAAAGTATCGCTTAAATATTGTTATAAAATATCATAAAAAATAAAATATTATATTTCATTAAAAACCATAAATATAATTTTAAAAAAAACAAAAAAAACCCATAAATGTAATTTATCTTGGTGTCCCTTCCCCCCTTAAATTTGCATCTCATGAGCTCCTTACTTGCCTTACCCTAACCCCAGTCCTCCTGTCAGGACTGTGTGATAATTAGAGATAATGTCTATGAAGTATCCTGGTACATAGTAAATGCTAGAAAAATTGGTACTTGTTACTGATGTTAATAATACCTTGGGTTAATAGTATAGATCTCATAGAATAGTTATGAAGACTAAATGAAATAATATAGGTAAAATCACTTAGCATGGGATTTGATATAAAGCAAGTGTTCAATAAGTATTCATTCTTTTCCTTCCATCATTTTGGAAAGATTCTGGAATAAAGGACACTTTATTGGCTAGTCAGTATACAAGTGACAGTGTCTCAACCTAGCTAGCCATGGAACTGGATTTGGTTCTGGCTCAGTCATTAACAAGGTAAAACAAATAGCCTACTTGGGTCATCAGTTTTCCCATATTAAAATGAGAGGTTGATGACTGACCAGGCGGTGGTGCAGTGGATAGAGCGTCAGACTGGGATGTGGAAGACCAAGGTTCAAGACCCCGAGGTCGCCAGTTTGAGCGCGGACCCATCTGGCTTGAGCAAAAGCTCGCCAGCTTGGACCCAAGGTCGCTGGCTCCAGCAGGGGGTTGCTCGGTCTGCTGAAGGCCCGCAGTCAAGGCACATGTGAAAAAGCAATCAATGAACAACTATGGTGTCACAACAACAACGAGAAACTAATAATTGATGCTTCTCGCCTCTCTCCGTTCCTGTCTGTCTGCCCCTATCTATCCCTTTCTCTGACTCTTTCTCTGTTCCTGTAAAAAAAAAAAAAGAGAGAGAGAGGTTGAGCCTGATATGTGGTGAAACAGTGGATAAAGCATCGAAGCATCGACCTGGAACACTAAGGTCGCTGGTTCTAAACCTTGGGCTTCCCTGGTCAAAGCACAAATGGGAGTTGATGCTTCCTGCTCCTCCCCCTTCTCTCTCTCTCTTGCTTCCCTCTCTAAAAATGAATAAAAATTTAAAAAAAATAAATTAAATTAAATTAAAAAATAAAATAAAATAAAAGAGGTTGGTTCCTCATTCCTTAGAGACTTAACTAATTTCTAGCATTCCTTTTAAATACAAAATTCTAAGATCTGCAAGCTAGCTGATTTGAAAAGACAATAGCCCGCTATTCAGGAAAACAAATTTCCAGGGCATTCTTATAACCAAAGACAACCTAAATCTGTACAAATAAGTATAGAAAGAAATTAAAAAAAACTTTTTTTAGATTTTATTTATTAATTTTAGAGAGAGGAGAGAAAGAAAGGGTGGGGGGAGGAGCAGGAGGCCTCAACTCATAGCAGTTACTTCTTAAATGTGCCTTGACTGGGCAAGCCCAGTGTTTCAAACTGGTGACCTCAGCATTCCAGGTCAACACCCTATCCACTGCACCACCACAAGTCAGGCTAAAACATTTTTAATGTCAATTAAAAGACCTGAAAATAACCATCCTTTGTATTATAATTAGAATGTTGACCACATAGGTGTTCGTCACCTTTATTGCAGGCAGGAATTTTCTTGGTAATTAAATACCTTTCAGTTAACAAACATAGTTCCACACGCTACAATAAAGATATATCTTGAAAATATTTTGGTAAAGTGAAAGAAGCCGGTCACACACATGCACACAAAACACATATTATGTGATTCCATTTATATGAAATGTTTTGAATAGTTAATTCTATAGGAACAAAAAGCAAACTATTGCTTGCATAAGGCTGGGGTATAAGGAGAGTGGGAAATTGGGGTGCAATAGCTAAAGGGCACTGGCTTCCTTCTTGAGGTTATAAAAGTGTTCTAAAATTGACTAGTGGTAGTTGCACATATCTGTGAATATACAAAACACCCTCACTGAATTGTACACTTTAAATTGGTGAATTGCATGGTATGTGAATTATATCTCAATAAAACTAAAAAAAAAGTGGTTCTATAATTTCATACTTTCATGGACAGGCCAAGGTGAAAAGATGAAGTCTTTTGAAGGGGACGGGGTGGAGGTTTTACTATTTCTGTCCAAATCAAAACAGGTCCTCAGTTTTCCAATTTGTTTTCTTTCTCCTTGGAGACTGAGGTTGATGGATCTCCATTTCTATCAGTGAAGGTTAAATAAAGCCCCCCACTGTGCTCACTCTTTTGTGGAGAGGTGGGTTTTTACCCATTCATGTGCAGGCTTAGGGACTAAATATGACATATATATTTTTCTCTTTGCTTGAGAAAATTGGGTTGGATTGACAAAATGCCCTCTTGATTGAAAGGACATTTCTGCTTTTAACCACCAACTATATTTCTTCTAGGAGACAACCCAGAAAAGAGACAGCTGTTTTCCTAGATTGGCTTATTTCATGAGTCAGTTAGAAAGTCCCTGAAGATCAGCTTAAGCACTGACAACCCGGGATGAAACTTCCAAAGGTTCCTTTGCTCTGTCTTCACAAGGCACACTGCCCTGAAACTAAATAAAGTTGTCCATGCTGTCCAAATGTCACACTCAGTATTGGCTTTTTATTTATTTATTTTTATTTATTTATTTTTTACAGGGACAGAGAGAGAGAGTCAGAGAGAGGGACTGATAGGGACAAACAGAGAGGAACGGAGAGAGATGAGAAGCATCAATCTTTAGTTTTTCATTGCAACACCTTAGTTCATTTTGATTGCTTTCTCATATGTGCCTTGATCGCGGGCCTTCAGCAGACTGAGCAACCCCTTGCTCGAGCCAGCGACCTTGGGTCCAAGCTGGCGAGCTTTTTGCTCAAGCCAGATGAGCCCAAGCTCAAGCTGGCGACCTCGGGGTCTCGAACCTGAGTCCTCCACATCCTAGTCCGACGCTCTATCCACTAAGCCACCATCTGGTCAGGCAGTACTGGCTTTTTAGTTTCTACCTGTTTTTGGAAGACCCGATAGTATTCCCACATTTCTGGTTGATGGAAAATTTCTACAGAAAGAGGAAACACCTCATTCACATCCAAAAAGATGATGGAGTTGTGGACAGAAATAACCCACTGATAAAGAATTGTGAGTGTGTGCAAGAAGAGAGAAAGTTCTGTCTTGACCAGATAGCTTGGTTGGTTAGAGCATTGTCCCGATGCCCAGAGGATGTGGGTTCAATCCCCGTTCAGGGCATATACAGAAACAAATCAATGTTCCTGTATTTCTCTTTCTCTCTCAAAATCAATAAGTAGCCTGACCTGTGGTGGCACAGTGGATGAAGCGTGGACCTGCAATGCTTGAGGTTGCCAGTTCAAGACCCTGCACTTGTCTGGTCAAGGCACATCTGGGAGTTGATGCTTCCGCTCCTCCCCCGTTTCTCTCTCTCTCTCTCTCTCTCTCTCTCTCTCTCTCTCTCTCTGTCACTCTCTCTCCTCTCTAAAAAATGAATAAATAAAAAGAATTTCTTTTAAAAATCAATAAGTAGCCTGACCTGTGGTGGCACAGTGGATAAAGTGTCAACCTGGGACGCTGAGGTCACCGGTTCTAAACCCTGGGCTTGCCTGGTCAAGGCACATATGGGAGTTGATGCTTCCTGCTCTTCCCCACTTTTCTCTCTCTCTCCTCTCTAAAATAAATTTTAAAAAAATAAAAATAAAAATCAGCCTGATCAGGCGGTGGCGCAGTGGATAGAGCGTCGGACTAGGATGCGGAGGACCCCAGTTCAAGACCCCGAACTCGCCAGCTTGAGCGCGGGCCCATCTGGCTTGAGCGAAGGCTCGCCAGCTTGGACCCAAAGTCGCTGGATCCAGCAAGGGGTTGCTTTGGTCCGCTGAAGGCCCGCGGTCAAGGCACATGTGAGAAAGCAATCAATGAACAACTAAGGTGTCCCAATGGCAATGAAAAACTAATGATTGATGCTTCTCACCTCTCTCCATTCCTGTCTGTCTGTCCCTATCTGTCCCTCACTCTGACTCTCTCTCTGTCCCTGTTAAAAATAAATAAATTAACTAATTAATAAAAAAGAACCTATACTTTAAAAATAAATAAATAAATAAAAATCAATAAGTAAGTTTAATTTAAAAAATAAAATAGAAAGTTCTGATATTCTATAAGAGTCAATAAGCAAAGGGGAATTCATATTATACCACTCAATATGACTGAATTAGGTTATTAAAATTGAAAATATCCATTTCATTTGGACCAATGGTTGATGACATTTAGTCCACTAACTTTCAAACCCAAGTGACAGCCATGAAATTCCACCTAATTTAAACTTGCTGCATGGAATCTAGACCGAAAGTAAAGCAAGTATGGCCCTGACACATACTTCTTTTATTTCAAGTTTTCTTCAAGCCAGCAACCATTCCCCGTTACCACACCACCCTCAAACATGACACAGATGTGTGTTAATAACTTCTTTAGAACAGAAGTCCAAAGTCAGGTATAGTGGCTCAATGCTGCCTGAAAATGTCTACTGAGATTCAGACCAAGAGTAAGAGATGATTTGTTCAGTATTCTGCATGTGTTAACTGATGGTGCCGCGATGTTCCCAGTAAGCCATACTGAACACACTCGTATGTTTGCTTGAAAACATTTTTCTGAAAGAATTTCCAGGCTTCGGCCTGTTGGCTCAGTGCTACAGCGTCAGGCTAGCGTGTGGATGTTCCAGGTTTGATTACCTGTCAGGGCACACAGGAGAAGCAACCATCTGCTTCTCTACCCCTCCCCCTCTTGCTTCTCTCTCTCTCCAACCCCCTCCCCCAGCCATGGCTCCATTGGCTCAAGCTAGTTGGCCTCGGGTGCTGAGGATGGCTCCATGGCCTCCACCTCAGGTGCTAAAATGGTTCCAGTTGCAACGAGGGCAATGCCCCAGATGGACAAAGCATAGCCCCCTAGTGAGCATGCTGGGTTGATCTCAGTGGGACGCATGTGGGAGTCTGTCTCTCTGCCTCCCCACTTCTCACAAAAGAAAGAAAGAGAGAGAGAGAGAGAGAGAAAGAGAGAGAAAGAAAGGGGAAAAAAAGAAATTTCCAAAAGTCTCAGAAATAAAAATCTCTTTTAAGCCAGAAAGTTTGCGTTGGAGAAATCGGAATATGAGATTTTTGTTAAGATAAATTAGAAGGGGAAGGTGTCATGTCCCTGCCATGAAATTCTACTTAATTTTTTAAGTATATAAAGTAAATCAATGTATATTTTTACACAAAGGACCACCTGAATTTGGCATTAAAAACCTGTCCTGAGCTAAGCTGTGAGTAATTCACAGGAGCCAGGAAATATCTCCTGTCTCTTACCACTGCAGCCCCACCTCCGCTGGCAGAGGCCGGCAAGGAGTACACGGGCAAAATGCCATCTTGGCTGGAAAGACATCTCTGCTTTTAATGCCTAGCTTTTATTTCTTTAGGATACAATTTAGCAAACAAATCAGATGCCAGGTTTCTTCATTCTCATCTCTTAATCATGTGCAAAGTATGTGCATTCATACCTCACCCCCCACTCACCTTTCCTTTGTGTTAGAAGAGGATGAATCACACACACAGAATTATAAATCAGTTGGAGAGGATTTTCAGTACACTAAGAAATAATTCTCTGTGTTTGGCACTAAGCTCTTTTCCCTAAGAAAATATCTACCTAGTTTTACACAAGTTACCATAGGCCGAAATATTGATAACAGAGTAACTTGAAAACTACTTATGACAACAGCCTTACTTTAACATCAGCCCATGTTCCTGGGACCACTTGTAGCTGAAAAACCTTGAGGGTTTATTAACAATGCATATTCCAGGATCTCCTGAGTCTGGATCTCTGGGATTAGAGTCTCTGTGTTTTTAACTAATTTTCCAGGTAACTCTGGTGTGCGCTAGAGTTTGCCATGTACACTGCTAAGATGATGGCAAACATTCCCATCATGATTTCACAGAGGTTAGAACAAAACAAAAATCTCCAAAATTAAATCACTTGCATCCTTGGGATTTCTGAATCGCCTCCTAACACTTGCTAATTTTTGGACTGCAAGGCAAACAATACGAAAGCAAAAAGTGATTAATAATTTTTACTCTCAGACGCATGTTATTCAACACCCTCCCCCATAAGAGTTCCAAGTTCACGGTTTTGCAGATACTGAGAAGTTAGATTAAGTTTACAGCTATAATTATGTTATTTCCTTCTAGCCACAGAAATTTATTGTGGTGTGTCTCTGCTTAGATTCTATCATGCAGCAGTGAGCCTTCTAGAAGCAATTTAAAATAAGACTTTACTAATGAGATAATATTAATTAAAAAGGTCACAAAAAATTAAGTTTCTACTTTGTAAATAGAGATATATAATGTGAGACTGGAAGAAGTGACCAGTCATTACTAGGTTTTTGTGTTATGGTTGGTCTGGTCTCTCCTTATATACTACTCCTAAATTTATGTTCATTTTTAAAATTTAAAAAAAAGATAAACATGCTTTTAAAATGTTGACTTCTCAGTTAAAAATATCATCACTAGTTAAATTTTAACTTACTGTTAAACCAACTTCAAAAGCACAAAGTAAGAAAATTTATTTCTTGACCCCGTTATTCCATTAATAGAAATATATCTGAAGAAACACAAAATACTAATTTTTTTTTCAAAATACAAATTTGAAAGAACATATGTACTCTCATGTTCATTGTAGTGTTATTTACAATAGCCAAGATTTGGAAGCAGCCCAAGTACCCATCAGTAGATGAGAGGATAAAAAGCCATCGTGCATTTACCCAGTGGAATAGTCGGGCTGTAAAAAAGAAAGGAAATCTTACCTTTTGTGACAGCATGGATGGACCTGGAGATTATCATGCTAAGTGAAATAAGCCAATCAGAGAAACACAAGTACCATATGATTTCACTCATATGTGGAATCTAATAAACTACAGAAAACAGAAATAGACTTATAGAGAACAGACTGACAGCTATCAGAGGGGGTGGTTTTGGAGGACGGGTGGAAAAAGTTAAGGGATTAAGAAAAATATTTATATATTACTAAGTCTGCAATTCTAATACAACTGTTTTAATTTTTCCATCTCCCTTCTAAGCTTTATTTACAGGCATACATACATAATTTTAACATAGTTAAAATTTTAGCTTGTCTACAAATTTGAATTCTGCTTTTTCTACTTTGCATTATTTTATAAACATGTTTGCACATTTCTGCATAGTTTCAGAATTATTTTATTTTTAAATTCTTATTTATTGATTTTAGAAAGAGAGGAAGGGGAAGAGAGAGAGAGAGAGAGAAAAACCCATCATATTTGTTGTTCCACTTATTTATGCATTTATGAATGGCTCTGACCAGGGATCAAGCCCTCAGCCTGGGCATACTGGGACAATTCTCTAACTAACTAACTGAGCTACCCAGCCAGGACCTTCAGGCCTTCAAAACTATTTTAAAGGCTTTTTCTTTTTTAAGTAGATATACTAACCCTGGCTGGATATCTCGGTTGGGTTGAGCTTTGTCCCAAAGCACAGAGGTTGCTGGTTTGATTCTCAGTCAGGGTACATACAGGAGTAGATCGATTTTCCCATTTATCTCTCTCTCCCTTCTCTCTCTCTAAAATTAATAAATAAAAATTCTTTAAAAAGTAGATGTGCTGTACCTGACCTATTCCTATACACAGGTATATTTCCATTGTATATAGTTTCAAGTTATTATAAATAACAGAATCATCTGTGTATATAAGTTCTTTTTCTTTTAAAAACTATTTCTTTAGAATAAATTCCTAGCAATGGTTTTACTACTCCAAAAGGGAATGAACATTTTTATGGTTCTCAATATATAACATATTTTCCTTCAAAAAAATTGTAACACATTACCATAACCTGTGTGAAAAAGAACTGGGTCCCTAAAAAGACTGAGAGATGAGGTGCTAAGTTTTTTAAAAAGCTTTTCACTTTACTTATGTTAGCGGTAAATATTTACTTTTTTAATAATTATAATTAATGATTTTTAAGCTATCAATATGTCAAGCACCATTTGAAGGGGTTTACATATATAAAAATTATGTTTTTTCCATAAGAACAATTTCAATGCATGAAAACTACAAAAATCTACCCTCTAGTTCTGGCCAGGAAGTGCAGTTGATTGGAGTACCCTCCCAATATGCCAAGGTGGTAGGTTCGATCCCCAGTCAGGGCACATACAAGAATCAACTAATGAATGCATGAATAAGTAAAACAACAAATTGAAGTTTCTCTTTTTCCCTCTCTCTCTCTCAAATCAATAAATAAAATGATATAAAAATCAAAACCAAAAAATCCTACCCTCATATGTTACAACTTCTAATAAAAAAATTAAAATTACCAGAAAATAAATAATCTTATTTCACAGAGGTGGAAGGGCACAGAAAATTTAACTATAAAATAAAGAACAGTATCCTAGATTTTTCAACATATTTCATTTTTGTACTTCAGAGAAACAAGTTAATTCAAAGAGATGAAAGGGTTTTTTTTATTACTGAAAAAAAATTTTTTTTCAGAATTAGAAAATTTATTTTATCTATATCTTTTTTCTTAAAAATGATTGGTGAAACTTAAAAAAGTCCATTAAGGAACTGGGATGATAAAATGCAAAATGACATTAATACTAGTAAACATTTTTCCATAATGAAGGAAACCATTCATAAATGACCTACCTGATCTCACCAAGCACATCAGACTGATGAAGAAGAAGAATCTCAGCATATGGAAACTGGAGAGAGTATTTGTCATGGTCACAACAAAGATTTGCTTTGCGGAACCTTAGAGTTTCAACTGAGGGCTTTGCTCAGAGAGAGTTCAGATAACTAATCTGGAGGTGTGGTGACAACAGGAAGTTCCTGAGGGACTGAAGCAGGTCCCAACCCTTTCAGGATATTTGACTCCTCCTCTTTTCAATAAAAGTCTAGTGTGTTTCTACCTTACACAATTTTATGCATATCTTAATATTAGAATACATATTTGCAGAATGACGAATTCACAATAGTTTCATTCTTTGTGGGAGGTTTATTAGTCATTTGGCTTGGTGTGTTGAAATCAAGTGTGATTTGAGATGTTTTCCTCTCCTGTTCTTGTGAATGAAACAAATCCAGTTAGTGTTCTATTGGCCTGTGTATACAAAACTACTTTTTTATGTTAATTTACACACTCATTCCTCATAGGGCAGTCTTTAGCTTTTATTAAGAACGCTTGAATAAGCCCAATTACATACCTACTGTTAGGTTGTGCTAAGAAGGAAACCATGCCAGACAGGGGGATAAAACAATTTATTGGGGCATCTGTGAACAGATGGGCTGAGTCCTAAAATAATGTCAGCCCCAAGTGCCCAAGGAGTCAAGCCTTTATAGGGTTAGTGAGCAAGGCTAGCCAGGAGGTTGGCCTTGACAGGGAGCCAGGAAGTTAGCCTTGACAGGGGCAGAGAGATGGTTGGTCACTAAGCAACAGAATGTTTAGATAAGTAATGAGAGGAGAGCTATGGGAACCACCCTGGAGCCAAACCATTGTAAGTTTTTCCTGGCTAATTGAGGTTTTTGATAAGGAGCCCTGGACTCAAACCTAACATTCCAGCTTTTTGTTGTTTAAGGAAAAGGGCCAGAAGTCTCTTCTTCCATAGCTACTTGCTGCTAGTTAGGGTCGCTGAAGCATTTTCAGGGAAGGAATGAATGGGAGTTGGCTGGTTATCTATACTGTTCTTCTGAGGTTCTGGCTAGGGACTAGTACGAAATGCTGGCTTGAAGTAGCATAATCTCTCCAATGGATTGGTCTGTAAATGCCCTAAGGTAGTTCTGGAGAAAAGAAGAAAGGAGGCATAGAAAACACGGTACAAAAATTAAAGCGGGGATGAGGAGGGTTATAAGAACAATGAAAGAGAGTAGCCATGCATACCAGTTGATCTTGTTTTGTGATAAGGTGCCAAGGAACTGTAAAATTTAGCATTAGCAACGCCATTTTAAAAAGGAAAAGTCAGGCCTGACCTGTGGTGGCGCAGTGGATAAAGCGTCGACCTGGGAACACTGAGGTCGCCAGTTCAAAACCCTGCACTGGTCCGGTCAAGGCACATATGGGAGTTGATGCTTCCAGCTCCTCCCCCCTTTCTCTCTTTCTTTCTCTCTCTCTCTCTCTCTCTCTCTCTCTCTCACTCTGTGTCTCCTCTCTAAAATGAATAAAATAAAAAATAAAATAAAAAGGAAAAGTCAGGCTTCTTAGCCCCTCCTTTCTGTAGAGAAAGGAAAGAGAAGAATGCAGGAGCTTCCTGACTTACAAGGACAACTGGGTCACCTAGCCATAGTTCAGCTAATTCCTAGAATTCTCTGAAAGGGAGTCTGGGGCCACTTGCCACACAGAGCAAAGAGGATAGAATTTATCTAAAAACCTTAGAAAACAATGTTTATGTACCTTAATCAAGAATTCCTATACTGTAAAGTTATGAGAGTAACTATACGTCTAGACAAAGGAATCATGAGCCCCCCCCTTATGCTCCCCAACCCGTATGTGATTTGGCCTATAAGATCAGCCACAGAATTGTAGAAACTTTCTACATGATTTGGGATTGTGCCCCGTGTAGCTAGCCAGCTAATAAATAAACTCCTTAAAATTTCTTCTGTATCCTGACAAGAAGAAGAAATAAAAGGCATACAAATTGGAAAAGAAGAAGTAAAACTGTCATTATTTGCAGATGATATGATATTGTATATTGAAAACCCTAAAGTCTCAGTCAAAAAACTACTGGACCTGATAAATGAATTCAGCAAGGTGGCAGGATATAAAATTAATACTCAGAAATCAGAGGCATTTCTATACACCAACAATGAAATATCAGCAAAAGAAATTAAGGAAACAATCCCCTTCACTATTGCAGCCAAAAAAATAAAGTACCTAGGAGTAAATTTAACCAAGGAGGTTAAGGACTTGTACTCAGAAAATTATAGAACATTGATAAAAGAAATCAAGGAAGATACAAACAAGTGGAAGCACATACCGTGCTCATGGCTAGGAAGAATAAACATCATTAAAATGTCTATATTACCCAAAGCAATTTATAAATTCAATGCAATACCAATTAAAATACCAATGACATACTTCAAAGATATAGAACACATATTCCAAAAATTTATATGGAACCAAAAAAGAACACGAATAGCCTCAGCAATCTTAAAAAGAAAAAATAAAGCAGGAGGTATCACTCTTCCTGATATCAAGGTTTACTACAAGGCCATTATACTCAAGACAGCCTGGTACTGGCATAAGAACAGGCACATAGATCAATGGAACAGAACAGAGAACCCAGAAATAAACCCACAGCTTTATGGACAACTGATATTTGACAAAGGAGGAAAGAACATACAATGGAGTAAAGACAGCCTCTTTAACAAATGGTGTTGGGAAAATTGGACATCTACCTGCAAAAAAATGAAACTAGACCATCAACTTACACCATTCACAAAAACAAACTCAAAATGGATAAAAGACTTAAATGTAAGCCGTGAAACCATAAACATCTTAGAAGAAAACATAGGCAGCAAGCTCTCCGACATCTGTAGCAGCGGTATATTTGCCGATTTATCTTCATGGGCAACTGAAATAAAAGGCAAGATAAACAAATGGGACTATATCAAACTAAAAAGTTTTTGCACAGCTAAAGACAATAGGAACAGAATAAAAAGACAATCCACACAATGGGAGAACATATTCGACAGCACATCTGAGAAGGGGTTAATAACTAAAATTTATAAAGAACTTATAAAAAGCAACACCAGGAAGACAAACAACCCAATCAAAAAATGGGCAAAAGAAATGAATAGAAATTTCTCCAAAGAGGACATACAGATGGCCAACAGGCATATGAAAAAATGCTCAACATCACTAATCATTAGAGAAATGCAAATTAAAACCACAATGAGATATCACCTCACACCAGTCAGAATGGCACTTATCAGCAAAACAACACAGAATAAGTGCTGGCGAGGATGTGGAGAAAAGGGAACCCTTCTGCACTGCTGGTGGGAATGCAGACTGGTGCAGCCACTGTGGAAAACAGTTTGGAGATTCCTCAGAAAATTAAAAATCGAACTGCCTTTTGACCCAGCTATCCCACTTTTAGGAATATACCCTAAGAACACCATAGCACTGTTCGAAAAGAAGAAATGCGCCCCCATGTTCGTGGCAGCATTGTTCACAATAGCGAAGATCTGGAAACAGCCCAAGTGTCCGTCAGAAGACGAGTGGATTAAAAAGCTATGGTACATATATACTATGGAATACTACTCAGCCATAAGAAACGATGACATCGGATCATTTATAACAAAATGGATGTACCTTGATAACATTATACGGAGTGAAATAAGTAAATCAGAAAAAAAGAAAAACTGAGAACAGCACGATTACATACATAGGTGGGACATGAAAGTGAGGGTATGAGACATGGACAAGAGAGTGTTGGTGATGGGATGGGGGGAGGGAGGGAAGAATGGGATAGGGAGGAGGGGAGGGACGCAGGGAAAACCAGATTGAAGGTGACAGAGGACAATTTGACTTTTGGTGATGGGTATGCAACACAATTGAATGATAAGATAACCTGGAGATGTTTTCATTGTACATATGTACCCTGATTTATTGATGTCACCCCATTAGAATTAATAATAATAAAATATATTAAAAAAAAAAAAAAAAAAAATTTCTTCTGTATCCTGCCTTGGTGTCTCTAAGTAACCCACAAATTAAATACACTACTTTACAACAGTTTAACCAAGCATCCCAGGTGTTAGGTTAACGTTCTCTTATCTTAGCACCTCTTTCAGTTAGCTTATGAGCTGCCTCTCCAACTAGGCCTGATTGTTTGACATAGAAACAGCATTCCTCTTCTAGGAAGAGGCAAAGTTCCCCCTTCAGGAAGGCATCCCACAGAAAAGTGAAGAGATATTCCCTCATGTTGGACAGATAAAATATATTATGCTCACTTTGTTAAAGATGGCGCTGCCCACATGGAAGCCCGTCGCCCAGGTGATAGTATTAGTTGCCCTTCTTGCTTGGGATGGGCGTGATTATATTAATGTGTATTGGGGGAGGGCTTTTATGCCAAAAGCTTTTTAGTTTCTTCTTCTTCTTTTTTTTTTTTTTAACAGGAACAGAGAGAGTCAGAGATAGGGACGGACAGACAGGAACGAAGAGAGGTAAGAAGCATCAATCATTAGTTTTTCGTTGCCATTGCAACACCTTAGTTGTTCATTGATTGCTTTCTCACATGTGCCTTGACTGCGGGCCTTCAGCAGACCGAGCAACCCCTTGCTGGAGCCAGCAACCTTGGGTCCAAGCTGGTGAGCTTTTGCTCAAGCCAGATGGGCCCGCGCTCAAGCTGGCCCACGGGGCACAATCCCAAATCATGTAGAAAGTTTCTACAATTCTGTGGCTGATCTTATAGGCCAAATCACATACGGGTTGGGGAGCATAAGGGGGGGCTCATGATTCCTTTGTCTAGACGTATAGTTACTCTCATAACTTTACAGTATAGGAATTCTTGATTAAGGTACATAAACATTGTTTTCTAAGGTTTTTAGATAAATTCTATCCTCTTTGCTCTGTGTGGCAAGTGGCCCCAGACTCCCTTTCAGAGAATTCTAGGAATTAGCTGAACTATGGCTAGGTGACCCAGTTGTCCTTGTAAGTCAGGAAGCTCCTGCATTCTTCTCTTTCCTTTCTCTACAGAAAGGAGGGGCTAAGAAGCCTGACTTTTCCTTTTTATTTTATTTTTTATTTTATTCATTTTAGAGAGGAGACACAGAGTGAGAGAGAGAGAGAGAGAAAGAGAGAAAGGGGGGAGGAGCTGGGTCTTCCGGCATCCCAGTCCAACGTTCTATCCACTACGCCACCGCCTGGTCAGGCTACAGACCTTATTTAGATTTTACCAGTTTTACATGCATTCATTTGTGTGTGTGTGCAATCTTATTGTTACTGGTGAAACCACTGACCTCAATTCTTGTCTTCTGAAGGAAAGAATTTAGTCACAAGACAACTTGTAGCAAGTAAAGCAAGAATGTGTTGGCTGTGCAGGAATACACTCAGAAGGAACTGAGTGGGCAAAGAAAAGAGTGCCTTGGGACAGGTTCAGGAGGCTAGCCCTGGATGAGCTGCTGCTGCCCATTGTTTTCTTGGTTGCGAGTCTCTTGGGATACCTCAGAGCTTAGGAGAAAGAGAAAGGCAAGGAAAATACACTTGTGGGGAAGGAGAAGGAAAAGAAGAAGGAGGAGGAGGAGGAGGAGGAGGAGGAGAAAAAGAAGGAGGAGGAGGAGGAGGAGGAGGAGGAGGAGGAGGAGGGAAGGAGAGGTAAGGAGAGGAGGAGGAGGAGGAGGGAAGGAGAGGTAAGGAGAGGAGGAGGAGGAAGAAGGCGTGAGTGAGCTCCAAGGAGGGAGAGCTCTCTGGGTCCTCTGTCCTAAGGGCTTTTAAGGGTGGAGAGCTTAGGGAAAGTCCCAGGGGAGGATCTCAATAGAATATTCATCAGCTCCGCAGGTGTGTCATTTTGGGGTTATGGTCTCTATTGATGGGTGCCAGGAGTCAATGCAGCTGGTCCTGAGGTTAGCTGTGGCATCACTTATCTGGTTTTTCTGCCTTTCTGAACCTGGCACTGAAACAAACAGAGGCCTAGATGATTTCCCTAGAGGTTAATGCTTAAGGGCCATTCTCCAGCCCCCTTTGTCACTTTCTTGGTAAGAGGGTCTACCCCACATGACCAGCACCATGCCAGGAAAAGAAAGGGGAGGGGAGGATCCAGACTACATGACCAGGGATATCAAAGGTCAGGGGATCTAAATGGCATGACCAACAGTAAACTAGTGAAGGAACGGTTACCCTGGAAGTGAGATCCTTTTTTCCCAGTCTATCCCTAGGCACCTAGGGCTTTCCACACTGGTGACCTGTGCCTGGCCTATAGTCCTTGCTCTGCTCATGTCTATCTAACTGCTTATCACATTATCACAGGTATAGAATTCTGTAACCACCACCACCATCAAGAAAAGAACTAATCCACGTCTCAAAGACTCCTTGTGTCTCCTTGTGTCACCTCTTTATAGTTACACTCATTCTCAGGTCCTCCTTTCCTCTCCTCCTCTCATCCTTTGTAATCTTTTCTTTTTATATTTGATATTTCTCACTAACCCAAAAAAGAGGAGGTGGGTTTTCCCATTGATTCTTGTGCTGTTTTACTTGATTTTTAATTTTTTATTGACCTTTTAGAGAGAGAAAAGGAAAGAGTGAGAAAGAGACCGGAACATTGATTTGTTCCTGTATGTGCTCTGACCGGGGATTGAACTGACAATATCTGCACTTCAGGACGATATTCTAACCAACTGAGCTATCCAGCCAGGGCTCTTGTACTGTTTCAAATACTAGAAGTAGAAAGGACCTAAGAAGTTAGAGGAAACTTCTGTGCCCACCAGCAGGAAAATCATTAATAATAAGATGAAGATGTTAAAAGTAACACAAAGCCTCCTCACGGAAATGATATTTATTCCTATAATTGGCTAATTTCCAGGAAAAAGTACGTTGGCTCTTTGTAGATAAACACTTGCCATGGTATTCGAACTGATAGGTCCTCAACAAATATTTGTCAGGCTGGTACACTGATCCAATAGGGAGTATTGCAGTCCATAACTAATTGCTAAAGAGAATGTGAAACAATTCTCCATTTGTTCCAGAGGGCAGCTGTTTTCAAATTAGTAAAGTTTTTTTGCAAGTGAAGAAGTAAAAAAGTCAGCAAGTCATTCTTAGGTCACCAAGGGAGAGACACACAAGGCCTGATGAGTTTTTTGTAAGAAGTTTATTCATGTATCTGTGAACAGATGGGCTGAGACCCTAGTGGCATGAGCGGAGAGCTGCAGGAAGGGGGTGCCTACTACAGGGATTACTGCAGGCATCTGCTGCGCTGGGGGTTGGTGCACCTGGACACGCCCAGGTCAGCATATCCTGGTTTGTGGCCTTGGTCGCAGGCTGTCTCCTTTTTCGCCCTGACCCTCAGGCCCTGCCCAAAGGCCTTGTCCCAAGGACACCTTCCAGAACCTCCTGGGGTTGGGGGAGTTGCTTAAGGAGTAGGGGGTGGAGGAAGGTCAGGTGAGGGAGCTGCCCCAGCAGGCGGTTGGGTGAGGTAATTTTGAGTTTAAAGGGGCCTTGGACCCAAACCTGACAGTCACCTATTTGGTTTTCCTATTTATGTGTCCCTAATTTACTTCTCCAAGCAGCACAATTAGACCTAAAGTGCTGACTAAATCATTAACCTGAATCATCACTGCTGTAAACTGCACTCCCTTTCCTAAAATGCCACAGAGGTTCTCCTCCAGGTCTCTCTGCTCAGTGTGTGTAGCCTACTGTTGGGCAGATAAAATATATTATGCTCACTTTGTTAAAGATGGAGCTGCCCACATGGAAGCCCGTCACCCAGGTGATATTATTTGCCCTTATGCTTGGGATGGGTGTGGGGGAAAAGCTGTAATGTAAGCAGGCCAGGTCGTTATGGCCTAAGGCTTGGTTTGTTTTATTGGCTTTTTTAAATTTCTTTTTATTTTATTCATTTTAGAGAGAAGACACAGAGTGAGAGAGACAGAGAGAGAAAGAGAGAAAGGGGGGAGGAGCTGGAAGCATCAACTCCCATATGTGCCTTGACCAGACCAGTGCAGGGTTTTGAACTGGCGACCTCAGTGTTCCCAGGTCGACACTTTATCCACTGTGCCACCACAGGTCAGGCTCCTAAGGCTTGGTTTTAAGAGTAGGCTTTTCCCCACACCCTTGACTGATTGGATGATGTAGGGTGGTGCACTCTCCTGAGGAATCCCATTGTGCCTCAGATGGGTGACTTTGTATCAGAGACTTTCTTGTTTGTATATTGGATTAAGGGTTTGGATTTCTACAGTATAAAGTGGGGCAGGCCAGGAGCTTGCTCTCTCACTTGATTCCTGAGGTATTAGAGAGGAGAGCAGATGAAGGCCACATGGAGGCCAGGAGAAGCAGCCAAGATGGCAGAGTGCTGAGGGAGAAACCCGTTTGTGCAGAGTTTGTGCTGGAGGAGATGGGGAACAGAGGTGAATAAGTCTGGTGAGCTAGAAACCTTTGATTCTAGGAAACTTGGGTAAGTCAGTAGCTTTGTGAGCACTGAATGAATGAGTTTTGGAACCCAGTGTGTAATTTTGCTTGCCCGCCGGGTGCAAGCTAGAATTTAAGCTGATGGCTCACCAGTTGTTGGCTCCATTGTTTTATTACCGACTGTTCGAATCTAATGCGAACCTGCATGGGTAAGGTGGCTGTGATAATGGTGGCCCTGGCTACTGGCTTTACACCCACCTTTTAAGGAAAAGGAAAGGTGCAAATTGTGTGACCAGTTAAGCAATAACAAAATAGTTACCAAGTGGTGAGTGTAATTACCTTGGTGGTAGGCACAGTGCTAAGAGCTTTCATTTAATCCATTTAATAACCCTGTGAGATGCGTGATTTTATTATTTCCATTTTACAGTTGAGAACACTAAGCCTTAGAGAACTTAAGTACTGTATTTTCCTTAAGGCCACACAACTAGTCAGTGGAAAAGATGGGATTTGAAACCAGATCAGCTGACCGGTGCTAGGAACTCTTGGCATTTGTTAGGTCTGAGGTGTGACACAGAAATATGTACACAGTACTTTTTAATGCTTCCCAGGTATGTACTGATTCTGTTACCAGTGAAACAACAAGACCTTGATTCTTGTCTCTTTTTTTTTAAGATTTTATTTATTCCTTTTAGAGAGGAGAGAGAGAGAGAGAGAAAGAGAGGAGGGGGAGCAACAGGGAGAGCAGGAAGCATCAACTCCCATATGTGCCTTGACCAGGCAAGCCCAGGGTTTCAAACTGGCATCTTCAGCATTCCAGGTCGACATTTTATCCACTGTGCCACCACAGGTCAGGTGATTCTTGTCTTCTGAAGGAAAGATTCAGCCACAAGACAACTTGCAGCAAGTAAAGTGAGACTATATTGGCTGTGCAGGAATACACTCAGAAGGGACTGAGTGGGCAAAGAAAAGAGTGCCTTGGGGACAGGCTCAGAAGGCTAGCCCTGGATGAGCTGCTGCTGCCCATTGCTCCCTTGGTTGCAAGTCTCTTGGGATACCTCAGAGCTCAGGAGAAAGAGAGAGCAGCCTAACCTGTGCTGGCGCAGTGGATAAAGCATCGACCTGCATGTGCTGAGGTCACCAGTTTGAAACCCTGGCCTTGCCTTGTCAAGGCACATATGGGAGTTGATGCTTCCTGCATCTCCCCCTTTCTCTCTCTCTCTCAAATAAATAAATAAAATATAAAAAAATATATATGTTAAAAAAGAAAGAAGAGAGGCAAGGAAAAGAAGAGGAGCAGGAAGAAAAGGAGGAGGAGAAAGAGGAAGGCGTGGGTGAGCTCCCAGGAGGAAGAGCTCTCTGGGTCCTCTGTCCTAAAAGCTTTTAAGGGTGGAGAGCTTAGGGGAGGTCCCAGGGGAGGATCTCAATGGAATATTCATCAGCTCCCCAGGGGTATCCTTTTTGGGTTATGGCAGTGGTTCTCAAACTTTGAAGTCGGGGCGCATTTAAAATCCTACAAATAATTGTAGGCACACTATATACAAATTTCTGAGAAATATGTTGTAATATTAAGTCAAATATTAAAGAAAATAATATAAAGTCCAAGCATGCTTTTGTGGTAATTAAACAAAATAAATACGACAAAATTAAATTTATTCTGACATTAAAAAGCATTTTTGTGTTACATTTTTTGTTATGTTTTTTAGAATTTGCAAAAAAGAGGGGTTAAAAAAATTTAAAAAAAGACAAAAAAGTTATCTTTTTATATATATAGATACATCCTTAGTAAGATTTAGTAAATTCAGCAGGTCCCGGTGTGAATGTGTTAAGTTTTTTCATTCTTGTGTTTATGAGAAACATGAGCCTGATGTGTCCTAGTGATTTCTTCAATGTTTGGGCATATATTTGAAAGGCAGACTCTCATTTCCTCATCAATACATTGAAGAATTCCTCTCCTTTTACTCTTTTTTTTTCTTTTTATTTATTCATTTTAGAGAGGAGACACAGAGTGTGTGTGTGTGTGTGTGTGTGTGTGTGTGTGTGTGTGTGTGAGAGAGAGAGAGAGAGAGAGAGAGAGAGAGAGAGAGAAAGGGGGGAGGAGCTAGAAGCATCAACTCCCATATGTGCCTTGACCAGACCAGTGCAGGGTATTTGAACTGGTGACCTCAGTGTTCCCAGGTCGACACTTTATCCACTGCACCACCACAGGTCAGGCTCTCCTTTTACTCTTAATTGTGTTGAGTGCAGAAAACCCCCACCATACATATCAGCTTAACTTTACACCAAACAAAGGATAGAAGAAACTTGCCTCCAGTCTTTCCCGGGGAACATGGGGGGGTAGTGTAAACAATCCAGCACCACAGTTTAACAGCATTTTGCAACCTATCAGGCAAGTGAGGTGGGGGGTTGGGCAGACTGTCAGTTTATAGCCAATTCCCCACACCTTTGTCTCCCAAAAATCTAAACTCCAAAAACCCTGTTGCTTTTTGGTCCCCAACAGGCACATATTTCTCTGGAATAACATAAGGCGCATCTGGAAATCTTCTAGGGTGCACCAATATGCCCTGGTGCACACTTTGAGAACCACTGGGTTATGGTCTGATGGATGGGTGCCAGGGCAGGAGGTCATTTCAATGCACCTGGTCCTGAGGTCAACTGTGGCGTCACTTATCTGGTTTTTCTGCTTTTCTGGCCTGGCACTGAAACACAACAGAGGACTGGAATGTATTTAATGAGATGAGAATCTCATGGTCATTGAGGGCTTAATGCTTAAGGGCTATTTTCCAGTTCCCTATTCACTCCCTTGCTAAGGGGGTCTAAGCCACATGATCAGCAACATGCCAGGTGAAGAATAGTCTTGGGAAAATCCAAACTGCATGACCGGTGATATGAAAGGTCAGGGCATGATCAGCAACATGCTGATGGAGGAAAGGTTGCCCTGGGGGGAGATCCTTGTTTTCCCAGTTTTGTCCTTTGCTAAGCACCTGGAGCTTCCCACCCTGGTGACTTGTACCTGGCCTATAATACTTGCTCTGCTCATGTCTCTCTAACTGCCTACCATAATTCCTTGGGAAGCATTACTAGAATCTACTTCCTGAAAGGAATTCCCTGCAAATTGGGGTGCTAAGAACTGATAAACTTAGATCAGCGATGCTCTTACTTCATAAACACGTACTTCAGCAGATAGATGTTAAGTGACTAGTGGCTTTTGCCTGCTCTTTGGATGAAAATATATTCTTAAATTGTTTGTGTATTTATTTTAAAATTTTTACTTAGTGATTTTAGAAAGAGAAGAAGGTGGAGGAGAGAGAGACAGAAACATCAATTTGTTTCTGTATGTGCCCCGATGGGGGATCAAACCCACAACTTTTGCATCTTGGGATGACACCCTAACCAACCTAGTTATCCAGCCAGGGCTTGTGTCTTATTTATTAATTTATTTTTAGGATCACTAGAGGACCAGAAGTCTGAGGAAGCAAGAGCTGCACGCACTCCACCGGAAAGGAATTCAATTACTTTATAGCTCTTCAGCACACATTTTGTGACTTCCAACGCTGAGGTGGGTGGATTCTGGCATAGTTCTCTCAAACCTTTGCAGTTACTTTTCCTTTAAAAGAAGGAGAAAAAAGGAAGATGAGGAGAAAGAGGAGAACTAATAGCTAGATGGGAACTCTGAGTAAGAAGAAATAAAAATAAAGATATATACCACCATTTAAAAAGTCTCCTTTAATCTGAAGCATATTAAGTCTCCTTTAATCTGAAGCATATTTTGGCAAATGTAGGCGTTGGGTTAAGGTCCAGGGCCCGTTATCAAAACCTCAATCAGCCAGGAAAAACTTTCAATGATTTGGCTCCAAGACAGTTCCCATAGCTTTCCGCCCCTGACTTGTCTAAACATTCTGTTGCTTAGTGACCAACCATCATCCCGTCCCGGGACTCCCCTTCAAGACTAATTTCCTGGCCAGCCTTAGCTCACTAATCCTATAGAAGCTTGAATCCTGTAAAGCCAGTAGTCAAGGCTGCCATCATAGCCGCCTGACCCACGCAGGTTCACATTAGATTCGGACAGATTGTAATGAAACACAGGAGCCAAAAACTGGTGAGCCATCAGCTTTAATTCTAGCTTGCACCCGGCGGGCAAGCAAAAACACACACTGGGCTCCAAAACCCACACATTCAGTGCTCACAAAGCTACTGACTTATCCGAGTTTCCTAGCATCAAAGCTTTCCAGCTCACCAGACTTATTCACCTCTGTTTCCCATCTCCTTCTGCACAAACTCTTAACAAACTGGCTTCTTCCTCAGCACTCTGCCATCTCGGCTGCTTCTCCTGGCCTTCACATGGCCTTACTCTGCTCTCCTCTCTAATACTAATCTCAGGAACCCAGGAACTGAGAGAGAGATCAAGCTACTGGACTGCCCCAGTTTATAGCATAGAAAATCCAAACCCTTAATCCAATCTACAGACAAGAAAGTCTCTGATACAAAGCCACCCATCTGAGGCATAATGGGATTCCTCAGGAGAGTGCACCACCCTACATCATCCAATCAGTCAAGGGTGTAGGGAAGAGCTTACTCTTAAACTAAGCCTTAGGCTATAATGACCCGGCCTGCCCACAGCCTGTTCCAGAACACACATTAATATCAATGAACTTCCATGTGGGCAGCGCCATCTTTAACAAAGTGAGCATAATATATTTTATCTGCCGAACAAATCCCCAGACACTTTGGACTGACGACATTTTAGGACTCCGGCCTTCTCTTCGCAGATCCCCTAATAAATTGTTTTATCTCCATGTTTGGCCTGGCTTCCTTCTAGGCGCAATCTAACATTTGGTGCTGAAATCAGGAAGGCCCAGTTGATAGTGGGCTCCCCCTCCCTTGTCTTCCCTGAATTTACAACACGGAGAGCAGTGTACAGCAGCAGTTCGTCCTGGGCCAACCTTTGATCCTGTCTGGGGCTCCGGGTAGGGGGTTCAACCTCTCTTACACAGGGCCTCTCCAGCCTAGCCCAAAGGGAACTGAAGGGAATCTCTCCCATTTTCATTACTGATGGCCGCAGTCATCACTGGCCAAATTCTGACTCCTCTCCCTCTAGTAAGTGACATCCTGCACTCTCCTACGAATTTCTGATTTGCTGGTTCCAGTGCTGGGCCAGAAATACTCTGCCAGCCACCTGGTCTCAGGATATCCTCAGGTGGGGATGAGCTTCTCCCCTCAAAAGGTGATTCCTTCAACTCCTCTCCCTTAGATGATTGTGACCAGTTTTTTTTTATCCTCCTGACCATACCTCACCCCCTTACGCACTGGGCTGGGTATGCCAAACCAAGCAGACTCCTCTCCTGCTCTGGTCTCTTGGCTGTGCTGCTGGGCATGCCCTCAGCACATCGACACTCCTTGAGTGTCAGCACGGTCACTTGCTTTCTCCTCCGTACTGAATTTTTGCCTGCCATTCACCATGGAAAACTCCCAAACAACCCCCCCCACAAAAAAAACCCACCTTATGAGGTTGTCTCCTGAAAAATCTAAACACTCTCAGTCTAGCAGGAAGCACCCACCCAAAGTGCTCATTTTTGTAACACAGCCTGGCCTCAACACAAATTAGATAATTCTCACTGGCCTGAAAACGAGACTTTTGACTTTAATACTCTAAGATATATTGAAAACTTCTGTCACCGTAATGGGAAATGGTCAGAGATCCCCTATGTTCAGGACTTTTTCCCCTCTAGTCAAGGCCCTCTCTTTGCCAATCCTGTTCTACCTACCAAGTGTTGTAATGTAACGTTCCTGGAACTTACTTCTGTGGGTTCATGTAGAGATGCCAAGTCCAAATAAATTTTTGAGTTTTATTAATATGCTGGCTGCATATGACAAACGGGGTATAGCTCACCCAAATTGTGCAGTGTCAAATATAGCTCTGAGGCTGGTTATATATACATACTTGATCACATATAGGTTGTTGGAAAAGGGGGGGGCATGACACAATCGTTAGCAAGCTTATAACATTTGTCTATCTATAGAATTTATAAAAAACATTCCTACATATTAAAATTTATAAGGTAACACAATAGTGAAGGATGTCGTTTTACATATCAAAAGACATCCCCAAATCTTTTAGTGTCCATCTGCCATTCCTTTGTCTAGAGCAGTGGTTCTTAACCTTTTTTGAGGTACCGAACCCACCAGTTTCATATGCGCATTCACCGAACCCTTCTTTAGTGATAAATAAAATATGATTTTTTTTCCCCAAATTCAAGACATAGGTATATGTTTTTTTACTGGTGCACAAAATGAGCCGTGCATGAACATCACCTTGCTCAAAGAACAAAACCAACAAAGTGTATGAACTCACAACAAATTACGGTATTACTTTACTCTGGCCTCCGCGTCAGAGGCTTCTCTGAACCCCTGAGACAGACTCATCGAACCCCTAGGGTTCGATAGAACCCAGGTTAAGAACCACTGGTCTAGAGGTACATACATCAATCACACATTTTCAGGATGGGAGGGGCTTACAGGATGTCACAGGATAAGTGTTTGTAAATCGCCCTTTAAGATGAAAGGGGACTGACCAGGCGGTGGCGCAGTGGATAGATCGTCGGACTGGGATGGGGTGGACCCAGGTTCGAGACTCCGAGCTCGCCAGCTTGAGCGCGGGCCCATCTGGCTTGAGCAAAACTCCTCAGCTTGGACTCAAGGTCTCTGGCTCCAGCAAGGGGTTGCTCGGTCTGCTGAAGGTGCTGAAGGCCCGCGGTCAAGGCACATGTGAGAAAGCAATCAATGAACAACTAAGGTGTTGCAACGGCAACCAGAAACTAATGATTGATGCTTCTCACCTCTCTCCGTTCCTGTCTGTCTGTCCCTATCTATCCCTCTCTCTGACTCTCTCTGTTCCTGAAAAAAAAAAAAAAGGAAAGGGGAAAGGAAAGGATTACAGTACTTAAATCTTTCCTCCCTCTCCCTCAGCTGGTTGGCTGTTTACCTTCTTCCTCACAGGTGTGGGAAAGGGAGGGGGTCCAAGTCTCCTTCCTTTCATTCAAAATCTAGTACAAAAACCTCTATATTTACAATATAATAGCCCTTCCTAAGCATGAACACAAGTATAAAATCATATTTATAAAATCTCTCTGGCCTGACCTGTGGTAGCGCAGTGGATAAAGCCTCGACCTGGAAACACTGAGGTCGCCATTTCAAAACCCTGCACTGGTTCAGTCAAGGCACATATGGGAGTTGATGCTTCCAGCTCCTCCCCCCTTTCTCTCTCTCTCTCTCTCTCTATCTCTCACTCACTCTGTGTCTCCTCTCTAAAATGAATAAAATAAAATAAAATAAACATTTAAAAAAAAAATCTCTCTGAATGCTAGGCCTAAATTGTAAAATGCCCTTTAAGCTTCTTAGTAAAAGGAGGTTTCTTATCTCAGGATATGGTATGTCCTTGTAAGCCAGGAAGCTCCCACATTCCTGTCCCTCCATTCTCCACAGAAAGGAGGGGGCCAGAAACCTGACTCTTCCTTCTAAAATATTAATATTAATTTTTTCAATTCTTTGGTACCTTACCACACAAGTAGGAAGAAGGCTTGCCTACTCAGTAATCTGGCTTATGTGGGAAACAGGCTGCAAACTGATAGAGTCCTTGTAGTTTAGATTTTGGGGGATAGAGGTGTGGGGGACTGGCAGTAAACTGATGGGGCTCCTTGTTGCTCATCCCCCCTCCTCACTTGCTTGATTAGGTTGCTAGAGGTTGTGGGAGGCTGTAAGGGGACAAAGATCCTTGCACTTTAAGGGTTAAGCCAAAGGCTAAGCTCTTCCCCACAGCTTCTGAATGTTTGATTAAGTCAGTAAAGCAATTTACATGCTCTTCCTTTTATCATTTGTTTTCTGAAGTTAAGGTGTTATGTATAGTGGGGGGGTTTTCTTCATTTGGGAGAATTCTTGGTTTGCCTCAGAAATGTAACTATGTATCAGAGATCTCTTAGTTTTGCAAATGGCTTTGCTCTCTGCACTATAAATAAAGTGTTTGGGGAGTATAGGCTCACTCTAGCAAGCCATCAGTTTGGCAATGGGTCTTCCTAATACCATCTTTTTTCTCTTTGTGTTTATTTTCTAATCCTCTACCTTTCTGTAAGGCCAGGGGCCGCTGCCATCGTGGCCATTCACACTCAGGTTCTCATTTGATTTGGGCAGACAGTAAAGAATAATGGAGCCAGCCTGACCAGGCGGTGGCACAATGGATAGAGCATCGGACTGGGATGCAGAAAACCCAGATTCGAGACCCTGCGCTCGCCAGCTTGAGCACGGGCCCATCTGGCTTGAGCAAAAGCTCATCAGCTTGGACCCAAGGTCGCTGGCTCCAGCAAGGGGTTGCTCGGTCTGCTGAAGGCCCGTGGTCAAGGCACATGTGAGAAAGCAATCAATGAACAACTAAGGTATCACAACAGCAACGAAAAACTAATGATTGATGCTTCTCACCTCTCTCCGTTCCTTTCTGTCTGTTCCTATTTATCCCCTAACTATCCCTCTCTCTGACTCTCTCTCTGTCCCTGTAAAAAAAAAAAAAAAAATAGTGGAGCCAAAAAACTGGTGGGCCATCCTTTATTCTAGCCTTGCACCGGCAGGTTAGTAAAAACAAACACACAGGGCTCCAAAACCCACTCACACATTCTCCGGTTCCACAATCAGGAGAATCTTCTCCTGTTTTTCCTAGAATCAAAGTCGCCCACCAGTCGTAGTCACCTCTGTTCCCCATCTCCTCTCTGCATAAACTCTGCAAAGATGGCTTCCCTCCTTCAGCACCCTGCCATCTTGGCTTCCTTCCCCACCTTCTCCTTCTTCTCTGCTCTTTTCAAAAGTTTTTGGCACAACACCCCTTGTAAGGCCAGGAGCCGCCATCATGGCAGGTTCCCATTGGATTCGGGCTGACGGTGAAGAAATGGCAGAGTCGGAGGATGGTAGGCCATTCTGTTTATTGGTGTCTCACCAAGACAGGCAAGCCACAAGAGAAGACAAGGGAGAAGCAGAAAACCAGCTTTTCCCATGGAGGGCAAGGGATCAGGGAGGCCCCTGCAATGGCAATAGCAGGAACCGAGAGAGCTCAAGCTACTGGTCTCTCCCATTTTATAGCATAGATAATCCAAACCTTTAATCCAATTATACTAACAAGGAAATCTCTGTATAATGGGATTCCTCAGGAGAGTGCACCACCCTACATTATCCAATCAGTCAAGGGTGTGGGGAAAAGCTTACTCTTAAAGCCAAGCCTTAGGTCATAACAACCTGGCCTGCTTACATTACAGCCTTTCCCCCACACCCATCCCAAGCACAAGGGCAAATAATATCACCTGGGTGACGGGCTTCCATGTGGGCAGCGCCATCTTTAACAAAGTGAGCATATTATATTTTATCTGCCCAACACCCCTCCTCCAGAAAACGTTAGCATAACAATGGCCCTTCCCAAGCAGGAAGGCAATTAGCAATTTCACAGAGCAGCACCATTTTTTTTTTTTTTAAACAGGGACAGAGAGAGAGTCAGAGAGAGGGACAGATAGGAACAGGCAGACAGGAATGGAGAGAGGTGAGAAGCATCAATCATTAGTTCTTCGTTGCCATTGCGACACCTTAGTTGTTCATTGATTGCTTTCTCACATGTGCCTTGACCACAGGCCTTCAGTAGACCAAAGCAACCCCTTGCTGGATCCACCGATCTTGGGTCCAAGCTGGCGAGCCTTTGCTCAAGCCAGATGGACCCGTGCTCAAGCTGGTGAGCTTGGGGTCTCGAACCGGGGTCCTCCGCATCCCAGTCCGACGCTCTATCCACTGTGCCACCGCCTGGTCAGGCAGAGCAGCACCATTTTTAACAATAAAAGTGAGCCAACTCAAAAAACACAAATTTTACAAACTTATTTGCTCAACACTTTCTCACTCGAGACCTGCAAAATTACGAGTTGCGCTGGCTCACGACGGGCTCAGACCTCCCTCGCAGCTGGATGCTGATAAGGGACGATTGCATTAGGGTGCAGACAATTTTGAGGAGCTGTGCACCACTTTCAACTACATACAGAAGAAGCGATCTTGCAGCTGCCTTTGTCCAAGGCCCTTTGATGAATCCATATAACCCTTCCCCTATCCCTCCCTCAGGGTTGACACCCTTTGCTGGTCTCAGCCAGCCAGCACCCAGGCGTTTTTAAAATAAATTTTCCTTTTGGAACACACTAGCCTCGTGTTTTTGGTTTGGCCTGTGGTTTTTGCCTTTCGCCTCCAACCTCTTCAAGAAGTAGCTGGGCATAGGGCATTGTCAGTGTAAAGCCAATAGCCACGGCCACCATCACAGCCACCTGGCCAGTGCAGGTTCACATTAGATTCGGACAGTCAGTAATGAAACAACGGAGCCAAAAACTGGTGAGCCATTAGCTTTAATTCTTGCTTGCGCCCGGCAGGCAAGCAAAAACACACACTGGGCTCCTAAACCCACTCATGCAGTGCTCACAAAGCTACTGACTTATCAAACTGAGAGAGCAAGCTCCTGGCCTGCCCCACTCTATACTGTAGAAATTCAAACCCTTAATCCAATCTACAAACAAGAAAGTCTCTGATACAAAGTCACTCATCTGAGACACAATGGGATTCCTCATGAGAGTGCACCACCCTACATCATCCAATCAGTCAAGGGTGTGGGGAAAAGCTTACTCTTAAAACTAAGGCGTAGGTTATAACAACCCGGCCTGCCCACAGACTGTCCCCCAAAACACATTTGAAAGATTGCCGAGTGCCGCCGATGAATGAAGGAAGAGCTGAAACAGCCAGATGAGCAAAAGTCAGGCTTTATTGGGAGGACTCCAGGCGGGTTCGCAGACTCAGAATGGGAGCCCGAGAAACCGCGCCTAACTGGTGGGGTTTAAGATTTTTATACCCCTTCAGGATAGCTGGGGGATTTCCACTGCGGTTTAGGCCTGCAGGTGTCTTGCGCAACCAGGGACATTAACGGTTGAGGAATTTCTATTGTGTTTTCGGACAGGGTGTGTGTGCTAAAGGTTAGTAATTGCAGAAATGCCGAAGATATGAGGGACTTTCCGGTCCCTGCCTGGAGGGTGCTACCAGACTACATTAATTTATCAACGGACTTGCATGTGGGCAGCGCCATCTTTAACAAAGTGAGCATAATATATTTTATCTGCCCAACAGTCAGTATCCCTGTTCCCCTCTCAGTGTCAAACTTATTCCAAATAGAAAAGCACCTTGGTTCCTTCTCCACTGACCCCACCACCTTTGCCAAAGAGTTTGAATATCTCACCCAATCCTGTGACCTAACCTGGCATGTTCCATATATCACCCTTACCTTTTGGGCAGATAAAATATATTATACTCACTTTGTTGAAGATGGCGCTGCCCACATGGAAGTTCGTTGATATTAATATGTGTTCTGGGACAGGCTGTGGGCAGGCCGGGTCGTTATGGCCTAAGGCTTAGTTTTAAGAGTAAGGTCTTCTCCACACCCTTGACTGATTGGATGCTGTGGGGTGGTGCACTCTCCTGAGGAATCCCATTATGCCTCAGATGGATGGCTTTGTATCAGAGACTTCCTTGTTTGTATAATTGGATTAAAGGTTTTGAGTCTATGCTATAAAGTGGAGTAGACTAGTAGCTTGTGCTCTCGGTTCCTGCTATCACCATTGCAGGGGCCTCCCTGATCCCTTGCCCTCCATGGGAAAAGCTGGTTTTCTGCTTTTCCCTTGTCTTCTCTTGTGGCTTGCCTGTCTTGGTGAGACACCAATAAACAGAATGGCCTACCATCCTCCAATTCTGCCATTTCTTCACCGTCAGCCCGAATCCAATGGGAACCTGCATGTATGTGAATGGCCACGATGGCGGCTCATGGCCTTACACTTACCTCCATTCTAACCTTGGAGGAGAAGGAGCAAGTCTGGGCTACTGCCCAGGCTCATGCCCATGACCTTCTTAGCAAGACAATGCCTGTAAGCCAGTAGTCGAGGTCAGGATCACTGCAGCCTGACCCACGCAGGTTCTCATTAGATTCGAACAGTTGGCAATGAAACACAGGAGCCAAGAACTGGTGAGCCATCAGCTTTAATTCTAGCTTGCACCCGGCGGGCAAGCAAAAACACACACTGGGCTCCAAAACCCACACATTCAGTGCTCACAAAGCTACTGACTTATCCAAGTTTCCTAGAATCAAAGCTTTCTAGCTCACCAGACTTATTCACCTCTGTTTCCCATCTCCTCCAGCACAAACTCTTAACAAACTGGCTTCTTCCTCAGCACTCTGCCATCTTGGCTGCTTCTCCTGGCCTTCACGTGGCCTTACTCTGCTCTCCTCTCTAATACTAATCTCAGGAACCCAGGAACCGAGAGAGAGATCAAGCTACTGGTCTCTCCCACTTTATAGCATAGACTCAAAACCTTTAATCCAATTATACAAACAAGGAAGCCTCTGATACAAAGTCACCCATCTGAGGCATAATGGGATTCCTCCCTACATCACCACCCTACATCATCCAATCAGTCAAGGATGTGGAGAAGAGCTAATCTTAAACTAAGCCTTAGGCTATAATGACCCGGACTGCCCACAGCCTGTTCCAGAACACACATTAATATCAACGAACTTCCATGTGGGCAGCGCCATCTTTAACGAAGTGAGCATAATATATTTTATCTGCCCAACAATGCCCATTTCATAGATGCAATGGCAGTCCCCTGGGAAGACCCTAACTGGGACTACCAGGTAGATACCCAGAGCCATCACCACCATGCCCAAATGATTACTTGCTTAATTGCAGGCCTCAAAATGACAGCCAATAAGGCTGCCAACTATGAACAATTTAAAGAAATTAGCTGAGGACTAGAAGAAAACCCAGCCCTATCTCTATTATGCTAATGGAGGCTCTCGAAAAATATACTACCTTAAATCCTACCTCTGCCGAGGGATTCTTATTCCTAAATATTAAGGTGACCAATTGTCCTCCTTTAGGGAGGTCAGTCCTTTTTTTGGTTGTAAGTTCCATCCACCGTGTTAGGCAGATAAAATATATTATGCTCACTTTGTTAAAGATGGCGCTGCCCACATGGAAGTTCGTTGATATTAATGTGTGTTCTGGAACAGGCTGTAGGCAGGCCGGGTTGTTTTAGCCTAAGGCTTAGTTTAAGAGTAAGCTCTTCCCCACACCCTTGACTGATTGGATGATGTAGGGTAGTGCACTCTCCTGAGGAATCCCATTAAGCCTCAGATGGGTGGCTTTGTATCAGAGACTTTCTTGTTTGTATAATTGGATTAAAGGTTTTGAGTCTATGCAATAAAATGGGAGAGAGCAGTAGCTTGATCTCTCTCTCGGTTCCTGGGTTCCTGAGATTAGTATTAGAGAGGAGAGCAGATTAAGGCCATGTGGAGGAGAAGTAGCCAAGATGGCAGAGTGCTGAGGAAGAAGCCAGTTTGTTAAGAGTTTGTGCTGGAGGAGATGGGAAACTGTAAAGCCAGTAGCTGAGGCCATTATCATAGCCGCCAGACCCGTGCAGGTTCGCATTGGATTCGAACAGTCGGTAATAAAACACCGGAGCCACAAACTGGTGAGCCATCAGCTTTAATTCTAGCTTGCACCCGGCGGGCAAGCAAAAACACACACTGGGGCTCCAAAACCCACACATTCAGTGCTCACAAAGCTACTGACTTATCCGAGTTTCCTAGAATCAAAGGTTTCTAGCTCACCAGATTTATTCACCTCTGTTTCCCATCTCCTCCTGCACAAACTCTTAACAAACTGGCTTCTTCCTCAGCACTCTGCCATCCTGGCTGCTTCTCCTCCACATGGCCTTAATCTGCTCTGCTCTCTAATACTAACCTCAGGAACTCAGGAACCAAGAGAGAGATCAAGCTACTGTTCTCTCCCACTTTATAGCAGACTCAAAACCTTTAATCCAATTATACATACAAGAAAGTCTCTGATACAAAGCTACCCATTTGAGGCATAATGAGATTCCTCCCTACATCACCACCCTACATCATCCAATCAGTCAAGGGTGTGGGGAAGAGCTTACTCTTAAAGCCAAGCCTTAGGTCATAACAACCTGGCTTGCTTACATTACAGCCTTTCCCCCACACCCATCCCAAGCACAAGGGCAAATAATATTACCTGGGTGACGGGCTTCCATGTGGGCAGCGCCATCTTTAACAAAGTGAGCATATTATATTTTATCTGCCCAACAGAAACAGAGGTGAATAAGTCTGGTGAGCTAGAAAGCTTTGATTCTAGGAAACTCGGATAAGTCAGTAGCTTTGTGAGCACTGAATGTGTGGGTTTTGGAGCCCAGTGTGTGTTTTTGCTTGCCCGCCGGGTGCAAGCTAGAATTAAAGCTGATGGCTCACCAGTTTTTGGCTCTGGTGTTTCATTACTGTAAAGCCAGTAGCCAGGGCCACTATCACAGCAGCCTGACCCACACAGGTTCGCAATGGATTCGGACAGATGGCAATGAAACACAGGAGCCAAAAACTGGTGAGCCATCAGCTTTAATTCTAGCTTGCACCCGGCGGGCAAGCAAAAACACACACTGGGCTCCAAAACCCACACATTCAGTGATCACAAAGCTACTGACTTATCCGAGTTTCCTAGCATCAAAGCTTTCCAGCTCACCAGACGTATTCACCTGTTTCCCATCTCCTCCTGCACAAACTCTTAACAAACTGGCTTCTTCCTCAGCACTCTGCCATCTCGGCTGCTTCTCCTGGCCTTCACGTGGCCTTACTCTGCTCTCCTCTCTTCTAATACTGAACTCAGGAACCAAGAAAGAGAGCAAGCTCCTGGTCTGCCCCTGTTTAAAGCATAGAAAATCCAAACCTTTAATCTAATCTACAAACAAGGAAGTCTCTGATACAAAGCCACCCATCTGAGGCATAATGGGATTCCTCAGGAGAGTGCACCACCCTACATTATCCAATCAGTCAATGGTGTGGGGAAGAGCTTACTCTTAAAACTAAGCCTTAAGCTATAACCACCCGGCCTGCTTACATTACAACTTTTCCCCCACAGCCATCACAAGCATAAGGGCAAATAATATCACCTGGGTGACGGGCTTCCATGTGGGCAGCACCATCTTTAACAAAGTGAGCATATTATATTTTATCTGCCGAACAATTACCGACTGTTCGAATCCAATGCGAACCTGCGTGGGTCAGGCTGCTGTGATGGCGGCCTCGACTATTGGCTTTACACACCCTCAAAAAGTGTCCCCCTACAAGTCCTCCTTTTTGATATTGGAAGACTAATCTGTAAATGTCTGTATACGATCCATGCAGAGTCGATCCATTGCATGTGATGTGACGTATTTGTATTTGACATGACAATTCATCATGGATCAGTACAGTGCAATGAGACGTGATTATGAGATGCATGCACTCTGCACAGGAGACCTTGAGAAAACATGCAATATACCGAGTGTGCAAATGTCTTTGTGTAATTCTTACTGAAACACAACATGGCACATATGATATTTTAGACTCATAATTATTTCCTTCGCAGTGAATATTCACTCATAGACAGGTAAGCACAA
Source organism: Rhynchonycteris naso (assembly GCA_037038555.1). NCBI lineage: Eukaryota > Metazoa > Chordata > Mammalia > Chiroptera > Emballonuridae > Rhynchonycteris > Rhynchonycteris naso. The sequence continues at coordinate 42,767,163 of CM073002.1, forward strand.
TTTACATTTTATTAATTCATTATCTATTTAATAATTTCCTAAATGTATAATTTTATTTACAAGTATTTTCTTAAAATTCAAGTTTTAAAGTGAAAATCTAACCTCAAACCATAACTATTAATAATGAGTTTTGATTAAACAGTTGTATAAAACAGACGTTCTTTAATTAAAAAATGATAAATACACACGAATATCACTCTAAATTAGTGGTTTTGTTTGACATTTAGTTTTACTAAATGAGCATTTTTTTCTTACAATTATTATTAAACATTAATAGTCATGTAAGCATAATTACAATATAAAATATTACAAAGGTTTTTATTATACATTTATCATATTATAGTGTATTATTGTTGCAATGAATAAAATGTTTCTTTTCTTTATGATTGTAAAGCCAGTAGTCGCGGCCCCTATCACAGCCGCCTGACCCACGCAGGTTCGCATTGGATTCGGACAGATGGCAATGAAACACAGGAGCCACAAACTGGTGAGCCATCAGCTTTAATTCTAGCTTGCACCCGGCGGGCAAGCAAAAACACACACTGGGCTCCAAAACCCACACATTCAGTGCTCACAAAGCTACTGACTTATCCGAGTTTCCTAGAATCAAAGCTTTCTAGCTCACCAGACTTATTCACCTCTGTTTCCCATCTCTTCCTGCACAAACTCTTAACAAACTGGCTTCTCCCTCAGCACTCTGCCATCTTGGCTACTTCTCCTCCACATTGGCCTTAATCTGCTCTGCTCTCTAATACCAAACTCAGGAACTCAGGAACCAAGAGAGAGAGATCAAGCTACTGCTCTCTCCCATTTTATACCATAGAATCAAAACCTTTAATCCAATTATACAAACAAGGAAGTCTCTGTATAATGGGATTTTCTCAGGAGAGTGCACCACCCTACATCATCCAATCAGTCAAGGGTGTGGAGAAGAACTTACTCTTAAACTAAGCCTTAGGCTATAACGACCTGGCCTGCCCACAGCCTGTTCCAGAACACACATTAATATCAACAAACTTCCATGTGGGCAGTGCCATCTTTAACAAAGTGAGCATAATATATTTTTTATCTGCTGAACAATGATATTGTTTTCTTCAATTTATTTTTTGTCCTTTTCATTGTAAAAAAGGTGATCACATTAATAATAAGGCCAAGATTATTATTAAGACAGTGAATAAGATCAAAGTCACATTATAAGGAGGACACACTTTTCTTGAGTGAAAGAAGTTGGTTTCCAGAAGAAAATGAATTTTCTGGGAAAGCTTTTAACACTCTGATAACGATGACAATGGGAAAATTTGCAAGACTAAAGGCTGAATTGGAGGGCAGAGTCCATATTGATCTGTGGAAGAGAGGTAGGGTTTAAAGAAGGGGGCTGGGGCTTGAAAAGGCTTGAAGGACAGGATCTCAGATAGAAGTGGACCAGTGTCTTTTAGAAAACTGAGGTAACAGTTTAGGATACCTCATGGAAACTTAAGCAATGAGGTTGTGCCCCTCTGGGAGTACAAGGGTGCAACTTATCCAGACCAAGGGCAGAAATCTCATTGTCCTTGTGACTCTGTAAAGCCAGTAGTCGAGGCCACCATCACAGCCGCCTGACCCACGCAGGTTCACATTAGATTCGGACAGATTGTAATGAAACACAGGAGCCAAGAACTGGTGAGCCATCAGCTTTAATTCTAGCTTGCACCCAGCGGGCAAGCAAAAACACACATTGGGCTCCAAAACCCACACTTTCAGTGCTCACAAAGCTACTGACTTATCCGAGTTTCCTAGAATCAAAGGTTTCTAGCTCACCAGACTTATTCACCTCTGTTTCTCATCTCCTCCTGCACAAACTCTTAACAAACTGGCTTCTTCCTCAGCACTCTGCCATCTCGGCTACTTCTCCTCCACATGGCCTTAATCTGCTCTCCTCTCCAATACTTCAGGAACCAAGAGAGAGAGATCAAGCTCCCAGACTGCCCCAGTTTATAGCACAGAAAATCCAAACCCTTAATCCAATTATACATTGTAAAGCCAGTAGTCGCGGTCTGAATCACAGCCGCCTGACCCGTGCAGGTTCGCATTGGATTCGGACAGATGGCAATGAAACACAGGAGCCAAAAACTGGTGAGCCGTCAGCTTTAATTCTAGCTTGCACCCGGCGGGCAAGCAAAAACACACTCTGGGCTCCAAAACCCATACATTCAGTGCTCACAAAGCTACTGACTTATCCGAGTTTCCTAGCATCAAAGCTTTCCAGCTCACCAGACTTATTCACCTCTGTTTCCCATCTCCTCCTGCACAAACTCTTCCTCAGCACTCTGCCATCTTGGCTGCTTCCTCTCCTCCATGTGGCCTTAATCTGCTCTGCTCTCTTCTACCTCAGGAACCAAGCACCAAGAGAGAGATCAAGCTCCCGGACTGCCCCAGTTTATAGCATAGAAAATCCAAACCCTTAATCCAATCTGCAGACAAGAAAGTCTCTGATACAAAGTCACCCACCTGAGGCATAATGGGATTCCTCCCTACATCACCACCCTACATCATCCAACTAGCCAAGGGCGTGGAGAAGAGCTTACTCTTAAAACAAAGCCTTAAGCTATAATGACCCCGGCCTGCTTACATTACAACTTTTCCCCCACAGCCATCACAAGCATAAGGGCAAATAATATCACCTGGGTGACGGGCTTCCATGTGGGCAGCACCATCTTTAACAAAGTGAGCATAATATATTTTATCTGCCCAACATACATAAAGAAAGTCTCTGATACAAAGCCACCCATCTGAGGCATAATGGGATTCCTCAGGAGAGTGCACCACCCTACATCATCCAATCAGTCAAGGGTATGGGTAGAACTTAATCTTAAACTAAGCCTTAGGCTATAACAACCTGGCCTCCCTACATTATAGCTTTTCCCCCACAGACATCTCAAGCATAAGGGCAAATAATATCACCTGGATGACGGGCTTCCATGTGGGCAGCGCCATTTTTAACAAAGTGAGCATATTATATTTTATCTGCCGAACAGACTCCATATGGCTTTGGGATTCTCCTCCGGCCCCCCAGTGAAGAGTTTCTAGGTCCAGGAATGGCTGTGGCAGTGATTAGGTTGGGGTTAAGGATAATCTCATTCCTTGACCAGTGGATGGATAGCAGCTTATACCCCCACTGTGGACAACAGGATAGCAAAGGCATCAACTGGCAGACAAGTCCTAGTGGGGAGTGATGGTAAGGCTGAGATCCTTCCTTTTCTCTGTTTCTGAAGTCAACTTAAGAGACATTAAGAGGATACACAGGGTTTTGGCCAAGAAGCTTAGTTGGTTAGAGCAGCATCCTAATATGAAAAAGTGGTAAGTTTGATTCCCCAGGCAGGGTACATACAAGAAGCAACCAATGAATGCAGAAATAAGTGGAACAACAACTCCATCTTTCTCTCCCACCTCCCCCAATAGAAATCAATTGGAAAAAGAAAAGTGACATGAAGGGATTGTACATTTTCCAAAGTGGTGAGGGGGTAGTTGTGACGGTCACGAGTTGTTTGCTGATGAGGTCCAGGGATTCAGACTAGAGTTTCCATTTTTCATGTCATGGAGCATGACTGTTCGGCAGATAAAATATAATATGCTCACTTTGTTAAAGATGGTGCTGCCCACATGGAAGCCCGTCACCCAGGTGATATTATTTGCTCTTATGCTTGTGATGGCCGTGGGGGAAAAGTTGTAAGCAGGCCGGGTTGTTATAGCTTAAGGCTTTGTTTTAAGAGTAAGCTCTTCTCCACACTCTTGACTGATTGGATGATGTAGGGTGGTGATGTAGGGAGGAATCCCATTATGCCTCAGATGGGTGACTTTGTATCAGAGACTTCCTTGTTTGTATAATTGGATTAAAGGTTTTGAATCTATGCTATAAAGTGGGGAAGAGCAGTAGCTTGCTCTCTCTCTTGGTTCCTGAGTTCCTGAGATTAGTATTAGAGAGGAGAGCAGAGTACGGCCGCGTGAAGGCCAGGAGAAGCAGCCGAGATGGCAGAGTGCTGAGGAAGAAGCCAGTTTGTTAAGAGTTTGAGCAGGAGGAGATGGGAAACAGAGGTGAATAAGTCTGGTGAGCTGGAAAGCTTTGATGCTAGGAAACTCGGATAAGTCAGTAGCTTTGTGAGCACTGAATGTGTGGGTTTTGGAGCCCAGTGTGTGTTTTTGCTTGCCCGCCAGGTGCAAGTTAGAATTAAAGCTGATGGCTCACCAGTTTGTGGCTCCTGTGTTTCATTGCCATCTGTCCGAATCCAATGCGAACCTGCATGAGTCAGGCTGCTGTGATGGCGGCCTCGACTACTGGCTTTACAATGACCAACATTTTAGTATTGGGTACGTGCGGGTCCTACTGATGGGAAAAAGAAAAAAAATGTGTTGTACTAGTGTGCTCTGAGACTTTATGCTCATACTTCTTAAATTTTGGTGGCCAGAACCTGAGAGAAGCAGCTAGTAGTTTTCTGATTTTTTTTTTTTTTTGAACGAAGATTGTTCTTTTGTTTGGGGGCATTTCTTCACAATACTAGAATGGTATTCTTAGTTTGGCAAAAGCAAGACCAGCCTGACCAGGAGGTGGCGCAGTGGATAGAATGTCAGACTGGGATGTGGAGGAACCAGGTTAGAGACCCCGAGGTGACCAGCTTGAGCATGGGCTCATCTGGTTTGAGCAAAGCTCACCAGCTTGGACCCAAAGTTGCTTGCTTGAGCAAGGGGTAAATCGGTCTGCTGAAGGCCCTCGGTCAAGGTACGTGTGAGAAAGCAATCAAGGAACAACTATGGTGTCGCAACGGCAAAGAAAAACTAATGATTGATGCTTCTCGTTTCTCTCCGTTCCTCTCTGTCTGTCCCTATTGTTGGGCAGATAAAATATAATATGCTCACTTTGTTAGAGATGGCGCTGCCCACATGGAAACACGTCACCCAGGTGATATTATTTGCCCTTATGCTTGGGATGGGTGTAGGGGAAAGGCTGTAATGTAAGCAGGCCGCGTTGTTATAGCCTAAGACTTGGTATTTTTTTTTATTTTAATTTTTTATTTTATTTTATTCATTTTAGAGAAAAGACACAGAGTGAGAGAGTGAGAGAGAGAGAGAAAGAGAGAAAGGGTGGAGGAGCTGGAAGCATCAACTCCCATATGTGCCTTGACCAGACCAGTACAGGGTTTTGAACTGGCGACCTCAGTGTTCCCAGGTCGACGCTTTATCCACTGCGCTACCACAGGTCAGGCTACCTAAGGTTTGGTTTTAAGAGTAAGCTTTTCCCCACACCCTTGACTGATTGGATGATGTGGGGTGGTGCGCTCTCCTGAGGAATCCCATTATACAGAGACTTCCTTGTTTGTGTAATTGGATTGGAGGTTTTGATTTTACACTATAAGGTGGGACAGACCAGCAGTTTACTCACTCTTGGTTCCTGAGGTATTAGAGATGAGAGCAGATTAAGGCCATGTGGATGGAGTCCAGGAGAAGCAGCCAAGATGGCAGAGTGCTGAGGGAGAAGCCAGTTTGTGCAGAGTTTGTGCTGGAGATGGAGATGGGGAAGAGAGGTGAATAAGTCTGGTGAGCTAGAAAGCTTTGATGCTAGGAAACTCGGATAAGTCAGTAGCTTTGTGAGCACTGAATGAGTAGGTTTTGGAGCCCAGTGTATGTTTTTGCTTGCCCGCCGGGTGCAGGCTAGAATTAAAGCTGATGACTCACCAGTTCTTGGCTCCGTTGTTTCATTATCGACTGTCCGAATCTAATGCGAACCTGCACTGGCCAGGTGATCCTGTTGGTGGCCTCGACTACTGGCTTTACACTCACTTTGTTAAAGATGGAGCTGCCCACATGGAAGCCCGTCACCCAGGTGATATTATTTGCCCTTATGCTTGGGATGGGTGTAGGGGAAAGACTGTAATGTAGGCAGGTCGGGTCATTATAGCCTAAGGCTTGGTTTTAGGAGTAAGCTTTCCCCCACACCCTTGACTGATTGGATGGTGCACTCTCCTGAGGAATCCCATTATGCCTCAGACGGGTGACTTGGTATCAGAGACTTCCTTGTTTGTAGATTGGATTAGAGGTTTGGATTTCTACAATATAAAGTGGGGCAGGCCGGGAGCTTGCTCTCTTGGTTCCTGGGGTATCAGAGAGGAGAGCAGATGAAGGCCACATGGAGGCCAGGAGAAGCAGCCAAGATGGCAGAATGCTGAGGAAGAAGCCAGTTTCTTAAGAGTTTGTGCTGGAAGAGATGGGGAACAGAGGTGAATAAGTCTGGTGAGCTAGAAACCTTTGATTCTAGGAAACGCGGATAAGTCAGTAGCTTTGTGAGCACTGAATGTGTGGGTTTTGGTGCCCAGTATGTGTTTTTGCTTGCCCGCCAGTTGTAAGCTAGAATTAAAGCTATTGGCTCACCAGTTCTTGGCTCTGTTGTTTTATTACCTACTGTTTAAATCTAATGCGAACCTGCATGGGTCAGGCTGCTGTGATGGTGGCCCTGGCTACTGGCTTCACATTTGGCATAGTCTGTGGCAGAATTTCATACAGATCGGCATGGAGTCACCACCACCTTTGAGCGATGGAGTAGAGTACTGGTTGCTGTTATGGTTTCCCATAGCTGTTTTTTGGGGGACTGTAGGCTGGCTCACTTTTACCGCCATGCATTAGGAAACTGAGAGCTCTATGGAAGAGGCTGCTTGGGACCTGCAAACCGAGCAGTGGAAGGAGCTGGAGGAAATGTGGGAGAAAGAGATGCCGACCCTGGAGCTGGAGGAAGCACTGGAGGAGGAGGCCCACCAGGTTTGTGAGATTCGCCTTGAAATGGAGCAGCTGCCAGAGAAGGAATCACAGGTTCGTGAGTTGGAGATTGCTCTGGACGTTGTGGAGAGCCAGCAGCGGCATGAGGCCGGGCCTGAGGCAGGGGTCGGTGCTGGAGCTGCAAGGCCTGCTGAGCAGAAGGCAGCAGTGGCCCGGGGCTCAAGCCCAGCAGCAGGAGCTGATGTTTTCAGTTCCTTTTTGGAGGATGAGGAGAATCGGGCTGGAGTTGCGTTCGCAGTCTCCAGAAGGTGAGAGCCCAGCAGAAAGGAGTAGCTACACTCCTGGTAGGTCTGCGATTTTGGGATATAGGGGTGGATGCCATCATGCTCTCTGGAGCAGAGATGGAAATGCTGACTGCCATTGCCACATGTTTCTCTTTAGGACAGTTTGAGACCTGCAATGATGGCAGGAATGAGGGCGGAGGCTAAAGCCCCATGTTTGTGGACTGATTTCCTGGACTATGACCGGATGGGCACAGGCTCCTTTGTTGAATGGACTTATGGATTTTGGACACTGTGAAATACCCTGATGGGGTCGGGGGTGGGTTTGATGGAGGCCCTGCCCCTGCCCCGGGAAGCCTTTCCAACGGCAAGAAAGAAGGCTAAGGACATTTTGCACTTTTGGCAAAGTGCTCAGAGACTGGTGAAATGTGTGTACCTTTGTAATTGTTGAAATTGTATAATTTGTCATGGTGTTGTAATTTGTGTAATGTGCCTAATTTCCTTGTATAGGGATGCCAGTGGTGTAGATTGTGGGTAGTAAAGTGAGCATAGGGGTGGATTGTTGAGCAGATAAATATAATATGTTCACTTTGTTAGAGATGGTGCTGCCCACATGGAAGCACGTCACCCAAGTGATATTATTTGCCCTTATGCTTGGGATGGGTGTAGGGGTAAGGCTGTAATGTAAGCAGGCCGGGTTGTTATAGCCTAAGGCTTGGTTTTAAGAGTAAGCTTTTCCCCACACCCTTGACTGATTGGATGATGTGGGGTGGTGCACTCTCCTGAGGAATCCCATTGTGCCTCAGATGGGTGGCTTTGAATTGGAGACTTCCTTGTTTGTGTAATTGGATTGGAGGTTTTGATTTTACACTATAAGGTGGGACAGACCAGCAGTTTACTCACTCTTGGTTCCTGAGGTATTAGAGAGGAGAGCAGATTAAGGCTGTTGGGCAGATGAAATATATTATGCTCACTTTGTTAAATATGGCGCTGCACACATGGAAGTTCATTGATATTAATGTGTGTTCTGGAACAGGCTGTGGGCACACCAGGTCGTTGTAGCCTAAGGTTTAGTTTTAAGAGTAAGCTTTTCTCCACACCCTTGACAGATTGGATGATGTAGGGTGGTGCACTCTCCTGAGGAATCCCATTATACAGAGACTTCCTTGTTTGTATAATTGGATTAAAGGTTTTGATTCTTTGGTATAAAGTGGGAGAGACAAGTAGCTTGATCTCTCTCTCTTGGTGCTTGGTTCCTGAGGTAGAAGAGAGGAGAGCAGAGTAAGGCCACGTGAAGGCCAGGAGAAGCAGCCAAGATGGCAGAGTGCTGAGGGAGAAGCCAGTTTGTGCAGAGTTTGTGCTGGAGAAGGAGATGGGGAACAGAGATGAATAAGTCTGGTGAGTTAGAAAGCTTTGATGCTAGGAAACTTGGATAAGTCAGTAGCTTTGTGAGCACTGAATGTGTGGGTTTTGGAGCCCAGTGTGTGTTTTTGCTTGCCCGCCGAGTGCAAGCTAGAATTAAAGCTGATGGCTCACCAGTTCTTGGCTCTGTTGTTTCATTACCGACTGTCCGAATCTAATGCGAACTTGCACTGGCCAGGCGGCTCTGTTGGTGGCCTCGACTACTGGCTTTACACTCACTTTGTTAAAGATGGAGCTGCCCACATGGAAGCCCGTCACCCAGGTGATATTATTTTCCCTTATGCTTGGGATGAGTGTGGGGGAAAGACTGTAATGTAGGCAGGTCGGGTCATTATAGCCTAAGGCTTGGTTTTAGGAGTAAGCTTTCCCCCACACCCTTGACTAATTGGATGATGTAGAATGGTGCACTCTCCTGAGGAATCCCATTATGCCTCAGACGGGTGACTTGGTATCAGAGACTTCCTTGTTTGTAGATTGGATTAGAGGTTTGGATTTCTACAATATAAAGTGGGGCAGGCCGGGAGCTTGCTCTCTTGGTTCCTGGGGTATCAGAGAGGAGAGTAGATGAAGGCCACATGGAGGCCAGGAGAAGCAGCCAAGATGGCAGAATGCTGAGGGAGAAGCCAGTTTGTTAAGAGTTTGTGCTGGAAGAGATGGGGAACAGAGGTGAATAAGTCTGGTGAGCTAGAAACCTTTGATTCTAGGAAACTTGGTGTTGGGCAGATAAAATATATTATGCTCACTTTGTTAAAGATAGCGCTGCCCACATGGAAGTTCGTTGATATTAATGTGTGTTCTGGAACGGGCTGTGGGCACACTGGGTTGTTGTAGCCTAAGGCTTAGTTTTAAGAGTAAGCTCTTCTCCACACCCTTGACTGATTGGATGATGTAGGGTGGTGCACTCTCCTGAGGAATCCCATTATAGAGAGACTTCCTTGTTTGTATAATTGGATTAAAGGTTTTGATTCTATGGTATAAAGTGGGAGAGACCAGTAGCTTGATCTCTCTCTTGGTTCCTGAGGTTAGTATTAGAGAGGAGAGCAAATTAAGGCCACGTGGAGAGGAGAAGCAACCTAGATGGCAGAGTTCTGAGGGAGAAGCCAGTTTGTTAAGAGTTTGTGCTGGAGGAGATGGGAAACAGAGGTGAAGAAGTCTGATGAGCTAGAAAGCTTTGATTCTAGGAAACTTGGATAAGTCAGTAGCTTTGTGAGCACTGAATGTGTGGGTTTTGGAGCCCAGTGTGTGTTTTTGCTTGCCCGCCGGGTGCAAGCTAGAATTAAAGCTGACGGCTCACCAGTTCTTGGCTCCATTGTTTTATTACCGACTGTTCGAATCTAATGGGAACCTGCACGGGTCAGGCTGCTGTGATGGTGACCCCGGCTACTGGCTTTACACTCGGATAAGTCAGTAGCTTAGTGAGCACTGAATGAGTGGGTTTTGGTGCCCAGTGTGTGTTTTTGCTTGCCCGCCAGTTGCAAGCTAGAATTAAAGCTGATGGCTCACCAGTTCTTGGCTCCGTTTTTTTATTTATTTATTATTTATTTATTTTGGAGAGGAGACACACACACACACAGAGAAAGAGAGAGAGAGAGAGAGAGAGAGAGAGAGAAAGAAAGCGGGGAGGAGCTAGAAGCATCAACTCCCATATGTGCCTTGACCAGACCAGTGCAGGGTTTTGAACTGGCGACCTCAGTGTTCCCAGGTCGATGCTTATCCTGCGCCACCACAGGTCAGGCCGGCTCCATTTTTTCATTACTGACTGTCCGAATCTAATGAGAATCTGCATGGGTCAGGCAGCTGTGATCCTGACCCTTACTACTGGCCTTACACCTATCTATCCCTCTCTCTGACTCTGTCCCTGTAAAAAAAAAAGAAAAAAAAAAAGGTAAGACCTACTGTTAAAGTGGAATGGACAGTTGGGGCACAGCTAAACTGTTCTGCGTAATAATACCATCGTTGGTTTTAAGTTAACTGGGAGTCAGCTTGAAATGGGTTGGTGTAGTGGTGGAAGGAAAATTCTTTTCTGCTGGTGGTGTGTAAAAGATGTGGAGAAGAGTAGAGAGATGATGGATGGGAAGGAGATTCCTTTTGAGAGGCTCTGTAATTCTCCTGTTACAGTATCCTCAAAATTTCTGTAACATCCTGGTGTTAGCTGTGTTTTGGAGAATTAAGGGGGGGGGGCCTTAGGATTTGCTTCCATCTTCTAAGAACTGCCCCCTACCCCTAAGCCAGAGTGGAGGTAACCACAGGTAGTTTAGTAAGTGGTTCTGGAGCTCTAGTGGGTGGCTTGCAGCAGAATTCCGGAACACTATTTGTTGAACAAAGGATGAGGCTGAACTGGGGAGTTCCTGTGTTGAAGTTCTAGCATGTCTGGAAGTCTGGCCTTAAATGAATCACTGGTAAGGATCAAGTGCAGACTGGGATGGATTTGTGGGAGAGAAAAACTGAAGATTCCCAGCACTGGGGGTGGGGGCTGGGTTTTCTATCACTTAGTAGGGGGAGGGGCTTTTACTGTTGTTAATAATTAACCAGGAAATGTAATTTCGAGATACCTGAGAATAATTAGCATATCCTGCCAGCCCAGGGAAGGAGACTGGAAGGTAGGTACTAGTAGGCCTCAGGTACCTTTTAATTCTTAATCCTCTGCAAAGCCTTCTTGGAGTTCTGACCTTCCGTTCTCCCTAGCTTGTGATTTTACTTTCTCTTGCTTCAACTGCATTTTGCAGACGCCTTTATCAAAGCAGCCAATTGTCCAGTAATTTGTGTAATTTGTAATCTTGTCTCTCCCAGTAGACCCCTAAGGCGGGAGATTGGCGCTGGTTCTCAGACCCCGGTACAAATTCTAGCTATGCCACTAGCTAGCTTTGTGACCTTAGGCAAATTACTTACTTGTTCTATGCCTTGATTTCCTTATTTATTAAAAATGGGCACAAGACTCTCCAATGCCTGCAGTTACTGGAAGAAATGAAAGTGACAGTTCATGTCAAGTACAAGGTATAAGTAAAATATAGGGCTCCTAGCATGGTAAACATTTGTTAATTAACCTGACTTGCCTTTACTTTGTGGTGGTAAACATTTACTGAGTACCTACTGTATTTCAGGCTCTTGGAGCGCTCTCTCCTGCAGCAGCCTCACGTGTAGACTGTGGGCCTTGTCCCGCGGGCCGTCTCAGGATTGGTTCCACCAAAGGGGAAACCCCTCCTACAGCCCTTTCGCTCTCGTCAATGATTGGGCCGGGGCCGTATTGCAAAAGGTGAGGTTCTAGGTTGCGCGTGCGCAAGTTGAGGACAAGGATGTTTTCCGGTCGGGCGGGAGGAGGTGACGACAAGAGCGGTAGCGGGCGGGGTCCCCCTGTAGCCCTGGGGACGTTGTATCTGTGGGCCTTCAGATCGCGTCACAAATCGGCGACTACACCTTGGCTGTGGTGGCTGAGGCGGCGAAGGCGGCAGCGGCGGCGACAGCTCTGGGGTTTGAGTCTCCGGGTGTGTCGGCCGCCGCTGCTGCTTGGGCCTGGTATGTACAAATGGCTGGTTAGGATTCTCGGCACCATTTTTCGCTTCTGTGACCGGCCGGAGCCCCCTGCCCGGGCCCTCCTAAAGAGGCGGCGCTCGAACAGGTGAGAGGAAAGGAGAGGAGAGGAGAGAAGAGGAGAGGGGACTGAGCGCCGGCCTGTTTGTCCCCTCCCCCACTCCGGGTTCGACTGAGCGCGCTGACCCAGTCCCGCAGGCCGGGCTCCTCCGAAGCGCAGCTGAAGCGCGTAGCTGGGCGGAGGCGGTGGAGGTGCGGGTCGCGGGTTCCCGGATGACGTAGTCGCTTCCTCCACCCTGTGCGGATGCCGCTCCCAGTGATGGAAGGAGCTGTTGTCGCTGGAGTGGCAGGTGATGGTTAGGATCTTTGATGTTCTAGTCAGAATCCACGCTGCCTCCTGTCGACAGATGGCGTTATCATATTTTGCCGCTCTTAGGTTGAAAACTAAAAATTTCTTTTTGCCCAGTCTTTACAAAGCCCACTCCCAAGTGGCATCTGTGGGCAATACATGCAGTTGAGGGAAGTGAGATTGATAGCTTGCCCAAAGCCGTTTTTACTGCAGATACTGTTCTCTTCACACCGAGTCAGCAGCTGCCCTGTTTCGAAAGAGCTGTCCAGACTCTGTGTGTGTGTTTGGGGGAGAGTTCGGGAGAGTGGTTCTTTACTTTGGAATTAGTGTATGAGGGGGGAAAAGAGGCATTTCATTCCTTTAAAAAGATCATTAGTCTGTACTCTTAGTTAAAATTTTGAGGAAACTGAAAGCTGTTCTTACTTAGCATTTACCCCTTGTTTTGTCCCATTTCATAGTGTGTGTGCCCTTGCCAAAGAATTAATCTAGAGAATAAAATACCATACCAATTCTATACACCCCTAAACCCTCGCGTTTAGTGATCAAGTGGTGTTTTTATTTATTTTTTTATTAAGCCTCATGATCATTGAAGGGGGATTTCTTGGAGTTTGATAGAACAAGATGATTAATAACACGAATTTGAGAACGCAGGTCACGGACGAAACAAACTTGGCTAAATTCCAGCATGTTTTCAAAAGAGGGCAGGGTTTCAACTTATTCTTCCTTTCTACCTTTCTGTAGGATTGATAAAAGGATCGTTTGAGAATATTTTGTACCATGCCTAGAATGCTTAATATGTATGGGTAGTATTTGTTTATTCTACTCAGCAGGCTTTGTGTGGAAGTTGGTGCATGATAAGTACTTGGTACATATTCATTCAATAAGGGAATGTTAATTTGCTCTCCCCTGCCCTCTTTTTGCAATGAATCTCTGCTAGTCAGGGAAACAATGGTTTGGAGGTGAAAACCACACATCCTTAATCTAAAATTACTCTTCTCAATGGAAGTCATTTTCAGTCAAAATGAATCCGGGAGGTCTTGCTGGGATGTTTAAGATAATGAACTGAATGGTATGCACCTGGGATTTATTCTGTTTATTTTTTTGTAAATATGATCAGTCACGATCATTTAGAAAGATGATCAGTAGTGTACCATGAACCTTTAACATAGTTTAGGTCTGATAATTTTTCTGAAATTTCAAATTCGTCATTACCACTGTAATATATTAAAAGTTGCCATATAAAAAAAGCAAACAGTTAAATATAACAGCTTTTCTGGCTGAAAACTCTGGAGAGAAGAAGGAAACAACTAGTTCTAGGCTCTTACCTATGTTCATTTAATAGCTAAGTAATTTTTGGCAAGTTGTACTTTAACCATATTACAGATTACTATATTGTAGGGAGTTTTGGGTCTCTCTCAAATAGTTGAAATCATAATGTTAAGCCCTACAATCGAGTAGCATTCTCTTTTAAAACATCAGTTCGATCTCATTTTATGATAAAGTGGATGGAGGGAGGTATGTTGTATAAACACTTAAGATTACTTACAAAAATGGATATGTGCACACATTTATAAATATTTGTGTGCATATATATATATTTTTTCTCTCTTTTCTCTTTTTCCAGCACTCTGTTTTCTACAGTGGACACTGATGAAATACCAGCCAAAAGACCAAGATTAGGTATTGAATATTAATTTTAAAAATTAGTATTTTAATAGGAAAATTATGAGCATGTAACAAAGTTCAAAAAAAGTATATGCAGTGAAAAGTAAGTCTCTCCCTTTTCTATTCAGTTACTATATCTTTTATGGAGGTAACCACTGTTACCAGGGAATTAAATGTCTTTCTAGAAGATAAGCCTGTAGCTGGAATAAGAATTTTTTTAAGCTTTTTTTTTTTCAATATATGGTTTAAAATTCTTAATCTTTCTATAAAGAAAAGTTGCTTTTTAGCCTGACCAGGCGGTGGCGCAGTGGATAGAGCGTAGGACTGGGATGCGGAAGACCCAGGTTCAAGACCCCGAGCTCACCAGCTTGAGCGCGGGCGCATCTGGCTTGAGCAAAAACTTGTCAGTTTGAACCCAAAGTCGCTGGCTCCAGCAAGGGGTTGCTCAGTCTGCTGAAGGCCCGCGGTCAAGGCAAATGTGAGAAAGCAATTATGGTGTCACAACGACAACGAAAAACTAATGATTGATGCTTCTCACCTCTCTCTGTTCCTGTCTGTCTGTCCCTATCTATCCTTCTTTCTGTCCCTGTAAAAAAAAAAAAAAGAAGAAAGAAAAGTTGCTTTTTAAATTTGAGGAGAAAACATTGTAAAAAGTACTTCAAACTGAGTCATCTGATTCAGATAACTGAGTGAACCAATTTAAATGTGTTGCCCCACATTGTTTACTTTCCTATAATCTGACGGGCTAGATATCATTTAATAGAAGAGAATAAAATTAGAGTAAAGGTAAAAGGCACAGTGGAATACCATAATAATATTTTCCTCTTTCTCAAAAATGTGTATGAATTCAGATCTACCTCCAGATGTGGCAGTTAAGAGTGGACATGTCTATAGTAAGATTTCATTGAAATCTAATGAGTACTTATTGAGCATGTCTTACTAAGTAGGTTCACAGGAAATGTATGAATGAGTAAGACAGGATCTCTTGTTTTAAAAATCTTACAGTTGTAAGGATATATAATTATATAGTGGGGGATATAAGATAAGCACATAGATAATAACATTGTCAGTGAGGATAAGATAAACTGAAATAAGATAGTCCAAAATACTGATTGATTTTCAGCTGGTTAATTTCAGTGTATATTTGATGAAGGAACTAGTATGTGAGATGGGTCTTTAAGGGTGGATAGGATATCAGTAGAGAGCAATAGGAAGGAAAGACTCTCTAGGTAGAGGGAATAGTATTGGAAAATTGTTTAATTCAGGAATTAGTGACTAGAACTTAGGGGGAAAAGTTGATGAGAGAGAGATGTCAAATTATGGAAAACATTGAATGCCAGGAATATCCAAATTCATTAGGAGGATATTTCCCAAAGCATAGGGTAGGTACCAGACATGAAATGACTTTAGGAGGTACAGTGTGCATAGTATTAAATAACATTTGAATTATGTTATATCCTAAAGGTGTAACCTTTTCAGTTATTTTTATTTCTGATTATTTTAAGCAGAAAACTTTGATCCAATGTTTGGTATGTCTTTAATATTTGTCTAAGACAGTTGAACTTTGAATAACATGTGGATTAGGGGAATTGACCTCCCATGAAGTCAAAAATCCATGTATAACTTTTGACTTCCTCAAAATTTAACTACTAATTGCCTCTTGTTAAGTGGAAACCTTATTGATAGACAATTACACATATTTTGAAATATACATTATGTAGCCCTGGCCAGTTGGCTCACTGGTAGCATGTCAGCCCGGCATGTGGATGTCCCAGGTTTGATTCCTGGTCAGGACACACAGGAGAAGTGACCATCTGCTTCTCCACCTCTTCACCCTCCTTTTTCTCTTTCTCTCTCTCTCTCTCTTCCTCTCTTTCTTTTACTCTCTGGCAGCCATGGCTCTATTGGTTGGAGTGAGTTGGCCCCAGGAGCTGAGGATGGCTTCTGTTGAGCCTCTGCATCAGGTACCAAAATAAGTTCAGTTGCTGAGCAGTGGGCCTAGATGGGCACAGCATGCTAATAGGGGGCTTGCTGGGTGAATTCTGGTGGGATCACATGCTGGAGTCTGTTTGTCTCCCCTCCTCTCACTTAAAAAAAAAGAAATATATATTATATACTATATTCTTATATTTAAATAAGCTAGAGGGAAAAATGTTAAAATCATAATGAAGAGAAAGTACATTTATAGTATTGAAAAAATGTGTGTATAAGTGAACCTGCACCGTTCAAACCTGTGTTATTCAAGGTTCAACAGTATATGCTAATCTCTCCTTTTTAATAGGCTTAGCCAAAACTTACTATTGTTGTGATTTTATTTCTTTATAAGGCAGATGATGTTGATTTACATTCATGTAGTAATATAAAATTTCTACATTCATTGTCTGAAGAAACCCAAAACACTAATTTTAGAGAATATATGCACCCCGTGTTCATTGTAGCATTATTCACAATAGACAACATATGGAAGCAGTCCCTATGCCTGTCAATAGATAAGTGGATGGAAAAGTTCTGGTACATTTACACAATGGAATACTACTCAGCCATAAAAAATGAAATGTTACCATTTGTGACATCGTGAATGGACCTAGTGGCTATTATGCTAAGTCAGACAAAGACAAATACCATGATTTCACTTATATGTGGAGTCTAAAGAACAAAATAAACAAACAAAGTAGAAATAGACTCAGAACAGACTAATAATTGGCAGAAGGTAGGGGAGTTGGGGGATTGGGTGAAAAAAGTGAAGGGCCTAAGAAGTCCAAGTTGGTAGTTACAGAATAGTCACAAAGGTGTAAATTATAGAAAAGGGAATATATATCGTAATATCCATGTATGGGGCCAGGTGGATATTTGAAATATAGGGGGATTACTTTGTAAAGTAAGTGATTTTATCATCTCTATGCTGTATATCTGGAACAAATATAGGATAATACTGAATGTAAAATATAATTGAAAATTTAAAAATTACCTTTCAAATACATTTGTGTAGCAGAAAAAAGTGACTCAGTTTTAAAGAAAAATGTAAATAAATATGTGGTAAAATACCAACAACAATAACCTGGACAGTGAAATTACTGAAGTTTCCTGAAATAATTCTGGCAATCATCCAGTGTATGGATTTCTATGTTAAGGATCTCTTCCTCTATGATTTCCATGAAATATGTATTAAGATTTTCAGAATAGAAACTATAGAAGGAAACCTTAGCCAAGGGGGAAGCAATAAGTAGCAGAGGTAATAGTGGCAGAATTTATAAAGGTTTATAGTAGTGTTGTCCAGTGGAGCTATCTGCCATGATGACTGCTGAGTACTTGAAATGGGGTTGGTGGAACTGAGGACCTCAATTTAACTTTAATTTTAATTAAATTGAAATTTAGGTAATTTACGTGTGGCCTCTGGTCACTATATCGGGCAGTATAACTCTATTGGTTGCTTTTGAGAGAACAAAAAGGGAAGATAAGAGGAGGATCTTAAAATTGCAGACTCGTGATTTTTTGGCAGAAAGGGATTTTAAGAGATCTACATAGTTTATTCTCAGGAAAAAATAAGGTGGTTCTTATCCTCATCTTGCAGATGAGGCAGATTTTTTTTTAAGTCAGGCTATTTTGACAATCTTGGGCATACTCAGATTTTGAAATAATTTGTAGGAATATAAATATTATATTACTTTTTAGTATCCAGTATTTATGTTACAATTATCTCTTCTATGTGTGTGGATGGCTCTCTGTAGGTTAGGTACCAATCCCTAAAGCTCTTTTCCTCCCAGGTAAAACTCAAATTAGAGGGATAACCTGGACTTTTTTCTAATTTCTAAAATGAGAAACCGCTTATTTGCAAACTTCAATTCTTTCGACTATTCTCTAGTTATAAATTACTTCATGTTAGATTCTGCTTTATCTAGCTATCATATCCTTCCTTCTGTTTAAGCTGTTTCCTTATATTTCTGGAAAGTATTTTAGCTTTTTTTTTTTTTTTAATTTTATTCATTTTAGAGAGGAGACACAGAGTGAGAGAGAGAGAGAGAGAGAGAGAGAGAGAGAGAAAGGGGGGAGGAGCTGGAAGCATCAACTCCCATATGTGCCTTGACCAGACCAGTGCAGGGTTTTGAACTGGCAACCTCAGTGTTCCCAGGTTGACGCTTTATCCACTGCGCCACCACAGGTCAGGCCCTGTAAAGTATTTTATATGTATTGGACAGCTTGTTGCTTAAAAGCTACCCATTTCAGTTTCAGGCTATTTTTCTCTAAAGCAGAATGTGGCTAAAGTGATGATCTTTTTCTCTCAAACTATTGCTTTAGAATACCCTTAATTATGAAATAGAAAGGAAATTTTAGAAAATAAATCATCAGTATAGGAAGTAAGAAAGGGGTAGTGATAAAAGAGGAAGTTGGGAAAACACTGAAATTGACCCCATCCCTTGTTTATTTACTTGCTTATTTTGTAATCTTTATGTTTGATGGCAAGAAGGGATAAGTCTGAGATCTTCCAGCACATCTACTCCGGTAGAGGGATAGCCATGTTTTATCATAGATGTTTAAGAATTGAAGATCTTATTCTTCACTGATTTCTACCCTGGGCGGAGTTAAGCTACAATAGGCACTTAGTAGGTCTTTAGGACAGCTATAATAATGTTACCTGCCCAGGAAGTAAGGACAAACCAGTGAGTAAATGATGTGTTCCCTGTAGGATTCTGCCATACCTAGTGACTGTAAGCTCCAGATTGTTAAGTTATGCCCCTGTCTCTTTGGTATAGATTTCTTTTTACATATTTGGGAGAGCACATTGCTTGAAAGCTGTCGTTTCAGGACTTCTTTTTGTGTGTGAGTCAGTCCTAAAGTGATGATTTTAATGCTTTTTTAACATCCCAGATATTTTACTAAAAAAAAAAAAAAAAAAAATCACAGTGCTGGAATTCCAATTATGCAGGTAGGAGACAAAAAATCTTTTTATAGATACCTTTTCATTTCAATGATAAAAATAGGACTTGAATTAAAAATTGAGAGACCTTTTTAAGATTGTCTTTTTTTTTTTTTTGCCAGAAGATTATTACTCTACAATTATATGTCTATGTAATCTATGTTACACTTTCTAGATTGCATTATTCACCAAGTGAAAAACAGTCTGTACAATGCTGCCAGCTTATTCGGATTCCCATTCCAGATGACCACAAAGCCCATGGTAACTTCTGTGTGTAACGGAACACGGAATGCCGCCCCTTCTGAAGAGGTCAGTGGGTATAAGGCTCCATTGGGGCTACTGATATTTTACTTAATCATTACAATTAAATTTTGGAAATATTCTCATTTTAGGAATTAATGTAGGATGACTTCTTTCCAGAAATGTGCATGTCTTTATTAGCTTTGATATTAGGGCCAAAAATTAAAAGTTAAGGAATTACATATTTTAAAAATATTTATAAAGAGCCTCATTACTAAATAATAATTATTGTATGAAGACCCTGAAGTGTTTTTTGTTTGTTTGTTTGTTTTTGTTTTTTACAGGGTCAGAGAGAGAGTCAGAGAGAGGATAGATAGGGACAGACAGACAGGAACGGAGAGATGAGAAGTATCAGTCATTAGTTTTTCATTGCCGTTGCGGCACCATAGTTGTTCATTGATTGCTTTCTCAAATGTGCCTTGACCGTGGGCCTTCAGCAGACCGAGCCACCCCTTGCTGGTGCCAGCGACCTTGGGTCCAAGCTGGTGACCTTGGGGTCTCGAACCTGGGCCCTTCTGCATCTCAGTCCGACGCTCTATCCACTGTGCCACTGCCTGGTCAGGCCTGAAGTTGTTTTTTTTATATCATTTTGTGTATTTATACAAATTACATCTCTGGTTTCATTGATGATCTCTTCTGTGAGCTAGCTTAATCACCAGTAAAGTGACTATTCATATTAGAAACTTACTTACAAATTCTAAAATTATATCCTACAGAGGTTATTCTGTTTGATTTTAAGGTATTTTCGAACTCTTCATCTTGTGAACTGACAGGTTCTGGATCCTGGAACAACATGCTGAAACTGGGTGAGGTGGTCAAAAATATTTCTGCTTCCCCCTACCTATCTCCTCCTGCTTTTTCTTCCCTGAGTTTTGAGAATATGAAAGGAGAACACTGATTTGGGTTGAGATAACACAGACATTCTCTCTATAATTCTAAAAAGCAATTAGTTTTTCTTCAGAATTGTCTTTGAATTTACTGTTTGTGTTTTCTATTTGTATTATCAGTATCCTTAATGTGACTTAAATCAAGTTTCATTTGTTCAGAAAAAGCCACATTTCCTGAGAGCTTACTTTGCCAGGCACTGTGTTAAGTTATCAGGAATAATAAAATGATAAAATATTTAATAATAACAAAACTAATGGCAAAATTATAAAATATTTAATAACAAAATAATAAAAGTTTTAATAACAAAAATAGTAAAACTCTGCCTTCAAGGGACATCATCTGATTGGGGAACAACCTTAGGTTCCCAGTTCTCATAGTTTTATGGATTAGGGACCTCTACATCATTCCGACTCTGAAATTATGTGCTGGGGGTGGCAGGTAGGAGGAAGTCAGCATCCTAAAACTGGTGTGATCTTTGCCAGGCAGGTAGGTTTGTAAAGTTTGAGAAAAAGGGATAAAAACGCTTTTAGACAGGGTGGGTTTAGAAGTAAAACATGGAAGAAGCTAAGGAAATGATAAAAACCTTAGAGTAGTGCTTCTCAAAGAAACTTGAAGTCAAAGTGCCTCTGGTGGTAGAGAAGAGAAAAGGGAAGTTAAATGTGTTACTTGCAAGTCTGAGAATTTGGTTTCAAAGGACCTGGGACAAGGATGATATGATACTTCTTTGAAGACTTTCATTTTATTTCAAAAGTTAGTACAAATTAGATTTCATAGTTTATTTATATTTAAATATATAAGTTTAAAAAATTTTACAATTAAAATTGACATGGAAGGAATGGGTAGATTTATATGTCATTCCTGAGGTACCAGCACTATATTTCTGTGGGTTGTGGAGCCTGGTCAGAAGCACAGGTATTCCTAGGTCAGGTGTCTTTTTTCTTTTATAATTTTTCTTTTGAAAATTTTTTTCTTAATTTTTTTAAATGACTTTATTAATTTTAGAGAAGAGAGAGAAAGAGAAGGGAGAAGGAGCAGGAAGCATTAACTCCCATATGTGCCTTGACCAGGCAAGCTCAGGGATTTGAACCGGTGACCTCAGCATTCTAGGTCGGTGCTTTATCCACTGCGCCACCAAAGGTCAGGCCAGTTGTCTTTATATAAAGAAGAAACCCTTAATCTGAAACTCTTAGAAATGTGTTTGGGGATTCTGAATTTATCCTATTTTATATATATTGTGTTTATTGAATATTTTAAAAACCTATAGGGATTGAGCATCAGTTCAAGTCAGGTTTGCAAATAAATGGATTTAGGTCAGTTTAGGTTTTGCTGCTGCTGACTTAGGAAAAAACTTTCAAGTTTTTTTCAGTTGAATTTTGGAGTCCTCAGGGGCTTGAAGCCCCTGTAGCTCCAGCAGAAAATGTGGTTGATGAAAATTGGACGACCATGTTTTGAAGAATAGTAATCATCTCACAAGTGTTAGAAGTTTCTACTGAAATGTAGTAACATATAGCAGGTTTTCATTTTAAAATACTTCTGTTTTCTTGGGAAGAAGAAATCTGAAACATGCACTTACTTGATTAGATTATAGGGAGTTTGTAATCTTTGAGTTCTTCGTGCTTCTTAAAGGTCCCAGCAAGCAAAACTAGAGAAATTTGTACATGAATTGTTATTGCTTATCTGAGATCAATGACAACCTAAGCACTATTGCTTTTCATTTAGCTTTACAAAGCTTGTACTGGACCTCTGCTGTATAGTAATAGAATTTGAAAAAATGAGATGTAGTTCTACAACGTCAACTGATTGCAATTTCTTTTCTAATGCAGACTGTTCACAGGCGTTTTATTTATTTATTTTTTTTACAATTACAAATGCATTTTAAAATAGGTAATAAATCTCCAAATGGAATAAGTGACTATCCAAAGATCAGAGTGACAGTAACTCGAGATCAGCCTCGCAGAGTCCTGCCTTCCCTTGGGTGAGTGTTAAATTTTGCCATTCTTTAAATGGAAACTTAGCATTTATTAGGTGCTCATTCTGGCTAGTCATTCTTACTTTTACTCAACTATGTTATCTTGTTAAATAAGTACTCTGAGGTAGTAGTTTACTGAATACAGCTAGTTAGAAACTTGAACTCAAGTGTGTTACTTTTTCTGCCATATTATGTATCCATAGCATGTGATTTTAAAAACCTTTGAAAAAGAATTGTCATTCTCATCTAAGCTTTTTGTGTGTGTGTGTGTGTGTGTGTGTGTGTGTGTGTGTGTGTGTGTGACAGAGACAGAGAGAGAGGGACAGATAGGGATAGACAGACAGGAAGGGAGAGAGATAAGAAGCATTAATTCTTCATTGCAGCACCTTAGTTGTTCATTGATTGATTTCTCATATGTGCCTTGACCGGGGGACTACAGCAGACTGAGAGACCACTTGCTCAAGCCAGCGACCTTGGGTCCAAGCTGGTGAGCCTTGTTCAAACCAGATGAGCCCATGCTCAAGTTGGCGACCTCGGGGTCTCGAACCTGGGTCCTCTGCGTCCCAATTCGATGTTCTATCCACTGTGCCACCACCTAGTCAGGCGACATCTAAACTTTTTAAAAAGTACAATATGCATGCAGAAAAATGTAGAAATACTGTGTCTAGCGTGACAAATTTTCACACACTGAACTGTTCTTATTGTGGTAATTATTTTCTCCTTTTTTGTGTTCTCACTTTCTAGAAGTTCTACTACTTGGATATCAGACCTTTTGGATTGCTCTAATTTTTCTATATATTATTTTCCTTTTGTTGCCTTTGGCCTTTTACAAACAATCTTTTACTTATTTTGGGAGGTGGGGGGCACTTCGTAGTTTCTAAGTTGTAATAAGTGTCCTCTTCCTCCTACTTGTGATTTTCTTTCTCTAGACCTCTTGTTCTTATTGTAAGGATGCAATGGTTTATTTTTAGTCTTATCCTTTTTTTTTTAATTTTTATTTTTTATTTATTTAAATTTATTGTGTTTACATAGATTTAAGTATCCCACCGAATACATCCCCTCCTCCCTGGTGTTTCCCTCAATATCCCCCTTGCTGCCCTCCCCCCTCTTCCTTTCCCCCTTCCCTCCAAGATTTGCTTTCCTGCTCTCTATAACGCTGTGTTATGTATTTATAATTTCACCAATCTCTTTCCCTTCTCTGATCCCATCCTCTCATCCCCTTTCCCTCTGTCCGCTTTCCCACTAGTCCCTTTGATCCCGCCTCTGTCTCTATTCTGCTCCTCAGTTCACATTGTTCATTGGATTCCTCAGGACTTATCTTTCATATTAGAGTTTTTATTCAAATACTTGGTAATCCTTGGCTATCCATTCATATTTAAGAATGAGATGCTAAGTAAAAACTAGGCTCTGTGGAGTTGGGTAAATGGTTGATTGTCAAGCCAGGAAGGAAAGTACAGAATGAATTTGGAACTTCTTGTGCCACAAATTAAAGGAGTGCTCAGAAACAGGAGTCATGTCAACATAACAGTGAAGGAAACTTGTAGGGGCTTTTACTGGCCAAATTAGGGAAAATTTAAGCATCAAAATGAATAAAGACGGGAATACAAATGCTATAGTAAGAAACATTATGGAAGGGGAAGATCTGTATAGTAGAATACCACCTAGTAAGTATAGAGAAATGCTAGGATTAGAAAGTCACCATTTTGTAATTATCATAATAAAAATTGATGCATACAGGAATCAATTGAGTTGAAACTAGTAAATAAAAGTTTGAAGAGATGTGGAATATTTACATAAACTCAAACTGTGTCTTCCCACAAATTACTATTACGTACAAAGGGGAAAATAATAACTTTAGGGTAAAGAAAGCTGCATAACAGCATTTTAACTAAAAAAACATTTTTAAAGCCACCCACAGTAAGACAGATATCATGGCCTTGATATATCGCACTGAGAAGGACATCATCAGTTAATTTGTATTCCTGCAAAAATCAGTAATCTGAATCTGAAAATGAGAAAATTGGTTAAGGCCATATTCTTTATTGCAAAGAAAGGCTAAAAAACCATGTCAGTTTAAAGGAGACTAAAGATACATGACAACTAAATGCAATGTGAGCTCCTGCCTTGGATTCAAAATAGAAAAATGCTTTGAAAGATTTTATTTATTTATTTTTATTCAGGAGGCAGAGGCAGACTCCTGCTTGTGCACCAACTGGGATCCACCAAGCAAGCCCAGTAGGGGGAGATGATCTGCCTGCCCATCTGGGTTGTTGCTTTGTTGCTCAACAACCGAGCTCTTAGCACCTGAGGCAGAGGCCATGGAACCATCCTCAGCGCATGGAGCCAACTCGCTCCAATCGAACCATGGCTGCAGGAGGGGAAGAGAGAGAGAGATGAGAGGGGAAGGGTGGGGAAGCACATGGATGCTTCTCCTGTGTGCCCTGACCAGGAATTGAACCTGGGACATCCACATGCTGGACCAATGCTCTACCCTGAGCCAACTGGCCTATGAAGGATATTTTTAGTATCTTTGGAGAAATTGAAATATGGGCTACCTGTTACATGTTGTATTGTTGCTAAAGTTCCTGGATTTGAAGATTATATTGTGTTCTTTTTTTTTTTTTTTTACAGGGACAGAGAGAGAGTGGGGGGGGATAGATAGGGACAGACAGGCAGGAATGGAGAGAGGTGAGAAGCATCAATCATTAGTTTTTCATTGCCGTCGCAACACCTTAGTTGCTCATTGATTGCTTTCTCACGTGTTTCTTGACTGCGGGCCTTCAGCAGACTGAGCAACCCCTTGCTGGAGCCAGCGACCTTGGGTCTAAGCTGACGAGCTTTTTGCTCAAGCCAGATGGGCCCGCGCTCAAGCTGGCGAGCTCGGGGTCTCAAACCTGGGCTTTCCACATCCCACTCCGACGCTCTATCCACTGCGCCACCGCCTGGTCAGGCTATATTGTGTTCTTGTTCTTGGGAGGTTCATACTTAAATGTTTATTTATTTATTTATTTTAAAGATTTTATTTATTGCCTCACCTGGAGTGGTGCAGTGGATGGGGCCGTCAGTTTAAGGCTCTGGGCTAGCCCAGTAAGGGCACATAAGCGAACCATGGCTGCAGGGGAAGAGATGATGCTTCCCACAGGTGATGCTTCCCACTCCTACCCCTATTCTCTTTAAAATTAATAAATAATTGGGAGTTGATGCTTCTAGCTCCTCCCCCTTTCTCTCTCTCTCTCTCTCTCTCTCTCTCTCGTCTCCTCTCTAAAATAAATAAATAAAAAGAAATTTAAAAAAATTTTAAAAAGGCCTGACCTGTGGTGGCGCAGTAAATAAAGCATTGACCTGGTAACACTGAGGTCGCCAGTTCAAAACCCTGCACTGGTCTGGTCAAGGCACATATGGGAGTTGATGCTTCTAGCTCCTCCCCCCTTTCTCTCTCTCTCTCTCTCTCTCTCTCTGTGTCTCCTCTCTAAAATAAATAAATAAAAAGAAATAAAATTAATAAAATCTCTATATATTGAGTTTTCTTTTTTTTAGAAAGGATATAGAGACTGAGAAAGGCAGGAGGGAGAGAGGGACGGGAAGCATCAACTCACAGTTGCTTCTCATATGGGCCTTGATAGGCAAGCCCGAGGTCTCGAACTGGCAACCTCAGCATTCTAGGTAGATGCCCTATCCACTGTACCATCACAGGTCAGGGCATACTTAAAACATTTAGAGGTGAACTTATTCTCTAAGCATTTAATGCTATAATTTTTCCTATAAGCATTGCTTTGGCTATATCCCACACATTTTGAAATGTTGGTTGTAATTTTTATTCAATTTTAAAATACATTTTTTCTTTTTTAAATTTATTAATTTTTAGAGAAGAGAGGAAAGGTGGGAGGGAGGGAGGGAGAGAGGGAGGGAGAGAGAGAGAGAGAGAAACACCAATTTGTTGTTCCACTTATTTAATCATTCATTGGTTGATTCTAGTTATGTGTGCTGAATGGGGATTGAACCCGCAACCCTGGCATATTGGGATAATGTTTTAACCAACTGAGCTACTTGGCTAGGGCTAAAAGTATTTCGTTATTTGTTTTACTTCCTCTTTAAACAGTGATTATTCTGAAGTACAGAATTCTGTTGTTTAATATTCAGATATTTGGGACTTTCTAGATAGCTTTCTGTTACTTAGTGTAATTGCGTTACAGTCAGAAAATATACTTAGTATGCTTTCAGTTCTTTTAAATTTTAACATCTGTTTATGGCCTTAGAATATAGTCTATGTGGGTGATGTCCAATGTACACTTGAAAAGAATGTGTATTCTGTTACTGCCGGGTGGAGTGTTCTCAAAATGTCAGCTTAAGTTTGCTGATGTTTTACAGGTTTCCTGTCTACTTTTTTTTTTAAGATTTATTCATTTTAGAGAGAGTAGGGAGAGAGAGAGAGAAAGAAAAGTAGGGCTTAGGTGGGGAGAGAAGCAGGAAACATCAATTCGTAGTTGCTTCTCGTATGTGCCTTGACCGAGCAAGCCTGGAGTGTTGAACCAGTGACCTCAGTATTCCAGGTCAACATTTTATCTACTGTGCCACCACAGGTTAGGCTCCCCTCTACCCCTGAAGCTAGAAGCGGGGAGGCAGTCAGACAGACTCCCGCATACACCCAGGTGGGATCCACCCAGCATGCCCACCAGAGGGCAATGCTCTGCCCATCTGGGGTGTTGCTCCGTTGTGGCTGGAGCCATTCTAGCACCTGAGGTGGAGACCATGCAGCCATTCTCAGCGTCCAGGCCAACTTTGCTCCTATGGAGCCATGGCTGCAGGAGGGGAAGAGAGAGATAGAGAGAAAGGAGGAAGGGAAGGGTGGAGAAGCAGATGGGCGCTTCTCCTGTGTGCCCTGGCCAGGAATCGAACCCGGGACTTCCACACGTGGAGCCAATGCTCTACTGCTGAGCCAACCGGTCAGGGCTGTGCCTACTTTTTTGATTGATAAATAGGGAGTGTGTTGATGTTTCCTCTGTAGTTGTGGACTTGTTTATGTCTTCATCCAGTTATATCAGTTTTTGCTTTATGTATTTTGTCTTCATCTGACCCAGATTCACCAGTTGTTACCATTTTGCTAGTGCCTTTATCATTTTCTTTCATAAATACATAATATTTTTTTTCTGAACCATTTGAGACTCATGCCCTTTTAATTATAAGTATTTGAGTGTGTTTGTATTTATTTCTTAAGAATGAGGACATTTATTTATGTAATCAGATTACAAACCTTAGAAAATTTAATATAATATTATTATATAATTTAAAAAAAATTTACCCATATAATAGTGGTTATTTTTTCTGGTCTACAGTTCAGTTTAGGATCATGTATTACATTTTATGTTTATCTTCTTGATCTCCTTTAACTGGGACAACTCTGACTTTCTTTGTCTTTAATAATGGATATTTTAAGAGTACAGGGTGGGGCAAAAGTAGGTTTGCATTTGTTCCTATGGAAAATAATACAATAATTAATAAATAATAATATAAAAATAAACTGTTTCGTATACTCATAATAGTAAACCTACTTTTGCCCCATTCCTTATAAATCATTTCTTCTGTAGAATGTTTTTTAATTTTGCCATTATGTTTATTCGTGTCTTAGTAAAACCTTTTTGTAAAAATATTATATACATGGTGTATCCTTTTTTTTTTTATTATTTTACAAGGACAGAGAGAGAGTCAGAGAGAGGGATAGATAGGGACAGACAGGAACAGAGAGGTGAGAAGCATCAATCATTAGTTTTTGTTGTTGTTGCAACACCTTGGTTGTTCATTGATTGCTTTCTCACATGTGCCTTGACTGCGGGCCTTCAGCAGACCGAACCACCCATTGCTGAAGCCAGCGACCTTGGGTCCAAGCTGGCGAGCTTTTGCTCAAGCCAGATGGGCCTGTGCTCAAGCTGGCGACCTCTGGGTCTCGAACCTGGGTCTTCCGGCATCCCAGTCCAACGCTCTATCCACTGCGCCACCGCCTGGTCAGGCCATGGTGTATCCTTTTTAGAACATCATATCAAGAAGGGTATGATGTCATTTTGTATTTTGTCCCATTATTGTTGCTCTTTTTTATTTTTATTTTTTTGAGAGGTAGGGAAAGAGAGACAGGAACATTGAGCCGCTCCTGTATTGTGCCCTGCCTAGGAATCGAACTGGCTATTGTTGCTCTTTCACCAGCAACAATGACTAGGTTGGGGCTTTCTGGCTTTCATTTCCTTTTTATTTTTTTTTCAGGGATTGAGAGAGAAAGTCAGAGAGAGGGATAGATAGGGACAATCAGACAGGAACGGAGAGAGATGAGAAGCATCAATCATCAGTTTTTTGTTGTGACACCTTAGTTGTTCATTGATTGCTTTTTCCTATGTGCCTTGACCGCAGGCCTTCAGCAGACCTAGCAACCCTTGCTCGAGCCAGCGACCTTGGGTCCAAGCTGGTGATCTTTTTGCTCAAGCCAGATGAGTCTGCGCTCAAGCTGGCGACCTCGGGGTCTCGAACCCGGGTCCTCTGCATCCCAGTCCGACTCTCTATCCATTGTGCCACTGCCTGGTCAGGCTGGCTTTCATCTCTTGAGAACTTACTACTTTATATTCATTAATTCAGTGTTCAGCAGATATTGAGTGCTTTTCAGTTTAGATCATGTTTTAGGTTATAGCGATAAAAGGATGTAATCTCTCTTCATGGAATTTAAAGTTTGGTGTGCGATTAGACCGGTGGTTCTCAAAATGTGCACCAGGGAGCACTGGTGCGTCCTAGAGGATTTCCAGGTGCACCCTATGGTATTCCAGAGAAATATGTGCCTGTTGGGGACCAAAAAACCAATAGGGTTTTTGGAGTTTAGATTTTGGGGGGACAGAGGTGTGGGGAAATGGCTATAAGCTGACAGTCTGCCCAACCCCCCACCTCACTTGCCTGATTAGGTAGCAAAAGGCTGTTAAGCTGTGGTGCTGGATTGTTTACACTACCCCCATGTTCCCTGGAAAGACTGGAGACAAGTTTCTTCTATCCTTTGTTTGGTGTAAAGTTAAGCTGATATGTATGGTGGGGGTTTTCTGCCCTCAACACAATTAAGAGTGGAAAGAGAGGAATTCTGCAATGTATTGATGAGGAAATGAGAGTTTGCCTTTCAAATATATGCCCAAACATTGAAGAAATCACTAGGACACATCAGGCTCATGTTTCTCATAAACACAAGAATGAAAAAACTTAACACATTTGTGCCAGGACCTTCCGAATTTACTAAATCTTATTAAGAATATATCTCTCTATACATAAAGATAATGTTTTTGTCGTTTTTTTTATTTTTTAACTTCTCATTTTTACGAATTCTAAAAAGCATAACAAAAAATGTAACATAAAAATGTTTATTAATGTCAGAATAAATTTAATTTTGTCGTATTTATTTTGTTTAATTACCGTAAAAGCATGGTTGGACTTTATATTTTTTTCTTTAATATTTCACTTAATTATTATAACATATTTCTAAGAAAGTTGTATATAGTGCGCCTACAATTATTTGTAGGATTTTAAATTCGTCCCGACTTCAAAATGTTTAAGAACCACTGGATTAGACATTAAACAGACACGGTAATTCATTGCAGTGATGCTAAGTGAGTAAAGAAAAGTGCAGTGTGAGAGGAGGAATGTGTGGTAAGGCACTACTAGTTCCAGAGGTGTGGCTTAGAAATTGTGCTTGAGGAATTTGATAAGAGGCTTTCATGTGGCAGCCCTGATGACTGGAAATAGACATTCCATAGTGGAATTCTGGGGTACCCTCTGCTCTAGTGAGAGATCTAACTTTTGTGAATGCTAGTTGTCTGATTTGCTCGGAGCAAGTTTAATCTGGGAAACCTAATCATAGAATGGTTTGAAGCTGCCAGCAATTTAAGCAGTGTGACGATAAATTAAAAACTTTTTCTGTCTTTCAGTTTTACTTTGAACTCAGAAGGCTATAACAGAAGACCAAGTGGCCGCCGCCATAGCAAAGGCAATCCAGAGAGTTCCTTAACGTGGAAACCTCAGGAACAGGTTGCAGCGGAGATGGTCACTGAAGAGAGCAGCAAGGGTCTTCGGCGTCCCCACTGTACTGTGGAGGAGGTGAGCCCTTTCAGCCCGGTCTCTTTTGAAAACTGTTTTATGAATTTGGGGGTGGGGTAGGATAACTAATATATATACTCTGGTACAGAATTCAAAAGGTATAAAAGGGTGTACTGTATACTGACTATAAACTTCTCAGTCTTACCTCTGTACCTGCCCTCCCACCCTGTTTGACTCTGATACTTGTATGCATCCTGGAGATACTCTCTACATATGTAAGTTAGCCAATTTCCAGGTTATTTTCACTATAAGAAAGCAAAAGAAGTCATGGTAGGAAAAGATAAGATGATAGATTCTTTTTGGGTGCCTGAATTGTTCAGACTTGTTTCTTTTGTAAGCTGTAGTAACTGTAGGTAGATAAGTTAAATGGTGTGCATGTCTGCTCTTTCCTTCCCTTTTCAGGGCACTTAGCATGTGTTTTCAGCAACCAGCTTCTCTTCTCTTCACTGCACTTCCCTCTTGAAGTCTTCACTTATCCAGGAGCATTTAGAATTACTCCTGTATCTGGCATCCTCCAAGACCATCACCTATTGCTACATGGTTTTTCTGAGCCACTTAGTTTTGCTCAACTTAGAAATACTTGTTGGGTTCCTGTTGTCAGCAAGTTGAATTAGATAAAACATGGTCCCTGTCCTCTAGAATCTTATACATAAATAGTTGTACTGAATAAACATAGGCAGAGAGAGGACCGGTCTGCAACCCTGGAGGGGATTTTAAAGAAAGGTCTTACAAAGTAGGCTTCGGTGCCTTTCAGAAGAGAAATCAGATGAGACTGAGCACACGTATGCAGGATATATTCTAGAAATAGCGAGAGGTAATACTAGCAAGGACATAGTCATTGGTTAAGTGTGATATAAAGTGAGCAGGAAGAGCATGAAATCCCAGATTTCAATTGTGGATAAACATGTGCCACTGACCAAGATTCTTCGGATGTTTAGGGGAAGTTAATGACTTCAGCTTTGGACATTGTTTAAAGTGCCTTTGAAACATGCGAAGTGATCTGGCCCGTAGAGTGTTGAGAAGGCAGGGTTAAAGACACATTTCTGAATATTCTGCATATTAATATTATGTAAATCCTGGTTGCTGCAACATTCAGGGAGAGAACGTAGTAAGAGAAGAGGTAATGGGCATTTGGGCAGGCAGAAGAAATAATCTGAAGTGGAGACTGAGAAGATAGAAAGAAATCAGGAGACTGTATTGTCCAGTAAGGCAAGGCAAGGTCATCAGGGTGAAAGGCTGAAGAGAGAGGTCAAGTAAAGAAAAGGCTGAAAAACTATCTGTTGAATCTGGCCATACAATGTCATTGGTGACTTTGGCAGGACCAGTTCTGTTTTGGAAGCTGAATATTATGAACATGCCAGTGGATTATTTCTGCTGAGTTGTTTTGTGGTTAACCCAGTTCCACTGTCAAAATTCAGGTGCCATTAAGGTCTAGGAGATAATTTAAATGAATGAAGTGCACTGGAGTGAATGGCCTGACTAGAGGAAATAGCCCCTACCTAGCTCTATATGTTGATTCAATTTTTCAAAAGAGGTCAGATTTTTTGGGTTTATTTTTTTTTCCAATTTAAATAATGTTGGTAATTAAAGAAACTGAAAAAGCACTGTTGTGACAAACACATCCTATGACCTATTAAGTCTTTGCTTATGATTTAATTATGCTTAATGTGCTGGAAGTTTTCCAACATTCTTTCTTTTATTTAGGGTGTTCAAAAAGAGGAAAGAGAGAAGTACCAAAGGTTATTAGAGCGACTTAAAGAAGGTGTTTCTTCTGTAACTTCAACTCATCATAGGTAAAGATGATGCTTTACCAGACAATTTTTTCCTTATTTTTAGAGAGGGAATTGGTAGAAGAGGTTTTTGTGTTTGTTTTTTTTTTTACAGGGACAGAGGGAGAGTCAGAGACAGGGACAGAAACAGAGAGAGATGAGAAGCATCAATCATTAGTTTTTTGTTGTCGTTGCGACATCTTAGTTGTTCATTGATTGCTTTCTCACATGTGCCTTGACCGTGGGCCTTCAGCAGACCAAGCAACCCCCGGCTGGAGCCAGTGACCTTGGGTCCAAGCTGGCGAGCTTTTGCTCAAGTGAGATGGGCCCGCGCTCAAGCCGGTGACCTAGGGGTCTCGAACCTGGGTCTTCCGCATCCCAGTCCAACTCTCTATCCACTGCACCACCACCTGGTCAGGCGGTAAAAGAGGTTTTGTGGGAAAAGAGATTAGCATTAAGAGAACTAGCCCTGTGATTTGTCTGAACAAATTATATCTAGTAATGGATTATATAGAATAACGCTTTTACAAAAATAGAATTTTCTGTTAGCTTTAGAATCCTTTGTTCAGGTGTACTCTTACTTGAAACTCTGATATGGAAAGTGCAATCACTGGTTGAAATCAGGAAGAAGAGAGTTTTTTCAGCCTCCCCAACATACACAATCTCTCTCTCTCTCTCTCTCTCTCTCTCTCTCTCTCTCTCTGCCTGCCTACCTTCCCCCTCTTCTCCTCTCCTGCTTGTTCCTCCCTCTCTTATTCTCTCCTCCCTTCCCTATATACACATAGTTCCTCAGGTATCTTAGTGCCGAGCACAATTGGAAGTCCTCAATTTTAGAGACATGATTAAAGCCACCCAGGTTATAACTTATTTTTATAAGACTTCTTGTTAATTAAATACTCTTACCGGTTTGAACAAATAGATGAGAATGGCAGGAAAAGTTGATATCTCGTCTTATATTTGCTTGTAAAAAGGGGACAAAGAATATATGAGCTCAGGTTTGAGGGATACTTGATAATTTTAACAAGTGAGAATACACAAAGGGATGTCCCAGAAATTATGTAACAGCAAGTGGAAGGTGAAAAAGTCACAAGACTAGCTTATTGAGTGCAGAAATAACAAAAAGGTATTTGGGAATTTTAATTTTGGTTGTGAACTTTTCAAATTTTAATTCTCTTACCATAGTCAATCAGAATGTTAATATTTTCTCCATTTTGACTAGCCACTGTTGAAAGCAGTATTCTTCCTAACTATTGGTTTTGTCATGTCAGCAAAATCCTCAACCTATTTTACTTTTTATATTCCTGCTTTTTTAATGGGTTGTTTTAGGATCCATTTCAACTGTAGAAAAGTTTCCATCTTTCAACCTGAGTTTTTCAGTCAAGGTGGTGCTGGGGATTGGGACATGGAATTTTACAAATAGAATAATAGCTGGAGGTTAGTAACTTGGCTGAAATACTAGACTCAGATGGTGTGATGTTGCATCCTTTCTTATAATTGGATGATTCAGGGTCATCAATAACTCCTATTTAAAGAATCTTGTCAAAGCTTGATAATGACTATTTATGGTAGGTTTCCTTTTGTATATGAACATCTTCATTGTTTGTGTTTCTAAGTTCTCAAAAATATCACATGGATACATTGAAGACCAAAGGCTTGGTGGAAGAGCAAAGTCATGGAGTCAGAACAACTCAGTTTGTCCCAAAACAATGTGAGTTCCCAGATTTAGCCCTGTCTTAAAATACTAAACTTGGTTCATATGCATATGAAATTGAAAAATGACATAATTGTGAAAGATGGTTCACCAAACCTTATAGCTTTTTCAGACCCCAGAGTGTTCACTGGTTTATCCAGTACCACTTGTTTAGTAAAAAAGTTATTTCAACATGAAGCAGATTTATAAAATATCTCTTGATTATTATTAGTAGTATACACACACACACACACACACACACTGCTCACAAAAACTGCGGGATATTTTCTAGGTTTATATTCATTTTGAAATATTCCCTAATTTTTGTGAGCAGTATAGTAGTACATATTTTGTGAACCTAAAATTAATTTTTATATTAATTATTTTGTCTTTATTCATTTGCTAACCACTAAATGACATTAAATGATAGCTTACCAAATGAGCGAATAATCAGTCAGCTTACACTAAAGCAGTGGTTCTTAACCTGGGTTCTATTGAACCCTAGGGGTTCGATGAGTCAGTCTCGGGTTCGGAGAAGCCTCTGCCGCGGAGGCCAGAATAAAGTAATACCGTAATTTGTTGTGAGTTCATGCACTTTGTTGGTTTTGTTCTTTGAGCAAGGTGATGTTCATGCACGGCTCGTTTTGTGCACCAGTAAAAAAACATATACCTATGTCTTGAATTTGGGGGAAAAAAATCATATTTTATTTATCACTAAAGAAGGGTTTGGTGAGTGCGCATATGAAACTGGTGGGTTCAGTACCTCAAAAAAGGTTAAGAACCACTGCATTAAAGATTATATTCAAAGAAGAAAGCGATTTATGCATGTTTAAGGAACTTGATTTGTAAGGAGGCTAGTGTTTGGAATTTATTCTAACATTTCAATGTAAGTCAATGCTTTGATACTTTGGAGGGAGGCTGTATAATTTGAAATTCTAGCTATATATTGATTAATAAAGAAGACACTTTATTTTTTTCTTTACCATCCTCACAGATAGAGTTGTGGAAACAAGGGGACCTCTCTTTCCAGTAAGGAGTGAAAAGAGGTACATGGTTCAGTTCATTCTGTTTTCTTTTGACATTTTTCTTATTTTATAAGCTATGAGTAACCATGTCTGAGGAATTGTGAATTCTTCTCAACTCTACTGGTTGGTCAGCATATATGGGTACATAGGCAGCTTTTGTGTCAGATACCCACCCTAACTTGGGAGGGTGCCTTTGCCTCCTAGGCATTAGGAGTTGGGAGATGCAGGTGCCGTTTAGAAACGTGTGGTTGTGGTGGACTTCTCCAGCATGTGAACAATGACGGCAGTTGTACATGCCTTAGCACTTGGGATGATAGTTCATTTACAGCATAGTTTGGTAAAGTATGTGGCCTATGGGCAAGATCTGGTCCACCTGCCTGCTTTTTGTAAGTAAAGTTTTATTGGAACACAGTCATTCTCATTAATTTGCATACTGTTTATGGCTGCTTTTAAACTCTAATGGAAGTTAAGGAGATGTAACAATCATAGACCTGCAAAGCCTATATTACTATCTGATGCTTTTTAGAAAAATTTTGCTGACCCTTGGATTAGAGGCCTACATTAAACTCAAGGCAATTTTTGTTTACAAATTATTGTATCTATCACATTTCTAAGACTAAGCTAACATGTACCAGATTAAAATCATCCAGTAAGTCTATAATCCCTTCTTTTTTCCTCAGGTGTTCAAAGGGGAAGTTTTTGGATACAGAGAAGACAGTTGGAATCAGACTTGAAAATGAAGGTGTAAGTAGAAACCCTACTTAAATTTTATATTGTTTTACTCTTTCACCTGACTTACTATTAATATTTTGGTGCCCATGAAAAATAAGAAAGACAATATATGTTAATTCTTTTTTTTTAGCACGCAAGAGAGAGAAAGAAAGAGAGGCAGGAAGGGAGAGAGAGATGAGAAGCATCAACTCATAGTTGCGGCACCTTAATTATTAATTGATTGCTTTCTTATATGTCCTTTGACCAGGGACCTCCAACTGAGCCAGTGACCCCTTGCTCAAGCCAGCGACCTTTAGCTCACATCAGTGAACTTTAAGCTTAAGCCAGCAACCTTGGGGTTTCAAACCTGGGTCCTCAGTGTCCCAGGTCAATGCTCTATCCACTGTACCACCACCTGGTCAGGCAGTTTGATTTCTAATTATGTTTTCTTTGAAAAAGCAGGAGGCACTGAAGATATACAACTTTTGCTTCTTTT
This sequence comes from Rhynchonycteris naso, assembly GCA_037038555.1. NCBI lineage: Eukaryota > Metazoa > Chordata > Mammalia > Chiroptera > Emballonuridae > Rhynchonycteris > Rhynchonycteris naso. Next base: position 42,803,024 of record CM073002.1, read on the forward strand.
TGAGTTGCTGGATTTTTTTTTTTTTTACAGAGTCCGAGAGAGGGACAGATAGGGACAGACAGACAGGAAGGGAAAGAGATGAGAAGCATCATTTTTTTTCGTTGTGGCACTTTTTAGTTGTTCACCGAGAGCTTTCTCACATGTGCCTTGACCATGGGGCTATGGCAGACAGAGTAACCCCTTGCTCAAGTCAGCGACCTTGGGCCCAAGCTGGTGAGCTTTGCTCAAACCAGATGAGCCTGCGCTCAAGCTGGTGACCTCGGGGTCTCGAACCTGGGTCCTCCGCATCCGAGTCTGACACACTATCCACTGCACCACCGCCTGGTCAGGCCCTAGTTGTTGGATTTTTATCTCTGTGTGATGAACACCTTTGTGTGAGAGACCAGTATGCCTCCATCTCCACCTTTATGTGTGTTATCTGGCTTCTTTTAGATAATTTTTTAAAACCATACTTCTTGGGAAGAGATATATGCTCAGGACTTTATTTTCAGAGTTAAGATTTTAGTATTGAAAATACTATCATTAACCTTATGCTTAATTAGAATTTTTCTTTTTTTTTGTTTTTGAGAGAGAGCTGCAGGGATAAACAGGATTGTTGAGCTGCTCCTGTGTGTACCCTGACTAGGGAGTTGAACCAGTAACCTCTGCACTCAGGATGATACTACAGCTGAGCTTTCCAGCCAGGGTTTAGTTTTTTTTTTAAAGAGACAGAGAGAGGAAGAGAGAGAAAAGGGAAGGGGAAGGGAAGCATTCATTTGTTTTTCCACTCAGTCGTCCATTTTTGGTGTTGCTTCCCATGTGTGCCTTGACCAGTGATCGAACCCACAATCTTATAAGTATCAGAATAAGAGGTGTTCCAGTGATCTCTGTAACAATACCGACATTTTTGTTTGTTTGTTTTTAGATTTTATTTATTGATATTAGTGAGAGGAGAGAGAGAAAGACAATGGAGAAGAAGTGGGAAGCATCACTTCATAGTTGTTGCTTCTTATATTTACTTTGACCAGGCAAGGCCAGAGTTTTGAACTAGCGACCTTAGCATTTCAATTTCAGGTCAACACTTGATCCAGTGCGACACCACAGGTCAGGTACAATACCAACATTTTTAACAATTTATGGCACACACTCCATATATCAGTGGTCCCCAAACTACAGACCGCATGCGGCCCCCTGAGGCCATTTATCCGGCCCCTGCCGCACTTCCTTCCTTCTGGAAGGGGCACCTCTTTCTTTGGTGGTCAGTGAGAGGAGCACAGGATGCATCCACACCCATAGTTCCCATTGAAATACTGGTCAGTTTGTTGTTTAAATTTACTTGTACTTTATTTAAAATATTGTATTTGTTCCCGTTTCATTTTTTTTACTTTAAAATAAGATATGTGCAATGTGCATAGGGATTTGTTCATAGTATTTTTATAGTCCAGCCTTCAACGGTCTGAGGGACAGTGAACTGGCCCCCTGTGTAAAAAGTTTGGGGACCCCTGCCATATACAAAAGAAGTATATTCCTAAATTAAATGCAAACTTGAACCCTGGCTGGTTTGTTCAGTGGATAGAGCGTCAGCCAAACTTACGGAAGTCTCAGGTTTGATTTCTGGTCAGGGCACACATGAGAAGTGACCACCTGCTCCTCCCCTTCCCCATCCCACCCCCATCTCTCTCTCTCTTCCCCTCTTGCAGCCAGTGGCTTGATTGGTTTGAGCATGGCCCTGGACACTGAGGATAGCTCTGTTGGAGTGCATCAGCCTCATACATTAAAAATAGCTTGGTACTTCAGCTTTGGCTCAAGATGGGGCGGGGGTTGCTGGGTGGATCCTGGTTGGGCGCATGCAGGAATCCATCTACCCTCCTCTCACTTAAAAATGCAAACGTGAAGTTTTAGATTATTCCATATCTTAGACACATACAGATACTGAAGTGTAGGGGACTGCTTTGTGGTAAGTACAGTATCAGTTTGATTACATATCTCTTCTCCCATTACATCTCTTAATAAGAATTAGTCTTTTTTTATTTTCTAATCGATTTTAGAGAGGGAGCAAGGGAGGGAGAGAAACACTGATTTGTTGTTCCATTTATTTATGTAGTCATTGGTTGATTCTTATATGTGCCTTGATGGGGGACAGAAACCACTGAACTACCTGGCCAGGGTTCATAAGAATTAGTCTTAAGGAGAATTCATATTCTCTCTTCTTTTTAAAATTTAATTTGATTTTTAGAGAGAGAAAGATTGGGTAGAAGCAGGAAGCATCAACTCATAGTAGTTGCTTCCTGTATGTGCCTTGACCAGGCAAGCCCAGGGTTTCAAACCAGTGACCTCAGCATTCCAGGTTGACACTTTATCCACTGTGCCACCACAGGTCAGTCAAGGATAAGTCATACTCTTAAGCTGTGATCTTAAGTCATAAGTCTTAGAATATTACCTTCTCTAATTTCCCCATTTCCTGTGATTGAGAGTGAAGCCTTTTATGTTTAATTATCATTCATTGCCTGTGGAAGCAAAACTGAAAGATGAGTTGGGAATTAAGCTGGGGTCGGGACAGGGGCGGGGAGTAGTGGTGGTGGTGCTGGTAGCAGTAATGGTGGACATAACTTGTTAACTGGGGACGACTCATCATGATTCTATTTCTGCTGAACCTGAAGGCTTTGCTATCTGCGACCATGGGAAGGGCCAGCAGGTACTGGTTTTCTAGGACCCATATACTTGGGTGCTAACTAGAATGAAGAGTGCTCGCTAGCTAGGTAGAGAGTGGTGTTCTAGTTCAAAGCTTTATTTTTACTTTTTTTATTTTTAATTTTTATTTTTTATTTTATTCATTTTAGAGAGGAGACACAGAGTGAGAGAAAGAGAGAAAGGGGGGAGGAGCTGGAAGCATCAACTCCCATATGTGCTTTGACCAGACCAGTGCAGGGTTTTGAACTGGTGACCTCAATGTTCCCAGGTTGATACTTTATCCACTGCGCCATCACAGGTCAGGCGCTTTATTTTTACTTTAAAAAAAAAAAAATTATTTATTGAATTTTAGAGAGAGGGAGAGAAAGAGAGAGACATTGATTTGCTGTTTCATTTATTTATACATTCATCGGTTGATTCTTGTATGTTGTATGTGCCCTAACTGGAGCTACACAGCCTGGGTCCAAAGCTCTATTTCTAAATAAATTTCCTAATTTTAAAGTAGTTTGCCTACCAGATTAAATTCAGTATCAAAGGTCACATAGGGTCATGATAAGGAAGGATCTTACCAGAGTTTCTGGGGTGCTGGCAGAATTCTAGCATTGACATGAATGGTGGTTACATTGGTGTTAATTTTATAAATTAATATACCAATAAATTTAATTAATAAAAAAATAACTGATACATTAATGTTTTGTGCATTTTCCTATACTTCATAATTTTATTTTTAAATGATGAAATAGAGCAAGTTTTCTTAGTATAAAGATAGCTGTGGCCTGACCAGGCCGTGGCGCAGTGGATAGAGCATCAGACTGGGATGTGGAAGACCCAGGTTCGAGACTCCGAGCTTGCTAGCTTGAGCACAGGCCCATCTGGCTTGAGCAAAAGCTCGCCAGCTTGGACCCAAGGTCGCTGGCTCCAGCAAGGGGTGCTTGGTCTGTTGACGGCCCGCAGTCAAGGCACATGTGAGAAAGCAGTCAATGAACACCTAAGGTGTCGCAATGGCAACGAGAAACTAATGATTGATGCTTCTCACCTCTCTCCGTTCCTGTCTGTCCGTCCCTATCTATCCCTCTCTCTGACTCTCTGTCCCTGTAAAAAAAAAAAAAAAAAAAAAGGGGGGGGGAATAGCTGTGATTTAATTTGAGTGATGGGATTATAGGTTAAATTTTTTGATGTTTTTAAAACTAAAAATTTTTTTAAACTAAATTATTTTTAATTGTTTTAAAATTATTTTTAATTTTGATAAGACAACTAAAAATACTTATTTTGCTTACCTTCAGAGAAAATGATGAGTGTTCTGTTTCATGGGTTTTTTTTACCCCCTTTTTATTGAATTTATTTGGGTGACACTGGTTAACATAATAATACAATTTTCAGGTGCCCGGTTCTAAGCACATTGTCTGCACACTATTCTGTTCCATGGTTTGCCTTTGAAGTATCCTGTGACCCTTACATCTTGAGCACTTTCTGGTTCCTCTTGCCGTAACAGACATGCTAAATATATACTCCTTTAAGGATTTGCTAACTCTATTCTTTCAAGATAATGTCACTGATTTATATTTTATGTATTGTATATGTTTATATATACAAGTATTAAACAAGTCAATAGAATATATAAACTTTTTTGATCAGAGGAGGGGACACCAGCTGGAACCTGATCTATCCGAAGAAGTGTCAGCCAGACTCCGCCTGGGCAGTGGAAGCAATGGTTTGTTCAGGAGGAAAATGTCAATACTTGAGCCAAAAGAAAAAAGTTGCTTAGGCAAAGAGAGGGATAAAAGAACGGATGATCTTCTTGAACTTACAGAGGTATTGTTTCTTTTGTTGATCAGAGTAAGAGACATGTTTTTAAGTAACCTCAATTATTCAAGACTTGGGTGACTGTTTTGAAGAGTTTCTCCAAGTGAGAGGTAAATGTATGAAAAAAATAAGGCTCAAGAGCTATTCAGTCACTGGCCCCATTGATCTTTGGTGATCTGTGAAGGTGGCCTAAAGGGTCAGATTAATGTTGAACAATTGTGGGTAGACATAATTGTCACATATTTTGGGAAATAATGGATTCTTTGTAGTCTTTTTTCTAACCTTAAAATATTTTGGGTTACATAGTATGGGTTTGGGATGAGGAATGAGTTCATTGTTTTAAGTGATTATTTTTTACTAAAATGCCTTTTTTGTTGATTATTGCATTTAAAAATAGTAGCACATTATGGAAATAAAGGTAATTAAAAATTCTCATTTTAAAGGTGAGCCCATATATTGCCACCTTCTTCATTGTTTGAGTAGGTGATAGTCCTAGTCAGTGAATATCTCTTGAGCACTTATATATTGGGCATGCAGGTAGAGAGAGAGAGCCATAAAATTAAAAAATTGTGCGTAGCGGGGTAAAGCGATATTAACAATATTTGGCTGAAATAATTTTATTGGGTTTATAGATTTAGTCTTGTAGTTTATGCATTTATCTGCATAATTCTTTAGATAAAGCTGTTTGTTCCATAAGGACTAAGTTGTTAGACTGTTGCCTAGTTTTCCAGTTTTACCTGTTTGCTGACTCTCCTCATGTCCAAAAGGGACAGTATGATTTTATAGGTGACCTAATTTAATTACTTTGATGTGTTTAAATAGAAGTTTAGGAGGGAAATAAGGAAAGTATGAAGATACTTTTAAAAAATACTGTGGGAAGAGCAAAGACTAGTAACTTAGACACTCCTGGGTTTAAGTCTTGGCTCTGCCTTTTAATAATTAATGACTGAGCGTGTAATCTAAATTCTCTTAGTATAACCTCTTCTATAAAGTGTTGATATTTTCTCCACAAGCAGGGATTAGTGATGTGCTTCAAGAATCTGGTACCTTGTTTGGCCCATAGTGCTAAATAAATGGTAGTGGGATGATTGAGACTGTACCTTAAATGTAAGTGTTATTAGCAAATTATTCTTTTCAGAAGCTAATAATTCAACTAGTATTTTTAAAAAACTATTAGTAAGGCTGCTTTGTAGTCTAAGGTTAAATATTTTCATACTTTAATTTGGTAGGTCTTTGATAGTATATTTTCCTCAAGGGTCAGATGTTACAGAGGTGAAATTGGTCTTTTTCAGTCTTAGACTTTGAGTATCTGTTAGTGGTTTTATATTAAAGTTACAAGCTTTGGACTTTGTAATTCAGGACATGGAAAAGGAGATCAGTAATGCCCTAGGCCATGGCCCGCAGGATGAGATCCTAAGTAGTGCTTTCAAATTGCGAATCACTCGAGGAGATATCCAGACCTTGAGGAACTATCACTGGCTCAATGATGAAGTAAGTTGTACCCCCGCCCCTTTAAAAGTTTGTTTTTAGTGCTTGCTTCGGCAGCACATATACTAAAAGTTTCTTTTTATTGATTGATTTTAGAAAGAGAGAGAGAAGCATTCATTTATTGTTCCACTTAGTTACTCGTTCACTGGTCACTTCTTGTTAAGTGTCCTGACCAGGGATCAAACCTGTGACGTTGGTGTTTCTGGATGATGCTCTAACCTACTGTTTTTTAGCTGCCAGTCTGGGTACGGCGCGCTGGAAATGTCGTATTTCGTGGAGGTCCACGAAGGACTTAACCACCCTGATGTATGAAGATTAGAGACCCAGTGGTCTTAAGTGAATTTGCTTGTGCTCAGGGTGATTTCTGCCTTAGCAGTCCCTGAAGTAATTCTTCTGTTTTCACTGGTCCCCAAATGTAAAAAGGTTGAAAAACCACTGCTCTTACTGAGCTAGCCAGCCGGGGAGGGAGGGCCCTTCCTCTGGCCCTCCCTCCCCTTATGATACCTTTATGCGTCACCGTTTACTAGCCACAACCAAAGTGAGATATACCCAGCTTTTAGTTTTGTCTAAAAAAATATCCTGAGCCTTGGCAAGATGGTTGATTCTGTTTGCCGTCTTGATTCAGCACTGTCTCCCTCTTCTGTGCTTCATTTCATCCACCACTTCATTTACTAGACTTCAGTGACAGTTTTCTAAGCCATGGGTGCAGCGGACGAATGGAAGAAGCCAGCAAGTGATACTTTATTTTAGATGAATTTTTAACTAGGAGTGTTTTTTAGTTTTTTAAATAAAGGGATGTATTGATCACTATATGTACACTACTGTATGTCTTTAAAAATTTGCCTGATTGTCACCTTGTATTCATATATATTTAGCTAAAGTTAGCTTTTAGTTCTTGCCAATTTTCCAGTTGGTCCTTTACCCAACTACTCAGTCCCTTCATTTTCTTTCTCTGCCTGCCTTCCTGCTTCCCCCATGACTAGTGTCATATAAACACATTCTTCTAAAGCTAGTATGTTTTGTTTCACTTTGTAAGTAATATGTCTATTACACAGAATTTAGAAAATACAGAAAAAGTGGAAGAAGAATATTATTCAGAAGTGCCACCACTAAAAAAAAAAAAATCAATAAAATATTAATGTTTTGGTATATTTTCTTCCAGTTAATATTTTCAAATTGAGGTATAATTTATATGTAGTAAAATTTACTTCATTAGCATTTCTGCATGTTTTTTGTGTGATACAGTTACATTTTACCTTTTTGTTATTATAGGCTTCCTCCTTGAGTTCATTTTATTGTTTTTCATTTGTTTATTTTTTGCAAGGTGCGGGGCAGACAGGGACAGACAGGACCGGAGAGATGAAAAGAGTCAATTCTTTGTTGTGGCACCTTAGTTGTTCATTGATTGCTTTCTCATATGTGCCTTGACTGGGGAGGGGGGGCTACCGCAGACTGAGTGACCCTTTGCTCAAGCCAGTGACCTTGGGCTCGTCAGCGACCATGGGGTCATGTCTACGATCCCATCCTCAAGCCAGCAACCCTGCGTTCAAGCTGGTGAGCCTGTGCTCAAGCTGGATAAGCCTGTGCTCATGCTGGTCACCTCAGGGTTTTAAACCTGGGTCCTCAGGATCCCAGGCTGACGCTCTATCTACTGCGCCACCACCTGATCAGGCTTGGGTTTGTTTTCTTGACTTTCTTACTAATAGGCCTCAAAAGTACAATTTCATTTCTCCTTAGTCCCTCCCATTTTGTGCTGATCATTTTTATATTTCATTTTCTGCCATAGAGAGTGCTTTTATCCCCTTCTCTGGTACCTTCTCCAGGCTTCTTATCATCTAATGATAATTCAGTGAAGTTAGAAATTTAGTTTTGATAATGTACTTGTCATGTTCTCATGTTTATTCTCTTGGTATTACAGATCATTAATTTTTACATGAATCTTCTGGTGGAAAGAAATAAAAAACAAGGTTATCCAGTACTTCATGCATTCAGTACTTTCTTCTATCCCAAATTAAAGTCTGGGGGTTACCAAGCAGTGAAAAGGTGGACCAAAGGGGTCAATCTCTTTGAACAGGAACTAATTCTGGTACCTATTCATCGTAAGGTACATTGGAGCCTGGTGGTGAGTTGAAAGACTTAGTTAATTGTTTGAGTTTGTATAATGAGCATTTTCTTAATAACGAAGGCTACCCTTTTCTGCCCAGTGAAAGCCCACACTACATGCTTAAAGGTGTATTTTGCAGGCGCCTTTTTCATTCTTGAGTTGAACAACTTGGAAAGATAGAGGAGAGTTGCTGTAGCTAATAAGTAGCTTTCATTTTTAACTGGAAACAGCTTTAGTCCCCATGGGTAATGTATTTTGAGATTTCCTTTTTTAATTGACTGATTTTTAGAGAGAGGAGAGAGAAAGAGGGGGAGGAATGGGAAGCATCAACTCATAGTAATTGCTTCTTGTATGGGCCTTGACCAGGCAAGCCCAGGGTTTTGAACTGGCGACCTAAATGTACCAGGTCGACATTCTATCTCCTGTGCCACCACAGGTCAGGCCATGCGTGTTATGTATTTTGTTTACAAAATAATGGTATAGGTTAGTTATAGAAAAGTAAAGTTATAAGGAAAAAAAAGCAGAAATCTCATTACTCTGGGGGGACCACTAATGTTTTGGGGGTTGAGTTTCTAAACCTTTTTGTAGGAATAGAAGTATATAATTTTATAGAAATGAAGTTCTTATCATTTGTGATGTTTTATAAAAAATGTATCTTAGAAATCCATTCATGTTGGTACATGTATTGATATTTTTAAATATGCTTTTCTTTTTTTAGAAATAAAATTCTCATTGCTCTTATGATGGTTTCTGGATGTTGCATTTTTTTCATTATAGGTGATGGACCTAAGAAAAAAGTGTCTTAAATATCTAGATTCTATGGGACAAAAGGGCCACAGGATCTGTGAGATTCTCCTGTAAGTCAAAGCTAAAAATCTTCACTGTTACCTCATTATGCCCTTGCTGGGTGCTCTGTCTTCTATCTAATCCTTGTAGTCTAATGTATAGTGAAGGCTATCTCCCCAGTTGTTCAAGACTTGACTTGAATTCATCTTTTTGTTTTAAAATAACCTAATATCTGATCTTAACTGAGAAGTCTTGTTTAGTAGTATCATTGAAAGCAAATTTGCCATGTGTTATAATGTAAAATATATCTTACTAGAATCCTGTGATTTGAATTAGATTTCTTTAGGATTGATACTTTATTCTGAATGTTCTACAAGGAACGTCAGCTAGGAAGTATTATTCCTTTGAATTCTTAAACCCACGTAGGTCTCTGTGCTTTCCATCATGGTTGGGTTCATCTCTTAGAACCCAGAGGTAATTTTTAAAATTATTTAAAATAGTAATTCCTAGAAACCTGCCTTTTATGCATAAGGGGTGACATGAATTTCAGGGTGAGGAAGCAGATTCATTAGGTCTGTTTTGAACCTCTGCTGCTCACTGGAAGCAGATGCAGGTCCTGGTTTTAATTTTAGTAAGGATACTAAGGTAACTTTAATAAGGATACTTCAGTGTGGAACCTGTTATGTAAATGATAGGAGGAAAAGTTAACAAAAATTAGTTCACTTCTTTTTCAACAATGTTTTCATGTATTGTTTTTATTTACGTGTTTTTCTTGAATAAATAAGTACAAAGAAATTGTATTTTAAAAAACTTTAAATATTTATTGATTGATTTTAGAGAGAAGGGATAGAGAAGAGACAGAAGCATTGATCTGTTTCTGTATGTGCCCTGACTAGAGATTGAACTGGCAACCCTTGTGTATTGGGATGATGTTCTAACCAATTAAGCTATCCAGCAAGGGCAAAAGTATAGAGAAATTTTTTAAAATTGTAAGATACACCAAATTAGCCTGACCAGGCGGTGGCACAGTGGATGGAGCGCTGGACTGGGATGTGGAAGACCCGGGTTCGAGACCCCGAGCTCGCCAGCTTAAGCGCGGGCCCATCTGGCTTGAGCAAAAGCTCACCAACTTGGACCCAAGGTTGCTGGCTCCAGCAAGCGGTTGCTTGGTTTGCTGAAGGCCCGCGGTCAAGGCACGTGTGAGAAAGCAATCAATGAACAACTATGGTGTCGCAACGGCAACGAAAAACTAATGATTGATGCTTCTCATTTCTCTCTGTTCCTGTCTGTCTGTCCCTATCTATACCTCTCTCTGACTCTCTCTCTCTGTCCCTGTAAAAAATAAATAAATATATAAATAAAACATTTAAAATTGTAAGATACACCAAATTATTTATAAAGCAGTTATGTACATACCCATGTGTGCACATACACATACACGTATATTATCACATGCATAGAAATGTTCTCATTGGAATTACGCAGCCAAGGTTTGCACACAGCTTATAACAGGATATAAAAAAACTCACATTTTTATTAAAAATTTTAAAAAATTTATTGATTAGAGGAAATAACCATGTTGATTTGTTGATCCATTTATTTATGCATTCATTGGTTGATTCTTGTATGTGCCCTGACCAGGGATTGAACCCCCAACCTTGGCATATTGTGACAGTGCTCTAACCAATTGAATTCTCTGGCCAGGGCCTTGCAAAGTATGAAGAGTTCAACTCCTATGGGTATTAGAGGCCTACTCCCTTTCCTTATCCCCCTAGTCCATCCAGTCTTTCTGGACTTTTTAAATTATTACCTCCCTGCTCCATCCCCACCACCAAGAAAATTCAATTTCTCCATTACAAGAGAAAAGTAACACTAAGGAATAAGATCTTTTGTGTGTTAGGTTGAGCTTCAGAGAGTTACAAGCCATTGAAATGCCTGATTTTTCCCTTCTAAGAGCCAGTTTTCACCCCCTTGGGGCAATATTGCTGCTCTCATTGAAAGTGCGTGCCTTCCTGTAAAGCTGGTTTACCTTTGGTGCAGGTTAGGATGAAAACTGAGATATCTAGGTTAAATTTGAAAACCTACTGGAGACTTGTATAAAAGTAACCACCCAATTCTTAAGAATATGTCTCCTAAGAATTAGAAAATTCTCACATAACCACAATGCCACTATCATACTTAAGAAAATTAACAATCCATGCTGAACCAGGTGGATAGAGTGTTGGCCTGGGATGCTGAGGACCCAGGTTTGAAAACTCCCAAGGTCACAGTCTTGAGCATGGGATTGCCCCCAAAGGTTGCTGGCTTGAGCAAGGGTCACTTACTCTGCTGGAGCCCCCAGTTAAGGCACATATGAGAAAGTATTCAGTGAACAATTGAAGTGTTACAACTACGAGTTGATCTTTCTCATCTCTTTTCCTTCCAGTCTGTCAGTTCCTGTCTGTCCCACCCTGTCTGAGAGAGAGGAAGGGAGGGAGGTAGGGAGGCAAGGAGGGAGGTGGGGAATGAAGGAAGGAAGGAGAAAGAGAGGGAAAGAAAATAAATTAGCCCATAATATGTAATACATGGTTCATATGATTCATGTTCTGATTTTTTTTCTCCCCTATCAAGGAAGCTAATCAGGGTCCATGCATGTATAAGTTCAGCCTCCTTTAATTTAAAATAATCTGCCTGCTTTTTTTTTTTTCTTTTCGTGGGAATGGCTTTTATTATTTTTAAGAGTCCAAACCAGTTGTCTTTATTTTATGTTTTTTTTTTTTTTGAGGATTGTAGGTTTATTTTATTTTATTTTATTCATTTTAGAGAGGAGACACAGAGTGAGAGAGAGAGAGAGAGAAAGAGAAAAAGGGGGGAGGAGCTGGAAGCATCAACTCCCATATGTGCCTTGACCAGACCAGTACAGGGTTTTGAACTGGCGACCTCAGTGTTCCCAGGTCGACGCTTTATCCACTGCGCTACCACAGGTCAGGCTATTTTATGTTTTTAAATGAGAAACAGTTGTAAAATGAAGTCCCTTTTCTTTTTTCAGAGACAGAGAGAGTCAGAGAAAGGGATAGATAGGGACAGACAGACAGGAATGGAGAGAGATGAGAAGCATCAATCATCAGTTTTTCGTTTTGACACCTTAGTTGTTCATTGATTGCTTTCTCATATGTGCCTTGACCGTGGGCCTTCAGCAGACCCAGTAACTCCTTGCTCAAGGCAGTGACCTTGGACTCAAGCTGGTGAGCTTTTGCTCAAACCAGATGAGCCCACACTCAAGCTGGCGAGCTCGGGGTCTCAAACCTGGGCCCTTCTGCATCCCAGTCCAACACTCTATCCACTGTGCCACCGCCTGGTCAGGCGAAGCCCTTTTTAATAGAATAAAATGTATGATTTACATTGTGTATACAGAGGTGAAGTAGAGAACTAGAGGAATACACAGCAAACCAATAATAGTAATTAATTCTGGAGTTATTATTATAGGGTCTTTTGCCTTTTACATTTCTTTGTGTTAATTAAAATAAATAAGCATGTACAATTTTTATAAGCAGAAAGAAAGAATCCCCAAAAAGATGTATCTGAGAATGGCATATATGTTTGCTTGTTTTGTGACAGAGAGAGAGAAACAGAGAGAGGGACCAGTAGGGACGGACTGACAGGAAGAGCGGAGGGAGATGAGAAGCATCAATTCTTCATTGCGGCACCTTAGTTGTTCATTGATTGCTTTCTCATATGTGCCTTGACTGGGGGCTCCAACTGAACCAGTGACCCCTTGCTCAAGCCAGCCACCACAGGGTCATGTCTATGATCTCACAATCAAGCTGATGAGTCCGCGCTCAAGCTGGATTAGCCCGTGCTCAAGCCAGTCACCTTAGGGTTTTGAATTTGGTTCCTTCGCATCCCAGTTCAATGCTCTATTCACTGCTCTACCACCTGGTTAGACGAGAATGGCATTCTGTTAAACATCACACAAAGTTCTTTGTAATTTTAGTATTTTCACAGGCACTCATTTATATATTCTTTCTTGTTGTCTTTTCAGTCAGTATTTACAGGATGAAAGTAAGACCAAAAGAAATACTGATCTGAATCTTTTAGAGTGGACGCACTATAGCATGAAGCCACATGTAAGTGATGATTTTCTGTATTAAAATACTGTATTTCCCCATGTATAAGATGCACCTTAACTTTGGGACCCAAAATTTGGAAAAAAGACAAGTGCAAAAAAGCAGGAAATGCAAGTAAAAAAAATCTACAAACACTGTATAAGACACACCCATTTTTTAGAACCCAAGTATTTCAGAAAAGGGTGCCTCCTATACATGGAGAAGTACGGTACTTTGTTGCATTTACTGTCAGAGGCATATTACTTAGACTTGACTTTCTCTTCCTGTCACACACTCAACCTTAGGCATTCATTCTACTGAAGTGTATGTACATCTTAAGACTCAACTATTTCTCAGTCTTTTAACCAAGATGTTTGCTTCATAGCCTTTATCTTCATGCTTAAATTGTAAATGTTTATATGCTAGCATGTCTGAAAAAATTGAAGGAAAAATTAAAAAACAAGAAAATTTAATAAATTCAGATCAGCTACTTTTCTTGTTGGCCCTAATGAAAATTTGAAGTTCTTGTTCAAAACTTACCTAGATTTTGTATATTTTGCTCTTAAAAGTCCCATGCCATAGGTCCTCAGAGTAAAGTATACTATTTGTGAATGTGCTTTGGATCTTGCCAGATTTGAATCTCGTTCAGGGTTGAAAAATGCATACATCTTTGAGTCCTAATGGCTTCTTTTTAAAGTAAGCTACATGAACTCAGTTTTAACCTTAACTTGTGTCTAGCCAAAGCATTTTTGTTTCTGAATTGAATAATTAGAAAGGTAAGTTTTGAAATTTCCTGAGGAGAGCACAGATATAAGGAGAGTCTGTTAGGATGAATACTGTGCTCTGAGAAATGTAATAAAGAAAACAGATTCTCTTTTTTTTTGCCCAAAGTAACTTTATTTTTGTCTTCTTAAACATATCAGAGCAAATGGCGGTTTTCTAATGTTGAAACCAGCAAGGTTAGTGAGGAAGTTGAGCCACCATTTCCAGCCACACTTCCCAGCTGCACATGATTGTAAGGACAGTCACAGTGCCCATCGCAGGGCAGGTGCTAGAAGACGCAGTAATAGGTCAGCGCATAACGGCTGCCCGTTCTGCACCAGTGAGCCACGGAGGAAGTTAAACACAGAGCTGTCTTCTAAATGCTCCTGTTTTCACTGCCTGCCATCTGTTCTTTTTTCCTTAAAATCCCAAAGTTAGGGAGTTATGGTTGCTCCATCAAGATACTTTGTGGAGGTTGGAAGCCCGTGTGGGGATGTCTGAAAGGCCCTGTGCACAGATTAACAGGGAGTTCTTAGGATTTTCAGTCAGTCACACCATCCTCCCCCCAAATAGTTCCAGGGTTTGTAATTCTGAATGTCAGCATGCAGTAGGTCACTACCGCCAAGGCCATCTGGGAACCACGTGACGTGGCTGGTTTCTCGCTGAACATAAAATGCTTACTCCCTGGCCCAGACCGTTTTTCTAGAATTGGCAGTGGGTTTAAGGGCAGAGCAGCGGACTGGAACCATTTCCCAGGGCTGCAGGTGCAAGATTGCTTGGGAAGACCTTGTGAGCAGCAGGATTCCACTGGGGGGTCAGGAGGCATGGCGGCCCAGCTGGGGTCCTGTTGGGGGACCCTCAGGAATGCTTTGTCAGGGGCACCACGCCCTGCGGGGCGGCTGCTGTCCCTCGCGGAGATGCCCGTCTTGCATCTCTGTGTTTTCCCAACCAGGAGCAAACAGAAAAGTAGCAGCCTGGGTATATTGACTTCTTTAACCAGACTTCCTCCACCGGCCAATTGTTAAACCATTTGACTTGGCATAATTACCTTAATAACATGGTACAGAGCCGGTTTACATGAACCTTCACTGTCCCGAAGCTGAGTGCAAAAGCACAAGGCCACGGCACAGACAAGACCTGGCTGGACATGGGGGTGCTCGGGAAGTCCATCAGGGCAGTGGCCCCGCAGCAAGCTCAAGCGCTAACAGTGAAGACACCTAATTGCTCTGCTAGTTTAAAAGGACAAAACTGAATAAATATGTAGAAATAAATGTGAAGATAAAAACAATCTGGACTGTGCACCAAATGAACCCCTGGAACTTGGGACCCCCCCCAACCCTGGGGTAGGGTCTGAAGTTAACAAAGAATCCACAAAGTGAACTTTTTACCTACTGCACACCGCTTCCCTCCACTCCCCATGCAGCTTGTCTACTCTGTGCAGTTACAAAGCATGGGTGTTCTAACCAGTAGTACAGCCCCTGCTAGCCAGGGCTCTAATGCGGCCCGAGCTGCTTGCGGGATTGTCTCAGGAATGCTGCGATGACAATCTGCTACTTGTGGCCGCTTTGGCCACTGGGGCGGGCGCTCCCTGAAGCGGGGCTCTGTTGCATTGCATGTGTGCAGCAGGAAGGGCCCAGGAATCGTGTCCTAATTGGGAGCTCAGATGGAGGTAATCAAGGGCAGAGCACCCCACTACCTTCCAAAACTTGACCACACACAACTACAGATTGATAGAAAATAATCAGACTGGGCACGGGTAGGAGTCGCAGGCTTTATTAGAGGAAAGAAAGAACCTGCCGAGGCGCCCTCTGGAAGAGAGGCGCCCGTACAGGCTAAGGGGTGATTTATAGGAGTTTTAGAGCTGAATTCTGGTTGGGTGTTTCTTGCCGCTAGGCCTCTGACGCACGAGGAGTGCTTGGCAAGTTGGAAAGTCCTACTGAAAGGTTCTTTGTCAGGTTTATCTTCTGCGGCTTAACGGTCATCCAGACAGCTGTGTGTCCTTGAGGTCCGTTCACGACAGACAAGGATGGGAGTTTCTGTAACAAGAACATCCTGACTCACACTCCCAAACAATCTTACATTTCTAGACTTCTTCTTATATTAATAAAAGAAAGAAGAAAGAAAAGACTAGGTATTCGTGTGGCTCAAAGTTTTGAAAGGTTTCTTGCCAGGTTAAGTCATGTAACTAAGACAGCAGGTGAGCTGGAGAAGGACTGAGAGGTCCTATCTATGAGAGGTCCTCAATTGCCTGGGCACAGAAAAGGAAGAATCTAGGGGGTTTGATGTTGATTTGGCCAGTGGGCGTGTTGGTATGATTGAAGGAATAGCCGTGGGGTGAGAGAAGAAGGGACTAGGGGACGCTCCAGGAGGTCCATCTCGGGCTTTGGGGCGGCTGCTTCCTGCTGGTATCCCTACTGTAGATGCGGTCCCTCCTGGAGCTCCCCCTGGGGAAGTGATGAATAGGGTGAAGGAGCATTTGATTATAGGTGACTCTGGAGATTTCCTTGATGCGGGCCTGCAGGAATAATGGAGCAAACATTAGTATGAGGCAGAGGATTAGAAGTGGTCCTAGAATAGGAGCCAGCATGGAAAACAGAGGGTTTCGTCACCACTGGGCAGAAAGAGTAGTAGTACTGGACCGATGGTGGCGGAGCCTGTCCTGGAGTTTTCGAAGAAAGTTGATATTTTCTTTTAACTACTGGTTTGATAATCCCAGTTAGGATCATTAGGGGGAACTGCCTGCCTGCCAGTGGGCAATTGGACATTTCTGGTGTGTTCCTCTTCTGTTGTTTCCTGAGCAGTGGTCTATACCCTTTCCTTATCACTAACTGAGAGGGAAGAGGAGAGGATGATGCTAATATCATGCCAAGTAAGGTCATAAGAAAGAGTGAGATATTTGAATTCCTTGATGTATTTGTCTGGGTCTGAGGAGAAGGACCCTAGGCGACGCTTAATTTGGCTCAGATTAGAGAGGGCGAAAAGGATTGCTATGCTAGCTATTCCTTCTGCCCCAGCAACCTCCCGGAGTGGGTATAAACCAGAATTAGACTGGGGAGGTTTGTGAGGATGAAGGTGTGGAGATGAAATGGAAGAAGGAGAGTCTGGTGTGGAGCTAGAGTCGGGTGAATTGACATTAGGATCAGAACAGGGTGACGGATGAGAGTCAGGATTAAGAGAAGCAGTTGGAGTGGATTTAGTAACCGGACGTAGGGAACTGTGATCCTGGGGGTCAAAGGAATTGGTGGTGAGGGGATTGGAAGAAGGAGTGGGAGAGCGTGCAAGAAGAACCCGATAAGTGGAGCAGGAAGAGCAAATAGAGGGGTGGGATCGGAGGTAGAAGAAAGCCTGCACATAAGGTATCTCAGACTACTTTTCAGAGCGTTGGCAGAAACTGTTAAGGTCCCTTAGGATGTTGTGGTCAAAAGTGCCATCTTCAGGCCAATGAGAGTCATTGTCCAATTTGTATTGAGGCCAGGCCGTATTGCAGAGAAAAATCAGTCTTTTCGGTTTAAGGTCAGTTAGGCCAAGCTTGGTGAGATTATTTTAGGAGACACCCCAGGGGAGTCTTAGAGTCTGGTTTGGGTTGTGAATCTCCCATATTTGGCGGGACGACTTTTCCTGGGCGTCCCCAGGGAAGTCGAGGCCGTCAGATAGTTCCTCAACAGAGAGGAAGGGTCTGAGAGGATAGAGGTCGTCACCCGCTATTCTCAACAGTAGTCAGGACGGAGGAGTTGCTGACTAGGTACCTAGATTTTCCGGAGGGGCTAGTGCAGTCTACTGAGACTGAGGCCGGACAGACGAACGGCAACTCCGGAATATGGGAGAAACCCCCGGAATACAGAAGGAACAGGTAAGACTCGAAGACTCGGGCAAGGGACGACTAGATGCAGGGAGAATGAGATACCTTACCTCCTGGTTCGGCAGGAGTGTCTGGACAGAGCCGAGCTGCCGACCGCTCAACCGCACTTGCACAGCTGAACGGCCAGCAAGGGGATTGTTTAGGCAGCCGGTGCCTCGTCCCGGGTTTCGGCACCAGAATGATAGAAAATAATCAGACTGGGCACGGGCAGGAGTTGCAGGCTTTATTAGAGGAAAGAAATAACCTGCTGAGGCGCCCGTTACAGTCTAAGGGGTGATTTTATAGGAGTTTTAGAGGTGAATTCTGGTTGGATGTTTCTTGTTGCCAGGCCTCTGACGCACGAGGAGTGCTTGGCAAGTTGGAAAGTCCCTGCTGAAAGGTTCTTTGTCAGGTTTATCTTCTGCGGCTTAACGGTCATCCAGACAGCTGTGTGTCCTTGAGGTCCGTTCACGACAGACAAGGATGGGAGTTTCTGTAACGAGAACATCCTGACCCACACTCCCAAACAATCTTACACAGATAAGTCTTGCAAAGTGGATTGGAGTAACCGGCAGATACCTCGTGTCCAGATGGTGTGGCCTCAATGGAAGGTGCTCCTATTACTCTGTCCCTAAAATGATTGTGATAGAGCCACTAATTGTCCATTTTAAAATGGGCACTGTATTGTTGAAATCTAAGAAGCCAGCCCCCTTAATCAACCAGCAGTTCCTGATACGCTCACAGAATTGTTGACAAAAGGTATTTTTTCTAAAATCAAGATTCAGCTATCAAAAATAAAATTCTAAATTTGAATGTTTATATCCACATAATTGGTCTATAGTATTTTAATTTCCACACTTACGAGCACAGCAAGAAGGTGGGTGGTGGGAGATGGTGTCTCAGCCATGTGGTTCCTACTTAGGGTTCTTCTCGATCCCTTGTTTGGAAAGTTGCACCAGCTGGCACTGGTCCCTGACCTCTCCAGCAGGGCTGCTGAGTACCTCCCCGTCACAGTTCCAGGGACTGTTAGAAACGGCACAGCAACAGGAGGGCTGGTGACTGCAGAGCTGGCTGAGCCCCTTCTTCCCTCGCTCACTGAGGTTGCCATCGTCCTCCTCCATGTGCTTCGACACAAACTGATCGGCTTGATGTGATAAACTTCAACAAAAGTAAGGTCGAACTGGTCGTGCTGGTTGGTGTGCCAGATGAGAAACCTCAGGAAGTTGAACCTGGAGCACTTCCCAACAAGGATCAGGTCAGAAGACCCATCTCCCAGGTGGGCGGCAGGAGACAGGCCACCGTGGCACCCGGGACAAGCACAGGACATGTTGATGGCATTGATGGCCAGGAACTTCCCGCAACATCTTTCCATTTCTCCTCCTCTTCCTCCTCTGTGCTCGCAAGCAACCTCTTCTGCTTTTCCTCTAGCTGCTGCTTGCTCTGCCTGCATATGAAGCCTCCACCCCCACCCCCGGGTCCTGCATAGACCCCACCGTGTGCTGTGCTGGGAGGAAGGACGTGATTTCAAACCTAAGTCGCATCTGGCAAACCCCATCCACCAGTGATACCGAGCACCGCAGCCGTTCACCATTGTGGTGCACCACGGACACGCCCACTGGCAGCAAGTCCCCAGTCTGTTGATCCCGTGAGGATGACACTGATGCGCATTGGGCTGGGCACAAGCACTGCCCGGGGCTTGTACTGGCCCGTGCCAGCGCTGGCCCCGCCAGTCAGCCCGTGCAGGACCTCTCTGAACATGCTGTCCCCGCCAGCACAGACAACTATATCATACTTGTCCATGTTCATCTCGTATAAAGTCTCCTTGGCATGGTCATCGGGTCCCGTGACTATCTCTTCGGTGGAGATGGCCAGCGTGAACAGTGGCATCACTTTCCTCTGGTAAATCCGTGGGCCTTGTCCTTAACCCTGAAAGGGTTGATGAACACCAGTAGATGCTTCGATTTGCAGGTCAGCTTCTCCAGCTGCTGGCAGAGGGTCTGCAGCCACAGGTGCACAGCTGCTTGTCAGAACTGCAGAAAGTCACCTGAGCACACTTCCAGGGGTGGCGCTGGGCTCTCTTCACACAGTGCACTGTGAAAGTGAACAGGTTGCCATTTTCTGCCATTTTCCGCTGCCGTAGTGTTTCCTGTGACTGTCTCCTCCACGGCGATGATCTCGGACACGGGCACCAATCAGGCACCCGCACCAAAGATGCCAGCCCCGGGCCTCGGGCTGGGCTACCAGTGCAGCAGTGCCCACGTGGAGTCCAGGCTCACGGCGTAGCGCCACCGCTTTACCCATGGCATTAGTGCAGTGATTTGGCCGCCCCCATGGCACCAGCGCTGCAGGCGCCGGCTTGGCAGGGCAGGGCAGGGCAGGGCAGGGCGGCCAGCCTGGTGTGGACGCTGAGGGCAAGAGACCCTTAGCGGTCCCTGGAGCCCAGCCGGAAAGATTCTCTTAATTGAATATTGGGGTCTGTAGTTCTCTCCAGTCTGTAAGATGCTGGGCTAGGGAGAAAAGCGAGAAGTACCTAGCATATGTATGGGTACTGTGCGTGCTTAAATGATGTTTTCTATAATAATCATTTGTATTTCTTTGAATAAAAGTTGAGCTGTGGTCATTTAATATGTTTCCAGCAGTGGAATCAGACTCTCTTATATTCTTATTATATTGTGCTCATTATAACTGAGAGCCAAGTGTGTAAGGGGCTGGCCCAGAGTGTGCAGCTGGGCCTGGGGATTGATTATGTTGAGTTTATTACTTCAGCTGAGTTTGGATTCAGTGGACTTTGGCTTATGATACCCTTTTGCCTCAGGATAGAACTGAGTGATCAAGGCAGGATCTCCTGACTGGTTAAAGCCTATCTTTATCTTGCAGCTGTGGGGGTAGTTTTATTTTCCTGGCTAGGGAAGAGAAGTTAGTCTGCAATACTGACATAGGTTAGTTGTCTTGTAAACGTGTTTCTGATTGAGCCACACTTAGCCGTTTTTACAATTTATAAATATGTCTGAAATAATTCTGACTAGAATTCCTTTTCCTGGTAATATAACTACTGTATTTTCAGTTGGTTCTTTGCATGAGAGCTAGGGATGGAACTCTCTCCTCTTCTCTTTCCTCCTGTAAAACATTTTCTGTGGGGGTCACATACTTCATGTCATTATTAGGATTTTTTTCTTTTTCCAGGTGAGAGGTGGGGAGATAGAGAGACAGACTCCTGCATGTGCCCTGTACCAGGGAACCCCTGTTTGGGGCTGATGCTCTGCCCATCTGGGGCTGTTCTCACAACAGAGCTATTTTTAGCATCGGAGGCAGAGGCTCCATGGAACCATCTCAGTGTGCAGAGCTAATGCGCTGGGACCAATGAAGCCATGCTGCAGGAGAGGAAGAGAGGGGTGTGATAGAGGGGTAGAGAAGCAGATGGTTACTTCTTTTTTTTTTTTTTACTACAGGGACAGAGAGAGAGAGAGGGATAGACAGGGACAGACAGGAATGGAGAGAGATGAGAAGCATCAATCATTAGTTTTTCGTTGCCATAGCGACACCTTAGTTGTTCATTGATTGCTTTCTCACATGTGCCTTGACCGCGGGCTTTCAGCAGACCAAGCAACCCCCTTGGGTCCAAGCTGGTGAGCTATTGCTCAAGCCAGATGGGCCTGCGCTCAAGCTGGTGAGCTCGGGGTCTTGAACCTGGGTCTTCGGCTTCCCAGTCCAAAGCTCTATCCACTGCGCCACCACCTGGTCAGGCAGTTACTTCTCCTGTGTGCCGTCCTGTGCGCCCTGACTGGGAATTGAACCTGGGACATCTACACAGTGGGCCAAAGCTCTACCGCTGACCCAACGAGCCAGGGTCATGGTTAGGATTTTTAATATCACATAAAGATTAATTGTGGCCTTATTGGTGGTGTTGCAGTGGATAGAGCGTTCCCCGATGCTAAAGTCCCAGGTTTAAAACCCAAGGTTGCTGGCTTGAGCAAGGGGTCACTGGCTCAGTCTAAAGCTGCCACCCCCACCCCCCACCCACAAGGCATGTATGAAAAGCAGTCATTGAACAACTAAAGTGACACAACTATGAATTGATGCTTCTCATCTCTCTTTCTTTCCCTCTCTATTACACTAAAAAAGAACTACTACTTGTTTTTGTGTAATGCCACATTGAATGTTTTCCTTTATAATGTTGTCTACCTACACTAGTATTTAGAAAAAATCAAAAGTTGGTATTTGATAAAACTACATCTTTTTCCCTTCTTTTTATGTAATTTTAGGAGATTCCTCAACAGTTGAATGGGAGTGATTGTGGAATGTTTACTTGTAAATATGCAGATTATATGTCTAGGGACAAACCTATCACATTTACTCAGGTGAGTGAAGAGCCCTCCTCACCCACCTACTATTACTGAACAAGGTAAACTCAGAGCATGCTACCAGTGCCTGGCACACAGGAAGGTCTTGCTGACGTCATTGCTATAAACCTTGGCTGTAGCCCTGCTCCTGCTGGCGTGAGGGTTTGCCCCTGCCTCTGCGCTCAGGTTTGTCCTAGTCCTTTCTGACCATTGGGTCAGTTGGCTATCTTTCAGCTCCAGGTTTACTGGCTTCTGAATATTACTGACATTTCTGAATATTACTGACATTTGGGCATGTCAGAATATGTAACAGCAGAGGGAAATCGGCCTGTGAGAACTTAAGCCACAGGTCTAAGATGCAGCTATGAGCGCTGCTTTTTCCTCTGCTCTAGTTACTGGTTTTCCATAGCCTGCTATTTGAGTGGGAATTAAAATATGTTGGGCCCTCTTGAGATTTTATGTTTGCATTAGTGGATTCTCAACCTTTTTATAACTGACAACAGCCCCTTTAAAAATATTTTTCTTTAATAGACCTCATATTGATAGATGCTGTCTCCCATTTAATAGTAGGACTGGTAACCCCATTCCAAGCTGTAGGGCAACATGAAATGACTAGGACTCCCATGCTGAATTAATACAATTTCAGTCTCAAAAGAACCTATTATTGGTTAGTTTCAGTAGTTTTATTAAGAGTAAATGTACAATTTATACTTCATGGTTTGAGCTATTTAAAATATACAAATCCATGTATTAAGACTTTTTTAGGTCCCTTCAAAGAGCAAATCACCAGTTTATAGTAAAGTAGTATATCCAGCTATGAGACATCAGGAGTAGCTCAAGGGAGTAAACTTCTGATTTCACCAAAAAGAGTGACTAGTTGAGTTATAGGTGATTTTGGATTTATCTTGTATGTTGCTGCTTTGAAAATTTTCCCATTTAGTGATTATCAGTTAAAGCAAAATAACATATGAAGCAAAGCATCTCATTCTTTGATGCTTCTAAGTAATAAACTGTTTGTTCTGAGCCTAATAACATGAGTTGCAAAGGGGAGAAGTTGCTATTTGAACAGCATTGGCAATACAACATTTGGTAGAGCAGATTGAAATTTGTGGACTTGTTTTTTTCTTAGAGTTCATGTTTTTCTCATAAAAAAGCAGAATGTGTTTATTTTGGAGTATTTTGAACATAAATGTAAGTAGAAAAGTTATATATTTTTTTCTAAATGTACTACCACTTGGATATTGCTATTTTTGGTACATTTTTGTTATGAGGTTGTTGGACTCGATTGTATAATTCTGCATCCTGCTTTGATTTTCCTTAACACGTAAAAATACACTGCTCATAAAAATTAGGGGTTATTTCAAAATGAATATGAAGCAATTAAAAAAAGAAGCATTTAATTTTTTTTATTTAACAAGAACATCAGAAAAGCAAACGACATGTCAAAGAAAGTTGTTTGATTATGCAGATGAGATGCAAAACCAACTTTTATTTCATTGGTGAAAATGCACTGTACAAAGGGCTGAAAGTACTGGAGTATCTGCACGTTCCCTGGTCTGGAAAGTGCGTTTTGAAATATCCCCTAATTTTTGTGAGCAGTATACCAATGATATATATAATAATAAACATAAACCTTTCTTGTGGATTCCTAAGTCTGTATCCCACAATGTAAAAAAGTCAGAGCTTACCAAAAAGACATGGGCATCCTACTTTATTTACATGATTGCACTAAATCTTGTTGATGCTGTGCAAGTGAATGTAATGTCTGTCTTGTTGGTGGACTCTCTGCAGCACCAGATGCCTCTCTTCCGGAAGAAGATGGTGTGGGAAATCCTTCATCAGCAGTTGCTGTGAGAATGCCTGACCCGGTCCCTTTGCTGCTGGTGGTTCTTTCATGGATGGTCGTTTCCATATACCTCATGCGTTGTGGGTTAAAAAGTCCCTGCATCACCTGTTTTCCCACAGGTACTGAGCTGTCAGCCATGCATGAAGGCCCTGCACCCTAGTGTCCTGACTTGGTATTCAGCGGGCTGCTTGCAACCCTGTTTGTAAGGCTGCACTGGTCAGAGCTCTGGACTATTCAACCCACACAGGAACAAATGCTAATTAATACTTTTTTTTTTACACCCCCCCCCCCCCCCGTGAATGTGGAAAATGCAGGATTTATTCTATGAGTTGTTTTTATTCTGTTTGTTCACGTGTATTCATTCACTCATTTGCAAACATAATGGGCAGTGGCTGTTTTCTGCTGCTTTTTTACAGTAAACTCTGAATTACTTGTTTGAACTATTTATTTCTGAAAAGAATGTTAAACAAGCTGCCACTCCCTGCTGAAGATGTGGAGGGAGATGTGGGGGGGAGGAAGAAAGTGTTAACTTTTCTAGTAACTGCCAACTTGAAGCTGGAGGTCGTCTCTTTTTTGAGGCTTGAAAATGCCAGGAGGAGCACTGTGGTTAGGGCTGTGACGGTCTCTCAGAGCAAGTCTGAGGCTAGGGCACTGACACGGGGTTGCTGAAGAGTGTGGGACTGTGGCCAAGCAACTCTGGCTATTCAGGAATCAGAAGAGAGTCGTGGTTATCCTAAGAGACTTTCCTTTCTGGAAATGGGGTGACTGCTACTCTTGAAACTGGATTTGAAGTCATTGTAAACCCTAAATCTTCATTTTCATCCCAGATCTGGTTGAGTATAAACCTCAGAATTGTAAGGGCTGGCCTGAGCTGTTTATTGCAAAAGATACTTGTCAATTTAAAGCTATTTTTCCTCAAAGTTTTTTTTTTTCTTTATATATAGAAAGCTAAAATTAAGTTTTGTACTCATTAGGATTTACACCCCCTCATTTCACCCCTACTGAAATTTATGGAAGAAAATTTAGTACTTGGCTCTGAGGTTACCAGTTACACAATAATCTATTTTGCATATGAAAATTTGTATTTTAACTTTTTGTTCATTAAAAACTTTACAGTGGTTATGCATTTTTAATTTCAGAAAGTTTAGAGTTGGTCAGAACATATTTTGCAAGATCTAGTGCCTAGTGTTGCTTTTCCGATGTAATAAAAGGTTGCCTGGCAGAACCTGAAAAGTATATGCTGAAATGATTTCTAACCCTTTCCCTGTAAACGCCCAAACTTATCCTGATACACAAAAGCAAGAGGTCGAACCAGAAGAACTGAGCATGTGTTAGCTATGAATCCACACACCTGTTGTCTGGAAGCCGCAGGCTGCTGGTCACAGACATGCTGTTGCAGCCCGTTTTTCTGACGCATGTAAAAGTCTTGGTGTGGGACCTGGGACCTGTGGTGCAGATTGAAACTGCTGTGCCTACTTGAGGCCAAACCAGAGGACGTGTGCTTAGGTGATGGTGATGACAAGCCGGTTGTGCTATATCTTCCTCAAGCTTAGCTGCACAAAGAAAAGCCTTTCTCCAGCTTCTGTTCCTTTCCCGAGGCTGCTGGAGTGGGACCAGTGAGCACTGGGATCAGGTAGCCGGCACAGCCAAAAAAAAAAGATTCACTGGGTCAGCATATTGCTAACAACCTGGTTCCCACCTGGCGCTAGTAGCTTTCCCCTGGGAATGTAGAACGTTGGTTAACATTTGTTCCACGGGAGTAAATCCTGTCAGGAATGGCACTGTGCATTCTGCCCATCCGAGTGAGGCTGAGGGTCAGTGTGCTTGTATTGCGTTACAAGCATTTGAGGGGCTTCACTGAGCTTTCCCTTCAAGTGTTCTTACTCTTCAGGATAGCTCGTAATCTCCCAGGACATGAGGAAACTGGTAAGAGCAGAGTTAAGTTAGAGAGTAGCGTTCTACTTAACCCTGCCTTCTGAATTTAATATGAGATACTACAGGCAATGCCTTTCTAGGCGCTGGCATGTCTCCCTTGGTGTAGAGAAACTTATTAAAAGAATGTTTATATTTAAAGTTTATGAAAAATACTGTCAGGTGATAAAAAATACAGCTATTGATTTTATCAACATTGTACTGTACATCAATATAAATATTGAAATCAATATTAAAGCCAGTGAGATGATATGTACGTATATATATATTTTATTAATTTTAATGGGGTGACTGATAAATCAGGGTACATATGTTCAGAGAAAACATCTGCAGGTTATTTATTTATTTTGTTCAAGGACAGGCTCTCTGCAGGTTATTTTGACATTTGATTATATTGTGTACCCATCACCCAAAGTCAAATTGTCTTCGTCACCTTCTATCTGGTTTTATTTGTGCCCCTCCCCTCCCTCTACTCCTTCTTTTCCTCCCCCCTTTCCCCCCCCCCCCATTGCCAGCACACTCTTGTCCATGTCTCTGGGTCTCATTTTTATGCCCCATCTATGTATGGAATCATATATTCTTAGTTTATTCTGATTTATTTTACTCAGTATAATGTTACCAAGGTCCATCCATGTTGTTGTAAATGCTCCGATGTCATCATTTCTTATGGCTGAGTAGTATTCCATAGTATATATGTACCAAAGCTTTTTAATCCACTCGTCCTCTGACGGACACTTGGGCTGTTTCCAGGTCTTCGCTATTGTGAACAATGCTGCCACGAACATGGGGGCGCATTTCTTCTTTTCGAACAGTGCTATGGTGTTCTTAGGGTATATTCCTAAAAGTGGGATAGCTGGGTCATAAGGCAGTTAGATTTTTAATGTTTTGAGAAATTTCTATACTTTTTTCCACAGTGGCTGCACCAGTCTGCATTCCCACCAGCAGTGCAGGAGGGTTCCCTTTTCTCCACATCCTCGCCAGCACTTATTCTGTGTTGTGTATATATATTTTTATTATAGTAGTTTGGGGGTCTGAAAAAAGGCAAGTGAACCACTGTTCATTTTTAGGAGGCAATCTCTCCTAAAGAGTAATTATTGGTGAGCAAATGTCTTTCTCATTTTTGACCTTGAACCAGAGTCGGGATGCGGGCAGGGGGAAGCAGACTTGGGGCATGTGGACAATGCTCTGGAGAGCCCCACATTCTACCTCAGTTACCCAAGGCTATTAGAACTTCTGATCTTTTCCTCTGAAATCCCAAGCATGAGTCGGAGAGTGCCCTGTTAAACCATGGATGTTTGCCTGCACTGGGAGGAGTCGCGTTTTTATTGAATTTATTATTGAGGTGGCATTGGTTAATAAAGGTTTGAGCAATTTAAGTAATAACCATAGTACTGTAGTTTGCAACATTGTTTAAATTGGCTTTTGTGAACTAACTGGGACTAATTTCTTTGATAGTTTCTTTGAGAAATACTCTAAGGACCCACCCAGTGTTTAAACAAACTTTTGGCACTTGTTTTTAAGTTGGGGATCTAGCTGGCTATATTGCTTTGATCATTAAAAAAATAATAATTTACCTATTATATACAAGGAAAGGGTTTGGATGTTTGAAGTAGGTGTTAATTTTATCTATTTACCATTAAATTTAATTCAGGGACTTGAAAATTTTTTTGATTGCAACCCAGTAATAAATGTATTTCATATTGTGATCATACACATATACATACATATAATGTGATTATATATGGACACAAAAGTTTTACATTACTTATTCTTACCCTCTAAATTTTAATTTGGTAGTTTTAAAAAAAGTGCAGTGACCACCAAATTGATTTCTAAACCCACTGAGGTTGAAAATCCAGTTAGAAAACACTGCTGTAAATGTAATTCACTGACAGCAAGATGTGAATTATGTTTAAAACAAAGCCTTGGACTACAAAGATATGATAAATGTTGGGCTGTTTTGAGATGAACCAATCTAGGGAAACAGGTCAGAAACTGAGCAGACACAGGTGGTATAAGCAATCTTTGTTTAGGGTTTTACATTGATGTTTTTAAAATATGTTAAGTGAAAGTCCTATTACTATTATTTTGGATGTAAAATGAAGAGTCCTGTGGCTCAAGGGATATATATATCATGTGATGAATAGCAAACAATGAATTCATGTCTTAATCTAGCATTTCTGAAACCTTGCACGTTGAGCCCTTCTCTGTGACATCTATGGAACCCTGTTGTACGGAAACACTTTGGAAAGTGTGGAGAGGAGCAATAGTTTTCGGAAGCACGTACTTGAAATCCCTATTGCAGATGCATCTGCCCCTCCCGCACCCGCACACACACATATTGCTTCCTTCAATCATACGGCGATCCTAAAGTCTATTGTTCCCACTCTTTTTCTTTAATTGTATCGGTAATAGGTGTTCATAGTAGAAGAAATATAAAATACCGCTGAAAGGAAAAGAACAAGAACTTTGAAAACTCACCTCCAGAGTCAACTCAATATTAACATTTTGGTGTAAGTCTTGGTCTTTGATACATATTCCTTCATATGTGTATGAATAAGGATGTGTGTTGTGTATGCTTGTGCATGTATAAGTTTTGTCATCAACAAATATGGACTGATAATATATATGGCTATAATAACCCTCTTCCACTTAGTTTATCTTGACCATATTTTCATGTCAATAAATATTGGCATTTTAATTGTAGCATAGTGTTCCAGCGTATGGCTATAACATGAGTCATTTAGTCCACTCTTGTTGGGCATACCGGACTGCACAATGTTCGGGCTTTTCTCTTAGGAGAAAGTTTTAGAATTAAAATCAGGGGAAAAAAAATCACCCATTGACACTTTGACTTATTTTTTCTGGCACAAGTTTTTATAAGACATAAACCATCATCATCCTATTTCAGCACTTATTAAATGTGGCTCGTCTTCATTCACCTTTTATTTCCAGCACGTAGGAGAGAGTCTGGAGTATTTTAAAGCAAAACCTTCCCTAGCCGAAAATAACTTTTTTAAAAAGCCTGTCATTTTCACCATTAACAAAATAAGAATTTGGTAAAATCTTTTTCTCAGTGAGATGAGGGGAGGCAGAGAAACAGACTCCTGCATACAAGCACATGTTTCTTAGCACATGAGGTGGAGGCCATGGAGCCATACTCAGCGCCCGGGCCACCTTGCTCCAACCAATCTAGTCATGGCTGCTGGAGAGGAGAGGATAAAAAGAGGAGGGTGGAGAAGCTGATGGTCACTTATTTGTGTCCTGACTGGGAATCGAACCTGGGACAGCCACATGTCGGGCTGACGCTCTACTACTGAGCCAACTGGCCAGCGCCAT
Organism: Rhynchonycteris naso; assembly: GCA_037038555.1. Classification (NCBI taxonomy): domain Eukaryota; kingdom Metazoa; phylum Chordata; class Mammalia; order Chiroptera; family Emballonuridae; genus Rhynchonycteris; species Rhynchonycteris naso. The sequence continues at coordinate 42,832,017 of CM073002.1, forward strand.
GGTAATATTACCACCTAATACTCAGTTCACATTCAAATTTTCCTGATAGTCTTCTCTAATCTGGATATACAGTGGGCTGAATGTTGGCCTCCAAGATCGTAACTCCTTATCAATCTCTGGAACCTGTAGATACTTCTATGGCAAAGAATGTGATTAACCCTTTGAGCAATGAGTTGTTTTCTTTTCATGCTTGCTGACGCCTGGGAGTGAATTTTTTTTCAAAATAATGAAATTAGTTACAATTACAGTTTTATTAACTTAAAACCATGTTTGATAACGAATTTATGGAAACAAGTACATTTGTCTTTTTGTCATGCTGCCTTACACATTTTCAAAATAAATTGATCGCACTCTGGATGATCAGGAGGCATGAGGGTGTACGTGAACGTTCGTACTACTCAAAGGGTTAAGTTAAAAGATCTTGGGAACTTAACGCTGGATTATTTGGGTGGGCCCTAGGTACAATCACATGCTTTCCAAGAGGAAGGCAGAGGGAAGGGAGTTTTGAGACAGAAGAGGAGGAGGTAATAAAATGGGCCTAGACTATACTTAAATTTTTATACTCATTTTTGTGGAAAATCTTCATGTGTACCTAAAACAAAAGCTTGTAAAAGCTACCCATTGTTAATAGCAGCTATCCAGACAGGCTCAGTTACTTTACAAACTTGTATTTGGAGAGCTGTTTTTGTTTAAAAGGGGGCAATAAGGTTAGGGAAGCAGAGACTGGAGTGATCCTACCACAAGCCAAGAAAGCCTGGAGCCACCAAAGTTGGAAGAGCCTTCAAAGGGAACATGGCCCCGATGACACCTTGGTTTTGGACTTCTGGCTCCAGAATTGTGAGAATCAATTTCTGGGTGTTTTTCTTTCTTCTTTTTATGATTTATTGACTTTAGAGAAGAGTGAGAGAGAAAGGTGGGGAGGGGGGAGTGTCAACTCAGTAGTTGCTCCTCACATGTGCCTTGACCAGGCAAGTCCGGAGACTTGAACCGAGATTTGAACTGGCAAATTCAGCATTCCAGGTCGAAGCTTTATCCACTGCGCCACCACAGGCCAGGCAGTTTCTGTTGTTTTAATCCATCAAATTTGTGGTAGTTACAGCTATCTCAAGAAACTAATGCAGTATCCAAATAAAATGTACAAATTGCCTTCGGTTGCCCTGATCACCGGAGATTGATTATTGGAGGCAAGTGGGAGCGTTCTTGTTTGTCAGCCACACCTGAGAGGTGCACAGTGGGAACTAAGTGCCTTGGATCCAGGATCAAATCACTGCTTTTCTAAGAGAATACAGGGAGCACCAAGGAGAAGCTGGAATATAATTTTGTTTTATGAGGTTTTCTGAGGGAGCTAGTAAGAACACTCAGGGCATCTAAGAGACAGTGACTACATGTCTGGTGTGAGCTGTAATAGAAAATTAACCTGTATGTGGAATGTCTTAAATTTTAATTCATCACCACCTTAAGGGGAATGTTGAGTGGAAAGAAAAAGCAGCAACAATTGACTGTAAAATGGAAATTTGCCAGCAAAGTTGTTAGTCATTAGTGGTAGCAGGCCAAAGAAATCTCCTTTAGGCTCTGAGACAGTGCGAGTTGGATGCGTGCACTATTTAGGCTACTCTTGTTAAATACCCAGGTCGTGGGCTTCTTTCATAATTGTTAATGTGGGGAGGCCTCTACTGCCCTCTTCCTTCCCCAGGGACAGAGGAATCACTAGGCCGAATGCTGCTCTACTCCAGCACCTACCCTATTCCTGTGCACTCAGTCACTGAGTCATTCAGATCCCAGATTGAAGCCAGGTTCTCAATTGTCCCTCCTTCCCTTAGAAGTCCAGCGTTTGCTCCCACCCTTGCCCTGTCAGGATACCTTCCTCCTATCTAGGGCTAATTGTTCCCTTTGGTTCTTTGTTGAAACCCCTCCAAACTTCTATTGATCCTTTTTCTTTTTTCTTGGTTCTCCCTCTGCTGGAATCCTAATCTGCAGCCAGCCTCTGCCATCATTCCCAGGCTCCCTGTTGGAGGGAACAATGTCCTAAGGCAGAGCGGGGCTGGGGGGTAAATGAACTAGGACAGAAAGGATGTTCAGGCCTACTCCCCCGTCTAGTGGCGTTTCTAGTATGTCCAAAAACCACTGGGTCATGGGTTTTCCAGGGGTTTAACCCAAGGAAGCAGGAGAGGTTTGGAGTCGCGAAGGCTAAAGAATTTCAAAACCTTTGTTACTTACCTAAGTCTCCATTTAATGATTATCCTTTTATTTTGCATAAAATCATGCTGAATTAGGACTTTCTGGGATGTCAGGATGTCAAGACAAAAAAAATCTGTGCTTTACAGCAGGAGAAAACAGTTTGAGTTCACACGTGTTAAAATAAACTGCACACACAGGGAGCTGTTCTTGTTTATGTGAGGTGGACTGCGACTGTGTCCTGGGAAGGATGGTCTGTGCGTGCTGCCCTCGGGGCGCTCAGGCGTGCTCACACCATGGTGCCAAATAATTTGGCGCTTGGGGTCTCAGAAAATGGGCCATGAGAACGTCTCTGCTTAGGAACAAGGCCAGCCGTTCTTGTTCCTGTCTTCTACCTCTCCATGTGGCTTCCCCTCATTGCTGCAACGCGAGGACAACTGGGTGCTCTGTGCCATGGTAAGTCCTTACCTGTCTTATTTGTGCAGAGAAGGGTTTTGGGAATGGGCAGTTTAGGAGCTAGAGGTAAATCAAACTTGGCTACTGGGATGAAGGCCAAGAGCAGGCGCTTTGGGAGGTTTCGGTGTCTCTTCTCTCCGACCCTGCTCCCCTTCATCTGACAGATTCACTACCACTCCTCCCTTAGACCTACAGTTAAAGCCTTCCTCTAAAGATGCGCTGTTTTCTGGCTGCTTATCTAAAATGCACACCTCAATCCAGGGAAGTTTCTAGTAGTAACCTTCTTTGTCAGGAACCCTGTGGCCTATCTCAGGCCATCAGCCTACGGTGTTTCTCCTGAGGGCAGCGGGCTGAGTCCTAGTCAGGGAGGAGAGAAGGTGAAGTCATAGGTCCTCGGATTCCTAATAACCACAGGAAGGGTATGTCCTTGCCCATATTCATGCCCACCGCAGCAGTGAGGGGGACAGCTGGCACCTACCTACACATCATAAAACTTTAAAGTCAGCAGCTCAGAAATTGAAAACGGGAAAACCAGGAGTCGAGATGTGACATAGGTAAGCAGCAAATTTTAGGTGATTGAGGAGCTCTCACGAGTTTGTCTAAAGGGAATGTGGCTACTGTGGGACCCATCAGTCCACTTCCCTCTGTACCTGCTGTGCTATGAAGTCACCCCCAAAAGCTTAACTGACCATCTCTGGCAGTCAAATGTTGGCTGGGCATTCCTGAGATTGCTTGGGTTTTTTTTTTTTTTCCCGATGGCAGAGACAGAGCCAGAAAAAGGGACAGACAGGAAGGGAGAGAAATGAGAAACATCAACTCTTCGTTGTGGCTCCTTAGTTGTTCATTGACTGATTTCTTGTATGTGCCTTGATGGGGGTGGGTGGGAGCTACAGCAGACCGAGTGACCCCATGCTCAAGCCAGTGACCTTGGGCTCAAGCTGGCGACCTTGGGGTCTCAAACCTGGTTCCTCCATATCCCAGTCCAACGCTCTATTCACTGCGCCACCGCCTGGTCAGGCTGAGACTGCTTGGGCTTTAAGCAGCCATCTCTGGCAGACCACACAGGTCTAGGAACACAGGTTCGTAAGGGGAGAAGGACCATTCTCATCCAACCTTGTTAGATCTGGAATGCTTTCAATTGGGCTTCTGGGGAAGGAGTGAAGTACCTCCTCCCTTGAGTTGTCAGGCATGTTATCCTCCCCCTTTCTCCCATGCAAAGATAAACTCCCTGGCCAGGCTAAAGTCCTCTAAAGATCAGGGCTGGTCTTACCTAGTTTGATGTGCAGTCAGTCCATCCCACTGGTCATGGGGTTCTCAAACTAGCACAGGAGGGAGTCACCTGGAGGGCTTACTAAACTGGACTGCTGGCCCCGCCCCCCAAATTTGACTTGAGGTGGGCCCCAAGAATCTGCATTTCTTTTTTTTTTTTTTTGTATTTTTCCAAAGTGAGAAGCAGGGAGGCAGTCCGACTCCCACATATGCCCTACCAGGATCCACCGGAGGCATGCCCACCAGGGGGGGGCGATGATCAGCCCCTCTGGGGTGTTGCTCCGCTGCAATCTGAGCCATTCTAGCGCCTGAGGCGGAGGCCATAGAGCTGTCCTAAGCGCCTGTGCCAACTTTTGCTCCAGTGGAGCCTTGGCTGTGGGAGGGGAAGAGAGATAGAAAGGATTGGGGAAGGGTGAAGAAGCAGATGGGTGCCTCCCGTGTGCCCTGGCCAGGAATCGAACCCAGGACTTCCACATACTGGGCTCTATCACTGAGCTAACCGGCCAGAGCCTAATCTGCATTTCTAAAAATTTCCCAGGTGATAATGCTACTGATCTGGGGACAACACTTAGCTTTCCCCAAAGATTTTCCAGGAGATGCCAGCCCCGTCCCGACTGTATGTGCCACCTGGTTCCCAAGTCCCCTCACAGCTGGAGCTCTGACACTTGAGGCTAGGCAATGCTTATTAAAATAAGAAAACAAAACACCAGGATCTTGTTAGCTGGATATATTTCTTTTTGTTTTTGTCACAGAACACTGTCTGCAGTAGAGGAAACTGGCATTGCAGTCTGACGGTAAATGGCTTGTTCACATAAACCAGTGCACATTCATCCTTTAGCGCAGAAAGCCCCATGGCGCGTGCCCTACTGAGATTCGGGACAGCTCCAACATTTTCTCTCTCTGTTTTTGTCATCTTATCTTTTAATAAACATTTTCAAGGTTTGTCCAAAGGAAGGCCGTGTAGGTCCTTGGCTAGCGGAAGACAGTTCAGAACAGCTGTTGCACACCTGGACTGTCACCCTCTCCAGGCTGGCAGTTGATATCTTATTTTTTGTCCAACTCATTTTTATTAAAAAAATAAAAAAATGCTCCAACTATCAGTTTTACAAAATCTCTAAGGGAAACACAAGAGCAAGGTGCTGAGGTAAAAAACACCTGAGGTAGCTTTTTTTGTGTGTTTGTCTTGTTAAAAAAATCTGTAAATTTAACGCCCTGGGCCAACGACCTCATGTAAATTGCTATTTTCTTCCACATTTATTTTTAAAAGAAAGAAATCATTTTGCTGAAAATTGATGGCTTATACACCAAAATGTAAAAAAGACAAAATATATTCTTTCTTTGCAGAATTTTTCTTTGTTGGGTTGGTTGGCTTGATGGGTTCCTGTTTTCCTCTTCCAAAATGCTAGGACAAGTACCACTGACTCTTGTTCTTCTGAGTAACCAAGTGTAAGTTGAGGCTGGTTTGTGTGTTTCGCTTTTGTTCCTTTTGTGTGATGTGATGATACTCAGAGCACTGCTTTGCCTGGGGGGGGGGTGCATAGATAGTGGGATTGAGACAGGGATGTGGGAATTAAAAAGAGTGGACATGGAGAATGGGAAGGAGAAAAGATGGGGGAGAGATAAACAGAGAGACAGAGAATTATATAGCAGTATGCAAAAACCAGTTTAAAACCTGTGAAGAAAGAGAAAGGGGTATGTGAACTAGACAGGATGGACAGACAGAGATTCCTCTGCAGAGAGACGGTATCCCTTCTGTTGACATACACAGGTGATCAGAACTGCTGGGAGGGTCCTGACGCCGTTTCACTGGGCGAATTTTGTGTGGGCGGCCCTGAAGCTCCATACTAAACCATTAGACCCCCCAAAGAATGACTTGATTCTTTCAAGTCTAGAAAAGCCTGCTTTCTCTTTAAAAAAAAAAAAAAAGAAATTAATATTTGATTAAAAATTGGAGTTAGTTGAGTTATTTGATATATTATTTCTAAAATATATTAATGCTGCAGGCACCCTGTGTAACCCACAGGCCACATATCTTAACATCTTTCCCCTTCTAATATGTACACACATGTACAGAGACAATTTTCCACAAAAAGAAAAGGCTGTGAATTTTGCTTTGTCTTGAACACATTCACCTATGTTAGCTCAACTAAAAGGGATAGCGTGGTGGGACTTAGGGAGAGATCCGAGTGATGGTGAGGTGGATGGCTGCTGGGAAGCCTGCAGAGGAGCTGGGGGAGGCGGGGCCCGGGACCACCACCCTCCCGCTTCCCCCGGCCCCTGGGGTTCTCGGGGCCTCTGCAGAGTCCCTGGCGCCTCCACAGACTTCTCATTCCTCAGGATGGTCTTTGGTTTGCTCCCGATCTGGCTGGCTGTGTTTGGTCTCATTCTGTCAGGTGTTGGAAGGGCTACATTCATCCGTTGTTTTGCTGGTGCCTGTGGGAGCCTCACTTGCTGCGCTGTGAGGCGACTCCCTGAGGATATTTCTGCTCCTGCTGCTTCACCTGCTGTACAATTTCCCTGATCTTGCGCTGAGCAGTCTGCAGCAAGGGAGTGGGGGAGAGGGGAAAAAGGAACGCGGTTCTGAGGGTAAGCGGTGGGGGGTGGGGGTGGGTAGGACTTGGAGAAAGGAGGTCACCTCAGCAAAGTGTCACCACCCGCGGAGGCCCTCACTACAGGGTCCTTTCTCCCTGGAAGCAGGGGTGGGGTGTGTGGGTGGGGGGACGGGACAGAGCTTCCCCACCCCAACCCCAATGTTGCTGGGCAGGATTAGGGGCGGAACCCCCAAAAGCTTCTAGTTAATTGCTAGACAGATAGGCTAGGAAGCAGAAACAGGAAACCAGGGACCAGGTGACCTTGCAGAGGTCAGACAGCACCCCCCTCCCAGCAGCACACACTTCAGTTTCCAGTGCTGCCTGCCCATGTTTCTAGAATCACCAGGAGGAATGTTAGGGACAGTAAATGAGAGGGGGGAGATGTGAGGAACCGGAGCCAACGCTCCACTCTGACCTACTGAAAACCGTGTGACCCCAAACGCAACCTTCACCTCCCCGCTGTGCTCCCACTGCAGGAAGAGCCCTGCACACTGAGCTGCAGGGACCTGGCGGCTGAGGCACACCTGGGGCACTGGGGGAGCGGCGGCTGGGGGCAACAGGGCTTCCCCTGGGACAGAGGCCTGAAGGCAAAGGCACAGCCCTGGGAGAGCCAGCTGACTGCTGGACACACCTTCAGTGTAACCTCAGCTTAGACTGCACTCACTGGTTTAAGACAAGGACCAAGACTGCTCTATCCCAAAACACAACCAACAAAAAGCATCAAAAAGAACTAGGCCACCTGATGCCGAGTCACTGGCCCTTTCAAATGCCAGAGAAGTGGCTGTGTGGAGGACTGTGTCCTGATGGGGGTATGGCAGTGAGGTGGAGGAGGAGAGGGAGCAGATTCGAGGTCTCCTGTGATGAGCATTTAACCCTGAATGGTGAGATTTGGGCATCCAGGCTGGTTCTCAGGGTCCAGCTGGGGATCCCCCGGGGAGGGGGGCTTGCCTGGCATGTGGTTCCCAACCAAGGAAGGCGTGACCAAGGCCTGCACGGGAGGCGAGGGAAGCCAGGAGCCAAAAGTTCACACTTGAGCATTTCAGGGGTTTGAAATGTGCTTGATTTGACTCCAAAGTTCTACACTGTTCCTCCAATTCCTCTGACATGCCTGGGGACAGCAGGGGGGAGGTGTGGGGCCATCTTCCCTGCCTGAAGAGCCAGGGAGAGCGTCCATCTCTGAGGGGGTTGGGATGGGGGGGGGCTGCAGGGGCTGTGGCCACGTGACAGGCCACCAATAGCTTAGACAGGATTGAAAAGAGACTGACAAGAGAGACCAGACCCTTGTCGCACAGGTACCTGGCTGGCAAAGAAATGCCCAATAATTCTGACGATCACTTCCTCGTTTTCATCTGGTGTTTGGTCTCGAGGCACAATGACTTCTGCGCTGGTTAAGTTCTGCAGCTCATTCACCTGTGGAGGGAGAAAGGTGGTCTTAGAAGGAAGAGGGAGAGGGCAGTGGGGGGAGGCAAGGAGGCTGGGAGCTGCTCACCTTTCCTTCAATCTAGCACACTCCTGGGGGCTTCCCTGCCCCTCGTCACATGGGCCGATGCTGGTTTGGGCCACGGGAGGCTCAATGAAAGGGAGAGGGAGTCCAGTCCCCAAGTTCATGGAGCTGCTTCTAGGGCTGAGTGTTTATTCTGAGAATAAGTTGCCACCACTGTGGTTTCTGCACATGCTCACAGTGACCCCAGGCTTCCCAATAACCCAGGGGTGACAATCACTACTGGATGCGCTCTCCTGGATTCCAAAGTAAACTTGCCTTTCTAATGATGCTCTGCTCTCTCCCCTGTAGTACTTTATTTTCATTCTTCCTCCCTCTCTAGGCCATAAAATTTTACTGACAGGTTGGAGGAAGACACAGGGGTAAGGGTCTCTCCCCTCCCATGCCCCTACCCAGGAGCATCCGTCCCTGTGCTGGAAGCAGGAAGTCTAGCAGCCTTGTTGGTAGGCAGGTTGTCGTAGGCACCCTGGCCCTCAAGCAGGCTGCGGGAGGCGGTAATCTGCTCCAGCCGCGCCTTGAAGCTGGAGCTGCTGGTACCCCAGGTTCTGCTGCTCATGTCAGCATGAACAGCACTCAGCTGGGCTTCAATGCTGCTCACCAGCTTCTGCGTCTGTGCCAGCTGGGCTCCTATGCGAGCCCCTCCCCGTGCCTTCCAGGGCAGCTTTCATGCTGAGCTGAGGCTGCAGCTTGACCTGTAGGCCCTGGGCGTGGGGGGGGGGGGTGTTGGCGCAGGTCAGTGACCTGTGTCTTGCTAATTTGCAGTTGCTCTGTGTGACCAGCGACCTCCTGGTTCAGCTCCTCAGTCTGGCTGGTGAACCAGGCTTCAGCATCCTTCTGGTTCTCCTTAGCCATGACCTCACGCTGGCTTCTCCTGTCACCAGTATCTTGGTTAGGTCAGTGCAAGAACGGAATCCACCTGCACACTGACCTGGATCCACCTGGCCCCTCAGGGTCTCCCTGTCATGGTTCTTCAGCAGGCCTGCTCTTCCTTTAGGCCATCAGCCCACATGTCCAGGTTGGCCCTGCCAGGGTCAGCGCGCCCAGCACCTTGCACAGGTCAGTGTCCGCCTCCACGCCCGTGTGCAGGGCCTGTTCCATCTCAAACTTGGTTCGGAAGTCGTCGGCAGCCACATGGGCACCACTGATCTGTAAGACAGTCTTAAGTTCTAGATGCTGGTGCCAAGAATCTTGTCCCGAGGTCCTCAATGGTCTGGTTGTAGTAGCTGTGGTCGCGGGCAGGCCCAAGCCACTGCTTGTGGTTCCAGTCATGGATCTTTACCTCCAGATCACCACTGACCTTCTCCACATGGGAGGCCAGGTGGTTCAGCATGGTCACCATCTTGTTGCCCACCAGCAGCCTGTCAGACCCAGCCAGGGCACCCGTATAGCTGCCGTCACAGCCCCCAGAAGAGGACGAGGACACAAAGCCAGTGAAGGACACCGCCATGGCACAGCCGCCCAAGCCCCTGTGGGTGCTGGGCACGCAGTAGGCGCCACCTAGGTCCCCAAGTACTGGGAGGCTGACTACTGGCAGTAGTTTTAGGAAGTCCTATCAGAGGACATGGTGACACTGGTCAGAGGAATGGTGCTTGGCAGCAGGAGTTCATTTTAATTCTCCCCCGAGTCTTGCTTATGCTGTTCTACCCTTGGGTTATGCTTTCTCCCTGCCACCCCTGGGCCCAGGCCCCTCCTCGGCGAAGCCTCCAGCCCGTGGTGATCTTTTATCTAAACCTCACCTCCTGCACACTGTTGCTTGTCATCTGCCTCGCCAGGACTACACTTGCTGAGGGTTTGCACCATGGACCTCGGCCCTGTCACAGTCTGTGCATGCCCAACTTAGGGTGGACAAGTGACAGTCTCGGTTAGGGTGGGTTGTGTGTGCATAGAATTCAGTGACTGATTCCAAAATGACCAAATAAGCAATGAAGGACTCAGGATTCTATTCTCGGTGGTCTTATCTGCTTTCTTTTGCCAATTAAATGCAACTTGCCAGGAGCCTTTGGGTGCTGACCACCTTCTTGGACATGGGAATAACATGCACACCATGCAACTTCAGTCTTTTGCATAAAGGTATCTCAATATATCTAGAACTTGGCTTTGACTCCTTTAAAAGTTTTTATGTAAAGGAAACGGCAAACACACACACACACCACAGTTACTCAGCATCGCAGAGATCTCTGAAATTCCTGGCACCTAACACTGCCTCTTTGCCAGCGAGCAGGGTAGGTCATATCCCCACTGGGTGGGTAACTTATGTTCTAGAACACACCTGGGTCTGACAGACTGCTCATTTCTAAAGGCTGCACAGTTAATTATCCGGTACTTTTCAAATTACACTGTAATACTGCCATCTTCAGGTTAAAAACCTTGATTCCTTTGTTAAAAAATCTCCTTTCCACCCACTACCCCATTGCTAAACCAGCTCCCAGTAGCAGATGGCCAGTTTTAGGAAATAGCCAGAAGACCAAATCTGTAGGAGGGAGAGTTAGGGCTGCTGGGGGCACCTGTCGGGAGAGTTCGAAGAGTAGAGAGAGTGTGGGACACCAGGTGCCACAGGCCTGAAGCATGACATTTAGTGCAGACAGTGATCTGCCCAACGGTTGTGCTCTGGGCGGAGTCCACCCCCCAGTGGTTTGCTGCTGCTACGTGTGGACAAAAGTGGGCAGGAGTCTCCTCCCGTGTTCCGGGAGTGGAGACCATCCCCAGCATGCAGGACCGTGGACTTGGGGCTTTCAGCTCTGGAATGATGCTAATTACATTTTTGTTCTTGAGGAGCCAGTGGGGGTCTGCGGGGAGTCGGGATGGGCAGAGACTCAATCCCACAGATGAAGCCAGCTCACAGCAAACTTACGGTTTTGCCGCCCTTGCCAATCACCCGGCCAGCTGTGGAAGAGGGCACTCTGATGTGGGCTTCCAGCTTGACCTCTTCTTTGGGGTTAAAAAAGTTTTCTTCCTTCAGTTTCCCAAAGATCCGCCCTTGAGCCTGAGAGAGCAAGACATGACTGAGGGCTCTCGGTTGCCAGTCAACCCGCTCCAGCAGTGTTGCTGCTGGAGTCTGCCCCGCCGGCGCCTGCCCAGCCCCACACTCGCTCAGGACACACACAGGGAAGCCGCGCACCTGCTCGGGCTTATCTTATGCACAGGCCGTGGGCCAGCGCCTGCCACCCCCAATGACTGCGCTGCGGTGCGCAACACGTGCAGGGCACCCTCGTGTCTTCACGGCTCGCACAGAATTACCACCTCTGGGAGGCTTTCTGTGTGCTGGGTCGGGCAAGCTGGTGAGGGGGTGAACCACATGTCCTTTCTGCACCCCAGCACCCGTAAACGTTTGCTTGAAGGAATCTGTTCAGGGAATTCTTAATTTCCACTGTGATAATGTTCAGACTTGGTTATTCAGGATGGAGGTGAGGATGGTGGTGATGGGATTTGATTTGCCTGATCTTGCTTTTTAATTTTAATTTTTCTTTTTTTTAAAGGGACAGAGAGAGAATCAGAGAGAGGGATAGATAGGAAGAGACAGACAGGAACGGAGAGAGATGAAAAGAAGTTTTTCGTTGCGACACCATAATTATTCATTGATTGCTTTCTTGTATATGCCTTGACCATGGGCCTTCAGCAGACCGAGTAACCCCTTGCTCAATCAAAACAGCGACCTTGGGTCCAAGCTGGTGAGCTTTTGCTCAAGCCAGATGGGCCCACGCTCAAGCTGGTGACCTCGGGGTCTCGAACCTGGGTCCTCGGCGTCCCAGTCCGACGCTCTATCCACTGCGCCATCGCCTGGTCTGATCTTGCTTTTTAATGTCTAGCTACAAAGCCAATGTAGCCAAGAAGTTACTGTTCTTAAAAAATTTTAAAACCTTAAAAAACTAAGATATAATTTATGTTACTTAAAATTCACCATTTTAAAGAGTACACATCCATGTTTTTTAGTACACTCATTTTTTTTTTAATCATTCTGGAGGCTCAGAGGGCCCTCTCATTCTGAAAATTCATATCCTTCATTTCTGGGGAATTTTCAGGTATTATTTTTTTGTTTGATAATTTCCTCCCTTCAATTTTTTCTTCTTAATCGTCTGGAATTCTTTTTTTTTTTTAATTTTTATATTTTACAGGGACAGGGAGTCAGAGAGAGGGATAGATAGGGACAGACAGGAAAGGAGAGAGGTGAGAAGCATCAATCATTAGTTTTTCGATGCCGTCGCAACACCTTGGTTGTTCATTGATTGCTTTCTCACATGTGCCTTGACCGTGGGCCTTCAGCAGACTGAGCAACCCCTTGCTGGAGCCAGTGACCTTGGGTCCAAGCTGGCGAGCTTTTGCTCAAACCCGATGGGCCCGCGCTCAAGCTGGCGAGCTCAGGGTCTCGAACCTGGGTCTTCTGCAACCCAGTCCGACACTCTTATCCACTGCGCCACCGCCTGGTCAGGCAGTACACTCATTTTGTTAAACAGCCATCACCACCCTCCTGAACACTTTCCCCCACACAGAAACCCTGATTATGGGTGACTCCCACTCCTCCCTGTCCCCATCCCTGGCAACCACTTTCTGCTTTCTGGACACTTCATATAAACGGAACCATAAAATCTGTGGCCTTTAGTGCCTGCCTTCTTCCTCTTAGTGCAACGTGTTCTCGTTACATCCATGTTGTAGCATGTATCAGAGTTTCATTCCTTTATATGGCTGAATAATAATAGTCTTGGGTGGATCGACCACATTTTATTTACCCATTCATGAGCCGAAGGGTTATTACTCTTGAATGGTTCCACATGTGTTTATCTTCTCAGACACATTTAAAATGTTTTAAACGATAAGGATTATACTTATATAAACGTTTCTGACTTTTAGGAAACTCAAGCTATATTTCCTAGGGGAGAATAAAAGGCAGCCCCTCGCCGCCACACACAGAACCAATGCACTCATTGCACCACGCTATTCCCCCTCACGCTCCATGTCAGTTACCCCAACCGCTGTGCTCGGCCTGGAGGGCTCAGGTGGCCCTTGACACTGACCTTGAACTGGGCCTCAGGTGGTCCGGTGATGATGACCATCCTTTCGCTGACGTCTGGGCCTTCCGCTGGGGCAATCTGCGGTTCACAAGGAAAGGAACATGCTGCCTCCGGCTGCATGGCCCCAGCCCCTCTGTCGTCCCAATGGACGGCACACACACCAGCAGAGAAACGGGGCTTCCGCTCTGGGGCTTAAAGTGACGACCATCGTGTCCAATGTCCATTTAGGGTGTTTGGCTGCCCAGGGAGAGTTGGCAGCAGGTCAGTTGTTACCGCCTGTCCCTGTGCCAAGCACCAGCAACGACTGTCCTTTGTTCACCAAGGGTGGCAAAAGCTCTAGGAAAAGGCAGGTATGGAGTGTGCCAACTGGCCCAGGGCCTAGAGGGGAGGAAGGGCTGGTCCACAGAGGCCTGACTCGGGCCGGTTTGCAGGGAGGGTAACTGGTTCCAACCTCAGCTCCCGGAGGCAGTGGGCTACACGGGACCGCCGAGCTACAGCAGGTGTGGCTAGGAGATGGCGGAAAGGCTAATTCGTGATTCACGTTGACCAAATCAGTTCTGCCGTCGTCCTGACCGCCACCGCCTTTTAGTGGTTCAGGGATACCTTGCTCAGAGTCTGCAAGAAACCCCCCACCTCTCAGTTGTCTGGCACTCACTAGCCCAGACTGGAGGTCTGAGAGCTAGAGGTACTCCAGTTTCAGACTGGCACGCCACAGGCCAACTCGCTCTGAGGATGAGGAATGAAGTCCCCATTTTAGGACTGAAGCAAATGGGACCCAAAGTGGTGAGGGGCCTGCCAAGATCACAGGGTGAGCAGGGGCTGAAACATTACCAGGGATGGGGTGTCCCCGGCTGGCACTGCCTGAAGCCTGCAGAGCCAATGCTGTGCAGTTGCCATGAGCGGTGGGAGCCCAGCGCTGCAGCCAGGGCACCCCGAGGGCACACCTCCCAGCCTCAGCTCCGCCCACCCTTCCCACATATTAGTTGGTGTAAAGCTCTCTCCCTGCTCTGTTGGCATCAAATGTGCCCCAGGTGTGGGCTCTGAAGACTGGCGAGACAGAGATGGGGGTTCTCTGAAGTGAAATCTGGCTTCAGGCGGATGCTTTTAATAACCTGTCGGGATAAAGGAAACCTGGCAAAAACCAGGTTGATTTTAAAATGTAGATTTATCTCACATATATGTGGCTTCCCTGATTTTCTCTCCTCTGCCTAACTGCTCTGGAGAGATGCAAGAGCCAGGGTAGAAGCAGGTTGCGGGCCCAGCCTAGCACCTGCACACTGCCAGGCTGCAGAGCACAACCTGTCCCCCTGGTCCAGCCCTGCTGTGGCGGCCGTCACAGAGGTCCTCAGGAAAGTGACACGCCACCACTCAACCTTTGTGTAACACAGGGGCTTCAGGGATGCTGTGAGGTGCTCTCTCATTTTCTGGAAGGTCTGTTGGGAGTGATTCTGGTATAGCACTCAGGTTGATATAGTGGGAAAACACTGGACCAGAAAGAGGACAACCTGGTCAGGTCTTGGCACTCACATTCTCTCACTTTGTGGCCTTTGTTAAGTCACAGAAAGCTTGGCCCCGGTTCCTCCTGGGCAATGGTAATGGAGGGCTTCTGCTGCAGTTAGCCCCAGCGTGTACTCCATGTCCTCCAGGTCAGCCGAACTGATACCTAGCAGCCAGTCCTGCTACCTGCCTGCCTTGGCTGCGTCCCTATACCTTTCACTCTCCCTCAGGGGGTAAAAGGGAGGATTTGATGAGAGGGTCCCTCAAGTCCTTTTTAGTTGAAATTGTCTCATTCTGTCTCCTGCATGGCCTCTCAGACCACGGGCCTGGCCACTGGGAAAGGCCGCAGGGCACAGGCAGCCCTGTGGTCTTCCACACCTTGCCCGTCCCACTGCGGGGGCGGAGCCACCACGGCCTGTAACAAGCCTGCTGGGGGCAAAGGCCTCCGTGTGCTCCACTGCCCCCCACACCTCAGGGCTCTCAGACAGCCTCCCCGCTCTGCAGGAGGGAGAAAGGGCCTGCAAGGGGAGATGATTTACTGAAACAAAATTCTTTTATGGTCTCATCACAATCCTTGTTCTGCACTACTCAGAATGTTTTGTTCTCTCCAGCACACTTGCTGTGGGAGAAATTCCAGCTCTTCTTGGGGAGAAAGTGTAAGCATTGTTTTTCTCCAAGTCACGAGACTTCTGGTTCGGAATTCCGGGTTGTCCCATGGCAGCAAACTATTTTACGTAACAACGGAAACTCTGTTTCCGAAAGTGTTTCATGAGGCTTGGGACGCGCTCAGCATTCTGCCCATGAGTCAGAGTCGATCGCTGGGTTTGGAGCAGGACCAGGGTCGAATAATCCTTCCCTTTCAGCTTGTCTGACGACTCTGCGCATTGTGCTGGAGGAGGCAGGATGTGGGTGTGCGCTGCGGCTGCGCTCACCACCACGTCCATAAATCAAGGCGCCTTCCTTCCTGAGCCGCTCTGGCCGTCCAGGGCTTCCTGTCAGGTTATGCCACCAGTCTTTTGTTTACCTATGGCTTATTGCCCATCGCTTTCCAAAGAGTTTATCATTCAAGCTTTTTTTTACCAAAGTTCAATGGTTCGTGAAACGGAGACTAGTTTAAAGCATCAGAGTGCTGGAAACTGCTGAGCGTCAATGACTGCTCCGCTGAAGTCCCCTCCCTTCATTTGGGAGAAATCCTCAGCCTCTCAGTGGAAGGACAAGCGGAACCCAAAGAGAGCGGGGAGGGCTTATTTGTTATGAATATGTTTTCTAATCCAGCTGTTAGTTGAACAACAACAACAAAAAGGAATAAGAGATGTAAAGATGAGAGCAGATGGCAATACTCTGTAGGCAGCTCTTTCAGATCCTGTGGGATTCTATCCCTGGATGGCATAACAGTTGACATCCTAGGGACTAACAGAAGGAACTAGAGACATGGGGAGGTGGCGGTGGAAGAGAGGGGAGACAGATGGCTGCTGGGAGCAGCTTTACCTTGATGGAGGCCCCGGCGAATCTAGCCAGCTGCTTGATATGCGCCCCTTTCTTCCCGATGATGGCCCCCACAGCCTGGGTTGGGATGAAGAGATTCACAATCTCCTGCTCTGGGTACTGAAAGGGCAAGACAAGACAGAAGGTATTCCTACTGGGGTAGCTCCTTCAGGGAGTGACTGAGCATCTACCAGGACCCATGTGGCGGGGTGGCCCCAATTGTGCATGGATTCTTCTGCGGCCTAGGGCTCTGCAGGTGTGAAGCTTGGAGAATGTACCTGAATACAAGAAGCATGACATGACAATCAAGTGCCAACTCCCCTTGAGCGTCTCCACATTTACTGGACACAGAAAGCGGTCCATTCACAGATTCTCTGTCACACACACATTGGTATGTTTCACCTTTCTCCATCCAAGGAGTCCATTAAATGGACCTGGCCTGGGCACAGGGCTTGGCGGCACCTTGTCAGAGGCAACAGAACACTGCCCCATCCATCCTGTGGCCCTGGCTAGCATTTTCACTAGAGTGGTGTCATATTCAAAACAAGATGGTAACTACACTTGCCGTGACCAGGCCACCTGGTGACAGCCCAGAGAGACATGGGCAAGGCCACCAGGGTCTGTGCTTTAGGGGCATGCAGGAATAAAACAAAATGACTCATCTGCTAGGTTTAGTTCAAAGATCTTTGAAAACTGTTCTTCAGCCCAACCACACCTCCTAGTTGAGCTGCTGAGCACTCATCTGACCAGTTTCCCCACCACCTCTAGGAGTGTGAGTGTCGGCAGGGTTGTGAGCAGGACAGCACCAGTGCTAGAAGAACCTCCAGTCCACGTGAGCGCTGGCAGTTTGGTGAGCTCATGCCCTGTGATGTGTCATCCCAGGACGCGCTGGAACCACAGGACCCGGCACTCAAACCGCGAACATTCACTGGTCAGTTGCCGAGGGCTCCATGGTGCCAGCCACAGGGAAGGGAGATATGGATGGAACTGAACCGAGGGGCACTTACGGAGTGATGATGCGGGAACGGGCCGAACTGATGAGGGGGGTACAAGCTGGAGAAGTATCCCGAGTGGGTCTGCAGCACGAGAGAAAGATCCGTCAACTCAGGGTGGCCAGATCACCACACGTAACACAGGCTTTCTGCGCCATCACTGGCCACATGGTTCCATTTACACACCTTTCCTGCTGCACCTCAGACCCCACCCCCACCCCAGAGCTCCAGTCTGGACAAATGTTGAGCATTTCTAGCTGAGCCATGCTGTAGACTCCTAGGAACTGATCGTGGGAGTGAGTGCCCGCGTGGGCAGAGTGCGAGGACAATGTGACAATGTCCAACAGGTACACAGAACAAGCAAAGGTGTTCCTGGGAAGTCACACAGATGAGCCCCGTCAGTGTTTCTTAGGAAATGGAGAGACTGAGAAAAGAGAAACTTATGGGGAGACTGAGAGGAGAGAAAGCAGAAGAATAAACACATGATGTGTGAGTGTAGGGGTGGGGAAGGGAGGCAGGGGACAGGAAGGCAGATGTGGAGAGAAGAAAACAGCTATTAGGAGAATCACATTTAAGGAGCCACTTTTTTACACAATACCTACTGTGCTCTAGGCACTGTGATAGATACTTTACATCTAGTTTGAAACTCCTCACAATAGTCCTGTAAAAGAGGAGTATGTCTGATTTTATATATTCTTATAGGCAGGAAACTGGCCAGAGTCATCCAAGTCTCATTAACTGTGCAGCTGAGTGAATGCGGCTGCCTCTCACGGGAAAGGCGAGGGCTCTGGCCACCGGCCACCGGCCACTGGCCGTCAGGCCCTCCAGATAACCTCCCAAGATGCCACTTGAGTGTTAGGACACCTGGCTTTCTTTTGTGGGCCCCTGAGCAAATCTCATGGTGTCCTCCATCTTCTGAGTCTGCAGCTGGACTCTTAGAGCTCCAGATCACTTCTCCTTATGACACATTAGGGACAGAATAAAACTGTTCCCCATTTTGAGCTTGGAGAGTAGATTGGCCTCAGAGGAAGAGAGATGTAATCACTGTGGGCAGTGTCTTCCAAAAGTACTCTAGCGCCCAGAGCACCTGCAGGGGCTTATGGAAGGGAACCCATGGTACAAGCCTTTGCTTTGGTGACTTAGAAAGGGGCTGCAGTGACACCTCATGCCCACAAGAGGGGGCAATGAGACCAGTATTCTCTTGGCAACTTTTTATTCTTTTAAAGAAAATTTTTATTTATTGAGAGGAGGTGGAAAGAGAAGAGGGGGAGAAAGAGGGGGGAAGAGGGAGAGAGAGGAACATCAATCTGTTCCTGTGTATGCCCTGACTGGGAATCAAACTAGCAACCTCTGTCTCTGCTTTGAGGCAATGCTCTACCAACCAAGCGAGCTATCCAGCCCGGGGAGCAACCTCCAGTTTTTGAAAGGAAGCTAAGTGGACAGGTTTGGCTCAGTTGGTCCTGTCTTTTTTGAACAGCATCAGCTCCAGACCCCTCTCTGTGCCAGTCCCTGCTCTGGGGGCTGTACTGGGCCCTTGACGGAGGGAGAGATTTCCTGCAGGTTTTCAGCTCAAATCTGTACCTTAGAGAAAGCATATTTCTGCCCTACTCTTGTCTCTTTTTAGCCTTTCTTTTAGCCATCAGAGCAGAAACGATTCTTCTGAATTGTAATTTGTCTTCTCACAAAAACTCATGTGAGGTCAAGAATATACAGGCCACAGTGTGGCTGCTATTCTGGGTTCAAATACTCCCAACACACACACCACTGAATTTAGATTTACCACTTGGGCTTGGGGAGAGAATTAGCTGTAAAAGGATGAAAAGAACACATTCTTCACCCTCCTTTTTATTCAGTGGTTACTACAGCTGGAAAACTGTGTGGACAGCATCCTGGACTCAGCAATTGGGAGCTCATTTCTCCTCGAGGATCTGCCATTAACCTCTGTGCACCTAAGTTGGTTTTTGGAGTCAGAAGACTCAAAACACCCGAGGCTGAATCACTAGCTCTTTACAAGCGGGAACAATTCAGTCTTTCTGAGCTCTATCCACAAATGAAATTAAAATAATATTTAGATCTTATAATGTTGTTGAGGGTTCATTCAATCACTCACTCATGCAAAAGACATTTGAGCACCTACTATGTGTGAAGCACTGTTCTAGGTGCTGGGGCACAGCTATTCAGACAGAGAAGGTCACACTGCCGCCAAGGGTCTTACGTTCTACTGGGGAGGCAGACAAGTACTGTGAAAAAAATCAACAGGACGATGTGAGGAAGGGGAGCTGTGGAGATGAGGGGTGAGATGGTGATTCTGGCTGGAGTGGTCCGGAACAACTCCTGGAGGAGCTGACCTCTGAGATGGGAGGAGATGGAGCCTTATGCATAGCACGGGGGAGGGAATATTTAAAGCACGATTCTTAGAGGTCCAGAACAAAACAAAGGGGTTGGCCTATATGAAAAACAGAAAGGAGGCCAGCATAGCAAAAGCGAATGAGAGGACAGCAGGTTACAACAGGGAGGCAGGCAGGGCGCGTGGTCACACAGGGCCTTGTGGGCCCTGGTTTGCACATGGATTTGACCCTCAGTACAGTGGATGCCCCCATAAGATGTCATGTGGCATTCAGTAAGATCACAGGAATGGAAGACTCTATCATCAAGCATTGTATGGCTGAATTACCAAGTATTAAATGAGTATTTATCATAAAACATGTGGCTTAACAGATGGTATTTTCTATTTCCCATCTGCCCAAGCTTACGTGGCATCTACAACTTCAAGTGAAAAAAAGATTTTCAAAACATGCTTAAGACAATATGATCAGAAAAGTAAACTGTCGACAACTTAAGTAAATGTTCTCCTTTCCTTTTATGGGAAATGGGAAAGCAGGTTGTAGCATCTGATGAACCTAGGTCCCACGGAGGGGAGGTCAATGTGGAACCCCAACCCCAATATGGCAGTTGGGCTCACTGTCTCATTTTGAGGGTGTCCAGCTATTTTATGATAGAGAAGCTACGCTATTTTTGAGTGTTTCAAAAGCATTATGACATTGAGGATGGGAGAAGGGGTGTGACGGTGAAGGTGCTGCTGCCAGGGGTGCCCCCCCCCCCCGCCAAACAGATAGCAAGGGGGTGGTGGTCATTATTATCCGTGGTTTTTAAAAATAATTAATTAAAAATATTTTTATTGAGAGAGTGAGAGAAGAAGGGGGAGAAATGAGAAGCATCAACTCGTAGTTGCATCATTTTAGTTGTTCATTGATTACTTCCCGTACGTGCCTTGACCAGAGGTCAAGCCAAGCCAGTGACCTCTTGCTCAAGCCAGCAACCTTGGTCATAAGTCAGCAACCTTTGGGGCTCAAACTAGTGACCTTTCCAGCAATCCTTTTTCTTCTCTGACTTGGTGATTTCAAAGACCAGTCTTCAGGTTTGCTGATATTTTGTTTTACCTGTTTATGTCTGCTGTTGAAGCTTTCAAATGAAATTTTTAGTTCAGTTATTTTAATCTGTAGCTTAATTGTTTGTGATATTGTTTTTGTAGTTTCTGTCTCTATTCTCTTTTAAAAAAAGAAAAAAGAAAAGAAAACACAGGGCTGGGAGAAAGAGCTTCTTCCTTAGCCAGAAATCAAAGGCCAAAAATCCACAAAGGGAAATGTCACTGACATAGCTATCTTAATTCTTAAAATTTCCGTATTAATTCTGTTGAAGGGAAATCTGGGGAAATTCAAATTGCATCTACCCTTTGATGTAGTAGTTCCAATCTTAGAAAACTTACTTTCACATATACTCACACATGTATGCAAGGACTTATGTATACAGAGATATTCATTTTGACACACTTTATAGTAGAGAAAACCAGGAAATGACCCAAATGTCTAAAAAGTGTATGCTGGTTAGAAAAACCACAGTAAATTCATCCAATGGAATACTATGTAGCCCAGGGGTCCCCAAACTTTTTACACAGGGGGCCAGTTCACTGTCTCTTAGACCATTGGAGGGCCGGACTATAAAAAAACTATGAACAAATCCCTATGCACACTGTACATATCTTATTTTAAAGTAAAAAACAAAACGGGAACAAATACAATATTTAAAATAAAGAACAAGTAAATTTAAATCAACAAACTGACCAGTATTTCAATGGGAACTATGGGTGCGGATGCATCCTGTGCTCCTCTCACTGACCACCAATGAAAGAGGGTGACCCTTCCAGAAGTGCGGTGGGGCCAGATAAATGGCCTCAGGGGGCTGCATGCTGCCCGCGGACTGTAGTTTGGGGACCTCTGTAGCCATTAAAAATTAGGTCTCACTATGAAAAGATGCCCATAAAAAGTAAAAAAATAACTTGTAATTCACTGCACATGGCATGATGCCATTTGTACTTTTCAATACTATGACTGTATAGATGCTGAGAAAACATTTTAAATGTGTATGCAAAATAGGGCTATACTGTTGGGAAGTAGTTGTTGGGTAAAATTTGGGCAAGAGAAGGAAGACTGAAGGGAAAATAAAGATGATGACCCCCATTTCAAAAGATCAATTTTAGAAATGGTCTGTTTTATAATACCTTTCCTCCCACCATCTGTGTTATTTAGGTTGAAAGGGTGGCCTGGCTTTACATTACCTTCTGTAGACAGTATATACAGTCTTTCTCCTAATAAGTGAGATGTTTCTCAGTGCCACTGAATTGTACCAAGCTCGGTCATTCTCAAATCTCACAGCAAAGATATGGAGACATGCACCTCTCACAGCTGTCCTTGATTCTACAAGGAGCCATAATACTTCCTGCCTCATCTCCAGCTCCCTCTAAAACACACACACACACACACACACACACACACACACACACACACACTAGCTCCTTACATACACATACGCACACACACCAGCTCCAACACACATACACACGGCTTTATTATCGGGCCCTATCCTTTAGTTAAAGGGTAAATGAAGATCACTCTAAATAACTGACATGAAGATTTAGAAATGACTCAGAAGATTTGTATACAAATAAGACTGCAGAAATGTGTAAATTCTTGTGACTAAGGACATGGCTGCCAATTCCTGTCAGTATTTTGGTGGCAGAACAGCAGTGTGTTTATCCTGTCTCTACAGATAACCCAGAGAACTCCTAAGAATTCTCATTGCAGTGCCTACACCAGTGATGGGCAATTTATTGAGCTTGGTGTGTCAAAATTCGCCAAAAAACGGAGCATAACTCGGGTGGTGTGTCACTTCGAGAAAAACAGCCTAACCAGAAGTCCCAGAAGTAAATGCTCTGTGTGGAGTTCTGTTGTTTTGGCCTACAGACCTCCGGCACAGAGTATCTACACCACAGCAAATGTTTTATCCTCGGCTACTGCACCTGGCCGTGCAGGAGCCGAGGATGAAACGTCCTTCTCGGCATGCGGCCCCCTACTTCTCTGGTATGCGGCCGCATGTGGCCCTGTGTCATCGAAAATGGCTACGCATGTCAGTGCTGACACGCGTATCATAGGTTCACCATCGCGGGCCCACACCAAAGACCACCTTTCAAAATGCTCGCCAACCCGATTCTTCCCATGTAAACAGTATAAACACGAGGGGAAAGAGAGCGTGCTTTTAAAACAGGCTGTACGTGTGAAGAATTCTGAATTTAAAAAAGCGTCAAATCTCCTGAACCCCACCTTGGTAATGTACTGATTCTGAACAGTGCTTGTGAATAGGAGCAACAAGTAAGAAGCTCATAAAATTCACATTTCTTCTTTTGTTATTAATTGTATTCAAACAATAAACAGTTATTGAGAACCCCCTAAATGCCAGGCATTGGGCTAAATATTTTGAAACAAACATTGTGCATTATTTCTATTTACAAACTGCCTATTATTAAAATATATGCATTTGCATTGTAGACGTAGGTGGGAAAGAGACATCCAGGGACCCTAATATTTTTATTTTAATAAATAAACAACACTCATGAAGATTCTTATTTGACCTAACAAACCCTTTCTCACAATAAATAGGCATCTAGTTAATGAATTTGCTAGTAGTTTTCTTTTTCCTAGATATGACAGATTGTGTTTGAGAGCACGTACTTAGAGAATGGTTGAATAATATTAGTCTATCTATTAGGAAGACGTGTTAAGAAATGTTGGATTCATCCTACAGTCACTCCTGAGCATGGCCTCCAAGTTAAAGCTTTAGTTCTGACTGAACAGGGCAGAGTCATGCTGCTACCTGGAGGTTCCCAGGGCCCGAGCAAACCTCTGAAAGCTGAGCTACTTACAGCGAAAGGGTGGTAGGGGGGCGCAGGGGGGGCTCCTCGGGGGCCTGCTGGTGGAGGCAGCACGGAGAGTCCTGTTGAAAAGATGCCGAGTGCGCTGAGGTTCAACCCCGGGATCAGATTGGCTTGTTGCTGGGAACAAAAACGGACAGAAAGATGAGGGAGGAGACAGAGTCCCAGCTTGCCTGCACCAACCTCCATCTCTTGTCTGGATGGCACCAAGTGTCTCCTAGTGAGCTCTGCGCTGGCCCTGTGCACCCGTTCATTCCCCATCCTGCTACTGGGGTGGGCTCTCCAAACCCCAACCTGAACCACAGTGTTCCTTCAAAGCTTCTCTCCACATGTTTAACAGCAAACAAGGCACTTCCTGTGGCCCCAGGCCTCTTCACCAACCTCTCTCCTGCTAACCCCTCATTCCCAACCTGCCCAATCTTGTTTCTCTCTCATCTCTGGGCCCCCGCACACTTCGTCCACCCTGCAGGAAATGTGCTTCTGTTCCTCCTCGCCTGGCTGAGTCCTGCTCATCATGTGGGTTTCAGCTGAGCTCCGGGAACCTTCCCTCTGCCAAAGGTCTCGGCTCAAATGTCCTATCTGTTCTCTCCTAACACTCCTGCATTCCTTCAAATAGCACTTGTCATGTGTGTGCATCACCTGTGCAGGTACCGCTTCCCCTTTCAGACCTTAATTTCCGGGGGTACAGGGACTGTCTTACTGAGCGTTTGTATGCTCAGTGCCTGGTACATAGTAAGTACTCAGTAAGTACTTGTTGAATGGATATGTTTAAAACATAACAGATTAATCGTTTTTTCCCTAGGTCCATCCAGGGAAAGATCAGACCCTTTACTAGGACACCACATCTGCAATCCTCTTCCAGACTCAGGATGGCTCACAACTTTGGCTTTTTCACCATTCAGTTACCAGTGTCATCACCATCTCCCTTGCTTGTTTATTTCACATTTAACCATGGCAATACTCACATAGGCTAGAGTCAAGGTGTTTCTTTCCCATTTTAACAGTATTTTTTAAAGGTTTTCTTTTTAATGTATATTTTACTGATCTTAGGGGAAGGGAGAGCAGGAGAGAGACAGGAACATTTGTTCCTCTAAGTGCCCTGACTGGGCATCGAACCAGTGACCTCTACACTTCAGAATGATGCTCTTACCAATGGAGCTATACAGCCAGGGCCGTTTTAACAGTTTTTAATTAAAGCTTTGTACAAGATTACTTTATTCCTGCATTTCCTAAATTGTTTCTTTCTTGCATTGCCCTTTTGCTGTCCTACTTGCTGAGATTTGGCTTATATATTCCAGGATTTTTCTACGGTCTCTGTCCAGCTTTAGTTCAGTGGTAACCACACTGCTGGGGTGAATACCCAAATGAGCAGTTGTACCATTAACTTTCTCCTGTCGCCCTTGTTCAGTGTAGAGAACATATTTCTTTCTGTAAAGCTGGACCACTTTGACAATTTGCTGCCCTTTGTAGTGTCCTTGTACAACCTGAACTTCATCAATCTTTTGGATGAGCAGGGATTGAACGTTATACTTCTGTCTCAGCTCTTTGAAAAGATATCATTTTCCTATGAATGTGGAACGATGTATTGAAATGCTGTTACGGTTTATTTTTCTTTTTCTTCTTTTCCAAGTGAAAGGAGGGGAGATAAAGAGACAGACTCCCACATGCGCTCCGACCGGGATCCACCTGGCAACCCCTGTCTGGGGCCAATGCTCTGCCTTCTGGGGCCATGCTCACAACCGAGCTACTTTTTTAGCACCTGAGGTTGGGGTTCCATGGAGCCATCCTCAGCTGCCAGGGCTGATGCACTTGAACCAATTGAGCCATGGCTGTGGGAGGGGAAGAGAGAGAAAGAAGGGGGAGAGGAGGGATGGAGAAGCAGAAGATCACTTCTCCCGTGTGCCCTGACTGGAAATTGAATCCGGGACATCCACGTGCTGGGCCAACGCTCTACCACTGTGCCAACTGACCAGGGCCATGATTCTTTTTTCTTGTTTCTAAAATTGGTTTTAGAGAGAAAGAAAGGGAGAGAAAGAGAGAGAAACACTGATTTGTTGTTCCACTTATTTATGTACTCATTGGTTCTTTTATGTGCCCTGACTGGGGGTGGAACCCACAACCTTGGTGAACTGGGATGACGCTCTAATCAACTGAGGGCCCTTTTTACGGTTCTTGCTCGGGTCAGAAGTCGAAAGTGACTGAGCTTCATCTTGGTTGCTGTTGCTTCAGCAATGGCCACAAAAGGGACAGAGTTGAGTTTTAATGGCATAGCCCTTCAAAGGCAGAAAGATGTAGTCACCCACCCTGGCCTGTGTCCACCCAAACACTAAGCAGTTCTCTAACAGTTTCTATTTTATTATCTGCGGTCATCTAGTAACTTGTCTTCTTTTAAATTGTTTCGCATAGTAAAGCCGGATCCTTAACCTTTACTCAATTTGATATACAAGATGTAGTAGTTTTGTTATTCATCTATCAATGTGTGACTTTGGTACAGACATGAATGAATCTAATTGTCGGGTTCAGGTGAAGGTGATTGGAGTACCCAGGCCCACTTGTAGCTTTTCAGGGTGTTCACAGAAAGAGATGTTTGTTATAAGATGTCAAGAATCCAGAAGAAGACAATGAGATCACTGGATGATACTTCCACAGACAAATACACACTAATGGGGAGAGAAAGTCACATACATTGGAGTCTTCTCATCATGTCTCGTAAGTGCCCTGTGAGGTGGGCAACAAAGTGCTGACCCGAGTGAGAGGGTAGGTACTGTGGATGTGCTGCAGTGAGGGAATCGGCTGTAACCTACACAGATCTGTGTCGGTGTTTATTCCTTTATGAAATAGTACCAGGTCTGGGGTTTGCTGCAAGGTCATCTGAGGCATGGTGGCAAAGTGGATGATGGTTCAGATGAAACAAAATAGGCCCTGAGTTGATAACCATTGAAGTTGGACTATGGAAATACGAGGGCTTATCACAGCATTCTTTTCTCATTTGTATATGTCAGAAAATCATTAGCATAGAAAATAAAAAGATTTACTGAGTTAAGCTTTGCCAATGAACAAATATTTTTAAAATTTCTGATGCCAGATTGATGTCTCCCTATTATAAAGTGGGAACTAGACAGCAATAACGGAGAAGATAATCCAAATCAGTGTGTTCGAAGTATTAGAGCTGAGGTGGTGGACAATATTTATTGGGTAATCTAAAAGAGCAGATCAGTAAAGCAAGAGATGAAAATCAGAAGTTAACATTAAAGCATTTACTTTTAAAATTGGAAAGTGCAAAAATCATCCCAGCTATTTTTTATTTGTAGTTTTTCAGTCATTCTGATTCATATTATTTTACATAACTATAACCCTAGTTATATATACTTTTATATACTTTTCTTAACATTATAGTGTAGACAGTTTCTCATTTTATAATCTTCAAAGTTATGATTTTAATGGCTTCACAGTATTTTTTCCAGTACAGTTCTTACTAGTTGGTCTCCTGATTATTTTAATGCACTTGCCCCCAGAAGGCAGGAATAACTAACTCTGCATGCCTATTTTAAGGTGTTTCTTCATTATGCAAATGACAATTATTCTTAGAGAGACTTGGGTTTCGCCTGAAAATACATGTAAAAACCAGTAGAAGAAAGCATTAGGCACTTACATTCACAGCCAGCATATCATTTTCAAAGGCCTCACGTAGCTTCTTCATAATCTCTATCTCAGCATTGGCACAGGCCTCAACTGTGCCCTTCACAGTGATGGTTCTTTCAGGGTTGTATATGCTCAAATCCTGCAAGCTGGCCACCGGGGAAAAAAAAGAAAAATTTCCTTTTTTCAAGGAAGATGATTTGACTTTGGGTGGTGGGCACGTAATGCAACATACAGATCATGTATCATAAAAATGTATACTTGAAACCTATATGATCCTATTAACTAATGTCACCCCAATAAATTTAATTTAAAATAACCCCAGAGGCTCACAAATAAGTCTTGGTGGAGAAGGTGGGGAGAAGACTGGATTTCCTTACCACACACTGTGGTATAGAATACCTGCCATCTTATCCCAAATATTTGTAGTGACATAGATCCGTAGTAAAATGTTTGGTAACAATTGTATGTATTTCTTTTTATGGTTTTGGAGATAATTATATCACTTATGATTACATGTCCATTTTACAGAAAAGCAGATGAATGAGTTGGGCATATCTAAACATTCAAGTTTGTCCTGGCCAGTGGCTCAGTGGATAGAGTGTGATAAGAGCGTTGGCCTGGCATATGGATGTTCTGGGTTCAATTCCCAATCAGGGCACACAGGTGAAGCAGCCATCCACTTCTCCCCCTTCCCCCTCTGTAACCAGTGCTTGACTGGTTCAAATGTGGTCCCGGGTGCTGAGGACAGCTCAGTTGGAGTGCATCAGCCTGAGGTGCTAAAAATAGTTTGGTACTTGAGCATCGGCCCCAGATGGGGTTTCCGGATGGATCCCAGTCAGGGTGCATGTGGAAGTCTGCCTCACTATCTCCCCTCCTCTCATGTAAAAAATAAAAATGGTTAAGTTCTTCATTATTAGACACAATTTGAATGATTGGCTTACGATGAGATTGTTATCTTGGTCCCAGTCTCATGTTCAATCTTCTTCAAATTTCTCCCTTCTTTTCCAATAAGTCTTCCAACCAAGCCATTGTGGGCCAAGATTTTCAGTGGAATATCTTCAGATCTAAAACAGACAATCAATAATTTAACATTTAAGGTGGACATAGCAGTTGCTTCCCAAGAGCTACTATCCTGTTGTTATTTTCCCTTACAAATAGAAGTTGTTTTGTTCTGGTACCAAGTAGCAAAGGGCTTTACTAACTACAGTGCATGAATTCTCATTAACATAAGCCAAGCCATGATAATTATACTCCTTTGTTGTGATTGGTTTGGAATAAGTCCATGAGATAGATATGGTCAATGTGTGAATTTAGGAAGGTTTTCCTTGCTCTTAAAAAGGTACAAGGGTTAATGACATTTATCAGATGACAAACTAGAAAGTCTCAGGCCCTCCTACCCCTACAGAGATACTAAGTTAACAACAATAAATAGGTTGAACACCTCTATGAGAAGTTATAGCACCCAGGCTATTAGAAAACCAAGAAGGGATTCCAGCAAGAGGCGAGGGGAAATTGTGGCATTTAGCATGCCTTTCCATGCTCCTTCCCCTACACATCATCGCAAGGAGCAACTGAGAAGCAATCCTTCATACCAGGGCTCCTCCTTTTAAAACATAAACAAAAGACTAGACCATGAATCTAACATTCTGGCTTATCTGGGGGCTGCTCAAGAGATTAGTTTCTGTTTCTTCTGACTTGGAATTCTGACAAGATTAGAACCAGGTTTTGGAAAGTGCTGAAATGGAGGTAACAGTACATTAGAGCTGCAGTTGCACAGTCAGAAGCCAGGAAGAGAAAGATCAAAAAAATATTTGAGAGATCTAGAACTTACAGCCAGACTGATTAGTGAAGGTTTTCCCTCGAATGAAGCTTGTATGCAAAGACTTAGAGGTGATTGTTTTTTAAATGCCCAAATCCCAGTAAAAGAAACAGAGAACCCTGGACTAATCAAATAATCAAAATAAAATTCAAGAAACTGACCCTAAATTAGAAATGCAGACCTATAAACTATCTAACAAAGAATGTAAAATAACTGTCGTAAAGATGCTCAATGACCTAAAAGAGAACACAGACAACTAAATAAAATCAGAAAAATGATATGTGAACAAAATGAGAATAGAGACAGAAACTGTAAAAACAATATCACAAACAATTAAGCTACAGATTAAAATAACTGAACTAAAAATTTCATTTGAAAGCTTCAACAGCAGACATAAACAGGTAAAACAAAATATCAGCAAACCTGAAGACTGGTCTTTGAAATCACCAAGTCAGAGGAGAAAAAGAATTGCGAAAAGCAAAGAAAGGCTAAGGTACTTATGGGCCATATCATAAAGTGCCTCAATATATACATCATGGGAATCCATAAAAAAAAAAAAAGAGAGAGAGAGAAAAGGGCCAAAGAGCTTTTCTGAAAAAATAATGATGGCCTTGGCCAGTTGGTTCAGTGGTAGAACGTCAGCCCTGTATGTGGAAGTCCTGGGTTCAATTCCTGGTCAGGGCACACAGGAGAAGTGACCATCTGCTTCTCTACCTCTACCCCTCTCCTTTCTCTCTTTCTCTTCTCCTCCCATAGCTTGAATGATTCAAGCAAGTTGGCCTGGGCACTGAGGATGGCTCCATGGCTCACCTCAGGCACTGAAATAGATCAGTTGCCAATCAATGGAGCAGTGATCCCACCCAGTAGGAAGCTTACTGGGTAGATCCCATTTGGGGGGCATGCAGGAATCTCTCTGCCTCCCTGCCTATGCACCTTTCACTTAATTAAAAAGAAAAAATAATGATGGGAAACTCTCTAAATCTGAGGAAATAAACGGACATATAGATTCAAGAAGCTCAAAAACCTCCAACTAGGATAAATCCAAAGAGAACCACACTGAAACACATTACAACCTAAAAGTCTAAAGTCAAAGATAAAAGACAATCTTGATAGCAGCAAGATAAAAGTGATTAGTAACATACCCAGGAGTTTCCATATTATTGGTGAATTTCTCAGCAGTAATTTTGCAGGCCAGAAGGGAGTGGGATGATATATTCAAACTGCTGAAAGAAAAAACTGTCAACCAGGAATACTGTATCTGGCAAAATGTCTTTTGAAAATGAAGGCGAAATTAAGACTTTTTCAGATAAACAAAAGCTGAGGGAGTTCGTTACTATTAGAACTGCTCTACAAGAAATGCTAAAGAGAATCCTTTAAATTAAAATGAAAGGACAGCAAACAGCAACATGAAGCTGTATGAAAATATAAAATTCTATAATAAAACATGCAAATATAATAACCTTGATGCATAAAATTTAAATAACACAAACAAAAAAGTAAATCTATGTTAATGGTATATAACATATAATAAACAATTTGTGACATCAATAATAAAGTAGAGGTAGAAGAGGGTATGGGGGGATAAATGGTGAGGAAGAAACTTGACTTGTAGTGAATACACAATTCTACATACAGATGATGTATAATAGAACAGTACACCTGAAACCTATATAATTTTATTAACCAATGTCACTCCAATGAATTCAATAAAAAAAAAATGAGTGGAGTTGTAAAGGGGTAGAGTTCTGAATGCAACTGAAGTTGCTATCAGTTTAAAATAGAATACTATAATTTAAAAATGTCATATAACTGCAATAATAACCACACACACATGCAACTTACCTATAAAATATACACAAAAAGAAATAAAAAGGAATCAAAGCATATCACAAAATAACCCAAAACACTCAAAAACAAAGGCACAAAAGACAGTAAGAAAAGAACTATCCCAAAACTTATAGGCACAGAGAACAATGTGGGGACTGCAGGAGGGAAAGGGGGTAGCAAGATGTAGGAAAGGGTAGGGGGATAGGTTGTGATGGAGGGAGACCTGATTTGGGTGTTGAACACACAATGCTCTATATAGATAATATATTGTAGAATTGTGCACCCAAAACCTATATAACATTATAAACCAATGTCACCCCAATGAATTCAATTAAAACAGTTTTTAAAGGAAAGACAATAAAGCTACAAGACACAGAAACAAATAAACAAGAAGAGCAATTTTCAGTCCTTCTCTATTAGTATTTACTTTAAATGCAAAGGGATTAAATTCCCCAATCAAGACACAGACTGACTGAATGGATAAAAAAACCAAAATAAAAGAATCTCAAATCAACAACTTGATACCTTAACAAATTAGAAAAAGAGTAAACCAAACCCAAACTAGCATACAGAAATAATAATGATTATAGCATAAATAAACAAAATGGAGAACAGAAAAATAAAAGAAAAATATCAATAAAACAAAGAGTTGGTTTTTCTGAAAAGATTAAAAAAATTGACAACTATTAGCTAGATGCACTAAGAATAAAAAGAGAACACAAATATAAAATCAGAAACAAGAGGACATTACAACTGTTGCCACAGAAATAAAAATGATTATAAGAGAATGCTATAAAGTTATATACCAACAAATTGGATAACATAGAAGAAATGAATAAATTCCTAGAAACACAACAACTATCAAGATCAAAACATGAACAGGAAATCTGAACAGCCCAATAACAAGAAATTGAATGAGTAATCAAAAAACTTCCAACACAGAAGTGCTCAGGACCAGATGGCTTCCCTGAAGAAGTTTACCAAACATTTAAAGGAGAATTAATATCAATCCTTCTCCATCTCCTCCAAAGGACTAAAGAGGAGCGAACACTTCCAAGCTCATTCTATGTAGCCAGTTTTACTCTAATACTAAAGGCAAACAAGACACCTCAAAAACACCAAAACCAACAAAATAAACAAAGAACTACTAAACTATATCCCTGATGAGAATGTTGATGCAAAAATCCTTTAAAAATTTACCAGCAGATTGAATTTGAAAGCATGTAAGAAGGATTATGCACTATGGCCAAGTGGGTCATAGTCCTGGGATGTAAAGTTAGTTCAACATATAAAATTAATGTAATACACCACATTAACACAATGAGAAACAAAATCCACACGATCACCTCAATTGATAGAAAAAAAAGCATTTGACAAAATTTAAAACCTTTTCATGATAACAACACTCAACAACCTAGGAATAGAAGAAAACTACCTCAACATAATAAATGCAATTTATAAAAAGTTCACAGTGAGCACCATATTCAACAGTGAAAGACTGAAAGCTTTTCCTCTAAGATCAGGAACAAGACAAGGATGCCTGCTCTCACCACTTCTATTCTACATAGTAGTGGAAGGTCTAGCTGGAGCAACTAGAAAAAAAAGAAATAAAAGGTGTCTAAATTGGAAGGAAGTGAAATCATCTCTATTAACAGACGACATGATCTTATGTGTTAAAAACCCTAAGGATTCCACAAAACAACTGTTAGAATAAACTAATTCAGCAATGTCATGGGATACACAACCAGCACACACACGCATTAGTTGTATTTTTATCCACTAAAAAGAAACAATCTGAAAAGGAAATTAAACATATAATTTCACTTACAATAACATCATAAAGAATAAAATAATTGGGAATAGACATAACCAAGGAAGTAAAAGACTTATAAAACTAAAACTACAAAACATTGCTGAAATAAATGAAAGACAAGAGAAATCAATGGGAAGATATTCTACATTCATGGATGAGAAGACTTAATATTGTTTGGATGTTCATAATACCTAAAGCAATCCACAGATGCTATGCAATCCCTATGGCAATTTTTGAATAGAAAAATTCATTCTAAAATTTGTATGGAATCTCAAGGGACTTTAAATAGTCAAAACAACTTTGAAAAAGAACAATGTTAGAGGACTCATATATCCTGATTTAAAAATATATCACAGGCATTGGGCAGTTGGCTCAGCAGTAGAGTGTTGACCCGGTGTGTGTAAGTCCTGGGTTCAATTCCTGGCCAGAGCACACAGGAGAAGCGCCCATCTGCTTCTCCACCCATCCCCTTCTCTTTTCTCTCTCTCACTCTCTTCCCCTCCCACAGCCAAGGCTCCACTGGAGCAAAGTTGGTCTGAGCGCTGAGAATGGCTCCAGTTGCAACACAGCAACGCTCCAGATGGGCAGAGCATCACCCCCTAGTGGGCATGCCAGCTGGATCCTGGTCGGGTGCATGTGGGAGTCTGTTTCTGCCTCCCTACTTCTTACTTCAGAAAAATACCACAACAATAGAAAAACATATCACAAAGCTATAGTAATCAAAATAGTGTGGTATTAGCATCAAGACAGACAAATAAACCCATGAAATAGAATAGAAATAAACCCTCACATATATGGTCATATGATCATTGACAAGGATGCCAACATCATACAATTGGGAAAACTGAATATGCATAAGTAAAAGAATGAGGCTGGACCCTTATCTTACACAAAAATTAACTCAAATGTATTAAAGACCTACATGTAAAACTTAAAACAATATTCCTAGAGAAAACACAGGGGAAAGTTTTACGACACTGGACTTTATAATGGTTTCTTGGATATGAAACCAAAAATAAACAAATAGAACTACAGTGTGTCCGTAAAGTCTAGGTGCATTTTTTTTTTCTCATTCAAGGTGCATTTTTGACTGGTCACAAGAAACCAACAAAAGATGATAGAAATGTGAAATCTGCACCAAATAAAAGGAAAACCCTCCCAGATTCTGTAAAATGATGTGGCAGCATGTGCACATGCGCAGATGACGTAACACCGTGTATACAGGGGAGCAGCCCATGGCCATGCCAGTCGAGATGTGGACGGTACAGAGGAAAGTTCAGTGTGTTTTGTGGCTCGCTAAATTCAAATCCATGACCAAAGTGCACCGTGAATATTGGCGCATTTATAACGAAGCACCACCACATAGGAATAACATTACTTGGTGGGATAAGCAGTTGAAGGAAACCGGCAGTTTGGTGGAGAAACCCGTTCTGGTAGACCATCAGTCAGTGACGAGTCTGTAGAGGCTATACGGGATAGCTACCTAAGGAGCTCTAAAATATCTGTGTGTGCATGTGCTCGACAATTACACCTAAGCAAGACTACAGTTCATAAGGTGTTAAAGAAACGTCTCTGTTTTACAGGGTACAAATTGCGGCTGTTGCACGCTATCAAAATGGCAGATAGACCCACATGATGCGCGTTTGCTACAGATATGCTTCATGAGATCGACAATGATGCAAGATTTTTGCAGAATATTGTGTTTAGCGATGAGGCGACCTTCCATATCTGTGGACATGTTCATTGCCATAACGTCCGAATATGGGCTGCTGAACATCCTCATGCCTACATTGAGTATGAACATACCCCTAAAGTGAACGTGTGGTGTAGCCTGATGCATGATAAGGTGATAGGCCCATTTTTTTTCACGGAGCAGTCTGTGATGGCAAACACCTATCTTGACATGTTGGAACTGTATGCAGTGCCACAATTTCCAGAAGGTGTTATCTTTCAACAGGACGACGCTCCTCCACACTACGCCACCATTGTTCATGAGTTTCTGGATAGAACATTCCCTTGGCGGTGGATAGGCAGGGGTTCTGTCAAGCCATGGCCACCACGATCCCCGAATCTGATGCCCTTAGACTTTTACTTTTGGGGTTATGTGAAGCAACATGTGTACACTGAATGTATCAACGACATTAATCACTTAAAACACAGAATCAGAGACATTATTCACTCTGTTACACCAGATGTCCTTACCTGTGTGTGGCAAGAACTTCACTATCATTTAGATGTGTGTAGCCCACATCAAACTGCACTGAATAGGTATGAAACTGGGAGAGTTTCCCTTTTATTTGGTGCAGATTTCACATTTCTATAGTCTTTTGTTGCTTTCCTGTGACCGGTCATAAATGCACCATAACTTTACGGACACATTGTATATCAAACTTAAAATTTTTCTGCATCGAAGGACACAATCAACAGTAAAAAGATAGTCTATGGAATGGAAGAAATTATTTACAAATTACAGTGGTACCTTGAGATATGAACAGACCAACATATGATTTTTTTTTTAAAGATACGAGCTGCGACTTGGTTCATATTTTTGTTAGAGATCTGAGTGACATTCTGAGATACGAGTTGTAATTCGGGAAGCTACTGCTAGTTGGCGCACTGGCACATGGGTCCAGTATCAGCAGTTTGATATACAAGTTGACTGACTTACAAGCTCGGTTACAGAACAAATTAAATTCGTATCTCAAGGTACCACTGTATATCTCTGATAAGGGATTAATATTCAGAATATATAAAGAACTCCTACAACTCAACAATAAAAAAATCAAATAACCTGTTTAAAAAATGTGCAGAGGAGCCCTGGCTGGGTAGCTCAGTTGGTTAGAGTGTTGTCCCAATACACCAAGGTTGTGGGTTTGGTCCCTGGTCAGGACACATACAAGAATCAATGAATATATAAATAAGTGGAACAACAAATCAATGTTTCTCTCTCTCCATTTGTCTGTCTCAAATCAATTTCAAAAAACATTAAAAAATGTGCAAAGAATTTGATAGATATTTTTCCAAAAATGATATACAAATGCCAAAAAGCATAAAAAAAGATGCTTAACATCACTAATCATCAAAAAAATGCAAATAAAAACCACAATGAGATATTGCGGATACAAAATACAACACCACACCCATTAGTTTGGCTACCATCAAAATAACAGAAAATAACAAGTGTTGGTGAGAATGTGGAGAAACTGGAACCCTTGTGCACCATTGGTAGGATTGTAATATGGTGTCACTGCTATGAAAAACTGTATGGAGGCTTCACAAAAATTAAAACAGAATTGCCAAATGACCCGGCAATCTCACTTCTGGGTATATAGCCAAAAGACTTAGAAGCAGGGTCTCAGGGAGATCCTTGCATACCCATGTAATAACAGCACTATTCACAATAGCCAAGATGTGAAAGCAGCCCAAATTCATCAATGGATTAATGAATAAACAAAATGTGGTATATACATACAATGAAATATTACTTAGCCTTAAAAAGAAAGGAAATTGTGTCACATACCACAACACAGATGACTCTTGAGGATATTATCTTAAGTGAAATAAGTAAGTCACAAAAAGACAAATACTACATGATTCCACTTAGCTAGCTGAGTTCTCTACAGTAGTAAATTCATGGAAACAAAAAGTAGAGTGGTAGTTATCACGGGTTACAGGGAGAGGGAAAAGGGGAGTTGTTTAATGGGTATAAAGCTTCAGATTTGCAAGATAAGAATGTTCTGGAGACCTTTTCCACAACAATGTGAATATACTTTACTGAAATTTACACTTAAAAATAGTTAAGATGGTAAATTTTACGTTATGTTTTTTACCACAATAAAAAAAAAAAAAGGGAACAAGGAAGAGATGCCTTCTCTTTCAATTTCTGAGTATTATTCTGTTGGGACACAGGTCTGGCATCACAACAGCCATCCTGTCATCACCAGGAAAGGATCAGACACTCTGAAGACGGTAAAGTAGAAAGAAAAGTCATGGGTCTCTGAGTCCATGATTCAACTGACCTTGGAGTTACTCTACCATAGGGCTTCTTGTTATGTGGTATAATCATGGTTTCTTATC
This sequence comes from Rhynchonycteris naso, assembly GCA_037038555.1. NCBI lineage: Eukaryota > Metazoa > Chordata > Mammalia > Chiroptera > Emballonuridae > Rhynchonycteris > Rhynchonycteris naso. Next base: position 42,868,432 of record CM073002.1, read on the forward strand.
GCGTGAGCCACTTGTTTTCTGTCTTTGAAATCAAAAGCATCTAACAGATGCTTTATTACTGCCCCAAATAAATGAATGCTTGAAGAAACTTCATTGGAATGTAACTTTGGGAGGGCAGAGGGGTTTTTTATTGTCAGCTTTGTTCACTGGCATATAGAACAGTGCCTGGCACACAGTAAATGCTCATTAAGTATTTGGTAAATGAATAAAGTTTAGAATCCTTCTTCCCCTACATCCTCCACCTCCCACGTATCACCTCACAAGGCTCAGTTTAAGTGTCACTTAAACAGGCAGGCCTTCTCTGAAATCCCCAAATCTCCTCCTGCCCTCCCTGAAACTGATTAGGGCCTCTCGTAACAAGCAGTCATTGTCTGCTGTCAGCATTTGTCATAGCTGTGCTTACCTACATACAGGCGTAATGATTTGTTTAGTGAGTGTTTCTCCCACTGGACTGTGAGACCCATAAATGCAGGAACTGGGCCTCGTTCACGATCACAGCTTCAACGCCCAGCATGGTGCTTAACACAGTGTGGCACCCAAAAGTTTTTATTTCAAAGATATTCAAACTCTATCTTGGCTCTACACAAAAAAAATTGAAATCCAATTTATAAATCAGCCTTTATGATTACTTAGAATATTGAAAGTTGTTTGTACCTAAGTTGAAGGATCAAAGAGGGTGCTGTTTACAAAGTTTTCAATAACTTCGATGAGGGAGGGGCTTCAAATTAAGCCATTTATAAAATCTGAGATTAGATTTGTAAAGTTTTTCTTTTAACGATTACTTTCATCTGTTCGGTTTGGGAGCACTCTTATTTGACAGTATTTGCTAAATGAATTTTATATTCAATTCATCTCTTAGTGTTTCTCTGTAAAACTGCCACCAGACCCCTTAAGTGGATTTTGCCAAACTGACATAGAAACGTTTTTATTATCTATTCCATTACATTACTACATTTATGGTATGAAGACAATTGCTTTAATAAGAACTGTATTTGCCCTTCAAATTGGTACAACACTGAGGAATCCCAAGAAGTATTTGCAAAAGAAAAGAAAGTGGAGGAGGTAAAAGAAGAAAAGAGGAAGAAGAATCAAGCAGACACTGGATACAAGTTTCTACTACAAAAGGAAATGTGATCCAAGTTTTAAAGAGTGCACGTGGTTTAGGAGCAGGCGACAGGAACCTTTCGTAGACTAGTGAATGATGGCTTTGATGACAGGGTACATTCTATGCCTGCACCGTCCAATGTGATAGCTGCTAGCCATACATGCGATTGTTCAAATTTGAATAATATTAAAATAAAATGTTCAGTCCCCCTATTGCACTAGTCACATTTCAAGCACTCAATAGCAACATGTGACAAGTGGCTATTGTACTGAACAGTGCGGACATGGAACACTTCATAGAACATCACTGCATGACACTGGACAGCACAGGTCTACATATTCCTACCAATAATGATCACCAGAGAGTGATGCAAGCCTTAGGCTCACCAGGAGAAACAGCCATACTCTAAATGTACAGGATCTGTTTCCCACTGTATTCTCTTGGAAACAAATTTCTTAAAAATAATCCTTCCCCGTCTCCTTTACTTAGTAATAAAGTTACAGCTTTTAAAATTTTTCTTGGGTTTCACTGAAGGAGAACCCCCTCCTATTCTCTGCTGAGTGACCTGGACATTGCACACAAACTTACAGTTTGGTCTCATCAGCCTCCTTCTGCATGATTTCAAGAATCATGCGGCACGCTTCAGAGGTCCCCTCTGGGGTGGCATGGATGGTGACGGGCTTCTCTGAGGCCCCAGAGTTTTCCTTCCTGTGGATGTCTACCCTGTAGGGAAAGAATTGGGAGCCAGAGCACAACGTTATCTGGGACAGGATCCTAGTTAGTCACAAGCCAGCGCGGCACCAGCGGCCGTACAGGAAGGACATAGACAGGGAAGTGTCATCAGCACGTCAGCAACCAAGGCCATTCTCCAAGAAGGCAGCAAGCAGTGCAGGGCATTTTGTGCCAAACTTGAATTCTTTGCAGTTCCCCTTAGAAGGAAATACTTCTGACAGGGTGTGCTATGGGACGGAGCACCAAGCCAACTTGGTAACGAAGCTAGCTTGGTCAATGAAGTACTTTGTGTAGTCTTTCAAACGACTGTAGAATAAAAAGTCAAGTGAGCCGGGTAATACCGCACACACGCTGGCACAGTGCCACTCTCTGAACCGATTACAGCTTTTAAAAGCTAGATGTTAATCCAAATCCAGACACCACAATCAAGCAAGCTTATATATTTGAGGGTGGACAGAAAACAGAGGTGTGTCCTCTCTCTGTGTTTGGGTTTCTTTGCTACTGGGCAGCCCGCCTTCTTCCAGGCTCTTAAAACTAATGGCTTAAAAGCTTGATGAGTTTATCAGACTTCTTGGTGTAGTCGTGGCCTTACTTGTTTTTGTAACTTTCAAAATTACATAATTGATTGTATCCCCTTTTACTCTAGCTGCTAGGGATGCCAGATCCAAGTCTTTTGCCTGCCTCTAAAATTGGGCACACACTTTAAAAACTAACCTCACTTCTTCTTTTTCTTTTTCCTTGTGTGTGACAAAAACAGAGAGAGACAGATGGAGACAGACAGAAAGGGAGAGAGATGAGAAGCATCAATTCTTCATTGAGGCTCCTTAGTTGTTCATTGATTGCTTTCTTATATGTGTCTTGAATGGAAGGGGAACTACAGAAGAGCAAGTGACCCCTTGCTCAAGCCAGCGACCTTGGGCTCAAGCCAGTGACACCACGCTCTAGCTGGTGAGCCCATGCTCAAGCTGGCAACCTCAGAATTTTGAACCTGGGTTCTCTGCCTCCCAGTTTGACGCTCTATCTACTGTGCCACAGCCTGGTCAAGCCAACCTCACTTCTTTTTAAACCTGTTGCAATTTTAAAGCCACTTTAATTTTTGGAAGAAAAGGACATAAAGGAAAATCACTTTCATAGTTAAGCAAACTTGGAAGGGGAAAAAAAGGCTGATTTTCAAATATAAGGATCACCAGATAGTCTTCCCCCTCTCTACTATCTCTTTATTTCACTCCTATGATTATGAACTCTGGGCCTCAAATTTCCATTATTTGGGAGTAACTTAGATACTTTAAGGAAAATAGTGTTTTCTCTTTCAGGTTACAAGATACTGAGTACATGGCCTAAATAAAATGTACAAGGCATGTAACTAATACTTGTCAGTAATTTGGTGTTTTGTAATTTAAGTGCTTTCAAAGTAATTAGTACATTCAATCTGCCTGACTATCCTAATTTTTATAGTAACCTTTGCTTATAGAAGAAGCAATTGATGCTCAGAGAGGTGAAATTTTTCCAGATCATAAAGCTATTAAGTGGAGCCTGAGCAGGCGGTGGCACAGTGGATAGAGCGTTGGACTGGGATGCGGTAGACCCAGGTTCAAGACCCCGAGGTCACCAGCTGGAACACGGGCTCATCTGGCTTGAGCAAAGTTCACCAGCTTGGACCCAAGGTCGCTGGCTCAAGCAAGGGATTACTCAGTCTGCTGAAGGCCCATGGTCAAGGCACATATGAGAAAGCAATCAATGAACAACTAAGGTGTCGCAACGAAAAACTGATGATTGATGCTTCTCATCTCTCTTCGTTACGTTCCTGTCTGTCTGTTCCTATCTCTCTCTCTCTGTGTGTCTCTGGGGGAAAAAAGCCATTAAGTAGTAAACCTCTTTGTTTTAAAAAATCCTGTGCTTTCTTTGTTACATCATGTTATGGACATATGAACATATAAAAATCAACAACCCCATGAGTCCTTTTATTTACTACAATTTCTACTGCCAGGTCAGTCTCCTTAAACAAACAGAAACCTAAATTTAAGGCTAATATACTTTATTTCTCACTCAATATAGTTGTGACTCACTCACGTCCTTTATGTAGTTTTTTGTAAGCCTATCTAGGTGCTTTCAAAGAATGACCAACATCCAGTGCTCTGACTGAGGGGAGCTAAGATAAGAGGGTTCTAGGATCCCACAAAGTTCAGCTCCATACCCCCACGGATTTAGAAATAGATGCATTCACAAGCATTAGTTAGCTTATAAGAACAATTCTTGGCTGTGAGGTCATTAGTACTTCTCAATGAACTTTTAAGTGTTTCCGGGTTTAACCTTTAGGCAACTGACATGAAAAGTTCACAAAAGCCCCTAATCTTCTGTTAGTCTGTTAATAGCTCTGTTTAAAGAAGCCACCATCCCACAAAGCACAGCCCCCCACTACTGATGCAAGCAATAGCAACTGGAGGATGGCTGGGACCCACCAGCACTCAGGGGACCCCTCAGAAGGAAGCAAAGGAAGCCCCGGAGGCACATACCGGGACTGGGTCTGCTTAGTGATGTTCTTTATGGTCAAGCCCTCCTTTCCGATGATGGCACCAACAAACTGGGTGGGGACCAGGATCCGAAGCGGGAAATCAATCTGTCTGGCCTGAGAAGAGCCCCCAGGGGCGTGGCCTTGCTCCCTGGAAGAGTGGTCCCCACGCTGGGCTCGCTGAGGGGGCGAGGGGGAGCTCACCTCTTCATCAGGGATGTAGGAAATCTTGAAGGAGTAGTTCTCAAACTGATGCCCGCTAAGCTTCTCCATGGCTCTGAAATGCAGCAGGAAGCGGCAAGCTTTGTTAGCAACATCAGAGAAAACCCTCCAGGTCAGTGGACTGGTTCATTCACTCTCATTCACTAGTTGCCTATGTGAGTGCCATAAATCCTCAGAATATACAGTGGTGAGCATGACAGATGTCATCTTTGCTCCCTTGGAGCTTGTGGCTAACAATTACACAGTAATCAGTCTACAGGCCTGGTCAGACTTGATATACAATTATGCATTTGACTTTTTAAAAGATCTTATTTATTGATTTTAGAGAGAGGAGAGAGAGAAATGGGGGATGGGGGAGCATCAACTTCTAGTAGTTGATTGTCATATGTGCCTTGACCGGGCAAGCCCGGGGTTTTGAACTGGTGACCTCAGCATTTCAGGTCGATCTTTTATCCACTGTGCCGTCAAGGTCAGGCACATTCCACTTTTTTTAACCACCCAAGACTGTCTCCCCCTTATCAAAGACTCTTTGTTAATGTCAGTATAAAATTATGACTCTTTTTTTAATCATTATAGTATTTATTATTGAAAATTCAGAAAACCACAAATAAGAAAAAGGCCTAACATCTATATCTATCTTATTTTTCTTAAATATAAATATATTATTTATAAAAATAAATATCATACAGCCTGAACTGTGGTGGCACAGTGGATAAAGCGTCGACCTGGGAACACTGAGGTCGCCAGTTCAAAACCCTGCACTGGTCTGGTCAAGGCACATATGGGAGTTGATGCTTCTAGCTCCTCCCCCCTTTCTCTCTCTCTCTCTCTCTCTCTCTCTCTCTCTCTCTCTCACTCTGTGTCTCCTCTCTACAATGAATAAAAGAAAAAAAAAAGATTTAAAAAAAATCTTAAGCCATAGTTGAATTCATTTAAAAAAAAAAAAGAAAAAGAAAAAGAAAAAACAAATATCATACATACTTTTTTCTAACCTTTAAAAAATGATTAATATTCTAAACATTTTTCCAAGTCATTAAATATCCTCCAGGTTAACATTTATGGGCTATTTAACATTTTATTGATTTACCATAGTTTTTGCAAATGATTCTCCAGTGTTCATATACTGTACATATGAAGTCTAATCTTTTACTATTTTTTATTTTTTAGCAAGAGAGACAGACAGGAAGGGAGATGAGAAGCATCAACTTGTAGTTGCGGCACCTTAGTTGTTCATTGTTTATTTCTCATATGTGCCTTGACTAGGGGGCTGCTGTCAAGCCAGTGACCCCTTCAGTGACCCCTTGCTCAAGCCAGCGATCTTGGGCTCAAGCCAGTGACTTTTGGCTTCAAGCCAGCGACCATGGGGTCATATCTATGATCCCACGCTCAAACCAGCAACCTCAGTGTTTTGAACTTGGGTCCTCCGCATTCCAGGTCGATGCTCTATCCACTGTGCCACGACCTGGTCAGGCCAATTGTTTACTATTATATACAGTGTTGTCATAGGTCTCTTTGCAATTACAACACTGCACACAGGATAAATGCCTAGAGCTGCTGGATCAGAGAGTAAGCAGAATTCTAACATTACTAAGTATTATATTACCCAGTGTCCTTCTGGAAATATTTCAACACTTGCTATCCTACAGTAGTTAAGACAGACACCATTTATTTCTTAGAGTCCTCAAAAGCACAGATTATCTAAAAACATTTATTAATTTGATAGGGAATAAATAATATCCCACTATTGCATTTTTAAAAATATACATTAAGTGGAACAATTTTTTTACGTGTTTCTGGCAGCATATAAAAACAATATCCCTATTGTACTGCATTAATGTTTAGGGTTCAGAAATTATTGCAAAGCAGCACCTTTTGAATTCAATAAAAACAACAAAGTAATATGTACAGAGGTCCTACCTAAGTGGCAGCTGGACAAGAACTGTAAAAATGAGTTAGATCTTGCTTACACATGTGTGCAAAAGTCAGTAGGAAATGAATTATTGCCTTTTTAAGGCAAAATTAACTTTTTTGAAAACTATCTGTATAAAAATGGGTTAAGTATGTCTTCATGTGTGTTAAAACCTTGAAAATGAAATAAATCTATAATCCTGGGATGTAGAACCAAGGTGCCGTCACATCCATAAAGCACGACCACATGTGACCATATTCTAGTTATGATGAGCTGATGGGCACTTCAAGAACCTTCTATGAAAAGGAACTTGTTTTTGTTGTTTATTAAAAACCTCAATCCCATGTCCTTTAATAGCGAACCTCATAATGAACCACCACCAAGCCAGGTGTGCCATGACTTTGTTTTGGAGAGGAGAGAGAAAGAGAGAAGGGAGGAGGATGAGCAGGAAGCATTAAGTCCCATGTGTGCCTTGACCTGGCAAGCCTAGGGTTTTGAACTGGCGACCTCAGCATTCCAAGTTGAAGCTTTATGCACTGCGCCACCACAGGTGAGGCTAGATGCTCCCTAATTAACCACTACCAGACACTTCTCCCTGCTGATGTCATTGAGGTAGATCACCCTTTTAATATTACACAGGAAAAGTGGATGTTTTAGTATCCATTCCATTAATGGGGATAAAATACAGGCTTGTGCTTCTTTATCTTGGTGCATGGAGAAAACTTTCAGTAGAAGTGGCTCCTGAACCAGACAGTGGCACAGTGGATAGAGCATTGGACTGGAATGCAGAAAAGTGGCTCCCGGGGGTTAGCAGAGTATAGGCAACACAGCGTCAAGAAGATGCTGCTTTCTGTTCCTGACCACGTCAAGATACAGCTCCCACATCTGCACTGATGCCACCGCCCAACATTTTTCAAGATAAAAGACTCTGTACAATTGACAAACAGCCATCATGGTATAAGTGCCCTGGAGCTCCAGTGACATGTCAAAGGTCTGCATCTTTTCAGAAAGGTTTATAAACAGAGGATTCAACTGAATTCAAAGACAACCCTTCAAAAAAATTCAAAGGAAGGCCAAATGCACTTACATTTTTGCTTCCTCTCTGGTTGCGTATGCGACATTGACAACAGCAGTTTCTGTGTCTGTGTTGACTAGGAAAGAAGCAAAAGATACATTGTCAGGAAAAAAAAAAGCTGTCACCTTTAGCGTAACATAAACAGACATACTTTAGAGAAAAATGCATAAATATGTCATTGCCCTAACTTTAGTTATTTGTAAACTCTATCTTTATTCATGTGCATTTATAGTAGCTTGTAATCAATTATATGTGCACATTTGTAATCAACTGTATACATAACTCACAGCTATATTTTCACTTATTTTATAGACACTTTTGTATGGGTACATGTATATATGTACATTTTCTCTGGTTCTTTTGTTTTTTGGGTTTTTTAAAATTATTTTTATTTATTTATTCATTTTAGAGGAAAGGGAGAGAGAGAGAGAGAGAGAGAGAGAGAGAGAGAGAGAGAGAGAGAGAGAGAGAAAAGGGGGGGAGGATCAGGAAGCTTCAACTCCCATATGTGCCTTGACCGGGCAAGCCCAGGGTTTTGAACTGGCAACCTCAGCATTCCAGGTCGACGCTTTATCCACTGCGCCACCACAGGTCAGGCTTGTTTTGTTTTTGTATTTTCCCGAAGTTAGAAGTGGGGAGGCAGTCAGACTCCCGCATGCGCCCAACCAGAATCCACCCGGCATGCCCGTGTGGGTTGTTGTTCCGTTGTGGCTGGAGCCATTCTAGCGCCTGAGGCAGAGGCCATGGAGCCATCCTCAGCTCCCAGGGTCAACTTTGCTCCAATGGAGTCTTGGCTGCGGGAGGGGGAGAGAGAGACAAAGAGAAAGGAGAGGGGGAAGGGTGGAGAAGCAGTTGGGCGCTTCTTCTGTGTACCCTGGCCAGAAATCGAACCCAGGAATTCCACACGCTGGGCCGATGCTCTACCACTGAGCCAAACAGCCAGGGCCAAGGAATCATTCTCATAAGTTGGCTTATCTTAGTTCATAATTGCTGCTTCTTCCAAAGTCAGAAGTCAAAAATAAATTTAAAAGGCAAGATAAAACTTTCTCAATCTAACCCAGTAAACTTAAACAAATATATTGATTTTCCCAAAACAAGCATACTTGACTAAGTTAAATTCTCCACTTAAAATGTTTAAACTATTGGAAGACCTAGAGTTAACAACAACATTAAGTTAAGGATAATTCAACAACCACAATAGAGCTGCTTTTCAAAGTAATAATAAAACCTACAGTGTAGAAATTCTTTAATTTAAAATTTTTATTTTTAATTTATTGTGTTGACATGGTTACAAGCGTCCCATTCCATACAGCACCCTCTACTCACCGCATCCTGCCCCACCGTGCCCCATGCAGTCTCTTTCCACCCATCTCACCCCTTTTGTCCGCCCTCCCCTGCTTCCACCCCATCTTTTCCTCTGGCTATTGCTATCCTATTTTTTTATTATAAAATATAATTTGACTAATCCCTTCACCTTCTTTGATCTCATCCTGCTTTCCCCCTACCTTCTGACAGCTGTCCATCTGTTCCCCGTGTCCCTGCCTCTGTTTCTATTTTGTTCCTCAATTTATTGTGTTGATTAGATCCCACATATAAGTGAGATCATATGGTATTTGTCTTTCTCTGCCTGGCTTATTTCACTTAGCATAATAATCTCCAGGTCCATCCATGCTGTTGCAAAAAAGTAGGAGTTTCTTCTTTTTTGCAGCTGAGTAGGATTCAAATGCATAAATGTACCACAGCTTTTTTATCCAGTTGTCCACTGATGGACACTTGGGCTGTTTCCAGATATTGACTATTATAAACAATGCTGCAATAAACATAGGGATGCATATCTTCTTTTGAATTCGTGTTTTGGGATTCTTAGGATAAATTCTTAGAAGTAGAATAGCTGGGTCATAAGGCAGTTCCATTTTTAATTTTTCTTGAGGAAATGCCATACTGTTTCACACAGTGGCTGCACCAGTCTGCATTCCCCCAAGCAGTGCAGGAGGGTTCCCTTTTCTCCACACCCTCTCCAGCACTCATTCTGTGTTGTTTTGCTGATGAGTGCCATTCTGACAGGTGTGAGGTGGTATCTCATTGTGGTTTTAATTTGCATTTCTCTAATGATTAGTGATGTTGAGCATTTTTTCATATGCCTATTGGCCATCTGTATGTCCTCTTTGGAGAATTGTCTATTCAGGTTTTTTGCCTATTTTTTAATTGGATTGTTTACCTTCCTGGTGTTGAGTTTTAGAAGTTCTTTATAAATTCTGGTTATTAACCCCTTGTCAGACATATTGGTGAATATGTTCTCCTATTGAGTGGGCTGTTTTTTGTTAATGGTGTCTTTTGCTATGCAAAAACTTTTTAGTTTGATATAGTCCCATTTGTTTATTTTGTCCTTTATTTTACTTGCCCACTAAGATACATCGGCAAAAATATTGCAGTGAGAGATGTCTGAAGAGTCTACTGACTATGTTTTCCTCTAGGACAGTGGTCGGCAAACTCATTAGTCACCAGAGCCAAATATCAACAGTACAACAATTGAAACGTCTTTTGAGAGCCAAATTTTTTAAACTTAAACTATACAGGTAGGTACATTCCTTATCGAGGTAGCGCCCGCACGTGGTATTTTTTTTTTAATTTCATGACCTTTTATTTATTTATTTATTTTTATTTTATTCATTTTAGAGAGGAGACACAGAGTGAGAGAGAGAGAGAGAGAGAGAAAAAGAGAAAGGGGGGAGGAGCTGGAAGCATCAACTCCCATATGTGCCTTGACCAGACCAGTGCAGGGTTTTGAACTGGCGACCTCAGTATTCCCAGGTCGACGCTTTATCCACTGCGCCACCACAGGTCAGGCCCGCACGTGGTATTTTGCAGAAAAGCCACACTCAAGGGGCCAAAGGGCCACACGTGGCTCGTGAGCTGTGGTTTGCCGACCACTGCTCTAGGATATTTATGGTTTCACAATTCACATTTAAGTCTTTTATCCATTTTGAGTTCATTTTTGTGAATGGTGTAAGTTGATAGTCTAGTTTCATTTTTTTTGCATGAATTTTCCCAACATCATTTATTAAAGAGACCTTTATTCCATTGTGTACTCTTGCATCCTTTGTCAAATATTAATTGACCATAAGGTATGGGTTTATTTCTGGGTTCTCTGTTCTGTTCCATCAATCCATATGCCTGTTCTCATGCCAGAACCAAGCTGTTTTGATTACAATGGCCTTGTAGTATAACTTCACTTTCAAGATTATTAAGGCTATTCGGGTTCTTTTTTGGTTCCATATATATATTTTTGGAATACTTGTCTTAGACCTTTGAAGTATGTCATTGGTAATTTAACAGGAATTGCATTGAATCTGTAGATTGCTTTGGGTAGTATGTGTATATATATATATGTATATTTTTTATTTAAAAATTTTCCCTTTTTATTTTGAAATTAAATTTAATGGGGTGACATTGATGAGTGAGTAGATAGGTTTCAGGCGAACATCTCTATGCCATTTGAACTGTTGATTTGTGTTGTGTGCCCATCACCCAAAGTCAGATCATTTCTGTCACCTTATATTTGTCCCTCTTTACTCCCACTCTCAACCGCCTCCGCCAGATAACCACTTAACTTTTACCTATGTCTGTGAATCTCAGTTTTTTGTTTTGTTTTGTTTTTGACAGAGACAGAGAGAGAGTCAGAGAGAGGGATAGATAGGGACAGACAGACAGGAATGGAGAGAGATGAGAAGCATAAATCATCAGTTTTTCGTGAGGCACCATAGTTGTTCATTGACTGCTTCCTCATTCAGCAGACCGAGCAACCCTCTGCTGGAGCCAGCGACCTTGGGTCCAAGCTGACGAGCTTTTTGCTCAAGCCAGATGGGCCCGCGCTCAAGCTGGTGAGCTCGGGGTCTCAAACCTGGGTCCTCCACATCCCAGTCTGACGCTCTATCCCCTGCGCCACCGCCTGGTCAGGCTGTGAGTCTCAGTTTTATAACCCACCTATGTGGGATATATCTCTGTTCCTCTTTACTCTCTCCCTTCCCCCACTCCCTGGTAACCACTTAACTTTTATCTATGTCGTAAGGGCATTTTAACTGTATCCCTTTTCATCACTCTTATTCAACATAGTTCTGTAAGTCTGATCTTAATTCTTTCTATCTATGAACACAGTAGATTCTTCCTCTTGTTTGTATCTTCCTCGATTTTTTTTTTCAATGTCTTAAAATTTTCCAGTATAAGTCTTTTACCTCCTTGGTTAAATTTATTCCTAGGTACTTTATTATTTTTTCTTGTAATAGTAAATGGGATTCTTTCCTTATTTTTTTCTGACAGTTCATTATTCATGTATAAAAATGGAACTGATTTCTGAGTATTAATTTTATATCCTGCTATTTTGCCGAATTCATTTATCAGTTCTAGCAGTTTTTTAGCAGAGACTTTGGGGTTTTCTATGTACAGAATTATGTCATCAGCAAATAATGACAGTTTTGCTTCGTCTTTTCCAATTTGAGTGCCTTTTATTTCTCCTTCTTGTCTGATTGCTGTGGCTAGGACTTCCAGGACTACATTGAATAAGAGTGGTGAAAGGGATACAGTTGTCCCTTGCCATATCCTGGTTCACTTTTTGTCATCTCACTGTATTGCAATTTTTAAATTGTACATATCTAATTTTGTATCATGGATTTTTGGCTATATCGTGGGATTTTGCAGTATATAGGTATATTTATATATTGATTATTTTAATTATTTTTGCAGTAGAATAAACATTTTTTAGCCTAAAAAATATAAAAAATATTAAAACATTAAAAGAATATTAAATCTAGATAAAATATGTAGCATAGAATTTTATGTTGTTAAAATCATGTAGGTTTAAGAGTGCAGAAAGTGTTTAAGAGCATAAGATATGTTTATAAGAATATGGGAGCCTGACCAGGTGGTGGCGCAGTGGATAGAGCGTCGGACTGGGATGGAGAAGACCCAGGTTCGAGACCCCGAGCTCGCCAGCTTGAACGCGGGCCCATCTGGCTTGAGCAAAAGTTCACCAGCTTAGACCCAAGATCACTGGCTCCAGCAAGGGGTTGCTCCTTCTGCTGAAGGCCCGCGGTCAAGGCACATGTGAGAAAGCAATCAATGAACAACTAAGGTGTCGTAGTGACAATGAAAAACTAATGATTGATGCTTCTCACCTCTCTCTGTTCCTGTCTGTCTCTCCCTATCTATCCTTCTGTCTGACTCTCTCTTCCTGTGTAAAAAAAAAAAAAGAGTACGGGAAAGGTTAGTAACAGTGTCAAAAAGGTTTGTAAGAGTGTGGGCAGGATTTATAAAGCCTTAAAATATATATAAATAATAAAATAAATATAAGGTCACTACTTTGTGGATTTTCATCTATCGCAGGGGGTTCTGACACCTAAACCCTGCGATAGATGAGGGACCACTGTATTCTGTCTTGTTCCTAATTTTAAGGGGATTGCTTTAAATTTTTGCCCATTGAGTATGATGTTGGTTGTTAGTTTGTCATATATGGCCTTTATTAGGTTGAGGTATGTTCCCCGTATTCCCACTTTGCTGAGCTTTGATCATAAATGGGTGCTGGATTTTTTATTTTTTATGGCAGAGACAGAGTCAGAGAGAGGGACAGATAAAGACAGACAGACAGGAAGGGGGAGAGATGAGAAACATCAATTCTTCATTGCGGCTACTTAGTTGTTCATTAATTGATCTCTCATATATGCCTTGACGGGGGTGGGGAGGGGACTACAGCAGACCGAGAACCCCTTGCGCGAGCCAGCGACCTTGGACTCAAGCTGGTGAGGCGTGCTCAAACCAGATGAGCCTGTGCTCAAGCTGGTGGCCTCGGGGTCTTGAACGTGGGTCCTCCACATCCCAGACCGACGCTCTGTCCACTGCGCCACCGCCTGGTCAGGCTGGGTGCTAGATTTTATCAAATGCTTTTTCTGCATCTATTGATATAATCATGTGATTTTTATCCTTCCTTTTGTTTATGTGAGGAATCACATTTACTGATTTCCAAATGTTGTACCAGCCTTGCCTCCATGGAATAATTCCCACTAAATCATGATGTATAATCTTTCTGATGTATTGCTGGATCTGGTTTGCTAATATTTTGTTGAGAATTTTGGAATCTATGTTCATCAGGGATATTGGCCTATAGTTTTCTTTCTCAGTAGTGTCTTTACCTGGTTTTGAAATGAGGATAATGCTTGCCTCATAAAAGGAGCTTGGAACTCTTCCCTCCTCTGAATTTTTTGAAATAGCTCGAGTAGGATAGGTGTTAATTCTTTAAATGTTTAGTAAAATTTGCCTGTAAAGCCATCTGGTCCAAGACTTCTCTGTTTGCTGGGAGTTTTTTTTGTTTTGTTTTGTTTTTGACAGAGACAGAGAGAGAGTCAGAGAGAGCGATAGATAGGGACAGACAGACAGGAATGGAGAGAGATGAGAAACATCAATCATCAGTTTTTTGTTTTGACACCTTAGTTGTTCATTGATTGCTTTCTCATATATGCTTCGACCACCGGCCTTCAGCAGACAGGGTAACCCCTTGCTCGAGGCAGTGACCTTGGACTCAAGCTGGTGAGCTTTGGCTCAAGCCAGATGAGCCCGCACTCAAGCTGGCGACCTCGGGGTCTCAAACCTGGGTCCTCCGCATCCCAGTCCAACGCTCTATCCACTGCACTATCGCCTGGTCAGGCTGCTAGGAGTTTTTTGATAACTATTTCAATTCATTTGTTGTAATTGGTCTGTTTAGGTTTTCTGATTCTTCCAGATTGAGTTTTGGAAGAGTGTATGTTTCTAGGAATTTATCCATTTCACCTAGATTGTCCATTTTTTTGGCATATAGATCTTCATGGTATTTTCTTACAATACTTTGTATTTCTGTGGTGTCAGTTGTTACTTCTCTGCTTTCATTTTTAATTTTAGGTCCTCTCTTTTTTTTCTTGATGCGTCTCGTTAAAAGTTTGTCAATCTTGTTTACCTTTTCAAAGAACCAGCTCTTGGTTTCATTGATCTTTTGTATTGATTTTTTTTTTAGCTTCTATGTCATTAATTTCCGCTCTTATTTTTACTTCCCTCCTACTTCCCCTGAGCTTTATTTGTTGTTCTTTTTCTAGTTCATTTAGATGCAGGGTTGTTTATTTGAGCTTTTTCTTTCTTTTTCAGGTATGCCTATAATGCTATGAACTTCCCTCTCAGGGCTGCTTTTGCTGTGTCCCACAGATTTTGAGTTGTTTATATTCATTTAAGGAAATTTTTTATTTCTTCCTTGATCTCACTGTTAACTCATTCATTATTTAATAGCATGCTATTTAACCTCCAAGTGTATAAATGATTTTGTTTTTCTACTGTAGATGATTTCTAGTTTCATGCCATTGTGATCAGAAAAGATGCTTGAAATGATTTCAATCTTCTTAAATTTATTGAGACTTGTTTTGTGTCCTAACATGTGGTCTATCCTAGAGAATATACCATGAGCACCTGAAAAGAATGTATATTCTGCTGCTCTGTGGTAAAAGGTTCTGAAGATATCTATTAAATCCAGTTGAGCTAGTGTGTCATTTAAGGTCACTGTTTCTTTGATAATTTTCTGTCTGGAGGTTCTATACATTGATGTTAGTGGGGTATTAAAATCCCCTACTAGTATAGTATTGCTGTTGATCTTGCCCTTTATGTCCATCAAAGTCTGCTCTCTATATATTTAGGTGCTCCTATAGTAGGTGCATAGATGTTTACAATGGTTATATCCTCCTGCTGGATTGCTCCCTTTATAATTATGTAGTGACCTTCTTTATCCCTTACTATAGCCTTTGTTTTAGCCTTTTTTTAAAGGCTATTTTGTCAGCTATAAGTATTGCTACTCCAGCTTTTTTTCCATTTCCATTTGCATGAAATACTTTTTTCCATCCCTTCACTTTCACTCTATGTGTATCTTTTGTCCTGAGGTGGGTCTCTTGTAGACAGCATATGTATAGGTTCTGTTTTCTTATCCATGCAGCTACCCTATATCTTTAGATTGGGGCATTTAATCCATTTACATTTAAGGTTATTGTTAATATGTACTTATTTATTGCCACTTTATTCTTTAGAGCTATAATCCTCTTTCTCTGAATTTTTTTTTCATTTCCTCTTTTTATAGCAGGTTCTTTAACATTCCTTGCAGTACTGGTTTGGTGGTCATAAACTCCTTGGGCCATTCTTTTCTGGGGAGCTTTTTATTTCTTCTTCAATTTTAAATGATAACTTTGTTGGATAAAGTAGTCTTGGTTGCAGGTTCTTGGTTTGCATCATTTTTTTTAATATATATTTTATTATTATTAATTCTAATGGGGTGACACCAATAAATCAGGGTACATATGTACAATGAAAACATCTCCAGGTTATCTTATCATTCAATTGTGTTGCATACCCATCACCAAAAGTCAAATTGTCCTCTGTCACCTTCTATCTGGTTTTCCCTGTGTCCCTCCCCTCCTCCCTATCCCACTCTTCCCTCCCTCCCCCCATCCCGTAACCACCACTCTCTTGTCCATGTCTCATATTCTCACTTTTATGTCCCACCTATGTATGAAATCATGCTGTTCTCAGTTTTTCTTTTTTTCTGATTTACTTATTTCACTCTGTATAATGTTATCAAGGTACATCCATTTTGTTATAAATGATCCGATGTCATCATTTCTTATGGCTTAGTATTCCATAGTATATATGTACCATAGCTTTTTAATCCACTCGTCTTCTGACGGACACTTGGGCTGGTTCCAGATCTTCGCGGTTTGCATTATTTTGAATATTTCTTGACAATCCCTCCTGGCCTGAAGTGTTTCTTTTGAGAAGTCAATGTCAGCTTTATGGGGGCTCCTATGTAGGTAATTAACTGCTTTTCTCTTGCTGCTTTTAGTATTCTTTCTTTGTCTCTTATATTTGGCATTTTCATTATGATGTGTCTTGGTGTGGACCTCTTTGAGTTTATCTTAAATGAGATTCTATGTTTCTTGAACTTTTGTCACTTTTTTCTTCCTTGAATTAGGAAAGTTTTCAGCTATGATTTTTTTTTTTTACTCAGTGAGAGGAGGGGAGGCGGAGACAGACTCCTGCATGTGCCCTGACCAGAATCCACCCAGCAAGCCCAATAGGGGATGATGCTCTGCCTATCTGGTACTGTTATTCCATTGCTCAGCAACTGAGCTCTTCTTAGCACCTCAAGCGGAGGCCATGAAGCCATCCTTAGCACCCAGGGCCAACTCACTGCAATAGAGCCATGGCTATAGGAGAGAAGGAGAGAGAGAAGCAAGAAGGGAAGGGGTGGAGAAGAAGGGCACCCACACTTCTCCACACACAGGGCTGATGCTCTACCACTGAGCCAGCTGGTCAGGGCCAGCTATGATTTCTTTGAATTCTCTATCCCTTGTTCATTCTCTTCTCCTTTAGGAACACCTATAATGCAGATGTTGTTTCACTTCATGTTGCCACTGAGGTCTCTTCGAGTTTCCTCAGCCATTTCTGTGCCTCTTTTCTTTCTGCTGCTCTGCTTCTGTACTTAGGTTTATTTTGTCCTCTAAATTGCTGATTTGATCCTCTTCATCCAACCTGCTATTGATTCCTTCTAGTGCAGCCTTCATTTCAAATATTGTAGTCACCATTTCTGACTGGTTCTTTTTTATGGTTTCAATGTAAGTATTTTTAATGCTTACTATCTCTCTGTTTAAATTCTCACTGTGATCATTCATTCTAACTTTAAGATCCTTGAGCATCCAAATAACCATTATTTTAAACTCTGAATTTATAGCTTGGTTACTTCCATTTAATTCTTTTTCTGGAGATTTCTCTTGTTGATTCATTTGGGTCATATTTCTTTGCCCATTTTGTCTGTATATTCAGTAACTCTGTTTTACTCCAAAATTTGTTGTGATGTCTTTATGAGGAAGGTTGGTTCAGTATAACCTCCAGACCACCTAAGCTCCTTACTCTAGGAAAGTTATGTGTGTGTGTGTGTGTGTGTGTGTGTGTGTGAGAGAGAGAGAGAGAGAGAGAGAGATAGTCAGAGAGAGAGAGAGAGAGAGATAGAGAGAGAGAGAGAGAGATAGTCAGAGACAGACAGACAGAAAGGGAGAGATGAGAAATATCAACTCGTACTTGTGGCACTTTAATTGTTCATTGATTGCTTTTTCATATGTGTCTTGACTGGAGGGTTCCAGCTGCGCCTGTGACCCTTGCTCAAGTCAGAGACCTTGGGCACAAGCCAGAAACCTTTGGGCTCAAGCCAGCAGCTATGGGGTCATGTCTATGATCCCATGCTGACGCTGTGACCCCTTGCTCAAGCTACTGAGCCTGTGCTCAAGCCAGATGAGCCTGTTTTCAAGTTGGCAACCTTGGGGTTTCGAACCTGAGCCCTCAGTGTCCCAGGTCAATGCTCTATCCACTGTGCTACTGCCTGGTCAGGCTAGGAATATTTCTTGAGGATTATATTTACCCTCCTGTTGTATGTGAGTCTTGAATGGTATTGTCCCATTCATGGGTAGAGTTAACTCTTCAGGCTGGGTGGTTCTAAGGGTCAACCTTGATCACATGTACTAGATACTATGCAGTGTCTGTCCTGTGGGGCGTAGTTATTCTCAGCAGGTTCTGATGCCTGGTGGACTCTTTTTTGGGTGTGCCACTTGTGCAGCTAGTTGAGTCTACCATTGGTGCAATTTGACACTGACTACTGGTTGTGTTGGTTCTGGGTCCTCTTGGGCAGAGTTCAGGTATGGGTTGATGCCAGACATTGTTTGTAACCCACTGTGGGCTACTATCTGGAGATACCATGCTGTTCACTATTTGTGTTTGCATTTTCTGTGCCTGGGTATGTGTGGGAGGGGACAACCTATGCATAAGGATTGCTTTCCTCCTGCTTAGAGCTGAGAGCAGCTCTGTGATAGAACCCAAGATTTTTAAAGATTTTCCCCCACTTTTCAGTTGCTCTATCTTCTCTTGCAACTGCCTGGTCTTCCCACAGAGTCTTCTATAGAAAGACTGTGGTGTGGGCTCAGACTGGCCCCACCCCACCAACCCATCCACAGGTTGCAAGCTTGGTGGGTTAGGGCATCTGAGGTCAAGATGTTAGTGGGACCTCTACTTAGAAGGTCTCTTGGTCAGGAGTTCAGTACAGGGAAAGTGGCCCCTACTCCAGAGCCTAATTCCGCAGCCACTACTAGATCCTCCAATTCTATTTCTCCCCAGCAAGGTGAGCAGCGGGTTCAGGTTGGGTGGGCTCAACAGTCTCCTCTGTGAAAGTTCTTTCAGCTGGGCAGTTTCTGGTCACTGGGAGGAAGACTGAGAGAGTTTTCCACTGGCACTATTTGTGACCCCCTAGAAGATGGCTAAGCCCCTCAACCAGTCTCAACAATAGGCTCCAAGGAATTCACACTTTGAATGTCTGTGCTCTAAGCCTCTCTCCCTTTCCCTTGTGGACCTTAGGCCAGACGGGCAGGATATATGGGACTTGGGTTGGCTGACTGTGAAGCTATACCACATTCAAAGCATGTGAGCTGCTATGTAGGTGTTGACCACAGAAAGTGGAATTTGCCTTAGCTGGGTTTGGCACCTGATGAGCTCTCTCCGTCTTTAGATATACTGCTAATAAGGGTATTTGGGTCCTGCTCTGATGTTCTCTGTAGCTGGCCACTGGATGTATTGGTTCTGGGCCTCTTAGGAGTGAACCTGGTGCAGGCCAGTGTAAGACACTGCCCATGACTGGCCCTCAGTAACCTTTTGGAGCTATAAGCAATCCAGAGTTTGTGGCTGCCTCTGTTGGGCCCAGGTGCACATGGGAGGACCAAGCTGCACACCTAAGTTGACTTTTACCAGCCCCAAGCATGGGAGAAAGTCAGCAAAAGGCCCAAGGCTCCCTGAGCTCTGCCTCCTGCTTGTTTCTGGCTGCTGGCTGCTTATTGGGTTTGGCCCCTGAAAATACCTCTAGTTGAGTCTAGAGGCTGGGGCAATTCAGAAATTAGGAAAGGTGGTGGGTGTGGCTCCCACCGTAGAGCCCCAGGTGTCAGTCTGTCCAGACTTTTTTCACAGACCTCAGTAGGGTATGGCCACTATGAGTCTGGTGGGTGTAGCCACTGAAACCCAGAGATGTGGTCTTCCCACAGTCTGGACAGTGTCTACTGAGTCTCCTGTGAGATAGAAGCACCAGTCATATTCTTGGGAAAGTTGGGGGGGGGGTGCTCTGGCCTGAACACCAGACAACTGAGTCACTATTACACCCTGAGTCTTTTTTTTTTTTTTTTTTTACAGGGACAGAGAGAGGGATAGATAGGGACAGACAGACAGGAACGGAGAGAGATGAGAAGCATCAATCATTAGTTTTTTTTGTTGTTGTTGTTGCCGTTGCGACACCATAGTTATTCATTGATTGCTTTCTCACATGTGCCCTGACCGCGGGCCCTTAGCAGACCGAGTAACCCCTTGCTGGAGCCAGCGACCTTGGGTACAAGCTGGCGAGTCTTTGCTCAAGCCAGATGGGCCTGCGCCCAAGCTGGCGACCTTGGGGTCTCGAACCTGGGTCATCCGCATCCCAGCCCGATGCTCTATCCACTGTGCCACCACCTGGTCAGGCTACACCCTGAGTCTTTTAAGCCCCCTGCTTCCTGGCCAAGGTTGCTTACTTCTCAGCAGGGCCCAGTCTCCATAGAGTGGGACAAGATAGTTTCCTGAAGGTGGGGCAAGTGCTTCCCCAGGTGATGCTGCTCCACCCAATAAAGATGGTGACTGTGGTACTGGAGAATGACTCAGCAGAGGGGTTCCAGTGGCTGTCTCTCCTCAAGGCTGCCAATTTCACACTCTCTTCATGTGGCTCTAGTCCTCTCAGCCCTCCCTCCACAAGAGTCCAGGGTAAGTGGCTATGAACAAGATTTTCTGTGTTAGCCATTTAAGAGAGTGCCTGCCTCTCTGAGATCTACCATATTTTTCTTGCAGACAGAAACCTCGCCTCTTTTCACCATCAATTTCTGTGTGAGCATCTCTTCTAGGCTCTGGTGCTCTAGGCTGGGACACCCGGCCTGAAACTTAGGACCCACACCTCTTGGGGAAAACCTCCCAGTGGCTGCTGATTCCTGGGAGTGGGAGAAGCCCTTTCACATCTCCACCTTTCCTACCAGTCTTGCTGTGGCTTCTCTTGTGAATCCTTGCTTAAAGATTCCTCTTCATTTAGTCCTAAATTGGTTTTTAGGATGGTTGTTCTTAAATTTAGTTAAGACTTCAGTTTGGTCCTGGGAGGAGACAAGTGGAACATCCACCCACCTACTCTGTCGCCATCTTGGAATATAGTGTAGGAATTCTTTTTTATTTTTATTTATTTATTTTAGAGGAGACAGAGAGATTGGCGGTAGGAGGCAGAGGAGGAGAAAGCATCAACTCCCATATGTGCCTTGACTGGGCAAGTCCAGGGTTTTGAACCGGTGATCTCAACATTCCAGGTTGATGCTTGATCCACTGTGGCACCCCAGGTCAGGTCCTAGTGTAGGGATCCTTAATCTTGTTCTATACTAGAGCTTTAGGAATTCTATAACCTGACCTTCCTGACTCCACCCAAAGATTCAAATTTGTGGATATATAAAATTTTCTGGTTTATAATCTCTATAAAAGTCTCAAAAAAAGGTTTAAGACCACTGTTAAAAATATTGCTTATCCAATAACTTCAAAGTGGCCACAGCCTTTGTGGGGAGGGAGTAGATAATTCTTAAGAAGAAACCACCCTCAAGATTTATGTGCCATACACTTGAGTTTGCCCAGGGAATGTTCCAATTGCTCTCTACGTGACACTTACCCAGAGAAGACTTCACAGTGCAAAACAGGGCACATGTAGCCCGTATCCCTCCTCTCTCAGTGTTGACACATAGAATGCTATAGCGGTTTCCTATTTGCTTCTTTCTAGTTTTACAGATGAGGCTGCAGACTCCCAAAAAGGGAGAAAGGGCTGTTTTTAAACCTTCTGACTCATGTTCTCCACTAGGCCTCTCAGATTCTCTCACACCTTAGTCATAGTCTCTATTCTTCAAAGATGTTTGTCTTTAGGAAACCAGACAATTCTTAGATTCTTGAAAGAACTGAGCTTCACTCAAATTTTTTCATTGGACATGAAAGCTCTATAACAGTGGTTCTTAACCTGAGTTCTATCGAACCCTAGGGGTTCGATGAGTCGGTCTCAGGGGTTCAGAGAAGCCTCTGCTGCGGAGGCCAGAATAAAGTAATACTGTAATTTGTTATGAGTTCATGCACTTTGTTGGTTTTGTTCTTTGAACAAGGTGATGTTCATGCACGGCTAATTTTGTGCACCAGTAAGAAAACATACACCTATGTCTTGAATTTGGGGAAAAAAATTATTTTATTTATCACTAAAGAAGGGTTCAGTGAATGCGCATATGAAACTGGTGGGTTCGGTACCTCAAAAAAGGTTAAGAACCACTGCTCTATAAGGTTTCTTAAAACTGCTGAAAATGTTTTCCTGCTCACTCAGGAATCACCAATGAAATAGGACAAAATAACAACAGCTCAACACTTCTATTCTGCAGTCATGAGGCAGGTGGGAAGTAGGCACTCCCCAGAGCAGCCTGCTCTAGGAGCTGTAAACTGCCCCAGGGGCCTGAAGTATTTCTTTCTTGCATGGTACTCTTTCGAATTCATAGAATGGTCTTAGCTAATAACTTTTATAAGTTCATGTCTATAAGGGCCATCTTGCCTACTACGGCCAATCCTTATTAGAATGTTTTCTTTTCCATGTTGCGGAAAATAACAAGAACTGAGAAACCGAATCCTTGGAAACCATATCTTCTTTCTGAGCTCTCTACCTTCACCTTTGGGTATGGGCAATCAGCAGCATGAAACGGAATATGATATTTTCAATATTCATTAGGTGAAGAACATCTGAATTACTACATTAAAATTATATATTAATGACACTGGCAGATAGAACAAACTGCATATGAGAAAATAGGTTCTCCGTGATTTTTCCTAAGTGAACCTTATCCCGTGAGCTTATGCACAGCTCCACTGTCTACAAATACCTTCCTCAGGTTCACTTTGGGTGCCAGTTATTCAGTGATACAGGAAGGGCAGAAATTATTCTTGCCCTTTTACACATAGGGAAACTGAGTTAGTGAAGTTAAAAGTGATTTTTCCAAGGGCTCACAGTGAGTGACTGAATTCATATTCTACTTTTTAGGTCAACACAAAAATAATCTTTATACATGTTACTGCCTGTCATATCAGGAGCTTGGAATCTACCTTTCCGAGACTCTTAAAGAGCTACGTAACACATCAGCGTCAGCTACCCATTTCTTTTCTTTATAAAACCACAGTATTTCATGTTTTAGAGGGTAAACATTAGGGCAGTAGAAAAGTATGTATTTCCTAGGCATGTACAACTCTGTTCACAAGACATTGCCTCTCAAACTTGAGTATACACAACAATCACTTGGGAGTAGTTGTTTAAAATACAGGTTCATGAAATCTTGTGCCTACTTTATTGGTCTATGGTGAACTCTAGAAATATGCATCTTTGTAAGCACCCACAGGAGTCTGGTGTAGGAGTCATACTCCTTGAGAAATACTCAGGCCTAGACATTAGAGATCTCTTTTTCTTAGCCAGGAAGAAGAAAGTTGTAATAGTGTAAATCTACTGACTTCCAAGTAAATTATGTTTATCCCAGCCCAACAATGTTTGTCCAGTACTTGATTGAGCACATTACAGAGCATTAAAAAAAATTGCAGTGGATAGAGCGTCAGACTGGGACATGGAGGACCCAGGTTCAAAACCCCGAGGTTGCTGGCTGAGTGCAGACCCATCCGGCTTGAGAGCAGGCTCACCAGCTTGAGTGCAGGGTTGCCTGCTTGAGCGTGGGATCATAAACATGACCCCATGGTCACTGGCTTGAGCCCAAAGGTCTCTGGCTTGAAACCCACGGTCACTGTTTGAGCCCAAGGTCACTGGCTTGAACAAGAGATCACTCACTATGTTGGAGCCTCCCTACCCCATCAAGGCACATACGAGAAAGCAATTGATAAACAACTGAAGTGCCACAACAAAGAATTGATGCTTCTCATCTCTCTTTTCCTGTCTGTCTGTCCCTATCTGTCCCTCTCTCTGTCTGTCACAGACATCAAAAGCCTGAAAAAACAAATTATATAGCTATGAATACACACAGACACACACACACACACACACACACACACACACATATACACACACACATATATATCACACACAAAGATATATTCTAAGAAACTTGTTTCAAAGGAGTTTGAACTCCCTATTTCTACCAGGAGTTGACCCAGCCAATAAAAAATAACAACAGGCTACTTTTCTCAAAATTCAGTAGGCTAATTTCCTTACTTATTACCTTGTTCGACATTCTCCACTGTCCCATACTGAGCCAAAAGTCCATCCAACACCTGAAAAAGAGAGCTTCAGTGTCAGAATGGGAAAACAAGATCATATTCACCAAGAACGGTACAACGATCTCCCAGGCAAGCAAATTACAACAGAACAAGGACAGTTACAGGAATAATACAATTAAATCGGTATCTCAGGTCTTCTATAAACAGTTAGACTGAATAAATATGTGGGACTTTCATTTGTTTATTGGTTCCCAAAGAATCTGTTCACTGAAATGACACAGCAGAATTTCAGTCTCAGTAACTGTCCATCACATTTGTGCCGAACTTTGGAACCTGTTTACAGAATGAAATACAAGGCTCACTTTCACTTGGAAGCTTTAACCATTCTTCCTTCGGTTTCCTCTAGGAATCTCCTTATTTTACAAAGCAATGGAATGTGCACATTTGACATTTTCCATAATAAAAAGTTCTCTTTTCTAAGTAATGAAAATATTAGAACATTCTCTTTCCTTTATGGCTGTTTTGATTTCATTTGGGTTGAGGAATAAAACATCAGGCAGTCTGTTTTCAAATAATTCTGTAAGGCCACTCCTCATATTCTACCTTATTTTACTGTAAGATAACAATCTTACAAGAAGTTTTACAACTTGGAAAATATATCTTAACTGTTATTCCTAGCAATTAATTCAAAACTTAACAAAGAATCTCCTATTTTTATTGGTTTCCCACAGATTTTTTTTCTTTCAAAATCGTAAGTTGGAAAGGTAAAAATCTTTTATAAAATCATGAGATAAAAATCACATACACATAGAAAAAACAAATGTGCACCAGGTACACATTTTGTTTCAGTCTGTAAGTGCTTGAGAAGACAGTCTCCGAGATTAACACGTACATTCTGCACGATGAAAGGCCCAGATAGGACCGCAAACTCAAGACAGATGGTGCGTACACATTAGGGTACTAAAAAAGGAGGGACGGGGTCTGGGGACCTCTAATTCCTAAATGTGAAGGGGAAATAGAAGAGGGAGAAACGTCTGCTAAACCATTAAAAAGGAAAGAAAGCAGGAAGACAGTAAAAACAGAAGTGACACTGGCTTACCTCCCACTGCAGGTGAGGAGGGATGTTTCGAATCTGAATTTTTCTGCTCCTGTAAAAATAAGCACAGCCCATAACACTTTCTCCAGGACACAAACTTAAATAAAAACAGTCTAAGACCATAATCTAAGTTCACTCTCCTACTGGGTTCACCAAGGCATGACTATCATGTTTTAAGGTTCTCAACTACTTTGGGGGTGGGGGGTGGGGTTAAGGACAAATCCAGGAAGTCAGAACAAGCTAGTTAAAATGCAGATTTGCCTTTCCAATTTCCTACCAAAGTAGTTAGAATTTAAATTGCCATATAAGTTATAATTATAGAATTAATGCCTTCCTCCTCAAAACACAAGGTACTGCCTGAACAGGCGGTGGCACAGTGGATAGGGCATCAGACTGGGATGCGGAGGACCCAAGTTCGAGACCCCGAGGTCGCCAGCTCGAGTGCGGGCTCATCTGGTTTGAGCAAGGCTCACCAGCTTGGACCCAAGGTCACTGGCTCCAGCAAGGGGTTGCTCAGTCTGCTGAAGACCTGCGGTCCAGGCATATATGAGAAGGCAATCAATGAAAAACTAAGGTGTTGCAACGAAAAACTGACGACTGATGCTTCTCATCTCTCTCCGTTCCTGTCTGTCTATCCCTATCTGTCCCTCTCTCTGACTCTCTCTCTGTCCCTGTAAAAATAAATAAATAAATAAATAAATAAATAAATAAATAAATAAATAAATAAATAAATAAATAAAAGAAATCATTTAAAAACACAAGGTACTGCAACTGACCTTACCCCAAAAGGCACCAAAGCTCAAGCATGATGGGTGAAATCACATACACAATGGGCTTAAACAAGAGCAGGTTTAGTTTATCCCTTATTTAACAGTTCAAACCTTTTTAAAATTTTTATTTTTGAATTGATGATAGTCATAATTCAAAAATTAGAATGCTATAAAAAGGTATACTTTATGCCTTACTCCCACTCATCCCCTGCCTCATCTTTCACAGACATAGTTTTACTTGTTGCTTGCGTACCCTTCAGTTTCTTCATGCAGTAACAGCAAGTACAAAACAAATTCTTACTTTTCCCTTTCCTTACAGAAATGTTTGCATACTCTACACACTTGCTACATCTTCCGCCATCTAACAGTAATACCTTGGAGATGTTTCTATTTTAGAAGGCAGCATCCTCATTTTATTTTATAACCTGAATGTACTGAAGTGTTCCTAACCCATCCCTTCTGACAGACATGTGGGCCTTTTCCTACCTTTCTATTCAGAGGATTTAAAAAATTTTTTCAGGATGTTCTTCTGATAACTAAGTGATTTAGATGGTTTCTTGTTTTTTTACTCAAGTACTAAAATTAGATAGAATAAAAGAACAGAAACACAAGGATAAGAATTTTTTCTATTTTTTGAGAACATTTTAGATCCTGGAAAGAAAACACAAATCATCATTTCAATAGGAAGGAAGTCATTTTAATGGAAGGGCTTGGCAGTGAAATCTGCAAATCTCCATTTGGGGGTGGCAAGAGAGGGGTGTGAGGACCACTTTTTCTTTCCTTCTGATGTCAGGGGTACCAAATAGTGGCTACAAAGGCCACATGTTTCTCCATGCTTTAACTTGGGCAATAGCTTCAGGGAGACTGTTACTATTCCTGCAGAGAGAAAAGAGGAGGGTGGGGGGAGGGAGGGAGAGAGAAGTACACAGACCAAGGATGGTGAAACAGTGACGTAAATAAGGGGCTCCAGTTTTCTCAGATCTTTACTGAAAAGGAGGGAGCCAGTTCCACAGATCCCAGACACTGCTTCCATCTTGTCTTATTTCTTATAAGCGAGAATGCACTGAAGCTTTACTATGTCCGCTGAAATGACTATACAAGCCAGTCTGCAGAACCTCTAACCTCTTACCAGGACAGGAAGGAGGAAATAGACCCAAGAATTGATTTCTACTGCTATACTATGAAGGCTCTATCTATTCTGATACTGCTTTTGGCAAGAATTCGTAATAAAACGGCTGACACCACCCCACTCAGTGGCTACATGGAAAGCTCCACAGAAGATGGCATAAGCCTAACTATTTATAGAACAGGCATCAGAATTTGCAAGAAAATTTAATATTTATGAAGAAAAATATTTTATCTCCAAGAATAAACATTGCAACTGCTAACCCAGAATTTACTGGTAGAAATCCTATTGGAAATAAACTCATGCATAAACACAAAGAGATTTGAACAAAGACAGCTACTATGTTTGTAATAAACAAAGATTGCAAAAACTCTAAATTGCCACCAATAGGAGATGAATAAGTACAGCCATTCAGAGTACAGCCATAATATGGAACATTATACAGCTGTTAAAAAAATAATATAGTGCACTGTCATAGGGAATTCTTCAAATTACTGTTACAAGAAAAGAGCTATAGATGAAGTTGATTCTGTCTTCTAAGTGTACAAAAGAAAACATTATTTCAATTTAAAAAACTACATTATAAAATGTGGGTATAGGTAAGTGCATAGAACAAAGTAGCTACAAGCAGATTCAGTTGGTAAAGGGGGACATGTACTTCTTATTTCAGCTATGTACTTCTGTCTTATCTGCTTTTTTGAAATTTGTTTTAGTGAGAGAGAGAGAGAGAGAGGCAGGGACAGACAGGAATGGAGACAGATGAGAAGCATCAACTCGTGGTTGCGGCACTTGATTTGTTCACGGATTGTTTTCTCATCATATGTGCCTTGACGGGAGGGGTGGTGTTTCAGTTGAGCCAGTGACCCCTTGTTCAAGCCAGTGACCTCATGCTCAAGCTGGTGAGCCTGCGCTCAAGTAGGACGAGCTGGCACTCAAGCAAGCGACCTCAGGATTTCAGAGGTGGGTCCTCAGCATCCCAGGTCAATACTCTATCCACTATGCCACCACCTGGTCAGGCTCGAAATTTATTTTTTAGTTTATTGGGGTGACACTGGTTAACAAAATTATACAGGTTTCAGGAGCTTAATTCTACAACACATCATCTGTACACTTTTGTGTGTTTACCGCCCCAAGTGAAGTCTCTCCAAAAAATAAGAATGTATTCAACTCCTAAATTACTCACTTAAAAATTAACAATCTAAAACTACCAGGGCTGCGTTAATGAATATACAAGATTTATTTTTTTTAACTATACTGGAATTGCCTGACCAGGCGGTGGTGCAGTGATAGAGCGTCGGATTGGGATGTGGAAGACCCAGGTTCAAGACCCTGAGGTCGCCAGCTTGAGTGCGGGCCCATCTGGCTTGAGCAAAAGCTCGCCAGCTTGGACCCAAGGTCGCTGGCTCCAGCAAGGGGTTGCTCAGTCTCCTGAAGGTCCGCGGTCAAGGCACATGTGAGAAAGCAATAAATGAACAACTAAGGTGTCAACAATGGCAACAAAAAACTAATGATTGATGCTTCTCATCTCTCCCCGTTCCTGTCTATCTGTCCTTATATATCCCTCTCTCTGACTCTCTCTCTGTCCCTGTAAAAAATAATAATAATAATAAAATAAAATTTAAACTATACTGGAACCTGCTTAAGGAAAAAAAAAAAAAGAAAAGAAAGAAAGAACAAAACTCAAACACTTCGCTTTTTCACAATTAGGTTATTCTTCTTAAAATCTTATTTGACAGAATATTAATTTATTTGATAAACCCTGTGTTCATAGTACATAAGTAGTAAACTCTGCCCAGTCCATATTATCCCACATCCTAACTAACCGGGTCTAAAACCATGATGTTTCCTTGTAATATCCCATGTAGAGATTGCACATCAGTTCAGTACATGGAAAGTTCATTAAGCAGGACTCTAGGAAAAATCATCCCTAAAAAGCTGATCTGTAGCATTTCTAATCTTAGAGCAATATGGCAATAAAGAAAAAAATCTAGAACTAAAAATAGGAAATGGAGATCAATACAGTACACCGTCTTAAATTGGAACTCAATCAAGTCATTTGAGAGAATATGCTGAGATTCTCTTTCAGGATCAGGAGTGAGCAAGATCTCGAGATCTAGCTGCTAACTCCCATGGCACCATCTGGACACCATGTCCTCTTGTCAGAATACGCAGGGTGCCTGTCCCTTTCTCCCCTCAGAGGGACTTCTGTGTGCCCTTTAAAACCCAGATCACATGCGCAGACACTTCCAGAATGTCTCTAGGCAGAATTGTTTCTTTTACACTTATTACCTTTTATAAAGCAGCTCACTCTCTGCTATAATTATTTGTTTGCTGATATTACCCACTGCCCTGATTTCCTCTAGGACAGGCTCCTTGTTCACAGTGTCCCCTGCAGCACGGGGTCAATCACATACGGTAGTAACGGAGAACATGGAACCCCAAGGAGTGTGAAAAGCCCTGCTATTGCTGGCTGTTGTCTGTTTATGAAGCAGACCCCACTGACCCACCCAGGAAGGCAAACTATTTCTCTCTCCTTTGCCAGGTAGTCAAGAGGAGAGGAAACAGGGAGTTCTTTTCCCTATGTCCTTCCCCTTTCCCTTCCCCTTCCCTTCCTTTCTTTCAGAGAGAGAGAGAGAGGAAAGTTGAGATAGGAGAAGCATCAACTCGTTTTGTGGTTCTTCAGTAGTTCATTGATTGCTTCTCATACATGTCTTGGCTGGGATCCAGCCAAGCAGTGACTTTGGGGTTTTGAACCTGAGACCTCAGTGTCCCAGGTCAACACTCTATCTATTGTAACACTACCAGTCAGGCTTCCCTATTTCCTTTAGGAAAAAAAAAGATTGTTCAGCTGTCTCGAACAACAAATGTGGACCTATTTTTCTCCTTCTGAAATCCATAAAAGTGTATTCACTCTAAAATAAATAAATAAATAAATAAGCCAAGTTTACAAAATAACTTAGGAAAGTGATTGGGCATTAAGAAAATAATTATTTGTTCCTTAAAAAAAAATAGAACAATCTCACAGTTCTTTTACTTTAAAAGAGAAATCAAGCTAAACAGATGTAAATGACATTTGTCATCCTTACTGTCACAGAACTCTTCCAGCGGTTTCTTACTCATCTGTCTTCTGTTCTGCATCTCCCTCTTCTCTCCCATCTACCCCTCACTTGGCTGCCAATGACTTTATAAGACACAAATATACTGTAACTGGTTGCTCCTGTATCTTTTGAATGACTCCCTGTCACCACACCCAAATTCCTTTTCAGGACCCTGTTACTGTCTTCTTCTCAATCACTTTATCGTTAAAACAATTTTGCCCTATCAAATGGTTCATGCTTTGTGTGCCTGCTCCTTCACCAAAAAATAGTTTATTATACCTATAGTGTATATGCATGCTTCAATAGTCTGTTATACCTTACAAACAAAAATAAAAACAAGAATAAAGAGGGCAGCAGGCAGTATGGTTCTGATTCTTTTCATTTCATTTTTTTAATTAAAAAAATTTTTTATTTATTTTTATTTATTGATGTTAGTGAGACACACACACACACACAGGAACAGTGCCCTGACTGAGGATTGAACTGGCAACCTCTGCACTTTGGGATGATGCTCTAACCAACTGAGCTATCCGGCCAGGGCCTTTCTTTCATTTTAACAGAAAGCAGACTAAAACCTATAGTCAAGCAGAGGGTGCTCTTTAGTGTAGATACATAGACTCTTCTCTCATGGATTTGGGATTCAGAGCTAAGCATTTCCTTCCCTTATATTCAAGGAAGCTACCAGGAAAAGGGGAATTCAGTGAATTACATGAGTCTGAATTGCACAGGTCCACTTACATGCAGATTCTTTTTCAATAAAAATGCAATCAGACCTCTGTGTCCCCAGGGTTTGCATCCATGGATTCAATCAACCGCAGAACAAAAATTGCATTTTTGATCCTTATTGGGACTGCACGGATGCAGAGGGCCAAGTGCCTGCATTGTGCTATGCCATTTTATATACGGACTTGAGCGCTCACAGGCTTTGGCGTCCGCGGGGGTTCCCAGAACCAGCCCTTTACAGACACCAAGCAACGGCTGTAGTTACATTCCTGGTGAATCAAAGTTCTACATGGTGTCTGACTGTGAGGGCTGATGCCCAAATCCCCGCATTGCTCAAGGGTCACCTGTAGAACCCCACAGCCACTGTGGCGGGCAGGGAAACTGCCATGTCACTGATTCTATATTCTGGCTAACTGGTGGGTATGGTATATGTGTGTAGTTTATCAAATTTTAAAGATATACAAATCAAAATATACTTAACCCCAGCTCACCTAACTCTAACGGACTTAAACTAAGTTCAGTTTCTACGGCTTTTTATGAATATGACATTATCTTTGTACTGCAGATGCACAGAAGAAACAGTTTCCAACTGAGTGCATTTCAGACAAATGAGACGCCCACTGTTATGAATTCTAAGGGCCTGGCAGATATTATTTTCTGTGATAGAATCTGTTGCTTAAAATAACTGGGCAATCAGCTGAGGAAATAAAATCACAGTTAACTGTTGAGAAATCTGTGATTCTGCAGAACTGTTTCACCTGTATTTTTAAAAAGGTAAAATGCCAGCAGGCATATGTGCAATTAGCCGCAAGCCTGATCCACCACTTTGGGGACTTTAACTCAAGCCTTGACCATGTTAGGGGCCTGAGTAGAGAACAAAGTTAATATAAATTGTGGGAACCCAGCTCATAAAATTTC
Source organism: Rhynchonycteris naso (assembly GCA_037038555.1). Classification (NCBI taxonomy): domain Eukaryota; kingdom Metazoa; phylum Chordata; class Mammalia; order Chiroptera; family Emballonuridae; genus Rhynchonycteris; species Rhynchonycteris naso. The sequence goes on from CM073002.1 coordinate 42,900,092, forward strand.
AAGTTGCATGTAAAAATTAGGCCAGCTAAGGCGTGGAGGATACCCAGGTAAGCTGCCTGCAGTGTACAGAGATTTGTTGTAGAATTGGGCACCTGAAACCTGTATAATTAACCAGTGTCACCTCAATAAAATTTAATGGAAAAAAGAGAGAGAAGCAACAGAGGAAGCAAAAAGATTCCTGTAAGACAGTGTTTGGGATTCAATGGGAGATTCTCTCCAACTGGGTCCCATTTGTTTCCAGAGCAATTCTGAGCTCCCGCACATGACACATGGAGGGACATTAGAGCACCATGGACTGTAAGGGAGAGGCAAGCATGTTAACCAACTACAAGGACTGTGGGAGAGTTGAGACTGGAACCGCCCGAGCTCTGGCCACATTCCTTTCTCTAGTGTTACCGTCGGATTCCACTGTAGCCCATGCCCTCGTTAGTATGTGTCTGAGGCACGTCATCTGTTATCCACTCAGGCCTCATTAATTCTGAAAGTTTCCCTTATAACTTCTGAACATTCTGTACAAGAGATATCCTATGCTAAACTGAACTAGGACCTAGGTAGGGTTCCACTGGGAAGCAAATGAATAACCGGTGATAGCCAAATCCAATCCTCTACCCAACAGTCTCTTAAAGTCCCTGGGTTCTCTCTCTCTCTCTTTCTCTCTCTCTCTCACTCTCTCTCTTCATCTCTCTCTCTCTCTCTCACACACACACACATACATACACACACACATTCAGCACAGGAAATGACTAAGAGTCACTTTGTTACAAAACTGTTAATTGGCTCTGACTCTATGGGATCTAAAATAAGTTTAGCATGATAGTTGTTAGAAAACTAAGTGCTTTCAACACAAAAACTGTTGAAAAGTAAGCAAAAAGAGGTTTGGGGTTTTTTTTCCTAGGGAGAAAAAAACATGGTCAGAGTAAAGACCTTGTGAATATGAGCAGTGTAATGGGCCAAATCACAAAAAGATTAAATCAGATATTATTGTGCTGGCCTGCTGAAAGGGTTTTGACCCAGGAGAACTGCAGTTATGTACTCAGGAATTCCCCTTGCTCTATAAACTTACACACACAGAACCATAGACCCCAAGCAGCTCTAACACACTCAAATTTTAGAAGCACTCAAGGACAGTATCTCTCTCAAGCCCATTGCTGGAATGGTACAGAGTCACAGACAGACAGCAAGGGTCTGAGACAGACCTCACTGACCTCCTGACTCCTGTCAAAGAGTCTCTCTCTAAGACTCTTCTTAAGAGCTTGCTAACACAATTTCAGATTTCCCTTCTGAGGAAAACATCAGCAATTCTTAATTGTTGCTGAAAGAGGCAGAAGAAAAGAGAAAAGCCAATAGGATAATTAGATGATGATGAGATCTTCATGGAAAGTCAGAGCAGGCTGCTTGCTACTCCTGGGCAAGATAGTGAAGGCATTTCTCCACTGGGTTGGGGTACAGTGAGGAGTATTTGCATTAAATGATCATTGTTTCCTTCCAACTTCAGTATTCTATACTGCTCACAAAAATTAGGGGATATTTCAAAATGAATATGAAGCGATTTAAAAAAGCACCATTTGATTTTTTTATTAAATAAAAACATCAGAAAAGCAAACAAATCAAAGAAAGTTGTTCGATTATGCAAGTGAGATGCAAAACCAATTTTTATTTCATTGGTGAAAGTGCACTGTACAAAGGGCTGAAAGTACTGGAGTATCTGCACGTTCCCTGGTCTTGAAAGTGCACATCCTACAGTTTCCCAACCCTTGCAATGCCCCTGCAACACCATTTGCCTGAATGCGAAGCCTGGAGAGCCATAGGATGTCTTGAAGCTGGTCAAACACAGACGACAGGGGCAACAGCACTTGGAACATCCCAAAGCGTAATTAGCAGACTGTGGAATCACTTTCAAGAGACTGGCACAGTACAAAGAAGACGAGGGCAGGGTTGCCCATCTGCCACAACAGCAAGAGATGACTGCTACTTGATCTTATTGGCAAGAAGGAACAGGTGCAGCAATGCAGCAGAGCTGTGGGGACGGTTTCTTGCTGCCACTAGACGACAGATATGTACCCAGACCATACAAAATCAGCTTCATCATGTTGGACTGCATGCCCAGCAACCAATGGCATGCATTCCATTATCCGCTGAACACCAGAGGACCTGTAGAAGGTGAGCTGATGAGCATCATCATTGGACCCGTGATGAGTGGTCAACTGTCCTCTTCTGATGAGTCACGGTTCAGTCTGCAGCCTATCAACATGTGCTGACCTGGCGTGAACGAGGAACACGGGAGAATCCACGTTTCATGCGAGAAAGGGACTCCATCGTTGCTGGTGGAATCATGGTGTGGGGTGGAATCATGGTGTGGGCTGGCATCAGCATTCGTGGTCGTACAGACCTCCCCGTCATCAGAAACGAATTGCTGACTGCTGTCAGATATCGAGACGAGGTCCTGCACCCTATAGTGGTACCCTGTGCTGAAGCAGTTGGAAACAACTTTCTTTTTTTTCATGGATGATAATGCAAGGCCCCACTGTGCGCATCTTGTTAACAACATGCTTCAGGAGGCAGGAATCGAAGACATGGGCTGCCGTTCACATTCTCCAGACTTGAATCCCACTGACCATGCTTGGGATGCACTGGGAAGACATCTGGCAAACCATCCAATGTCTCCCACAGCCCTTTTTGAGCTGGAAGTTTCCCTGGAGCAAGAGTGGAAGAGGATCCCACAAGAACCGCTGGACAATCTGATCCTGTCCGTGCCCATCGCTGTCAGTGTGCTTTGGCAGTCTTGGGTGATCACACACTCTATTGAACAGTCAATGTGTGGCACTCTCATACAGTTTGACATGCTTCTGTTCACCCCCACCAGTGTGTCACTTGCTACTCAATCATGATAATTGAGTTTGCATTCATTTGCATAATTGAACAACTTTCTTTGACTTGTCATTTGCTTTCCTAATGTTGTTTATTAAAAAAAAATCAAATGCTTCCTTTTTTATCGCTTCAAGTTTATTTTGAAATATCCCCTAATTTTTGTGAGTAGTGTATGAATCTTTTGGAAAGGGATGTAGGAGGAAGGTTAAAATCACCTCCTGTTAAAATGAATCAGTATGCTTGATTGTAGAATGGAACCACCAAACAGCAGTCTACTAAAGTAGATAACCAGATTTCTTAGAAATTAAATATTTTGGCTTTTTAAAAAGGAAGTCAACATAGGCCTGACCTGTGGTGGCGCAGTGGATAAAGCGTCAACCTGGGAACACTGAGGTTGCCAGTTCAAAACCCTGCACTGGTCTGGTCAAGGCACATATTGGAGTTGAGCTTCCAGCTCCTCCCCCCTTTCTCTCTCTCTCTCTCACTCTGTGTCTCCTCTCTAAAATGAATAAAATAAAAAAAAATTAAAAAAAAAAAGGAAGTCAACATATAAAAAAATTTTTAAATTCATATTTAATTTGTGTTCAATTCCCCATAGACCAGATCATCTTCCCAGCTACCATTCCCCTCAACTCATTTTGTGACAATATAGACAAAGAAATAGACTATTAGCTCTAGTTTTACCAGAACTTCTCCATGGGTTTCATTGAACACTATCTCTCACCCATTCCCTAAATTATTTTATTTGATGAAGTTTAATACAGTTTCAGAGGTACACCCAAAATATTCGTCACAGTGTTTTTAGCAGAAACTTTCTTCAAATTACCACTATTATTAATTGTAATGGGATGCTAATCATCCCATGTAAGTCTTACCACTCCACTAGAAGCAGACATTGTTATTCCCCTTTTTCAGGTAACTGAGGAGTTGATTAGTTCCTTGTCTGAGACTTGCAGCTAGGGAGTGATATTTTTGACTTGTGGTCTAAAATTTTTAATCTGTGCTCTTAAAATGTCACTCTGGGGCTGTCAATTCACCAATAGCCTAATTTACATCTCATGTATATAATTCAAGATGTGCCCCCTCAGGCAATTCCTAGGAAAATGGATCTTAGAAATGGATTTTTAGCTTTCTCCTCAGGGTCAACATTATTGTAGACTCTCAGACCAAACTCATCTCCAGGAAGGATTTTGGGGACTACACCTAAGTGGCTCACTTTTTGCTCCTCAAAAGAATTTACCTAACCATAAATGCCCTTTAGAAAGGGTATACACAGGTATTAACTAGTAAACTCCTTCCCAGAACCAGGTGACTCCTGGTCAGGCTCTCCAGGCCCATGGCCAGAGGATGAGCATACTTGCAAGCCTAATTAGCCTTTGCTACATATTATCACCGGCCACAACCAGGGCTGTGCTGAACCTCAGGGGGGAAGACGAAGTTTGAAAACCCTCCCCCAAATATAGAGGGCTGAATGGAGAAGGGTGGGGTGCATCACGGACAGGTAGACAAAGTCATCAGAAGGTTAGGACATTCATGTGTGTCTGAGTACAAACGTGCATTTAGATTCAGGAAAGTGAGCTTCTGAGAGGTAAGCCTGAGTCTCTGTGAGCCAAAAATCCGCATGCCAGCTGCTAGCTTCCCAAGATCTAAACCGAGTAGGAACCGAAAGCATCTTCAGTAATGCTTGTACTCTGCTGTGATGAAGATTCCAGTTAACAAAATCGAATTGTCTTTCTAGAGAAGTGATTAATTACTCTTCTAAGGCCTTCAACTCATCTGTAATGAAGACCAACCAGTGTAAAAACAAGTATTTTCACACTGTAATTTGAGCCCAGATAACCATATAAACACGAGGCAATTTAAGTTGTAAGCTGAGTGTCTGTGTGGTGCGTGGCCAACACAAAATCATCTTTGTGAAGGCAAAAAGAGCCCCGCGCCTAGTTACCAACCACAGTGCCGTCCTTTCAGCATCTCTTCATTTTCAAATAATTGTTTTCTTTAGTTCTCCAAACAGCACTCAAATTTGCCCCCTCCCTTCCACTCTCGCTCCCTCACTGCCTGCCTTCCTTATCCACCTGTGTCCTTTTTTCTTTTCCTCCTCAGCCCAAGTAGCATCTAGAACAGCCGGTGCCCAGCAATCCGCAAATTCTCCAAGAGCATTTGTTGCTGACAGCTGCCTTCTTTTCCCTGGCCCACTCTATTCCACGTTCTGTCTTCCAGCTGCAAGGCCATGTGTTTACTGAAGACACTGACTGGTCTCCAACCAAGCCAATTTCTTTCACTCAAGTTTATGCTCATCAGCTCAACACAATAGGCTGCTGACTGGAAAACGGAGGGGAGGACATTTCCTGACACAGCAGCCACTGCACACACTTCCTGTGATTAGATACAATGAGTCATGTGGAGGTAGTGCTTTGTTTTCCTGAAGACAAAGTACAAGGGCAGGCTTTGATTAACTGCAGAAACAGTTTCACAATTAACAAAAATTCAAGCCAGAAGCTGTGAATCCTCAATGTTTGGAAATGAATGATAAACCAATAGCATTTTATTTCTGAAAGGAAGGAACTATTTCCAGCGGTTATAAAAGACTGATTTTATTCGTTATAGACAGGAAGATGATCAAGGAAAATTAAATTCATCTCTAATATAGCCCTAAATCCTAAGTAAACAGAGACAGGCAGGAGAGTGTCAGCCATATCATATCCTTCATAAAGAAACTCCCGCCCTGAGTCCCAGTAAATCAAATACCTCTCACTGTGACCTCACCTAGGCAGAGGACTGGGGTGGCGTGAACATCCAAACCACCCCATATTCAAATGTTCTGACTAGAGGTTAAACACTGGACCTTAATCTGATTGTGAAAAATAGAATGATTTCTAAGGTTAAACTAAAAATTTTTCTAAATTCATTTGACAAATGATCACTAAACACCTATTATATGCCTAGCACTTAATTTTTAGTTCTGGGGTATAGTAGTGAACAAAAGTATCCTCACATTACTTTCACTCTAGGAGTAATTAATTTAAGAAAAGGAAAGACAATATTGACCTCAGCAACCCTTAGAATTCGCTACATAATTTCAATAAAACAAAACAAAAAAAGAAATTTAGAGTTGGTCCCTTGATACAATGAAATCTTCAAGGAAAAAAGCTCCGTTGTTTCCTGGATTGTATTTTTATGTTAATTATTTTTAAATTTGTTATTTATTTATCTTAGTTGGGGGGAGAGGGGTGGGAGGGGAGAGGGGAGGGGAGAGAGGGGGGGGGAGGGAGGGAAGGTGGGAGGAAAAGGAAACCTCAACTCTTATATGTGCTTTGACCGAGTAAGCCCGGTGGGTGTTTTGATCCAGCGACCTCAGCATGCCAGGTTGACACTTTATCCACTGCGCCACCACAGGCCAGGCTCAAATATCTTTTAACACCTATTTCTGCACACTATCCCTTTAATGTAATTGCAGCTAGTAAACACAACACTCAAGCCCTGTTTCTGAGCACCACGGGGGAAGTCAGAGCTGGGCAGGATTTCTATTTGTAAGAGAGTGAGACACCTGCACGCCAACAAAGGGGTGTTGGTGAAGCTTTCCTTGTCCCCTAGGTTCTGCCTGTTGGTACGTAACACCTGAGGTTTCCTTGGCCACTCAACAGGTGCTCTGGAGAAAATAAAAAAGATCAGAAGAAGAGTTATTTTTTAAAATTGGGAGAGGAGTCAGAAAAATAACTTCTCATATAACACCAATAAAAAAAAAAAAGAAATACTTCACAGGATACAAAGAAAAAAAATCAATGAACATCTTTAGTATCTCATCAGGTGCTGATAAAAAGAAAATTATTGACTCTTAGAGCTAATATTGTTATGATTTGAACACAATGAAATTTACTTTTGCAAAACCTTGAAGAGAGTCAAGTTTAAAAACAGATGAATGAGCCTGACCAGGTGGTGGCGCAGTGGATAGAGCATCAGACTGGGATGCGGAAGAACCAGGTTCGAGACCCCAAGCTCACCAGCTTGAGCGCAGGCCCATCTGGCTTGAGCAAAAGATCGCCAGCTTGGACCCAAGGTTGCTGGCTCCAGCAAGGGGTTGCTCAGTCTGCTGAAGGCCCATGATCAAGGCACATGTGAGAAAGCAATCAATGAACAACTAAGGTGTCACAATGAAAAACTGATGATTGATGCTTCTCACCTCTCTCCGTCTTGTCTGTCTGTCCCTATCTATCCCTCTCTCTGACTCTCTCTCTCTGATCCCTGTAAAAAAACAAACAAACAAAAAAAACCAGATAAATGAGTTGGGGGGAAATGGTATATAAATTATTATTTGAAAAAGTGATTCATCATATAAATGAGGATTCATACCTTAAGATCCCTTTATATCAATTCTAAAATGAGGCAAATTAACAGGGCAATAACTCCAAATATACAGTTTGATTTATAACCAATTCTGGGAGATTATACTTGCAAAGAGAAATTGTTGCAGTGGTGCTGACAGAAACACTAGATTCCTGAACGATGCATACCCTATCCCTGCCCCCTGCACATCCACATTCTAACCTGATGACGAGTACCCAGCGGTCGCTCAGGAAGTTAGATGAATAAACAAATGTACGTGACGGGGTTAACATCTCTGGCACTTAAACATAGAATTCCTTCCAGCTGCTGATTCACACTCTCTTCTGAGCTCCCTGTCTTACAATGACAGTAAACAGAGCATCTGTTTCAGTTGGTTTCTGACTTTTCATCACTTCCTCTCAAGCGAGCGCCAATAGCTGGGCGGGCCCCAGCAGGACCCAGCAATGGGAACTTGAAGGTAGGAGTCAATACCTGACTTGAATAAAGGTGAACAACCTAACTGGCTCAGCACGTGACCACTGGAAGTCGGGCCACCACAATTTCAGATGCCATTTCTTATCTCTTCTCCCTCCCCTGGATGCAGCCCAGGGTCACCTCCTACTTAAGGGATCCTGCTCCTTTCTTTGTATGGAGCCAGGTCCTCAGCAGCATAATTGCAGGAGGGAAAAGAGTTCAGCAGGTGCCCTCTCCTCAGCTGTTTAGAGTCCCAACCTCCTTGGTGTTGTGTGAACTTCCACCCTCTCTTCTCATTTGTCCCTCACCAAACTCCAGGGAATTACGGAAGTACTCCATAAACTGCAGTGCAGCCTACAGACAAGAGTGTGAGGGTTACTTTGAGAGAAGCACAACACCCTCAAACTCCCCTCACATCTCTCATTCCCAGCTTTGCTACTGATGTGCCTAGGAGAACTGGTGCCTGGTTTTCCTATAACACGTGAGTGAATCTGACTTCACTTGATGAGTCACCAGAAGGTGACCGATTACAAGGCACTGCATGGAGCCCACACTGAACCATGACAGAAGCTACTGAAGTTATACCAAATCACCTGTGGATTTAGCTCAAGACCTGCTGCAGGATAATTTCAGAAACAAAAGTATGACTGGCAAACCAATGGATTATACATCTTCATTTAAGAGCACCTTGATTATTGTGCTTAATTCAGAGCACTTAGTTCTTAGGAAAGAAATACAAAATTTTTAATATTTAAGCAAGAGACTTATGGAAATGCAAACACATTTACTAATGTTTATAAGCAAAAGCAAAAGACCTTGATATCTTAGAGAATGATAATTTAAAATATAAATTTAAATATATTCCCTGGATTTTCTAAGTCGATCACTCTTCCCCGCTCTTAATAAAACATTTTATTGTTACCAAAGCCTACCACTATTTCAGCAACAGAGAAGCAGAGGGGGAGGAGCACTGAGCTGGGAACTGGAGATCCGGGTTTGAATCCCAGCAGTACCTTGGACAAGCTGTCAGACGGACATGGGGCAGTCATTTATCTCTCTGGTTAACACCTCAGGCGTGGGCCAGCTGAGACCACGCGACAGACAAGATTCTTTCCAAATCTAAGATTCACTTCATTTTGGCAGCAGAACAGAATGGTTACAGAGATAAAGTAAGGAGTTGCAAGAAGAAGTATCTCCATGGCACTTAGGCTACAAACAGAGACTGAATTAAAATAAAATCATCTCAATAAATCTTGCATTTTCTTTGGGTCACAATTTTTTATTTCTTTTTATTTATTCATCTTAGAGAGGAGACACAGAGAGAGACAGAGAGAGAGAGAGAGAGAGAGAGAGAGAGAGAGAGAGAGAGAGAGAGAGAAAGAGAGAAAGGGGGGAGGAGCTGGAAGCATCAACTCCCATATATGCCTTGACCAGACCAGTGCAGGGTTTTGAACTGGCGACCTCAGTGTTCCCAGGTCGACGCTTTATCCATTGCGCCACCACAGGTCATGCTGGGTCACAATTTTTAACAATCTAATAAATAAGTGAAGTGGCAAAGTCCATAGCGTTTTATAATGCATGGCTTACAACCCCAAACCTGCATCACAACCCACCACTGCAGGCACACTTTATCCCACTTCTTTCACTTCTTTCCTTTTCTCTTACTGCAGAATACTTAATGTTTGCACTTTCACTACTGCCAAGGTGTCTAGGTTTTGAGGGAATAATGTTATTTCATGAAACTCACTATGAATGGAGGACATGCCACAGCTAAGTAGGCGCCTGCCCATTTCCTATAGGTATCTATAGTAAGTCTTGGCGTGTAACTGAGTTAGGAGACTATAATTGCCTCCAAGGAATTCCAATGAAGTCATAAACCAGAGGATCAAAGCTTATGTTTCCATTGCATAGAAATAGAGCTCTGGGCCATAATTCCTATGTTGGCTAATCAGTATGGCAGAGATACTCTACTTGTTACTGTAACTCTGACCTAAACAACTTAAAGTAAACACACATTTGCAGCAGGTGAGAGAAACTTAAGTCACAGTACATTTATCAGAAAAGCAGCAGTGTTCAGCTTTATTTAATGGAAATGCCACTAGATAACTGTCCAAAGCTCTCTGCAACCCAAATGGCCTAGGTAACAGTGATGAAGAGGGACTTTAAAGGCAGGGATGGGGGCATGTGGTAGATATCAGGATAAAAAGTGTTCACATTACATGGAACTCTGCTTGTGATTTTTACATAGTGATTCAGCAGAGCTTAGCAAATCTGGGCACATACCTACCACTCAACTGGTAGGCTGAAACAAATTAATTTTTTTAGAAATAAGTACTACATATTCTTTGCACAAAGTTCAGAGGGTACCAAAATAGAGAAATGATGGTAGAAAAATTTATCCTTCTACATTTTTAATTTTTAAATCTTATTTAGAAAATTAACTTGAACAGGGTGACATTGATCAATAAATGTACATAGTTTTCAGGTGAACATTTCTATAGCATTTGAACTGTTGATTATGTGGTATACCCATCACTCAAAGTCAAATCATTTTCCTTCATCTCCTCCCTCCTTCCCATTCACTCAAGTCCCCATTCCCCTCCCCCATGTTCCCTTCTGCCTGGTAACCACTTCATTTTATCTATGTCCATAAGTCTCGGTTTTATATCCCACCTATGTATGAAATCATACAGTTATTAGCTTTTTCTGATTTACTTGTTTCACTCAGTTTATGTTCTCAAGGTCCATTCATGTTATAAATGTCACTATGTCATCATTTCTTATGGCTGAGTAGCATTCTATTATACATATGAACCACATCTTCTTTATCCAATTCACTATATCAAGGGACACTTTGGTGGTTTCCATGTCTTGGCCACAGTGAATAATGCTGCAATGAACATGGTGGTGCATGTGTCTTTATGGACCAATGCTTTCAAGTTTTTGGAGTAGATACCCAGCAGAGGGATCGCTGGGTCATATGGTAATTCTATTTTTAATTTTTTTGAGGAACCACCATACTTTCTTACATAATGGTTGTACTAATTTGCATTCCCACAAGCAGTGAATGAGGGTTCCTTTTTCTCCACAGCCTCTCCAACAATTGTTATTACCTGTCTTGTTTATAAGAGCCAATCTAACAGGTGTGAGGTGGTATCTTATTGTAGTTTTGATTTGCATTTCTCTAATAGCTAGTGAAGATGAGCATCTTTTCATATACCTGTTGGCCATTTGTATGTTCTATTGGGAGAAGTGTCAGTTCAGGTCCTCTCCTCATCTTTTAATTAAATTGTTTACTTGTTTGTTGCTGAGCTTTGTTAATTCTTTATATATTTTGGATATTAACCCCTTATTGGAGCTGTTATTTGCAAATGTCATTTCCTATTTAGTTGGCTGCCTATTTGTTTTGTTGTCAGTTTCTTTGTGCAGAAGCTTTTCAGTTTGATATAGTCCCATTCATTTATTTTTGCCTTCACTTCCCTTGCCTTTGGCATCAAATTCATAAATTGTTCTCTACAGCCAAGGTCCATGAGCTTAGTGCCTATGTTTTCTTCTATGTAATTTATAGTTTCAGTTCTCATATTCAGGTCTTTGAAACATTTTGAATTAACTTTTGTGCAGGGGGACAAACTGTAGTCAAGTTTCATTCTTTTCATTGTGATTTTCCAATTTTCCCAGTGCCATCTAGTGAAGAGGCTTTCTTTTCTCCACTGTGTGTTTTTGGCTCCTTTGTCAGAGATGATTTGTCCATATATATATGGCTTTATATCTGGACTCTCAATCGTGCCATTGGTCTGTATGTCTGTTTTTCTGCCAATACCATGCTGGTTTGATTATCGTGGCTCTATAGTATAATTTGAAGTCAGGTAGTGTGTGATGCCTCCAGCTTCATTTTTTTTCCTCAGGATTGCTTTGGCTATTCGGGGTTATATATGGTTCCATATAAACCTGGTAATGTTTTGTTCTATTATTTTTAAAATGACATTGGGATTTTGAAGAGGACTGCATTAAATTTATATATTGCTTTGGGTAATATGGCCAAAATATCTTCCAATCCATAAACATAAAATATTTTTCTATTTCATTGTATCTTTTTCAATTTCTCTCAATAATGTTCTATAGTTTTCAAAATATAGGTCCTTCAGCCTGACCTGTGGTGGCGCAGTGGATAAAGCGTCGACCTGGGAACACTGAGGTCGCCAGTTCAAAGCCCTGCACTGGTCTGGTCAAGGCACATATGGGAGTTGGTGCTTCCAGCTCCTTCCCCTTTCTCTCTTTCTCTATCTCTCTCTCTCACTCTGTGTCTCCTCTCTAAAATTAATAAAATAAAAAGAAAAATTAAAAAATATATATATAGGTCCTTCACACCTTTGTTAAATTTATTCCTAGGTACTTTTTTTTTTTAACAGGGACACAGAGAGAGTCAGAGAAAGGGATAGATAGGGACAGACAGACAGGAATGGAGAGAAATGAGAAGCATCAATAATTAGTTTTTTGTTGCCATTGCGACACCATAGTTGTTCATCGATTGTTTTCTCACATGGGCCTTGACCGCGGGCCTTCAGCAGACCGAGCAACCCCTTGCTGGAGCCAGCGACCTTGGATCCAAGCTGGCAAACTTTTGCTCAAGCCAGATGGGCCCGCACTCAAGCTGGTGACCTCAGGGTCTTGAACCTGGGTCTTCCACATCCCAGTCCGATGCTCTATTCACTGTGCCACCGCCTGGTCAGGCCTAGGTACTTTATTTTTTGCTGTTGCAATTGTAAAAGGAATTGTTTTCTTTTAGTTCATTTTCAAAAGTTTCATTGTTTGCATATAGAAAAGCAGTGAACTTTTGTATATTGATTCTGTATCTTGATACTTTACTGTATTGGTTTGGTTTATTGTTTCTAATAGTTTTTTGGTTGAGTCTTTGGAGTTTTCTATATACAAGATCATGTCATCTGCAGAAAGTGAAACCTTTACTTCTTCTTTCCCAATATGAATGCCTTTTATTTCTTTCTCTTGTCTGATCACTCTGGCTAGAACTTCCAGCACTATGTTGAATAAGAGTGGAGAGAGTGGGCAACCTTATACTGTTTCTGATTTTAGAGAAAAAGCCTTCCTTTTTTCATTATTTAGTATTATATTAACTGATGGTTTGCCATATGGCCTTTATTATGTTGAGGAACTTTCCTTCTATTCCGATTTTATTGAGTGTTTTAAACATAAAAGGATGTTGTATCTTATCGAATGCCTTTTATGCATCTATTGATAGGATCATATGGTTTTTGTTCTTTGTTTTGTTGATATGGTTTCTTACATTGATCAATTTTTGTGTGTTGAACCATCCTTGTGCTTCTGGAACAAATCCCACTTGATCATGATGTATGATATTTTAATGTGTTATCATATTTGATTTGCTAGTATTTTGTTTAGGATTTTTGCATCTGTATTCATTAGAGATATTAGTCTCTAGTTTTCTTTTTTTGTTCTGTCCTTCTCAAGTTTTGGTATGAAGGTTACGTTGGCCTCATAAAATGTGTTGGAGAGTATTGCGTCGTCTTCTACTTTTTGAAAGACTTTGATAAAGATAGGTACCAAATCTTCTTTGAATGTTTGGTAGAATTCACTAGTGTGACCATCTGGACTTTTGTTTTTGGAGAGGTTTTTGATAGTTGTTTCTATTTCCTCCCTGCTTCTGGGTCTATTTAGGTTTTCCACTTTGTAACTCAATCTAGGAAGATTGTATGATTCTAGGAATTTATCCATTTCCTCTAGGTTGTTGAGTTTGGTGGCATATAATCTTTCATAATATTCTACTATGAACTGTGTATCTATGATGTCTGCGGTAATTTCTCCTCTTTCATTTCAGATTTTGTTTATAGGTGTCCTTCCGCTTTTTTCCTTAGTAAGTCTACCCAGGCGTTTGTTGATTTTATTGATCTTCTCAAAGAACCAGCTCTTTGTTATATTAATTTTTTCTACAGTTTTTTTGTTCTCTATTTAATTTAGTTCTGCTCTAATCTTTACTATTTCTTTTCTTCTGTTGACTTTGGGTTGCCTTTGTTCTTCTCTTTCTAGTTCCTTAAAGTGTGAAGTAAGGTTTACTTGGGATCTCTCATTTCTTGATACAAGCCTGTAATTATACCAACTTCTCTCTTATTACTGCTTTTGCTGCATCCCAGAAATTTTGATATGTCGTGCTGTCATTTTCATTTTCTTCTTTGACCCGGTCAGTTTTTAGAAGTATGCTGTTTAATTTTTACAGTTTTGTGGATTTCTTTACTTCCTTTTTACAGTTGAATTCTAATATCAAAACCTTATGGTCAGAAAATATGGTTGATATAATTTCAATCTTCCTGAATTTGTTGACATTAGTTTTATGGCCCAAGATATGATCTATACTTGAGAATGTTCCTTGCACACTGGAGAATGTATAATCTGACATTTTGGGATGAAATGTCCTATAAATGTCTATTATGTCCATTTGGTCCAGAGTGTCATTTAAGGCCAATATATTTTTTTTTAATTTTCTGTTCAGATGATCTATCTAAAGTCAGCAATGGTGAATGATGTGTTTAAATTTCCAAGTATGATTGTGTTTTTGTAGCTTAAATGTGTCCCTTGAATGCAGCATATGGTTGGGTTTCACTTTTTGATCCAATCTGCTACTCTGTGCCTCTTTATAGGTGAGTTCACTCCATTTATATTTAAAGTAATTATTGACACTTGAGGATTTCCTATAGCCATTTTATGTTTTGTTTTCTCATAGCTCTGTGTCTTGTTTGGTTCTTCTCTTTTTTGTTTCCGTCAGTTGTTTTTGTTTGATGGTCTTCCATACTTCTTTCCCGTTTCTTCTTCTTTTATTTAAGGGACAGAGAGAGAGTCAGAGAGAGGGATAGATAGGGACAGACAGACAGGAACAGAGAGAGATGAGAAGCATCAATCATCAGTTTTTCATTGTGACACCTTAGTTGTTCATTGATTGCTTTCTCATATGTGCCTTGACCGCAGGCCTTCAGCAGACCAAGCAACCCCTTGCTGGAGCCAACGACCTTGGATCCAAGCTGGCCAGCCTTTGCGCAAGCCAGATGGGTCCGCGCTCAAGCTGGTAACCTCGGGGTCTCGAACCTGGGTCTTCAGCATCCCAGTCTGATGCTTTATACACTGCACCACTGCCTGGTCAGGCCTATTTCTTCTTTTTTAAGCTGTATGTTTCAGTAGTAGCTTTTTTGTGGGTGGTTACCATTAGGTTATTAAGAAAAATGTTTACATGTACAAGAGTCCTTTGTCATATGAGTACTTCTGCACTCCATCCTCCTTTGCTACTACAGATCTTTATCCTCTCTTTTATGTTATTGTTGTCACAGATTATCCTTATTTTCACTGTGACCTTGTTAGAGCTTTTACTTGCAGTTTTGATTTGTTTTGTTCTTTGAGTCTGGTCAAATAACCCCTTGAGTATTCCCTACAGAGGGGGTTTTCTAGTGATAAATTCCCTCAGCTTCTGTATGTCTGTAAAAGTTTTAATTTCTCCTTGATAACTGAAGAATAACTTTGATAGATATAGTATTCTTGCTGGTGATTCCCCCCTTTCAGTGCTTTGAATGTTTGGGTACATTCTCTTCTGGCTTGTAGAGTTTCTGTTGAGAAGTCTGATGATAACCTAATGGTCTTTCCTTTATATCTTATGGTCTTCTTTTCCCTAGCTGCCTTCAGGATTCTTTCCTTGTAAATGATTTTTGACAATTTTATTATGTTGTGTCTTGGAGTAGGTCTGTTTGGGTTGCGGTAACTCAGTGTTCTGTTAGCTTCTTGGATTCGAGGCTCTAACGCTTTCCATAGGTTTGTGAAATTCTCATCAATTATTTGTTTGAATAGGCTCTCCATTCCCTTTTCCCTCTCTTCTTCTTCTGATATACCCAATATTCTTTAATTGCTCTTTCTAATGAAGTCAGACAGTTTTTGTAGAGCTCCCTGTTTTTTTAATTTGTGAGTCTCTCTCCTCTTCTCTTTGTAGAATTTCTAGTTGTCTGTCTTCAATGTCACTGATTCTTCCCTCTGTCTGGCTTGTTCTATTAGCTAAACTTGCTACTTCAGTCTTCAATTCACGTATTAAGTTTTTCATCTCTTGTTTTTAAAGTTTCAATCTCCTTGGTAAAGTATTCGTTTTATTCATTAGTGTTCTCAGCTAATAAGGTTGCTTATTGGTATCTTTTATATCTCATTGGGTACTTTCAGAACTTCAATTTTGAATTCTCTATCATTTAACTCCAAGGCTTCTATGTGATTATTTTTCTGGAGATTTTTCATTTTCTTTCTGAAATAAATCTCTGTCTTATGTAGCCACAGTATTCGATTTCTTCTTCTGTGACGGCACTTGAGAGTGGTATTGTTAATAATCTTAACAGAAAAACAACTAAAAAAATTGAATTTTTAAATATACAATAAAAAATTTTTTAATTATGACAAGAGGAAAAACCACAGGATAAAAGATCAAAAGCCAACAAAAAATCAAAAACAAAACAACCACAAAAAATAATAAAAATATAAAAATTAAAATGAAATTAAAAAATGATAAAAGAATAAGAAGGAAAAAATGGGGGAAAGAAAAGAAAAATGAATTTTGGTTCTGAGAAGTTTCTTCCAGTAGGTGGCACTGTATTACAACTTTTATCTCTGTGCAGTTTCTGGGCTGTTCTCTGCCAATATGTTGTTGTGGCAATGATGTAGGTGGGACCGTGGTCGTGTTGGTAGGTGGGGCATGTTGTGAGGGCTTTATGTCTTTGGCCTTATGGCTATGGCTTTACAGCTACAGCTCTCTGGCTTTAAGGTTCTAACAATGGTTATCTCAGGCTTCTGGGAACTCCCTCCCATGTCTCAACAGACTTGGGGACCAGACGTGAAGCACCTCTGTTCTTCAGTGGAGAGAGCGGCTCTGGAGAGCTAGCTGTGGGATTTATCTCTGCCACTCTCCATACCACAAGGTGAGGGAGGCAAGATCTGAAAGGCTGGGGTCCCACTTTAGCTTTCTTTGTCTCTGCTGAGTGCGTCAGTCCTCCAATTCTTGATACCAGTTCTTTTTATATCATTCCAAAGTGTTCTACACAAAATCATGTGTGTAAATATTCTCCCCTGCCCCCAAATATAATTGTTAATGCTCTGTATATACTTTTTTCACTTGGAGATTGTTTCATGTCCACACACAAGAAGCTGTATTGTTCTTTTTGACAGCTGTATAGTATTCAATCTTATGAATGACCATAAATAATTTAAGTGCCCTCCTGCTGATCGGCACATGATATTTCTAATCTTTAGCTATTTCAAAAACACAAAATATACTGTAATGAATGTCTGTCTAGCTATCTAATTTTGCACAAGTGTGAGTATATCTTGGATAAGCTTTTAGAAGCAGAATCAGTGGGTAAGAGGACAGTATATTTGCAATGTCAGATATAAATACAGTGTTTGTTTCCTCACACATCTAAAAACCCAGTTATTAAATTTGATTTCTGCCCATTCATAGGTGGAAAATACTACATTTTTTAATTTTAATTTTTTGTATTTTTCTGAAGTGAGAAGCAGGGAGGCAGGCAGACTGACTCCTGCATGTGCCCGACGGGGATCCACCCGGCATGCCCACCAAGGGGCGATGCTCGGCCCATCGGGGCCATTGCTCTATTGCAACCGGAGCCATTCTAGCGCCTGGGCCAACTTTGCTCCAGGGGAGCTTTGGCTGTGGGAGGGGAAGAGAGAGACAGAGAGAAAGGAGAGGGGGAAGGGTGGAGAAGAAGATGGGTGCTTCTCCTGTGTGCCCTGGCCCAGAATCGAACCTGGGACTTCCACACACCGGGCCGACGCTCTACCGCTGAGCCAAACAGCCAGGGCCTGTCTTATTTACATTTTAATTATGAATGAGGTTGATCATTTTTCATGTTAAAGAACCGGCTTGACCTCAACCCCTCTGGAAAACTCCATAGAATTCATCCCTGCTTTTTTTATTCAGTATTCTCACAGGTGACTCTTGGTTTGGTTAACTGCCTTCATTTCATTTACTTATCAAACCCTTACTGAGCATTGACTATGTTGGACATCAGAGAGACAGGTAAAAAATGCATTTCCCACCATGAGGCGATCATAGTCTGAATACCTCCATGTGAGCAGTCGGCGCATCCCAGGCTGCGCCACTAGGACACAGGCCTGAGTCATGCTGGAGGGGAGAGGGGTGACCAGATAGACAGAAGGAAAACCTGGCAGGCCCCCAGGGATACTGACACTTCAGCTGAGTCCTGAGCAGAAGGAGGCAGAATAGGCCAGGTAAACAAAGGTAAAGCTTGAGAGTGTAGAACGGTCCCGAATGGCCTTCCAGTCAAGGGGACGTGGTTCACAAAGGCATGTGGCCAGGACATTTGGTTTGAGAGGAGCAAAGAATGCTTCTAGGGAAGGCCAAGAGATCAGACTGGAGAGGCTGGCAGGAGCGAGACTTGGAAAGGCTTCCTGTTTCCTGAGGTGAACCATGAAGGTGACAAACCTTTCACCAGACCCTGAAAGAAATCATGAAGCCCCAATAGGGTCAGTGAACAGCAGGAAAACACAGAAAGACGCAGAAACATAACCCCAGCATTCACTTGCTCTCCAGGAGCTGTTTTCTTCTACTGACTTCCCTCCTTAGAGAAGAGAGGCTTGGGGCTCAAAAATATGGGTGTTAAGGATAATTCTACCCTTTTCTGTGGTTACGTACACCCTACCTTGGGGCAGTCTACTGGTAATTCCTCACCTTACTTTGACATGGGGCTGCCAGGCACACTTAACCAACAAATTAAGCACCTCTTTATCTCTTTTTTCTTTTTTTTTCACGGGGACAGAGAGAGAGTCAGAGAGAGGGATAAATAGGGACAGGCAGGAACGGAGAGAGGTGAGAAGCATTAATCATTAGTTTTTCGTTGCCATTGCGACACCATAGTTGTTCATTGATTGCTTTCTCACATGTGCCTTGACTGCGAGCCTTCAGCAGATGGAGCAACCCCTTGCTGGAGCCAGCGACTTTGGGTCCAAGCTGGCGAGCTTTTGCTCAAACCAGATGAGCCCGCGCTCAAGCTGGCGACCTCGGGGTCTTGAACCTGGGTCTTCCGCATCCCAGTCCGACGCTCTATCCACTGCGCCACCACCTGGTCAGGCAAGCACCTCTTTATCTTAAAATGAAAGCATCTCACCAACTACCATAATAATACTTTTCTGTTCCCTATAACTACTTATCACACCTTGAGTACAACGGATAGCTTTACTGAAAATATTAAGAGTATTTTAGGTTAGTGGAAAATATGACTGAATGACATGATTGATCTTTGTAAATAAATACAAAGATCCCTGACCAGGTGGTGGCACAGAGGCTAGAGTGTCAGATTGTGATGCGGAGGACCCAGGTTCGAGACCCCGACATTGCCAGCCTGAGCGCAGGTTCATCTGGTTTGAGCAAAGCTCACCAGCTTGAGCCCAAGGTCACTGGCTTGAGCAAGGGGTTACTCGGTCTGCTGTAGCCCCACGATCAAGGCACATAAGAGGAAGCAATCAATGAACAACTAAGGTACCGCAACAAAAAATTGATGCTTCTCATCTCTTTCCATTCCTGTCTGTCTGTCCCTATCTGTCCCCCTCTCTCTGTCAAAAAACAAAAAACAAATACACTAGAACTTTTATTTTTTAAATCCACCTGAATTTTTGTCTCTACCAAAGTAATGCCCTATTTATCTATTGCAATAATGATTCCTCTGCCCAACATCTTTGGAATTCTTTTATTGACATTTTCTGCTGCATAAACATTTTCTATGCCATAAACATTGATTTAACTGATTTGCCTTTGGCCTGTAATGCAATCTTACAAATATGCTCTGTACTGAAACAGAATATGCCTCTTTTCCTTCTTTTTTCTCTTTCTATATTCAGAAACAAAATAAAACTTAGAGGCCTATCCTATGCTTCTGCTAACAGCAAAGAGCACAGCTCTCTGTGGAGGCGGCTGCCTTATTTGCCTCCTTGGAGGCTAGGGCTGCTGGGCTGGCCGCCATGCCCACGTCACCAACCTCTTGTCATAAAGGATTCACCCCCACTTTCCTTTGGGGAGATTTAAGAGGTGCAGTACCACGGAGACGAGCACTGTTGGCTGTCCTGAGCTCCCTGTTCTGGTTAGAAGAGGGTATTTACTCAGGGCCATGCTGGAGCATGGGGAAGCTACCACATCAGTGATCGTCAGAATGGGTTTGGGAGGTATTCTTCACTTCCAAGTCATGTCTTATTAACATCAGTTGCCAGGTTTAAAATTTTATGTTAACTGAGTGGAGGTGGCCTAGGTTGGCAGGGTCGTGCCCTCTTAGCCCCCAGGTTGTGTCTTGTTTGTTGCATTTATCACAATCCATTGCTTACATCTGTGCTGCCCAGCCAGACTCTGCAGCCCTGTGATTTGCTCATCCCACCATCTAGCACTTTGCACACTCAAGGAATGACCACACACAAGTAAACAAACTGCCTGCGCGACTGCCCTCTAGGCCCATGTAATCAGGCCTCTCAATTCAACCCACTTTGGTCAGTCCAGGTCATCTGAATGTAACCACTCTCTACCAGACCAGGCAGGCTCCTTGCAGCCCTTTGAAAGCAATAGAGCTAAGAGAGAAAGCTCATTCCCTGACCATATGATAATGCCTACCTCCCCGGCTACTGGGAGGCCCTGGGCAGAAAGTTAGACTAGGCGTCAGGACTGCTGGAGTGGGGCTACCATTCAGATATGTGACTGTGGCAGGTTACCTCATTTCTCTGGGGCCAGATGGCCTCTTCCTACAATCCTCTTCAGCGTCAAGAATTCTCTAGTCGGGCTGGCTGCCTTCCCTCAAGGACAGAACAGATGCCTCTTCCTCACATCAAAATGTGTACCAGAACTAAGTTGTCCATGCAGACCCCCCCCCCCAAAAAAAAAGAAAACCCTTCAAGGAAGACTTTCTGTGCTGTGAGTGGTTTATTCTGAGACTAGAATTCAGAGACATTTCAGAAATCTTCATTCAATGATATAGGTAGATAGTTCTCATCTGTGAGCCAAAAAGGTTTGTAAAAGTTTTAAGAAAAGCACCCCATGGCTAAGAATTTGTAAAAACATCCATAACCAAAGTTCTAAGGAAAAGACTGTGATTCAGCAAGATCTTTGGAGGTAGAAAGTGAGTTTTGAGACTTTGAAACTGCAGAGAATTAATCAGCTAAAGGGCAAATTGTGCAGAATGCAACCATGCAACCGCAGGAGGTGACCCATAAACCCAAGCAGCACCAGGAGCCGACAGAGGACAAGGAGACCCATTTATGCAGGGCTGCACCACTGGAACAGCCGAGTCTAGCACACTAATGTTTTCTAGACGGGAAGCAGGCCCCACCAAGATTCATTAGAAGTTATAAGGCAAAAAAAAAATCTGGTCTTAGGAAGTAGAGAGGGTGAGAAGGAAGTGAGAATGAAAAGGAATGACATTTTCCATTCCCTTCACTGAGTTTTGCACAAGCTGCAAATGCAAAGGCGTGACGTGGATAGAAGCCTGCCACACAGTCTCTGCCTGTTCCAGGAGATCAGTCCAGGAGGTGAGGACAGGACACTAAAACCTAACACCCACGGTACCACCAATGCTAAAACTGCTGCAGACTTTACCATTACAAATAATTCTATACACAGCATCCCATTTCATTTTCACACTGGTCAGCAACCAGAAGAGAATTTAAGTAATTTCCCAAGGTCTTTCAGCTGTGATGCAATTATAGAAACTTATAGAGCCATTCTAGAAGTTTCAGGAACACTATTATAAAAACTGTGAGAGACACTGTGAACTTGCAGGGATCCCACGATGATACTGCCTATGCAAGGGACAGGCACTGTGTTGGGTGCTGTATGAACACCAAGTTCAGTGCCTTAAAGGACCCCATGCTGTCATCCAGCCTGGCCCAGACACCTGACACCTGACTCACCGTTGCTGCCTGAATGAAGACAGGTTAAGCACTGAGTTTGCACTTTGCAGTTGAATAATCTAAGGTGAAGCTAGAAATTTGAACACAGGTCTGTCTCACACCCAAATTGCTAGTCTTTTTGTTCTGGTAGTAGTTTAGATGGCACAGTTCCATGTGATGACTGTAAGACATGAGCAAATAGAGCACTTAAAAGAAAAACACATCACATTTCATTTATTTTCTAATATTTCTTTTTACATCAAGATAAAGGTCTCAATTTAGGGCTGAACAGTCTTCAGTACTAATCTTCCCCCTCTTTTGAAGAAAAGGTGTTAGGCTTACAACCTTCCAAGTAGCAACAGTAGCTGAAATTCAATAACACTTTGTTTTCAGTGTATTTTATTTTTGTGGTTACTTTCTATTTATTGCAAATGGTACTGATTTTCCATTTATATAAACAATATAAAGTTTTGTTTTAAAGTATAAGGCTTTTGTTTTTTGTGGTTTTTTTTTTTACAGAGACAGAAAGAGGGTCAGAGAGAGAGGGACAGACAGGAACAGACAGGAATGGAGAGAGATGAGAAGCATCAATTATCAGTTTTTTGTTGCGACACCTTAGTTGTTCATTGCTTTCTCATATGTGCCTTGACCAGGGGGCTACAGCAGACCGAGTGACCCCTTGCTCGAGACAGAGACCTTGGGTCCAAGCTGATGAGCCTTGCTCAAGCTGGCGAGCTCGGGGTCTCGAACCTGGGTCCTCCGCATCCCAGTCCAACGCTCTATCCACTGCGCCACCACCTGGTCAGGCTAGGTTAAGGTTTTTAAAGAGGAATCACTTTTATTTTCTTTTAATTAAGAAATTTTTTATTGATTGATTTAGTGAGAAAGAGAAAGCAATAGAGAGGAAACCAGCAACCTTTGCACCTCCAGGCGATGCTCTGAGCTATTCGGCCAGGGCAAGAGGGATAGTTTTTAAAGAAAGAATATTAAGTAGCTAACAGTGAAGGTATTAGAGCAGGGGTCCCCAAACTACGGCCCGGCCTGCGGGCCGCATGCGGCCCCCTGACGCCGTTTATCCGGCCCCCACCGCACTTCCGGAAGGGGTGCCTCTTTCACTGGTGGTCAGTGAGAGGAGCACAGGATGCATCCGCACCCATAGTTCCCATTGAAATACTGGTCAGTTTGTTGATTTAAATTTACTTGTTCTTTATTTATTTATTTTTAATTTATTTTTATTTTATTCATTTTAGAGAGGAGACACAGAGAGAGAGAGAGAGAGAGAGAGAGAGAGAGAGAGAAAGGGGGGAGGAGCTGGAAGCATCAACTCCCATATGTGCCTTGACCAGACCAGTGCAGGGTTTTGAACTGGCAACCTCAGTGTTCCCAGGTCGACGCTTTATCCACTGCGCCACCACAGGTCAGGCCTTGTTCTTTATTTTAAATATTGTATTTGTTCCCGTTTTGTTTATTTACTTTAAAATAAGATATGTGCAGTGTGCATAGGGATTTGTTCATAGTGTTTTTATAGTCTGGCCCTCCAACGGTCTGAGGGACAGTGAACTGGCCCCCTGTGTAAAAAGTTTGGGGACCCCTGTATTAGAGATATGGCAGAAAACATGAAAGCAGTACACAGATGGCTAAAATGTGGAAACGCTGCTTTGTTATATTGGTTTTCAGCACACACGTGCTTCTGCCTTGTTTTGAATCAGTGCTTCTTTGTGGGTAGAGCAAATAGGACAAGAAATGTTATCTGGAACCCTCAAAGCTGAGGCTGCAAGATTCCCAGCGAGGCACGTACCAAACACGATCTCCTGCCTGGGCTACACTAATGAACACCACGTAGTAATTCTGGCCGTCAGTTACATGAACAGGCACCAGGAGTGGATATTGGCAGGGGTTTGACCCAGGTGGGATCAGCAAACTATGGCCTATGGGCTACATCCAGCCCAAAGCCTATTCTTGCAAATAAAGTTTTACTGAAACACATTTGTTTACATACTGTCTGTAGCCCCTTTCCCACTACAATGGCAGAGTGGAGTAGTTGTGACAGAGGCCAGATGGGCCACAAAATCTAAAAGATTTACTAACTGACCCTTAACAACAACAACAAATTGCTGACCCTTGCACTGAGGAGGACAGACTGACCTTGAAAAGATCAGGGCCTCCTTGAAAAGGAGGGTGTGAGTGTAGTTTAAGAGCTAGAGCAATAACTTTGCCAGAAATTAAGTCAAAAACTTCCTCCTAGAACTGGCACATGGACAGGAAGAAGTCTGAGTGGAAAAGTGACTAGTAAGAGCCAAGCCAAAACCAACACTTGAGAAGCAAAGAAGAACAAGGGGTGGGGTAATGCCAGAGATAATGGTCCTGCATCTTTAGAGTCAAGAGCCACCCACTGGTGGCCTAATCTGGGCTTCCCAGACCTTCCCAAAGAGCTGCTGTTTGCAGTTTAAAGGAGCCATATCCTTGAGAAGCCAGCGACCTCAATCATGCCGCCAGGTGGTATTCATAGACCGTGAATGGTCAGAGATGAGTTGGGGTAGGGAAAAGAAAGAACAGATTGTATTTTGGCAAAGGCAAACAGGGTACAACTAATGGGGACACAGATGACTACTAAGTTGGGACAGAGGCCTTATTTAATAAGTTTGCATTATGAGGAGTTTGCACTAATGCAGTAGGCTATCGGAGAACTTTTCAGGCATCTTGAGCAGCATAGTCATTTGTAATTCCAGATACCCATGAGGCAAAGATAGTGGGTTGTGACAAAGCTCTAGAAAACTAGAAGCTACTACCTATCTTGACTAAAAACAGTGTAAAAGACAGGATTGGTTTTGCTATAATAACGGTGTAAATAAGATGGCCATCACTGGCAGTGAGAGAATCTGCTGTGGCCACAGGCTCAACATCATGCATGGATATTTCTACGAGCTAAGCAGAAACAAGGCAGTGAAGACCTTGAAGCACAAAGGAGTGGGTCTTGACAGAGACAAACTCAAATGGGAGAAGCAAGCTGTGCTGCACCCAAGGACCACTAATCATACTTGAACTTGGGGGATGGGGGTTGTTTTTAGCCAATTTCCATGGTGTCAATACTCCCACCATAGCTAATTTTAAGTGACTAATGCGATGTCACCAAGCAGAAGTTGGGAAGAGATGCCCACAGCTGGTTCTGGTGAGCGGAGCTAGCCTTCTCCAGCAAACCACTGGAAATCCAGCATGTTGCGCACAGCAGCTGTCTCCTGGAAGGTGGGAAAAGAACTGACAAGTCGCTCACGAGTCATGCTGTGGAAGCCACTCCACACACCCAGTTACTCAGAGACTGAGCTCCTACCGCTGACATTCTATCAGGTTTGTGAGGAACCTCAGTGTCAGACCTCAGAATTAACTTTATTCCGCAGGTTAGGAAACTGAGGCCCAGAGCTTCAGAAAGTGTCACCTTGAACTATCTGGCAGGTCTGAAATCATTCCACTTTGCAGTTCAGAAACAAACTCTGAAAGCAAACAGGTAGTAACTGGACAGTGAGAAGTTAGTCCACAAACAGCCAAGCCGCATCAAAGTGCAGCAGATCCGGGCTGGCAAGTTTCTGCAAGAGGAGGAGTCTGGTCAGAAGAGGAAACAGGTCAGCAGGGATGCCAACAGGCTCTCTGTGCATATGTGTGTGAATTTCATCAGTAAAGGAGAAACTCATCCTCTCTTCTCCTTCCAAGTGCTTCCTCCCCCCACCCCCAATTTTATTTCTGTGGTTAAAACTTTAAACATTGCTACATCCTCACCTCAGCAAATGATTTATAAATTTTATTGGAAATCAATTCTTTCTCTAAAACTGTACTTTCACGCTGGTTTCCTCCAGGCTAAGAAACTGCTGTTTGTCTATCTGACCCCAGGTAGGTCTCTCCTATACCTGTCTGCCCACTCCTCCCCCACACTTGGCCTTCACCCAAAAGGGCACACACACCCATCTAGCACGTTCACTCTGGCATCAGGATGAGCAGACCTGGGGAAGGCTCACCCATCTGAGCTTTCTTCCTGACTTCCTGCTCACAGGGAATGCTCCTTTGGCAAATCCTGGCCACCTTTTGGTCTGTTAGTGAGGCACTTCTCTTCTGGGTGGCAGAGATCATGCCTGCTGTTTACCAACCACTCACCACTAAGTCGTTTCCTGGGGCAGCCCTTAGAAACTCCCAGGTGCAGTGTTTGCTGATCCCCATTTTGTAAGGGGCGGAACTGAAGCATGAGAAGAGGAAACCACTGTCAGGACATGTGAGAGGAGTGAGATATGAAATAAGAGTAACTCAACTTCTTAGGTTATTTTCAAGAACTGAAGAAGAGATTGCAACCAGAACTGGATCAGACCCTAATGCAGCACTGCCTCCCTTCGCCAGCCAACTGTGAGATGAACCTCTAATGAGGGGCAACACTGACAGACTTCAGTTTTCAATAGGATGCTTTCTTGTGCTTTCTGGAGGATGCCTGGGGGGGGGCGGGGTTGGGAAGTGGGTGATGCAGTGGGAGGGTGGGAACGGGGAAGTAAAGCCAGAAGCTTGTAGGATCCAGACTGGGATAGTCAAACTAAGAATAATCAATCTGGTCAAGGCTGCACAGACTCCAGGAGATGACACTCAGCTCTATTTCCACATAGGTCACTGACAAACTGCAGGAGCCAGCTCTTTACATCAGGGCCGGTGGGTATAGCACTCAGGCCTGATGCTGTGTATGTATATACATGTATATCTACCCACTCATATACACAAAGATACATACACATATATACATAAAAACATATGCAGTAGATTGTACACACACACACACACACACACACACACACACATCTACGGTTTTGTTTGCTGCAGTTTCAGTTACACATGGTCAATTGTGACCCAAAAACATTAAGTGGAAAATTACAGAAATAAACAATTTGTAAGTCTGGAACTGCGTGCCACTCTACCAGTATTGTGAATCTCATACCATCTTGCTCTGTGCCATCCAGTGTGTGCATCACCCCTCTGTCAAGCACATCCACACCACCCACCCTTTGTCACCTAATATTTGTCTTGGCTATCGGATTAACTGTCCCAGTACTGCAGTGCTTGAGCTCAAGTCACCCTTATTTTACTTAATAATGGCCCCAAACCATAAGAGCAGTGATGCTGGCCATTTGGATATGCCAAAGAGAAGCCCTAAAGTGCTTTCTTTAAGTGAAAAGGTGAGTTTAGTATAAGATTTTGAGAGACAGACCACATTCACATAAGTTTTATTACAGTATATTGCTATAATTGTTCTATCTTATTATTAGTTATTAATTTCTTTTTTTTTTTTTTTTACAGAGACAGAGAGAGTCAGAGAGAGGGACAGACAGACAGGAACAGAGCGAGATGAGAAGCATCAATCATCAGTTTTTCGTTGCGACACCTTAGTTGTTCATTGATTGCTTTCTCACATGTGCCTTGATCACGGGCCTTCAGCAGACCGAGCCACTCCTTGCTGGAGCCAGCGACCTTGGGTCCAAGCTGGTGAGCTTTTTGCTCAAGCCATATGAGCCTGCGCTCAAGCTGGTGACCTCGGGGTCTCGAACCTGAGTCCTTCCACATCCCAGTCCGATACTCTATCCACTGCGCCACAGCCTGGTCAGGCTATTAATTTCTTACTGTGCATAATTTATAAATTAAACCTTATCCTAGGCATGTGTGTGTGTTTAGCATATATGTACATGGTTCAGTATTATCCATGGTTTCAGGCATCTACTAGGGATTTTAGAACATATCCCCTGTGCTGACTAGGCAGTGGCGCAGTGGGTAGAGCCTTGGTCTGGGATGTGGAGGACCCTGGTTCGAGACCCCGAGGTCGCCAGCTTGAGTGCAGGTTCATCTAGTTTGAGCAAAGCTCACCAACTTGGACCCGAGGTCGCTGGCTCAAGCAAGGGGTTACTTGCTCTGCTGTAGCCCCATAGTCAAGGCACATATGAGAAAGCAATCAATGAACAATTAAGGTGCCACAACAAAAAATTGATGCTTCTCATCTCTCTCCCTTCCTGTCTGTCCCTCTCTCTCCCTCTTTCTGACTCTCTATCTCTGTAAAAAAAAATAATTTATTAAGATATAATTCTATCACAAAATGTCTTGAGAACATATCCCCTGTGGATAAGGGAGGACTACTATACATTCATATACAAATTACAGTATTATATATAATTATGTAGTCATAATTGAGTTACAAGAACCTACTACATTAGGGTGTTTTCAAGACCAGACATTCATTATAAAGGAAAACTGTTAGCCATAAAAACATTGTTTTCTCTTGTCCTCAGAGGGATAAATCTTTTGTCTTGCTTATTAAGAGTTGGAAATTGTTGAAATGTTTCATGTTGGCTAAACTGAAGAGAAGACAATAAAATCAATGGAGACTTAGCAAGTGTTGAGAATTAGGACCCTCTGAGGTTAATGTAGCAAGGGGAAGAAGGGGTTGTGGACATGTTTATGAGTCCATCAAATCTAGCCAACCACAGCCCCCACCAAGGGCACAAACAAATTGTGCAAATAAGTAACTTTTATCCTTAGGAAATTATGATATTGGGTCATATTTTCAATACTTAGAATTTACTGCTTGGCTCCATGACAGTCTACAGGCAAAAGCTTACCAGATAAAGTTATCTTCACCAAGTATTAGGGCTGGGAAGGTCCTTACAAAAACCCCTTCATTTCATAAATAAAGGACACTGCTTTCCAGTGAAGTGATTTGTCCAAAGACACACAATAGTCTTACAGGTGAGATGCGACCTCTCCTGAGTCTCAAGACCCCCAAACCTTCTTGCCACCCTCATTCCTCTATTGGTAGCACCCACCCGGTCACTCCTTCAACAGACATGAACAAGTGCTGACATTCCAGTGACCAAGCCAGCCACCTCCGGAGGATTGGAGTGTCTCTGGCATGCCCAGTCTTTACCAGGCACCGAGGGCTCCGAGATGAACGACAGTTTGTTCTCTGCTGGAGCTCCCCAGCTGGTCATATGGAACTAAACAACAGACAAGTATAGAATGGGGTGAAAATCATTCTTGAAGAATGTACAGAAAACTGTAAAATCTCAGAAGAGAGGCCATACCAGCCTTGAGACAGGGGAGTGGGGGACCTAAGAAACCGTAGGCATTATCCAGGTAAAGAACAGGAGTAAAGAGCACTCATCCCGAGGAGAAAAGAGCATGAGCGAGGATGGGAGGCAACACCAGGAAGTAGGCTTAGGCTGGGCAATCCCACGGAATCCAGAGGAGTCAAACTAAGAGAGAAGCCAAGCTACACAGAGAAAAAGCTCTGTAACTCGAGGGGGTGGGGGTGCGGCTGCAATGAGCACAGGGTCAAAGCAAGCACATGCTGGAGTCAGGATGTCCAAAGTGGCACCACGTCCAGGCAGGAACAAACAGACCAGGAGAGACCTGAAGAGGCAGTGAGCCTCTCAGAGAGCACATGAGCACAAGAGTCCAGCTGAGGCCTAAAGAGGCAGAACAGGCAGACGCAGGGACAGTCCCCAATATCATTCTCCGGGCTCTTCTTGCCCACTGGAGCCATATGTGGTCCAAGGACTAGGCTGGCCTCAGCCATCAGCCACCAAGAGTCTTGTTTCCCTTGAGTTGTGAGCCCTTCAGGACTGCGACTGGAAGTGAAGGGAGATCAGAGTCTAAGCTAAAATGAAGTCCTAGTAAGTTTTTATAACTGTCATCCTTTTCTCCCTCTCTCCCTGCACCTGGGTGTTTGCCCTGAAAGAAGTTGAGATGCTAGCCTGGAGGTTAAGATTCACAGAGTGGCTCTGTGTTTAAACTCTACCCAGCTACTTACTATCTGGGTGATCCTGGACAAAACTGCTTTAACCTCCCTGGCTCAGTTGCTTCATCTAAACTCTCAAAATTGTTACATTAGATGAGAATGGATAGAAAGTACTTTAACACAGTGCCTAGAAGTGTTCTGTTGTAGGTATTCTTGAGTTCTATTGAAAAGGTAAGGCTGGGATATATTTCAAAGGAACTTCTACATCAGGCTGGACTTTGTGACAGACTATATTTTCTAAAGACAGTGGCAACAAAATCAGCCACATACTCTTTTTTTTTTTTTTTTTTTATTCATTTTTTTAGAGAGGAGACACAGAGTGAGAGAGAGAGAGAGAAAGAGAGAAAGGGGGGAGGAGCTGGAAGCATCAACTCCCATATGTGCCTTGACCAGACCAGTGCAGGGTTTTGAACTGGCGACCTCAGTGTTCCCAGGTCAACACTTTATCCACTGCGCCACCACAGGTCAGGCCGCCACATACTCTTATGATATGACTTTGACACTCCTCCCATTAAAAGATAGGCTTCTATGTTCCTTCCCTTTGAATCCAAACAGGCTTCTGGCCATAGTGAAAGTGCAGTGTGTGGCTTCTGAAGCTAGGTCACACCCTGCCTCTCTTAGAAATGCTTTTCCTTGGAGCCCAGCCACCACACTGTGAGGAAGCACAAGGAACCACATGGAGAGACCACTGTTCCAGCTGACAGCTCCAGCTGAGGCCCCAGGCAACAGCCAGCATCAAATCGCCCAAGTTGTGAGCAAGTGAGCCCTCAAATGTCAAGCCATCCCAGCCTTTGAGTCTTCCCAGCAGAGGCCCTGGACATCACAGAGCAGAGACACGGAGACCCAGTGCGCCCTCCCAAATTCCTGACCCAGAGAATCTGTGAGTCCAAAAACTGGTGGTAGTTTTATGTCACTTAGTTTGGGTTCATTGCACAGCAACAGGAAACCACTGCAATTGTCTTAAGGCAGTAGAGGGCCATGGAAAAGCTTGAGAGTGGTGAAAAAGGCGAGATCAAGGTTTCCAGGTGAGAAGACTAACCTGACAGCAGTGGGCTGAGACCGGTGGCAGAGGGACCTCGTAGGAAGGCCCTGATATAACAAGACAGGTTTCATGTGATACAGACCCGAATATAGGGATAGGGTGGGCTGAGCGGTTGTTTAGGGGACACATTAGATGTAGGGGTTGAAGGAAAGAGAAGTTTAAATGACTTAAAGGTTTGAACCAATGGTGGAACCCTTGATAAAATTCAGTTTGTCCAGAAAGGGAACTAATTTTTTTCTTCCAAATGAGTGGTTAGGGGAGAGGAGAGAACATAAATCTCACTCTATGTATGTGAAGTCAGCATGATGTCAGGATGACATAAGAAGAAATTTCAAGCAGGAAGTTAGACATTTAGGACTAGGGGTTGAATCCCAGTTTTCTTTAAAATGGGAGTGATTACCTCTGAGATTATGCTGAGAAAATGTCATAACCTCAGTCTATATTTAGGAGAACAACAGCAAGAAGGACCAGTTTTGGTCAGTCACAGAGGCAGAATTCTGGCACTATAACATCATGACCAGGTTTGGAAAGGTGTAATCATTATTGGTGCCAAATGCTGCAGAGAGATCAAAGAAACAAAATATTGAAAAAAGGGACGAGGCCCTGGCTGGTTGGCTCAACAGTAGAGCATCGGTCTAGCATGTGGAAGTCCCGGGTTTGATTCCCGGCCAGGGCACACAGGAGAAGCGCCCATCTGCTTCTCCACCCTTCCCCCTCTCCTTTCTCTCTGTCTCTCTCTTCCCCTCCCGCAACCCAGGCTCCATTGGAGCAAAGTTGACCCGGGCGCTGAGGATGGCTCCATGGCCTCCACCTGAGATGCTATAATGGCTCCAATTGCAACAGAGTGATACCCCAGATGGGCAGAACATCGCCCCCTGATGGGCATGCCGGGTGGATTCGGTTGGGCATATGTGGGACTTTGTCTCTCTGCCTCCCTGCTTCTCACTTCAGAAAAATAAAAAATAAAAGAGGGGAACCAGGAAGATATCCAGGGTCTAAAGAGGGTATATCCACCTTGAACCACAAGAGGAATCAGATACACAAACCTAAAACTGCAACAACACACAGCCTGCTCAATACAGAAGTCTTTAGCACCCCCTCACATAGCCAGTTTCCTGTGTATCTAAAAAGGGGAAGTACATAGAAACTGTTATGATGAGATGGTGAAACACACATTTCTAAGGGTCTAGTTATCTACCTCACAAAAATAAAGTGCAGATGGAATCCCTGTAAAGAACTCTTGAGTTTTCTGGCATTGTTCTCGACCTGATACCTATCTTTCAGCATTCGAGAGGCGCTGTTCTTAGCATTTGTTGAACTCCACAACAACATACCTGTGAGGTAGATATTATCACTGGATGAGGAAACAAAGGCCACACAGCATGTCAAAAACCAAGGCAAGATTAGAACCGGGCCTGCCTTACATGTGGGAAAGGCCAGTTGGCTGGATTCCTCGTGTGTCAGTTATACGTTCTTTGATCTGTAACACGGAAGAGGCTTGTTTCTGGGGAGGTTGTGAAACTGGATTCGTTAATGACCATGAGGTTCTCAGAAACTCACTGAAGGGGATATGGAAAAAAGGTGCAGCCACCCAGATTCTAGGAACAATAGAATAAATTCCAGGAACAGAGGGGATTCTGTGAACAACAAGGGAGATTAGGGCACTGGAGAAATCAGTCTGGGTCGTGCCCAGGAGGGAAGAGGTATCTGAGGAAGGACCCTGGAGAGATGGCAGGAGCCAGCAGAGCCACACACAGCTTCCATCTGCCTCGTCATTTTAGGAAGACACAGCATGCAACAGGCTGGGTTGGACTGAGACTTTTGGCCTCAAAGACAGAGCAGTAACTGGGTTACTTCCAAGCTGTGTTGATGAACAAAAGAGCAGTCCCATGGAGCACAGGGCTCTGATTCAGGAGCACCTTAGGGGTCCCGGGAGATGCCCGAGAGCAGGGGTGAGGCTCTCATGAAATATGTTGCGTGGAATCCCGAGGAAGCAGCATCATCACAATTCTTCTAGTACTACGTCTACCTTTTCCTAAAAATTCAATTTCTTAATAAAAGTAAAAAAGCAATGATGCCATTGTTTGAATTGTAGTTAGGCCCTTGTAAGTTCACAGTGATAGAGTTTAAGATAAATGAGGCTAGCATGGGGAAGGTAACAGGCACTTACTGAGTACCTACCATCAGCTACCTTGTGTAACATTTATGGCCCCCTCCTGAGGTACTGGCAGCCCCATTTCACAAAGACCACAGAGAAGCCTAGAAAGGCTCTTCAGTCCCCTGCCGGGGCCACACAGCCGGTTTCCAGGAGGGCCGCCCCAGCAGGCCGCACTGCAGAGCTCCTGCTCCATCGACAAATGCTTTCACACTTTCTTCACTTTAAACTCACGTATGGTAAATATCAAAAGCTCTTTGGCGTCCTCAATAATGCATAAGAGCGCCTGACCTGTGGTGGCGCAGTGGATAAAGCATCGACCTGGGAACACTGAGGTTGCCAGTTCAAAACCCTGCACTGGTTTGGTCAAGGCACATATGGGAGTTGATGCTTCCAGCTCCTCCCCCCTTTCTCTCTTCTCTCTCTCACTCTGTGTCTCCTCTCTAAAATGAATAAAATAAAAAGAAATTTAAAAAAACCATAATGCATAAGAGCATAAAGGGGTCCAAGCACCAAAAATATGGAAGTCGCTGCTGGACAGACAGCATGACATCTAGAGGAATAGAAGCCAAAAGAACAAATGGTGCCACTGCACCACTTTCCAGGTGAGAGGGACCACGAGTGACCATCATTCAAGGACCTCTCAGCAAGTAACTCAAGGGCCCAGTTTCTCAATGGGCTTTATGCCTTAATGACAATGAGCATTAAAGATCATAGCAGGTGCTCACCTCGGCTCTTGGCCTCCAAGCACCTTGTATACCAAGGTGCTTCTATGGCACCAAGCACACAGTTCTGATACTTGCTCATGTGGTTCGGCTGGGAGTGTGAGGCCTTGAAAGCCAGAATTTCGCTCTGGTCCACAGAAGGCAAATCAAAAAAGGCCTGTTCAGTTAATGAAACGAATTAGCTCCCTACCATGCACTAATAGCAACGTGCCTTCTCCAGGGAAAGACTGCTGGCCAACTAAAAGGGACAGCACAGGTGTTTTAGCACTTCACATTCTGACTCACTGTCAAGTCCCTAGTTGGTTAGATTGGTGTGAATCCTGAAACTGTAAAAGCAGGAGCCAATCCAAAAAAACGCGCCCCTGCCCCACACCCTCCCACGCCCTGGGGCCCTCCTGGCCAGACTGCAGACACCAGCCTCCCTCCCTCTGCAGCACCGTGACACAAGCTCTCTAAAGCCAACAAAATGCTTTTAAGCAGTCAGGTTGGAAGAAAAAATATTTTAATAAAATGCAGAACATATAAACCCAACTGTTGTTACATGATCAAGGACTTCATAACTCAATTACAAAAAAAAAAAAAGCCTTTTCTCAAAATTTAATGTAAGCAATGTGTGGAAATAAAAGATATTGAGTCAGCTCATTCCCTCTGAGCATCCACAGACAATGTAATGTGTATAAACGATGAAACATTTTCACATAGCTCAGGATGTTACAGCTTCTTTCTGGAATGCTGCTACTGTCCTGTTGCCGCCCCCATCCACGTTCTCTTATCTATCCTGTTGTTCATCCTGCCTCTTCCCTTGATCTGCTGCTTCCCCCCTTTATTCTCCAAGGAACAGAGGGAGGATTAGTAAAACTGACCAGCATGAGACATCCATAGCCTCCTTAGACGCGGCCAATCCCCTTCTCCTTATCTCTACGGAGTACGGGAACCTCCTATTCTCTACTCCCTCGTTTTACTAGAGAGGAAACTGAGAAAATAGTACTGTGACTGCAATGCCATAGTTCCTCTATTTACTTAAATTTTTAAAAATATTTTATTTATTGATTTTAAAGAGAGGAGAGAGAGAGAGAGAGAGAGAGAGAGGAAGAGTGGGAAGCATCAACTCGTAGTAGTTGCTTCTTGCATGTGCCTTGACCAGGCAAGCCCAGGGTTTCAAACCGGCAACCTCAGCATTCCAGGTCGATGCTTTATCCACAGTGTCATCACAGGTCCATTTATTTATGCTTCAGAAAAACTGATGCCAAGGAAAAGGGGGTGGCTCAGGTAAAGGGGGAAAGAAACTGAGGAATGGCTAAGAGGGGTGGCAGCATCCACTCAAAACCATTTCTACTATAGGCTGGGTACCAGAGGCCCTTTGTTAGCACGGAAGGCAGAGAAAGCTCTGACTGTGTGTCGAAAATATTAATAAATAAATAAAGGCAGAAAGAAAGAAACGCATACAGCACAATGGAAAGTAAAATAGATCTAGTAGTCTAGGAAAATAAAACACTTAGCAAGGCTCCCTAAGAATGGAATAGGGAAGAAGTGGAGGGAAACATGACACATGTATTCTGATTAAAGAAAAAAATGTAATCTGTCACTGCAAGCAAAACTGGGTAAAGACTAAACAACCTATTTGTATTGCAATGTCAGGATCTGTTTAGAAAGAGTGCGTATATTCATTAAAGGGAAAGGATTTCTGGGGATAATGAAAATACCCACAATAAGATTCACGTATTTTTTCAGAAAACTCTCTTGACCTCCTCACTTTGCCACAAGAGGGTGCACAATTCCTTATTATTACAGCAACCAGGGGAAACCGTCTTAAATTCCTCTACCAGCTGCCCACCTCTGCTGGACACCTCTCTCCCCCGCCCCCAGGCCTCAAGGTCAGGTATGTTCATCTTCACTTATATACCGTATTTCATGTAATTCTAACAATAGCTCTGTGAAGGTGGTTAGGGTGAAAAGTATCAACCCCATTTCAACGATGAGGAGGACGCTCAGAGGTAAAATGAGTTGCCCAAAGGCAGTTAAGAGCCCAAACTGAAACTAATGTCTTCTTATTCCCAAATCCCATATACATTGTCCTCATTTCCTGATAAGAGCAAACTCAAAACTCATACTGCAATCATTCAGTGCCCACATCCACCCATTTTAATTTTTTTTAAAATTTATTTATTGATTTTAATTTCTTTTTATTTATTTATGTTAGAGAGGAGATAGAGAGAGAGAGAGAGAGAGAAAGGGGGGAGGAGCTAGAAGCATCAACTCCCATATGTGCCTTGACCAGACCAGTGCAGGGTTTTGAACTGGCGACCTCAGTGTTCCCAGGTCAACACTTTATCCACTGCGCCACCACAGGTCAGGCCCCATTTTAATTTTTGTGAGCAGAGTCATATATGAGCTGGGCAGATCATGAGGCATTCCATGCCTCTGCAGTGTTACTGCTCTTTTTTAAAAAGTGTGCATTCACATCTGGCAATTATTTTTATGGGTTTCCAATGAGGTGTGAAGTGTGCTAACACTGGTCCGCAGTATTCTAGGGCAGAATTAACATGGGCTATAATAATTTTAAGTGTTGCTTAGAACAGGGAAATGAACTATACACTCAAATTTTTTGGACAGATCCTAAGAGATTCAGGTTAAAACATGATTCTGAAGGCCTCCTCTTACAAGGGACTTACTGTACAGTGGTTAAGGATTTGAACTTGGCAGCCAGACTACATGAGTTCAAGTCCAGGTTGTTCCACTTACTGTGGGACCTTTGCCAATTCCTCAACTCCTCGGAGTCTCCGTGTCCCTCTGTAGAATGGAGAAGAGCAGTGCATCCCGCACTGCGTAATAGTGAAGATACAGTCATTACATAAAAGAGCACGCACACAGAGGGGACCGAGGGAATGCGCCTCTCCGGCCAATATGAGCTATCGTAAGCACCGATGGATGACAAGGGCTATTCAAAATATACCTTAAAACAACTGTGGTGAAGGAAGCAAGACGGCGACAGAGTAGGCAGACGTACCAACTTCCAACTCCCAGAACCAAAGTGGATTATAACTCAATTTAAAGAACCATCATCTGGATAAACCAACTATGAAATAAACTAAGTGGACTCTTCAACCAAGGAACACAGAAGAAGCCACATTGAGACTGGTAGGAATAGCGAAAACGCGAAGAGGGCTGCCCAGCTCCCCGGAGCAAACGGCAGCCCAGAGAGACCCGCGGGGTAGGAGGAAAGTTTGGCGGAGAGGGAGGGACCTGGGTCCCAGGAACCAAGCCCCAGCCTGCAGTCTCAGAGCCTAGAAGAGGCGTTTGGACAGTTTTGAGCTGTGAAACAAGTGAGGGAGCTCCCAGGCCTACAGTGTGGAGTATTAGGTCCCTTCCTACTCTGCTGAGGGCTGCTTAAGGGTTTGGGGCGACAGGACGCTGAAACGCGGTTCTGTCGGCGTGGGCAGAGGCCAAGTCGGTGGGAGCTCGGTCTAGCCCAGAGGGTCAGAGGGGACGCGCGAGAGCGGACCGGCAGCTGCGGGCCCGCCTTTAACCCCACTTACGGGGACAAAGTGGGAGGCCAGGAACGGGCAGAAATCTGCTCTACGACCCTGCGCAGGCCGGCCCTGACCGCGGGGACCGGGCTAGGACCAGGGACAGACAGGGGCTCGCGGCTGAGCTCACGCTACCAGACCCCCGCCACGCCGGAGAAACCGCGGTTGGCCAGTATACGTGCGCGAGCGGGCTCCGAGCGCGGGAACGGGGTAGACCCCAAGACAAGTGGAAGCTCGCAGTTGAGCTCACGCTACTATCCCTGCCCGGCCGGAGAAACCGCGGACTGCATTCATACGTGCACGAGAGGGTTCCGAATGCGGGGGCGGGGTAGAGTCCGGGACGAGCGGAAGTACGCAGCTAAGCAGAAGCCAGCAAACACGCCCGGC